>JAGSMX010000023.1:0-5000000 GCA_029286785.1 Meandrusa payeni
GGCAGGCCGCAGGCCGCGGTTCGGAGAGAAGTAGACTCCGACCAGAGCCACTTCTCCCCGAACCGCCGCCACGTACCCGTGGCCCTCGCTTTGGGGACGAGGGGCGGGCCTACTCCAGGCCTCACGGTGATCGCAACGGAGCCGTCCAGATCCCCACCCAGTGAGGCGGGAGGACGGCATGGCTCCGGGCGACCACCGCGAGATCGACGCTCCACTCCGCCATGGACTGCAGGAGGAGATCCTGCGCCGCAGCGGAGTGGTTGGCGTTCGCCTGGAGTAGTTTGAGATGTCCGGCCATCAACCGGACATCTCAACATCCCTAGAGCTCCTGCCCGTTGGGGTTGGGCGGGGAGCTTTCCACGGAGTGGATGGGGGTGGCATGACATGCCCCCATCACGTGGCTGGCTGGCTTGCCTGCATCAGCGCACACCGCACAGTGCGGTGGCGCTGAACAGGCAGCAGCCTTATGTGGTTCTCTGACCGCAGCGATAGCAGAGATCGCTGCGGTCGACCTGGTGGGGGCACGTTCCAGTGAACGTGCCCTGTGGCCCATGCATCTATAGCAGTGCCTGGGCCTGGGCTCCAGGTAGGAGAGGTACACCCGGCTCCACCCTACAGTGATGCTACCCAGCTGCAGCAGCTTCTTCGCCGCTACAGCCGGACACTCCACAAGGGCAGAGCCCATTCCTCGCGGGCCATTGCCGGAGCGCATGCTCCGGACAACGACCTGCGCTACGGTGCACCCCCCCTCCTGTGCAAGTGCGGCCGTGAGGCGGTCCAAGGTGGTGGCATCATTTAGACCCGTGACACGCAGGTCTGCGTTCTTCACGGGCCTTGATACCTCCACCTCATCCGCTAGGACCGACCTCAGGCGGTCCGCCAATGCGTCGGCCTTGGCCGAGCTGGTGGCCCCAGACACCTCAATGAGGCGCGCTCCGGTTGCCGATTGACGGATCCGGAGCGGCCCTATACCCAGCTCGGCCAAGTCCACATTCTGCTCGGCCTTCAGAAGGGCCGAAGCATACGTCTCTCCCTTTTCCGCTGCTTCAGGCCGTAGTTTGAGCACCACGGCCTGAGTGCGGGGGAGAACGATCTTCGGCCCCTTCTGAGCTTCCGATGTTTTCGGCGGTGGAGTTTTCGCCCCACCACCGACTGCCGCCTTTTTCCCGGGGGCCTTGCGGCGGACCACCTCTGTCCACTCCATCGAGTTACTCCCCGATGGAGCGGACTGGCCTGATCCTGAAGCTGTCCCCGTCGCCTTGGAGGTGGTGGGACCGAACGGGGTCCATGCCACCTCCGACTTCTTGCCTCCTCCCTTTCCCTTTCCCGAACCCTTAGGTTTGGGTGGGGGTAAGGCAGGAAATTCCTCCCTTCCTTGCGGCTGAGCCGCACTTTGGGAGGAGGCCTCCTCCGCTCCAGTCTCCATTTCCTCCTCAGGACGGGCAACAGGTCTGGTACCTGTAGCCCGGAACTCTTCTACCGCCGCCTTTGTGGCTCTCGCCAGCGGTCTGGCGTCGCTCGCCAAAGGCGGACGGCATCTCTTCTCAGGGAGCCGGGACTCCAGCTCTGAAAGGCGTCCATCGATGAGGTTTCCCACCAACCTCGCGATGTTGCCTTCCAGATCCTGGATCTGGTCCCGGCTCATGCTCCCCTCCGCCGTCTTAGCCGCTTTGCGGCTCTCTTCGTACTCCTTTTGTGCGCACGGACCTCTTCCTGAGATTCGCCACCTCGCAGCCTAACCTAACCTAACCTAACCTAACCTAACCTAACCTAACCTAACCTAACCTAACCTAACTAACTAAGCTGCGAGAGTACTTAAGCGCCGCCAAATTCAAACTAAATATTCGTTGTTGTTTCAAAAATTGTTGGTCTTTTTGTTCGTTTTTCGCTCAAATTCTTGTTCTTTTGTTCTTTTAGTCTTCCTGTTGTATACCTGGCTCCACCTGGAAACAGAAAAAGTAAATTAATTAGTAAAATTAAAGTTATATTAGAGTCCGTCGAGGTGCGTCGCGTGTACCAAACCGCCGCACTTTTTTCGTTCATAGCCCCCGTTTTGGATTTAAGAATTTTTCACATTTATACTTTTCGTTTCGTAATTCTGTTCTACATCCATTCGTATTAAAATATTATTAAATTTTTACATTTTAAATTTTTCGTCGAAATTTTCTAAGTCGATTTGCACCCCCCCAAAATTGTTATTTTCTTGGAATTTTTTCTACTCAGCGTGTAGCCCTAGTGTCAAAACCACCCCCCCCGTTTAAATTTTTGCGAAATTCGGCCGTTTTCGGCAAAAAATCTGCAATAGAACGTAATATAAATTCTCCATACTAAAATTCGAATAGCTCTCCCTACGGTAAAGCTGCGAGAGTACTTAAGCGCCGCCAAATTCAAACTAAATATTCGTTGTTGTTTCAAAAAATTGTTGGTCTTTTTGTTCGTTTTTTCGCTCAAATTCTTGTTCTTTTGTTCTTTTAGTCTTCCTGTTGTATACCTGGCTCCACCTGAAACAGAAAAAAGTAAATTAATTAGTAAAATTAAAGTTATATTAGAGTCCGTCGAGGTGCGTCGCGTGTACCAAACCGCCGCACTTTTTTCGTTCATAGCCCCCCCATTTTTGGATTTAAGAATTTTTCACATTTATACTTTTCGTTTCGTAATTCTGTTCTACATCCATTCGTATTAAAATATTATTAAATTTTTACATTTTAAATTTTTCGTCGAAATTTTCTAAGTCGATTTACCCCAAAATTGTTATTTTCTTGAAATTTTTTCTACTCAGCGTGTAGCCCTAGTGTCAAAACCACCCCCGTTTAAATTTTTGCGAAATTCGGCCGTTTTCGGCAAAAATCTGCAATAGAACGTAATATAAATTCTCCATACTAAAATTCGAATAGCTCTCCTACGGTAAAGCTGCGAGAGTACTTAAGCGCCATAAATTCAAACTAAATATTCGTTGTTGTTTCAAAAATTGTTGGTCTTTTTGTTCGTTTTTCGCTCAAATTCTTGTTCTTTTGTTCTTTTAGTCTTCCTATTGTATACCTGGCTCCACCTGAAACAGAAAAAAGTAAATTAATTAGTAAAATTAAAGTTATATTAGAGTCCGTCGAGGTGCGTCGCGTGTACCAAACCGCCGCACTTTTTTCGTTCATAGCCCCCCCATTTTTGGATTTAAGAATTTTTCACATTTATACTTTTCGTTTCGTAATTCTGTTCTACATCCATTCGTATTAAAATATTATTAAATTTTTGCATTTTAAATTTTTCGTCGAAATTTTTCTAAGTCGATTTGCACCCCCAAAATTGTTATTTTCTTGAAATTTTTCTACTCAGCGTGTAGCCTAGTGTCAAAACCACCCCCGTTTAAATTTTTGCGAAATTCGGCCGTTTTCGGCAAAAATCTGCAATAGAACGTAATATAAATTCTCCATACTAAAATTCGAATAGCTCTCCCTACGGTAAAGCTGCGAGAGTACTTAAGCGCCATAAATTCAAACTAAATATTCGTTGTTGTTTCCAAAAATTGTTGGTCTTTTTGTTCGTTTTTCGCTCAAATTCTTGTTCTTTTGTTCTTTTAGTCTTCCTATTGTATACCTGGCTCCACCTGAAACAGAAAAAGTAAATTAATTAGTAAAATTAAAGTTATATTAGAGTCCGTCGAGGTGCGTCGCGTGTACCAAACCGCCGCACTTTTTCGTTCATAGCCCCCATTTTGGATTTAAGAATTTTTCACATTTATACTTTTCGTTTCGTAATTCTGTTCTACATCCATTCGTATTAAAATATTATTAAATTTTTGCATTTTAAAATTTTCGTCGAAATTTTCTAAGTCAATTTGCACCCCCCCAAAATTGTTATTTTCTTGAAATTTTTTCTACTCAGCGTGTAGCCCTAGTGTCAAAACCACCCCCCCCGTTTAAATTTTTGCGAAATTCGGCCGTTTTCGGCAAAATCGCCCGCCCGCCCACCCTCATAGAATTACTAAGGTAAATTCCCATCCATTTTAGCAGTTTTTTCCACATATATCATTTTTAAGCTTAGATACAGGTTCAGGATGCTCGGGCTACGTACCCCGACTAAAAATAAGAGGAGAAACAAGGAGTGTTCGGCTTGTCCGAGCACTTCCACCGAAGAAATTGAGTGTAGAACAATAGAGACAGAAAGCGACGAAGAACAAGACGATGACAACGTCACCATTGCCGACATAGTAGCCCGCAAATACACAAATCGTGTAGCGGAGGCCCTTGCTTGCCTGCAAAAGGCTAAGCAAAATTTAAAAAACTCCGGAAACATAAAAAGAACCATCAAATTAGAGGTCACGGCAGCCATAAATAGACTATACCAACTCGTCAAGGAGGCAGAGGCTGATAAAAAGCAAAGAGAAAAAGGGAAGGATACCGAGCGGAGAGAGGAGAGAGAAAGGGAAGGGGAAAAGGAGAAGGAAGTTGCCCCATCCTTGCTCGCTCCTCCTCACGCGGAGTACAGGGAAATGATGAAGAAGATGGAGGAGCACAAAAAGCTCCTCCTAGAAAACACCCGAGAAGCAGAGAGCCTCAGGAAAACCTTGACTAGCTGGAAGGAGGAAGGAGATAGAGCAGTAGGATTAACCAGAGGTACATACGCAAGCGTGACGGCGGGATCGACGCCGAGGTGCACAGCAACTCACTCGGTGGCGATTTCGTCTAGCGACACTAAAGAAACCAGTGAGCAGGTCTTGAACAAAGTTAGAAAAGTCGTCAATGCCACTGAGGAAGGAATTAAAATAGACAGAGTTAGAAAAATCAAGGATAGGAAGATAATCATCGGCTGCAACACCGAGGAGGAGTTGAGCCGAGTCAGAACCGATTGAAGAAGGCTGGAAAAGATCTCCACTTCGAAGAAGTTAAAACAGAGACCCTATGGTTGTCTTGAAAGATGTCCTCAGCTATAACAAAGACGAAGAGGTCATCAAAGCCATCAGGAAGCAAAATGTGGATATGTTCAGAGGACTTGAGGGCGATGCGGGACGGATGGAAGTCAAGTTCCGCAAACGTACCAGAAACACTCTGACATGCCACATTGTCCTAAAACTGTCCCCTCAACTGTGGAATAGATTCACGGAGGCTGGAGTGCTGCACGTGGACCTCCAGCGGGTTCGAGTGCAGGACCAGTCTCCACTCGTCCAATGTACGCGGTGCCTGGGGTACGGGCACACCAAGAGATTCTGCACAGAGTCGGAAGACGCGTGCTGCCACTGTGGTGGCCCGCACCTTGGGTCCGCGTGCACCGTCCGGCTTTCCCAAAAGCCACCCTCCTGTCGTAATTGCGTAGCAGCAAAACTCGACAGGAGCGACCACACGGCGTTCAGTGAAGACTGTCCGGTTAGAAGGAGGTGGGATTCCCTGGCGAGGTCGTCCGTAGCGTATTGCTAAGGGCACCCCAGGCGTACCAAGCTCCCCTTCATCCCGGACAGCCCCTCTATCACGTTGTGCAGGCAAACCTGCAAAGGTCTGAGCTCGCCACGGCAGAACTCATCATGGAGGCGACGAGGCGCAAGCTTACGTTCGCCCTTGTCCAGGAGCCCTATACAGGGAATAGAGGTGAGATGAGGCAGCATCCAGGGACAAGAACGGTACAATGTGCCAGGAGTCCTTCTACTGACATGGTGGTTAAGGCGGCCATTGTACTGTTCGACGACACCATCGACATCACCCCACCGCCCGGACCTCACGACTTGCAACATTGCTGTTGCTAAGTTGAGGACCGCGGCGTGGGAGGTGGGGGTGGTGTCCGTCTACCTGGAGCCAGATAAGCCCATCGAACCGCTCCTGGACATGGTGGGAGATGCCGTGGAGGGATTGCGTACCGACAACGTGATAGTAGGTGGTGATCTGAATGCCTGGAATACGTGGTGGGGAAGCCGGACGGACAACAGACGAGGAATCGAGGCTGCAAACAAATTCGACGAACTTGGCCTTCATATTGTCAACGAAGGGTCTGAGCCTACTTTTGACACTATACGTGGTGGAATTCATTACTCCAGTTGTGTCGATGTTACTGCATGTTCGACCCACATCTTAGGAAGATTGAGAACTGGCGTCTAGCGCAAGATCTGACAACTTCGGATCACAGGGCGATTCTGTTCGAATTAAACTTGGGTAGATCCCACAGCACAAGAATCATCTCCTCTACCCGGAAGTACACTACCTTGAGAGCGAACTGGAGCGAGTTTCGCAAGAAGCTCGCCCAGTCGCTGGAAAAAAGAGTTAACACCGGAAAGAATAGAAAATATAACATCCAAAGATAGATTAGAAGAAGAGGTAGAAAGGTATGTGGAAACCGTGGTAGAGGTGTGCGAAGGGAGCTACCCAAGGTGGGTGCAAGAAGGCGAGCAGAATTGCCCTGGTGGAACGAAGAACTGTCAACCTCAAAGAGACTTTGTTAGAAAAAGGAGAATTTCATACGCAGCGCCAGTTCGAAGAGAGTGGGTCGTGCAACAGTACATCGACGCAAAGAACTATATAAGAGAGAAATGAAGAAGGCTCAGACCCAGAGTTGGAAACAATTCTGTGGCCGCCAAAAACGCGAGACAATGTGGGATGGGATTTATAGGGTAATACGCTGTTCAGCCGTGAGGAAAGAGGACACCCCCCTCATGAAGGATGGAAAGGTATTGGAGGGGGTGGAATCGGCCAGGTGCCTTGCAGAAACATTCTTCCCTGAAGACTGTGTGGAGAAAGACGACGCGGACCATTCAATAACAAGAAGTAAAGCTAATGAAGTGAATGAGGGGGAGGATGAGGAATCATCCGACCCCCCTTTTACAATCGAAGAACTAAAATGGTCCACGTCTAGCTTCCATCCGAAAAAGGCACCTGGTCCCGATGGACTCACGGCTGACATTTGTTCTGCGGCAATTACCTGAATCCCTCCCTATTCTAACCATTGTTAACAAGTGCCTGGCTCTTTCATGTTTCCCCAGAAGGTGGAAAGAAGCAGCAATTATAGTCCTGCCCAAACCCGGTAAGGACGACTACACGCAGCCAAGTCTTACAGGCCAATAGGCTTGCTCCCAGTATTTGGCAAGATACTGGAAAAGATGGCCATAAGGCGGATAAGGTGGCACACTGCACCGGGTATTAGCGGGCGCCAGTACGGCTTCATGCCGCAGCGCAGCACCGAGGACTCCTCTATGACATGATGCAGCACATTAGAGCGAAGCTCAAAGAGAAAAAGCTTATCGTGCTTGTATCATTGGACATAGAGGAGCCTTCGGCAATGCGTGGTGGCCCGCAATCCGGTGCAGGTTGGCTGAATCCCGCTGCCCCGTGAACCTGAGGCGCCTGGTCGATAGCTACCTTAGCGAAAGATCAGTGCGCGTCAGGTATGCGGGCGCGGAGTTCACCAAATGTGCCACCAAGGGCTGCGTGTGGTCTGGTCGGGGCCGACCTTCTGGAACTTGCTGCTGAATCCCCTTCTGGGGAACTAGACATGATGGGCATTCACTGCCAGGCATTTGCCGATGATGTGGTGTTGGTGTTCTCCGGTGATAGATCCCAGGACATACAGAATAGAGCCAATGCGGCTCTCGCACATGTCCAGCAGTGGGGAGTACGTAACAGGTTAAACTTCGCGCCTGCGAAAACCAAGGCGATGTTAATAACTAATAGAATCAAATATAACTCCCCACGGCTGGTTATGGGCGGGAGACCCATTGAGCTCACAAACCAAATTAAGATCTTGGGCTTGACGGTTGACGATAGACTCTCATTTAAGGCGCACATAGCCAATACGTGCAGTAAAGCGCAAGGTATCTATCGTCAGCTGTCAAGAACAGCTAAAGTCTCATGGGGTCTTAATCCGGAGATCATCAGAACCATTTACCTGGCAGTGATAGAGCCCATCATACTTTACGCGGCAAGCGTGTGGGCACCGGCAGTGCAACGCAAGGGCACGAAGAAGCTTCTAGACCGGGTGCAGCGGGGTTTCGCTCAGAAAATCGTCAGAGCGTACAGGACCGTGTCGTTAAATTCAGCTCTCACACTCGCCGGGCTGCTTCCCCTGGACCTTAGGGTCCAAGAAGCGGCCCTCCTGTACGAGATCAAGAAGGGTCACTCCCAGCAAGTGCTGGGAGACCTCGAGTTGGAGAAACCGGTCCTGTACACTGAGACGATACACCCCGCTCACCTGGAAGGGCTGCAGTTCGGCTGTCTGGCGGACGGTGACGAAGTGACTCGGCGAGCTGCCGCCGATGTAAATATTTACACGGACGGTAGCAAAATTGACGGCAAGGTTGGCGCGGCGCTATCCATATGGCATGGCGCTGCGGAAACATCTTGCCGGAAATTGAAACTGGGTCACTTCTGCACCGTATACCAGGCGGAACTGTATGCCCTATATGAAGCTTCAAAGGTGCCCTTGAAGAATCCTGCTCAGCGGTTTGGGATTCATTCCGATTCCAGGTCCGCCCTCGAAACTGTCACCAACACCGACTCCCTCCATCCCCTCGCGATGAAGATCAGAAAAAACATAAAGGAAGGAAAGAGAAGAGGAAAAGAAATCCAACTCTATTGGATAAAGGCTCACGCGGGGATGGAAGGGAACGAGAGGGCGGACAATCTTGCAAAGCAAGCTGCAATCGGAATGAAGACCAAACCCAATTACGAAGAGTGTCCTGTTTCATATGTCAAGCGACAAATCCGATTGGACTCGCTTGACATATGGAACAGGCGCTACAAAGACGGGGGTACTGCGGGCACAACGAAGGTGTTTTTCCCCGACGTTGTGTCCGCATACCCCGTCATAAGGAAAATGGATCTGGATCCTGTCACTGTACAGATCCTGACAGGGCACGGAGGGTTCTCCGAATATCTTAATAAGTTTCGATGTAAGGAGAGCCCTTCGTGCATCTGTGATCCAGATGTGCACGAATCGGTGCTGCACGTATTGACAGAATGTCCGGAGTTTGATGCAAGAAGATTTGAGTGTGAAAGCGAGATGAATGAAAGGATAAATGTAGATAATATTAGAAATTTAATTAGCAATAAGGATAAAATAGATATATTTCTGAAATTCTGTAAATACGTAGTTAAAAAAGTTATTGATAGGAATAAAACATAATGTAATAGATATAAGATTAGATAATAAGCAGAATTGTAATAGAAATAAGTTTAGAAATAAGTTTAGAAATATTGAAATAGAAATAAGAAATTTGTAGATTTTTTAGAAATAATAGATATAAGGAAATTGTAATAGAGATAGGAAATCTAGAAATAATTTTGTATAAAGTAGACAAATAAGTTTGTAGTAAATTAATGTTTAGATAAAAAACCCCCAGCCAAACATGCTGGGGAACAAATATTAGTAATAATCATATTAAAAAAAAAAAAAAAAAAAACCTAACTAACTAACTAACTAACTAACCAACTAACTAACTAACTAACTAACTAACTAACTAACTAACTAACTAACTAACTAACTAACTAACTAACCAACTAACTAACTAACTAACCAACTAACCAACTAACCAACTAACTAACCAATCCAACTAACTAACTAACCAATCCAACTAACTAACTAACTAACTAACTAACTAACTAACCAACTAACTAACTAACTAACTAACTAACTAACTAACTAACTAACTAACTAACTAACTAACTAACTAACTAACTAACTAACTAACTAACTAACTAACTAACTAACTAACTAACTAACTAACTAACTAACTAACTAACTAACTAACTAACTAACTAACTAATTCAACTAACTAACTAACTAACTAACTAACTAACTAACTAACTAACTAACTAACTAACTAACTAACTAACTAACTAACTAACTAACTAACTAACTAACTAACTAACTAACTAACTAACTAACTAACTAACTAACTAACTAACTAACTAACTACAACTAACTAACTAACTAACTAACTAACTAACTAACTAACTAACTACAACTAACTAACTAACTAACTAACTAACTAACTAACTAACTAACTAACCAACTAACTAACTAACTAACTAACTAACTAACTAACTAACTAACCCCAACTAACTAACTAACTAACTAACTAACTAACTAACTAACTAACTAACTAACTAACTAACTAACTAACTAACTAACTAACTAACTAACTAACTAACTAACTAACTAACAAACTAACTAACTAACTAACTAACTAACTAACTAACTAACTAACTAACTAACTAACTAACTAACTAACTAACTAACTAACTAACTAACTAACTAACTAACTAACTAACTATCTAACTAACTAACTAACTAACTAACTAACTAACTAACTAACTAACTAACTAACTAACTAACTAATAACTAACTAGCTAACTAATAACTAACTAACTAGCTTCTTCTTCAACTAACTTCTTCAACTAACTAACTAACTAACTAACTAGCTTCTTCAACTAACTAACTAACTAACTAACTAACTAACTAACTAACTAACTAACTAACTAACTAACTAACTAACTAATAACTAACTATTTAATAACTAACTAACTAACTAACTAACTAATAACTAGCTAACTAACTATTAACTAACTAGCTAACTAATAACTAATAACTAACTTCTTCAACTTCTTCAACTAGCTAACTAACTAACTAACTAACTAGCAACTAACTAACTTCTTCTTAACTAACTAACTAACTAACAACTAACTAACTAACTAACTAACTAACTATTAACTAACTAACTTCTTCAACTATTCTTCAACTAACTAACTTCTTCTTCTTCTTAACTAACTAACTAACTAACTAACTAACTAACTAACTAACTAACTAACTAACTAACTAACTAACTAACTAGCTAACTAGCTTCAACTAACTAACTAACTAACTAACTAACTAACTAACTAATAACTAGCTAACTAACTAACCCCAACTAACTAACTAACTGGCAACTAACTAACTAACTAACTAACTAACTAACTAACTAATAACTAACTAACTAACTAACTAACTAACTAACTAACTAACTAACTAACTAACTAACTAACTAACCTAACTAACTAACTAACTAACTAACTAACTAACTAACTAACTAACTAACTAATAGCTAACTAACTAACTAACTAACTAACTAACTAACTAACTAGCTAACTAACTAACTAACTAATAACTAGCTAACTAACTAGCAACTAACTAACCTAACTAACTAACTAACTAACTAACTAACTAACTAACTAACTAGCAACTAACTAACTATTAACTAACTAACTAACTAACTAACTAACTAACTAACTAACTAACTAACTAACTAACTAACTAACTAACTAACTAACTAACTAACTAACTAACTAACTAACTGGCTAACTAACTAACTGGCAACTAACTAACTAACTAGCTAACTAACTAACTAACTAACTAACTAGCAACTAACTAACTAACTAACTAACTAACTAACTAACTAACTAACTAACTAACTAACTAACTAACTAACTAACTAACTAACTAACTAACTAACTAACTAACTAACTAACTAACTAACTAACTAACTAACTAACTAACTAACTAATAGCTAACTAACTAACTAACTAACTAACTAACTGGCTAACTAACTAACTAACTAACTAACTAACTAACTAACTAACTAACTAACTAACTAACTAACTAACTAACTAGAGCACCTGGGCTGAAGAATCAACTTCAACAAATCTGTTTTGGTTCCGACTCGACGTCTAGTATTTCTAGGCGTCACCTGGGATATGCACTCTGAACCGATATGCAGTCGTATAGATGGCCGATACATCCGATATAGGATTGGGAGCACAATTAGGACCATTGAAATATTGGACGGACAATCGCACGGCCGTGGCTTACATCAAGATGCACAGAGCCATTACAATATAGAAGTGAGTCCTCCATCTCACAAAAAGATAAATCCAGAATGGCACCTTCTTCATTTTTGCAGCATTTCGAGAAGTGGGTCGCACCGTAAGTAGACCTGTTTTCCTCAACTGCAAATGTAGTACCGGATTATATCTCCATGGACTTGTGAGACGATATATAACAAGGGTTGGTTATTTCTACCATCACATCTGATCCCGCAAGGCTTGTCACCTCAATACAGCCAGCGGTCATTATATCCCATACTGAAAAAAGTTCTTCTACGCCAGAGAACAGTCTTAGCGCCGTATCAGATACCATGACCTAGCGTGAGTTCTGATCGACATGACAACGAGATGACATCCCTTGGATGTTCACGACATATCCATGGAGGCATGGCTGATAAGAGAAGCAGAACCATCAACAGTCGCGAAATATCTAGCTTACCTCCATAGTGCTGAAGGCTCGACATACCGGACCATATTAGTACACAAATCTGCTATATCTACGTTCACGAAAACCAGCAAGTATGATGTATCAAAAAATAAAAATTTGGTTAGACAAATTCTAACAGATAATTCAATTTCAAAGGATCCCAATCCTAATCATCCTATTCCTAAATCCTGGTATTAGTTTAGGTCATCTCATTTCGGTTAATCTGGATAACGCAGCTTATTTCAAGTTTCGCGAGACGAGTTACAATTTTCTTTTACTCCCTTACTCTTTCTCATCACCGAGTGCGCAGCCTAACCATTCGTAGAACCGGGCCAGAGCACCGCATAGACGAAGGACATTGATTATATGGCCAGTTTTGGTCCCAAACTAATACCAGCCGAACACATACAGTCGGGCTGGAAGATCAAGCCCCGTCCAAAATTAAATATAGTATATTGCATTCATTTATTTTTAGTAGTATTGTACAAGAGCACCTAACCCCGCTGCTAGAGCTATCATTGAAGGGAAAAGAAGAATTTACTTCGGGAGGTCATTTCATCAAAGGATATTTGACACAGTATGTGTGCCAGCCGGTACAAAATAAAAGAGCGCGATATTGTCCAACTGTTTATTGTATTAGAGCGCCGCCCCGCGCCCTCTGCCGGTGACTCCCAAACGCATGCAAAGTCCCTCGCACTGTGACTTGCTGCACGAGAGACTGCTTTACCCTCACACTAATCAGTTTTAGAATAATCAATTTTTTTTTTCTTATTAAAAAGATAACAAATAAAATTATTTTGATATTCAAAGCATTAGCACCACCGTCACAGTCTCCCCGCGGGCGGAGCGGGGGCGCCCTCCGCCGGAGACAGCCGGGGCCGGACGCCCGCGCCGCAGCCGGGGCGCCCCTTTTGACGAACTATCACAGTTGGCACAGAGAAGCTGGCCTTTACTGCTTCACCGGATTTGAGAGGTGGCACAGCTCTTAGATCGCTTAGCCTGAACCTCTATTAGGTGGTAACTCGACACAAGGGTCCCCGGTGAGGTAACCTCGGCGGACGGTTACCATTATTACGCGTTAGCAGTCCGATCCGAGGGCGCCCGAGAGGGCCGAACCACGACTCGGTCGGTAGCTATTTTATTAACAAAATCTACTGGGACAATCTAAGCTAAACTAACTTATATGCCACTTCGGGAAGCGTTAGCGCTGGGAGAAGAAGTGGCCGAAGAAACTCCAGCAACGCTCTAATCCTATCGAGAGGGTGGGGTTTCCCCATGAAGTGCTTGTATCGCGCAAGGATTATTCGCAACCTCCGACGGTCGCGGATGGACGCTTTGTGGCTTTGTAGAGATCTAGCCTGTGCAGCAGTGATCACATCGTCCGGATCGTCGAGGACATGTCTCGGCCTCCGGGCGACGCGTCTGAATTTACAAGTGGGGATAGCCTTGTAAGTGGCGGCACTCACAAGAAGTTTATTTGAATGTTTGGTGGCAGTCTCGAAAAACCGTCGAGATGCCTGCTTAAAGAATTGGGCTATCGTCGGCAGCCCTGTATCGACATGTAATTCGCGGTTGCGTACGAACCACGGCGCACCCGTGGCTCGTCGCAGAAAACGATTTTGGATAACCTGGAGTCGGTGAATATGACGGGGAGGCATGCGCGAAGACCGGGCTCGCGTACGTCATAACGGGACGTATTACTGCTTTGTAGAGTGTCACCTTATTACGAAGGGACATTTTACTCTTTTATTGATTAAGTGATATAGGCGGCCCATTACGTGGGCAGCCCGGTTCTAACTCGAGTTACGTGCGGTCCGAAGCTGAGTCTCGGATCCAGAAGTACACCGAGGTATTTAGTTCGGTGACCCAGGGAATGGGACTACCGAGAAGCTGGATATTGGGGAGAGACGGAGGGCTACGCCTAGCTTGTCTCGAAAAGTACATGGCTGCGCTCTTAGCCGGGTTGATTTCGATCCTCCATTTCCGGAACCAATCCCCTAAGGCATTGGCCGCGGTCTGGAGTTTCTTGAGAATAATTTCGGGGGAACGCCCCGAAGCATATATGCCAGTATCGTCGGCGAAAAGGGCTAGCTCCGCTCTACGTGAGCGCGGGATGTCGTTGGTGTAGAGCGTGTATAGGACTGGACCTAGCACGGAGCCTTGCGGTACTCCGGCGCGAACAGGACGAGTGGAGCGCACTCCCTCGACGCGGTACGTGAAGGTTCGACCCGTAAGGAAGTCTCGTACTGTGCGTACGAGATAGTCCGGCACCTCGAGCTCGTACAGCTTGTATACGAGCCCGGCGTGCCAGACTTTGTCGAATGCCTTCGCCACGTCCAGGAAGATGGCTCCCGTGTGCATGCCGATGATTGACTTGGCATGTATGTGCTCCGTGATGCGGAGCACCTGTTGGAGTGCACGAGTGTTTGGCACGGAAGCCAAACTGCTCTGGGATAGGAAGCTCTCGCGAAACCATGAAGGCGCGTAATCGAGCTAAGATGAGCCGTTCGTACACCTTCCCAGAACGGAGAGGAGACTAATTGGCCGATAAGAAGAGGGATCGGTGCGCACTTTGCCGGGCTTGAAGAACCCTATCACTACGGCTTCCTTCCACTCGTTGGGGAAGATGCCTTGTGAAATGGCGGCGTTGAATATTATAACTAAAAGGCGTATAATATTCTCTGGAAGGCGTCTGGCAACCAGATTAGGTATGCCGTCTAGACCGGGGGCTTTGCGGGGACGCAAATTTTTTAACACATCCTCAACCTCGGTACACGTAATCGGTGGAACGGGATCGCGGATTGGTTCGTTCGCCCTCCGTTCGACCAAACCCTCCACCCTGAGGAGGTGGGCGGGGTCGACCGGAAGGGCGCTGGGAGAGCACTGAGACTCGAGACTGTCAGCCAGACACTCGGCCTTCTCCTCGTCCAGTGAAGCTGGCGGGAGATTGGGACGGGTGAGAGGTGGCATCCCATGGTCGGGGTCGCGTTTGAGCGATTTTGGTAAACTCAAAATGCCAAGTGGGAAGGACGAATTTCGCTTAACGTACTGTTCCACCGCTCGTTCCTATAGGCAGCTATGCGTGTTTTCACCTCACGCTGTAATTTATGTAGCTGCCAACGGTGACGCACGGTAGGGTACAGATCGTAAGCCCTAGCGGCTGCGTTCTTACGTCTCATGAGATCACGGATTTCAGAAGGCAGGACCCATCGCTGATCGTCAATGACCGGTACCTCCTGGGAGCAGTCAGTAATGACTGTCTGAATGTGTCTCGTGAGCGCGTGCGCAGCGAGATTGGTCTTGAGCGGAGAATCTACGTTCTCAGGAAACGCTTCTAAGTGAGGGAGCTGGCATCTTTCAATTGGGACTCAAGTTTGTGCCAGTCGATGACGGTTTTAGTTTGGGGGCGGTTTGAGCTGAGGGCCCAAGCCGCAGAAGTACGGGGGCGGTGATCCGAGTGAAGCTCGTGAATCACGTACGGGTTGGTCACTGTGAGAGTGACATGACGGAGAATAGCAATGTCTAAGACATCCGGTGTGTGATCCACATTATGTGGGAAATGTGTGGGCTCTTGTGGTCCCACGATCTCGAAGTCGAGAGAATCGACCAGAGATTCGAGGGCCAACCCGCGCGGATTGGTCATACGAGAGAACCACCGAGGATGCTTGCTATTGAAATCGCCGGCTAAAATCGTAGCATCTCCGAGAGAGGAGAGCTTCGAAGTCCGATCTGAGAATTTCTTTGCTACGGTGGCAAGGAAGATACACCGAAGCAAATGTGATAGGGCGTGGCCTGTCATGGCTAGCTGGCAGACCGAGGCCTCGAGGTGCGCTAAACGCGGCGTGGCGATCGGAACGCAATGCAAGGACCTCCTATAGTAAATGAGAGTGCCGCCGCCTTGGGCGCCGGCTCTATCATTCTAACGATGTTATAGTTCGCAATCTTCGGATCACGAACGGAGGGTTTTGAAAATGTCTCCTGCACTAACATTACGTCGACTTGATGTTCGCGGACGAAGTTCGCGACTTCATCTTTGTTCCCTAAGCCCGTTCGCATTAAAAACGCGACGGTCAACGAACGGGGCCGGGGCGCCCCACGCCGCCGGTTGCAATAAATAAAACTTGTTCCTATTAATTTCGAACCAAACATTGTCACATTTATTGGATATCGAGAACAAGTTCAAAACCAATAGAATAAGAGTCAACAGGAATGCAACAAGGTGCGCGCGTCGCGGACAACAACAACAACAACAAAATAAAACAAAACTTATGATATTTGTTTGCATTATCATTGTGGCGATAAAAATTTACAAATAAATGTACTGTACAGACACACAGGGCACAATTTAACATGACACGCCCCTCCGCCCCGCCCCCGTCGCCCCGCCCCCCGCCTCTATGTACAACGCGCGGCGTCCATCTTGCTGCCAAAAGCGACTTATTATAATTTGTACTTCTCGAAAGGTTTATGTTCTCAAGCTGATATTTACAGGCGGGCGCTCCTCCGGTCGCTCTCTGGTAGCGGACGCCGCCCACTTTGCGGTGACTCCTGGGTTTTATAAACCGATCGAAGTCTCGAGGGTCAGCGTAGTTTGGCCGCTGTGCAGCAATTTCTTTTTCACGTTGTAGCATCGCGAACATTTATAATGTTAGAATATATTACAACATACTATAAAATAATTTAAGGGAGAGGGGCGGCGGGGCGGGGGCGGGACGTGACGTCACGTCGGTGCACAGACGTCACGGGGGAGCGCGCGCGGCGCCGGCACGACGCCAACCGACAAATTTACAAAAGAAAACATACAAATATATTTTTCTTAAAGTTTCCAACGATAAAGTTCAACAAGGGGGGCGGGGGTTAGGAGCGCGTCAGCGACGGCGGCGGGACCTCCGCGGCCAGGCGCAGCGCGGCGCACGCGAGCGGCGGACCCACGCTGCCCACGCTGCCCACGCCGCTCGCTCCTCCGCTCGTCCTGTCCTTGGCGGCGCCCTCTCCTCCGCCGCCCTCCGTCTGAGAGAGACAAAAACAATGATAAGTTAACACAGACATTCAACTTTTAGACAAAACTGCATCGACCATTACACAAATAAAACAAAGGACCGTCACGCTCGACGTTGCCACTTCCACGACGCACACGTACTGCTCGCCTGCCTACAGTCCGTCGGTCTCTGTTGGCTCTATGCATGAGTAAGTAATTACGGTAGCGACGTCGACGTAAACCTTCGGGGAATCAGCCGACTTCATAGTAAACGAGACGCGGGAGAAATCCTCGCTCGCCGCTGCTGGGACTGGGACGGAATGCGGTTGCAACAGGACATCCTTAAAGAGCTATTTCACTGGGCTCGGGGAACACGTGTCACGTTCACGCCGCGCATCATTGATGAACCAGTTGAAGGGATCGTCAGTGTCGGCGCGCACACACAGTGACGTCACACTGACACACGCCGGCCATAATACAAATAAACCGACCTTAGCCAGGACGTGCTTGAATGTCTCGTAGGTGAGCCAGCAGATGGCGGCGGCCGGCATCTGATAGAGCACGCGCGCGTGGACTCCCTTGAAGAAGCCCCGCGGGCCCGAGGTGCGCAGCACGAGCGCGGCGGCCTGCGCCAGCCCCTCCGCGGTGCCCTCCTGCGTGTTGAGCGTGGTCTTGCACACGTCCAGCGGCGTGGTGGCGGCGGCGGCGAGCGCGCCCGCCAGCGCGCCCGAGCACGCGTGCGCCAGCGGGTCGTACGCGCGCGTCGCGTTCAGCCGCCCCTGGCACCACTCGTACGTCACGAAGTGCACCGCCTGCGGACACCCATCACCTCGTCAAATGTCAAGCGCCATTACGCACAGACGTTCTGTTTCATATTTATAATTCTTACATATGAGGGCGGCACTGAAAATTTCGGGAATCAAGGAAGTGACACAACATTACTTTATAAAAATGTATTTATTGCATTTCGAAGTAATCTCCGCGAAATTTGACACATTTTTTCATACGATGGAACCAATCTTTGAAGCAACCATTCCATTCGGAAGTTTCGGTCTCCAAAATGGCCGTTTTGTACGCGTCCACAGCTTCTTCAGATGATGAAAATCTCTAACCAAGGGAAAGTATAGAAATCATTAGGGCTCAGGTCGGGGCTGTACGCGGGATGGTCTAATAATTCTTCGTTTTCTTGCTCTAAAAACTCTTTTGTTCTGTGCGCGGTGTGAGAACTCGCATTGTCGTGATGGAGGATGATGCGGCGGTTGCAGTTCTCTTTACGGAGTTTAGAAACGACCTGTGGCAAACAAATGCTAGCATACCATTCTGCATTAACCGTTCTTTGTCCCTCAAGAGGAATAGTCGCAATATGGCCGGTTTTGGAGACAAACGTGGCCACCATTTTTTTTGCAACACTCCGTGAACGAACAATTTTTGTTGGCTTTAACTCATTTTCGAACTCCCAAACTCGTGATTGGTTTTTTGTTTCGGGTTCGTACGCGTATATCCAGGATTCGTCACCTGATATGATGTTGTGTACAGTATTTGAGGATCCAGCGTGGAATCTTTCGAGAGTTCTGACGCACCAAGTAACGCGAGCCGCTTTTTGCTCTTCACAGAGCGAATGCGGTATCCATCGGGAAACCAACTTTTTTACACCTAATTGTTCATGCAAGATTATTTGTATTTGACTCATGCCAATGTCTAAAGTTGCCTGAATTTCGCGGTATGTCACATGTCGATCTTCCTCAATCAGCTTACGCACAGCATCAACGTTTTCTTGTGTGACTGCAGTTTTTGGACGACCTTGACGGGGATCATCACTGAGCTTGACACGTCCACGTTGAAATTCGGCAAACCAGCGATAAATTGTGGTTTTGGATGGGGCTTCATCACCAAATGCAGAAATCATACGGTCAACACACTGTTTTTGTATTAAACCATTTCGAAAGTCATAATAAATTATCGCTCTTGAATTTTCTCGAGTCAATTCCATTTTCTTAACGACTAAAAAAGTTTGACAAGACCTTGTGACCTTGAAGACCGAGAATCTTTTTTAAATAAATAAATGGTATTCGATTTTCTGAACCAAGGAGTTTGCAATTAAAAAAGATTTTAATATGAAAGGAATAGTGGAAATATTCCATTCCCGATACTTTTAGTGCAGCCTATGTACAATCTATACGAGTTGCCTGGTTCGCAACCCGACAGGTTTTATCTCAAAAAATTAAAACAAAAAAAAAATCAACATTAGTTCATAAATGACGGCGCTACGAGCGCACAAACATTACGAACAGACAGACGAAGTCTGAAGTTTCTTATTGAAGGTAACTATAACATAAAGGACGTAACGGAGGTCACAGCGAGGATATATTGCAATGGAAACGGTTTAAAATGTCAATATTTTTAAGTCGTTTCAATTTCTATGGCAAAGTTAATACTTTCCTATTGCAATTGAAATGGATAGGAATTGATTAAGTGCAGAATGTGGGGGGGGTCGCGCAGCTCACCTGGAAGGGCACGTTCATGGCGACCTGCGTGCCGTACGAGCGGTAGAAGGCGCGCAGGCCCTCGGCGCGGTACACGCGGCGCGCGCACTCCCAGGCGCCCCGGTACGGCGAGTGCAGCATCTGCAGCCGCTGCTTCACCACTGCACACACAACACACACCATTGCACCATGCATTACTCTCCCACACCTCACCACACACACATAATCCCTACCTTATGGTTTTTTATTCATACCATAAGTTTTTTTTCCTTCAATCTTGCCGTCTAATGACATGTGACGTTGGGATCATGTGTCTGTGTTGGCGTGAGCGCTCGTCTACAGGAATTCGTGAAGATTTTCTTCCTCCGTAACGTTTCCGAGAAGTTCGCGGCTGCGCTGACGGTGTATTGAGTCGCGCCTTATAAATAAAACGGCGTGCCATTTAGAAGCGTACGTTTGTACAGTTGGCGGCAAATAACTGTAGCGCTGACCGTTAATGTGCTTAGTCGAAAATATGGTGTCACGGGGG
Organism: Meandrusa payeni; assembly: GCA_029286785.1. NCBI lineage: Eukaryota > Metazoa > Arthropoda > Insecta > Lepidoptera > Papilionidae > Meandrusa > Meandrusa payeni. The sequence goes on from JAGSMX010000023.1 coordinate 20,249, forward strand.
AGTGAAGGGGGCGCGGGCGGACATGCGCGAGCGCTTATTGTCTCCCCTGTGGTACTCCGCCCCGCGCACCGATACCACACCCCGCTCGCTCCTCGTGTACAGTCGCATTTGAAATTTTTATCTTAATTGACTTGAATAATTTTGAGTTTTTTTTTATTGACTGTTACAGTTTTCTTTTATTTTATAAGTTGTGTTGTATGGAATGATTAATTTATTTGATTTAAAATAGTAAATATGGCAATATAAAGAACACAAAAAAAAAAAAAGACGTTATTCGTAATTTGTAAAAATAAATAATTGCGTGCGCGACTGTACACACGGGCAGCTGTCTGCAGTGGACGGTCAGCGGCTGGACAGACCGCGTGTCGTAGCGTGGTCGGGGCAAGTCGACAGCTGTAGGAGCTGTCTGGCTCCAGACCCTCAACAACACATCACAAGCCACGGCCTTGCATCCTGGAACACTGCCGCACGCAATCCGAGGTACACTCGACTGCGTATATGTCATTCATATGCTTTATACAATAATGTCGCAGAGAGTATTGATGTAATAATGTATATATTATACATATAAGCAGACACCGGCGGGCGGCGCTGACAACAAGGAACACGCACCTTCAGCTGGATTTGAGACGGCATCGTGGACAAGTGACGCCAGGCAGCCCGACAGTCCTGGAATGTTCAAAAAGATGTGTAAAGTAATTGGCCGAGGTGGCAGAGGCGAAACATTACGCCCTCTAAGCAATACATAATTATTATAATACGACGCTAAACAAAGCCCAAAGGATCAATTTACACGTTTAGCTCAAACGAGACATCGCCTATCTTAAAAATTGTAGAAAATTTTTCTTATAATTTTGTACTCATTGTTCAAAGGCCGGCAACGCATCCTTCGGTGTTGTGGATGTTCACGGGCGACGGTGGTCACTTAAGGTCAGGTTAAAAAAAATGGCTCGAGAAGCATCTGTGCCGCCCGGGTCCTCGAGTACTGCTCGATCTCCGCAGGACGCGTGGGAACTTCTCCGAGGTGACCGGGTTGGAGCAAACTGTTCACTCTATAGCGAGCCGACTGGCCAGCGGACCATTTAATAAAAACCCTAGTGTTTGTACTAGGGGTACAACATAAGTCAATGTTTGTGTTGGTTGGTTAGTAACTGACCGTGCGTGATGTGGTCGTGGCGGTGCCTGGTGAGGTGGCCCAGCGTGTGCTTGCTCTGCTCGTACGTGGCGAAGAAGCAGGCGTGCGCCGGCCCCGCGCCCGCCACCACGGCCGTCATGCCGCGGATGGGCCTGCAAGTGACGTCACACAACTGACATTACTATGGACGAGATCGTAGTGCAAACCAACCAGATCAAACAAAGTTTCCCAGAAGTAAAGTGGGACACCGCTGGTAATCGAGTTCGACATTTACCGGTAACATGATAAAGACGGTAGCCTTCACTCCACTGCAGGCCGGGGGGAGATCAATTAAGTACAAGTATTCAAACATTATTGCAGTCAGTTGTAAGTCCGTATCAAAGTCCATTAGATCCGTCCTGCCGTTAGAAACGCCGGAATGCAATCAATAGCAAGTGAAACTAAGGAGGAAATCGCTAAGTGTTGCCACAGAGCACGAGTTACCACTCACTGCGATATATTTCACACAATTTACCTACAACTACTCCTTGCATTGTAATAAGTGCACGGGTAACATTTTATTGTCTGCAAAAGCGAAACATGTCGCCTTTGCTAAGAGAAGTATAGTTAAAGTATAAGTAATAATAATAAAATTATTTGCAGTTGTTAAATGTATAAGAATTGTTAGAGTTGCATTTTAAATATATATATTTAACGAGTTAGATGAAGAATGTACGAATGAATTAAACATAAGATTTTAAAAACAAAGTAATCAGTTTAAGGTCGGTATTAGATTACGAGCGGCGAGTTCTCTGCCGAATGTGGGGACCAGTAGGACTCCCCCCGCTGCCCCGCACGTGTCGCGGTCAAGGCCGACGCCCTGCCCTTCACACTACTTGCGCTTGTGCCCCACTTCCTTGCCGCCAGCTCGGCCCCGCGGCCGCGCGGCTCTAGAGCAGAATGAGCGAAATGTTTCACAATTATAGAACGTGACAGGCACACCTGGTGCATGCGGGCGATTGTCGACGAAGCCGCACTCCTCTGCACAACACCCAACAAACAGAGACAAAAGTTATTTTAATATTACAAACAGATAGAGTCAGAGTGTATAATTATGTAAAAAAAAAACGCTTATTCTAATTTTATTTGTAAGTAATATATGTCAGTACTGACAGTCGCGGCGAGACGGGGACAAGTATTATACTCGTAATGATTGTACGACGCGATGTAATACGGAGACGAGACCAGTGAACACCTCACATGTCGTGTCTTCGGTACTGGACACGTACGTACAGGCACCAACGTTTTTCAACTGACTTCAAAAAAAGGAGGATGTTCTCAATTCGTCTGTTTTTTTAAACACTTCATAAGTTTCGACTGGGGGAAATGATTTTGATGCTTTTTTTATTTGAAAGTTGGTGCTTCCCGCGCGGTCACATCAGGTAGTCCAGTTCTGACAATGGCATCCATGAGAAAAGCATATAAATCTCAAATTTGCATCATGTACGTGCGCGACAAATGGACGAATAACTCAATATCACGTCAACCGTTTTCGATGAATAATTTTTTAAGATTATTATATTCATATTTAAGTAGTAGTTTGAAGAGAGTTTGCTTCTCACTTATTCTATTTCGTAATATTTGAAAATACAAAGAAGGCGTCCACGCTAAATAGCGTTTAATGTTTGATTCTATTTGAAGTCGGTTTGTGTTTTTGCTCATAAATATATTTGTGTTTCTCAAAATTAAGAGAGGGCAGAGGCCCCGTTGCGTGCGTCTCTCATTCAACTTGCTGCCGGACGCGCCAGCCGCCGCCACACTGCGGCCCGCGCGGCACGAGTGCCGCCATTATACATTTAATGTGACAAAGACGTTTGTTAGCCTCGAGTAGTTATCGGGAGCGAACCTTTTATAATGTTCTAGAAACATAGGTTTTGTTTGTATGATATATAGGATACTATCGTGTTCTCTGCCACGGAGGTACAACACATACGAGTTCAGCGCAGGTTTGATCTGCAGTAGGGTCAGTTTCCACCGGCAAATACGTATTAAATTGATCCCGGTCTCGCCAATCGTTAGCAATGTTAGTTAAATCGTATAATAGAGGTGGGCGGGCGGAGACTGAGCGTTGCGCCGTGTGCGAAGCTCGGCAGATGCGTCTGTTTCAGATAGTAATTTCTTAAAGTTGGACAACTTTGATATTAACGAAAGTTGTTAGAACAAAGAGGCGCGCAAGCCCTGCGGCGAGCCAGGAGGTGTCCGCCGCGATATCACTGGACGTCGTCACGCGGCCTCGCCAGTCATCCTCACTTGCAAAAAACTTACAATACTTCTTGATGACGTAACGTATGTGTGAACCGATTACAAATTATCTTGAAAAACCACTTCCTTCGAGCCCGAAGGTTATGAGCGTGATTTGTTTTCGTGTTCTATGATCTATGAGGAACTTGGTCCTTACCGTTGTTCCCAGGAGACGGCATTTGCAGAAGATATACTAAAGAGGTACGAGGATGAGATCAGACAGGAGACGATAACTTCTCTTGGTGATGAATTTTGGTGGGACCTTGGACTACAAAAACATACCAGGAAAATCGTGTGGAAGAACGCTCGTTGATTGTAATTACTCGTAAATACTCAAAGCCTAGCACAGACGAGCTGACACACTCATCGCACATTCTGCAAACCACTTCACTCACCTCTCGTACTGTACGTGTAAGTGTGGACTCGATTAGTTATAGAGAAATGCTTGATACAATAGGGCCGTGTGGACAGTTGGCGACACGAGCACTCTCCGCGGCGATAAGCAGCGGGAAACGATAACACCCGCACGGAGTCTTACCACTCCCGAACACAGCGATAAAGTTAGTATCGATTTATAGAGGAGGATGAGGGCCCTGTCGGACGAGTTGTACGTGTGACTCTTTTATAAAGATTTGGAAAACGCAGTAGTGCGACTATACCTCCACGTGATGCCAGTGTTCCGACAGCTCGTGGTCCGTTCCCGCGCCGACCCATTCGTGCCACAGTTGACGCGGGTGACTTTGCTGGATTTTTTAATTAAAACAGATATATAAGAATTGAATGCGTTTGTCTCACCTACACTAATGAGGTTTCGTTTTTTGTTATGTTCCGTACAAAGAATCAGTTTAGTCATCACAAATATGGCAAAAGTTAAAAGTTGATTGGTGGCTAATATACAAATACTCTGTCTCCAGCAGATCCAGAGCCCGATCGTACAGGCTGTGGCTGAGCTCGAGCTCTCCCGACGCGCACTGCGCGGGCAGGCGGCACGCGGCTAATGAGTCAGAGTGTTTGGCAAAATGGCATCGCTGGGGGATTTCCACGCTCACCTCGTAACACGCCGCGTGAGAACTAATGAATGATGCACCGACAAGACGGAACACATCTGCGCACAGCGCGCCGGCACACATATTGTGCTATTGTCCCGTTTATCGGCGAGCGCAAATCACGCGCGCCCCCGAGCGGGATTTCCCCGCTTGCACTGCCTACATCTTTTATGTCCCTCTGGTGAGGTAATCGTTGTGTACTGCCGATTGAATTATAATTTATGACAATTTTTTTCCATTCAAATTTATGATATTTTTTTAGTTGAAATATAGACGTGTGTATGCAGCTCGAATTCGCTCGACTCTCGATACAAACGCACGTTGTTGTGCACACGCGAGCGACACAAGGAAGTAATCATAGTGATCTAACACAATTTGCTAATAAATATATAGTACTTCGACAATAATATAGAGGTATTTGACACAACACGAGATAAAGTGACAAAGTTTTATGAGTGGAGTATTAATGTCGCGTCGCAGCGGCCTCGTGCACCGCGCGCTGACCACAAGTACGTCGGATACCGAGCTCCAGATTCTAGGCTGTACTGAGTTTGTTTCCTCGGTCTCTAGTTAACCGAGTTAGGAATGATCAACCTACGCGTTTGACTCGAGAGTTTTGTTTTTGAGAAGTGCACAACTAAACAAACAAACTTTATTTAACGAGTATCCACGCAGATCGGTCAGGGATCTAAACAGTTTTGACTTTATCTACCATCAAGAGGTAAGTCATTTGCGGTCGCTCAAGTTTGAATAGATAAATTCAGCTGAAAAGGCAGCGTATTATGAAAATATATGTATAATGAATGTTATAGCATATCGAGGACGTATTGAGCATGACGGACTTGGCGACAGCTATGCCACTGCTGGTCTCCACTATAACAAGTAGCATTGATGTGCACGTCAGGCACCAGGCCCTGAGTGCGACGTCGTAAGACTGTCGTACAGTACTAAAAGCTACTGACTGTCGCCTGAAACAGTGATATTTGGCTGTAAATTAAACTTTAATAAGTCGACTTGAAAATTGAAAGGGAAAATTTGAATGGAAATGGAAAGTGGTACAGAGAAGCCTGCACAGACGGCGGCCTCTTCATAACGCAACACGTGCGCTCTCTACACTCGGCACTTGTGCATCTGTCCACGCGGCAGACGGCACCGACAATTTCCAAGAAGTTGTTGGCTCAGACGACCAATATTTGAAGAGACCGCATTGTGCTGCGTGTTGGCTCTGCGCAAACATTTGCAGCAATAAACGGCAAATGTCTTTCTGTTTGCGGTGACATTTGGCCGCGCAGATAGGCGCCGTTATCGGGCGCGACGACACCGCGCAGTGGAAATAGAACTAATTGATAACAGCCAATGCAAAGCGAGCCGCGCCAGTACATGTAACAATTAGCGAAACATTCTTATATTCCACGGAAATATAATGTATTTGAGTAAACTTTCTTTTATTTTCTTTTCAACCGACTTCAAAAGCAAGAGGTTCTCAAATCGTCTGTATTATTTCTATGTTTGTAAGCGCATAACTCTGGTCTGGGGGAACCGATTTTCATTTATATATATGTATAATAGTCAACACAACAGCATATTTGATCACACAGTTCCGCGGGCAAATAGAACACAAGTAGACACAGGGATTCCTTTTTATTTGAAAGCCGGTGCTTCTCGTGTGGTCCCATTTAAATTTGTCACAATTGTTACAGCGGGATCCATGAGAAAACCATGTAAATGTTAAATTATTATCAAGTACGTGCGCCACAAATGGACGAATAACTCAATAGCACGTCAACCGATTTCGATGATATTGTAAAGGATGTACTTTAGGAGTAGTTTGGTTAGGTTCTGATAGAGTGGCGAAATAGAATTATAATTGGTAATGTCCCTACGATACTTAGTTATTACAAAGCGGGCACCTGCGAGTAATAGCGCTATAACGTTAAATTCTATTTGAAGTCGGATTTTGTTTTTGCTCGTAAATATAGTTTGAAAAACCTATCTGATTGTCCGTGAACAATGTGTTCCAATGCTCGCTAAATAGTGAGTGGTGACGTGCGCCCGATACGCACTTCATGCATAAATATTTAATACCTACCGCCAATTATTCGTATACCAAGTGTTCAGCGCTCTAACAATAATATAAGTACGTAGTGTAGTTGCGCTCGGCGGTCAGTCACAAATCTAAATTGAATTAGAAGAAATGTTTAATGACCTTCGGGATCGTCTTATACCTTTGTTTCATTTAACAAAGCGGTCTCTTCTGTACTCCTGGTGTACACATCATTAGATGGATCTAAGGGACATTCCGCCCCGTGCGGAATGCGAGGACTCGCGACATGTCGACAACCAAACTCCCAGAGACATATTGTAAACGTTTCCCACCTACAGTGCGAGTCCAGCGCTGCACTGGGACACTCAAAAACGGCGGGCACTTGCGGCACACTCACTTGTTATCAAAATTGGGTAAGGCCGTTGATAAAAACAAGGTAGTCCGAAAAAAGCACGGTGCAGGCGCGCGATATGGCGATATGATTACGGGCGCGTACTGATAAGCCCGTAGTAAAGCAGATAGGGCACGGTCAGTGGCACGGCGTCTGCCGCGGCGACCTCTGCCCATTAGATAACTGCGCAAATTTTTTGGTCACAATTTGCGAATTCATTTAAAATAGGGATGTTCATGCAATAATATGTTGATATGTTCAATAAACCGATATTTTACGAAATATATTGAATACGAAACGATATATTGTACTTTATAGCGATAACAGTCCTAATGTAAAGCAGTCGGAGGAATCCGTGAAGTAAAACATGAAGAAGCGATTGCATCGAATTTTTAGTATAACCACAGCCATTGGCCGACGGGAGCCGAATACTACCAGCAGTCTAGTCAGTACGAGGAACGGAAGATCGATCGCACGTTAGCGGCGACACCGCGTGCGTGAATTGCTACTAATGCCTCCATTGTCTCTCCTCTACTGGAGAACGGAGTATCTCCTGCATCGTGCCAAACTAAATACTTGTACCGCCGGTAACGTCGGGCAACTCCTTCATATTGCGCAATGATCACACCTCCTCCTTGCAAGTTTACTCATCATAATGACTTGACGAAGTCACTATGGCACAATTCCGGCAGGCGCGAGCTTTCTCCGTTTGGCGACACATTGGAAATCGTTCCCTTTCAACATTGGGGAACACAGCGTACAGAGGCGAGTGAGGTTCACACCAAGAGATCGGTTTCCAGCGGCCGGTGCCGTGGCCGAGCGCCGAGTTATTTAGTTATATACAATCGAATTCTACTGGTGGGATGGTACGACACGATGTAGTTACATCCCGATAGCAACGCGTGAGTTGTCGACGAGTTTGTGCAAATTTTGTCACAATCCGATAACACGATGACCCGCGGGAGCGCGCTCAAAATTGACAAAAAGCATTATCAGCGCGACGGCGTGACTCTTCCGCAGCCTCACGTACACTGATAAGCGGATAACGTTCGATAAACGAGTCCGCCGCCACGTTACCCGCGGCGCCGCCACCCGGGCCCTCACCCAGCGACGTGCCGGAATGAAGCAGTGAAGAGGTTATCGCGAGTGACGATAAAGTGCCATCGTGCCGGCTTGTGTTTTGAGTCTGCGCTTGCCATTCAAAAATTTAAAAAAAATACGTACAGATTTTTAGGGACATGCAAAGGGCGGCTGGAATACAGCGAAGGATTTGATTGCAAAAGCGGCGATAGATACCATAGGTTGGAACTAATCAGAAAGTAGCTCGTTGAAACCAAACCAGAGTCCAAATTCCCGTGCGAGGAGCTCAAGGAAACTTTTTGTATCAAAAGATTACGAATTGTAATCTTTGAGTGGATACGGTAACCGTTTCAATTATATCAAAAAACTATCGATCAAATGAACGAACAAGTCGGCCAGTCCGCGCTCGCTTGTAATTAGATTGGCTCAAATTATCCGAGCATTTCATTTGAACCGCTCCATTCCCTCTTATGATCTGAGCTTTTCAGAGACCAGCGTTGTGTCTCCTTATCATTGAAGTTGTTCCCGCTGCAACAAAACCATTTGTGATGTAACTAATATTAATTGTACATAAAGAGTTAATGCGATGTTGTGGCTAGAACAGAGAAAGGCATGCTTCGGTGGTATGGGCGTGTAGACGGGATGAATGTGAGATGATACAATAACGAAAGTAAGTAATGGCGGGGCCGGTAGCGACGTCTTCGACGGATGTATGACGTCACGCACACGGAGACAGAAGGACCGCAACCGATGAACACGACACGACAAATAGTAATCCGTAGTGCCACCTCTCTTGACCGAAAATAACGTGGCGTCTTTTATTTATTTTTATTACGTGAGTTTGTTTTTAACTTTGTTTTAGATTAACTACATGCCGTCCGTACATTTGGCTGGATTTGCGACTCTTTTCAAAGGATTGTATATCAAATATCATCCGGACCCACATCCTTAGGAAGGTCTAGTCACAAGTGCACCGATCTCCCCTCGCCCGCGAACTCCACAATAAGCATCGCTGCCGGTGGAACCGCGACGGTGTAATCCTGCCCCGGGAGCTTGTTTACATAATGACAGTGGACATGGTAATGACAGTGTGTGGGTGTGCGTGCGTACCTGAGCAGGCCCTCGCGCTGCACCATGTAGCGCAGCGTCTCGCGGATGCTGCCGTTGTGTGCGGAGCGCAGCGACTGCATGCGCGTCTGCAACCGGACGAGACAATCTTAGCGTGTGTTGCGTGTGCAGTGCACGTGGTCGCCACTCTCACTTTATTTAAGACGACGTGGAGCTCGACCAGCGGCCTCAACATTATCGCGTCACGTCTTTGTACTAACGAAAACGGAAGGTCAGCGGTGACCGAGTGACGGGGCGCGACTCTTGCGGTATATTTGTTACTGCACATAATGTGAACTCTAGTCATGTTTAAATTTGAAACGTGAAGTATCGCAGGCAATCCTTTAAGCTAAGAACATCTCGATACTGCACCGACTACCAGAGAAATTCTAGATTAAAAAAGTAACCGGAGAATCTCCAGCAACGCTCCTCACATTTATATGGTTAATGTATTGTCCGCAATCAATTGTCATAGTCGCGGGCAGAGGACCGCCACGACGTTAGGAGTTCCGGCGGCATGACGTCACGCTTCGCTCGGTCACGTTATCAATGATGCACGTCCCGTCGCAGGGAACACGCTCGTCACTTCGCAGGGAACACGTTCGTCACGTCGCAGGGAACACGCTGGTCACGTCGGCACAGTGATCACGGGGCAGAGCGGGCGATGCGTCCTATTCATTTTTCAGTTGGTTATTAAGATTTTTAGGAGTGCGAGCGCGCGTGCTAACGTTTCGTTTTTGATCATCGCGCTTGATTTTATTTGAAGTCGGTTTTTGTGTTTACTCGAAATTGTACTAGTCATTAGAAAACAGCAAACGTTCAAGCTCGCCACCGACGGGCGAGTGTCACCCGAGACAGGACAGGCCTTCGCTTCTCGAACTATTTATTAACTATTATTTCTTGCGATGTTACTACTCCCTGACGGCCACCCGCATGGCGTTGTTTCTTCGGAACCCATGGTATTATGCCAACAAAATCGAAATGGGATCTACCTTATATCAAATCCGTTCAAACAAAAGTTTCGAAATCGTTTTGGAATCGGACGCGGGGCACGGGGCAGAGCACGAGGTGCGCTCGGCTGACTGAGTATTTGCTATTAGTTTATGCTGCGAATAGTGAAGCAGTCCGCCTGTAAGGAAGAGAAGGTTGATCGGTGCCCGATGTGGCCGGGGGAGATCTAGCTTTGGTACAAAGCGGCTCATTCATCCGCACGTGTCAATGTAACTACCATACAGATAACAAACAAAAGCTAGACAGTAATTTTAGATGAACAAACATCCCACAAGTACACACATATTGACACAATGTATAAGATAATGATACGGCCGCACAATGACTTGAACAACTATACAGCGGGACGGCGGCGCGGCGGCCGGCAGTTCCACCAGAATATGCAATTTACTGGAATGATTCTAAACATGAGGCTTAATAACGGGCGGCCGCTCTGTAATTTGATGGTCAATTTTGCTGAGGGACACGGTCGGCGGAGTGCGGCGACATTGAGCGGCCGCGCATAAAGCCCCGCGCGCCGCCGGCCCTCGCCACTCGCACACCGCACGCACCCCGATGGCAGGCGGGAGACGGTCGCTCGCCCTGGTGGCGGTCGCGCTGCTCGTCGGATCGCTCGCCCTGGACGAGGAGATGGCGGAGCTCGCCCGAATGTTACGAGAGAACTGCGCCGAGGAGACGGGAGTGGACTTGACCCTCGTGGACGCAGTAAACGCCGGCGCCGATCTGATGCCGGACCCGAAATTGAAATGCTACATCAAATGTGTGATGGAGACGGCCGGCATGATGTCGGCGGGCGAGATGGACGTCGAGGCGGTGGTGGCGATGCTGCCGGACGAGCTGCGCGAGAGGAACGAGCAGGCGATGCGCGGCTGCGGCACCCGCCATGGCGTCGACCACTGCGACTCCGCCTACCTAACGCAGGTGTGCTGGCAGACCGCCAACAGAGCGGACTACTTTCTCATTTAGTGGTCCGGACAAGATGACCTGGACGGTTAACTATTTAAAATAACATATGTTACCGAAAATTTAATATATTGTGCAATGAATAAAGAATTAATTTATTTAAGAATTATGTACTCAAAAATATTTGTTACCGACCAAATTGTCCGCTAAAGTCGAATGACTCTTCAAAAGGCACGAGAATGAGAGTAATTGTAATTAAAACGGATGGTATTGTAGAGAGAAGGATGTAAAACAATGTTTAATATTGTTTTGGTAAATGTTTTAGTACAACACACCCAGTACTATGACACGCGCTGCCAGGACCCAGGGATGGGTCAATTCAATGGAACGAATCAAATGACTTCTTATGTGTCAAATTTATAAAAAGCCTGAAAGAAACAGCCGTACACCACGGGCCACGGTAGTACTTTATCCTATTACAACATACGCCCAATGCGAAAATGGTGGAAATGTCTATAATATATCATATGCTAACAGGCTGTGTAATGAAGCAACAACCAAGTAATATGGAAGTACATCATAGTGCAACATTATGTTGTGAGCCAATTCACTTTTCAAAGTGTCACACAATAAAGTAACTTAAAAAATTAGATGTCATATTCATTGCAAGCCTCATGTTCATGTGTTTTTACCACAGCTAACGTGGAAAACACAATTTAGTGTAGAATGTATGTAGTGTATACATAAAGGTATATGTAATTATTTAATTCCTTACACCCCAACCATACAACAGGAACTAAACAGTAATTGACTCCAACTCTTCTGCTGCAATGTGTAAAAAACAAAAAACACATTCATAATCTTAGTTACGAAGATATAAAAATACAAATAAATAATACATGTTGAAATATTATTTATTTTCCATTTAAATTTTGGATGTTTACAGTGTGAACCCAAATGTGTTAATACTAGAACAAAAGACATAATATACAAGCTGCACTTAGACTTCAACAGGTCAACAGGCAAAGGAAAACTGTAGATGAGTGATTTTCAAATAATATGAATAATAAGGTATATGGGTTAATAATAGCACTTAGAGATTACTCCTGCCCACCGAGCTCTATCCGCAAGTCTATTTAAATACTGGTTTATGTCAGTTTATTTATACAGTATTTAAACAAAAACATAAGTAAGAAGAGAAGATTAAAAATTGTTCTTCTATATATAAATGATACAAAAATAGTGCAGTTGGCAACTATATGTTGATGTGATATATATTGATAATCTGATCAATGACAAGAATTATAGGAAACAATTCAACAAACAAAACATTACATTACAAGATACTTAATTTAAACTTCTGCTTTCTTTGCTGATTATATGTCGGTCCCTACGCACCATTGTGTAAGCCACATGTTTATTTGCTCTAATTAATCTAAATTGTGAGTGACCAAACAGTGCATGTGGTGTGTTATTCACAATAATAATCAAAATGATATGAAATTCTTAGTTTCATGGCAATTAATATCCAATTTCTATTTCTTATTTTTTTAAATAATTTACGAAAGTTTAGGTGTTTTCCAGGGACATTAATGACATATTGTTCTTGTTCACTAAAATGTACCAAAAACATATACTGTTGGGGATACGGGATGTTTCTCCCTTAACAAATATTGATAACCCATTGATACAAAAACACCATGTTGTCCCTGTTTTAGGGTTAAAAAAATTACCAGTAAAACTTACAGAGTGCAACATCATATACTTCAAACAGATTAAATTTAACAGTTTCATCTCAATTCTTCATGGCCGTAAGACGATCACTGACCACATCAAATTGAACTGTACACATGAACTGTACAATGCATCACAATCACAAGGAATTGAGAATAATAACCAAGAAAACCAACAATAACCCAAGTAATTCATCCCTCTGTCTACACAGAATACAACAGCCACAATACAAACATGGAGCTGTAGCCAACTACTATGTTATGTGAAATTGATTCATAAAGTTGTTACCATTACAAGTGGTATACATAGATTGTATCACATGTCGTGTACGTGACACACAAACACAAGAGCATTCTATTAAACAGTCTACAAAAGGAAACAATGTTATTTAACATTCTTAAATTTGCAAATGTATAAACAGATCTGCAAATTCATTTGGAGATTACAAATAACAACATAGGAGTACCGTCTCCTACAGCAGGCCAAAGATCATTGCTGTTATTTTAGTTTTAAAAAAGTAATCTAAATATTGGGCAAATATCTTAGGTTCTTTCATCGACTTGTTTTGGGAGATCACTTTCTATAATGAATCTTAATATATATTTAAAATATTAAAATACGAATATTTTAGACAATACATCATGTTGTTCTTATTAAATAGTTGCAAATGCTTGTAGCATTTATATTTTGGCCAATATACTCTATACACAATTAAGTAGCAGTTAGCAGGCATAGAGCAGTTGTTGCATTGTCATCATTCATCATCATTTAAAAGAAATGGAGCGAAGGACGAGAACAGCGCCCAGAACATGTAAACAACTGACAACAGTTGACCATGCCCATCCAAATGTCCATAAATATGATTAGCAAATACAAAAACGTATCAAATTAATTTCATCGACGATATTAGTAAGTTTTTGAATCCGCAAAAAGTGAAAGCAGTAAACTTATGTACACAATACACAGCTGTCAGTATTCAAAATTTGGCAAATTTTTATTACGACAGCCGCCGTCAGTCCAAGAATTTTTAAGTATTGAATCTAGGAAAGCGGAACTCTATAATTCTTCGTGGTCTTTACATAATCCCTAGAAATCTGTGGCGCAACGAACGCGCCAACCACTGAGGCGAAAAGGCCGTCTAGGTTAGGATTCGAGGCGCACGACGGACCTACAGGAACACAATCTCAAGGACGGCTCACCTTTACGGAGTCGAGCGGGTACATTATGCAATGTTCCATTACTCCTGCGATTGCTCCAGCTGTCATATGTGTGACAGAGTTCTGGGTCGGAAGGGTTTCATAGTCCTCAAAGTTCATAATACTCACTTAATACTGACACTTGACACGAAATAAACCCGGATACGGTAAAATTTACAGGAATTTGCTTTATTTACCAATTTACCAGTGTCATTTTCACTACACTATTTTTGTCACTAAGTCATCTGAAATTTAGAACGAACAATCAAAATTGATTCTGTACTGCGATACGATTAACACGCGCGGCAGTCAGCGGTCGCAGAGTTGCCAGTTGTCTGACTGAATTGAACTACTATAATAATACAATGTAGTGTATCTAATTCAGACGCGCTCTGGGTAGAAGTATGAATCAGCGTTGTCGTTATCTGATCATATTGCCTCTTTTGTTATTCATCACAGTTGTGTTATTATATTTGGTAGAAAACAAAAATAACTATTTAAAAAAGACGGTATTTGATTTTTTAACAATTATTTCATTACAAAGTGTGCAACATTGGACAATGTGTGTTGATTTTAATACAAATAAAAGCCTACCTAATTTTTCTCATTAACATCTTTCTTATCACAAGAAATCAATTGACGTTCATGCTAAGCAACTTAAAAATCTGTACCCCCTTTCAAATTCCAGGAAAATTATAGCCTCCAGCTTATCTGAGCCTGTTGATTTTTTATATAGTGTTATATAAATTTTGTCGGTACAAGGCGGTCAGTACATAATATTTTATCCATATGTTTACTTATGAATTACGATATGGTGTAATCGTATGTTTCAATTTCTAAACTAGGACATAAAAACTATACTAACTCGTTTTTAAAGGATAGATAACTCTCAGAGTTACTTGGTGTTAAGAAATTATAACCGGCAATATCGAACTGATGATCAAATCCGCATAGCTCACTAGTCTGTAAAGGATAGGAGTGAGCAGACAACAGTGATAAAGCCAGCCACTACAGCTTCTGCTAGTGTATAAAGGGGTCAATACGATTAGGTAATCCCGCTTAACTTCGGCGTTGCGATATGGGAGTAACTGGCGGCCAGACTTCATTAAAATGTCGACAACTCATCAGGTTCTCAGGTTCCTCTGGCAGGTTTATGCGGCCGATGGTGATCATTTAACATCATGGGAACCGAATATTAGTTGCCTCTTCCCAATAAAGACTCCATTGCCAATATATTTGCACATACTTCTGGTATTGACTCATTCGTTGGTATTGTATCTACTTTACCTCAATGTAGAGCGGGCGGCAAATAACTCTAGCGCTGAGCGAAACGTGGAAGGGATGGCTGTGCATGTGTATAGTTGCGCATGCAATTATTCATCTGTTATGTGGCACTAATTACAATTAAAGTAAAAACTTTTATAGTGGCATATTTACTATTGAAAATCACAAATAAATTAATAAAATATATTATATGATGTTGAGTTATTCATCCATTTGAGGTGCACATACTTGATGCAAACTTAAAACATATATGGTTTTCTCATGGATCCCACTGTCAGAATTAGACCAGATTTCAATGGACACGGGAAGCACCAGCTTTCAAATAAAAAGAGAACCATCAAAATCGGTTTATCCAGTCGCAAGTTATGCGGTAACAAACATAAAAAAAAATACAGACGATTGTGATTTTCAATTCAACTGACTTCTCCTTTTGAATTCGGTTGAAAATATATATTACAATATTTATATTGAATACAACACAACTTTATAAAATAAAAACAAACAAAACAAAAGTTAACATAAAATTTAGAAAGCGACTGTACAACAGGAGCGAGTGGGGTGTGGTATCGGTGCGCGGGGCAAAGTACCACAATAAGCGCTTACGCATGCCCGCTCATAACGCTATAGTTATTTGCCCCCAATAATAACTTTATGCCACCTAATCGCTTCCCCTGACCACTTTTTTTTATCGTCATTTGATAAAAAGAAATTGACTATACTACTTCTCGTAAAAAGCTCTTCTTAAATACAGAAAAATTAGTAAATAAAATAAATGCAGAAAAGTCAGCTAATAGGGGCTCCTATTAGCTTCGAAACCTAAAAAAAGTGGATAACGCTTATTATCTTTGTCTACTTTGCAGGTCAAAAAGTCAGGAGATATTAATAAGAGATGCTATTGTAACAAGCCACATGCTAGTTGTTAAATTTTCACTTCTTGTAATAAAACAATGAGACGAAAAACGAACCCTTGTTCGTATTTGGTAGCTTTTATACTGAAGTGATCATTACCATTTCAATTATTAACATAAAAGCATTTAATAATCCCATTTCAAAAAAAGATATTAAATATTTTGTAAAAAAATTGCATTTCAGTATGCAACACTATTCTGTCAATGTCATTTAAATATATTTAATGACGTTTAAACCTCGTGTATTGTACCATTAAAAACATATTTGTTTACCGAATACAACAATTACTTAATAGAAATTATCCTTAACTTCGTTATCCACTACGTAGTAGCATGAAACTATTGAAAGTATAATAGGAGCGACAATCGAAACCTATATCGCTAAATTATAGTGTCTATAGTAAATTAAATACATTTTTGGTTACATGGAATGGTGATTTTATGCTATGCTGAATAAACTAGTCACTGTGACTTATGATAAAGTAATGATGATTTGACCATTTTGTCCCGGACATTACCAATATTGACTGCGCTTTTTCGCCTCCGTCAGTGGAAATAAACTCAAAATAAGACAATGAGTAAATATAAAGATATAGCGATATAAAAATATACAGCGGTGTTTATTGCAGCTTGCGAGGTAAACGCTACGTCCGAATACTGTATATTTGAATGCTTAACATGTTAAAAATAATGTGCGCGGGAAGTCAGTCAAGCTGTACCTTTGAGAACACATCTTTCAAGTAAACTGAATACTTCACCTCTGGTTTTGCAGTAGTTTTGGGTTGCTTTGTGCCCTACTCTCCTGTATTTTATAAACCGTTTAAACTTTACACGCACGTTTAAAACTGTATAATCTCTATATCATCGGAAGTTCTTGTAGACGACTTACAGCAAAGTGGACGTGTAGCACACTTCTTAGTATGACGATATGTGTCAACGCCGCGCTCGTCCGCTGCAGCGGACGGTGCCTTTAATAAGCACAACAGGAAATTGGCAACAATAAATGAAACAAACCACTACATACTCGGAAATGCAAATTTTATAACATGGAAAGCATAGTTTTTACATGAAACCACTGATATCTCGCTCTCACTCCATCAATCATAAAAACAATATAATATGGCGAGTTGTATCGGCGCAGCGCCCTGACTGAGGCAATACTTGCCTTGCCTGCGGCTACTGGAGTGACACCGTGTAGTGCTGCCATTACTAATCTTTATATACAGCTAGATATAGTTGAATATTAAACAACAATAACATATAGCCTTAATGATAAGTAGACATTTATATTGAAGTCCGCACAAAGCGCAGGGCGACGTCTAAAGTTACAAGACTTTGGAGGTTCAGATTCAAATATATGTACGGGTACGTTAATGTACTCTTCGGAAAGTCGAACAGTGGAACACCGTCTCCCTACAACGCAACTGTTGTTTACCTTTACTGTACTGTCTTGAATAAATGGTAACAAATTAGGCACTTCATAATTATTCACACAGAGCACATTCACACATCAAACGAATACACCTCCCCCCCCTCAACTCAACACGCAATACATCGCTAAAATAATATTAAAAACAATAAGTAGCAACAGCTGGTGCGGCGATCCACTCTAAATAATAAAATTAATTATTTTATTTTCATTGAATGTACCAGCGCCGCGCCGGGCCGCGTGGCGACCGGTCAAGCTGCACTTGCGCTATCCTAATCTAGTCAATATATATTCCCAACTTAGACTAACACAATATGTATTCCACTTATAGTAATCATATATTTGGTTCTCACTAAATGACACGGGCGGTACACGCGCACGCACGCGACACGCCTCTCCTGCACGCTGCGTACGGCGCACAACACGATACTACATTATTGATGCTAAATAGATAAATAGGGCTCGCAAGCCGCCGTCATGCGACGATGTTAGAATATCTTGGGGTTAAGGTTATCGGACCTGGCGAGGCTTCCGAATGCTGGTGCCGACGGCGCAGGGGTCGCTGCACACAGACCTCTCTCTCTCTCTCTTGCGCAGGCCGCAATAGTGATATGTAGTTCCAATTTTTTCAGATCTTCGAAGGGCAACAATATTTTAATACCAGAATGACGGAGACCGCGCGCGCGTGCGCTGTGGTGTACACACCCAGTGGGATCTAAAGCCGAACAATGGTCTGCAGAAAAGCCGTTCATCCCAGAGTAGCACCGAGAGCGCGTTCGTGTATACCTCAGTTTACTACAATAAACCCTTATAGAAAATTAGTGACGTGGGATCAGCCCACACAGGACGGGGGAGACCTCTGAGTGGTTAAATGGTTTTAACCTGTATTTAACGACCACGAGGTGGTCATATCAGAAGTCCCCCCATATGCTTACAAACTAGATATTATGTGAACAGCTATTTTAATATCATCCGTATTATATTTAAAGAGAAGGTCCGCCGCGTGTCCGTCGCCGCCCGCCGCGCGACGGGCACACGCACATACACGCTCGGTCAGAATAAAATTAAAAGTAATAACAGTCATACATATCAAATTATGCCAAATAAATAAATCAGCGTACCCGAGTACTCGGGACGTCTTCCCGATCTGAAGTCGCGGCCCCTTTACAGGTTCAGTTTCGTAAATAATAATGTCTTTCTTCTCGTTCAATTTTGTTATTCTGTCTCGCTCTGTCGCGACGGGAGCGCTCGGCCTCCATATGTTTTCTAAATATTTGTTATTACCCACATATTTATGAGTAATGACGTCCACTTTAAAATTACAATGATTTTTTGAATAAAGAGATAAAAATGGCCGACGTAGTTGACACGTACGCTCAAACAATTGGTATTTCTCTTCGAAATATCGAGAGACTTGGAGCGACCGATCGGAGGGCGGCTAGAAGAGCCTGGCGCGCCGCTTCAGCTCGTTGCGGCGCCACTGCGGCAGGCGGTAGAACTCCGCGCGCGACACTTGCAGGATCGCTTCGAACTCCACGTCCGACAGATGTCGCTGAAATCAAATATATTTTATGCTTAATTGAGTTTTACTCTAATTTATCTCTGATGCGTTGTCACTCCGACGTCGCCTTGTTGAATCGAACATACGGACGTAGGAAATAATACGCTCTGTCGGCGGAGTGCCGCTGAGGAGCGGTACTGCTTCATTCGACAACTATTCTGGATCATGCACACCCATTCGTTTGACATGATTTTTTAGATTAGTCCTGATTCGGTCCTCGCGGGCGCCCTCGAACAGTAATGCTATGTTATGTGAGGGCAACCCCCGACGGAGATTCAATACGATCATGATAGAGAAGTAGACAAAGAGAAGGGGCTCACCTCAAGATTGAGTCGGTCGACGTCAGGAGGCAACCGGTAGTTGGTGATGAGCAGCAGGTGGTAGGGATAGAGCTTGGCGGGCTCGTGCAGGAGATGTGAGGTCGCCATGTTGGGCAGCGAGCGCCGCACGCCGCCGCCGCGCGGGCCCACGCCCCCCACTACGCCGCCGATGCTCCCCACCACCACGCCGCCCACGGCGCTACCCCCGCGCACCACTACACCCCCCTCCGTACTCTGTTAACGCAAATGAAGTTACGTTATCAATCTGGTTGATGTACATTCGCCCTGGACGTCGCCTGTGGACACTGTCACTCACTTCTATAGCATATTTGTTTCTCTTCTATCTTTCTTCATTCATAATCACCGTTAATGCCCGGGCCACTGACGCATTCACACCTCTATCCTGGTCACATCAACATCCTTTTCCAAGCGACACTTTCCTTTATCTACGTCGTGTGCTGAAGTACGATTTGAAGTGAAGAAAACACGTTTTGACGTTCCGGCGACAAGCGTCATTTTTAGCTTAGGGATTCTTGGTACAGATCATTGGTTGGTGTAGAAAAGGAAAATCCACACTGTGAAGAAAATAATAAAAGGGGGTCTGATAATTCGCGGACCAACACAAAGATGTAATAAAAGTGAATCGTCACGGAAGAGGTGGAGAAATAGAAAACTAACGAGATAGGTGGTCAAGGGAAGTAAGGCTGCGTTTTGAAATTTAGTTTCAATAAGCAGATACCGTGATGTCGATGACAATCTGAACGAAAGTAGAACACATGGATATTGTAGTATATTGTAGGGTGGACAGGTACGCTCTCCATTGACCCCCGTGTCAATGCACTCTCCTATGTCCTACGTGTAATGAAATGCACGTAAGGGTGACGTCAACGGGAACGTAAAGTACGAAGCGCCGGGACGGAAGTTGTCTCTTGTTAGTACTTACCACAGCACTCCTGTCCACGTCCGTGATGGAGCCGGCAGATACTGCAACAGCAACGTTCAGAGTAACACTAACACGTCATCGGTACACACAATCTTATATGATAACGCACACACTAAAGTTTCAATACGTTTGATGTTTTGCCGCTAAATTGTTCCTATGATTTACAAAGCGAATGACAAATGATACGACGCGCTACAACAAGGCATCAGGTAACCGAAATACAACAGACGATGGTGGGTGAGCGAGAGGGGGCGAGTCAGGTTTTGGTTGTGAGCTCGGAGTGTGTGTGTGTGTGTGTGTCGAACAAATCAATGAAAATTAATTTTTCTAATGTAATTGTACAAATCAACGGCAAGAAAGCGGCGGGTTGAAAAAAAACAGTTCTAAAAATGAGTAACTTCGGCATGAGTTTTAAAATATTGCCGATAGAGCGAATGATTCGAGAATGAGTGACGGCCCGGTCGGGGGGCGTGGCGTGCGGCGCGGTGGGCGGGGCGCTACTTACTGCAGAGGTCCGTCCGCACTGCGCGCATGCAACAGACCACATCACTCACGTACAGGTACCTCACGTATAAATACAATCATTTCATTATCTGTACATAACATATCTTGTGTGTACGTGTCGCGTCAACAAAGCATAAATAAAATGTTATGTAACTGTATTATTGAAACAATAATCAAAAAATAAATTAACCGTACAGCCTTTATTAAACCAAAAATCGAGCGTTTCATTGTACGTGTGTCGTTAGCGACGGCAGGTGACAGGACACGGTGCGCGAGGGCAGGCCTCTCCGTCACGCAATCACTCCAGCCCGTAATTTTACATATATAAATCATTATATTTGCTACTTTTATATTAGATTTGGAAACACATAGCAAATCTATTTTTATAAAGAAAGCAATACTTTTTTTAGAAGTATTACTAACATTTTTGTGAACCATTCCAACTAAGCTTATGCTTGTGGTACGAGATGGTTCACGTCAATGGTGCTGGAGAGTCGGGCGGGGCGTGCGACAAACACGTGTATATAATAAAATAGACAATCACACTCACTGTCTGACTTGCCGCTGCTGAAGTCGGTGCTGTGCGTCTTGTCTCCCATGCCGCTGAATGTGAACTCACCCTAGAAGTTGAACAGAACTGTCAGGCAAGCTTCAGAGAACAGTGCGGCACGGACACAGCAGCGCGCGTCACGTGCAGCACGAACATCATTCGTGAAACTTATATTCTAATCTGGAGCACGAGGCGCGCGGGCTCCGCGGCGGGCGGCAGCGCATTGATGTAACGACAGGCTGCTACAGTTATGCTGCACGAGATGGAAGGTACATTTCCCTCGTACACACATCTACTGGAAATAGCCTTTTTAAATGTCTTATCATTCATTATATAAAGTGTAGTAATATAAAAACACAACAACATATGTATTATTCATGAAGCGGCGCAGACGCGGTGGACTGCAACTGGATTACAACTTGCCCACAGCGAAGAACGTCTATATATGGATTCCAATTAAAATAGTGATGATGGCGGAACTAAATGGCTTTACCAAATGTTGGCTTGGAGGTCCACGACAGCCGCGCAGTGTTGGTGTTGCCAGCTCACATTTAACGACGGGTCAGTGTATACGCACGCGCTGCGTTGTGCTAACATCCCGTCAGGACAGCAGAGCCGTGCGCCCGTTTGAAAATCAATAATAATCCAGACAACGAGCGGAAAGCTGTCGCCGGTCCGTTTGGGTTAAAATATCCCGCAACCATATTGTTGTATAAATAATCTATTAGCTAAATATTTAATACAAGTGAACGAAAATTTAAATAAGGACGACACAAGTAGAGGATACAGGTAGGAAGATACTCACGGCGGTGCTGGAGGAGAAGGTGTGCGACCTGGCGGCGAGGCCGTACCCGGGCCGCGGCGCCGCGCGCAGCGACGACACCACTGTAACACGCGCGCTGTACTCTCTACCGTGCCCGCCCCCGCACCACCCCCCGCCTACACCCTAATCTTAAACTAAGTTGCTTACTCTAGTTTAAAACTAAACAAGCTGCATTCGTCGTAAGACGACGTATGCGACTTCTGGTAATATTATGAATAAACAAAGTGGGAGCCAGCCGCCGCCGACCGCTCGACTCGGCAGCGATTCATAGTTGCGACAGACTTCTATAATTGCACCAAATGTAAAGGTCGGCGGTGGAGCCGAGCGGCGGCGGCGCGGCCCCGTACCTGACTCACGTGCGCCAGCCGCGAGCCCGGCGGCAGCGTGCTGCAGCGCCCCGCGGCCCCGCAACCCCCGCCACGCCTGCCGCACACACACACAGCTGTACACACTACGCGCGCGGTGACGCACGCACACCAACTTCCCGACGACGATGTCCAGTTGCTATTCACACTTGTAAGCTTTTTCTCCATTTCCCGAACGGAACTAAGTGACTAGAGTGTGACACCGCGAGGTCGCGCGTGTTGTGTCAGGTAACTCGTCAGTCGGGAAGCGGGCGGCGCGCGCACGGCGGCCACTACAACATGCGGCGCGCACACATACACAGATGCCCTCGTCCCGCACTGCGCCCCTCTCCCGTTTCCGTGCCATCTCATTTTACTGGACGTTATACCTTTTTTGCTTTTCGTGTTAAGCTGCAAAGGATCAACTGGCGCGCTATGACACTATATGTATATCGACGAGGAGAACCGGATCGCGAGGTTAACCTGATATTCCAATCAAGGAATAAAAGGCAAAGATGGACGAAGGCATTGTTTCATAAGTGCAACATTTCAACTGTCACAACACTTCTACAACACAATGCTTTTTAAATACTATTTTTTTTTATTTTAATCGTAATAAACTAGAACTACCGTGCAGCTCAGTTGTCATGTCATGGCGACCTCGACATGACACGACAACTGTTTATGGAAACAATGTGTTTAATGTGAGCAAGTATTTTAAGATAATATTGACTGATTAGCGCGGAGATGGTCCTAATAGAGACGGTCCCTAAGGCCGGAATAAGAACAGAATTTTAATTGTTGTTGACTAATTTGAAATTTTCAAATGTATGTCAATATGGGTCGGTGCGACCAAACATTAAATAGCTTTAGTAGAGGTAGTTGTGACAGTAGGGAGGCGCGGAGACAACGACACAATGCGACAAAAATAAATGTAACACGATATATTGTAACGACATACTGGACAATATATTACACAGATACACGTATAATGCAATTGTATTTAATAAACGGAATGAAAGTAATGATTTGGATGTGAAGCCCGCGCCAGCAAGGAGGCATACTGTGAGGCAAGCTGAGGACACGCAACAAAGTAAGCAATGGGATAAGTTGGTGCTGCTGCCGCCGAGCAGGACCGGGACGGGAGATAACTCGTGACAAAACAACTTGCATGCAGGTGGCGGGCACTAGCGACATGCGCGAGGCCGCCCCGCCCCGCCCCGCACTACCCGGCGACATCTGCGTACACACGTACACACGAATACGCAGATGTCGAGAAATTGAATCGAGTTGATATTTTTGTAACGGCATACAGCACAGAGCGGGGAGCCTCGGCGGACGGACGGGGCGGGTCGGCGCTCTCTCACCTGGCGCAGTCCGCCGGCTGCAGCTCGCCTTCCGCTGTCTATCGTTATTTCTAGAACTCATCAACTCAACACGATGAGACAAAAAGTCAATACACGAGTTAAGCAGACTGGTTATATGCACTATGAGCGATTAAATATGATAAAGGAATGGACACACAAAAACAACGTGGCTGACAAAACGTACGCCGCATAAAGTAACCGCCCGTACTCACGTTTAAACCATACGAAACCTCGTCATTTTGTCAAACGGTCTACGTTTTGTCCCTCTTGTTACTTCGGAGCAAACACAGTTCTCATTGTCGTCAAATTATGTGACGATTACACCGGGCCCGGGGGCCCGCACCCTTGACCTTGTTATATTGTTAACAAACCGGTGACGTAACATACCGGGACACACGCCTCTGTTATATGAGATGGGCACAATTAATTGCATGTTAGTCAGTGAGGCGTGTAGCGTGTTCCCGTGTGTTCGGTGTGAATGAAATGGCTGAGACACACGCCGCAAGACGAAGGCGGCCCAACTCCTGGAGTGCTCGCCCTGACATCTGAAGGACGCAGTGGTCCGTGTGCGTACTTACCGTTGTAGGTTGGTAAATGTGTGTGGTCGGCGGAGGCGCGGAGGTCGTGCTCGTGATCGCGGCGGTCGCGGTGGTCCAGCGAGCGCGAGGGCGAAGCGCCCACCGGCGAGGAGTAGCGCAGCCGGGGCGCCGCCTCGCGCGCCGCTGACGGTGTCCTGCGCGCCGGACTCATTACTACATTGACTGGTCACCTCGTGTCCATACGATATGTCGGACACAAGACTGGTTCTAATTTGAAGCAACTTCATTTGAGAACTCCCTTGTGGACACAATTACATTTTATACAACACATACAATGCACCCGAGCTACAAATAATCTGTCCCTCACCTGCTGGCGTTTCTAGGATCCAAATTCTGTTTTTTCCACTGCTGCAGTTTCTCCCGCTCCTTCACTTCCTTCAGAAACACCTGAAGCATAACAAAGGATCGTATAAGAATGTGTAATGTCGTGCGTGAGGGCTGGACGCGGTCAACGGGCACGTGCCTGCGCGATGCCGGTCTCGATCTTGGCCAGCTCGAGCTCCTCGCGGCGCAGCTTGTGCTCGAGGCCGTTGTGCTCGCCGTTGCGCCGGCCGTCCTCCTCGTCGCTGTCGGGCACGCCCTTGTACGTGTCCGACCAGCGCCGGCGCCGCTCTGCAACGTGCACACCACCATAATTAAATTTAATTTTAAAAACATTGTCACCATAAGCGTGGGAAGTATTTGCCTGGTATTCTTCGTTTTCGGATACACTTCGCAGCTGTCCGTGCTGAGAAATATGTCGACCTGTGGCCGCGACTCGCACTTTATTCAAATATAGTTAAAATGAATATTTTATAATTTTCGGCAGTATCTCTCCAGGGCTGTATAGAGAAGCCCTAGTCTATATTGCGTTCGTTCTGCGGAGCATGAATCGCTTAGAATTGCCTGAAGTCGGCGGATGTGACGTGCTGCCTCACGCAGGAGATGACGGGACGGATAACCGTTTTAAGTGTTTACTTTTTCATCAACAAGTTCGTAAATGATTAATTATATTGGTCAGTTTACTCTTTTTGTTTAGAAAGGCTCTATTCGTCACAGAAGGCCGTCCGTCAATTGAAGAAAAAAGTTAGAAAAACTCTTTCTGCGGCTTTCAATTGCGCTCTTACCAGGGTCCGTATAGGGGTACGGCGGCGCCGGGAAGTCGTCGCGTTCTATGGTGGGCTTGGTCCCGGGCGGCGGTTTGTAGGCCGACGGATAATGCGACAGCTCTATCGGCTCCTGGAAACAGCGGCGCAGTAATAATTCGTAGCGGTCTCCGACCTCGCGCGGCAGTCGGCGGGGGCAGTACAATGTGCGCGTACCTCGTTGTTCATGTGCGGGGACTTGGGGCGCGGCGTCTCGGCGCGCATGGAGTCGACGAGCGCGCGCATGCCGGGCCGCGAGGAGGCCTTGCTGCCGGCGCGCGAGCTGGCCCGCGTGCTCGCCGAGGCTGCGGACAGGGCGCTTGTCAGTGGGACGAGTGCAGACGGACGACGGCAGCGGCCCGCATACTCACAGGGCGGCCGGTGGAAGTGCGGCGAGGTGGGCGGCCGGTCGTAGGGCTGCACGCAGCGGCGCAGCGTGCCCTGCTCGCCCGCCAGGTACGAGTAGGTGGTGATGCGGTGCGGGGAGGAGCCGCCCGATCGGTCGGAGCGCTCGCCCCGCAGCGCCAGCCCGGGCGACACGCCGCGGTACCCGTACTGCGACACGCGCACACACAATCACAAATGCGATCTATTGCCGTTGCTATTCACATGTTGAAGCAATAGAAATTATTAATATCACAAGAATTAGACCTTATCCCACTAGAAACATTCATTTGCTTAGATGTTAGCTTAAAGTTAAATTGAAATTACTAGAAAATGAAAGTTGAGATTTAGTTTATTTTCAATATTACAAAGAGAAAACGTTGTTGTGAGAAGGACATTGTTTCGCAGAGGGAAGCTGCGCTGTGTCCTTGAATAAGCGTTAGTAGACATGACTTACTGCCTACCTTTTAATCTCAAATTATATAACGTAACGAAAGGTTAAATTATAAAAGGAAATAAAATAAAATAAATTAAATTAACATAATAAAGTATGCCTTTAATTGATATCTTGCAACCGAGCGGTTGAGCTTGCGGCCAGGGCGGCGCCAGCTGCGGGTGAGCGGTATAACAGACCATTTGTGAATGACAATAGAGCGAGACATCGATTAAAGGCAATAAAACAAAAAAAGAAAACAATAAAAGAACGGACCTTCCGGGTCAAGCTACTGTAGGGGCTGCAGTAGGAGCCGTTGACGCTGGGCGTGCGCGAGCGCAGCGAGAACTGCGCAACAACACACACTGACTGGCACTCGGCGGTTTGTGAGGGGTTACAAAATTATACAATAGCAGCAGGCAACACTGATCACTTGCGACCTTATGTTACTGACGTGCTATTACATAAATGGAATAAAATAAATTATATCTCAAAAAAGAAATTCAAACAAAAAGGAATTAATTAATCTGTAGGATTACAAATTTAGAGCATAATATCAAAACATTTATAAATAAAAGGATGCCGGGGGCACGTGGCACACGGCACGTGGCCGCGCAGAACACGTGTGCGCGTGTACCTGCAGCTCGGAGCACGCGCGGTCCAGGGCCAGCGGGTCGTTGGGCGCGGGCCCGCAGCGCGGGTGCCAGATGGCGGCGCCCTGCAGGAACATCTCCTCCCCGTCGCCGAACGGGTCGCCGCACTTGCTGCACCGGGCACACGTCGGGTGGAAGTGATGGTTCTCCCCCGCCTGGCAAACACACAGTCGGTCAGTACGTTTCATCGTCGTGAAGGAGTTGCCCGGTGTCGTGGTGTGATGGTGTGGTGGTGTCGCACCTGCAGCACCTTCCCGGAGATGTAGCGCTGGCAGTAGGCGCAGCGCACGCCGTGCAGCCGCTGGTAGTCCCGCTCGCAGTAGGGCACGCCGCCGCGCCCCATGTACTCGCCGCGCAGCACGGCGCCGCACTCGCCGCACGCGAAGCACCACGTGTGCCACTGCCTGCGCACACGCCCGCCCGCCGCGGTCAACTCCACCGTCACATACCAACACTTATATCTAATGCACGACATGCTGATGAAAGTTTGATGAACTTTGTTAATTCTAGTTGCTCGTTTATAAGTGTATGTGTGTGTGTGTGGCCGCAGAACGTCTCCGTTGACATTGAGCAAACGTCGATCCACATTTATGTGTCGCGACTCGGCCACGGCAGCGCACTTCCATGTGAATGTAAGTGAATGGCAGAGCGACGAGACCGAGCGCCGGCCGCGCGTGCACCCTCGTGTGACAGTTGTGACATTTGTTTTGATAACAGTATTCCCTGAACTGTGCCATTGTCAACAGATACGACGTGCCGGCGCCGATAACATGTAAACTGATATTAATTACTAAAAGTTCAAATGGAGCGCGTGGTGCGCGTGCAATCACGACACCACAACAGCATTAAAATTGTTGCGGTAAATGCTCCATGTGTCACGTCTGGGAGCCTTTTGAGAACGGGACAGATGAAGATTGATCGTGTGTCATCAACTCTGGTCAGCAGGTACAGTCGTGTGCGGACTCACCTGTCCAGCGCCACCAGCGCCTGGCCCTCGGACAGCTCTTGCCCGCAGCCCGCGCACTCTGCAACAAAATACAGGCCGTACCAGTAGCGTGTAAGTGTAGGTGAGGTCTGCGCGGACCTGGACTGCTATTAATTAATTGTAATTCTGTAGTTTGGGGAGTAATGTCTTATATCAAACCGTACCATTCGGATCGGGCTGTCGCTGATCGACGTCATCCCTGTCCGGGGAGACGGGAGAGCCGGGGGAGCCGGGAGAAGTGGGGGAGCCGGGCGTGACGGGGGAGGCGGGGTCCGGCGAGCGCGCCGCCCGCGCCGTGTGCCGCTGCGGCGCCGCGCACGTGCCGCAGATCACTTCTGACCCGGTGTACGTCACCTTCTCGCCCGACGGGAACGCGCGCCTGTAACAACACCATGGCATTGTCGGCAATAAACTATATAGATATATAAATCTATCAAGTATATTATATATGTAGGGGGCGGGCAGCAGTACTCACTTGCACCTGGCGCAGGTGAAGCACTTCTGATGGTAGGTGTTGCCCAGCGCCGACACCACCTCGCCCTCGACGTACTGATTGCAGGCCGCGCAACGCGTGCCGAACGCGCGCTGGTAGTCCTGCGACAGACACACTCTTGTTGTGATCTCTGACAGCTGAGAGCGGGAGGGACCGGGGGCGGGGGCGGTGGGAGAGCGCGTGTGTCACCTGCGGGCAGTAGTAGTGGCCGTCCTTGCAGAAGAAGCCGCCGCGCGCGAGCGAGGCGCAGCAGGCGCGGCAGGTGAAGCAGGCGGTGTGGAAGTACTTGTCGGTGACGCGCAGCACCTCGCCGCTGCACTTGCCGCCGCACGCGCCGCACACCACTTTGCCTGCCATTTTTAATTTTGTACTTTTCTTATTAATATCCTACAAGGTCCTTATTTATTCCAATTAACAGAAGTTTAGGAAACATTTCTAAACAAATTAAGACTGCCTGATGACTCTCGACGTGACGTACGTACTTTGTGAGACAACGTTCAACTCCTTTCAAACAAAAAAAATCTAAATATCATAAACGACGGCGCGACTAAAAAACCAGACGAATTGAGAAGTTCCTTCTTTTATTTGATAAAAGTACACGAGTAGCTCCACGTGTCATCGAGCGAGCTGGCGGCAGCGGAGCGCACCAGCTCGCCGGCCGCCACGTCCGCTCGCGACT
This sequence comes from Meandrusa payeni, assembly GCA_029286785.1. Classification (NCBI taxonomy): domain Eukaryota; kingdom Metazoa; phylum Arthropoda; class Insecta; order Lepidoptera; family Papilionidae; genus Meandrusa; species Meandrusa payeni. The sequence goes on from JAGSMX010000023.1 coordinate 49,559, forward strand.
ATCCGAACGCGTCCAGCCGCACAGCGGGGCGCGGTGCCCGCTCGCCGGTGACTCTACACTAAAACATTAAAAAACTCATTTACGTACGCAACGGTATATGAATCGGGTCAATGTCACCTCGCTTTTGGGCCATTGTAACAGAATTTCGGCTGGCAGGACCGACATACCTACATAACCTAGCGCCGCGAGTTCTGATACCCGAACAGGTTTGTAGCCGGAAGCGACTATCGAGACCCTATGACATAACATGGCTGCTCGTCAGATTCATAACGCAAATTGCTGGCGCCTGCCGCTTTTAGATCTGATTAGCAGCACTCCTCTCCATCCAACTGAAGCAGAGAGACGCGCGACAATCCTCCACGAACCGCGCGATGACGCCATCCGGCAACTCTAATCAGCGTTACCCCACGCAAGGAATGTCGTTCTTAAGATTAGCGGCCGCCGGCTCGTGAGGCGCCGGGTGAAGTCAATGTGTTCCGAGTATACAGCTGGATCATGTCTACTTTTTATTTATGTCTGGCTGTGCTGAGAGGTGATCCTGCTTAGTGGTAGTGGTGCTCAGTGGTGATGGTGGTGCCAGCTTTGACGGAGAGCTTTTTTCTGGATAGCGGCGGGCGTTCCCTAGCGCACGTCGCTTCCTCCATTTAATCAATTGCAGAACCGTTACCACCGTTAGGCCGGGCGCGTGACCGCGTCGCGTGGTGACGACACCGCGCCCGGCGCACGGGACACGCAGGCTGGCAGGGGTCCTTAACAAATACTTCAAAATAAAAGGACACGGTTGTAATTTGTCTGTATTATTTTTCTTATATTTGTGCTCTCATCGCCCCGCCATAATGTAGAGTAGTAGAACATATATAGAATTTGTGTTTGAAAGGGTTTGCTTTCGATGAAGTCCCATACAAATGTTGTGGGCATTGGACCTTGGGTTCGAAGGTACACCAGGGGACTCCTGAAAATTGTATAGAACAATGTTTGTTGATTCAAATATTCGCGAGCCGCGCCGGTGCATTCTGCGGGCTCCGCGCTTAAACTTTGCTCTAGTTGTCGCCACTGCAGTGTATTTGCTCGATTTAACTTGTTGGATTCCGCGAACATCTGGCAGCGGGCAAAAACTCAAAATAAAATAAAAAGTACATCTGGCTCAGGTGTGGAGAAAACAAATTCAAAACACGCACGTCCTATCGCCTCTCAGGAGAGATGCCGATCTCTTCTGGGAGGAGAACTAGTTCCCGCTTCCGTTATGCCACGGCCAAAGTTTACTCTCTATCCTATTTTCTACCACTTCTACTGCTCCACTTGCCGAAATCTTACTACACTTTTAGAGTTTCTCTTTCCTCTCTTTTGTCCTTTGTCCGCTGCAGCTTGGAGTTCTTACAAATATAGTTCTCTTAATAATGCTAACAAATACGTCTGATCTCTATCTTTCGCACATTTTTTGACACACGCACCGCTGCTACTTCAGTGCGCTTCTCCCTCTTTATTCTTGCATCTCGCTCTCTTACATCTGTTGGGTAAAGTTCATGAAGACAATGTGGCATGTTGTATAACAAGTGTATGTGGCTGTTGGTAGAGCGCGCTGCGTGGCCGTCTGTACGTCGTTAACCGTTACATTAGATTATTATTTCAGTTTGCTCCTCGCGTCATCAGTGCGGATTGATATCGTCGCCGGCGGCCAGTGTCCGCGCTCGGTCACTGTCTCTCGGCATGCAATGAGTTTCTCTTGTTGTAACAATAGCCGTCCGTCGCTACGATATCGGCACGCAGCCAGCACGCCGTGCAAGCCCCGTCTCCATTGTTCTTTCCAGATTCCTCCACGTCTTCCGACCACTTTCTGAGCACGCCGAGGTTTCTCCTAATTTCAGGTTTTAAATCACTCCCTAGATCTCGCAGCTCACAGGGTAGTATAAAACAAACGTGGCCGACGGGGCCCCGCCACTTCGTCTCTGACATTTCAGAATTATTTGTTGCTTAGGTAGATTTTTTCAAACAGATTTTCTACGTGATCAATTAAAAGAATCGTTTTGTATTTTTCAGCCTCATACGGCACGTGTGACTTTACATCAATAAATATAACCCAGTGGCTAACCACCACTCCAGTTTAGTTGATCCATAACTCATTCCATTCGTGGCGACGCCGCAGAGCTAATCTCATTCGCTAGTGGCGTAACAAGCTCATGGAAACAGATGTTGTTAGGGCGACTGTGGTGGATGCGCTTTAAGTCTATTGGTTGTTCGTCACATCATAGTGTCTGTCAAAGCTCAAAATTGGAGCTCGTCACTGCAATTAAATGAGAAAAAGTTAAAAAAAAAACGGCCCGAGGCAACAATGGCGACGTCTCTCCCGACGATCACAATCGCACCGAAATAGAAAGCAGGCCGCACTCCCCGCCTTCCCCTGCACTCAAACACCTCCTAATTAAGTCGAAATTGCGCGCCCAGTCCGTCCGCTCTCTGCCGACAGCGAGCTCCGAGCCAACTTCCGGTCACACCGCGCGGCGACCGGAACACACTACGCCAAAACCCACGCGACCCACTTCTCTGTTGGTATTTCTCTCCCTCTTTATAATTTTCCTACGACTCCACCAGTCATCTTCGAACTCTTCCGCCATGTCGCGATAGTTAACATTTAAGTTCATTGTGTTCAGCTTTGGCTAGGAATTAATATAAAATCGATTATTATTTAGTAACATTCGACGGAATACGGTGCGGTGACAATAATTTGACTTACAAATGGACCGACCGCCGAATTACGTCATGGTATTGCAACACTTTTATTTAATAAGTATTATAGCACATGGTGGCGGGGAATGAAGGAGGTGGTCTGTACGTATCTGGTGAAACAAAAATAAGGACACGGGAAGCGCGCGGCCGGTGTGGCCACGAGTTTATGCTATAACGGCCCGTCTTTGTGTCCATCGACAGCGCAAAATGTGAAATAAAAAAACAATCAAACGAAAGACGAGCTTTTTGGCGTGTGTCACGCCGCTCGTCCGTCACGCTGTCATGTCAACGTGAACATAGCTGCAGGTCAACTTCTCACAGGCGCCTAAGAACGCCGATCACTGCGCCAGTAATGTGGCGGAACACTTATTTGTAAAAGAAAGGCGCGCTCGCACCACCGCTCTATCAAATACGACCGCTACTGCGCGCTCACCGCGAGGCGAACAACGGGTATGTTTTTAAGTAAAACTTCTTTACGCACGTCTGGGGAGTAAGCTGGTGAATCCATTACGAAAAGTGTGATCGGGTGAGGCGAAAAGAAATTGAGAGGCTCTGTAAGCTAATAAAGATAGAGAGAGAATTACGTATTGTATATTACTGCACGGGTAAGAGCGAGCATACCGCGCGCACATTTCTTTTATTTCTTGAACAATATGGATATAATATATTTTGTTATATATATAGATATAATTTATTGTGTACACATTATACATATGACCACAGTCGACAGTCCAGCCCGCGGTGGTTTTGCTGTAAATGTTATTCGGATTTCAACGTCAATGACATTGCCCCAAATAACATAATAACATAATGTTGAAATGTTGGTGTCATGACGTCATCCGGGTGTTCGAGGACGTGATTCGATGACGTCAGACATGACAGATGACTTTGTGGGTGTCGGTACTCTTTATTATTTCATTAATAAACACTAATAATGAAAGCTAAACTATTCATGAAGTTGACAATGAACGCACACCGCGGTTAGTTCACGTCACTCACACTTCACCGAGCGGAGCACTGCCGCGTTACACACAGACGTCTTACCTGGAAAGAATAAAAAACAGTTTAAATTATTGTTACTACCTACACCAGTCCTAACAAGAATAGAAGTCACGAGCTACGTGGAGTGCCGGAGTATGATCATCGCTGTGCTAGCGACAGAGGAGGGCTCGCACCGTCCCTGCGCAACTGACCTTGGGCAAACGTAACGTTTCCGGTTTTCGACATTACAACTTACTCGCTATTAAAGCGGCCGTTTCACGTTTCCGGCAGCTGCCGTTCTGAACGCACGACGCTCGGTAGCGCCGATCAGCCTGGAGGAACTTCGTCGGTCATATACAATACAGACGTACAGACGTCAGAAGTGCATCGAAAGCTTGTTTCTAAATTTAAATGAATAAATTTAGAAACAAGCTCGAGACAGAATATGGACGTATTATTATGTATTTTACATGAATGTCTCGGCGACATGTTCAGCCGACGCCAGCGGACATGACGTCGGGGCAGGGCGCCGCGCGACCCAACAGGAAGCAAATTAATTTGTTTACGGCCTGCCCGTAGCTCTGGGGCCGTTCACCCGGAAGCATTGAGCGCGCTGCTGCCGCGCCGACTGCGCACGCCGCCGGCCGCGTTAAGTTGTGAGGGTTAAGTGATGTAAGGTGCGTCGCTCGCGTTAACGCGTTAAGTAACGGACCACCGAGACTGACTAGACAATAGGACAGGCCGCAACAACGGCCCGCTCCCACATCGCAACTGCACAGCGCGTCTCCAGCGGACTAAAAACTTCCTCGAGTTGACGCGGTAGAATTAGAAACATTTCAGAAGTAAACGAGGAGTGGAGCCCGTGTTGTTTACAACTAGAGCACACAACAACTACAGCAATGACAACACTCAACAATGATCTGGAATATAATTGTACTAGGAGGAATGATAAGTGCGACAAGGCACTGCTGGTGGGTGGCGCGAGGTCACGAGTGTGACGTCACCGAGCGCCGGGCTCACCAATATGTAGGCTAATTGACAATTACTGGCAACACCGCCCCGTGTCTGTGCGCTGCAACACGCTAAGAGAAGTGGAACATTCATTTTCCATACATCTACATACATATCGCCGGGTTGCAACATTTTCACTTTTATCTCTTAACCTGATCGACTCTTCGTCGGACGAATCTTTATACAACAATTGCGATATATGAACGCGGTGGAGTTGCGTCACGGTCAGACCGCCCCTCTCATGTTTGTATTCCATTTCTGTCATGTATATAACGTCACAGTACTACTATAACGTATGATGAAATTATTTTTATTGCCCTAAGAAATTGAATGAGGTTAATTTGAATTAATGACGTCTTAAATATTTTGGTCAAATGAGTCGCGTCATCAGTGAGCGCCCTGGCAACTCCCGCCGTACAAACAGTACGCCAGTTAAGTTAAATTAGTTTTGCTACATACTCGTATGTAAATGGTTGGTGTCGTTTCGTTAAGTACTTATTAACACTGTCGTTTGAATAACCTCCACTGCGATCAATATAAACTGCTATGAGAGAGGAGAGGGCCGCGTGACGTTCCGCCGCAGTAGCGCGCGATGACGTCACCGCAGCGCAGCACCGCCATACAGCTGACAGCGAAGGCCGACCAATTTATCAGCACACGTTACTACACTTGCGCCTGTACAGGTGCAGGCGGTGGCAGGTCAATATTCTAAAGCTCTATTGGTTAAGTTTTTCCTTCCAGGTGAAGTGGAACGTCACTTTACATACAATATGTCAATATCAACACCAAGAATTTCACCACCACGACACCGGTTTAGCCACTAAACGTGCTAACTCGTGTGATATATAAGCGCCGTCGCGACCGCCGTGACGCCGATACTCCAAAACCCGCTTCGTAAAGAGCACATGTTGCCACGCCAGATCAAAGGTCCAATAAAAATGACAAATAATTAGACACTGACATAAAACAGTTGCGTTTTCTTAATGTAAGGTAGGATTAAACAAGAGTTAATAAATGACATAACTTAGCACACACGCCGGGACAGGCGCGCGTGCGCCGCGAGCGGCAGGCGAAAGTGATTGCGTCAGCTTCAGTAACAGACGGACGGACAGCACCAACGGCGGCAATAAGCGCGGTGTGGAGCGCACCAACATGTCACGCTCTGCTGGAAGCCGGAATGAATACAGAGCAGCTACCGCGGTGGTCCACTGCCGTGTGGTCACAGCCAGTCAGCCACTCAGGAGCTTATGCAAGCGCAGGCTACGGCTTCGTAGCATATACGTTTGACGTCATTAGACTAGATAAAAATCCACAGGAAATTTAAATTTTCCAGGTGTAAAGGGCTCGCAAAATGTAGGATACATTTCTCGTCGGCGTCGACTTAAAAACAGGAACGGACAAGAGTGAATACTTTCTTATAAAATGTTCTGATACTGCTCGATAAAAGTTCCGCCAGCCGACAAGTGGCAAGGGGCTGTACCACTGTAACGTCCCATTCTGCGCCGCGAGCACATTGCAGGTCGCTTCGTACGAATGTCTCCTGCTTTGAGAACGCTAATCAAACGGTGCCATGAAACGATAAACATCGAACAAGCGCGACTGGTCGAGTGGGAAACTGTCCCGGCGGAGATAACGTCACGTCGTACGCTCGCTTATCTCTCTATTAAGTAATCGGCAAGCAACATGCCGGCACTGGGTGACAATCGATGTTTTAGCGCTTGAGCTGTTGTAGCGCCCAGCTACACCCAGACTACCATATCTTTGAATTACCATATGCTTAATGGTGACGTATTTAGCGGACACCTGCCCATGAGACATATCTGAGAACGATTCCCGTGAAGTCGACGTATATCCGACAACGGGACGCATGAAGGCTGTTAAATTTAACTTTGACGGTAAGTTTGAAGAATATCATTGATTATATGTGTGATACAAATTGTAATGTGACAGCGCTGGCGGCGGTCGTGTGTGTCGCGGCCCACTGTTTGTAAACTTGTCGATTGTACTCTTGTGACGTACAAACATCAAGTGAACACGTGCATGTTGGTATCAAACAAATTTGTTTCGGAAACTGAAGAGTGCTACTGTAGCCAGCCCACCGCGGTCAGCCGGCACTACACACGTGTAGCGGTTGGAACTTCGACGCAAACAATGCTGCTGCCCTGTCTGTCAGGCCGAGCTGAATTGCCAGGCAAAGCCGGCTTCATTATAAGTTTCTCTTACATATGCTATAAGTTTAATGCAAAGAGCATGCACGACGATTGTCTACTCTTGGTTACAATAATTATAAGACGGTACGCACGGTCGGCGGCGGTTGGAGGAAACCAGCTAACGAGCTCCAATGAGGAATACCGCGCGCCCACCAAACACGAAATGGTTCATTTCCCAGCGGGCCGCAGCGCGCACGCACCGCACGTACGCAAGTGTGCTGGTGCCGGCTTACGTAATGCTCGCCGAGGTGTGCAATTTCCGCACTCCTTAAACGAACGCCTTCACTTCTACTACGTATTTAAAAGGTTCTGAAATAAGTGATATGGAAATAAATTGTTCCAGGAAAATAACTCAACATTTTAAAAAAGAAGTTTAATCGATAGTAGCGGTAAGAGATTAGACATTTAGATTGTAAGATAAGTGTACGGTGTTTGCTAATCGAGGATAACCACGGCGCACCCGGAGCTGGCAGCGTCTCACAGTTTGAGTTTTCGGGAGGCCGGTGTGGCGACCGGACCCGTTTATTTGCCGCACGCTTGACTGTGGCAGTAGAAACAACGAGCAACGGCAAATCATGGATAAAAAGTATTCAAATAATAAATAAAATCATTCGCCCATCTAGACCCAGAGGGAAAGACAGAGGTTATGGATTGTCATTTAGGCCGGTCTTGGTCATATTTTTGAGAAACCTGGTGTAATAGTCCTCAATTTATGTGGGTATTCTGCGAAGAAGCCGCCGCGACGACATACCTAGGTATGTCGCATTGAATTCGTGTCGCAATGCGACCTCGTTAGAAAGAGTCGGTCTATGCTGAAGATTGTCTCGTATATAAAACGAGAAGTGTTGGGGGAAAATAATGTTACGCTGCGAATCCACTGGATTACCAAGGTACTGTTGCACTCACTCGCACGCCTGCATTCGTCTCCCTATTCGAGTTAAATTGTGAATATGGATCGGCAACATGGTAAAGGGAAAAGAACGCAAGACGTCTATCGCTTCGCCAGCGTTAGTTGCTTTAAAAGCGTGACTAAAGCAAATAGTAGGTAGGAAGAGTTTAATGGCCGCCAGCCGACCTAATTTGTTTGTATAGCAGTGAACAAGATGAACGCGCGGCATTGTAAGCGGGATTGAAAAGGTTCAGCGCGAGTTGATGTGAGCGCAGCGCCGGCCACAATTGGACGATTGCCGCGGCGACATCAAAGCGCCACGGCAATACACTCTCTAGACTAGACTCTAGCAACGTCTGTCGGTCTCTGCGCGTGCCTGCCTGTTGCAGGAAGCGTCTTAGACAATGTGAACCAAATGCAATCAGAATTAAATGAAACGTTTTAAGACTAGAGTGTAGATAAACGATGGTCAGAATGCGTAGCAAAGAGTGCGGCCAGGCCAGCGTATCCCGGACATTAGACAAATATGCGGCGATAAAGTATGTGATGCGATACGAGGCTAATGATACCGTGTCTATATTTTATCTCTGGAGCGCCGTGCTGTCGGTAGTGGGTAGGAACGTAGCTAACACACTGGTGCCATGTCCGTGGCGCAGCGGCCGGCGCGGGCGAACCGATATTGTGATGACCTTTCGATTGCCCTCGCAATTAATCAATATACTTGTGCTTAATTTGCTTTTGAAATGTCACGTGATGTCGCAACCAATTCTCGGTACGCGCGCCGCGTGCTCGTTCATCGAATTTGTTGTATCTGTGGAAAACGGCCATGATGATCTCTTTTGATTGGGATCGTGTTGCTGGTAACACCTGGATCATATTTAAACGATTGTTTGCCACGAGTGTGCAAGTTAGACACCACAAATGAAAATACTGAATGACCGTTCGACGAGCAATGACGTTCATCGGAAGATTGGATAGAAACAAAGAGTGAACTCTTTTAATATTGTCGACACAAAGCAACATTTCTCCCGTAGCACGGATTTTTCCAAAGGGAGAGTCCCGGCGGGGAGGGGACGTCCAGGCGACGCGCGGCTCATATAGCATTCCACGCTACGGAATTTGGTAAAAATAACGGCACGGAAATAGGCGCGCCGCCGCTCTCTCCCGCCAGAATGTACTGCGCCCCAAAAACTATGAATGGCTCGAATGAGCACAGTGTACGTTCACGTAAAACTAATCGATACAAATTGAATACACGAAGCAGAATGTTCAGTGCGCTGCGAGTGTCGCCGGCTCCTGGCTCCGTTTCCTTGTTAATTATTTTAATTGCAAAAAGAAGATCGTTGACAGATTGTGTCTGAAGAGGACGACGTCTAGCTGACGTGAGAGAGAATGAGCCGTCGTTACATATATTCATTTATTTAAGAGGATTTGTTCTAATAGAAAATAGCATCGCATAAAACAGAAAACGATATTTAACAAAAAGTGATCATTTCAAAGAAAACAAAAGCCTTATTATGTATTATTCATTTTCTTACTGTTGCATACGCTCATCGGGCGGCTGATCTTAATGTTAGCTATCAATTCAACTCTGAGAGCCTCGCTCTACACGCACATAGCTGATCTAGACCACGGCCCACGGCGGTGACGTGCGATGTCTGTCCGGCGGCCGTTAGGGCAGGGGACACACGGGAACATGTATTTAGTGTTATCAGAGTTCTATTGTCTCAACAGGTCGATGTAGGTTGCAGCCGGCGCATGACAACTGGCAACAAACTTCAGCGGCAATTCAGCTTGCTACAATATGACATCGTGAATACGAGCGTACACGCATCCTGGTTTAATTAAGCGGTCGGTAGTAACGCGGGGAAGTGATCCGCTCTAGCAGGCAGGAGCAGGACGAAGTCAGGGGAGCGCTTCCCGGCAGTCAGGGACAAGGCCGCGGCGACAGGCGGTCACGGGCTAGCGGCTCGCCGGCCACTGCACGTTACTGCGCCGCGACTAGATATATATGTACATATAATGGCATAATATATATGATAATGAAATAATATGAACCGATTGTTCTTCTAACTTTATTGTTCGATATCAAACTCCGTACAGGTCCTCCAGTGCCGCTTTGTCGGCGCTTCATTTATTTTAAACTCTTCTTTATCAGATTTGTATTGGGGTTTTATTGTATCTTGCGCAAAACCACGCTCGCACTCTTGTCAAGGGAGCAGCGCGCGGCGCCGACACCGCCATTGCTATTTCACATTTTAAAGGAATGGTAGCTCGCAAACGTTATAAATAAAATAATATAATAAATGAGGGACACGTGACGTCACAGCCTTCGCCGCCCCCCGAGGGTTACGTGTCAATTAGCTCGCGACACTTTAGCGGTAAAGGACGAGGAGCAGCCGCTCAGCCGCCACGAGGGCCGTGTGAGGTGCTCTCGTACACATACTTCCAACGTCTCACACTTGTTGCTACGTACATAGAGCTGCGTACATTCCCCACACTTGCGACCGGCCGCAGCGCTGAGGACATGCATAGAACAATTGTCTAAATAAACGGCCGCTTTACACGGCAACTCTGAAACCGCGTGGACTGAAATAACCTGTTTCGTTGACGACCGAGCCCTAAAAAATTGTTCTGTAATAAATAATATAAGATGTAAAATGGTAAGTTATGCTTGTGAAATGAAGTGAGATTCTAAAATGAGCAAAGTGGGGTCACAAGCAAATATATAGGAGAGTCTTCATTGGTGCCACTGTGGCTTACTGATGGCGTATGGCACAGTGTGATGTATTTTACGTCTTTGGTAATAATGGAATGATAATTCGTCAGTGGCAAATAGCTAATTCGGGGCTCAGACAGGTTGACTGTCTCTGTACAAACCTTCTTTAAATGTTCAAATAAATTGAATAAAAAACTTGTACAAAAAAATAAAATGTAGAATTGTTTCCGTGAGAAATTCTCAGGACAGTGATGGTCGCCGCAGTTACACGCGCTGGCTGCGACTGTTGAACGTAGAAGTTTATTACTCGAGCCTGACATGAAACTGGCGCAGCGGTAAACAAGACGCAGGAGCCCCGCGGCCCCTGACTACCGTGACAAGCGATTTAATATTTCTACTCGGTACATGTAATTGTGTATCCATGAATATAATGGTACATACAGTAAGGTGGGGTGGCGGCCTCTGACCGCGCCAACATCGGCCGCGTGCTTACTGCATTACTACATACCAAAAGCAACAAGAAAGAAATCCTTCTCCTGTTACTAACTGTTTAAGATAAATATCATTGTTATGGAGTTATTTATTTAAAAAATGTGCTCCACGACACGGTCACCGGCACACGCGGCGGACCTTGTACATACATTATACTACATTTGCAAATACTGCATTTAAAAGAGACAAGAATTTCATTGTAACCAAATGTTTCAAGACAAAAGCGCGCTCGCTCTAGTTCCATCATTCATGAACCTGTCATAAATGATAGAACTAGAGCGAAATTGAAATATATATATTGACTTGAATTGTGATTTTTGTTTTTCCTCGTAAGTATAATTGTTTATACACAATTAACCGGTATGCAAAATGTTTTAATAACTTCAAGAGTTTTACTGCTACATTGTCTGTACTCCACAAAAGAAAATGAGACAGTTGGAACCCACAGGCTGTGATAAATTGCCACGAACAACATAATTTTCCTGTTTTCTCGTTTGTGTGAAATTGAGTGGTATGAGAGGCGCTCGTACATACTGCTCAAGTTTATCAGACAGGAGCTGGATCTTATCCTCATCGCCATTCTTTACATGTCACTTAACAAACTATTGTTCATCTCTCTTCCCCATTCCTCTTTCTTAACATACCAAATAATAAAGATCCCAAACAAAAATCAAACTATTAAAGAAATATTGATGATTAATCTTAAAAAGACTTCCAATAATTGTCTACTATCAGCTGCGCCCGCGGCGTTACCGCAATTAAAAGCTCCTTAAGATACTCCTCATCACATCAGCTCCCTGCCAGTGAAAATCCAGTCGAAATCGATCCGGCCGTTCCAGAAATTAGCCGAAATGGACAGAAACAAAAAGTTATATAAAATGTTATTTCATTATATGTGCCGTATATATATTTATATGTATTAAAAATCGGTCATTATTAAAATAACAAATAACGAATTACAGGCGATGAGATTTCATATAGTAATGTATAGTGCATTACGTATTTATCACTACTGTATTTTTTTTGTTAACGGGGAGGAAATCTTCAATGTGGAGTTTGACCCGCTAAAACCTCCCCGGTGGCGGGGGCTACCGTAAACTACTTACGTAAACACTATTATATTACCGGGATTGCACGTGGGACGGTGCAATGGCGAGTTCGAGCAACGGACAGGAAGCAGAGCGCACCGCGGAGGTGCAGCGGCGGTATCGCGGGGCACATTCCTGGCGCCGATAGCGGGCGATAAGCCGCGATACGACGTGCGATTCAACCGGCAGCCGGAGATGTGCGACCGCAGAAACATAATGAACAACATTTTACCTTGTCATTATGCAAACAGCCGCCGCCAGCGATTGTCGGCGGACGTTTTCCTCGTCACCCATTCAGGGTGGCCGAGGTCGCCGGGTACGGGCGTTGTGATGTCATCGCCGCTCAGAGAAAAGCCCACAGACGTATTATAAAAGTCGCCACAGCGCCATCATTTGTTTGTAAACATCATGAACAACATTTATATACATATTATATTAAATTCGTCTAGATTCCTTGAGGTTACCACAGGTAACAGAACCCTCATGACATATCTTCCTCGACAAATAGTCTCTCTAACGCAAAACTGATTACAATAGGTTTGTCAACTTCTGTGATTGACGCTATCGAACTAACGTTTCGGCTTCAGTTAAATTTAGTGTTTTGCGCCATTACAAATATAGCATACTTAATTATCATCAAATTCGGTTTAGGCGATTTTGAGCCACAGAAGAACATAAAAGAAAGACGGACGGAAAGTAGACAACGTTTTACAACGTTCACAAGTAATTATTTGCTATATGTAACGCAATTTTTTTCCGGTGCCTTGTGTGGCTAGACCCTCGGGCACACGGCGTGGAGGAAGCCCGAACGTTATTGCGGTGGAGTGTTATACCAGGTATAACATTAAGTCATGTTATTTGTTATCACCGATACACTGAACTAATTCCGATTGTAACATGTCAGTGCATGACGTGGTGTCGGAGTACAGCGGGAGCGACATGTTACCAGTCCCCCAACGTAACATAAACGTAATACGGTAATCGTTATGGCTTATCAAACATACTGCACACACATGTAGGCACGGCGGCCAACCGTCTAAGCCGAGGTCAACCTTCACCGGGGAATCCTTGTTTCGAGTTAGTAATAGAGGTTTAGGCTAAGCGACCTAAGAGATATGCCACCTCTCAATCTGGTGAAGCAGTAAAACTCAGTTTCTCTGGCCAACCAGGTGTAGTTCTTCACAAAAACAAATTCGAACCGTATTCTCAGAAAATGTATATTATGAAATAAATAAGCTCGCCTCGCTCGCTCTCGGAAAGTGGTCGGGGATATGATTTGGTCACGTGCGAGTGCGCGCGATGACTTCACCGCTCTTGTGGTGACGTCACCGCGTCTCCGCTCGACTCCTTGAGCAGACACACGGCGACAACTTTTTCATATTCACTAAATAAGGAAAGGTCAAGAACACTAATTATATAAAATTAATGTGTACATTGCACCATGTACACCGTCTGTGAGGGGTTAGCTGCGGCGCACTGGAGTTAGCTTCATTGAAGCAGAGGGTTGCTCTGTTAAGGAAATTTTTTTCTCCCCTCGCATGTCTCTCTCGCCCTAACTATTATTACAAACAAACGCGTTTAACATTTCTATGGCACTAAAACATTTAGCAGCAGCGTGTGTTTTATGTTTCATTTCAAATGATCTCCGCTGGCCGTGATGTAATGTCGTCAGTGGTATTGAGACAGCGGCCGTGACACAACACTGGCTGTGTGTGTGTGGACACAGGGCTCCCCACCTCCGCTATTGTCAAATATATTAATGACTCGTTATGAGCACAACAATCTATCTGTTTCGCTTGTGTGTTTTCAAATGTGTTCAACCATCACATGAAAGAGCGTTGTCTCCTTCGGATGTTCGAGAATGTTCGAGGTTAGGCCTCCTGCAGTTTACTCGGCAGAAGTGTCGGTAGTTCGCACTTGAGAAGTACATGTACTTCGTACATTATTGTTTGTAATTCATCATGAGTCGTGCAGCGCCGGCGACGTGTCGAGCCGCACTCACGCACGCCGCCATCGTGCGCTTATTTTCATGAAATTAACCGAGGAGTGGATTATGTCGGCTCGCGTTTGCGTGATGTGCGCTCACCTCCCGCCGCCGGCTGCCGTCGCTCCGAACTAATCGCTTTGTAATCCCGCACAGAGTTATAGCAGCGCCGTAAATGTTTACAAAGAGAGCAAAGAGAATGATTTCAATAACGAGGAGGACGGAGATGAACAACAATTGAAATTGTGGATTTAAATTGAATTAACACTTTCCCGAAGACTAGTTTCAATGGCCGGTGTCGTCAGCCCGCTGTGAGCTGCACTCAGCGCGTGCATTCCGACACACGCTAACTGGATACTAGTAAGTTTTATCCTTACACATTAAAATTATTTTATATATAAGCAGTATGATTGGTGTCAGCGGCCGCACACGCTTCACGATGTGTAAGATGAAAACAAAAGAATATAGCCTCCTTGAGCACAGCCGCTGTGTACGACGGTGAGAACATCGCAGTGCACCGGACACAAACGTCTCCCGGTGATTTCCTTGTATAACAATTCCTCGCGACGGATTTGTAGCTCCTTACGTGGATGTCCGCTCCGACGGCGATGTTCACTTTATAAATAGTTCCGCAATACAATATTGGCCAAGCGTACAGAAGGTAATGTTAACAAAGAAATAGGAGTTCGGTTCGGTTTCTCGGGAACTAAACGAGGTTGCGAGCGAGGCGCGGCAACGCGGAAGTGGGGTCGGCACGCGCTATTTACGACGGGCCCCGCCGGGAATTCATGACAGGGATTTAATAAGGAGGTGAAATTTTAACTTTCCGTTAACTCTGATAAGTGAATGTTTTTAAGGGTATGAATTCTTAATTGTGAAACTATACAAAAGACAGATTTTGAAAATTTTTCACGCAGTACGTGAGTGGAACTCCTGACCTGAGAAAATCATATCACATCGCACTATTTCTATTATATGTGTTACTCAAACACAGATATCCCCAAGTCGCACACACATCGGCACCCTGCATTTATTTCGTTATTTTTTTTTGGTAATTTATAAGTACGCCCCATTGGTCTGCTTGAGATCTTCATTTAATAAAATTAAATTCAAAATCACGAACCGGATGTTCTGCGAGCTTATTTTGCGCAAATGGAAACAAAAATGCACAAGTATAAATTATATTGATTGTCAAACGTTAACCAATGTACCGCGACAGCCGCGGCCCCGACCGCACAGAACTGCATTAAAATCTGCGGAATTAGTAATGTTGAGCGTTATGCGATATGTTTTATGTTTACACGAAGTAAATATAAAACAATAGTATACTGAACGTACACTTCCGGCACTGCCATCATTGGATCGCAAGTGGCACGGGCTTCCGGCAACAGCCGAGGATTGCACAGGTATTTATCTGGAGAGAGAGTGGAATACGACCGGCCAGAGCGAGCCTCATACACAAAAACTGACGTCAACAGACCCTCCCCCAGTGCGAGCGCAGAGCGCGGGGAGTCCAGCTGCGGCCGGGCGGGGCGCGCGCAGCTGCCGGCCGGATAACGCAACGCACTTAAAACTTATCAGTAAGTCAGTTACCGCGGCGACGCCCCAACACCTTCCTAGTGCCACGTGGACACCACACGACAACACCTACTTAAACATTCAACTTTTGTTGGAAATATCTACTCGCTGCTAAATAAACTACGTACTAAATCTCACGCATCTTCTTCTAGTAGCAACTGAGGACAGATCATTGTTATCGAGATAAACGAGTGATGGCGGCCGCGGCGTGTGCGTGGAGTACAATCACAAAATAAATTTATATGTAAAGAAAAACATTTAGGACCGGATGTGCGCCAGAAGGTAACGATAACTTCGCGCTGGGGAAAAACCTTATCATAACCAGTCAAAAATGATCGTTCTACACCCCGTACTCGCGTAGCAACCATTTTATTAAAACTCTCAACACATACTGTACGGACTGGAAATTTTCAAAACTGAGCGTAAGAGTTTTCAATTGTTTGTAGGTTTTAATTTTGTTTTAACCTTGTAACACGCCAAGTTGACAAATGAGACAAATGTTTTTACAAAAGATGACGTATTTCATTATTGTGTCGTCTCAGTAAAAGTAAAAGAAACAATAACAATTGTTTTAGTAAATAATGTTTTAGTGAGGCTTCTATAGTGAGAGACAGCGGTGGTCTTTGCTCGCGCTGAAACCACGTAAAAGATAGAAAAGCACCGACGATTTTTATTTCGTTAATTATATTAAAGAGAAAAGCCATTATATATATTTCAACAATGCCATGGAGTGTGTTGTATGACCGGTGTATGACTAAGCGTCTGATCGACATTTCTCACAATAAACTATAATAAGTATTTATTAAGTATCGTGGCCGCAATTGTGTTCAAACGACGTGCACCGTTAGCGGCGCACTCGATACGCTCCCAAACGCAGTCGGCAATTAGCTCGGAACAACGACGACGTTACGTCGTTACTCTAATGAACTGTATTAATTAAGCTAAACGATTCCGCTAATGCCATTACTCGTCCAGTGCGACCTTAACAACTGACGGCTACATTCAGACGTGATCCGATTGTGTTGTGGCACAATCTGGCGCAGACGCAAGTGCAGATCTGAGACCGCGCGCCTCTCACAAACTTCAATTGATTGCCGATAAAAATTAAAAATGCTTATTCATCGACTGCTCATAAGAGTCAGCTCGATCTTGTAATAGCAAAGCATTTTTTCTTAATATTACAAGTGTAAATTAAATGACGTCACAATGTACGTTTATTTATTAGTCGCTGGGACCTTCTAACGAACACGGCACTATCTCTGACATGATGTACTCAACAAAACTTCAAAGAACTTGATGTATCAAACTGCGACACTAAATAGTAATAAATTTTGGCATTGGGGAAGCCCTTTTTCCAGCAGTGCATACACAGGCTGGTGATGATGATATAATGGCATACTTACACAGATGTAAGCTCGCAGCGAGTCCGCTCTGTGCTTGCAGTGACAACATCGAGGAAACCGGGGAGCACATGGTTGTAGGTTGTGCTGGCTCCTCTCACAGCCTCACGTGCGAACACAGGACAGATTTCGCCATTACAAAAGTCACAATTGCCAAAATAGTACAAAATGACGAAATATATCCCAATAATATCATACTAATAACGTAAGTCACGACAATAATTTCATATACGCCATGTTTATTATTGTCAGTCTGTTTCGTTGCTATGTACGTTTTATCTAATGTTAGTTAATGAGAAAAAGTAGTGTAATAATGTTTACAGTCGCACAAGTGCTCAAGTGCTCAAGGAAAGTAATCTATGCAAATATGAAAATAATAACATTTGTTTGTATGTAACGTCCGCAGCTCCGACTCGCGAGTCATACTCGTATCAATGTGAAAAGAAATTGTCACAATTTCAATTTGTATATTTTATAGCAAAACAACGGAACGACCTTTAAATGTGGTTTATTTGATTACAGACCAACACATGTTGTTGTTTCGTCATATATATTTGTAATAACCGCTTTTCACTATATGCATACGAATGTATAATGTACCAAAATGTTTAGTTTTTACAATTTCTGTCTGTTGTAAGCATGTTTGTTCCGGCTAATCACGAACGGCTGGACCGATTTTGCCTTTCACTGGCAGATAGCCGATGTAATACGCGGCACTAGCTAAGTGATATATAAAGCAGTCGGCCGTGGGAGTCCACCGTCGCAGGCGCATCGGGCACCGACTGAGCAGATTGATGGATTTGATCCCTGAACCTCCAGATCTGACTTCGTATAGCTATGCTGTTGCCGTCCACTCTCCTCTACTGAATATTATAGCAAATTTGTGCGAATTCCGAGTTTCAGAAGTGAATAAGATTTTCACGTGGAAAAGCTGATGTGTCGCAAGGAAGGGAGCCGGTGTCGGCGGCCGACTGAGGCGAACTTCACCTCGTGTATCGTTTCAGAGAACACAGGGGCAACACGCAGCGCGCGCGGACACGACCAGAACAAAATTACTTTAAGTCGCTTCAAGTTAAGTTGCGGGGAAATCAAGCGGAGCGGAGCACAACAACTGTGTTATCACAAGCAGTCGAATGAGCTGCCGAAATGAACTTAAACGTAAAGTGTAATGATAAATGTGAGCTCGGGCTCGGTGTCTGTGAGTGAGCGGCGCGCGGCCGCTGCAGAGCAACACCAAACGTGGCCGCATTTAACTCGGCCAATAAGAAAAGTAAGACACAGCGCGGGGCCGCTATCTCGCGATAACGCCTCGCTCGCCGCGGAATCGCTGAGAAACGGATTACTAATGCGTTATCAAGGTCGCGGTGTCGGTATTATGGTATGACGTAACCGCGACAACAATAGCCGTGAGAGCACTAAATAACAACAAGTATACTTTGTGACGCGACGGCTCTACACCAAACTTATACTGTGCTAAACATATGCAAACCTTTCTTAGCCTGCTTCTCGCGCTCTTTTTCCTTCTCCCGCGCCTTCTTCTCTCTTTTTTCTCGTTCTTGCTTCTCCTTCTCCATCCTCTTCATTTCCTTCTTCATCTCCTTTTCACTTTTCTTCGTCTTGGTATCGTCGATCTTCTCGGACAGTATGAAGGTGCCCGTCTGGAGTTTCGCGTCCGGCTCGTCTTTCGGCCTCATATCTGTGCCGCACTACACTTGTATCTCGCGAATGTACTCTCGGTGTGTCGTGGAGGAGGACGGTCGACGCGGCGCGATGCGCGACGGACGTGCGCGGCGGACGCTGGGCCGGTACTGACTGGCGGCGCGCGCGCCACTCGCCCCTCCCCGCGCTATAAATAACACTCACTTCCTATAATGTATGGAACCGGAGGAGGATTTATGGCCGTTGAACCCACGAGAGCTTTTCGCAGCTGGTGACTAAGACGCAGGCTCCGGCCAGCTCCGAAGTGCAAGTGGTTATAGTGCCAAGGTCATGACGACAGACGCTTTGGCGAATGTAAAATCAAGGTCGGCGTAATGACGATGCAGAAACGGGAATAAAACGTTTTTCACCGTTCATAAATTTTTTTAACAGGGAACTTAAAAACTGGTGAAAATTTGTGACTCAAACTCATTTATACAGGGAAAGCAATCTCTGTTCACGTCAACACCCAGTTTGTAAGGTTCGAAACACCATGTTGTCGATTAGCATCGCATTACATCTTGAACCTGAGAAGAACCGAACTTTCTCTCGAATTGCAATCAAAAGAAGTGGCCGCCGGTCGAGAAATTACAACAAATGAAAAGTGATAAAAAATTAGGCTACTTGACGAGACACCTTTCGACGTTCAGAGCGCGCGGGCCGCTCGTGAAACAAAAGCAAGAATCGGACAAAAAGCTTCGTGTGCCGGCGCCGATGGAGCGCGGCGGGCCCGTGACCCCAGCGCCCGTCATGCTTCCTAGCACGACGGCGGCCGACGACAAGAAAAACTCACTCGATGTTTCGTCACATCGCCACTCTCGTTGAACCACCACCACCCACTTTAATTATATACTTATTAATAACATTATCCCTTTCCGTTGTTTTCTCTCGATAAATTGTCTTGATTGACTGACGTCACAGCATGGGGGCAGCAGCCGCAGTAACTAAACGTTTTCTGAAGATTTTTTTGTAAATATTATATGTAGGAGTGAACTTTAAGAGGTTAGATTGATAGTTAAGATAAGTTTTTGGGCACGCAATATATAATTGTAGAAGGGGAACATAATGCTATGAGGTATTTTCTTACCTCTAACATAAGCTAACCTTTGGTGCTTAAGAGGCTAGGGGTAGTGCCACTAAAAATGGGGAAGTTATTCATGAAGTAAACTTTATCTGTAGCCACTATGACCATTAATTATTATAAGGGTAAATTGTATAAATAGCGTAATAAGAGACAGCTATGCACCAGATGACGGCGGCCGGCGACATTCAAAGGCTCTTTTTTCTTGTGTTTAAGTGCAAAACTTATGATACTTAGATAAGGCCTAGTAATTACTTGTAAAGTAATTACACTAACGGAGCTATCGTCAGAACGGCTTGCAGAGTATATTATTATATAAGATACAATGAAGGGCAACCAACACATGTTAATATTACTCACACGCAGAAAAATGTAAGTGTTCATGGTCTATATGGGTTCGCCTGATATACTGAACAACCTCCAGCTTATTACCACAAAACAATTAAACTTACATCGTGTACAACAATTCTCGGACAACACACCAATGTGCCGCACGTATTCAGCTGATGCAATCAGATTGGACCTGTTGTTTTCAGTGGTGGTATTGCTCCACACACACACAAGAACATGCCACATAAAATTCAATGTCCCTATAACAATAAGCACGTTGTGTCTACATGTTTTAGAGTCCGGTGTCAGTAGTAGTTGAACAATTTATAATTTCATTCTCACTACGGTTATGCATGTCGAACAGTTTTGTGAACTTAA
This sequence comes from Meandrusa payeni, assembly GCA_029286785.1. Classification (NCBI taxonomy): domain Eukaryota; kingdom Metazoa; phylum Arthropoda; class Insecta; order Lepidoptera; family Papilionidae; genus Meandrusa; species Meandrusa payeni. The sequence continues at coordinate 70,122 of JAGSMX010000023.1, forward strand.
TAAATTACTCGAATATATGTTATGTTCCCCTTTTGCCCTGTCCTTCAAGAACTAAAACGTCCGTTACTCGAATTCTCAAATCTCTATTAGTGAAAGTGGTCAGTCAGCGCCTACAAGACATTTTGGTATAAATAGCGCCTCCGTAATAAGAAAAATTTAGGGATTTTAAAAATTTGCGGACAATGCACGTCACTGTTGCTTACGCGTTTTGTATTTATTATCAATCTAACTCAAATTACTTACAACTAACCTCACTTCCGTCACTATAAATGTAATATTTCTCAATTATCTTCACGGTCACTTACCTTTAAAAAAAATTGTTTATTAATCGTTTATTGTTAAACTTTACTGCAAAGTTATATCATTGCGATATAACTTTGCAGTAAAGTAAAGAAGACAAGATTATGTATAGACTTTACTTTCCCGATCAAGTATTCGTTGTACCGCCAGCAGGAAAGCGAGTCGCAGCCCTTCGCTTACGTAAGCGCTTTCACGGAGCCCTGCCGACACCGGTCGTGGAAGCTCAACATGAACAGTGAGAGCTTGTCGATGGTGAACCATTTCTACTTCTAGTAATGTACTACTATCTACCAATATGCTAATCCAGTTTGGACTGAACAGGTGCGACAGCGAATCGACGTCAGCAAATCTCTATCACAGTTGAATTTAAAACTACAGCCAGCATCTGCAACTGGCCGCGACACACGTCGTGAGTTAATTTTTTTAAAAAGTTTTATTTTAATTTAATGTAACACTTTTACATACCCATCATCAAATCAACATCGCCAAACTACAATATTGTTTAATGGCGACAAAAAACACTCATTATTTTTTTAAATATACACACAAGTAAAAATGCGTATTATATATATGTTTATGTGTATTATAATTTTTTTTATGTTTGCTATGTTTTTTTTTTATTTGAAAACTGGTGGCCGTGTTGTCCCGTTTCATTTTGGTCTAATTGTGACAATGGTAGCCGTGAGATAATCAAATAAGTCTTAAATTTGTATCAAGTATGTGCACGACAAATGGACGAATAACTCAATATTACGTCAACCGATTTCGATGATTCATTTTTTATTAGAAAGGATATACTTCAAGAGTAGTCAGATGAGAGTTAGGTTAGGTTCTGAATAATTCTATTTCCTAATATTCCTGCGATAATTCGGAAACACAAAGGGAGAGTCCGCACGGGTTAGCATTCAACGTTTGATTGATGTCGGCTTTTGTTTATTGTTCGAATGTGTGACGTCCTTGTGTTGAATGTACGATCGGTTCTTAGCCATTTAAACACATTAAATTGTTTTTAATTCTTGTGTTGAGGATGTTTTGTTTGTCACGAAGATGTTGTGATCGCCGCCAAATACTCGATCAGACAGACAAGGGGAAGTGTAGGTTGTAAGCCACGGACATTTTCCAGGAGTCTATTTATGTGATCGTCCCGGTCCATAGCATTTTCCGGGGTATCAGCTGGCGGTATGGCGGTGTCGGGTTGCGAGCGGAACGACTCTCGCCGCGCCACTAGTTTCTCTGCGCGGGATTATTCTCCTTCCTTATGGACTTCACATTTATCGTTATACATTGAAAGCTAACGGCGGCTGCTCACTTTCCATTGCCAACACATCTACATACTCCTGTATAGTAACAGTACGACCGCGCGGGCAATGAACTCGATCAACTATTTCTACTTAGGCCACAGGCTGTATACATCCCACGGCAGGCTGTTTTCTATAAAAAGCGCATTAAGGCACCGTCCATCACGCGACCCTAGCAAGAGAGTATACGTTCCCCTACTTCGCAATACAACTACGATACTTTGGAAATTAAAAACGCGTTTCAAATATCATGTGAAATCCTTTTCAGATATCCCTAATTTAGAGATTTACATTACAGCATGTGATAGTGGATTATGCTTCTATGCAAAATTGACATGTCAAATAGTGTATTACAATATTTCCTAAATTAGAAAACACTAAAGAAATCTTTCTCATTCACATAACATTCACTAGGGTGAAAGAGACAAGACAGGTCTTGTTATAAACACATACAGATAGATAAATACATATTTTATTTAACATCATTGTTGAAGTAAAATTTCTTAATGCACACTTGACTTTGGTAGTAAGCTGGTGAATGTTTTGCGGAAAGTGTAATTGAACGAGGCAAACAAAAGTTGAGAGGCAGATATAAGTTAGTAAAGATAGAAAGAGAGAATGTAACCTACGTCTTGTATATTACACTAGGTAAGAGAGGTACAAGCACATATTTTCTTGCTCTCCAGCCAGTTACGTTGACTTCAGTTTAAGATAATTACAGGCATGGGTTTTTCTGTTAGAAAAGAAACAATGATCTTAGTCATAATGTCCAAATTATAAATTAGAAAATAATTTAAAAATTGTTAAATCAAATGTCTCGTCATGGCAACACAATGAAATGAACACAATGATGTGTGAATCATAAAAATAACATTTTTTTTATATATGATTCACAAATACAAATGCACTGAACATAATGAACCATGTAGAGAAAAAAAGACCCTAACTTTCTCCTTATTAAGGACATTTATAGGCAATGAGTTAAAGACCTATTCTATATATATATGATATGAAATTGAAGTATGACTTTACCTATGTACACAAACATGTTCCCAGTCCAACAAACAGTATTGAACATACGTTAATAATAAATAGATAGCTCATAACAGTTTACGAGCAATCATCATCCAGCTGCATTTAATTAACTCCATATAGAGTACATTTGCCTATTTAGATAATAGACTTATATGCACTGCCCCGCGCTCCGCAAAGTTAACCGTGACCCCTTGTATCTTACTGATGAATATTTTATATGCTTATCTCAACATATATACAAAATTAAAACATCAACATTCAACACAAAACAAGTAATAAATGATTCAGAACAATTAACAAAAGATTAGACGGTAATGTGTACTGTGGGTAACTAGATTGCCATAGTCATTCCCAACTTTCGTATTATTTTTGTGCATCATGAATGCTGATTTGCCTGTAACACACAGTTTTTGACATACACTTATGTTGAATAGCAAGAGATTAAATAAGAAATACAATTAAATAAAGAATTTTACTAGAGCTCTCACAAAAATGTTAATTACCTTTTTCTTTGATTACAGTAACCTTATTACGTTAAATATACATTTACTAATTATTTAGCACATTTACAAAATAATATTCTTTTTGTTCAGTCTTTTAGCGTAAATAATCGTAATTATTAATAGAATAGAATAAGATACGAAATATTTAACGAGCTATACTAGACAAAAACTGGTGATTTAATAAAGTAAGTGAATTTGCTTCCCCCGTGACAAGTTCGCGCCTCTCGACAAGGACGCGCTGATTAGCGACTGCTCATGTAACGCCTGTCCACACTTACACAATACTTAGTCCTACTACGTTTGTGAAAAACTAACAACAACGCCAGAAAACGGATAGAAATATCATAAACTGTCGAAATGAGACGCATGAGAAAAATCAATATTTTCACTATAGTAAGGCGGCATTACTGCCCTATATTTCCAATAAGAAATAATTATGAACGTCAATAAAGGTTATGTCATTTCTGTAGGACTTTGCTCAAGGCCTGTCTATGCTGTATTAAAAATGACTGATAAAAAAATCGTAAAATACGAACAGCCGGCGTACATACCCATTTTGTTTGCTCGTTTGCTCCGCCCAACAAGTAATCCTCCTACTTAAAATCTCTTTTCCTTCATCACAGATTACACTGTACTGCACACGAGCAATACTTTTTCACCACAAAAAACACAGCTTGTACTCATATATAAAGTGTAAAATAATGTTTTTAAAGGAATTCGCGAAGCTGGGCACCGGTACTACTTTATCGCTTGTCGCCGCGCCAGCTGTCAGAAAGCGCGCCTGCGTTCTTAAGTTCAATTCGTATGAATGCGTTCAGTTGTTATCTTCCTAGAGACTCGTTCTAATCATACTTTACATTGATAAATTGTTCGACCACGCTCTTGACTGTCCGATATCTGATTACAGTAACTCTAACCGTACATATATTAAATTACAATTGAAATCAAATAATTAACGTACTAATATGTAACGGAATACTTAAAAATATAAGCAAATAAAACAAAAAAATCACACCCTTGACTCAAGATAGAGATGACCGATTTCCTCTCGCCTCGATCCCATCCAGACTTCAGGCTCTTCGTTGGTTTTTAGAATTTTAAATGCCTTTCTTTAGTACGTTAACATTCTGGTCTATGTACATTAACTTAGAGCATGCCCCTGCTGCCACACACTTGCCACCAAGGCATTCATTTCTCAATTCTGTTCACGTTCTCTTTCAAGCCGTACTTTTTCCTTATGAAGTTTTTATTTGTCATATAGAGTCACACGTAGAATACTTCATAGTGACCGCACTTCAAAGGCCATAACTTAGTTTCGTTCTTTCTCTGCTATGCCAACTCTGACTCTTTAACATTAAAATGGGAACCAAACCGAAGTTGGGGTTTGCGAGGTTTGTTTCGATACGTTCAGGTTCTCCATCAGATTGATTACAGAGCTTCATTTATTCTCTTTTTTGCAGTCAGTTACAAGGCGTGCGTTTTAGAGTTTTGTGTTAATGCTCCAATGATGTTATTGAATGATGAATGAAATTCCGATTTGAAGGACAAGTCTTAGGAAATAAGGAAGATTTGTTTGGTTGTAGTATACATTGGCAATTTCTCACATATAGAAGTATGTAAATAAAACCACTTTGATGTCGAACGCTTCATAAAATAAGTGCTTTATTGATTTATAACTATGAAGTATGATTCAATTTGTTTGCAATGCAGGATCGTAAATTTAATTTAAATTGTACGTGTTTTTGTTAAACAAAGGTAAAATAATAGATCGTATGCCAACCCGCAAACTTATTTACAATTTTATAACTAAACTACCGGAAAACAAATATATTACTTGTAATATTTTCCTAAGTTAAAAGCTACCGGTCAATTTAAAAAGAATACACGAACGCCGCACGAGATGAAGTTTGTAACACTCAGTCCACTGTGCCCCTAATGGGACAGGCAGTATTCCAAGAAAAGTGTATTATTATATATTTACGGCCACGAAACCTCTCCGATAAAACGCTATCAACGATGCGTGTCACTGATCGCGACCTCGTCTCCCCCGACGTCGGCCGGTGACAACTTCTTAAGAGCTGAATTTTAAAGCCGCTGCACTGCGACACAATCGCAAGCTAAGGGCTTAATAGCTTTAGAGAGGAAAACCAAAACTGCACGTCATTTTCGCGCCGCTCTATTGTACATGTATTTCCTTACCGCCTTGCACTTCCAGCTGCAGTCATTATAAACGACGCTGCGGGCGACGCAATAGAACGCTCTCGATAGAATTATGATAAATATAAGAACTTTAAACTCTCTGTACAATGTCGTAAAATATTTTTATTCCTTTCGCTTCTTTATATCAAGTTTTTTTTTAAATAAAATTTTAAAGTTTCCTTTTTAAATGGGATATATTATATAATGATTGTGTAAATACACGAGCTATATGAACATTCGTTGCCGAAAGCAACTCGGGCAGATGTCGCGACAGAACGTTAGGTGATCGTGAGAGGCTACAATTTCTAGTCAAAAAGCAATTGAACGTGCAACGCGACATCGAGATCTCTCCGAATATTTGTTATCACGAAGGAAGAACACGCAGATGCTATCAATAGAAACGCGATGAATTTTGTTTTAAGCACCAAAAGCGTAACTGTTTTAGATGCGTCTTTCCTCGCCCGCCCCGACACCAAACGTTAACCTCGTGTTCTAAACCTATATTAACCGCTTGGAACAATTTATATCAGTTATATTTATTAAAATTTCAATGCACAGTGGTGTCAAAACAGTCGGTGTTAGTTAAGTACAATGTTTGAATTAAATAATTACATCTACAAACAGCTACGGGCCAATGTAGAACATGTGCAATGTACAATACAGGCCGCACCGCACTGCACCGGCTTACACAATATTTTATATTAACATTTCAAACTTTTGAAACAAATGACAAATTAGATTAAAAAAAACGAGAGAGGCTGAAAATACAAGAGCTTTTATCAAGTTTAACAAAGGGAGCGACGCCGGAAGCAACACAGGTGACGGCGGAACACGATATACTCTGCGGGGCGGCGGCGGTCACTCGTCGTCGCTGTCGGGGTCGCTGGAGAACTCGGCGGGCGGCGGCGGCGGGCCGCGGCTCTGCTGCCTGCCACCGGACGCCACGTTATCACATGCAGCAGTATGTTGTAACAATGCGCACATTGAATATGATCATGTTAATGGTGAAACTATTTTGGATGGCAGCTATAGCGTGGGAACACTGACGCGAGTCGGCGGTAGTGGTTGAGCCACTCCTCCAGCATCTGCGCCTGCAGCAGCGGGCGGCTGTGCAGCCGCTGGCGGGCCGCCAGCGCGCCGCCCGCCGCGCACGCGGACACGTAGCGCCGCACCGCCGCCTCCGCCTCCGCCTCGCCGCCCTGCGCGCCCCGACACTTGCTTCATTTATTTAAACTCAAACATTCCTACTCAACACATCATTTCCATCAGGAAAATAATTATATCCCATCATGTTTTCAGCGTGTACACGCAGTGTGGATGGAATGGGAAAAAAATTGTACTTAAAACATAACGTGACCTCGTCGCAAGTGAGGAAGTGCACGGGCAGCAGCTTGCCCTCCGAGTCCGTGAGCGGCAGGAAGGTCATCTCTTCGCTTTCTTCTTGTTGCTCTCTGGAATTAATTGATCGAGTTAATAACGGTGTCTGGGGGTGTCCGGGTATCACGAGGGGTAGAAATTTAATACTGTTGCAGTTTCTGAAGACAGACCTGCAGATGTAGGTGTGTCGATGCGGGTAGGGCTCCAGCGGTACGAGCGCGGAGAAGTGTCCTCGCGTGTAACCCAAACACAGCGGCGACTTGGAACAGAAATCGGGCTCCCACAGCAGCGGCAAGTAGATGCCTGCAAAGAGGAGTCACATTATGGCACATGTAATTCACTTTTACGAAATGTATCGACGGTGACGGGAGCTGCGGGGGCTGCGAACTCTGGGGTGTTCCAGAGCTAAACGAATTAACATTAGCGTATACCTGTGGCAATTACAGCGCACGCACACATCGCTGCAGCATATCGTCAGAGTACAATTGAACGGAGGACGATGTGGCCAACCGACACATAAAGGTGCTGTTGACAGCTCATAGGTCGCCTTGAATTATATAGATAGAGAGCAGCAACTCGCAGTGTCACGTCTCGTATAACTTAATTACGAAAAAACCCGGGAGAATTAATTAGCTCATTCTTGGTGTCTTTTTTTAAACTTTAAGACACATAGTTCCTCCTCGACAGGCTTTGCCTTGCGACACGAGCCTTCGCATTTACTGGAGGAGAGGAGAAGCTTACCTTGGAATCGAGCGTAGCCGAGCGCCTCGCCGCGGAACGAGTTGACGACGTCCACGCCGTACACGATGATGGGCCGCCGCATGACGTGCGCGAACGCGAACACGTGCACCTGCTCCACACAAACATGCACGCATCATGAACGTATACGCATTCATGAAAGCTTTAAGGGTCTTGTTGAAACTAAGCAGAGAGGAACAGTTGTCGACACGCCAGCGCAGCTTGTTGTACTGTCATATTTATCACCAGGGACGCCGCTTGCGCCCGGCTAACCCTAGCAGTCCTTATAGTTCCGCGAGGGTGTCGGCCCTTTACAATGACTTTATCATATCATATTAACTTTATTTCTGAGGACAAACGATATGGTCAGATGACGACATGAGGAGCCCCACCTGGTGCAGCGGGGTGCCAGGGCGCCCGGCGGCGGCGGCCAGGCGGCCCCACTCTGCGCGCAACTGACTCTCCTCCGGCGCGTACTGCAGCAGCGAAGCCTGCCACCGCTCCCACGCCTGCCACCGCTCGTAGAAACTGCGAACACGTGTTTACGTCACCCCGCATGCAGTCGCAATGCCAATTGTCGCTCGACAGAGCAACTCACATACAGCAGCAAATCTCGACTACACTTGTGGGAGGTTGTCTGGGCTTTGTCATAGTTGCATATCATAGTCGCAGGAATCATATATATAAATGTATAAGCGAGCTGTCGGGTTGTATTCATATAACTAACTAAAACGTTTAAGGAACACATGACAGATGTATCAAGAGACGCTTGTAATGCAAGGGATTGTTTTATTACAAGACACAGCGAGGTGATCTTACATTATATATATGAAGCATAGTTATATACCTAATAGTTATAAAGAAATATGTATGTATGTGTTTGCATAAAATAGGTGTAGTAGGTGTACCTGCGGTGCGCGTGGTGCAGGAGTCGGCGAGCGCCTGGCGCAGCGCGTTGGTGCGGTCGAACACGCCGTACGCCGCCTGGCTCACCGCGTCCGGCAGGCAGTCGCCCGCCGACCTGTTCCACAGCGCGTACAGCCGCGACCCTGCCCCGGTTACATACCACCGTCATATCTCTTGCCACACAAGAAGACGAAGGATTTCAAATGTGTGTGTCGCCTGTTTACCGAGGGTAACGGTGAGCTCGTGGCTCCAGTTGATGAGCGGCGGGTCGGCCTCCAGCGTGTGCTGCGCGTCGCGGTCCAACAGCTCCGAGAACAGCTGCTCCTGGATGGCGGCCGGCAGCTCCTCTATCTCTACACAGGGCAACACGTTTTGTAACGTTGGAGCAAGGGCCACCTCTTGCAGTACTGCAAGAGGTGGCCGGTCCGAAGACGCTGCTCTCGTTGCTTATTAAATCATACTTCGGTGTAATCATTATTTTCACGTTACCTGTCATTAACAAACAATCGCCATACTCACTCATCACTACTTCATCATTTACAATGTCGCCATTCATAACATCACTGCATGACAAAGAACCTGCCTGTAGATATATTGAAGGTCATAAGGTGCTGAACGTGTATGGCAACACTGAAATTTTATGTTACGTTTAATTGTTACGTTAACTATTAGTCGTTATTCGTTTCCACCCTTTCATAGTCGAAGATCCGCGCGTCCGAGCGAAGCGATTTGAGTCATCGTTCATCGTGCGTACAGCAAAGGAGTGGACCAGGTTGCCGGCGTCAGTCTTTTCGTCCAAGTACGACGTGGGAACCTTCAAGAGTAGAGTGAATAGGCACTAAATAAACTAGCGCGTACCATCTTGCGACTATATCACCACTTAACACCAGGTGAAATCGTGGTGAAGCGCTAGTCGAATTGTTTAATCCGTAACGATATAACAGTTTGTGTAATAAATAAATAACATTCATTTTCAACCTTTCTGACTCTCTCTGGGATGGTCTCTTTTATAATTTTTTTCTTTTTCTCTCCCACATATTTTACTCTATTACAGAAGCAGGCAAAGTAAAGAGATTACAGTAGACAGTGTAACAAGTGACCTGCAGGCAGCGAGAAGGTGGCGAACTCGTTGACGTAGCGGCAGGGGAAGTTGCCCTTCTTGGAGCGCACGCAGCCCGCCACGTGCCGCCGGATAGCGGCCGCCAGGTCCGGCGCTGCGCACACCACACAGACTAAGTTATTACAAGTCCGTAATGTCTGTGATACTTCACAAATCATTATTCCTTGTTAGAGGTATTTTCGTGAGTGACACGAGCGCGCCGCCGGCCAACTTGTACACAGCGCGCCGAGACGATTCGTGAGCAGAGGGTAGGGTTTCGATTACCTATGTAAGAGGGCGAACGCTTGAGGCCCGGCCCGCCGCCCGAGATGCGAGACAGGAGCGTCGACAGTATGTCCTGCCGCTGGAACCTGCAACACGGACAGTGCACTAGGGTATCAGGGCAGACAGGGACGAGGAGAGGCGGCGGCGAGCGACTCGCACCTGATGGCCAGGTGCACCAGCGTGTGGCCGGCGTCGAAGGCAGACGCGCGGTTGAGCAGCTGCACCTCGGGCAGCGTGAGCGCGCGCGCCGGGGACCCGCCGCTCGCCAGGTACGCCTCCACGCACCGCGCCTCGCCCTCCACCACGCCTGCAACGATATACAACGCACCGACCACATTGCCGCATACGCACAACTAAATATATACAAGTGAAGAGGTCAAGTGGCCTGCGTGTTACCTAGACACGCCTGCAGCCACAGCCAGTCGGGGTTGTTCCTGCGCTTCTGGCGGCGGGTGGTGGCGTCCGCTTCGTGCAGAGACGCGTTCTGACTGTTGCAGATGTCATTTATACCTGCAATGTTCAATTCATTATTTTCTAGCGCGCCGCCTGATCTCTTATTAATCTAATTATTATCGTTGTCTACAGCAGAAGTTATATTACCGGTTGTCGCCAGGAGCGCTAATGCTCCACCGTCACTAAAACTGTTTGACATAACTTCTCTCGACAAACACTAATCATGCTGCTGTATTCAGTTTGCCTTTAATCTATAAGGCACAGCGACGCGAGCTCCCGCCTGGTCCTCGCGGCTACCTGCATTGTTATGTTGTGACCTGTCGCCAGGTGTCGAAGCTGCAGTGAACCTTAGATGATACAACTTACCGTCCGCCTGCGGATGGTGTGTGTGGGTGTGGGAGTGGGGTGCAGGCGCGGCGCCGCACATGGCGCACTTGAGCGCGCGCGGCCAGTTCTCGTAGGTGCACGTCTGCGCACACGGAGCCAGGTTAGCCACCGTATTGTTATACGTGTTACACGGACGGTGACGGCGGCCAACAAACAACGCACGTGACACCAAATGTATAAAAGGTTAAATAAGTCAATTTATTTATATAATTATGAGATTTTCTCTTCAATATAAACAGTTAGTAAATGTTCAGTAAACTTACTAAACAAGCCCACTTGCCGACGGAAGAAGCGCTGGCCTGGCCTTGCGGGGAGGATATTCTCAACGGTTTGAGTCGTTCCGCCACTGCCTCCGCCTCTACATATGCAAATAAAAGTTAGGTGACATCGTACGCCGCCGCGCTCCTCGCACTGACGCACGCACTCTTTTGTAAGGTATAACGCCCACACATTTCTATAATGGCCGGTGACCGCCGTTAATTATTACAATTTCACCTGTTTAGGAGGTCGTAGAGTTCTTAAAAAGCTGAAATAAGGGAGGGATTAAGGAACGGTACGCGATATGCCGGGCCGGCGTTAGCCAAAACCGCATGTTTTAGTATATTTTACGGATCACAAGATATTCTACAGTTAACATTAGGTATGTACACCAAGAGCTTTAACGCTAGAAGAATTGGGAGACGAATAAAAGTAACCTAGTCCTCGTAAAGTCTAGGAATGCTACAAGCGCTAGTATATAGACCGCGTAGAGAATCACATAAGATACAAATCAAAATGTGTAACTCATTGAGATGGGTCGTTTCACTGCGTTACTCGCTCAGTCGGGGCTGGCGGCCTCGGTGTCGAGTTCGACCCTGTACTTCACCTCTACATCCCTCGCTTCTGGATTGTCTAGCCGAGAAAGTTTTGGCTACGGTTTGGATCCTAGACATTTGGCCACGACGGCTATAATTTAGAATATACCTAGTGTATACATTGTTAAAACTATACAGATTAAATTACATTATCGTTTCTAGCACTCAGTATTCTAAGCACGCTCACCACAGACATCTTGTATGGGCAGTGCACTAGCGCCATCTTGAAGTTTGAAAATATCCTCTCCCAGCGAAGACTTCGGCGCGCGGCACATCGTACACTGTAAATGGAAACAGTCAATTACTTTGCAAAGATGTCTGGGGACTCAACATGTTATTCAAAATTACTACAAAATAATTTGGAACCATCTATTATTACGTTACCCGCGTGGTATTACAACTTGCACCTCTATCATCATTTTAAACGGTATGGAGCACGACTGTAATATTACTGTTTTTGTCTTTATTAATGTAAAACAATTCTAGTTGCCGAGTGGGTTATGAACAAGAAGTTCATTTCAATATCAATATTAAACCGCTCTCTGAATATTTAAGTTGAAAACAAGTAAAAGGATTCACATACAATAATTACCTTCCGCGACAGTGGAAAATTCTCATATGTGCACATATCACAGATCCATTTGCCCTCCGCATGAGGTACTGTGCCAGCCGTCATCTGCTGACAAAACCATCACACATTCATTACTAAAGACTAATATTTAGATGACAGATAAGTAGACAATTTAGTTGAATCTATTATTTAGGATGTATGTGCTTTCACTGTGGAATAAGCTATGACTACCTCTATTTGATTAATATTTTTATAAGACAAATTAAAAGACAGACAAATAGCTAAACACCTGACTGCCACACGCATTACATGATGGGTGTTTTCAATAGTAGAATGAATAGGCATTTATTAAGCTAATGTACCTTAGAATGCCATTTCCGCTTCACATCAGGTGGGATCATGGTCAAGCACTTGCTTAGAAAAAGGAAACATTAGACAAGATTAAAGACATAAAATAAGTCCTGTAAAGGAGACAACATTATTAGTTACCCTAGTCAGGGTCAGCGGCAAAACCCATTAAGATAAGGGGGTGATGATATAACACTGTGTGTGAATGGAATGTAATATAAATTATATTTGATTTTCTAAGACATGTAGGTTTCCTCATGTTGTTTTTACTTCACTGCCGAGCATGTGGTAAAGCTATAAAGACTCACTGGTTATTCCATGGCTAAGGCAGAAATAGGGTTGTCCTTTTATGATATCCTGAATGCTTTTACTCCTTTGCAGCAATGTCTGATATGACTATATAAGACTGGCAAATGTTGTATATAATAGGTCAATGTGTAAACATTAATGTTTGTATATTTTGAGTTACCTTATTTAACAAACACACATAAGGCTGGCTTCCTACAAAATTAAGGTTACTAAAAGTGGGGATAACAATATTTTCATCTTTTTTAAAATCTTGCTATTTTCAAAACAATAGATATTTTTTCTCTCAGAGGTACAGCTGTTTGAAATGTGTAATGATGTAAGATAATTGTTTTACATAGGAGCTATAAGCTATTGCTAGTACCTACTTGTATTGTTATATTTATATAGTGTTTCAAATTAAAATATAATCCAAAGTGTTCAATGCAACATATTCAAATCATTTCAAATGCTTTATGGTACATTAAGAACTTGGAGGTATAAGGTATATCAAAGCTTGCTCAATCTCCAGGCGGTCACCTCAAGTTGCTTAGTATGCTAGCAACCCAAGTTCAATCCTCAGCAGTGTCACAAATGAATTAGGTTGTTGCAATTTTAAGTGTTAATGAATGAAAATATTGTGAGGAAACTTGTATGTCGTAATTTTTTTTCAAAAAGATGTGAAGTCCTTCAATTCTTACTAGGGCCGCATGACAGACTATGCCCTTATACTCTTAGTAATTTCTTACCTGCCCAAGCTGCACGTGTGAAACATTAGTTGACGCATCCTGCTGTGTCGGTATGCACTCAGCTCCTTGCACACCGGCCTCTGGCGACTCGGCAACCAATGTAGTCTTCTTGCTGCCATCATTATGTGCCTCCTCGCTCATTGTACCATCAATAAAATCATATGAGCGTGCCTCTTTGCAACTGTGTCCAATTTTAATAACTATGAAGTGGGCATTACATGTCCCTCATTTGTATTTGTACAAATGTTGTAGCTTTTCTTTGTTGACTAATTGTTGAACGTGAAAATAATTTTCCCCTAAAAGTTATTCATTGTTAATTATAAAACTGACAAAAGCGCACCAATAATTAAGACTCTTTAACTACTTACACGTAGCGTTGACACAAAGTGCAGTGCTAAGCAATTCTCAAACAAAACTTCCGATAACTTGTCAGAAAATCATATTGGAAGTAGAACCGTAATATTGTCTAACAAAAAAACATTGAAGTAAGACTTGGCATCCACTTATCGTTGTTACACAACTTAAAATTGTATCGAGATGTCGATAGCCAAACTAAGGTCAAGAACGAGAAACCAAGCATACAATTCACTCACTCACGATAATCCGATGATTACGGAAATAGAGCACAGTGCGATGATCCTTTTGCTAGTAATGGGCTTTGGTAGTTTTTTGGCTGCAAGACAATATTCATAGATTCATGTGTAGAAACAAATCAGGATTGATGGGACAAAACGTAAAAGGAGTAACGGAGATAAAGGCAATTATGTTTATACGGTATTTTGACAAATAAATTTGTGTCAACTCAGTGTCAATCTAAATACAGATTGCTGATCAAGTTTTCTCTAATATGAAAGAAACATTTTGCATAATGTCACGATAATACCATTGGATACTTATATATTACCTAACATCTACACCTATACATCGAGCCAATAAAAAGCGATTGCAGGAGTAATGATCCAAAAAAATTCTATTTTAATCTAAATACTAGTAATGAATTCATTCTGTTTCCTACAAACAAAAAATTTTGCAAAAGAAATTATATTTTTAAACTTCAATTTTTAAATAGTTACAATTACTTTAATTCTTCGGTTAGAAAACAAATTTCATTGTTTAGCACAATAACAAGCAACCAGCTTATGCATAAACCCAGTGGCTTCACGTATCTTCTTTATTTTATGTAGGTATGCAGTACAGGAAAAGCATAAATTCTTCTTTAACGTGAGAGAGCAATTTAATCCAATGGGATTTGGAGCTGGTCGTATGCGTAAGAACAGATAACAAGTATATTTACGATTATTAACAAAAACCTATTTGAAAAAATACATACAGTCAAATGAAGATTATCGGACATGGCGTCAGAATTCCAAGTTCACTTAAGGTGGTAACTGCTTCTACGCATAAAAGAGATCGCTCTTTTATTTCGGGAATATTATAGTAACATTTGACAAGTTATTCCACATGTATTCACGTTGTCTTCAAGTAGTACTTACCTTGGCTTGGATTGTCATAAATCTAGTAATATCTCAATCAACAAGCATTCTTCCGTATTTTTCCGGTTTTCCCGAGTTCCCTAGTATATCTTCGGAACTCGTCTAAGACCAATCCATCGTAATTGATTATGATTAATTGAAAACCTCCCCCTTTTTGGAAGTCGCTAAAACCATGACTGTAGGAATAGTTGATTAAGGTAAGAGCATTAAGATAACAAACAGACAACATCAGAGCAGTGGATTTTCTCGTTGCCTGGGCGGCTAGATGTCGTTTGTCGTTGTCTGCTCACCGTATGTGTAAAGTGAAATATACTCTTGTGCGTTTCTTTCCGAGAAAAATGAGCTGAGATGTTACCCTCTTTTCTTTCCTTCCTCCGTCTTATCTACCCTATTCTTCCCATTCACCTGCAAGCATTTTGGTACCTATTGCAGATGTTCATAGCGTTGAAATATATTATATATCTGGTGGCCGGTTTAACCCGGCCTCACATAAAAAATATATTTTCTTTTTGACATCTGAAATAAAAATGACACTTGGACTGGGTTTTATGTAACTTGGTTACGGATGAAAGGATTGATTTTGAAAAATTTAGACATGGAATGACAGTTGAAATACATGATAAGTCTAGGTTTTGATCTAGGATTGAATTAATAGTTCAACTTTTGAATGAATTTTAGCCGGATATCTAAAAGTTCTCGTCGGTCATCGTCATCCTCTAACAAAAGTATTTATCAACCGGAAGAAATAAGTAAGCTTGAAAACATTATTGAAACACTTCAAAATAATAATGAAGCTTTAAAACAATCACTTGAAAAAAAGGACACTGCAATAGCAATTCTAACCCGTGAGAAAGAAAAGATATACGAAGACTTAAAGTGTGCTCGGCGAACTAATAGAAATTTGTATCAACAATTAACAGACGAACGGTAAATTATTTTCTACGACCAATGCACTTATTGTAATGTGTAATCTTTTGAGTGTATATATGTTTCTTCTTATAGAGATATTCACTTAAAAGAAAAGGAATACTTGGTTCAAGACATACAACGATTATCTATTAGACATGAAAGTAACTTAAACTTGGCCACCCGTGTAAGAATTTCTGCTTGTTTACAGTTTGTTTTCATTTATACTTGATTGTGACTTTTAATATATTCTCTAACAAGCGTGAAGGAGAAAAGCAGTTTTCGTCAACAGAAGAAGAAATGGAAGAGAAAGATCGAATAATTTACAATATATGCACTAAATATTTAAAAGTGAAATCAAACAAAATGACGTTGCAAAAAAATTTAGAGAAACTTCAGAAGCAAAGTCAAAAGGTAGGGTTATTCTGATATAAGTTTCGTCCCTGTGCGGCGGGGTTTGACTGGTGTAACGGAAGATTTGAAATATAGAGAGAGACGCGATGCTCAACGCAATATTGGATTACGGTAGAAAGATCTAGATCGATGCATGTTAGTTATCGTTGAATAATTTCAAGTTAAAACTTCTACCTGCTACTTTATTCTTGGTCACCATTAAGGGTAATAGTGATCCGGCACTAGGTATGGACTAATAAAAGTAATTTTATTTTTTTTTCGAGACAACAAGAATACATATCGTTATCAGCTCTACAGTAGCAGCCGCAATCTAAGTAAATTAATTGTACAGCTGCTCTGCGGTCTCAGTCCAGTTGTAAATAGCACGGGTAAACCAATGACCATCCACATTAATATTTTCCTTAGTGAAAAAAAAGTGTTTGAATTTCAGATGTGTGATAATATTGTATTGATTTTGCAAGAAAATAAAGAAGCGTTAGACACGCTGCTTAATCGTTTGTTAAAGATGTCATACATATCAAAGCCTGGTAAAAAGTTTATTAAACTATTAAAAATAAATACAAGCCTCCATTACGAAAATACGCAATTAAAAATTCGTCTGACTTCGGGGAAAGAAATGTATAAGAAAAAAGGATTGTGTATGACAAATATTAAATCTCTGAAATATTCAAATTATGAAGAAAGAGACTTAAATTTGCTTAGACTCAAGAAGCCATTTCTTCAGCGTTCGTTGTCAACTAACGCTACCTATTTCATAAGACGCACTGATGGGCTAACTGGTTTCAAAAGTCTACACAATAGTTTATCGCCCCAATATCATAAAGAATCTTATAAATCTAAGTCCGATACAAACATACTTTATTTTAAATAGATATATAATGAACTTCTATTATTTTCATATTCTTGAAAATATTTATACAGCTTTTCTTAAGTAAATAAAAATATGCTTTCTATAGCAGTCTAAAAAACTTGTCAGTAAAGCTTAAAAATGTTACTGCAACGTAAAATCCTTCCTGCTGTATGGGTGAAACTGAAGATCATGAAAGATAATAAAACCTTTAAAGGAAGCAACTCAACTGAAACCTCTGAAGATGTTATTGGACGGCGGTTTAGCATTAATAACCTCGTGAGATAGAATATACCATTCAAAAACCTGCCCTAGAACTAGGAGGACACTAATTGACGTACATGATGTGGGTTATTACGCGAGTGTTTAAATAATCCTATGATCTCGGCTTCCACATTTATAAGCAAGTAATATTTATACCAAAAAATATGACTTATGTTATTATTTGTAACATGTTTTTAAATATAAATTAATAAATATTTTTGTTATAAAGTTCGATTTTTATGATAATTTCCACTCGCATTTACCGATGTATACTCCACAGACACAGATTGAGTTAATGGAAGACTAATGTTTTTTAAGTAGGGTAAGTATGGCAAATATGCAAGCCCCATTCGTTTAATGGCAATACAGATCCCCAGATTTGTGTGCGCCGGCAACGCACGTGAACGTGTCGCAAAATCTCAATAAATTAGTGAAATCACCATGTCGGACGAGTATTTTTACGGTAAGTTTAGATCTTTATTGTATTTTTTATTAAATTACGTTTTTATTTAATGACTAAATCTTGTACTTTTGTGTTTTATATGATTTTAGATATCCCTTTGACACCCGGCTAATTCGCCATTTTAATCTTCAATATTTTAAAATACGTACGCCTTTTGTAAATGTTCCAAGTATAATATCTGAATATTCGGGGTCAGTACACCTATATTTTAAACAGAAACATTGAGAACTTTCTTTAAAATCATGAACCTGCTTGCCGCCATTTTCAAGTTGTTAATGCTAATGAAACTGCTACATATCAGGCATTTGTAGTGGTTTTGATTTGTAGTGAGTTTTGAATATAATTACATCTACGGTAGATTAAGTACTACAATTTGTACATGTGCACAGAATTTCGCCTATAATTCGCATGTATAGCGTACATGTCAAGGCGGGGAATTTAAAAGTATGGCGTCCAAGCGTCTCTAAGGCGTTTCGGAGTGATTCATGGAAATTGGCTTTACTTGTCTTATACACTATTCAGTAAGGGCGTCGAATTGTTTTTGGTTTACATAATTTTTTAATAAAACGTGATACACGAGGTTTATATTATGTTATATCTTTGGCTTGTAGGTGTAACTCTGTCTTCAACGCATCAATCAGAGACATGGGATCCGGAAGCGAAAGCGGAGTATCCGCGCAGCAATAAGCTACTAATCCGCCAAGCGTTGCTGGGTCCCGATGCAAAACCTGACGAACTCAACGTGGTTCAGGTACTGTGTATTTTATAATGAACTTATCGGATGCTTCAAGATATCATATAATTTATTATTTGTCATTTTTCCCTTTGCATGTGATCAAATGTGTCATACTTTACCAACTTCGTGTACATATAAATACAGTAACCTCCTAATTAAGTGAATGTATAGCCCCTAACTTTATAAATCAGCATAGTAACCAGGACAACATTGTGGCGGGTAATATCAGTTTTCCCTTCAGTTGGTAGGCTGTGTGCACCATATTTCATTTTGTGCAGAAAGTGTATGTAAGAAAAAAGTTACAGGAAAGAGAATTCATAATGATACTCTTAGTCCCTGTATAGCTCTTTTACTGTCTACCTCAATTAAGCTGCTTAAAATATGTCTTTGAGCCCATTCATTTATTGAAGTAATGTATTTTTTTTAATCGGAGACTAGTAAGCATAGTGCTTACTTGATGATAAGTGATGCAGCTTCTCATTAAACATTGCATAGCTCAAAAGGAATAATATATATTTTGTAAATAAATTTTTATTTGTTAAATGGGCAGGTGGAGACAATGTGTCTGCAGGATTCTATCAAAATCCCTGTGGCGATACTGAAAGTGGGAGAGACGAGGCATGCGCGCCTGGACATTGAGTTTCCTGATGCACCGGTTACTTTCACCCTAACTCAGGTAATATTTTGCTTTTATCATGCATCCACATATTAAAAGAATTTATTGAGGGATAACTTAAAATTTATTTTGTTGAGTTAATATGATGATATAAGAAACCATTAGCATTTGATGGGTGTTCAATGTCGTTTTGATGTGGTACTACCTGCCAGTGATTGATTCGAGGCATTTGTCTGATAGACAACTTTTAAAGCTCATTGTACCCTATAATGTAGACTCCTATCTATATGTATGTGTACATTTTGGCTTACTAGGGCTCCGGACCAGTCCATCTAATTGGTCAGCATTTACTTGGTGCACTTGTTGAAGAATTTGAAGATATGGAGGAGATGGAGGAAGAGATGTTGGATGAAGAAGAAGGAGATGACTCTCAATTTAAGGTTTGTATCAAAAGTTTGCTGCAGTTTTATATCAGCAGCTATTAATATAGTTTTGGAAATTAATTTTGAGCATGAAAGCTGCATATTTTGAAGTGTGGTTGCTGGTGACCTGTGTGCTCTTCTCTCACTTGAGCACACAAGTTAAATAGTTAGCATTTATCAGTAGAGTAGTTAGCAATGAGTTTTTATTAAGAAATTTATATTTGACCTCAGTGATTCAGTAGATTACTAAATTTGCAGGAAGATGAGAATAAAAGGAAAGCAGCTGGCAAGCGCAAGGCGAATGAGGTACTGAAAACCTTCAACTAATATCAAATTATATATGGGTTCTGTACATGCTCACCAGAGGGAAAAGGGCAATAACCCAATTCTAAATTGACAAGCTCGGTCATTGTTAAACAAAGTTATTATTACTGCTATAATTATTTGGTAAAGCGGTGCCAATACCGTCCAAACTGTTGTGCTATTTGTGCAGGGTGAGGACAACTTGCACAAAAACATTGGCTGTTGGTTTTCTGTACTCATTCTTTACCCCTTTACCTTCTGATAGCTTGGATGTGGTTAAGTAATGATGCACTCAAATATCAAATTACTGTTTGGTTACTCTGTAATAATTTTTTACCAGGATGAAGAGGATGATGAGGCTGAGCCCAAGGGTAAGAAGTCGAAAATGTCCAACAATGCCAAAGGCAAGGCTACATCTCCCAAGAAGAATGCTAAGAAGTGAATTGCCTCTGTGCCTAAGCCCCACTAGCAACACCCAGTTATTTAGACCAACTCTGTTTGAGACTGAAAACAACTATTTTAGGTAAACTTACCTAGTTTATTTTCCAACTAAATCAGTTCTCCATCAATCTACAAATCAACAAAGGAGAGGCGGCGCGGTGGGTTGCAACGTCAGTGGAGGCATCTTAGTTCTAATAATTATAGTGTGGTAATTGAGTATAGGTTAGCATTGTATCGACTTGTGTGTGACTGAGTGAGTGGGTGTGTGCATATTATTATGTTCATGCATGATCCGCTACAGTGTGGCTGCATGTGTCTGACAAACTGCGGTGGTCTCCTGATGTGTAGCAATCCAGTACTGGCCATAGTGCCTGCCTACAAAGCTGCTGTGTGAGTACTAAACGGTTGTGTGTTCACTATTTTTTCAGTACTAAATTTTTCCATTCCTTACTGTGGTATAGTGTTACTAATGTCAACTTTATGATATAAGCCTGCATTCTCGCAGACATATGTTTAAGTTAAGAGGTAAGCATAATCAGTGTACATTAAGTCATTGTCAAGCATTTGCCGGAGACATTTAATTAAAATTCCGAACGATTTCTCATTACTGAATGAAACTGATAATCTATTATAGTTTGTTTGTACATATACATATTAAAACGTAAGGACGGTAATAATAAAACCATTTTTAAACAATCGTATTGTCTTTTATTTCCCTTATATTCCACATTTTGTTAACCTATTATTTCGAATTTGCGTGTATTGAGATACCATCCTTTAACTACCATCATTTGATAGAGAACTGGAGTCGCACCCTATAAATAAAGTAGGTCTTCGGATAGGGTTCAATGGGCGACAAGAGTGGGCGCGTTTGTCATCCGCCAACCACTGCGAAGCCACAGGAAAGGATGGATGGAGTAACCTCCTCCCCCCCGGGAAGTGCTCTCCTTGAGCACAGTGCAGAGAGATGCACCGAGGAAGGGCCACCGGGAAGGTTTTAGTGGGTAAAAACCCCACATAACCGCTGCCTTCCCCCTTAGAAGGCGGGGTATCTTTTTGAAGATTTCCTCCCCGTTAACCTTAAGTCTCAGGAAAAGTTTCAGAGCTTGTCGCATTAAAGGGCCCAGAACAACGGTTCTTCGGTGACAAAACTTGGACTGACCGCTGGGCTAGTCCACATGCTGAAAGTTGCACAACGAGCGATAAGGGATAGAAGCCGAAACGAAGAAATTCGGCGGAGTAAGGTCAGCAAGTTGAAGCGACAAGTGGGCCGGCCACATTTGCCGAGTCTGTGACGGCAGATGGGGGAGGAAAGTCCGCAGTAGCGTAGGCTGTTCATGGGTCGCAGTAGCGTAGGGCGTCCTCCCTAGACCGACGAACTTATAAGGATAGCCGGCAGTGGCTGGATGCGGAAGTATGTGGTAGAAGGCATTGGAGAATGCCTTGCAGCAGTGGATAGACATATGATGATGATAGGAATCATATACTTTAAGCCGGAGTCTGGACGTTGCTTTGAGATAGGCTCAAATCATTGAACAACCTCAAAAAATATCTAAAATGTTACAGTTGTACAACACAGAAAGAAAGAACGGACAACTTCTTCCACTGTTCCGTAAAACTTCTATTACGACTATATTGCATAAAATTCCGCTGCAAGGCTTAAATGCGCCAAGGTCCAAATTTGTTAAATACCGTATTTTTATCGATTTGTATCCTTGCCAGCGGTATGTTTTATGAGTAGATGTTAAGTAACTATTAAAAAAGGGGTTGGTGATAGAACGTTGAAAATTTAGGGTTGTAAGTATTTTTTAATGTTACATTAAAAGAAATGATAGTAGCTCTCATACCGACTGAATATGCATTAAAAATTTCATAAAAATCGGTCATTTCCAGGTCAGTCCATTTCGGAGGAGGTTATAATGAAAAGAAAAAAGAATTATTAACTAATAGAAGATTTGGTGTGGGTCACACCAAATCGAATCTACGATTAAAACAAATATAAACGTCACACCGTCGGCTTAAATTGTCACAACCTACGAATAATTAAACAAATGAACATTTTCTATATGAGTTGTAGGAGCTCTCTGGTATACCAAATTGAAATTATAATCGATTTATAAATGGCCGAGATATGAGTACACCAACATTTTAAAAAATACAGAAGAATTAAATAATGAGGTCCTTTATTGAAGTTGATTTAAATTTAAACTACAGTCGTCAAAATTACTCAAATAAGGTTCCCTTCCTGTAATATGGAACAAGTAACAAACTTAAAAAGTGATACAAGTGTTAGCTCTATTATCTATTTCCTATAATTAAACATATGTAGGTAGCAGAGCAAGGGCTTGTTTCGCCTCTCGTTATACCAAAA
The DNA here is from genome assembly GCA_029286785.1 of Meandrusa payeni. Taxonomy (NCBI): domain Eukaryota; kingdom Metazoa; phylum Arthropoda; class Insecta; order Lepidoptera; family Papilionidae; genus Meandrusa; species Meandrusa payeni. Next base: position 92,785 of record JAGSMX010000023.1, read on the forward strand.
CAAGATAGAAGAAGGTTCATGTAAATAATCAAATAATTTATTTCCCCAAGCAAGTATGTGAGGTTTTCACAACATTTTTAAGATCCACTTAAACCAACTTGAAACTTTTATTCAACTTATGGGTGTTGTCAGATTAAGGAATATGCAAATATTATTAATGACCAATTTATATAATGGAGTGTGCCAATGTCCTGTGAAGCAGGGCGTAAAGTATTTTGTTTCTTTGTCTCTGAATTGCATTAGAGTCTTCAATTACTTGTACCAACTTTTCAAACTTGTCGTTGCCATCATTTGGATGCATATTCTTCACGGCATTCTTTATTTCTGTCAATGTTACATTGTCAATATTGTGCCTATGATTACATTCCTTACTACATCTAGGTTCCTCATAAATCTGTTCAAAGTAAGTATAATATGGCCATTGGTTACATTTGCCAGTTTCTCTTTTTTTTTCTGTAAGTCTAATGTAAGTTTGTTTTAAATTTCTAAATTTTTTATCACACTCTTCTGTTGATAGGCCTATTCTTGGAGCAATCTCTCTCCAAAGAGTTTTCTTCTTCATCAATGGATCCCCAAACCTATCCTTGTTATCCACATAGAAAGTAAGCAACTGCCGAATATAGTCCTCTTCTTGGCTTTTACAATTGAGTCTTGGAATACCATCATCACTGTTGTAATTAGTGTTTTCATATATTGATTCAAAATCCTTATAGTAATACCATTTTGTTATTGATCTTCCAGACTCTGCTCTCATTTTTAACCTAATATATGTTTGTTTTAAATTTCTGAACTTTCTATCACAATTATTGGGGCTTTCTCCGACTACATTAGATACATCCTTCCACAATTCTTTTTTTTGGAATTTGGGATTTCTAAATTTGTGAGCGATTTCAGCATAAGCTGCAATAAGCTGCTTTATTTTATTTCTATTCCAAGGGCCAACATTAGGATTGTAATTGTAAAATATTCTTTCAAAGTAATTTTGGTAGGGCCACTTTATTAATTTGCCAGTCTCCCTTGTTCTCTCCAACCAATTAAAATAGGTTCTTTTCAAATTTTTGAATTTGTGGTAGCAATTGTATTCGGTTGTATTCAGTTGTGAAGCAATTTCTTTCCATACATCCTTTTGTAAGCAGTCAGGGTTTCGGAACTTGTTTATATTTTCCAAGTACAGATTAAGCATTTTTCTTATTTTACCATCGTCCCAAGATTCCAGCAGCGATGGTGACAACGATTTGCAGTCTTTAAATAACTCTTCACAAATATTGAAATGAATCCATTTTATATCTTTACCAAGCCTTTTCTTCTTTAGCAATCTGATGTATGTTCTCCGCAGATTCCTATACTTTTTATCACACTCTTCAGGGGAATTTCCCACACTGACAGCAATTTCAGTCCATAAGTCTTTGTCTTTGTATTTGTTGTCAAGACAAAGTGTCAGCAATAATTTTATTTTGTTTCTGTCCCAAAAGTTATCATCTTTTGATATTGTTCCTAGAGCCTCTTTTCCACATTGTTCTAAAGTTTCCTCTGGTTCAGGAATGGGAGCATCATTTATTTGTATGTACTGTCTGTTGTCCACTGTGTCTAAAATGTATCTTGTCTCTTGACCTGAAACTGAATAGTTTTTTTAACTGTTAAACTATACTAAATATAACATATAAAAAATTTTCACAGACAATTATTAATTAGGAATGATATTATTTATTTGTCATCATAAAAAGTTAGTCAACTATATTACAATTTACAAACCAACATAATCCCAATTACAAGTCTCATTGTAATCTATTACATGTTAGAAGCGAGAGTTTGAATTAGATTAGGCCCTTTATTTATAAAAAAAGTGTCTATAACTGTGGTTCATATTTTCATTATTAGCACAAAAGCAATGGTTAATGTTATATTCTCACAGGCACCAACTTATTATTACGTTGAGGTCGACATTTATTGATGATTAAACATAAAAATAAATATTTTCATAGACTGTGTTTTAAGTTACTGCCTTTTTCAAGAACTCTCCTGCGTTTTTTATTGTAATAAACTTACCAATATCTTAATCAATAAACATTCTTCCATACGAGTGATGGTATAACTTCGGAACCCGGGCATATTTTGTTTGCAACATTTAACAATTAGTTGACAGAAAAACAAATCTTTTCAAACAAAACAAAATCGGTTCTTAATTGTAGTTTGTGGACATATATAAAAATATATATAGACGAATTGAAGCCTCCCCATATTTTCAAATTCGATAAAAACCACCAATTATATTTTAGTTTTCTTAATTAAACCAAACAAATTAACGTTGATGTAAGTTTACGTACACCACTTACTTTGAGGATTTTGAATAGTAAAATTATTGCTACTGAAAATAACATTGCTTTGATCTTCTCTCAGTACGAACCAATAACTTTGGTTATGTGGGTGAGTCACATCCATTACGTTATTTTTTGCTTTTATAATTTCAAAATTACACTAATTATTTTTTATATAGGCCTCTCGTATACTATGTAAACGAATAAACAGCGTTAAAAGCGCTTCAAAGTGCTTAAGTAGTTTTATAACCAAACGATTAAATCGTAGTGATTACTTGCTCTGTGTTATGCTGTTAAAACGTAGTGGTTATATCCTCTTTGGTTATAACCATTAGACATTTTGTGTTTTAAAAAGATTTTTATAGTACAACGTAACGAGATCTTTAAGCCAATAAACAAGACAATCAATTGCTTAAGTTTGCGGTATCAAGGTTGTGTAAAATTGTATTAAAATAGGATGGCGTCACTAGTTAGAGAGTAAATTGAAATGTAAAAAATGTAAATAAAAAATTTCAAAGGCTATTATTACTTATTATTTTTTTATAGTTCACTCAGTCTTTTACTGCTAAATTTACCTTATCTACTATACTAGTGCTATTCTAGTGGATTTTTGAATTGTTATTTACAGCTTCAAGTTTGAGGCCCCTTCACTGACTTTTTGTTGTTCTCGTCCCCACCATAATTTTTTAGTATGGATTTTTTTAATGACGAATTAGACAGATTGGCCAGAGAAGATGGCCTTGACAGATTTATCGGATTAAGGGGTGGTATACCTTGGTTTACCTTCTATCGCTACTAACTCGGTTTGAACGGTTACTATGTTACGCGTAAGAATTCCGATCCGAGGGCACCCGAAAGTGCGGAACCATGGCTTAGTCGTTTGCTATTACACGGATAATCTAAGGGACATTCAAAAGCTAAACTAACTCTGATTGCCTCTTCGGGAAGCGTTGGCCCTGGGAGAAGAAGTGGCCCAAGAAACTCCAGCAACGCTCTCAACATTAAAGGGCCAGCCCAGCTAGCGCTTTGTGTGCTTGTTGTGATCTAGCATGTGCGATAGTATTGCGCGTCGATATGGTGCATTTGATTATTTTTGTCTCTCTATTCTCATACGTCTGTTTTTCAGTTACAAGAAGTAACTTACTTTCTTCGGTATTTTGCGAAGTTGTAGTAATTTTCCGATGCCGAAGATACCGTTGCTACTACTACTGTAATCATTTTGGTCGTGCTACACTATGTATGCTCTACTACGTATGTGTATATGTTGGATCAATAAACTTCTTCATATTTTATAAAAAACAAAACGAGAGTTGTGTATAAACACAACTGTCGTTTTATTCTTTTACTTGTCACCTCAACTTTACGTCATTCTCTCCAAAAAAGTCCATTGTTTTACTTTAATTATCGTTTATTTTAAAATCCACAACAGTATACACTACGTACTACTACTGTAATAATTTTGGTCATAACATTCTTCTTGTTCAAAGCCATTCCTTTATGACACAGTTACTTATCTTGTTAGTCAATTACGTATAGGTAGTATGTACCGATTTATATTCTTTTAAATGATCGTATTTTCCGAAAAAATATAGTTTTAAAAACATACTATTTCTTAATTTGAATATAATAAATGATTTTAAGGTAAAGAAAAACATTTTCGGGATAATTATTTTTTAAAGAAATTTTGCATTAATTTTGAAAGGATTGTTTGTACGTGTTTAAAAATGAAATAAGATGGCTGTTTTTTGATTCATAATTTGACAACGACAGCAAAGTAAAAACGACGCCATTGTTTTGTTAGTCATTACTTATCTAGTTATTTTATGTTATTCGTTTTGGAAAATTGTTTCAGTAAAATTGTGTTGAATTGAACTGCTGAAACATTTTTGAGGTTCAAATCGTTTTAATTAATCATGTGTTGTGATTTAGAAAATTTGAAACTGAACTTGTAACAACGGTGAGTGTAAGGAATGACGCGCCGGCCGAAAATTGTTTTTGACTAATATATGGTTTTATGGATCTTGTATTTTAAGTGTTGATCTATGCGCATTGAGTTCGTCAAATATTATTTGTTATTATTTCGTGCATGTTGCCGTGAATATAATTTTTGTGCGCGTCATTACTTTTTGTCAGATGCATTGTGGCGGGAAACAGTTATTTTCCGTATTGAGCAGGTATTCCAAAATTAACTATGAAATATATTTTTGATTATTTTTATTGTTACCGTGTATTATTATCCAATAATATTCTACGTGACTTTTTCACAGTGTTTAATTGTTAGACAATCATAATTATTTTGTTAGTTTTCAGGTTATACAATATTTCTTTTTTTTGCAATTATTTTTAGTTGAATAAAATATTTATTTATATTTTATATTATGGCGATAGACCATCCGATATATATTATACGTGATAAGTGGTGTTGGTAAATGTATAACAATAATTGTTATACACCCAATAACCTTAATGACATGTTCTAGACATGTTGCAATCGATTTCGGGGGAAATTTGTGCCTCAAATTGTTCAGTAAAGTCTTGTTTCTGTTCACTAGAGTCTTATTCAAGTGGTTATTTGAGTCTAGGCAACTCCTTTGATTGTTTCTTCTCAATTTGAAATATCTTGTTGTTACGTGAGTATGGTGAACTGACCTTTGCTAGTTGGAGAGGCTTAAGAAAATGTAGTTTATATTATGTCCTTATATATGAAATTGTTGTTTTGTCATACTGGCCACTTTGATCTTGAATATCTCCTCTTTGGTTAGGAATTCCTATTTAAAATTTATACAGCTATTTAGTCTTTTCTTTGCGGCACTTAGTTTACAAAGTGGAAAACTTAAAATGATAGTGCTATGCTAGAGTATGAGTTCTGCCGTGGCACCAGTGCTGCAGAAACGGCTCGAAGGATTAATGATGTGTATGGTAGTGGTGTTGCAAAAGAAAACAGTGCATTATTGGTTCCAACGTTTATAGCCTTACAATGAATGTACTTAACTATGGGCAGGACCCTCAATGCCAGGTCTCAATTTGTTCTTTACAACACACAGAATTAGAACATTAAAGATGTAGATGTATTTTTGTTTTATGTTGTTCCAATGTTTGGGCGTGGATGTATGATATAATATTATGTACATCCTATATAGATATAAGAGCAGCTCTTCCTAAATTAATTACTTATTAATTTATTGCCAGATTTAAATACTGCCTAGTATTTTTAATTAATTATGTTTATGTGAAGGCATGTCTGGCGGCCATCTCCAGGTGCTAGACCGTGCAGGACGGGAAGTGAAGCAGTTTGATCTTCCATCTGGACTAGTCACTCTGGGCAGCAGCTCTGCAAGTGACATCCGTTTTATGCTACCTTCTGTGGAGCCACATCATGCTACAATTGTTGTGCATGGCAACAAGGTATGTAAATGATTGTAATTTTTTATTATACATGCAAATATAGCTTGCAATTAAAAGACCCGTAATGTATATATATTTATTTCTATTCCTATGTTATGACCAGTGAGTGAGCCACTTTATCCTTTAATCTTTTTGATACTGTATGCAATTGATTGCATTTCATTTGATTAAATATACACGATTAACGATATAGTACTCTAGTTGGACGGTGCATTGTCAGCTGTAGAATCGGGTTATGTTGTCTCCTCTGTTGTGCAGTTACTGGTAACTGGTTGGACAAGTAAGTAAATAGTTTTATAATAAATTGTGCAGACGGTGATTCACAATGTGGGTGCGGGCGAGACGCTGGTGAACGGCGTGAGCGTCAGCGTGGCGCCGTTGAGCCACGAGGACGTAGTGTCGCTGGGCGGGCGCGAGCTGCGCTGGCGGTACGCGCACCCCACGCCGCAGCAGGCGCGCCGCCTCTCTCTGAAGCCAGGTTAGTCCTCCAAGTTATTATTACCTGTACCACTAGTCTATTGATGCTGAATATATGTGTATTAATGAGTTGTGGTCGACTAGGGCTGGTCCGCTTGAGCCGCGTACGCAGTCGCGTGGCCGCGCGCCGCTCGCTGGCGCCGCCCCCGCGCGCAGCCCGCTCCCCGCACCGCAGCTCCACGCCAGGTGAGCCCCCGCTACGAGAGGCGTTATTTATTACCTTGCCTTTTGCCTAAATATCTAAATGTTTGTTAAGTGACATCATAGTTCTGGTAATGTGCAAGTTCACTTGTGCCGCTATAGTTTTCCGTTGGCGTACCAATGACAGTCTACTAAGAAATGTTTCAATTATTAGTATTTGGTACTCCCGTACATAATGTCCAAATTAAAACCAAAGTCCTAGGTTAGCAGTTAGCCGTGGTAGCATGTGGTCACGGGCGGCATTGAGTTGTATTGGTTAGTAATCAGAGGTTAATAATATAAACTTGTGCTCCCCGCGCTGACGCTGCAGCGGCCGCCAGCGCGCGCCAGGTAGCCGTGGTACAGCCGCGGAGGCGGGACCCAGCCGGATCTATTGGTAAGTATTTTTCTTAGCTTTAGCTTAGCAAGAGTTCTTAGACTAATGGCGGCCGTCACTCTTAAAAAAGTAACGTAAAGTAGAGTTAGACCTCGGTAGTATTTAGAAATAATGTGTCTAATTATATAAGACATGTTCGCTGCATTGCGGCAGGACGGTTGACGACTAAGTAATGGTCCACCGTGACCTGAGCGATCGTCGTCTCATGTCTCTGACTTCGAAGGCAGTGAAATTTGTTTTAAGGAGGTTGTAGGAGAGGCGACGCTTATTGGCGACAAACTTATTGGGGTGGGCAATGACTTAAAATAGTGAGGCAACGGCTTTAGCGGAGCTCTGTGGAGATACAGGGCTGCGGCAGAGCCACCAATGATTGCATACCAAAGTAGAGACTTCTTTCCCCACTGTAACATCCAGTAATCATGAAAACAACAATCAGTACAATGCCGACCCACAGATGAGATACGGGTACCAGTGGGACTCTCAGGGAACATTGATGATTGCACGTAATGGTGTTGTTGTCGCGAAGGCATCATGATGTGGCTATAATTGGCCTATCGCGAAGGTGTCGCTAAGGTGGCATGATGCCTAACCGACGCTGAAGTCGGTGCATGTGACCTGAACAAGTAGGTGCTCGTTTAATGCTGATAAATGACGCAACTATCTATGTCGTACTGACATGGCGTGTGCAACAAGAGGCTCGCAACACAGAGGGTGTATAAGGAAGAGATGGAAACATGACGGGTATATGTGACTCGCATACCGTCCGACAGTCCCGATTGATAGATAATTAGCAAGGTTTACCCGTGCCTTAGGTATTAGGGATTAATATGAGCGCTCTTGGAGCTCACGATCGAGCAAAGTAAATACGGAAGGTTCATGTTCACTTTTACGTCGCTGAGCTGAAAAGAGACGACATGGATTTATTCCGTTGTTCCGGTAGAAGGTGCTAGAGCCCTTTTCAAAGCACCAGTTTTTAAGCTTTTACTAAAAACTTGGTTGTTAATAAAGTATGCGTATGTATTTTTACAGAAGGATTTTCGTCGTCCGCCGTTTCTATCGTCACCAATATCAGAGGGCATAAAACATCTAAAAGTGATCGAGATATGACCTCAACCCTCGAAAGATCTGCAGAGAGTAGAAGTAAATACAAATCTAAAAGTCCACAAATGAATTTACAAAACACCACAAAAGCGACCTTGTGGATTGAATCGAGAAAGAGCACGCCGAGGAAAAATGTACGAGAGAGTCCCTCGTACACCGCGGGCACACCGAGGAAAGCTGTTTCCGCAAAAAAAGCGACGCCGTTGAGGATGGCGGTGTTGAAGAAGAGCCAGGGCGCGCACAAGGTGAAGGTCACGAAAATAGAAGCTCCTGCGACTATTGGTATGTGGCTATCGTAATATTTATATGCAAAAATCTTTATATACTCAGATGTCAAAGAAGCTCGAGAGCCCTGCAGGGACACATAGCTGAATGTCTAGACCTGAGTTGTGTGTCTTATATACTATGACTTAATTTTTTTTATTAACAGATCATACAAAACAAGCTGCCATAATGCTGATGACTGGCCACACACCAAAAAAGCATGGAAGTCCTAAGCGAAGCTCGGCTTCGAGCTTAGTTGTGAAGAGACACAGCGTAACAACACCCGCGCGGAGACCTGCTAGACCATCTAAAAATACTTCCAATGGAAGAAACTCTCTGAAAGTTAGCAAAGAGCCTCCGGATCGAACGGTAAGTCAACTTGCTTGTTACAATGCGCAATATAATATATTCCTTGCTCTCTGCAAAACTTTTTTGAACATAAGACGACCGTAATTTAACCAGCTCGCGCACGCGGCGCCCGCTACACACGCACTACTTATTTATTATAATTTATACAATTCTATCACAAAGTTTATTAGTTGACAGATATGATAAAAGAGGGAGAGATATTGTATATGATCGTATTATCTTCTTCAGGTCCCAGGCGTAACAATAACAGGACCGGACGATACAGAATCCTCAATAAACGAATGCGATGTTTCCAAAAGTCATTCAAATACGTCGCTCCTTTCGCCATTGCTAATAACTCAGAGAAAATCAGCGCTTAAAGACCCGACTGCGAAGAAAAGCAAGAGGAAAACTGAATCCATTAAGTTTGACCTGAGCAACCTTGCCAACAGCACCGCGTCCTCGGTGGACGTTCTAACGGTTAGTGACGCCACCGAGAAAAGCCACGACGACGGAGTCCCCGGAGACGTCTTCCAGTTACGTTACTCCAGCTCCACAGAAAACTCTCCGTCCCCAAGAAAGTCCATTTACTCGCGAAGCAGTAAAATCTTAGAAAAAACGTTAGGGACACAATTTACCAAAGAATTTGAACATGAACAGAGGTTGCCGCCAGAATCGCCGCGATGCAGGAAGTCCCTACGAGCAGGCATGATGCTCCACAAAGTTCTAGAGACACCCGATAATTCCTTAACATATTCTCATCGAGTTAGGAAAACTTTTTCAGACCAGAGTTGGGACACCACTGAGGCTTCTGCGCAAGAATCGCGAACTTTACGCCTTCGAAGTTTAAATAAAGATAAAATGGAGACCTATTCTGTCATCGATTTAGTATCGTTCGAGTCGAGCGGGTCGCGGTCGATCTACAACTCCCTGTCCGACACGAGCACTTCCAAGTTCAAGACTCCGCGGACGACGGCCAGGAGGAGCACCCGCTCGCTGCGAGCTCTCAGCCCGCCGCCGGCAAGTGCCAACAGCGGTCACGTACCTAGAAAGCCGCGGTCGCGTAGCGCCATTGCCTCGTGCAACTATAACTCCTTACAAGATGATTGTTCTCTAACAAAAAGCTTGTCCCGGCGGACTCATTCTATACAAACCTCAATAAACGCACCAGACTATGCGACATATCATATTAGTGATAAGGAGACAAAGTATCGATCGCTTTTAGATTCAGAAAACGTTCCAGAAGATACTTTTAACAGTTCAAGGAAGCCGTTCACTGCACCGAAAGCAATCCAAGACGCTACTTATGACATATCTGCAAAATCTATAAACGGTAAGTCAAGATCTACAGCAAAGACCTCCACTGAAAATATTACATTAAACAGTAGTAGTGGTAGTACCAGAAAATCGAGAAGTTCGCAATCGGGTGCACGCGTGACCGATGATGAGATATCATCGGTAAAACTTACAAATTCACCAATACGATCTAAGAAATCGTTGAATTCCACCACAAGAGATAATCTATTGCCAAATGGTACTTCTACCCCTAATAACCAAAACAGTCCCGAAGAAATCGGGACTCCGGTGTTGCGGATCCAAAATCTACTCGATTCCAGTCTGAACGTGCGCCGAGTGACCCGGAAAGCTGTGACTAGAATACCGTCAGTAAGAAAAACTACAGGAGGTCGATTGTCAATTTCCAGGAAACGGGCAAGCGTTAAATCTAAGACGTTTTCACTTGGCACTAGAGCATCTTTAAGGCGATCTAACAAAACTTTTTCAAAACACTACGCTAACGCAGATCCGACCCGAGATGATGGAGAGACAACCCCGACGAGCTCTGTCAAACTAGTGCACGAGGCAGTGAAAAATAAACATTCCACCGCTAAGAAACCCAAGTCAAAGAGGTCCATCATAGACAATTTAAATGAATCTCATATTGTTAAGCAACTTTTTAACAGTCCAGTGAAGAGAAAGCTGTCCCAGAGTATGATTGAATTTTCTAAAAAGCTTCTGGACGATGAGACCACCCCTCCGAGGAAAGCCACTCGGAACACTATTGCATTAACTGAAAGAACGCTTAGTAATTCTCCGTTGGAAGAATCTCAAGTATTCACACCAGAAGTTTTTGTCAGCCCCATCAGCACAGACAATAGTCCTATTAATATGGGCTTAAAACGTTTATTTGCGGAAAATACACCAAAGAATGATCTTCGTGATGTGAGAGGTGTTAAAACTCTGATGCAAACCCCGCGTAACAGAAGGTCTATCAATGACTTGACCGAAGTGGCTGGAGTGAAGTCCAGAACTCGATTGACTGACGTCAACATCAAAAAGTTATTTGCAGCGTCTCCAAAAAACGATCTGAGAAGAGTTTCGGGCGTCAAAACAATTTTCAAATCGCAAAAGAAAAATAAATCACCAAAGCACGACCTGGAAGACAGGCTTCGTAATGACTCGCGAGAAGTGTGCGGAACTAAAACGACGCTAGGAAGACATTCCCGGCGCGGTAAGCCTGATGATTTCAATGACATAAGTGGTATAGAGGAATTGTTTAGTGAGTCGCATCAAACGTCTAATCCGGCAGATACAAATACGGAGAATTCTTTCGACATGCTCATTGGTAGGCCGGTGGTGAGGTCGTACACGAAAGCTAAAAGTTTCGCAGCTAAATGTACCCAGAAAACACAGACCCGCAAGATACATTCTTTACAAAACTCCTTCAATTTAATGAGTAACAACGTAGAAGACTGGTTAGAGAACGAACTAAAAAAACGTATGCAGAAAGATTCTAAAACTAATTCACACATCGAAAAAAGGTTAAACAAATCCAAAAGCAAACCGGGGTTATCACGCGAGTTGCTTAATTTAACGACGAGTACCCTGGGCGGCAACGCACCTGTCCTAACAAACAGGGCACGAAGCAGCACGCTCACTAAAACTTTAGGTGAAATGGTTGAACTGAAGAAATCTGCCTCAGAAATTTATGGGGCACATACATTGCCCATTAAGAAGAGATCGCTCGTAGAAACGTCGCGTAACCAAAGCGGCCACAAGAATACTCTGCCGATAAAGAAGAGACTCGTTAAACATTCCACGCCGGTGAAGAGCAACTATAACATGACCATCAACATCACCATGAACGTATCTGACATCGGGCGCGTGTCGCCGATAGCGGCCGCCGGGGACGCCGACGTCACGCGCGCCGCGGCTCTCAGGTAACGTTTGATTTTCACAATATCTGTTATATTGTGCTACAGCTTCACTGACTAAACAAAATTACCTTTTAACTTTTAAAATTTCTTCATTGTAATATTCCAGACCCATAGCTGGAAGAAACAAACGTAAATCAGTACAAGAAGGAGACGCCGTCGCCAGTCCCACAGCTGACAATTATATTTCTCCGCGCAACAAGGGAAAGACTGCCAGTCCGGCTCAAGTAAGGATTACAAGAAACCGAAAAATTGACAGTCAGGCAGAACAAAGAAGCGTGAGAAAACGAAGATCTTCAATAGTTATTACAAAGAAAGCACCGGCAATGAAACCCAAATTTGCAACAAAAGAACCACTAAGTAAAGAAAATGCCGCTAAAAGAACAAGAGGAAAGAATAAGGGCGCAGAAAATGAAAACGTCACTCATAATGTGAGTCCGAAGTTCCCTAAAGATAAAAGACAAGTACAGCGGTCGATAGAAAGTCCACCAAAAAATAGGTTAACACGCAGGCAAAACAAGTCTGCGGATAAGGTACAAACACCTAAGAAAATTCCGAGAGCTAAAGTCGCAAAAAGTACTGTCATTATAACGAAACCTTCCCCAAAAATGAAGCCGAGATCTCCACAGAAAATATCGCAGAGAACTCTCAGAGCTAAGGCTAAAGCAAATAAAACAAACAAAATAGATTCTCCTTTGAAGGTACAAATCAATGAGGAAAAACATTTGAAAACTCGTGGAAGAACTGGCAAGAAAATTTCAAATGCAAATAATGAAGCCAATAAAACTAAAAATAAACCTAACTCTAATTTAAAACCAACTGATGAAGGATTAGAAATAATTCCAAAAAGAAGAGGTCGAAATGCTTTTACCCTGAACAATACACGAGAGACCGAAGCCACGACAGTCCCAACGAGAACCACGCGAAATACCGGAAAACGAACTAAAACCGCAAAAATAGCCGGGAACAAAGAAAGTATAGAACTTGTTAAAAAGCGCAGTGCGGTTACGGACAGTCTTGCGGAAAACATTGGTACAAGAAGCAAAAGAAAAACTACCGGGGAAAAGTCTTCATCTCAGCCAAGGAAAGGTAATAGCAATACAAGTAATCGTGTTGAAAATATTGACAAGAAATCTCAAAAGGTTACCCGCCAAAATACTAGAGGGAGGCGGGGGAACAACGTTGACGCATCAGAAGATGTTCAAACGGTTGAAAAACCTTTGGTGAATAGCAGAAGCAGAAGTGGAAAAATTGCTCAATCACAACAACACAATTCTCCAGCCGCGAAACAGAAGGCGGCAGTAGCTGTCCTCAAGAATACTCGTGGAAAGGCTGTTAAGCGACCTCTTGTTAGCCAGGAAAGTGGGAGGATTGAGGAGGAAGTAACTAAAGACAAGAGAACTGCAAAAGAGGAAGCTAAGCGGAAACTACGGAAACATGATCAGGCAGAAGTAAAGTCCACTGTACAAAATAAGGTAAGTTTTTTTAAATATAAATCCAACGCTAGAACTTTACCGCAGTTGCTGGAGATGTTCAGATGTTTGTCAAATTCCCAAACTTATTAGAGCGTGTTACTTTTGTGCAGCCAGCTGGCGCAGCTGCGATGTGCTTGCGGGGCTGATCAGTCCTTATCTGTAATTGTATTATATATAATTGACACAAACTAGATTGACGCAATCTAGAAACTAGACGCATGCGATGCGAGGTGGTAATTGGTGTAAATATATATTTTTGCATAATAATTTGGACGTGTTGACTTGCTGATATTTCAAGTGGTCATGAAGTAAAACAAAGGTTCTGTTGCATGTAGGCTGCGGGGGCAGACCAGCCGCGGGCAGCCGGTCGGAAGAGGAAAGCGAAAGAAGAGGACGCGGCCGACACTATACTTAAAGGTGAGTCTGTGCTCATTCTGGACTCATCATTGTTAAATATCTTCCTTACCTTATCATCTGCGACATATTACTTCCGACAGAGGTTTAGGCTGAAGTGGCCCGAGACCTCTGTCACCACTCAAAAACAATAGATGATTCCCAAAAACAATTTAAAACTGCAAACATCATGCAGAACAAATTTGTATATTCTCTTGTTATTAGGATGCCATTATTTTTGAATACTTTTAGTTGTCTTTTGTTGTTATGTATTGTTCCAACATGCCCACAAAGATCGCACGGGGAACACGCGAGAGTTGTCGTTATGTTTCTGACCTGCTGTAAAATTACAGATATTCCCTATGATATTTATGGCCACGTACTTCGACTTCGCCACGTAATCCTGGGTCACTCATTCCCAAGTCCAGGCTCGATAGCGACCCTAAATTTGACGTGGTGCCATTTTGAACGAACCAAGTTTGCATTCTGTTTTCGATGGGCAGTATAGAAGGTAGAACGAGGAGTTTTATTTTCTGATGTGCCACGTCGATTACAGATTGGGCAGCGGGATCGAGTGGCGAGAAGCAGGGTCACCTTCGTCATTTTTAGGATGCTTAAAAAGATCTGAAATTTCTTTTTCTCCATTTTTGGACTTATGGCTAAATATTATTGTTACGTTATTTTGTATGTTTACAGATTCACCGAAGCAGAGGAAGGCGCGCAGGACCGCCGCGCCCAGCCCTAAGATGACCAGGGGACAAGCTGGTAAAGTGTTTATATTTTGTATCGTCGTGTTCTCGCTGCGCACTTTCGGCTACAATATTGGGAAATTGTAATTTCTTGGGCGTCTTATAACCCTCATCTCATTTGACCTCAAAAGCCTTTGTATTCTTATAAGGAACAGGACCAAGTGGCAAAGAAAATCATGTGAAACGCATTTAATTTTCTTAACGTTTATCTATTCTGGTTTTCAAACGATTTCCGGCTATCGCCATGCTTGGGTATACTATATGACTTAGAACACGTGCTTGAGGCACGGTGCCAAGATGTTCTTCTTGATTTAAGCAAGATATTAACGCAAGTGTTATATTATTGCAGCGGCGCAGAGGGCGGCGACCCGCAGCAGGCGCCGGTAGCGCGCTGCGGCCGAGGCGCCGGGCTCCGGGCTCCGGGCCACGGTAACCTTCACTTGTATAGTTACTGCAGTCGGGGCGGGCGACGTTCAATTGGTGACGTCACAAGCGAAACCGTTCACAACTTCCTTACACTTTATAAAGCTGTTTAACAGGTGTGTTTATAAAATTGAATTTTATAAACAAACCTGTGCAACTCGCTCTGTGCATATTGCGTATCTGTGCATATTCGCTTTGGTCCAGTACTGACGACATCCAGGTGAAGATCATGTCTTAAGCTTGCATTAAGTATGTGCGCGACAAACGAGTGCATGACTTATCATCACGCCAACGGATTCATTTTTTATTGGAAAGAATGTACTTGTTAATGATTAATTCTATTTTGTAATATTCCTACGATCATTTGGATTCTTTTTGTACAGTTTAAATAAGCATTCCTTCAGCGCCCTTGTAAAGTATTTATTGGTTACGTTTGTGCGCAGGCGCGCGGGGCAGGCGGGGAGCGCGGGCGGGCGCGCGGCGGTCACGCGACGCGCTTGCAACCAGTACGGAGAGTTAAAAGTAGAAACGAACTAACAAACGACAATACTTTCAAGTAAAGAGTCATATCGGATATTTTTAATATATTTTTGAGAGTAACTATAAGCTGTTTGTTGCCTGCTGTTAGGAGTCGGGCGCGTTTAATATGTGAAGTACAAAATAGCGGCCACTTCCGACGGGTGTCGACTTGTTCGTGGCTTTAAGTTATTGTATTTAGTATTTCATTTTGACTTAGATGTGAAGCGCAGCACAAACGTTCGTTAGAACTGCTTCTATAAAAGTTTATCGTAAGAAGTAAGTTTGGCGTGTCGCAGTGTACTGACACTGCAGTGTACTATGTGTACAAATGTATTGCAACGAGTTCGCGTCGGTCGAGCGGAGAGGTGGGCGGAGAGGGGAGCGCGGCGAGGGCGGAGAGGGCGGAGTGGCGCCGCCCTAACATTACCTCACTGTACTGCTTCTTTTTGTAATCATTTGGAATATTTTCATATCTTTTTTTTCTTTCTTAGTGTTGCTATTGACTATCTTTTGATCTTACTGTACTGTAACAATATGAGTACAACTTTGGATAAATTAGTTTTGTTCTTACAATAATTTGATTTCTTCGTTTTGTTTTATGATTTTTTAATGTTTTGGCTTATTTAGTAATTAGTTTTGCGGGACATTGGTGCCATTATGTGACACTAGGCAAAAGACATGTTATACAGATATGTTGTACAGATCGAGATAAGAGGTGAGATCACCACGTTAGAATATATCAAGTAACAAGTGGCAGCAGGGAGGGATGACCGATTATTACGAGGGTACTATTAACTCGTACGTTCATCGTTGCAACGTGTAGCTTCATGATAGTTAATAGAAATCGTACGCGGCAGTCGCGCGCGGCCTCTCAAGAATATGAACGCACAAACGAGCGGCCGCCAGCCTCGGCTCATACAGTCGTGTCGACATGAACGTTCGTGAGTTTAGTTGTTTGCTAGGTCGTCTACCACTATGGTTATCGATGGTGGACCATTTATTTATAATTATTCGGTAATTTCATATATAATGACATCATCCAAATATGCTGGTACAAATTAATAAACAAAATAAGATCGACCTGAAGCGATCATAAACCCATTTTGGCACAACGGCATTTGAATTATGTAAATTCAGTGACAGCAGAGCGAGGGGCGAGGGGCGGGGGGCGGGGGCGGCGCGCCTCGGACATTGCCATTTATGTTAATATGCCGAGAGCAGTCCGCGGTGGTGTGCCAGTTTGGGCAATTATGTTGAAAATTGAAATAAGTTAGATTGAAATTGTACGTTGTAGCGAAGCGCACGGAAATATTGTGCAAATTAAGAATTCAATTCATTATTATGGTAATAAATATATTCAGAATATGTTGTTTTTATTTGTTCACGTCCTCGTCAATACACCGCGGTGACCTCTTAAATGAGGTCGGCAGACGTCCGGCGCTGTGCCGCCAGTGCTCATGTAACTTCATGAGAATGAAGCACTCAGTCGGCCCGTCTCCCCAGAACGAGGGAATTATATCGCTCAAGATTCGTCTGTATTAAACAATTGTCACCACATTATCATCTGCTGTAAACTCGGCTTTAAAAATAAAACAATATTGTTAAAACATCAAACACATACACTGTTATACTTTTACTGTACAGATAAATCGTTAAATTCAGTTTACAGCAAATTTTTAAAAAGTCCCGCCTGAATATCAGCCAGCACGCGACTGTAGGTGAATGTAGCGGTGCGTAACAATATAATAAAACAACAATCCGTATTCAAGATGTACTTCGAAGTTCGGAAGTAACTCAGTCTACTAATAGAGATACACACAGCTATGGCTGTTATGTAATGCGGTCGGCCACCTTGCCAAATCTGGTGAAGTATTAAAAAGCTTCAGCCGTGTTGCCAGCGCCTAGCGGGATAATCTAAAAACTATAAATATTTTACTAGCTTGTTTATTTAATTCAATAATATGTTCCTACCCTAAGCAATATATTTACATGATTAATAAATATATTCAATACACTCAACAAGAATTATTTTGAAACAAAGTCGCGATTGTCTGGAAACATCTGGGCTCGAGGTCCAGGTCGCAATGACGTCACGTATGTGCTCTGGCAGGCCGGAGGTCGCGGCTAGAGCGCGGGCAGCACGGCGGGCCGGCGCGCGCGCAACGGGCCCGACACGCGGAACACGGTGGGCACCAGCGACTGCGACACAAACTTCTTTGATATCACAATAAGCAAGCCGACCAAATACAAAAATAGAACTATAGCAAATTAACACACAGTAACTGTTCGTAGTGACAACTGCTGCAGAGAACAGCACCATAAATTTCAAGTAATCGTGTTACAGATGTATTTGGTCGCTTCATTTAACTTGAGTGCGGCAGGACTCTACATTTGACAGCCGGAGACGAGACGGCACCTCTCTCATGTTACAAAAGTGGAACACTTAAAGCAGATTACTGTTAGCCGGCAGAAGTACTGCAGTGGTGCCGACAGGGCTTTGGAGTATTTTAGACCGCTCAAACAAAGTACCAGTACTATGAGCAACGTTGTTTGTGACGTATGTTCGCGTGTGACCGTACGCGGCTGTACCTGTACTGCAGCAAAGAGCGCGGGCGCGTCGGGCGGCAGCGCGGCGTGCAGCGTGCGCAGCTCGGCGCCGCCGCCCCCCGCCGCCTCCAGGATGAACCCCTTCACGCACTTCAGCACCAGCTCCGCGCGGCGCACGCACCACGCTGCCGTCATCTCCTGACACGCACAATATACTGAAGCTGTAAAACCCTGGCGTGGGATGTGACACAGCGACTATACATTCGGTGGTAGAGCAGTGCAGCAGATTCTGCACCAACAAGCCGGCCCAGGAAGTACCGCGCAACACACAAATGAATATAAATAAAATATATTAAACTAAACAAACAAAGACGACTTCGTTTTCATTTTTTCATGAGGTGCAAATGTCTCCGGCAGGTATTTCATGCATAAAAGAAATGCTACAAATTGGAGCATTCCTCAGTTTCATTCACCATTCATCCTGATGCGTTTGACGTGTGACGTCATAGTCTGACTTTAATTATTTATTTCGTTAGTTTTCACTTTAATTTATGCAGAATAAGCTTACAGCGTCCTGAAGTCACACAGGGGTGAGCTCGGATTTAGTTTTTTTCAGTCGCCCCGTGACCTTGACCAGTAGTGACCTACAGTAGGCTGCGTAACAAAGACGCTATCGCTCCTGGCAGTGCGCTAACGTGTCTGGGCTCACCTCCGTTATCTCGTGTCTGAGAAGCAGAGGTATGGAGATGGTGGTGACGTCGTTGCAGCACGCAGCCTTTAGTATGTTGCGGAGGCCGAGGATGGCCGGGTGGCGCGACGTGATGTCTCCTGCAGGTCGGCCGCACGTTAACAACACAACGTACTAAACATCGATACAGAACAAAAAAATGGAGATGAAATTATTCTCTGGTGCCGCGACCGCTCACCGTTACTTTGTTCACGACATTTTCTCTTTGCTTGTAAAAAATATAATTTACATGACTCCGACGCCCACGTGAAATGAACGGTTAGTGCGGTATATAATCTTTATGGGCTTATAAGACATCACGGCGAGCTATAAGTCCGGTTAATGCCACCAGAAGGGCGTTTAGAGGGTCGGCACCGGCCGCTACGGCGGCTAGTACTTCCCCGAGTAAAGGCGCGATTAATTTTGCGATTTCCTGAAATGAATTCGCGATCGGCTTGTTTGAGGTGTTTTGAGAGACGCCCTCGGTGGGCGTGGGAACGATGTTAGAGGGGGCCGAGACGCTCTCGACTCCCTCCATCGGGTTCGAATAATCAAAGCGAATCAAGGAACTACTAGTTACCCCACCCCCGCTTCCCGGGGACACGTTTTCTCGCCCTCCGACGTAAGGAGGGCCATTAGTCGCCTCCTCTGAGGAAAGCGCCTGGTCACGACGGTATCCCAACCAGTGCGCTCAAACAACTCCCGCGAGGGTTCGTAGTAGTAATAACTCGGCTCTTCAACGGCATACTTCGCACCCACCATTTTCCACGGGATTGGAAAACCGGGAAAGTAATAATGCTTCCCAAACCGGGAAAAGATCGTAGGTTGGCGGCGAGCTACCGGCCCATAACGCTGTTACCGCACATCGCCAAACTTTTCGAAAACTGCTGCTGCAGAAGATTCGTCCTCACGTCCGACTACGTGAGGAACAACACGGTTTTCGTAACGGCCATTTTCGCAACAACCACACAATTGGTCCGCGTGCTTCATTTTTGACCACCGCATGTAACCGGGGTCGGAGGGCGGTCGGGGTCTTTCTCGATATAGAGAAAGCCTTCGATCGTGTTTGGCACGCCGGACTATTGTACAAGTTGCTCGACATCGACACCCTACCGCGCGCGTTAATTCGACTCGTCGCGTCCTACTTATCCGAACGCTCGTTCTACGTGAGCATCGAGAACGCATTCTCGACGTCGCGACCGATCGCCGCCGGTGTACCGCAGGGGGGGGGGAGCCTGTCCCCCCTTACTGTACGCGATTTATACAAACGACATTCCGTGCCCTAAGGGCCGCCACGCACCGATGCTGGCGCTATACGCGGATGATTGCGCCTACCTGGCTTCTGCCATCAAACCGAGTAACGCTGTAAAACGCTTACAGAGTGCGCTCGACGCCCTACCGCGCTGGTTGGACAATTGGCGTATCGCCGTCAACGTCGGTAAGACGGCGGCGCTAACGTCCAATTACGGCGTAGATCTCCAGCGACTGCGTCTTCGTGGACAGGTAATACCTTGGCAGTCGGATGTAGTCTATCTCGGATGCAAGATCGATCGCAGGCTTTCAATGGCCCCTCAGGTGAATCGTATGATTCAAAGCGCCAGAGCTGCGAGAGCGGTATTGAGACCAGTATTGGCATCTCACTTGCCCGTCCGAGCTAAACTCTCCGTCTACAAGGCTTACATTCGTACACGATTGACGTATGCCGCTCCAGCGTGGTACGGATTAACTAGTAATAGTGCAAGGACCCGCATCCAAGCACAACAAAATATAACCCTTAGGATGATCCTAAACGCGGGCGTTACGTCAGAAATGACGTAATACACCGCGATTTAGGCATCGAATCGATACACGAATTTGTCACGAGACTAGCTCGTAACCTATTCGACCGCGCGGACAACGGTCCGCACGAACACCTGCGCGGGTTCGCCCCGCAACACGCGCGTCCTCCCGACGTGCGCCGTAGGTTCAAATCCTCCGTCTCAATCGAGACCGAGAGGTCGAGAGGGCGTAGAAGATAGATTCGTCGCGGCTGACGCTTGAGGGATTAGCCCCGACGTAAAAATAGTTATTCCTAAAAAATCCGTTCCAAAACGGTACCCAAGACCAGGGGAGCAGTTGCCCCCTGCGCTGATAACCCGGGTAATGGGGTAACACCCCGAGGCCCGTACCTGCGAGGTTCCCGTGAACCTTGTAGATGACTCGACACGGTTAGTGCGGTGCGTTTATTCTTAGGAGAATTAGAACAAGCGTAAAGAAAGGCGCGTCAGTTGCACGAAGTGCACTGTGTGCAGACAGGAACGTGTCCGACCTGACTTGAGAGAGTCGTCGACCACCAGGTGGAACACCAGGTGCGTGTCCAGGTTGCTGTGCCGCGTCACGTACACGTCGCCCGGCTGCAGCGCGCGGCGACAGCGCACCGCGCGCGCCCCGCCCCCCGCCGCCGCCGCCTGCGCGCGCGACGCGTTCCGGAGCTCCGCCTGCCGGGCACAAAATCCACTCTTACCATCCCTCTCCCTGACGACACACAGCTCAAATTGACATGTTCCTAAACTGTTTCCTTTAAAAAAACCATGTCGAATCGTAACAGTTTTCTGTAAATGTTTTCATTTTCTAAGATCGTATCAAACGCTGAAGACATGTAACACCAGATTAAATTTAATTATAAAAAGAACGCCACTCTTCTCCACGCCAGTAACTGGGATGAATCACATCTTGCAATGTTTCTTTCAGTTTTAATATTTTCGTATAGAAGAATAACGAGCAGTACGAACGTACCGGCGCGTGCAGCGTGTCCGCGATGTGCCGCAGCTGGCGCGCCACGTCCTCGAAGTGGTGCTCCGTGGAGGCGCCCGCCAGCAGCACCAGCGGCGAGCGCGGCGGCGAGCTGTCCGCCAGTAGCACCACGCCGGTCAGCTCGCCGGAGTACAGCGACAGCGCGGGCTGCAGGCGCGCCGCCGCGCCGCTGTCGGTAGCCGTTACATATAACTAAGGCCTGTACACTGTACTCACATGCAACTGGACGTGGTCGACTTACTTGTCGTCGTGGTCGACAGCACAAAGGTCTCTCATGTCGGCGGCCACGAGGCGGATGTTGTGGGTCTGCTTCAGCTGGCTGCCGAGATGGATCGTGAAACTCTCCTCGAGTTGTGGTTTGGGTGCAGCCAGCAGGGCGGGCTCCGTGGGGAACGTGGCCAGCGGGGAATTGCTGAAATTAACCAATCTTCTTGGGACTCTAAAGCCTTGCTGTCTGCTGACTGTGAGTCGCGCGCAGCCCGGGCACCGGGTGCTGGTACTCAGTGCTCCACTCTGACAGTTACAGATAACATTCTTTAGTTTAATATATTAAACTGAACTTAAACCTAACCAGTGCAAGTAACAAATGTGCAGTGAAGGCTCACTTACTGACGATGAACCCTCCCCTGCATCACTCTCAGGACATCTACGTCGAAACAAGCACGCCAGATATAAACAAACAATTTCAGCCAATGGAGTACAAATAGAATAACAGTGATAACCTAGAGGCTAAAGGGTTGACATTGAATCGCTATGTTGTTCACCTGATGGATTTTACCTAGGCGTGCTGAGCTCCGTTTCACCCTGGTACTGCTCCAGTGTTGTCATCAGCCAGGCTCTGTGCGTCGCTCTCTGGGTGTGCTTCAATGCATCCAGCTGTGAGTCCCACCTTCCCACCGCCAGACTCTGCTCCTCAAAGTGCTTCACTGCTATGCTGTTAATATCTTCCTCCGTTGTACTAACATTGAGGAGTCGCATTTTTTCTTCCATTTCTTCCGTTTGTCTATATAAATATAATCATATATACCAATGTATGTATGTACTGCATAGAAGATTAGCTGATTGCCGAGAACCACACATTAATTTACATGTTATATATTTTAAAGGTGTTTAAATTTGCTTAAACAAAAATACTATTGGAATATAAAAAAATCTCCCTTTCATTTGACACTTTTAGTGGGGTAAAGAGAGACAGCAATTTCTGCTGCTTTTCAAGTTCTTATGGCCCTCTCAATCTGGGCCTATTTACTCTGATAATTGTAAAATTTTAAATTGTGTTAAAATGTATTAAAAAGTAACAAACATTATTGTGGCAATGTAAGTGATATAGGATGGAAAAAATTATGAATTTTTGTTTATGTGTTCTATCCACATTCATATATTTTTGCCTTTTCTTTGATGGTTATGCATAATAGATAATAAAAAAATTTGGTATTGGCTGCGATACTACTCAATATCATGGTATTTCTCTAATAAATTAAAATGTGGTATAAATATGACAATAGCTTTCTATATGTTGCAGACTTGGAGTCTGCAGATCTGCAGACAGTCTGTACTGTACTGTTGCAATGTAACATAATCATAAACATATGTTTGCATATTGTCATATGTTGCACTATTCCCTTTGTTCTTAACACAAGTAACATACCTTTGCGTGAGCTTCTGTATGTCCTCATCACGGCTCTTCAGCATGTTCATGACAGTTTTGGCATAGGAGTTCTCAACCTGCAGTATTGTGTCTAACGCAGGTGAATGAACTAGTTTGTGGTAAGCTGCAGCAAACACCTGCAATATGTTTAAGATATTTGTTGCTGACATTTCATATCTTTGTCTTGGATTTTCCTAATGTTATCAATAAACATCCTTCTTCCCTCCACTTGTCCACACACATCCAATTGTCACATTAGACAAGCATGAAAAATGAACAGTGAGTGCAGTCTCTTTATAGCCCACTAGGGTTAAAATGATGTGAGAGCTTGTATATAAACAGAATAAGGTAAATGGATACCTCCTCATCAGATGTGCCTTTTTGTTCCGCAAACTCCACAACATTTTCTTTGAACAATTTCTCCCATTTTTTTACAAAGCCTTCGACATTCAGTTCACTGTTCTTTAACTGGTTGAGAAGTTTCTCATCTCTCTGGTTATGGAAGTCTCTTGTCTCCTCACATATGAAGGTGGCTAGTTTCTCATTTAACTCTGAAGATAGTTTGTTAATTTTGTAATCACATCAGCTCACTTTATTAAATCTCTTAAGTGGGCACTGTCATTGTCAGGTAATAAAAAAAAGCACAATTCCCTATCCATGTACAATTTTAATAGGTATTTTTTTAATATAATAATGGTGTATAGGATAATAAGGATGAAATTGAACAAACCATACTGATAGTAATAAGCACAACTGAAGAACTTAGAGTATTCATTTAGAAACGAATTCAATTCATACACGATTGAGCTTGGTGACCCGTAAAATACCTAAAGTAATTATTGTATTTTTGCTCAGTTTGTTACATGTGTCATGTTTACAAAAATAAATGATCCTATACCAATTAAGTAACCCGAAATGAATTTGATATAAGACGTTCAATTTCTTTGGCAGAAAGTAAAAGAAAAACCATTGGTTACCGTCTTCTAGATATACAGGTATATGGAACATTTTTATAACGCGCTGCACTAGCTCGCGCGTGGATCCATCATATGGTATCTCGACCGGTACTTCTAATTTAAAAAGTATTTCCTCATTTGTACAGGTTGGAAAGGAATACTTGAATACTTTCGAAGCATTCTGGCCTATGGTTTCTGGAGTCATTTTAACAAATTTTTATTTTTAAATTTTAACAATTTTTACCCACTGATTTTTGTCAACAAATAAAATCAGATTGACAGTAACATCACAAGTATTACATGAACAAGTCAGATGATGACACTAGTTTGACAGTGTTGTTTATTAATTATCATTTACAAAAAGAAAAGGTACCTATCTACCTTTTCATTATTTTTCTTTTAAATTTGGAAACTTTTTTTTAAAATACTGATTTGTCAATTTTGTTAACGCTTTCCGCTTAAGTGTTGCAAACAAGCAAGTGAAATCGTGTGTCGTAGAAATAAAGTTAATTTCGTAGGAGATAATGGTTATGGTTGTGAAATAAAAAAAACCGTTTGAAATTATATAGTATTTTGTTCGCATGTTGGTTTTTGATCACAGGCCTGGGCCTCTTCGGCTCGGGCGGTTACTCTTATCGCGTTAACATTCAGATCGGAGGGCCCGAAAGGGCCTAATCGATTCGGTTATTAGTTTTATCGAAATATTTAAAATCAATAACTACCTTTAAATACCACTGCCCATAACGCCGGTTAAGGCACTAAGATTACTCACATCCTTTAACGGTGGCCGCAGGAAGCATAGTCATTTTTTAGGTTTAGCCCAGACGAGTTTCATCATCCAGGTCTTCTAAGTCGGGGCTTGGTCGCCGCAAACCACACTAGGATAACTTTATAAGTGGCGGCACTGACAATTAGATTATTAAAATGATTTGAGGCGGTTTCGAAATAACGCCAAGAAGCCATCTTAAAGAGTTGCGTTATGTTACTTGCGTATGCTACGATTTTAGTAAGACGTAACAATAAGTTCTTACCAGTGTTAACTTTATCTAGGTACGTTATGTTGAGGAATCGCAAGTAAACACTAGATCTTTCATATGTTACTAGGAGATTGTATTCATGTCATCTAGTACATACAGGCGAACTATAGGTCGCGGTTGCTGTTCGGCTGTATGAAACGAACATTTCTGGATGCAAAAAAAACTTTGAAATTGCACATGTACCCATATAAAATGGTTATTCTTTCAGCTTGTTTTATTTAAGCTTGTTTGAAGCAAAAGGAGGAAATAACGCAAAACTTTCGTTACATTGTGTTTTCGAAGAATATGTTTATTTTTGTCTTTGTTTTCCTAAATTTAACTTATCTATAATCGATAATAGTTAACTTAAGTTACTCTTAAGTTACATTGTGAATGTAACGTGTAGCTGCCGCGTGTGTGTTGATGTAAGTTATGTTTCATATCATATTTTTTGTTCGCCGAGATAATATTTGAACTGAATAAATTCGAATAAACTTATTCCTCTATCTTCCCAATCTTATATTACGGGAACATCACGACACCATGTTGGTATAGTAGTACTATATTTTCATTATATATAAATAAAAAATGGAAACAATAAATTATACAAAGAATTTAAATTAAAATAAAAACATGTTTCGGTTCACTTTAAATTTAATCCGTGACGTCGGAACCGATTGGACCGGGTGTGACTGCTGCCAACTCCTGCATCAGCTGTTTGCGTTGCGATGGAATACTCTACGCGGCCTCTCCGCCCTCCTCATCCTCGGCGCTGGCGGTGAGCATCGTGATCAGTTTCTGGGTGTCGATGAAGCCTTTGTCGTCGATCTCCATCTGGTCGTACGCTTCGTCCACCTCGTCGGCGGAGAACTTGTCGCCCCAGGTCATGAGAGCGTGCCTCAGCCTCTCGGAGTCGATCTTGCCTTCCGAGTCAAAGGTTTTGAAGGCGTTGATGACGACGTCGTCGTCATCTGAGCCACCGGACATGCGGTTGGCGAAGAGGGTGAGGAGCTGGGTGAAGTTGATGGGTCCGGAAGCCTCGCTGACCATGTCATCGAGCTCCTTTTCACTGGCCAGCCTGCCGAGAGAGTCGAAGGTGGCGCGGAGGTCGTTCTTTCCGATGATGCCGTCCTTGTCGTGATCCATAAGCTGGAAAGCCTGTGAAAAAGAAATGCCGTTTAAACATATTTTCGCCGTCGTAGTTAGGGCCAAGTTAACGGTAATGTTGTCTAATAACCGCGAGCGATGTTTACTAAACAAACTGGACCGAGCGGGCAGAGCCGCGACGGTTGCGTCAGCGTGACGCCTGCGCGTGACGCGGGACATTGTTCGGTCAGACAAAATGTATGCTCTCTGGTATGATCTATCTCCAACGTGGATCAATAATCCATGTAAACTACAATATGGAAGTTGTTTCCAATGACCTATTTATTTTCTTTTATATATATATACATATATCCCTTTTCTAACGGAACTTTGAAATTGGAACATTGTAAAGTTGAAACCCTATCCCTTAGATTTGACTGGTATTTAGCGTACCAAAAAATTCTTAAATTTTTGGTCAGTGTTAAATCTATGAATCCAGTAGAATAATCTCTGTCTCCCCCTTTAAAATAGGTATTAATTAAAAGGATGGGACAGCCACTTCTTTAATTTGTTATAAATTAAGTAGATCTAGAAATGTGGAAGTTACCTCTTTGAACTCGGCGACCTGCTTCTGTGAGAACATGGAGAAGACATTGGAGCCGGTGCGCTTGGCCTTGCGGCTGCCGCGCGAGGACTGGCGGTCTCCCGCTGCGGCGGCGGGGGCGGGGGCTTCTTCCGCGGGCGCTTCTTCTTTCGGCGCCTTCTTCTTCTTTACCTTCTTGTCCTTATCCGCCTGTGAGAGGAGATAAAATAGCGATTAGAGATTAGATAACTAAGTGCATCTTGATTAATTCATACACTCGTATGTTTCTCGTATTGAAAATACCAGAATTATTTTAAGAGGCAATAATTTGTTCAATCAATTATTTGTAAATCCTGTTTGTTGTTAATCGATTGTCTTGAAAATGTTTTGCTTAAATTTTTTATATTTTTTTTCTTTTAGTATTCATTAATTTGGTTTTTTAAATTATTTTCATTCAATTATAAAGTAATTTGTAAAATATCACCCGAGTGCTGTACACATTTCATTGTCTTCATTCAAATATATTTTTGTTGGCTATCACGAGACCATTCGCGGATTCTTTTTTATAAAAGCAACATTTTATTTACTGCAATTGATTTATGCTGATTAAAAGACAATGTTTAAAGCATTCTGTGATAAAAGTTATCGTCGTTTAGTTTTTCATTCCGGACTAATTAGATCACTAATAGAGCGGGGCGGGAGCGGTGATATTTCATCGCAGTTGGGCGTCACCAGCCGCCGCTATATTTAGACCACAATCTCTAGATAGATCTCCGCCGCCGACCCGTTACCTAACGCGAACCAGAAATAGTCTCCATCGCTCCCGACTTCTTTCGATTGCAATTTGATATTAATATTTTTGTAATAAGATAAAGTTACATTTTGTTTTCTCCATTTGGCGGTGATGTGTTTTTAATTTTGAATTCTCTCTATTTATTTTTTATAATTATTTAATTAATATAGTTTTGTATTTATATTGTATATTTGTAATACAATTTATTTTATATCTAATCTATTTTGTATATTTCGTTGTCACTTGTTTAGAAACGTGATGTGTGGTCAGCGCGTGCGCGTGCGCGTGCGCGGTATATCTTGTTATAATTTGTTGTTTTTTTTCCTTTAATACTATTTATTAAATATTACAAAGCCGTATATTTATTAATTTCTTGTTAATTAAATATTTTTTCACTAACGAATGCTTGAATAAGTTCTTAAAGTTTTCGTCGTCACGTTTAGGTAATGTCCGTGTGCTTCACTTGTTCAACTTTAGCTTAACACTTGCCACGTCACTTGGTTCACTTGTGTGCACTTGTGTCCACTGAGTTCACTTACCATTGTGTTGTTTGTTGGATCGACGATAGAGAGACTGTACCGCTCGGCAGTCCCACCCTGACTCCGAGATTTCGTTCCCACCTCGACGTCCAGACTTCTCTCCCCTCTCCCGGTCCCCACTCGGGTCGAAGACGTTCCGACGATTCCATATATAGTTCGATGGAGGCGCAGCGCGGGCAGCAGCCGCAACCAGAAGAGTGGCGCGCTCTCGCTGGGCCGGCCGCCGCTCTCGGAGATGTTCCACTTATAAATAATCAGCTCGCTTTTAATTTTCGGCACGTTCACCAATTGCGGCTCTTAAGGTTAAGTCATGAAGCGGATGTGATGTATGTTCACCTTAAACCCAGCAGTGACAATTATGGTCGGACCTCCAAAACACCGGGCGCGCCGTGAACATGCCAGATCCTAACACATTAAACTATATGCCCGTGATTTCTTTTGTTTGAAACGATTTGATTTCAATCCGGCCTGTCGCAAACATGACTCTCTTAACTCTCCTATAGAAGAATGGCAGTTAATTGTGATATCAGTATCATCGTAAACCTGCAAATATATTTTTATTTACGGCATTTACGAGAAACAGCACAACTAGTCTCGTCTCCGAGTTGTGTTGTGCCAGGACATAGGACAATAAAACTAACCCAAGTTACTCCTTATTACATCAGCTATCTGCCAGTGAAGTCCCGGCAAAATTGGTCCAGCCGTTCCAGAGATTAGCCGAAACTAACAGACAGACAGACAAAAATAGTAAAAAATGTTAGAGTGATACGAGTGTTTTGAGATACCAGCAATGTCATGGAACTAATTATTTACGTACGTTGAGGTACCAGTATATTTTGGTATATGTAGCGTATATACAATTTATTAGTAGTATTACAGATGTTTAAATTGTACGGCTGTGTTGGTATATTTAACAGACCAGAGAAGGACGGTATCCAGGGGTGACGTCAAACATATGACATATAACGCGACCAAAACAAAAGATTGTTCATTTTCTAGGAAGCGAAACCAGTTTGTATAGGAACACAATTTTCGAATGCACAGATATCGTGAATCGAGCCTTAACTCTGTTCCAAGACGAAAGCGGCTGCATTCCTTTCCACAGTGGGGTGCTGCGGTGGTGGTGGTTACGTAGTAGCTTGTTAACACTGTGCAGAACTTGAGTTCAGCGTGTTGTTGCCACGTATTCAGCAGCCCCAACATGCGAAACGTTTATGCAGATATCCATCCATCTCAAGATAGTGACTTAAGCAATAACACAAGGTCAATAACACAGCTATTAATCTTTTTTGCATTTGTATACTCGAGTGGTCTCAATATTCAGAGCCGATACCATTCGATACCAGCCGATCCACATACGTCCTAACACGAGAGGATCTGACGGGAGTCTCCAGAATTCGATCCCTGGTGCTAATTGCTCATTGCTATTTTAAATACTACTATTGAAAGTGCCGTTGCCGGGGATTTAAATTAAATACATCTTAAAGAATCTCTACGTCTGCGAAACGATACTAGGATATATCTGTCAATCCGTGGCTAAAGCTCCGTCAAGATAAGGGCCGTGCTCAACTCAGTGGGACACGAGGCACGAGGGTGCAAATATAGCGACACAGGAGTCGCGGGCCGACGACCCAGTTATCTACTACTCTCGTATTTTAAATGACTTATTCAACAAGTGACCGACAGTCCTTAATGCCCTGTTTACCCTGTACGTAAAAAAATCTTGAATATGTATATATTTCCGGTGTGAACAGTACTTGAAGGTGTGAGAGCCGCCCGCGCAGTCGCCGCGTCGTGAGATATTTCCGCTGGCCTGACTCACTCCGTCCCAAAATACTCTATTGTAATCCACACCGCTTGGAGCGGGCTTCGACTCCCGGGCCGCGCGTGTCGCACCATGCCGATGTTTGCTTTTCTTGTTAAATAATGGTATGTTACGATGGCAGTGTATTGCTATGTCCATATTGAATAATAGATTGTCTTGGTACATACAATATATTGACAAACATGCCTATTTCTATCCACGGCCTCTATTGAGTATAATTCTATTGTACTTCTGTGAGGAATATTCCTCTTCTTCTTCTGAATCTTCTTCTGAACTTACTTCAAAAAAGAAGGTTATGATGGTTATGAATCGATTTCAAAAATGATATTTTGTTTGAAAGGATTTTGGTTTAAATGATGTGCCAAATGAATTTTGTTGGAATAGTAGTCTACGGTCGTCCAGCTCCTCAGGTACTCAGATTGTTATAAGCTACGACAACTACCACAAGTGTGGAACAAGTTAGAAAGTATCGGCACCAGAACTTCACATAACTTCATAATTAAAGCGTAGTATCGTGTAACGTTTAAGTCAATTTGAAGTCAGTTTTTGTTCTTACTTCGTCATTAAAAAAAAATAGTTGATAAGGTGTTACTCTCATTTAGTTTCTTTTTTAATTTTATTAGTTCTGAAGACGCACCAAAGTAAGATTCTAAGTAGTTCAGTGGCCCTGCGTGTTCTGCCATTTCATGCGTGGGTTAGTATCATTGGGGAAGTGCCACAACCACGCAGAGTACCCACGTGAAGTGGTGATATGTTATACATCTGTTTTTCTAGGTGAGCAAAGTGTCGGCACAACTCTTGACAATAAACTTATTGCATGCACCTGCAGTTCCTCGTGCGCCTCCTTGAATAATATTCGAGGTTGCGGAAACCTAGAACAACTACGACCCCACAGGTCAGCTCGTCAACTATATCTGAATGGAGCTTTTAACTGTTATCTGTAATGTAACGCACTCAGTGCGCCCCCACTAGCAGTTACTACGTGACATCAGGCGTCTCACTCTGTCCACATCCGTCTCGTTCGTTAAGTTGTAACTTGGTCTGCCTTTCACTTAGTTATGAGGCGGCGAGTGAAACTCACAGACAATGCGTTCGTAAAGTTACTAAGTACGGAACGACTTGTACAATCTGTGTTGACAACATGTCATGATAAACCGAGGTGGAAATGTTTACTTCATATTGTGACCAGTTGGCGACGTTGATCGTCGTGGTGATATTAGTGTTGTCCTCCAAAGGTAAATGCACACTCGTTGATTGTTCCTGTTCTTAAAATAACCTTGCAATACTTGATTTCATATTTGTTTGAATCACCCAAAAGAAACATGGTCGTAAATAGTAAACTAACTTTGGGAAACCTCTAAAATATAATAAAGTTTGTATTTAGACTAAATGTCATCAGAATCTATACAAACAAATAAAATTGTATTGACTGTTTGCAACATCAGCACAAACGCGCGTATATAGGTATTTATACCAAAAATACGTTTTTATGATGTTTGTCTGTCCGTCGGTTTATTTCGTATAATCTCAAGAACTGCTGGACACTTTTTTACGGGACTTTCACCTGCCGACAGCTGATGTACAGACAGCTTTTATATTAGAAAAAAATAAATAAATAGTTTTTAATGGCGGGCAACACCGCGGGGCGCAGCTAGTCATGCATAAAATTTAATTCCTCGAGCTAAACGTTCGAGGCAGGCGCAATAACTTAAAGTAAATCTCGTTTCCTAAGCCTGGTGTAATTCCTGACGACGGAGTGGCAGGTTGTCCTCTAAACCTGCAGGTCACACAAAAAAGACTTTTTTATATATGTTAGAGATATGTAAGGAAAGCAAGAGAGAGGTAATGAAAGAGCGAGGATTCTGCTGCTGATCCCGTTCATGATCCTGCTCATGAACACCTAGACTGATATCAGGCTCGTTTCCAATGTAACATAAAGAGTAGGACCGTCGACACTTCGCGAAACACGAGAATATAATACTCCTCTCGCACAGCACACGATGCGATTCCGGCCTCACGTGGAATACTGTTCGCAACTCCGTTCCGGGACTCTCCGACTTCCCTTCCATCTGACCAAGTACAACGTACAGGTCGAATTATGGAAGATCAGAATCTCTCCGATGGATCCTTGACCCTCTAGAGTTCTTCAGACCTTTGTCGTTCTTTCTACCATAGGAAATTGTTGACTAGGCCAGGCCTCAGACGAAACCAGTGACACTCGTCTTTATCAGACACTTCAATAGGATTCTAAGCGAATAATTGTGCTAAATGTTCTGAGAATTAGGGCTCTGGTGACAAAACGTGGATCAGATACAATTACTGACGACGGACAGAGATTCCTGGCATTCGTTTCTCAAACTGAAAGCGACTCCGAAACTGCGGTCACTATTCGTCCTATAAGTCACAGCTGATGTGGTAATGAGGAAAGAGAAAAGAGAACTACAATGCTGTGCAATAAAATCCTTATAATAAAATTATCTTTAACTGTGAAAAATTTGTGTCATGTTAATTGACCATGTTTACTGAAATATATTTTGTAATTTGTTTGACATACAACTTCTTTACGCACGTTTGACTTGAACAGCGAGCTGGTGAATTCGTTACGAAAAGTGTGATCAGAAGATGTAAAGGGTAGTTGAGAGGGCGATATAAGTTAGGGAATATAGAAAGAGTAGGGTCAAAAGAAAGAGGTACAAGGACACATTTTTTCTTTTTCTCGTAGTCAGTTTCGTATATCTAAGACTCAGTCCAGACCTATTGTCTGTATCACACTGTAGGAGCAAGAGAGAGCAGTGCGCACGTCCATTGTCTCTCTATCTCAAACAATCGTGTATATATTATAGATATATATGTATTTAGTTGGAACAAAAGAAGTTTTACATCGGCCGTAAGTCTAAGGCACTCTCGTTTTTTTATTACTAAAGATTCATTGAAACGTGTGAACGTGTTTGACACGCTGCTAAACGGAAGTGTTAATTGTGCCACTCGTATGTAGAGGAGGAAATGTCGGCGTGGGTTTTACGGCGCGAGGTAAATATCAGCACATGTCGCGGGCCTTGGGCACGGCCTGCGGTCACCGGGGGTACAACTGTACCACGTCAGAACATGACTTACATGTCAGAACACACGTGTGCTTGGCGGTGTTCGTCTCTGCAGCCCGGTCAGTCGTACACTAGATATAGATATTTATAGCTGTTCATTAAGTGAGCACAACGTCACGGCGCATGAGGCGAGCTATGATATGCTATATCTGTGAGAAAAGTGACCACAATAATGTGTACTTCCAACAATGTTTTGTAGTAATAACAGTGATGAGCAGAAAGAGACTTATTGTATATTTGTCTCATAACATTACAAAGCTGTCTAAACAATTTACTTTCTTTGGAACTGATAGCTAACAATTTAATTTTCCGCAGAATCAAATGGGCTGGTTCTCCGCGCGTACATCTCGCAGCACGGCCTGCACGGAGAGATCGAGTTCTCCAACAAGAATGACACGCTCATCAGCATCAGGACCAACCTAAAACCCACGCTACAATATCCAGACGGAGTCTGGAGGTGGACTATACACGAATTTCCCGTTGATTATCAAGATCTCTCCGAGGAGAGATGTTCCGAAAGGAATTTAGGCAAAGAACTGATCGATTTGACTGAAGAATTAGGATATTTAATTATACCGGGTAAAGACCACGCCGAGTTTGAGAGTAAAAACAGCTTGACCGGCGCTCTGGGCCTATGGGGGAAGAGCATCGTGTTAGAAACAGCAGAAAGAGATAGAGTCGTGTGCGCATCTATTCTGTCAACGGAGAAACTTTACGAGAAATATGCAGAAGCAAAATTCTCATCTCCCCTGGCCGGCAGTTTACACTTCCGATGGTTGTACGCCAAAGACTTCGACGAGTACGACGCATTGCTCATAGCGGACTTGTACCATACCAAAGCGATTCAAGAGAAAGCAGACTTCACACAGCACAGGTGGAAGCTTTTCGTGACTGACATATTCGACTCCGACAAAGGCAATTACGAAGACAACTGCAACGTCCTGCAAGCGGTGTTCGATCCTGAGAATAATGGCGACGGTATGAGCGTCGGTGACCTGGACACTACGCTGGGGCTCTTGAAGGTCGCCACGGATCCCAACGTCAAGCGGCTGAAGAAGCTGTACAAAGATGAAGTGTTGAGTTTGCTGAGGACCGACATGGAGGTGACGAGGAGGAGTCTGTACGTGGTGATCTTCGATAACAACCACGCCGACAGCTTCCTGGCGTGCGCTAAGCTGAGGTCAATGCAGCCCAAGAGTGCTAAGTGAGTAATGTTCTGACATATCGCGTAAATAATAATGGAGAACCAATTACTTTGATGAATGTAAAAAATACGAGTATAAAATATACCAATTGATCGTAAGAAAACATAGTAAAATACTCAGTGGCCGGTAGGGAACGGTAGAGTTTATGCTTTTAACAAATTCCCATTTGTTTGCCAGGGTCCTGATAAACATGGACGGCATCAGAGGCACCGTCGACTTCGTTCAGCGCTCGCCTTTCGACCCTACCTGGTCTAATTTCCAGCTCGGTGCTGCCGACCAGGAATACGAGTCCAATTTGCGTTTTGTGGGCTCCATGTTGCGGTACATCATCAAGCAGGTTCCCGCGAGGCTGCTGGGCGCTGACCTGGTGCGCTCCATGTGTAACACCACCGGGGACCTGTACAATCCAACTGGAATTAACCTCAATGATGTGCCACCTCCAGGTTAGTGAGGCATTATTTTTGTCGTAAAATAACAAACGTGCACGCGGCTCTCTGGTGTGATCAGCGCTTTCCAACCACCTTCCAGAGCAATTGCTGATGATTATACGGATGTACCTTCCATTGTGTGGCAGTATCGCCTGCGATTCAAGAAGAAAGTTGCCTTGAAAGTTTCAATTCAGTCATTGTCGCATGTTAGGTTTAATTAAATGTGAATATCTGAGATGTGAGGACATTCAGCAACGTCAGGAAGTAAGCAGTCCGCTGATTGTTTACTTCCTGACACTTGACGCTAAATCAATCTAACGATGGCTCGTACAATGTGTCGGATATTAATTGCTAGCGTGTATTATTAAATTTGTACTACTCGTGTTTGTTTTAAAGATTGTGACTGCAGCGTGGAACATGGGAAATTACTTAAAATATTTCAACAGAAACGATCGCCGAGGTGCTCCGTGGTGACCGCGTCCATTTCGAAAGGCTGATAAAATTTTAGATGCAGATAGTTTCCCAATATAATGTGAACTGAATTTGATGTGTAAGATAACGAGTGGGACAACCAAATGTATAGAGTTGCTCATTACGACCACACGTGGAATTCGCAGTGCAACGTCTAATCGATCTGTCCTCTCATTTTGTTATTTAGGATGAAAAATCAGTTGGAAGCCATTACGTGCAAATATATCAGAACACGAGAAATATTTCGTAGTTAAATTTATAATATTCGGGAGCTTGACTGTGGCAACTATTTGTGTGCCGTGAGGAATGGAAAGGTACCGCGGCGCCCGGCCTGTATCGGATTCATCCAAAATTAGCTTCGATTTAGCGTGCGCGTAATGTCGGCCGAGTGGCGCGCGTTTCCTGCCTTCTTGGTACTCTGCCAGTTGTTTGTCTCCTAACAATGATGAGGTATTTGATAGCTCGAGATGAACTTCACAGGAAATTCTCTTGTCATACGTCACTGTGTAGTCTGGACTAATTGATTGGTATTTAATACCAACTAAGCAGTGTTGTGACATTGCTTAGTTGGTGTTGTTGTTTCCTAGAATTTGAAAATTGTAAAGTAGTTCTGCAAATTGCTTTGACTACTGCGGCTTTACTGTTGGCTATAGGCCGGGCTTTTAAAACTTCATCGTTTTGAAGAATTGGCGGATCCTGAAGAAGGAAAAAACACATAAAGTTATGGAACGAGCCAAAGAAAAGATGGTAGGAATATTCTAGTTATAACCGCCTAGTGTCATCGTGTAACTCTCGTGAGTCAATGTGTGATACAACATATCACTGTAAACGTCATGCGATAGCAAATGAAATGTATTGGCGGCTCCATACGAAGATCACAGTAAATAAAACGATCGCCAAGTGTGCTATCATAGCTACATAGACTTTACGTATAGTAATCTAGAAATCCGTCACGAGTAGCTCTTATTATTTGATAATGCTTAACTTGATCGTCAGGGATGGGCACCATGGACCAGTACCCGGTGGGCGAGCTCCTGGGCAAATACAAGGACCGCACAGAGTACCTCAACCATCGCTACCTGCTACCCGGGCTGGCCAGCGAGCTGAGCGGCGCCTACTGGGACGTCTACCTGCCGCTGTACGGCCGCCACAGCGTTATGCACAGGCCGCTGGTGCTGGTCAGGTGATAACACTTTGCGACACATTCTGTACGTTTTGGAATAATCGAAATCCAAATAAACTAACAAATGGCTGGGTAAAATGTTTTCAAACTACCCTTAAAATACACACTTTCAATAAACGTAAAAATATGAATCACGAAATCCGTTGTAATTTGTTTTTAATAATACAGCTTGAATGGCCAGAGTTGATGTTTTCCATTCCACATAGCATATATACTCGTATATATTTAAACTAGCTTCAAGTGGATCAGCGCATCGCACTGGTATCTGTTACAAAATTTAAGTATGTATTTACTTAAATTTTGTCGATAGTTCTAGAGACGGGATGACGTTGATGGCAGAACTCTCCGGCTTACCATAACATTAAATATCCAATACAATGCTTATAATAGTGGTGAAAAGTATTAAGAGACATTGACAATGTTGTATCCCCGGGTGAGTACTACGAGTATACTCGTAAGTAACTAGAAACAATTTGTCTGGCAGGAGGCCACCAAAACATGAAATCTGCGGCACGATCCTCTCGTACGAGGACTCCACGGGGTACCAGACCCCGATGACGTCAGCTGAAGTAATCTTCCGGTACCCGTTAGTCGGGCGTGTCATATTCCGTCAGCCGCTCGACAAGCCCTGGGAAGACACCTCCATCATCATCGAATCTATGGTACGATACTAAGAGTAACAACACATAAGACCCAAACAATTAAACCTTCGTTTGAGCTCTACTTTCAGACTGGGGTACTAATTCTATCTGGCGTGGCCCAATGAGTGGCCCAATGAGTTGCCCCACTACCCTCTATTTGCCGTCCTTTGCCGTGAGATCTCCTTTAACAACGAAGTATTTAATAAAAGAATAAGACAGTAAAAACACCTCAGTATTACTTGTCGCTTGTGGTATTTCATAGAAATATAGCAGGTACTTTCGATTATGTTTGTTTTTTTATCATCACGATTTCTTACGAATTGGTTTCCACGCTCGGACCTAGGGTCAGTCCCCGTCGGCACGCCATATTACACATAATGTAACGCGGCTTCATGTAATGTGATGTCCGAGGTATGGTGACCATTTTGTGTGATGTGAACTTCCTACAATTTTCCTCAGTTTAAATTACAAACTAGCTGTGCCCCGTGCAGGTGCACGCAGACGGCTCGAGCCTGAATAACACGTTTGAGCACCGCTGGGCAGTGCACGAGCAGCCGCCCGGCAAGGACTTCTACAACTGGACGGGGCGGTGCCTCAGCGCCGGGGGCATGTTCGACCCGGCCGCCCTGGACATAAACACGCGCCACCCCGACCAGTACTGCACAC
Organism: Meandrusa payeni; assembly: GCA_029286785.1. NCBI lineage: Eukaryota > Metazoa > Arthropoda > Insecta > Lepidoptera > Papilionidae > Meandrusa > Meandrusa payeni. Next base: position 130,251 of record JAGSMX010000023.1, read on the forward strand.
CAGGCCTGGCGCTGTGCCGGGTGGGCGATCTCACCACTAGGTAAACCTGTATATCCGTTACGAGGTCATAGGTCACTATTTGCAATAATTTTGACCCCTCTATGCATTATGCTAAAGCGAACCATTTTTGAGTTATCATGTTTTTCATTTTTTTTTGAATAATAGTCAATTGTATTTATGTTTTATTTTTTTTTAAAGGCTAACAATGTTTCTTTTTTCAGAAATATTATTAACACTCTTTCTTAACCATTTTAACTAAGCATAACCTTGTTCTAGGAGATGGTTCACGTCAATAGTTGAATGATGGACTCGAACCTACGACCTTACGATTCGCAGACTGTAACCTAAACCATTGACGCTATGAGTATTGTTTTGAATTAATTTTACGGAAATTTTAAAGAACGAAGTTAGGTTCAGTTCGATGACGAATTTCTGGCAATTGCTTACATTACAGCGACAGTGTCATATTTGATTGTTGTGTTGCCAGTGGTGAGAAATATTGAGGGGAGAAAACTAAAGTTAAATAACATATACGGCTACAAACAGGTCGTTTAGGAGTTATTTCTCAGCCTCCCTTCCTTCTGAAGGAAAGATGGAAGATTAAGCCCTCCCAAATCTGAATACTTTCGCAGCTACGTGTGCAGAATGACGGACCTCTGATTTTGGTCTTGGTCCAGGTTGTTTATAACCGATGAGGTTAAGCTATGAGTCCCGCCGGTCTACTAGAGACACGAGACACGAGAACAAGTGTAATGAAATGGATTTTGGAAAGCATTTATGGTTGTGATGTTTACATTATTGCCGGTGTTCCAGACACGGCACTCTGGCGGTGGCAGGCAAGAAGCGGGACAGCGCCAAGCTGACGCGCAGGCTGTTCACGGACACCTCCCTGCCACTGACAGGAAAAAACTCCGTCCTCAGGAGGTCGCTGGTGATATACGACGACCACGGGCCTGTGGCCAGGGGCGAGCGCATGGCGTGTTCACTGTGAGTTACTTATTATCCGTTTTACTCATAGTCCGACCTATCTACACTAATTTGTATAATAGTCTGACCGCAATCGCTGTACCGCCCCTTAGGTACGCGGGTGCAGTCTGACACAGACAATGACAAATACGAGTAAAACTAGTTGCCGCTGTCGACGATGACGGCTGAATACTAGAAAATAGTTACTGATCCTTTTTAACTTATTTGTATAGATTTCGACAAAGATATCGTTCCGTGTTGAATGTGGCTAGGAATTATATTTTTTTACATATATGCAAAGGTTTTAGAAATTGTAGAGATAAATATTATTATAGTAAGGTTGATTCCGGTTATAAGAAGTCCGCATTATCACCTTCTGAGTTGTACTTCGTTTGCACAATGAAATAAAAGGCGGCCAACGCAATTCATGTCAATGATCGATCAAATCTGATGTTGAACGACAACAAAGACACAGTTCATAATTGTTAAACAACCTGTGACATTGTGTGGAGTCACTCAATCAGTAATAATTTTATATAGTTAGTCGTACGTCGTACACGTTACGTGTTCTGTATCCGACCGTGTCACTTCATGCATCCTAAGCTTGAAAGGATTCTTTTGAATTGCAGGATTAACGGATTGCACCGTCGCAAAGCCGTGGTGCGCGACTGGTTCGGCAACGGGCAGCCCGAGGCTCCCGGCGGCCGGCTGGAGCTGGTGCAGCAGTCGGAGTATGATGTCACCAACGTGCAGGTGCAGCTGACCGGGCTGCAGGACGCGCACAACTACATGCTGCACGTGGTGAGCTCACCTCAGCTAGGATTACGTCCCTACTGCCGTACACCAATTTTATAAAATATTTTTCATTTCAGTTAATCAGAAAAATAGAAATATTTTTCTAATAGCCAGTTGTGATTGATTAATATATGAATATATAAATATAGATGGAACTTAAGAACATTGCCGTCGCGGGTCTAAAGCACACCCGTTTTTTTCATTGCGGCATTTTAGCTGACCAGACCGATTCGACCTCACGGCTATCTATTCGTAACACGAACGTTACCACTGCTGTACCCTAATATATTGCAGGTTCCAGTGGAAAAGGACCTGGAGTTCCCGTGTGAGAGGACGACCCTTTACGACGCGTACAATCCGTTCCACGTGAGCAAGACGCTCTCCCCGCCCCCGATGAAAGGTAGCCTTATGATTGACAGAAGTTGCGCAACAGCCAAGTGTTCTCTCGTGAGCTGCTCTCGTCTTCGCCGAACTACAGTCCCATCCAGTGGCATCAGCCTCTGCACTGAATGCAGGTGTTATGCACTACTGTCACTGTGACAGATTGTGATGCAGCTTGAAGATATCATGAAGACCAACTGCATTTTATTTCAAACAAACACAGTCTTTATATATAAAATGAAAGTTTGTCTGTATGTCCTTTATAGAATCGTAAACTATGCATTTGATCATGTGATAATCTTCACCAGCAACTGCGGTGCGGCACCGCTTAGTCGCGGGGGATAGGGAGTGAGGCACACCAACATTCCTCTTCCTCCGCGACTCCCTCCCGGCCATGGAATGCGGATAAACCGCCTTCCACGGCCCATCGACATACTCTCGGTTGACCGGAAACACGTTCAGTTGTTAAGCCAACGAATGACAATTTCACACAGACCATACGTCATATCATAAATATAATAGTTTATTTATCAGATACACTAAGCGTCCATATTTCAGATCAGCCCTCTCTTGTTTATTACTATTTTTAACATTTACATTTAAGATGTTATTGATTACGTTACGCACTCTGTCTGTTGCAGGCACCGCGGACCAGTACGAGCTGGGAGATCTGGGGGACAAATATGGGCTGCTGGATGACTTTAAATCGTTCACCGCGTACTACAACGAGACCCAGATGTCGCTGTTCGGGCCGTACAGCATCCTTGGTCGGTCCCTCGTCATACACCAGAAGGTAAGTGACGGGGCCGCCACGGTGCAGACTGCTCCTGGCCTGCGTGTTGATGTAGCTACAAATATACCTGTACCGCTTTATATAGTAAAGCGGGGTGCTGTTCTAAACAGGTTTAAAACTTTAATTTTGAAGGAAACTTCTTTATGCACCCTTCACTTGGGGAGTAATCTGGTTTTATTTTTGGTGCATAAAAATATACATATATAATAGTTTTTCGTTATAGGGAAAGGGACAAACGAACTTACTGCTCACTTTATCGTAACAGATCACATTCGCCTATGAACATCCGCAACACCTGAGGAGTTCCAACAGTGTTGCCGAAAACTAATTGAAATGAATTAAATTTGCGTAGAGCAAGAAGCGACGTTGGGCGTGCTCCAGCATCGAGCGCGGGTACAGTCCGTCGGAGGCGCGCGAGATCCGCGGCATCGCCTCCTTCCACCACCCCGGGGGCTTCGCGCGCGGCTACGTGCGCATGACGCAGCTCGTGCACAACGACGGCAGCGCCAGCGACACCGTCATCGAGACCAGCCTGCGCTACCCCGGCCTGCGCGACCGCAACCTGGTAACCGCAGACCACTCCGGTCACATTCACGTCACCATGCAGGTGTTCTCAAAGAAAACACATTATTTCATTCCCAGCGAGGCGGACTTCTTTTGTACATCAAGTTACTAACGATTCTTGACTTGATTGTGTCCCGTAAAATGTGTCAAAAAAGTCAAAATACAAAATATACTACACTTAAGTCAGGCCTTGGAGTCAGTGGAATCTGGTATGTACCAGGCGTTACTCCGGTCCGTAGTAATACTGAGAATGTTTTGCCCTAGCGGAGTAGATAGAGATATGTGATAAGTGGTGAGCCCAACGTCATAAACGGGACACAAATTTTAGCAAATGATTTGTTTGTATGTAAAAAACCGAGAAATCACTTCATATCATAAGTGAAACTGCTTTGCTGTTGTAAGTAGTACGCGAAATTAACCTGTGGCGTTCATACTCTAAAAAAACAAATACTCTAAAGAGTTAGTTCTGAAAAGAACTTAAATGTCCTCTAGGAAACTATTAATATAGTCCTGAAAAGGACTGATAGATAAAGTTCTCAGTGAAACTAATAATATATCTAATGAACGCCACAAACCTGACAACGATTACTCTGAGACGTTACGTAAAATAACGAATACCTATGTGTTAAATGCAAAAATAGAATAGTGGAAATTGTGCATTATTGAGGGTCAGGAGTGACCGGGAGGTCGTAGTTCGCACAACACTGTGTACCTTTTTGGTGTACGTACGCATTCGACGTACGTACACGTGCAGAGGACAACGTATATGTCGTCAGACTCACAACCACAAGTGGGAGATCTACGTGAACCCGGTGGGCGTGGACGCGGCCGTGCAGGTGACCAACACGCGCTGCGTGGCCGGCGGCTACCGCTGGAACCCCTACTTCACACAGCTCGCCGACCCGCTCAACGTGAGTGCAAGTAATTGTCGTTGTATACAAGAAGACGCGATTTTCTGGGCAAGATTTTTTGGATTCTTCGCATCGATCAGCTTTTTGGTACCAATACTACGTGGACAGTCGGAACACTGCTAATACAATTGTGTGTGGAAAAATAATGTTGCAGAGACCGTGTTAGTTTTACATTTTTGGTGGTTTAGGTAATCTGCTAATTTAGTTGTGACACGTCTTCCATTCCGTTTCAACCATCATGTGATATCATCCAATCATTATAAAATTTGTAGTTTCCTGCTCATACAAACCTTAAATTGTAAAGTCTACATTAGAACTGGACGTGCGGTGGGCTAGAGTCCTACGCTTCATTTCCTTACATTAATTTCTGACTTTACAGTTACACCGTTGATTATAGTTGTTTTAGAAAGTATTGATAACAGTCAACGTGCACATTGTAGGAAGTAGCTACTGAGTCGATTGTTGTGTGTTTCAGCACGACCTGTACAGCGCGGAGTGCGGCGCCGACAACCCGCTGCGCTGCGACGTGGGCGACCTCACCGCCAGGCTGGGCACGCTCAGTAAGTACCTGGAACTTCAGCTCCACTTACCTCCATAGCCCGCCCCTGACGCGGCAGACTTGTATTATCGTTCAAATGGTTATCATTCTACGACTGTATGTTTCTTGCGTAACTTTCTTCCGCGCACTGTCAACCTGTGGAATCAACTATCACCGGTGGTGTTTCCGAACCTACCTAAGATTGGGCACCTTCAAGATACGAGCCTACTTCTATCTTTAAGGCCGGCAAAGCACCTGCAGCTCCTGCGGTGTTGCGAATGTTCATGGACGAAGGTGATCACTTATAAAAAACTCTAACCAATCTAAGTGCCTGATAATGTCCAGAAGCTGTAAATAGCAAAATATTGTTACCGCCGGTAATATATTTAGTTGTTGTTATTGGCACGACGACTGTGCGAAGTAACACAAGGGTAGTATTAAAACACATCTTTTAGTTATAACTTGGCATTGTCACTCGCCATTAAATTGCATGCAGTCTACTTGCATACCTGCGATGACATTAACTCTACAACTTTTCACAGTTCTACGTATTGTTTGTTAAAAATGTTCATTGTGTTAGTGTTCAATAAATGAATAAATATCAAATTACGACCTCCCGGTATGTGTCGGACCGTGTTGGAGTACGCTCGTTACGATAGGACTGTTGCTGTCGGTGGTATGGTGCTCCATCTCGTTTTACTAATAAGGTTAAAAAATGTAATTGTTGCAAGACGGGATTCTTCCAACGAAGCATTAAACTATATAAATATGAGTGAATATGACTGAAAAGTGTCTTTGTTGTGTGTTGTGATAATGTGTGTTTCGGACAGCAATCGGCGGCGAGCGGCAGATGTTCATGGATAGCAACTTCCCCCTGGAGGGCGTGGTGTCCGCCATGGGGCGCTCCATTGTGATCTTCGGTCCGGAGCGTTCCGGCGAGCGCTTCGCCTGCGCCAACATCCAACCCGACAAGGACATTATCAAATATGTCAATATTATGAAACCACCGAGATTTGTACTGTACGTATCCATCTGAGCACGTCATTTTATAAACGTGGTTTAGGTTACAATCATAATGTAAATTTAATTAATTGTAGTCCGGCTCGAAGGACCAATTTCATATGCACGGCTATATTGTTTGAAGTTTGTTTATTCACTTCTGCACTATATTTTTTTATAATTTCCAAGCAAGTGTTTGACTGTGTTGGTATAGCGCAATAGTAATATATTTTTCTTCGTCTGTAGCGGTCTGTTTTTGGAGGACATGCGCAGTATAATGGGCGTGCCGCCGTGGATGGTGGGCGTGGACTCGCGGCGCACACGCGTGCTGCACCACGGCGCGTGCGTGCAGGTACTGCTGCACTTCACGGGGCCCGAGGCCAACCGCCTCGAGCTGGACTTCACCAGGTCGGTATCGCATAAACACTAATCTACTAGGCATCCTTATACCTGTCACTGAACAGCCAGCAATAGACGAGAATCACTATTTTTGCTGCTTTCTGTTTTTAATTTTCCTAATTCCGGGATGATTTAGTGTCTTCTTAACTCAGTAATTTTAGTCACATTATCTTTTAAGCTGAAATACAGTAATGTATGCACGCCACAAAGTGGACTACAATACAAATATGCTGAGATTTGCAACACTATGTACGCGGTAATAATACAGCCGCTGTCTATACAAAACATAGTTAGTAGCGTTATTAATTAAAGTGATTAAATTTGTATTTAATATATTTTTATATAAAGTTATTTCTCTCTACTGCTTGAACGAAGTGTTAATTATATATGCATCTGCTCCTATTGTTGCAAGAGATGAGGACACACTAAAATACCACATGGGCGCACAGAGCTGCTCTGTCATTTTACTTAACTAATGAGCCATCTCCTATGCGGCAGGCTGCTCGCGTCCGGTCGTCTGGACTCGCCCAGCATCTTCATCCCAGGCTACGTGAACACCAAGCGCAAGCGGACCACGTCGTACAGGCACTGCGGCGTCACAGATCCCAACGAGAACAAAAGTTAGTCTTGTCTTTTGTATTGCATCTGTCAATTTAAATAATATACCAAAATCGACTTAACACACCGGGTGTAAGTGCACAAAATGATTTTTTTGGCCTTAAAATTATTATTAGAGCGGAGTGACCAAAATTTGAGAATAAAACCGTAACAAAAAAGTAATACGGAAGTGTTATAGTCGTATACACGGCGGCCGACAGCGTGTAGTTCAACTCTGTGATCACAGGTGGCGCTTTAACGAATAAATGTTCATTATTTAATTTTGTCTATATAATATAGCTAGCAATATTATTTAGGAACAACGATTACATGTTAGGCCTAATGAAGATAATAATAAAAAACGTAATAAATATGTGAACAACATCGCTGTTCACAGAATAATACGACGTCCATGTTCACTGAGTTGAAACTTCAAATGTCTTGTAAAGTTTTGTTTCTATGTTGATCAAAAGATAGTACGAGTAACAGCACATCAACGTTGGTGATATCAAAAGTATTTCAATGTAAGTTATTACACAATAGACTTTTAACTATATACAACGGAGGTTCTCAATTCGTCTGTTAAGTGTTAAATTTGCATCAAGTACGTGCGCCACAAATGGACGAATAACTCAAAATCACGTCAAACGATTTTTATTGGAACTAGTAGTTTAAGAGTAATTTGACGAGAGTTGCGATTATTCGGAAATACAAATAAGTCGTCAGCGTGTAATGGTGTTTAATATTTGATTTGAAGTCGGATTTTGGTTTTTGCTTGTAAATAGTTAAAAATACATGCCTGTGTTTGGTTTGTATTATTAATGCTGTCTGTATTGACGTCGTCAAAAGGTTGTACATACATCGCGTGCCATAGCATATGGCTTGCTCTTGCTGGTGTGTATTGAGAGCTGATGATACCGTTGTTCACTTTACAGAGAGCTCGTTCTTGTGGTCGCGCGGCGCTCTGCCCCCGGCGCCCCCGCCGGCGCTCTGGCTGTCTCTCGCCGCCGCCGCGAGACTTCTTCTCCTGTGAAATATAAATAAATGTTATATCAACATGTAATATAAACTGTACAATAAATTATCACTTTGTTTGTAGTCGTTCATTTTGACCTGCAGTTGTGTGTATGAACGAAGTTTAGATGAAATGAATGGTCTTGGACACAGTTATGAGTATAGTTGTAAAAAATGTTATTTTTAACTTCAATTTTACTTGTGTTTTTGTACTCTTTTACGTGTGTTTGTACTTGTATAGATTTTTAATATCTTTTTATTACCTCTATCAATGAGATTTCAGTGTTTCGATTTCTTAAGTACAGAAAAATCATTTACCAAGAGATTTATACCTGGACTCAGAGTTTGTTAAACCAATTATGTAGTAAATGAACATTCGTTCATTCAGCATCATCAAAATGGTCGATATTTAATAGTTTTAGTAGTATTTTGGTTAATTCGTGTCACTGTGGTTTAGCGTTGGTGTACCACTGGCATGCAAAACTTGTGTGTGTTGTAGTACTTAAAGTATGATGAAATGATAAATAAGTAGCTTGGTTTCATAATGAAACGCCACTGGCAAATAGCTCAGCGCTCCTGATGCATGGAGATTGCCACATTGTCATATGGGATTTAATAGACTCGGTGAAAAGCTTATAGCGATAACTCCATCTACCCCGTTATTGATAAAAGATCGTGAGAGATTTTTATATATAGCTTATTAATTTCCTTTCAAATATATACTACACCGTAACCAATAGACCTGTCTCTTACGTACTCGACAACGCAATTTATGATAAAGCAAATCAAATAACTAACGGTGTTCACTAGGGGGGTGCCAGAGGACGGGCTGTGGCCAGGGAGGAAGAGGGGAGGAGGGTGGCGTGCACGTCACAGACCTGTGATTGCTTGCGCAACATATGCTCACGACTATATTCGAGTATAGGGTAGACGGAATCTATTAAACGTTCACCTATATTAAGAAATACAACTGGAGTGTATGTTTTTAAGAACAGCTGTTTCTAAATACAAATGAATACATTAAGAATATAAACAGTACATAACATTTTTTTAATTTGTCTATTTGTCAGGAACAAATACGCAGACATTTTTTTTTAAATAATCTCTAATCTCTGGAACAGTTGGACCGATTTTGTCGAAACTTTTACTGGCAGATAGCTGATCTAATAAGGTCTAGGCGTACTTTAATATTAGAAAAATTAAAAAAATTTTTTTATAGCGGGTAGCACCGCGGGGCGCTCCTAGTACAAATTATAATTTTAAAGATTGCTCCGACCATACTGCAGAGCTAAGTGTCAGGCTAGGATAGAGCCTTTCGTCTTCGCAGCCAGTCGCTTGGTCTTATAACAGTAGTTCAGAAATATTTCCCTGAGCCGGTGATGTGGCTACTGTATCCCAATCGATGACGGGGACGCGGGGGCAAGGGTGCGGTGCGGAGCGGGTGGTGGGAGTGTGCTGTTGCCGGGGTGGTGGTCTCGGCCGTAGGGTGCGGGGCGAGAGGGTGTGGGAGTCCGCTGTTGCCGGGGTCTGGACCCGGGTTGCTACAGCGAGGGATGAGACGGGAGGGAGAGAGGGGGCGAGGCAGGTCGCTACGGCTGCTCCTGCTGGTGTGTTCGGAAGCTGTATCACGTTTATAATGAAATAAATCTTCACGGCCTTTCCTTTTAGTGGGGTAGACAAGGAAAATTATTTTGACAGGGAGTCTTTTGATCGTAAAAAGCTGAAAAATAGGAACTCATCGGTACGAGGCGGCTGGGATTTGAATCCTCGACCCGACCCTAAGATAGTAAAGAACGGTTTACTTAACTTAACCATTAGGCTCTCACAGCTTATGACTAATCTATTACCTTTAAACGAGCTATTCTTGAATACAAACGTGTTTTGTAAGCCAACGGTAAGTGGGTGGTAGACGACTGTCTTGTCTTGAACAAATGAAATATTTATTTTGAATTGGAGCATTTTACTGAAAACTGTGAAAAAATCAGACCTTGTACGATATTTTTTAGTATTAAGACGATAAATATGCTAGTTTTGGCGATGGATATCTTTGACTGGAAGCGCAGATACAATTTAAACGAGACATGTTTAAAAAAAATGTATTTGTTTAAATATTCTTTAAATTTTTGGAAGAAAAACATAAGACAAATGACATTGACCCAGCATGCTGAGAAAATGTGCCGCACCTGGTGCAGCAAGTAATTTCAAAAGTTGGCATTCCGACATGGTATAATATCGTGCACATTTTATCCTAACTTTTGAAACAAAATTGTTTTTGTGAATGGCGACGAATTTTATTTTTCATCAAAAAGCTTTATGTTATAATTTATTATCCTAAATAAAAAAATAAATTATCTTCATTCATAACTCAACAATGAAAATTGTGCATATTTAAGTTTAAAATAATTCAAAACAATTATTTAGACATCATCTTGTGTCGAGGCTGGAGCGGCCGCTGCAACTGCACAAAACCACAAGGGGCGCAAATATAGTAACCACGATATAGGTTTGATATTTAAGCCGTTTGAGGTTGAAACTTTGGGTCCGTGGGGTCATAGCGCAGCTAAGAAGTTGGTCAACACATCTGGTGACCACATAGCTGCCTTGCACAGAGGCTAAGTGTTGCCATACAACGTGGCATTGCTACCAGCCTTCTGGGCACGCTGCCAAGCGACGATGGTTTGGCACAGTTATATTTTTTGTAAATATTTTGTAAAATACCTATTATATTGTAAATATAAAATTGAGACTCATAAAATTTAATATAGCCTTTGTTATTCCTACATCATCTCTATGATTCCATCCTTCTCTTCTTGATTTGAATTTTTTATATTCTGTAGCATTTCTTATCTCTGAGGCTTTATATTTGACTCACTCCACTGCAGTGCATTGGTGCAATCAAATAAGGCTCGCACACCCTGCTGCAGGGGAGGCGCGGGGTGCGGCGAGTGGGGAGGGGTGCAGCAGAGTGGGCTCGATCGATCGGGAACTATCCCAGGACGGAGATCTATCTCGTATAGAAAACGTCCCACATATTCATGACTATATTCTCTCTCGGAGGACAGGTAGCTTCTTGCATCATAGAATTGCGATTGTTCTGAATCTTTAGTAATATAACGTCAACACTCACGCCTATCACCCAAAGAGGCCGGCAGAGAACACTATTCCATGATTCTCCTTCTCATTTATGTACCAATATGGTATGATATAGAGCTCTGCAATACCTTCCTGGTTTAATGGAAGTGAAACTTGTACGATTAGAGTGTAGTGAAATGAACAGTGTTCAGAAGGTGACCAGGCGCCAGTCCTGAACAAACGAGCCGACTCCGGCTGTACGTACGCTCGTGTTACCTTTTTTCATAAATAAAATACATATTACAATTCTTCTTCTTCGATCCCTCACTGCTGATAACCGTGAACTGTATTAACAGACTCCAATTAGTGCTCTCATAGGCGGAGTGGACGCACGCTGCATGCTGCCTCCCACATTGAAACTGCTCATAATGGTTTTCTTGGGGTTCATAGTGCAGTAGTCCAGATGGCTTTCTGCACCAGTCATGTTAAGGGTCATTTAGTCCCCCAGACCGCTGCTGCTGCCAGTTGAAAGTTGCCCGACTGTGGTAATGTGGACATTTGGGCCGGTAACGATGTTACAAATTTTATCCCCATATTATATATAACATACCATATGAACAAGACAAAAAATTCATTCGGAGCAAGCTTCGAGGCCAATGTCGAGGTCATGGGACAATCAATAACAATAAGCCACACCCAGTGGGGTAGATAGTAACGCGAATAATGGATCACAAGCATCCGCTTTCCAATTAGGTCTTATATGTGACAGTTAGTGAGCCCATTTTTTGTACTTAAGGAACTTTAAAACAGAATGTAATTGATTGTCTACAAATTCGTTTCAATTGAAACTACCAATATTTTTAATCTCTATTTAAAACTCCAGCACTTATTTGACGTATTGACACGCTCACGCTCTGCCAACACACACGCCATTCTCATTCTCTTACACAGGCAACAGAAGAAGGAGATCAACGCGTCATTGAATTTGAGTGATTATTTATTGAAGTTATTATTTTTATATTGTATATACGAGTAACTAATATTTTATTAACGATGAAGATTTCTTATTCAAATATTTAGTCAAACATTTTTTTTCATTGTTTGTATTTTTATGAAGGAGTTCTTGTGTTGTAATTTTAATTATGATCTCTATGTTTCGTCATCTACCGCATGTTCCACTGAAAATCAGTATTCAAAAAATTCTGTGATATTCGTGATTGATTTGACTGAGCGATCATTTCTGTGCATATAATTTTAACCTGGCTGTTAAATGGGCTGTTAATGCTTCAAACACTTTATAATAAAGCACCACGTGTGCCGCATGGTGCAGTTCAAAACGTTATCTTTAATCACCGCTGCGTGTTACTGTAGAGGCAGGTCACGGTCGCCAGCCCCTCGAACAACTCGACACGAACATGGTACATCTTCACACGTGTTCAATATTTACTTGTGCCCAATAGGTGTGAGTCCTGGACCTGAGAAATGATTGCCAGGTGATTTTCTTATTTCCTGATAGCCTAATGGCGAGCCATCTCCCAACTTCCTTTGTTGCGGCTGTGCCGGAATGACAATTAATTTCAATTCTTCGACTCCTACACACACAAGTGTTCATCATCATAGCATCTCTGTGTACGACGAGATCGGCGGTGAATATCAATTTGCCTTTAGTAGAACCGAGAACAAAGGACATGTTCTCGAATGTTCCACGGGGAACGTTCTAGAAGGAGTATTGATTTATGTTCCTCCCCGCAGACAGGGAGAACAGGGGTGTATTTAAAAATAAAAATATCAATCTAGGACAAGCGACCTGCGCAGTTGTACCCTTGGCAGTGGAAATTTCCATAAAATCTACATAACAACATTCAAAAATAAACGCTGTTATTAAGAATATACGACTCGGAATGTGTTACAAGTTGTCTATTGTGAAACCAATCAATACAGGTCCCTTGCGCATGCGCGTCAAACTATTCAGTTAGGGGCCTATAAAAGCGAGCGAGGGCCGGCCAGCCCCAAATCCACCATGCAGCTCGGCGTGGTCGCGGTCCTAGCGATATGGCTCTTAAAATTCTGCCGAGGGAATTTGGAGGGACCGTTCCTGTTCTTCGGGCCTACATCTCTCGAGCAATACAAACGGACGGCGCTGAAGTATCTGGAGCAAGATGACCTGATGAAGATCTACGGAGAGCAGGCGGCCATCGTGGTGTTTAACAACCAGGATTCGGTGCCGCTGTCCAGCGGGTACTTCCCGAGGCTGAGGAAGATGCTGGAGGGTCGCAGTATGCTGGTTCTTCCTCAAGACTTCCTCGACGTGCATCCCGATTACGTCAGTAACGAGACCCAGGTGAGTACATAAGAATTATAATGCATTAATATTATTAAACATTGCTTAAGGAGTATTTGATTGCTTTAACAGCAATAAAATAATCAAAAATTATAGAAGTGTATACACATGAAATAATTTCATACGTTGTAACGGTGCTGACTGTGGTGTACTCTCCCCGGCACCACCTCGGGGGAGCCCAAGCTGCCCACGACTATTGATTGTTAATTCGGCGCTGTACGAAAGGGTTCGGAGAAGGGGTTGGGAAGGCTCCGCCGCACCCTCTACCCCCGTGCTCAGGCATTAAAGTCACATCGGCGTAGCTGCATGTTGTGTAACTGTAGCCTCACTTAATAAACTGTCACGCCTCTCACTCTTGGGGTTGGCATAGTAATGGCCGAAATTTATAGCATATATGAACCTTCTTTGTTCAGTATGTACATAATTTGTTGAAACATTGTTGGAGAAGTCTGGGGAATGAGTAAATAGCGGGATAAAATCAGGGGCAGGATGAGGTGCACTTGGAATTGGGGAGGGGGATTGGAGGATGTCGTCGGGGGAGGTGCTGAGGGGGGTAGTCGGGAGTTAAAATGAGTGGGGTAGGGAGGTGGAGTGTTTAGGTAAAGTGGGTTGTGGAAGGGGTGGAAGTAGGTGATGAGGGGGTAGGGCGGTGGAGTGGGTCGGGTAATTGGTTGTGGGTGGAAGGGTGGTATGAAGGAACTTGTAAGTCGCACGGAATGTTTCATTGGTTTTGTTTGGCTTTGGCAGGTGCTTACGCTGCAAGGGCCGTGGTCGGAGCGCGACGCTCAGATGACGGAGACGTTCGCCAGGCTCCAAGATATTTACGGACAGGGGAGAGTGCTGGGAGTTTTGGGTAAAATACGCCGGAAGGGAGTGTTCGGATGTCGATTCTGGTGACATCGACATTTTTACTATTCTAGCCAATGCGAGCGTAAGACCGGTATGCTATTGCGAATGCGGACTGTTACCGAGTAGGACGATGTTGGTCTCAGTAGGTCGTATCATCTCCTCTCTTTCTCTACACACGGAATACATACGTAGGAATGTTAACTCATATATTAATATAAGGTACCTACTCGTATATGCAACTAAAACTTATTAAAATTTAATTTTATTCATATGATGTTGTTACGTGTTTGATCGACGAACAACCGTGTCAAAGGTCTAATGGGGCCATTCGACTTTCAGGCAATTCGGTATCACAAAGTCAGCAAGTCGACTATGTCGACGGTGAGTGGACTCGAGTAAAACGTGAGGTCACAGAGGAGCCCAGTTCCACGCATCAGACTCCTGCTGCCGATGATGACAAGCCGGCAAAGGTGCTGCCCAAATATGCACTTTACAACGCTACGGGTAAAGTTAGCTACTAAGTTAGAGCAATCGGCCGTGCGGCATATAATTAATGTTTATCCTCTGGTCTGGAGCCCAATCACAGACTCTTTTTCAGGACCACCCGGAAAAGGTGCCCTGCTGTTCTCGTCCGGCTGGCCAGAGCTTCAGTGGCCGGACGGTACATTCACCATCCTCGACACACCTATAGGCGAGCCCACCATCAAACCCACGAGGCTTTACACGATACTAGTGGTTCGCTTCGCCGACGGCGACAACACTCGCGACAGGGTGAGCTCTACTTAGTTAAGCTGTAAATCATTGTATTTTATCGGACAAAAATTTTGTAGAGTTGGTTTTTAGTGCAGTGACATAAGTATTTTTCCTTATTTGCAGATAACGTTGGAGTTTAGCTTTAAGCAGTCCGCCGGCTGGTGGACGGCGGCCGGGGTGGAGGTGCGGCGCGGTCGCGGGGCGGGGATGGGGCTGCTGCCACCCGCGCAGCCCGCAGCCCCCGCAGCGGTGCTGGGCCGAGCATACCGTTGCCCGCAGCCTCTGGTGTACGCCGCGGAGAACGCTACACTCACGTTCCCTGACATACTGGTAATTGAGGCTTCTTGTGACGTCACATCTCGAACATTACGTAATATTTAATTTATTCAAAATAGTAATGTTCCAGATGCAGCCCTTCATGGAAAACACTCAGAAGTTTGCAGATGCGTTCGACTGCATCGGCTTCACTACGGTCCCTATCTGGTAGGTGCTAAAGTGGGCTCGCTACTCTTAGTTTCTGTTCTCCACTCGGTGCTAAGTGACGGAGAAGAGAACTCACTGAATTAAAAGAAAGTGCGAAGACGACCTTCAGGTGATAAGGACTAATAAGAAGGTAAAGCGGAAGCAGAGACAATAGTGGAGGAGAGCGAGCGAGCAAGTGAAATATGTAACTATGAAAAGCATTCACTCTTCGCGCTGGTACTCTGCCTGGCAACGCAACGAACTTTATGCTTCAAATGTCTAAATAAGCAATTTCCTACACAGGTCAGGATTGATGGTGACTTTCATCATGGCAATCGGGCTTGCTGTGTCAATCTCTATGATCATGGACATCAAGACAATGGACCGCTTCGAGACCAGCCGCAGCAAACAGTTGACGATCACCGTCAGCGAATAACCACATCGGAGGAATTCAATGATACGGGTTCGACAGAACCGTGACGGAGCGACCTGACGTGTAGCTGCAGTTATGGTGTTCCGATGCAATATTATTGATGTTACAAGATTAATTGAAATATTGTTAACATAGGACGAATCAGCAATAGAAATTACAAATAGATTCGATCTCTCCGATTTTAATCTGTTGTTTGTTGTATGATCAACGTACATGCGTAAAAGGCTGTTCGCCTCGTCGGCCGTGTGGCAACGGCGTCAGAATTTTGCCACCCCATGTCCACCCGTGGGTGTCGTATGAGGCGACTAAGGGTTGTCTGGGCTATAGCATCTGTCGTATAATGGAGTTCGGGACATCGCGGTGTCGGTGCCATCTTGTCCATATTTTGTAAACAGGGCGCACCGCGGCTCCAGGGCCGTTGTCGAATCAGGTCTACAACGTATGGCTGGCAAGTGGGGGCTTGGCTGGCATGCATTTCGCAAACTTCAACTACCTCATGAAGCCCAAATCCCGTGCTGTTCTGGGATTTAAAAAGAATGCAACAGCTGCTTATCCTCCCGGGCATGTCGTAGGAAGCGACTGAGGGAATATTTTTTCGAGCGTGGAGCACTGTAACATCACTTCAAGTTCAGTTTTAGTAAGTCGACGATTCACTACATGTTCTTGCGTATTAGTAAAGTCGTAATATTAGGTAAGGTTAGGTTTAAAGCACGACAGGGTCCCGGGAGAACTTGCCTTCTGCGACCTTGTCCGGCCGTGTTACTTAAGATTAGGTTAGATTCAGACAGGGTCCTGGAAGTTTATGTATTCCGCGACTTTGTCTGGATAATAAGGTCCGGATTCAACTGCCTTGCACTTCCTGTAATGTCGTGATCGTTTCTGCGGATTTGCCGGTAGTGGCCGTGTGAGTTTCCCAGCAGTCGGCGCTACAGGAAACGCCGCCCGCGCAGCCGACTGTCCGCCCCACGTCCGTGGAGCGCACACTCTCCTATGCCGCGGCATTTTGACCGGCTGTTGTGGAAGCGCTGTAAATCCTTCAAACGTCACCACGCCGAGGTGCGACTGGGGCTTGTCCCCTTTTATGCCTCGAAGCGTTTTTAACGATTAAAAAAATAATAATATTGAATCGTTTTTATTTAAAAAGCCCAACTTCTGTTCTGTTCTGACGAGTGAACCTGCGGCGCGGCTCACCTGATGGTGGGGGAGACTGTTATTGTAATGGTAAAAAAACTTTTATTTCGCAATATCTACAAATCCAGTTAAAATAAAACAACTACAAAATGTTGTTAGTATTGTTAGTATTAACCTTATATTAGGAGTATGTATTATCAGTGTTAGTTGCACTAGTTTATGGTTCCCTTTTCGTGTGAAGGCCTCCTCCATCTTTTTCCAGGCAGTTGTGTTCCTGCCTATGCACATGCACTCCTTGCCTACTGTTTCGGTCCACCGTTTGATTGGTCTTCCAACATTTCTTGGCTTCTCTGGACCTCTCAAGATGGAAAGTCGATGTAATTGTCCACCGAGAGACGGAGAACCGTGAGATGCGGTCCAGCCACTGCCACTTCACCTCCAGCGTTTGTGTAAGGGCATCAATTAATTTTGTTCGCTGCTTGAAATTTTCGCATTTTATTTGAGACTATTGACAGTCATTAGTTGAGGTCACGAAATCAAAGTCAAAACATATGAGGATCGTGTCAAGATCACACACACAACACAACGCACTGCTAGTGTAGGGAGCTACCTGTTAATTTTGTGGTTATGACTTAGTTGCCACCAAATATTTACCGTAGTCTTATTCTTGAGAGCCCAGAACTACAGGGCTGCAGTATAATTGCCGTATAATATTTGCTAATCTGTGCCAAAGTTGGGCAAGTGTACGAGTGTGTTAGGGAGAAAGCGAGGGTAAATATAAAAAGTGCCAATTTGATTAAATGAATCAAGTTTTGCGAAGATTAAAATACTAGATAGCAATAGACATATATCCAGAATTCAATAATGCTGCAAAAAACTAATGCAGTCTATCGATTCGAGCGACACGAACTCGCGTGTGTATTTAATTCATATAGTTAATTATACACAGTGATGCTCAGAGGATAAATATATAGAAATTGTTTATAGCTCCAATTGTACAATAAGTACAATCAGTTAAAGGGAAAACTACACTTAAGCTAAAAGTAGGCAAGGAGAGCCGAGGTCGTGTCTCAGATGACTCGAGAGGGTTGCACTTTCAGTTAAGTATCTGTATGCTTTTTTATATTTGTTACCACATAACCTTTCGACTCCGATTTTGATGATTCTTTTTTATTTGAAAGCTGGTGCCCACGGGCAGGTTACACGTAGTCCCAATTTAATTTTGTCTTATTCTGACAATGGGATGTGGCATGGCAATACCATATAAGTCTTTAATTTGCGTCGGGTATGTGCGCCACAAATGGACGAATAACTCAATATCACGTTAACGGATTACGATGATTTATTTTTTATTGGAAAGGATGTATTTCAAGCGTAGTTTTACGAGAGCTAGACCTAGGCCAGCAGTCTTAGGTTCTGATTAATTTTATTTCGTAATATTCCCACGATAATTCGTTAGTACAAAGAGAGTAACCGCGCGTAAAAGCGTTTAATGTTTGATTAGTCGGTTTTTGTTTTTGCTCGTAAATATACATGTATTATAAGTATAGATTGTTTCACAGTAGCATATCAGTCAATGGCAGAGCATCAACTGGTGCAGCTCCTCTCCGCTACATGTTTATTATCATAATTAACTGTAGGACATTCACTTTCCCCGGCCGCAGCGTCTGCGCCGCGTCTTGTCGCCGCGCCGACGTATCAACCCAGCCAGCATTCCTAATTGAATTGACATGGGGTCAGGTGAGTTCGGCCACCACTTGTGTCATGACGTACTCGCGCACCTTTCGACCACAAACATATGTTTTGGTGGCACCACGTGGTGTTGATTGTGCTGTTGATAGAAAAGTTTTTTCACTAACCGTATTCTGTTAAAACTACTCTTGAAGTACATCCTTTCCAATAAAAAAATCGTCTATTTGTCGCGCACTTAATGCATATGATTTTCCCATGGATGCCAATGTCAGAATTGGACCAAATGGGAAGTGCCAGCTTTCAAATGAAAAAATTATCATCAAAATTGGTTCTCTCAGTTCAAAGAGATGACGTGACAGGTTATTTTAATATCACAAACAGACTCCAATTTTATTTAATTGTATTGATACATACGATGCTTTTTAAAGTTAATTGCAATTGTTAAATTTAAGGCGGTTACATTTTCACCACGTTGAGAGGTGGAGAAACACTTGCAGTGTCCAGACTGAACCTTGAATGTGATTTGTGACAGACATTATATTTATGAAAAAGTTTTTATTATAAACTAGCTGCGCCCCGCGGTGTTACCAGCGATTAAAAAGTATGTCGATGAAAACTAACCATAAACACGCAACTAAACTATCCCACTAATTTATATTTTACAGAATTTACCGGATTAATAACCTCCTCTTTTTGAAGTCAGTTAAATAGAAGGTAGCCTGTGTGCTATTTCAGACTATAAACTATCTCTGAGCCAAATTGAATCCAGATCCGTTCAGCCGTTTTGGAGTTAATAAGCATAATACAGAAATGTTCCAATCATGAATTAATCATGAACCCTCCATCAACAAACAATCCATCACGGATCACGTCTGTTGCGTCACAGCGGTCAGACGAGAGGCTGCGTCCCTCTTGACGTCGAGAAAGTGGTCGCAGCTCAGTTCGCATCCCCGAGGTATAGTTTAGGGATCGGCTTCTTTTATGATTGTTCACTGATTATAATACTACGTGATTTATGCAATTCAGGTGCGCATTTAGGGGGAGAGGATTCCCTTAAACTTTTCAAAAAATGAAAAATATGCAGTGGAGTTTGTTTCAACTATTATCTTTATTCATTGAACTAATTGAAAGATTTCTTGTCATTGTATTTTCAAACATAAACAATGATATACATTCGGAAATCTGAAGGGACAGAATGTAATCACCAAGATTGCAATTAATTATCTACAAGAGCTATTTTTCTGTCCATATGTATTAATGTAGTTACAATACAATAAAACTTTATTACGAAAATAGTATCCCAGCGGGCCTCTCTTTTATTCCCGAGGGCTCGATACCTCCAAATCCAGCCCCGACGCTAGCCATGATAAGAACCGTGGTAGCTCAGCGTCCGGGCGGTCGCCTCAAGTTGCGCAGTCCACTAGCAACCCGAGTTCGATCCCCGGTACCGGCACCGATAGTGGTATTCATAATAATAATAACTTTTGCTCAAAATTTTGTTACTAAGACACTCAATAACTATGTTAATATGTTACTAATATTACAATTACAATACATATAAATATTTTTGTTTTATATACAATTATTGTATAAAACGTGCAGCCTTAGGCAGTGATTAATTCTCCCCTCACGTGCTTGTTACTTCTTAGCTCAGTGTGTGTACGTTTGTTTATATCTAAGTTTACCGTACTATATGTTTTATAAATATCAAATATTATACCGATAAAACAATTTGCAGTCCACGGAACCCAAAGTGTTCAAATTAAACACCTGTTTAATTTTCTCCCAATAAATGAGTTACGCAACCCGAGAGCACACGAGTGGTGGGCCTGTCTGTCTGCCAGATTTGATTAAAAAGGAAAGTGAAATACAGTTTGTTGCGCAATAACTTGTTGTTCAGTTATTAACATAGATTAACTTTATGTTCTTACTTACTCAGTCATTACTTAGTCAAATGTACACATTTAACATTTAGCAAGTGTCATTAGCTTAGGTACGGTCTGGGAATCGAAAGGTCGTAAGCTGGAATCAAGCATTCGTAAAACAAAAAAAAAAAGGTTAAGCTTATTTGGAATGATTAACAAGATCGTTAATAATATTTGTGAAAAAAATATTATTAACAATCGACCGAAACGTTTACTCTCAATTAGTTTTTATAATAATTTTGAAAATTGATTATTGATTGAGATATTGGGAGGTTTAATGACAATACAAGACTGTGATAACGAATTAATATGACAAAAGGAATAGAACAATAAGAACAAATAAAAAAACAGGTGCCATAAGTTAAAAATTTAACAATTATACTTCGGAAATGAAACAGAGCGTCCGCGCGTAGTAGCGTTCATGTTTAATCCGTGAACAATTTGATTTTAAATCGGTCTTTGTTTTTACTTGTACTACTCTTAGTTGTGTATCTCCGATACTACTAACTAAATTTACTAATATTCTTGTTAACCATCCCAACTAAACTTAAGCTTGCGCTAGGAGATGGTTCACAGCCCTGTATCCCCTGCCTGTCCTATAAGGTGACTAAAAGGGGCCTCGGGTTCACTGGGCGATAAGGGTGGGGGCCTTTGTCGTCCCGGGAAGAAGGCGACATCGGGAGGCCCGTGTGGCCTCGCACTGCGAGGGCACAGGGGGGTGAGGAGTAACCTCTCCCCGGGACGTGCTCTCCTAAGAGCACGGTGCAGAGTGGCTCCGGTGCGTTCCTCTGGAGATCCCGGAGCCCCTCACCCTGCACCGAGGTAGGGCAGCCGGGGAGGTTTTAGTGGGTAAAAACCCCACACAACCACCGCCTTCCCGCCAGAAGGCGATAGTTCACTTCAGTAGTCGAATGGTGGACTCGAACCCACAACATTACAATTGGACCAAACGACATAAACTATCTAAAACAAAGTAGAAGAACAGCGCGCTATCAACAAGATTGAAATGTATTTGTTACGTAATACGATTTAACTCAGTTCATTAATAAATGTATGTGTTGGAAAGCGTGAGAAGAAACATATGATGTGGAATACAAACACACCCGCCGCAAACGTGGTGCAGTCGGCGACCTCTGGCGGCAGAGAGCGGAGCTGCTGCTCGAGAGATGAGTACTTCTTGTCTTTAGGCTTGGTGTGAGGTACGACCGACATCTGTTACGTATTTAAAAAAAATACGTGAATTCTCTAATCCGGCGGCGGTCAGATTTAACGATTTCATTATATTAAGATTATTTAAGTATTTATAGCGGTATGGAGCTAGAGTGGAGTGGAGTGGAGAATGTTACGAGTCGACAATCTGTCTCTTGTAAGGTTTTCTTCGGTCACATAGCCTGGAAAAATGATACAATGGAAACACTCCTGGTCCTAGGGAAGGCGACAAAGAGGGCGTTATGCTTTACAAAACAGATGCGAGATAACACTAAACGTCACCCCTTATATGTTAGGAGCATTGCTGGAGTTTCTTGGCCACCTCTTCTCCCAGCGCCAACGCTCCCCGAAGTGGCACTCAAAGTTAGTTTAGGTTTTGAATGTCCCTTAGATTATCCGTGCAACCGACCAAGTCGTGGTTCGGCCTTCTCGGGCGCCATCGGATCGGAATGCTTACGCGTAACATAGTAACTCCCTTGTGTCAAGTTACTAGCGATGGAGGTGCAGGCTAAGCGATCTAAGAGCTATGCCTGCCACCTCTCAATCCGGTGAAGCAGTCAAGGCCAGCTTCTCTGGCCAATCTGTGTAGTTCGTCATTAAAAAAAATATATTAAAAAATAAAAACACTAACACGTAAGTCCACGAGGCATTCATAGCACACCACTGAAGACCGATATAGGTGCAGAGCGATCGTCCGCAACTTAATTCGCAACATAATTTGCAAAGGAACCGCTTCCACTGACACGTGTAGAGATATGTGTGTGCAAACGTGTTATAAAGAGAAACGCCGGCGCCTCGTTCACAGGCTGAGCGCAGAAGTATGGCTTGACTCTAGTTCACGTCGGAATTCTACGAGATCGTGAATTCCTCCGACACCAATACTGTAACAGTATTGTAAATTTTTTTATTTGCTAAAACATGTTGACATATAAGTGTCACAATTTATTTGTGTAAGTCCACATGTTTAGTCATTTATATTATGACATGTAAATGGCGATGGAACCCCACATAGTAAACATTTTATGTATCGTTTAAAAATTCGTGAAGACTACACTACAGATTTTTGCTCAGCAGCAAAAATATAGCGTCGCTAAAGAAAGTTTTAATATCTCGGAAGAAAAAGACGCTAGGTAACTGAAATAAATTGTCTATCATATACAAGTCAATATCCTCAACATAAAATAATATTTTTATTATTTAAAAATTAAACGGAAAAGGATATCTTACGTAAACTTGGATAATACAATATTTTTCATTAAATTTTAGTACTAGTGTTGCTCTCATGTGGCGATATAATAAAATCCAAATAAAATTTCGTCTTTATCTTCCGAGATATTAAAACTTTCTTAACCAACCCTTTATTTTTGTTCACGGCTGTTTAAAAATTATGAAGCATAAGCTGTTTGTGTAGTTGTGTTTTAAAAGGTACAATAGTGAACCTTATCAAATACTTTAATGCACACAACAGCAGTCGCCGTTGCCACAGTTAACCAGCACTTATAACTGTTAATATGTGATTATTTTTCGGGATATTTGGGGTCTTATAAGTTGTGTACAAGGGAGTGGCATTGTAACGTGTATCCCAGTTGGGTCAAAGAAATCGGAAGCGCGGCTGCTAACGAGCTCCGTTCCGCGCGCCGACTGACCTCGCTGTGAGGTCGTCTTCGTTGTAAGTGGTGCAATTAATATATATAATTAGGTAATTTTTCCTGATTCTCGAACACAAACAAATAATAAGAATCCTTGAGTTTAATTAATATAATATTTAATTGAGTTGTGCTGCTCGGAGGTTTTAATCATATCTCGTCTCAGACTGGGCACATATAACGAACGTTGAAAAAGAGATGCGAGGAAAAGAGAAGAGGTTTTGAGCCTCTGTTCTTTTTTACAGCTACTCTACACGGTCGTGGAAGTTCCCCGCCTGCATTTTCCCTGTATCTCCCTCTCCTGATCAAATATTCATAATTGTAATGTATGTAATTAAATCAATATTCTTTTTAAAATATTCAATAGAAACTTTTACAGTTACATAAAGGAATTTCACCGACTTATTACCGAACGAACTTCTAGATGTTAAGTGGCTTGTGGATAATTCATTGGTCACGGGAATCGAACTCGCTCTGCTGGGTGCGGCCAGATGCTGGAGCACGTTGAGCGAGATGTGGCCGTCCAGACACGGAGACCGATAGTCACCTGTCTTCACGCCCGTCAGGTTAATGGCTCGGCGTAGCGACCAACAACAGAGGACAGAGTGACTATTAAGTACAAGCCTAATATTAATTACGTAGTTATTTTTAAAGAGCTCCTGTGTGAATCATCGAGCAAGATGGAAGTATCGGGATAGAATTTTTATCCCCTATACAAAATATGTAAATATTTAATAATAATTTTTCTTTATGAAAACTGACATTATATTAATACGTGAAGCATAAACTTTGTCCCCCTTCTTACAAAGATTGCGCTGACGCAGGACAAATTTTAATTAAACCAATAACCTCCTTTTTGAAGCCAGTTACATAAAAAGTCATCTAAGTTACTCCTTGTTTCATCTGCTATCTTCCAGTGAAAGTTCCGACAAAATCGGTCCGGCCCTTCCAGAGATTAGAGGAAACAAACAAAAATTGTAAAAAATGCTATTTTGCCATATATATATTATAACGTGTAATACCTGTAGTAAAAACCAATTGTTTCAATATTAAAACAGAATCTCCAATTTTATTTATAAATAAAGATGTTTTGTTTTTTAATTATGCAAACATAATGCATTAAATCAATAAAAAAACATTGCCTTTGACAAATATACATTTTTTTATACTAAATAGGCTCACGTTTGTCTTCTATCTCGCTTGATGGAAGGCGATGATGAAGCCTAGGATGGAGCACGTGAGCCTATAAGGTGTCTGATTTCACATGACACATTTAAGTCCAATGTGAGACTTAAATGTGTCCAGATTGTACCCGCGAGGAAAGAGTGATCGCGGCAGAAAGTTACATACAGTTGTTGGGCAATGGTTAAAGGATAATTAATTGCTGGCAGATAGTTTATATATAAATAGTAATTTCAATGCTCCCATTTCTGGTTTAGTAAAGAAATGGATCAATGTCAAGAGAGAACTCTAAATTATTCTATCGATTAGAACTGTAGCAGGAGACCTGCGATGTACTAAAGGATATGTCGATTGCAGTTATGAATTGCCGTTACAGTTGCCGAATATGATTTGATTTGTAGCCATAACTTTCCATTTCTCGGATTCTTAGGAGTAAAAAGTTTGTCCCCTACATAAGTTGATGGACACTATATGTTTAAATATATATTATATTATAGGATAGTAATGTAGATAGCTTGCTTCACTCTTGCATACCGGCGCGCAAGCTTTCTCGCGACTCCGTGCCGAGCTTACATGCCACTGCCCGCGGCGACTGCGTGAAGAGCGGACGTGTCTCTCCGGCATATATTTTACGAATTACTTCGCATCAATTTATTGCGTATCTATTGAGAGAATTATTTTATTACTTAGATAAAACAACAGGAACGCTGTGTTGTGTGTGGACTTTGTGATTATTAATCTGTTGTGCTTTTATTGTGCGGCGAGTGGCGGTTGGACGGATTTATTCGTGTTTTGGTAAGTTATGTTTATATTTATAATTAATTTAATGAATAAATATTTAGAAAAAAATTTATGCGAATTGAGAGATAACAACGTAATCACATGCCATTGAGCTTTAAGACAAAAATCAAATCAAAAGCTAAGCGCTACTTCGCGCGGACGCCGTTTTATTTCCAAAGTATCGTAGTTGTATGGCGAAGTTTTTTTTGTTGTCGCAATGTAATTAAAATTTTAGGAGTATCATAAACCTACCAATATCACATTGAAAAGGATTCTTCCATAATATATTTAGAAGTTCTGGAATATCTTCGGAACACAAGGTCCTAATTAAACAAAATTCACATCAGACTTACTCGTAATTGCAACCAAACCCTATGAATCAAAAAGAAATTTCAGAAAAGGTTCATAAATGAAAGCCATAAATAACGAATTGCGAACCTCCTGCTTTTCAACCGACTTCAAAAAAGGAGGTTCTCAATGTGTTTGTATGTTTTTTTTTGTGAGAATTTGGTTAGGTTCTGATTCAGAATGAAAATCTGTTCTCGATAATTCATAATAACTAAGAGGGCGTCCACGTCGATATGAAGTCGGTTTTTGTTTTTGGTCGTAAATATACTTGTTTAAACAGGTGTAGTCGATAAAGCTCCAGCACCTCTTTCACCACCACCCAGCGACTCATCATGTCACCAAACAAGACGCGCAGCACGTTCAGTTTCTCTTTTTTCTAAAATTGAGCAATTAGCATGTTAATTGATAGAAACCATCGCGCAAATTTTATAACACTTGCTTCTTAGACAACGATTTTGATTTAATCTAATAGCTTATACAATGAATTATATTTAGCAGAAAAATACAAGCGATTTGAGAACGAGAAGAGACCTGCAGCTCCGAAGTCCTGACATGATTAATGGTGTAATTATATGTTCTTAAGTCCTTTCAATCCTTTTTTTTTTTTTTGTTTACGAGGAGGAAATCTTCAGAAAGATACCCCGCCTTCTGGGGGGAAGGCGGCGGTTATGTGGGGTTTTTACCCACTAGAACCTCCTCGGTGGCCCTTCCTCGGTGCATGGTGAGGGGCTCCGGGATCTCCAGTGGAACGCACCGGAGCCCCTCTGCACTGTGCTCATAGAGAGCACTTCCCGGGGGAGGTTACTCCCTCCCCCCCTGTGCCCTCGCAGTGCAAGGCGACACGGGCCAGCCGATGTCGCCTTCTTCCCGGGTCCGAATTGGCGGACGACAAAGGCCCCCACCCTTGTCGCCCAGTGAACCCGAGGGCCCTTTTAGTCGCCTTGTACGACAGGCAGGGGATATCGTAGTCTTATTCTTGAGAGCCCAGAACTACAGGGTTGACGTCCTTTCAATCCTAGCGCAGACAGGGCCAGCTGAGGCAATGAATTAATCATTCATGCAAATATAAGAAGTAATACTTATCTGTTATATGGAATTTATGTTAAGTGGAATTGCAGACCTGTTTGGTAATATGCACTTGCTTAGTAAATATCTGTTCGCTCTCCACTTGAAAATATCCACATTGTAACAGGTGGGGAAAGACAGACGCGGCCAAACTATTCCAGTTATTCCTGAGTACACTCTACAAAATGCGTTCTTTAGAACAACAAGTAATTTTACGAGCAAAAACAAATACCGACTTGAAATGATCAAACGTTAAACGCTATTACGCACATACGCCCTCTGTGTATTTCCGAATTATAGTAGAAATAGTACGAATTAATGTGAACCTAACCAAACTACTTTAACAAAAAGCATAGAGACGAATTGAGAACCTCCTCCTTATTTAAAGTTGGTTAAAAAGGCTAGCCAAATTACGCCATATCAAGACTGGGAGATTGGTTTTAGCTGCGTCACCAATGTACCTCTTAGTCCGCCTGTCCACTGAGTCCAAAGCTTTGAGATGGTATTTAGCAGCGTCTTCCCAAGCGCGAGAGTGTCCTACACACGACTGCACTTGAGAAGTATGAAAATGCAGCGTTAATGACAATGTACAGAACCCGAATAACAGTCACAACATACAACACACGCAGGCTAGTTCTCCATGTCACCCACAGCACACGCCAATACAATAGAATTTCTTTACAAATGCTGTGGTTTTACACATTTTGTAATATTTGCTTTGTTGGAATTCTGTGTCGAGGTTGTGTACGATCGCTATTTTAATGATCAAATCTGGTAATTGGATGTGCGCGTCTTATTTTATTAGAAGCGTCGCTTATTCTTTGCTAATTGTTAGACTTTGAACGTCACTAATTATTACTTTAAGTTGGAATGTGTGTAAAGATTTTGGTGGCGGTATCATGGGAACGACAGTCTGTATTTGATCTTAACTTATTATCATAAAGTATTTAGCATCATTCACTATTACATTCTTCAAGTTCAAGAAATCTTCAGCATTTTACTGTTTGAATTATTTTACTTTCATAGACTACAATAGATTTTGTTTTAAACTAGCTAATGTCGTCCGCTTTTCTGGAAATAGGGAAATAAGTTACTTTTTGTTACATCAGCTGTCTGGTTGTGAAAATCCCGTCAAAGTCGGTCCAGTTTCAGGTCGGTGGTTTATGTACAATACGATATGCATGTAGTAAAATAGCGGTTATTATAATATTAAAAACAGACTCCAGTTTTATTTGTTTTTATGGGTTGGTGTTATATGGACATGTTTGCTTAATTTACGTCAGCAAATTTCATATCCTATTTCTTTTCGTTATTGGCACAAATTTTAGTCAAAGAAAGCGTTTCGCTTCTACGGTAACACTGCGAGCTGCGAGTTGATATGAGCTGTAAAACTATATCTCCATTCATTGGACCACTTTTGCTTTTTAAATCAAACTTACAAACGCTGTCGGTTTCTACTATTAATATCCTAGATATACTTTAAGCCAATCGTTTTTTGAGTTTAATAAACAGTGAAGAACGGTGAAGTTGTGAACGGAACACAAGTTGTTTGTTCCCAATACATATATTACTGAAGTCGCAGTAGCTAGACTAGAATGCAAACAGATCTAAAATTAAATTTTCATTTATAGTATTGAAAATATAGGCAAAGTTCAAACAGTTCTGTCTGGAGACTAGCCTAATGTCTTCTTCAATGACACCTCACCTGAGGTGCATTTCACATATTGCTGGTTGTTAAATGTACACTACGATTTGTCAATTTGGACTTGTTTGACAATAAGTATATTTATTACGCTCGAACACCCTTCATTTCCGAACCTAACTTTCATCAAGCTACTCTTAAAGTTCATCCTATGCAATAAAAAATGATCATTGAAATCGATCGGTGTGCTATTGAGTTATTCGTCGTTCGGGTCGGCGTACATAATGAGAATAATAATAATAATTTAACTGTGTACAATGGTATTAAAATGACATGTACACAGCTAGTATATTCATAACAGTACCAACACTTACTGCAACGGGCGTGCAATATGACAATAGTTTATATACCTCACTGGACAAACTTTACTTAGTTATGCAAATTTAACACTTACATGGTATGGGAAGCACCAGCACTTAAACAAAATAAAAATCCTCAAAATCTGTTCACCCAGTCAAAGTTAAATAAGTAACATATATAAAAAAAGACATACACACGAATTGATAACTTCCTCCTTTTTTAAGTCGGTAGATAAGGAAATAAACGTCATAAAAGAAAGGTAACAGGGATTCTGAATTGCGTGTGTACCACAATGTACGTCCTTACACATCTTTGGTCACAATTGATTCTTTTTGGGTTGTGTTGTCTGCGATGACGGAGATTCTACGAGTAGAAGACGTTGTTATACGTTTAATGATCATATTATTTATTTTATTTTTTGTCTGTTTAAATTCCATATAAAAGTAGTCTTTAGGTAGTCCCGGGCACCACTGAAAATCAGCGCGCGCAATGCAATCTAGCGACCGCAAATGCTGAGACGGTGTCTGATATTGGCATCATATGTTTTGTATTATTTGTCCGTGTAACTTTAACTGTGTTTTGTCTATTTTTCATTCTTTTTCAATGTGTGTTATATTATGTCTGTGATGTGTTTTTGTATTGTGATGTCTATGTCTATGTCCCTACATATGTATGTTACCCACTAATACTTGTGGAATGTACTTTGTTAATCTTATTGAACAAAATGACGTAGAAATCGTTATCGGTATCTTTACAATTTGCATTACAGTGATCCGATGATTGATTGACTGTAAAGTATTCTGCCATCGAATATTCAATATAGTTCGCTTAGAAAAGTATAAAAAAAACAAGTAAATTTCAACGAAGTTTGTGGAACCGTCGACCCATTTTATGCATGATAGCGTCGCGATAATTTTCGTCAAGTTTTGTTTGGATCATTTTCGATTGTGTTTCATCACGGTGGCCGGAGGTTATTGTTTTTGTTCATAACTGTATTACAACTGGCAGACGGTGAGCAGTTCTACGGGTACTTACCGCAAGCTGCTCCCTCTACAACACTTGCTTCAGTGGTTGTAAAATGCCGTAAAACGACTGAAGTAAAACTTTATTAACTCCATATATACACAATTGTTCAAGAAATAAAGGAATTGTGCGCGTATTGCTCTCTCTAGCTTATACAGTGTGCCACAGACAATAGGCCTGCACTGTACAGACATACGAAACTTAACTCTCTTTTTATCTTCTTTATATCTACACTCATCACACTTCGTAACGCATTCATCAGCTTTAAGTCAAACGTGCGCAAAGATGTTTTGAAAATGACGAATTGAATCCTAGTTACTTTGTTTGAAGTCAGTTAAAAAGGGAACCAGAGTAAGTTCACCGACCGATGAACGATGCGAAAAGAAAAGCTCTGTCTTACGTGTTTGGTCCATCCAAGGTCGTCAGCACACGCCGGCACAGCGGCCGTCGGAAGTAGAAAACCGCGGCGACCTGTTGTGCGAGTCGCGCGAATTTCACCGCTCTCTACGAGATCGTTTAAAAACAACCGCGTGCCGCGAGGTGACGAGTTCTTGTCTCACCGCACATGTGTTTAACTATTTACTGGTACTTCTGTATTGCTCTGTACTTTCACGACCCTAACATGAACAGGGTGGACAGCTAGAAACAGAAAATTAATCTTTACATATAAAAAAATTTGAGTGTCTGATTGTAACATTAAAACAAGCGCTTTTTTCTACATGCACATGAATGCATGTACGGTACATGTACCAAAATATTTTTTTACAATTTTTGTCTGTCTGTTTGTTTTTCTGGCTAATCTCTGGAACGGCTGGACCGATATTGACGGACCTTTCACTGACAGATAGCTGATGTAACAAGGAGTACGTTATGCTTTAACGTATATTTATTTTAGATAATATTGAAATATTTGTAATAGCAAAAATGTTTGTTTGTTTGTAGTAGTCGTGGTAGTATCACAATGACTTATTAATCAATTTCAGCCCGTTAGGTGTATGTATGGCATGGGAGAGTAACGGAACAGACAAACAAACTTGCGAAGTAACTGTGGCCATGAGAACGACGCACCGCAATGTTCGCGCTTCTGTGTTGTGTGAATATAATGCGTACCGATGTTTGGAACAAAGGCATGTTATACAGGGCGGTGTCGCTCTCATAGCTCTGTTTTTATCTCACCCTCTATCTAATATACTTACTTGCTAACTATAACTAACTATACTGACGAAGTAAGCATAAAGTCACATACATATATCTTGGTATGTTAAAGTAGTTATTTGCCAAATTTCTCTTTTCGCATAAGGGATATAAAACGAGCTAGTGGCTGTACCGGCATTTAATTGAATCGTTGCTAGTGGTGTGAGGGGGACGGTTTACCGACGTCCATTTCTGCACATCACTCGACATGACAAAGGAAACAGTTATGGCGTTGGATAATTCAAGGTTTGTATGGAACAAGATATAAGCGGTTGAGATAAAAAATATTGGATATCCTTACATAGTATAAAACAAAGTCGCTTCCCGTTGTCTGTCTGTCTGTTTGCGGTAAACTCAACAACTACTGCACTGATGTTTATGATCATCACCAATGGATGGAGCGGTTCTCGGCCAAGGTTTTAGTATATCATTTATTAAGTTTTCGTATAAATTGGCTAAAATATAACGATATTTCGGAAAAATGTATGTCTTCAACGATTTTGAGATATAACAAAATAATGTATGACGGAATTGTGTATCTTATATAGGACTACAGAAAAGTTTGTGATGGCACATGTCTATATCTTAAGAATAACATGCTATATCCATATTAACACTTTAAAAATAGAGCAATTGGAAAGCTAATTACAAAAAACGGTATTATTCCTTATTAATTTAAATACATTAGTTGGCTTGAGAATTTTATTGATATTATTTTCTCCCTTTACACAATGCAAATATAATTAATAAGTTACGAAATAGGAAGTAGACATCGCCAATATCATCGCTGTAAACCACTAAATGATTCATATCATGATGGTCTCTTCTGTCTCATCAACTAAATGGTGGCTGTACACAAATGAAAACTGTAAATACTAATGTTGCATAGCTGTGCGCTATCATTGTAACTCAATAGTCTGTATTAAATATCGGTTCAGTTTTGTTGATTCAAAAAACTGACTGATTGTATATGGGTATACGCACTAAAGTAGAATTCTGTTATCTCTGTCTACCCTCTATGTGACGGTTGATATTGTTGATTCCGAATCGCTTCTGTTTACAGCGCGCACCACGCGACGGTCACCTGCGGTCCGCCGGACAGTCATTACGGCTGCTAATGGACTCGGCTATTGTCTGAATATAAAAAACAGAGCGACAGTTCGTTTACCGTTCTGATTTGATTGGTAACGGTGAAGTGGATTCCCGAAATATACGCGACTTACTGCTTACAGTCGATCTTGTACCCGAGATGACACCTCGCCGACGCACAGCTGCACCATTACAGATGATACAGCAGTTGCACTTGATCTCGCTGTGCCAGATTGTGTGCAGTTTTAATCAAGTAGTTAAATTGTATTTGTCTAATCTCATTACATACTCGCTGATCAACCGCCTCGCTGGATACAGGATAAAAAAGTAGCCTAATTTACTACTTATTACATCAGCTATCTGCCAGTGAGTGTCCCGTCAAAATTGGTCCAGCCGTTCCAGAGACTAGTAGGAACAAACTGACAAACAGGTGGGATCGTGGTCGAGCACTTGGCAAAGCACAAGCATTTGGAAAGCTGGTCCCATTTAAATTTCGTTCAATTCTGACAGTGGGATCTATGAGATAATCATATAAGTGTTAAATTTGCATCAAGTATGTGCGCCGCAAATGTAACGCGCCACATAACTCAATATGACGCTAACCGATTTCGGTGATTCATTTGTAAAAAACAAAGGATGTACTGTCAAAGGTAGTTTGATGAGACATTGGTTAGTTTCTGATTAATTATATTTCGTAACATTTCGAAGATAATTCGCAAATACAAAGTGGGCGTAATGTTTGATTCGAATTGATGTAGGTTTTACTCGTAAATTATTAACTTACACTTGTGTTTTAGAATGGTTAAAAAGTATGACCCAGTATGTCTGTCCGCGTCCGGGCGGAGGGCTCGGTGGAACAACATTCATTTTTACATGTAACGAGATTTCCGACCTCTCACCGGAAACGCGTCTGTTAAATAACATTTCGCTAATCACTTCAGTTCCATTCGCACCTGACGCTGCAAGTTCTGTTGCGTCAGGTGGCTTTAAAAGGTTTTTGGCAGCCATGTACACTTGTCATGTAATATGCCGCTTCATTATAGACGATAAGTTTGTTAAAACGTCACTTTTCCTTTAATCTAAATTATATTTAAAGCCGTTACTATTAAACTTTGGAATTTGTTTCCACGATTAATTAGAATCTCACCCGGTTTGTATCAAAGAATTTGATTAACTTACGTTTTCCTAAGTATGAACACATCTATCACTAAAATGTATAGTCTGTGCCCGTCACTCCCTTTCATATGTAATAGTAATTCTCTAAATACATTCAATGTTCGGATTTAAAGTGAAAACTTTTTTAAATGCTAATATAATATTTTCTTTACAATAAAATGTAACACTGGAAACACTTCTGGTCACTGATAAAGTACAGGGAAAACGAAAAAGAGGGAGACGTCCTGTGCAACGGACTTTCGAATTGTTCTTATCAGGTCTATCAAAAATTCGCAAGTCCATGAGGACACGCCGCCGACTGCAACAGGGGGCAAGATAACGTCCGAAGAGAGCGGACTTGAACTTATAACCTTACGATTCTTCGACTTTCGTATATAGGGGAGGTGTAGAGGAAGATAGGGATATAGGTGTGTGACTGAACTGAAAACAACTTGAGACTAAAACCGTAAGAAAAATATATCACAGAAATGCACGGCGACCGATAGCGTCACTATTAAGCATGTAGTTCAACTCTCTGTACAACAACAAAT
Organism: Meandrusa payeni; assembly: GCA_029286785.1. Lineage (NCBI taxonomy): Eukaryota > Metazoa > Arthropoda > Insecta > Lepidoptera > Papilionidae > Meandrusa > Meandrusa payeni. The sequence continues at coordinate 164,110 of JAGSMX010000023.1, forward strand.
TATTAATGATGTTTTACAATTTAAAAATAATTAGAATTACTGTTTTTTTTGTTTGATTTCTTTTATTTTCCGTTGTTTATTATTTCCAGAAATAAATTTGTAAATTGTGTTTCTTATAAGTCCGGAAGAAACTCCGCTCCTACCTGGTGTCTCAGGATACCACATCATTTCTTTTAGACTTATTTTCTGATAGACCCTTTCTTTATTTCCAGGTATAAATGTAACACGTTCATGTCATTAGAAATAAGTATAATGGGCTAGTGCCACATGAACTCGATCGCTATGAACGAAAGCCGCGAGCGAATTAGACGTGAGAGGGAGAGGGAGAAGAACACGTACACGTCCCCCCGGCTGGCGCTGCGCCGGGTGCTGCTGCTGGCAGAGGGGAGACAGTTCCGGGAGGCTGCCGCAATCCTGGCCCGCCTGGGCCCCGGCGTGCTGCAGAGCGTGGCGACAGAACTGCCCGTAGACCTTCTTGTAGAAGCTCTGCCACATTCCGCACATTTGATTGAAACTTTATTAAATAGGTGAGTGAGAGATAGATTTTTTATTGCTCACATTTTACAATAAGTCATCATCATTTGCAACAGCCCACTGCTGGACATAGGCTTCTCCAAAAGCATGCCACTTCTGCCAGCCGCCCTGTGAAGATCGTCGCTCCGCCTAGTCTTAGGCCGTCCTACTCCCATTTTCCTCTACATATGCGTATACATTGACGATTTTGATAGAGTCGAAATGATATAATAGTACCAAATTGAATAATTCATTGAAAAGACTGCTAACAATTTTTTTCACAAATATTACAATAATTCTTGTTAACCATTTCGACTAAGCTTAAGTTTGTGGCAGGAGATGGTTCACGTCAATACCGGAATTGTAGATTCTTACATTTCGCAAATCGTATCTTAGACTAGGCTATTGGTGATGCTTTAACTATAGAATAAAACAACGTGTAGATATTTACATATTGTTGGGTAATATGAAAAATGTTGGGTAGTAGGAAAATATATTAGGAAAATGTTTCTGACACGCGGCCTATAAAACGGAGATCTTGCCGACCTCAGGGCACTTGCGGTCCAGGCGTTGTCTCGGTGAGATCTTTCCGATATTATTTTACGTTGTAAATTTGTGTCGGCTCGCTGCCCGACTTTAATTTTGTTATTTACTTTTGTACTGAACCAATTATATTGAAAAGAATACGTCCTACGAGTTTCTTGTCGGTTCTTCTCGTAGTAGAGTATTTTCGAACCGACGGTAGCTTCAGTAAATTTCATTTGAATTAAATAAAGTTACGATAACCTGACGTCGAGGATTTTATTTTTTAGTTTATATACTAGTAGTTTACAACATCAGAAGTGGGATTCGTACTTTTTAGGGCCCATTCCGGCTTGGCTAAATTTGTAACTATTTCACTATTCTTCGATTTTTTCCTCTTGTGTAGGTAGGTGCAAGTAAAGGATAAATTTATTTTCTTTAGTTTGATGTGTGCTCTGTTTTCTTTGAGGGTGAGTTTCTCACTCTATTTTTCTTGAGATTTTGTGATGAGAAAAAGAGTACATTAGGCGCGCTGTTTGGGGTTTGAGCCCTTAAGCCTGGAGTAATAGTGTCTTGGAGTGCATCGGACACTTTACCCTAGACTCGGGACCTAGAATAATCATTTGTCTTGGAGTGCATCGGACAGGTTATTCTAGGGGGATTCTGGACCCGGGATAACATTTGTCTTGGAGTGCATCGGATACGTTGTCTTGAGGTCGGTCCCTTGACTGAATTGTCTTCAGTTGTTTTGCCGTTTGATTTGTTTTGAGCTTGGAAACTTGACTTGGTCAGTTGTCCTGGAGCTGGTTTGGATCGTTATGATTATTTGGAGGATCTTACGCATTCTTTTCGCGATTGTCGTTCAAGGCGGTAGATTCTTTGTTGTTGCTCATTTTGTCATTGTTTTATCGTTATCATTAAGTTGTAACTAGCAGTTAGGTTAAATCGTGATCGTTTAGTGACTATTTTAGTGCTTATTTTGTCCTCAATTGTGGAATTGTTTAATGTTTAAGACATGGCTACTGGCTTCCACCGGATACCACTTGTGAAAAATCAGTTCCATTGACCGGTTTTGTAACACCTGAGGGGTATTACGAATACCTTAAGATGCATACGGTCTGGCAAATGCGCCTGTCGTCTATCGACGCATCATATCGAAAACCCTTCGCGAATTTATCGAGTCGGGGGATGTTTTGGTCTATATTGACGATGTTTTAATTTTGAGTCAAACCGTAGAACAGGGCTTGGTACCTTTGCGCAAGGTGCTTGGAGTCTGAACAGAGGCTGGTTTCTTTATTAATTTGAAGAAGTGTTCTTTACTTACACAGGAAACCGAGTACTTTGGGCGAAGTATAAGTCAGGGTCAGGTACGGCCGAGCCCTGATAAGGTCAAAGCATTGACAGATGCACCTGAGCCAACGACTGTTAGGCAGGGGTGTAACTTTTAGTTGGGGTATCGAGCAACAAGTTGCGCGTGGTTGCATTGTGTGTTGACCGACGAGCCGGTACTTGCAATTTGTTGGCCTTCTTTGCCGATTGAGGTCCACACAGATGCGGGTTCGATCGGTTATGGAGCAGTCTTGCTGCAGGTTCACGAGGGTGGCTACGAGTGGTAGCTTGCTTTCTAAGCTCACCCAAGGTGTGGAGAGTAAATATCACTCTTACGAGCTTGAAACTCTCGCAGTGGTTAAGGCTTTGCAGCACTTTAGGGCATTATCTTGTTGGTGTGCACTTCACCGTGGTCACGGATTGTAACGCGTTGAAACTTACGCAACGTAAGAAAGACTTGTTACCTAGAGTGATCCGGTGGTGGGTATATCTTCAGGATTTTGATTTCGAGTTAGATTACCGAAAGGGTACTCTGATGTCACGCGCCGACGCATTTTCGAAGTTTTGCCTCTTGTACCCTATGTACGGGCAGGATTAAGCGTCGCTTCACAAATGTGATTTCCCTGTTTGGGGCCCCGAGATTGATTGTTGCCGGTGGAGAGCATGTGTTCCAGGGTGCTGACTTTCTCAAGTGGGTCCGGGGAGTCGGGGTAGATGTTCATCTGATGGAGCGGTACTGCAGGACGGTACTCAACATGGTTCGAGTAGAAGCCAATTACCGACAGCGGGAGTGGCCAGAGTTGGTATCGAGGCCGCGATACCGCTTATTCGTGGTCTGGTTCGTGATGTGGCTCTTGTTCTGGCAGAGAAGCGTTGCGAGAAATGAGTCGACAGCGAACATGGGAACATTTGCGGCGAGGCCAGGCTGCGCAGGACGAGTGCGTCATGAGAGGAGGCGCCCTCGTCGGGGCTTCGAGCTTAACGTTTTGGTATTTGTAAACAAGCAGGCACAATCTTCTGGCAAGCTAGACTCTGGCATGCGTGGTCCCTGCCGGGTGGTGAAGATTCTGCCTCGGGGGCGCTACGAGCTGCGACTTCTGGCTGGCACTTGCGGGAGGTCTGCGCTAGCGGCGGACGAATACATGGTCCCGTAGCGTGGAGTGGACTCCTGAGTTTGTGCTGCAATGTTTGGGCTTGGAGGGCTCTGGATATGTTGTTTGCTCATGCCATAGCCAGTTGCATATGAGTTATGCAATAGCCTTATTTTGTCTCACTTGAAGGGCCGGATAAAATTATGGTTTATGCCCGTGCTATTATGTTTTTATGTTTTTACATGTGAGTAGACTGATTTGACTCACTTGGAGGGCCGAGGTCGGATGTGTTGTTTGTGACATGTCCGGGCTCAGGTCAGGTGTGTGTGAGTTGTGGGATGGCCTCACACGACTCACATGCCACAACTTAGGGGCTGGTTATGCGACCCAGAGTGCCTCTGTCCATGCCATGTGTGATGTGTTAGCTTAGTTCTATGGGGTTTTTAGCTTAGTCAGATTAGTGCAGTGTAGTTCTTTCTGGGGGCAGTTATTTTATGGTGAAGGTAGAGAATACCATACATGCCATACCGTGTTTCACGTCATGTCTTCTCACTGTAGTTGAATCCTGTTTTCAATTTTAAACTATTTGATAAAGTTTGTTTTGTTACACAAACTTATTTGCTCTTAATGTGATCTTTTTGAGCATATTACATTATTTTGATGAGCAAACCTCATGTCGATGTTGGTATCTGTGTGTCTGCTTGCGGTCACAGACTCAGAGCTAGAACAGAAGGAGTCCACCTCAACCACAGTCGACCCATATAACGAAGAGCTGTCGCCGGTAGTACCAGCGAACGAACAGTCGGCGAGCACCGAGCCGCAACCTGGTACATCTGGGATACAGACACTCGCCGAGCAGCGTGATCCGGTGACCGTCGGACCACAGCCTTGTGCCGGGGCATCTATGCCCTTGTTAGATATTTAAGTAGATTTGAGTTAAGGAGCCCGAGGACGGACTCCTGGCAGGAAGGCCGTGTTGGGTAATATGAAAATGTTGGGTAGTAGGAAAATATATTAGGAAAATGTTTCTGACACGCGGCCTATAAAAACGGAGATCTTGCCGACCTCAGGGCACTTGCGGTCAGGCGTTGTCTCGGTGAGATCTTTCCGATATTATTTTACGTTGTAAATTTGTGTCGGCTCGCTGCCCGACTTTAATTTTGTTATTTACTTTTGTACTGAACCAATTATATTGAAAGAATACGTCCTACGAGTTTCTTGTCGGTTCTTCTCGTAGTAGAGTATTTTCGAACCGACGGTAGCTTCAGTAAATTTCATTTGAATTAAATAAAAGTTACGATAACCTGACGTCGAGGATTTTATTTTTAGTTTATATACTAGTAGTTTACAACAATATATATTTTATTCGCTTAATATACATACATGCGACAAGTACATTGCTTGTCGCCGCACGACGTGTTACTGCTTACTTACTGAAAGCTTACAACTCGTTGCTGAGCAACTGAAAGCGTACAAAAGTTTAGTAAAAGCGGACACCAAACCTGTCTACCCGCTAGGAGAGCAAACGTGTAACATCGTGAAATAAGTAAATCGCCGAATAAAAGTCAATAGCCGAATGGTTTAGGGTACGGTCTGCGAATCGTAAGGTCATGGGTTCGAATCCACCATTCCATTATTAACATGAACCATCTTCTAGCACAAGCATAAGCTTAGTTGGAATGGTTAACAAGAATGTTAGCAATATTCCTAAAATAGAAAAGAAATATTGCTAGTTTTCTTTAAAAAAAAAAAAAGTTAAGAATCGATTCATGCGGAGGAGCACGGTTGCGCCGTTGATACTGTAATATCGGCTTATGCATTGCTCATTAGCTTTTGAAGATAAATACCATACGGTAGCGCTGATGTTTCGAATTTGCTTCAAACTTACAACACAAGCCTGAAAAGTCCTTTGACAAGCATATCACATAATTGGAGAGGTATTCATTTACAAATAGTATTTTATGTAATCACATACGATATCTTAATATATGTCTGTTGCGTTTGATAGTTGCCGGAAGATCATTTTGTGTTCCAGAAACCGATTTCATAACGGAAGTGAAATCATACGCGTAATGTTTACACAGAGTGTAAGTGCAATGCAAACAAAGCCGCGGGCGATGGCTAGCGTGTCGGAAGTTTGAATAGTTTGCCATGTTTGACCCCACGGACCGACGGACAAATCTTATTACAAATTAATATTGTTATGCAATACGTTAGTCGTCACTTTATTTCTTTACTCTCGCGATACAAGAGGCACATACGTACACCTAGATCTCTGGCTGTGTTTAACCGACTTGAAAAAGGAAGAGATTTGTTTGGAGGTATGTTTCTTTCCTCATAACTCTTGACTGGGTGAACCGATTTTTATGATTGTTATTTTGTTTGAAAGCTGGTGCTTTTTTTATTTGTATTGTATAGTGTATTTGTAACTGATAGAAATAAAGGTAGACTCACACCGTTCATTTGTTCCAGGTCTGGGCACTCATGGGCTTACCGCAGACTCCTCGGGCACTCTGATCTCGTTACACATCGCGATGAAGAACGAATTGCAGAGGCACGTGGAGGTGTACAAACAGGCGTTGCATAAGTTGGAGGAACTGGTAACGTCTCAACAAATACCAATTGTGTGGAAAATATTTTCATAAGGACCCAACAGGAAGTTACAGGAAGTCCTCGCAGGAAATAGTACTGGCACCAAGCGATATTATCAAATTGCCAAAGCTTATACCGTTAATCGAGCCAATCATGTATATATTTGATCTGAATCTCAGAACGTCTTCAATAATTTTCATGAAAGTTAGTCGATAAATAGATCTAGCTAGACAGACCTTAAAAAATATCGTTTTATCATTTAACTTAAACATAATTTGAATTTTATTATTAAGCTCAGGGGAACAGCTGATTGCTTTAACGACAGCAAATTAATTTTCTTAAGGCTATTTAATAGATGGCGTTGTTAAGAAATAATAAGCCAATGCGTGTTTAGTTTGAAGTACGACCAAAAAATTGGATTGTTTACAAAAGTAGTACCGATAAACAATGTGTCATGTCTATTTTATATTATTATATTTCATCATTATGTTATTTGCATGTACATATAATTTCTAAAAAAACAGGGTTTTATCGAAAAAATAACCTAAGCCGAACCGAGCTAATATTGTCAAGTAAAGAAGACAATTCAAGGAACACATTTATATATCGCCGTATCTGCTGAGCTAAGTATAATGTCTGACTTTTCTATTTGTTTACAGTCACCAGTGACTCTCCACAGCGACCCGGCTTCATCATCCCATCAGCGACTTCTCTCGCTGTCACATGCCGACGTCGAGAGGCGGCTCATCGACAACAAGTCTCTGCTGACGGCCATCGACAAGCCGGCCTTGAGGCAGCTGCCCACCCTCGTTTCAGAACTGGCCGCGAGGGTAGAGAGTGACAAAGCGGTGTTGGCTTGTGTTGGACAGATCAAAAGAGGCGATCCCACTCTGGACTTGAGTGATACTCGGTAAGTTGAGAATTTCTTAACAACCTATGCCTTCATATACTTATAAAGGTTTACGAATGTACCAGCGATTAGATCATAGTTATATCTATAGCCGAGAGCAAAAATAAAGGGTTGGTTAAGAAAGTTTGAATATCTCGGAAGATAAAGACGCTAACTAACTGAAATAAATTTTGCATGACAGACAATTAAATATCCTTAAAATAAAATAAAATACTTTTAATAATTTATTTATTTTCTATTAAATTATTATTTATTGGATGCAACACTCTTAACCGACTCTTTATTTTTGCTCACGAGTGTATATTTGTTTGTCTATGTTAATAGAAGCGACCCAATCTACACATGCAATTTTATTAACGCATGTGAGTGTGTCTGTTACGGGTAATTTCACCTTATCGTGTAGAAACAAATGATGTAATGCCTAATAGATGTTAAACACATGCTTGAGTCGTGAGAGACGGATGCTGGCGCGGAGTCTCACAGACGCATTAACACGTTTTTACCTCAGCGCCGTTCCGCAGGTCGGAGATAATATCTCCACAGGAAAAGGAATACGTTCACGAGCTACGCGATAAGATCAATAAATATAAGCGATAGAGATAAGATCGTAAGACAACAGTTAAATTACTTTGAAGAGCACATCACTGAATACATACGTGAATAAGTACATAATACGAATCATTATTAATTAAAGTTAAAGCAAACTTTTAAGCTTACCATAAATTATTAGTATAGCAGAAGATGTCAGTACGTATGTGAGAGAGCAATCCGTCAAGTACCTATGTCGTGCCCGCGACCAATAGGACTGCAAGGCGTTCGAATCTATAAGTATAAGGCGTTCGAATCTATAAGTATACATTTATTTATTATTTATTCATATAGGTGGTAACACGTCATCATCGATTCTCTCGTGTCCCGGCTGTATTGCCCTCAATCGTTCACTTACTGTTTCTGTAAATGAATTTGTCAACAATTAGATATTGGACTGTGTATACAATTGGATTCCAATAGACAAGGGAGTCGAAGTGCGGTGTACTAACTGAGGAATCGCCACTGTTGTCGTCAGTTGTCCTTGACTTCTGTTCATTAGTCTATTTCTGATGCTTTTAAAGTCGCAAAGAAGCGATGGACCCTCATAGCTGGGATTTCTTTTTCAAAGTTTTAGTTCGTCGATCGCTTAGCAAGTTGATTTCGTCACTTAGCCTTGCCACACACTGTTGCCTAACTTATTTTAGTGTGTTTTAACTGAGGCTTTGGTTTCAATATAGGAGAGTTGTTAACCTACTGGGTAACGTTTACAGCCGTATCTTGCGGTGGGCTAATGCAATAAGGATGTGCTAAGTGCGCGAGTTTATCGATAATGATAACAAGCCATTATATTTTTATCGACAAACTGTTTGCTGTTGCGTCGACCGCATCATCACCACTCATCCTCATATACTAATACACTGAAACTTCTAGATCATGATGAATGATATGTAAAAACATTTATGAACCACCATTCCCCGATATATATCACTGTGCGATTTGCTCTCACGCGATTTGTTCTCATAAAGGAGTATTGGCTATTCTATCCCTCAATTTATCCGGGTAAAAACAACCGATAGAGCGGTGGTTCTGCCCTCGGGCAGAGGGCGCCCTCTGATCGAATTGCGTACGCGTAACATAGCAACTATCTAAGGTGAGGTTACTCTTCACTGAGGGACCCTCGTTTTGAGTTACTACGGATAGAGGTTCAAGCTACGCGCCGTATGAGTTCTATACCTCTCAAATCTCGTGAAGCAGTAAAAGCCAGCTTCTCCGGCTAATATGTATAGGTTCGTATAAAAAAAATGATAAACGGGAATGTAAATAATATTTTTAGTTATTAACTTATTAACAAAGCGACAGATGACGAGGAAATCATCTTATTGTCTATTGCTGTTACTGTGTGGTCGCCGTTGCTGCTAAATCAATGTTACATAAGTATAAAAACAAATGTCTTAGAACACTTGAACAGAGCCAAGTTATTGCGACTTGTTCTCCAGCTATTCTTTGCATTAAGTAAGAGCTTTCCACACTTTCGTCAATTCGGCGGCGGCTTTCTTTTATTTATGGGATTATGAGAAATTCACTCTATTACACGCGCTATTCAAATTTATTTGATGTTCGTTCGATTATTGATTTCACTAATATTTCTTACGTAACGTCTCTAGTCAGCTGCTGGAGCTCCTTTTAGAACTTTTAAAATAAGCCTGCAACTTTCATTGATTGTCTGTAAGCTGAAAGAAGTAGCAGAATTCCCTTTGCTCTACCGCTCCCATAACTTATAGAAACTATACGAGAACGTTTGTTGGATTTCAACATGTCCTTAAACGTGATTATGCTAAATTTATACATATATGACGGTAACGTATATGGCATAATGGTGACAAGTACACGCGGCAAGAACCGAGCGCGACACTCGGTCAATTAATGCTCATACACAACACAAATACACAAAACTAAACGAACTGTACGCTTGGACCGTACAAACTTCTTTCAGTTTTACATAAAATTATTGTCGTTTTACTTCAAACGTTCTACGTACTAGCTAATGAATTTGTCGCAATACTCTTGTGCTCGCTGCGTCCGGGTGGTGATTTCTTTTTGAACGTTAATGCCATCATCTCTTGCTTCTTTTTCATCCGTATATCTATTGCCAAGTTCCTACCAGCCAGATATGAGACTCGTCTCGTCACACTTCTCCACTGTCACCAACATTATATACATTCACCTGGAGTGTCCCGTGAACGACGCCGCTACTCATTTTTGTACCGTAACCTTTCTTTGTCTTTCAATATTTTGGCATCAAATTGCACAACTCAAAGTATGTCAACTTGTGTCTACGATACATCGCAAGACTTTCGTCGTCGATTCACCCGTCTCCCAAGTATATTGTTCTCAATCATTCACCAACTGCTTCTGTAAATGAGTTTGTCGCCTTCCATGCGTCTGAATCGTTCAAATATCTGCACAGTGAACATTTTGTGAACCAAATACTTCTCACAATAAATAAACAAAAGTCTCCCATAAAAACAATGTTATGCAAGCAAGTGTAGAAAAGTTCACGCGAACATTAAATGGAAGTGAAGAGTTCTGCAGTGTACTGGCGCAGGCATTAGACAGTGTTTACGACGTCTGCGCCGCGACGTACGACGTATTGTTCGAGCTTTCGTTTGGAAACTCGCCTTTTCTCGTTTTAATTTTCACATTTTGTCATGTAAAATTTACGTGAAAACTACGACTTTGTATTTCGATTCGAAGAAACCTTACTTGTCTTAGAAAATTTGTTAGACATGTGAAGTCTGCCAATCTGCACTAGGTGTGCGTGGCGGACTATTCCCTTATACTCTCTGTAGAGAGAAGGCCTGCGCCCGACAGCTGTAACTTTAATTTTAACTTTTTAAAAATGATGTTGAAAGAACTCTCACACATTTCATCTCACCTTTTTATTAGTCCACACATAACTAAGACGCACATTGTGTTCGCTTGACGTAACAAGCCGGCTCCCATCAGGCGAGGCGCGGTGATATAATCGTTCCCAGCGGTGTCTCCGATTGTCTCTCGCTGGAGGAAAGTCATTGTGTAAGCTCGCGCAATCTCTTATACTTGTTGTTGCTTTTACTTTGTGTATGTAAACATTACGCCGAGTAATTAGCGGTCGTGCGCAAGTAAATAGATATGACATATTCAGTTCAGAATTAAACTCGCGGTATTTTGATCAGAAGTCCCAAAATTTCTTTAGCAATGGGATCATGTTCCTACCAACCTATATGATGGCAAAAAGATATTAAACAAAATCATACCTGAATTATCTTAAAAAATGCAAAGAAACTTCTTCCCCAAACTAATATTTATTAATATTCATTTTCTATTCCATAAGTCAAAAGTTACAGCCTTTATATATATAATATATGTCCCACTGTTGGGCACAGGCGTTCTCTATAAAGAAAGTATAAGGGCAGAGTCATATGTAGGTTTCCCCATGATGTTTGCCTTCACCGCCGAGCGGGTGGTGACTGAGCATTTAAAATTGCTACAGCAAATTTATTGATGCCGTCACCGGAGATTCAGCTCGGGTTGCTAGCGTACTATTTAACTTGAAGCAACATTATTCTATAAGACGTAAGTAGAAATTCCAATCAACTCGTTTACATCTGTTCGCAGACCAGTGGCCGGAGTTTTGATGAGCTACTCACGGGGCTGCGCGGCGGTGCTGGGCCTGATGTCAGACGGCGAGTGCCCAGACGAGGTGACGCCGCGCTCGCACGCAGACTCCGCCAGCGATGGTTACCACTCCGACAGTGACGATTCACACCAGCATCCTGACAGGTGAGTCGACAGTTTCTTCTTCTTTTCCTTCTATTCCGTCTCATCTGTTTACTTATGTATAATCTCTCGCGTCCTGTTAATCCTGGCGCGATAGACAGAGCTATCTTTCGATTCTTCTTTCGCGGATATTATTAGGTTTGACTCGTGACAGCTGGTGAGACAGTTGCCGTGCACCTGACACAAATTTATAGCAAAATATATTTTTTTACTTAAAAATCGTTCATTGGTTTAAGCTAAGATTTGCGTCGTTGGTCATGAGATCAAAATTCAAACGCTCTTAGCCACAAAAAGAACTGGTGGCAGAGCTTCGCATCGCCCAATAACATTTTTCGTAACGCATTCACTAGCTTTAATATCTAATAATTATATAAACAATACGTTCCAATGACGCTTTAGATAAATCAATTTATAACATTTGAAGCATTTGGCCGGGTGCAAATTGCATGGTAAAAACTTTCTCTCCGACGGTTTCCAGAAGTGCGCTGGTGTCGCAGTACGCGGCGGTCTGGTCCAAGGCTGCAGACGAAGTGCTCCCGGCTCTAGGAGCCTTGGAACAGTTGCAAGCAACACCTCACCTCAAATACAAGATCGTGTTCTCTGTAGTCGTGGTAAGTATTTTGTTTCCATGATAACAAATGAGCACAGAACCGTCAGCATGACAATTGCCAAAAAATCCTCGGCGCTCCTGTGTTGCAATTCATCTCATGAAATGTCTCGAGTGGAAATAGTCGCATATATTATATATATATACATCTTCAAACAAAGCCTCTGTTAAACACATTTAAATAGCTTTATTCTATTTCGTCTAAATGTACAAAAACGAGGCAGTGAGACGACGCTGATTTTCAGTCATTTATTGTTATTTAAGTATGCTAGATGTGACTTATCGCTGTCGGAAGTTCTTGAGCGGAGGGCGCCGTGTTGAGTTGTGGTAGTAATAGCGGTTCAGGCCAAGTGACCTGAAAGCCCTGCCACGTCTCAAATCCGGTGAAACTGTTGCGGTAACCATCTCTTTCCAATCAGCTCGTAAGAAAAAACGAATGTGTGACGTAATGACCACACTACCGAAGTAAAACTTCTTTAGCTTCATCTATAAGAGTTTACAACAAAGCCTGAATCTTTCCACAGCTGTCGTTCCGTGCGGCGATCAGTCTGCGCGACAAGCGGCTGTCCGAGGTGAAAGCGCTGCTGGGTGCTGCGGGGGACACCTGCCCCGCCACCTCTAGCTTCGTCGCCTCTGCCACCAGACTGATGAGAAGCACGGCGCAGACGTTCCCCTTGGGTGAAGCTGAACGGACCGTTATTAATCAGGTATTCCATTCTCCTGGCCCTTTTTATCAAACCATCACCGTCACCACCTTAGCAATAAGGAGGTACTCGGTCTTAAAAATACGCCTTCAATGGTGTTGGTATTGTTTTGGAATAGGCTTTTAATTTCCCACAGGAGGGATTGGTGACTGTAAAATCACTTGATAGTCTTAAAGAGTGCGCCTGGGTTTCTCGTTTTTTACCTCTGTTGTTGTGATGTTCCCAGTGGTTGCCACAGCGTTAACGAGCATTTTACTATGTCATCATAAAAAACCTATTGTTCCCCCATTTTACATTTACTAGAAGATATATAGTCTATTAAATTCTTAGTCAAATGTCAACGTGGGGATATATTACAGGAATTGGTTGTACACAAAAGAAACACCTAGAAGAAAAACTTGTTGTCCCTTCGGGTTTCACTCAAGGAAGATATGATCTCTCCTTGCGATATGTATGTTGTCTTATGCTAAGAGTGTAATGTAATGATAATGTTATCAGGTGGTGAGCACACTGCGCGAGTACCCGTGCCTGCAGTCGTGCGGGGCGCTGCACGCGCTGGCGGCTGCCGGCTGCCGGGCCGCTTGGACCCTCAGCCTGCACGCGCCCCCGCTGCGCATCGACACCGACTTCACGCCTGGTATGTACACATTCATGACAGTAGCTGCTGCCGTGCCCACTTCTATGTTACGCGCGGTCGTCCTCTTTGTATTTCCGAATTACGGTAGGAATATTACGAGATCGAATTAATCAGAATCTAACCAAACTCAAAATAAAATACCCTTGAAGTGCATCCTTGTCAATAAAAAATGAATCATCGAAATCGGTCGGTGTGGCGTTATGTTATCCATTCGTCGAGTCAGTTTGTCGCGCGCATACTTGATGTATTTTTAAGACTTATTTATGGTATATGATTTTGTCAGAGATGGCATTGACGATAACCGCCAGCTTTTAAACCACACAAGAATCGTCAAAATGGATTCACCCATTCCAAAGTTATGAGGTAAAAACGTCCACATTATAATGGGAGGGAAAGACAGACGCGGCCAAAGTATACCAGTACTGTTTTGTACGAATAATGAACCTAAAATCGCGGGTGCGTTGCGCTACATCTGCTGTGTGCACGTTGATTTACGTGCAAAGAGGCCAATCAATACGAGCAAACTTCTCCTCATAACAAGCTTCTGATGTATTGCAAGGTTACTACTAACTGTCTATTGCAACATATAGACCAATGGCACTTAAAACGCATAAATCACTACCTATATTTTGTCTACTGAGAACCAGTTTACAAGTTTTAAAGAAGAAATTTGGTTTTTTATTTTCCAGTGGTGATGGACCCCGAACGTCACGTGCGTCTCAGCACCAGCTCTCGGCGCTCCGACCTCATCAAGTCATTCGTGTGGCCGGCGCTCATGGACGGCAACCGATGCGTCTTCCGCGCCGTGGTCTTGACCTGAAATAGTATATATACTGGCCACGATGGTTCCACCAATGGCTCTAGATGCTGCAAACTGGATCAATCATCTTAATTTAATTACTGAATAAAAAGAAACGGCTTATTATTGGCGTTTCGATAATTTAGATTAGATTCGATAATTGCAGGATAATCAGAAACCACTGAAATATATTTATGAAAAGTTTGTGTTAGTCTATACAATAAAATAAAATCACTGCGCCCTTTATTTTGCGTGGTAGAGAACAGAACTGCATTTCCAAATTCCACGAATCTGGCACATACGAGTATCTCCCGCTTTTGGATGAATCATCCATTATTGGCATGCCCTTCGGTTCCGAGTACGTGGTCCTTCCCTCGATACGTGCCAAGGGAGAGTTTACTGACCCTACCACTCAATTTTGAGTTATAGATACAAATAACGAAGTAGGTAAAGTACAAATGTAGGCTCTAAATGTTAAGTAGAAGTCCAATTTTGATCACTCGATTATGATTATATGTTTGTAAAAGTTTGTTCTTGCCAATGTTTGGAAAATGTGTTTATCATAATATACTTGCATGATTTTGTCGCTACACATGAAATTCTCACTGACGTTCATTATGTGTTTGTTTGTACATCAGCGCAAAACTTAATCTCTTCCGATGGTTATTTCGTCGCGCCGTTGCCGGCACCCAGTTCTGTAACGTATTTAATCTTAAGATATTCGTATCAGATTGTATAATTATATTAAATTAAGGGGTAATAATAGATGACAATAAAATATTTCCAAACGACGGAGCAGTACTTTCCTTCATTCCTATTGCTTTACTTTTCAAAGAATCAGTTTATTTAGGGTTTTAATAATCTCTTTGAAAAACTAAATTATTTGTCGTGTTCTCTTGGATGTCATTGTCATAAAAAAAACAATCATCAAAGTCGGTGCACCGAGGCGAAAGTTACGAAGTAACAAACATAAAAAACGACGAATTGAGAACCTCCACCTTTTTTGAAGTCGGTTAAAAAGAGAAACGATCACCATCAGATTGATGGAGTAGCTGTAACCATCTCGTCGATAGGAAGACTTAGGAGCCATCGATCTCGCATATAGGTTACTTCAAAATGTAGCTTAAGTTCACGCTAGTATGAGTAATCCATATGGTCATGTTACTACCTCGCTCAGGCGTGGAGTGATCTCCCCTGTAAAACGCTCGTGTATTAACACCACAACTCTGCGAGTTCTTTCTTGCTAAGAGATTATTTTATTGGCTTGCGACACAATGAGTAACGTGTGGTGTGAGTCAAGTCGCGAAAGTATCGAACACGGGGCACGTTATCGGCGGGGCGATAAGATTGTATTCGGCGATCGCTCTATATAAATTGTCACAAGATAACACGCGCGCTAGTGCTCTTTGTTGCCTGTGGAGTATTGACAGGTGTCTTGTTTACGTAACCTATCGCCTTAGGAAATGAGTTATCCACCACCCGGACCTCCTCCGCCGTACTACGGGCCTCCCCCGCCGTGGCCCTACCCTCCGCCGCCACATCATCCGCCCCATCACCCCCCGCATCACCCACCTCATCACCCACCTCATCAACAAGCCCATCAATATCCTCCAATGCCGGAACACCCATATCCCTATTTCGTGCCTGGTACAATGATGGTGCCCGTACCTATCCCACAAGAGACGCCGAGCCAGCCTACATATATAACAAATTACATATACCACGGTGAAACGTCGAATGCGACACCCGCTCCTGAAATGGTACAGATTGCAGAAACATCCGGAGATTACGATTGGATTCCTACCACCGCGACCACAGCTGGACATCTTAACGGGAAAGCAGTGCTCGGTGGACACGAAGGATGGGATGGAAGTCCGCTATGGGTGATTCGGTCTTGGCACAATGGAGACTTAATTCCAGGCAAATTATCCGTCAGACATAATGCTGCGTCAGTGATGTACAACGGGAAGGAAATACCTGTGCAAAATATCGAAGTGCTGTGTGCTAAACCTGATAATTTAAGATGGGTACCAGCTTCCAATGGTAACGTACCTCCTGGAGCCATCACTGGCGGAAGAACAGTATCAGGAGAGACGCTGTACGTGGGCAGAGCGAGACACCAGTTGTCCGTCACTCCCGGGAAAGTGCATCCAAGTCACAACGCCTGTTATATTGGCTTCGGCGGTGCAGAAGTCGTCCACAAGATGTACGATGTCCTCTGCCGAGTTAGTTAAACATTGGCGAATATCTAACGGTGCTTTCAACGAAATGGCATTCTTATACGTGTTCATATTATGTACTAGAACTATGTATTAATTTTTTTCCTTTAGCTTATGTAACTTCATATTCCATCAGCTATCTGCCAGTGAAAGTCCTGTCAAAATTGATCTAGTCCAGAGAATAGCCAGAACAAACCGACAGACACAAATATATGGTATTATTCTGGCTTTCATCATCATCCTAATTTCACCCGTAGATCATCCACTGCTGTATATAGAACGCCAGTGATTTCCAAAAGTAAAAAGTTGTAAGCGGCTTGCAGCCAGCTGCAGCCTGCGTCCTTTATGAGGTCGTCAGATCACCTTGCGGGTGGACATCCTGCGCTGCACTGGCCGTGGTCTCCAATCGTGAACTTTTCGGTCCCATCGGTCATCTGTGGCTTACGGCTTTACCTTCTATAAATGTCTCGCCGCATCTTAGATTAATTGAGACACAGGCATTACATCTACCATTTCAACTTTTTTAATTTTACATATGTTGAAATATTCTGTGCGTATATATTTGATTAAAACACAGAAATGTTTGTTAAATAATAAAATTATATCTAAAATGTTTGTCTAAATATTTCGTGTTCGTTTACCGTGTTAATAAATCTTTTGATATTGCATTTGTGTTTTTGTTTTCTATTTCGACACGTTGTTATTTTAACTTATCATTCCGTTATCTGTTATGTTATCTTAAACCGATAACTAGTTCGTCATCGCTGGTTAGTACACTGTGTGTGAATTATTAATAAATTCCTTTGTTATAATATCACAAATATGAAAATAATATATTGATTTAATTTGTTGTTTGATAATATTTGGCACTTGTTGGCACAACAACTAGTGTTAAATGCATCAATTTAGTTAATTACTGAATCATCTTTACCAATATTATATAGAGGAAAAACTTATTTGTTTCTTGTATTAACTCTGCAAGTGCACAAAAACCAAAAGTACTACAAGTGATTTGAATCACTGTTAAAGATTACTCTTTTTTTGGGAGGATTGTCGTGGGAGGAAATGCATTAACTTGTACATAGTGTTGTCACGGAACAGGCGGAATTACTAACTGCTAAATATCACCGCCTGTACCAACGTCTGATAAAACAATTGCCTCGGAGAGAAGTCCTACTGCTCTTTGATATTAATTCATACGTTCAGCGTTAGAGAGGAATGGATGGATGTTGTCTGACATACTCTAACGTAATAGGAAGTTGACGAAGGTTAAATTTAAACCCTCGAAATTAGTCAGTAAAGCATTATAATTAGTTCCGGCTTAAAGTATTATTAGAATGAATGCAATTTTAAAGAATCGCAAATGATTTCATTTAATGAATCAATACCGACGTCTACGATAACGGTGTTATCAGGGGGAATAATTAGGGTATCACGTGCAGTGCAGTGATAGTAATAAGACATAATAAAAAACACACAAGCATCCTGTATAATAAAAAAACGAGTGTGCTTTCTCCAATTATATGTTTATGTATAATATATTCAATAATTCAAGAGAGAAAGAAAATGTACGCGCGCACTGCTCTCTCTTGCCCCTTCCATGTGGTACCAGACAATAGGCTTGCATTGTGTCTTCTTTCTCTCTTTCTAACTTATATCTCCCTCTCACCTTCCATTCGCCTCGCAAGATCACATTTTTCGTAAAGCATTATTATGTTCCAAGTCAAGCTTGCGTACAGAAGTTTTATTTAAACGGTTGTGACTATTGTTAAGGAATGTGAATGTATGTATGTGTATATAGGAGTATTTAGTGCGTCGTTCTATCTGTGAGGACTGCGAGACGACTCGGACATTTAAATGAGTGAGATCAACTTCCCAGTTGACCCCTGTTGCGCGTCGCCGGTACCAACACCAATTATACTTTGTATTTTGACGGTTCAAAAGTGACTTTATTGTGCGAAAAAGATAAATAAGACAAAGTTATTGATTAAAACATTTTATAAAATTTTCAATAATTTTTTCAATGTATTGTCTAGTTCTCGGAGAACAGTCACCAATAGAATTAGTTCCATTCGTTCTCGACTTTGTTCCCTGGTTCTGTTTATCCAGAAGGAATATGAAAATTAGTTAAGACGTGGAATAATTACCAAATTTATTTGTCAGTCGGACTTCACCGAGTTAAATTGAATAACTAGAAAATAAAGTTTGCACGAAATCACCGCCAACCCCAGCGTGACTGGAATTACTTTGGTTTAAGATATAGCGACTTACCCAGCTTCGCCTGTACCATTTGTTCCATTGTTGTTCTGTTGGATGGAATAGGTTTCCCATTTATTTTTGTGTCTTATTACGTCACACAGAACAAGGCGAAAGGATAAAAAAATAAAGAAAAAAAATGAGTCCCTGATCAAAATCCTACTGGATGCCAAGTGACAGTGCAGTCATGGTTGAAGTCGTCTTGAAGACTTCAGACGGAGGAAGCAATTGACATATTCATTCAAGTATCTATTCATATAGTATATATATCACAATTGGAAAACGTAATGTAAGAAAAAAACCAAAGATGAACCAGGTCATCAACTGTTGTAATATAAGCTTACAAACTTTCTAAGTTACAGAATAAAGTTAATTTATATTTCTCTGTCATACTGGTGTCATTAATTATGTGTGCAAATGTGTGTCTTGTACCGTCAAATCAACTTTATTAAGCAGTAAAGAGAAAGAAATGCTTGAAGATACCCTGATACCCCGGCAGGCAGGTTGCCTCTAATTAACTTTGTAATTTTGCCGCCGTTACGGAAATGATCGCTTTTCAAGATGGCGGTTGATTGCTTTAACGTTAGCAAACGAAACTCGATAGTTGCAGAAGTGGACCTTTGACAAATGAATGCGGGGTGCTAACGTGGTGCCTTCCATTTCTTTTTCCCGTATCCTTTGATGAAATGTTGCGTTGATATGCTAACGGAAACACATGAATGATACCTAAAGATTACGGGTTCGCTCAAGAAACTCCAGCACGTCCCTAATAAATAACAGGTGGGCCTACCAATAAAGTGGGGGTATCACGATAAGATTTCTCGTAATCTCTTACGGTCGCGGCAGGACGTTTTGTTATTTTGTTAAGATCTAGTCTCGCCTGGTTGAGAACGTGCTGCGATGCAATGGTGTTGTGGCGTCACAATCAATTGATTGGAGTGTGTATTATACTTGCTTTGGCAGTACATACAATAAAATTGGAATGTTACAGAGATGATTAGCATGGCCTAGTGTAAGGATGACCGTGTAAAAAAAAAGCGTTAGGATGCCAACTGCTTGCGTGCGCTTAGCTATGTTGTCTGTGGGCCGCTAAACAACCTGTTGGAGATATTATCTGTCTATAAATTCGCAAATTAGCAGGTGCTCTGTGGCTGCGATACGTGCCGGCCACTCGAGAGCGCGGGGTCAAGTGGGCGAGCTGTAACCTAATTGGACGAGGTGGTCGGGTCAGCGCGGAGGTCACTGTACCCCTTGTCATATACACGTCGTGATAATGATAATTATTCATAGGCTTATTTAATTAAATATTCTTGAGATATTTTTGACATTATAATATATAATTTTTCTATATACATTTAATTATTTACAGAGTTTAACTTCGCTGTCCCATTGGTAAAATAGCCTGGATAGCTCATTGTTATGGGCAGGGCGTTGTCCGGAACGGACTTCATGCTCGGGGTGTCGTTTTATTTCATTTCTGCAATAGTAAGCTGTTGGGCAGTCAGGCCGACACACATTCTGGACGATTGCCGGGATCCGTCCTGGACTATGATATAACGTGCGCTTTATCAGTTGCCGGACGTACAGATAGCGTACGTGATACACAATCACCAATACACTAGGGATGGCCACGAAAAAAATATATTGATATATTTTTCGATATTTCATAATGTAGTATCGATACTTCGTGATGTTTTGTATAAATATACGGATATTTTTTATATATTGTACTTTTTTTAAGTAGCTTAAGGCACAAATAAAATTTATACAACTGATTAGTAGTACCGTCGTGAACAGTAGGAATGTATATACAATATTTGATTATCTGATGAAATATATCGATATAAATGTCGATATTAGATAATTCGATAATATCAGATTAAAATGATATATCGCGTTCACATATCGACATTTCATAAAATATCGATAAATGTATCGTGCTCTCCTACAGTACATATAACTACCGTGCAGTAGTACGAGTATATACCACGTGCAGAGAACGTAATGTTTGCTTTACGAATTCACACATTTACAAAGAAGTGGCAAAACGATTGCATTACGACAGGCTCTCGAGACTCGTCCCGCTTCGACATGAAAATCTTCTGTCCTAATAAATATCTCAAATAGAAATCACGTAGAAAATATTAAATTGATTATTATTATTAAAGCATTAACAAATTTGCTAAACGGAATTCTGCGTCAAACTTGAACCGCCAAATGATGCGATCATACACGGACTTTGTCATAATTGCGGTAATATTACTCACTGAATGAATTCAGTTTTAATTAATTCCTATTGTCTGTGCCTTACATTCAAATTACACGTACTTCATTTTATGTCCTTGTCACCTCCAAGCCAACTGGTAGATACTGCCTTATTTCTTACACCAATACACTGATGTGTAACAAGTACATTTACGAGCAAAACAAAAACCGACTTCAAATCGAATCAAAGGTTAAACGCTGTTAGCCGCGGACACCCGCTTTGTATTTGCGAATTATCGTAGCTGCTATGAAATAAAATGAATCAGAATCTAACCAAACTTTTATCAAACTTCTCTTAAAATACATACTTTCCAATAAAAAATGAATCATCGAAATACGTTGTGTGATATTAAGTTATTTGTTCATTGGTAGCGGACATACTTAATGCAAATTTAAGCCTTATTAAAGTTTTCTCATGGACCCTATTGTTAGAGTATTTACACTTTAATGGGATCACACTTTCAAATAAAAAGAATCATCAAAGTCCGATCACCGAGTCCAAAGTTATAGCAAACATAAATAAAATACAGACAGAATTGTGTACCTCCTCCTTTTGAAGTCGGTTAAAAACTGATGAAGGTGAACACACAGACGTCCAATCAAGCAAATGAAGTCATCGCATCGAGTCCAGTCGCGCGCTCTTTGATCCTTGTGTGTGTGCGTGCTTTGTGGACTTTGTAATTAGTGGCAGTCGTCATGCGGTGGCAGTTCTGTTCAGTGAATATCGTACACGTTCAGTGCGGTGTTGTTGTGGTGTAGTGAAGCTGTCGAACATTTGTTTATATCAATATGAAGACTGTTAAGTGTTGATGTCTGCAAAGTAATCGATTTTACGGTACTTATAATGATGACTTTTTGGCACGAGCGGTAACAATAATAGGGCTACCACCAATTGTATTACTCCTATATTCGCTGATTAATACTTGTCGCCCAATGGAGGAATTCTGAAACACCTCTATAGCTTTATGCACATCCTTACACATACGTAGTCCACTTGACTGAAATGGGATAGGCCCTTTTTAGTCAAATTAACTCTCAAAAATATTTGAGTGTTTAGTGATTAACCTAGGTCAGGTTTATTTAAGTGTAATGATAAGAAATAATTAAGACAATTACCCAAAATCCAATCATGGAATCAGTGGAAAAACTTTCGAATAAAATAGAAGAATGGGATCACAATGAAGTCTTGTCTGTGCTTCGGAAGTGGGATATGGAGGAGTTGTATGAATTTGTGAAGGAAAAACAGTTGGACGGCAGAAAATTGCTGGTAAGAGATACTTAAGTTACCTCTTGATATAGATTTCCAGAGAAACCCTGATAAAATATCTACGTGATTTTGAATTGTTTGTATTTTAAAATACAAAACATTCGTTGTCATTTCGATCTAGTCTTACACAACGTAAAACCATAACTTTGGATTTAGTTTGGCAATTAGAATTTAGAAACGATTGCATGCTGTAGTCTATGAGGACTAAACGTCTTTAACAAACACTTTGTAATATGCAGTGTCGTCATATTTTTAAATATACGCTACCGTGTAATCTTTACCAATCAAGTCAATACCAATGTTTTTTTACCAATTGCAATGTCATTGGGAGCAATTTTTTTTTAATTATTGTAATCATCGCCAATACCGCGGACTGTCGAAAAGACTTTCTTCTTGTTTTCGAATTCCACGCGAGTCTTTTCCCACCGGTCACACGGTCTTCATGTTTTACTTGTCGTCAAAAGTGAATATGAATTAACTAACATCGTGGACACATCTTAAGTTGGTGTCAGGTGAGATTGTAGTAGTTTGCTTTGCAATTATATAAATTAAAAAAGTACGCTTTTTAAATTGTAACATTGCTGTTTTCCCCTGGACAATGAATGATGAGAGCTGTTTCAAACGTTGTCGTTTGCTTTTTTAGGCTTTCGGCTCTAGTTCCCCTGATATTTGTTACCAGAGACCTTGTCAATCATAACTCCTATCTCCTTCTCTTTTGTTTTATTCTTATTATTACTACTAAACTTATTTTAGTTTGTAATCTATTATATTACTTTCTCTCGTAAAAACTGTTTATGCAAAATCATTCAATGAAAGTATCCTAATCAGCTATTTGCCAGTGAAATTGAAAGTCCCGGAAATATCGGTAAACTTGTTCCAGAGATTAGCCGGAACAAACGGACAAACAGACACAAAATAATAAAAAAAATTGGTATACGTACCGCATATAAATATATTATTATGCATGTAGTAAAAGCGGTTATTTTAATACTTCAAGACACTCCAATTTTTTATAGATATATCTATACGTTAGGCTAATTCATTTATTTCTTTATACAAACTACAATTAATTAATTAATAGCAAGTCGTTTTTTCTTTATTACTCTATTTACAACTTTCTTACAGTCTTGAAGAAATGTCTCATTGTTCAGTGCTAATCAATACAAGCGGAAGTAGTCTTAGGTTATGTCTAAGAGAACGGTTTGGCTGCAAGTCGAAGAACATGCTTCATGTGACAATTCGGATCTTGATAAATCAAAGTAATTGCACCAATATTCTGATTCAACCGAGAACAGAACCCGGATACTGGAGAACAATCCGCACTCTGATGTCGAGGGACATAAAGTAAAGTTCAACTAACTAGGATACAAAACATCCGCTCGAGTGATATCAAAGCGAGCGCTAACCTACAAACAGCTGTATAATTAAGCAATGGGCGCGAAACTTGCTAATTGATTACTTATTGATTACATCAGTAAGGTTTACACCACGCTACTGAGTTCGAGAAGGTTACAATCAGTAATCATTAAATAAATCTTGGTTGCCAATATTAGGAAACAAAGAGAACATTAGTATAGTCATTAATTCTTCTTTTGTCTCTTCTGTACTGTAAATTAGGGCATATAATGCGCAATCCCAAATACGATTTGTTACAGCTTATAATCCAGGGAAAGATACAAGGGAAAAGAAATCCGGGAAGGAGAAGAACATCTTGGCTAAAAATCTACGCCAATGGTATAATAAGAGCACACGTTCTTTATTTCGTGCTGCTGTGTCGAGGGTCCAAATCGCCATGATGGTCGCCAACCTTCGATAGAAGATGGCACCAAGAGAAGAAGAATAAAAAATACTGTAAATTCTGTATGTGACTTAAGCTTACAACACAATGTGTGGATAACGAGCTTGGTTGCATGTATAATTAGATCGTTGTGTTAATATTTATTTATGTATGCTCTGCTGTCTCTCTGTTTCTGTTCTGTATCTGTTTGTTATCCCAATGAAATAAAATAAATATAAAAGCATAGCACGGACGTAGCATACGGTGTTAGCTAGATAGATAGAGATAATTTTACTAAAACAAACATCAATGTTCGTTACCCAAAGGGATAAGCAGAGAACACGGAGATAAAATTAGTACGGTCCTAACACACATTTTGTGCAGATGTTGGTTAAACGTCAGGTGGGATCGTGGCCAAATGAAAAAAAGGCCTAAATGTGGAATTTAGTAGCTTATCTTAGTTTATATGATCCACGCAGTAGAAAGCAATTAACATTTTTATTTAAGTAGAAAACATTGTGCCTCCAGTTTGTTTCAGATTCCTTTGTGTTGTTAGAATTGATTGTGTATTCTATTTTAAACAATTTGCATATTCGTTTTTCAGGATGTCACAGAAGGCATAGTCAAACTATGGCGGCCGAGGGCAGACGTCAAACATATTATGCTATTCCTCGGTGATTTAAAGGAAAATCCCAGCAGGTACTCGACAAGCTGTGAGGTAGATGTGATAAAGGTCAGCAAAGAAACAAATATTTGTCCAGAAAGCCAGTACCAGACGGTCACTGTGAGAAAGACGAGAGAGGACGTAAACATACGTAGTGTAGAAGAAATATTGAAAAAGATCGTACCCGCTAAAAGTTTCCTCTATAGAAATCAACAAAAGCGGGCGGACAAAGCGGTGACGTCATATTTACCGATGGATGCAGGAACGACCAAGAAAAAACGTTTCTTTCGTCTAAGTTCATACGAATATCCATTCTTTGATGTTCGATCGAGATTCTCAAAGACAGATAACAATGTGGACAGAGGTTATTATTCCGTTAAATCTAACAACCGTTATTGTGTTCAAAAGACATGTAAGAAACAAGACAGTAAAACCAAATACAAATCTCTACCGTCACCGGAGATTATTTCTGATAATATCATTGAAGATCATTTCTACGAAGATTTAAACTATAATGAAATGAACAAAGTCCACGAGATAAAGCAAGAAGAACCGTCTCGTAGCCAAGTGGTGCAGGTGAAGCCGTGCATGGTGAAAATTCAGGAGCTCTTTCAATCTATCAAGTTTCCTTTCTTTAGGAAAAGTGAAGAAGTATTGGAAAGACAAAAGAAGTCTGCAGACGAAAACAAAGAAGTTAATATTTATGAAAACAACGATAGCATGCTAGACATGTATGACTCAATACATGTAATGAATGATGATACAAAAGCCGACGGTAAAGAAGAAAAACGTGTAAGTAACTATCATGTTTACCTTACTAACATTTCCCTGTAACACTCTAGTGAATTATATTGTCCGAACTATTTGTCTGACATTTTAATTTAGTAGCAAAGCGAGAGCCGAGATATTATAAAATTGTTTTCTTCAACAATGATTACAAAAACATTAACATTGACATGTCAGTGTAACACGGATATAGATCTAAATACTATATTATTGGCATCGGTCACAAAAATAAACAACAGGCATAATTTTTTTTCATGTAAGAAAATTTTGATTGTTCAATCGCATTTTCTTTACGATTTTATTATCGCGTAGCCGCGACCCATGGTGTGCGCAAAAACAAACGATTTATTTAAACTTCTAAAATAAGGTGGCCTAAGTTACTCCTAAGCTATTACCAGTGAAAGTCTCGTCAAAATCAGTCCAGCCGTTCTAGAGATTAGACAGAACAAACAGATGGACAGACAAAGATTGTAATAATTGTTATTTTGGTCATGATTGGTTATAAGCGGTTATTTTAATATTACAACAGACACTCCAATTTGATTTATATGTATAGATTGAGCCATCTTTGTATTATTACTTCACTAGATGTTAATAAACGATGCGGACAGTCATGAAAACTATAAATCGGAAATCAAACGGCAAGCACACTGAACTACACTGAGTACACTGTACTACGTTTTAAGTGAAAACGACTACACAAATGTTGTCCAACAGAGATTAGAAGTGTTTCACCTTATTTTTAATCTGCCTATTGATATATAATTTTGTAGAAATCATAAGTAGTAATCACTAAAATTTCTGAATTATAATTTTAATACGCAAGTTGAAATGTTCGTGCCAGTTACCGCGACGTCGTCCCAGAGGTCTGGCCGCTCTGTAATTATGTAATTTCTTGGCAATAAGACTCGACAACATCAGATTAAGGACAGACGACGCGATTTCCGCTACAATTTTTACACCAGAAATAGCTTTTCCAGAGATATTAACCCTGACAGCCTGGTAGCTAAGTGTTTGATTTACGATTGGATTCTTGGGAGTTCCAATTCTAGTTGGAGTTTCCGTTTTTAGGTTTCCTAAATGAGATATCTAATATATAAAGTAAATTGCCCGTGACTCAGAAGGGTAGGCAGACTTTCAAACCTTTCACGTTCTTTACTTCCATAAATGTATTCATCTATGATCGTCAGTTACATGCTATGTTAATATTGCCGTTCTAAGTTTCATAACAATTACATATATTATCCAAAGTTTGTATTGTATTAGGTCAGAGACAGTAGTAACATTAGACTTGAGCCAAATGCAGTCTCGTGTACCGACTTTTTCAAAACATACATCTGAAAATGTATATATACAGCGTTTATAATCTCGCTGCGGGCCGCTTTGTAAAACGTGTGACCGTAGCGCGGTATATGCGTGCTCACTCGTACTATCACCTTCTGAAGGCAACGCATAACGATGCAATCTTTTATTCCGTAATGTTTTGTCATTATTTTCTTTATTTTATTATGTAATTCATTTTTTTTCTCTATTTAATTAATTTTTAATTTAAGCCCTCTAAATGCGTTAATATTGTTACCAACAGTTTGCTAAAAGGCTCTACGTCGTTAACTACTTAAACAGT
Source organism: Meandrusa payeni (assembly GCA_029286785.1). Taxonomy (NCBI): domain Eukaryota; kingdom Metazoa; phylum Arthropoda; class Insecta; order Lepidoptera; family Papilionidae; genus Meandrusa; species Meandrusa payeni. The sequence goes on from JAGSMX010000023.1 coordinate 191,022, forward strand.
ATATACATGACTGTTTAGTATATAATATGCATGGTGCAGTTATGCAGTACGATATCGTGATGTTTTATTAGGAAATATATAATTGTAGACTCTACCAGTTGAAGATTACTTGGAGCCGGTACAGCTGAGCAAAGACTACTGCGACGTGACTGTCAGGCAGAAGGAGGAGTCGCTGCTGGGCTTCATCATGAGCTACTTCGAGAACAGATTTGGAATAAGAAGAGGTAAGAGGTAGAACTAGATTTGACCTCCACTACCTACTGACATCTACACTACCTGACAGCTAGAGAACTATCCATCTCTCTTCTGTCCTCGTATGCCCTGTTCGTACCATTGTGATGGCAACACAATACATGTATACTAATAGTCGCCCTAAACGGAATTCCTGGGCAATTGGATCATCGAAATAACACAAAATTTACACCTAGTCATTTATTCGGTGGATCTGTCAGACATTATTTATTAAACTGTTGCCAAGCAACCGTATAATAGCCGCGTGTAGGTGTATCAAACACATGGTAGTGTGTGTAGTGTTTTTTATTGATTTAATGCATTTTGAAAATTAAAAAAAAACAATTTGCACTCCTTCTCTATCTATACAAATAAATAAAATTGGAGCGTCTGGTAGTAACAGTAAAATGACCGCTATTGCATGTGAATGTGGTACAAATATCAAAATATTTTTTTCAATTTTTCTGTCTGTTTGTTCCGACTAATCTCTGGCAGTACTGGACTGAATAAAGATAGATGATGTATGAAGTAACTTAGGCTACTTAGATTCTAGAAAAAAATTAAAATAGTCTATACAAATAATTAAAATAAAGAAATTTTGTATACAAGGGGTACATAAAAGGACATATTTTTTAATCGCGGGTAACACCGCGGGGCGCAGTTAGTATAAGCTATAAATGTGGGAAATTTTATACTCCGCGTTCGCACTACTTTGGTAGAAAGGCTACAAAGTTTTTGCTTTATCTATTACTATAATGATTACATTAAATAAGTCATCTCGTCAATGACGTATTTTGTTTAATTTGAAACTGTTTATTATTTGTATTTGATACTGGCTACACCAGTTAGGACAATAGTCCTAGTAATAATATAAAAAGATATTTATTTATAAGCAGCGGTTAAAGGGCCAAAGAGCTGTAGGGGCTGAAAAGGAGCGAAGGGCGCTGTGGTCATGTGAAGTGCGCCGTTCGCCGCGGCCCGGGGTGATAGTAACACACATCGGTCTGGTACATGCTCGATGTGCTCGTCTCGGATATTACGCCCGGGGACGGCCCCAAACTGCGTCTCAGCCGGGGGAAATGATGATAATAACGAATAATGCCGTTCGACATAATTTCCGACACGGATTTTAGAGGGGTGCATGTCACACCGTTCAAATCTGTTGAGGTCGGCATGAAATTTAAATATTTGATGTCAGTGTTGTAATGAATACAAAAAGGTCTAAGGATTTTGATGATTCTTTTTTATATGAAGGCCAGTGCTTCCAGTGTCGTCCAATTCCAGAAAAGACCATATGAGTTTGCATTAAGTATATGCGCGACAAACCTATTTCGCCGATTCATTTTTTAACGAAATGATGTATATCATGGGTGTTTTAATGAGATTTAGGTTAGGTTCTGATTAATAAGGTTTCGTAATAGTCCAGTCTATTTGAATTTTATGCGTGATGTTTTGACGGTGTAAGTGGCGGCGTTCCGCTCCAGGGCCCGAGCTCGCGCAATGAGATTAGCGAAATCTAATAAGTAGTGGCGCGGGGCTGTCGCACTGACGTTTAATTATTCACGCCTTCAAACGGGAGACGAAGAAATCGCGGTGGTGGAGAAAAATTGAGACGCTCCAAGTATTTTAATGAGAACGTCCGTGTCGGCGGAATGATGGGTACTTTTAATAAAACTGTTTTTTTTTATTTTGACATCAGTTATGAAGTTGCAAATGCATCGCTGGTATTTAAAGAGGAAATAGTATAACGTACTCAGGAGAACCTAAAGAAGAATTGACGACTACCATTTGAACCATTATAACTATGGATAATGGCAGTTTGTAAATATATTGATTTTGAGTTTTAAAGCTCACATGCCTTGCATTATTTTTAGCGTTCAAATAAAACATGGAAAGACCAAATAAGCCAGAATATGTACTTCTACACATCCCTGATATCGAACTGGAATGCAGATACACAGGGCTGGATTTTGAGGTCTTGAGGTTCGGGCCATAAAAGACGAGTGGACAGTAGAATTATTGCTTATTTTGTTTGAAAATGCAATGGAAATAAATAATCCAATTAGTTCAATAAATGAAAATAACAGTTGAAACAAATTCCAACAATGCATACTTTTCATTTTTTCAAATGTTTCGAAGTCTCTATGGTGGGGGCTCCGGAGCTGTGGCTCCCCCTCCCCTCCCTAAATCCAGGCCTGCACGTATATCGATAATTTGAAGACTGATTGATTTCCGGTTATCTTCACCAGCTTCACGAGGCACAATAACGGTTAGCTGCTATTGAATAACATTCCTTACCAATTTTTTATTACTCGTAGTGTGAAAAAAGTAAAAAAAAAATACTTTCTCATAATACACGTCCGTTGTTTTGTTTGTGTTTCTCGACGCATCATGTGGACGACATCTGTTTAGTGACGTGACAATCATTTTATTTAACGACATTACATTTATCGACTATTTAATAGTTCTTGTTTTTCTAATTATTTACATTTTTTGACTTATCTATTTTTTTATTACATATACGGTTCTTTACTTTAATTGGTAACAAAGAATGATTGAATGAAAGTCTGGATATGTGTTTACGAAATCCATTCTCTGTCTACCTACGTGTATGTTTCGGCCCGAACACGTTATCGCGAAGTTTCGATGCCTTTAGGAGCTTTGAAATTTTTTTTGTGAAATTCACTCGTTCAATTTGAATATTGCAATTCATATTGCGATAACACAAAGATAGGTTTGCACCCTTTTAGATAATGTCGTAGGTAACATAACTGTCTCTAAGGAAAGAGAGAAAGAAATTGTATACTCATCTCTCACTCTTGCCCCTGCAGTAATATATGAAACATAATTCTCTTTTCTTATCTTCACTTACCTATATCTTTCTCTCAACTTCCCTTTACCTCGCCCGATCACACTTTTCGTAACGCATTTGTCAGCTTACTTCCCAAGTCAAGTGTTCGTAAAGCAGTTTCACTTCAAAAGTATTCTTATTGCTATTGGTAAATAAGTTGTTTTTATCGATACACGCGTAGCATCACTAGAGCAGTCGTAGAGTTTTTATTAATGTAACTAAATAAAAACATTTGTTTGTGGGACATTTAGTTGGGAGAGTGCGTAGGAAAGTATTTTACATATTGCTGTACACCACGCGCTAAGTACGAGTACGAGTCGCGAGTGATGTGACGAACAAATATTTGTGCAGATATCAGTGGCAAGTGAAAATTAAAACACACTCCAAAGTTATTGTTGTAGTACTTGTACTTGAAAAATATCTTGTTGATTGTTATAAGTTATTAGTGGCCGTAGCCCAGTGCTGGCTAACTGGACTTATATTGAAGGTTTTCAACCGACTTCAACAAGTATATTCAAGCAAAACAAAACCGATTTCAAATCAAACGTTAAATGGAACCGATTTTGATGATTTTTTTGGTTAAGTTCTGATTAGTGCTATTTCATCATTTTCCTATTATATTTAAAGTTGGTGTATATTTTTACTCGTAAATAGGAATGTGTTTGTTCAAATTCCTTCTTTGTAATTAAATTACCCTTTTATCAAGTTGTTTATCCTCTATCTAATCGGAGAGAGACTTTACCTAAAACCGTCACCTTTACAAGCAATTTTAAATTTAAATCCTTTGAATATTTCAATGAGAGCGCTCCATTTATAAAGCATTCCGATTAATTTATTAGCAATCGGTCATGTTACGACGTCAGCACTCTCCGATATAATAACGTTAATGAAGATGGAGCTCATTTAAACGTCGGTTTGTGATGGAGCTGATTTAAACTCCGGCGCCTAGCGATGATCCCACGCGAGCACTGACTCAAGCAATGATTCATTATTGTTAATTAATGATGACTGACTGTCGCCGTTGGAGGAGATGATGTATTACGTAATTACTTATTGTCCCTGAAGGCTATCTTGAGACTGGCGTCCTTGAATTCTGGCATTCTGGAATTTATATTCCAGACGGTTTTTCTTATTGTTAACAAAATCATACACAATTTCCTTGCTTTGTGTTATAAATAGGAATTAAAAGGTTCGGAGAAAATTTCTGCCCATCTCTTTTTCAACCGACTTCCAAACATTCTCCATGTTTTCAATTCGTCTGTATGTTAGTTACCTCATAACTTTCGACTAAATGAACTTTCGGACGAACCGATTTGAAGAGAGTATAAGGGAATAGACCGCCACGCACACCTAGTGCAGATTTTCAAACTTCACATGCCTTAGAAAAAAAATCTGAGTCATGTAGATTTCCTCACGATGTCTTCCTTCGCCGCCGAGCCCGTGGTAAACCAGCACATAAAATTGCAACAAAAATTTATTGGTGCCGGCACCGGGGATCGCACTCGGATTGCTAGCGTACCATGTAAGTTGAGGCGATTGCACGGACATTGAGCTACCACGGTTAGTTGGTAAATATATAATAAAAAAAAATTAAAATATTTGCACTCTAGCAGAGTAGACAGAGACAACTTTCGTCGTCCGCATTCCACCAAGCTTATTAGGTCTGATTTACCATGCGCTCGGCGGTGAAGGAAAATATAATGAGGAAACATACATGTCTGAGAAACTTTTAACAAGACATGTAAAGTCTGCCAATCCGCACTTGGTGTGCGTGGTGAAATATGCTCTTATACTCTGTTTACAGAAAAGGCTTGTGCCCAACAGTGGGACATAAATATTACATAAAGGCTGTAACTTTAACTTAACTTTATCTCTACGTAGAAAAGAGACAAACCTCCAGCTAAGTATCAAATTGACTTTGATAATCAATAGTCACGAGTTGAGGAATGGCGTAAGTGATAGAGGCATTAAGATGTGTTGGTGGGTGAGAGTGAGCGTCCCCTTGATGTGCAACCTGGGGGCGCGCGTCTCTGAAGGTGCTGTGGACGTCTGCTACCGACTCTTCCACACTCTTACAGACGTCGTCACAGGTGAGGGACCCTGGACTGTTTCTGCTTAAATCCTAATTAATTCATAACAAAGCAAGCGGTGTTTAGGGTAATTATACTGACAGGTTCAAGTTCATTTGTTTAAAAGTAAACTTTATCTGGATGACAGAGTTTTGCTAAGATATTTTTAATGGTTTTTGGATACAGTTTCGTGTGTTTTTTTAATATAAACTTAGATACGAATTAAATATGTTGATAAACGGAGCCCAATATCAACATCACAAGTTGAAGTGGTAATGGGCAGGGCACATAGCGCGCAGAACAGAGGGCCGATGGGGTCGAAAAGTTCTCGATTGGAGACCACGAATCGGCAAGCATAGGACGTCCGCCCGCAAGGTGGTCAGACGACATCATAAAGACTGCAGGACGCAGCTGGATGCGGGCCGCTAACAATCGGTCCTTTTGGAAATCGTTAGGGGAGGCCTCTGTCCAGCAGTGGATGTTTTACAGCTGAAATGATGACGATGATGAATATCAACATATCTAATACGTAGTAATCGCAGTAATAGGTTTTCAAAATTTTTCATTACCTGAAAACCCGCATAAAACAACATTTTCTCATCATAATATAAATGAATCCTAGCTAGATTGATTTATTGTCCCCGAAACCTCTTACATGCTAAATGTCATGAAAATCGTAGGACCCGTTTCCGAGATTCAGATTATATTATATATATAAAAGAATTGCTCATTTAAAGGCAAATTAAATTGCTGGCGCGGTGTGTCCCTTGATTTATCTTTATTTAAATTATTTATCTTGAATTAATTCATTCAGAAACAAATGACGGCGGCCAGTCGGAGGATTCAGAAACAGACTTAAAAGAATGCGAAGACAAATGGAGCACGAAGAAACCTGGTGGGAACATGGCGGCGCGCCCGCTTCCGGTCCCCGTCGAGAACGAGTCGTTCTACATGAACGTAGACAGGTGCGAAGCGGAAAACTTGCTCCGGGGCAGCCTGACGGGACCTTCGTGCTTAGACCTTCAAGTCAGGTACTTTATTTTTTGTTCAAATTATACATGATACAATAAAATAAATAAATACAAATCTATACTAATAGATATTAAAATAACCGCTATTTACTACATGCATATTAATATACTCGTAAATATGGTACATATTCCAAAATAATATTTTTTACAATTTTTGTATATAATAAATGGAACGGTTGGATCGATTTTGATGGGATCTTCAGCGGCAGACAGCTGTTGCAATAAGGAGTAACTTAGGCTACTTTTTATTTAATAGACTTCAAAGAAGTAAATTATTAATCAGGCACATACTCGTATTGTAAATTATGAATTAGTTGGATAGTTCACAAAGTATGTTTAGTAATCATCCCACTAATTCCTCTAAAACTATATCTGTGAAAGTTGGGGTCAATGTTGTTACTTAGTCACGCCAGAACGGCTGAACGGTTCTGGATGAAATTTGGCACAGAGATAAACGAATATAGTTGCAAGGTCTATTTGAATTTAAAATGAGTTGTTTGTCGCACACACACGCACATAAAACTCCCTCAAACGGCGACAATGTCGTAAAACAAACGCGTACGCGGGTCCCAGGTTTTTCTTCTCTCCGAAATCAAGAAATTCCTACATCATTGAAAGTGTTATCCTATTTCACGCTCGACCGATCTCTTTCGGAAGCCCTCCAGTGATTTTATTTTTATTACGCGTGTCAACCCTTTGCTTGTGTTTTATTTGTTTCCTTTTTAGGACCTCGTGTTCTTTCTATTGTGTTGACTTTCGGCGACATTCACACAGTGTACGAATTACGTCCGTCCTAACTTTTACAATAAATGAATAAAACCTATGTTAACACTATTTTACAAACAAACAAATAAATCAAATTGGACTATCCGTTTGTGATATTAAAATAACTTATATGTACTATTGTATGTACTACTTTTATTTTAGAAAATTTTTACATTTATAGTTTTTAATCGCGGGTAACACCGCGCGGTTCAGTTAGTATATTTATATAATAGAACACATGACTCTCGAGTATGTTTGCGTTAGTATATGCAAGTGGCTGAGAAGCGATAGGAGTGTCACACTACTGTTTAATTAATTTATAATTAAAGAACGTGACGAAATTGATTGCAGTTGCATGTGCTCTCTCGCTCCGCACTACGCTTTAAGGAGAAATAAGTAAATGTCTGAGGAATGTTTCCGAGTTATGTATTGTCTGACAATTAGTCAATTAGCGCAGAGACGTTTTACCCAACTATCTTTTGTCCCACTGCTGGGAATAGGGCTTATCTGTAAAGAAAGTATAAGGGCACAGTTCGCCACGCACACCTAGTGCGAATTGGTGCGATGCTTTCCTTAACCGCGGAGCGCGTGGTTTACCACTGATTTATCAGCACTTAAAATTGCAACAACACATTTATTGGTACCAGCACCAGGAATTGAACTCGGGTTGCGAGCATACCTTGAGGCGGCTGCCCGGACACAACTCGCAACAATTGATAAATTTTATTCAAATATCAACAATAAAAGCTTCAGCTCAGAATACCATATAAAATGTATGGAAATACTTTTGATATGGCATCCTGAGCTGTTCTTAAATGTGTCACGTTGTTACAATACGTGACGTGTTACAGTAAAGCAAGTGCCTGTAAAATTGTTAACATTTGTACTTCTCCTGAGTTGACCGCGCGCTTCCCAGGAGCCTCTTACGTCCGTGCGATCACTTACCTTCCGTCAATTCTTAATCCTTAGCACAACATTGTCTCAACGCCTAATAACAATATTTCTTAACTTGTCTTTCAGAGAGACACTTATTATTTCTTACATAATATGTTTGTATTCTTACCCAGTATTACGACTTATGCGTGGTACTTCTCTAGGTCCTTGTCTTCTTCTCCATCATATCGCTCTCCATCACTGAAGGTCGGCAGTCAGTCTTCTAAGCTCCTCCTTATTCATGGCTAAGATGAATAGTTCTCCGGCTGTTTTATTCGAAACCATGCCGTAATGTTTCGTAGCCATAACTGCTTCTTTCTTCCCGCTCCTCTTTTTCATGCTATTTTGTGGATCATTATTAGCTGCAGCAGGTGGTGTTGCGTTGTAGGATATGGCCTACGTCCCGTACCTAGGTCATATCAAATCTTACGCTGCAATGATTTCGACTAATTCGATGTTCTTGTGCATTGAGGCAAGAACCTCTATTAGATCAATAGACCTAATCCGTCCAGCTTATTCGGAGCATCTCCCAAACCGTCCACATTTTAAAGACTTCGTTCTTTTTACGCAAATTTTCGAGTAAGTCAGACCAGGAGAGACTGTTAGCGAGTTCTTTTATTCAGTCGAATTTGTTAAATTATTTTTACTAATCTAAGAGTTGTAGTGAAAATATTAAATCATTTAATCTCCAGCCGAACCATGCGTACACCCTGAGCGTGGCCTGCGGTGATGCTGTCCACAACGTGGGCGTTCGAAGGCGTCCTGACGGGCGGTTGGCGCTGGGTTACGCGCGCCGCGGGGAGCGTAGCTTCAGCAGCGTCACCTCGCTGCTGCGCCACCACCGGCGACGTCGGCTACTTCTGGTGGCGGCCGGTGACGTCATCGGCGCCACCACGCTTACCGAGACGCCCCATTACTATCAGACACCGAGCAATGTGCCCGTATTTATGAAGTAATGTTTATAACAAAACTTTAATTGACGCTGAGAAATATTTTAGTAGCTTTATTTGTTTAATAATGTAGAGACGAATTGTTTGCTTGATCATTAGATGGGGTGGTAGGTTCCCGCCTGTTGAGTTTGTTAAAATCGACTCTTGTTGATTTAAGAGTGTTAAGTTGTCTCCCTGTAATTCTCTGTAATTAACTCAATAAAGGTAATTGTAAATGAGACTTATCTTTTAAATTTAAGTCAAAAAGAAAGTGCGATGACGAAATAGATCGTAGTTCGAGAATTAAAATGTAATGCTATAATCAATCCTGTCGGAAGTGCATTGCAGAAGGTATATCACTATGTATAGGAAGTTACATGCACAGTGACTATTCGAATGCAAACATTTGTAGATCAACACAAATATGTCGTTTAAGCATGCATAATACAATATCAACGCCGGGTAATAAATATACTGGTACACGGATAGATCTGTATCAAAACTACGCCTAAAAATACACAGTTAGTATTAAAACAGGCGAAATCTCCCAACCGATATTAAAGCCATGTAGCTTCAGCGCGGATTGACAGATTAAAACATGGATCCATAATGCATTAGATACACTCGTAGGTCCGTGTGCCCGTAGACCCGTGTAGACTTTAGCTACGTAAATGATATGACCTTTTTATTATGCTTAAAAATTATTTATGGGTTGATTTTTTATTCGACTTCATCATAAATTACAAGAGGTGATAGCACAAGCTTCAGGGAATATTGTATTAAAAGTTATTACGACTATTTCTTGATATATTTTAAGGCGCCGCGGGGTTTGGTTGAAGGATTACGTACTTTATGAATGTCTTATACGAAGGCATTACTTTAAATTTATTCTCAGGTAACAATTTATACTTATCATAAATCACATGTTAACATTACCTCAGAAATTATTTGTAATAAAAATTTAAGAGTTACATAACTTTTTATTAAATCTTTATTCGCAGCAAGTGTCATGCATGTACGGAGCGGCTCGTAGCTCCATCTCACAGAATATCGGTGTGAGTTTATCGTTAGCCGAATGCTTCCTTTCGCCCCATCTGAACTTTCGCCTTATATTTCTGTTACTTAAACACAAAATAGGTAAATGACTTCACCAATCTGGTCAAGTCGCCAACACGCCTACAGTTGCAGCCTAATCCGATACAACATTCACACAAAATATAAACTTTTGTTAGTATCACACCTTCTGTTGTCGTTTCGTAGCACTTCTCTATTCGAGTTTTGGTAAATATTTCAATTGAACGGCGCAGCTGCTTCAAGACCTAGGTGCTTTTATTTTTATTAGTACACTTAATCTCTCTCAGAATGTACGGACCCACATAACTGTCACGGCGCAATAACTGTCGCAAAACTTAATCTGAACTTTATAGGTCACCATTCAATTTGATTTTGTTCAGAATTCCAGCCGCAAACGCGGAAAGTTTCACCGATTGGAAATAAATCGACATTTCACACCTTTGTATATTCACTTGACCGTCTGAGTTATGGTTTCTTTATCAAACGTTTTTTCGTACGTGACCTATAGGATGCTACATTATTACCAAACCATAGCAGATCAGTTGCAGCTAAACTATTGTTTTTAACCGACTTCAAAAATAAGTTATATTAATACGTCTATGTCTGTACCCTAGTAGTGTTGTTATTTAAGAACCGAATTACAATTTGTGTGTCTCTTGCAATATGGAGAGATTAATGAAAATCAAAGTAAAACACTCCAGGAGTTAAGGAGTACTTGATGTAAGTTCTCCTCAGACAACGACCACGGATGGTTCATTCTTTACTTATTTAACACATGTCACTTATCTTTTCAGGTTGTAATAACTTTAAGTATTTTTTTTTGTTAACGGGGACGAAATGTTCATAAATATACCCCGCCTTCTGGGGGGAAGACGGCGGTTATGTGGGGTTTTTACCCACTAAAACCTCACCGGTGGCCCTTTCCTCGGTGCATGACGAGCGGCTCCGGGATCTCCAGTGGAACGCACCGGAGCCCCTCTGCACTGTGCTCAATTAGAGCACGTCCCGGGAGGGGACGGGGGAGTAACCTCCCCAGGTTACTCCCTTCCCCCTGTTCCCTCGCAGTGCAAGGCGACACGGGCCAGCCGTTGTCGCGTTCTTCCCGGGTCCACCTTAGCGGACGACAAAGGCCCCCACCCTTGTCGCCCAGTGAACCCGAGGCCCCTTTTAGTCGCCTTCTACGACAGGCAGGGGATACCGTAGTGTTATTCTTGAGAGCCCAGAACTACAGGGCTGAGGTTGTCATAACCAAATTCAACAGTGATAATACTACTTATACTAAGTTAGTGCTTTACTTATCTTACGATACTCTTGTGAAATCCTTCTTGGAACATTGTAATATATGAATTATTTTGCAAATATCATTGAGCGTCCTAAGTGCGTGCGTCAGTGAATAAAATAAAAATAATTTTCCCTTACAAAATGTTTATGGGTTTCGTAACTGTCAAACATTTATTGTTGATCCTGTCGATACGGTAAACTCTCCCTTCTAATTAAAGAACATATTTAAATAAAGGTTTCGAATCGACAACAGATATCCAAAATATTTGGATATTGGCAAATTTTAGATTTTAAAATGTAGAATAATGTCAGTAATGAAAAAGGATTGATATATTTATTGGTCGTCAAATATTTACGGTTGCGTTCAGACATTTATTTTGTGTAAATTAAGGAAAATATATCAAACTACTTTTACAGGCTCTCCCGGGACTCCACGTCCAACGGTGACTGGATGATAGGTGACAGTATGAGAGCCTCGACAAAAACAAATATATAACTTTTTTTGATATCGGCATTTAACTAAAATCAGACCTTGAACAAAATTTTTAAGTACTTTAACGTCAACTAAGCTAAAAATGTCTAATTGGTTATAAAATCAGTCGCGTAACATAAAACGCCAATAGACATAATCGGGAATATGATTCTTATTCGTAATTGATCGGCCTCGTCCAATTCCCTCGACAAAGGTAACGCGGGGAGTCGCGGGGAGATGCCGTGAGCCGAGGGGAGTCGCGGGGTGACCGTGTGCTCTGGACGTGAGCTGGTTACACAGCCTCCGCAATTACGCTTTCAAACTTTTAAACTGAGAAAATCATTTCAATCTAGAGTAGGTACAAGAAACTGTAATTAGGCAAATTTTTGTTAGAGAAATTATTAATTTTAACAGAATCTCTCATTGTTAACCGCAACCAACCGGGTCGTGGTTCGGCCCTCTCGGGCGCCTTCGGAACGGTGTTCTTACGAGTAACATAGTAGCAGTCCAAGCCGAGGTTATTCCTCGTCGTGAGGACCCTTGTGTCAAGTTACTAGTTATAGACTAAGTGAAGATCACGCTAAATGACCTAAAAGCTATGTCACCTCTCAATCTGTTGAAACAGTAAAAGTCAGCTTGTCTGGCTAATCTGTGTAGTTCGTCACACAAAAATCCCCAACCAATTTACCAGTTACTTATAAAAGAATGAAAACGTTTTTTAGGAAGGATTTTTTTCTTTTACAATTTTTGTCCGTTTCTTGATTCCTGGTAATCTTTGGAACGGCTCAGCTGATTTTGTCGGAACTTTCACTGGCAGATAGCTGATGTAATAAGGAGTAACGTAGGCTTATATATTAGAAAAATTTTATAAATAGTTTTATATCGCGGGTAACACTGCGGGGTGCAGCTCGGGATTAGTAAATGAAGTCCACACAGTCTGTATGTACGACGAAAGACAGTATTACTTCAGATGTCTTTGAAATATTATTAACGTGCATTTCGAGCTCGACGAAAGGTTGCCTTAAAAAAGGTAGATGTTGCCATCGATTATTAGAATTAAAAATTTCCCTAAAAAGAGTATATTTTTTAAATAATTCTAAGAGTATTTTTGTTTTACAAATTTTACATTCTCATTCATGCTAACCATCCCAACTAAGCTTAAGCTTGTGCTAGGAGTTGGTTCAAGGGCAAGGTAAGGCGCACTAGGTTAGTAAATGTCTATTCACTCTACTCTTGAAACTTCTACATTGTATTAGGAGGGAAAGACAGAACCCGCGGCCTCAATAAGTCCTGATGGACACTTATTTAACTTTTAACATAATGCAATGTAGTCACATACTCAAATACATCTTTAGTGTCCACAATTGATACTTTAAATTATGAGAAGCTTCATTTCATTTCTTCTTTTTCTCCAATGCTGAACGTTATCTCATCTTAAAGTGCCTTCTAGATCTATCGACGAATTGCCTCAACACCGTTCTGTCCTCAGCTTGCCTCATGGCGGTCGTAATGTCAAGTCCCAGTATTACTTGGTATTGGTCAGACCAGTGATCTTTTACCCTCAATCTACTACAACAACTTTGTCCAGATTATCTAGTTGTCTTCGCGCAATGTGGCCAAAGTAACTAAGAACTCGCCGGTAGTTAGTTAATGGACTTCTTTAAGCTTTTAGTTTAAGTAGTTATTATACGATATGATGTTTTTGTTGCTTTTTGTCTAATCAGTTATCGGTCACATCAGTCAGAGTGGACTATTCTGTTCACTCGCTCTGTGCGTTTGTCTTAATGGCGTGATGTCGTGAGGGTAAATGGCTTTGTGTTATATTTCGAGTTCACTTAAGTTTATTTTTCGATTAGTCGATGTTACGGTTGAGTGATGGGACCACGATTACTGTCACCGACACCCGCGTTACTGTGTTGTATTCATGGAAACGTGGAAATGTAATTATTTGTAGATTAGTACGTGAAGAAAATGATTTACTGATTTACAAAATACACATCTTCAGATTAAAAACCTTCAAAACATAAAAATGAAATAAAAAATTTAATGTCTCTACGACACTCCTATATTTTCTTCCAAGCACCAATTTTTTAATGGTATTTTTTTGTGACGAACCTTCACAGATTAGCCCGGGCTTTGACTGTTTCACCGGATTGACAGTTCGCACAGCTCACGAACCATGGCTTGGTCGGAAGCTTTTTGTCAAGGAATTGCTAGCGACATTCGAAAGCTGTCTTTAAATGTCATTTCGAGAAGCCTTGGCAATTTTGACTAAATAAAAAAAGTGGCCATCGCAATGTGAGGTCAACCTATAAGGAAAACAAGGGGAAAGGAAAAAGTTTGGGATATCCGTTCATAGACTTGTAGGGATTTGAAATTGAGGGCTGTGGAACGCTACTCCCCATAAAAAGTAAGCGACAGCCCGTAAGAGGTTCTACGTGGTTGTATTATTATTATGTAGAATGGGTTTTTAGAGGCATTGAAACATACAAAGGTTACGTGAATCGTTAATACAGTTGAGTGAATCTGTCAATACATTTATCTCGAAATTTACACATCAGAATTTACAGTGTGATTGTTTATCAAACTGTTCGAGTATTTTGTGAGCTTCTGATTAGAATTTAGTTCAGCGTGTTATTTGGTAAATGTTCATTAGGAACGCTCGGCGGCTGATTGTGCGATAATATCTCATGAATAATAATATAACTAAACAGTTGACTGAACGCTGTTTGTGAGCACTGAACACGCCGGGCGACTGCTAAACATCGTATGATGTAGAAAAATAAAGAGCTAAAATATTTTCAATAATCTTTGCTAAGTTACAACTTCAATACTATTGCTAGGCGGTACAATTTGCTTAAAGCGACTGATCGAAAAATTATTAAAATCTCAGATTAACAGAAGTTTGAGATTTTTTAACTGACCGTTATAGTTTTTTACGGTATTTATTTATAGTTTTAAATAGTGAATAAGCCTATACACATAGAAGTACAAACAAAAACACTTAATAACTTGTAGAAATGAACAATTGCGTGAGCGACTGTACGGTAGAGTACAGTAGAGTTCTTTGCCGCCAACTCTACCTTTAAATATGATGAAATTCTAAAAGCAGCCATTAATAAAAAAAAACAGTTGTTTTCAATAAGTTGCATTTTAAAGTGTGCTCAGGAATTACATGATCTAATTTTCACGACCGGACTCAAGACTTACTACTGGCATTTATCCTTTTGTTGTGTGTGTAACGAATTGATTGGAATAGTGTGCCCGCGTCTGTCTTTCCCTCCAATTACAATGTTTTCAAGAATAGAGTGAATTTGCTTGCACTAGTATAAAAATAAAAAATCAAAAAGAATCTCATTCGTTTTAATTACCACTTTAATGACTTTATTAATTAGTTCTAAAGAGATATATAGATATATTTTAAATACTTATAACATTGTTAATAGTAATCATTTAGTATCCTTGTTATATCGATAAAATAGGCTGAGACTATGTGGTTGGGGTGACGTTGAACAAAGTTAGTTGAAATACTTCCGCTCCGCGCGGCTCTCGTCTCGCATCGCAATGAGATCACGTACTGTGCGGCCGCGGGCGAATTTATTTGTATTTGTAGGGACCCTTTATCATCTCACGTGGAGGCGTCTGCTGCTAAAGATTGGAATAATAAATGGCTTATCCTACGCCTTTCTGACTAAACTTCAACTGCTCCTTCCTTCATTTGGTCTTGTGGTTAAAGAGAGACAACAGTATGGCGATCATAAATAAGCTGTCACGTTCCTATAACGCTAGTGATGGGGTCGACAGACCGTATCCGATGTGTCTTGATAACCATAAATAATCTTGAACATGTCGAAACATTCTAATTCTAGGTTTTATCTGTAGTTCTTGTTTGATTAATTCGGAAGAATATTTATATTTCTACATGGGATGTGTGGCCTTTTGTTTGGAACAGTTATAACGACGGAGTAGTTCTCGAGGTGGCAACATCTCCTCGCTGTTTGCAAATTGTAATAAAGTGTGTGCCGAGCCGTAACGGGCGCACGCAGCGTTCGATTAAAGTTACTACACATCGATCGAACTGCGCACCCGCCCATACTATGTTTGACTTAAAAAATAATACTACAATAGAAAAACTATCTCTTTCTCTCTTTATTTTTTTTTGGTTATAATTTTTATATTGGCATATTCACTATTAAAAAAATCACAAATAAATTTATAAAATAAAAACAAACTATAACAGTCACAAAAAAAAAAAACTTAAAGTTAACAGAGTCAATTGACATAAAATTTAAAATATTAGTGTACACCATGAGTGAGCGGGGTGTGGTGTCGGTGCGCGGGGCAGAGGTACACAGGAGAGCCAATAAACGCTCGCGCATGTTCGCCCCCGCCCCCTTCACCTCTTCACCCCTTCGAGACACCATTTTCGTATTTTGCGATTTAACGGTCAGCATTAGAGTTTTTTGCCGCCAACTATACCAATATAGAAGACGATTACGTCCGTTTATGTCTAGTTTATGTAAAAGTAAATACGTAATAATTCAAAGGACATTTGTAAAAATGTCCTTAATCAAAATTTTTAATACTAAATTAGGCAAAAGCCTATGAGGCTTGTTAGTATCAAAGGAATCCGAGTTGGAATCGTAATCTCTATTAATGTTCACTAAATTCAATAAGCGAGAAGAGATGTCTTATAACGATAAGGCACCTCTTGTAATATAGGAACAATCAATTTAAGTGTCAACTAAACTGACCCTTTCTAAATGTGTTTTTAAATGTGGACATTAAATACTTCTAAATCTATCCATGTAAGCCGTTGAAACTATTGTAAAATATATGTATATTGGGTTGGAATGTTGGCATAATGTATCACTTAAGGCATTTTATTCAATCTCTGTTGCGTAGTTTCTTAAGTAGTGAATGTTGTAAAGCGTTTGAAATCTGATCACGTCTTAGCAAAAGGTCGGCCGAGTGTCGTGTGAGGAGCGGCGCGCGGCCACTTATGTGGTGCTCTTTGCGATGTCACAGTTATGTTATACCACTTAAAATATGTTTAGAAATCATAAGTATATACACAAGTAATAACAAAAATTGCCTTAACATGAAATCTATGTTAAAAATGTAACTGAAAAGGAAGACATGAACGTGTGAAGTCTCACCGTTAGTGACGGGTCGGATCGTTGAGTTCAGTAAACAATTATTCTCTAGTCTTCTATTGTCATAATATAAAAACACTTATAACCAAAAATAAAGACATTTAATTTATTATTTGCACAATTATGTAGCGCAAAATAAAAGTGTACAAAAGGGTGACTTATTGCCAACAGGTATTCTCCGTCAATTTACCGTGGAGTTGTGTTGAGAAAGTAACGGATGCTTAGAGAAAAAAAAAGTAAAATAAATAATGTATCTATAAATATACATACATATATACATATCGATAAATTAAAAACAACCATAATAGTTAGATATAATGAAAGTCGGTCCGGCCACACGGAACTTGTGAAGTAAGAAACATAAAAATACAATTCAGAATCAGATCACTGTGTGAGAGTTCAAATCTAAAATAGAAAAACTGTGAAACATAAGGCACGTTTTCAATTCAGTCACGGTGTTATCAAACTGTAGGTACCGACATACATTGTGTTTCTTTCTGGTTACGTACAATGTTTTTTATTTCAACTTTTCAACAACACACAGCACAATTATGAAGAGTACATAAAAAAACATATATTCCTTGAGTCACTCCACTTGAGGCACAGTATCGCGTACAAAATGCGACATAGCAGACGAAACAGTATTTAGGACACAAATAATAACACATTTATAGATGCAGAGAAAGACAATAATAACTAACGCGTTTCTCCTCCGCTTCAGCGTCACGGCGTTGCCGATCACCTCAGAAAGGAACTCCGAAGGGCTTAACTGTTTGAAGACAAATGATAGAAGGTCTGCTAAAAGCGCCATTCGTATCTCGGTGTCGTCCCGAACCCGACCATAGAGGCATAGCTGGCTGAGGCCATAGACAGAGCGCCAGTGAATGTAGCGCCACATACCTAACAATGTATATTAACAAAACTGTTCACTAACAACAAAGATAAGAAAGTAAGGAACGTAATGATTGTATTCCGATTTAATTCTATCAAAAGCTCTAAAGAAACAAGGCGAGCCTATCCTGGGCTGCGCGCGTAACCTAGTTCTAGGAAACCTTTTTACTTCAGACGTGATCCGATTCTAAAGTAGCCAACAACATTTGGTGCATAGGAAACTACGCAATTGAGATTTAATAAAATCCTTAAGTGGAACATTACTTCAGCAGAATAAGAGATGAGCGAATAAGGTCCACTAATGTTAAAGGTCACTCGGTATATTGCGTTGTTTACTGGCACTGAAACGAAAAGAAATTGAATGAGCACTGATATATACATGATGGCAGTGGCAAGAGTGACGAACTTGGACTGGATTACTTTTACAAAGATTATTATATTCACAAGTTACTTTCGATATTTGTACAATGCTATTGATACAATCTTCCTATCCGGCAGTGAAGTGTTGTGTTGCTGAATGACGATTCCTCTCTTTTGGGAATTTAATAACTTGCAGGAAACTTATTAATATTTCTCTGATAATTCCAACATACAAAGGGGGCGTCCGCGCTATGACGCACGTTTGATTCCATTTGAAGTTGGATTTTGATTTGACTCGTAAATGTACTATTTGTTTTTCTTTATTTTTTAATGTGTATATGATGCCGATAAATTAAATGGCCACGTTTATGTCAATGATGAAGAATTGACAGCATCAGAACGTCATCAAAAAGGAAAGAAAAACTGAAATTCAGCGGACTGAAAGAATTCACAACATACCTCGTGGTAAATTGCTCCGCAGGCTAGTAGGGCTGCAGTTCGCAAAAACGCTCTCATTGAAAATATGCGTTTATAGAATCATAAGTAAGAACCAAACTTAAATGAACTCTGCGATCTGCTTGTCTAGACAGTGTATTACACTCGGAGATTTCACTGAAATTGAGAATTCAAATCGGCTCGGTCTTAGGTAAATAATTACTTAGCGAAATAATTAAATACAAAACAACTTTTGATAATTTCGTATTTATCCATTGCTTTCAAGATCTCATTGAAGATCCTTCATCTTGATAGATACTTCAAAACTTTAAACGTACAAAATGTTTTACGAAAAGTTAACAAGAAAATACATAGCAGCTAAGTTTCAGTACGAATCAATAACTCAGATACTTTAGCAATATTCCTCGGATAAAAGATTCTCCAATGCTGATTCTCTTTTTACAACTTCACAGATTAGCCGGAGAAGCTGACTTTTACTGCTTTACCGGATTGAGAGGTGGCATAGCTCTTAGGTCGCTTAGCTTGAACCTCTATAACTAGTAACTCGATACAAGGGACCCTTGTGAGAGCTAACCTCGGCTTGGACGCTTACTATGTTACGAGTAAGCATTCCGATCCGAGGGCGCCCGAGAGGGCCGCACGCCGAGTTGCTATTTCATGGATATTGAAACCTGATTCTCTCTATAGCTTTCCAGCTATGTATATGGTGATGGTCAGTTGCTATAACTTTTCTCCGCACTTCGTTCTATCCTCGACAAGATCATCATTAGTTGACTGTCAAGCTTGTCGTTCGAATCAAATCTTTCAAGGCGTAGACTGTTAAAGCAGAGTTACAGACCAGTGTTTCATTTCAGCTTCTACGAACTAACATGCTCCTAAAATATAAACCAACGCTATAGAATTTACATTCTAATGGGTCAATAAAACCAGGGTTCCTGTAAATTAAGCTCTCCAGGGAAGATTCCCGTTATGATTTATACGTCCATACATTACTGCTGGAGTGGTGGACAGTTGCACGTCGCATGCAATGCCCGACGTGAATGGCAAATTTATATCTGGAATACAATGAAGGTGACACAGTATGATAAGGGTAAATATATTTGTTTGAACAAGTCCACCAAGGAGTCGACGCATTAACATTTTTATATATCTCCCAGCGAACCCAACCCGCAATAAACTTATATAATTAAATATTTAATTAAACTCCCACAATATATTAAATTATTCATTTCTCTCCGTATTCATTCTCTTCTCGAGCGGGTCAAGATTAACTACACCCATGTACATATCAGCAGCGTCAGTAAACGGATACATTCGCGGAGCAATACTACGGATACTTCAAAATCCTTAATTATAATCTCTAATATACTTCAGTATACTTTATTATACTCCATTGTACTTCAATATGGTTCATAATGACATAATTACACACAACGTATGTGTCAATACAAATTTGTATTATAAAACAACAGAATATCATCATAGTAATAAAAGCTGTATTTGACAGTTCAAAAAGAGGAATGCTCCGATCGCATGCACAAGCTCCCTCCTCAAGTCAAGCGTATGTAAAGAAATTTTACTTCAAACCTTATACCTTGGAATTTGGCTATCACAAATTACCGATCAATCCGCGCGGCGTTTCTGAGCGCCTGGTGGATTGAACAAAGCCGGTGTAATTAAGTCACGTTCACACTGGGCCGTTTGTTTGCGAATCGTGCGACGCACCCGAGATGCAATTACCCGTAGAGACGTACAAGTGTGAGTCCCTCACCTGTGGCAACATTCCTGTCCCTTTAGTAGGACTATGGCAATGAGAGAAATTTGGCGATGGAAATTGTATATACATGGAGCTCGAAGTCGATACCAATATCTTTTGTTACGTCAACTAGAAAAAAAAAACCACGAGTGTAACATAGACCACAACACTGCAGTAAAATATCTTAGGTCCATCTATATATATCTATATATTTATTTTAAATATGTATAATATATAAACGATTGTTAATGCGAATGTCTCTCTGTTGCTCCTACAGTTTGACATAGACAATACGGCCGCGCTGTGTCTTGGATATACGAAATGTAACTGGCTAAGTGAGTAAAAGGGAAAGAAAACTCTATTTTCATTGGCTTCATTTTCCCTTAACCTCCATTCGCCTCGCCCGATCACACTTTTCGTAGTTCCGAGTCAATTTTCTTTTATGAAATTATCTACGTAGAGAGGTTCGGGAGCCATAAATCGATCTAGCTAAGATTAATTATTATAAAATGTCGTTTTATCCGTGTATACACTAAAAGTACTTCAGTAAATGGAGTCGCTAAGAGACTTTGAGCCAATGAGTGTTTGATTAGACCAAGAACTTACAAAATGTAAAACTAAATGTATTATTTTTATTTAAATAACCAGTTTCACATTTTATTATATTTTAATTTATTTTAGACCTTAGATTAAGTTTTTATATTATTTATATAAAAAGTAAAATACACAAAAATATCGTAAAAAATACAAAAAAAATATATAAACCTAACCCAGTGTGTGCCGCCGGCAACAAAACGGCCCAAGCAACCGGTGGTTAGGGCGACGCCGAGAGAAACCTCCTGACGATGCGTTCCGTGTCCAGGAGTACTGCCTTCCGTATCTGACCCTTGAACCAGTCATCTAGCGAAAGTCTTAGCTATAAGACCGTTTTATATTTTTTTATTAATATGTCAGTAAGATTAAAGTTACAGCCAATATATATATATACATATATAGATCTATATATATATGTATATATATATATAGGCTGTAACTTGGACTCCCACTGATGGGCGCAAGCCTTCTCTGCAGTATAAGGGCATAGTCCACCACGCGGCCCTAATGCGGATTAGCAGATTTTACATGCCTTAGAAAAATTTTCTAAGGCATGTAGGTTTCCTCACGAAGTTTTCCTTCACCGTGGTAAATCAGCACATAAAATTGCAACAACAAATTTATTGGTGCCAGCACCGGGGATCGATCTCGTGTTGCTAGCGTACTATACAACTTTAGGCGACCGCCCGGACATTGAGCTACCGGCTCTTAGCTCTCAGCTCTCAGAAGGATTGAAAAATATACTTCATATTTCATTTCGTAATTCGTATCTAAATATAATTACCAAAAAAATACCAAGCAAAGCTTAACCTGGATGTTTTTAATTCCATAATAATATACCTCCCTAGTAGTAGTAGTAGACGGATAACTTTCTGCAGAAGATTACAAAAAGTATAAAATAAATACAAAAGAAGTGGGTTAGTTGTAAAGTCAGTGGCAACTTCTGTACGCGGGCCTGGTGGCTGACTGAGCAAATATTATTAAAGATAAATTATGTTAAGCAGCAACAAGTGAGGAGTTTTGCTCGTTACGGAGCTGATTGCTGACGTCAGCGGTCGATCACTCCCAAGTGCTGTTTGCAAACTGCTTTTGTTAGATGTACAACCTTTTATTATTCGCAAGTTACAATGAAATTTTATTTTATTAAGGTAAAACGCTGATTTATGAAGTACGCACGCCTGACTTGGGGAGTTTTATTTTACATGGGAGGAAATGCTGTTATTCAAACGTCCCCGCCGGGGAAGCCGCGGTCAAGTTATGTCGGGCTCTGTCTATGAGAGGTCTACCGACTGAAACATCCCAGGGTGAGCAGTCGTTCGCCGTGATGAGGCGAGATGACGTAGCGTTAGTTTAGCTTTGCTCCATCTCGCCCCGGCGAAAGGTCTGGTGACAAAACCCGGTCATCCAGGTGCTGAAAATCAATACAGCAACAACTGGAGAAATTATTATAAACATTTATTTAATCATGTTTTAAAATATTGGCCCTGACTAGCGGGCCAATTAAATTTGACATTGTGACAGCACGGCCGACTCGTTTTACCTTTATGTACGTGGACGACATTTCAATTGGGTGATAAATGTGCTGAATTTTCAAATAAAGCTGCAAATGTTCAGATAATACGTGATTAGACTCGAAATTGCAAGGTTTTGGGGGTCCACAAGAGATTCGTGATTAGCCGACTTAAAATATCGAAAATATCATAACAGCGTAGGGCTGTTGTCGTATTCGTGTCTGTTCTGCGGGTTCACAAATAGGATTATATTAGTTGAAGTTAGATAAGAAAAAAAAACAGCTTTCAATAAAAAACATTCCTTTGATTTTAATTTGATAGCTGGTGCTTCTCGTGTGGTCCCATATTAATTTGTGGCAGTGGGATCCAGGAGAAAGCCATGATTCATTATTAATTGGAAAGGATGCACTTCAAGAGTAGTTTGTAGTTAGGTTAGGTGCTGATTAATTATATTTCGTAATATTCCTGCGATAATTCGGAAATGCAAAGAGGACGTCCGCGCATAGCGTTTAACTTTTGATTCGATTTGATGTCGGTGTTTTGGTTCTACTCGTAAATATATTTGTAGTTGGATAAATACAAAAATACTTTTCTACTTCTCACTAAACTGGTTTGATGGCTTTAGCATTATCATCATCAAAACGCAAAACAAAACTGTTTGCTAGAAGATTTATTGCCCCGAGATTCTCCACAAAAATTTTAATCGTAACAAAAAGTTTGCCGTAGAGCAATCACTGCTTGATGTTATGTAACTTCATAAATTATAGCTCTTCTATTACGAACATGGAGACCATGAAAATGATATTAACACAAATGTTATTCAAGTTCCGATTTACACTGCAGCGGTTGTGTAACGATATTCATGCAGTATTAACATACAGACAGCGTGTTTGCAGAACGCTTTCAGAACTAACAGCGGGCTTTGCACGATATGTCCTCGTCTGAAGGTTGCACTGCCACCGATTCAAAGCTGCAACGTTCTTTACAAGCTAAACAGTTTTCCTTTATATATTTTAGAAGTAAACGAATGTAAGCACGTGTCAGAATCAGGATCGTAGTTAACGTGTATCAATAACATACTTAATACCAACGTTCGTAGCTACGTAGATAAATTATAACAATAACAAGTAGATTTAATAACTACATAACCATAATCTGAGGTACATTACCTGGGTTATGGTATGTAGGCCGGGCAGTACATATATAAAACAAGGTAAATAACTACAGAGTACTTAACTTATGTACTGAAGCGCTACGAACAACACTAAGCGGCACTACCGGAGAACAACTCTAAGCGGCGCTATCGGAATTCTGTTTAGTTTTAATAGCACATTCATTAATAACTAATCTGAAACGGAATCTGTTATATATAAAGAGTAACTGGCAACTGCATTTGACATACATATAATCTAAACATTAGACAAAAAGCAACTATAATACAATTATCTGACACACCCTCGATTTGGGGGTAAGCTAGCGAAAACTGGCGATGCGAGCTGAAGGGAAGTTGAGAGGGAGCTACCTTCACACATTTTCTATCACTCTTTATCTAATAGCTAGTTATGTATCGTATGTTTAAGCCACAGTGCAGGACTATTGTTTGTATCACTCTGTAGGAGCAAGAGAGAGCAGTGCGCGCGCACATTTTCCTTCTCTTTTAAACAATCGTGTATATATCATATTTTGTGTATATATTATATATATACAAACATATACTCATACATCGGCTCTCGAAGGATTTTTTTTCATTGTAATAGATTCTTTGTTACTGAAATTGTTTTGTCACCCGAAATATCACGTAACTATTACTGTAATAAGAAGCCTCGCACGAAATAAATCGTCAAAGTTATCAACAATAACAACTAATAGCGGCCCATTAGTTGTTATCTTGTTCATACAGACATCAGCAAACAACTTTTTCCCTCGACTGTACTCGAGTGTCCATTAATTGTGAGACATAATTTCCCTGTCGTATACTGGAGTCGTTCAACTTTATGTGTAGTAGATAAACGAGATTGTTAAAGTATTATTTCTAAGTAAGATGTAAACACTCAAGCATGCTACCTAAAGTGGGAGTAGGCAGAGACACTTGTTACTACTTATTTTTTGCTGTAATTTATTTTGCTTGCTTTGTTATTTTTTCGCTTCTATATCACTAAATAAATTACCTAAACAAAGGTCTTAAATTATGAGTGTGAGAACAACTGTCAGTAATGAAAACAATTGCTGATATTAGGTCATGTTAGTGATTTATACATAACCCTTTCAATACAGGTTGATCAGTATGTGCATATATAATTTAAGACGATCGTTGCGGTTTGCCCCGGCCGGACTGTAACGGGCGAGGGCTAGTCGGGACAGTCGCTCGGACAATATTCGCTATGAATAACTGACTCACTTTATATGTACTAGCGAACAGAAAAGTACATTAATTAACCGCACACACAGCACATATTATTTAACTGATTGCAAAAGGAAGTTGAGGACAGATACAAAGCGCGGGTGACACCGCGTAGCGCAGCTAGTATTACCATACGTTTTACTCAATTGAACATTGTCTATAATATTATTCAACAGATAATTTCCCCATCTTTCCGTGTAACTATTTGTGTATAGATTTACATTTACCTTTAACAAAAAATCTAAAATAAGAAATATTTTTAAATTTTAAAATAAATTTCGAAAAATCAAGATGTGACACATAAGTCTAAGCTAACAGTTTTAAATGGTTGTGGAGTTTTTTTGGCTTGTCACGACTTGTCAAGAGAACACACGCTGCTTGCTCTGTTCTAATGGTAATGTACTGTGTTAATAATTCTGTTAATTTTAAATTCAGAGAACTAGCCAGTCTCAGTTGTACGCCGTCCGCTCGTAATCTTCTTTATGTATGTATGTATTTATATGTTTGGTGGAAAGCGGACAAGTGTTATTATCTCTGTCTTACCCGATTGAAAAATTAAAATGTTAAAATTAAACGTGAGCTTATTTATCTTAATTAAATTCATAGCTTAACTTATGTTTAACTGACGTAACGATGCCTGATCATCTGCTTGTTTGTTTGCTTCTATAAAATCGACACATGTTAACACTTCTGTGCGCGACAGTATCTTCTCATTCTATACGCTCAACCTGCTACTAAATGCTTGCCTCTATTTTCGAGTGGGCTAAATACTGTATATAAATAAGGGCGACTGAATACACAATGTCGCTGCTAATGAATTATATAAATCACATCTAAACTGTTGCCAAAGTTTTTAAACAGAACAGTTTGTATATGTTTGCGGTCAATTTGCTGATGAGGCACATGGCGATAGACATCGTCCGCTCGTTAGCACTGCCTACATATGATTGATGCATTGCGAAAAAGTACTTTAGATGACACGACTGATGTTACACTTTAGCTCCATCTATTTGTATGTATCACACTGTAAGACCAAGAGAGAGCAGTGCGCGGGGGATATTTTCTTGCTATATTATCCGTGGGGCAACATTAGGTTTATACAGGCAATACTGGCACTTTGTCTCCGACAGCCGTGTGCTGTCTATGGCCTGATCTATCGTCGAGTTTGGAGCATCGACACAGAGATAAAGATGACCTTCCTGGCGGAACGGAAGGCAGTTGTCTTCAAGCAGTTAAACCGTTTTTCTTCTAAAATGAGTAGTTCCGCCGTGACACTGAAATGGAGGAGAAGTGCGTAACTCATTTTGTCTTTCTCTACATCTATAAACGTATTATTATTTGTGTTCTAAATACTTGTCGTTTGCCGTGCTGAAGTCGAATTTCGTGCGTGATAAGGAGCTCAAGATCTTAAGGAAGATATAACCTTTCCTTACACGTGTATATATTATATTTTGTATTGTATATATACATATATATAGAGGGAACTAAAGAAGTTTTACTCCAGTCGTGTGTTCTAAAGAACACATTATTTTTTTTTTAAATTTAGGAGTATATATATTACGTACCGTTTTTTTTGCAAGATTTCCCAAATAAAGTAAACAGATTTTTAAGCATTATAAAATAGTTTCAACTTTTATGGCAAAATACTGCTTCGATAGGGTTTACGGCGCCCCCTCCGCAAGACGTTTTATATTTAATAAAATAACGTTTAGTACTTTATTTAGAAAACAAGAGAGGGTTATCTTACGACACAATAGTTTATTACACGGTTTATAATATTTATATACTTCAATTTGCTAATTGGGCGAGCATGTCGATAAGACTAGTTCTCTGTCGGATCACCTCGTTCCGGCTTCGATCCATCAGAGAGACTTCGAACCCTTTCTCTAGCTCTTAGGGCAACTTTTAGCTTGTGTACCAGACGTACGTGAAAAACGTATTATAGAATTTCCAGCAGCAAGATGATTTCAATTGGATTTTGTCGTGACGTGCGGTTATGGGACTTTAGTTCACCCAAACACAAATTAACTCTTAAAGATTAATGAACCCTGAAGATCAAAATGCAATGCTCTATCACCAGCTGGCGGATCTGGGTGAGACATTCATTCTATAGCCGTGTTTGCGTCTGATAAAATAATATTCGTCGTACAACGCGGACGCCGACTCAGCTGCCAGGCCGTAAAATAGTTCACTCAGCACGGACGGAAGCTCGTAAAGGTTTTATCTCTATCACTTCGTTTACAAGACCCGTCGTCCCGGCGCCTAGCTGCCTCGTAAAACTATCGCAAGCGCTCAATGTACTATCGTTGTCGGCCAAACCTTCTATTCTATTATCTTTACAGATTCGGGAAACGGGAGGCAAAAGTGTTCGTAGAGAAAATTGTTTCAGAATAAGTATTCGTAAACGTTAGGCAAGGAGGCGTACTAGACGCAAAATGTTAAGAAATAGCTTTTAATACGTGCTACATACACATCAACACCTGCAACACTCCACTGCGGGACATAAGCCTTCCAAAAGCATGCTACTGAGCTCGATCCAGCTCCTGTCAGCCGTCGCTGCATTCAGTCGTAGAGCGTTTGCCTTTCCCCGCTCTCTACTCAAGCACTACATACACATAAATATACTAAAAGGCATATGTGTTTCACTTACATGAATGTTAACATTTATACAGCATGAGCGATGACAGACGAAGGCGACGGTGATCGGCGGAGGTTAAGCTAAACAACCTTTCTCCTCCCCGTTGGAAGTTCCAGAGGAAGATCCAAGACAAGGTGAGAGAGTATAGTGTCGAGAGACATGAGGAAGTGAAAGATTTCCCAAGATAATTAAGTGGAAAGCTGATCCCAGCACCATGTGGGACTAATTGCAAGGAAGAGAGAGAGAAAGAGCGTATATATTTTTATTTAGCCTAAATAAATAACTACATGAAATAATTATTGATAACTAACAACCACTTAACTGACAGTCTATTAATAAAGAATGTAACTGATCTGAATCATCTATTTTTGAAAATATCAAAAGATAAAAATACTGATTCTATGCCTATTCTATTAGCGTCAGACGAATTTGTTTTTCAAATCAACCGTGTGCAATGCATTCTAATTCTAAGACATGTATGTGTTTCTTTCCTTTATGGTGTCCATCGAATTCATTCTGTATGTCTTCTAATGTTTTATCTTTCGTTTCCGGTACAAAGAAATATACAAAGACAGCCCCGACTATGCTGCTCACTGAAAAGTACCCCAACGTCCATCCAGGATGTACCAAGCTCACTAGGTTTTGATAAAGTTTTGTCACACCGAAAGCGAAAAACCAGTGGAATCCTGCAGTTATGGCGGTGGCGCGTCGCGTCGCATGAGCTGGGAATATCTCGCGCAGCATCAACCAGGGAATGGGGCCGACTCCGGCTGCGTATACGCTGACAAACGTGCACAGCGTGAGAAGCGGGATCCACGTACTATTCACTGACACGTCCGAAGCTTTAAAATGGTAGAAGCTGCTCAAACTTCCGAGACTGATAGCCATCAATATGAAAGAGAACAGAAGCAAAACGCGTCTCCTGACTCTCTTTAGTAGGAACGTAGAGAAGTAAGATGAGGAGACCAAACAGAATCCTAATATTATAGACGGACTCAACGATACTGAAAATTCCATGCACAGTCTTTCAGCGTAAAACAACACAGGGTAGATTCCGCTCAATTGCTGAAACATCATAAGCCCGAATGAGACGATCAGCGGCTTCACGGTAGTCCTGGTGGTGAACAGTTCCTTGAAGGTTACCCTGTTCTTTCCGAAGGTCAAGGTATGTTCTTTCAACGCTTTAAATTCAGAATTGACGTCGTTGTCGATCCCTCGGAAATACAGATAAATTATAACAATAACAAGTAGATTTAATAACTACATAACCATAATCTGAGGTACATTACCTGGGTTATGGTATGTAGGCCGGGCAGTACATATATAAAACAAGGTAAATAACTACAGAGTACTTAACTTATGTACTGAGGCGCTACGAACAACACTAAGCGGCACTACCGGAGAACAACTCTAAGCGGCGCTATCGGAATTCTGTTTAGTTTTAATAGCACATACATTAATAACTAATCTGAAACGGAATCTGTTATATATAAAGAGTAACTGGCAACTGCATTTGACATACATATAATCTAAACATTAGACAAAAAGCAACTATAATACAATTATCTGACACACGCTCGATTTGGGGTAAGCTAGCGAAAACTGGCGATGCGAGCTGAAGGGAAGTTGAGAGGGAGCTACCTTCACACATTTTCTATCACTCTTTATCTAATAGCTAGTTATGTATCGTCTGTTTATGCCACAGTGTAGGACTATTTTTTGTATCACTCTGTAGGAGCAAGAGAGAGCAGTGCGCGTGCACATTTTTCTTCTCTTTTAAACAATCATGTATATATCATATTTTGTGTATATATTATATATATATATAAACATATACTCATACATCGGCTCTCGAAGGATTTTTTTTTCATTGTAATAGATTCTTTGTCACTGAAATTGTTTTGTCACCCGAAATACCACGTAACTGTTACTGTAATAAAAAGCCTCGCACGAAATAAATCGTCAAAGTTATCAACAATAACAACTAATAGCGGCCCATTAGTTGTTATCTTGTTCATACGACATCAGCAAACAACTTTTTCCCTCGACTGTACTCGAGTGTCCATTAATTGTGAGACATAATTTCCCTGTCGTATACTGGAGTCGTTCCACTTTATGTGTAGTAGATAAACGAGATTGTTAAAGTATTATTTCTAAGTAAGATGTAAACACTCAAGCATGCTACCTAAAGTGGGAGTAGGCAGAGACACTTGTTACTACTTATTTTTTGCTATAATTTATTTTGCTTGCTTTGTTATTTTTTCGCTTCTATATCACTAAATAAATTACCTAAACAAAGGTCTTAAATTATGAGTGTGAGAACAATTGTCAGTAATGAAAACAATTGCTGATATTAGGTCATGTTAGTGATTTATACATAACCCTTTCAATACAGGTTGATCAGTATGTGCATATATAATTTAAGACGATCGTTGCGGTTTGCCCCGGCCGGACTGTAACGGGCGAGGGCTGGTCGGGACAGTCGCTCGGACAATATTCGCTATGAATAACTGACTCACTTTATATGTACTAGCGAACAGAAAAGTACATTAATTAACCGCACACACAGCACATATTATTTAACTGATTGCAAAAAAGGAAGTTGAGGACAGATACAAAGCGCGGGTGACACCGCGTAGCGCAGCTAGTATTACCATACGTTTTTACTCAATTGAACATTGTCTATAATATTATTCAACAGATAATTTCCCCATCTTTCCGTGTAACTATTTGTGTATAGATTTACATTTACCTTTAACAAAAAAATCTAAAATAAGAAATATTTTTTAAATTTTAAAATAAATTTCGAAAAAATCAAGATGTGACACATAAGTCTAAGCTAACAGTTTTAAATGGTTGTGGAGTTTTTTTGGCTTGTCACGACTTGTCAAGAGAACACACGCTGCTTGCTCTGTTCTAATGGTAATGTACTGTGTTAATAATTCTGTTAATTTTAAATTCAGAGAACTAGCCAGTCTCAGTTGTACGCCGTCCGCTCGTAATCTTCTTTATGTATGTATGTATTTATATGTTTGGTGGAAAGCGGACAAGTGTTATTATCTCTGTCTTACCCGATTGAAAAATTAAAATGTTAAAATTAAACGTGAGCTTATTTATCTTAATTAAATTCATAGCTTAACTTATGTTTAACTGACGTAACGATGCCTGATCATCTGCTTGTTTGTTTGCTTCTATAAAATCGACACATGTTAACACTTCTGTGCGCGACAGTATCTTCTCATTCTATACGCTCAACCTGCTACTAAATGCTTGCCTCTATTTTCGAGTGGGCTAAATACTGTATATAAATAAGGGCGACTGAATACACAATGTCGCTGCTAATGAATTATATAAATCACATCTAAACTGTTGCCAAAGTTTTTAAACAGAACAGTTTGTATATGTTTGCGGTCAATTTGCTGATGAGGCACATGGCGATAGACATCGTCCGCTCGTTAGCACTGCCTACAAATGATTGATGCATTGCGAAAAAGTACTTTAGATGACACGACTGATGTTACACTTTAGCTCCATCTATTTGTATGTATCACACTGTAAGACCAAGAGAGAGCAGTGCGCGGGGGATATTTTCTTGCTATATTATCCGTGGGGCAACATTAGGTTTATACAGGCAATACTGGCACTTTGTCTCAGACAGCCGTGTGCTGTCTATGGCCTGATCTATCGTCGAGTTTGGAGCATCGACACAGAGATAAAGATGACCTTCCTGGCGGAACGGAAGGCAGTTGTCTTCAAGCAGTTAAACCGTTTTTCTTCTAAAATGAGTAGTGCCGCCGTGACACTGAAATGGAGGAGAAGTGCGTAACTCATTTTGTCTTTCTCTACATCTATAAACGTATTATTATTTGTGTTCTAAATACTTGTCGTTTGCCGTGCTGAAGTCGAATTTCGTGCGTGATAAGGAGCTCAAGATCTTAAGGAAGATATAACCTTTCCTTACACGTGTATATATTATATTTTGTATTGTATATATACATATATATAGAGGGAACTAAAGAAGTTTTACTCCAGTCGTGTGTTCTAAAGAACACTAATTTTTTTTAAATTTAGGAATATATATATTACGTACCGTTAAGATTTCCCAAATAAAGTAAACAGATTTTTAAGCATTATAAAATAGTTTCAACTTTTATGGCAAAATACTGCTTCGATAGGGTTTACGGCGCCCCCTCCGCAAGACGTTTTATATTTAATAAAATAACGTTTAGTACTTTATTTAGAAAACAAGAGAGAGGGTTATCTTACGACACAATAGTTTATTACACGGTTTATAATATTTATATACTTCAATTTGCTAATTTTTGGGTGAGCATGTCGATAAGACTAGTTCTCTGTCGGATCACCTCGTTCCGGCTTCGATCCATCAGAGGGACTTCGAACCCTTTCTCTAGCTCTTAGAGCAACTTTTAGCTTGTGTACCAGACGTACGTGAAAAACGTATTATAGAATTTCCAACAGCAAGATGATTTCAATTGGATTTTGTCGTGACGTGCGGTTATGGGACTTTAGTTCACCCAAACACAAATTAAGTCTTAAAGATTAATGAACCCTGAAGATCAAAATGCAATGCTCTATCACCAGCTGGCGGATCTCGGTGAGAGATTCATTCTATAGCCGTGTTTGCGTCTGATAAAATAATATTCGTCGTACAACGCGGACGCCGACTCAGCTGCCAGGCCGTAAAATAGTTCACTCAGCACGGACGGAAGCTCGTAAAGGTTTTATCTCTATCACTTCGTTTACAAGACCCGTCGTCCCGGCGCCTAGCTGCCTCGTAAAACTATCGCAAGCGCTCAATGTACTATCGTTGTCGGCCAAACCTTCTATTCTATTATCTTTACAGATTCGGGAAACGGGAGGCAAAAGTGTTCGTAGAGAAAATTGTTTCAGAATAAGTATTCGTAAACGTTAGGCAAGGAGGCGTACTAGACGCAAAATGTTAAGAAATAGCTTTTAATACGTGCTACATACACATCAACACCTGCAACACTCCACTGCGGGACATAAGCCTTTCCAAAAGCATGCTACTGAGCTCGATCCAGCTCCTGTCAGCCGTCGCTGCATTCAGTCGTAGAGCGTTTGCCTTTCCCCGCTCTCTACTCAAGCACTACATACACATAAATATACTAAAAGGCATATGTGTTTCACTTACATGAATGTTAACATTTATACAGCATGAGCGATGACAGACGAAGGCGACGGTGATCGGCGGAGGTTAAGCTAAACAACCTTTCTCCTCCCCGTTGGAAGTTCCAGAGGAAGATCCAAGACAAGGTGAGAGAGTATAGTGTCGAGAGACATGAGGAAGTGAAAGATTTCCCAAGATAATTAAGTGGAAAGCTGATCCCAGCACCATGTGGGACTAATTGCAAGGAAGAGAGAGAGAAAGAGCGTATATATTTTTATTTAGCCTAAATAAATAACTACATGAAATAATTATTGATAACTAACAACCACTTAACTGACAGTCTATTAATAAAGAATGTAACTGATCTGAATCATCTATTTTTGAAAATATCAAAAGATAAAAATACTGATTCTATGCCTATTCTATTAGCGTCAGACGAATTTGTTTTTCAAATCAACCGTGTGCAATGCATTCTAATTCTAAGACATGTATGTGTTTCTTTCCTTTATGGTGTCCATCGAATTCATTCTGTATGTCTTCTAATGTTTTATCTTTCGTTTCCGGTACAAAGAAATATACA
Source organism: Meandrusa payeni (assembly GCA_029286785.1). Classification (NCBI taxonomy): domain Eukaryota; kingdom Metazoa; phylum Arthropoda; class Insecta; order Lepidoptera; family Papilionidae; genus Meandrusa; species Meandrusa payeni. The sequence goes on from JAGSMX010000023.1 coordinate 224,150, forward strand.
AAGACAGCCCCGACTATGCTGCTCACTGAAAAGTACCCCAACGTCCATCCAGGATGTACCAAGCTCACTAGGTTTTGATAAAGTTTTGTCACACCGAAAGCGAAAAACCAGTGGAATCCTGCAGTTATGGCGGTGGCGCGTCGCGTCGCATGAGCTGGGAATATCTCGCGCAGCATCAACCAGGGAATGGGGCCGACTCCGGCTGCGTATACGCTGACAAACGTGCACAGCGTGAGAAGCGGGATCCACGTACTATTCACTGACACGTCCGAAGCTTTAAAATGGTAGAAGCTGCTCAAACTTCCGAGACTGATAGCCATCAATATGAAAGAGAACAGAAGCAAAACGCGTCTCCTGACTCTCTTTAGTAGGAACGTAGAGAAGTAAGATGAGGAGACCAAACAGAATCCTAATATTATAGACGGACTCAACGATACTGAAAATTCCATGCACAGTCTTTCAGCGTAAAACAACACAGGGTAGATTCCGCTCAATTGCTGAAACATCATAAGCCCGAATGAGACGATCAGCGGCTTCACGGTAGTCCTGGTGGTGAACAGTTCCTTGAAGGTTACCCTGTTCTTTCCGAAGGTCAAGGTATGTTCTTTCAACGCTTTAAATTCAGAATTGACGTCGTTGTCGATCCCTCGGAAATACAATAATGCGGCTTTAGCTTCGCCATTTTTCCCCTGCGATAGCAAATAGGCAGGTGACTCGGGAAAGACAATGAAGGCCACGAAGAAGGCCACGGGAATGGTCCCGCACAACACGCACAGCCATGTGGTGCTGCCCACTAACCCTGGAAAAGAAAAGAAAACTTTATTATATGTGCGCACGTGACAAATGGGCAATAACTCAATGTCACGCCAACCGATTTTAATGATCCATTTTTTATTGGAAAAGATGTACTCGAAGGCTACTTTGATGAGAGTTTGGTTCAGTTCTGATTAATTCTATTTTGTATTATTCCTAAGATAATTCGGAAATCCCAAGAGGGCGTCCGCGTGTAATAACATTTACCGTTTCTTTCGATTTGAAGTCGGTGTTTACTAGTAAATATACTTGTTTAAAATCGGTAAACATGAAATAAATTATACGAAAATAGCAATATGATGATAGTTACCACACATGTAGCCTAAGAGAACGCCGCACGACAACTGCACGTGGTAAAAGTTGACAAGCGTTGGCAGCAGGTGCTTCTCAGCGATATCTTCGATGTACGGCGGTATGCCCACGCTGAAGGCGCCCAAGGCCACGCCGCCGACGAAACGGCCCACGTACAGGCCGTACACGTTGGGGCTGAAAAACAAGTAATATTACTTCATTATCAGTGGAATAACTTCGGAATTAATTATTTCCCATTTTGATGTAATAAACAGTGACTTAGGCTACCTTCTATATTAGAATTTTTTTAATCGTAGTAATAGATAAATTAAGTCAATACCTGGAAGCGACCAAAATCCACGAGACCAAGAGAGGCAATGCATTGTACAGTAAAGTTTTCTTTCTGCCAAAGTTTTCTGAAATTAAGCCAGTCGGCACGGCGCCCCAGAGAGCTCCCAAGCACAGAAGAGACGCTACCCAGGACGCGTCTTGTGGGCTGAGCTGCAAAAGTATATCATGTTACCCGAAATAAAAAAACACATCTTTTATGTGAGAATTGTTCCCATAAACTTTAAAAAAGAAGGCAATACTCATAACTCCGTCGTCTGTAAACCGATTTTGATTTATTTTTGTTTTGGGGGTCTGTAATAATTAATTTTGATATTTTTGGAACGACTGCCGTAAGGAATTTCGCTTGGAAAAGAGACAAAACCAAAAAACAAACACATAACGGAAGTGCTATAGTCGTTTAAACGGCGGCTGATAACGTTGAATTACTATATTACTTTTGTACGAAGTCGAACTTATTGCGGTAACAAACATGAAAAAATACAGACGAATTGAGAACCTCCTCCTTTTGAAGTCTTTGGTCTAAGTTTTGATCACAGCTGAGCAGTGTTTGGCCTACCTCAGTAGCTATTGCTTTGAGGTCTACGTGCCGGACTGCAGGTCTCTATAAAAATGACTTAACCTTTACTGGTACTTACCTCAAGGTTAGTATGTACGTCGCTTTGATATCGAGCCGCGTCCGTCTCCGGAACAGTCTGGACCTGGATAAATATCATATTAAATCATCAATTTCTTCCTGCCACTTGGTAAGTATATATTAATATTTACGCCGCACATTTTTAAACCTTTACGTGATCCTTCAGGCCCTATTGCTGTTGTTACATCATTGTTTTACTATAATCTTATATTTGTGTCCTAAATTTTAAGTGCTAATTACTCGCGTGGCTTTAATGGAAAACATCATGATGTGCCAATACGCACTAGGGCCACGTAGACTACGTTTTTATGCTCTCATTACAGAGAAAGCATATGCCCAGCAGTGGGGCATATGTACAAGGCTAGGTAACTTTAACTGTAATTGTGTTGGTTTCTTGATCCTATCGTATCTATCGAATTAACGAATAAGCTATTTGGCCCCTGTAGATGAATTTACCCTTTCCATTCGCAAGACCAGTATGCAATAGGGATAGAAGTGTTTTCTTATCGTCCGTCCTCATTATTTGCACAATTCTGTCTTTTTTATTTGCTGATTTGAATCCTATTCTTGCCGTAGGATCGATTTTGAATGTCTAGCGCATCCTGTCGTCACGTCCATTTTAGTTACTGATTAAAATGTCCCATCACAATACCTTCTAAGAGGTATAAAATGTGATGTTATTATAACTTTGATTGACATTGAACGGGCAATGAACACTTCTCATCACTGAGGTAAAACCGCACAGTGCGATGGGGGTTTGATTTAATTAAAGCAGCTTCCCGACCCGTGACAACGATTCTAGTTAAGATTCACCAACTTGCTAAGCAATCTAAGTCTTGGGAATTATGGGCTTTAGTATTTAGAGCGAATACAACGGGTTTATTAAGAAAACATTTGCAGCTGGTTAGAACTAGTTATCCATGCAAATATTTTCTGTATGGTAGGGGTAATGACAAGTGGACTGGTCCACAACACACAATTCAAGACATAAAAATTTTCAAAGTGAACACATTTGAAAATTTTATTAATAATTGAAACAAAATAAATACTGTAGTATATCTCTAAGTCTACTCGTATCTTCTGTTTATATCTTTAGTCGATCTAGCTCCGCTAGAAGCAATGCCTTTGAACGCTGTCTGCAGCACAACGGTAACAACCAAAATGAAGGTTTGTACAAGCTGCTGAACAAAATGACATCCATTGCAGATGTATTAAAGTCAAGCCACACAGAGTGGTGCGTAGCGTTAGCCGTGAAATTTACAGGTTGTAGTGTATTACTTAACATAAAGCATCACACACAGAGCCACAGAGGCAAAAACTACGCCCCGCTTTTCTTCTATTCTTTATTCACGCCAGACGCACCTGGTCGATCGCCGCGCGCGATGCCTCTGTGATACTTTATATACAAAAAAGACCACGAGATAAGCAGACAGCATGTACAGTTGCATAGAGATAAATTATTAAGTACATTAAAATGTTTATAGATGGCGTTACCACGAAATAGATCAAGGTATGTTTGTATTATAGTAATGACTACCGAAATTAAACTTTAATAAAATTGTCTTCGTCTTGGAATAGTGGTTTTATTTACAGCGATTGCGTCTATGATCACGTCTATAGACCCGCAAAAGTAAGGGTTACAGAACTTGTGAGGGTCCTAATGTTTAATGAATGGTTAAACATTACTAAGGAACGATTCAACATTTTGGCATTAAGTACGCTTTTGTACGTGTTTGTACATATTATATATTTTATTTCTATTTCTTTAAATAAAAAGGTGAAGCAAAATAACAGTGCATCTTACCTTCGACGTAGTTATCATGAAATCTGAAGATGACCAGGCTATACAAGCTCCTGCGGCTAAAGCGCCTAGGTTCACTGGAAGGTGGGAAAAATTACTATCTCTCTATCTTTTATTAATTACATTTATCACATCGTCAATATCCAGTATCAAATATCAATACTGGTCGAGTTAAAATGAAGTCTATAGTCATCATCATCATTTCAGCCGTAAATCACCCGCTGCTGGACATAGGCCTCCGCCAACGATTTCCAAATGGATAAAGTACTGCTAAGTTATCTCTCTTGAGATAAATTAAAAGCAAATTATAGGAAAAGGAGCAATCAAGCTTACGGCTCACCTCATCTTTGTGTGACCCGGAGGTGTCTTGATCGTCGCATTGGTTCAGAAACACAGTTGGTGACAACCGATTTCACCTTTCTTGTGTCTCCACAAGTTGGAGATGAGCAGTTAATAATACATCATATTGAACTTGTAAGAGTAAAGATTTCACGTTCGTGTCAACCTTGAGTTAATAAGATAGACATTTATGCCAAGTTTACGCGATAAGCTGCCCCTGTTGCGATATAAGCTCAAGATGAATGTCGGCTGCTGAGTCGGAGAGTCTCCTAGATAAGTATTGCGATAACTGTATTGTTTTGGGTTTTGTGTATACAAAATCCGAGCAAACAATTCAACGGTTATTGAATGATTCTTCTAACGGCTTTCCTGTTGCGTGGTGTATTGGGCAGATAGCTTATTTTGAAAAAGGCTTTTTGCAGTGCAATGATATTTACGATTAGAAAACAAAAACAATCATATTTTTAATCTTTTCATTTGTGCATGCAATGCATTACTTGCGCTTGCGCATGTCAGCTTGTAACTTAACATAGACTTTTCTTAGTCTTTTCACTAATAGTGTGTATATAGAGTATTCAGAGAGAACACAAATATATTTACGAGTAGAAACAAAACCGTACTTCAAATAGAATAGGAATATTACGAAATATCATTTATAGAATATAACCAAACTCTTATCAAACTGCTCTTGAGATACATCTTTCCAATAAATGCAAATTTCAAACGCGTCTATTTTTATCCGACTTCTAAAAAGGAGTAGGAACGATCAATTTGTCTGTATGTTTTTTTAATGTCTGTGACTTCAGAACGTTCGACTGCGTGATTTCGATTTTAATGATTCTTTTTCCATTTGAAAGCCGGTGCTTTAGATTTAAGGAATTTGGTCCAATTCTGACAATGACATCTATGAGAGAACTGTATATGTCTTAAATTAAATTGACATTTACCGACACCAGCCGCTAGGTATTGCATGTTTATGCCTGACGTATCCCTCTTTATGTCGGGCACGGTCTCCAGCCTCTTCAGCACCTTGGTGTTGCCATTAAAGTTGTCCGGCACATCTGAATTCATATTATTATAGTTGGAGCACCCATTACGGGCGTCTAAGGGCGCCGTGGACGCACCCGCCTCCGCCTGTGCGTAGGGAACGAGACCTTCGTTTGCTGTAACACATATAGACATACACATTTTATTTATTGCCATCAAATACACATTATGCCATCTCGCAGCTTTGGACTCGGTGGAAAGGCGGGCTAAGAGGCTATTTGGTGACGCAACCGAAACCAATCTGCTCATGCGTAAGTCTTGAGCACATGCGTAAGGTTACTTTTCGGTTTTCTACAGATTGCAGTTTTGGAGAGTGTGCTCAGGAACTACATGATCTAATTCCCCATCCCCGGTCCACCATCGGATGTCAAGACGTGCTGCAGCATTTTATGCTTTTGTTGTGAATATCCTTCAAACCCTAACGAAGCGCATTGCTTCGTCTTTCATTGTTCGTACAAAAAGGGACTGAAATAGTTTCCCCGCGTCTGTATTTGTTTCCGATTACAATGTGGGTATAGTAGTAGAGTGAATAGACATTTACTAAGCTAGTGCGCCTTACCATCCAGGACTGCATTTCCACTTAACATCAGGTGGGATCGTGGTCAAGCACTTGCTTAGAAAGTATAAAAAATATATATAGCACATTTAAAGAAAGAACGGACAATTAGGACATGGTGCCAACATTGGATACCGTCTCATCATATGCTGTCAGGCTGCTACATCGCTGATGAAAATCAGCTGGAAAGCTATGTCAATGTGTTTAACGTGTGATTCAATTTGAAGTCGGTTTTTGTTTTCTACTCGTAAAGATATTTGCTACTTAAACAAAAACGTTGAATGTTATTTCTAGGTCATTCCAATCTCTTAAATAACGGAGTATAATTCTTTCAATTAGTATCAGTTGTGATAACGCGAGTTGGTTTTATGTTCTTTTCCCCGGTGTTAAGATGTCACGACACTCTGATTGGAGACTGTACGAAAACATTTCCATTTGTTATTAATTAACGATAACTTATAATCACTTAAGTCTCTGAACTTAATCAATACAAATAAATTAAATTGGAGTGTGTGGAATATTAAAAGTACAAGTATATTTTCGAGTAAAAACAAAAACCGACTCCAAATTCGACTTTATTCTTTGTATTTCCTAATTAACGTAGGAATATTAGGAAATAGAATGAGAAAAATAATCAGAACCTAAACAAACTCTCATCAAAATACATCCTTTCCAATAAAAAAATTAATTTGAAATCGGTATTTGGTTTTATTCGTAAATATTGTTGTTTACTATGGAATGAAATTCCTCCTCAAATGATACGTACTGCCTGTTGCCATTGCTGCAATCATATTAGTAAAATAATATTATAACTTAAATTATTTAGCTACAAATGTAATAGTTTAATTTTTCCTTACAACAAAAACTAAGTACAATCCAAAAACTTAGTAACTAGTTAATACTTAAGCTATATTTGTGGCATTGTTTTTTTTTGCTTGACCACGATTCAACCTCATGTTAAGTGGATCGATCAAATAAATGCTGGATAGTAAAGCTACTAGCTTAGTAAATACCTATTCACTCTACTCTTGAAATGCAAATTGTAATCGGAGGGAAAGACAGACGCAGACAAACTATTCTTTTTTTTGGCACAGAGACAGTTAGCACAGAGAAGCTGGCCTTCACCGGATTTGAGAGGTGGCACAGCTCTTACATCGCTTTGCCTGAACCTCTATTAGGTGCTAACTCGACACAAGGGTCCCCCCGGTGAGGGGTAACCTCGGCTTGGACGGTTACCATTATTACGCGTTAGCAGTCCGATCCGAGGACGCTCGAGAGGGCCGAACCACGACTCAGTCGGTAGCTATTTTGTTAACAAAATCTATTGGGACAATCTACGCTAAACTAACTTATATGCCACTTCGGGAAGCGTTAGCGCTGGGAGAAGAAGTGGCCGAAGAAACTCCAGCAACGCTCCTAATCTTATCAAGGGGTGGGGTTTCCCATAAAATACTTATATCGCGCAAGGATACCAAAAGGACGAAATCCAGCAAAGTGTCTTAAAATATGGGTGATAATGGAAGGGGTGGGGATTAATAATGTAATTAATGTTCCAGCACCTGCAAAAACTCTATGTTGTTGATTTGTTAGCTACTTATCTCCTAACTAGTAGTAGAAATTAATTTGCAGATGTACCATGATTGTTTGTTGTATGTTGTGTGATTGGCTGTCTGGTTATCTCCTATCGTTACCGCTGTGGCGTGATTTATTCCGTATTGTTGACATTTTAAACTTTTAACTGTTTTCCCGATAAGTAACCGAAACTATACAAGTTTAATCAACATTAATGTTTTAAAATAGTACTTAACTATTATCCTAGAATATAAATTAAAAACGCCAATAACAATTGAGCTTAAATATGAATCGAGATCGATACGGCAGGAACCAAGAGATAGTTTGCTAGAGATTGTCTCGGTTTTGGAATCGTTTAAAATGTTTTATTAAAGTAAATTAGTAGAAGCCGCCGCTCTGGCACGTGTATACTCTGTGGTATTTGAAAAGCGTAAACTATTTCTTTCTTCTCCAAACATATCTTTTTTATACAAGTTCCCTCAACGTGTTCACAATTAGGGTTCTTATTATCATTTATCTTCTCACATCTACCCTGTCCATTCCATGTTGTGCTGCATTCATTTCACATCTTCTCACTCTATTTATCTATTACATTTTCCCTTACATAAATTATTTTTAAACTTTGTATGACTTCTTTATTTTATTAACCATTTTTAAATTTGATTTGATTAAAAACTTTTTTTTCTAAATTAAAAGTAGCCTAAGTTACGCGTTATTACATCAGGTTCAGACAAATATTCATATATTCAAATGCGTATAGTAAGAAGTTATTTTAATATTACAAACAGACACTCCAATTGTATTTATTTGTATAGATTATGCTCTTCCAATCCTAGATATATTATTATTATATTATACTTAAAAATGTATCCAAACATAAGTATTTAACGAAGGCCACCAATTGTGTTAAGCTGCAAAGTAAGCTGTTCCATTATTTAAACTCGTGCAAACTTCTCGCCACGGACTTCATGTTAATACGATAATTAATAATCCCACCAATATTGTATTTAACACTTAATAAGTATATTTGTATAAAAGTAGACAAGATTATGGGGTAGTAATAAAGTCCGACATACCTCTATCCATGTGAGCGTCGTCAGGTGACGTCAGGTAAGACGTACGAGTAGCACTTGTAGCCAGGTGGAGAGATTATTTATTCCAGTTGTATTCGTGAATGAACCATTAGTACTGAATCTCTGACGCTGAATCTATGACTGGCGGGAGCCGCGAACGTGATCCCCGTATGCCCCTGGTCACAGAAAAATAACGCTCCAGGGCTGATTAATCGCGGGTCGGAAGATGCAGTATTTTATTTTTAGACCGGGTAATTGAATTATAATTTGTTAAAAATATTTGTTTAATTAACTAAAAGTAGCTCTCCAGCTTCTATAAGATCCATAATTCTGTGAGCGTTCTCCGTTAGTACCGATAATAAACAAGTAATATAATAAAAATAATATACCAATTTGGTTGATATAAATTTGCGTGAGGCGTCCTCCGCTGACTGAACCTGTGATGATCTTTATGCAAACTTCTTGAAACTCTCAGCAGTCTTTTGAATGAATCTAAATCAATTTAAATACAACAAGACACACAATGGCCTGTTTACCACTAAAACCACACCTTTTAGCGTTTCCTTTTAATTCTTTAGTTCTATTGGCTAATAATACTTGAGCCATAGATCTTCGATCATTGGTATGAACGCCGTCCTATGTTGTGGTCACTAGGATTGATCCATCTAATAGTATTGCGAAAGGATTTGAGCGGATCTTTTATCTAAGATAAAATTATTCTACCCGCCGTATTCCATAAAAATAGCACTCCTAAATCTACAAGGAGGCTAATTAAATTTAAAAAAATATCTTCATTTTAACAAAGAAGTCGGCTGCATTCTGGCTTAAAGCTCAAACTGCGTAGATCGAAGCAATAATTATTTATTTTATTATGTTATTGACGGTAAACACCACAACCTCATCCGATAACCGTGGGCATAGCACTCATGTAAGCCTTGGGCATATCAAAACGTATTATTTTCACTCGTTACGCAAATTTTGAGGTATTATAAGTTTCGAAGTAAGCAATCCTGCACGTGTTGCCGTTTACTTCTACATACTATGAAATATCTCCGTAGAACATCAACTAACTAGTGGTTTTCATCTGAAGAAAAAAAGTGAATGGTAGGCTTTATTCGTCAGAGATATCTGCAATATCTTATCCAGTGCGAAAAGCATACAGACGACCAAGATTTAAGTGATTTCGTTTAGTTCCTTTACTTCATTGAATAAAAACAAAGCCATTTTTGTGTCAGAGCTATCAATCAAAACTGGTAAGCAGTATTTACGACGGCAAATACCAATACAGAAATCAGAATTCCAATGGAGGGATATTTGACTAAATTTTCAAATTAGAGAGTTTCTGTCTTGGTTTTGGTTTGAAATAATTAACTATGTTAATCCGTTCTCTGTGAAACTCACAAGCTGATCAATACATTGTCAGCTTAAGGGCTTTAATGTGTTTTCCATTATGAATATACATATTGTGATTTACATAAGGCATTGCGTGCGGGTTTGGGGAATCTGCTATCAATGCCTATGTCGCGGTTGATTACAAAAATCAAAGGTAACTTCGTACCGTCCATATAATACCCGTAGAGGTTGCAAATATTATCAATATTATTTCAGGCATAGAATATCCACAGCTGGACATAGGCCCAACGATTTCCAAAAGAACCGGTGTAAACAGCTTGCATGCAATTGCGTACAACGGCCGTTATGAGGTTGTCGAACGCCTTGCCTTGACGTCCTACGTTGCGTTCGCTGGTCCGTGGTCTACAATAGAGAACTTTCCAGCCACATCGGCCATCTGTTCTACGCGCTATGCGCCCTGCCCATTGCCACTTCAACTCGCTTACCCAGCGAACTATGTCGGTTACCTTCGGTCGTCTCGGATCTCTACATCCCTGATATGATCTCGTAGAGACACTCCGAGGACAGCCTACATAGCTCGATGTGCGACTTAGAGCTTACTTATAAGGCCCATAGTAACTAATCACTATTGCCTATATAATTTGTGTTTTCAATATTTAATAAGTTTTTACTATTTTAGGTGTCGGAGGAGGAGATATTAAAAGACTTCAGGCTCTTAAAAACATATAATAACTAAAATTAAATGCAACCCCCCACGTGTCACCCCTGACGCGATAACCTTCCAATCATACCACCACCCTTTACCCATCTTAACGCTGAGCTACAGACTGATAGTGGAGCAGAACATATATAATTTAACGATCAATGTCTGTGAGATAACTTCGTCTGTGTGTCGGGTCAGACACAATATATCTGGAATGTTATAATTAATATAAGGAATGGAGGACACAATACATTTTATTGAGGTGGATGTTAAAAGGACCGGCTGGATCGGGAAGCTTTATTGAATAAATCTCTTTTAACACGACTCCCATAAATAAACTCTACTCTTACTAAATATAGTAATGTTAAGTTATTTGTATTAAAACTAGCTGCGTCCCCCGCGACGATAACAAACATACAGACGAATTGAGAATCTCCTCCTTTTTTTCAAGTCGGTTGAAAAACATAGACCTCATCAAAGTTGACAGTGAGTTAGAGATAAATGCTTTTTTTAGTCTGTCCACGCGATAAAAAGCCCGCGTCAGGCTAGAGTCCGGCCGGGAGCCGCGATAACACTGGGTTATGTACAGGGCAGGTTTCTACAGCTGAGCTTTTATAGTGACGTCATTACTTATGACGCTGTTAGTATACCGCCACTTGTTTCTTTCTCTTTTAAGTATATAAAAATGATTGAACAAAACTACCTGTAAAGATTTATCGCGGTTTGACTTTAGTATCTGGCTGACGGAGCTTTGTTCGGAATGTTTTCTTGTAAAGCGTGTTTTTTGTAAATTATATTTAGTTACGACTATCTTATCGACATAATAATAGAAGCAATGCTACCGCAAATGTTGTAAACATAGTTCCCGCTCTTCGTCATTTTCAGCCACACGTTGCTACGTATGCTCTCGTTATACAACTGTTTCGTAAGACCTTTCAGCTCGTATAATGTAAGTCAAGTTTCGCAGGCATCTTACTTCACCAGCGCAAGGTTTTTCTGAAATTGTAAAAAAACTACTTTAAAAATCCTAGCTCGATCGATGTATAGCCCCGAAACCATTGCATGCCAAATTTCATGAAAATAGATTTAGCCGTTATGAGATTCAGATTATATGAAAACAAGAATTGCTCGTTCAACGATATTAGATTTACCTTTGACGTGCGGATACAATCTAATTTTTTTAATCTTTCCTAATTTTCCAGAGAAGCTGTTTCACCGGATTTGAGAGGTGGTAGAGCTCCTAATTCGCTTAACTTTCACCTCTACTGAGACCGTCACGGCGCACGGACCCTCTCGGCTACTTTAATCGCAAACTGATTCTATTAACGTAGTATTAAAAAAAAACTTGATAAGAAACTTTTTGACTTTGGATGTTTCGATGTGTTCCTAAATGGCTGGAATCAACCAATGGTTCCAACCATTGTTAAAACTCATGTCGAAATTCCGAGAACACTGTTCATTTAGTACAATACAAGTTCTTAACCCTTTTTTATGGGTAGAGAAAGAAAGTAAGTCACACGAGTGGTGAGCCTTCGCAATACATGGGGCATAAGTTATGGCAAGTGATTTCTACGAATGAAATGTTATAGTTTGTTTTTATTTTGTTAAAGTTACTATTTAAAGGATCTAGCTTAGACATAAATGTTAAGGATTAGTGTAATTAATTTGTAAAACTGAACAATTGCGTGCGCGCAGCTATCGCCGCACATTTCTTACACCGCTGGACTTGAAAACATCATAAAGTGTCATCTTTACGATACAGAACCTGGCCAATGCGTTCAAAGATTCTCGCTAATGAAACACTTTTTCGGAAATCAGTTAAAAGCAATATCAAAGTCTGGTGAACGTCTGGTTAATTTGGACTAGGTCATTGAAGTGACCTCAACCGCTACCGTCTGGGCCTCTATCTCGCACGTTTCCGTTGCTTTATGGACCTCGATAAGGGCCGCAGATTGCCCAATAGCTAATTATAAGTGGACTAAAACGCTAATTAAGCTGCGATAGCGGTGGCATCGGCAATAATAGAGTACTACTGTCACGTTATGTAATTTGTATACGTTGAATTAAAAGAAGCGGTAGTCTAGAAGCTGGCGCGACTTACGATCTGATGGTTGGGAGTCTAAGCTGTCTCAATGATTCTGTTTTAATGGATTCTTAATTACATTTTACTTATTTACATATTACATTACAATATTAGAATATATTAAAGTGTCAATAGCCTAATGGTTTATGGAATTGTAAGGTCGTAGGTTCGAATCCACCATTGGCTTATTGACGTAAACTATATTCTAGCATAAGCCTAAGCTTATTTGGAATGGTGAACAAGAATGTTTGTAATATATATAGGTTGCCAAATATCTCCCTTCCGCCTTTTTGTCTTTTGAATTTCGCGGCTATGTACCAAGCGCTACAGAGCTCGTATCTAGCAATACTATACATAATTTGAAAGGTCTTGACATAACCTACAAAACGACGCTATGCATAATTAGTTTGGATATTGCGTTCAACAGTTATAGACGTGTAAACATGGAGTTCACTAACACATACGAGTATTTTCTTTCTCTCATAGCCACCTAGATATCTACACCCAGATAGTCTTGAGCACCGGCGCAATGTGGCCAGCCTTTCGGTGTTTGACAGATTAAATATTGGAGGGTGTGCACATGAGTTATACGAGTTAATTACCCCATCCCCATTCAACCCCGGGACGTTTAAACACTCGGCGGGTCTCCACCCTTTATAGTCGAAGTTCCGCGCGTCCGAACGAAGCGATTTGAGTCATCGTTCATCGTGCGTACAGCAAAGGAGTGGACCAAGTTGCCGGCGTTAGTCTTTCCGTCCAAGTGCGACGTGGGAGCCTTCAACACCAGGTGGGATCGTGGTCAAGCGCTAGTTTATACGTTTAAAAAAAAAACCAGTTCCGTATATGTAAGATACAGTGCATGCCTGTTGTCTATATGACAGTAAAGGAGCAAGAGAGAGCATTTTGCGAATTTTCTTTCTCCCGTGAATAATCATGTATATATTATACAAACATACATATATAAACATTATATATGTATATATATATATATATAGATGGAGCTAAAAAAGTTTTACTTTAGTGGTGTATTCTAGACTCGTTTTATTGTCATCTATCTATTCTGATTTATGCGGTGTGGAGGCAGCTCGTTGACACTTCAGTGAAGGCACTTCAAGATGAACACGACCTTCAGTGATTATAGTGAAAAAGAAGAATCAATTCTCATTCATCGTTTCTGCCTGCTCCATCCACCCAAATATGCATTTCTCTATTCCAGTCACAAGTTCCAAGTCAGAAATTAACGTATTCTTTTCATAAATAGAACTATATTCCTTACAAAACTTATTTGTCAAGGGACAACGCGTCACGTTTTCCATCTAACTGAACGCTTGCCGCCCGTACTTCAAATGAAGAAGACTAAATTGTTTTAGTATTAAGGTGTCCGTCACATTTTGAAATACTAAACCATTTCTCTTATAACTTCCAGCAAATCCCGAAGCGACGCGGACTTGCCTGCGTATAATTTGATTGGACTCTCGGCGGTACGTGACGAGGGCGATGAATGAATACACCTGCTCGTGTTATTTCTACCTTCACACCGATCGCGGGGAGTTTGAAATGTTTCGAACAAACGATCAAATGGCGATTGAAACGTTTTGCTAGTTGTTACTAGAAAATTCTAACTTGTTGCCTCTTTTTTATCATTAAATTTACTGTTTTTATATTATTAAAAAGTAGATTGGTATACATAGATTTAAGTAAACTTGTTTACTAATGTATGTTTGTGTAATGCTGTGCAGCTTAGTAAATAAATAAATACACTAAAATGGGGAATGCATTACGCAAAAAGTGAAATGAGTTACGTTTCGTGTATAAAAAACACTATTAGGGCTTATAGGACTTATTATAAGTTATAGGGCTATTGTTTGTATTATTATGTAGGAGCATGAGAGAGCAGTGCGTGCGCAGTGCGCGCACATTTACTTTCTCTTTCGAATTTTCTTTCTCTGGGGTATATTATACATACATACATAAGAAGCCAAAAAAGTTTTACTTCAGTCGAGTGGTCTACAGCGCAGTTGTTTTATATAGCAACTACAGTTTCACAGAAAACTTGCTAACGACCGTATCTCCGTAGTAATAATTTAATTTCCATCCTGTTTCTCTTTCAAGGCCCCGTCAAATGTTCGGTGTCGCCGTGGCGTCTGGCCGCCGAGCCCGCCCGCGCGGCGCCCTCTCGTCGTCTTGGCGCGGGTACAACTAATAAATCAATTTTATTTCCCTGCTACCCGCGCTGGCCGGGCCTCGCGAACGCCTTTAGCTTAAACTTGCATTTCAGTTAGTATCTACCCGTTTTACATGTAGGTATATCTATGCAAATAAATAGTATTGGAGTGTCGTGCATCTTGCTAGGGTAGTTTGATGAAATTAGGAAAAATAGGATCTGAGGAAATAGAAAGAGAGTGTCCGCGCCTACTACCGTTTAACGTTTAATTCGGTTTTTGTTTTTGCTCGTTAATATAATTGTGTTAAAGTATGAACAAGCTATTGTTTCTGTTGTTGTGAGTTTTCCGACTTTTGTGTTCGTTACCTGTCGACTCTAGCTCGTCTCGTTAACTCTGTAATTTCGTTATTTTCAAATAGGACCACACTAATGTACGCCCAGCGACATCGGGAAGAACAACATAAACTATACTTATAAAACAAACAATTATTTGCTTTGTATACACTATACTATACTATACACCGCACACACGCGCCTGTATTCATATACTTGCCTAAACACACACATATATATATATTATAATTTCTAAGCAAGTGCTTGACTACGATCCCACCTGATGTTAAGTGGAAATGCAGTCCTGGATGGTAAGGCGCACTAGCTTAATAAATGTCTATTCACTCTACTCTTGAAAATGCCCACATTGTAATCGGAAGGAAAGACAGACGCGGGCAAACTATTCCAGTCCTTTGCTGTATGAAGAATGAAAGACGAAGCAAATCGCTACGTTCGGGTTTGAGGGATGTTCTCAACAAATATATATATATATATATATATATATATATATATATATATATATATATATATACGTATATACGTATATATACATTTATTAACAAAATTATAAACAAAACTAAATTTTTGTGCAAAATGCAAACTCCACAATGCAACTCTGGCTCCCAAGATACAAGCGTCTGCTTAGTTTGGGGGTCACTGTGTACTAATAAAATGTGCTACAATGGTTACATGGATGTTCGTTTAGTTTGTGTAATGTTTATAATTATAACCAAATCTGTGTGTTAATAAATAATTATTCTTAATTATAATTATTAGATTCTATGTTGCACGTAACTTTTAGAAAACTTGGAGACTTGATCAATATGACGAGATATTCAAAAGTACGATGCATCATCTTACTGCAAGATCGTCGTAACTCAAACCCAAGCATTAACGACGTACTAAAAGGTTTTCCTATCAATCTATGATAGAATATCCGTGAATATAAGACAGCTCTCCGTTCAATGGCAAGGGCGTTCATCAGAGCTTTACTCTCAGCCTTTAGAAGGCTTTAGAATCGATTGAACCGTCAAGCATTGAGTGGCGTTCAATAATTCATCGGTCTCAGTTCAAATGTAGCGAGGTTAAATCTTCATCGCAATTATAGCGAGCGGTGCGCATACATATATATTACTATTTAAGAGACAAGGGAAATAGTAACATTAAGGCATCTGCAATTAAATTTAGGACATAAAATCAGTAAAACTTTTTTTAAAGAAGTAACTGTACCTGCGTCGTCTGCGTTGAATTTAACGAAAAAGTTATTTCGTTTATTTAGTTATTTTTTTTTATTGGGTAAATTATTGGGATCAAAAAATATTAATTTAGTATATACCGTCTATTCATTCATATGCACGTATTAATTTTTAGTATTAAAGTACTTTAATATTAAAAACGGACACTCCAATTTTATAAGCCGTATACGGAATAACAATAAAAAACAAGAATAACTCTGTGTTGCTCTGTAATTCAAGAAACCACATAAAAAGTTTCTTCCTGCTTTTGCTAAACCATATAAATTAAATAATGACATCTTCTATTCTATTTCTATAGACTCCATTATGGAGGTTTCATAAAAGAAAATAAATATTATTATTTTTTATACAGATAAAATAAAATTAAAAATCAAACGGTAGCATAACGCCGGCATGTCAAACATGCCTTTTCTGAGACCATTAGCGCTTCAAAAACGCTCGAAACGTCGGGTTTTATTTCAATTAAAAGACAACTGACTGAGGTCTGCAACATGTTTATCAACACTACAAAGAATATCACGTTTGATGTGTTACTACTACAACTTATATATAATTATAGAAATACCTTTCCTACCAGCCCCAAGACAATCTTCCTGTTTCCTCTCAATTCTAATGGAAGTGAAATATAATATTCTTTTGTTTGATCAAACGAGTGTCCTTTTAGTGAAGCTAACGTAGCTCCCGAGGGTGTTTGTGGTCTTACCGCACAATATCCGTAGCTTTTGTCTATATTATTTTTTTATAAATACTTTCTAAGTGCTTGACCGAGTTTCATAGGGTTTGAGAGGAGGCAGAGCTCTTAGATTCGTCGCCTGGACCTCAGAGTAACACTGTGGAAGGGCCCCGAGGCTTGGAGGGAGGGGACTCGGTTGTTTTTTTTATTAAAACAACTCTAGTTCCCCCTGGCTAGGACGGTCAGGGCCTGTAAATTTCCTTCCTTTTACACGTTAACACACTTAACATTTTGCATTACACTTAGCTTATTACATATCTATTACTTATTCCACACGACGCGGTTGTTAGCGTATCTGGAAAGCCGATCAAGATATTCAAATAGCTGTTAATTATTTTTAGACTTACCACAGGCGTTAAGGAATTGCTTCATCTCATACGAGACCATATTAATCGACATTTTTTTAAAGTGTACATATTGCCTGATTTGATTTAATGAATAGAATCTGATCCGATTGAAGAACTCGGCATCAAGCAGCGTCTGTCTTCCATTGTTCGGGTTCGGATGCTGACATTTTTTGGTCATGTCTGCAGGCGTAATGACGAATGCATCGAACGCTTGGTAGTACAGGGTAAGGTGGAGGGCACCAGACCTAGGGGAAGATCTCCTATGAGATGGAACGACCAGATAAGAACGGCTATGGATGTACAGTTGCATCAATGTGCGAAAAAAGCAGCGTACAGGGAGGAGTGGCGGCGGCTTTGAAGCGGGTCACTGATACCTAACACGTGATAACCACGACGAGTCTGTAAAGACTCAAGCGACGAAGAAGAAGAAGATCTGATCCTATAGACGAAATCTTGAGGAGCGGTCTGAGTGAGGTGAGGGTAGTTATGAAGGTAACACTCTATTATGTCCTACTGTTAGTCACAGATTAATAATACTTAATACAAACATTTTCTTAAATAATATACTACTCATATTCTTGTTACACATTCCAACTGTGTTTAAGGTTGTTCTAGGAGATGGTTCACTTCAATAGTAGAATGGCGGAACGACCTGACGATTTGCAGTAATTTTAACCATTAGGCTTTTGATGCTTGAAAATCACCGCAATTATAGCTTTAGTCAATAGTTCCTAGGATATGCAGTATAGTCGATAAAGTATTTTTTATACGAGTTACATAAATGTAAAGTTAATAGTAAGTAATAAATGAATAGATATTAAAAGAAGAACAATTCTGCACTCGTACGAACTTTTGAAACAAAAAATAGTGGCAACTGAATATAGACTTTTCTGAATACAGCACAGTACTTTGTGGCGAGACGTGCGGCCGCCGTGCGGGTGGACAGTCCTGCACAAAATACTTACATTTTTAGTAATTATGTTCTGATGAAAGAAAGACATGAAATAAACGCTACCTTGGTCTTTATGAACAATGTGAAATTATATTTCTAAAGATTATTTACATATGTGTTTTGCGATCTTGTCCTCAAATCATCTAAAATTAAATAGCATTGACGATACAAATACTAAAGCATGGAGTTTCTGATACCTAAAAATATGTAACGTTTACCCGTCAAATGTCTTTTCTTTGTCTATCCTCCAAGATTAGCTAAAATTAATGCCTGCCTGTGGTAGGCTACGCGTACGTTGAGCTGAGCTTATTTAACAACACAGACAGACATTGGTAATGAACTAGTTTACCTAAAGCTAGTTATTGCATGTGCAGGTGTACAGAGTTCGCTTTTAAAAGGATGTTACTTTTTAATAATTAAAAAATACTCTCACAGCAACTATTAACAGCTTTTCAATTAACTCATTTTTAAAAACTTTATCAATATTTTCTTTTCTCTCAAAAGATTGCTAGAATTTTTTTTAACAGACATTACTAACATTCTTGTTAACCATTCCATTATTTGGATATGATTTACGTGAACAGTCGAATGACGAATTTGAACCTTCGACCTACGATTCGCAGACCGCAATCTAAAACATCTGGCTATTGACGCTTCAAATTACAACAAATACTAACCTAAGCTACATTATTGTTATAAATATAAAAAACATTTAATACCCGAAACATTTTTATCATCGACTGTATATTGAACGTGAATCTCTTATTCACGGCGTCCATTGTTCGGCCTGCGAGGCGGTCTTACTGCCAGTACTTGCGCGCAACTCAAATGCTTTCAGTGAGTCAAAATAGTAGTAGATTTCTGAGTAGTGTTATAAGGTAAGATAATACATATAAATACCTTTTTTAGTTTTTTTTTAATTTTGAGTTCTGTTATAAATAAAAACAATGTTATTCCTTATGAAATTATACACAAATGAAGCGCACGCGTCCAGATGTCACCTGTCTTAATATATATAAGTATTATATGACAGCTGGGAAGAAAAAGCAAGTATTCATCATCGTCATCTGCCTGTGTCTATCAACTGCTGTAAACAGACTGCACATATAAAGTTGTCGGTCCATTTGGAAGGACGACTTATTCCTCTCCAACTCATGCGCGGCCTCCATTCCAAGTGTTTCCCCATCTGAAGTCAATCTCTCGGCAGATGTGGCCGGTCCGTTGCCACTTCAACTTGCTGAATTTAAGACCTGTGTCGACTACCTTTTTTATCCGTCTAATTTCTTCGTTTCGGATTCTATCCCTCAGAGAAATGCCAAGCATAGCGCTTTCCATACCTCGCTATGCTAGGCATTTCTCTTAAGATAAAGATTTATGTCGTGTTCTGTTATTGCAATTAAATGAATTGTGCAATGTCTGTCAGGTTCGTTATTCCGCTACGTGACAAACAGAACGCAATCAGCAAAGTGCGAATCGAGAGAGCGGGACGAGTTTGTTTGTTTGTCGGGATATCGATAACAAGATAACTGGAGCAATTGACCCACGCGCTTGTTTTCCTGGGGTGACGGATGTTTAGTCTAATGGTGGTGCACGGACCTTGACCGAGCACGCTCTTATCTGCTCATGTTATGATTAGGATTACATGGATTATTTGCTGTCGACTGAGGTGGCGTCGCTTTCTTGACGAAATGCCATACTAACTGAATTACTTTGTCCAACCAACGAAGCGCCTGTGCTTTTATTGTAGCGGTATAATTTACAAAAAATATATAAAAATGGGTGCGTGTAGAAGTTATACTTCTATGGTGTCATCAAAAACACTTTTTAATTGCATGCTAATAATTAATTACAATAAAATATTAAAAGGATTGGGAAACGATAATCAACACAGTCAATGTAGTTCAGTTTCAATTTGAAAAATTATATAAATAGTATTATAATATTACAAATAATATTGTAATTTATGTTAATCAATAATAATTACGGGGAGTAAACCTCTCTTGGAGCACTTGAAAAAGTATAAAGTACAATTTCTTTCGCTGCAGCTTCAACCTGTTACTGTCGTCAGTTTTTCACGACGCGCCTAAAGAATTATAACTTTAAAAAGCGATGCGTTTAGGTTATAAGGTTTTTTAAACACTGTTACGAATGGAGCTAGTCTAACAATGCACTGATAGAGGTGCTTAATCCAAGGTTTTTGTACAAAATAATATAATAATTAATTAAAACATATTAATAATTTGTTAAAGCGCCACCTATGATCAGAGAGTTGAACTACGTCCTTAACACACTATCGGTCGCCGACTATAGCACTTCCGTTATATAATTTTCTTACAATTTTAGTCTCACATTTTTCTGTCTGTAAGGACTAGACTGTCTGTCTGAAGGAGTAGACTCGTTTTTTCAAGGTCCACAAGTAGTCGGAGACACTTCTGATTGCAATTGATCCCACAGGTTGACAGTGGGGAGAGTTACGCGAGAAACGCAGTCGTGGAACGTCAACCACCAAGATGGTGTCGATGTAAGCGTTAAATTATGTTAAAATTTGTAGTGTTTGTTTAACGTATATGAAAAGTGTATGCGACTTGATATTATGTCGGGGAAGGGACATTAAATTCGTGAGTAGATCATTTTGAAACAAATCTTGTTTACATTAAATCTCCTTGGGAAGCGAATCGGGTGCAGTAGATGTAACATAACAGCAGACAGGAAAACATCTCGCAAGTGATTATGAATAAAATAACAACATTGATAAAGTAACAATATCTATCAATGAAGTGATAAGAACTTGTTAGATGATAAACTGATGCATGAATGAAGGATGTAATGAGAAGCGGACAAGGTCCAACTTGAAACACGCTTCAATCATTTTAATTTCTTAAAATATTACCTTTGACTGTATTGTGGTCGACAGAATAATCACACTCACACATACATGAAACTAGATTCCCCATGGGTTGTGTGAGCAAGTTACACCACTTAAACACTATGTTTAAGTGAACTTAGCTCTCTTTTTAATTTTTTTATTTTGAGAACTAAGAATGGCACTCTGAATAAAATTTCATTATACTAGCTGCACCCCGCGGTGCTACTCGCGATTACAATTATTTATATTAATTTTTCTAAAATAAAAGTAGCCTAAGTAACTCCTTATCACACCAGCTATCTGTCAGTAAAAGTCCCATCAAAATCCTATATTATTGCAATTTTTTTACGATATATTACTCTACGTTCTTGTTAACCACTCCAACTAAGCTTATGTTTTTACTAGGATATGGTTCACATCAATAGGTGTATTCGAACCTACGACCCTACGATTCGCAGACCGGACCCTAAACTATTAGGTTACTGAAACTTTAATCAGTAACCTAAGGAAAATGTGCGTTATTCTTTCCGCTCGAAAACTCCGGTGACCCTATGGCATCTGGAAATGCACAGTCAATCTCATATTGCACCTGCGTTTAATTTCTAACAGTAACCGCGCCGTACCATAGCATCGTCCACTCGGTTGTTGTTGTCCACCACATATTCTTACAAAATATCGCAATTATAATATAATTAGGATTTTATCTGTAATTAGGATGTTTTTGTGCGTATTAATGTCACTCGAAGAACATCAAACAATAAAAACTTAATCGGGTACAGTCCGCGCTAATCCGATTCATTCACAAAGGGTTCCAAACCCGCGGCGGTTCGTGCATTTGTAAAAGTTCTCTTTACGAAATCTTGTGCTTGGGTCCACCCTACATCAAGCGTATTCTGCTTTTGTTCTAGTAAGTTCGTTAATTTTGTGGATATACGATGGGTATCCATAGTCTCAGAAATATCAGTATAAAATTAATTTTTGACCTAAAACCTGTTTAGTTATGAAAATAAAACGACATTACTGTGTACACAGTTGTAGGTTATTAATAATACAACTATAACAAGCTCTCACATTTTTTATACTCTAACAGGGCAGCAAGCAAGTCCACGGTCCCACCTGATGTTAAGTGGATCAATCAAATCAATCCTGGATGGTAAGGCGCACTAGCTTAGTAAATGCCTATTCACTCTACTCTTGAAAACACCCACATTGTAATCGGAAGGAAAAACAGACGCGGGCAAAACATTCTAGTCTTTTACGAATACTGAAAGCAACGGTTCTCGCTTAAGAACAGTTAGTCATTTTCAATTTAAACAAGTATATATTTACGTTTAAACACAAAAACCGTGCGGACAATCTCTTCTAACACATACATATAAGAACCAAATTAATATAATTTGAGAGCATACGGCAAGCACCAGCTTTCAAATAAGAGAATCTTTAAATCGGTCCACCCAGCCCAAGGTTATGAGATCACAAATATAAATAAGGGTTGAAAACAAATAATTTGGTTATCTTGCATCCTCTTTAATATACCCAAAGTTTTACGTACAGCGGCTCACAACTTAGTCTGACTGCGGAGGCATAAAACACATCGACAAGCATCGAACGCCTTAAGTTACACTCGATAGCAAAGTTAAATTGGTGTTTTACTTCCGCATTAATTTTCCCAAACTTCCATGTTAAAATATGGAAATTAAAAACGGTTTTGACGTCCCGGCCGAGATTGAACAACAGTGTTCTTACTTTCATTTTGTAACAGAAGTCAGGATCTTATGTGATATGTCCTGCCAATAACAATGTGCTCACTAACGATCCAGGATTTTGAAATATGATATTTTGCAGCAGAAGTAGAAGTATCCTGGTCGATACCAGGATATTTCTACACTCTTTCTGACACTCAAATAATTCAGGTGTTAAATACCATAAATATAAATAGCTTGACCATTGTGACGATCATTGTTACGATGCTATAAATTCTGGTGAAACAGCCCGTGGTTCTGGGCTCGTAGAATAAGGCTATGTTATCCCCTGCCTGTCGTAAAAGGCGATTGAAAAGGACAAGTCCATTTATTGTCGTATACTACAGTGGACCCGGGAAGAAGGCAACACCGGTGTCTCCGTGTCGCCTTAGCACTGCGAGGGTACTTGGGGAGGGATTAACCTTCCCCGAGACGTGCTTCCGCGTACAGTGCAGAGGGGTTCTGGTGCGTTCCACTGGTGATCCCGCAGTCCTTCGTCATGCACCGAAGAAGGCCATCGCGCAAGTTTTAGTGAGTAAGAATCTTACATAACCTCGCCTTCCCCCCAGAAGACGCGGTATCTTGTTGAAGTTTTCGCCCTCCTCAACAAAAAAAAAAGTTCTGGCCAAAGCCTGACCAAATAATTGACATGACATGCACAGGAAAATTTTACGGTTATCAGGCTTGTGCGTACTTGGCAGTGCAACCCTCTGTAGTTGCATATGTTTATAGATGGTGACGACTCCTTGTTGTACCAAATCGTTTGGTCATCTGCCATTATTCCCATAAAAATGTGTAGGAAAGGTGATAAGGTGTGATTCCTTCAGTTATGATAAATTTCTCGGCACTCTAATATATCCATTTCTTAAAGGAATCGTCGAGTCGCAACAAACAGTATTACGGAACTCTAAATGAACAGAAAAAAATATTGTCCCAAATCCGCCAAGTTTTTCACTTAAGAGAAAATATTTGTACGAAGACAAGCCCGCAGTAGAACAGAGTATGCCGGAGGCGCGGTAAAAAGAAATTATGTGGCAAAAGTTTTTCCACAAAGCAAACAGAGATAAAGTGAGAAAAATATCCGGCACTCGACTTTGTTATGAACATGTTTTGTCAAAGATTAAATAGCGTGCAGATAATAGCTTTTTACCTAATTCGAAAATAAAGTCAATCCATTTACATTTATGCTATATGATAGTATAATACAGTACAGTACATTTTATTTGGTCAAATACAATAATATATAATTTAAATATGGTATATTATTTAAATATGGTAATAGCCCATGCAAACAAAGACGTACAAAATACCCAGTAATGCCCTCTTTACACAGGTTGAAATGAAATACGCAGTTATTAATCATGAAAATTTAAGAAAACAAGTATATTCGCGGACGCCCTTTCAATCGACTTCAAAAGAAAGAGGTTCTCGATTCTGTACTTTTTAATGTTTGTGACCGCATAACTTTCGACTGGGTGAGTCGATTTTAATTATTCTATTTTTATTTAAAAGCTGGTGCTGGTTCCCGTGCGGTCCAATTCAAACAATGGGATTCATGAGAATATGATATAATTCTTAAATTTGCATCAAGTATGTGCGCTACAAATGGCCGGATAACTCAATATCACGTCAACGGATTTCGATGATTCAAAGAAAAGGAAAGGATGTACTTTAAGAGTAGTTTCATGAAAGTTTGGTTACCAATTTTTTTTGGACCAAATTGAATAAAAAGTCGGTTGAAAATCACACAAATTGACAATTTATTGGCAAGGAAACAGGACATGGGTATGTCAGTATATGTTTACCTTGCTTGGTTAGAAGCGAAAACAGATTGAGTTGTCTGGTTTAAATTTCTAAATTATTGCAGTTACTCCTAGTTTTTTAGCTAAAATCTGCGGACTGGAAAAAACGAAACTATTACAAATATACAATGGTGATATAAAAAGAGGTAATACGATTTATCCAACAGGCATAAGAGACAATAAAAAATGTATCCATCCCCGAACTAAACCGATTTATTCTCAAAAGGGTTCACAATCGCCTCGACGGCCGATCTATTCGTGAAACTTTAATATCCAAACGTTTAGCTAAGGGTCGTGCTACATCAGCGTGATGCTATATTTTATTTAAAAAAAATGTGCTTTACACTACACGACTGAAGTATACGTTCTTTAACTCTATCTATATGTATATATATGTTTGTATATATACATAACATATACACAAAATATAATATGTAAGCAATTGTTCCAGAGTGAGAGAAATTGTGAAGGCAGTGCCCTCTCTCTTGCTCTTACAGTGTGAAATAAGAAACGTAAATCTCTCTCTTTCTAACCTTACTAACTGATATGTTCGTCTCAACTTCCCTTCGCCCTGCCCGATCACACTTCCGTAACGCATTCTCCAGCTCATTGCTCAAGTCCAGTGCGCATAAAGAAGTTTCACTTCAATAAACTGTATTGCTACTAAAAGAGATCTAACCGTTTATCAAGGTAATTTATTTACGAAAAGGTAATTCTCGCTCCGCTTCACAAGTAAATTGTTCTCCGCGAACGAG
Source organism: Meandrusa payeni (assembly GCA_029286785.1). Taxonomy (NCBI): domain Eukaryota; kingdom Metazoa; phylum Arthropoda; class Insecta; order Lepidoptera; family Papilionidae; genus Meandrusa; species Meandrusa payeni. The sequence continues at coordinate 249,716 of JAGSMX010000023.1, forward strand.
ACACGCGGGCTCATGGAAATTTAACAGGAGACAGGCGCGTGCTCATTTCATATCGCTAAATATACCTACTCACTTATCCCCTGCCTCGTAAAAACACCTCCACGATTTATGCGAGTTATATTCAAATATTGAATTGAATATTGTTGAATAAATACATAATGAATGAATGAAAGTGTGAGATTTGAATACAAAAGCGTGTCGAGCGAGGGTGCGGTAGGTGTAGTTTATAGTCTGAATTGTTGTCTTTGCCGTTTCACTTACATACCGCTTTAATTTTGAAATTTAAAAAAGCAGTTCTCATATCTCTTGTAATTTTACCTATGAACGTACAGAAAAATGTCTTCACAGTCTTAATTGACTTGGTTTTTACCGTTTATGCAAATTTTGGCACAACATAATAAACACACTCTCGTTCATATATACAGTCATACCTACTTACCCACCCACGCACACACCCACGAGCACATCCTTGAAAAGTGAAGAGTGACGTTGACGTACACGAAAACCCAAACGTACGGGCACGAGAACGTACACAAAATTACAGGTGACAGGTGAGGTGACATGTGATCGGGTAGAAGGTAAGGATGCAATAATATATTTATATATTTTATGTAAATCGTTACACGTCGTTATTAGCTAGCAAGACATACAAAATACGATGGAAGCTGTGTGTGAGAGGTGACTTGAGGTTTTGGATTAAATGTCTCGTAGTCTGTCAATTCTTTATTCCTAAATTAAAACTTTAACTATGCAAGCCGTGTCAACCAGTTTAGCCACCGCTAGTTGGTTCTGCTGTCAACTAATTGGGGACCTATTTAATAAGTAATGACGTCGCAAGGGTCTGAGCGACAGGCGCGGAGAATCGAAAAACGATGTCGCTTTGTGTGCACTTTATAAATTCTCTTTTATATGTCAAACTCTTATTTCTAGACCGGAAACCTAACAAGCTCGTTATTTTTCTTAGTGGGGACATTTTATTACTTCTGAATTTCAATATTAAATATAATCTTTTAAGATTGTTTATTGTGAAGAGGCAAGCGTGACCGATCTACTTCAATGGCCACCGAGTAATCTAATCAACGGCGTGACAGCTGTTTATTTTTATTGTGTTAATGCAAAATTATAATCTTAGTTGGCCCATGTGTCTGTCTGTCTATAAATACACACATATATATATATATATAAAATATATGAGTGTATTTATAGAACATATATATATATATATATATATATGTTTTTAATAATATTAATATACAAACCCAAAATATAATATACTGAATAATCAGAGAAAATGTGCGCTTACTGCTCTCTCTTCAATGATCACACTTTTCGTAACGCATTGTCCAGCTTACTCTCCAAACCAAGCATCCGTAACGAAGTTTAACTTAAAAAAATTAATGCAACTCAAAAATTAAAATAAATAAATATTTCGAATTACGTAACACCTTCTTGCATACAGTTTTTTTCTCATCAACAAATAATCTAAATAAATGACGCACTATACTTGGCTTATATGAAATAAGCCGGCTATAGTGTGTCATTTATTCAGTGTTAGCTTATCACTTAGCTGTGTTATTAATTTGCTTTGATGCGTTCTTAAAGTTCTCTTAAAATAAAAAAAAATGACTGCAGACACGTAAAGTTAGTGTCAGTTGAGAGCTACATCCGGACGCACACCTGTCTCACTTCCGCACTCGAGCTTAACGTTCTCACACCACCTGCACGCGCCGTGTGTATCTAAGAGCTGGCAGAATTATTAGTTACGTGAGTAGCAATTGTACAATTTTACCTCATTATATATTAGAATTTTTTATATAAACAATTAGTCCTTACAAGTGTATATAGTAACCGTCCACGCCGAGGTTTCCCCTTACCGGGGGGGAACCTTGTGTCGAGTTATTACCTAATAGAGGTTCAGGCTAAGAGACCTAAGAGCTATGACACCGCTCGATCCGGAGAGGCAGTGAAAGTCAGATTCTCTAGCAAATCGCTGTAAGCGTATTTCTGGTATTATGAACTGGTAAGATGGCAAGAAGGAAGGCCTATTGATGATGGTGATGATGAGGGATACGCAGTGACAACTTTAAGATTTTTTTTTTTTTTTTTTTTATAATTTCTAAGCAAGTGCTTGACTACGATCCCACCTGATGTTAAGTGGAAATGCAGTCCTGGATGGTAAGGCGCACTAGCTTAGTAAATGCCTATTCACTCTACTCTTGAAAATACCCACATTGTAATCGGAAGGAAAGACAGACGCGGGCAAACTATTCCAGTCCTTTGCTGTACGAAGAATGAAAGACGAAGCAAATCGCTTCGTTCGGGTTTGAGGGACGTTGCGTCTAGAAGTCCGATGGTGGAAAGGGGATGGGGGAATTAGATCATGTAGTTCCTGAGCACACTCTCCAAAATGCAATCTGTAGAAAACCGAAAGGCTAGCTACCTTACGCCTGTGCTCAAGACTGAGCAGATTGGTTTCAACTGCGTCACCAAATAGCCTCTTAGCCCGCCTCTCCACCGAATCAAAGCTGCGAGATGGCATTTAGCTGCGCCTGCCCAAATGTGACAGCAGTATTCTACACAAAGCAAACAGAGATAAAGTGAGAAAAATATCCGGCACTCGACTTTGTTATGAACATGTTTTGTCAAAGATTAAATAGCGTGCAGATAATAGCTTTTTACCTAATTCGAAAATAAAGTCTGTCCATTTACATTTATGCTACATGATAGTATAATACAGTACAGTACATTTTATTTGGTCAAATACAATAATATATAATTTAAATATGGTATATTATTTAAATATGGTAATAGCCCATGCAAACAAGACGTACAAAATACCCAGTAATGCCCTCTTTACACAGGCTGAAATGAAATACGCAGTTATTAATCATGATATAATAATTTAAGAAAACAAGTATATTCGCGGACCGCTTTCAACCGACTTCAAAGAAAGAGGTTCTCGATTCTGTACTTTTAATGTTTGTGACCGCATAACTTTCGACTGGGTGAGTCGATTTTAATTATTCTTTTTATTTAAAAGCTGGTGCTGGTTTCCGTGTGGTCAAATTCAAACAATGGGATTCATGAGAATATGATATAATTCTTAAATTTGCATCAAGTATGTGCGCTACAAATGGGCGGATAACTCAATATCACGTCAACGGATTTCGATGATTCAAAGAAAAGGTAAGGATGTACTTTAAGAGTAGTTTCATGAAAGTTTGGTTACCAATTTTTTTTGGACCAAATTGAATAAAAAGTCGGTTGAAAATCACACAAATTGACAATTTATTGGCCGGGAAACAGGACATGGGTATGTCAGTATATGTTTACCTTGCTTGGTTAGAAGCGAAAACAGATTGAGTTGTCTGGTTTAAATTTCTAAATTATTGCAGTTACTCCTAGTTTTTTAGGTAAAATCTGCGGACTGGAAAAAACGAAACTATTACAAATATACAATGGTGATATAAAAAGAGGTAATACGATTTGTCCAACAGGCATAAGAGACAATAAAAAATGTATCGATCCCCGAACTAAACCGATTTATTCTCAAAAGGGTTCACAATCGCCTCGACGGCCGATCTATTCGTGAAACTTTAATATCCAAACGTTTAGCTAAGGGTCGTGCTACATCAGCGTGATGCTATATTTTATTTAAAAAAAATGTGCTTTACACTACACGACTGAAGTATACGTTCTTTAACTCTATCTATATGTATGTATATATATGTTTATATATATACATAACATATACACAAAATATAATATGTAAGCAATTGTTCGAGAGTGAGAGAAATTGTGAAGGCAGTGCCCTCTCTCTTGCTCTTACAGTGTGAAATACGAAACGTAAATCTCTCTCTTTCTAACTTTACTAACTGATATGTCCCTCTCAACTTCCCTTCGCCCTGCTCGATAGACTTCCGTAACGCATTCTCCAGCTCATTGCTCAAGTCCAGTGCGCATAAAGAAGTTTCACTTCAATAAACTGTATTGCTACTAAAAGAGATCTAACCGTTTATCAAGGTAATTTATTTACGAAAAGGTAATTCTCGCTCCGCTTCACAAGTAAATTGTTCTCTGCGAACGAGACACGCGGGCTCATGGAAATTTAACAGGAGACAAGCGCGTGCTCATTTCATATCGCTAAATATACCTACTCACTTATCCCCTGCCTCGTAAAAACACCTCCACGATTTATGCGAGTTATATTCAAATATTGAATTGAATATTGTTGAATAAATACATAATGAATGAATGAAAGTGTGAGATTTGAATACAAAAGCGTGTCGAGCGAGGGTGCGGTAGGTGTAGTTTATAGTCTGAATTGTTGTCTTTGCCGTTTCACTTACATACCGCTTTAATTTTGAAATTTAAAAAAGCAGTTCTCATATCTCTTGTAATTTTACCTATGAACGTACAGCAAAATGTCTTCACAGTCTTAATTGACTTGGATTTTACCGTTTATGCAAATTTTGGCACAACATAATAAACACACTCTCGTTCATATATACACTCATACCTACTTACCACCCACGCACACACCCACATCCTTGAAAAGTGAAGAGTGACGTTGACGTACACGAAAACCCAAACGTACGGGCACGAGAACGTGCACAAAATTACAGGTGACAGGTGAGGTGACATGTGATCGGGTAGAAGGTAAGGATGCAATAATATATTTATATATTTTATGTAAATCGTTACACGTCGTTATTAGCTAGCAAGACATACAAAATACGATGGAAGCTGTGTGTGAGAGGTGACTTGAGGTTTTGGATTAAATGTCTCGTAGTCTGTCAATTCTTTATTCCTAAATTAAAACTTTAACTATGCAAGCCGTGTCAACCAGTTTAGCCACCGCTAGTTGGTTCTGCTGTCAACTAATTGGGGACCTATTTAATAAGTAATGACGTCGCAAGGGTCTGAGCGACAGGCGCGGAGAATCGAGAAACGATGTCGCTTTGTGTGCACTTTATAAATTCTCTTTTATATGTCAAACTCTTATTTCTAGACCGGAAACCTAACAAGCTCGTTATTTTTCTTAGTGGGGACATTTTATTACTTCTGAATTTCAATATTAAATATAATCTTTTAAGATTGTTTATTGTGAAGAGGCAAGCATGACCGATCTACTTCAATGTACCACCGAGTAATCTAATCAACGGCGTGACAGCTGTTTATTTTTATTGTGTTAATGCAAAATTATAATCTTAGTTGACCCATGTGTCTGTCTGTCTATAAATACACATATATATATATGTATATATATATATATATATATATAATATTAATATATAAACCCAAAATATAATACACTGAATAATCGGAGAAAATGTGCGCTTACTGCTCTCTCTTCAGTGATCACACTTTTCGTAACGCATTGTCTAGCTCACTTCCCAAACCAAGCGTCCGTAACGAAGTTTAACTTAAAAAAATTAACGCAACTCAAAAATTAAAATAAATAAATATTTCGCGTTACGTAACACCTTCTTGCATACAGTTTTTTTCTCATCAACAAATAATTTAAATAAATGACGCACTATACTTGGCTTATATGAAATAAGCCGGCTATAGTGTGTCATTTATTCAGTGTTAGCTTATCACTTAGCTGTGTTATTAATTTGCTTTGATGCGTTCTTAAAGTTCTCTTAAAATAAAAAAATGACTACAGACACCTAAATTCAGTGTCAGCTGAGAGCTACATCCGGGCGCACACCTGTCTCACTTCCGCACTCGAGTTTAACGTTCTCGCACCACTTGCACGCGCCGTGTGTATCTAAGATCTGGCAGAATTATTAGTTACGTGAGTAGCAATTGTACAATTTTACCTCATTATATATTAGATTTTTTTTATATAACCATTAGTGTATATAGTGACCGTCCACGCCGAGGTTTCCCCTCACCGAGGGGACCCTTGTGTCGAGATACTACCTAATAGAGGTTCAGGCTAAGCTATGCCACCGCTCGATCCGGAGAGGCAGTAAAAGTCAGATTCTCTAGCAAATCGTTGTAAGTGTATTGCGGGTATTATGAACTGGTAAGATGGCACCAAGGAAGGCCTAGTGATGATGGTGATGATGAGGGATACTTTAAGCTGGTCCCGTCCATGAACTTAGACTACTTTATACCCGTTGCCGAACACCTTTTCAACCGACTTCAAAAGGACCGACTTGTTACCGCATAACTTTCGACTGGGTGAATCGATTTTGATGAGGATCCATGAGAAAGTCATATAAGTGTTAACTTTGTGTCAAGTATGTCCGCCACAAATGGACGAGTAACTCAACGTCAAACCAACCGATTTCGATCATTCATTTTTTTAATGGAAAGGATGCACTTTTAAGAGTAGCTTGGTTCGGTTCTGATTAAGATCTGATTAAGCCCCATCTTTAAAAACAAACATACAGACGAATTGAGAATCTCCTCCTTTTTGAAGCCGGTTGAAAACTCCAATAGTACGATGCACATGCGGACACTTGACGGAGATTTCTTCTCATGCACACAAACATAGTACACTGATATAAATAGTTTCATTGGTACGGGCGTTGTAGATTGTAGTGTGTCTACGAAACTCTTGCATAAGCATGGCTCTTACCGCTACGATAAATTCCTATTCGTCACTAAGTTATTCCAGAATTTAGCGTAGCGGTTGGCGTGTAGACACACTTAAAAGCGTAGACGATGTACTTAGAGAAAGCTTTAAATATGGATTCGTCTTCAACGACATATTCGAGGCTCGGTGTCTCTTAAGGTATTTTGCGAGTGGCTCATAACTTATGACACACATACACAGGTTTCTACTTAAGTGTGCTATAAGAGTATTGATGTGAAAGATACCCACAACTTAATAATTTTTATATGACCATAAATAATGTAATAATATATACCTTTGAGAGAGAACACCAGAGGAGTTGCTTGTCTGCTGATATAGTAGTAGAGGTGACTTAAGTCGTACTCATAAAAAACTTATAGTAGAACTAAAAAAAATCAAAGAAAAGGAAACAATGACGATATGAAAGTATACATATAGATACATAAAGTATACTTATAGTAAAATTCATTTAAATGTAAACTTGATTAACAACTAGTTAAAGGATTTCGAAATGAAAAGTGAGAAAAACTGATACATAGTGGTACACACACACACACATAAGCACACACACACCCACACACACAAAATATTTACGTATTAATTATTTTGTAAAAATAAATGTAAATGTCTGATTTGTACAGCATTGCAACATTACGGGTGGGTACTGTACCGTACTACAATAAAATATTATATTAATAATTTGATGTTTTGGCAGAAGTGAACATTCTATGGCTTAAATGATTATGAGTTGAAACACTCCTTGTAATAACTAGACAAGTATATTTACAAGAACTAAATCCTATTTCAAATGCAATTCACTTTAGAAAAAAGAATCATCAAAATCGATTCATCCAGTCAAAAGTTATGAGACAAATATAAAAGAAAACCTTTAGAATCGAATTGATGAACTTCTTCTTTTGAAGTCGTTTGATAAAACTCACGCCGTTGACTCAAGATTAGGGCAAATATTACTTCACACATGTCCATACACATATTTGCAAACATGTTCCTTGGTTCTGAGTACCTCTCTCATCTCTCATCAGCTAACATTTTACTTTTTCTTTTCAAAGTATCTTTTCGCCTAGCGAAGGTTTTTAGTCGGTTCACTATATATCTCTGTGTTTTGCGAGCGATCCGGGCGGTAGCCTCAAGTTGCGTCGTGTGCTAGCAACCCGAGTTCGATCCCCGGTGCCAGGACCAGTAAATTTGTTGTTGCAATTTTATGTGTTGGTTAACCACTCGCTTGGCGGTTTATGGGCGGCACTCGCAATTCCGATCCGCTCGATGTTACGCCATAATTTCCTTCTACGACACAAAACCTAATAGTTACAGTCAAAGCACGTCACTTAAAGATACTGGAGCTCGTCGCGGAAGTTACGAGAGCAAATCTGTGGTGAAGTCCTTACCAATTCTGAATATAACTCTTCAATAGACGAAGCATAAGTTTCAACGCCACTGAAAACTTAAAAAGAAACTTACACACTTTAATTTTGTTCTGATATCGAACGTGAATTGCAGAAAGTTTCCCTTGCTTCCTGTTCCCGACACAGACAATAAAAGTTTTGTAGTTTGGAAACTGTTCAAATTCATAATTCGTACTCGTATTGAAACGGCTGTAACCATTTTATTGTCTTTTACCATAAAAATATATTCGCATTTTAAATAGGGAACCCTAATAAACTCGGAGTATACGTAGCGCTACGAAATCGCCGGCTAAGCGTTTATTGCGCATAGCTGCGTCTACGTAAAAAGCATCTTTTGTTAGTAAAAGAAAGGTAGTTTGCTATTTTTTAAATTAAATTCTATACGAGTTTGTCGGATTCGCTTAACTCTAAAGTAATTCCACGTTAAATGTTTTCTACTAGACGATTATGAAAGTTTAAAAAAGCTACTGTTATGTTAATTTTATTAAAATAAAATGTAACTGATAAGATTTAAATAACTAGATAATTTAAAACAGCTGTACACGTACACAGCTAGCATCTTCATTAAAAAAATGTTAACTGACAGTATACATACAAAAATAATGTTTCAAAAAAAGATCATTCCAACACAACTTTCGAAACATTTATAAAATCTTTATCAATGATTGTGAAATGTATCTGAAGGAGCACAACTGTTTAATAACCTACTTATGCAGTTAACGATTGTCTCACTATACATATTTTTAAACAAATACTGCGAAAACATATCTTTGATAATATATTTTAAAAACCTGTCGATCACTTTATATACTACTAGGTTATTATTTTTATAAGCTCATTGTCAGTGGATGTGATGTATTTTATGAGTAATAAAGTCTTTGAACCCAAACCCAAGATTTGCAAATCATCATAGTAACACAAATCTATCAAGCTTTTTTACTATAACGCTAAGGTTAGCATAGTTTTACCATAGTTAGCATAGTTTTTAAAACCAACTTTTAATTGATTACAGCGTTACTTAAATTTAAGACTTATATGGTTTTCACATGGATGCCATTGACAGACGCACCAAGCTTTCAAATAAAATAAGAATCAACAAAATCGGTTCCCCCAGTCATATCATACATAATCTACATACAGATGAATTAAGAACTTTCTTCTTTTTAAGTCGTTTGAAAAACTGTAAAGAAATAGTAGTAGCTAATGAAAACGAATATTAGTTGGTCCTAAGCGAAACGAAAACATTCCAAAGTCAACCCTGTACTCGTATATATCGTCTATACTAATATTCTAACTAGTTTAAATAAAGTTAAATAAAAAAGCGAGAAGCAATAAAACAATTACCCGTTCAATTGTTTTCGGAACGCTTTATTGTAATTTGAAACAATAATTGGTAATCAGTATCGCGATCCGCTGTACCCGCAGCATCCGTTTAATCTGGTTACTTAATAACGTTCAATCTGCGTTCAAAGCAAAAGTTAATTAATCAACTTAGCTGCCTACGACCGGCTTCCGAAGAGAAATTGTTTGCTACCCAATTAAACAAGGAATCTTTGTGAGGAACCCAACCGCTGGATTTTTTTATGGACGAACTACACAGTTGGCCAGAGAACTGCTTCACACCGGATTGAGAGGTGACATAGGTCTTAGGTCGCTTAGCCTGAACCTCTGCCAACCGCTGGAGTTGTTGTTTTATACTTAGGAGATATCAATCCAATATATTTACGCTTATTTACAAGGTACAAACTTATCAACTTAAAAAATATCGACTTTTAAAAAGCAGGTTCTCAATTCGTCTGTATATGTTTTTATGATTGTTTCCTCATAAATTTCAACTGAGTGTACCGATTTCGATAATTCATTTTTTTATTGGAAAGGATGTACTCCAAGAGTAGTTTGATGAGAGCTTGGTTAGATTCTGATTAATTGTATTATTATTTTATAAATATTCTTACGACTATTTGGAAATACCAAGAGGGCGTCCGCGCGTAATACCGTTTAATGTTTGATTCGATTTGAAGTCGGTTTTTGTTTTTATTGTAAATATTCTTGTTTGTCAAGCATCATAGATAAATTACGCAGAGGCACCTATATCTATTAGTCTACATTATTATGGTGTACTTACCTTTAATCACTGGAAACCAAGGATTATTATGTTACTCATGTCAACAAAATTCATATAGGATTTAATTGAAACCAAATTCTAGGAAAAAAATCTTACAATCTCGAATAATAGTCTCCAATTATTAAATTTTTCCATATGTAGGCATATAATGAAATTGTTGTAAATTATTCGTCCGTATGTCTAGACTTCTAGTCTAGTCGTGGTTATGTTTGCCGGCGCCATTGTATTCGCTAGGCACAACTGATATGCTGCCAATGCTTTAAGAATACATTATTTTACTTTATATTACTTCGGTTTTGAACATTGAACAAGCTTTTTTTTAAATACCCTGACCACAATTCCAACTACCAACAAGTAGGACATACGATCTAGCGATAAAAGTTACAACGTTTGGAAATGTTGACGCAACTTCTTTCCTTGCACTCAAACAGCAGTTTGTATTAGTTATATTCTTCTTCTTCGTCGGTATCACTCTTCACTCTAGGTTGTGGCGACAAGCTTCACAAGACGCCGCCATGATGGCCATTTTCCTCGTGCGTTCATGTACTGATGATAAGCCGTCTACTGCTGCTTTTATCTAATCTGTCCATGTTACAGACGATCTTCTTCTTTTTAAGAATGAAGTTCCTTTCCGCAGGTTTGGGGGAGATATGGATGTTGCTACGCGACCGAACTGAAACGTATATGAGACTAAACCCGTAAGAAAAATATATAACGAAAGTGCTATAGTCGTATACACGGCGGCCGACAGCGTGTAGTGACGTTTTAATGAATTACTAAAAAGTATTAATTAAATAATCATCTAATTTTATGGTGTCGAGAAAAAAGAGTGTTTTTAATTTTACGTTATTTGTTCTAAAGTACATACTTTTTTTTAAAGTTATTAAATAAAAAACAATTAGCGGAATTAGAAAAGGAAATATTTATAAAAGTAAGCAATATTTGGTTTTGCACATTGTGTTGCTTCTGTATTATGCGAAGGAACTTCGTTTCTACTTCATGTCCCATCACATGACATAATTTTTTAAGTTATGTTAAAGGTAACAGACCTGCCTACCTAAAACCCCCAAACAGATGTGCCTGCGACTGGTACTTTGCATTATGAAATTGATAAACTATTAAATTATTCAGTTAATTATTAACTTAATCTCTTTTGTCGGTAAATGTCGCCTGCGAAGTTTCTTAATTAAATTTGGTGGTGGAAGGATTTAATGTTATTAAGTAAACAGATTTGCAAAGTTTGTACTTAAACTTACGGTTTCATAACTTTTTTTGGTTGGTTTTAAGCTCTTTTTTTCTGTTCATAAGCTCTCAAATCTTTTATTTACCTAAGCATGGTAGACAGAAACCTCATTCTCAAAAAGTTTTTGATGTCTGAGATTGTGAAATGTTTTATTTCATTATCTTATGTTAATAAACCTGGTGACAGTCATACCTTTGACTTCCATATAAAAATCGATTGCTCATTCTTAAGTAAATAAAAAATCTACTCCTAAATGTACGTAAATACTCATAATGTATGGAATCGAGTCTGTGTCTACCCGGTTTAGATTACACATGGACATAAGAGAGTTTAGTTTTGTTTGGTTTTAAGAACGGTCGTACCTATATATACAAGTGTTTTCAGATACGCGAGCGATATTTAGGTTTGAGATGAGAGCTAGTTTCTCCTTGAGACTAGACCTCAGTCTGTGTGCTTGTTTTTCCCGTTTTGGAACCATTTCTGATAAATTAGGTTTGCGTTCTTTGCTTTTTGTACATTTACAAAATATTTGTGACATTGGCATTTCTACGATACGAGAAATTTGACATACGAGCAAGACTACGGAAAGAATTAAACTCGTACGTCGAATTGCCACGGTACTAACAAATGTTTGTTTTAAATTATCTAATATTTTTGTCAACCATTCCAAATACGCGTAAGCTTGTGCTAAGAGATGGTTCACGTCAATAACCAAATGGTGAATTTGAACTTATCATCAGTGCCGTGGACGGAACCCTAAAACCATTAGGATATTGACGCTAATCACATTATGCGGTTAGAGAGAGAGATACATTCAAGATCTACGTAAGAATGAACAACGACAATGAAAAATCCTTCAAAACACCGAAGTCATTACAAAATGGATCAGAGTTCAAATATCATCGTGATACGCAAATCGTTCGCAGACACAATGGCAATAGGTATTTCCGCAACATTAGGGCCGCTCGTTACCAGCTCGCTGCCATTCTTGGCCGGGCTTTATCGAATATCGGTTTTTACATTTCTATTCGTGTACGAGTCGATAGATCGGCGTCCGGTCCGCCCTTAGGCTTTTTAAAAGACCCGCATACCTGCCGTAATATAGAAGTATTGACTTTGGAAATGGCAGTGTCCAAAGCCTCTATGTTATAATTTATTTATTCTGTGACGATCGGAGCACTCCTCTTTTTGAACTGTCAAACAAGACTTACTTCTATTTCTGACATTAACTTGAGCCCGATATGTTATTATATAAATGATAAGAATGAACTAAGCTGATGAGACACCAAGTCTCTACAGTTTTTGAGAGAGAGAGAGGAATAACGTGGCGCCTTGCCGTAAAGAACCTCGGAATGAGCGGTTACTCTATTCGCGATAGCTGATCAGGATCGGTCGGGGATCGACAAAGTAGACCTAGTAATCTAGAGTATTATTATTATAAAAGTGTTACTGTTTCTCTTCCTTATTATTTCTTTCAGATGATGAAATCAAAGAGTAAACTTTTCAGTCACTCCCCTGAAGCGCCTGTCAATATGGCTCGGCAAAATTTCGATTACGTTTTACATTTGTATTACAAGGATTGTTTGAGTGATAAAACCCTAAATAAACTGATTTAAAAACGGGTGACCCGTTTACCTGTTTCATTCTAAAATTAGATAGTAATAACATTTTATCTGTTAAATAATTGAAAATTGGTCGTATATCCACTTGTGCATTCGGTTTTGTTCTATTCTAATTTGGTCCAATTCTGACACTGGCGTTCATGTGAAACCATATATGTATTAAATTTGCATTAAGTATGTACGTGACACACGGATGAATAACTCAATATCATGCCAACCGATTTCAATTATTATTTTTTTAATGGCTAGGATGTACTTTAAGTGAGAGTTTGGTTAGGTTCTGGAATATTTTTATAACAATTGATCCAATTGGAAGTCGGTTTTTTGTTTTTACACGTGAATATACTAGTACATGGACGCGAGAACTACTGTAAAGGGCGACTTTCTCTTTATGTTACTGCTGGCTTATGTAGCGGTCGTATTCATTGCCACCAGGCAATCGTCCCGCTAGTCGCATTCCATGATTGTATAAGAACCGACAACATAACAATCAATCAGTGAACTGGATGAAATGACGGCCGATGAAATAAACCAAGGAAATAGAAAAGCAACTTCCTGAAACAACGCGAGTCACAATTTCCCCGAGGAAATCCCCTTCATATCGTAACTAGGTAATACACCTTGTAATTGTCCCAAAGCGTCCCTGAGGAAATCGAAGCTTTATTTGCGCAAAAATTGTCCCCAGTTGCGGCTCCATTTCTTCCGATGGGCAAGAAATAAATGAGGTTTTGTTTACCAATTTAAATATAATATAAATAAGTATATTAATGAGTAAAACAAAAACCGACTTCTAATCAAATCAAAAGTTAAATGATATTACGTATATTAAGGGATAGAGTTAATCAGAACCTAACCAAACTCTCATCACACTATCTTTCAAGTACATCCTTACCAGTAAGAAATTATTCATCGGTTGGCGTATTATTGTGTTATTCGTCCTTTTGTCGCGCGCGTACATAATGCATATATAGGACTAATATGGTTTTCTCATGAACGGCAGATTTGGACCAATTGGAATGGAAATCAAATGGATTAGAATGGGACCACACGGGAAGCAGCAGATTTCAAATAAAAACAGAATCATCAAAATCGTTTCACCCAGTAGAAAATTATGAAGTAACAAACATAAAAAACATACAGACGAATACAAAACCTCCTTCTTTTTCGAAGTCCTTTGAAAATAACGAGCCTTTGTATTCAATGGAGAATAAAGTCTTTGTGAGAGCTAACGAGCAACTGGGTCAGATTTTAAGTGAACACCAGCGTTCATCCAAGTCCAGAAGGTGTTTGATAGTACATACACTTATACTATGATCTCTTTCTTATTCCACGTGATTATTGTTGTTATGAAGTGCCTTTCTAATCTTGGATTGTCATAAATCTACCAGTATCTCAATCAACAATGGATCATTGATACAATTTATAAGATTTCAACAAAAAAAGAAGACATCGCGATGAGCGCTGAATAATTAAAAAAAATACAGACTATACTACACTCCACCTTTTTGATTTGATTTTATTACAAGTATCTAGTTCATAGGTACAAATTTTTTGGTATACCGTTCTAAACCTTGTGTCTGATACTGTTGTTGCTACTCAACTCTTTTGTACTTTCTAAGCAAGTGCTTGACAACGATCCCGCGTGATGTTAAGTGGAAATTCAGCCCTGGATGGTAAGACTCATTAGCTTAGTAAATGCCTTTTCACTCTACTCTTGGTAACACACATTGTAATCGAAAGGAAAGACAGACGCGGGTAAACTATTCCAGTCCTTTGCTGTACATGAAAGACGAAGCGAAGCGCTTCTGGTTTGTAAGTATACTCGTAATTCAACATGTGCCCGTGTTCAGTCCCAATCTGTTCGGCGACAGATTCGTGATTCAGTAAACAGGTGTACCGTGTGATCAGCCAACCTGATTTCGGAGACAGCGGCAGGTGGAGAACATGCCAGCTAATATTGAGTTAGGAACTACTAACGTGTGTGGCCATGAAGAAGGCGGCTTATCTCCAAAAATTAAATGAGTGATAAATTCTATCGCTATCACACTCTATCGATATCTACACTCTATCGCTAGTGTCGAGTTACTAGCGATAGAGGTTCAGGCTAAGCGACCTAAGACGCATGCCCTTTCTCAATCCGGTGAAGCAGTCAAGGCCAGCTGACCTGGCCAATCTGTGTAGTTCGTCATAAAAAACAAAAATCAATTCTAAACATATTATACATAAATTTACAAGCACAGCTTTGGAAAGAATAGGAAAAGGATAAAAAGAAAGAGTTGACAGCCTTTGAAGTTTTTTGTTGTTATATGTGCTTAATTTAGTGTTCTGTTATGAAGGAAAATATTGTTGAAGATATTTGAAGTCTGCTAAACGTGCCTTGCGCCATGACTTTGTCTTCATGCTCTGGAGACTCTATAGGCTATGTATTTATATTTTCTTTGTATTCGGGACAAATTTAGTAGCTGATCGTTGCTTCAATGAAAATATTGAAAGAAGACTATATGTTAATAAATATTATCAATAAGGTAAGGCACACAGACATCATTGTGTACAGGGATAATCCCGTTCTCCTTTCACCAAGACGCACTATTGGCTTCCATCCTTTCGTTATAGTTACAAGCACTTCTTTAGCAAATTATATATAAAAAAATATTATTGGTGTTCTTAGATAAAATAATGACGTGAAAAGCTGTAGCACAAGTAGGTTAGTTTTTGAACCACAGGTCGTATGTCAATCATTCGGGAATTTGGATATCAATAATTGTAATCATTCTAAATAAGCTCTGACTACCGTGTACCCAAATGAGATGGTCGTAGATTTTAAATATTGTAATTCACTCAAATGATGAACTTCCTGGCCCAAACCAACTATACTTACAGGTTTGTGTCACAATAGACGAACAAACGCTATTGCTGTGCGGCCGAGCTTAACTGAGCCTTACTTTGTTTGTGACGTTTTTATGGAAGATTTATACATAGACCAAACTTTATTGCGAAAAGAGTTGAACTTCAGTTCATGAGGCAAGAGGACAATAGATAAAAGTAGAGTACGAGGAGGAAATAAGGATTTTTGGTACTTCGGCCATGAAGCATGTCTCTTAATTTTTTAAGAATATTGTTAACATTTTTGTTAACCATTCCAACTAAGCTTCTAGGAGATGGTTCAAGTGTGGTTGTGCTCCTTACGGAGATCAGACGACCCCTCGGTAGCGCAGATGGCGCCCACCGAGGTTTAAGTCGGTGCGAGTCGGACATAACACATCGTCCACACGAGGTCGTGCATGCGTAGGCATTTCCCCACAAAAAAGGAGATGGTTCACGTCAATAGTCGAAAGGTGGATTCGAACGTACGAATTTACGTTTCGCAGACTGTACCCTAAATCATTAGGCTATTAACGCTTCATAGTATCCTGTGAAATGTTGGTTTTCCACAAATTATTCCTCCGCCATAACAGCTTTTCGTCTCAAAATTACAGTACAAGCATTTTTTACAAGTACGAGATTTGGCCACTTTAAGGGTTATCAGAGCTCGCATCGTTTGTTACATAACCCTTGATACATATCCCTAACGAACATAAAAAACAACTTAACCTAAATATTTAAATACGGTATGTAAAAAGGCGTATCTGCGGAAACATAAAATAAAACAATAGTAAACACACTCGTACCTAATATCTGCAGTAAATTCATATTACAGGACGCGGCCGAACATTTTATTTCGCTTCACGGTCACGCAAAATGGCCGCAGATCTCAGGTTATTTTCATAATTCTCTTCCTGTTTCTTTTCCGGTTATAAAAGTATTTAAGAGTCAATGGTTTAGGTTACGGTTTGCGTATCGTAAGGTCTTGGTTTCGAATCCCACCATTCGACTATTGATGGGTACCATCTCCTAGTACAAACATAAGATGTTAGTAATATTTCTGAAAAATAAAGAAATATTGCTAGCTTTCTTTTTCTAAAAACTGACAGACAAACGAGTTTGCTATAAACCACACTATAAGTAGAAGTGCTTTAGCTCTGTCTATATGTATGTATAATATAACAAAATATAATATATACACGGTTCTTCAAGAGAGAAAGAAATTGTGTGCGGGCACTGCTCTCTCTTACTCCTACAATGTGATACAGACATTAGGCTTGCACTGTGTTTAAGATATATGAAACTATTTCAAAGGATGAAATTTATAAAAACGTACTTTGATTGTGCTCAGGCTTAGCTTAGTTCAAACTTGAAACCTGCTCAGTGAAATCTCAGCATTCGAATTTATAGTCCTTCACTCACAGATTTTTTTTTTCATTATTGTTAGATCGCAACCACAGACCTGAGTCCGTGCTCTTTAATAGACTTAAATTGTTCACTCTGCATTTATTAAAAGAGTGCCACTTCTACAGTTACTATTTTTTTTTAAAGATTAAACTCTTAAATTAATTCCTAAGAGTCGTTTCTATTTGCATGATATGGTCTTTTATTTATATGATATATTTATATATGATATTTTAAAAACATAATATTCATAGTATTCAGTAAATGAACGATTTTTACTTACTCTCTGCTCAGCGTAAGCCCAGCTAGTGAATATAAATTTCTAGTCAGCTAAGCCCGTATAAAGTCTAATATTACTTTTGTGTCAAATGAATATACCATCAGGGCCAACTCGTTTGTCCAAATTATTACGTGTGATATCAGCCTTTATGTAAGGGTAAGCAACTCGGGTGTTAAAGTCTGCTCGAGGATCTACCACCGGTAAGCACAAAACTTTCACTTTCAACTGAATTCCTAGACGGTCAACTACGTCAACACTATCATTTATTTGTCGTGTCTAATATAAACATAATGTCTATTTGCAATGGTGAGGTCGTTCACCCCTCATTTTGAGTCTTTGAAGACTTTCACATTTAAAATTTAAGTCCAATTTGTTGAACAAGTTGATTAAAGTTTGCGCAGTAAATATTTACATTAAATTTTAATCAAAACTTTTCTAAAATCAGATGATCTACGTTTTTTTTTGAATTGGTCTAGTACGATAAATATTTTTTTAACTATAGTATTAACTATATGTAATGTAAGTATAGCTATGCTTATTATATTATATTATTATTTTAGTGGGTAAGAACCCCACATAACCCCGTCTTCCCCCAGAAGGCGGGGTAAAAATTGGTGCATATGTAACGATGTTATAATTGTTTCAAATAAATAGATCATTATAGGATTAAACAGGTAGCCCGTATAGTTCTTTCCGTCGTCGATTTAAGAAAAAAGATACTGGTCACTAGAACAACGAGATAATGAAATGATGTACAAGTTTTTTGACATCTATTCTTAATAATATAATATTGGCGCTGTTAACAAGTGAAGTAAATTTGCCTTCCTTTGTCTTTTTACAATTATAGACTTCCTCTAGTAGGATTTCCGCGAAAGTAAACAGAGGATTTAAGAAGTTTCTTTGAAGCGGAGAAGTGAAATCATTTTATTATTTTAAAAATAAAATTGTCTGTTCCGCCGCCCGTAACGCGGGCGGAAGTAACGAGCGCTGGCTGACGAAACGGTTTTCTTCTTAATCTGTCAATGCTCTTATTAAAAACGAATAAAATGTTTTGAACGTTTCTGAACACAACTGTGATAGACAGAGGTGACGATTACTCACTCATTACGTTCGTTCGGCCTTAAATGTGACATGAGGATTTTTTAATTCAGAATGAGAAATATGGTCTTCTGTTATTGATCCGTTACTACGGATTACTATCCTTATACCCATGAGTTTTTCTTACAATAATTAACCATTTATGTGTTTTTTTTAAATATCCTGATTAAATAAAGTTAGGAATAAAAACTGTGGAGCCATTGGCTCATTAACGACATTCGTTTATCGTGTACCTTATCAGGTCCCATTTATGATGTACTGACCTCCTTTCGACAGTGGACACGCTAATGAACTACTTGTACGATTAAAACGAAGTATTCGCACTTAAAAAACCAAAAAACGGGAAACCAATTGATAGTCATTAAATCGTAAGTCAAAAAATCTAAGTAACTTACTTGACTACGATCCCATCTGATGCGCAGCTGTGGTACAGAAGCACGTTAGATAATATGATAAACATTATATATAAAGCGAGATATGCTGCTCATATTTCGAGTATCTCAAACCCTTCCATTCCTTTGTTGTGTCACTCTGTTGGAATTTTGTTATTAGATATTGCTATTATAGGGTATTTAATACAAGTTTACCTTAAGGCCGGTCACGTCTAAACATAGAGCGGACTTAAAATACAACGTTCACCGTCAAGCTGACGAATTTCCTAGAAAAAAATTTTAAGCTCTTTCTTAAAATCAGACCCCTTGGCACAAAAGGAGGTGTAAGCTTTTTTTCCAAGAAAAGGAAAGCCAGTAGTAACTTTCTAAAATCTTTATTAAACTTACCGTTCTGTATGCAACGCGCTGCAGCAGCACACTAAATTTTTTTACTCCACCGCCGTTTAATAATGTAATAATTTACGAAAGTACTAAGTCCATTTATAAAAATAATACTCTCTGTATACGGTCGACCAGCTATTTTGAGAAAAAATAACAAAATTATCTTACGGGACACCTGTATATTTGAAGTAAAAAAAATGTACCACCAAGCCATTCATCTGTCGGTACGTGACAGGCGTTGTCTGTAGTAATGTAGTGTCCTGATTTTTATTGTACACGAATCGTAAGCCCGGCTGCTTTCGATCTAAAGAGTCCTTCGAGCCGGATAATGAGAATACGATAATGTATATTATCTGGTATATGCTTCATGTGCTATACACTAAGTCTACTTTAATGATTCTTTCGCCGTGAAGGCTGCTGGATAGATCATTCCACAGGCGTTGTGGGATGGTCTACTAAATGATATGCGAGAGGCAAAGTTACTTGCCAAACCATTCCATATCCATCTTTGAGAATTTTTCATTTTTAGAAAATTAATTCTATTTCGTAATATTCCTAGGGTTGTTCGGAAATACAAATAGGGTTATAGTGTTAAACTTTTGATTCGATTTGATGTCGGTTTTTGTTCGATGTCGATTATAAAGAAGATATACTTTTTTATGGGGTAACTAGCGCTTGACCACTTGTTGCCCTTTCGAAGCTACAATTCAATAGACTTCCAATCCACTGCTCTCATTCATACATTGAAATCTCAATAAACACCTCAGTCGGTGAATATTAATGCGGGCTATCATACCTTATCGACTACCAGATGCCAGTCGCCTACTTAACGACTAATTCCCGTATCGGAGGCTCGCAGAAATCGGAGGAAAACAAGCTGAAATATCAGTGGAAATGCCAGAGTGCGCACGCACTCCGTCCATCCGTCAAACGAGCTTCAGTACTTCGTCGTAAGCGCGGAGGGCCATACGCGCGGACGTTCCTCTAATAGTTCGTGGGACGAGAAAGTTTTCAGTGCTTTGAATTCGCAAGCTACTACTCCGGACGATCGGCAAACTTTTTCCATAGACTCGTGTAGTGCTGTTCATGTTGTGGTTTCAGTTTGGTTTCAGTTTCGCTGTTTTTAATGATTGTTTAAGGTAAGTTCAATTTATTTAAGACGTGAGGAAGCAGCATTACGTGCCACCGGTACCTTGCGGCCTTATTTACAAGTATACACATAGTCCGTTTGTGCAGTCGTAATATATCGGCAGTCGCCCACTGTTGGGCACAGTCTTTCTCTATAAAGAAGTATAAGAGCATAGTCCGCCACACAGCTCTAATGTGGTTTGATAAACTTTACATGACTTAGAAAAATTTTCTAAGACATTTTCATATTTCCTCACGATGTTTTCCTTCACCACCGAGCGCGTGGTAAATCAGCACATAAAATTGCAACACAACATTTATTGGTGTCGGCACCGGGGATCGAACTCGGGTCGCTAGTGCTATGCAACTGTATTAGTAATGGCTCCGCAGTGGCTTTTTCTTCTGCACAGAGACGGCATTAAGTGATGGAATATTGCACTAGTATATTTAGAAGCATAATCAAAAACCGATTTCAAATCGAATCAAACGCTAAATGCCTTCTTTGTATTTCCTAATTAACCTAGAAATATTGCGAAATAGAATTAAACAGAATCTAACGAAATTAGCATCTAACTTTTAAAGTACATCGTTTCCAATAAAAAAATGAATGATCTAAATCACTTGGGTTGAAATAGAGTTATTAGAAATTTCTGTCTTATGATGATGATATTTTCTTTTAGAATAAATACACTTAAACTAAAGAAAAAAAAAGCATGCCATAAGCTTAATCGGCTAACATATAATCGCCAGAGGCACCCTAGAAGAAGGTAGGTACGGTAGGTTAAGAATTTCATTAGCGACGTGCATGTATGCGCAAATGTATGGATGTGAATGAGTAAAGACAGCGTGAGTATGTATGTATCGTAAGGACTAGTTCGTAACAACTACTTCAGAGGAACCCCTTTATGGCGCCCTACTTTCAGTTCATTTAGTCCAAACTCCACACCCTCTATTCGTATCTGGAAGTGCCTGTGAAATAAGCTGGAGTTTTTGAACATTCGACAAGTACCTGTTATTAAGTTAATTCGGCCAACGCAATTCTTACCGGGCGGCAGTTACCGACACTCCCGTAAATAATTACTTGCCAAAGATAAAGTCCAGCACGCAACGAAATATACACCAATATGCTTATTCTGTCACGGCTGAGGAACTTTCAACTCTCTGGCGAATCTTATAGGGTTTACTTTAGCTGGTAGGGGTAGGTAGGGGAACTTTAATGGTATGTTTGAAGTGACGATATAATAATAACACAAAATTAATAAAGTTTTGATGTTTGGTTCCAAAAACATCAATCGGGCCTGCTGTTTTTGTTTTTGGAACGAAGTTCCTTATAGGGCGTAACGTTAAATAAAAGCGTAAGATTTTAGTGTCAAATGGTTTAGATAGATGGCGCTATTATTAATTATATTATCGTTAATAATTATTTCAAATAAAATAAAGGTGTTAAGATATTTTAAAATCATAATAAAAATGTGTACCCGAATAATTATTTTCTTTATACCTGGAATAGAACTCGAAATTAATATTTTATAATAAGGGACTTGGTTCCTTATTATGCCATTAAACATTCGTTTTGTACACGTGTTGATAGCGTTACCCATCAACACCTGCAATATCAAACAAGTTGCAAATGCTTTACCGATTACAAACGAAGATGACGAGGAACTGGATGTCTGCTGATCATTCAGCACTGTCGTAAGGTGGCCAGGATCTAGGTGCTTTACAGGATACATTATTAATTTGACTGTATGTGTTATTTATGTACTTTTTTATGTATGAGAAAACCATATAAGTCATAAATTGTATCAAGTATGTGCGCGACAAATGGACGAATGATTCTTTTTTATTGGTAAGAATTGGAGTTAGTTAGGTTCTGATGATGATTCTATTTTGTAATTCTTATTCGATTTGAGGTCGGTTAAGAATAGAGTTGTATAGTGAGGGCTAGGTTTCGAAGTAATATTCAATAAAACTATGGGTTAGTCACTAGTGTTAAATGTCTAGATCTAGTCTTGTTGCACAAACAATTTACGTATAAAACAATAATTACAATATGACTCGGGCGCACATAACTCACACTTCAAACGGTCAAAAAACCCTAATAATCTGTCAAAAGACGGATATAAATATTAAAAACTATGTATACGGTACAGTACAGGTCGGTTTGCTACAGGTGTAGTATAATTGTAATGTACAGGTCAACTGCATGTTATTTAAAGAATTGGTAGTATCAGAAAATCTATAATCCAAGTGAAAAAGTTGTAAAGACGATAAACTTTTTGAACGTGAAAAGCTCCCGGTTGATCGTTAATGTTTCGTGCGCGAGGGAGCAGTAGTATTGGAGGTATTTTAAACACAATCGCAGCACTGGTACAGCGAATGAAAAGGTTATAACAATCGATAGAAGTCGGCATTACGTTACTGCACTTGACCCCGCACCGCCAACCGTCGGCGAGCAGCTCCTGTGTATTGTGATAGAAGCGGGCATTGTAAGACTGCACTTTCCAAGTTAAATTAAAATTAAAATAACTTCATCGCCGTTCCATAAATTCAATTTTAATGTATATTTCATATATATAACAGTACATCGACTCGAGCACTCTTTTTGAAGTAAAACTTCTTTACGCACGTTTGACTTAGGGTGAAAGTTGGTTGGTTAGGGTAAAGGTTGGATCAGCCCTGTAGTTCTGGGCTCGTAGAATAAGGCTACCGTATTCCCTGCCTGTCGTAGAAGAAGAGAAAAGGGGCCTCGAGTTCACTGGGTGGCAAGGGTAGGGCCCTCCGACGTCCGCTAAAGTGGAACCGGGAAGAAGGCAACATCGGTTGACCCGTGTCAAAAGGGTAAAATTTGATGAATGGGTGAGGAAAAGTGTAATCGGGCGATGCGAAGGGAAGAATTAGAATTAGTTAGGAATAGAGAGAGTTACGTTTCTTATATTACTGGAAAAGCTGCGAGCACAGATTTTAATTCTCTCTTTCTCTCATAGCCGTTTCGTTTTGTATATTTAAGATAAGGCGTTTATTGTCTGTGGATCACACTGTTGGAGCGAATGAGAGCATTGCGCGCTTACATTTTCCTTCTCACTGGAATAATTGTGTGTATACATACACGTATGTATGTATATGTATAAAAATATACATACATATATATGGTGCTAAAGAAATTTGAATTCGGTCGTGTGGTTTAAAAAACACTGTTTTTTTTGTCTCCAATCTAATCGATAAACGTGTTTTCTTTTAAAGAAAATCTTACTAAACGAATCAGGTCTTCGCTCGACTGATCACCGTCGCATTGAATATCCACCACAGCAGAGCAGCTGCAAGCTGTATGTGCGCGGTCGGCCATTGAGAAAGGAACAGGCTCGATGAACAAAGCATTTGAATAAAACCTTCCTTCTTGCGTCGGTTTCCTCAATGCCTTAGGCTTGTGACCTAGTGAGAGCATCCTGTCGTTGGTGATCTGTCGCCACTTTCTCCTATCTGCCGCCGTGTGCAAATCATTGCTTACCGAGTGAATAATTTCAGCGTTATATTATTCGCTGCATTGACTGAAAGTTCGTAAAAATATGTTGATATTGTTATAGGATTAGCCTGCACATATAATATTGTAGAGTTTGCGTGTAAACGATCAATGTTAGCGATACATGCCGCCGTTTTCTGAAAATGTGAAATAAACCGAACGGAAATTGTAGCCTGTTAAGGGCAGGAAAAGCTGAGCAACTTCCGACACCTTGTCGCTGTGTGCGTGAGCTTGTGTCGGTTACTTATTTTATTCATTTGTTTTTAAAAATCGAATTTCTCACCTCTACCCGTTCGAGCGTGTGGAATATTGTTAAAACGAAAATAAACACAATGTTTAAGCTTAGTAATAACTACCCCCGCGGAGTTAACCGTGATATTCAAAAGATTATTTAAATTTGTCTTAAATAAAGTAGCCCAAGTTATATTAAATCAGCTATTTACTATTAAAATTGCATTGAAAATTGGTCCGGCCGTTCCAGAGATTAGCCGGAACAAATGGACAGTTAAAAGTTTAACGTTATAGCCTTTATACCTGTCCCACAGCTGGGCACAGACCTTCTCTGTAAAGAGAATAGAGCACGCGGCCCTAGCGCGGATTGACAGACTCCACATGTCTTGAAAATTGAAAAAACAATTCTAATACATGAAGGTTTTCTCACGATGTTTTCCTTCACCGCCGAGCGCGTGGTAAATCTGCACATAAGATTGCAACAACAAATTCATTGGTGCCGGTACCGGGGATCGAACGCGGGTTGCTAGCGTACTACGCAACTTGAGGTGACCGCCCGGACACTGAGCTACCACGGCTCGGACGCACACAGACAATAAATTAAAAAAATTGTTTGAATATTACAAAATTATTATATTCTTCTTCAAGTTATTTATATTTGTATAGATTGAAGATGACGCTTTAATGATATCTAGCATCAATGTTGCGAATTAAATTTACATTAGGAATTGCTCAGGCTCTATCCGAGTATACTCTTCCTTCCCCCTGGCCGCATCAGCAAGCAAATGAATCGATAAAGAGAGCGCCGGGTGCTGGGAACCTTCGCTTCTTGTAATCTAATTCGGCTGATCGAATTACGACCGAGTAAATGTTTTTGCTTTGTTCTTGTGCCTCTTTTATCTTAGGATAATGTTTTTTGGGATATTAAGTAATGTTATAGCTGGAGAAATATTTAAATCGAGATAATGTTTGAAGTATAATGTCAGCTATTTCAAGTTTTTTGCCAAACAAGGTATATAAAGATAAATAAATCATTCATGGCACCAAATACATGACGCGAACTTAATGCTATTTAGAATTTTTTTGCAGTTAACCTTTGGTGGTTAAAAGCTTTAGGATGTGTCTTCATTACTTTGTAAAGATGTTCTCGTTTAGTTTAACTTAAATCGAAATTTAGTAAATGTTTTTATATACACACTAAACAAACAAACTAATTATTACTATACACAAGTATATTTATGAGCAAAATCAAAAACCAAGTTCAAATCGTATCAAACGTTAAACGATATTGCACGCGGACGCCCTCTTTGTATTTACGATTTACCGTAGGAATATTAAGAAATAGAAATAATGAGAACCTAACCAAACTCTCTTCAATCTACTCTTTAAGTACATCCTTTCCAATAAAAAATGAATCATCGAAATCGGTTGGCGCGATTTTAAGTTATTCGTACATACTTAATTTAAGACGTATATGGTTTTCTCATGGATTCTATTGTATCAAATTTATATGGGACAATACGGGATACAAAAAAAATCTGTTCAACCACTCGAAAGTTATGCGGTAACAAACATAAAAAAAATACAGACTTGTGAACCTCTTTTTTTCTTTGAATTGGGTTGAAAAAGGTTATATATAATTATAAAAATTCGCAGAGAGAGATGTTCCTCGCTACAATGTATCTTGGAACATCTGCTCCGGGTAATGTATTTGGCGATACTTACTCTCGCGATTAAACACGAAAGCTTTACTAATGGATGAACAACAAAACTTCTGGTTTAGATCGTCTGAATTTGACTTGATGCGAAACAGAAAGCCGACTCCGCAAATTGATTCGCTTCCAATCCTTCCACTGTTTACGTTCTGGAGCGACAGTCGTCGTTTTCGTTTAAGGTTTTTAGATTTATATTTTTGAAATGTTCGTTCGATGTCAATATTATGTATTTCGTTCTTATAACACACTGCTATTTATGAAACGAGTCGACTTAACATGTATGTTTACGAGCAAAACAAAAACCGACTTCAAATGTTACGTTAGAGCTATCACACGGCGTCCCCGCGTGCGTCCGAATTATAGTAGGAAAATTACGAAATAGAATTAAACAGAACCTAAAAAAACTCTCATCAAACTACTCTGAAAGTACATCAAAAATCATTGTAATTGGTTGGCGTGATATTAAGTTATTCGTCCATATGTGGCGCACATACTTGGAATGGGGAAGGAATTAGGCAGCACCAGCTTTCAAAAAAAAAAATCATAAGAATCGGTTCAACCCGTTAACAGTTATGAGGTAAAAACATAAAAAAAACATACAGACGAATTGAGAACCTCTTCCTTATTTGAAGTCGGTTTAAAAGAGAACGTCTGTGCATTGAAACGTTTAACGCATCACTGATGGTAACACAATCACCTTGACGTTAAACATATATAGACTAGATTTGATTTGAAGTTGGTATTTATGATTATTATATGAAAAGGTTCTTTCTCAAAGAAACCATTTTCTTCAGCAGTATTAATAATCCATAGAAATCTTCAAAACTATAACCACCAACAACTGGAACAGTATTTCAAAACGTACACGCAAATTGAAATTATTACGACGTTTCTAAGAAAAAGCCCTCCTTAAAAGTGTAATGAGACGTTATGTTAGAGACTAAATCAAGTGGTGCTGCTGGTGTATGTACAGGTTTGCGTGTCGCTGATTACAGAGCTGTGGAGTTTCTGCAAAAGCGAAATAAAAACTTCGGCAACGGAAATTGAAGCTAGCAGAGAAAGAAACCGTATAAACTTATTTGCCCACATGTGCGTGCCGAATACTACTTGCCAGTACAGAGTAATGTTACTTCAGAGCACACGCCACACGTCCACTACACAAAAAAAACTATATATAGATAAAGTGAGAAAAGATTTTCCTTTGTCATTTTTCGGAAAAGTGTGTATTTATAGATCTCTCAAATAGCTTCAGTACCCATCATAGAGCCGTAGGGGATAATGTCACTCATTCATTGACAGTTCGGATGTCATCGTATTCCCATAAAAATCCCAGTTTTCCCGAAGAAAAAAAATTCTCACTACATTTGTATATTTATATATGAAACTAGCTGTGCCACGCGGTGTTACCCGTGATTAAAACTATTGAGTGCCGACCTGCAGAGATGGAGAGGCGCATAAACAAATAGAAGTTGAGTTACTCTTTATTACATCAGCCATTGGCGAGTGAAAGTCCCAACAAAATTGGTTCAGCCAGGTTTAAAATTAAAAAGCTCTACAACTGCGATTTCAACCTGTTTTATTTAGAGTAAGTCGAGATATAACGAATGCTTCCCAAACTAAAACATCTCTTTCAATTACAAAGCTAATCAGGATCTTTATTTTTGTCTATTTCCATTTTCCCTAATAACCAATTCATTAATAATTGTATACATCTAAAATGTTTGTTGAAATTTAACGCTATGATTATTGTATAGCTCCTGCCAGATTGTCTGCGAGTATCGCTCAAGTTATTCCTAGTCACGTTGGTTTCGACGAATCTATCCCTGTTTAACATAAAACTTGATGACTTACTTATAAATATTTACTCGAATGAAAGCCGGCAGCCGGTTTTATATACAATAGCTTATTGTAGAACAATCTCTTTTAATTTAATAGACACTATACATGTATATTACTAATAAAAAAAGACATTATTAACAAAAACATAAACGGCCGTACAAATAAACGTTGTATAAAGATTAGGATTAAACTAAGAATAAGCAAAATTTATTCAAATAAACCAACAATACGTTATACATTGTATAACGTTGACGTTTTTGTTCATACAATCGTTATTTCTATATATAGATATATATATATATATACTATATACGTGCGCCGTGTTTAGGTCCAGTAAAACATTTAAAATACCACGGTTTGTGTTTGTGTTCCCGCATTTATATTAACTTACTATGGAATTAAGTGCAATAGAGGAAGTAGAAAGAGTAAATGACTTAATAAATATCCTTCAGACTCCAAGAAAAGAAATTATGGTAAATATATTGAAAAAAAGGTTTTTTTTTAAAGAAGAACTACACAGATTGGATTAGAGAAGCTGGCCTTGACTGCTTCACCGGATTGAGTGGTGGAATAGCTCTTAGGTCGCTTAGCCTGAACCGCTATTCGCTATCGCTACCGCTAACCGCTAGTAGCTCGGCACAAGGGTGCCACCGGTAAGGGTTAAGAAAAAGGGAAAACCAATCGATTTATATGGCGATGAACAGTTTCGATTAAAATAATGGTGTAATATTTCTGGACCAATAATTTGGAAGGTCTTTTGCTATGCACAAGCGCGAAGCTAGACCTAAAATGTACAAATTAAAACGATGACATAATTTATTCTAATTCTTTTTCATTGACATCACTGACAAGTCATGGAGTGTATGGAGGTTTCATACAAAAAAATAAATTTAATTAGTTTGCATGCCTTTGTCTTTATCGTATCTTATACACAATTCACGAAATAAACAAAGTTGCTGGGTTTCAAGTTAATAAAGAACATTTAATTTCATAGGTTATTCACTGCACACGATCCAGTGAAAAATCTTTTGGTCGCCTGTAAAGTATATAGTATAAATAAATAGTATATAATATATTTAAACCATATATTTGAAACATCACATCAATCTTAAAATAAAGATACTTTTGATTCCCTTGAGAATGGTAGCCATATCAGATAATTTCCAAAAGATTAGAGTAGGCTATTATAGCAAAAGTTCTATTTGAATCTAGACGTAAAATGTAATATCGAAACGGAATTCAATCCATCAAAACTTAGAACGTCGGACAGCTTAAAGTCAATTCGGGGTCCCGCGATCACGGAAAACCTAATCACAAGCCTTAACCTGATTTCCGAACGCCAAATTATATTTCGATTTCAAGTTAATGGCTTCAGGTTTTCGTATTCGTGATTTTTATTTGGGCCGTGAAGCCGGAATACCGGGCGCTCGCCGGGAATTTCACTTTATTATTTACCTAAATATTATTTTAGTTAAAGAATTTATAGTTGAACCTTCTTCTCCTGTCGGTTTCCTCAATTATGGGGGTTGTCACCATCTCGTGGGAAGTCTGTCGTTGGTGGTCAGTCGTCCATTTTCTCCTGTCCGCAGCTTTGCACACGAAGCTTTGCTAGCCGAAGTACTCAGATCGGTGAGAAACTTCAGGATAAAATTACAGCCATTATATGTGTCCCACTACTGGCCACAGACCTTCTCTTTAAATAGAGTAAAAGGGCATAGTCCGTCACGCGGTGCGGATTGGTAGACTTCACATGTCTCAGGTTTCCTCACGATGTTTTTCTTCACCGCCGAGCGCGTGGTAAATCAGCACATAAAATTGCAACAGCAAATTTATTGGTGGTGCTGGCGCTGGGGATCGATCTTGTATTACTAACGTACCATGTACTGTGGACAACCGCCCGGACACTGAGCTACCACTGCAAGTTTTTCGATTAACTAATAAAATGAAATTAAAATATTCCATTTAATAACACACGGGCAGTCCGCAGTATTCGGTGTTAGTTTTCACCGGTCTCTCGCCTTCGATAATCTCCAGTAGAGTGATGAAATAATTTTTGCATGTTTTTTTTTCTTTTTTTGAATGAACTGGAGCCAAACTCTTTTTTAAAGTATGCTAACAATTCATTAATTACTAACATTATTGTCATTCTAAGCTTAAGCTTGAGTTAGGAGATGGTTGTCAATAGTAGAATGATGGATTGGAACCTATGACGTTACTTTTTCAAGACTGTACCCTAAACCATATAAGGCTATTGCCGTTTTGAAACTGTAAAGATATCTATTTTAGAAATCTTTCATAACCTAACAGAAGAAATACATGAAATAACTAATGTATTATATTCTTTCATCGTCTTGTTTGTTTACACTCGCACGCGTAAAATGAAGTTGACATTTAAATGCGGTGCTTTCATATTTGGTTTGTATGAGGGTGATTGTACGGTTTCGTCCGTCGCTTCGTCTTTCCAGGTGAAAAAAAGATATTTCATTACCTCCAACGGCTTCATTACACTCCTTTGGTTTTATTAAAAGAAAATTGTATTATTCAAGGCCTTTAATAAATAAATGTATCTACAAGGTATAGCAATAAATGTGATTTCCTAATTTGTGTAACCAATAACAATAAAAATAATCCACAAAATTCCGCGGATTCGGACGAAACCGTGGGAACCGAAATCACTCGTAACAGACATTAGTTGTTATATGTGTAAAAAGAGAAAAATAAAACACAATTTGCAGAAGCATCGGTGACGTTCTTTAACGAAAGAAGAGAAATTATGAAAACCAGATGACACCACCTTATGACCAATATAAGAAATCTCTTCGTAGCTCTATTGCTATCAATACCTGCACGATATTATTTACAACAGCAACAAAGAGCACAAAGAGGTCCAGGCACTAAGCGACCTAAGAGCTATGCCACCTCTCAATCCGGTGAAGCAGCAAAAGTCAGCTTCTCTGGTTAATCTGTAGTACACAAAAAAATCACTTGCTATAAGTTGTCACTGTCGTATTGTGACAGGTTTACCACTTATAGGATATTATGGATCATATACGCGAACTGAAATCTCGGTGAGAAGTATAGTTACGAGCAAAAACAGAAACAGACTTGAAATTAGCTAAGCTCTTTGTATTTCCGAGTTATCGAAGAAATATTATGAAATAGAATAAATCAGAACCTAACCTAACTCTCATCAAACTACTCTTGAAGTATATATATCCTTTCCAATAAAAAAATAATCATTGAAATCTAATAATATTAAATTATTCGTATAAGTATACATTTTTGCGCACATAGTGCAAATTTAAGAGATAAATGGTTTTCTCATGGATGCCATCAGAATTGATCTGGAAGCACCAGCTTTCAAATAAAAAAAGAATCATCAAAATCAATTCACCCAGTCGGTAACAAAAAAAAACAAGGAGACAAATTGAGTACTTCTTTTTTGTAGTCGGTTAAATGTGAACAGTCTTATTAACTACTTATAAAATGATATTTGTCTAACGCGTTGATAGATAAGTACAACATTGTATAAACCCCAAGTGAAAGTTATTTCCGTCTTACCAGTCTGTCCCGATGGACCCAAATTTGCGTCATTCACGGATTAACACCCCGACAGGACGCAACCATTCGTGAACGACAGATAGCGTGACCGGGCCGGGCCTTTGTTAGGGGTTGTCACGCGTCGATAACGGGTCGTCGATGAACCCACATGCTAATTATAGATATCGTACGAATTACATTTCAAAGTCGATCTATGTCTACGTCTCAGTAGGAAACGAGAATAACAAACAAACTGATACTAAAATGTCTCTTTAAAATTTAAAATTCTTGTAAATAATTGGTCACTAGAAGAAGTAGGATAGTTTGTTGTGCTAGGTCAGTGCACCGTAACGATTATAATTTCCTTTATATCTTAATTGAAGTGTTTACAGTATTATTATAAAAGTCTTAGATTGGATTGACTGCCCTACTTCCAAATGGAACGATGACTTTATAAGGATGGCCAGAAGTGGCTGGATGCGAAAAGACTACGATCGTATAAAATGGGGAAGGCCTATTTCCAGCAGTGGATTGACACGGGATTGGAAAACACAATAATAGGTCCATACAAAATATAACAACCGGACGTGTCGCGAGCGGCTCGTGAAGCCGCATAGTACACGGCAGTGCATTATCTGGAAGTTCCTGCCTAGCTTCGATGCTTGGCTATGGAGGAGATATGCATGCGTCGCAGTCTGACACAAGTACTCACCGGGCACGGGTGCTTCGAGGAGTCGAACCGACCGCGCAGGGCTAAAAAGGGCCTTGGGCTCGGGTTCACGAGCGACAAGGGACGGCCTTAGCCATCCTCTACAGCGGACCCGGGAAGAAAGCGACATCGGCTGGACCGTGTCGCTATGCACTGCGTGGGTGTTGGGGGAGGAACTAAGTTGCTCGGAACCTAACATCATTGTGCAGAGGGGCTGTATCAGTGCAGAGCGGCTGCAATGCAGAGCCAGTGCTCAGAGGGCGTCTTTTACCCAAGCCGGAGTGCGTGAAATTGTAGAAGACAATTTTTCAATTATGTTTGTTTGCTACGTATAGTTGGCGGGGGGCCTACGTCGCGATCGATGGTTCATTTCAACCGTCGTAGTTAATAGTATAAAGTATCTCTGGCGGTCCGCTCTACTGGGCCGCGTGATGAAACTCCCGCCCTCATTGTACCTGAACTATTCCTAGTGCACAAGCAATATTATTTGCTACATATTTTGTATTAACAAGACTACAAAATAGTGATGTTTTTGACTTCGAACCATCAATACAAAGGTTATAATGTTTAGAAAATGGCGTGGTATCATGGAACATCAGGTAGGAACGAAGTCCCATCGCGTAATATAGAAGCAACAGCGACAAAAGATATTTAATTTTATTTAGAATTTTTGAATTTTACTGATTGCTTACTTATGTACATAAAAGTATTTAAATAACAATAATTCAAATTATTAACTAAAATAAAACACATTACATTAATTTGTTAAAGCGCCACCTGTGATCAGATAGTTGAACTACATGCTTAATAGTAACGCTATTGGGCGTCGTGTATACAACGTAGCACTTCCGTTATAAAATTTTTCTTACGGTTTTATTCTCACATTTTTTTCTATTAGAAATTTTTACTTGTTTTTTTCCTGGGTAACCTTGGACAAATATTTTAGGGTCCTAAGTTAGGCGGCGATGATTTTCCTATTATCCATTTGTGTTCGTGAATGAAACCCCACCGCCGGCAACAAAAAAAACCTAGTCTTGAGAGGTTATCACTTTATTTTTCTTAATGAATGATTATTATATTAAGATCGTATCGTCTAGCAACTTACTTGCAACATGTATCAAAGCTTATTGCAAATAGTATTTGTTTGTAGAATACCACGAGGCGCTTCCATCTATTAACTGCATTAAAGTTTATCTTACGATGGCGTATTATGACAGTTTTCATTACTTTAATAAACGGACGTCGCAGATTGAAATGACTTATCAGTCCATTTCGTCAGATTTTATAACATAGCGTATATTTCACAGGGATATTTCAGCTATAGACATTTTTGTAAAGTTAAATACTTTATATTAATTCTTCATTTGTCTTAACAGCGGCAGAGTTGAGACAATACCAGCTTAAACTAGAATTATTTATTCTCACTGGGCGACGAGGGTGGGGGCCTGCGTCGTCCACCAAAGTGGACCCGGGAAGAAGGCGACATCGGCTGGCCCGTGTCGCCTTTCGCTGTGAGGGCACAGGGGAGGAGGGAGTAACCTCCCCCCGGGACGTGCTCTCCTTGAGCACAGTGCAGAGGGGCTCCGGTGCGTTCCACGTGAGATCCCGGAGCCCCTCGTCATGCACCGAGGAAAGGGCCACCGGGGAGGTTTTAGTGGGTAAGATCCCCACATAACCGCCGCCTTCCCCCCAGAAGGCGGGGTATCTTTGTGAAGTTTTCCTTCCCGTCAACAAAAAAAAAAAAGAATTATTTATTCTACAGCCCTTCTTCTGGTTCAGGGGAAACTCGAAGAACTATAGTCTTTTTTTGACGAATCTACACATATTATCTAGAGAAGCTGACTTTTACTGTTTCACCGGATTGAGAGGTGGCTTTAGCTCTTTTAAACTCTATCTCTTATATTTTTTATTATACTTTCTAAGAAAGTCCTTGACGTGAAGGGGGATCATGCCACCTGTTATTAAATGGAAAAGCAAATGCTTATTCTCTCTATACTTGCAAACTTCTGCAATGAGATCGGACGAAAAGACAGGCACTATTCCTGTGTTTTGTTAAACGTATAATAAAAGGCCAAGTTAAGCGCTTCGTTCGGGTCGGTCCTCACCAGAAGGTTGGTTCTCAGATTTTCGCCTCGTTGGCAGAGGGTTGAATTGTATTCTTTACTTACTGCATAGGAAGGTAAGACACCTGCATTTAAGTAAATGTTTTGGGACGTGCGCAGCAAGTGCAGGAACCGAAGAAGCCGATAAACGTAACGTAATGAGGTCTGATGGTTGTGTCTATCATCGTAAATTGAGCACAATAACTTGTTAACTCGTCCTCCTTCATAAAATGGTTCCACGTTAACTTTAAATTAATTTAAAATTTTAAAATTACAAAACTTGTTCAATTTCGAGCAGAACTCATAAACGGTTTATTCATGTTTAGCGAATGTTGGAACTGGCTTCCAACTGTCAGATAATCTCCTAACTTTGACAGACGGAATTAAAGTTCGTGGAGAAGACTAGTTTAATAGATGTTGGTCTGTGCCCTGAATATAATTATCTTGTGTAGTTATTTTTTAATTTTTAATCGTTTACCTCAGTAAAAATGACAATGGCCGGCAACTCACCGGATATCAGTCCCATCATCATAATTTCTTTTTCCATCGATTACATTTCTATATATTACTTCGTGCTTTAAAAAACCATCACCGTGATGTGTCAAGAACGTAATTTGCAGTAATATTCAAAAACACTTAATTTGGTTACGTAATTTGGATTATGTCTTATCACAAAAGTCCCTAATGTCGATCGTTGTAAGTGGTGTAAAAGTAACGAATTTTTATAGACATCTAGTGATGTGCCTGAACACAAACTAATCTGATATTATTTTATTTATTACATTAGGAAATGTTTTATTTATAGCTTAACAGCATATATATTTTCTTTTTATTTCCTAACACTAATTATGTTCTGTGTTAAATCTCAAACAACATCTCGTGAGACTTTCGCTAGATGGCTGGGTCAATACAGAAGGTAGCACTCCTGGACACGGCACGCATCGTCAGGAGGTTTCTCTCTTTTTCGTAATAGTTTAGGAAACGGTTTTGGTAACGTAAGGTCGCAGGTTCGAATCCACCATTCGACTATTGAGGTTAACCATCTTCTAGCACAAGCTTTAACTTAGTTGGAATAGTTAATAAGAATGTAATGTAATAAAAAACTCCATTCCAAGACTACAATATAAAAAACATTATAAATTAAAAAACAAATAAGTATGTGTGTATTATTGAAGTTTAAAATTCATTATTATATATTTGTGTACGTTCCCGACATATGCCTAAATGTTTTTATGACTTCAAAAAGTCTCATGTTTTTAATAAAACGTTTTTTTTAAAATGGAATATTAAAACCTTTTCCAATAGAAGCCAGTTTTTTATCAGATTATTCGTGTTTTCGTCGAGTTGAAATTGGCTTCCTACAGTCAGATATCAGCTAAGTTTTGACAGAAAGAATTGATTTTTGTCGCAGTTGGTAGCCAGCTGCGTTCATTGTAATTTAGCTATATTTTATAAAACGATTGTATTTTTTTCGATATAGTCACTTGTCGAATGGTTGACGGTCACACAAGTTAAAATGTAATTGTATTGTTGTTTCTTATGTGTGCTATTTAAATATTGGAATAGCAGTAAATGGATTTTATTATGCTTTTAAACCAACTTAAAAAAAGGAGGAGGTTCTCAATTCGTCTGTGTTTTTTTTTATTTTTTTATGTTTGTCACTGGATAACTTTCGTCTGGGTGAACCGATTTTGATAGTTCTTTTTTTTTCGAAAGCTCGGTCTATCTGGTCCAATATCGACAAATGGATGATTGCGCCAATATCACGCCAACCGATTTCTATGATTATTTTTTTATTGTAAAGGATATTGATATACATCCTTCCAAGATTGTTGAGTTATTCGTTCATTTGTACGCGCACAAAAACATAAGATTTGTGTGAATGGTTTTTTCATAAATGCCATTATCATAATTAGACAATAAAATAGGAAACACAAGCTTTCGAAAGAAAAAAGAATCAAAATCGGTGCACCCAGTCCAACATTATGAGGTAACAAAAAAACATATTTGATTTGAAAACCTCGAGCTTTTTTGAAATCGGTTACAACCATGTTCATATACTTTGTTAGCAGTTTTAGCTCAACAGTAGGGAGCTGCAGCGGCTTATCCTTGAGAGTACCGCAGCTTTCTTTTACTTCTTTAAGATCGTTACTGAATTCACAGCACAATGACTAAAAAACCAGCGCGAGTTCTAACCTTACTGCACGAAGGAAACGACTATGAAATTGAACACATTCTAGACTTAAGAATGAAGCATCTAAGAAGAAAAAATAATGGAGTAAATGATTACTCTTTTTTTTGTGTGTCCATTCAGTCTGACGTCATTTTATTTCTAAATAATACTTCTATAAAATTTCAGGAAACAATCACATGTATGTGCGTGCATCCTTTGTGAATAGCTGGTAGTAAATACTGCATGTGTCTATTCCGAAACAAGGGTTAAATATTTGAAAGCTTGTTTACATTTCATTTAAATCTCTACGTCACGTTACACATATATGGCGATGACCCTCCTTAAAAGGTGAAACGCAAAAAAAGAAAATCGGATCTCAATTTGATATTTCGATCAGACAAATCAGATTACAGGCAGGTGAGATTTTCGTGAGCGCCGCGCCCCGACGTTCTTGATTCACTTATTTGCTAACGGAAAATGGAACAATTGTTCTTTAGTCCACGTGACTGAAGTAAAACTTCTTTAAGTTCAAGCATATACAAGATTACTGGTAATTCGACGTATATACGTTACGAGGTGATAGGAGTAACTATTTGCGATACTGTTAACCCCCTCATGCATTATGCAAAAATGAACCAGTGTTGACTTATCACGTTTCTTAAATTTTTTGAAATAAGTCAGAAAGCAACTTCAAAATTTAAAAAAAAATCTATTAATTTAAATCTCATTTTTTCTTCTTATTTATAAAAACTATTAAACATTGGTTTTTAAAACAACAATTAGCGGTGTAAATTTAAAAATATGATTCAATTTAATCTTTTTTTTGAGATTTATCTCCACTAAGATGCCTCATAGGCCAAAAACTGTATGAAGCTAGACTAGAAGATTATTTTAATAACTGTTCTTAGATCCACGACAATGCATAACAATTAGAAATTGATTCCAAAAAAGTGACCACAAAGGGAGCCGTCGTAAATTTGTAATCGATTAAAAATATCGAATATATATAGATATATCGAATATATAATATATATAAATAGATTACGATTTTAGAGAAAGAAAATGTGCGCGCACACTGCTCTCTCTTGCTCCTACAGTGTGATACTGACAACAGGCTTGTATCTTATGTGAGCTGTATCTTAGGTATACAAAACTTAACTACTAACTTAACGTAACTGGCTACGAAAAAAAAATATACATACGAAACGTAACTACTCTCTCTCTCTTTTATTTTCACCAATTTATATCTACCTCTCAACTTCCGTTCGCCTCGCCCGGTAACACTTTGCGTAACGCATTCAGCAGCTTAGAGAAGTTTTACTTCAAAAGCTTGGGCATAAGGCGAAATCTATGTAAAATGGCTATAACCGTAATTTCCTCAAATTTGACAGTTTGATATGGTTTATCAATCTAATATTGCGGAATGGGGGCGTGATTTAAAACCACGAGATAATCGCTTCATGTGTTAAATGATAAAGCGTGACAAGACGAGAAACAATTTTAAACGTTCACTTTTCTCAGACGTAATTCCCGGCGGAACGACCACGAGACGTTTTAGGATGAGAAAGGCTTCAAATAAGACGAAAACATTTAGTCGCACGTAATTCGATCAGTCAAATCGGATTACTTGACTCGGCGTCTCCCGTGTCGTGGGCTCGGAGCGTTAAATACACTGCAAACACAGATACGCAATTATTGTAAAGATTCACACGGAGAGATTTAAAACAAGTTTAAGTAACATGTGTTGTTTTCTATTTAAAAAAGTGAAATTTTTCCTTAGATTATCGTATATATATATACGAGTATATACCGCAGAACATCTATTGCTGCATATAGACCTCCCCAATGATTTCCAAAAGGACATTGAAGTTTATAGAATTTGGTTATAATTTATTTTAGTTCAAGATGTTAAAGTCCAAACTAACGTTTGTTCTAAATAGAAATATGTTTATAATATTAATTTCCCTGTCAGCAAGTAAAAGTATCAACAATATCATAACGAAATGGCACGTGCCCCGGTGTAACGAACCGACCTAATCCGGCCGGGGTCAAGTGCGGCCTGCCTGAGATATAAGCACATCCTACTTAGGAGTTCATGATATATGTATATTATAATATATATCGATATATGAACGCGATATATCGCCTCGTTCTGATAACCAAATATTATATGCAGTAATAGTGGACATCCACCACCTGCAAGGTGGTCTGATGACAGTCAAAACCGGTCCTTTTGGAAAACGTTGGGAAGGTGTATGTCCAGCAGTGGATGTTTTATGGCTTAATTGGTAATAATGTTAAAATAGACAAAGTTAGCGATCACGAGATGGCGTGGTTTATTACTAACGATCCCATGGTGAGCCGTTCTTTGCCATAACAGTGAATGCTAACGTGACCCCACGCCTTTTCCTCACCGCTCTGGACAGGCACGGAGAGGAATACCAGACCTCCTTTACCTTTATTGATTATTACCAATTATTGTGTAATAATATTAAAAATTATTACAATGCTTTTGTTGTCGTTCACTTCCAACTACGGTTTCTACCTTTTTTTTGTTCACGCGGGGAATCTTTTAAAGACCATCCTCCGGTACCCTGGAGTGGGCCCGGAGGATGTGGGACTCGGCCTGGGCAGCCCTACCCACTAAACCTTCCGCGAATGCCATCAGCCGTTATGAGCGGGGTGCCCCGGATCTGTCAGCGACAGGACACCCCAACGACCGGCCGGTCCCGGCAAAGACCGGACTTCATCCTCAAAGGGACTTCTCCGGCACTCAGAGGAGTCCCGACGACGCCGAAGCAGGTTGGGTACCTGGCCCGCTTCGGATTACGGGGCGGCAAGAGGAGGCGTTTGTAACGCCTCCTGCGCACCGATACGTCGCCTGCGGAGGGGAGCCTCTGCGCTCCCCTCCTGACCCGCTCGTCAGCCTCCAACTGGGACATGACCGTCTCACAGAAGGAGGCGACCGCCGTCCAAGACCTGTCGCTCGAAACCATCGCAAGAGCGAGGCTCGGAAGCGACAGGTCTACACCACCGATGGCAGATACCATGTCATGGCGCTGCGCTGCCCATCTCGGGCACACCTCGAGGGTGTGCTGGGCAGAGTCCACCGCAGCACCACAATCATGGCACCGCTCATCGGCCTCCCGATGGACCGTCCGACACAGGTAGTCCCCGAAGCACCCATGCCCCGTGAACACCTGCGTCAGACGGAAGGTGAAGGTTTGCGCTTTCTGCGCATCCAATGCTCTAGGACCGGGCGCAGAGCACTCGATGTACGAATACCGTACGAGTGATGCGCCAGGTCCTCCTCCCACCTTCGGCAAAGTGCCACCTCTCCTAGCTGACGGATCCGCCGGACCTCCTCTGGCAAAGGGTTCTCTCCGAGGGCCCTCCTATCCCCTGCCACGAGCTCCCACGGCGGATCACCGGCCAGTGAGGTAGCTGCCGCCCACGAGACCGTACGGTACCCCGAATGATTCTGACCGCGACAACCCGCTGCGTCCTGCGCAGCTGAGACAGGTTGCCACGGCTCAGGTCACCCGCCCAGATGGGGGCACCGTACGTGGCCATACTCCGACAGACCTCAGAGTACAGCCTCCTGCACACCGCGCTGGGTCCTGCGAGGTTCGGGAGGAGTCTTCCCAGCGCGGCTGCCGTCCTAAGGACCTTCGGCCCCAACTGTGCGAAGTGGGGTCCGAAGGTCCATCCTCCATCGAGGGTGAGTCCCAGATATTTAATCTGGGAGCTCACCTCACCCTTTCTCCTCCTATGAGGAGGGTGGCACCCGAAGGGGTCCTTACGCCCCGTCCTGCGGAAGAGGAGGGCTTCGGTCTTCTCCAGCTTGACCCGAAGCCCTAACCTGCGGCTGACGACGAGGCCTACTCCCACCTCCGCCGCCTCCTTAAACTCCTTTCCCCGGGAATATACGAGGGAGAAGGCGGCTCCGCAGGACCCAGTCATAGCCGATGTCCCACAGAATCGGCCCCAACTCCGATCCTTGTGGGACACCGCGCTTGGCTTCCCTCCACCTTATGGACCCCTCCGGTCCTCGAATGCCACCCTCCTGTAACAACGGTTTCTACCTGTTTCGGTCTCCGGCAGTGAGTAATGTCTCGAGGACTTTCAACTTAGTGTTGTCTCGGATCTGATCTGGTCTCAAATAATTATATTCCATTGTCGTTGTTGCAGACCAACTCAAAGCAACTTAGTTCCGGATTTAAAAATTCCAGTGACAGCTGCTAACGGGTCACGATATTTTTCGTAGAAGTCTGTACGAGGTGCGTTTATACGATGAGAGTGCGTGTGATTGTGGACAGGATGTGGAGGATCGTCACCAAGTGCTCTGGTCGGGCCCACTGTATGATGATTTGCGCGCTAGACTGTTAAATGGTCTGACATGTGTCCGGGTCCGGTCTACTTCCGCGACCTGTTCTTCTCGGAAGGCAACTTCCTCAAATTCAGGGAATTTGTGCACGCTTGGCACAAAAGAGGGACCAGCTAGAAAAAGTCGAGCCGTTGTCCGTAGAACCCCTTAAGGGGGAGAGCTCCGATTGGTGGAGAAAGGCCTTGATAAAGAACTTGTAGGAAGTCAAGAAGGTGCGTGTCCTACCGCGTTTTGGTCCATATAACCGCGAGTTTGGTGTTGCCATGGGAGGTGCTAGGTAGGTCGATTGTTCTGCGACACATAGGTAAGGGACTAAAATTTTTCAAGTTGTCTAAGCTTATTTCATATCTTAAATTAATTAAAGTGAAGTGTGAATACAATGTCAATTGAATGAAATCACCAGTCAACTGTCAACATCCATCGGGACCTCGCGGAAACAACCCTCGTCACGGGCGACCTAACAACGGGCCAATCTGGTGATGCTATTTGAAGTTTGCGGACAGATGCGTCTCAACGGGCTGTGAATTTGAAAACAAAACTAATTTCCCGCTACGACGCTCGGTATGTCAAATTGTAACATTAGTAGTGGACCGTAAGTAACATCAACAAATGCTAACAAAAGCCAAGTACCAATATCACATTCCGAATTTCAGTTACTAATATTTAAGAATACTTTGTCTTAAGTGCTATAAAGCTATTAAGCGCGCACGCCCTCTTTGTATTTCTGAATTATCGTAGGAAGTACTAAATAGAACTTAACCAAATTCTCATCAAATTAACCTTGAAGTACATCCTCTGCAATAAAATCATCGAAATGGGTCGGCGTGATTGTTACTTATTCGTCCATTTGTCGCACACGTACTCAATGCAAATTCAACACTTCTATTATTCTATGGTTTTCTTATGGACGCTTATATGTTGCAGTAAAAGGCAACAGAAATCATATAAGTGTAGATATAAATTCAAAATTATATAAATAAATTACAAACATTCTGGGAACGTGTATTGAATATCATAGCTCATGCTCCCCTGTAAATTAATATGACTGGTTATTAAATTAGATTGAACGTAGATACCACCCCTTTATTATTAAAATAGCACCCTCTTACATAAATTGTAATTGGTGTGCAATTACAGCTGATAAGACGTAACGATCTATCAGAGCAGACCGCGCGCCGCCCGCCTCGTTACGATAATCCGGTTATTTCATTAGGGTTGTCACTCGACAATGTTAAAGCGGGCTTCATTTAATTATCAAAAAATATTTTGGAAGTAAAACGTCTTTACGCATGTTTAACTTGAGGCGTAAGCTGTTGAATGCGTTACGAAAAGTGTGATCGGGTGAGGCGAATGGAAGTTAAGAGGAGGATGTAAGTTAATAAAGAAAGGAGAAAGTTACGTTTCGTATATTACTGGCAAAAGAGAGCAGTGCGCGACATTGCACTTGTTTCTAGAATAATCGTTTAATTCTGTGTATATTATAATTGAAATATATACATACATACAGATAATCAGCTCCATGTAGAAGTTTGGAGAAGTAGAAACATTTCTCGAGTAAGGAGAACATGTTTCGTGAAGAGAAGATAACTATTGCTACCTCTGCCGTTCCTGCTAAGGTCAAAAGGTCGC
Organism: Meandrusa payeni; assembly: GCA_029286785.1. Lineage (NCBI taxonomy): Eukaryota > Metazoa > Arthropoda > Insecta > Lepidoptera > Papilionidae > Meandrusa > Meandrusa payeni. Next base: position 292,112 of record JAGSMX010000023.1, read on the forward strand.
GATTATATTTATATTTTTTATTATATCGATATCGATATTTTATATATCGATCTTTATATGTATAGTGTAGGTGTTTAAAAACGATGTTTCGGATTATTTCATGTTCATTATTTAATTATGGATTTTCTGTCTAAAAGCTAAATATAAATAAAAAATTTAGTATTTATTTAATGTAGTTAAGTAAAACACTAATTTAATTAACTTAGTTTTAACTAAATTTAGCTAATTCATAAGCCTAGCGGCCAGGTACCACTTGTATTATAAAACTCCTCGAGCAAATTATTTCAGAGCTGTTTACAAAAAATGCTAGAAATAATATCAACATTAAAAACATTAAGCGCATTAAATTTAAGAGCGTTTGCTCGACGATTTAAGGTTATCATTTTTTAACTTGTTTCACTTTCAATAATTGGTTTAACAGGATAGGTTAATAAAGATTAATTTCGTTTTCTCCTTGTCTTTCATTATTTGTACAGCAAAGGACTCCAAGTTGCCATCGTCTCTTTCTCCGATTACCCACATTTTCAAGAGTAGAATGAATAAGCATTTACTAAGCCAGTGCGCGTTACTATGCAAGACTACATTTCCACTTAACATCAGGTGGGATCGTAGTCAAGCACTTGCTTACTCACAAAGTTTGAAAAATCTTTACAGATTCTCAATTTTCATACAAAATGGAGCAAACAAGACGCAGTGCCGGTCCAAGGTGGCGGAAAACCAAGCAGTACACGCTTGTCGGGTATGCTGTGTCAGAATCCAAGAAATCCTGGTCCAAAGATTCAGGCAACTCCCTCCTCAGCAAATGTACTCATGGCTTCTTGTGTGATACCGTTATAGAATAAGACTCGTAGCATTAGACAAAGATATCTCCTGCTTCAGGTATAAATCTATTAACGTCCATTAACTCTAAGCCGCCTTGCTTTGATTAATCCTTTGTCGTCATAAAAATGTATTCAGACGACACGGAATACATCATGTATGATCATGCACCGAGAGTGGCCATTGAAAAAGTTTTAGTGGTAGTTAGTACCACGTCACTGCCGTTACCCCAAAAGACAGGTATATTTTGAATACTCCAGAATAGCAGAAAGAATTTGCTCCACTGTCAATTTGAGGCTTATAGCTTATAATTTTAAGCCTCAATTTTCGAAAAGTGTTAGCCCTATTCAGTAATAGCGTGCGATGTTTCAATCTCTGATAAGCAACGTTGCCTTCTAGAACATTATCACGACTAAAGTGATCTATTTATTGCCCCAGATATGTTGTGCTTATCTGATGAAACTGATTGAGTTCAATGCAACATGGCAAAGTGATAACCGACTAACACTTTGTGTGTCCTAGACTCTTTAAGTTCCCGAATCCACTGTCCTTACCACCAGACAGTAAACGACAATCCTTAAATGTCCATACGCGAAATGGGACATGCTAAAACTCGATGTAGCTAGGAAGAGAAGAGAACAGCTGGCAGAAGCTGCATGAGAGTGGCCGAGCTTCAATAACAAAAGCTGTTACTGGTGCTGTTAAATATAGCACTACTGCCATATCATCATTTGTGTCTTACAAATGATGATATGGTTAATGGTATTTCTACGAAAGGGGGAAGATTCGTGTCCTAAAAATGTAGATTATATTTTGTTAAGGGTGGGATGGTTTAATCTACCTAAGTTCTCCATAAAAGGGTCTTATTGTCGTCCGCATTTTGCACCCGCGGCCGTTTTAACTTCATTACTAGACCAGAGACTGCGTAATTTTGTTATCCACCTCTATTGTCTTTGCATTAATAATGATTACTTTCTTGAATACCAAACTAAATTCCAGACAATTAGTGCCATGATTTACTTCAGCAATTTTTTTTTCTGTACCAACTACAACTTCGATAATAACATTCAACAACACATCAAAAACAATCTTAAGTTCATTGGAAATCAAACAGCGATATCTTAGATCGTAAGACCATAAAACTAGCTCTTATAACTTAATTCGTTAATGACAATGATTGCAATATTTGAAAAGTCATCAATCTAAAACGTTTAAACGTTTTAAAATGAAAGAACATAAAATTAGTTTTATTTACGAGCTAGATGTACAATCACTATAAACCTCTAAATCTACGGAGAGATGTCGCGGATCTTTGCATTTCTATCGCATTTACCACGGGTAGTTCTGAAATTGTTTCACTTTCAATAATTGGTTTAACAGGATAGGTTAATAAAGGTTAATTTCGTTTTCTCCTTGTCTTTCATTATTTGTACAGCAAAGGACTCCAAGTTGCCATCGTCTCTTTCTCCGATTACAACATTACCCACATTTTCAAGAGTAGAATGAATAAGCATTTACTAAGCCAGTGCGCGTTACTATGCAAGACTACATTTCCACTTAACATCAGGTGGGATCGTAGTCAAGCACTTGCTTACTCACAAAGTTTGAAAAATCTTTACAGATTCTCAATTTTCATACGAAATGGAGCAAACAAGACGCAGTGCCGGTCCAGGGTGGCGGAAAACCAAGCAGTACACGCTTGTCGGGTATGCTGTGTCAGAATCCAAGAAATCCTGGTCCAAAGATTCAGGCAACTCCCTCCTCAGCAAATGTACTCATGGCTTCTTGTGTGATACCGTTATAGAATAAGACTCGTAGCATTAGACAAAGATATCTCCTGCTTCAGGTATAAATCTATTAACGTCCATTAACTCTAAGCCGCCTTGCTTTGATTAATCCTTTGTCGTCATAAAAATGTATTCAGACGACACGGAATACATCATGTATGATCATGCACCGAGAGTGGCCATTGAAAAAGTTTTAGTGGTAGTTAGTACCACGTCACTGCCGTTACCCCAAAAGACAGGTATATTTTGAATACTCCAGAATAGCAGAAAGAATTTGCTCCACTGTCAATTTGAGGCTTATAGCTTATAATTTTAAGCCTCAATTTTCGAAAAGTGTTAGCCCTATTCAGTAATAGCGTGCGATGTTTCAATCTCTGATAAGCAACGTTGCCTTCTAGAACATTATCACGACTAAAGTGATCTATTTATTGCCCCAGATATGTTGTGCTTATCTGATGAAACTGATTGAGTTCAATGCAACATGGCAAAGTGATAACCGACTAACACTTTGTGTGTCCTAGACTCTTTAAGTTCCCGAATCCACTGTCCTTACCACCAGACAGTAAACGACAATCTTTAAATGTCCATACGCGAAATGGGACATGCTAAAACTCGATGTAGCTAGGAAGAGAAGAGAACAGCTGGCAGAAGCTGCATGAGAGTGGCCGAGCTTCAATAACAAAAGCTGTTACTGGTGCTGTTAAATATAGCACTACTGCCATATCATCATTTGTGTCTTACAAATGATGATATGGTTAATGGTATTTCTACGAAAGGGGGAAGATTCGTGTCCTAAAAATGTAGATTATATTTTGTTAAGGGTGGGATGGTTTAATCTACCTAAGTTCTCCATAAAAGGGTCTTATTGTCGTCCGCATTTTGCACCCGCGGCCGTTTTAACTTCATTACTAGACCAGAGACTGCGTAATTTTGTTATCCACCTCTATTGTCTTTGCATTAATAATGATTACTTTCTTGAATACCAAACTAAATTCCAGACAATTAGTGCCATGATTTACTTCAGCAATTTTTTTTTCTGTACCAACTACAACTTCGATAATAACATTCAACAACACATCAAAAACAATCTTAAGTTCATTGGAAATCAAACAGCGATATCTTAGATCGTAAGACCATAAAACTAGCTCTTATAACTTAATTCGTTAATGACAATGATTGCAATATTTGAAAAGTCATCAATCTAAAACGTTTAAACGTTTTAAAATGAAAGAACATAAAATTAGTTTTATTTACGAGCTAGATGTACAATCACTATAAACCTCTAAATCTACAGAGAGATGTCGCGGATCTTTGCATTCTCTATCGCATTTACCACGGAGTGGTTCTGAGGAATTGTTCGGAATCATCCCATTTCCGTTACCGAATATCACGGCAATATACCAAATATCATATCGATGGTTGGCGTTTCTTGACCGTAAGTTTTTGGCGTAACCTTCTCGCATGCTATCAACCTGTGGATTCAACTGTCTCCAGCGGTGTTTCCGTACCAGTACGATTTAGGGACCTTCAAGAAACGAGCCTACTCCTATCTCAAAGGTTGCTGTGTATGTTTACGGCTGATGGCGATCACTTAAGATCAGGTGAAATGTAAGCTTCCTAATAAAAATAAAGGACAAAAAGGTATCAAAGAAATAAATAAAGTGATATCATGATTTGATCTATTAACATCCTATCTAGTAACATTTATAAAACAGTAAAGCAATAACTATTCTCCCCATCTAATACAATAACATAATTCTAATAATATAATATTAATAAACGAAATATATATTAGAAATAATAAACTGAAATACATGTGTGTAAAACACAATCTCAATAAATTGAAAACGTATTTGTTGCAGATAGTATCGGAGCCAACCTACTCGTACATCTTGGGACTAATCCAAACGGTAAGTACCGTTGTTATTACCAATGCAACGTGTATTCACGTATTCACGCGTCGTGTTAAGGAAGTTACAAAGAGCGAAAGTTGGGTTTCTTGCTGGTCGGAATTATACACTGCGTTGTTTATTAACCGTCAAGTTGAAATTAAGTTTATAGATAAGCATATCAATCGATATACTTCTATTCTATAGGAAGTACGACGTTAAGAATTTATAATAAAACTTATCATTAAACGACTTGAAGCGATCGGATTTCAAATTATAAATAAATAATGAATTGAAATACTAGAGGGGTTTTAATTCACATTTTGTAGGAAGTATTAGCAGTTTTATTGTACGAATTGTATTTTTGAACTGACTTCAAAGAAGGAGGACAGGTTTCCAATCCGTCTGTATGTTTTTTTTAATTTTATGTTGATTACAAATAAATAACAAATCATTTATAAAATAGAATTTGATCTAGTTCTGATAATTACATCCATGAGTAAAACATATGTGTCACATTTTCATCAAGTATGGCCGCGACAAATTTGATTGGAAAGGACGTCCTTGAAGAGTAGTTTGATGAGAGTTTAGTTAGGTTATGATAAATTCTTAATCGATTTGAAGTCAGTTTTGTTTTCACACGTAAATATTACATTTATAAGATCAACAGCACGTGGATTATGTATGACAGACATCACGGATGCCGCTTGACCTCAATCCCATTTTGTCGCTTCGTTAGACCAGTGCGTGACAAGGGTAAGGGTTGGCTACAGAAGTTAAGGGATTTCAATCTCCTTATGAAACGGATAATTTGGATAATGTATGTGTAGTGTAATGGTCATTTTCAGGCCTGTCAGAATATGTCCAAATGGATAATCGAAATAAGATAAGGGTATAATGCTGACACAACAGCTGACGAATTGGTTTTAATGCGGGTAGATTTAAAAACAACCATCAGATCCATCATCAAGGCAGATGGCCTCGCCGCCACAACACGAGTGTTCGTTGCTGATTTTTCTGCTGGGGAGGTTACTCCCTAACCTTTTTAGTCGCCTTCTACGACAGGCAGGGAATACCGTAGTCTTATTCTTGAGAGCCCAGATTTACAAGGCTGAAAATTGAACTATCCTAAAGTATTTCTAAACCTAAAATCATGCGGTATGTCAGGCCCACCGACCCCAATTCCTACGAAATTGCAAAAAACAAGCCCGTGTATTATAATACAATATATAATTTGTCTCGTAAGTCGATAATGATAATTAGGTCTTATCGCATTACTCAGACAAAAACTACTTACTTTGCTATAAATATTGGATGTAGTTTCTCAGTAATTACTGTGTTTCCGAATGAAGATAAATGTAGGCCGATTACGATAGTCGGGAGCGATACATGCTGCAGAGCGTATCACACAAACGAGTAATGCGACTGGCAAGCTACTTTTTGCTGGCGGAAATTGTACGGGAAAAAACGACTCGCAAAAGTGGGAATTAGTAATATAGTCGAATCTATTAGTAATTGCTAACAACTCCCCGCTTCAATTTATTTGACTTTAAAATTTCCTATCTATTATTAATTAAAACTAAGTTTTAGTACCGAACAGTTGAACGGCCGCGAGCCCCGCACCTTCTTTAATACCTTTTTAACCTTCCCCGAATGTCTATGAAATTTCTATGGAAGTCATTTACCTGTACAGCTATAAAACTTTGGAATCGCTTGCCTAATGAGATCCTAGAGATCCAACTCAGGATTTGTCAACTTATGTCCTTAAATCGCGTGTATCTGAACACTTTCTACTCAAACGGTGAAAATGACAAACTGGTATATTTATATTATAGTTTATTTATTTATACTAGCGCGCTTTCAAATACTATAGCTTAACTGAACAACATGAGATTGTAGTGAAATATTTAAAAAGATTTATAAAAAAAACGAGTTTAATTTAGACCACACAACTGAAGCAAATCTTTAGATGGGTCTATATATATGTCTTATATATTCACAGAATATAATAAATGCACGATTGTTCAGGAGAAAAATAAAATATGTGCTCACACCTTTCTCTCGCCTCTACAGAATATATACAAAACGGAACTCTCTCCGTCTCAACTTCCGTTCGACTCGCCCGATCACACTTTTAGTAAGTTTTGATTTTTTTATTTGAAAAAGATTGATTGTTTTTGTGTAAAAAATATAGTTTAAAACACGCACATCGTTTTGGCGGATGTGTGAGACGCACCTTACAGGAAAAGGGAGGCTAATGTTCCCTATACAATTAAACGTACGGGCAAAGACCATTGGTATTGATGGTCTCCAATACCGCAAACATAAATTGTCGATTAGAGTTACGGGTTGAAACACGTTCACAAAACTACTTCTACTCTTAGATTAACGAGAATTGTGTAGTTAGGGTATAATATAAGTTAGACGAGGGCGCTACCTCTTATATTTCAGAGTTTATATGCAAATTACATATGTATTCAATTTAATAGCGGGTAGAAAGTTTTGAAACGGAGGCCACGCATTTCGGGGGAGCGCAGGGCGCCCTCCTTCTAGAAGGACCGACGACCTTATAAGGATAGCAGGAAATGGCTGGATGCGAAGGATGGTATATGGTGGACAGCATCGTGGAAGGCCTCCTTCCAGATACGGTAATGATGATCAATTTAATTCAAAGTAATAAACACTAATTTCTGTTATCTACAAGGCTAAAAGGAAATTAGCTGCTGGAAATTACCTTAGCCGACATCTCGATACGTTGATAAATCAAGTTACGTGTAAAAGCATTTGCAGACTTCAGATTTAATACAATTTAAATACTTAAATAATTAATATACTTAAAAAAACATCAAATTCGTTTCACCTAGTCAAAAGTTAAAAATTCAGTCTTTTTCGAAGTCGGATAATTAGAGCAATTGTGTAATTTCGAAAGTAATTTTGCTAGTCTTGAGCACATGAATGAAAGAAAAGATAATTGTGATAAACATATGTTTATTGTAAGAGGAACATTGACTAAAGCTCGTAGTCATTTAAACATTGTTTATGAAAACTCAGTTGATTTTGCTCGCTGAGAATACAGCGCGGGTACGAGGCGCCGAGCCAACGTAAACGCTTACTTGACTTTATTGTTCCAATCATTGTTTGACCTTTGTGTAGCTTAAATAAACGGCCTGGCAGCTGCGAGATCTTGGGTCCTGGCATGGATACTCAACCGAAGTAAAATTCAACTATCTGTAATTGTAAGTAAAAGGGCCGTGGTAGCGCAGTGTCCGGGCGGTCGGCTCAAGTTGCGTAGTACGCTAGCAACTAAGTAGTTCGATTCCCGGCACCAATAAATTTGTGTGTTGCAATTTTAAGTGCTAATTTACTACATGCTCGGCGGCGAAGTAAAACTTCGTGAGGAAACTTACATGTCATAAAAATTCTAAGACATGTGAAGTCTGCCAATCCGCACTAGGGGCGCTTGGTGGTCTATGCCCTTATCCTCTATTTACAGTATAGGTCCAACAGTCGCACATAAATATATAGGTTGTTACTTTAACTTTTAATTGTAACTATAATTTATTGTTTTAACCAAGTTTCTGAAGTAATCTATACACATACTAAGATATTTATAATAATTGTACTAATCCTTTACGGATGCAGAATTAAATTTCTTTACGTGACATCCACAATGCCTAAGGACGACTTTTGAGAATGAAATAGAATATTTTCTTCCTCCACAAGTCGGTTCCTAAGTCGTATTGGTTCGAAAAACCATTCACGATTCCACAGTTTGATAGTACATGGAAGAAAGTTACGCGAAAAACGTACGGTCTTGGAACCTCAACCATCGAGATGGTGTTGATGGAATTTGGAATTCTGCCGTGATGTGAGGTAATGGATTTCGGTAGCTGGGATGATTTAGAACAATTCTTCAGAACACTCCCCATGGTAAATGCGATAAAGAATGATGCTGTTATTATGTTGGCAATTAAGAACAAAATAGGGTCTGGTATCACCGCTATTAGTGACAAATCGCGCTTACAATTCCGTCATATTGTCGTCCGCTGGAGCGAACAAACAATAGGTCGGCGATACAATGGCGCCATCAATCCAATTACCAGCAGATATCACGTCGCAGTGATCGCGAGTCATTAGGCAATTGCTGATTCTAACTGAGATATTGATTATACAAATGGACCTCGCAGCGGCCTGGCAAGGCGAGAGTGAAATAATGGGCGCACATGATGGGTTGTTCTTTAGCAGAAGTGGCCATAATGATGTCTTGGCTACCGTGGTTCAGCTTTTTCGACCTAAAGTTTTTAACAGCTGTAGCGCCACTTTAGACTAATGCATTTTGAAACCTGGCACATTGGAGGCCAGGCTCGTTTTATTTGTTTTATGAAAGGGACAGGAGACCCAGGAGGTCCTTCTTAATCCGCAGGAGTGATCTGCGTCAGATGTCTTGTGAATCTATGTAAAATATTCTATGTATATTCAGTGCTTAAATCCAGTGATAGCCTAGTGGCCAGCCGGTTAGACAAACGATTTTCGTGTCCGAATTGCAGTCGACTTAAAAATTTATATTGGATTTCGGTTTTTAAGTAAAAAAAATCACTTGAGTTTATCCCTGTTCTTATTAGGTCCCATTTGTGACCCTTGGCGAAAGCCCCTATAGTGTTAAAAGGACGCGAGAGTTTATGTATAAGGCCATTCTATCAATTCCATTAAAATGTAACATTATGTTCTAAACCGCTCTTTGCTTAAGTCATCACTACCAACTTATCTTCAGCACGACAGCAAGGAGTAATATTCGCTTTAGGGCGCGGAATATTTGAAATTTCTTTGCTTTATTTTATGATACATGTCAACTTTGTAAATTATTTCAGTCATATCAAATAAATATACATAAAATAGAATCTATAGAACAAATATTCCTTGTTATCTAACTTGTAATCTTCATAACTTGACCTAATTTAGCCTTCAAAATGGTCTTTTACTTATTTTTCTCGGAATGTTTTCTTTGCGTTTGATTTTTTATCTCCTTACTGGAACTTATCATAAAATTTTATTATCAAACTACCGACCTTCTTACAATGCTGTCCTTTTTTATCAACATTCAAGTAAATAGCATATTTTATGGTAGTAGCTTAGTATCTAATTCTCTAGGTAAGTATATAACAGAATTTCTCGTTTAAATGTATTAATAAAGGTCTTTTCGCTAAGGTGGTAGGGAGATATTAAAGACATTCGCAATAGCTGAAAGCAACTGTATCGAATTTTTCATATCGTTATATTTCCGCACAAAAATGATGATTTTGAATTGATTTCCTAGATCTTTTTAGATAGTAATTACCGCATTTCCTGAGGAAGATAAACGGGGGCCGATCACGTTTTACGAGGTTATCTATCACCGTAAATATACAGGCGCCTAGGACTTAATGTACACGCACGGGTTTTTCGAAATGGGTTACATAAACCCTTAGCTACCTCGCGGCTCGCTTGCACGAGTACCGATTGTAAGTCGTTGCTTTTTATGCACACTGTATGGGAAAGCTTCAGGTTGTATTTGTATATTTATATCGGAAACGGAGTCAAACTATTTTCATGAAATTTACTATGTAAGGGTCTGTAAAACCCCTGCATAGTAAAATAAACGAACGACATCTGAACTCGGACAGTCCAGATGTCTCCAGTCCGATTATTTTATTCCCTTTTTTAAAGTCCCTTTTGGGAGGAATACTATTATTGAAAGCCCTTTATCAAATTCGCGTGTAATTCGTATTTTTAAAAACGAAAAATCACCGTAGTTTAAAAAAATAGAATACAGTTTACATTACATTTCAAGACACCAATAATGTGCATATATTTCTATCCAATTGGTAATGTTTCGATACAAAGATAATACTGAATGAACTCAATTACACACTGAAAAATTTGATTTCTCCTGCCATCTAGTAACGAGAATCAATACTATTATATTTTAATTGACATTAGACATTTTAGTTAATGGCATCATAATAAACAAACATATTACAAAAAAAACACATTAAATAAAGAAATAAAAATGGACAAAATACAATTAAAGGAAGAAGGAAAGAACGGACAAATAGGACGCCAACATTGGATACCGTCTCAGCAAGCATGTACTATCGCAATGCTACGGACAGTACGTGGAATATCGAGCTCAGTGATATAGGTACTTATAAACAAACACGTTTCAGTTTGAAACAGCTCGATCATATTGCTTAACATATATAAAATAAGTTTAAAGAAGATTGTTGAAACAGGAAACATTGAGGACTAAATAAATTTCTAGACAAGCAAAACTTTGTCGTCCCGCTTAAATCCGGACGAGCTTCACTTCTAAATACCGTAACACCCGCCCCTCGGCGACGTTAATCCCCTTTAAAACAAATATAGGCGCTGTTCAACACGTATTCAGCGTAAACTTGTCGCCTTCAGTTCAAACCACGTAATTATATGTAAGGCCGTGTGTTGTCGTTAATTCTTCTTCCTCGTCTTTTCCTCATTTCTGAAGATCGTGGTCACTTTTTTTTTTTTTTTGTTAACGGGGAGGAAATCTTCAAAAAGAAACCCCGCCTTCTGGGGGGAAGGCGGCGGTTATGTGGGGTTTTTACCCACTAAAACCTCCCCGGTGGCCCTTTCCTCGGTGCATGACGAGGGGCTCCGGGATCTCCAGTGGAACGCACCGGAGCCCCTCTGCACTGTGCTCAAGGAGAGCACGTCCCGGGGGGGGAGGATTCTCCCTCCCCCCCTGTGCCCTCATAGTGCAAGGCTACACGGGCCAGCCGATGTCGCCTTCTTCCCGGGTCCACCTTAGCGGACGACAAAGGCCCCCACCCTTATCGCCCAGTGAACCCGAGGCCCCTTTTAGTCGCCTTATACGACAGGCAGGGGATACCGTAGTCTTATTCTTGAGAGCCCAGAACTACAGGGCTGCGGGCCGGTCTGCCACCGGCCCGCCTGCGCCATCTCCGAACGGGATCGGCCCTCTCCCGATCCCGTTCTGCGGTCTCCTTCTGGGTCATTACTGACTCGCAGAAGGAGACCAGCGCCTTCCATTTAGATCTCCCCACCAGCGCAGCCGCTACTGCCGCCGGCGGGGAGAGGTCTTGCCCGGAAGATCGTGGTCACTAGAGCAACTTAAATGGAGAATTTATCTACATCAACTACGGTCCGAGGCAGCCCTCACCAGCTGATAGAGATTAGGAGAGGAGATGGCACCTTTCACGTGATCACAGCGTCGTGTTTGGTGACCGGCCTTTTATCCTCTTGCCTTCTATTGTATTAAGGATGACCAGCTCTACGCGTTATATGCCCGAAATAGGAAAGCGCGCGCTGTAGACACGTCGTCGACAGTCTGGTCTTTATGTCGAGTTGGAAGAGAACATGGCAGTACACGGTATTCGCACCGCATTCGCATCGCACGGTATTCGGTAGGTACGCAGCGTTCATCTCCGCCATCACATCTCGAATATGTCTATTTTCTGCCTTTCTCTTGCTCGAATTGTCCTTGTCTCGACTCCATACAGAAATATTGAGAATATTATTTATCTAACTAACCGAGCTTTTTGTAACTTATTCCTCGATGTTTCCACGTTTGTACGTGATTAGTCGTTTTTTTGTTACCTTTTACTGCAAAAACTACACAAGGGATAGATATGATATTTATATTTTAGTACATTATTATAAAATGGTCTGAAGCTTATATTTTGGTTTAGAAAACAATAATTGTCTATTACAAATCCGTTCCATTAGATTAACATGTTGTTTCACTTTATGTGTAACGGTAATCCTAAGCAATTGTTGCAATTGTGATACTTAGTCGATAGAGGATTAATACGATTTTCATGGAGATTACGAGCTTCTTAAGAGAGAACTATCTATTCCTGAAGAACGTAGCCAAAACACCCACAGATCGAGCAAAGACAGGAACGCTCACCTAACTATAAAATAAGTTCCTCCCAGCCAGCAGTAGTGTGAACGGCATCTATTTTGAAGTCGTTTAAAATATATCCATCCACGAACTTACTGCATACATTCAAATAAACAATGATCAATTTTAGATAAACATCAAATTTATTAAGACAATTACAATAAATTAAGACGTATTTCTTACGTACATAAAGCGTGTGTGTGATAGAAGCGTAAAATTTACAAGCTTGGACCACGTCCAAATAGTAAAACGTTTACAACAAAATGTGACCGGAACGCTTCCTAAATAATTCAGAGCACAGTCTGTGCGCCTGATGAACTGCGCCGTCTCTGCTAAACTAATTGTATACAAAACAAGAATATTTACGAGTAACAACAAAAACCTACTTGACATCGAATTAAACGTCAAACGTTGTTACGCGCGGACGCCCGCTTGGTATTTCTGAATTAACTTAGGAATTACGAAATAGAAGTAATCAGAACGTTACCAAACTCTTATCAAACTACCTTTGAAGCATATCCTTTCCAATACAAATGAATCATCGAAATCGTTTTTGGGTGATATTAAATTATTAGTCCATTTTTCGCGCACATTGCGCAAATTTAAGACTTAAATGGTTTTCTCATGGATGCTATGAAATGGGACTGGGAAGCACCAGCTTTCAAATAAAAAAAGAATCATCAAAATCGGTTCACCCGGTCAACAGTTTACAGTAACAATTAGGTACCAAACATAAAAAAATACAAACGAATGGGGAACCTACTTTTTTGAAGTCCGTTGAAAATAGAAGTGTACCACAAATAGCTGTTGAGAAGTTACCCATAATTATTAAATCAATACGTATCTAGTAGATCTGTTATAGCAGTTTACTCGGAGATGTTGTTTATTTTAATGTGAATATTCACAATAGAACGTTTTACGACGCACTTCACCTGTTCCGAGCCGTAATGTTTCCCTACTCGTAAATGTTACGGCCGTTCATTGCCGTTTACAACATAATATACTGACATTTGCTTGTTTACGGGAAATTAAAAACAAAGTTCATTAGACTACACGCCAGGGACGGAGCTATGATAGAAGTATCTCTGAAGACATTAAACAAGAATGAATGAAAACAAACTATTAAGAAAGCCATATTAGTCTAAAAATTCATTTATTATTTTGTCTTTGGATTTCATTTTTTTGTTTTTAGAAAGGAAGAAAAGAGTTTGATTAGGTTCTGATTAATTCTATTTCGTAATATTCCTACGATAATTCGTAAATACAATGTCGGCGTCCGTGCGTAATAGCGTTTAACGTTTGATTCGATTTTTGTTTTTGCTCGTATATATACTCAGTGTCAGCGTTTGCTGCAAAAACTAAGGGAAGGGACGGAGATGACTTTTATACTATAAAATGCAGCGTGTTTTACAAAAAAAACGACCACTGCAAAGGCCTTAAAATTGCTTCGTGAAAATTTTGATTTTTCAGACACCGCTCAGCGCGTCTCGCCGGTAATCTATAAATAAGCGTTCCATTACATTACATTATCTTTATACGCCTCGAGCTATATTACATTACCCCTTAGGAAACCTTAAAAGTTCGCGTGGAGCGCGATAAAATAATTTACGATCCGCGACTTGAAGGCGTCACCATAATACTGACTTATAGCTTTAAGTGAACGGGACACTTTTAATACGTGCCATCATGAAAAAAACTTCTTAGAGACGTTTTCAAATCTTTAAACAAGTGCTTGAACCACGACTCCACCTGATGTTGAGTGGAGATGCAGCAATTAAATATAAGGAAATAAACACGAGCAAGAATAAGTGTTATCATGTTAGCCATTCATTGCTCAGCCAATAGAGAGAGAAAATAGGAGATAGGACAAGGGAAAGAGATGAAATGGTCTTTTTTATTTTGGATTGTTACTATTAAACTCGGCGGTGAAATACAAAAATTACTACTAAGTTGGTATTATATGAAGATTTAATATTTGCACCTGGCCAATCACACTACTCAATCTTTCCTACGATTTTGAACACTTTAAACCGTCTCATTTGATTAACAGGAGAAATAGCAAGCAATTGTTCTAAAGGGTATTGCAGATGTTCCCTGGTAACCGGAATCTAAGGTCCAAAAGATAGAATATGAATATAGCTGCATAGCCCCGCATAGACATAGAAAAATATAATACTGAATTGAGTCTCCTTTTCAACAATTCAAAAAAGGAGGCGGTTCTCAATTTGAATGTATGTTTTCTTTTATATTTGTGACCTCATAACTTTGGATTGGGTAAACCGATATTAATGATTCTTTTTTTTTTAAAGCCGGTACTTCCTGTGTTTCACAATTCTGACAATGGCATTCATGAGAAAACCAAGTAAGTCTTCTGTTTGCATTAAGTATGTGCGCCACAAATGGACAACTAATTCAACATCACGCTAACCGATTTCGATGATAGATTTTTTATTGGAAAGGATACACTTAAATTATTTCTATTTCGGAATTTTCCTACGATAATTCTGAAATACAAAGAGGACGTCCACGTTTAATAGCGTTTTAAGTTTGATTCGGTTTGAAGTCGTTTTTGTTTTTACTCGCAACTAACTAATGTTGTTTAAATACCAAAGTATATTCGATGTTTCAAATGTGCCTATTCACAGCGCTTGTGGAATCAGATAAATGGACCCGATAACATGGCAGCGGGTATAATCCGACCGTAACACTAATGCTAGTTAATCTCGTTGAGCGCAAATCCCGCTAAATTATAGTTGCTGTGGTCCAGACTTAGATGCGATCAAAAAGATTTTTCATGGTCACATCCGATTCCCGCTATTCCCCTATTACCGCAGGCCCTGTGCTAAGTAAATATTATGTACATAAAAATACAAAAAATTACAAAACAAATATATTATTGCAACCTTACGTTCTTCCTGACCACATGTCAAATGTCACAAATTATATGTCGCCTGTCACATGTGCTATTCAGATATAACCTGTCCTAATTATGTCACCTGTCACCTGTTACCAGACCTATCATCTGTCGCTTGATTTGTCACTTGTCACACGTCTTCTGTCACGTGACCTGTGGACCTGACCTATGCCTTCACCTGTGACTTGTCACTTTTTTCCACGTTCTCGCGACCGTGCGCCTACGTCTACGCATTAATTTTGTATGTGACAAAATTATAAGTATACATCATGTACAAATTAAGCTTTCAGCTGAACATTATTATATAATTTGTCAGAATCATCAGATGTTGTCATTAATAAATATCGCCGGCAGCCGTCTTAGCGCAAGTAATTCTAATATAATTATCATGATTCCGAGAATTACACGTCAAAGGTATGCAAGAAAACATCTCTGTGCGAGTTAATGAGTTTAAAAATGTTTTTATGTAATAAATATTAGAACGTTTAAGTTAAGGAACGTTAAAGTAAGCAGTTAGAGGCAATAATCATGAATAAAATTCACCCGACAGTCATGCGGCCACCATTTCAGACAAGCAGAAGCCTCAGCTTAGCCTCTCGCAGGACATTGATAGCTGAGTCCATGTTCCACACGATGGTAACTGCTAATTGTGACTATTGGACGTGAAATCAAGGTATATAGTAATTTACCTTTATTTCCCTCCACAAGTTTTCGATTTGCCTACATGGCAGTTATTATCCGACCCGGGTGACTCCAAAATATTTATTTTCGTTTATATAAGTAATTGGTTACAAAAGAACCATATATATATACTTCGTTCCTTAGACATGTGAATCTTGGGAGTAAACTTGAGTGTATTTCCTTTGATGTCGGCTTTATTAATCAATATGAGAAGTCTCGTATAAGAATTAATTTTGGGAGAGTATCACGTAAGACGCCACTCGGGGTATAATAACGTACTCATTATATACTAATATATAATATATTATATATAGCATTGAGCGAACCTTATTAATGGGCATTACAAACTGAAGGTTTCTCGAATCCCTGATTCGATTTTCTACCTAATTGAAGGGATGTTGAAGTAAAAGATATATCGATATATTTTTTGGTAAGGTTATATCAGTACTATCCGTTATACTGTATGAATCTATATTTTCCACTCATCGTAATTTAAGTAGCCCATAATTCTATATATTAGAAAAGTTTTATGCTATTAGAGCACGCGGCGCGTAACAGTCCAAAGTATCTGATCTGATTTGATTCTGTTAGCAACCTACCACTAAGTACTACTACATTCCACTCGTGATGGCAGCACAAGTAAAGGTTTTATTTACGTTTTATTTTATTCAAGTTGACAACCAAAAAAAAAAGAAAGAATGGAACTGTATTTTTATTTAATGTCTTACGATGTTTGGTATACCGTGTGAAATATGTCGATTTAATTATCGATGTTAGATGATTCGATAACATTGTATTGAAGGAATATGTCGCGTTCATATATCGATATTTTGAAATATCGGTATAAATACTCCTACCGAATTGTGCTTAGAAGTATCCATTTTACGGATGTTTAGCTACACAGTTATTTTTTCCGTGTTTGGCGACAAGATCGGACACAATTGAGACTTTATTAATATTTTTTACGTCAAACAATTTCAAGGATCACTTGATCTTAAGTAAACATCACCCATTCAAAACACCAAGAGTTGCTAATACCATGTTGGCGTTTAAGACAAGTATATTTACGAGCAGAAACAAAAACCGACCTTAATTCAAAAAGGAATATTACGGAATAGAATTAATCGAAACCTAACCAAACCCTCATCAAACTACCTTTGAAGTACATCCTTTTCAATAAAAAATTATTTATCGTCATCGATTGACGTAATATTGTGTTAATCGTCCATTAAACGCCTTCATATTTAATGCAAATTTAGGACTTATATGGTTATCTCATAGATGTCATTGTTTCAACTGTATCATATGGAAAGAATCAGCTTTAAAAAAAGTCAATAGTAATGAGAATAAGAAACATACAGACGAACTGAAATCCTCCTTTTTGAAGTCGCTTTAGAAGAGTAAGCTCGTTTGAAAGTCCCCAGAACATTTATATCCAAATAAAAACATAATTATTTATGCAAATAAACGAATGTAATACGTATATAGTTAAAAGTTAATTAGGTTATCCGTCAGACACGATCCGCCAATTTCCAACTGTCAGAATATCCGACTTTTGACAAGTGAAATTCAATTATGTTCGGAGAAATTATTGAATTATTTATAGGTGCCGCTTAGTGTTGTGTCTACAGCCGATATTGTTGTATTTATAGGTGCCGCTTAGTGTTGAGTCTACAGCCGATATTGTTGTATTTATAGGTGCCGCTTAGTGTTGAGTCTACAGCCGATATTGTTGTATTTATAAACGAAAAGTCACTTCCCACAAAGACACGTCTTGAAAACGAAAGACATTAAAACCCCCGTCAAATAATTAAGAATTTGTTGACCTGTACAAATAAATTGGAGTACCTGCTTGTAATATTCAAAATAACCTCTTTTTACTACATGCATGTCAAAATAACAATTTTACAACTTTCTGTCTATTTGTTCCGGCTAATCTCTGGAACGGCTGGAGCTATTTTGACGAGACTTTCACTAACAGATAGCTAATTTAAAAGGGAGTAACTTCGACTAGATTTTTATTGTAATAAAAATGAAATAAACAGTTTTTAATCGTGTATAACCGCGGGTTGCACCTAGTTTGGTACTAAAGTATTCCGTTTTGTGTGGACATTCATGATTGTGGAATTAGCTGGATGACCTTAACTACTTCAGTCGGAAGTCGAATCCAACCCCTTTTCGACTACCTAATCTATTCATTTTTTCCTAAAGACCGGAATCGCGGTGGCAACTCATTTGGTGCGTCGGTGTTACATACACGTGTAGCCGTTGTTCTGAAAACTACCGCGAACTGGGTTTTAATAGATGATAATTTAGTCTCAAAAACCAAAAATATTCTACTGATTTGTAATAAAATAAAATAAATATAAATTTCTGTTCGAAAATGTGCGCGCACTGTTCTCTCTTGCCCCTACAATAATAAAGAAACGTAAACTCCATTTCTTCCCTTCACCTAAGCACCCTTTTCGTAACGCTCTCGTCACGCATTCACCGACTTACTCCCCAAGTCCAGTGTGCATAAAGTAGTTTTACTTCAAAAAGTAACGTAGACGTACGTTACGTACGTACATATTATAACGTATACGTTTTATTCTTAAAAAACCGTACTGCTCTTTTTAAGAATAAAATAATGAGCACCCGCTTGGTATTATTGCCATATGCATCGCGTGACTAAAGCCAATACAAACAACGCCTGAGGAATTACAGGTGCTCTAAACGCCGACTTCACCAAGATTGTAATTTAAATAAAACGAGAGTGCTCGGTGCAGATTAGTTAGTTCGTTAAGATGAAAGCAGACATCATATTAACGGCCAATTTATTTTAAATGGCCCGCTCTATTTGTCACGACCGCAAACAAAGTATGCGGCATGCCAAGAAACGTTGGGCGGGATGCCAGACGTCTCGTTAAGAAATAACACTAAAGCTGGTGACACTGCTAAGGATATGCTAGTAGAATAAGATTTATGTCGAAGATATGTTATTATGGCAAAACTAGTAGAACTAGAGATGATGACGTTTTTGAGAGATATGATATGCAGTATGCATCGTTTATCTATAGGGAAGACGGAGTTGGGTCTTGACCACTCCCTTGAAAAATACAAATGTGCTTTAGACTACACAACTGTAGTGAAACTACTTTAAGTCCATCTAAATGTATATGTTTATATATAAACAATTATCTAAGAGAGAAAGAAAATGTGCACATGTACTGCTCTCTGTTGCTCCTACAGTGTGATACAGACAATAGGCCTGCACTGTGTCTTAGATATACGAAACGTAACCGGCTATGAGAGAAAGAAAATGTATGCTCGCACCTCACTCTCTTGCCTGTACAGTAATATAAGGAACGTTTCTCTCTCTCTTAAATCTTCACCAACCTATATCTCCCTCCCAACTTCCCTTCGCCTCATCTTATCACATTTTTCATAACGCGTTCACCAGCTTACGCCTCAAGTCAAGCGTATGTAAAGAAGTTTTACTTCAACGAGTTTTGAAATAGAAACAAAAAAATAATATGGAAGTCATGTTCGTTAAGTAATTATCAACACAAAATGGTGTGGCGGGGCACTCTTGCGCCTGGGCGTACTGGGCTTAGCTAGCTATATTAATAGCTTTAACCCTTCTTGTTGTGTGTACATATCATTACGTCGCTCACAAATTAGTTGTTAATTCAGAAAATAAAAATGGCTTAATTACCGTGTCGTTTGCTTAACCCGGTTAGAATTGTAATAAAGATTTTAAAAGAACTGAGAATATGATGACTTGAGATTATAAATTAAACACTTTTGATCTTTTCGTTTGCGAATCCTCCATAGCGTCTGTTCACAGACGACAAACAACCTAAGTATTTATTTTCGCTTGACTAGAACGCATTTACAAAATATCTTAATTATTTATTGCCTTTCATTTCAACGCTCTCTGACACTTTTAGTTAATTTAATAAGGCTGTGATAAATCCATGTGATTGCAATATTTAAAAAGTTCCAGTCTTTATATATATGTATATATATATATATATATATATATATATATATATATATATATATATATATATATACAATAAAAAAAAACCCCTTGTTGGGCGCAGGTCTTCTCTGTAAAGAGTATAAGAGCATAGTCCGCCACACACCTAGTGCGGATTGGCAGACATCGCATGCCATAGAAAAATGTAGGTTTCCTCACTGCCGAGCAAGTGTTAAATCAGCACATAAAGTTTATTGGTGCCAGCACCGGATATCGAACTCGGGTTGCTAGCGTTCTATGCAACTGATCCCACCGCCCGGACACTGAAAAAAATTAAGTGCCTGAAAGAGATAATATAAGCGCGAATACTTCGTAATATAACGAACGATACTACGGAGACAAAAGAACTTCAGTACGGTTCAGCGTTTAATATTTGATCTGTCGCGTCAGATTTGATTTCTGACGTTGGTTTTTGTTTTTATCTATAGAAATAAATAAAATTGGTGAGTCTGTATGTAATACTAAAATCACTTTTTACTACACGCACATGAATATACATCCGGTACATATACCAAAGCAACATTTTTTTTAAATATTTGTCTGTCCGTCTGTCTGTTTCGGCTCATCTCTGGAATGGCTGTATCGATTTTGACGGAACTTAAACGGCACGAGTAACTTAGGCTGCTTTTATTTAACCGACCTCAAAAAGGATTGATCAATTACATTATTATTAATTAGATGGGTAGTTTCCCCTACAATAATAAATGTTAAAGTTGATGGATGGATGTTTTTATTTGATTACGCCGGAACGGCTGAATGGGTCTGGAAGAAATTAATCGACTTTGAAAAGGAGGGTTCGGATTTAGTTATTATTCAGTTTTTCGGATTTCTAGGGGACATGTACGTCAAAATAGAGAGTGAGCGCTTGGGATACATAGCGCCGTAATAGATCAGGCTACGAGCGTAGAGCTAGAATTATTATAATAAGATGCCATAAGAAACGATGGTAACGTCGAACCCCATCAATTTAGGACAAATGGTAACCATGCCCTCATCAATTTGTTAATATCCCAATAATTTCGGGAGGACCAAAAAATAACGAAAAAGAAAACTAAATGACTTTTTTGTTAAATTGCAAGTGGACGAAGTCGCGGGCACAGCTAGTTGAGAATAAAAATATAGAAAGTTTACTTGTATTGCGCACAAATTTACATTAAATTATTAGTGGCACGTTATAATTAGTACGACATTAAAATACGTCTTCCAGTATAACACCTGCTGCTGTTTCGAAGTGCCATAAATCTTCGGAGCCATTAACGTCCCAGGCCAGTCTTCAGTGTCACTGTGGCGGGGTCCCAAATAATAATTTGTGTCTACCTTCATACTACAGGAAGAAACCGTACCGCTATATGCATGTACTCGCGCGGAATGAATCTATTCACCAACAATACATTTAAGATTAAGAAAAATGAAGCTTTTTCGTAATTTTAAAAATTATAAAAAACTAGATCTCAAGTACTAGGAATACGAGTTTTGTTGTAAAAGCTTATATTTTTTTTTCACAAATATTACCAACATTCTCGTTAACCTCCCCAACTAAACTTTACCTTGTGTTAGAGGATGGTTCACGTCAATAGTCGAATGGTGGATTCGAACCTATGACTTTAAGATTCTCAGACAGCACCGTAAACTATTGGCGCTTCTAATTTTTTATTTGACTCTATATACTTGTATTTATATATATTAGAAGTCTAGTACTTCTTACAATGACCAGAAGATTTTCTCTACCTTCGAGGTATATATAATACAAACATACTAGGACAAAAAATATGAACTTGTTAATAAAAAATAGTATTTTTTTGTTTTCTTTTTTTATTTGAAAACATAGGCTAAAAACTTCCATTATTATAATTAAAGATGGCGGTTGACAGGTGACAAAAGTCTCCAAAAAAATACAAATTCGTTCTATTTACATGTGATACAAAGTGATTTTTCTTTGTCCATACAGACGACATTGATTTTTAATGTTTTTGTTTGTTTTATAATTGTTTATTACAAGATTTATGTTCACTGAAAAAAAGGTTTTATTTTATTTTAAGTTATTTAAATAGATGAGCAGAGAAGTCACGTGCATACAAAACATTAAGTGACAATAAATATGTCAAACGTAGTTAAAGATTGTCCATCTGTACAAATCTCGGTTTTGTCCTTAGACAATACAAAGATTTTCAGAACGTTTTGAAAGTAAAAACTATATACAACGCGTAGGTAAGAAGCCAATTAGAGACTAACGCCTTAATCTGCAATCCCCATGAAGAAAAATATAATCGCATGGTGGAAAAAATACAAAATATGTTTTGTAGATTTTTATATTTTAAACAATACGGCGTATATCCTTGCTTTCCGCTGATGTACCCGAGCATGTTTGTATTGGGCATCGTCGGGTACAGCAGGCTGCAGGTGAGGAAAGGCGTCGCCCTGGTCAAGTATGTGTGGAGGGTGCTGCGGGACTGGGTGCATCACCCAGATGTACTGGCCTCGTTGCAGCTAAGAACGCCTACTAGATATCTACATGCGCCGTCGTCCTCCGTTACTCCCGGTCCCTACCTCCAGGACTAACTTATCGAAGAACTCTCCAATGTCACGCCCAGTTGGGTTTATTAATACTATATCGCAGCAAGTGAATGTGTTTTGTTGCAACCAGTCGCAATTTGTTGAGGTTCCGTACAAGTGATCGGAAGGAATTTTCTTTTTGTGTTTTTTTCTTATTTTTATAACTTTTTTTATGTTTTCTTGTATATAAGTATTATTTAGTTACAGCATTGCATTGGTTCGACTGTAATGATGCTCTATAAATATTTTTAAACATAAACCTTCAAAACATATCTTGATAATATATTTTAAAGACCTGTCGATCACATAATAAACTAAATGTCAGTGGATGCAGTCTTCTTAATGAGTAATAATGTCTTTAAACACAAACAAATAAACAAAAAAAAAAAAAAGTATTTTAAAAAGTTTGTACATGCAATTAATCTTATCAGACAGTTACGTAGCCTGTAATGTGACAGCTAAGTCTGGGAGTAAATCAAGATGCATTACTCTAACACTTGAACTCTGGAATCTAGCCACTAACTTATGGACGATTCTGAAATGTTATAACGTCACGTCAACGCCTTCTACGTTGATATATCGTACATTTTTTAAGTAAAAGTATAGTTAAGTTAGAAAACGTTAGTGGTGTTGATAAATAGCTAACTAGAAGTTTATCATGAATATGTTGTTTGACGTCTTAAAAAACAAAGTAATTGATTTTCAACAAGATAAACAAAGTTTTCAAATGAATCTAATTTTCCCCAGCTCCAGGGCACATCAACAAAGGCTATAAAACAGACCTGTCCAAATTAAATGTTAACAATAGTAAACACTTTGAAGTGGATAATAGAAGACAATTAATGCGTCCGCAAGCGACAAGTAATCATTATAATAAATCCTTTTCAACAATACAACGGAACCTCGATTCCCGCCAAAAGCAAACAAAAGACAGTCACCAATGATTTACAGTACTGTTTCAATACCACGCCATAAAACCTCTCCCTAATATTCATTGTTTCTGATTAAAGGTTAAAGTTATAGTCTTTATATATATGTCCCACTGTTGGGCACCATCCTTCTCTGTAAAGAGAGTATAAGGGCATAGTCCGCCACGCACACCTACTGCAGATTGGTAGACTTCACTTGTCTTAAAAAATTAGTAGGTTTCCTGACGATGTAATATAAATCGCGCGTATAAATCAGTACATAAATATGCAACAACAAATTTATTGGCGCCGGCACCGGCGATCGGATTCGAGTTGCTACCGTACTAGCGTACTAAAGGTTATTAACGATCATTGATTCCAGTAATGTCTTTCTCTTTAAAGTACTATAAAGGGTTTATCAGGATTGTGTAGCATTCCTTCCCATGGTTATTCCAATCAGATTCGCAGATTGCTCGATGACTTTGTAAGACAGTTTCCATCGAACTATCGTTGCTCTTTTACTATGAATGTATAAAGTCGA
The DNA here is from genome assembly GCA_029286785.1 of Meandrusa payeni. Taxonomy (NCBI): domain Eukaryota; kingdom Metazoa; phylum Arthropoda; class Insecta; order Lepidoptera; family Papilionidae; genus Meandrusa; species Meandrusa payeni. The sequence goes on from JAGSMX010000023.1 coordinate 316,167, forward strand.
CAACCCACACTCGATGCCATGGCTCCCGTACCGTAGTTATATTACGAACTTCTGTCGTTTACAATTTCTTTTGTCATTCATATTTGCTCTTGTTGTAGATAAAAACTAAATAAGTAATTTAAGTTCCGATAATTCAGAAATACAAACGAATTCGTTAGTCGAGAATTCTTATAGTTGAAATTTCAATCGTAATCGTCAATGTAAAGTATTTTTTTTCAGAAATATTACTAACATTATTCATAATTAACCATTCTAACTAAGCTTAAGCTTGTGCTATGAGATGGTTTACGTCAATAGTTGAATGGTGGATTCAAACCTGCGACCTCACGATTCACAAACCGTACCCTGAACCATTAGGCTATTGACGCTTCATTCACAATGGTATTATGAAAGCTGATGTCAGCTACGAGCATAGGTACCAATTTTTCACAACGTACGAAATGGCAAGTAAAGACTTCGTGATGCCAGCTGTAAAGCGGACACTATTCTGTTCTAAACCGCAGCCAGTACAGTTGCGTTCACAAGTGTTTACATTGAAGCATTACGTCACAACGTTCAGCAACATCTCTTAGTGTATATGTAGCAGGCTGTCGTTTCAAAGGTTGCCTGAAGCGCCAGAAAGCAATTAAGCTAATGCCGAAACTTTTCATACAAGCTTTACACCAGCTTCATTTGGATACACCTATCATTTATACAGCTTGAAATGTTGAAAGGCTTTAAGGGAAATGTAACTCTTTAGAAGATTTCAACGGAATCGCAACTCTGGTATAATGCTTATGTCTCTATTGATAGAAGTATATAAAATTATAGTAAAGTAATTAAAAGGCACGTATATAGTCATAAACTAGAAGGAATTTCATTGGAATTCTCTAGTTTATGATATAAAATAACCGCCCTAGCCTAGGATCCTCTCTAGTTCAACCTCAATTCTTCCGTATGTGTTTTTCATGTATGTTACCTTTTAACTTTGGACTGGGTGAACGAATTTTGATGATTCTTTCTTTATTTGAAATCTGGTGCTTTCAATGTGTTCCCATTCTAATTTAGTCCAATTCTGACAACGGCATCCATGAGAAAACCATATAAGTGTTAAATTGTTTTTAAAAGCGTAAGCGTTAAGTTTTTTAAATGTAGCCAAATCTGTGTTAATAAATAAATATTCTATTCTATTCTATTTGTATTGAGTATGTACGTTACAAATGAAATAATAACTTAATATCACACCGACCGATTTGGATGATGAATGATGGAATGATTAATTTTTTATTGGAAAGGGTGTAAAGAGTTGTTTGATGAGAGTTTGGTTACGTTCTGATTAATTCAGTTTAGTTTAATTCTAACCTAATCGATTTAAAGTTGATTTTTGTTTTTACTCGTAAATATACTTGTAGCTCTCTAAAAGTGCTTGACCACGATACCACTTGATTCTCAGAAGAAAATAGTGGGATGTTAAAACGCACAAAGCTTAGTAAATGCTTATCCTACTCTACTCTTAAAAATCACACAAAGTAATCGGAGGGAAAGACAGACGTGGGTAAACTATTCCAGTCCTTTGGTGTAATTTATTTATTTAATCAAGGAAAACTTGCAGCTGTACAATATTATTATATAATTTACAGATATCACTAGTCTAGCAGATTACAAGTTTTCACATACGTTTTAAGAAATAAAGTAGAAATGTTCAAAAATTGGGTAACACAGGATTGGGTCGCACACAAAATATCGCTAAAAATACATATATAAAGCTTATTTATAGAGACATCACTAACGTAAAATAGGTCGACAATATTGTACTTCTTACAAAGTTTATTGAATTCGTTACACGCTCTAATAAAATGATGATTGATCATATTATATGAACAATGAAAGTCGAAGCAAAGCGCTTCGTTGGAGTTTGAGAGATGTCCACAACAGAAAGATGTGTTTCACTTCCGACTACTTTAAAAGGCCCCAAATAAATACGTAAATGCTTACAAAATGCTAAGAAATAACAATCATTTTCTAAAATGTTTAACAAACATACACACCACACTCATAGCAGGCTTAAGTTAACGAAAGTACTCACTTTAAGCAATTTACCACTTTATGCTTCCATTGTATTGAACATCTCCAGATAGGTGTACTTATTACGCAACAAGATTAGCAGTGTTTGGTTTCAATTGTAAGGGTGTTCATACACTGGAATGTTGTTAAATAAAAGAGTAACTGGTTTTTCTTATACAAGGCACATTGTTTGAGTTTATACAAATATAAAGTATATCCAGACACAACGGGACTGTGTGACTATGTGATCAAAAGAAATATTATTAAAATATCCATTGAAATTCTACCAATCGAGTGTGTGAGCACCCTTTCATACAAGTAATTTAGTTTAATTCTAACCTAATCGATTTAAAGTTGATTTTTGTTTTTACTCGTAAATATACTTGTAGCTCTCTAAAAGTGCTTGACCACGATACCACTTGATTCTGAGAGGAAAATAGTGGGACGTTAAAACGCACAAAGCTTAGTAAAGCCTATCCTACTCTACTCTTAAAAATCACACAAAGTAATCGGAGGGAAAGACAGACGTGGGTAAACTATTCCAGTCCTTTGGTGTAATTTATTTATTTAATCAAGGAAAACTTGCAGCTGTACAATATTATTATATAATTTACAGATATCACTAGTCTAGCAGATTACAAGTTTTCACATACGTTTTAAGAAATAAAGTAGAAATGTTCAAAAATTGGGTAACACAGAATTGGGTCGCACACAAAATATCGCTAAAAACACATATATAAAGCTTATTTATAGAGACATCACTAACGTAAAATAGGTCGACAATATTGTACTTCTTACAAAGTTTATTGAATTCGTTACACGCTCTAATAAAATGATGATTGATCATATTATATGAACAATGAAAGTCGAAGCAAAGCGCTTCGTTGGAGTTTGAGAGATGTCCACAACAGAAAGATGTGTTTCACTTCCGACTACTTTCAAAGACCTTGTTTGAACCCCAAATAAACACGTGTAAGCATTAACGTGTTTATTTGGGGTTAAGAAATAACAATCATTTTCTAAAATGTTTAACAAACATACACACCACACTCATAGCAGGCTTAAGTTAACGAAAGTACTCACTTTAAGCAATTTACCACTTTATGCTTCCATTGTATTGAACATCTCCAGATAGGTGTACTTATTACGCAACAAGATTAGCAGTGTTTGGTTTCAATTGTAAGGGTGTTCATACACTGGAATGTTGTTAAATAAAAGAGTAACTGGTTTTTCTTATACAAGGCACATTGTTTGAGTTTATACAAATATAAAGTATGTTAATTACAGTATCACATGAGACATGAAACAAAACTTGTAAGTACATTTCTTTAACAGTAACGAGCAAAAGAAAAAACCGACTTCAAATCGAATCCAACGTAGACGCTATTACGCACGGACGCCCTCTTTGTATTCACAAATTATCGTAGGAATATTACGAAATAGAATTAATCAGAACCTAACCAAAATTTCATCAAACTTCTCTTCAAGAGTAGTATATCCTACCAATACAAAAAGAATCATCGAAATCAGTTGGCGTGATACTTAGATATTTGTCCATTTTCGGGTCACATACTTGATGCAAATTTAAGACTTATTGTAATAACTTGTAGGTTTTGTGGAATGAAATAGTCCAATAATTAAATAGTATTACACTCGCTTTATTGAAAAGCCATAACGTTGTACTAAGAATTATTTTAACGAATACCGTTACAACTGCGCGTCCTCACAATCTTTATACAAAATTAATTCAAAGTCAAATTACACACTAATAAAGTTAAATTATTGTTTACAATGCCAAGTTTATGTGATGTTCAACTAAATTATTAATTATGAATTAAAGATACAATAAAGCTCCGGTAAATCATTAAGATATCATCGGAAGTAGGTATGCATAACAATTGCTGGGAGCTGGGAGCTGTGTTGCTAGCTATCAATGGTTTTCTCATGGCTGTCATAGTCAGAATTGAATCGTTTCTCAAAGGTCGGCATTGCACCTGCAGCTGTACCGATGTCGTCGATGTTCACGGGCGACGGTGAGCTTTAAGCTTATTTGCCTCTTTTCGTATTAAAAAAAACAGAAGCAACTAGGACAGCCAACCATGCTAAATATTTATTTTTTATTTTTTTTCAATAAAAAACTAAGGCTTATAAATAAATAAATATGAAGTATATATCCTTACACAACGAGACTTAGTGATCAAAAGAAATATTATTAAAATATCCATTGAAATGCTATCAATCGAGTGTGTGAGAACCCTTTCATACAAGTAATTTAGTTTAATTTCGATCTTGTGCGAAACACCAGGCGTGTACCTTACAAGGGTACATTGTTAAAGTGCTTCAGTCAAAATTTGAGGCTGAACCATTCACTTAGAACAATAGATTCGAATTCAAATTCTTAAGCACAAATTTACGATGAATCAACAAAACCATATTTCTGTAGAACTTTATGTCTTAGTGTTATGTCTTAACGTTAACGAGTGAGAGAGAAAAACATATTGATGATGATCTCATGTCTCTTTATTTGACAAAATAAAATTACATAAATAGTTAATTACTTATTAATAATTCGTTAAAACGCCACCTGTGATAAGAGAGTTGAACTACATGCGTAACAGTCATGGCCGCCGTCTATACGACAATAACTAGGTAAATTACATGCAAAAAGTTAATGACAGATATCATTAGTAGTATAAGAGAAGAAAAATATGAATAGTATTATAATCACTTAAAGTATGACTGTTCTCTTTCTTCTAGAACTGCTAAACAAATAGCCCTCATGTAATTCAAAAGAACTTGGTTAAAGGCGCATCGTTCTCTAAGAACTGTTGTCGAACTTCTTGAATGTAAGCCTACAAGATATTCCTAAAATTATGGTTTTGAATGACAGAAGATCTCAACCCAGCAGCAACCTGTGAGTTATTCTCTGATTTTTTCACTCGCCCTCAAACATACTGCCACCGCTGTTCAGATTCCCATAACTCTGATTTTTAATCGTTGACTTGAAGAAGGCATTGTACCCCAGATATGGAATGTATGGAATTTGTAAAAAGCCTAATATACCTCCCCAGTACAAACACTACGCAGTAAAATGCAAAAATGAAAAAAATCCTAAATAAGCTAAATAATTTTTTTGTTAAATTCCGCACAGCTAGTGGTTAATAAATCATTACTAATGTGTTCTAATACTGGCAGCACTAATACGACCGTCTGTCCGTCGCTTCAGGACGTAACGAGGTGAGTCCGTACACATGTAAACATCGGTCCATAATTACGTTCGTAATAAAATGTATCTTCTACTTTATTACAGCGGTAATTCCGCCAGCCAACTTGTACGCTGCATTGTCCAAGTTCCTAAATATAACTGACTCCACGTTTATAACCGATTTAGACAATCGATCACAGGAAGGTCAGGGGGAGTGGACTAGAATTAATATCAAGATATAAATAAAAAACTGGAGTGTCTGTTTGTAATATTACAAGTAGTACGTACAAGTACCGACGTCGAATCAAACGTTACACGCTATTACGCACTGGCACATTCTTTGTATTTCCAAATTATAGTTAGCATATTACGAAATATACGAATATATATATATGCATAATATGGATGTCTATACGGCACATATACCAGAATAATATTTCGTACAATCATCTTTTTTCAGTCCGTTCTGGCTAATCTTTGGAACGGCTGGACCTATTCAAAAACGGGAGTTTCACTGGCAGAGAGCTGATGTAATAAGAAGTAACTCACTACTTTAGAACAATTTAAATAACTAGTTTTCATTCGCGAGTAACGCCGCGGGGCACAGCTAGTATAATTTAAGCACGGTACGGTCACCTCTAATTCAAAGACACAGGTCGACTTAAATAATTTATGCAGTAACATAAATTCTAAAGTCGGTATGTACATTACGAGTCGTTTCGTAAAAAAAATGGTAAATTTAATTTATTTGTATAATTTTTCCGTGTTCTCTAAACATGGCGCTGAATTGTTCTCCGCTAATTACAGAGGAATAATTTAATGCTGCTAAGAATTTTACAGCCTCTGGAGCTCGGCCTTTTATTGCTAAGCCGACCATTTAAATTCTTACCACCAGTTGTAAAAATTTAATTTGATATCATTTGTTAGAACAAAACGATCTGCTACTTCGGTATTTAGTGATGTTGCCTAAGTTCTTATAACATCAACTATCTGACGATGAAAGGCCCGCCAAAATCGGACCAGCCGTTCCAGAGGTAAGCCCGAAACAGACAAGTTATTTTGGTACATGTACCTGTATTTTCGTTACCATTCATTCGAATGTAGTAAAAAGCGGTTCATATAATATTACAAACGGACACTCCAATTTTATTTATTTGTACAAAAGGATGAGGTGATCGACGTAAATCAGACATGTGCACCAATTCAAAACATCGACCATTACTGGAATAATACTTATACTTACTAATATTTACTAGTGAAACCAAAATACAATTTCAAATCGAATCATACGGTAATCGTTATTACACGCGGACGCCCTCTTTATATTCCGAATAATCGTAGGAATATTACGAAATAGATTTAATCAGAAAACTCATGAGACACTCCTTTCCAATAAAAAAATAATCATAGACATCGGTTGCCGTAATATAGAGTTATTCGTCCATTTGTCGCGCACATACTAATATACGCACATGCAAATTTAAGACTTGGATTTTCATGGATGTCAGAATTGCACCAGCTTTCAAATAAGAATATAAAGAATAATTAAAATCGGTTCTCCCACTCGAAAGCTATGAAGCAATAAACATAAAAATAAAAGATATCAACACGAATTGAGAACCTTCTCCTTTTTTGAAGTCGGTTTGCAAGTACAATAAAGCAGCAATGTACCTGAATGCTCGTAGAGTAATAGTATTCGAGGATGGTAACCATTTAGACTCCTTGTAGAGAATACAGTATACTAGACACTATATTTTTCAAATTGTTTCAATATTCCTTTATTTATATATCTCAAATATATACCGTGAGAATAAAGCAACTTGATTTTTATCAGTGGAATCGATTCGGTTACGAATTGAGTCGTCCGATTTCATTTGTTCCCCAACAGAAGTCGTCGCGCGACTTATTTGATCGCATTTACGATGCATTTGAGTTTATTGAACATAATGGAATCATATATTGAAAAGATTCTTTTTTTGAAAAATCTACCAAATTGCTTTATGTTAAATATTTACGAACCGTGTTTATTTTAGGCGTATTCAATTTATTGCCAGCGTAGTTGATAACATTGAAATAAGGTAAAGTTTTATTGGAACTTTCTCAAATGGAGATCACGGAAAACGCCATTTTTTCATTGCCATAAAGGTATTTGATAACCATACCTACTCTGCGGTTGATATAAGCTTATCAATATCGCACTACATCGCTTAGGAATTCCTTAATAACATATATCGTTAGCATTCTTTTTAAAAAAAAAAACATACTAATCATTTCAAACAATTATGTACTAGAATTTTCTTCTAAATATTACCAACATTAATGTTTTTCTTCTTCTTTGTCGATCCCTCATTTCTGAGGATCGTGGTCACTAGAGCCCCTCAAATGATCAATCTGCCTCCATCGGTTTCGGTCCGAGGCAGCCCTCACCAGCTGGTAGAGATAAGTAGAGGAGATGGCACCTTTTACTTGGTCAGACCATAATGTTGGCGACCGGCCTTCTGTGTTGCTAACGATGACCAGCTTTTCAAGGTTGCCATCCCTCTACGCATTTATGTTACGACCTTACAACACTAATGTTACGACCTTATATTTCGCAGACCGTACCCTAAACACTTTGGCTATTGAGGCTTTTGAATTGACAGCGCCAGAGGCACACTTATAATATACACGAAATGAATACAAACGAAATGAACCTCCTTTTATAAGCAGGTTAAAAGCTGATACCAGTTGCGATGGCTTACTGTCCCGTTCGAATGCGTTGTGTAAATACCCTTAAAGACGGTGACTTCATTTTCTTTAAAAGAGTATTATAAATGACGTAATTCTCTTTGCCCCTCGCAGCTTTTAATAGCCGCCGTCACTTCGCGTTAATTGATAAGCTTCGTAATTAATTCATTATTATTTCATCCGTTGAATACAAAATGAGTTCCTTCACTTGGCGACTTCTTTTTTCCAATTAATATTTTTCCCATTCCACTTTTGTCGGGAAAATGTCAAAGACGATGATCGTATTGAACGTTTTAGATCCGAATTTTGATACAAACGACGGGAGAAATTGTTGTCTTTGTTCGTAATATTTAGAAAAATGGAACACTCATTTGTTTATTTAATAGTGGATTCCAACTTAGCTCTGCTTCCCATATGTCGTAGCAGTTAGCCTATAGGCTAAACTGAAGCTTTCTAAGTTCATAAGCAATAAGTGTATTTAGTTAAAGTATAATATAAAATAGTCATTATATATGTATATTACTACATATAGTATAACTATATGGTAAACACACACACATACACACAAACCTGTTCTTTTTGTTGTGTCTATAAACTGTGAGCTGAACATATGCTAAATTTTTTCTTTCCTTCCGATTACAATGTGGGTGTTTTCAAGAGTAGAGTGAAGCATTTACTAAGCTAGTGCGCCTTACCATCCAGGATTCCATTTCCACTTAACATCAGGTAGGATCGTGTAGTAGGAGTCACACCATGTAGCCACGAAGTTTCTTCGGATAATATAGCGCCACCTGTGACCAGAGAGTAGAACTACATGCTTAATAATCACGCTATCGGCCGCCGTGTTTAACGACTATAGCACTTCCGTTATGTATTTATCTTACGGTTTTATTCTCACATTTTGTTCAGATCAGTAGCGCAAAAACCCTATCTCCTACAAGCCTGCCGTAAGGAACTTTATTGAAATAAAAAAACACAGGTCCAGTAATACCTAGCTTACCCTAGGAGTCAGAGACTTCTCTCTTTCTCTGTCTTTATTACTTGATGACTGCATAGTGTAGCCATAAAACAAGTACAATAAGTTAACTCTTCCATGATATTAAATTCCCCTCTACAAAATTCCTCGAAGTCTTCCCTGCCTTTGTCTTTAAAGTAAATGGGATGAAAATGGATTGTTCGAAAACAATGGGTACAAAGAGTTTTGTTGTTCAAATAGGATAAACTAGTTTTGTGTCCGTAAAACAGTGCGGGGGCTGCTGGGTACACTGTATTATGCAATAATATATAAAGTGCTCAAGAACTCGAAGACTTTGTTATCGTACAAAGATACTAGCGATATTAACTTTGCATAACGATGCTTGAAATCAGTTAAAATTAGTGGTAACCCAGCGCTCGTCCGACTTATAGTTCGAAACTTGGTCGATTTGAAACAACACTACCTTTCTTAAGCATAAAAACAAGTGTGTGTGTGATCACATGACTGAAATACTTACTTGGCTCTATCTATATACATGTATAAACAAGAGCGTACAGTATATACACGCAACCGTGTTAATTAATCGAGTTCAAGTGATAAAAATGTACGCTAGCAGGCTCTCTTGCTCCTACACTGTGATACAGACAATAGGCCTGCGCTGTCTTAGATATACGAAACGTAACTCTCCCTCTACCTTCAATAACTTATACTTCACGCCTTCTTTGTATTATATCCGAATTATGAAAATCCGTAAGAATATTAAGTAATAAAATTAATCAGAACCTAACATCAAACTGCTTTTGAAGTCCTTTTCAATATAAATTAATTACCGAAATTGCTCGGCGTCATATTGAGTTATTCTTCCATTTGTGGTGCATATACTTGATGCATATTCAAGACTTTTGTGGTTTTCTCATGGATGGGATTGTCAGAATTTGACCAAATGGGTCCAACGGAAAGCACTAACTTTTAAAAAAAAATAATTATGAAAATTAGGTTACCCAGCCAAAAGTTATGCGGTAACAAACATAAAAAAAATACAGACGGATTGAGAACCTCCTCCTTTTGAAGTCGGTTTAAAAGTTTTAAAAGAATCGGTTGAAGTAAGACATTGAAATCTCTACAGATAACTCAGCCGGACTGCAGAAATCAATTCTCTGCAGAAAGCCGGTATCGTTTTGATATTATGTTCAATTATGGACTCACAAAATATAGCAAAAAATGTTAGTAGAAGGCGGTAACGTTAAGTTACAATGTAAGCCTCCAATATAAGTGAACAAACGTAAGGTAAATAATGTATGTACGCAGGTAAGACGGTCGCTTTCACAAAAGACGTGTAAGTGCTGATATTGGAAGTCTCTTGTTTGCATTACACAATAGAAGCAGCCACTCACTATATTTTACACAACACAAAGAAATTGAATGTATGATGAAATAGATACAGTTGTCAATCATGACTTTCTATGGCATTACGTCTCCGTTGAATATTTAAATATATATAAATATTTATAATTTATTATTTTCGTATATATCGTATTTTTTTCTATACACAAGTGTCAGAAATACAGTTCATTTATTCCAGTAATACGAAAATTAGAGACAGAATACAGTATTCGGCACCTACCACTGCCTCACTTACGTAACACACACATACATAAATAAGAACATGTTTCTTCAACCGACTTCCAAAAAGGAGGAGGTTCTCAATTAGTTTTCATCACTTGCTGAATGAACTGACTTGCTGATTTTTTTTTAATTTTGCACAATATTAATTACTTTTGGTTATGTTGTTTTATGTCTTGTTTTATCTGTTTTTCAGTGTTCTTGTATCGAATAAATTATTCTGTTCTATTCAATTCGTCTGTATGTGTTTTATGTTTGTTACCTCACTTTGGATTTGAAAGAATAATTATATTCTTTCTTCCACGTAACTTGTAGAATCAACTGTCATCAGCGGAGTCTCGGAACTTGTATGATTTGAGACCTTCAAGAAATGAGTTTACTTCTGTCTCGAAGGCAACGCACCTGCAGCTCCTCCGGTGTTGTGAATGTCCATGGGCGACGGTGATCACTTAAGATTAGAGAATTTTGCCTAATCCATTGATTTTTCCAATAACCTGTTGGCTACCAGCCAACAGCAATAAAGCAATAATTTCAATATGCTCGCATAATATGCGCGCGGATGTAAATTCAAAGCGGATCTCCATAAACGTCAGGGAGCGTACGCACTTAGTGTTGCTGGAGATTTATCGCCGCGGGGGTAGTTTCTGGACCATTTCCCTTTATTGTTTTACTAAATTGACTCCACGTAAGCCTGCTTGAATCAGGTGGCTGCACTGAAATATTTTTTTAACATTTCAAAGATTTTACATTAAGCTTAGTTTTAATGCAGTGATTCTAAACCTTTTTTTGTTTGCTTCACATATTTAACGATTTCAAAATTTGGCGGCACACAAAGAAAAAGATAAAAATTATTTACTTACTACAACACACTGCATAAATAGTTTATGACAAACATTTTAAATATACGAAATAATGACAGCGTTTTGCAAACAATAAAACGCTTATTAAATAACTTACCATATTCGAAGCCTTATTATGAGAGTGGCAACACTGCTTTACCCTGATTGGTCGGTTCGGTTATTCCTGTCCCTGTCTGACATACGTCATCCCTTTTCCTCTATCCCCACCACCCAGGCAGGGCACTCGAGGAGTGCTGCGGGAGCTTCATTGTATCTTATAAAACCTATACCTGCTAATGTTTTCTTTAAAAGATAAACAGTATGAGTATATTTTAATTGGAATGTATGTATTACTTAATGACCTCAAGGGCTGATGTATCTAATAAGATCGAACTCATTAGATTCAGCTAAATTAAATTCTGCTAGGTATAGGTGTTTTTACGCCAGGCAGAAAGTGAAAACTAAGGCTTCGAATATGGTAAGTTATTTAATAAGCGTTTTATTGTTTGGTAAAACGCTGTCATTAAAAACTGTACCGTTATTCGAAGCCTTATTATGAGACGTGTCTGTTATCGCCTGGTGTGGGGGATTGCCAATGTGATAACTTAGATATTTGTATTACTTTTACTACTTGCAATTGCGTAAGTGATTGTGGATGTATATTTTAAAAGCACTTGATTTCTGATGGAAAGGGTACGCACATACATAAATATGTCTTTATTGGTCATAAACACCTTTCTTAAGAATTATAATAACAACAAGCTCTTAGTTATTGTTATGGTCTTATATACAGTATATTAGTACTAAAGAAAGGAAAAATGTATTTAAAATACATACAGACCGGTTTTAGGCATTCTAGCATAAAAAATATGCAGAAAAAAATCTCTTGACTTGTGCGATCTTGCGAAAAATATAATTATAATAGCTATACTGGCCTGAGGAGGCATGTAATGGTAAATGAAAGCATATGATGCCACTTTCTTGCAGGATGCAGCCTTCGGGAGGCCCCGAACCCTTAGGAACAGGCTGCTTGGTTTGCGAATATTTCTTCTCGCTTACGATAATTCAATTAGAGGCTTTACTGAAACTACTGAAACATTGAGGTTAGGTTTGACTACTTTGATCGTTGCCCAATAGCTTTGATTAGATTGCTTGTAAATATTATGATCGGTTTTTGAACCGTACAGAGGCCCGAAAGGCGATTCCAGTAACTGAAAAACTAAAATGGTTATTGTCAATTGGTAACATCGTCAGGTCATGGACCAGACGTCCCGAGCAGATATATTACAGAATACAGCAGTCCCGAGCAGATATATTGCAGAATTATATACAGGCTGTCCTGCGTAAATATTCAAAGAGACCGAAGTTTTTGTTGAAGTTCTTAATGGTGTGTTAAACAAGTTAATCGAGACAGTGTCTATGTCCCATTTGGGGGTTGTGTGTTACATGTGCGTTATTGATGTTTTTAGACTGAAATAGCATTTAAAATACTAAAAAACTAGTTTCGTTTGATCACAAAGGGTCGAGACAACCGCTTTAAAACAAATCGCTGTAAAACGAGATCGTGTTGTAAGCAAAATTTTCTGTTTTTGGAAAAGATCAGACTTAAAACAAGTAAGGTCAGAACCAGAAGCGGAATAAACGGGTATCATATTAGCTTTGGCCAGCGTCGCTAAGCTGTGTTTTAAGGTCTCTTAGTAGGATCTCGCAAAATGTTTTGGAGTCCAATCTTTTAGAAATGCACTCCACCCTTACGCTGGAAGCGTGACTTTCCCGTGTCAGATCCTCCGTCCTGGGAGGAGAGAGGTTTTGTTGGGGTCACCTCAAGTAGGTTGTGGACCGATAGAGGGGCTGTTAGCGCACGTCTCTTGAGGTCTACTTGCCAGAAAGCTTTCTGTCGTTTTGGGAACGACATCCGGAAATACTCCCGCTAGTTTGTACTGGGTTTGTTTGTCCGTCGCATCTAGACTCGCCTATGTGGGGTACGACGTGGGCCTTCTTGGAAAGGAATAAATCTGTTTTAGGAAGTTATTATTAACGGTTGGTTCAGATGCCATTCTGTCTGACGGGAACCTATTGAGAGGTGGTATGCCTCTACATTGTATTTGCCTTGTAGGCGGTGTAGAATAATTTCCAGAAATATTATCAATATTCCTGTTAATCACTCAACCAAGCTCAAACCTGTGCTAGGAGACGGCTCAATTCACCGGGGGCGAGTGGCGGATTCGAACCTTTCGATTCGCAGGCCGTATCTTAAACCATACCTATATACATATAGGCTATAGCCGCTTAAACTGGAATTTGGATTGTGCACCTCCTTTATTGCAAAGGTAGGATACAACTATTCAGTTGTCTGATTGAACAGAGATGATTATTGTAATATTTTGTAGGTATTGTGGAATGAAATAGTCCAATAACTAATAAACTCGCTTTATTCAGACGGCGTAACGTTGAACAAGTGATTATTTTAACGAATAACGGCGCGTCTTTACAATTAGAAGTCATGTTACAAACAAAGTTAAATTATTTGTTTACAACGCCCAGTAACTTATGATCAGTAACTTATTAATTATGAATTAAAAACATTAAGATGCAGGTAAATCACTAAGATGTCATTGGAAGTAGTTACTGTACATAACAATCGCTAGGTACAATGTACTGCTAGCTAACATGAATTTACTAGGGTAAGACATTGATCGCTTACGTCGTTTTGAATCGCCGGCATTGAATTGAATTGCCGATTGAAATGCAGAGTAGGAATAGATTAGTTAGGAATAATTCTATGATCAGTTCTTTTACGACCCTCTTTGGAAGACACTAACTTTGTCGAGGTCTCCTGGAGGACAAATTTACCAGTTCAACTTAAGTACAAAACTTGCAAAATTCAAGCTGCATAGTGGGCTATGTATTTCTTTTAGACTTGCTTGTTTGTGTTTGTTAGGGGGTCCCAAACAATATCAACGTATTGAAGATTTTTGTAGTTAATTGAAGCGAAAACTTTCAGGGCAGAGGCTAACCCAAAAGGGAGACACGTCATTTGCACAGTTAATAATTAATAATACATTTTACTATTAATTAATATTAAATTAATAATAATAATAACATTTTGCACGTAAATAAGATGGAGAAAACGCCTGTGACATGATGTTATGATGAAAATGATGAGTCAGATGAAAGTTTTGCATTCGAAAATCGATTATGGTTTACAAGTCTGTACTTGCTCGCATGCACGTAAGAATGTAGTTACATATAGGAGGAAGGATCCGTCCCTTTTGATGTTAACAAATAGGGTTGAAAGAAGCTTGCGCAGCTTATACGAGTAATACTCCTATTTTCATCATTTTTGTTATTTAGGACTTCGTTTGTGGCGAAGAGGGTGTTATTATATATTTTCCGATTTTTCTTTTCCGATCCCCGTTTTAAGGGGTGGTTTTATAAAAATCGAGATGCGATATCAATCGGTAATTAAATTAAAACGTTTGTGGAGCCAATAGGCCCTCCCAGACTTGATAAAATTGTTGGAGACGGCCCGTTTGGAAAACGAAGTCAAATTTTCGTTTTCCTTGCCCTTTAGATAGTTTATGATGTAATGTGTATATGCGAATACGACAATTGATGCCCTGCGTGGGCTTTCTATTAGGACCGGGCTTCATAGGGCTACGGTTAACTCCTTGCGCAGGAGGAAGCCCATTTGTAAAATAAGGCACGCCATGCGCTGGCGGCGGTGGTGGTCCGCGGGCCCCAAATGGCACCGAGTAATTAGGCATACCTTGCGCAGGCAGCTCACAGAGGTTTATTACTGTACTGATGTGGCTTGCGCAGCCAGAATCGTCTCGCCCACAGAGAGAGTAGATCATAAGATTCAATAATAGACAGAATACTTTAGCCGTACCACCTAGTTTTGCTAGGGTGGACGATAGTACCTCCGATTTTAAACAAATTCTCGCAAGTAGGGGATATTTTATGAAGGCTACCCTTGACGAATTTATCTTCACTGAACGTAACCTTAACGTAAAATTAAATGACCGCGGTGGCCGCAAGCCATTTGTATAAGATCGTTTGTTTTAGTATGCTTTGCGTAATTGCCGTTCCCGTTCAGTGAGAGATTTTCCGTAGGATTTTAGCTCTTCATTACACTAAATTTGTGAGGCCGACCGATTATGTGATGTCGGACCAGTTATCAGTATCGGAATACTGTGTTATTTTTTGCGATCCAGAAAACTGGGATCAAATTTTTGCAATAAACGGTTTTAAGAGGTTATCAGTATCGAAATACTGCGTTATTTTAATCGATCCAGAAAGCTGGGATCGGACTTTGCAATAGAAGGTTTTAAGAAGGTATCAGCATCGAAATACTGTCTTATTTTAAACGATCCAGAAAGCTGGGATCAGGTTTTACAATAGAAGGTTTAAAAGTTATCAGTATCGAAATACTATGTTATTTAAATCGATCCAGAAAGCTGGGATCGGACTTTGCAATAGAAGGTTTTAAGAAGGTATCAGCATCGAAATACTGTCTTATTTTAAACGATCAGAAAGCTGGGATCAGGTTTTACAATAGAAAGTTTTAAAAAGTTTTCAGTATCGAAATACTATGTTATTTTAATCGATCCAGAAGCTGGGATCGGACTTTGCAATAGAAGGTTTTAAGAAGGTATCAGCATCGAAATACTGTCTTATTTTAAACGATCCAGAAAGCTGGGATCAGGTTTTACAATAGAAGGTTTAAAAGTTATCAGTATCGAAATATTGTGTTATTATAAACGATCCAGAAAGCTGGGATCAAATTTAATAATAGAAGGTTTTAAGAACCGTACTAACTGAGGGACATAAATCTGTTTGTGTTATAGGTTAGGTTATTATAATTACCCTCATTGTTGAGAGGTACATACGCAAAAATAAAAAATAAAAATAATTTTTGCAATAAAAATTGTTGGATGTGACTTACTTGTTTGGCAACGTTAGCTAACGCGTTGCCCGTGTCGAAATCGACGTGATTCCTCTTTCTTTAATTTCATTGTAAATTTCTTGCGCGGTAAGCTGCGAAAAGAAGTCGACGAAGACGAGCTCGGATGCATGCTTTCCTTTATATCCGTGGAGAACAATAGGGGACAGGAACGACCGGATATATATATATATGTATACATATTTTTTAACTAAACTTTTTTTTTTTTTTTTTTTAACTTAATAATATAAGAAGAAAAACTGATTTGAGCACGAACTAAGGTTTAGTTTTACACGACCGCTCAGTGCGAAAATCAGGATGCCAATGAAGCTCCCGCAGCACTCCTCGAGTGCCCTGCCTGGAGTGGTGGGGATAGAGGGAAAGGGATGACGTATGTCAGACAGGGACAGGAATAACCGAACCGACCAATCAGGGTAAAGCAGTGTTGCCACTCTCCTAATAAGGCTTCGAATAACGTTACAGTTTTTTAATAATATGTATTCATGTTAAAAATATATTTTTTTAAATGATATAATTAAATAATATTAACATAATTTTATATTTGCAAAATTTGGCGGCACACAAAAGTGCCGCGGCACAGTGGTTGAGCATTACTGTTTTAATTAAATTAAAATCTTTATTTGCAATATGGTTTACAACAAGATGTTCACATAGAGTTTTACAAATTCTGCTTAAAAGCGTGAAAATGTAAATAGTAGAATATAAAAAGAATATCAGTATTTTAAGTCGTTTAAAAAACTATTCTTCGTTACAGCTTACAAAGACTGAGGAACGCTAATTCTTTGATTTTTTTTTATGTAGCGGAACTAGCGTATGGGAAGTAATGCAGAGCAGGCAGCATGTAGTGATAAGCATACATGAGCGTCTGCAATTATACGAAATGTTATAAGCAGATGAAGTTGGGTTTTTAGGTTTTAGAACGTCGCTTTGTAGATATGAGAAGTCGGTGTCAAGGAAGGGAATCGGTAAAGAATTTTTATAATTTTATTTTGCAATATCTGAAGTTCGGAAAGTTTTTTTTTTTGAAGCAGCACCCCATGTTTTAACAAGGTATAGTAGCTGAGTAATTTGAATAGTGAACATCGCAATGAAAAAAAACTAATTAATTTAAAAGTGAAAGAGTTTTTCTAAACAAACTAGGATGCGATGCCACTGTTTCTATAGTCATGGACCACACCATTCAGAGGACGGATGTTCTAGCTCATTAGTACGGCAACAAGTTGTTGCAAAAAATCCTCTCGCAGACGTTAGTTTGTCCATGAGTGTAAGTGACGCGTGTTAATGACATAATGCGCTCTAGTTGATTGATGTCTGCAGGCGCCTTTTCACTCCACTGCCAAGTTTACGCATTATTAAAAAAATTGCAGCAAAACAACTTGTCATTGGTAATATATAAAACAAAACTGATGGTCAATAAATGCCATTAAATGTTTATTTTTTAGTACCTGGACGTCATTGCTCAGTAGTTTTTTTGGTAAATCATGCTTAATAGAAGTTCAGGCGAAGCGACCTAAGAGCTATGCCAACTCTCAATCTGGAGAAGCAGGCCAGCTTATCTAGCCAATCCGTGTCGTTCGCCAAATAAAATCGTCCTTTGTGGAAATAACATTTTTCTTTATCGACAAGATTTTTTAAACCGACTTCAAAAGATTCAATTCGTCTTTATTAATTATTTTTTTGATATTTTTTACCGCATAACTTTCGAGTGGGAAAACCGATTTTGATGTTTTTTTTTTATTTTAAAGCTAGTGCTTCGTATCGTCCTATTTGGGAATTCTAACAATGGCATCGATGAAAAACCATACAAGTGTGAAATTTGCATCAAACATGCGCGCTACAAGTGGACGGATAACTCAGTTCGAAAATGGTTTATTATTATTATTTCTATTATATCACGCCAACCTATTTTAAATAATTTTATTTCGTAATATTGCTACAATAATTCCAAAATTCAAACGCGTCCACGTGTAATAACGTTTAAAGTTTGAATTGATTTGAAATCATTTTTTGTTTTCGCTCATAAATAAATTTGTCGTAATAAATATTAGTTATTACGACCTCAACAAAAGTCGGTAAATAGAGATAATAATCGCTAACCGCTTTAACAAGCTTACCTTTATTAAGTCAACAAGACTATGTACGTGACCAATCAATTACAAGTGTCAATAAATACATCAGGTTCTTAAAATTATAATATTTTTAGTGCATTAGATAACAATGTGAAAGAATCGGAAGTTAAACAGGATTCCGCAAATAACAAATGACTACTATTTTACTCGAACAGTCCCGGCAACAAAACTTATCTTTTCACAACGAATATTCAAGAATGAGTGATGAATTTGACAGTCGACCTGCCAATAATGATGATATTAATCTATCCCTAATAGGAAAGGCAAAAAGACTTTAGTCCATACAGCCATGTCTTGAATAGGAGAATTTTGGTAGTTTTAAAAGCCGAAGTTACGCCTTCATTGTTCTTGAGCGTAAAGCCGAACGCCTTCTCTTCACCTGACGCCAGCTGGTGACAGCTCGATTTTCGGGTTCGCCCCGCAACACGCACGTCCTCCTGACGTGCCCCGTAGGTTCAAATTCCCCTATTCTAGGGAGCTTTTGAACATATAGGCCCCCCTCTCGACCTCCGTCTCAATCGAGACCGAGAGGTTGGGAGGGCGTAGTAGATAGATTCGTCGCGGCCGACGCTTGAGGGATTAGCCACGACGCAAAAATAGTTATACCTAAAAAATCCGTGTTAAAACGGTACCCAAGACCAGGGGAGCAGTCGTCCCCTGCGCTGATAACCTGGGTAATGGGGTAACACCCCGAGGCCCGTACCTGCGAGGTTCCCGGGAACCTAGCAGATGACCACACACACACACAGCTCGATTGTGTTACCATTATATAAAACTAAACGTCGTGATATTTAATATCGATTACGATGATAGTAATCAATATTAAATGTCTATAAAAACTAATTAAATAAAAACATATCAGTATTATATAAATCTATATAACCATTTCATAGACTAAACAATAATTACAAACGTAAATTTAAACATTTGAAACAAATATAATATTTTAAGCAAGAACTCGAATTCAGAACGTGGTCCACAGATACACAATGCGAGGCGTAGGGTCTTTGTTTCGCACAGATACCGAGTTCTCGCTGCGGCATTCATTTTAAAGCCCTACGGATTTTAAAATAAATATGTTGAGATATTTTAAATCAAGAATAATAGAAGCGAAAACTCATATTTAAAAACAATTTCGGCAAAGTCGCGGCCCGGCGCCATTGTTCCTATCGCAGCAATGGAATAAACAAAAGGTGTATGGCATTTAACAAAAGGTTGGGCGAGCGGAGTTGTGGACCTTCACGAAATTGAATATTACCTGTTTCAAGCCCTTGCGCAAAAACAAATATTATAAAGTAAAAAACAACGAATGTGCTTTAGACTGCTCAACGGAATTAGAACATCTTTAGCTCCTTCTATATGTAATCCTCCTCCTCCTTGTGTCGTCTCCCTCATTGCTGAAGATGACATTTACGAATTATGTGGCGGACGACCGCGGTCTTCGGCGGTGTGTATCTTTGGCAATGCCGGTCCCAAGCCCGGATGATAAAAGAGGAAGGTTGCCTGGAAGCCGTCTACCTGGCCGCAAAAAAGACAATGCCCAGCATCGGGCGGCGGTGAAATAACCTGACTAACCCTAGGCCTCAATAGCCTCGCCGGACAAAGTCAGAAACACTGCGGTTACCCCCCATGAGTCATATCCCAAGAAAGCCTCTATATTTATGTATATACATAAGTATAATTTAAACGATATATATTATAATATATTAGTTATACGATATATATTAGATATACGAAACGTAATTGGCTATGAAAGGAAGAGAGAAAAGAAATATGTGCTCGCACCTCTCTTTCTGTCTTTACTAAATTATATCTCCCTCTCAAGCTCCTTTCACCTCGCCAGATGACACTTTTCGTAACGCATTCTCCAACTTACTCCCCAAGTCAAGCGTGCGTAAAGAAGTTTCACTTCTTACTTCTATATACGAGACAATTCCGTTATCAATAGACCTTATAAATCTATAGGTATTATAACAACAGATGCGTTGGAAGTATTCTTTGGCAAAAATACCATCTCCTCGATTTTCAATTCCCTCCCGAGTTAATTGATAAGCTTTAGAATTAATTCATTATTCCTGACGGAATACGAAATGACTTCATTAATTCGAGAGCGTTCATTTTTAAACACGACATAAATTCTTCTGGCGGCCATTTTATTCCAATAAAACTTTTTATTTAGAAAGAAATTAATTATCTCCGGGATTGAAAAGGTTCGGAATATTATAGGTCCATAGATTACCTTCGTTATATATTTTGTCGTAATTCGACCCGTTTTATTCTGAATGTTTTCATTTGTAGAAATATTAAAGACGTTAAATTAGAAAAGGAATTTAAACTAAGTAAGATTCTAAATCTTTATTTCTGACACATTTGTATACTAGTGATATAAAAAGTTACTCGTTATTACTAAACTAACTATGTTCCAATTGTATCGTGAAAATAAGTCCAGCCGTTCCAGAGATTACCCGGAACAAACAGACAAACACACAGACAAAAATTTTAAAAATATTATTTAGTTAAATGTACAATATTTCATACATTATATTCATATGTAGTGATAAACGTTTATTTTAATAAGGAAAACACACACTCCAATTTTATTCTATCATATATTTATTTGTATAGATATGTATAAAATATTCTAAATAGATTGTATGTCTGTTTAGTGTTAGCATAGTAGTCAATATATTTGCGCACTAAACTATATTCAACTAGCGGTCTCGTCTGACAACTTCGCCTTTGACATAGTTCTGCTCACTTTACACTGATCCAATCCGGGAGGCTTGCGTGAGTTGCATCTTGAAATGTTCTAGAACAACAAACTTGGGATCGGCTTTGTTACTTCGGCCCTGTTTGAACTGTGATCAGGTTATTTTTCAACCGACTTCAAAAAAAGGAGAAAGTTCTCAGTTCGATTTTTTTAATTATTCTTTTTGTTTAAAAGCTGGTTGTTCCAATCTGGTCCCATTTACAATTTGGTCCAATTCTGACAATAGCATCTATGAGAACACAAATAAGTCTTAAATTTGCATCAAGTATGTGCGCTACAAATCAACAGGTAACTCAATATGACGTCAACCGATTTCGATGATTTATTTTTATTTACAAAGAATGTACTTCAAGGGTAGTCTGATTAATTCTATTTCGTAATATTTCTACGATAATTCTTAAATACTTTTGCTATTGACGAGAATTAAATAGGACTGCATGGGAAGCAGCAGCTTTTTAGCAAATGAAAAAAGATTTATCATAATCGCTTCACGCAGTCCAAAGTTAAGAGTGAACCAACATAAAAAACATACAATTCAATTGATACCCTCCTTTTTTTAGGTCGGTTGAAATCCATCCATTAG
Source organism: Meandrusa payeni (assembly GCA_029286785.1). NCBI lineage: Eukaryota > Metazoa > Arthropoda > Insecta > Lepidoptera > Papilionidae > Meandrusa > Meandrusa payeni. The sequence goes on from JAGSMX010000023.1 coordinate 338,028, forward strand.
TTATACGTAGCGGATGTGTTCTGACGACCGAAGATTTTGCACTCGCCCTCCGTATATGAACACTCAGTAAATGTAGCACTTCCAACAGTAAAAGAGGTTTTGTAATTGTTCCTTGTTGTAATAGAAACACGAAACGTTCATATCGATTATTTTGTTTCAGATTTTACAAAAAGAATCGAGCGGTCTGTTTCCTAGCAGATGTTTTATGGTAAGTTGACGTTACCGCTTTATAACGGTCAAGCCAAACAGCGAGCGGGGCATAGCGTTGGCGTTTGCAGTTGTAATGTACTAGTTAATATAAAGCATCACATACAGAGCTACAGATAAAAAACTAGACGAGTAGTCACCTTCTTAGAATTTCTTTCTTTTTGTATCAAAAAGCAATTGAGTCGATATAGAATGCGCCGCGAGCACGCTAAATCGTTCGCTCGGTGTAATCTGATTTGGCTGATCCAATTACATCTGATATTTGCAGTTACTGGAAATACTATCTTCCTGTCTAAAGGTTTCTCATTCAAATTGCTTTTAATAATCAAGGAAACTAGTTGGAGACTAATTACAAAATTATTTCAACATATTAGCTGTAATCTGTTAGGTGCAAGGAAAGATTCATCTGTGCCCGCAGTGACTTCACTTAATTGTAGTCATTTCCTTTATTTATGTGTATGTAATAAAATATAAACATTATATTTTGATATACCGTTTTACTGCCATTTGTTTAATTTTAACATGCTAGAAAAATTACCCAAAGGGACCCGCTTACCGTTAAATATCCGCTGCGGTGTACACAGCGCTTTATAATGTCGACATTGCGGTCGGATTTATTCGTAAATATTATGAACATTGCCGGGAGGTTATACCCTAATAACTAGAGGTCTGATTTATGCCAATGATGCCATGAATTGAAATGCCATTTGCCTTGTTCTGTACTCAATGTATACTTAGTAGCAAAGAATTTGACCCTTAGAAACTATTTCCAATAGATGTATGACAGATTTTATTAAATGTGACAGTGTGAATAACATCTGTATTAATGTCATTAATTTATGACATAGCTTGTGATCAACTTCTCAGGCGGCGGCGCGACGCTGATATCGCGCCATAAAAGAATTTTTGCCGCTTCTTTTATTTTTTAGTAAAGTACTTCATTTATCTATACTAACATGATGGAGTGTAAATAATACTATTAAACGTTTTAAAAATATGATTTTTTTTAATCAGGATCGATTTTTTCCCGTCTCATTATCAAAGGTGTCATTAGTACTATCGTCTGTTATCGTTTTCAGAAGAAGAAAGAAACGTATTTAAATTACTTCTTGTCTTAGATTTTCTTTTTTTCCCTCTGACTTCAAGGTGGCTTAAAAAAGTGTTAGAATGCGGTGAAGCACAACAAATATGATTGGATTTGATAAAAGGTGGTTTTGTGAAACAAAAACAAAGCTATGGTAAAAAAAGTAATAGCGGTATGTACTAGTTTAAAATTAAAATACAGTTAATGAAATGCAATAAATTGTGTTTGTTCGAAATATTTGTTCTAATTGTACACAGCACAAAAGGTCACAACACTTCCCATGCTCCACGCGTTTTACAGCGAACTGACTCCCCCGGGATCCCGGGGGGCTGCGCTCGGCGTGACAAATAGTCGCTGACAAACATATTGTCGCGTGGGACAGAGAACATGTTTGAACAGAATGCTTAACGTCAAGATTCCATTTGTAGAATAAAACCCTATAACATCTAGAATGGAATAAACAATAATATAATTTAAATAATTTTTTAGCTAATTTAAATTTCGATGTGAATGCTTTGCACTTCTGGACTGGTCTGTCTAGTGATATTGTAGAGGCAAAGTCAATTGTCATTAATTTGTGAATAATTTATATATATATGTGTAGTATTATTTTTGTATAATAGGTAAGTCTATATGTTTGTATGTATTACATATGTTTATTTATCATACAAATAGAGCTCTGACCTTATTATACACATTTACCTTTAACATTAACCTAATCATAAACATTCTTGTTACCCAACTATTTATTTCTGTTACCTCTCCTTTTTTTGACGAATCTAACAAGATCCAGCTTTGACTGTTTGGTCACTTTGTTCACCGGATTGTTAGGTGGCATAGCTCTTACGTCGCTTACCCTGAACCTCTATTCCAAGGAACTCGACACGTGGGTCATCACTGTGAGGGATAGCCTCGGCTTAGACTCCGTTATAGCAGCCTATATAATACAAATCATCACTTGTTAACATAAGGCGCCTCCATAAGAAAAGCTCGCGTGTTTCTGGCATTAAAAAACCGATTAATTCACAAAAACAAAACTGTCAATTTATTTGCTACGGCGTAGCAGGAAACGTGTCTACGACATATTTGTATGGTATGTATGTATATTGTACTCCATTATTCTGCGTGAGTTCACAAATGTTACGAACGGATTACACTAAAGCTTATCTTAATGTACAACAAATATTGGAAGCGTTGTAGTGCTGAATTGTTTTCCATTACTATATTATACTGTATTATATATGTGTCCTTTATAATATGTGTTACGTTGTGATAGGAAAAACCCAGTCATGTTTTCTGCGGCATGTTTTGAACATTGGCCGTTTCGTTAGCGTTCAAACATTATCACCTTCACGTTTTGAATAAATTTTCATAAAGAATAAATAAAAAAAGCAAAACGGATCATCTCTAATGGTCCGCGGTTTCCTTTCTTCTCCATTTGATGGAAACGCTCGGACTATAAATGTTTTTAATAAAAATATTCCGCCCTCTAATTGCTGTGAACAAATGTAGGTACTTCTTTTTTGGAATATTTTGTTTGTATTATTATTTTATTTTAACGTATTTTGGTGCTACGTGGGTAGATGGCCTGCTTTTGAATTCATTTCGAATCAAATCTCGAACTTCCAATTAACTTTTGGTTAACGATTGTCATATCTGACAATAATACGCTCTCATTTCCTTATATAGCATACACATGACATACAAGTTTAAAAAGGTAATAATCACCGTCTGCTTTTCGAATCTGCAGCCGGCTTAAACGATTTTTTTTTGACGAACCTACACAAATTTGCCAGAGAAGCCGTCTTTTACTGCTTCGCCGGATTGAGAGTAGGCATAGGTCTTAGATCGCTTAGCTTGAATCTCTATAGCTAGTAACACGTCGAAAGGGTACTCCGATGAGGATTAACCTCGGCTGGGACGGAATTTTGTAGATCGAATAGAGGTTCAGATAAATCGTCCTAAGACCTATGCAATGTTTCGATGCGGTGAAACAGACAAAATCAGCTACTCTGGCTAGTCAGTGTAAGTTTGCCAAATTTATTTGTAGAATTTATTAAAGGATTTTTGATCGATCCTTGTTCAAGCAGTTGTATTTTCTGCATAGTCTTAGAAGAAATCCATTAGAAGCAGTCCGGTGAGTAAAATAGAAAGAATTGTTTTGTTGAAGCTAGTTCTTTGCTCAGGTGGATAGTTGTAGACAAAAATTTCGCCCCAAATGTTGGAAATGGCATCGTTTAATTTGAAGTGTGGATATTTCCGCAGTTATCAATTCATCGCAAATATTCCCTTTTTATTCCTCTGCCGGCGCGGCCGTAGTCACTGGACGAGCAATCTCTCACGAATGGCTTTTCAATTAACTGATACGGTAATGGAAAACGCTTGAATGAATGCATTGGAGTCCATTGGAAACCTGAAGTGTTCCTAACGCTGTTAAGTTTTATGCAGCTTTCTAGCTGTATAAAACTGTCCATAGGTAAAAAATACTGTCTGTCTGTAAATAACTGTCAATAGTTAAGAAACGTAGTGCTTTAATGGCACAACCTTTTGTGAATTTTGTCTTATTTGTTTATGAAATATTTGAATAATCTTTTGTGAAGAATCGTACAGTTGAGTATGACAAAGATTTCAAATGTACGTTAATATTAATTATTAAACCTATCAAGTTTTAGAAAAGGAAATTATTGAATATCGATGTGTCTAGAAAAATATCATTCGAAACCAATTACGTACAAGAAGCAAAAGAAATTGTGGAATATTTTGTAATTTCAAATAAACTGTGGGGAAGAGAAAGTATAAATATCGTTAACCTGTTACCCTTGAGGCGATACAACATTGAGAATTTATTAAATGTAAAGAACGTGATTTTTACATTTGAGAATATTTATTTGAATACCTGTTACACAAATATAAACTCACATAAACTTCAATCGGAACACAACAGCTGTCTCCCATGAATATATTCCAATTGCGTTAAAGTATTTATTCCTTTCAAACTATAAAATTCGGAGAAAATCCCGAAACTAAATATCAATGAAAAATTTCGAACTGTGGTTAATACATTTTATTAGTTTTGTAATTCCATTTTAAATTACTGTAATATTACTATAGTATTACTATTAGAAATACAATTTATAAATAGATAAACATTTATTGTTCAAAAAAAACGATGAACATAACTACTTATTGCTCTAGTTTAATACTGGGCGGACGTATCACTACAAGCTATCTCTTAGAAGTTACTAGGAAACCAGTCTCACGCCGTTTAAAGTCACACTTTCACTAAATCATACTTTGTGAAAGTGTGATTTTAAACGGATTTTAAATAAAAGCAAATATAATTTTTTTGACAAAAATTTATTTGTACTTCTATTATTAACCGTTCTACTAATTTTCGACAGCGACATTTCAGAGTAATCCGAAAAAGGATTACTACAAAAGAAGCACAACCTTACCACCTAATACCTTATAAGCGCTATGCTATGTATAGAACAAAGCTCGTCCTACGCACGGAGCCACATCAGGAACTAGAGGCGCGTGGGTGAGCTCATAGTTCCTTGTGAACTGTGACCCCGACGACGATTGTAACATAAATGCGGGGTCGGACATCGGAATTATCTAAATCTCTCGTTTAACTGATGCTGTAGAATCATCTGATAGGGAGTCCTACAATTAGTGTTTGTACGTCTAGTCATAGTCGTAGTACTAAAAGTCGCTCAAGGAGGTATGGGGCTTTGACTGGGATCCTTATAAGTCCTTAATTTTGCATCATGTATGTGCGTCACAAATGGACGAATCACTTACTGTCACGCCAACCGATTTCATAGCTTTTTCATTTCATTTTTGATTGGAAAAGATGTACTTTGAGAGTAGTTTGATGAGAGTTTGTCAGGTTCTGATTAATTCTATTTCGTAATATTCCTACGATAATTCGGAAAAACAAAGAGGGCGTCCGCGTGTTTAACGTATTCGACTTGAAGTCGGCTTTTGTTTTCAATCGTAAATACTTGTAAAGAACTGGAGCTTAAAATGTCGCTAACGTGTCGTCTTGTTAGAAGGATTTGCGGACGGTAGTGACTCACCTACTCGTAAGATGAGCCACATGTTAGATTACGCCCTCTATAAAAAAAATATTCAGCTTGGATTCGATTAGTAGATCATCAGATAGTAAGACGAAGTATTACTCACTGGGATGTCGTAGCTTCTTACAAACAAACGTACTTTAATATAAAGGCACGTTATAAAAAGCACAACCATTCCCAGTTTCATTTGAACGCACAAGAAATTGCTAAAGAATTCTCCTTAGATTAATAGCGATTTCCCTTATTATCTTAAAGAAAAGTCGAGAAACAAATGAGTTGAATAATTAATGAGAAAGATTCATTTACAGTTGCTTCATTGTAAGGATTTCTATTTCTAATTAGCTTTTTAATTTGCGTTTGCAATGACTTGAAACGGAAAATCCCTTCATATTTTTTTAACGTGAGTTTAGCTGTTCTTGATACTGTCAGTATCGTTTTGTATTAAGAATTGAACTCAATAAAAATTAAAAGATACAAATTAAAAAATTTTAAAATTTTAATTTGTGTCTCGCCCTTTTAACTCTAGCAGGGTAGATAGAGAGGGCAGTTGCTATTCGTATTCAACTTCAAAAAAGGAACAGGTACTCAATTTATGTATGTATATTTTTATGTTAGTTACCTCATAACTTTCGACTGAGTAAAACAATTTGGATGATCCTTTTCATTTGAAACCTGGTGCTTCCCATGTCGTCCTATTTCAATTCGCTCCAATTCTACAATTGCATCCATGAGAAATCTATATGTCTTAATTTTGTAGTATTAATTTTAAGTATTTGCATTAAAGGTTTGATTTTATTTCGTAATATTCCCCCGTCAATTAGGAAATACAAAGAAGGCCATGCGTAATAGCGTTTAACGTTTGATTCGATCAGTTTTTGATTTTACTAGTAAATATATGGTATATAGATGCACCCAACTATTTATCTGTATGTAAGAAATAAAATCGGAAACTTATTGTTACAAGTTAACTTACATAAAAACTATCTTTTCTGAACAGCTACAGACCAAGGCGCGGTCCTTTCTTCCGCTTCCCGCTAGTTACTCGCTAAAGCTCAGGCTAAGCGACACAAGACCTATACTACCAGTCAAAAACCGGTTAAAACTGTAGAGGTCGTCGACACGTCCACGTAGTTTATTCAGTAACAAAATGAATGCTCTAGCTTTCCGTTGCTGAGTGTAAACAATTTTTACTTCATTTAATTGCCAAAATATGGATGGAATTGTATTGACGTAACTGATAACTAAATGGATATTAAAATATTTCGCACACAGTTAAATGAATTGGATGTGGGGAGAGCGGATGGTGTCGGCTATCCGGTGAACAATCTCTTTCTATTGGTATTTCAATTAACGCGAAAGGTAATGGAGGCGACGCTCCAGTGGCTACATCGCACCATATTTGTTTGTTCCTGCCGTTTTTATAAACACGGAGCATGGATTATAAAATAAAATGACGTTTGATCTACCTGCTAGTTATCGCTTTTCGCTTCCCAACACTCTTATTGGCATATGTGCGGTGAACCCATCTCAATGTACATGGTGCAACAATTATTTTTTTTTGTTTTTTTTAATGTAAGAATCCAAAAAATATAAAACTGAAAATCCAAACTCGTACCGATATTTACGTGGTAAGTAAGAAAAGTAATTTACTTTTCTACAGTGAATCAATGCCTAGTCTAAGCTTATAGAGCTACGAGTAACGAGAATGTTAGTTATGTATGAAGGAAGTGTTTGTTGTAATAGTTAACGCTGTTGGTCGACTAACTCGATTATCAAATAAGAAACTTTCTATGGACTGAAGATCATTACCACCATACCTTAAAGCTGATATCACAAACAGAATCGTCACCATATCTTGTACAATTATTACGTGCAATATGCATAACCTTGAATTTCCTTTACGACAATCGATACTTATTAAGTAATTGACGTCAGAAAGTGAAGATATTGCGTCATTGGCTAAGCTGACCGGCGGCGGCAAACGCGAAAATAAAACCGCCCACGTAGACTTTTAATTAAAGCATCACATTTTACAGTATTACTTATTAAAGATGTGATATCAGGTGGATTAGCCGTGTTTGTGATCGAAACCAAGTTCGAAATCTTTTATTCTAATACTTTCTAAGCATGCGCTAGACCAAGTGAAGTTAAGTGGAAATGCAGGCCTGGATTGGTTGCCTTACCATTACAGCACTAGCTTGATAAGTTGAAAATATTCACATTATAATAGACGGACAGACGAAGGCTAACTATTCTAGTCCTTTGATATACGAATAATGAAAGTCGAAGCAAAGCGTTTTGTTCTTGTTTGAGAGATGTTGACAACAAAAATATGAAATATAAAGCAGTGCGTCTTGAAGGTCCGGGTTATGGGGGTGGGCGAATTAAGTCAAGGGCTCGCTACTTTACGCCTGTACTTCAGACAGAAAAGTTTAGTTACAGATGTAATACCAAATTGCTTATAATAGTTTCATTTGATTTCAAAATCGTGACACAGTTGACGGTACTGTCTTCTTCTTTATCGCTTCCTCAGTGCTGATTGTAGTGACCACCAAGAGAGGTGCTCTTAATCTGCGCTCCCCACTCTCTTCTATTTTTTGCCAGGTGGATAGTGTCTTTTGTCCGGTAACTACTTCAATAGACTCTGTAAAGTAGAGAGTACGCAGCCAACCAGGATTAGCTTTTTGAAGCTATCTGGCTAGCGGTGAGCTGTGGCTGAAGAAAGGAAGCAGTACTGTACGGCACTATAGATTACCTGAAGATCTCAATCTACTTCCAAAGTTAAATTTAAATTCTTCGAAAAGAATTCTCGAATCGTATAAAAAGAAACACAATACCTAGAGTTGTATATTAAAACGTTAAGACCCTCCGTAATGAGCAGAGATTTTTTCGCTTTCGTCGAAATTTTCAACGAGGGTGAGAAATAAATGGCACGAAAAGAGCCCATTTATAAATGCGTAATTGTTGGAATATTTATTTTTAAATTTAAAATTCTGTTCCGAAGCGAGTAGCATTTTAATTTGTAACGAAATACAAAGCTGAAAATAAACAGAAAATTGTACGGGTTGTTTTGGCGCCGAAGAAAGAACCTATCACATGTAGATCTTCGGAAGCCAAGGTCATATGCCAACAAAAATCATTTGATATCATAATCAAAAACTTTCACAAAAAAAACAAATCAAAATCGGTCCATATATAACGGCGCCATATGTGTACAAACATTAGAAAAATATGAAAACCTCCTCTTTTTTTGAAGTCGGGTCGAAAAATACAAAGTTTGTACTCAAAGTACACTTATCTAAGAATTGAGGAACAAGCGGCGTAGCACGTAGCATCCGTAGCTACATACGCCTAAAATAAATCCACTCAAGGAACATACATATATTAAAATGAAAACCTGTCCCTTTTCAGCGCTCCGCTTTATTCCTCATTTTTGAAAGCTTGTATGAGGACCCTTGTCACGTGTCTCGTTACGGCGGCACGTCTTGTACGTTATGCCGCCGTTAATTGATTGCGGGACGAGTTGTATAATATTATCATGTGTCACCAAAAGACATATTTTTAATATTACCCATTTGTTTATCTATGGAAGACGGAAGCAAACAGACTAGCGAATCGCAAGGAAGTGACGCGGGGTGAACACTAAACTAACATCTACTTTAGTGAACACCCCGCGTAACTTCCTTCTTCGGGGAACTTACGAAGAGTAAAGATGGTCAAGCTAAGCCAACTAAAAGCTGTACGACCTATGAATAAACCGGTGATTCAATAGAAGCCACCCTAACAAAGCCGATAGCTTAGACCCAAAATAAAACCGCCGTACAAGATCTGTTGTCTGATGTAGCACAGATGATGTAACAACAGATTTGATTTTAATGACTGACGGATTTTAAATCGAATCAAAAGTTTAACGATATTACGCGCCGACGCCCTTCCAGTATTTTTGAAATGTCGTGGGATTATTACGAAATAGAATGAATCAGAACCAAACCAAACTCTTATCAAACTACCTTTGAAGTTCATTTTTTGTTGGAAAGGTTGTACTTCAAGAGTAGTTTGAAGAGAGTTTGGTTAGGTTCTGATTAATTCTATTTCATAATAATCCTACGATAATTAGGAAATAAAAAGAGGGCATCTCCGCGAAATATTCGATTTGAAGTCGCTTTTTCATTTTACTCGTAAATATACTGGTTATTAACTGTTAAGTACTTATATAATGTAACGATTCCATTTGCATCATAAGACAATTTCACGGTAACCATAAATTTTATGTTGAAGTTGTACCCTCGTCAAGTGTTTAACGCGACGGCGCTAAAATTAAAACGTACTTTAAGGATCCTTAAATCACTGGACCTTAAGTAATCAATGTTCAGCATTTTATAATATTTCTACGTAATTATTTTGGTCGCACAGAACCTGTTCCTACATATGCATGACTAATTTTGATTAAAAACACGTGTTTTTTTCAAAAAGATGTCATCAATAGATGAGTAACTATTATTATTACCTCTATCCGTCGAGAGTTTCTAATACAAACATATTTTTCTTGCTTACTAGAAGAGCTCAGCCAAATTTTGTACGTAGACTAGCATGGATAGAAATAAACGTTTTTATTTTTTATTTTTATATCTACGTATTGGTCGTAGAAGGAAATCATGGCTAAAACAAAATTACAGAGGAACAAAAGAGAACATTACAGAGCTGACTGGAATTGCGAATGCAGCCCATCTGTTTCGTCGCGAAGAGACAGAGAAAAATATGATGAACTGCCTGCCAATCTTCTCCTGTCGTAGAGGCTCGTAGAAGATCTACGTATTCCAAGCCAAATATATTTTGGAATTAATAAAATTTATATTTTCAAAACATGTAAAACTCATTTCGCGAGGCAATGTGTTACACGCTCGTTGTCATTCCACGAGGAATACGGCTTGTATCCCGCAGGAATCATAATTCAGCGCTCAAAGTAACATTACAGTTAGTTAGATTGGACGTACGTTAATTACGAGTAGTTATAAACGCCTAACTCATTTAACGCCAAAAAGAGTAACGCGAATAACTTGAAAATATATTCAGAACACTATTTTATATTCTGAAATATAAATATTATCCACCTAAATCAAATTATACAAATCTTTTTAAACAGTTTATTTTAGATAACCTATATTTAATATTTCTAATCAACAAGGGTAGACAGATATAGAATTAAGCGCGACAAAATACAACTGGGCTAAACATTTCAAACTAATATGTTTATCTATTTTCAATTTGATGTATTACGTATTTCTGAACCGTTTGCAAGCGCAGCACGTAACTGAGTGAAGTGTGAACGGGTATTCCCTGGGACAGCTGGACTGAATGCATCTCGTATCGCCGCGCTCGATCTAGCGACACATCTTTTATTTAGTACGGATATTTCTTGCACTCCGCTGCGATTGGAAACGGGATTGCACATAGACTTGTGGGATTATTGGAAGATATAAGTTGTAGCTATTTGTGGCTTTCTTCGTAGTGCTGTGGATTGAAAAAAAAGAGCAATATCATGTCCACTTCCTTACTCTGGTAATCATTTGGATTTCTCTTATTTACTATATCAACAGGTTAAACAATATACTTAGTGTGAGATGCTGATGAGCTTTTTAATTTTTAACCGACTTTCAAAAGAAGGTTCTCAATTCGTCTTTGTGCACTTTTATCGTGTCACTTGTGAACCGATTTCGATTATTTTTTTTAATGAAATTATCTGTTATCAATTAGGTTTCATATAAATTTTTTGTCATAGGATCTTGGATTTTGAATATATATTAAAAAAATCCTAAGGATCGTATGGAGCAATGCTTTTCGATTGTCAGACAGGTTTGTGACAATCCAAGACTACTGTAGTCCAATATATAATCCATTATGATAACGAGCATGAATGTGGAAGAATAAAGAGAATATTCTCCTTAGATATTTGTAATTTAACTCTGATACTTCAGAAATACAAAGAAGGCGTCCGCACGTAATAGCGTTTGATGTTTGATTCGATCTGATGGTGGTTTTTGCGTTTACTGTAAACATACTTTATTTCTTCCCTATCATTACAAAATTCTCCTATTAACTGACTTGATATTGTTGGCAAATGTATTGTTGGTAGTGGTAATCCACCCAAATAGTATTGAAACAACATGTGTGATATAATTTCTGGTCTAACAAAGTAGCTCTGGGAGAGCCAATTCATTCTACAAATGTGTATGTATACACGCCAGTTTTAGTTAAAAGTTGCGTAGAGTTTAATCTGAACGTAAGCGATGGTATCAGTAGCGGGTCACGAAGTTGAGTAAAGCAATTAGAAAGCCAAACAAAGGCTACAGGCGGCGCGGTTAATTAGAAGACTGATCGGATGGGCCCGAACGCCCGGCGCGAGCGGCGAGCGAACAGCGACCCTTCTTTTTTTTTTACGAAATACACAGATTGGCCAGAGAAGTTGACCTTGACTACTTCACCGGATTGAGAGATGGTATAGCTCTTAGGTCGCTTAGCCTGAACTCTATCGCTAGTTACCCGACACAAGGGTCCCGGTGAGGGGTAATACCCGAGGAGCTTCAGGTGCATTGCTGGCCTTTGAGATAGGAGTACGCTCGATACTTGAAGGTCCCCAAATCGTAAAGGTTCAGAAACACCGCTGGTGACAGGTTGACAGTGCGTGGCAGAAAGATACGCGAGAAACGTACAGTCGTGGAACGCCAACCATCAAGATGGATGTCGATGGAATTTTGAATTCTTCCGAGATGTGCGATAACGGAAATCTGGGATCGGAAGCTGGGATGATTCCGAACAATTCCTCAGAACACTCCCCGTGGTAAATACGTTAGAGAATGCAAAGAGTCCCGACCTTCTAGGAACCGCCATACGGTCCATACTATTTTCTCAGAGTCGATTTTGACTATCTCAATATTTAATCGTTGTCTTTAACAGTGTTATCTGGGCCACATTGTCCTACATTAGAAAAAAGTGTTGTAGAGGCCGATGGAAATTCAAAGCACACAACACACACACACTCAACATTGATAATTGATCTCATCTCTGATGACCTCAATATTTAATGTAGTAATCAGATATTTAATGTGGACTATTTCCAAGAAATTTTAAGTCCCTTCGTTGGCAGCGCGTACAATATACGAGTAAGTTGACAGCCTATAATACTTTAAATGATATAGAGTTTGTAAAAATAAATAAATAAAATAGTTAAATATTACCAAAATAAATAAATATTACCTTGTTATTTTTTTGTTTAAGTATTCAAAACATAGCTTAGCCTGAATTTAATTACACCAATACTTATTATTTTGAAAAAAATGACATCTGACTCGATCACCAAAAATTTCAGGTGTTTTCAAGAGTACACTGAATAGACACTTACTAGACTAGTGCGGCGCAGCATCCAAGACTGTATTTCCACTTGACACTAGGTGGGATCGTCGTCAAGCACATGCTTAGAAAGCAAAAAAAGAATTAGCCGCGTTAATTAGTTATGAAAGATTTCACTTATGAATTAGACCCCATCACTTCTCCAGTCGTATTTCATTCGGTACATCCTGCCTCCCATTAATCCATTTGTAAATCTCCCAGGCCAATTTACACATGCGGTCGGTTACCTGGATATTTTTATAATTCACTCGGCGGAGTGTGGTGCACGACCGCTGATTTCCTCCATGAAATAATGAGGTTACCAGATATACAGTACCTACATCTCCGAGTCTGTTATTTTTTCTTTTGTCAGGTTTTTGGTGACATATTGTAATATAATATAAAGATTCTATGAACGTCCATGGCTTAGTAAATTTTTATTGTATCTTTTGTGAAAGTACTTTCTAAGCAAGTACTTTACCAAGAGTCCACCTGATGTTAAGCTTAGTAAATACTTATTCACTCCACTCTTGAAAATACCCACATTATACTTTTCTTCATTGAATACTAAGAAACTAGTACAATATTTGTATGTATATTGTTAATAAAATAGCAGAACTTTTCACTAATTATTTTTTAACCAGCTGTACAAGCCAACCACTGTGGTACAGTTTTAACTGCATTAAACTTGGGAAGTCTCGATAATTTATTTTTAGATTTTTCTTTGAAACTTAGCTTAGATAGTTACGTATCATGACTACATTTAACTTAGTCCAAGCCTTAGATTATTAACTTGACACCATTTTCTCTGACGTCCCTTACATTCTGGACCCGTGCGGCTAAAAACTTTGATAATAAATCGCCCCAAAAGCCTCCCCTAGCTTGCTGATTTCAAATGCCCTTAACGTGTATTTACTTGGTTAAGATGCAAATTGAAAAGTGAATAGAACTATTACCTCAAATTAGGAAGAAACCTTTGTTTTGTTTTGTGGTAGGTAATAAAAGATGATGATTTGCAAATCACTATTTCATCATATTTACCTTATCTTCTTGAAATTTATCTGCAGCGAGCTCCAGCAAAAAAAGAGACACAGTAGTCATTGTTTTACTGCCTTGTAAATTATGTGGACTATAATACTACAGCAAAATCATCTTTAAGTACACAAGCAAAAAATCTAAAAAATAAATCAGGTCTGACGATCTTTTACCCAATAGGGTTGACCGAGCCAGCTTTCATGGTCCACTTTTCACCACGATTAATAAGGTGACATATGGAAAGTCGGGCACAAATTTTTAGCTAGTGATGTTTTTGTACTTTTTTTTAAAACAATAAATTACAAATATTACAAAACAAATCAAAAACTAATCTATGGCCTCAAACTTTGTTTGAGACAAAAACCGGAAGTCTCACGCACCTTCTTGACTCATTACAAGTTCTTTGCCAAGGCCTTGCCTTCTTGTTCAACTCTCCCATTTAAGAGCACGACCACATTTATAAAAACAAGAGTCAGATTCCATAAATTTCAAGTTGGAGTAAAGTTGTAATCTCCAATTGTTTCAGCGACAGCAGACAATGGGAGCGCGCACGTAGCAAGCCGCGGGCGATGCTACGCGGAGCGGGGCGCACGGACGTAGCCGGCCGCGGGCGATGCTACGCGGGGCGGGACGCGCGCCGCTACGGGCGAGGCGCGTAACATGCGCTCGCTGAACGAGACCGCGTGCTCGGCGTTGTGGGACGACGTGCGCTGGGAGGAGCCCGCCAGCATCGCAAGCCTGGCCGTGCTGGCGCTCGTCGACGTGCTTGTAGTGGCAGGTTAGCTCACTCGTGTACACACGGCAGCACTCCCTGTTGCCTCTTGTCTGTTGTTTCTTGGGTACAATTTTACGGTGACAAAAGCCCTGCTCATGGCCATGAAGCTGACGGTCGCTTTCAATCGTCGTTTACGATAGGCTAGGGACACATTAGCCTAATTCTTTAAGCCCAGCCCTACAGGGACGAGTCAGACTACTTTTCCGGTCTGAATAAAAGAAATAAGTATTCCTTGCGAGTATTTCAGGGACATTTCACAACTTATACTTGTCCCCAAGGTAATTCTGAACAACTGAGACTTAAAAGTGTAATCAATTCGGGTTGGTACTTCATTAATGAAGGTAAGAAAATGCCGATCACGAAAGAGGTATTCGGTCACTCTATCTTTACACTCTTGCATTCTATTTTTACACCGGCAATACAGAAAATATCGTTAACTGTGTTATTGCGGGTTAGTTATCATTTTTAAATAACACATTGAAGACACTAATATAAATACTTGTACACAAACAATATAAAATACCAATTTAGAACATTTTTCATCGTAGCTTTTTTGGTGTTGATCTTAATATTAAATAAATAAGGTATAACAAACTTTTAATTCCAGACAACGACGATGAACGCGTAACCGAATCTCTATTCGCTTTTCATTGAGATTATGAGGTTTAAATGTGCCAGGGATCCAGTTCAATAGATGTTAGATTTTTTGTGTTTACAAAAGAATAAAATCTAGAACTTCTTCGACGTTCTTTGTAACTCATAGCCATTTGTGTTATCGTCTCGCTATATAATTTTCTATAGTTAGTAAGGTCAAGCCTTTAAATTGTAAAAGAATTTAAATTCGAACCTTTTATAAAAAAAATATATTATTTCTTGTTTTTTTCTTGAATACATATGGGGAAATATTATAATAAATAAATAAATTAAAACTCAACGACGTCAATTCTTTTTAATAAGTTATACTAAAAGCTCCATTTATCTCGCGAGTGCAGCATCCTGCTTATAACGTCGCAAGTATTCATTTATTCGGAGGCGAGGACGGCGTGACTTGACGATTCCATTAGCTGATTAGCTTCTGCCACAGCGCACGACGCAGATGTGCCACTTCATACTGTCGACGATCATGTACTCATATACCATCATCCATAAATACCGCATCGATAAATCCACCTCTCTATAGAGCTACAGGTAAAGCATTTTCAGAGTTTATTTCTTTTTCTTTCGAAAACATTTGGATTCTTTCTTAAATCAGTGACACTAGAATCATTTTTATACTGCAACAGTTTCACCGCATTTGAAAGGCTCGCTAACCTATAATAATAAGAGGTACAGAGGTCGATTCTTCTGTATCTCTTTTTTATTTTGTTTCAGTTATTTTCCTCCAATAACTTTATTATTTTTATCTATTTATTAAGCTTACGTAACGGCCAATATACTTAAATCCAAGTGTTCAAATCAAAAAATTATTAAACCTATTAACTAAAATATAGTAATTAGATTTAATATTTTTTTTTATTATTAATATTTAATTTAAAAATCAAATATACATAAAAAGAAATGTAGTGAGAAAATTCAATGCCGCATAGATGTAAATCAAAAGTATGCTAGACGTGACTCTGACTGTCAGGATTACAATTTGTATTATTAGGTAAAGATGTGGCTGGGATGAGGTAAGAGAGACGTAAACAATTTAGGACGAAAAAGTGAGTGGCAATGTCGTTATAGGAAGTTCTATGCGTTTAAATATCAATTCGGTAACCTAATAAAAAGAGTGAATCGGAAATCGGGACTGACAAACGTGTACCCAAAGAAATATAAGTGCAAAAAGCAAAACGAGTACCGTAAAAAATGGAAATCCGACTCTGCTTACCTCTCTGAGTTAATTGCGTGATGCTTTTATTTCTAAGCAGCCCAAAGCCTATGGAGTATCATAATGTAGTAATTCTCAGTGGTAGCATGTATAAAGTTGTTTCTGTTTATTCTAATTCTTCAAATCTTCTGCCGTGTCACTTCACTGCCCTATGGCACTCGTTGGCTAACACACTTGAGCGAATGACGTGGTTATATTAAAAAGGGAAGTGTGACGTATTCACTCCTTACTGTAAACCACCTGCTTGATACACAGACATAAAATACTTGTGCCGTACGTCACAGATAATATGGGCCTTATTGCAAAGAATGGAATACTCATAAACATTATATAATCATATAAATTAGGCAAATGTCGTTAGCGTTTTATCGACTTTATTAAATTCCCAATGAACCGAGCGTAACGATGAACATATCACAGCTCTAACCACCGAATATTTAAATCTGCGCATGTGTTTGAATTCAATCCCACTTGTTGTCAAGTGATACTTTCTAATAAAGTTTGCAAATGACTATTCACTTTTCTCTTAAGTTAAAATAGGAAGAGGTATAGTCCAAAGTTGTAGGATATGCTTAGCAAGAAGTTCTAAGCAATTGAGAGTAGACTATTATGACAAAATGGCAAGTGGAAAATAATACAATTTTTGGGCATTTTCCACCACGGTTGGAAAATAATAGTAACTTTTCCAATACTTCAAGTTTGCGATCGAAAATAAAATACGAGATACTCAAAAATCAGTGAAATTTTGTATTAACCACGATAACCAATGACTCGCTACATTCGATCACAAATTGGAGCGCATCGCGTTTCCGTGTGAATCTATCGTGTTTGTGTATTTGCCAGCGAGTGCAAACACTATGTTTGATTGCGAATCGGATCAACGGTGTTGGCATTTAAATTACAATTATCTGTTGATTAAAGTATCAATAAAATTTGTGCAACGTTTAGGCAATTTTATTAAAATTGCTCGTAGATTATCTCTAAGGCTTAAGGCAAATCTTCGACTGTTAATCAATGCGATGGTCGACATTTACTTAACCGATATAGTAAATGCAGATTGAAGTAGTTTTGAAAATGATACCTTGCGAGACACCTCTTGTCCGCCAATGGACGGACTGCAACAGGCTGTAAATTGACGTTAAATTAAAAATAATAATATATATTGTACCACGGCATTAACCTAGAGTTTTCCTAAAAGAAAATCGTTTTACGGTACAAAAATAAAAGAGAAGTGTCAATTTTGAACGTCCTATTTTCGCTATTTTTCATCTAATCATAGATTACAAGTCATAGATCATTCGACGCGTCTTTTTTTTCTGATTACAACGACGTAAAAAACTGAAAATGTCAATATGTGTCACTTACTACGTTTTTGCTTTCCAGCGTCGATATATATAATATGTACACAAATATAATTTATAAATGATTGTTTTAAATAGAAACAAAATGTGCGCGCATTCCTCTAACTGCTCCTACAGCGTCATTCAGACTAGGCCTGCACTGTGTCTTAAATCTACGAAGCGGAATTGGCTATGAGACAATGAGAAAAAGAAGATGTCTGCTGGCACTTTTTTCTCTTACCCCTACAGTAATACACGAAACGTAACTCTCTCCTTTCTACCTTCACACGCACTTTTTGCAAGTCAAATGTGTGTAAAGAAGTTTATTATTCAAAAATACATCGAATGCCTCGTACGATAGAAATTTAGTCTTAACTTCGAATGCAACAGTCCAACTCACACAACTTATGCTGCAAAATAAATACGTGTAGAAAATATTGGCGGCATTTTCGAATTTTACGTTTGCTCTTTCCGCTCTCCGTGTACCGACGGCCGTCGGGCGCTCCGCTGTGGCCTCGAGGGTCCTCCACTCCGCCGGTCGGTTTTGGTGCCTCATATTTTAAACGTTATGAAGAGTTAAATTTTAACACAGAAATGGAATAATAAGGCACGGTACGCCATTTGCGTTTTAACCTATTGTTATATTTGGAGCCGTAAAATCGCACAAGTGCTGTTGTATTTTCTGATTTTTTTATATTCGGACGTGCATACATTTTATATGAATACCACATCATTATTTTAAATTTAGTAAAGAAATTATATATGACTCTAATGTTACACGTTATTCACTCAATAGTTGTTAAAAAAGCAGTATGGCGTAGTCGTAGAGGGGCATAATTTTTTAAACTCAGTTTAAAAAATTTATGCCCCACTTAAAAAGAATATAGAAATATCATAAAATAACTTTTAATTAAATAATAAATATTTATAAATTATTCATGTAATGTTATATTGCCAAAAAAAGTCATTTTTTTTGTTTCAATTCTTTTAATTTACGTTATTTTCTAAAATACTAAATTTCCTAAATACTTAAATTAGCGAAATTAAAAGAAAACCTCACAATGTATATAAAATGAAGCAATTTTTTTCCAATTGTGTTGCTTCTATATTATCCGTAGAAACTTCGTTCCTACCTGGTGTTCCATGACCATAATATTTTTGAAAATTTTTGAATATTTTTGATTTTATATATTACATTAAGCGAACACAACGCGGCAATGCTACCATTTTTCTGGGAACGAGCGACGACGGTTTCGCACAGCTATATTTTAGTAAATATTTTGCAAAATACCTATTAAATTGTATATGTTTCTCTTTTAAGTTTGTAATATATGTAGATCATAATTATTATTACTTTGTCATCAAGCTATTATTAATTATGTTTTAATAAACAAATTTTAAGAAAGATGTATAAAGATATATATGTACATACATATATGTAACTTAGTTACTTTAGTGCATACATTGTTTTTATTTTTGCGATGACTACGAAGGTCCTTAAAATTACCGCGGCAGAAATCATACATAACATACATACAGAAATCTTAAAACTGGCTAACTTAATCGTTATAGCTAATAACTCTCTAAAATACTTAATGAACCACTAGTTCTCTGGCCGCTTTCAAATAAAAATAATATAATAGAAGAATGTATACATTCACACAATATAGACATGTTAAAATGCCCAAACCTGAGTGGAAACTCTATTTAGGACGTCTGAAAATAACAAAGCGCCAAACGAACTTTTATCCTGAAATCTTGACAAGGGTTTTTCACGCTACAGTTGGCTTTACTTTCAGGATTTATTTATGTTGGCCTCGGAAATGCTTTGCCGAGCGCAAACATTAAAGCGACAATTAAGTAAATGAACACTTTCTTATACAACGATTAGAATCGTTTACCTTCGCAGTTGCCGTTTGTGTCTATCCTTGAAAGAAAAAGCATGATTAAGGAGTAGTGTTGAAACAAAGTGACTTCAAAAAGGAGGAACGGAGTTTCTTCGGATAATATAGAAGCGACACAATTTGTAAAAAGTATTGCGTAATTTTATACACTCGTAAGCAAAAATAAAGGGTCGGTTAAGAAAGTTTGAATATCTCGGAAGATAAAGACGCTCGCCAACTGAAATAAATTGTGCATGATAGACAATTAAATATCCTTAAAATGAAATAAAACATTTTTATTAATTTATTTATATTTCATTAAAAACATAAACGAAAAAGGTAAACGATATGTTACGTAAACTTGGATAATACAGTATTTTTCATTAAATTTTATTTTTATTAAAATTTGACGCCACATGGAGGCAGCACTAAGTACTTACTCAGCTTACTAAGCTAGCGTCTTTATCTTCCGAGATATTCAAACTTTCTTAACCGATCCCTTATTTTTAAAAGGAAATTTACAATTACATAAATGATTAAGTAATAATAATTCGTTAAAGCGCCACCTGTGATCAGAGAGTGGAACTACATGCTTACTAGAAAAATCTTACGCTTTTCTTTAACGCTACGGACGTATTCTATTATAAATGTGAACCAAGCAAATACGCCGTATTTACTACATCTATTACTTGTAGTGAAACTTTATGAAGCGGTAACATGAAATTAAATAATAAATAATGTAATCGTAATTCTGTTTTACGACTCACTGAACTGACACAGCGTCATAAGCAGGAAATAAACATAGTTAAATAGAAAACGAAGCAACTTCATGAAGCAAAGGGAAAGTATTAAAGAATCCTTAACTTGCCAACTTTGTAGTCGTTTCCCCAAAAACCTGGTAACCGACAAGTTTTCCCTCAGCCCCCGCCGGAGCAGAAACTCGAGAACGTAAACGAGTTACTGGCAATTCGCAAATTTTTCACAAAACTAATGAAACTGAAGTGCTTAGGTTAGTTCCATTCGACTTTTCCGAAGTCGATGGGGGAATGGACTGAAAGTAGTCGTGTTTGTGAAACGCTCGAAACAACTTGTGTAATTTTTACGAAATACAGATAACAACAGAAGCACAGAGCCTTTTGTAGCTCAATGGCGAAAAATCAGGTTTACGATTTGAAAACGGGTAGGCTTAAGTTTACACTAATATTATTCCTTCATGTATTTGATAGATAGATTACAATAATTAAATCAATCAATCGAAGTAACAACTAAGCTTCATTGAAAAGTGGGTTAGCGCAACCTTATTGCTATGTGCGATCTCTTCCAGGCAACCGGTAGGACAGAAGGGGTAAAATTAATAGATAGGGTAGTAAGAAAAGTAAAGAAAGAAATTAGTAACAGCATGAATTATTTGTAATAAGAACAGGGTTTTATTAATATTAGAAGCAAACAAGCAATATATACAAAAACTATACACATATGTGTTATTTATTTTCTAAGCAAGTGCTTGACCACGATCCCACCTAATGTTAAGTGGAAATGCAGTCCTTGATGCTAGTGCGCCAGCCTAGTAAATGCCTATTTACTCTACTCTTGAAAATACCCACATTGAAGTCGGAGGGAAAGACAGACGCGGGCAAACTATTCCAGTCCATTGCTGTACAAACAATGAAAGACGAAGCAAAGCGCTTCGTTCCGGTTTGAGGGATGTTCACAACAAAAGATGAAATCCTGCAGTGTGTCTAGAAGTCCGATGGTGGAACGGAGATGGGGAATTAAATCATGTAGTTCCTGAGCACACTCTTCAAAATGCAACCTGTAGAAAACCGAAAGGCTAAAGGCTACCTTGCGCCTGTGCTCAAGATTGGGCAAAGATTGGTTTCAGCTGCTTCACGAAATAGTCTCTTAGCCCGCGTTACCACCAAACTTAGATTTAAGGATAGCAAGTAACTTTGCCTTTCGAATGGTCACACTCGGTAGAGCATTTCTGGGTTACCACCACACACTACTTGACTATAAGAAGTATATTTATTTATTTTAAACAAGTATTCTTTCCAATAAAATAATAATCATACTTAACGCGATGTTAATTGAATTGTAGTTGGTCTGTTGTTATAGTAAACATTCAGTGACAATGGCAGACTGAGGGCTCTGGTAAAGTCATCTTGTTGTTTTATTTTATAAAATAAATGTACAATTAATAAATAATGATAAATAGTGAAAAGTAAAGGAAAATCCGTAAATAAATAAATTGTGAGAACTGCGCCGCGATAATTGAAGCTGGACCCTTGTCAAGTATTGGGGGAAGAGGGTTTACTGGAGTGGCTTTGTTATTTTTAGTGATCTTTTTGTTGAAGACAATCTTTAATTTTAAATCGACCTCGTTCCTTTGTATTCTGGGCAAAGTTTTTTTGCTCTTGCTGGTGTCAGCGGGTTGCGTTTAGTTTGCGTTATGTTCATTTTTAACCCACTTCAAAAAAGGGGAGTGAATTCGTCGGTATATAAATAAAAAAATTCATGTTTGTTACGTCATAACATTTGATTGGGTGAATCGATTTTGATGATTCTTTTTTTATTTGAAATCTGGTACTTCCAGTGTAGTTCCATTTAAATTGGTCCGGGTCTGACAATAGCATTCATGAGAAAACCACATAAGTCTTAAATTTGCATTAAGTATGCCTACTTACTAATGGACCGTTAATTCAATATCACCCCAACTGATTTCGATGATTCATTTTTATTGGAAAGACTAGTGTAGTTTGATGAGAGTTTGAGTAGGTTCTGAGTTATTCTATTTCATAATATTTCTACAATATTTCGTAAATACAAAGAGGGCATCTACGCGTAATAGTTTAAATAGATTTGAAGTCGGTTTTTGTATTTACTCGTAAATATAATTGTGAATTCCAAAGTTGGCGACCACTGTCCTGGATGTCATGTATTTGTAATTTCAGAAAAAGGTAGCAGACTTCAATTCCCAGAGCACAAATGTCGGCTTTTCATTTATTCACACGCTAACCTATTGCGAGCAGAAAGGAGCATACGTTATGGGATTTGTTAAAAGACTGTTTATCTGAAATCAACATAAGTTAGAAGGGTGAAGTCAAGATGAATAGGACATCCTTAAAGTAATTGCGCATTCCAATAATAAAAATGAAAAAGGTGAACTATTAAAATAACGCTAACAACTTTATCGTAAAGAGGTAGACAGAGGTTGTGAATTATCTCGGCACTAAAACTCTTATTCTGACACGTTCTACTTCTTTTGCTCCTACTGATGCTTTCCTTTGACTATTTACAACTTTTATTTACAGCTATTTCACCTGAATTAATGAAATTAAATCAAATTTTAGACTTAAACGAGTTTCTCGTGCATGCTATTTTTAAAACTAGATCAAATTGATCTGGAACCACACTAGATGCACCAGCTTTCAAAAGGGTTTAACAAACTTTATTCTCACTTTAGACATTACAGGTCACTTACATAAGAACAATAAATAACTAATATTATAAAACAATAATTTCGCTGTCACACGAAAGAAGGAGTCACCTAACATATCCATTTGCTTGGGAATGATTAGCTATTGTTGAGGAATTTACCAAGTTGCATTTTGAATGTGCTAAGATTGTGTACCCTCTTGACGTGTGTTGGTATTGTTTTGGGTATTGTTGTACAGTTGTGCTCCTTCAAAACAAATCGATCTTTTACTGTAATTTGTTCTAACTTTCGGTATGACAAAGAAACTAACGCGTCGGTTTTTTAATATTTTAAGTAAATGAGATATTAGTGTTAATTGTTCTCTATTTATTTCGTAATGAGGATACATCTACTGTATTTATATAATTGTTTACTGTTCATTATTTCCGTCGCTTTGTAGATATTAGAAATAAAAAAAGAAACAACAAATTCGGGCCACCCTGTCATAAGTTTTGAGGTTAGTTAAAGTTAAAGTTACAACCTTTATATATATAATGTATATGCCCCACTGCTGGACGCAGGCCTTCTCTGTCAACAGAGTTATAAGAGCATAGTCCGCTACGCAGCCCTAGTGCGTATTGGCAGACTTCACATGCCTTAGAAAAATTTTCTAAGACATGTAGGTTTTCTCACGATGTTTTCCTTCACCGCTGAGCGCGTGGTAAATCAGCACATAAAATTGCTACAAACAAATTTATTGGTGCCGGCACCGAGGATCGAACTCGGGTTGCTAGCGTACTATGCAACTTGAGCCAACCGTCCGCACACTGAACTACCACGGCTCGTTTTAGACTAGTTTTGAGGTAACAAACATAAAAATATAGGCTCAAAAAAGAACAGAAAACAACATCAACCTTGCACTAGACTGCATATCTAATTACTCATTACATTTTTTTATTTTTTTTATACTAAAAAAGTACTAACAACGTAAAATTGATAACAGTAGTGTTCTAGGAAAAACTCATTGCCTAAGGCTACCTGGTACGGACCTAGTCTCGTATCTCAAAGTGTCACTTTATTCATAAAAATGTCTGCAAATACCGTCCGGTTACAAAACGCAGTGTTGCATTTTTCGTTTTAAATTCATAACTCATTTCTATTCTGTTCTATTTCTAGCGTGTCATTTCTTCAGTTATTAATGCCGTCTTTGCATTAATAATGCATCTTGATACTGTCTTCCTGACACGCGCATAGCTGACCCGCAACAGTGCTGTAGGTACAAAGGAATTATGCGGAAGAAAAAACAAGTGGTAAAGAAAAGTAAACATGTGCTTTGCTCATTTGATAATTATGTCTTAATTTAGGTCTTTTAGAATTATATTTTTATTTGATTTATTTCAGATTGTATTTGGTATATTGAGATTTTACACAAAAAAAATCGTTATCTCATTCATTTTTCGTATTCAACGTCATCTCTGACGATATGTCAAAAAGTACAAAGTGCATGTCTGGAATTTTCCGCCAAACAACCGACGTAAATACACTATGTAAAATGCAATATACCGTACATATACATATGTACAATAACCTATAAAAAGTTTGATATTTCAGCACATTGGATGTACCTTTTGTTTTCATCCACGTAGCTTTAGATTGTAATTAAAAAGGAAACTTTTTGTAATAAAAAGTGGACGAAACTATAGGAAGAAATAATTCTAATATTTTTATATGAGAAAATCAAATTTCCGAACGTCTTCCGCTTACAAACTTTTTATTATGATCTTTTCAACTTAATCAAGACTTGTGGAAGGTTTGAGAAAGTTAAAAATTTGCATAAAATATACGAATGAGAAAGTTTTTCATGATGCCTGCGGTACAGATACTTAATGAAATGAAAATATTCCCCTCACTTCTACATTTATGACATATTTATTGACATATTGTACAAAATCACGGAATTGAATTTGGCTATCGTGTAAATTATAAACGTCTTAAAAGTGATCGTACCAGTTTCCGTACTGAATAGCCATAGACTTATCTTCTGTAGGGGATCAAGTTTAGTGCAAAGCAGAAAATGGGTTATAACGATATACACTGAAGTGTATATATTATAGTTATATATATATACTGTTGGGAATAGGCCTTCTCTGCAAATTTTAAGGACATTGTCCCCTACGCTACTCTAGTGCGAATTACTGGCCTTAGAAAATTTTCTAAGACAAGGAAATGAAAAATCAACACTAATAATTTCAAGAAAGAATTCTATAGGTGCCCGTAACACAGATCGAACTTGGGTTGCCATCTGACTATACGAATTACAAGGTTATTTTTAACCGACTACAAAAAAGGAGTTCAGTTTATTTAGGTTATGATTAATTCTATTACATATTCTTATTCTAATTGAAGTCGGGCTTAATTCCTTACTCGTAAATATACTTATTAATTTTACCTTCGACTTAAAAGATCTCACAAGATAGATAACTAAATAATTCGTTTCGTCAATATTTCGAGATCAGCGGGCAAAATTGGAAAGTGAACAATTGCTAACTTTTATATTGAATTACTGTTAAGTAGGTCGAAAGCCGAACTTGGATCCCAAGTTTGATTTAATGTAACGAAGATTTATACAAGAATTCGATATAACCACAATGATACTCCCCGAGAACTTAGAGAGCGGCCGACACCGACAACTTTCTATACAGCCTAAAATTCATTAATTTTATTTACGAAATTACTTGTGAAGATAAAATCAATGAAATAAGAGCACACAATTTCCCTCATGGTAAGACTTCTCAGACATAAAAACCTATAAATTGGCAATTCTTGTTAAAGTTACAGCCTTTTTATATATATAATATATGTCCCACATTTGAGCACAGGCCTTCTCTGTAAGGATAAGGATGGAGGAGATATAAGGGCATAGTCGCGACCCTAATGCGGCTTGGTATACTTCACACGCCTTAGAAAAATTTCTAAGACATGCAGGTTTCCTCACGATGTTTTCCTTCACCGCCGAGCGCGTGGTGAATCAGCACATAAAATTGCAACAACAAATTTATTGGTGCCGACACCGGGGATCGAAGTCGTGTTGCTAGTGTACTATGCAACTTGAGCTAACCACCCGGACACTGAGGTACCACGTCTGTTTTGGCAATTCTTGTACAAATAGTATATTTGTATATATAATCTCAATTTTGGAAACGGCAAAAATAATTATACTGAAATTAAGTATTTCGGGGGGGTTTACGATACCGATACGAAATCGTTCTACTAAGGATTCATTTTTAGAAAATGTCTTTTTATCCGTGTTCTCAGTCAATGAAAACCCTAGTTCCAATCCGGATGTCTCCATTCTGTCTATTTTTTACGTTTTTTTCAAGTTCCATCTTTCGTGAGTTAAAACAACAGGAAAAAAATACCATGGTTTAAAAAATAAGACGCTTGGTAGCTGAGTCCGGGCGCTAGCAACCAGAGTTCGATCCCCGGTGCTAGCACCAATAAATATGTTATTGCAATTTTATGTGCTGATTCACCACGCCCTCAGCGGTGAAGGAAAACATCGTGAGGAAAACTATATGTCCAAGAATTTTTTTTTTTCTAAGGCATGTGAAGTCTGCCAATCCGCACTAGGTGTGCGTAGCGGACTACGCCCTTTTACTCTCCTTATAGAAAAGGCCTGCGCCCAGCAGTGGAACATATATAGAGGCTGTAACTTTAACTTTTTTTTAAAAATACGACTTTGTGTAAATATTATTTATTTATTTATTTATGAACTCTTTATTGTTTACACTTATTAACTAAAATTAAAAAAAAAATGAAAAAAGAAAATCTAATTAAAATACATAAACAATGGGCGGCCTTATCGCTAAAAGCAATCTCTTCCAGGCAACCTTTGGATGGAGAGGAATAATAAAAAGAAGCGGCGGGAGTTTATAAAAAGTAGATATACTTAAATACTGATAATAAATATTTACATACAAACATACATATAATATAGGTATATATATATATATATATATATATATATATATATATATATAATTTAAATGTTTTAAATATTAAGTTTACATATTTACTCTAACAACTAGGTAATAATATTTATTTATATTTAAAATACAATTTAACTTATGTTAAATTATAGCAAAGTTATTATAAAAATAAATTGCTAATATATTAAACCATTGTCCAATTTTAAAATAATTAGTCAAATAACCCGCCCCTGATCGTTCCCGGCGCAAAAGTGCCCATCACACTCGACGCGTTCCCACGCTGAATGGCAACGGACATCCTCTGCACCAGGAACGAACCAGAGCGGGAGTCACCTGTCCTAAACCTAAGCCTGTGACCTATTTCCCGGATAAACCTCTTCGCCTCAGTCCCCCAACAACCCAGGGTCTCCACTGCGATAGGCACGAAGAAGTAATGCGGCTCCAGAGTCATATACTTTAGCCTCTTCTTAGACGCAGCGTCTTCCGCGGCGGCTGACGGGGAAGTGGACGGTGCGACTCAGGTGACTGGCAGCTAAAGTGCTAACGCAAGTTGCGTCCCAGACTAGGCATTTGCCGTTTTCCAGGGCACCAGAGTCAGCCCGTCTGGCCTCTTACCGTCAGATCTGCTCAGACCTGGAGGCTCGAGTACGCAGGGGACGTTAGCCGATATAAGGGCTCTACGGACTATATCATTGAGGGCATGGTGTCGCGGGAACCTCCTGTGCAGCGCCGACAACTCAGTGCGTGTTGGCCATCGGCCTCCACCATGGAACCACAGGTGCATCTATGGGGTTCACACACCTTGCAGCCCAGGCGGAGAGCCACCGCCACACGCAGAGAGTCATCGTCAAGTAAGGTGCCGAGGTGAGGCGAAGGCAGCGCATGTAACCACGCCCGGATTCAGGTTGCGACACAGCCCGTAGTCTGGCCCTATCAACTCCGCGGAACCCTCCAATAATTTCTCCTGGAGCCGCTTTGCCCCCACATCATCCCACACCCGCTGAACGTGCGTTGCTTGTGGGATCGTCACACCCGAGTTGAGGGCCGACCAAGTTGACAGCGCAACGGACCCAAACGGAATGCTCCCCTCGCCACCGTTTGAATGGAGTAAAACCGAGACAAGGTCCGCAACCCCATGCACCGACGCCAGAAAAGCTGGCAGGCCCACATCCCGCGCGCAACGTACCCGAGACCACCGAACTGGATTGGTAGAGCTGCCTGACTCCACTGTGACTCATCCAGGGAGACATTAAGAACCGACTCCACCAGTGACTTTAAGGCATCGTCGTACAAGGAAACTTCCTCGGACAGAGCCACGTAGGGGTGGTCCGCAACAGGTATGTGACCTTCGGAAGAGCGAAGCACATACGCAACAAGACAATCGCAACATGTGCGGAAAGGTCTTTCAGACGTTCGTGAGTTTTAAGAAGAAGCTTTGTTCGATCAGTGATGGCCTCAGGAACTGCCTGGAGAAAAATTGGAGAACCTAATAGGTTAAAGTCAGAAGGTGAAAGTTCCTTCAGGCCAGGAAGAAGAGTACTAAAACGAGTGAAGTGTATCCGAGCCTCAACGCCGCAGGGGAAAATTCGCACTTCGAGGCATTCACTTCAAGACCCAGGTCTTTGAGACGGGAATGAGGGCCTCTAGATCCTGAAACACGTCCTCCGGTTTACCCCGATAGTTCCATCGTCGAGATACCACACGTTTAAGGCCGACTTGAGCTCGAGAATCGCTTCATGGATGGCCAAACTAAAACGAGCGGCCCGAGCGGATCCCCCTGCTGGGCTCCCACTTGCGATAGAATGAGACTATCATCAAAAAAGAGATTAGAAGGAATCTTGTAAGCCTGGTGAAGAAAGGGATAGAGAGAAGGGATTTTTTCTTTAACTTTACTCAACAGAACGTCTCTTTCCAAAGTGTTGAACGCGTTGCGAATATCTAGCTTTAGCAAAATACAGTCTTCGTTCTCCGGGTTCATCACAAACGTTCGTGTAGCGTGGATAGCAGCCTCACACCCCATGCGCGTACCGAAACCTGGTGGTGAGGCTGCAGAGTATTCGGCCATATCCTCTCTAACGGCGCGGCAAGCAAGTTTGGCAGTCAAACGGCGAAAAACACTACCGACCGCGATAGGTCTTACGCCACCATCCTTTTTAGTCAACGCAAAAAGCGAGGCACCGTACAGATAAGGGCACACCGCAGAGTTCAGCTGGCCACTGAGTAAAAAATTTACCAGCCTGGTTAGGCACCCTACAAGGCGCTTTCCGTTCTCCCCTGCCGACACAGAAGTCAACTCCTTAAGATGCCCCGGCCGGATCCCGTCCAGCCCCGCCGCCGAACCAGTATAAAACGAACTAAGCGCCCATATCACATCCCCACGGTAACTGACGCCGCAGTAAATGACATATCCGGATCTGATGGAAAACTGAGAGGACGTGAAGGACCCGGGTGTTTTAGTTTCAAAGCAGCCAGCGTGTCGGGATCCCGGCGCGCAAACGAGTCATCAGATGTCAAAGGCGGACGGCACCTCTCAAGTCACCTTCGAAAACCTTAGACTCAATATTTCTCCCAATGGAACGGACCTGAGCCCACCTTCGCGGTAGCTAATTCATCATCATGACAGTGCCCAGACGACATAATATAGGCTTTAACTTTTGATGTTACATTTCCGGGCAACTCCTTCGATGGAACTCTTAAAGCTGTATACGCAAAGGAAAGAAGTGCACTCCACTCATCCACTCCGTTACCAGAAACACACGAATCTATAATGTCGCAGAGCTTTCCGGCCGCCTGATTCCGGGCGCCTTTAGGGACGTGCTTGAGTACTGGCACACACCGCTTGAAAAAAGCGAGTCTGTCCAGAGAACACTGCGCAGGCGGCGGTAGTGAATCCTGCCTCGCTGATGAGGTAGAAGCTATGTGGGCTGGAGAGACCAGTGAATCTGGGCTCGGATACAGCACGTCTTTGTGCATGCGCCCGATATGTACCTTTAGCCCATGCATGGAGAAAGTACGTGCAGACCCAGGGCAGTGGGGGCAAGTTAATTGCGTAACCATTAGACTCATAATGGACGAAAACAAGATCACACAAAACAACAAAAACCAGGTTACCTAATTATAAATACAATACAAACAACTTCGGTCAAAACAAAAATATCACAATAAAAAAAACTAAAAAACTAGGTGTTAATAATTTTACTAAGGTTTGTATTATTTTCTTGGCTTGAATACAATAGATTTCCATTGTCATTTTCTTCTCCACACAATCGACAAATTATTTCGATCTTATATTGATTATTATTTTATTTTCAAAGCACTATACGTCTGGATACTTTCAATATATCATGTAAAATAATGAACAACACTTTATAATTTTGCAAATTTATTGCCGCTTTATGACGGCTGTCAAATATATTTGAATTTTACTATTTTGATGTCTCCTTTTACTTTAGGCTTTCAATAACATTTCCACAGTAACTTTATCCAGTGGCCATTTTAATTACTTATTAATCTCGTGTATAAATATAGATTTTCTATTTTAATTTTGTAACAATCACGGAAAACGACACTATGCGCTATGTGTCAGCTGTCAATATATAATAAACAAAACATTTAATATACATCATAACAGATATATATTAAAACACGATTTATCGAAAATATCAGTAAAGGAGTAATCCAGTTAAAATATTCAACTAATTCTTCTATGTTGTCACCAGCTATTACGAGTACAATGTTATTTACCTTTAAAAATGGAAACCCTAGTTCCAATCCGGATGTCTCCATTCTGTCTATTTTTACGTTTTTTCAAGTTCCATCTTTCGTGAGTTAAAACAACAGGAAAAATACCATGGTTTAAAAAAATAAGACCCGTGGTAGCTGAGTCCGGGCGCTAGCAACCGGTGCTAGCGCCAATAAATATGTTATTGCAATTTTATGTGCTGATTCACCACGCGCTCAGCGGTGTAGGAAAACATCGTGAGGAAAACTAAATGTCCAAGAAAAATTTTTTTTTCTAAGGCATGTGAAGTCTGCCAATCCGCACTAGGTGTGCGTAGCGGACTACGCCCTTTACTCTCCTTATAGAAAGGCCTGCGCCCAGCAGTGGAACATATATAGAGGCTGTAACTTTAACTTTTTTTAAAAATACGACTTTGTGTAAATATTATTTTATTTATTTATTTATGAACTCTTTATTGTTTACACTTATTAACTAAAATTAAAAAAATGAAAAAAGAAAATCTAATTAAAATACATAAACAATGGGCGGCCTTATCGCTAAAGCAATCTCTTCCAGGCAACCTTTGGATGGAGAGGAATAATAAAAGAAGCGGCGGGAGTTTATAAAAGTAGATATACTTAAATACTGATAATAAATATTTACATACAAACATACATATAATATAGGTATATATATATATATATATATATATATATATATATATATATATATATATATATATATATATAATAAACAAAACATTTAATATACATCATAACAGATATATATTAAAACACGATTTATCGAAAAATATCAGTAAAGGAGTAATCCAGTTAAAATATTCAACTAATTCTTCTATGTTGTCACCAGCTATTACGAGTACAATGTTATTTACCTTTAAAAAATGGAAATTACTGTTTACCCACGTAATGGACACAAGGAAACTTTCTAAGAAATAAGAAATCTAACAAGCTCTACTAGAATAAACAATTGCTCTTGTTTTGGTTCTATTTACAGCCATCTGATAATTATTTAAGTTTTTTAAGAAATCATCAAACACACAACCTTATCAACCAAGTGCAAAATACACAGTAGTTTGATGAGTTCTTAGGTGTATTTGTATACGGCGGCACTACTGAGTTGGTTTGCATAACAACAGATAGAAAAATATGGGACGTAATCTAAAATCCAACGGGAGAAAATTCTATCACATTTCGATTAGATATCGAAATATCTTTAAAATCTATAAAGCGACAATATATTTCATATAACTTCCGGCAGCTTTCCAATGTCCGATTTTATTTTCAATTGCACTCGACCTAAGAAGCTTGTTTCAAGCGAAACGAGACGTGCGCCTGTGACGATATCCAAGAAGGTTTTATTTGTTTTGTTTCTGGCCTGATAAGCAAATAGAATTAGTATTTATAAGTATACGCTTGACAAAGTATGAACACAAACAAAGATCTAATTGTGACATAGCTGAAGCCAATCTCCTAGATCTAGAACGTCGACTTACGTCTGTAACTTAGAGTGAAGCCTCATAAATAATATTTTGGAGAAAATATATATGACAGAATACATAGATAGATGAATGCGCTGACGGCCTCTTTGTGTTTCCGAATTATAGTAAAAATAGTACTAAATAAAATTCATCAAAACCTAACCAAACTTTTATCAATATTGAGTTAATCGTCCATTTGTGGCGACCGCATGGGTAGCGCTAGCTTTCAAACAAAAAAAGGAGCGTCAAAATCGGTTCACCCAATCGAGAAGTTTTGAGGAACCCACCAGGATCACCACCTCCTTTTTGAAGTCGGTTGAAAAGATAATATAAATGTTAACTCGCCCGCAGGCAACTGTCTCGTCATAGCTGCAGTGTTCTGCTCCTCTAAGCTGCGAAGTGTCACCAACCTGTTCATCGTCTCGCTGGCGGTCGCCGACCTGCTGGTGGGGCTGGCGGTGCTGCCCTTCTCTGCCACCAGGGAGGTATTCAAGGTGCGTTTAGTTTACTTATCACAATTCTCTTAAATTAACTTCATATAGTCAATGAGAATCAAATGTGTTTGTATTCCACTTTGGATATGAAAGGGTATGTAATATAACTAATTTAACTGGTAAAATAATATAGCTAGGAAACTTTAACGACCTACACTGAAACCTGAGAAAAAATTGAGCTCTTAGGTCGCTTAGCCCGAATCTGCTAATAACTACAAGCATCAATAGCCTAGGTTTAGGTTACGGTCTGCGAATCGAAAGGCTGTGGATATGGGAGGTGGTATGGGTCGTAGAATCCACCATTCGACTATTGACGTAAACCATCTCCCGACACAACCCTAAGCTTATTTGGAATGGTTAACAAGCATGTTTATAATAGTTGTAAAAAATTATTATTAGTATTCTGTGCATCTTTTTATGTTGTTAGAAATAAATGCACAACATTCTGGAAAGAATATTTTGATGAAAGATCTCTTACCAAAGGAATCTGGTACAGGACGATCCAGCCGAATTCTCTCCGATTCCCGTGGATTGACCGCACCAAAATGAGCAGGGATGAAGTAACTCTGGCCTTTAGGCTTCGGTCCGGACACATTCCGCTTAATAGCTATGCCCACATGATGGGAAAGGTGTCAACGCCTAATTGTTCGGAATGCGGAAAAGTTGAGGACGCTTACCACATAATGGTCGAATGTGTCCGGAACGAAGCCGAAAGAGTATTATTCACGGCGAAATTTAATGTTGATTTGTCGCAAGTGGGGGTGTGTAATAGCATTCTTGCCTTTCCGGAGTCGGATCAGGCAAGAATGCTATACTACCTTGTTAGAGCGGACCTGAAACGCAGGTCACAGTCATATTGAGTATTCGTGTTTTGATGTTGTGTGTAGTGTACTTAATATTGTATTGTTTTACTGTTGTGTAAAAATTTATTATAAGATTTTTTATGAAGGTGATATGATCAATTTTGATCAAACCCTCTATAATAAATTAAAAAAAAAAAAAGTATTCTGTGCAAAAAATATTCTTAAAATGAAATAAAATATTTTTATTAATTTATTTATATTTCATTAAAAAACACAAACTTAAACGGAAATGGATATCTTACGTAAACTTGGATAATACAGTATTTTTACTTAAATTTTAGTACTTAGTGTTGCCACCATGTGGTGGCAAAATATTGCTGTTACTGACTTGCTATTACTAAAGAAACCGAGATATTCAAACTTTCTTAACCGACCCTTTATTTTTTGCTTACGAGCTGGTCTACTGATGCGACTTACCCCTACGGCTCTAAGATGGCTACTAAAGCTATTTGAGTGAGCACGATAAATACAAACTTTCCCGAAAAATCAATCAATCTTCTCTCACTATATCTGTAATTGTACATAGGGCATCAATCTATAATGAAATTATAATTTTTAACCGACTTCAAAAAAGGAGGTTCTCAATAGTATTTTTTTATGTTCGTTACCTCATAACTTTCGGAAGGTAAACCGATTTTGATGATTTTTTTTAATTTTAAAGCTGGTGCTCCCCGAAATCGTTTACTTGTGTAAAATTATTCCATCTTCAAATTAAAGTTTTAAAGACTCCCTCCTTTAAACTAAGGTTCCAAAAGGCTCTGCTGCGTTCTATTGGAGATCCCTGAGCCCCTCACCATGCACCGAAGAAGGGCCACCGGTGGGGTTTTACTTTAGTACTAGGTAGTTTTACATAACAACCTTACATAACAACAACGTAATAATTTCTGGGGGGAAGGAGAGGTCTGGTCTGGTGGAACAAAAAAAGGTTCCTAAAGGCGGACTTAATGCCTTAGATTGATTATCTAAGCTTGTGCGTCTTACCATCAACAACAGGTGGAATCGTAGTCAAGTATTTGCTTAGAAAGTATAAAAAAAATCTACCGATCCTCCCTGGGTGAGAAACAGAATCTCTTTTCATCCACTTTTCAAACTATGTAATATTGCTAATACGTGGCGGGGAAGAAAATATCACTGCAGCAGCCTTAAAAATAAAAGTCATAGAGTCACATTGAAAGAGTCATTTTTACTAATTAAGCACTTTGAAGACCGCGTTGCCAGCAACAGATGGGGCTACGAAGTTATCCTTCGTATTTAAAATTCAACTTAATCACAGAGACATAAAGTTGCCTTTTGAAAATTTTTCGAAATGGAAATCAGAGTAAGCGGTTTATTTTTAGAAGGCGAAATCATTATAGACGTTATGATACTGGAGACTGATACTATTTTACAAAGAACAGTACGTCAATGGAAATCTTTAATAAGTAAAGTTTGGAATATAAACTCTAACTCGTTGAAATACAGTTTATTTTTATTAACATGGAATGTTCAATGGAAACGTTGAATATGCAAAAAATTATTAGAAATGGATAACTAGGTAACTTCTATTTTAAAATTTCTTTTATTCTATTTCTCATTCGTGTACAGAGGGTAGGCAGAGAGTAGAAGTAGAAGAGTTTCTATTTATTAGGTCACCTCTGTACGTATATCAACTTTCCCTTACATAGCCATTTTTCATTTAATCAACCGACTTCAAAAAAGTAGGCGTTTCTCAATTCATCTTTGTTACCGTATAACTTTGGACTGGGTGAACCAATTTTGATGATTCTTTTTTTATTTGAAAGCTAGTGGTGCCCGTGTGGGTCCAATTTACCATTATTATCCATGAGAAAATCATGTCTAAGTCATAAATTAGCATTAAGTATGTGCGCGAGAAATGGATATAACGCCAACCGATTTCGATGATTCATTTTTTATTGGAAACGATGTATTTCAAGAGTGGAAATACAAAAAGGGCGTCAGCGCGTAATCGTGTTTAACGTTTGATTCGGTTTAAAGTCGATTTTTGTGTTTGCTCGTAAATAGTTGATCACAACAAGGTATAAAATAACTTATTTTTTAAATTATTAACTTTTGATTGTTAAGAAAATTAATTCAGTTTTACTGCCATACGCCATGACGGATAATGAATGAACTCGACACGTTGGTGATTAAGTAGAAATAAATTTAAAATTAGAAAATCCGAAAAATTTGTTGCATTCATGATGTTTCCTTTTTTCAAAATTTGGCAAGGCGGCCAGGAACTCCCCTACAAGCTAATAGTAAGGTAACAAGTAAATTTCACTCTGTTCAATCTAAGTTTTAAATAAATGAAAGAGTTACAAAAATATTTTAAATATTTTCTATAACAACCATAATTACTAAAACATTTAAAAATGTTATCGCGTTCTACAAGAGTACAGATGCCAATTTATATTCAGTGGCTTTCACGGAATTAAAAGTATTGCTTTGAGAGGTTTTAATACAGGTACTAATAGGGGTACTTAAAAAATTTAA
Organism: Meandrusa payeni; assembly: GCA_029286785.1. NCBI lineage: Eukaryota > Metazoa > Arthropoda > Insecta > Lepidoptera > Papilionidae > Meandrusa > Meandrusa payeni. Next base: position 374,166 of record JAGSMX010000023.1, read on the forward strand.
AGAAATTTTCTTAAACATTTTTAAAATACTTTAGTCAACTTAAAGCAGTTTTATTGAATTCAATGGGACTTTACGACCTCATAATATATAATAATTTTGGCCCTGAATTATAATATAAAAATGAGTGTGCTAGTAGACCACACGACTTAAACGACACGATTTAAATATATATAATAGGTTGATGAAAAAGTTCCTTCGCATTTTTAAGAAAATTCAAAACATATTTTAAAATAGTTTATTTATATTGAACTAAAGTATGTAGGTACCATTTTGTTTGATAACTTTTATGCCATCTTGTAAGTAGGGACACAATCCTATAGAAATTTTATGACTTCTGATCAAAATACCGCGACAAGTGGTTTTGACAGTCCTCTCGTGATGTTAACCAGACACTGCCTAAATAATTCGGAAGAGACCGAACCTGGAAATCTGAAGGTGCAAGGTGAGGACTATACGGCGGATGCATTAACACCTCTCAGCAAAAATCTCTTAATTTTTAATAAAGAAGTATGTAATACTAATGTAATAAAAAAATCAAATCGTGTATAATATTGGTGTAGCCCGTGCTACACTACTACGGCGTGTAACAGGCGCCTTAGTTCTCTCGTCTCTGGGTCGCTAGTTTCGTCCGGATGCAAATTGCGTCCCCCGACACCCGCCCGGACACTTGTTGCTCTTAACGTCGAGACACAACGCAGTGTGAGTTAACGGCACTGTTCTACGTTACAAACATTTATTTTATTGTTTCGGTTTTCTACAGATTGCATTTTGGAGAATGTGCTCAGGAACTACATGATCTAATTGCCCCATGCCCGTTCCATCATCGGACTTCTAGACGCACTGCGGAATTTCATCCTTTTGTTGTGAACATCCCTCAAACCTGAACGAAGCGCTTTGCTTCGTCTTTCATTCTCCCCACAGCAAAGGACTGGGATAGTTTGCCCGCGTCTGTCTTTCCCTGTATTACAATATGGGTATTTTCAAGAGTAGAGTGAATAGGCATTTACTAAGCTAGTGCGCCTTACCATTCAGGACTGCATTTCTTTCTTTCAATTTCACTTAACATCAGGTGGGATCGTAGTCAAGCACTTGCTTAAAAATTATATAAAAAAAATAACTGAACAGCCTCCCCATGTTTAAAGAATTTAAATCTACTTGCGAAATCGTTTGCATTCATTACAGCAGATATCAAAATTATAACTGTCACACATAATTCGCTGCTGGTAACTTATTCAGTGAATCAGTCATTACTTATCATAATTACGTAACCGTTTCCAAGCTTCCGTATAATATCCGTCTCTGTGTATCAAACTTGGTAGTGTGCGTAATGTTTTTTTAATTGATTTATTGCTTTGTGTTTGCACAATTGAAAACAAGTATATTTACTAGTAAAAATCAAAAGAGAATTAATCAAAACCAGTCTAAACTCTTATTAAAATTAAATTTAGAACCTCCTTCTTTGAAGTAGGTTGAAAATAGTTGTAATCTAAATATAAATATAAAAGAAAGTGTGTGTGTGGTGTTCCATATAGGCTCCGATTCGAGATCAATTTCAATGAAACTTTCAGGGAATCTTCAGATTGACCTGGCGAGTAATCCTGTAACGACTTTGGTGACGATTGGAGCACTCCTCAATACGACGTCTGGCAAACAAGCCATACGTCGTATTTTTATTTCTGACATTAACCTGACCCCGATTTGTTTTTGTATCAATAATAAGAATGATATTGCATGTATTGATATGTATATGCAATATAATGTATAATACGGCGAGAAATTAATAATTTAATATATTGTGAGAGTAAAATTAAATATTTATTGATGTAAGTTTATTGCTTAAATAAAATAAAGCAAAATCTAGCTCGGCGAAGCGGGCTGGGTACGGTAGTAACTAATATAAAATTGCAGATTTGGATATTTGGCGACGTCTGGTGCTCCGTTTGGCTGGCAGTGGACGTCTGGATGTGCACGGCGTCGATCCTGAACCTGTGCGCCATCTCCCTGGACAGATACGTGGCGGTCACGAGGCCCGTCAGCTACCCTAGCATTATGAGCAAGAAGCGGGCTAAAGCGCTCATCGCCGGGCTGTGGGTACTGTCATTCGTGATCTGCTTCCCACCGCTGGTCGGGTGGAAAGATAAAAAGGTAAGTCAAGATAATAATAACTGATCTGGACCCGTGCGTTAATATTGATTGCAGTAATATAACCGTAAAGATGGTTGAACTTTTTACGATTCACGTCAAGGGTGACCAATTGATTAGGTCGTGTCAAAAAGACATTGGTAAAGGTGTCATAATTAATTAGATTATTTAATTAAAGAGCTAATATTAAATCGCTTCACGCAACACGCGGAACGGTGTAGAATATCAAAATTCATTGAGTCAGCCTTATGTAGTACTGATAGGATTTATCCAATGTTTTGGAACACAATAAAATACAAACAAGCAGAGATTAGATCCTGGGTTACATGCGTCCATTTCGTATAATCATTGCATTGATACGTAAAGCAAAAACTTCATACGAAAATAGCGTCGATAAAGGTGTATGAAATTTCTCACAGCTATAGATTATATAGAAGTTAGTTCATATTTTTTCTTAAATTATGTATAAAAAATGCATTAAATTAATAAACAAAATATTACACACACTACCATGCATTTGATACACATAAATCCGGATGTTCTATTGATGATTGACAACGGTTACGGTAACGGTGTCCCACTGTTAGGCACAGGCCTTCTATGTAAAGAGAGTATAAGGGCATAGTCCACCACGCGGCCCTAGTGCGGATTGGCAGTCTTCACATGCCATAGAATTTTTTTTCTAGGACATGTAGATTTCCTCGCTATGTTTTCCTTCATCGCCGAGCGCGTGGTAAATCATTACATAAAATTGCAACAACAAATTTATTGGTACCGGCACCGGGGATCGAACTCGGGTTGCTAGCGTATTATGCAACATGAGGCGAACGTCCGGACACTGAGCTACCACGGTTAAGTAACTGATAAATTATTTAATTATTAAATTACTCACAGATAGTTTTTTATACTTTCTAGGCAAGTGCTTGATGTCATTCCCACCACATGTTAAATGGAAATGCAGTGCATTCATGATGGGAAGGCGCACTAACTTAGTAAATGTCTTTTCACACATTCGTTATATTAGGAATAATTTAAAACAAATTATTCCTGAATTAAATTCGAAGTTTGACTGTAGGGCGACCACTAGTCTAGATAAATCTCTGTTGATTTAGCCATATTTCTACTCTCCCACGAAGCAGCCAGATGAAGCGGACCTCAAAGACGGCTGGTCTCCAAACCCGCCCTGCAAGTGGACCTGCGAGCTCACCAATGACGCCGGATACGTGGTCTATTCGGCAATGGGGTCCTTCTTCATACCGATGTTCGTGATGCTGTTCTTCTACTGGAGGATATATAAGGCTGCTGTGAGGACCACTAAGGCTATCAATCAAGGATTCAGAACCACGAAAGGTAAATCAAGTCATTCCTTTTTAATATGACAGACGTGATACCGAAATCACTGTCCATTTATTGTTATTATTACTGTGAAAATTTATTTATATGTGTCTAGTACTCATTATGTCAATGACAAGTACATTTAGGAGCAAATACAAAAATTGACTTCAAATCGAATTAATCTAAAACGCTATTATGCATAGACACCTTGTAATTCCGAATTATCGTAGGAATATTACGGAATAAAAATATATCAGAACCTGACCAAACTCTCATTACATTACACGTGAAGTTCATCCTTTACAATAATAAAAGAATCATCGAAATTGGTTAGCGTGATATTGAGTTATTCGTCCATTTGTCGCGCACGTACTTGATACAAATTAAAGACTATATGGTTTGAGAAGCACCAGCTTTAAAAAAACACATACAGACGAATTGAGAACCTCCTCCTCCTTTTGTGAAGTCGGTATACAATAGAGTTGAACGGCCCTAATACTCGTAAGATTGCCGAAAATATTGAGTATCTACATACATACGTTACCTACGAAATACTTGCAGGACGCTATGCTATGCAGTATTGGACTGGTCGCATTGCGCGCAAGTACCGTTCTAGATTTATATCTAGTTTTGGCAAATAAAATCTCTAGATTAGGCAGAGATGTAAATCTAGGGATTGCCGGAGCTGGATGGTTAATGCCTTTCGTTTTCCACAGGTTCGCATTCAAACGTATTATCTGCAAGTGCTTCTGTGGAAGCGGCGGCCGGCGGGAGTCCGACGCAGACACGTCCAGGCGGGCCGTGCGTCTGCCACAGGACCACTCGCACTCACTCGAGGAGCACGACGCGCTGCCCCAGAATGACGTCACCAGGTCGTTAAACTTTGCATATGAGTTACGAGTTTATATGCAACATGCATATTTGTCAATGATAGGAGATCTGGTGTTCACTTTCCATCCCCAAGGACAGAGATATATTATTTAATGTTAATTCCGCTACAAATCTAAAACTAGATGAATTCTATTCTTATGTGAAGTGCTCAGCTTGGATAGGCGTGATAGCATTTCCATTACCACACATCTCGGCAAAATACCAAATTCCATCGACACCATCTTGATGGGTGGCTTTTTTTTTTAATGACGAACTACACAGATTGGCCAGAAAAGCTGGCCTTGACTGCTTCACCGGATTGAGAGGTGGCATAGCTCTTAGGTCGCTTAGCCTGAACCTCTATCGCTAGTAACTAGACACAAGGGTCCCCCCGGTAAGGGGTAACCTCGGCTTGGACGGTTACTATGTTACGCGTAAGCATTCCGATCCGAGGGCGCTCGAGAGGGCCGCACCACGACTCGGTCGGTAGCTATTTCACGGATAATCTAAGGGACATTCGAAAAGCTAAACTAACTTTAAGTGCCACTTCGGGAAGCGTTTGCGCTGGGAGAAGAAGTGGCCGAAGAAACTCCAGCAACGCTCCTAGCATCTAAGGGGTGGGGAGATGGTTGGCGTTCCACGATCGTGCGTTTCTCAATTAATTTTCCTTCCATGCATTGTCAACCTGTGGAATCGACCATTTGAGGACAGTCCAGTAACGAGCCTACTCAACGCATCTCCAACGGTGTTGTGGAGCCGTAAAAGCACGATTGCCCCTTTTCCTATAAACATCATGACCACCGGTAAGGGGCACTAATCGGTGTTGCGCAGATTAATACCATTTAATTATCAGTCAGGTGTTGGTGGGCCGCTATAATTCTCCACTCCTACTACTAGTAGGCATCCACGGAACAAATATGAGTCCGAGTTAACTCGCATATGCTTTAAAAGTTTTCACAAAAGTCTTCTTTCCCTTTCCCCCTATGACTACATAAGGTAACACTAATATTTAACGTTATAAATAATCGTTAAATTGCTTTCAGGTGACGGCAAGCCTTGCGGCGGCAGAACGCTCAGTTCCAGTCGACCGTCGCATGCGTTTAGCAACATCGCACAGATATTACAAAGCAATATAGCTTACAATGTTATGGACGATAAATGATAAATTTACCGAGACATTTCCTTTATTTATAAGTAAGTGTTGTGTCTTTAAGTGTTAATAATTTTTAATCGGAGTTTATGATTACTGTAAAATATTTAATTAGAAGATATAAAACAATTTATTTATGTAAATAAATGAGAAATCTCAACTCTGTTGATTTTAAGAATACTGCCTTCTTAAAATTTGTGTTATAATGTTATAAATAATTATAATTAACACGTAATATAATGATTTCATTATATAAATTTATATATTAATTGAATATGGCTGTTGGTGTTGGTATTAAATAAAATAGCACGCTATAACGAGACGTTATCACGCATCTATGTCAATTTCGCAAGATTGTAACTTATCTGTTTACCTTTAATGTACATTACTTCTAGCAACCAAAGAGGTCATAGTCCTATTTTTGTACATTTATTTACCTCTATGTAGTCAGCGTAGTTTCAATTTATTAATAATCCAAGGAACTGTTTGTGAAAATGGAATTATTTCACTTAACCAGATGTTTGTACCTGTAATAAACAATAAGAAACATTACATCTTGTTTAAACATTAAAATAATCTTACATTATCTAAATAATAATTGGAAATTTATATTAAATTTTAAGATAATTAAATAATAAAATATTTATTTGAAAAGACTGTATCGATTATACCGCATAAACATTAGATTATATTCATTCGTTATTTAGTATTATTTTTGTTAATACTTTTTTATGCAATTAATTATGTTTTTGAAAAGGCGATAGCGTTTTGTAAGTTTTGTGCTTTGTTTGAACCGACTTCTAAACAAGAGGAGGTTCTCAATTATGGTTGTTACCTTATAACTGTTGACTGGATGAACCGACGTGAGTTCTAATAATGGCATCCATGAGAAATCCATATAATCCTTAAATTTGCATAAAGTATGTGCGCGACAATTAGATGAATAACTCAATATTATGACAATCGATTTCAATGATTCGTTTTTTATTGGAAAGGGTGTACTTTAAGAGTAGTTTGATGAGAGTTTGGTTCTGATTAATTCATTCGTAATTCCTAAGATAATTCGTAAATACAAAGAGTGCGTCCACGCGTAGTAGGTCTCTATTTTTGGTAGATTTTCCCCTCATGGTTCTCATATAGTTTCGTGTCACCAGCATGGTAATGTGTATTTATATTTTGTCATGATCTCGTACAGTACTTAATATATTTGAATAAACATATTTATATATATATATATATATATATATGTATATATATATATATGTATATATATATATATGTATATATATATATATAATTGTTGCTCGGATTTGTAAACCAGATTGATATTGACAATTCTAATTTAAATATGATATTTCAAATTTTAGTACCAAAATTTTAAGTTATAATTTTTTACTTCTATCGGCAGTCCCTCTCACTGTCAATTTGTTTTTAATCAATCTGTTGCTATTGCTCTTTTATGAGGTATATGTGCTGTTTGTCCGTGCGTAGTGTGTATAATTAATTGGTACAAATATAAAACCATATTGTTAAAATTAAATCAATATAAATATACGTAATAATAAGATTGAAGAATGTAAAAATTCACTATTTCATATTTTATACGACACAAGTAAATGCCCTTATTGTAAGTTAACGTTATTTATTAATGAGGTTTCATCACTTCTAGATTATTTTATTTATTAAACATAATGTTTAAAAATCGGGCTTCAAATATAGAGTCATATTAAGTAGAGTCGATAAGACAATCTATATACATACATATTCATCCTTTTATTATTTGCGCTGTCTGTGTTGTAGATTTCCATGGAACAAGGAACAATTGAAACACATCATAAAAAAACTAAGCGACCCAAGAGCTATGCCACTTCTCAATCCGGAGAAGCAGTAGAAGTCAGCTTCTCTAGTTAATGTGTGTAGTTCATCACAAAAATCGTAACAAGAACCGTTAAACTATGTATTGTTGTAAAATTATGCAACTCTGTAGGTTTTGCTGCTGTGCGAATGAATGTTTTATTCATTCACACAAAAATGAATGAATGTTGAATTCATTTTAATTCATCAATTTATGCTACACTGACTCGAATTATATATAGTGAAGGTAGTGAGATATTATTTTTCTTCGGGAAACTCCTATCTTTATCGAAATACGAAGAGACTCTTACTGTTAATGGTATGATTGTATTAATATGGAGGTATTTGAGAGAGCACGATAAATACGAACTTTTCCGAAAAATTACGAAGGAAAATCTTTTTTCACTATATCATCTATACTTAAATACTACATAAATAAACTTTTTATGTTAGTTATATATTTATATACGTACTTAAAATATTTTGCGTTTTGTCAGGTATAAATAACTTTTAATTGATCTTTAAATATTTTGTCTCGTTAAGTACGTTGAGTAGTTACTTTTCTTGTGATAGTGATAGTAATTGAATCATCATCTCGAATCTCATGTATCTGAATTCTTCTGCTTGTATAATTCTTAAATTGGAAAAAATATTTTTGCTAAAAAACGTACGTTTAGTACACTGCAATACAATAAGCTGGATCGAATAATATCGATTGCTATATTGCTTAGATTAAAATTCACTGAAATATAAGACGTACCTCTCCCCAAAGGTCGCTAAGTGCCCTGAAGCTAACTCATACGGTCTATGGGGGATCGTCGATCTACAAGACAATCTAGAAGTGATGGAATTACTGCTTCTTCTCAACGTTCCTCACTTTCACTGCGTATTCGGTGTTATTCTATAAGGTAGTCCAATTGTGTACATTAATTTGAAAATAAAATATACGAAATGTTACATTGTTTATGTTTTTTTTTATTCCGTCCGAGTTCGACTGGAATTTAACAAAAGATATTTAGTTTATTTAGTTCTTTTTTGTTTTTGCACTTTACTGTGTCCTGTTTGTTCTCGTGGAGACATGTTACGATGATTACTAAACACAATTAAATTATACAGTAATTAATAATCAACTATATGTAATGTAAAACACTTTTATTTAAATGTACGAGTATAGATTAACAGTAGGCTAGATGGAAACTGGAACTGGCTTCACGCTAAACCAGAAATAATATTCCGGTAAACATCATTTGACAAGTACAAATTTGTGCTAAATAAAATATACGAAATGTTAGATTATCTGTGTTTTCTTACAACTTAAACTAAATAATTCCTCTAAACAAGTGTTTATATTTGGCAACAGATTCAAACATTTTAGATCTGTTAACGTCTTAATATTTACACTGACATTTATTTTTCATATACAACGCCATCTATCAGAGCCCATATAAACTATTTAAGTCTGATTAATCTTAGTTCTGACGTCATATATAATGTGAATATGATGTTAAGTATCTTACCGACAATCTATAGGGAGGTCTTTGTTCACAAGATGTCAAAATACCATTGGTACTCAAAAAAGGAATCATTCAAATTCTAGGCAGCTCGATACTTCCATCATTCTCTTTAAACTTTATGTAAATATAGCGCCATCTAGTGTAATAAACAGTTATTGCTTACGCATGAAACTTGGAGGCGCGGCAATCTAAATGTCAGTGTCAAAAATAGTCGGAACGCTAAAAAACTCCTTTAGATTCTATTCAGTCAAGCGGTTGCGTTCGTGGCGTATGTGTGTTATATAAAGTTACGTATTATCTTATCAAAACTCTGCCGACTTCTGCGTTTTTATCACTGTGTTAGCCGCCCACGCTTTCCCGCTTGTAAACAAACCCGAATATGAGCGACACGATGTATTTCGGCGGTGTCGAAGGGTAAGTATTTCCACAATAACATCTAATACACGTGTATTTTAATCTGTAGTATTGTTGAAAGTAGAAAGGCTTACCTTGGGCAAGCCTAAAAGTTACGAAACGTTAGTAAAAACAGTTTTAATAATACTATCTGTACAATACAATTACATTTTTTTAACTTTCAGATTAAGTAATTAGAGAAACAAAAATAAACGTATATTTACATGGTCTGTGATGCGTGTACCATATTGTTTAAGTCCGCCAATCAGAGGATAAAACAGTGAGGTGTGTCGACACACCGACAATTGGCTGCAACTTCAATTTGCACTCTATGTCGAGTGTAATAAAACACCGTATTTATATCTTAATACGTTTTGTCCGGTATGCAAGGAATTTGCATTGCTTGTGGACCTTGAATTCTTTAACATTTACTTTTATATAAAAATGGCGTTATTCCTGTCAGTTTGTTTGTTTTTAAATGACAATCTACTCAAATAAATAAAATTGAATTGTCTGTTTGTTTCGGCTAATCTCTGGAACGACTTTATCGATTTTGACGGGACTTTTACTGGCAGATGGCTGATGTAATAAGGACTAACTAAGACTTGGCTTTCTAATTGCCAATCATCATACAGTCAATAAGCAGTTCGTCACAAATAAATTGAAATAATTTTTATGGCAAAACAATGTTTGGCGGGTCAGCTAGTTGCGCGCTTGGCTACTGAACGGTCTGACACGTACGTGTCCGGGTCCGGTCTATTTCCGCGATCTGGTCTCCTCGGAGGGCAACTTCCTCAAGTTCAGGGAATTTGCACACGCCTGGCATAATCGAAGGACCCGTTAAATGTCGTCTGACGCCGTCGAGCGAGCTATTATGTTGCGTGCCGTAGAGCCCCTTAAGGGTTGAGCTCGAATGGTGGAGAATGGCCCTGATAAAGAACTTGTAGAGTCAAGAAGGTGCGTGTGGGGCCACACGGCCAGACCACGCGTACCCACCCGCGTTTCGGCCCATATAACCGCGAGGTTGGTGGGGCCATGGGAGGTGGTGGGTAGGGTCAGCTAGTTTCTTTATAAAGCAGTTACAATCAAATATCTACTAATGAGTTTCCGTATTTCGTATTCGTGTATATGTACTAAATAGCATTTTTAAGTAAAAACAAAATAACAACTTCAAATACAATCAAACGTGTCGTATCAAATATTAAATGTAAAACGCTGTAACCGACTTCAAACCAGATTTAAGACAGACAGTATGCATTCCTATCTGAGGGCGCCCGAAACGGCCGACCTACGGCTCGGTCGGTTGATATTTCATGGATATCTAAGGGTCATTCCAAATGTCCATTGTTTTCGTTAATCAATGTACTTGAACAGGATATTTCACATTTTGAATGAAGTAAAGATACCAAAAAAATTGTCTTAACAAGCAGTTACGCGGAGCAAACTAAATGAGGCACGCATTATTGGTTTGACCTCTACTTAAATGCCACTGATTATACGCTGTTAAGCAAGCGTGATGTTTTTTGTTAATACGATATTTTCTTCTTAGTTTTTAATCTTAGGCTAAGTTATTACTTTATCATTATAATATTACAAGTATATTCACAGTAAAAACGAAAACCGATGTCAAATCGAATCAAACGTTAAACGCAATTACGCGCGGGCGCCCTCTTTGTATTTCCGAATTGTCGTAAGAATATTACGAAATAAAATTAATCTGAACCTAGCCAAACTATTTAAGACAGTGGTGGGCAAACTTTTGGTTGGCGGGCCACAAAATGCCGGTGGGAATTTTTTTTTTAGCTTTTTACGTCAAAATTCACGACGTTATAAGCTTTTTTTTAAACTAACCAAGATTTTTTAAAGATTTAAACCTTTTAATAACACTACTGATTTAAATAAAGAGAAAAAAATACATTACTATTTGCAACACATCAAAAATATTACCTCAAAATACTCTTGGCGAGCCGGATGAAATACTTGAACGAGTCAGATTTGTCCCGCGGGCCGTAGTTTGCTCACCACTGGCTTAAGATAAACATTTCCATCATACATTATATACATTCCATATACGTATAACTCCTACGGTTTTTGCGGCGCACGCCAGATGCTCGCAAATGGCAGATTTGTTTTCTATTTTGTTATCGACATATTTTACGCTAAATCTTTATAAATTATAGCCTATGAGTTACTCAGATGTGTAAACTGTATTATTGTAAAGATTCATCAAAATCCATTCAGTAGTTTTGTCGTGAAAGAGTAACAACTTCACACACTCACATACATTCATATTTATTATATTAATAGGATTAGTATCGTGTGAATTTAAAACGAAACATGTAACTTTGAATTTCAATGCCTTTTGTAATTTTTCATTCGCTCGTAAAGTTCACTAACCTTAATTTAGTAAAGAAAAATATTTATTTTTAAAAGATTACTAGCATTCCAACTAAGCTTAAGCTTGTGCTAGGAGATGGTTCACATCAATAGTCGAATGGTGGATTTGAACCCACCACCTTACATATCATAGACCGTATTCTAAAGTATAAAACTATTGACGCTTCATCACAATCAAAGATAAGCATGGACATTTTATCTATTGGCATCATAATATAACACACGTTATAAAGAAAGAAAATTAAACTAAATACAATGGATTGGACACCGTCTCAGTGTAAGCTGTCACTGATTTTCAGCGGTGCGCAGGACTACCAGATGTCGTGCGCGCGTAATACTACCCTTACATGCAGCACACATTCAATAATATAATGAAATTAAATATAATGGAGCTAGAATATTCTACCGGTTAACCATTCGGATCTGGTTTCGGTTGACAGATGGAGTTTCATCGCAGCCGGCCTTTTTATTTCCGGTTTCCAATTACGAATAGATACTAGCTAATAATTAGTAAACGTTTGTTTCTGGTTTATCTCACCCTCTGTTACTTAAGTACGTAAGACATGGATATTTTATTTATTGGCGTCATATATAAACACATTACAGACTAAATTTGATAGAAAATAAAAATACAGTTGAAGGAAGAAAGAACGGACAAATAGGACATGATGCCAACACTGGACAGTGTCTCAGCTTGTGCTGTCAGGCTGCTACTGCGCTGATTTTCAGCAATGCTCAGGACTTGGATTATCTAAGCCCCATACCACGCCGTGAGGGTTAAAAGATAATCATTTGAGCTTAATTTATTTAGATCTAAAGAGTAATAAAATAAAAAAAAACGATAAATCAAATCATCATCGACACGGGAATAACTAAGCTTTCAAACATAAAAGAATCGTCAAAATCCGTTCACCCGATCGAAAGTTCTGAGGTAATAAAAAAAAAAAAAAATTCATTCGAATTGAGATTCTCCCTTTTTGAAGTCGGTTGAAAAATAGTAGACATGGGTTAGTAAGCGTGACTTAGCTTGCAGTCAGTCTAGAATTATCTAAACAGCGGAGGTACGTGATATGTTTGATAATGGCTTATTCTCGGGTCGACACACTCGGTGACCACTGGAATACATAACCCAGCCGCTTTCTAGAAATCTATAGAATAGTATTTTTAAACGGCCTCTGAGAATTTGTTTAGGTTCTGATTAATTCTATTTCATAATGTTCTTATTCTAAGTCTATTTTTCTTTTCAACCGACTTCAAAAAAGGGGGAGGTTTTCAATTCGTCTGTATGTTTTTTTTATTTTTTTTACCTCATAACTATGGACCGGGTGAACCGATTTTGATAAACCTCTTTTTATTTGAAAGCTTGTGGTTCCTATGTGGTCTCATTTTAACCATGGCATCTATGAGAAAACCATATGAGTCTTTAATTTGCGTCAGGTATGTGCGCCACAAATGGACGAATAACTCAATATCACACCAACAGATTTAAATGATTTTTTTTAGGGAAGGATGTTCTTCGAAGGTACTTTGATGAGAGTTTGGTTAGGTTCTGATTAATTCTTTTTACTCGTAAATATACTTGTATCATGCCTGTATTATAAGTAACTTGTTGTGAGTTTTAGTACGTCCCACGTATAATGGTTTGAAAATGCGGGCCTTTTTTTTTGTTATCGGGGATGAAATCTTCAAAAAGATACCCCGCCTTCTGGGGGTTTTTACCCTCTAAAACCTCCCCGGCAGCCCTTCCTTGGTGCATGGTCAGGGGCTCCGGGATCTCCAGAGGAACGCACCGGAGCCCCTCTGCACTGTGCTCAAGGAGAGCAAATCTCGGTGTCCTCGCAGTGCAAGGCGACACGGGCCTGTCGCCTTCTTCCCGGTTCTTCCTTGGCGGACTACAAAACCCTTGTCGCCCAGTGAACCCGAGGCCCCTTTTAGTCGCCTTTTACGACAGGCAGGGGATATCGTAGTCTTATTTTTGAGAGCCCAGAACTACAGGGCTGTGACAATGCGGGCCTAAGTTAAGGGAAATAACCTTAAAATAAGTCAAGTAACGTTTATATTATATACATATATCGATTGATAAAGGAACAGATAGCGCGTCAACAGCTTCCTATTGTTATTGAATTCTTACAATCGTTGATACTAGGGTTCAATTACCGAGGTTGTTTAGTAGGAACTATGTTGTGCTGTAGTGTATTGAGTGCACGTACTTTGTTTATAGCGGCTCAATTATATCAATTTATTGTACTTGATGAATTAGTAAGAACGAGTTTGTTTTAGACCGCACGAGCAAACGTCTTCAGTCGATATACGAGTATATATTGTTAGGGAGCTCTAGTGCAGGCAAAGAAACAACACGAATCACAATTTCACGTCTTATATTAATTTACATAACAAACATTTAAATGAAACTTATCTACGTTATCGTTAATTATTCGAGAAACAAAGTAACAAGTACTAAGTTAGGTTTAACATTTTAATACCACAGTAAATAATACAGAAAAGACAAATAAGTCTAACAGCCCTGGAACGGTGTTGCCGTTCCGAGTGAGCCGGCCGAATGAGAGGGTGCGGGGTGCGCGCGTGCCGTTTATTCAAAATTTGATGCTGGTCTTTCCTTATGATATAGAAATTATAATATATAGAAAGGAGAAAGTGTTTGGGTATGTTCCATTTAGGCTCCGAAACAGCTGGATCGCTTTCAGGGAATCTTCAGTTTGACCTGGCGAGTAATTCTGTAAAATTTCCGTAACGATCGGAGTATTCCTTTTGCACTGCCACACAAGCCGTACGTCGTACTTTTATTTCTGACATTAACTTGAGCCCGATATGTTTTTGTATAAATGATAAGAATGAGATTATACTGATATGTACATGGGTGTAGGTAATGATCTTCACCCGCTCGAGAAGAGAATAGAAGATAATGAATACGGAGAGAAATGAATAATTTAATATATTGTGAGAGTTAAATTTAACTCTATTAAATTATTCATATTTAATGATGTAAGTTTATTGTTTAAATAAAATAAAGCAAAATCTAGCAGCACGAAGGAGGCTGGGAACGCTAGTACAAGTTTTTTTTTGACGAACTTGCCTTTTCCTGCTTCACTGAATTAAAAGGTGGCACAGCTCTTAAGTCGCTTAGCCTGAACCCATGTGGGTATACACAGGTTGTCCTTTAATTCAACGTCCAACGGGAACCTTGTGGTAGGTATTACTGACTGTATGACAAGCCCTGTAGTTGTGGGCTCGAAGAATAAGGCTGCGGTATCCTCTGCCTGTCGTAGAAAGCGTATCGGGTTCACAGGGCGTCAAGGGACCTACTGCCAAAGATAATGCAAAAGGGTTCCGGTGCGTTCCACTGGAGATCCCGGCATGCACCGAGGAAAACCACCGGCAGGGTATAGTGAGTAAGAACTTCACATAACTCCGCCTTCCCCCCCTTTCCAATAAAATAAAACATCAAAATCAGTTCGCGTGATATTCAATTATTCGTCCATTTTTGGCACGTATACATGCAAATAACAAGGCTTATATGAATTGCTTATGGATGCCATTGTCAGAATTGGACCAAACAGGACCACACGGGAAGCACCAGAATACAAATAAAAAAGAATCATCAAATTCATTTCATCCAGTCGAAAGTTAAACCAAACGAAAAAAATAATACAGATGAATTGAGAACCTCCTTTTCTGAAGTCAGTTAAAAAAAATAAAAACAATGATTTAGTTCATAATGACACATGCACATAGACTTGCTATAGACACTTACAAGAATATTATTTTACGACCAAAAATTCATCAAAAGATAAGTGAACAATCGGTGATAACAGCTAACATCGCGTAAATAGACGCGATACCGGGCAATAATGATAAGGTATCGATGTTTATACATCAGCTGGCGCGTCGTGAACTTGGCCTCGTGTGACAACGTCTGCACTTCACCGGGTTTTTTAAATTTCCATTGACTATTAACAGGCAACACCAGTTGGGACTGGAAGCTACCTTCAAACGTTTGGGAGTCTGAAGCCAAGCTAGCATTGCACGAATTACTATTCGTTTTAACAAAAATCGACTTAAAATCCGATTTCCTTTCAATTTCCAAATGAATATTAGGAAACAAAATTAATTAGAACATAATACAATAATTATAAGACTAATCTGCATTTGTTCGTCACAAAAAATAACTGGATAAACGACCTACAGACTTAATTTTACTGTACGAAGTCTGCAATTACTCCTCTTGGTAATAATGATAATGATATAGAACTTCTTCAGTATTCCAGTGGCCAGCACGACCTGTGCGCAGAACTCCTCACAACATCGTACTATCGGCACAGTCCGTCGCGCACACCTAGTGCGGTTTAGCAGCAAACTTAACAAGTCTTTGAAATTTTTTCTAACACAAGTAGAAAAAAAATCTAAATCCTTGCGGTGTTTTCCTTCACCAGCGACCATTTAAAATTGAAATAACAAATTCATTGTACCTTTTCAACCTACAATTATTTTATTATAATAAAAATAAATAATGATCAGCATTTAACAAGCAAGGAACTTCACAAACGATACTACGATACTTTACTATACGATTAAAAATGACTCGCTGTCATATGAACTCACAACCACTCATCTACACAGACACACTACAGATCTATTAAAAAGGGCACAAATATTCCTTTACATGTGACATTAAATTAGTGTTATACAATGGTGAAATAGCTAAATTTGTTGCTCTTATGTAGTTATGTGCTTCCTTATTTGGTTGCTACGGGGTGGAGAGTTGATTACTTGAGACACAGAATTCATACTTATCAAGTGTCAATCCACCATAATCAATCTCTTATTATGTTTCTTGTTAATTCTTCCCCAGGGCCCACGCTTCCCGAAGTGGCACTCAAACTTAGTTTTGCTATTTAATTATCAGTGAAATAGCAATCGACCGAGTCGTGGTGCGGCCCTTTAGGGCGCCCTCGGATCGGAATGCTTACGCGTAACATAGTAACCGTCCAAGTCGAAGTTACCCCTCCCCGGGGGGACCCTTGTGTCGAGTGACTACCCGTAGAGGTTCAGGCTAAGCGACCTAAGAGCTATGACACCTATCGATGCCATTCTGTGTAGTTCGTCAAAAAAAATGTTACTTGTTTCATATGTGTATCTGTACTATCTATGTGGATGTATCTTCTGTGGATTATTGTGAGGAATAAATGATTATTATTATAGAAACATTAATATTAAGTACATTACTTGATTTCGTTATAAACAATAACGAAATCAAGTAATGTTTTGTTTACTTTTTTGTTGTTTTTAAAAATTCCAATGGCAATTTAGATATACATTTGTATTTCTCGTAATTGAATTGTAATTCTTGTGAAATTAAAATATTCTATACTATTTACACAGACAGACACACACACACACATCGCAAAAGGGTCTGACCGCCGATATAAAGACTATGAAGTTATTTTTTTTCAGTGTTGTAACGAAAATAATAAACAAATTGTTTTGTCCAGGGGAGCGACACATTCAAATCTGGTAATCTGCGACCACACCGGCAAGGTGGTTGGACACGCCAAAGGTCCGGGGACCAACCACTGGGCTCTGGGCATCGAAGAGTGCGCGACCCGGATTATAACGATGCTGCGAGCTGCGAAAGAAGATGCCGGCATACCGCTAGATATGCCGTTAGATTCTCTTGTGAGTTGGTTTTTTATGCTAGAAAAAGATAACAGGTTTTCCTATGATGGGTTACTGATGTTAGCATAAAGGCTTTTAAAATTTCACCAGATTGAGAGGTGTTCAAACTTGTAGGCTGAAATTTATAAAGCGTACTTTAACTTCCTTCGGGAACGGGGAACGGGACATAACTAAATTATGAAGTCCTTGAACGTTCATTATGACAATAGCACAGACTCGGGGCCCAAGAGTTATAGAAGCTTTGTTGAAAGAAATGGTAGAAGATAGTCGTATACAAGACGACGGATCTTCCAATAGATAATTCTCAAACAGTCGCCTGGCGACAAGAGCAATTAACTTCTATATTAGGCTAAAAATTTGCGAGGATAATGTCTTTTCCATTCGTCTGAATTCATGCATACTTCAAATCTCGTTGTCGTTCCAAAATATTCTAGAATTTTAACATCCAAGTTCGCATGAGAATCACATCACAAGTGATCAACGTGGAATCAGTTCGTTCCATCTATATAAGCAACTAATTCAAAGCTCAACCGAACCAAATTAACCTCCATTAGTATCAATTGACTGTCCCCTAGGGTCTGACGCTGTCGGGGTGCGAGCAGGAGAGCAGCAACGCGGAGCTGGCTCGCCGCGTGCTAGAGAAGGACGGGTTTAGCTCACGCGCCGTGTACGTTGCCTCAGACACTGCGGGCTCGTTGTTCACGGGCGCGCCCGCTGGCGGCATGGTCCTCATTGCTGGTGGGTATTTTCAATTTATTGAAGTGAAACTTCTTTACGCTTTGAATGCGTAGAAAAAGTGTGATCTGGTGAGTGATGGGGAGAGGGAGTTGAGTTAATAAGGGGGGATAAGTTAATGCGTCAATAGTCTAATGGATTAGGGTACGGTCTGCGAATCGTAAGGCCGCGGGTTCGAATCTACCAAGCTTAAGCTTAGAATGGTTAACAAGAATGTTAGTAATATTTAAGTAAAAAAATTTGCTAGCTTTCTTTTTTTTTTAATGAAGATAGAGAAAGTTGCAATCATACATTTTCCTTTTTTCTCTCTCTCATAGCCAGTTACGTTTCGCATATCTAAGACACAGCGCAGGACTTCTGTTTGTATCACACTGGAGCAAAGGAGAGTAGTAAATTTCTTTCTCTACTGAACAATCGTGTATATATTATAAACCAGTACATAAGATACAACATATATATATACATTTTTTTTAAAGAAAGTTAACAATATTTCTTTTTTTGGAGAAATATTACGAACACTCTTGTTAACCATTCCAACTAAGCTTAAGCTTGTGCTAGGAGATGGTTCACGTCAATAGTGGAATGGTCGATTCGAACCCGCGGCCTTACGATTCGCAGACTGTACCCTAAACCATTAGGCTATTGACAAGAATATAGATGAAGCTAACGAAGCTATACTTCAGTCGTGTCGTTTAAAGCACACTTTTTTTTAGCTTCTATTTTTACGTAATTTAATTTGAAGTTGGTTTTGTTTTAGCTTGTTATGCCCGTTACATCTGCTTGTTACGATGCTTTGTCTTTCTGGTACTATAATGCGCTTGCCCTTGGTTAACACTGGAAATAACTATGTTATAATGTAAATCTATAAAGGCTTGGATTTTGAATACGTGACCGACATGTTTATTATAATTCATAAGCTATTGATTTTGTAAAATATCAAATGAAAGCATGACACAACACCATCATGTCAAATAGTTTTACGGGTGCTTTTTATCCACTCACTTCCCGGAAGGAAACGATATGTTTTTGGCTTTTTAAATCAGTATTACTCGACCTTTCCTCCAATCTTATCACTGATACATGGTAACAGGGACGACAAGGTCTTCTGCAGTTGCATCTTTATTATCCTGCAGGGTCGTATATGATCCTTTTTTATATTTTTTATAAATATACTATAACTAATATTACTACGTAGTGGATATTTTGTTCATCTGTTCATTCATACCTTAGTATATAACCTTATCATACCTGATTTCATATATTATACATATAACAATGATCCACTAGTTCACACAATATCGAAGTCAAGGACTTCATTATTTAATACATTAAAAAAATGAATTAACTCGCAATTACAACAGAATTTAAGCAATGTTCGGTAAACACTGATTACATCAAGGATACGGGGCAAAGTCCTAGCAGAGTGGTGTGCCAATTGTTGATCCTATATTTTTACAACGACGTATGTAGGCGTTTCAATGACCAGATCAAGAGTGAAGGTCAAGAAGGGGTTATCAGTCGGCCTGGATTCCGAGCGCGTTCCCATTTCACGCTTGTTATGCATCTCCTTTTGTAATAACAACAATACTTCCATGTAGAATGCGATAAAATAAAAGATGACTATAAATATATATATGACTATAGAATATTTTTTCTTTCGTAATTTATCGGAAAAGTTCGTATTTATCGTACTCTCTCAAATAGCTACATATAAATGGATATGAAAACGTCACTCATTTGATACGATCATTCATTGACAGTCGTCATAGTATTCCGATAAAGATTCGTTTTTCCCGGAGGAAAATAATTTCTCACTACATCACGTGTTATGAACTAGCATGAGAAGTTACATTTCTTAGGCGTTATTAAAAAAAAGCTTTTAATGCAAATACAAAGATGGCGTCCGCGAGTTTAAGATTGGATTATATTTGAAGTCGGTTTTTTTTTTTTTTCATGTGTTTGTTTTATAAAGTGACTAAAACCGGTTACATTATATAATATTAATATATATTAATGAAAATATTTTATTTTAAGGATAATTAATTGTCTATCATGCACAATTTATTTCAGTTAGCTAGCGTATTTATCTTCCGAGATATTCAAACTTGTTTAACCGACCCTTTATTTTTGCTCGCGGCTATATATCCGGTTTTATTATATGTATACACAAGCAGAAAGTCTATTTGTATTATTAAAAAGAAATAAAGATATAATTATCGTCATTATGGTAATACATGTGTGACATTTCGATGTCGCTCTCGTCTCTAACAAGTTTGACAACAAACTGAGCGTCAGCAAATCATCCTTTAGTTGCGGATGCAAATTAGAATACGCTTAACACTGGCTGCGCCCCGCGGTGTTACTCGCGATCAAAAAGTAAGCCCTTTTCTATGCCCCTTGAATGCAAAATTTCAAGATTCTATGTATTTGTATAGACAATTTTAGATTTTTTTCTAAAATTAAATTAGCCTTAGTTACTCCTTATTACATCAGCTATCTGCCAGTGTTAGTCCCGTCACAATCGGTCCAGCCGTCCCACAGATTTTGGTATATGTACTCGTACTATGTACATTCATATGCACGTAGTAAAAAGTTATTTTAATATTACAAACAGACACTCAAATTTATTTATTTGTGTAGATGTTATAGCAAAAGCAGAAAGAGTTGTTTGCGTCCCAGGTCTTTAATACTTATTTACTAAACTATATAATAAAATTAGAAATTATAGAAATAAAAGCCACAATATGATAAAGTTCCAGTAATAAATGGGTTAATGGTTCTAATAGCATATTAATAGGTTTTGTAATTAAATTGTTAACTGACGTCAAGCAACTTGTCACGTGACATGTAACGCCAGAAGTACCGGCGGTATATTCAGGTTATCAGCGCTGCGTTCATTTAAATTCCTTGTCTGAGCGATAAGTATGCAGTAAGCTGCTGAAATTTCGCCGACATCATTTCAGGGCAAGCACCTTTGCAAGCCAATACGCCCATTATACGCCAATATACCAATTTTAAGTGCCGATTTCCCACGCGCTCGGCGATGAAGGAAACCATCGCGAGGAAAACTCCATGCCTCACCTTACGCCAGTCTTTTTCAAAGTGGGCTATAACGTCCCCTTGGGGTGTTAAGGGGCCCAGAAAAAATGGGAGGCGTTGATGTGGGTTAGGGGGGCGATGTTTAATTTGTAATTTTATTTACTTTATTTAGTATCTTAAATTACTAAAATTAAAACTATACACTAAAGTTAAAACTCACCTACTACACAATAACGAATATTTAGTTTATATTTCTGCCCTGTATAATGATATAAAAACATAAAATACTTAACATAGATTTTGTATGATAGCCCGCACACCGTACCCAATCAAGTTGTAACAAGTTTCTGCGGATAAAGAAAAATGATCGATGATAGAAAATGAGAGCAATTTTACCTTAATTACATTGCACCAGAATTTTTTTTAAACAACAGGAAAGAAACTACCATACATAGTTTTAGGGGTGTATAAAAAATAGGGAGCGCTGAAAAATAATTTATTTTCAAAGGGGGCGGTAAAAGAAATAAGTTTGATAATCACTGCTTTACGGGAACGAAATACTTTGCTTCGTCTTTTATTATTGGTACAGCTAAAGACTAGAATAGTTTGCTCGCGTCTGTCTTTCCCTGCAACAATGTGGGTGTTTTCAACAGTAGAGTGAAGCATTTACTAAGCTAGTGCGCCTTACCATCCAGGATTGCATTTCCACGTAACATCGAATGGGATCGTAGTCGAGCAAGTTGCTTAGAAAGTATAAAAAAAATATATGAACCAATGTCTTCCTCTCGCTCAAAACTCTTTTTTCTGTGAAGGCCTGTGCCCGACAATAGGACATTTTTTTTAAGACAAACTACACAGTTGACCAGAGAGGCTAGCCTTTACTGCTTCACCGGATTGAGAGGTGGCATAGTTGTTACGTGTAGATCATGGTACATATATACGTTGCTACTTTTACGAAAACTAAATGAATTTAACAGGACATTAGTCTAACAAAAAACCAGTTGTGTGTCGGAGGTCGGCCGCCGCTGTGACTCGGAAATAATCATTATTCAATGTCGCACTTAATTCATCAGCCGTTCGATTTTCTCATCGATTGCCAGTTGAAGTGACGATTGCACAGCTCTCGTTAAACGAGTGAACGAGTTGGAACCCAAATTTTCTCACGTCGTTTTAAACTATTTTCAACCGACTTCCAAAAAGGAAGAGGTTCTCAATTTGTCTGTATTTTTTTATGATTCCCGCTTACAAAAGGTACCTTTTAAATTTGGTCTAATTCTGACATCCATGAGAGATGTCATAAAATTACATCACTTTTTTATGTCAAACTACACAGTTATTATATTATAATATTTTGTTATGAAATAAAACATTTGACATTCCAGGCACCGGTTCCAACGCGTTACTGCGCACTCCTGACGGCAAGCAGCATGGCTGCGGAGGCTGGGGGTACCTCTTGGGAGACGAAGGGGGAGGTAAGATTTTTCTAATGAATTGTTATAACCATAACGAGCCTTTCATAGAGCAATTCTTGTTTCTATGCAAATAGTTCAACCAAACGACGAGTTTATTAATCAATATAATAAACATGTATATGAATGCTAATCTCTGGAACGGTTGGATCGATTTTGACGGGACTTTCACTGGCAGACACCGCGGGGCGCAGCTAGTATATACTATATTATTTATAAGAGTCGTATGCAGAAATTTCGGGGACAGTAAATCGATCTAGCTGGTATTCATTTTTATAAAATGTCGTTTTATAATAATCGAAATATATTATTCATATTTCTTCATTATGTAGTTCGCATCAAAATATAATTGCCAAAAAACACGATGTATCAAAAAAAAATACCGAGCAAAGCTCGCTCATCCAGGTACTGTTTATAATTACCGGAAGAGAAATTCTCATTTACAACAAAGTTTCTCCTAACAATTTTTTATTGCAACATTAAACGTGACATATCTCTTATGTCTAACTATTTTGTATCTGTCACATTGTAACATTATTACTATATTAAATTCCGAGTAAAACTAAATCTTTGTGACAGAATGTCACGTAAATCTTATAAACAAGCAGTTAAAAAAATATTTATTGTTCATAAATATGGCAACAGTGTAGCAGAACAAGGGGCGAAAATAGCAACACTTACTAAATGAGTTAGATTTACAGAGCATTATTTTACGAGTAAAAATATAAACCGACCTCTTCTATGTTTTTTATACTTTCTAAGTAAGACTTGACCACGATTCCACTTGATGTTGTGTGGAAATGGAGTCCTTGATGGAAAAACGCACTAGGTTAGTAAATGCCTATTCACTCTACTCTTGTAAATACCCACATTGTAATCGGAGAGAAAGACAGACGCGGGCAAACTATTCCAGTCAAAGATGTCCACAACAAAATAATTATATGAGATTTGTTCGCTTTATTCATAACTAACACGGTTGGCACAGAGAAGCTGGCCTTTACTGCTTCACCGGATTGAGTGGTGGCATAGCTCTTAGGTCGCTTAGCCTGAACCTCTATTAGGTGGTGACTCGACACAAGGGTCCCCCTGGTGAGGTTACCCCTATCATTATTACGCGTTAGCAGTCCAATCCGTGGCCGATCCACGACTCGGTCGGTATCTATTTTATTAACAAAAACGCTTTATTCATGGACATCTTACTTATATAAATAACAATTGCTGGTTTAAAGATTGTAATATTTTGCAGGTCTTGTGGAATGAAATAGTCCAATAACTAATACAGTCGCTTTATTCAGACAGCGTAACGTTGTACAAGGAATTATATTAACGAATACAACTGCGCGTCCTCACAATCTTTATATAAAATTAATTAGAAGTCATATTACAACTAATAAAGTTAAACTATTGTTTACAATGCCAAGTTCATGTGACGATCAAATAAATTATTAATTATGAATTAAAGATATAATGAGGTTCAGGTAAATCACTAAGATATCATTGGAATTAGTTATAATGCATAATAATCTCTGGGTGTCATGTGTTGCCAGCTAACAAGATATTAGATATAAATAATTTTTCAAAACGCTCACGTACGTATACTTAAAAAAGAGTATTAGATCTCACTCTTGTTCTATTTAGAAACCAAAGAATTACGTAAGCTTCACCACTATACTATGTACAATAAAAATACTTTTAAATCCCTTTTCAGCTTACTGGGTAGCCCATAGAGCGGTGAAGACGGTGTTCGACGACGTGGACGGTCTGCGGCCGTCGCCCCACCCCACCGTCCGCGTGTGGGAAACTATCAAGGAGCATTTCAACGCCGAGACCAGGGCCGACTTGTTACCACACTCCTATAAGCATTTCGACAAGTCGCACTTCGCTGGTCAGTGTTTTTTAAATAAAAGAAGCTTATTGGAGTAAACCACGCGGAGAGAGCGGAGAGAGTTGGTGAGAGCGTTAAGCAAAAGTTTGTGTACCAAGTTGAAAGGTACGATAAGTGTAAGTTGAAAGAGAGAGAGAGTTACTTTTCGTGTATTACCATAAGGGCAAGAGAAAGAGGTGTGAACACACATTTTCTTTCTTTTTGTCTCTCATAGCCAGTTACGTTTCGTACATGTAAGACACAGTGCAGAGCTATTGTCTGAATCACACTGCAGGAGCAAGAGAGAGCAGTGCACGCGCACATTTTCTTTCTCTTTTGAACAACCGTGTATATATTATACAATTAAACATGTATATATATAGTGGTAATGTATTTCGGAAACTGTCCTCAATGACTTATTGCTATAGAATTGTTTTTAACTGAATGCCCCAATGAGTCGGACAAAGAAGCAGCCCTTACAAAAAGGCAAAAAACCTTGTTGAATGCTCTAAGTCTGCGTACCACTAAAAATTATGACAGAGCATTGAATTTTATATAGTTTTTGGGCTCTGGTGTTAAATTTCATATTTCGAGATAGATTTCCGCTTTGTATCCTTGCATGTAGCGTTTGCACCGACATATATATTCTATGATTTCCTTGATCATTGACAAGTTGCATTATTCTATCCTTACTCGAAGACTACGATTCAACTGTCCATTAGCTATTTTATAAGAGCATGTAACGAATTCAATAACCTTTGTAAGAAGTACAATAATGCCGACCTATTTCACGTCACTGATACCTCCATACGTAAGCTTTGTCTGCGGGGCTATGATGCAAGTTGTTTTTTTCGTAACTTATTTTTGAAACTTGTTATCTGCTAATCTGTGATATATCAGTAAATTATATAAGAAGTATTGAATAGCTGTAAGTTTTCCTTGATTAAATAAATAAATAATCTTTGAAGGAAATCATACAGTCATACTCTGATGTACGCAGGTCGTACGCCCATCTCGCTCGTTAAGAGATAGAGAGAGCGGTATGGTGAAGTGACTGCCAGCCTTCGCTAGCCGGAGAGGCACTTTAAGAAGAGGAAGATAATTCTAATAGTCCAAATCCTCCAGGACTGACAGCAAAGCTGTCCCAGCTGTCGTCGCAAGGGGACGCGCTGTGCGCCCACCTGCTGGCGGAGGCCGGGGCTGCGCTGGGAGCTCACATCGCTGCGCTGTGCGCGCACTCCGCTGCGCCGGCGCTACGGGTAGTGTGCGTGGGCTCCGTGTGGCACAGCTGGCAGGCTCTCAGACCTGGTGTGCTCAAGCAGCTGGCCGATAGAAAGGTGAGTCGCTGCACGTAATCTTGATGAATAGATTTATATGGAAGGCGAGATGCTTACGACCAGGTTAGGTTTTAGTGTCAAATGTGTATGAGACAAGTCATCATCATCATCGTGCAAGTCCACTGCTGGACATAGGCCTCTAAGCAAGCCACTGAGCACGATCATCCAGGTTCAGGTCAGCCCACCGTTCGTGTTCGTTCGTTCGTTGTCAGTTCTACGACTGATATGACAGGCCCATTGCCACTTCAACTTGCTAATTCAGTGCGCTATGTCGATAACCCTTGTTCTCTGCCGAATCACCACAACTAGATGACCGTATACTTTTACCTTATACGTACCACATAGCATATCAGCTTCTCCAACTAATGATGAGAAAAACAACAAACAAGAGTCGTGCTGGTTGTAAACGGTTAAGAAATATCAGAAAGCGGAGCAGCGTCGAACAACTTTTGCGCTTGGTACATATCAGAGATAAGTTCTGGGCTGTCGGCCAACCTCCTGTAGTAGAGACGCATTTGAAGAAGATATATGTGTTATCCTATGCATCTTTCAGGTGAAAACGGAACTTGAATTGGTACGGCTCCGAGTCTCCAGTGCCCTGGGAGCGGCCTGGCTGGCAGCTAAACATGTCAACTACGAGTTGCCGCGCGACGACTCCGCATTCTGTGACGTATTCTACACCTACCGTCCTGCTGAGACAGTGAACGGTAAACTGAACGGCTTACTTAACGGTAAAATCGAAAACGGCTTCCAGTACTGCGGGTGCGAGGACTGGACAAACTGGAGCTAATGTTTTACCGTTATCTTTAAAGTTACGTGATAACATAACATGTTTAAGTCATTTGATAAAGTTACATGATGAAGTCGATTGTTGTCGATATAAAACATATCGGATTTTAATCAAAAATAATTTTAATTAAAAAGTTGCTCAAAAAAAAAAAGTAACTGAAATTTCATGTTTATATGAAGAATAATACAAAGGTATTTCGACTCGGTTTGTTAATTTGCTCGTATCTCAAAGCAATTTTCCCCATTGAAGTGGAAAAAGAGGTAATCAAACTCACAAACTGAGGTCTAGTCTGAGGGAGAAACTGCTAGAGCAGTGAAGAGTGCGGATCTCAAATCTTGGTCGTATCTCAAAGCAAAATATCACTCGCTCTGCTGCTCGTATATAAAGCCCTGGTATATTAAGTACTCTACAGCACTCGTATATCGAGGTACCACTATTCGGAAATTCAAAAAGGGCCTCTTCGCGTAATAGTGTTTAACGCTTGATTCGATTTGAAGTCGGTTTTTGTTCTTGCTCGTAAATATAAATAAAACAATAATTTCATAGCAGTTCGAATAATATTATGGAAATTTATATTACAATATGTTACATGTATAGACCTCCTATGCTATATATGCACATATTATGCATAACTAGCGGCACCCCGCGGGGTCATCCGCTATTAAAAACTATTAATTTAATTTTACTAAAATATTATTCCTTATTACATCAGCAATCTGACAGTGAAACTCCCGTCGAAATAGGTTCGGCCGTTCCAGAGATTGGCCCCGGACAAACAGACCCATAGACAAAACTGTACCGTTTACACATTCCTATGAATGTAGTAAAAAGCGGTTATTTTCATATTACAAAAGACACTCCAATCTAAAAGGTTAATAAAATTATTATAATTTTGTAAACATTATAATAAATATTATAATCATTATAATAATTTTAATTTTATTTGTACAGATGTACCAAATAAGGAATGTCTTTAAATAGTTCTAGCAATATATGTTACGCCGTAAAGTTGGAGAAAAGAAATACGAATTTATAGTGCCTTTGTTCAATGGTCGCTATTAACTAATGTCTCATAATCGTGAAACCATGGACCATCGTCATAACTTTAATATTACACAGGGGCGCCAATTATGTTGTCAGTAACGTTTCATTATAACACCAATGTATTAGTCATTACAATTATCACTCCATTGTTAAATACTAACACGATTGACATTGGTACGCCATTGGTAAAACATAGTGGCACCAATGTACTACAGCTAACCTAACCTTTTTTTTTTGTTGACGGGGAGGAAATCTTCACAAAGATACCCCGCCTTCTGGGGGAAGGGCGGCGGTTATGTGGGGATCTTACCCACTAAAACCTCCCCGGTGGCCCTTTCCTCGGTGCATGACGAGGGGCTCCGGGATCTCACGTGGAACGCACCGGAGCCCCTCTGCACTGTGCTCAAGGAGAGCACGTCCCGGGAGTTACTCCCTCCTCCTGTGCCCTCGCAGCGAAGGCGACACGGGCCAGCCGATGTCGCCTTCTTCCCGGAGTCCACTTTGGTGGACGACGCAGGCCCCCACCCTTGTCGCCCAGTGAACCCGAGGCCTTTTAGTCGCCTTGTACGACAGGCAGGGGATACCGTAGTCTTATTCTTGAGAGCCCAGAACTACAGGGCTGAGCTAACCTAACCTAGTTAGACTCTTGTTAGACTTAGCAAATATAAGTAAAGTCAAATGTGTTGAAAGTTATTTAAATAGTTATGTCTCCAGGCAAATTCTTTTTGACAGCATATTTATTGCTCTCTGACACCAACAACTAAATAACATCTTCATCTAAGAAGTTTTCAAACCACTCAATTGGGCGCTTATCTTGGCAAGCGCCTTGAACATCTGGCCAATTCACGGGATTTATTGCCGAGTCCCGTTTTCTCCATGCGTAGGTACGCCTACGTTTAGTTCGACCTGTAGAATCAGAAGGTTCTTCTTCTGTATCACTCACCATAATCTGCCCTTGAATAATTACTTCAGCCGGTTGAAGCAGAATGTTTCGTGGCAAATTATTCAAAGTTACATTATCTTCTTCACCCGAATCTTCGTCAGTGAGACAGTCAGGATCAACAGGAGGAGGTAGAATACATATCAGTCGTTCTCTATAATCATCGTCATTATCAGAAACATTTTCTAAAGCATCTAAAATTTCATGCGCAGCTAACGGTCTGTAAAGAAAAAGTTGTATTATTGTACTAAAATCATGTATATTATCCTACTGTCCTATATATAGTACGCTAGTATTTGTAACAAGTTATACGTAATTTATTTATATTATTTTGCTAGAATATTTATTTAGTACAAAAGTTAAGGTTATCAACTAGATATTAACACAGAAAAAAACAACTCACGAGTAAAATATAACTTTTTATACATACCTGTCATTTGCCATGTCTGCAACGCACTTTTATTACACACTTATAAGGTAAAATATACGGTAAAAACTGTTAAAATAACTGTCTTTTTATTTTTTCTAATAAAGCTGACATGTTTCTTACTGCAAATCATAAGACTAAATAATCTTAGATAAAGAGAGTATTCTGATATTTTTTTTTATTTCTACTGTCCTAAATATAGGACAGTAGGCTTATCTGGGTTAACGCTTGATTCGATTTGAAGTCGGTTTTTGTTTTTGCTCGTAAATATAAATAAAACAATAATTTCATAGCAGTTCGAATAATATTATGGAAATTTATATTACAATATGTTACATGTATAGACCTCCTATGCTATATATGCACATATTATGCATAACTAGCGGCACCCCGCGGGGTCATCCGCTATTAAAAACTATTAATTTAATTTTACTAAAATATTATTCCTTATTACATCAGCAATCTGACAGTGAAACTCCCGTCGAAATAGGTTCGGCCGTTCCAGAGATTGGCCCCGGACAAACAGACCCATAGACAAAACTGTACCATTTACACGTTCCTATGAATGTAGTAAAAAGCGGTTATTTTAATATTACAAAAGACACTCCAATCTAAAAGGTTAATAAAATTATTATAATTTTGTAAACATTATAATAAATATTATAATCATTATAATAATTTTAATTTTTATTCGTACAGATGTACCAAATAAGGAATGTCTTTAAATAGTTCTAGCAATATATGTTACACCGTATTGGAGAAAGAAATACGAATTTATAGTGCCTTTGTTCAATGGTCGCTATTAACTAATGTCTCATAATCGTGAATCCATGGACCATCGTCATAACTTTAATATTACACAAGGGCGCCAATTATGTTGTCAGTAACGTTTCATTATAACACCAATGTATTACAGTCATTACAATTATCACTCCATTGTTAAATACTAACACGATTGACATTGGTACGCCATTGGTAAAACATAGTGGCCCCAATGTACTACAGCTAACTTAACCTTTTTTTTTTTTGTTGACGGGGAGGAAATCTTCACAAAGATACCCCGCCTTCTGGGGGGAAGGCGGCGGTTATGTGGGGATCTTACCCACTAAAACCTCCCCGGTGGCCCTTTCCTCGGTGCATGACGAGGGGCTCCGGGATCTCACGTGGAACGCACCGGAGCCCCTCTGCACTGTGCTCAAGGAGAGCACGTCCCGGGGGGAGGTTACTCCCTCCTCCCCTGTGCCCTCGCAGCGAAAGGCGACACGGGCCAGCCGATGTCGCCTTCTTCCCGGGTCCACTTTGGTGGACGACGCAGGCCCCCACCCTTGTCGCCCAGTGAACCCGAGGCCCCTTTTAGTCGCCTTGTACGACAGGCAGGGGATACCGTAGTCTTATTCTTGAGAGCCCAGAACTACAGGGCTGAGCTAACCTAACCTAGTTAGACTCTTGTTAGACTTAGCTTAGATAAGTAAAGTCAAATGTGTTGAAAGTTATTTAAATAGTTATAATATGCATTAATTACTAAGTTAATTATTCAAGTGAAGCATCATTGCTGTATGTATTAAGATTAATTATTTATAATTTATTAAGTAACAATGTATTCATATCA
Source organism: Meandrusa payeni (assembly GCA_029286785.1). Lineage (NCBI taxonomy): Eukaryota > Metazoa > Arthropoda > Insecta > Lepidoptera > Papilionidae > Meandrusa > Meandrusa payeni. The sequence continues at coordinate 404,769 of JAGSMX010000023.1, forward strand.
TTCATGATGACATGCGTAATTTTTATTATTAGATTACGGTTTTGGCACAATGACTATTGAATTGAAGTTGGTTTCATAGTGAACAATTCACACACATTGGCAAGTAGACTTGGGGCACAGGTCATAATATATATATCTAAAATTGATTTGCAATAATAATGATCGTAGATAGTTAAATTCGACGATACCAATTTCCGAGTGCAGTCGCTCTTGATCCTAGGCCTTGAGCCTAGGGCGGCAAACTTTTTTTACCATATGCAACAAGATTTTTTTTGAGCTATAGATGTAATATCAAGCCACATGTCGCTCAAAAGGCTGCAGTTATTGTCTCCCGTATCTTAGTTAAAGCTTATAAAGTTTAATACTACTGTATACAATGTAATATTAGATTTTATATTATCTGAAGTGATTGATACCCAGTGACAATTAGCAAATTAAAAATAGCAAACATAATAAAAAAACACAAATATAACAAATAAGCAGTCACGCTGTTATAACCCTAGCGGGGTATACAGGAACAGGTATCGCATAGCCGTAGACAATTTTTAGATAGTGATTTTTTATGCTACATGACGACGAATTCGAACCCGTAATAACTGCCTAGCCAATCTGCTAAATGTATCAGAGTGTGTAAGTATACAGTTATACTACATAAATTACTGGAATCGGTGACAATAATTTTACCATTGGGGTTTAAGGTAAATTGTCTCAGAAGGCTATCAAAGAAGAAAAATATAGTATATACCCTTGAAGACAGCCTTCGAAATGTTCCATCGCTGGTTATGTTCCGTGTTGCCTTAGCAAACGTTATTATGAAATTAACATAGAATTTTGTTAGTAGTTATATAGTTTATACATTTGAATGGTCCTCAAAGCCAGATTTGAGACCTTTATAATTTTCATTTTATATAGATATTTATATTATTATAGATCTGAATTATTGTACTACATATTGTCATGCCAAAGTGAATCTTACGCTTCTGATGGAAACACGAATTTGAGATGGATTTTAGCACGGTTGAATAACCTACGATAGCTTTGCGAGGCTCATGTTGGTTATTATTAAAGTACCAGTGCCATCTCTAGAAAGTTTACTAACGCAATGTAATCTGTTGATGTAGTTTCCATCAATGTTTAATATTCGCGTAAATATAAGAAGCCATTAAATGGACATATTTCCGCGTACATCGGGAGAATAGAAGTAATAAGTTTTTATTTATATTCACATAGTTCCTAAATTCGCTATTAAAGTGTGTAAGTATATTGTTATATACTTTAATTTGGAAGATGACAAACAGCAATAATTTCAGTGACGTTGTAAAGGAAACTCTAACAACTACTATTAGTTAGATTTCAGTCCTGAAAATAATATTTATCCGGCTTAAGAGACACCATTTTACCATGAAAAAGCACCAAGTATATAACAATATTCAATGTAGTCATCCCTAATGTATATTTATGTGAATACAGTTAGTAGCAGAGTGTATATGAATTATGTATAGTATTCTTTTTAAATGGAATTATATCTGTTTGTTTAATTAATATTTCGGCCTTTATAAGACAAATCAATAACAGGTAAAATTAATAGCAATATATTTTAATCTTTTTTATTTGTTAACAAATTATAAAGAAATATACTATTTTTTGTATAACTATGTCGTTTATATTAAAATATAACCCTACACGTCCTTTTAGTTAGTAAGCAGAGATAGCAATTGCTTTGTATTTGTTTTCGGTTCCTTTTTATCTTTATGTTCATTCTCATTCATTGCCCCTTAAGTGGCAGGGGATGAGTATATCGACTAGTGTATTGGCCAAACGAACAATTTGTCCATTCTATTTGTGGTATAACATCTTTTCAGAGTAAACATTTTAATAAACTAAAATACAAATATAGACATATTATTTTTGACATTATTCGAATACATTACAAACAAAATATGAAACACATTAAAAACAAAAAAAAGCAGTTAAAGAAAGAAAGAACAAACAGGATATACAACATGATGCCAATACTGGCATCATGCTGAAGCAACATGATTTTCAGCGGTGCCCAGAACTACCCAAAGCCGTGCGCGTGCTACTAAACTACCTTTACATGGCATGTATACAGTGGAATAAAAAGAAAAATATATATATTAATTACAATAAATATAATACGTGTTATAGAGATATATTAGATTTATGTATATTATATCGAATAAATTAAATCATCCTAATATTATTTCTTTCAAATTTATAATAAATACATTTTATTACTTACTTATATTTAAACATATTCTTTTGTTATTATCACTCGTAACAACTAATTTCTAACCTTAAATAAGCAATTTTGAATATATCATGGCTGTATGAACTAAAGTCTTTTTGCTTTTGCCATTAGGGATAAATTAATATCATCAAATCATTGCAAAATGTCACTTGTGCGGCCGCTTGCGAGACTTTTAATTCAAAAAAACATTATAAATATTAATTATAGATGTTCATATCGCGCAATTACAACATTTAAGCAAAAATGACAATGAAAGAGACTGTAGTTTTATTTTTAGTGGAATATTATCGGTCGCTGCTGGCGTTATAGGTTACGTGAGTGTTAAGGAGAGACTTGCAGCTGCAACTATTGTGAATGATAATTTGAAAGGTAGAAGAGAGAAGTATAATTTTATAGCGGACGTTGTAGCCGTTTCGGCACCTTCTGTTGTGTTTATAGAAATCAAAGATGCGAGGAGACTTGACTTATTTACTGGCAGCCCTATAACGTTATCTAACGGTTCTGGATTTGTAGTTAAGGAAGATGGATTAATACTGACAAATGCACATGTTGTCGTGAACAAGCCTAACGCGATAGTCGAAGTTAAGTTACTTGTACGTATATTCCTCAAAATCACAATCCGTCAATTTATTTCATCAGACATATATGTACTACATTATTACCTTAATTCCAGTAGTAGTAACTACTGAATTTATCTGTATTCAAGTCTTTTCGATAGATTGAATATTTTGATTTGGTACCATGATAATAATACATATGATGGTCTGGGTAAGTAGAATGGTTGGTCGCAGGCAATGAGACTATTCTAAGTAGAACTATTGAGTATATAATATATATAATTCTTTCATATAGTTCGTTTATCATTTTAGTTCTCTTTAAGAATATATTTTCGTAACTGTATACAACATTTCAGGATGGTTCCTTGCACCAGGGTGTAGTTGAAGATGTGGATCTAAAGTCAGATTTAGCAACACTCCGTATTCCTGTTAAAAACTTGCCCACAATGAAACTAGGATCTTCTGCAGATATCAGGCCAGGAGAATGGGTAAATCTATTTTTAAATTAAAATAAGCACTTACAGCCTATGGTACATATATGACCTACTTGAGGCAATTTTGACTATATTCTTATGTGGTATTAAGAGGCAGAGATAACTAAGTCTGAACCTATTTTCAACCAACATATACATCACCCATAAACAACTTTGATCTATATATATGTAATTAAGAGTATTAACTGTTGTAGTAGTTAATTTACCTATTAATTTACCATCCAAAATATTTATTAAATATCATATAGAACCCTCTGAAATCTTCAGATTTGGTGATGGACTTACTTACCCATAGTATTTAAAATTACAGATAATTAATATTTTGAACAGAATTTTATATTTTTAGGTTGTAGCAATGGGTAGTCCCCTAGCATTAAGTAATACAGTCACAGCTGGTGTTATAAGCTCTACTCAGAGAGGCAGCGAAGAGCTTGGCTTGAGAGGTATGTACATATCTTCCTTACCTTTTATGATATCAGGACCATGACTAGAATTCCAGCCAGATTGTGTTAATGAGTTTCCATTTATTTGTTTCTTTTTTTATGGGTTATAAACAAGTGCTTGACCACTATCCCACCTGATGTTAAGTGGTGATATAGTCATAAATTCATTCGTGCGGCACTGAGGATTGTATTTGGGTTGCTAGTGTACTAGCTTGTGTGTGTTAATTAAACTGTTACATTGTTATAGTGATGTTTATAGTGTAAACTATTACATATTTTTCTCTACACAGGCAAAGACATGGTATATATTCAGACAGATGCACCTATAACCTTTGGTAATAGTGGAGGACCACTTGTCAATCTGGACGGTGAAGCAATTGGGGTGAACAGTATGAAAGTTATGTCCGGAATATCATTTGCAATCCCCATTGACTATGTGAAGGAGTTCCTTGACAAAAGTATGTATTCTTTACAATCTCCTAGGTATATGCCATGTCCTAGTGTTGCTGCAAGCAATTTATTATGCTATTCCATGTATAAAACAACTCAACTGTGGATGTCATTAATAGAAATATTTATACATACAAAAAACACAAACAAAGTATACATTGATAAGAATAGCATATCAATTTAATATAAATACAATGCAGGGCAATATAAGGTTACTCTTGCCAGCAACTTTAGCCACGGTGCTAGATCATAGACCTGTGTTACAGACAGCTAAGAACTTCCTGCAAACACTTGTCACTGCTATGACCACCCTTAGACTACATGCTAATACTAGGATATTTATGCAAAAAATATATTGATATATTTTTCGATGTAATATATCGTAATGTAAGTGTAGTAACATACATCATTATTTGATTACCGGTTGATATATATCAATATTTTATGAAATATATCATGTGTGCATCTATTTTTTTCACATGTTTTGAATAATATATAATTGTATACTGTACAAAGACATGGATTACATTTACTGAGAGTTCTTATTCTTCTTTCCATATTATTTCACAAGTGTCCTGTAACAGTCTGTTATCATTTTCAGGTAGAACAAAAACGCCACCAGTGTCGAGGCGGTACCTGGGTATTACCATGCTGTCACTCACTCCCACTATACTCTCCGAACTAAGGATGAGAAATCCAGAGGTGATTACCTTCTACATTACAAAAATAGTTAGGAATCCTAGCTAGGTTTGACATTAAACTAAAGGTAAAGTGCTTACTGATATCTGAGATTGAATCCTAGAATTACAGGCAGTATTTTTTATCCTTGGTAAAAAAATGTCAATGTTTTTTACAAACATTCTTGTTACATATTTATGGCTTGTGTAAAAAGTCATTTGTAACTGTTATGCTGTTGACATGTATAGATATTTCTAAGGTATTAGTTATTCATGCTAATATTTTTAACCGACTTCAAAAAAGTAGGTTTTCAATTGTCATATTTTGTTTAAAACTTTCGTTTTCTAAGGTTGAACGCTGCATCAGTGTGCTTGCGTTAAGTATCACAATACTGTTAGATGCATCAACTTTTTATTCTTAAACTTTAGAAAGTTATATTCAGAGAATTCCTTTACATTTTGTTATCCAATACCTTACCAGATGCCGGCAGATATCAAGCATGGAATTCTGGTGTGGAAGGTTATCATTGGATCTCCGGCATACAAGTAAGTTGGTAATACTCACATTACACGTGAGATGGCTTACAAGATTAAAGTAATCAAGAAAATATGATGAAAGAAATGGAACAATGTTCTTGACTACTCAGTATCACTGCAAATGAAGATATAGGAATATAAGGAAAAAACGCCTCCGTCTATATGTATGTATATGTTTATATATGTATAATATTATACACTATTTATTGTTTAAGAGAGAAACAAAATGTGTGCTGTGAGAAAGAGATAAAAAAAGACGAAACGTAATTCTCTATCTTCGCTAATTTCCCTCTGTATCGCCCTCACACTTTTAGTAACGCATTCACCAGCTTTCTCCCAACTCTGTTAAACACAAAAAAAAAACAAATTTTAACGTTCAATGCTTACGAATAAACAAATAAAATTAAAAAACAAGTAATTCCATTTCTTCTCCATTAGCCTAAAGTTTGGCAACGCGTCTGAAACTGATTTACTGTTTATTATTTCCAATATTCCAATAAGGGAACATCTGACGGGTCAGTGTAGTGGCTGGATGTGGAAAGCGGAGGACCGTTGATGATGATTTGAAGTGCCGAGCTCATTGTCATACATACATAACGAATGTTTATGTAAGTGGCCGGATCCCGGGCACCGGGATCGAACTCGGGTTGCTAGCGTACTATACAGCTAGAGGCGACCGGACACTCAGCTACCACGGCTCTTAGTTTTTTAGTTACTAGTTTTACTAGCTTTAGTACTAATTCCTATTTAAATTACAGCGGGGGTTTACAACCAGGCGATATCGTCACCCATATCAACGGGAAGCCCGTACATACGTAAGTTAATTTTTATGTATATTGTTTTTGTTAGCCGTATCTAAGCTTTCATATAAAATAGAAATGCAGTTCTGGTAAAACTCACTTCCTTTGTCACAGGGATTTACACAATTCTTTAACCTTTAACGTAGTAAAGCTCCGGAATGCTGCCACTAAATGTACGTACATCTGTCGAACTAAGGCTATTCAAAGGCGTACTCCGGAATCTACGCCTATAGTAATAATTACGTTTATTTGCGGGAAATATGGTAACTGACACGATGATAATTTTTAGGTAGACACCAGCATATTTCACACAACCAGCATGCGAATACAATACATTGATTCTATTCTACGATTTAAATTATTCCTTTTACAAATTTAACATTTAAAAAGCTATTATGAATTAGCCACTGTTTGAGTGTATTCTGAAATGGTTGCAATGGTAATTCTCTCATTTCCTTTGGTATCTTGTTATATATTTTTAAACTCATAATGTGATACAACAACCAAACGAGTAATAGTTTTAAAGTTACCTTTTTCTGTTTCTCTCCATTAATACCTTGATCTATGTAGTTATATATGTATTTATGTATACAAATAAATCAAATTGGAGTGTCTGTTTGTAATATAAAAATAATCATCTTTTACTACTTGCATATCATCGTTTATTACATACACCAAAATCTTTCTGTTTGTTCCGGCCAATCTTTGGAATAGCTGGACCGATCTCGTCAGGACTTTCACTGGCAGATAGCTGATGTAATTAGAAGTAATCCAGACTACTTTTATTTTAGAACAATTTGAACACTTCTGTGCTTACATATATTCTAGACTTCTATACATATAAATAAAATTGAAGTGTCTGCTTTTAACATTAAAATAACTAAACATAACTAAACTATCCAACTAATTATTAATTTACAGTATGTACCTGATCAATAACCTCCTTTTTTCTAAATCGGTTAAATAAAATGCAGCCTAATTTACACGTTATATCAGCTATCTGCCAGTAAAAGTTCCGTCAAACTCGGGCCAGCCGTTCTAGAGATTATCGGCAACAAACTGACAAAAATTGTAAAAAAATGTCAATTCAGTATATCTACCATATAAACCATTCATATGCATATATCTACATATATCTAGGTAAAGATGGTAGGTACATATATCTAGGTATATAGGTACAGAAAATATTCCTAAAGAGTTTCTTATTATTTGCAGTGCGGCAGACATCTACTCGCTTTTGGAAACTACTTCAGGTCGCCTGGAGCTGGCGGTGGTGCGAGGACATCAGAAGACCACGCTCACCATCTCCCCCGAAGTACACTGACCGTGGTGACACCATTTTAGTGAACAAATAAAGTACATACTAATGTTTAACAGTCATTAGTACATTTAGTGATATTATACAGGTAACGGTTCCCCCTAGTCTGCTACAATGGTTAACACAAGTATATAAATCGAATCGAACGTTAAACGCCCTATTTGTATTTCCGAGTTATCGTAGGAATATTACGAATTAGAATTAATCAAAACATAAATAAACCCTCAAAATCATAAAAATGAATCAACGAAATTGGTTGAATTGTGATATTGAGTTATTCGTCCATTTGTAATATTCCTACGATAATTCGGAAATACAAAGAGGGCGTTTAACGTTCGATTTGATTTGAAGTCGGTTTTATTTTTTACTTGTAAATATACTTGTGTTTACAACATTGACGCAATACCGCTCCATAAGGATTGATTGTATCGGTCGAAGATTGACTGAGATTGAAAAGGTATTACTCGGCGTTGGAATGTTAATATTCATTGATTATTTATTGGAACAAAGTTCCTTGCAGCAGGCTTGGAACCAAATGTGAGAATAAAACCGTAAGAAAAACATATAACGGAAGTGCTATAGTCCTATACACGACCGATAGCGAGACTATTAAGCGTGTAGTTCAACACTCACAGATGGCGCTTTAACAAATGTTGCCAGCCGCATCACAATTAAAAGTTATGGCAACATTTTCAATGTATTCGTTAATAATCCGTTTAATGAGTCCTGTGACACTTTCGGCATTCGAACGTTAATATTGATTATTTATTTACCTCGCGCTCGGCGGTGAAGGAAAACATTGTGAGGAAACCTACATATTATATTTCTATATAATATGTTTCTCCTACTGTTGGGCGCAGGCTTTCTCAGTAAAGAGAGTATGAGTGCATACTCCGCCACGCACACCTAGTGCGGATTACCATACTTCATATAACTTAGAATTTTTTTAACTCGGGTATGTTTCCTCACGATGTTTTCCTTCACCGCCGAGCGCGTGGTAAATCAGCACATAAAATTGTAACAATAAATTTATTGGTGACGGCACCGGGGATCGAACTCTGGTTGCTAGCTTACTATGCAACTCGATGCGGCCGCCCGGACACTAAGCTTCCACGGCTCTGAGTTAGATTAGTGTAATGTGCTGGTGAGGACGGCTAAAAGGGACTTCGGGTTCACGATTGACAAGGGTCTTTGTTGTCCGCCGAAGTGGAAGCGGGAAGAAGGCGATATAGGCTGGCCTGTGTCGCCTTGTCGTAGCCCCCGCGACGTGCTCTCCAAAGAGTACAGTGCAGAGGGGCTCCGGTGCGTTACACTGGAGATCCCGGAGCCCCTCACCATGCACCGAGGAAGAGCCACCAGGGGGGTGTTAGTGGGTAAAAATCCCACATAACCCTGCCTTTCCCCAGAAGGCAATGTATGTTGTTGAAGATTTTTCCCCCGTCAACAAAAAAGATTATAATTTACTGGTGTCGGTTATGCTAAAATTCCATTTTTTATTTGTTGTGATTTCAAACAAAACAAAATCTGTCTGTCTGATTAGAGCACCAACTCGATTTTGGATTTGGTCGATGAATCGACCCTGATTAGATAAAAGGTTAGGGACTCGCGCCAAACCGGCGTTTGGGTTTTCCAACCATTGGGTAAATTATAACAAAATAATCCTACAGCGTTATCACCGTACTGTAGTTATTTTGTTAAAACCACTTAACGCGAGCGTTCAGTGGTACAACATGGCCGTTTAATATTCATAATAAAATTTGATTTCAAAATCAATTAGACTTCAAATTAATTCAAAAATGTGCAGTGAATGATAAATTTTTGTTTGTGTTCAAAGGGAGTGATTTGTTCTAAGGTAAGTAAATATTAACGTTGTATAGTAGCAGCCCGAGTTCGATCCCCGGTGCCGGCACCAATAAATTTGATGCTGGAATTTTATGTGCTGACTAGCTCGGTGGTGTAGGAAAATCTTGAGGAAACACCTACATGTCCTAGAATTTTTTTCTAAGGCATGTGAAGTCTGCCAATCCGCACTAGGTGGTGTGCGTGGCTGACTATACTCTCTTTACAGAGAAGGCCTGCGCCCAACAGTGGGACATATATATTATATATAAAGGCAGTAACTTTAAATATATATAATTGGTAGGCTTCGTTTACGGATATCGTCATGGTTTTATTTGATTATAACACGATCTTCGCTCCGAGATTCATGAGGGGAGAGTAAGAAGTATTTTCTTCAATGTATACACTCGGATTAAGTATGGAAAGATAACATAACTGTTATTAGTTGAGCCCTGTATTAAAGCAGTGATTATCAAACTTATTTCTCTTACCGCTTCTTTTTGGATCAAGTATGTGCGTCACAAATGGACGAATAACTCAATATTACGCTAACTAATTTCAATGATTAATTTTTTATTGGAAAAGATGAGATGATATGGTTTTGAATTATTCTATTTCGTAATATTTCCACGATAATTCGGAAATTCAAAGAGGGTGTGCGCGCGTATTAGCGTTTAGTATTCGATTCTATTGAAGTCGATTCTTAATTTTGTTCTTTACATCTGTACACCCAGAACTATTTCATGTTTACACCAACCTCAATTAGGTATTTGTTGATAGAAACTTGAAAATTGAAATTAATTCCACTTTCAAGTTAGTCCTACAGACATATATATATATAACTCTACACTATATATATATATATAACTCTACACTATATATATATATATATATATATATATATATATATATATTATATATAAAGGCAGTAACTTTAAATATATATAATTGGTAGGCTTCGTTTACGGATTTCGTCATGGTTTTATTTGATTACAACACGATCTTCGCTCCGAGATTCATGAGGGGATAGTAAGAAGTATTTTCTTCAATGTATACACTCGGATGAAGTATGGAAAGATAACATAACTATTATTAGTTCAGCCCTGTATTAAAGCAGTGATTATCAAACTTATTTCTTTTACCGCTTCTTTTTGGATCAAGTACGTGCGCCACAAATGGACGAATAACTCAATATTACACCAACTAATTTAAATGATTAATTTTTTATTGGAAAAGATGAGATGATATGGTTTTGAATAATTCTATTTCGTAATATTTCCACGATAATTCGGAAATACAAAGAGGGGTGTGCGCGCGTTATGCGTTTAGTATTCGATTCTATTGAAGTCGATTCTTATTTTTGTTCTTTAAATCTGTACACCCAGAACTATTTCATGTTTACACCAACCTCAATTAGGTATTTGTTGATAGAAACTTGAAAATTGAAATTAATTCCACTTTCAAGTTAGTCCTACAGACATATATATATATATATATATATATATATATATATATAACTCTACACTATATATATATATATATATATATATATATATATATATATATATATATATATATATATATATATATTATATATATATAGTGTAGAGTTCCCTGATATAAATATTTATATATATATCAGGGAACTCTAAAAACTCTTATAGAAAATAAATGAATTAATCACAAACCTAGACTAGCTAGCCTAGACTCCATAACGAACTCCTCGCGCGTTACCGCTATTTTATGAGCAATGCTCCTAACATCTAAGGGGTGGGCCCTTAGATGTTAAGAGCATTGCTGGAGTTTCTTTGGCCACTTCTTCTCCCAGAGCCAACGCTTCCCGAAGTGGCACCCAAAGTTAGTTTAGCTTTTTATGTCCCTTAAATTATCCGGGAAATAACAACCAACCGAGTTGTGGTTCGGCCCTCTCGGGCGGCCTCGGAACCGAATGGTTACACGTAACATAGTAACCGTCCAAGCCGAGGTTACTCCTCACCGAGAGGACCTTTGTGTCGAGTTACTGGCGATAGAGGATCAGGTTAAGCGACCTAACAGCTATGCCACCTCTCAATCCGGTGAAGCAGTCAAAGCCAACTTCTCTAGCCAACTGTATTAGTTCGTCATATAAAAAAATCCTTTACGAAATCCAAATAGACATTGTAAATATACTTTGTAATGATGTTTGAAGGAATATATAAGAAAATCTAATTATAAACCAATATATATATCTTTTCAGAAGAATGAACGTCTGTCTGTCGGTCCTTGCAGTTTGGTTTTCTTTAATAGTGAATATTGACACAAAAGTACGGTGTTTCTTTGAAGATGTTCAGATGACATACCTTGTGTGCAACTCAACAAGAAGTCATGTTCTAGCTAAGGAGGATCTACCCGACGACGGACAACCTTTTTACGTTGTACTTAAACTCTGTCGTCTAACGACAACGGACGTTGATGCTTTTTACAAGATACGCTTTTTATATAGCTTAGATTTATCAGAAAATTCCATAACAAAATTACAGTTGGGCGTGTTTTAAATGAATACTGCTCTAGAGGAATTAAATTTATCTCACAACATTATATCACATTTGTCTGTCGGTATGTTTGATTACAATCCACTGAAAAATCTTAATTTAGAAGGGAATTATTTTAAAACACTGGAACCGGGATTATTGAATAATCTAAAACGAATCAACCGTCTAATTTTAACCAGTAATTCTCTTGTCGGTATGAATTTAGCCCCAGATATTGTACCTGATTTGACAGAGTTGAATTTATCTGAAAATAACATGACTAAAGTAAATTTCTTGAGCAACGTGACAAGCTTGCAGCGTTTGTATATGAAAGACTGTCTCGTTAACGAAGTCCCAAACTTTTTATCTAGTTCAAATATGATATCGCTGTTAGAACTGGATTTATCTTTAAATGGAATAGAATCCATTGATAACACTCCATTTGACTTCTTAATCTACTTAGAAGTTCTTAATATGACAAAGAATTTTATAACAACAATACATTCGAATGCATTTTTAAAACTTGCAAGACTACAAACTCTCGACTTGAGGCACAATCGATTAAAAAATCTTCCACCGAGCTTATTTCAAAATGTTAGATCTTTAAAGCGGTTGGACGTTTCGCATAATTTTATTAGAGATATTAAACCTACAGCATTTGCTGGAACATCATTGAAGTCAATAGATTTTTCTCATAATAAAATTACGTTTTTGCATCGAAATCAAGTTTCGATAATGACACAATCATTAAATTTATCATATCTCGACTTCAGTGGCAATCCCTGGCAATGTGCTTGTCTGAATGAATTTTTACGAGACGTGGTAGAATCAAATTTGAACTACAATTCTAATGATTACGACGGTGAACATCCCGTCTGTGTTACCATGTCAGCTTTAATTTGCCGGAGATATGATGTCGCAGACGATCTGTTTATAAATATGTACAACGATATATATGATATATGATCAATAAAATAATCTAATATTATTTTATGAAGAGCACGTTAAAGAATCGAAATTCAGACGTTGTGATTTAATGGCTAGAATTATTGAAGTTAAATTTCTTTATGCGCATTATGAATAAATGATGAGAGTGAAAAATTAAAATGCGCGACAGCTTCAACCTGTGACACAAAAATCACAGATTGAAGCTGTAGTGAAAAGATGGTGCTTATATATTTTTTCAAGTGTTCCAATATAATTGAGGTTAACTATCTGTATGTATTATAAGTTAAAATATTATGATCAAATATAATATAAACTAAACTTTATTGAGCGTGTTGACTATCCTTTTCCAATTCTTTTATTTCGTTATTGTAATTAATTATTTGCATGCAAATTTAAACTGATGACTTATGATGTCAAACAAGTATATTTTATATAATGTAGTAAAAACAAAAACCGATTTCAAGCAGAACATTATTAGGCGCGGACGCTCTCTTTGTATTTTATTTCTGAACTATCGCAAGAATATTAGGTAATAGAATTTATCAGAACCTAACCAAACTCTCATCAAATTACCCTTGGAGTACATCCTTTGCAATAATAAATGAATCATCGAAATCGGTTAGCGTGACATGGAAGCCAATGTCAGAAATGGACAAAATTAAAATGGGTCAAAGTAATCAGGTAAGAAACATAATAAGCAGATAGAAGAATTGACTCCTCTTTTGCAGTCGGTTGAAAAGCTGGTTTGTACAAGAATAATGGAGGTACTAAAAAAGTTTTGTACTACTTCTTTTAAAGTAATGTTTGATGAGATGCATTGTGGGCTTCTTGCCTTGTTGAGTAAACTTATTACCAACTTGCCTGGTGGAATTGAAAAAATATGATAATGTTGATTAAAGTTCGCAGCGCACAAGAAAGCTCCTTCCTGTACATTGCCGATGTTAAGGTTCTTTTTGAAGAATTTAATGCACGCTTCAAGTTCTCTTGGAGTTCTGAAAGTTTTGTATCCCGTTCTGCATTCGGAAGCGTCCAATGTACAACTTTTGTTTCTACCGAGGTAACATAGAACCAAATGAAATATAAAGATATAATAAATAATACGACTCACAATATTCCTATTTACAAAATAAGTATTAAAGTCCGTTACAGAAGTTGTCGACTCCTGATATGAATGATAAATTGACCCATACCAGTACAGACTTTCGCGATTTGATTTTGGATTTGGAACTCATTTCGCAGCAACAATTATACGTATATTCGTCTTAAAACAGGAAATATTGATTAATATATAAAAATAATTATAGAAATTGCTACACATTTTTTCTTCAGGTTCCCAATTCATCGGTATGTTACCGCATAACTTTCGACTGGGTATTTAGAAAGCTGGTACTTCCCATATGGTCCCATTTAAATTTGGTACAATTCTGGCAATAGGGTACATGAGGAAATCATTTAAGTCTTAAATTTGCAACAAGTATGTGCGCCACAAATGGACAGATAACTCAATATCACGCCAACCGGTTTTGATTATTTAATTTTTATTGGAAAGGGGTAGTTTGTTGAAAATTTGGTTAGGTTCTACAATAATTTGGAAATACAAACACGAGTTTGATGTTTGATTCGATTTGCAATCGGTTTTTCGTATACTTGTGTACGCTGTTTATTTTGTGTTAATAAACATTGAATAAATATTCGTAAGTAAGAACTCGAGTACGTGACTGTGTAAAGGGCAAGTTGAACGAACCGAACTTACTCAAATACAGAACTGAGCTCGGTGTATGACTGGCCTCAATGACGTCGTTAACATACGCCAAGTCAAGTGGCGGTCGCGCATCACTAATGCTTCCAATTTGTTGCCGCACGGACCAGTGCCAAGCCGTACTCCCGACCACTCCACCCTGATATATGTCAGTCATATCCGTCATTAGAATCACAATAGCCGGTTATAATCTGAATGCTTATTATATTTCCATCTTTATATCCCACATGAATAATTCAAACATTGATTGGAGATGATTGAAGTAACTTTTTCATCATATTACTACGTGAGGCAAAGATGCTGTCCCCCTTCTTACGATAAATGCGCTGACGGAGAAGTAATTTCCTACACTTATAATTTATATAGTGCAATGCAGAATACAATAAATTTTCCTTACAAAATGTGTTAAATCAATAAAAAGACATTACATACACTACCATGTATTTGATACATATACATACAGTTGTTATATGGTTAAGTTACTATAATAAATAATTACTGACAGATAGTTAATAGATAAATAGTGATTTCAATGAGTCCATTTCTAGCCTCAAGTCGATATAAAATTTCAAATATAGGGCGTTTACTAGTATTTTTAAATTTCCCACGATTGCATCGCTTTATGGTTCTCATGATACGGGGGAAGTGAGAATTTTTGAGATAAACCTAAATCTTATATTTAGTTTTATCTCAAAAATTATATTTATCTTTATGCAAGCGTTATGTCACAGGCGATATCCTAGACTATTAATGTTTTACTTATAATAAATAGACTTTTTGAAATAAAACTTCGTTACTTACGCTTGACTTGGGAGGTAAGTGGTAATGCGTTACGAAAGTTGTGATCGGGCGAGCCGAAGGGAAGTTAAGAATGAGGTGTGTTAGTGAAGATAGAAAGAGTGAGAGTTACGTTTCGTATATTACTGTAGGTTCAAGAGAGAAAGGTGCGAGGTGCACACATTTTCTTTCTCTCATAGCCAGTTAGGTTTCGTATATCTAAGATACGTTGCGGGTCTACTATCTGTATCACACTGTAGGAGAAAGAGAGAGCAGTGCTCTAGCACATTTCTTTCTTAAATAACCGTGTATATATTGTAATTTGTGTATATAATTTAGTCATTCCTTAACCGAACACACAACTCATTGTGTTGTGTTCGTAGTATATTATGTTGCGTTGTTTTTGAACATGACAAGGGTTTTCCTTCGGTATAGGGAATCCAAATGTCAGCGGATGATATCTTCAATTCGATATACAAAAATTCCCTCGAGTATAAATGTTGAATCTCTTTTTATAAGAATATTTAAATCACGCTCGTGTCCCATGTCGTGACATGTTGGAACCGGCCAACGCTGTCTGTTATGATGACAATGTAATCCGAAAAAATGGTTTTCATATTTATTACCTAAAAAATGGTATTCATTTTATACCGCTAAGAAAAGGATTCACAAATTTATCACATTCCTGTCGTACTTGTTAAGAACAAAAACATTGTTTTCATTTTTTTCATAATGCCAGTGGCCACTTACACAACCGTCACAATCTAATAAATTCAAATGCACTGAGCTATTCAATCACTTATACTTTTGTGTTTCTAGTATTACCCAGCGCGTTGCTGATAAATGTTATGAGATTTCCATTATTACGAGAACTAATGCAGGTGAATGCATTATATAATGCGCAACACATATTATGATACGATATATAATGACCATTGCATCAATATTTAATATACTTTAGAGAAAACATTGGAATTTTCGAATCACTATTGTCCTTTTTTAACCGACTTCAAAAGAGAAGGTTCTCAATTCGTGTATACGTTTTTATGTTTGTTGCCTCATAACTTTCGACTGGGTGAACCGATTTTGATGATTCTTTTTTATATGAAATCTGCTGCGTGTGATGATGAAAATGTAAGCTATAAGAAAACCATATAAGTCTTAAATCTGTGTTAGGCATGTACTCCGCAAATGGACGAATAACTTAATATGACCCCAACTGATTTCGTTGATTCATTTTTTATTGGAAAGGATGTACTTCCAAGGTAGTTTGATGAGAGTTTGTTTTGTGGTTAGGTCAGAGTTTGATTACTTCTATTCCATAATATTACCACGATAATTCGGAAACACAAAAAGGGCTTACGCGCGTGATAACGTCTAACATTTGATTCGATTTGAAATCAGTTTAATTCGTAAATATATCTACTTGTAGAGTAAACGTTAACAAACAGACAAAGATGCATCAACACATGCAAGCTTCAACTCGATTTTACTCATTTGTATACTTGCGAATGTGTACAAATTTGAAGAAAGTGGATTTTTATTACCGTGGAAACACGTTTTGTATAATCATGCCAATGCAGGGAGGTCGCGACGTTTCGACGTTAATGAAAGTTCCATTAGAAGGTGCCAACATTCGCATTTCTATCACGTTATTTATAAACACCAATTAACCTTGACTACATTGACTACGTAATACAAATACCTCTACTACCAGACTCCGACACAGAGTGTTTGCCTGAATCGTTTGTGACCTTGCATGGCCGATGTAAAATGTTATTTTTTAAATTTTGATAACCGCAACAAACATTAAAAATAATTTTGATGGCCAAAAACGTTTGCCGAGTCTGCTAGTAAATTATAAAAGTTTATTTCCATTATGTGGAGATTTCTTCACTAGCAACAAAGTAACCTAATGTGTTTCCATTAGTCCCCATTCGTGACGACGAGATCGACAATCTGTCAATCCTGTTTTCCACCGCCTCTATCACCGAGCAGCCTGGAATTAGTCTTGAAAACTTTATTTTCCAGTGTAGTGTTCCCTCGCGTGTGGCCTCGTAAAGTTTAAGTATTGCCACTGTAACAACTATGTAAATAAGAAATAAGTTAATTTAAGTTTTTTTTCATTTATTTTATTTACTTATTTAATAAGGTTTTCCAACTGTAAGTACAATTGTACTATGCTAATTTTTTATATACCTACAAACACCTTGTAATTGCCTTACTAATTATAGGAAAACACAGTATTCATAAACACATACAACGTAAACAACACTACTAAACTAATTTCTAAAAAGTAAAATTAACTATGAAAGAAATAAATAGTATTTTTGATTAAAAAAAAGTAGAAAAAAATAAAACGTTAAATTTTAAGGCTTAGGTTAGTTACATATTGATGTTATTTTGGTGGAGAAAATAATTTTTTAATTTGCATATAGTAAAGTGTACAAAAATTCAGATCTACGGTTAAAGAGCATTCTCCGAGTCAGAGACGAAGTAACAGGCGCGAGCCAGATGAGAACGATAAAAATAAAATAAAGACAAATATGTACATAATAATGCATTGATATGGGATAATAATAATAATAATATATAAGATATTGATCTGAGGTCATGTGCGCCCGAGTTGTCTCCTGTGCTAACACGTCTGTACCGTCTCTCCTAAAGACTGGAATTGTGCCTAAGTCCTGGAAGCTTGCAAACGTGCAACCTGTGCCCAAGAAAGGTAGCCGAGCCGACCCTGTCAATTATCGACCTATATCGATTACCTCCATTATTTGTAAGATAATGGAACGTATATTGAATGCACGCCTTGTGGCATACCTAGAAAATAATGACATCCTTAGCGACCGACGGTACGGGTTTCGCCGAAACCGGTCAACTGGAGATCTCTTGGTACACGCCACTCATCTCTTTGGCCAGGCTCTCGAGAACAACGGTGAAGCACTTGCTGTTTCGCTCGATGTATCGAAGGCCTTTGACAGGGTCTGGCACGCTAGCCTCATCAGCAAACTTCCAATGTATGGCATCTATCCTGGCTTGGTCACCTGGACAGCTGACTTCCTGAAGGAACGGTCTCTACGTGTAGTCATAGACGGCTGCTCGTCTGAGATAATGGCCATAAATGCCGGAGTTCCTCAGGGTCTGTTCTCTCGGCAGCTCTGTTTCTGCTGCATATAAACGATCTGCTCAAACCCGGTATCTTTGGGTATGCAGACGACAGCACAGTTGTAGAGAGTTACCAATTGGGTGCTAACGCCACAATGGATCAGGTACAGTCCCAAAGGAGAGCCATGGTAGAGCAGATGAATCTCAAACTACAGGAAGTCTCCACTTGGGGCGATGCCAATCTTGTGAGATTCAACGCCGCCAAAACACAGGCGTGTTTCTTTTCCGCTAAAAGGAGCCAGTACACCTTGGCTCCTACTTTCCAGGATCTATCTGTGGAATTCACTGATCGTCTTCAGTTATTGGGTATTGAAATCTCACCGACCCTAAACTATGGACGATTCATCGAGTCTAAGGCTAAGATGGCTGCAAAAAAACTTGGGATCTTGATCAAAGTGCAACCGTACTTCTCTGCGGGACAGCTTTTAACACTTTATAAAGCTCAAGTCCGGTCGTGTGTAGAATACTGCTGTCACATTTGGGCAGGCGCAGCTAAATGCCATCTCGCAGCTTTGGACTCGGTGGAGAGGCGGGCTAAGAGGCTATTTGGTGACGCAGCTGAAACCAATCTGCTCAGTCTTGAGCACAGGCGTAAGGTAGCTAGCCTTTCGGTTTTCTACAGATTGCATTTTGGAGAGTGTGCTCAGGAACTACATGATCTAATTCCCCCATCCCCTTTCCACCATCGGACTTCTAGACGCACTGCGGGATTTCATCCTTTTGTTGTGAACATCCCTCAAACCCGAACGAAGCGATTTGCTTCGTCTTTCGTCTTCGTACAGAAAAGGACTGGAATAGTTTGCCCGCGTCTGTCTTTCCTTCCGATTACAATGTGGGTATTTTCAAGAGTAGAGTGAATAGGCATTTACTAAGCTAGTACGCCTTACCATCCAGGACTGCATTTCCACTTAACATCAGGTGGGATCGTAGTCAAGCACTTGCTTAGAAATTATAAAAAAAAAAAAAATATTTCTTATCCTAATAGAGGTAACAATAAAATCCTATGTGTTGCTTCTATCATTAAAGAAACGAAATTTTATAACACCTATGTCCATTCTCCTCCTATTTTAACAATGAAATAAAATAATCAACAAATAAAATTTAGTGTGTTTTCTTTGTATAGTGCTCTTGATGTATTTACCAATTGACATCCATATTAACTGCCACTGTAACAACTATGTAAATAAGAAATTAGTTAATTTAAGTTTTTTTTTCATTTATTTTATTTACTTTATTTATTTATTTAATAAGGTTTTCCTTTAACTAACAGTTGTACAATTGTTCTATGCTAATTTTTTATATGCCTACAAACACCTTGTAATTGCCTTACTAATTATAGGAAAACACAGTATTCATAAACACATACAACGTAAACAACACTACTTAACTAATTTCTAAAATTAAAATTAACTATGAAAGAAATAAATAATTAGTATTTTTTTTAAAGTAGAAAGAAATAAAACGTTAAATTTTAAGGCTTAGGTTAGTTACATATTTATGTTATTTTGGTGGAGCAATTTTTTAATTTGCACATAGTAAAGTGTACAAAAATTCAGATCTACGGTTAAAGAACATTCTCCGAGTCAGAGACGAAGTAACAGGCGCGAGCCAGAGGAGAAAGATAAAAATAAAAAGAAAATAAAGATAAATACATACATAATAATACATTAATATGGAATAATAATAATAATATATAAGATATTTCTTATCCTAATAGAGGTAACAATAAAATCCTATGTGTTGCTTCGAACATTAAAGAAACGAAATTTTATAACACCTATGTCCATTCTCCTCCTATTTTAATAAAGAAATAAAATAATCAACAAATAAAATTTAGTGTGTTTTCTTTGTATTGTTCTCTTGACGTATTTACCAATTGACATCCATACTAACCGCCACTGCAAGACTTTGGTTTTTCTGCAAAACTATTAATTTCAAATTGAAGCGTCAATAGCCTAATCGTTTATGGTACGGTCTGCGAATCGTAAGGCCATTCGACTGTTGACGACTAGTACAAGCCTAAGCTTAGTTGGAATGGTTAACAAGATTGTTAGTAATATTTTTTTAGATGTACACAGGAGGAACCGCTTTAAATCGAACCTCCTAATAAATCGAAAACATTCATTACTCGACACGAAACTCTCTGTAAAATTAATCAGACATTTTAACACAAATTATTGTTCAATAAATTCAAACCATAACTAAACTTGTTTTGTTGTCTCCCTTGAAGTCCGTCTCACAGACGTTCCGTTGTATGTATTACTATTGTTTTTAGTGTATATTGAAGACAGAAATTGATGACTGCTTTTCACCGAGCGTTTAAGATATAGGGTAACGCCGCGGGACGCAGGTAGTATTATCATAAACTAGAAAGCTTACCCGGTGGACTGTTAAAGTTTAAAATGTTATATTATTTTACAGTACTTGAAGTTCTACAGTACTATTTACAAATATCTCTTTTTGTATGCGAGAAGAAATTTTATAAAAGAAATCAAACAAAGCACTGCTGCAAATGCTGGAAATCCTTTGTGCGGCCTTTCAAAGCGCAGGCTCTTTTGGAATCTGCATAATTATTCTAAAATATCCGCCTGTGAGGTGTTCTAGCATTTGAGTTATTCTGCCAAGCAAAGGATATGGTTGCCGTAGTTTCTTTTAACATTTTAAATTGAAATTTAATGACATTTTATAATCTTACGATTCAAGCTGAAGTGTTAGTTATTAAGTAAAACTTGTTTAAGCTCACTTGATTTGAGTTGTAAGGTAAAATCGTGACCAGAATGTTACGAAAAGTGTGTACGGGGAGGCGAACGGAAGCTGCGATGGAGATATAAGTTAGTGAAGATATATAGAGAGAGTTACGTTTCGTATATTACTGTATAGACTAGTGGTGTGCAAACTTTTTGGTTGGCGGGCCAAAAATTGTAAAAAATACTTTAAAAAGGGCCAAAATTTGACCGAAAAAAATATTTTGATTTATAAAATCTGCTTAGCAAAATAATTAAAAGATAATTAAGCAAATTACACAAAGTGTTGATGGCAATAATTTTTTTGGCTTTTTACGTAAAAATTTACGATGTTATAATTTTTTTTAAAACAAACCGGGAATTTTTAACGATTTTAAACCTTATAAACACTACTATTTTATGTTGCCTTAAACCCGCTATATGCCATCCAAAAAACCACTTCTCCATCATTCGTCCCCTCCTCCCCTCGTATTATGGTTACTCTATTTTGCAGTCCAAAGAATCCCTTAAAGCATGTGAGCGTTTATCTGACAGGCGCTTTGTTCCAGGATAACATCGCTGGAAGCTGTCCCGGCAACAATGGACCGCGGGCACGTCACGCGTGGAGATAATTACTATCTTGAGCAACAATTGTACAGTTATAATACTTTGTTTCAGAGACTTAGATGTATTATAATTTGCTTGCGACGAGGTATTTGATATCGTTATATTTAACACTTTATAAGATATTTTTGTAGAGTAGAGTCTTTATAAAAATAAGCCAACGATATTAAAAAAACAACCACATGACTGAAGTAAAACTTCTTAAGCTCGATCTATACGTAAATATATATATATAATATACAATAAAATAATAGATGAAAAAAAAATCATAAATAAATATATAATTATACACACATATATATATATACATATATATACATATATATATATACATATATATATATACATATATATATATATATATATATATATATATATATACATATATATATATATATATATATATACATATATATATATATACATATATATATATATATAAAATATATTTTAATCTCATAACTCTTTTATTCATGTATCATATTTATTATACTCTTATTGTATGTATAAATTCCATATAAAAGTAATATTGCGCGCGCACGTCTTTAGGTAGTTCCGGGCGCTGTCGCATCCTTCCGACCGCATATGCTGAGACGGTGTCCGATATTGGCATCATATGTTATGTACTATTTGTCCGTGTTACTTTAACTGTCTGTAATGTGTTTGGTGTATTACGATGCCAATAAATAAAATGTCTGTCTATATATACACGTTTGTTCAAGAGAGAAAGAAAGTGTGATGGTTCTATATAAATTCTGACAATGGCATCAATGACATAACCATACAAGTCTTAAATTTGCATTAAGTATGTGCGCGACAAATGGACGAATAACTAAACATCACGTCAACCAATTTCGATGATTCATTTTTTATTGGAAAGGATTTACTTGCTAAAAAAAATGAATGAGCATGCATATTTAAAACTTATATGGTTTTCCATAGTGAACTACTGGACCAAATGAAATGAGAGCACACTGGAAGCGCCAGCTTTCAAATAAAAAAGAATATATGGCAAATACTTTTCGTTGCCATCTCCCTACGGTACTCAGATAGTAGTACTTCAGTAGAGTAAAACTACAATTTTTTGGATGGATCATGCCCATTTAAGTAATATTTTTTTAATCGTAATAATAGTGAGTCGTAACATAACTATGAATACACTATGTCCTACGTTTTTAAAATATTTCAATATTCCAAATGAAATAAATTTTCCCACCATTAAAAAAAGGTATACTCCCGGAGCGGGACTATGCCACACACGTTGTTTGTTTTGGCAGGCGTGCCCACTCATGAAGAAACAATCAAAATGGCAACTGCCGTATATGGATGGCCAAAAAAATTTTAGTGAAGTACGTTTCCCGGTAAGCTTTTAAGAAACAATTGCAGTTGGTATGTGTGTCAAACTTGTTTGTCCATTGAAGCTTTTAAGTCGTTACTTAAGATCGTTTCATCTCACCCGGCAAACCAGTTTCAATCTCTTACGCGAAATTGAAAAAATATGGTAATCTTTATTAAAAAAGTCTGCGGCAGTGAAAATCTTTCCAATCTTAAATTCACTGCTTTTATTTAGCGATTAAAAACCTTCCTAATTCGGAAGTTTGTTTCATTACGAAGACAAATAGAATACGATGGTGAATATTTAATGCATACTAGAACTACGAGAATTACAAA
Source organism: Meandrusa payeni (assembly GCA_029286785.1). NCBI lineage: Eukaryota > Metazoa > Arthropoda > Insecta > Lepidoptera > Papilionidae > Meandrusa > Meandrusa payeni. The sequence continues at coordinate 428,336 of JAGSMX010000023.1, forward strand.
CCCCAATACCCTAATGATTTAGGGTATCAATATTCGAATATATATACATATAATTATGAGAAGTATATTGGCGTCATACGGATTAAAACGACGAATAACTCTTGGAGTAATTTGTTGTTATATACAAATACAATATTGTAACAAAGAAGTGACATATAAAGATTATTTCTGGTTCTATTATCGATTAATTTCATAATTAGCTAACATATTAAATAACGACAACTATTTCCACATCTTTCTAATATTCTAATTATTATAACCTCTTAAGTGAAGTATTTCACTGACACATGACATGACACTGACAAGTCAGAGCCAAGTATGACCACATAAAAATTAAATGTAAGCGTTTATTTTTACATATTTGTATACAGGGTTGTGAAGGGTCACAAAGGTAAAACGTGACCTTAGTAAAAGATCATATTTTGTCACCGTTTTCGAGTTATTGAGATTTTGAATGTTTTCTAAAAAGAAAAATATGATTTCCAACTTTCGTTTGATATTTTTGCACAAAAACGCAGGTATTTTTTGTTATTTGTTAAAGTACTGATAGTCGTATAGTAGGTCACCTCTTCCAGTTTGTCGTGCTACTTACAAGAATCTTGTATATTTGCTAAGTAAGAGGACAGTAAAAAATATCTTTTAAATCTTATCTGGTTTAAATCGTAGTATAAAGTTTGGTTGAAAGCCATTAATAATATCGTAATTAGTTTTCCTTTGTTTACATTTTAAAGTTAACAAAGTAGTGTCATAAGCTACCCTGACCCTTTCAACATTAATTTTAAGGCAAATAATTCATAGTAAGGTCAATTTGCCTTTTGGGAGGCATTTATCTATAGCTTTAATTAAACCAGATTGTAATTATTTACCATTTAATATTGTAGCGCAAGTTCGAGGGAAATGATACCGTTGGGATGATAAGTAAGGTATAATCACTACCGATTTCACAGACCTAATTAAGCTCTCAAATTTAATTACTTTTATTGTAGAAGGAGAAAAACAGCCACGTTATCTAATTAATGTCGCTCATAGACTCAAACTACACTAGAAGCGTTAGGATCTGGTCCATTATTCACTGGACAAAAGGCAGAAATATAAACTTCTTTTTTCATACGACTCCGTGCAGATTACCCATAGAAGCGCATACGGGAGCAATCTTCCTGGACGTGGCGAAGGCATTCGACAAAGTCTGGCACGCCGGGCTTGTATACAAGCTATACAAGCTTGGGGTGCCCGACTATCTAGTGCGCATAGTGCGCGATTTTCTTACTGGTCGAACCTTCAGGTACCGCGTCGAGGGAGTGCGCTCCACCCCCCGTCCCGTTCGAGCCGGAGTACCACAAGGCTCCGTACTCGGTCCCGTCCTATACACGCTCTACACTAACGATATTCCGCGCTCACGTAGAGCAGAGCTAGCCCTTTTCGCCGATGATACCGGCATTTATGCTTCCGGGCGTTCTCCCGAAGTCATTCTTAAAAAACTCCAGACCGCGGCCGATGCCCTAGGGGATTGGTTTCGGAAATGGAGAATAGAAATCAACCCGGCCAAGAGCGCAGCCATGTACTTCACGAGGCGTCTTCAGTCTCCACCTCGTTGCGTCCAACTTCTAGGTACCCCTATTCCATGGGTTACACAAACCAAATACCTTGGTGTAGTATTAGATCCCAAACTCAGCTTCGGCCCTCATGTAGACCAAGTTAGGAACCGGGCGGCTTACGTTATGGGTCGCCTATATCACCTCATTAATAAGAAAAGTAAAATGTCCCTCCGTAATAAGGTGACACTTTACAAAGCAGTTATACGTCCCGTTATGACGTACGCGAGCCCGGTCTTCGCGCATGCCGCCTATAAACATATCCATAGGTTACAAGTAATTCAGAATCGTTTTCTGCGACGAGCCACGGGTGCGCCGTGGTTCGTACGTAATCGCGAGCTCCACGTTGATACAGGGTTACCGACAATAGCCCAATTCTTTAAGCAGGCATCTCGACGGTTTTTCGAGACTGCCACCAAACATTCTAACAAACTTCTTGTAAGTGCCGCCACTTATAAGCCTTCCTATAATAAATTCCGTCGCGTCGCCCGGAGGTCGAGACACGTTCTTGACGATCCGGACGACGCGATTACCATTGCACAGGCTAGATCTCTACAAATCCACAAAGCATCCATTCGCGACCATCGGAGGTTGCGAATAATCCTTTACCCGCGTTACCGCTATTTTATGGGCAGGCCCCACCCTTAGATGTTAGGGCGTTGCTGGAGTTTCTTCGGCCACTTCTTCTCCCAGCGCCAACGCTTCCCGAAGTGGCACTTAAAGTTAGTTTAGCTTTTGAATGTCTCTTAGATTATCCGTGAAATAGCAACCGACCGAGTCGTGGTTCGGCCCTCTCGGGCGCCCTCGGATCGGCATGCTTACGCGTAACATAGTAACCGTCCAAGCCGAGGTTACCCCTCACCGGGGGGACCCTTGTGTCGAGTTACTAGCAATAGAGGTTCAGGCTAAGCGACCTAAGAGCTGTGCCACCTCTCAATCCGGTGAAGCAGTCAAGGCCAGCTTCTCTGGCCAATCTGTGTAGTTCGTCATAAAAAAAAAAAAAAAACCCATAGAAGCTGACGTTTACAGAATCAGCAGATTTGAGTAGTGGCATATCTCTGAGGTCGCTTAGCCTGAACCTCTATTGCCAGTAACTCGAACAAGGGTCCCCCAGTCAGGGGTAATCGTCATAAGCGGTCCGATCCGAATGCGCCCGATAGGGTCGGTTGCTTTTGGACGGGTAAATTCAAGACATTACAAAGCCACTTCAGGTGGCGTTTGCGTTGGGAGAAGAAATGAAGAAGAACGAAACTCCAGCAACGCTCCTGACATCGAATGGATGAGGTACAGCAATACTTTATTTCCATTATTAAGTGATCACCATCCCCATGAACATCCACATCACCGGTCTTTGAGAAAGGAGTAGACTCGTTTCTTGATGGCTCCTAAACCGTGTTATTTTTCAGAAAATCTCTGCGATATTTGAACATGTATTTAGAACAATTAAGATACAGATTTGGCAGTGGTTCACTTATTCAATATGAAGTCACAAAGTTATATAAAGTGGCATTCCGAGTGCAAGCTCCGAGCTGTAACTGTATCTATGACTTCAATTTGATTTCGCATCCGTTGACTTGAATGAGAATCGATTGAATTCAATGCATTTTGCCTAGAATGGCGAAGTTCTGACGACGATTTAAGCCCTTTACTATTCCGATTTACAGTTTTCAAATGCATTTGAACACGTTTAAATTTTGAATTTGGAATCAAAGCCCAAACTGTGTCCATACTATAGAGTTGAAATCGTAAATAAGATGCTCAAAATTTTCGTATCGCACTGTAACTCATATGTATATTTGATGTCCTCGGAAGAGCTCACAGCTGTTCAGACAGTTGGCCGATCTTCAAATTCGACTTTGCAGATCATAATCATTAGCCCCTAGGCATTAACGTTATTGAAGTAAAACTTCTTTACGCACGCTTGACTAGCGTAGTACGAGTAAGCTGATGATTGCGTTACGAAAAGTGTGATCGGGCGAGTCGAAGGGATTTTGAGAAGGAGAGAGTTATGTTTCATATATGTAAAACACAGTGCAATCCTATTATCTCTATCACACTGTACCGAAGCAAAGAGCAGTGCTCGCGGACATTTTCTTTCTGTCTTTAACAATAGTGTATATTTTTGTTATATAATATTATACATGTAGACTTATAGATGAAGCTAAAGAAGTTTTACTTCTGAAAAGAGTCCACAGGACATAAATAAAAGGCGGACTGTATACCAGTGTATTGCCGTCCAAAGTTAATAGAATTTAGCTGGGATGAGGATGGTGGGAGCCGTCCGTCGCCGGTGTGGTCGCGCAGCCGAGTGCCGGTGACCGGTCGGCCGCTGCCTTGAGCTGGCACTGGCCATGACGTCAGGCCGCACTTTCCGCCCCCCGCGTCTCCTCCCGACACTCATGAGAAAACTGTATAAGTCCTAAATTTGTATTAAGAATGTGTGCGACAAATGGACGAATAACTCAATATCACGCCAACCGAGTTCGACGTTTAACTTAATGTATGGAATGAATATAGACTGGTTTAATGAGAGTTAAGTTAGGTTCTGATTAATTCTATTTCGTAATATTCGTATTCGATTTTAAGTCGGTTTTTATTTTTACACGTAAACATATTTGTTGTTATTTGTTCGTTATAAAATTATGAAAGTGTGTTTACTCTATTCGTATCACAAACATGAGAAGAAGCTTAAGGTCGCGCCACATTTATTCCAGGCACGCGCGCGATGAGCACGCCAGCGGAAGGCAATCTTTTACGTCGAGCGTTATTCTTATTTTAGTGGCTTACAAAACACAGGCTTTCACCCCCGTTGTCGTATGTAACACACCGTTGTCTTTCATGATATTGCCATATACAACAGCCGAGGGCTATTATTCCGGGATGAATTGTTCCATTAAAATTAAATTTTAAAAAGTTTTTAAAAGAAAAGAGTAAAAACAAAAAACCGATTTCAAAATGAAACAAATGTTACACGTCGTAACGTAATAATATTATGAAATAGAAATAATCAGAGCCTAACCTAACACTCATCAAACTACTCTTGAAGTACATCCATTCCAATAAAAATGAATCATCGAAATCGGTTGACGTGATATTGAGTTATTCGTCCATTTTTCGCGCAAATTTTTTATTTTACTATGGTTTTCTTATGTATGCAATTGTCAGAACTGAACCACATTGGAACGGGACACCCTCACGGAAAGCTTCAGATTTCAAACAGAAAAAGAATTATCAAAATCGGTTCAATATAATGTTATTAAGTAACGACATTAAAAAATACGGATGAATTGAGAACCTCGTTTTTTGAAGTCTGAAATAAGTAAATAGCCTAATGGTTTAGATTACAGTCTGCGTAATGTATGGTCGTAGGTTCAAAACCACTAATTTTGAGCACAAAGAAAGCTATAAGCTAAGAAAGATATAACCATAAGCTTAAGCTTAGTTGGAATGGTTTACAAAAATTTTAATATTGTGAAAAGATATTATGAGAAATTTTTCCAAAAAACATTCCCCGAGGCACGAGAAGTCTTAAACACGTTGAGTTTAAGTAACATTGGGGCCAGCTATTGCCCACTTACGTAATATTAAGTACTATTGAAGCAAACAAGAAACTGAATTAGCTTCAGTTTTTGAATGATACGTTTTCTATGTAAATGTTATTGCGAGCCGGCGCCGCGTTTTTAAAACGAACTGCTAATGTTATTGAAATGGCTCTGTCTGCTGAATAATAAAATAAATAGCAGTTACATCTTATGACACAACCTTTAAATGCACCTTGAAATTGTCTATAAAATAAACAGAAGAAAGAATTAAGCTATGTCGATGTTTTAAGCGACTTAAAGCAGAAACTAGAAAGTCAGCTATGCTTTGTGCCTTTTTTACTAACGAGGGGGAAATTTTCAACAAGATACCCGCCTCCGGGGTTGAAGGCGGGGTTATGTGAGGTTACCCACTAAAACTCCCCCTGTGGCCCTTCCTCGATGGATGGTGAGGAATCTCTTCCCCTCTCCTTCGCCACCTCTCAATCCAGGGACTTAACTGTGTAAGTACATCAAAAGTAGCCGGGAGTTAGCTAAGCACTTAGTTACTATATAAATAATGCCATGCTGTATAAATGAAATTAAATACCAGGTCAGTATTTCCGTGTGGAGTACGCGACAGTTTGAAACAATGGAAAACCGCTCGGCATTTCCTGTTTCCGGCTGATAAAGAACTTTATGATTCCATTTCCCAGTGGGATCTTAAACTTCTGAATAGTTATTATGACTTTATTGTTTTAGAGAATTTTGTTATTGATTGAAATCGGTTTACCCATTCGAAAGTTATGAGGCAACAAGAATAAAAAAAAACATACAGACGAATTGAGAACAAGAGATTTCTTTTGAAGTCGCTTTTAAAGGGAAATATATATAATAAAACATGAATACGTAATCAATTGAAAATAAACGTAAAAATAAAATCTAATTCAAATTTTATAAAAATAAAAAGCTGGATTATATTTTTTTGTTATATGTATTTTAATAAGCTAACAATGTCAACTTGAGTCATGAGTGTAGTCTTTGTGACACGTGTGTGACAGCCGAGCACAAAATATATAGCAGTCAGCCACCAAATGAAATATCCCCCGCGACATTAAACTAAGTCGGAACGGATATATGTTATTTAATGTAGCCAGATCTCCAAAACCATTTATCTCTACGTCCTGCGTCATAACGGACCGCAAACATTTCATAGCTCCATTTTAAGAATAACAAGGAAATGTCGGAACGGCGTTTTTACTAAATAAGAAGAAACTTTCAATTGGTAGAGGGCTCATTAGATCATTTCCCGCGTATATAAATTGTCTAGACATTTTTTATATTAAAAAAAAAACAATTCTAACAGTATTTTCGTCTCAAATATAACATTTTTGTTAACCATTTTAACTAAGCTTAAGCTTGTGCTAGCAGATGCTGCTCACGTCAATAGTCGAATGGTGGATTCGAACCTACGACCCTACGATTCGCACGTGTAAGTGAACTTGTATAAACACACACGCTATATATATCTCCTTCTATCTCCAATAATTCTACGGTCGTTTTTAAAGTTATGTGTAAATCCGTGTAATCCATCTCACAGGTCCCTAGTTTGGACGCTAGTCCAATGCCCATTATTGTAATTTATTTAGTTGCCTGTGAAATTATTGTGGCATTATAAAAATTTAATTATAGCCTTGGTAGCTCAGTGTCCGGGTGGCCCACACTAGGTGTGCGTGACGGACTATGCCCTTATAGTCTCTTTACAGAGAAGACCTGTGCCCAGCAGTGGGACATATATAAAGGCGGTTACTTTAACTTTTTAATAAAAATGTTCGTTTGCTTAGCAGACTGTACTGACTCTGAAGCAATTAGGCTACTGATACTAAAGAAACATCGACTTGGAATGTTTCTACCCTTTCGTTAAGTTACTTATTAAAATTTCAAGATAACCGCGCTGTATAAGCCTTTGCGCAAACAATAGCTACCGAACAGAATATAAAAAAGCTGATCGCGACCAATGGGATTGACTACCAGACGTCCTACAAATCTATGACCTAGATATTTGTAACAAAGGAAGTTATTATAAAGTGAACAAACTCTGTAATTAATCATTCAAATGGGTTAACTGCCCACTGTTTGCGTTGAACTCGATCTAGTGAGGTTTTCAGATATTAAAGCAAAATGTTCTTTGTAAAGAGAGCAACGCGGTGAATATTTACCAATTATTTACTTAAACTTAGAGTGGTAACATAATTATTTATTATTATCAACTGACTTCAAAAAGGAGGAGGTTATCAATGCGTCTGTATGTTTTTTAATGTTTGTTACCTCATAACTTTCGACTGGGTGTACCGATTTTGATGATTCTTTTTTTTAAAAAAAGCTGGCGCATTCAATTCAATGGCATTCATTAGAAAACCATAATAGCCTTAAATTTGTATTTAGTATATGCGCGACATAGAGCCGTGGTAGCTCAGTGTCCGGGTGGTCCACACTAGGTGCGCGTGACGGACTATGCCCTTATAGTCTCTTTACGGAGAAGGCCTATGCCCAGCAGTGGGACATATATAAAGGCTGTTATTTTAACTTTTTAATAAAAATGTTCGTTTGCTTAGCAGACTGTACTCTGAAGCAATTAGGCTACTGATACTAAAGAAACATCGACTTGGAATGTTTCTACCCTTTCCTTAAGTTACTTATTAAAATTTCAAGATAACCGCGCCGTATAAGCCTTTGCGCAAACAATAGCTAACGAACGGAATATAAAAAAGCTGATCGCGACCAATGGGATTGACTACCAGACGTCCTACAAATCTATGACCTAGAAATTTGTAACAAAGGAAGTTATTATAAAGTGAACAAACTCTGTAATTAACCATTCAAATGGGTTAACTGGCCACTGTTTGCGTTGAACTCGATCTAGTGAGGTTTTCAGATATTAAAGCAAAATGTTCTTTGTATACAGAGCAACGCGGTGAATATTTACCAAATATTTACTTAAACTTAGAGTGGTAACATAATTATTTATTATTATCAACCGACTTCAAAAAGGAGGAGGTTATCAATGCGTCTGTATGTTTTTTAATGCTCCTCATTATCCTCATTTCTTTCGGCTGGGTGTACCGATTTTGATAATTCTTTTTTTTTTAAAAGCTGGCGCATTCAATTCAATGGCATTTATTAGAAAACCAAATAAGCTTTAAAGTTGTATTTAGTGTGTGCGCGACAAATTGCCGAATAATTCAATATCACGCCAACCGATTTCGATGACTCATTTTTTATTGATGAGAGTTTGTTTAGGTTCTGATTAATTCTATTTCGTAACATACGATAATTAGGAAATACAAAGAGGGTGTCCGAGCTTAATAACGTGAAAAGTTTGCAGTTTATTTGAGCGTTAAGTACACGCATTTTCTTATAGTTATTTCTTGTTAGTCAAAGTCAAAATATCTTTATTCAATAGAGATCTAGAATCTACTTAGAATCGTCCAATATTTTTCCCTACCGTGCAATTTCGGACGGCAATCCACTAAGAAAAATTGCACAAAAAAACTTAGTAGAGCTTTTTTTAACGTCTTTAAATTTTTTTACAATATTCGTTTACTTTTACAATAACGATTAATTAATCATGTTATGTTAGAGCAACTTGATCCCAAGCTTTGTTATCGTTTACATAATCAGACATTTTGTAATAAGCCTTACAACAGAGATTGGCTTTAACGATCGTTTTAAACTTGTTCAAAGACAGATCCTTAATATTATTTGGAAGTTTGTTGTAGAAGTCAGCGTATGAACCACGTATACGACGGGTTCTTTGTAATATTTAAATAAATCTGTAAACTTAATGTATATTAAACAATGCAAGCAAAATCATTTCATATCTACTTGTCCGTTAAATGAATTATGTATTTGAAGAAATGTTGACGCAGACAGAATTAACATCGGATAACTGGTATTTGGGTAAATTTTATGTTGGCTTTAAATTATATCACAGAATTTATTGTTGATCTGAAATTTAATTTTACAATCGACATTGAATTATCGACGAAGATAAATAGACAAGAATATATTTCATAAGAGTTACAATATGAAAAAATCAAATAGCAGTGATAGACAGATAAAGATTCAAATTCAAAATGAAATGTTATATTTTTAAGTATTTCTTTTACTAAGAAAAAATCTCTGTTTGAATGAGGTAAACAGATTTGTTAAAAACAAACTCACAAAGTAAAGATTACATCGAGCGGTCTTAATTCTTAGCGAGAATGAATTTCTTATCCCTCCGTTAGATAACAATCCCGAAAGAGTATTTTCTTGTTAAGCTAGCCAGTATTTTTAACCGACTATTAAAAGGAGGAGGTTTGTAATTCGTCTCATAACTTTCAATTGGGTGAATTGGGGAATTCTGATAAGTGTTTTTATTTTTTATTTTAGAGCTGGACACCCGCTATGTTGCAGTGTTTGTCATTACTACGAGTACCTGCATCTATTACTGATTTAATCTGTTGTATGAAATTAAATTTAATTGAAGATATTTTAGTCTCTCATCTCAGAATATAAGGGAATCAACTGTTTTAGAATCATTTTTTAGATCATGTAGGTTTCCTCACGATGTTTTCCTTCACCGCCGAGCGCGTGGTAAATCAGGTCATAAAATTGCAACACCAAATTTATTGGTACCAGCACCGGGGATCGAACTCGGGTTGCTATAGCGTGCCATGCCACTTGACGCGACCGCCCGGACACTGAGCTACTAATTTAAATAAAATATTTGAGCACTTCAACTGGCAATAATTTATACATTAATCACTTACTGCTCTCTGCTCGGAGGAAACTCCCGCGCCAGATGTCCGGAGTCTGAAACAACGTTACGTTGGGATTACAAAACTTTGCGTCAAACTTGCTGTGATTAAAGTCTGTCACTTTCTCATTACAACCCACGCAACTTGTGAACAACCTTTGAATATAAATATATTTTAAATAACCGTATAATTCAACATTTTATTATTTTAAAAGAATTACGATTTAATATATATGACGTACGTAAGTTAACAAGAAAACACGTGCTATTACAGTACAGTAATGTACAGTTACATGCTAAATGCTTCACATTACTCAAAGAGTTGTAAAATGACTAAATTAGGTTCCTATGAACTATTCATGATAGTCCGTCTAACTGCTTGCCATTTTTTATACTTTCTAAGCAAGTGCTTGACCACGATCCCACCTGATGTTAAGTGGAAATGTAGTCCTGGTTGGTGGCGCACTAGCTTAGTAAATGCCTATTCACTCTACTATTGAAATACCCACATTGTAATCGGAGGGAAAAACAGACGCGGGAAAACTATTCCAGTCCTTTGCTGTACGAATGATAGACGAAGCAAAGCGTTTGAGGGTGGTTTTAGGGATGTTCACAACAAAATAATATATCCAGCAGTACGTCTTGAAGTCCGGTGGTGGATGAGGGGATTAGATCATGTAATACCTAGGAAGAATCTGCTGTACCTAACATTCAGTAAACAAGTAGGTATATTTAAGTATATAAACGAATTCAAATCTAACGTTAAACGTCAATCAAACGTTAATCAATATTACGCGTGGACGCTCTCTTTGTATTTCCGAATTATCGTAGCAATAATAAGAAATTGAATTAATCAGAATCTACCCAAACTCTTAAAGTACATCGATTCTAATAAAAATGATTCATTAAAATCGGTTGGCGAAATATTAAGTTATCCGTCCATTTGTCACGTACATACTTAATGCAAACTTAAGACTTATATGGTTTTCTCGTGGATGCTACTGTCAGCATTGTATGAAATGAAATAGAACCAAGCACCAGTTTTCAGATAAAATAGCTATATATCGCTGATATCAGTCCAAAATTACTTACTAAAATCCATACACATTTATTTATTTATTTAAATCAACAAAATTATAACACCGTTACAGATAATACCAATATGATGTTATAAAAACTTTGTTAAATCTATATTATTAAAATTAAAACAAATAAAAAGCTGCTTTATGTATTGACAATAATATATAAATATAATAGAGTCAAACACCTTCTGCGCATTTGTAGGCAGCTTCGATAAACACAGACTCTGTGCAACAAAATATATCAATGTGCAGTGAGATGGTATTTACAAACCCGACCGTGCGCGACAGCGGAGAGTTCCTGGACAAGACATTGAGAACCTCCTCCTTTTTTGAAGTCGGTTGATACTAAGGGTTTAAAGGGAATATGGGGTTACTTATATATTTTACTTTTGTAAGCGCAACATAAGTTATTACGTCACAAGTATTTTCCTCTCTGGATTGTGCGCAAGTGAAAAACTGTATCAAATAAATATGAAACATATTTTGTGAACTTATTTAGAAATCGAACGCTAGAATTGAAGTAGTGCAGTGAGACGTGACGCAGAGGATGTTGTTTACCAAATCCAATCTGTGCCGGCGCGGGGCGGACACTAAATTGAATGGACGTCCCAAAAGTGATTGAAAATCCAGCCCGCGTTCAGAAAGTCGGCATGTCACCTTATTTCTCTGATAGAAATAGAAAAATATTTACTAAATCTTTAGTTACATTTCGCTAATTAAAATACAGCGGAGTATGAATACAGTACGTCACCATTGCACACGTTTGTAAACAGTGGCTCCCAAACTAAGCAGACGCTTGTATCTTGGGATCAGAATTGCATTAAATATTATTTGCAGATAGGGTGGTACTTGTACAGTCATATGATAAAAAAATATATATCATCATTCGAATACATTACAAACAAAATATGAAACATATTAAAAAAGACATAAAAAATACAGTAAAAGAAAGAAAAACCGGACAAATAGGATATAGGATATGATGCCAATATTGGACACCGTCTCAGTATGTGCTGCCGTAAGGATGCGACATCGCTGATTTTCAGCGGTACTCAGGACAAACCAAAATTGTGCATGCGCAATACCACCTTAACATGGCATTTATACAGTCGAATAAAAGATATATATATATATATATATATATATATATATATATATATATATATATATATATATATATATATATTATTCATAATTTGTAGAAATGAATAATTGCGTGCGCGACTGTACCCATGCGCAGTTATCCCTTCCACGTTCCACTCAGCTCTAGTGGTATTTGCTGCATACTGTCCACTCGTGAAGTTTGTTCACAAAACAATTGTCATTCATATAAATAGTCAAGGCACGTGCTCGCGGCAATACATAAATAAATAAATATATGAGGTGCGTGTGTGTGTGTGTGCTGTGTTCATGTGTGTTTTTAAAATCGTAAATCGTTTCTTATTTGAAATTAATACAAATTATTGTTGCGGAAGTTGCGCTATTATTACAGACTCGACCGGGGAAGTAGCGCGACGAGGTTATGATTTAGTAGTTTCGCAATACCTGAACAGCTTTCCCTGAACAAAGGAACGTATTGTCGTGTGCCTTTTACCGGCTCCCATTGTTTTAACATTATAATTACGTGTACAAATAGTCACAAATCAATTGCAATTTTTCAGTTTTGAGAATTTAATTGGATTAGTTGCAAATATGTGAAAGGAAGTTTGATAGTTGTCAGCTCAAGCTGCAATTATTTGTTGCAATTTTAAGTAATGATTTACAACGCGCACGGTGGTGAAGGAAAGCATCGTCGAAAGCTTAGAAGAAAAGATAATTCTCTATGGCATGTGAAGTCTGCTAATACACCAGGTGTGCGTGGCGGACTATGCCCTTATACTCTCTTTACTTTTGTAAATGGTAGAGATGTAATGTTGATAGCATAAATGAAACTTGTTTTAAAGAAATTGTTTTGATCACAACCCTTCCTAACATTAAACGGCATACATAGTAATTACTTTTACCGGGTTTTTCAACTATTATGAATGTGTTTTACGATATGACAGATCATTGACCTTTATGTATGGTATTGGGATAATTTTCTTGTAGTGATTGATGTAATGATTTCACAATTTATTTGTGGAAATTAATATATATTAATGTATAAGAAATTAGTGAAATCTGTTAATGAAATGAAAGACAGTGTTATTGCGGGCCGACTTTCCAATCTCAAATAACAATCAAATGATTTTGCGATGATTGCGAATTCATTACTACTAATTGACAGTATTCTAAAGGAACCTTGTCAAAACGTTGAAACGAAATTCAGTTTTTAGTCAAATACGAAAGTCTATGAATCTATAAGCGATATATTTATATGCGTTATGGATGGACCGATTTTGATGAATCTTTCAGGAAATCTTTATATTGGCTTAGCGAATGGATTTTGGCTTCCTTCCATCTATAAGAATACTAATCTGGCTATAAATAATGAGAGAAAGAGAGAGAGAGTTGCTAGTGTTTAATAAAAATACTTGTGAGAAATATAAGTTTCTTAACAATTTGATATTTATAATTCACACCTTCCATCCCATTTATACGCCGAACGCCTTGCATAAAAACAAACGCAATCGTACGTAATTCAGGTGCACTCTCTGATGTAACGCAGCAACTTTGCCCGTCAATATTAGTTAAAAAGGTCATAGCTCATTTAACTTAAATAGACCAGAATAGAATAGCGAACTGATTTTGATGATTCTTTTTTATAATTTATTTTATAAAGCTGGTGATCCTAATTTGGTTCAAATTCTTATAATAGCATCTATGAGAAAACAATATAAGTCCTTATTTATCTGAAAGTATGAACTTTAAGAGTAGTTTGATGGAAGTGTTGTTAGATTCTTGTTAATTTTATTTTGTTATATTCCTACGATAATTCGGAAATACAAAGAGAAATAAGTAATAGCGTTTTGATTTGAAGTCGGTTTTTGTTTTCGATCGTAAATATAATTGTGTATTTTACTATGATTCAATTACCTTCATAGAGTAAGAAATATATTCTATTCAGATGTGTGTATAACGTATTAGGATCTGAGAGCGGCGGCTAAGATCTCATTTAGGTACCAAATTCGCTTATTTGAGCTCGTAGCTTGATTTACAATTTGGAATCTTTACACTTTTATACAAGGTTTATTTTTCAGTGCCTTTAAGAAGTTTATTAAGTTAAGTTGGCCTAAGGTGACTGGGGACAGATGTGGGAATAACTCACCACGTGGCAATCGAGGATATAACTTATCCGTTCCGATTGCAACACAAGTTAAATATTGTGACGTTTCATTATGAAACCATGATCTATTGAGAGTCATATCAATTATCATCCCATCATTAGTAAATACGTGAAATGTTAACACACACACGACTGGCATGCCAGAGCACTTTCAACCGACTTCAATTCTTCTGTATATTTATTTTGTTACTTCATAACTTTCGACTGGATGAAACGATTTTAATGATTCTTTTTTATAATTTATTTTATAAAGCTGGTGATCCTAATTTGGTTCAAATTCTTACAATAGCATCTATGAGAAAACAATATAAGTCCTTATTTATCTGAAAGGATGAACTTTAAGTGTATTTTGATGGAAGTGTTGTTAGATTCTTGTTAATTTTATTTTGTTACTTCATAACTTTCGACTGGATGAAACGATTTTAATGATTCTTTTTATTAGAAAACTGGTCCCATGTAAATTTCGTCCAATTCTGACATTGGCATCAATTAGAACACCATATGTCTTAAATCCGCATCAACACAAATGCACGTTGGATCTCAATATCACGTTAACCGATTTGAATAAATATTGTTTTATTGCAAAGGAAATACTTCAAGAGTAGTTTGGTTAAGTTTTCATTCATTTTATTTCGTTATATTCCCATTGATAATTCGTAAATATAAAGAGGGCGTTCGCGCGTAATAGCGTTTTGATTTGAAGTCGGTTTTGTTTTCGATCGTAAATATAATTGTGTATTTTACTATTATTCAATTACCTTCATAGAGTAAGAAATAAATTCTATTCAGATGTGTGTATAACGTATTAGGATCTGAGAGCGGCGGCTAAGATCTCATTTAGGTACCAAATTCGCTTATTTGAGCTCGTAGCTTGATTTACAATTTGGAATCTTTACACTTTTATACAAGGTTTATTTTTCAGTGCCTTTAAGAAGTTTATTAAGTTTAGTTGGCCTAGGCTGACTGGGGACAGATGTGGGAATAACTAACCACGTGGCAATCGAGGATATAACTTATCCGTTCCGATTGTAACACTAGTTAAATATTGTGACGTTTCATTATGAAACCATGATCTATTGGGAGTCATATCAATTATCATCCCATCATTAGTAAATACGTGAAATGTTAACACAAACACGACTGGCATGCCAGAGCACTTTCAACCGACTTCAATTCTTCTGTATATTTATTTTGTTACTTCATAACTTTCGACTGGATGAAACGATTTTAATGATTCTTTTTTATTAGAAAACTGGTCCCATGTAAATTTCGTCCAATTCTGACATTGGCATCAATTAGAACACCATATGTCTTAAATTCGCATCAACACAAATGCACGTTGGATCTCAATATCACGTTAACCGATTTGAATAAATATTGTTTTATTGCAAAGGAAATACTTCAAGAGTAGTTTGGTTAAGTTTTCATTCATTTTATTTCGTTATTTTCCCATTAATAATTCGTAAATATAAAGAGGGCGTTCGCGCGTAATAGCGTTTAATTTGATCGTAAATATACTCGTCGTGATTGCCGTTCCACGACTGTACTTTCTTCCACGCACTATCTTTCTTACACGTTTTCTCTGTTTTCTCCAACCTTTATAACTTGGGGACCTTCAAGAAACGAGCCTACTCCTATCTCAAAGGCCGGCCACGCACCTGCAGCTCCTTGGATGTTGTGGAAGTTCATTGGCGACGGTGATCAATTAAGATCAGGAGAGGCGTAAGCTAGTGTACTATTTCTCCTATTTAAAAAATGTATATATGCTTGTATCTTCTTATGTCCTGGTCAGCTCGTAATAAATTGGTGTGTATAACATTGTTATTCTCACAAGGGCACATTCAATATAATTCGTTCCAGCACCTACCTCCTAATGGAGCCTATTCATTACGCAACCAACATGCTGCAACACTCGCAAATTAATTCCGGACACGTTCCGCCGGGGTCAGCTGGGAGAGCGAGAATTCGTTCATACCAGAATTTTATATTTACAGTGTACCAAACACTGATGTAAGTGTTTATGATATTTTACTTTTAGAGACCAAAAAAGGGTAATTATTCATAGGAAATTATTATTGAAAATAATGTACAAGTAATGAATTTTGTGTAAGCTTGTTATGTTATTTAAAAATATATAAATAAAGGAATATATGTCTGAAACAGACATAGATTAGGTAATGGTTAGAGACAAAAGTGAAGCCATAGATAACGACCGTAGTTGATTACTCTTTACTAATATGTCACTTATATTATTTTTGTAACCTACTTTGGTGTATTTACTAATTAGTTGTAGGGTGAACCAATTTTGATGATTCTTTTTTTTATTTGAAAGCTGGCACTTCCCGTGTGGGCGGATCTGTGACATTGGCATTCATGAGAAAATTACACAAGTCTTAAGTTTGTATTAAGTATATGGTCAAATGAACGAATAAGGTAATATCACGGCAACCGATTCTGATGATTCACTATTTATTGGAAAGGATGAACTTTAAATATTTGATGAGTTATGTTCTGATTAAATCTTTTCTAATTCGATTTGAAGTCGGTTTTTGTTTTTACTCGTTTGATACTTGTATAATGTCAGTCTGAGAAGGGCTATCCAAAACATAAATCGAACAATCAGCTTGATCTCCTCCGCATTAAATAAGTGACTAGGGGCCAGTATGTAGGCCAGAGCTATATTGATACAGCAGCCATGCGACCCACTAAATATTAGGTTGACGTTAACATAGTAACTCCGAGCGGAGATGTCCTGCCCCGCGTCTTATATATCGTCTGAGTGGATAATTTCCGCTGCGGACCTGAGCGCTTACACTGACTGAATAATAGTATAAAGATATGGAGCGACCAATATTCCTAATTTTTAATAAAAATTTGCTCTCTAGTTGACCTGATTTCACAGACTTACTTAGATCTTGGACAAAATTGAAATTGTTCTTCGTAATTACTATACAAATCTTACCTAAATGGGTTTAGGTTTAAAAAGTAATCCTAATATCAATAATTAGCTAATATCAGTAATTAATTAGTGGTCGTCTTATAGTTTTCGGAGCGGGACTATGCTGCATGCGTTCTTTGTTTTGACGGGCAGAAACGGGTGCTTGCCACATAAGCAAATAATAACCCTATAATAACATAAGCAAATAATAGCCCTGTAGGTAGTTCTCGGCTCGTTGAATAAGACTACGGTACTAGGCAGGGGATGCCTGTCGTAGAAGGCGACTAAAAGGGGCCTCGGGTTCACTGAGCGAGACAAGGGTGGGGGCCTGTGTCGTCCGACAAAGTGGACCCGGGAAGAAGGCGACGCAGTGCAGAGGGGCTCCGGTGTGGTCCTCTGGAGATCCCGGAGCCCCTCACCATGCACCGAAGAATGGCCACCGAGGGGTTTTAATTGGTAAGAACCCCAGATAACCCTGCCTTCCCCCAGAAGGCGGGGTATCTTGTTGAAGATTTCCCCGTCAACAAAAAAAGGGATTTAATAAATCAGCACTTAAAATTGCACATCAAATTCATTGGTGCCGGCACTAGGGATCAGATGTATGTGACGTAACGCTACAGTTGAAAGCGGCACATTCACATTTCCAGCATCCAATTTCCGCATAGTGAAAGATAAAAATAAAAAACTAATCGCTCGAAAACTGGTGGACGAACTTCCAGTGGCACTCTATATCTGTTCTACTTTTGAACTTTTACAGCCGGCGCAGTTTCTATAACAAATTGAAAAATGCCGGACATTATGTTCAGAGCATGCTTCATTGTTTAAAACAACGAAGCGGAAACTGTGTGAATGTAAATACCGAGTCTGCATCGGAATTAATTATTGTCTCATCCCTTCATCACAGAACAACTATTCAAATATTGCGTGTCACTACTATATGACGAATATTCCAAAATTTAATATTAAAATTGTTGGACAACCCTCATAATGTTTTGTAGGAGTTTTTTTTTATTGAGACCCATTATGGAACCTCGTTGGGTTCGCTTCTTATGTGTAAGCCAACATAAATACAATAAAAATTGATAATGTATTTCTAATGTACATTTGGTAGTACCAAATTGACCCTTATATCAAAACTAGGTGACCCGGCAAACGTGGTTTTGCCACCAAAATTAGTTTTAATGATTGTTGTAGTCAAAATATAAAACCGTCCACCGGCCATGCAACTTGACAAAAATATTCCGATTACAGCCTGATCATGTCCGTTATAGCAGCATCAAACAGTCATTGATCAGTTACAGAGCGGGGTGAAAATGATGAAATTACTAAAATGACTATTAAAAAAATAGGGATTGGTATTTCTTCTTTCTTCTTGGTCGCCTCATCAATCGTCAATCGCACATTCGTGTTCTGGAGCAGTCACCATCGGGGTATGGCGCCTGATCCATCCTTGGTGATAGAAGGGTGAAAATAATAAAATAGGGTTGTATGTATTTTTAATGCCACATTAAATGTCCACCCCATTTACCACATTATTAAAAATAAATGTGGTCGGTACAGCAAAGGAGATACATTATAACCACGTACACACCGTGGCGCACATAGTAATAAATATTTGCAACAAACTTTGAGACATAAGTTGATGACAGCGGTGATAATGGCAATGGTAAGTTGGTTCTGGTGTGAACAGCAATTACACGAGTGTCTTAAAACCGGAAGTAATCGTTAGTTAGTCAATAAAGCTATTGTAATCATTTGCACTTGACCTGTGATAAGGAGATTTACGGTATACTTATATCTATATCTAATAGTATTGTGTAATATATGTAATTACTTGAAATAAAAAAGCTATTAGGAACACACTAGACGATTCTGAGAGAAACTTTAACAATACTACAGAGTGATATAGGTAACAGGAAAAATAAGGACCTATGCCAGACTATCCGGCGCCGAAAAATTATTCGTTTTCAACCGACTTTAAAAAAGGAGGAAGGTCTCAATTCGTCTCTTTGTAGTTTTTTATGTCTGTTACCTCATCATTTTCGACTGGCTAAACCGATTTTGATGATTATTTTTTTATTTGATAGCTGGTGCTTCTGGTGTGTTGCCATTAAAATTTAATTCAATTCTGACAATGGTATCAAGAGAAAACCATATTAGTGTTTAAATCTGCATGAACAATATACGCAACAAATGCACGAATAACTCAATATCCCGCAAAACAATTTCGATGATTAATTTTTGATTGGAAAGGACGTACTTTAAGAGTAGCTTAATGACAGTTTATTCAGGTTCTTTTAATTATATTTCGTCATATTCCTACGATAATTCGAAAATACAAAGAGAGCCTCAGAAGAGCGATGTTTGATTTAATTTGAAGTCGGTTTTTGATTTGGCTGGTAAATTTACTCGTCTACCTCGCCACATACTAAATTGAATTATAAACTATAATGAAATTTCTTTATTAAATTCCTGGTTGACATAAAAGAATTCTCATTAAAAAGAGCCCCGAAAACCCGAGGCCCCTTTTAGTCGCCTTGTACGACAGGCAGGGGATACCGTAGTCTTATTCTTGAGAGCCCAGAACCACAGGGCTGACGCAAGGTAGACCTAGCTAACGTCGATACAGAGGTTTGCTAAAAAATCATATAACCGTAAAAATATCATTCAAATTCCATCATTATGTAATTCGTTTCTAAATAAAATTATAGAAAAACTTAATTAAGCAACAAAAAAAATACCGAGCAAAGCTCATTCAGGTACTGTTCTTAAAGACTACAGGATACGGAATACTTTTCCATGTCTTGATAAAAATACATAAATTCAGTTTCCTTGGTCTGAAAGCGCATGTCGTCACTAAATTGACGCTAAAATATTAGATATAGCCGATAATAATTCAAGACCGTTGGGCTCAACGGTTTTAAATAACGCAGGAGCGGCGCGGTGCGCGTGGGTTAGTGTACGTGCTTCATAAAATATGGCTCTGGACACTTGTAAGTACTTTTAAAATTGGGAATTGCAACAGTGAAATGACACATAATTCGCAGCTCGTAACTTATTCAGTGAATGTTTCAGTCGTTACTTAACCGTTGCCAAGCAACAGCACAATATCCGCGTATTTCTAAATCAAACGCATGGTATATTATGTATTATATAGACTCCAAATTTCTTATTACATATTAAAGCACCAAAAATTAAATATAGATTTTTTTTATACTTTACTAAGCATGTGCTTGACTACGATCCCACCTGATGTTAAGTGAAAATGCAATCCTTGATGGTAAGGCACACTAGCTTAGTAAATGCCTATTCACTCTACTCTTGAAAATACCCTCATTGAAATCGGAAGGAAAGACAGACGCGGGCAAACTATTCCACTCCTTTGCTGTACGAAGAATGAAAGACGAAGCAAAGCGCTTCGTTCGGGTTTGAGGGATGTTCACAACAAAAGGATGAAATCCCGCACTGCGTCTAGAAGTCCGTTGGTGGAAAGGAGATGGGGGAATTAGATCATGTAGTTCCTGAGTACACTCTCCAAAATGCAATTTGTAGAAAAGCGAAAGGCTAGCTACCTTACGTCTGTGCTCAAGACTAAGCAGATCGGTTTCACCCGCGTCTCCAAATAGCCTCTCAGCCCGCCCTTCCACCGAGTCCAAAGCTGCGAGATGGCATTTTAATACATTTCTTCAAAGCTAACACCGGTTAAGATACAATGATGGGCAATTGAAATCGCTACCGACCCTATTCTCCAGTTGGCTTGAAGTACATTTTCTTTCTCACTTGAACAGTCGTGAAAAATTATATTTTGTGTGTATATTCTCTCTCTCTAGTGTCGGTCCTTCATGTCTGAGAATCGTGGTCACCATCAGGATTGCATCTGGAGCGGATGATTTGCCTCCACTGGCTTCTGTTCAGCGCTTTTCTTACAACAGAGCAAAATTTTGAGGACGTCGAGTCTTATCTGATCGAACCACCTTGTTGGTGAACGACCGCGAGATCTTTTACCTGCGGTGTTTCCAACTACGATCAGTTTTTCTAGACTTTCGTCACTTCTGCGCATTGTGTGTGTTTGTATATATTACACATGATGATATATATAAAACTATGATATAGATCTATATAAAACTAAAGAAATTTAACTTCAGTCGTGCGCTCTACAGCACACTTTTTTTTTAATTATTTACTTAAAATAGATAAACCAATTACACAAATATTGACACAGAGAGACACAGACACAAAAACACACAGCTGCGATAAATTCATTTCAAATGTGTTGTTGCAGTTTTTGACCGGTCGTGCGAAACATCGAACTAATTGAAACTCGTCGCGTTAATCGTTCCAATGTACGAGAATTTATTGAATGAAATCGAATATGTGAAGCTTAAAATTTATTTTTGATTTATTAGTATGTAAAACATATTTATTATCGGCCAGTGACGATTATGTTAAACATAATAATGTTATTCATGACATAGAGCAATATCAGATGGAAACAGATTACACGCTCGAGTTGAATTTAGTCTGTGTAAACACCACAGACTAGCATCGGACAGGAGTAACTAACCATAGACTCAATATTCTGAAATTATGTATATTCTTGATATTGTTTTATATTAAATACAAGATATAAGCCCTTGTTTAATTTCGGCTTTTTTTACATTGTAATTGGTTTATCAAGTATCAAGTTGGATAATAAACAATAGAATTACATGTCATACAAATGGAAAGAATATGTTACGTACCAAAACCTTCTCTGTGTTTACTTATAAATATACTTGTAATAACACATTGTTTAGCCCGATAATTTTTCATAGGAAGGATGACTTTGGAAAACCTATACTGTATTCTATGAGGTCGAGGTACTTTCAGAATAGTTTTTTGAGAACTTCGAGGTACATTCACACCACATAAAAAAATCGCTTCAGTGTTAAAATGTGAATGAAACAAATATCATATTTACTGTACTTTTATTGTCTGTTGTCTGTATAAATTCCATCTAAATGTAGTGTTGCGTGCGCACGACTGGGTAGTCCTACGCATCGCTGAAAATCAGCGTTGTCGCATCCTTGCGACGGCATATTCTGAGACGGTGTCTAGTATTGGCATCATATCTTATGCATCATGCATTATATTATTTGTCCGTTTTTTTTAACTGTATTTTTTCCAGTCTTTTTGATGTGTTTATTTTGTGCCAATAAAAAATATGTCTACTGGACGTACATAACTTAGGTAATACGTATGATTGGCAATTGTAAGTCGTTCTCATAATGTGACACAATGCCACTGCAATATTTAGGTTAACACTGCTTCAACTATCAGATTTATACTCGGGTTTTTCTATAGTAGTTTTAGAATTAACAAGCTAACAGAGTATAAAGGTGCTTGTATATTTGATTCAAATCAATTAGGGAACTAGATCAAATCTTCATTCAAATAGGAAGTTAAAAAGCGCTTAATGTAAGAGAAATAAAAATGCGCATCGGAGTTTACCTTGTCATCGTGCAGCTGCAGCGCACTGGCGTGTTTACTGAGTAAAACAAGTACAGCGCTGCGAGCGCACAATCTCCCTTTTATTTGCAATGTTTTCAAAACATGCTTTTCATCCTAGCTAAGCTGCGAACCCTAGCTTAAAGAATAGTATTACTGATGCCACTCTTCAGTAGAAAATAAATACGAGTATCTTTTTACAGAAAATATATATCTGGTTAAATAGTTTTAAATACTGTAAGGAAAGGTTATACCTTCCTTAAGTTATTCTATTTGGGCACATTATTACGCACAAAATCCGAATTTAGCACGGCTAACGACCAGTATTTAGAACACAAATAATAATATAGATGTAGAGAAAGACAAAATGACTCACTCACTTCTCCTCCGCTGCTGTGTCACGGCGGCACTACTCACTTTAGAAAAATAACGGTTCAACTGCTTGAAGACAACTGTCCTCCGCTCCGGCATGGACGCCATTTTTTATTTTGTTTCGATGCACGATCCCATCCGACCATAGATAAGGCCAAGCCGCATGGCTGGCTGAGGCCACAGACAAAGTGCCAGTATTGCTAATAAACCTAATGTTGCTCCACGAATAATATTGTTACTACGAATAATATTGCAACTACGCGTAATATCTAACAATACGTATAATTATATTAATAGCTGATCCCGCCTGCGTCGCTGGACATAGATCTATAAAAGTAGCTTAAGTTACTCCTTATCACATCAGCTGTCTGCTATTTGACTTATTAAAATTGTAAAAAATGTTATCTGCACCAATAAATAAAATTGGTGTGTATGTTTGTAATGTTAAATAAATGTTTACTATATGCACATATACCACAATAACATTTTTTATAGTTTTTGCCTGCGTGTTCCGGCTAATCTCTGGAACGGCTGGACCGATTGTGATAGGACTTTCACTGGCAGTTAGCTGATGTAATAAGGAGTAACTAAGGCTACTTTAATATTAGAAACATTAAAGTAAATAGTTTTTTTATCGCAAGGCGCAGCTTGTTTTGGCAATGTACTGTGGCGACTAGCGTTCGCCAACTACCAAAGAGGATTTTAGACGACAAAATTATTTATATTGGATTTAGAATTAGGAATTTTTTATAAGATATAATTTCAATATTCCTCATCATTTCTGTGATATTTTTATTTACCGGCGGCACATAAGAAGGTCAAGATCACGTGCAAAAGTAATAATGGATTGGCATTCCGCACTAATGCCACATTTTACCGTTTTCATATATTAATCTAATAAATTTCCTGTTTTTTTGGTTTCATAAGTTTAAAGAAATACTTAATCTTAATTAATGGCCGCGTAGTGGATCAGAACTATTATAACTTAATTTATCAACCGACTTCAAAAGGGAGGAGATTCTCAATACGTCTGTATGTTTTTATGTTTGTTACCCCATAACTTTCGACTGGGTTAACCGATTTTGATGATGTTTTTTTTTATTTGAAAGCATCCTATGTGGTCCATTTCTGACATTGAGATCTATGAGAAAACCACATAAATGTTAAATTTGCAGTAAGTATGTGCGCGACAAATGACAAGCAACTCAATATCACGCCAACCGATTTCGATGATTAATTTTTTATTGGAAAGGATGCACTTCAAAATTAGTTTGGTGAGAGTTTGGTTAGGTTCTGATTGATTCTATTTCGCAATATTCCTACGATAATTCTGAAATACAAAGAGAGCGCCCGCGCATAATAGTGTTTAACGTTTGATTCTATTTGAAGTCGGTTTTTGTTTTTGCTCGTAAATATACTTGTAAAACTCTCGCAATGAGTGGAATGTAGCAGACCACAATAGGTGAATAAGTTCGCACCAGTAAACAGTTGTATTGTCATTGTCGCTGCACTTGCCTGTAGTGTCATTATTAACCTCGTTTGAAGTTTGTTCTTTTAACTTACGATTTTAACTACTATATTTAACACAGAACGTGAAATATAATCACTCTCACCTTTTAATGTTAACGGGGTTAGATACAATCGCTATTCGTTTTTCGGTTTATTGGGCTTTAGATAATTGCTAGTATTTTTACGAGTATAAACAAAAACCGACTTCAAATAGAATAAAACGTTAAACATTGTTACGCGCGGACACCCTCTTTGTATTTCTAAATTATTGTACAAATATTACGAAATTGAATTAAGTAGAACCTAGCCGAACTCTCATTATTTTGATGTGATAGTTGTTTTTACTTGTAATCGTAAAATAAGTCAAATCTATACGTCTTTTGATCTCAACATTGACATAATCTTACCTAGACAACAAAAATAAAAATCCAATTTAAGATCCGAATTCTCTGCTAAGCGAAAAACTTATTCCTACCTGCAATTATTCAATTTAAATTCGTCGCAGAATTTTAACGTCGTGCCGATTAAACTTTTTAAAGCGCTTATTTAAGCGGTGAAGTTTTTAAGACGTTAAAAAGAACCATTTAAACAGCCATGACGTCTATAATTTTGTCCAGCTCTGACCATGGAATCCATGAGAAAACCATATTAGTGTTAGCTGGCAACACATGACCCCCAGCAATTGTTATGCATAATAAATACTTCCAATGATATCTTAGTGATTTACCTGAACCTTATTGTATCTTTAATTCATAATTAATAATTAAGTTGATCGTCACATTAACTTAGCATTGTAAACAATAGTTGTAACTTTATTAGTTTGTAATCTAACTTCTAATTAATTATGTATAAAGATTGTGAGGACGCGCAGTTGTGACGGTATTCGTTAATATAATTCCTTGTACAACGTTACGCTGTGCTGAATAAAGGGACTGTATTAGTTGTTGGACTATTTCATTCTACGAAGCATTGCGCGACAAATGGACGCATAACTAGATAACACGTCTATCAATTCTGATGATTCATTTTTTTATTGGAAAGGATGTACTTCAAAGGTAGAGTATAGAGTTTGGTAAGAGTGTGATTGATTCTATTTCGTAATATCTATTTGAAGTTTATGTTTTTACTCGTAAATATACTATAAAAATATTCAGGATTGGATAATACTTGATTCTAAAAAAACCAAGTATAATTTCATCTACACTGGTGGCGAGTTAAGCTGATGAATAAGTTTTAGAAGGAATACAAACATCCTTGCGCATTAAATTTCTCGACACCTGCAAAGCTATTTCGCATAATACAAAGCTGCCCATAGCTGACCTGGTGACCCTGGCCTGCGACAATAATCTCCAAAATATTACCTGTACTTGTATAACGACGTGTTGATGAAGGTTGGTATTACGCGGCTGTTGACTAGTAGTGCAAGATTTATATCGATATATATTAATAAGTTAAGTTATATTAATTAAGTTTATTATTTAAATAAAATAAAGCAAAATCTACGGGTACTAGTTAATCAAAAATGTTGTTTACTGTGAGAGTCTGAAAGATGACGCAGATGAAATTTGTCTTCCGTAGTTGTTTCCAACTATTGGCTCATTTTAATTGACAATTTATCTTAGCTCAAATGAAGTAAAGCTAACGAAACCGGATCTGAAAGAACAGACGGCGAGTGAAAATGTGTTTGTGCGCTGGAAGTCAATGATTTGTCTGTTTGTCTCTTTAAGTGGATTACATTCGATATCGCTGACATTTTTCTACGTTGTTTACAAATGCAATGTTCAGAATCTTCCTAGAATTTGTCATGAAAGCGCTATTTAGATATGTCATGTATTGTAAATACAAAAACCGACTTCAAATCTAATCATTCATGGATTTAACATCAAATGTTACAGCATACGGACCATGTCTTGTAAGACTTATACTCATGAATGATATTATCAGAAGCGGACCGAATGAGATCACACGGTAAACTTTGCAAGACAAAAAAATAATCACGATCAATCAAAATCGGTTCATCCAGTCGAAAGTTAGGTAACAAACATAAAAACACAGCAAAACACCAAAACACCAAAACACCTGTCTTCCCTCCTTTTTTTAAGTCGGTTAAAATTTAAATGTCTTTATTAAAGTTTTATTATATTGTTCTAATGACAGAAACTGTTTTTTTTAAAGAATGCTAACAATTTTCTTCGTCTCGGGTTCACTGGGCGACCGGGGCCTTTGTCGTCCTCCAAAGTGGATCGGGAAGAGGGCGACAAAGGCTGGCCCGTGTCTCCTTGCAAAGCCTGGGCACAAGGGGGAGGGATTAGCTCTCCCTCCCCCCGCGACGTGCTCTCCGAAGAGGACAGTGAAAGGTGCGTTTCTCTGGAGATCCCGAAGCTATGTTTAATGGGTTATCCAACGTAACTCCGCCTTTTAAGGTGGGATTCTTGAAGATTTCCCTCAATCAAATGATCAAAAAAAGGAGATGGTTCACATCAATAGTCGATTCGAACCTACGACCTTATGATTCGCAATTGAAGGTATTTTTAGTTGCAGAATAATATACGCAACATACTCTGTACTGATTCCGGAAATTAAATTCTGAACGTTCGACGCAGTAACGATTCAATATGTAAGCCGTATTATATAAGTGCGATTTACCAGTTCTCGGATTTAAAGCCGTATATCAGCAGGTTTGAATTGCAACGTTCTATTCAGCCGAATTTTATTCGGACGAACACGTCGCGAAACTGATCTGATTATAACGCCCGCTTACACGTACAGACATTGGGAATCGATCCGATATTAAATGCAGTATTTTAAATCGAGAATACATGTATGCGGATTATGTTACGCTCACAATAGACAATTAGGCTAAGCGATCTAAGAGCTCTGCCACCTTTAAACATTTGAAACTATTCCGGTCAGCTTTTCTGACCAATTAGCGTAGATTCTTCATACAAAAAATTATTATACACACACACACGTCCACACACGTATGTATAGTTATTTTAACTAATTAATTTCTTTCAGTTGCATATGTTTTCATCGTAGGAGCACTTTCGACTGTAAACGTAAGAATAACACAAGAGACGTACCACGTCATCTGCAAATCCACTGAATTCTAGCCCTGTAGGTTAACAGGACACTGGAAAACTAGGGCGTTAAGAAAATCCCGGTTAAATAATCTACTACAATAATCCGAAAAGATACCGTTTATTTTAGAGATATGATAATAAGCTAAAAAAGCTAAAGCTAAATTTCAAAAATAGGTTAACAATAAAATCAAACAAAAAATTAGCGGAAGTTAACATACTGTGTTTAATTGTTTGTATTAAAATATTGTATTCACAGACTTCATTGGGCCTTGACATGGCAACTTAACATGTGAGCCGTTATTAGCACTGTTATAACCACTCGCATGCATTGCATGGATAGATGCAATTTGGTTTGTATAATAGTCAGAGCAGATAAAAATAACTTGTTATTTTCACAAGATATAGCTCGCGTTCGATCAACAAAGCCATAGCAGACATGGGGTTGGTCACAAGAACAAATAAATTTACGAGTATAAACACAAACTGACTTCATATCAAATGAAACTTTAAACTAGCGTTACTACGCCCTTTTTGTATTTTCGAATTATCGTAGGAATATTATGAAAGAGCCGAAGCGAACGAGAGAAGAACCTACACAAACTCAAACTACCTTTTCCGATAAAATATGAATCATCGAAATTGATTGGCGTGATATTGAGTTATTCGTTAATTTGTCGTGAAAAAACTTAATGCAAATTGAAGACTTATATGGTTTTCTCATAGATGCTATTAGACCATATGTCAAGCACTGGCTTTCAAATAAAAAAAGAATCATCGAAATCGGTTTACGCAGTTGAAAGTTAAAAATAAATTCTTCTATTGAAATACGGCCAATCACATACACACACAAAAGTTAAAATGTTGTTGTTTGTGTGTGCATATCTAGACCGGCGGAAAATAAGAAACAAATATAGTGACTGGAATACCGCATCAACCGAATAAATTAAAACAATCACTTAGTCGCGTCGACAAAAAGTAACTGTTCGAAAACTTTCCTGGCATTCAAAGTGCTTGGAATTCTCACTCATTTGCAAATTAACTCGACGCTGAGAAGTGTGCGGAAAGTTCCCTCTTAGACGTTAAGACTTGGATATTGTAGCAGTAACACAATTATAATCAGAGCTCTGCACGAAGTCGCTACAGTCTTTAGCTAAGATACTGAATAATGACAAGAATTAAAGTTTTTCATCATCGCTTTTGGCAACAGTTGATCGCTTCATTTATATAATACGGTGTCTTGCCATGATCTCAAAGCGCAGAGAAATCTTTACTTTCAGTGAAAATATTATTATGAAATTCTAGCTTTAAACGAGCAATTCTTGTATAAATATAATCTGAACCCTGGAAGCAGTCCACCGATTTTCATGAAATTTTGTATGCAAAGGATTTCGGGAGCGATAAATCGATCTAGCTAGATCTAGATTTTTATTAGAAAACGTCGTTTTATTCGCCTATACTTTATTATTAGTTCAGTAGCGTTGCTTAGCAACACTAAGTCAGTGAGTGTTTGGTTTGATGTTACAACAAGAAAATTGTGTGTCATGTGTTTACTTCATAACGAATGAATAAAGTAGCCAATATTCACGTGTAAAAAAATCATAGCCCTCGGAGATAGGTCTTGTTGAGTTCTAACAGACATCGGTAGAACATACAAAAGAAATAGATCAAAAATTATGAAACAAAAAGATAGTGCAATTACTCGGTTAAGGCTAGGAATGATTGCCGGATTCGAAGAGTAAATTGAATCTATAGTTAGACGAGCCATAAAACGGTATACCAAAGTCCAGCAAAGCTTAATCATCTAGGTTTTGTCTATAAAACGTGGTAAATAAACCTGTATATTACGACTATAAAAGTAAATTAATACAATATATCTAACAATTAAGTGTTTTATGACACTAAAGTGAGTTTATGATCATCATATTACAAACACGGGGCCGCTTGTTGAAGGTCACATAAAATTTATTCCAGTCACGTCCACACCAGTTCTACAGAAAGAGAAGCTTACTTTCCTGTAAGTTCTCTATATTCGTATATTTCAGAAATCAGTCCTTGCCGTAACCAGAAGCACGCTTTAACCACTTAATCACCTAATTATGTCCGCATTATTTGTATTTAGAATCATTATTTTTATCATAATACTAGCGTACCCTAGATTTTGCTTTATTTTATTTAAACAATAAACTTACATCATTAAATACTTAATTTAATTCTCACGATATATTAAATAATTAATTTCTCTCCGTATTCATTCTCTTCGAGCGAGTGAAGATCCATGTACACCCATGTACATATCAATAAATACAATATCATTCTTATCATTTATACAAAAACATATCGGGCTCAAGTTAATGTCAGGAATAATAAATAGTACGACGTATGGCTTGTTTGACAGTTCAAAAAGAAGAGTGCCCCGATCGTCACCAAACTAGAGGATTATTCGCCAGGTCAATCTGAAGATTCCCTGAAAGTTTCATTGAAATCGGTCCAGCCGTTTCGGAGCCTATATGGAACAAACCCATACATTTTTCTTTATATATAGATTGGCAAACAACGGATTCGAACCTACAGCCAGAGCAGTGCTTACCGTTAACCATAATCGTATTGCTGTTTTGAAATATGTTAGTACCTATTTTAAAATGAGTACTATTTATTCATACAGTAGCTATTGATGCAATGCACTTAACTTCGAGAGCATAAAACGTCAGTAAGATCAGCCAAATGCAATCGATTCCATTAATTCCAAGTAAGCAATTTTTCTACTGATTGCATTCAAGACGTCGCATTCCACCGCAAGTAATATTGTTGAGCCAGCGACGAGACCCTTGCATGTGACGATACCTACTAAGTATAGATAAAAAAACAATATCTAATTAAAAGTTATAGAAGATTTAAAATAGTTCATATAATTAATTATTAAAATTATTTAACTATAAGTTATATCAAATATAAAATCTTACGATTTCCTAACAATGTAACACCATCGTTTAACAGTCAATTGATTATTGTAAGTTGTTGTAAGTTATTTACTTTTTAATAATCTACATCAGTCCCTCCCTACCAATCCCTCAGTTAATCGTTAACATTTCTGCATCAACAGTTAATTCCCCTATCTATGATTTGCCCGAGCAAGTGCCTTAAGAACTAGTCCATTTTGAAAACTATGTTGACTAATGTTTTTTCCGTCTGTTTTTTCTTTGCTTTCTTTAACTTTATCAATTAATGCACTGTCGCTGGATACTGCAGTGGGAACGGTGCGCTCATTAAACGTGACTTTACTTATGTCAAGATTCATTCACAGTTCTATTTATAGATGAGATTTATCAATTCTTTTAACATCATTATCATGGCAACAGTCCACTGCTGACCAAAGACCTCTCCAAAAGAATGGTCCAGAGCACGATCATGGGCCAGTCTTTTTTTAGTTTAGTTAATTGTTATTAACTTTCTCATTCTTTATATGTATTGGCTAGAACTTTTTTAATTGCGTGTGCGTGCGTATGCCCGCTCATTTGTACAAAGTGTTTCATACAAAAAACATTTTATGATTTAACAAGCAGTTCGTCTGCAGCTGAAATTACTTTAATGCTACCACATTGCAAAAAGCTCCTGATGCGATATAAACGTTGGAACACGAGAATGCTTTTCCACTAAAAGCAAAATCTCTAGGAAACAAAAAGTTGTAGAGGAATCTCACCATCTCTTTAGTTTATTTTCTCAAAATATCTACGGGTTGTAAGACATGTGTCTCAGTGCTGTTATAGAAGTTAGACCTCTAGGTCTACCATGTTTCTTCCATCTTCTTATGCTTTAAATGCTTTCTTACGACTGATAATACGACATCGAAATCCAACAATTTGTACTTTTTTTTGTTAACGGGGAAGAAATCTTCAGAAAGATACCCCGCCTTCTGGGGGGAAGGCGGCGGTTATGTGGGGTTTTTACCCACTAAAACCTCCCCGGTGGCCCTTTCCTCTGTGCATGACGCGGGGCTCCGGGATCTCATGTGGAACGCACCGGAGCCCCTCTGCACTGTACTCAAGGAGAGCACTTTCCGGTGGAGGAGGTTACTCCTTCCCCCCCTGTGCCCTCGCAGTGCAAGGCGACACGGGCCGGCCGATGTCGCCTTCTTCCCGGGTCCACCTTGGTGGACGACAAAGGCCCCCCACCCTTGTTCCCTCCCGTGACCGTAGTCCTATTCTTGAGAGCCCCGAACTACAGGGCTGAACAATTTGTACTACGCTAACTCGAATTTACGTGTATATCGCTTCTTAAGCACCACACGTAAACTTTCGCGTTTCTAACATTAGTAGAATGGAATAACCCTTGTACGTTATTGTCCACACATATAACAGTTCAGTTTCCGCATCAGTTACCGCGGCGCGTGGGGAATAGTTTGAGAATTTAAAATCGTGTTAGGCAGTTTCGAAACGGCTTACGTTGCCCGCCTGGCTCCGATAGCGGGGCAAGTTCCGGCGTGCAATGTATACTTCAATTGACAGTATTACTGTTTTAGTTATTTAACGTTTTGTGAAAGTTTAAAGATGCTCCGTGTTGTCTGTTATCTATACTGCTAAATAAAATTGGAGTGTCTTTTTTTTACATACATATGAGTTCTTCTTGAGGTGTAATGAGTTACTTAGGCTACTTTTATTTAAAAAAAAAATTATTTTTAACCGCGGTTACCATCGTAGGGTGCAACCAGTTATAAATAAAATGTAAAGGAAAATAAACAAACTTTAGCAACTTTTCGATTATGCTTCTTCAAGCGTCAAGTTAGCTATAAATTTTTAATGTTCCTACTTAGCTTTTAGCGCTCTTAAATACTCTGTTAGGAACGGCCACATTTGTTATTCATAGCGAAAGTTGAAATTAAAATCAAAGTTATAGAGAGAGATGGAAGTTTTAAAAGATAGACAAATGGATTTCGTATTAATTTACTGGCTGGCTTGTATAAAACCTACGTAACAAATGTATATATTTTTCAAAACTAGAAGGCTTACCCTTCTAGTTTTGAAAACTCTCATGTCCTTTAGCCAAATGGGGTAAGCAGAGGCTTCATCTTCCGTTTCATTTT
The DNA here is from genome assembly GCA_029286785.1 of Meandrusa payeni. Lineage (NCBI taxonomy): Eukaryota > Metazoa > Arthropoda > Insecta > Lepidoptera > Papilionidae > Meandrusa > Meandrusa payeni. Next base: position 461,060 of record JAGSMX010000023.1, read on the forward strand.
ACCGAGCTTATTAGTACCCACCAAGCGGTATCCCACAAGGGTCAGCGACTGTAACGATAATTCACGTATAATAACATCATCTTATGTCAACCGTCTCAACACTCAAAAATTAGAAGAAAATGGGTGGGCAGGGTACGCAGCAAGATTGGAAGAAGACCAGAAGAGTGATCTCATGGAGGGATCCAACAGGAAAACGCTACAGAGGAAGACCTGTTACGAGATGGACGGCTGATACAGACTTGAGGAATTTTTAATATGGTCCAATTCTGAAAATGATATCCCCGAGAAAACAATATGTCTTAAATTTGCATCAAGTGTGCAATTCGAATTGAAGTCTGTTTTTGTTTTGTTATATATTGGGTTATTTAAAAATAAAATTTCTATATTTATATAGTAATCAGGATTAATCTTAATATTCCAATTACTATTATATCGGACAGTAGCTTAGCTTTATCACTTAACAACACATAGAAATAATATTCAACAATTTCCGAAGTTTAAGTTGGCACACTTAATCTGTGTGGCCGCCGCGGGTCGTTATCCACAAGTTTAGTTATTTTATTGTCAAACTCGTCGCTATAGAACATTTGTAAAAGTGGTTTAGAATATAATTCAACTTGGATAGCGATAGACTGTAAATTCAAGCAATGGTGGTGTGTTCAGAAGACTGTAAATAATGTTTATTACCATGTTATGCTGTAAACTGCCAAGAACCTGGCGGGAAGTACAATCGATATTTATTCTTTTAGTATAATCAGAACAGTAAATAAATGAGCAATTAGTTACAAATGATAACTGTTACGCAGCTCAGTGACAAAGAATCAAGAACAATGAAGTTAATTATAAAATACGCCTTGAAGTCGCGAAAGAAGCGTTAGCAGTCTAATGGTTTAACGTACGATCTGCGAAATGAAAGTCGTTTTTTTTAAAAAAGAACGCTAGCAATTTTTTTTGCACATACTAACATTCTTGTTAACCATTCCAAATAAGCTTAGGTTTGTGCGAGGAGATGGTTCACGTCAACAGTCGAATGGTGGATTTGAATCCACGACTTTACGATTCGCGGACCGCATTTTGCATACCCTAAACCATTAGGCTATTTCTGTTTTGAGAAATTGAGTAACGTATACTTATTTTTTTAATTATTTTAATAGTATTTTTAATAGTAAGTGAACGGAGAGTTTAAGGCATGTAATCTAAGCGTAGCTATCGCTTCTCGATCGATAGCTCGATTTATTCTCATCCAGTTTAGTTTAGCGAACGCAAACTAATCAGTCTAAATAACGAGAACATAGGGGTAAATGGTGCGGCCCTTCGTTATGATTTTGTGGCAAGAAATTTCGTGCTGACGTTATATTATATCTTAAAGATTGGCGAAATATACGAAACGTTACCTTGTTTTCATTGTCCGTATATTTTTCCTAAAGTATTTTTTCATAGACCATGAAAATATTTTCGTTTTTATATTTTCAACCGACTTCAAAAAAGGAGGAGGTTCTCAATTCATATGTATGTTTTTTGTTACCTCATAACTTTCGAATGTGTTAACTGATACACATAATTTTGATGATTCTTTTTTTATCTGAAAGCAGGTGCCATAAGAAATTAAAAATTAAATTAATTAAAAATAGTGTTTTAATTGCATGCAAAGCAATTAAAACACTATTTTTAATGATGCAAAAGAAGTATAAGTTCTCATGCGCGTACAGTACACATTTTTAATTTTGAATTTGATTAAAAAAAGAAAATGTAACTAATAAATAATTTCTAGTGTCAACGTTTAATTATAACGTTGGCTGTGTGTGAGTGAAATTGAACAATTGAACAGGTTGTGATTAAATGATTAATTTCCATAAAATCAGTACTAAGTTTAAAAACGTTCGCAAAGATTACGTAAAGGCCGGGAATAGTCCCCCGTTCCACCGCCGAATCCCCGGCAATAACAATCATCGCTCGCAGTTAAAATTTACTCAACAGACGCCCAACTTTCTGCTCCGCGCTCGGTGTCCATTAAGGACGAGTGTTCGATAGTATTTGTTCGGTGTTATGAGAATATTTTGGCCTTCGTCCAAAACCGAAGTTTGCGAGCTAAATTTACCAGTTTTCAAATTCATGGAGCGGCTACTAAATACTCGTACTTAAGGTAAAAGTGCATGTGGCTCACAAGAGCGTACGGCTATCTGCAACACAGCCTATGAGTAAGAAGAAGTAGAATCTGGTTGAAGATTTTGACGTTATATCGGTTTGGGAACGCCGTTCATAAATGCTGATTCCATAGAAAGATCGTAGTAGAATAATGTGTGATATACACTTTTCAACCGAACTTTAAAAAATTCTCTGTATTTTTTTGTTTGCTACCTGATAACGTTTAACTGGGTGCACAGATTCGGATGTTTTTTTTTTGTTTGAAAGCTGATACTTCTCGTGTGGTCCAATTCTGACAATGGCATCCATGAGAAAACCATGTAAGTCTAAAATTAAGTACTTGCGCCAAACAAAATATGTGCAACAAATGGACGAATAACTTTTTTTTGTTTACGGGAAGGAAATCTTCAACAAGATATAAAAGGCACGCTTTTGGAAGGCGGGGTTATGATAGGGTTCTTATCCACTAAAATGCGACCGGTATTCCTTCCTCGATGCATAGTGAGGGGCTCTACGATCTCCAGTGGAACGCACCGGAGCCCCACTGCACTGTGCTCTCGGAGAGCATGTCCCAGGAGAGGTTAATCCTTCACACCTGTGCACTTGCATTGCAAGGCGACACAGGCCACCCGATGCCACTTTCCTCTCTGGTCCACTTTAGCGGACGACAAAGGCCCTTGTCGCCCACTGAACCCGAGGCCCCTTTTAGTCGCCTTCTACGACAGGCAGGGGATATCCGTAGCCTTATCCGAGCCCAGAACTACAGGGCTGAAATGGACGAATGCGTAGTTATTCGTCCATTTCGATTATTAATTTATTGGAAAGGATGTACTTCAATAGTAGTTTGGTTAGATTCTGATCAATTCTATTTCTTAATATACCTACCATAATTCGGAAATACCACTTTGTATTTAGCGTCAGCGCGTAGTAGCGTTTAACACTCGATTCGATTTGAAGTCGGTTTTTGTTTTTACTCGCAAATGTACTTGTAGTTCATAAACAATATTGGATATAAGCCAAACAGTGTTATATGATGGTGCTATAAAATACTTCGTGTAATTTGCGGTGCGTTGGAGCAAGAAGTCGGTGGGCCTTGTAACTTGCGTTAACTGCGGAGGCGTGACGCCAGCTAATAAACACACCCCGCGGGGGGGATGGGCTTTTGTTTGCTCTTAACGTTGCTCTTCGAGAGTACTTGAGGTGTTTCCAAAGTATTTTAATGAAGTGGAAAATTCCCTAACATTGGTTTTAGGGGTACAGTTAAAAGCTTTTATTATTATATATCTGCCTAATGTTCCCACTGTGGCCGGCCCACCGACTCGCAACTTCATCGAAGTTTATAAAGCCAAGGATTATTACAAAAAAAAAGATAATAATAATTTAATAACAATAATACAATAAATCATCAAACGACAAGAAATAAATAAATAAAAAATAAATATATGTCTGGTCCTGGCCAGAAATACCACTTCTGATGGCCAGATGTCGCATATGAGCGGTAAGTATCGCGGCACCAGTAGAACTCTGAACTGAACTTGAAATATCAGGGACCACGTTTTTAAATCGAACACTCATGTGTCACATATATATATATTTTTGAAAATTATACAAGAAATCTATTATATTTATACGAGTACTTGTACCCAACAAGGGAGTTGTATAATTCCCAGCAGCGGATCTAACGAGATACCATAATGGGCCTCAATAAGAAAAATGTGTTTCTAAAGTATTTAATGAAGTGGAAAATTTACTTACATTGGTTTTAGAGGTACAGTTAACAGCTTGTACGGCTGCGATGGGCTTTTATTATTTACTAGCTGTGCCCGCGACTTCGTCCGCGTGGATTTTAAAAGAAGTTATGTAGTTTGTATTTTCGTTTATGCTTGACGATTAGCATTTGTCAAACCAATAACCTCCTTTTTGAAGTCGGTTAAATATAAGCCTATGTACTCTTACAGACTATAATCCATCTCTGTACCAAATTTCAACCACATCCGTTGCGCCGTACTGGCTTGATTAAGCAACACATATATTATAATATATTAATATATATTAGATTTATTCTAAATTAGTTTTAAAACGAAGAAATGCTTAAACTGTCTAATTATATTGTATGTAAATGGTTACATGTATAGAATTGTAACTAAAGCCGAAATTTTATTAATCAAAAATTAAAATTGCGATTTTAAATAAACACAGTTGTTCGAAAATAATATATTATTTAGTCACAACTCTATCGAGACTAAGATAAAAATCCCTTGAATAGTGTCTATCCTCGTATTTGTTACCTTATGTTATAGATTTCGATTATTATTTTTTATTGGATGTCCTGCCGGTAAAGTACCCTAAGTTTTGATGAGAGTTTGGTTAGGTTCTGAATAATTCGATTTCATAATATTACTACGATAATTCGGAAATACAAAGAAGGCGGCCGCGCGTAACAAAGTTAACATTTGATCTGAAGTCGGTTTTTTTTATTCGTAAATATACTTGTTACAAGTTAGTTGGAAGTAAATTAGTTCCAAAAAGCACAAAAAAGTAAATGTCATAGAATACTTTATGAATAGGAATGTGAATAGAAGTGATAATTAGCTTCTGCGTTCAACACACATTGCACGTTACAGGGGCGTTGCTCATTTGTCATTTTCAGAGATTGATCTGCTTGAGATCATGTTTCAATTTAACGAGACTTTTTCGAAAATGATACCTTCGGATATCGATTTCATTTGATTGATAACAAAACGAAAGAAGATATATATTTATTTATAACCAATAAAATGAGTAACCAGCAGAATTTATATTTTTTTTTGAACATAAAAATATTTTTTCAAATATTATCTTAAGGCTTGTTAACCATCAAGAATTGTAATTCCAACTAAGCTTAAGTTTGTGCTAAGAGATGGTTCCTTAATAGCCGAATGGTGGGTCCGAACCTACGACATTACGATTCGTAGACCGTACCGTAAACCATTCGAATTCTTATACATCATTAATCAAACGTCTTGTGTAATTAACGCATTGGTGAAATAGTTATGAACATCAAACATAGCATGCAATTAATAAACGTAATTTATTGTAATATATCTTTAAAAAATATGTAATTATAATTTTTAGCTTTCTCATTTTCACCAACTGTTCTAGATCCCATTTTTGACTCTTCAGTGAGAAATGTTTTGGTGTACATAAGAAGCGACTGCTCTATAATAATAGAATAAATAAAATTTTCGAATCGACTATTCCACTATTGCCATAAACCATCACCTAACACAAACGTAAGCTACTTTGGAATAATGTTAATAATATTTGTGAAAAAAAAAATTGTTAGCATTCTTTTTAAAAAAAAATTACAAAATTCAAGAATTACACTTAAACGCCCATTCACTTAACATTTTTGGTTAATACAATTGATTGATCAAATCCAAATCCTTTAAAAAAATATTCTAATTCTGTTTATAAAAGGCCTTTTCTGTGAAATTGGGTAAAAAATAACTTGTTAATGAAATTTGTTAGACATTTTAAGTTAGATAGACAAGATTTTAGTTAGACAAGTTAAGTATTTTTCTGTTTGTGTAATACAAATCAAGTAAAATGAGAGACAATCTATCTTTTTGTACAATTCCTCGTGCATAGATCAATCAAAGTAACTGGTCGTTATTCTTGTATAGTGGGCTAGAAGCCCGCAACTAGACGTATAAATGAACACAATAAGCATTCAAGAAGCAACCCTCGAAAATCTATCAGCGGATATATACAAGCCCCGAACGGCCTATCGCCCCTAATGACCCGAAATCATCTGACCTCCCCCACCCTCTGCGAAATTAATAAAACTGGAAGCGCGAGAAGGAAATTGAGACGGCATAGGGGTCATATTATGTTTGTCAGTTGATTCCGCTAGCTGGGTTATTCAGTGGCGTGTGAGACGTGACGGCGTGCGGTCGCTTCCTCAGCGCAGTGCATACACGTGCTTAAGTTAGCGCACATCTTCCTCAAAAAATATTTTTTTTAATTCGTGCAACGCTCAAGTGGTACTTGCTGTTGGCACTTAATTTAAGCTCCCTCGGGTAAGTCGACACTTTTTTCAAAGGCGTACAAAGTTGTGCGGACAAGTGTAAAAACTTTCTCAATTTGCACCGTTTTTACATAATAATTAAATTATTCAGTAATATCAAATTTATAAATATTATTTTATTACTTTTATATTATTTTTGTTTTTATTATAATAAATAATAATTTATAAAAAAAATACTAATACAAGCATATTTATAATATAAGCAAAAACAAAAACCGACTTCAAATTGAATCAAACGTTAAACGCTATCACGCGCGGACGCCCTCTTTATATTTCCGAATCATCATCGTAGGAATATTACGAAATAATCAAAACCTAATCAAACTTTCTTTAAAGTACAGTTGGCGTAATATTGAGTTATCTGTCCATTTGTCGCGGACATACTCAATGCAAATTAAAGACATATGGTTTTCTCATGGATGCCATTGACAAAATTGGACCAAATTGAAATGGGTCACACGGAAAGCTTACAAATAAAAAAAACATCAAAATCAGTTCATAAAGTCGAAAGAATTAATTAACTAAAGACGGAGAGAGCTTCGCTCATGTCACGCGAGCATAAGCTGAGAAGCCGCTCATGTCCTGAGGTGATCCCTCTGACCCAGATACCTGTCGTGATTAGTATGAAGACAAAGCCAATTAGGAGCAGTAATTTTATTACCTTAGGTCAGCTATAGTACTGGTAACTTCCGGTCACACAATTGATCTGTTCTAAACGTATATGCTTCAAAAAACAAACACCGGATGTCATATAAATACATTAGTATAAACAATAGGGGCGTTAATTTAATACTATTAAGATATAATGCTAGGATACTATAATATTAGGTAGGGGAAAACGAAATCCATTATTTTTTTGGTAAATGGCTATAGTGGTAACAATATCTCGTAAAGTATCAAACAAACAATCAAAACACTTCATTTAAATGCTCGATGGAAAGGTGATATTTTTTCTATTTACAATAAAATAAATAAAATACTGAATTTATTTCCCCTCTCGTACTGGCAATGTAAAACTAAAGTCACCAACTACTTGCACTTAACCTATCAAGACACTGAAGCAATTATCCTGGATGCTTGTGATACACACATACTTATGCTCATATACTCACCCTCTCTCTCACTTACTCTTTCTATTTTTTTATTATTATTTGACAAAAAATCTTTGCTATTTCTTTTGATCCATTCAATTTTAACAGGGTGTTGAAAATGGCAATTAGCAAAAAGACATTGGGTATGTTTTACAGTTTTTTTTTAATAAAGGCGAAAATGCAAGCCAGGCGGCAAAACGATAGATATAGAATTTATGCCTCAGCAGGCGATCTAAGAGCTCTACGATTTCTTAAACTCCGGCGAAATTATAGCGCCCTGCTTCTGCCCAATAGCATACAGTCACTATGAAAGAAAACTTCCATATAATAACTCAACAACCAGGCAGACAGACGCCCTACTGTTTGTTTTAGTTTCCGTACTATTTAAGAATTTACGGTCATCGAAAAAGAACAAAAAATCCAGCGAGCCAATTCGCTGAAATATATTCGGTCGCTTAAATGGCAATTCAACGTTTTTTTTCACTTTTTGAGGGCGGCATAAATATGCAAGAGGCGGTCAAATGGTTTGCATCGCTTGCTCTGTAATAAATTTTATGCGAAATTGGGATCACCTCTAGTTTAGTATTTTCACGTCAAAATAGCTACCATAGCTGTCATCACTGCTAATTTTCACTATTTACTATTTTCAACCGACTTCAAAAATGGAGGTTTTTAATTAGTCTGTACTACTTAAAGCAAGTGGAAGTTTTTCAAACCATTTATTGCTCAACACTTTTTTACGCATTTTCATTTTTACGTGATTTTCACGCACTATCGTTTTATATTATTTCAATACATATTGATAAACAAACAAAGTTCTAGCTTGATTTACGATCTGGCAGGTCAGATTTCAAATCCCAGGCGTCATTTAGAAATAAGTTTCCGTTTCCACGATTGAAAAGCTGAACAATTATTAAAATTTGTGCCCGATGCTTAGCCTAATCCTGACCCCTGTCACATATGACCCTAGTACTCACAATGAGAAGCGGCTGAACGGATTTTTATCTCTGCCAGTCTCTCCCACTAGGGTTGACTGGTTGGTAGGTAAAAGAAGAAATCATCTCGGATTGCAATTAATGATCCGCGTCCAGTTCAGCCATCCTTCTAAATTTCCTTTGATTTCATCCATTTACTCTCATCCATGATATTTCAACTTTACTAACTAAATAAAATATTTAAAAGGGTAGAAAGTCCGAATTGATACTTAAAAGGAACGATACTATTTCGTAGCGTACGTCTACGATACCTCTACAATCTCTACGAGGTCGTACGTAGCTCAAATATTTATATAACACATGTTTGGTTTCGAAACTGGGTGTTTTCGAAGTTATAGGCCTCATTGCATAGCGTGCTACATCTTGTCTTTTGCATATATAAAATATTGTAGTTTATTGGAAAGTTTTTGGACGATTGACTTGAATTTGTACGAAGTTGTGTGTTAGTTGAGAGAAAAACACGTAATATGTTTCCGAGACACTTAGGCACACAAATTCCAATCGATACTTCTACTACTAGTAGAAGTATCGATTGGAATTTCAGCGCACTATGACGTAGAATAACTTTCTCAATTTATATTTTAATATCACGTTGGTTTACACCGTCATAAAAATTATTAACGTTTAATTTACCTGTCATGAACATTTAAGTCAGTTACATTTGTAAATATTTAAAAAGTGTTAAAAAGATTTTTTATCCAAACTTTTTGTAGAATCTCGCTTTTAATCAAAATATAGAAGATCTCTGCATTTAAATAGAGAGATAAAGGACTTAAATTTGTTCCTCAGAACTGACGCTTTCTGTAATGAGAGATATCTTTAAATATTAATACTGTACTTAAAGCTCTTATAATCCCTTTATTTGGCGCCCTTTGTTCATGGCTAACTAGGGATGATACTAAGGCAAGGTTAAAATGATATCAGGGCCTATAGGAGATGCATCTGTCTTCTACAAAAGATCGAGATGTAGATCAAGAAAAGAAAGATCAAGTGCGATTCTATCCCCTTTGACGAAATGTAGTCGACGTGTTTTGAAAACGTTTTGATGGCGTTCAGAATTTAAATTATTCAGATAAGCCATGTATACATAAAAATAAAATTGGAATATCTGCTTGCATATGAATATATACGGTACATATAACAAAATAACATTGTTCATAACTTTTGGTTTGTCTGTCTGTTTGTGTGCGTATGAGTAATTTACTTAAACTTAAATTAAGTTTTAAATTAAACGTTGATCTTGTTGTCCAACTTTATAATTTTGCAGTTAGATTTGAATACCTCTTTTAGACAAAAAATATTGTTAAAACAAAACATTTTTAACATACGGGCTCAAAGATAAAGGACATAAAATCCTTACATATAAAACAGGTCCTTTTTAAATAAATAAACGACCACATAATGAGAGGCAAAAATACTTTAAACGTGAACGAGCTTTATGATTATCTTTTAATGAATGAAATTTACCAACTCTCAGTAAATGCGTATGTATTCTTATTACATGAAAGGGTTCTCATATATTATTAACTTTGAATACAACTAATTTTACGGTTCTAAACGTGGTTTAAATTTGAATCTATTCTTTAACTTTTAACATTTAGATTTTTAAAGTAATACTTCTTTGCGCACCCTTGACTTCGGGAGTAAGCTGGTGAATGTTTTCTAGTAGTACTTTTCTATAACAACACGGCTCTCAACAATCTGTAGGCAGAGAGTCCTCAAGTTCTTCGGACACACGGTCAGGCGGGACCCAGACAGTCTGGAAATGCTGGTTGTGTGGAAGAAAAGAAAGCGAGAGGGCGGTCTCCTACAAGTGTCCATCTTGTTGGAGACCGCCCTCTCAGGAGGCTACGAGAGCTATCCCACAATCATCCATCCAAATGCCGCAAGACAGAAATGTCTGGAAAGAATAAAAGTACGAGTAAATTTATTTGTATTTATTTTTACCAGCTGCGCTCCAGTGCCAGTGCCGCCAAAATCTATCCTGCTGTTACAGACGTTAGTCTGAACAAAGAGACAGAGAGATACAGTACTTACATTCATATGCATGTAATAAAAAGACACTCCAGTATTATTTATTTGTATAGATTGTTAATTTGCGCTAACTTTCCCCGGGACGTGCTCTCCGGCATAGGGCAGAAGGGATCCGGTGCGTTCCACTCGAGATCCCGGAGATCCTCACCATGTACCAAGGAAAGGCTACCCCGGAGGGTTTTAGTGAGTAAGAACCCCACATAACCCCGTCTTACCACCAGAAGGCGGGGTATTTTGTTGAAGATTTCCACAGTCACTAGAAGCCTCAGCTTAAATGCCTTAAACCTAATATTATGAGACGCGTTTTATATGTCAGGCATTTTGACCGTGAAGTAACCGGCCAGCTCAGTTATTACTCTTAATTATACATATCACAGTCACGCACTCACGAATTTGTTAATACGGGTTAAAAAGGGTACGACTTGATAAGGATCCTAAAAGCAGCATTAATTTTATCCTAATTACAAGAATCGTACGAAACTAAACCCCTATATACTTTTAAAATATTTCTTAAACTTATACGCCAGTAGAGGTTCATGTGTTATATAAAATTTCAAATCCCTTTTCAACCTTCGAAAGAGTCAACTTTCAACTTTTATAACGCGCGGACGCCCTCTTTTCTACAAATTATCGTAAGAATATAACGAAATAAAATTAATCAGAACCTAACTTTTATCAAACTCTTAAAGTACGACCTTTCCAATAAAAAATTAATCATCGAAATCGGTTGGCGCGATTCGATTGAAATTTGATTTTTATTTCGATTGAGTCATTAGTCCATTTGTGCAAATATAAAAGTACACAATATTCTCATTGATGCCAATGTCAGAATTGGACCAAATTTAAATGGAACCACGTACGATACATCAGCTTTTAAACAAAAATGAATCATCAAAATCGGTTAACCCAGTAGAAAGTTCAAGCGGTAACAAACATAAAAAATACAGATGAATTGAGTACCTCCTTTTTTGAAGTGGGTTAAAAAGGACCATTTTCCCTGTCATTAGAAACTTGAAAAATGCTGTACCTTCAGAATGAGCACGTGTACTGACAAATAGTCGTATCCCGTTTTGTTATTCTCTTCCTTTCGTTACTATATTTCAAAGGGAAGCTGCCTTGAATAAATAACGCGAGCAACTCGAAACGAGAAATCTTATTTAAACTTTCTAATATGTTACCGTTTTGATTTATTTTAAATATATTTATTTATTCAAATAAAGTGTAGCAGGACGTTCATCTTATAGTAATTTGGTTATAGTTTAGGGATTTTAAAATTACGCTTTAGTCGTACCGAGATCGGGTTAATTTTTTTTAATTGTAACTTACGCCTATACAAGTTTCGACTTTTTCGAGCTGCGTTGTTAGCCTTTGAGATAGGAGTAGACTTGTTTCGTGAGAGTTTACAAACCCAACAGGTTCGAAAACACCGCCGGTGACAGTTGATACCACAGGTTGACAGTGCGTGAAAGAAAGTTACGCGAGAAACGTACAGTCGTAGAACAATAACCATCAACATGGTGTCGATGGCGTTTAGTATTCTACTGTGATGTGCGACATAAGCCCCCTGATACTGCGTGTTGCAATAATAAAAGAGGTGACTTACCACCTCGATGTCTCTGGTCGCCTCTTGCAGGCTCCTGGTTCACCTGTCAAGTATAAGTCGAGTCTGAGAATACTTGCAATGCGCTAATACACCCGTTTTGCACTGCACCTCGTTAGCGGGTTCAAATCGCAAATTAAAACGTTGTTAATGACGCGCCGCGAACTGATATTTAACATCGTCCTTGACGCTAAATGAACTACACCGAACGGTTCTGAAACTGGTGGGCGACTGGGCAGAGAGCTCTCCACGCACGCCCTGCGCTGCATTCGACAGCAAGGGTTTACCAATTACCCACGTGTGCAGAGAAAACAAAAATAAAAAAAATATCGCTACACCGTCATCCGTGCGACAGATATGTTGCCCCAAACTATGAATTTGTCGGTATTATTATACCAAACATGCTTAAAAAACTGTCATATACGTACCTTTGAGAGCATACTACAAATAAATATACATGATCATTCTGACCACACTTGAAACATTTATCTCGGGTGAACAATCAAACACGGCGCTGATTTGTTGGAACTGGGTTCCCGTTTAATTTAATTCGAGCAAAAATTTGAATGACAAAGATTCACCGGCCACACCAATCGCCGACAACGAAAGTACTTGTTTTGTTTCTAAATCGAATTTTACGAAATGTTTAAGCGGTCCGATTTAATATTGATAAGTTTTTTTTACTAAGAAAACGTAACGCCTACAGATTTTTTGAATAAAAAACGAATGCTAACAATTACAAACATTTTTGCTAACCATTCTAGCCAAGCTTAAGCTTGTGTTAATTAGGAAATGGTTCACGTCAATCGCCAAATTGTGGATTCGGACCTACGGAATTACGATTCGTGGACTGTACCCTAAACCATTAGTGTACTGATGCTCTGTACAAGTTATTGATGTATGCTAATTAGTTACAACTACCGTGTTGTGGAAGGAAAGTCTTGGAATGGAGGCCGCGGATGGGCGGGAGAAGCGTAGAGCGCCCCTGCACACATGGACCGACGAACTTATAAGATAGCCGAAAGTGGCTGGATGCGGAAAGCGGAGGATCGTATGTGAGCTATTTCCAGCAGTGGATAGAAACAGGCTGCTGATGATGTTGACGAAGTATGAGTTATTTGGCAAGTAGTCACATTTACTCAATCTACATAAACTTAGAACGAGGATATACAAAAATATACACGTTTTGTGTTTCATATCATTAATTTTTATCACGTGAAATTAATGCCGACGAAAATTAATCAATTTTCTAGGGAAAATCAATAATTGATTAGTCGTATTACGGGCTGGATTTATCAAGGGCTTACCTCGCTCAGCGCAATATAATTAATAAGTAAGTGCCAGTTGGGCAGTTTCAAGGAAAAGTAAGCAAAAAATAGGATTCGGGCTGAAATTATACAATTAGACAAGAATATTGAAAGCAGTCTGACGAGAGTTAGGTTAGATTCTGATAATTAGGTAATTCTATTTCGTAATATCCCTATAAAGAGGGCGTCCGCGAGTAATAACGTATGTCAATATACTGCTTATTGCCACAGAAAGATGTCGAGCACAACATTCGTGGCCACCGTGGCTTTCCTGCTGATGCTGTGCGCGACAGGAGACACCATCAAGTGCTGGCAATGTGGACAGTACAGCGACGGCGTTGGCTCCATTACGCCCTGCAACAATCGGAGCGCAACGCGTCTGGCTGAATGCCCGGCGGCGGCGAAGTATTGCATCGTAAGTAGCGAATGCAGTTACTTTTTCAATAATAGAAGCCAAATTTTTTGTAGTTTAGTATTGACAGAGTTCAAAGCCTAAAATACTGAGTACAAGACCTTGTATTTTTCTAAAAGGGGTGATGATGGGAATTAGATGTTTTTTTACAACTGTTCAATTATAGAAGCCTAATTTTTCGTAGCTTAGTTTTGACAGAGATTGTGGAAAACCTAAAATACTAGGTACAAGACCTAGTATTTTTCTAAAAGGGTCATGATGGTAATTTTTTTCTCAAGAAGAAAACCCTTCAGGACACGTATAACTAATATATTTGGGTCGATAGATATATATTGTATAACTTTTTACATTGGTGACTTTTGTTTCAGAAATATGTAAGCGAATTGACGGTTGTGCGGGATTGCGTACCAACATGCACTGAAAAAGGTAATTATATAATATTTCTATATTATATGTTAACGTTCATTGTCCTGACTAACAACAAAGAGATTCACAATTTGTCCCTAAGACTAAGTTTTAAATTTCGATTGAGGTCGGCAGTGATATCGTGATGTGCAATGAATGCACGTGTGTATGAAGTGTGTGTGTGCACTATGTACGACCGATGTCACCAATAACACATTTCTCAAACGTAGGTTTTCTGGTGTTGGATATGTGAACTGATGCTACAATTTTCTTGCTATATATAATATTTAAGGCGTGGTGTATATTAAGGATTATATAAAGTACTACAATTACTCGTATATAAAAAGCGAAAATCGTTGAAATACATTAATACATTCGTCTGCAACGTATAGAAGTACGACCACATTTTCTTTCTCTCACAGTAGTTAGGTTTCGTATATCAAAGACATAGTGCAGGTCTATTGTCTGTATCACGCTGTAGGAGCAAGAGAGAGCAGTTCGCGTGTGCAAGAGAAGAAGAAAATATTTTTCTCTTGAACAATCGTGTATACATTGTATATATATATATATTTATGCTATCACTTGGAATGCAGTGATAGACAGTCGTGTAAATATTATATTTTGTGTATATGTTGATACATAGATGGAGCTAAAGATGTTTCACTTCAGTCGCTTTTGTCTAAAGCACCCTCTTTATGTTCACATAGAGTGGTGGGGAGCCCGGACTTTCTGCTGCGACTCCGACGAGTGTAACTCCGCCTTCACACGAGCCCCTGCCACAGGGTACATTGTCGCCGCGATCACGTTAGTGGCAGTAATTGCACGCTGACCGCACCCTTGGACATTTTTAAGTTACCTTCTGTATTATGCTCTTGAGTTAACAACCATAACAAGGAGTTTGTTTTAAAGTACAAAGTGACCATTGTCTCTACCTTAATAACTAGCAAGAATTGATTGTTTTAATCATTCACAATGTAGTTTGGAAATAGTTATAGATTGATACTTTTATGTCATTTTAATCCAATTGTTTCATTTTCACGTTTTCGTTAAGTTTTGAAGCACTTTGAATTATATTAGTTCGTGTTAACGGTTTCTTAGATATTAAAATAATGTTATAAGACAATAATTATGTGTTAATTTCTTCCAGAAATTACAAATTTTACGCTTATAACAGCAGACAATTGATGCAAAATACTTCCTTCTAGTGCTGAGACATGTTAAATTATTTCTTACACTTACCAATATTTGTAATTCCGATTAGAAATTCATATCCGTATCTAATTGTATCCAACACTTTTCAATTTAAACCGTTTAAATTAATGATGTCAAAAATGTACGTTTAGTTTGTCCTAAATTTTAAAAGTAATTTACTTTGTTCCACTCAAATATTAGATGACTGAAGTCACATCTTATGATCCTGTTTTTCACTTTACCGAACAACTATTATAAAAATTTAAATTAATAATTTAAAGTTTCGATTTTAATTTTCTAAAAGTGACGTAATATATATTTTATGTTCTAATTAACTATTTCTTAAACTTTTCTTTTGTACTTGAAATCAAATAATTCCTGAAATATTATTATATCAGAAATAATACCAATGCATGAAGAATTGTGTAATCATTCTACCAACGTAATATTTAACTAATGACATAGGAAATAGACGTTGCTACGATTATTTGGTCCTTGCTTTAATCCTGCTTATTATTTTATTGTAACAATCGTTTTCGAACATCGATGACCTTTTTTATGTATATACTTGTATGTAAATTTTTATTTAGTAAGATTCATTCACATAAACTACTGCTATTCAGTTAAGTTTTTTTTAATGTGTTACATAGTGAACTATGGGTCTATATGTTTGTCTCACGATTTGACACGTGGCCTTTCATTTGGTTTTTTTGTAAGTTGGTTTCACTATTGTTTAAGTTTGTATATATTTTAGGATGATTAGGTTTTTCTTTATATAAGTTTTAGGTTATTTTAATGTAATTGTTTTATTCTATGTGTTATTGAATTGTTTTGAGTTGAGATGTGGTGCTGGAGGAAAATCTTACGAGTATCTTGGACAGACCACCACACAAATGTGTCAATCTCCAAGAAGTAGTAGTCACCCTCAGGCTGTCAACGGTGTATCTCGACACCGAAGGGTTTTCGAATTCTTTGGTCGCCTAGCCAGGAAAAACGATACACTGGAAACACTCCTGGTCACAGGTAAAGTACAGGGAAGACGACCAAGAGGGAGGAGCCCTATGCACTGGACAGACCAAATCAGCAACAACACCAACACGAAAGACGAGAGGCATTATACACCGCTAAAGACCGCAACAGGTGGAAAGCGATCGTCCGCCACATAATTTGTGGAGGAGGCAGGACGCAAGGAGGAGGATTGAATTGTTGTAAGTTGTCTATGATGTAATTAACATGTTCAGTGAAGGTGTTGGTAGTCTGTTCCTTTGTGACGATAGATGTTAATTTGTACGGCTGTATGTGGTGCGGGAGTGTTTGCTCGTGTTTGTGTCTTGAGATTGCGAATCTGGGGCATTTTTCTAATATGTGGTGGATCGTTTGGGAAGTTGTGTTGTCGCGAGAGCAGAGGTCGTTTTCTGTTATTTTAAATCTGTGAAGGTAAGTCTTATAGTAGCCATTCAGTGGGGTAGAAAAAGCGCAGGTGCACGCGCACCTCGAAATCGTATCATGAAATTATTTAGTAATAACTTTAATAATGCAGATATATTGGGCTTAACTTCTTCAAAATATAGAAAGGGCTTTTGTCTGTATGTTAATTTTCTTTTTGACTGTTGTTTCTAATTTTTTATTCTATCTCTGTATGTTTAATCTAGTTAGATGACGGTATTGTTTGTACTTACTTTATTTTATTGTTCTGTGATTTATTATAATTTTACAAATGTTTATTGTGCTGAATAAAGAGGAAAACAGTTGTAGAGGTCAACAATTCTCGTAGCATTATGTTTGCTATGCAATATATAATATTGTCATATTTCATTCAAAATTATTAATATTTATAAAAAAAATTCTAATATTATATTAATATTAAACAACCAAGCGCTTTATAGAATCTTATCACACATGGATAACAAGAAACTGAATTATTCTAAATTATCATTAACTGGTATTAAACGTAATTTAGTCGTTAGTTTGTAGGAAATAAGGTCTAAATAGCAATTTAAGGTAGTGAATATGTTAAAATGTTATTTAGATAATTACATTTAAATGTTCGTCAGAAACTTTTAAATAATATTAATATAGTTTGAAATTAATTGAGTCATTTTTTATCTATCAAAAAAGTATAAAAACGTAAGTATTAGGTAGAATAAGAATAAATTTAGATTAAAAACAAAATATTTCTCAATTATTGTCTTAATGTGAACGTTATTTGAGCAATGCACATGAGAGTAAGCTTTTCAAATAAAAAAAACGCTTAAATTAATATCAATTCTATAAATATGAAGTTTTATATTCAATTTCATGTAAAATTTTAAAATACTTTCGATGTTAAACTAAGATTTCAAATTGTTAACTTTATCAACTTGGCACCGCAATTGTATCGTTTATGTCAAGGTGGATATTTAATTGTGGAATTGTTTCCGAAAGTCACGCAAATCATGCTTTATGTAGAACACTAAGTACAATTTTAGCAATACTTAATGTAATGTACAATTTTACACTACGCTAAATTAGATTTCGTTCCTAGATGAATAAAGACCAATTTATATCTCAAATAAAATTGTTTTATTTACTACCTCATAACCTGTCACTAAGAAATTACATAACACATATTTATACCACTAAAATTATAAATGATAAAATTAATGTATGTATGTTTGTTGCTCAATCAAGCCAGAACAGATGAATGAAATTGGCCCAGAGATAGATTATAGCTGGGAACGCTTATAGCAACGGATTATAGCACGTAGGCTACTTTTTATTTAACATTCTTCAAAAAAGGAGTTTATTGATTAGACACAAATCGCGGGGCGTAGCGTAATAGTTTATAATAAATAAATCCTTTTAAATCTTAATTTACGTCGTCCGCGCGTCACTTATTGTATTTCCGAACTAACGTAGGAATATTACGAAATCAGACTTAATCAAACTTTCAAGTAAGTAAGTAACTTTCAAGAGTAGTGTCTTAATGTACATCCTTTCCAATAAAAAATGAATTATCGAAATCCGTTATTTTATTTCCGCAAATTTAGGACTTATATGGTTTTCTCATGGTTGCCTTTGTCGACCAAATTTGAATGGAACATGGGAAGCACCAGCTTTCAAATAAAAAAAGAATCATCAAAATCGGTTTACCCGGTCCAAAGTTATGAAGTAACAAACAAAAAAAACATAAAGACGAATTTAGAACTCCTCCTTTTGAAGTCGCTTGAAAAAACAATGACTATATAAGAACGACGACAAAGGGTACTGGACACTGTCGTCAAATTTTATGTGTCTTTAATACTAAATTCGAGCTGTCCTCTCATTTAATTACGCATGCGTTGCCTCTGATTAAAAGGCTACGACAAAATATCGTTTACTTTTAATTTCAGTTATTTTTATTTACGTAACCTAAACGTCGCTAACAAACTTCGGTACCTCAGCGGTAACGCTACAAATCAATAAATTAATTTAGTTTTACCGTTCAATTCATAAGTCGAATTGGAAAGTGAAAACTTTAAGCTTCTGTTGTAAAGTAAACGAGGCTTGTAGAATGCAGATTAATGATTCTGGAGCGGGATTTTCAAACCTTGCTTCAATTTGTATGCAATTAAATTATTTTGCCGATATAAGAAAACTTTGCCAACAAACGTAATGGCATCTCATTTTGGAATAATGAACAGTAACACCAACTTTTGAAATTACTTGCCACTATGATTAAATAATTTAAGTCAAATTAACAGCCTTTATATAGGTCCCACTGTTGGGCGTAGGCCTTCTCTGTAAAGAGAGTATAAGGGTATACCCACGCACAACTAGTGCGCATTAGCAAACTTAAAACGTCTTAAAAATTCTAGGACATGTGTGTTTCCACGATGTTTTCCGTCACTGCCGAGCGCGTGGAAAATCAGCACATAAAATAGCAACAGTAAATTTATTGGTGCCGGGACCGGGGATCTAACTCGGGTTGCTAGCGTGCCATGCAACCTGAGGCGACTGCGACCGTGACTAAAATTTTACCTTCAAAAAAATTAAGGAATATTGTCGATATAATTATTTTAAGGTTAAATCTGCACTTTGCAATTTGCATAGTTAAAGTATTGAGAATCTATATCTTATACGTGTAGATAAATCTGCATCGGCGCCTCCAGTTAAAAATATCCTAGTCGCCAAAAAGCCTAAACCGTAGCCTAATTGTAGTTACAGATAGATATTTAATTGTGTAGTTAATATCAAAAATAAATGACATTTTTTTTATTATTTTTATCGAAGCTGTCATACAGTCCAGTCCAACTTGCCGTTGGAAGTTGAAAATAGTTACCTTAGTTCTGTAATTTCTTTCTTGTTTAATTTTGTGTACAATAAAGCTATACCTATCTAAATATAACCGTAACGTTTATAAATGTTCATCTACTAATTGGTCTAAATATATAATTAAATTGAGATGGTTATTAAAAAAGAAAATAATAAATGGCGCTTCGATTTCGCGACCTTCACGAAATTGTTAACAAGTTGGTTGTTCCCCTTTGACAAATCACTTTTAATGTGCCTGCAAGCTGCGCGCCGACTAATGTAACTTCACGCCCTCTCTGCTTTGAGCTGATCGCGTAATGGATATCCAACAATACTCGTTTTCATCCGTCAATCTAAACAATTTCTTTGTAGCTCATTTGAGAGAACATTCAAATTTATATTTGCGACACACAAATTATGATGTTTAAGTATATTATGAGAAGTGTTTTTGATTGGTTACCAATTATTTATTTATTTATTTAATAAAGTACACAAACAGCATTACACAAGCATACATTGTATTAATAAAAATTTTACAAACCATGTGTTGTCGTGTATGCCAATTACAGTTGTACACAACATTCACTATTAAAAGACGTAACGTTTTAGTAATTAAGGATAACAAAAATATTTTAAATAATGAGAAAAAAACAGTAACAAATTAATTAAATTAGCCAATTAATGAATCCAGATTCAGAATCCAGACATGACCTCAGAGAATAAAGTCATCTTGAAAGACCTTGATCGTCGATAATTCGAGCAGCTCTACGTACGTAGATTGGAGAAACCTTGGTATGAGTCATTTTATCAAGCAATATTTATTAGTATTAAACTTTATTTAGTTTGGTTTCAAGCCTTCATGAAAAACAAATGAAACCCCTCTAGAAAATATAAATCGATCAAAGTCGCTTCTAATCCGAGACACGCATCATGTAGCACTAAACTACAATTTTATGAATAATATATTCTCTGCCTACTCATTTTTGCGTAAAAATGTATTATGTATGTACATAAAGTCACCGCGAGCACTCAAGAAACCGTCGTAGCATGAAACGCATCGTTAAAAGCCACTTCAACCGCACTAAGTTCTCAGTTAAATTGACCCTTGCTGTATTCATACCGATGTAGTTCAAAGTATAAACTGGCCTCTCTTAACGGCTACATGGGTCTACGGGTCTACGGGTCTACGAGTCTACGGTATTTTCTATATAAATAATACCAAATATTTTTGCGTTATAAACTGAAAGATTTTCTTTGCCTTTGTAGATTTATAAATATAGTAGAGATTTTATTGTCCAATTGCTTCGTACCATAATAAAATTAAAAATAACAATTTCTCTTCTATTGTAGTTATGTTACGACTTTATTGGCATTTCGCCAAACTATCCCAATCATGCGGCGCTGCATAAAACAATAATCTACATGCCAATATTTATGTAAATTATGCAAAAGTTGAATTTATAATGTTGGCACGTAAATCTGTTCTGCATTTCCTAAATACAGTACTGTTAAATACAATATTTTGCAACAAATGTTGAAAGCAGACGCAGGGGAGCGGATCAGAAAAACGAGTGTGCTCAAGACCACACGCCGAAGTAAAACTTCTTAGCTCCGTATCTATGTATTCATATATGTATATGATATACACAAAATATAATATATCGTGCATATTCAATTGTTCAAGTCAGACAGAAAATATGTGCTCGCACCTATCTCTCTTGCAGTAATATACAAAACGTAACTCTCTCTTTCTATCTTCACTAACTTTTATTTCTCTTTCAACTTCCCTCTGTATGCCTTTCCTTCCGATGACAATTTTAAGAGGGTAAATAGATATATAGTCAAGCACTTTGGAGTGAAAATTGCATTTTGAAGTGCTCATTTATATATAGGGCCAATAAATATAAACACCGTTGGACACATCGTAAACAGTTCGGGTGCTTTTTCGTAAATATCTGACGCATGCCTTTTTTACCATCACTGAAACACGGTCATTTATTGGACGTATGGAAACGATCGCAATAAGCGATAAAAGGGCAAATTGCCAAGCAGTACTGTAGCTAAAATTATTTATGTAAACCTCTTTTGATCGTAGAAATAAACAAAAAAAACGAGCGTGGTTTAGAAAACAGGATAGATTTAAAACTTCTATCTATGTATATAAAAGACAGACATATATAAATATATATATATGACTCAAGAACGGCTACACCGATTCGGCTCAAAATTGGTGGAAAAGTAGCTTAGAACCGGGAGACGACCGCGTTCTTTATATAAATAAAATAAAAATAATTTTCCCATATATAAGGGTTTCGTAACTATCAAACATTTAATGTTGATCCCGTCGATATGGTAAACTCTCCCTTCTAATTAAAGAACGTATTTATAGAAAGGTTTCGAATCGACAACATATATCCAGAATATTTGGATAATGGAGCATTTTAGATTAAAAAATCTAGTATAATTTCAGTAATGAAAAAGGGTTGACATATTTATTGTCAAATATTTATGGTTCCGTTCAGATATTTATTATGTGTAAACTGAGGAAAATATATCAAGTTACTTATTTACACAACAAATCAATATTTAAAAAAAAAACTTTCGATTGGTCTCATTCAATCATTACAGATTATTCTATCAGATCAGAGTCAGTATATTATAAAGTTGTGAGCAAAAATAAAGGGTTTGAATACCTCGGAAGACAAAGACGCTAACTAACTAATTGTGCATGATAGACAGTTAAATATCCTTAAAACAAAATAAAATATTTTAATGAATTTATTTATACGAAAAAGGATATCTTACGTAAACTTGGACAGTACAGTATTTTTCATTAAATTTTAGTACTTAGTGGAGGCAACAGAAACGTTTGAATATCTTCCGAGATAGTCAAACATTCTTAACTGAACCTTTATTCCGACCCTTTATTTTTCCTAACGGGTTTATAAATGTCTGTATTATTTGTAAGAATTGTTTGTAAGCATAGTCTGTGGAGTGGTTATATAGATCTGAGACTGCTAGTGTATAATATAGACACGATTGTTCGACAGAGAAAGACAATGTAGTTATATACGAAACGTAATTCCTTCTCTTTCTATCTTCTCTAACTTATATCTACCTCTCAATTTACATTACAGCTTACTCCTCAAGTGAAGCGTAAACAAAACTCTGAGAAATATTTCTAAAACTACAAAACTGTACTAGAACTACATCGCACTAAATCCTTTGCTATGTGAACAATAGAGGAGCGTGTGATAAATATACCCTCATCTCCTGTCGCATACAGACGTATACACAGAAAACCGATTAGCGGTTCTATCTAATCGGCTAGAGTTAAAATAAAGCTTAATTTTGAAATTGTAAGACTTTTTTTACAACAAAGGAAAAGTTAGCCAAGCAATGCCTATGCCGCTAAACGTAACTGTCTTGTTCGTCTTATCTTAACGAGCCCCGAGCCCTTCAGTGATTACAAAAATGACTCGCAGTTGACGGCTAAATGGAACCTTCACTGCAATTCCCTTGCGAGCCCACATACATTTGTATTTTTTAGCCGTGCTTATACAATTTGTTTTATAACAAGTATATATGTACGTGTAAAAACAAAAACTTTCTTTAAATCGAATCGAACGATAAACATGGATATACGAATGGAATTTTACGAAATAGAACTAATCAGAACCAAACCAAACTCTCATCAAAGTTGAAACACATCCTTTCCAATGAAAAATGAATCGTCGAAATTGGTTGCCTTCTTTATAGTCGCCCATTTGTGGTGCACATACTTAAAGCAAATTAAAGATTTACATGGTTTTCTCATGGATACCATTATTAGAATCGGACCAAATTGTCAGTTTTCAAATGAAAACAAAAAATATCAAAATCGGTTCACCCAGTCAAAAGGGGTAACTAACAAAAAAATATATACAGACGAATTGAGAATCTCCTACTGTTTTGAAGTCGGTTGAAAAGAAGATCTTGATAAAGACAAGGCATCAAAAACATTGGTCTTATCTTGCTTTAAAAATTTTTCTTTTACCGATAGAAGCGTTAGTAATGTTTCTACTTAAACCAGCCGTTCCCAACGTGGCAATAAAGTTAGTATACTTTCTAGCATGCGGTCAGTAAAATTGATAGAGCCTTGGTACGACTACTTGAGGCACCATCGAGTCAAAAAACTACCACGTCGGAGACGTTTCCGCTAAATTGTTTTTTTAATTTTAGCAATACTTTTTTTTCACAAATATTTCAAACATTCTTTTTGACGATTCGAACTAAGCTTAAGCTTGTGTTAGATAGTTCACGTCAATAATCGAATGGTTGATTCGAACTTACGATCTTACGTTAATACCCCAAACCATTAGTCTATTGACGTTTCATTCATTATAATAGAGCAGGTACACGTACGGTCTAGGAGCTTAGCTACAGCTCGACCCGCGATGTTCGATTAAGCCCCGTGACAGCAATAGCGATTAAAAGCTTGGTTTATGTCTGCAGCAACCCGAATTTGATCCCCGGTGCCGTCACCAATAAATTTGTTTGATAAAATTTAATGTGCTGATTTACCACGCGCTCGGTGGTGAAGGAAAACATCGTGACGAAATCTACATGTCTTAGAATTTTTTTTAAAGACAAGTGAAGTCTGCCCATCCACACTAGGTATGCGTGTCGGACTATGCTCTTGTACTCTTTTTATAGAGAAGGCTATATATAAAAGCTGTATCTATACGGAAGGTGAAAAAAAATGTTTTATTATTATTTTTTAACACTTGTAACTGTTCAAAAATCTAGGAGAACGCTGTTCAAGGTGTACAGATTTCTCCTAGATTCCAAGTAGACATTTCTTCTTTGAATTTTATTTCTGACTCTAAATTCCAAATTGTACTTCATGCCCTACAACTTTTCTTGAAAATTCTAAACGTAATTTGCGCTGTGAAGTATTCCACATTTTCTTCTTAACCTCGTTCCCAGGTGAAATTTACCGTCTCTTAGGTAGACTTTCGTGGGCAATTACTGACTTAAATATTCCTTTACACGTTTTGTTTAATTGATGTTTTGAACGAACGAATATGATTTCTTAGAGAAAATCCTAGTATAGCCTTCTTCATAGCTTTCAGTGCAGCTTATTTAAAAAGCTCATAGTGAGAAAGCACAATTCAGTGCAATAAGTCATTACCGGTCACATACACGTTTATAAACCATTAATGAATGTATGCCAAAATAATAACATTAAGCTTAATCATCGAACATGGTAGCCTTTTAAAGTAAAGTATCGAGGAACAGCATAAGCCATAGCATGGCTCTTGTTACTTTATGTCACCCGAACTCGCATTATTCAAACTAGTCAATTTTTTTATCCCATTCCGTCGTAGCTTATAGTAAAGATTTCAACGACATCTAAGAAGTAGTCGATGACTAGCTTTGAACGAATTTCCACATTTTTATTTAAGCTAGTGTGCTATGGGAATACGATGCTGCCATTTTATTTGCCAATTACCTTGCACTGAAAAAATAAAACGTATCGTTTTTATAAACGCAAAGATTATGCTTAGATAGCAGTATTTCTGATATTTTTCCCAGAATAAAAAAGTTGCAGCGTATACTGCCGAAATATCAAAAAACGAAGCTTTGTAATTTTCCACGTGTGCCGGCGCTCACTGTTCTAATAGGAAAAATAGGACAAGGTTTTTTAAAAAACATAGTTTGTTGACATGAAAATCCAAGGGGACATATTACTAATATATACATATCAGTAACCGTGGACGTCATAGTGATGACGTCATAACTGGAATTTGGATCACACATTCTGCAGTGGAAATCGTTGAGGGAGGGCTCATGTCCAGCAGCAGTGTGGCTGTAATGATAATGATGATATTTATTATTTTACACATAACATACCTTCTTCAATCGGATCATTAATCAAATCTTCAGATGAGATGAATTTTATTATTTCTAAGCACGTGCTTGACTACGATCCCACCTGATATTAAGTGGAAATTCAGTCCTGGATTTTAAGTCGCACTAGTTTAGTAATTGCCTATTCACTCTACTCTTGAAAATGCCCTCTTTGTAATCGGAGGGAAAGACAGACGCGGGCATACTATTCCATTCCTTTGCTACGAATATACGAATAATGAAAGACGAAGCTTCGTTCGTGTTTGAGGGATGTTGACAACAAAAGAATGAAATCCAGCAATTGAAGTCTTGAAAACAGATGATAGAACGGGAGGAATTAGATCATGTTATTTCTGAGCACACTCTACAAAATGTAATTAATAGAATTACAAGGTATTTGATGAATAAGTAAAGAAATATTTATAAGGTCCTGTAATCTTTCCAATTATCACACAGTGATTTTATGAGGCAACGAGTTAACACAGCGGGATAAATCTTACTCGATGGATCCTTTGTGTCTCTCTCGTGCAACAAACGTAACTGAATTAATATTATTGATGTCCCACTTCATGTCGGAGACAGCCGTCCATTATCTTTCTGAGGAGAGATGATTGCTGCGCAGCTGAAGGTGGCAAAGGATTTATGAGCCAATATTTAAGGAAGACTTCTTGTACGTGTTTGCAATAAAACAGGAAATTTTGCGAATTATTTATGTCTTCCGCTAATAAATATTCCTTCCTAAAAGATAGATTCTTTTTTGCTCACATTTTAGAATACGTAAAATCAATTAAAGCAACAATTAAGCTTTACTTAAAAGTGGCCAAGAGTAGCTTTGAGCCTTGGGACAGAAGTAACATAAATAGATAGGGTGATAAGAAAAGTCAAGAATAATTAAATAATAATAAGAATAGAAGATCACATCTTAACAAGACTTTCGCTAGATGACTGGGTCAAGGGTCAGATACGGAAGGCAGTACTCCTGGACACGGCGCGCATCGTCAGGAGGTTTCTCTCTATGTCGCCCTAACCACCGGTTGCTTGGGCCCTGCTTCGTTGCCGGCGGCACACACTGGGTTAGGTTTTTATAATTTTTTTTATATTTTGTATGATATTTTTGTGTATTTTAGTTTTTATATAAATATTGTAAAAACTTAATCTAAGGTCTAAAAATAAATAAAATAATATTATTAGATATAATAATAGATAGACAGAATAATAGACAAGAATTTATTTTTCTTATCTTGTATACAAATATGTGTATTTTTATGTTATTACTACGGTACTTCTATTAAAATTGTATGCATGCATGTTGTTAAAAGTTATTATTTTTATATTACAAACAGACACGCTTATTTTATTTATTTGTATAGATATGGACAATACTCTATTTATATAAAAATAAATATAAGCCGTACATAAACAAATATAAACTTAGATACTGTATAAGCTGGTATAGCCAGAAATTATATTTTGAACAATATTCATAGTAATTTTAGGTTTTATTCCACCAATCCGCTTTCACCACAAGATTTGTTATTTCCAATTGTATTTCCATTAAACAGTTGAATTTGGTCAAGGACAGATTCGACATTTATGACAAAAAAATGATGACGGAATTTAAAAAAGGTTTGCACCAAAAATCTGATATTACGTCATCGTAGTTAGGCGCATAAAACACCTGACCCGGTTTTCTATCGCAAAGATACCGCATCCATACAACCACTAAAAATGTACGTTTAGTTTTCAGACGAGTTTCAAGTTGCTCTCCATTCAAAGTATATTTGCCGTTGTATTCCCATTATATACTTATACTCTTGAATATTTAAAATTGTTTGAAACAAAGTATTGTCAAATAAAAATAACGTTTTCTATAGAAAAGTTACTACATATAACTATCACAATGAAGTATTGTTATCAACAATGGTAAGGCTGCAGCGGTCGTATAAGTTAAGATCCTAGGGTGTCAATAATGATAATGATAATAATTTTTGCTTTTGGCTCTACCTGCATTATGCCATCCGCTAAGGTATGGAACTCTCTCCCGGAGTAAGTCTTTCCGTGTTCCATCCTAGGCTTCAGCTTCGCATTTCATCAAGCGAGAGCTTATTTTGTATAAGAAAAACTTAGTTCATCAATTCCGACATTACCCCTCATCTCCCCGTTATTAGTAGATAGATATTCACTCTCTAAAAAGTATATTTACAGTAACAACAAAAATCGACTTCAAATCGAATCAAACGTTAAACGCTATTACGCGCGGACGACATCTTTGTATTTCCGAATTATCGCAGAACCTAACTAAATTCTCATAAAATTACTTTTGATGAGAATTTATTTACATACAGGATGTATTCCAATAAAAATTAATCATCGAAATAGATTGGTGTGATATTGAGTTATTGGTCCATTTGTGACGCACATGATGCAAATACAAGACATGATTTTCTCAAGGATGCCACTGTCAGAATTGTGCTAAATCACAAAAAGAACCACATGGTAAGCACTAGCAAATGAAAAAATAATCATTTAAAATCGATTCATTTCGGAACCCTTAATTTTTTGAAATGGGTTGAAAATATT
Organism: Meandrusa payeni; assembly: GCA_029286785.1. Lineage (NCBI taxonomy): Eukaryota > Metazoa > Arthropoda > Insecta > Lepidoptera > Papilionidae > Meandrusa > Meandrusa payeni. The sequence continues at coordinate 489,053 of JAGSMX010000023.1, forward strand.
CAAATTTTGTGTAGTTACGACGTGACATAATTGGCAGACAGTAGGACAGGCGCTGGCGCTGTCGGCATTTCTCAAACAATTAATATGTCCACATACCTCACGTGCATGAGCACGGTATGAGAGCACCCTTACTCTCTGTCGCCGCCCGGAGCGCTCGCCCCCGGGCCGTTTGTTTGCCTCTAAGCTAATGAGTCTTGTCCTAGCTTATACTACGATACTTTTGCGCAATATCGTGCAAGATATTAGTCATATAATCTTTCCTGTTTACATCAGTGCAATCCTGAAGATTCTGAAATATGTGCCCGATGTATGGCTTTACCACTAGTCACATATGGGATGTAAAAAGCTTGGTGAAAAGGAAACAGTGAAAACCGAGATTGCATGCTTTTTAATAGCTGTTAACACCGCAGGGTGCAGATAGTAATGAGATAAATTAACTGTTTTAAAAAAGAACGTAGCAGATGCAGAAATTATTTATATAAAATATTATTTACATGTGGTGGCAAAGTGTATTATAAATATCATTAGTGAAATGTCCGTAACGTAAAAGCCTTCCTTATGAGCGTACCGCGCGCGCGGGTGTCGTGGCACTTCGCCAAAAATAGTTCGTGTTGTTAGATTGAGCATTTCAATTCAGCGAATGTGTAGTGGTCATCGTTGGAAATTTTTGTTCAAACATAATATTATAGGCTCGCTACGTGCAGTAGCTGATTTAAATAATTGTCCCTCTTGTGGCCCCTCGAATCAGAATGTTTACGCGTAATATAGTAACCATCTGTAGGATCAATAGGATTGTAGGAACTATATTGTAGTGCAGCTGGAGGAAATCGTAAGTTACTCCTACGATCGTATGCGTGGAAAGAGTAAACGACAAGAGCTTCGCTGTCTACGAGAGGCGCGTGGCCCACAAAACCGGTTCTTGCGGTGCGTACGAGTATGCCACACATCCAATTCGAGGTTACCCCTCACCGGGGGACCCTTTTGTCAAGTTCTAACTATAGATGTTCAGGCTGAGCAACCTTAGAGCTATGCCATCTCTCAATTCGGTGAAGTAGTCAGCTTCTCTGGCAACTGTGTAGTTCGTCAAAAAAGTAACAGCCTATATATTGTCTTACTGTTGTGAACATGCCTTCTCTGAAAGTATCTTGTCCGTCACGCAGACCTAGTGCGGATTGGTAAATGTGTAAAATAATTCTGTACTTAAAATTTTTACTTAAAATTTCATTGATGCCGGCCCAGGGATTGCTGGCCGAATAAGCCAAAAAGCGCAATAGCAGAACCAATCCAGCGCATACTGGCTCGAGTTCGACGCGGGGTTGTCTCAACGGTTAATGGATGGAAGTATGAATGATTTGAATGAGTGAAAGATTTATTGGCTAATTTACTTCAATACAAAAATTTGGCAAGATATTATATAATACTAAAACAAAATAATAATATAAAATAATCAGTTAAAATTGGTCAAATTAAACAAACAAAATGATGCAGCAGGTGCTTAAAAAAGGAAAATCCTGTACTATAAGCACCGGCTTCCTTCCAGTTTCACTACTATTTTTTCATGATTTATGTAAGCAGTGTGCACGAATTATGATTGTGTGGTTGTATGTTGTTGTCGTGATGATATACTAATGGAGAAATAAGTGTCTCTGTTTCTGTGTGAGTTTCCCAAGATAGTTACTAATTATCTTTTTGCTTTCATATTTGGTGTTATCGTAGAAATGCAAGGCGTTATTTATCTTATTGTATTAATAACGGCCTAGAAAATAATAGAAACTTTGACCAAAGGACGTATTGCAGGTTTCTCTTCGAGGAATTAAATTTTTACGCTTGGATCGGGATTTTGTGAGGGTGAGCGTTGAGGTAGAGTGAGGTGAGTATAGGTGGTGCTGCTTTAATACTATTTGCAGAACAAACAATTACAGTCAGCACTTCGCAATACTTGTATAGATCTTTTGTACGAAAGCGGTATGGTTTGAAGGTTCAAACCTTGAGTACTGCTCTCTGTGCACGTTCGAGTTTTATTAGGTGGGTTTTTGATGCTCCACCCCAAGTAAAGACACAGTACCCTAGCAAAGATTGACACAACGCATAGTAAACTGCTTAAACTATAAACGGGTCTGCTACTCGTATATGCCTCAAATGTTTGAAGACATATATGAGTTTCCGAACTCTACTAGATATTTTGTCAATATGAGGTCGAAAGGAAAGATCGTCGGTCGTCCAGAAGTGGTTATTGGTTATTGATTCTAGGAGTTAAATGTAACTGATTTGTTTATAGTAATATGACGATTAATACTGGTCACTATATAACCAGTTACGATAAAGTATATAAAAATAAACATAGTGTAATACTTATTAGTCGTAGCATTCAATTGATAAGATTCCAAATAAATTTGTACGTTCCCGAAGCTAATCGAAACGATTTCAAACTTCCACTGTCGAGACGAGTTTCGCTAGATATAGTTTTATGCGGTTCTATTGCACAGTTTCCTAACAGCTTATAGGTTTTTAACAAGAACAAAAAGTTCTCATGCAATTTATTTCTGGGGAATTACTAAAAAGTCGGTATTAAAGTGTATTAATTTATAAATATTTCGTCTTTGTCAGTTTTTCTTCGAATTCAATGTGTTCCTAAGAGTGGAATGTATTTACTAAACATTTATCTAAAAGTACATTTTTGACCGACTTCAAAAGGAGTTGGTTCTAATTCGTCTGTATTTTTATATGTTTGTTAGCGCATTACTTTAGACTGTGAAAACAGATTTGGATGTTTATTTTTTATTTCGTGGCGCCCGTATGGTCCAATTCTGACAATGGAATTCATAAGAAAATCATATAAGTGTTAATTTTGCATTAACACGTAACACAAGTACAAGTGCGCGTAATATTACAAGGGTGGCTGGTACAGACTGGATGGAAGTAGAATAATATAATATAGAAGCAATTGAACTTCTTTGGGGGCCTTCCCCCGCGGAGGGGTTCTTGCAAATAAATATATATAGTTTGAGTAGATTAGATTTCACAATAAACACACACAAACACGAGAAATATTTATATTTTATTTATATTACGGAAAGTGCCAAGAATTGAACTGAACTGAAACATGTATTTCTATCGCACTTATTTATTAGAACCTTTTTTGATACATCTCTGATCACCCCAATTATATTATGAGACGTAACGTTATTCCTACTATTGAAGAACGAAAGCAAACATCGTCAGAAATAAAAGTAATTGGGTACAGAGTATAAAAACGGATCGTCCATAAAATGAATCCATTTCATGGTGATTGATCCGCCATTGTTTGCGAAGCCAATTGTGTGTCTATTTAATGATTATATCAAATACGAAATATAATATAGTGTAGTACGGTATGTTTGAATGCGGTCAGAAAGCTGTAAAAAGATGAAGGAGGCCTTCTGCCAAAAAGGGGCCCATTTCGACCTCATCGACGTATACCATAAATAAGCATAAAAAGCTTCTCAAAATGTGTGCCTCGTGTAAGGTTATAGTGACCTGTCACTGATGTATCACATATGTATGTTAAAGTTACAGCCTTTATACAAATATATTGTGCGTATTGGCAGACTTCATATGTCTTAAAAAACATTCTAGGACATGTTGGTTTCTTCACGGTGTTGAATTGTATTTGATAATCGAAATTGAACGAACGTGTGGGAAATCAGCACATAAAATTGCAACAACAATTTCGTTGGGTATTGAACTCGGGTTGCAAGCGTACTATGCAACTTGAGGTGACCGCCCGGACACTGAGCTACCACGGTTCTGATGTATGTATCTATTAAGTAATGAACTTAAATTAAAATAAGTAAGCGATTCCTGATAGGGTAAAAGTAACGCGAGAGCTTATTTACAAATAAGAGATTTATGTTTCTCTGGTGTGAGTTCTGCACATGTGTATCAGATGATAACACTAATCCGACACCATTTGTCTCCTCGACGTGTTTGTTTATTGGTATACACCGCAAATGAGTCGGGGTCGCCAACGTCGGACCGTTCAAACAAATTGAGGCGACAGTGAATCACGTAGTTTGTCTTAATTTAAGCAGGATCTGTCAGATATATTACTGCCAGCGTTTATAAATGTTTCTATTTGGCTTTTGAAGAAACAGAGCGATTTGAAAATAACCATTTATGTCAAATTTCAACCGACTCATAACTTGTACCAATTTAATAAATGAATTATTTTGTGAAAATTTGAATATATAAAATAATTTATAAAAAAATAGTATTAAAAAAAACATCGCTTCTTGTTCCAATTTAATAAAAAAATATATTTGAATATGGTAGACCAACTAACCGAGAGTACTCTAAAAAAAATAACAACAATATCTCCGTTTTTATACATATAGCATCAAACGAAAACTGGAAATTGGGAATTAAAAAAAATTTAAAATCTCAATAACTAGGAAACGGTGACACTAAGGCCTTTTTTTTTGTCTAGTAGGTGACCCCTTCACTACTTTCGGGACATCCTATATATTCATTTTGAACAATTGCTATCGGAATATAGGCTATTATTATAGATTTAAGTACTGTTTAAGGACTTATACTTTTACTTGATGCACGTCAATTTCCGAGATTACGAGATGGATAGGCTTAATGTTGGACCTTTTGGGCCTTTTTATTGTTATAATTTTTGTTTTGTTTATGTTTGTTAATTGTGTGTTTAATTACTATGTGTATGTAATGTCTAACCGATTAAATGGCTTATTATTATTATTAACTTAACGAAAAGTCTTTCATCACGGCTTGTAGTGACGCCTCACTCCCAGGGGACACGTTTAAAATGCCTATATTAAATGTATAAAAAAGTGAAGGATAAAAACTCCCTGGACAGATAACAAAATCAGTTATCTCGGGAAAATATGTTGCACGGGAAATTATACTAGCCTCTTGACAGTATCAAGTACGGCTATACACTTAATATTCTACGAGCAAACTCCCACTTTCATGGCCTGTTGCCAAACTTCTTTTCCCCGTACTTCCCGACTTTTTAAATAAAAACTTTTTTTAAATATTTAATACATAAAAATGGTGTTTTCTTTTTGACCTCATCATTTCAGCCGACACCCCGTCATTTCACAACATCTACTGCTGGATATAGCCTCCCCCAACGATTTCCAAAAGGACCGGTTGTAAGCGGCTTGCATCCAGCGGAGACCTGCGGCCTTTATGAGGTCGTCAGACCACCATCCGGGGTGGACCTCCTACGCTGCGCTTGCCGGTCTGTGGTCTTTAATCGAGAACTTTTCAGCTCCATCGGCCAACTGAATATACTATATATATATACTGGTATATTGGATTATCTGTAACGGTGTTATAATTTTTGTTGATTTAAATAAATAAATAAACTGTTCCACGCGCTATGTGCCCTGCCCAATGCCACTTCAACTTTCTAACGCGGCGAACTATGTCGGTTACCTTCTTTCGTCTACGGATCTCATTCCTGATATGATCTCGTAGAGATTCTCTGAGCATTCACTTCAGCATGTTAAGTGCTGTAGGCAATCGTAACCATTGTAGCCTTGGGTGCTACGAAGTAGCTCAGTATGTCCTAAGTAAGTCCTAAGTCGTCGTCTCTGTGTAAAGTATATTTCCGCCATTCATCTGGCAACAGCATTATTTACCGACAATACACATTAGAGAAGCTAGGAGATGGTTAATATAAATCATTAAATGGCCGACAATGACTACATTAATTCGTAGACCGCAGTACGAACGTCAGGCTGTTAACGTCTGAACATCACATCAAATAGGATCAGAAGATGGACAAATTCAAATAGACGACACATACTAGTACAAATGCTGTATTTTCCATGGCTGGGAAACTTAAGCTACAACAAGTATCAAGCAGGTACGATGACGAATCTAATTTCCAGTAAAAACGTAGTATTTACAATATCCTATGTTAATAAGAACTTTCTATCAACCGACTTCAATAGGAAGAGTTAGTTCTAAATTCCTCTGCATTTTTTTTTATGTTTGTTACCGTTACCGTTGTTAGCTTTCGACTGGGTGAACCGATTTTGAGGATTCCTTTTTTATTTCAAAGCTGGTGCTTACCGTGTGTTCCCAATGACAATCGGATTCGTGATAAAATCATTAAATTCTTATATTTGCATCAAGGATGTGCGCCACAAATGGACGAATAACTGAATATGACGCCAACCGATTTCGATTAATCGTTTTTTATTGGAAAGGTTGTACTTTATACTCATAAGTAGTTTGATGATAGTTTGCTTAGGTTCTGATTAATTTTGTTTCGTAATATTCTTATAATAATTCTGAAATACAAAGGGGGCACTAATTAACCGCACGTAATAACGTTTAACGTTTAATTCGATTTAAAGTCGGTTTTTGTTTTTGCTCTTTATGTATACTTGTTGTTTTACGATTTGAAATAAGAAACAGCTTTTGCAAGAAACTTAAATATAAGGTACTGCTTTCGTATCTCTCGCATGATTTAGATAAATTGTTCTTTCGGAACTACAAAGATAAAAATGAAGGGTAAAGAAAAAGGAAACTTCGCTCCATTACGAACTATTTATTACCTAGATATCTTAAGGATATACGTTCTTCCGATGGTACAAAGGCACTATTCATATATTATTTAATAAGAGGTGATTGTCCCATATCAGTTTATGCCTTACGTGATAAAAAATCATACTCTCTTAACCAACATGATGTAACCCTGCTTATTGAAATACAAAATTTTAAAGGAAACGTGCCGTGGTAGTTGCATAGTACGCTAGCAACCTAAATTCAATCCCCGGTACCGGCACCAAAGTACCCCTCACCGGGGGGACCCTTGTTTCGAGTTATCATCTAATAGAGGTTCAGGCTAAGCGAACCAAATAATTTGTTGTTGCAATTTTATGTGCTGATTTATCACCGCCGAGACACATGAAAACATCGTGAGGAAACCTACATGTCTTTAAAAAAAATCGAAGTCTGCCACTCCGCACTAGGGCCCCGTGGCAGATTATGCCCTTATACTCTCTTTACAGAGAAGGCCTGCTCTTAACAGTTGTAACATATATATAAAAGCTGTAACTGTGTTTTAACCGACTTCAAAAAGGAGGTTCTCACGATTTTGATGAATCTTTTACATTTGAAACTAATGCTACCCGTGCGGTTTCATTTCAATTAATAATTATATATCTATTATTAACTAATTGACACAAGTCGTTAATAATATCTATGTTTCATTTCTTAATTTATTATTTACTTTTTTTTATATAAGAACAAGTATTAATCTTTTTTCTCCCTTTTTTTGAGACAATAAACAATAACATAATTGAAATTATAAAAGACTTAAAACTTGAAAGGCGAGCCGTGGTAGCTCAGTGTCCGGGCGGTTGGTTCAAGTTGCATAGTACGCTAGCAACCCGAGTTCGATCCCCGGTGCCGGCACCAATAAATTTGTTGTTGCAATTTTACGTGCTGATTAACCACGCGCTCAGCGGTGAAGGAAGACATCGTGAGGAAACCTACATGCCTTAGAGAATTTTTCTACGACATGTGAAGTCTGCCAATCCGCATTAGGGCCGCGTGGTGGTCTATGCCCTTATACTCTCTTTACAGAGAAGGCCTGTGCCCAGCAGTGGGACATATATATAAAAGACTTATTACAAGTAAAATATGTAACTGCACTTAAAACGACATTATCCGTAAATTATTATCACTATAATTTTAACGTGCAACACTTTCTTATGACAATTATATGCATATAATAAATAAATATTTAATTAGGGAAAATATACAGAGTTATAGCAAACATTAAAGAAAATATTACTTTTAAATGAACTGATAAATGATTACATAACTAAATTGTCTTTAATATATATTTTTATTTAATAAATAGGCAATCAGATCAAATCAACATCTGCGAAGTACTTATTGTATTATAATTGCCAGTATAATGTGAATCAACATTGTTATGAACATCGCATGGACGTTAATCTACTATAGTAATGTCACATATTTCTGTAATAGCATCGAGTGAGTCGTCTTTCAAAGAAGGTCCAAATCTAATTAAGATAATATAAATGGGTTCCTTTCATCCTATTCAGACCATTTCACCTACTTATTACTACACTACCTTTGATTAGGTTTATATGATTTCCGCTAATGTTATTTAGAACCGTGGTAGCTCAGTGTCCGTGCGGTCGCCTCTAGTTGCATAGTACGCTAGCAACCCGAGTTCGATCTCCGGTACCGGCAACAATAAATTTGTTATTGCGATGTTACTAACTGATTTACCACTCAATCAGCGGTGAAGGAAGACATGTGAAGTCTGCCAATGAAGTGAAACGCACTAGGTGTGCGTGGCGGACTACGCCCTTGTACTCACTTTACAGAGAAGGCCTGTGCCAGCAGTGGGACATATATAAAGGCTGTTACTTTAACTTTAATGTTATATAACAAATTAGATTCACATACCACCATACAGGTGGCTAGATAACTCTCATCAAATTTATCTGCAGACACTTAAGTATAACAGTTGATGATTTTGATTATAATTTCGTCTATTAAGTTTAAAAAAAACTTAGTGTTGTGCAAGCCTTAAGCAAGATTCCTCGTCACAGGATTTAATGCGTTTTTTTAATCAACCGACTTCAACAAATATATTTCCGAACTAAAAGAAAAACCGAAGAAAAACATACAGACGAATTGGGAATCTCCTCCTTCTTCTTCGACTTCAAAGAAGGAGGAGATCTCAATTCATCTAGATGTCTCTTTATTATGTTTGTTACCGAATTTTAAGATTCTCATATGAATGTTCATATGAAAATGAATTCAATAAAAAAAAATTAAAGCTGGCGTTTCCCATTTCAATGGTCTAATTCTGGCATCCATGAGAAAATCATATAAGCGTTAAATTTGCATTAAGTATGTGCGCCACAAATGGACGAATAACTCAAAATAAAACGTCAATAGCCTAATGGTTTAGGGTACGGCCTGTGAATCGTAAGGTCGTGGGTTCGAATCCACCATTCGACTATTGACGTGAATCATCTCCTAGCACAAGCTTAAGCTTAGTTAGAATGGTTAAGAAGAATGTTAGTAATATTTATAAAAAAAAAAGAAATATTGCTAGAATTCTTCAAAAAAAAATCACGTCAACCAATTTCCATGATTCATTTTTTTTGGAAAGGAGTACATCATTCAAAGGTAGTTTTATTGAGAGTTTGGTTAGGTTCTAATTAATTATATTTATACGATAATTCGGAAGTACATAGAAGATAGTCGAATTTGAAGTCGGTTTTTGTTTTACTCGTAAATATACTTGTTACTCGTTATCTGTAATCTTAGCATTTTTTAAATGAAAACTTAATCTTCGCAGCCGGGAGAGCATAAAATTGGCTCACTCTTAAGTCTATTAAGATTTAAATGACAAAGAAACTTGAACGCGCCGAGCTGGCCGCCGGAATTCAAAGCCGCGGTAGATACGTCCTGCTCTTACATCTTAATTACAATACTGTGTTTCAGTAAAAATTCAGAATTGGAACTGTGGAACTATCTATCTAATATATATATTGTTAGGTTACAAAAAAGGAAACTTTTAAGCTACAACTTTGATACAAAAAACACTTTTATGACATTAAATAATTAACTAAAATAGCACGTCTGTACATTATTCAAGTTTAATAATAAATGGCGGCTGTCTACACAGGACAAGTATCCGCTCTAATGCCACATTTTCCCAAAACATAACATAGACATTGTATCTGATATGGATCAATATAGTTAAGTTGCGGGGTATTGTGCTCGGTAGAGCAGCGTCGTGCTGCAATCCGTTTAGGCTCGGCCCTATGCCAAACGATTCGTCCGCGGACGTTTAAAAAAAAAAAAATAGTTAAGTTTCTAAATTCAATCATTGCTACGATAATTTTGAAAGGCGTCATACTGACTTTAAGCTTGGTAATATTAGTCGGAAATAGTTGTTTGATAAATCTTTAAGAAATCTTTTTATAACTTATATTACGAAGTCGATTATTTACACTGCAATTTATCTAACAATTTATCAATAAATATAGCTACTTTAGGAATTTATCTTTTCTTAGCTTTATGTGTGTTTTGTGTAGTGTTTCATCCAATGCATTAAATAATATCATCATAAAACAACATTCACAGCTTACACATATATACGGAACACATGTAAGGGAAAAATACTGCATGATTTTTTCCCGAATAAACACGAGATAGAAAATTTGATCAACTGAAGTTTTGAATGCAAAATTGATTACATTTAATTTCGCTGAAAGCATTTTTCATGTGTTAACGAGTTTTAAAAAGCGTAAGCAAATATTGAAATATTTGATATTTCATGGGATAGTTTCAGCTTATAGTTTTAGCATTTCGGCTGAAAAGTTCTGGTTTAGAGACCTCGGACCAGCAAGCGCAATGTAGGACATCCAATGGACCTCATAAAGGCCGCAGGACGCAGCTGGATGCAAGTCGCTTACAACCGGTCCTTTTGTAAATCGTTGGAGGCCTATGTACAGCAGTCGATGTTCTACGGTTAAAATGACGATCGGTAATGCAGGTAAAGTTACTATACAAAAGAGAAACTTTTAGTTATTTTGATACGCACACGATCTGTTTCGTTGTAATGCTTGATGTGGCCTTAACAAAATGATTTCGATAATTACACTAGCTACAGTGCCTTAAACGGTACCATGGTAAAGTATATACAACCTCTTTGGAGGAAGATATAGATACTTTTTTAATTTTTCCTCGTTCCTCCAACGTGTCGGGTTAGGGCCTTTATCATTGTTTTGTTTTTCTTTCTATTTTAACATTCCTTTGTCTTTTTCCTGTTGCATTTCAACATTTCTTGTTTATAATCTATATAACATAATTTTCAATTTATTTATATATTGTTATTAACATGCGGCGGATATGTTTATAGCATATGGGAGCGTGTTTGCAATTTCTAGTTTCAAGTTTTTTTCAATATTCAAGTTTCAAAAGACTACGGACTATTTTTTCGTTCGTGAAAATCTAATTGAAAGTATTTTTTTAATTGTATTTTTCTAGTTGCCGAACTCAACTTCTTGGTAACTTTAAATTGCATTCTTTCCGATCAAAGGAATTTTAATCATCCCTTTATTGGATGAAGTTTGTTTACTTTTAAGCGTTTGTTTTATGGACTGAAAGCTTCGAGTTTTCGTCTGTGCTAAAATTTCAATACTTCGCGAATTTATCTTCAAAAACTAATCAGGTAATCCTGGATTTACTCACTATGAATTGAGAAGTCTATTGGTATACATCTGCAAGGAGTACAATGGTGCTGACTGGTGCCCGAGTCTACTTCTCACTTCCAATATAATAAGGTATTTCAATATCAAAACGTTATATAAGCATACACGAACGTAGAACGTACAAACGAGATACACGTACAATATTTAATAATTTATATTTAACGCATTAAATGCCTTCACGCTATTTGAAGATTGCGGCTCCAAAATAAAGCTATTTACATATTCCGAGCATTCTTGAATTTGAAAACTTTGTAAACTTGTTGCCTGGGTTACAAACAAAATAAAAGGAATGCGGGGAAGAAAACTATCGATGCGTTTTATTCTAAAATAAATCTGAAATCGGTTCAGGAAACACGGCGCTATTAGTGCACAAACATTAAAAGTTACAGAAGAATTGTCAGCCTCCTTTTTTGCAGTTGGTTAAAATTGGTAACGTGATCATACTGATTTAAAACTATCCTTCTCGAACGTGATATCGTTACCAGAGACGCCTGGTTTTTGGGCTGTGTAAAAGTAGCTATACTGAACAAATATACTGAACAAATGTTATTTTTTCTGATGAATCTAAGGACATCATAGTCCGCCACGCACACCTAGTGGGGATTAGTAGACTTGACATGTCTTAGAAAAATATTTTAAAACATGTGATAACCTATACGATGTTTTCCTTCACCGCCGAGAACGTGGTAATTCAGCATATAAAATTGGAACAACAAATTTATTGGTGCCAGCACGGGGGATCAAACTCGAGTTGCTAGCGCTTAGTATACAACTTGAGGATACCGCCCGGACATTGAGCTACCATGGCTATTAATATTTTAATAAGTAGAAATTTAAAAAATATAAATTTAAATAAAAGTTCGCCTTTTAAGAAACAATTTCTGAGGGCACAGAGAATATTTAACAAAAGAAATAAACCATTTATCTTTTGCCCGCTTGACAATCAACGGTCGTCCAAAGCAGCGCGATGCTGCCTCATAATTAATTGAATTCGACCAAAATTTAATTAACTACATTTCTTCGTTATTTTAATGGTTAGAGAAATACCGACCCAAGCTCGTCGGAAGGGTAGGCAAAGATCACTTTCACTTAACACAATCCTGGCGCTGCTATTTCACTTCGTATCCATACATCTGATTTGATATTGTTTCTTTAATTGTAAGATCGTTTCGAATAACAATTCGGCTATTGAGGAGTACCATCTCCTAGCACAATCTTAAGCTTAGCTGAAATGGTTAACAAAAACGTAGTAATATTTTTAAAACAAAAATATTGTTAGCACTCTGCTAAAATTTTGTTTCCTTTTAAGTAGGTAAATAATGAGTTTATTATTAAAATAACAGGTGCTATAACTGCGCAAATAATATACTCGGTTATTTATAGCAAGATGCGGTACTTGAGAGGTAAGCGTAGAAATAACGGCATCTTTCCTCAATCATTATTCCATTTTCTTCCTCTACTATCTCACTATATTTCACTGTCAGGCCGCAGTGAATAAATACGCGTTCACTCGAGACGCAATATCTTATTCGTTTGAGATCTTTTATTGTTACATGTGCGTGTCAATTTTTTTTCTTTCTTCCAAAAGTACTTACCATTATTATGGAACTACGAATTTTTGAGCGTGTTAGATAATTGTACTATAGTTGCTCTTTTGACTATCGAATGATTCGTTTGGAATGTTCAGATTATATATTACTATACTATCCCGATTCTGACAAACGCAATGGAAGCAATATATTTAAAATTAAAATCGAAACTAATTTTTATCGTTAAATAGGCGGAAAGAAGGTTCCCGAGAAGTCTCATACATATAAAAAAAATGAATCGCCAAAATTTGTGTACGCGCATAACTTCCGAACTCTTTCCTCGCATTTACAATTAGTTAATAGCTTTTTATATCTTGACTAGTACGATGTACTGTGCTCGCCAATGGATAGAGCGGTTCTCTCAACATTGCGGGTCGTAGCTAGCTGACAAGGGTCTGATGCGGACACCGGGTCCTGGTAACAGAAGTAGAACGGGAAATAGTTTGACAAAAGAAGAAAATTGCTTATTTTTTCACGTAAACCGTCTTTTATCATGACGATAACAAATAAATTCTATCACCTAAGAGGTCGATTATTGAGCAATAAGAACATTACGTGACTTGAAACGAGAGATGTCTCTTTTAGGAGTATTTAACAATATAAAAAGTATTCAAAACGATACGGGCGTCTGGAATAATAGACATACAGTGTAAATAACCGACACCTCTGTCACCCTTTCACAAAAACCGGACAAAGGCTTTGTTTCAACTCGTGCCGTGTTTTTTAAATGAAAAATAGGCCGCGTCGTGTTCACTACAGCTAGCAGCGATACAGTGCCCTTGTTGTCACGAAGAACAAGGGTTCGAATTCGTAACGATTTTTATTGATAAGTTTCTACTTTTCTAGTTTTCAACCGACTTCTAATAAGAAGGTTCTCAATTCAACTTTGTTCCTATTCTAATTTTGTCCAGTTCTGATTATGGCATTCATGAGAAAACCATATAAATCCTAAATTGGTATTACGTATGTGCGTGACAATAGGGCGGATAACTCAATATCACGCCAACCGATTTCGATATTCATCAGATGATTTTTTCTTAAAAGGTAGTTTGATGAGAGTTTGGTTAGGTTCTGATTAATTCTATAACGTGTTGGTGGTTAAATATGTAAATAACGGCAGGCAACACTTGTCACATTTGAATTCGAAAGTTATGAATATTAGAATTATGATTTAAATGTAATAACAGACGATTGTCTTTAGTTGAGAAAAATATTGGACATCTCATCAAGACAGCAACAGGAAAACATCGCGGAATAAACATGTTATATAATGTTGTAATATCTATATATATATATATATATATACATTTTTCTTTACTATGTAGTTCTAGTATGAAGAGAGTGTTTTAAAATAGCCCCTCCTCAACCCCCAGAATTAATGGCAAAAGTCAACTATATAAGAAAGAACCCTTTTTTTCTTTTTTTTTGTTTACGCGGGGGAATCCTTTTTACGGACCATCTTCCGGAACTCTGGGTGGGCCCGGAGGGATGTGTGGGAATCAGCCGTTATAAGTGGAGTGCCCCGGATCTGTCAACGGCCGGCCGGTCCCGGCAAAGACCGGACTTCTTCCTCTAAAGGGGACTTCTCCGGCAATTAGACAAGTCCCGACGACGCCGAAGCATTAGTGGAGCCAGGTACCCAGCCTGACCCCGCTTCGAATTACGGAAAAAAAAGAAAGAACCCCCTCCAACATTACGTAATATACATATAATAATTCAATAATATTCATAATATATATTCTATTTGAAGTCAGCATTTGTAAATATATTTGTTAATCACAAAGAAATTAATAAAATTTGTGCTTTCTTATTTTTTATTTGGCGTGAGATTATTTTGTCCATTCCCTCAAAAACAAAAATAGCCCTTATCACTTCTTAAATGTAATTACACGAGCTGAAAATATTTAATAAAATAATTTCTCTCATAATTCTCATGACATGAAAACGTTCACACAGAGTACACTCATAACTAATTAAAACGGAAATCACATCTCCGCGAGAGTAACGTTCATACGTTAGCACGTTTTATATGTACCAGTGCATAAAATAAACATCAATATTAATGTAATTTGAAAAATAGCGTTCACGTTAACAGCTGAGGTACTGAACATTTTCAACGTTCACCTTCATGTGGCAAAATCCCGCTCCGGGAGTTAAAAAATGCTTTTCTGATTATTATTTAAATTTTGGCATATGTGTCAAATAGTTTTCGTTGCCATTTGCTTAGGCTACTAGCACCATTTCTACTCATTGTAGAGTAATATTGCAATTTTTTAAATTTTTTGTATGGAAAAATCTGCATTTGAGTTATATTTTTCTTAACATAACTATAAATATATTATATGTTTTTAAAAAATAAAAATATTCCAAATTATATATCTTCCAACTGTTGTTAGACTTCAATTGGTTTACTCCCGGAGCGGGACTATACCAGACGCGCTGTTTATTTTGGCCACTCAAGCAGAAATAACTAAAATGGCGTCAAACCACAGTAGAGTACTAACATATAATGCTTGGTGGCAGAAAAATCCCTGTGGTGAGTGGTAGTGGTTGTAGTAGCCCGAGAGGACACCGTATCTGCCACTTCAAGAAGCGATATCTATTTATATCGACACGACGAGTACAGTTCAAATCAAATAATCATAATTACACATTATTATCCGTGAAATAGCAACCGACCGATTCGTAATTCGGCCCTCCAGGGCGCCCTCGGATCGGAATGCTTACGTGTAACATAGTAACCGCCCAATCCGAGGTTACCCTTCGCCGGGGGGACCCTTGTGTCGGGTTACTAGCAATAGAGGTTCAGGCTAAGCGACCTAAGAGCTATGCCACCTCTCAATCCGGTGAAGCAGTCAAGGTCAGCTTCTCTGGTCAATCTGCGTAGTGCGCGTCAAAAAAATGATCATTACTAATAGTCGCCCTATAGTCGAAATTCGAGCATTGAAATTACACATAACTCACAACACGTACGATATTCAGTGAAACTGTCAGTTATTATTATTATATTTAACCGTTGCTGTATGTATATAAATAATATATAAATAAAAGAGAAAGTGTGTGCGTTCGTATAGGCTTCGAAACGTCTGGACCGATTGCAATGAAACTTTCAGGGAATATTCAGATAGACCTGGCGACCAATCCTGAAAAGTTTGGGGACGATAGGAAATCTCTTTTTAAATGTCAAATACAGCTTTTATTTACTTTGATGATATTCTATTGTTTTATAACACAAATTTGTATTGACACATGCGTTGTGTATATCTATGCCATTATGAGCCATACTGAAGTACAATGGAGTATATTGAAAAATATTGAAGTTAATAAATCCTTAAATGATAAGAATGATATTGTATTTACTGATATGTACATGAGTGTAGGTAATGATCTTCACCCGCTCGAGAAGAGAATAGAAGAGAATGATATAATTTGATATATTGTGAGAGTTAAATAAAGTATTTAATGATGTAATTTTTTTGCTTAAATAAAATAAAGCAAAATCTAGCCCGGTTAAGCAGGCTGGGTACGCTAGTTTATACATAAGAAGGGGAACAAAATTTTTGCTTCACGTATTGATACACTGATGATTAAAATTAATATACTTATTTTACTTAGCCGCCTCCGATGTCACAATAGTACCTCGTATTTCCGATTATTTAAGCGATATGGTAATACAAGTCAAAAGATATTTTAAAATTATTTTGTTCTATCGAGATGCAAGGCGCACAGGCCACATAAAACATTTGCATAAATACGAATGTATAAATTCGTGCACCGCGACGAGGCTTAACCAGATTGGCGACGAGCCAGCGGGCCCGGATTTTGAATAAAATAACCAAATCATGCATCAAGTCGATTGAAGTTCTAATATTAAGCACAAATTTCATTACACGAGAAATACGTGTGTCTTTTGCACGATTTCGATCGTTGTTCTTCTTTACGCGAGTGACGGGGTGTCAGGTAAACAGACACCACTTAGGCAAATGAATCTATAAGATTTAGTTCGTGGGATAATTTCATGAAAGTCGTTGAACCGTTTCCTAGATTTAGATTAAATATATACAAGAAATGCTCATTTAAAGTTATATTAATATTAGATAGATACACAAAAATAAAACAATCAAAATGAAGTTCGTGCGCCGTACAAAACGGGGTCGGGTCCCTGCGACACAAGCCCCCGATACTACGTGTTGCAATAATAAAAGAGATAACTTACCACCTCGATGTTCTGAACCTCGCTTGCGGGCTCCTGGTTCACTATATCAAGTCTAATTCAAGTCTGAACACGACAGCAATGCGCTGATGCCACCGTATTGCACTGCTCCCCGTAAGCAAGTTCAAATGCACTCAAGGACGTAATAACGCGCCGCGAACCGATAATTAACAGCGTCCGTGTACGCTAAATCAACTACACCGAACGGTTCTGCAATTGGTGGGCGTCTGGGCAGAGAGCTCTCCGCGCACACTCTTCGCGGTAACATATCTGTCGCATAGATGACGGTGGACATAGAGAAAACAAAAATAAAAAATTATCCCCGTACCGCGAAAAATGAATTTGGTTCGGTATTCAACTATACATAACAGAGTTTATTAAAACGTTATAAATAAATCCAAATAGTTAAGTTTTCGTATGTAGTTAGATGGAGCATAATTTTGTTATAGCTAACATGTGAATTCTCTTCGTACGAGAACTATATTGTCATCAAAATTGGTACAGCTCGACGTGCAGCGCGCACACAAACACAAATTAGCATGTTATTGGCTTCAAGCGGATGTGAAGTTCGGATAACAGGCGTCCATACTGCATTGTGTGCAGCTCTCAACTTGTCCCACAACCTTAATGAAACATCGTGCTTTACAACCGACTTCAAAAATGGTAGAAGGATGGCTCCTCAATTCGTCTGTACGTTTTCATTTATGTTTGTTACCTCTTAACTTTCTGGGTGGACAGATTTTGAAAATTATTTTTTTGTTTCAAAACTATTGCTTCCCATATGGTCAATTTGGTCTATTTCTGGATAGGGCATCCATTAGAAAACCATATCTTATATGTGTTTCTCACTATGGAACAAATAGACGAATTGAGAACCTCCTCTTTTTAAGTCGGTTAAAAATTGTAGTGTCGTAATAAAAAATAACCCATGTTTGCTACATGCATATGAATGTATATAAATAGGGGGCATATACCATATAATATTTTTTTTAATTTTTGTCTGCCTGTCTGTTTCGGCTAATATCTGGAACGGCCGGACCGATTTTGACAGGACTTTCACTGTCAGATAGCAGATATAATAAGGAATCACTTTTTTATGGTTAAACTACACATTGGTCAGAGAGGCAGGCCTTTAATGGTTCACCGGATTGAAAGGTGGCATAGCTCTTAGGTCGTTTAGCCTAACCTCTGGGGTAACTCAGGCCACATTTATTGTCTATGTCGTGCGAAAGGAGCGGAATCAGCTACTTGTGAATAAGAGCGAAATCCACGAATCCGTAACTAGACTCCAATATAAAAATAATTCCAAACAAGGAGTGTTCCTTGCGTCATTTTTCAGTCCCGCGCTATTTCAAAATAAAAGCTAGGAAATGTTTCCTAATCTCTTAAGACGATTTATTTTAATGAGATTTGCTTGTAGCATTCTTTGTATGCTACTGCACCGATATTTCAATCTACCGTGCAGTGAAAACAATTGTTTAAAATCATCAGTACCTCAGTCTTTCGTAAAGTTCAATGGATAAAATTTGAGTGTCTGTTTGTAATATTAAAATAACCGCATTTTAATACTTGAATATCAATGTATATACGGTACATTTACTGCAAGAACATTTCTTGTCAGTCTGTTTGTATGTTCCGACTGATCTCGGGAACCTTTATTTATTCTAGAAGGCTATTTTTATTGCAGAAACATTCTAAAATTATCTATACAAATAAATAAAATCATGGAATTTTGTATACAAGGGGTACAGTAAAAGATCACGATTAACACCGCGGGATATAGCTAGTTTTAAATAAAAATATTATACTGGAATGTTAGAACAAAATTCAAATCGCCCAATCTTTATAAAGAATATCGTAACGTTTCAAAAAGTATACAGTACACGTTTTCATATTGTAATAATAATTTTCGAGCTCAAGTAAAACTGTTATTGCGGAACAACGATAACATAAAACCAAACCCTATCAGAATAAAAGCAATTGGGCAAAGAATTCCATTTCACGCCGAATAAGTCGCCTCTATTCGTAGGAGCAATTTATGCATTTTTAAATTTCGAAATAAAATTAAGTTACGCTTCAAACGCTTGGATGACGACAAACGATTGACGACGTCTAGTAGGTGACCTAATAACAATACTAAACACTATTTTAATTACACAATTTATAAACTAGTATAATGCTGAAATGAAGGCGAACCTCTGGGAGCATTGAATGGCCGCAATCTGTTTAAACACCCTACGCCTTGGCCACCCCGACCCATTTGTGGTGTTCATCGGACACGGACTAATTGTGCTGACAAATGGTGCTGTGTTTAGCAGTTTATACTAGGTAGCTGATGTGGCCATATTTAAAACGAAAAGTACTGCCTCGTAGTAATTAGATAGAAGATGGGGATATTCACGTCTTTTGGAATTATCTAAAACATGAAGTGGAGATGATAATAATGCGAGTGTATTAGTTGTTGGACTATTTTAATAAAATATAATTTTTTTTAATAAAAAATAAATTTAAATAAGTTTTTATTTTTATTCGTAAATATACTTATAACATAAACTATAAACGAATACAATTTACCTTTGTTTTAAAACTGCCCTCGTAAATCAAAGATAAGGGGAAGAAATGTATTGTGATATTCCTGAAAGCTCCGCAAGCTTGCACATTTTCTCTGCGCGGCGTACATGAGAATTGGCAAACTACCAAAATTTACCTTTGCGAGATGAACGAAACGCTTAAATGGGTCCATAATATTCAAAGTCCCTGGCGAAGATATACCATGTAAAGAATTCTAAATCTTCTAGTTACATAAGCGTATGCTGATAACTTTGTATAGACTATAAGAAAACAAGAATTTATATAAATTTATTTTCAAAAAGGCAGATTTACTGTCTTAGTGGTATACAACAATTATTTTTTTATTAATTTCGTTCATTCATAAAACGCATTCACTCAGTCATTTTATTCAATTCAACCCAGAGAGAGAAACATATTGACAGGTGTAATCATTAAGTAAAACAAAAGATACATAACGAAATATTAAGATAAATACCTGTACTTATTCATGCACATTGGATCGTGGTCAAGCACTTACTTAGAAAGTATAGAAAAACAACATATATACATATATGTAGATATGTATAGAAACTTAGCTAAATGACATGAACAGTGCTGCACGATATTTGCCATAGAGCAATAAAGATAATATATAATGTAAGAAGTACGTAAAATATTTAAGAATACTGCAGTTTCAATACCGATTTCACAACCCTCTGTGGTACATGAGATTTGTTAAGGCACAAACCCTGGCAAAGAACACCGTTTCCTGCCACTTCGCAGAAATATCTGAATTTCAATAGTGAAGATGGCTGGATACTACGTGCTTTGGATTCTAAATAAAATCTATATGAATAAAAATGAATTGACGAAATGTATGTACGTGCATAACTTCCTAACCGTTGCATCAACTTTAGTGATTCTTACGATTTTATGTTAAATACAAGATTTTATATAAAATTATTTTTGTCATTAAAATTTGTGGCGTCTTGTTGTTCACCTAACGAATGACAATTTCAAACAGACCATACGTATAATGTCAATCATTTACAATTACTGCTTCTATCGCAATTTACCAAATGGTGTTTGCCTAATAGGCTTGTCTTCGTGTTATTTATTGTTGCTTTTATATTGATAGAAACAAATTATATCAACGTACTGGTTAAATATAACAAGTATACTTACGAGCAAAAACAAAAACCGACTTAAAATCAAATCAAAACGTTGAGTGTTTCTACGCAATCTTTGTCTTCGTGTTTTCGGATAATCGTAGGAATATTACGAAATAGAATTAATCAGAACATAGCCAAACTCCAATTAAACTACTCTTGAAGTGCATCCTTTCCAAAAATTGAATCAAATCTAAAAACACCACATGGAAAGCACCAGCTTTCAAATAAAAAAAGAACCGTCAAAAATGGTTGATCCAGCCGATAGTTATGAGGTAATATAGATAAAAAAAAGTAGACGAAAAGCACATCACTGTGAAGCCTCAAAGTTTTTTTTAAAAGAAAGCTAGCTATATCTTTTTTTCTTTCAGAAATATTATTAACGTTCTTGTTAACCAATCCAACTAAGCTTCAGCTTGTGCTAGGAGACGGTTCACGTCAATAGTCGAATGGTGGATTCTAACCCACCACCTTACGACTCGCAGACCGTACCCTAAACCATTAAGCTATTGACGCTACTAGCTGTATGTTTTCATACTCGGTATAAATTGCAACTAGATGTTAAGCGGAACTCGTCGGAAATTTAGTTCTAAAAAGTAAACGCTATAAAAATCGTAAAATGTATTTAGTACCCATTGATTTTATCCCTCGTAAAATCGGGCTGAGTACTATAAAAGATCAACCACCTCTCAATCTGGTTGTCTTAAAAAAATCTTTATAGACCGAACGAATTGTCTCTTCAGAACTCAAGGACTAAATTTAAATTTGATGCTTAATCTATATATAAAAGATAAAGTGTGTGTGTGTGATCCGTATAGGCTCCGAAACTGAACCGATTTCAATGAAACTTTCAGGGAATCTTCAGATTGACCTGGCGAGTAATCCTATAAAGTTTAGTGACGACCGGAGCACTCCTCTTTTTGAACTGTCCAACAAGCCAAACGTCATACTTTTATTTCTGACATTAACTTGTACCCAATATGTTTTTGTATAAATAATAAGAATGATATTGTATTTACTGATATGTACATGGGTGTAGGTAATGATCTTCACCCGCTCGAGAAGAGAATGAATACGGAGAGAAATGAATAATTTAATATATTGTGAGAGTTAAATTAAATATTTAATTATGTAAGTTCAATGTTTAAATAAAATAAATTGTGTCTGGGTACGCTTGTATTTATTATAAAACAGTAATTAAATTTAAACGGAAACAACAAAGGGAGCAAACAATTCCGTACAGATTGTAAGCTCTCTGTTCAAAGGATATCACGCCTCGTTTGAGACAGGTGCCGGGGAACTTGGACGGAAAGATCTTACTTTCTCTAACTTTGTTGTGATATAGAGCTAGCTTAGTCGATACTTTGTATACACAAGTAAATAAATAAGTTGCCATAACCTACGCCACTTTATTTGATTTTCAACCAACTTCAAAAAAGGAGCAGGTTGTCAATACGTCTATATGTTTTTTATGTTTGTCATCTCATAACACTCGACTGGGTGGTATTTGGTGATATTCCAACGATAATTCGTTATGGGTTATGGGTATAAACAAGTGGTAAACCACGATCCCCTCTGGTGTTAAGTGGTGATATAGTAAGATAAGATTTTCCTTCGTAATTATCCGAAAAATCTCGTATTTATTTGCTCTCTCTTATTCGTTTTGACATTTGACAGTAAACAATAACATTGTCAAAAAATGTCACTCATTTGATACGATCATTTATTGACAGTTCGGGTTGTATAAGGAACATAATTTCTCGCTACATCATAATAGCGTTTGATTCGATTTGAAGTCGGTTTTTGTTTTAAGTTATAAATTTACTTGTTAGATCATCATCAGATATCTGACAGGGAAAGTCGCATTTAAAATTGGTGCAGTGATTAGCCGGAATAAACAGACAGACACAAAAATTGTATATACGTTTTGGCTCGGTCTGGGCGACCCCTACCCACTAAACCTTCCGCGTTATAAGTGGAGTGCCTAGGATCTGTCAGCGACAGGGCACCCCAACGACCGAATACAGAAAATGTGGAACGCTTCACGGTTTTGCGTGTCATCCTTGCGCAGGGGCAATGCTAATCTTCTCTGTATCGTTCCAATTTTTGTTTATGTACTGCCGAAGCAAGTACACACACTGTATGAACCTACTCGATAGAAATAATTTAACGAGTATTGATATTATCAAACTTTGTTAAACATAAGCTGAAGTGATGATTTATGATACCCCATAAATCATTAGCTGGTTTCCAACTTTCTATCAAACCCTGTAAGCCTTTGAAGTTCTAAGCTGTGACAGGGGTAGAAGCCGTCACCATGAGAGACACTGATCGAAGTAATTAAACAATTTATAACTTAAGTACCGTAATGAAAGTATTATGGTTTGAATTTCTTTTGCAAATTCACTATTCGAAAGAGAGGAAAACGATTTCTATAAATATTATAAAAGTTACGTGATTTCAAATTAAAGGATCAGTTATAACCATCAATTAAATATAATTCTTTAACGGTTATCATGTACGCAAATAAAGGTTATAAGATTGTTACAGAGGGCAAGTATATTTACGAGTAAAAACCAAAATCGAATTCAATTCGAATCGTATGTTAAACGATATTACGCGAAGTCGCCCTCATTCTATTTACGAATTATCATAGAATTATCACGAAATAGAATTAATCCAAACCTAAAAAAAGTACTCTTAAATTAGATCATTTAAAAAAATCAATCATCGAAATCTATTTGTCGCGAACATACTTAATGCAAATATAATACTAATATGGTTTTGTCATGAATACCATTGTCAGAATTAGACCAAATTTGTAGTACCAAAAAGTGGGGGGAAAAAATGGGACCATACAGGAGGCATCGAAATAGGTCCACCCGATCGAAAGTTATGAGGTAATAAATATAAAAAAAACATGCAGCTGAATTAAGAACCTCATTTTTGGAGTCGATTAAAAGGAATGGTTTTAAAAGAAAACAGGATAAACACTAGCAGAGCAAGCATTTTGGCATTAAGTCCGCTTTATGTAAAATTTTACCAATTCGTGCCATTATAAAGTGTAGTGTAGTAATAATACGATACTATTCACGCTGTAGCAGGAGATAGAATGCTTCTCCTGTCATCGTATGGCTGGCGGTAAATGTGGACGATACGCTCTCCTTGCGTCTCTCTCTCTGTTAGGATTTCTAGAGGTCATCCTGTTATATAAATCAAGTATAGCATTATACTCGTACGAGTCATGTAGGCCAGTGTAAGAGTCAAAATAACCCATGTCTCGGATTTTATTTCACAGTAATATATGATGACTTAACTTTTGCCCATTTGGTCTGACCCCACAGCCAATTTATAAGTTGCATGGCCCTATCCCTTTGGGAAATAATCCCTTTTCACTTTGAGAAAAGTTATCGCCAGCAAAACATCGCTTGTAAGAGAATTTTTTGGCCGCTGCAGATAAATAAACATACGAGAAAGAAAATAATTTTCTCAAAGGGCTCACTATGTGAGACTAGTAGGTTAGTCATTAACGTCAAAGACTAACGAGGGGCCAAGAGGCAGGCGCCGCGAGGTAGTCTCACGGAAAACTGCCAAATAAAACAATGCTCAGTCGTCGGTGTACCCTCATTCATTTCCTAAATATACCCTCTATTATATTTTCTATGATATCTTTTCTATATAATGTACCTAAACAATCTAATATATTAAAAGGAACGTAAAAACTGCCGACGAGTTTAATAATATATATATAACAAAATACCTGTTGTAACTGTTTCTATTCCGTAAACGAATTTTACACGTTTAAACCGTGAAGTGTCATAATAAATGTTGACGGAGAAATTCGGTCCAAAACGTTATACATTATAATTGTTTTTACATATTGAATTTCAGTGTAAAAAAATTGTAAAAAAGTTTATATAAAATAGTAGTTAGAATAGAATTAATACATCATATTTGCATGCCAATTGGGAAGTACCTACTCAGACATAGTCATCATATTAGTCACCATATTTCCCACAAATATACGATTATTTTATTATTATAAGTATAAAAAATGTATAAACAGCATGTCATGCCACAATGTTGTATTACAGAATTCCTTTTTCAACCGACTCCGAAAGGATGAGGTTTTCAATTCGTCTGAATTTTTTTATGTTTGTTTATAATATTTCTACGATAATTCGGAAATACAAAAAGGCCATCTGTGTGTAAAAGCGTTTAATGTTTGATTAGATTTGAAGTTGGTTTTATTTTTACTCGTAAATTTACTTTTATCGTTGATAGTCAATTTCATTACAAAGAAACCCGGCATGGCTCCATTCTTGACCTAGCTAGTAGATGGTCTTATTAGTTCTCACCAGTGGACATGTCTTATCTATATCTCAGCCGGTGTGTATTGTGCGCTTCGTAGGTTCCGACTGTAAAATTCTGTGGAAAACGTGTTTTTCTTAAAATGGGTTAAATAGGTGGTTTAAATATAGATACTTTGTGGAGACCTGATCTTAAGTTACCACTGTCGCCTGTTAACATCTACAGCACCGGATTTATATGGTATTTTATCAGTTATCGACCAGCATGGGTGCAAAATTATTTAAGTACTAATATCGCTCTTAATAAATGAATGTTGGTAGTAGAATGGTAATAAATTTATGGTTGTATGCATTTAAATGGCTCCTTAGATATGAAACTCATTTGTGTCATTGTCACTCATTGAATACGATCATTCATTGACAGTTCGGGTGTCATCGTCTTCCGAAAAAGATCCGAGTTTTCCCGAAGGAAAATATATTGCCACTACATCTATATATACGAGTATTTACGCCATTTTGTCAGTGATTTGCACGCATACTGATATGTTAGAATAATATTGCCTCCGAACCGTATCAGCGTCTGTTGCCGCAGACGTGCTCAGCCTCCGCCTGTAACAACATCGGGTTACGAGCTGAGTTTACATATTGATCTAACTTTTATTGTTAACGGAGATTTTCAAATTTTATATGCATTATTTTGGTCTAATGTCGTCGAGAGTCGTTGGATACTCGCTGTAATAACTGCTGAGTGTCTGAGACTAGTCTAATCAGCTAGACTTCATTGGTTTTTTTAAGGTGAGGAGGAAATCCTCATGGATAGTGCCTGGTTTGTTTGGAAAGATTTGGATGTTGACATAGACGCAGCATAGACCTAGAAGTAGATATAGACGTAGACATTTTATTTATTGGCATCAAAAACAAAGACATTACAAACAAAATAAGACGCACATTAAAAAAGTCAAAAAATACAGTTAAAGAAAGAAAGGACGGAAAATTAGAACATAATGTAAATATGCACTTTCTCAGCATGTGCTGCCGTATGACTGCTACGCTACGACTTTACTACATACTACGAGTACATCTACACTGCATTTAAACAAAGCCTAAAATTATATAATACAGTAAATATATACTAGCTGATTACTTCCGGCTAGCAAAACTATTTTCGTGTTTATTACTTAAAACCTGAGTAAGCTTAAGCGCATGCAACATAATGCAAGCAGCGTAGCAATATTCCAAAGTATGTAACCATGTATCGTCACAGTGTAAAACTTCGCACCGCGAACCTCTAGGTCCCATTATACTATCTCTAAAAATCGTATCACAATGTCAAAAGAATATTTGCAAGGAACAAAAGCATTTTAATATTTAATATAATTCTCAAAATGAAACCCACAATTCCGCACCTGGTTGGCGCGCTGTAATTAAGGTACCCAAAATCGCATTCCGCGAACAGAGACGTGATTGCGAGTACAGACAGACAGAGCCGGCGACAAATTGATTGCGGTTCATTTTTATATGCTGACCGTTAAAATTGAATCACTTTTGTTTGCTATGATACTTGTTTTCGAGTGTTTTTTATAAATTCTTTACTAACAACTTACATAAGATTAAAAAGGGTCGATTTAATATCTTATTATGTTTTACTTCAAGTCAATAAGTGAATTTAGTTTGTAATTTTAAGAAGGATCTAGGTTAAGCTGTTTATGGTGGGGCATGAGAAGAGGGGGTGACAAGGCTCGCGAACAGTATAAGGGCTCTGTTTCCCACAAGGATCAGTCCTCTTTTCATCAATCTCCGTAGCCTCCATTCAAAGCCCAAGCTAACAAAATAAATATGGGATTTAATTCAAAGCTAAAAAAGCGTCAATAGCCTAATGGCTCAGGGTACGGTCTGCGAAAGGTCATAGGTTCGATTCCACTATTCGACTATTGATGTGAACTGAAAAATGTGTGTAAAAGTTGGAATAGTCAGAATAGTTAGTAATATTTCTAAAAAAAAAAGAAATATTGCTAGCTTTCTTTAAAATAGAGAAAGATGAGGAGCAAAAAAAAATAAAAACTGATTTATAAATCACGATTCCATATATGCATACTCGTAATCATTAACAAAATTTTAAGTCGGTTTAAGAATCGCGTAATCAGAATCAACGTAAATTTTATGCGTGGCATCGGTACAATGGAAGGAATGTTATGTAGGTAATGTCTACAGAAGCTTAAGTCTTCAATATATTATTCCAAAACAATAAACAATTAAAAAAACACACATACAATCCAACATAAATGACGCAAACAAAAACATTGTTGCCAACTGCATGTATCTACTGTTTCCACGCTGATATATTTAACTGGAAATTACACGAGCCCCTCGACACCACAGGAAGCAGACTGCGGACGCTGAAGTTGTTCATAGTTAATATTCAGCAGGCGCAGCGCGGGGAGCTGTGGTGGCTGGTGGCCAAGTCTCCTTGCCCTGAGGAGTTGCTTATCATTCTTACAACATGTCCCGAAAAGTTAGCCTCTTACAGTAAATTGTTCTGACTCTATTATTATATTTTATCATACATACATTTAATTATAAAGAATTAGAAAAGGATAGAAGATGAAAATTATAAAGTTATAGACATTCTATAAAAAGTAAAATTTAACCTGTAAAGTTAATACAAAGTTGGAATAGAGGGTGCTACCGACCGAATTTCGCTCTCTCGTTTTCCCCACTTTAAAAAGTGTAGTAGGTAGTAAACTACCTTCCATCACTCTAGTCTCCAGTTCTCACTACTCTTCTTATTTGGAGTCCTCAAATCAAATAAGATTATGTACATACCTATAAGCAGTAGAAGCCTATTACCTAAACATTCTAACATACAGGTATATGTTTTCCAAGTCTGATCTGAATCACATTGACGGCGCTCTACCCAACCACTCGGCCTCCGCTCCAAACGCAAATTCCTTTCAATTCTCGCACACTGCAAATTACGTAGCGTCTAATTACCCGCTACGTTTGTCTCGTGTAACAGAGTTTGTGCTCGCCCGAGCGGGAAACCTTTACACAAAAAGAATCTACGCAATAAATTTACCAATTAGTCCTGCGTCACACAACGCTGGAAGCAATAAAGTTAATTATCTTTATGACCAGCTTAAGCCGTTTGAATGTCTTGATAGTCTACCGAAAAACTACCGACTGAGTCGTGGTTTATCCCTATAGGGCGCTCTCTGTTCGGGTTGCTGCTGCGATTAGAGTGCGTCCAAGCCGAGGTCTCCTCTCGGCGGGCCTTGTGTTGTTCTCAATAGGCTTAGACTAAGCGACCTAAGAGCTCAGCCACCTCTCTAATCCGGTGACACACCGGTCTGCTTCGCTAGCCAATTAGCATAAGGTTAGTCAAAAAAATTGATAGTATTATTTTTAACAATGTTCGAAGACATCTAAAGTTTTTTATAGGAAAAAGGGCAAACGAACTTGTGGCTCACATGATCTTAAGTGATTACCACCGCCCATGAACATCCACAGCACCGAAGGAGCTGCAGTTGCGTTTCCGGCCTTCGAGATAGGAGTAGGCTTGTTTCTTGAATGTCCCGAAATCGTACAGGATCGAAAACTCCGCTGGCGAGAGTTGATTCCACCTTTTGGTAGTACGTGAAAAAAACTTACGCTAAAAACGTACAGTCGTGAAGCCAACCATCAAGATGTTGTAAATGGAATTTGGCATTCTGCCGAGATGTGAAGGAAATCTGTGGCTGGGATGATTTCGAACAATGCCTGAGATATATAAAGGCTGGTACTTTATTAAACTCACATATAATATGTAAGTTTGCCCTCGACTTGACTTGAAATAAGTTGTTAGGAATCGGCCCGTACTATGAAATAATTTATCAAGACTAATGATTTCATAATTAATTCGTCGGCGATGTCGTTAATGCGAGATGCAACACTTTCGTTATGATCTCTTTAATTAAATTTGTCCGCCCGCTGCGTATTGTACGCACTTCAGTTTTATGACACATTTTTAAAAAACTGATTTTTCAAACTGATATCACAATAATTTAAATCTCTGGAATTTATCAATTTATCCAGACATTGAAATTCGACGAAACATATCATATCTAATGAGGCACGCAAAATAGAATACACAATGTTGGGTGACAGATGACAGAAAATGCATATAAGTTAAATCAGTACCGCAATTTAGAGTCTTTATTAGGAATTCTTGAAGAAGAAGAATGTATTTTTGAAAAATAATGACAAATGTTACAAATATATCTTACAATAAGATGAACGTACCACGCTGTCAGGAACATAACAAATTGCTCTGCAAACAGCGCGACGTTGACAAGTCGAGCTACACTGCACCATGAGAAAGTCACTGTAAGCGATTTCATTTAAATACTGTTTTAAATCAATTCATACGGTAGTTTAGGGATTTTTATGTATGATATTTAGGGTAGTCTTATGAGAGTTTCACGGCAAATAGAACTTAATTGGCCACACCCTCCGAAGAGGTGCCGATCACAATCCCAAGCAGGCCCTTGATTGGAATCCGCAAGGAAAGCGCAAGCGCGGCCGTCTCTAAAGAGACTCGGCGCCGCATAGTCGCAGACGTGGCGAAGGAGCGTGAAGCCCAAGATTGAACGCGATGGAGGACCACTGTGGACGCCTTCTGCCCCACCTAGGGGATATAGGAATATATATAAATATATATATATTCAATATATATATATTCAATATATATATATAGTTTTGTTAGGGTCTCATTAATTCAGTTTTGTAACGTTTCTATGATAATACACATACAATTTGCTGCCCACAATCAGGATCTAATAAATGTTCTTCGGTGATTTCGAATTCCTACATTCTACTACGTAAATTTCCTTCACTCGTAGGATAAAGTTTATGCCGCTTATGCGGTTTGGTAATGTCACTTCTAAACGCCCCCGGTGAACATTATAATTAACTCATTCATGTGTGTAACCGACGAGCATTCATAAGAGTATAAGTTGATAAAGATGAGTCATATTGGTTTAAAATGTTCCAAGATTTCGATAGACTTACACAGGAATTGCATTTTCATATCATCGCAGATTGCCGTTGGCTTTACTGTTATATGTAGATTCTAAGTTCGGATGAGTTTGACAGCGGTTTTACCGCGTCAATCTAACTTTGAAGTGAATATTACACACAAGGGAATAGTATAGTTATGTAATAAGCTGTGTAGCTATTTCATGAACTCCACAAAATCTGTTCTGTTATAGATTGGTCATCAAAGACACATAATCATCTATTTAATTTACATATATATTATAAATACAATATGTAACATTATTTAAAAATTAATCAGTAGTAAGTTTTTCTTCGTCAGAAACTAGTTTATCTCCCTTATGTACACCACTGATCAATCATCCGCGCGGTACTTTAGTTGTTTTAAAGGTAACAATTTGCTCAGATTCCCTATTTAGTAAAAATATTCTAATTTAGAAAATACCAAGAAATACAACTATACAGAGATAAGAAAGACAACTTTTTTTTTGACTAACCTTCGCAGATTAGTCAGAGTACATTTAGCCTGAATCTCTAAGGAATTAGTCCTTATTTTGTTTGACCCTAATTTTTTACGGTACACCACACACCACATTTTACGGTACATCTGATATAGTCTGTTTCAATTTTTATTCTATGACAAGAACTTTTTTTATAGTATTTTGATATATTTAACTAAAACTAGAGTAATGTTGTCTAACATCGCATTACGGGTAATGTTTCACATGTTACAATGAGACTCATTCTCGTAATGACTGGTTTTATTCCGCTGCAGTGCACATGCTGGCGCATTATTATCCACAATTATTCATTTACTTCATGCAAGTGAACATACTCTATTCCAGATGAGTTTTCCTCTTCACTTCATTTAGTTTTATAAATTACTTTGTCTTAAAGGATTAAACTCGCAATAACTATAGCAATCTTTTATCGCTACTATGTATCCTTTTCCGACTTCAAAAAAGGTTCTCAATTCGTCTGAATATTTTTTTATGTTTGATTCTTAACTTTGTTGAACCAATTATTGTGATACTTTTTTTATTTGAAATCTATGAGAAAACCATTTAAGTTTGAAATATGCTATCACGCAAATTTGATATCACGCTAACGAATTTCGACGATTCAGTGTTTATTGCAGTCTTTCTCAAATTGGGCGATAACGCCACCCCAGAAAAGATGGGGGGCGTCGATGTGGGTTAGGGGGGCGATGTATAATTTGTATTTTCATTTACTATATAGTATTATAAATTTCACTAAAATTAAAACTCACCTAGTACACCATAACGAATAACTAGTTTATATTTCTACCCTGTATAATGTTATAAAAACTTAAAATACTTAAGATAGATCTTGTATGATAGCCCGCACACCGTACGCAATCAAGTTGTACAAGTTCACGGGCGACGGTGATCACTTAATATCAGGTGAGCCGTAAGTTCGTTTGCCACTTTTACTAAAAAAAGCTAGGTGTGTACAATAAGTGGGACAGTATATCACGCCAGCCCATCCTATACATCGGAGAGTTAGACGCGTTGATCTCAACGAGTTATTGTCAACCTAGTGGTCCTGGAAAGATAACACCGGTAAATTTATAAAAGTAATTTACACATTTACCGGCTTGACAAGCGGCCGCGCTGAGCCTAAACACATACGGGGTAGCCTTGGAGTTCGCGACCCGCCGCGGAGTAGACCCCGGTGGTAGGCCGGGAAATCGCTAGGCAGAAGAAGAAGATTATATTATTTGTGAGATGGCGGAAAGGTCCGAAAAATTCTCGACTGGAGACCACGTACCGGCAAGCGCGGCGAAGAACCTCTACCCGCAAGTTGGTCGACTTCATAAAGACTGTAAAACGTAGCTAGATGCAAGCCGCTTACAACCACAGTCCATTTGGAAATTGACTATTGATGACGATTTGTGTGTACTATGTTACTTTGTTTAAAAAATCTTAACTTGTAAATTTAATAAAATAGTGAAATTAATCAGAACCTCAGCTCAATGTAATCGAGCAACGCTTGTGCTAACCTCTGCGTAAAATCCGAGCAAAGGATTTTGCGGGAGCAACGAAATTAGTCACTTAATGTTGCCTACCTTGCACGGTCCTTAATTTATAGGTGATGCCTGAAAATTGCTTCATTATGTCACGAATTTTTATTTAATATGTCATGCATGCTAACTGGGTTAATTACGACCCGTATGTTTTTTTCTTTCAATAAAGCGCAACCACAGACTTATGTCAGTGCTCTTTTGTAATATTGTTGAATTGGTGGCTTTGGTTTTTTTTTTAATAAGGGTGCTACCTCTACAGTTACTACATTTTTTATATATAATGCCTGATTTTGAAGGTGGTGCTGGAGAATACTTTGGTTCACGCGTCGTGGACGCCCCGTTGTATTGTTAAAAGTTTCTCCGCGACCGCTGCGTCCCTGTTTTTTATGACCATTTTTAGACCCGTGTGTTAAACATTAACAATACAGCCCAATACAAACTGGTTGAATGCAATTAGTCTGTATTTTTGTAACGGCATAACTTTCGACTTGATGAACCGATTTTGATGAATCTTTTTTTATTTGAAAACTGGTTCTTCCCGTGTGTCCAAATTTGTCCAATTCTAACAATAGGATCCATGAGAAAACTATACAAGCCTTAAAATTTGCATTAAGAATGTGTGCGAATAACTTGAACGAATTTAAACTCAATATCACGCCAACCGATTTCGATGATTCATTTTTTATTCGAAAGGATGTACTTGAAAGGTTTGATGAGAGTTTGGTTAGGTTCTGATTGATTCTATTTCGTAATATTCCTATTCTAATTATACTTGTGTTAAATTTAACTTGTAGCCAAATAAAACCGTCCTCCTTTAAATATATTATCGTCAACAATTGACGTATAAATCGAACGGTATCATTGAAACGATTCGTCAACGGCTTTAGACACAGCAAGTAAAACGGCGCAGCCAGCAGCGTGTGAAATTGGATTCAGAGCCGGCCCTGAAGCTGCAAACTCAGTGGAAATGCAAATAACAATAAATTTCTTGTAGTTGTATAATAAATGAGCAACTTACAATTATAAATGTACTCATCAACCGTAGTATAGTCTATAGTTGAAATAGCTCTAAACAACAGTTCTCGGAGTGTATTTGCCAGGCATGTTTTATTATGAAACCGATTTGTTGTAGTCATATATTTATCATTCCTATACAAAATACGTAAAATACTAAGACACAGGATTGGTGTGCCAGTGGTGCGCCCCCGGTAAACCACAGTGGCACCAATGAACTAAAAGACAACAAAAGTAGCAAATTTCGATTACTATGATGACATATGGTTCAGCAGACTCTCGACCTATGTAGTAGTGCAAAGGATCCTACCTGTTTCTTTAAAAGTTATGTTAAAATTACAGGCTATATATGTCCCACTGCTGGGAATTGGCCTTCTTTGAACTATACTCTGTGTATTAGAACATAGTCCGCCACTGGCCCTCGTGCGAGTAGGTACACTAGTTCCCCCACGATGTTTTACTTTACCGTTAAGCGCGTAGTAAGTCACTTAAAATTTAAACTAACAATTTCATCCGGACCGCCCGGACACGGTCTTTGTCTCATAAAATTATTAGTACCTGGATGATTGAGACTGGCTTGTCTAACTCTAGATTCAACACGCTCTTCCAACCCGTTAGTGATTCCTAGCCTTGACCGAGTGATTGCACCATCTTTTTGTTTCAAACTATGTGATCTACTGCTTCTGCATGTTCTACCATTGACTGTTGCAACCCAATAATACCTATTTCCTCTATATCTTTTTTTCTGACGTGAAAATCGACTATTTTATTGATTCATGACTGAGCATTATTTTATAAATAATTTTGATTGAAATTGATTTTTTTGGTCTAATGTCAAACTCATTGACTTACCGTTGGTTTCTTAGTAACGCCTTCTGCTGAAGTGTACTTTGTATACCCTGTACCCGGATAAAACGACATTTTCTAAAAAAAACCGAATTATTGCCCCCGAAACCACCTGCATACAATTTAGATTATTTATTTATATTTAAAGTAAAGATATGAAACCTCTTTACTTAAATTTATTTCTTTTTGTATTTTTATAATTTTAAATGTAAAATGCCAATGAAATGTGTGATATCTATATATAATAGATAGAATTGAAATACGGACATTAAATGTTGTTTCTCTAAATATTATAAAGAAACGCAGTTTAGTCTTTTATTAGATTATAGTTGTCAAATTACATTTAGACTGTCCATCTCATGTAGTAGATGTAATTCAACTAAATAGCTCGCGATGGTTAAAATAAATTACCTCCCCTAGATAAAGACACAACGATGTTTATAAATTCACACCGAGTAATGTATGTTACAATTTATAAATAGCATTAAATTCTAAAGCTTTTAATTAACGTATACAAACAATAGAAGCGAAGCATTCTGGAGCGAAACGCAACTTTACGAGTACAGAATTTCAGGAGCAAGCGGGACTTGGTACAGTCGGCCGCTGTAATAAACTACTGACTTAACTACTTCAATTTTCAAGTCATTATTGCATAAATTAATTTATTAATTTACTTTATATTATTAGCCCTGAGCTTTGGATATTGCCTGTCACGTGTCACCTGGCATACGCTACGTCGCTACGTATTGTTATATAGTAACCGTTTACGTTTGCGTCTACTTCTACGTCTACGCACGACAGGTGACACGTAACTGATGACACTGGACAAGTGTCACGTGAGTGGTGACACGTGACCGGTGACACGTGATAAATGACATTTGACGTAATCGGGAAGAAGGTAAGGTTACAATAATTTTTACGCTATGGTTTTGATCTATTTTAAAAATATATATATTTAACGTAGTATTTATGGTTTCTAGACAGAAGTGCTGTCCTGTGTGTCACAGCCATAACTTAGGAATAGTTTTATGTACAGTAATAATGGAACAGTCCAAAATGAAATCCATATCAGGAAACGTAAGGTTGGAAACAATGAAAGTAGTTCACGCGTAACGAGTCATGCCTTGCTCGAGGCAAACTGAAATATATACAAGTACATATATAAAGACTTATATTATAACCTTGTTTTTATTAAAACTGGTACGAGACTCCCTTGAATTGCCCTAATTCAGCTCATTTGAAACCATGTCATTAGTTTTTACTAGTTACTAAGCAGAATACACATATACAGTTATACAAATAAAAATGAGTTATAAAATATTTATTCCACACTTATACTAACTTTAATTAAACCAGGAATAAATTGAGAATAATCAAAGAGAAACCGTACTAAAAAAAAATAATGAAGTCTGTGTAGTAGTCTAGTAATGTATCTGTCAATGTGTGGCGATCATAAAAAAATTCTATACTCTATATATAGATAGAAGATAATCCACCTCCACGCTTGTATATACCCATAGTAACAGACCTTCCAAATAATTGGTCTAGAAACATTATACCATCCTTTCAGAAAATCGATATTTTAATCGGAACTGTTCATCGACAAATAAATCAACACAAACCGTGGTATTTTAAATGTACTGTGTAACTGGACTTAAACAAGGGTGTACATCGTTATAACTTCGGAATAACGGTTGTGTACACAAAAACGTCAACATTAACGTATCAACGTAATACAATATAACAACGTATAATATAACGTGTCAATGTATAACGTATTCTTGGTATATTAGTACAAATTTTGCTTCTTCTTAATTTATTCCTAAGTTTATCTTTATATCAAGTATATTTGTAAGGCTGATAGGGTACTAGGCAGTCATCGACCCCATCATATCGATCCTCCTTCATATAAATTAAATTAAAAAAAATATGCTCTCACGTCCTTTTAACCATACTGGGGTAGACACAGACAGCTTTAGGTGTCCGCATTTCTCCAACCTTAGCATATAAAAGCACATATTATTGCAATAACAAATTTATTGGTCCAGCACTAGGGATGGAACTCGGGTTGCTAGCGTAACATAAGACAACCGCCCGAACACAGCTACCACGGCTCATATCGTCAATATTTTTACTATGATGGAAATTAAATGAAAAATGGAAAATAGCGGTAATGGTATGTGATGGGAGAGCAGGCAGCTTGTTTTAAAAGCAATTAAAATATTCTCACCGAAGTTACACTGGCACAGAGAGGCTCCAGTCCGACAGATCCGCCCTGAGTACATATACACATTGGAATGGAGCCAAAGGCAACGTTGTTTGAGAAGGAATAAAAATGCAATTTATACTCAAGTGCGTCAAATAAGCGTATCTAACTTATCTAATTTATACAATTAAATTGGTATTGAAAAGATATGTTCAATTTAAAAAAATTAATAACACAGTGTTTAAAATTTTCCAACTCGTTATATTTAGAAAATTAATATTTACTATATTACTCGCATCCGGACATTCAAATCTTAAAAATTATACCTCGATTAAGAATTGGAAGAGCTGTGCCAAAGAAATGGTGGTCGTAGAAGGAAATCATGGCTGCGTTACATCACTGAACCGAAATTGCGAGTGCGAAAGAAAGAGATATGGTAAACTGCTTGCCAACCTTCCCACGCTTCATCTGAGAGGCACTTTAAGAAGATAACGAAGGAATTGGAGCTGGAACCGGCAGCTGACAGGTGCTCCAACTGCTGAGCAGTAGTAATATGTGTTGTTGTACAAGCGTTTCTCACAACTGTATGCGGAGCTAACGAGCGGAACAATTTAACGACTCGACTCATTACCTATGTCCTCGCTCGCGCTCCGCAAACTATGTTCAGTTTACAATTTATTGGAGGAATTATTTATATTTTCATCAAAAATGGCTGCCAGCTTAATTATGTATTTGTTTACTAGATTCTTTAAATACTTGTTTGCCTGTTATGTTTCCTAATTCGATCTCCGGTGAGCACTGAATTGTTTATTGCAATTTTAAGTGCTGATTTCCCACGCTCTCGGCGGTGCAAGAAACTTATCTTCGTCGTCTGCCAATCCACACAAGGGCTGGTGGTGGACAATGCCCCTATACTCTCTTTACAGACAAGGTCTGTACCCAGCAGGGAGACATATATATACGTAGGCTATACCTCTAACTAATTTGTAGGGCCGAATGTTACTTTAATATTCTATTTTATAATAAATATCATGTTTTAAAAAGAATATTTGCGAGTAAAAAGACAAACCGACTTTAAATCAAATCTAAAGTTAAACGTCCGTCAAAAAAGCGCCCTATTTCTGTATTTACGAATTATGTTTACGATAATATATTCACGAAATAAAAAAATCAGAACCTAACTAAACTTTTATCAAACTACTCATAAAGTACATCCTTCCAATAAAAAATGAATCATCGAAATCGAATGGCGTGATTTTAAGTTATTCGTCCATTTGTCGCGCATATGAATGAAAATTAAAGACATACGGTTTTCTGTTAGATGCCATTGTCAGAATTACACCAAATTGATATGGGATGACAGGTAAAGCACCAGCTTTCGAATAAAGAATCATCCAAATCGGTTCACCTAGTCTAAAGTTATGAGGTAACAAACATAAAATACAGACCGATTAAGGATCTCCTCTTTTTTGAAGTCAGTTGAAGCTTTGAAAGTACCGCCAAAATATAAACCTATGGTAATAATGTACTTAGTATGTTTCTTGTTGGACTAGTGATATTTTTATTAAGAACAAATTCAAGCACAACCCACACAAAACCTTTAATCAAGCATTAAAAACAAAAGGCTCACTAAACACCGCAGCACATCTTATCCGGCCAAGTTGGTTTGTTCGCTTCATTAAACAGACGTTTGTCTTTATCCTTCGCCTCAAATTTCTATACAAATAATGTTTTTGTGGAAACATCCATTTGTCCGCAAGCTCAATAATTGCCCTTGATACATATCGAAGTAATGTTAGAAGAAAACCTTCACAAATGAATATTAGTAATAAAAACGATTTTTTGATGTAAGCTTCTACAGCACAAGAGTCATTAGCACCTAACCAAATTCTCATCAAATTATTCTTAAGTAAATCATAAAAAATCAACATATAGAGTTATTCGTCCATTTGTGGCGTACATACTTAATGCAAATTTAGGCCTTATATGATTTTCTCATGAATACCACTGTCAGAATTGGACCAAATTTGAACGGGACCACACATGAAACACTAGTACATATCAATTAATTAATTTTGATGTCGATGGGAGAGGACATGAGACCCTTTTATTTTTTTAGTATGGTACAAACATACAAAATATTTTTAAAAGAGTGTAAGATTGATAAGTTTTTGTTTTCAATAAAGTTTTAATGAAACAACACTGGCAAGGAGAAAATCTTTATAACAAAAAGGAGAAAGACCGATCCATTGGCGCTATCAATCATCAGGGCGAACTTGAAACAGCTACGTCATTCTATTAAGAAAACTTCACAATTTAACATCCGCGTTCGAGAGCTTAGAATTGAAATAAGACCACAAAAAAATAATCCTTAAAGATAGGAAACTCTTTAGAAACCGCTACTGGGAAGGATTGCCGTTACCGACATTTGTGACTAAGTACTTTGCAAGACAAAGTATATTTCGAACAATTTGTCCGCGTTGTCCAGCGCATAAATACGAACCTCATCAGTATGAATGGAGACAGCCCAAGCCCGGTTAGGAATTCAGTCAATTCCGAGTGCAGTGTTACGAGCTCTAACGCTATATCCAACAACTTACTTGAGGGTATTATGTGTTTGAAACGTCGTTGACCTAATAGCTTAGGGTACGGTCTGCGACAGCCCTGTAGTTCTGGGCTCTCAAGAATAAGACTAGGGTATCCCCTGCCTGTCGTACAAGGCGACTAAAAGGGGCCTCGGGTTCACTGGGCGACAAGGGTGGGGGCCTGAGTCGTCCACCAAAGTGGACCCGGGAAGAAGGCGACATCGGCTGGCCCGTGTCGCCTTGCGCTGCGAAGGCACAGGGGGGGAGGGAGTACCCCCCCCCGGGACGTGCTCTCCTTGAGCACAGTGCAGAGGGGCTCCGGTGCGTTCCACTGGAGATCCCGGAGCCCCTCGTCATGCACCGAAGAAAGGGCCACCGGGGAGGTTTTAGTGGGTAAGAACCCCACATAACCGCCGCCTTCCCCCGACACGCCTTCGACGTGAACCATGTATTACAAGTTTAAACTTAGATGGAATTGTTAACAAGATTTTTTTTTAAAGAAAGCTAGCGATATTTCTTTTTTTTCCTGTAATATTACTAACAATCTTGTTAACCATTCCAACTAAGCTTAAGCTTGTGCTAGGACATGGTTCACGGCAATAGTCGAATGGTGGATTCGAACCCACGACCTTACGATTCGCAGGCCGTACCCTAAACCATTAGGCTATTGACGCTTAAAGAAAGAATGTTAGTAATATTTATGAAAAAAAAATTGCTAAAAAAATCACATGCTGGTGTATGATGGCGGTTATTCAATTTATTTAAGACTGG
Source organism: Meandrusa payeni (assembly GCA_029286785.1). Lineage (NCBI taxonomy): Eukaryota > Metazoa > Arthropoda > Insecta > Lepidoptera > Papilionidae > Meandrusa > Meandrusa payeni. Next base: position 528,675 of record JAGSMX010000023.1, read on the forward strand.
TTTGCGAGTACTTGGCACCATATTTACATCACTTGCTATTACTCCAGAACAGCACAGGACAGTCGAAATAAACAAAAAATTTAATCGGAGTGTATATCAAGTGCCTTAATTATCTGCAATATCAATTCGAACCGTGAAAATTTAAAAGCATTTATTCTGTAATTGAAAACAGATTAAATATTATGCTACGCCTAATTAATAGGCAGCCATATATTTGAACGGTATAATTAATAGATTAACTTATCCAACGTTAGAGCGGGATTTCATCAAATCAAATTGAGCAGTGTGTTAATGGCTCCAGGGGTTGATCGGTACAATTTGTGAAGCACGTTCCGCTTTCTGCTTCCAGTTACGTTCAGCTAATTGGCCATAACTTGGAAGCACGTGCAATAAGTTAAATGATATTAGTAGGTAATTGGTGCCTGACTTAGAGCTCCCTTGATGAATTTAACGAGCCAATGATCATACGTTAATTACTAAATATCTCTGCATTGGTATAACCTTAGGTCTTCCGTGGATATGATTGGAGGAAGGTACTCAAAGTCAGAGCATTGGTAGAAAGATAGATAGATAGATAAATCCTTTATTGCACCAAAGTGAATGCACAAAGGCGAGCTTAATGCTATTTAGCATTTTCCTCCAGCTAACCTTTAGTGGTTAAGAGCAGACTAATAGTGCCGCTAAAAATAGCGTTTTAAAAAAATCATATAGATAAATAAATATATATATATATATATATATATATATATATACTAGTTTGTAATTGTTCATTGTTTGAGTAGAAAGTATTCAGATACACGCGATTTAAAGACATTAGTTGACGAAGCCTGCCCTAATTTCAATCGGTAAACTATTCCATAGTTTTATAGCTGTACAGGGACGTGTGACGGACTATGCCCTTATACTCTCTTTACAGATAAGGCCTGTGCCCAACATATGTTTACTCCCTTGTTACGCATAATATAGAAACCGTCCAAGCCTTACCGCGAGACCCTTGTGTCGAGTTTCGGGCCTAGCCACTTCGAGCTATGCCAGTTCTACATTCGGTCAAACAGCCAAAGCCAGCTTCTCCGACTTATCTTACACAGATTAGTCAAAACTTAAGGTAAATTATGCAGTAACGGCTTTCTTTTTATCCAAAAAAATAATATGATTTATTTAACTCATATTATTAATGGATACTAAATTCCTACGCTAACATTTACTGGAAGATTAATGGACACTCCTTTTAAAAATGATTTCTTAATTGCACTTTTCTTTTCAATTAATTTTTCGTAATTCTTTTCATCGTTAGATTAAAGATGCTTTGAACGTGAAGACTGGTCCAAGTGAATAATGTAAACATTTCTTATGTCTGGATGATTGATAACACCAGATGAATGAGCTCCCGTTGATTGTTACATAGATTTATTCAAGAAAGCGTAGCTTTAATCAAAACACGTTCACAAAAATCTAAAAATGTGTGAAAAGATATATGATGCTGTAATATATCTTTTTTTATATCTGAATTAAAATCTGATAAGAATGCTGAAAAACAGTAAAATAACTTTTTAAATAGACGCGTACCACTGTAAAATAACACTACTAAGCACTTTTACTAGCAAAGGATTACGCTCTAACGCGTTTTTAAGTCACTTGGGGTAGACGGATTCAAAAGTTATCCTCTTTTGTATTGCAGCTACAGCTTTTTGCTTTTATAGAGGACTTACACTCTTTAAAAGTAACCATGGCATGGCATTTGGAAATTGATTTTTTCAATTCAAAATTGGTATAAACAAGTATATTTACGAATCAAACGTTATACGTTGGCGTGATTTTTAGTTATTAGTCCATTTGTCGCGTACATACTTAATGCAAATTAAATATTCTCATGGACATTTCTGAATTGGACCAAATTAAAATGGGACTACACGGGACGCACGAGCTTTGAAATGAAAAAGAATCATCAAAATTTAAAATACTTATGTAAGCGCCTAGATGAATTCCTTAGCAAGCAGTAACTCATTCGTTTATCTGTATAATTTCATGAGTGTAAGCCGGTTGGGATTTGAGCCTCCAACAGTCTAACAATTATCCAATAGGTTACTCAAGATACTATGAGCTTCTTTTGTTTAGAATGAAAAAATAATACCCTAAACCTCCCCTCTTTTTTAAAAAAAGTACTGTAAAAAGGAAACAATTTAAAAATTAAACCGCTACAAAACCCGTACAAGTAGTATTATCTAATCAGTTTTACTGAACGAAAACTGGATCAGTTATTCCTCCTTTGAAACTGTAAGAGAGAACATACATGCAATTCGGCAACGCGCCAAATTCTACATTAAATTACACTAAAGTCTCGTATGGACAAGACGAAAATACGATTAAAGTTGAATTCAGGATGAACTAAGTATTAAAAACATTACTATTTTCATCCAGTTTTTATGTTGTAAAGTAGAAACCCAGTACTGACTAAAGTTACTGTAAATTAATTTTCATCCTTCTTAATATATATGTTTTTAAATTCTCAGTCGCCGAATCGAACTCGTCGTAGTTAGCCTAATAATTATACTAGTTCAAATACCGTTATATTGGTAAATATACCCACAAAATATTACACACAACATGTGCGAGTTAAAGCGCCTGAATTATGGTAAGAGCAAATATATGAAAACATCTAGTTAAGCCACTGCAACGTTCAGCATCTGCTGTTGAATAAATGGGTCATAATGGTCGGGTAAATGAGTCGATCATGTGAAGTGGAGGTATATTATACATCCGGCTACCCAATTCTATTTTAATAGGTAGGAAACGCACCTACGATCTCATTAGTAGGTGTTTGTGGGTGGCAAGCCGAAGTATAACATTGCATTGCAGTCCCAAACAAGTAATACTGTTGCACAATTTTCTATCAACTTTTACACTTCCATACATGTACACAAATAAAGCTTATTCACATTCGCAGACATCATGTTAATATGACACTAAAGTTTATGTTAAGGAATTAAACAAAGGTGAATATCATTTTATAATTAAGGTTAAGGTTTCCAAAAATAGCTGAGTTCAAATGGAAAATTAAAAAATATTTGTTTAAATTGCATTTTTAAAATTTTTATTTAGTCTTTGATTACTTCATATTGTTTAGTTCGAGATATATATTAAAAAGCATGTTGTGAATTATCTTTTGTTTACACAATTATTCAACAAATACCGATTCAGTTACCAATAACTTTTTGTTGTCTGTACAAAACTTGAAACACTAAAACCGGTAACGCACCATAGGCAATATGTAAAGCAGTCACGCCTTGCATTGCACCGCACTAACGTTGCCCATAGACATCGTGTTTTGACAAAGTTTTCAAGATAAAAATGACGATCTTAGTATATTTTAATTAAAATTAATAAAAATCAGTGCCTTCTAAACATGACTGTGTGGAAAAAAGTTGACAATGAGGAATGTTACGCAGTCGGTAAGTGTTTTGATTTATGAAATCTAATGTTGAAAATAAAAAGTTAACATTTTTTTTTATATAGTCTCCTAATCGTTTGTAGAACTTCCCTCCCGCGGAGTCCAGATAAATATAAACATTGCCTCATTCCCGCTCTGCTATCAGTTCCATCCTGGTAGAAAATTGTTATTTTATATAATATCTTTTTTAACTTTTTATGAGTTTGACCACTCCCATTGGCGTATGATTAAGTATCGTATTGATTAGTGATCTATAACAATTGGAACTTACGCCGGGGCCAATGTTATTTTAAGTGACCTTTAAATAATATAATTTTTTTAAATAATTTGTTTAACTAAATATATATGACGAACTTTATACATAGTTAGCAAATTTTTGTAAACTGCCTTAATTTGTCAATAAAACAAATATTTTACGTCTGTATATACGGATTACAACTATAGTATATTGAAAACAATTTGTTGCCTTTTAACTTCCTCAATATCAATTATTAGAATTGATTTCCTTAAGACATAAATATCCTTATTGCGTGGATGGACAAAATATTGTCACTGCAATGTTTTGTCATTAAATTTAATATTAAATCACTAGTGTTTCGTTCTATTCTACATACAAGAAAAAATAATGTTATAGTTGAAATGTAGAAAAGTACTAACTACTTACAATGCTTGTATGCTTGTTTATGTTTAATACAACAATATTAAACATAAACAAGCATACAACAACAAGCTCTTGCAAGTCTAATGGTATAAATGAACTGAATTTAAAATTTCTCTGGCCATACCTACAGGTAAGTCCAGAGCGAGAGAAGTCTTATGTTAATTAAATATTGTCTATTACAAGTTTTCTCTCTCCGCCAATTCAATATTATGTAAATTTATTATTTTATTATATTTAATATATAGAAATCTAAGTACTATTTATAAATGTATTATATTTATTACAAGACTCTGTATAAATGCCATGTAAAAGTATTATTTTGCATGCATGACATTGGGTAGTCCTGGGGACTGCTTAAAATCGGTGCTGTCGCCTCCTTGTGACAACACAACTCAGATGGTGTGTAATGTTGGCATCATGACCTATTTATCTGTTCCCTCATTTAATTGTATTTTGTTTATTTTTCTTTCTTTTTTGATGTGCATTATATTTCATTTGTAATGTGTTTTTGTAAAATGTAAATGAGTTATGTAGTGATTTATGTACTGCTGCATGAATGGAAATATCTCAAATTTGTAGAATACTAGTGTCTAGTTTGGGCATTTATTTGTTGATGTGCTGAACAACACCTGAGAAGGGGGAAGGAACTCTTCCCATTTCTTTCTCTTTTCTACTCGAAGAATATGAACATTACTCCAACTTCTATAATGTATATAATAATATACAAATACATGATTTAAAAAGCACTGTAGCATACACCTCCATCACCCTCTTGTATATGTTTACTATCATAGAGAATTTGCTTTCATATAAAGATATATATGCATGTGTTTGTTAGGAAGAATATATATAATTTGATCGTCTAGTTAATAGATGGCGCTGGTATTAGAGCCAATGTGTAGGCATGTTGTAATAGAGCAGACATGTTTTGGGGTCAAGTACAGGGCCTTGTGTACTATTTAAATGAGGAAATACCTTATTAAGATTTGTTTGATATCGCAATCTGCCGATTGGTCTTGATTTATCTGCACATTATTGAATTAAATATATAAAAGCACTCAAGCCTGTTGCCCAGTGGGGTAAACAGAGATCATGGACTTTGCTTCCGATTATACCATAATCACAACTGTTATGACTGAGGAATTTCCAGAAAAGGCTCCTTATTTTCTTATAAAGGCAACAACATCGGCAATATCTCCGATGTGCTGTGTTATCATGAAACAAGGGGGAATATAACGAAATAGAATTAATCAGAACCTAACCAAGCTCTCATCGAACTATCCTTGACATACATATTTTCAAATAAAAATTATTCATCCCAATTGATTGGCACAATATTGACTTATTCGTCCATTTGTCGAGCACATACTTAATGCAAATTTAAGACTTATATAGTTTTCTCAAGGATGCCATTATCAGAACTCGACCAAATGAACTCTGACTAAAAGAACTCTGCCTGTGCTGCCTGTGTAGTCCACAAGCACCAAATTTCAAATAAAAACAAAAGTTTTGACTAAAAAAACAATTTAAAAAAATTCAACCAAATTGATAACAGTTGATTGTTAAAATCTGTCACATACTGAGAGTTTATAGTGTTTCAAGTTTAACACTTTAGTGTGTATACAATGTCCTTCAGTTAGCTTTAAATTTTTCCCTGTAGTTTGTTTTGTTTTATAGTTTGTTTTCAAACGACTTCAATAAAGAAGGAGATTTTCAATTTTGTCTGTATGTTAGTTATACTAACTTTCGACTGGGTGAAACGATTTCGATGATTCTTTTTTATTTGAAAGCTGGTGCTGGTTAAATTTGGTCCTATCCTGATAGTGGGATCCATGACAAAACCATATATGTCTTAAATTTGTATCAAATAAATGCGCGATAAATGATAGATCAACTCAATATCACGACAACCGATTTCGATGATTCATTTTTTTTAAAGTACTTCTAGGGTAGTATGATGAGAGCTTGGTTAGGTTTTTTTTTTTTTTTTATATGAAAAGTGGCAAACGAGCATACGGCTCACCTGATCTTAAGTGATCACCGTCGCCCATGAACATCCACAGCACCAGAGGAGCTGTAGGTGCGTTGCCGACCTTTGAGATAGGAATAGGCTCGTTTCTTGAAGGTACGTTTCTACGGTAATTCGGAAATGCAGAGACCATTCGCCTGTAATAACGTCTTACGTTTGGTTCGATTTGAAGTGGTTTCTTGTTATAACTCGTAATATACATAACAAATAATATACTTGTAAGCTTTACATATGTGTATTTACACAGCCCTTATGCGCACACGCAGCGTAGGTTTTTTAGCAGACTACACCCGTTGTTTCCTGTTACATTACCTCGTATAATCGACAGGAAACTACATCCACCACTGTCCCTATTGTTTGCGGGCAATTTCTTTACACGACTTACAATGTTTAATGATGAATCAACGACTTGGTACAAGTACTTTGTAACTTATATTGAAAAGAAGTCGAACTTCAAGGGAGACGCCAGAGAATACTAAGAATCAATACAAGTATTTGTTGGCAAATTCTTAAAGCACTTTTTTTGACGGGAGGGAGGGGGAAATCTTCAAAAAGATACCCCGCCTTCTTGGGCTCCGGGATCTCCAGTGGAACGCAACGGAACCCCTCTGCACTGTGCTCTCGGAGAGCACGTCCCGAGAAGCGAAGAGTTGAAACCCAGGGGGGGACCCTGTGCCTTCGAAGTGCAAGGCGTCACGGCCTAGCCGATGTCGCCTTCTTCGCGAGTCCACTTCAGCGGACGATAAAGGCCCCCACCCTTGTCGCCCAGTGAACCCGAGGCCCCTTTTAGTCGCCTTCTACAACAGGCAGGGGATACCTTAGCCTAGTACTTAATCTATCTTTCCAAACGTAGACAAGTTTATGAGTAAAATCAAAAACCGACTTCAAATAGAATCAAACATTAAACGCTATTACGCGCGTACGCCCTTTTTATATTTCAGAATATAGAGAAAAATAAAATTCAAGTAGTTGGATTTAATATGTCGAAATGAAATTCTGAAATAGTTGATATATCTCCTATTTCAATAAAATCAATAGAAAAATTACCTTTCGATTTTCTACTTGGCTTACATAGTTGCGTTACAAGTGCTAAACTTAGAACTCACTCAAGGTTTACTTAACAGGGATACTTGTTTAGTTTTTGTCACAAGTTAACTTTCTTGCCGCCAACCGAGTGTACAGGAAAATGCAAGGGAATAATTAAACAAGTATATTTACGAGTAAAAACAAAAGCCGACTTCAAATAGATTAGGAATATTGTGAAATAGAATTAATGAGAATTGTGTCCTTGTGTCGAGTTACTAGCGATAGAGGTTCAGGCTAAGCGACCTAAGAGCTATGCCACCTCTCAATCCGGTGAAGCAGTCAAGGCCAGCTTCTCTGGCCAATCTGTGTAGTTCGTCATTAAAAAAAAACTACCCTTGAATTACACCCTTTTCTATAAAAAAATTACCATCGAAATCTGTTGGCGTGATATTGAGTTATTCGTACATTTGTCGCCCACATACTTAATGCAAATTTCACAATTATATGGTTTTCTCATGGATCTCATTGTCAGAATTGTACCAAATTGGACTGCACGGGAAGCACCAGCTTTCAAATAAAAATTAATTATCAAAATCGGTTCACCCTGTCGAAAGTTATGAGGTGACAAACATAAAAAAAATACAGACGTATTGCGAACCTCTTCCTCTTTTGAAGTCGGTTGAAAAAAAAAACTAAAGAGAAAAATCAATATAGATTTATTATTTTTAATTATTCAAAATAAAGATTTAGGAAACATTGTTTTGAATCAACTAGGCGACAAGTAGTCATCTATATATATAAAAGAGAAAGTGTGTGGGTTTGATCCGTTTAGGCTCCTAAATGGCTGGACCGATTTCAATGAAACTTTCAGGGAATCTTCAGATTGACCCGGCGATTAATCGTGTAAAGTTTGGTGATGATCGGAGCACTCCTCTTTTTGAACTACTTGAATTCTATTGTTTTATAACCCAATTTTGTATTGACACATGCGTTATGTATAATTATGTCATTATGAACCGTATTGAAGTACAAATATTTTGAATGATAAGAATGATACGTGTACATTTACTGAAATGTATATGGGTGTAGGTAATTATCTTCACCTGCTCGAGAAGTGAATAGAAGAGAATGAATACGAAGAGAAATGAAAATTTGATATATTGTGAGAGTTAAATTAAATATTTAATGATGTAAGTTTATTGTTTAAATAAAATAAAGCAAAATCTAGCCGAAAACGGGCTGGTTACGCTAGTAGATTATAATAATAACAATACAAAAAATACTCTAAAAGGAAATTCACACGGTATTTAAATGTATGTTTGTATGTACGACCCTCGGCATTAAGGAAACCAATACGAAGAGAAGAATGAGTATGTCATATCTAAACAGGTATATGTATTTCGTTTTTCACCCGACCTCAAAAAAGGAGGAGGCTTAATTTGTGTGTATGTTTTTTATGTTTCCTACTTCATAACGTACCACTGGGTGGACTGATTTTAATGATTTTTTTATTTGAAAGCTGGACAATGGCAATGGCAGGCAAAAATGCATCAAGTATGTATGTATGTACGTAAGTACGTGCCCGACAAATGGACTAATAACTTAATATCACGCCAACTGATTTCGATGATTTTTTTTATTGTAAAGGATGTACTTTAAGAGTAGTTTGTAGTAGAGTTAGTTCTGATTATTTCTCAAATAAATGGAGGGCATCTGCGTTTAACATTTGATTCAATTTGAAGTCGGTTTTTGTTTTTGCGCGTTAATATACTTGTAGTTTTTTTAATTTAGCGAACACATTGGGCCGTCATAAAGGCTTTACGGTCCGCAATTCGTCCGTGGGTATACACCGACCGACGGATTAATAATACCGTTGGGTGACACAATTAACTGAACAACGTTACCGAAAAGCCCTCAGTACATTTAGCGCATAATACCGCAGCCGGCGAACTACATTTCGAGCTAAATTAATTTTGAATAGAGGCCTTGATGAAATGCCTAATTCTCATATGGTAGCTGATTCCTAATTAAAGTTTAATGATTTTACAAAAGATCCACACTCAAAAATAATTATTGAAATGGTAAAGTAACAAATACTTATCTCTGCTGAAATTCTACTGTTGAACTATTTATGATGACTAATTATTGTGGGTCACATAACCAAGGAATAGTGTACAAATACAATTGGCCAGAGAGGCTGGCCTTGACTGCTTCACCGGATTGAGAGGTGGCATAGCTCTTAGGTCGCTTAGCCTGAACCTCTATTGCTAGTAACTCGACACAAGGGTCCCCCCGGTGAGGGGTAACCTCGGCTTGTTCGGTTAATAAGTTTTCCGTAAGCATTCCGCATTTTATTGATAAAAACTATTTGGGTTTGGACAGTCAAGCTAAACTATTTAACCTAGCTACTTCGGGAAGCGTTGGCGCTGAGAGAAGAAGTGGCGGATGAAACTCTAGCAACGCTCCTAATCCTATCCAAGGGGTGGGGTTATCCCATAAAATATTTATATCGCGCAAGGATTGTTCGCAACCTTCGACGGACGCGAATGGATGCTTTGCGTAACTGTAGCGATCTATCCTGTGCATTTTACTAAAAAAAAACGAAATATCACACATTGTAAATTACATGACCTCACCACTTATGGGACCTAATAAGTTTGACAAAATGCGGACGATTGCTGTCTATGTTTACTCCGCTAAATCCGACTGAAGCAACTGATCTAACCGTCGCCCACACGAGTGCCTATGCGCTGAGTTACTTCAATAGACATTCAGGCTTAAACTTCAGCCTTCTCTCAAAATCTATTATCCCGTAGACTCTTCAATGTCGATATGGATGCCGGTTTTTCAAATCCGGTGAAACAGTACAGGCTGTATAGATTCGTCACAAAAAAAACAATAGTTTTGACCCGTTCTATTTTACCTTTAAGCACAATTTATATACGTGTGTATGTATTATGTTAATCAACGTAGATTAACTTTAAACTTGTTTGAGTAAATTTCGTCGCAAGTTAAAAACATGCGACGGTCGATGCGTGTAATTCCACGCGCCGGCATCGTCTTACTTTATTGTTAATTAAAGACCATTAGTGTAATATTACACTTGCCCACTGTTGTAGCGATATCACTTTAATTTCCAAAAATATAACGTTAGTGTGTATATATATATATATATATATATATATACACAAAATATAAGATATATACCATTGTTTAAGAGAGAAAGAAAATGTACGCGCACACTGCTCTCTCTTGCTCCTACAGTATGAAACTCTAACTTCACTAATATCTCCCTCTCAACTTCCCTTCACCTCTTCCGATCACACTTTTCGTAACGCATTTACAAACTTACTCTCCAAATCAAGCGTGCGTAACCAAGTTTTTCATCAACAATGGCCAGAGGTTTTTGAATTCTACATTCAAAATTCAAAAAGTCGCATTCTTTCGCGTCTCGCCAGACCCCTTAAATTCGCATTAACTGTGCTTTGTGGACGCGGCCCCATTCCCCACCTGAGGAAGTCCAATTGTGAGCTGTCAAAACGGGCCCCGTCGCCCAATAGGGGCCGGCGTCGCCCGATTCGACTCTGGACCCTCGACATACAGTATAGCGTAAATGGAATGAGCTAATTGAAACGGAAGGAACAAAGGTCTTTTATGTGCATGAGAACCCTAACTGTACGAATTTATTACAATCAGTATTACGTCCTTGCTTTTATTAACCGACTTCAAAAAAGGAGGTCCGCAACTCGTACGTAGCACTAATTTATGAACCAATTTTAAAAGAAAATTGTTTGATAGGTATTGATTTTAATTAGGTCCCATTAGTATTTTGTTGGCATATAATCTTTTTATAGGAAAAGTGACAAACAAGCTTACGGATCACCTGATCTTAAGTTATCACCGTCGCCCAAGCTGCAGGTGCGTTGCCGGTCTTTTCCGGAAGGAATACATAGGTAACAGTGCGCGGAAGAATGATAAAAAGATACGGTGGTATGGTAGTATGGAATTCTCTCGGGATATGCGGTAATGGAAATCGATAGCTGGGATGATTCCGAACAATTCCTATTCCGAGATGTAAATGAATGCCAAAGAGATGGTGTCATATGTAAGTATGTTAGGAGCACAAAGTTAGTTGCTTGAAGAGATACGATGTAAAATTATTGAGTAAATATATAGAGAATTGTCGGTGGGGAAATAAAAACAAACATATCGATGTACCTGCAAGAGCTATTACGCATTAACATCCAGCACTGCATTTCCACGTAGGTGGGATCGTGATCAAGCTCTTGTTTAGAACGTACAAAGAAAGTCACATTACTATTAATTGTAGACAAGAGTGTAGTGTCTCTATCGAAATATTTAAATATATAAATAAGGACCAAAAGAAAGTAATATTTCGCAAATCGCAAAATCTGTGAAATCCTACTTTCACGTCCTACGCAATCAACTTTGTCATAACCCTCGGTGCGGTTAAACCGGTTTAGGAAGCAAACACAATTATGTTAACATTACGCCTACACTGCAATATGGGGTGCAGTGTTAAAGACAAACATTTGTGCGTTGCCACAGCTGGTTCTTCTGTAAGTGACCTGTGAATTCTGTATATTTCAAAGCTTTCAAGCTGAACCTCTTTCAGTGCGGAGAATTTATAGGCCTTGAGCATATCGACACTAGCAATTTATATGAGTCCTGAAGGCGCTGTTATATATTTTTATAGGGTATTAACTAGTGCTTGACCACGATCCCACCTGATGTTAAGTGGTGATATAGTCGAAAGATGGAAGCCCATTCGTTCTACTCTTGAAGGCTCCCACGTCGTACTTGGACGGAAAGACTGACGCCGGTAACTTGTTCCACTCCTTTGCTGTACGCACGTTGAACGATGACTCAAATCGCTTCGTTCGGATGCGCGGAACATCGATATCCTGTTTAATTCACATCAACTAGTAGCTTCGAGAAGATATTACTGCGGTGGCCGCTGTTAGTGTACTTCGTTTACGAAGTAATAATTGCCTAGCCTCGTCCAGCAATTAGATGGGTCGGCAATCGGAGGGAGACTCTTACCATCCTTCTTTAAGAGCACCATCCTAGCCTCCTTCCAGTCCGAGGTCCACCCGGCTTCGAGACAATTGTCTGTCTACCAGCTGGCTAAGTGTCCCTCCTAGACCGGCGGCGAGAGCCAGCACTCACAGTCTACAGGGAATCCCGTCAGGGCTTATTTGCTTATGCTATGTTATGGGCTCTGTGCCACTTCTCTGGCCAATTTGTTTGTCCACACCATTGAAAAAAAAACAAGATTGTGTATATTATTTCTTTACTAATATATAAATCACTTACAGTACTGTGTACTCCAGTCATGTCACCCCAAGTTCCATAAATCATAATCAATTGCCGTAGATAGCGGTGTTTCCCAGGTGTTACACTGTTTGACATCCTTATTACCTGTCCTATCGCATTACGGCGGTGTCGCATGCCAGGTGCGCCGCCGGTCGCGGTCATAGAGTAGCTGATTTATAGACGCGCCATTGAACACATATGCTGCGTTGATTCGCGTTGGAGTAATTATGGAATCAGCTCAAATCATTGCGGTTTTTTTGACTTGAAGACAAGTATATTTACGAGTAAAAACAGACACAGACTTCAAATCGAACCTAAGGTTAAACGCTATTACTCGCGGACGCCTTCTTTGTATTTCCGAATTATCGCAAGAATATTACGAAGACGCCATATAATTAAGGAAATCTGGACTCATTTAAATAGGACTACATAGGAGCTTTCGAGAAAAAATAGCCAATAGCCTAATGGTTTAGGGTATGGTCTGTGAATCATAAAGTCATAGATTCACCATTCGACTATTGCCGTGAACCATCTCCTTGAAGAAGCTTAAGCTTAGTTGGAATGGTTAACAAAAATGTTAGTAATATTTCTAGAAAAAAAAAGAAATATTGCTAGCTTTCTTTTAAAAACTTTTATAACAATTGTAATCCGACTCAACGTTTTTAAATTTCTTTGACGTTACAATCAGCATTCATAGCGCGACAGTGAGCACATTCCGGCGCACTCACGCATTGTGTCACATTAGCTGTCGCCTTGTACGTACGACGCCTCTGTAACATGCGTATGGCTGTGGTGAATACCTGACGGTAGAGGGGCGGGACACGTTTCCACATATAGAGGATATGGGATTGAGTGTGGAGTTTTTATCAGTTTATTTGAATTCGTAGGAATTTCTCTTGTAAGGAATGATGCGTCATTAGTTCTTCAACTTCCGAACTAACGCTTCAGTTGGGGAGTAAGTTGGTGAGAGCGACGGGGAAAAGTGTATGCCCTATAATTTTTAATCATGTCACACTAACTCACTAACGCACACACTCAACTACACATAAAAATTTGGCTTGGCTAAATTAAATTACAAAAAAGTCATAAATTGTCGTGGGAAGTACTGTCACCTATCGCTCAGAACTCGATCCTAAGTAATAAATTTGTTTATGTAATATAATAGCATAGGATGAATTGTAATTTGAATATTGTTGTTTGTTTTGTTTAATAAAGATTATTATTATTATAAACAATCAAAATAGCAGAAAGTCAAGTGAGTTTGAACCTGTGCCCTATTCAACTCCGTTAACATTGTCAACGAAAATATAATTGTGTTCACATTTAACAGCGGTATGCGCATTAAACACGAGAGCGCCATGTTAAAATTCTTCGCCTCTACAATAAAGAAAACAAACAATTAAGACTTGTGAGTGATTCTTAATTGCTGCTTATTGCATCCGAAGCGTCTGGGCCCCAGCTGTGTCGTGTAGCGGTTAACTGTGTCATATAAATTAATCCGTTGTTTAACACTCGATTGAACTTTCGTATTGTTCCTCTGCATGCAGAGGATTCATCTATACATATAAATAAAATTGGAGTATCTGTTTTTAAATATTAAAATTAACCACTCTTTAATACACCACCCATACGTCTTAGGCATCCCAATAATACGTACGATGTGGTTTGCCTCCATCTTCCTTATTCGGACGGCTCAGGAATGGAATTCTCTGAAGAGATCAGTCTTTCCATACGGATACAATCTGGACACCTATAAGTCCAATGTGAACAGACACTTTATAGGCTCGCTTGTTCCATTCTAGGCTTCATTTTCGCCTTCCACCAAGCGAGATAGAAGCTAAACGTGAGCCTATTTTGTATTACGGTACATATTAGATATATGTGCCGTATATACATTTGTATAACAGCTTTTTTAATAATATATTCTTATTAAATTTTTTTTTAATTTTTGTCTGTCTGTATGTTCCGGCTAATTTTTGGAACGGCTCGACCGATTTTGAAAGGTTTTTCACTGGCAGATAGCTAATTTAATAAGCTAGGCTAGCTAGCTTAGGCTACTAAAAGGCTAAAGATAAGGTTATTGATCAGGTACATACTGTAAATTATTAATTATTTGCATAGTTTAGTTGTTTATTAATTATCCCACTAATTCCGCTAAAATTATAAATGTGAACGTTGCTATGAATAGACTTTTGTTTCTCAATCACGCCGAAAGGCTGAATGGATCTGGATGAAATTTGGCCGAGAGATAGATTATAGCCTGGAATAGTACATAGGCTAATAGTACTGGAAAAGTACTAGGTAATTTTATTTGGATTTAATGTTGCTAAGGAAGTTGTTATTCAGTCGTGTGGTCTAAAACACACTCGTTCTTTTAGCCTTTTATTACATTTGGTTTATTTGTAGAAATGTGTTTTTGCGCCTTGTAACTAAACAACTCTGCTTATAATTAACAGATTCTCATCTCTGTTGATCCTAACTCTAGCGTGGACTATTACCGCTCTCAAAAGATTTAGAAAAAGGTTAAATCACCCCGGAAATTTGAACCCTCTATCAATCACTGTAGTAATCCAAGCTCTGGACCACTGCAATAAATAATGCTCTTAATCCGCTTTCTCCATTTAGCATATCTCAGTGGCGCAGTTTTTTTTGCTCCGTTTTAATAAATTCTCGTTAAAGATGGACCACTCGACAAAAATCTTTGAAACAAAGCGACCCTCTTGTGTGATAAAATTAAAAATGATTTCTTTTTCGTGCCTTATTGGATTTTGAAATGAAAAATTACAAATACAAAAACAGTAATAATGAAATTAAGATGAAAATCTTGCGCAATAAAAGAAATCAACGGAATTTGGAAGACAAGAGTAAATATATTTAGAACAGCAGTAAATGATGACATAAGCTAAGTAGTTAGGCTTCAATTTGATGTTCGCAGAGTCCCAGTTGGCTTGGACTAATAAATTTACGTTAAGTTCTTAAGTATACCAAAAACAAAAACCGACTTCAAATCGAATCAAAAGTTAAACGCTATTACGCGCGGACGCTTGTGTATTTATACATTATCGCAGGAGTATTATGAAATAGAATTAATGAGAACCTAACCAAACTCTCATCAAACTACATCCTTTCTAATAAAAATTGAATCATCGGAATCCGTTGGTGTGATGTTAAGTTATTCGTCCATTTGTGGCGCAAATAGGAAGCAAATTTAACACTTATTTGGTATTCTCTTTCATCTTATCGTCACAATTGGACCAAATTTGGAAAAAATTGGACCAATTGTATCTCGTGTGATACGAGAAACATCAGCTTTCAAATAAAAAAAAAGAATTATCAAAATCAGTTCACCCACCACATCTTATGCGCTAATAAACATAAAAAATACAGTCGAATTGGGAACCTCTTCCTTTTGAAGTCGATTAAAAATAACCGTTGTTTACTACATGTGTATCAATCTATATACATTGCATATACCAAATTAACATTTTTTATCTGTCTGTTGTTCCCGCTAATCACTGGAACGGTTGGACCGAATTTAATAATGAGTAACTAAGGTCTTTATTTTAGAAAAAAATATTATTTAGTTTTTAATCGCGGGTAACGCCGCTGGGCGTAGCTGGTAGAAAATACGCGTCGAAAATCCTTTACGGAAGCGTTTAAAATTTCAAAGTTAAGTTAACAATTTAAATGTCTGTTATCACAGTATAGCCAGAGATCCCCAGGGATCTCGGGTCGCTTTTAAATCCTCTTCTAAAATATGAAAATATTACGTGACTGCCGAGTCGCGTTTGCACGTGAGTTTTGTTGCTAATTTGAACGGCTTGTTGTTAGTAAAAAATGACGACTCATTGTGTCTATTATAACCAAATTATGTTTCAAATTATAGCCGCTAGCACACAAAAGACACAGAAGACTACCGCGCGAGGAAAGACGGTTTTGTTAATTTTTTAAATCATAAAACGACAGTCACACGACTAGGACATTCAACTAGTGGTAATTGAACGTCATAATTTTAATATTTTTTTTAAATATATATGTTTATTGTTTATTAACACAGATGGGTAGGCAGATTTTTTATGTTAGGGAAATTTTAAATAGTTAAGACTATCCCCTCGCCACCCCTTAACCTCTGTTTTAGCAAGGACCGGGAGATCTGGATAGAGGATAGATTCGAGGGATTAGTAGAGGGATAGTCGAGGACGTTAAAATTGTTAATCACAAAATCCGTCTTAAACGGAACCAAGACCAGGGGAGCAGTTGCCCCCGCGTCAATTACCCGGGTAATGGGCTCCAATTACTACGGACCTCTCTTAGACATAGACATTAACGTAATATGAAACACATTAAAAAAGACCAAAAAAATGCAGTTAAAGAAAGAAAGAACAAACAGGATATAGGACATGATGCCAATACTGGACACCGTCTCAGCATGTGCTGTGTCGCGAGTATGTGACAGCGCCGATTTTCAGCGGTACCCATTACCACCCAAAGACGTGCGCGTGTAATACTGCTACGCTACTAATTTACATGGCATTTATACAGTGGAATAAAAAGAAAAAAAATATTATGACAATTTCATTACATATTATTCTAATAATGCATGTGAAGTATAGTAAGAATTACAAATCGAATTTGTCCGATATTTGAAATTTTAATAATCTCTCTCTCTTGAGTTATTAGCTGGAGAAGCATTGTGTCACTAAATAGGAGATATGGCAGAGCTCTTAGGTCGCTTCACCTGAACCTCTATTAGGTAGCAGATAGCAAATTTACCAGATTATTATCCGTGAAACAGTAACCGTCCAAGCCGAGGTTACCTCTCATCTTAGAGTTTCAGACTAAGCGATCTAAGAACTATGCCTCTTCTTTATATATAGCCGTGAGCAAAAATAAAGGGTCGGTTAAGAAAGTTTGATTATCTCGGAAGATATTCAAACATTTCTGTTGCCTCCACTAAGTACTAAAATTTAAATAAAAATACGTTTAAGTTTATGTTTTTAATGAAATATAAATAAATTATTAAAAATATTTTATTTTCAATTCTTATTATTATCTATTTAAATAGTCTTTATCAACCGAGATATTTCAACTTTATTTTCGCTTACGAGTATAGTTAAGCAGTAAAATTCAGCTTCATTAGCTGAGCTGCGTAGTTCCTTAAAAAAAAAAACTTTGACTTGGTTGGTCTTATACTTATACTTCAAGTTTTAATGTTGTTTTGACATTGTACTCAAAGAAGAAAATCTACATTGTCAACAATTGTCTACAGCCGGTTGTTCTCCTGTTTGTAATTTTTAAAATAAATATTTTTCATATTAAACAATGTTATCGATAGCTAAAAGTCATAATACAGAAGAAGTGAATGTAAACGGAAATGTTTAAATAGGAACTGTTTCCAGATCCATGTTAAGTGGACGTACAATAGGCAGTGCATATCACTACGTAAATTGTTTTATGTTATAATGAAAGAGTCTGTGCGTGTGAAATAACGTCTCAGTGCTTCTACTTAACTTATAAGTGAGCATTGTGTCCATCCATCAACTGCAGTATGATCTTGGAATTAGTTCCAAGGGTCTTTGAATTTGCTCTGCAGTGCTATAAACCAAGTGCTGCAAGTCTGGGTTCGGTATGTATTGATTTTATTTTCTTACATGCGTACCCAGCCCGGCGAAACTTTTGCTTTATTTTATTTAAACAATAAACTTACACCATTAAATATTTAATTTAACTCTCACAATATATTAAATTATTCATTTCTCTCCGTTTTCATTCTCTTCTCGAGTGGGTGAAGATCATTACCTACACCCATGTACATATCAGTAAATACAATATCTTTCTTATCATTTATACAAAAACACATCGGGCTCAAGTTAATGTCAGAAATAAAACTAACCATATGATATTCTTCATATACACATTGGTTATAAAACAGTAGAATATCATCATAGTAAATAGAAGCTCCGATCGTCACCAAACTTTACAGGATTACTCGCCAGGTCAATCTGAAGATTCCCTGAAAGTTTCATTAAAATCGGTCCAGCTGTTTCGGAGCCTCTTTGGAACATACCCACTCACTTTCTCTTTTATATATTTAGATTGATAGACTTTTCCGTGCGTATTAAATGCGGAATTACAGTTTGCTAACTATGCGAATTGTTGTCAATATTTTACGACAAATGTGGTTGTCTGGGACACCTGTATATCTGTAAAAGTAGTTTTATTTAATAGCAATATACCCTGTTCAGCTGTACCTGTGGATTCCACCATGCGTGGACCCTTAGCCGCCTCGTTCGCAGTTGGCAAACAACAATACTCCACGTAACAATGGTAACGGATGCCAACTCTATTCACTGAGTTTTTATGGCGATACGTTTAATATGTAATTAGCGCGTGTTTTGTTGCGACTAAGGTTAACGGATATCTCCGTGACGTGCATCCTTAATATAATCCTGTGACGAAATTAAACGGCTTTGCTAAGATAGAGTTTTATGTAACTTTTTTTTGTCAACAAAATCGTAGCCAATATTATTATACCTTCCTGAAATTTCTATTAATTAAACGACCAATTCTTGTATTTTTAATAAATATATAATATCGGAAGAATCTCGGAAACGGCTCCATTGATTTTCATGAAATTTTTGTATGAAGAGATTTTCGGGGACGACACATCTGATAAATATGATTTGAATAATGATATAAAAATAAAACATTTTGAACGTTTACTAACCAAATTTATAAAAAATATATTTGAAAACGTAGACCAACTGTTTGAGGGCTTTAATAAAACAATAACATAAATATCTGCGTTTTTGTACAAACAGCATGTAACGAAAGCTGAAAATGGGGTTTTTTTTTTTGAAAAAATTAAAAATCTCAATAACTTGGAAACGGTGACAATTTTACTAATGTCATTTTTTTCTACATTTTGTTTGTTTGTTAATTACGGGACTACCTGCATACAAACATAAATTTTAAGCTAAGGAAGTTTTACATCAGCCGTGTGGGTAGACTACACATTTTTAAAAATCTCAATATTGACCCAATAATCACTGTACAGAGATTGGGTCTACTAAATGTATCAATGTATTAGATGATAAAGCTATCGCCAAGTGGTCATCAACTGATCACATTATTGGTCGTGTACATAGGTCATTAGAAGGTTTCTCACGTCAGGTTGTCTCTTCCAGCTCTATACAACTACAGCAGCAGCGCCCCAGCTCATTTGCAGCTGGAAGTTGGCGAGCTGATACACCTGCAGAAGGAGACTCGCGACTGGTACTGGGGCACTAGTCTGCGGACAGATAACAGCGGAGCATTCCCGAAGAGTTACGTCGTCATACGGGAGTGCACTGTGGATAGGTATGGTTTTGCTTTGTGGACACACGATCACATCACCTAGCTTCTCCCCGGGATACTTAATGTGACGTAACACACACAACACTATTCATTTAAATGACAAGCAAGTTTCTATGGCTGTGTTGGCATGATACTCACAATATCAAAGGATTTATACCAGCTGAGTGACTCCGTCTACGGGGAATGTGGCAATAAGGTTGTTTAGTTTTTTTTTTGTTTTTCCATTTTATTGCGACCTCTTTGTACCCAAGTTACTTATTCCATCATCTACCTGTCATTGAAGGTTCCATCAAAGGTTCAGCCGTTCCAGAGATTTCACGGAACAAACAGAGAGACAAAAATTGTAAACAATGTTATTTTGGTACATGTACCGTATATATTGAAATGCGTATAGTAAAAAGCGGTAATTTTAATATTATTAATTATAATTAATTATTATTAATTTGTATGTATAGGTGTGACATTATTGCATTTACAATAACTTGGTTGTTAATCTTGTACTTCATTCACTGAAGCAATAATTTTCAATTCACACTAGAACCGAACCCGCGACCTTACATTTGTCATCACAACGCGAGTCCACCAATTGACCTGGTCGACGACCCTATTGATAATCGCGCCCCCCCACTGCCGACGCCCGTCTAATTGACGCATTATCAGTTAACCGTTGGGTTTTGAATTTATCAACATGTGCTACATCCATCCGGAATGACGTTGGATCTTTCACATCCGGTATACATAAAAAAATTATAAAGAAGCAGATTGCGATTTTTAACTTGTGGAACATTCCAACCGTCAGAGTCCAAGTCTTCTTATTTTTTTATGACGAACTACACAGATTAGCCAGAGAAGCTGGCCTTGACTGCTTCACCGGATTGAGAGGTGGCATAGCTCTTAGGTCGCTTAGCCTGAACCTCTATTGCTAGTAACTCGACACAAGGGTCCCCCCGGTGAGGGGTAACCTCGGCTTGGACGGTTACTATGTTACGCGTAAGCATGCCGATCCGAGGGCGCCCGAGAGGGCCGAACCACGACTCGGTCGGTTGCTATTTCACGGATAATCTAAGAGACATTCAAAAGCTAAACTAACTTTGAGTGCCACTTCGGGAAGCGAAGTGGCACACACCGTAAGCTATAACTGAGAGGACGCACTGGTTGAAGACGTTCATCTTTAGGTATTGGAGCGTATAGGAAGGCATTTAGGAATGAAAAAAGTATAAATAACAATCTTATATATAAAATTCTTGTCTCACAATGTTAGTTACCATCCTCTGAAACGGGTACACCGATTTTTATGAAATTTATTAAGCATATTCAGTACGTCTGAGAATCGGCTACTATGTATTTTTCACATTCCTAAGTGATAAGGGTTGTCTACCTCTAACATTTATTTTTATTTAAAAAAAAATAATTTAAAAAATACATGCAACCCTAAATTTTCACCCTTCTATCACCAACCCCTGTTTCGTAATAGTCATTTTAGTAATTTAATCATTTTTAAACCCGATCGATTGCTGATCAATGGAACAATGACTGTCTGGTACTGGTAACAAACATGATACATGGCCGATGGAAAATTTTGTTTACTTTTACTACCACAACTATCACTAAAAATAATCTTGCTGGCAAAACACAACCTTTGCCTGTTCAGCTTGTTTTATATAATACATCCCAGCGGTATGTACGTACACGACAGCGCCGATAAGGGCATGTAAAAACATCAAATTTACTTTCTACTTGCCCCGTTATTTCGATCACGCCTCGCCAATTTGTAAAGAAATAGCTCCGGTAATAACTAGAAGCGATATCGGCACGTGCCCCGCTTGCGTCTCCTCTGTTCTCCACTCTGCGATTTATCTTTTGTCGATTTTTGAACATTTCCTTTATCAGTGGCTTAATGACGCTCGTTAGGGGGGGCGCTGTATCGGAGATAAAACGATTGGCAAAGAAGAGATGATCGTTTTTTATATAGATAAGCTTTGTCTGTGAATAATTTAAAATCCATCGTTTTTGTAATACTATATTCACAGAGAATCACTACAATTTCTATATCTACCCACAAACAAAGTTAGTGCGTCTTGTTTGTAATATTACAATAACGTTTTATTACATGCATATAATCAAGACTGCGTCTCTGTAGAATATTCAGAGAATCAACATTTAATGTCCTTACTCCATATCTCTTTTATATAAATGACTCTGACAATTATAACATTTGAATATTTATTATAAAAATATAAAAAAAAAAATTAAGTAAGGAGATTTTGTATCTCGACTTTACATGCATATGAATGTATATACGGTATATATATATTAAAATAAAATTTCTTACAATTTTTGCCTTTCTGTACGTCTGTTTGTTCTCCGGCTAATCTCTGGAATGGCTGTTTTGATAGAATTTCACTGGCAGATAGCTGATGTAATAAGAAGCAAACTATGCGTATTTAAAAAAAATAGTTTTTAATCCCGGCTAACACAGCGGGCCTAGTATTAACTAACAGTCACATGTCTGTAAACGTGCATGTTTATTAATTACGTATATTTTATATGATACGTTGCTAAAAAGCCAAATATAAGCTGAGATTTTCAATGACAAAATCTGCAAGTTAAGTCGATCTCAGATAAATATTCATTTAACATTAACAGCATCGCTTCAGAGCCACTTCCTTGTACAATAGGTTAAATAAAGTCTTATAAATTCATCCTTTGTCGAATCATAAATGTAAATTAGTTTGTAAAAAATATTTACTACAGTTGAATTATATTCAGACTAAACGCCTCCTAATTTAATAAAATTTAATATAATAAAAGCTGAGGGACATACATAAACACAAATTTACACAGACACCCATGTACCAACACACACACACACATTTATAAAATATTGTTATGCTCATATTGTATTTTATTGTGCTTTTCAAATGGGAGAAGACACTGACCCCTGAAACACAGGTCCAATAGAACCTAGCTCAGGAGTCAGGGACTTCACGTTTCTTTGTTCAAACATTTTCTATGGTGACTAATAAAGATTTATTATTATTAAACATTACCTGCCCAGGATATATTGTAACGCAATTGTTTGCTAAACCGATGAAATGCGTGTCTGCAAGAAAATACTAAAGAAATGTTTGGACGCGTAACAAACACATGGAATTAACACAACTTGCATAGTACGGTGGTAACTAGAGTGCTATCTGCAGAGCCGGCACCGATAAGATTGTTTGTTGAATTATTAAGCAAATTCACCATGCGCTCGAAGGTGAGGGAAACATCGTGAGGGAACTTGCATGTGTTAGAAAATTTTCTCCCGTCTGCCAATCTGCACTAGGGCTGCGTACTGCGTTTGTGAGTCTAGTACCATAGGTACTCGACCTATGGTACATACACTCACAAATTGTTTTCTCCCATTATTACGAGAACTAACACAGGTGAATCTATCTATTATATTTATCCTGCGACACAGTTATCAATTACTGTAGCAGTTTACGAACGTTCAGTATTGTTATATTTCTTTTTCTTTTGTCCCAATAAAATTGTTATTTATTTATTATTATTTATTTATCCTTTCATTATTATAAAACAAACTATAAAAAGATTAAATTTAAATCTGTGAAATTAATACCTTAAGACATAAAGTGTGTGGTGTCTATCCTGTTTATAACGTTTTCATTTGATGTATTATTTTCCTAATATTAAGGCCTTAGTAAAAATATTCAACACGTGTTCCCTGTTAATTATAATAACAGCTTTTTATAAATATTGGTGTTATAAAAAAACAATATTTGTATTGGACGCCCGGATGCTCCCTCGAATACGTGAAAATAATCTCCGTCGATAAGGTTTTACTGCACTATCTGTGTGTAGCTAGCAATGGTGGGATAGCGATGTGACATAATAACGTTGAAATAAAAAAAAAATTAGGCTGGCAACATTGAGGTCGCGATTATTTATTTGTTTAACATCTGTATAGTATAATAAACAAATAAATTAGCTTTATTGTATTGTAAGGAAAAATCATATCTTCCTTCCAATGCGACGTAGCAGCATAAGACAAGTATTTAGGACACCAGCCCTGTGTTTTTGGCCTTCAAGAATAAGACTACGGTATCCCCTGCCTGTCTTAGAATTTGACTAAAAGTGGCCTCGGGTTCACTGGGCGACAAGGGTGGGGGCCTTTGTCGTTCGCTAAGACGGACCCGCGAAGAAGGCGACATCGGCTAGCCCGTGTCGCCTTCTTCGCCACAATAAACTTACGTCATTAAATATTTAATTTAACTCTCACAATATATTTAATTATTTATTTCTCTCCGTATTCATTCTTTTCTCGAGCGGATGAAGATCATTACCTACACCCATGTACATGAAATATACTCGATTGTACTTCATGGTTCACAATGACATAAATATACAGAACGCGAGTGTCGATACAAATTTGAGTTATAAAACAATAGAATATCATCATAGTAAATTTAAGCTGTATTTGGCAGTTCAAAAAAAGGAGTGCTCGTCATCAATCATTACAGGATTACTCGCCAGGTCAATCTGACGATTCCCTGAAAGTTTCATTAGAATCGGTCCAACCATTCGAGGCCTAGAAGCATCAAACCCACACACATTCTCTTTTATATATATAGATTTATAAATGCAAAACCAGTCTGATATAATATTGCAATAGCATATGAAGTCTGCCACTGTTGAGTATGTTGATGTTAGCAATCGCAAGCTACTAGATGCGCCTGTGTTACCCCCGATTAAAAACTTTTTATTTAAACCTTTCTAAAATATATAATAGCCTAAGCTACTCCTTATTAGATCAGCTATGTGCCAGTAAAAGAAGTCAAAATCGCTCCAGCTGTTCCGAAGATTTGCCGGAATACACAAACAATATTGTATAAAATGTTTGCTTATGTACCGTATATACTTTCATATACACATTCACACAGACACTTCAATTTTGTTTATTTGTATAGATGATATACATTATTAAGATTACATTGTTTTATCATAACGTTAGTCAAGGCGATATCTTGTTAGGCATACGCGAGCTATCCCCTTATTTCCCCGGAGGACGTTAGCGCCGATCGTCGTGAATAGTAAAGTTGCAGGAAATATGTTGTAGGCGTGATAAGAGGCGGCCCGCTCTCCCGGGCACGATACATTCCCCGCGCTAGTTCCGCGCCGTTCATATTTAGTACTCACCGAGTTTGCGTTATATATTTTCATCTCTTTTACTGTAAGGGTGTGTGGAAATAGCGAGCGCTGAACAGTCGTTGCTAACCCGCATGCTTGTGCAATTTCTTGCCTTTTCACTTCCGACTTCAAAAAAGGAGATTTTCAATTCGTCTGTATGTTTTTTTGGAAGTCGGTTGAAATACCTAAACCAATTTCAAATCGAATGAAACGTTAAACGCAATTACGCGCGGACGCCCTCTTTGTTTTTACGACACGATTACGACTTTGTATTTAGGACTATTAAGAAATAGAACTAATCATAACTTAACTCTCATTAAACTACCTCATGAACTTCAATACATCCTTTCCAATAAGTAATGAATTATCGAAATCGGTTGGCGTGATATTAAGCTATTCGTCCATTTGTTGCGCGCTTAATCAATGAAAATTTAAGACTTAATTTTTTTTTTATATTAAAAAGAAAGCTAGCAATATTTCTTTTATTTTTTTTTCAGAAATATTATTAACAATCTTGTTAACCATTCCAACTAAGCTTAAGCTTGTGCTAGGACATGGTTCACGGCAATAGTCCAATGGTGGATTCGAACCCACGACCTTACGATTCGCAGGCCGTACCCTAAACCATTAGGCTATTGAGGCTTTGACTTGAATGTCATAAATATAAATAAATAATAAATAAATAACAACACTTAAATGTCTTAATTGACATAAATATACACAACGCATGTGTCAATACAAATTTGTCAAAACAATAGAATATCATCATAGTAAATAATAGTTCTATTTGACAGTTCAAAAAGAAAAGTGCTCCGATCGTCACCATACTTTACACGATTACTCGTCAGGTCAATCTGAAGATTCCCTGAAAGTTTCATTGAAATCGGTCCAGCAGTTTCAGAGCCTATACGAATTAAAGACACACACATTCTCTTTTCTATATACAGATATATCCCCAGAGGAGCCGCCTCTGCATTGCCGTTAGTTATTGCCCTAAATATTGGTGTGCTTGCTTCAGATACGGGGACACAGTGGTGGCATCGGCTGGAGGAGGCGGCGTGGTTCACGAGATTGCCATCACGCTGCGAGAATGGCTCAAAGACTGGAAGAGGCTGTACATTGTGAGTTATGTTACTAGCTCTATTGAAAGACGCCACCCAGGACCTGTCCTATTGGTTATTTGTGCATTGGGGTAATCACTTGCGTTCACATAATGATAACTGATCGTTCGTGGAAACAATTGCTCGATAAAAATTTGAATAAATTTTTTAGTCTAATTTTCTTTAGAAAAAACGCGCTTATTGCTACCTGATCTTAGGCGAATTAACACGCCCGCTTCTGGCGTTATACCAAGTCTTCATTCTACTTCCACTACGCCAAGGAACAAATAGACCAGCTCCAGATCCTTTTATTTATTTTTTTGTTAACGAGGAGGAAATCTTCTAAAGATACCTCGCCTTCTGGGGTGAAGGCGGCGGTTATGTGGGGTTTTTCCCACTAAAACCTCCCCGGTGGCCCTTCCTCGGTGCATGGTGAAGGGCTCCGAGTAAACACAAAAACCGACTTCAAATAGAATTAACGTTACCAACGTTAAACGTGTATTCACGTAATTGTGTTAACTTCGCAATTGAAAGCTGGGTGGACGCCATTTTGGTGCATAATTTTAAAATATATGTTCATATTACTCTTGTTTACTTTTCTTTGTACCAAATAAATGTTTCTTTGTTTGTTTTTTTTCTAAAGCATACCGTTTGTAACTTGTCAGACAAATAACGAGCACTTCAAGTTCATGGAGGTGAGCATGCGGGCGCTGCTTGAGCTCCGCAAGCAGGCCGCCTCCACCGCGCTGCCGCAGGACCAGCTCCGGAAGGTCGCCAGGACCGCCATATTCACCATCGACAAGGGAAACAGGTATCATTGTACCACCTTTAGACATATCTGTGCCCGGCAGTGATCTTATAGTTGCAAATTTTATCGTTTTTTAAGTAAAACTTCTTTAAGCACGCTTAACTTGGAGAGCAAGCTGGTGAGGCAAGTGTTAAGAGAAGTGTGATCAGGCGAGGCGAGAGATATAGGTGCGAGCACACATTTTCTTTCTCTACCTCAAGACGTGGAACAAGTATTGATGCAGTTTTTCCTGAATATTTCTAATTTCCATTTGGTTTTTTTGACGAACTACACAGATTGGCCAGAGAAGCTGGCCTTGACTGCTTCACGGGATTGAGAGGTGGCATAGCTCTTAGGTCGCTTAGCCTGAACCTCTATCGCTAGTAATTCGATACAAGGGTCCTCCCGGTGAGAGGTATCCTGGGCTTGGACAGTTACTATGTTACGCGTAAGCATTCCGTACCGAACCACGACTCGATCGGTTGCTGTATCACTGATTATCTATTTCCATTCAAAAACTTATGTATTTTATTTCTTATACCATTAGCCAATTGCCTCGATCATACAATCGATTACAGTAATTACTGATGTATCCGATAACATAATGTCTGAATCAAAACATGGAGCTAAAGAAATACTTTAAAACAACCTGTCAATCTGTCTTGAAGGCGGTCGTCAGACCGTTATCTTCCCCGGTTGCGTGTCCACCTTCACATTCTTCATCGGAGCAGAAATTCAGATGTGTACTTCTTCCAGAATTACTTTAAGATTGTTCGATCGATATTAAAAAAAAATTATAACTCCTCGTAGAACGCTAGGAATGGAGCTGGCAGTAAGGTCCTCCAGCGGTCAGCTGGTGGACCCGCTCACGACTTCCACGTACAAACTGAACGCACTGCACGACGAAGCTAACGCTCGACTCGACAAGAATATGGTAAGTAATACATACAGATACAAGCTTAGCATTGCTTAAGTTTGTTTTTTACTACTCCTGCCGGCGCAAACGATTGCCGATTGGCATTAATGGAATTCCTAGAATATCTTGTAATTCGATTAAAGCATCTGATCGAGGTACTCCTATGGCTAGAGTAACAGTAACAGCTAGGATATCTATTCAGACACTAAGTTACTAATAAGAGTGCTTAAAATGTTTTGCAAAATCAAAGGTTAACACAATATATGTCTTTAAAGGAATCCTCAGCATTTTCATTAGTTTTAGTCCTTTAAAAGAAAAGGCTACCGGAAAATCAATCAAACCTCATGAAGTTGTTGTATATTGATACCATTATGTATATCGACGACAGATAGTAGAGAAGGGAAGGGAAAACTCACCCGGACTGTTCTCCGACTTCTAGTCAGAGAAGACCTTATATGTTACCAAGCAGTGGATTGATATTGTCTTATATAAAATAGTAGCCTGGGCTTCTTTGGACATATTGTGCGATGTTCAATTCACTGTCTGGAGAAGCAGATCTATTTAGGTGCGAGTAGATTTACGAGTACGGCCAAAAACCGAATTACACATTAAAATCTATTACGCTCCGACTTATCGTAGAAACTGACCAAATTGTCATCGAACTTTCCATTAAAAGTAAATCATCGAAATCGGTTGGCGTGTTGGTTTTCTCATGGATATTATCATCAGAAATGATTCAACACCAGCTCTCAAATAAAAAAGGATCATCAAAAAACGATTCACATCTAGTCGAAAGTTACCCTTCTGTTATGAAGTCTGTCAAAATGATCATTTTTGTGACCATTTTATTGTATGTAAGGTCACTTTATGGTACAGGAAAGCACGCCTTCAAGCAGGGCGGCGAGCTCGTCCAGTTGCACGTCGAGCGGCGCGGCGCGCTCGTACACGCTGGTGGTGCGCGTGCAGAACTTCGTGTGCCGCGTGCCCGACGGCGCGGAGCTGCTGCTCGCGCTGCACGACGGCAGCGGACAGAAGCTCACGGAGCAGCTGGTGCTGACGTGGCAGCCGCACCTGCTCGCTCCCGCGCAGCTCATGTTCACGGTGTGATGCGTATCTATATCTACATAACTTACGTATAAAAGTAACAGCCTGTATATATTCCATTGCATTCTCTGTAAAGAGTGTCTAAGGGCACTCTCCGCCCGCAGCTTTTTTGAAGTTATCCTTCTTAAGGTGCGTTATGAAGAAATGATGACAGTAACAGGTTGAAGCTGCAGTGAAAATGATTGTGTTTGCTTACATTTTCAAGTGCTCCAATAGAATTAACTTAACTATTCGTATGAATTATTTATTGATATAATTATTTAATTTTTAAAATTTTAACTGAACTTTATTGACTGTGTAGACTTTTCTTTCCAGTCCTTTTATTGTTTAATTATAACAAATGACGCTAACTCAAGCGCGCGAATAACTACACGCGTAGGAATAGTGACCATAAGCTTACGCCTCACCTGCTCTTAAGTGACTGCCGCCATCCATGAACATCCACAGCACTAGAGGAGCTGCAGATGCGTTGCCGGCCTTGTAGATAGTAGAAGACTCGTTTCTTGGAGGTCCAAATTAAATTAATCCTACAGTTTGATAGGGACAACCTGGTTGACTTCACATGCCGTAGAAAGTGATGCAGGATTTTTTCACGATGTTTTCCTTCACCGCGTGGAGCAGAACATAAAATTGCAACGGGAACTCGGATTGCTAGGTGTTTTATATATTTATAATGATATTTGTGGTTGCAGGACTTGGGTGGTGACATTAAGAAAGAAAAGGTTTTCCTCGTCTGCCACGTGGTGCGGATAGGCTCGATGGAAGCACAGAATCTAGATCACAGGTCATATGCTCAGCTTTTTTAGCTGTAATAAAAAGTCGGTCATATAAGTATTCTTCATAGAACCAGAGATCAAACGAACATGCGACTTACCTGATCTTAAGTGATCCAACCGTCCGCTTAAAAAATACTAAAAGAATTGCAGGTGAGTGGGCTAACCTGTGAAGAGATACCTACACTCCACGGTATTCTGCGAAGTTGTGGTATTTCCCCGATCCCGACCCAAAAGAATTTGGAGACGAGACGACGAAATTGTTTTTGAATTTTAGTAGCCATAGGCTCAGCCCTGTAGTTCTGGGCTCGCGGCCTGGAGCCGCTTTGCACTGTGCTCTCCTTGAGCACAGTGCAGAGGGGCTACGGTGCGTTTCTCTCTTTTTGAAGATTTCCTCCCCGTAAAAAAAAAAGTTTACTGATAGATAAATAAGGTAATCGCTCTGAGTTTTAGGTATATTAAGTGGTTTAATTTTTCAGGTCTCCGCCAAATTCAGTACATTTAATTTATTCCGACTGACTCAGTGGCTTGAACAAAAACCTTCCGTTAAAATTTTTCCTCAGCGGTGGAGGTAGTGAAGTTTAAGGGACAAGCTTTATATATATCTATGTATTAAGAATAACAATACGCTTTTTAAATTACTACAAAAGAATCACGAACAAACATTCGTGACCGGTGTATGGCAATAGGCTCAACACGTGTCACTTAGACAGTAAATATCGCCGTACACCGGAAACAAATTAAAGTAAGTTATATTTTTATTTCTAATACGTAAAAATACGAAAAGTCCAATTGGGCACAGTCTCGGAGTGAATAGTCGACGGTGATTCTGTTAGTGCTAGCTGTATAGACAGTAAGTAACTGTCATGCGCTTTACCAGCAGGCGCAGCACCGCGGCCGTGAGCTATGCGACCTCGTGGGGCGGGCACTCCATGCGGCGACCGTTCGGCGTGGCGGCCGCTGACGTCACCAGGTGCCTCGTCGCCGACAGCCCCGACAAGGAGCTGCAGGTGCCGTTTTACCCGTGAGTAGTATATAATAGAATGTGAGCGTGTGTACGTGCGAGCGTGTGTACGTGCGAGCGTGTGTGCGTGCGATATTGGTTAAGTCGGAGCCTTAAATAACAAATGAACAATAAAAACTGCTCACTTCAAGGTACAATAAGTACTACACCAATAATTTTATTACAAATTGTGTTGAATGTCGGCTAATTAATATTTAATTCGTTGTCAGTTGTGAGAAAGAGAACATGGACACGTTGCTGAAGAAGGTGATCGCGAATCGCGAACTGAAAGACACGAAGAATCCGTTTGGCTTGTGGGTGTCCTTGCAGCTCATAGAAGGAGACCTGAAACAAGTGAGTAGCTTGAGTTTTAATCAAAATACATGAAATCACAAGTGGCCGTGCCGTTGTATTATTTTGAAGGGAATTCAGAACTTACATCCTTTTGTATTTGGCATTTTGTATTGGTGTACTCACTTTGACCTTTTTTTTTGTTAACGTGGGGAAATTCTTTTTACAAACCATCCTCCGGAACCCTGGGTGGGCCCGGAGGGATGTGTGGGACTCGGCCTGGGCAACTCCTACCCACTAAACCTTCCGCGAATGCCATCAGCCGTTATGAGCGGGGTGCCCCGGATCTGTCAATAACAGGGCACCCCATACTCACTTTGACCTCGGCAAGTATTCTTAAGCGAGAGGTAACTGCTTATCTTTGGGATACATTATCCCTGAAACAAGTTCCCTGCAGTGTATAGGACATACTGTTATACAGTCAGCTTTACGCATTACAAGTGTTGCAAAATTAAGCAAAGCTCTGTCAATAGTGATAACAAGCACTTATATAATACATATAAATTTTAAAATTTCTGCTTCATTATTTCTTATTAATTTTTTAGTTGGGATCTGCTCAATCACTGGGTTTGAAAGTATATAATAAAATTAGTAGTTATATAGACATAGGTATTTTATGTATAGGCATATAATATACAAACACATTACATACAAAATACAATTAAAGGAAGAAACGGACAAATAGGATATGATGCCAATTTGCACACCGTATCAGTATGTGTCTGATTTTCAGCGGTACCCAGGATTACCGTCGTGCGCGTGCAATACAGATATTTAATTCCAAATGTTTTGCACTTGCAGGTGCGCGAAGAGAACCCACACCTGGTGGTGGGCCACCGGGCCGTGGCTCGTAAGATGGGTTTCCCGGAAGTGATCCTGCCGGGCGACGCGCGCAACGACCTGTACGTGACGCTGTGCTGCGGCGCGTACTCGCGCGGCGGCGGCAAGTCCAGCGAGAGGAACATAGAGCTGGCGGCGCGCGTGGTGGACCGCCACGGCCGGCTGGTGCCGGTGCGTACTCCGGAACCTATATGACTCACATTCTTTAAAAAATTCTAAGATATGTAGGTTTCCTCACCATGTTTTCCTTCACCGCGGGGCGCATGTTAAATCAACACATAAAATTGCAATAGCAAATTTATTGGTGCCGGCACCGGGGATCGAACTTGGGTTGCTAGCGTACTATGCAACTTGAACCAACCGCCCGGACACTGAGCAACCACGGTTCTCGAGTTCATGTGACCACTTTTAATAGTAGCCTTGCAGTCATGAGTCGGCAGTGGATAGATAAGTGATTCCTAAGTAACTAAAGTTGTGTGTTTTTGGAGCCGTATCGTGATGAATAAAATTAAATGGTATACGTGACCGTGCATGACGAACGTAGTGCTCAAAGTTCCATTTTAATTAAGTCAAAAAATGTTGTTTTTAATACTAGCTGCGCCCAGCGATGTTAGCCACGATTAAAAACTATTTATTTCAATTTTTTAATATAATAGTAGCCTAAGTTATTCCTTATTACGTCAGCTATCTGTATAATATGTACCGTATATACATTCATATGCATGTTGTCAAAAGCGTTTATTTTAATATTATAAATCGAAGCTCGATTTTTATTTATTTGTTTAGATTGTTGACATTAAAAAGAAATGTAATTAAAGCTAAAGTAAATAAGCTCTCACGAACTTATAACCTCTGTCTGCCCCAGAGATAGAAAACGCTATCAGTCTGTAATCAAACTTTTCCATGTCGAATATGTGAGCCATAATTTTATTTCTTATTTCAGGGCGTGATATCAATAGGCGCTGACCTGCCCCTGGTGGACGAATACACGTCACTTGTCTATTACCACGAGGATAGACCGAGATGGCAGGAAGTTTTTAAGGTACTTTATTTTTTTACTTTTTATTTCTTCAGTTCATTATTTTTTATTACATTGGTCACAAATTATACAATTAATCTCAGCAATAGCTATATTCATGGTCGAGAAGACTGTCGTCTACAATGATTGTTGGGTAACAGTAAATGGTACTCGGGCTCGAAGGACCAATGTTAGGGTCCTACTGAGACGTTCAGTTAAAAGCCGACTGTATAATAATAGTTTAAGTAACAGAACCGTGTGGAGTGTCGAGATTATGTTGCCGAATGACGAGCCAGTTCGGCAGCTGGCATAGTCCTATCATCTCTTGATGAAATCAACAACGAAAAATGAATATAATTCCTACTTTATGTATAAAAATCTCCGTATACTTGTTGCTTCCCGTTGATGTTTCAGTCGGCTGTAACTAATATACTCCATATATATTATTAGGTATGTCTAAACATTGAGGACTTCAAAGAGGCGCACATAGTGTTCTTGTGCCGACACCGCAGCTCCAACGAAGCGAAGGACAGAGCGGAGAGGTACTTCGCACTCTCCTACCTGCGACTGATGCAGCGGGAGGGGACTACCACGCCCGACATGCAGCACAATCTTTGTGTTTATAAGGTCAATAAATATATTTACCTATTAAACTAATTAAAAATAATTTTGTAAAAGTTAATAATAACTTATATGTATGTATCAAATAATAAGAATTTTGATTTCATATTAATTAGTTATAGTCGAAAGTACATCTTATTCTAAATGGGTAACTTTTTGAAGTAAAACTTTTTTTACGCACGCTTGATTTGGCGAGTAAGCTGGGAAAGCATGGTTAAGTTGGGCGAGACGAAGGGAAGTTAAGAGGGAGATAAAAATTAGTGAAGATAAAGAGAGACTTACGTTTCGCATATTACTGTAGGAGTATGAAAGTGAGGGGCGAGCACACGTTTTCTTTCTTTCTCTTATAGTCAGTTACATTTCATAAATATAAGATAGTGCAAGCCTATTGTTTGTAAGAGCAAGAGAGATGTGTGCGCGCACATTTTCTTTCTCTCTTGATTTTAACTTAAATGGAGCTAAAGAAGATTTACTTCAGCCGTGTGGTCTAAAGCACGCTCGTTTGTTTTTTTAATTTAAAATTAAATTTATTACCCCTAGATCGACAATAAGCGGGCCAACAGCGAAGTGGAAACGGAAGCCGCAGCGGTTTGCCTTGGCTTGCCGTCCAGGAGAGACGAGCTTCCCGCAGGAGCGGAGAAAGGACTGACGCGAAGTCCACTGTCGCTGGTCTATCGTGACTCGCTAACAGTGGCCACTAAGTTGTGCTCCACTAAGCTCACTCAGAGAGGTATACCTAATTAATTTGCATCTACGTAAACAGAAGTATTCAGTCCGGCTCGAAGGACTATTTTACACAGTATTTTATAAAATACAATGAACACTCTTATTATCTAGGGTTAGTTATAGTCACATATTAATTAGATCTGACTGTCATAATTTAGTGAAATTGTTGACATATACATAGTCCAGTCTACTAACTAAAGTAGCTATATCTAAGCTATATCTGCATCCGACTCTACCGAATGAGTTACTGTACTCACTCTTTCCATTCATACTGTAGTAATAGTCTTTGGAAGATAACTTATAAGCATAAGTTTCCGAGTGTGAGTAAGCTAATAAATGCGTTACGAAAACTGCGATTGGGCGCGTCTAAGGGAAGTTGAGAAGTAGAGTGTTAATTTTCGTAAATCTAAGACACAGTGCAGTCTTATTGTTTGTATCACATCGTAGGAGTAAAAGAGAGCAGTGCGCACAGTTTCTTTCTCTTTTTAACTACTTATATATATATACATATAGAAACACATACGTATAGATGGAGAGAAAGAAGTTTTACTGCAGTCATGTGGACTTTAGTTAGTTGTTAGAGAACATTTGTTTTTTTTCAATCTAATTTGTATATAACATGTTTCAGAGGAGATCCTCGGTGTTTTAAAGTGGAACACCCACTACGAGTCCGGTACTCTGCGCACGGCACTGGAACGGCTGCTGCTCGTGCCCAGCGAGGAGCTGGTCAAGTTCCTGCAGGACATACTGGACGCACTGTTCAGTATACTTACACAGGTTTATTTTATACATTACTGCTTGTACTACGAGAGTTAATGACTAAATTAAGAATTAAGAGTTTAATTTAAATTTAAAGGAGCAAAATAGCATTCGGAAGCAAATTGTATTTGAAGACATGTATCACTCAATGGAGGTGTTACAATATATCGCCGTTAAATAGCACCCACTGCTGCGATCGCTGACAGAAACTGGTGATACAGTTATTTTCTTGTTGGAAGGTTTCGAACACGTGAATAGAATGAAGGATGACACTTAAACGAGGCATTGCGATGAGAACCCCATGGTGACTGGCTTTTAATCTGCAGACTATGGTGATGCCCAAACCCCCTCCCTCTCAGGAATTAGCATCGGTAGAGTAATTTACTGGTAGGTCAGTTACTGATAATGAAGCATTTGTTCATACCAACAACGGGATTGAAGAATCTGCACAAGTAGGCGCTTGATCTAGAGACTGCAGGCACTCCCGAACCTGAATCTCCCCGAGGATTGCCTTCGACTCCTTGATTTACTTACTGGAAGGTCAGTTAGTAATAATGAAGAAAAACGCATTCTATTGTTGGAGTAAATATTATTAAAAATCAATCAGTAATTGGCTCATGTGGTCGGCAAGAGGGTATATCAACGTAGGCGCCTAATGTATGGCAATAAACTTACAAATGAATTGTCCAGGTGGAGGAGCAGTCGGAGGGCTACACGGAGGACAGCTACGGAGTGCTCGTGCTAGAGTGCTTGCTGCGCGTTATCTCTCTAGTGGCGGACCACAAGTACCAACACTTCCAGCCGGTGCTGCACGTGTACATCGACGAGAGCTTCTGCGACGCGCTGGCATACGAGTCAGTCTGCTTCATTTATTACATCAGAAATGTTGTATTGCCGCCAGAGCTGACAAACTAGAAAAACTTTTAACGCTTTACGTAAAGGCTGCCAACACGTCGTCGCATTTAATTTAAAACTATTCTAAAGCAAATATTAAAATTCATAATTTAATAATTCATTTAGGACTATTTTTCGAGATACGACCTTTCTGCTTACTACCGTCAATATAAAAGTAAATATATACACTAGCGGACCCAGCAAACGTTGTTTTGCTATATAAACATTTCTAGTGAATATTTTGGAAGGCAAAATCGAAAGAATAACTAACTTATAGTATTATCGCATGAGCTAGGTATTATGTTTATTGAAACAATATTAAAGATTCATATATAATTTGATTAGTTATCATATATAGATCACCAAAGGCTGAAAATTATTAAAGTAATAATATTGATATTAAAAAGGGGGGTTGGTGGTAGAAAGGAAATTTGGGGTTGTATGTATTTTTAATGCCAAATCATAAAAATGGAAAATAATAAATTTTATCTAAGAAATGAAAATAATTTTTCTAGGGCAGACCACCCTTATCACTTGTGGATATGAAAAGTAGCCGATTCTCAGATCTACTCAATTTACTTATAAAATTTCATAAAAGTCAAGCCATTTCGTCGGTACATTATTACAAGAGAATTTTACATATAGACGGAGCTAAAGAAGTGTTACTTCAGTGGTGTGTTCTAAAGCACACTCGTTTTTTTTCCAGAAAATTAATATCGGTAATGGTGTGGGCGGTGCGCGCAGCAGACTGCGGTGAGGCGGCGCTGAAGCGGCTGCTGCTCTGCATGAAGTGCCTGGAGAGCTTGCTGCGTCTCATCGTCCGCAGCTGGCAGTTGCGCGCCACGCTCGCCACGCAAAACCATGCCGACCCACCAGTCTGCTACCAGCTGGAGGTACGTCCTCCCTAAGGGGATCAAACCAGTACACTATTCATATGATATCAAATAAGCTCGAGTAATAGTTTTAGGAATGATGAGAACTGTAGACGAACTAAAGCCAGCGACATGACTCTGCAGTGTACATTGCGCGTAGGACAAGCGGGGTTAGTTATATATTTACAATATTTAAGGAATGTGTATATGAAGGTATTTAACAATATTTATAGGAGCTTTTAGAGTCGTTGGTGTGGCTGATGCGCTGCGGTGACCACGCCCTCACCTGCCAGGGCTCCGCGCTCAAGTATCTGCCACACGCCATACCTCACGCTATCAAAATATTCCCGGAGCTTGATCTCAGGTTAGAGCGGTGTTTATCTTTCCCCAAGATGCTTGGTAAAAGTTCATTTCTTTGCATTCTACTAGTTTTATTTTAAAACGTAGTGCGGTCCAGGCACATCTGTATTGCTTCATTCACAGTCATATATTTGCGCATACAACCTTTTTTTAATAATACTTTTGTTTTACTTATATATTACCCCACAACAACCTGATAATCTGAACAAACCGATTTTAGTAGCGAAAATTGAGGGTTACGGATGACAGAGCCGATCACCTACCCGCTGGTCTGACCGAAACTGGCGTCTGATCCGATTACTGGCACGCGACATTCCGACCTAGAATAGAAGGGTGTGAAGGCAGCGTGTCAACACAGCGATTAAGGCATTTCAATATGGCCACGATCATATTAAAAACTGGGCTACTGTCACAATATTGGTGCGGATACATGTGCCTGTGTGGTAACATTGTCTCCATAAATATTTATATTGTGTGGGCAGTGCATACTGCGTGCGAGCTCTGGACGCGCTGCCTCTCGGCCGGCTCAGCAAACAGCGGCTGCTCGCGCTGCTGGAGTTGTCGCGCGGCGCGCTCGGTCGCGAGCCGGCTGCACGCGCACGTCTCGTGCCGCACCTCGCCGCTACGCTGCGCGGCCTCCTGCGCGCCTCCGCTGAGGTATACACCCACACACACACATGTCACACACCCCCACACTCTACACGCATATGTCCGTAAATATTACGTACGTATATACATACACGTGCTAGTAATGTGTTAAAAAAATAATTGCTAGCATTCTTTAAAAAAAACTCTTAAAGGATCTGGCTGAGCGACCTAAGAGCTATGCCATTCTCAATCTTGGGGAAACAGTTTCTTTGGCCAATCTTAGGTTCGTTCTAAAAAAATATATAATACTCCGATTTCATGAGTAATTAATAACATTTTGTAAGGATAGTCGAGTGGGTTCGAATAGTTTCTAAGTCTGTTTCCAAATCTGTCAAAGCCCAAATCAAGTTCTAACATGGAATACATTTTGAGAGAGAATTATGAAACGTGAGTTTTTAATTATTCATGTTTCATAATTATTTGAGTATAGAATAATTTTGTTGCAATAAATCATTCAAAATTTTATTTGTTGTGATTTACCATGTAGTTAAAGTAATAATAAAGAATGTGATGTGAATTCGAACTATCGATGTATCCTAACAACAGACTGCTAGAGAAGATGTCTATGTATACGTAAAGACGTACTTACAATATTTACGCACATAAATAGCTACCAATACACAGAGTGGTCCGTGAACGGAACTTCATCTTTATTGGTCTCCCTCAAAGACAGGCAGGCACGATCTAAAGAGAGGATCTTTCGATGTCCATTGCGCATAGACCAAAGAGTATTATTTCTATAAGGTGCTCAGAGGGTTAATTTAGTTTGCTTATTCTGTCCGTCTTTGGGGTAGGCCTGATTTTAGCAGACTCTATTATAAAATTGTACACTTTACCTACCATACATACATTTGGGCATAAATAACACCCCATACATAACTTGCATCACATCTCCATACATACAATGTGGTATTAACGTTGTGTACGTCTGTTAAACAAGTCACCTGTGATGGTATGTACGCACACGCACTATATTTTAAAACATTTCAGTTTTGGGCCAGCGTATCGTGTCAATTTAGATTAATATACTATCTAGTAATCTAGATTATTTTCAACAGTTATTTTGTATCTTTATCTTAAACTTTTCCCAGTTGGCTTACCTAACTTATATGTAAGCCAACTGTATGTATTACAAACAAGCTCGGGTACGCCAGCCACCAAAGAGCACACGAGAGGGCAGAAAACCTAAGCCCTACGTGGCCTCTACAATAACTTCGACTCTATAATAATTTTCGTTACATTGTGGAGATTGTTAAGAAAGCCTACATATAAACTAGTTTGAAAACGTTTGTTTTGTTGTCGCGACGCTCGCCCCAGACTGTAGTGTACTAGCGCGAGAGCCTGGCAGCTGTCGGCGGTCGCTGGTGACCAGGTAAGCACGCATGCCGCATGCCCAGCACTCTGTGACGTCTGTGCCCAGCACGGGATCAAGCTTTTGGATTACATTCAAACAAATACACGTTTGACGAGTTTCACTTTGCCGGCCACCCAGCTGGAGTTGTGATTATGATGACGACGACGTACAGTTACACGTATCGTGTTACAATCACTAAATTATATACAAAATATTAAAACCTCACATCCTTTTAGTCCCAGTGGATGGACAGAGATAGTAATCGCTATTCGCATTTGTACTCTTCTTATTAAATCTTATAAACAATATTTAAAAAAAATCAATCTAAATATAACTGCGGAAATGCTAAGCCGTTTGGATTCACTAACT
Organism: Meandrusa payeni; assembly: GCA_029286785.1. Classification (NCBI taxonomy): domain Eukaryota; kingdom Metazoa; phylum Arthropoda; class Insecta; order Lepidoptera; family Papilionidae; genus Meandrusa; species Meandrusa payeni. The sequence continues at coordinate 568,217 of JAGSMX010000023.1, forward strand.
CTCTTTCCGATTTTCAACTTGTAAACTTGATCGCTAAGCTAATATGGGTTTTAAATACTTATTTGTATGGTTTATTTTTTGGGTATACAAACTCTGCAATTATCAGAATGTCAATCTTTTTTCATTGACTATCTTTATACACAATGCGTCACTAGTCGTAACTTCAAAATTTGTTATAATTTATTTTCCGATCGAGTTTGTATGAAACTTTAAAAACAATGTTTTACTTACAGCTAAATTCTATGCATCAGATATCCACTTAATCCAAAAGCTTTATCATGTTTTAAGTAAGGAATTGTCTACACCGTCGTTTAAACTAACCGTAAAGATAATCTTGACTAACAAAACGCGAATTCACTTGTCATCGATACAACGCCTCATTTACTGGCGGCTTATGTTCACTTGACACATTTGTTTATATAAGAAAACCTACGTATTGATATTATCCTGTAATATATCTTCTACGTATAAATACAAACACACCATATGCCTAAACAGATAGAGCCGTAATAATATTCTACGTCTTCAGAATTCGCAATAGTAAACAAACAGACAGACAGAAACATTTAAACGTACGTAACGCACCTGCAATTTCTCTTGCAGGCTGACGTTCGAAATCACAACACGAGCTTCCTGTAACAAGCAATTGATGCTTGAACTAATTGTTTGCCTAATGTTTTAGGATACGGTCTGCGAAACGTAGGTTGACTTTTATGCCACAGTATGTCTTAGCACAAGCTTAAACTTACTGGAATAGTTGACAAGAATGTCAGTAATATTTGTGAAAAAAAAATGCCAGCTTTCTTTTAAACAAAATTAATTCGGGATGACATCACGCCAGAAATCGAATTATATGCTTATAAGATGAGCTTAATTTAAAACCGCTGTACTCTACATAGGCAGCATTCCTATAGCTTATAATCTGATAGGAATATCTTATCGTGCAGTGATTCGACCCTTACATATTTATACAGCAGAATTCCAAATTTCATCGACATCATCTTAATGTTTGGCGTTCCACAACTGCACAGATAAATAAATTTGGAGTGTCTGCTTGTAATATAATATCTAACCGGTATACTACATGAATATGAATACTGAATGAATATATACGGTATATTTACCAAAATAACATTACATCTGTTTGTCCCGGCTAATCTCTGGAACGGCTGGATTTTATCGGGACTCTGACTGGCAGATAGCTGATGTAATGAGGAGTATTATGCTACTTCAATTTTAGATTTTTTTTTTAGTAAATAGTTTTTAACACGCATAACAACGCAGGCGCAGGCAAAATAATAAGTTCGTTTAAAAAGCATAGTAACGACACTAACATTCAGAATGAAATTGATATTAGTTCTCGTGGAAATACACAGCATATACCCCTAGCAATATATCAAATTCATTCTATATTTAATTAAAGCACCCCACGTCGCACCGGCATCGTGAGGTATGCACACAAGTCGTGACCTAACTATCACATTAAAATTTATAAAAACCCTTACTCATTCAAACACCTAACTTTCTATGTATTTATCTATGTGTATGGCATGTCTGGTCTACATGTGTGTACATGACAGGATTAAGCAAGTTGCATTTAAACAATTATTTTTGTATACGTATTTACAGATTCCAATATCACTAATTCCGAATAAAATATCCGTAATTTCCGTATACGTAACGTGCACGTACTACGTATTAGTGTAGAGGAGGCTGTTAAAGTTATTGTGATCTCTATCATCCTCGATGACGTTGGAAGTCGTAACCAATATGGGCTATTCCACCAAATCAATCATTTCATTATTTTAAAAGGCTTAAGTAGTTTGCTATACTGGGCCCCGATTCTATTTCGAAATTAAGCTAGCTAATTTAAAATTTCAATATACGAAGGCGACTTATCGCTTCAATCCGATATGGAATCATCTAATATTGATATTAATATGTCTCTTCTTTCCGCAATGGAACCACCAGCTATACAAATTTTATGATCTGTGCCGAGGTTTTTTTTGGGCTACTTAATAAACAAACAATACGATGTATGGAAAATATCGATATATTGATATTTTCATCATATATCCAAATATGGTTTGCAAGAACAACCCTAATCTATTACAGTCATTTCGTTTATCACTCCATCATTACCAAACACGATAGGCAACCAGTCTTACGCAGTCTAAGACTAGCTAAGAGACTACTAAATCTACCAAATATCGACCACTGTGATGCCAACGAACGGTAATTTTGAACACAATTGGTTTAGCAGACTCGGAGAGGGTTAGATGGTTATCAATAAGATAATATTTGATTTTCATTTGCAACTATATTACTTAATCTGGCCGCTTATGTGTGTGCGATTTCAATTTATGTTTGTGTATTTGTCATTTGGTATTACGGTAACTGTTGAGCGTGGTAAATAGACCCAACAAATGGGTTCCACGCGGAAGTTTTATCGGTATGTGCGAATTCATGTTATTTCGCAATTGAAGGGGAGATTAAAATTATTCCACGACATCGTTGTTCTTCTGCCATCGGTAAAGCTTCACGGTAAGAAAGGGTAGGTATATATATATATATATATATGTATGTTGTATACATGTGGGTTTGTATGTAGCTATGAGGGGAAATACATTATTAGTATATCGTTCATTTCTTAAGGTTATAAGTTGATTTTAGTTAGTTATCAATTTTTCTTTTTTTCCCTTTTGACTTAATGGTTATATTGTATTAGTTATTAGTTTGTGTACGTTTTAATATATGCTGATATCTAATTTCCACTGCAATTTTGTGTATGTTTGTGTGTCTGTTTGTGTGATATCACTATAATACTAACCTCTGTTTTATGTGTAGTTTATGTTCGTATTTGTTATCTATGTGTTTGTTATTTAATCATTACACGAAACACGGTGACATTATTAACCATTTAGAGTTGGTCGGAATGAAAATGGTAATGGTAGTATTTACCCCCTTAAGCCCCATTTACCCAAAAACCGGAACCGTAACCAAGATATAACAGTAATTTAGGTTCTTACGTAAATTGGGGTCAATTCGACATCTACAATAATTTATAAAGGGGCTCACTACCTATCACATATGGGACCTAAAAAGCGTAGTGAAAAGTGGAGACCGAAAATAGTGTCTACCCCGCCAGGGTTAAAAGGACGTTAGTGCTTATTATTATTACTTTCGACCAGCTCTTATAAAACAAATCTTATAACACACTACAAATACATACAAAGTAATACATTTTTGATTTCCAGTATAACATTTTTTTGTGATTTTAAATGAACGATTAAAATATTAATTGAATAACTTGAAAGCGAGCTTTTGATGTCGCTTGCTGAGTTGTGTGCAATCTCTTGATGTTGCATGTACAGTCGGCTGCATAGACAGTGGAACGAAGTAGCCCAATTTGAGGTATAGCGGCGATGACGGCCGCTTGATATGCAGTCGAGTGTACTACACCTGCGAACTGTCAACTTGACGTTTGGTAAATGGTTGACAGTTCGTGAATGTAGCGGGCCAACAGTTGAGTGTTGTACAAAGAAATTAATTTACTATAATTTTACGATTTATATTGAGTTTTTAAAATATATTTACTTAATTCGTACTACTTATCTGTTGGCTCTTAACGATACCGTACGCGCTTTTGTCGAATACCGTTCGTAAAGAAGAGTTTAGAATTGATTACGAGACTTTTAAGGACTGTACAGACGCAACCTACTGTCTTATTGGATGTCATTTCAAAGACCGTCACATACGACCTCTTTTAAACCAGAAATATATAGTTTTGAAATAACTTATTAAAAAAGAATCGTAATGAATTTTTACTCTTTATATCTTACCGAGTACACACTGATTTGATTGAATTGCGATTACAAGGACTTTTCGGAATTTAATATTTCGCACTGAGTAATCAATAGCGCAAGATTTTTTTTCAATATACTGCTGGCCTGTTGAGTATTAAGAAGCTATAAACTCACTGAGTCTTTTCTCTTGACGTAGCTCAAAACAATTTTAGTAACGTATTTTGTTTCATATAAATATCTGGGAGTCAACTTGGACGAAAAAATTAACTGGAAGAGCCATATAGACCTAAGTGCAACCAGAATCAGAAAACTCATCTGAATTTTCAAACACTTGAGACATGTTTGTGAATTCAAAGCACTCCGCACAATATATTATGCCCTGGCCCAATCTGTAATCACATATGCCATTCGGGCCTGGGGTGGTACTTACAAAACCATTATGATTCGGTTGGAGAGAGCTCAAAGATCATTGCTGAAAACAATGACCTTTAAGCCATACAGATTTCCAACACGAACTCTTTACAATAATTGTGAGGTTCTAACCGTTCGGCAGTTGTATATATTACACGTAGTAGTAATTATAACGCTTAGATCTCTGTGAAGATAGATAAATTCTTTATTGATCCAAAATACATGTACGAAGACTAACTTAATGCTATTTAGTTACTTTATGCTACTGTATAAATATATAATATACATGGTATAAATAAACGATAATATATAAACAATTGTGTTTTATATTTTGTATTGCCTGAATACTTCAGGTTGACGCGATTTAAAGAGAGCTTAGTTGACGAAGCCTCCTTAATTGCGGCTGTTCCTGAGTGTTGGAGGTTAGGCTTTTACAATATTATTTTAAAAAGTAAAATATTTGAAAGGGCAATACAAAATATAAAACACATTATAAAGACCTAAACCTAAATGGGTGCCGCCAGTAGCCAAGCAGGCCCCAACCAATTAGTGATTAGGGCAACATAGAGAGAAACCTCCTGACAATGCGTGCCGTGTCAGGCTATTACCAGACCAGTCAGTATCGCCTTCTGTATCTGACCTTTACCCAGTCATATAGCGAAAGTCTCTTGTTGATCGTGACTTTTCGCTATACGACCGTTCGCAGAAATGACTTTCGGGACAAAGATCGTCGTATACAGGAGTGTTTGTTATTATTTAAATTGCTGCTTAATTCGAGTAATGGACTAAGGAGATGAATGTCCGAAAAGTCCAACAAATCAATGTGAAGTCGGTAAGGGCGTGGTATCGAGGCGTTAGCGGTAGCGTGCGTGCGTGTGGCAGTGCGAGCGTGAGGCGGCGCACAAGTCGCGCTCGGCGGGCAAGGCGGCGCGGCTGCTTGGCGCGGACGCGACCCGCCTGCGCGAGCACACGCACCACGCACACATCGTACGTATCGCCCTGACCGTTTACACCGTGGTCTGACCGCCACCAGTCACGAGCTAATTGTAAGTATAGTTCGTTACGAACGCCATGCCCACATCGTACGTGTCGCCCTCACCGCCTGCACCGTAGTCTGACCGCCACCAGTCCTAATTGTAAGTATATTACGTTACAACCGCCATGCCCGCATCTTACGTGTCCCCCTAACTGCTTGTATCGCAGTCTGACCGCCATCAGTCTCGAGCTACTTGTAAGTATGGTGCATTACAAGCGCCATGAACATATCGTACTTGACTTCGTTCGGAGGCAAACTTGAAATACAGTGTGGATACTCACATCCCCACTTAAAATCTTTCTAGAATCAAATTTCTGTTCATACAAAGGTCGTCTGGAAGAGATCACTCTTAGCGATAAGACCGCCCTTTTTATTCATACCCTGTTTTCTTAAACAATAAACGACAAGTATATCGTAAGTATGAATCTCTTACATACCTGCGTCCCGCCTGTAAAAGTTGCAGTGGTACTGCTTGCTCTTGAATAAGTACATGTATAGCAATAACAACGTAAGTATTGTAAATGTAGCTCGTATGAAGAACCTTAACATGTTTAGTACAGGACCTATGGAGTACTATTATTATTCAACTAACACATTGTAAGTATCAAACTCATGTCGTATGAACGGCTTTAATAAACATTGCGTCGTCGTTGAACGCTAAATACACTAAAAATCATTGTACATGTGTGAAATACCTTTACTCCTACATTGCGGAGGTATGTGCAGTTACTGTGTGCTATGCATGCAGGAACGCAGGTTTGTACACGTCACGGTATGCATGGAGTAACTATTCTCCAAAGCCATTGTATAAGGAACATATAATACCGAACTTCATTTTCTTACCTTAAATAGGAGTACACGATATTTCATAAAATATCGATATTTGCACCGGATATAACGCTTCAATCCGATGTTATCGAATAATTTAATATCAATTTTACTAAACAATATCGTATGTATGTTACTACACTCCTAATCTCCATGATGACGACACTAGTTGTATAAATTTTTTTTGAGCTACTTAAATATAAATAAATTACGATACATGGAATATAACAATATATTTCTACAATATAACGCATAGTATCAATACATTACCATATAATGTTAAAAAATAGCCATAAAGTTTTAGAATGAACATCGCTAGCTTTAAGTCTACCAAGTTATTTAATATATTTGAATATCGTAAAGATTTGAAGCCGTTAATGTATCTTTAATAAAGGAACGTTTATTTTAATGCAGCCATTTTGAAGGTAATACCGAGGTTAGTACTGCAGTTGAAATATTATCACTTAGCCATTACTACGGGCAATGTTTTTGTGTGTATTTATGAAGTTAAAATAACTTAATTGTATTGAAAAAATGTAACGTGAAAAAATCAGAGTTTTAAATTAGTTATTCAACCTTTTTTCATAGTTTACATTGTATTAAAGTTATCTATTCTATAAAAAAAACTACATCTGATGTTTCATTGTTATTCATAATGCTACACAATGAAATAAAAATAATTCATTGATTTTTCAACCGTCATTTTTCTTAGATAGGAACAAAAATCAATAAAAATAGAATCAGTAATTAAAGACGGTAGCGTGCAAAATTAAAAATGTCGGAACATGTGAAATTATTTCTTATTGCTTATGAGTCATTATGTAAAAGATCAAGTGATTACTTCTAAGGTAGATCATGGATGTACGCTGTTGATTTATTTACATTTCAAGTCTTTTGGGCGTCAACAACTATTAACTTAAAGTTATAACTAACTTAGGTGGAGCTCTGCGTGGAGACGATGGGTGAAGTGGTATCACTCCTCGCTCGCGACGATGTCGGCCCGGTAGAAGCGGACAGGGGAGAGTTCGTCAGAAGACTGCTACCTACAGTTTTAAAGACAACTGCTACTATGTTAAGAGACAGAGGGAGAGCGAAGGATGGCTCTGGAGTTACTGGTGACCCTCTGGTGGTAAGTAATGTTAACATGTCAAATAGATATAGTCAGCAGTTGAATGCAGTCCGAGCGTGAGTTAAAAGCGGGAAATTCAGTAATGAAGTTAGGATCCCATCCTATTTGATTTTAGTAAAGAGTCTGAGTCCATCAAGTTCTGTGACAAAAAACGAGTTTTTATCTACTGCCAAGCACGCGAACTTGACTGTCTAATACAGCCTAAATCTTTACGGTTATGTGGGGATCTTACCCACTAAAACCTCCCCGGTGGCCCTTTCCTCGGTGCATGACGAGGGGCTCCGGGATCTCACGTGGAACGCACCGGAGCCCCTCTGCACTGTGCTCAAGGAGAGCACGTCCCGGGGGGAGGTCACTCTCTCCCCCCCTGTGCCCTCGCAGCGCAAGGCGACACGGGCCAGCCGATGTCGCCTTCTTCCCTGGTCCACTTTGGTGGACGACGCAGGCCCCCACCCTTGTCGCCCAGTGAACTCGAGGCCGCTTTTAGTCGCCTTGTACGACAGGCAGGGGATACCGTAGTCTTATTATTGAGAGCCCAGAACTACAGGGCTGAATACAGCCTAAACCTGCCTTAAAATATTGGATCTGATTGGAAATCACGTTGCTATATGAATGCCATAACATGCGAAATGATACGGGTGATGTACAAGAGAGGGCTGTGTGCGTGTTTCTTTCTCTCTTGAACAATCGTCTATATATATATATATATCTTTTAGGTTTCATTAAAGTGAGGCCGCAAACCCATCTTCCCATTAAAACCACTAGAGCTTACAGAAAACAACTAAGAGAAAAAACTGATTACGCCTAAATGCTTTTGTCTTAATTGTTATTATTCATCAATATTTTCAGCGGAGAATAGTATGCGTGTTGCTAGACATGGTCCGTCAGATGTCCAAAGATCAGTACTCGATACTGGTGAAGGCGCTAGAGCACGAGAATGTGGGCGGCACCAGTACCCTGATATCTGACGCGCTGGCGCTGCTGCTGGAACTGCTGCAGCGGCCAGTCTTCAGGCCGCACTGGGCAGACATGTTACATCTGCAGCACTACGTCATGCTGCACGCTCTCAGGTTAATATTCACATTTATGTTAAAAAAACAGTTATAGCCTAACAAAACTACCATTGTATTTACGTGAACCATTTAGTAGCTCTTTTAAATGTACATAAATAAGGAACTTAAAGATTAAGTTATTCAAGTATCTATTTACAAAACGCTTATTCGTCTTAAAGTATATCTCCGACTAGCGAAGGTTGATAGTTCACATCTCTCTCTGTCTCTTGCGAGGCGAAACAGATGGGCTGCACTTGTAATTCCGGTGGACTCTCTCATGTCATGCAGCTGTGATTTTCTCAAACTCAACTTTTGTCAGCGACTTTAAACGCTGATATATATGCGCGTGTTTAACATTTTTAAATTTGTTATAATTTATAAGTACTACAGATTATTCTCTACAGCTGGATGCGGGCCGCTTACAACTGGTCCTTTTGAAAATCTTCAGGGGAGGTCTATGTCCAGCAGTGGATGTTTTACGGCTGAAATGATGATGATGACAGATTATTCTTGTGAAATGGTGGCAGTTGTATCGACCATTGTCGTAATGCGTACAGGTTGCTGTCAACAACGCTCTGCGAGCGGCTGCAGGCGGAGGAGGCGTGGCCGGACGTGGAGGCGCTGCACGCGTCCCTGCGCGAGTGGTTCGCCGTGTGCACGCAGCTGGCCACGGCGCCCACGCTGCAGCTCAACCAGCTTGCCACGGCCAGGCGGCGGCGCGCCACACTCCTGTACGGCGACGTGAGGAGAGACGTGGCCGACGCCGTCGCTCATATGTGGCATTCGTTGGGTAAGTACAACGGTAACTATTGTCCGTTCGCATTGAGAAAATTGCCGTCGATCATAAGAGCGGGTAAATGTGTCGTGATGCTCCTTATAATTCAGTAGAACTCAGAAGGAAAGGCTTTGACATAGAGCTTTTGCGCGTGGAGCCACACGGCCAGGCCATGCCTGCCCTTCTTCATTCGGCACATACCGTGAATTTGATGGGGCCTGGGGAGATGGACACTGCTCGTGTTCGCCGGCCTAGCCCCGCATTCAAACTTAGTTTTTCTTGCAAATATATTTGTTGTGTGTTCACAATTTAGCGTGTGTGTTATTTAAATGCAAAGTTAGTAAATACTTATAGAACTACTTTCTGTCGCTATTCCACACACAATTTCAATTTTTGCTATTTTCGTCAACTCAAGCTGTGTTAACAAAAAAGGCCCATATTTCTGTTATATACACGTAACATATATTGTTGGTTGATTTATTATTAATAAATTAATGCACGATAGTTAAATGTTGTCTATGACCGCCCTTCAGTAATGGTACTACCGTAGTATCAGTAGATTTTTTCGCTTATTGCTGCAGATATTACAAAATATATTATTGTTTTCAGGTGAACACAAGCGTGTTTTCATTATGTACTTGGTAGGACCAGTGTTGGAGGTGAGCTTCCTGCCGGACGACGAAGTGAGAAACACCACCATTCCCCTCTTCTACGATATGATGCTTACAGAATACACGCACAATGTTGCCAGTGGCGAAAACAGTAAGTTATTTTATTAAATAATTATATTTTATTCACAAAAATCACAACGTAACGCTTTCGACTAACGATTCTAATATTTTCGTTTATCAAAGTTTTTGGAATGGAGTTCCTTCCGGCAGGGTTAAAGGAGATTGTCCTATCGCTGACAGATCCGGGGCACCCCGCTCATAACAGCTGATGGCATTCGCGGTAGGCTTAGTGGGTATGGGCTGCCCAGGCCGAGTCCCACACATCCCTCCGGGCCCACCCAGGGTACCGGAGGATGGTCTATAAACAGATTCCCCCGCGTAAAAAAAAGGGTTGAAGGAGATAAGGATCTTGTTGCGCGACCGAAGTACTAAAATAAATGCATGTTCCTCCCACATGCAATTATTTGAATACATTTGTTGAGGGTTTTTACCAGTTTTTCTACTCTAATATTAATAATAACCGGCCATCACAAGAAATGACGTCGACCGCTTATCAGTATCCGGCGCAATGAGTTTGAATTAATAAAATAGTAGTTAAAGATTAACGTCAATGAGCAATGCTCTATTGCTCTTAATATTAACTGGGGAATGTTTTAAAGTACAGTGCCTTTACTATTCATGTTATACTCTTAAACTTGTAAGAGTGTAAAGTGTGTTGTACAGTGAGCTTAATGTATAAACTTTAAGACTGCCGCATATTCTGACAAAGTGGGAACGAAAATTAAAGATATTCTCTCTGTCTTGGATGTCTCTTGGAATTCGAAAGGAAGTTGAGATGTACATATAAGTTAGTGATGAAAGAAAGAGTTGAGGGCTCACATTTTATTTCTCTCTTGAACAATCGTCTATATATATATGTATGTATATATATATAAACATCTAAAGGAAGGAAGGGAGATTTAATTCATCTGTTGACCGAAGAAAAATATTTGCTATGCTATATTGATCGTGCAGAAGACAACCAGTTGCGCACGATGGAGAGCGAGCTGATCGACAAGGTGGACGTGCTAGCGTCACGCGGGCTGGGTGACGGGGCGTGGCGCGCGCGCTTCGTGTCCGTGTGTGGGGGCTGTGCCGCGGCGGGCCGCTGGAGGAGGCGGGCGCGGCGCTGGTAGCGGCCGCCGCGCGACAGCTGGACGCGCTGCTGCAGTACCGCGCCGCAGCGCTGCACAGGATGCACCTCACCACCCGAGTGCTGCGTTTCTACGAGCAGATCGAACGCCCGCACATGTATATACGGTATGTGTCACATGATTTTTGATGTATGACGGGCATGGGTCAAAATGTTGATGCTAATGTTGCCAACAAATTGGCTTAAACGAAATTTTTGAACTCAAACTTCTTGACATTGCGAGTAAGCTGATGATTGCGTGAGGAAAAGTGTAATCGGGCGAAGTGAACGAAAGTCGAGAAGGAATATCTCCTTAGTAGTGTAATTCGTCGTAGTTAGTGAAGATAAGAAAAAACCAAAAAAAGCGTCGATAGAAAATAAATACACGTCACAAACTGTTTAGTGGGTTACTTAATGAACTTAAAATACTTGGTAAACCAACTTGCGAATGAGCTAAAATACGGTGACACGCAAAACGCGGCCTACGAAACTACGGTGCCGGGCCCGCCGAACGGTCAGGAGACGTACGTGCAGGAACTTTGCTTCACAATCATCTATAGGAAAATAGAGTTGGATGGGAAATGTTAATGCTTCCGCTACAAATTAAAATTCAACATTTTCAGGTATGTGCACAAACTGGCTCAAATGCACCGCGAATCCCAACAGTGGGCGGAGGCTGGGCTCGCGTTGCGGCTGCACGCCAAACTGCTGGACTGGAGTGACAACCCGTTACCACCCAGACTGCGACACCCCACCGACGATTGCGCCGAACACGCCACGCACAGAGATTTGAAAGTATGTCTAGGCAGATAACCTAGGTTACAAGAACTACTTGCTATTCGGCAAATGCCTCTCCAATACTAGACTGGAATACTTAGCCGTCAACTTAGCGAACTTATCTTTATCTTGTGCCAAGAGAAACAGTTGTTTGACGGTGGCAATACCGGTCCTGTTCAGTGTAATAAAACCTAACTTCACGTCGAGCAAATTACTTCAGTGCATCGTATAATGCAAGGAACCGTTACGACCGGATGCATACAAGCATTTTAACAAAGGTTCTAACATAAGTTATCTTTAATATAACATTTAACATATAAGCAACTTTTACTTGCAAATTCTCTCGGCCACAGGTCCACTCCTTGATATTTCTCAACCACAACTTTTACCTACGTCCAGATCTTCTCTGCTATTTTGTACATTATAAATAGTTAAAGAAGCTAGTTATTTCTCATGTCGCAAGACATGACATTGATAGACGACTTTTCTTCGTCGGTCTGCAACAATTCGCGGTTCTTTCCGACCCACTGGAGTACTCGGCCGCACGTTGGAAATATTTTGGGCCCAGCTAATGCGTATCATTCTACGGTGACACCACATTTCGAAAACTTCGAGAATCTTCTGCGTATTAGCGTTCAGAGTCCAGGCTTCGCTACAACACCAAGGGCCAAACATAACATCGGTGCATCTTAGTCTTAACTACTTACTGGTTTTAAAATTTAACGGCCGGTGGAAAAATTCTTTAAAAGCATCAATGACTAATGGCTTATGTTTGCGAAAGGTACAGTCGCAGGTTCGAATCCACCATTCTAATTGACGTAAACCATCTCCTAGCATAAGCTGAAACTAAAATGTAATTGTTAACAAGAATTTTTTGTATACTTTCTAAGCAAATAATATTTGTGATAGACAAATTGTTATCATTTTTTTTTCTTTTTAAATATGGGTTCAATTCAAAATCGTATTCGTCTATTTAATTTTTTATTACTATATTATATTTATTATATATAGCCTATATATATAGAAAAACTGAGTCTTTTTGAGCTCTAAAGTACTTGAAAGGTGACACACGTCTACAGGAATCAATTGATACTACTACCAATGCTGTACGAACACGCCCTTCACAGTAGATGTATAAGATAAACGTGCCTCATTGGTGGCAGTAATTCAGTCGCTTCTATACTTTGTATTGTTTTTAAAATACACCTCTAATTTTCTAATGTTCCATCCCATCTGTCTAACTATTATTCTGGTTCACAGGAAGCGCTATACCTGGAGATAGCTAAGCTTCTGAATCAGGGGCGCCAGTGGGAGTTGGCTGTGGAGATAGTGAAGGAGCTGGTGAGCGTGTACGAGGAGGAGGCGCTGGGGTACGGGCCGCTGGCCGACCTTCACGCGCAGCTGGCCAGCTTGTACGAGGCCATGCTGCGCACCCCGCGCTCGCACCCCGGTTACTTCAGGGTGTTGTACCACGGGACCGGATTCCCTGAGCATTTGAGAGTTCCTCATGTGAGTATCGGTATTCAAATGTAATAAGAATATTACGAAATAGAATTAATCAGAAACTAACCAAACTCTCATCGAAATATCGTTGAACTATATCCTAAAAAAATGAATTATCGAAATCCTTTCACGTGATATTAAGGTATTCGTTTATTTGTCGCGCACATATTTAATGCAAATTTAAGACTTATATGGTTTTCTTATGGGTGCCGTTGTCGATTAAGCCAGTCGAAAGTTATGAGGTAACAAACATAAAAAACATACAGACGATTACACAACCTCCTCTTTATGTGAAGTTCCCGTGTTGGTCCTATTTTGGCCCAATTGTGATTGATCAAATCGTTAGCATCGTTATTTAACAAAATCGAGCAATTGTCAATTTGTACAAGTATGGATTTGTACTGGCAGGGGTTCGTGTACCGCGGCAACGAGTACGAGCAGCTGCAGGAGTTCAAGGAGAGGCTGCTGGACGAGTGGCCCGACGCCGAAGTCCTGCCCAAGCTGGACCCGCCCGGAGAGGAGATCACACTCTCCAACGGACAATGTATCCTTTATAGTTAGCACTTTATATACTCGTAGATGATACCTTTGTATCAAGAAGTTTTTACGCAAAACTAACATTAAATCTTAGCTCACCTCTGCACTGCAGAGGTTCCTCCCCTCCACCCCCTGTGCCCTCGCAGTGCAATGCCTTTCTCCCGGGTCCACCTTCGCGGACGACAAAGGCCCCCAACCTTGTCGCCCAGTGAACCTGAGGCCCCTTTTAGTCGTCTTTCACGACACGCAGGGGATACCGTGGTCTTATTTACATTACATTGTATATCTTCGCATTTCCGGGGATTTAAAGTTCTTTTCAACACGCGGTGAGTGGGTGGAGTGTGAAGTGTTTGACATCCCAATGTTATAGTAGTTTGCAGTTTACCAATAGGTTCTATCATAAAATTAATTGTATTTGCTGCGATTTACGCTGAAAAATCTTCAGTGTCTTTGTTTATAAAAAATCACACGTACAGAATACAATGAAAAAAGATATATACAGGAAGGTTTATTTGGCAACAAAATGTGTGCTATTTGTAATAGAGACAGCCTTTGTTTATGTCCAACTGTTGGACATAGGCCTTCTGTAAAGAAAATATAAGGTCATAGTCCGTCACGCACACCTAATGCGGTTTGGCAGATTTCTCATGTTTCAATCAAATATTGTCTAGGACATGTAGTTTTCCTTACGATGTTTTCATTCACCGCCGAGGGCGTGGTAAATTAGCACATAAAATTGCAACAACAAATTCATTGGTGCCGGCACAGGGAATCGAACTCGGGTTGCTACCGTACTATGCAACTTGAGGCGGCCGCACGGACGCTGGGCTACCACGACATGCAATTCCAATGTTTTAGACAAAATACATCACGATAACCCTATTATGATGCAAAGAAAAAACACAAAAACAGAGCGCGATACACGACCTCTTGCGCATCTGTCAAAACGTAATCTTAACCGACATACAGATTTTTTTTACTATAAGTTTAACAATCTATTTAGATAGTTTGTGTCAATATTGTCCCTTAAACAGTGTAAGTAGATCTGCAAATCAACGCCGTGGAGCCGGTAATGGGGGACAAGTTGAAACGTTTGTCCGGCAGGCCCGTGGCGGAACAAATATTACAGTACTACAAACACAACAACGTCGACAAGTTCGTGTTTTCCAGACCATTCCATAAACCGGGTAAGTTCTTTGTACGAGGTATGTACTAATATGAATATTGTATATACTGATTTAATATAATATATTGATATTTGCAGACGAGACTATTTCGGCTTCAAACGAAGACATCCCCAGTCAAAATGAGTTCGCTACGAGATGGCTGGAGCGCACGGAGCTAGAGATCAGCGATAAACTGCCCGGTCAGTTCATAAACACATACATTAGGAAATTACGAACGCGATCCATAAGAATATAAATCTGGATATGGGATATAAAATGAGAAGACATTTTGACCACGACAAGGGATTCCACTTTTACCGAACACAATTTTTACCAAATACAGGCAATGGACCGTTGTACTGTAATAAGGTTGAAGAATAGAAGCGAAGCGCCAAAAGCCTAATGGTTTAAGAGTACGGTCTGCGAATCGTAAGGTTGTAGGTTCGAATCCATCAATTGATATCCTTATAAGGTTATCGGTACATCTGGAGCGCGCTACTTAGAGAAATCCCGAGCAATGGGCTTTCCGCTCTTTGTTCTAGAACACAAGCAGCTTCCTAGCTCTTCCTGCAACTAAATTCAGAATGTAACGCAAGATGTATTCTGCGTTCTGCCCGGTCACTAAGGCTATATGAATGCATCATAGCTCGCTTACTCTTATGGAGCTCGAAGGACCAATAAAAATCATTAGGTATTATTTGAGCTTAATTTTTTATTAATCTGAATATATAATTGGTTTGTTGGCAGGCATCCTGCGCTGGTTTCCAGTGATAAACATACGCACGTACTGGCTGTCGCCGCTGGAGGCTGCGGTGGAGGCGCTGCGGGAAACCAACCGCGCGCTGAAGTCTCTGGTGCTGGAGGCGAGGACCAGCGACGCGCCGCTGCACCAGCTCAGTATGCGACTAAACGGTACATGTCATGAAATTATTTTTTATTCTCATTATAGCTTAGGGGCTAGGCGGTTTGACTTACAATGAAATAAAATGATGGTTCGTTTTCTAAACGGCTGGTACGAATGGATTGCCGTTTTTTCAACCGACTTAAAAAAGAAGAGGTTCTCAATTCTGACTGTCTGCTATTTTTTTTATGGTTCTTACCTTATACCTTCGATTGGGTGAACCGATTTGTTGATGATATTTCTTTTTATTTTAAGGCCAATCTGTGTAGTTCGTCTTTAAAAAAAAATCTCTCTTTTTGTGTGTTTGTATTTGATGGCAATAAATAAAATTGTATGTCGTCCATGTTTGCAATACAATGTGTGTCGCAGGCATCCTGGACCCGGCGGTGCAGGGCGGCATAGTGAACTACGAGCGCGCGTTCCTCACGGCCGCGTACGAGGCGCGCCGGCCTGACCACCTGCCGCTCCTGGCGCAGCTGCGGGACCTCATCGCAGACCAGGTGCCGCTGCTTAAACTGGGTCAGTACACCTCTTTATATAATCATTATATTAATACGTGAAGCAAAAACTTTACACCCGTTCTTAGGAAAATTGCGCGGATGGTGGAGTATAAAATTTTTCACACTTATAGTATAGATTATATTGACTATAGTTTACACTTTAGGTTAAAAAAAACTGAGCAAAGCTCGGTCGTCTAAGTAGGATGACCGCTCGGTTTTTTATATAGTGATACTTAGCCTTGAGATTGACTTGAGCCGTGAAAGCTCAATGTCCGGGCGGTTGGCTCAGGTCGCATAGTACGCTAGCAACCCGAGTTTGATCCCGGTACCGAAAAGAAGCCAGTGGAGGTATATCATCCGCTCCAGATGGAACCCTGATGGTGACCACGATCCTCAGACATGAGAGTCCGACATTGGAGACAGAGAGAGACATAAAAATACTCATAAACTAATAGTTTCGTACCCCCTTGGGCACTGAAGACTTATTTAGCTTTAATATATGTACGGTTGTTTTCATTTTGAATATCTATCAAGGTTTGGAGGTGCACAAGTCTCGGATCTCGCCGGCGTTGCACGGCCTGCACGAGCACATGGAGCTGTGTTTCAACCGGGTGCAGAGTCACGTGCATCAAAGATACGGCCGCAAAGTGCGTACCATATTTTACCATGCATAAACCTTTTTCGAAGAACATTATCCTCGCCATTACATCAGCTTTGATAATCCACACAAGCTTGTAAAAGAACACATATTTTAGAAAAAAAATGATGTCAAACGATCCCGACCATTGAGAATGAATGCGCTGTTATGTGATCGAAACGTCAACAGTTCAGAAGTAAGATAAAATCCCTAAACGAAAGTTTTTCAACCGACTTCAAAAAAGGTTCTCAATTCGTCTGTATGTTACCTCGTAGCTTTCGACTGGGTGAACTGATTTTGATGATTCTTTTTTATTTGATAGCTGGTGCTTCCCGTGCGATCCTATTCCTATCAATTTGGTCCATGCTGACAATAACTATATAAGTCTTAAATTTATATTATGTGCGCCACAAATGGGCGAACACCTCAATATCACTCTAACAACTCTTTCGATTATTCATTTTTGATGTACAAGGATGTACTTTAAAGGTAATTTGATGAGAGTTTGGTTAGATTCCGATTAATTCTATCTCGTCATATTCCTACGATAATTCGAACATACAAAAAGGGCGTTCATTCGATTTGAAGTCGATTTTTGTTTTTGCTCGTAAATATACTTGTATTCGATGAGTTCACATTCACGTAATCGTCGATATAGTTCATTAGATATAGTTCATAGAATAATTGTCAGTGAGTAACATTTTGCAGAACTGCGACTTCGATACGGAGCCGGTGGAGAGACGGCGCACGTTGAGGGACAGCATACAGACGGAGCCGGGCAACCTGACCAACAACCGGATATCCGACATCTCAACCGGGAATGAGTAAGTACACTGGAATAAAATTAATTAAAAAAAATGCTAACATAATTTCTTTTTTTTTCGGAAACATCATTATTCTTGTTACCCTTTTTTTTGTGGGGGGAAGGCGGCGGTTATGTGGGGTTTTACCCACTTAAACCTCCCCGGCGGCCCTTCCTTGGTGCATGGTGAGCACGTCCTGGGGGGAGGTACTCCCATGAACCAAACCATGAGGCTATCGACGCTTATTATCGCTTATTTACAATATAGACGTTCGCAGTGTGACACAATCCAAATGTGCTAATGTATTGTTCTATATTTCAGTACTACGAAATCAAAGTTCTTCAGCGCCATAAATCCTTTGACAAGGTATGTGAAATTATTGTTAATTCCTATTTTATATCACAGTTTTACCAATGAATAATTGCGTGCGCGACTGTACACCAGGAGCGAGCGGAGTGTGGCATCGGGGCCCGCCCTTCACTCCCCCGTGGCACATTTTTGACTTCTGCGCAATAACGGTCAGCGCTGGAGTTATTTGCCGCCAACAATACTAACATGCTTGTTAACCATTCCAACTCAGCTTGTGCTGAAATGGTCAGTAGTCAAATGGTGAATTCGAACCTACGACCTTACGTTTCGCAGACGCTTCATACCCACTTTAATATCCCAACGTAAAGTACCGACTATTGGCACATACTTCATACAGCTGTCAAAGGTTGTCGGCAAGCGATCATTACCAGTAAATATGTATCTGAATTCTTAATCCGAAACTTAAGAACAGATGTACAATAAAGTTATCACTGTGTGTGTGCAGGAACAGCAGCGGCGGCGTGGTGAGCTACTTCGGCACCTTGCAGAGCTCGCCGAGGAGACGCGACAAGAGACGAGCGAAAAAGGTGACCTCACACCACACAGATTGACACACTATTATATTTCAATAATATATTCTTCATCGCTGAAGGTCGTGTCTAGCACTAAGTGTTGATCGCTTGTTAACTATTAACTGTCACGTGTCCCTGTCCTCGGCGGTCTTCATGGCTTTGGTTATAGGCAGGCCTGTGAGCGTGTTCTTTATCCGTCCACCTGGCCAACAATCATTAGCTATTCGAGGCTATCAGGATTTCTGCGAGAAACGTGTCGTTAGAGTTATGGTTATAGTAGAGAAAAGTCAGAGGTATTCACATAAAAAGTTTAATGTTACTCACCGTGCCAGTTTTCCAGCGACGACCAGAGAGAGAGATTTCTTACACAAACTAAATAGAATACCATAGTGTCAAAATTAGGGTTGTATACATTATCCTTAACAATTATCGGGAATATCAAGAGAGTTGGATATGCGCTGCATGCCACACTTGCTCCTTGCCACACTTTCTGCTTGCCACTTACTACACTAGGTCTACTTCAGGCAGTGTATTCGTTTACGATTCACTATGAAACTTCAACTGTAAGTCACAGCTAAAGTTTCTTTTCATTGTGACGTTCATGTGTTCGAATTCGAACGTTTCCTCCACAAAAAATTTCTCGCCACACATTGTATTGGACAACTAGTTCGATTTATCAATCAACTTCTCTGAGTACATGTTAGGTACGCGCGTGAGAAATTATACTTCTTAGGCATCATTCAGTAATAGTTTTTAATTGTATACAAATAATTAACAACAATGTAATAATAAAACTGGAAAAGGATATTCAATTTGTGGGATACTCGTACGCACCGCAAGAACCGGTTTTACACCCACTAGTCTCGAGCCTCTCGTAGACACCAAAGCCTGTGTCGTTTACTTTCAGCGCACGTCCGTAGGAGCAACTTACGACTTCCTCCAGCCGCACTACAATATAGTTATATTGCTCCCATAGTGGTGACCTCGACGTGACCTGAACACGCAACCTATGAATAATACATACGGATAGTTAACCTCCATTATATTGGAGCACTTTAAAAACTTATTTTACTATTAACTATACTTTAACTTATGATCACTATTAACTATACTTTAACTTATGATCACTATTTATTTCATTGCAGCTTCAACCTGTTACTGTCATCGTTTCTTCATAACGCGCCCAAAATGTATAACATTAACAAGTTTGAGATTTTTATATCATCTCAGGAGACATCAGTGGACACACCGGAGCGTAGCGGGAGCCAGTGGTACGCGCCCAGCGCCACACATAACGGCTCCGCCTCCAGCCCTATGCTCAGCGCGCCGCCTCTGCTGCTCAGCCAGCCTCCCGCCCCGCAGCTGGACACGCCCTCCTCCTCACCGCTCAGAGAGCTGAGACAAGAGGTTAGAGATACTTGCTCGCCGGTAATCAATCATCATATTACTTCTTTAATTCCATAAAAGTACGCCCTTGTAACTTCACCGAGGTCGTGCTACCGGCGTACGTGTTAACTTTTTTTGTTGACGGGCTAAAGCAACAAGATACCCCGCTTTCTGTGGGGAAGGCAGGGTTAAAACCCCCCGGCGGGAGGAGGTTAATTCCCCTCCCCCTGTGCCCCGCAGTGTAAGGCGACACGGGCCAGCCGATGTCGCCTTCTTCGCGGGTCCACTTTGGCGGGCGACAAAGGCCTTGCCTCCCTTGTCGCCCAGTGAACCCGAGACCCCTTTTAGTCGCCTTCTACGACAGGCATCGTAGTGTTATTCTACGAGCCCAGAATTACAGGGCTACATGTTAATCATCGCAAGGGTCCAATTCGGCTTACACCGTTAACGCAAACGGTGCCAGTACCATTAAATCAATGCTATGAATGTATTGGAGTGCCCGTGGAAACTACATACTGAACAAGTAGGAAGTAAGATAAAAGATCATTATCTCCCTAACACACGAGAATCACGACGTACTCCTTAGGAAAGTGTTTAGTGCGTATACAAGTACGTAATACACACATTCGTACGTAATACGTACGTTCTTTAAGGTTTTAACGTTTTTGTGTAAGAAATTTCTAAAAGGTTCTATCGTCAATTGAGGGGAATTTTCGCCTTAAAAAGACAAGGACTGTATGACGCTAGAATTAAGAATTATGTTTATCTCAGCCTGTACAAGAGTTGCGTCGTTCGGGTCGTCGAGGAAGTTCCTCGGCCTCCGCACGACGCGCCAAGAGATGATGAGCGTGGTACTTTCAAGCGGGGGGGTTGGGGTGCGTAAATTTATTACATGTCCGTGCATTCCTTCAAATAACAATGTACCCTAGACTGTGTGTACGCAGTTGGATTACCTTTCGCTGCTTGAGCTAAAATAACAGAAACAATTGTGGGGGCACAACAGCGCTGGGGGCGGAGCTACCCGTCGTTTGCTTACCGTGACGCGTTCTGGCTACTGGCTACTTGCTACATAACGTGTTTATCTGTTGAGTTTCAATTGTGCAGTAACGTGTGTGACCGTCCACAGCTGGTGACCGAGCGGCCGCTGCGCGCGGACGTGGAGCGCGAGCGGCGCCTGTCTCAGCGAACCAGCTTGCTCAATTCTTCCACACCGCCATCTAATAGAGACTCCTTAGGTAGTACAACATCTATACTAATACTATAACTTTGTTTTGCCATTAATATTATTTTTAGTGATTGTTGTGGTAGTCAAAAGCTTGGTACTCTAGTTTTTTTTACTTTATTTTGCTTAAACTTAGATTTTGCTTTATTTTACTTAAAATTTAACACACAATATATTAAATTATTCATTTCTCTCCGTATTCATTCTCTTGTCGAGTGGGTGAAGATCATTACCTACCATGTATATGTTATGTAGGTACAATATCATTCGTATAATTTATACAAAAAACATATCGGGCTCATGTTAATGTCAGAAATAAAAGTACGATGTATGGCTTGTTTGACAGTTCAAAAAGAGAGGTGCTCCGATTGTCACCAAACTCGCTAGGTCAATCTGAACATTCCCCAAAAGTTTCATTGAAATGGGTCCAGCCGTTTCGGAGCCTATGTGGAACATACCCACACACTTTCTCTCACGAACGGACTATAATTAAATCTAGTTTTTAAAATAAGCCAACCTTCGTGTGCAGGCACAACGGACTCGAACCAGGACGACGAGGAGCCGCCGCCGCTGCCGCAGAAGCAGTCGCAGCGCTACTCCGAGGTGGACAGCGACAACAACAACAACCCGGAGCCGCCGCGACACAACTACGACACGGTGTGGTCGCCGCGGGGCTCCTTCCTGTACAACTCCGTCGCGGGGCGGCGCCACACCTGCGGGGAGAAGCCGCCCACCCGCCGCCCAAGAAGAAGAACGCCCACTCTAATGCTTGATGCATGTCACCGATATAACCGCATGGGAAACACTTTCCTTGATTATCCATTCTCAACTCTCCATCGATCCATTTTTTTGAAGTTAGTAGTACTTCTTTGAGCACATTTGTATGATTTAGATAGATGTTAAAGTTACAGCCTTTATATGTATAATACATATGTCCCACTGCTGGGCGCCGGCCTTTCTGTAAAGAGAGTATGGTTATAGTTCACCACACACACCTAGTGCGAATTGGCAGACTTCACATGCCTTAGAAAAATTTTCTAAGACATGTAACTATACTGGACTGTCTTAACATCGTGAGGAAACCCCTTACGTTGTTTTAAGAGAAGGAGAAGGAGATTTTCAATTCAATCTTTTAGAATTTAAACTGAACTTTATTGACTGTTGACCATTTTGTTTGTAAATAAAACTTCTTTACGCACTCTTGACTTGGTGAGTGAGCTCGTGAATACGTGACGAGAGTGACAAAGAGTTTCGTTTCGTATATTACCATAAGGACAAGAGAGAGAGTGAACACACTTTTTCTCTCTCTCTCATAGCCAGTTAAGTTTCGTATATCTAAGTCTCAGTCAGGCCTATTTTCTGTATCACACTGTAGGAGCTAATACATGTTCTTTCTCTCTTGAACAATCTTGTATATATTATATTGTATGTATATAAATCCTTATATACATATAGATGGAGCTAAACATGTTTTACTTCAGTCGTGTGGTTTAAAGCATACCCGTTTTTTTTTATTTAATAATTGTTAGTTCTTACAATATATCTTTTATTTGTAAAGGATCTACGCAATTGATATCTTAGTAGATGCCTGTCCACCCTATATTGAAGGTGGAAAGGACGACTGTGTGAGACAAATGCTAACTTTTATTGGTGAGCATTATTAGAGCTCTTTGTATATTTTGTCGGTCATTCCAAGTACTTTAGGGATAATATTTATTATGATTCTTATTAATGACCTAATGTAAGACTAGCAAGTCCGAAGTCGCTTCTCAAATAGTTCTAAGTGCACTTCCAAATTAAGTATTGCTTGGCTTTGACTTACACTTAGCTTGATTGACAAGCTTAAGGGTAGCCAGTCAGAAGTCGCTTGTCAAACCGAGTTCTAAATGGTCTTTATTTAGCAAATTGAGTATTGCTAGGCTTGGACTTACACTTAACTTGATTGACAAGCTTGAAGGTTTTTAACCTGATTTTCTCATGTTAGAGAACCACTGGCCTGTTGGCGCTTCCGTTGATGTTTTTTAATGTTACCTTAGATATATGTTTTGTTATTCGATCAAATTTAGTGGCATTAAGTGTATTTCTATCGGAAGACTTTAGACTTTATGTTAAAGCAATAAGGT
Source organism: Meandrusa payeni (assembly GCA_029286785.1). Classification (NCBI taxonomy): domain Eukaryota; kingdom Metazoa; phylum Arthropoda; class Insecta; order Lepidoptera; family Papilionidae; genus Meandrusa; species Meandrusa payeni. Next base: position 591,532 of record JAGSMX010000023.1, read on the forward strand.
TCACATTATTATAGAGTATTATTATTGTGTAAATACTACAAATGTCGCAGTCATTGTTCAAAGTCACGAAGAGAATTGGACATTTTTATTAACGGCTAGTTACATTTACTTTATACAAGATAACTATGACCACGATATTTAATTTAAATCTTTATACTTTAACCTTCCTATAGGTCCATATAGCTTACCATTTTTATTGGTATGTAATGTAATCAAGTCACCGTCAGAGGAGTTTAGTATTTAAGTGGAAGCAATAAGGTATAAATCGTTATATTGTATTATATTTTCTAAGCATTGTGTACACTTAATTTGTAAATGGCGCAGGCATTTAGTTGATTTTGGCATACTTAAGTTACTATATCGCAGCAAGTGGATGACTTTGGTTGCAATCACAATTTGTAGAAGCTTCGTATAATAGGCATTTTTTCTATTTGTTAATTTTTATTTGTATATAAATATTATTTAGTTACAGCAGTGCATTGATTTGACTATAATGATGCTGTAATTATGTCTAGTAAATAAATTAAAAAATTACGCGTGGTCGCATGTATTGGCTAAAAGATTCGACTTACGATCTGATTCCCAGTTTCAAGTCCCAGTCCAATGGGGTTGTGCCATTGCTATTTTTCGGTTTTTAAGTACAAAAATCTTACTAAAAAACTTTGTCCCTTGTCAACATATGAGAATATGCTTGGGAAAACAGACAGCGTAATTTGTCTCTGTCTACCCAGCTTTAAAAGGGTGTTAGAGCTTTTTTAATATTATTTTATAGCTAGGCGACTTATAAATTACGATTCAAATCCAAGCTGGTTTGTAACGATTGTCACTTATTGTTATTTGGTGCCATATTTGACTGCTCCGAACATTTCTTAATTACAGTTTCCTATTATAATTTAAAGTTTATCTACTATAATTCGAAGTAACATCAAATTAACCGATAACGGCTGCATAATAACAAAAAATTGACATTAATATTGGTCTTTTTTTTTAACAAACCATACAGTTGGCCAGAGAAGCTCTTTACCGCTTCATCGGATTGAGAGTTGGCATAGCTCTTAGATCGCTTATCCTTAACCTCTGTTATAGTAACTCGTCACAAGGGTCCCCCCGGTGAGGGGTAACCTCGGCTTGGACGGTTACTAATTTTACGCGTTAGCAGTCCGATCCGAGGGCGTCCGATAATATATCCGATGATATTTTGCGGATAAACTAATTGGAATAATTTAAGCTAAACTAACTTATATGGCACTCGTAATATTGGCTGTGGTTTGTGTCATACGTTAGTATGAAAGCCTTAATCGACAGGTTAGCTCCATTCACCAGCTGCGATATTATTATTTAATAGTTTAAATATAATACAAATACATATAATCTGTCAATAAGTTTATATAACATGACATAAATAACGGACATTTGACAAAGTGACCTAAAGTTTAGAGTGATAGCGACATTTTATTTAAGCAACATAAGTATACTTGCATACGTTTGCATTTTATTGTTTGTACTAATTACAATCGGGTTTCGGTCAAATAATTTTGATCTCTATGTGTAAGCAATAAGGTTGACACTATTGTGTTATACATTTATTACAAAAATGTCGCAGGCAATATTTACTTACAACAAAAAATTGATATTAGCCAAGACTCAGCAAAATGCCTGAATACAAAAATAATTGCGATATTATTTTTAAATAATTTTAAGTGCATAATATATGTTCACTGGCTGTTATTTTGATATTTGTCAGTTAATACGTAACATAAAGCAATAACGACCTAACTGCAACGTGATAAAGTCTACAATTACTTTGGACTATTTACCAATAATTTTAAGATAATTAATTACAAAAAATAGTGCCATACAAAACCAAAAGAAAAATTAAACAAATTGTTAATTGTTTTTTAAAGAAAATGTACTAAAAATGCTTTTTTTTTTTATTGAATTTCGGCAAAACGAAACCAAAAATTTGTGTCCTACCTGAAATATTAGATTATATTTTTTGTTATTAATAAATTACTGTGAACATTTTTTTTTGGTGTTTTGTTAAAGTTTTAAACAGTTTTTTTTAATATTAATTACTTAATACATACATTCATATAACAATAGATTTTAAGCAGGCGCTGTTAAATTTTGGGCTTAGAGGTTATTTGGCTGCAACTGTATCTTCTAGCCTTTCGGTTTTCTACAGATTGCATTTTGGAGAGTGTGCTCAGGAACTACATGATCTAATTCCTCCATCCCCGTTCCACCATCGGACTTCAAGAAGCACTGCAGGATTTCATCCTTTTGTTGTGAACATTTCACAAATCCCAAAGAATTGAATTTGCTTCATCTTTCATTATTCATACAGCAAACTGGAATAGTTTGCCCGCCTCTGTCTTTCTCTGTTCTTTACAATGTTGGTGTTTTCAAGATTAGAATAGACATTTACTAAGCTAGTGCGTCTTACAGGACTAAACTCCAGTAACTACTCCAATAAGGGGTCCATCTTCCTTCGACGCATTCAACCAGACTTATCTTTTCAAGACCATCTGGAGGCGAGCTATGTGGTTGAAGATATAAAGCAGTCGGCGGAAGTTCCAGGATAGACTCAGTGCTGCGCTCAGTCCATGTCCAGACTCCTGTCGAGCACGAGAACTCCATGTTCAGGTTTTAGAAGTATATGGATGGAGAAGATGAGGGTCTGTATTAGTTAACTCTTCAAGTGGCAAAATTATTTTCGGGGATTTAAAAATAATATGCCTGAATGGCGACCATTTTGAACTTGGTATATATGGCAAATTTCTTAAGGTAATTATACAGAGATCATTGTGTAACAAAAATGCGATTTTTGTAGATCTTGTGTGGGACACATGTGATCATAACATAACTATAAATACATTGAGTCAATGTTTTTAAAATGAACAATATTGCAAGTCATATACATTCCAACTGTTGTTAAAAAGACTTACTCCCGGAGCGGGACTAACCCACATGTCGCTGTTTTGGCGGGTAATCAATTAATCAAAATGGCGACTTCCGCACTAGGGGTTAAACTAAAATTAGTTTAAAATGTAGCATAGTGTATAAAGACGTAATTTCATATAGATATGAAAACGAAGCCAATTGTTTACGTTACAAAAGCACGTTCGTGAGGTTGTATTGACAAACGCTCATTGTACACACGATTATTGGTATATACTAAGTATTTAGTTCAGTGCGTGACGTCTTGACACAGGCTTTGTTATAAAACATAAATAACATTTGTATTAAAACTGCCGAGCTAATTTGTTTTCCTCGTTCCATCGGTTTGTTACGCCAATCTGTAATCCCTCGTGATAGCCTTGACAGGGCAACCGTTGCTCCTAAATTTAATAGCATCAAGTGACGTGTTGAGATCTATGTGAACTGTGTTTATAGAATGTGTTCTATTTACTAATAAAGGCTGAAATCTATAACATGATTTGTTTCTGAAGCGCTGCCGGCGGACCAAATCCGGCAAAGGCGGAGCATATCTACAGGAAGTTGAAGACGTGAAACAATGATGTAACTAAACTCAATTATTGCCAGATGACAAATATTACAACATATTATATGATGAATTCAGTTTTTTGATAGATTGGCCTTTTTTTGCCTACTGACTATGTAGTCCATGTAGCTAGAGTGATTGCAAGATTATGGAAATCTCTTATCTCTGCCTACACCACTCTGCATTGACGACATGCTTATATTTTATATGAACTTCAGAAGTAGGGAATCGAATTTAAAAAAAAACAGCTTAAGGGTGAAAATTATAAAGCATATTGACTTTGCTTTAGCTTAGGTAACACCAAACATAGGCGAGTTCCTTCTCAGTGAAATATAAGCATTCGAATTTATAGTCGTTCATGCTAACATTACACTGAATGCAAGCTAGATTTTAAGATAATCTCAATGTTCTTGGTAATTAATTGGTTAAAAACATAATACTCCTATAATTATGTCAGTATTTCATTGCAGACTTAACTAGTAAGCTAAGACTGAGTAGTCACAATTCACTTTATAAATTTCAGCCTTTGTACCAACCAAGTATTTTCCACTAACTTACTGTATTTGATTATAGTAAATTGCATGCCCGAGAAATATTTCGGAGGCATCTTACATTAAAATGAAGAAAGCTTAAGCCAATCTCTTAAGGTCTGTACTCGGCAGTGGCAAAGAATTAAAAGTAACTTGAAACAGTGCTCTTCGGATTATGTAAGCACTACATGTTTTAGAATTTGTTATTTCGTTTACTATATGAGTTAGAGTCCACCAAATCTTATTACGACTGTCAATCGAAAAGGCAAAACAAATATTAAAAACTGCCGCAAAATGAAATTGTAAAGCTTTAATTTAATTGTGACTTATTTTCTTTAACAAAAAAATCTAACTAATGTCTTTACCTCCAATACTCGGATATATTATTTTTTTTTATACATATTAGCTTTTTCGTTAAATCGTCAATCAAAACAGTCATACCCAACTGTCATTATTTAAAAAGACAGATACAAAAACACTTCAACAACCGTTTGACATAAAAATAACCATAAGAAAGAGCAAAAATATTTAATAATTTACCGAAATAAAAGAAAGATCATGCCTGTCTCTATTCAAAAATAAATATTAAAGAACATGTAAACTTAGAGATTTAATAAATATACAAGAGACCAGAGAGAAAGACAACCATAAACAAATTAAACCATTTTTGGCGCGTAGTGATTAGTAATTTATAACGACGTTGACAGAAAATGCGTTGCTAATTGTATTCGAATTTTTACTCTGTATGTTTATGTTTTTTACATAATTATAATATCCATCCGTGTTTTTTTTACTATTTGTTTACGATGTTTAAAAAATGTATATTTGAATAAGAATATATTATTGATGACATAGGATCTTCGAACTGGTAATAAACGGACGGAATGACTGCTTATTTTCACGTATATTTCATAAAAATATGTGTAAATATTGATATTGAAACAAGTTGATGTTAGAATATTCAAATATGGTGAAGTCACCCACAAATAATCGATCTCACTTAACTTTCCAAATACATCAATTCTGTTAAAATCTAACATTGACATAATAATTATCTTTAGTCATAATTTTAGATCAATATTTATATAAATATAAGAAAATTATGCAAGCTCTGTCGTCCTTCTAACCCAAGTGGCTTCTAAGGCGTTTGATTCGATTTGAAGTCTCTCTTGTATTGCCTCGTAAATATACTTGCAGTAAAAAGAAGCTATGTTTGCAGTTTTCTGAAAATGGAACATAGAACGATTTCAGCCGCGTTGTTTGCCAGTCTTACTGAGGACAAACAAACCACCGCGGCGCGCGCCGAATTCAGTTAATCGCGTTGTTTTTAAAATGCTTTAAATATGTGGGCCTTCACCTACTGAGATATCAGAGTTTTGTTAAATTACCAAGATGTCATACAACATTTCCATTGTGTTGTGTAAAATGTTTTGAATCTAATTACGTTAACTGTTACTTCATCTAATCTATTTTTAGGTTCTTGACACAGTTATAGGGTAAGGCTGTGTTCACACACGCTGACGTCAATGAATGAATGAATGAATATACTTTATTGCATAACAAATAATAAATATGTCACAGCAATAATACATTTGTATTGCAATTTATAATGTATTAGTCTTGTCGCTAAGACCAATTCAGTTTTGGATGGCCAGAAATTAGTTTTTATAGAAAAGAAAACATAATGACATATAAGTACTACATACCATTCCATACATATGCTATTAATAATACATTAAAAGACCATTTAAAAAGACATATAGTCCTTGCGCACTAGACTTTTAAAATTAAACAACGATTTTGTGCACTTTATTTTCGTACTTTGTGGAAGAGCGTTCCGAAAGGCGGACCGCTTCAACGGACAGAGACTTGCTCGGGAATTTTGTAGTATAATCTGTGATGATCTCAAATATCTCTCTGATCCTTTTCCTTTTTTGCTTTCTTGATGAATTCCTCTCTTGCTTTTTACATATTACTGAAATCACTACTTAATTAGGATGCGATGAGTAACATCATCGTCAACCTTGATAATTCAAAATCTAAACCCTCTGAAGATCTAATTAATCAGCAAAAATAATTTTGGTACAAATTATTACGTCCATAACCAAATGACTCGAATTTTGACATATTCCTCGACTTACAAAGGTTCTACAGAAAGGTGGGCTACCTCTCTGTAGAAAGTGCGTAGAAGGCTCACCGCCAACAGGCGGGGCCGAGCACAAGACCGCCGAATGCCTCCTTAGGCCGGGGAACCTGGCGTCGCGACCGACATGGGCCGTTGGTCCGGCGCCCCCCTCGGAGAGGGTTCTCACAGGGAACGGCGGCGCGTTTGTATTCGCCGCATTGTAGTAATTGTCTCAGGGGGGGTGCTTCTCACCCCTCCTAGGTAGGGCCCGGAGTACGGGCACGGCCGGGGGTTGCGGAAGAACTGTGGGATGTTATCCCGTGACCCCCACATACATGGTCGTATGGGGGAATACCGTGTGAAGATTTTTAGTCGGTTGGAGCCCGACACTACCGCCGTCGCCGGCCCTTATGGCTTCGGGGTGTGCATCCGCATTTTGTTACACACGTAAAAAAAAAAAAACCTCTGTAGAAGTGAATGCGTCTCACTACCTATGAAATAGTAATATGAAGTGATACACGTGCAGAATCCCAAACGAAGACATTTAAAGGAGAACAAAGGTATTTGACATGCTCTTAAAGTCAGTAAGTCCTAAGGCAGATAGGGAAAGAAAGTCTTGGAATGCACGGTATGGGTCGGAGAAGCGTAGGGCGCCCTCCTTAAACCGCCGAAAGTAAGTGATTAGTAAGCTAGACATGCTAAGATGTCAGTAGTGAATTCCCACTCAAGATTAAGTTGGCAAATTCATTAACGACTTTATCTGTAGCCACTAATCGCTTATGTAATATAAGACGTAAATAACATTAAATTGTCTCGGTGATCAAATTAAAACTATTTTTGGATCAACTCACCGTATTTATTTGTCTTATCCGTACTCCCTAATTACAGTTGTAATTACCAAGTACAATAATATGCATGGAAATTACCAGGTGTAGAAGTAAATTCCGTGAGGCTGACCGCAAACACGATTAGTCTTAATGAACTAATGAATTTTTACCGCATTTCCGAAAACAGAGGGTTTTGGTGATGTATTATTGAGGAAAAATCATTAATTTAACGATGTTTTAGTTCCTTATTGTCAACCGATTTAAAAGAGGAGGAAGTTTCTAATTCGTCTGTATGTATTTTTTTTTATTACTTCGTAACTTTCGACTGGGTGAACCGATTTGGATGATTCTTATTTAAATGCTGAAGGTTCCCATTTCAATTAGGTCCCGATTAATATATTGCGAAATATTCCTACGATAATTCGGAAATACATAGAGGGCGCACGCATGTAACGACGTTAAACATTTGATTCGATTTGAAGACGGTTTTCTTTTAACTCGAAAATACACTTATAAATGTGGCCAGTTTTTTTTACCCCGAGTGCGTTTCTTGGACTTTTTCTCTTTGTATTTTCTGATTCACCAGAGGTGTCGTCAGATACGACCGGCTATCATTATTCTTATATTTTTTTATTTATTTACCAAACCTTTTTTATTGTTATTTTTTTTACTGCTGTGTATATGTGGCCAGTTACAGTTTTTTTTTAATTTAAGGTTTCCACACAAATATTTTGCTTAGGGCAACGTTTTCTGTTGTTTGCTCGCAGAATACTGTCAGTAGGGTATTTATAACCTGAGTCCTGGTAGCTCAGTGTCCGGGCGGTCTTATGTTGCATAGTACGCCGGCAACCGTAGTTCATTCTTTGATGCGGCGCTTATGAATATTGTTTGTTGAAATTTAAAACGCTACTCTTACTGCATGTTCTGCGGTGAAGGAAAACGTCGTGAAAAACCTGTATAACTTAGGATATACGGAGAATATTTCGGCAAGAAGAAGTGTAAGAGGAAACCTGTTACCGACAGTGCAGAATTAACGGATATTTTATGATGGTACTTAACTGTTATGAGAGGACCGTCGCTTTTCAGCAATTAGTGAGGTGGCCGAATATTAACCTTTTTTAAAAGAGTCAGCAACACACCTTCTATTCCTCTGTTTCTGTTCAAGAAGCGGCCGGTGTTGTCTTCTAGCAAAAGCAGAAGCACGATGGCCTTGACTGCTTCATCGGATTAAGTGTTGGCATAGCTCTTAGGTCGCTTTGCCTGAACCTCTATCGCTAGTAACTCGACACAAGTATCCCCCCGGCGAAAGTAACCTCGGACGGTTACTATGTTACGCGTAAGCAGAGGGCTAAACCACGACTCGGTCGGTACCTATTTTAATAATTAAACTATTTCGAACAATCTAAGCTGAACTAACTTATATGCCACTTCGAGAAGCGTTGGCACTGGGAGAAGTGACCGAAGAAACTCCAGCAACTCCTAATTCTATCCAAGGTCAGGAGTAGTAAAAAATATATTTTTATTGAATAAATGACGAACGACCATGCGACTCAACTGAAGGTGATGAATCATAACAGTCAATACGCTGGCTGCAAGTGCGTTGCTTACTTTCGATCTCGTGTTTGTTTTGTTTATTTAGTTATCTCTTACACTAGGACAGATACAATGGGTCTGCAATAAGCATTCCGTCGGCCGTGCCAGCTGTGCTCACACAAATGCGAATAATTGACAAGAATTTGTTAGTAAAGTATTTACAACGCGCGCTCTTGACTTGGTATTGAACTTACAAATTACATTACTATATCGTCATTTTATAGTATGGTTCCAGAATTGATCCTTAAGATAAACAGATTTGTTTATGTCTCGGGCGTACTTTTAAGTTGATCTTTCTTTCTGTTTCTTCTTTCTCATTCATGCAAGTTCCTAAAATATTAACGAAATTAATGTACTTCTTCTTAAACTTCTCTTTCAACTAGTCAACTTTGTCTGTCAGATCAGCATATCTCTTCCTGACTCGTGCGAGGCGAAACAGGTGGACGGTTCACTCTCTGATGTAACACAGACATGATTTTCTTCTACATCCAATACTTCTTTTGTCAGTGACTTGTCAGCGTGCCCGTCAAGATAAATTAAAGGAGGTCATATCTCTGTTGTTTTTCTCGTTGACTCGTTGTAGCACCTCCTCATTTGTTTTAAAGACCACCTAATACCAAACATGTGTCTCACTTCTCTATCGCTTGAATACACATTCCAAGGTCATTCTTTAAAGTCCAAGCCTCACATCCGTAAAGAAGGATAGGCTAGATGTAACATCGTGGGAGACGAAAACGCAAAGATATTTTAATTTATAATATTATATTGTCAGTAATAAACGATTTATCAATATTTACTCGAGGAGCAATGAGGAAAATTTTATGAAAACCAAACGAGTAAAAACTTCTTATTCCAATTAAAATATAAAATGCAGTAAAAACTGAGCGCACGTCGCGAGATAACTTGGAGACTAAATCAAAAGAGCAAATCAACTAATTCTCTTTAGCAAAAATTTGTCTATTTTTGTTAAAATTAAAATCTAATTTTAAAGTTAAAATTAATCACGACAGCGCAATACACGTGACTATTCCCAATCCTTGCATTTCTTATACCGCTGCTTACATCCTTTATTATTATAATATATATTATTTTAATGATCATGAATAACGGCATATCTATATTATTTTTAGTAATACTATATTTTCACCCGACTTCAAAAAAGGAGGAGGTTCTCAATTAGTCTGTACGTTTTTATGTTTGTTACTTCATATTTCTAATTCTTGTTTGATTTGAAAGCTAATTGCTTCCTATGTGGTCGAATTCTGACAAAATCATTCGTGAGAACCATAATTATTTTTTTAAAGAAAGTACTCGTATGTACTTCAAAAGTAGTTTGGTGAGTTTCTGATTAATTCTATTTCATAATATTCCAACGACAATTTGCAAAACAGCCGAAAAAACGTTTATGCGATGCGATACGCAATTAGATCGTATAAGTAACGAACACATCCGGGCCAACCTTGGGGTCCGCGACGTATCAGACAAACTGCAGGAAAGTCGTCTCCGATGGTATGGCCACGTATACCGCAGGTCCCCTGACTATCTCGGGAATAGATGCCTAGCCCTCAATATACGAGGCCCAAGAAACACTGGCTGGACGTTGTGAAAGAGGATATGTTAGAAAACCACCTGATAAAGGAGGATACCGAAGACCGGGTAAAGTGGAGTAGATTAAGCAGGAAAGCGGACACTGGTGGCGGAAAAAACATGAGTCCGTTTTGGTTACTTCTATCAGATGGATTTTATATTGATAGCCATAATCCATGCTCTGGGTTTGTTGTGATAATCCCAGTATCTTATTTAGATGATTAATTAAACCCACCATTTCATATAAAGTGTTAGCTCAGTGCCTACTTGGTTTTTGTCTTTTTAAACGACTTTTAAAAAGAGGTTTTAAATTCGTTATTTTTTAAATTAGTTACCTCATAACTTTGTACTGGGTGAACCGATTTGGATGATTCTTTTTTATTTGAAAGCTGGTGTTTTTTCCATTCAATTTTGTCCGGTTCTGACAATACCATCAGGGAGAAAACCATATCTAGTCTGTAATAGTAGTATGTAAAAAATACTTAAAGTTTAAAATTGATTTAAATAACGACCGGCGTCTCGCTCGCACACAGTGTCGAGGCGCTCCGATATGTTAACTGTTGACACAGCCGGGACCAATCTGCTCAGTAGTGTACACATAATATAGTGGTACTTCTATTTGTTCTCGTACGTTTTCATACTTTACTTTCGAACAACTTGAAGATTCAGACTAAGCAAAAAATTATCTTATTCTATTGAATAACTTTATGTTAAGTCCTTTTGATTTTTTGAAGTAAAACTTCTTTACGCACTACTGAAGAGTAAGCTGGTGACTGCGTTACGAAAATGAATGCTATATTTTTATTTTAAAACCCTTCCGTGTGCCTTAAGGTACATGAGAAGACAAAATAGCCGATTTGGACGAGCCATTCCCGAGTTTTGCGCTTAGCAACATTCAATTTTATTTATATAGAAGACTAGCTGATCCCGCAAACGTAGTTCTGCTATTTAAATTATTAATTATTAACAGTGTTTTTAGCCAAATCTCGAATTTGATTTTTAAGAAATCTCACACAAAACCGCTTTGTAAAGTGCGTCAGGATATGATATATGAAAGTTTCATATATTTGTGGGGTAGACAGAGAGGTATTCGTAAGGTTTTAGATGCTCGTCACTTGTTAGTTTGCTAATGCTTTAAAATGTGATTCTCTCGTGTGTGAGTTACCACATTATCCGTACATCGTAGATGTGCCCCCACTGCGCCGCTACGAGAGTTACGAATCGCTACGATTCATTTGACACTTTATATAGTAACTATATTGCAAGGTTGCTCACTTCGCACAGCCAATAATAAGTATATTTTCGAATAAAAACAAAAACCGACTACAGATGGAATCAAACGTTAAACGCCAACCTCTTTATATTTCTGAACTATCGCAGGAATATTACGAAACGAAATAGAATTTATCAAAACCTAACAACACTCTCAAAATGCAAATTTAAAATTTATTTGGTCTACTTACCGAAATAACAAAATGGGACAACAACGGAAGTACCGGCAATAAAATAAAGAATGAATCATTAACATCGATTCACTCAGTCAAAAGATCTGCCGTAACAAACATAAAAAAAATACAACCGAATTTAGAATCTGCTTATTTCTTGGAGTCGGTTGAAAACCAGATATAACCAGAAATTGGCGTTATAATATTATGAGAAGTAATAAAAATTAATTCACACCCGTATATAGACAACACACAACACGTCACGACCGATAATTCAAAACGCAAACTATTCTGACATTTGCGGAATGCAAACATTGAAATCCAAATTTCTATATTTGCCGGACGTACACGGCGGTCATTGGTTACTTGAATCATTAACGTGGCTCCAAGGTCTCGATGATTCGGATCATTAACCAGATAATGACCTGCCACTCTGTTCACTCTGATATTGTAATAATAAATATTTCGCACAAATACAAAAATATATACAAGGCAGTATGAAGTCCCTGGCTCTAGACGTAGATACATATAGACATGTGTTTCAGAAGTCAGGACATACCTTATTTCATCAGCTGTCTGCCAGTGAAAGTCCTGTCAAAATTGGTTCAGTCGTTCTAGAGATTAACTGGGACAAACAGACAGAGAAATTTGTAAAAATGTTACATATGTACCGTAGTACATGTAGTATAAAGCGGTTATTTTAACATTAGAAACAGACACCTAAATTTTATTTATTTGTGTAGATATTATTACGTCTGTTTAGGTGTTTGTGTTCGGTATATGTGTGTGAGGGTGATTTTATGCGTGTGCGTTTCTATTTTTACCCTCACTTTTACTGTTGTCGTACAATTTTACTTTGAATAAGAAAAAAAAATCTATTTTAAATGGACTTAAAAAAAATAGAAGGTTCTAATTTATTCTGTGTTGTTTTAATTTCGGACTGATTTTGAATATTTTTTTTTGTTTTAATTTGGGTTTTAATTAAATCCCATTTAATTGGGATATTTTTGTAAAAAAGTTTACAATAATGTAAGAGTAAGTAAATACTTCATAACGACAACGAGCACAAATAACACGAAGACAGAGCATATAGGCAAAAAACAAAAAACGTCCGCGCGTAATGTTTGATTCGATTTTTTTAAAGAAAACTAGCAATATTTCTTTTTTTTTAGAAAATATTACTTACATTCTTGTTAATCATTCCAACTAAGCTTAGGCTTGTGCTAGGAGATGGTTGACGTCAATATTCGAGTGTTGGATTCGAACCTACGACCTTACGATTCGCAATCCGTACCCTAAACCATTAGGCTATTGACGCTTCAATAAGTCGGTTTTTGTATTTACATGTAAACATACTTATTATTAGCAGAACTAAGTGATGAGGGCTGCTGTAGTCCACTTCAGTGTTTTCTTACAGTATCTACACGTTATTGCAGACAAGAAGTAAACAATAGAATTAGTCACGAGGTCACGTGCCACCGTCCGCGGTAGTATTGCTGACGCGCTGTACGCAGTGTGACGCACACCTAACTTTTGATGTTATGACCGACTCACACCGGGGGAAGCAGGAGACTGTGTAAATCCTATTGTTTCAATGTGTATTGTGTTAATATATTTATGTGTCATAATGCGCGACATGTACGTGTATCGGTGACACACGAAAGAAGTCAATAGATTGTTACAGTCATGTCCGAGTAGGTAACCTTAAGCCCAGCCCTGTAGTTCTGTGCTCTGAAGCATAAGACTACCGTATCCCCTGCCTGTCGTAGAAGGCGACTAAAAGGGGCCTCGGGTTTACTGGGCGACAAGGGTGGGGGCCTGTGTCGTCCACCAAAGGGGACCCGAGAAGAAGGCGACATCGGCTGGCCCGTGTCGCCTTGCATTGCGAGGGCGCAGGGGGGGAGGGAGTAACCGGGGAGGGAGTAACCTCCCCCCCGGGACGCGCTCTCCTTGAGCACAGCGCAGAGGGGCTCCGGTGCGTTCCACTGGAGATCCCGGAGCCCCTCGTCCTCGTCATGCACCGAGGAAAGGGCCACCGGGGAGGTTTTAATGGGTAAAAACCCCACATAACCGCCGCCTGCCTGCCAGAAGGTGGGTTATCTTTTTGAAGATTTTCTCCCCGTTAGCAAAAAAAAATTGTTTATTTTTTTAACCTTATAATATATTTATTTATGAAAATTTGTTCATCAATTATTTTATTATATAATATATATTAATTCCTTAATTGTTTATACACATATCATATTTATTGTACTTTTACTGACTGTTGTCTGTATAAATTCCATGTAAATGTAGGCTTTGGGTAGTCCTGGGTATCGCTGAAAATCAGCGTTGTTGCATCCTTGCGACGGCATATGCTCAGACGGTGTCCAATACTGGCATCTTATGTCCTATTTGTCCGTTTTTTTTCTTTAACTGTATTTTTTAATTTTATTTTTTCTGTCTTTTTGTTGTGTTTCATATTTTGTATCAAAAAGAATATTGCTCTCAAACTAAACTTCGTAAGGACTAAGGGAGGGTGATCAATTGATGCTCTTTCGAATCTTAAACTCTACTGTTTTAGCCTATTCGTCATCTATAAGTTGTTAGGTACATGCCTAAATTCTAGGGGGTTCAAATTTCTAATTGTAAATGTTTATTATATATATGAAAGTTCAGTGAAGTCATAGCCGTCGATTTTTCATAATCTGATAAATAAAATTTAATGGTTTCCCGATGGACACATATTGTCCAATATTGGATTAATCATATGGACTGGAATAGTTTCTCGCCTCTGTCTTACCATTCAGGACTGCATTTCCACTTAACATCAGTTGAGATCTTGGTCAAGCACTTGCGTAGAACGTTTGAAAAAATAGTAATTCCACATATGATATTATATTTCAAATGACAGGCCAGTAAACGACTAATATGAAATTATTAGATTTTTGACATGACTCATAATTAAATTGTAGCTGTTTGTCGTAGTAAAAATTAAGCGACACTAACTTGGAGGCCTCGTTGTTGTTTCACATATAGTGCTGTGCTGTGCTAAAAAGAACAATATTTTACGCTTTGAGCCAAAAGTTTCCTCTCATTGTGACACTGGCCTTTCGTTTATACAGCCTCGTTTCGTTGTGTGTTTAATTTCTGTTAAAATGTCTCAAACAACTAAACAAATTCTAACCGTATATAATCACGCGCCTACATTTGTGACTGTTGTTGGTTTTTGTTATATAATTTTGTATGTATAGTTAATCCATTTTAATACAAATACAGTGCGGAGAAAGCAAGTCCTATGGTTCTGTTTCGAATGCGCCATAGTTTCTAAAGTTCTATTAGTTTACTTTATTATAAATTATTCCCTGTTGATGATTATTCGTGAAAAGGTACTTTGATCCACAGTACTCTAACGAGTAATAGTAAAAACGGGTATGAGGTATTCACAACAAAAGGATGATGGAATCCGAAGTCCGGTAGTGGGATGGGGAATTATATCATGTAGTTCCTGAGCACACTCTCCAAAATGCAATCTGTATAAAACCGAAAGGCTAGTGATAGCTGGCAACTGTTAGCTAGCAAACACATGACACCCGGCAATTGTTATACATAATAACTACTTCCAATGATATCTTAGTGATTTACCTGAACCTTATTGTATCTTTAATTCATAATTAATAATTTAGTGATCGTCACATGAACTTGGTATTGTAAACAATAGTTTAACTTTATTAGTTCCTAATCTGACTTCTAATTCATTTTGTATAAAGATTGTGAGGACGCGCAGTTGTCACTGTATTCTTTATAAATAATTCTTGTACAACGTTACGCTGTCTGAATAAAGCGAGTCATTAGTTGTTGGACTATTTTACTCCACGAAACCTACAGATCCTAACACTAGCTACTTACTAGCCGGTTACCTCGCCTTTCCACCGATTCCAAAGCGGCGATATTTTGTTGCATCTATTTTCTTTTCTCACTATAATATGACCTTTAAAATGTATGTCTATACGAGTATAAGCTAATATTGGACTTTCGAGTGGAATCGAATAAGTTTCCAAACCAATGCCAACTCGATTCTCCGACTATACACTGTATTCCAGGGCCTATCGCTATTGTGCGAACGAAACCACGGTCATGTTTGGACCGGGTCCAACTGATCCATATCCGGGTTAGGGCGCGTCCAAGATTGGTGCAGTTGCCATCGCAGTGAGTAATGCCATTCTGCTACGATTACTTCATTACGCTAAGGGTATAATAAGAATTATATATTAATAAAGCAGCTTTCATAAATAAAACAAATTTATTTACGTGTTCAAACAAAAATCGACTCCAAAACTAATTTTCTTCTTTGCATTTCTTAATTCTCACAGGAATATTATGAACTAGAATTAATCACAAACCAAACTATCACCAAAATACCTTGAAGTAAATCGTTTCCAATAAAAAATGAAGCATCGAAAACATCAATTTCTACAAATACATATGTGTATTATTATACTTTAGTCGTGTGGTGGCAGCAGCAAGCAGTGGAAGCGTTTTTTTGTTGTTGTGTTAGTTACATGTATTTAATTCAATAATTATACATACAGTATGCTAATAATTAATTTATGGCGGCAATAATGGCTCGCGACGCGGTCCAAAAATTATATGATTTCTTTGAATGTAGCTAATTTTGGAATGACTAACTATTTAATGTAATATTAATATATTTAATGTTGATATCGAAATTCGCGAAAATTTATTAACATTTTTAATTTGAAAAATGACGCAAAGGTCCTTCAAATGCGGAAAATGGGTCGGCACATATACCACGCGCGGGAAGCGCAAATAGGCTTCTGCGTTTCGTCTGGTTTTTCAAAATAAATATTTGGGATTATCCCACCTGATGTCAAGTATAAGTCTAAAAAGTAGAGTAAATGTCTATTCACTCTTCTTTGCAAATACCCACATTGTTATCAGAGGGAAAGACAGACAAGTTTAGTCCTTTACTGTACGAATAATGAAAGACGAAGCAAAGCGCACCGGTCGGGTTCAAGACTCCGAAAAAGGAAGCTACAGCCGTGATACACATTACCGTTTCTAATTTAAATAAACATAATAACAAGTATGTATATTTAGGAATAAAAACACAAACCCACTTCAAATCGAATAGGAATATTACGAAATACAATTATTCAGTACCTAACAAAACTCTCATCAAACTACCCTGGAAGTACTCTCCAATAAAAATGAAAAATAGAATTCGGTTGACGTGATCTTGAGTTATTCGTCCATTTGTAGCGCATATACTTAATGCAAATCTAAGACTTATATGGTTTTCTCATGGATGCCATTGTCAGCTGAACCAAATTGGCACCACACGGGAAGCACCAACTTTCAAATATAAGAGTCATCAAATACAGTTTACCCAGACCAAAAGTAACAGACATAAAAAATATACAGAATAATTAAGAACCAGTACATACAGAGTAATAAAGAATTTTTTTTTAAAGTCAGTTTTAAATAGCCTTACGATAGTGTAAAAAGGTGGGAAATCGCATTATCTGGACGTTGCATTATGACACTTTTTTTTAATGACGAACTACACAGATTGGCCAGAGAAGCTGGCCTTGACTGCTTCACCGGATTTAGAGGTGGCATAGCTCTTAGGTCACTTAGCCTGAACCTCTATCGCCAGTAACTCGACAAAAGGTTCCCCTCGGTGAGGGGTAACCTCGGCTTGGACGGTTAAATGTTACGACACGTTTCTGTTATCTTCTATTGCTATCGATGTTCATCCTAAACGGTTTGTCTTAGATGGTAACTGATTCTATGTGGTATTGTCTACGCAAGGTATACACAGCAGCACAGCGCCTCGCTTGGTAACATTTTACGACAGTGTCAATGAAAATCAGTTAAAGACTTCGTTATCCATTGATAAAATAAACGTAGACGAACTTGTACATACTAGTTATGATAATGTATGTGTCTATTTCAAATGCAAACACGATGACACGTCATAAATAAAAATGAGATAATTATGTCATCGTTAAAATGACGCGAAGAAATTCTGCGAAAATGCTAAAAAAAAATTATTTAAACGCGCTCGGCGGTAAAGGAAAACACGTGAGGTTGATGATGATATAGGTCTTATTAGTTAGGTGTCTTATGTAATGTTGGACCTGTCGCTCTCGAGCGTCGTTCGCGCGATGCTCGCAAGTGATAGGTCCTGGACGGCAGTCGCCTCCTGCGAGACAGTCATGTCCCTCCGCAGGCAGCGAGTCGGGGTGCGCAGGAGGCGATATCAACGCCTCCTCTTGCCGCCCCCGTAATCCGAAACGGGGCCAGACTGGGTACCTGGCCCCTCTAATGCTTCGGCGTCTTCGGGACTACTCTAATTGCCGGAGAAGTCCTCTTTAGAGGATGAAGTCCGATCTTTGCAGGGACCGGCAGGTCGTTGGGATGCTCTGTCGCTGACAGATCTGGGGCACTCCACTTATAGCGGCTTATGGCATTCGCGGAAGATTTAGTGGGTAGGGGTTGCCCAGACCGTTTCCCACACATGCCTCCGGGCCCACCCAGGTTTCCGGGAACACGGAGGGTTCGTGAAAAGGATTCGTCCGCATTAACAAAAAAAAAGGTATCTTATGTGACAGGTGACGAGCCTAACGTCTTACAACGGGTATAAATTATAATAAACTATATTGCATATTTTGAGCCGCACTTTGCCGACCACTGTCTTAGCACAAGCTTAAGCTTAGTTGGAATGGTTAACAAGAATGTGAGAGTACGTGTAGTACGCTATCAACCCAAGTTCGATCCCCAGTGCCGGCACCAATAACTTTTAACTGACCACGCGGCGACGGCACCTAAATTCAGACATCGTGGGGAAACCTGCATTTCTTAGAAAACATTTTTAAGACATTTTTATACTTTGTGTGTGAAGACTGCAAACCCGCGGTTTGGACCGCGTGGTAGATTTGTCCCTATACTCTCTTCGCAGAGAAGGCCTGTGCCCAACAGTGGGAAATATATAGGCTCTAACTTTAACTAATCTTTAAATGAATACAAACAAATTGTATTACTCGTAAGACAACGATGTATAGCGAATACATCGTCTCGAGTGTTTGTCAGTCATGTATTGTTCATATATACAAGGCATGCCCGGAAGGATCTAGCGTAACATAAGTAACAATCACACAACGCGTATATAGAATATAGTTTTATCTCGGTGTAGTTTCCGTACTTTAACATACGACACTCATCTTTTTACACCACGTCTATGTGTTTGTCGATTCCAGTAGTTTTGGTTTTGTACTGATGTACTCAACGCTATACTATAGTCGCTATATATCGTAGTGGTCGTCAACCTGCTGTTTAGTTTATGCAAGTGCTTTAAATAATTGGCATCAAAAAACTTTTAAATTTTATAAATAATAATTTTTGACTCGTCCAACTTAAAAGGGTGCCGTCTTCTGGTCTATGGCGTCGCTTACTGATACGTTTAATTTTTGGCCCACAGTTTCTAGTCCCACTTTCTTCATTCACTAATTATCCATAAGTAATGAAATGATAGAGCCGCGTTACCTCAGTCTCCGGACGGATGCCTCAGGTTGCATAGTACGCTAACGACCCGAGTTTGATCCCCGGTGCCGGCACCAATATATTTGTTGTTGCAATTATATTATATATATATATTATATATAAACGCCGTAATTTTAACTTTAAATGATATTCTAGTTACTTCTATAATCTGATGGTTGGTAGTTCGAATACCAACCGCTTAGTATTCTATGGGATCTATTAAGCAAGTTTCCTCTAAACAAACATAAACAAGAACAGAGAACTAATCAACACGTACACAACAACAATTTCTCAGTTCGCTGCGCCTATAAAACTTTACGACACATACCGTTCTATACAATAATATCGTTTATTCACGTCACAAAAACATTATTTTTTACTTCGAAATTCTACTATTGTGATACCAAATGAAGACCAAAAAAATATCTTCATTCATAAGAATGTTAATTATAAAAAGACTATATAAATATCTAAGGTCCTTCGAGCCAGATTACTTCGAGCTACGGACGGCTACGATGTTTAGAAAAGGAGGAGTTTCTCAATTCGTCTGTATGTTTTTTGTTTGTTACCCCATTAATTTGGACGGCGTGAACCGATTTTGATGATTCTTTTTTCATATGACATAGAAATATTAGGATTCATTATGTCTTACATACATCTAGTCTGTATGGGCCCTAGGATGTAGAAAACATCGGAAGGGCTACTTCTTAACAGGCTTTTTCTTCATTTCTAAAGGTATTGTTGATCGCTTTATTGACGATCTTCTACCACGTGAGTCTGTCCTCGGTTATTGGCAGCCCTGTGAGCGTTCTAACTGCGTCTTCCTAACGGCTAGGTGAGGACTACGTGCTTTTTCCATTCACGTTTAAGTAGACATCGTATCCTTAGGTAACTATTATAGGAAATTCTGCTAATTTATAAGACGCATTATGTTTTCCGGCAATTGGATTTAGGTCCGGTATTTAAATTTTTAATTGCAATTTCAACGCCCATTCTCTGCGGCTCGGCGGAAAATGAATGCGTCGTTAACGAAAATAAGTATATTTAAGAGTAAAACCATAAATCGACTTCAAACATTTTTTAAATATATAATGAAATATTTTTTATTAAATTTTTTTTTTATTATTTTTTTTTTAAAAAGAAAGCTAGCAAAATTTCTTTTTTTTTTCAGAAATATTACTAACAATCTTGTTAACCATTCCAACTAAGCTTAAGCTTGTGCTAGGACATGGTTCACGGCAATAGTCCAATGGTGGATTCGAACCCACGACCTTCCGATTCGCAGGCCGTACCCTAAACCATTAGGCTATTGACGCTTCAAAATTTATTTGATCGTAAAAAATGAGACATTTCTCAAGACGTAATTGTGAATTACTTCTCTTTTCGGTCATAAAACAAGAAATCCACAAATCTGTTCAAATTACATAAGAACATAAATTTACCATATTCATTTTAATTTATCTAATTTAAGAGATTTAAGAGCTTTTTAAATTTAGTATTATTATTAAATATCAAAATGCGGACTTTTTTTTTAAAAAAAAAGAGCTATGTTCGGTATGTCTCTAAGAGATAAAATCCGAAACGAAGAAATTCTACATGCTCTTAAAGTCAGCAAGTTGAAGTGGCAGTGGGCCGGCCACATCTGCCGAGTTAGTGACGGCAGATGGGGGAGGAAAACGTATAGCGTCTCTCCCTCCAGATGGATCGACTATCTTATAAGGATAGCTGGAAGTGACTGTATGCGGAAAGCGTAGGATCGTATATGGTATCCCATCCGATATTGGGGAAGGCTTATTTCCAGCAGTCAATAGACACTGATAGATGATGATGATGATTATTAGATATTTACTATAAATATATATATTTTTTAATTTTCTAAGCAAGTGCTTGACTACGATCCCACTTGATGTTAAGTGGAAATTCAATCCTGGACTTGACCTTGACTACATTGTAATCGGAAGGAAAGACAGACGCGGACAAACTAGTCCAGTCTCTTGCTGTACGAATAATGAAAAACGAAGCAAAGCGCTTCGTTCGGATTTGAGGGATATCACAACAAGATGGATAAAATCCGGCAGAAAGAAAGAAAGGAAGGAAGAAAGAAATAAACATTTATTTGGTACAAAGAATACAATAGATGCTTAAAATTTTTCTTTGCGAGTGCTGGTTTTCAGTGGAGCCATGAACTTTGATTATATATCATCTTTATATTTATATAAATGCAAAATTGGTGAGGACCCGGCATGGCGTCACGTTATTTCATCACGTGCTGTGACTTACGTGGAAAATAACCGAGTAATCTTGATTTATTTAGATGATAATTATTCATTTGTAACAAAAACTTGTTTTTGGGTTTTATTTGAGTTACGTGTGAGAATTGCTTTTAGTTATAGAAATATAAATATATTATAATATAGTGGCTGGCGATCTCAGCCTTTATTACTCGACGGATCCAGGCGCCTTGCTACGGAGAAATGAGATTTTAGATTTATAAAATAAAAATATGATTGTATTTTTGACCACATAACTGAAGTTAAACTTCTTTAGCTCTATATGTTATATATATAGTATTATATACATAAATAAAATTCTCGTTTCACATTGCTTGAATTTATTTTTATTGTGAAATTTTCTGAGGTTTGAGAATAGAACGAAATTTCTTTTTAATTTCTAAAATATAAGTAGCCTAATTACTCCTTATTATATTATTTATCTCACAGTGGATTAGGTGGAACAAACAGACAAAATGTATGTATATGCATGTAGTTAAAAGCGGTAACCTTAACATTACAGGCACTTCAGTTTTATTTATTTGTATAGATACTGTATGTTGATGGCCCTAAGCGTCCGGTCCTAGTTCTTATAGAAAAATAAAATCTGCAATCAAAAATTTTTTAAATTATTATATATAAATATTGTAAAGACTTTTCAGCAAAGTTTATTGTGATCGATTCTCACAATGATTACATCACTCTGCTGGTGACATTTTTCAGCATTTTATTCGAATCTCGTGCGTCACACAAGTGGCGCATCCATGCTCCGACCACGCTCTGTTGGAGATCGGACGAGGCGTGATCGAACCGTGAACTGTCTGTGAAATATCTCTCAAATTTATTTTGAATTTCCAAACATACTTTCATATCAAATCTGCTTGTAGTACCTAGGAATCTAACTTGGTATGTCTATTTTTTAAAAGGAAAAGTAGAAAACATCCACAAAACCAGAGGAGCTGCATGTTTGGGCATGATGGTGATGAGATAACCATATGTCTTAAATTTGCATCAAGTATGTGCGCGACAAATGGACGAATAACTCTTTTAATATAAATAATTTTTATTGGTAAGAATGTACTTCAAGGGTAGTTTGGTGGGAGTTAAGTTAGTTTGTTTCTAATTAATTCTATTTCGTAATATTCCTATTCTATTTGAAGTCGGTTTTCGTTTTTACTCGTAAATATACTTGTAAGATAGGGCGTGAATGTTGGATGAATCAATACACGCGGATAAGAAAATGTAAAGATGATCTGATAAGATGTTATCTCAGTTCCGGTGCTGCTGTGTCGCGTGCTCTTACCGTTGCGCCGGTATGGACGCTGTACGATGAATCAGATTATCTACAGATGCGTGCACAGATGACTGAATTGTAGATAGTGATAACTCGATTGGCTCAGCATCACTGGACTGATGAATTGACTCACATTGAATCTTATCTAAGAGCACTTTTATTGTGAACTAGCTGTGCCCGCGACTTCTTTCGCGTGGAATATAAAAGTTTATTTCGTTTTTGTATTTTGCTGCATCTTGTTTGTACTCGTTGAGTTATTTACAAATTGATGACGTCATTATTACCATATGTCCTAAATTGTTGGGGTCAATGTTACCTCCTCCTGAAAGGTATAGCTTCTGCTCGCAGCCTGGTCCGGTTAAACGCTACGAGTATGTATCTCAAGCACTCACTCTCTATTTTAAAGTACATATCCACCAGAAATTCAAGACTACCAAATAAAAGACAAATCACACAAATTATAACTTAATTAATAACTTCCCTTTTGAAGTCGATTAAATACAAAGTAGCCCCATCCCGTCAAAATTAATCCAGCCGTTTCTGAGATTAGCCGGAACAAATATAAACTGAGATACTCGTAGTATATATGTATACTCTTATATATGAAGTGAAAAGCGGTTATTTTACTGTTACAAAATGACACTTCAATGTAATTTATTTGTATTGATGACTTGTTCCTGAGCCCACAAAATTAATATTAAAAATAATTGAACCAAACGTTTCTAACAAAAAATACCAAATATTTTTTCGTTCGAGAATGCAGCGGTTAATTAACGTTTCGATTAACCGCTGCATTCTCAGACACTAAAGCAACAATAATAACAATCAAATTTTATTAATATGTTAAGTATTTTACAATAACAAATGACAGTCGATGAAAAGTCGGGTGAAAATCGGTTCATACATTTTTTATGAGGTATAAACTAGCACTTGACCACCATCCCACCTGATGCTAAGTGGTGATATAGTCGAAAAATGGTACGCGCTATTTTAGTAAGTGACTATTCACACTACTCTTGAATCTTCTCTTGGCTCCCCACGTCGTACTCGGACGGAAAGAAGCTGGCAACTTGTTCTACTCCTTTGCTGTACGCACGATGAACGATGACTCAAATCGCTTCGTTCGGACGCGCGGAACATCAACTTTGAAAGAGTGGAGACCCACCGAAACCGACCTCTTGACATCAGGTGGGATCGTGGTTAAGCATTTGCTTAGAAATTATAAAAAAAAGCCAGAGAAGCTAACTTTGACTGTTTCAATGGACTGAGAGATGGCATATTTATTGGGTCACTTAGCCTGAACTTATATATGAAGTAACTCCACATAAGGGTCCTTCCGGTGCCTAGTCTGTACTTAGATTCTCGCATCCTTTTAGCCAGAACCTCTGTGTCGCATCCCAAGGGCCTAGGGCATATATTTACAAATTAAGCGGACTACATAATTCAACGTTTCTAAGGGCCCGCGATTAAGCAACGCGCGGTAATCGGCACATTAGGAATAGCATACTACACAATGCAAATAGTTCGCCTTACCTCACTGCGGCTAATGCACGAAACAATTATAATCTAGATCACAAGAAGCATTTTGTTTACAACGTAAACATAAATATAAATATAAAGGTCTCGTCGGTCTAGACCAAGTTAGTCATTCACACGCGACGATCGCTCGCGGACGGACGTGCGGTATTGACGCGCGACAAATACGCGCCAGAGACGCAGTGGATAGCGGCCAAAGTTTACGTCTATTTTGGGAACGTTTGCGGAACTCAAGTAAGTATTGTTGTGATCAATTTTCGCCTTTTGAATTGATGTATATATAGAAAACATACATTATTTTTATTATTAGCGTTCAGTAGTAAAACCTCTTTAGAGTATTTGTATTAATTGATTTTTTTTTACAAATAAAAATTATTCCAAAAATGATGTAGATAAGCTCTCATGTATTTTTACTCCTTTCAGGGTAAATAGAGATAGAAATCATTATTTGCTAATCACAGGCGTTTAGTCCATCACGATACACCACACGTAATTTTTTATCAAGTCATTGGTTTTTTACTTAAAAAAGTTGTAATTGTCATTACGACAAACCGGCTGGTAATCAAACCATTGACATGAGATTCATAGCTTGAACCTAGGCTATAACAATTTTTTTAACTTAAATTATATTTAGGAGAAGGTTCTCAATTCGTCTGTATGTAGTTTGTTATTTCACAACTTTCGACAGTGTGATCTGATTTGGATGACTGTTATGTGAAAGCTGGTGCATGGTCCCATTCAATTTCTTCCAATTCCAATAATGGCGTGTATGAGATAACGATATGTCTTAAGTTTATAGTATGTACCCCTTACATACTACAAACTTTCTCAATATCACATCAACCGATTTCGATGACTCATTTTTTACTGCAAAGGAAGTACTTCAATGGTAATTTCTCATTATATCTATTAACGAAATACAATCAATCTGATCCCACGATAATTCGGAAATACAAAGAGGGCGTCCGTAATAACGTTTAAGGCTTGTTTGGATTTGAAGTCGGTTTTTGTTTTTACTCATAATAAATATACTTGCATCCAATTTAGTAGATTTATATGCAAAACCTACAATACAAACACTTAATAAAAAGAGGGGTAGGCAAAGAACAACGAGAACCTCTTTCGTTAGTCGTCTTTCGTATTGATATTTAACACTTTAGGTAAATACTTAAAGTTACAGCCTTTAAATATGTCCCACTGCTGGACACAGGCCTTCTCTTTTAAGAGTATAAGAGCATAGTCCGCCACGCACACCTCATGCGGATTGGCAGACTTCACATGTCTTAAAAAGTAGTAGTAGGTTTCCTGACGATGTTTTCCTTCAACGCCGAGCGTGTGGTAAATCAGCAAATTGCAACAACAACTCGGGTTGCTAGCGTACTATGCAACTTGATCAACTAACCGGACACTGAACTACCACGGCTCTTCAGGTATATACTTATGTATCACAAGTCAGTATCACAAAACAGATAAGTTCTGAAGAAGATTCTGTTTTAAATTCGTAAACTTATGTCAGTCCTTTAACAAACAAGTCTTACTTTTAAAACAAATAAGCAAGAAAGATTAAACTAAAGTACACTATTTTTAAATTTTTCTGTACAGTTATAGCACTGTATTTTGTGATAACACTGAAAACTATATGTAACCGATTTTGAAACTACGTTATGTTTAATTTGATTTGCAGTTCATATTAGTAAATTAACTTGTACTGAGTAGACGAGTTAGGAAAGTCAAGTATCATATTATTAATAGTCTATTCGTTTCTCAAAGCTCAGCAATGGTACATAATAAATACTGTAAGAGATTACGATCACTTGAGTAACTTCTTTATCACCTATAACTGCATTACATTAGCGTTCTTTTCGACCACTAACTTCGGAATTATAAAATGCTATTTTTCTAAAGCGACTTCACACTAAGATTAAGATTTTAAGCACACTTTAACACTGTTACGCCAATGAAGATTCATTTTGGACACGTTTCGTTTAGCAGACTCGGTGTCCATTAGCCTATAAAGCAACTTCCGACCTGTAACAAGTCGTCCCACGCTTTGTACCAAAAAAAATCAAATACCTTCCCGTATTTCATTGATCCCCAGTCGGTTTATAATATACATTAATTATGTACAAAAAATTATATACTTTTTGTGTGTTCGTTCTTTCTGTATAATAAATGATCGCGGCGACAGGCGGTTATTGTAAACATCACGAATGCGTCTCTGAATAAAATTTTCATTTAACATCCACGACACGTAACAAAGAAAATGTGGTATTTAACATTCGTTATTAATAACGTGCATTGTTATCGAACTATAGCAAATATTTCTTTTACCATATGCACAGTTTGCAGTCGTAGTACAGCACAGTGGCAACATGTTTCGATATTACAAATTACCTTAAATCATTTTGATGGCATCAATTAAAAAGTAGAGGCAATATGGCAGCAACAGACTCATTAGAATGCATATCACAACGGTGCACAGATTGAGGTCGGGACATTTCCCTGCAAAATTTTTGCACATCGGATGCGGAAGGCTGACTCACCAAACCGTGAGATTTGCCAAGTGGTGGATGATGTGCACCACATAATGGGGGAATGTAAACATAATAGGGGCTAAACATGATGCGGAAAGAAAGTCATTAATAGATAGCTCTATACTGAAGGAACAACATGTGGTTGCTTTTTAATTTTGTTGTCTAACCTGACCTCAGGAACGAGGAAGCTGGTGGCTATGGCCATGTAACATTGATGACTTTCTTTCTCGCTTCATGCGTCCAATGTGTGTGTACTTAGGTTAGGGTATGATAGTGCGCCGCCTCTACGGAGGTCTCGTGCGATCCATGGCCCTCTACGGGGCGCCCGTGTGGTGTAACCGCTTCACGGGCGTCCGGCGCTGCAGAGCTAAGCTCCTTAGCCTGCAGCGCAAGATGGCCATTCGGATCGCACGAGGATACCGTACGGTATCATACGAGGCGGCCACTATCCTGGCTCGGTTCCCGCCGCTCGACATTTTGGCGGAGCTGGACGCGCGTGTGTACACGCGCGTCCGGGCCGTCGACGGCGGGGCCGGGCCGCCCCTGGATGCGGGAGAGGTGCGTCGGCAGGAGCACAGGCGGGCGATGGAGGTCTGGCGCGAGCGGCTCTCGGAGCGTCGTTGCTCGCGCCAACGCATCGTCTGTGCCTTCCTGCCGAACTTCGAAGCCTGGCTTAGCAAGAGGAATGACGCGCACGTCACATACCGCCTGACACAGGTACTCACCGGGCACGGGTGCTTGAACAGGATAGGGCGCGAACCGACCGCGCAATGCCACCATTGTGGCTGTGACCGGGATTCCGCGCAGCACACGCTAGCCGTGTGCTCCGCGTGGGAGGCGGAGCGGCGGATCCTGGTCCAGCATATCGGGCAAGACCTCTCCCCGCCGGCGGCAGTAGCGGCTGCGCTGGCGGGGAGATCTAAATGGAAGGCGCTGGTCTCCTTCTGCGAGTCAGTAATGACCCAGAAGGAGACCGCAGAACGGGATCGGGAGAGGGCCGATCCCGTTCGGAGATGGCGCAGGCGGGCCGGTGGGAGACCGGCCCGCAGCCCTGTAGTTCTGGGCTCTCAAGAATAAGACTACGGTATCCCCTGCCTGTCGTAGAAGGCGACTAAAAGGGGCCTCGGGTTCACTGGGCGACAAGGGTGGGGGCCTGAGTCGTCCACCAAAGTGGACCCGGGAAGAAGGCGACATCGGCTGGCCCGTGTCGCCTTGCGCTGTGAGGGCACAGGGGGGGAGGGAGTAACCTCCCCCCCCCGGGACGTGCTCTCCTTGAGCACCGTGCAGAGGGGCTCCGGTGCGTTCCACTGGAGATCCCGGAGCCCCTCGTCATGCACCGAGGAAAGGGCCACCGCGGAGGTTTTAGTGGGTAAGAACCCCACATAACCGCCGCCTTCCCCCCAGAAGGCGGGGTATCTTTATGAAGATTTCCTCCCCGTGAACAAAAAAAAAAAAAAAAGGGTATGATAGTGCCCTGTTGCTGACAGATCCAGGACACCTCGCTCATAATGGCTTTCGCGGAAGATTTAGTGGGTAGGGGTCGCCCAGACCGAGTCCCACACATCCCTCCGGGCCCACCCAGGGTTCAGGAGGATGGTTTGTAAAAAGAATACCCCCCTCGTTAACAAAAAAAAAGGTTAGGGTATGATGACAAAAACACAAAAAACCAACAAACTTTTTAATGATAAAAAGGCCAAAAGTCCCCAAAAAATAAGGAAAAAAAATCTAGACTCGTGGTAGCTCAGTGTCCGGGCGGTCTGATTGATTTACTACATATATCCGAAAATTTTCTTTGACATGTGAAGTCTGCCAATTCGCACTAGGAGTGCGTGGCGGACTATGCGCTTATACTCTCTTTACAGAGATGTCGGCGCTCTTTGCATTCTCTATCGCATTTACCACGGGAGTGTTCTCAGGAATTGTTCAGTGTCATCCCAGCTACCGATTTCCATTACCGCACATCTGGGCAGAATTCCAAATTCCACCGCCACGACTGTACGTTTCTCGCGCAGAATCAGCTGTCACCGGCGGTGTTTCCGAACCTATACGGTGATCAATGATCTATTTTACTCTGCCATAAAAGTGCTCAACGCGGTTAAAGAAGTTTTCACTTCAAAAATTAAATGAAAAATTATAAATAACTGAGAGCGTGCACGAATATAAATAATGCAGACGAATTTATTACCTCCTTCTTTGAAGTTGGTTAAAAATTACAAACTCATCTCCCGCTAACAATTACGTATTGCAAGTTATATGATATTTAAACAGAGCGAAGATTGCGGTGAGACGCTCATCTTCCACTTTATAAATACGAACTTGTTGTAACATGCGAACGTGTTCCGCGCCAGGGTTTCTTAAGCTATTTAATTGCGGGCCGCTATTGAAATCTGCCTTCCGACGTGTCAGTTTCATAATTTTTTTGACGCCTCCCTTTTCGCCCTCTCACCAGATAGACAGCCATCCTCACGTATCCTCCCTGGTCTATATCTATAATCTGACGTAAAAATTGCGACTGGGATTTCACGGACATAATCTTAAAGTCGAAAGTTTAACCCACAGACTATCAGCTCTTCCACCAGTTACTGTATAATATTACAGTTATAGATATCGCAAAAGTTAATCTGACAATACTACTATACTGTACTCTTTTTTTACCGATATTCGTAACTCAATTTGAACTTAAAGGACCCTATCATCAATCAAGCTTAAGAAGCCCTGAATTATCCCTTTTTACGATTCCTGTCGTTGCAACTTGTTTTGCTTGTTCTTGTTCTGTTATGCGATGCGTAAACAAATCGTTGATACTTATTTATAAATGCGTAGTTTTTTTATACAACCGGCCGTAGTTTTTTAACTTTTTTTTCTTCAACCGACTGTCGAAGTTAATACGCAGTTCCTGTGATGACTCCGACCTTGCAACGGTTTCCAAAGTTATATTTTTATAAAAAGAATCAAGCTCTGTTTCACCTTTCATTAGCTTGTTATTCTAATTCAAACGCTATTTATTTCATAAATCCAGTCTTCCTCTTCACTTCTATCAGATAAAAGACCCGTTTTTAAAATAAGTAAATTGACTTGAATACTTCAGCGTTGATAAGATCTTGGATGGATCAATTTTACCATGTAATTTCCATTAATCTATCTGAAATAGATCCTCTAACGTTTCGTCGTTTAAATTGCTATTCCAGCTAGAAAAAGTCTAGGACGAATACAGTATCGATAGAGCCAATGTAGTTCAGTGTCTTAGCGACTTGAAGCGACAAGTACGATAGCAACTCGAATTCTAACCCCAGTGCCGAATTGATTGTTGCAATTTAAATTGCTGATTTAGCACATACTATGTACATGTGATGGAAGACATCATGAGGAAACTTGCATGTCTGTGAATTTTTGTGACCCTAGCAGCTGTAAAGTTCTATCTACGACGTATCGCACAGTCTCAATTACATTTAACATTATTTATACTAATAATTTTAGCCATGATTGTAAACAGGCAATAAAAAACGCCAGCGAAACGGACGGAGAAAAGACCGCTATCAAATCCATTGACGGCCATTTTAAATAGAATTTAATTATTGTTAATTATTCCCATCTATTTGAGCATTTTGCCTATCTGACATGTGTTCGCGCTCTATTAAACTAAACCGGTTCCTGAGATGTCGCTGTATCAATAAGCCTACATTCAGTTTGTAAAACACAATTACAATGTAGGAAACTAATACAGTTTACACGTCGATGAGAATGGGTTTTAATTTCCATAGGTAGCCACTTGATGCTGAAATCCTAACTCAGGTGGAGATTACGTTTTCGCTTGTTTGTTCCTCGGTTCTTGCAAATCCATATATCTTGGTCGATTCCGTATATTTCCTATGTCACCCTTATTAATATTAACATATCATCAATCTGGACGTCCCCTACTGACACTTTCTTTTACTTTTGCATTCCATCCATCTATCCGTTATAATGAACATCCTATTTCAAGACAGACTTCCCGCTAATTTACACAATTCCTAATCATTCGGTCACGCAGTACTTCTTAATCTGCTAGCTAAAGAAAGAGAAATAACGTCAGTAGCAAGATCACCAGAAGCTCGAAAAGCAGTGAGAGAAACTATACTAGTACACTGGCAAGAGGAATGGGATACAACCAAAAATGCAAGATGGACACACAAATTAATTAAGGACATGTAGACATGGATAAACAGAAAGCACGGAGAGGTGAGCTACCGGAAGATACAATGCTTGACTGGCTACAAAGTGCTTATGATCTACACAACGAGGATTGGCAAACGCCAGAGCGTAATATATATGTATTGTGAAGACGCCATAGATGATACCTAACACATATTATTCGTATGCGATCGTTTCGTAAGAGATCGAGAAAATGTGAAGATTGAAGATAGCAAGTAAGGAGAACTGGATAATAATAACGAAGTTTATGGAAAAAATTATAGAGCAAAAGGCAAAAGACGAGAACAAAGAGAAAGACAAGACAGAGAATAAACCAAAGGCTAGGTAGACACAAGACTGAAATAAATAAAAAAAAGTGTTTCTTAATCCAGTTTACCTTCATGTCTACAGCATTACGCACATTACGTCATACTTAAGTTCACGTTATAATTTAATTCTCTAATCTAGTTCAGTAACCTGAACAACTTATGATTCTAATGTCTTCAAGCCAAACTTTGTATCACGTCACGTTTCACATATACCCTTTTTTGTTGCGCATTACCGACAAAGCTGTCAGTTTGAGATTCACAACAAAAAACATGACAGTAATGGCTGTACACTTATTGTGAATGCTGAATATGTTGTGAGGGGAGATGATAGGTAACTTTTTACTTAAAATTATACGACGTCCATATTACAAGTATAAACATATAATAACATCTTCAAATGAAATCTCGCTAGTACGATGGAATTTTTATTTCCGAGGTTCACTGCTATATTATGAAGTACAGGGGCCTACATTCTTCTTTTTCTTCCATATTTGCAGAGTTCGATATGATTTCTCCTAGAACTGAATTCTTAGTTTTGGTTTGCCATAAATCTACTTACATCTCAATCAACAAACATTGTTCCAGACAATATTTAGGAGTAGCGTCTTGTTGAGATTTATCTTCAGATGACAAGCTCCAAAGCCAACAAAATTAACATGAGATCTAATCGAAAGTGAACCCTTTCCAACAAAAAAGAAATGAAGGTTTGTGGACAAAAATTGATTACTAGACCAAACATGATTTAATGTACGGTGATAATGTCAGCTATAAACTAAATCCTATTTGAAATGCTTCTGCTGCCATAATATTATATATACACTGAGACGAGTCATTATTTCTCACACAATCAGGGTTCATCCCGTGTCGCGTTACCATTTCCATGCTATTGCAAATATTGTTGTTTATCCTTACTACCTGGTAAAAATGAGTCATAATAATATCTGACTTCATGGCTATTATTAAACAGTATACATGTTCTCAACAGGAGTGACATATCACAATTTAATAGTAATGTTACGTTACAGCTAAATATGATGGTGATGGGCGCGTGGTTATCTGATGCAAAAATATTTTACTTTTAATATTATAGTTATAGTAGTACTTTCTTTGGTAGTGTCACAGGATTCGGAGAACCCACTGTGATCTGTGAGCAATCCAAACGTACCAATGTGATTTCCGTAAATCTCGGTAACTCATATTATTAGCTCTGGTACATTGGTTATGAGCCTGTGTGTGGCCGATACTTGGCAACGTTTCCAAGCCTCGTGCTGCTTATCACTCGGGAGACACGTGCAACGCTTTCACCTTTATTTCTGTTTAGGCATCGATTTCTGTTTAAATAAGTCACGGAAATTGGCAAATGACAAAAGAAAATTCTGTTTAAAAACAGCTATTTTGACGAGTACAGACAAAGACTGGCTTTGAAAAAAAAGTAACGCTAAAAATGAACGTGAATGTAAACGCTATAATGCCAGTGACGGATACTACAACGGACGGACTCCCCCTGTTACTTCTTAATTATGTAATACTTTTATTCGAATAAATATATGACGTACTGAATCTTGAAAACAGCTGCAACGATTTCCATGAGATTTAGTAAACAGAAGTTTTCGGAGGCGATAAATCGATCTTCCTTCATGTTTAGAAAATAACGATTTATCGATAATCAACTTAAAAATGTGATTCTTTTTGAAATCTATTGGCGAGCAAACAATTTTTAATTGAGTGTAACTAACTGCTTTAACGACACAGCAACACTAAAGCTACTTCAGTAGCTAAGCAACACTCGGGCAATGAGTGTTTGGTTTGAGATTAGATCAAGAAAATCAATTGTTTACTTATATTATTGATAAACAATTGTTATAATTCATATTTCCAAAAAAATAGGATTTACTATAAAAAATACTGAGTAAAGCGGTTATAGTCTCTTTCTCCCTCCATATTATAGAACCTTCAAGAATTGAATATCAAATCTATATTAATATATGAATATGGCATAAAATAACACTTTAACTTTCGTAAACGGATTACGAATTTTATGGCTTATTGACTTTCAACTCTCAAATCATAAATATACTTTCGGTTGTAAAATTGTTCAGTTATTTTAACAGCCGATCGAGTGCATTAGGGCATCAAGAATACAGGAATCAGAAACATTATTATTTCTGCAATCTATGAGTTTTAACATCATATACATTGCACCACTTTTATTATCATCTGATATATCTGTATATATATATATATATATATATATATATATATATATATATATTAATACATATTATATGCTTAGTTAAAAAGCTTCGACTTCGGACTCAAGATTGTTTGGACACTCTTCGGCGCGTTCCCGAGACGTCGACGGGACTTTATTTTGACGTGTGTTACTGCTTCGTTTTCCCTGACTAAATAATTTCTAGATTCTGGCACTCGTTTGGGATAGATTTTCAACCGACGTCATAAAAGAGGAGGTTCTCGGTTCGTTGAATCTGGCATCTTAGTGGCATACATTAGAAAACCATATAAGTCTTAAATTTGAATCAAGTACGTGCGCTACAAATGGACGAATAACTCAATATCATGTCAACCGATTTCGATTAATCATTTTTTATTGAAGAGATTGTAATTTAAGAATAATTTGATAAAAGTTTATTTAGGTTCTGTTAAGTTTGTTAAATTTCATAATACTATAATTCGGAAATACAAAAAGTCCGTCCGCGTGTATTAGCGTTTAACGTTTGACTCGTTTTGAAGTCAGTATTTGTTTTTAGTCGTAAATATACTTGTAGGTTTGTTTAGATACCCAACACTCAGTTCTCATACAAGATTTCAAATTGTCGGTGTACAATCCGTAAAGTTTCCATTGGTGAAAATTCTCGTAATCTTTCCTTAGTCGACGAAGCCACGGACGTGTCTCATGTCTTTATGTGACAACAATATATTAATGAATGACATATTACGTCACATCATTAGCGGCATGCCATTAAAATCATCAGGCGCAATTCCATACGTTTATCTGTCGTAACATCACTATAATGCTCGACCATCTTCAATTCGCATCCGTGTTATTACCGTGTAGGTAAACAAGTCACCCTATGTTGTAGGTAGCCCTACAGCCCTGAAGTTCTGAGCCAGTAAAATATGGCTACGGTATCCCCTGCCTGTCCTAGAAGGCGACTAAGAGCGGCCTCGGCTTCACCGAGCGACAAGGTTGCGGGTCATCCGCTGCAGTAGACCAGGGAATAAGGAGACATTGGCTGGCCCGTGTCGGCTTGCACTGCGAGGGTGTTGGGGAGGGATAAACCTCCCCGGGACGTACTGCCACGCACAGTGCAAAGGGGCTCCGTTGCGATCCACTGGAGATTCCGGAGCCCCTCACCATCTGTATATTTTTTATGTTTGGTACCTATATATATTATAACTTTCGTTCACCCGGAACCGATTTTGATGATCCTTTTTTTATTTGAAAGCCGGTGCTTCCCGTGTGGTCCAATTCTGTCCAATTGTGACTATGACATCCAAAGAAAACCGGAATTATTATAATGTCCTACATTGTACTTATTATTTATAGTCTTAAATTTGCATTAAATTCGAGTCGCGACAAATGGACGAATAATACAACTGATACAACTGATTTCTGTGATAATTTTTTTATTGGAAAGGATATACTACAAGAGTTTGGTTAGGTTCTGATAAATTCTATTTCATAATACACCTACGATAATTCGAAAATACAAAAAGGGCGTCTGCGCGTAACAGTGTTTAACGTTAGATTCGATTTGAAGTCGGTTTTTGTTTTGACTGTTAAATATACTTATGTATACAATTAGTTTAGCGGCCCGTAGCTTTGGTTCCTTGAGTTAAGGCAAAATGTAAGGGCCACTTTTTCTGTTGAACAAATATACCGATTTCGAAAGATAATTTCGCTGCCACTTCGAAATATTAAAATATATTTTAAAACTATACAAATTTCTATACCGTGTTACCTTAGAAGTGAAGTGTATTCAAAATAATAAATTTAATTAAAAACATAAGCTTGTAAAAACAAACCAATTTTGTACAGTGAAGCGAAATTATACAGTTAAAATTAGCCGCTATAAAAACATAAGCTTAGGTAAAAAATCGGTTACTTATGTACCGGTCATTGTAGCAATCATTTTGGTAATCCCAAATTATAATAGTTTAAAATAAGATATGGCTTCGTACATTCATGTAACTTAATCCTCAAATTAGGAACCCTAAAATTGTTCTATTACATTAATGTGCAACATAATCTAATTGGTATTATTTTGTACTTACAACTAAACAAAGACAAAAAAAATTACGTGTAAAAACAAAAACCGACTTCAAATCGAATCAAATGCTGCGCTTTTCAAATTATGATAAGAATATTACGAAATATAATTGACCAGAACCTAACCAAAATATCATGCTACTACCTTTAAAGTCCTTAAAAAGTTAACATCCTTTCCAATAAAAATTGAATCATCGAATTCGGTTGGCGTGATAATGAGTTATTCGTCCATTTGTGGCGCACATACTTCATGCAAATTTAAGACTTGTATAGTTTTCTCATAGATGCCATTGTCAGAACTCCACACCAGCTTTCAAATGTAAAAAGAATTATCAAAATCGGTTTACGAAGCCGTAATTTCTGACATACAGCAACCTTTTTTTTTCTGACGGAGAGGAAATCTTCAGAAAGATACCCCGCCTTCTGGGGGGAAGGCGGCGGTTATGTGGGGTTCTTACCCACTAAAACCTCCCCGGTGGCCCTTTCCTCGGTGCATGACAAGGGGCTCCGGGATCTCCAGTGGAACGCACCGGAGCCCCTCTGCACTGTGCTCAAGGAGAGCACGTCCCGGGGGGGGAGGTTACTTACTCCCCCCCCTGTGCCCTCGCAGCGCAAGGCGACACGGGCCAGCCGATGTCGCCTTCTTCCCGGGTCCACTTTGGACGACTCAGGCCCCCACCTTTGTCGCCCAGTGAACCCGAGGCTTCTTTTAGTCGCCTTGTACTACAGGCAGGGGATACCGTAGTCTTATTCTTGAGAGCCCTGAACTACAGGGCTGGCCAGGGCTAACCAGCAACCTAGCCTAGCCAAGTAGCCTAATTATAAGAAGGCTTACGTGAAAAATTGATCACAGACAGTTAAAAAAACATATTTCTAACGCTACACCGCATTATTCCGTTTAAGTAATAATCATCTATATTACAATTAAGATACTTGCTGCACACTTTTTGCTTCAAGTTACAACACAAAGTAATGAATGGCAACCCGGCCAGGGCATAATAATGCCTCACAACGTTCGTTGACCTCGCGCAAGAAGCTGATTGTAAAGACTGTATCGATTAATTGTAAATTACATTTTGTTTTGCGGCTAAAGTGATTACTTAAGCGCCGTAAAACAATTCATAGAACAAGTGATAACAAGTTAAGTGCACTATTACAGATAATAAATAGAATAAATTCCTAAAAGATTACTCACGTTTTTCATTTGGAGTGTTAACAGTGGTAAATTTTTTTCGTTATTCTTAGGGCTTACTAAGACAAATATGGGGTAGCCTAACTACCCTTACACGGACCGTGTAAGGGTAGTCTACTAGTAGTAATTATATCTTCCATGTACCAATGTTGCTCTAGCATAAGAGTAGAGGTAACTGCCCTGTAGTTCTGGGCTCGTAGAATAACAGTACGGTATCCTCTGCCTGTCGTAGAAGGCGACTAATAGTGGCTCCGGGTTCATTGAGCGACAAAAGTCCCCATTCTTTGTCGTCCGCTGAAGTAGACCAAGGAAAAAGACGACATCAGCTCACCCGTGACCCCTTGCACAGCGAGGGTCCAGGGGGGAAGGATTACCTCCCCCCTCCTCCCGGGACGTGATCTCCTAAGAGCACGTTGTAGAGGGGCTCCGGTGCGTTCCTCCCTCACTATGCACCGAGGACGGGCCACCGGGGAGGGTTTTAGTGGGTAAAAATCCCACATAACCCCGCCTACAAAAAAAATACCCCTACACGGTCCCATTATCTATAATATCTTCCATGTGCCAATGTTACTCTACGGTAAACGAGTTATACGACTAATCAGATGTTCGGTGATTAGAGACGATTACAGTAACATAGACAAAGGTTAAGAAAACAGCATCATTGGTCAACATGGCAATAGCAGATGCGTGTTTATGTGCGGTAGATAATTGATTTTTTCAACCGACTTCAAAAGGAGGGAGGGTTCTCAATTCTGTTTTTTTTTATGTTTGTTGTTGATTCTTTTCTATTTCAAAGCTGGTGCTACTTTTTTTTTAAAAAAAGTGATGCTTTATCTGAAGTATGACATTAATTAATTCATTTCTACGACCAACACTCCATCTGCCAGCATTAGTGCCCATCAAGTTAAGGAGAGCGACAGACAGAGAGAATATGCTCTAGTCGGACAGTTAGTTTAAGACCAAGAATGTATGTTGTACAGTAAGTTAAATTGTTATAAGTTTGTAACAAAAATTTAATCTCGTATAAATGAACAAGTGAATAATTGTTCTAAGAAACAAAAATAGCCTCGCTTAATCATCTCGTAATTAGCTTCTCAGTACATCTAAATTGTTTGCAACGGTTATCTTACGTGGCTTGCCCTTGGATGGGTGACCGTGTTAGGGCTAGTTATCGTGAACGGTTCCGTTATTTCGGCACGCTATAGCATCACGGTTAACAATTGTTGTCCTCCGGTTAAAAAACCTAGTTACTGTAGCATTTAATAATACCTTCAATCCTGTTAATCGCAGACAGTATTTTATTTTAAAACAATAATGAGATCAAGTTTATAAAATGTATTCTTTACTTATAGCTACAAAAACATCATCATTGAAAGCAAATGTTATATGTAGTTGGATTTTTGAATTGAAATTGTACGACTGGTCTGGTAAATCTAGTGTTAAAAGCGCTCACGCCTTGAATTCTTCCTGCGGTGTAGGCAGAGACTTGACACGCTTCTATCACAACATTCATCCATACATGTTCGCATACATGGTCTATTAAATATTCATAGCTATTTAATAAAAAAAAACAGTGTTCTTTACAAAATATAAACAAAATATAATATACACGATAGTTTAAGATGAGAAAGAAAATGTTCGCGCGCCCTGCTCTCTCTTGCCCCTACAGCAATATACAAAACGTAACTTTCTTTCTCAATCTTCACTAATTTATATCTCCCTCTCAACTTCCGTTCGCCTTTCCCGATCACACTTTTTGTAACGATCTCGTCACGCATACACCAGCTTACTCTCTAAAGCATGCGTAAAGAAGTTTTACTTCAAAAATTATATGAAATTAAAATAATAACTTGGAATAATACATACAAAGATAGTCACGACTACCGTCCCGGTAATAATGTATGTACATCTACCCGCACTCAGCGTATTGCTCAACAATAAACTTTAGTTTCATCAAAACATATAATTATATGTTAATTACGCTTCGCATACGTAAATGGTATTTCTTACTTGTGAGTTTTTGTGGTTTATCTTGTCCTTAGATCTCGCTTCGTCCGCACGAAATGATTTTATTAAAATATTTATCAAGATGGCGTCGCGGTGATTCAATGTCCACGTGATTCCTTCAGGCCTTTTTACTTGATTTTATTTAAAATTTATGATAATTTAATTTAAGTCATAAAAATTCTGATAAAAAACATTACCTTATAACTTTGTGTTCACTGGGTGGACCGAATTTGATGATTCTTTTATTATTTGAAAGTTGGTGCTTCCCAGGTGGTCCAATTGAAGACCATCATTTCAAAAATCTAATTTGGTTCAATGACATCCCCTAGGAAACCAGATAAATGTTAAATTTGCATGAAGTATGTGTTTCACAAATGGACGCACATCTCAATTTCACGCCAACCGATTTCGATGATTCACTTTTTTAGGATGTACTTTAAGAGTAGTGGACGGGGCGTAAATTTTAAAAAAAAATCACTACACCATTAAAGATACATCTTTATCTTTGAATTTATTGTTTTCAACTTAATAAAAAACAAATGAGAGTTCCCTTACTCGGTGGATAAAGATGTATTCACCAGAGGAAGAAATAAACGAAGCATTTGAATAAATATTTACATAACATTGTTGATACATTCAAGTCCAACAATTACCAGTTAAAAACTAAGCTCCCATGTACACTTATTGACCTTATCAGGTGTATATATATTTGGCACGTATTTTTGTCTCGGTAATAGAAATTTCATTGCTACGAACTTTTTTATATGGGTAGTAACTAGTGCTTGACCACGATCCCACGTGATGTCAAGTGGTGATATAGTCGAAAGATGGTACGCGCTAGTTAAGTAAGTGACTATTCACTCTACTCTTGAAGGCTCCCACGTCGTACTTGGACGGAAAGACTGACGGCAGCTTGTTCCACTCTTTTGCTGTACACACAATGAACGATGGCTCAAATCGCTTCTGATAGGAATTCCTCCTAGCCGATATTAACTAAGTAAATTTTATTACTATTTACTATTTAATTTTATATTATAATCTTATAATTTAGTCTAAGGTTGTTATTTAATAGTTATATAAAATAATGATAAGTCTTAGTTACTTATTTGAATAAATGAATAATAATAATAATTAGACGTTAGACTATTTTCGCAATTAAAAAAAAAACAAAAATTGACTTCAAATCGAATGAAACGTTAATGACTATTGCACGCGGACGCTCTCTTTGTATTTCCTAATTAATGAAGAAATTTTACGAAATAGAATTAATCTGAAACTTAACCATAACTTTCATCAAACTACGCTTCAAATAATTTCCAATGAAAAATCAATCATCGAAATCGGTTGGCGCGATATTGAGTTATTCGCGCCAACCGATTTCGATTCGACTTAATGCAAATTTAACACTTGTATGTTTTTTTTTTAAATTGGAATGAAACCAAATAAAAAAAGAATTTCAAATATAAAAAGAATCATCGAAACAAACATAAAAACGAACGAATTTGAACTTCCTTTTTTGAAATCCTTTGATAAAGAATTAATTTATCTATGTATGTCATCACCTATCGATAAAAGCTACATTGGATTCAAACCCCGCACGGCACTTAACAGCCACTGAGCTTCAATGCAATGATATGATAAAATAAGATAAACAGGTTTTAAAAAAAATCTGGTTTGATGATTCACAATTTTGTTAACATCAACTTGAGCGTTATCGCAAAAAGTTCGCGAGACGCTGCAAATCTTTAATGTCTATTACGTGACAATTATTAGACGTTACCACAATATAATGGTTAACCCAGATCTTCTAATGGTTCTTCGAATGGCTTAGTCTAAAACTATTAATGGATATTATGAAAATTAAAAATTAAAAAAAATATAATTATTATGGTAAGTTAATTTGATTAGAATCCATGATGTGAAAATTTGTTCGTTGAAAGATTAATTTTTAAATTGCGAGATTGTTAGATTAAAAAAAAACAGTACTAAAATATAAGATCGCAGTTTTAAAAGTACAATCTCAGTCTCGAATTTAATTCGAGACGTCTACTCATTATATTTTACAAGTATATTTACGAGTTAAAACAAAAATCCACTTCAAATCGATTCAAACGTTAAACGTTAAAAATATTAAGATATCAAATTTAATCTTACCCTATCAAACTTCCATCAAACTACTCGTAAAGTGCATCCTTTCCAATAAAAAATCAATCGTCGTCATCGTCAGTTATTCGTCCATTTGTTGAGCCAAAAAGGAAGAGATTCTCAATTCGTGTTTATATTTTTTTGTTGTCCACTCAGAAATTTTGACTGGGTTAAACTATGTTGTTGATTCTTTTTTTAAAGCTGTTGCTTCCCGTGTGGTCTCATTTATTCATAATTTGGTCCCATTCTGACAATAGCATTAATGAGAAAACCCAACCAAATGATTCGATTTGAATCGTTATTTATTTTCTTATTCAGTAATATTCAATTTGGCAACCCTAATGCGAAATGGCGGCCACATCTGTCACATTCGTAGCTCTACGTTTAGAAGTAAAGCTATAAATAAACTCTAACGAGAATCTCGCTTCGGGACTTCTATATTGGAATGA
This sequence comes from Meandrusa payeni, assembly GCA_029286785.1. Taxonomy (NCBI): domain Eukaryota; kingdom Metazoa; phylum Arthropoda; class Insecta; order Lepidoptera; family Papilionidae; genus Meandrusa; species Meandrusa payeni. The sequence goes on from JAGSMX010000023.1 coordinate 632,906, forward strand.
GTGAACCATTACCGAGCGGTTGTATCACTTGCAACAATAAGTGCCATTTACATCTAGAAACTTCTATGAATCTTCACGCTCTTAACTGAGTTAAATATGTAGTATTGAATATATAAATTTGTGTGCTAGATCTGAGAACCGTTGTCAGAGAATACGTGCAACATGATTCCCTTCTACTGTAAATTTTGGTTGATAGACTAATGGTTATGGGTAGGTTCTGCTAAATATAAGATGGTAGTTTAGGAGTACACATTATAATATCGATATATATATAAATTTTAGTACTCAGTGGCGCCATACTCTAAGTACTAAAATTCCAGCTCTGTAGTTCTGGGCTCTCAAGAATAAGACTACGGTATCCCCTGCCTGTCGTAGAAGGCGACTAAAAGGGGCCTCGGGTTCACTGGGCGACGAGGGTGGCGGCCCTTTGTCGTTCGCTAAGGTGGACCCGGGAAGAAGGCGACATCGGCTGGCCCGTGTAGCCTTGCACTGTGAGGGCACAGGAGGGATAAACCCTCCGGGACGTGCTCTCCTTGAGCACAGTGCAGAGGGGCTCCGGTGCGTTCCACTAGAGATCCCGGAGCCCCTCGTCATGCACCCAGGAAAGGGCCACCGGGGAGGTTTTAGTGGGTAAAAACCCTACATAACCGCCGCCTTCCCCCCAAAAGGCGGGGTATCTTTTTGAAGATTTCCTCCCCGTTAACAAAAAAAAAGTACTAAAATTCAAATAAAAATAAAATTTAATTAATTTAAAATAATTAAATATTATCAAAGTTTACTTAAGATATCCTTTTTCGATTAAGTTTATGTTTTTTAATGAAAGAATAAATCAAATAATAAAAATATTTTATTTTATTTTAAGGATATCTAATTGTCTATCATGCACAATTTATTTCAGTTAGCTAGCGTCTTTATCTTCCGAGATATTCTAACTTTCTCCGACCCTTTATTCCGACACTCTATTTTTGCTCACGGCTATAGTTAGATCGCTGAATCTGAACCTCTACGAACAAGGGCATTGATTAACACAACAATATTGTATTAACTGACTTACATAACAATTATCAGAGACACAGTGTTATATTTCGCACGTAAGGAAACATACAAACATAGTTCTTTGTGTACGCACGTGAAGAAAACTGTTTAACAGGTATTGTTTTGATTAAAATGACAATAACAATACGTAATATGTAAACAATGAACCGATTTAAACACAAAGATAAACGTTAGTGTAACGAAATATTGTCTTCCCTACTATTAGCTGGCAACACATAGGCGCCTAGCGGTTGTGACGTGATACAAATACTCCTAATTATATTTAAGTGATATATCTATACAATACTATATACCAAATTCATAATTAATTATTTAGTTGATCATCGTATTGATTCGGTATTGTAAACAATAATTTAACTTTATTGGTTTGTAATCTGACTTCTAATTATGTAAATGTATTAGTACATATGTAAAATAATTGTATAAAACGAGTGAGGACACGCCATTGTATCACTAAATCTTTGTATACTACTTATACAACGTTACGCTATCAAAATATAAGCCACTATTAAAACTAATTATTTACGACGTAAATAACTTTCAAAAAAAGAGAAAGTTCTCAATTCGTCTGTATGTCTTTTTATTTTTGTAACATAACTTTCGAATGGGTGAACCGATTTTGATGATTCTGTTTTCATTTGAAAGCTAGTAAGTCTCGTGTAGTCCAATTCTGACAATGGTATCAGTAAGTCTTAAATTTGTATTAAGGATGATACTTCAAGGTTAGTTTATTATTAATAACACCAAATACCATGTTAGAAAACACAAAGTAAAACTTTATTAAGATCGTGCCATACTTAGAGACACAACTATACATTACAACAGGCCAGACCTTACACGAGTTAATAAATCCACTAAAACAGCATATCTGATAGACGTCACTGTACCTAACACCCGTAATATACAAAAATTCATAACAGAAAAAATAACGAAATAGACTGATTTAAAAGACGAAGTGATCTGGAAACAAGATAAGACATTCATAGTAGCAATAGTACTCTCCACAACTGGCGTTCTTCCGAAACATCTCTCTCATAGTATCAGAACCCTCCATTTACCGCCTTGGTGACATTTGGCCAATGGCCCGTGGTCCTAGAAATCTGCTAACCCCTTTAAGGAGAAACAAAAACGTTTGTTTAACAATGATAATTACATTTATTTGTTGGAAATATGGTAACTGAAAGATGATCATTTTTAGGTACTAGCACATTTCGCCCAACCGGCATGCAAATACAATACATAGATTCTATTCTACAATTTAAATAACCTTTTTTACAAATTTTACATTTGAAAATCACTTCACGCGCTTACGGCACTTTACGGTTCAAGAGTTAGGTTGAATTCTGATTAATTCAATTTATTAATATTCTTACGATAATTCGGAAATACAAAGATGGCGTCCAAGTGTGCGTTTAACGTTGATTCGATTTGAAGTCGGTGTTTGTTTTTGCTCGTAACTTGTGTCCTTTGAAGGTGCCACGATGACACCGCACTTTAGCCGTAGCACTAACCGCAATATAACATCGAACTTCAAGACGCACTGCAGGATTCTTTTGTTATATACATCCCTCAAACTTCGGGTTTGAAGCGCTTTGCTTCGTCTTTCATTATTCGTACAGCAAAGGACTGTAATAGTTTGCCCGCGTCTGTCTTTCCGTCCGATTACAATGTATTTTCAAAAGTAAAGTGAATAGGCATTTACTAAGCTAGTGCGCCTTACCATCCAGGACTGCATTTCCACTTGACATCAGGTGGGATCCTAGTCAAGCACTTGCTTAAATATATAACAACCAAACAAACCAAACCTAAAGTGGGTTCGATGCCGATACGATTGGTTCGCAAACTGACATACAGTCGTATATATTCACAAGTCCATTCACGACTTAAATGAAAAAATATGGATACTGTTAATTATATATATTCACACCTTAAATCTGCATGATTGAATATGGTAACGTAAATTATCAATTCAACTAGATTAAGTAATTTATATAACGAAATATGTAAATATATGCTTTAGTAATTTTGAATGTTAACATGTTAAACAGATAAAGAACACCGTTTATGTCTGTTAAGTCGTGGCAGGGTAAACAAGAGCTTATTGTGTGATGGCTTCACCGGGAGGTGGTGAGGCCCCATCGTCCACAAACTAGCTGGTGTTGTTTTTTTATGTTAGTTACAATTTAGTATTTCCCACTGCTGGGTGCAGACCTTCTATGTAAAGAGAGTATAAGGGCAGTCCATCATGCACACCTAGCGCGGATTGGTGGACTTCACATATATACATTTTTCTAACACATAAAAGATTCCTCACGATGTTTTCCTTCACCGCCGAACGCATGGTGAATGTTTTTGTCTACATAGAATACATTTAAGAATTTGTGTAACGACTGGGTCGTCATATATCCCTCGTACTCGTATATAATAATATAAACTGTCCTGTATTTTTCCAAGTTAAGCTAACGACTAGGGAATCAAATTATGCAGAAGTTTCCCGTTGCCTTCTGCACCAAACTTTTAAGAAGTTATTTAGATTTCACGGCAGCTGTCTCCACCACTGACTCTTCAGTAGGACTAGATCTTAATCTGTTTCGTGTTACGTGTTAGTATTCCGAACCGAAGCTCGGTCGGTTGCTATTTCAAAGATATCTCACCAGCTTCTTCTCTCCTTCTGAGGTCGGGTCAGTCAGAAACATAAATCAATTAAAGAAATGTCTTGTCCGCAGGTTCAAAATGAATTCGGGCTGGCTGGCGTGGGAGTGCATTGTGTTCGCGATATTTATCTTCGCGTCGTCCTGCGCTCCGCTGTGGAGGCGGCGCAAGGATGCTAGCGCGGGAGGGGGTAGCGCCAAGCGAGCCTACATCTTCGCAGGAGGTGGGGTCTCCACCTTGGCCATGATCCTGTCCGTGGCTAGAGGCACTCTCGGAGTCAGATCGTTCCTTGGTAAGTAATATTAAAATCCTATCATTTTACAGCTCAATATATTCTTCACGGCACCAATTAAATTTTTGTGTTGCAATTTTTAACCGACTTCAAAAAAGGAGGACGGGGAGGATTTTCAATCTGTATTTTTGTTTTCGTTTTATGTTTGTTACCGTTGCATAACTTTCGACTGGCTGAACCGATTTTTATGATTCTTATTTCATTTGAATACTAGTGCTTCCCGTGTGGTCCCATTTACATTTGGTTCAATTCTGACAATGGGATCCATGAGAAAACCATATAAGTCTTAAATTTGCCACATAAAATATCTTTCCAATCGATTTCGGTGATTCATTCAGATTTGGTTTATTGGAAAGGATGTACTTCAAGTGTAAATGTAATGAGAGTTTGGTCAGGTTCTGATTAATTCTATTTCGTAGTATTCCTACGTTAATTCCGAATTACAAAGAGGGCGTCCGCGCCTAATAGCTTTTAACATTTGATTTTATTTATAGTCGGTTTATGTTTTTGCTCGTGAATAAATTTGTAAGTGTTGATTTACCACGTGCTCGGCAGTGAAGGAAACATTGTGAGGAAATTTTCTAACACATGTAGGTTATGTGTTAGAAAATTTTCTAAGTCATGTTTAGTCTGATAAAGTGCACTAGGTCCGCGTGGCGGACTACGCCCTTTCTTTGTCGAAGCTACACAGATTTACCAGAGAAGCTGCCTTTGACTGTTTCACCGGATTTAGAGGTGGCATAGCTCTTAGGTCGTTTAGCCTGAACCTCTATTCTAATAACTCGACACAAGGGTCCCACCGGTGTGTGGTAACTTCTGCTTGGGCGGTTACTTTTTACGCGTAAGCATTCAGATCCGAGAACTCCCGAGTGGGTCGAACCACGACTCGGTTGGTTGCTATTTCACGGATAACCTAAGGGACATTTGAACCCCCGAAGGGTGGAGTTGCCCCTAACACCCACGGTGAAGCGAAGAGGAACCCACACGCCGGCCCGCGTGGAAGGGCCGGCCGAGGCGGCAGCACCTGGCGGGCTTTCAGAGTCCGCCACGAGTGTGTCGGAGGGCTGCGGGGAGCGATTGTCCGCCATTCGTGAGTGAGAGGAGTGTTGGTGTTGCATTGCCACTCGCCCTATCCCCCGCGACTAAGCGGTGCCGCACCGCGATTGCGGCGTGGTGGGGCTTCGGCGGGAAGGGCGACTCTCCTGCCGCGGCCGTGTGGTCGACGGCGGAGCCAAACATCTTATCCGCCGCTGGGGGCTGGGAAGGCGAGGTGGAAGCTGGTATTCCGGGGGCCCCCAAGGCCTCCAAGTGATGGACTCGGGGGAGTTCAGGGCCGCGGTGCGTGCGTGAGCGATCCCGCAGCCCCGCCAAATGCGACGATGGTGGAACATCTTGTGGAAAAGGGACATTCGAAAACTAACTTTGAGTGCCACTGCGGGAAGCGTTGGCGCTGGGAGAAGAAGTGGCCGAAGAAACTCCAGCAACGCTCCTAACATCTAAGGGGTGGGGCCTACTCACAAAATGAAACTATTAAGAGCAATTCCGAAATTCATTAAAGTATACAATATTAGTTTGTATTGAAACAACATTATAGGTTATACCAGCCATGTAGCATTTGGCCGTGACGTCATTCTTATCTTTGGCTTGACAGACACAAAAGATTTGCATTGTGAGAAGATGCAGATTTTTTGTGTCTGTTAAGTGTTTTTGTTCACTCACTGTTTGAGATAACTCTCCAGTTGTTATTTATAAAATATTGAATCATCTACTCGTAAGTTGATGTTTAAATTCTTGACTATTATCTCATTACTTACTATACGTCAATTTAAAACTTATATCACTAAGTGTGCTCCAAGGGCGCTGTTTACATATTTATAATTTTTTTTATGCCTGTAAACTAGCACTTGACCGTGATCCCACCTGGTGTTAAGTGGTGATATAGTCGAAAGATGGTACGCGCTAGTTTAGTAAGTGCCTATTCACTCTACTCTTGAAGGCTCCCACGTCGTACTTGGACGGAAAGACTGTCTATTACTATGAGCAAATCGTAAAGTTGCGTTTTTGGAAATATTTTTTTCTATTTTCCATTTTCTACCGACTTCAAAAAATGAGGAGGAAATACGATTCGTGTGTATGTATTTTTGATGGCTGGGTGGTCCCGTTTAAATTTGGTCCATCTGACATTTGCATTCATGAAATAACCATATAAGTCTACAATTTGCAGTAAGTATTATATTTGCGCGACAAATGGACGGTTAACTCAATATCACGCCAATTGATTTTGATGATTCATTTTTTATTGGAAATGATGAGAGTTTGGTTAGGTTCTGATTAATTCTATTTAGTAAAATTCTTATATTATTTGAAGTCGGTTTTGTTTTATTCATAAATTTACTTGTAAAAATTCCTGTATGGCATTTTTGTACACATAATTAACTAAATGAAGTGTTAAAATTTTACATTATACGTATTGAAATTTTCAACATCCTCTGTCGTCGCTCTGTCCCCTCGTTTGGGAAATCTTGCACTCTCTCATGTCTCTCAATACTATACGTTACCTGGGGTCTTACTCTAGATCTTCTACCAGGATTTACAGTCCCGAGTTTCTTACGTAGTCGGAAGGCATCTTCTTAACGAGCTCACACCTTCGCAACCTACTCTCCAGCATCTTGTCAGCAATGCGTACACCCAGGCGTCCTCACACGTATCCTTGCGTACTTTATCACGAATTGTGACGTCACACATCCAGTATTTTCATTTTAACAACTTGAACAGCACGTTCTTCTGAGTCACAAACCATGTTACACTGCCATACAGAACTGCTCGTATTGAAAAGCCATCAATATTGTATACTACAAATACTAACATGCCAGCAGCACAAAATTTGTTGTGGTAATTTTATTTGCTGATTTACCACACGCTCAGCGGTGAAGGAAAACATCGTGAGGAAACCTACATATTTTAGAAAAACAAATTCTAAGACTTGTAAAGTCTGCCAATCCGCACTAGGACCGCGTGGCGGACTATGCCTTTATACTATCTTTACAGAGAAGGCTGTAACTAACTACTTACCTAACCAACTTACATTTTGTTAACCATTTCAAGGAAGCTTAAGTTTATGCTAGGAGATGGTCTCGATCGGTTCGAACCTACGTCCTTATGTTTCACAAACGTAACTATTAACCTCATGGTTAAAACATTTTTCATCATATGCTCTTAACTAATTATACATAAATAATGAAGCAGTAATTTTTGTATGACGAAGCAGACAATGAAATAAAATACAAACATTAACGACTTTTTCGATCATGCGACTTAGCTTGAAAATATATTATGTGCTTAAATAAGCGTTTCATTGTGTGGCCACTGAGCTGTTGTTAGATGTTTTTTACTTTTGATCTTGTATATGTGGTACACAAGTTATCTGTTGAACACAATTGCATGCATGTGCATTTAGCATAACGGAGCGTGAAGTGACGGAGCGCGCTGCGAATTGTCGTTTAGTTCTGGCGATTTAAACGTATTAACACTACGAGTAATAATATGCCATTAGACACGGTGTCGCGCGACGCATTTTAAAGTCAAAATTACATATGGCATGTTTATAATAAAATCTGCGCAAAAAATGAACACGTGACTTACTCTCCTGAAGAATACGCAGGGAATGGAATTATGGTAAAAAGAGGTAACCGATATAGCCCATCGCGTAAGCTAGTTGAAGTGGCAATGGGCAGTGCAAATAGCGCGTACAACAGATGGCCGATGGGGCCGAAAGTTCTCGATTGGAGACCACGGACCGGCAAGGCAAGGCCACAGGACTCAGCTGGATGTAAGCCGCTTACAGCCGGTCCTTTTGGAAATCGTTGTGGGAGGTCTATGTCTAGCAGTGGATATTCTACGGGTGAAATTATGGTGATGATGATGACGCAAGGAAACTATTTTGTAGAGTGTGCTCAGGAATTACATAATCCTCTATCCTCGTTCACTCTGATTTTAGTTGTGAACATCCCTCGAACGCAAACGATGCACTTGTTCCGACTTTCATAGTTCATATAGCAAAGGACTGGAATAATTTGCCCACGTCTGTCTTTCCCTCCGATTACAATGTGGGTGTTTTCAACAGTAGAGTAAATAGGCATTTAAGCTAGTGCACCTATCCAGGACTGCATTTCCACTTAACATCAGATTTGCTTTTATTTATAGTATCACAATTACATACAGTCGATACTTTGTCTTAGTCACTGAGGACATAAATTGGCACTCCTCTCCCTCCGTGACTCATCCCCGGCCGCGCCATAGCCCGCCGACAAACACCCATGGGCAACCTCGGCTCAATCGCAATTAATGTTTCTTGAAATGTACCAGGCGAACATAAGCACTGTGTAGTAAACGCTAAAGGAAATAAATTTATATTGAAGCCGGATCTTTATTCGAATTTCAAGCACGTGCGCGAGCTGTACGTGACCATTTTCTTACGGCTTCTAAGTAGGGTCGCGATAAGCGGTCGAGCGGCCAGTCCGGACTACACGTGACTCGCAACTCACGTGGACATGTTTGTGTTTCACAAAATTGTACTTCTACAGAAGACAGAGGCATCAATTACGAGTAACTAGCTATTGAGTGGGAAGCTAATGAACTTCTTGTACTTAAAACAACGAGTGTGCTTTAAACCCACGATCGAAGTAAAACTTCTTTACCTCCATCTTCTTCTTTGTCGTTTCCTCAGCGCTGAACCAGCACTCCCCACTCTTTTCTATTTTGGGCCATGTGGTTAGCTGCCTGGAGTTTAAGTCCGGTAACTACTGTAATATGGTCCGTGCATCTAGTTGGCGCTCCGCCTCTGCTTGTTCTTCCCTCGACACAGCCAACCAGGATTAGCTTTTCAAGGCTGTCCGGTTGGCGGCGAGCTATGTGGCCGAAGAAGAAAAGCATTCGGCGAAAGCACATCGTGGAGAGACGAGTTTACCTCCATCTATGTGTATGTAAAAAAAAAGTTCACAGAGCTTCTCTGTAAAGAGAGTGTGGGATATAAGAGTATAAGGGCAGATTGCGCCACGCGACCCTAGTGCGTATTGGCAGACTTCACATGTCTTTGAAAATCTAAATTTCTAAGACATGTGCATTTCCTCCCGATATTTTCCTTCACCGTCGAGTTCGTGTTAAATCAGCACATAAAATTACAACAAATTTACTAGCGCCGGCACCGGGGATCGAACTCGGTTTGCTAGCGAATATGCAACTTGAGGCAACCGCCCGGACACTAAGCTCTTACATATATATGTAATTGTTCATATATCTTTAAAATATACACGGATGGTCAAGAGCGAAGGAAAATGTGCCCGCGCTGCTCTCTCTTGCTCCTATAGTAATATATTACGATTACTATATACGAATACGAAATTTAATTCTCTTTCTTTCTATCTCCACTTACTCTATTTTCCTCTCAACTCCCTTCGCCTAGATAGATCACACTTATCGTAACGTATTCACCACTTTATTTTCCCCAAGTCAAGCGTGCGTAAAAAAGTTTTATTTGAATAATGACACTAACCAGGATTCAAATCTCAATCAATCATTGATTGGTATTTTGTGTTTTGTTCTTCTTCAAACTCTTATGTGTTCTCTTGTCAGTGTTATTGACACAGGCCAGGAAATGACTTCCAACAAATACCTGTTCTGTTAGCAAATAAAGAATTGTTAACACATTTGTCTTGAAAACGAAACGCATAATATCGATTCCCGACGTTATCGGTTAAATAATGACGCGAAAAAGACATAACCGGCGTCTTTATCGCTCACGATTGTTGGGTAATCGGCGATTAGTAAAGTTGAAAAGAACCCCAACCCACATACAATTACATGAATCTGCCAACGTTGACAGTGTTTTCAAATTAGTCCGTTTGCAATAAAAATAAAATAGAAAACGTTCCACACTACATAGTTGCATATATTCTGTACGCAATTGGTTTTGTCAAACATATGATAATAGTATAAGCTCTCACGGCCTTTTCACCCTAATGAGGTAAACAGAGTCTACTTACATTTATTGTAAACCCTGGTTAGGCTGTAGGTAGAGTTGGCGGCAAATAACTCTATGCGCTACGTGTGTGTACAGTCGCGCACGCAATTATTCATTTTTACAAATTAGGAACAAAATATTTTTGTTTGTACTTTTATATTGGCGTATCTTAACTATTTAAAATCACAAATCTATATACGAGTATATGAAAGAGAATGTGTGTGTTTGTGTTTGTTCCGTATAGGCTTCGAAATGGCTGATTGACCTGCGGAATAATCGTGTAAAGTTTGGTGACGATCGGAGCACTTCTCTTTTTGAACTGTCAAATACAACTTTTATTTACTATGATGATATTCTATTGTTATATAACACAAATTTGTAATGACACATGCGTTGTGTATGTTTATGTCAATGTCGTTCACATTGACATAAACATATTTTGAAGTATCAATGGAGTATACTCGTATTACATGTACATGGGTGTAGGTAATGATCTTCACCAGCTCTAGAAGAGAATATAAGAGAATGAATACGGAGAGAAATTAATAATTTAATATATTGTGAAAGCTAAATTAAATATTTATTCATGTAAGTTTATTGTTTAAATAAAATAAATCCAAAATCTTGCCCGGCTAAGCAGGCTGGGTACCCTATAATTGTAAATTAATAAAATGTAATACGATACATCACCGGGGGCACCCTTGTGTCGAGTTACTAGCAACAGAGGTTCAAGATAAGCGACCTAAGAGCTATGCCACCTCTCAATCCGGTGAAGCAGTCAAGGCCAGCTTCTCTGGCCAATCTGTGTAGATCGTTATAAGAAAAAATACTATTATACTACTAAATATTAATAGGATACAAAAGTCCATTAACATAAAATTTAGGAAGCGACTGTACACCAGGAGCAAGCGGGGTGTGGTATCAGTGCGCGGGGCAGAGTACCATTGTAGAGCCAATTAGCGCTCGCGCATGTCCGCCCGCACCCCTTCACTCTCTTGTGACACCTTATTTATTTGTCGCCAACTATACTAGTGTAGATAAATGTGTGTGGAGGTCGCTTTAGCTAGTACTATCATTGAACTAATGAGACTTTTCTTAGTGACGATCTTATCCACTATCCCATTGGATCGCTCTGCACATTACACTGATTTATCTTGAAGTAAAGGCCAGATCTAGAAACATTTTTTAATTCTATCTAAAATTTATAAAAGTATTGTAGTATGCACAGTATAGTATGCACGGGCTATGCACGGTATGGGCTGCAGTCGCGTTGTTGCATGGAAATTAAGATTATGCAGTTTTGAACATTCCGGGATGATTTCCAATTGCCCAATGTTATCGGCCAATTAGTTCCGGTAAGGAGGCGTGTCTAACTTTAATTGAACGTCGATAAGCTAATGGTTTAATTAGAATTATTTTTCGCTGATTACTATGCTCATAATTGCCTGGAAATTGGTGATGTAACTCATTATAAAAAAAATGTTAAAGTGACAGCCTATATGTCTCACTGCAGGCACAGGCCTTCTCTGTAAAGAGAGTATAAGGCCACCACGAACACCTAGTGCGGATTGGCAGGCTTCACCGTGTCTTAGAAAATTTTATAGGACATGTAGTTTTCCTTCACCGCCGAGCGCGTGGTAAATCAGCACATAAAATTGCAACAAAAAATTTATTGGTGCCGGCACCGGGGATCGCATTGGGGCTCCTAGCGTACTATGTAACTTGAGGTGACCGCCCGGACACTGTGGTACCAGGGTATGTTAACAGCAATTAGGGCATAATTTGCCACGAAACTTCAGTACCGATTTGTGGACTTCTGGAAATGTTTATAAAACATGCGGCCCCCTAATGTATTCCTTAATCGACGAGCTGATAATATTTCCAACTTATTATTCCTCACGTAGCACACTCGTTATACTTTCTCCCGGGTCCACTTTAACGACGACAAAAACCTTATCGTCCACGAATCCGAAGATTCCTCAGGACCCTTTTATTCTATAAAACCAGGACTCCAATGTCAAAGGGCCGGTCCGTTCGTCGCCCCTGGCCTGGCCTCTCAAGAGTCTTGGTTTTCAGATTCCTCAGGGGACCATCGAGAGGTATTGCCCGATTCTCCGGACGAGGGTCCCGATCGGGCGTACGGAAGTGTGACGTGCACTAGCCTAACTGAATCCTCATTAAAACCGTTGTAATTACATATTTATTTTTGTTATTAAATGAAGACGAAGTGAAGAATAATGCTTCTTAGTATGTACATTTTTTACTTTTTTTTGTGTTAATGTAAAGAAACGTGAGACAAGGACAGGAGGCATTTGTTGCCACGGTTATTTTAATAATTCGTTATACTGTTAAATATAATTAATATTACTTATAATATTTTTCGTATCTTTAAGGAATGCTAACAATTATTTTAACAAATTTTGAAATATTACTAATATAACACAACAATTACAAAAACGAAATGAAAACAACCTCTTTTTTTGAAGTCGGTTAAATAAGAAACTACTGAGTTCTTACTTCACACACTGCAGCTCTCATGAGCGTTAAATATTTTTTAATGCTGACCATTGACCTTTTTTGTTTTGTTGACGGTGGGAAATCTTCAAGATGAAGGCGGGGTTATATTGGGTTCTTACTCACTAAAACCGGCCTACCGGGGACCATTCCTCGGTGCATGGTGAGGGGCTCCGGGATGTTGAGGAACACACCGGAGCGCCTTGCCCCGTGCTCTTCGGAGAGCACGTCCAGGGGAGGCACACGGGCCAGCCGATGTCGCCTTCTTTCCGGGTCCACTTTGGACGACAAAGGCCCACACCCTTGTCGCCCAGTGAACCCGAGGCACCTTTTATTGTCTTATTCTACGAGCGCAGAACTACAAGGCTGACCATTGACCAAAGTTAACCGTTCCAATGATGCATATTAACTACATTATTATTATTCCAACTAAGCTTACGTGCTAGGAGATGATACACTTCAAGAGTTGAATGGTGGATTTGAACCTACGACCCTTCGATTCGCAGAGCATAAGGTTACCACTTAACCTGTAGCTGCTCGAGACACCTCGACCTTGATCAAGGTCTACTGTCTGATATGATCATTGTCATACATGATATAACATTACGCTCATGAGAGTCAATGCTTTTTAAATTATAAATAGCGCCATTTTGTCCTTGAATTGTGTTTGCGTTCCTCAATAAAACCGGTCGCGAATACGCATACGGCATTAAGTACCAAGGCTGTTCGCGCGACGCACATCTTCAGAAAAACTTAGTTTTTGCAGGCAGTAGGAGGCTCTTTGAGTGCCCCCATGAATATCTTATACTTTTAAACGAGCAATTCTTGTATATAAATAATAATAATCTGAATATCGAAAACAGCTCCAATGATTTTCATGTATTTAGTAGTAAATAGTATGTTTCGTGTTTGTTTGTTATAACATGTAGCAGGTCTTGGAGTCGATAAGTCGATCTGGCAAGGATTCATTTTTGGAAAATGTTGTTTTATACATACTTCGTTGCTAAGCTACTAATAAAATGTTAAACTAATTGCACTGTGATTTTTTAAATAACCAGTTTATAATTTTGTATAATTTTGTTGGTAAAATCGATTATGTAATTCGTAAATCATTATAATTTCCGAAAACCACGATTTACTTAGAAAAAAAAATACCGAGCAATGCTCAGTCATCCAATATTTTAAACATAGGTCATGTCTATGGTCGTGTCAAGGAGCGTTGATTATGTTTAAATTTATTTATGTTTAAATTTATATTGATAGGTGTTCTAGGTTTCTTATTACGATTAGTCCTAAAGTAATCTAATTTTTCCGATTTTTACGTACAGAAATAATTGTAATACTTAACGAGATCCAGTATTTTTATTGATTACAACACCCTGTTGACTTTATTTTTAATTGTAGCAATATTTCTTTTACAAATATTAATAACATTCTTATTAACCATTCCAACTCTGCTTGTACTAGGAGATGGTTCACGTCAATATTCGAATGGTGGGTTCGAAGGTGGACCCCTGTGTCGAGTTACTAGCGATAGAGGTTCAGGCTAAGCAACCTAAAAGTAATGCCACGTTTCGATCAGGTGAAGCAGTCAAGGCCAGCTTGGCCAATCTGTATTATTCGTCAAAAAAAGCCTTATCGTATTTGAAATATTAAAAATTACACTCGGTGACAAGTAGATAGCGATGATTTCTCTGTCTACCCTGGTTCGTTTAAGACGTAAGAGCTTATTTTCATAACTTTTTGCGTGTTGAAAGAGATGTGCCTCGGTCGTACTAAATGTAAGTCCATAATTACTGCCTTCTCCGTTAGGTGACAAGCGTGTTTGTATTGTATATTGTATTTGGTGTAAGATATTGAGAGATATTCAGATAGTTTAACTTTTAAAGGTCAATTTTTTTTCAGGTTTCCCATCTGAGCTGGTGTACCATGGGTCGGCGATGTGGGAGACGCTGTACGGCATCATGATCGCCTTTCCCATAGTCTGCTGGCTGTTCATACCAGTGTACTATCGCTTGCATACCAACTCAGTCTACGAATATTTACAGGTATATATTGTTTTCAATTCTTCGACATAATAGACGCTTAAGTTGGAATGTACTTATGTTAATATCTATATATTTAAAAGAGAAAGTGTGTGGGTATGTTGGGTATTGGCTTCGAAACGGCTGGACCGATTTCAATGAAACTTTCAGGGATTCTTTAGATTGACCCGGCGAGTAATCCTGTTTGGTGACAATCGGAGCACTCATCTTTATGAACTGTCACTTACAGCTTTTATTTACTACGATGATATTCTATTGTTTTATAACCCTATTTTGTATTGACACATGCGTTGTGTATATTTATGTCATTATGAACCATACTGAAGAATTTTGAAGAATTCCAGGTAAGTTATAGAGCCACGAATGTTAAATAAAATAAAGTAACATCGTTTCTATACAAGTTTTTACAAAATGTATTCATAACTTTCCAAGCTAATACTTAACCGATATCCTTCTTGATGTTTATCTGTTCTCGCTAAACAAGAAACACTGTAAAAACGAAATATCTGATTGGTTAAAATCCTTGAATTATAATGAAACGGAAAATATAATGCAGTTGAATACTTAAATGTCAGTGTTAGGCATATTTTTGTGTGTATAATTACATTAAACAAATTTGTATACACGTGCACTGGCAAACACATTCACACACACATATTCGCGTACACACATGACACTCAACCTTTCTCTCTCCAATAGTTTTAAAAGTTTTGTGCACATCCGTGGGGTTTAGGCCTGGTGATCCAATACACAGGTTTGTTCCGAGTTTTCCCCCGCCCATAATTGTAATTAATTTGTTGCTATTGAAATTATTGTGGGATAATAAAAATATTTGTTTGTTTGATAAGTGTAAATACAGCCCTGGATGATAAGGCGCACTAGCTTATATCAACATAAAAACAATGTTAATCATCATTCCAAACTAAGCTAGAAGGTGATTCAAGTCAATAGTCGAATACTAAGCTCGAACCTTTTTATGTTAACGGGGAGGAAATCAAAAAGATACCCCGCCTTCTGGGGGGAAGGCGGCGGTTATGTGGGGTTTTTAAACTAATCACTAAAACCTCCCCGATGGCCCTTCCTCGGTGCATGGTGCTCCATGGTGGTCCACCCTTGTCACCTAGTGAACCCGAGGCCCCTTTTAATCGCCTTCCACGACAGGCAGGGGATACCGTAGTCTTATTCTTGAGAGCCCAGAACTACAGGGCTGCGGGCCGGTTCGCCACAGGCCCGCCTGCGCGATCTACGAACTGGATCGGCCCTCTCCCGATCCCGTTCTGTAAGCTCAAACCTGCGCCCTTATGTTTATCAGACCGCACGCCTCTAGGCTATTGATATTTTAAAAGTAAAAAAAATATATTTTAATTTTTTATTATAACTTATATCTATAACAAACCTGTAGACGTAGTACTTGTATGTATTGAGCTAAACAAACATATATTTTATTTGTTCAATTACACGTGGTCAAACATTATGCCTGCGCACACAACTCCGCCAACACAGTTTCACTTAAAACGATGTTTGACATAAAGTAGTTTAGGCCTGATCCAAAACTAACCTTCCAAAAATTTGAAGTGTCAATAGCCTAAGGGTAACGGTATCGGAGATAGGTTCAAATCCACCATTCGACTATTGAGCGAACCATCTCCTAGCACAAGCTTAAGCTTAGCTGGATTTATGATGATTAGAGGTTCAGACTAAGCGACCTAAGAGCTGTGCCACCTCTCAAACCGGTGAAGCAGTCAAGCCAAGCTTTTCTGGCCAAAACCAAATAGTTGGTAAGGATCTTTATTAAAGATTTTATGAAAAAAAACCGTGTGGTGTCGCGGGACGAGGTTCCTTTCATTATAAAAAAAATAATTTCGAGTTATAATCCAGGTATAAAGGAAAATGATTAAATTTTTTTATAATGATTTTGTTATCAATAAAAATCAAAACAACTACTTTACAAAATCACCTTAATATGTTTATTTTATTTACAATAATTTGTAAAAATATGTAATTAATAATAGCGCCATCTAAATCAGTTGACACTAAAGGTCTTACGCTTTTATTTAACGTTACGGACGTTCTTAGACAGATAGGGCAACGCCCTGTAAGTTTGGTATAGTCTCACTCTCTCTCTCTCTCTTCCTTGCTCTTGGTCCTACATAGAGGTGGGGTCAGGTTTCCAGATTTTTGATTTCCATTTCGCTCTGTCCTCGACAGTATGTTTTTGTTTTTTGCCTCTATCGCTTTCTTTAACATAAAAGGGCTTGGCTTGGCAGGCTTGGAAGATGTTGACATGGATACCACCGGCGTTGTAAGAGAAGTGTAGTCAATAAAATATAGTATGCTATTATTTAATTACTACGCCTGTCAGAATACAAGAGCAAAAAAGTTTCCAAAAAAACCTACACTTGCCATAATTTAATATAACATATTGTACACAAAATTTTAGCGTCACCTCATTCAGTGACGGAAGTCACTCGTAAGTAACCTTAACAAAATATAATTCAAATCATCTATCTTCGAGATATAATTGCAAAGAAGTGCATTTTGCTACATTGTTGCCGATCCGCACGTGCTTAAATTAAATTTAAGTAAGACGTTACTTGTGTAATGCAACACGTTTCGTTATATAAAACTATACCTAAGTTATCTTAAATTCACTTCCAATAATTATTATTACGTGCCTTTACTCAGCAACAAGCTTGGCAAAATATTTACAACTAAACATCACTTATCCTTTTCACACTATGGGGTTAGACAGCGCTTGCTCTTCGCCTAGTATCTCATCTAGACTTTATTACGAACTTATGGTATGGTATAAAACAACCCTTACTAAAATATGTAAACGGCGTGTGGGAAGTTTACGCTTAAAGTTTTACTTGATATCAAGTTGGCGCTTCAATTCACATCCTGTTTGCACATTCATCGGTACAAGTATATTTACGAGTAGAAACGAAAACCGACTCAAATCGAATCAAACGTTAAACGCTTTTTGTATATCGGAATTATCATAACAATATTTCAGATGAATCAGAACCTAACCAAACTCTCATTAAACTACTATTAAAGTACATCCTTTCCAATAAAAAAGTGATTGATTGGATTTTCGTGATATTGAGTGATAATTGATTCGTGATTAGTGATCGAATTGGCGTGATATTGAGCTATTCGTACATTTGTCGCGTACATACTTGATACAAATTTATGGTTGTTTATGGTTTTCTCATGGATGCCATTGTCAAAATCGGACCAAATTTAAATGGACCACACGGGGATTCGAAAATATAAAGCGGGAGTCCGCACGTAATAGCGCTTATCATTTGATTCGATTTGAAGTCGGTTTTTGTTTTTACTCGTAAATGTACTTGTTGTAGAACGTACGCCCTTGCTCGATTAACGATGGCAGCAATTAATATTTCAACATAATAGCTGTCGAAACGTTAGCTTGGGCAATGCATATTATTACTAAAACTGTATCTTAAACTTCCGGTGTAAGTTAATTGTGAATATACAGTTAGAATAATCGTTTGTAAATGCAATAACACAAACAACACTTCGCTTTTTTGGTAATCATTTTGCAATACGCAAAAGGTATCAAAATAAATTCTAATCTCTCCAACGCTGCTGTTTTCATTTCGTAGAAAACTATGTCTCTTTATTTCTCTATCTGTACTTTGTTCTATAACAATTGTTTTACTCTAAGATTCGACACCACGCATACACCACAGAGACACCACACAAACCCACCACACATTCACACACGCACCACACAAACCCACCACACATTCACACACACACCACACATTCACACACACACCACACACTTTCTTTCTCGCATGCTAATTCTTAAGTTAATATTAATAATAAAATTACAGAATTATCATAAGTATGGTGGGGGGCTGGTGATCTGTCTTACAGGGTACCCTAGTTCAGACTCCAGTCTATCACAAATTTAAGAACTATGTAAACTGTAAACGTATAAGTAAACTGTAAATTTAAATTTGTGAAAGATGAATGAAATTTATTATTATTGATTCCTGGAAAAATGTCACTCTCTTATTTTTGTTTCATCTTCTCTTTATCTATTTATTTTATATAATTATGTCTGCATTCTTTATTATTATATTTAAATTATATTTTATTTAGGAATTATGTTGGTAATGTGTTACGATTGTGATGATGAGCTATGCGTTCGTTTGTTAATTTTCTAGGCCTTTCATTAAGTACTAATTCTCTCTTACAGATGCGCTTCGGCTCTAACTGGGTTCGACAGATGGCAGCAGCGACGTTCCTTGTCCGTCAGACGCTTAATTTGGCGGTAACGGTGTACACCCCAACTGTGGCCCTGCACGCTGTTCTGGCGTTGCCTCACTGGGCTTCGGCGGCCGCGCTCACTGTGGTGGCTATTGTATTCAACCTACTTGGAGGCTTGGCTGCAGCTATCAGGTAATTTCCTTACTAAATAATAACTGATAATTTATTATTCTAATCGAGATATAGGGAAGACCGGAAAAGATCAAGAAACTTGTTTGTGCGTTGGTCTGGCGTAAATTTTTTGTCCCTTATAAATCTTTCCATCACGAACCGACCGAATTTATGTAAGGACCGTTGAGGGTCAGTCAGATCAACAATTAGAGCTTTGATCATTCACAAATTCTGACCTGGGGCAGTACTTTCTTCGGAGCTCATTAATTAATATATAGTATGAAAGTAAAGCTTTGATATATTTTTGTTTTCGTCATGTAATTGAGGTCGAAAGAGACCTCAAGACTTATAGACTGAAATCATTTCTTTCTAAATATAAAGAAAATTTTGAAAAAGTCCGAGAAACAATAATTTAAATTGAAGAACCAAAATTCTGTTTCTGGTTCGCTAAAGGATATAAATCATGCAATGGACAAACGACCCCTAGCAATGACATCGGCCAGCGTTAATTCGCTTCTCTGGAACGTACGAGAGTCATGTGAACCTATTTAACCGGGTCAAGTCGGCTGCGTTGCATGAATGATTTATTGCGCCTGCAAATCAGTTAGTGGTCACATGATCGCACTTTGAAATCGATTCAAGTGTCACGTTGGGGAGATAACGTGTCAATTGTTATTAATTGGTGTATTTAGATGTTAGATTACGGACAATCACTTGCCCGAATTGCAAGTCTTACTACACCAAGCTATAATTTCCTTTTTCAAAATTTAGACTGGCAGATATTGTCATAAAAGAAGTCTTAAAATACAAATCATTTCCTTTTTCTATCTTTGTATATAATTATAACCATCGTATACATCTGTTAGCGGTCGTGTGACATTGAAACACGATAATTTCTTTGCTTTGTAGAGACGTAGGCATGAACCCCAAGGTAGACTGGCAGAGAAAATCCTTTGGTATTAAGACCGCCTTTATGTACACTTTTATTTTGTGCAATAAATATTAAATAAATCAATAAAATAAACTATGATCCGATAGGTGGCACTGTATTATTGTTAACTGTTATTGTCAAATTCTAAATTGCTGTTATTACATATAGTTTGAAAGTTGTTTATATCAAAAATATACGTTTATTGATAATATAAAATTTGGATCCGATTCTCTACACGATCCCTACGATCGTGTAGAGAATAATAATTCAGGGTTATGATTGTGAACGCCATCGCTCCAACCAAGTTGCACAAGCTGTGGGAAAGATCTAAATGGGGTGGAAAGGTCATAAAGTTTTGATGATCGTTCTTTATATTTCTATTAGATGTTTTTAATTTTTGTCACTGACTTTGTTCCTTATCATTTGCAGAGCAGATGTCATTCAAACACTCACGATGGTTATAGTGAGCGGCGCATTCATAATTCAAGCAACAGTAAGAGCTGGTGGCCCTGAAAGAGTTTTATCAGAGAATCTTGATGGCGGTAGATTGGATTTCTTCAAGTAAGTTTATTGATTTCTCATTAGAATTACTCTAAGACAAAATTTAAAACACGTAAGATCACACCACATCAGAGAAACCGTCGTAGAGACAATTCTCAGAAAATAAATTAACAGGAACAGTAAAAAATAGAGATGAATTGAGAAAACTTTTTTAAGGTTCCCGAAGTTGGTTAAAAAGACGATTAGTTCTTGAAATTCCTACCATTATCATTAGTTTAGCTTCTTATGTTTTATACTTATGACTTTACCAATATAACTAAAGCCCTGATTCGGAATGGCTAAATTTGAAACCCTAACCAATAAAAGCATCGAGAAATTGTACTCTAAAAAAGATATTAGGTAATTTGCTTTTTCCCAGTATATTGGCATTTTTAAACCACGGGTTGATAGGTGCACGAACTCTATAGCGCTCTGCCTGTACATTAATAAATTAACAGTTTTGATATTTGGATCGATACCTCTGAACTACGATCTACTAGTTGAAATTGTTTATAAATGCTCACATAGCAATTAGGATTCTGTATTGGCATTCCTATCCAGATAATTTGATAGATACCTACGTGTTGGAATTGTTGATACACATACCTACTTGTATAGCAATTATCAGTATTCCTTTATTGCCCTAATTGTTATTCATGTAAATAATTATCAAACGTTTCAGTTTTACAGGGGATCCTACTGTTCGTGTAGACACATCGTCAGCGCTCTTCGGCCAACTATTCATGTCAGTGTCTATTTACGGATGTCAGCAGACTTTCGTCCAGAGATATTGCTCGATGACCAGCGAAGCTAGAGTACGAAGAACTCTACTAGCTAACGTACCAGCTGTCTTCGTACTCTTCAGCTTATCCTGGGTTGTTGGAATGGCCTTGTACGCGGTGTACAAGTACTGTGATCCATTGTTGGCTGGTCGAATCTCTGCCCCCGATGAGGTGCTGGCGTTCTACGTTCAGGACCAGTTTGCATTTTTGCCGGGAATGCTCGGATTGTTCCTTGGTAGCCTGTTTAATGGCGCTTTGAGGTAAGTTCTGCTCTTATTATTGTTTAAATCTTATTTTATTGTATTACAAAGCTGTTCTTACATTTAAATAAGTTGAAATTGTGTTGTACTTGAAATTTATATCGAAGTATATATTCAGAATAACTGCCTTGCTAGAGTTTTGGTTCTACTCAGTGTACTCTGACCTACCTAGGTATCTAGACAACAAATATAGAATTCAAAAGACAATTAACTAGTAAGCCATAGCAGGTACAATTCTGTGTATAAAATTCTGTTGTCCATTCAATAAATTCTTGAATATTAACTTTCAGCTTTCTGGTGTCCAACATCAATTCATTGGCGACTGTGACGTGGGAGGACTTCGTGTCAGCCGCGCGACCCTTCAAAGGCATCAGCGACAAACAGCAGCTTACCATCATTAAAATCATTGCCATCATTTACGGTATGTGTTCTATAAGTCAATCATTGGAAATAAATAAATTAGTTCATTCTTTTACACTGACTTTCTTCATCAATTTAAACAAAAAAGCTTCCATGCCTTTGATAGAACGGTAACTACCGTCTTATTTTAAGACGCGACTCGTCTATTGCCATTATACTATAATGACATACTTGTCATATAATATGTATATATAATAATTTGCCTTGCTACAAACATTTTTTTAAAAGAAAATATAATAGTAGAAGAATAAATATAATAGTATAATAGAAGTAAATATAATCATAGAAAACAATCAAGATTAATAATAACTAAATAATTATAAATATGCATGATTATTACAAATAGTACTTTAAACATATGTGGCCGATGTAATGCGAGAGGCTCACCAGCTGTCGCATATGCCAACTAATAAAGTTGGTGTTTAAGCGATTGTTGTAATGTTAACAGGTTAACAATTCTGGGACTGCCTTTTGAACTTTGGCATCGAGATATATACGGTAGATAAATACGTAGCATTAATAATGACGTATCTCTTTCCAGCAATCCTCATAATGTGCTTGTCACTCTGTGTTGGCATCGTCGGGGGAGTGGTGGAGGGTCGTTGCTCGTAACGTCCGCCACTTCCGGCGCTCTCCTCGGCGTTTTCCTGTTGGCTGCGATATTTCCGGTCGCAAATGGTAAAGGGGCTATATGCGGGATGATCGCCTCTCACTTCATCACGACGTGGATGGCTGCTGGCAGACTGTTGTATGTGAATGACAAGGTTGAAATGCTACCACTGTCCGTTGAGGTAAGCAAAGTTAACACCGGAATAATTTTGGTTTTAAGCGATTTAATATAAAAAGGCGTCAAACTTAACATCTACACAAATGTATTGTATAAGTAATAACTCGATGACTTCAAATTGTCAGCAGCTTTATCCGATCTCTTGTACGAAAAATACTAAAATAAACTATTTTTTTTGGTTCGTTTAGTCAGTATATCCAGCCTTGTATTATGGAAAAGATAATAACAATATGATAAACTCCGACGTTTTTAACTCAATTTGTGATGAAGAACGATGGTAAAATTATGTATATGTTTGCATCTATTCCAGAAATGTCCCAACGCGACAATCAGCGTATTCAGTCCGAAGCCATTGCCGGTTGAAGTCAACCAGACGATAATGCAAATCGCTCCCTTACTCCAGACATTTAATGTCACCCAGCTGTTACCACAAGACACACGGGATACCGCCTCGATCATGTAAGTATAACTTTGTACAAAACTATTATTAAAAAGGTATAGAATTATATCAACGTATGGTTTTTTAAAAAAAGCTATATGCCAACAACAATCATCAAGAATGGTGATTTTTGTTGCCAAAAATTCGACCACACTGTTCTTGATTAGCGGTACTCGTTAATTAGATGTGATAGGAATTAACATTCTTTTCTATTGAAGGTGATCACACATCTTAATTGTTTTTATTTATTGCTTCTCTATTAAGATAAAACGAGAGTTTTTAAGTGACAGTACTTATTCAAGTATGATAAACATATAATACCTAAAAGATGCTCTGGACTGTGAATATTTTTTTCTCATGCAGTTATTATAAAGTACAAGGTTTTACTTAAATATTTTCAGATCCGACGGTTTGATGAAAATGTACTCAGTATCCTATATGTGGTACGCGGTAATAGGAACCTTGACGTGCGTAATTATCGGTATCGTAATTGGCATGATCACTGGGACTGACGAAGATGCTTTTGACGAGACACTTTTGCATCCACTAGTTGCGAAAATAGCTCGCAAATTACCTGGACGTAAGCGTAAATTCACTAGCGACGTAATTGAAAAAACGCCTGCTGATAAGGAAGCTTCCGACAAATCTGATGAGACCACAGTTGAAGAAGGTAAGCCAGATATTCTACCAGTATTCACTACAAGCAGTAGTAGAATATTTGAAGATTATGACAGGTCTTCTTCACCAATTAGAACGAGGTTGTGATATCACACAATTTGTATATCTATTGAGAGTCCCACAAGGTGTTATGCTTGGACCAAAAGCAATTTGTTGCTTCATTTGTCTATTTTGTGTAAATATTCCTAGAATTAGTGTTTAAACAATCAATTCTATCGATTCGAAAATATAGTAAAGTAGTTTAAAGAACCACCTGCTGCAAATTGATAGTACGGTTGCTGGTGATGAGACATTATAGAAGGAAGAAATAATTAATAATCCAAAAGTGTGGTTAGATCTAAAATAAATATATTATTATTTTAATAATCGAAACAGAGACTTCGATCGAGGTTTAATACGATAATACGAGAGAGCAAATTTTCTGTAACGTCATTTTAAAAGTTAAAGCAATCTTTTCTTTCTTCGAAATAAAAACGCTGTCTCGAGGCTTCAAGGTCTAATACGATCGAAGAGCTTAATACCAAGTTTTTCTTCATTTAGATATTAATACAAATTTATTGTCTACTCGAATCGATTATGTTTCTGCGTACGAAATCAAGCTTCTCTGTTATTGAGACTAAACTCATTCTCAACGATAAAACACGAAATCTGGTCTAGTTTCTACGAGCTTATCTTGATTATGTCCATGCAATACTGCACGATGAGTGAATTGGTTGGAATTGTGATTTCGTGACAGAATTGGACATTTATTTTGTAAAGATGTATTTAAGTAAGGAATCGATATGTTATAATATCGATATAAGATTGTTTATAAATTTCTAATATTTAGTAAGACTGTGTAGTAATGGTAGTTTCGTAAGGCACGATAACGTCATTTCTCACTTGTCAGATCGCTCATGATGTTTTAGCTTTAACAGTGTTGCCAAAATGAAATTAAATACAAACGTCCATAAGATATTTTTTGAAAGTTTTGTTAGAAAATACGAATTATTAGTGTAGTATGTAACTTATGTTTTAATTACAATAAGAAAGTACACCGTAGCGCTCATAGTATGCGCTTATACGCATAATAAAAAAAAATTAAATTAATATATCTCATTTTAAAATTCATCGAAGACCTAATGTCGTATTGCAGTATATTATATAATTTGTATCGATTTATTTTAAATTTCTGACTGTTTGGGCATTTTACGAAGTGGATTTTTGACGTTATAATTTTCTAACAATAAATTTATAATTGGAGACCACGGACTAGCTAGCGCAGTGTGGGACGTCGACCCGCAAGGTGGTCTGACGACCTCATAAAGGTCTCAGAACGCAGCTGGATGCGGGCCGCGGGTCCTTTTGGAAATCGTTGGGGGAAGCCTAGGTCCACCAGTGGACGTTTTACGGCTGAAATGATGATGATGAAATTTATAATCAAAATGAAATGGCGATATAATTCGAAAAATGCGTTAAAATATAAGTAATCATTAAAATGAATCAATGTGAGCGATGTATTTTTAGTATTGTAGTTTATGTTTAAAATAATTTTAATCTCTCAAGTTAACTAGATAATTATATTAATTATTATGTGTTATCTATTGATTTATTTATTAAGGATTATTTATTAAGAATAAATATCTATTATATATAAAGATCTGTATGAATTTTTGGAGAAAAAAAAATAATTTTATGAACTTTAAGTACAGGATAAGGAAAGGTATTAATAAATAAAATTGTATATAATAATTGTGTTTAATTCTTAATAATATCGAAATTAAAAGGGAATATATTTAAATATCTTTGATTTATGGTTATAATAATATAGGATTAAATTTGTTAATTAACTTTAAGGTACAGTTAAGGTGTTTTTTGTACTTATTTTTGTAATTTATTGTTACATATTTATTTTCTATACTAAAAATATTTATATTTTTTATCTGCAGAGGAATAGCTCTCGCAATATGCTAAGTATTGATTATTAATGATATTGTTGCCATAGTATTTATTATGTGATATTTACCAGTATTAATGTACGCTTTATTTTTAATAACAGCGTATGGCTACTGCTGAAATTCAATATTGGTAATCTACAGATAAGGAAAGTTATAAAATGTAATAAAAATACTTTTATATAAACCCCTTTTTTTTAATTTTTCATCCTTTTTTAAACTCTCTGAACTTTTTTTTTAATGAGAGGAACTTTATTTCTCCTCCGTCGTAACCAACTTAGCTCACTTTTGAAGGTACCCGTATACCGCGACAGTCGGTTGATTCCACAAAACGGAAAAAAAAATTAAGTAGAAGATTTTTTTTTTGCAATAAAAAGAAACCATATTTTTTTGTCAAAAAATATTCGAGTTTTTGGGGTCTGATGGACAACGATAACGTTGACTAAAAATCGTGTATGTTAATGGGCTTACCTCTTGTCAATTATATAACTATCACCTCGATGAAAATTTTGCCGTGAACAAAAATAAAGGGTCGGTTAAGAAAGTTTGAATATCTCGGAAGATAAAGACACTAGCTAACTGAAATAAATTACAAATTTACATAAAAATAAAATTTAATGAAATATACTGTATTATCCAAGTTTACGTTAGATATTCTTTTTCGTTTAAGTTTATGATTTTTTTATGAAATATAAATAAATTAATAAAAATATTTTATTTTATTTTAAGGATATTTAATTGTCTATCATGCACAATCTAGTCTCCCTCGCAAGTCAATTTCAGTTAGCTAGCGCCGTATCTTCCGAGACATTCAAACTTTCTAAACCGACACTTTATTTTTGCTCACGACTGTGCGAGTAATTGTTATCACTGTCTGCCCCGTTAGAACTTCTACTACTTAAAAGTGCTAAATCTATTTGTTTAATCGTTCTTAGTGTCTATTTCATATCTCTTGAGATAAACGAGGATTACATATAACAAGTACCGCTTAAGGCCTCACACAATCTAAATTATTAGAGAACGACAAGTAAAGATTTTCTAAATGAAAGATATACTTAAGATCAACCAGGATTGCGGTACAAGCTATTAGCTAATAGGGTATGATTGTAATATTTGTCTATATTGAAACTGTAGTCAATGTATTTCCGCTTTTCTCTTAAATATATGTAGCTTAACCTGAACATTTATTCGTATTAACTCGATATAGGTAGGACCAAACCTAAGCTAAGGGACATTCTAAAGCTAAACCTAACTTTGAGTGCCACTTCGGGTAGCTTTTGTGCTAGGAGAAGAAGTGGCCCAAGGAACATCAGTAACGCTCCTAACATCTAAGCGATCCTAGGATAGGAATCTCCCAAATATGCAGTTACAAAATAAATAAACAAAAATATCGTATATGAGTCAGATCTGGCCAATCTGTGTAGACAGATAGAAAGCATTCCGATCCGAGGGCGCCCGAAAGGGCGGAACCACGGCTCGGTCGGTTGCTATTTCACAGATAATCTAAGGGACATTCAAAACAAGCTAAACTAACTTTGAGTGCCACTTCGGGAAGGGTTGGCGCTGGCAGAAGGAGTGGTCTAAGAAACTCCAGCAACGCTCCTAACATCTAAGGGGTGGAACCTACCCATAGAACAGCAGTGACGCGCGAGGATTATTCGCAACCTCCGACGGTCGTGAAGGGACGCTTTGTGGATTTGTAAAAATCTAGCCTGTGCAATTGTAATCGCGTCGTCTGGATCGTCAAAAACCGCGACGAGACGGAATTTAGAATGGGAAGGCTTAAGGCGGCACTTACAAGAAGTTTGTTAGAATGTTTGGTGTCAGTCTCGAATAACCGTCGATATGCTTAAAGATGCTATTGTCGGTAACCCTGTATCAACGTGGAGCTCGCGATTACGTACGAACCACGGCGCACCCGTGGCTCGTCGCAGGAAACGATTTTGAATTGTTTATTTTTTATAACCGTTAGATTCTTCTAACCTATGGATATAAACCGATCAGTAGATAACTATGCGCGTTCCTCAAACACGCATTATAAATGCGCCGTGCGTTATGGGCCTTAATTATTGTCAAGAAGGTCTATAAATTGGAATAGTTCACCTTTGAATAGTGTCTCTCCGCTATACCTTATGAATAGCACCATACTAATCGTTGGTTGCGTCCTTACTAATCGTCTAACACAAGCGAAGATTAGATCGGATTATTTAATTATATTATCTTATGCAGGGCTTATCTTAGTTTTCGGATAACTTGACGAGCCTATTGTTGGGACGACTTTATGATTCGAATTAAAAATTGAATTATCGTTTTCATTCAGTGCGCTCCTGCATGGAGTACTGTTCCCATCTCTGGGATGGGTCTGCTAAGTATCAGCTGGAAGCTTTAGATTTGTTGGAGCGCCTAGCGAAGAAGATCATAGGCAGTGACTTGCTCGTTGAGGCAAATCTTCAGAGCCTCGCATACCGTAGACGAGTGGCCTGCCTCTCGGTTTTTTATCGGGTGCATTTCGGCGAGTGTGCGGAGGTTTTGCATGACCTAATACGCCCCTCCCCTTTCCATCACCGAACGACTAGGCGCGGCGAGCAGTTCCACCCTTACGTCATAGACATTCCATCAATACGCACGAAGCGGTTTGCCTCCACCTTCCTTATGCGGACGGCTAAGGAATGGAACTCTCTGCCGCGTTCAGTCTTTCCTCACGGGTATAATCTGGACACCTTTAAGTCCAATGTGAACAGACACCTTATAGGCTCACGTGCTCCATCCTAGGCTTTATCTTCGCCTTCCATCAAGCAAGATAGAAGCCAGACGTGAGCCTATTTACTATAAAAAAAATATATATTTTTACTAATTTTATATTATTTAAAAAATGTGTACAAGATAATGATTTCTATATATATACAACATTAGAAGCTTCTTTACAGATCACTCTGATATGATGGAGAATACATACTAACGATTTAAACTACATTTTTTTATTTTTAAAATGAAAACAATTTTTTATTCACAAATTTTATTACATTATTATTATTCCCAAATATTTACCATCTACCATAGTACTCGTCTATAAACTTTTACTAAGAGATGGTTTAAGTCATTAGTCGAATGGTGGATTAGAATCTACGTCCTTACAAACGACCGTACCGTTTTTATGAGGAACTACACAGATTGGCCAGAGAAGCTGGCGTTACCTGCTTGACTAAATTGAGAGATGGCATAGGTCTTAGGTCACTCAGCCTGAACCTCTATCGCTAGTAACTCGACACAAGGGTCCCCCTGATGAGGGGTGGCCTTGACTGTTTTACCGAATTGAGAGGCGGCATAGCTCTTAAGGTCGCTTAGCCTGAACCTCTACCGCTAGTAACTCGACATAAGGGTCCCCCGGGTCGTTTAGGTCGCTCAGTCTAAACCAAAACGATCGTACCCTGAACCATTAGGCTATTGACGCTTTTTAAAATTATCTATGTCGCCGTAATATTTCGGCTAAATTAAAAATATGCAATTTTAGTACAATAAAACTAATACAGTTAGTAGCAGTTATTCGTACAGGAAAGGATTGAGATAGTTTGCCCGTTTGTCTTTCTCTCCGATTACAATGTGGGTATTTTCAAGAGTAGAGTGAATCTGCATTTATTAAGTTAATGCGCCTTACCATCCAGGACTACGTTACAAGGCGGGGTTGTGGTCAAACACTGGCTTTGAATTTGTAAAAAAAATATACTAATATTACCTCATTATAACTGATAGGCCTAAGGAATATAAGGACGAAAAATATTTCGTAGACAAAAAATCATCGTGTTAATTAATTTTATGTCAGATCTAAAAAGGGAAGGTAATTCGTAAAATTTATTTTACGCTTAATTAATTTTTTCTTATAAATTACGACTCTCTCGTTAATTAGTTTTAATTAGAATATTAAATTACAATTTAGGTATTTGATTAAAGAAGCTTGATAATATATTTTTTTATAGATTGTCAAATTACTAGTTTGAATACTGATTCAAACTTGCGTTTGTTTTGTAGATTAATAAGATAATTCCACACATCAACCAATCAACACATCTATTTTAACCTTAAGCGCCGACAAAAGACCTGAAGACAGAGATGGCAAACATTGGGTTATTTTTTAAAAAAATTTTTTGTACCTAAGTAATCGGTTAGTTAAGCGGTTACCTTTAGACATAGACATAGACATTTATTTATTGGCATCACAATACAAAAACACATCACAGACTGAATATAACACACATTAAAAAAGAATGAAAAATAGACAAAACACAGTTAAAGTTACACGGACAAATAATACAAAACATATGATGCCAATATCGGACACCGTCTCAGCATATGCTGTCACAAGGATGCGACAGCGCTGATTTTCAGCGTAAAAACGAGAAATATTACTCGATACCGGTCGATTTGAGAACCTCCTTATTTTTATATCGGTTGAAAAAGATAATTAAAAGGGCGAAGTGAAGAGAGGTAACTTTTTCTGCTTCACCCCGGGGAGCGAAGTTACACGATGTTTACGATTTTATTGTTCGCTAACAACGTTCAAATTATTTCGCAATTCTTGCTATTTAAGGGTCTATTTTAAAAGCTTCACATTTGTAGTGCTACCACTCGTAGAAGTATTTCTGGACATTCCCGCACGACTGAAGTAAAGCGCTTACTTTAGCTCTCTATAACTATATATGCTTATATTTGTATATAATATACACGATTGTTCACGAGAGAAAGAAAATATGCGCGCGCACTGCTCTCTGTTGCTCCTACAGTGTGATACAGACAATAGGCCCTCGCTGTGTCTTTGATATACAAAACGTTACCCTCTCTCTTTGTGTCCTCACTAACTTATATCTCCCTCTCAACTTCCCTCCGCCTCGCTCGATCACACTTTTCATTCAAAACTAACTTCTACTACTTACTCTAGTTGTTCATTAAGTTGAGGGATGAAATTGGTGATAGTCTAGGATAAAGTTTTTTTGTTTTCAACCAACTTCAAAAAGAAGGAGGTTCTCAATTCGTCTGTATGATTTTTTTATATGTTTGTTAAGTTATAACTTTCGATTGGCTAAACGATTTTGATGATTCTCTGGTTTAGTTTCATTAAATGTACAAATGATTAATTTGATCCAATTTTGACCATAACATCATAACATCTATGAGAAAACCATATAAGTTGTATGTGCGCCACAAATGAACGAATAAATCATATCACGGCAACCGATATCGATAATTCATTCTTTATTGGAAAATATGTATTTGATGATATTGAATAATGATGGAGATCGATTTTAAAACAATTGTTACGATTTTTAAAAGTACACGTGGTGACCCTAAGGAAATAAACGAGCCCTTCCGCACTCGCATCCATTTAAACTTCAGCCGCTCGGAAGGGCTGGCAATAAAACTTGTCCGCTGACGTCACGGCCACTTCTTATGTAAATCCAAAAGGGACACTCGCTTCTATGGAGCGGCCAATTTACGCATCAGCGAGGGATTCCTTAGCATCATATATTAAATGGCTCCGGTTATTTGCATTTTAAAGTTAAGAAGATAATGCAAATTAATTGCTAATTTTTGTGTTACTGAACATATTTGGAACTTAATGGAATGGAAATAGAATATTAAATATTTATAAAAAACTAGCTATGCCCGCGACTTAGTCCGCATGGAATTTAACTTCAAATGTCTATAGCTCTCTGCTCGCAGCCTGGTCTAAGAACGTACATGCACACCAGAAATGTCGAAAAATTACCAAATAATAACTAAACCAATTAATAGCCTTTAAAATTAATTTAAAATTTATGCCTCACATGGGCCTTAGTTTTGACTTTTGTTTGTATGATTAACGTGAGATATATATACTGATTACATAATGTCGGAACATTAATTGATATTAGTGTTCTAATTACAACTAAATCATGTTATGTATCAAAATTTAGCGCCTGTTAATATTATTGTAGCAAAGTCATACGATATAATTTTTGTTATTATATTTTGCATAATTCATACATCGGATCTATACACGTAACATACACAGTTTATAAACTATATTATATTTGAGGTACAGCTGTATTCACTATATCACATAGATTCAATTTATTTTAACTTTCCATTTTCTTTTATTGCATTTTATTTTTGTTAAAAAAAATTGCGAGTAATTTTTTCCATGCTGCGCCATGGCACCGAAATAGCTCATTATAAAGAAAATAACGTTAGCATGGTCTCTGGTTGAATGATTTGCGTCCAATTACGTTTGTGGCACAGGGCCCAAACGGTGGCGGATAGTACTCTTCGTAACAATATTCATAGCTACTCGTTTATTTCATTTTACTTTTAACTTTATTTTAATTTAGAAGCAGATGATCATGAAAGACATTAGATACCGACCTCAAGTTTATGCAGATGCATGGTTTGGCACAGCAGGCAGTAGGTGAGGGGAGACGCCGCGTTGATTAATTATGTACATATGAGGGCGTGGCTGATATACCACTCAGAGGGCCGCGCTATAAGCTATACCAGATAGGAACATGTACAATAGGACATATGCCATCCTCCTCTCAAAATATCATGGACGGATGAGATAGCAAACAAAAGAGTATTGCAATTGATGAGCAAGCACGCGGAGGTCCTTAATACCGTGACGAAAGGCAAACTCCAAAAGTACTTCGGTCATATAATGCATAATAGCAAATACGAACTACACCAACTCATCATCCAAGGAAAAATTCAGGGTAAATGACCACCTGGAAGAAGACGTATTTCGTGGCTCAGAAATCTCCGGACATGGTTCAACATGAGCACACGATCCTTGTTCCCTGCCGCTGCATAGCCTTAATGATAGCCGACCTCCAGTAGGAGATGGCACTGCAAGAAGAAGAAGCCATCTTCCTCCGTTATTTCTGGTGCCTGTCTCCAGGACTAACTCGTGAAGAACTCTCCGGCAATCGCTTTCGTTAATACTATATAACAGAAAACAGATATATTTTACTGTAATCAGTCGCAATTTGTCGTTGCTACAAACGCTACAATAAACTACACATTTAGCTGCAACTGTGACAAGCATGTACAAATGTAACAAGTAAGTGGAAGGTATTTGTAAAACCTTTTTCATTTTTAATCAATGTGTATTTAGTTTTAGCCTCGCGTTAGTTGTTCTGTAATCATGTTTTAATTTTTTTTTCGCTTCCGTTTATGACACGGACCACACGTGTCGGTCCCCGTGTCATTATTATCTGTCCAACACAACCGTGAGATTAGGCCGGATTATTTCATTATATTTTTCCAAGGGTCCCTCCTTGCTCTTTTACAAATCGCTACAGCTTATTGACGGCGGGGGTTCTACATGGAATCAATTACTTCGTCTACTTATTAAATCTATATATAAGTAAGACGCCATATTGGGTGCAGCAACTATCTTCTATCTTAGCAGGGCACCTGGCAGGATCAGAGTGGCCAAAGTGTTTCGTGATGATTGCCATGCATATGCCTATGGTCGGGGTAGTGGTAACACAGTGTCCAGTGTCTCCTCAGTATGCTGGCAACCTCGAGTTGTGTTTTACCACGCGTTCAGCAGTGAAGGAAAACATCGTGAGGAAACGTTCTTAAACATGTGAAGTCTGGCAATCCGCGCTAGAGCCGCGTGGCGGCGTGACTGAAAGCCTGTGCCGAACAGTGGCATATATATATATAAATAATTTATATTGGCTGTTTCATTTATGTCCACTGACGATAATAATGATGAAATCTATACTGTCAAAAAAGAGTTTTGATTGTAAACATATATTTATTTGTCAGGGGGCTAAGCAGATTACGTCCTTTGTTTTGTTATTAACCTTCCAAGTTAGAACAGTCGTCATATTCCCCAAGTAATATAAGCTCAAGCAATTTATCTTAAAACAAACGAGGTGTGTTCCTTTGCGAGACATCTCACTTGTTGACAAAGACAAGTAAATGATAACGTAGGGTGCTGCTTCGAGCCATTTGTTTCGGACGGGGTTGGCATTATTAATAACTGTCATAAACACGAGACGGTAGAAATGGCGATCACTTCGTGTGTGAGGATTGAACTTTTACATCAACGAATATTATCATTAAGGTAAATGAAGGTCCTGGAGTATAAAGTGTAATGTAACTCCTCTTAGGTCGCTTAGCCTGAACCTCTATCTCTAGTAACTCGACACAAGGGTCCCCCCGGTGAGGGGTAACCTCGGCTTGAACGGTTACTATGTTACGCGTAAGCATTCCGATCCGAGGGCGCCCGAGAGGGCCGAACCACGGCTCGGTCGGTTGCTATTTCACGGATAATCTAAGTGTCATTCAATAGCTAAACTAACTTTGAGTGCCACTTCGGGAAGCGTTGGCGCTGGGAGAAGAAGTGGCCGAAGAATCTCCAGCAACGCTCCTAACATCTAAGGCCCATAAAATAGCGGGAACGCGCGAGAATTATTCGCAACTTCCGACGGTCGCGAAGGGACGCTTTGTGGATTTGTAGAGATCTAGCCTGTGCAATGGTAATCGCGTCGTCCGGATCGTCAAGAACGTGTCTCGGCCTCCGGGTGACGCGACGGAATTTAGTATAGGAAGGCTTTATAAGTGGCGGTACTTACAAGAAGTTTGTTAGAATGTTTCGTGGCAATCTCGAAAAACAGTCGAGATACCTGCTTAAAGAATTGGGCTATTGTCGGTAACCCTGTAACAACGTGAAGCTCGCGATTACGTACGAACCACGGCGCACCCGTGGCTCGTCGCAGAAAACGATTCTGAATTACTTGTAACCTATGGATATGTTTATGGGCGGCATGCGCGAAGACTGGCACAACGGGCAGCTTATTGACGCTACAGTATTGTAACGAAGTAGTGACAACTTAAGTCACATTTTTGTTATTCCAGCATTAAGCTTTACACGAATAATGGTCGTTATGTATCATTTAACTGCAGCTTATACACAGGGAACGTTTAAGAGCAGTGCTTTATAGTGTAGTAAAGACAGCTCGTTCCATTTATGAGCGAAAATAAAAAAGGACGGACGAACCCGATAGAGGGCATTTACGTAATCCGCTTTCGCTTTTTGCTTCTAGTGACACAGTGTATGTAACTACAGATGTACAACGAACAAAACAGTTTTGTTATGATTGGACATTTCTAGTTACAGTGCAGTTACAGTTGCCACGTATCATACAGGAAATTCTTAGTTTACGTGATAGCGAAACTTAAATAGTATACGAGTAAATACTCGCAGTAAAAATTGCAATTAGTAATGCTGTTGTTATAATTCTTGTTATTTAATAAAGAATATTATTATTATTATAGTGCACCTATTTTAGGGTTTAGGGTACGCTCTCTGTAAAGTTAGGTCGAAGGTTCAAATCTACCATTAGACTATCTACGTGACTCTTTCTCCTACCATAGCTGACTGGTCTTATTGATCACACGGTACAACTCTTTCGTTGGTCCCATATACGAGTATAAGTTCTCATACTGTCTACACTCACTCGCCAGCAACACAGAATTTTAAAATGCGAAACACAAATATATTTACAAAACATTACAAAGGCTATTGACGATTATATGATCCATTGATGGACACAGGCCTTCTCTGTAAAGAGTGTATGAGGGCATAGTCCGCTATGCGGCTCTATTGCGGATTGGCAGACTTCACATATATTAGATTTTTTTTCTACATGTAGGTTTCATCACGATGCTTTCCTTCACCGCCGAGCGCGTGGTAAATAAGCACATAAAATTGCAACAATAAATTTCCTGGTGCCGGCACCGGGGATTGAACTCGGGTTGCTAACGTACTATGCAACTTGAGGCGACCGCCCGGACACTGAGCTACCACGGCTCAGACCACTATACTGTGGCCTATTTACTAGTGGAAATAACACGGCCAATCTATTTTTATCGGAGGCCACTTCCTCTAATAACATTAAAACTTTTTCATTAGACGCGCAACCTTCCGTACGACAAATCTGGCAGTAAAATTGTTTTTGGACCTTCTCTATCCAAATGAGCTCATAAATATGAAATTTTATTTCTTTAATTAATGTCCTTGATGACCTTCTTTATTTTGTCACGTACGAGCTGGTTACAGATAAAACGCCGATTAAAGTTAAAACAAGTTAAAGTTTATATAAATATGTCCCACTGCTGGGACATATATATATATATATATATATATATATATATATATATATATATATATATATATATATTATTTAATACCGATAACGGTATTAAATATTTATTTCTTGACGTTTCTCATTTATTTTGCCTCTCCTGTGCTGCCGGGTTGCCTGTAAGAGATCGTTCGACGAATAACTCAATATCATGGTAACCGATTTCGGTGCTTCATTTTTTAATGAAAATCAGATATTTCAACATTGCTTGCTTTCTTAAAAAAAATACAAATAATGTTCAATCATTGCTCCAATCTGCTTTTGCTTTCTGGTAATGAGTTCGTACTAATTGGATCAAATCACTGAGGACGAAAAGTTAATCGCATCACGCCGGAGCGAAGCCTTTAGAGCGGGTCCATTGTTGATTTGGCAAAATGTATTTTAAGAGAGATTTAAATGGGGCCCGTTGCTGTAGTCACGTTCGCGTCTATATGCTACTATGGATATTACATATACAATTATAATTTTTAACATTGGAGATGTAATTATGTTATAGTAAAGCGAAGTTGATCTTTATCGAAGCTGCCTACAAATGCGTAGGTGTTTTAATGTAATTAATATAATAGGTTGTCAAATATCTCCCTTCCGCCTTTTGCGTCATGCGGCACCCAAACATCAAGCTTTTTTTTGTATCCAGCCTTCTGCAGATGGTTTAAAATGGTTTGGTGACTAACTCCCATCTCCTGGGCGATGTCGCGAGATGCCACATGCCGGTCTAACTCGATGTAGTCCATGATTTGATCGGTATTTGTCGTCACAGGTCTTCCGCCGGCTGGCTTATCCATGGTGTCGTTTTCACCGGCTCTGAATCGTCGAAACCATTCCTCCGTGGTTCGAAGTGATAGAGTACCATCCCCAAAACACCATTAATCTCACGGAACGTTTCTCTAGCGGATTTGCCTTTAACGAAGGAAAACTTTAAAATAGCGCGAATTTCGGCGTTAGTGATCTCCATGTTTACACGTCTATAACTGTTGAACGCAATATCCAAACTAATTATGCATAGCGTCGTTTTATAGGTTATGTCAAGACCTTTCAAATTATGTATAGTATTGCTAGATACGAGCTCTGTAGCGCTTTATACATAGCCGCGAAATTCAAAAGACAAAAAGGCGGAAGGGAGATATTTGACAACCTATTATTTATTCGTCATAACAATGCATCAAGCTGCTTTTTATTTGTTTTAATTTTAATAATATATATTTAACTAAGTTTTTATAACATCAAATTGGATTATCTGTAACGGTGTTATAATTTTTGTTGATTTAAATAAATAAATAAAGTTTATTTACAAATAAAAAGGAAAAACGACTTCAAAACAAATAGGAATATTACGAAATAGAATTAATCAGAACCTAACCAAAGTCTCATCAAGCTATATTTGTAGTTTTGATTTCCAATAAAAAAATAATTATCGAAATCTGTTTGGATGAAATTGAGTTATTTGTCAATTTGTCGCGCAGATACTTAATGCAAATTTAAAATTTAAATTATGAAAATTTAAAGAAACACTAGCCTTCAAATAAATGTATCATCAAAAACGGCTCACAAAGTCGAAAGTTATGAGGTAATAAACATACAGACGAATTGAGAACCTCTTTTTTGAAGTCGGTTGATAAAAATAAAAGGGTAAACTTAGTTCTGTTCAATGGGTTACAATCGTACATTAAATAATTTACTTAAGGCCATCTTTATCCAGACCGGTGCTGCGCTAGAATTTTGTTGTCACTTTCCTTGCAAATGTAATTTTCTTGTTGAAGCTCCCTGCTTTATGATACAGATTTATTCTCATCAGTCATGATATTTCTCAAACTGACAACACAATTTGGCAGCCATTTTCTTTCGAATGTAGACATGATAATGCTTTTGATGTTTGCATAGTGTTTCATTAGCGCTAACTGCTATTGAACCAGTACGTCAAGCCAAGATAACTGGTCGGTCGTCCGCTGAAATGGACCCGGGAAGAAGGCGAAATCGGCTAGCCCGTGTTGCCTTGCACTGCGAGGGCACAGGGGGAGGTTAATCCCTATACATATAGCCAAACCTCGACTTTAAGCCAGAAATGGGAACAGGCGCATTCACTATGGCCACAATGGAATGCTGCGATTTATTTGTGATTTCAATGTTCCCATTTCTGGGTTAAAGTCGCGGTTTGACTATAGTTCGAGTACTAGTATACATAAATATATGTGAATTTTTATTTTTTTTTACTTTATTCCCATCCGTATTTTACTATTTTCGACTTCTTTTATTGTTTTCTTTGTTCCTTTTTTAATTTCTAAGCAAGTGCCTGACTACGATCACACCTGATGTTAAGTGGAAATGCAGTCCTGGATGGTAAGCCGCACTAGCTTAGTAAACTCTACTCTTGAAAATACCCACATTGTAATCGGAAGGAAAGACAGACGCGGGCAAACTATTCCAGTCCTTTGCTGTACGAAGAATGAAAGACGAAGCAAATCGCTTCGTTCGGGTTTGAGGGATGTTCACAACAAAAGGATGAAATCCCGCAGTGCGTCTAGAAGTCCGATGGTGGAAAGGGGGTGGGGGAATTAGATCATGTAGTTCCTGAGCACACTCTCCAAAATGCAATCTGTAGAAAATCGAAAGGCTAGCTACCTTACGCCTGTGCTCAAGACCTACAATTTTTTTTCATATCTGTGATATCCATTTGTTATCTGTGATCAAACCAATAATATGCTTTATATAGATTGGATAATGTAAGGGTAAAATTATTGCGTTTTTAATTGTTTTCATTTTTATGCAATTTTTTTCTAAATTGTCTTATAATGAAATTCTACTATATACAATTTACAAATAAGATGATACCGCAGGTAAAAAGCCAACGATTTGCGGTCTGTTAATTTTTATTTCTAAAATAACAGACCTCATTTCGCGCACCGTTGACTTCTTAGTATTCGAAGACAATGCTCCTCCCGCAAACAAAACGAGGAAACATGGAAATAGATTGAAGATGTGAGGCGTATATACTTAAATTGTCTAACGGTATTACCTGCAGCTTTGTCTTGATAACAAATATTTAGTCGGATATTTATAACCGACTTCAAAAAAAGAGAAAATATTTAATCTAATCACTCTGCTCACTGCATGGGTAAACTTTCATTTAAGCCCTATATTATCATGTTGCCATAGGACCTTGAAAACCGAAGAAACTGTAGGTAAGTCCTAAAAACTCTTAAGTTAGATTGCCTAGAACTCTATAGCTAGTAACTCTACACAAGGGTCCCCCGATGAGGAGTGACCTCGACTAACGCCGAACCACGGCTCCGCCGGGTGCTGTTTGGCAGATAATAACTTCTTGATTAAGATATTTGTAGATTTATAATTGACAACCAATATAAATGTGGTAGAAGAAAGAGAAAGTACTCGTCAGAACTACGAATAACAAAAGAAAAATACAAATTAAAAATATTACAAAAAATACAATGATGATACTTCGAAAAACAGTAGTAGTATTTAATGTTTGTTTCGTTATATTTGATTTGATTTTATTATTTCTCCTCGTAAATATTCTTGTTATTTAAGAAGTCATTAGGCAAGCTAGACGTGTGATTAGTAATTCTAAGCAATGCTTATTGAGACTTCAATAATACGTCTGACATGGTTAAATGATTATTTACTTGTGTGTTAATGCGTTTTATAATTTAGTTTCGAGTTTCATTTTTTCACATGACTTCTTCTTCGTCGTTCCCTCATTTATGACGATCATTAAGTGGATAATCTGCCTCCATCGACTCGGGTCCGAGGCTGCCGCCAGCTGGTAGAGACAAGCAGAGGAGATGGCACCTTTCACTTGATTGATCAGATTGTGTTGGCGACCGGCGAAGACAAGAGGTGTCTTCAACTTCAAACTCCAAAAAGTACAGCTTTTATTTACTATGATGATATTCTATTGTTTTATAACCCAAATTTGTATTGAGTAGTAATTATGTACATGGGTGTAGATAATGATCTTCACCCGCTCTAGAAGAGAATAGAAGAGAATGAATACGGAGAGAAATGAATAATTTAATATATTGTGAGAGAGAAATTGAATATTTAATGATGTAAGTTTGTTGTTTGAATAAAATAAAGCAAAATCTAGCCAGGCGAAACGGGCTGGATACGCTAGTATATAATTACTACGCTGATGCTATTTATTAATCTGTTGGAAAATCGTTCTTTATGACAACTTTAGCTATATCTACATATATATCGAATGTCCGGTAATAAATAAACTTAAAATGGATCGGAACTTATTAACTTATTAACTTAACTTAAACCACCATCGGACTTCTAGACGCACTGCGGGATTTCATCCTTTCGTTGTGAACATCCCTCAAACCCGAATGAAGCGATTTGCTTCGTCTTTCATTCTTCGTACAGCAAAGGACTGGAATAGTTTGCCCGCGTCTGTCTTTCCTTCCGATTACAATGTAGGTATTTTCAAGAGTAGAGTGAATAGGCATTTACTAAGCTAGTGCGCCTTACCATCCAGGACTGCATTTCCGTTTAACATCAGGTGGGATCGTAGTCAAGCACTTGCTTAGAAATTATAAAAAAAAAAAATGAAGGAGCAATTATTTATTACACCAAATTCACATGTTTCCTACGCAAATAGCAATAATTCACAATTTCCATTATATACAATCAATACAATCATGTTTAATTGAATTGATTTAAAAAAAAAAATCATTTCTTTGATTTTTTGTATGGCCATTAATTTTTCCATTACCATTATTCAATATTTTTATTAATTTACGTTACCTTCGTGGACTTGTCAGTGTACCAATATCAAATTTTGAAACTACTCTTTCTTAAATACGTATTTATTCTGTATTTTAAATGTAGGTAATTCTGTAATGAATTCAAATGCTCAAATTTGTCAGGTGGTGTTATGTAAAATATTCAAATGTATTCATAGCGACCCCAAGACAAAGATAGACCGTTCAGAATGTGGGATATGTTGGCAACGAAACGTGTCCTTGTCAGAGGATTTTATCATTTACAAAGTTTGCGTGATTGCTAGTTGATAAATTACGCATTATAATAGCTCGCTCGACGGCGCCAGACGACTTTTTAACGGGTCCTTCGTTTATGCCAGGCGTGTGCAAATTCCCTGAACTTGAGGAAGTTGCCCTCCGAGGAGGCCAGATCGCGGAAGTAGACCGGAACCGGACACGTACGTGTCAGACCGTTCAGTAGCCTAGCGCGCCTGTCCTGTCCACAATCACACCCACCCACATCACATAAACGCATCTCGTACAGCCTTTTACGAAAATTTCCGCGACCCGTTAGGAGCTGCGAAGTCACATAATCCGGTGCGATCCAAGTTGCTTTTAGTCGGTCTGCAACCGCCGGGAAGAATTGATGAAGTTCTCTGCCTCGCGTTTCCCTCTGCCACCTTTCCTCCCACCTTCATTCCTTCATTACGTCCATTCTTATTGCCCGTTTGCGTGTGTTTACCTCAAGTCTAGGTAAGTCCCGATTCTCCTGTTCACCTAAGGCTCTGTACAGATAGATGTTAATATCTCTATTTAACTCTGTAATAAAGTGGAAAAATTCTCATGAATGAAGTAACAGCAAGGCAGTTGTGGAGCGCCTCGCATGCTTAACATATAAACGAGCCCGTGATGAATACATTTGAATATTTTGATAAAAACATTGGGACAAAATGAATATTTGCATCCATCGCCATGTACGAATGTCCAAATTATAATGAAAATTATCATGAATGGACCGCTGTTTAAAATGCAGTTACACAGTTTTAAAATAATTCATCACTGCGGTGCGGAAAGCTCCAGTAGTTCAGTGGTTATTGCTTTTTTTAATCTTTAACCGCATTGAACACAGTTTGATAGAGGAAATGCTTATTAGTTCCCGTCACATGCTATTGTTATGGCATATTCGTGGTGCTGCCATCTCTTGATTAGTTCTGTGTATTACGATTTGCCTAATTCTATGTACCCGGCTAAAAGATGGCGCTTTGCTGTCATAATCTAATGATGTTGATAATCTTTAATTAAACATTATGAATTTTCAAATTTTTATACTAAAGTCTAAGATATAAGTTTTCATTTCTATAAGCAGTGCCTATGGCTGCAAATGTTTTTTTATTAATCAACAACAACTTTGCCTTTTCTTCTGAAAAAAATATGAAATATCTTTTTCGTTTTATCATTTTCATTTTTGATGTAGAAAAACACTGTCATAAAAAGTGCTGAAGGTAAAATAAAATCAAATCAAGTCCATTTCCTCCGCCCATTCGCCTTCATTTCCTGTATCGGTTAACCATTTCGCCGTTGTCTAGAATCGTAACGGAAATATCGAGGCGAGTACAAGTCGACCGCCGATGCCTCAATAAAAGGGAATACTTTTTGTATTTGTTGAGCATTTTACGTGAAAGAAGCACGATTCTTTAAAAAAAACTTGTATGAAAGTTTACTTTCGAGCTGTCAAGACCTTTCAACCCCAGCGGGATCGACAGGGACAACTGTGAGTCGGGAAAGGACCGATCCCGCGAATATATGGAGAATAGTTCTGGGCTCGTAGAATAAGGCGGTATCCCCTGCCTGTGCGGCTAAAAGGACCCTCGGATCCACCGGCAACAAGGGCCGTTGTCGTCTTAGTACTGCAAGGGTGCGTGAGAGGTCTTACCCTCTCCGAGACGTGCTCAAAAGCACACCTCATAGGGTTCCGGCGCGTTCCAGAAAGCGGGGTATCTTGTGGAAGAAGTGATCCTGTGTGTGACAGGCAGTGTACCTATCAGTAAACGCCAGGCTCATTTTAAACATGTGATTTTTGTACTTAAAAGTAAATGGATACAAGCCGACTCTGGTTCGACGAAGCGACCATCAGTTCGTTATTCAAACTCCTACGCCATTAGGCTATTATTTCTCTGCTGTGATTATGATAGAGAGTGAATCATCTTTCCACTGCTGGACATAAGTCTTTCCCAATCCCCTTCTACGCATACGATTCTCCGCTTTCTTTATATTATACTGCTAACGTTTTTGTTAAGTATTCCAATTTAGTTTAAGCTTGTGCCAGGAGATGGTTCACGTCAATAGTCGAATGGTGTTTTTTTTTTAAATGACGAACTACACAGATTGGCCAGAGAAGCTGGCCTTGACTACTTCACCGGATTGAGAGGTGACATAGCTCTTAGGTCGCTTAGTCTGAACCTCTATCGCTAGTAACTCGACACAAGGGTCCCCCCCGGTGGCGGGTAACCTCGGTTTGGACGGTCACTATGTTACGCGTAAGCATTTCGATCCGAGGGCGCCCGAGAGGGCCAAACCACGACTCGGTCGGTTGCTATTTCACGGATAATCTAAGGGACATTCGAAAAACTAAACCACTTCGGAAAGCGTTGGCGCTGGGAGAAGAAGTGGCCGAAGAAACTCCAGCAACGCTCCTAGCATCTAAGGGGTGGGGCCCATAAAATAGCGGTAACGCGCGAGGATTACTCGCAACCTCCGACGGTCGCGAATGGTCGCTTTGTGAATTTGTAAAGATCTAGCCTGTGCAATGGTAATCGCGTAGTCCGGATCGTCAAGAACGTGTCTCGGCCTCCGGGCGACGCGACGGAATTTAGTATAGGAAGGCTTATAAGTGGCGGCACTTACAAGAAGTTTGTTAGAATGTTTGGTGGCAGTCTCGAAAAACCGTCGAGATGCCTGCTTAAAGAATTGGGCTATTGTCGATAACCCTGTGTCAACGTGGAGCTAGCGATTACGTACGAACCACGGCGCACGCGTGGCTCATCGCAAAAAACGATTCTGAATTACTTGTAACCTATGGATATGTTTATGGGCGGCATGCGCGCAGACCGGGCTCGCGTACGTCATACCGGGAGACGAATGGTGGATTTGAACCTACGACCTTACGATTCGCAGACTGTACCCTAAACCATTAGGATATTGACGCTTCGAAATATAGAAATCTTTATAAGGTCAGGTCGGTCGATCTGTAGGGAGCTACGCTTCTCC
The DNA here is from genome assembly GCA_029286785.1 of Meandrusa payeni. NCBI lineage: Eukaryota > Metazoa > Arthropoda > Insecta > Lepidoptera > Papilionidae > Meandrusa > Meandrusa payeni. The sequence goes on from JAGSMX010000023.1 coordinate 676,849, forward strand.
GAACCATGGGCGTTTTCATTCCAAAACTTTCCTCTCCCATCTGCCGTCACTGACTGGACAGTGGCAATGGCCACTTTAATTTCTTGACTTTAAGAGCTAAATCGTCTACCTTTGTTCTCCTCCAAATTTTAAGGCATAGAATAGATTTATACGACACAAGAGGATTAAGGTCTACCTCAACCGCTTTCCATTTCGTTCGATATGTCTGAATATTTTCTATAAGGGAAATTAATATTATCCCTAGCGGAAACCTTTTGTCGTTAAAATGATATGAAGTTTGTTATTCGTAGTACAATTGACCGCCCACAAATCGTAAATCACGTTTAATTGTAGGGCGCGGGTTCGATACCGTCCCTAATAATAAGTCGATTAGAAGTTTCATTTTACGACTCGCTGTGTTCAAATAAAGCTTAATAACGCGGTCAACTTTAATTTGGGAGTAGATTTATATCGACTTGACGACACGCGACTCGGGCGATTTGTAGACGCGTAGAACCAATATAACCTAGAGAAACAGAGGATAGATGCACTCGAGATGTGGTGCTGGAGAAGAATGCTGAGGATACCTTGGACTGCATTCCGAACAAACCAGTCAATACTTGAAGAACTCGGCATCAAGCAGCGTCTGTCTTCCATTGTTCGGGCTCGGATACTGACATTTTTTGGTCATGTCTGCAGGCGTAATGACGAATCCATCGAACGCCTGGTAGTACAGGGTAAGATGGAGGGCACTAGACCTAGGGGAAGATCACCTATGAGATGGACCGACCAGATAAAAACGGCTATGGACGTACCCTTGCATCAATGTGCGAAAAAAGCAGCGGGTCACTGATACCTAATACGTGATAACCACGGCGAGTCTGTAAAGACTTAAGCGACGAAGAAAAAGAACCTATATTATGTTTAATAAATAATTGACATGTTAATACTAAGGTCATCATTGCTTTGAGCTTATTTTCAGCCGAGTTCAAAAAAGGAGGAGGTTCTCAATTCGTCTCTGTGTTTTTATGTTTGTTACTTCATAACTTGCGACTGGGTGAACCGCAAACTGCTACTACTACTAGTGCTTCTCGTGTACTCACATTTTTTTCAATTAAGTCCAATTGTTTAAGTGGAATCTATGAGAAAACCGTATGTAAATATAGACTTTAATTATCAAATCAAAATATAAAGCATACCAATGTTTAAATTTTGTTAATACCGAATTAATGTACTCGTTAATTTTCTCATTTGAAATTTTAATAACAATTTCTGTATTGGAAATTGTACTGAAACATGTTAATACATTATCGTTTGATGATTCACTGAACGGCAATATTACAGCAAATGATGTCATTAAGTTTTTCGATTGCCGTTTTAATTTGCGAAATAAACTTAATGAAATATAAAGTTGTAAAATTTATTTATTTATTTAAATCAGAAAAATAGATTATCTCTGATAGTAATGGAAGTGTTGTTGGAGTTTTTAAACTTTTCTCAATACAAAACTATTGAAGCTTGAATTATAACAGTTAATTAGATAAAAGTTAGCTTCAGATTTGTGATGTACTAACTGTGCCAGCGACTTCGTCGACTACGTCGTCTTAATATCTATACATAGTTATAAATAAAATTGGAAAGTCTGTTCTTAACATAATTACCAACTAACTTTTTACTATATGTATATGAATGTATATACGGTACATATACCAAATTAACATTTTTTACAATTTTTGTCGGTGTCTTTTTGTTCTCCCTAATCTCTTGAACGGATGGACCGATTTTGACGGGACTTTCACTAGCAGACAGCTTATGTAACAAGGAGAGCTGAGAACTTAGGCTACTTTTTATTGAACCGACGTCAAAAAAGGAGGTTGTTGATCATGTGCACACTGTAAATTATTAATTAGGTGGATAGCTTAGTTGTGTTTAGTTTAGTTCATGCTACCAATTCCTCTACAATTATAAACAGCGAGCGGAGCGTAGCGGCAACGAAACGCTGGCGGGAAATTAAGAGTTGTAATGTAATTGGTAATATGGAGAACTTCATATACAGAGCATTTGAGCGCGACTACGCGCTCGACTAGCCGCTGCGTCCGGTGATAATAAAAAATTGAGTGTGATGGGGTTGCGATTGGTTGTGTTGTGTTTTATAAAAATTCGTTGTAGTTGTCACATGGGTCACACGACAAGGCACTTTGCGTCTGACGCGACACAAGAGTGGTATTCATTTACAAAAATGGATGAAGAAAAGTCTTTTTTCTTTTATGGTATTTCGCCGAATCTACTGCGTGAATTATGCAGCGGCATTATACGCAATGAATATCAATTTAATAAAATAAATCACTTTTTGGTCAAATTCCACGCCGATGGAGTCGCGGGCTCAGCTAGTTTTATCATAAAACAAGGAGCAATGTTATAGATGGATGCAATTAAAAAGTTTTAAATGAGAAAGTTGGTAAAGGTCGAAGAGCAGTGTAACGACAGCGGTCGTGGACTATTTAAACTACGCCGTGAAAACTGGAATTCATTTTTAAGAAAATATAGCAAATACAAGTTTTCAAAGTAATTACAGCGGCAACTGTACTTGCGTCGCTTTTTATAAAAGTATTGCTAACCAACTTATAAGAACGAGGAGATTCTTCTGTATTTTTTTTAATGTTTGTTTTTATAAATACGAGTTTTACTTTTAATTCAAGGATATACCGGGGGATTGCTAACACCACATATAATAATATTTGTTTATTAGTTGGTCCTTAGTTCTTTTCGTAAAAATATTTTCTCATTCATTTTTTTTAAATTACCCATTATAATTAGTCTAAAATGTCACTGCTTTTTTATTTAATCCAAAGTAAGCTATAAGAATTGATTCATTAACTTGATTTTTTTTAAAAGAAAGCATTTTTTTTTACTTTAGAAATATTACTAACATTCTCGTCCAACTAAGCTTAAGCTTGTGCTAGCAGATGGTTCACCTATTTACGTAGTATAGTGGATTCGAACCTACGATCCTACGATCCTACGATTCGCAGACCGTACTCTAAACCATTAGGCTATTGACGCTGGATTAATTGAATGAATTGTATAAATTAAATTAGCCTCATTTATCCTGCGATGAGTCATAAGGATCATTTTTAATATGAAATGCCTGGGTTGCGCCACAGATTACAAAATTGTTAAAAAATAAATTTTAACTTTTTGTAAAAGTCATGAAGGTGTCTTATTATTTTTTGTTCGAAAAACTTCGCTTGGATATTTTAACTACGAGAGAGGTGGCCAGGACCGTGGAAAATGGAAATCCATAATCTCAGCCCACCCCTTTGTAGCGACAGTTTTATTATTTATTTTGCAGTTGTATTTCTCGCTTGTTAAGAATAAGCCCGTGTGAGATAATACATTGTAGTATAGTTGCTCCTTTGACTGTCGAATGATTCGTTTCCGATGTTTAGATTATATGTATGTCAAATACAGTTGCCAGTTACTCTTTGTTTATAACAGTTTCATTTCATTCGAGACATATAGTATATATGTGTTGTAAATACGAATAATTAGTTATTAATGTATGTACTATTACAACCAAAAAGTATTAAATATGTAAAGCATTGTGAGAAGTCGTGTTGTTGACTCCACATAGTATAAGAGCAACGGTACAGTTCAAAAATCTCTTAGAGTTGGTCTTCGGTGGCGTCGCTTAAGTGTTGTTAGTGTTATTTGTCGGTAGTGCCACTGTATATAAGTTAAGTACTACTGTTATTTACCTTGTCTTATATATTATACATGTACTATTAGTAAAGTGATATACCTATATTTATGGTGATGTTGTTAATATGTTATTTAATAACTAAAATATATCTGATGTATGTGTTACAATGAATATGAAAGTATCAAAGTTAAATAAAACGATAATACTGATAATAAGTATATTATTAAATGCTCCTGATTCTAACACGCGCATATCTTTTGATCTTCAATGAAGTAGACAAAGATGGTAATTTATTTATATCAATAGATTTCAGAGTTAATACGGGCGAACAGGATTAATAAAAATAATAACATCAAAGCAAATATATAAATTTAATGTCTACTAATTCGAATGAGGAAACCTTAACATTTCTCAAAGTATCAAATATCCAATTTACCCATGTAAGATTACAGTATGTAGCAGACTTATTTAAGCATTTAGAATATTCGCTTTTATTTTGCGGCGTCTCAATTGACACGTATTACTGTATGTAATCCTAATTGAAATATATTTATAACGGCAGACATATTTTTTTTTGTTAACGAGGAGGAAATCTCCAAAAAGATTCTCCGCCTTCATGGGGGAAGGCGGCGGTTATGTGGGGTTTTTACTCACTAAAACCTCCCCGGTAGCCTTTCCTTGGTGCATGGTGAGGGGAACCGGGATCTCCAGTGGAACGCACCGGAGCCCCTCTGCACTGTGCTCAAGGAGAGTACTTCCCGGGGGGTGGGGAGGTTACTCCCTCCCCCTCTGGGCCCTCGCAGTGCAAGGCGACACAGGCCAGCCGATGTCGCCTTCTTCCCGGGTCCACCTTGGCGGACGACAAAGGCCTCACCCTTGTCGCCCAGTGAACCCGAGGCCACTTTTAGTCGCCTTCTACGACAGGTAGGGGATACCGTAGTCTTATTCTTGAGAGCCCAAAACTACGGGGCTGAACGGCAGACTTATAATAATGTGAACGTAAATTTGGACGTAACCAACGGCAGGGTTGTTAAGATTTCTTGAGGTTATTATCGAACATACTAGATGCTACAGTCTACAGAGCCGACATCAGTTATACCTTTTGATTACGACCAGTTCTCTTAATGAGGACACGTTATTGTCACAACACGCTCAGAACCTACATTATTGCATTCTTCAACATGGCTATACAACCTCCTTGCACTCAAAAATATTGGATTCCATTATAAGCTGCCAGCTAAGGTATCCACAATAGCGAGCCTGCCAGCGACGTGAATATGGTTTTCGTACGGTCACTGAACTGGTGATCTTCTGGTTTATCTTACAAACTTCCTTCTGAGAGATTATACAATTTAAACATCAACTTCCTCGATGGTCAAAGCATCAAGGCTGTTGTCGAACCAGTGCGAACGTTACTGTTCCGAAGGCTGTGTACTGTCCCCTTTCTTTATTGACGGGGTATCTTATTGAATGCGAGGTTCTTATTCAATAAAATCCCTCCAGTGACCCTTCTTCGGTGCATGGTGAGGGGCACCGGGATCTCCAGTGGAACGCACTGGAGCCCCTCTGTACAGTGCTCAAGGAGAGCACTTCCCGGGGGGAGGTTACTCCCTCCCCCTCTGGGCCTTCGCAGTGCAAGGCGACACAGGCCAGCCGATGTCGCCTTCTTCCCGGGTCCACCTTGGCGGACGACAAAGGCCTCACCCTTGTCGCCCAGTGAACCCGAGGCCACTTTTAGTCGCCTTCTACGACAGGTAGGGGATACCGTAGTCTTATTCTTGAGAGCCCAAAACTACAGGGCTGAACGGCAGACATATAATAATGTGAACGTAAATTTGGACGTAACCAACGGCAGGGTTGTTAAGATTTCTTGAGGTTATTATCGAACATACTAGATGCTACAGTCTACAGAGCCGACATCAGTTATACCTTTTGATTACGACCAGTTCTCTTAATGAGGACACGTCATAGTCACAACACGCTCAGAACCTACATTATTACATTCTTCAACATGGCTATACAACCTTGCTCTCAAAAATAATGGAGTCCATAATAAGCTGGCAGCTAAGGTATCCACAATAGCGAGCCTGCTAGCGACGTAAAAATGGTTTTCGTACGGTCACTGAGCTGGTGATCTTCTGGTTTATCTTACAAACTTCCTTCTGAGAGATTATACAATTTAAACATCAACTTCCTCGATGGTCAAAGCATCAAGGCTGTTGTCGAACCAGTGCGAACGTTACTGTTCCGAAGGCTGTGTACTGTCCCCTTTCTTTATTGACGGGGTATCTTATTGAATGCGAGGTTCTTATTCAATAAAATCCCCTCCAGTGACCCTTCTTCGGTGCATGGTGAGGGGCTCCGGGATCTCCAGCGAAACGCACTGGAGCCCCTCTGTACAGTGCTCTGCACCCTCGTCGTGTCAGCCGATTTCGCCTTCTTCCCGAGTCCACTATAGCGGACGACAAAGACACTTGTCGTTTGTGAACCCAATGCCCCTTTTAATCGCATTCTACGGTAGGGTCTACCGTATACTACGAGTACGACTTATTCTACGAGCCCAGTACTAGCTACGAGCTGAAATGTGTACTGTCTCATACCTTGATTCTTCACACATTACTAATTTGGCAGGTAGTATTGGCAGGATACTTGGGCAGAACTTTGGATACGAGTTGAAAATAATACTGTTGTAGTAGTTGAAGTAGACTATGGAATCCAGAATAATTTATTTGGGTAAAAGTTGCTGTTTAAATAGAAAATATGGTCTTATAAAATATGGGTTCTATAACGTGTTGAATCTTATTCTGTCCAATAAAAAAGCGGTGAATCCGGCGTGCTGGCCCCGCGCCTCATTCCGATGATCTTACATATGCGCGTGGCGTGGTTGCTCCGTTTCATTTGTTGCAGCTCGCGGCCGTTGTGTTGTGACCGTCGAGTTGTGCCCGTCTAGTTGGGTTTTCGTAATAGTTTCACGGAGAACAATTCAGTTCTTTTCAGAACTAACTCTTTAGAGTATATATGTAATGAACGCCACACTAACATGCACTGCAATGCAGACGATAGCACAGGAGATGTGTAGGCAAATAAATTATACGAGATAATTAAAGTATCAAGTATGTTTAGTAAAGTCCATAGAAGTCGGAAACTTTACCGGCGCAGGAAATAAATTTTAATCCACAATTCTCATTTGCATTACATTTAAAATTTATTTTTCCGCCAGTTCCGTATATTTAAAAATGTTCTCTTATTTGCAGCGCTACGTGCAGTAATTTTTGTAATGCACATCGTGATAAATTTTTACGGAGCCGGGAGTTAATCTGCTTAATGCGAATTCAACTTTAAGCGAATTTTATTGAAGACTAGCTGCGCCCCGCCGTTTTATCCTCACCTTAAAACTATTAATTTTTCCTAAAATAAAAGTAATATTAAGATACTCCTTACATCAGTGAAAGCCAACTCCAAGCCAATGAAAGTCTACTCAAAATCGGTCTAGGCGTTCCAGTGATTAGCCGGAACAAAAAGACACACAAATAATGTTATTTTGGTATATGTATCGTATATACTTTCTTTAATTTTATTTTGTCAATTTTTTATTATTTTTTAATTTATTATATTATTATATTATGTATATAATTTTTTTTAATAATATGATGCCAATAAATAAAAGTCTGTGTCTATACATTTATATGCATGTAGTAAAAAACGGTTATTTTAATATCACTAACAGACATTCCGAATTATACATTAGAGCCGTGGTAGCTCAATGTCCGTGCGGTTGGCTCAAGTTGCGTAGTAACCCGAGTTCGATCCCCGGTGCAGGCACCAATAAAATTGTTGTTGCAATTTTATGTGCTGATTTACCACGCGCTCGGCGGTGAAGGAAAAACATCGTGAGGAAACCTACATGTTTTAGAAAAATTTTCTAAGGCATGTGAAGTCTGCCAATGCGCATTAGGGCCGCGTAGCGAACTATGCCCTTATACTCTCTTTACAGAGAAGGCCTGAGCCCAACAGTGGGATTTATATAAAGGCTGTAACTTTAACTTTTAACTTAACAGACATTCCAATTTCATATATTATCTATACATATATGTATAGATAATACGAGTATTGGTATAATTACACGAATTAATAACAATAACCAAATTGTACAATTGTATTTTTATGTACGAAGACGAGGCAAATTTTACTTTTGATCGATGTGGGTAATCCATAGACCAAGAACAGCCTGTGCTGTCAATGAGTGTCAGATTCTCGCTGTCTATAACCACCAATAAACTTAAATTTAATAAGAATGGTTTACGAGAGTACGCTTGCAGAAAGTTGACAGTGACTGAGTTCTCTGCCTACCTTGTCTAAAAAATGGGCCCAAAAGAGGTAAGAGCATATATTTTTAACGATCTCTAAGTGACATCATAGTCTACATAGAATGTACATACAGAAATACATTTTTATCAGGATAAATATGAACGTTTGATGCAAGCACAGTACAGGAACTAACAATAAAATTACGTTATCGGACACAACTTCTCTTTGTATCTAATGTATGTAATAATAGTTTCGTTAGTGACTCTCATTGACTTGTTATAATTGTACCCAAGTGTACTTATATCGGCGCGTGACTTAAGTTGGGTCATGTTATCATAGTTGCTATTTGTTATTACTGGATACGGAAATGTGAAACTAAATCATTGAGTCTCCATTTCATAATATTGTGTAATACAATTATTTACTTATTAAATTATAAGTTTCTTGAAATTTTACTTTAAAATATACGTAAATATACATGTAAAGAAAAACATAAAATACCGTTTTTAGATGTATTCTTTTTGATAAATAGATAACTGGTGAATTGTATAATAAAATCAAAAATTTAAATACAAAAAAAAAAAAATCTTATGGGTACAGGGATGCTGTATAATCCATAGCAGCGGTTCCAGTGAGATGCATCTTAATTAAACCATAAAAAAACCTCGTTCAGTCATTCTTACATAACTTACCGATGCATTTATGGAGGGCGATTATGGCCGTTACGTCGTTAATCAATAAAAACACTGTTTAACGATGTAATAAAAAAATAATGTCGTTAAAGGTTATTGGAATACACTATGGCAATAAAAATAAGAACAATTAAGAGAGATGGTGTTGATAGAGTTAAAAGCGAATTAAGTCAACTATTCCTACATTTCTCTATAATTATGGTCGTTCGCGCGTGGATGTTTGAGAAAAACCGTTCATATTTGTTTGAAACCTCTTTTTATGTTTGATTGTAACTTCCTATTAAATTTGATTGTAAACTCCTTTTATATTTGATTGTAACCTCCTTTTATGTTTGATTGTAACCTCCTTTTAAATTTGATTGTAACCTCATGTTATATTTGATTGTAATCTCATGTTATATTTGATTGTAACATCCTTTTATATTTGATTGTAACCTCCTTTTATGTTTGTATGCAACCTCATTTTATGTTTGATTGTAACCTCCTTTTATATTTGATTGTAACCTCCTTTTATATTTGATTGTAACCTCCTTTTATGTTTGATTGTAACCTCATTTTATATTTGATTGTAACCTCATGTTATATTTGTTTGTAATCTCATATTATATTTGATTGTAACATTGTAAGACTGTGGGTGAAATTGTGGGCAAGCGCTTGGTTAGTAAGCTAGCTTTTTTATGTTTTACAGAATACATTTTGAAAAGTGTGCCCATGAATTACATGATCTCCCATCCCCCCCCGTTCCACCATCGGACATCAAGATGCGCTGCTGAATTTCATCCTTTTGTTGTGGACATCCCTCAAACCTAAACGAAGCGATTTGCTTTGTCTTTTATTTTTCGTACAGCAAAAGACTGGAATGTTGACCGGTGTCTGTCTTTCTCTCCGATTACAATGTAGGTGTTGCCAAGAATAGAGTGAATAGGCAAAGCTAGTGCGCTTTCATTTCAACTTTTCAGATGTTTTATTGATAGTGTTCAAATATATCTCCATGCGACATATATTAATGCTTGATAAATTATTTTGCGCAACGAAACGCAAAATCTGATTTTGATATGAAATTGGGATGTATCGTCTCGTGTGATTAATCTAACAGGATTAAATGTAGGGAATCTCGGTACGCTTAATGTATTGATGATAATTTCAAATTCTGTTGTAGTACTGAAAATTACTAAGTGCTACGAAATGAACCTTAGTGGTTATAGTTATCATCGTTATCATCAGTCCGCTACTGGACATAGACCTCTCCCTCCAAAAACGTGCCACGGCACGATCATCAAACTTCGCGTTTATCTCTACGGTCTCCACTTAAGAACACGTTTCTTCCAAGGTAGACCATTCTACAGCTGATCTGGCCGGCCCATTAACACTTCTATTTACTAATTCGATGAGCTGTGTCAATAACTATTCTTATGTCGGATCATCTCGTTCCGGATACGATCCTTCAGAGAGATTCGAACCCTTTCCATAGCTCGTTGAGAGACTGTTAGTCTGTGGACCAGCCATATTAGAGGAAATGGAAATGTAAAAATACGTAATAAAGATATGTCTGTCAATTTATATACGGATTGTTTAGCTACCCATAGACCTATTTTTGTATCTAAGCCTTTTGTGTGCTACATACTGTAAACTTACTACGAACTGACCGTATAATATTGTGACAACGCAAGATTTTTAAATAAAAAATCTTTATTTATTTTAAAGGCGCCATTTTGATAATATGTTCAAAATTAGGGACGAACATTTGTCCGTTTTTAAATATACAACCACTTTTAAATATACAGGCACTCAATGTTATTTTCCCTTTCAAATATAATTAGATTTTGTTTGTAAGAGAGTTCAGAACTTCGTTGTTTCTTTTGCGATTTCTGTATACCTCGAGGTGATTTGGAAAGAAAGTTAGGCGGCGTTTTTAAAGAGTTCGTAGTAAAGAAATATACTTATATTTGGTCCGAATTTGTTGATATATAAAAATAATATAAAGCACAACGTTTATTCAGGGGATAGGCAGAGATTAAGGGTTTCCATTTTTCACGGTCCTGTCACATTTTACTAGCTTTTGCAAAGCTATACTTTATTAAATAATCCCTCTGTCTGTCCTCGCCAGGGTAAAAAGATTTAAGAGCTTTTTTTATTATTATTCATCAAGTTATACTAGTAACATTTAATGCAAATATAAGCGGTTTTGTTCAGGTTTTTCAATACAAAACCTGCTTTCGATTGAAATCGCAATTAGAAAATTAAGCTTTTGAACCCTAAAGCTATTTTATTAGAAAGAAGTAAATTTGTTGATAAAAAAAAGAGAAAGTGAAAGAACTACGGGAGTGGAGTAGAGCCCGTCAGTAATATTGAAATGTTCAATAGAAACTACACGAGAGTCGTGCAATTACTTCTAACGCCTTGTTAATTACAACGCCCCGAGCAACTTATGACGCGTCTGCCTCAAGCTTAAGTTGCCTTGAGTTCATTTACTTGGAGAGGAATTTCGGATCTCGTAACGTTATTAAAAATGAGTTGCAAATTGATTACAATTAAATAAATATATGAAGATTTTTGAAATAAAATTTTTTTACGCACGCTTGAATTGGGAGTAAGCTGGTAAATGCTTTACGAAATGTGTGATATGGCGAGGCGAAGGGAAGTTGGGAGGGACATATAAGTTAGTGAACATAGAAAGTGTTACATTTCGTATACTACTGAGAGAGAGCTGCTAGCACACATTTTCTTTTTCTCTTTCTCTCATAGCCAGTTACGTTTCGTATATCTAAGACACAGTCTGCTTGATCCTACAGCGGAGTCTTACTATACTGGTGCGCATATTTTCTTTCTCTCTTGAACAATCTTGGAGCTATTGAAAATTTTTATTTCGGTAGTGTAAGTTAATCGTTTTTTATAGGAAATATCGTTTCTTAATAAAACCATCAGCATAAAAGTTGCTTAACTTGGGTTAAATATATAACCGAAGTGAATAGTGGAATCGGTCGATAGAAAGTATTTCGAATAGACTGGCGCTGACGTTGATATATAGATATGAATGAAGGACTTTCTCCTATATATAATAAGACATTCTTGTGCAGTCTTGTCTTGTATAACGCTTCTAGCTGCAGAAAAGCAGAAATGTGAAATCCATCTATATATTGTGAATAGTTGCAATGCCCCATGTGATCGGTCACAGCGGCGGTATGTTCAATATAAGGGAGCGATCGTCTCTAAACCGAACGGGAATTCTAACTGGAATGTATTAATAAACGAAGAGCATTCGTCCGAGCCATTGTCCTTGAAGTTCATAGTCTTTTATTAAACGTTTCTCATAAATAAGCTTGCATCCTCTAATATTTTTCTTAGTACACTTCCCGGTTTGCTGCCTAAACGTACACAGACACATTATAAGAAACCATATTCGAGAGGTGAGAGATTACGTCTACAAATATAAAGACCCCTGTTAAAATCTTATAGGGGTGGATTTTTCCGAAATTCATCTTTTTACGGCGTAACGGCAATAGCTTAATGCTATGGTCTACGAAAATCGCTACGATTCTCATTTCGTAGACCACAACCCAAAAGCATAAAGTTATTTACAGCCGAAGTTCAAACCATCTCCGAGCTTATTTTGGAATGGCTACGAATGTGAACGTTAGTAAATTTCATAAAAACTAGTCAGAGTTGTTAAATAAAAAGTCCACATTTGCGCATGACTTTGTTTAGGTCGCGGGTGTCGGTGGCAGGCTTTTGAAAAGAAACAAGAGATGTTCTTTGCTTGCAGAGCAATTGTAGACTGACTTTATTTTATTAAAGGGTTAGTTTATATATATTATCCTAATACAATGGTGTCTTATAATTGCTTACAGTGAGTGTGTTATTAAATATGTTAATTTATTACACTAGAAATGCTGGACGAAGGGGGCTTATATGACCCAACCCGAGGGGTCACGTTACTAATAACTTTATTTATGAAACTCGATGTGTATAGCGGCTTCTTTGCTATGCCGATATAGTTAGCGTTAGTTTATATTTTATGATAGTTTACGATGTGGTGTGCTATTAGATATCTTAATTTATTACACTAAATATACTTAAAACTCTCTTAGAACTCTCTTCAGATTTTCATTTCAATATTTTTTTATATATATTTAGCTATTAAGCTAGAAAAGAGAAGCTAATTTCTGTCATCATTTTAATCGAAGTCTTATCTATCTTTAAAATGTTTTCAACCAACCGCATAACTTTCGACTGGTTGAAACCGATTTTAATTATTCTTTTTTATTTGAAAACTGGTGGACTAAATTCAAACTGGAATTTGTTTTTGAGTTATTCGTCCAATTTTTGTGCAACAATTGGACGAATAACTCAATATCACGGATTTAAATGATTCATTTTTTATTGGAAAGAATATATTTACTCTATGAGTAGTTTGAGATGATAGGTTAGATTATGATTTAGTTTGATTCGTACGATAATTTGGAAATATAAAAAAGACGTCCGCACGTAATAACGTTTAACATTTTATTGAAAACCGACTTCAAGGTTTTTGTTTTTACTCGTAAATAAACATGTGATAATTCTTTTTTTATTTTAAACTATGTACTTCAGGGGTAGTTTCATGATAGTTTGGTTACGCTTTCATTAATTTTCTTTCGTAATTATTCTATTCGATTTGAAGTCAGTTTTTTTTCTTTGTTATAGATTGTTATATATAATTGAAATAAACCAAATGTTATTTGTAACATTATCTAAGGCGAGGTGTAAGTAGTTACCTGTCTACGTTAATTTATACTTGAATTTGTTGGAAAACTTTTATCTTCACTTCTCATTAACTTCTCGAAAAACATAAACTTTCTAAATAACTTGAATATAAGGCCTATTAATTAAGTAGAAACAACTGGGGATAATTTTAAACTAAATTTGAAGAGACCAGCTGATTTCGGACTTGATTTTAAGTGAAATAATTACGTCCGTTTGTTAGATTTTTTTTTGAATAATGTTAACAGTATTTTTTTTACAAATGTCACCATTCCAACTAATATTAAGCTAGTTCTAGGAGGTTCACGTCAATTGTCCTTATAAATCCTACGGTTCTCTGACAACACCCTAAACCTATTTCTATTCACGCTTCATTTGTCTCTTCAGTCTTAGCTTAGTTTTCTGATGGTTCACATATACTGGGTGTGAACTAGGCGCGTATTTTGTTTAATTCAATTGAAATGTATAATTCACTATAAAAGACGCTTCTGGATTCAAGTATAAAAACATCCGTGAGCATTAAAAGTTTTTCCAAGAGATTCATGCAAATATAGGGGATAATAACACCGAAGGCTTCCCTCGTATTACAGAAGTGGAAAAGTTGTGATATTTTTTATCTTTCGGAGCAAAAATTTTTCTTAAGTTAGACGTATATGAGCTACTTTTTCTAAGGGAAATATATATTTTTTGTGTCAGTGATATGATATCACTGTTGAATTTCGTCGTTCGTCGTGAATAAAGCAAGTAAGACTTATGTTTTGATGAAGTGTATCTGTCATTATTTGTCGAAATTCACAGATGTATGTCCGCTATTCTCACGAAGGACCAATGAATTGTGGTTTCCGTTTTAAGGCAGAAAAAATCACTAATCAATTACTATATCTTAAAAACATGCCAAATATAGCTTGTGCTAGGGTATGGTCAATAGTCGAATAGTGGAACCGAATCTACGACCTTTCGTTTCGCAGACCGCACCGTAAGCCAATATGCTCTTGGCGCTTCGACTGTTAATAAGACAGACAGATTTGCATCTTGTATACTGTGCTCATGAATTACAATGAATTCTCCCACCAATTCTACCATCGGACTTCAAGACGCAGTACTGGATTTCCCTTTTCGTTGTATACGACCTTCAAACCCGAACAAAGCGCTTTGCTCGTTTAGTCCGCGTTTTTCCTTCTCCATCTTTCTCTCCGATAACAATGTGGGTGTTTTTAAGAGCAGTGTGGGCACTGAGCTAGTGCGCCTTACCATCCATGATTGTGCTGTGAATTTCCACTGAATATTACGTGATCATGATCAAGCGTTTGCTTTAGAAGTAAATAAAGAAAGATAATGTAATCCCATTTGCGATGTTAACGTCCTTTCATTTTTTTTAAATTTCACCTTTAAAATGTTGCCGCCAAATACATTAGTGATTAGAATAGCTCGGTGGATACATTGACGCGCACCTACGTTTATTGAAAATGCCAGCGCCGTGGCTTGTTCAATAGCATTTTTTATAATATTCACAAACTATTTGTAATAAATTAGAAAATGTTTTCACGATTTTATTTAATACTTTTTTTTAATGTACAAATTCAATTCCTGTATGCGCATAGTATTACAATAGTTTTGCAAATAAATCCTATTTATATATGCTATAGTACAATATCTATTCAACCGCCTTCAAAAAAGGAGAAGAGAGCTATCAATCCGTCTGTAATATTTTATATTTGTTACCTTATAACTTTCGACTGGTTGAACCGATTTTGATAATTCTTTTTTTCGGTCAATATCGCTATATTTGGCGTTTCTTTCTTCGGCTAATTCTTCTCACAGCAACATTCCAGGTATTACTTTTTTTAAAGAAAGCCACCAATATATCTTTTTTGTTTTTTTCACTAACACTAACATTCTTTTTAACCATTCCAACTAATCTTATACTTGTAATAGGAGATGGCCACGTCAACAGTCGAATGGTGGAACGACCTTACGACTCGCAGACTCTAAACATTTAAGCTATTGACGCTATTTAGTGTAGTATAAAGCTAGTTCGCTAATTGAATGTCTCATAGTCTTCCGATAAAACTACTGAACGAGTCGTGGTTCGGCATTCTTGTGCGCCTTCGGGTTGAATCTACCGCGATTGGCCTGTCTACGCTGAGGTCCCTACCTGCCACCTCTATTTTTCTGTAACATCAGCATAGGTTCATCACAAAAAAAACTTAAGCTGCAAGAAAGATCACTTAATTATTTATTAATTAGATAGAATTGAATGTTTTGTAACACTTTAAAAACGCAAACGCTTAATAAATTGTACAATTCTAAGGTTTTGACGTTGATGTATGAGAGAAGCGAGGAATTGCATGCAGTAAATGTACGGAACAGGATATTCTTTATTTTATATCTTCTCAATTTGAAACAATCTATCTATACAGAAATATTTTCTCTAGTCACGTTCGGAGCATATATGAACTTGAATATCCAGCACGGATGACCGAGTTTTGTTCGGTATTTTTGGTAATTATATTTAGAGATAATTCGTTCTTACCATCAATTATTTAAATAATATATATGATATAAGACTAATTTTTAACAAAAATTATTAAAATTATTGTTAATCATTTCAAATAAATTTAATCTTGTGCTGATGGTTGACGTCTACTATGTGTGCACACACGTATGAATCTGAATAAAGTATAAAAAATAAAGCGAAACAGTGAATCGTGTAAGTGGAAATCCGTGATCTCTGCCTACTCCTCCAGGTGCAGACCTTAAGTGTTTGTGAGTGTGTGTATTCCTTTAAGATGTTTTCTTTTACAGGATTGGTGCTAAGGCAGTGCTTTAAATTACAAGTAATAATTTCATAAGTACCATCACCGAGGATTGAACTTAAGTTTCTCTTGCACTATGAAAGTTAACGCTAGAGCTCCTTGATGCTGCCTTACTCGTAGTAAATCGTAAAGTTTTCGTTAGCTAAGTGCTAAAACGAATCTTGATTCTATTTTGCGAGATTAAGTTTAGTTAAAAATAAATAAATTAGCTTCAAGTTATAAAGCGTTCGACGAGAGACGAAATTGAAGTGATAGCTCTATGTTATTTAATATCTCAGTTACTAAGTAACGTTATTAAAAGTGACTTTAGAATTTCTTTTATTGTACATTTTTCTGTATTTTTTTTAGTTTTTTTACATTCAACAATAGATCATACAATTTAATTACATTCTCACTGTCATTTTTCATTTATAATAATGACAATCATAGTTTTAGATTAGTTGTCTAGTGTAATATATTTGAAGCGTCAATAGCCTAATGGCTTAGGGTACGGCCTGTGAATCGTAAGGTCGTGAGTTCGAATCCACCATTGGACTATTGCCGTGAACCATGTCCTATCACAAGCTTAAGCTTAGTTGGAATGGTTAACAAGATTGTTAGTAATATTTCTGAAAAAAAAATATTGCTAGCTTTCCTTTAAAAAAATATAATTA
Organism: Meandrusa payeni; assembly: GCA_029286785.1. NCBI lineage: Eukaryota > Metazoa > Arthropoda > Insecta > Lepidoptera > Papilionidae > Meandrusa > Meandrusa payeni. The sequence goes on from JAGSMX010000023.1 coordinate 693,740, forward strand.
TTATCGACTGGCTATAGTGGTAAAGACCGGCTAAATGAACGTAAATGATTCAGGACTACATAGCTTTATTACTTCAACTTTATTTCAAATAACAAACACTGATAAATATGCAATGACCGTTGTTACACAATTTCTCGATGAAAAGCTCACCGCGATTAGATGCTGTATTAATTTAAATCTTCGTCAGGAACGGAGCTATGGAAGCGAAGTTTTCGCAATCTGGTATCAGCTTGCCTCTATGACGTATACACGATTGAGCGCACAATGGTCCTTCGAACCACGATCCAAGCATTTTCTTGCATTGAGCACAATTCTCTATGCATATCTCCATCGGATCAAAACCGAAAGCGATTGCTGGTTCAGCAGTTACAAAACTACTTCCGATAATGACGGTAAGGAATAATAAAGTCAGAGTTAACTTAAACATTTTGTTTTCTCGTACTATCACTCGACTAGTAGACAGTGAGACTTTTAATGCTGGGGAATAGTGGGATTTGTTCCTTATATACAAATGTGTACTGGTTAAGTTTAATGAACCGTATTCGACACAACGGGAGCTAAACTAATTTGAAGCTTTGGTAAATGTATATATAGACGAGCTAATAGCGTAATTAAATTGGGTGTTCCATAGGGTACAAAGTGAACTCCTGTCGCGCAGAGATGGGGTACCTTTAAGCAGTTAACGAAAGTATTTTAATGGAAAATGTGAAATGTTTCAGATGATTATTGACTTTAACATATCATTATCAATGTCAGCATTCTTAAATTAAAAAAAACTTCTGTTGGCATCAACGGTTACAAGAATGCAGGCCGTAAAATATTCGAGAATGCGTCAAGGACTGCTGGAGCTAATTTTAGCTGGAGTCAAGACTACTCGACAAAGTCTAGAAATGGAATCGATTAAATCTAGACAGAACCCGAGTTCGGTCCCTCCCACTCTTATTTCCAAGCTACATCAAAAAAGGAGGACGTTCTCAATTCGTTTGTATGTTTTTCTTATGTTTATTACCTAATAATTTTACAGTGCTGTAAGAGACGCACTGGACAGAAGCCGGTGGAAGCAAATCATCCGCTCCAGGTGCAACCCTGATGGTGACCACGATCCACATGAGGGACCAACACTAGAGAGAGAGAGACCTAATAACTGTTGACTGGGTGAACGATTTTGATGATTCTTTTTTTATTTCAAAGCTGGTGTTTTTCATGGTGTCCCATTTATAAATTTAATTAATAATAACTCAATATCACGCCAACCGATTTCGATATTTAATTTTTTATCGGAATATATGTAGTATAAGGGTAGTTCGATACGAGTTTGGTTAGGTTAAATGATAATTCGGAAATATAAAGATGGTATCCGCGCGTGAGAAGCATTCAACATTTGATGCGATTTGAAATCGGTTTTTGTTTTTGCTCGTAAATATACTTTTTACTGGTTAATATGAATAATGGCTAATTAATAGACTTCAAATAAAATAAGGCTGTAGAGGACACCGTTCCTATTTCAACATTTTCAAGTATAAAAAGCATTGAACTTGTTTATTGTATTCAAGGAGGTTTTCGTTTCCAGCACTCCACGGAGAGCGCGGGACGGCGCAGTGCTGTCAAAGGCAATCTTTTTTTGCCATTAAAGAGAAATAAGTAAGTACTGGGGACGAAGGCGACTCGCTTTTCATATTTCCAATTACGTTGATGTTATAGAAAAATAAAACTCGACTATTCCAGACAAACAAATAATGACAGAAATATAAAGAGACCCTCTGCGCTTTTAAAAGATGGAAGCGAAGAGGACTTCTTAATTGGTTGCACTAATTAGCCAATACCACAAAATGCGAGCTATAAGAGAAAATAATGATGCGGACGCATTAAAAACTTCATCCAATCATTACAAAAAATAGTTCCAATTTATACTTTAAGACCAGACCTAAGGCATAAGGTACCAAATTCTAAGGCCTGTAAGTTTCCGTTATCGCCGAGTGCGTAGTAAATCAGCATCAGTTTTAGTTTTATATTAGTAAAGTTGCAGCAAAGAAATCTATTGGTTAATTATAAGGCGACCGACATAAGCTACCATGACTCTATAGCATATTTCTCGATCACTTTGGAGAGTTAAATATAAACAAAAGATTTCTAGAAAATTCCCGACAGAACCAAAATAGCCGGTGTGTTGTCAAAACCAACAGTAATTTGGAGTGATTTATGTGTTAAAAGCGGTCACTTGTACCGGAATATAATCGAGTACATTTTTCGAGGAAGGTTCGGTCCCTTTTTTAATGGACGAGTGAATTTGAACGTTCTTAAATAATAATACCAGCGGCTAGCGGGTTCCTTTGTCTTCATAGAGCTTAAAGCCAAAAATCCTCTATTAAGGATTTGATTTTAACTTCAGTTGCTTAGATATAAGTGTACTTCTACCGTTACCCCACAGACATTACAGATTCCTATCTTGCACGCTTCCCTTATGTGGGAGCGGTTGTGAAGTGGCGGTACACACAGTCAGTTGGGTACCAAATCGTGTGTAGCATATTGTCTGTAGAATATTGCGTGTAGAATATAGTATGTAGCATACAGTGTGTAGCATAATGATAGTGTATAGTATATTGTGTGTAGCATATATTGCGTAGCTTATAGTGCGTAGCATATTGTGTGTAGCATATATTGCGTAGCTTATAGTGCGTAGCATATAGTGTGTATCATATTGTGTGTAGCATATGGTCTGTAGCATATAGTGCGTAGCATATAGTGTGGGGTAGTTAGAAAGTATTATTTCCTCATTTATCGTTTCTACACTAAACCATTAAGCCAACCATTCTACAAGACTAAACCATCGCGTCATACTTCATTCTATTTTAGTCACAATATATGTGCCCTATGTATTTTACGTAAGGTATATTTCTTATACGCCACTTAATTTACTGCCGTACTTACATTAAATATACGGCTTAGGTTTAGGCTTTAGAGTATTATGGTCAGAGGTCCAAATTACGGTTGGCGTATAACAATAAGTTTCGAGTTTTACGTATTTGTTGTACATATCATTGTATTATTTGTGGATGCTGCGGCTTGGAAACACTAAATACACTGATATTCTAAATAAGCTTTGTAAAGTTTCCACAAAGAAAAGCGCTCGAAACTCTTTCTAATTAAAATAGTTGAAGTGTTAGCGATAGAAGTATTACAGATTCTTCAAGTGGTTGCTTCATTCTAAGCTAAATGTAAATAAAGACATTTGAATAGGTGAGTTTGTATACTTTACCCAAATACTAGTATAGTTGTAACAGTAGAGTGGATAAGGATCACAGCTATGCTTGACTGCTGCTCTACACTTCCGCAATATACAATGCTGTGCTAGTGAATTTTAATGTAAAAAATAAACTACTAAAAATACTATAGTTATATATAATTATATCAAGGTTATTAATATTATTAAGTTAAAAAAACCTTTACCTTTTTTTAACTATAATATTCAAACCATTTCCTAAACTCACTTAAAAGTTATTTAGCTAATAAAAAATCTACATCATGAATACTAAAGGAATAATGTAATCCAAAAATAAACAAATCAAAGTTGATCCAGTGAAATTTCAGTATTGTTGTTAAAGTTATTGCACGATAAGGTCGCACGAAACTGGAATCCATTTCTGTTGATTATTTTCTGATTGTTATTTAAGTGCTGATATACTGAATACTATGATTTCAATCTTGTTTTTAAATATTATTTGGAATGCGTTTTTATGATGGAGTCGTGCAATCACAGTCGCAATTCATTTCGCTGTAACATTTGTGGATTGGTTCGATAGGAAGCTGTTGGCTTGTAGCGAGAAAAATACATAGCAGAAACTTATGTACGGAAGAAGTCATGCTTCATTGGTGTACCAACAATGAAATCCAATCTCAAAGAAATGTATATAATTATAGCATAGCATAGAATTTTTTTTTTGTTGACAGGGGAAATCTTCAAGAAGATACATACCCCCAACCCCACATAACCCCGCCTTCCCTTCTTATCTATTAAACTATTAAGACCCCTCTGGTGGTCCCTCCTTGGTGCATGGTTAGGGTCTCCGGGATCTCCAGTGGAACGCACCGGCGCCCCTCTGCACTGTGCTCTCGGAGAGCACGTCCCGGGGGGAGGTTAATCCCTCCCCTTCTCTACCCTCGCAGTGCAAAGCGACACGGGCTAGCCGATGTCTCCTTCTTCCCGGGATCCCGCATAGAATCTACTGTATGCTTGTAAAATAAATCTACAAACTGTATATAAGAGGCGATTAGTGTACATATGTTTAATAACTCTAAAATGACAACTAACTTAGACTCAGTTTTGACGACGTAAATTCTCAGTCAGTCACTCTTTTTTTTAGTGGGGAAATGCCTACGCTCGCCCTCACAGGGACGATGACGTGTTATGCTGGACTCGCACCGACTAGAATTATACGGTGGTCTATGCTACCAAAGTTGTGGGATCTCGGTAAGGAAAGCAACCACAACCGCTCTACGCCTCGCTGGGCTAGCCCGTCGCTGGGTCGTGCGTAAAAATCGCTACCCCCAAAATCCTCGCGCACTGCCACGACTAAACGTACAAGTCGCCGCTCTGGCGTATTATACTTATTAGGGTAAAATAAATTATTTATTTATAAGATACCAGTTAAGTTGAATTTAACTTTATAAGCCTCCGGCCTATCTAACAACTTAGCGAACTAATTGAAATGTAAATTGACGTTAGCGTTATCATCGGAAGTTACTTTTAAGCTTCGATTAAAGTTTTGAATGATTGCAGCATTTTGAGTCAAGTCGACCCAACAGCCTGACAAAACGTCAATCGGTTTACTTATTAACATAAGAATGGCATATAATCATATAATATATAAAAAAATCATTTCATTAGACAGATACTACTTAGACAAATCATACAAATAAAAATAACTATATAGTTATAACTAACATGTAAAAAACGGCAAAACAAAATGCGTCAAAAGTAGCCTCATGGTTAAGGGTACGGTCTGTCTGTATCTACCATTCGACTATTGACGTGAACCATCTCCTAGTACAAGCTTAAGCTTAGTTGGAATTGTTAACAAGAATGTTAGTAATATTTGTGAAAATAAAAGAATTATTGCTAGCTTTGTTTATAAATAAAGCAGACTGCGAAAGCTGCCTATATCTACTCCACTAGGGTTATAGACGCGAGAAAATATTATCTTAAAATAACTTGTTCGGTCTGATTTACTGTTTTAATCTGCTAGAATTGATTTTCGAAGTAAAACTTTCTTACACAGCCTTGACTTGGGGAGTAAGCTGATGAGAGCGTTACGAAAAGTGTGATCGGGCGTGGTGAATAGAAGTTTAGAGTGATATAGAAGTTAGTGAAGATTTAACTTTCGTATATTACGTTAGGGGCAAGAGAGAGGTATAAGTATAAATTTTCTTTCGCTATTGAAAAATCTATATTACTATATACTCTTTCATATATATATATATATATATATATATATATATATATATATACATATATATATACATATATATATATACATATAGAGGGATTTAAAGAATTATTACTTCAATCGTGTGGACTAAAGCCGAGGGTGCTTTCATCGTTTAGTTTTTTTGATATCATTGGACTTGGACATGTCTAAACACGTCGCAATACAAAATAATCAATTCGCTTAAGATTTAATTAAGACTAAAATAAAATGTTCGTTTAATTAACTAATAACTCTTCTGTGAACGCTTGTCGGCTTCAGGGGTGATTTATATGCTCTTAGTTTAGAAACCCTTATCTTCACGATAACAAGTCCGTAAGGATTCCCTGAAAAGCCTCCTTGATGTTGTTACGAAAGTAAAACGTTATTGAAATTTGCTCAAAGAAGCAGTTCGTTTGACTATCGCTATAGTAACAAGTATAATTAAGAGTAAAATAGAAAAACCAACTTCAAATCCAATCAAAGGTTAAACGCGGACGTCCTCATTGTATTTCTGAATAATAGTAGTAATATTACGAAATTTAATTAATCAGAACCTAATAAATCTCTCATCAAAATACCATTTGCGTATATCCTTTCGAGTAAAAAATTAATCATCGAAATCGGTTGGCGTGATATTGAGTTATTCGTCCATTTATCGCGCACATACCTGTAACAAATTTAGGACATATGTTTTTCTCATTGATGCCATTGTCGGAACTGGGCCAAATTACCAGCTTTCAATTCATTCTTATTCATTAAAATCGATTAACTTTTATTTTTAACGTAAATATATCACTCTTTTTAAATACAGCATTCCTAAAACTCTATAGAGACATGAATTGTTTATCATACTTATATGTAATCTAGTTTCAAAATTATTAAGTCATAAAATCTGCATGTAAATAAGTTTTCAATTTGCTCGTACCGCGGGGAAGCTTTGATGCAGTTTAAACGAAAATTTGCTAGACTAGAGGATTATGTAAATGTTCTGTGTTAGAAATATGGCCTTGATCTAAAGAACCTGGAACTAATTTAGGAGTAGAGAAAATAGACATTTTATTGGTAAAAGGGAGAAAGATTTATGAACCGAACGTAATAAAATGATATGAAGTAGACGAAACTTTATTTGAATCCAGTTCACTAAAATTTATAGAGACTAAAATAAAGGGGTACCAAAGAAGATGTCGGGGACAGAGCGAATTGGAAAGCGAAAATCCCATTAGCAAGGACCAATAGCAAGGAAGAGATAGAGAGAAAGTAAAGGAATTAAGGAAGTAAGATGCATGTTTTCCGTTCTGAAAAATTATAATGATATTTAAACTGCTAATGTGTCCAGTTATTTTGTACAAATATCTCTGTAGCCCGTACAAGTACCTATTTATTAATTAATTTTTTCTTGTGTTTTTTTACAATTAGATGTTTTATAAGGTTTTTGATGTGTCTTAATCCACAACCAACCTATTCTTACAGTCACATTTGCAATTAATTTGAATTCATTTTCTTGTTTAATGCGTACTAAAGTTGTTTCACAAAATGGTTTGCGTTCATCGATAAATATTTTATTTATTTAATTATAAACGAAATGGAATCAACGGAGTGTAAGTCAAACATGCATACCTAACGTAGCGAGCCACAATACGATTCCCTGTTGATTAAATTCAATTGTAAAATAAAATTCATTTTACAGGGAAATACTAAGTTCTCAAAGTCGAAAAAAATGGAGCAGAGATGGCTAACTCTATAAGTAAAACACTTTCAACATACATAAAACTGCGTGAGGAGAAGCGAACCCATAGCTTCTGGTCACTTAGGTCTCCATCCTTGACTAACCTGTTAAAAATAAAACTGCCTCTTCGACTCCTACCTATTTGCATTAGCAAAGTGTTGCTACCACATTATCGTAGGCGTTATATTTCGTACCTTTTTGTACTGTATATTTTAATTAGTGTGACTTACCGCAATTAAAAGTGCAGCTTCATTAACTTATAACCGTCTTATTAATTAATACCGAGACTCCATTACACGCGCTTACGCTATTAAGATAAACTACTTTAATTTTTATTTGGATCGCTGTCTTTGAAATACAATGGTCTGATTCATGTGTAAAACAGCACACTAATATAAGATGTAGAGCTGAAACAAAATGTATGTGATTTCATTCAACACTAAGGGCTCTTAGCCCTGCCTGAAGACAAAGTCTTCAGCCAGTGCGTCCTCCCAGCCATGACCTACGGTGCAGAGACTTGGACTCTGACCGTTGGGCTGGTCCACAAGCTGAAAGTCGCAAAACGAACGATGGAAAGAGCTATGTTCGGCATTTCTCTAAGGGATAAAATCCGAAACGAAGAAATTTGGCAGTGGGCCGGCCACATCTACCGACTCACCGACGGTAGATGGGGAAGGACAGTGTTGGAATGGAGGCCGGAGAAGCGTGGGGCGTCCTCCCTCCAGATGGACCGACGACCCTACAAGGTAGGATGCGGAAAGCGGAGGATCGTATATGGTGAAAGGCATTGGGGAAGGCCTATTTCCAAAAGTGGATAGACACAGGCTGATGACGATGATGATGATGATGATGATGATGATGATGACGGTACATATAACAAAGTAACTTAAAACTTAAACTTAAATTAATTATTTTCGGCACCGTTGGTAGAGAAAAACTTCCGAAAAATTTTAGATGTAACATAATAAAAAAAATCATTTTTTTACGATTTTTGTCTGTTGGTCCCGGCTAATCTCTGAAATGACTGTACCGGTTTTGACGGGACTTTCAATGGCAGATAGCTAATTTAAAAAGAAGTAACTTAGGCTAGGCAAAAGGTTTTAATCGCGAGGGGTGCAGGTACTTATCCAACAAACTTAGACTTGTTTAGTTATAAAAATATAATGTGTGTAATACATCATAATTAATAGATTCTATTAGCACTTGGATTTTGTAATTGAACTAAATAAATTGACACAGGCCGTGATATGTATTTACACCAGCGTCACGTACAGAGAAGTCTCGCATAGAACCGTCGGGATTGAATATCGACCGATTTCGTATCGTGTTAGCAAGGCGTCGTCCTTAGAAAATTGAAACGTAAGGTTAATGCATTTAATATTTGTAACGTTTTGTTATGTTACTATCATTTTAATAGTCATAAATCTACGTTCATTATACTACAGAAAACAGGGTAGTAAATGTATCAAGTAATAGTACTAAAATATGTACATAAAATATTTGATAAGGTCAAAAACAAAGAAAATATAAGAAACCAGAAACAGAATTGTAAGAAAATATTATGTAAGTATATGTAACAAATAGCACTATGCTGTGTTTGTTTTCCGCAATTATCAACTATTATTTTATTTTTTTCTAAAATAACGCCTAAGTTATTCCTTATTACATCACCTATCTGTATCCTGTCGAAATCGGTCCAGCCGTATCATAGATTACCCGGAACAAACAGACAAAAATGTATACATTCATATGCATGTAGAAAAAAGCGGTTATTACAATATTAAAATCAGACATTCCAATTTAAAGCGTCAATAGCCTATTGATTTAGGGTACAATCTGCGAATCGTATCGTCGTGGCAACTAAAACAATATATATGTATTTGTATAGAAGAGAGTATAGAATAATCAATAGTACATTGATTTTAGGTGCTTTAGACGTTGCATGTCTTAGAATATTACACATGTAGGCTTCCTCACGTTTTTCCTCCACCATCGAGCGCTTGGTAAATCAACACTTAAAATTGCAACAATTGGATCGATACCGGCTCCGGGAATCGAACTCGCATTTCGAGCGTACGTGGTTGGTGGTGGACATGGTTCTCAATGTACGTTAAAATGATTTACGGGAGTGGAAAGATTGAACCCGATACGCTAGCAATTTGTTAAAATGTTCGGCTGTTTGGAAATCTTTTCAATCTACCACGATGAATAGATTTAAATTTAAATGTCGATCGAAATTCTTCCCTGGCAAAACTCGTCTGCCCTATCGCTCGCGTAATGACACATTTGTTACTTGACAAACTCATATTTTTAGAAGTTAGAATCTCTAGAACTACTTGGTTAGTTTGTACATTTTAAAATCTCTACTCATATCATGGTTGTTAAATCATATTTTTAAAATTTTACTGACGAAGCCAAACGTGGTATGAAAAAATAAACGAGTGTGCTTTACACGACTGAAGTAAAACTTTTTCAGCTCCATCTATATATATATATATATATATATATATGTTTATATGCATATAAAATGTACATAATTGTTGAAGAGAGAAATAAATTGTGCGTGCGACTTCTTTCACTAACTTAACAAACTTTTAGAGAGGGAATCTCAAACTATGTCCGCCTCACTCGGTTAAACGTTTCGTAAAAAGTCAAGCGTAAAGATAAAGGAGTGGAAGAAGTTGTCAGCGTCAGTCTTTCCGTCCAAGTACGACTTGAGAGCATTCAAGAGTAGAGTGAAGAGGCATTTACTAAACTAGCACGAACATAAGGTGGGATCGTGGTCAAGCTAAACAAAAAACTTGAAAAATATAATGTAGAGAATTTTCTGTTATCTAAATCTGACTACTGAGCGGAACAACTTTGATCTGACCAATGAGCAACACAGCTTCCCATTGGGAAACGTAAAGATAAAGGAAGGGAGGAAAAAGCTTCGCTTTGTTTTCGCTAACGGATACGGCTATTTATTGTTTCCTGAAACAACAAGAATTTTGAAAAAAGTATTTATTTCCCAACAATCGTGAATCTTTACGTATCACGAAACGAAAGGGGAACTGTTTTACTGACACATAAATTCGTTATTCGTAACTAAATAAGCTTCAAAACAGCTTCGTGCAAGGAGTTAAATTACGTTATACATATAATAGGTTGTCAAATATCTCCTTCCGCCTTTTGTCTTTTGAATTTCGCGGCTATGTACAAAGCGCTACAGAGCTCGTATCTAGCAATACTATACATAATTTGAAAGGTCTTGACATAACCTACAAAACGACGCTATGCATAATTAGTTTGGATATTGCGTTCAACAGTTATAGACGTGTAAACATGGAGTTCACTAACGCCGAAATTCGCGCTATTTTAAAGTTTTCCTTCGTTAAAGGCAAATCCGCTAGAGAAACGTTCCGTGAGATTAATGGTGTTTTGGGGATGGTACTCTATCACTTCGAACCACGGAGGAATGGTTTCGACGATTCAGAGCCGGTGAAAACGACACCATGGATAAGCCAGCCGGCGGAAGACCTGTGACGACAAATACCGATCAAATCAAAAAGCTTGATGTTTGGGTGCCGCATGATTTGACGCAAAAACCTTCTGGACCGAATCAACGCCTGCGATATGCTGCTGAAACGGAACGAACTCGACCCATTCTTGAAGCGGATGGTGACTGGCGACGAAAAATGGATCACATACGACAATATCAAGCGAAAACGGTCGTGGTCGAAGGCCGGTGAATCGTCCCAAACAGTGGCCAAGCCGCGAATTTCGGCGTTAGTGAACTCTATGTTTACACGTCTATAACTGTTGAACGCAATATCCAAACTAATTATGCATAGCGTTTTGTAGGTTATGTCAAGACCTTTCAAATTATGTATAGTATTGCTAGATACGAGCTCTGTAGCGCTTTGTACATAGCCGCGAAATTCAAAAGACAAAAAGGCGGAAGGGAGATATTTGACAACCTTATATAACTTTGTATTTAAATTTAATTAAACGTATTTACTTAAATTTATTCACGGCGGCCTTTCGAATGGGATGCCACATGCGGCGATGCTTTGGCACCGTCACTTCCAGAATTTTCTGTTGAGACTGGAGCGGCCGCTGGAACTGCAGAAGTCATCAAGCGGCGCAAATATAGTAACCTCGATAGAGGTTTTACATTTGAGGCGTTTGGGGTAGAAACTTTGGGTCCGTGGGATAATCCACACCACCTCAATTGTGATAGCTAAGAAGTTGGTCGACGCATCTGTTGACCAGAGGGCTGGTTGGCCTCTTAACCCAGCCTTATGGGCACGCTGCCAAACGATGACGGTTTGGCACAGTTATATTTTTTGTAAATATTTTGTAAAATTTCTATTATATTGTAAATATTTCTTTTTAAGTTAGTATTATGTATTGATTTAATAAAGATTATAATGACTAACATTTTCATAACCCTTAAATTTATTTAGATCATATTTAAGCGGAATTTGATGCAAGCCACCCTAAATCCATGAATGTGCGGCCTGCAGTACCTCTCGTTGTCCTATTTTGCCACTGGTTAGAAAGATGACGATCACTGCTTTAAATGGATCAACCAAAGTTGATTGAGCTACGAATATTTACTGCCCATATATTTGCTTGACTTCATCTATCATCATGTGCTTTAATTAAGTTGAAGGATCTACACAGACCGTGTTGTCGGTCTATATCTAAGATTCTAAGTAATTAATAACGGAATGTGACAGAATGTCAAATTAACCCTTTGCTGTCAGTTAGGAGTTATGGAAGTCATTATAAAGAGTGATTTTATTCTCTAAATTGTACAATTTTGTTACGGTCTACAATTTTGAATCAAATTATAATTATTGTATTTTTTTTCTTAAAAGCTTTTTTTAGAAATATTATTAACATTCTTGTAAACCATTCCAATTTACCTTAAACTTGTGCTAGGATATTATAGTTCATGTGAATAGTCGAATTTTAAATTTAAAAAAAAAACGCCATGTGCTCTTATCTCTAGCGGGGACGACAGAGACAGCTTAGGGTACTGTTACTTTTATTTCTGACATTAACTTGAGTCCGATATGTTTTTGTTTAAATGATGAGAATGGTGTTGTATTTACTGTTATGTACATGGATGTAGGTAATGATCTTCACCCGCTCGAGAAGAGAATAGAAAAGAATGAATGCGGAGAGAAATGTATAATTTAATATATTGTCAGTTTATTGTTTAAATAAAATAAAGCAAAATGTAGCCCGGCGAAGCGGGCTGGGTACTTAATGAAATACAATTATTTCCTATAGAATAGTTGAATGAAGGAATGAATGAATCAATCGATATACTTTATTGCACAACAATAAAGAAATGCATCATAAAATAATAATTTTAAATTTTGACTTATGTCGATTTAATTGCCTGCGCAGTGCTAAGATCTTATAGCTAAGAGCGATCTTTCGATACAATCTTTTTAAGGAATAAGTTTTTATTATAAAATAGTTTTTCATTGGGTAACATTTTTAATACTATGCAGTATTTGTATACCGGCTTGGATTACGCAAGTTCTTTTTAATTAATTACAGGCTCATGAATGGAAATGCGAATGCAAAATCTTATAAACTAAGGCTCGACTTTCTCGTAATTAGAGTGGGTTTCCTTGTCTTATATCTTTCCGTCGGAGATGTAATAAAAATTTCTATTCACTTTTATCTAGAGCTTTTTAAGTATCAACTTTTAGTAACATCGGAATTTAGAAGCTTTTTTATGGTTAATTGCTATTGTTAGAACGAAGGCTTTTGAAACAACACCAGAGTGGTTAATGTACGCCTGAAAAATATTATTTATGTTCAAAAGTTCTCACACCTTTTTAATCTAAATAGGGCAGAGAGAGGTAGGCTTTGATTTTTAGGAGTTGCCTGGTATTCCCCATTTTTTTAAGTAGGGCCCGCACCGACTAAAACCACAAGAAGTCTACTTACGTCTACTTTTGTCATATTATATATAACCATGCATGTTTTCTATACAGGATGTCCGGTAGATAAGGTCATAGTAAAACTAAAGGCCTTTTAGAAAAAATGCAAAAAAAAGGAGTTACAAAAAGGTCGAAAGATTTGATTGTTTCAATTCGGTGTTTATGGTTACATTTGTGTACACCACGGCAATAAAGAATTCTATCGGTTTTTATTACTATAGTAATCCACGTTAACTGAGCTGATTTATATATAAATCGTATTACTATTATTCCATTTTTTTTAGAACCTCTTGAATGTTTATTTTGGGAATAATTTTTCACAAATTATTCCCAAAACAAACATTCAAGACGTTTAAGGTTAGCTTAAAAAAGTTTCCAACTACAATTTACCAATCATTTAAAATATTATGCGTTTAAATAAGATTTCAAAAGGGTATCATTTACTATTGTATCTTATGTTAATTGTTAATGAAAGCTATTTGTGTCGGGAAGCTGTTAATTATGGTTAACAACTAAATTTTAAATATTGCCCTTTAATTATATACATATATATGTATAACCTATGATCCTATGCTAATCATTTAATATAATTATATATCTTAACTGAAGTCTAACGCTTACAAACTAAAAAAAGTGCTGAAATTGATGGCGCTGTGAATGCACAAACATTAAAAAGTACAGACGAATAGAGAATCTCTTCTTTTGGAGTCGGTTGAAAAACTACATAAAATTTCCTTGGCGCTTGAAGCAATGAAGCGCAAGATTATACCGTGGGTCGATTTTATAAAACAATTTATCTTTGAACGGAGAATGTCTTTTATCCTTTACCGTTTTCTTTTTAAGTTCTAATGTACTGACGATATGAAGCCTATAGCGGAATAAAGTGACGTCATTACTCTCAAATACCATTAATCCCTGACAGGGCGGAGCACTTCTTCGACTTCTCGCGTCGCTGGCTAATTCGCAATAGATGTTTCATTTTCTATACCATTCTAGGGAAGGGATCACTTTCATCCGTAATTGAAACTTGACTACTCACAATCTACGTGCAGGGCTCAATGAGGATACTTTATCAATGGTAGAACATTTCGATCAGCAAAATTCTATTCATTTCCCTAATTGCATGTACCATGTTGGTTATGTACTAAATGTTTTGCTTCTCAACCGACTTCAAAAAAGGAAGATCTCAATTCGGCTGTATGTTTTTTTGTTATATATGATATTGTATTTACTGATATGTATATGGGTGTAGGTAATGATCATCACCCTCTCGAGAAGAGAATGAATACGGAGAGAAATTAATAATTTAATATATTGTAAATTAAATATTTAATGATGTAAGTTTATTGTTTAAATAAAATAAAGCAAAATCTAGCCCGGCGATGCGGGCTGGGTACGCTAGTAATAAAATGAAATCATGACAGCATGTGTTTTTGTGATTGTCCCGTTTCACTTCTAATTTCGCGATACAAATTTTCCGATTTAAAACAATGCCACAACACCACAAACCGCGGTTTAATCTGATGCTAGTGCAAACTTGTTATGGAATTTATGAAACAAACTCTAATCAGGTCAAATAACTATGCTAACATTCTTTCACGTGAAGTATCAAACAGCTTGATTTTTATAACGCGCTGATGAAAACAATTTTATAATATTGTTATAAACGTATTAATTTAATGGTTTGTATAACATAATTCAAGCCTATGGGATGTGTGTTTGTTTATGTTTCTTACTTTATTGTTAGTTGTTAGTGAATTAATTTTGTCTAAGCAATATTCAAATTTATTCACCGTTTCCTGATCAAGCAAATCCACCATTACTAATACCATCTGACGGGGTCCAAATTTGAAATGTATGGGCGGGAATTGAAACGGAGACAGCTATTGGGAGTGAATTTTAAATCGCTATATATAAAAGGTCCCATGTGAAATGTGCCATTTGCTATGTGATATGTGACAGGTAACAGGTGATAAGTGACATGTGACATGTGCCAAGACACAGGTGACATGTGCCGTGTGACATGTGATATGTGAGGTAGACAAAGACGTAGAACTAGTGGTGTCGTAGACGTATACGATGACGTATACGACGACGTAGTGGTTACGGAGTAGAAAACGTAGGCGTAGGCATTTCCGTAGACGTTGGTGTTGACTTAAAACGTAGACGAAAGCGTAGGCGTATCCGTAGGTGAAGACGTAGGTCATATCTCGTTGGTTTCTTAGCGTAAACCTCTTGTAGAGATTAAACGCACAAGCGCACTGAGAGAAGACCTCAGTTTCAGGAACAGGTATATACATATATCGACGGTAGAAAGCCTAAGTGTTGTATCTCGAAAATTATACTAAATGACTTATTGCTATAGAATTGATAAAAGAAAAAAACCCGCGTTAGGTGGTATAGGTCGAGGTTGCATACTACGAAAAAATAATAAAAGAGTATTGAACCTTTTCTATATATTTTACTGGTAATAGTTCATCGGCTACAGAGTAAAATTGATATTTCGAGATTCGACATTTCCGCTTTCTACCGTGGATATTTACATACTATATTTAAACCGTATTTGTACATTAAAATTTTACTCAGAAAATGCGCACTAAGTAAATGCGCAATGGGAGTAAACTCTTGACAATCAAGAACCAACTTCCTATTGAACATAAGACGCAGCAAACAACGAGCTTGAAGAACCGAGCGTTTCTTGAAATGCTCTTTAAGTAAACCTCTAATGGATTACAGCTTATATCGATTGCTTTAGCTAATACGTATTTCATACCGAACAATTAAGTCAACTGTTGTTTAAAAAAGCTCGTTTTTAATAATCAGATTTATTCAAGTTTTTTGCATTTATGGGCGATATATGGTGATGGATTTTGTAAAAATAAATAAGACCCTCACTAATTGAGAGAGTCTCTAGGTACGTTAAAGACAGCGTCTGGTCCTAATAGTGGTCAAAGCATGTTTTATAGAACAGGACTCCGATATCGATTTTTTAAAAACCTTTCAACATTTTTTAACGAAGCGCTCTCTATCGCTTTATAGTTCTATGTATTTCAAAGCGAAATACATACGAGTTTCAACAGTGAATTGAAAAGCAGCGCCTCTGAAAACCATTTGAAGCACTTCAATTTCGAGAGCGGGCCGTGCTGAGTCTACTTCTGTGTACACTTTGTCTAGCTTTTGTGCCAGCTACTTGTTGCCAAGGCCGAATTTTTTTCTATTCAAATGTAAAATAAAATTTTGTTCAACAAATGATACCACTCTAACTTTTTTTATAATTTATTTATTTGACATAATTTATATAGACAATCATATTACACAATAATAGGTATTTTAAAAACCTATTTTTGCAGGATTTTGTAGGTACCAGCCGTATACACACAGTCCATATGATATTTCATATTGGCAATAAACACTGACTCCACGTAACAAAATTATAAATTTTGACCTGCAAAGTCTACACATTACAGTTTCTGGGATCATTTTAAGCAACACAGCGCTGTTGCACTCACACGTAGTACGCCAAGAAACCCTCAGTATGTGTGAGGACATGATTTAGTTGGATTTTATTATGCTATTAATGTGCTCTGGATCTAAATCCCGTTTCACCATCGGACTTGAAGATTAGAATTGTGCACTGCTGGATTCATCCATTTGTAGTCAACGTAACACAGCTTCCGGTTTGAGGTAAGCTCAAACCCGAAGCTGTGTTACGTTTTTAATTATTCGTACAAAGAATGATTGGAGTAGTTTGCCCGTGTCTGCATTTCTCTCTCATGTGGGTGTTTTTAAGAGTTTAGAGTGAATAGGAATTTACTAAACTAGTGCCTTACTATTTAGAACTGCATATCAACCTAACATAAAATGGGATCACGATCAAGCACATAGATGGAAGGTATCATTTTTTTTGTGACTCGCCATTGAGGAAGAGACAGGAAGAGAGGTCTAGAGATGGTAGAATTATTGTGGTATTGAGAAAATGCGGTGGTTAGATAGCACCGGTATAAGAATAAGTAAGGTTGCTAAACTGTAAGGGAATTATTGATGCCTGATATGCCAAATTACAATTCCTTTGTATCATTATATTATATCACATTTTTACAGTAGTTACATTCATAATTCAAAACGTTAGTGTTAACTTTACCAGTATTACTGAGTAGCAGATTAATTTTGTTTGGAAAAACCGATCATAAAAAAATGGGTACACATGGTAATTTTTTGTTCAGAATTTTACCCTCATATAAGCAAACGATTGTTTGCAGCAATCATTAAAACAAAAAATAACGACATACATTTTTATTGAGACACATATTGATTTACAAATAGAACATTAGTGCGCCGGTAATTTCGTGTTTACAAATTACAAATAGATTCTACATCGTAACGATTTTACAACTTTGTCAGGAATGGAGCTATAGAGGCAAAGTCTTCACAATCCGGTATCTGCTTGCCTCTGTGACGTATACACGATTCAGCGCACAATGGTCCTTCGAACCATGATCCAAGCATTTTCTTGCATTGAGCACAATTCTCTATACATATTTCCATTGGATTGTAACCAAACGCAATAGATGGTTCTGCTTTGACAAAGTCAATACTTTCGATAATTGCGGAAGAAAATAATATTGCCAGTAAGAATGTGAGCGAAGACGCCATTGTATTGTTCTTTGTTGGATCGAAGTGCTATAGTGGCTAGAAGTGCACGTAGACTTCGAATGATGGATTCTTAAAATGCACGGCTTATATATCTCAGTTCCATTTGTTTTGGTAAACGAACCTTATCCTATAACAACAGGAGGGAACAAGAGATCCATTAACTCATTAAAGCTGGTAATAAGATTACATATAATCCGATTTGACACAGCAAAATGGAATCTTACGCGTAAATTGAACTAGGTCCAGAAATTCTTACACCAGGTAGCAACTAAGTTCCTTCGCATACAGAGGCAACAATTTGCAAAAAAATATTGCTTAATTTTTATTAAAATGTTAAAGAAATTTAATATTATAGATAAGAACAAATATCGTAGAAAAAGGAGTCAAACAAAAACAAAACAATTCTAATTATTTAGTAAAATAAGAAAACATGTTACTTTATTTGTTTTTTCAACAATATAACTTAAAATTACGTAGATAATTAATTAATTAAGTATTAATAATAAGTTAAAGCGCCATCTATGATCAGAGAGTTGAACTACATGCTTATTAGTCACGCTATCGGCCGTCATTAATACGACTATAGCATTTCCGTTATATATTTTTCTTACGATTTTAGTCTCACTTTTTTCAGTTCGGTCGTGCAGAAAAATTCCTATCTCCTCCAAGCATGGCGTGATCACTTATGTATGCTCCATTGAGTGTGGTCATAGGTGGACCATCGCTGCATGCTAGCTCCCATCGTCCTCTATTGACATGAGACCATTTTGTAGGCGTCCTTCCTGGAGCATATTTGCCGTATGATCTTCTCCGGACAGTGCTTTGAAGACCGCATCATGTGTTCAAAGAAGCTAAGGCTTAGTTTTGGTACTATTTATAACACATGTCAAAATAATTAACAAAAATTACAAAAGATTAAACTTCAAACACTATGTCCTGACCGAGGGGCAGTATGGTCAAAGCATCCTTTGTACGTCAGTAATCGAGTTGAAAGGTTTCCGACAACTCGTCAAAGTTTAAACAGCTTTCACAATATTCTCGAAATACAATGTACTATGTAAGTGTATAGCTTACGTGATTTAATTAGAACTTTGGAACTAATTAATATTGTCAAAGTGACAGAAAATAAACGTATTTTTTTAAGTCAAGGAGGCAAAACTGCATGGCTTTCACCTAATGTTAAGTGTAATTAAAGACAAGTTTCAGGGGCGTTGATAGTTTTTAAAAAAAGCGAAGCATTCGACCATCTAATTGAAAAGCCTAGCTGAAAGATGCTGAAAAATTTGAATACTCTTTTTCACATCGGTATTCCTTGAGCTCGTAATTCTATCGTCATTTTCTCCTATTTTTTTTTCTTTTTAAAACAGTAACGCTGGTTTTGACAATTTAACAGGATTAAGAGGTGGACTAGCTTTTAGGGCGCTTAGTCTGAACCTCTATTACTATGACTCGACACAAGGGTAACGGTTACTTGGCTTGGGCGCTTACTTTTAACGCTTAAGTATTCCTAGGACGCCCATGTTTCAGAAGGTCGAACCACGCTTCGCTCGGTTGCTTTTCCACTTAATTCTCTTTCTCTCACAGCCTTTTACGCTTAGTACATTCACACACTACTATCTATATCAGACTAGGAGCAAGAGAGTGTGAGAGAGCAGTGTTCGCGCACATTTTGTTTCTCTCTAAAAGAAGAATAGAATATATAGAAATATATGTATGTATATATGTATACATACAAATAGGTGGACCTTATAAAGTTTTACTTCAGTCGTGTGTTTTTATAGAATAATTTTTAAACTCTTTTTTTATAGAAGAAGGGGCAAGCGAGCATGTGTCTCACCAGATCTTAACTGTGTTGTCAGCCTAAAAAAAAGTCGTAACCACTTGCAATTATTTGTAGATATTTCTCTACGATGGTGATCACCATACAGTCTAGACGAGCCTCATACCCGTTTGCTTCTTCTATAAAAACAAACATTCTTTCTCGTAAAATTATTACAATAGATAGAAATATATGAATAAAGAAACGTAAAATATAAAGACTATCGAGATGTTTTGTTTCGTTTATTTTGTGATAGGAATGGAGAGAATGAAATCTAATTAAACAACCTGAAAGCTGTCTCTAATGCCTAGTATTCGTTCAAGCATGGTTCATTTAACTGCTTTACTAACAAAACTAAAATCTAGTATAAAAGCATTCGCACAACAAACAACTGTCATTCGAAGTCTTTGTCTCTTCCAATTCAGTTCAAAGAAAGCCTCCTAAGAAGTCAATATGTCTGTAATCCACTGGCATCCGAATGCTTACGCGTAACATAGTAATCGTCCAAGCCGAGGTTACCTTTCACCCTTATGTCGAGTTACTAACGATAGAGGTTCAGGCTAAGCGACCTAAGAGCTATGCCACCTCTCAATCCGGTGAAGCCGTAAAGGCCAGCTTCTCTGGCCAATCTGTGTAGTTTGTTATTTAAAAAAAAATCCACTGGCTTTCATCTTTGATCATAATTTTTTGAATTCCTATATAACTGTTTATAAGTTTGATTTTTTGAAATATTTCTACCTTTTTTCTTTAAAGAAGCATATTATATCTTTTTAAAAAAATATAGGATCTACAGAAATGCAAATTTATGGGTGATTTTTAATCGGTAAACAACTTGAGTTATATTACCAGACTTTACGACACCAACGAAATTGTTAATTAAATTTGAAGTGCCGTTTAAGTACGCTATAACGTTTCACGAGGAAATAGAATACATGTAAGATTTCAAGAGTATTATATGAGTTTTTGTTGATATGACTTTTATACGACTCACGACAAAATCACTCATTGGAAACCTGGCTTGGAATTAATATTTTGGTTCCTATATCTTTAATGGGCATTGTCCAACAGATAAACCTAGTGCTCTTTTTGGCCTAAATTTCAAAATCAAGTAAAGGATATTATCGATACTCGATGAGTAAATAGCTATATACATTTGGAAATGAGGAGATATTTGAGATCAAAGTGGCCAGTACGATCCCATATCCCCATATAGAAAACAGGCCTTCTCTGTAAAGAGAGTATAAAAACATAGTCCGCCGCGTAACCCTAGAGCGGATTGGCAGACTTAACATGTCTTGGAAAATTGTCTAATAAATGTGTTCCCTTGCCATGTTATCTTTCATCGCCGAGCTCGCGGTAAAAACATAGTCAGCCTTACATAAAAGCAAACTCATAGTTCAAAAGGAAAAGCTCAATATTGTACGATCAATTCAACTATCCGAATCAATTTGCAAGAGATACGGACAAAGGCCGTTTACGTCCGCTTTCGCGAGCTCCGCCCGTCATAATGTGTATTTGATATCTTTTCATTCGTGACGAGTCGAAATTTTAATTAAAAATTCCTTTTGTGCTTTGTCCAATTTAACGTCTCGTTTCATTTACCTTGTGAAATATATATTGCAAACAAATTAATTAATAGTATGAATGATCCTTTTTCACTAACGATACGTACTCGCTTTACAAGAATTATTTTATTTTCGGATTTATAGCTATTTGTCAAGTAACAATAAACTCTCGCGTTTTAAACGTCTACAATTTTAAAATCTAATCGGGCTCATTGCTTAACATTTTTGACATCTGGTAATCCAGTACTCTTCTACGCGTTCCCGTATGACCTACCCTATATAAATAATATATGAATCTTGGATTGAGTTTCATACTCCAGTTCCAGTTCCCTTTGCTAGAATAGTATTATCTCTGAGGGAACCTTCGAGATCTCTGTCAGGGATGCCCGGAAGAAAGAACTCTTCAAAATCAATACTTTGTGCTGATAGTGCCCCTCAACATATATCGAATATACAAACCTTTCAGCTTTATTGATTTCTCATCTTTTATATCCCCCGCAGTGAAAAACTACCGCTGTAAAGTGTTCGAAAAGACGGTAATGTAAAAATAAATTTGTAACGCGAAAAAGTTCGTGCAATTATTTCTTCCAACTACCCTAGCTTTGCTATCGACTTCTGTTATTATACTACCGCAGGCATCAGTGATTAGTGGACCTATGATTATACCCTTGAGCAGATGTATATCTAAAATCTCCAATTAAGTGACTACTTGGCTGCCACTGCACGTCTATTGGAAAGGGTGATTAATTAAATAACATTTTAACTACGGCGTAGTTTGAGTAGAAGTTTTGCCGACTTACTCCTACATGACTCTGATATTTTCCTTTAATTATCTAATGTGATAGCCCTCTTAAGTCAGAGCCCGAGCAGTCATGTAAAGTTACGTAGTACGCTAGAATCCCGAGTCCGATCCCAGGTGCGGGCCGCAATGATTCTATTCACAATTTTAAGTGACGACCACGTACTGCGGTATGAAAACATCGTGAGTAGTCCCACATCTGTTAGATTGGGTCTACTCCGGAACCCTGGGTGAGGCCGGAGGGTCTGGGCGACACCTACCCACTAAACGAATGCCATCAGCCGTTATAATTAGAGTGCCCCGGATCTGTCAGCAACAGGGCACCCCAACGACCGGCCGGTCCCGGCAACGACCGGACTTCTTCCTCTAAAGGGGACTACTCCGTCAATTAGAGAAGTCCCGACAACGCCGAAGTATTAGTGGGGCCAGGTACCCAGCCTGGCCCCGCTTCGGATAACGAGGGCAGCGAGAGGAGGCGTTGGTATTGCCTCGTGCGCACCCCGACTCGCCGACTGCGGAGGGAGGAAGCCCCTGGGCTGTCCTCCCTGACCGGCCGTCGGCATCCTTCCGGGACATGACTGTCTCGCAGAAGGAGGCCACTTACAGAAAAAGCCTGCAGTGGAATACACATATATGTATATTTATTGTTAATCATAATAATTATCATTATTTATTAATTTATCCATATGGTATGTTTATTTAAGTATGTTTGTATTTATTTATATATTTATGTTTATATACATATAATATATTTCGATATTTGTCTTATTTTACTTTTTTTCTCTACACAACAATAAGGTAGACTGACAGAGAATGCCTTTCTTCTTTCTTCTTGCCTTCTGGCATTAAGTGTGACTTTTTGTACATATTTATTATGTGCAAATAAAGATTCAATAAATAAATAAAGATAACGTTATGGTGATTAAAACCTTAATTAATTATAATTGCCAGTTAGCTCTGTTACGTAACTTACTCTGTATATTGAAATACACTAAGTTTACTCGTCCATTAATAAAAGGGTCAGACCTTTCCCAAAAAATCTACTCCATATTTTTTTTGACTGACCGCCTTTATGTTGTAAATCAAATCAAATTACTGCTGGTTTTGGCATAACGCTGGCAATTTGGGTTTTTTACGCAATTGGCCACTGAAGTGTTGTTTGTAAATATAACGGTATCAAATATAAATAAAACAATGTTGTAATAATTCCTTTATAGAATACAGAATAGAATATATATATAGAATAATTAACCGATTCGATTATGTCTGCTTGAGTTGCAAGCTCCCGTTCCTGCCCGCCAAAACAAACAGCGTCTGACATAGTCCCGCTCTTGGATATACTTTTTATATAACATGCTACCAAGTACCTGAGCCCATTAAAACTTTATCATAGCCTGAAAAGTAGAGAAGAGGGATTGATTTGCCACGTATACCAAAATTTCTTAATGACGGCCTTATATATATACTATATCCATTTTACCTTTTTTACTCCCGCAGCGAGATTTTGCCAATTAAGAGGTTAATGTTGCGTAAAGATAATTACGAATCCTTGTTGTCGACAAGTATCCCAATACCCTTTGTAAGCGCAAGGAGGGTTTTTTTTTAAATCACAAAAAAGTAAAGATCATAATTCTTTTTTGAATTACTCACACACTCGGACATTAGCATAACTATCGCCAAGTTATTTTAAATACAAATAATGAATTATTAAAAGATTTAAATAAAAGAGTGGTATGACTTCACCAATAACTTCAGAAGGTTTAACTGCTTCAACGACACTGAGAGAAACTTCACTAGGAGCGCCATTTCTCCACTCCCGACCTGTCCATAGATCAGGCAATAGACAAAGGCATATCTGACTAAGGTCTTAAACAAAACACTAATAACAATAAACACGAAGCGTCAATAGCCTGCGGCCTGCTAATCGAAGGTCGTAGGTTCGAATCCACCATTCTACTATTGATGTGAACCATCTCCTAACACAAGCTTAAGCTTAGTTGGAATGCTTATTAAGAATGTTAGTAATATTTCTGAAAAAAAAAGAAATACTTAAACTAAAAAAATTCGACTCATGAATGATATTGTTTACCTAACACATATCAAGCATTCTGCAAATTATAAATTTAAAGTCTTATTAGAGTCTAAAGATATTTTTTTTCTCTTTTCATGGGAGGATTATAAAGATAAATTTGCCAGCCAATGTTGCAACTTCGTTGAAGCAATTCAAAGGAGGGATATACTTTTTATATAAAATGCAACCAAGTACCTGAGCCCATTAAAACTTTATCAGAGCCTGCAAACTAGAGCAGAGGGATGTCCCGGTCTTGTGATTTTATTCATGAATTAAAATTAACAGTGCACGTGAATAGACCGAAATGTCCCATCTTGTTCCTTATATTTTAATAACAGACGTCTTACACATTTCTTTTCAACCGACTTCCAATAAGGAGGTGGTCCTCAATTCGTCTGTATCTTATTCTTTTTGTTTGTTACCTAATATCTTTGGGTGAATTGATTTTGTTGATTCTCTTTTTATTTGAAAGCTGGTACTTCCAATTTGGTTCCATTCTGATAATGGCATCCATGTGAAAACCATATAAGTCCTAAATTTGCATTAAGTATGTACGCGACATATGATATTAATAACTCAATATCACGCCAACCGATTTCGATGTGTGGTGACAGGATGCACTTCGGGTAGTTTGATGAGAGTTTGGTA
This sequence comes from Meandrusa payeni, assembly GCA_029286785.1. Classification (NCBI taxonomy): domain Eukaryota; kingdom Metazoa; phylum Arthropoda; class Insecta; order Lepidoptera; family Papilionidae; genus Meandrusa; species Meandrusa payeni. The sequence goes on from JAGSMX010000023.1 coordinate 718,434, forward strand.
AGGTGCAGATTAATTCTATTTCCTAATATTCCTACGACAATTCTGAAATACAAAGACAGCGTCCCCACGTATTAGTGTTAAACGTTTTATTCGATTTGAAGTCAGTTCTTGTCTAAGTATCTAAAATGGCGATTACTTACTTTTGGATTGTCATTAAACTTTTTTTTTATAAAAAATAGTCTTAAAAAATAGTCTTCTGTTAGGCCTCAATCTCTCGTAAAAGAAAGCTAAGTTGAGCCTTAAGTGGTACACGTTTGCCTAGAAGGTGTCTGTTCACTTTGACCTTAATAATGTCCAGATTATACGACATATAACTCACCACATATGTTTCTAACGGATTTTTTGGGGTCCAAAGGTTCAGTGCCGGAGTTACAAATATAAAAAAATCTAATTGATAATTTCTCCTTTTTAAGTCGGTTAAAATATGTAATATTATCGGTAGAGTCATTGATCGGAAAATCCCACTCACTAAATTACAATATTTATGGTGCCCTTATCTCTTCATTTTCTGAGACGCGGCATTCAGTCCGAGTTTCTGCTAAATCACGCAAATTACATCCGAAATTAACAAAAATATTACCAGCAAAGCCTTAAGCAGAGTTTCTGTTTGTTTATTTCATGACTCTACTGCCGCGAACTTGTTAATTGCACCGGCTACACAAAGTTTCGCTGGGTAAATTGTAAAAACTGAGCGTGCAAATTGGGAAAAATTCTCCCAATGCTAATAAATACAACAGGGTACAATTTTTTGGCAACAAAATTTACAAGTATTTTTACTAGAAAACACAAAAACCGACTACAAATCGAACCAACGTTAAACGTTATTACACGCTCTTTGTATTTACGAATTACACGATTTACTGTAAAAACAGTTAATTAGAGTACTCGTAATCGTATGTAGGCATAGTATCAGAAAGTGGTGACCGAACTATCTCTTTCACTGATGCGAATGTTTCTGTGATTATTAAAAGTTAGCCCTGTCAATTATATTTCTCTACCTGGAAATATGAAAAAAAAACTACCAACGTCAGCGGCGCGGGAGACTTTTTCCACGACTACGAACGACTAAAAATCATTCCTTTGCTTTCAAAATTTGTTTTTCTCATTTATTGTAAGTTATTTCCATTCCATATATAAAATACACATAGTTCCTGCTCCAATGTCAATGAAAGGTAAAAATTATTGATAAAAATGTTATCAGGGGTGACCGTTATAAGTAACCCTATCCTTTATACTCTTTAAACACATTGTAATCTACTCGTCCATAAATAAAGGGACCCAATCTTTTCAAGGAAAATATAAAAGAACCTTAAAGATTTCGTGACGAGAGATAAGTGTGGTTGCGAAGGGCGACAGAGAAAATTTTGAGCATAACTAAGAAAATTTTATTTACGAGTAAAAATAATAACCGACTTCAAATCCATCAGTCACGAATTGAACATTTGACGTTCATTTATATAGTTGACCTGTGGGACAGTCGCCATTTTGATTATTTCTGCTTGAGTGGCAAGCTCCCGTTCCTGACAAAACAAACAGCGTATGTGGCATATTATCGCCCCAGGTGTGAACCTGTTTATCAACAGTGGAAAGTATATGACTTCGAATATTGTTTTAATTTATAAACATAGATCAATGACAAAAAAAATATCATACGACTATAATTAAAAAACCCTTAAACAAAACAAAATCAAAACCGTTTCATAAAAGACGCAGCTTTCAGTTCACAAATTAAAAAAGTGCAGTTGAATCGGGAACCTTCCCCTTTTTGAAGTTGTTTTAAAAAAATGGTATAATTCGACACCACTGCCGTTCGCCAAGTCGTTAGGCAGTGCTATCTAAACGAGTATCTGGCATACATTCAAGATTTTAAACTGCCGTATAATGCCACTTAACCATTTTTTATTGATATTCACATAAACGGCCGCAATTACAATTTTGGAGTTTTGCCAGGCTAACGCACTGAATATGAAACTCAATTTTCTCCCACGGTTTCTACCTATATCAAATATGAGACATATTTGAAACTTTTACGTAATTCTCTCTCTTTCTATCTTCACTAACTTATATCTCCCTCTCAACTTCCGTTCGCTTCGACAATGACCTCAAAAAGACCGGAGGACGCAGCTGGATGCAACTCACTTACATCCGATCCTTTTGGAAATCGTTGGAGGAAGCTTATGTCTGTGGATCATACGCAAAGCTTAGGCTAAGTCCGTGGTGCAAATGGTGCAAAATTGAAAATCTTCATTTACTATTACGACCATTATATCTTGGTTGTTATTCAAATAATAGAAGCTTTTTTGTTCAGTTAATTTTATTTTTAGAACTAAGCTTTCACGTAAAGTAAGGAATTCAAAGAGTTGTACCTCCTGTGGAGCAAACGATGTTTTCAAATGCGTACAAAGAAATACCTTGGCCATTCTTGAATTGTGAAAAATCTCCTTCAAACTATTTCACGAAATTGTTTACAGCTTCAGTAAAGAATTTGTACGTTTCCGTTGTAGTTTTTTATCCCACTTATATTATAGAGCAGAATTCAGTGTCCGGGTGGTAGTCGTATGTGTTTTTATATAGAAATACGGGCAAACGAGGTTAAGGCTCACCCGATCTTAAATTATCACCGTACCCAATCGAACAATAAACAATCATTAAACCAGGAGCTCCAAGTGCGTTACTCACCTTTGAGAAAAGAGTTTGATGAAGGTCTCTGAGGCGTCCAAAAACACCACAGGTAACGCTGCCTCCACATAGTGCGTCATCAAACTCTCCTTGATACGTGACATTCTCGCCGCTACGTAAAATTGTCCCCGCTACCTTATATTCTTCCAGCTACGAGACATTCTTCCCGCTACGTAACATTCTCCTCGCAACCGGACATTCTCCTCGCTATGTTACATTCTCGCCACTACGTGGTAGTCCGCCCGCTACGTAACATTCTCCCTGCTACATGACATCCTCCCCGATATGCGACTTTCTTATGCTACGAAACTTTTCCTCGCTACGCGATATGATACTAGAAGAAACGAAGAAACCGCCGTTAAGACAGTCTTGGCTCTGGCATGGCACAGTGCACTAGTTATTGCTAGCTCATGGCTTATCCTTGTTATTTATGGTATCGTCTAGAAATCACTTTTAGCAATACTATCAGATTTAATGTACAATAAAGTAAACACCCACGGCTTCGTTGTCGATGTTTTACTCTCCCCTCACTTTCCTTACGTAGATATTTTCTAATTTTATGTAAAATTCCTTCACACTCCGACACGAAAGTTATTTTAGGTGATCGTCCCCTTTGTTTCGTTTTCCAGCTCACTGACTTGACTTAACGCTTAAAATACTCTAATATTAAAATGTTACTATGTAACATATTACAATATTCAGCATTACATTTATTTAAAAGCTAACGGTGAGAGATGTAGGTTGCACTCGAAACTGCCAAATGGTACAAATTTCACTCTTGTATGCAGTTGTAGCGTAAATCTATTTTACATCCGCACAACAGAGTGTCTTTAATTTCTTTATAGTTATTCAACTCAGTCCAAGTAATTGTCTACTCTAGTAGTATACAATTCATGTTTTGGACACCAAAAGTTACGTGCTCTAGCGCCTATAAGGCGTAAGCCCAAAGACGCACAAGGAGCTATGCTCAGGTTATCTCTATGTGATCATATTAACTTCTTACTTCAATTTGCATGGCTTGAGATAATTTTGAAGACGTTGTTTAAATGAAAACATACCAACAGACATAAAAACAAACACGACGGTCAAATTCAAACATAATATTTATTGAAAAATAGCAACATTAGAAAATACTTGGCGCCGTCTAAACAAATAACACACAAGACGAATGAAAATGTCTATTCTCGTATTTTCTTTGAATCAAGAATACAGAAAGTTTATTGCTGCATATTTTATTTATTGCTATCTCTCGGGTCTAGACAAATAAGGGGTTGAAATTATCCCGCTTTTATTTTTCATATTTAATGTCGATACGATTTTTGTTCATTAAGTTGTACTGAAATTTTATTGAATATTTTTTTATAGATTGACATTACGGTCGACGATACGAGAATGATGGTGTTATCAGGGAACAAACATTAAATTTAATTATTTTTAATATTAATTTTGAACATTAAACATTTTGTTTGAGCCTGTCAAAATGAGAAGTATTTGTTTCTCTATACTACGACAATATAATCCTTGATCATAGTAGAGCCCAGTTCTCACCTACGTGACTTTCCTTTTATAAGTAATCATGGCATACGTACAATTAGGATAAATTGTTTTAAAGGAATAGATAATAAATTGAAGTAAAATACAAGTTTACTTAGAGATCTATTTTGTGAAGAAATGTGTTTTGTGCCAACAGCCTTTGTAAGCTCTACAGCGCATTGGAGGAACAACGTTCTTGTATTTCAAATACTTTAATTTATTTTGCATCAACAACATAAACTTTGTTGTTTTGTTTTGCAAACTTTTTGTTGAACCTTCATAGCTTTTTGGGTGTTTTTTTTAAAGTATGATAGCCATACTTGTTCACATATAATATTAACAGTCATATTAATAATTTTAAATAAGCTTAGGATAGTGCTACGCCAACAGCCGAATGGTGGATTTGAATCTACGAACTTACGATTCCCTGACTGTACCCTGAACCTTTAGGCTATTGACGCTTAAAATATTGCATAAATATAGCATACATGGAATAAATATGTCTATTACATGTATCGTTTACAGCGATATGGCCGTTAGAAAAGTTTAGTCTTATTCAATTAACTATACATACTTTAATATTAGCAATAAAGTATTTATAGTATTAAACTATTTATTATTTAAAAAACAAAATAACGTAGCAAAAATTGTGTTTCAATAATACTTTGCTTCAGATTCGATTCGTCGAGATTCCAAACTAGAAATTGCAGCGCTGTCAAATATACCTCTGTTACTGTGGGCGAGCTTAAAAGCTTTTATTTAATAAAAAAGTTTACAATCCTGCCACGCGACGTAGCTTTAATTTCTTATATATGTGGGATTCTTGTTTTAACCCTCATGTTGGTTTATATGTTATTAATTGACGGTGTTTTTCCTGGGGTGAAAAAGAGCGCCTACTAACAATAAACCACGGTTAATTACAGGGTTGAACCTTTTTGTGGTAGGTGCTTAGCTATTATGTCGCGTTTATTAATGGAAGACTTTTAAACTAAATATGTTCATCTCAATAAATCTCTCTCTCTTGGCCTTTCTTGCTATTGCCCACATGACGATGAGGTCAGCTTTAGCAGAGTTTTGCGCTGCCTCATGTCTCACTATACTCTCCCATCTTGTCTTGTGTCTTCCTTTGCATATGTTAGTCTCAATGAAGAGTTTATATTTTATTCTGAAATATTTTTATAGGACAATGCGCTAAGTACATGTGTTCACATTCGCCAGTGGACAACCACAACACCAGAAGAGAGATTCGGGAGACACTTTTCTTGAAGGTAAAGTCAGGTATCAGTAAGTACCACTGGCTAGAGTCGATTCCATAAGTGGTTGTGCGCAGAATAAAAATAAGTGTAAATGAAGATGGCGACAGTAAAATTCGGAATCCTAATGATTGGTAAATGTAATAATAAAGTGGTAGATAATGATATAGCAATGTAATGTTAAAAAAAAACAACAAGTGAGCGTGGATGTACGTCTTCGTCGTACGTTGACGTATACGTAAACGTCTACATCTACGTGTCAGTCTATTAGGTCTGCATCTATATTTTCATCTTCGTCTACGTCTATTTCTACGCCTACGAAGTCGTCTACGTAATCATCTACGTTTATATTTATGTCTGCGTCTAGGTTTTTGTCTATTTATTATGGTAATAAGTATTAAATAAAAAGAATCAAATTTCAATTATTAATAATATACTTAAAAATAAATTAGTAATTGTCTCCTCCTTGAAGCGTAACGTTAATAAAACAGGTGATTAACCGCCTAAGTATAAAAAGGCGTTACGGCCTTACCCTACAATTTGACGTGATTTATTACAAGTAGGCGGCCAGTTTCACCCTTAACAACAAACATATAATTTTAGTTTCAAAAGGTCGAAAGTTTTACGATCGGTAGGACGTTCAAAGTGAAAACCAATAAATGTATGTGAATTACTTTGGGTGGTAGAATCAACTTAACCTATTTAACAGTATTTTTTTACAAAAGTCTATGAGGTGGTATATTGTCTCGCAGTTGGGCACTAAAACCTAATAAACGAGCGTTATGGCGCAATAACTCCTTAGTTAGAGAGTATTATTTCTTAGTAATCGGAGACAGTGACGGACTTCGCGATAGTTTTATCCTAAAACTTTCTCCTTCATCGCTAAGCACTCCGTAAATCAGCATCATCGTAGCGACTCTGTTCTATCAATGGGTCAGCATTATTGGAGCAGTATTATGATATCATAAAATACCGGATTAACGTGCCATAATGTAGCAATAAAGTTACCATTATGTGCACCCGGTGAGTGAGGTAATAACAGCCGTACTGTTCAGCGCACCTACAACTCAGGTCTTGTGGATATTCATGGCATCTGTCTACCCCAGACAGAGATAATCTCTACCTGCATTTCATCAAGCTTGTTGTGCGAAGTAGATTAGGTCGACAAAATCTTTAGGTAAAATGAGCCATTATATTTTAGATAGGTTCTTACTTACAAAAAATCATTGGCCACAGTTTTGGCCAACTTTATCACCATACCACCAGGTTGGGTTCACCACTAGCCACAATATGCTGTTGCATTATTTTAAAAATGATTAGTTTAGCAGTGGCCAGAAGAAACTTTGAGGCTATTCCAAATAATCCTTACAGTCGTGTCTTCATCTCTGTTGAAAAAGAAGTAACAGCCTACATTATATCTTGCTGTTGGGCACAGTCCTTCTCTGTCCCTGTGACAACAAATTGCAAAATGATTCACCACCCATTAAAAAATGGGCATGACACAAATACGAGCAAACCTCTCTTCCGTACAACATACAGCCTAACACCTTCACTGTCAACACGTCAATTACATCATAGAGAACTTGAAACAATTTAATAACACCTAAAACTAAAACAAACCTGACAACAAAATCTAACAAACTTAAATAAAAATCAATTCAATTACCAAAACCATCAAAATAATCTGAAAATTAGAAATCTTAACAAATAATCAACTTAATTAACGACAACCTAAAAAAACCTCCCGGTGGCCCTTCCTCGGTGCATGGTGAGGGGCTCCGGGATCTCCAGTGGAACGCACCGGAGCCCCTCTGCACTGTGCTCATAGAGAGGACTTCCCGGGGGAGGTTACTCCCTCCCCCCCTGTGCCCTCGCAGTGCAAGGCGACACGGGCCAGCCGATGTCGCCTTCTTCCCGGGTCCACCTTGGCGGACGACAAAGGCCCCCACCCTTGTCGCCCAATGAACCCGAGGCCCCTTTTAGTCGCCTTTTACGACAGGCAGGGGATACCGTAGTCTTATTCTTGAGAGCCCAGAACTACAGGGTTGCGGGCCGGTCTGCCCCCGGCCCGCCTGCGCCATCTCCAAACGGGATCGGCCCGATCCCGTTCGGCGGTCTCCTTGTGCGTCATTACTGACTCACAGAAGGAGACCAGCGCCTTCCAAATTAACGACAACCTAAACCTAATACATTTAAACAGACAAATAAACATCTAAAAATATATACGAACAAGCAACTTAAATAAGAAAGTAGCAAACTTATAATAAACCAAAACAAAGCGGCACATTTCAAATCTCGTGGCTAAACATATATACCCGTAGTTCACTACGGATCACAATTTCTAGGACATGATTTCGTCACGATGTTATGCTTCACCACCGAGTAAATAGTAAATTGACACTTAAATTGCAAACCAACAATTTCATTGGTGACGGCACCGGGGATCGAACTCAAACCAGTTTACACGGATAATTCGCATTTAGACGACACGACGTATTTATTCAACTGAAGCGACCAAAAGACAAACAAAGACAAAACCAAGCACGTACCGATAAAATACGTCACCTCGCTTTTGTCATGAAATTAATTGCATCTGGTCCGGCCGCTATACTAGGGAACCATTTGTTAGCCGAGGAAAATAAATTAACAACCTACGTGATGCTCTTTTTCATTGCCGACAAAATGTATCTTGGACCAACAACGAATTTGTAAATGGATTCTTATTAAATTAAGAATAGGAAAATTTGACTAAGCATTTGAATAGATCAGTGATTCTATTAAACGAAAGAAGAAACAGTTACTATTTTCAACCGGATTTTCAACTATTTTCAACTTCAAAAGGGGGACGTTCTCAAATCGACCGTTTTTTTTGCCCTTCCTCGCTCTGGGATATCTAGTCGAACGCACTAAGCCCCTCTCCATTGTGCACGTTCCGGGGAGGTTACTCCGTCCCATAGCACCCTCGCGGTGCTAAGGCGACACGGGACCACCAGTGTCGCCTTATTCTCGGGTACACTTTAAACAAACAACCTTGTTGCCCGTGAACCGTGCCCGGCCCCTTTTAGTCATCTTTTACGACAGGACTACGCGGGTGATACCAATTATACTTGTGTTGTATTGATCTAGTCATGACAAATAGATGCTGAACTGGCCTTTTGCCGACGGTGTAAATTTGTTAACTTGGTGGAGGTTGTCCAGGCACTTGATTGTTTTACCTAACTTTACTTAGCTTTACGAATGCAATACCGATCGGCACACACTAAAGGTTTAACAATAGCACAATTTCAAGTATTAATACTAAAACTAATTTAAACTTCGAGTAATGACCTGAGACCTCTGTTATTAACCGCAAAGACAATGGATATTCGCTTCTGTAACTTAATTGAGTAACTCACGTTCCCGTCTACATTTGGTCTTTTACCTCGAGCACGTGGATTTCGTATCAACCAACTAGTATAATACAATACTAGGAAGTCCGCTGTATGATTTGAACCTCGATATATATATATATATATCGATATATATGTATATCTATCTCTGTTATAATTTAAAATATATTCTTCTGATTATATTTTTGTATGTATGGCTTATGTTTATTCCTATCCTTATAAATACTTTGTCCTTATTATAAACAATTCTTTCTATTGTTTATTTCTTTCTTAACTTTTCTTAATACCCAATCTATTTATGTTAGCTCTACTGTCCTACTGGGCTGGAAGAGATTGCTCATAGCGATAAGGCCAGCCCTTGCCCACTTTCAGTTTAATCTTAGTTGTTACATTTATTTATTGTAATTATTATGAAATTGGATCAAAAAATAATCTATCTACATATTTTTTTTATTTTATAAAAAAGTTTATTATATCAATATCACATTAATAATGATATCAATAGATAAATCTCGTAAATTTTTCGCTGCGTCGCTCGTTTATTTTTAAAGTGCCGTAATGACAAGCTGTCACAGGAAATATATTAATTTTCTACCTCCACTTCCTTTCTCAATCTCTCGTTACGTTAACGTTACGTATTCTTATCACCCTTCCCTAATATTTTTTTTAATATATTGTGCCCTTTAGTGAGACTTATTTTTACCGACTTCAAAATGGAAAAAATGTTGTTTTGGTATAAGTGCGTTATTTAGTATATATATATACATTCTTATGTATGTAGTAAAAAACGGTTATTATAATTCACACAATAGATACTCCAATTGTATTTATTTGTATATGCATGGATATTTAATTTCACACGATAGTAACAGCTGCAATATATACAATACAATATGATATTTTAAATATGTTTTTATTTATTGTAGTTATTGATAAGTTTACATAGAATGAAATAGCAGTTGCTAAAACTATTTTTATCTAATAAGTGGTGTATACATTTTTAATAAGAGACATGGTAATAAATTCAATCCAAACTCGTGTGGAGTGCTACGTATTTTGTACATAGCGGCCACGTTATTTATTTAAATGTTTACATGCCATAAAATGTACATAAAAGCCCATTGAAAAAAGATGGACACAACATTTTGCACAAAATCGACAGCATTCGTTAGTGTTACAGTGGAGTCTGAATCAAATCTGTAAGCGCGTCCAATCAATCAATCCCTTTTTAAGTGCTTTAACAAATAAAATTTGCTCTATTTGTTATTTTTTTCAGCTGATTGCGACTCTTATGAGAAACAGAGACGAAGAGAAAAAGAGAGATATATTCACTTATAGTAGAAGTGACCGAGTTCTTATAATCAGCCTGAACGTAAATTATCCCCTCGGGAGGCAGTCGCCATTTGACTATTTCCGACCGAGTGGCAAACTCCCGTTCCTGTCCCCTCAAACAGCGCATAGTCCCAGTTGGAAACTATATGACTTGAAACATTGTAATATTTAAAATATATATACGAGTATATATATATATATAGTTATATTATGACTCGTCATTATTATGATTAAAAAAAATATTACTTAAATGCACATATTCCATACAAAAAAAATCAGTTTTACTCTACAACGAGGAAGATAAAAGTTAAATGGGGTTGAATGGAAGTGAAATGTAGAAGAAGAAAATAAATGTAAACGCAATAACTTCTATATACAACTATGACACCAGAAGTAAATGATCCATATTTAGTAGTGTTTTCGTCACTGAGTGTAAAACATTTACCATTTTTGTGACTGAGAATTTTATTATAAGCAAATATTTGATTGATGAAATCTGTTTGTTAAAAATTCTCGATATTTCGCTATTTTATAAAAAAAGATGAAAAACCAGTTTATTGGTAACAAGTAAATTTAAAATTTAAAACAAAAATCGACTTCAAATCCAATCAAATGTTAAACTCACAGACGCCCTTTGTATTCCCGAATTATCGTAGGAATATAACGTAATAGAATTAATCAAAACCTTACCAAACTCACATTAAACTACCTTTGAAGTACATGATTCACAATAAAAAAGAAATCATCGAAATCGGTTGGCATGATATTGAGTTATTCGCCCATTTATCGCGCACATAATACAAATTTAAGACTTACATGATTTTCTTATTTGAGAATTGGACCACGCTGGAAGTACAAGCATTGAAATGAACAAAGAATCATCAAAATCGGTTCATTCAGTCGAAAGTTATGAGGTATCAAACATAAAAAAATACATTCAGACGAATCGAGAACTTTCTTGTTTTTTGAAGTCGGTTGAAAACTGTCAGGTGTCAGGGTGTGCCCTTATCATTAGGTTCAAATTGGAGTCGCTCCAGATTATTATTGTTCTATATAAGATAAACATCTTAATAACAGAATTACTGTAGAGGTAATTTATACAAGTTAAATATGAAATTGTGACAGATTGTCAAATTAATTCTCATTTGTCAGTTGGGAGTTTTGGAGTTATTATGTTTTGGAGGTCATTAAGTCATTTGGGTTAATGTCTGTAATTAGAAATATTATCATAAAACCTCATCGTTTTAATGGCTGTTCCCTGACATTTAAAGTTCTCTGAAGGGAATGTATTTCATCTTTATTCTTGGGAATTAATTTTGATTTGTGAAAAAGAATATTTTGACTATTGACACTTGGAGCAGTTGCATTTGTAATTTTAAGTAAAGTAAGTGTTACAAAACAAAACTAACTTACGAAGAGAGTGGAGCACTTTATATCTTTGTTAACAAAGCTGTTTATAAATTAACATTTTTGATCGATTTAGTAATATTTTCGAGCAAAAAAACGACTTTAAATCAAATCAAATGTAAAACGCGATTACATGCGGACGCCCTCTTTGTATATACGAATTGTAGTAGGAATATTATGAAACAGTACTATTTCATAGACTAACAAAAGTCTCATGAAACTACTCTTAAAATACAGGATGTTTACTAAAAAATGAATCATTGAAATTAGTTGATAATTAAATTGATTGTAATTATTGTAAAATTGAAGCAATAAAGAATCTATCTTATAGTATTTAAAATTAATTACAGACGCCAATAACAAAAGATTAAGATGAATTCCCCGTTCGTTTTAAATCAAGAAAAGGTCAACTTGAAAGTGATGAGGAATATTATAAGGTCACAAAGGCGACGGGATCAGTTGATCGTTAGGACGAGGACACTTAAGTTTAAGAGGAGGGTTACTTGAAGAGGAGTTTTAAGTTAATTGCTCGAGTGCTTGTAACGGAATGCCATGGGTTAATCTGTTATTTAGATGTCGGTTGAATACGTTTTACAATGTAGGAGGTATATCCTTTAAAACTCTATGTTTGGTATTGAGTCAGCCTAAGGGTTTAATTTACTTCACTTACACTTAAGAAGGTAATTAATGTTTTATATCTTATTAACGTTTTAAACTTTAGCTTATTATTAGTGTCGCTTTGCCCCCTAACATACCAGACCACTGTCGACTAACGATGGCTTTCAATATTCGACCTTCAATCTAAGATTGTTTCCTAGCCAGATTTTATTTGATCCATCGATCGATTCGCAATCCACATTTCAATATCTGATCTCGGTGAAGCCGAGAGATAGATAGAGATTAAAAAGAGGGATCGATCGTAAATATAGATCGTCTCTCATGATTCGTTTTACGCCGTAAAAATAATATACATATAGAAATAATTATAAAGATGGTAATAATTGGACCAAAAATAATATAATTTTAATATAAATTATGGAAATAATATACTTAATAATAATTAGTACAGAATCTTATACAATAAAAATATTACATTATTATACCTAAAACGGAACGTAAGTCACTAAAAAAAAACGTGGAAACAAAATAAAACAAGCTTGTGTTTTATTTTATTGTACGAACTACGCAGTGAAAAGAGATTTTTTTTTGTCTTTATATGGTTTGCCTGTTAGGGATTTAATTAAAAAGATTAACAAAAATATGCAACTAGTAGCTGTAAATAATTAATATTATTCCGTATAAATAACTAAATTTCTCCCTTTAAGTGATCATCCTTATTAACAGACTGCTGCATTACTTATTAATAAAACGTAATTTAAAAAATAAAATAAATGTATACGGGGACAATTGTTTTCCTATAAACGTAACAATCTCCGTGACTTCCAATTTAACATTTTATGGGGCCCTTTCTGTCGAAATTTCCTAAGCATACAAATCTCTAGGCTTTACTACTAGTCGTAAATTGAAAGAGTAGTTTCTACTGTAGTATAAAGTACGAAATTGGTATTCCTTACCTTTACGAAGGGAATTTCCAATTATTTTTATTTCATCTATGGATTTACAGAATATTCGACTACCGCTACTAGCTTTTTATTATCCATATATGATAGGTAGTAGGGAGATACTTGTCTACAACTATTAAGGTTCAGGCTAAGCGACTTAAGAAATATGCCACCTCTTAATCCGGTGAAACAGTGAGAGTCAGCTTCTCTGGCACCTGTATAGACTCGTCACAAAAAAATCCAAAACTGTAATAAAAATATTGATAGTAAGATATAATATGCGTCTGTAAAAATCAAAGCCTATCCAAATAGCAGTCACATAACTTCACATATATATATAACGTTCTAGTATATTTTGTCAGTGGAGGCAAATAACATAATCGCTCCAGATAATCACCATCATCGTGATTGTATCACCCAAAGGCCGTGGCTTTCTGGAGGTCTGCGGTCTTTACGTTTTTGAGTAGGCTTCGAAATCGCCCCCTAGGCGTATATGTTTATATATATATATATAGGCTAAGGCTGAACCTTGTCAATTTTGATATTTGAACAACATTCCCCTTTGATCTCTCAAAGATTGCTCTCACTATATATGTGAACAGGAAAGTTCTGTTTGTGTGTTTGTAATTTCCTTAAAGTGGTTTGCAGTATTTAATTGATAAGGTGAATTTAAGCAAAGTTTAGTTAAAGTTAGACGCTTCCAATGCATGACTACACATAAGCTTATGATATCATGACCTTCAATAAAATTACTAATTCGAGATATAATAACTAATAAGAGATATATTTGCCTAACGAAATTAAGATAAATAACTAAATTATTTTCTAGAATAAACCACAGAGATTTCTTATCAGGACGTTTAAAATAAGGTTTTCCATCTAAAACTTTCATATCACGAAGTGTTCACGAGTATATGGTCACGATAATACGGTCTTTAGGCCATTAACTTAAAGCTCAAATAAGTTTGCCATTAACCTTCAATGTGAAAGGAGCTCTCGAAGGATCCTTATGGACTCGTTATTCAAAATATAAGGGCCCCAAAGCTGAGGGCTATAAATCACAGACTTTTCTGACACGCGACAAAAGAAGAATTATTAGTTAATTATAACAGTTGCTTTTTTTTGCTTCCAACCGATTAAAATAAAATATTTTCTTTCATGGCTGTGATGAGGTGTTCGGAAGTAAGGAGTAATTTAAGATGAGTAAATCCTTGTCTCAACTTAGTTAATTAATACTGTGAGCCAGTCGTGGTTAGAGATGAACGATAGGGTAGAGTAAATTAGACAAGAACATGTCCATGAACATAGAAGTAGACGAAGATGTAGTATGTAGAGTTAGGCGTAAACGAAGGTATAGACGTAGACGTAGGTGAAGATTTAGGCGTAGACGTAGGCTCCAGCGTGGACCTAGACGCAGACGTAGGTTCCGGCATAAGCGTAAACGTAGGTATAGACGTAGATGTACAGTTAGGCGTAAACGTAGGTATAGACGTAGATGTACAGTTAGGCGTAAACGTAGGTATAGACGTAGATGTAGGTGAAGACGTAGGCGTAGACGTAGGCTCCAGCGTGGACCTAGACGCAGACGTAGGTTCCAGCATAGGCGTAAATGTAGGCATGGAAGTGGGGACTTTTTAATATATTTTTAATATTTATAGGCATAGATGTTCTGGTAGATGTAGTTGTAGACTATAGAAGTAGTAGATGTAGACGAAGACGTATACGTAGTAATCTCATAACAAAAAAAACATAACAATTTCAAATGGCCTTAAGGGAGGGCCTGTACTGTAACAGTGTACATAAAAAAACTGTTTATACTTACTTGTCTTTTTTAATAATACTAACAATTGTTTTTTGACAAATATTAACAACATTCTTGTTAACCATTTCAACTAAGCTTAAGCTTGTGCTAGGACATTGGCATTTCAATAGTTCAATAGATAATTTGTACCTACGACCTTACCTTTCGCAGACAGTACCCTACACTGTTAGGCTATTGACGATTCATTACGCAAAGGACACATTTATTATATAGTGCATGGCCAATCAGATTGAAATTAATTATTTAAAAATTACTAGCAGAAATATTTATTCGTTTTTAAGCGAGCTTTTTTAAATGTGACAGGAGGTGAGCATTTTGCTGTGAGCCGGCTCATCTCTAAATCTCCGACCATCATTCAATAACTAAGCTACTAGGCTTTTTATTACACTTAACAAGTGCTTGACTACGATCCCATCTGATGTTAAGTGGAAATTTAGTCCTAGCAAATCACTAGCTTAGAAAATACATATCCAATCTTCTCTTGAAAACATCCACAATGTCGGAGGAAAAGTCAAAAGAAGGTTTTGATATCAATATAAAATAGGAGACCGATTTATTTTCCTTGCTCTCAAAATGCATTAACTAAATTGGACCAACGTATTTGCAGCATCATTCTAAATTATTTAACCTCTCTTAGCAAAGAACCAGTGACGTATTTACTCTAAATCTTCTGTTTCTATTTGCCGGAGTGGTAACGAGAAATATTTAAACAATGTTTGAGTATTTCAAAGTGAAACTTCTTTAGGCGTGACAATATAAAATCGAGATCGAGTTGTTGTGAAATGCTTTTTAAATATTGCTGTTCACATCTATGAGCTTTGAGCTTTAACCCATCAAGTGGCAAAATCCCGCTCCGGCAGTTAAAAAATGTGTTTGTATGGCGGCGTCCGTTTTGAAATTTTGGTGTATGCAGCAAATACTCTTCGATGCCATTCCCTTGGGAAATCATTGTGGAATAATACTGCAATTTTTTAAACTATACCCGGACTGGGCTATAACATAACTATACTCGGTTATACATATATGTGTATGTTTTTAAAATAGATTAGTATTTTCAAGTCAAATATTTTTCAACTATTGTTAAAAATAGGCTTACTCCCGGAGCAATTGTCCCAATGCCACACGCGCTGTTTGTGGTGCTGTTCGGCGGGAACGAGAGCTTTCCACTCAAGCAGAGATAATCAAAATGGCGTCTGGCATCATTAGGGGATAATAACAACTAATATTTACAACGAGGTATTATTTGTATCGTCAAATAATACACTTAAATATCACTATGTAATTTCAAATTTTATTCTATGTTTTTCACGTACAACTGTCCTGTAGTTTCATGAGCAAAGGTGATCACACAAAGAACAGACAGTTAACTTGTTTGCCACTATTTATATAAAATGCGTATTTGAGGGTACCAAACAGATTTAAGTGAAATATCAGCCACTCACAAGTACTGAGTATCCAAATTTAAAGATAATTTTCCATTTTTACGTTCCACCCTTCTTTGGAACGCTTTTAATATATATTTTTTATAACAACTGGTCATTAAAGATGAAAGGTATTAATAAATCTTGTCAGATGATAGCGCAACTTTTCCCAAGAAAAGTCAAGAGGCTCATTATTTTATTAAACTCGTCGGCTTTGATATTACGATATTACAAGGATCCTCTCATGGTACATTTAGAATATTCGCTGACTGCTTCATATTTATTATTTAAAATATATTCAGGCACGAGACGTTCAAGATACAAGATCGTGCAGTTAATCTTCTATAAATTAACATTTACACCTAATTGTATACATATGTTAGGAAAGGTTATATCTTCCTTAAGTTATTCTACTTGGGCTCATTATCACGCACAAAGTCCCACTTTAGCACGGCAAACAAAAGTATTTAGAACACAAAAAATAATACGTTTATAGATGAAGAGAAAGACAAAATGACTTACGCACTTCTCCTCCGCTTCAGTGTCACGCCGACACTACTTACTTCAGAAGAATAACGGCTTAACTTCTTGAAGACTGAACTGCCTTCCGCTCCGCCAGGAGCGCCATATTTATCTCTGTGTCGATGCTCCGAAATCGATGACAGATCAGATAGACGCACGGCTGTCTGAGGCCGTTGAAGTGTCAGTATTGCCTGTATAAACCTAATGTTGCCCCACGATTAATATTGTTACCTAACACATATAACTATCGATAACAACGTAGTGGTATCAAATTATGTGTATTATATATGTATTATTTATCTACCCTTACATGCTATATAGCTTTATCTAGATTGGTATACAACTAGTCATTTAAAGGCACTATGTCGGCCAGTCGGCAGCTATAAATGGACCGTTGGGCTTAGTGGTGAGATGAGTCATCACTCGATGAATACAGCGAGAGTTTTGTAAATTAAAGAGGAATTATATCATAAGAACGTGCTTCAGGTATCATTTTAACGAGGTAAGTTAATGCCTTCCACGTATACGATCCTCCGCTTTCCGCATTCAGCCATTTCTAGCTATCTTTATAGAGGGCGCCCTAATCTTCTCCGAAGATTGTTGCCAACCACCAAAGCAGGCTGGGCTTAGAAGAGGCTACAGCACCGTCGACCATATCAATACACTTCTGCAGGCTATCCGAAGAACTACAGATTATAATTAGCCTTTGTATATATAGGAAGCTTTTGTGGGCTACGAAAAAGCTCTCGACTCTATCATGTCCTTGTCAATGCCAGAATGCTTACAGCGATAATTGCAATAAGAATTATTAATTCTATCTCATTTTTGAGGGAAACTTAATATAAGATACATTTATTATATCTATTAATCGTTCTAAATTTAATACGAAGTAAGTTTTAGTTAATATAACCATATTTATCCGTCAGTTATATTTGAAACAGTAAGTAGTTTAAAGTAGAAACTTTAGTAACATTTTAAACTTTTGCCAGGGCTTTAATAAATGGTTGTAGGGATTAAACTAACTCTTCCCCGAGCACTAACTTTGCTCACGATTCCCTCGGGTTTCACGGTTCACTTGAACTACGAATTTATACAGCCTCTATGCAAGCTTGTTTGGTTTCAATGGAGTACTGCAAATTGTAAGGCGGAGTTATTTAATGAAAGCGTATTCATTCTCATTTAGAAGACAGTAATTAGTGAAAATTTACAATATGTAAGTATAAGCTCTCACATCCTTTTAACCCTAGCGTGGTAAGTAAAGACAGTTTTGCAGTCCGCTTTTCACCAAACTTATGCACAATTTTTGTACCGCGGGGTTTTATGTACTAAAAAAAAACCAGAAAAAACGCTTTTCATTCGAATAAACTCGACTAAAAATCGAAGCCGTGCACATATCGTAAACGGAAGGGCTTAGCTTAGGCTTTCAAAATTTATGTTCATATTAAATAAAACAATTAAATTATTTTTCTATTGAGTCATAACGGCAATGCTTTAGTGCTTTTTATAATTAATATTATATTATATTATTACTAATAAAAGAGTTGTCTCAAAATGGAGAATAATACAATGCTGTCTGCCCCTTTGGGTAACGGTCATTGACGTTTATGATGTATATTTGTCATTGCGATACGTTGGAGACATTTATTACTGTCGCATGTTCACGTTAATTAATTGATGGTACTTGTATGTCCGCGCGACGGCCTTAGCCCGAGTAATAATTAATGACAAATCCGTGACCGCAGCTAACAATAATCACGGAGCCATTTAACAGGTTTGACGTACTGCTTTTATCTCAGGCATACCTCTAAATAAAAGGAAACTGAAACTGTCTGAAGAAACGGAAAATGATGGGTACAAGCCTGCTAGCTAAGTAACGCCTTGCCTCTAAGCTGTCCACTTATACATAAATCTAGAATGAAATATAAGAATCAACTGTTTAAAGAAGCACGACAGTGTTAAGCAAAATGGAAATCTAAAAAGAAGAAGAGTTTGAATGTCGATTCATTTAAGGTATGTTTGAAAAAGTTGATCGGCCACTGCACCCGACTATTGTCATAAAACTACTGACTTCTGTCAGTTTAAACTTTAGTTTTGGTTGTGATGGTTAATGAAGTTATCGATATCATATAATTATTCTTTTATTGTGTAACAATACGGTATCTAATAAAAAGCAGGAAGGGAGGAAATCTTCAAAAAGATACCCCGCCTTCTAGGGGGAAAGCGGCGGTTATGTGAGGTTTGACCCACTAAAACCTTCCTGGTGGCGATGACGAGGGGCTCCGGGATCTCCAGTGAAACGCACTGGAGCCCCTCTGCACCGTGCTCCAGTAGAGCACATCCCGGGGGGAAGATTACTCCCTCCCTCCCTGTGCTCTCGCGGTGCAAGGCGACACAAGATCTCGTATCTAGGACATATATTACGACACTATATATAAGTATAATAATGATGTACAAAATAGTAGAAAAGGGGTTGGACTAAGAAAGAAGTCATGGCGAAGGAACATCAAGGAATGGACCGTAATCGTTATCCATAAACTTTTTTATTTAATTTTAATCGATAGTAATAAAAAATAAATTGACATTATTTTTTAATACTTTGCATTATGTAAAAAAAAACTTTGATATGACCAAATTAAGACGGCGAAGTTGTCACCAGTCGCACGATGGGATCAATCGAAGTCGACATCTACCGCGTCAACAACAACGAGCGCTACGCCAATTAAGCTACGAGTATCGTAGCTTGTGAATAAATCGTATATATCGGCCCATTACTGTAGGGTATTCACACATTAAGTGTGAACCCAGCGGCAGTGAGAGACACTGCCAGTCTGTAATAAACTGTCAGCCTACACACCCGCGTTTTTATTTCGATACACCACAGTGGCGACGAGGATAAAAGTGAATTATTTTTTTTTTTTTACAATGTCGATCGGCAAAGTAAACGAGTTTTGTTTGAGAACAGGCAACTGGTCCCTGTATGTGGAGCGCCTGGAAATGTATTTTGTGGCGAACAGAATACAGGAAGAAAGATGGCTGCCTACGTTAATCGCAGGTATGGGCGATGAAGCGTACGAATTGCTAAGCAATTTGGCGAGTCCTACCAAGCCGAGCGAGAAAACGTACGAAGAGGTGGTGAGTATATTAAAAGAACACCTGCAGCCAAAACCATCCTTTATGGCGGAGCGCTACCGTTTTAGACAAAGGAGGCAATTACCGGGGGAAACTATAGTGCAGTACATTTCGGAACTAAAGAGGTTGTCTAAACATTGCGAGTTCAACGCGGTACTAGAAGATAATTTGCGTGATCAACTAGTATGTGGGCTGCTCAGTGACGTCATTCGTCAGCGTTTGTTTTGCGGAGGATAACCTCAAATATGCCAATGCAATAAAAATCGCATGTGGCATGGAGGCAGCAGAACGTGACGCGGCGGCGGTAGACGATGCGGGGAGCGCGGGAGGCGTGGCCGGAGCGGCGTGCAGCAGGGGCGCAGGAGGCGCAGAGCGCAGCGGACGCGCGAGCAGCGCGTGCGACGCAGTGCATGCCGTGACGTCGTCGGCGAGGCGAACCGAGCGGCAGGGTGACGTATTGCGGTCGCATGGTGGTCGTGAATATGGCGGCGGCACTACAGTGTACTGTAATGGGTGCGGGTCGCGGGACCATAAGCGAGATAATTGTCGCTACAAGACATTTGTCTGTAGCGGGTGTAAAGCCGGGCCACTTACGACGAGTTTGTCCGAAAAAGGCTACAACGACGCGGCGCGGTGTGCATCATGTGCAGGCGCCGGAGATCCAACTTAAATTGAAAAGTTTATTTAAAAATACTCTTAATGTGATAGACCAGATGTAACAGATTACGCTATAGATGATGTGCTTCAAGAGCCATTCAAAATGCACAGTAATTAACGGTTTACAAAAGTAGACCAGTCAGAATTATTCCTTAAGTCCGTACGTCCAGTGTTTACTCAGTATACGTACGAGATGGTAAAAGTGTGATGGAAATAACAAATAAACGGCTTAACTTTTATTTACGAATACCCATTAATTTTTCACTTTGCACATTTTGCACTTTTGCTTGTACAAATAATATTTTGGTAAGTGGTCTTTTTTTACCAACTACACAGTTTGGCCAGAAAAGCTGGCCTTGACTGCTTCGCCGGATTGAGAGGTGACATTTTTTTTTTTAACGAGGAGGAAATCTTCAGAAAGATACCCCGCCTTCTGGGGGGAAGGCGGCGGTTATGTGGGATTTTTACCCACTAAAACCTCCCCGGTGGCCCTTCCTCGGTGCATGGTGAGGGGCTCCGGGATCTCCAGTGGAACGCACCGGAGCCCCTCTGAACTGTGCTCATAGAGAGCACTTCCCGGGGGAGGTTACTCCCTCCCCCCCTGTGCCCTCGCAGTGCAAGGCGACACGGGCCAGCCGATGTCGCCTTCTTCCCGGAATCCCACCTTGGCGGACGACAAAGGCCCCCACCCTTGTCGCCCAGTGAACCCGAGGCCCCTTTTAGTCGCCTTCTACGACAGGCAGGGGATACCGTAGTCTTATTCTTGAGAGCCCAGAACTACAGGGTTGCGGGCCGGTCTCCCCCGGCCCGCCTGCGCCATCTCCGAACGGGATCGGCCCTCTCCCGATCCCGTTCGGCGGTCTCCTTCTGCGTCATTACTGACTCACAGAAGGAGACCAGCGCCTTCCATTTGGATTTCCCCGCCAGTGCAGCCGCTACTGTCGCTGGCGGGGAGAGGTCTTGCCCGATCTGCTGGACCAGGATCCGTCGCTCCGTTTCCCATGCGGGGCACACGGCTAGCGTGTGCTGCGCGGAATCCCGGTCGCAGCCACAGTGGTGGCATTGCGCGGTCGGTTCGCGCCCTATCCTGTTCAGGTACTCACCGAAGCACCCGTGCCCGGTGAGTACCTGCGTCAGGCGGTACGTGACGTACATCTCCTTCTTCCGTAGCCAGGCTTCGAAGTTCGGCAGGAAGGCACAGACGATGCGTTGGCGCGAGTAACGCGGCTCGGCGAGCCGCTCGCGCCACACGTCCATCGCATGTCTGTGTTCCTGCCGACGCACCTCTCTCGCATCCAGGGGCGGCTCGGCCCCACCGTGGATAGCCCGGACGCGCATATAAACACGCGCGTCCAACTCTTAGGTTTAGCCTGAACCCTATCACTGGTAACTTTACACAAGGGCCCTCCCGGTGAAATTGGTAGAGGATAACTTCTATGATACAGGCTCGGCCTCGTTTAGACAATAGAAAATCCATAGAAAGTTTAATTTCATTATTTTAATGATTTTCTATATTAAAAGATTTTGTACGTATTTGACTCTTTAAATTATTTTTATTTTTTATTTTCATTATTATTCTTTATCTGTAATCACCGAGCCTAATGGTTTAGGGTACGGTCTGGTAGTTCGAATCCACTATTTCACTATTGTCGTGAACCATCTTGTAGCACAGGCTTCAGCTTAGTAGGAATGGTTAACAAGAATGGTATTAATATTCGTGGCCAATAGATATATAGATCGTCCTAGAATAAGATATATAAATCCAATTGGGGACATATAGAAAAAAAGGGTAGGTAGGAAGAGCCTCGACCCGATAATTATGTATGTGTACATGTTTGAATGTGAATGATTTTTTTGCGTAAATGTTGGTATTTGTATTTTTTGTACGAAGACTAGCTCAATTGAACTGGTGAATCAAATATAATTACACAGGAAAATGCAATATTAAAAGATGCCTGAATTGAACAAAAACAGGAAGTATGTTTAATAATTACGAATATAGTAGTAACGTGAAAATTCAATTTGCTCATCGCATTCAGCTTTGTGATTTAATCTCTTCGTATTAATACATTTATGGACTTTCCATTGTTCAGTTTTCACCTATGAAATGCCTTGTTTATATCGGATTGAACATTAATTGCCCACTATTGCACGCGCGTAGAGCGTCTACGAAACGCTACGTTCGACAAGCTGCTATCACTCAACGCTTGCAATTCTATTGTTCAACTTATTAAAATATAACATATTATTAGTCTTGATAAAAAGTAAATTCTATAAATGATTTACATTGTTAAAAGAAAACTAGTATAATAATATAAAAAATCTTGGTAGAGCACCCTTCACTTGCATTAATCTTGCAAAAAAAAAATTATTCATTCTTTATTTTCACACAGTAAAAAGGTTCACATAGGCGGAATTAATACCAGAAGGCATTCTCTGCTAGTCTACCTTGGGGTTGTGTAGAGACAAAGTCACAGGTGCAAGCTATGTAAAAAAATTAAAAATAAAAGAAAACTATAAAAACATAAATGCATACATATAATATTACATTGGGACATATATTGACTAGTAATCCACATTGGAATATATTGACTGTAAAATTTACATAGAGGTATGGATAAGAAGAAAAACAATTAAGAATATATTCATTCTAAATAAACGAGCACTAGGCTATGAAAATGAAATACAAAAACAGAAAATTTTTGGCTAAGAAAACCCAGTATAAACCCGGTATCGGAACCTTTTTTTGGGAGTAAAACGTAGTAATTTGTAAATACGTACAAATCTACGTGTAGAATTAAACAATGCCATCAATTGCCATCTGCAACGTTTACAACTCGAACTGCTAACGGTCAACTAATCCTAACAATTCAAAGTATCCTAATAGGCTCTTTATCTGTGATTCTTTATAATTTTAAATGATTTTCAGGACGAGTCTCACGCTTTTAACTATTAAAATTTATTTTGATGGTTTTTATGGGTATGTATGCGTAGAAACATAAATAATTATTCACTAATATTGAATATATTATATTCCTGGGTTCGCTCGGTCGGCTGGCAGTTCATTTACACTACGTAATAATTCTACGTCATTTTTGTTCAAAACGTTTCATTTTGAAAGTGGAAATATTTTTTGTTTATTTATTTAATCAAGAAAAACTTACAGCTATTCTTTACTTCTTATATAATTTACAGATATATAACAGATTAGCAGATAACAAGTTTCAAAAATAAGTTACGAAAAAAACAACTCACAACAAGCTTACGTATGAAGGCATCATATAATATTTGATGAATTATTTACAGTTTGTTTTACATTTATATTCATTGCCGAAGCTTAATTGAACTATAAAGTTTTCATGGTTCTGAGAAGATGGGTCGAGAAAAGTAGTAAGTTTCACAGCAATCTTTAATTACCAATGAAGAGGTCAGTTCAAACTACAAAGTAATTTGCATAAAATCTAACTTTGCTCCGCTTGCTTTAATAAATAAGCTAACTTAGATGTATATTGCGTCTTAAGCTTGTACTTTGTGCTTATATGAAATGAAATTTTCGCTATAGCGACGTTTTAAAACATAATTAAATTTTGATTTTAAATACTTTTTCTCTTCTAATAATGATCTCCGCTGACTACAAACACATACTCGCTTACGAGCGTAAGAAAGACAGACAAAAGACAAGAAAGGCTTTTGTTATTTTTTATTTATTGAAGTAAAACTTCTTTACGCACGCTTGACTTGGGGAGTAAGCTGGTGAATGCGTTAGGAAAAGTGTGATCGGGCGAGGCAAAGGAAGAGAAGTGCAAACATACATTCTTTCTCTCTTTCTCTAGCCAGTTACGTTTCGTATATCTAAGACACATATCTTTTGTGTCACACTGTTGGAGCAGGAGAGAGCAGTGCGCGCACACATTTTCTTTCTTGTTTAAATCGTATATTTTCTGTATAAATTATATATATACACTCGTATTTAAATACACAAATGGAGCTAAAAACAATACTTCAGCCAAATGGTGTAAAGTAAAATCGTTTTTTTATATTTTTTAAATTAATCTAACAAGGAATATCGACTTTGTATTGTGAGAAACAGTACAATATCCTCGTAATTTTAATTGTATGCGCTTGCTAATTTTGAGTAAAACTTATGTTACAGCTTACGTGACCTATCTACCCCGTTAAAATAGCGTGCTCGGTATTTTTTTTCAAAGAAAATTCATTAAAGCTTCGTAACCTGAACCGGTGAGCGAGTACTTCAAATGATTACGTTCTTGCTCCAATTTCAGTTCTTAAGTAGAGTTTAAGAACGGACCATAATTATAAAAATAGTAATATCAAGGTAACAATAAAGCGGACGATCAACCTCAAGAACAGATACTATTTATGTATAATAACCAGAACATTCTCCAACATCAACTTTAAAAATCAGGCATATAAAAAATTTTGTAACTGTAGAGATATTAACAAAATAAATTAAACAATTAAAGTACATTAGAAATGAGCTCGGACACAAGTCTGTGGTTGCGCTTTATTGAAAAAAAAATTGTCGCAGGTGTTTTGTTAGTGTAGTAAGTCGGAAATGGAATGAAAGAAGAAGAAGAACAATTGATAAACATAGTATAAATATTGAAAATTACCTCACATTGTTGGGAATTGTATTGTATTCAATAGCAACAGTCCGATGAGACCCACCTTATGCGAAAATTAACAAAAAATGAGCAACCAAACAAAATTGGTAAAAAAAACCAAGCAACTGTATAATATTTGCGTGTGCGCCTGTGATTCATTTTTTCAACCGACTTCAAAAAACGATGAGGTTCTCAATTCGTCTGTATGTTTTTTTTTCTCATACCTCATAGCTGTCGACTGGGAGAACCGACTTTGATGATTCTTAAGTTTATTTAAAAAATGGTTGTTCCCCTGTGTGAACAACCCCAAATTGTCCAGCCCAACTACTAAATTTGAATTATGTGCGCGATAAATGGACGAATAACTTAATATCACGCCAACCGATTTCGAAGATTCATTTTTTTAAAGAAAGGATTACATCAAGGGTAGTTTGATGAGAGTTCGGTTAGGTTCTGCGATAATTTAGAAATACAAAGGCATAGATAGTTCTTGCTAGACGTATTAATATAATAATTGTATTAGAATAATAAAATAAAAATTATTTTCAGAAAAACTTCATGTTTTCTTTACATTAGAAATGAGCTCGGACACAAGTCTGTGGTTGCGCTTTATTGAAAAAAAAATTGTCGCAGGTGTTTTGTTAGTGTAGTAAGTCGGAAATGGAATGAAAGAAGAAGAAGAACAATTGATAAACATAGTATAAATATTGAAATATCTGACTCCCTGTGACGCAACATTTTACAAGTATAATTAAGGGTGTAAAAACGCTTGTTTTCAATAAGACTTTACCGATAGAGACTTTTTTCGAATTTCATTTGCATTACGCAAGAGTAACGCTACGCAGGCCAAATCAGGGCTCATGTCAGAAAACTAGATAACATAGGTGATAACTACATAATATAGATACGACTGCTGGGCATAAGCCTTCTCGGTAAAGAGAGTATAAGAGCACAGTCCGTCACGCGGCACTAATGCGGCTGGACAGACTTGACAGGTCTTAGATAATTTTCTCACACACGTCTCCTCACAATGTTTCAGCACTTCTTCTTCGAGTGCCTCTCTTAGCGTAGGTTGGCAATCACTTGGATATTGGATGGATTTCGAAAGTGATAAGTGTGGACGTTGAAATCGACACAAAAAAATTCATTGGTACGGATCGAACTCGGGTTGTTTAGCGTACAATGCAACTAGAAGCGGCCGTCTGAACACTGTGCCACGATGGTTACATGAAATTATCTAGGTCTTAATTACGAGCTGTGGCTACACTAATTAATCTGTTAGGTACGTAAAATAACACAATAAATATTGAAAATTACCTCACATTGTTGGGAATTCGAAGTAATGAGTTTGATTAAAACCGATAAAAGATGTTTTTTTATTTACGATCCACTCGTCGCTACAGTTTAATTGATTATTCCTCATTTTCATTTTATTGGAGGATTTTTTTATAGGAGAATAGCAAAAGGGCTCATACTTTGTTATTACATTTTTCATGTATTAATATAATAATAAATAATTGTTTTATTTATCGGTTCTTTCACATGATTTAAAAAATAAAATACATCGCTATCTTTCTATATGATCCTATTACAAACAACAGTTTATGTTTATCATCACATTAACACAATAAAAGTTAAGTTAAAGTTACAGCGTTTATATAAAGGCTAATAAATTAGATGCAGTAATGATGCTCATCGGGCATTATATTCAATAGCAATGTCCGATGAGCAACCAAACAAAATTGGTAAAAAAAAACAAGCAACTGTATAATATTTACGTGTGCGCCTCCAATGTATGGTAATGTGGTGATATGTTTTATAATGATTTATTGCATTTTCAACCGACTTCAAAAAACGAAGAGGTTCTAAATTCGTCTGTATGTTTTTTTTTTCTCATACCTCATAGCTGTCGACTGGGTGAACCGACTTTGATGATTCTTAAGTTTATTTAAAAAATGGTTGTTCCCCTGTGTGAACAACCCCAAATTGACCAGCCCAACTACTAAATTTGAATTATGTGCGCGATAAATGGACGAATAACTTAATATCACGCCAACCGATTTCGAAGATTCATTTTTTTAAAGAAAGGATTACTTCAAGGGTAGTTTGATGAGAGTTCGGTTAGGTTCTGCGATAATTTAGAAATACAAAGGCATAGATAGTTTTTGCTAGACGTATTAATATAATAATTGTATTAGAGTAATAAAATAAAAAAATTATTTTCAGAAAAACTTCATGTTTTTCTTTACATTAAGAAACAATTCTTTTGTCCATACAGACATTTAGAAACTTCAGTCAAATTACAAAGCAATCTCTAAGAAAATCAATTAAAAGACTGCATTCTTTAATAAACAAAATCTTCTCAACAAAATTTTCATTAATCTAGATCCAGTATTAAAAAGGTTTTGCCCTCTTTATC
Source organism: Meandrusa payeni (assembly GCA_029286785.1). Taxonomy (NCBI): domain Eukaryota; kingdom Metazoa; phylum Arthropoda; class Insecta; order Lepidoptera; family Papilionidae; genus Meandrusa; species Meandrusa payeni. The sequence continues at coordinate 746,184 of JAGSMX010000023.1, forward strand.
TGAGCTCGTTTTAGTCGATTGGATAATAAATTAATTTAGAAGGCATTAGAAAACGTTTTCTGATTTCAACTAAACACTTTTTAAAAATCTTTATTTCAATTTACGTAATTACACTGAAGGTATTTAGTTGAGATGTATCTATAGATCTCATTTTAATTTTAAACTTATTTGAGTATAAAGATTGGGTAATTTAAAAATGTTACCCCATCAAACTTCGAGACCTGGCGGATTCCATCGTGAATCAGAACCGTCATAGTTGTCTTCCATTCCACCATAGATAAACATAGATAGAGAAGTTATTGAGAAGCATAAATAACGAATTGAGAACCTTCTCCTTTTTTGAATTCGGTTAAAAACAGGTAGATAAGGTAATCCCTACTGCCAAATAAGCATTCTCTTTTATAATACACACTCACCATCCTGGTTGTCTTCCATTTCACCATAGATCTTTATGAAAAATGCAAGGTACTTACCGTACAAGAGTTATTAATTCTTTTAGACAATCTAAAGAAGACATCTTAAAATATGATCCCAACCTATATATCACGTCTGTTGAAGACGCAACAAAAGTAAAATTCGCTTAACCACACCAAAACAAACTTCTCATTTCTTCAAAATACTTTTAAGAGTGAAGCAAAAGAAAATATTTATTTAGACTATAATACCACAAAAAATTTACTAAATAACTCATCATAAAATAAAACATAACATTACTTACATAAATAAAAGCATAAAGCATAACACACAAACACATATATGAATTTATTCACGCACCACAGAAACACACAAACACGCACGCCACACACATTCTCTCACGGTCAAGGACTCAATACCAAAGATAGATTCTTAAAGGATATCTCTCCTACAGTCTAAGTTTAGAAAGTATAAAAATATATATTAGTTTATAAGTATAGACAAAATTTCAGCGATCGAACGAGAGCATCTCGTGTATTAGGTTACGAAACGTCATTAACGTACGCGGGTCTCGTTTAGTATTCATTGTTAGTACACAGAGTGAAACCGTTCTGTAACTCATCTTTATTCAAGGGACCGCAAGTTTAGGGTTGATTATGTTTAAAGTCCCACGTGCACGGTTTAACGATTGCGGCCACAAACTTGTCGGGAAGAGGCCATTTTACGAAGATTTAATTAAACTTTAGGAGTTTCTTTAAATTGAAAATAGTTTATTTATTCTAAAATGGACTTTGAAGAACGTTTTGAAGCTTTCGAGATAAGGGCTTAAAGGCACATGTTGGGTATTGGGTTTCCAATTGACGGTGTCCAATGAAAAGTTTCTATGACGACAAATAACAAATAACCTACTGCCAAATAAGCATTCTATTTTATATTGAACACTCAAGTACTTTTAACTATGGCGCGGTAGAAAGAGCCTTATAGATGGCATGGACGTTCAGAGGATGCTTCCTGACTCCGTAGGGAACCTGGCGCTACAACCTTCTCTCCCCGGACGAAAATCCAGAGGGAGACCCAAGGTAAGGTGGGAGACTGTAGTATGTAGAGACATATGGGAGTTCAAGATTTACAAAGACGATGTCAAGAACAGAGCGAAGCGGAAAGGTGAAAGCATCCCCACCTTATGTGACAAAAAAAATTATTACTTAAATCACCGAATACAAGTTTTAACAATTGATATTTATGTACTTAACAAAATCAGAAAAAAATTGGTTTTGAACCCTCAAATGGCATAGGCTCAAGCGGTCAGCCGCCTAAGCTGGTTTGTTTTTGAGTTAAGGAAATCCATTATGGACCCAGGATAGCCCAAGCTGTCAAGGAGTGTCCACGCATGTGTGTCCGCACCTAGCGAGTAGAACAGGCAGCCGATGGGGCCGAAAAGTTCTCGATTGGAGACCGGCAAGCGCAGTATAGGACGAACGATGAAGGAGGTCGGACGACGAGGCAGAAGGAAACTGACTAGATAGCTGGGGCTAAAAGCTCTCCTCTTCTCCTCAACACTAATGTTCCTGCCTTGCAGCCTACCATTGGAGTTTCTGTCTTTTGTGTCTTGTAAGTAAACTGCTTTTCAACCGACTTCAAAGAAGGAAGTTCTCAATTCGTCTGCATGCTTTTTTATAATAAAAGACAAAGAAGACGTCCGCGCGTAACCGCGTTTAACGTTTGATTCGATTTGAAGTCGGTTTTTGTTTTTAATCATAAATATACTTGTGTGTATTTAAGTACTATAACTCGTTTATATGTGCGCCAATTTGTGAGCTGCCGTCGTGTTATAAGTTGAATTAAATTAGTAGCATGCGAGCGGCGGGAGAGACGGGGTACGTTTGCACACTTTTTAATTAATTGCGCTCAAGATGCAACCGGCACGTCTGCAATGTGCTACACACGTCTCGCTGCATCCGTCTTGTTACTGCAATAAATTAAACAACTACTATATAAAAGTAAAACTTAAGATCAACTCCATACTATCCGCTATCTGCTACCGGCGAATCCTCGGTTAAAAGTTACAGCCTTTATATATATAATATATATGTCCCACTGCTGGGCACAGGCCTTCTCTGTAAAGAGAGTATAAGGGCATAGTCCACCACGCGGCCCTAGTGCGGATTGGTAGACTTCACATGCCTTAGAAAAATTTTCTAAGACATGTAGGTTTCCTCACGATGTTTTCCTTCACCGCCGAACGCGTGGTTAATCAGCACATAAGATTGCAACAGCAAATTTATTGGTGCCGGCACCGGGGATCGAACTCGGGTTGCTAGCGTACTATTCAACAAGAGCCAACCGCCTGGACACTGAGCTACCACGGCTCTCTCGGTTACATTGTCCATATTGCACGAAAATAATCACAATTCCGCAAACACCTCAATGCCTGAAGACGAAGGTCTGCAAACAGTGTGTCCAGGGACGCAGCGGTCGCGGAGACACTAATAATAAAGCAAAAGGACGTCCACATCACGTAAACCAGGCAGATTCTCCAACACCACCTTCCAATAAACAGGCCAACCAAAAAACTTTAACTTTATCTTTAATAACTTTAGTTATAAAGTATTTATATAAGCTGTAGAGGTAGCACTAATTATCAAAGTCTGTGGTTAGTCTGTTAATAGCCTAATGGTTTAGTGTACGATCTGCGAATTGTAAGGTGGTAGGTTCGAATCCACCATTCGATTATTGAACAATCACAATGATCAATCTCCTAGCACAAGCTTAAGCTAAGTTGGAATGGTTAAGAAGAATGTTAGTAATATTTCTGAAAAAAAAAACAATGAAATATTGCTCTCTTTAAAAAAAATTAACAAAAAACCAACGCGATCGCTGGGCTGGTCAAAAAACTTAAAGTCGAACAACGATGAAAGCTGCATTTCTCTAAAGGTATGGTATCTATAACGAATAAGGTCCAGAGAGATTTTAATTATATTACTTTGACAATCAAAGTGAAATTTCACCGTCAGAATTTTCAGTGAAGTCACTGAAGTGACGAAGTTTAATCTTAACGATTCATTTAGATAACACGCTCGTCGCCACTCGACGTGTAGACAGGATGCGTCGTGACGTCATGTAGCACGGTAATTAGTAATTAGGGAAAGAATTACGTTTGCATAATACTTAGAACTTTTAATGATATACACATCTGTGAACATTTCTGATTAATTTTGCGGCATGTCTACGATGTGGGTTGAAGATTTATGAAAATACAAAACATGTATGCATTAAAGTATTTTTTTCTTTATTTTGACAAAAACAATCATTATAGAATTAGATGACAGCATTTTAAAAATTTTTTTTTTTGTTCACGCGGGGCAATCTTTTTATAGACCATCCTCCGATACCCTGGGTGGGCCCGGAGGGATGTGTGGGACTCGGCCTGGGCAGCCCCTACCCACTAAACCTTCCGCGAATGCCATCAGCCGTTATGAGCGGGGTGCCCCGGATCTGTCAGCGACAGGACACCCCAACGACCGGCCGGTCCCGGCAAAGACCGGACTTCATCCTCAAAGGGGACTTCTCCGGCACTCAGAGAAGTTCCGACGACGCCGAAGCATGCTGGGGCCAGGTACCCATCCTGGCCCCGTTTCGGATTACGGGGGCGGCAAGAGGAGGCGTTCGTAACGCCTCCTGCGCACCCCGATACGTCGCCTGCGGAGGGGGGGAGCCTCTGCGCTCCCCTCCCTGACCCGCTCGTCAGCCTCCTTCTGGGACATGACCGTCTCACAGAAGGAGGCGACCGCCGCATTTTAACAATTTGGATATTCGTGAATAATATCAAATTTAATAGATTTCATTTAAATTTACATCCTCAAATGTTAAGCTAACTTCCCCCTAGAAGGCACCCCCGCCTTCTGAAGATTTCCCCCGTCAACAAAAAAAACCCAAGTGGTAACCACAAAGGAGAAAATGCTAATTCAAAGAAGAAACAAACTAGTTATGACAATTTACTAATTAATAATTAACTTTTTTCGTTTTAAATTATAGTTCAAACATGAAGTTTCTAAGAATAAATATATGAATATAATATGATAATCTATTTGTGTATACTATATTTGTATATTTTTAAATATTTCGTTATATCATATTGATTTTCACCTTCTGCCAATATGTTTCTCTCGCTCAGGGTGGGCTAGTAGAGACAATCTTCAATTATATATATTAATATAAGTACAAATAAACTAATTTACAAGAAATTTAATAATCGTTTTATAATTGTAATCTACAATTACATGTTGAAAGCATTGCGGGTGCAGTAATCGACGTACTTAAAAAGTGGTAAAATGTGTTTTCGGGTGTTCCACGAGGTAAATCCCTTTAATTATTTAATGTAACACTCGAGCCTTCTCAGGTAAGTGACGGCTTAACTGTTTTGGGCATTTGAAATGATTAAATTTAACCAAAGCGTTACTAACCTCTAACGTAAAAAAATTATGTTTTTGAATTGAATTCTTTATGCAAGCATGAGTTGGTAAGTAAGGTCATTTCCTCATTTCTGAGGATCGTGACCACTAGAGACCCTCAAGTGAACAATCTGCCTTCATCGGCTTCGGTCCGAGGCAGCCCTCACCAGCTGGTAGAGATTAGGAGAGGAGATGGCACCTTTTACTTTGCCAGACCATCGTGATGGCGACCGGCCTCTTGTTCTCTTGCCTTCTGTATAGCCAACGATGACCAGCTTTTTAAGGTTGTCATCCCCTCTACGCATTATATGCCCGAAATATGACAGTAGGCACGTAGCCTGGACAGTCTGGTCTTTTTGGGGGAGTTGGGAGAGAATAGATACATTTTGCTAAAAAGCGAAAAAGACTGGGATCGAATCAGTACCTTTCTCCGCGAAGTAATGAGGACATGCGAAAGAGACGAAATAGATAGGCAGTCCATAAATGTCTCCACATAAACAGGCCCCTTCCTGAAGTAATGCGAAAGCGGTTCCAGGGAGGGCTGCCGGAGCGCGAGGAGGTTTTTAGTCCGTAGGTCACAGGAACCTATTCTTGTGGAGTTAGGCTTACCGCCTGGTACATCCCAGGCAGTATCCATGAGGATTTTACTCCTCCCAAAAGATACATTTTGTGCGCTTGACAGACCACGGTATTCGTAGCATTCGCCTCCAGCACCACATCTCGAATGTATCTATTCTCTGTCTTTCTCTTGTTCGCAGTGTCCATGTCACGACTCCATACAGAAAAATTGGGGACTAACTAATCGAGCCTTTGTTCTATAGCTTATTCCTCTACGGGTCTTACACCCGTTTTAATTTTTTTTGTTTTTTGTACCCTCCATTTCTGATTACGACTCATTTTTTAGGCTACAGGGTAGTGGTTATACAAATGGAAAGGTAAGATGCACGTTAATATAGAGTGGGGCTAAAAGCTAAGCAATTACTTCTAACGCCTTGTTAATTACAACGCCTCGAGCAACTTACGACGCGTCTGCGAGACTTAAGCTCATTAACTCGGAGAGGAATTTTAGATTTTGTAATTTAATTATTAAGAAAGTATGTATTCACTTATTTCTTTTCCTTTTAAGCTATTCAGTCAGAAATACAAGTATATTTACAAGCAAAAAAAAAAATACTTTTAATAGAATAGGAATATTCTCTTACTCACGTCGGTTTCCTCAATGCTGAGGGTCGTGACCATCTCGTGGGAACAATCTGTCTTTGGTGATCCGTCGCCATTTTCCTCTGTCTGCAGCCGTGCGCAGAGCATCGCTAACCGACATGCCGATAGTGGTACGGATCTGGTCAGTCCAGCGTGTCAGGCTTCGAACTCGCGGTCTTGTCCCGTCTATTTTTCCTGTCACAAGCAGTCTTTCCAAGTTGTTATTGTTTTTTCTGTTCAAAATGTGATCAAAGTATTCCAGTATCCAGCGTAGAAATATGATGGACTAGGAATATTAAAACATAGATTATCCCGCCTAATCAAACTCTCATCAAACTACTCTCTAAGTACACTCTTTTCAATAATAATTAATCATCGAAGTCAGTTGACGTGATATTGAGTTATTCGTTCTTTAGATGGAGACAGACTTATGGTTTTCTCCTAGATGCTATTGTCAGAATTGGAAGAAATGGAACTAAATGGGAAATCGGTTCACCCAGTCGAATGTAATAAAGTAACTAACATAAAAAATATATACAGACGAATTATGAACTACCTCCTTTATTGAAGTCGGTTGAATGGTGATTTCCAAATGCGTTATTCTGTTGGAGAAATCAATATGGACAAACTGTCGATTTTATGGCGAGGAGAAATATTTTTTATTCGACTATTGACGTAAACCATCTCCTAGCATAAGCCTAAGCTTAATTGTATTGGTTGTTAATATATATATATATATATATATATATATTGCTAGCTTTCTTTTTTTTAAAAAAATCTTAAACTTAGTAAATGCTCAATTGTTTATGTGTTGCAGTCAGAGTAAACACAGGCAATTTATTTTGCCTAAGATATGCATAATTGTTATGCAGTATCAATGTTCTGAGTCGATAAGATATTTTCAAGACACCGGCAAGTAAACCCGTTTCCAGTTCCAGGTGGAAGGAAATACATAGAAATTTACAGACCTTTAGGGTCGTGGTTGTACGGTGTACACACGTCAATTATTATTTGTAAATATTTCAAATTCCAACAAACCCTTATCACGATTGTGAGTATACAGCTATTCAAACTATGGTAAATTAGAATATTTGACTAAATTGACCCTAACTCAAGGATTTGAAACATGTCAGTAATCTTTCATGTGCACCAAATAATTTGATAAGGGAACATTGTCAAAGTAGATCTGAAAATAGCATGTGTTTAAGATTCAAATCTCGTCCTAAATATTGCTACAAATAGTCCTCATTTATTTCTATTACATATAACACTGAGCCGTGGTAGCTCAGTGTGAGCCGTGGTAGCTCAGTGTGAGCCGTGGTAGCTCAGTGTCCGTGCGGTTGGCTCAAGTTGCGTAGTACGCTAGCAACCCGAGTTCGATTCCCGGTGCCGGCACCAATAAATTTGTTGTTGCAATTTTATGTGCTGATTTACCACGCGCTCGGCGGTGAAGGAAAACATCGTGAGGAAACCTACATGCCTTAGAAAATTTTTCTACGACATGTGAAGTCTGCCAATCCGCATTAGGGCCGCGTGGCGGACTATGCCCTTATACTCTCTTTACAGAGAAGGCCTGCGCCCAGCAGTGGGACATGTATAAAGGCTGTAACTTTAACTTAACTTTACCATATAACACTTATTTAAGCGGTTTCCATTATTTCATACATTTGTTGTAATATAATTTGAAAATATAAAGCTCAGTCTAAAATATCTCCATCGGCCTTTATGATGTTTCATTTGTCAACAGTTCTTGCTTCTGCACCCACCCCTTCCTTCGTAGGGAAGGAGATGAGTGATGCGGATGACCCTTTGGAGCCGGTAGGTGTCACAAGGGAGAATGCGTGTAAATCTCCGTGGCATGGTCGTCTGTATGTCTGTGTAACGTATAGGGTCTATTTTAAGTAATATATTACTTATTATATACTATGCTTGAATTTATGTATATATTTATGTTTATACATATATAATATAATTTTATATTTGTCTTAATTTACCAAAGGTAAGGTAGGCTGGCGGAGAATGCCTTCTGACATTAAGTTCGCCTTTTTGTACATTATGTGCAAATAAAAATTTTATACAATGAAAACAAACGTAGACTGCTAAAGAAATAATAAGGATTGTCTTCTGCAACAACAATTACACTTAGTAAACAATAAAGGCCTTAATTAAATTGTAGAAAACAGTAATTACTCTCAGCCTAGCAATTTAGAAAATAAATTTGATGTTTGAAGTTAAGAAATGTTTATGTCAAACGACTCAATCCCTCTCCCTCGTGATCCAGCCGTAAAGTGTTGGAAACAGAAATTCAAAAATAAGATTAAACGTTAAAAAATCCGTAAAATCACTTACATTCAATGAGAAATATTTACGTATGAGTCAGTCAGAGGAAGTCAGTATATTTTATTTGTCTAGTAGGAAGGTCTGTGCTAATTTAGATCTGTACTAATGTAGATAATTTGTGTAAATATCTATGTAATAATATGTGCGTGTTTATAAATATAATATATTGTAAAAATATCATTTAGAATAGAATAGAAAAAACATTTATTTGACATGAGAAACATAACAAGTATAGAAATGTACGACAAACATGTATATTTACGAGCAACAGACTTCAAATCAAATCAAAAATTAAACGGTATTACGCGCGACACACTCTTTGTATTTCCGTCGTATTAATATAGACATAGACATTTATTTATTGGCATCACAATACAAAAACACATCACAGACAGAATATAACACACATTAAAAAATAATGAAAAATAGACAAAACACAGTTAAAGTTACACGGACAAATAATACAAAACATATGATGCCAATATCGGACACCGTCTCAGTATATGCTGTCGCAAGGATGCGACAGGGCTGATTTGCAGCGGTGCCCGGGACTACTTAAAGAAATACTAATCATTAACTCTCATTAAACTACATCCTTTCCAATAAAAAATCTGTTGCCATGATATTGAGTTATTTGTCTATTTGTAGCGTAAATAATAAATGTACGTATGGTTTTCTCATGAATGCCATAGTCTTAATTGGACCAATATTAAATGGCAGCACTGGCTTTCAAAATTAAAGAAAAAATCATCAAAATTGATTTACCCAGGCCAAAGTTATGAGGTAACAAACATAAAAATTAATACATACAAACAAATTGAAAACCTCCCCCTTTTTTGAAGTCGGTTGAAAAAATATATGATAATATCTCGGTACATTAAGCATAACTATTAGTCAGTGATTACTTGTATACGGTTTGCGTCATTATCATTGATTAATATTACTAAGTACTTATTACAATAATCCAATAAATAAAGATTTACGATTCGGGTTGCCTCTACGCACGGACCATCCGATTAGCATAATTTGTCAATTAGTATGCCGCCTGCCCGAGATCGTTATTGTCTTTAGAATTAAACGAACCAACGATTCAATACATCTCAATAATTGTAATTAACAGTACATATAACTCCTAAACTCGAATCAAAACGCGAAGTAATTAAAATTATAAAAATAACGAATAACCTTCTATATTTACGTACAAAAATCTACTTCAAATCTTATTAAACGTTAAACGCTCTCACGCACGGACGTACTCTTTATATTTGCGAATTATCGTAGAAATATTACGTATTACAATTTGTGAAAACCCAACCAAAATCACATCAAACTACTCTAAAGTACTCGTACATCCTTTCCAATAAAAAATGAATCATCGAAATCGGTTGGCGTGATATTTAGTTATTCGTCCATTTGTCGCGCCATACTTAATGCAAATTTAAGACTTATTTGATTTTCTTATCAATGCCATTTTCAAAACTGGAACAAATTTAAATGGGAAGCACCGGCTTTCAAATAGGAAAAGAATCATCAGAATCGGTTAAACCAGTCGTATGTTATAAGGTAACAAACATAAAAAAAAAATAATAAAAACCGTGCAGACGAATTGGGAACCTTCTCTTTCGGTTGATTGCACATATGTATTCATATACTTCCTAAGCAAGTGCTCGACTACGATCTCATCTAATGTTAAATAAAAATGCAGTCCAGAAGTTTGTAGTAAGTTAAAACAGCTTAGTAAATGCCCAGCCCTGTAGTTCTGGGCTCTCAAGAATAAGACTACGGTATCCCCTGCCTGTCGTACAAGGCGACTAAAAGGGGCCTCGGGTTCACTAGGCGACAAGGGTGGGGGCCTGCGTCGTCCACCAAAGTGGACCCGGGAAGAAGGCGACATCGGCTGGCCCGTGTCGCCTTTCACTGCGAGGGCACAGGGGAGGAGGGAGTAACCTCCCCCCGGGACGTGCTCTCCTTGAGCACAGTGCAGAGGGGCTCCGGTGCGTTCCACGTGAGATCCCGGAGCCCCTCGTCATGCACCGAGGAAAGGGCCACCGGGGAGGTTTTAGTGGGTAAGATCCCCACATAACCGCCGCCTTCCCCCCAGAAGGCGGGGTATCTTTGTGAAGATTTCCTCCCCGTCAAAAAAAAAAACTTAGTAAATGCCAGGATAGGCATCTATGCTCTTAAAAACAGATAGTGTAATCGTTGGGATATACTGACGGGGAAAACAATTATATCTTATGCTGTAGTAATGAATAATGACGATGTAAAACTTTTCGTCAGAGTTTGAGGCATGTACACTGTGAAAGAATGAAATTCAGCACGTCGTGTGTTCTTCTTGTAATTCCTGAACACACTTTATATATAATATTTGACTTGTAATATTATTCTATAACACAGACGTAATGTATTTATAGTTATGTTATAACTCATTATTAACTTCAAAGGATTGTTATTATAATGGTTACAAAATCTAAATTGAAAATATATTATTAACCTCATGACAAACACACACTAACTCACACAAACACACACATTACACTACATATTCGCATAACTTCTCGACTATGACTGTAGTTCTTTCCCTTTTGCACATATTTTTCTTTCATTTTTAACTATTAATTATCATTTAATTTAATATATTACTTAACTTAAAACTTAATGTATGCAGAACTGTTTGTGACTTTGGAAGGCACTGTCTCTTGAGATGTACACTGTACCTAGTTCAAAAGACAGAGCTCCTGTATACTGTAGCTTGTTTGCTTGTGTGATATTAAAAAAGTTATAAAGTTATAATTAAGAATCAAAAACACGACATAACATGTTCCATATAAAACTTAAAACTAATTGCAGTTTTTCTCACCAATAAGTACTCTAGGGAATTGGCTTTGAAAAGTATTTGCCACACTTACCAATATTTTAAAATGGTAGTCGCTATACAAGCATATTCTTTTTAGATCCGGGATTTTTCCACTTGAATGGATGTCATTTGGAAACATATTTATTCTACAAAATTGTTACTGTTTGTATAACGTAAGATTAGTTCTTTAAGCTTTTGTTCCGTGCACGTATTAAGCTGTTTCAGTAGTGTTTTACAACAAAATGCATCTGCCGGCTTAAACGTTTGCTCCGTGACGTTTTACATTTTATTCTAATTAGTTTCCTTTGTGTTGGACATTCCCAAAAGTAGCAGCTTAATATGGAATACCACGGCTTGCACTTCGTAGCATTATAGTACTTTTTTTCTTTATTTATTAGGGACTTTTGCCCTTTTGGGCATGTCAGCCCCATCATACCCTAAACTACGCACACACACCTATGTATATATAGTACTTAAAGCAGTTTTAAAATTATGACAAGTATATTTCCGAGTAAAAACAAAAACAGACTTCAAATAGAATAGGAATTAATTAGAAGCTAATCAAACTCTCATCAAACTACCTTTGAAGTACATCCTTTCCAATAAATCTGTTGGCGTCATATTGAGTTATTCGTCCATTTGTCGCACACATACTCAATGCAAATTTAACACTTGTATAATTTTCTCATAGATGTTATTGTCAGATCTGAACCAAATGGGAAGCTCCAGCATTCAAATAAAAAAAGAATCATTCAAATCCGTCTAGCCAGTCGAAAGTTATAAGGTAACAAACATAACAAAATGTAGACGAATTGAGAACTCCGTCCTTTTTTGAATTCGGTTGAAAATAAGGAATAACGTAATAGAGGTACACATGTTTCTTTATACTTGATATATATCTAGTAATTGGCCACGATCTCACCTGGTGTTAAGTGGAAATGCAGTGATAAGACGCACTAGCTTAGTAAATGTCTATTCACTCTACTCTTGAAAATACCCACATTGTAATTGGAAAGACAGACGCGGACAAAGTATTCCAGTACTTTTCTATACGAATAAAAGACGGAGCAAAGCGCTTTGTTCGGGTTTGAGGGATATTCAGAACAAAAGGATGATTTTTGTGACAAACTACACAAAATAACTGACTTTGACTGTTTCACCGGATCGAGAGGTAGCGTAGCTCTTAAGTCGCCTAGCTTGAACCTCTATAGCTCTATACTCGACACAAGGGTTACTATGTCACGCGTGAACATTCCGTTCTCGGACGCCCAATAGGGCCGAACCACGGCTCGGTCGGTTTACACCATTAAAGGAAGGGACATTCAAATGCTAACTTTAAGTGCTCTTTCCGGAAAAATATAAAATCCAGCAGTGGGTCTTGAAATCCGTTGGCGAAACGGTGATGGAGAATTAGATCAAATAATTCCACTCGTAATATTGAAAATATTTTGGTATTTGTTAAAATATATAGATATTATATGGTTGTGGGTGCCCGTATGAGTTACTCGAGCAGGAGATATTGATGGGAACGCCGGCGTAGCGTTAAGGAAGTCGTAATTTAGATGTGTTCAGTGATTAATTAACTTGAAACTAATTAAGGCTCTTTGAAGTCGTTACGTAGCGTTGTTTACGAAAATTGAAGATAATTGAATATTAGTAATTTAAATGTTATATATATAAAAAAAGTGGCGATATGTATGGATATATTTCTTTACTAATTTTACTTTTTATTTTGCGTAACAGTATTTCGATGTGTTTCAGTCGCAGAAGACTGATTTAGACGAGAACTTTGAACGAACGACAACCGCTGGGCTGACTTGTACTATATGTTCTTATGTTCTTGCTGTGCTATTGGTATTTTTAGAGTGACGGTTCCAATGTTCGGCAGCCCCTATCAATGCCGCCATCCGACTCCTAACACGGAAAGCAACAACTAATGTAAATATTTTACATGACCTAATATCGCAATCTAATGCGACACAGACGCCATCTATTGACGCCGATTAAACACGGTGTGACCAGCTGATGTTCATAGAGGCTGCCTAAAGATTTATTGAGGTGATGAACGTGTGAGAATATTTTGCATACATTATTGTATATCTATACATATTTGTATTGTTTTGTTACTTTCTTTACACAATCCCAAGATAGACTGGCAGAGAATGCCTTATGGTATTAAGTCCGCCATTTTGTACACTCACATTTTGTGCAATTAAAGATTCCTTTCCAAGTCCTTCAGTAGGACTGAGAAGAGAATGGGCTGAGGGGAGAAAAGTATCCGAGGATAGCGTTAGACATTCTTCACTGGCTGCAATATAATGATCAGCTATGGGAAAAGGCTGACACAAAAAATAATCTGTCATTTCACAACAGCACGTAATGTCCCAGTCGGTGTAACGGAAGGCCGGATCCAAGCAGGATGCTCCGAGCTTATCGTCGGCGCCTGACAGCGGTAGATTTATGTGCAAACATTATCTCTTCCGCTCTACCCGCCAGTTTAGAAACGGAAATACCTGCGCTACATTATTTATTTAAAATTTTAAAGGGTTTAAACTTGTAAAATATTCACGCCCTACAGGATCGTTGAGACGTGGGCAAAATAATGGCCTTTCAATTTATATTATTCTGGGTCACTCTCTAATGTTTAATATCAACTTATTATTTTTTAGCACTCGAATGCCTATGTTTACTGCTTGAATCATTTCTGACTCACAAGTTACTGAAACAGTGGAATCACGTCGCGACCAGACGCTTACATGCAATTCAACAAGGAGTGGAACAAGTACCAGGCGTCAGTCTCTCTGTCCAAGTGCGAAGTGGATTCCTTCAAGAGTAGACTGAATAGGCACTTGCTAAACTAGCGCGTAACGACACGACAGCGTCCAACATGTAGTAGTGGCGATATCCAGACACATAGTCAGCTGTGTCTATTACACAGATGACTGTGACGACGCCACAGGAAGACTAGTGACAAGGGCAACGGCCGCATCAAAAGAGAAAATTATAGACTATAATCTAAAAATGGCCATAAGAAACAGGGACGCAGCGGTCGCGGAGAAACTTATAACAATGCAACGGGGCATCTTTGACGCGTGAACCAAAGCATTCTCCAGCGCCACCCTCAAAATTTAGGCAGGAAAATAAAAAAAATGTATTAACTGTAGAGGTAGCACCCTTATTACAAAAAAACCAAAGCAACCAATTCAAGAATATTACAAAAGAGCACGGACATAGGTGTGTGGTTGCGCTTTATTGAAAGAAAAAAAAACTAGCGCGTACCATATTTCGACTATATCACCACTTAATATCGGGTGGGTTCGTGGTCACGCGCTAGTTTATATCCCATAAAAAAATTCAATAATCCTGGAATCATTGGATGGAAATTCAACAAACGAATTCGACGTCTATAAACGCACGCATAGAATAATGAGTCGGTCATAACAAACAGAATGATTTATCATGACATGATTTACCGTGATACACTTTCATGAACCGGGTTTTTTGGTACAGTAGACATAATATTTATATTGCTTTATTAATTTATTATGGCAGATTTTTTTACACTTGACCTCAATGCCATAAATTAACCCCCTATGCCAACACTGTTGCTGGAACCAGGATTCCGCGCAGCACACTCCGGCTGCACTGGCAGGGAAAAGCATTTGAAAGGCGCTGATCTCCTTCCGAGAAGCCGTAATGGCTCAGAAAGAGACCTTAGAGCGGGATCGGAAAAAGGCCGAAGGAAATGGACCGGCACAAGGCCAGCCCGGAGCACTATAGTTCTGGGCTTGTAGAATAAGGCTACAGTGACATAAACCAAAATAACATTGTTTACAATTCTTGTCTGTCTATTTTTCCCGCTAATCTCTGGAATGGCTGGCCCGATTTTGACGAGACTTTACACTAGCAGGTAGCTGATGTAATAACGAGTAACTAATGCTACTTTCTCGTTTGAAAATTTAAAAATATCTTCTTAATTTCAGGTAACATCGCAGAGCTAACATTGCAGGGCGCAGCTAGTACATTAATAAAATTGTTACATAAAAAGTTGTTATATAATACTTCACGTATGCAAGTTGAGGGGGCTGTGTAAGCATTACGTGACTTTCCATTGAGTCGCGAGACCAAAGAAGCTTATCTGAGCTTATCTGACTTGACTGCAGTGGCACGTGAGTCGGGCAAACATTAATCTTTCCTACTATCTAATCTATCTAGTGTAGGTGGAGCTTGAAAGTTAGATCACAAAGCCACAAGAGTCATTTAAAGCTTTCTTTATTAGACATAACATAAAGACATTAGCAATGTGTCTATTATACATAGATTTAACAACTACTTACTGAAACATCTGAATAAATGGCGAAAGTGTTTTTTTTTTATTTGAAAATAGAATTCGAAAGCCACAGCTTACAATCGGACTGATGCCGATGTTAACTCAAGTGTCATACAACTTCACCGGATTAAAACGGGTCCGAGCTCATATATATCTGGTTAGATGATAAAGGCAAAAGATCGTGCGGACGTTCACCGGTTCACAAGTTGGTCCGATCAAATAAAAGACTCGTCAACCTTCAAATTTTGCTGTGTCCTAAGAAACGCGTTAGACAGAAGCCGGTGGATGCAAATAATCCGCTCCTGATGCAAACCTGATGGTGACCACGATCCTCAGACATGAGGGACCGACACAAGAGAGAGGGAGAATAAAGCCCTAAGGGTAAGTGTATAAGGTGAAGCTGTGAGATATTGCGGTATGTAGTATGAAATTATGTTAAATGGTAATGATTTTTACACGATAATATGCTTTGATGTCTAATTTATACATAGCCAATTACGTTATATTCAATTCAGAAGCTAAATTTGAAATTGCAAGTTGATACAAGCACTTTACAATATCTTGCGAGCTCGTTTATTGCATGCATCTGGCCCGTTGCGGCAATAACCGTAAAATTTCATTTACACCAAATTTAGAATTTAATATTCGAATGGAAATAAACATTGCGGTATTAAATCGTTTCATTTTTACCAACACGTAAGAGAAACCATAATTAAGTTCTGAACTTAATGAATTTAAAGTTACAGCCCATTTATATGTGTCCCACTGTTGGGCATAGGCCTTTTTTGTAAAGGGAGTGATAGAGAACGATTTAGAGAGAGAGAGAGAAAGGACATGTCTTAGAAAATTTATCTAAGCCAGGAACGTTTCACATGTTTTTCTTTCATGTGGCCTTTCTTTGGATCCTCCTTCCTTTCTCCGGGATCTCCAATGGAACGCACCGGAGCCCTGCACTCTTAGGAGAGCACTTCCCGGGGGAGGTTAATTAGACCCTTGCTTGCTTGGTTAGTTATGCTAACGTTACATTTTATATTGAGCAAGTGGAATAATACATGAACGAATTGTGTATTTGTAGATAGATATAGTTTTATTGTATATCAGAATTTATATTTGTCAGGTTGTTGTACAATGTAGTTGTCGTTAATAGGGCATAGTGTTTATAACATTATTGTTTAACTCATTAGCCGGCAGGAATTAGCTATTACCGCTACGATATCTACGAATCTTTTGCTTATAGTCACATCATCCTTAGAACCGATAACCGTTGGGTGAAGCGAATAAGGAGTGGAATGTCTTAAGACAAAGCGAAGCGACAATCTTCGCAGGACGG
This sequence comes from Meandrusa payeni, assembly GCA_029286785.1. Taxonomy (NCBI): domain Eukaryota; kingdom Metazoa; phylum Arthropoda; class Insecta; order Lepidoptera; family Papilionidae; genus Meandrusa; species Meandrusa payeni. The sequence goes on from JAGSMX010000023.1 coordinate 763,106, forward strand.
CTGGTAGTAGCTGCATGAGACCGGCCGAGACCCATTCTCAGTGGCCTTTTTAAGAGGTCTATATCCAGCTGTGGGCTGGCAGGATGATGATGACTTTATGATGGTGGTGTGATTGAATATTTTCCCTTAGTTAAGCCCCAGGCAGTAACTCGCAGAGTTTACGTACGAAAGATTGTTTGATTGAAATACGTAAAAAGGGACAGTTTAATTTAGGGGAGAATATTGCCTTTTTTATGTCTCTAACCATGGCGTTGAAATTGTCGCCTCGTAAAATATTTGTGTGGGTTCCTTGAAATTTTTATTTATTACACCCTTAACCGTCATAAATTTATATTTTATTAGGGAAAAAAGAAGGTTTTAATTTGGATTTTTAATGTAAGATATTGTTATGAAAGTTCAAATATTAATCATAACTTGTTTCCTTCGTCACTCGTAACTTAAAATTGTAAACAACTGCAGAAGTAGGTGCAAAGCCCAAATTAACTAAGCCCAATTTTTCAAAAAGAGTTTTTTATACATTAATGACTTTGAAGAAACAAAAAAGATAGCACTGCACTTTGTATTTTTCTTATCTTATCAAATATTTCTTTTAAACCTTGCACAGGGGCTAAGCATTACCATACAACGTTGCTACCAACCTATTATAATATATATTAAATATTTCTTCTTTAAAAAAATAACATATACTAGCTAATAAAGAAATATTTACAATTTAATAGACATTATAAAATATTTACAAAAAATATAACTATGCCAAACCGTCATCGCTTGGCAGCGTGCCCAGAAGGCAGGTAGCATTGCCACATTGTATGGCAATGCTTAGCCTCTGTGCAAGATATAAGCCAGCACTTTGGTCACCATATGTGTCGACCAAATTCTCAGCTAACACATTAAAAAGGTGGTGTGCACTAGGACCCCACGGACCCAAAATTTCTATAAAATAAATAAAAAGATGGACCTCCTTGGTTTTATTTTTTATAGTTAGTATTATCTGTATTATTGTAATAAAATGAATAAGTTTTATTTATAACCTAAGTTATAATCTAAGGTTGTTCGGATTTTACGAATTCAACGAAAATTATGACAAATTGTTTGATTTTCTGTTAATTATTAAATTAACAATAAGCAGATCGTACTGTTTGTGGTAATAATGTGAATGTGAATAGAAATTGTGTGGCAGGAAATCAAAGCCCCGATGCGGGTTGATTTGATGTCAGAATTCGGATTCACATTCTATTTGAGTCATTTGGAATGCAAATATCGTTCGTTACACAAATATTTGTTATTATTAATGTTAATTCGAACGCAATCTTGTTTGCACGCCCGAGTGCGTTGTCGGTTGATTGGCGAATTGTATTTGTTTCATTTCACACATGTCATTGTGCATTCGATAGATATAGTCAGGACATTTGAGTAATATCACAGTTAATCAAAGATGTTACAAATTCCAGAGTAACTGTTTGAATGTCATATTAGCTTACATTTTATTTATTTATTTATTTATTGAACACCAACACAATGAACATTTTTACATAGGCTGCACTAAAAAATCGGGAATGGAATATTTCCATTTTTCCTGTCATATTAAAATCTTTTTAATTGCAAACTCCTTGGTTTTGAAAATCGAATACAATTTATTTATTTAAAAAAAGATTCTCGGTCTTGTCACAAGGTCTTGTCAAACTTTTTTAGTTGTTAAGAAAATGGAATTGACTCGAGAAAATTCAAGAGCGATAATTTATTATGCCTTTTGAAGTGGTTTAACACAAAAACAGTGTGTTGACCGGATGATTTCTGCATTTGATGATGAAGCCCCATCTAAAACCACAATTTATCGCTGGTTTGCTGAATTTCAACATGGACGTGTCAAGCTCAGTGATGATCTCCGTCAAGGTCGTCCAAAAACTGCAGTCACACAAGAAAACGTTGATGCTGTGCGTAAGCTGATTGAGGAAGATTGACTTGTGGCATACCGCGAAATTAAGGCAACTTTAGACATTGGCGTGAGTCAAATACAAATAATCTTGCATGAACAATTAGATGTAAAAAGTTCGTTTCCCGATGGATACCGCATTCGCTCTGTGAAGAGGAAAAAGCGGCTCGCGTTAATTGGTGCGTCAGAACTCTCGAAAGATTCCACGCAGGATTCTCATGCTGTATACATCATATCAGGTGACGAATCCTGGATATACGCGTACGAACTCGAAACAAAAACTAGTCACGAGTTTGGGTGTTCGAAAATGAGTTAAAGCCAACAAAATTGTTTGTTCACGGAGTGTTGCAAAAAATGGTAGCCACGTTTGTCTGCAAAACCGGCCATATTGCGACTATTCCTCGTGAGGGACAAAGAACAGTTAATGCTGAATGGCATGCTAGCATTTGTTTGCCACAGGTCGTTTCTGAACTCCGTAAAGAGAACTCCAACCGCCGCATCCTCCTCCATCACGACAATGCGAGTTCTCACACCGCGCATGGGACAAAAGAGTTCTACCATCCTCCGTACAGTCCCGAACTGACCCCTAATGATTTCTACACTTTCCCTAAAATAAAGAATAAATTACGTGGTCAGAGATTTTTATCACCTGAAGAAGCTGTGGACGCCTACAAAACGGCCATTTTGGAGACGGAAACTTCCGAATGGAATGGTTGCTTCAATGATTGGTTCCATCGTATGAAAAAGTGTCAAATTTTGCGGAGATTACTTCGAAAAGCAAACAAACCTCGTAACAAACAATACATAAAACAGTCAAAAGTTGTAAATTGAATACCATCGCAGTTAGAGGTGTAGACTACAAGCAATTAAATGGCGAATAACAACGTTAAGTTAAAATTAGAAGTTAAAATTAACTAATAAAAAAAACTATTCTAATACATGGAAAAAAGAGGTCGATATCATCCGTTTTAGAATGAGAGTTAAATTCTGTACTACTCGTATGTTTATTTAAAGGCGCATTCTTGCCTTTTCTGCGTAGATTTGATTTTTTTTTTACTTGTATGAAATAAATTCTCTCATTTGATTTTTTTTTCTGTAACACTTTTATTTAATGCAACGAATAATAAATTTGAGTGATAAATGAATTGATGCAACAATAATTAAATTCCAACGGCGACGCGGGCAACACTATATTTAATTTAAAGTGTTGGAGATACCCTCTTTGCAGGCTTTTAAGTCGATACTTGGCAAAGTGCTAGCTGAAATCACTTAGTGCTCCTAATGATGCCGCTTCTAAGTGCACTTCACTTTAAAATTTCACTTGCTATAAGTTTTACAGCTTAAAGTTATCTCGACCACCTGTTCGCGTGCAATAAGTTCTAGCTTAGAAATAGTTTACTATAATGTTACTCGTACTTGTGAAATTTCCGGAAAGTAAGAATAACTCTACGTGGGGATTTATTTTGCAATTGACATATTTTCTATCTCGTATATCAGCGTGTACAGAGAACTTAGGTGATCGACATAGCCCATCGAATAATCAGATTGAAGAGGCAATGCGATCAGGCAAAAGCGTCAATAGATTAATGGTTTAGGGTACGGTCTGCGAAACTTATTTTAATGTTTTAAATGTAAACAATAAATAATCTCTCTATCTTATAGAATTAAAACATTTACCAATTGATGTTGTTTTGTGTTATAATTTTGAAATGGAAATTATTAACATGATTTTAAGCAATTTTAATGTTTGGTAACCGTGAAGTCGAGACTAAGTTTCTAATACTTGGACAGTTTCAAACTGTTCACAGCAACACCCTCTGTCGTTATCTCAGTAAATGTGCGCAGACAAGCTGCGAACTTCACGAGAACATCGTGTTTTGTTTAAAATACAAAGTACAACCTAATTAAGTCTGTTGATAATAAAAGTGAAATAACTATATATCTGAGATGTGCTATTGATTCCTAGTTCTATGGTATACTTATTTTAATACCGGGTTTCTTAGACCTCGTGCCGCACTGAACAAATAAAATTCTAACACAGTGCGGTAAGAGGTTCCGAAAACCTCGTACCCCCGCGCACCTCGTACCGCACTCTACGCTAGCTTCACGCGGTTAGTGTTGTGCAACGCATGCCAGGATGCGCACGCGACGAAGAACTGCTGTCGATTATGTCGAAACGTTGCCGAAGAAAGTTAAATAAAGAGGATGATGAAGAAAAACCGGGTGGTGAATCTGAGGTGGTGATTCCGTTAAATATTGAAGAGGAGATGTGTAGGATGTTACTATAAACTCCGCGCCTTCTTGACAAGTCGTGAGGCTGACAAAAAAGTAAAGAAAATTCTCACAGAATGCACTAGTTGCAAAAAATATTATTGCTTGACGTGTTTTAATGAAAAACATCCATAACTTTAAATAAATACAATTAAATAAAATCGATATTTCCCATCAATAAATAATATGAAAATCTGCTATTTTTCAGTGCGGTACGAGGTACATCAGACCCCACATTTTATTTTACCTAAAGAATCTAAACTAAATAATCTAACCATAGGCGGCGGCAGATATAGGTTAATGAACTCATTGTTAATAATAATCGAGATAAAAGCTGTACAATTTGTCATTTTTGGCACCAAAAAAGGATTTTGGTCTCCTAAGGGCGGTGGGGTTTAATAAGCCTCGTGCCGCCACAATGTCTGGTTTAAGACAAGGTTTTAAACGCCTCGTAACGCAGTAATGGAAAGTACAGATCAATCTGTGCCGCAGTGAACGTGATATCAGGTGACGAATCCTGGATATACGCGTACGAACCCGAAACAAAAAACCAGTCACGAGTTTGGGTGTTCGAAAATGAGTAAAAGCCAACAAAAATTGATCGTTCACGGAGCGTTGCAAAAAAAATGGTAGCCACGTTTGTCTCCAAAACCGGCCATATTGCGACTATTCCTCATGAGGGACAAAGAACAGTTAATGCTGAATGGTATGCTAGCATTTGTTTGCCACAGGTCGTTTCTGAACTCCAACCGCCGCATCATCCTCCATCACGATAATGCGAGTTCTCACACCGCGCAAAGAAGTGAGTAGAGAGAAAAAGAGTTTTTAGAGCAAGAAAACATAGAATTATTAGACCATCTCCCGTAAAGTCCCGACCTGAGCCCTAATGATTTCTATACATTACCTAAAATAAAGAATAAATTGCGTGGTCAGAGATTTTCATCACTTGAAGAAGCTGTGGACACCTACAAAACGGCAATTTTGGAGACCAAAACTTCCGAATGGAATGGTTGCTTCAATGATTGGTTCCATCGTATGAAAAAATGTGTCAAATTTCGCGGAGATTACTTCGAAAAGCAAACAAACCTCGTAACAAACAATACATAAAACAGTCAAAAGTTGTAAATTGAATACCATCGCAGTTAGAGGTGTAGACTACAAGCAATTAAATGGCGAATGACAATGTTAAGTTATAAATAAAAGTAAAAATGAAACTAAATTAGAAATTAAAAATTAACTAATAAAAAAAAACTATTCTAATACATGGAAAAAAAGAGGTCGATATTATCCGTTTCTGAATGAGACCTAAATTCTGCACTAAGTCTATTTAAAGGCGCATCTTGCCTAGATTTGTTTTTTTTTCTGTAACACTTTTATTTAATGCAACGAATAATAAATTCGAGTGTTAAATGAATTGGTGCAACAATAATTAAATTCCAACGGCGACGCGGGCAACACTATATTTAATTTAAAGTGTTGGAGATACCCTCTTTGCAGGCTTTTAAGTCGATACTTGGCAAAGTGCTAGCTGAAATCACTTAGTGCTCCTAATGATGCCGCTTCTAAGTGCACTTCACTTTAAAATTTCACTTGTTATAAGTTTTACAGCTTAAAGTTATCAAGACCACCTGTTCGCGTGCAATAAGTTCTAGCTTAGAAATAGTTTACTATAATGTTACTTGTGAAATTTCCGGAAAATAAGAATAACTGTACGTGGGGATTTATTTTGCAATTGACATATTTTCTATCTCGTATGTCAGCGTGTACAGAGAACTAAGGTGATCGACATAGCCCACCGAATATACAGATTGAAGAGGCAATGCGATCAGGCAAAAGCGTCAATACCTTAATGGTTTAGGGTACGGTCTGCGAAACTTATTTTAATATTTTAAATGTAAACAATAAATAATCTATCTATGTAATAGAATAAAAACATTTACCAATTGATGTTGTTTTGTGTTATAATTTTGAAATGGAAATTGTTAACATGATTTTAAGCAAGTTTAATGTTTGGTAACCGTGAAGTCTGTTATGTCGAGACTAAATTTCTAATACTTGGACAGTTTCAAACTGTTCACAGCAACACCGACTGTCGTTATCTCAGTAAATGTGCGCAGACAACTTCACGAGAACATCGTGTTTTGTTTAAAATACAAAGTACAACCTAATCATGTTGATAATAAAAGTGAAATGAACACTATTTATATTAGAAACTAGCGTATCCATTGTACCTTTTTTTTTTTTTTTTTTTATATGAAAAGTGGCAAACGAGCATACGGCTCACCTGATCTTAAGTGATCACCGTCGCCCATGAACATCCACAGCACCAGAGGGCTGTAGGTGCGTGCCGACCTTTGAGATAGGAATAGGCTCGTTTCTTGAAGGTCCTAAATCGTAAACGTTCGGAAACACCGCTGGCGACAGTTGATTCCACAAGTTGACAGTGCGTGGGAGAAAGTTACGCGAAAAACGTACAGTCGTTGAACGCCAACCATCAAGATGATGGCGGTGGAATTTGGAATTCTGCCGAGATGTGCGGTAATGGAAATCGGTAGCTGGAATGATTCGAACAATTCCTCAGAACACTCCCCATGGTAAATGCGATACAGGATGCAAAGAGAACCGACATCTCTTCGCAGACTCAGAGGTCGAGTCGATCGGAAAGACCTGATCGTCGACTATTCGAGCAGCTCTACGTTGTACACGGTCAAACGGAAGAAGTTGGTATTGGGAGCCCCGGCCCAGAGATGCGAACAGTATTCCATATGAGGCCGTACTTGTGCCTTGTAAAGTTGCAGACGGTGGGCAGGCGTGAAATACTGTCTTGCTCTACTGAATATGCCAAGTTTTTTGGAGGCCAATTTGGCTTTGCCTTCCAAGTGACCACGAAACTGAACGACACTCGATATATCGACGCCAAGGATTCCAATGCTGGAGGATGCGACCAAGGGAGTGCCCTCGAACTGAGGGGAGACGATAAAGGGAGTTTTTTTAGCGGTAAACACGCATACTTGTGTCTTTGTGGGGTTAAATTGGACTAGATTTAGTCTTCCCCAATCTGAGACCCTGTCGAGAAGAGTTTCGACTTCGGACACAAGTTTGTTCCGGCACTCTTCGATGCTTTCCCGAAGTATTGGCACGGCCTGTGTACATTGCATCACCTGTGCTATCGTCTGCATAGCAGTGAATGTTGCTGATTTGCAGCATATCATTGATGTGCAAAGAAACAAGGTAGGAGACAGTACACAGCCTTGCGGAACACCAGCGTTCACTGGTTTGGAGTCGAGCATGCACCGTCAACAGCGACCTTGATGCTGCGGCCTTCGAGGAAGCTGGTGATCCATTGCATAACCTCTCGGGAAGCCCGTACGATGGAAGCTTTGAAAGAAGCGCTCCGTGCCAAACCCGATCAAAAGCCTTCGCCACATCAAACTAACTGCCAGGGCCTCCCCTTGCTCTCAACTGCCTCAGCCCATCGGTGTGTAAGATAAACCAAAAGGTCACCAGTTGAGCGACCGTGACGAAAACCGTACTGGCGGTCGCTAATCAGCTGGTGATCCTCCAGATACCTTAGGAGCTGGCTGTTTATAATGGATTCCATTATTTTTGAGAGCAAAGAAGTGATGGCAATAGGCCTGTAGTTAGATGGATCAGAGCTATTGCCCTTTTGGGATCGGGTGCACTAAAGCAGTCTTCAAGAACACGGGACAACGCCCAGGGTAGGAGTACCGGAAAAGTCGAGTCAACACCGGTGTCAACTCCGGAGCACACATCTTCAGCACAATAGGAGGGATCCCGTCAGGTCCACTCGACTTGTGGATGTCTAGAGAAAAGTGTTCTGCGTACTGTAGTCTGCAGAAACTTTACTTCCGGCATAGAGTACTCGTTCCGCGGGATGGTCGGCGGTGAGTTACCCTTATCATCCAGAGTCGAGTTGGACGCAAAGAGTGCGCCCAGAAGATCGGCCTTCTCCTTTGCGTCATGGGCCAGCGAGTCATCCTTTTTGTGCAGAGGTGGAAGGGATGGCTGACAGAAATTCCCTTGAACAGCCTTGGCGAGCGACCAGAACGCACGTGTTCCCGAAGGGAGGCGAACCAGTTTCTCGCCAATTCTGCACACATGCTCCGACCTTGCCTTGGCAATTACGCTTTTGAAGTACCTGGAGGCAGAGTTGAACTTCTTTTTGAGTGCGCTGGTTTTTGGATCCTCCAACGCCGATGCCGCAGCCCAAGCTCGATAGCACTCCCGCTTATGGCGTGAAGCCATTTTGCAAAACGACCAAACCAAGGCCGTGATCTGCTACCGACGGGCACCACAGACGATGGAACAAAAGTTCCATTCCTGTAGTATTACATCGGCAACAGAGTCTGCAACGGCGTTGGGATCCACCGGCGAAGCAAACTTCCCCATGGGTAAGACGCGAAAAAGACCGCATTCCATCCCAATCCGCTGACCTGTAGTGCCACACGCGTCGGCGGCCTGCAATGCGCGGCCGCAGTGGGTGTAAAGGTGGCACAGCACTCCGGATCAGACGGTGGTCAGAGGGCCCAGAGGGGCTTCAACTGAAATGACATATCTGTCCGGATGGGAGGTCAGCAGAAGATCAACAGGGAAGGTGCATGATCTTCCACATCTGGGATTCGCGTAGGCGATGTGACCAATTGTGTAAGATCATATGCCAAAGCAAAATCGTACACAGATCTCCCGCATGATCGGTAGTGCGTGAACCAAGCCATTCAGGTGGTGGGCATTAAAATCACCAAGAATCACGATCTCTGCGGAGGGATACGTTCGAGCACGGAATCTGCAGCCACCTGGATGTGGCTGATGAGTCGATCGACTTCAGTGTTACCGCTATGGGACCTATACAGGCACGCATAAACACGAGGATGGTCACCGATGTCTACGCGTAGCCATAGGTTGGAAGGTCCCTGCCTTCAAGGCTGTCGAGGCGTCGAGAGCAGATATCTTTTCTGACGTACACGCAAACTCCCGCGCGAGGCACAAAGCAATGTTCCAGTTTGTACCCCGGGTAGGAGAGATACGAGACGTCCGATGGAGAGAAGATATCTGCGTCTCGGTGAGAAAGAATAAGGCCGGCTTTGCCGTCTCAAGATGGTAGTGGACGGCACTCAAGTTGGAATGGAGGCCCCTGATGTTGCAAAGGTCCACAGTAAATGGGTCAGGAAGAGCCATTGATGCTCGTTTGCCTCGGACAGCAGAACAGAGCGGAATTTTGCCCCCCCCCAGAATACGCAGGGCAGCCCGTACATCCATGTTTAGGTAACACTTGGTGACCCAACCATTGACGCACGGGGGGGGATTCTCCAGCACCAACCGTACTGGTACCCCCCTGGGGTAAATGATTTTGTATATTATATATTAAATTATTCATTTCTCTCCGTATTAGATTATCCGTGAAATAGCAACCAACCGAGTCGTGGTTCGGCCATCTCAGGCGCCGATCGGAATGCTTACGCTTAACATATTAACCGTATTTTTTTTTTGTTAACGGGGAGGAAATCTTCAAAAAGATACCCCGCCTTCTGGGGGGAAGGCAGCGGTTATGTGGGGTTTTTACCCGCTAAAACCTCCCCAGTGGCCCTTTCCTTGGTGCTTGACGAGGGGCTCCGGGATCCTCAGTGGAACGCACCGGAGCCCCTTTGCACTGTGCTCAAGGAGAGCACGTCCCGGGGAGGGGGGGGGGAGGTTAAGTAAGTAACCGTGTAAGCCGAGGTTACCCCTCACCGGGGGGACCCTTGTGTCGAGTTACTAGCGATAGAGGTTTAGGCTCAGCGACTTAAGAGCTATACCACCTCTCAATCTGGTGAAGCAGTCAAGGTCAGCTTCTTTGGCCAATCTGTGTAGTTCGTCATTAAAAAAAAAATCTCTCCGTATTCATTCTCTTCTCGAGCGGGTGAATATCATTATTTACACCCATGTACATATCAGTAAATACAATATCGTACCCCTAGTAGTAGTACCATAGTAAATAAAAGCTGTATTTGACAGTTCAAAAAGAGAAGTGCTCCGATTGTCACCAAACTCTACACGATTCAATTCGAGGTCAATCTGAAGATTCCCTGAAAGTTTCTTTGAAATCGGTCCAGCCACTTCGAAGCCTATTCGGATCAAACACACACACATTCTCTTTTATATATATAGATAAACATAAGCAATGCATATAAAAAATAAACTTACATTATACACAATTATATACAAACACATTGATTATAAAAATACAAAAGATAAAAGTTACAGCCTGTATATATCGATGTCTATATATCCCGCTGTTGGGCACTATAAAGGCTATATGCGCACAGGCTATAAGGCCCTCATGTGAATTGTCAGACTTCACATATCTGACAGACTCGATTTAATTCTTCTTGAGAGATATTTAAAGATTAAACTGATCCGGAAGTTTTGGTATTATGTTCTTTATAACTCTTTTATCGCGACACGGTCATAAAAACCTATTTACAAAGCTATAAACAATAAAGATTATAATAATACACATGAATTTCACAAATAACAAAACGTGTCAAAGCATAGCGGAACGACAAATTTATTGGTTCTATTGCAATATGTCACGAAGTTCAAAACCAGCTTTTGTACAGTTAGATAGAGATTTTTAATATATATCGACGAATAACAGTATATTTTCTATTTATCTACTAAATTGTTTTAGTGTGTGTGTGTGTGTGTATGTGTGTGTGTGCGTGCGCGTGCGTGAGTGTGTGTGTACCACAAATCATAGTAGTAGTTTTTCACACTTTACTATTGGATTTCCCACACCTTATTATGTACAAGGAATCAATTTATTTCCTAATAATTTAGAACATGACACATCTAAAGTTTTTTTTAATAATAGTTCAAGGATAGAAATAACACATCAATCTTGCCGAACTTAGCTCACCGGAATATTAGCGAAAAAGTTTCTTCACATTTTTTAAGAAAATTCATAATATATTTTGAAATAGTTTATTGATATTGAACTAAAGTATGTAGGAACCATTTTGTTTGATAACTTTTTGCCATCCTGTCAGTAGGGACACAATCCTCCATCATCTTGACAGTACGAAAAATAAATGAAAATCACACATTTTCCTAATTTAAATTTGGAATTATGTTTTTTAAAATTTAAACTTTCAATGATATCAAAACCAGCCAGATACAAATAGCCAAAGAGATTTGATTACAAGTTCATACATACTATAATGCGAAAAGATTTTTTTTAACTTTTCCCCGAACCTATTTTAAATTATCATTGTAATAAAAAAATACTTTTTCTTTAAAATACTTTCTTCCTTTTTATGCCGGCTAAACGAGCTCAACAAAACAGTTTTTTTTTCTTTATTCATTGGAGACTTTTGCCCTTTTGGGCATGTCAGCCCCATCATACTCTAACCTACGCACACACGCATTGGTCGCATGAAGCGAGAAAGAAAGTCAATAATGTTGTATGGCCATAGCCACCAGCTTCAGCAACCGCCGAACGGGATCGGCCCTCTCCCGATCCCGTTCGGCGGTCTCCTTCTGCGAGTCCGTAATGACCCAGAAGGAGACCGACGAACGCAGCGCCTTCCATTTAGATTTCCCCGCCAACGCAGCCACTACTGCCGCCGGCGGGGAGAGGTCTTGCCCAATCTGCTGGACCAGGATCCGTCTAAGCAGCATTAAGAAGACACCCACATGTTGCTCCCTCAATTTTAGGCTATCTATTGATGACTTTCTTTCCGCTTCATGTTTGGCACATTCCCCCATTATGTGGTGCACATCATCCAACACTTGGCAAATCTCACAATTACACACTTATATGTCAGAAACAAAACAGTTGTTGTTTCTTTCACATAAGCTCGCAATGCGCCGTAAACGAGGCCCTTCTGGACACATTGACGCACATCAAATTTAATGGATGACCCATCGTTAGCGCTGATCGAATCTCATGAGTGTACTCTGCGCTGAATGTGTTCGAATTACGGTAAGTGGGCACGTCGTCATTTTGGCTCAATCGTAATTTATCTTATGTAAAGAGCGAAAGAGCCGTGGTAGCTCAGTGTCTGGGCGGTCGTCTCAAGTTGCAAAGTACGCTAGCAACCCGAGTTCGATTCCCGGTGCCGGCACCATTTTGTTGTTGCAATTTTAAGTGCTGATTTACCACGCGCTCGGCGGTGAAGGATAACGTCGTAAGGAAACCTACATTAAAATTTTTCATCAGTCAGATTGGCAGAGAAGGTTGACTTGAATTAAGACTGGTAACTTTTTTAGCTTTTAAAGAGCAAACATTTTCCATAATCCAGCTATATATTAAAAGACGATATGATATATTAGACTGTAATACAACCAGTCCTTATGTATGGCAGCCAAAACTGCGCTGTGACTCAGAAGAACGTCGATACTCTCCAAGTTGCTGGTCTCAAAAATCTCTGACTCAACGTGAGTCGATAAACTATGGCTCGTAAGCCTTCGAAGCCGAGACTACCCTAGGTTGGGATAAAAGGGTAGATATTTAATAAAACATTGTGAAACGAAATAAATTACAAAGATTTTAAATTAATCCGTTGACCTATGCATTATTTACATTTGGTCTACATATTTTCCCAAGATCAATAATACGCTAGACCACTTTTACAATTTTAAAACCCATTATCGAATTATTCTGTCCTCAGGCAAATGTACTCTGGTTTATTTGGGATACTAAACAGAAATGTTATATAGTAATTTGTGTAGAATACGTTGATTTACTTTAAATAAATCGACACTTATACCTACAATTTGTATTACGCTAACTTGAATTTCGTGTATATTCCAGACTTAAAAACTACATCAAAAAATATAACTCCGTTTTTGAAGTCGGATGAAGGTCATACATGTTCTTGAATTTTAACTTATCAAAAAAATATTTAGTTTTATTTTAAATGAAAACATTATTGCGTCTTCCGTGGAAATTTCTGCTAGAGCCGCACGTAAGAAGCCAAATACGATTCCAACAGCACTTTGCCGATCACTGGCGTAATAAATTGTAGGTATTGTGGAAAGAAGTAGTCCAATAATTAATGCACTCGCTTTATTCAGGCGGCGACAAACTCAGCCAACCAGGAGCTTGACCAACAAGCTCAGTCTTGAGCACAGGCGTAAGGTATCTAACCTTTCGGTTCTCTACAGATTGCATTTTGGAGAGTGTGCTCAGGAACTACATGATCTAATTCCCCCATCCCCTTTCCACCATCGTTGTGAACATCCTTCAAACCCGAACGAAGCGCTTTGCTTCGTCTTTCATTCTTCGTATAGCAAAGGACTGGAATAGTTTTCCAGCGTCTGTCTTTCCTTTCGATTACAATGTGGGTATTTTCAAGAGTAGAGTGAATAGGCATTTACTAAGCTAGTGAGCCTTATCATCCAGGACTACATTTCCACTTAACATCAAGTGGGATCGTAGTCAAGCACTTGCTTAGAAAGTTTAAAAAAAAATAATACCGTCACCTCAGCGCGTCTTCACTATTCTTATACAAAATTATAAATAAGATTACAAACTAATAAAGTTAAATTATTGTTTACAATGCCAAGTCATTGTGATGATCAACTAAATTATTAAATTATGAATTAAAGATACAATAAGGTTCAGGTAAATCACTAAGATGTCATTGGAAGTAGTTGTTATGCAAACAATAGCTAGATGCCATGTGTTGCTAGCTAATACTGGTTTAGGGGGTTTCACATCAATAATCCAATAATGAATTTGAATCTACGAGTCTAAGTTTTGCCAACAAAATCCCACACCATCGGCGCTTAAATTATATATTATATAATATATAGTTTATAATTTTTTTTTCTATGCTAGTTCAAAGCATGAAATGAGGTTAACATTAAAGCAAAGATTCAACTTATTCTTTTGCGAGCGCAAGTTTTAACATTTGAACAGGATTTACGTAAGTGGCTTTCTCCTGCTCACTTAAATCTTTATGTGGAACAGGCTTTTGATATGAACGTAGCTTTAAAAATGCACTAAAAATTGAACGAACGAATTTCCTTGTTAAAATAAGAAAAAATGTTACTGAACTGCATTGATTAAAATTGTCCCAGCCTAGTTTGATATTATTGCCACGATCTACTTTATTTTCGTATTTCCAATTCCGTACCAACGAGTCTATACTTCGAGGACTCGGCAGCGTTTTTTATCTGAAAACTGGTGCTTACCATGTGGTCCTATTTCAATGTGGTCGTTCTTTCAATTGCATTCATGAGAAAACGCATATAAGTCTTACATTTGCATCACGTATGTGCGCCACAAATGGACGAATAACTCAATATAACGTCACAACTCACTCAATATAACGAATAAGCGTCAATAGCCTAAAAAATAATGGTTTAGGGTACGACCTGCGAATCGTAAAGGCGTGAGTTCGAATCCACCATTCGACTATTGCCGTGAACCATGGCCTAGCACAAACTTAAGCTTCGTTGGAATGGTTAACAAGATTGTTAGTAATATTTCTGAAAAATAAAAAAAGAAATGTTGCTAGCTTTCTTTAAAAATATAAATATATTTCACGCCAACCGATTTCTATTATTCATTTTTTATTAGAAAGGATTAACGGATTAAGATTATTGTAGCTAGTCAAAACCTTCTCAGGATCACGTTTGACATGTTCTATCAAAAACAATTTATTTCTCTAATAGTGGAATAATAATTAATCCCTATCCAAAAGGACTCGAATGTGTCAGGCGTAATAATAACATAATTGGGTTAGAGTTTACGACACGTATCATTCAATGAATATTTGAATACACAATATAATACATAGATTATTCAGTACTTTTATTTGATGTGTGGTTCTTTTCCGAATAAATGAACTAGTATATTTACGAGTAATAACAAAACCGACTTCTCTGTTTACAATTCCGAATTATCATGGGAATATTACGAAATAGAATTAATCAGAACTCTTATCAAACTGCTCATGAAGATCGTTTCCAATAAATAATGAATAATCGAAATCGGTTGGAGTGTTATTGTATTATTCGTCCATTTGTCGCGCGCATACTTTTTTTTTTAGGGACGAACTACACAGTTGGCCAGAGAGGCTGGCCTTCACTGCTTCACCGGATTGAGAGGTGGCATAGCTCTTAGGTCGCTTAGCCTGAATCTCTATAAACTAGTAACTCGACAAAAGTGTCCCCTCGATGAGGGGTAACCTCGCCTTGGACGGTTACTAAGTTACGCGTAAGCATTCCGATTCGAGGGCGCCCGAGTAGGCCGAACCACGATTCCGTCGGTAGCTATTTTATTACTAAATTCTGAATCGGACAATCTAAGCTAAACTAACTTATATGCCACTTCGGGAATCGTTGGTCGCGCACATACTTAATGCAAATTTTAAACTTACATGGATGCCACTGTCAGAATTGGGCTAAAATTAAATGGGACCACAACAGAATTAACACCACAATTTCGAAAAATCATCAAAATTGGTTCACCCAAGCAAAAGTTAAGAGGTAAACAAAAAAAAATATACAGACGAAGTGATAACCTCCATTTTTTTGGCGTTTGAAGACTGGTTCGTGTGTCATTTTAGTGCTTTTAACTATCCTTATACTTCTTTAATAATATAATTCTTTAGAACAATTAATTTTTATTTGTGTAACCTTCGAGAGGGCGTTGTCGTAAATTTCACGGGTCGTTTGTTTTTGGGTGACTGCTTTCACCGGACTTGCAAAGAAGGGTTAGTTTTATGTGTTATTCCAAGTAATACATGTGTCGAGGTCCGTTTTGTTAGAATATAGTGCTTATTGGAACCAATTAAGTGCTTCATTTGACAAACAATTCGATCTATAGATGCCATTTTGCAACGCAAATAATATGGACTAATTTTTTTTTTTTTTTTTTTTTTCCGCGAGGAGGTAAAATCCATTATGGACCCTGGGCAGCCCGTACTGCCAAGGAGTGTCCGAGTCTCACGGACTAAAAACCCTCCTCCTCCATCACATCAATGTTCCCACCTTGCGGCCTACCATTAATGTTTTTTGTCCTAATTACTCTTTTTATTCTGTGTCTTGTCTCTCATTCTGTTCTTTGTTTTCGTCTTTTTCCTTCTGTGCAATTATCCTATCCATAAACGTATTGATTATCATCCAGTCCTCTTTGCTTCTTATCATTAGGTCAATTATGCTGTCTACCGTCACATTGGTCTTTAATTCAGCCTTCGTATTTTCACGCTCTCTTGCGAAACGACCGCATTCGAATAGCGTGTGTTCGGCATCATCAATCTTGTCTTCGCAGTACATGCACATTACGCTCTGACGTTTGCCTATCCTTGTTGTGTATGTCATAAAGACTCCGTGGCCAGTCAAGCATTGTGTCATCCGGTAGTTCACTTCTCCGTGCGTTCTGTTTGTCCATGTTTTTTATGTTTTAATCAATTTATGTGTCCACCTTGCATTTCTAGAAGTATCCCATTCCTCTTGCCAGTGTGCTATGGTCGTTTCTCTTGCTACTTTTTAGCTTCTGTTGAACTTGCTAAGTATGTTGATTTTCTTTCTTTCGCCAGCAGATTTGCGGGAATGAGATTTGCCAGGACTAAAGCAGCTTCTGTTGATACGGTTTTGTAGGCGCAACATACTCTTAATGCCATTGTTCTCTGAGCACGTAAGACCGTCTTTCTATAGACATCCTTATCCATAGCTGTGGCCCAAATAGGCGCACCATACATAATCACTGACTGAGTAGCCAACGCCAGCGTTCGCCTCTTTTTCATTTTCGGGCCACGGGTGTTAGGCAGGATTTTGCACAAGGCTCTAGCTGTTTTTTGAGCTTTTTCGCAGGCAGAATTGATGTGCGCACCAAAATTTAAGCTCCTATCTAGTGTTATTCCTAGGTATTTTACGTAAGAGGCAGGTAACACTGTTGTATTTCCGCATTTAAAGGATACATTCCTGACTTCCTTTTTTGTGATGGAAAACAATAGCAACTGTCTTTTCTGGGGCGATTTCTAGCTTATTGTATTGCATCCACGCCGTGACATTATATATTGTTTCATTGGCTTTTCTGACAAGGTCGTGGGCGTCTTTAGCGGTCACTGATATTGCCAGGTCGTCTGCATAGCATATTAGTCTAACCCCTTCAGGTACCTCTATTGCCATTATGTCGTCATATAATATATTCCACAATGTTGGGCCTATTACAGAGCCTTGTGGAACTCCACCCCCTATTTCAGCGTATATATTTTTTTAAGTTGTACTACCCTGTTCTCGAAATAGTCTATACCATGCAATTTGAGCCAACCGCCCGGATACTGAGGTACCACGGCTCATATGCCGCCTTTTTTTTTTTGTTGACGGGGAGGAAATCTTCAGAAAGATACCCCGCCTTCTGGGGGGAAGGTTATGTCGGGTTCTTACCCACTAAAACCTCCCCGGTGGCCCTTTCCTCGGTGCATGACGAGGAGCTCCGTGATCTCCAGTGGAACGCACCGGAGCCCCTCTGCACTGTGCTCAAGGAGAGCACGTTCCTGGGGGGGAGGTTACTCCCTCCCCCCCCTGTGCCCTCACAGCGCAAGGCGACACGGGCCAGCCGATGTCGCCTTCTTCCCGGGTCCACTTTGGTGGACGACTCAGGCCCCCACCCTTGACCCGAGGCCCCTTTTAGTCGCCTTGTACGACAGGCAGGGGATACCGTAGTCTTATTCTTGAGAGCCCAGAACTACGGGGCTGAAATTCATAGGCCGCCCTAAATGCATTTTTCTTTTTACTCATGTAACGGGATTTTACCACTTTAAGTGATAATTAGAATATTCTCAGTTTTAATTTTACATTTTTTAAATTATACATATATTTTATGATTACATTTTAACAGTTTCTGAAATATTTGCATGTGTATACAGATTTATTTTGTTCGAAAGTGGGTAGTTAATTTTGATGGCGTCGTATTATCACAAAAGTTTATTAGACTTACACGATTCCGCGGCATATTCGTCAGTGTTAAAGAAAGTTCTATTAAGTTTTAGAAATATGTGCTCCGACCTTTATCCACCTTTCACAAAAGTTGCTTCAATTAAATTTTGACGTTTCCTTTGGATAAAGTAATTTCAAGTTACTTTGACGCAAGACAAGCATTCGTTTTCCACGTAATTTGATTTCAGAAATTCAGACGCTTGAATGAGTATTGACGTTCCGCTTTGAAGCGCTTTATTAACAATTGATGAGGTCTAAGTTATTACAAGTTATTAGTATAAATCAATTTGAATCGGAAAACTTGGTGAAAAACTCTTATTTAGAGAAGGCATTTTTCTCATCATATAATAATCAATTGTATCTAAATTTACAGTCTTACAAATAAAAATGAGTTATAACATATTTATTCCACCCTTAAACTAAGTTTAGTTAAACCAGGAATAAATTAAGAATAAGCTGAGAATAGTTTACCACAAATAAATCCGGAATAACTATAGTTTTTCTATTCTTCCTTTACGTCAAAATGCATGAGTTGGCAACAGCGCATTCAAAGAGAAACCATACTAAAAAAATAATTGCAGTCTATGTAGTAGTGTAGTAATGTATCTGTCAATGTGAAGCGGTTATAAAAATATTCTATACTCTCTAAATAGATAGAAGATAATCCACTTCCAGGACTCATAGGGGCATCATCTAACTTACATTTTACCATTTTCATCTTAGACGTAAGAAATAAGTGTATGTTTTTTAAAAAAGACTTGGCTGAAAGGTCTTTTTACCAAGCCATAAAATATTCAGCATCATCATTTGTAAAGCTGTTAATGTTTATTTGAAGTGAAGGCAATAATTTTAAATTAATATAAGTATACTTGAAGTGAAATCCTCTTTTTGAACTGTCAAATACATATTTTATTTACTATGATGTTATTCAATTTTTTCATAAACCACATTTATATTGACACATGCGTTGTGTATATTTATGTCACTAAGAACCATATGGAAGTGCAAATATATTAAAGATAATGATTAAGGATTTTGAAGTACTATACGAATTGAGAACTTCCTTTTTTGAAGTCTTTTGAAAAACCCGAAAAACCGGAAATTCATTAGTAACAAGTCGACTGGGATTCGAATCCTTGATCATCAGATCGTAAGTCGAACCCCTTTACACACATACTGGTATATCAAGAAATAATCATTATCATTTCAGTCTTAGAACATCCACTACTCATAGGCGTCCCGCAACGGTTTCCAAAAGAACCTTGTAAGTCGCTTGCATACTGTTGCGTCCTACGGCCTTTATAAGGTCGTCAGGCCACCTTTTGGGTGGAATCATAAAATAATCCAATGGTCAATTTGTCGCCGATCATTATATAATATACTACAGATATAGCGAGAAAAATTTTTTTTCGTAATTTTTCGGAAAAGTTCATAGTTATCGTGCTCTCGCAAATAGCTTCAGTACCCATCTTAGAGCCGCAGGGGTAAGTCGCATCAACAGACCGATATATATATAGAGTGGTAATACGCAATTCAAATATTCGCTATAGTTTTAATAATACATATTTTCAGATTTCGACTGTATATAATGGAGATACGAGAGGGACGCGAATGACATAAAATTTAGGCAGTTATATAGTTTAATTATTGTAAATATTTCCCAATAAGCTTTATTTTGTTGTACTTTTAATTAGTTTTGAAGTAGAGATAATGTTTTGTTTACTAATGACAATAAAACAGAGTATTTTCAAAGTTACAGAAGGTGGTTGTAACATAATTATGATTTTAAATTGCTTTAAGCTTTATGCGATTTGCTTCGTCTTTCATTCTTCGTACAGCAAAGGACTGGAATAGTTTGCCCGCGTCTGTCTTTACTTCCTATTACAATGTGGGTATTTTCAAGAGTAGAGTGAATAGGCATTTACTAAGCTAGTGCGCCTTACCTTCCAGGACTGCATTTCCACTTAACATCAGGTGGGATCGTAGTCAAGCACTTGCTTAGAAATAATAATAATAAAAAAAACATATTCTCGAACTTAACAATTATTAGTTAAACATATCGGGAACTCATTTCTTATAATTCACTGGTAATGATAATATCCCGTTTTAAGTTATAATTGTTACGGTTGTACATCTCTAAATTATACAATGACATAATTCATTTTAACATTTGACACTAAACAATAAAGTTCCAAATTAACGGATATTAAAATGTCACTCAATTAATATGATCATTCATTGACAGTTTGGGTGGTGTATAAGGAAAATAATTTCTCACTACATCTGCACGATTTTAGCATTAGGCAGCACAATATGTTTCACAAGTTGTAGTTGATCTGTTGTCAGTGAAAATTCAATGACAATTGACTTGGGTCCTTAATATAGCCGCTTGTGTGATCATGCCGGCCTTTGTGGGCACTGTTTGCTCTACAATTAAATGCACAAAGCGTATTATTATGTAAATATGTGTCTAGATTGAAATATAAATGGAATTAATTTATTTCAATTGTTTGCCCTGGCTTTCATAAAAGTGGAATTTCATTTTATCATCGCCATATCATACTCATTTTATTATCTTCTTTATTACTCGTTTATAAGAATTTCATTAACGTTATGCGTGAGATTTTTATAAGCTGTGTACAGTTTTTGTTTTGCATTTTAAAGTTTTTTTTTTCTCGAGACATTAGGCTATATAGGCCTTCTGAGCTCGTAGAATAAGACTATGGTATCTCCTGCCTGTCGTAGAAAGTGACTAAAAGGGGCCTCCAGTTCACTGGGCGACAAGGTTTGGGGCCTTTGTCGTCTGCCAAAGTGAACCCGGGAAGAAGGCGACATCGGCTGATCAGTGTCGCTTTGCACTGCGAGGGCACAGGGGGACATACTCTCCGAAGAGCACAGTGAAGAGGGGCTCCGGTGTGTTCCCGGAGTCCCTCAGCCTGCTCCAAGGAAGGGCTACCGGTGGAGTTAGATCCCCACATAACCCTGCCTCTCCCGTAGACTGCGGGGTATCTTGTTGAAGAATTCCCCCCCGTCAACAAAAAAAGACATTGAACTATGTCATTAACATACATCTAAATTAGTATTTACCTAAAATAAGGAGATCCGTAGAAATACGAAGATAACCGACATAGCCCACCGTGTAAGCTACTTGAAGTGGCAATAAGCAGGGCTCATATCGCGTAAAACAGATGGCCAAAGGTGCAAAAATGTTCTCGATTGGAGCCCGCAAGATAGTTTGACGACCTCATAAATGCCGCGGCGTTTTACAGGTCTTTCAATAATAAAATTGCCTATTCCTCTCAAACCTAACAACCCCTGAAACTGCTGCATTTCAAATGTTTATATTTATCTCAAATTGACCTGCATTATCATTTTCCCCTTCTCCTAATTAAGAAATGAAACTAGGCTATCTCTGAAACTAACATTGATACGAATTGGTGAGCTGGTAGCAATGCAATACTTGCTCTCCCCAACCGAAGAGTCCCGGAGGTAAAGTGTTAGTGTGTCGGTCCCACTCTTTCTATCCCCCGCGGCTCAGCGGAGTCATACCGAACGGAATGGTCCTCTCTCGAACTGTAGTGTGGTCAGAGGGCCACAGATCAGTTTTTCTCAGCCTTCAAGGCCTGCTGGTGATGGATTCGAGAGTTGGTACGCAACAGGATAACAACGAGTTAAACAAAACAGAATATAAGATAAGAATACTAAATGAAAAACACCAATCATTGTTACTCCATCAATCGTTGTGACATGCTAAGAACATTAATTACCAAAGTTACGACTCGTTAACAATACGCTAAGTTGGCATTCCGGTTTGCTTTTTGCTCACATCGAGACTTATATGGCCAATGTCTAGACGTTGAATAATGGTTCACATAAATGTGATCACAGTTAATACTACAAAGTAAGTTGAGAAGACATTCCAAGCAAGAGACAACTGCAAGAAGTACTTAAAATAGATCCGCGTCCGCTGCGTATTTTTGAAGTAAACGCTTGACTTAAGGAGTACACTGGTGAATGTGGTACGAAAAGTGTGGCCAAGGGAAGTTAGGAGGAAAGAGAGAGAGTTACGTTTCGTATACCTAAGGCACAGTGCAGTCCTATTATCTGTATCACATTGTAGGAGCAAGATGAACACGTTTTTTTGTCTATTGAATAATCATATATATATAATACATAGAAAGATACAATAGATACAATAGAAAACACAATAAAAGTAGTACAATAAAAAAGATACAATAGAAAGAAGTTTTACTTCTAACTTTTAGACTATAGACATATACTTATTCTTGATCAAAATCCCAACATAAGTAGAAAAGCAGATATGTTAGATACGATATGCATAATGGATAAACAATAAAGACAAGAAATATCTTTTCACGCTTCTACTTCAAACGCCAACGCTACCAGAAGTGCACTTTAAAGATTGTTATCTCCTTTAATGTCTTGCTAATTCTCCGATAAAAATATCGAACGCTAATTATTCGTGGTACGGCCCTTTCGGGCGTTATTTTACTATTTCACTATTAAAGTAATGGTTCTAGGTTCTTTTAAGCCCTGTAGTTCTGGTCTCTCAAGAATAAAACTACGGTATCCCCTGCCTGTCGTACAAGGCGACTAAAAGGGGCCTCGGGTTCACTGGGCGACAAGGGTGGGGGCCTGAGTCGTCCACCAAAGTGGACCTGGGAAGAAGGCGACATTGGCTGGCCCGTGTCGCCTTGCGCTGCGAGGGCACAGGGGGGGAGGGAGTAACCTCCCCCCCGGGACATGCTCTCCTTGAGCACAGTGCAGAGGGGTTCCGGTGCGTTCCACTGGAGATCCCGGAGCCCCTCGTCATGCACCGAGGAAAGGGCCACCGGGGAGGTTTTAGTGGGTAAGAACCCCACATAACCGCCACCTTCCCCCCAGAGGGCGGGGTATCTTTCTGAAGATTTCCTCCTCGTTAACAAAAAAAAAAGGTTCTTTTGAGCAGAAGCGCAGGTCTTAGTTACACGAAAAACACCATGAAGCTGCAGAGCTGAAATATCCTACCACATCAGTAAAGATACGTGCGCCCAATGCAGGCGCACATTTACAAGGACGAGTGGGTTATACAAGCCACTTGAGAGTATACTTAAGAGCTGCGTGACCTGGCTCATGACTTGGCAGTCCTGAATTGTCGCTGTAGCCGAAACCAGCAGGACGTAATCAATCAATGGTTCAAGCAGAGTTCGACTCTCAGGGGTCCATATGCCTCGTTACTTTCTGAATCTGGTCAGGTAAAGCGACAAAAGAGCTGTGTTCTTCTTTACACAATCCCAAGATTCTAGGAAAGAAGGAAAAGACTGACAGAGAATGCCTTTTGGCTGTCTTTTTATACTTTTTTATTATTGCAAATAAAGATTAAATAAATGAAATAAGAATAAAGAACATCCGAAAATTACTGAACTTAACTGAGCAGTTACTACGATACTTTAAGCCATTGTAAACTTTAGCTGAAAATAAAATATTTCTTTTGTTTAAAATCGCTTTTTCCCGGCGGCAGTAAAGTTTTAACATGAATTAATATTGGAATAAAATTTATTAAACGACAAGATAATACGACGGTTGCTAAAGGCGGTAATTAAGTAACAAGGGGTCGCCTGAAAATATCTTTTAGTTTCACTGTCATAATTTTTTTAAATTGGTTTTTATCATAATGCTAAATAAAGTGTGAGCTTATTCTGACTTGTTCGGACATATATATATTAAAGGTGACGGTGACCGTAACTAGTTTCGGCCATGATGAGGGCAAAACGGCTGACCGCAACAGTTTCACCAGATTTGAAAAGTGGTAAAGCTTTTACGTCGATAAGCCTCTCTCTAGAATCTCTATAGAAATAACGAGTTGCAAGAGGCCCAATATTACAAAAAGAATAAAAATCTGTCAAATTAAACTACCCTTGGAGTACTTCCTTTCCAACAAAAATTAATCATCATAATAATTCAAATAAAAAAACATCAAAATCGGTTCAACCAGTCGAAAGTTATAAGGTAAAAACATAAAAAAAAACACACAGACGAATTGTGAATCGCCTTTTTTGAAGTGACGAGCTCACCTCCTGCCATCTAGCTGTCTGCATGGTGCGCGAGTGTTGAAAGGACATGAGAGATGATTGTTTTCATTTTTACATATTTCATTTACACTATAAGACATGTGTAATAATAAACGTCCGCATCGTTACATAAGGCGACGTTTAGCCTACGGGCTCTAGTTAGATATCGTTAGTGCCAGTTAATTAATCACCGAAAATGCCACGTTCACGACTGGCCCAGTTAGCGGCAACCAACTTCCCCCGTCGTATATCTCTTACAAAGTATCAATTATCCATCCCTTCTCGTACGTCTGAAGTTTTACTTTGATATATCCACGTATCAATTATACATGAAGAATAAAAACTTTTACTTGAATGACTCGTTACATAACATCTATCTATAGTTGGTCAAGTTGGGATGGTTGTCGCCATGTCCTCTCCGAAGTGTTCTCGGCTTGTCGGACTCAAGAAGCAAGAACCTCCATGGCACCTGCGGCAGTAGTACCTGGTGGGCTTTCAGAGCCCACCAAGAGTGTGTCGAAACGGTTTAGGGGGCGATTGTCCGCCCTGCATGGCTGGAGAGGGTTCACGGAGGAAGAATAGTGTCGGTGTATCGTTTCTACTATCCCTATCCATCGCGACGCGGCTGCAACTGTACTGCTGCAGCCATTTGGTTCCATAAACCAGATCCGCCGCCAAGGGCTGGCTGGGAGAGCACAGATCGTTTTCCTGACCCCCAAAGTCCCTAGTTGATATACTCGAGGGAGTCCTACGTCTACTAAGTCGTGGTCGTAAAATAGGCTGGCAATCCACGTGCAGTCTATGTGAGTCGCCACTGTGCCACGTGTATTACACTCACAAAAGGACTGGCTGTAAGCGGCTTGCATCCAGCCGCGTCCTGCGACCTTTATGATAGCCCTCAGACCACCTTGCGGGAGATGTCCGTGGTCTCGAATCGAGAACTTTAGATCCCATCGGCCATCTGTACTATTACGCGCCGTCCGCCTTGATCATAACTATTTCAACTTAGACACGCTGAGCTATGTCGGTTACCTTCGTTCGTCTACGGAACACCTCATACAGTAGTACAATAATTAAAACCTTCTCCTACACGAAGTTCACCTTTCAAGAGAAAAAACATATTCGCGTTCTGGAGCGTATCAACGTAACTCCCGCAATATACCACTTAGATATATGAAAAGGTATTGCGGATTGCTCAATAAAGATATGACTGGCGCCAAGAGATATGAACTGTAATGCACTCGAGAGTGTTCACCGACGTTTTGATGAATGCTTCGTAAGTCATTGGCGTTGTACAATCGCGAAACGATGCTTTTGTTTTCATTCATAAATTTGTGATATAGCAACCCTAATTTACTGGCGTTTACGTTTTACCTATTCGTGCAATTTTTATTGTTATTCAGAAATAGCGTAATTAATAATCCATATATCCATAAAAAAATAATTCGCCACTCAAAAATAAGAAACATCACTCATGCCACCGATGCCTTAACACACGCTCAAGAGCTAAAATGGAAATGGACAGGACAAATAGCAAGACTGGGAGACGAATATGTCGCCTTACGAAAGTCGTCATGTATGGGTATCATAAAAAAACCTATGGAATATAAAATAAAAATAAACGACCGTTGGACCAGTAGAGTGACCTTGTGGAGAGGTCCACCAGGAAAACGCTGCAGACGAAGACCTCTCACGACATGGGTGGACGAAATAAAAAGGACGGCTTGTACTGATTGGATGAATGTAGCCCAAGATAGAAGTAACTGGACTTCTTTGGAGGAGGCCTTCCCCCACGGAGGGGTTCTTCTATGATAGTTACTAAATTAAATTAAGAATCACATTAAAAAAAAAAAAAAGAAATAAAACGCTTTTTAATTTTTATTTTTACCCAAAACCCATTGAACTGATGTTATAACAAAACCACAAAATCTTTCCTACATCCCTTTATAACTTCACGACGTCAAATCAAACGAGAGCGGTCGAACTTTAAATTACTAGGAGAGGATTCTCTCTGTTATTTCCGAAGCATCATGATTATATTAGAAGTTGCATCGTCTATATTATCTTTTTATTCCACATCAACGCTCGTTGTCCTAAAACAGTATTTACTCAAACGTATTCTGAGATTGTCATGAGCCTCCCAGTATTTCAATCAAGCAGCATGTTTCCATCTGATTTTAGAAGTAGCCTAGTATATCTTTTAAACCCAAGGTCGTAGGCCAAAAAATGATGTGGGACCTAAAACCCAGTGGTCTCAGTGTCCGGGAAGTTGCCTCAAGTTGCATTGTACGTTAGCAACTAGAGTCCGGTACCGGTGCCGGCACCAATGAAATTGTTGTTGCAATTTTATGTGCTGATTTATCACGCGCTTGACGGTAAAGACGGAGAACCGTGGGGCACCCTCCCTCCAGATGGACCGACGACCTTGTTAGGATAGCCGGAAGTGGCTGGATCCGGAGGAAGGCCTATTTCCAGCAGTGGATAAATACGGGCTGATGATGACGGTAAAGGATAATGTCGTGAGGAAACCTACATGTCTTTTCATTGTTCAATTTTTTCTAAGACATGTAAAATCCGCCAATCCGCACTAGGTGTGCGTGGCGGACTATGCCCTTATACTCTCTTTACAGAGAAGGCCTGTGCCCAGCAGTGGGACATATATATTATATACGAGTATGTAAAAAAGGCATTAAATTTAACTTTCAATTCGATGCCTTATTTCATATAAAATATAAATTATGGATAAACTGTAAATATGACATGCGATGCGAATATAACGCATTCGCGATGATTTTATTGCCGATTATGTACACCAACATTGAAAATTATTACAGTCCTGTGACTCATTGGCCGCCGTTTATTTTGCATATCTGGCGTACGGGCGTACGCAAACATTTGGCTAAGGGCTTACCGTAGGAGGATATACGACTGCAATGATTAATAGATACGAGAATGATCGACTAATAATAAAGTATATTTTGATAACATCTTCGTCGGTTTCACCAATGACACTGTGAAGTAATTATTAACTGTTAATTATTTTAAATGAAGCGGCGAAATCAGAAGCTAATTTTATTTTCTATTTGCTATAGCTTCCACGTGGAGTATTGGTCTAGGTAAGGTGGGTCCACTCCTTTAGTACTGGGCTCGTAGAATAAGACTACGGTATCTCCTGCCTGTCGTAGAAGGTGACTAAAGGGGCCTCGGGCTCACGGGTGGGGCCTTTGTCGTCCGCCGAAGTGGACCTGGGAAGAAGGCCTGTGCCCAGCAGTGGGACATATATATTATATACGAGTATGTAAAAAGGCATTAAATTTAACTTTCAATTCGATGCCTTATTTCATATAAAATATAAATTATGGATAAACTGTAAATATGACATGCGATGCGAATATAACGCATTCGCGATGATTTTATTGCCGATTATGTACACCAACATTGAAAATTATTACAGTCCTGTGACTCATTGGCCGCCGTTTATTTTGCATATCTGGCGTACGGGCGTACGCAAACATTTGGCTAAGGGCTTACCGTAGGAGGATATACGACTGCAATGATTAATAGATACGAGAATGATCGACTAATAATAAAGTATATTTTGATAACATCTTCGTCGGTTTCACCAATGACACTGTGAAGTAATTATTAACTGTTACATATTTTAAATGAAGCGGCGAAATCAGAAGCAAATTCTATTTTCTATTTGCTATAGCTTCCACGTGGAGTATTGGTCTAGGTAAGGTGGGTCCACTCCTTTAGTCCTGGGCTCGTAGAATAAGACTACGGTATCTCCTGCCTGTCGTAGAAGGTGACTAAAAGGGGCCTCGGGCTCACGGGTGGGGGCCTTTGTCGTCCGCCGAAGTGGACCTGGGAAGAAGGCCTGTGCCCAGCAGTGGGACATATATATTATATACGAGTATGTAAAAAGGCATTAAATTTAACTTTCAATTCGATGCCTTATTTCATATAAAATATAAATTATGGATAAACTGTAAATATGACATGCGATGCGAATATAACGCATTCGCGATGATTTTATTGCCGATTATGTACACCAACATTGAAAATTATTACAGTCCTGTGACTCATTGGCCGCCGTTTATTTTGCATATCTGGCGTACGGGCGTACGCAAACATTTGGCTAAGGGCTTACCGTAGGAGGATATACGACTGCAATGATTAATAGATACGAGAATGATCGACTAATAATAAAGTATATTTTGATAACATCTTCGTCGGTTTCACCAATGACACTGTGAAGTAATTATTAACTGTTAATTATTTTAAATGAAGCGGCGAAATCAGAAGCTAATTTTATTTTCTATTTGCTATAGCTTCCACGTGGAGTATTGGTCTAGGTAAGGTGGGTCCACTCCTTTAGTACTGGGCTCGTAGAATAAGACTACGGTATCTCCTGCCTGTCGTAGAAGGTGACTAAAAGAGGCCTCGGGCTCACGGGTGGGGCCCTTTGTCGTCCGCCGAAGTGGACCCGGGAAGAAGGCCCGTGTCGCCTTGCGCTGCGAGAGGGAGGGGAAGCGATTAACCTCCCCCCCGGGACGTGCTCTCCGAGAGCACAGTGCAGTGGGGCTCCGGTGCGTTCCACTGGAGATCCCGGAGCCCCTCGTCATGTACGTTTTAGTGGGTAAGAACCCCACATAATCCCGCCTTTCTTCCGGAAGTGTATAAAAAACGATTGGGCGTTAGACAACACGACTGAAGTAAAACTATGCATAATATATGTAACCTCTCTCTCTCTATCTTAATTAACTTATATCCAATCAGCCCGATCACACGTTTCGTCACGCATTCACCACCTTAATCCCCAAGTGAAGGGTAAAGAAATTTTACTTTAAAAATAACAGACCAACCTCCTCTTTACAAGTCGGTAATAATTTATTCTCTATTTCGCTACCTGTGCGCTATGCGTGTAACATAAGTGATTTTTATGACAATGCGAGCACGAGACTAAATTGACCACATAAAGAAGAACCAAGCTTATAATAACCATTAACAATAATCTTCTATAATCTCTGGCTACCCGACAAAGCTACCGAGGCCGGGCTTAAGTAATTTTTCAGATCTACTGGTTCATAAACAGCGGATTAACTTTGTAACTCTATTTCTTTTAGAATAAGGTCCAGTTTTCTTTCCAACATCTTTTGGATGATTCCAACAAAGCCTTTCACCCGTGGACGTTGTTTATTCCCGTAACCAATACAATCGCTTCCCGATCTAACGACACGGTAAAGTTTAATTACAAACTGAAATCGTTACGTAATTTGCTAGATATTGGATATTGTTTTTATTTATTGTATTATAAAATTTATAGGTATAACAGTTAAATTTGCAGGGTGTAAAGTCCCACTGTTGGGCACAGGCCTTCTCTGTAAAGATATGGGCATAGTCCGCCACGCACAACCAGTGCGGTTTTGCGGACTTCACGTTTTAGAAAATTTTAGAGAAGATTTTAGTATGTAATATATTTATTTATTCCTTATTTACTCACAATAAAAAGAGTGCAAAATGGCGGACGTAATTCACTGCCTGTCTTTTTGGGGTTGTGAAGAGACCAAGTAACGGGTGAGAAATGAGAAAAATAACGTATAAAAATAATACTATAAAATCACACATTTTCCTAATTTGAATTTGGAATTTGTTCTTTAAAATTTCAACTTTCAATTATACCAAAACCAGCCAGATACAAATAGTATAGCCAAAGAGATATTATTAAAAGTTCAAACATACTATAATGCGAAAAGATTTTTTCCCCATCCTATTACTAATGAATAAAATATATAACTACAATAATCATATATGGGTTTAAAGACTCTGGATTGAGCTTCTAAAAAGATTATATAATAGTAGAGACTAAAAAATATATTGTCTACGATATGTTTTAGTAGTTTTTGTTTAAAAATATCTTTAACTACATTAGGTAGGTTATTGAACAGTTGTGGTCCTTCAGAGACAATACATTTTTTACCATATCTAGTTCTAGGCTTTCTGATCAAGATTTTATTAGTGTTTCTAAAATTGTGTTGGAATGATCTTTTTTGGAAAATTAATTTTAAATGTATTTTGTCAGTTATTATTATTTTAAATGACGATACAAGTAGTGTACATGTACAGTAGTTTTAAATTTAAAATATTAGTTGTTTTATAAAGTATTAGCTAGCAACACGTGGCACCCAGCTATTGGATAACAACTACTTCCAATGATATCTTAGTGATTTACCTGAACCTTATTGTATCTTTAATTCATAATTAATAATTTAGTTGAACATCACGTAAACTTGGCATTGCAAATAATAATTTAACTATATTCGTTAGTAATCTGACTTCTAATTAATTTTGTATAAAGATTGTGAGGAAGCGCAGTTGGACGGTATTTTTGAAAATAATTCCTTGTACAACGTTACGCCGTCTGAATAAAGCGACTGTATTAGTAATTGGACTATTTCATTCCACAAGACCTAGCAGTTACTACAAAAGAATGCGTGAAATGAGGTTTAAGCTAAGCGATTTAAAAACGATGGCCACCCCTCAATCCGATCAAAAAGAAAAAGTTAGCTTCTCTGGATCATCTGTAAGTTCTTCAAAAATAATGAAATTATCGCTTATTAATCCCAGGTTATAATGTCGATTGAATTGATTTGTTTAAAAAAATTCTAATACACATTCGTTCTTTTTATTGACATGTAATTCTATTGTTTATACTAATACGCAATACGCTTGGTAAAAAATTATTAAGTCGAAATAAGCCGAAGTGAAGCCACTCATTTATAAAAGTTTAAACAATTTCTTATCTTATTTAAATTAATTTGAATAATATATCCGACACAACATTTGATTTAATTTTATGAAATGGTTTAATTTAAAGTGTGCCTTATATTATGTTGCATTAATTAATAAATTCTATTTCTATTGTGTAGTCATAGCCTAGTAGCTTTGTGATTCGACTTACGACCTGATAGTCGCACGTTCAAAGCCCAGTCGGCTCGTAATAATGAATTGCAAAAAAGTACTTGCTAAAAATTTGGGAAACGATAGTCCTGGAAGAAGAAGTGGTTAAAGAAACTCCAGCAACGCTCCTTACGTCTAACGGGTAAAGCCTTCCTTTGAATAAATCGGGACGCAGCACGATTTGACAAATAAAGATTTAAATCCCAACCAGCTTTTAACAATGAGTGTCGTTCGCTTTTCAAATCCTTGAAAATCAACACTTACTTGACAAAATTTGTGCCAAGTATACGGTGATAGGCTAAAACATGGCTTTGAATGCTAAATAACAGCTCTCTTTCTAGCTTGCCAGGATTAAACGTGAGAAATTCTCATGCTAACGAATTTTTACAAAAGCTGTATCACAACTCCTACAATATAATAAAATTGTAATACTTTAGAATAATTCATACGATGATTAAACAAATACTATTCTATAATAATCGTCGTTGGCTGATTTAAATCATTCATCACTTCGAATAAATCCGAAGGTATTGTTCGAAATTTGAAAAAATGAAAAACCAACGCCGCAAACATTTTGATTTTTATTCAAATCTCTGCAAAACTTCTAACAAAAAAGGATTTCTTTGTCGCGAATTGACGAGCGCAGCAATTTCAGAACGCTACGCCATCAAAACTACACAGATAAAAAAATCGCGCGTTTTCTCTGTCGTTTCCCGCGCTTTTCTGCAATTCGGCTCCCAGGCCGAGCGCTGGATCAGTCGCTCGCGAGACACCGTACGGTGAGTACGTGTTGTCTCATCGCGGCCGTATTACAATTCTCCCGTAAAAATTCGATTCTCATTTATTCGGATCCGGGCACTATTTCCGTCACGTCGGCCAAAAAGCTGTGAAATACGAATAGTTGGTGAAAGTGGATATTCAAAAGTGATTAAGTGTTTAGTTTGCAGCGAAGAATACGTAACTTTTGTGCACTTTTTTTTAAACTACAAAGAAAAAGGTCAGTACAAAGTAGTTTTTATTGCGAACGGTATGTGTTGACGTCTATTTTTTTTAATAATTTATGAACGCAAACTTTTGACGGTTTACTTTACGGATTATGCAAATTATTTAAATATAAAATTTTGGACGGAGACTATATTAGCGCTAATTATTGTGATGGTTATTTTAATTATCTGTTATTGTGGACAATGAATACCTGTGTTATTTGTACGATGTACGATATGAATTAAGCGGCCACTGCTGTGTATTTATGCAGATGTTTTGCGGTGTGGCCTGTGGTCATATATTGTTTGCGCCTATTCAATGTATGAGAATTGTGGTCGAGCCCGATTCGTTCCATTTATTTTTACTATCGCCAGATACGATACCAATTTGAATTCGATATTTAAATACTTTGTTGTTTCGTTTAAAAATATAACTATTTGCATACGGCAAGAGTGTCATAGGACTGGAATATATAATTTAAATAATACACTGACGACACATGATTTCAGAGCTTCCGAAATCGACGTTATCTTATTTTTTTTATTTAATCATTACAGAGGATCATTTTTAAACGAAAATATAATCCTCATAGAACAGAAAACGATACTTAAAAAATAGTGATAATTACGTCATGTTAACTAAGCTAGACTTTTGATGAATAATGTGTTATACTTAGTCCCATAGAGCAGGTATATCTAATTATAATAATATGCGGACTATACGTGAAAATTAGGAGCCCTTCAGATCTACATTATTTTACTAAGCTAGACTTTTGAAGGAATAATGTGTTATAATAATACTAAAAATATATATTTTTATGAAAGCTCTCAGGAAAGATTCAGGTCTCAAATAAGAGTATATTAATTTAAACTGCGTATTTAAGTTAAAACGACGGTAATTAACTGCTCGCTTTTCCAGCACCACGAAACTTTCGTAACACACCCTCTTATAGGTTTAACAAGCAGATCCACTTGCAACCGTCCAAGCCGAGGTTATCCCTCACCGGGGGGACCCTTGTGTCGAGTTACTACCTAATAGAGGTGCAGCCTAAGCGACCTAAGAGCTATGCCACCTCTCAATCCGGTGAAGCAGTAAAGTAAAGGGTAAAGCAACTGAGTTAGTTAGTCCAAAAAAAAAAGGATCCACTTGATAGGAAGTTTGATATCAATAGGTTGATCATAGTCTTACTTAGAACTACAACAAAAACCAACTTTAAATGGAGTAGGAATATTACATTACCATGATGTCGTAACATGTCATATATATGTGGAGTATACAGTAGGAAAATTACCATTATGGAAAAGCTAAACTGCTAAACAAACGAGGCTGGTCTGCTGCTCTGACTGAGGTGGTGCTTTAGGACAACGCTAGACCACACACTGCATAAAAGACGGTTAACAAATTAGGAGAGCTGCAATTGGAATGTCTAAGACATCCACCGTACTCCCGGGACCTTGCTACAACAGATTACCATTTTTTTCGTTTTCTTTTTTAAAAAGCTTGCAAATTTTTTTTTTCTTTTGAATAACTTCTAGGAAGGAAAAAAATTCAACTATGATGGGGCATTCAAAAGCGCCTTCAAAGATTTTATTGATTGCAAATGGTTTTTTTTGGTAAAGGGATCAATGAACACCTATGGGCTGGCAAAAGTGCATAAATGGTACATACTTTGATTAAATAAATATATAATATTTTAAAAATATCCACTTTAGGTTACTTCCTTACAAAACACCAATTTCATATGTTAGGACCTAATATTAAAAGCGAACGTATAGAATGTTATGACGTATGAGAAGCTAGACTGCTTCATCGGATTGAGAGATGGCATAGCTCTAAGATGAATTAGCCTGAACCTCTATCGCTAGTCCCCCAGATGAGGGGTAACCTCGGCTTGGACGGTTACTATGTTACGCGTAAGCATTCCGAACCGAGGGCGCCCGAATGATATGAAGAACATTTGATAATGTTCGTTTTGAGACAAAATATAATTCTTTTTATATTTAACATGATGAATAAAACATAATCTTGTTAAATAAATGTTTGATATAAATTCTTATTGTCTGGAAAATCTTTTTCAATTAAATTAGATCAAAAAGTAAATAATTTTTGAACCTTTGATGTTTATTTTTACAAAATGAAGGTTTATATTACGCGATCTTTTACGTGAATATATTTTACATTAAACCAAATAAAGCGATACTACGATAACTGCAAAAAATGGTGAAAAGGTCAATCGCAATCCTCTGAATTGATGTATTCGTTGTCCCCCCATCCAACAGATTTCTTATCTCTGTACACTTCAGTGCATCAAAATAAATGTGTACTCAGTCCGGTTTCATTCAAGCGGCAGTTTCGTCTGGACTCGCTTGACGCGTGGAACCGGAGGCACAAGAAAGTAGAAACGGCCTGTGTCGCAAAAATCTTTATTTTATATTTATATTACACAAATCCATCCAGTGCTAAAGATGATGGATTACATTACCTGGATCAGATGGTCACGGGTCGCGGCGGGTCCTCAGACTATCTGTACCGCTTCAAGATCTCATCGCAGACCCTATACCTAGATCTATGTAGTTATATATGTATATAGTTATTGTTATAAATAATTGTTGTTTTTATTTATTGAAATGTATGTAATTGGTTGGGGAAAAAGTCTTTTCGCATTATAGTATGTATGAACTTTTAATAAAATCTCTTTGGTTATACTATTTGTATCTGGCTAGTTTTGGTATCATTGAAAGTTTAAATTTTAAAGAACATAATTCCAAATTCAAATTAGAAAAGTGTGTGATTTTCATTTTTTTTTCGTACTAGAAATTCGATACATTTTAAAATTTTACTACAAAAAGGTAAATGCAAGCCGCGAAAAAAATTTGCGATGTTTATGGTATGGACCTAGTGCAGTGTCTGCGAGAGTAGCACAAATTTGGTTTAAGCGTTTTCAACCCGGAATTTTGGTGTCAAAGAAAGAAAAAGTGGAGCAAGATCCGGCATATCAGTAGTTACGTAAGTATGTACGTAAATTTAAATATTATTTTTTTTTTATTTTTCTCTACACAACTCAAAGATGGACAGAGAATGTCTTTTGACATTAAGTCCGCCATCTTGTCTTCTATTATTTTGTGTAAATAAAAAATTTGTAAAGATTCTTAACTCGAAATGCTTGACTTTTTATTAACCTTTCATAAAATTCGTATTTAATTTATTCGTGAAAACTGCACTGGAGTCCTAAAGATTTAGGTTGGACGGATTGCCAGATTCAATTTCACTTTTCCAACTGTGTAATCCTTGGTAATCTGCTAGAGGCATAGTGAAATTCGAATCTCGTTTCATTTCACAAGGGAAATGCTAGCACAGTACTTTTGAAAATACATTTATATTTTTGTTACACAATTTCAATTCAACATTAAGTGTATTTTTGTGAAAATACTTTCTATTACTGTGAAAGATTTCAATAGAAATAAACTGTTTAAGAAATTTCGCAATTGGTTAAAAAAAGATCTACGAGAATCAATTCAAATAAGCTGAGATTGTCCTGATAACCCTGCAGGACACAATTAGACTAATCGTTTTCCACCGGGCCTTTTTTTTTGATCCTAAATATGGTACCAAGTACGTTTTTCCAACTTAGTTACATCATTTTATATATGTCCTACTACTGAGCAGATCTTTTCTGTAAAGAGAGTATGAGGCATAGTCCGCTACGCACATCTAGTGCGGATTGGCAGACTTCGCAACGACCTCTTCTTTGTATTTATCGTAGAAATGTTACGAATTATGATTTATCAGAACCTAACCAAACTCTCATCAAACTACTCTTGAAGTCGTCCTTATCAATAAAAAATGACTGTTTTCGTGATATTGAGTTATTCTTCTCTTTGTGGCGCATTCAATCTTTTCATTCTTCTTCATTCCATTGTCAGAATTGGATTACACGGAAAGCACCATCCAAATCGGTCCACCCAGTCGAAAGTTATGAGGTAACAAACATAAAAATATACAGACGAATTGAGAACCTCCTACACTTTTAATTTCGCTTGAAAAGACCGGAAAATTGTCTTTTTTTTATTAACCCGTGTAATACTGTATCTTCCCTTAAAATTAAGATAGTCATTACTTGCTTAAATATAATACTGCAACGAAATTATATCATAAATACATTTGCTTTTTGTGGACCCAAATTTTTAAGAAATAAATACAAGTGCGAATAAAACGAAACAGCTTTACCCTTCCAAGAAACGACTTTAATATTCCGCATAAACCGCTATCTAGTACAAAGAAAGGAAATAAATTCCTCCCATTCGCTAGAAGTAACTGCAACTGTGCATACAATGTCTATTGTAGGCATGTTGCTTTCTGTATTTGCATGAATGTTGTAATGTCTTTGAACTGTGTTTGTGACGGTAGCAGAAGCGAATAAAACATCCAGCCTATCCGTAGCCTCAGCAAAGGAGGACAATTTGCCGGCGTCAGTCTTTCCGTCCAAGTACGACGTGGGGGCCTTCAAGAGTAGAGTGAATAGGCACTTACTAAACTAGCGCGTACCATCTTTCGACTATATAGTATAAGCAGTAGCTTGCATCCCATAAAAAATGATATTAGAGAACTTCAGTTAAATTTGCCAGTGGCCATTTTTATTTTTCCACTATTCCGAAGTGTGCGTTTCAGAGACTTTTTCTCTTCGGCTTATTATCCGTGAAATAGCAACCGACGGAGTCGCGGTTCGGCCCTCGGTCTCCCTCAGATCGACATGCTTATGCGTAACATAGTAACCGTCTAAGGCTCGGTTACCCCTCAGGGGGGGACCCTTGTGTCGGGTTACCAGCGACAGAGATTCAGGCTAAGCGACCTAAGAGCTATGCCACCTTTCAATCCGGTGAAGCAGTCAAGGCCAACTTCTGTGGCCAATCTGTATAGTCCGTCAAAAAAAAAAATCTCTGGCTTGTTCGATTTTTTTTTTATAATTCCTAAGCAAGTGCTCGACTACGATCCCACCTGCTGTTAAGTGGAAATGCAGTAGGCGCACTAGCTTAGTAAATGCCTATTCACTCTACTCTTGAAAATACCCTCATTGTAATCGGAGGGAAAGACAGACGCGGGCAAACTATTCCAGTCCTTTGCTGTACGAAGAATGAAAGATGAAGCAAATCGCTTCGTTCAGGTTTGAGGGATGTTCACAACAAAAGGATGAAATCCTACAGTGCGTCTTGAAGTCCGATGGTGGAAGACGTATGGGTAAATAAAATTATGTAGTTCCTGAGCACACTCTCCAAAATGCAATCTGTAGAAAACCGAAAGGCTAGCTACCTTACGCCTGTGTTCAAGACTGAGCAGATTGGATTCATTCATTCATTCGTCACTCCAATCTTTATTTATCAGATCTTAATTTGTTATTTTCAATTGATGTTAAAATTTTGCATGTTTGTTCATTTCCATTCATTTTAGGTTGGACGGAATCTGTCGTTGGAATTAGTTGTACCGTCTAGTAGTGCGCGCGACATTATTAACTCCATACTTGTCTCGTATTAAATAGATATTTATCATCGTCTAGATGGCAATCTGTCACGCTCTAATTAAAGTTGAACATTCACCGTCTTTGTGCCCATTATTCGGAGTATGGCACAAGTTTGTTTAGCGGGACGATCCTTTTACGTATTATTATTTGTTGTATTTGATGTTTCAAGAAAAACGTTAGGCATTTCTTTTTCTTTGACGGAGCGGGGGCAAATCTTCAACAAGATACTCCGCCTTCTGGAGTGCCGCCTTATGTGGCTTACCCACTTAAATTTTGCCTGTGGCCTTTCCTCAGTGCATGGTTTGGGACTCTCCAGTGGAACGCACCGGAGCCCCTCCACAATGTGCTCTCGGAGAGCACGTCCCGGAGGGTAGGATAACCCCCCTGTACCATCACAGTGCAAGGCGACACGGGCCAGCCAATGTCGCGCCTTCTGCCCTGGTCCACTTTCACAGGCAGGGGATACCATAGCCTTATTCTACGAGCCCAAAACTACAGGGAAGCCTGTCAAGAACTTGAGTGAATCAAAAATATTTTAATTGAGTAAAATGAGTTAGCAAATGTCGGGTTTTTATTTTTTACTCGTTTTTTTTTAGTATGAAACTAACAAGTATTGTACCAAGATTCCTAATTAAATGAACCAACTTTTAATGCCACTTGCAAAGGCACTTTAGTACATTTTTTTAAAGGAGGGCCTTTCAAAGTCGACAAATTTAGCAATTTTGAAATTTATAGTTTAATAAATTAGTCTTAATTCTAGGAAACTTGGTGCAATTTTATGGTTATGGTTCCAAATTTTAAATGATAAAAATAATAAAAATTAACCACAATAATTAAAAAATGGTTTTAGTTTATTCAAATTCTAGGTTTTTCTTAAAATGCCCATAATTTTAAAACTGCATGGAATAGAGATGTAATAGATTTTTTTCTGATTTTTCTCATAATGGTTATATCAATTCTGTCACCCCGCTTCGGCTTAACGTTGAATTCTGGGACAACCTGTATAATACATTTTAAATTTTAGTTCTTGTTTAGCGTAGATTTAACTTTTAGTTATGAATATAAAAGTTTTTGCTTTTATTTGTAATCATAGTATCATTGATAAGGTTCGAAACAGAGCCGTAATTAGGTAGAAAACTCGACGCGTTGACATACGGTTTTCTAAAGAGAAAAACTATTCTCCACATACCAAACGCCCAGAGGGGAATATTATAAATAGGGTCGAGACTATTCGTGATCTTGGAGTTATTTTTACCATTAAAATGCTCGTAGACATTCATACATCGTCAAGATTATGATGTAGAATTTAAAATCATCAGATTTAGTTACAATGTATTTTTTTGACTGATTACCGCAACATCGAAGGCGATTTCGCTGGGTTGAGGTGGCTGGCCGTCCACTCAGCCCTGTAGTTCTGGGCTCGTAGAATAAGACTACGGTATTCCCTTCATGGGTGACAAGGGTCGACGCCTTTGTCATCCGCTACAGCGGACTCGCGAGGGACACTGTTGGTCCCGTGTCGATGACCATTTCCAAATCCTTATAATGGAAGTATTTGTTATTATAACGATAGTTTTAAAAAATGCTTGCAACAAAATACTTCCTGTCTTGTACGGTACGCACTCAGCTCTATGTACAGCGAATAATGGTTCTATCGACCCGTTAAAGGTAGAATGAAAAACGGGACAGCGATTTTTAGCGATTTCAAAAAAGGAGGCTCCCAATTCGTATGTATGTTTTTTAATGTTATGTTTGTTACCGCATGCCAGAAGATATGACGGAGCCGTGGTAGCTCTGTTTTCGGGCGGAAGCCTCAAGTTGCGTAGTACGCTAGCAACCCGAGTTCGATCCTCGGTGCCGGCACCGATAAATTTGTTGTTGCAATTTTATGTGTTGATTTACCACGCGCTCGGCGGTGGTGGAAAACAGCGTGAGAATTTTTTTCTATTACATGCAGGAAAACAGGAAAAGGATTTCTAAGACGTGAACTCTGCCAATCAGCACTAGATGTGCGTGGCGGACTTTTTCCTTATACTCTCTTTACAGAGAAGAGAGTACCCAACAGTGGGATATACATAAAGTGTAGAGTGAACAGATTTTGATAATTTTTTATTAACGCTCTCTCTTAAATCTATACTTAAATGAGGAATAGTTATAAACGTTACTATTATACCGTATATCCATCTATATCTGGATCTATGTACTCGTAATTGTATATATATATTTATTGTTACTTAATAATAATGGTTATGCTATTAATCTATCTATATCTTATGTATGTTTATGTATGCTTGTATTTATGTTTATACATATATAATATATTTTTATATTTGTCATATTTTACTTTTTTATTTTTATTTTCTAAACTTCCACCCGTGAATTTGTTTCTACACAACCCTAAGGTAGTCTGGCAGACAATGCCTTCTGGCATTAAGTCCGCCTTTTTTTACTCTCTTATTTTGTCCAAATAAAGTTTAAATAAATAAATGATTTTTTATTTTAAATCTAGTGCTTCCCGTCCAATTCTGAGAATGAGATCTATATAAAAACCATATAAGGCTTGAATTATCCGATTTCGATGATTCATTTTTTATAGGAAATGATACACGTCTAGAGTAGTTTGATGAGAGTTTGATTAATTACATTTCATATTCAGTCTTAAATATTAATACAGCTTCATCGTATATACACTTAAGCGGCGTTAATTGAGACTTATAGCTCATAATTCTCTTATCATATTGGATTCATAAGTACAGAAAAAGTAACATAGAATGATCATGGTTTTATTTCTTCTGGGGAAATTGTTTTCCCCGTAATATAATTGTTCTTTATCTGATCAAATTGTTGTTATAAAAAATCATCTATTTCATAATTTGTTTACACAATGTGAATACAATGTAAGTAATAACTCGTAATAGCTTCGAGCGGAAAGAATAATAATTTATGTCCATAATAAAATACTCGGTAATGGTTCCATTACCGAAACGATAAAGTCTTCGACGACAACAGAGAATCAGATATGTTTGTTCAAGGAATTAAATATACCTTCCTTTTATTCTATGAAATAAAACTGTTTTAATACGTAAGAAATGCAAAGATGTACAAATAAGTTTCGGCAGTTTTGAGAAAGTTTTACGTTGGAATTCGCAGATGGTAACCGGCTTGCAAATTAGATTTTTCGTTCTAGAACAATATGTCATCATCAGCCTGTGTCTATCCACTAAATAGAAATAGGCCTTCCCCAATGCCTTCCACCACATACGATCGTCCGCTTTCCACATCCACAGGTCCATCTGGAGGTCGGGCGCCTTATGCTTCTCCAACCCACGCGCGGCCTCCATTCCAAGAGTGCGTGCTATACCGGCCCACTCCCACTTCAACTTACCCACTTTAAGAGCTATGTCGTTCCTTTTTTCTCCGTTGAATTTCGTTTCGGATTCTATCCCTTAGAGATACCGAGCATAGCTCTTTCCGTTCTTTTGCTCGTTGTGCGACTTTCAGCTTGTGGACCAGCCCACCGGTCAGAGTCTCTGGACAATACATAACCCTATCATAATATT
Organism: Meandrusa payeni; assembly: GCA_029286785.1. Classification (NCBI taxonomy): domain Eukaryota; kingdom Metazoa; phylum Arthropoda; class Insecta; order Lepidoptera; family Papilionidae; genus Meandrusa; species Meandrusa payeni. The sequence goes on from JAGSMX010000023.1 coordinate 804,353, forward strand.
AAGTTTGCAGTAGCATAAATATATTATTCTTCATCTAAAAATGTCCAAATTTGAGCCAACTAAGTGTCGGATGCGGAACCTTTTATTTCTTTAATTTAGAAAAAATGTACAGATCGCTCATTGATTATGATGAGGATGCTTTGAGTGGTTTCAAAGGTATAAGAATTGATATTGACGAAAAAGACAAAGACCGCATTGGAAGGCCTGTAATTTACGAGGATGCAGATTTAGAAAAAATATTCGAGGAAGATTCGTTATACTCTGTGATGCTAGAATGCTAATACATCTAAAGGGTAAAAGGCTATAAAACGGCAGTAAGGCCATGATCTATGGAGCTGAATGTTGGGCTGTCAAAATACACAAAGAACAAAAGATGCAAATAAACGAAATGAAAATGCTACGGTGGGCTGGCAAAGATGTGCAACGTGTTAATATAGAGGTACGGACAACCCAAGACCGTCTGTCTTGGCGACGCGAGGAGGGCTGACCCCAAGGGAAATGTATGGAAGAAAAAGAAGAAGATTGGAGAAAGATTTATTATAAACACAAAAGGAAGTTGCACTTGACTTTAGTCACACTTTCACAATAATTATTATATTTTTGACGTTTGTACACCTATAGCAAATAAATATTTAAAACACACACAAACGCCTAAAGCTTTATATATAAGAATACACACATAAACGTTATGTTTGAACGTAGAATTACTATTAATGTTAGCGCTTCGTCTAATTGATATGTGATGAATGTACATAAATATACCTCGCAATAATTAGGTAATAGGGTGAGACTACAGCGAGAAACGAAAATCAGATCAGATTAGTGTTTCGTAATGTATTGAGAATGTAGAATTGAATACATCTATACAAATATAAATAATAAATAAAATTAGAGTGTCTGTTTGTAATATTAAAATATTTATAAAAAAATTATGAACGGTATAGATACCAAAATAACATTTTGTACAATTCTTATGTCTGTCTGTCTGTTTGTTCCGGCTAATTTCAGGAACAGCTTCAACGATTTTGATGGGACTTTCACTAGCAGATAGCTGATGTAATAAGGAGTCACTGAGGCTACATTTATTCAAAAAAAAAACTAAATGACCTTGTGTTAATTTCCATGCGGATGAAGTCGCAGGCACATCTAGTTAATTATAATTGTGATATGTTAGACTTATTGTGATGACTTATTAGTATAAACTGCCAATCGAAGTGAAAACTTAAAAAGTACATTAAAATTTTCAACATAAATCTGGTTTTCATATTTATTGACCGCCGAGCAACAATTATATTCATGTTTATATGGCTATACAAGTTTATTACAAAATGTTAATACAACATTACCATGTCAGTGACGAGAGTAACCATAAGATTTTCCTATACCAAGAAGTATATTTACAAGCAAAAACAAAAACCAACTTCAAATCGACTCAAACGTTAAACGCGATTACACGTAGATGCCCTATTTATATTTCCGAATTATCGTTGGAATATTACGAAATAGAATTAATCAGAACCTAACCTAACTACTCTTGAAGTGCATCCTTTCTAATAAAAAATGAATCATCAAAATTGGTTGGCGTGATATTGAGTTATTCGTCCATTTGTGCACATACTTGATGCAAATTTAAGATTTTCTAATAACATTGTTATAATTGCACCGAATTGGACCACAATTTGGTGTAATTACATACACAAAAAAGCACCAGTTTTCAAAGTAAAAACACATCAAAATCGGTTCACCCAGTCGAAACTTATGCGGTAACAAAAATACAGACGTATTAAGAACTTCGTCCTTCTTATCGTCGGTTGAAAAGTGCTCAACGGGGCTAAAGAAATTTTCACTTCAAAAATATTGTGAACAGTTCTTAAAATTAGTATCGACGCTGGAAAGCAACAACGTAGTAAGTGACGCCATTTTCACTATTTTACGTCGTTGGAATCAGAAAAATGATATATGACTTGTAACAATTAGATTAAAAATAGCGATAATAGGATTTTCAAGATTGACACTTCTCTTTTATTTTTGTAACCGTAAAACGATTTTCTTTTAGGAAAACTCTAGGATAATGTAGTGGTACAATGCTTATTCAGCAAAAAATAGTAAATATTGTGTCCAAACACGGCAGCTCTACGTCCACAAACATGAAAGTTATAATTTTTATAAAGTTGAAAAGTTTTCGGCTCGGGTGAACAATTCCTTTTTATGGGTTACTACGTTTTTATTTTCCAGCGTCAGTATATTGCGTGAAAATTACTTACGTTGAAGCATTCATTCATTAGTCGCAAGCCATTAATCTGACCATTCATTATTCACGATCCACTGTTTCTTAATTGGTGTCGCGTAGCGTGTGGAGTGTCCTTTATTCATTCATCGGGTATCAGGTTAGAGTTTCATCGCCCGCCACTCGGCGCGTCTTAACTGCAATGCAGTTGTAACATTCATTACCGGCTGTGCATTTCTCACGTTCTGACGTTTCCAAGTCGTGTTTGTAAAGCGGTAGTACAAAGGGTTTTTTTCACTTTGAACATTTAAAGCGTTAATACGTTTAACATATGCAAGACGCAAGATCGTGGGATCAAAATTGCTACTTTATGGATTCGACTATTGACGTGAGCCAATTCGTGGTAATAGGTGTGTTGATAGATTTCTTGAAAATCTGTTAACATTTCAACCAACTTCAAAAGGGGTGGAGCTCAATTCGTCTGTATGTTTTTTTTGTTTGTTACTCCATAACTTTCTACTGGGTCAAACGATTTTGTTGATTCTTTTTTTTATTAAAAAGCTGGTGCTTCTCGTGTGGTCCTCTAAATTTGGTCAAGTTCTGACAATGACATAAGTTAGAAAACCATATAAGTATTAAATTTGCTTTAAGTATGTGCGCGACAAATTGACGAATAACTCAATATCGCGCCTGAGAGGATGTATGTACTTTTTTGAAGTAATCGTTTGATATGCGTATTCCTAAGAGCTATGCCACCTCTCAATCCGGTGAAGCAGTCAAGGCCAGCTTCTCTAGCCAATCTGTGTAGTTCATCATAAAAAACACGCTGACTGACCTTTGCTCGGTATTATTTTGTTGAAAAATCATGTTTTTTGGTTATTATATGTACGAGTTGATAGGAATTACTTAATGATGAAATATGAGAGGTTCAGGCTAAGCGACCTAAGAGCTACGCCACCTCTCAATCCGGTGAAGCAGTAAAGGCCATCCTCTCTGTCCAACTGTGTTAGTTCGTCCAAAAAAAATCGTTTGATATTTGTTAAGTTAGGTTATGATTAATTCTATTTCGTAATATTCCTATTAAATTTGAAGTCATATTTTTTACTCGTAAATATTGTTTATTTTCTGATTCTTCGAGATATTGGACATCTTAAAGTGGTAGCATCACCGTTATGATAGCTTATACTGTTGCACGAATGTTTTTAGACCTCTTGCTAGTTCCGCGACAGCAGAGTAATTAGATCGTGGTATTAGTAGAATATTATTTTTTAATTGCGATTTACCATGCATGTAGTAAAAAGAGGTCATTTTATTATTAAAAACAGACCCTCCAATTTTATTTATTTACATAAAATTAAAGTTAAACTTACAGCCTTTATATATGTAAAATAAATGTCCCACTGTTGGGCGCAGGCCTTCTCTGTAAAGAGAGTATAAGGGCATAGTCCACCACACGGCCCCTAGTTCAGATTAGCAGACTTCACATGGAGGTTTCCTCACGATTTTTTCCTTCTCCATCACCGCGAGCACGTGGTAAATCAGCACATAAAATTGCAACAACAAATTTATTGGTGCCGGCACCGGGGATCGAACTCGGGTTTCTAGCGTACTGTGCAATTTGAGCTAGCTGCCCGTACACTGAACTACCGCGGCTCCTTATAACACCAAATTATATCATTATTACAGCTCAACCACTCAGATGCTATAACACAAATGTCGCTCATATTTCCCTACTATATTAAAATGCAGCTTCAATTATCTTGTTACTGATTACAGTAAATATCAATTTGTTATGAGACAGCATTTAAAAATCGACTCGTTTATGTACTGACTAATTCTTTTAATGCATGTCATATTCTTTATAAACAAACCTTCGCCCACTCGACTAAAATCCCTAGAACATTGACGTACGATGTTTTGTGAACATTTCAAAGTAAGTTAAAGCAATTTGCTTACAGAACACAGTTTAAGAATTCCAATAAAGATATTTAACGAAGAACAGAACTTGAGTAAACATCGTGTAGCCCATTATTTTAGTACAACATTTAAAAGTTTATTATAATTTAAGGCGGCAGGGCCTTCGTTCGTGAAACTTTGTTAATAAAGATAAAATTTCCAGGGATATTAACTGTTTACTTCGCTCTCGTTGTTGTATCGGTTTTATCATTAATTGAATCATCTAAGTGGAGTGGATAAACGATATAATCCGTTGATCGATTTTCTACTTAATTTGTTCAGAGTTGACTTCCTCAATGCAATTATTATTAACAAACCATTGGTCTATTCTTTATAATCGTTTCCTCAGAGCTGAGGGTCGTGACCACCAAGAGAGCTGCTTTGAACGAACATTCCCCACTCTTTCCTAGTTTGGTGGATAGCCACCTGGAGTTTTAATTTGGTAGCTCCTCCAATAGAGTCCGTCCATCTAGTGGGCGCCCTGCCTCTGTTTCTTCTTCCTTCGACGCAGTCAACCAGCAGTAATTTTTCAAGGCTGTCTGGCTGGCAGCGAGCTATGTGGCCGAAGAAATTAAGAAGACGGCGAAAGTAAGTCGTGGAGAGGCGAGTCTTGATGTTTAGCTCATTAAGAATAGACTCATTGGTGCGGCGCTCAGTCCATGAGACTCCTAACATTTTGCGCCAACACCACATTTCAAATGCGTCTATCTTTTCTCTCACACGAGACCTCCTTGTCCAGGTTTCTAAAGTATACGAGAAAATGGAGAAGATGAGGGTTTGCATTAATTTGATTTTTGTTTTAAGGAATATGTTTCTGTTTCTCCAAATCTTCTCCAGACGTTTTACGGCTGTTTTTTGGTTGGTCTATTGAACCTTGCGAAATTCTAATTCAATAGACAAATAGTTCGTACTTCGCGAGAGTCGTGGTAGCTTAATGTCCGTGCGGTCGCCTAAAGTTGCTAGCAACCCGACTTCGATCGATGCTGGCATTAATAAATTTGATGTTGCAATTTTATGTGCTGATTTACCTCGCACTCGGCGGTGAAGAAAAACATCTAGAATATTTTTCTAAGGCATGTGAAGTCTGCCAATCCGCACTAGGGCCGCGTGGTGGACTATGCCCTCATACTCTCTTTACAGAGAAAGCCTGTGCCCAGCAGTGGGGTAAATATAAAATAAAGGAAATATGTAAAGGCTGTAACTTTAAGAATGTTAGAAACATGTATAAGTATAACGAAATTTGCTTGCATTATTTTTAAAAATGACAAGTAATGGTTATCTTGATTGGTTTGTAACCGGTTATTGAATCAGCTGTTTACATCATTAACAACACCACGGCCACGGTCGGCTGACATTGTACGTGCCACTGCCACGGTTAAAATTGTTTACATAACTTAAAACAACACACGTTAAGAGACGATATAATGTAAGATCTGGTATATACTCTATCGAATTTACAGCTAATAAATACTACGATATACTAAGGTACGAAGGTAACCAATATAGCACACCGTACGCAATAGTCGCATAGCGCGTAGAACAGACCAATGGAACAGAAAAGTTCTCTATTGGAGACCACGAACGGGCAAGCGCCGTAAGACGTCTACTCGCAAGGTGGTCTGATGATCTCATAAAGGCTGCAGAATGACGAAGCCGCTTACAACCGGTCCTTTTGGAAATAGTTGCAGAGGCCTATATCCAACAATACAGGGTTCTATGGCTAAAATATTTTTATGTTATCTTCTTCTCTGACATGAAAGTCATTGACAAAATTTTAGATCCTTAGTTGTAGAAACAAAAAAGACAATCCTGTTAAATGGAATAGGTAAATAAATCCTTTATTGCACCGAAATATATGTACAAAGTTTATGTACAAAAGCGAGCTTAATGCTAATTAGCATTTTCTTCCAGCTAATCTTTAGTGGTTATTTTTTTTTGACCCCATTTAGGGCCCTATGAGCCTGTTGCTAAAATGTGTGCAACAACGTTGGGCCCTTTGTAAAATATATATATATATATATATAAAAAAAAAACCTTTAGTGGTTAAGAGCAGGCTAAGGGTAGTGCCGCTAAAAATAGCGTTTTAAAAATATTATATAGTTAGATAAAATACGTTTACATATAAATAAATAGATACTTCGAAATAAAAATAATTATCTACATACACGTAACTTTTTATTGTTTGAGTAGAAAGTATTCTCAGATACACGCGATTTAAACACATTAGCTGACGAAGCCTCCCTAATCTCAATGAGCGAACTATTCTATACTTTTATAGCTGTACAGGTGAAAGAATTGCCATAAAAATTCGTATGACATTCAGAGAACGACGAACTGTTTGAGTATGAAGCGCTCATGAAGACATTCTGGAGACCAAGTCTTATGAAGTATGTTATATGACATGGTATGTGTGTGTGAAATAGATAATAGGCGAAAACGAAAAGGACCATACACAAATATATTTACGAGTAAACACAAAACCGACTTCAAATTCGAATGTTTTCCAGGAATATTACGAAATAGAATTAATTATAACCTAACCAAACTCTCATCATATCCTTGAAACATATCCTTTCTAATAAAAAAATGAATCACTGAAATCGGTTGGCGTAATATTTAGTTATTCGTCGTCGTGCACATTCTTAATGCAAATTTAACATTATTGGATTTTCTAACGGATGCCATTGTCAGAAGTACCAGCTTTTAAACAAAAAAAGAATCTTTAAAATCGGTTCACACAGTCGAAAGTGATGAGGTGACAAACATAAAAATAAAAGACACATTGAGAACCTCCTTGATTTTTTGAAGTCGGTTGAAACTTGACAATAAAAAAAATATTATAAAAATCTAGATAATTATTAGTGTTAAAGTAAATGACTTCTGTCGTAGCATAGAAAACAATTTAGATTTGTAGAGACTGTTCAGACGCCCATTAATTAAGCATCCGTTCATTTGTAAAGGCGTTTTCATTAGTTCTATCCCACCCCCCTTTTATGTAGAAGTACGTATATATTAATATTAATTAAGACCTGAGGTAATTGATTGCTTTACTCCCCTGTTATGTTCGTAAGTACGCGTATTAAATTGGGAAAATTAAAATATTTTTAAGTAGCTGCGCCCGCGGCGTTCCTCCCGATTTAAAAGTATGTGCTTTTCTCTGTCTTGTACGCAAAACTTTATGATGATCGATTGAATAGTCAGAGCGTTAAAGCGCTACAAAAAAACAATCTCACTTAATTTACATTGTAATAGTAACAATGTTGTACTATGACATCGCGCACTGGGTTATTTATCGTCATAACTATTCAAATATTTATCCAAATGATGTAGTGTAAAACACAAAGTTAATCATCTACTTTAAATACCAAATGAGTCCTATCAAAGGTACGGCGGTACTTCACACCGGGACAGCTTTTGACTCTGTATAAAGCACAGATCCGGCCATGTGTGGAGTACTGTTGTCATATCTGGGCAGGTTTCCATGGAGAGGCGGGCCAAAAAGTTGATAGGTGACCAAGATCTACATCTAGATAGCCTTGAGCACGGGCGCAAGATGGCCAGCCTTTCGGTGTTTTACAGATTACATTTTGGAGAGTGTGCACGGGAATTACACGAGTTATATCCCCCTTCCCCATTCTACCTTCGGACGTTTAGACACTAAGCGATTTGAGTCATCGTTCATCGTGCGTACAGCAAAGGAGTGGAATAAGTTGCCGGCCTCAGTCTTTCCGTCCAAGTACGACGTGGGAGTCTTTAAGAGTAGAGTGAATAGGCACTTACTAAACTAGCGCGTACCATCTTTCGACTATATCACGATCATGGTCAAGCGCTAGTTTACACGCATAAAAATAGAGATTGAAGTATTTATTTTTATATAAGGATCAATCAAGTTCTATATTTATATAAATGAGTAGAGGTCATATATTATAACCAGATCAGTACCAACTATACACGTTCACTGAAACACACTGCATGTTATTATTTTGTACAAGTATATTTACAAGTAAAAACAAAAACCAACTTAAAATCGTAAAATGATAAATGACGAAAACGATAAACGCTTTGTATTTCTGACTTATCGTAGGAATATTACGAAATCGAACTTAATATAACGTAACCGAATCGTAACGTAACCTAATCGTAACGTAACCTAATCGTAACGTAACCTAATCGTAACGTAACCTATAAAAAGGAATTATCGAAATCCGTTGGCGTGATATTGAGTTATTTGTCAACTAATGGACGCACACAGTTGATGCAAATTTAATATTTATTTGGTTTTCTCATGGATCTCATTATCAAAATTGGACCAACTATGTACAACTATGTAACATAAATGGGGCCACGCAGGAACCAGTACCATTCAAATAATAAAAGAATAATCAATATCGGTTCACCCAGTACATGGTTATAAGGTAACAAACATAAAAAAACATACATACGGGTTGAGAACTTACTCCTTTTTTGAAGTCGGTTGATAAATAGATATAGATATAGATAATAGATCAGAGCTCCCGAAACTTTTTTGTGTCGTAGACCCCTTGCCATGCTTTTCCGTGTTGGGTAGACCCCCTACTTACCTGATATTGATTTCCTGTAAATGTCTAACTGTTAGTGAAGTTCAGTGTTAAAAACTTAAAGTAAAAACACATGTTAATTTATACATTTATTAATTGATTTTAAAGTAAAACAACTCAAAATAAAATTTTGTACCTGTTATGTAAAATATACGTAACATTAAATAAACATAAATAAAATAACATAAGCAATAAGTCAATATTTTTAGTGAGAAATAGGTAAATAGGTACTATCAGTGTATGTGTTGAGATCCACTATCATGAACCTCCCATTTTTATTTCATGGACCCCCAAATATTTTTTCGCTGACGTATTCCTCTTGCAGGTTGTCATAGACCCCTAGGGGTCGATATAGACCACTTTGGGAATCACTGTTCTAGATTCTGGTACTATTAAATGCTGGCGATGTAACACTTTTCAGGGAACAGGTGGTAACAACATCACGTCACTTTTACTAAAACTTTTAACTTTTTTTACTAAGCTTAAGCTTGTGCTAGGAGATGGTTCACGGCAATAGTCGAATGGTTGATTCGAACCCACAACTTTACGATTCGCAGGCCGTACGCTAAACCATTAGGCTATTGACGCTTATATATGTACCAAGCAAGGTCGGGGGATTCAATGAGTACTTTGACCGTTTGTTCACGTGATAGTCATACATAAATGAATGCGACATGGCGTACCGCCCGACCAATCAAGTGACTAACGGATCTATTACAACGACCGTTTACTGTATGTAACTTGTGAACCGTATTTATATATTGAGACATATTGTTCAACAAAAAATTCCATTATGAGTTCAGGAATTTTGTAATAGGAGCCTTTTACAAAGTTCGTGATATTTAAGTTAGTAAAGAGAGTATAGGGGCATTATCCACCACGCGGCCCTAGTGCGGATTAATAGACTTCACATTTTTTCTAGAACATGTGGGTTTCCTCACGATATTCGCCCTCACCGACGAGCGGGTGGTAAATCAGCACATAAAATTGCAACAAAAATTTACTGGTGCTGGCACCGGGGATCGAACTCGGGTTTCTAGCGTACTATGAAACTTGAGGCGACCGACCCGACACTTAGCTACCGCGGCTCAGTGCAGGCAAGTAGATGGCAATAGAGCACAGAGGTAGTCTGGCCAAGTAGAGGCATGGGTGTAATGTGCGAAAAAGCAGCGCAGTAAAGTACCTAGTGATGCGAGTCCCACCGGTGATGATAACGACCAGTCTGTCTGCTGCAGCGACTGGGAAGAAGGTTATGAACGTAGACATATCAAGAATTAGTTGTTGTTGGGTTTGTATCATTAAGTTATTAAGAGTAAAGCATAAATTACTTTACTAAGTATAGTAAGATTGTGGTTGAAAACAACGATTGGATGGGAGAAGTGAAGGTAGACGAGTTTATATTTGTAGCTTTTTTCTTCCTGCCGTCATCGCTCACGGTGATAACTAGTTTGTTTTGTTACAGAATGTCTATCTTAGACAGCATAGCTAATGTGTTATAATTGTAGGTTTTGTGGAATGAAGCGTAACGTTGTACAAGGAATTATTTTAACGAATACTGTCTGTAAATCCTCACAACCTTTATACAAAATTAATTAGAAGTCAGATTACAAACTAGTACAGTTAATTATTCTTTACAATGCCAAGTTTATGTTTTTTTTTTTTTTTTTTTTTTTTATAGTAAATAACCTCACGTTCGGCTTCAATCTTGCTTGATGGAAGGCGAAGATAAAACCTAGGATGGAGCACGTGAGCCTATAAGGTGTCTGTTCACATTGGACTTAAAGGTGTCCAGATTGTACCCGTGAGGAAAGACTGAACGCGGCAGAGAGTTCCATTCCTTAGCGGTCCGCATAAGGAAGGTGGGAGGCAAACCGCTTCGTGCGTATTGATGGAATGTCTACGACGTAAGGGTGGAACTGCTCGCCGCGCCTAGTCGTTCGGTGATGGAAAGGAGGGGGTATTAGGTCATGCAAAACCTCCGCACACTCGCCGAAATGTACCCGATAGAAAACCGAAAGGCAGGCCACTCGTCTACGGTGTGCGAGGCCCTGAAGATTTGCCTCAACGAGCGAGTCACTGCCTATGATCTTCTTCGCTCGGCGCTCCAACGAATCCAAAGCTTCCAGCTGATACTTAGCAGACCCATCCCAGAGATGGGAACAGTACTCCATGCAGGAGCGAACTTGAGCTTTGTAGAGACTTAGTAGCTGCTCCGACGTGAAGTACCGCCTCACCCTGGAGAGGATACCGAGTTTTCTGGCAGTAGTTTTTGCAATGGACTCAATGTAGCGGCCAAAGTTTAGGTTAGAAGAGAGATCTAAACCTAAGAGCTGAAGATGGTTATTAATCGGAACGGGGACATTCCGGAAAGTCGGAGTCAGTTGGAATGGACTCCGTTTCGCCGAAAAAAGACAAGCCTGTGTTTTAGAGGGATTGAATTCGACCAAATTGGCATCACCCCATTGGGAGACAGCCTCCAAAGTCGAGTTCACCTGATCGATCATTGACTCCCTCAAAGACTGGGTTTTTGATCCAGACTTCGCGTCGGACATGTATCTCACCGAGACCGTGCTGTCATCAGCATACCCAAAGATACCGGGTGTTGCCAACATGTCGTTGATGTGCAGCAGAAAAAGGGTCGCGGAGAGCACAGACCCCTGAGGGACACCGGCATTGATAGCAAAGAGGTCGGACGAGGCGCCATTAACGACGACCCGAATCGATCTGTTCCTCAGGAAATCTTCGATCCATGTGCAAAGCCCGGATGCAATACCGGCCAGTCTGTCTGCTGCAGCGACTGGGAAGAAGGTTATGAACGTAGACATATCAAGAATTAGTTGTTGTTGGGTTTGTACCATTAAGTGATTAAGAGTAAAGCATAAATTACTTTACTAAGTATAGTAAGATTGTGGTTGAAAACAACGATTGGATGAGAGAACTGCAGGTAGACGAGTTTATATTTGTAGCTTTTTTCTTCCTGCCGTCATCGCTCACGGTTATAACTAGTTTGTTTTGTTACAGAAGTCTGTCTTAGACTTCCTGATCCCCTCCTACAGCATATCTAATGTGTTATAATTGTAGGTTTTGTGGAATGAAGCGTAACGTTGTACAAGGAATTATTTTAACGAATACTGTCTGTAAATCCTCACAACCTTTATACAAAATTAATTAGAAGTCAGATTACAAACTAGTACAGTTAATTATTCTTTACAATGCCAAGTTTATGTGATGTTCAACTAAATTATTAATTATGAATTAAAGCTACAATAAGATTTAGGTAAATCACTAAGATATAATTAGAAGCAGTTATTATGCATAACAATCGCTGGGTGCCATGTGTTGCCAGCTAACAAATGCGTAGAGTACAACGATTGCGATCTATACTATATACTATAATTAAACATCAAAAAGCATATTATTTTTCATTTATTCGACAATATTTAGACGTTTCTAGATTACATTATATTTATCATTGTACAGTTGAATATCATCAACAGTGTACCGTGGTTTATATTGCCACAGCGGATACGGGTGTCGGTTCGATTCCGTTCGTCGATTTATATGCTGTCAGTTACATTATAAATGATAAATATGGACTATTGATGACATTTAACTATAAACTATCTATTTTATTTACATTAAGGAATCATATATAGTCTATGTAGCTTTCACAGATATAAACTAGTCAAGAAGTGGCATTGAACACGTTGGTCGAGTCAGCAGTAGCAGAAAGGGAGAGAATACTCTTTACTGCTAAGATTATAGCTAATTGAGCTTCATAGGTAATACCATATACTGATAGCCGGGAGTGGCTGGATGCGAAAAGCGGTGGATCTTTTTTGGTGGAAGGCATTGGGGAAGGCATATTTCACATGATGCTTTGAATTAGGTCCCATGTTAACTTTGTTGGAATTTAACTTTGAGTTCTAAATATAATATACATAAAACTCGAATATTGATAGGTTTGTGATAATCCTGAGACCTGTGATTACTTACTCTTTAAGTTATAAAGTTAAAATTACAGCCTTTGTAAATATCCCACTGCTGGGCACAGGCCTTCTCTATAAAGAGAGTATAAGGGCATAGTCCGCCACGTGGTCCCTAGTGCGGATTGGCAGACTTCACATGTTTTAGAAAAAATTCTAAGACGTGTAGGTTTCCTTACGATGTTTTCCTTCACCGCCGAGCATGTGGTAAATCAGCGCATAAAATTGCAACAACAAATTTTATTGGTGCCGTTTTATGCAACTTGAGGCGATCGCCCGGACACTAAGCTATTACGGCTCTCTCTTACTCTTTGCCGTATTCAAATACCAGAGCATAAGACATACTACCAGCAACTATATCATTGCTAAATAAAAATGTATAACAAGGAAACCACAGATATGCGATACGTCAAATGTTCAATAGCTTGTCAGATTGTCAGGTCTAGAAGTGACGCGCAACTAATAAGCGTGCGAGTGATTGATCGCTTTGATTATTTGCGGGGTCGCATGTCGGCCTTGTGATCCTGCAGCCAGCGTAATGGACTTTAATCAATTGCCTGCTTGATTCGAGGGAAATGTCACTAGTACGGATTGTTGGAAAGCCTTCACGTTATTGAGTTTTATAGGCAGAATAGAAATTAAATAAATTTGTAGCTAAATGTGTAAATAGATAAATGAATACATTAAAAGCCTTAAGCCTGAAGCAGAGGCGTAACAAATAATCTATTGACGCTTCTAATTTATTTATTTATTTATTCTTTATTTGCACACAATACAAAAAAGGTACAAATAGGCGGACTTAATGCCAGTAGGCATTCTCTGCCAGTCTACCTGGGGGTTGTGTAGAGACAAAGTAACGGGTGCAAGCTATGTGAGAAAATAATAAATAAAAGAAAACTATAATAAAAGCATGCAAATATAATATACATACTTACTTACAAATAAATTAAATATATAAACATAATAATGATATATAATATTAAATAGATGCACATAAAAATACATATATATATATAATTATAGATGGATAGGGACAGCAATTGTCAAACTATTCCTTGCTTAGGTAAAGCTTCCATAGTAAATGTTTCAAAGTAGATTTAGTTCCAGCTGTACGTACATTTGTTGGCAGCGCATTCCAAAGTCTTATTGCGTTAATGGTAAAAGATTTATGCATAAAATCATCTAATGAATACTAAAATATTAAAATTTACTCTTGTACTAATTAAAATAATATATTTTATTATATCCATTACATTTAGACGTCGGAGTACTCATCGATGGCTTATTCAAATTTCATCCGTGAAAAGTAATTTTATCTCTTTGAAATTTTCAATTTATGTACACAATAGAGATTAAGAAATGATCGAAAGCAAAGGTAAAAAGCTTAATGGAAAGACTTTCGATTACTTTTGAAAGGTAAAAGGAATAAATTGAAGGATGAGAAACATTTCCATCTAATTCAAATTACAGAAAACCAAATGTTAATAACGAAAAGAGTTCCAAGTAAATGTATATCAAATAGACGATTGATTCCGTTAAGCACCAAGTGAATTTATTCTTTTTTTTTATGGGGTATAAACTAGTGCTTGACTACAAGCCCACCTGATGTTAAGTGGTGATATAGTCGAAAGATGGTACGCGTTAGTTTATTAAGTGCCTATTCACTCTACTCGAAGGCTCTCACGTCGTACTTGGACAGAAAGACTAACGCCGGCAACTTGTTCCACTCCTTTGCTGTACGCACGATGAACGATGACTCAAATCGCTCCGTCCGGACGCGCGGAACATCGACTACGAAAGGGCGGAGACCCGCCGAATGTCGGAACGTCCGAAGGTAGAATGGGAATAGGGGAATTAACTCGTGCAATTATATTATATATTGCTTATATAATACACCGTGTGTGTATTATATATGTCCACTAATAAATAATACTAAATACTTTCAAAACTTTTATCAAGCGCTGCCAGCGGGAAAGACGCAAAGAAATGTCGCATCTCATCCCAATCAGCTGACTTGTATCGCCATACACGCCTAGTCCCTATGTGCTCGGGTTCAGGAGGCGAGTAGACTGACACAGATTTTACCAGACAATGGTCGGAGCTACCTAACGGAGAGGAAACTGTAACTTGATATCGGTCTGGATCAGTTGTCATTAGAAGGTCCAAGCAATTGGCCGTGTGGCCATCAACATCAGGTATCCGAGTAGCGCCAGTTACTAGCTGGGTGAGACCTAGCGGTAGAGCAAATGAGTATGCTAGTCTCCCAGCATGGTCGGTGCTCTGGTATGGGTACAGCCACTCCTGGTGGTGGGCGTTGAAGTCCCCCAGAACAACTAACTGGGCCAACGGGTACCTGAGCTGAGCTGTTTCAGCCGAGTCAGTTAGATACTGAAAGAGCCTGGTTGTCTCCATGTTATCGGTATGCGACCGATAAACACTGGCGTATATCCGCTCCAAACCAGTGTTCACCAGAACCCACAATACGGAAAAACTGGAATCCTCTAAGTTACGGAGTCGTCGACAGCAGATGTCATCGCGAGCGTACACACAGGTTCCAGCGCGAGACGAAACAGCCCGTGGGTGCATCCTGGGTAATGTAAGTATGCTGTATCTGATGGACATCCGATTTGCGTTTCCGTAAGGAACAGCAGGTGTGGTTTCAGTCTCAAGGTGGTGGTGGACCGGGGTGAAATTGGAGTGCAGACCTCGAATATTTGAGAGGTGCACTTTTAGTGCGAGGGAGTGCAACCGCTGTTTAACCATTTATGTGATGTTCAACTAAATTATTAATTATGAATTAAAGCTACAATAAGATTTAGGTAAATCACTAAGATATAATTAGAAGCAGTTATTATGCATAACAATCGCTGGGTGCCATGTGTTGCCAGCTAACAAATGCGTAGAGTACAACAATTGCGATCCTTACTATATACTATAATTTAACATCAAAAAGCATATTATATTTTATTTATTCGACAATATTTAGACGTTTCTAGATTACATTATATTTATCATTGTACAGTTGAATGTCATCAACAGTGTACCGTGGTTTATATTGCCACAGCGGATACGGGTGTCTGTTCGATTCCGTTCGTCGATTTATATGCTGTCAGTTAAATTATAGATGATAAATATGGATTATTGTTGACATTTTACTATAAACTATCTTTTTTATTTACATTAAGGAATTATATATAGTCTATGTAGCTTTCACAGATATAAACTAGTCAAGAAGTGGCATTGAACACGTTGGTCGAGTCAGCAGTAGCAGAAAGGGAGAGAATACTCTTTACTGCTAAGATTATAGCTAATTGAGCTTCATACCTTATAATGATAGCCGAATGTGGCTTGATGCGAAAAGCGGTGGATCATATTTGGTGGAAGGCATTGGGGAAGGCATATTTCACATGATGCCTTGAATTAGGTCCCATGTTAACTTTGTTGGAATTTAACTTTGAGTTCTAAATATTTATACATAAAACATAAAACTCGAATATTGACAGGATTGTGATAATCCTGAGACCTGTGATTACTTACTCTTTAAGTTAAAAAGTTAAAATTACAGCCTTTATAAATGTCCCACTGCTGGGCACAGGCCTTCTCTATAAAGAGAGTATAAGGGCATAGTCCGCCACGCGGTCCCTAGTGCGGATTGGCAGACTTCACATGTTTTAGAAAAAAATTCTACGACGTGTAGGTTTCCTTACGATGTTTTCCTTCACCGCTGAGCATGTTATTGCTGTTATTGGTGCCGTTTTATGCAAATTGAGGCGACCGCCCGGACACTGATCTATTACGGGTCTCTATTACTCCTGGCCGAATTCAAATACCAGAGCATAAGACATACTACCAGCAACTATATCATTGCTAAATAAAAATGTATAACAAGGAAACCACAGACATGCGATACGTCAAATGTTCAATAGCTTGTCAGATTGTCAGGTCTAGAAGTGACGCGCAACTAATAAGCGTGCGAGTGATTGATCGCTTTGATTATTTGCGGGGTCGCATGTCGACCTTGTGATCCTGCAGCCAGCGTAATGGACTTTAATCAATTGCCTGCTTGATTCGAGGGAAACTCCACTAGTACGGATTGTTGGAAACCCTTCACGTTATTGAGTTATATAGGCAGAATAGAAATTAAATAAATTTGTAGCTAAATGTGTAAATAGATAAATAGATACATTAAAAGCCTTAAGCCTGAAGCATAGGCTTACGTAAAGACTTCAATTATATCTTATTAATGTAACTACGAAATAGATATGGTGGATCACAAATAAAAGAAATATATTTTTGTAATTGATTTTTAATATATTTTTTATAATTTCTAAGCAAGTGCTTGACTACGATCCCACCTGATGTTAAGTGGAAATGCAGTCCTGGATGGTAAGGCTTAGTAAATGCCTATTCACTCTACTCTTCAAAATACCCACGTTGTAATCGGAAGGAAAGACAGACGCGAGCAAACTATTCCAGTCCTTTGCTGTACGAAGAATGAAAAGACGAAGCAAATCGCTTCGGGTTTGGGATGTTCACAACAAAGGATGAAATCCCGCAGTGCGTCTAGAAGTCCGATGGTGGAAAGGGATGGGGAAATTAGATCATGTAGTTCCTGAGCACACTCTCCAAAATGCAATCTGTAGAAACCGAAAAGCTACCTTACGCCTGTGCTCAAGACTGAGCAGATTGGTTTCAGCTGCGTCACCAAATAGCCTCTTAGCCCGCCTCTCCACCGAGTCCAAAGCTGCGAGATGGCATTTCATTGCGCCTGCCCAAATGAGACAGCAGTATTCTACACACGATCGGACTTGAGCTTTATAAAGTATTAAAAGCTGTCCCGCAGAGAAGTACGGTTGCACTTTGACCAAGATCCCAAGTTTTTGCAGCTATCTTAGCCTTAGACTCGATGAATCGTCCATAGTTTAGGGTCAATGAGATTTCAATACCCAATAACTGAAGATGATCAGTGAATTCCACCTTATATATATTTGGCCAATTAATTGCAAAAAAATGCGGTCGCGGGACCCATTTATCGGATTAATCAAGCTTACCGGTAAGTTAAAATTTATTCAAAATATGATGTTCAATAAAATAATTATTAAAAGTAACTAAATTAAATTATTATCACCCTGGAAATGTCATATTAATAATTTTCAATCATAAATGTTCATTTTTCTAACACTTAAACCAGAATTGCTGACGTAATTTCAAATATCTTGCTTGAGAGCATCTGGAAGTGCGAAATATTGCGAATAATGCGAATGGTCGATTCAGACCTACGACCTAACGTTTCGCAGAATGTACCCTAAACCAATGATCTATTGACGCTTCTAATTTATTTATTTATTTATTCTTTATTTGCACACAATACAAAAAAAAATTACAAATAGGCGGACTTAAGGCCAGTAGGCATTCTCTGCCAGTCTACCTTGGGGTTGTGTAGAGACAAAGTAAGGGGTGCAAGCTATGTGAGAAAATAATAAATAAAAGAAAACTATAATAAATGCATGCAAATATAATATACATACCTACTTACAAATAAATTAAATATATAAACATAATAATTATGTATAATAATAAATAGATGCACATAAAAATACATATATATATATATATATAATTATAGATGGATAGGGACAGCAATTGTCAAACTATTCCTTGCTTAGGTAAAGCTTCCATAGTAAATGTTTGAAAGTAGATTTAGTTCCAGCTGTACGTACATTTGTTCAGCGCATTCCAAAGTTTTATTGCGTTAAAGGTAAAAGATTTATGCATAAAATCATCTAATGAATACCAAAATATTAAAATTTACTCTTGTACTAATTAAAATAATATATTTTATTATATCCATTACATTAAGACGTCGTAATACTCATCGATGGCTTATTCAAATTTCATCCGTGAAAAGTAATTTTATCTCTTTGAAATTTTCAATTTATGTACACAATAGAGATTAAGAAATGATCGAAAGCAAAGGTAAAAAGCTTAATGGAAAGACTTTCGATTACTTTTGAAAGGTAAAAGGAATAAATTGAAGGATGAGAAACATTTCCATCTAATTCAAATTACAGAAAACCAAATGTTAATAACGAAAAGAGTTCCAAGTAAATGTATCTCAAATAGACGATTGATTCCGTAAAGCACCAAGTGATTTTTTTTTCATGGGGTATAAACTAGTGCTTGACCACGATCCCATCTGATGTTAAGTGGTGATATAGTCGAAAGATGGTACGCGTTAGTTTATTAAGTGCCTATTCACTCTACTCGAAGGCTCTCACATCGTACTTGGACAGAAAGACTAACGCCGGCAACTTGTTCCACTCCTTTGCTGTAAGCACGATGAACGATGACTCAAATCGCTCCGTCCGGACGCGCGGAACATCGACTACGAAAGGGCGGAGACCCACCGTCTGAACGTCCGTAGGTAGAATGGGAATGGGGGAATTAACTCTTGCAATTCTGTAACTGTCTCACTTAGATACTATACACACGCTCATATATGTCCACTAATAAATAATACTAAATACGTTCAAAACTTTTTGTCAATTGATTTAACAAATTCTCAATTCGTCTGTTTCGACGGGGTGAAACGATTTTGATAATTCTTTTTTAAGTTGGTGCTTCCAGTGTAGTCCATCAGAGAATGGCATCCATGAGAAAACCATATAGGTCCTAAATTGGCAATAATTATGTGCGCGATAAATGCACGAATAACTCAATATCACGCTAACTGATTTCGATAATTCATTTTTTTCTTGGAAAGGTAGTTTGATGAGAGTTTGCTTAGGTTTTGATCAATTTTATTTCGTAATATTCCAACGATAATTCGGTTATACTTCTTTTTTGAAGTCGGTCGATGATAAAATGCTAACATAGTCACTTTTTCCATTATCGTCGCTGCATAGCTACGAGCGTCGGAACGTCTCGAGCCTAAACTAATTTGCATTAAGTAACGCTCGGAGTGTAACGTTTTGTCTTCAATACAGAGGAAGGCCAAAATCGGCTGCCTGCCTCTTTCGACACGCCGCACACTCTCGAATTGCCTTATTTACATGACTATTGCCCCGCTGTGTTGGCCACATCACGATTAATATGAATTCGTAAAAAATATGCAGCAATCCTTTAAAGCTTTTGCAAATTCAATTGCATCACGTTACAAATAGCTTCATAGCACTCATCATATTTCTAATCTCTAATCGGCTACTCCGTATACCGTGGACTGCCATAAGAACCAAAAGTCCATACTGAAGGAGCTTGAGATTATCATCATTAACAGCTGTGTCTATACACAGCTGGAAATAGGCCTTATCCAATGCCTAACACCATATACGATCCTCCGCTTTCCGCATCCAGGCACTTCCGGCTATCTTTATACGGAGGTCATCTGCCCTAAGCTCAGCACACGGTTATCCGAAATATGCCGCCAAAAATCCTTCAGCTTCTTTCAACACATTATACATTCATCACCCGATTGGAGACCACGGACCGGCAAGCGCAGCGTAGGACGTCCACCCACAAGGTGGTCTGACGACCCCTTAAACGCCACGAGACGCAGATGTATGCAAACCGCTTATAGCCCGTCCTTTTGGAAATCGTTGGGAAACGACTATGTCCAGCAGTGGATGTTTTGTGGCTGTAATGATGATGATGACAGTCATCAAAGCACTGTCTGGAAAAGCAGATAATTTTAGACAAAAGACACGAACGTGCTCAGGTAAGAGCGTCTATAAAATGGTCTCAGTCACAAAGACGGTAAGAGGCATGTTTCTTCTTTTCTCTTTTCGAGTGGGTGAATATCATTACCTACCTACAACCATGTACATATCAGTAAATATAAAATCATCTTTATCATTTAGGGATTTATTATACTTCATTATACTTGAATGTACTCCATTGTACTTCAATATGGTTCATAATGACATTAATATACACAGCCCATGTGTCAATACAAATTTGGGTTATAAAACAATAGAATATCATCATAGTAAATAGAAGCTGTATTTGACAGTACAAAAAGAGGAGTCCGATCGTTACGAAACTTTACAAGATTACTAGCCAGGTCAACCTGAAGATTCCCTGGAAGTTTCATTGAAATCGGTCTAGCCGTTTCGGAGCCTATATGGAACAAACCCACACACACTTTCTCTTCTATATTTATATTTTTCATTTATGTTTTTCTCGTAGCTAACACCCGTTATTCATCTCTTTCTACTTTATATTGTACTTTGCACAAGTTAAGCTATTTCAAATTTCTAATTAGAAATATTTTATCACAACTGATTACTTTTCTAAGAAAGAATATTGTACCAACTCCTACCACTCTACAACCGATATTTGATTGCTTATATATTAAATAAATATTATTATTTATTTAAACTAATTGATTATTTGTATCAATAATTGAGAATTAAAAATAGCTTATGTCAACTACACTTTTGTTCCCCTTATAGAGATAATAAGTTGAAAATATAAACATTTATTTCGTTAGCGATATAATAATGTTATTAATCATATATTTGCATAATATTTGTAAATACTCGATGTCATTGTTGTACCTTTGAACTCATTATGCAGCACACATAAAAAAAACACGATTCCTGATGGTCCTACATTAGTGGGTGGATATATTCTGTGTCTGAAAGTAGAGACACATTGACGAAATAATTGAATGATAGAGTACAGCACAAAATAGCTAGCGAATTTTTTAAGTAAAGCTTCTTTGCGCACTTATATACGGGTCCGCTTTGAAAAAAATATATATTAATATAAATATATCTATAAAAAGATTCCCCGCGTGAACAAAAAAAAAAGGTCCGCTTTATTATATCAGATTAATCAATCTGATATACGAAAGGCGGCGCTTGTGTGGAGTTCTTATTTACTAAAATCTCCCCGGTGGCTCTTTCCTCGGTGCATGACGAGGGGCTCCGGGATCTCCAGTGGTACGCACCGGAGCCCCTCTACACTGTGCTCAAGGAGAGCACGTCAACGTTTTTTTTAAAATTTCATTATTACCTTGGTTAATGGTTTCCAACCCCTTCTTGTTGCCATAAAAGTGCTGACTTGATGCTTTCGTATTTTCAAATAAACGTTCTTAGCAGTCTATATTTTAATCGTAATTTTTTCCATGTAAGAGAATAAAATGTCTAGACAATACAGGACTATAATAAGATTCTGCCGATCCGCGCAAGAACATTAAATGGAGAATTACATTTTATTACGTTTCTTTGGAAATTTATCGCCGAACGATTTCCTTAGATTGAAACGAATAAATTTCTATTTCTATTATTTGTATTATCTTCTATTAAATTATCTAAGTATTTCGTATAACATCGTAAAGCGATAGTGTTACCCTCTAAACACAGTCACTAATAATTCAAAGCCTGCCTCTAGCCCATCTAGTCGTGGTTTTTTTGACCCCATTTAGGGCCCTATGAGCCTGTTGCTAAAATTTGTGCAACAACGTTGGTCCCTTTGTAAAATATATATATATATTTTTTTCCTCCTTTAAGGATATTTCTTCGTTCCTCTTCTTGCTACTATTGAGCCGTTAGCCTTTGCGGCTAAGAACATAACTAGCTCACAGTATTCCAGGAATTGTTCTAAAGCTCGGGGTGTCTTGGATTGGAATACTTTAGCTATCAGACTAGCCATCTAACCGTTTCGATAAGGCCTAGTGTTAAGCGAATATAAGCTTTAATGAAATTATGGTTATGTTGAGAATATTAATTACCATAACGTATTTCTGACAAGCATTTTAAGTATAAACGTCATACCCTTACAACTTACTTGAAACTTATTTAATAAAATAATAAAATGATTTTATTGCAAATCATTAACATTGCAGGCTACTCGACTGAGGAATTCTCTTTCTAATTCTGTTCCACTTGCTAAGTTCCTACCAGATTTAAGCACTTTCTGCGACTACGATATAGTAACTCATAACGGAAAAATCAATGCGTGTATTAGTAAAGGTTATGCAAAGGTGCTGGCAAATCTGACACACCTTTTTTAAATACTTTCTAAGCAAGTGCTTTACTACAAATCCCACCTAATATTAAGTGGAAATTCAGTCCTTAATGGTAAGTCACACTAGTTAGATAAATGTCTATTAAGTCTACTTTTCAAAACATCCACATTGTAATTGGAGGGAAAGAAAACTATTCTAGTCCTTTGCTGTACGAATAATGTCTGTCACATTACGTCTTAAAGTCCGATAGAACGAGGATGAGGGAATTGGATCATGTAATTCTTGTACACTTTCTCTAAACTTGCCCTACCCCTGGAGTGCAAGTACGCGTTAGGCATTTCTACAAGTAAAAAATGGTTTTACTAGAAAACTCGTATCGACATGATTTGATGACATAACAAAAATCCCCGATAAGCATGTATTCACACTTGCATACATTCACACACTTACATACATTTGCATGTATGTAAATGTTTGGAGAAGCAAGGGAGGACTGTGCAAAACAATCAACCTCTCCAAATATGTAACCCTAATCTCTATCAATCGGAATAAAAGCATCAATCTTTTTGACATTAGGCTGATTTAAAATCCGCTTCCTTCAAAATCCCACAAGACTGATGGAGCCGCTACATTTCCCATTACTCAGTGACGGCCCGACAAGCGCGCCATTGGTTCCCATGACAATGATTACAGACAACGCCACAGTCTGCGAAATGTGTCAGCGGTGTGACAGCCGCCCGTGACAACCGTGCTTATGAATAATTTTTGTATACATACAAATGTGCGAGTGACGTGTATTCGTGTTTTACATTGCATTGAGGGTTTGAAGCAAGCCACTGTGACACTTAGGCTCCTATCACACGCGCAGGCGACACGCGTTCCTGAAACTCGTAGCTGTAGATGCCAAGTTTTGCGTTTGTATAGATTCAACACGCAATTTTTGTTAATTAAGGATTTCACACCTAAATAATGCTAACTCCCATACTTAAATTGTGGTATCAATTGTCATCTGCACGAGATTCCCAGACAGGCATGGACCTTCAAGAAACGACGCGCTTTCCCAAAAGCTGGTAATCTGCAGCTCCTGTGGTGATATGTATGTTCATGGCTGACTTAAAATTTGGTGAGCCGTAAGCTCGCCACTTTTCGTATAAAAAAACAATATCCTTAGTTAGGGCGTACTTAAAGCCGGTATACAATATCGTATGCTTGTTATCTTTTCATCAGATGTAGATATCGCGGTAGTGCACAGCCAGATTTCCTGTGTACGTATTGTTTAGAACATGGGAACATAATTTTACCCTCATTCACGACAGGATATTCTTTGTTTGTAGGTATTGTATTTGTAATAGCACCGTGGGTACAGTTCGGGCAATCATCTCATTACGCATCCTCAACAATGTTGGCAGATACCGCAGTGACATCATGTTAATCGCGAAAATAATTTGTCTGTTGATCTATGTTGGCATTATGTTCAGGTATTATAAACCGTACTATAGATTCTTTCAAGTTTTGAAATGTATTTTCGTCCAAAACATGTCAATGCTTGAAGTCGAAAGTTTTACACCAGTGTGTGTTACCAGCGATGACATATGGTACAGAAACGCGGTCTATTGGTCTCATTAAGTAAGTTAAAAGTCGGACAAGGAGTCGCGGAGAGGGATATGCTTGGGGTGTATCTATGAGATCGATTTTTTTATATATAAAGTTACTTTTTAATTTGAATTTTAATTGTTATAGTTGCTCCGTTTGTAACAGAGTTTACAAAGGTTTACTTAAAGCTACAGGACCACTAATTCTTATTATATATATATATATATATAATAAGAATTCAAAACCGAAGAGATCAATAGACGAACCAGGTAGGGCACATAGCGCGTGGAACAGGTGGGACATGGTGGCGAAAAGTTCTCGACTGGAACCGGACTGGACCAAGTGGAATAACTTAAGAAACTTACGGTCGTTCCTTACATTTGTGACTGTTAAATTGTGCATCTCGTTAAAAAAATGATTTACCAAAGTCGCATAGCTAACGTACAGTTAGCCTCCAAAAATATAGCGTAGAGAAATTTTAAAATTACATTTACACACAGTTGTACTTTATTGCGTGTAAATATATAATTACTTACTTTATAATATTAAAATTTTCCGTTCCTTCTCTTTTCTTTTTTCCTGCTCTTTTCCCCTTCAGAACTTAAGCGTAGAGAAATTTAAATATTATATTTACACACAATATTACTCAACCAGTTGATTAACATACCTGTTAGTATTTCAATATAGACCATACTATTGGAATACGTGTATTATCTGCGTCCGCCGATAATACGATTGACAGTGTTGAAATAACACAGTTCAATAAATAAACATGCAACCGAGCCGCACTTCGCGTGACAGCTATGCACACTCATTAGGTCCCACATGCTACCATTGGTCCGATCATTGTTATATGCAGTCTGTATTAACAATGCTATCTGCCAATTGAACTTCATTTGTTTGTATCAGGAACTCCCCGAATAATGGAAGCGTTAATAGCCTAATGGTTTAGGGTATGGCCTGCGAATCGTAAGGTCGTGGGTTCGAATTCACCATTCGACTATTGCCGTGAACCCTGCCCTGGCACAAGCTTAAGCTTAGTTACAATGGTTAACAAGATTGTTAGTAATATTTCTGAAAAAAAAAAAAGAAATATTGCTTGCTTTCTTTATAAAAAATGTATGTGTTTTATATACATATATATGTAAATACGTGTTACTAACTTAATTATTAAGGGTCTTACTAATAAAATTATGGGAAAATTTTATAGTGTAAAGAAAGTCGGAAAAGGAATTGAAATTGAGTATTACTTAACTGCCGGGTGGTAGGATTATATTCCATACATATTAGATCAAATGTGGATTTCAGGAACCGCACAAATGTAAATATACGAAGCGGTCGGCGAAGTTTGTAACTGTCTAACTGTTGATATGGGTGGTATCAATACACGTTTGTGGGAAGATCAATATTGAGATACTTTGTTTATGTTAGACCTAGATTTGTTTTGAAGTGAAGTCTATTCATTACATTCTAAAATTAAGAGTAAGTGTTGTACAATCCTACTGATATTATAAACGAAAAGCGAAAGATTTCAATCGTGTATGGATGCCGCGACACAAGCCCCCTGATACTACGTGTCGCAATAATAAAAGAGATGACTTACCACCTCGATGTCTTGGTCACCGCTTGCAGGCTCCTGGTTCACCTGTCAAGTACAAGTAGAGTCACTAAGTCTACGTTGAGTATGCACACGCGAACAATGCGCTGATGCACTTATATTGCACTGCTCCCCGTAAGAAAGTTCAAATCAAATCAAATTACGACGTCGTTAATGACGTCGAAATTTGACGTCGACGAAGCGTTGGCGCTGAGAGAAGAAGTGGCCGAAGAAACTCCAGCAACGCTCCTAGCATCTAAGGGTTGGGGCCTGCCCATAAAATAGCGGTAACGCGCGAGGATTATTCGCAACCTCCGACGGTCGCGAATGGACGCTTTGTGGATTTGTAAAAATCTAGCCTGTGCAATAGTAATCGCGTCATCCGGATCGTCAAGAATGTGTCTCGGCCACCGGGCGACGCGACGGAATTTAGTATAGGAAGGCTTATAAGTGGCGGCACTTGCAAGAAGTTTGATTTAGTTGATATAGCACGCGCCGTAAACGGTCGAACTCTAGAGGTCGATAACGCTCATCGATCAGCTGATTCGACCAGACTACATTCGTATGCATTAATTTTCTCGAGGCGTTCTCTACTCATTGCGTTTTTAATAAGAAAATAGCGCATGCTATTCGCACGTATTAAGTACAGATAAGCAAGTTTCAATAAAGCGTTATGAGTTATTCGAGCCGCTAAATGGGACGCGCTATGTACGTGCTCCATAACAATGCCTCCGGCTGCAAACGACGTAATGTCTCCTATATCTGCGTTAACCAAAGTGCGATGGCGTATTAAGATTGCGCTTCTGTACTGTTTATACAAATTGAGCTTTTATGTATTCTCTACGTTTCAATAACCATCGATCCATTTTACATTTCGTAGTCCTTCATGACATTTCAAAGACGGAAGAGTTAAAAATAAGGTAGTACGATCATTTCACAGGGAAACTCGCTGTAAACATAGTGTTATTCAATGAGTGATATTCGCGTAAATATGAAAAGAAATACTTACGCCCCTTAGACTATCACTTTTCAGGAAGCTTATTAAGTCATTAATATGAGGGTAAACTTTTTTCTTTGTTAACAAGAAAATGTTTTGCAGTCGGTTGAAAACGAAAACTGGTGCAAGCCAGCTGGGACTCGAATCTGACGGAATTCCGACTTCATAACGAGTTGGAACTCGTAAAAGTCGTTTGGTATAGTGAAATAAACTTCACCTCCTTTTTGACGTCGGTTAAATATAACTTTTATAAGATTACTTTCGATATAAGTTCTTAGTTCGTTAATAGATTTATAGTTGCCATTGTAAATCATAGTTATGTTAATTGTCAAGCAATTAAGACAAAGCAAGATTGCATTGTCATAGAATACGAGGGATATTAAATATGTACATGTACCATGTAGCTGCACAAGCCCCATTGTTGCCCAGTGTGTGCTATATACATATACATACAGAGATATATGTACACTGTTGGATCACTAAAGCAAATAGAAGTTTAATTAAAGATTGGTTATGCAACTAAAGGAAAACCAAGATTGATCTGGTAAGGTGTCTGGTGTTCTCAATCTTCACTTACGGAGTAGAAACTGGACCTTCGAGAAGGCAGACAGATCCCGTATTAACTTATACTTATTTGAAATGTGCTGCTGGAGGAGAATCTTACGAGAACCTTAGACAGCCCACCGCACAAATATGTCAATTCTCCAAGAAGTGGGAGTCACCGTCAGGCTGTCAAAGGTGTGTCTCCGTAGGGTTTTCGTATTCTTCGGCCACATAGCCAGGAAAAACGACACACTGGAAAGACTCCTGGTCGCAGGCAAACTACAGGGAAGACGACCAAGAGGAAGAAGCTCTATGCGTTGGACAGACAAAATCAACACCAACACGAGGTATTATTACACACCGCTAAAGACCGGTGGAGAGCTATCCTTCGCCACATAATTCGTGGAGGTCATGACCCTCAGCAATGAGGAAGACGAAGCAAGGAGAAGGAGGGAGGATGCAACTAAAACTCTCTCTAATTCTAAAATCCTGCTAGTGGCTACTCTTTCGATTTTCTTCAGATTGCATTTTGGAGAGTGTGCTCTGGAATTACATAATCTAATTCCTCTATCCCCGTTCCACCATCGGACTTCAAGACATACTGCAGGATTTTATCCTTTTGTTGTGAACATCCCTCAAACCCGAAAGAAGCGCTTTGCTTCGTTTTTCATTGTTCGTACAGCAAGGGACTGGAATAGTTTGCCCGCGTCTTTCTTTCCCTTCGATGACAATGTGGATGTTTTGGTTAGTGAATAGATATTTACTAAGCTCCATACCATCCGTGACTGTATTTCTACTTATCATCAGGTGGACGTTCCCAGCTGGTGTTAAGTAGAAATACAGTCAAGTAGTCAATAAGGTCAAGCACTTGCTTAGAAAGTATTAAGAAGTATATTTACGATTTAAAAAAAATCAACTACAATTCGAATCAAATGTTAACGTCTTTGTATTTCCGAATTATCGTAGGAATATGACGATAATGGAATTAATCAGAATCTAACCAAGCTTTTATCGAAATAATCTTAAAGTACATCCTTTCCAATAAAAAATGAATCATCGAAATCGGTTGGCGTGATATTGAGTTATTCGTTCATTTGTGGAGCACATACTTAACGCAAATTTAAGAGATGGTTTTCTTATGGATCCCATTGTTATAATTGGACCAAATTAAAATTTAATGGGACCACATGGAAAGCACTAGCTTTCAAATAAATAATGAATCATCAAAATCGGTTCACCCGATGAAAGGTAAAACGGTAACAAACATAAAAAAAATACAGACGAATTGAAAAACCCTTCTTTTTGAAGTCAGTTGAAAAAATAGTGTGACGTCATTTTTAATGTTTAATCCGTCATTAAATTATTTTAAAGTCAGTTGTTGTTTTTACTCGGAAACCATACTTGTTGCTCGCGGTGGAAATACTTGAATATATTGAGGCTAACTCGTTAGGGGTGGAACTTCGAGAGCTGTTGACCTCTTTTGCTCCCTGGGGTCTAATGCTGCCCGTTGAGAACACGTTGCCATTAGCACATCAAAGAAAAGAACTTGACTGCCACGAGCTACGAAAGAAAAAGTCTCAGGCAAGGGCGCCTGCTAAATGTTGTCACATAATCACAATGTCCTTTATTAACCGACTTCAAAAAACCCCCTTTTCGCTTCGCAATTCGCCTTTTTTTATTTCACTTTCTTGTCCGATTCTTCCTCTTTACCGATCTTTTCTTTCACCGCCAAGCGCGTGGTAAATCAGCACATAAAACAAATTTATTGGTGCCGGCACTGGGGATCGAACTCGAGTTGCTAGCGTACTA
Source organism: Meandrusa payeni (assembly GCA_029286785.1). Classification (NCBI taxonomy): domain Eukaryota; kingdom Metazoa; phylum Arthropoda; class Insecta; order Lepidoptera; family Papilionidae; genus Meandrusa; species Meandrusa payeni. Next base: position 833,608 of record JAGSMX010000023.1, read on the forward strand.
TGCAACATGAGTCAACCGCCCGGACACTGAGCTACCACGGCTTTTAATTAATATAATTATTATAAATGCATTGTACCACGGTTCATCAAAACGTCCTACCGATTCGTACCTTTCGTTAAAATACTATGAATTTAGCAACGAACAAAATAATATTTTCGAGCTCAAGTTTTCCTCTCTATCCATATATCGTTTTCATCGCATGAGAGCTCCAGAGTCAAGATGCTGTAAACGTGGAACCCAGGAACAAAGCAACACAACCGCTCCAACGCCTCACAAAGAACTACGTCACCGCTTTGATATATTTTCATTTTAATGTAAGCGTATTCTGTCAGGGTTCCCGGTTGAATCTGGCAATATTTGTTGCGGAAAATTCATGTACTTACCTGCAACTGGCATGTTTATAATAAAAAGGTCTCGTTTACTTTTAACTCTTCTTCAACCGACTTCAAAAATAGGTTCTCAATTCGTCTGCATGTTTTTTTATGTCTGTTACCTTAAAACATTGGACTGGGTGAACCAATTTTGATGATTCTTTTTTAATTTTAAATCTGGTGCTTCAACTATAAGATTTATTTCTAATTAGTGTACCCAGAACGCTTCACCGGGCTAGATTTTGTTTTATTTTATTTAAATAATAAACTTACATCATTAAATATTTAATTTAACTCTCATAATATATTAAATTATTCATTGCTCTCCGTATTCATTCTCTTCTCGAGCGGGTGAACATCATTACCTACACCCATGTACATATCATTCTTCTTCCTACTTCAAAATCCTTAATTATTATCTTTAATATACTTCAATATACTCCATTGTACTTCAATATAATGACATAAATATACACAACGCAGGTGTCAATACAAATTTGGGCTATGAACAATAGAATAGTAAATAAAGACGAGTGCTCCGAATTTCACCAAAAACTTTACAGGATTACTCGCCAGGTCAATTTGAAGATGCCCTGAAAGTTTCATTGAAATTGGTGCAGCCGTTTCGGAGCCTATATGGAACATACCCACACACTCTCTCTTTTTTATATATTTATATATATATAAGATATATATAAGATATCTTTTATATATATATATCTTTTATATATAATAACACCTCAGTCCGCGCAATTTTCACGTAAATTTTAATTTTTTTTCATCAACCCGAAGAACCCCGCTCAGAATTCACGTGATAGCTCACACTTAACGGGCTTTTGTTGATGCGTCAGCATTTCATCCCGATACACAATGAGATGCGGCGGAATACCGGCCTCGCGCCATATTGTCTCCTCTGAATGTCTGCTGCATTTTATCTCGTGAAATTCTGACGGCGTCGGTATAAACACAACTATATACAGGTTACAAAACTAAAAATAATGCTTTGTGGATATCAAAATGAAATGGTGTTTTTAGGTTGAATACTTTTAATATTGAATTTCAACGAAACAAAAGTCGAATTCAAATCGAATCAAGCGTTAAATGCTATAAAACACGGATGCCCTATTTTATATCCTATAAGTATCATAAGTTATATACATTTATGTCACTTAACGTGAGATGGGATCGTGTTCAAGCACTTATTTAGACATACAAGTTACATTAAGTATACAAGTATGTTCTAAAATTTGTCAACTAGTAAATACAAAACCAACTAAATAACAACTTAAAACATATATAATAAAACTACTCTTGAAGTACATCCTTTCCAATAAATAATGAATCATCGAAATCGGTTGCCATAATACTGAGTTATTCAATCATTTGTCGCGCACATACTTGGTGCAAATTAAACCCTTATTTGCTTTTTTTTATGGATGCCATTGTCAGAATTAAAAGAGCCATAAATCCTCCTTTTTTGAAATCGGTTGAAAAGGATCTTTTTAGAGTAAAAAAAAAGGAATATAACATCATTGAGCAATAAATTGAAGTTATTTATAACATCGTTTTATATCATAATTTCATCTACCAAGGAAAATTACAAGCTAAAACTGAAATAGAGGATCTAATCTAAATATCTTATCAACTTTTGAATTCCCAATTAGCAACTCGTAAAACAAAGTATTCAGGCCTTAACAATGCCTAAATAATATTAATATCTCTCCATCAACCTTGAGTAATAGATTCTTTTCAACTTGTTCCAAAATGGCGGCCAGATATTGCCCGTTACCGCAGTGATTTATCTTAGAGCCGAAACCGCCATCTTCATTAACTTTGCTAATTAATGGAAAAATCTTTGAATATTTACCATTTCGTTCCGAGAACGCAGAGAGTTTTAAATTTGAAATTATTCTTGATAATGGTATACTTTTGACAAGGGAGTGACGATGGAATTGAAGCGCCTATCCATGTCTTGTTTATTTCTTAGAACATTTACGAGTAAACACAAAAACCGACTTCAAATCGAATTAAACGTTAGCCACTGTGACGTGCGGATGCCCACTTTGTATTCCGAATTATCGTATGAGTATTACGAAATAGAATTAATCAGAAACCTACCAAACTCTCATCACTTGAAGTACATTCTTTCCAATAAAAAATGAATCATCGAAATCGGTTGAAGTGATATTGAGTTATTCGTCCCTTTAAAGCGCTTCCGATATATTTATAATTAATCAGATCCCAATAAAACTACACTTGTAGTACATCATTTGAAATAAAAAATGAATCATCGAAATCGGTTGAAGTGATATTGGTCTTTAAATCGCGTGAATCTGAATGCTTTCTACTCAAAAGCGAAAATGACACACTAGTATATGATATATTATCGTTTATTTATATGAACGAATCTTAACTATATAAGATTTTAAAACGTTATTTTTAGCTCCACTGCGCTTAGCCTGATATTAATCACCAAATGTTATCTGGAAGAAAATACTATAGACATAGACATTTATTTATTGGCATCATAATACAAAAACACATCACTACTATACTACTATCTAAAGACGTGCGCGCGCTACTATATTTAATACTATTTTTATATGGAATTTATACATACAATAAGAGTATAATAAATATGATACATGAAAAAAACAGTTATGAGATTAAAATATATTATATACAATAAAATAATAAATGAAATGCATAGCATTAAGTTCAACTTTGAATTGAATATATGTATGGATGTGAATGAACGAAATAAGTTTCATCAATGCCCATGACTCGTTCCACCATCGGACTTCAAGACCTACTGCAGGATTACATCCATTTGTTGTGAACATCCCTCAAATACGAACGAAGCGCTTTGCTTCGAGTTTCATTGTTCGTACAGCAATGGACTGGAATGGTTTGCCCGCGTCTGTCTTTCCTACCGATCACAATGTGGGTCTTTTCAAGAGTAGAGTGAATAGGAACTAAGCTAGTGCGCCTTACCATCTAGGACTACATTTCCACTTATCATCAGATATATCAGGGATTGTAGTCAAGAACTTGCCTAGAAAATATAAAAAAAAGTTTAACAAGATCGTACCAAGTCTAAGCTCGAGATCTCTGCCTACCTTTAGGTAATGGCATGAGTGTATTCATAAACAGAGGGCCAGAGCGCATACTCAATGAATAAAACTTTTCATCTGTAGGGTAGACAAAGATTAAACAAAACTTTAGTAAGAAGCGAAAATTTTATCGACTACCCTGCAAAATGTCTCGTTTCCGCTTTAAGTGAATAATAGATACGGAAATTCGTATTCAAATTGCTTCACTTATCACAGTGCTTACGATTGAAACAATTTTAAACATGGGAGTCGTTAAATATTCACAACTCAGAGATTTCTCAAAGTATTGATTAATTGCTCCTACAGTACAATACATTACACTCGATCGAGTGGAACGGTGAACGAATATCAGCTATATTTCTATCACAATAGAGTACAATGATTGTTATGCTTGATTCCACTGAGTAATGTTCACCATAAATTTCGATTTTCAGCGCTTCTCTGATAATGATTCCCGTTTATTTGAGTTCATATCTCAGCGTTGTTAGTTTTCCATTACAATGGCATTGAGTCATAAAGCAAATTTGTTCCCAGTTAAGAACAAGAAGGCAGGTTTAATAATTGTAATTTACTAATTAAGTCTTTTATAACTTGGGTTTTTAATAAAAATTCAATAGTGATAGTACCTAGTGAATAAGTGGTTCGGCTTACGATCTAAAAGTCTCCAGTCCGAATTCTTATACCTATGAATTGCCGTTTTTTGTCACGCATGAGACCTAAAAAGATTGGTTAAAAAAGTACATCGGAAGCTATCCCCGATAAGGTTAAAAGCTTGAAAGCATTTTATTTTTCTTTTTAATTATTATAATTATTGGTGTCACAATTGTCGTAAATTCATGTGGAATTACTTGCCTTCGAGTAATGGCTGATGCTGTAGTATTTACGAATATTTGCTACCCTCGTAGGATATCGGCGTGAAGTAGAAGTAATTATTAAATATACAGCTTACATGTATGTCCCACTGCTGGGGTCCACAGATCTTCTATGTGTAGAAAATATAAGTCAAGCTACGCGGCCCTTTTAATGGAAAAGAATGGCAAACGAGGTAACGACTCACCTGATCTTAAGGGATTACCGTCGCCCATGTACGTCCACAATACCAGAGGAGCTGCAGGTGCATTGCCAGCCTTCCAGATAGGAGTAGGCTCGTTTCTTGAAGGTCAGGAACACCGCTGGTGCCAGTTGATTCCACAAGTTGACAGTGAGTGAAAGAAAGTTACGCGAGCAACGTTCAATCGTGGAAAGCAGGATAGAAATCGAGAAAAAAGAAAAGAAGAATCAAGATAGTGTCGATGGAATTTGGAATTCCGCCGTGATGTGCGGTAATGGAAATCGGTAGCTGGGATGATTCAGATCAATTCCTCAGAACACTCCCCGTGGTTAATGCTATAGAGCAAAGAGCCCTGACATCTCTTCGCAGACCAAGGTAAAGTTAAGAAATTTGTAGGTTTCCACACGATGTTTTCCTTCACCGCAGGACGCATGGTAAATTTTTAACAAACAAATTCTTTGGGGCTCGGGTTGTTAGCGCACTGAGGTACCAAGGCTCGTCAAACAATAATAACTTAACATAATCGTTACTCAGTCTTTGCACCCACTCAGTAGCGTATTTTGCGGTTAAGAAATCGACCCCACAAATATTTAAACAAACTAATAACTTAATAATGAGTTAAAGCAGAACTTAAATTGGTATTTTAAATAGTCCAATAATGTCATTCAAATATTTCAACAAACAACAGTAACTAACATTTGAATCCTAGTAATTAGTGAGTTTGTGAATTAACTACAATATTGCCGACTTATAGCTTGTCTCAGCAAAGCCGCCTGTCTCACAGAGGGTCTTTATTCGTCTCGTTATTTGTTAGTAAGTCTCCCCTTGGCAGAAACTTTGCGTGGAATTTGTCTCATTATTACGGAATAGAGGCCGGCTTTATTTCCACATAAGTTGTTCCATGGAATAAATTAAAGGAAGGATATACCTTCCACGCCTGATTTCTCTATTTCTGACATTTAGTGTTACATATAACTTTTATTGTTATTTTATTACCATTGTACTAATACTTTCCTCTTCTCTTATATTGATTTATTTTTATTTCTCAGATTAGGCTTTTTTATAATATTGATAAAAAAAGTAAAATACATTAAAAGGCGTTACAGAATACAACAACATTAGTTGCGCATCGCGACGTTACCCGCAATTTGTAACCGATCAATAACCTCATTTTTTGAAGTAGGTTAAATAAAAACGACCATGTGCTTTTCCAGACTATAATCTATATTTGTGCCAAATTTCATTCAGATCCTTAGGAAAGATACCCCGCCTTCTACGGTGAAGGCGGCGGTTGTGTGTGTGTGTTTTTTTTTTAGTTGTGTGGGATTTTTACCCACTAAAACCTTCCCGGTGGTCCTTTCCTCAGTGCATGACGAGGGGCTCCAGGATCTCCAGTGGAACGCACCGGAGCCCTTCTGCACTGTGCTCAAGGAGAGCACGTCCCGGGGGGGGGGGAGGTTACTCCCTCCCCCCCTGTGTCCTCGCTGTGCAAGGCGACACGGGCCAGCCGATGTCGCCTTCTTCCCGGGTCCACCATAGCGGACGACAAAGACCCCCACCCTTGGCCCCTTTTAGTCGCCTTCTACGACAGGCAGGGGATACCGTAGTCTTATTCTTGAGAGCCCAGAACTACAGGGCTGAGATTATAAAAACCTAACCCAGAGTGCCGCCGGTAGCGAAGCAGGCCTCAAGCAACTGGTGATTTGGGTGACATCGAGAGAAACCCCTTATCCCTTTGTATCTCATCCTGGATCCAACCGTTTAACGAAAGTCTCTTGAGGTGTTGTTCGAGACTTTTCGCTATAAGACCGTTTAACGACTATCGGGACAATGATCCTCGAGTCCACATCCCGCATGGCGATCACCTCAGGAGTCAGGTCAAGATACTTGTTGATTTTTTCCCTTTCGGCCTTCACAAGGCTCTGGTTAGGTGGTTACATATTATCTTAATATTTATGCTTAAAAACAAAAATCAAGAATATAATCAGTGGCGCAATAAATCGACATTAGCCATTTATACTAAGCTAACTCATAAATATTTACTTTACAGTGATGAGTTTCAGTGTGAAAAAACGTGATAACATATTAATTAAGATACTTATTACTATTTAAATACCAGTAATAGCTAATTTATTCATGAGAAATAGTATTTATTTTTCCTTTATTATTAATATTTATTAAGTTAGCGGAATTTTATCGTAATTCTAGTTCGTAGTTCGAGTTGGTGGCGAAATAGTAAATATAAATATTATATATACTCATACATAATATAAATAGAAACTCTATTTATCGTTTATAACACAAAGAAAGCTATTGGGAAACCTAATCTATATTAATGTGTCCGTCTCATTGCTTTTATTGGCATCGTGTAAAAATTACTTAACGGATTTTGATGGCTTTTACTCTTAGATGATGCTTAAGCCGGCCCTGAATAAAGAGTAATATAATAAAACGGAGTCCATTAGGAAAATTGATTCCTGACGGTAGCTTAAAATAGGTTCCTTTTAAATTCGATCTTGTCTCTTACCAGATTTCCATGACATATTGGAATATTTAGGAAAGAAATTAAGTGAATTTCAGTATCATTGTATCAATAATCAGAACATTAATTTTATTTTAATGTTATTTTGAAAAATTTAGGAAATAAATTATTTTATCTATATACGTGTTTTTGTGACCAACTACACATATTAGCCAATGAAAGTTAGTTCGCTTCGCCTGTATGTCTATTGCTAGTAACTCGACACAAAGGACCCTTCGGTGAGGTGTAACCTCGTCTTGCATAGTTACTATGTTACGGCAGCATTCCGATCCGAGGACGCCCGAGAGGGCCGAACCACATTTGGGAGACGGAACGGGGAAGGGACATTTAACATTAATATAATTTAAGCGTCAATAGCCTAATGGTTTAGGGTACGGCCTGCCAATCGTAAGGTCGTGGGTTCGAATCCACTATTCGACTATTGCCGTGAACCATGTCCTAGCACAAGCTTAAGCTTAGTTGGAATGGTTAACAAGATTGTTAGTAAAAATTCTGAAAAAAATATATTGCTAGCTTTCTTTTGTTAAAAAAAATAAGCTTTACTTTGAGTACCACTTCTAGAATCGTGGGCACTGGGAGAAGAAGTGGCCGAAGAAACCCAAGTCAGTGTGTTTTCTTTATTGTAATATGCCCGGTTTCTGAAGGCAGCAAGCAAGCTTGTCACTTTATATTACTTACGTTAGGTTACTTATACTTATTCTAATTTCGCCGCATGTCAGATCATAGCGAATCATCGATGTCTTTGATGTCATGAACATAAGCATGGCAGCGCCTTCTGTTGTCCGTTCTATAAAATTAAAATCTACAATCAGTAAATCAATTGTGATTTGTTCTTCCGTTTCATTAAATGAGTTATTAAAAGATAAAAATCTAATAACGAATAGACGTTCCCTCAATTTCGTAGAACTTTTACGCGAAGAAAAAGAATCAGGAGGAAATTTCTGGAAGAATTATTCAAACAAAAGGTATTCATTAAGCCAGCTGCCAGCTGTTCAAAGTTAATATTTCTATAGGCAAGAATGTTGCCGGGTGCACATTATTACCTTCACGTTTGGACGATTTAAAGCGTGCTCTCTTTTTCCTCGTTATTTTTCTCTCTCTCTAAAACGCTGTAATGAATCGATGTAAAACGTGAAGGAATTTTTAACATGTTTCATAAGTGGGAAGCCATTTTGAATTAGTGCAATAGCCGTATAAGGATGAATGGAATATTAGATTTTACACATTTATAAGGTTGGAAAATTGTAAAACAACGTTTAAAAAAGCTATCTCGTCTTTTAAACTCTAGCAGGGTAGACAGAGATAGCTTTCGCTGAAAGCTTTCTGACTATCTTATTATAAACTGTTATAATCTATAAAAGATTCGACTTATTATTAATTTCCTATTTTTAAACTGACTTCAAAAAGGCGAGGTTCTCTATTCGTCTGTATTTTTTTATGGTACCGCATAAGTTTGGACTGGGCGAACCGATTTTGATGATTCATTTTTTATTTGAAAGCTAGCGCTTCCAGTGTGGTCCAATTTTATTCAATTCTAATAATACAATCCATGAGAGAACCATATAAGTCTTTTGCATCAAGTATGTGCGCAAGAAATGGACGAATAACTTAATATCACGCCAACTAATTTCGATGATTCATTATTGGAAAGGATGTACTTTAAGAGTAGTTTGATGAAAGTTTGTTTACCTTCTGATTAAATTTAATTTCGTAATATTCCTACGATAATTCGGAAATATAAAAAGGTGTACACGCGTAATAGCGTTTAACGTTTGTTTCGATTTGAAGTCGGTTTTTTTTTTTACTTGTAAATATACTTGAAATTTCTAAAAATAAGCCAAATTTGTGTTCGATGCAAAAAAAGCTTGCTCTAAATTTCAACAATTAAATGTTGCCAGTATCGGGATCGAACTGGGTTTGCTAACGTACCATACAAGTCGAGACCGCCCGGACACCGAGCTACGGCTCTACAAATATTATTAATTCCACTCCAGAAGTCTTTATTTATTTATTATCATTGTATTCTTAGAGTACACAACAATACGAAAAAATAGCTTCAATCGAAGAATTTCTAATCGAACATTATTCTTCTCCATTCGATATTCAAATATCCAATATATCAACGTCTTGTCAGTGTATACAATGCCCTTTTGTGTATCATGTACACACACAGAAGTATATTTCGCATATCGCGGAGCATGGCCGTTCCGTATCTGGACTCGTTAAATTATCACGTATCATTAAACGGCCGAAAAATGCAAGATAGCAAGAAATCATTTGTAGGAAAAATGTTGCTTTTTTCGTAGAACAATGATAGATTTTGGTCAATATTTAACGTATAAATTAATACTTTACTATTAGGAAGTTTATGTAGCAATGGACAGGGCACATAGCGCGTGGAGACCACTCTCGATTGGAGACCACCGGCAAGTGCTGTGAACGACCTCATAAAGGTCGCAGGACGCAGCAGCAAGCCGCTTACAACCGGTCCTTTTGGAAATCGTTGGAGGAGGTCTATGTGCAGCAATGATGATGATTAATGATGGAAAGAAATCATACGCTACTCCCGGTCCTTCCAAAGACGAAGGCACGGTCGAGGCCATAGACAACGCACTAGTATTGCCATCAAACTGAATGTTGACTCATGAATAATATTGCTTACAACAAGAGCTGTAAGAATTATATTCTTTGTGTTACAGGAACTTTGTTGAACGGGACATAACGTGTTTCGTCGAACGTAATGTGAGTAGTATTACATCGTATTTTATTATTCTATATAATAACCCAACTACTAACTACAGAACTTTTCTTTGTAGTACACCACAGGATCTATTATAAGGCTTTACATGTTTTAGAGAAAATTTACAGACAAGCGGAATTTCCTTTTTTTTCAGCATTTACTTCAATTTTTCAACCGACTTCACAAAAATTCGTCTGCATTTTTTTTGAGTTTGTTACCTCATAACTTTCGACTAGGAGAACCAAATTTTGACGTGACAACGTCTTATAAATTGATGAATACTGGGTTCGCGCAGTGTCTCGTTACCGAGCCGAGAGTTACCGAGAATTGCCAGTGGTTCACAGTGTGTATGCGAGAGCGCGGGATGAGAGAGACAGAGAAAGCAAATTTGTGATCGTGAAAAAACGTGTGTACATAGAATACGTTGTCACGATTTTAACGTCCGAGCGCCTCGCACCCAGACACCTAAAGTTTTTTCATTTACAATAAATACTATTGTTACCAATGTAGTTTCATTCAAATTTGGTCCAATTCTGACAATAACATCCATGAGAAAATCATATGGGTCCTAAAAATTTAGTACGTCTCAATCTGGTCGATATACTTCCACTAATGCGCCCTCTACCGACTTCATTTCTTCGTCTTTCATACACAATACAGCAAAGGACTGGAATAGTTTGTCTGTCTTTCCCTCCTATCACAATGCTGCAAACAGTGTTGTCTTGTTTCCAAAATTAAAGCTGGTTATCTTTGGATTTGCGTTTTTGGCACGTCACTGTATATTCGCTTTTTACGTGCATATTTATGATCCATAAATTTATTCGCAGATTACACTAGATTAAGCCGGTTCATACCGTTGATCAATATCTATATTGGAAACAGCTGATATTAGAGTACAGGACCTAAACGGGGAACCAAATGAAAAGATCGCTTGATCGACGGAAGATTTGTAATTGGCAATCAACGTTGCAGTTGTGGCTCGGAGTTACTTTGTTCGGACGAGGTTCTTGAAGTTCTGAGGCGCATTGTGGAAAATTTTGTGAGTGAAGTTTTACTACGCGTGAGTGCAATAGGTAATAAAAAATAAACCCTCTAGGCTATATGGGAAAGACGGAGGCTTTTCGAGTCAGTAATTTTTATCATAGTTACTTAAGCATTGTCAAGTAAACATATAATAATCATCTAAATTATTTTTTATACTTTTTAGCACTGTTTTATTTATATATTTTTTTAAGACGTAGTGCGTCTGCTTAGTAAATGCCTAGTTACTACTCTTGAAAACACCCACATTGTAATCGGAGGGAAAGACAGACGCTGGCAAACTATTCCAATCCTTTGCTGTACTAATAGTGAAAGACGAAGTAAAGCGCTTCTTTCGGGTTTGAGGGATGTTCACAATAAAAGGATGAAATCCTGCAGTGCGTCTTGATGTCCGATGGTGGAACGGGGATGGGGGAGTTTCTGAGCAACACTCTCCAAAATACAATCGGTAGAAAACCAAAAGGCCAGCTAGCTTACGCCTGTGCTCAAGACAGCATATATATCAAACGCGTGGTAGTGTGTGTAATGTTTTTTTTATTGATTTAATGCATTTTTAAAAAAGAATGTATAATTAACAAAAATATATTATTAGCATTATATAGGTGAACTCGTTCTCAAAATAAGCGATAATTGTGGGAAATTTCATTCACTCCTCCGAACGCGAAATTTTGGTAAAAAAGTTTCTTCATGTATTAATCTAATAATTAATCATTATTTAACATATGGAACTTTATAATCACGGTGGTAAACGGATAGCGAAAGCTATCTCAGTCTATCCCGTTAGAGTTAAAAGAATATGAGAGCTTAATGCCGCATCCATTGCACGTATGTCGTTGTACACTCGGTGCGATGTGCTCACAGCGACCCATATAGCAATGATTGCGCATTCAGCTCGCTGCAGCAATTGTGACAGGCTCGGCGGCTTTGTGACTACTCCCATTAATGCGCTTCTATATTCCCATGTTAAGTGTATAATCTCATAAGGTGATATAATTTTTATGGGGTATAAACTAGTGCTTGACCGTGATCCCACCTGATGTTAAGTGGTGATATAGTCGAAAGATGGTACGCGCTTGTTCTATTCATTCTGCTCTTGAAAAGTCATATCTCATCCCAGCCATGTGTACCTTATGATGATTGGGTCATCTTTCGTGAAAATTCTCCTCCACTTCGCTCTATCATCTGTGGCCTGACAGTCACGCATGTGTTAGCGCTACATTGTCCATTGCCTCTAGCATTAGTCTGCATTAATAATATGAAATATAGAAAGCTTAGGTGCTAGGTGCTTCTTATGTGGTCCCATTGCAATTTGGTCCGGTTCTGATAGTGGCATTAATGAGAAAAAGAACGGGCGCAACAAATAGGCGAATAACTCAATATCGTGCCAACCGATTTCGATGTATCATTTTTTATTGGAAAGGATGTACTTCAAAGGTTGTTTGATCAATGTTTGGAAATAAAAAGTTTCGTTATATTCTTACAATAATTCGGAAATACACTACGCCCGTCCGCGTTGTTAATAACGTTTTTATTTTTACTCGTAAATATACTTCTGTGGTTATATACCCTTAATTTATATAAGAAAACAATTACAGCTTCAGATGATGTTTTCAAAAACAGAAAACTTGCATTTAAAAAATATGTTTTAAGACCATTGGCAGTACGTTGTATACACACAACGTTTTGCGTCTGTGGCACACATACTTGATGCAAATTTAAGACTTTAATGTATTTCTCATGGATCCCATTTTCAGAATGGAGACCAGAGGACCATACAAACGAATTGAGAAATACATACAATACTATACATACAAATATAATAAGCAGACATCAGTGTATGGAAATCGTTTAAGACACATAATAAAAATGACGCAGCTGAAACCAATCTGCTCAGTCTTGAGCACAGGCGTAAGGTAGCTAGCCTTTTGGTTTTCTACAGATTGCATTTCGGAGAGTGTGCTCAGGAACTAAATGATCTAATTCCCCCATCCCCTTTCCACCATCGGACTTCTAAACGCACTGCAGAATTCATCCTTTTGTTGTGAACATCTCTCAAACCCGAACGAAGCGCTTTGCTTCGTCTTTCATTCTTCGTACAGCAAAGGACTGGAATAATTTGCACGCGTCTGTCTTTCCTTCCGATTACAATGTGGGTATTTTCAAAAATAGAGTGAATAGGCATTTACTAAGCTAGTGCGCCTTACCATCCAGGACTCCACTTAACATCAGGTGTCATCGTGGTAAAGCACTTGCTTAGAAATTATAAAAAAAAAACAAATACAAATTCAACAACAAAATCATAAGGAAAGTCACTTTAAACTCCAACAAATTCGATTTGAAGAAACTCGTTCAGTCCTCTGCGCTAGGCTTATTCGCATTTCAAACTTACTGTCCTTATTACCTGCTCAAGCTCTCTTCTCTCCATGGCTCCATTACATAAGCACGTCTCAGAAGCGATTCTATTCCAGCGAGATTATTATTCGCATCTTCGTATAATCACAACTTGAAAAGGAATACGGAATTTATTCTTTTCATCCATTGTCATATTATTTTATTTGTTCGTTTATAGATCAAGGAGGTTGTATAAACTTAAGTACTTATTTTATTTTATACAACATTTCAAATTGGATGGTATTTGCATTTTTTATATTTTAAACCAGTAAATAGTTATCAATCAACAAAAACTTATACAGTTAAACTTTATTAGAAACACGCTGTATCTAATGCACAGCACATGGTGAGCTAACCCCTCTTCGCCACAAGGTTTATTTTGTTATTTTTTTTAATTTTTCATAATTTTGTTTATGTAGATTTTCTCTTGTTTTACCTGTTGTTCTGTGTTCTTGTGTCTAATAAATATTTCTTCTATTCTATTCTACTATGGTTTACGTATCAGGTCTATCGCTTCTAATCTATTTCTTCTTATCTCCGATATCAACCGACTTCAAAATAGTAGGGTGTTCTCAATTCATCTGTATTTTTTATAGTTGTTACCTCATAACTTTAGATTGGGTGGAGGACCGATTTTGGTGTTTTTTTTTTTATTTGCAGCTTTAAAAAATTAAAGAAAAAAAATTCTGTGTTGTCCGTGTGTTCCCAATTCTGACAATGACATCCATGAGAAACCCACATTAGATTTAAATTTGCATTAAATATGTACACGACAAATCGACGAATAACTCAATATCACGCTAACTGATTTTAATGATTCGTTTTTGCATTAGAAGTAATTATACTCCATGAGTAATTTGATGAGAATTCGGTTTGGTTCTGATTAATTGTATTTCGTAATATTCCTAAGATAATTCTGTAAATGTAATTTCTGGAAATGTAAAGAGATCGTCCGCGCGTAATAGCGATTAACGTTTGATTCAATGTTTAAAGTGCCTGTTTGTTCATGATGATGACAATATCACAACTGTAACATAATTTCTTATACAAGCAAAAAGACTTACGCCCTAACAAAGGCAATCAATTATGTAAAAAGCCATATAAAAACATGTCGTCTCGAAGTCACTGAACTGGCTGACTATATCTGCCAAAGTATATAAGACACGACTAATAATAAAAAAAAATTGAGTAAAATCTGGCTCATAACCAACACGACGGAGTCATTTGGAATTTGCTCGTCGGGTATCGAACTTGCGATCGCGACGTCTAAAATTAGGGACATTATTTAAATTGTCCGATGCCGTGTTTGTCCCCTATTACGTCGTTTTATTACGTAAAATAACTTCTGAGAAACGTTTATTCGAGAATGTAAATGCAGGAAGTATTATAGTAGGGGGGACTTTGTTTATAAACAAACTAGCTGATCCGGCAAAATTCGTATCGCCTTGTTTTTTTGATAGTTGTTAGAACCTCAAAGAGTTTTCGATTTGAACCGGACGGGATAGTATGATTGACATTTATGATATGATGTATAGTATGTTTCGTGTTGTCATTGGCAGAATAACTGAACATCATTCTGTCTTATTCACTCACTTTTCTTAAATGAGATTTTATATTATCTGATTTTAATAAAAAAAGTATATTAAATAAAAACCTTGTACTAAAAATAACAAAAACCAAAAAGTAAGAATGATCCAATTTCGTTCAGTAGTTCGGAAGTTATGCGCATACATACAAACAAACATTCATTTTTATATGTAATGAAGATAGTACGGCGCAACTTTTATACAGCTTTCGTAGTATTGTTTACATATCGGTAGTTGTAATAGTAACTACAACGGCTAAATGCGGCACTGGCCTTATATTTACAACCGTAACGAAGCTCTTTGCTTCATCTTTCATTATTTGTATAACAGAGGGATACAATAGTGCACGATGGTATGGTGATGATGAGATAGGATGCACAATTATTATGTGAATGTTTTCAAGAGTAGAGTGAATAAGCATTTACTAAGCTAATTACCAGCTTACCAGCACTGCGTTTCAAACATCAACTGGGATCGTAATCAAGCACTTGCTTAGAAAGAATAGCCAAGTATATTTACGAGTAAAAACAAATCTAATGGGAATATTATGAAATACAATTAATCAAAACTTAACCAGTCTCCCATCAAACTTCCCATGAAGTACGTCACATCCAGTAAAACGAATCGTCGGAATCCGTTGACGTCCTATTGAAGGATTTGTCGTACACATAGTTAATGCAAATTTAAGACTTATTTTCTCATGGACCAAGTTTGGACAAAATGAGATTACACAGGTAGCACC
The DNA here is from genome assembly GCA_029286785.1 of Meandrusa payeni. Lineage (NCBI taxonomy): Eukaryota > Metazoa > Arthropoda > Insecta > Lepidoptera > Papilionidae > Meandrusa > Meandrusa payeni. Next base: position 849,185 of record JAGSMX010000023.1, read on the forward strand.
AGCATTCAGATAAACAAAGAATCATCAAAATCGGTTCACCGAGTTGATAGTTATGAGGTAAAAATACTAACGATTAAAAAAAGAATATGAGACATAGTTCACCACACGACCCTGTAGAGTATGCAGGTTTACTCCACTGCCGAGCACGTGGTAAATGAGCACTTAAAATGAAATTCGTGCCGGCATTGGAGATCGAATTCGGGTTGCTAGCGTACTATGCAACTTGACGGCGACTGCCTGGACATAAAGCATTCAATATATCTAATAATAGTGACAGCCAAGCGTATCTGTTCCCCCACGCGGTCTCTTCTACGAGTGTAACATCAAACAAAAGCAAATAGCCGAATAAAACCTTTGTGTATAATGAGCCGCTCTAACTTGGCTTATTTAGATAGTGGTCGTTTAAACTATAAACTAGACCCCTCAATTAAGGCTTTTGGGTTGACGATAAAATACATCCCACTAAATAACACGGTCTAACGATAGATCTTAAGACGTCTAGTTTAGTGTTGCGGGAGCGCTCTGAGGTACATAAATATGTAGATTAGTGTGTATGAACACCAATTCAATTATTGACGTAAACGGTCTCTTAACGTTTTTTGAAACAAGTTTTGTTTAAATACGCACCCAGTATACTACGATATTACATTAACAATAAAGGAATTACAGTTCTCGATTGGAGATTACGGATCGGCAATTGCAGCGTAGGACGTCCACCCACAAGGTGGTCTGACGACCTTATAATGGGTGCAGGGCGCAGTTGAATGTAAGTCGCTTACAACCGGTCCTTTTAGAAATTGTTGGGGGAGGCCTATGTCCAGCAGTGGATGCTTTACTGTTGAAATGCTGATGAGGTTGAAATTATTTAAAGCACTGTAGAGAAGCAGATGATTTAAACAAAATAGACAGCAAACGTGCTCAGGGAAGAACGCTTATAAATGCTGAGACCATTATGAAGACGGTAGGAGACAGTATGCAGCGTGCGGTCCTCTCCGTCTATGACCGCACCCAGTCAAGGCTGTTTATACATGGTCCCGATTTTCAGCAGTGACGGGGCAAAGAAGTAGGGTAGTGAATAATAATTCGTAGTATATATATTTATAATACGCTCCAGTTACAACATAAATTTCAAAGTTATTATCACTAAACAGGCGAAGTCTAGTTCTAGTCATAACATAAACTTGGAAAAATGGGACAACTTTCGCATAGCGGGCGCGGTGTATTGTCTTTTACAGGCAACATTGTGAATATTCTATGATATAAGTGAATACTGATATGAAAAAGCAAAAGATAAGTCAAATAACAGGTATTACGTAATAAGCACTCTGTCATGGGACACCAGCAAGGAACGATTTTTTTCAAATTGGTGATCGGTTTTATTTAAATGCATGAAAGAATTTAGGAAACTTAGTATTTTCGAAAATAACTAATAACGAAAATTGAAACAACAATGACTAGTAAATCAAATTATTGAGTAATATAAAAAAACGTGAAACTTTTAATTTTTTTCTACTATACAAAACTACAAAAATAATTAAGGAATACTTATTAATAATTCGTTCAAGCGCCACCTGTGTGCAGAGAGTTGAACTACATGCTTAATAGTCCGTTAGATATTTTTCTTACGGATTTAGTCTTACATTTTTTCAGTTCAGTAGCGCAGCAAAACCCCTTGTCTGCTCCAAGTTTGCCGTAAGGAACATAAACTTTATGAATAAAGGCATTTAATCATTCTCCAACGATGAGATAATAAGGTAACCGATATACATTTTTGTGACAATTTTTTTTTATAAAATAGGCTCACGTTTATAGGTGCGCCAAAAATGACTCAATGTCATGCTAACCGATTTCGATGATTCATTTTTATGGGAAAGGAATCACTTCAAGAGTATTTTGAAGAGAATTTGTTTGGGTTCGAATTAATTCTATTTCGTAATATTATAAATCGGAAATAGGAGGGCGTCCGCGCCTAATAGCGGTCAACGTTTGATTCGATTTGATTTACCGGTTTTGTTTTGACTCGTAAATATACTTGTTCTATTTATATATAATATTACCTGATTTAATCATGAAAACGCGGCAACATCCGAAACAATGCAGGCGACATAGATCAATACGGATGAGAATCCATTATGCTGCAGACAATCGGTATTGTTCGAGCAGCGATGATTAAGTCACAGCCGGACTTCGCAGAAAGCTTACGGGCTACCTCGGATAACGTCTTTGTCATTTCTGACTGATATTCAAGTAATTGGATTCTAGAATTTTTACACATATTATGTACTAATTGTACAAAGTATCTTAGTACACATAAAAAAATCGTCAAATCAAATCTATGTTAAAAGTGAGCTTGATGTCCTCTCCATGGTGAGACTGTACTTCATGTATATATTAATATAGATCCTTAGATCTATAAGAAGAACTGTAAAGAAATGTGAAAGAAAATGCGGGTCAAAGAAAATTTATCGCTTTGGATATCTGCGCCGGCATGACTGGAACGCATTATTTGAAATAAGATTTCCACACAACTATCTTCGCGGAGTGCCGCGGAGTTTCCGGCCACCGGACTGGGTAAATGGGGTCAGACGCCATATTTCTCTTTCAGAGGGGTCCGTTATATACACGTAGGTCCGCACAGCGGCCTAGAATAAGCGTTCGCTTTGAGTTTGTCGAGTGGTTTTTTTTGAAACTCGGAACAAGTGCTTTCCGACATTTTAGCTTAAAATATTTTTAAAATTAAACTTTTTATTTGTGCTTTGTTAGTACGAGTGCTGAAAATGGAACAAGCTTTGATGGATGATGAAAATTGATGTAATTTAATTCTGACGCTGGGAAACTGTTGGAAAAATTCTTTGTTTGGATGTTTTTTTTATTTTTATTTATATTTACTTTGTCTATTTAAATATAGAAAAAATAAATTTGAAACTCATAGCTCCGTCATATATTAACTATTTTATTATGTTTTTGAAGTTATACTTTAGGCACGTAATGGAAAAAATAATGACAGTAACAGGTTGAAGCTGCACTGAAAATAATTGTGCTTATTTACTTTTTCCAGTTCCCTAATATAATTGAGGTTAAATTTTCGGGTTTATATTTTGCATTTGGTTAAAAGTCAATGGATTAGATTCGAAGCAGTCTTTGTTCCAAATATGGCACTTTAACTGCGCCGGTTACCTACGCCTAATAGGAGGACATTTTTTTTTATTATACAACTTTTTTTTTAACTTTAATAATTAAAACGATACTACTTTTAACGGCAACGGACAACGGGGCAACGGGCACATCAAAAGAAAAAAATAATAGAATACAAAATAAAAATGGCCATGAGGAACAGGGACGCAGCGGTGGCGGAGAAACTGATAGCAATGCAACGAGGCGTCTACGACGCGTGAATCAAAGCATTCTCGAACACCACCTTCCAAAATCAGTTATAAAAAAATTGTAGTAACTGTAGAGTGTAGAGCACTCTTATTAACAAAACAAAGGGGAGGGAGTACATTCCCCTCCTCCCGCCTCTCTAAGGGCACGGTGCAGAGGGGCTCCGGTGCGTTCTTCTGGAGATCCCGGAGCCCCTCACCATGCACCCAGAAGGCGGGGTATCTTGTTGAAGATTTCCTCCCCGTGAACAAAAAATAACGAAGTTATCTTTGTTGATCTGCGATGCAGTAGGTACACTTGGCACGTGCAGATGCTGCACTGCCAGATGCACACTGTCACTTCTAGATATTTCCGGTCTGAAAATAATAGTATGCTGTGTCTCCCTGACATTGTAGCAACTTCTCTCGGATCGTATTACGCTTACAAATGCATGACAATGGCATTGTTTTGCCACAAACATTTACGGTTATGCGGGCGGTTGCCTCAAGTTGCATAGTACGCTAGCAACCCGAGTTCGATGCTCGGTGCGTGCATCTTTTATATGCTGATTTACCACGCGTTCGGCTTTAAGAAAAACATCGTCAGGATACCTACATGTCTTAGAAAATTTTCTAAGAGATATGAAGTCTGCTAATTCGTAGTAAGGCCGCGTGGCGGACTTTGCCCTTATACTCTCTTTACAGAAGGCCTGTGCCCAATATTGGGATATATGTGTGTGTATAATGGCAGGAACTTTAACTTTACTTACTGTGTGGTGTTTATACAGATTCCGTCTCTCACAAAAACACAATGTGCTACGGTAGATGCTATCGTTTACGAGTTACCACCTAAGCCGGGGTTCCCGTTTTTACTGTGGAGAGATGCATACCTTGTTGTCGCATAACTTTGGACTGGGTGAACCGATTTTGATGATTCTTTTTTTATTTGAAAGCTGGTGCTTCCCGTCTGTCCCATGATATCATTGAAAATAATATATCAATTTCTGACAGTGAGATCCATAAGAAAACCTTTTAAGAAAATTTGCATAAAGTATGTGACACCACAAATTTTCAAGAGTAGAGTGAATAGGCATTTACTAAGCTAGTTCGCCTTACCATCCAGGACATTTCCACTTAGTCGAGCACTTGCTTAGAAATTATATTAAAAAAAAATCACGCCAACCGAATTCAATTTTTTTTTTGAATGGATCCACTTCAAGCGTAGTTTATCGAGAGTTTTTTTGAGGTTCTAGTCAAATAAATATACTTGTTTCACAAAATTGAATTAAAAATATAAGCAACGCAATAAATCCCGTTATATCTTACGTCTGGCCAAACTAAACGGGACGATAAAAGGCTGTTCCGTGTCAAATAAGGCATTTTAAAAGCGCCATTACTCTTTCAAGGGTAATGGCTCGCCATTTGCGGTCGTAGATTGTCGTTATCAAGTTCCGAGCTTTCTGTTTCGATGCAGCTAAACGGCTCATTGTAATTTAAACGTTGTAATGTCTTGAACAAACATCGTTTACAACGTTGGTTAAAGATGTGTTTGCGTAAAGAGCTACGCGCAAATACACAAATCGTGTTAATACTTATGTCGGTTCGCGAATAGTGTACATTTCGATGAGGTTTATTCGTTTTAAATTTTTACATCAATCAGTACGTTAGATCCATTCGAAGAGATGCTGTAAATATTTACGTACGTTTTAAATCTACATTCTAATGCTTTAATAAGCATAATGTTCCTAAATTTATGCGCAAATATTTAGGTGTGCGAATAAAAGACATCTCCGTATAGATTCTGCCGGTATAATGGCAATGTACCACTTATTGGTTGGGTTCTGTTTATTATAATATATATACAAATAAATAAAATGAGAGTCTGTTTGTAATACACTCGTGAGCAAAAATAAAGAGTCGGTTTAGAAAGTTTGGTTTTTTTTTTGACGAACTACAGATTGGCCAGAGAAGCTGGCCTTGACTGCTTTACCGGATTGAGAGGTGGCATAGCTCTTAGGTCGCTTAGCCTGAACCTCTATTGCTAGTAACTCGACACAAGGGTCCCCCCGGTGAGGGGTAACCTCTGCTTGGACGATTACTATGTTACGCGTAAGAATTCCGATACGAGGGCGCCCGAGAAGGCCAGAAAAAAGTTTGAATATCTCGGAAGATAAATGAAGGCAACACAAAGTACTAAAATTTAAATCAAAATAAAATTTATTAAAAATACTGTATTATTTAAGTTTACGTAAGATATCCTTTTTCGTTTACGTTTATATTTTTTATGAAATATAAATAAATTAATAAAAGTATTTTATTTTAAGGATATTTAATTGTCTATCATACACAATTTATTTCAGTTAGCTAGCTTCTTTATCTACCGAGATATACAAACTTTCTTAACCGACCCTTTATTTTTGCTCACGGCTATATTACAAACTGATATAATTAAAGATAATTTAAAAAATGTTTATATGTGTATGTGGGTGTGTGTGCGTTGAAGAGTGTGTGGATTTATGTTTGTGTGTACAATATCTACAATATTATAATTACTAACGTAATGTAACACGACTATACTGTTTAAGCCATATTATTGAAATCTTTCTTGTAACCATATTCATCCTGTCACCTTAATGGTGAACTCTATAACTCTGTAGCAATACTAGAACTTAGTACCTCAATGTAAGTGTCGTTTTGCATAGAAACATACGAAGGTCAACGTATATGAGTATATTGTATTAATGAACGTATCCGGCAGATGAGCTCGTTGAACAGGTTTTTAAATTATTTGAGCGAACCTTATCTGATTCATTCATGAGTTTGAATTGCCTCGATTCAAGTGTTCTTAATATTCATAATAGAATTTCACGTGTTGTGAAGTGGTTTCGTAGTAATTAGGCGTTCACCCATGGCGGGTCATAGAGTCCGGGGTTCTTTTAACACCAACAAAGTTTATTTAAAAAAAATACAAAATATTTAAGAAAAACAAGGACAAGTGTTACCTCAATTACAGGTGTAAACTAAAGCCTTTAAAATCGTAAAAGAAAACAACGGGAATTATAATAAAAAGAAATATATGAAAATAACAAAAAACTATATCATAAACTACATACTATGAAATGCCTGTTGTATGTTAGTTTTAAAATTATGTTACCTATTTGAGAAAATGTCCACGTGAAATTCTTGGCGATTTTCTGAGCTGCTAACACTTTTCTCAAAGGTCGGCAACGCACCTACAGCTCCTCTGGTGCTGTGGATGTTCATGGGCGACGGTGATCACTTAAGATCAGGTGAGCCGTATGCTCGTTTGCCACTTTTCATATAAAAAAAAAAAAACTAGAATTATGGATAGAATCATACGTCACCAATCTATTTATATGAGAATATTACCCCAAGTTAGTTCGCGCTAATATCTCTTTAAATGGTTTGTAATTTTAACCGACTTCAAAAAGAAGGAGGTACCAATTTGAGAAAATTTTCAATTGTTCAAAAGGTCTCTCAAAGGTTTTGTTGTTTCGCACATACTGCAAATTTAAAACTTCAATGGTTTGTTCCCTCATGGATACCGCGCTCAACATTATACCAAATTGAAATGAGACCCGGATGATGGGGAATCATCAAAATCGGTACGCCTATTCGAAAGTTATGTGGTAAATAACCAAAAATACCATACAGAATATTCTTAATTGAGAAATTCCTCCTCTTGGAAGTGGGTTGAAAAAGGTGGTGAATCCCATATTCAGCTCCATTTTCTATCTGATGCTCACCAAACAAACAAACATTTTATTTTCCCACAATAATTTCAATAACAACTTACTTAAATTACAATTATGGGTGGGGGACTGGTGTCCAAAATAGGAACGAGCCTGTGTGATGGATCACCAGGCCTAAACCCCACGGATTTTAATAAAACTTTTAAAACTATTGGAGAAGGAGAAGGTATATATATATACATAAATATTTATAAATAAATAAATGTACGTGTTTATATATATATATTATTCTTACAGCTTATTCTTTCATTACTTACCAAACGGTTTGCCACATCAATCCAATTATGCATACAACAATTGATGTTTTAATAGTCACAATAACACACTGACGCCAAAATGTCGTTCTCCGGGGGTCACACATCTCTCCGGATGCCGTCATTTGTATTCTACACCGCTATGTCATCTGCCATTTAATATTGTGGCGTAATGAATTCGATGCGTGGCTGAAAGAGAATTCTAATGCCCTAGCTGTTCCAGCGCTCAGAATTAAAATGTAGTTAACGTTATCTGAAGGAAATTTCATACCTACGAGTATCAATAAATCTATGTGTTGTTTTCTTTAGACGGTCTACACATTTGGCCAGAGAAGCTGGCCTGTATTGCCTCACAAGATTGAGATGTGGCATAGGTCTTAGGTCGCTCAGCCTGAACCTCTATTAGTTAGTAACTCAACACAAGGATCTCCCCGATGAGGGGCAACTTCGCCTTGGACGGTTAATATGTCACGCGCTAGCATTCCGATCCGAGGGTGCTAAAGAGCCGAACCACGACTCGGTCGGTAGCTATTTCATGAATATGACATAGTTAGTAGCTAGTTCAGTAGCTATTTCATGAATATGAAATAGCTAATGAACTAGGGGACAATCTAAGCTAAACTCATATGCCACTTCGGGAAACGTTGGCGCTGGGGAAAAAAGTGGCCGAAGAAACTCCAGCAACACTATGGTTGCGCGTGTGTTATTAAAAATAAATTTGTCGAAGTAACTTCTTTACCCACGCTTGGGTATTACTTGGGAATAAGCTCGTTAATGCGTTACGAAAAGTGTGATCGGTAGGACGAAAGGAAGTTGAGAGAAATAAAAATATAAGATAGTAAAGATAGAAAGAGAGACACAGTGACGGCCTATTGTCTGTTGAATATTTTGTGTATATAATATACAGACATATATACATACATATAGATGTAGCTAAATAAGTTTTACTTCAGTCGTGTGGACTAAAGCACAATCGTGTTTTTATTATATGTATTCATACTTGGATCTTCCTCATTAGTCAGTCCTCGTCTGAGTCAGTAATGACAGTCGGAAATGGAATGTCTTTGAATGACGGCTCATGGGTCAGTTAAAAGTATCCTCCCTGGTAGAGTAATATCTTAATACTGACATTACATAAGTTGCTGGATAAGACAAAACGCTTCGGAGAAAAACTATTTTCAATAGTAAGTTTATGAAAGCTTCTGATGATGGATTTCTGTTTTATATTACAGTTATGTACATTATCAGTAATATTTTAGTCAGAATTAACCTTGAATAAAATTACCTCCATTTCTACATTTACTTTCACACGTACTGAGCTAAAGAATACCGCTTTGTAACCTCTAATTTAAGACGATGCAATGAAATACAAATAAAATAAACACTTTAGAGCGGAAACATTAAACGCAGAGTAATTTAATATCTGCATTAATTCACTGGCGTCTTGAGGCAAACTCTCCTCGATTAAATCGATTAAGACCATTATATATACGAGTATATATATATATATAGTCCACACCGTGACCGGTGACGGCGACCTTGACTAGCTTCGGGCATGAGCTCTAATATGGCTCGCAAAGGTCATCTGCGCGTGATGAGATTATAGTGAACAAACAGTTGCGCTTCTGTAGATCCACTCTCTCGTTCCCAAACCTAACAGTATCAGTGGATCGGGGGACCGATACGACTGATGGAGGCAGGGAGTACAGTGACTTGCCAGTGCTCCAGTAAGCATATGACTTTTGGCATATCACAGTATAAGGTCCCTTAGACACCCACGGGAAGAGTGGGGGTGGTGCTATTCTAAGCCGACACCACACGGCATAAGCCCATTACAATATCATTTAATCGTTACCAGATGACGTGATTACGCTTCCTAACCTCAGTTAATATTAACACAAATTAACAATGATATTAGTCCATAGCTTACACAAATAGTTATGCATACTCGTATATAACAATTATATTTACGAGCAAAAACGAAAAACCGACTTCAAATCGAGTCAAACGTTAAACGTTAAAGCGCGGACGCCCTCTTTGTATTTACGAATTATCATAGGAATATTACGGGATTAATAAGAACCTAAACAAACTTTCATCAAACTATTCTTGAAGTACGTAAATTTGGTAACAGTTTAGTAATTTAAATCTATTTTTTTATCTAAGTACTAGCTGTGCCTGCACGCGTTGCTACTCCACTAACTAAAATAAATTTGAAGGAAAGACAACAGAAACATTGGGGGACATTCACTGTTCGTTTGCTGTTTGCATTTCAATTCAACTGTCAAGGGAATATATGAAATTCATTGGAATGATGGCACCACCTGTCAGTACCAACTCAGAAACTTTCCTAGACTCATGCTGAAGATCATTATATAATCAAATGCATAGTTTACGATATTATAAAGGACATACAGACAAACATTCATTTTTATATATACAGATATAATGCTATATAGACTTCACGTCGTTTTATTTATTATAGATATAAATAATATGAAGCTGAGAACAGATAATAGTATTATTTGGCTTGCGGCCATGTCGTCCACATTACAAGTGGGGACAAACTATTTCTGTCGGTACAGTTGTCGATGGAGGAGTTCGGCCGCACAAGGCCGCGTCTTCAGGGCCGACTAACGCGACAAATCGTTCGTGTTTACCCGTTTTTTTTTAAGTAAAAGTTCTTTACGCACGCATGAATTGGGAAGTAAGCTGGTGAATGACTATGCATAAATTGGAAGGGAGATAAAAGTGAAGAGAGGAATAGAGAGAGAGTGAGATTCGTATATTACTGACAGAGAGAGGTGTTCAGATAGTAACAGTCCAAGCTGAGGTTACTCCTATAGAGATATATAGTTACTAGCTATAGAGGTTCAGGCTAAGTGATCTAAAAGCATCTCTCATCCGGTGATGCAGGCAAGGCCAGCTTCTATTTTTTTTTTATTTATTTAATAAGTCACATCATATATTTACTGCCAAGATTGGGACTTCATTATGTAGAATGAATTATTTAAAACACGTTGGAAATACATATTTCATAAACTGAAAACAAAATGGATGCCCTATTTTTTACGTAAAAGCTGTACTAATTTTCTTTTAAAATCATTTTCACTTCCCCTCTGGCCAATCTGTGTAGTTCGTCAAAAAAGAGGGAGAGGTGTCAGCACACATTTCTTTCTCTCTTTCTCTCATACTACTACGTGTCGTATGTGTAAGAACCAGTGCAGGACTATTATCTGTATCATACTGTAGGTGCAAGAGAGAGCAATGCGCGCACACATTTTCTTTCTCTCTTGAATAATAGCATACATATATTATATTATATTTTGTATATGAACATATTGATGTAGCTAAAGAAGTTATACTTCAGTCGTGTGGTCTAAAGCTCACTCGTTTTTTTTCTTGTTTACGCAATACATTGCAGACGATTGCGTTGAACCTTAGAAGCAATTTATCGTTTAAGGCCGGAGCTACCAATGTTTTTTGCCTATTCTACGCGTGATTCTTATGGTAATTGAATAGATAAAAAAATTGTTTACGGAAAATATGAGGCTAAGGTAATTTATAATGCTCTCCTAATAACCCATTACACACGTGTCATTCCGGTTACTTTTTCTTAAGCCAGTCCCAGAAGTAAGCAGAAAGGTGTATGGTATAACATCATATAAAGTCAATCTCCTCAGTTGCCTTGGTTCCTGAATGAAACACGTAGAATGCATATCACAACGGTGCACAGATCGAGGTCGGGACATTTCCCTTCAAAATGTCTTGCACATCGGATGCAGAAGGCCGACTCACCGAACTGTGAGATTTGCCCAGAGGTGGATGTATTCGTCCATTTGTGGTGTAAATACTTGATGCAAGTTTAATACTTATATAGCTTTCTCATGAACGCCACTGTCAGAAGAACCATTATATTGAAATACGGAAAGTACCAGTTATCAAATAAAAAAGAATCATCAAAATCTGTTCACCCAGTCAAAAGTTATTAAGTAACAAAAATAAAATATATATATACAGACGAATTGAGAACGAGAAGTCTGTTGAAAACTAGATGTATTCAAACTTCCTATTTATTAATATTAATAATATAGCTTGAATATTTACCTGCCATCGTAATGTCAACAGTTGAATATTGGGATGCTTTTATTGTAGAAGGAAACATGAAATATTTCCACTGTTGTTTGTATTCGTCAGTGTTGCCGGTATGTATAAATGTTTGGAGCCAGTCGCGGGATTACCTACGCTGCCCTACTTGCAATAGAACAAACGGTTTGTTTGTTCAGCTATGCGTATATGTTATCATTGTTAATATCAACTGAAAGCCATAATACCTAATGGCGAGGTAGTTAGTACCTGATGCGCGCATTCCACCCACGGCTTATGAATATAGCTTTGTATATTTATTTGTTTACAAAAATAAAATATACGAAAACAAATTCATCCAGAAATAAAGTTTTCTTCCAGCGTAATGCTATATCAACCGACTCCAAAAAAGGAGAAGTTTAGCAATTTCAATTCAAAATATCAATAGCGTAATGGTTTAGGTTACTGTTCGTGTCAACCTTTAGGCTATTGACGCGAACCATGTGATAGCATATGCTTAAGCTTAGTTGGAATGGTTAACAAGAATTTTTGTATTATTTATCTTAGAAAATTGCTGGCTTTCTTTTATTACAATTTCTTTTTTTTTAATTAGGGCTGCTTATATGGCGATGGGCTCACTACCTGTCACTTGAAGCAAACAGCAATTGCTGTCTCTGCCTAACCCGTTAAAGAAGACTAAAAGGTCGTGAGAGTATTTACTATCGCGTCAATTACATATCTATTTTTCTTTATTGGAAAAGAAGGTAATTTGATGACATTTTGCTTAGATTCTGATAAATTCTATTTCCTGCGATAATTTGGCAACACGAAGAGGCCGTCCACGCATAATAAGCGTTCAACGTTTGATTCGATTTGAAGTGTTTTTGTTTTCAATCGTAAATATACTTGTTTATACGCTATAAATGTTTCTGCCTACCTTTTGTGTGCTGTATAATATAAGTTGTGCTCTATTTTAATCTTGAAAAAGGGTAGAAGTTCTGACCCTGACCCATTTACGTCAGTGCGATGTTTTACATACATTGGTGTCAGATACGGGTGTTTTTGTCCCAACCGTCCTCATCACGTCGCAAAAATATTACTCCAGTCGGATACTCATGTATATTTGGAACTAGCTACGCCCTGCGGTGTTACCCGCGATTAAAAACTATTTCATTTTTTCCAAAACAATAGTAGTCTAAGTTACTCCTTATTACATAAGCTGTCTGCCAGTGGAAGTCCCGTCAAAATCGGTGCAGCATTTCCAGATAATACCTGGAACAAAAAGACGGACAGACAAACATTGTAAAAAATAATACTCGCGTGAGGAAGTTATACTTCTTTGGTATCATTAAAAATCTCTGACCTTATTATAATAACATAAAAATATACTAACCATACATACTTAATTATACTATACTAATTAGAGGTTCAGGCTAAGCGACCTAAGAGCTATGCCACCTCTCAATCCGGTGAAGCAGTCAAGGCCGGCTTCTCTGGTCAATCTGTGTAGTTCGTCAAAAAAAAAAAATACACTAACTATACTCAATTATTTTTTTTGGGAATGTATGTAACTTTACATTTATTTATCAGTCCAGGTCAGGCTGTTTTACGACAAAGGCCTCTTCCAGTTCCCAGCACCTCTGCCTGCCTACCTGCACAAATTAGCAATTAAATATCAGGTACCGGAAGCGGTACAACCCCAACCCGGCTGGTCTCCGTGGGGTTGACTGACCACTATCCTCAAAAACCAATACACCTACCCAAAAAACAATGCAAATAAATAATTATTATAAAATAATAAAAGGACTGGAAAAGAGTAGTCAATACACTTCAGTTTCAATTTAATTAATTAAAATTTTAGGTACTGATATTTAGGTCGTATAACTTCCTTGCAGGGAAGACCTGTCCATCAGTGGGACAAACGAAGTCTGTTGAGAAACTATTTATTTACTGTCTATTTTTCCAATGCGAATGAAAAAAAAACACTTTATCGTCAAATTTTAAACATATTTATTACTGGGAACATACCAATAGGTACATAGACAGCTTGAAATGTAAAGTAAGTTACTTACATCCTTCAGCCCTGAGTAGGTTGTAGTTCTGGGCTCGTAGAATAAGGCTACAGTGTCCCATGGCTGTCATAGGAATGGCCACCGGGAGGTTTTAGTGGGTAAAAACCCCACATAACCCTGCCTTCCCCCAGAATTAGGGTATTTTGTTCAAGATTTCCCCCCCGCAAGCAAAAAAAAGTTACATCTTAAAGCTGGAAGGGTAGGCACTAGGATGTTTATGAAGCTTCGTTAAATGACAAAATAAACGTATATGCAGTGATATGGTATTCGACCGCGTTATGCAAAGTACCGATCACTTAGCAAAGACACGAGAGAGACTATTACAGTTTAGCTTTGGCAGGGTTTTCGAGCAAACTGTCACATAAAACGGTCGTAACGTTCAAACACGTGTCGAATGATGTTTGTAGTTCTTGGTAAAGCTGGAAATTAATGTGCATTGTTTGACGCTAACAGACACACGGACTGTCGGTTCTGCTCTTGTAGTTGTTCATTGTTTTCATATTTTGTCTACTGTGAAATGTTTAATGAATGTAGGTACAAATAAATTATAATGCTAAAAGAAAATTCTATTCAAAAGCATATTAAAAAGTTCTTATTATTATAACCGCTTGGGATTGAATGAGGTGTTTGTCACTATTTTCATAATATTATTTATTGAAATCTGTCTAATAATTTTTTCGGAAATATTTCTAACATTCTCAGAGGCAAATCTTCAACATGATTATGTAGGGCTTTTACTCACTAAAACCCCCTCTGTGGCCCTATTCAATGTATGGCGAGGGAATCTCCAGAGGAGCGCACTGGAGCTCCTATGCACTGTGCTTCGAAGCACGTTCCGGGGACGTCACTCCCCTAGCACCCTCGCACTGCTAAGGCGACATGGGACCACCAGAGTAACGTTTCTTAGAGTTCCTTTCCAATAAAAAATGAATCATCGAAATCCGTTGTCGTGATATTAAGTTATTCGTCCAAATGTCGCGCACGTACTTGATGCAAATTTAAGACTTTATGATTTTCTCTTTCTTGGCAGAATTGGACCAAATTTTTAAAGAGACCACACTTGAAGTGCCAGCTTTCAAATAAAATCTCATCTATAGGTATAGAGATTCAACATAAAGATTCACACCCACTCTAAACTTATGCGGCAACAAAGATAAAAAAAATAGAGACAAATTGAGAAACTCCTCGTTTAGCAGTCGGTTGAAAACAAATCAAAATCACTACTGTGGACACAGTGATTCAACATTTCGTGAAGAAGCTAATTCATGCCAAATTAATGGTATTATACCGCTGACGTCAAAAGGTGCAGTCTCTAATACGATAGGTTCTTGGCATGAGTGCAATGGCGGGAAAAAAAAACAAGATGGCCGCGCGCCAAGCTAACGAAAAAATATAAATAAACACGATCTGTTCGTCAAGTAGACTTTAATTTTGATATTATCTGTGAAAATGTTGATAGATTTACATCAATCGATGATAATTGCCTCCAATAAATTATAAACAAAATTACAATGATTAAAAAAAAAGGCGACTTTCATTTTAACATTGAGATATTTAGAGGGAAATATTCAAATATCCTTGTTGATAAAAACCTATACCATTAAATGAGAAGCTTTTTGCTACTTTTTACTGCAAAAAAAAGTTTTTTGTTACAACAGAGAGAGAGAGAGAGGGGGAAAGTGTTTGACGAAGTTTATGTTTTTAACGGACTTCAAAAAAGGAATCGTCTGTATTTTTGTAATTGTTTTTGTTTGGCAGTTTTTGCTTTTCATTAGTTCCTATGCTTGTGTTGGCTTGGCACCGTATGTTTCTAAAGGAACTCCTTACACTTATAAAAATTTAAAAATATGATTGTTTATTTGACAATCCAAGACTAGACTCCTTGACGACTACAATCATGAACGTGGAAATCCTGAAATTCGTTTCATAATTGACGGCAATACGAGTAAAAAAACGTTAAGAAAAAGACAAGTTGAAAAACTCCATTTTTGAAGTCGGTTCAAAATATAGTAGTATAAATATATACAAAACGTACATCCCTACTCCACGCGTTTATGTACACTCAAATATTTTTTTTTTTGTTAACGGGAAGGAAATCTTCACAAAGATACCCCGCCTTCTGGGGGGAAGGCGGCGGTTATGTGGGGTTCTTACCCACTAAAACCTCCCCGGTGACCCTTTCCTCGGTGCAAGACGAGGGGCTCCGGGATCTCACGTGGAACGCACCGGAGCCCCTCTGCACTGTGCTCAAGGAGAGCACGTCCCGTGGGGGGGGGAGGTTACTCCCTCCCTCCCTGTGCCCTCGCAGCGCAAGGCGACACGGGCCAGCCGATGTCGCCTTCTTCCCGGGTCCACTTTGGTGGACGACTCAGGCCCTTGTCGCCCAGTGAAACCGAGGCCCCTTTTAGTCGCCTTGTACGACAGGCAGGGGATACCGTAGTCTTATTCTTGAGAGCCTAGAACTACAGGGCTGACACTTGTCACACAGGGTTGTTCGAGATATTTATTAATATTTAAAATATACTAAGCCGCAGAACTGCTGTATAAATCACCCAGTCGCATAGTTTTAACCAAAATAACTGCTATATGTGACTGTTAGACGCGAATGTTGCGGCGCGCCTGAGATAATATTTTTAATAATTTATAAAATATCTTTTGAAGATAAAACGAGGACTGTAATAGTGTTGTTTATAGATATCATTCCGAAGAGATTTCATTTAGTAAGTTTAAAAATATTTATATTAATAATCAGAACGGACGCAATTTAAAATAAAAAAAATGAACTAATATTATAACTAGGTGATCATATCGCAATGTTTATGATTATTTTATTTTTGAAATATTTGTTTATTTACTTTTTACACACACGCACACATTTTATATACCGACATGCACATACACAAAAATATTAGATACATATTATATATCATATTCCATAAACATTTTCTTACTTCGGTTTCGTCCTTCGGTCTATGTCGTCTCGTAAGAATCTAAATAAACAACCTCACGTAACTTTTTTGGTTTTTAAGTTTTATATACTAGAAGTATCAATAGCCTAATGGTGTTGGGTACGGTTTGCAAAACCTAAGGTAGGTTTGATTCTACCATTCGAATATTTACGTAAACCATCTGGTTTGACGTGTTGACGGGGGAACAAGATACCCCGCCTTCTGGGGGGAAGGCGGAGGGGAACCCCCGTGGGCCCTTCCTCGGTTCATTGTGAAGGGCTCCGGGATTTCCAGTGGAACGCACCGGAGCCACTCTGCACTGTGCCCTCGGTGAGCACGTTCAGGGATGGGAGGTTAATCCCTCCCCCCTATGCCTTCGCAGTACAACTCGAACATGGGCCAGCCAATCGCCTTCTTCCCGGATCCAATTCATCGGAAGACAAAGGCTCCACACCCTTGTCTCAGTGAACACGAGAGCCCCTTTTAGTGGCCTTGACAGGCGGGAGATACCGAGCTACGAGCCCAGAACTACACGGCTGACGTGAACTCCACAAGTTTTAGCTGAGTCGGAATGGTTAACAAGAATGTTATACGGCTAACAAATATTGTATTGAACATGATAAATTAGATTTACCAATAGTTGTTAGGTCATTTGAGGCCGTCAGCCAAAAAGTCAAAAAGTCAAGCGAAAAAGTCGCCTAACCCTCAATTTTTCATTTGACTTCAAAAAATCTACAAAAATATTTTAAACTTGCTAAAATTTGATACAAGATTTTTAATTGCAACGGTATTTTTCGCTATTGTTTAACAATTGGCGAGTCTGATGTTACGGCCACTTGACCGTTATCGTTTATTTCTGTAAGCGAGATGCAAGCTTCAATGAAACAATTTTAAAGAATTTTCATTTCCCTTTCACACGGCGACGCTGTCACAATTATTCATACACTTTCATATTATTCATTCTCTCTGTTAGATAAAAATATTATAGCTTTATAACATCTACAACTTATGCCTAGTTTCAGTGCCGTACGTGAAGTCGTAGGTTCGAATCCACCCTTCGACTATCGACGTGAACTAAATCCTAGCACTAGCTTAAAATCAGTTGGAATGGTAAACAAGAACAGACTGATGGACATTACTTTATATTTATCAGACTTATATGGTTTTCTCATAGATGCCATTGTTATAATTGGACCGAAATGGGACAACATTGGAAGCAACAGCTTTCATAAAAAAATATTCATCAAAATCGCTTCACCCAGTAGAAAGGTATAACAAATATTAAAAAAAATACAAATGAGCTAAGATCCTCCACCTTTTTTGAAGGCGGTTAAACACGCTTTTGAAGTTCTTAACGCAATTAAGAGGCGAAAGCTGGAATACCTAGGGCATATAATGTGCAATCCCAATTACGTTTTGTATACATATCATAAACCAGGGAAAGATTTAAGTGAAAAGAAATCCGGGAAGGACAAGAACATCTTGGCTAAAAATCTACGCCAATTTTACAATAAGAGCACACGTTCTCTATTTCGAGCTGCTGTGTCGAGGGTCCACATCGCCATGATGGTCGCCAACCTTCGATAGAATAGAGAAGAAGAAGAAAACACATTTATCACTTACACGTGTAGTGAATGTCGTTGTTTTTACACCGCTTCAATAAAGGAGGCGGTTTTCAATTCTTTAGTTCGTTGCTGCACTATTTATGGCTTACTATCTACTTGGTACTTTGGAAATAAAATAGAGCAAGTAAATACACTTTTAAGGAACGTTTATCTAGCTTAAATCGACCGTTGTCTCATGAAAATGCTTTAGTTATTAATCTGAAAAAAAAAGAATCCAAGTTGATGTGAGATTACTAGTACAATAAATTGGTTATAAAAAAATCCCGTAAGTAAAAAAAATAATTGAAAAATAAACCAAGAGAATCCGATTACGACTTCCATTCGTCACAAATCCAAACGTCATCTGTCACATACAACTGACTGCGCATGTCATATCACTTGACAATCGCAGTTGTGACAATATGATTTTTTTTTCTATTTGTATTAACATTTTTTTAAAACATACCGGATATTATTTACACAGTCCTAAAGTAGCCTAGCAGAGAATTAAGTCTGACATTTTTTGTGCAAATGGTTAAATAATTAAAAAAAAAGAATGTTCAACTACTCAAACCAGACCTAATTAATAGGTTTAAAAGGCGACAAATACTAAGTGTAGGCGACTCGCACAACAGTGGTCCTCTTGGACAGCTCAGATGCACACGCATACATACATATGCGCGTGCACTCGCTCTCTCGTTCTGAGAGCTCAGTGGACTGTATATATAAGTTCGGTTCAAGGTTCAGTGGACTGTATTAAAAGGTTCGGAAGTTCGGTTCTATGTTTAATTCACAATGTACATTACAAACTAAACACATAAAAGTTCACAATAATCAAAAGGTTCACGATAATCAAAAGGTTCACGAATAATAAAAGTTCACATCAATAATAAAGGCTCACATATAATAAAGTTCACAAAGGTTCAGGTTCACTATTTAATAAGGTTCAGTTCACTTACGGTTCAGGGCAACGGTCTTTCACCAGATCACGTTGCGTTCTAATTAATTTAGTTCGTTCAACCAAGGTTCAGAGCACAGTTCAGCTCACAGTAGTTCAACAGATAATCATAACAACATTGTTTATGAGGTTCGGTTCAGAGCAACGGTCGTTCCACACGTTGCTTACTATTTATAACGTTCGTTCAATTAAAGTTCAGAGCAACCGTCTCACTATGGTTCTACAAAGATAATCATCACAACACTGTTTATAAGGTTCGGTTCACTTACTGTTCAGCGCAACGGTCGTTCTACACGTTGCTTACGTTCGTTCAATTATGGTTCAGGGCAACCGCCTCACGATAGTTCCAACAAATAATCATGCTTACAAATTCTATGCACCACCTTAAATATCCAAAGATGGGCTCTACCCCCGCTCCGTCTTATAGTTAAAATATTCATAAAAAATACAATTACCCGGAGCGGGAATTCAGAAAAGGACGCTTTCCAATAACTTAATAACTCTATTCAATTCGGCATTTGTAAGATAAAACAATGCCTGACGTTGCCAGCTGCAACGTTTATAGCTCCAATTGTTAATGGCAAATCATAAACCTAGCAATTTAGAGCAATATGCCCAATAACCCAATAAGCTCTTTACAATTTAAAATGATCTTCGGATCGGTCTTTCGCTTTGAACTATTTACAATAACTGGGAACTTATACATAATCACTTATTTACTAATATAAACTATATAAGGTTCCCGGGTTCGCTCGGTCGGCTGGCCGGTCGTCTACATTCTCCCCCCGCTGAAGCTCTTCAGCTCTGGTTGCAAGGGTTAGAGCGGCCAGTCGGGTCACAGGTCATCTGAGGACTCTGGTGCGCGTTCGGACGTCTGCGCTGCTCATGTCGTCGTCGGGATTGGAATAGGCTAACTCGACAATCCCGCATGATGGCTACGGCCTCACATTGTAGGGCAGTGCCGGTTCCACGACGATCACGTAATCTCCCGCCAGGATCGAAACCGCCCACCGCAGGAGGTTGGCGCGGTGTGATCGTTGGGAGGTACTCTAGGACCCAGCGGGCCCAGAAAGGATCGGAGAGCGCCTGCATCTGGCGCCAGGCTTTCCTGCCAGCTTCGACGTAGGGAACAGTAGTGAGTGCACCTGCGGAGCTGCCCAACAGGAAATGATTCGTTACAGCTTCTACATCTTCACGATGCGTAAGCACGTTCGTAAGTAGCCCCGCACCGACAGTGTATTTGGCCTCTGCAAGCGCCTCTTTTTTTAGCGCTTGCGACATCGGGACCGTGGTGAGAGCGGCCTTAATTGGCAGGATCAAGCTCTCCCACGCGTCACCTTGATTGGTAGCTCCAAGAGAGATAAAGCGCCAGTCAAAATTCCACTGCAGCGCTTTCCCTCGAAATTTGGGTTGCCATTGTTCGTAGGCGGTTCGTAATTGTAAAACCCAATATTGTTTTCGGATATCGTTCTTAACCACGTTACGTTCACGTGCGTTGTTTGAATGACACGCTTGTCTACGTGCTCGTAGGTTCATTAACTTTGTAAAATCATTCTGATCATTGGGTATTAATGGACGCTTCTCTATATTTGTTCCTTTCAATCTTAAAATATTGTTCTTACCTAAGTTCGGATCTAATGTGTTCAAGTTGCTTACGGCTTGCTTTAACCTAGCTCCAATTAACGTCGCCTGTAGTTTCATACGCGGTATTGAGATAGGCTTTAAAGGTGCAACTTTAGCCGATATAATATATTGGGATATCTGCCCTAAAGAATCATAAATGTTCATCACCGCACTTAGCATTTCTCGCTTTCTCGGCGGTCGTTCCCCTTGACGGACGTCTGCCGGTAGTTCCAGCATTTTTGTATTAACACTGAGTTCTTCATTATCAGTGTCCCAACACATAAAGATTTTCGGTTCCTCCTGTTTTTGTTCATTTCCACTTTGTTGTGTTAATGCTTCGGTTCGAGGTTCGTTCGGAACATGGCGTAATAACTCATTGCCGTTACTGTTTAAACTACGCTGCTCAGATCCGCCTTCGGCGTGCAAATGTCCTACATGCAATTCTTTGTTCACGATCTCTTCTGTGGCTTCATTACTCGCAACAGAATCTTCTTCTATAGCGTCTGGATATTTCTGCTCGTTATCCATTTCGTTCTTATTTCTAACATTATATGCCACAAGTGATGAGCTTGTTTTGTCACCGCTCTGTGTCTCATAACACGCGTCGACTCGACGTGTCGAATCATAATCTTGTAGGAACTCCCCGTACAGGCGTCGACGAGGACAGACTTTGATTCTCGCTCAGGATTTCTATCTCAGACCGAGCGTTTTGCACCCACTGGTCGGTAGTTCGGTAAGACTTGACCTTGGCGCTAGCTTTCGAGTTTTCTTCAATACGGGCGATTTGCAACTCGAATCTCCTTTCAATTAATTTCATTTTTTCGTTTAACATCTCCTCTTTGAGTTTTATTAATTCAAACTCTGCTTCTCGCTTCCTTATTGATGTCGTTAGACTTGTGCGGGATCGCACAGACGCGGTCGGACAATGTGTTCTTACACGCTCACTAACTCGCGTATTCGATAGTGCTCTGGTAAGCGCGGCCTCTATGTCGGCGACGCGCGGCAACTCGACCTGTGGTTCTGTGGTTCGGTGCGTAGACGGTTGAGGTCTTGTCGTTGCTCCAGAGTAGCACAGAAAGCGACTGCGTTCATCATCTTCTTTCTTGTGCCACTGACTTCTTGTCAACACCATGGTTCGGTTCGCTCGATTTACTGATCAAAATGCGGCTCACTAGCGCATATCCAGGTCACTAGCGCATATCCGGCTCACTGGCGCAGATCCGGCTCGAAGGACCAACTTCTGTAGGCGACTCGCACAACAGTGGTCTTCTTGGACAGCTCAGATGCACACGCATACATACATATGCGCGTGCACTCGCTCTCTCGTTCTGAGAGCTCAGTGGACTGTATATATAAGTTCGGTTCAAGGTTCAGTGGACTGTATTAAAAGGTTCGGAAGTTCGGTTCTATGTTTAATTCACAATGTACATTACAAACTAAACACATAAAAGTTCACAATAATCAAAGTTCACGATAATCAAAGGTTCACGAATAATAAAGTTCACATCAATAATAAAGGCTCACATATAATAAAGTTCACAAAGGTTCAGGTTCACTATTTAATAAAGGTTCAGTTCACTTACGGTTCAGGGCAACGGTCTTTCACCAGATCACGTTGCGTTCTAATTAATTTGGTTCGTTCAACCAAGGTTCAGAGCACAGTTCAGCTCACAGTAGTTCAACAGATAATCATAACAACATTGTTTATGAGGTTCGGTTCAGAGCAACGGTCGTTCCACACGTTGCTTACTATTTATAACGTTCGTTCAATTAAAGTTCAGAGCAACCGTCTCACTATGGTTCTACAAAGATAATCATAACAACACTGTTTATAAGGTTCGGTTCACTTACTGTTCAGCGCAACGGTCGTTCTACACGTTGCTTACGTTCGTTCAATTATGGTTCAGGGCAACCGCCTCACGATAGTTCAACAAATAATCATGCTTACAGGTTCTATGCACCACCTTAAATACCCAAAATGGGCTCTACCCCCGCTCCGTCTCATAGTTAAAATATTCATAAAATACAATTACCCGGGCAGAATTCAGAAAGGACGCTTTCCAATAACTTAATAACTCTATTCAATTCGGCATTTGTAAGATAAAACAATGCCTGACGTTGCCAGCTGCAACGTTTATAGCTCCAATTGTTAATGGCAAATCATAAACCTAGCAATTTAGAGCAATATGCCCAATAACCCAATAAGCTCTTTACAATTTAAAATGATCTTCGGATCGGTCTTTCGCTTTGAACTATTTACAATAACTGGGAACTTATACATAATCACTTATTTACTAATATAAACTATATAAGGTTCCCGGGTTCGCTCGGTCGGCTGGCCGGTCGTCTACACTAAGTTTTGATAGCCACGGTGGACAGAGTGGAGCAGTCTCGATGGAGATTTTGCTCTGACCGCCTAACGGGTCTCAACGCATCTGCTCTTAGCTAGCTGACTGATTGGAAGATAAATCCAAAAACAAAATACGAAAAATATATATATTTTTTAATATTACTAACATTCTAATTGGGTCATTCTAAGGTTGGGTCTGAACAGTAGCATTGCGAATGTTGACCGAGTACGATGTGACTGTTGGAGACGTACTGGGAACTTGATCATGGAGGGTAGCGGGATCCGAAGCACGGTTATCCGCTGGCCGACCGCAGATAGTTGGGGGCCCAAGTAATGAGAAAGCCACTTGTGAAAGGCTGCCCCGCCAGCTGCGAAAAATCCCAGGGTGGCTCCATCGTGCCGGTTGGCGACCGGATGAGAGGACCCGATGGCAATCCCTGGGGGGGTTCGGGCGTCCCCGCAGTCTCCAGATCAAGCGCCTACAAGTGCAGAACCTTCAGTCCGTCGTTGGGTTTGCGTCGCATTGCCTCGTTCAACTGCCACCCTTCATCTCTATTCACTCTCTCCTATGAAAAGTAACAACAAGAAAAGTAAGTCTCAACAGCGGTTGCACTTCCTCTCTCAAAGTGCACCTTACCAATATCGAGGTTTGCACTGTAATCTCAACGCAGTCCACCACCACCTCGAGACTGAAAAGCCGCACTTACTTTTTCTGACGGAGACGCAGATTCGGAGCCCTCTTGATACGGCATACCTCAACTATCCTGGATACACATTGGAGCATACTTTCCGCCCTCGAGCCGGAGTCTGTGTGTATGTCCGTAATGACATTTGCTGCCTGCGTCTTCGTCACCTTGAAGATCCCAACATTTCTACACTATGGGTAATGGTAGATACGGGCGTTGATAAGATCCATTACGCCTGTGTCTACCGTTCGCACAACGGAGACCAGGAGACAAGTCGGCTGTTTCAACATCTAAGTGAGGCTGCTGATGCGGCCCAGCTTCGATATCCTTCTGCCCAGCTGGTCTTTCTGGGGGACTTCAATGCCTGTCACCAGGATTGGTTATACCCATACCAGAAGACTGACCACGCTGGGAGAGAGGCGTGGAACTTCTCTCTAACGCATAACCTCTCTCAGTTGGTAAAGCAGGCCACTAGGGTACCGGATGTGGATGGCCATTCAGCTAATTGCCTAGACCTTCTGTTGACCTCTGATCCAGATAGATACGTTGTCGAAGTCGGTTCACCTCTAGGAACTTCTGATCACTGTCTGGTGAAATCTGTGTCGTCCCATTCTCCCCCGGATTTCGATGTCCGAGGTGTCCGGCGAATGTGGCGTTACAAGTTAGCAGATTGGGACGAGATGCGGCATTTCTTTGCATCTTATCCATGGCGACAGGTATGCTTTTCTTCCAAAGACCCGTCGAGATGTGCAGAAGCTATAACCGATGTGGTGAATCAAGCCATGGAATATTTTATTCCTCACGCTGATGTACCCATTGGTGGCAAAGCTGACCCGTGGTTTAACGCTGAATGCGTCAAGCTGAAAAGCTTAAGCATTCGGCATACTTATCCTGGGTTGATGCTCGAAACCGCAAATCTCCGGAAGTCAAAACAAAGAAGAAGCCTTTAACCTAGCCGCCAAGGCCTTTAAAAGAACTACAGAAGGCTCGCTTTGACCGCATCAAACATATTGGTACAAAGCTTTCTGCCCTGCCATCTGGTAGTAGAGCTTTTTGGTCTCTTGCCAAAGCGGTTGAAGCTAATTTCTGTCGGTCCTCACTGCCTCCGCTGGTTAATCCGGACGGCTCTCTGGCACACTCGGCAAAGGAGAAGGCAGATCTCTTTGCAAATCTCTTTGCCCGTAGCTCACGTCTAGACCCCGGCGACAGTGTTCCACCATCCTTACCTCACTGTAATACCTCTATGCCAGAGGTACATATTACTAACAAAGAGGTACTTAAGAGGCTGCGTTGTCTGGACGTGAGCAAAGCCAATGGGCCTGATGGCATTCCAGCGATTGTTCTGAGGTCATGTGCGCCCGAGTTGTCTCCTGTGCTAACACGTCTGTACCGTCTCTCCTAAAGACTGGAATTGTGCCTAAGTCCTGGAAGCTTGCAAACGTGCAACCTGTGCCCAAGAAAGGTAGCCGAGCCGACCCTGTCAATTATCGACCTATATCGATTACCTCCATTATTTGTAAGATAATGGAACGTATATTGAATGCACGCCTTGTGGCATACCTAGAAAATAATGACATCCTTAGCGACCGACAGTACGGGTTTCGCCGAAACCGGTCAACTGGAGATCTCTTGGTACACGCCACTCATCTCTTTGGCCAGGCTCTCGAGAACAACGGTGAAGCACTTGCTGTTTCGCTCGATGTATCGAAGGCCTTTGACAGGGTCTGGCACGCTAGCCTCATCAGCAAACTTCCAATGTATGGCATCTATCCTGGCTTGGTCACCTGGACAGCTGACTTCCTGAAGGAACGGTCTCTACGTGTAGTCATAGACGGCTGCTCGTCTGAGATAATGGCCATAAATGCCGGAGTTCCTCAGGGGTCTGTTCTCTCGGCAACTCTGTTTCTGCTGCATATAAACGATCTGCTCAAACCCGGTATCTTTGGGTATGCAGACGACAGCACAGTTGTAGAGAGTTACCAATTGGGTGCTAACGCCACAAAGGATCAGGTACAGTCCCAAAGGAGAGCCATGGTAGAGCGAATGAATCTCAAACTACAGGAAGTCTCCACTTGGGGCGATGCCAATCTTGTGAGATTCAACGCCGCCAAAACACAGGCGTGTTTCTTTTCCGCTAAAAGGAGCCAGTACACCTTGGCTCCTACTTTCCAGGATCTATCTGTGGAATTCACTGATCGTCTTCAGTTATTGGGTATTGAAATCTCACCGACCCTAAACTACGGACGATTCATCGAGTCTAAGGCTAAGATAGCTGCAAAAAAACTTGGGATCTTGGTCAAAGTGCAACCGTACTTCTCTGCGGGACAGCTTTTAACACTTTATAAAGCTCAAGTCCGGTCGTGTGTAGAATACTGCTGTCACATTTGGGCAGGCGCAGCTAAATGCCATCTCGCAGCTTTGGATTCGGTGGAGAGGCGGGCTAAGAGGCTATTTGGTGACGCAGCTGAAACCAATCTGCTCAGTCTTGAGTACAGGCGTAAGGTAGCTAGCCTTTCGGTTTTCTACAGATTGCATTTTGGAGAGTGTGCTCAGGAACTACATGATCTAATTCCCCCATCCCCTTTCCACCATCGGACTTCTAGACGCACTGCGGGATTTCATCCTTTTGTTGTGAACATCTCTCAAACCCGAACGAAGCGATTTGCTTCGTCTTTCATTCTTCGTACAGCAAAGGACTGGAATAGTTTGCCCGCGTCTGTCTTTCCTTCCGATTACAATGTGGGTATTTTCAAGAGTAGAGTGAATAGGCATTTACTAAGCTAGTGCGCCTTACCATCCAGGACTGCATTTCCACTTAACATCAGGTGGGATCGTAGTCAAGCACTTGCTTAGAAATTATAAAAAAAAAAAAATTCCTGTTAACCATTCTAAATAAGCTTAAGCTTGTGTTAAAAGATGGTTCACATCAATAGTCTAATGGTGGATTCGAACCCACCTTACGTTTCGCAGACCATGCCCTAAAACCTAGGCTATTGACGCCTAAATGTAAATGTAGAGTGGCAACGCAGTCTTAGATGGTATGATGCTATTCTGGGCACACTCCAAAATGCATTCTGTAAAACACTGTTAACGGCTAGCTCAAGTTGTTCCAAAATCAATGCGAGCTATGTCTGCAAAGAAATGCTTGCAGTCAGAATTCCGTATATTCGTTACTGCAATGGTATTAGCGGAAATTGAATGTTTATGCAAATTACAATGCAAATATACGATCTCATTTATGCTTCGTATGTACGTTAATCATTCCTAAACGAGGTAGGAAATGGATTCAGGTGGAGGAAAGTCGAGCGCGGTGTCCCACAAGGATCGGTGTTGGGGCCGATTCTGTGGGACATCGGCTACGACTGGGTCCTGCGGAGCCGTCTCCTCCCCGGGATGGGTGTCATCTGCTATGCAGATGACGCCCTCGTATATTCCCGGGGAAAGGTGTATAAGGAGGCGGCGCGGCTGGCCGAGGTCGGAGTGGGCCTCGTGGTCAGCCGCATAGAGAGGTTAGGGCTTCGGGTAAAACTGGAGAAGACCGAAGCCCTCCTCTTCCGCAGGACCGGGCGTAAAGGACCCCTCCGGGTGCCACCCTCCTCATTGGAGGTGAAAGAGTGAGGTGAGTTCCCAGATGAAGTACCTGGGACTCACCCTCGATGGAGGATGGACCTTCGGACCCCACTTCGAACAGTTGGGGCCGAAGGTCCTGGTGCAACAGCCGCGCTGGGAAGTCTCCTCCCGAACCTCGGAGGACCCAGCGCGGTGTGCAGGAGGCTGTACTCTGGGGTCTGTCGGAGTATGGCCACGTACGGTGCCCCATCTGGGCGGGTGACCTGTCTCGCGGCAATCGCTCACAGCTGCGCAGGGCGCAGCGGATTGCCGCGATTAGGTCATCCGGGGGTACCGTACGGTCTCGTGAGCGGCAGCTACTGCGCTTGCCGGCGATCCGCCGTGGGAGCTCGTGGCGGGGTTCTGGCCGAGGTGTCCGACTATGTCTCGGATAGGAGGGCCCTCGGAAGAACCCTCTGCCAGAAGAGGTCCGGCGGATCCGTCGGTTAGGTGAGGTAGCATTATGCCGGAGGTGGGAGGAGGACCTGGCGCATCACCCGTACGGTTTACGTACAACGGGTGCTCTGCGCCCGGTCCTGAGCGGTGGATGCGCAGAAAGCGCAAACCTCTCACCTTCCGTCTGACGCAGGTGTTCACGGGGCATGGCTGCTTCGGGGACTACCTGTGTCGGACGGCCCGACGGGAGGCTGATGAGCGGTGCCATGATTGTGGCGCTGCGGTGGACTCTGCCCAGCACACCCTGGAGGTGTGCCGAGATGGGCAGCGCAGCGTTGCGACTTGGCATCCGCCATCGGTGGAGTAGACCTGTCGCTTCCGAGCCTCGCACTTGCGATGGTACGGAGCGACAGGTCTTGGTCGGCAGTCGCCTCCTTCTGCGAGACAGTCATGTCCCAGAAGGATGCCGACGAGCGGGTCAGGAGAGCCGTGGGGCGCCCTCCCTCCGCAGGCGACGAGTCGGGGTGCGCAGGGGGCGTTTCAAACGCCTCCTCTCGCTGCCCCCATAATCCGAAGCGGGGCCAGGATGGGAACCTGGCCCCAGCATGCTTCGGCGTCGTCGGGACTTCTCTGAGTGCCGGAGGAGTCCCCTTCGAGGGTGAAGTCCGGTCTTGCCGAGACCGGCCGGTCGTTGGGGTGTCCTGTCGCTGACAGATCCGGGGCACCCCGCTCATAACGGCTGATGGCATTCGCGGTAGGTTTAGTGGGTATGGGCTGCCCAGGCCGAGTCCCACACATCCCTCCGGGCCCACCCAGGGTACCGGAGGATGGTTAATAACTCGATTCCCCCGCGTTAACAAAAAAAAAAAAAAAAAAGGTAGGAAATGGATTTGAGACAACGACGGTATGTTTCGTAGACAGTCAACCATGAATTCTTCATTTCATTTATTGAATTTGAAGGCGATTTTTGTCTTCATTGTTAAATTTACTAGTATTATTGTCTAATTAAGAACAACGCACTTATTTATATTCCTATTCTATATTAAAAAGTTTATTTAACTTTAATTAGAATAGTGATGTTATTTCGATTTTTTAAAACAATCTTTTTTTATTTGTTAATAAAATGAACTAAAAAGTTTTAATAAAATCAGTCCAAACTCTATGGACTTGCGTCGTTTAATTACAAAGTTCCTATGGCCACCTTCCATCATCAGATCAGCTTTATCTCATGATTACAATACATTGTCATCCGGAAATCGGAAAGTGTATCAAATTTTACTTGCAAGATATGGTTACAGACCGACAGATATCAGGACAGGTGTAAGAAAATAAACGCGTCTAAAAACTATTATTAAATGACTTGACATTTTAATTCCAAACACTGATAAAAGTGGTGCCACTTGATTCTACGAGTCATAAATCATTTCCTCTGTCTCGCTCACACTTATGACTCTTTATGACGGCCACAAGCGACCCGTCTCGAGCTGCCCATAGCACCCTGGAGTGCTATAAAGTTCAGAATACGCTGTCATACTTTTTACGACTATTACACCAACTGCCACTAACGTTTGAATAGAGCATAGTGATGTCTCTATTGGTAGCGAAGTTTATATCGATGAAATTAGGTTGGCATGACGGTTTCACGTTTTATGATCGTCGTAAACCATTTCTTGGCATTAGTAATATTTACCTCAATCGATCGAAAATCTTGAAATTTGAAAGGAAAAAGTCGACGTTTAAATTTACATGTTATGCATGAAAATTTCATTATTCAATGAAACTAACATTATTATGACTTCTTACTACATGGATATGAAATGTATTTACAGTACATATACCAATATTTTTTTTTTCATAGGAGGAAATGTTGTTATTCATACGTGCCCGCCGGGGAAGCGGGCAACTTATGTCGGGCTAGAGGACCCTACCGACTAAAACCTCCTATCGTGAGCATCTTGTCCCAACGCCGCGAAGGCGCAGATGGGATCGCGTTAGCATCCACCATCTCGCCGGACAAGACTCGGTGACAAGGTTACTAAAACCGGACCTCCGGCGCTTATGGGAGGGTAACCATGCTCACGAGGCTACCCCCCAGCCAGGTCTGCAATCTTGCGGAGAATGCCCCTCTCCTCTAGCGGCTCCACTAAGGAGGTTCAAAGAGGCGGGCGAATTGCCTTCTCCTAACGCCTGGTCGTCTTCTCCGGAGCGGGTCTGATAGGGAGGCGTTTTCCCACTGGCTGATTGCTGCTGTAATAATGAGTAACTCAACCCAACCCGAACGGAACTCTTGGCTTAGTCTTTCATTATTCGTACAGCGAAGGACTGGAATAGTTTGTCCGCGTCTGTCTTTTCTTTCGATTACAATGTGGGTATTTTCAAGAATTGAGTGAATATGCATTTACTAAGCTATTGCAACTTACGTTCCAGGACTGTATTTCAACTTAGAATCGAGAAGGAGTCTATATCGGGGTAAAACACTTGCTTTGAAAGTAAAACAGAAATTGAAAAACTTTTCATATTTTCATAATTATTTTGCAAGAAAACAATGAAAGAAGTAACATTTTATTCTTCTGTAGTATTTGCAGTCGAAGGGAATGCAAACAAACGTCTCCCCGTTTATTTGTATAGATATAGACGTGACGTAACTTTTTCTAATGATTACTTGACTGAGTCTAAAGGCCAATTCACTCATTAGTGAATGAATGGATCATAATTGACGACGGAATGGTTCGAATGGTATGTATGGACGTATTTATTTATTCTATAAGAAAATCGCTTGGGATCTTTTTTCTTAAATTTATAACTTTTTATTATGTCTATTCTTTTTCCGGTTTTAATTAATTTCAAACACACAAGGTAACATTTATACTGTTTTGATTCAGTCTTCTTTCTCTCCTCAAAGTATGAAAATGAAACAAACATAAAACAAAAACCGACTTGGAACTCGAATATAACGTTAAACGCTATTACGCGTACAAGCTCTTCTTGTATTTCCGAATTATCGTAGTATCGTAGTACGAAATAGAATTCATCAAACTACCTTTGAAATACTTCGTTTACAGTAAAAAATGAATAATCTAAATCAGTTGGTATAATATTGGGTTATTCGTCCATTCATCGCAAACATACTAATTGTAAATTTAAGACATTACATATATGGTTTTCATATGTATGCAATTGTTTGACAAAAAACAAATTCAAATGGGTCACTCGGTAAGTACTTACCTTGCAAATGAAAAAGAAACATCAAAATCGGTTCACCCAGTCGAAATTTGTGACGTAACAAACATAAAAACGCAGACGAATTGAGAACCTCCTTCATTTTGAAGTCGTTTGATAAAGGCAAAAAAGGGTTTTGTTTTTGTATTATACAGAAACTATTAATTATTTTAAAACTATTAATTATAATAAATTAAACAGTTTTTAATAATTAAGAAAGTTCGTCGTTCGCAGGGTGGTCTGACGACCCCATGAAGGGCGCAGGACGCAGCTGGATGCAGGCCGCTTTTTTTTTCTTTCAATAAAGCGCAACCACAGACTTATGTCCGTGCTTTTGGATAATGTGGCATCAGAACGGAATGCCAATCCCATTATTACTTTTGTATGCTCTTTTGTAATATTCTTGATTGGTTGCTTTGTTTTTTTTTAATAAGGGTGCTACCTCTACAGTTTCTTCATTTTTTTTATTATAATATTGCCTGATTTTTTAAGGTGGTGCTGGAGATTGCTTTGGTTCAAGCCCTGTAGTTCTGGGCTCTCAAGAATAAGACTACGGTATCCCCTGCCTGTCGTACAAGGCGACTAAAAGGGGCCTCGGTTTCACTGGGCGACAAGGGTGGGGGCCTGCGTCGTCCACCAAAGTGGACCCGGGAAGAAGGCGACATCGGCTGGCCTGTGTCGCCTTTCGCTGCGAGGGCACAGGGGAGGAGGGAGTAACCTCCCCCCGGGACGTGCTCTCCTTGAGCACAGTGCAGAGGGGCTCCGGTGCGTTCCACGTGAGATCCTGGAGCCCCTCGTCATGCACCGAGGATAGGGCCACCGGGGAGGTTTTAGTGGGTAAGATCCCCACATAACCGCCGCCTTCCCCCCAGAAGGCGGGGTATCTTTGTGAAGATTTCCTCCCCGTCAACAAAAAAAAAAATGGTTCAAGCCTCAAAGACGCCCAGTTGCATTGTTATGTTTCTCCGCGACCGCTGCGTCCCTGTTTCTCATGGCCATTTTTAGATTATAGTCTATAATTTTCTCTTTTGATGCGGCCGTTGCCCTTGTCACCAGTCTTACTGTGGCGTCGTCACAGTCGTCTGTGCAATAGCTAGCTGACTGTGCAGGCCGCTTACAACCTGTCCTTTTGGACATCGTTGGGGGAGACCTATGTCGAATAATAGATGTTCTAAGGCTTAAATGATGATGCTTAATGATTTAAAGACTTAAAATGTAGGAGGAGAAACGTGTGATCTTAGGAGATAGTTAAGCAAGAGCCACGCTAGACACCACTGTCTTAAAGATCACAAATTTGTATGTTAAAATCAACATCAACCATATTGTGAAAAGAAAAAAAATTTGATAGTACATTAAAAATAAAAAAAAGCCGACTCATTAAAATCTTCGTCATTTAGATAAAATCAAATTCGTTAGTATAATTGCATTCGGCAAGCGAGATTTTCGCGTTCAAGTTTAATCAATGTTTTTGTTCATTGTCAAAATTCGTAACAAAAAAGACGAAATTAAAAATCCAACAAATCCTTATACACACAAGATAAATTAAAATGCTTCTTAACTGACTCTCAACGTAACCACTTTTAAACGTAACAATTAAGATAACTATATATATATATATATATACATAGCTCATTTTTAATATATACATTTATGTATAATATATATGAAAGTTTATGTAATGTACAGCATATTAGTACACAACTGAATCGTGCCCGCCTTAGTCTACACAGGTTTTTTGGCTGAAAACCAGCGCTGTGCTACATGTGTGAGCACAGCACATGCTGAGCCAACCCCTTTTCGGCACAGTTTCTATTTTGTTCTTTTTTATTTTATGTTTATATATATTTGTTTCTGTTTATGTTGTTTCTGTGTTCTTGTGTCGAATAAATGTTTATTCTAATTTATTCTATAAATGCTAAATAGTATTAAGTTCGCTTTTATAAATGTAGCGTACCCAGCTCGCTTCGCCGAGCTAGATTTTGCTTTATTTTATTTAAACAATAAACTTACATCATTAAATATTTAATTTAACTCTCACAATATATTAAATTATTAATTTCTCTCCACATGTACTCGGTACATGTACATATCAGTAAATATCATATCTATCATTTAAATTCCAAAAAAATATCGGGCTCAAGTTAATGTCAGAAATAAAAGTACGACGTATGATATATCTTGGGCGTGGTATATGTGAATTATCTGTGAATTAAGGGCATTAATAAATACTCATGAAGCAATAGGTATTTTTAATAATATATTTAAAAAAAATAAAAATAAATTAACCAATTACAATAATAT
The DNA here is from genome assembly GCA_029286785.1 of Meandrusa payeni. NCBI lineage: Eukaryota > Metazoa > Arthropoda > Insecta > Lepidoptera > Papilionidae > Meandrusa > Meandrusa payeni. Next base: position 882,423 of record JAGSMX010000023.1, read on the forward strand.
ATTTCCTTTTATTTTTAATCTACCCCATCTATTAATAATTTATTATACTCCAATATGTTTACTTCAAGACATAAATATACACAACGCATGTGTCATTAGAAATTTGGGTTATAAAACAATAGAATATCATCATAGTAAATAAAAGCTGTATTTGACAGTTCAAAAAGAGAAGTGCTCCGATCGTCACCAAACTTACTATTACTCGTCAGGTCAATCTGAAGATTCCCTGAAAGTTTCATTGAAATCGGACCAGCCGTTTCGGAGCCTAAACGGATCAAACACACACACATTGTCATTTATATATATATAGATTTTGATACAATAAAGAATTTATTTATCTGTATATACGTAAATCAACATATACTTTGTAAGCTAAATCATAATCGCAAGAGAGAAAAAAAACTTTCGAAACGTTTATTTTTACTTTGGCAAAAATAAATTTTATTTTCATAATATCTATGTGACACGCGACACAGGATCGTTACTCCGCGCTGGAAACGGTCCAAATCGTGTCGAACAGACTTAACACACACTCAATCTCATCTGAAATAGTATATCTAATATTTTTACGACGAACGTCAAGTTCCTTTTCACATTCATTTAATAAGCAATTTTTTTTTCACTAGTCTGCAAATTTCATTACCATTCTATTAACCGTTGTCAACCGGAAGGTTCTCACTTCGAATAAACATTTATTCGAAACAAAACAAGTATAATAAAGTGTAAACAAATAAATATTAATTATCGAGTTAAAACAAAAACCGACGTCAAAGTTAATCAAACATTCAACGCTATTAGAAGTCTTCTTATAAATATCTTACCAAACAACGATTAAGGTTCTTCCTTTCTAATAAAAAATAAACTATCGAAATCAATTGGCGTGACTGAGTTATTCGTCCATTTGCCGTGCACATATTAAATACAGAAGACTTTTGATTTTCTCATGCTTGCCAACGTCAGAACTAGAATAAGTTGCCAAATTAAACCACACGGGTAACTCCAGCATTCAAATAAAAAAAGAATCATCAAAATCGGTTGCATGAGCAATGAGGCAACAAACCTTTTTGAAGTCTGTTAAAAACCTATCGAAAGACAAAAGCTATTTGTATGTGTGTGAATATCAGTGTGGATAATTGTGCTTTTTGCTTAGTTCAAAAGTCTCGTCTGTCGCCATTCACATCGGAATACTGACTTAGAAAGTGAAGTGAAATAAAAAATGTTTTTTTGCAGAATAATATACCTGAACCGTGCAAAAAATATGCGTAATATAGCCGTGAGCAGAAATAAAGGGTCGGTTAAGATAGTTTGAATATCTCGGAAGATAAAGACGTTAGCTAACTGAAATAAATTGTGCATGACAGACATGACAGATATTCCATAAAATAAAATAAAATATTTTTATTAATTTATTTATATTTCATTAAAAAAACATAAACTTAAACGAAAAAGAATATCTAACGTAAACTTGGATAATACAGTATTTTTCATTTAATTTTATTTTTATTTAAATTTAATATTTACCTCCATGTGTCGTCTTTATCTACCAGGATATTCAAACTTTCTTAACCGACCCTTACGAGTGTATATATTTACGTATATACCTGTCTGGGTCCGAGTGTTTTTATCTTAATGATTATTAAAATCCGCGAACAATTTCTGTTCTCAATTCAAACACGACATCCGCCCACGACGTTCATTCATTGCGTATATAATGCTACGAAAATACTTTTCTTACCAACACATCAATTGCGTAGGTTAGTGGTATAATTTTCTTGTTTATCTTGGCGTGAACGTTTTGGATTCTGCCTTATCCTTATTTTTTTGGGTTTGCGTTCAGTTCTACGGAGAGATTAAGATTATACAAAGCTTTATCTACTGGAAAAATCAATTTATAACTTATTTCACGATATTACATTTTTGAAAAATATGTTTAAGAAAAATCGCTCATTAATTTTCGAAATATTTTTTTGTTCTACAGAAAGATTGTGAAAATACAAAGCTTTTTGTACTAAAAAAATAATTATAATATATTTATTTCATGATATTATATTTTTTAAAACATAAACATACAAAATAATTTAATCTCTCTAAATAATCTATCTATCCTATAATTTTTGAAATATTATTTATTCCTTCTAACGCAACAGAAACAATAAACTTAAAGCATATTTGCATGCCGGTTAGGCGAAATATGCTAGTTGTAGACGACCGGCCAGCCGACCAGCGAACCCGGGAATATTATATAGTTAATATTAGTAAATAAGTGATTATGTATAAGTTCCCAGTAAATTGTAAATAGTTCAAAGCGATCCGAAGATCATTTAAAATTGTAAAAGAATCAAAGATAAAGAGCTTATTGGGCATATTGCTCTAAATTGCTAGTTTTATGATTTGCCGTTAATAATTCTAGAGCTATAAACGTTGCAGGTGGCAACGTCAGGCATTGTTTTACTTTACAAATGCCGAATTGAATAGAGTAATAAGTTATTGGAAAGCGTCCTTTGCTAAATTCCCGCTTCGGTTATTTTGTATTTTTTATTAACTATGAGACGGAGCGGGGGTAGAGCCCATCTTTCGCTATTTAAGGTGGTACATAGAATTTGCAAGCATGATTATTTAGTTGGAACTATCGTGAGGCGGTTGCCCTGAACCATAATTGAACGAACGTAAGCAACGTGTAGAACGACCGTTGCGCTGAACAGTAAGTGAACCGAACCTTATAAACAGTGTTGTTATGATTATTTAGTTTGAACCATAGTGAGACGGTTGCTCTGAACCTCAATTGAAAGAACGTTTAAATAGTAGGCAACGTGTAGAACGACCGTTGCCCTGAACAGTAAGTGAACCGAACCTTATAAACAATGTTGTGATGATTATTCTGTTGAACTGTGAGCTGAACTGTGCTCTGAACCTTGGTTGAACGAACCAAACTAATTAGAACGCAACGTGATCTGGTGAAAGACCGTTGCCCTGAACCGTAAGTGAACTGAACCTTATTAAATAGTGAACCTGAACCTTGTGAACTTTATCATAACTGAACCTTTGTTATGTGTGAACTTTTATTATTCGTGAACCTTTGATTATTGTGAACCTTTTGATTATTGTGAACTTTTATGTGTTTAGTTTATAATTGTGTATTGTGAATTAAACATAGAACCGAACTTCCGAACCTTTTAATACAGTCCACTGAACCCTTGAACCGAACTATATATACAGTCCACTGAGCTCTCAGAACGAGAGAGCGAGTGCACGCGCATATGTATGTATGCGTGTGCATCTGAGCTGTCCAAGAGGACCACTGTTGTGCGAGTCGCCTACAGAAGTTGGTCCTTCGAGCCGGATAAGCGCTGGTGACCCACATTTTGGTCAGTAAATCGAACGAACAGAACCATGGTGTTGACAAGAAGTCAGTGGCACAAGAAAGAAGACAATGAACGCAGTCGCTTTCTGTGCTACTCTGGAGCAACGACAAGACCGCAGCCGTCTACGTACCGAACCACAGAACCACAGGTCGAGTTGCCGCGCGTCGCCGACATCGAGGCCGCGCTTACCAGAACACTATCGCGAGTTACGTTTAATGAGCGCGTAAGAACACATTCTCCGACCTCGTCTGTGCGATCCCGCACAAGTGTAACGGCATCAGCAAGAGAACGACAAGCGGAGCTTGAATTAATAAAACGCAAAGAGGAGATATTAAACGAAAAAATGAAATTAATTGAAAGGAGATTCGAGTTGCAATTCGCCCGTATTGAAGAAAACTCGAAAGCTAGCGTCAAGGTCGAGTCTTACCGAACTACCGACCAGTGGGTGCAAAACGCTCGGTCCGAGAGAGAAATACCGAGCGAGAACCAAAGTCTAACCTCGTCGACGCCTGTACGGGGGGAGTTCCTACAAGATTATGATTCCACACGTCGAGACGACGCGTGTGATGAGATCCAAGGCGGTGAAAGATCAAGCTCACCATTTTTGGCTCATAATGTTAGAGATAAGAAGAAAATGGATAACGAGCAGACATATCCAGACGCTATAGAAGACGATTATGTTGCGAGTTATGGAACCACAGAAGAAATCACAGAACTGACAGAAGTCAAAGAGCATGCGGAGCGTGTTTTAGTACAGGCAGCACAACGTGAAAGCTTTGGAAAAGAAATTACGTATTTAACGAGTGGAACAAGAACTCAAAAATCAAGTAAATCGAACAAATTAGATCCGAACTTAGATGTGAACGATACTATAAGATTGAAGGAACGAATCGACGCCGAACTAGTATCAACTATAGAGAAGCGGCCGATAAAACTCGACGGTAAGAATAATTATAGCAAGTTATTGAATTTACGAGCACATCGACGAGCCTGTCATTCAAGCAACGAACGTGGACGATGTGTCTATTTGAACGATATCCAAAAACAATATTGGGTTTTACAATTACGAACCGCCTACGAACAATGGCAACCCAAACTACGAGAGAGAGCGCTGCAGTGGAGTTATGACTGGCGCTTTATCTCTCCTGGAGCACCTAATCAAGGTGACGCGTGGGAGAGCTTGATCCTGCTTGGTAAGGCCGCTCTCACCACAAATCTGAAGTTGCGAGCGCCAAAGGAAGAGGTGCTTGCAACACTGCGCGGAGAGGCCGAATACACGGTCGATGCGCGGCTTCTTACGCACGAGCCCGTGCGTCATGGAGATAAAGAAGCTGTAATACCGAACCATTTCCTGTTGGGCAGCTCCGCGGGTACACTCACTACTGTTCCCCGCGTCGAAGCTGGCAGGAAAGCCTGGCGCCAGATGCAGGCGCTCTCCGATCCTTTCTGGGCCCGCTGGATCCGAAAATACCTCCCAATGATCACACCGCGCCAACCTCCTGCGGTGGGCGGTTTCGATCCAGGCGGGCAAATACGTGATCGTCGTGGAACTGGCACTGCCCCACAAAGTGTGGTTGTGGCCATCTTGCGGGATTGTCGAGTGAGCCTACTCCAATCCCGACGACGACGTGAGCTGCGCAGACGTCGGAACGTGCACCAGAGAGCTCAGATGACCTGTGACCCGACTGGCCGCTCTAACCCTTGCAACCAGAGCTGAAGAGGTTCAGCGGGGGGAGAATGTAGACGACCGGCCAGCCGACCAGCGAACCCGGGAATATTATATAGTTAATATTAGTAAATAAGTGATTATGTATAAGTTCCCAGTAAATTGTAAATAGTTCAAAGCGATCCGAAGATCATTTAAAATTGTAAAAGAATCAAAGATAAAGAGCTTATTGGGCATATTGCTCTAAATTGCTAGTTTTATGATTTGCCGTTAATAATTCTAGAGCTATAAACGTTGCAGGTGGCAACGTCAGGCATTGTTTTACTTTACAAATGCCGAATTGAATAGAGTAATAAGTTATTGGAAAGCGTCCTTTGCTAAATTCCCGCTTCGGTTATTTTGTATTTTTTATTAACTATGAGACGGAGCGGGGGTAGAGCCCATCTTTCGCTATTTAAGGTGGTACATAGAATTTGCAAGCATGATTATTTAGTTGGAACTATCGTGAGGCGGTTGCCCTGAACCATAATTGAACGAACGTAAGCAACGTGTAGAACGACCGTTGCGCTGAACAGTAAGTGAACCGAACCTTATAAACAGTGTTGTTATGATTATTTAGTTTGAACCATAGTGAGACGGTTGCTCTGAACCTCAATTGAAAGAACGTTTAAATAGTAGGCAACGTGTAGAACGACCGTTGCCCTGAACAGTAAGTGAACCGAACCTTATAAACAATGTTGTGATGATTATTCTGTTGAACTGTGAGCTGAACCGTTGCTCTGAACCGAACCTTATAAGTAGATGATTATTTGTTGAACTACTGTGAGCTGAACTGTGCTCTGAACCTTGGTTGAACGAACCAAACTAATTAGAACGCAACGTGATCTGGTGAAAGACCGTTGCCCTGAACCGTAAGTGAACTGAACCTTATTAAATAGTGAACCTGAACCTTGTGAACTTTATCATAACTGAACCTTTGTTATGTGTGAACTTTTATTATTCGAGAACTTTGATTATTGTGAACCTTTTGATTATTGTGAACTTTTATGTGTTTAGTTTATAATTGTGTATTGTGAATTAAACATAGAACCGAACTTCCGAACCTTTTAATACAGTCCACTGAACCCTTGAACCGAACTATATATACAGTCCACTGAGCTCTCAGAACGAGAGAGCGAGTGCACGCGCATATGTATGTATGCGTGTGCATCTGAGCTGTCCAAGAGGACCACTGTTGTGCGAGTCGCCTACACTAGTGTCTAACTAAAAATTATTCATCATGTCAGCTACCATATTTCCCGCAAATAAACGTTTATTATTATTGAGATTTTCTCCTTCTCGAAACCAGAGAGTTTCGGTTTTAATGTAAACCACGGGCCTACGCCAAGTGGGTTTCATTTTGAGCGTTGTCTAAGTTAGCGGATTCATCCTGCAAGAACTTCCGGACAATTCGACACGTATTTAGTACGGCAGCTTTTTGCATACTAATATACTGCTATGTAAGCCATCTTTTTATTATTATTATTAACAACCTTTATCAACAGGAAAATTTTATTAATAACTTATTTATTTCGCGATATTATATTGAAAACAATCAAATCTTCCTGTAATTTTCGAAATATTATTTTCCTTTTAGGTCTACACAAAATTGTGAATTTATAAAAGCTTTATCTATTGAAAATTTCATTTATTATAACTTAATAACAAGTAAGTGTACAAGAAAGTATTCCTTCAATCCTTATTTCTAGCTAGATGGCTTTTAAAACTTGACCGGATTGAGAGACGACCGATTGACTTTTAAAAGCTTCCACGCTACCATCGGATATCAGAGATGAAGAAAACGTTTGTAGAATTATTAATAGACGTTTTCAATTTTCGCATCAATTTTATAATATTTAACTGTATTTAAGAGCCGTGGTAGCTCAGTGTCCGGGCAGTTGCCTCAAGTTGCATAGTACACAAACCGAATTCGATCCTCGGTACCGGCACCAATAAATTTGTTATTGCAATTTGATTTGCTGATTTACCACACGATCGGTGGTGAAGAAAATCGTGAGGAAACCTACATGTTTTAGTTTTTTTTTCTAAGACATGTGAAGCCTGCCAAACCGCACAAGGGCCGCGTGGCGGAATATGCCTGCAGAGAAGCCCTGCGTCCAACAGTTTGCTATATGTAAAGGCTGTAACTTTAACTTTTAAACTGTAGATAAGATTTATAATCTAACAATAATATAATAAATAAATAAAACCAATAAATCAAAATAAAAATAGCCTTATTTTCCTCTGGCCTTATTATAATATCATATTTTTTTTGTTAACGGGGAAGAAATCTTTAAAAAAGATACCCCGCCTTCTGGGGGTAAGGCGGCAGTTATGTGGTATGGTGGCCCTTTCCTCGGTGCATGACGGGATCTCAACGTGAAACACACCGGAGCCCCTTTGCACTGTGGTCAAGGAGAGCACGTCCCGGGGGGAGGTTACTTCCCCTGTGCCCTCGCAGCGCAAGGCGATACGGGCCAGCTGATGTCGCCTTCTTCCCATGTCCACTTTGGTGGACGACGCAGGCCCCCACCCTTGTCGCCCAGTGAACCCGAGGCCCCTTTTAATCGCCTTGTACGACAGGCAGGGGAAACCGTAGTCTTATTCTTGAGAGCTTAGAACTACATAAAACTGTACTAACCAAACATAATTATACTATTCTAACTATACTATACTTAATTCAATTTTTTTTTCGGTATGTGACTTGACGTTTGTTTATCCATCAAGGCCAGGCTGTCTTGCAACATAGGCCTTCTCCAGTTCCCTCCACCTCTGCCTATTCATAGACGTCCTTCGCCAACTTTTGGGCAGATCGTCTTCCCATCTGTTTTTCTGCCTTCTTCTACTTCTTTTACCGTCCCTTGGGTACCATTCCGTTACTTTTTTCTTCCATTTTTCTGTTGTTGTTCTCATCATGTGACCGTCCATTTCCATTTCAGGGTTCGTGTTTTTACTTTAAAATCTGCTACTTTGGTGATGCTCCTATTTGTTGAAGCTGTAAGTAATAATCCGTGAAATAGCTACCGACCGAGTCGAGGTTCGGCCCTCTCAGGCGCCCTCGGATCGAAATGCTTACGCGTAACATAGTAACCGTCCAAACCGAGGTTACCCCTCACCGGGGGACACTTGTGTCGAGTTACTAGCGATAGAGGTTCAGGCTTAGCTACCTAAGACCTATGCCACCTCTCAATCCGTGGAAGCAGTCATAATATTTAATATTTACTTACATTCCACACTTGACAGGTTCCACAATTCTAGAATTAATTATACAATTTAATATATTTTTAATCAATTATAGAACAAAACAAGCTCAAGCGAAGTGAGATCGCAACACTAGTTATATCATATATTGAATCATGACAATCACACAACACGTATGACGCCACGAATAAATTGCATTAAGAATTTTAACGACCTGCTTTTGTTAACTCGCCTTTGAAATCAATATAAAAGGCGTTGATGTGTTTAATTATCCGAGGAATAATCCAGTGTTTTATTATATAGGTCACACGTGGTGTTGACATTAGGTGCGGGGGCTATTTAGCATTTATATAATAGAATATTTATTAAATACTAGCTGTACCCTGGGAGTTGCTACGCCACTAAAACAATTTTGAAGGAAAGTTATTACAGAAATATTGGTGGGCATTCGTATGTTTCAATTTAACTGTCACCGCAATATATGAAATTCATTGGAATGATAGTGGCGCCATCTGTACCAGCTCAGAAACCTTCGTAGACTCATTAACAACTCTGCTGAAGATCATCATAGATGATCAAATGCATAGTTTAGGATTCCATAAAGGACATACAGACAAACATTCACTTTTATATATCTGGATAACTAAAGTATCGTATGAAATGAGAAGATCCGTTGACGAACAATGTAACCGATATAGCCCAACGTATAAGCAAGTTGAGATGCAATGGGCAGGGCACGTAGCGCGCAGAACAGAATACTAACATTTTTGGATCGTAGTTCACTACGACAAGCCTCAAAGATTTATTGAAAAAAATGTGAGACTAAAACCGTAAGAAAAATATATAACGGCAATGGTATAGTCGTATACACGGCGGCCGATACCGTGATTAATAAGCACGTAATTCAAGTCTCTGATCACAGATGGCGCTTTAACTAATTATTAACAAGTATTGATTAATTATTTACCTAATTTTATATAATCGAAAAAAGAGACATGTATTTTTTATTTCACTTTATAATTAGAATTAATTTAATAGTTTTTTTGTTTGATTTCTTTTATTTTAAGTTATTTGTTATTTTCTAAATGTCCTAAATACTTTTTTGTAGTTTAAAAACAAAAAAATATATAAAATTAAGCAATTTTTTTTTCAAATTGTGTAGCTTTTTAACTTAGTCTCTCTGGTATCACATGACATCTCATCATTTTTTTTTATTTCACGAATATTACAATTAATCTTGTCAACCATTCCAACTAAGCTTAAGCTTGTGCTACGAGATGGTTAGTTTGTACATATACAAACTTGTCATAACGTTAGATCAGCTCTAATGTATTACCTAATTTCCCGGACGGGTCGACAAATAGTAACTCTATGTCAAGTTGTTTGTAAACCTTACATAGATTTATCACGTACAAACTATCGGGTAAGTGTTTGAGGGGACTTGAAATGTTGGGATGGACTCAGTTGTTTGCTAAGTTAAAGATCGATGGGACTTGGTGAACGTAAATACTTGGAGTTTACCTATTAAGTAACACTTTACAGGAATAACTTTAAGTAATAGAATATTGATGGATCGGACGACCATTAATAGCTTATGAAATATACAAAATATGTAATCAGATGTATAGAAGATCTAAGATCTTTAGAGATTTACATTAAATAAATGTTTCCTTGTTCTCAGTATTTTCGAAGAAACTACACATGAAAAACAGTAAAAATACAAAGAAAGAAATTTACGAGTAAAAACATTCATTCAAATTCTATTTCACCTACGAAGAGACTGAAAAATTTCTGCATAGCATAAAATAAATTATCCTCACTCTTATGTACTCACTCGCACACACACTCTCACATGCACCCACGCACACTACTCTTTGCAAAAACACACGAATACTCAAAAGCTATATAACAAACTTTAGTCTATAAACTCGGACTTAGGTACAACATCTCCCTAATACAGGCTATAAATTAGTCTAGCAGGGAGATGTGCACCGAAGGACGAAAACTAAGTGAGAAAGTGTTTGTGGAATTTGTTATATAGTATGTGTTTTACATTTGATAATATGTTTCCAATATTTTGTGTGCATGCCGGTAATTTAAAATGTGTGTGTAAAAAAGTAAATAAATAAAATAAATATGTTCCGTCGGTAAATCAAATGCTACAATGTTATTACGCGCGGACGCCCTCTTTGAATTTCTGAATTATCGTTGAGATATTACAAAATAGAAACCTTAACAAAGTTTCAAACAATCAATGTACCCTTGAAGTACATCCTTTCTAATAAAAAATGAATAATCGAAATTGGTTCGCGTGATATTGACCTATTCTTCCCTTGGTCGCGCAGAAATAAAAACTGTGAAAAGTTATGAACCTTCGCCTTTTAGTGTAGTCGGTTAAAACAACAGTGACGTCACTATTGAAATTAATTATTTCGAGAAATCAAATGAATCACGAGTCAATACAGTTTATTAAATTTGCGACTTTAATACAACAATGTTTAAGTTCCCAATCGCATATCACATAAACAAGAATAGTTTAACTAAATTACATTTAGCATCTTGTAAACATAAGAATAGAGTTTATTATTGTATAACCGTTCTCTAGCAGCAGTTTAAAGCAATGTAATGACCACTATATAATTATCCATTGTTGTACAGTGGTCGTAATAAAACGTGCATGTTAACGAGACATGAAGCAGTTTAAGTTATAATTTGATGCAATTTTTGGATGCGGCAAGAATCCGTAATATAGTATGCTAATTCGACAGCTAAGTAGAGTTATAAAGTTCAGAAATATATGGTGTTGTTCTCCATTACTTATTTAAAAACTTCGCTAGATTGCTTCCTGGGACAGAAGTGGAACAGAGTTTTAGAAAACATTTCCCGATCCCACGTGATGTTAAATGGAAATGCAGTCCTGGATGGTAAGACGCACTGGCTTAGTAAATGCCTATTCACTCTACTCTTGAAAACATCCACATTGTAATCGGAGGGAAAGACAGAAGCGAACAAACTATTCCAGTCCATTGCTGTTTAAGTGATGAAAGATGAAGCAAAGCTTTTCGATCGAATTCGAGAGAGATACATCGTCAAATATTAGAAAAAAAAGAAGTGGTACCTTAAAGAAAGGCCGACTATGGGAGTAAAACCCCCCTCCCTCCGGGAAGTGCTCTCCTTGAGCGCAGTGCAGAGGGGCTCTGGTGCGATCCTCTGAAGATCCCGGAGCCTCTCACCATGAACCGAGGAAGGGCCACCGGGGAGATTTGAGTGGATAAAAACCCCACATAACAGCTGCCTTCCCCCCAGAAGGCGCGGTATGTGGGGGGTGGGGGGAGGTTACTCCCTCCCTCCTCTGTGCCCGCGCAGTGTAAGGCGAAACGGGCCAGCGAGGACGATGTCTGTTGTGTGTGTGTTCTTCCCAGGTCCACCTTGGCGGACGATAAAAGCCCCCCTCCTTGTCGCCCATTGAAGACCCCTTTTACTCGCCTTCTACGAAAGGCATGGGATACCGTAGTCTTATTCTTGAGAGTCCAGAACTACAGGGCTGATCGTGAGGAAACTTACATGTGTTAGAAAAATTTCAATCAATCTACAATCCGCACTAGGTGTGCGTGGCGAACTTTGCCCTTATACTCTCTCTACAGAGAAGGCCTTTAGAGGTTCAGGCTAAGCGGCCTAAAAGCTACCTTTCAATCCGGTGAAGCAGTAAAGGCCAGCTGCTCTGGCCAACTGTGTTAGTTCGTCCAAAAAAAAAGAAGGCCTTTGCCCAGCAGTGGGACTTATATAAAGGCTGTAACTTTAAGGAAATATCTACAATTATAAAGTACCTTAGTTCTCTAATTTACCTTTTATTTGATTTGAATAAAGATTTATAATTGTAAAATGTACCTGCGCTCTGTAATTTGTTTCTTGCTTTATTTTTGTGTACAATAAAGTTATATCTATCTATGCCCGAAAGAGCCCCAAATTGACTTGCTTAGTTACCCTACTTGTATTACAACGACTTAAAATTTGTTTCTTGCTATGTATAAAATAAATTTACGTACCTACCTTGATTTAATTCACGGTCAATTCGTGACCTAAAATTTTTGCGGTAATAACATTTTAACAGACGTGACACATTGCAGCGAAGGTTCACCAATTTGTCATCGAGCCAAATGCAATGAAGAAGAGAATTAACCGATGCGTCTTAAACATCTTGTTTTGTGTGTTACACATTGTTACGTTTTAGTTTTGGGTCACGGCTGCGGTTTATTTGTTTGCCTTCTTTAAAAAAAAACTGACATAGGTCCTTTTGACAGAGACAGCTTCCACTGTCCCTTTTTCAACCGACTTCAAAATTGGAGGAAGTTTCTCAATTCATCTGTTCTTTCTTATGATTGTTACCTCATAACTTTCGACTGGGTGAACCAATTTTGATGATTCTTGTTTTTATTTGACAGCTCGTGCTTAACATGTTTGGGTTCAATCTATTAAATCTATTAAAAACCATATGATCACGAAGAGTGTAGTGTAGTATGTTACTACACTACTACTATTCACGATGGCAGGACTCGTTGTATAAATTTTATAATCTATGCATGTACTCTGTACTGCTAGCAGAATCAAATTAAATCAGTCTGGACTGGTATACAGTTACGCACAGAGTGCTCTATTAGTACAAAACTTTTCTAATATATAATATTAAGCGCTAATTAATTATAAACAAATTTCGATATATGAAAAATATCAATAAATTTGTACAATATATCGCGTAGTATCGATACAACCTCACAATATATTATATCGAAATATTTTTGGCATGAGCATTCCTAATATCTGTGCCATATCTATATACCGGTAAATAAAGATCTCTATTTTTGCTCAAATAACTTTAAGAGTAAGCATAATATATTAATAAAGAATAATTTATTCGCAAGCATATGGTAGCATATATTTATTATTTATATAAGTTCTATGTCTGCTAACAGGTAATCTTAGATCTTTGACTTGGCCATTAGGACGATATGGTCTAGTGATCTCTTTTTAATTTTATTCTGAATCATTTCAAGACAGAGAATACTTTGATGTGCTAAAAATAAAAATATCATTTATTCAATTTAACTATTTAATTTGAAATATTATCGAAAACAGATTTATAACTCTTAAGACTATCCTTTCTATTATTCCGTTGAATAACAAGAGATGTAGGAATAAAAATAAAAAACTCAATAGGCTTCGGGAACGAAGCAGCCTGTGGAAACATAAATCGTAGGAGGATCCAGGATACCAACCGTTCCTGCCTCTTTAACGACCGTTCTATTGGGAATTGGATCGCACGCAAAATTAAATACAACCTTTCTTTATACCATAATTCTTTGTTCACTGCGCCAAATTTTATAAATATATAAATAAATAAATTGCCAAAATATTTTACTCGTTTTTACCGTGGTAGACAGGGATATTTTTTAGTTTTTTCAAAGTCAGAAACGCAACTTCAAAAATTTTCCTCACCTACCGGATCGACGTCTGTATATACAATCAAATATTCACTTATTCACCAAATCACCTACCAGCACAATCAAATATTTTAGTATTATCCAAAAATCTAAAATCCGTTTGTAGGGTTCAAATTCTAACTCTGAAAGATATTAATTAAAATAATTTCCTATTTACATAGCACTGATTGTATCCACTTAGCATTTATTACGTGCGCGGAACTAATAAGATTAGGGTACATCCATTACGATTGGCATAAACAAAACAATAGAAAAAAGCCAAGGAAAATTGCTTCCTGCCCAATATTAAGTTCAGGAGCTCGGCACGCGATGAGATTTCAGCGGAACGTTATTATCTGTCGGCACGCACGGACTGCGTAGCAATTACACGTAGCTATGATTTATTGCGATACATTTTGATCAAACTTCCCGATTGTTAAATGTTCCCTTCACTATATATATATATTAATCACACTTGTTCTTCTTTTAGCTCTACAGCCCTTTGCGCACAATAAAATATAGGTGGACTTAAAGCCAAAAACATTCTCTGCCAGTCTATTTTGGGGTTGTGTTGCGACAAAGTAACGGGTGCAAGCTAGGTGAGAAAAATAACAAATAAAATTATAAGAACATAAATACATGCGTCTATACATAAAAAACATACATATATACAAAGTAACTAAAATGTATAAAAATTAAATGACACCTTTCATGATAGGATTTTTTAAAATATGTTAAAAAAAACAGCAATGAAACAAAAAGTCAAAAACAGCTGGTGCTTGGGTCAACGAACGCCGGGGCGCGGAGGGGCGCCGGCGCGGCGCTGATACCGCGCCATAAAATATTTCTGCCGCTTTTTTCCGTTTTTTGTAAAGTAATGTATTTTCTATGGAAATAACGTTTTAATTAGCTATACTAACATGATGGAGCGTAAATCATGCTAATAAAACGTATAAAATTAAAATATTTTAAAATAAATTTAGATTTTTTTCCGTCCCATCATCAAAGGTGATATTAGTACTATCTGTCTGTGTTTTCGGAAGCAGTCCCCTGTATATAAACATAATAAATAGAGATACCCTGTATATAAACATAATAAATAGATACATAGTATATCTAAGTAAAGATGTATACGGACAAAAATGTCACACTTTTCCTTGAGTAGGTAAAGCTTCCAGACAGATTTGAAAATTGCTTTAGTTCCAGCTGTACGTGCATTTGTACAACTATTTTGCTTAGCTATGTAATGGGAGTAGTTTAGAAAACTGGCTGCCAACCTTAAGGGATGTGGAAGCGTACAAAGAAGATGTATACATATAAATGAACCGAGGAAACTAATTTACTAAGCCTCTGCCTACCCCTCAGAATGTCCGTGAGTGTTTGATGTATCTTCATTTGTATAAGTATACAAGGGATACACTGAATACTATATAACATAGACTTAGTATTACTCAGCGAAGGCCGTCCTGATAATTTATATCTCGTGATGAAATCGTGATGGAATCTACAACAAGGATATCCGCATTAGAAACGGGGTTTCCGATGTATTTCAAAGAACAAATAAGCTAAAGAGACAGACGCAGAGCAACAGTAGCAAGTACTTGAAATATATTGCACATTTACATCAATTTAAATACCAAAGTTCTTAGTTTAATAATTAATTAAGTTAATAGTTAATCTATACACATGTATAAAATTGGAGTGTCTGTAATAGTAAAATAAACGCTTTTGACTACCTCCATATAAATGTGAATACAATTTTTTTTTAATTTTTTCTAATGACGAACTACACAGATTGGCCAGAGAAGCTGGCCTAGACTGCTTCACCGGATTGAAAGGTGGCATAGCTCTTAGGTCGCTTAGCCTGAACCTCTATCGCTAGTAACTCGACACAAGGGTCCCCCCGGTGGGGGTAACCTCGGCTTGGACGGTTACTATGTTACGCGTAAGCATTCCGATCCGAGGGCGCCCGAGAGGGCCGAACCACGATTCGGTCGGTAGCTATTTTACGGATATTTTTTTTTTTCAATTTTGTCTGTTTGTTCTGGCTAATCCCTAGAACGGCTGTTTAGATTTTAAAGGGTTGTTCACTGTCGTATAGCTAATGTAATAAGGAGTAACTTAGGCTACTATTTTATTTTAGATTTTTTTTTAATAAATAGCTTTTAATCATGGGTCACCGCAGGCTTAGCTAGTTATCAATATAATAAAACAAAAGTATAGCCAAATGTTCATACCGAATAGCTGCAGTCGCGTTGCCTTTGAGATAGTTATAACAAATGTATATTTTTAATTTTTTTTTTCAATTAAAAATATCCGACCCCAAAACTAGCCTATTTGTCCTTATAGTACTTAAAAATACCGTTCGAGGTTTTCACAGTTTTCAGTAAAATGCTCATATCAAAAAAAAACATGGATATTACCGAAGCTGTCATACAGTCACCTACCACCCACTCTCCCTTGGACGTTGAATTACGGGACACTCTGTATATATATATTACTAGCGTACCCAACCCACTTCGCCGGGCTAGATTTTATTAAAACAATAAACTTGTATTATTGTACGTTTTAAAACAATAGAATATCATCATAGTAAATAAAAGCTGTTCAATTTGACAGTTCAAAAAGAGGAGTGCTCCGATCGTCACCAAACCGGGATTACTCGCCAGGTCAATCTGAAGATTACCTGAAAGTTTGATTGAAATCGATCAAGCCGTTTCGGAGCTGAAATGGAACAAACACATACACTTTCTTTTTCATATATATATATTTTAAGGCATTATCTGATATATATTTAAGACTCAGAGATGACCCTATTTCCTAGATACATGTGACGATCAGGAGCTTTCTTAAGTCGGAACAGCTCAATAGTCTGCATTTTATTTTTTTTAAATAATGGCAAGATTCACTTTAACCTACTTTCTATGGCCATTTTTATATCCACGTTATAGTAACTCGGCCTACAAATTGCTCCGAGCGACAAGACCTTTTAAGTGCAGCCCGTCGCAACTACTAGTTTTTCTTTGAAATATTCCCTCAGGGAAGATAAGCGTTAACCAATGATAATATCAGTAATGGCTTGGGCCCGATAAATTTCGTTTATGAACCCTTTTAAGAAGTTTCATAACACCGCTACGGAGTAACATAAATATGAAATATTGCTAGATCATAGATGTTACGTGTACATGTAATTGCTCTATTAAACAGAGTTATTGGAAATTTGGTAAATATATCCGTTAGGAGGTGATAGAAGTGACTATTTGCGATAATTTTAAGTGCTCGGTGGTGAAGGAAAACATCATGAGGAAACCTACATGGCTTAGAAAACATTTATATGTATATTGACGAGTGAAATTGTCAAACAGTCACCTACCGTTCATCCACTAATCGTTGGACGTTGATTTACGGGACATCCTGTATATACATGCTGTGACTTCAACTTATTTTTTTATTTTCAGCCAGCTGTTCGAAGAGCTAACTCCCTGGACAGAAACAACGGTAAGTAATACTGAAATATGATTTCTTTTCTTTCTATTCGGCTAAAATAAATCACTTCTCTGTATACCTAGAAGTGATTTATTTTGCTAATGTTTGTTTATTTTTTACCCAACATTGTTTTTTCTTTGACACGCCACCGAGCTTCAAATCACATGTTATAATATACACGCAAACTATTTTATATGAGCGGTGATCACGCTAAATGCTATTTATAGTAGCTAATTATTTATTTAAAAAATAAAGAAATGAAAACGACGTTTTTAGAAGCATGGCCATTCAGAAATGAAAACAAAAAAAAAGGGCTAAATTGGTGAAACTTTTAGTCGCTTCGACAGTCCGATAGAATAAAGTTCGTCCAATGGCGTAGGTATTCATTAGAATTTTAAAAAAGATTGCAACATTTTTCCATTAAAACTTTTGCATGTAGTTAAATGCTTTTGTTCGTTAAAAACTAAAATACATTTAAATTAAAGTTACAGCCTATGTACGTCCCACTGTTGGGCACAGGGCTTCTGTAAAGAGAGTATAAGGGCATAATCTACCACGCACACTTAGTAGGTATTGGCAAATTTGACATTTTCTTAAAAATTTCTCTAACAAATGTAGGTTTCCTCACGATGTTTTCCTTCACCGCCAAGCGCGTGGTGTATCAGTACTCAAAATTGCAACAAATTCATTAACACCGGTACCTGCGATCGAACTCGGACTATTTTTATGAAATATTAATCATTCTAACTAAGATTAATCTCGTGCTAGGAGATGGTTCACAAAAGGCTATTGACGCTTTTGTCGTGACGTATCTAATAACGCGAATCGTAAGGTCGTGGGCTCGAATCCACCATTCGACTATTGCCGTGAACCATGTCCTAGTACAAGCTTAAGCTTAGTTGGAATGGTTAACAAGATTGTTAGTAATATTTCTGAAAAAAAAAACAAATATTGCTAGCTTTCTTTTAAAAAAAAATAAACACACCTCCTTTTCCGAAGTCAGTTGAAAATAGTTTTTAAGTTCGTTGCTCTTTATGGAAATAAAAACATGAACGAAGTGATGAGAAATCAAATTGGCTCTTAGACACCAAACGACCTCTGCCAGCCGAAATAATAAATCACCCATGTAGGTCGGACTCGGTCGCCTCTTTGACCTCAACAACGACGTAAAACGTCTATAGCTAGATAAAATAACCTTTAAATCTCTTGCATTATCTTTGATTAATTTTTGATTAAAATAAACTCTGATGTCTGTTTAATTTCAATTTATATGTATAATTTTTATTGATAAAGGTTTTAATTATAAATTATATTCTTATCAGTGATTTCAATGGTAGGTCCATCGTAGTAGTAGTATTAATAGACCAGCACGATCAAAGAAACCTAAGATTTATACTTTTTTTTTTGTTGACGGGGAGGAAATCTTCAGAAAGATACCCCGTCTTCTGGGGGGAAGGCGACGGTTGGCCCTTTCCTCGGTGCACGACGAGGGGCTCCGGGATCTCAACGTGGAACGCAACGGAGCCCCTCTGCACTGTGCTCAAAGAGAGCACCCGGGGGGAGATTACTCCCTCCCCCCCTGTGCCCTCGCAGTGCAAGGCGACACAGGCCAGCCGATGTCGCCTTCTTCCCGGGTCCACTTTGGCTTTTGTTGGACGACGCCATCCTTGTCGCCCAGTGAACCCGAGGCCCCTTTTAGTCGGCTTCTGCGACAGGCAGGGTATACCGTAGTCATATTCTTGAGAGCCCAGAACTACAGGGCTGACCTAAGATTTATACTATACTAGCGTACCCAGCCCACTTCGCCAGGTTAGATTTTGCTTTATTTTATTTAAACAATAAACTTACATAATTAAATATTTATTGTAACTCTCACAATATATTAAATTATTCATTTCTCTCCGTATTCATTCATTTCTATTCTCTTCTCGACCAGGTGAAGATCATTATCTACACCTACGCGGTATAACTTGCTTTGAATACTTCAAAATCCTAAATTATTATCTTTAATATACTTCAGTATACTCCATTGTACTTCAATATGGTTCAAAATGACATATATATACACAACGCATGTGTCAATACAAATTTGGGTTATAAAACAATAGAATATCATCGTAGTAAATAAAAGCTGTATATAATAGTTTTAAAAAAAGAGTGCTCCGATCGTCACCAAACAGGACAAACGTTTACAGGATTGCTCGCCAGGTCAATCTGAAGATACCCTGAAAGTTTCATTGAAAGCGGGTAGGAACGCTTTCAATGAAACTTTTCGGATCCTATATGGAACATAACCACACACTTTCTCTTTTATATATATATATAGATTATGTTACAATAAATGATTAAATAAAAAAAAAAAACTTATTTAAATGAAGTAATCTGTAGGTTTCGCAAAATCAGATGCGCGACTCAATGAAGTCAGTGAATCCGTTCCACGAAATCGAGCAAATAAAGTGGAACCCTTCGTCCTATTCCGAGTTTCTGTCGATCCCCCGGGGATTTTACGAAATTACGGTTTCGTCGATTCCAACGCTGCGAGACTAGAGAAAAGTGCACAAGAGAAAATGAATGAGAAATCTCTTTTATACGATGTTTACGTTTATAGCTTCATAGAATATTGTGAGGGTTTTTTTCATATATTTTATCTTACGTTATTGCTCCATATCGATAAAAATACTCCGATAATGGAAGATCGATTCGAAAAATTATCACTTATAGGCAAGGTGTGTTTCGGAGTTACATAGAGCTAGCCTGTAAGCTCTATTTTATTTATTTTATTTTTACTTGCATAGAAAAACTGTACAAAAAGCCCGACTTAATGCTATAAGGTTTCTCTCCCAGTTTACCTTGGGGTACTATGGAGACCGACAAGAAATTGTCCGTGCAGTGGACCCATGAAAAAGGCGACATTGGCTGGCCCGTGTCGTAGTAGTTCACTTTAGTTTAGTATTAGTTCGGTAGTTTAGTGAGTAACCACACATAACCCTGCCTTCCCCCAAGTCCTTGTTCCACCAATATGATTCCTCGCTCATTGCTTGCGTCTGTCTTTCCCTCCGCTTACAATGTGTGTGTTTTCAAGAGTAGAGTGAATAGCCAAGGTAGTGCGCCTGTGAGATCGTGGCCTTTGCTTAGAAACTATGAAAGGAACCTTATAGGAAGTTAAACGACGAAAATAAAGATATTGAAAACGAAAACTGCTATAAAAATGTTCGATTGGTATTTACGAAGATTAAATTTGAGACTGATTTCTCAAGATCTATTTATATTTTAAGATCTAGATGAATTGAGATCCAGAGGAAGACCCAAGATAAAGTGGGAGAGTATAGTATAGAGAAAAACGAAGATTTCCCAAGAAGTCGGGGACAAAGCGAACATGGTGGCGGAGGAAGCTGACCTTTTTTCTTTATACTTTCTAAGCAAGAGCTTGACTACGATCCCACCTGATGTTAAGTGGAAATGCAATCCTGGATGTCAAAGCGCTTAGTATTTCTACCTACCTATTCACTCTACTCTTGAAAATACCCACATTGTAATCGGAGAGAAAGAAAGACGCGGGCAAACTATTCCAGTCCCTTGCTGTACGAACAATGAGAGATAAAGCAAAGCGCTTCGTTCGTGTTAGAGGGATGTTCACAACAAACGGATGAAATCCTGCAGTGCGTCTTGAAGTCCGTTGGTGGGACCAAAAGCAACCTAATATAAGTAGATAAATAAATCAAAATTGTTTTAACCAACTGACATAAAACATTGTTTTTGCTATCATAAAGTTATACCAGATAATGAACGGCGAGTTACATTTCTGAATTAGGTGAATTAGACGTTATTGTGTTCTAACGAAGCGGTTTCAGTAATTAATGGCGCAAGTTCCAGAGCAACTATTTCAGTCTCCGTGAAATATGAAATTACAGCATTTGAAGCATTATAAAATTTTATCATTGATGCATATTTCAGCTTTATTACTATTAGTGTTTTTAGGAAAAGTTGGTCTTACAAGACGTTTCAAATGTATTGGTTATTGTGGCTTTAAATTTTGATAGCGTAACGTTATATAAGTTGTTAGTATACAAAGATTTAGATAGATAGATAGATAGATAAATCCTTTATTGCAGCAAATAATATGTACAAAGGCTAATTAGCATTTTCTTCCACCTAACCTTTAGTGGTTAAGAGCAGGCTAAGGGTAGTGCCGCTAAAAATAGCGTCTTAAAACTATTATATAGATAAATAAATATACATTTACATATACATAAATAGATACTTCTATGTAAATATAATAATATACATACAAATGGAATATATATAACGACAATAAATATACCAGTTTGTAATTTTTCATTGTTTGAGTAGAAAGTATTCAGATACACGCGTTTTAAAGACATTAGTTGACGAAGCCTCCCTAATCTCAATCGGCAAACTATTCCATAGTTTTATAGCTGTACAAGTAGAAGGATTGCCATAGAAATTCGTGTGACATTCGGGGAATGTTAAAAATTGGTTATAGAAGGTTCGCGGTTCGCGGCCGACGAACTGTTTGAGTAAAAGCGCCCACGAAGATATTCTGGAGACCAAGTGTTATGAATTATGTTATATAACATGGTAAGTGTGTGTACATCTCGCCTGTTGCGGATGTTGAGTCACTTCAGCTAAGCCTGATAGAAGTTAAGATTTAGTGTTACAATGGCGTGTCCTCCCCCGTTTTATACAATTATTTAACATATGTACTAATACATTTACATAATTAGAAGTCAGATTACAAATCAATAGAGTTAAATTATTGTTTACAATACCGAATCAATACGATGATGAACTCAATAATTAATTATGAATTTGGTATATAGCATTGTATAGATAAATCACTTAAATATAATTGGGAGTATTTGTATTACGTCATAACCGCTAGCCGCCTATGTGTTGCCAGCTAACAATATGTAATATGTTTGGTATTATTTCCTTTATTTATTTTTAACTTTAAGCTTTTACAATATTATTACAAAAAGTACAAGTATAATTACGTCGATTCGAACCTGCGACCTTACCAATCGCCGACCGCACACTAAACCATTACGCACTAGTTGTGTAGACTGTCACTTTATTGTTCAGTAAATTGGTGTATTCAATTTCAACACTGTACAACAACAAGTGTATATATAGTTTTATTTTATGTAACAAGGAGGTATAATGGCGCCATTCCATGACTGCTCATTGTCCTTCCGCCTCTAACATAACTCATAAATTGCTCGATGCCTCCGGCATAACAATAGAGGGAATTCCATCCAGACACCGAAGGTCGCGCGGAATGGCCCAACGCCATCTTTTATTACAGGGGAATGTTTTTTGGAAAGTGAATTTATACGAAGTTCCCTCTTTTCGCCTCGCTTGATTAGGGAAGTTTTACATGAAGAATTTTTTTTTTTTAAAGAAAGCTAGCAATATTTCTTTTATTTTTTTTTCAGAAATATTACTAACAATCTTGTTAACCATTCCAACTAAGCTTAAGCTTGTGCTAGGAGATGGTTCACGGCAATAGTCGAATGGTGGATTCGAACCCACGACCTTACGATTCGCAGGCCGTACCCTAAACCATTAGGCTATTGACGCTTCAAAATAGAATAGTTTTGTTATTTGTGAGCAAAAACAAAAATCGATATTATGATCTAACGTTAAACGTCATCTCATATTTACAAATTATCGTAGGAATATTACGAAATAGAATTAATCAGAACCTAATCAAACTCTCATCAAACTACTCCTGAAGTACATCCTTTCGTATAAAAATCCATCGATATCGGTAAACGTGATCTTGAATTATTTGTGCATTTGTCGCGCACAAACTTAATACAAATTTAAGACCTCTATGATTTTGTCATGGATGATGTTAGAAGCAGCAGCTTTGAAATAAAAAACATCAATCATTATCGATTCACCCAATCGAAAGTTATGAGGTAACAAACAAAAAAAAAACAGACGAATTGAGAACCAACTACTTTTTGAAGCCGGTTGAAAAATTTTTTGTCCCACAAAATCATTGTTATATATACACAAACGCACGCACACGCACTCACGCACATATACTCTCTCTCACACGTTGATTTGATTACTTTTCAAAATCTAATTTATGAAAAAACTTATTTGAATATGAAAGAGCTGGATCTTCTGGGCATAAGTATATTTCATACTTATAATATGATCTAAATTGTACTTATTTTCTAAGGGTTTTTTGAAAATCTAGATTTATTCTATTTTATTTATTATTTTAATACGTGAAGCAAAAACTTGCGCACACTGCGATGCGTTTGATACACAAACACGCGGATATGGCTGGTAGTTCACCGAATAATAGAAAAACAACACTTATTAAAAAACAATCTTCCCGTTTTTATAACTCTTGAACAGAACTTGGGTGTACAGAAAGATAACTTTTAAGAAACGCAATAAATAAATAATAAATGAATCTTTATTTGCAAGGATATTTATGGTTTAAAATAAGATGTTCATTTAGTTAGAGTTTCGCATGTTCTGCTTAAAAGCGTGCAAATATTATAACTAGTAGCTAACGTTACGATTAATTGTTACAATTAAATATAGCTTGTTTTAGACATGCTACTGCAATAACAAAATTAATTTTTATTAAAAATATTATTTTTATTTTTCGTTAATATAATCTTTCATATTATTATAAATTTTTGAAATAAGTCAGGAATATAATCAGTTTTTGAATTTTTTCTCCGTTAGATCTAGTAAATAATTCTATTAAGTCTAGTAAATATTGACACTGTCATACAATATGTATTAGTACAACAGAATTTTATCCGCTGTTTTGGTATGCACACTTTTTTTTGGACGTCTTGAATATTTAGTGGCTATATCGCTTTTTTTGTTTGTACATTTCAGACGTTTTAATTGCAAACATGCACTTGTCAAATATACATTATTAAAATACGTTTAATTTTATGTAAATGTAAATACTTAGTGAATGTAACTGAATCGGTGTAAATAAATACTATGGTAGGTGGACGCTGCATACACCAAGAGGTAGGTACCTAGTTATTATTTTTTATTCAAGTCTCGATGTATGTACGGTGTCCATATTTTCTGTATTTGTGCTACAATAATTTCGTATCGTTTACTGTGCCGTCTAGGCGGTTAGCTCCACATATAGTTCTGATACATTTTTTTTTGGGCACGAAATACAAAATAACTCGTCAAAACTAGCTTTGTATTACTACACTGGTACAAGAAAATAGCAAATAGAAACAAAATCTACATTTCTGTTAGCCTCAGGTTATTACAAAATAAAAAAAAATATATATTCCACAAACGAATCGCCTAATGGCCCTTTTATTTCTCGACTTTATTCTTTTAAGCCTCATTTGTATATTCCTCTTTTGTTGGCTATTCTGAATTTACGAATTCTTTTCATTTTAATTTGGCCAGAAAATGAATAATACTTTATTATGGCACAACTTTTATAGAAGGGGGATTGAAGTTTTTACTTGTTAATAAAAGAAACTTGGCAGACTGCGATCTGCGAGTTGGATTGTTAAGCAAACATAACTTTACTAAGCAAATATATAATTATAAGCGCCAAAGCCTAATGGTTAAGATTACAGTCTGCGAAACGTAGCTTCGAATCCACCATTCGACTATTGACGTGAACTATGTCCTAGCACAAGCTTAAGCTTAGTTGAAATATTAGTAATATTTATTAA
Source organism: Meandrusa payeni (assembly GCA_029286785.1). Lineage (NCBI taxonomy): Eukaryota > Metazoa > Arthropoda > Insecta > Lepidoptera > Papilionidae > Meandrusa > Meandrusa payeni. Next base: position 907,366 of record JAGSMX010000023.1, read on the forward strand.
CAGAAATATTTCTAGCATGTTATTTAAAAATATATATGGAGGATGTTCAGTAATACAATGTCCAACTGGGTGGTAGGTATATATAACAGCCTCGATAAAAATAATAAAAAAAATATATATGGAAGATGTCCAGTAATACAACGTCCAAGTGGGTGGTAGGTATGTATAACAGCCTCGACAAAAATAATAAAAAAAAATATATATGGAGGATGTCCAGTAATACAACGTCCAAGTGGGTGGTAGGTATATATAACAGCCTCGACAAAAATAATAAAAAAATATATATGGAGGATGTCCAGTAATACAACGTCCAAGTGAGTGGTAGGTATATATAACAGCCTCGACAAAAATAATAAATAATATATATATGGAGGATGTCCAGTAATACAACGTCCAAGTGGGTGGTAGGTATGTATAACAGCCTCGACAAAAATAATAAAAAAATCCATAATATTTTTTTATATGAGAATTTTACTGAAAAATTTGAAATAATTTTCAGTACAGACTTTTGCGATATTTTTAAGTAATATAACTACAAATAGGTTAGTTTTGCCGATGTTTATAATTCGAAACACAAAGTATAATTAAAACCAGACATGTTACAATAACAGCCAACCGAATTAGTTGATTTATTTTTATTGGAAATGATGAACTTCAAGAGTAGTTTGATGAGAGTTTGGTTAGGTTCTGATTAATTCTATTTCGTAATATTCCTACGATAATTCGAAAATACAAAGAGCGCCCTCTTCGTATCCGCAAATAATACTATTTGCGGATAATATAAAATAAGCGTTTAACGTTACTATTTGAAGTCGGTTTTGTTTTTGCTCGTAATTATTGTACATGTATAATAATACATTCATATTTCGCTCTTGTAATCCTCACAAGTGAAAGTATTGTCTAATAAAATATCTGGCGAATTTACGACGGCATTTGCGTATCACATCTAGCATTTACGTCCTCTGCGAGATAGGCGGAGTGCGGCGAAGCTCGTAAAGCTTTCCCTGGGCCACTTTTCGAGATATGCCGTGATCGTCGCCGGCTCCGAATTGATTTAACGATCCGATGTCGGCGAGAAAAATTCTCGTTAAATTTCGCCAACTGTGCAAAGGTCGCCCGTGTAATAGAGATAACCGAACTCGGGAGACCGTTGTTAGAATAAGTTAATTAAATGTCGCACATACAGAAATGTAGGAGCGGCGTTGTTTGTATTAACGAGAACGCTGTCCTCTGGGTCCATTCTATGCCGACCTTTATTAAATGCTGGGGATTTTTTTTATGATTTCTTTGTTTTTCAACCGACTTCAATAAAGTAGGAGATTCTCAATTCGACTGTATTTGTTTTTCTACGTTTATTACTCTATAACTTTCGACTGGGTGAACCGATTTTGACGATTCTTTTTTTATTTGAAAGCTGGGGCTCACTACGTGCTCCTATTTCATTACACTCCTATATCCTATTTTATTGAAAATGGCGTAACAATCTATAAAATTACAATTACAGTATCAAAGTTAAAAAGTTTAAGTGACAGCCTTTATATATGTCCCACTGTTGGGCCCACGTCTTCTCTGTAAAAAGAGTATAAGGTCATAGTCCGCCACGTGGCTCTAGTACGGATTGGCAGGCAACATGTAGATTTCCTCACGATGTTTTGCTTCGCCGCCGAGTGCGTGGTAAAGCAGCACATAAAATTGCTTCATCAAATTTATTGGTGCCGGCACCGGGGATCGTAGTGGGGTTGCTAGCATTCCAACTTGAAGCGACCGCCCGGACACTGAGCTACCACGGGTCTTATTGTAGTATTATTTTCACTAAATTCTTCATATTTCTGTCACAGTTATCATGACACTGTACTAGCATATATCAAGTGGCCTCAATCAATATATTAAACTCGAATCGCGATCAAAATGTAGTAAGATCCATTTTATTTATTTACTGAGATTACTATGTTATATATAATTTTGACTTGAGTTTTAATATTCATAGTTGTTATTACTAACCAGTGTTTGCTTGAAGCTTAAGTGGTCTTTTGGGTCTTAAGTTATCTATATCTCTGACCTCCTTTTTGGAGTGATATAATTACGAGGGTCGTATTCAAAAGGGGCTCAGTTGAGCCCCTTTAATTTACGTAATTAAAAATGTTATGTTTATACCGATGTTATAAAGTTTTTATTGCATTTACTAAGTTCTAAGTAAAATAAATCCAGTGGTTTTGACCTGCAACACGCGCGAGCCATACAATTAATATTATTTAAAGGCATGTCGCCTCATAATCTACGATATTTATTACCCTTTCTCACGCCTGCCTTATTATACGACTTCTGATAGTATAAGGTACACAAAATATTGACTACCTCAATATAATCTATGTTTATATATCTAGGTTCGATACTTTGGCACTAAGTCGATGCAGTCGTTACCCACAGGGCGAATGCAGGATAGTCAAAATGGATGGCTTTATCAGGAATACTCCGTGATGCTAGAATGCCATACATCTAAAGGGTAAAACTTGTAAAACGGCAGTAAGACCAGCCATGATGTATGAAGCTGAATGTTGAGCTGTCAAAATACACCAAGAACAAAAGATGTACACAAACGAATTGAAAATGCTACGGTGGGCTACGGAATTACGAGACTCGATAAAGTTGCACCCATTGTAGAAGATGGTGGAAAGTCCTTTGCGGTGGTCATGGGGGCAAGAGACGGCTCAGGTGCACATTGTGCAGAAGGCACTTGCTATCCTAGATACCAAGAAAGGTAGAGGAGGACCGCAGACCACGTGGTGGACAACCGCTGCGAAAGATATGCAACGAGCCAAAATAGAAGTACGGACAACCCAAGGCCGTCTTGGCGACGCAACACGAGGAGGGCCAACCCCAAATAAAAGTCGTTATTACGATAACGACCAATCTCTTCATAATGTTTCTTTTCACTTTGATTTTTCACACAATTCTTTTACATTTAACGCAATAAGACTCAATTTTCTAACAGTTACTCTATTATCAAAAGATAGTTCGACATTTACTTTTTTCTCTCCCTATCCATCTATATTTAGATATAGGTATATATTTGTTGTTATATGTAATCATTTATTTGTATGTATGTTTTATAAGGTATATTTGTTTCCATTTATATGTTTTCTTTTTATTTGTTATTTTTCTCTTCTATATTGCATCCGTTACTTTGTCCACAAGTCCAAAGAAGAATGCCAGAGATTGTCTTGGAACATTAAGTACGCCTTTTTGCACTTCAAGAATTGTTAGCGCCGAAAAGTGGCAGAAGAAACTCCGCATCGCTTCTACCATTAACAGGGGAAATCTGCCTTTGACGTGGCTTTAACGTAAACAGGGGGTGGTAACTTGCATCGATCGCAGTCTCACAAGCTATTTTCTTATCGTTAACTGTTAGTTGCAATAGACGTGCATCTATCGTCATTTTGAATATTACAAGTACATTTACGAGTAAAAACAAAAATCCACTTGAAATCGAATCAAACGTTATTAAGCGCGGATGCCCTCTTTGTCTTTCCGAACTATTGTAGGAATATTACGAAATTTAATTCAGCTAACCTAACCAAAGTCTCATCAAACCACCCTTGAAGTATTTTCTTTCCAATGAAAAATGAATCTTCGAAATCGGATAGCGTTGTATTCGTCCATTTGCCGCGCACATACTTAATGCAATTTTAAGACTTATATGGTATTCTCATGTACGTCATCGTCAGAATTAGACCGCTGTCAATCCATTAAAATAAACGGTCACTAGCGGGATTTGGTGAACCTGTTCGATTTGGAGACCTTAAAGAAACGAGCCGTCTACTTTCTCAACGCACCAGCAGCTCGTATGGATGTTCATGGATGACCGTGATCACTTAGATCAGGTGAGCTGTTTTTTTTCAGCCCTGTAGTTCTGGGCTCTCAAGAATAAGACAACGGTATCCCTTGCCTGTCGTTGAAGGCGACTAAAAGGGGCCTTGGGTTTACTGGGCGATAAGAGTGGGGACCTTTGTCGTCCGCCAAGGTGGACCCGAAAAGAAAGCGGGGTGGTTGAAGATTTCCTCCCCGAGAGCAAAAAAAAAGAAAGATGAGCTGTAAGGTTGTTTGCAAATTTTACTATAAAAAAATGACCACACTAAAGAAGTGACTGACTGACGGACTAATGGACGTTTCCTCATATTACTTCTCCTCAAAAATAACAAAAAATTAAATTGTTTAGACTACTATTCATTAATCTCATTTACCATCGAAATTAATCTAGTAACAGGTGTAAGCCAATGTAAGTAATTATGGGAACATAAATTAAAACTTATAAAATTAACATAAACATAAGAACAGTAAGATATACTCGTAGCATGTGAGGCGCTACTAAATTCGCTTCCAATTTAAATTCGAACATCTGGCTTTCGTGGGAACCACGTGTTTAATTATACAACTATGAATACGTTATACAAAGTATAGCAAGTAATAGGGGAATGGAAACGTATGGCCCAAGTTAAGATAGAAAGATAAATTCTTTTTTGTGACAAAATATAGGTTGTCAAATATCTCCCTTCCGCCTTTTTGTCTTTTGAATTTCGCGGCTATGTACAAAGCGCTACAGAGCTCGTATCTAGCAATACTATACATAATTTGAAAGGTCTTGACATAACCTACAAAACGACGCTATGCATAATTAGTTTGGATATTCCGTTCAACAGTTATAAACGTGTAAACATGGAGTTCACTAACGCCGAAATTCGCGCTATTTTAAAGTTTTCCTTCGTTAAAGGCAAATCCGCTAGAGAAACGTTCCGTGAGATTAATGGTGTTTTGGGGGATGGTACTCTATCACTTCGAACCACGGAGGAATGGTTTCGACGATTCAGAGCCGGTGAAAACGACACCATGGATAAGCCAGCCGGCGGAAGACCTGTGACGACAAATACCGATCAAATCATGGACTACATCGAGTTAGACCGGCATGTGGCATCTCGTGACATCGCCCAGGAGATGGGAGTTAGTCACCAAACCATTTTAAACCATCTGCAGAAGGCTGGATACAAAAAAAAGCTTGATGTTTGGGTGCCGCATGACACAAAAGGCGGAAGAGAGATATTTGACAACCATTACATGTGCAAAGGCGAACTTAATGCTATTTAGCATTTTCGCCCAGCTAACCTTTAGTGGTTAAAAGCATGCTAACTGTATAGTATAAATACAGAGATACATCAATATAAATATAATAATAAACATATACATGGAATAAATAAACGATAATATATATACCAGTTTGTACATTTCATTGTTTGAGTAGAAAGTATTCAGATACACGCGATTTAAAGACATTAGTTGACGAAGCCTCCCTAATCTCAATCGGCAAACTATTTCATAGTTTTATAGATGTACAGGTAAAAGAATTGCCATAAAAAGTGTAGCTGTATAGATTCATACATAAATAGAAAGGCATATCAAGGTACTGTCATTGTTAGCTTTTCTTTGGTTGTTAGTTCACATATATATATATATATATATATATATATATATATATACCAGAGACTTAATTAATACCATACCATTTAAAAAAAACGAGTGTGCTTTAGACAATACAACGAATTGATGTGTGCACGCACTGCACTCCCTTGCTCCTACAGTGTAATACAGACAATAGTCCTGCACTGTGTCTTACATCTACGAAACGTTCGGCTAAGAGAGAAAGAAAATGTTGCACCTCTCTCTCTTACTATCTTTACCAACTTATATTTCCATCTCAATTTCACCCGATCACACTTTTCGTAATGCAATCACCTGCTTACTCTCCAAGTCAAGCGTGCGTAAAGAAGTTTTACTTCAAAAATAGAAATTTTAAATTCGCTTCATATATGGCAGCGGGACGAGTACACAAATATAATTGCCACCAATTGCCAGAATCGTTTTTTGAATTCGACGAAAGGTCAATAAAAAGTCCAGTCCCAATAAAATGTGCACGAAAAAAGACTATAGGCTAATCCACTGTTATATAAAGTAGATAATTACGAGTATACTTGTTGGAGAGGAGATCGCATTTAGTGATACAAAAAGTATATTTACGAGTAAAAGCAAAACCTGACTTCAAATCGAATTACATGTTATTACGTGTCTCTTTTGTTTTTCTGAATTATCATAGGAATATTACAAAATCGAATTAATCAGAACGTTACCAAACTCTCATCAAACTACCCTTGAAGTACATCCCTTCCAATAAAAAAATGAATCATTGAAATCGGTTGGCGTGATATCTAGTTATTCGTACAATTGTGACGCACATATTTGGGACAAATTTAAGACTTAGTGTTTATTCATACTATTATAATAATTGGTACAAGTGGGACGACACGGGAATCACCAGGTTATAAATGAATCATCAAAGTTCACCTAATCGAAAGTTATGAGATAACACACATTAAAGAAAACATGCAGACAAAATGAGAGCCTTCATTTTGAAGTCGGTTGTTAACGTTACCGATAAGAGTACAATCATGACAGCTTTATATTCCCTACCGCCACCGCTTATGACTTAGAACTACTACTACTACTACTAGTACTCCGTAACTTCTTAGCGTGAAAGCATTGTATTATATTATTGAGTGACAAAAAGAAAACCAAAGATGGAAAATATGGATTAAGGTTTTCGAAAAAAAAATGCATGAGTAAATAGATGTGTAAATTTGAAACTGGAATTCCTAACTAAAGAGGAGATATTTGACATCAAAGTGGCCAGTACGACAAAACGCCAATTTCCCATCATAAGGATTCATGAATATACCTTCATAAGTATATTCATGAATCATGGAAATCGTTTGACGTGATATTGAGTTATTCATCCATTTGTTGCGCACATACGCGTCAATAGCCTAATGGTTTAGGGTACGGCCTGCGAATCGTATGGTCGTGGGTTCGAATCCACCATTCGACTATTGACGTGAACCATGTCCTATCACAAGCTTAAGCTTAGTTGGAATGGTTAACAAGATTGTTAGTAATATTTATGAAAAAAACAAAAGAAATATTGCTAGCTTTCTTTACAAAAAAAATACTTAAAACAAATTTATGTGACGTATTTTTAGTAGTGTAACTAGTTAAGTCATTGTGCAATATTGTATATTAACTAATTAATTCGTTATATTACATGAATATAACGCCTAATTACATGAATAAATGCCTGCTAATAAAGTTTATATTGAGTACGGCTTCAGATCTAATCCGTAATGGGTAAACCTTCCAAGTGCTATAACAACAACAAAAATATTACTTAAATTCCGTGGGAATAAGCGACCCTTGTTTGCGTTGATCGAACGTTTCCCCTAATAAATACCATACAAAAGCTTCACACAACAAAAGTTGCCGCACCTCCGCACCGTTTTAACTTTAACAAGATCATTGATGTAATATCCGATCCAATTACATCCACTTGTTTACGATGTCGGGCGTAAACCGTTCCTGTATATAATCGTTTAATGCCCATATCACAGTGTGAACAACGGTTATGGCAGTCGCGTTATGCCGAGCTGAACTCTATCCTACTGGCACGCTGTTTTATCCTGATAGTAATCTCTAAATAGGACATTAAAATGTCATCTAGGCATTGCACACAAACATTAATACAGATTATAACTGTGTTCGATATTAATACTAGTAAGTGTAATTAATTTTACCTTTAAACTTGAGATATTGCCATAATATTTGCGAACTATATGCTTAATAGCTATTTTATCAGAGCATCTAATGAATTCAACAACCTGTGTAAGAAATTCAATAATGTCGACCTATTTTACGTCAGTGATGCCTCACTACGTAAAATAGGTCGCTTTTTATAAGTAAATTTAGCGAAATTTTGTCTGCGGGACCATGATACTCTTTTCCAATATTGTGTTACCTAAGTTTGCGTCTTTAGTGTTTTATTTTTTCCCTAATTTATTTGCGAAAACTTGTTATCTGCTAATCTAGTGATTTATTTGTAAATTATATAACAAGCATTGAATAGCTGTAAGTTTTCCTGTATCAAATAAATAAATAAAATAAATAAATAATATTTTTTTATAATACGATAATTACTATTAAGGTATCGACGCAAAATCACTATAGCAAGTATAAGTTTATTTTGGAGTTAAACGAAATCCGACTACAAATCGAATGAAACGTTAAACGCGCGGAAGCCCTCTTTGTATTTCCGAATTATCGTAGTAATATTAATAAATATAATTAATCATAACCTAACTAGACTCATGAAACTACCCTTGAAATGTATTTAAAAATTATTTGTATTATTTTATTTTGCTTTCCATGAAAAAATGAATTTTCGAAATTGGTTGGATTTTCTCATGGACGCCATTGTCAAAAATTGGACCACACAGGAAGGACCAGCTTTCAAATAAAGAAAGAATCATCTAAATTGGTCCACCCAGTCGAAGGTTATGAGGTAATAAACATAAAAACATACAGTCGAATTGAGAACCTCTATTTTTGCAGTCGGTAGAAAAATTACTAGACATAAACAGAAGTTTGTATTTAAACAAATTAAACAAGGAGAATTCTGTTCTGTCACTTAAATACAGATTTTGAATTATTTTTTGTTGTAAAAGGGTTTCCGTGCGTAGGAGCGCTTAATCCGTCACTATACGTTTATTACAATTTATGTCCCGAGGAAGTTGTTTTTTTTGTTCACTTCAGCGTAGATTTGATTTGTAGTCAGTTTTTGTTTTTATACTCTAGCTGCTTGTATAATATTTTTTTTTATGCTTGCAAACTAGCGCTTGACCGTGATCCCACCTGGTGTGTGTTAAGTGGTAATATAGTCGAAAGATGGTACGCGCTAGTTTAGTAAGTGCCTATTCACTCTACTCTTGTAGGCTCCCACGTCGTACTTGGACGGAAAGGCTGAGGCCGGCAACTTATTCCCCTCCTTTGCTGTACGCACGATGAACGATGACTCAAATTAGTCTTCTTCATAATGCTGAGTAACACTCAATTAACGAAATGCATTTCTTAAGATCATATTCGCTAACAAAACTACAATTATAACCTCTAATTTAGCGCTAGATGTTTTTAAATTGTGAAACCTTAATATTAATAAATTTTAAACAATATTATCAAAGAGAAAAGTACATATTAAATAATTTTATATGTAATATAATTAAATAATTTATTAAATATATTAATTAATTTGTATGTCTGTATTTACATACGTAAACACACGGACACACAAATTATTATTTTTTATACTTTCTTGAAATGTAGTTCCCAATGGTTAGGCGCACTGGCTTAGAATGCCTATTAACTCTACTCTCGAAACACCCACATTGTAATCTGAGGGAAAGACGGACGCGGGCAAACCATTCCAATCCTTTACTTTACGAACAATGAAAGATAAAGCAAAATAGAAGAATAATGATAAAATTACTATTCGACATTCGTCTTCTTCCTGTTAGCTCGATTTCCTTCTTGACGAAATACACAGATTGCGCAGAGAAGCTGGCCTTGGCTATTTCACCGGATTGAGAGACATAGCTCTTAGATCCGAAGAAACTCCAGCAACGGTCACACATCCACGGGGTGGTGCCTACCCATAAAATAGCGGTGAATTAATCGCAACCTCCGACGGTCGGGAATGGACGCTTTGTGAATTTGCAAAGATCTAGCCTCTGCAATGGTAATTGCCGGATCGTTAAGAACGTGTCTCGGCCTCCGGCTGACGAGACGGATTTTAGTAGAGAAAGGATTTCTTGTAAGTGGCGGCACTTACAAGAAGTTTGTGCAACATGTGGGTGCTTTCTTTATGCTACTGTTTGACCCGACCTCAAAGGGAGCGAAGAAGCTGGTGGCTATGGCCATACAACATTGATGACTTTCTTTCACGCTTCATGCGACTGATGTGTGTGTACTTAGCTTAGGGTATGGTAGGTCCGTGTGGTGTAACCGCTTCACGGGCGTCCGGCGCTGCAGAGCTAAGCTCCTTAGCCTGCAGCGCAAGATGGCCATTCGGATCGCACGAGGATACCGTACGGTATCATACGAGGCGGCCACTATCCTGGCTCGGTTCCCGCCGCTCGACATTTTGGCGGAGCTGGACGCGCGTGTGTACACGCGCGTCCGGGCCGTCGACGGCGGGGCCGGGCCGCCCCTGGATGCGGGAGAGGTGCGTCGGCAGGAGCACAGGCGGGCGATGGAGGTCTGGCGCGAGCGGCTCTCAGAGCGTCGTTGCTCGCGCCAACGCATCGTCTGTGCCTTCCTGCCGAACTTCGAAGCCTGGCTTAAAAAGGAGGAATGACGCGCACGTCACATACCGCCTGACACAGGTACTCACCGGGCACGGGTGCTTCGGTGAGTACCTGAACAGGATAGGGCGCGAACCGACCGCGCAATGCCACCATTGTGGCTGCGACCGGGATTCCGCGCAGCACACGCTAGCCGTGTGCTCCGCGTGGGAGGCGGAGCGGCGGATCCTGGTCCAGCATATCGGGCAAGACCTCTCCCCGCCGGCGGCAGTAGCGGCTGCGCTGGCGGGGAGATCTAAATGGAAGGCGCTGGTCTCCTTCTGCGAGTCAGTAATGACCCAGAAGGAGACCGCAGAACGGGATCGGGAGAGGGCCGATCCCGTTCGAGATGGCGCAGGCGGGCCGGTGGGAGACCGGCCCGCAGCCCTGTAGTTCTGGGCTCTCAAGAATAAGACTACGGTATCCCCTGCCTGTCGTAGGAGGCGACTAAAAGGGGCCTCGGGTTCACTGGGCGACAAGGGTGGGGGCCTGAGTCGTCCACCAAAGTGGACCCGGGAAGAAGGCGACACCGGCTGGCCCGTGTCGCCTTGCGCTGCGAGGGCACAGGGGGGGAGGGAGTAACCTCCCCCCCCGGGACGTGCTCTCCTTGAGCACAGTGCAGAGGGGCTCCGGTGCGTTCCACTGGAGATCCCGGAGCCCCTCGTCATGCACCGAGGAAAGGGCCACCGGGGAGGTTTTAGTGGGTAAGAACCCCACATAACCGCCGCCTTCCCCCCAGAAGGCGGGGTATCTTCTTGAAGATTTCCTCCCCGTAAACAAAAAAAAAAAAAAAGGGTATGGTAGGTTCAGCCCTGTAGTTCTGGGCTCTCAAGAATAAGACTACGGTATCCCCTGCCTGTCGTACAAGGCGACTAAAAGGGGCCTCGGGTTCACTGGGCGACAAGGGTGGGGGCCTGAGTCGTCCACCAAAGTGGACCCGGGAAGAAGGCGACACCGGCTGGCCCGTGTCGCCTTGCGCTGCGAGGGCACAGGGGGGGAGGGAGTAACCTCCCCCCCCGGGACGTGCTCTCCTTGAGCACAGTGCAGAGGGGCTCCGGTGCGTTCCACTGGAGATCCCGGAGCCCCTCGTCATGCACCGAGGAAAGGGCCACCGGGGAGGTTTTAGTGGGTAAGAACCCCACATAACCGCCGCCTTCCCCCCAGAAGGCGGGGTATCTTCTTGAAGATTTCCTCCCCGTAAACAAAAAAAAAAAAAAAAAAAGGGTATGGTAGGTCCAGCCCTGTAGTTCTGGGCTCTCAAGAATAAGACTACGGTATCCCCTGCGTGTCGTACAAGGCGACTAAAAGGGGCCTCGGGTTCATTGGGCGACAAGGGTGGGGGCCTGAGTCGTCCACCAAAGTGGACCCGGGAAGAAGGCGACATCGGCTGGCCCGTATCGCCTTGCGCTGCGAGGGCACAGGGGGGGAGGGAGTAACCTCCCCCCCCCGGGACGTGCTCTCCTTGAGCACAGTGCAGAGGGGCTCCGGTGCGTTCCACTGGAGATCCCGGAGCCCCTCGTCATGCACCGAGGAAAGCGCCACCGGGGAGGTAAGAATCCCACATAACCGCCGCCTTCCCCCCAGAAGGCGGGGTATCTTTGTGAAGATTTCCTCCCCGTCAACAAAAAAAAACGGTATGGTAGGGCTGACATGCCCAAAAGGGCTAAAGTCTCCATTAAGTAAAGAAGGAAAAAAAAGAAGTTTGTAAGATTGATCGTAGTCTCGAAAAACCGTCGAGATGCCTGCTTAGAGAATTTGTTAGCTCGGTCATATTTATGGAGGTATCGCGCATTATTATAGCTCTTATATCTCCAGCTTTCAGTTCTCCAATTTAGAAACTAAATTATGTACTAAAATTGTGCCACTTTTACGACTACTGCTAATATACGGCCTGTCTTATACTTCGACGAGTTTATAGATTTATGAAAAATTACGAGGCGGTTGGGCGGGCGGAGAATATCTTTATTTATTATCCGGGCCGACGTTAAAGCGCCCATTGCCTTGAATTACTGACATTGGAAAACTCGTACAGCTGCATGTCGAAATTATTTTTAGTAATCAAATGGTTATTGTGAATTGAAAAAAAAAAGATAATTATAGCCGCGGTAGCCATAGTACGCTAGCGGAGTTCGATTTACTACGTTCGTGTTACAAAATTTTCAAAGACACGTGAAATCTGCCTAGACTAGAGCCGCGTGGCAGATAATGCCCTATTTAACTAATTTCAAAAACGGAAGAGGTTCCCAATTAGTCTGTATGTTTATTTATTATGTTTATGCTTGTTTTCTCTAACTTTCGACGGGGTGAACCGATTTTGATGATTCTTTCTTCATTTTAAAGCTGGGAAGCATCCCATGTGGTCATTTCAATTCGGTCCAATTCTGACAACGGCAAACATGATAAAACAATATAATTCTAATATTTGCATTAAGTAAGTGTGCGACAAATGAACGAATAACTATTCTTTAACTAATAAATTTCGACGATTCATTTTATATTGGAAAGGATGTACTTCAAGGGTAGTTATAGTATGGTTAGGTTCTGATTAGTCCGTAATATTCCTATAATAACGTTTATCGTTTAATAATAGCATTTGACGATTGATTAGATTTGAAGTCGGTATATGTTTTTGTTCGAAAAAATACTTGTATTTTAAGCTTCACATAGCATATTGGAGAGAACATCGAGACTGGGTAAGCATTCGCAACGGTCCTATCGTCGGCGATTAAGGAGGTTATAATTAATAATATTAATTATTAAAATATCATCAAATTTCTATAGGCCCAGACGTTAGTATTGACTAACAAAGAGCTTTCAACATCTGTAATTATTCTACTTATAAGTCATTTATTTGAGTTTGAATAATTTACAATTGAATAAACAATGTACTTAATTTCAAAGTCGTTTTAAATAATTAATTTAGTAAAGTTGCCATGTTAAATTTGTCTGTAAAACTCGTTTAGACAGTAAATTAAGGTATTCATAAAACAAAGTTTGTCCTATATATAGGGGGATAAATCAATTTCGTCGTTTAGTCGCGTTCATTTTGCTCGCAGTTTAATGAACATGCCATAGGCTTTGCGGGGTATTTGAAATTTTGTTTGCGTTAGACTTGGATAAATATGAGATCGTGAAACATTTATGACTACTTATTTAAAGCTATGTAGATAACCTTGAAAATTCTGCTAACACTCAAGTACAGGCGTGAACGCTTCAGTGTTTTACAGCAAGCATTTTAAAATATGAGCTCAGTAATTGCATGATTTAATTCCCCTATCCTTTCACCATCGGATTTCAAAACGCTTTGCTCCATTTGATCGGGCCTTTAGAACGTCCCTCAAACCCGAACGAAGCGCTTTGCTTCGTCTTTCATTATTCGTACAGCAAAGGACAGGAATAGTTTGCCCGCGTCTGTTTTTCCCTCCGTTAACAATACGAGTGTTATTAGAATGAATAGGCCTTTACAAATCTAGTGTGCCTTATCATCTAGGATTGCATTTTTGTCATCAATGGTCGTAAGGTCATGCGTTCGAATGCACTATTAGGCTATTGACGTGAACCACCTCCTTAAATAAGCCTAAGCTTATTTAGATTGGTTAGTAATATTTGCGAAAAAAATATTGTAAGCTGTTTAAAAATAAAATTCTATTTTCTACTAGCTGGGCCTCCCGGTGTTACCCGCGTTTAAAAACTATTTATTTCCACTTAAGATCAGGTCTAATCTTGTTTTGAATGAATAAAACATTGGTACAGTATATTTTGAGGTAGATTGTATAATTTTTTTTAAACAAGCAGTTATTATAGCTTATGGGATGGGAGATTCGAACTTTTTTTTTGTTGACCTCTTGTTCGTCGGTGCGTGGTGAGGGGCTCCGGGGTCCCCAGTGGAAAACACCGGCACCCTCTGCACTGTGGTCTCCGGAGAGCACTTTCCGTAGGGGGAGGTTAATCCCTCCCATTGTGCCCGCGCAGTGGAAGGCAACACGGGCCAGCTGATTCCCGGGCCCCCTTCAGCGGACGACAAAGGCCCCCGCCCTTGGCGCCCAGTGAACCCGAGGCCCTTTTTAGCCGCCTTCTACAACAAGCAGGGGATACCGAGAAAGATTCGAAGCTTTCAGCTCGTCGTAATAATAAATAATAATTTCTTTACTAATAAGTAATATCTATGCTATCTCTGCCTACCTCCCTATGTTTAGTGTGAATAATAAAGAAGAAGAGTGAGATCATGTACAAAACAAAGCGCTGAGAAATATACGTATACATAAAACTTATCCATCGCGGATATCGATTATATTTTATTTTTAGTCTTTCGCAAGGGACGCAAACCGTACCCTTTATTTACATGCTTGAACATATATGTTTAACCTACGTCTTTATATGGCCGGGTCATGAAAGAACTCTGACTGGCGCTATCGAAAAAGGTTCCTTTATGGACAGAGCAAGGAAAGAATGTAACATTAAATATTCGTAAATTAAAATATATTATGTAACATATAGGACCTTCTTAGATGTATTATTTTTATAATTTTCTTTTCCAGTGGAGCTTCGAGACGTCGTTGTGTTCTTGTCGGTTCAGAGGAGATCCACACACTTTAACTGATTTAACACAACTATCACAAATTATGTCGGGCACACCTATTTAAAATCGATACTCCCGATCCGAGATAATCTATGTCGCATCATCTAACATCGACATAAATGAAGCCATGGACAAAGCCACAAATTAAATCAATAATCGATTACTCTATACTAAAATGTAACTCATATTATTTGTTGGACCTGAAGACACATACATCAAAAAAGCTCTATATAAAATAGAAATGATACTAATGAAATAAAATTCTTAGTAAATGAAAGTAGACACCGATTTCTGAAACGCAGGCCCATCTCTTTTCTTTGTGTATATTTATGTATTTTTAGAAATAAAAATTATTATTATTATAAAATAGTTTGAAACAGAGCGAAGCGTCAATAGTCTAATGGTTTAGGATACGGCCTGCAAATCGTAAGGTCGTGGGTTCGAATCCACCAGTCGACTATTGCCGTGAACCATGTCCTAGCACAAGCTTAAGCTTAGTTGGAATGGTTAACAAGATTGTTAGTTATATTTAAGGAAAAAAAAAAGAAATATTGCTAGCTTTCTTTTTTTAAAAAAAAGAGCAAGGGGATGTTGTTAACTAAACGTTCACCATCAAGAAAAACATGAAATACATTTGTAATATAAAAAAGGGTTGACCCTTAGTTCGTAGGTGCTTAGGCCTAATGTCACGAAATGGCGTACCTTATAAATATTTACTTAACATGCCTAAATATATATCTGTCTACAATTTTATTACAGAACAATCGATGATGATTGCAACAATATGATATTGAGTACAAAAATGTTCAACTTTTAAAGCAAATGAATTTGTTATTTTCTGACATAATTATGTCGATTACGTTGAAATTATTGTGTAACTACGTTTCGCATTTAATGTCTGACACAAATTGCATTTCGGATAACGTAGCTCGCGATGTGCTGGTGGTTTAACAAAAGCCAGCCAATTTCGTCCGCCCATTAAAATAACAAAATACCGAACCAGGTTGCTCTTTCTGACACATGTTTTGACATTGGCAGTAGAATCGCTCGCGTTATTCGATATACAATTGTGACATTTATTATTGATACTACCTATACGCTTATATTTTAATTTAACTACACTCTTGAGCAAATATAAAGGGTCGGTTAAGAAAGTTTAAATATCTCGGAAGATAAAGAAATGAAATATCCTTAAAATAAAATATTTTTATAAATTTATTTATTCTTCATTAAAAAACATAAACTTAAACGAAAAAGGATATCTTACATTAACTTGGATGATACATATTTATGTATATTTTAGTACTTAGTGGCGATACTTAGGGGCTATTTATATATGAATTAATATATGAGGCTATAATTATCTACCATGCACAATTTATTTCAGTTAGCTAGCGTCTTTATCTTCCAAAATATTCAAACTTTCTTAACCGACCAATTTTTGCTCACGGCTATATTTGATCGACGTATAGTATCAGTTTGAAATTGTTCGAGAAGTTAAAACTTTACCGTCTAATATTGTGCCACCGTACCGCAGTTTTTAGAGATTAAATACCAGTATATTCCTATGCATCAAGGATTAAATATGATGAAGTAAATGCCGAAGTCGGAAATGGTGAGAACTACGTTTAAATCTCTTAACGTTTTAGGAGATGTAATTTTAAGCGTCAATAGCCTAATGGTTTAGGGTACGGACTGCGAATCGTAAGGTCGTGGGCTCGAATCTACCATTCGACTATTGTCGTGAACCATGTCCTAGCACATGCTTAAGCTTAGTTGGAATGGTTAACAAGATTGTTAGTAATATTTCTGAAAAAAAAAAAAAAATTGCTTCTTTAAAAAAAATAGAAATCACAATAGAACCAAAGGGTAGTCAACCTGAAGTAACGATTGGTGGGCCAGTTTTTTTAAAGGCATAAATCCACCGAAATTGAAGCATCTCCATTTGCAACAAAAAGAAGCTATTTTACAATCAAATATGTAAGGAACATACTTTTAAAAATGTTGCCATTACTTCATAGTTAATATTTATAACATTTATAAGTAGGGAACTTAGTTCATTCATGTGAGGAAAAGTCTTTCTTGAATTAGTCCACTAGGGGCTCAGAGTAGTATAGCAAACGATACAGTATAAGGGACTCAAATAATAATTGATTTGTAGATGTAGAGAAAGGCAATAATAACTCACAAGCTTTTTCTCCGGTTCAGCTTCACGGCGTCTCGGCATTGCTGATTACTTCAGAAAGGAACTCCGGCTTAACTTGAAGACAACAGCCAAGCTCCGCTAGGGGCGCTGCCATTCTTGTTTATTTATTCTTGATTTGCACAAAAAATTTTTGCAATACAAAAAAGGTACAAATTAGGTTTATCAGGTACAAAGGGGAATTCTTTTTACAAACCATCCTCCGGTACCCTGGATGGGCCCGAAGGGATGTGTGTACTCGGCCTGGGCGACCCCTACCCACTAAACCTTCCGCGAATTCCATCCGTTATAGGTGGGGTGCCCCGGATCTGTCAGCAACAAGGCACATTCTCTGCCATCCTACCTTGGGGTTGTGTAGACACAAAGTCACGGGTGCAAGCTATGTGAAAAAATAATAAATAAAAGAAAAATTTAAAATTATAAATGCATGCTAAAATAATACACATATAATACACCTATATACAAATAAATTAAAAAATTAAACAAAATAATTATATTTAATAATAAATAGATAAATGTATAAATACATATATATATATATGTAAGTATAGATAGATAGGGACAATAATTGTCAAACTATTCCTTGCTTAGGTATGTATCGTTACGTTCCTCCTCCAAAACCGACCATAGATCAGGCCATATAAAGGCATGGCATAGACAAAGCGCCAGTATTGACATTAAACTAGACGTCGCCCCATGAATAATATTATTGACCTAACACTTCGTTGTCAACATCATTAAATATTTTCACATTCCGTTTCCGTCGAGTACGTGCCATATCAGCAGAATAGCAGCTGTTACAATGGAAACTAGAAACAGTTAAATGACCGAGATAAGTTTTAATATATCAAGCAAGTGCTTACTTACTGTTCAACCATCTCAGAAATTAACGTTACGTATTCGTTGTTGCAAGCTGTAACTTTAAATGAAATAACCTCTCACTTGTAATTCTTAAACTATACATTTATTTATCCTGAACACAAGAAATCTATAAAAATTTTTTTTTTTTTTTTCAGAAATATTACTAACAATCTTGTTAACCATTCCAACTAAGCTTAAGCTTGTGCTAGGACATGGTTCACGGCAATAGTCGAATGATGGATTCGAACCCATGACCTTACGATTCACAGGCCGTACCCTAAGCCATTAGGCTATAGACGCTTCAAAATTGTGATAATTGTACTTCGTTATCATTATTGGTCAGTCTTAAATAAGTAGTTTTTATTTATTTTTAAGTCATGTTGGATCTTGATTTAACTGTGAATATCCTTATCACGGAAATTGTCATGCAAGAAGAATGTCCCTCTATAACTTATTGAATGACTTGAAGCTTGTTAGACTAAATTGCAACGAACGTCGAAAACGTCACCTTTTGTTCCATAAGTGGTCAATCACACAATCATGTGCATCCAGCAAGCTATAATTCAAATATCGAAGGGTATGCCATTCAACAACTTATACGGGAAAAGGCATATTCGTCTTTTCCCGTATAAGTTGTTGAATTTGCTAACGGACATTTACTACATTTTGCCACAAGAACTTAAAGTGACACTTAAAGAAAAATTTCCCAAAGAAAAATTAAAATGTTTCTTACCAAAATTAGCATCACAAAGAAAATAAGGAATAAATATTAAAATGATAAAAAATATAAAACAGTAAATTTCAAATCAGTCAATTTTCTCCATTTAGCACGCGTAGAAAAAAAGAACATCCTATAATAAAGCGTTGTAATAACTGACTGAGTTTGACGTGTTAAGAAACGTCACAACAAAAATGAACTACCGTCAGTCATTATACTCACTCGACAAATTTTATTATTATTATTTTTGTTCTGTTTCTCTGTTATTTATATTACTCTTTTTTTCAATATACTCGTATTCAATAACTGTAACAAAACACTTTATTAAATTATGGCGAATGTGCAACGCCTAGACAAACCACTGCGGTTTTCATGGCACCAAGAAATATCTTTTTTACTATGTATATATTTTTTTAAAAAAAAAGAAAGCTAGCAATATTTCTTTTCTTTTTCAGAAATATTTCTAAAATTCTTGTTAACCATTCCAATTAAGCTTAACCTTGTGCTAGGAGATGGTTCACGCCGATAGTCGTATGGTGGATTCTATCCTACGACCTCACGATTTGCAGACCTTACCCTAAACCATTAGGCTATTGACGCTTATATTGTTTGATAATAAATAAATAAAATTAAACAAATCAAACGCTAAAATATATCGCGATTTTATTACTTTGTACTAGAGTCGAAATCGTTGGTTGTAAAGTAACTGGCCAATATAATACGCATAGATGTTAAAGATTCATTTCATCTTATATTCCAAACTTATTTTATTCTGCTCCATTACAGAAGTTTTATTTTCAATATTTTGTTCCAGATTCCAATGTAACGGCGAAATGAAAAGAATTATGAAATAATGAAATCTACAGAAGATGTACAATGATTTCTTTTCGGATAACCCTATAAAGGAAACGGTAAAGAAAAAAATGATGGAAGGAATATTCATACAATTGAAGTACGAATCAACAATAGTAATACGCATTGAGTGTGCGTCATAATAAAATGAAATTTGGATTTTATATCGTATTCAGACGCTCAGCAGTGTGTGGTGATGGAGAAATTAAAACCAAAGTGAATCGAGTAAGATAAAGGTAATGAATGCTTAATTATGATAAATGTGTAATAACTTTCTAGGTATCCCAAGACAGGTAATTCTTAACAACTACGATCAAGACAGGTAATTCTTAACAACTACGATGTTGCTATGGTAACATAAATGATCTATTAATCATCCTTAATACCAAAGCCGTATTTTATTTAGACGTCTTGGTGGTCAAACTTTTCCACATTTAAACGTTTAGTTTCGCTGTAGATATTTTAGTGCGCTAATGAATTTCAGTCACATGGGATATTCGTAAATTTGTGAAACCAAAGAGTGATTTGACGACATAGGCCGTGTATTTTAAAAAATATCTCGGCAATCATTGGCGTCGTCAGTGGTTTCTCTAATTATGGAACTTGAATTATGGAAGTTAGAGCTGTTAGTTGTTATTTCTGAATAGATGTGATGGACTTTAAGTGGACGGCGACGACTCTGACTGAGCAATACTGCAGCACTTCCAGAAATTTGCTAGTCAAAGAGGAATTTTGAGATCGTCTCTTTAGACTGTAATGTCTAACATTTCATCGCATTTGTAGCGTGCTCAAAAATTAAATTACTATAACCGTTTTTACCGTTCCAGTAATAGTAAAAACATTTAAATTTGAGTAAAGTAAACTATCTATTGATCTATTAATATAAGAAATAAATTTAAGTATTTAACATTTAACTGCTCTCCTTTTATTAACATTCATATATACTCATATTAATTAACTAATTCCTTAACTAGCGTATTACTTAATATTAGTTGATTAAAAATGTTTTGAGATAATGCTATAGCCTTCTACACGTTTTAATAGTGTTATATGTCGGCGATACGCCAGGGGTTTCTTGTTCAGAATCCATAATGAAATACACACTCCAGATTCAGCTTGCCTTATTGTATCATGAGGGTCAGTACAAGAATGCGACGTTATTACAAAATACAGTCGTTTTTATATTGATCTCTCAATAAGTTAAACCGATACAGAATATTTGACTTCCTTTGTAACAAACAAATAAAATAACTACAAATAATTAATGAAATATAGTTAAATTATCACAATAAATATGTAATGATTTATTTAACGTGATTACGTTAATTTAGTATGAACAAATACCGTTCTTACACAGTCCCATCACAGATGGCGCTGAACTTTTATTTAATGCCTAGTTATTCCAAATTTGATTAAAGTGATAAATCAAAACAGTATTTTCGATACTAGGCGATTTGCGCCCATATATACGTCCTAATTTCTTTTTTATTAATAGTATTTATCTGTATTACTATATTTCCTTTTTTGTTACATAAATTTTTCTTATGTGATTCAGAATTAAATCAAATAATCTATATATAATATTTAAATTTCCTATTAAACAAATCGAATACATTATACAAAATATCAACTGCAAGTATTAATTTTTGTCACAATAATGCTATTTCCAAATTTTAATGGAAATATATTACAATACGGTGTGGTTAATAGCAAACATTTATTATTGCCTGTAATTCGATGTACTGTTCACTGACATTCTACTCATACAGACATTAACATGGTGAAGGGTCTGACACAGGATGTTGTAAAGATTGATAGACACCGTATTGTTAAAAGAGCAAGCATGCAAGTACTTTCTCTACAAATGAAATTAGAAAGACTTGGTACTTTTAAGTTATATAGTCTTTCATTTAATCTAATTCGAACAGAGAGCGATCGTTATCGTTTTCTCACCGCATTGTATCTGATTTGTGAGGTTTGAGGAAAAATTCAAGCATGTATTTGTTTTTTTTAGTATTTTTGCAAGGAGCCAAAAAATAACTCCTTTCATTACATAGACTGAAAATTAAACCCTCAACCTTTTGATATTTAAAAATACAATGTCATAAAAATAATATAATTTTTTATAAGGGTTTATGTAATTTAATCTGATCGGATCTTTTAATTTCTATCTTGCTAGTGAAGACAGACACCTCCCTATCTTCTGTTCAGAGGTGAAAATAGATAAATAAGCGCGTAATAATCCTTTACACTCACTGATTCATGAAGTTTCTATTTTCGAAGCCATGCATTGCAATATAAAGACCCCAGTTAATTTTGAATTTCTAGTTTGATACGGTGTTGTTACTAAGGCAAATTAGGAAATTGGTATTAAAAACTCTGGTGATAGATAACTGAATACACTAGCAGAAGCTCATGAGTATTCCGTTTTTATTTGGTAAGCATAAAACAATTGATGAAAGGGATGAGTAGTAAGTCTTTTCATTTATTTCATTATATTTATCGAAATCTAAAAGATAGCAGTTGAAATATTGATCGTTTGTATTACTTTAAAAACGAATGAGTTGACTGTCTACACTAGGAGTAAGGAAAATGAGAAGCCTATAAAAAGCGTATAGCTAATCAATCTCTGTCCATTTTGCGTAAATGAGTGTGAGGGCTTTTAAATAACAATGGAAATCTAAATCCGTAGAAATATTGATCGGTTGGGTTTCTTTAAAAACAAATGAGCTTACTCTCTCCATACCAGGAGTACATAATAATGGAAATACATCAACGGTTATTGCAATTGGAACTAACGACTAGTCACTTGTACACAGGCTGCCCCTTATGGATCAAGTAAACGTGTCAAGCAACGAGACAGGCAACGCGACGGCCGGCGGTGACGATGACTGGTCCCAAGTGGTTATGTTCAAGCTGCGCACAGCTGTTCTACTTCTCATCGTCATCATGGCTGTGCTTGGGAACTTACTTGTCATCGTCAGTGTTATGAGGCACAGGTTTGTATTGTATCCACATTGCAGTTGCAATCTGATTTGTAACAGTTTATGTTATGTTAAGTTTGTTACAGTTTTAGCATTATGTATCCTAAAATTAAAAGAGGTGTATTACGACAACATCAATTTATATCAGGCTTTATATAAGTCATTAGTATACTTTATAGTGTAAGGATAGATCATTTCTTCCTAAAGTTAATCCACTTGGAAAACATTATCACGCACAAAATCATATGTCTTAAATTTGCATCAAGTACGTGCGCCACAAATGCACGAATAACCCGATATGATGTAAATCGATTTACATTCATTATTTAGTGGAAAGGATGTACTTCAATACTAGTTTGTTGAGAATATGGTTAGGTTGTGATTAATTCTATTTCGTAACATTCCTACGATAATTCGGAACTACAAAGATTGGATTGTCCGCGCGCAATAGCGTTTAACGTTTGATTTGATTTGAAGTCGGTTTTCGTTTTTACTCTTAAATATACTTATACAGGAACCTTGCGATCCAGCAAATCACTATACTCTGTGATGAAATATTTGTAAAAAACTAAATTTCTTTACGAGCGCTTGAATTGGGAAGTAA
Source organism: Meandrusa payeni (assembly GCA_029286785.1). Classification (NCBI taxonomy): domain Eukaryota; kingdom Metazoa; phylum Arthropoda; class Insecta; order Lepidoptera; family Papilionidae; genus Meandrusa; species Meandrusa payeni. The sequence continues at coordinate 930,435 of JAGSMX010000023.1, forward strand.
GCTGGTCAATGCGTTACGAACAGTGTGATAAGTTGAGATGAATGGAAGTTGAGAAAGAGATATAAGATAGTGAAGAGAAAAAGAGAGAAAGTAACGTTTCGTATATCTAAGACACAAGAGATACAAGAGCAACAGAGAGCAGTGCGCGCGCATATTTTCTTTCTCTCTTGAACAATCGTGTATTCATTATACATTTATACATACATATTGATGGAGCTAAAGCAGTTTTACTTCAGTCATACGGTCTAAACCACTCTTTTTTTTTTTAAATACACCGTGCTCAGAAAAAGAAGTAACACAAATTAGTGCGTCGTAACGAATAAAAAGCCTATTGTCTCTCTAATGAACGTTATACGCAATATACGACGTCGTTATAAGAGTTGAAACAAGTCTTTGTTGAGCGAAATTTTTGTCGTGAACACTGCATTGTGCTAAGGTTCCTAATACAATGTTTAAAAGTTCCTTTTGTTTACTGTCCATAGTTTGTAGTGACCAAGTTAACAGCACCTGGAAAAGCCGACGGGCCACTGTTACCGTGGCATGAATTGTTTAGATTTATCATATGTATACAGTTAACATAGTAATATCTTTTAAGTTATATGTGATCAAGTATGACATTTTAAAAATTTTGAGGATTGCATTTGAATTACATATTATTAAAGAGTGACAGAACGACAATTTAATTGTTTTTCCTCAGTCATCATAGCGTAAATTTATTGACAATACCGTAAATAATACTTGAGGCCCTGATTTTAAGTCGATCGTGTTGCTTTGACTTTCGTTTAAACTAAGAACAAATTATTCTAGTTCTATTAGATTTGCGAATAATTTTTTACATTCATAATAATAATTAAATCAATAATAATTGTATAATTTATATTGTTTACATTTAATTTGTAACGTTTGGTTTTTTGCAACGATCTACTGCTCATGGAACTTCGTTTTGTTTGATGAACTATAAATATACGCTAAAGTTTCTTAATACCTACTATTTATTTTACCTATGGAAGAGATCGCATACTGCGATAAGGATGCCTTTGTCAACTTTAAGGTTATGTTTAGTTTTTACTATAATTTATAGTACTTATTTTAAATTATGAGCAATAAAGAGTCCATCTATCTAAAATTTATTTGCAGGAAACTTCGCGTCATCACCAACTACTTCGTCGTGTCCCTTGCCTTCGCCGACATCCTCGTTGCCATGGTCGTTATGCCTTTCAACTTCAGCGTTCAATTTTACCACGAGTGGATATTTGGAACTGTAATTTGCGACTTGTGGAACTCATCCGATGTGTATTTCACTTCAACGTCCATACTACATCTGTGTTGCATCTCTGTGGACAGATATTACGCTATTGTAAAACCGCTGAAATATCCAATAAAGATGACTAAAAAGGTTTGTAATGTATTAAATATATTCAATTTACCCTCACATAGAGGTTTAGGCTAAACGACCTAAGAACTACGTCACCTCTCAATCCTGTGAAATAGTCAAAGCCAGTCTTTCTGGATAATTTGTTGTGTAGTTTCTTCTTCTTCTTTCATAACACTGAATCTCTAGTTATCTTAAGTGGGATTGTGTCAAGCATAAGCTTAGGAAATAAAAAAAAGATTAACTAATTAAAGAAAACACAAATTTTCTATTCTCAGTCGCATGAGGGGTGCAGAGGAATTATTGAGAGTCGTTTCAAGACACTCGACACTAAGTGATTGGTGATTTGAATATCCTATTAGATCATTGAGGAGTTATGAGAATAATTAGAAATATTGTAGCTTAATGTAAAATTGTATAAAATGGCCCATATTCTTCTTAATATATACTGTTGTTATTCCAGATGGCGTTTGTCATGCTAGCTGCTACTTGGCTAAGTCCAATAACAATATCTTACGCTCCAATATTCATGGGCTGGTACACAACGAAGGAATACATTCAAACGAGGGTGCTCAATCAATGTGAGTTCAAAGTCAACAAACCGTATGCCGTCATTTCCAGTTCAATATCCTTTTGGATACCGTGTACAATTATGATATTCACTTACCTGGCTATATTTAAGGAGGCAAATAGACAAGAGAAAGCTTTACATGCTAGAGCAGGCAACGCAATGCTAATGCATCGACATTCCCGTGAAGTAGGAGACAAAAATGGTGCTCTGCACATTAATGCCAATACTCCAACCAAAGATAGGAATATACTAAAGATGAAAAGAGAACACAAAGCCGCCAGAACGTTGGGCATTATCATGGGTGCCTTCATTCTCTGCTGGCTGCCGTTCTTTCTTTTCTACGTGTCTACATCCTTGTGTGATACGTGCCAATATCCTGATGTGGTGACTGTCATTATGTTTTGGACTGGTTACTTTAATTCGGCGTTGAATCCGATCATTTACGCGTACTTTAATAGAGACTTTCGTAACGCATTCAAGAACACTTTAGCTTGTGCGTTTTGTAGTTTTTGTAAGCGCAGTGCTTCAGATTTGGACGCAATGGAACGTTTGGAGAGGCGTGGATCTGCACAATTAAGAGTTCCTATCCCTTCGAGAAGGACGTCTGACCTGGCGTCACTCTGAGTATCACCGAATCGCGACGTAGTGACAACAGTTTGATAGGCCTAGTTATATCTCATCGAAATTCAACGTATATTGTACTTATTTCCAAAGATGCGACTGAGTTAATTATTTCGCGTTCAGCTTACTGTTTAGGTCATTTATTTTATGCTCAGTGTGAACAAATTTAATATAACAGTTAAATGTTTTGGACATTATATTTATGTTACGAAAGTTTTATGTATCTTGTATTAGTTCTAAGTCTCATTAATGATAAGATTATTCAACTGTATGTCTCGTCGCGATACCAAAACAGAATATACTGTAATTTAAATCTTTCAACTTCATGTATTATAAGTACTACAACATAAGTAATGGGAAATAAAACAATACACATATTGATCACATCCAATCGTACCGTAATAAGTCACTGTATATTACATAAAAATCAGTATTACAATGTAATTATTCAGTCATTATTCTCGTAGTTCAGATTTTCAATTCATTCGATGAATTTTAAATCTAATATCTTAATTTTAACACGATAAGAAGATTTCTTGTAAATATTATTTTTAAGGTTAAAATAGGTGAAAGCGGGTCATTATTTATAGGCCTAATGTCTAAGTTACATTTCATATTTAATATATGATATATAAATTATACGATTTAAGAAATAGTATTCAGCTTATCGGGGTTAGATACGATTTTTTTAATAAATGTTGATATAAAGGAGACAGAGAAATGAGTATATATCGGTATATTAACTGAATCTTATAATTATATTGAATGATAATATGAATTCTGATTTAGTGAAAAATCTTTCGTTTACAGATGAATATATATTTTCCTATATGGAATCGAAACTTCATGGAAATTTTTCCATGCTTTAAAACAGAAGAAAATCCTGCATTTTCTATATGGTGGCACTATTTTAAAACCTGACTTTTGTATGAATCTCGTGTGATATCGCATCATTTGCCTAGTACGAAATGATAGTGTTATCCGACTACCTTTATTAATATCAGCTATAACTGTCATCATTTCATAATGATCTACAATTGCAATAAACAGTACTGTAAGTTAAAAGGAACTCCCACATTTTCCTAACATTTGATGCTCTTTACATAATGTACCAAAAGAAAACGTGGTAGGCAAATCAAAAGATGAGAAAGTATTGAAAAGGTCTTTGTCCACATAGATAAACATATTGAGAATAAAGTACTATATAATTACTATCTGATTGAAGGCTTATCATTATTACGTATAATGTACCGTTACCAAATGCCGGCTCTTAACCACTAGAAGTTAACTGGAACAAAATTCTTAATAGCATTAAGCTCGCCTCTGTGCATATATATATTGGTGCAATTAAAGATTATCTATCTAACGTACTTTAGCGATGTACATCAGGCAAGTCGTTTTCTCCTTGTTGCGTTTCAACAGATAAGTTCCTTTCAAAAATTTGTCACTGTCAAATGCACATGACTAAATATCTGTCTATTATTGTTATTTATTTTCTGTCTTTATTCTCTTCCTTGAATTTTTCACGTATTATGTACAAAGAGTCATTACATTTTTAATAATAATCTATGACACTAGCAATAATTTTATTGAGTCTATAGACGGAATTGTAGGAGTGACGCATATCGAGACATGCGTAGTAATCAAAGATTAAATATTAGCATATTTTATATGCTTAAGTAGAAATAAATTGTGTAGTATTTAAGACTATAATCTCAAGGCATTAATCAGTGTTATATTGATTTCTATCTCAAATACCTAGCCAGTCTGTGTAACGTAGCTTTGGATCTGTATTCATTATCATTAGACTAATACCATGTAAATTTAGGTAATCGATTTATCAAATATTTAATAAGAATCGACGATAGCTTTATTTGATCGTTTTTAGTTCGTCATTCGTCAGTTAGTATAATTGTCAATAAAATCAAAGGATTGTCTAATAGTTGTTACGTTTGTAATAATTTCATTGAATTCCATTTGAATTATTTGCACAAGTTAGTGAAGCAAAGTCAAACATGTGTTTAATCTTGTATATATTTTGTTATTGTAAATATATTGTAGCTGCTTATGTTTATTTCTTAATTATAATATAGAATAATTAGAATTAACTTGTCATTAAGTTACACTTATATGGCCGAATGTGACTACGTAATTCAATTTGCCCATCGATTTAAATCTAAGTTCTTCATTTAATAGATATCTCAACCATGAGTTAGTCCACGTGAAATAGGATTTAGAGTTGAGAGAGTTGTAGCATTCGGCCGTAAGAGTGCAAGAGATCGTTTAAGACTAGGAAGTTACTACTGTTAATATGGGGGACAAATAACGCTTCAATAGAAAAAATCGATTTTTAAAATATATATTGATGTGCTTCGATTAATCGTAACCGACCCGTTAGATTTGATGTGTCAGTGTTGTGAATTTAAATTTATATAGTAATTAAATTAATTATCACTAACCTCTATTTCTTGAAATGGATCCGCGTTGTAATTACGAAATGATATTAATTATGCACTAAAAGAAAACACTTTTATCATTTTTTTTTATTTTTGTTACCTCATAACTTTCGACTGTGTGACCTGATTTGAATGATTTTTATTTGAAAACACCAACTTCCCGTGTGATCCCATTTCAATTCGGTCCGATTCTGATGATGGCATGCGAGAAAAACTTAAGTCTAAAATTTGCATCAAGTATGTGCGCCACAAATGGACAAATAACTTTATATCGCGCAAACCGATTTCAATAATTTACTTTTTATTGTAAAAACATGTACTTCGAGAGTAGTTTGATGTGAGTTTGGTTAAGTTCTGAATAATTCTATTTCGTAATATTCCTACGATAATTCGGAAATACAAGCAGAGCATCCGCGCGTTAAACGTTTAATTCGATTTGAAGTCGGTTTTTGTTTTTTCTCGTAAATATATTTGTGTAGAGTGCGATTTAAATTTCTGTTTCTCGTGTTTATAAACAACCGGAAGTTAAGATGAGTTAATTGAGGGCTGCATGTTTTATTATTTCAATTTCATTTAGGAAAACGTTCATAATTATAACGAGAATCGGACTCCTTCGGCGTAAATTGGCGCTTGGTAAACCTAAAATATTTACGGTAATGTCGCTGGATAGATGCTTTGTATTTAGATTTTGAAAATTGGAGAGAATATTAAATCTAACTTATATACTAATTTCCACTTCACCCACTATAGATGAAAGTTTCTTCCTTGTCAGACTTTGTAGGAACATAACCTTTAAAACTCGAAAGATTCGGTCTTGTAAATTCAATGTGTCTTCCTTCGTATAAGATCTTAGAGCTCAATATAAATTATTGTTAGATTAATAATAGAAGACAACTTAGAAATACCATTAAATTAATTAAATATCGTAGCTATTGTGACTGTATGTATCCGAGAATGTTTGGTGTGGTCTCTGAGACCAATCTCCTGGTACCACGAGGAGCAAGGACTGCAAAATATAAAGAAGTAATAATTTATGGTTGTGACTTCATTAGATATTACAACTAACGAATATCTATAATTATGTCATATTAAATAACTATCGAATCATGGATATCATTTTGTTGTTGAATTAATTTCACTTATATAATCTCGATTAATTCAATCCCCAAACACATTTCTCTTTTTTGTTGTAATCCGTCCATTTGTTTTATTTTCTCAAAACCTATCTTATGATGTTATGTTTTTATTTAAAACGTGTGTGTGTTAGCTTACTACGTAGCGTATTAATAAATGTTTTTTCCATTTGTATATATAGCAATAATTCTTTAGATATAACAAGTACATAGCTACATTGTTTTCATTGCGTAATTTGATTTTGCAAATTACCCTTCGTACTATTAAAAGGAGAGCAATACGTAATTTTAAATCTGATTGTATTGATGAAACTAGATTTAAAATTAGAATAATCTGGTTTTAATTTCTTGTTTAAATATTGTCTTACTAAAACTGGTATTAGAAAAGTAGACAATCTCCTAGATTTCACCGAATGTCACACGAATTTTTACGACAGTTAATTTACCTGTAACTGTACAGCTATAAACTCTGGAATAGCTTGCCGATTGGGATTAGGGAGGCTTCGTCAACTAATGTCTTTAAATGGCGTGTATCTGAATACTTTCTATTCAATGAATGAAATGTACAAACTGGTATATATATTATCGTTTATTTATTCCATGTATATGTTTATTTTTATATTTATATTGATGTATCTCTGTATTTATATGTAAATGTATGTTTATTTATCTATATAATGTTTTTAAGGGCACTATACAGTTAGCCTGCTGTTAACCACTAAAGGTTAGCTGGAAGCCTTTGTACATATACTTTGGTGCAATAAAGGATTTATCTATCTATCTATCTATGAATGGATTTTTGTTTTATTGTAGTTTGATGTTTATTGAATTTGATTGATGATATATTTTGTTGAAGGTCTTCGAGACTAACCTGTTGCATCCTTTCTGGACTGTGATAGTTTTAGGATATTTTAAATAAATTGTTATGTTTTGTCCTTAATTTTATTGTTGTTTAACGATTTTATTTTTCTGTAATTTTGAATTTTATTAATGTTATCTGTTAGTTTATTATTTATTTTAACGTCACGTTTTGTCATTTAAATGATTGTAAATATTTCTTTCACTCCTATTAATTAGTTCGACATAATTTATATCACGACATAATTATACATAAAATATAACTTGTAATTTAGTTGTAATGGTACATTTTACATTATTTGATGGAATTGCATGGTGATATTATAATTTTTAGATCTTTACCTGATCAAATGTGCGTGTAATCAAATGCTTTTTGCAAAATAAAGAAAATGTTTCGTAAATATATTTGTTGTTTTTATCCCCCTAAGAATGTTACCACCTATATGTCCCAATGCTGGGGTACATGGGATACAAGTGCCTTAGAAAATTTTCTAACACCCGCAGGTTAGTTAATATAAATATCACTGAGATCGCTTTTTTTTTTTTAAAAGAAAGCTAGCAACATTTCTTTTTTTTTTGAAATATTACTAACAATCTTGTTAACCATAAATAATTTCGTCAGTAGAAGTCAGTAAATAGAAAAGTTTTAGCTATTTACTGACTTCTAATATTATCGTTTCTAATATTAATCATGGTATAAAACAATTTTTAAGCATATTATCGAATGTAATTTCAACCGACTTTAAAAAAAGGGGTTTTTAATTCGTTTTTATGTTTGTCACTTCATAACTTTCGATTGTATGATTGATGATTACTTTTTAATTAAAAGCTGTTTCTTCCCATTTCATTTTTTTATTACACTTATATAATATAAATTTAAAAGGATTTTCTCATGCATGCCATTGCCAGAATTAGACCAAATGAATGGGGCCACACGGGAAGCACTAACTTTCAAATGAAAGAATCATCGAGATCGGACCACACAGTCGAAAGGTAACTAACCATAGAAAAAGAAACATCCAGACGAACACAGGAGCTCCTCCTTTTTTTAAGTCGATTGAAAATAAAATTACACACGTTAAAATCCGTGAAAAATAGTTTTATTTATCTTATTTAGTAGACGTTGCCTGAGTTAATAGAATTATTAGGGAGACGAGTTATGCAGACACTTATGTCATGAATACAGTTGAGAATTGACAACTTGAGCCTAATTTATTAAGGGACTTCCCCCCACTTGTTTATTTTTGACGACACGGAGCTCTATCATTGACAACTTGGCACGAGTCCAAATCCATTACATATTCCAGTTGCCACCATACATTAGGCCGATATAAATAGACTATAAGTGTTCACGATAAACAAAATATTATAATGTTATTGCGTCACTCTTATTTTATATAGTCCGGGCATCAAGTCGCGTCAAAAGTAACATTTGACATCGCGGTTTTCTCACAGCATGCCATTAACATCATTCCAGCCGTAAGAAATCCACTGTATGACATAGGCCTTCCTCAGTGATTTTATAGAAGTCTCAATTTTAATCGGCTTGCATCCAGTTTCTTCGATCGGCTTTTATAAGATCGTCAGACCACTTTAGTCCAGCCTTTATATCTGTCCCACTGCTGGGCACACAGGCGTTCTTTGTAAAGAGAGTATAAGGGCATAGTCCTTAGAGACTTCATATATTTTCAAATTCTGGAACGTGTAAGTTTCGTCACGATGTTTTACTTCACCGGCCAGCGCGTGGTAGATCAGCACATAAAATTGCAACAGCAAATTTATTGATGCCGGCACCGACGATCGAACTCGGGTTGCTAGCGTACTACGCAGCTTGAGGCGACCGCTCGGACACCGAGCTATCGCGGCTCAGATCACGTTGTAGGCCTCTTTCAAAAATGCCCTTTCGTTGCACTTTAATTTATTCACTTTTTAAGATGTGTTAAGTTAACACTTAAATAGAAATAACTTATTTCAATGGTGAGGCTCCGTCATCCACAAAGTAAACGTCTTGGCTTTTAAATTCTTTAGAAATATTGAGATACATAAAGTTAAGATCTAATATCAGAAGGCATTCTCTGCCTACTCTAGAGACAAAGTTGGTGGAAGCTTAAAGAGATGAAAAGGTAAAAATTAAATAATAAGTACAGCATAAATAAACAAACATTTATAAATACGGTCTTAAGATTTACCTGACTTTAGATAAAAACAGTCGCTTCGAATGTCACAGACTACGATGATAGATGTCTTTTTAGTCTGTGACAATAGGTCATCGAGAATTGTCGACTTAATGCCCAACACAATAACAGCTGTTACATACACTGCAATACAGAAGTATAACACATTTACAAATCAAAATATAATAATAAATAGGCTCTCGCATGCTGCTCTTCTATCTCGACCTTTCGTTCGCCTCGCCCTTTAGCCCTCATCGGGAGGACCCTTGTGTCGAGTTACTAGCGATAGAGGTTCAGGCTAAGCGACCTAAGAGCTATGCCACCTCTCAATCCAGTGAAGCAGTCGAGGCCAGCTTCTCTGGCCAATCTGTGTAATACGTCATTAAAAAAAAAACTTCTCACGATCAGACTTTTCTGAACATAGTCACCAGGTTATTCCCTAAGTCGAGCGTGCGTAAAGAATTTTAACTACAAAAATGTATTTAATATTACATATAAAGTTGTGACGTCATCAAGAACCCTCCAATAAATCAATATTCAATATTAATAAAACCATTCACAAGTCAATATTTATGTTTTTTAGCAAGTGGGTCGAGGTTATAGACATAATTATAACAAGCCCGTTCTCGTTATAACGACGCGCTACCACACCGCGCAGTTAAGTGCAACATAAAATCTATGTATACAAGAGAAAGTGTGTGAGTTTGTGCATTATTGGCACCAAAACGGCGAGATCGATTTAAATGTAACTTTCAGAGAATCTTCAGATTGACATGGCGAGTAATCCTGTAAAGTTTGGTGACGATCGGAGCACTCCTCTTTTTGAACTGTCAAATACAGTTTTTATTTACTATGATACTTCTACTACGGTTATGATATTGTATTCATTGATATGTACATGGAAGTAGGTAATGATCTTCATCTGCCTGAGAAGAGAATTAATACGGAGAGAAATGAATAATGGTGTGGTAAATTCACCGCCGAGCGCTTGTATTACAACAACCACATAAAATTACAACAAGCTAAATTATTGGTGCCGTCACCGCCGACAATCGATTTTGTTTTAGCTTAATCTATACAAATAAATAAAATTGGAATGTCTGTTTGTAATATTAAAATAACCGATCTTTACTACATACGTATTAATATATAAATAACAAATACATATTACTGTCTATGCGGTACATGTACCAAACTAACATTTTTTTTTTAATTTTTGTCTGTTGGTTCCGGCTACTGTATAAAACGGATGGGCCAATTTTAGAACATTTCAGCCCTGTAGTTCTGGGCTCTCAAGAATAAGACTACGGTATCCCCTGCCTGTCGTACAAGGCGACTAAAGGGGCCTCGGGTTCACTGGGCGACAAGGGTGAGGGCCTGCGTCGTCCACCAAAGTGGACGTGGGAAGAAGGCGACATCGGCTGGCCCGTGTCGCCTTGCGCTGCGAGGGCACAGGGGAGGGAGTAACCTCCCCGGGACGTGCTCTCCTTGAGCAGAGTGCAGTGGGGCTCCGGTGCATTCCACGTTGAGATCCCGGAGCCCCTCGTTATGCGAGGAAAGGGCCACTGGGAGGTTTTAGTGGGTAAGAACCCACATAACCGCCGCCTTCCCCAGAAGGCGGGGTATCTTTCTGAAGATTTTCTTCCCAAAAATAGTACATTTAAACGATGTACTTCAAGAGTAGTTCGACTCGTTTAGTTAGGTTCTGATTAATTCTATTACGTAATATTCCTACGGCGGAAATACAAAGAGGACGTCCTATGACAACTACGTTGAACGTTTGATTCGATTTGAAGCTGATTTTTGTTTTAACACGTAAATATAGTTGTTTGTTTTAGAAAAATTACATAAATAGTATTTATTATATAGAAAATAGTAAAACACATATTTTCTTTTTGTTTTACTAAATTATTTCACTTCTCAAATGTTTCTGTGGCAAGTTAAAGTGGAACAAAGTTTGTAAGACTTGCGTCGAGTGTCTCACATCCACTTGGTATTAAGACAATGTGGTCCAAGAGAATTCGCTATCTGCTCATAAGGTACAAGCCCCATTCAGTTCCATAAATGTCAAGCTTGCTTTATATCTGCCAAGGACTCTGTATATAACGAAAGATAACTGTTCCGTACAGTAGAATATATAATTTTATATTTCACGGATGACGGTGCGGCGATATTTTTTTATTATTGTTTTCTCCGCGTACGTGGGTAATTGGTAATTATAACTTCCGACTGGGTGAATCTATTTTGATTATTCGTTTTTTTATTTTAAATCAGTTTCTTTTCGTCTGTTCCTTATTTCAATTTGGTCAATCTGACAATGGTATTTATTAAAACCACATAAGTCTTAAGACACATGAGCGAATAACTCAATATTACGCCAACCGACCTCGATGATTCATTTTTTATTGAAAAATATGTACTTTCATGGTTTAATAAGAGTTCGGTTAGGTTCTGATTAATTTTGCCCGAGATGGGCAGCGCAGCGCCATGACATGGTATCTGCCATCGGTGGTGTAGACCTGTCGCTTCCGAGCCTCGCTCTTGCGATGATCTCGAGCGACAGGTCTTGGACAACAGTCGTCTCCTTCTGTGAGACGGTCATGTCCCAGAAGGAGGCTAACGAGCGGGTCAGGAGAGGAGCGCAGAGGCTCCCCCTCCGCTGGCAACGTATCGGGGTGCGCAGGAGGCGTTACGAACGCCTCCTCTTGCCGCCCTCGTAATCCGAAGGATGGGTACCTGGCCCCAGCATGCTTCGGCGTCGTTGGGACTTCTCTGAGTGCCGGAGAATTCCCCTTTGAGGATGAAGTCCGGTCTTTGCCGGGACCGGCCGGTCGTTGGGGTGTCCTGTCGCTGACAGATCCGGGGCACCCCGCTCATAACGGCTGATGGCATTCGCGGAAGGTTTAGTGGGTAGGGGCTGCCCAGGCCGAGTCCCACACATCCCTCCGGGCCCACCCAGGGTACCGGAGGATGGTCTGTAAAAAGATTCCCCGCGTGAACAAAAAAAAAAAAGGTTCTGATTAATTTTATTTCGTAATATTCCTACGATAGTTCGGAAATACAAATAGAATGTCCGCGCGTAATAACGTTTGTAAGGTAATGTAAGATTTGATTTGATTTCTTCTATATTCTTGTAAGTTAGAAATACTTCAATCTATTAATTTAGTTAAAGTTTATCTTTCAATGAATGTAAGCTAAGGTTGTCACAACTTTCGAATAGCTGAAGCTGTAACTCATTAGAAGTTTTCTGTCGTCTAATTCTCAACTAAAATAAAAGCCCTTAATAAGTTTGATGTAATTTTGTTAGATGTTGGTGTCTTTCTTATTCTCGGTTAATGAAATTAAACGACACAAGTATATTTACTAGTGTGAGCTACCTTTTTTTGTTTTACTAAACTATTTCACTTCTCAAATGTTTCTGTGGCAAGTTAAAGTGGAACAAAGTTTGTAAGACTTGCGTCGAGTGTCTCACATCCACTTGGTATTAAGACAATGTGGTCCAAGAGAATTCGCTATCTGCTCATAAGGTACAAGCCCCATTCAGTTCCATAAATGTCAAGCTTGCTTTATATCTGCCAAGGACTCTGTATATAACGAAAGATAACTGTTCCGTACAGTAGAATATATAATTTTATATTTCACGGATGACGGTGCGGCGATATTTTTTTATTATTGTTTTCTCCGCGTGGGCAATTGGTAATTATAACTTCCGACTGGGTGAATCTATTTTGATTATTCGTTTTTTTTATTTTAAATCAGTTTCTTTTCGTCTGTTCCTTATTTCAATTTGGTCAATCTGACAATGGTATTTATTAAAACCACATAAGTCTTAAGACACATGAGCGAATAACTCAATATTACGCCAACCGACCTCGATGATTCATTTTCTATTGAAAAATATGTACTTTATGGGTTTAATAAGAGTTGGGTTAGGTTCTGATTAATTTTGCCCGAGATGGGCAGCGCAGCGCCATGACATGGTATCTGCCATCGGTGGTGTAGACCTGTCGCTTCCGAGCCTCGCTCTTAACGGCTGATGGCATTCGCGGAAGGTTTAGTGGGTAGGGGCTGCCCAGGCCGAGTCCCACACATCCCTCCGGGCCCACCCAGGGTACCGGAGGATGGTCTATAAAAAGATTTCCCCGCGTGAACAAAAAAAAAAAAGGTTCTGATTAATTGTGTTTCGTAATATTCTTACGATAATTCGTAAATGCAAATAGAATGTCCGCGCGTAATAACGTAACGTAACTTGTTAATATTCTTGTAAGTTAATAATATTTTAGTACTAAGTGTTGCCTTCATGTGGCGGCAAAATTTAAATAGAAATAAAATTTAGTGAAAAATACTGTAATATCTAAAATTGCGTAAGATATCCTTTTTCGTTTAAGTTTATGTTTTTTTAATGAAATTTAAATAAATAAATAAAAAATGTTTTATTTCATTTTAAGGACATTTAATTGTCTATCATGCATAATTTATTTCAGTTAGCTATCCGTAAGTATTTAGCTGTCTTTATCTTTCGAGATATTCAAACTTTTTAAGCCGACCCTTAGTTTATGCTCACGAGTGTAGGATGTCCGCGCGTAATAACGTTTGTAAGGTAATGTAAGATTTGATTTGATTTTAAGTCAGTTTTTGTTTTGTTTTGTTAATATTCTTGTAATTTAGAAATACTTCAATCTTTTAATTTAGTTAAGTAAAGTTTATCTTTCAATGAATGTAAGCTAAGGTTGTCACAACTTTCGAATAGCTGAAGCTGTAACTCATTTGAAGTTTTCTGTCGTCTAATTATCAACTAAAATAAAAGCCCTTAATAAGTTTGATGTAATTTTGTTAGATGTTGGCGTCTTTCTTTATCTCGGTTAATGAAATTAAACGACACAAGTATATTTACTAGTGTGAGCTACCTTTTTTTGTTTTGTTGACGGGGAGGAAATCTTCAGAAAGATACCCCGCCTTCTGGGGGGAAGGCGGCGGTTATGTGGGGTTCCTACCCACTAAAACCTCCCCGGTGGCCCTTTCCTCGGTGCATGACGAGGGGCTCCGGGATCTCCAGTGGAACGCACCGGAGCCCCTCTGCCCTCGCAGCGCAAGGCGACACGGGCCAGCCGATGTCGCCTTCTTCCTGGGTCCACTTTGGTGGACGACTCAGGCCCCCACCCTTGTCGCCCAGTGAACCCGAGGCCCCTTTTAGTCGCCTTCTACGACAGGCAGGGGATACCGTAGTCTTATTCTTGAGAGCCCAGAACTACAGGGCTGAGTGTGAGCTACCTTGCTCAACATCGCACACAACATATTTTATATTTTATCATATTATTAACAGCAATACATCAAGAGCCTTAGAGGTAATTTAATAAAGACTTACTGACTTTGTTTCAGAGATTCACTTGTAAAGGGCTTTTCCTCCAGCATAACTCACTTGTTCTAAACTGTACACTGATTGTCTACAGAGAGAGTCCTCTCCTTTTTATCCTAAATTTCTAGTATATGCATCTCTTTCAAAGACGGAAGCGGAAACGGCCTTGGTTGCCGACAACCGATAAAAGTACTTTATTTGACTAAACTAAAGTACTTTTATAGTCAGTCCATTAACTTTATAGATTATAATATTCAGTAGGACCAACTGTCGCTAACACTAGTAAAACAAAAACAGATGGAATCAAACGTCTTGTTTGTCTTTTAGAATTTTCGTACGAATTTAATGAAATGGAATTAATCAAAACCTTTTTTTTTGTTGACGGGGAGGAAATCTTCACAAAGATACCTCGCCTTCTGGGGGGAAGGCGATGGCTATGTGAGGATCTTACCCACTAACACCTCCCCGGTTGCCCTTTCCTCGGTGCATGACGAGGGGCTCCGGGATCTCACGTGGAACGCACCGAAGCCCCTGTGCACTGTGCTCAAGCACTCCTTCCCCCTCTGTGCCCTCGCAGCGCAGGCGACACGGGCCAGCCGATGTTGCCTTCTTCCCGGGTCCACTTTGGTGGACGACGTATCCTTGTCGCCCAGTGAACCCGAGGCCCCTTTTAGTCGCCTTGTACGACAGGCAGGGGATACCGTAGTCGAATTAATCAAAACCTAACCAAACTCATTAACCTAAGCTTGCAGTACAGTCTTTCCAATAAGAAATGAATATTCGAAATCGGGGGCGTAATATAGAGTTACTTATCCATTTGGTCCAGTTCTGACAATGGCATCTATATGAAAACGATAAAAGTCTTAAATTTGCGTTAATCATGACAAATGGACAGATAACTCAATATACAGGCAACCGATTTCGATGATTCATTTTTATTGGAAAGAATGAATTTCAACGGATGAGAGTTTCGTTTGGTCCTGTTCAATTCTTTTCTAATCGAATTAACGTCGGTTTACGCCTATGATAGGAGTGCACGTTAGATATCGATATTACATAAAGTATCGATATATGGATGCGATATATCTATTCAATCTGATATTATCGAATCATCTAATATCGATATATTTTATCCGATATACGAAATATCGTAAGAAATTACATAAAAAAGCATTCCATTCTTTCTTTAATTTGTGGTTGACAACTTGAATAAAATAAAACCTTTACTTGCGTTACTATCACGAAGAGTGTAGTGTAGTATGTTATTAAACTCCTAATCTTCACGATGGCAGGACTCGTTGTATAAATTTTATAATCTATGCATGTAGTCTGTACTGCTAGCAGAATCAAATCAAATCAAATAGTCTGGATTGCTATCCGAAGCGAGAACCTCTCAGTTACGCGCCGAGTACTACTAGTGGAAAACTTTTCTAATGTTTAATTTTAAGCTTTAATTAATTATAAACAAATTTCGATATATAAAAAATATCGATATATTTGTACAATATATCGCGTAGTATCGATACAACCTCACGATATATTATATCGGAAAATATATCGATATGTTTTGGAATGAACATCCTTAGCCTATGGTTGGCGCTAATCGGACGCGTTTAGTGACACTCAATAAAATTTGAGGTTCGCGCCACCCCTCAATCTGGTAGTAAGACTTCGACCAAACAACCATAAAAAATACAAATCAACTTTAATGATTGACTAAATATAAGTCTATCTAAACTTATTACTAATTTTATTCGTTCATTAAGATCAATCATGTTTTGTTTAATAGCTCGTGTAATTTGTGTATTAGATCAAAATTAAAAGAACACGGGGGATTTTGTGTTAAAGGCTTCCCAGTATCTGAACGGTTGTCGAAGCAGATAAATGTTACACGACTAGAACAATTTCGCGACAATAGTTTCCTTTCATTTCTGATAACAATCTCGAGGGAAATTACTTGGTATTTCTGTTCTGATTCTTCTGCTATAACGGAAACGATATGTTTTAAAATCTCGCAATATTTCTGTTTCATTTTAAAGATATATTGATTTAGCCTAGTAGGTCCCATTTACGATCCAACAGTAACGAGTTTAGATCCCTGTAGGGTAGTATCAATTAATTGTCGTTTTTGAAGTAAAACTTCTTGAAAGTAAATCTTTTTTGAGAGCGTTGCAAAAAGTATGGTCGGTCGAGACTAAAGGAAGATAAAAGGTATCTAGTCTTTCGGTTTTCTACAGACTGCATTTTGGAGAGTGTGCTCAGGAACTACATGATCTAATTCCCCCATCCCCTTTCCACCATCGGACTTCTAGACGCACTGTGGGACTTCATCCTTTTGTTGTGAACATCCCTCAAACCCGAACGAAGCGATTTGCTTCGTCTTTCATTCTTCGTACAGCAAAGGACTGGAATAGTTTGCCCGCGTCTGTCTTTCCTTCCGATTACAATGTGGGTATTTTCAAGAGTAGAGTGAATAGGCATTTACTAAGCTAGTGTGCCTTACCATCCAGGATTGCATTTCCACTTAACATCAGTTGGGATCGTAGTCAAGGACTTGCTTAGAAATTATTAAAAAATAAGATATAAGTTAGTGAAGATAGAAAGCTAGAGTATCGTATATGTAAGGTGTACAGGCTAATTGTATAACACTGTAGGAGCAAGAGAGTGAAGTGCGCGCGGACATTTTCTTCGTCTCTGGAACAATCATGTATATATTATAATATATATATACATACATATAGATAGAGCTAAAGAAGTTTTTCTTCATTCGCATTTAAATTCAAAACTTACTAAAAAAATCGTGCCGGGTATCTTTTTCCCGTTGGTTTTGTTTTTTTTTTATGTACAAACTAACGCTCGATCAGGATCCCATCTAACTTTAAGTAAGCTATTTACTCTACTCTTACAGGTTCCCACGTATATTTTTCTTTTTTCCATAACTCCACTGCACTAAAGCATGCCTTAATGTTTTCGTTTCCCAATCATCTTTTGCATAAATAGGCGAAAACAACTATTTCAAACAAAAGTAGGTATTGTTAGCAAAGAGCGGCCCCAGCACTACCGGCATTAGTCTCACTTCAGCACGAAATGTTTGCCCGCATCTGCTTTCTAGGTCAACGAGTAGCCACAAAGGTTCAGAGATACCAACAGCTGTGCAGGGCTCTCACAAAGACAACGTCATTCTGCAAGCTGTCAAACTTCCTATTCCAATGTGAACACATCACATTGCAAATTATCAAAGTTATTATCTAATCAAATAAAGATAAAAGTCGAATCAATAATTCTTTATCGATAATCAACTGAAACGTTCATATAAAAAATTGGGTGCGTGTACTTATGTACGTATGTGAGAGATACTTTCTTGGAATCATTAAAAAAATGTTTTTAATAACATAAAGTGAAGTGAATAAGTTTAAGTTACAGCCTTTATATACATATATGTCACTATTGGGCACACGCCTTCTCTCTAAAGACAGAGGGTATAGTCTGCCACGCGATTATAGTGTGGATTGGCAGACTTCACGTGAAGAAATGTACGTTTCCTCATGACGTTTTCGTTCACCGCCGATCGCGGTAAATCAGCACATAAAATTGCAACAAATATATTGTTGCCGGAACCGGGGATCGAGCTCGGGTTACTAGCGTACTATGCAACGTGGGAAACCTGCATATCTGGGAAAAAATCTACAGCATGTGAAGTCCGACGATAACAGACTATATGCCCTTATTCTCTCATTACTGAGAAGACCTGCGCCCAACAGTGGGACATATGTAACCTGTAAATTTACTTTTACTATAATTAATTCCGTCGTAGACATCTCATCGATACGCACGAAGCGGTTTGCCTCCACCTTCCTTATGCGGACGGCTATGGAGTGGGACTCTCTGCCGCGATCAGTCTTTCCACACGGGTACAATCTGGACACCTTTAAGTCCAATGCGAACAGACACCTTATAGGCTAACGTGCTCCATCCTAGGCTTCATCTTCGCCGTTCATCAAGCAAGATAGAAGCCAAACGTGGGCCTATTTAGTATAATAAAAAAATAACCCATACTGTAATTAGTAAAAGAGAAATGAATCACATAGTTAACTCTCAATAATGTATTTCCCCTAGCCGGTTTGAATATATTTAGCTTAGTTTGTTCAATGAAAAGTCTGGAAAGTTTTAACGTTACATGAAAACTTGTGCTAAGCGTCTCTATATCTCGGAAATATCACCAACATAAGTTATAGGTGAGGGCACACTCGAGTTCAATTTATTCCGAGTGTCTTATATCTTCTCCGCGCGGAGGAAATATTCTCAAAGGACATACCTAGTACTTTCTTTAAAGCATATATTACATATTTAAAAAAATATGTGAATTTTCTGAATGTCTTTTCTTACATAACTAGATATTTATTTATGCTAGTATATATAATTACTAGTATACCTAATATAGAGTAAAGTAATTATATCTGTATCTTTTAATTTAGTAGAAATTAATTACTTCTTATTACATTTACTATCTGCCAGTGCGATTCCCGTCAGCAGTCCAGCTGGTCTAGAGATACGATTTTCGTTTATTAGGCCGAGTAGATAGACGAAAATTGTAAAAAATGTTATTGTTATTTATATACATGTATAAAAAACGGTAATTGTAATATTACAAACAGACAATCCAAATTTATTTGTATAGATAATTCTTCTTCTTGTTATTATTGACTTTTCTTGTATTTTTTTTTATGACGAACTACACAGATTGGCCAGAGAAGTTGGCCTTGATTGCTTCACCGGATTGAGACATGGCATAGCTCTTAGGTTACTTAGCCTGCACCTCTATCTCTAGTAACTCGACACAAGGGTCCCCCCGGTGAGAGGAAACCTCGGCTTGGACGGTTACTATGTTATGCGTAAGCATTCCGATCCGAGGGCGCCCGAGAGGGCCGAACCACGACTCGGTCGGTTGCTATTTCACGGATAATCTAAGGGACATTGAAAAGCTAAACTTACTTTGAGTGCCACTTTGGGAAGCGTTGGCGCTGGGAGAAGAAGCGGCCGAAGAAACTCCAGCAACGCTCCTAACATCTAAGGGATGGGGCCTGTCCATAAAATAGCAGTAACGCGCGAGGATTATTCGCAACCTCCGACGGTCACGAATGGACGCTTTGTGGATTTGTAGAGATCTAGCCTGTGCAATGGTAATCGCGTCGTCCGGATCGTCAAGAACGTGTCTCGGCCTCCGGGCGACGCGGCGGAATTTAGTATAGGAAGGCTTATAAGTGGCGGCACTTACAAAAAGTTTGTTAGAATGTTTGGTGGCAGTCTCGAAAAACCGCCGAGATGCCTGCTTAAAGAATTGGGCTAATGTCGGTAACCCTGTATCCACGCGGAGCTCGCGATTACGTACGTGCCACGGCACACCTGTGGCTCGTCGCAGAAAACGATTTTGAATTACTTGTAACCTATGTATATGACTTTTCTTGTATGTATGCATGTAGATATGAGGGTAGGAACAAAACTGTTTAAAGAAATAAGTACTTACGTGATGTGTGTAAAAGAGTACTCAGTAATAATTAATAATACGGCTATAGTTTAATATAGCTGCACTTTTAATTGCGAATAAACAACGACAGGAACAAAATACATATAACATAAACATTTTAGCGCCTAAGGTAATGCAGTTGCAACACTTTGCTAATACAAATAGATAGGAGTCGAAGAGGCAGTTTTATTTTTAATATGTAAAAATAATTTTAATTAAGAAACAAAGCATTTTCATCAGATGATATCTTACATGCTCTGCCTACAGAAATAGAATAGAAATAGACATTGTTAACCTAGCCGTCAAATGATCAGTGATTTCTTAACAATTTGTTACCAAGTAAAAAGGAGTTATTCTGCTGGGACCACAGATGTTCTTGACGGTCTTTGTAAAGGAAAATATTTTTCCGTGCCACTGAATTCATTGTGTTCGATAAGATTAGATTAATGATGTTAATTCTATAATATTATATACTAAAGTGAAAGATTTTGAAGTAAAACTTTTTTACGTGCGTTTGACTTGGGGAGTAAGCTGGTGAATGCGTGACGACAGCGTTACGAAAAGTGTGATTGGCCGGGGCAACGGTAAGTTGAGAGGGAGAGAGAGAGTTACATTTCATATTTAAGACAGTGCGAGTGCAAATTTACTGTGTCACACTGTAGGGCCAAGAGCTAGCAGTGCGCGCGCACATTTTTCTCCCTTGAACAGTCGTGTATACATTATATATATTTATATATACATTCATAAATATGGAGCTAACGATGCTTTATGACTAACGGTAATTCAGTTTTGTGGTTGAAAATTCATTAGTTTTTTTATTGTTTATTTTTCAGCAAACGTCTAGTCCAGGGGCCGGAATTCGCGGCTTTGTGCTCTTGTGGGTTTTGAAATCATATGTATGTCTCTCATTTCGTAAATTTTGTTATATTTACGACGATCATAAAAATTACTAGTCAACATTTGGGCCCGATGTACGTTATCCACTATTAAATACGGAAACTATTAGATTCTCGTCGTACAGTCGAAAATTAAGGGCAGCAACAATAATTTAATTATTCATAAAAGAAACATTGCTAATATTTTCATACAGGTAAATTATACTTAAAGTATATGGGGAGAAAATCTTTAAAATATTCTTCAAACTTATTTGAAATTCTATCTTGGAACTTTGACACAGATAATTCTGTTTCAGAGACTAATATAAAAGTACTGAATCTCAAAGCAGTATAGTCTAATGGCTGAACGCTCAACTTTAAAATCTTTGCGTACGTACGAGTAGGTACAATATGAACTTAATTTATGAAATGAAATATTTATTTTTTACACACACATATATGTACATACGTACACATATTTATTACATACATATAAATTTTTTCATATAAATTTTCTTTCTCAAATTTTCGGTTTACATCTCCTTCTGCTAGACTAAATTGTTACTTCTAGTTTATCTTAGGAAATAAATATTAATCATTTATGTCATTGAATGTGTTTGTGGAAAGAATAGTGTCCGTGGGTGCATGCAAGGGTGTATGCATGAGTGTGAGAGAGCATGTATAAATGAGAACGTGTTTTTTTATTTATGTTGCCATAAAGTTTTGCAAAACGGAAAAATCGAGTATAAATTATTCTAGGCTATGAAGAAATTTTTCTGTGTCTTCATAGGTAATTATGGAGAAACGGTAAACTATCTTTTTAAAATTATATTATATCGTATGGCCTCAGTCCTCGGCATTTAGTAGTAAAACAATTTTCATATTCTCTAAAGTAATTTACTCTGAGTCTAACCCCAATATTATTCGCTTTTCCATTGATCACTGCCTCGCGCAGTCTTCGAGACTTTTTCAAAAGAGTTTTCATTAGCAGAAATTTTTTTTCTCGTATTCCATTTCTTGCTTCAAACCGCGGTGTAAGTTTACGTCAAATACTTACATAAATATAAACTTACAAATTTTTCTAAACTTAAGTAAGAAATGGGGAAATATAATAGAAAATTAATATTTTTGACCTTTGAAACTTCGAGTGGGCGTTTATTATCTTACTTCCACATTTTATTTTCATGGAAAAGTCAAAAAAAAATTATTGGATTTCTTTAAAATGTATGCCTTAGAGATTTTATTATGCTTTTCGGGATTCGGGCTAGTTATTTATAAAAAATACATGTGTCATATTGTGCTTAGTGATAAATAAAATAGTAATCGATATTCAAATTCAAAGGAAAAGACAGCAGCTCTTATTGGGTGGCAACGGACAAAGATAGAATATAGAGAAGAATTAGATCACAAATTTTGAAACAAAAGATGGTTCAGCCTCTCAGTTAAAGCTAAGAATCACTAAATAAAAAAATCAGAGCAAAGCTGGCATCCAGGTACTATACAATATAAAACACGTCGGACTTCACAAATGACGTGAAATCATTAATTTCTGATATCCTTTTTTTTGTTAACCGGGAGGAAATCTTCAAAAATATACCCCGCCTTCTGGGGGGAAGGCGGTGGTTATGTGGGGTTTTTACCCAATAAAACCTCCCCGGTGGCCCTTCCTCGGTGCATGATGAGGGGGCTCCGGAATCTCCAGAGGAACGCACCGGAGCCCCTCCCCATTATGCCCTCGCAGTGCAAGGCGACACGGGCCAGCCGATGTCGCCTTCTTCCCGGATCCACCTTGGCGGACGACAAAGGAGCCTTGTCGCCCTGTGAACCCGAGGCCCCTTTTAGTCGCCTTCTACGACGGGCAGGGGATACCGTAGTCTTATTCTTCAGAGCCCAGAACTACAGGGCTGAATTTCTGATACCCTAGAGTAGAAGTACAACGACAAAGAAAGTACAAAAAAAGTGAAAACAGACAAAAGTAAAAAAAAAGTACACGATGTTTTACTGTTCGTATTAATTCATTATTATCTTATAGTCACATGTTTTTGTAAGTAGAATTCGCGAATAGAACATAACATTGCATGTAACTACAGGTTTTCTACTTGCTTTAGTAAAAGCATTAGAGTAAGTCTAGGTATTTAAGCCCCGACGGCTCGCGTAAGTTCAACTTGAACGCGGTACGTGTGCTAGCAGCGGCTTTTTAGGTCAACGAGTAGCCGCAAAGTTACTCCGTATGTACAATCTTTGAAAACACTGTTTCTGTCCCATTTTAGACGAGGCTTCTAAAAATTGTGCTTCTATAATTTTTCAAGTTGTGTAATACAAAGATTGCCTGGAAGAGATCGCTCTTAGCGATAAGACCGCCCATTGCGTATGCAATTACACCGACTAATGTGAAAATTGTATAATTGTTATTTCTGTCATGTATTTTGTTTTTAATTGTTGCGTAATAAAGTATAATCATTCATTCATTCATTCAACATAATTGAGGGTAACTATTCATATGTATTATTTTTTGATATAAATTAATATAATATTTGTTTATTTAATTTTACAAACTTATTGTCTAATTTTCAAATTTATTTTGATTGACTGTGTTGTCTATCCTTATCCAGTCCTTTTATTCATTTATTGTCATTAATTATTTGCACTCAAAAAACGTCCGCTGGAAAGGAATAATAAAAAAGAAGCAGCAGGAGTTTATAATGAGTAAAGATATTCTTAAATACTAATAATAAATATTTACATACAAAACATACATCCAGACATACATACATATATGTACCTAAATATAATTACCAAAAACCATGATTTACATAAAAATGATGAGTAAATGCTCGGTCACCCAAGTCCCTATTATTTAAGTAAAGAGTGAATGTGTTATAATAATTTTTCTCGTACAAATATTACTAATATTCTTGTTAACAATTCCAACTAAGCTTAAGCTCGGTGCTAGGAGATGGTTCACGTCAATAGTCGAATTTTGGATTGGAACCTACGAATTTACGATTCGCAGACCTGACATAAACCATTAGGCTATTAAAAAATTAGATACTAATTATAATAATTCCCCATGGTATTAATATAATAAAGTATTTTTTCACTGGCGTTATGTAAAGTAACTACTTTCATCAAGAGAAAACTAATACAAACAAGACAAATAGCGTTTTCTTTAGGGGCGAACTGTAATATAAAACTGAGTACAGCGAGCAGATGGCTACAACTATCGATTTAAAGCTTAGCTCCCGTCTCCTACTGCACTGAGACGCTGAAAAATTAAATAACCACCGACTTCCTATTTACTTTTCATATATTGAGAATTTAAACCCGAACGAAGCGCTTAGCTTCGTCTTTCATCATTCGTACAGTAAAGGACTGGAATAGTTTGCCCGCGTGTGTCTTTTCCTCCGAGAAACAATGTAATTTTCAAGAGTAGAGTGAATAGACATTTGCTAAGCTAGTGCGCCTTACCATCCAGGACTGCATTTCCACTTAACATCAGGTGCGATGGTGATCAAGCACTTGGAAGTATTTTCCTTAATAAACTGATCAAATAAGTGCCTATCAGTATAGCAACTAGCTTGTTTCCCTGTCATATTTTCCTTATAAGATCGGTGAAAGGCTAGCCAAGGAATCCGAGCCTAGTGTTGTGAATAGTATTACATTTGAGATCTTGCATTGTAAAGTTGCCAGCGACGGGAAGCAAAACAGCCTCAGTCTGTTGAGTGTACCAAACACGTTTATGTGACTAATTTATTCCTCACATAAAATTCGTGCGCAGAGTATACTGTCTACCCCGCTAGAGTTAAAATGACGTGATAGCTTATTTCACAATTTCAAATAATTATAGACTTCCTCTTGAAATTTTTGTTTATAGTTTCACGAGTTACAAATAATTTCAATGTCCTTTTAGTATCCCAGTGTGAACGTCGACGATCCCTATTGCAATTTGCAAGCGAGGCGCGGGCCGCGTTGAGCGTGAAACACAATTTACATTTTACCGTTATTAACACATACTAGACCGGTCAAATAACGCTCGTACTCTGAAAATACTTTAGAAGAGAATTCTTTTGTTTTCCATTTCAAGTAATAACTATTTATACAATACGATAGACAATTCACAGTTCAGGTAATAGAAATATATTTTAATAACACGATATTCGCGATATTTTTCTTTATTTGTAGTTCACAAATAATAGCACAGATAAAATAACACAATAAGAATTAATACAAATAAATAATTGTAGCTGCAGTACCAATTCATATTTTTTTATCCAGAGAGTTATTTTTATTATTGTTTTGAACTTTGAACTGAACGGAATGAACTATTCATTCCGTTCAGTTCATTCTCAATGTTGTGAATATGTTTTCTTTTTTTTTTCTTTATTAAAGCGAGCAGTCGACCACGTTGTAATGTGGGAATGCAGTCCTGCATGGTAAGACGCACTTTATTTTTGAAAACACCCACATTTTAATCGGAGTGAAAGACAGTAGACGGCAAACTATTACATTTATAAAATGTGCTTCCATCTGTAGAGACTTAAGCTCTCTATCGATTTCATAATATCGAGGTAATTTCTATTGCCATGTCACAGTTGTCGACTCTCAACAGAGACTATGTAATAACTAATATTATATCTCAGCCTATTATACCAATAATTTGCAAAAGGATCGGTTGTAAGCGGCTTGTATCCAGCTGCGTCCTGCGCCCTTTATGGGGTCGTCAGACCACCTTGCGCTTTACGGCCCGTGGTCTCCAATCGGGAACGTTTCTATCCCATCGGCCATCTGTGCTATGTGTCATCTATGCTTCTACGCACTACATACCTTATTTAATTGCCCATTGCCACTTCAACTTGGTTTCAAGCAAATTATGATATACCAAAAGAATTTATAATATTTTCGTAGATACAAATTGTTTTTAAGATTAAATAATAAATTATCGTATCAAAACCAGTGCAGATATTATCAAGCAGATGCATTCTGTTGCAACAATCTTTTTTGTGACGAATCAACGCTAAAAAGCTAACCGCTACGGTTTCATCGGATTTAAGAGTAGGTCACCTAACTTGAACCTCTACTGGGAACATGGCGCAAAGGGACTCCGGTAGCTTTTGATGAAGGCAATAATTAGCGTTAAAATACTACTTTGAGAAGCGGTGAAGAAGTGCCTGAGGAAACTTCAACAATGGTCCTTACATCGATTAAATTGAAATTGTCTGTATAGTGATAAATCGCGAGTTCAATTGTACGCTTTGTTGATTTGCTGAGATCTTTTTTTTTTTTGACGGGGAGGAAATCTTCATTGAAGATACCCCGCCTTCTGGGGAAGGCGGTGGTTATGTGGGATCTTACACACTAAAACCTCCCCGGTGGCCCTTTCCTCGGTGCATGACGAGGGGCTCCGGGATCTCACGTGGAACGCACCGGAGCCCCTCTGCACTGTGCTCAAGGAGAGCACGTCCCGGGGAGGTTACTCCCTCCCCCCTGTGCCCTCGCAGCGCAAGGCGACACGGGCCAGCCGATGTCACCTTCTTCCCGGGTCCACTTTGGTGGACGACGCAGGCCCCCACCCTTGTCGCCCAGTGAACCCGAGGCCCCTTTTAGTCGCCTTGTACGACAGGCAGGGGATACCGTAGTCTTATTCTTGAGAGCCCAGAACTACAGGGCTGCGGGCCTGTCTGCCACCGGCCCGCCTGGTGCTGTTTTCCGAACGGGATCGGCCCTTCCCGATCCTGTTCTGCGGTCTCCTTCTGGGCCATTACTGACTCGCAGAAGGAGACCAGCGCCTTCCATTTAGATCTCCCCGCCAGCGCAGCCGCTACTGCCGCCGGCGGGGAGAGGTCTTGCCCGATCTGCTGGACCAGGATCCGCCGCTCCGCCTCCCACGCGGGGCACACGGCAAGCGTGTGCTGCGCGGAATCCCGGTCACAGCCACAATGGTGGCATTGCGCGGTCGGTTCGCGCCCTATCCTGTTCAGGTACTCACCGAAGCACCCGTGCCCGGTGAGTACCTGTGTCAGGCGGTAGGTGACGTGCGCGTCATTCCTCCTACGTAGCCAGGCTTCGAAGTTCGGCAGGAAGGCACAGACGATGCGTTGGCGCGAGCAACGTCGCTCCGAGAGCCGCTCGCGCCACACCTCTATCGCCCGCCTGTGCTCCTGCCGACGCACCTCTCCCGCATCCAGGGTCGGCCCGGGCCCGCCGTCGACGGCCCGGATAAATCGCGAGTTCAATTGAACGCTTTGTTGATTTGCTGTAATCTAGCCTGAACGTTTGTTATTTCGTCATCCGGGTCTTCGAGAAAATAATCTCATAGTGGACTTAATTGTTTTATTTACTCGAAGCCTCACAGATATCAAACGAAATTAAATTCTATCTACGAGAATGTAATTGCTTCGCGTTAGACGTGCTCTTGTTACACACTTAAGTCTTCATCGTAATATTGCACAACTCATCCCATTGTTTATATATGAGAGCTATATAGAGCTAAATATTCTGGCACAATTATATTTTATACTTAAAAGAAGAGACAAACACTGTACTAATGTTGACAAATCAAACGAACGCTTACGAATTGGGGACCTACAAGAAACGAGCTTACTCCTAACTGAGAGGCCGGCAATGTACCTCCTCTGGTGATGTGATCTGCGCTGGTGATGACTTAAGATCAGGTGAACCGTCAGCTCGTTTTCCACTTTTCATATTAAAACAAAACGCTACTACGCGCGAGCGCCGGCTTTGTATTTCCGAATGATCGTAGGAATATTGCAAAAGAATTAATCAGAGCCTAATAAAACGCTCATTCAACTACTCTGGAAGTAGATCCTTTCTAATAAAAAATAATAAATATAGGTGGAATTGATATTGAGTTGTTGGTCCATTTGTCACGCACATACTTATTGCAACTTTAAGACAAATGGTTTTGTCCTGGATACCATGGTCAGAATTGGAATGCGAGAACACGGAAGCACCAACTTTCAAATAAAAAATCATCACAATCGATTCAAGTTACCATGTTAATGTGTCTGTATTCATGTTTATCAAACATTTTCACGATTGGCATTCACCATTTATGATAAGGTTATAATAAGCTCTCCTGTCTATCCCGCTAGGGTGAAAAGGACGTGACAATTATTTATAATGTAGATTTTTATTATATTAAAATATATAGAAAAGTTAAAGGTAAAGGTAAAACAAGCAAATAAACGAAAAAATGTTAATTAAATTATTTCAGGCGTTCATGCAAATTTAACCTCTTGTAAATTATATTACTTGAAGAAAAATTAAATTAATTTGTGGTCAAGATTATATGCAAATTTTGTACATGTCATTATAATTTTGTATTAAATAAAAGGCCTTAAAAATCCTTGAAGAGTTCGGTATGAATGAGCGTCTATCTATTCAAGTGCGCAGGCGAATACTTAAGTTCGTTGGGCATGTTAGCCGACGTGGAAACGGCTCTTTAGAGCGTCTTGTCGTGCAGGGCAGTGGAAGGGACCACGAGGCTGTTCGCCAATGCGATAGACGGATCAGGTGCGGGGTATTGTGGGTGCTCCTTTCCACGAATGTGCCCAATTGACGGCCAGGAGGCGTCGTGCAGCGAGTGCTGTCTGCTGCCTAACCCACCGGATCATGATGGCCGCGATCACTCTGATAAGAATGGGGAGACCCAGAAGAAGATTAAATAAAAACCTTAAAATCCTTGAAGAGTTCGGTATGAATGAGCGTCTATCTATTTAAGTGCGCAGGCGAATACTTAAGTTCGTTGGGCATGTTAGCCGACGTGGAAACGGCTTTTAGAGCGTCTTGTCGTGCAGGGCAGTGGAAGGGACTAGACCACGAGGCTGATCGCCAATGCGATAGACAATTCACAGTGCAGGTAATATAAATATATTTTAAAAACACGATATTCGCGATATTTTTTCTTTATTAAAGCGAGCAGTCGACCACGTTGTAATGAGGGAATGCAGTCCTGCATGGTAAGACGCACTTTATATTTGAAAACACCCACATTTTAGTCGGAGAGAAAGACAGTAGACGGCAAACTATTACATTTATAAAATGTGCTTCCATCTGTAGAGACTTAAGCTCTCTATCGATTTCATAATATCGAGGTAATATCTATTGCCATGTCACAGTTGTCGACTCTCAACAGAGACTATGTAATAACTAATATTAAGAGATATATTATAACTTACTAATATTTAGCAATTTATCATCGTCATTATCTCAGCCTATTATACCAATAATTTGCACTTTACGGCCCGTGGTCTCCAATCGGGAACGTTTCTATCCCATCGGCCATCTGTGCTATGTGTCATCTATGCTTCTACGCACTACATACCTTATTCAAGTGCCCATTGCCACTTCAACTTGCTTTCAAGCAAATTATGATATACCAAAAGAATTTATAATATTTTCGTAGATACAAATTGTTTTTAAGATTAAATAATAAATTATCGTATCAAAACCAGTGCAGATATTATCAAGCAGATGCATTCTGTTGCAACAATCTTTTTTGTGACGAATCAACGCTAAAAAGCTAACCGCTACGGTTTCATCGGATTTAAGAGTAGGTCACCTAACTTGAACCTCTACTGGGAACATGCGCGCGTCCAGCTCCGCCAAAATGTCGAGCGGCGGAACCGAGCCAGGATAGCGGCCGCCTCGTAAGATACCGTACGGTATCGTCGTGCGATCCGAATGGCCATCTTGCGCTGCAGGCTAAGGAGCTTAGTCAGAAGCGCCGGACGCCCGTGAAGCGGTTACACCACACGGGCGCCCCATAGAGGGCCATGGATCACACGAGACCTCCGTAGAGATTTGCTGAGATCTAGCCTGAACGTTTGTTATTTCGTCATCCGGGTCTTCGAGAAAATAATCTCATACTGGTCTTAATTGTTTTATTTACTCGAAGCCTCACAGATATCAAACGAAATTAAATTCTATCTACGAGAATGTAATTGCTTCGCGTTAGACGTGCTCTTGTTACACACTTAAGTCTTCATCGTAATATTGCACAACTCATCCCATTGTTTATATATGAGAGCTATATAGAGCTAAATATTCTGGCACAATTATATTTTATACTTAAAAGAAGAGACAAACACTGTACTAATGTTGACAAATCAAACGAACGCTTACGAATTGGGGACCTACAAGAAACGAGCTTACTCCTAACTGAGAGGCCGGCAATGTATCTCCTCTGGTGATGTGATCTATGCTGGTGAACCGTCAGCTCGTTTTCCACTTTTCATATTAAAACAAAACGCTACTACGCGCGGGCGCCGGCTTTGTATTTCCGAATGATCGTAGGAATATTACAAAAGAATTAATTAGAGCCTAATAAAACGCTCATTCAACTACTCTGAAAGTAGATCCTTTCTAATAAAAAAATAATAAATATAGGTGGATTGACTTATTGGTCCATTTGTCAAGCACATACTTACTGCAACTTTAAGACATATGGTTTTGTCCTGGAGAAGAAGTTCAGAATTGGATCAAATTGAAATGCGTGAACACGGGAAACACCAACTTTCAAATAAAAAAAATCATCACAATCGATTCAAGTTACCATGTTAATGTGTCTGTATTCATGTTTATCAAACATTTTCACGATTGGCATTCACCATTTATGATGAGGTATAGCAGCTCTCCCTGTCTATCCCGCTAGGGTGAAAAGGACGTGACAGTTATTTATAATGTAGATTTTTTTTATTATATTATAATATATACAAAAGTTAAAGGTAAAGGTAAAACAAGCAAATAAACGAAAAAATGTTAATTAAATTATTTCAGGCGTTCATGCAAATTTAACCTCTTGTAAATTATATTACTTGATGAAAAATTAAATTAATTTGTGGTCAAGATTATATGCAAATTTTGTACATGTCATTATAATTTTGTATTAAATAAAAAGCCATAAAAATCCTTGAAGAGTTCGGTATGAATGAGCGTCTATCTATTTAAGTGCGCAGGCGAATACTTAAGTTCGTTGGGCATGTTAGCCGACATGGAAACGGCTCTTTAGAGCGTCTTGTCGTGCAGGGCAGTGGAAGGGACCACGAGGCTGTTCGCCAATGCGATAGACGGATCAGGTGCTCCTCTCCACGAATGTGCCCAATTAATGGCCAGAAGGCGTCGTGCAGCGAGTGCTGTCTGCTGCCGAACCCACCGGATCATGATGGCCACGATCACTCTGATAAGAATGGGGTGACCCAGAAGAAGGTTAAATAAAAAATTAAAACTTTAGCGGCTTAGACAGAGATATTATGCTGATCACCACCTATGGACATTGCCTATCAGACTATGCCCTACTCTCTTTACAGACAAGGCCAGTGCCCAACAGTGAGTGATATATATAGACTGTAACTTTAGCTTCAAGCTTAGAGGTTCAGGCTAAGTGGTCTAAAAGTTTTGTCACGTCTCAATCCGGTGAAACAGTAAAGGCTGTTTATATTTGGTCTGCTATCTCTTTGGCCAACTGTGTAGTACGTCACTTAAAAAAAGCTTGAAGCTCCAATTTATACTATATGCAATATTAATATACAATAAACAGAATGAGGACATTTTTATTTCCTTTAACTTGAATAACAATTTTTATACCTTCATGAATTACAAAATTCTACGTCATTACGTTTCCTAAAGCTTTACCACACCGCACGTGAATTAGCGCCGTCTTCGGAGACAGAAAGGACGTGGGAAAAATATAAATTACACATTTACTTGACGTCTCTAAGGTAACGCGTTTATTTTGTTACTAAACGTCAAATTTTATTCTACATTATTTGTATTTAATTGACTTTCGGAGTAAGCTCGTTTCTTTCTTTTGATAGAGCCGTGGTAGCTCAGTGTCCGGGCGGTTGGCTCTTGTTGCATAGTACGCTAGCAACCCGAGTTCGATCCCCGGTGCCGGCACCAATAAATTTGTTGTTGCAATTTTATATGCTGATTTACCACGCGCTCGGCGGTGAAGGAAAACATCGTGAGGAAACCTACATGTCTTAGAAAATTTTTCTACGACATGTGAAATCTGCCAATCCACATTAGGGCCGCGTGGCGGACTGTGCCCTTATACTCTCTTTACAGAGAAGGCCTCTGCCCAGCAGTGGGACGTATATATTATATATATAAAGGCTGTAACTTTTAACTTAACTTTAATTGACTTTTATCAACCTACTTTTAAAAAGGAGGAGGTTTTAAATTCGTTTGTATGTTTTTTAGATTTGTTACCTCATAACTTTCGACTGGGTGAAGCGATTTTGATGATCATTTTAATATTTTTAAAAAGCTGCCGCTTCCTATATGGCCCCATTTCAATTTGGTCAAGTTCTGACACTAGGATCCATGAGAGAACCAAATAAGCCATAATTCTGTTTTAAGTATGTGCGCCACAAATGGACGAATGACTCAATATCACGCCAAACGATTTCGGCGATTTACTTTTATTCAAAAGAGTGTACTTGGTTAGGTTGTGATTAATTCTATTTCGGAATATTCCTATTCGATTTGAATTAGGTTTTTGTTTTTACTCTTAAATATAATTGTATATTGCATAGTTGTACTGAGGTAAAGCTGTTAAAATTATATACAGTAAATACCTGAATATACCTTTCCAATAAGCCTGATATCAATGCGGTAGGCAGTGTAAGTGCAAAAATCACCAAGTACTTTGATTTGGCTCACGTGGTGACCGCCATGTGGGATGTGTATTCGAAGATCATTGTCGCGGTAGTCGTTTCTGCGAACAGTCTTATAGCGATAAACTTCGAATAACCCTTCGAGACGCTAGACACGGCATAAAAATTAAATTTATAATCTGAGACAATGGAATATAATATTTTGTACATATCTGTTACTCGCAAGACACAGATTCTCTGAAACTTTGTAATTTAGTCATTTAAAGTTTCAAAATAAGAATTTTCCGCGACTCGCTAACAGCTGTGTTTTATAAAATGTATAGAAGAGCTACTAAAGTAGCTTTAAATTTTAAAAAACAAGTCAAAAGTAGCCCATAAATTTTAAAAATGACGATGCCATTTCAAAAATTCTCCAACAAACTACATTTCCAAAGTCCATTTCGCTTGCAGCGGAAGTAAAGTTGACAATGTGAGATTTATGTGCCATGAATCATAAGATCATGTGTGAGTTATGTTCAGGAAAGCGGGCATGAATTAATACCTTGTATATAGAACGATGATAGATTCATGCTTAAAAAAGTTTACGTTTGCTCTCATTTTGAAAGAAATTTTAGAAAATATTAGCGTGATGAGACAGAATTGAATAAAAAAAATACTATCTTATGTGAAGTTAAAGCTTTTCAGCGAGCTTATTAGAGCCACCTACATAAACAACAAAATAAAAGACTTAAGACCCATTTTAGTAATTTTACTAAGTGATTTTACTGAAAACTCAGTAGAGTAGACAGAGCTACATTACCAAAAAACAACATTGTCATAACTCTCTAAAATAAACACGTGGTTGCGGGATAAAAGTAAACACGTTTCGACGCCTCTATAAAGTTCTACAATTATTTTTAATTGCAGTGTCTGTAACACCTCGAAAAAGTAATACATGCATTTCAAAAAATTACCAAGACTTCTTCAACATACTAAATTAGAATAATAACATTTTGATACGGTTGTACAAATAATAGTCTCTTTTGTATTTTGGAATAAATAAATAACGACACATTTAAATATTTTCACAATTAAATAAACGCGCCACCGCCTGTGCTTCTCACATCTTGATAAAAACTTAATAATTAACAAGTAATAATGATATTGGTTATGATTTACTTGCCTACGTGTCAAGGAGTTTTTATTCCTGAGCTTTGGGTATTAAAAACATGCACATTCTATTAATATAAATATTTACGTTACGTTTAGTAAGAGCAAATCATTTGTTCTCATCCCGTGGATGTGCTCATTTTTGCAGAGAGTTTCCGGGAGAGAATAACTACGATGCGATCATGTAAGTCGTCATTTCAGTTGTGCCAATAATACGTATAACCTTATACGTTATAGTGTCGGTCTAGAACCATTTATTATACCCAATGTATAATTGTTTCTCATTTCACATTTTTTTATTATAAATTTACTAATAACAGTCTTCACTGTAGCACCGTAGCACACCGTAGCAGGGCCACCCAATACGAAAGTCAGATATTACCCTCAGTCACAATATATAAAGAAATAAATGAGCTATAAAAAGAGATATAATGAGATATATTATGCTTGATATTTTTTTAATTTTCCACACAACACGAAAGTAACGCTGAAAATATAACCCAGCAGTGAAATATTTTTTCCGAATATTTTTGGTACTCTACAGTCAAAGTAAACATGAATCTGTTTTTCAATTTCCGTTTACGGTACAGATAGTTAAAAGTACACATGTATAGATATGATGTTTATCTTTTCTACGTATTCATGTTTGTAAAGCGTCATCATAAATATCGTTTGACATTTTTATTATACGTATGATATTGCCCGGTAAATAAAGTAAATCAAATAGTTTATGCGATAGCGAGATGTGAAATATTGGTGATAACTATGGTATAATTAAACATAAGTCAACGCACAATCAATCCTAAGCACCCGAAACTCCTTAGGAAGGAATAACAGGAGATTGGAACTACATTTACTTCTTGGTAAATCAAAGTAGAAATATCCTTATTTCACGTAGGCAATAAGGTCTTATGAGGCAGCCATACAACCTTAAAATCACAGCCTATATGGCCCACTGTCGGATTCAGGCCTTCTCTGTAAAGAGAGTGCATATCCCCACACATGACGTAGAAAATTTTCTTAGACTTTTCCACAATGTTCACCTTCACCGCAAATCAGTAATTACAATTGATGGTAAATGTAATTGATGCCGGTAACGTGGTTCAAACTCGGGTTGCTAGCCTACTATGCAACTTGAGAGGTTGTCCGGTTGAGGTTGTTGCCCGGACACGTCTACCACGGCTCTTACAACCTGCCTTAAAAACTAAAACTATAAGACATGTATTATATTTACAAAAACTTTTACTGCGATGTGAAGTGTTTTTTGTAAAGTCCAATTTACATTCATTAAAGCACATAATGGAATCAAATAAAACTCAACATTTCAACTCGCGGAGCCACTGTGTTAATATATTCAAGCGAGTGTTTTCAGAGCCAGGTCAAAAGTACGGTATGCATAATCTTGCTTCATGTTCATGCATGAGGTCGACTGAAGCCTTCTTTTGACACTTTATCAAAATATCTAAATTTACTTTACGTACAATGAAACGAAAGCTCTGTAGGAGCTGTAACTAAGAAAGTTTTTTTAAGAAGAGACATTTGTCTTAGAAATACAAATCATGATAATACTAACTCTTTTTAGCTCTAGTCACACCTACACACCCTCTTACATACACTCATTTACACTCGTATTATAACAAAAAAGGATGTATATTTTATTGTAATAAATATATATATTTATAACTGCACCCTGAGGTGTTATCCGCGGTTAAAAACTTAATTTTATTCTAAAATAAAAGTATTGTATAAAAGTGCCTAAGTAACTACATTACTTATTTCTAAGTGAAACTGCCGTTAAGATTGGTCCAGCCGTGCATCGATTATACGAATAGACCTGAGTAGATCACATATTTGAGATAGATTGGTCTTTATTAACCTTATGTTGAATACAGTGGTATATTGATGTTTGTAGCTGATTCTATTAACAAACTCCCTCTTCTTTTATCCGGTGCCAATGGCGAATTTCATTTCGCTGGTAGAAATCAGAAGTTGTAAAAAGTTGTACTTAGACTAATTTGTAGTAGAGAATAATAAATAATTCATTTGCACTTAATTTTGTCACGCCTGAGTTACGTACACTAGTTTTCTAGGACTACCCTAACGGCAGTCGCGTAGTGGGGAAAATATCGCGCAACGGGGAGAATGTGGCGTAGCGGGGAGATTCAGATATACCTCATGTAGCTCACGTGCTGTAATATTCTATAACAAATTTCTAACGCTCCCCGAATGTCACATGAATTTTTATGGCAATTCTTTTACCTGTACAGCTATAAAACTATGGAATAGTTTGCCAATTGAGATCAGGGAGGCTTCGTCAACTAATATCTTTAAATTGCGTGTATCTAATTACTTTCTATTCAAACAATGAAAAATTACAAACATATATATATTGTCGTTTATGTATTCTGTGTATCGTATATGTATATTGATATATATTAATATTAAAGTATCTATGTTTGTATTTGTGAATGTATATTTATTTATCTAGATAATTATTTTTTTTTAAAAAGAATACTAGCAATATTTTCAGCAACACTACCCTTAACCTGCTCTTAACCATTAAAGTTTAGCTGGAAGAAAATGCTAAATAGCATTAAGTTCGCCTTTGTACATATACTTTGTTACAATAAAGGATTTATCTATCTATCTATATCTATGTATATTCACAAAAAAAGTCGAATTTAAATACGGTTAATCTGATAATAAATTGCTCATGAACACAAACATTAAGATGAATTGAAGGTGCATTGAAAACCCATTTGTCTTAATAGCAGTAGTAAATATCTAAATTTATAAATATCTTATTGGTTTATACGTGACTGTTTTGCGAGCACGTAGGCCAACTTTATCAAACATCTTTTTGTAGCTGATTTTTCCCTTACATTTCGGTAAACTATTTCTTTCATGTATTAACTGTATTGAAATCTGATCACGTATTTTCATGAACTTTCTGTAAGTTGAATATCTTTCAATGCTTGATTTAATACTTATAGTCTATGAAGATTATTTTCATAGGCTCCGAATAAAATAAAATTGTAATATAGTACAGAGATAAACTGATCTAATAACTGTTACTTTATCATTCCTATCTTTTAAGATCGCAGTTCAGACGACGTTTGAATTCTATAAGGAGACAAAAATCGACTTAAGAAATATGTACATATTTGTGCATACTTATACTGTCATAAAAAATCCCAGGTGTCTGAGCGCTCGGACGTTAAATTCGTGACAACGAATCTAAAAACAATAAGCACTCAGCATGGATATACATACAGTATACATTTGAATATATAATTTATTATATCACAGTTAAAGTATTTTATTCATTTAATGATAAATACATATACCTATAATATTTAATATTTGTCAATTTGTGTTGTTTTCAATCTGCTGCTATCTCGCTATCTTTATCTCTAATTTTCGAGCCGATCGAACGGAGCTATGAGTCACGACCTCACGACCCCGAGCCAATAAAACGATGCGTCATACCTCCCAGCCGATTGAATGGAGCGATGAGTGATAGGTAACGGAGAATTCACGTAAACGACATTGTCAACTTTATTGCGAATACTGATTTATAAGACGTTGTCACTTCAAAAATCTCTTGTGGTGTGGTAGGACACCAGATAGGAACGAGGTTCTTTATTATAAAAATATTAATTTCGAGTTCTGTTCGAGGTATTAAAGAAAACAATTAATCGGGTATACATTTTTTATCGATAACAAAAATTAAAACTGCTTTACAAAATTATCTAAACAAATAACAAAAATTGATCTATAGAAATATATATTTAATAATACTATCCATTTAATAATATACCATCTATCTAAACTTGTTTACAATAAAAATCTTACGCTTTTATTTAACGTTATGCCGGTGGGTTACCCCTTCGCAACGCACATAAGGAACTTTGTTCCGGAATAGGAGTAATGCAGAGAATAAAGAATAAACGGAAGATTTGAACAGCTAAAGGCAGTGGAGATTTCTGCGGTATTTTTATTGGAGAAAGGAAACGAATACATTCACTTATAAAAACTAAAGCATTCACGACGCTGACCTAGAGGGGCAAGCAGAAAAATATTGTTAATCATTTATTTTTAGAAATAAAGCCATTACTTTAGCTTACTTACAATTTAGTTTATTACATATTATAAGTATTTTCCGTATCACAGAGATACTTCTACTTCATAGCAATAGATTGCAGGCATATTTGCAAAGCACCGTTTAACACAAATACTCATACAAACCAATCCAGAATACAAATATTTGATAATTAGCAAATATTAGACGTCTACGAAGCGTGTATAGTTAGTACAATCTATAGGCTAAATGTAATACCTTAGAGGTTTTGTTATCAACCAATTCCACAAGAACAAGCCATAAAGCTATCTGGAACATAACTTTCGTACATAGGCTTAGTGATTACAATTAAGACCAGGATAAGAGAGATTAAGTGACAGCTTAGAAAGGTCACATAAGGGCAAACAATCGAGCCTTTGTTGTCCTTCCTTCTTATTTATTACAGTACAATGACAAAAACAATTCAATGTGCCTAAAGATAATTAATTTTGCTGACGTAACGATTTTTTTAACTCAATGTTAATGGTTGGTAACATAGATAATTAAATTAATGACAAGTATATTAACTAGCAAAAACCAAAAACCGACTTCAAATTGAATCAAACGTTAAACGCGGACGCTCTCTTTGTATTTCCGAATTATCATACGACTACGAATAACGAAACTCTCAACAACCTACTCTTGAAGTGAGTCCTTTGCAAGAATAAATGCAGCAACGAAAACGGTTGGCCTGATATTGAGTTCTTCGTCCATTTGTGGCGTACATCATCATCATCAGCCTGTGTCTATCCACTGCTGTAAACAGGCATTCCCCAATGCCTTCCACCACATGCGATCCTCCGCTTTCCGCATCCAGCCACTCCTGGCTATCTTTACAATGTCGTCGGTCCATCTAGAGGGAGGGCGCCCCACGTTTCTTCGGCGCATGCGCGGCCTCC
The DNA here is from genome assembly GCA_029286785.1 of Meandrusa payeni. NCBI lineage: Eukaryota > Metazoa > Arthropoda > Insecta > Lepidoptera > Papilionidae > Meandrusa > Meandrusa payeni. The sequence continues at coordinate 969,182 of JAGSMX010000023.1, forward strand.
ATTCCAAGACTTTCCTCCCCCTTATACCGTCACTGACTCTGCAGATGTGGCCGGCCAATGATGTATTTTATAACTTTAAATCTACCATAATGTTTGAAATTGATTAAGTAGGAAGCAGAAGTGTTTAAAGCTTCCACCAGCTGTTAAGTGGAAATGCAACACTGGATGATAAGGTAGATAAGCCAACCCTGCGTGTACCTCGCTGGCCGGCGATCCGCCGTGGGAGCTCGTGGCAGGGTTCTCGCCGAGGTGTCCGACTATGTCTCGGATAGGAGGCCCTCGAGAGAACCCTTGCCAGAGGAGGTCCGGCGGATCCGTCGGCTAGAGAGGTGGCACTTTGCCGAAGGTGGGAGGAGGACCTGGCGCATCACTCGTACGGTATCCGTACGACGAGTGCTCTGCGCCCGGTCCTAGAGCGTTGGATGCGCAGAAAGCGCAAACCTCTCACCTTCCGTCTGACGCAGGTGTTCACGGGGCATGGGTGCTTCGGGGACTACCTGTGTCGGACGGTCCATCGGGAGGCCGATGAGCGGTGCCATGATTGTGGTGCTGCGGTGGACTCTGCCCAGCACACCCTCGAGGTGTGCCCGAGATGGGCAGCGCAGCGCCATGACATGGTATCTGCCATCGGTGGTGTAGACCTGTCGCTTCCGAGCCTCGCTCTTGCGATGGTCTCGAGCGACAGGTCTTGGACGGCGGTCGCCTCCTTCTGTGAGACGGTCATGTCCCAGAAGGAGGCTGACCCAGCAGGTCGGGGAGGAAGGCGCAGAGCTCCCCTCCTCCGCAGGCGACGTATCGGGGTGCGCAGGAGGCGTTACGAACGCCTCCTGTTGCCGTTCCCGGTTGAGAAGCAGCCAGATGGGTACTCTGGCCCCAGCATGCTTCGGCGTCGTCGGGACTTCTCTGAGTGCCGGAGAAGTCCCCTTTGAGGATGAAGTCCGGTCTTTGCCGGGACCGGCCGGTCGTTGGGGTGTCCTGTCGCTGACAGATCCGGGGCACCCGCTCATAACGGCTGATGGCATTCGCGGAAGGTTTAGTGGGTAGGGGCTGCCCAGGCCGAGTCCCACACATCCTTCCGGGCCCACCCAGGGTACCGGAGGATGGTCTATAAAGATTCCCCCGCGTGAACAAAAAAAACCCTGCGTGTAAGAGAAACAAATTAGCAGGTATAATTAAGAAAAAGATAAGTGTCGTAACGAAATATTAACCTAATTAATAAACTAAAGTATGAGATACCCAGGTAAATAAATACATGCATAGAGTATATGCTAGATAATTTGTAGACAAGAACAGTTAAAGTTAAAGTTACAGCCTTTATATATATAATATATTTGTCCCACTGCTGGGCAGAGGCCTTCTCTGTAAAGAGAGTATAAGGGCACAGTCCGCCACGCGGCCCTAATGCGGATTGGCAGACTTCACATGTCGTAGAAAAATTTTCGAAGACATCTAGGTTTCCTCACGATGTTTTCTTTCACCGCCGAGCGCGTGGTAAATCAGCACATAAAATTGCAACAACAAATTTATTGGTGCCGGCACCGGGATCGAACTCGGGTTGCTGGCGTGCTATGCAGCTTGAGCCAACCGCCGGACACTGAGCTACCACGGCTCATTGTCCGTTTTAAAATTTCTTTATTTAATGCTCTTTAACGGAGCCGTGGTAGCTTAGTGTTTCAAGTTGTCTCAAGTTTCATAGTACGCTAGCAACCTCAGTTCGATCCCCGGTGTCGGCACCAGTAAATTTGTTGTTGCAATTTTATGTGCTGATTTACCACGCGCTCGGTGGTGAATGAAAACATCGTGAGGAAATACATGGGAAGTACCAATACGCATTAATTACCCTTATATGCTATTTACAGAGAAGGTCTGTGTCCAACAGTGGAACATAATTTAGGAAAAAGCAATTTAGTATTTATGAACTTGTAAAAAATCTCTTTGGCTATACTATTTGTATCTGGCTGATTTCGGTATCATTGAATGTTTAAATTTTAAAGAACATAATTCCAAATTCAAATTAGGGAAATGTGTGATTTTCATTTGTTTTTCGTACTCTCAAGATGAGTGAATCTAATGAAGGAAATGATTACATTTAAAAAAAATTACTATAAAAATAACGCAAGACGTGAAAAAATTTACGATGTTTTGGACCTAACGCAGTGTCTGTGAGAGAGAGGTGCACAAATTTTAATAATAAAATAAGTGCCATTTTTGAAAATTTTTAAAAATATTTTGAATTTTCTTTTTCCCAACCTATTAAATAAAGGCTTTACCCTTAAATTTATAGTCTACTTCTGTAAAAGTCTCTGAATTCTTTCTCCCTTGTAATGTATTTTTTTTACTTTCATGAGTTGTCCTTAGGGGATTATATGAATAAACTTATTTTGACTTGAATAGATTATGTAACTGCTTGGGTAATACTACGCTGAAATTGAAATGAATACGAACCTACCCGTATTAGAATGCTTGCATTTAAGTGTTGGAAACACGCGTTAATTTATTACAGCTGTTTAAATGAACGAGGCCCGTAACTGTTACTCGGATTTTTCAGAATATTTATGAACCGTTAGGTTGGAGTACTGTGAAATTTAAAACCCACAAGCAAGTATTAAAAACATGTACGCTGTATTTTATTGCGGCAAAATAATTTTATTTTTATCAATTAACTCACTTTAAAAAATGTTTAAATATTGAATGAATAATTAAAATATAATATAATATTACATGCGCAATCCCAAATACGATTTGTTACAACTTATAATCCAAGGAAAGATACAAGGGAAAAGAAATTCGGGAAGGATACACACGTTCTTTATTTCGTGCTGCTGTGTCGAGGGTCCAAATCGCCATGATGGTCGCCAACCTTCGATAGAAGATGGCACCAAAAGAAGAAGCAGATAATATTACATAATAATAACTTCTATAATAACTTCTAGCAGATTTAGGTTTTAGAATAGATTTAATACTGTAGGAATATAAACTAGGTTTCAAAAGTCGTACAAAATTTCCGTCGAGTACATAGTAAATCGTTACTTAAAGTCACAATTAATAAATTAAAAATTTTCTTAATGTATAAAAAAAATCTATGTCAAATAGGAATTAAAAGTTTGGGGGTAGGCACTGATGGAGGAGAGGAATTACACTAATAATGTACGGCACTAAAATTCGGTCAGCGTAAGGCGCAAGAGCCTGAGCGACATGCACTGTGCGTGGGGACCGTTTTCGCACTGTTATTTGCAGAGTGCATTGGCAAATATGTGTGCCGGGCGGAAGACGCACTGTACCAAAACTGGTTCTAGTAATAACGTATAATACGTGCCGCTCCGTCCTGATGTCAATAACATATTGTTTAAATTACATTAAACTATTATTAAAGGTAATACATATGTAATATAGTATTCTAAAATAAATTAATAAAGTGGCGAGGGACTCGCTATAACAGAGAAGATTGGAAATTTTATTAGCTTCAAATAAAACTAGAAAAAGGTGATTGTTTTGTGTTATAACAGTATTTATAATTAAAAGTTTTAACAAGTATATACGTGTAAAAACAAAAACTAACTTCAAATCGAATCAAACGTTAAACGCTATTAAGGGTGGACGCCCTTTTTTTTTTGTTGACAGGGAGGAAATCTTCACAAAGATACCCCGCCTTCGGGGGGGAAGGCAGCGGTTATGTGGGGATCTTACGCACTAAAACCTCCCCGGTGGCCCTTTCCTCGGTGCATGGTGAGGGGCTCCGGGATCTCCAGTGGAACGCACCGGAGCCCCTCTGCACTATGCTCAAGGAGAGCACGTCCCGGGAGAGGTTACTCCCTCCCCCCCTGAACCCTGGCAGCGCAAGGCGACACGGACCAGCTGATGTCGCCTTCTTCCCGGGTCCAATTTGGTGGACGACGCAGGCCCCCACCCTTGTCGCCCAGTGAAACCGAGGCCCCTTTTAGTCGCCTTGTACGACAGGCAGGGGATACCGTAGTCTTATTCTTGAGAGCACAGAACTACAGGGCTGAGGGTGGACGCCCTTTTTCAACCGACATCAAAAAGAGGATGTTCTCAATTCGCCTATATTTTTTTATGTTGTTAAACGATATTTGCCTGTAAGTAATTTACGACGTGCTAATCTCTTAAAAATTTGCTTATTTAATGTTCTTTAACGGAGCCGTGGTAGCTTAGTGTTTCAAGTTGTCTCAAGTTGCATAGTACGCTAGCAACCTCAGTTCGATCCCGGTGTCGGCACCAGTAAATTTGTTGTTGCAATTTTATGTGCTGATTTACCACGCGCTCGGTGGTGAATGAAAATATCGTGAGGAAATACATGGGAAGTACCAATACGCATTAATTACCCTTGTATGCTATTTACAGAGAAGGTCTGTGTCCAACAGTGGAACATAATTTAGGGAAAAAGACTTTTTGCAATTTAGTATTTATGAACTTGTAATAAAATCTCTTTGGCTATACTATTTGTATCTGGCTGATTTCGGTATCATTGAATGTTTAAATTTTAAAGAACATAATTCCAAATTCAAATTAGGGAAATGTGTGATTTTCATTTGTTTTTCGTACTCTCAAGATGAGTGAATCTAATGAAGGAAATGATTACATTTTAAAAAAATTTACTATAAAAAATAACGCAAGCCGTGAAAAAAATTTACGATGTTTTTGGACCTAATGCAGTGTCTGTGAGAGAGTAGCACAAATTTTAATAATAAAATAAGTGCCATTTTTGACAATTTTTAAAAAAATATTTTGAATTTTCTTTTTTCCCAACCTATTAAATAAAGGCTGTAACATTACCCTTAAATTTAAAGTCTACTTCTGTAAAAAGTCTCTGAATTCTTTCTCCCTTGTAATGTATTTTTTTTACTTTCATGAGTTGTCCTTAGGGGATTATATGAATAAACTTATTTTGACTTGAATAGATTATGTAACTGCTTGGGTAATACTACGCTGAAATTGAAATGAATACGAACCTACCCGTATAATAATGCTTGCATTTAAGTGTTGGAAACACGCGTTAATTTATTACAGCTGTTTAAATGAACGAGGCCCGTAACTGTTACTCGGATTTTCAGAATATTTATGAATCGTTCAGTTGGAGTACTGTGAAATTTAAAACCCACAAGCAAGTATTAAAAACATGAACGCTGTACTTAATTGCGGCAAAATCATTTTATCAATAAAATCACTTTAAAAATGTTTAAATATTGAATGACTAATTAAGATATAATAATAACTTCTAGCAGATTCAGGTTTTAGAATAGATTTAATACTGTAGGAATATAAACTAGGTTTCAAAAGTCGTACAAAATTTCCGTCGAGTACATAGTAAATCGTTACTTAAAGTCACAATTAATAAATTAAAAATTTTCTTAATGTATAAAAAAAATCTATGTCAAATAGGAATTAAAAGTTTGGGGGTAGGCACTGATGGAGGAGAGGAATTACACTAATAATGTACGGCACTAAAATTCGGTCAGCGTAAGGCGCAAGAGCCTGAGCGACATGCACTGTGCGTGGGGACCGTTTTCGCACTGTTATTTGCAGAGTGCATTGGCAAATATGTGTGCCGGGCGGAAGACGCACTGTACCAAAACTGGTTCTAGTAATGACGTATAATACGTGCCGCTCCGTCCTGATGTCAATAACATATTGTTTAAATTACATTAAACTATTATTAAAGGTAATACATATGTAATATAGTATTCTAAAATAAATTAATAAAGTGGCGAGCGACTCGCTACAAAAGAGAAGATAGGAAATTTTAATAGCTTGAAATAAAACTAGAAAAGGTGATTATTTTGTGTTATAACAGTATTTATAATTGAAAGTTTTAACAAGTATATTTACGTGTAAAACAAAACTGACTTCAAATCGAATCAAACGTTAAACGCTATTAAGGGTGGACGCCCTTTTTTGTTGACAGGGAGGAAATTCTTCATTAAAGATACCCCGCCTTCTGGGGAAGGCAGCGGTTATGTGGGGATCTTACCCACTAAAACCTCCCCGGTGGCCCTTTCCTCGGTGCATGGTGAGGGGCTCCGGGATCTCCAGTGGAACGCACCGGAGCCCCTCTGCACTGTGCTCAAGGAGATACGTCCTGGGGAGGTTACTCCCTCCCCTGAACCTCGCAGCGCAAGGCGACATGGACCAGCTGATGTCGCCTTCTTCCCAGGTCTACTTTGGTGGACGACGCAGGCCCTTGTCGCCCAGTGAAACCGAGGCCCCTTTTAGTCGCCTTGTACGACAGGCAGGATACCGTAGTCTTATTCTTGAGAGCACAGAACTACAGGGCTGAGGGTGGACTCCCTTTTCAACCGACATCAAAAGAGGACGTTCTCAATTCGTCTATATTTTTTTATGTTGTTAAACGATATTTGTAAGTAATTTACGACGTGCTAATCTCTTAAAAATTTGCTTATTTAATGTTCTTTAACGGAGCCGTGGTAGCTTAGTGTTTCAAGTTGTCTCAAGTTGCATAGTACGCTAGCAACCTCAGTTCGATCCCCGGTGTCGGCACCAGTAAATTTGTTGTTGCAATTTTATAAAAGGATTTACCACGCGCTCGGCGGTGAATGAAAACATCGTGAGGAAATACATGGGAAGTACCAATACGCATTAATTACCCTTGTATGCTATTTACAGAGATGGTCTGTGTCCAACAGTGGAACATAATTTAGGGAAAAAGACTTTTTGCAATTTAGTATTTATGAACTTGTAATAAAAAGCTATTTGTAACTGGCTGATTTCGGTATCATTGAATGTTTAAATTTTAAAGAACATAATTCCAAATTCAAATTAGGAAAATGTGTGATTTTCATTTGTTTTTCGTACTGTCAAGATGAGTGAATCTAATGAAGGAAATGATTACATTTTAAAAAAATTTACTATAAAAAATAACGCAAGCCGTGAAAAAAATTTACGATGTTTTTGGACCTAATGCAGTATCTGTGAGAGAGTAGCACAAATTTTAATAATAAAATAAGTGCCATTTTTGAAAAATTAAAAAAAATATTTAGAACTTTCTTTTTTCCCAACCTATTATATAAAGGCTGTAATATTACCCTTAAATTTAAAGTCTACTTCTGTAAAAAGTCTCTGAATTCTTTCTCCCTTGTAATGTATTTTTTTTTCTTACATGAGTAGTCCTTAGGGGATTCAATGAATAAACTTATTTTGACTTGAATAGATTATGTAACTGCTTGGGTAATACTACGCTGAAATTGAAATGAATACGAACCTACCCGTATAATAATGCTTGCATTTAAGTGTTGGAAACACGCGTTAATTTATTACAGCTGTTTAAATGAACGAGGCCCGTAACTGTTACTCGAATTTTTCAGAATATTTATGAACCGTTCAGTTGGAGTACTGTGAAATTTAAAACCCACAAGCAAGTATTAAAAACATGAACGCTGTACTTAATTGCGGCAAAATCATTTTATCAATAAAATCACTTTAAAAATGTTTAAATATTGAATGACTAATTAAGATATAATAATAACTTCTAGCAGATTCAGGTTTTAGAATAGATTTAATACTGTAGGAATATAAACTAGGTTTCAAAAGTCGTACAAAATTTCCGTCGAGTACATAGTAAATCGTTACTTAAAGTCACAATTAATAAATTCAAAAAATTTCTTAATGTATAAAAAATCTATGTCAAATAGTAATTAAAAGTTTGGGGAAGGCACTGATGGAGGAGAGGAATCACACTAATAATGTACGGCACTAAATTCGGTCAGCGTGAGCGTTAAGGCGCAAGAGCCTGAGCGACATGCACTGTGCGTGGGTATCGTTTTCGCACTGTTATTTGCAGAGTGCATTAGCAAATATGTGTGCCGGGCGGAAGGCGCACTGTACCAAAACTGGTTCTAGTAATGACGTATAATAGGTGCCGCTCCGTCCTGATGTCCATAACATATCGTTTAAATTATATTAAATTATTATTAAAGGTAATACATATGTAATATAGTAATCTAAAATAAATTAATAAAGTGGCGAGCGACTCGCTACAAAAAGAGAAGATAGGAAATTTTAATAGCTTGAAATAAAACTAGAAAAAGGTGATTATTTTGTGTTATAACAGTATTTATAATTGAAAGTTTTAACAACAACAAGTATATTTACGTGTAAAAACAAAACTGACCTCAAATCGAATCAAACCTTAAACTATATTAAGGGTGGACGCCCTTTTTCAACCGACATCAAAAAGAGGATGTTCTCAATTCGCCTATATTTTTTTATGTTTGTTACCGCATAACTTTCGTCTAGGTGGACCGATTTTGTTGATTCTTTTTTATTGGCACAGTGGGCACAGGCCTTCTCTGTAAAGAGAGTACCAGGGCATAGTATAGATAAGCATACTTCATATGGTGTAGAAAATTTTCTAAGATATGTAGGTTTCCTCACTGTGTTATACGCCGGTGCTCACAATATCATTTTTGGCAGTACCGGGGAGACCGTAGAGCCGTGGTAGCTCAGTGTCCGGGCGGTTGGCTCAAGTTGTACAGTACGCTAACAACCCGAGTTCGATCCCGGTGCCGGCACCAATAAATTTGTTGTTGCAATTTTATGTACTTTGTGTGATTCACCACGCGCTCGGCGGTGAAGGAAAACATCGTGAGGATACCTACATGTCTTAGAAATTTTTTATAAGGAATGTGAAGTCTGCCCATTCGCACTAGGGTCGCGTGGTGGACTTATACTTTATTTACAGAGAAGGACTTCGCCCAGCAGTGGGATAAACATATTATGGCTGTTACTAATAAACAGTACCGGGGATCGAACTCGGGTTGCCAACATCCTATGTGAATTGAATACATATAAGCTACCAATGCTCTATAATTTGCAATTAAGCAGTATCAATTAATAAGCACTTTACGAAATTACCTTGAAACATATTTCAACTTAATTGGTACGTGGCTTCAATAGATTGCAGCCACCCAGGCACTGCAACGGCTGGATTCGCAGCCATTCGTTTTAATTGGATACTTGAAAAAGCACGGGTTCATTCATTATCAAGGAAATCTGTCTGTCTGGTGCGGTGTTTACTTTTTACATGCTAATAAATTTACTGCGAAATCTTAAATCGCGTTTTCATTAACATGGCTTCATGGACAAATAATATGTAATACCTTGTAGGTCTTGTAGAATGAAATAGTCCAATAACTAATACCATCGCTTTATTCAGACAGCGAAACGTTGTACAAGGAATTATTTTAACGAATACCGTCGCAACAGCGCGTCCTCACAATTCTTATACAAAATTAAGTAGAAGTCAAATTACGAAATAATAAAGTTAAATTATTGTTTACAATGCCAAGTTAATATGATGACCAAATAAGTGGTGAATTATGAATTAAAGATACAATAAGATTCAGGTATCTTTGGTAGTATTTATTATTCACAACAATGGCTGTGTTGCTAGCTGACACATATCTAAAAATATCGCGCAAAGCCGATTAACTATGTACTTGATTACGTATTTTGTACTTATATTAGGTATTTAGACACAAAGGTAGGGCATATGGCATATCTAGAGATACAATATAAGTACACACAATCTATATATAAAAAAAGAGAAAGTGTGTGCGTATGTTCCATATAGGCTCCGAAACAGCTGGACCGATGCCAACAAAACTTTCAGGGAATCTTCAGGTTGACGTGGCAAGTAATCCTGTATAGTTTGGTAACGATCGCAGCACTCTTCTTTTTGAACTGTTATACGTCGTGCTTTTATTTTTGACATTAAAATGAGCCCGATATGTTTTTGGATAAATGATAAGAATGATATTGTATTTACTGATATTTACATCAGTGTAAGTAATGGTTATCACCCGGTCTACAAGAAAATAGAAGAAAATGAATAATTTAAAATATTGTGAGAATTAAATTAAATATTTAATGATGTAAGTTTATTGTTTAAATAAAATAAAGCAATATATACTCTTTATGTAGTTTTCAGACGTGAACAATGAGATAGTAGGATACAATCGGTTCTAATTTACTATAGGTCAGTTTAACATTGGTCATTGGCACGGCTATCGCTTTGTCTTTTCGTAGCTGCGGGCTGGACTTTGGCAAGTTTCCAGGATTTTGGCAAAAGTACTGAGAATAATTCGTGCTAATTCAAAGCCACTGAATTACCGTTTGGAGCTTAACTTCAATGCTTATAAAGTTTCGAACAGTGTGGTACAGTTACTTTCAGCTTAAACGAATTAGCGCAAATAATAATTCGTGACTTCAATATAACACGTCGATTATTTTTTTACATCTTTTAAAAAGTTTACTGAAAATACAATGTCTTTTGCAAATATAGAGGTATTGAAATTAATGTAAATTATCAGTACCCTTAACCGAAGATTGCATGATGTATTTCAAACATGATATTAAATAAAAAGATGAGTCCCTAATTTCTCGAACTAGCGTAAGCTCCATTTCAGAAGCTAATATCTTCCCCATTTTTGAACGTAAACATTTAGAAAGAAAAAAAAGTTAAGAAACAAAACATACAATTAAAGATAAATTTCTTTATGGGTGTGTGTATGTGTCTTTATGTGTGTATGTGGATGTGTTAGTTTATATGCACAATATCATCATCATCAGCCTGTGTCTATCCACTGCTGGGCATAGGCCTTCACCAATGCCTTCCACCACATACGATCCTCCGCTTTCCATATCCAGCCACTTCCGGCTATCCTTACAAGTTCGTCGGTCAATCTGGTACAATATAAAAACTATTAATTAATAATTTCTAATTTTTCGTCGCCTCAAGTTGAATGATACGCTAGCAACCCGAGTTTGATCCCCAGTGCCAGCACCAATAGAATTTGTTGTTGCAATTTTATGTGAAGATTTATTACGTACTCGGCGGTGAAGAAAAACTTCGTGAGGAGACCTATACTTCTTGGAAAATTGTCCCAAGATATGTGAAGTCTGCCAATCCGCACTAGGGCCGCGTGGCAGACTATGTCCTTATGCTCTCTTTACAGAGAAGGCCTGAACTAAAATTTTTCAATGTCGTCATAATTCAGAAGATCTTTTAAAAGCACAATAAAGATGTCAGAGTAACCCATTCCCTACTTCATACTCATCCCTACACATACAAGCACTCTTCAACACACGCAACCTTGTACACACAAACACACTCACGCATACACACTCGATTCAACTGAATGACATATATGTTTTTAATTTTACTAAATTTGTATTTAATTGTTTGGAGATGGGCGTTAATAGCTGCGACACAGTTTTTACTGCTGCGGCTATTATCGAACTGGTTTGAACATGAATTTTTAAATAAAAATTATTATTATTTTATGTTATTATTATGTTAATTGTACTGCTTAAGCCATATCAGTAATGTATTTTTCAATTATTTATTTGTATAGCTTCTAACATTGTATTACTTCTGAAGAATATTGTATAGGTGAAATGTGTATAAAGATCTGTAGAGCCTTTTAAACGTCTTGAGCAAAATAAGCGAAGATTTACGAGCGACATTATAACTTGGTAACGGTGTTTCTAGTGTCTCATAAACATCACTTAAAGCTATTCAGAAGTACGAGGCACTCGAGCAACGTTATGACAACCGTGAATCAAGACTTAATTGCGGACGTGTAGGTGACTTGCCTCGTGACGGAGTCGAGTGGATTTGTTAGAATTAATATCTTATTAAATTTATGACTTTAATCATAAATTATATTGGAATTTAATAAAGATACTAAAGTCATATACATTTTAGCCTTAGGTCATATATATTTAGCTTGTATTTTCTATATATATATTTTAGCATTAAGAGTACATTGAGAAGTGGCGTCTGTCCCGAGATACCTTTTTCTCTTTTTCGGGGGGAAGGCGGGATAATGTGGGTTTCTTACCCACTAAAACCCTAAAGGCCTTTCTTCAGTGCATGGTGCGGAGCCCCTCTGTACTATGCTCTTTGTAGAGCACGTCCAGGGGTGGGTTGGGTTGAAGGTTAATCCATCCCCCGTGTTTTCCCCCCTATTGTGGCCTCTACGACAGGCAGGGGTAACCGTAGCCTTATTATATGAGCCCAGTACTACTTGGCTGAAATACCCGAGATCCTTATACCACAGCTGTCCTAAAAAGCACTATCTGGTTGTTGTATGTATATATATGGACATGACCACCAACAAACTAACTAAAGAGGATGCCATAGACCGGACAAAATCGAGGAGTAGATCCGACTCCGGCTTGACTAAGCTGGTGGCAAAATTTCTGACGAAAACAATGGATTTTTCGTTATCATTAGACAGAAAAACTACTTTAATGTAGGTCAAACATCAGAGTAACACATAGGCTATAGTTTGAAAACAAAAGACATAGTGTGCATTATCAAAAATATAAAGATAAGTAGGTAAAAAAAATCTACCATCTATGGGCTATTCTGGCGTGCGCCGCAAAACGGTTACACCGATATAATGTATAATGGACATGTTTATCTTAAATAGTCCTACAAAAATATCGGTGACAGCATATATTTTTAATATATCTATAAATCCTCGCGAACGAAGTCTCAGCTAGTCCAGCTGGTGTAATAAACTCGTTTAAGTTCCTGTATATTCTTCACAAAACCTGTGAAAATAACATAATGCTATTAATACTCAATACCTAAAGCGGAATAAATCTGTTAAGGCAAATAAAAGCGAGCAAAGGGATAAAGATAAAAAAAGAAAACTGTAAGTCGCTCGGGGCGATAGGGATGATAAATAATTCAATTGTGTATTCGGAAGCTCACGAAAATCCTTACATCTGAATACGTGAATCTCTGAAACTTTTACACCTATTCTTTTATATGTACGAAAAGGAAAAAATATTCTGTCTTTCTTTGTTAATCAGTATATTAATACGTCTCGACGATTTTTCGAGACTGCCACCAAACATTCTAACAAACTTCTTGTAAGTGCCACTTTCTCTACTAAATTCCGTTGCGTCGCCCGGAGTACGAGACACGTTCTCGATGGCCTGGACGACGTGATTACCATTGCACAGGCTAGATCTTTACAAATCCACAAAGCGTCTATTCGCGACCGTCGAAGGTTGCGAATAATCCTCGCGCGTTACCAATATTTAATGGGTAGACGCCACCCCTTAGATGTTATTTTATGTTAGGAGCGTTGCTGGAGTTTCTTCGGCCATTTCTTCTCCTAGCGCCAACGCTTCCCAAACCGGTAATCTAATTTAGTTTAGTTTTTGAATGTCCCTTACATTGCGTGAAACAGCAACCGACCAAGTCGTGGTTCGGACCTCTCGGCGCCCTCGCATCGAAATGCTTACGCAGGGGGATCCTTGTGTCGAGTTACTAGCGATATAGTTTTAGGGTAAGCGACCTAAGAGGTGGCATACCTCTCAATCCGGTGAAGCAGTCAAGGCTTCACTACTATCAAGCTTCTCTGGCCGATCTGTGTAATTCGTCAAAAAAAATTAATACGTAAAGTAAAAACTTTGTAGTTACAGAAGGGACTCTTACGAATATTGCGCGGACGAAGGAGTTTAGTTTACGACCTGTGGTGTTACCTGCGATTTATTTATAATTTTTTTTTCTAAATTAAAAGTAGCCTATCTGCCCGTCAAAATCTATCCAGCTGTTTTTAAGATAAGCCAAAACAAACGACACTTTTTAACGATAATTTTAATATTACTAAGAACTACTCCAATTTTATTTGTTTATAGAAATATATATGCTCGACTTCGTATTCCAATCGATATGTATCATGTGTGGAAAAAACAATATCCCTGTGCATGGCGATTGGCTCAATAAAGCAATGAAATTCTCCTTTTTTAAAGTTGGTTAAAGCCAATCTTTTAAGGACGAAAAAACGCTGCGATCGCCTGAAATAAAGTTACAATCTACGATGAGTTTGAAAAGTTATTTCATTTAAGTTATCTAGTGAACCAAGTGGCTACAGTAACAAAGTTTTAATATCTAGAATATCCATTATCTTAGTTGGATATTTAAATTTATTTAGGTTTACTCTGAATCTGGTATCGAGTGATGGTTTTTGAAAGACCAACCTTGCTACCGTCAATTTGTATTGAACACGCTTTAGCCACTAGGCACGTTACAATCAATTGTAATCGTCAATAGCCTATTGGCTTAGGGTGCGGCCTTGAGGTAGCACTCTGCCGGAGGTGGGAGGAGGACCTGGCGCATCACCCGTACGGAACACGTACAACGGGTGCTCTGCGCCCGGTCCTGAGCGTTGGATGCGCAGGAAGCGCAAACCTCTCACCTTCCGTCTGACGCAGGTGTTCACGGGGCATGGCTGCTTCGGGACTACCTGTGTCGGACGGCCCGTCGGGAGGCTGATGAGCGGTGCCACGATTGTGGCGCTGTGGTGGACTCTGCCCAGCACACCCTGGAGGTGTGCCCGAGATGGGCAGCACAGCGTCACGATCTGGCATCCGCCATCGGTGGAGGTGACCTGTCACTTCCGAGCCTCGTACTTGCGATGGTACGGAGTGACAGGTCTTGATCGGCAGTCGCCTCCTTCTGCGAGACAGTTATGTCTCAGAAGGAGGCTGACGAGCGGGTCAGGAGGAGCCGTGGGGCTCCCTCCCTCCGCAGGCGACGAATCGGGGTGCGCAGGGACGTTTCAAACGTCTCCTCTCGCTGCCTCTGTATTCGAAGCGGGGCCAGGATGGGAACCTGGCCCCAGCATGCTTCGGCGTCGTCGGGACTTCTCTGAGTGCCGGAGAGTCCCCTTCGAGGGTGAAGTCCGGTCTTGCCGAGACCGGCCGGTCGTTGGGGTGTCCTGTCGCTGACAGATCCGGGGACACCCGCTCATAACGGCTGATGGCATTCGCGGTAGGTTTAGTGGGTATGGGCTGCCCAGGCCGAGTCCCACACATCCTCCGGCCCACCAGGGTACCGGAGGATGGTTAATAACTCGATTCCCCGGCGTTAACAAAAAAAAAGGGTGCGGCCTGCGAATTATAAGGTCGTGGGTTCGAATCCACCATTCGACTATTGCCGTGAACCATGTCCTAGGACAAGCTTAAGCTTTGTTGGAATGGTTAACAAGATTGTTAGTAATATTTCGGAAAAAAAGAAATATTACTAACTTTCTTTAGAAAAAAAAAAATAAATAAAATAAAAATATACAGTTATAGAAAAAACGGACAAATAGTACATGACAGATGTGCAGACATGATGCCAATATTGGACACCGTCTCAGCATATGTCGTCGCAAAGATGCGTCAGCGGTGCCCAGGACAACCTAAAGTCGCGCGCGCCAAACAATACATTTACATGGAATTTATACAGATAACAGACAATAAGGGTACAATAAATATGATACATGTATATGATAAATTAGTTATGAGATTAATATATATTATTTACAATAAAATCATTGATGAACAAATGAACAAATTTTCATAAATTAATATACTTTTAAATTAAAAAATAAACAAATAATATATGAATTAAACGTATCATATTTGTATTATACTCGTATAATGAAATATCAAAAATATTGGAAACAATAAGCCACCGAAATCACGGGGATATTATCTTTTTGTAACTTTAACATCAGGTGTTTTAATTTTTTTTCTAATGCGTTTACAGATTTACTGTCTTTTATGGCCGGTGGCAAGTTATTCCAACACTTGGTGGCCAAGAATCTGAACCTGCCACGGAACGCAGCAGATCGGCGTTGTGGAATTTGTAAAATGCAGTTTTTAGCTCTAATTAAACAGCTAGTATCCTTATTCCGCCATTTCAATTTATAGGCTATTCCAAGTTTATGATTCCAAGTAGTAGTGTTGCAAAATGCAAGTCTTTTCTGAGGAACTTCACTTTTAGTCTTAAATAATAAACATCATCGTGACAATTTCCAGCAAAATATCCAACCCAATTAACATTCTTGCAACACAAAGGTCTGGATACATACCGCAAACAAGAAAACTGTGCGCAGGTGTATCTACTGCACTTTGTAAGCTGCGGTGAGCTGTGTGGAGTAAGCAGAATGGAATACTAATTATACAGTTAGCAATGCAAATTGGAGCATTGTTTACCAGCTTGTTACTGAAATAATATTTCCAAATATTCATTTATTTAAAGTTTTGTTAGTATATAATATTATTATTACTCGCCAAAAGATGTCAGGAAGAGTCAAAATTCAACCGACTTCAATAGTCGGAGGTTCTCAGTTCGTCTGTATTTTTTTTATGTTTGTTATAGTATAACTTTGAACTGACTCTTTTATTTGAAAGCTGGTGCTTTACGTGTCCCATTTAAATTTGGTCCAATTCTGACAATTGAATCCGTGAGAATGCCATATAAGTCTTAAATTTATTGATAGTAGTGGTCTTAAAAGACTAGTTTAATTAAAGTTTGGTAAGGTTCAGCTTAAGTTTAATTTCACAATGGTCCTACCATAATTCAGATACGATATTAAGAAAGATAAAAAGGAAAAAGGGGAAAAATTAAAGATATAAATATTAAAAAAAGATTATAAAAGGAAAGTGTAGACGTAGACATAAACATAATCGTAGACGATGTCTTAGAGGTAGTCGTAGACAAAGACGTAGACGTGGTAGATGTAGACATGAACATAAACGTAGACGTTGACGTAGAAGCTGTCGTAGACAAAGACACAGACGTAAACAGAAGTCACGAGTAACTACTATAGTCCTTCGTTTGAAATTCTGTAATAAATTTTAAAGATTACAATATAAATAGAAGTTTTAGAAGAAATGGAAGGTTCTTAACGTTTTTTTTCAACAAAAATGCATGAAATTAATAGGGAAGCCTCTGTAAGAAAGTGGAAAACGGAACGTGAAACGTCTGTATTGTTGGATTATTAGTTTCATTATTCAAAATGGAAGACATTTCCAGCAGTCAACGTAGCTGTCATATATCTGTGTGTCATCTTAGTGCACAGTGTGAAACGTGACCTTTAAAGTTATTGTTATTTAAGTTAGAATATTATATACTTGTTTTGTATCGGTTATATATTATGCGTCTTCTACCCGGTTCTAAGTAAATGTTATTCACTCTACTCTTGGGCACTACTTACTAATTCTTAATATCCCCTAATGCGGCACTTACCATTTTGATTCTTTCTACTCAGGTGGCAAGCTCCCGATCCTGTCCGCCATAAAAACACCGCGTGTGTCCCGCTCTGGGAGTAAACTTTTTTTTAGTAAAAAATCGAAAAGTTTGATCGGGATTTTGTCACTTGTAGGGATATGTACGTGTAAGTGATACGGATAAATAGAATATAAAAACAAGTTACTTTAAAACGCATAATACTTCGACAGGCTGACCGGAAACAATTTTGCAAACCACCCTCTAAGCTCTCCGCTTGTAATGAAATTGATCCGAGAGCTAACTAGTTAGCTGGACTAGTTAGTTGTTCGTCACACACAGTCCACAGTGCTCGTACTTTGATGCACACTAAATGGTTTCCGTTCGGGTAACGTTTTGATTAATTTCTACCAGGTGTGCGAAACATTTTTCCAGACCGGGCATATAAATACAATTGAAACATTTTTCTATACAAATAAATAAAATTGGAGTGTCTGTATGTAACACTAAAATAGCATTACTACATGCATATGAATGTATGTATATACAATTTTTCTGTCTGTTCGTTCTGGCTAATCTCTAGAATGGTTAGACCAGTTTTGCTGGAATTTCACTGGCAGATAGCTAAACTACGATTTAATTATTAAGCACGTATCACGGTGAATAATGATTATCCATAAAATGAGGAGTAGAATAGAATAGAATAAACATTTATTCGACACAACAACACAGAAACAACAGGTAAAACAAGACAAAAACAACATAAATAAAAAAAAAGTAATTAAAATTGCTAAAAATTAAAAAAAAAAGAAAAAAATAGAACTTTTGGTTGGTGTGCTTGGGGTTGGCACAGCATGTGCTGTGCTCACACATGTAGCACAACGCTGATTTTCAGCCAAAAAACTCAAAAAGCTATGGCAGACGCGATTCGGTTGTTTATAAATATGGCGATACATATACTTTTATTAATATTAAGCATAAATATATTTTAATGAAATTATATATAGCCATTAACAAAAATGAAGGGTCGGTTAAGAAAGTTTGAATATCTCAATGAATTGAATGTCAATAGCCTAATGGTTTAGCGTACGGACTGCAATCGTAAGGTCGTGGATTCGAATCCACCATTTGACTATTGCCGTGAACCATGTCCAAAAAAAAACTCGGAAGATAAAGACGCTAACTGAAATAAATTGTGCATGATAGATAATTAAATATCCTTAAAATTAAATAAAATATTTTTATTAATTTATTTCATTAAAAAACACAAACTTAAACGAAAAAGGATATCTTACGTAAACTTGAATAATACAGTATTTTTATTTAAATTTTAGTACTTAGTGTTGCCTGCATGTGGCGTGCTATATTTTTTCTCATGAGTGTATATAAATATATATTTATACTTCGTTTACATATACATGTGTAAAAAGTATTTATCCTTTTTATTTTTATATCTGGCTGCAACCGAGCTTTATTTCCATAAACGCAAGGTTGTCAGGAATAATAATAATAAATAATTTATTCCTCACCATAATCCACAGTAGTTACTTAAGATAATTATATAATTAAAAACATATACGCATTTGGAACAAGAGACATAATAACAGAAACATTATGGTGGATTGACACTTGAACTAGGACGGATCCTGTGTCTCAAGTAATCATCCCTCCACCCCATTACATTATCAAAAGTAGTGTACATAGCTAATTAAAACACAATTTTAAGCTAATTCGTTCTGGTGAAGTATTAGTTTAGATATGTATATACACAGGTGTAGGAATATATGATAGTTTTGTAGTGTGCGTATGTGACTTTGTGTGTGTGTGGATTCACATATAGGTTCTCTCATGTCTAAGAAGTGAACAAAAAGAAAATGTTTCTTTAAATAAACTGTTTAAGTTGATTTAAAAACCTACAGATGGACGACTGAACCTAAATGTAGTTTCTTTTGTTACAGAACAACATATTTTATTTGTCAACCATTGTAGAAACGATGTCTTGTATATATATAAACAAATGACATAATAACATAAATGAGTTTATAAATAAAGTGTTAAATAAACGATTTGTCGAAATTAATGTTGGCGTGCTTAAGGATATCCCAAACATATATTTTTTTATTTGCTTAATAAAACGATCGCCATATCTACGATTCAATTATGTCATACAAATGTTGAAACTCGTTCTAAGATGATACGAGTTGAACGAATTAATGTGATGTTGCCTAGAGACGAGAGAGACAAACTTACTGCATATGCTCTCAGCAAAAGGAAGAAGGCTGCGAATTAATCTCACTAATGCATTGCTACCTGTGATTTAATTTCAGTAATGTGTTCAGACGAGACGTTGTCGGCTACATCCTTGCTACCAGAAAATACGGCCAAGTAATACGAAGCTGCATTTACATTCAAGACACTCTAGTATTATATAACTATAGCCGTGTGCAATAATAAAGGGTCGGTTAAGAAAGTTTGAATATCTCGGTAGATAAAGACGCTAGCTAACTGAAACAATTTGTGCATGATAGACAATTAAATATCCTTAAAATAAAATAAAATATTTTTATTAATTTATTTCATTAAAAAACATAAACTTAAACGAAAAAGGATATCTTACGTAAACTTGGATAGTACAGTATTTTTCATTAAATTTTAGTACTTAGTGTTGCCTGCATGTGGCGATGTGTTTTGAAAATGAAGTATAAATAAATTAATAAAAATATTTTATTTCTAATATTCTATTATGCAATATTTACTTCAGTTAGCTATCGTCTTTATCTTCCGAGATATTCAAACTTTTTTTGTTCACGCGGGGAAATCTTTTTAAAGACCATCCTCCGGTACCCTGGGTGGGCCCGAAGGGATGTGTGGGACTCGGCCTGGTCAGCCCCTACCCACTAAACCTTCCGCGAATGCCATCAGCCGTTATGAGCGGGGTGCCCCGGATCTGTCAGCGACAGGACACCCCAACGACCGGCCGGTCCCGGCAAAGACCGGACTTCATCCTCAACGGGGACTTCTCCGGCACTCAGAGAAGTCCCGACGACGCCGAAGCATGCTGGGGCCTGGAGATATTCGAACTTTCTTAACCGACCCTTTATTTTTACTAACGAGTGTATTTTCATTACTCTGGTAAAAGAATATTAATGCAATAATATTACAAGAATATTAAATCAAAGAGATTAAATGAATATCACAGAGATTTGCTTAGAGAAAATAATAACTTATGGGTAAAATTATATTAATAGTTAAATAATGTTTCCATGAAACTTTTGTACACGTGTCTAATTGTATTTCATCCATCATCAACAGTTTACTCCTTTCCACATAACGCATTGTTTTACGCAATTAATAAACTTGTCTTGTTGATTATTGATATTTATGGCTGTTATGCAATGAATTATAGACATTTAATGTATTTTAAGGTGATTTAAGTTTTGTCACAATAATCGAAATTATTATTAACCTGTATGTGGGTTAAGAAATTTAAGTTACAGAGTATATGAATAGATACAGGCGTTTTCTGTAAAGAGAACTTAAGATAGTCCGTTTCATTCTCATTTCATGTTAAGTGTAAATGTCTAAGTGTCTGAGTATGAGAGTGCGACAAATAGACCAATACTTGACATCACGTCAATGGATTTCGATGAATTTTTTTCAATTTTGGTTGGTTTCGATAATATTGTTTTAAAGTTTTCGCCTTAGTGGGGGTCATCGAGCTTTTGCTATTGGATACAATGCTCGATGACCCCCATTGCTTGTACAATGAGTAGCGAATGAATCGCCATGGGTTAATAAAAGAAAAATTTAAGTATAATATAACATATAATACATATACATATAATGCATGTATTATACATAAAGTTAAATAAATATAAAATAAACACAGCACGATATGACCCAAATTAATTAGTAAAACTGAAAGCATAGTTTTTGGTTAACTAGGGTTTTCTTTTTCTTTTAAATTTTTCCTGTTTCTTTTTGGTTTGTTTTCACCTAGTGATAGTAGTAGAGTCATTTGGCTTATAAACTAATACAGTAATAAGTATAAGGAAGACAAAATAAATATATAATAAATTCTTAAAATTTAAAACACAATATACAGAAGATACAATTGCTTAATAATAAATGATACACAGAGTAGACGTTAATCAAATTCAATAACAATATAAAACAAAATAAACCATTAATTTACATAAACAAATGTTTTATAAAACTATATAAACTAACTCTGGCTAATCTATGTACATTACTTAAAGGGTAGGTTGGTAAGAGTTAGGTTCAGATTAATTCTATTTCAGATATATTCCTACGATATTTCGGAAATCGGCAAAGAGCGTTGCGCGTAATTGCGTTTAACGTTTCATTCCAATCGGTTTTAATTTCCATGAGTCAAAGCTCTGTCGTGTTTGTTTGTCACGAAAATTAATATTATTTTAGTTTTTTAAACTGGAATTTCCTACTCGCACGATGTATATGCGGATGGGGAAGGCGTTCGCAATAAATGTTATTAGTTTCCAGCAAAATGGAACGAAAATAATCAAATAAATACCCAACCCTCGTTATGTTGTTTGAGCAGATGTTCACGTACATTCGATATATTAATAATATCAATCCTTTCATAGAATTCATATAGAAACGAGCGAGAAGCGGAATTATCAGGATATTATTTTTTTTAATAAATAGCTTCGATCTTCTATGGGTATATAGTTGGCGTCAAATATCAGAAGTCGACAGGCATGCCCGAGCGCTTATTGTCTCTTCTGTGGTACTCTGTCCGCGCACCGATACCACCTGGTGTACAGTCGCGTACTAAAATGTATGTTATCTTTTGTTTCGTGTTAATTTTGATTTTTTTTGTTTATTGATTTTTTTATTTTAACATATTTGTATTGTATTGTATTGTATTGTAT
Organism: Meandrusa payeni; assembly: GCA_029286785.1. Lineage (NCBI taxonomy): Eukaryota > Metazoa > Arthropoda > Insecta > Lepidoptera > Papilionidae > Meandrusa > Meandrusa payeni. The sequence goes on from JAGSMX010000023.1 coordinate 991,148, forward strand.
TGTATTGTATTGTATTGTATTGTATTGTATTGTATTGTATTGTATTGTATTGTATTGTATTGTATTGTATTGTATTGTATTGTATTGTATTGTATTGTATTGTATTGTATTGTATTGTATTGTATTGTATTGTATTGTATTGTATTGTATTGTATTGTATTGTATTGTATTGTATTGTATTGTATTGTATTGTATTGTATTGTATTGTATTTTTATTAATTTATTTGTGTTTTTAAATAGTGAATTTATCAATACAAAAGTTCAAACGAAAACACTTTATTCGTGATTTATAGAAATGAATAATTGCGCGTGCGCAACTGTCCCTTCCACGCTTCGCTCAGCACTAGAGCTATTCGCCGCCAACTCAACTTCTGCAATGTGAAGGACTTAACTTCAGAAGTGGATATTTTAAGCAACTCATTCATAAGGCTTACAATTTTAATTGTTAAAAAATTCTATTACGATTTTGTTTTTTTTTTTCGCCTATTTAGTTTAAACTCAGTTCTATGTTAGTTACAGCCTATTATTTTTGTCCCACTGCTGGGCATAGGCCTTTTCAGTAAAGACAATATAAGGGCATAGTCCGCTACGCACAACTAGTGCAGATTGGCAGACTTCACATGTCTTAGAAAAATGTTTTAAGACATGTAGCTTTCCTCACGATGTTTTCCCTCTCCACCGAGCGCGTGGTAAATCAGTACATAAAACTCCGCGTCGGCACTGGCGATCGAATTCGGGTTGCTAGCGTACTATGCAACTTGAGGTGATAGCCCCGACACTGAGCTACCACAGCTCTTATATACGTAAATTTAAATTAAACAAATTATATTTTTTGAAATTTTTACATTAATCTGATATCATTATTTCTCGAAAATAAATCATTTTAAGTACTATAAATCTGGTTTAAAGTTAGGGTAAATACATTTTTACTGGTTTTGGGTTCAATATCGTATAAAAAAAGATAAACTAATATGTTGATGTATTTATTCCTATTTACATGACCTAATAGTGCAACATTACAAAAATAATACAAAACAAATATCTACAAATACATTTTTATACCCAAGCCAACAAAAAACACACCACTTCACCACGGAGAAGTGGCCCCGACTAACCGCCACATGTCGACTCGATTGTATAAGAATTTTTTACGAAGCGGTGTTTGTATTATGGTTGAAACACCTACACTTGACTATACTCTATTTGATTCTTATAAGTTGGACAAGGATGAATATAGTTTCTTATTTAATTTTAAGAGCTATTTAAATCGTGGTGTTATGCACCAGATACTGGCGGGTTGCCAGTTGCGCATTAATATGACAAACCAGAATCTGGTGGCGCACCAGTTAAGCGGATGGCATGTCTATCTCTTAAGGATAACATACTATATTCATATTAACACTTTAAAACTTAGGAAATTATAAAGTGGTTATTAGAAAACGAATAACGTAAATTAGGTATTATTAAACAGGACTCAACAAAATGCAAAAAAAAAAACTAAATAACTTTTTCGTTTTATATGTATATTCAGGTAATAGATCCTACTTTTTTTGTCGCTTCATATTATATAAAGAAATGAAAATCAAAATTATTACACTCACGGATTTATTGTTTGTAATGATCAAAATGAGTGACATTTCTTTTCATACGTGCCTGATAAATCCCGTAATGGTATCAAGGTGTCATGTATACATTGTACTGGTTAATTTGAAAACATGTTTTTGTAAATTCAATATTCCTTAACGCATTCTAGTAAGAATTTTATTATACTCAAATAATCACACTGTAAACGTTGGACTGAGAACTTATGTTTAAGGGTTTCAAAACCATTCTTTGACACTGACTTCATAACTACAAAGCGACGAAAATAATGAATTTTAAACAATGATATAAATACAGTACATGTATCCTCATTAGGAAAATTATAGACAAAACAGTTAATACTAACCTCTCATTTACTTAAAATATTAAAAAACGCAGCAACCGACCCGCTAGTTTCCTTATCATACCGAAAGTTGGAACAAATTTCAAAATTCAAGCAAATATTCACTGTCAATTTTTTTTTGTTAACGGGAAGGAAATTTTAAAAAAGATATCCCGCCTTCTAGGGGGAAAGCGGCGGTTATGTGGGGTTTGACCCACTAAAACCTCCCCGGTGGCCCTTCCTCGGCGCATGACGAGGGGCTTCGGGATCTCTAGTGAAACGCACCGGAGCCCCTCTGCACCGTGCCCTAGTAGAGAACATCCCGGGGGGGAGGTTACTCCCTCCCCCTCTGTGCCCTCGCGGTGCAAGGCGACACGGTCCAGCCGATGTCCGTGTGTGTTCTTTCCGGGTCCACCTTGGAGGACGATAAAAGCCCCCACCCTGGTCGCCAAGTGAACCCGAGGCCCCTTTTAGTTGCCTTCTACGACAGGCAGGGGATACCGTAGTTATCCCCTGCCTGTCGTAGAAGGTAACTTATTCTTATTCACTGATAACTTACTAATTACTTGCGTTTGTCTAAAGCCCTCCGACTAGATGGACCATGCACAATATCGGTAAAAAGTTGCAGCTCAAACAAAAACGCCGTACGTCAAAGCTTGACAATTTTATTCTGTGTTTTTTTCACAAACACCTTACACATAAATAAAATTTAATGTGAAGGGTAACGTCACGATTCGACGTCAACGTAATCGATTTTTGTTTACCCTGAACAACGGTAAAAGATCGATTTGTTATGAAGGAGCACAACTGTACGACAAAATACCCACATACGTCAAGAGGGTATACACACTTAGCGCATTCAAAATGCAACTTGCTAAATTCCTAAACTATAGCTCCAGCTCGTTTCCAAGCAAATGAATGCGTTACGTGACTGATTTTTTCGTGTGAAAGAAAACTTATTATTTACAATATTAGTTATAAGTGTGGCATACCTAATTATTAAATTTTGGACGATCTCATTCGCTGATCTACCACCGGCAGCGTAGAACGCCCGCACTGGGAAAAGAAGAAAACCAGACTTCAACTGTCTGTGATTGATGTGCGTACTATTCCTGAAGGAAGGTAAGTAGTAAGACGTAGTCGTCTCTTACATAAGTGACTGTAATATCTAAAGTGAGAAAAAAGTTTCTTAAACCTTAGGTTATCATAAGGCTTTTTTCCGATCACTTTCTATTGCTTCACCAAGCTCGTGGTTATTTGTCGAAATGCAGGCCTATCAGTGCGGCTCCCTACAAGTTCCTTAAGGGTACAGTGACTCTCTCGTACCGTTTCTCTTATGCCTACTGAACTCCCTGACCTTGAAACAATTGACCGTCGTTAACCGTCATCTCTATCTTCTTCTTTTGATCTACAGCCCTTTGTGGACTTTATTTTGGTCCAGCAACTTCGGAAGTCTTTCTTCTTCTCAGCTCTCATCGTTTTAGTATAAAAAAATATAAATTTCAGCATTTACCAACGAGTTCGTTTTGAGTTTCATTTTATTTAATTACCTTTTTAAGTATCAATTCTCGTGGCTCTACAATCACCTCTGGCTTAAAGCCGAGGCTAAAAGCGAGTGTTCCGCGCTTCTGAATAGCTTTAAGTGACGTTTATGAGACACTAGAAACACTGTTACCAAGTTATAATAACGCGCATAAATCTTTCGTTACTTTGCGAGGGCAATCGAAAATACATATGAATTTCAGATTTAACTTATATATTGTGAAATAAGTGATAGTTATTAAACGGACTTCAAAAAGGAGGAGGGTCTCAATTCGACTGTCTGGTTTTTTTTAGTGATAACTTTGGACGGGGTGAACCGATTTGGATGATTCTTTTTTATTTGGAAGCTGGTGTTTCCCGTGTGGTTCCATTCTCAAAGGCATCCATGAGAAAACCATTTAAGTCTTAACTTTGAATTAAGTATGCGCGCTACGAATGATAGAATAATTCAATATCACGCCAACCGGCTTCAATTCATTTTTTGTCGGTGTTGGTGTTCAAGAGTAGTCTGATGAGAGTTTGGTTCTGATAATATTAATTCCGTTTCGTAATAAATCTACGATAATTTGAGAGACAAGGCGTATTTTAAAAGAGTATATATTTTCTTTTTTTTTTGGGATATGTCAGCCCCATCATACCCTTACCTACGAGTATAAGGCAAAGAGTATAAGGCGTCCGTGTGTAATAAAGTTTGACATTTGATTTGAAGTCAGTTTTTGTTTATACCCGTAAATATACTTGTTCGATTAGTTATCTTATTTGATGTCGCAATTGGCAGGGTACAAATCGCGTAGAACGGATAGCCGATGGGACTAAACAATTCACTATTGGAGACTATGGCCCGGCGTAAAACATCCACCTATAAGGTAGTCTGACATCTTTATAAAACTCGCGAGACTAAGTTGGATGCGCTTACCGGTCCTCTTAAAAACCGTTAGCCTTTGTCTAACAGTGGATGTTCTACGGCTAAATCGTTATTTTAGCCATTCATCCATGAGGCTAAAATAATTTCGGAGAAGTGTACATAATACATAGTACTGTACTTGTGATTGTGAAAACTTTCTCTATCAAACTGAGGAAACTATATGCAAATTACTCGAGTAGGGTTTCAGATATCAAATGAGCAAATCAAATAATAGTTTTAATAACCTTGAATACGAATATTAGCCTATATAAGCATCATTTCCATTTAGACGTTGTGTTAACGTATGCTAGATAATTAAATCAGTCGTCCCGAATGTAGAAATACTATATACGCAGTCATAAAAGTTAAATTTCATATAGATAATACGGTTAACCATTACACGTACATTTTTCAAAGCAGAATAGACAGAGACAGATAACTAAAAACGTATCAATTTTATAGTAAGTATCATTATGTCAAAATGAGTCCCATTAAAATCAAAATCTTGTGTATTGGGCGCACAGTTGCAATGAATGTCTGTTGCTCGTTCTCCTCCTCGCGTCGCTTTCCTCAATTCTGAGGGTCGTGAATATCTCGTGGGAACGGCCTGTCTTTGGTGATTCGTCACCATATTACGTAGAACAGAACAGAACAGTATACAGTTGGGTCAGTTCAACATATCGGGCTTCGACCGCGCGGTTTTATTCCGTCAATTTTTCCTGTCACAAGCAGCCTTTCCAAGTTGTCACTATTTTTTCTGGCAGTGTGACCAAAGTATTCCAGTATCCTGCATAGGCAAATGGTGGACAGCCAAGCTTAAATTTTAAGTTCGGTAAGGATGGACACGTTGGTTGTCTTGATTTCTGTTGCAGTGCCCAATTTTTTTAAGTTATACTTTTTAAGGCAAGTTATTAAAAAAATGAGGGTGAAATTTTAAGTCGTGTAACTTTAACATAAAAGTAACAGGTTGAAGCTTTAAAAAAATTGTGCCTTTATACTTTTTAAGAGCGACAATATAATTTAGGTTATCTTTCCGTATGTATTATTTAAAGATAAATATTAGAATATTATTATAAATTTTATTACTTTTTATTTATTTGTTATTTATTATTTGCATGCAATTAAAAACTATTTTTCATGATGCCAATAAAGTATAAATTAACGTGAATTGTGAAAGTGTCTAGTCTAAAAGACTAGACACTTTCACAATTTCTCACTTTCACACTTTCTCAATTATGATGAGATTTAAAAAATCTCATCATAATTGAGACTTAACAACCATTTTTTAAATTTATTTTAAATGTCGGTTCTTTCTAAAGACTCACTATTTTCCCGAGACTTCTTAGATAGTAGGTCAAAGTCAAGTGCGTGCTCACAGTTTAAATTCAGCACCCAAGTGAAATCACTCGTGAAGCTCTATCACTTACTATCCAAGGTTATTTTTCTACATGTAAGTAGAGTTAATTGTAAAAACAATTGTTTGATTTATAGAAATTTATATAGCTCATATATAAAAGAAAAGAATTATATAACAAATCAGAAACTCAAACAAAACCATTTTATATTCCAAAGATATATCGTAAATTCAAAGAATCCGCAACGTTTTAGCGTTTAACGTTTGATTCGATTTGAAGTCGGTTTCTGTGTTATCGTAAATATACGTATTTACATTTCACGTACACCATACGATATGATTAATACACGCACCCATTTTTAAATACGAGTATATCGCCAGTCGATATTTTTCTGCTACGGCGCCCCTACCGACTACACCACTCGTTATAAATTTTCTATATCATTCTTTGCTCGTTCATCTGTTTTATATTCTGTATTATATACGTCTGACCTACAGAAAAATACCTTTCTCGATTCTAGTCACTATATCCTCTTTAAATTATATTGTATTAACAAAAAATATCACTCATATGAAGTGTTAAAACAAAGAAACTTCTAGTGACAAAAGAGATACAAGGATTTAAAAGGACCGCGTATTATCCCTTAGTTTAATGAAGCGAATATAAATTATCCTTTCATACTGACTTCGAGGAATGGAGTGCTAAAAGCTGATAAGGTGTTCACCGTTGCCCACTGGATTTAGTAGTCACATGTTTTTACGTAAAAAAAAACTCTCAAATCACCCAGCGAGCTAGACAGAAATAACAATAGCTATTATTATTATTATATATTATTTTTAATAGCTTGTTAACGTCAGGTTAATTACCTGAGATCGGAGTTAGCGCTACGATCACAATTGATTATTTTCTTTTTGTGGGGTATAAACTAGTGCTTGATCACTATCCCACCTGATGTTAAGTGGTGATATAGTCGAGAGATGCTACGCGCTAGTTTAGTAAGTACCTATTCACTCTACTCTTAAAGGCTCCCACGTCGTACTAGGACGGAAAGACTGACGCCGGTAACTTGTTCCACTCCTTTGCTGTACGCTCGATGAATGATGACACAAATCGCTTCGTTCGGACGCGCAGAACATCGACTATAAAAGGGTGGAGACCCGCCGAGTGTCTAAACGCCCGGAGGTAGAATGGGGATGGGAGAATTAACTCGTGTAATTCCTGTGCACAGTCTCTAAAATGTAATCTGTAACACTCGAAAGTCTAGCCAACTTGCGCCGGTGCTCAAGACTATCTCAGATGTAGATTTATTGGAGACATGTTATTGATACTTATTCATTCATTAGACATTAATGAATGGCAAGTGTTAGCCGATCTGTGATTGACATGCAACGATGGACGAGTCTAGATTATTCTAGAACAGCCTAAAACAGTTGGGTAGCTGTACAGTCGTTTTTAGTGAAGTCATTTTTTTGCGATCGCACGCTCTGAGATTTCCGCGTTTTCTCGCGATTTCTCAACATGAGGAGACAGAGCGATGTGGAATCTAACTAACTTACCTAACTCCACCACTTACGACGAGAAAGAGAAAGAGAGAGTCTAGCACAACAATGAGATTATAGAAAAATATACAGCGAGCATCGTTAGTATACAATGATTACTCCTATTTACGCTAATTATAACATTAGAATATTATGTTTAGTCTACTTCTGGATTTCCCAAATATTATAAGATTTTTTAATATGAATGAATTAATGATTTACTAGTTAATTTACTTTAATTAAAAATAGCAAGATCTTTATTCACATTAAAATAACATAATATCACAGCAAGTGTCAAGATTCCGCGATCCAAATACTTTCGCTATTTACTCTAGCGCTTTCCAAAAGAAATTGTTATTAACACGTAATCCAGATCTATGTGAACATCTGTTCAAACAATATAACAAGGGTACCGTTTATATTACGTTGTTTAGGCCCAATTCATAGAACTAACAATTTGGGGAAAATCTTTCATTCTTTTTACACGATATTTTGTTAACATAAAAATGTGATCTAAGTAAAATGCTCAATACTATAATTGCTTACATAATAAATCTCGTAAAATATATGTATATTCACGGTAAAAATAAAAGCCGACTAGAAATTAAAAAAAAAGCCTTAAGCAATATTACACGCGGAGGCCATCTCTGTATTTCACAATTATCGTAGGAATATTACAAAATAAAATTAATCAAAAGCTAAGCTACCTCTTATCAAGCTAAGGAAAAACTTTGAAGTACATTGTTTCCAATAAAAAATACTATCGTGATGGGACCAAACGGAAAGCACCAGCTTTCAATAAAAGAATCATCAAAATCTGTAAACCCAAAACATAAAAACATACAGACGATTTTACAACCTCCTCCTTTTTGTAGTCGGTTGAACATAGATTTTAGTATTTATATTATATTATATTTTTAGATTATAGTAGCAAATACTACAAAAAAGAACTTAGTAACATTATGTAAAAAGATAAGTTAAAATACGTTGATACTAGTCACCTCTACGGCATAGGCGTCTCCTAAACCTTTGGGGACGCGACTAAGCGTGTTCGTTGTTCGCCTTCCGGAGGAACGCTCGCGCATACGTCTGCGTATTAGTCGCCTTGTGGTGGCTCCGTCCCGGGAGGACAGGCCTTCCTTTCACCATCTAGGTAAGGCGCGCCGTGGCATAAAACGTGCCTTCAACCACGGCTTCTGTCAGCGGGCGACGGACTTCCCCGTGTCTATCGGCTGACACCGCTTAGTCCAGGAGAATAGGGAGAGCGGCAACGACACATCAACACTCCTTTTACTCCGTGACACATATTTTATTATTATCTTTTTAACATTAAACCACCGATAAAAATAAGACAATACACTAATACACTAATGTTTATGTGATCACATATTCCTATGAAGTAATGCGAAAGCGGTTCCAGGAGGGCTGCCGGAGCGCGAGGAGGTTTTAGTCCGTAGGCCGCAGGAACCTATTCCTGTGGAGTCGGGCTTACCGCCTGGTACATCCCAGGCAGTATCCATGAGGATTTTACTCCTCCCAAAGAAAAAAAAAAAAAAATATGTATCAAAACTTTCTCTATCAAACTGAAACTATATGCAAATTACTCGAGTAGGGCTTCAGATATCAAATGAGCAAATCAAATAATAGTTTAATAACCTTGAATACGAATATTAGCCTATATAAGCATCATTTCCATTTAGACGTTGTGTTAACGTATGCTAGATAATTAAATCAATCGTCCCGAATGTAGAAATACTATTTACGCAGTCATAAAAGTTGAATTTCATATAGATAATACGGTTAACCATTACACGTACATTTTTCAAAGCAGAATAGACAGAGACAGATAACTAAAAACGTATCAATTTTATAGTAAGTATCATTATGTCAAAATGAGTCCCATTAAAATCAAAATCTTGTGTATTGGGCGCACAGTTGCAATGAATGTCTGTTGCTCGTTCTCCTCCTTGCGTCGCTTTCCTCAATTCTGAGGGTTGTGAATATCTCGTGGGAACGGCCTGTCTTTGGTGATCCGTCACCATATTACGTAGAACAGAACAGAACAGTATGTAGAACAGTCAGTTCGGTCAGTTCAGCATGTCGGGCTTCGACCGCGCGGTTTTATTCCGTCAATTTTTCCTGTCACAAGCAGCCTTTCCACTTTGTCACTATTTTTTCTGGCCGTGTGACCAAAGTATTCCAGTATCCTGCATAGGCAAATGGTGGACAGCCAAGCTTAAATTTTAAGTTCGGTAAGGATGGACACGTTGGTTGTCTTGATTTCTGTTGCAGTGCCCAATTTTTTTAAGTTATACTTTTTTAGGCAAGTTATTAAAAAAATGAGGGTGAAATTTTAAGTCGTGTAACTTTAACATAAAAGTAACAGGTTGAAGCTTTAAAAAAATTGTGCCTTTATACTTTTTTAAGAGCGACAATATAATTTAGGTTATCTTTTCGTATGTATTATTTATAGATAAATATTAGAATACTATTATCAATTTTATTACTTTTTTTATTGTTATTAATCATTTGCATGCAATTGAAAACAATTCTGGATGATGCCAATGAAGTATAAATTAACGTATTAGTACATGCATCATTTTTTTTTATACAGTCATGACTGCATGTGTAATTGTGTATTCGTGTGCGTGTGTGAATGTTTATTTTTACGTGTCTAGTCTTATAAATCTCATCATAATTGAGAGTTAACAACCATTTTTTAAATTTGTTTTAAATGTCGGTTCTTTCTAAAGACTCACTATTTTCCCGAGACTTCTTAGATAGTAGGTCAAAGTCAAGTGCGTGCTCACAGTTTAAATTCAGCTCCCAAGTGAAATCACTCGTGAAGCTCTATCACTTACTATCCAAGGTTATTTTTCTACATGTAAGTAGGGTTAATTGTAAAAAGAATTGTTTGATTTATAGAAAGTTATATAGCTCATATATAAAAGAAAAGAATTATATAACAAATCAGAAACTCAAACAAAACCATTTTATATTCCAAAGATATATCGTAAATGCAAAGAATCCGCTCGTTTTAGCGTTTAACGTTTGATTCGATTTGAAGTCGGTTTCTGTGTTATCGTAAATATACGTATTTACATTTCACGTACACCATACGATATGATTAATACACGCACCCATTTTTAAATACGAGTATATCGCCAATCGATATTTTTTCTGCTACGGCGCCCCCTACCGACTACACCACTCGTTATAAATTTTCTATATCATTCTTTGCTCGTTCATCCGTTTATATATTCTTTATTATATACGTCCAACCTACAGAAAAATACCTTTCTCGATTCTAGTCACTTTATCCTCTTTAAATTATATTGTATTAACAAAAAAATATCACTCATATGAAGTGTTAAAACAAAGAAACTTCTAGTGACAAAAGAGATACAAGGATTTAAAAAGGACCGGGTTATATCCCTTAGTTTAATGTAGCGAATATAAATTATCCTGTCATACTGACTTCGAGGAATGGAGTGCTAAAAGCTGATAAGGTGTTCACCGTTGCCCACTGGATTTAGTAGTCACATGTTTTTACGTATTAAAAAAAACTCTCAAATCACCCAGCGATCTAAACAGAAATAACAGTAGCTATTATTATTATTATATATTATATTTAATAGCTTGTTAACGTCAGGTTAATTACCTGGGATCGGAGTTAGCGCTACGGTCACAATTGATTATTTTCTTTTTGTGGGGTATAAACTAGTGCTTGATCACTATCCCACCTGATGCTAAGTGGTGATATAATCGAGAGATGCTACGCGCTAGTTTAGTAAGTACTTATTCACTCTACTCTTTAAGGCTCCCACGTCGTACTAGAACCGAAAGACTGACGCCGGTAACTTGTTCCACTCCTTTGCTGTACGCTCGATGAATGATGACACAAATCGCTTCGTTCGGACGCGCAGAACATCGACTATAAAAGGGTGGAGACCCGCCGAGTGTCTAAACGCCCGAAGGTAGAATGGGGATGGGTAATTAACTCGTGTAATTCCTGTGCACAGTCTCCAAAATGTAATATGTAACACTCTGAAAGGCTAGCCACTTTACGCCGGTGTTCAAGACTATCTGAGATGTAGATCTATTGGAGACATGTTATTGATACTTATTCGTTCATTAGACATTAACGCATGGCAAGTGTTAGCCAATCTGTGACTGACACGTAATAATGGACGAGTCTAGATTATTCTAGAACAGCCTAAAACAGTTGGGTAGCTGTACAATCATTTTTAGTGAAGTCATTATTTTTGCGATTGCACGCTCTGAGATTTCCGCGTTTTCTCGCGATTTCCCAACATGAGGAGACAGAGCGATATGGAAAGCTTACCCCACCACTTACGACAAGAAAGAGAGAGAGTCTAGCACAACAATGAGATTATAGAAAAAATATATAGCGAGCATCGTTAGTATACAATGATTACTCCTATTTACGCTAATTATAAAATTAGAATATTATGTTTAGTATACTTCTGGATTTCCCAAATATTATAATATTTCTTAAAATGAATGAATCAATAAGTTACTAGTTAATTTGCTTTAATATAAAATAGCAAGATCTTAAATTCACATTAAAATAACATAATACTGCCGCAAGTGTCAAGATTCCGCGATCCAAATACTTTCGCTATTTACTCTAGCGCTTTCCAAAAGAAATTGTTATTAACACGTAATCCAGATCTATGTGAACATCTGTTCAAACAATATAACAAGGGTACCGTTTATATTACGTTGTTTAGGCCCAATTCGCAGAACTAACAATTTGGGGAAAATCTTTCATTCTTTTTACACGATATTTTTGTTAACATAAAAATGTGGTCTAAGTAAAAACGCTCAATACTATAATTGCTTACATAATAAATCACTTAAAATACAAGTATATTTACGAATAAAAATAAAAGCCGACTTCAAATTAAAAAAAAAAACGGTTAAACAATATTACACGCGGAGGCCATCTCTGTATTTCACATTTATCGTAGGAATATTACAAAATAAAATCAATCAAAAGCTAAGCTAACTCTTATCAAGCTAAGGAAGAACTTTGAAGTACATCGTTTTCAATAAAAAAATACTGTCGTGATGGGACCAAACGGAAAGCACCAGCTTTCAATAAAAGAATCATCAAAATCGGTAAACCCAAAACATAAAAAACATACAGACGATTTTACAACCTCCTCCTTTTTGAAGTCGGTTGAACATAGATTTTAGTATTTATATTATATTATATTTTTAGATTATAGTAGCAAATACTACAAAAAAAGAACTTAGTAACATTATGTAAAAAAAGATAAGTTAAAAATACGTTGATAGTAGTCACCTCTACGGCGTAGGCGTCTCCTTAACCTTTGGGAACGCACCTAAGCGCGTACTCGCCTTAGGGGGAACGCTCGCGCATACGTCCGCGGCTCCCTCTGCGTATTAGTCGCCTTGTGGTGGCTACGTCCCGGGGAGGACAAGTCTTCCTTTCACCATCTAGGTAAGGCGCGCCGTAACATAAAACGCGCCTTCCACCACGGCCTCTGTCAGCAGGCGACGGACTTCCCCGTGTCTATCGGCTGACACCGTTTAGTCAAGGAGAATAGGGAGAGTGGCAACGACACATCAACACTCCTTTCACTCCGTGATACATATTTTATTAGTATTATCTTTTTAACATTTAACCACCGATAAAAATTAATCATACACTAATGTTTATGTGATCACAAATTCATATGAAGTAATGCGAAAGCGGTTCCAGGGAGGGCTGCCGGAGCGCGAGGAGGTTTTAGTCCGTAGGCCGCAGGAACCTATTCCTGTGGAGTCGGGCTTACCGCCTGGTACATCCAGGCAGTATCCATGAGGATTTTACTCCTCCCAAAGAAAAAAAAAAAAAAAAATATTCCTATGAACTATAATTCAATAAACCAGCAGTCAGCAGGCCGACATCATTCTGGGACCGCGTCGCAGATTATGTCCTTACACTCTCTTTACATAAAAGGCCCACGCCAGCCAACAGTGGGATGTATACGTCACAGGATCATACGTAGAGGCCGTATCTAAAAAATCCCAGTAACACCAGTATCAAACTTATATATTATCTTTGATAAGCTGAGTATATAATAACGCAGATTATACCGTAGCAATTAGTCGATCATTACGCTATCAATGATATTCATATAATATAATGATATTAGATTTGCAATTAGGCTTTGACCTAAATGCGATTTGGTTTAAGCATAATAATTATATAAACACAGTGGTAGTTTAGTTATAGTCTAGTGGTTAGGGGATTTAGCTTTCGATATGACGGTCGCGGGTGCAATTATTAGTCGGATTGTTTTTACAATTTTTTATGTAATTAAAATAATCACTTCTAAAAATGTGACTCAATACTCAAGACTCGTCTTTCAATATTTAGACTAACTTAAACTGGAATCGCTTGCTCGCGTCTAACTTGCTCCGAATACAATATGGGTCATACCCATTAGGACTGCATGTCCATCTTACATCAGAAGGGATCGTGGTCAAGTACTTGCTAATAAAGCAAATAGATTAGTAATTGAAAAAAAACTGTACATATAAGTTTTTGGTTACACATAGCGAAAGATCGATCATATACTCTGATAAAAAGCGTTTGTTTCTATTGATATCGGCACAGGGGTCGAACATGAATAAGTTGGTAGCGTACAATGAATATTAAGGCAAACGCCCGGACCCTAAGTTACCAATCTAAGCCTCACGAAAATTATAGTAATTGCTTCGTTGAAATTCGTATTCCGTGTTTCATTGTAATAAATTTCAGATTGTATCGTAAATTTAGAGCATTTAGAAGTTAACACAGCAACAAACTACCACACTGTTAACTTTAACAACAGTTTCGGTAGCTTATCAAGATTTTGATAAACTCCCAACATATATTTATAATTACAGTACAGTGGTGCTCAAACTTTTTTAAAAGGACTATAAAAAAATTGTTAATTATGTGTTAAGTTTCCGCGATTCAAAAAAGGAAGAGATTCTCAATTCGTCTGTATGTTTTTTCTATGTTCATTGCTTCACAACTTTGACGGGTTGAATAGATTTTCATAATAATTTTTTTATTTGAAAGCTGGGGCTTCCCATGTGGTCCATTTTCATTTATTCATTTCGTCTAATTCTGACAATGAATGTAACTCAATATGTAACATATAATAACTCGATATCACGCTAACCGATATGGATGATTTTTATTACAAAGGATAATTTGCTACCGCCCATTAGAGACAGTAAATCTGTAAACGCTTTTAAAAATAAATTAAAACACCTGTTGTTAAAGTTACAAAAAGATAATATCCCCTTGATATCGGTGGCTTGTTGTTTCCATTATTTTCATTATATAATTTAAACTTTATACGTTTAATTATCAAATTATATATTTTAGTTTATTTTTGACTCAATAATATATTTATTTATGATATTTTTATCTATTATTTTATTGTATAAAATATATTTTAATCTCATAACTGTTTTATTCATGTATCATATTTATTATACTCTTATTGTCATTAGATAATTCGGGAATACAAAGGGGAGTCTACGCTTAATATCGTTTAAATTTTAATTCTATTTGAAGTCGGTGTTTTGTTGTACTCGTAAATAAAAATGATTTAATTAACACCAGATGCGCTGACCACGTAAGCTCGGTGGACCGCAGGTTGAGTATAGCTGTTATATTACATAAAACTGCAACATTTGTTTCACGTGCTATAATTACTCGTTTATATTTATTCTTTACTAAAATACTACGGTTCAACTATAATGAATAATTTCACTATACACTTACTTTCATGAAACTTTTACTTGGAATTTCCATTGAACTCGAATAGAACCAGTGATTCCAGGAAAAGATTCTATGCTTCAGACTTTTCTAACTTCTAATAAAAAGAGATAAATGACTGGAAGTTAACTAGGCTTTTATTTTCAAAGATATCATCAGGAGACCCAATCAAATCTTTGTGTCTTTATAAAATCGGAGGGCTACGTATCCAATCGGCAAAAATTAAATAGCTTTTCTTACATAAATCAAAAAAGAAACTGTTATTGGTGAAGCTAGCCCAGAGATATATTAGCGAAAATAACCAGCAGTGACGAAGACAGTCTACAGGGATTTACTTTTAATATAAATTAACTTTGCATGACAGAAACTGTAGCCCCTCTGCACTGTGCTCAAGGGAGTAACCTCCCTCCCCCCCTGTGCAGTGCAAGGCGACATGGTCCAGCCGATGTCGTCTTCTTCGCAGGTCCACCTTAGCGGACGACAAAGGCCCCCAGCCTTGTCGCCCAGTGAACCCGAGGCCCCTTTTACGACAGGCAGGGGATACCGTAGTCTTATTCTTGAGAGCCCAGAACTACAGGGCTAATCGCAACCCTTACATCAACCAAACATAAGATTTTTTTTATTGTAGAAGCTAAGCACAGAGATATTTCAGCGTTAATATTCGTTTTCAATGCTACGATAACAAGTAGCAGCGGCGTAGAAGGTCTACAAGATTTTACTCTAAATATAATGTAACTTTGGATGACTTGGAATTGAGACTGTCACATCAAGGAGATGCGGCCGTTAAATTTAATTGCAGTTCGAAAACAAAACTTTTAATTTATTGCTTACATTCGCATTTGCATAACTGTAATAAGCAATAAAACAAGAAACTTTATTTGCAGGAGCAAGCAGAATGAAAAGCTCTCGAGAGTGAAAGTTGTTTATATCGTAATTCAACTACATCAAAGTGATTAGATGGTATGCTTACCCGGCCCGGCCTTACACTGATAAAATTACTAATAATTTTTCGGTATTAAGTACGTCAAATAGTCATTCGAAACTTTGTAAATCGATATTAAAAGTAATTATAGTAAATATGCTGTATGAAATTCAACGACACCATCTAGCCCGACCATTTTACGGTTACAGTTAAAAGCATTAGGCTTGCCTGAAATCGGAGTCTGCTCAAATTATCTGAATAATTTAGATGTAGGTAATACGAGGCACATGTATGTATGTTATGCGTCCAATGTAACAGACGTAGAGATATATCGCCTTTCAATTATAGGGTCCAATAATCTATAACCGATACTTGTTTTGGATGAATGGCGACTTAATAACTCGTCGGCCTTGTCACGTTCAGATTCGACCAATCCGCCAACCGACACAAGTGCTCTCATTACCGAGCTCCCGCCCTTTGATCAAATTGAATTTTCTCTTTTCTATTACACGAGGGTTTTATTGATGTGGTTCGTAATACTTGGTAATAACACGAACGCATTGGTGTGTTTATATTTCATGGATAAATTTCTATAAGCCTATCAGTAAAATCTAATATATTTAGTCAAGTAATTCTTGTAAACATATTTTATTAAAAACCGACCATAAGTCGACTTCTAACAAGGAAGTTGTCAATTTGTGTGTATGTTTTTTTTTATGTCTGTTACCTTATAACATTCGACTGAGTGAAAATATAATAAAATATATCGGATATTTTTAAACTTTCTAAACAAGTGCTTTACTACGATCGCAACTGATGTTAAGTAGAAATACAGACCTGTGGAATGGTATAGCGCACTAGCTTAGTAAATGCCTATTCTGTCTACTGCTAGGCTTACCTTACGCCTGTGCTCAAGACTGAGCATATTGGTTGAAACCAGCTGAAGCTGCGTCACCATAAAACCTCTTAGCATCAGCTCCATAGTTAAGGGTCGATATAATTTCAATACCCAATAACTGAAGAAGATCAGAGAGTGCTACAGATAAAAGTAGTAGCCAAGGTGCACTGGCCCCTTTTGGAGGAAAAAAGACACGCCTATGTTTGGTGGCGTTCAGTCTCACAAGATTGGCATCGCCCCAAATGGAAATTTCCTGTAGAGTGAGATTCATTCCCTGTACCATGGCTCTCCTTTGGGACTGTATCTGGTCCTTTGTTGCTGTTCTTCTGACAATGACATCCATGAGAAAACCATATATCTTAAATTTGCATTAAAATGTACACAAATGGATGAATAACTTAATCTCATGCTACTTGATTTCGATGATTTTTTTATTTAAAGGTAGTTTGGTGAAAGTTTGGTTAGGTTCTGGTTAATTCTATTTCGTAATGATCCTATTCCATTTGAAGTCGGTTTTCGTTTTTACTCATAAATACACGTGTGTTATTAGAAGAACATATTAAATAACGCCCTCCTCGGTGATCTTATTTCGTAACACATTAATCGAATGAAAAACTTGCGTGAGAGACGGCAAGTACGAAGTATTCGAGTTTGGATACCGCCTGTTGGTGGTACAATAAAGTTACGTGTTCATAAATTATTCAAGATGATACGATTACTAACGAACAATAAATATTTTTTGGAAATATATCAAGTTTTATGTTTCTCTCAATAATTTACCACGACAACAGTCGACGGCGACGGAAGTTTCTAGAAACACTCACAGATTATTTTCTGCCATTATTACGGGAACCAACACAAGTGAACGTACTCCATTAACAAGTTTTATGAAACAACATAATGCAACCAATACCAGAAAACCTTCATAAATGTAATTCTGAGGCCATTGGCAGTATAGTACACACACACACCAGACCGTGTGGTGAATCTGAAGATTCAATATTTAATTTTATTTTTTGTGAACGTCAGAATCTTATCTTTTAAAGTTTTTGACAAACATGAAACAAAAACATTTTTTGTACCGTTATCCCTTATCAACTAATTTTTTAGTTTGGGGTGTTAATTGACTATCCCATATGAATTCTGTTGGCAAAAGGATTTTGAGTTCTGAGACCGTACCAGGAAACTCCTAAAAGTGTATGAAAAAATCGTTATTATGATTGCCTTTGTCGTTTATAGGAAATAGGCTTTCCCAAATGCCGTCCACCATATAGCGTATGAAGCGTCAATAACCTAATGATTTACGATTAAACATGTGGTTGAGAACCAGCATATTCTTTAAATGATTGTCGATAAATAATAAGAAACTTTGATCCAGATTTCTCGAAATGATTATTGGGAATATAACGAATATATTATTAGCTACTATTCAAGCTGACCGGCTTGATTAAAAATTTTCCTTGGTTCATTCAACACAATTACACCAAACAATATAATACTGGATTTACTAAATCACAGAGAAATCAGATACCGTGTAACAGACAATTTGTATTTGATTAGGATTGATGATGCTTGTCTTAGAGAGATCCGTATTTCATTGGTCCATTTGTCTATTTTTTCTCGTCATTAGAACTTTAACGCCAAAGCATTAGTAGTAAGAAACAACTTTGTTCGGAAAAGATTTGGTAAGCAATACAATGGGGCTCTACATTTATTTACTACATATTTTGATACTTAGAATTTTCAACAAACATTGTTCAATAAGGCCTTATAAGGATTGCTGGAAGTGGCTATGCGGAAGGCGGAGGATCGTATATTTTTTAGAGAAAGCTGGCAATATTTTTTTTAGAAAATATTATTAACATTCTTGTTAACCAATCCTTAAGCTTCTTGGTAAAGATGGTTCATGTCTATAGTCGTATGGTGGATTCGAACCCACGACTTTACTATTCATAGACCCTAAACCACGTCATTGACGCCTTAAATTGAGAATTTTTTTTTTTTTTTTAAAAAAAAAGAAAGCTAGCAATATTTCTTTTTTTTTCAGAAATATTACTAACAATCTTGTTAACCATTCCAACTAAGCTTAGGCTTGTGCTAGGACATGGTTCACGGCAATAGTCCAATGGTGGATTCGAACCCACGACCTTACGATTCGCAGGCCATACCTTAAACCTTCTAATATCTCAAAAAACAAGCACACATATATGCGATTGATAGAAATTTTCTGATTTAATTTCAGATGAAAAGGTCCGATATAAAATGAATGCGTGAGTTAGTTGAAATCAAAACGTTACAAATAAATTTAGTTCACTTTTCTTATTACCCCATTATTAAGCTATTTATTTTACCTGTCCTATCCTACAGGATTGCCTGGAAAGGATAGCTTATAGCGATAAGGACTTGTCCACTTATAAATTAAGTATACACAAATAATTAAATGAATAGTATTAATAACTATAACTTTAATTGTTTATACATGAAATAAAATGCCGTAATAAAAAATTGATCTATCTATCTAATTTAGCCTAAAGATAGTAGTAATGAACAGCAAGTCCTGCTCCTAAAATGCAATGGCTTGAAGAGCCAAATACCGGGCAAAGAGAGAAGATCAGAGAAAGACGACCCGGGATTAGGCTAGAAAGAGAAATAGAGTAGCTAATTGAATACTTTTGGGTTCAGATTTCTGAATCAAATTATTTATTTATGTTATAAAATATATTTTGTTAACTATAAAATGTTGAGAATTTATTAGATGGCAGCTATTCTGAGCTCTCTCGAATTGAACTTTTTCTCTACACTCGAATTGTAAATAAGGGAAACGAGAACGCTTTCAAAACTTTTATCACTTTGCAAATCTTCTTAGAATTCTTTGACAATTTTATCTTCTTTTATATTTTGGATTTGACTCAACAATTTCATTTTCAGTAACTAACTCTAATATAATTAATTTAATATGCTTATAAAGCTTCTAAAGCTTCCATACTTTTTCTAGGTAAAGATTTAATAAAAATAATATTTGGACATAGACGTGCAAGTATCAATAAGTTGTATTTTTAATTAATTACCGAACACCTCAAAACGTAAACATCACTTATTCATTGCTAATGAATTAAGTCGATCGAAACAATTTTGGTCGTCGATGATTCTAACTAGACACCCAACATACATTTGAAGAAAATATACCGACTTCTTATTCGAAAGGGGAATTTAATATCAAATCGAAATAAAATCCGTAAAAGTATTTTATTGAACGTCAATTGGAACGCTGCGTACCTTTTCAAATCTCGGAAACGATTCGGAAACTTATTTCCAGGTGACATCCGACGTCACACCAACATGCAGTGGTACTATACAATAGTACTTGTATGTTTTATCGTATTACCTTTCGGAAGCAAGGCGTGCATTGCGGTAAGTGTGGGGAAAAGTTTAATGAACTGTTCAAGTAGATACGTCTGCCAGAGACAGCGTTGAGTATATCGATTTACACTGCGGTTACACTGATGAGAAAGATTAAAAACCACAATCCATTTCCAGATATCTGCAAATATGAAATGGATACGGTATCTTATACCTTTTAAACAAACGATTTTTTTAAATATACATTTACTCTTAAATCATCTGAATCTATATAATCTCGGTTACAGTTCCAACGATTTTCATAAATTTTACTATTGGGCTTAAAATTTACTCGGGGGCGATAAATCTATTAATCTAGGATTCATTTTTAGAAAACGTTATTTTATCCATGACCCTTAGGGTTGTGTGGAGAGTGTGCGAGTTTAGGGAATAAAAATAAAATAATTTGTTAATTTTTTATTATAAATAAATAAACTTTTTTTTTTGTTAACTAGGAGGAAATCTTCAGAAAGATACCCCGCCTTCTGGGGGGAAGGCGGCGGTTATGTGGGGTTTTTACCCACTAAAACCTCCCCGGTGGCCCTTCCTCGGTGTATGGTGAGGGGCTCCGGGATCTCCAGTGGAACGCACCGGAGCCCCTCTGCACTGTGCTCATAGAGAGCACTTCCCGGGGGAGGTTACTCCCTCCCCCCCTGTGCCCTCGCAGTGCAAGGCGACACGGGCCAGCCGATGTCGCCTTCTTCCCGGGTCCACCTTGGCGGACGACAAAGGCCCCACTCTTGCCGCCCTTTTAGTCGCCTTCTACGACAGGCAGGGGATACCGTAGTCTTATTCTTGAGAGCCCAGAACTACAGGGTTGATAAATACGGAAAAGCGGAGTTACGCTAAGTCATACAACACAACAAAATAAATAAATAAACTTACATGCTTACATATTAATAGGTTAGAAACATAACTATAACAATTCATTGTAGAATTAAATAGATACATTTATAGCTATATAGATCTAGACATAGACATAGAAAAAGGTAAATTCAAAACTCTTACTTATTTGGGTTTAAATTCCGAAGTAAGCGTTCGAATGTTCCAGCTGCACGTACATTTTGTAGCGTATTCTAGAGCCTTATTATGTTAAAGGTTGAATTGTGAAAGAAGTCTGTGTGACAGAGAGGAATAGTAAGAGAATTACTTTCAGTTGAACGAACACGAAGGTTAATTAATGGTACGTGCGAACATATGTATCGTAGACGGTACTCATTACGCTTCCGACACCTTAAAATTCATCTACATGACTTAATGTGGTAGCGTCAAGAATTTACAATCCAATGAGTCATGTTAGAATCCGTACAAGTATATTTACGACCAAAAAAAAAACAACTTTAAATAGAATCAAAACTTAAACGCCATTACACGCGGCTGTTTCTTGTATTTCTGTCAAAATATAATTTAGAAGCGTCAATAGCCTAATGGTTTAGGGTACGGCCTGAGAATCGTAAGGTCGTGGGTTCGAATCTACCATTCGACTATTGCCGTGAACCATGTCCTAGTACAAGCTTAAGCTTAGTTGGAATGGTTAACAAGATTGTTAGTAATATTGTTAGTAATCGGAACCTAATCAAACTTTCATAAAAGTACTCTCGAAGTACATCCTTTCCAATAAATCACCGGAATCGTTTGGCGCGATATAGAGCTATTCGTGGAGCTCATACTTAATTCAAATTTAGGACTTATATGGTTTTCTCATGGATGCTGTTATCATCATTGGACCACGCGGGAAGCATCAGCCTTCATATAAAAAAGAATCATTAAAATCGGTTCACCCAGTCGAATGTAATAAGGTAACAAACATACAAACGAATTAAGAACCTCCTCCATTTTTAAAGTCGGTTGAAAATAAGTTTTATTTATACCGTAAAGGTGTAACTGTTTGTAATGCTCACTTTTAATGAATTATACTAGTTGTTACAGCCAACTCGCTTATAACTGTTAGCTGCAGTAACAAGTTAGCGGACTATTCAATTAAGCTTGAGCACAGCACAGCTTAGAAGTTGCAGTTGAATGTGGGATATTCTTGCATAAATACACGTTATTCAAATATCTAGTAACTAACTGTACATTTAAATTCATTTAACCAATATCATCACGCGTTTACAATATTATAGTTAAAAAAGCTTATTCTTATAATTATTTACGTAGAACCTAATCAAACTCTTATCAAACTACCCTTGAAGTATCTCATTTCCAATAAAAAATGAATCATCGAAATCGCGTGGCGTGGTTTTGAGTTATTCGACTCTTAATCGAGGACATACTTAATACAAATTGAAGACATATGGGTTTTCGTAGATGCCACAACAGATTCAAATAAAGAAAGAATCATCAAAATCGATTCACACAGTCGAAAGTTATGAAGTAAGAAACATAAAAAATATATATACAGAATTTCCTACTTTTTAAAGTCAGTTGAAAAGAATTTTTTGGCCTGTAGACTAAACATAGATATTAAAGAATTATCAGTAACAATAAATTTAATCAAATGACAGTTTGAAAGCGTGCAGAGATTCCGCACTATGTAACAACTGTAGCTCATGTGTCGAATGGATATAGAAATAGTTCCTTACAAACGTCCGTAACGTTAAAGAAAAGCGTAAGATTTTTTAAGTAATAACTCCCTGATCACAGGTGGCGCATAAACGAATTATTAGCAAGTATTTATATTTATTTATGTAATTTTACTGTTGAAAAAATAAAGAGACATGTCTTTTTTTATTTTATTTTTTTAAATATTTTCAATTACTATTATTATTGTTTATATTTGATTTCTTTTATTTTACGTTATTTACTATTTTCTATAATACTAAATTTAAGAAATTTTTCATACAAATTAAACAATGTTTTTCTGCAAATTAAATTGCTCCTATATTATCCAAAGAAATTTCGTTCCTACCTGGCGTCCCATAACACCACATTTTTTATGAAACTACACAGATTAGCAAAAGAAGCTGACGAATATATTACCGGATTGAGAGATGTCATAGCTTTTAGGTCACTTAGCCTGAACCTCTATAACAACTTATTCGACACAAGGGTAATAAAAATAATATTAAATTGAATTTCAT
The DNA here is from genome assembly GCA_029286785.1 of Meandrusa payeni. NCBI lineage: Eukaryota > Metazoa > Arthropoda > Insecta > Lepidoptera > Papilionidae > Meandrusa > Meandrusa payeni. The sequence goes on from JAGSMX010000023.1 coordinate 1,014,520, forward strand.
TAACTTAAACGAAATGGCTTGACTCCTATTCGTTTATACGCCCCACCCTTATCACATGCTTTGTGAGATGGCGCAGCATCTGTTTACGTACAGTCAAGCCTTTGAGCGATCATGCTTAGGTTGGAAAGTTGCTTTTAAATTTACAAGTTGTATGCATTTAAATGAGTTAAACAGGTTAAATAGGATCGCGGACTACTATTAACAATATGGTAAATAAAGCCGATTTTATTTACCAAGTCATATCGTTTGATAGCTAAGGATTTTACGCTCTCAAGAGTTAATTTGGTCAAGTAGTCCTTACGACAGGGCGGTTTCAGTATCGTAAAAGAAACCGTGTCTTATGTTTATAGAATTTACCAAGTTTATATTTTCTTTGACTTGTTTTAGACAGTCACTTGTAGATTTCTTAGTGGTACGGTACTTTGTGAATGGTCACTTGAAATTTGACAAAGCGTATATAGAGCAAAAGTGATCCTTTTGCTCCATCTCGAGATCAAGCTAAATTCTAAGTTGTTTTTGTCCGAATGAATTCTTAAGTTTATTGATAAAGTCCAGCAGTTGAAAAAAGAATTCCTTAGTGTAAGGAAATGTTATGTCCTTTAAACCACTTGGGATACAAGTGGTGTTATAGATACGTTTTGATTTTTATTATATTTATTTACACAAAACAAAAGTAAACAATAAGATGGGCTTGTAAAAAAAAAATGCCAAAAGGTAGTCTAAACAAAAAATAACGGGTACAAGTTGAGAAAAACATACATACATTTCAACAATTGAAAAACTTGTGTCGTCTAATGACAATAAAATATGCCCGTTAGGTAAGCTAGAGTAATTTTTAAATAAATAATAAAACATTTAAACATAATGACAGAAAACAAAAATGACTTACGTGAAGTACTTTATAGTCAATTGTGTATTTATTTTATTTAAATTTTATCGCTTTACCAATTACTTCAGAAGAACTCATTTTAATTCATTCAACTATGGCAACCCTACTCCACCAAGACCAGAGACACAGCCATACACAAAGCCATCGACAAACTATTACTGCTATTAAAATTTATATGAAGAAGTGGTTAAGATGAATTAACGTTTAATAGTGTAAGGGAACTGTATCCTTGCAAGCAACCCTTACTTTAAGTGTATAATACTTCTAGTCAGTTAAAGTAAGATTCTTTTTTTTTGTTAACGGGGAGGAAATCTTCAAAAAAGATACCCCGCCTTCTGGGGGGAAGGCGGCGGTTATGTGGGGTTTTTACCCACTAAAACCTCCCCGGTGGCCCTTTCCTCGGTGCATGACGAGGGGCTCCGGGATCTCCAGTGGAATGCATCGGAGCCCCTCTGCACTGTACTCAAGGAGAGCACGTCCCGGGGGGGTGAGGTTAATCCCTCCCCCCCTGTGCCCTTGCAGTGCAAGGCGACACGAGCCAGCCGATGTCGCCTTCTTCCCGGGTCCACCTTAGCGGACGACAAAGGCCCCTTTTCGCCCAGTGAACCCGAGGCCCCTTTTAGTCGCCTTCTACGACAGGCAGGGGATACCGTAGTCTTATTCTTCTTCCCAGAACTACAGAGCTGCCACCGGTCCGCCTTCGCCATCTCCTAACGGGATCGGCCCTCTCCCGATCCCGTTCGACGAACTCCTTCTGGGTCATTACGGACTCGCAGAAGGAGACCAGCGCCTTCCATTTAGATTTCCCCGCCAGCGAAAGATAGCATTCTACCCTATCGGACATTGTATCGTGTAAAACTATTAAATGAAACTGAAAGAAGTTGGAAATTCGTTTTAAAAATCGTAAAAAAATAGTGGGATGTGATTGTTATTATTAAGTATTTAATTAAAGTTAGCTGACCTTTGCACATATCTGGCGCGAATGTTTGGGCTAACAACTGCAAATACCAAATATCATATTTATGTCAGTATAATGTACTTTATGTAAGGGACATGTAATGGAATTACTCATTAAAATGCTCTTGCAACTAAGCTGAAACACACTCTGAGTTGTTACTTAATTAAAAGTTCAGACAGGGTCTCACTGAGTGAACGCTTCAAATGATTGGATGGAAAATTTATTTGTAAACAAGAGTTCTACGTGTAAAATGTAGTAGTATCGTTAGTAAGAAAAATTTTGTATAGGAAGGAGAAAAAGCTTGATCACTACGAACAAAGTTGCAAAGAGAAGAAGTTAGATGAGAAGAAAAAGAAAGAATTTATCATCTGTCTCTTCAATGATATAGAGCAAAGCAATTATCCGGAAATTGTTTGTCGTTTCACGTGACTTTAAAGGAGGGGAAGTTCTCAATTTTTCAGTATTTTTTTTATTTATGTTTATTACCGTATAACTTTTGACTGGGTGAACCGATTTTGATGGTTCTTTTTTTATTTGAAAGCTAGTTCTTTCCATGTAGTCTCATTTAAATTTGGTCCAATTCTGGGAATGGGATCTATGAGAAAACTATATAAGTCTTAAATTTGCAAGTATGTGCGTCACAGATGGACGAATACCTCAATATCACGCCAACGGATTTCGATAATACATTTTTCATTGGAAAAAATGTACTTTGAGAAAAGTTTGATGAAGGTTTGGTTACGTTCCGATTAAGTTTCGTAATATTCCTACGATCATTCGGAAATACAAAAAGTGCGCTCGCTCATAATAACGTTTAACGATTTGAAGTAGGTTTTTGTACACCTACATGTTCTTATATCACACTATATAATTAGTGTATATTTTCTTAAATCTTTGAAAGTTACGTATATTTATAATTACCCGAAAAAAGCGCTTTACTTCATCTTCGATTATTCGTACAGAAAAGGACTGTAACAATTTACCCGCGTCTGTCTTTCCCTCCGATTACAATGTTGGTATTTTCTATGTTTATCTAGTCCGCCTTATCATCTAGGACTGCATAACCACTTAACAACAGGTAATTTTTTAATTCCAATGTTATCTTCCCTTCTACCACTAGAACGGTATTGTTTATTACATTCATACAAACTAGTCATGAATAAAAGCATTAGTCAATTTTCGCTAAGGTATTGGAAGTGCGTACCAGAATCATTCATCACGCTGACGGATTTTAGGGTGAAATATAAAGGGCACCGAAATACGTAAACACAAAAGTGTAATATTTTGTATGATTTCCCTGGGGCTGCACTGAATCAAAAAAAAAAACATGAAACTATCAGTAAAATTGGTAATATTTTGAATAAAAATTGGTAATTGCTTATACAGTTGTACGGGACTTGATAAGGTTCATAAAAAACGTACAGCGAAAACAATCTCTATCTACCCAGCTAGAGGTAAAGTGTGTTAGAGCTTATATTATATTTAATAGTTAACTGGCGTACCCAGCGCGTTTTTCCGGGCTAGATTTATAATATAACTCTCACAATATTTTAAATTATTCATTTACAAGCGATTTGCTTATTCTTCGTACAGCAAAGGACTGTAATAGTTTGCCCGCGTCTGGCTTTTCTTTCGATTACAATGTGGGTATTATCATGAGTAGAGTTAATAGGCATTTACTAAGCTAGTGCGACTTACCATCCAGGACTGCATTTCCACTTAACATCAGGTGGGATCGTAGTCAAGCACTTGCTTAGAAATTATAAAAAAAAATTACGTATCATAAATACAATATCATTCTTATCATTTAGGGATTAAATTATACTTCAATACGTTCATAATGATATATATATATATATATATATATATATATATATATATATATATATATATATATATATATATATATATATATATATATATATATATATATACCCAACGCATGTGTCAATACAAATTTGTTTTATAAAACAATAGAATATCATCATAGTAAATATAAATTGTATTTGACAGTTCAAAAAGAGGAGTGCTCCGATCGAAACTTTACAGGATTACACTCCAGGTCAATCTGAAGATTTTCTGAAAGTTTTATTGAAATCGGTCTACCGTTTCGAAACCTATTTGGAACATACCCACACACTTTCTCTTTATATATATGTATATAGATTTAACGTTCTAAGGCCTAAATGATGAAGAATAATTTACACAATTGTAAATTATTCTTGCATTATTATACTTGCATACGGGACTAAATAACCTATGGATTTTTAGAGGTTTGTTTGTCCTGTAACAGAGACAGTATTATTTTCTAACAAAACATTCTATTTTCTGTTTCCCTCAGTGCACGCAAGGCAATTAATTATTCACTCTGTTTACTGCAGCTTCTGAGCGACATAGTACCAGTATCTCAGTAAATGCAGTCTCTTTATGCAATTAACATGCTCGGTTAAATAAACAGCATGTCAAAGCGAACCTACGTATGTTTACAGTACATTCATCGAGTAAAGTGTTAAATTGTTATATTTAAAACCGATTCTAATTGGACTAATACGAAATAATACATTTATGTAGACGTCGGTCTGTATTTTGAAATAACAATTAAATAATCATGGGTATATTTTACTAATAAAAATAATAACAGACTTCAAAAAAACCAAACGTGACGGTAAAAGACGCTGGAGCTGTCTTTTCAAATGAATTCAAAATGATGGTTCTTTTGTTACTTCATAATTTTTATGCTGCGTGAACCGATTGTTCACTGTTAGGCAAATGTCTCCTTAGTAAAGAGATTAGTAGTAGATTAAATACTACTATGGATTGGTAGACTCTACATGTCTTAGAAAAAAATACATGTAGGTAAACTCATGTTGTTTCCCTTCACCGACGAGCGCGTGCTAAATCAGCACATAAAATTGCAACAACAAATTTATTGGTGCCGGCATTGGCACCGAGATCGAATTCAGATTGCTAGCGTACTGTACTATTTGAGACAATCACCCGGACACTGAATTACCACGGCTAAATATACACATACACCAACATAAATATATATTTTCTCAACAACTGTACAGCCAACTCTGTATTTGCTAAATCACTTTACGTAACATCGTTTGACCGCTTCCACAAACTTACTATTTAATCAATAGTAAAAGGGAATATATGAGTATTTTTAACCTCTTATCTACATACCTATGTACATATAAAAGCATATATTAATATAGTCATAAACGAAACTAGATGCTTACGCGTAACATAGTAATCATCCAATCCACTATAACAGAAACATTTTTTTTGATGGGGGCAGGGGGGAGGGGAATCTTCACCAAGATACCCCCCAGAAGACGGGGTTATGTGGGGTTCTTAACCACTAAAGCCCCTGCTACGAGTACTTCTACGAGCCCAGGCTGATAACAGAGACTTAGGCTAAGCGATCTAATAGCTAAGCCATCTCTCAATACGGTGAAGTACTCTGGCTAATCTGTAAGTTTATCACTATGGAATGCAAAAAAAAAATTGTTTAGCGTCATTTCTTTTCGCTACTGTGCCAGTACCACCGAATATTAATTGTAACTGCTGATTCACCACATGCTTAACCCACGGTGAAGGGAAACATCGTGATGAAATCTGCATGTGTTAGAAAATTTGCCAATCCGCATTAAGGACGCGTGGTGGACTATTCCCTTATACTCTCCTTACAAAGAAGGTCTGAGCCCGACAGTGTGACAGAAGCTGTTAGCTTACCTTAAAGACTATAGAAATACTAAAACATTGGTACGCTATTAGGCCTTTAAACTAGTGGAATAGGCTTTTTAAGCGTCAGCAAAGCTAACTCTTGCTTTTGTATTCTCATCATGAAGGTACTTGAAGCATTCTGCATGGGCTCATAGAATATTTTGAAATCTTTGAGCAATCACGAAAATTACTGACATCGGAGATTCCTATCACGTTCCACTGTGCCTATTAAATATGAAAATAGCGACAGAAGAAATATTTTTTTTGTTTCAGACCTGCTGTTGGTTGAAATTGTTTCTAAGAAAATTTTAAAGGTGTATCATTCGAGTATATGGTTCGTTTCTTCATGATATAATTTTTCAACCGACTTAAAAAAAAGGAGTTTCTCAATTCGTTTTTTTTTATGTTTCATCATAACTTTCGATTGAGTGAGCTGATTTTGGTGATTCTTTTTTGATTTGAAAACTGGTAGTAGTGCTTTTTCAAAACACGGGCAAATATAGGACCGTATATATATCTTGAAAAGCATACAGCATTTCTGTCTAACCCACTAGTGTTAAATGGCGGAACGGAACACATTCCAACTTTAGATATGTTAGCAAAAATTTTAAAAAAATAATTCGGAAAAATATCTAAAAAGTTGAACGATGAAATCCTCCAGGCAAAAGCGATTGTCAATTGTGACATCCGAACTTTAATTTGACATAATGAACAGCAAATTGAAAAGACGATATAAAATGAGCAATCGGATACGGGACAAAATAGGATTTCTGTATTTCATTCAGCCTCCAAATTTTAGCACAAAAGGCTGTCGTTTCAAGTGTCAACGCTATTTTCATAGGACATGAACGAGTAAAAGGGGAGCAAAAACAAAAAAAGGGGATGGGTTTTTGTTTTAACCTATAAAAAAGCATTAACGTAGCGGATCAAACACTTGGCGCGTACGTTCTCTTATGTATTATATAAATCGAAATATAAGTTCGTAGTTCGAATCTTTAACAAGATAACCCGCCTTCTGGGGGGAAGGCTTAAAAGAAAAGAGGGGAAAGTAACCGACATACCGACAACAAGATTGACTTGTTGGTAAATTGAAATAGTAATAGGCAGAACACGTAGCGCGTAGAAAAGATGGCCGATGGAAAGTTCTCGATTGGAGACCACAAACCGCTTAAAACTGGTGGTGTGAAAATGTACTCCTTCTGAAGTAATGATGATAATCTATGTACATACATTACCGTTAGACCATAGATTAATAAAACAAATTGAATTTTGTTTTTGACAACAACAAACAAATATTTTTATTGTCCCACACACAATAACAACTTACTTAAATTGCAATTATGGGTGGTGGACTGGTGTCCAAACTAGGAACAAACCTGTGTGATCGATCACCAGGCCTAAACTCCACGGATCTGCACAAAACTTTTAAAACTTTTGGAGAGAGAAGGAGAAGGTAAAAAAATACATAAATATTTATAAATAAATAAAGGTATATATATAGATAATAATTGTTACGTGTCATGTGTGTGTGTGAATGTGTTTGTTATTTTTTACATACAATAATATGCTGAAACTAATAAATATTAAGGTTGCATTATATTTTCGGTTTCGTTATAATTTAAGGATATTTCGATATAATATAAGAAGACAAGGATTTTATACCGTACATTGTTTGTGAGCCATATTGCAGATACATTACAGCGCTGTTTGTAAATAACGCCGTTACCGAATTGCTATTTCAATTTAACTCCACTCAATATTCATTAAATTTGCAAAGTCTGACCTGATTTACGCTTTCATTAAACTTATCCGAGACCGCAGCCAATTTGTACGTTGCAAATTGAAAGTTTTTTATGTTAATGAATGAACACAGAAGTTGCATTTATTCATTGTAATATAACTAGCGCTTAACTTACCAGAACTACATAAAACTATACGTTTAATGATCTGTAAAAAAAGTAGACAAATATATGTACGAGTAAAAACAAAAATCGACTTAAAGTTGAGACAATGAGGGATTCAAATTGAAGTGCTACGCGCGAACGCTTTCTCTTCTTTCTGGAGTACCACAGTTACATTACGGAGTTCTAATAATCTGTTTCTTCTTTTACAGTTGTTTTCGTTAAAGACTTACTGAACCTTCGTTTGTGATAAACCTACCAATATCTCAATAGGCCTCAGATAGTCCTTTCTTTAATAAAAAATAATGTCTTATTTTTTATTAAAGAAAGGCTAGGCTATCCTTACAAGGTCGTTGGTCCATCTGGAGGGAGGGTGGCCTACCCTTCTCCGACCCATGCGTGGCCTCCATTCCAAGACTCCTCCCCCCATACTGCCGTCACTGATTCGGTAGATGTTTTATTTGCATTGCCTCTTCAACTGCTGTCTTTAAGAGTTATGTGGACTTTACTTTTCTTTTACGTTGAATTTTTTCGTCTAGAGACTATCCTTAGACAAATGCTGAGCGTCACTCTTTCCATCGCTCATTGTACAACTTTGATTATGTGGACCAGCCCAGCGGTCGTAGTCTCTGCACCGTAGGTCATACCTGAGGGGACAAACTTAGTACACTTAGGCGCCGTATTGGATCCAATATTCCAAATAAAAACAAATATGATACTCTATATCGAGTGGTAGCTTAGTGTCCAGGTGGTCGCCCCAAGTTTTGTAGTCTTGCGCTTATACGAGATCGATCTCCGGTGCCATCACCGATGAATTTGTTTGTTCAAATTTTAAGTAATGATTTACGCGCTCGGCGAGGAAGAAAAACGCCGTGAGGAAACCTACATGTGTTAGAAAATTTTCTAACATATGTGAAGGCTGTAAACCTGCACTAGTTGAGCGTGGCAAACCATGCCCTTATACTATCTTTAAAGAGAAGTCCTGTGTCCGACAAATATAGGTATATAGGCTTCAACTTTAGCTGTATACCTGTCTACTTCTTTATATCCGCGACGTTTTGTTTAAATACGTGTATAAAAATTATATTTTTAAGTTAAACAGTATGGTATTCTACTATAGCACACGTTATATATAGTATAGTTTAAGGTTTACTTCAAATCGTAATGTGTTTTCTTTGTCGTGTGTTAAATACATAAAATACACTCGTATTGTGTCAGCCGTATCTTGAAGTTCTAATCTTGATCGAAAATTGAATTTCCTCCAGCGTCTACTTCCATTACAATAATATATTGCGGTAAGGCACGTAGGTTCGCGAATTTCTCGTCTCCAATTTCTTGTGCGTTAAATTCCCGAGCGAGCTGACAATGTTTGCGTTGTATCCACACGTGTTATAAGGAGCATGTTATACAAAGATGCAATGTTTAAGAGCAAAAATAATAAACGAATCAAACGTTAAACATTTGTGAGCGCGGACGCTGTTTTTGTATTTCGAATTATCGTATTAACGAAATAGAATTAATCTTATCCAAACCAGACTTTCCTCAAACTACTCTTGACGTATTATAATAAAAAATGAAACATCAATGATATTGTGATATTAAGTTATTTTTTTCCCTTCCTTGCTAATGGTCCCACATGGTGGTGGGGTCAGCTTTTCGGATTTTCGCTTTCCACTTCGTTCTGTCCCCGACGTCGTCTTTGGTGATTTTTTTTTTATTATTATTATTAAAGCGCAACCATAGACCTACGTGCGTGCTCTTTTCCAATGTACTTTAATTGTTTACTTTGGATTTATTAATAGAATGCTACCTCTACAGTTACTATTTTTTTTATAATGCCTGATTCTTGGATGTGGTTTTGGAGAATGCTCTGGTTCACGCGTCACAAACGCCCCGCTGCATTGCTATTAGCTTCTCCGCGGCCGCTGCGTCCCTGGTTCTCATGGCCATTTTTAAGTTGTAGTCCACTATCCTCTCCCTTTCACGATTGCCCTTGTCACTAGTCTTCCTATGGCGTCGTCACAGTCAACTGTGTAATAGACACAGCAGACGGTTCCCGGCCGGGAGCTGTCTCTTTAGTTTGGTACATTTAATGTTATAAACTGGGTCTTTGCAACACTCAGCATTAGGCCACCGGTCTGTAACTGGTGTTTCCACGAAAAAAGAGCCTTTTGCAACTTTTCGCGGCTCTGAGTGCAGATGACTACATCTTGTCTATCAATAAAATAAGCCAAACTTACAACTTTAAAAGTCTGTAAAGTAGGAATAAACGTAACACACTTAATATTTATGCCCGTCGTCTTGGACCGAGACACATCCCCAGTGTAAACGAAATTGTCGACATTTGTCCGCGCGTGTTTCGTTAAGATAAAAGGCAACATAAATCAGGGAGAAAATGACATTCATTGCGGCTGCGAGATAGTATGAAGTATTTTGTTAAATTTTCCCCATTCTGTAGTATATTTATTGTTTTAAACTATTTTGTTTCAGGTCGCCTCAAGTTGCATAGGACGCCAGCAATCCGATTTGCACGGTGCACGCACCAATGAATTTCTTTGTTGCAACATTATACCGGGGAACTCCTAAATATCGTATTGAAGTACTCTTGTAGATTGTGATTTCGATAGGTTTATGAGAACCGAAGTGGCCTTAACACTTGTAACTTTTCTTACAAACATTTTTCGGTTCCTTCATAATACGATTTTTCCTTCTATCTGACTATGATTCCGACCGATGTCCATCCGATCTATTCATGGAAAAAAACCAACTGCTAGAATATTTTAATAATTACCATCGAATTAATTGACTGTATCATAAATTTGAATACATTGTTAAAAATGCCTACTATTTTTAAAAATGCTACTGAATTAATGTAATTTCCTTATGACATATTTATAAGCGGACAAACTTTTATTTTTGACCTCCAGATAAATCTTATAAAGGCAATAACGTGAATAAACGAAAAAACAGGTTATATAAAATATTCAAAGCGCATTAGCATATGATTCCATCATTTCTTTTTTCAGAATTTTTTGTAAAATATTCATTCACAACACATCAAATGAGACGTGACTTTGTGAGGATAAATAGATCTACATGTCTTTAGACGGGAAATTTCCTTATCAATTTAATTTCATACACTGTGGGCTTGTGTCCTAAAATATAAGATATAGCAGATAAATAACATAGTGTATAAGCAATTCGACTTAAAATCTGATGGTCGCACGATCGACCTACAGTTGGCCTATATGTATATATATGTATTGCCGATATTTCATTTTTAGGTAAAAAATAATAACTTCCTAAAAATTTGTGTCCGGTGTATAGTAATGCGCTCACTACCCGTCACATATGGGACCCAATAAACTTTGTGAAAAGCAGACAGCAAAAGCTGTCTCTGTCCTCACCGCCACAAATTTTATTTAATCACAGACGCACTTAAAACCTTTCTAGAAACAAATATAAATAGAAAGTGGATGACGAATTTTGGTCCATCCAACTCTACTGTCGTAAAAGTCTTCGTACTACTTCGTCTTCGTGTTAGTCAACGCAATCGTAGTTAGTAGGCGTAGTCCCAGTCGTAGACGTAGACGTAGACCTAGTCGTAGGCGTAGAAGTCAATGTAGACCGGGGCATAGCCGTAGACAGGACAGAGACGCACACGTAAACTTATACGTCGAGTTAGTCTAACACGTGGACTTTTTATTTAAATAAGTATATCAGTAAAAATAAGTTATTATTCAAAAACAAGGAGCACTTCTACCAAATTTAAAGATTCATAAAGTCACCTTTACGTGCCAAACTTTTACAGCTTTCACCAATAGGACTTTTTTCTCGTCTCTTGACTTATAAATTAAGGAAGGGAGATTGCTTTTTCAACTTTTGTCTCTTTGGAGTTAAATTTTTACACAGTTTCATTTTTTTTGTCGGTAACACTCTAGTGGGCGATTAACTTGCTATCATATTTTAACGGACTTCAAAAAAGGAACAGATTCTCGATTGGACTATGTTTTTCTATGTTTGTTACCTCAGAACTTTGGACTGGGGTAAGCCGATTTTGATAATTCTTTTTCTACTTGAAAGCTAGTATTTCCCTTGTGGTCCTTAATAATTTCGTCCAGTTCTGGCAATGGCAACCATGAGAAAAACATTTAAGTCTTAAAAGAGAATCTGCATGTTTAATCCATAAATAATTTTATTTGAAGTCGATTTTTGTGTTTACACGTAAAGATTCATCTTGTGTAAACTTGTTCGGTTAATCAAATTATCGTAACGTTTTTAATTTTTTTAATTTTATAGTGTTGGTATTTGTATTCATAAAAAAAATATATGAAAAAGCTTACCATACAGCCACACCTTGAAATGAGCTTTTAATTACAATTGATTACCTTAATACCTAATACGACCAAAGTACAATTGTATTTTCTGGAATAGTCGGCATCATTTCTATTGTTACCTAATACAATACGTATCCAGATACACCACAATGGAAACACGTTGACAATGAAACATAATGAAATTGCTATATACATGCTATGTAATGATATTATATATTTAAACTTATTGTAACGAGTATGTTGTGAGTGTTCACGGCTTACAAATCGCTAATGTATGCCTTGCATAGACTGCATAGACATGATCAAGGACTGGAACTGTCTGGAGGGTAACCTTATGAGCAAGATTACCACGGACGAGGAGCCCAAGTGTATAGGGTACGATCTGCAAATCGTAAGGTTGTAAATTCTAATCCACCATTAGGCTACTGACGTGAACCATCTCGTAGTACAAGGTTAAGCTTACATGTAATGGTTAACCTCCCTCGAAAAGGAACAAACTAAGTAGTGCGCGTCCAACAAAATTGAAAGAGTGCGTAGTTTATTCTAGTTTATGTTTCCCGTGTTGAAATTTTTATTGCAAACGGCAAGCTCATAAAGTGCAAAAGTTGTAACCACAAGCTTTACTTAACACTTAACGCGGCAGAACATGCAATAAACGAATCGTAAATTTTACTACGGAGCAGAAATATTACAGCACAACAAATCATCGCAAAAGTTTTCTCAGTAAGACGGCATAACTTTAATATAATACGATAATTACAAGTCGTCTGCTCTTTTAAACTCTCTCTCTTTAAATATATCCTACAGTCTTTTTGCAACCCCACGTCTCAGTAGAATTCCAAGTTACCATCTACACATACCATCTTGATGGTTGGCATTCCATGACTGTGTAAGAGTGCCAGAAACGTCTCGCATTCTTACACACACGGTCAACCTCTGGTATCAACTGTCACCAGCGGGGTTTCCGAAGCTGTACGATTTCAGGATCTTCAATAAACGAGCCTACTCCTTTATCAAAGGCTTCATGGGAGACGGTGATCACTTAAGATCAGTTGAGCCATAAGCTGCTTGCCTCCATTCGTATAAAAAAATGAAATAGAGCTCAGTAATATATTTATTATAAACAATTATAGCTCTAATTTATTTAATCTAGACTTTTGTTGTTACCTTCAAATTTATTTAAGTATTCCAGGCATTCTTGACTTGTGAATAATTTAACAAACTATTTCGTTTGCCGTGCCACAGAATTGGGTAAAAAATAACTTTCGTAAGGTACGAATTTGGCAGACACACGTGATCGAAATAACTGATGATTATTTTGACAAGGGTTTTGACGTATTCAATGAGGTCGCACCGAATAAGTCGTATATTTTTATGATTTACTGTTAATAATAAACTTTTTAAATTATTATTATTAAAACGCACAGCCACAGACTTGTGTCCGTGCTCTTTTCAAATTTACTTTAATTGTTTACTTTGTTATGTTAATAATAGTGCTACCTCTACAGTTACTATTTTTTTTTATTATAATGCCTGATTTTTGGAAGGTGGTGTTGGAGAATGCTAAGGTTCAGGCGTCGTAAACGCCCCGCTGCGTTGCTATTAGCTTCTCCGCGACCACTGCGTCCCTGCTTCTCATAGTCATTTTTAGGTTGTAGTCCATTATCTTCATTTTCATGCGGCCATTGCCCTTGTCACTAGTCTTCCTGTGGCGTCGTCGCAGTCATCTGTGTTATAGACAATAATAACCTTGAACTGGGTTCGTCCTTTCTATTTGAATATGTTCACAGTTTTAAAATAACGTTTGCAGCGTTTTCGTGCCTGAAATTCTGATCCTTTACGATTGTTGGATTGTTCAACATCTGTATAAATTATTCCAAGTTTGGTTAAATGATTCTAATTTAATAGGGTTCCAATTGCGCGTACGATAATTATTGTTATCGAAATAACAGAATCGAATATTTTTTTCTTAACAATCATTTATTGAATTCTACAGATCTATTTTTGTAGGGAAATACTTTACGGTAACCATGACGTGTTTTGTGACTCGACTCAAACCACACAATGGTCGTCATCAGCGCTCCTAAGTGGGTGTGGGATCTCCGTAAGGAATGCAACTATAGGGTACCTGCATACCTGCGATTAACGTAGGCAGCCATCTTTCTTCCTGTACTCTGTTCGCCACAAAATACATCTCCAGGCGCTCCACATACAGGGACCAGTTGCCTGTTCTTAAACAAAATTCGTTCAATTTGCCGATTGACATTGTAAAAAAAAAATTCACATCCCATCCTCGTCGCCACTGTAGTGTATCGAAATAAAAAACGCGGGTGTGTAGGCTGACAGTTTATTGCAGACTGGCAGTGTCTCTCACTGCCGGTGGGTTCACACTTAATTTGTGAATACCCTACAGCAACCACATCTTTTTGCTATTGGCCTCGGATTGGAATGCTTACGTATAAAAAGTAACTGCCCTTACTTAATAAATACTTAATAAATAGATAAAAAAGCCTTTTATTTCTTGTTTTTTTTTTACATGTTAAACTAAAATATTTTTTACTAATATATTATTGTTTATCAAGAACCACTTCACGAGTGAAGGCCCCCTCCAAAGAAATGCAATTACTTCTATCAAGGGCTACTTTTCTCCAATTTGTGCCAGCCGTCCGTATTATATCATCCGCCCATTTCGTGAGAAGTCGTCCTCCGCGGTGTTTTCCAGTTGGACCTCTCCACGAGGACACTCTTCGGGTCCAGCGGTCATCTCGTAGTCTTGCTATATGTCCTGCCCATTTCCATTTTAGCTTTTGAGCGTGTTTTAAGGCATCGGTGGCATGTGTGATGTTCTTTATTTTTGAGTGGCGAATTTTTGAACCTCTTTTATAAGGTTCAGTTTAAGCGTTCTTATAGCTGTGCCACCTCTCAATCTGATAAAACATCCAAAGCCAGCTTCCCTGGTTAATCCGTGTTAGCTGGTCTTTAAATAATAGTTTAATCGACTCTTTCTTATTTTTTTCTATGAATTATATAAATAAAATAAATTATTAACGTATTTAATATAATTGCACATTTCCATGTGAAGTTAATCGCTTAGTCTCTATACGACCGTAATATACGTTAGAAGTATTCCGGGAAGTTCAGGATATCCTTTGAGAAACTCTCTAATCTAAGGACCACTTGGAGAAATAAGCCCCAACGAAAGCAAGTCAAAACGTGTTCTGGACGTTTGCGAACGAGATATTGGAAAATAAATACGTTTTTCTTTTATTTTTCTATTTGGGTCTCGTTTTCAATGAGTCCAAGGAGAATGTTATTCAGTTTACTCGGCGTAGCTTTAAATTATCACTTGTCATGAGAGTAATTGAGTTATTCAATTTCACATTATGTATTTGAATCCTGTAAAAGTTTACTGGAGACATCACATATCTGTGAATACTCTTATTATTGACAAAAAATTATTTAAAAATATTTTTAAATGGATAAAAGATACTTTAAGAAATTAAACGTAAATAAATGAAGCTCACTAGATAAATTGTCTTTCTATATAAAGATTTTAAGTAATAAAGGCTCTAGGCCCTTTTTAAGTAATAATCTAATTTTCCGAAAATTTTGAAAAATGTTATTTTTCTATTTAATCGACAATATCCATACACGAAGTAATAGTATAATAAATCGTCTGCAATAATCGATAATTTGCTTGACCTATGGTGTAGAGACTTGGACTCAGACCGTTGGGCTGGTCCACAAACTTAAAGTCTCATAATGAGCGATGGAAAAAGCTATTGCTCAGCGTTTCACTAAGGGGTAGATCCGAAGGACAGACGAATAAATTCGACAGAGAACAAAGGTAGTCGACATAGATCTTAAAGACAGCAAGTTGAAGTGGCAGTGGGCCGAGTCAGTGACGGCAGATAGGTTGGAGAAGCTTAGGGCGCCCTCCATGTTTGCTGGATGCGGAAAGTGGAGGCTCGTATGTGGTGGAAAGCATTGTGGCCTATTTCCAGCAGTGGATAGACACAGGCTGATGATGACGATGAAACACTAATCACAAAGTTATTGCACAATTCACAGCAACAGTGCCATCGAGCCGCCGCCGCTAATTAGGGGATCAATTATTTAAAAAAAAAACATTAACACGTATATTTACGAGCAAAAACCGAACACCGATTTCACATTGAATCAAACGTTAAACACGCGGCCGCCCTCTTTGTACTTCTGAATTGTCATAGGAATACTACGAAATAAAATTAATGAGAATTTAACCAAACTATCATCAAACTACTCTTTAAGAACATCGTTTCCAATAAAAGCAGTTTTAAGTTAGAGAGTATTATTAGTGGCACATGCCGATCCGAAACACTCGTATCCAAAGAGTGTGTTTTTTTAATAATTAAAATAACAATAAACATTTATCCAAATTTTCATACACACATATGTACTAAATCAAAATTCGCCTGAAAAAGTTTTGGCTCCCAGTGATTTTTTATTTTATTTTGTAAGCAGTGAATGTGTTAATAATGTAAATTTAACATTTATATGGTTGTCTCATGGATTCCAGTGTTAGAATTTGACCAAATTTAAATAGGACCACATGGGAAGCACCAGCTTCAAACAAAAAAAGAATCATCAAAATCGGTTTATCCAGTCGAAAGTTATGAGGTACGAGTAATACATACAAAAACTTATAGACGAATGAATAACCTCTTCCTTTTTGAAGTCGGTTGAAAACAAAGCCAAAACTGTTTTACCAGATCCTATTTTAGACGAGAAACGCTCACCCTTTTCAGTGTCGTTATAATTTAACAAGATAGTGGAAAGAACTATAATTATTGTATAGATCACAATAAAATATAACAGAGATTTAAAAGTTAGTTACAGCCTTTATTTATTTCCCACTACTGGGCACATGCCTTCTCTCTAAAGAGAGTACAAGGGCGTACTCCGCCACGCGGCTCTTGCGCGGATTGGCAGACTTCACATGTCACATGGAAAAATTTTCTAGGACATGTAGGTTTCCTCACGCTGTTTTCCTTGACCACCGAGCGTGTGGTAAATCAACACATAATTTTGCATCAGTAAATTTATTGGTGCCGGCACCGGGGATCAAACTCGGGTCTAGCGTACTATGCAACAAAAGCCAACCGCCCGGACACTGAGCTACCGCGGCTCTAGAGATTTAATACAAAATATTTTTAGGTTATGAACACAATATCACACTATGTTTTAAGGCACACATGCGCTAAAACAACCTTTATTTTAGGTTACGAACACAATATTTCACTGTGTTTATGTCTTAAAATAAAGCTCGCTTCTCCTAAGCTGTTTTAATATACCAAAGACATCGCAAGCTCTTATCTTACGAGATTTTTATGTTTGCTCTTTCAATTTATTTACCATTGAAGATAAATTTCACCGCTAGCGAGTTTACTGTCCCGTTCTTTTGAATTTTTATTATATTTACTTTATTTATTCCTTTTCCTTTTATTATATTATAATTATTTGTATTTATAAACCTTGCGCTCTAGAAAGATGAAGTTGCAGAGGACCCGGTGGTCCAAAAAATTTTAAAAAAATTTGTAAATTTAATTTCAGTATTTTTGTATTTCAGACTTAATTTTTATGGTATGGAATATAATACATTATTAATATATTAAAAGCTTTTATGTGGGGTAAAAATGAGTCTGGTAAGACGTACAGTAGACCCCTCGTAACTGAGTGTCCGGGCGGTAACTTCAAGTTGCAGAGAATGCTCCGAGTTCGATTCCCATAGTGGGCTTCAATGAAAAAAAACCTAACAAGTTTTAGAAAATTTTGAAGTCTGCCAAACAGCACTAGGTGGGCGTGATGGACTATGCTACTCACTTTACAGAGAAGGCATTTGCCCAACAGTGGGACATATATACATAGGTTGTAACTTCAAAAGACACACTTTCCTGATACTTTTATACCTAACAAAGTTTTTTCCCTTGTTAGCACCTTGGTTAGTGATATATTTTGAATTTTTCTTAGTTGTACTTATAAACAGAATAACATGTGAACAAAATTTGTAATAAACAAACTCAACTCATTTCCCTATCCTACATATTTCCACTCTATATGTTTCCACTCAATATTCATTAAACTCGCATGTACGCCCTGATTTACGGTTTCGTTAAACTTATCCGACATCGCAAACAATTTGCACTCAACAAATTGAAAGTTGTCGAGTTAATTCGTGAACAATATTTGCATCGTTTATTTTATTTGTAAATGTATTTAACGAACTATAGACGTTGAATTAACAAGCTATATGATGGTTCACTTTTTTGTCACGAACTACACAGATTAGCTGCTAACAAATGTACCTTGAACAAAGGCTACTTTTGAACGCTTATTTTTAAATTTTCCCTTTTTCTGTCTCTGTTCATCTATATCTTTGAATTATATGTATTTATTGTTACTTATAATAATTAGAGTCCTCAAGTTCTTCCCAAACAGTCTGGAAAAGCTGATGACTACTGGTTGTGTGGAAGGCAGGAGAGCGAGAAGGCGGTCTCCTACAAGATGGACACACACAATTCAGGACACTACAGGAGCTACCCTACAGTCATCCATCCAAATGGCGCAAGACAGAAATGGTGGCAAGGGCAACGCACCATAGTTACGTCCCTCCGTGATGAGGTTACGACATAGAAGAAGTAGAAGATAATAATAATAATAATAAATCTTTATTAGTCACCATAGAAAATATTTGAACAAAGAAACGTGAAGTCCCTGACTCCTGAGCTAGGTTCTATTGGACCTGTGTTTCAGGGGTCAGTGTCTTCTCCCATTTGAAAAGCACAATAAAATACAATAAAATATGAGCATAACAAATCATAACAATATTTCATAAATGTGTGTGTTTGTGTGTGTGTGTGTGTGTGTGTAAATTTGTGTTTGTGTATGTCCCTCAGCTTTATATTATATTATATAAGAAGAAGATAATAATCATAGTTATATTATTCATTCATTGATATGTATGTATATTTATTCATGATACGTGCTTATATTTATGTATATAAGTGTGAATATTTAAATATTTTCTTTTCTCTAAGCTTGCACCCGTAAGTTTGTATCTACACAACCCTAAGGCAGACTGGCAGAGAAGCTGACTTTTACCGGATTGAGAGGTGGCATAGCTCTTAGGTCGTTTAGCCTGAACCTTTATCGCTAGTGACTCGAAACAAAGGTACGGTGACGGGTGACCTTAGCTTGGCCGGTTACTATGTGATGGTTCACGTCAGTGAAATGTAGTATGGAGGGTTTTAAGCGTACGACCTTATGCTTTGCAAGCCATACCACAAACCATTAGTGTATTACCGCTTAACGATTGTTGTACAAAGTGATCATCGCTCTTAAAGATTCTAAACACAACAGGAGATGGCAATGAACTGTCAACATTGATGATATATGGATGTCATGTGTTGCTTAGTATATCGAGGATGCTAGGGTAGGAACTCTGGACAGAGGGGCATGGGTGCCTTCCGCTATAAGTCCCAGAGCAGTCTCAATGTACTGAATTTGTCACCAAGGGGTTTTTATTGAGTAAAAAACACATAATGCTAGCTAGGTAGTTGAAGATTTCCCATCCCAAAAAATTGTTATTGAATATTTTTAACTTATAATATTTTTAAATTATTATTTAACTGTATGAATTGACACAAGTGCAAAGTATTCGTAAAACATACATATCCAACTGCATCACCAAATTTCATAAGCAAACGAAGCCATTTTCTCCAGAGACCAGCAAGCGAATACAAAACTGTCCCGTGCCATTTGTTAAGAGCTCTTTTGCCAGAAGGCAGTACTACTGTCGGGCACCTCGCCTCTATAATATTATGAACAGAAAAACAAAAATAACAAGTTTAAACTCATACAAATTAAAAGATATGTTAGGCAACTGGTTGAAGGAATTTGACTATGAAAAGTGTGAACAATTAATATTATGAATTATGGTACACACACACACACACACACATACACACACACACTATATAATATATATATATAATTATTATGTTAAACAAATGTAAATTTCTAATATGTGCACAATTGCAACATAATGGGCGGGTACTGTTTCCTAAGACACAGGTTTTCCTAGTTTAGGAGACAGGACGACAATATATTTAGTGACATAGCTGTATGTGTGAACAATAAAGATATTATTATTATTATTATTATTATTATTTTAAAATATACTTTATTGCTCATTAATAAATACTAATAAATAATAAATTTTACATACGCTATTATTTTGTGCACAATGGGCGGTCTTATCAGAGATAGAAATTTATGTAAAAAGTGTTCAAAAAATTATACACACATATTTATTTGACAATACTATTTATAAAGTAGAAAAGTAATGTTTTAATAGGATTTTAAAAGAGGGCAAAGGTTCCTTACATCTTATACTCTATGGCAGAGCACTCCAAAGGCACTTCTACCATAGAGACTTGACCAGAAATTTCGTACTATGATCAGGGTTATTTATTATTGATTTTAATAATATATGACCATAGACCTGTGTGGAAGGGAACAGAGTCTTGGAAACTTTGGTTAAAATTGATTTAAATATAATTTAAACCAAAAATATTATTGATATAGGGTTTTATCAATCAATTATCCAACCCTCTTCTTCTATAAGCTCTACAGCCCTTTGTGAGCCTTGGTTTGTTCAAGCAACTTCCTCCACCTCAGTCTATCCATGGCCACAGTCCTCCAGATTCCTATGCCAATTTCTTTGGCGTCTAGATTGACACCGTCTAACCAGCGGAGCTTTGGTCTTCTCTTTGGTCCAACCCTCTGACCAAAATACCGTCAACAATTTATATTTTAAAACTATTCAAAGTTATCAAAAGTATTTACATTAATTTACAATAATGAACATTAATAAATGAAAGACTTATTGTACGTCAAAAGTCTTTATTGTATTCATAGCTGTCTCTTGTTTCTGAACTGAGTTATCATTTTGGGGAATATTAATTTAGACAATTAGAGTGGAAACGACAACTGTACCGAATCAGACAATTTAATCTCAATTCAGAATTTCAAGAGCTTGACTTTAACAATTAATTACGCTTACCGATGTTTTGCCCTAATTGGATTAAGTACAATTAGTTGAGTCTCACAAAAGCTAGTTATATGTGCGTAACTTAAGGAGGGTTATGTACTCGTAACGTAAGTTGTGCTTATTGTTTACGTCAATTAATTGCTAAGTTACACTATTATGTAGAGAGCTGTGGATATCGAAAGACGTATGTGATAGATACATCAAACTGTACAACATATCAGATTATAATAAAGATAAGATTTATGTGGGAAAAATAATTTTTTTGTTCATTTTAGCAATCAATTTTATACAACACTAGCGTACCCAGCCCGCTTCGCCTAGATTTTGCTTTATTTTTTTAAACAATAAACTTACATCATTAAATATTTAATTTAACTCTCACAATATATTAAATTATTCATATTTCTCCGTATTCATTCTCTTCTCGAGTGGGTGAAGATCATTACCTACACACATATACATATCAGTAAATACAATATCATTCTTATCATTTAGGGATTTATTATACTTCAAAATACTCCATTGTACTTCAATATGGTTAATAATGACATAAATATATACATAAGCTCATAACTTTCGACTGAGTGCACCGATCCAATTGTCAATGGTCCAATTTTGACAACTGCATCCATATGCAAACCATATATGTAAGTTAAAATTTACATTTAATACGTGTGAGGTAAATGGACGAATTAATCAATATGACGCCAGCCGATACTTCAAAGGCAGTTCGATGAGAGTGTTGTTAGGTTCTGATTAAATTCTAGTTTCTATATCGTAATTTTCCTATGATGATTCGGAAATACAAAAAGGGCGTTCGGCGTAACAGCGTTTAACGTTTGATTCGATTTGAAGTTGGTTTTTATTTTTACTCGTAAATACACTTGTTTTATTATTGAGAGCTCGCTATACAATCTTGATTTTGGTTGTTGACAAAAACCTGGGATTTTTAGCGATCAAAAATTCAGAGGTCGGATTAAATTTGACTGCAAAATGAAGCGTAAATTGAAAAGGCAACAAAAAATATTTCTTAAGCATCAGAGGAAAGGAAAAAAAATCTTGTAATTCGGATTATCGCTGCCACTTGGAGATTTCAGCAGGCGCTGGAAATAAACAGTTTATGACATACATTTATTATTCTTTTTGATAAGTTATTATTTTTATACTGTGTACAACTAATATTTTACTAACGATGAAGATTTTTTATTTTTTTCTTTTTAGTCCAACATTTATCAAAAGAGTAAGGGACTTCACTTTTCATTGTTGAATACATTTCTTTGGTGACCAATAAAGATTTTTTATTATTATGTACAGTAAATGTAAAATCAGGTACGGGCTTATGCCAAGTATCCTGGTCCAGGCGTTTGTCGAGTGCGAGCGTGTGTGTTTGTGAGTACGTATATGTTTTGTGAGGTTACGTTGGAGCGTAAGGGTGGTTGGATTAAAAATGTTTGCGCTGATTTGGCAAGTACGAAATTTGAACGAAAACATCATGAGGAATTGTACCATTTTTTTATACTTTCTAAGCAAGTGCTTGACCACGAAGTGAAACTGTAGTCTGGTAAGACGCCATTAAGGCAATTCTCTAATATATATGATATCCGCTAATCGGCACTAGAAATGCATGACGAACTAAACCCTAATACCCGTAAAATAAAAAATATACATTCTCAATTAATTCTAATGACGATTGACAGAAATGTAAATGAAAAAAGGTCAGGAATCCACTCAACAATGATTCCCCCTAAAGAATCTCGTGTAGCTTTTATTCAAATCACATTTTCGGGTGGGTACTTAAACAGAATTAAGGGCTCAACAAAAGCCTTTGCCTAAATAAATTTCGTAGTTGGCGAAATAATACAGAAGCAAGTGTACTCTGTGATCTTTCTTATCTATACTGTGACCAAATGGCGCGTAAAAATAAACAAAGAGCTGTCAGCGGGAATATTTAATCTACTCGCTTTTTGATGGTTATGTGTTTTTGTTGGTTTTTGTTTATCAAATAGTATTTGTTTTATATTTCATCCGTGATCAAACAAAAATTACTTGCATACTCTTGAGGAAATAAAAATTCATTATTTTGAATAATAATATAAAAATATCTACAAGAAGTCAAGACTGCATATTATTTCATTTATTTATTCAATCTTTTTTTGCACAAAGTAAAAGTGTACAAAAACGCAGAGTTAATGCCAAGAGACATTCCTTGTAAGTCTATTTAGGGGTTATGTAGACCAACGCTTGTGCTTGGTTCCTCAAAATAAATGTTCATTATGAACACCCTAAAAGCTCTCAAAGTTCTTTCTAATGAAGCTGTCGAAACTTTTAAGTTACCAATAAAAAATCCATCCAAAAAAATTTCGATATCCTAATAAACTTATCAACAAACCTTTTTTGCATATAATGTGCAAAATTCAAAGACTATTCCCTTATTTTGTCAAAAAATATGTTTTTTTTACATTTGACATCAGCTAAGGCGTAAACCTTTTAAAAAAATGTGTACGTGTTGCCCAATTGTTGAATAATTACATCAATTTACTAAACGTAATTCTCTTTCTATCTTCATTTCACTAGCTTATAATTCTCTCTCAAGTTCCGTTCGCCCCGTTACGAATTCACCAGATTACTCTCCAAGTCAAGTACATAAGTTTTACTTCAAAAAATATCAGCCAAAAATTAATATAATGAATCATTTTGAAGGCTGGTAAAGCATCACTATCTTTTAAGTTTTTTTAATAGTATGAATAATTGTATTATAATCGTGTACGTTGTTAACATTAATTTTGTTATAACACAATGAAAACGGCCATAAACTATATGAAGTGTAGCAGATGCTACGTTACGTACATTAAGTTTCAAATAACGGCCAATTAGTGACAATAATCTCCCAAGCTCCAGGCAGTGAATTACATTTTATCATATTACAGTATACTCAGAACAGCTTAAGTACGCATTTTAGTAGCATTACATATTTTAGTAGTACACCAGTTCTTGATAATTAGACAAAGATAAAATAACTTTTTCTGCGACCGAGGTAATTAACATTACGGTTTTCATTTTTTCGTTAGTTAAGAATTTTTGACTTATTCAATCGATATTGATAATGTTAGAGTGGTAGATCATAAACCAAAAGCCTAGCTACAGATAAATGGTGCGCCTCGTTAACCTATGTTTTCAGCTTCACTTAGGCTCCTTTGTCTGATTAAGACTTTTTTATCTTAACTTTTCCACGGACTGATCGTCCGTGCCTTTTTTATTTGGATTTTTATTTGTTATATTTGCTCCGTTTATAAAATAGTTTGCTTAAAGCTTCAACACTTCGCCTTCGCAGATGTCGCCAACAAAGGCGTTGATTGGCGTGGTCTATCGCCTTCGGGTCCCTTTTCCGAAATGTCCCTGATTAAGACTTAGTGATGCACAGTTTTCGATCTATCATGATAGCTGTGTTCGCATTTTGGCTTGCTTGTATCGCACTGGTTAAACGTTATGTCACCGTCCTGGTCGGTATACCTCCCTCCTGAAATACCAAAAACTTAAACAGTATAAACGAAAGTTAAGCTAAGAACGACTAAACTGAAACGGCGACATCTATTATCTATCGGGAGAACTATTGTAGCGCACTCCCTTAAGTTCTGCTTAAAAGATTTTCATGGAAAGTTTGCAAATATTTTCGCGTACAACATTAGCTTGAGTTGTACCATAGATGGCACTATATTTAAAATCTTTCTTATCTATCTAATTTAAAAATATATTGTGTCTAGTTGCGTTACAAGAAAGAGATTTTGCTTTTTGTAACATATTGTGACTAGGTGGCGTTGTATACAAGAACGACAAATCTTTAGCGATTACATTTTATACTGTTAATTGATAAATTTTGGGCCAACATTAAAAATGGTAAAGAAGTGTCTTGATATAAGAAATGATTGTTGTTTTTATAACATTTATTAGTTTGTAACAATCCAATCCGTAGCACAAGTTAGCTATGTCTACAAGATGACTACGAATCTTTCGTAGCCGCCGGTAGATGGGGAAATAACGCTGAAAATATTTAGGCCGCCTAAGTAGAGAAAAGGTTACTTTTTTGTATTATTCTTCTCCTCACAGCTGATAATCGTGACCACGTATATGAATATGAACCACGTGGAAGTGTGCAATGGAGCCTATTGGATGCGGTTATAGGTGGAGTCGACCAGACGCTGCATACTGCCTAACTAATTGTTTATATTTTAGTATACTATGGTACCTCGATAATGAGTGCGTTAATATACGTATTGTTTTGAGATACGAGCCACTGAGTGAGCAATATTTTGCTTTGAGATGAGAGCATGATTTTAGATGCGAGGAATCACACACAACACCGTCATCATTTAAGAGTCATCTTAGACTAGACATTAATCTGTGTGCTTGTTTCCGAAGCATTTTTGGAAAGGGCATTTATTAATTTATTTGGACAACATTGCTTTGCGAAACGAGCAATTTGACATACAACCAAAGCAAATTAAGTCATTAATTACTAGGAGCTATAAATTACCTACTAAAAAGCGAACTCCATTCGCGCCATTAGGTTTAAAAAGGACATGAGCGAGCTTTTTTAGTGTCCGCCGTGGTCCACATCCGAATGACAAACGAAAGCTAACAACACGTATTCTGAAAAAAAATAAAGCTGAGTCAACGACAACAAAAGCTCGTATCAAGCAATTTTGCGGCTCAGTTGTTCCGCGAGCCGTGTAATAGTTGGCTCTGAACTCCACACAATACACGGGACAATAAACGAGCTCCGCGTGAAACTGGGTTGCCGTTATGAGGCAATAAGACTGGAGAATATAGTTTTGATTAAATTTTCGGATTATTGTTGTAGCGTTGGCGAGATATTTAAAAATAATGTTTTCAATTAAATGATTCCAATATAAAATAACAGATTGTATTTGTTCCACTGTTGGGAACAAATCTTTGCTGTAAACAGAGTAGTATATATAGCCCGTCACGCGGCTCTACTGCGGATTGGACTTCACATGTTTTAGAAAATTTTCTAATGCAAATAAGTTTTCTCACGATGTTTCCTTCACCGCCGAGGTAAGACGCCATTTAAAATTACAATAAACAAATTCATTAGTGCCGCAACTGGGGATCAAATTCGGATTGCTCTCGCAAGCTACCGCAGCTCTTATTTCGGCTTTACTAGAAATTAATTATTAAGTGGTCCAATTTCAATTATCCTAAAATTTCATATATAATAAACAATATGAAGAGTATACGGTCTTTGAAAGGTACGGTCGTAGGTTCAAATCTACTGTTCAAATTGACCTGAACCGACTCCTAGCACAAGCTTAAATTTATTTGGGATGGTTAACAAGAAGGTTATAAAAATTCTGAAAAAGCATTCTTTTAAAAATCGTTTCAATGAATGTTAAACATTTCCCTCAAAATAAATATGGTGAACTGAAATGTACCATCATGACATAAAATAAGTTTTGACGTGACACTTTACGGTATTGGAAAGAAATTGCGGCGAAGCTAACGGCGTGATGTGGTAATTTTCTAGCGGAACTTACTTGCGTGCAGAAACTTTAGTTCCTGTAAAACTTTTCAGATACGGAATTCCCAATGAGAGTAGAAGAATTTATCGCACAAGGATGTTAAATTTGATACAAGAAAATACTTTATACAATAGTATACAGCATTTTTCTAATATTACATCATTATAAATAAAGAATACAACACGAGTGTACTTTGGATTAAACGAAGTAAAACTTCTTTAGCTCTATCTTTATGTGGGTATATATATATATACATATATATATATATAAATATATATATATATGTATATTAGATTCAGATTTTTATATGAAAGAGAAAGAAAATGTGCGCACTGGTCTGTCTTCCTCCTAGTTTGATACAGACAATAGCTCTGCTCTGCGTCTTAGATATACGGAATCTAACTCGCTGTCTTTCTATCTCCCTCTTATTTCTCTTAACATCGATCACACTTTTTGTAATGCATTGATCAACTTACTTCCCAAATCAAGTGTGCGTAAAGAAGTTTACCCTCAAGTTACAGTGTATTTATACACTCATGAGCAAAAATAAAGGGTCGAAATAAAGGATTGGTTAAGTAAGTTTAAATATCTTGAAAGATAAAGACGCTAGCTAAGTGAAATTAATTGTGTATGATAGACAATTAAATATTTTTACTAATTTATTTATATTAAAAAAAAACATAAACTTACACGACATACGAGTACATGTGGGACACCTGTTTGGCACAGGGCTTATAAATATATTACTCATTGGCTCCTTTTAATATAGGAATGGAGTCCAACGACAAAATCAAAATATTCTTTTTAGCAGAAAGTAACTATAGATATAATTCATTTCTATTTAAGCAAAAGAGCTAAGACAATCTCTCCTAAGGCCGACTGCGTCACATGTATCACAAAGGAAATTAATTACGGTACGAAACCTTGTAAAGGTTTCATTTCGACATATGATTATAAGAAAGAAAGAAATATCTAAAATAGAACAGCACAGCTTCGTATTTATTGCAATTAATAATTTAAAGATATTAGAAATAAATAATTGAACACACTTTCATCCCCTAGAACTTTAAAAAAGTATTTTTTTTAAAAAAAAAACAATTTTATTATTTCTATTTCCGTTTTATTATTTCTATTTCCATTTTATTATTTCATTAGTACAAATTCTATGAGTTTGTGTCGTCCAATTATAGGGTTCCTATGGCCACCTTCCAGCTCCATCATCAGCTGCATCATTATCATTACCATGTCATAATAATATTGAATAGTCATCAGATTTACACATACATGCAACATTTCAGCTCAATCGGATACCGGGAAGTGGATCAAATTTAACTTGATAACAGACATCGAGACAGGTGAAAGTTAAAAGAAGCTTGTAATAAAGTATTTTAAATATCTCGGCTAGAATTGAACCCCTTGTTAAAAAGTTAAAGTTAAAATCTGTAAATATATATATATATATATATGTATATGTATTTCCCAATGTTGGGCACAGGATTTCTCTGTAATTGGGGTATAAGGGCATAGACCACGCGGTCCTGGTGAGAATTGTCAGACTTCACATTCCTTAAAAAATTATCTAAGATATGCAGGTTTCCTCACGATGCTTTCCTTCACCGTGGAGCGCGTGGTATGTAAGAATATTTAGAATTGCTATTTTCAATTTCACTGATGCCGGCACCGATGACCGAACTCGGGTTGCTAGCGTGCTATGCAACTTGAGGCGAACGGCCGGGCTCTGTTGGCTCTTCCATGGCTTACTTACGGCTTATTTATGGATTACTTGTCTAACCATGGCTCTGTTGGAACTAAAATATTGGAACTAACGATAATTCGGTAACATGTATTAATGACATTAAATTATTACAAAATTGCATTTTCGTTTGTAATATAATTTATGGCCACGCTAGGCACTTGATTTTCAATAACGTATTCCAACAAAGCCGACCACCAATAAAACTAATTTTATTGGACTTTCCGTACTACAGAATAAAGCGATGTCATTTCCAACATCAGCACTTATTTGCTAAGCACCATTGTGCAACCAGAGAGTTCAATCACTTACTGAATGAAGCAAATTGAAATTTCGATTGGATTTTTTCCTCCGGTACTACGCTCACAAATCAATAACTCTCTTATAAAGGTTTACCATATTTTGTAAATAAATTAATAACTATATTTACGAGTAAAAACAAAAACAGACTTCAAATCGTATCGAAATTTAATTACGTGCGGATGCTGTATTTAAGAATTAACGCAGGAATATTACGATCTAAAAAGACTACACCTAGATAGTCTTGAGCACAGGCGCAAGGTGGCCAGCCTTTCGGTGTTTTACAGATTACATTTTGGAGAGTGTGCACAGGAATTACACGAGTTAATTCCCCCATCCCCATTCTACCTTCGGACGTTTAGACACTCGGCGGGTCACCACCCTTTTATAGTCGATGTTCCGCGCGTCCGAACGAAGTGATTTGAGTCATCGTTCATCGTGCGTACAGCAAAGAAGTGGAATAAGTTGCCGGCGTCAGTCTTTCCGTCCAAGTGCGACGTGCGAGTCTTCAAGAGTAGAGTGAATAGGCACTTACTAAACTAGCGCGTACCATCTTTCGACTATATCACCACTTAACACCAGGTGGGATCATGATTAACTCTTGAAGAGCATCCTTTCCAATAAATAATGAATCATCGAAATCGGTTAGCGTGATATTGAGTTATTCATACATCTGTGGCGCAAATTCTTGATACAAATTTAAAAACTTATATAGTTTTCTTAAAGATGTAATTGTCAGAATTAGACCAGCATTCAAATAAAAAAAGAATCTTCGAAATCTGTTCACCTACTCGCAAGTTATTAGGTAACACATAAAAAAAAACATAGACGAATTGAGAATGTACTCCTTTTTTGAACTCGGTTGAAAAAGAAGCGATAGCCTAATGGCTTGACTTTACGACGTTATAGTTGGCATCACAGGCGGTTTGTAACAGTGAGTGTTCGATTTTCTGTTTCCTTTCCACAAAAAATTGTACAAAGAATGGGAAAGAGAAAAATCACTATCACGGCTTCTTACATGCTACATAACACCGATAGATATATATGTATGTGTCTACCCTGTTAGGGTTATAAGGATGTGGGTGTTAATTTTGTTTAACATGAAATACGTCAGTATTCTTAACGATCTGGTATTTCATCGTGTTTTGGTGACGAAAACCAACAATAGTTCAAAAAAGCTATTGGTAAGTATACGATTTGATCCTTGGTCTCCAAATAGATAGACTGCCCTTATAATGATGCTTAATCACTCCTCTATCGTGGCTTGCCTTAAAAATATTTGAATCAAAAATAAAAATAAATTAATTTGACTCTCAACTGATGATGAAAGCTTTTGAAAAACGTATCCTCATTAAAAATAATGAACGCAATAAAGAAAAAAAAAGGGAAAATTTGTATATTTCTTGAGTATTTTTCGCTTTACTTCGAGTTTTTAATGTAACTAATATTAAAAACTTGAAGAAATTTTTTCCCATAAATTCAGATACACAATACCCTTTAGGTGACCCCTTCTAAACCAAGGATTTCTTGATTTCATTTTTTTTGCCTACTTTATCTCCATCTATCTCTATCGAAGAAGTGTATCAGGTTAGTCATTTTACCCCTTAAAAACCTGTAATGTACCAGCGATAAAGAAATGGTGACGAAATGATACCAAATAAAGATAATGGCGAGAAATATAACCCCATAAAATTATACGACAGCTACGTTTTTTGATAGAAAACTTTGGTTATTTGCGTTCTTTTTGTTGAGTTGTTTCATAAAACATTAACCGAAGTTTGATGGAAACAATAAAACATGTCAAGGTATAATATTGTTGCTTTGGTACGGGACAAGGAAAATTTTTCATGAACGAGAGACGAGGGTAGCAAGATTTTAGTCATGATACAAACGAAAAAATATCTTTTTTCAACCAATTCGTCTGTATGTTTTTTTTATGCTTATAACTTTTGACTGGGTGAACCGATTTGTGTTATTCTGTTTTTAGATGGAAGCTGGTGGGAAGCACCAGTTTGGTCCAATTCTGACAATGGCATCTATGAGAAAACCATATGCCTTAAATTTGCAACAAGCATGTGCGCCACATAAATACGAATAACTCAATACTCCGCCAACCAATGTCGCCATTTCGACGATTCATTTTTGATTATAAAGGTTGTACTTTAAGAGTACTTTGATGAATATTTGGTTAGGTTCTGATCAATTCTAATTCATTTTGATACGTTGTTCAATTTCCACATAAAAAAGATAATGTTAAAATTTTTATGAGTGGAAAAAATAAAATGAATTATTACCACTTCTTCCGTGCCTAGCACGAAAAGAGTGTCCAATACCTAACTAAAAGTTAGTACCAATTTGGGAACCATCGTTTCAGGAAAAACCGAAAAACAAATGCAAAAACGTGCCTTAAAATGTTATGTTCGTGGTTCACGTTCACTTCATGCAATAAAGTTTTATGGTTGACAATAAAAAATATTATTTTTCACCGCGCGCCAGGTTCAAGGCTATAAATAATTGCTGATTCATAAAATGTAATAGAGTTGAGATCAGAGGTTAGATGGCGATCAAAGCTTCCAAGCTAAGCCTGTCTAAAAGCCGCTGATATTAAAGTAAGACATACACCATATACTGAGAGCAATGATTGACTAAACTGTGCGACATACGGTCTGATGGTCGTCAGTTCAAATTTCAATCGGCTTGTATCAATGAATTGAATTGCGTATTTTCGGCATTTCAAGTATAGAAAATTACTTGCTAAAAATTTGAATAGGATGTCGAAGAACGGTCAATGTACCCTTGGGAGATTTGGAACTCAATAATCTTTAAAAAAAAAAACTTAAGTGTATATCTTTTTACTAACATATGAAATTCTTTGTGTTTATGTTTGAGTGGATCAATTTTAAATCGTAATCACAGGATATTAATGGAATTGTTTTGAAGTCACTAAAATGCTTTTTTGTATACAAATAAGTATTTATTTACAATTAGAACAGAGTACATCGATTCGATGTACTCTGTGTGTAGTTAGTGTAGTTAGTACTGTATGTAGTAATATTGTTTACACGTTTTTTATGACTTACAGATTAGCCAGAGGCAGCTTCTATGACTTCAACAACTTTGACTGTTTCACCGGATTGAGAGGTGACATGGCCCTTAAGTTGCTTAGCCTGAACCTCTATTTTAACTCGACAACTCGACTTGTACGGTTACTATATTACGCGTGAGCATTCCGATCCGAGCGCGCCCGAGAGTAACTACGACCCGGTCGGTTGCTTTAACACGGATAAGCTAAGGGACATTAATTGCGTAAGCCATTTCTTAAAATTACTCCGTGTAACGATGTTAAACGATCGGGGGATTTAAACCTGTATTAGTTTTTACAATTTTGTTTCCAGCAATTTGTCATAAAAGATACCGATATCTATCCCTCTCTCCAGACTTGCTCAGGGAATACAAAATTATATCATCATAAATATAGTAGATAGGTAAGTGGCAGAATGCAGCGTGTGTTTCACGTCAAATATAACCGTACCCAATGGAAGCTGCTAATATATAGTAAAGTAACTTTATTTTAAATTACTTTTTCCATTATAAAATGAAACGTGGGCCGGTACCCGTTATCTTGTAATAACGTATATTTTACATTTTCCGTTTATGAGTAATATCACGCTCATTTTATGCGATGTCCATAAAATTTATAACACTTCCAAAAGCCTTGTTCAGACCCTACACTGGAAATTTTAGCCAGGACAAACCTTTTCAGTACACAAACGAGTCCCTCTTGAGTTGAGTGTGAAAGTTGGCCGAGCAAGTTTTTGTTAAAGGATTATAGTTGAGCCTTTTTTATAAATTATGTTTAATTGAATGTTACATATATTTTTAATTCTATATACATTTTTGAGACCTTTGTTTTCAATAATTAAATGGAAATAAATGGTACAGCCAATGAGCCATGATGCCAAACATTATCTTTTTTTACAAAAAATGTTTATTTATTTAGATAGGAAGATCAACAGTAACATATGCAAAAATGATAATAAGAAATTGACAGCCAATAATAGATCTTCTTTACGCATGATGTCATATATAATAATAATAATAATAAGCCATTTAATCGGTTAGACAGATTACAAGACATATACAAATTACCACAACAAGTTAAGCGCACAGTTAAAAATGAAAAAATAAATACATGTATCACTAAAGACCCAAAAGGTCCGATACACAAGGTTATGCGTTGCAACGCCGAACCGATCGGGTTCACTGCTCAGCATAATGCTGATTATCCGAGGAGGGTAAATCAGCGCTGGTATTCTGCAGAAACCCATTTTAAGAATCAAACAAATTTCAGTAGCAGAATTTTAACAAAGTACAAAAAAAATATGATATTTAATACAAAAGAAATCAAAAAATACTGGAATTAAACTACATCTTTCTGTTACAAAATATATAACATAGATGACACGTTTTTATCAATAGTTATTTTAACATTTTTAAAAACATATTACTACAGTTGAAAATGTAAATTAAATTTGTCTACGATTTTTATGTTAATAAAATATATTGAACTTAGCTGATTCGTTATTATCCACAG
This sequence comes from Meandrusa payeni, assembly GCA_029286785.1. Classification (NCBI taxonomy): domain Eukaryota; kingdom Metazoa; phylum Arthropoda; class Insecta; order Lepidoptera; family Papilionidae; genus Meandrusa; species Meandrusa payeni. Next base: position 1,047,612 of record JAGSMX010000023.1, read on the forward strand.
ACATTTTTTTTAAAAAATGACATTTTTTTTTCAAAATAAATTTTCAAATTATTACTAGAATTGAAAACGTATATACATATTCAATTAATCTACGTGCATACGTTATTGACATTCAATCGTTACTCGGTAACGATTAATTAATACGATCAAATTGCGAAATAACATGAACAAATACAATGACAAACTCGAACATGACAATTTCAATTAGTCAACTGGAACACAATAGCATTACATTGTTTTGTAGCTTGGAATTAACCTTACACACGCTAATGAAATTCGGATTGTATTCGCACATCGAGTATCATTGCGTGTTAGATATTTGATACAACAGATTTGTGTTTCGACATAAGTTTCTACTGTATGTTTTAATACAAAAATAGTGACAATCTAGTGATTAAGCCATTAACGATCAGTAGCGCGTTCGAATCAAAGTCGACATGTACGAATGAATTACCATTTTTCGTTTTTTAGTACAAAAAAATATAAATTTGCTAAATAAAGATAGAGACTAGGTTGGTTTTACAAAGGCGGATTTCCCATAAATCTCAATCACGATTGAACCTCACGCAATAAGAACGAATTATGAAGATGCTATAGAATAGAAAAGAAAGTACATTTATCAAATTACCACAGACAACAGTCCAATAACAAATGAATCATCAAAAAAAGTTGACATGCAAATTTAAACTTATATGGTTTTGTCATGGATGCCAGTTTCAGAATTGAACCAAACTGAATTAGGACCACATGGTAGCACTAACTTTCTATTAAAAGAGTCATCTAAATCGGTTCACCCAGTCGAATGTTATAAGGTAACACACATAAAAAAATACATACAAACGAATTGTCGGTTGAAAATGTTAACTCATTTGTGCAAGCTGTATCTGGTTCGAACTCCCGACTATATTATCGTGAAGTCAATAAGTTGAGTACTATGAGATAAAAAAATTAATGAGAGTGAACAACGCTTGGCTCGGTACTTTGAGAATAAAGCTTTCGCCGTCGCCGACGTTGTATTCTTTGACCCCGACCTTCGAAACTTTGGCATGGTATCAAACTTATTGAATAAAGCCTTATTTTTCCGCTGTAATGCCGACACTCGTGTTTAGCAATATTATCATTTTTTCTTCATTTTTGAGTATGCTTTATTGAAGTAGCGAACGCTACCATCGTATTCTTTGGCTTTAAATTCCAGTGAACACGCTAATGTATTTTCAACGTTCGACGGTTTTATAAGTATCCAAGAAATTGTAAAAACAAAAATAAAATCAAACGTTAAACACTATTACGCGCGGAGGCACTCTTTGTATTTCCAAATTATCGTAGGAATATTACGAAATAGAATTAATCAGAACCTAACCAAACTCTCATCAAACTACCCTTGAACCGTAACATCCTTTCCGATTAAAAACGAATCATCGAAATTGGTCGGCATGATATTGAGTTATTTGTACATTTTTGGCGCATATGCTTGATGCAAATTTCAGACTTATATGGTTTTCCCATGGATGCCATAATCAGAATTCGACCAAATTCAAATGGAACACGGAAAGAATCAGCTTTCAAATAAAATTCATCAAAATCGGTTTTAAATAAAAACAAAAAAATTGAAGAAGAACTTGTTCACAGGTCAATGATCTTAAATCAATGGACCAGTTAATCTCCAATTTCAGCAAATGGACCGTTGGTAGATCACGCCTCCGATTAAAGTGCCATTATTCTCGACGATCGGCGACGCTAATGATATAATCATTAGGAGAGTCCCGTCTGTATTGGATCAGAATGAACTATGATAACGCGATTACTTCAAATGAACTGAACATAAAAATATTACGTAAAATAAGCCTACTCATTATCTCTTTGCTATTTCTAACCTGGAACGATTAAAAAGAAGTAGGTCCGCAATCAAATCATTTGTTTTATTTTTGTTACCTCAGAAATTTAGACTCGCGATTTTGATGATTCTTTTTTTATTTGAAAATTTTAATTTGATCCAATTGTGACAATAGTATATACTCGTATAAGACTACTATATTTACTAAGCTAAGTCAGAAAGTTACATTATATGCGCGACAAATTGACGAATAACTTATTGTCACGCCTACCGATTTCGATGTTTAATTTTTTAATTGGAAAAGATGTACTTCAAAGGTGGTTTGATGAGAGTTTGATTAGGTTCTTATTTATACTAATTCTAAATACAATAAAATTCAGAAATACGAAGAGGGTGTCTGCTAGTAATAACTTGTTAGGTAAACAATATTATTCGTGAGGCATTCGGTTTCTTGGCAATACTGGCGCTTTGTCTATGGCTGACAGTAGGATTGTGCATCGACACCGAGATAAAAATGACGCTTGGCTCAGTTGTTTTCAAGTTAAACCACAAGCTCTTCTGAAGTAGTGACGCCGTGATGCTGAAGCGGAGGAGAAGTGCGTGAGGCATTTTTGTCCTTCTGTACATCTACAAATGAATTATTATTAGTATCATAAATACTTGTCGTTTGCCGTGCTAAAGTCGGATTTTGTGCGTCATAACGTACCCCGAGTAGAATAACTTAAGGAAGTTATAACCGTTTTTTACAAACGTATAACGTTTGATTCTATTTGAAGTGGGTTTTGTCTATACTCGTAAATATACTACCTATTTATTAATTTTGTTAAGAAGGCAATATCGGCTGGCTCATGCCTCCTTGCACTGCGAGGTTTCAGGGAGGGAGGGATTAACCTACCCCCGGAAGTGCTGAGGGGCTCCGGTGCGTTCCACTGGAAATCTTGGACGCTCTGCACCATGCACTGAGAAAGGGCGACGAAGATCCCCGTCAACAAAAAAAAGATATAAGTTGAATTAAAAGGCTTAAGTTGTCATATTGTAGTGTAGTGTAAAACTCATATTAATATTAATAAAATTTCGTTCGTAAATAAAGGATTCTTTCCACAACACTATAAATATTTTCATCATAAAACCGCTTATCGTATTTTCGGATAAAGGGTAACGTCAAATAAATTTTGCTTATGCTAGCTCCCTCAGTGGAGACGTGAAATATTGCGACGTGTATGTTCAAAAGTAGTGTGAAAGCAAATTTTTATATAGGCAAAATACTTCACCCTCAATACTAAGGGCTCTTAAAATAAAAATATGATTGAATCGGAGCCTTCTATCTTAAAATTACTATTAAGTGGATCCTAATAACTCGGATGTCGCTGTATCTCACTCAAGTGACTTCAACGTGTATTAACGTGTACACATTAACCAACTTCAAATCAAATAATTGGTGGATTTAACATTAAATCCGCACTAGATCCGCATGACGGACATTGCCTTTCGCTTGATAGAGAAGGACCATGTCCAACAGTGGGACATAAATGTGTACGCTGTAACACCCTTTTCCTATTTATCTATATATCTCCTATTTCAATATATATGCATTAGTTGGAGTTGACCTAAGCGTCCACTTCTAAATGTAACTTAAGTAAAAACTTGCGAGAAAGTGTCAAGGTTTGCAGACGCTCTGGCGTCTTGCAAACTTCAACCCAACAACAATATTCTGATTCATTATAAAAGTGACCTTGGCACCAACACAATCTGTACGAGGTCGCTCTGTGTCATATCGAGTTTGACAAGATATTAAGTGTTTTATTTATCAGTAAATTTTGGCGCTCTCTTATATTGGTTAAGTTGAGAAGCAAATCAATAGCCTACGTTACTGTTACTTACAGTTTAAGTAAGCGGTAACACAGTTATATGTTACTTAGCGATAACGAGTAGGCTTTTCACCTTGTGATATAATATGTTATTGACGGCATAACTATGAATTGTTGGTCGCAAGATACTGATATACTATGTATACTAATGAAAAAACATAAAATACTGCTTAAAAACATATGCTACAAGACAATTGAAGCGAATCAACAACGGTTCCTATTTTTGGACAGGACGAAAAGTGACGTCAGCCATATTTAATTATTTGTTATAAAAACAACGAAGAATATTAGGAGAATATTCCTGTTAACCATTCCAAACACGCTTAAGCGTGTGTTCTCATAATAATAAAATAGTAGATTTGATTAGCTTTATGTTTCGTTGGTAACTCTATTTTTCTTCTATCGTAGGCAAAGACCTCTTCCTCATCAACCATAAAGTTAACCATATGCTTGCTTATTATGTAAGTATGCGTATGGTTAACTTTATGGTACATAATCGCCACTTTCAACGAACATTAGAGGTATTGCTATTGCTTCTCGGTCAAAACCCAAAGCATAACATATTTCTTCTTCACACCAAGATTCTGAGATAAAGAGGGCATAATAGCGTGTAACATTTGATGCGATTTGAAGTCGATTTTCTTACTCGTAAATATACTAGTTACAGTGCGGGTGATAATAAACTGAAAGATGAAATACAAAAGAATAACCTAGGGTACTACGGTACAACTTGTTCATCTCTATTTAACTTAAATATCCGCTCGCAGCTTTTACTTGGTGGCGTTATATTTAATGAAGTGTTCAGCACTTCACGCGGAGCTTGCACCAGTCAGATGATTTCCCCCGAGCTCAGAACCACGCCGCTAAACGATTGAAAACGTTCGGAATTGAGCGCTTAAGCGAACCTCTCAATACGTAAATAATTGACACGATTTATGCAAATGCAAACCGGATTTTCTATTTGTACATGTTATATCATATGTTTACTTCCAGACTCATACTCTCTATATGAGTATATTTACGAATAAACACACAAACCGACTTCAAATAGAATAGGCGAATCACGAAATAGAATTAATCAAAACATATTGAAGCTCTCATCAAACTACCCTTAAAGTACATCCTTTCCTATTATGTATAGATTTGTTATAATATTTGTATTTGAACAACATCGTTCTGTTTTGTTCATGTATTTCCTGTCCATACACAGGTTTCCTGGAAGAGATCGCTCTTAGCGATAAGGTTGCCCGTTGTACAACGAATTGTAAAATGTATCTTAGTTATGTAATGCTTTTGTTTGATTTTATTGTACAATAAAGTTATATCTGTCTATCCTGAGCCGTGAGCCGTGGTAGTTCAGTGTCCGTGCGCTTGGCTCAAGTTGCGTAGTACGCTAGCAACCAGAGTTCGATCCCGGTGCCGGCACCGATAAATTTGTTGTTGCAATTTTATGTGCTGATTTACCACGCGCTCGGCGGTGAAGGAAAACATCGTGAGGAAACCTACATGCCTTAGAAATTATTTCTATGACATGTGAAGTCTGCCAATCCACATTAGGGCCGCGTGGCGGACTATGCCCTTATACTCTCTGTACAGAGAAGGCCTACGCCCAGCAAAGGGACATGTATAAAGGCTGTAACTTTTATCTATCCTTTCCATTAAAAATCAAATCATTGAAATCGGTTGGCGTGATATTGAGTCATTCGCCCGTACGTCGTGCATACTTAATGCAAATTGGACACTTATTGGGTTGCTTCATGGATGCTATTGTCAGAACTGGACCAAATTTGACACAAGTAAAAAAATAATCATCAATATAATAATCATCAATTCCGATTGAACCTAGGTAAGAATGCGCCCTTAAATAGAATTAGTATAGAATTCAACTCTTTTTCAAAAACGGACGATATCGACCTCTTTTCTCCTAGTATAAGTATGTATAAACATTCACTAAACTACAAATAGTTTTTTTTTTTTAGTTAATTTTTAATTTCAAATTTAGATTTATTTTTACTTTTGTGTTAATTTTATTTTTATCTTACATTGTCACTCGCCAATTAATTGCTTGCAATCTACGCCTATAACTGCGATGGCATTAACTTCACAACTTTTCACTCTTTTATGTATTGTTTGTTAAAAATGTTCATTGTGTTGGTGTAATAAATAAATAAATAAATATCGGTTCAACCAGTTGAAAGTTATAAGGTAATAAACATTTAAAAAAAACATACAGACTAATTGAAAGCTTCCTTTTTGAAGTCGTTTGAAAATTGATAAGACATAACCATATCTATCTGAATCCACTAATGAACAACACTTTTAAAATTAGATCGAGGATCTCTAAGTCCGAAATAAGTACAGGGGCGTTGGAAATTTCCTACCAACTTGAAAACTACTTAGACTATTAACTAAACGACTTATTACTACGTATAACACAGCAGTAAAATTTACGTTAAAAAATATATAAATCTTATCTCTCATAAAATGGAGCGAATAAAGGCGTAGTCCGCCACGCTGCAATTTACAGAGGTCTGTACCCAACAGGAGGACGTACAGATTACAACTTTAACTTTATACATTAGTAAAAGTTAAATAACGTTGAATTTTTCGTCTATGTATAAAATCAATTGCGGTATTCAACAGATGTCATCCACGAAATGATCCTTAAACGAGAACAGAAAAGTGGTCGGGAAATTTCCGAAAGTTATAAATTTCTCCAGATGTCGCGGAAACGTTTCGCTTGAATTAGTGTAAACTAATTAACATATAAATCGTTTATGTATCTGTTTTTAAATAGATTAAAATATGATCGCTTATATCTTCTTATTCGTCCCTTCTTTTCAGTGTTGTTAAAAAGAACAAGCGTACTTCAGATACGACTGAAGTAAAACTTCTTTAGCTCCCACTTTATATATGTTTCTATTTTCATATATGTGTAATATATCCACGATTATTCAAGAGACAGAGAGATTATGTGCGCATTGCAGAGATCTTTAGTGTAACAAGTTTTACCTTCAAAATTAATCTCTCATGTCCTTTTAACCCTAGAGAGGTAGACAGAGATAGGTTTCACTGTCTGCTTTCCGAGCAAAGTCGAGGTACTTAGTGATTTTTTTCTGAAAACCGACGAGCAACGATTATTATTATTATTAGCGCGTGCTTTTTGGACATAAAACACCTAAAAACAGAATTTTATTGAAGCAATACGCCTGGGATTAATATACATAGGTTGTACACCAAAACCAAACAAAAAGAAAATTAGGGAACTATGGTTTTTTTTCTATACTTTCCAAGTAAGTGCTTGACCACGATCCCACCTGATGTTAAGTGGAAATGCAATCCTGGATGGTAAGTCGCACTAGCTTAGTAAATCCCTATTTACTCTACTCCTGGACACATCCACATGGGTGGGAGCGAAAGAACTGCACGAATAATGACAGGCGTAGCAAAGCGCTACGTTCAAAATAATTTAAATTATGCCTGCGTAGATAGGTACTCGTAGCGTAAGTCTACGTAGGCCTACGAAATGTAATACTTCTATACTCTAATACTTAAAACACGAGGTTCAATAAAATATTTATGTAAAATATTATCACCTATTAGCACAGAGCGCATATAACTTTTATTCCCTCTGTAAAAATACGAATCCGGGCTTAGGTATAATTTATACCCTCGTAAATTCTGACATCCAACCAACCTTGAAAGGGTGGCGTTTTTACTGGAAAAAATTTCTACGTGAAAAAGGGGTGTTACGAAATAACAACTGTAGTTATAAATTGAGGGTACATTTGAGACTTAGTTCATGATGTCGAAAGAAAAATCTGACTAAAAAATGTTGTTATTTTTATGAGTATATTTACGAGTAAAACAAAACCGACTTCAATTCAGACTTTCTTCTTTCTAATTCTGAATTATCGTAGAAATATTACGAAATAGGTACGATATATAGCTAGTTTCTGAATAACTAAGCCCAACAGGCGCTCCTTCAGAAGCTTGCTGGTGCAGGCTCGACTGTAGGATTTACCATTTCAATTTTATTAGAAAAACATATTAGGTTTCTTCACGATGTTTTTCTTCACCGCCTTGTAGATGGTTAATCTAAAATTGCAATAAACAAATTCATCGGTGCCAACACCGGGGAAAAGCAACACGTGTTTGAACTCGGGTTGCTAGCGTACTACGCAACTTAAAGCGACGGCCCGGACATTGAACTAACACGGCTCTACTGATGGATTTGACTCAAATAATATCTAAAATTGAATTTTTTTATCAGCAGTCTATATATATATCAGTTCAGTATTGGTACAACTGGTGCCATCTAGTGAGAACATCACAATGCACTCGGAAAAAGGTTTGGCCCTATTGGAAGATCGGTCGGCCAATGGGAGCGCACCACGACCACGACCGCGACCCCAGCATTGGGCAGGACGAAGAACACAATGTCACCTTCACTTGCTTTTCAAACTGTAAATGAAGTAGACGCATCTGGTAGCAGGAAATTGGCAGTTATTATTTCACACCACTTTCTACGTGTCGATCCATCGCACAAGGGACTCGACATATCTATTATTTTCAACGTCATACCCTCATGAATTAAGTGTTGCGCGTGCGAACCTAGGGCGGATCGTTCGTCTCATATAATAAAAATCAAAGGCGATTTCAAACACAATCACGGATTGTACATCTGTACTCGTATCTAAAAGACTGTTTCACAGCATCCCAAATTTGAACTACGGTCCTGAGATGAGACAGGCCTGACCACACTCATAGCTCTATTCGTCAAATCTTTGTTTATGTGAAAGAGACGAACTCACTACAACTTTTAATTATTTTGAAAGCTTCAGTCACCTGAAGGGTAAAGATTTATCAGCCGCCCATCTTAATCCAACCGTTATTAAACTAAATGAAGTGAATTTTATTTTCATAGAATTCTCATTACAGTCTTTCCTATTAAGAGAATTTTACAGGCGTCAATTAAAATATTACAAGCAAGCGAATCCTGTAAGTCGATTAGCGAAGAAAAATTTTTTCAACAGCCCTTGGGATTAAGATTAAAGGACTAGTTAATTTAATTATTTAGCCGTATTATAATATTTGAAAATATTAAGGAATTAGGGAAATTATTAAGAAATAACGATACAACTTAGATACTTAAGTTTACTTAAGTTAGATGATATTTAAGTAGATTAAAATAATAATACACATTATATGATTATGGATGTAAAATAAATACTTCAACAATATGCATTTAATACGCAAAGAATGTTGATAAATCTTATTAATAATTCGTAAAAGCGCCATCTGTGATCAGAGAGTTGGACTACACCCTTAATAGTCACGCTATCGGACGCCGTGTGTACGATTACAGCACTTCCGTTATATATTTTTCTTACGGTTTTAGACTCACATTTTTTTCATTTCGGGCGCGCAGCAATACCCTATCTCCTCCAAGCCTGTCGTAAGGAACTGCGTTCCAATAAATGCTATGAAATGAAATATGAGCATATGTTACTTAGATCTCTAAAACAAAAAAGAATGAATCCACTTCCACTTCTAAGCAGTTTACTCGCCAGTCCGCAACGTGAATAAGGTCTGTTAGCGATCTAAATGTATTCGGGTGATATCCGAAAACGACATTATACCAATACAATACTATTCAATTTTGAACTTTAAGTAGAACATTTCACAACTGAAATTTCATTGTTATTGTTAAAAAGACGCAATGCTAATATCCGCCTCGAGAATACCAACCTTCCTCTCCTAATGTGAGAAAGATTTTTTATAGCTAAAGGAAAATTCGATTCAAAGCCAATGATCTGGTAACATCAATTATTATTGGCAGAATAAATCTAAGCCAATCTTTGACGAGTTCTTTTTCGTTATAATTTGAAAAAAAAAATTAAAACTTTAAAATCACGAATTCTATTTTACGCACTTTACTAATAGGAGAGTAAGCAATAGAGAAGACTGCTCAATATTTTCCTTCCTTCTTCTTCTTGAGACCGGCTATCATTAAGTCTTTTTTAATCTTTGACACAGGGGAACGGGACAAGGATCGTGTGCTCATGTTGAACCATATCCTGAGATTCTTGAAATTTCTGATCAATCAAGCTACGAAATACGTCTTCTTCCAGGTGGTCATTTAACATCGACGTCCTTGAATGAGTTGAGAGCCATTTTTTTTAAAGGTAGCTAGTAATATTTATTTTTTTCAGAAATACTACTAACATTCTTGTTAAACATAACTAAGCTTAAGCTTGTGCTAGGTGGTGGTTCACGTTAAATTTATTATATTTCCTTCCTTACACAATTGTATTGTTTTTATATTTTTATACAACTAAATAAGGTCATATTTTTTTTACTCAACTCAGCTATTAACCGCTAACGGCTTCAAAAAAAAAACAAAAAAATACATTCTTCTTTTTTAAGTTTTTTTTTTAATATGTTACTGTAATTTTTAGTGTAGATAAATTAAATGTAGTTATGTAAAAGCAAGAAAAAGTCTCTGACTTCTGTTAGAGGAGAAATCTATCGGATCTCACGATGATCCTAATAATAAAAGTCGTCACAAACGTCAAATAAGTATTAGTAATAGCTCATAAGGTTTCGAACGAGGAAGGTCAACGGCATGTCCACCAGAAACGGCAAATAATGCTTGTCTTAGGAACGTGCTTAGGCATGAACGATTGTTGAACTTGTGCAGAATGATGGGAAAAATTTCCGAAAGAACAGGTGTCGGTCACAGAAACAAAGTCTTGTCTAAACAACAGCGGATAATGGAGAGAAATCGCGAGTACCGCAGAGCTCTTTGCCACGCGAAGAAAATGTATTTGTATACTGAAGAAGAAGAATAATCAAACTAAATGAAATAAAGGGAATAATTATTATGTTTATATATTTAATTTATATGTAGGTACGTATATTATATATGTATGTTTTTATAGTTTTCTTTTTATAATTTTGTCACCTAGCTTGCACCCGTGACTTTGTCTCTACACAACCCCAAAGTAGACTAGCAGAGAATGCATCAATGACTTAAGTCCACCTATTTGTACCGTTTTATTGTGTGCAAATAGAGAATAAATAAATAAATAAAAATCACACACACATGTTGACTTTCAATGCCAACGAGGCGACACAGCTGTGCAGCTGCCTAAGGATCTGGCTAGCTGTACTTTATGTAGGCTAACTTAAGTACGTGTCCCTCGTTTAAATTTAAAAGCCCGCGTGTAAAACGAGACCCACAATTTTGCGAAAATAGTTAGTAATATAATGTAAATTTATATTAAAAGAGACCTTATTCCTTTCACTGCTAACACTACAGAAGGTATAGACATTATTATTCTACTAAAATGCAGTGTTTTTCGTAGCAGGTACACAATTTTTTTTGGTTTGAAAATTAAAAAATCTTTTACAGACTAGCTGACCGGTAAACGTTGTTTTGCCATATTAATTATGTATATCGGTATAATAACAACAATAAATAACAAATAGATAAACCTCATAACACAAACACTGTTAGAAAAACCGCTTTTCTGTTACGAAAAAAGGAGTGATTAAATATGATTGATATTTATGGTATGATGTATGGTCTATGTGAAGTTGTCATTCGTTGGCTGAATAACGGAACGTCATTCTGTTCAATTTTTAATATCTCAATTTTATTAAATTTGATTTTATTAAAAAAATATTTATATGCAAAGCTTATGCTAAAAATAACAAACACAGAAGTAAGAATCCAATTTGGTGCAGTAGTTCGAAAGTTATGCGCGTACATACATGTCGACGAATTATTTTTATATAACTGTCTGGCCATAAATACTGTTATATAAAAACTTTTTATCAACTTTTTAATTATTTCCAATTTGAAAAACGTACATTATTTTAAAAATTTAATTAAAACGTAATTATTCGGAACCCTATTAGGAGGCAAAAACCTTATCGCGAGAAAGGAAAATTTCCACTAGGATTCTGTTGCGTATTATATAACAAGATCACAAGTTCGGTGCTTATCGTCGATATACAAGATATGCCCTAACTCCCTAATTAAAGTGAGTGGATTTTTTTTTTGGACGAACTAACACAGTTGGCACAGAGAAGCTGGCCTTTACTGCTTCACCGGATTTGAGAGGTGGCATAGCTCTTAGGTCGCTTAGCCTGAACCTCTATTAGGTGGTAACTCGACACAAGGGTCCCCCCGGTGAGGGGTAACCTCGGCTTGGGCGGTTACCATTATTACGCGTTAGCAGTCCGATCCGAGGGCGCCCGAGAGGGCCGAACCACGACTCGGTCGGTAGCTATTTTATTAACGAAATCTATTGGGACAATCTAAGCTAAACTAACTTATATGCCACTTCAGGAGAGTGAGTGGATCGATTTAAACGCCTTCTGTCGCGATACGCAGGTGAAAGGCTCAGAAATATCCGCTTTACCGACGAAAAAATATTTTTAAAACATATTTTTATTACGTCTTAATTGAACACTTTTGTTAATTTAACGTTAACGGCCATAAGGCCATTAATTTGCACGTCTAACGTTACCGCCACCAAAAGTCGGAGCAATTTTTTTTTTATTTTCGTGTTATTTCATACTTCAGTACAGACGTCGTTTTTTATATTCTGCGCTAAATCACGAGCCGAGAATTATTTTTCATGTACATTTTTTCGCATATTTTTTTTTATTCACAAAAATATCACAACTAATGCGTATTTTTACTACGTTCTCCTAATGAACAATGATACGTCCAGCCCCTTACAGGAGATGTTATCGAAAAATTTTAAATACAAAATCCTACATACGTAACATTGCATTCTCGCTCGCATATTGAGATATTTATTTAATTATTTTTAAACAAATTGCAAAACCATTATAGCCTAACCTATTCGACGCTGAACAAATCATTATTAACAAATAATAATAATTACAATAATAGTTTACAATACGATTCACTTAAATTTAATCATTCCAGTGTTGTCTCACACACTCATTACTTATAACACCTGTGTCCGTCAAGCTTATATAGGAGCTTAGAATAAGCTCTACCGCTCAACCATAGAGTAAATATAATATATGTGACAGGGTTTTTTTTTCTTTTAATAAAGTGCAACCACAGACGTGTCCATGCTCTTTTGTTATGTTCTTGATTGGTTATTTTGTTTTGTTTTTTAAATTAGAGTGTTACCTCTACAGTTTTTATTTATAACGGTTCACGCATCGAAGACGCCCCGTTGCATTGTAATTACTTTCTCCGTGACCGCTGCGTCCCTGTTTCTCATGGCTATTTTTAGGTTGTTGTCTATAAATTTCTCTTTTAATGCGGCCGTTGCCCTTGTCATTAGTCTAAATGTGACAGGGATTGCTTCTACCGCCATACACGGGGACTAAAATATAACAAGTGACTTTTTGTACGTAAAAAATTGATAACTTATTAGTAGAAACCAGTTGGGATTCTAAACACTATAGGCACAACCCTACGTCTACGTCTAGGAAACGATCAGATACGTTCAGATTCGGTTACAATCGTTTTAAATTATTCAAACTCATTTAATATTAAATAATAGAAATGAAAACAAAGTAGTTAATGAAAACAAAACCCTTTCCCGAGCGACCTCTCAAATGCTATTACGCAAACATCAATAATAGTGAGGCACTTAAACCCTTAATACTCCCATAGGACGGATGTAATCACTACTAAGTGGCAATTAAGGCCGCCGACTCTATTTCTGATATGGAAGGCAAAAATAGCCTCTGTTGTTTTAGTTACAAATGCGTAGCGCCATCATTAACTGTAATTATGTAAAACTTTTAGCACTTCACTTCAAATAATTAAATAACCACTTAATAAATCCTCCGGAATTACTGTCTTTCTTTCCTTCCGATTACAATGTGGGTATTTTCAAGAGTAGAGTGAAAAGGCACTAAGCTAGTGCGCCTTACCATCCGGAACTGCATTTGCACTTAACATCAGGTGGGATCGTAGTCAAGCACTTGCTTAGAAATAATAAAAAAAAATGAATATAAAAATCAAAAATATAAAAATCTTATTTGTTGAAGACGGCCATGGTTCTTAGCCCCGGTCGTATTGTCGTAATTCGAACTATAACAACTAGGCTTTAGAACAGAATATCTATATTAAAAAAAAATACTATCACTGATTAAAACTTACAAACATAATCTTATTATAGTAAAACCACTACAATATGCAAATTATTTAATAAAGACATAGGTAATGTTGGTGAAAATTAGTTAATGTTCTATAAGAAGTGGAAGAGCCACGTCCAGTACGATCGGGGAAGTGCTACGGTAGCTTAGAGAATTATTATTACAGTAAGCTCTCTTGTATTGTGAGTGTTCGAAAGCAGCGGAGATCACTTGTTCAGGCTCCTGCCGGAGAATTAATGCGATTCCGCACCGCGCGCGCCGATCACCGTGTTATTATTGTAGGCGTTATGCGGTGTAACAAGTGCCATACCGGTGCTATACCGATACTGAGTCACTTGCCAAACTACCGCGATACTATTAACATCGTTTTGACAATATACTTATTTTAAAGAATTTTGGGCTTTGATTTACACCGTTCTATACGCTAAAGATAGAACATCACTTATCGTTAAGTGACCCCTTCCCTATAAACCCCTTTTCCCATAAAAATTCATAGTTACACCGAGCATAATTTTTACGACCGTATCTTTACGAAATTCATTTTACTCATATTTTTCATTGAATAAAACGTGTATTAAATGATAGGTATCCTCACTTGGCTGAATGTTATTGTAAGACATATATCGACGCTGGAAACCAAAAACTTAGTAACCAACAAAAATGAAATTGCTCACCAGAGCCGTAAAACATTTCAACTTTTAAAAAAATATATAACTTTTTGGACACATTATTTATTATTTTTTGCTGAATAAGTATTGTACCACGGCATTAACCTAGAAAAAAAAAGTGAAAATAGCCATGTGTGTCTCTTACTACGTTTTTGCTTTCCAGCGTCGATATGTTACTACCCTTTTTAACCAACATCAATTAAGGAGGTTTAACCAGGTGAAGTAAACATAACATATACTAACTAATAAAAAAATATTTACAATTTAATAGATATTACAAGATATTTACAAAAAATATAACTGTGCCAAACCGTCATCGCTTGGCAGCGTGCCCAGAAGGCTGGTAGCATTGCCACGTTGTATGGCAATGCTTAGCCTCTGTGCAAGGTATAAGCCAGCCCTCTGGTCATCAGAAGTGTCGACCAACTTCTTAGCTTTTTAATGTGTTAAAAAAGTTGTGTGCACTAGGACCCCATGGACCCAAAATTTCTACCCCAAACGTCTCAAATATGAAACCTGTATCGAGGTTACTATATTTGCGCCGCTTGAGGTTTTCTGCAGCTGCAGGAGGTTTTAAATCCTCTATATTTTATTCAATGGCTAATAGCTCCGCCGTTTATGAACCAATAATGATTTTTTGGTATAAAAGGATTTGTTTTCAATTAGCATGCTATATCTTTATTTAAATAATTAGATGATTTTAACACATAATTTTCGTTTCAAATAAAATTACTAGTATTCTGAATATACACAAGGGTTTTGTGCACGTTATTGCTACGTAATTTTGGCCCCGTTTAGTTTTAGTCGGTGCAAACTCGCGCTTCCGCCGGAGGTGGTTAGGAGTTTCCCCAAGAGAAAAAAAAACGTGTTAGGTTCCAAAGATATTCCAGGGAGCTCCTAAAATGGTATAAAAGCACGTAGATTGAAGTAATCCTATTGACTTGTGTTAATAAGGTATCCTTAACGAGGCTTGTATCTTTAACAATAAGGAGAACAAGTTAGGAAAAAAGAGGAGAATATAGTTGCCAGAATTAATAAAATAAGATAATTTGATACTAAATACGGTGTAAGATACACCGGGTGTAAGATACACCGTATATATATTCTCTAATGGCTTAATTATCATGTGTTGTTGCAGATTTTACAGTTAGAACGGACAAAAGTGTCTACCCATTTATTAGTATTTTGTTCCTTGATGGCTGGCTCTCCACAACGTATTTCCGAACCTTTAAGATTTGGGGACCTTCAAGAAACGATCCTTGATAAAGACTACTACTGCGGATGTTCAAGGATGACGGTGATCACTTAAGTCGTGAGCCGTGAGGTCGTTTGCCACTTTTCTATCAAAAAAAATTTAAATCATTTTACTATCAGCCAATTGGCTAAGAAAAATATATTTTCTAGTAACTAGTTTGTGGAAAGGATGTTTTGATTATAATATAACTTAAATTAATATTAGAAACGTAACAATTTGAATGAATAAAAAATAATTTAGAGCCTATTTTGTTTTGATTCGTTTATTCATCTACGCAAGCGGTGATAACGTGTAATCTGTGTATACATAATATTAAGACTGGTATTTCTTGGTTTCTGATATTTGGTTTCTGGTTGTAAGTAATACATACCTAATGTGCGTGCTATTGTTTAACTAATTATAAATAAATAAATAATAAATACCTAGATTACCGAGCTTTGCTAGGAAGTTTTTTGTAAATCGTGTTTATTAGATCCGAATAATCATGAACTATGGATATAATTTCGACCTTACCGACGTAATAATAGAAAAATGCTGCCGAAAATCTTATAAACGTAATTCAAAAAAGTTAAATTACCTCCTCATTGTACGGCTCGTCGAACTCTATCCTGTTAGTGATACCTGGCCTTAACCGAGTCACTGCTATTTTTTTTTCAAACTATGAGATCTGTTACTGTTATTTATCTACAAGAATTGCTCGTTTAAAGATATTAGATAAGTATTGAAATATATCAAATTGACCCCCCTGGAAGTCTATTTGATAATTGTAACCGACCAGTACGTTTCGATCTAAACCTAACTCTATACAATGAATGAGTATGGATGCCTAGCCACCCATCGTATTAATTACTGCAGCGAAACCACTCACATTAACTGCTCCCACAATCGTCGCATCTCGTTCGGTCGTAAATGCGAATACTGTTAAATGCATGAAATCGTTTAGTCGTTATCTTTTATGTTAATTTATGTTAAATATAATACTGTCTATTGGATATGAGTATAAGTTATAGAGAAATAAATAATAAATTGTTAATTTAAAAGTGAATATAAGATTGATGCTTTCACATTTCCTTAACCCTCGTGGAGTTGACAGAAATAGCACTTTTTCCATTTACATGCGACTAAGCCTAATCCCATACAAAGCAGAACGTGAGCCATCAATTTACAAATAAAGCTTTCACCATCTCTAACAGGTGCTAACCTCATAACCATACATCGGGAAAAATTTTTTAGCAAGTGCTACGACCCGGCGCCGCGTAGAGCTAGACTATATTTAAATCCTAGGCTGGTTAACACTTATGTACGTTAATATTTTTTTACTGTGGTATAACTTATCGTATAACTCATACCTTAATAAAAGTAAACATCTTCAAAATACACCGTATAATAAATATAAGTGGTACTGGTGAGAAAAAATTAAAAAAATAGATATAGAGAATTTATAACATCTTAACTCGTGTGTGAAGAAGTTGATTTTCATTAGGTGTGTTTAACTCAGGTGTAATATTTGTAAAAATTTGGCGTAAATCTTAGTATTTTTAATAATGTATTTTTGCCTGACAAAATTAAATTTTTTGTTTTGTTTTGGAAAAGTGTTAGATGGTTAACAAGAATTAATTATCATACCGGAATCTAAAATTGAAAGTTGCGGCGTGAACAGAGTCAGCTTTCGCTATCCATTTTTACCAAGCTTAAAGTTATAGCCTACAAGCTTATTAGAACCATTATGTGAATGTGTTGTGTGTGTGTGTGTGTGTATGTGTATGGGTGATTATGATGTGTGCATCTATGTTTACGTAAGTAATAATATAATAGTATCATATATAATATTTTTATTTATTTATTCATTCTTTATTTGCACACAATACAAAACAAGTTTATGGTATATGGCAGAGAATGCCAGTAGCGGTCGTGATGTGTAATAACTACTTTCAATAATATCTTAGTTATTTACCTGTACCTTATTGCATCTTTAATTAATAATTAAGTTGATCATCATATTAATTTGGATAAACAAAACAATAATGTAACTTTATTAGTTCGTAATCTGACTCCTAATTATTTTTTAATAATGATTGTGAGGACGCGCCATTGTGACGATATTCGTTAAAATAATTCCTTCTAGAACCTTACGCTGTCTGAATAAAATAAGAGTGTATTAGTTATTGAACTGTTTCATTCCATATGACCCACAAGTTCTAACATAAATTCATCCACTCAAGAATTTTCCGTACGACTATTAATCTTCCGTCTATACATGCATCTTCTTCGAGTTTTTTCGTTATGTAATTTATTACACTATTCTATATAAAACACCTTACAACTTATGCTAAATAGATGATTTTAACACATAAATACCATTTAAAATTAAAAGACAAGTCTTTTCTGAATTTCGAACACAAAACCCTCATTAGTAATTCAAACTCTACTTTGAAGTACCACGATCTCTTAGAATGATTGAGTGTGTAATATTTACGTAGAAATGTTTTTACATATTGACAGAATAATTAGAAAATAAATATTTTATAATGGCTACACAGTTGTTACCTAAATAAATAACACGCAAATATACTCGTACATTTATCACTTTAGTTCTTCGATTTACATCTCAATTTGGTTAACTTAAATCGAACTGTCTAGCAAAGACATTGAAATTTACGACTAATATAAATTTTCCGTCTGCACAGTTTGACAGGTTTGCCGCGAACTTTAAAGTACATCTTCTATCCTCGAGGCGTAATTTCGAAGTAAGCACAAATGTCTCCGATATACCAAAAGAAAATGACTTTTACTCGAAACTTACTCTACACTTACTACTCTAAGCCGTCAGTGAGCCGTGGTAGCTTAGTTACCCGGTGGATATCTCAAGATGCATAGTACGCTAGCAACCCGAGTTCGATCCCCAGTGCCGGCACCAATAAAATTATTTAATGCAATTTTAAGTGCGCTCTGCAGTGAAGGAAAGCTAGATGTCTTAGAATTTTTTTGTAACATAGGTGAAGTCTGCCAATCCGCACTAGGGCGGATCCTGAATGAACCGCCTATGCCGAACAGTGGGACATCTATACATAAAGTATATATAAATGTAACTTTAACTTTTTTAACATAGACAACCATCCTCTTTTACTATGGCTTATTTTACCTTATTACTGATGTCAGAGATTTTAGGAATCACATTGGTTAATTAACGGTGGAATTATAATTAGGTAACGAAAGCATAGTGAGTAATCGGTTAGTTTGCAATCTGATGATGGTCTCGAATTCGAATCCCCGTCGACTTGTAATAAAAATTGCCGTTTTTTTCGGTTTTTAAGCACAAGAAACCACTTGCTAAAAATATGTATGCCGGTGTACCGTAATACGCTCACTCCTCACCCCTGTCCCATTTTGCCCTAATAAGCTTGGTGAAAAGTGGACAGCATAAACTGCTTGTGTCGACCCCGCTGGGGTTAAAATTTCATAAGAGTTATAAGTGATTTTTTAATATATATGAAAACAATAGTGTGGGGCTAAATAATTGTGATTCCGATATAGAAAAAGCTTTTATTGCACCGAAATAAAATGAAAATTTCAAAGACAAACATAATGCTGTTTAGCATTTCCTTTTTTTATGGGGGATATAGCACTAGTTTAGTGCTTGACCACGATCCCACCTGATATTTAGTGAGATTTCCTTCCAGATATCCTCTGGTGGCTAAGAGCAAGCTAATCCGTAAACAATGATACTAAATCAATGATAACATGTGAAATAGGAAAATTAAATTAATGAATTGTATGACGTTAAATTGCAAACCATAGAAATCATTCTTTCAATTTCCGACGCTGAATATTGGAATTTTATTCCATAACGGATTAAAGGGCTCCATTCTACCGGTTTCAATTAACTTATATCCGGAATCTCACGTTTTTAATTCAATGCGAAACAGCAGGGGTTTTCCGTGAAATAGATTTCCAGAAATAATACTCCTACAGAAGTGGGATTGTTAAATTATGTAGAACTAGTGCCCTGAAATATTTGTACAGAACCCACAGCACTTTGTTGTAATATATTATAACTATATTAATGTCAGCTGTACTGACTGACAAAGGGATTCACAATTTATTCATAATTCGGAATTTTAAATTTTAATTGAGTTCGTCAGTCACGTGCGTGTGTGTAGTGTGCATGATATGTATTCATGCGTAATTGGTGTGTCGTGATATAAATAATATTACAGTATAGAAAATAAATCCCAGTCATACATTCAAGCGATAAAATACGTGTGACAGATACTATCACTACATTTTGCAGCGTGCAGTCTATAAATAGATCCATCAGTAAGATTAATATTGACAATGCCTGATGAATAGTAAAGACGGATCACAATCATGGATGGAGTTCACATAATTATCACTGTTAAAAATGTATGCCCACTATGTGGCGATGGATTTACCCTCAGTCACAGGACTTAATAAGCCTGCTGAAAAGCGGACAACAAAAGCGTTCTCCGTCTACCCTGCTAGAGTTAAAAGGATGAGAGAGCTTATATTATCTCGGCGTATATATAATCTCTTGTTAGTAACATATTTTCTATATAAATTATCTTAATTATTTTTGTCAGCAAAACATATGCGGGTTAGGGCTTTGACGAAATAACTGATTTTACAGTTCTTATATATCCAGGTAGAGTTATTTAAGTCTGCTATTAAATTATTGTTTTTTTTTGCGATAAATTACACAGATTGGCCACCATCACTTACCGGATTGGGAGTTGGCATAGCTCTTAGGTCGCTTAGTCTCTAAGTAGAGTTAACAAAAGAGTAGTTAACAAAACGATACTGTCTTAGTAGATGACGGTAGCTAAACAAAAAAACTAATCAAGAGATGGCAGCACTATGTAAATACAATAACAATAGCATGTCGATGAAGATCTATAAAAAGTGCTCAACATGACTAAATAGGTTTTCATTTTAGAAACCAAGATAAAAACATGAAAATATTATCCACTAAATCCATTTTCGAAAATCCATTTTCCAACATTTAGGAACACGTCTGGCACGTCAAGCCTCTTTCACCCGTAGCCCAACGTACACACAAGCTTGCCAGTTCACGAACCCTGTCACTTTTGAAATCTAATAAACTCAGACGAAACATGGAATATAAATCGGGAAACCTAAATATATTTTTTGACTTGCCTTAACTACTCAGATAAAAACTTGAATATTGAAAAAGTAACAACGTAAATTGTTGTTGAAGACCGAGACCAGTTAAGACGGGCTTATGCTGAAACAGTGGAAGCACCTTAAAAATTTACCAGTTGACGTAAAAAGAAATGGTAAATGCCGCATTTCTAGGTATTAAAGACAGAGATAATAACGCGTGTTTTAATCACGCGTTATTATCTCTATTTCTTTAATGTCTCCGACTGCGCGTTTCTATGCACATAGATCTGCCACAGTGTCATAAAATAGGTAAGATTTCAGTAATGAAATCTTTTTATGAAATTTACCTTTTTTAGCTACAGTTGTAATTAAACGTTTATAAAAACTCTACGCGAGATTTTGCTAGGATAAGCCGTATGTACATGTTATATTGTTCCGTGACTTTTACTATTTGTGCTGTAAAATCTCATAAAAATTCTTGTACACTTACGTAAAGAAATTACAAATGTGTTGTAACACATCCTGCATTATAAAAGATATTTAAATATACTTCAACCAATTCGTGTAGACCCCGCTACGCAGCTACGCTCTAGTCTACAATATCTTTTTTCTTCTACATTTGTGCTCTTTCTCGTTAAAACTTACCTAGTCTTGTATTATCATAAATCTACCAAAATCGTATTCAACAAATAAAAGAAAATAATAAAAAAAATTAATGTCAGTTCATAAATGACAGAGCTACGAGTGTATAGACAAAATCAGACTAACTGAACCTCCACCATCTTTGAAGTTGGTTAAAAATAGACTCAGAAGCTTCTAACACAAAGTTCTCGCAAAAGTTCCCTTTAACTCGTAAATTCCTCAAGACGTAACATACAGATCGAAACCAACGTGAAATAAATCTCTCGTGCGTCTGTAATTCAGAATGAGATTTGGGAGAGACTTATTGGTGTAACTGTTTTATGGCTCATAAGTTATTTTTCATCATTCTTGCCGTTTAAGTTGTGCAAATCATTCATTTTTAAAATAATTTAAAAATATGATAACTGCGTAATTTTGTTATTTCATTATATATATAAAAGTGAAATTGTTTGGGTATGTTCCATATAGGCTTCGAAACGGCTGTACCGATTTCAATGAAACTTTCAGGTAATCTTTAGACTGATATTACAAGTACTCCTGTAAAGTTTGGTGACGACAAGAGTACTCCTCTTTTTGAACTATTCAATACAGCTTTTATTTACTGTGATGATATTCTATTGTTTTATAACCCAAATTTATATTGACACGTGCGTTGTGTATATTTATGTCATTATGGACCATATTGAAGTACTATAGAGTATAATGAAGTATAATAAAGTATACTGAAATATATTAAAGATAATAATTAGATAATATTTAAGGAGGTATTCAAGGTAATTTATAGCGTCGCGAATATATCAGTTTACTGATGTATGTTTATTGTTTAAATAAAATGAAGCAAAGTCTAGCCCGGCGTAGCGGGTACTAAGTACGCTAGTTTTACATAAAATACTAATAAATATTTTAACTCAAGGTCCAAGAAAATAATAACCATTATTACAGTAGACCATGAATATTGACTAACAATTTGGTAATTGATAATCAATGTATATTTGTTTGAACTGCCAGTAATTATTTTCTTCCCATACGTACGACATTGAAATCTTTGAAAGCAAATTCACCTTCAAAGTATCAGACGCCTGATAGATTTACAACTTCAAGTATTCCACACTGATTTCTGCCTGAAACTTTATGACAACATCTGGTGGAATTTACGACTTCGTTAAATATTCCGACTGCGCTGTTCTAAAACTTCTACGAGTACTGCTTAAGTCGAATTTGCTTTTATATTGTGAGACTAATTTGACAATTAATTCAATACTTAAAATCTGTCGATTTGCTGCTGGTGCATTACATGGACAGAATTTTTTTTTAATGCCAGCAATATTTTTTTAAAAGTATCACTAACAATCTTAACTGTCGTAGGACCTGTTCTTACGTTCCGCCGTACCCTAAACCATTAGGCCTTTGACGTTTAAATATTCTACATACCTACTACTACTACTATACCTACATCCCCAAGAGTGAAATGAATTATCATCGTTATCATCAGCCTGCTGGACAGAGGTCTCTCCAAAAGCATATCACTGAGCACGATCCTCAGCCACTCTCACCCAGCTCCAGCCAGCCATCCTGAGAAGATCGTCACTCCACCAAGCATAAGGACGTTCCACTGCGCGTTTGCCTCCACAGTCTTTACTCAATAACTCAGTTCGCATAACGGTTGTTTGTAAATGAACGTAAATGCATAATTTTTTTATTTCTTCTTATAGGTATAAGTTTTTAATTAACTGGCTTTCATTTGTTTTTCGGATTTTCAAGTATAAAAAGCGTGCTAAATTCTGTGCTCCGTGTATTTGATGGACCATAGAAACAGTGATACTGGCTGTATTGAAAAAAGCTTACTTCCGTATTAATTTTGCTTAAAGATTAATCAAGGCCGTCTCAGTGTAACCGACTTAAATGAATTGCTCCATCTGCTATAATCTTTCGTAAGAGGATCTGAGCTAAGATCTTTTAAGCTTTTATAGAGCTTTTACTGTGGCACTCGCAATATATGACTATAAATATTAAGACCTTATCCTTATCTTTGATTACCTTTTCTTAAATACCTCGGTGTACTTTTAAAATAATACACTTTTATTTAATTTTCGAATGCTTTTCAAGTGAATCTGAAAAAATTCTCGGCTTATTCGCTGCGAATTTCATTTAAGCTCACTGATAATTGGCAATTTTTTCTCAACTTAATTTGTGTTACTTACGATATTATGCCATTTACACACAGGTTATCACGTCTTCTCAACTGTATAAAAGTAGGAAAAGCTAGCGATTCCTATCCTCTTTATCCTCCTATAACTTTCAACTGGGAAAACTTTGAGATTTTGATTTTTGTACTTGCAGTTGAAATTTAAAAATGTAAATTTATTGACCAAGACGACTGGGATTCGAACAACCGTACTTCGAGTCGTAAGTAAACGCTTAGCTATTAGACTTTGATTTAAATAATCTTTCATTACAACAACATCTTTCTTCCACACACAATCAATTTTGTAAACAACACCGAACAGCGGTGTTTAGTACAGGTTCGTACAATTTGACCTTCAAGAAACGAACCTACTCCTTTTTCAAAGGCCACCTTCGCACCTGCAGCTCCGCCGGTATTGTGGGCGAAATCAGTAATGAAGAACACGTAGAAGAAGAATCTATTCTAGTGACTTCACTAGACTGAAAGATGGCTTAGCCTGAACTGCCGTGTAATGAGTAATCTACATGGCTTTTATTATTCAACGCCAATATGGCAGACAAAAATAATGAAACTCAAAATAAAAGCTTCTGTATACACATAACACGAGTCCGGATGGTGCTTAAAGGTGATATATTTAATGTAGTAGAGCACTATATGACAAGCTCGTAGCATTTGATTTCCCTCGAGTAAAGCGCTGGTAGAGGACTCAACGATTGAAAGCTTCCAACTAAGACTGTCGGAGTAAAGCTTTTAGTACGTAAATGATTGCATAATTTAAAATGCAAATTGCGTAGCAGTAAATTGTGGTAAACCTCGTTTAAGTATATTATTAAACTGAAATCGGCTTCAAGCAAAATAAACACGCACTAAACACCGACTTTGTAACTGTATGTCATCGTACCGTTTTGTTCATTTATTTCTCGTCCATACAAAGATAGTTTGGAACAGATCGCTTTTAGCGATAAGGTTGTCTATTGTACGTCAAGTGATTTGCTTTTTTGTTTGATTTTGTGTAAAAAAAAGCTAGATCTATCTATATACTTTATGAAGCCATAGAAGGTTATTGTCTCTTTAAATTATTATTTACAATGTGCTAGTAGCAGTTGAGGTATAATAATTAAGCCGGTGCATCTTTTGTTGGCGTAGCATCAAATTTTTGGTAATACTAGAGTATAATTTATATTTTCAATATTTCAGTTATATAAGTTGTTGGCAAAGCTTATGATCTGGTCGTTGGAAATTTTAATTCTTATAATTTAACAAGATAAAAGTAAAGATAAAAAGTTATATTTCTAAAGTACAGTCAACTTTCACGGGTAGTTAACTTACGCCTTTTTAGGTTGGGGAAAAACGTCTAACGACCCATACTGATTTTATTTTCCAGTCACTGTCATACTTTGACAATTTGTGCCATAATTTACTAATACCCTTTCGATAATAACATTTGTGATACGAGAATGATTTTTCTTTACTAAGTCTTTTATTTAACCCGCCCCGGTTTCCCAATGATGTCTAGAGACCGATTACATATAGATAGTGGGAAAAACCTATTTTGGTAAGGCTTTGCGTGTATATCGTTCTTGTTGAACTATGACAAATATAATTTGAATTGGGTGGATACTTATAGAGATCTCGTGACGAATGAGTGGTATTTGGACTATGTATAGCAGTAATATATACTATATTTAATATAAATAACTTAATTGTACACCAGAAATAAACAAGAAGCAAATTACAGAACTAAGGTACTCTTTGAACGATCTCTTTCAGGAAACTTTTGTATAGACAGAGATTTATGAACAAAACAGGACGATGGCATACACATATAAATAATCTACACTAAATATACATACATAAATAACTTATCAATCAATATATTATACTATTACAAGAAATATACATAGTCAAAGTTCCGACGATATTGATTGGTAATATCGAAAGAATTAGGAAGGGCATTCCACAGTCTAGTAGACTGCAACGTGAATGACTTCCCATGAAAAAAATGAATGGGTAGGATAGTATGAATGTTTCAGAGAACAAGGGTCGAGGATCAGAAAGTATTTCGTGAACCATCTTCTAGCACAAGCATAGTCGGAATGGTTAACAAGAATGTTAGTAATATTTCTGAACAAAAATAATACTGCTAGTTATCTTTTAAAAAAATTATTAATGTTAAGTAATTTAAAAATTTTCTGGTCGTCTAATATTTCGTTCGAATATTTTCAGCGTGTCAATTATATTAGCGTAAAGAGCTGAAATATAAACTCGGTACTAAGGGGTCGGCTGTTTTTGACAATTTTGCAGCTGTTAGCTAATTTCCCTTGGGGTTGAGACCTTTCAAGGGATGACACGGTCCGATCTCTTTACCTAATGATTTTGATAAAAATATGAAGCATATTATTTTAGGATATTTGTCCGTACAAGAAACGGAAGAGTAACCGGTGACACATAACAATATATATACATAATAATAAGTATACACTACGTATATATTGTCATTAGTGGTTACTGTGATACTCCTTAATTCTTTCTGTTCCCTTTCTTTTTACAACCGACTTCAAAAAACGAGGAGGTTCTCAATTTGTCTGTATTTTTTGTTTGTTACCTCATAACTTTGAATTGCGTGATTATTCCTTTTTCATTTAAAAGTTAGTGCTTCCCACGTGTCGACATTTTGGTCCAATTCTGACAATTGCATTTATGAGAAACCCACATTATATGCGTGAAAACGAATAACTCAATATCATGCTAACCGGTTTCGATGATTCATTTTTTATTGGAAAGTATGTACTTTACCGGTAGTTTGATGAGAGTTTTGCAATTAAGTAAGTTTAGAAAAGGCAATTCTTGTTGTATATATAATATGAGATAGATATAATAACATCAGTTGATTTTTAGATTTCGATAGTAAAATACGCGAGTAAATTAAGTCGTAAGTTAATTATGGATGAACATTTCTTGAAAGTTTCCAAAGGCTTTCAATGTTAAGGGTTAAGAGCGGCGTACAAAGTCAGGCTTCCTTAAGTAAAGGAACAAGATTAAACTAATTAAAGTCATCCCTATGTAAAGTTACAAAAGTTGCACAACTTGTATAAGTTGCGGCGCCGGAAGTCTAGTGTTAATGCGGTTTTAATATCGAGGATGTTTTATTTTTTCAGCGCTTTTACTACGGTATCCCCTGCCTGTCGTAGAAGGCGACTAAAGGCCTCGGGTTCACTGGGCGACAAGGGTGGGGCCTGAGTCGTCCACCAAAGTGGACCCGGGAAGAAGGCGACATCGGCTGGCGTGTCGCCTTGCGCTGCGATGGCACAGGGGGAGGGAGTAACCTCCCCCCGGGACGTGCTCTCCTTGAGCACAGTGCAGAGCGGCTCCGGTGCGTTCCACTGGAGATCCCGGAGCCCCTCGTCATACACCGAGGAATGGGCCACCAAGAAGGTTTTAGTGGGTAAGATCCCCACATAACCGCCGCCTTCCCCAGAAGGCGGGGTATCTTTGTGAAGATTTCCTCCCCGTCAAAACAAAAAAAAAATGTATATGTCAAGTTAACAAGATTAGTTATTGGCATTAACAGAACTAATAACATATTACATAACGGGAGACCTAAACCCGAGTTCGATCCCCGGTGCCGGCACCAATAAATTTGCTGTAGCAATTTTATGTGCTGATTTACCACGCGCTTGACGGTGAAGGAAAACATCGCGCCTTTATACTCTCTTTAGAGGTGGCATGTTCTCGGCAGTGGGACATATATAAAGGCTGTAACTTTAACTTCAACTTAGTATGCCAAGATACGTAATCTGTTATTTTATTTTTTTAATTTGCAAATAACAAATCAAAATAATTTAGAATATTTTATTTTTAATAATTAATTGAAATGTATGGACATGGAAGACGTCATTACATACGATATTAACAAATAGGCAACAACTGCGACAAGATTGAAGTGTCAGTGGTCTACTACTACCATATTAATAAAACTAGCAAAAAACGACAGCTGTGTTTTATTTTGATATATTTGGTTTAGCAGACTCGGTACACGGTTATGGCTTCTCAAAAATCCTCAATCCCCATGTAAGCTTGAACAATAAATTGTTATCACAACAAACATCCGTAGACAACACCACAATAGATAGATTTGAAACATAATTACAAATAAGTGGCACAATTTGCCAGCGTCAGTCTTTACGTCCAGGTACGACGTAGGAGCCTTCAAGAGTAAAGTGAATAGGCACTTACTAAACTAACGCATTCCATCTTTCGACTATATCACCACTTAACATCAAGTGGGATCGTGGTCAAGCACTAGTTTTTAGCCTATAAAAACATCTTGCATTATTAAAAATACGATAAGGAATGATTACTCGTCTAAGGCCTAAATTTTAAGCTAAGAAATAACAATTTTCTATTACAATTGTTATTAGCAAGTAATCTGAAGTGAATTTACCAGTAATTAATCTACAAGCATTCTTTCATATGATTTTAAGGAGTTCTTTGATGCCCAAGGTCCTAAACAAACATATAATATTGGACCCAATCGAAATAAACAGTCAAATTAAACACCTCCTTTTTAAAGTCGGATTAAAATAGCTAAAATTTGCTAATCTAAAAGTCGGTGTGTTCTCACACAACTTTACCTTAGTGAAAAATCCATACCGTTTCCTATATTTGTCTACCCCACATCGATTAAGAGAATGTTAGAGCTTTTAGAGATATTATATAATTTATCAACACTGTCCTAGCGACTACCGTCCATTAAAAAAAACATTAAAGTCAAAGGGCCGAGCCCTTTGAATCGAAAAAGCGGAAACTCATTAGTTCAAGTCCGACGTAGAAGCCATAGGCCATTATCGTTCATGAATAATAAATGAAAACAAAACGATTGAATATCTATGACTGTAATGTTTTTTTATATAATTCTACCTATATCCTGACCTGGCTTCTTTGAGGCCCTGTAGTTCTGGGTCGTAGAATAAGGTTACGGTATTCCCTGCCTGTCGTAGAAGGCGACTAAAAGGGGAACCGGAAAGAAGGCGACATCGGCTGCCCTGTGTTGCCTTGCACTACGAGGGCATAGGAGAGGAATAAACCTCCCCGCCACCCCCAGGACGTGCTCTCCGAGAGCACAGTATAGTGGAACTCCTGTGCGTTCCACTGGATATTACGGAGCCCCTCGTCAAGCACCGAGGAAGAGCCACCGGTGGGGTTTTAGTGTGTAGGAACCCCACATAACCCCGACTTCCCTTTATCAAGCGGGGTTATGTGGGGTTCATGTATATCTTGTTGGAGATTTTCCCCCAGTCAACAAAAAAAAAAGATTAAGGTTACATCAACCCCGTAGTCCTTGTCTTATAGGATAGGGCTACGGTATCCCGTGCCCGTCGTAAAAGGCGACTAAAAGGGTTTTCGGGTTCACAGGTGGCAAGGGCCTTTGTCTTCTACTGCAGTCGATCCGGGAAGAAGGCAACACTGGTGGTACCGTGCCGCCTTAGCACTTCTTCGTCAATAAAAAAACTAGCAACAGTGAAGCAAGAGGTCAATATAATTGCGAATACTTCAAAACGTCAATAGCCTAATGGTTTAGAGTACCCTCTGCGAATCGTAAGGTCATAGGTTCGAATCCACCATTCGATAACTGACGAGAACCATCTCCTAGCACAAGCTTAAGCATAGTTGGAATAATAATGGTGGAATAATGGAACAAGAATATTAGTTATATTTCTGAAAAAAAATGATTACTAGCTTTCTTTTTAGAAAAACCATTTCCTAGGATAAGCTTGCGCTTTGTTGGAATGGTTAGCAGTAACGTTAACCATTCTATTACTGTTAACAATTCCAACATTAATGTTAGCCATTAGTATTTCTGACAAAAAAAATGGTAAATCGATGACTTTCCATTTTTAGATTCGCTTATAAATTTCTTTGTTATATGATTAATAATTTACCATATCATTTGGGTAGAGTTATATGAAGCATCAATCTTACAAACCCATTTTTCAGAACAAAATATGATATAGCAGTAGGAAGGCTACGAATCTGCAAATCATATCTCTTAAGATTTCCATCGTTCCGTAATAATTGATGATATCGGATCATTGACTTTCAATTCGATTTCTTTTACGCGATAAAGCGTTTTTGATATCGTAAATGGAACGTTTTCTTATTAATTTCGCTAGTACCTTTATAAACTAACTTCAAAAAAGGAGGACGTTCTCAATCCGTCTGTATATTTGTTATCATTAGTTTCGGACTGGGTTAACCGAGAACTGGTGCTGTGTCGTCTCAATTTGGCAAAGGCATCCATGAGAAAACCATATAAGTTTTAATTTGCATTATGTGCGTGACAAATGGACTAATAACACCCCAACCGAATTAATGATTCACCTTATTGGAGAGGATGTACTTCAAGGGTTGAAGAGAGTTTACGATAATTCTTTTTTGAATTCTAATTTTGAATCTTTATTTGTTACTTGCCCGTAATGGTTTTCTTGGTATTCTCAGGGCAGTGGTGCTCCATGGCTTACTGCACCAGACAATTGAATTATCGTGTAAATAGTATACATATAGACGGACCTAAAAAAGGTTTGTTTCAGTTCTGTGTTAAAGGGCTATAATTTTTTAGATATACCGCATTTCTGCTATATACTATAATTTAATAATAATATAATATTAATCATGGTTTGTAATGTGTTCAACACAGAATACAATCCCAGCATTCGAGATATTGTAAAGTCTCGTGAAAACAAAATACACTTATGACCTCTTTAGTCTAATAGGAATTAAACCAGTACATTTTCAAGCAAAATCTTAAACTGAACAGAATGGTAGAATAAACTCTACTTTTTACATCATCACCTATAAAATGTGCCATAAAAACATTTATATAGAAAGAGAGAGACAATAATGTATCACGTACTTCTTGTCTATTTCAGTGTTACGGTTTCACCAATTACTTCAGAAGAACTACAAAGGATTTCAATGCTTGATGAAAACTGAATCAAATTCCCTTCCATCAGAATCCCACTCCTCCAATTACGAGTATTGCCATTAAATAGAAATGTTGACGAAATGAATAATATTGCCTAATAATACATTTAACAATATTACGTAAGGCATACAATTCGAAAAACCAATGGTCAAATGGTCTTGGTATGAGCCATTAGTTGAATGTTAACGGCTACCGAACGACGATAATTTGAAACTTGCTTCCAAAATAATATTTTGTGAATGGCAAAATGAATTAAATGTGTTTGTTACATAAGATAAAACAAATGACAAACAAAATACTTTATGGTATACTAGACTTTTATGACGCGTTTTCAGCGGTCGAATGATTTCCCTTGAGCGTGAGATTTCTTACCAATAAGGAGAGCTGTTATACACTTTAGATTGATATATTTCTTGATACACAATGGAATATAAAATGAAATATATAGCATAATGGTTTCTTAATTAAAATTCATAACTATATTTTTAGTTATAAAATGACAGCAAAAGATATTTCCAACTTCAAATCAAATCAAACGAATCATAACATAGTAAATTTATATTTTTCACTAATATTGTGTTAACTAGTGCTTGACCACGATCCCACTTGATATTAACTGGAAATGCAGACTAAGTAACATGTACTAGCTTAGTAAATGCTTATTCACTCATGAAATACCCACATATAGAAATTTATATGTAGTTCTATCAAACAGATTATTTTATTAAGTAACGATCATTTAAATTTGCCGTATTTTAAGTTTAGTGCTTAATTTATTCGATAAGGGTTTACTCACATACTCGTATATATCCCACTGTTGGGCGCAGGCCTTCAGTAAAGAGAGAATAATATAGTCTAGCACGCGTCCCTAGTGCGGTTTAGCAGACTTCCTATGTCTTTGAAAAATCTTCTAAGACATGTAGGTTTACTCACTATGTTTTTCTTCACCGCCGAGCGCGTGGTAAATCAGCATATAAAATTGTAACAACAAATTCATTGGTACCGGCACGGGCAGTTGAGCCAACCGCCCGGACACTAAGCTACCATGGCTCAGGGTTTACTTAATTTACACAAATTCAAATGAATTTGAATGCTTTTCATCAAGCAATAAGCAACGTGGAGCCAATTCTGGAACCAAAAATGCACAATTTTTTTGTCCATATAGCAGGATAACATAGTCGATAGACATGTCTCGATACGACTATAAAGACATTTATTCAATATTTACGTAATGTTTCGGAGATCAAAGATATTACCGTCCTGTAGCAAATAGCCCGCTCTGGAGGGACGGAACTTGGAAATATATTTTTTGTGAATCGGAATTCTGATTTTATATATACACTAGCGATACGACCTTAACTTCGGATTGTTTATTTTTCGACTTGTAATTGATTTGTCAAACGTCAAATATAATATAAACAATGTCAATTGATTGAAATGAATTTGTAATTACGAAAATTGGTATTTTTAAACCAAAAGAATACTGATTCCAGATTAGTAATCTAATTATAGAATAATTGAGAATAAATGAACGATTACGTAAACACAAGACCAACAAAAACAGTAAGAGACTTTTAGACAACACGGGTTGTCCTATGTCATAATCGATTTTCTCTCGTAGCGCAAAAAAAAAGAGAATAGTAACTATAACGAATTGGGAACCTCCTCCTTTTTTTAAGTCGGTTGAATAGATGAAATCCTTTCTTCCTCTCCATCGTCTTGAATTCCGACGGTGGAACGAGGATAATGGAAATTCGATAATGTAATTTCTAAACACACTTTCCAAAATGCATTAAGTAGATTTTTTTTAAATTAGCTATTAAGCTACTGCTATTGTTTATGTTGTCTACAATTACTTATCAAGTTGCTGCGTGGTTAATGAGTTCAAGTTAAATGTAGCCTAGGACAAAAAGTGGATCTGTATTGATCTCAAAAAATAACCAAATAAGTAAGAATAAAATTGAAATGAATTTGAATCCTTTTCATCAAGCAATAAGCAACGTGGAGCCAATTCTGGAGCCATAAATGCACAATTTATTTTATTACTCATAATTTATGTTTTTATTTGTCCATATAGCAGGATAACACAGTCGATAGACATGTCTCGATACGACTATAAAGACATTTATTCAATATTTACGTAATGTTTCGGGGATCAAAGATATTACCGTCCTGTAGCAAATAGCCCGCTCTGGAGGGACGGGACTTGGAAATATATTTTTAGTGAATCGGAATTCTGATTTTATATATACACTAGCGATACGACCTTTACTTCGGATTGTTTATTTTTCGACTTGTAATTGATTTGTCAAACGTCAAATAGAATATAAACAATGTCATTTGATTGAAATGAATTTGTAATTACGAAAATTGGTATTTTTAAACCAAAAGAATACTGATTCCAGATTAGTAATCTAATTATAGAATAATTGAGAATAAATGAACGATTACGTAAACACAAGACCAACAAAAACAGTAAGAGACTTTAGACAACACGGGTTGTCCTATGTCCTTAATCGATTTTCTCTCGTAGCGCAAAAAAAAGAGAATAGTAACTATAACGAATTGGGAACCTCCTCCTTTTTTTAAGTCGGTTGAATAGATGAAATCCTTTCTTCCTCTCCATCGTCTTGAATTCCGACGGTGGAACGAGGATAATGGAAATTCGATAATGTAATTTCTAAACACACTTTCCAAAATGCATTTAGTAGATTTTTTTTAATTAGCTATTAGCTATTGTTTATGTTGTCTACAATTACTTATCCAAGTTGCTACGTAGTTAATGAGTTCAAGTTAAATGTAGCCTAAGTTAAAGTGGATCTGTATTGACCTCAAAAATAACCAAATAAGTAAGAATAAAATTGAAAATACACGTACTGAATTCACAATAGGCAAACGTTCCCTGCTTATTGAATAGAAACTCGTTAGCCTTTCGTGAATAACGAGTACAATTTTCCTGTAATGAGGGTTCTTATACCGGGATATACAACGGAGGTCCAACGGGAAGAGTTTTTATTTATTTAATGGTCTACCGGACTGGATGAGGTAGTGCTGAAAATAAAAATTTCATATATTAACAATAATATCAGTAACTGTATTATACTAAGGCAGTAATTGCCTAAAATCCTAAGGGTACGATTCACAATCAAATTCCAATACAATTTGGTTTCAAATCCCAGACGGTTTTAACCGACTACAAAAAAGGAGGTTGTCAATTTGACTGTATTTTTGTTTGTGTTTGTTACCTCATAACTTTCGACTGGAAGATCCGATTTTGATGGTTCTGTTTTTATTTGAAACCTGGTGCTTACAGCGTGGTGTGGTTTATCCAATTCCGACACTAGCATGAGAAAACCAGATGTCTAAAGTTTTATTAACATTCGATTCGCTTCGAAGTCTGTTTTGGTTTTCCCTCAAACCCGAACGAAGCGATTTGCTTAGTCTTTCATTCTTCGTACAGCAAAGGACTGGAATAGTTTGCCCGCGTCTTTCTTTCCTTCCGATTACAATGTGGTTATTTTCAAGAGTAGAGTGAATAGGCATTTATTAAGCTAGTACGCCTTACCATCCAGGACTGCTATTTCACTTAACATCAGGTGGGATTGTAGTCAAGCACTTGCTTAGAAATTATTAAAAAAAAACTCATATACTAGTTACAGATATAGTGAGAAATTATTTTCCTTCCTGAAAACTCGAATCTTTATCGGAATACGATGACACTCGTACTGTTAATGGTTTGATAGTATTAAATGAGTGACATTTGATTTCCTTTAATATGGAACTATTTGAGAGAGCACGATAAACAGGAACTTTTCCGAAAAATTACAAAGGAAAATCTTGTCTTCCTATATCTATACTATACATAAATGTCTCCACATAAACAGGCCCCATCCTGAAGTAATGCGAAAGCGGTTCCAGGGAGGGCTGCCGGAGCGCGAGGAGGTATATAGTCCTTAGGCCACGGGAACCTATTCTTGTGGAGTCGGGCTTACCGCCTGGTACATCCCAGACAGTATCCATAAGGATTTTACTCCTCCTAAAAAGAAAAAAAATATATATCTATACTAAAGAAAATCTACTTTTAAATTTTATTCAAAACATCACTTGCTTAAATTTGTGCTATGAATACTACCATGTGCTCACAAGTTCTGACTGGTTTATTACCTTTTTTTTTCAAAAAAAAAACACAGTTTTCTAGTAATAAGTGTTGATTAATTACATGTTCTTTGCAAAATTACGTATTTCAAATTTAGTACTTCTAGTCGCATTCCAAGTAACTACGACAAGGTGAGAGAGTATAGAGCTTAGTATCGATAGACTTGATAGAGTGAAAGATTTTCCAAGATGATCTCGAGGAGAGAAGTGGAAAGCTGACCCCATCACCATACGGTGCCAATAGCAAGCAAAAGAGAGAGAGAGACAGCGAGATTCTATTCGCATTCCAAATAAATTTAATTTCAGCAGTGAGTCAACCCATCCCATCCGCTATTGGAGTTATAACAAAGCCTAAAGAATTTTTAATATGTACTTATCTTTGAGACCTAGTTTCTTTGTATAAGCTGCTTTCATAATTCTAATACAAATACCTAAGTTATTATATTATGGTCTTTTCGTCAGAAAACTTATTTGATATAAAATATTACTTATAATTTTTAATATTTACTCGAAACCAAGGAACAAGTTATATATTAACAAGAAATATATTGTTATTCTACTTGATAAGTCGGGTTTATTTAGTTTGGTTTTGGTTTTTTTAAAACCCGACTTTAGTACAAGCGAGAGGTGTTTAGAATACAAATAATAATAAATTTATATATAGAGAAAGACAAAATGACCCATGCACTTCCCCTCCGCTTCAGTGCTACGGCAGCACTACTTACTTCAGAAGAATAACGGTTTAACTGCATGAAGACAACTGCCTTCCGCTCCGCCAGGAGCGCCATATTTATGTCTGAGTCGATGCTCCAAACTTAACTATAGATCAGGCGACAGACAGAGTCACGGCTGGCTGAGGCCGTATACAAAATGCCAGTATTGCCTGTATAAACTTAATATTGCCCCACGAATAATATTGTTACCTAACACTATATATAAATGTGTAAATGGCTTTTTCAGGGCCGTGAATTTTTTTTATTTAATAAAAAATTGAATTAATAAAAATGTTTATTTATTTATTTTTAAAATTATTGTCTGCGTCTGATGTTAACCGCATTTTAAAACTATTTGTATAATTTTTTCGAAAATAAAATTAGCCTAAATTGCTTCTAATTACATCAGCTATCTTTTAACGTCCCGTAAAAATCGTTCCAGCCGTTCCAGAGATTAGCCGAAACAGACAAAAATTAAAAAAATGGTAAAGTATTTGTACCGTATATATGTATTATATACATTCATATTCATGTATTAAAAAACAGTTATTATAATTTTACAAACGGGCACTTCAATTGTATTTATTTGTGTGTTGTGGTTAGCATGTTAAGAGCTTTTGCTAACATTCTTTAGTGCTATACTTTTCTAATTAAAACCCCAATTAGGACAACGCACTTAACTAAAACAACAGATTGTACACCCTCTCTAGCCGAATTACAAACTACGAAACTGCATTAAAAATGATAGATGGTCCGGACGATTCGATCGAAGCGGAAATTGACATCAGGCGGCCATTCGGAGAGTCTTCCTTTATAGTAAAGCTGTAAAATGGATTTGAAAAGCGAAATAGAGTATAATCATTCACTGCAATATTTATATTTAGCTAAACGTGAAGCGTCCAAGCCAATTAGTCTACTTTGAAGAACTTTAGCATTTTTTATTCTTGATAATTCAATTCGAAATAACGCAGAAAATTTCAGTATTTACATGAAATAATTAAATAGGCTATTAATAATCTAATATACTATTATTTATAGTTTTTAAACACTAAAATAGTTAGTTCTAGACCTAATTGTGTTTGTTGTTTTCTAATTTAAATTGATAATCTTAATTTTTAATCAAGATTGTCTGAAAAGTTAATGATTTAAATAATTAAACAACCATTACTAACAAACAATAAAATCCAAATTATAATTCACACTTAACTATTATATTTTCACAGCCACCAGGATCAAGTTCTCTGCGATTCACGACTACTTCCCACGACGACTATTTATGTATTTAATTTTGTGGGGCATATTTTTGGGTGACATTTATCGCCCACTCTCTCTCTGCGTGTGCATGTGTGTGTGAATGAAAGTGCAAAGAGCCATCTCCAGCTCCTGCTAGCCGTCCTGCGAAGACCATTGCCCCTAGTCTTAGGGCGTCCCACTCTGCTTCTGCCTCTCCACTGCCTCCACTCAAGAACTCGATTCCCTCGATTCATGTGACAGGAGCTACAAATTTTCGTAATACACGATGGAGTGGAAGTTAACGCTTTTAACACACGAACAGAAAGGCACTTCAAATGTTAATTAATATCCTTATACTTTAAAACTACAAAAAAACTTTGATTAGTTTAAATTGTTTAAAACGTTTAACTTTAAGGGATTCCAATTATACAATTCGATTACAATTTCACGCTAGAACGTAATCAATTAATGAAATCTGTTCAGATCTTATAGAAACTGTAGAAAAACTCATTAAGAATAAGTTACTGACAAACCAAAGCTAAGCCAAATTAAAGGGCTTTCAATTAATTTGATGAGGTACATTGAATAATAAAACAGCATATGGTTTACGTAGGTTATACACCCTAGTAATATTAGCCTATGCTACAATGTCTTTCCCTCAGATTACAAGGTGTATTCAAGAGTAGTGTGATTAGGCATTTACTAACCTGCATCTTGCCATCCAGGACTGCATTTCCGTTTAACATCAGGTTCAAGCACTTGCTTAGAAAGTATAAAAAAAATATTCCTCTAAAAGGTACCCCTGTCACTTAAGCCGTGGTACCGGGGTTGCTGATATATGATCACGGTAGAAGATCCCGTGATGGAGTGAGGGTCCATAGTTGGACCACGGAGTGCAGACCGGGCTAAAATAGCTGCTCCAGATTGCATTTACACTCTCTCTATCCTCTGCGATGGACTTTTCTGTCACTCAGTCAGCGGCGGTCAAACACCAGATCTTCAGCTGCGGCCTGGGCAGTATACCACGTCCGTTTTCACAATCCCCCGAGTGACGGATTAGGAGCAGTCGCTTGCTAATAGAGGCTGTGGAGGAAGGCGCGTTTAAAGTTCCAGCGCGCTGCAGCGAGTAGTTTTTGGTAGTCCCTTCCCCCTCGAATATGTGCGAGAGCTTTCCCGTAGCCATCGCCAACATTCGACGACGTTTAAACATCTAAAGGTTAAGTCTGAAGCCTTTAATCTAAGAATATGAAATAATTACTCTAGATTAGCAGAAGATTTGTTGTAGTCCAAATTCCGAGGTAATTCCGCAAAAATTACAACTTTTCTGTACCAATAAAAGCTTATTTCATTTTCAGCTTATTTCTCGCGATATTTTGAACGAGTTTAGTTGAATAGTGAATAGGGACCGTTATTTCTATTTACCCCAATTGGGCTCGTGTTTATTTAGAGAGCGATATAAAAATAAAACCGAATCGGACGCAAAAGATTGAAAAACTATTTCAATGAAATAGCATCGCTGAATATTCCGGTCTTGTTTCGTAACGCTATAAAGAGCGCCAACGATTCCAATTAACTGATCGACTGATTTTATTTGATTTTTTATTGCATATAAACTTTTTGATTTATTTATTCTGTGTAACATTTTGAATGTTATAGATTTGTCAGACGATGTAATCGGTGAATGAGCCTATCGGTAATTGCGTCTGTAAGGAGCCATGTTTGTTAGTGGACTGCAAGGGGAGAAGTCGGGGGAGAAGAGTATGTGTGTAGCGTTGCCACTCTCCTTATCTTTTACGCGTTACTGTTTCGTCAACTTTTGATATGAGTAGACAACGCACCTGCATTCTAAAGAGATTGTTTTGTAACTGTTTGTGAGTAGCCAGGCACAAATCTTAATTAATATCCTTATACTTTAAAACTACAAAAAAAACTTTGATTAGTTTAAATTGTTTAAAACGTTTAACTTTAAGGATTCCAATTATACAATTCGATTACAATTTCACGCTAGAACGTAATCAATTAATGAAATCTGTTCAGATCTTATAGAAACTGTAGAAAAACTCATTAAGAATAAGTTACTGACAAACCAAAGCTAAGCCAAATTAAAGGGCTTTCAATCAATTTGATGAGGTACATTGAATAATAAAACAACATATAGTTTACGTAGGTTATACAACCTAGTAATATTAGCCTATGCTACAATGTCTTTCCCTCAGATTACAAGGTATATTCAAGAGTAGTGCGATTAGGCATTTACTAATCTGCTTCTTGCCATCCAGGACTGCATTTCCGTTTAACATCAGGTGGGATCATGGTCAAGCACTTGCTTAGAAAGTATAAAAAATATTCCTCTAAAAGGTACCCCTGTCACTTAAGCCGTGGTACCGAGGTTGCTGCTACATGGTCACGGTAGAAGATCCCGTGATGGAGTGAGGGTCCATAGCTGGACCACGGAGTGCAGACCGGGCTAAAATAGCTGCTCCAGATTGCATTTACACTCTCTCTATCCTCTGCGATAGTGGGAATGCAGTGGGATGGACTTTTCTGTCACTCAGTCAGCGGCGGTCAAACACCAGATCTTCAGCTGCGGCCTGGGCAGTATACCACGCCCGTTTTCGCAATCCCCCGAGTAACGGATTAGGAGCAGTCGCTTGCTAATAGAGGCTGTGGAGGAAGGCGCGTTTAAAGTTCCAGCGCGCTGCAGCGAGTAGTTTTTGGTAGGCCCTTCCCCCTCGAATATGTGCGAGAGCTTTCCCGTAGCCATCGCCAACATTCGACGACGTTGAAACATCTTAAGGTTAAGTCTGAAGCCTTTAATCTAAGAATATGAAGAAATTACTCTAGATTAGCAGAAGATTTGTTGTAGTCCAAATTCCGAGGTAATTCCGCAAAAATTACAACTTTTCTGAACCAATAAAAGCTTATTTCAGTCTCGCGATATTTTGAACGAGTTCAGTTGAATAGTGAATAGCGATCGTTATTTCTATTTACCCCAATTGGGCTCGTGTTTATTTAGAGAGCGATATAAAAATAAAACCGAATCGGACGCAAAAGATTGAAAAACTATTTCAATGAAATAGCATCACTGAATATTCCGGTCTTGTTTCGTAACGCTATAAAGAGCGCCAACGATTCCAATTAACTGATTGACTGATTTTATTTGATTTTTTATTGCATATAAACTTTTTGATTTATTTATTCTGTGTAACATTTTGAATGTTATAGATTTGTCAGACGATGTAATCGGTGAATGAGCCTCTCGGTAATTGCGTCTGTAAGGAGCCATGTTTGTCGGTGGACTGCAAGGGGAGAAGTCGGGGGAGAAGAGTATGTGTGTAGTGTTGCCACTCTCCTTATCTTCTACGCGTTACTGTTTCGTCAACTTTTGATATGTGCAGACAACGCACCTGCAATCTAAAGAGATTCTTTTGTAACTGTTTGTGAGTAGCCAGGAAAACATTAAGTGACCACAATAAAAAAAAAAATACTGCTTTATTAAAAAAATCCGTTAAATCATTTGCGTCCGGAACGAACCGGAGTAACTGCGATACAAGTCGGCAACATACTGTCTATTACATACAACTGTAGAACTAAATTTATGTTTTATTCGATACGAACAGTTATTTAATCTATACATCTATACTTATAATTAAAATCGAATCGTCTGTTTATAATATTACTGCTGTCTTACTGTTAATGCCATTTGAAGGTAGTAAAAAAAATATATTTGTATGGTGGCCGCTATTTTGAAATTCTGGTACATGTGGCAAATACTTTTCGTTACCAATTCCCTAGGGTACTCTTAAAACGGACATGTGCATTTAAGTTATAATAATGACGAGTTATAACTTAATTATAAATAATGAAATGTGTTACCAAGATCAATATTCCAAGTGATTTTTTTCAACTTTTGTTTAAAAAAAGTTACTCCCAGAGCGGGTCTCTGCCACACGCGCCATTTGTATTGGCGTGCAGGAACGGAAATTTGCTACTCAAGCATAAATAATTAAAATGGTGACAACAAAATAAAAATAGACTACAATAACTGCACACATTTGTTCGACTATAAGTTTAATCTTTAATCTAGATGTTTCTCAAAACAACATGCCTCTAAAGTATAACATTCAATACACAGTTTCCTCTATGATATTTAGATAACTTGCATAATTTCCCTTGGGCGTAAAGCCATGACGGGACACACGATTGAAAGCATTAGTTCCAAAGCGCAAGCTCCTAGAGCTTTGCGCTTTAGAACTAAGTAAAAGCTCAAACGCAAAGCTTCAGAATGATTAAAGTCCTTTTAACCTTAGCGGGGTAGATAAGCCAATCGTTCTCCGTTTGTCACTAAGCTTATTAGGTCTCAGACTGTAGCAAGTTCTGGAAAGACATGATATTTATACGATAAAATGCAGCGTCTCTCGGAGAAGCAAGGACAGGAACACAAACAAAAGGAAGGAAATACAAAGAGGGCGTCCGCGCGTAATAACATTCATTCGATTTGAAGTCGATTAATATTTTGCTGGTGAATATACTTATGTATGCATAATTTTCAAAAAATACGAGTATTTTGCGTTCCTTCTTTTTAAAAGTATAAATGTGGGAAATTTCATACTCCTACGTCCAAGCAATTTTCGTAAGTACAAAATTTTTGTTTCACGTATTAATAGTAATTAAATAGATTCTTATATTAATAATAATAACACACAAGCAAATATGTAACATATACAGGAGCTCTGTCTCTTGAACTAGGTAGAGTGTACCTGTATTTCAGGAAACAGTGCCTTCCATGAGTCACAAACAGTAAATATTGCGTACATTAAGTTTTTAAGGTAAGTAATATATTAAATTAAATGATAATTAATAATTAAAAATAAATGAAAAAAAAAGTGTGCAAAAGGAAAAAAAGGGAAAGAACTACAGTCATAGTCCAAAAATTATGCGAATGTGTAAGCGCGTGTTTGTCATGTGGTTAATAAAATATATATTAAATTTGGGTGAACTCTTAATTGTACAATCATTTTAATATAAAATACTTGAAGTTACGATTGTTAAGCTTTGTAAGATAATTGAGGTCGAATGGGATTTTGTTGTCTAATGTATTTGTAAACGGCACTGCACCAAAGCGTTGAAAATAAACTGGTCTTCAATATCGATTTTCGCACAAGTCTGTCCCCGCCTGCAAGGTCGTTATAATCAAACAATACCCTTTAACCAGCGCTTCATTAACTTTGCAATATCACTTAACGAACCACGCGTTTGATTTACGCTGGCTTTACTGCTAGCAATATAACCGATACGACCCCATAGAAAATGACGCCACTAACGTCACTATTTTTTTTTCAAATCGATTTCTAGTTAAGTCAAAATTGATTATAATAATAAACTTTTATTTATGTTTATAATATACACGTGAGCAAAAATAATGAGTCGGTTAAGTTGGAATATCTCGGAAGATAAATACGCTTGCTAACTGAAATAAATTGTGCATGACAGACAGTTAAAATTTTTTAAAAAATATATTTTTATTAATTTATTTATATCTCATTAAAAATCATAAACTTAAACAAAAAGGATATCTTACGTAAACTTGGATAATACAGTATTTTAGATTTAATTTTATTTTTATTTAAATTTGATTATGAAATTAGAGCCGTGGTAGCTCAGTGTCCGGGCGCTCACCTCAAGTTGCATAATACGCTTGCAATGCGAGTTCGATCGCCGGTGCCGGCACCAATAATATTTGATGTTGCAATTTTATGTGTCTAAGACATGTGTAGTCTGCTAACCCGCACTAGGGCCGCGAGGCGGACTATGCCCTTATACTCTTTTTACAGAGAAGGCATGTGCCCAGCAGTGGGACTTATATAAAGGCTATAACTTTAACTTAGTGAAGGCAACACTATATTTATGAAATCATGTGGTCATCAAAAAAGTGTAATCCAGTTTCGCTTATATCATTTACTATACAATAAATAAAAAAATATGATTTATAACAATGTTACCCTTATAAATGTTTTTGGCACTTCATTTGGGAGGTGAAGATGCAGTGTGGTGTATGTTTATTTTATATGAAAAGTGGCAATCAAGCTTACGGCTCCCCTGATCTTAAGTGATCACCGTCGCCCATGAACATCCATAGTAGCAGAGGAGCTCCAGGTGCGTTGCCGACGTTTGATTATGAAGAAGTCTCGCGTCTTGAAAGTCCCCAAAACGTATACGTTCGGAAACACCGCTGATGTTACTTAATTCGACGGTTTGATAGTGCGTGGAAGAAATTTACGCGAAAAGCGTACACGTGGAATACGAACCACCATGATGGTGTCGATGGAATTTGGAATTCTGCCGAGATGTGTATTGGTAATCGGTAGCTGGGATGATTCCGTACAATTCCTCAGAACTGTGTCAGAGATGTGATAGATTTGAGAAATGTGTGTGTGTGCTTGTTTGTAAGTATAATAGAGTCCGATTTTGACTTTGTGAGTGGATTTAAATATTTACGTGGCATCCACTTTCTTAAATATAAAAGTGTGCAAAATCCTTCTCTTTGTATTAAGTACATCCAAGTTCTATGTACGTTAAACTAGGACTGGTGTATTCATATTAAAATGGTCCCCCATTTATG
The DNA here is from genome assembly GCA_029286785.1 of Meandrusa payeni. NCBI lineage: Eukaryota > Metazoa > Arthropoda > Insecta > Lepidoptera > Papilionidae > Meandrusa > Meandrusa payeni. The sequence continues at coordinate 1,091,075 of JAGSMX010000023.1, forward strand.
TCCCATATATCACCATATGTCGTTGTGATTGTGAACGTTTCGCAGATACCCACATCAAGGAAAATGTCAGTCGTCAGCTCTTTTGTCACTTAATATATCCCTAATGTCCGTTGAGAGTGGAGGAGAGGGATTGACGTATATCCATTTAGAAAGGGCCGGCATACGCAAATTCCCTTTTGTTAATGTCCATCGGTATAGGAAATATAGAGACACTAACATATTTTATTCTAATTCGGGTAGACGGATGGCAATAGACATCAATGTCTATTGTTATTCTAGCCTTAAAAGAGCTACAGAGATTTTAAGGCGGCATTTTAAGGCGAGAAATGTGGTTCGTGTATTTCTTTTGATTTTTGCTTAAATTTATTTCTATAGTGGCTAAGCGACTCAAGTTTGAATCTTATTCGTCTTATACCAAAAATTGCTAAAGATTTTTGTATATATGGTGTTATGCGATAGGATCACTTGATGATCTCTTGTCGTTCACCTCTCAGTTCCCACGCGCACGTACGTAGGACTGACTTACGATTTTATCCAGTCGCCCTTCAGTACAGTCATTACCATCCTATCGTTCCAAAATCCTGTATAGCAGGTACATTGTTTTCAATTAGTATCTTAAAATATAATTTTAACTTTTTCTTCTTTATCGTTCCCTAATTTCTGAGGATCGTGGTCACTAGAGCCTTTCAAATGAACAATCTGCCTCTATCGGTTTCGATCCGAGGCAGCCCTCACCAGCTGGTAGAGATTAGGAGAGGAGATAGCACCTTTTACTTGTCAAACCATCGTGTTGGCGACCGGCCTCTTGTTCTCTTGCCTTCTTAATTATAACTTATTTTTAACTTATTTTATGATGTTTTTTCTCTGATAATCTATATTTAAACAGTGAAATTATATAATGATAAAGAACAGGATAAGACGTCATTACTGCAGTGAAAATACTTGAAAATAACATCAAAAAGTTTTGATATTTTGCCAAAGATCTTAAGTTCAGGGTTAATGGAATTTCGTCGCCATTCCGTGGATGTGATAGACGACGAGTTTTATTCGCTCGCATTATCGTTTTATTTCTTAAAACATTCGAGGCGCCACCATATTTACGTTTTCAAATTTCAACATATAAAGCGAATACAATGCAATTGAAAATTTTGTCATATGAAGACACCAATAGGTAGGGTCACCGTGGTCAGCCCTGTAGTTCTGGGCTCTCAAGAATAAGACTACGGTATCCCCTGCCTGTCGTAGAAGGCGACTAAAAGGGGCCTCGGATTCACTGGGCGACAACGGTGGGGGGCCTTTGTCGTCCGCTAAAGTGGAACCGGGAAGAAGGCGACATCGGCAGGCCCGTGTCGCCTTGTATTGAGAAAGGGTCGCAGGGGGGAAGGGAGTAACCTCTTCCGCCCGGGACGTGCCTCTGGTGCGTTCCTCTGGAGATCCCGGCGCCCATCACCATGATTTAGTGGGTAAAAATCCCACATAACCTCGCCTTTCCTCCAGAATATATCTTGTTGAAGATTTAAAAAAAAAGGGTCACCGTGTTTAAAGCTTAAAAAGATTTTGACTAAACTTAAAATATGAAGGTAATTAGTAGGTCAGCCCTTAACGGGTTAGTTATTAGTTTCTGGGACATCCTGTATACACGTGTAAGCCAGTTCATTTCCGATAGGCTTTCTTTACGTAAAGGATAAAAATAAAAGGACGTCCGATACAGACGCTATTACCTTTGGGGATACATTTTCTTAGCCTTTTTTCCTTCACTTATCCTTTTTATATGGCAATACATTTAATAATACATTTTGTCAATTCTGATCACAATTTCCTCTATCAAGCTTCAATTTTTATGCTTAGGTTATAGTGAAGATATAGAACTACGTGGCATTTATTTCTGGCATCTTTTTTTTTTAGTTTTTTCGTACTTAAGATATGGGAAATGCCGAAATAACCCTCTACTATCCCATAGTCATTTGAAAACTCAGTAAGTTATAAATTTTATTTTCTTGTACGTCAACAAATTTAAATAACACCATTCCATCACTAAATAAGTCAAATTCAACTTAAAACATTTTATGATTAATTAATAGTTAAAAAATAGATAAAGGGCGGTAACTCTAATGAGTTACCGTCCTTTATCAATCTTTTATGTAAAAAGAGTCCATTACTCGTAGTAATTTTATGAAATAGAATGAATCATAACCTAACCAAACTCTCATCAAACTAATCTTGAAGCACATCCTTTCCGATAAAAAAAACGTAGAAAAATTGTAGAAATCGGTTGGCGTGATATTGAGTTATTTATCGATTCATAGCAGGTCGAATTGCAAACGTCCTTCTTTTTTGTAGTTCAGGGTTTTACTAATATTACTAACCTTGTTAAACATTCCAACTAAGCTTAACCTTATGCTAGAAGTTAGTTTACGTCAATAGTTGAATGGTTGATTCGAACTAACGACATTACGTTTGGCCGACCGTGCCCGAAACCTATAGGGTTACAAAATACAGGGTAGGTAAAAAAAAATGTTTGTATATCTCTAAGCAAATATTCAATGCGCTATGTTCGGCGGGCCATGACAATGTCGTACCAGTATCATGATTTCCCCTGAGTGACTCGGAAACGTCTCGGATGCCTAAACAATTGAATGAGCTTTCAAGTTTTGTAAAACTGGTATTAACAGACCCATTTTTACCACCATAATGATACTGGAACCGATTCCTTTTAAAAGCTACGAAGAATTCAGAACGTTCTCCAGAGAGCAAAATAAAAGATACAGAGCAATATGTGCTTGCTCCGGTAATAGAACACATTTTATAATAAACCTATAACTTCTAGAAATGTTTATTCAATAATTTTTCACTTGAAATTGAAATATGGCTAACGTAAACCATGGTTAATCCACTCCATATTTCTAGTATTTAATATGAAGCCATATACCTATTTAAAGCATAAATCGATAAACTTACAACGCGGAAACTTTTTACACTTACAACAAGACAGGTTACCCGGATAGTATAGCTAAATTATATTATATTTATATTAACAATATAATTTTAAGAGCATCAATAGCCTAATATATTAACGTCATAGTTTAGAATACGGTCTGTGAATCCTAAGGTCGTACGGGTTCGATTTTACCATTTAACAATTGATGTGAACCATCTCCTAACACAAACCTAAGCTTATTGGGATAAAAAATAAAGGCTTAAGCTTGCTATTACTATGAGATATTGGATACTTCTTGTTAATATTTTAAATTTATAGTCTGTAACTTATTTTGTATTACAAGGCTGTTTGTCCCAAAGTAAAGTAAAAAGAAACACGTACACCAGAACTAGGTACCAAGCTAGTTTCATTATTAACCTTTTCCAAGTGCAATAGAAATAAAAAAAACAAGGAAGCTATTTGTAGACTTATGTTTCTCAAGTTTCCAATAAACAAATCAGCAATGTACCTGGAGGTAAGTGATCTTAACTCCCATAGAAATTTACACCCACACTTGATAAGGAAACAAGATGCTAGGCTTACAGAAAAGGCCACCTGCACACTGTTACCTAATAAATGGAAACATTTCGTATCATACTATAATGAACGACTACCCTCTCGAGTTAATGCTGTCACGAATAGAGTGATCGCCAAAGCCTATTTAGAGCTTACCTAAAGGGATTCAGGCTTAGCGAACAGCTGTGCGTATCCGCCGACGGAAATTAAAACCGAACTATCATCATTTTAGCCGCAGAACATCCACTGTGGGACATAGACCTCCCCCAACGATTTCAAAAGGGCTCCAAAAGACTTCTATTTATCCTGTGCCTATATCAACTAGATGAACTAGAACAACGATGTGAAGATGTATGGATTTGCTAGAACAGGAGAAGGGTCAAAAGGAAAATCCGTGATCTTCGTCTACCCATTTGGGTCGATGGCGTGATGCTTTTTAAATTTTTGGATGTGGAGAGATACTACAAATTACATTTTTCTACTATCTTTGGATTTGATTTTCTTAAGAATCTTGTAATAATTTTTTGGTATACACACGTACCCATGATCTGAGTTCAATAAAAGGCATTGGTAAAGTATAAGACAAAAAATCACACAAAATGATTAAAGTAAAATTTGAAATAAATTAGGTTAAAATAATCAATAATTAAAACCCTATATCAAGGTTAATGTGACATTTTAAGTTTGCGGGCATCCTAATTGTCATCTCAGACGCCTTAAGTATCCACTTAAAGGAATACGCCGCTCTTCAGTTTAACTAGCTAAAGATACCCGAGTGCGACAAAGTTAACAGCCTTGTTATCTTAACTTGAACGTTTTTACATTTATACAGGTTACTTAGTAAACTGATCATCAACTAGCCTTACAATGTTAGTATAATAGAGGGTAGTGCACCAATATCAATATCATAGCTTATGTGCAATACAAATTCGACGCATTTTCTTATGGCAAATTGGTTAAAGAAGCATGCGACTTACCTGAAGAAAAACTACTACCTTACTAGCGTTATAATTAACGTAGTAAGAACATGAGGAAGACATAGGTAGAAAATGAGGTAATACGGAGTAGACATAGAAAGCAATAAGGTTCCAAAGTTGACAAAATAGAAAATATCTCCAGCTGATACTAATTTGTAGTCTTTCCATTTCGATGAATAAATCTAAAAGTAGTAATAGCCGATTTGGTATCAAATCTTCAAATTTATAGTAATAAATCGGCTACCAACCTAAAGTAGAGAAAATAATTTAGGACGCACTGTCGACTTGCCAACGATACGATTTAGGGACCTTTAAGAGATGAGCCTGAACCTTTTTCATAGGCCGGCAAAGCTACAGCTCCTCTGGCGTTTTGGATATTTATGGGCGGACATGATCAGTTATTTATTTATTCATTATTAAAAGATATCTAGCAATATTTTATTTCCTCAAATATTACCAACAGTCTTGTTAACCTTTGCAATAAAGCTTAAGTTTGTGCTAGGACATGGTTCACGTCAATAGTCAAATGGTGGATCGGAATCTTACGTTTCTCAGACCGTATCCAAAACTATTAGGCAATTGTTGCTTAAGATCAGGTGACCTCGTTTCTCCCTTTTTCAACCGACTTCAAAAAAGGAGGTGGTTCTCAATTCGTCTGTATGTTTATCTCATAACTTTTGACTGGGTGAACCGATTTTGATGATTCTTTTTTGATTTGAAATTTAGTGTTTCTCCTACGGTCGCCTTAGTTCTTCGTTTTGAACCAGTCCTCTAGTCCTGACAATGGCATCCATGAGAACATCAAATAAGTAAGATTGCATTAAATATGTGTGCCACAAATGGACGAATAGCTCAATTTCACGCCAACCGATTTCGATGATTCATTTTTTATTGAAAAGGATGTACTTAGGGGTAGTTGTCCACCCTTCAAGTAAATCCTTTCCAGAGTTTGAGAGATTGGTTAGGTTCTGATTAGTTCAATTTCGTAACATTCTTACTCTTTTGAAGTCGGTTTTTGGTTTTAATCGTACTGTATAAAAAGAAATGTATATTAGTTAACATTGTACCAAGTCATTATCATATCAGTATAAAAAGTCGTAGATATATCATTTAGGTAGCGGGAAGTTATTTGTTTGTTTTCCCTGTATCATTCTCACAACACGACGTGTATTACGTGTGCTATGAATTACATATTTCTTTGCTGCTACACTTTTCCCTATCTTTTGTAACAAATGTTACTCATTCTTAAACAAGTAGACTCGTGCTTAAACTTGTTCCGCAACTTCCACTTGACTTAGTCGGATGTTTTACGTGACACAGAGTTCTTTTTATATTAAAAGCTGAGAACAACAAAATTTGTACTTCGTTCTATTGTATATATAGTTTTTGTATTATCTTGTTATATAAATATTTTTATGAACAACCTTTTTATTTATTAGAAATATTTTGTCCGTACGTGAATATACGGTTACGGTGGAAGAGAAAGATCATTGTTATACTACAGTATATTATACTCGTAACTAACACACTACTTTGAGTAGCATTTAGAAGAACGGTTCGTTAAAAAAAAAATTTAAGGAACGCTTCACGCAAGGCGCTCGGACGTTAAATTCGTAACAACGAATCCTAAACCATTGCCGAGTGTTTTAGGATTATGGAATGGATCATGGAATTACAATATGCATGTAATAACATAATAAAAATGAATATATAATTTATTATATCATATTTAAAGTATTTTATTCATTTAATGGTAAATACATTTAATATTTAATATCTGACAATTTGTGTTGTGTTCAATCTCGCTATCTCTGCCTCTAATTTCCGAGTCGATTGAACGGAGCGAAGAGTAATAGTTAACGGATAATTTACGTAACGGGACATTGAGTCAAACTATTTTGCTAATGACTCCTAGGGTATACCGATTTATAAAACGTTGTCACGTCTATATTTGGAGAGTTTATTATGCAGTGGTGAATGCCATATTTCAAACAGAAAATTCTATATAATGGATTTATTCAATAGATCTACCAGTAATCGATTTAAAACAAATCGGTGTAAATTAATTTTTACCGACTTCAAAAAAGGGAGAAGTTTTCAATTCAACTGGTTTTATGTTTGTTACGTTATAACTTTTGAGTGGGTCGACCGACTTGGATGAATCTATTTTTATTTGACAGCTGGTGCTTCCTGTGTGGTCTCATTCTAACTTCGTCTAGTTCTGACAGTGTTATTGACGAGAAAACTATATGAGTCTTAAATTTGATTAACGTTTGATTTCAATTTGGTTTTTGTTTTCACTCGTAAATATACTAATGCAAGCGAAGTGGCTTTATTGATAAAATTTTAAGTAACAATATTATTAACTGAGACTTTAGACTATAAATCATCTATATCAAATTCCCCGCGCGGATTACAACTGCAAGTTATGGCCTTGCTTAATAAGTATTATCATGACTAATAGCCTTGGATAATATCGGAGTTGACGTGACCAAGATGTTGACAATTTCAACGTTAATGTTTTTTAAATTAAAGAAAGCTAACAATCTTTGCTATAATCGTATTAGCATTATTAGCAACCATTCAAATAAGCTTAAGCATGTACTATATAACCTAATTTGCCAAAGCCCCTGAATTTAAAAATCATAATCTAAAAATAAGTAAATTTAAATGTCCCCGTACCTAACAGGCGTAGAAGATTTTTTTTTCATGCCAACAGCTCGTACGAACTATATATAGAACTAGCTATTTTATGATCCAGACAGCTATATTTTTAAATACAAGCCGTCATGATATGGACCTGTTCTTTACTTCACTAGAGGTAACAAAAATAAATTCAGTAACCAATGTTTTGTTAATTTGACTTAAACAATACGGGATATTTTGTTTATTTAGAGCATGTTTTGTTTAAATGTTTATCAATTTATTTAATAGTGTAAACTTTTTATAGGCTGTAACATAAATAATAGTAAACTCTAATTTAAGACATAGGTTTCCTCACGATGTTTTCCTTCACCGCCAAGCACGCAGTAAATCGGTACTTAAAATTGCAACAAACAATTTAATTGGTGCCGGCACCCAATATACGTAGATGTACAATGTTAAAGAAAATTGTTCCGTAACCGTATCTATACGTATAAGTGCTACTTGTATAAAATGCTTAACCGGACACCGAGCTACGACGGCTCACTAGCTCAAGGTCTTAAATCAATAAAATACTATCGAATCTAATTAAAATCTAAGACTTTCAAACAAAAAAAACTGGTTCATAATTGACAGCAATATGTAAAAAAACTAAACGCATCTAAATTATATATGATAAGATTAAAATATACGTAGATGTACAGTGTTAAAGAAAAGTGCTACGGAGCCGAATCTAAACGTAAAAGTGCTACTTGCATAAAATGATTAACCTTGTTTCAGTTCTTATACAAACTTGAGCTCCCGTCCTATTTTGCCCTTTGGATCTGGAGAGTGCCTTAAGATGTTGACCTCTAACTGACTTATGGCCCCAAAGCACCTCACTTAAGTTTTGCCCAATACAATGATTTATGAGACAATTTATACTACGCCTCTGTTAATAGGAGATAGAGGGTTATATTTAATAATATTTTGTAGGGTGACAATTTTTTTAATACGGATATTGAAAACTCATTCCACTTATCATCAAGCATTTTAGGATGCTCTTATGTCAGGGTATAAGCCTATCGTTCACCACAAATTTTAGCAGGTTTTTTTAGTAAAATCTAAATTTAAGACAGGTGAAAGAATGGTAAAGCTTGCTGTAATTTAAATCCTCGCCATATAGTAAAACAAATTCTTGGCCACTATTCAGGCTAACACTGGTCCTGGTTATTATTAGACTATAAAATTTTGTAATTTAATAAATTTGTCGCCTAAATATATGTCAGAATAAGTGTATGCAATCTAAGGGTAGATTGATTTTTATTTATTTTACTGCATATTGAATATAATATGGGTATATCAATATAACTTATTTTGAATTAGTGAATTCGTGTCCCATCTCTTAAATCCGACCTCTCTGTTTTTCCCTATTGCTCTAGCAGAGTTAAAGGAACAAGTAGGTGATCTTACCATACGCTTAGTCAACACGAAAAAATGTAGAGAGTGACAATAATAAATAACTTACGTGGTTCGGCTGTAGCTAAGCATTATGGCACCAATAAGTATTTCCGTAGAATTTCGAAACATCGTTGTATTATTGTCAGTCCACACACTTTGACTATCCAAACACTATTACGGTATTAGGTAGGTATTAAGAATTCTTCTAATTATTATTCGCTCAAGTGTGAAGTCCCTACTTCCGATCTAACATTATGTCGAATCGGGTCACGGACAAAGACATAAGTGCAGCCATAGAAAAAACCACAAAACCACCAAAGTCAGTTATTGATTATTCTATATTAAGATGTCACTTATATTTATTGTGTACCCTACTTTGGGGTATTTCTTAATTGTTTGAGGTTCGAACACCGTCTTTGCGCCGACATATTTTATATACCTAACATCCAATAACGTAATAAATGTTAAGAAAATTTCAAACTTTGCAACAAGCAAAGCATAGTTACCCACGGGTGGATTCCACGTTACGTGTGTCCGTGGTGTGTGTGGAGTACGGATATGAGATATTAACTATTGACCCAGTTTAAAAGGACTGTAAGCTTGCGGAATCTACCGGCCGGCCTATTTAGATCCGTGCCTAAATTTAATTACATACCTGAGTAACTCTAACTGTAATAATAAACATTATATGTAGTGATGAATAGAGAAAGATATAAAAGCTAGAGATTTTAGTTAGTTAGGTGTAATTTTTATATCGAAAACAATATTGGTTTCCCCGTCGGATTGTATCGTTTTTTGTAGCACATCTGCTACGAAGCTACGAATCGTAGGTGACATGCTACGGGCAGAAAAAAAAATTTTTTTTCGTGTTTCGATTTTTGTTATAATAATGTTCTTTTATAATCGTCAACAATTTTTCATAACCAGCTACTACTCTAAAAAATTGCGCTAGCAAAATGTCATACTCAAAATAACGTTAGAAATAATAGAAAAATAATTATAGAACTAAAGTTTTATAAATCTATAAATTGAAATCTACACACAATAACTTTGTGGTGAATGGTCCCTTTTAAACCAAACAGTAATAATCAAAGCATACCTTTTTACGGATGAAGGGGTCCATGCCAAAATTTTGCAGACCGCTTTTAAATGGAATTGGAAAGTAATTCCAAGATTTCGTATTTTGTATAAATATAAGTTGGGTCGTAACTTTATTGGATAAGTACTTATTTTCAGCTCGTCCCTCTATAAAGCTTTTTCATAAGTTTTTTTTTCTCTTATTTTCTGTCTACTCTCGAGTATAAATTTAACGTTTCAGTAATTTATTCTCCATCTGCGAAGAGGGTTGTTATCTAAACCAGAAGGATGAAGCATCATTAAATGTGGAAAATATTTATTTTGAAACAGGCAGTAAATAAAAATGTCGCAAGTAAGGAATAGAGTGGTGCTTGCGTAGCTATCGCGCTTCTGCTACGACAGTTTAATAGCACGCTGGAATCTTAAGTGCCATCAATGTTAGAAGTGGTCGCAGTAGCTATTGTAACTAGTTTCTTTACTGTACTTTTAATTAGCCATAAACATGTAGCTAAAGTTTATTTTACGCACTGATAGAATTGTTGCTAAATATTTGTCTTACTACTAGCTCAAACTTCAATTATGTATACTCAATAAAATTCATCTACCTTTCAACAACTTCAAACAAGGAGGATTTTCAATTCGTCTGTATTTTTTTGTTACTTCATAAAACTACTTAGTGTAACATTTTTAGTGTTATTTTTTTATATTTAAAAGCTTGTGCTTCCAGTGTGGTCCAATTTGGTCCAATTCTGACTATGGCATTTATGAGAAAACCAAGTCTCCAATTTGCATTATGTATGTGCGTGACAAATGGGCGAATAATTCTATTTGTCAGCAACCGATTTCGACGATTGTTTTTATTAAAAAGGATGTATTTCAAGGGTAGTTTGAGAGTTTGGTTAGATTCTGATTATTTCTAAATTCTCTTTAGAATGTGACTGGTGGCTTTAAAATAAAAAAAAGAATCCATCATCCAAATCAGTTCACCCAGAAAGAAAAAAAAACATAGAGGCGAATTGAGAACTTCTTCCGTTTTTGAAGTCGGTCGAAAATGAGTCAAAGTCGAAATCCTCTTTTATTAACTTCTGCCCCTGGAATATTTTGGTTCACACAGATTCTATTGGATATATTTATGAGGGTAGAAGAAATACACTAAGTTTCATACTTATGTTTTATAATTATTATACGTTACTCCTAAAACACGTATTTACGACAATTATAGTAATAACAAGATTATGTGAAGAGAAATTGAAACAAGTTTTACTTAACATTATTCGATTTCAACATTATACACGGTTACACATATATATTATGTATTAACGATAACCTATAATTATGGCCATCAAATATTATTGCTCATTATTTATCATTAATTCTATCTTACATAATGTACATTTTTACAAAATATATAATCATATATATTCTACTATAATATATTATATAATCTGTAAATCAATGAAAAAATGCTTAAGTTAAATAAACTGATAAATCAAACAAAATCCGCAACTAGTTTAGTACTAAAAATTTAAATGGAGAAATATCAACATTTCTAAAATGAATCTAGGACCTTCAATGTTCCTAATTATTTAACAAATACGGTTTTTTAATGTTTAACGCATAATAGGAATACAATCCATACATTTGTAGCATTAACATTTTAAGTAATCTTATTCATCTATTATTATTAATACTAACTTTATTGTTGGCGTAAGAAAATCCATTATTTAATCTTAAATTACACGTGTCATTTTTTCGGCCAATATTGACTTTACCGTAACTAAATTATTTTAAGTCTTCTAACCATATTAAATAAAAGGCCCCATCAGTAAATGTCAACGTATGATTTCACGATGAAATCAAAAATCAAATTATGGCCACAGGAAACGAATTCAAATACTGGATTTTCTAACACCCTCGAACCGTAACGTTCAGAAATAAAGCTAGATGAATATTTACATGAATCCTTAATGACAGCTAACGTGACCGTCTAGTAGCGACACCGAGAGCTATAGATGTTAATAACGCCTATACAGCTTCAAAATATATGCATTAATATTTTACTATTACGTATTTGTTTTCCCCTTTAGCAAATAAATTACAATCTAGTGCTAATTTAACTTAGCGTACACAATACATATCTCATCACTACACAAGCAATACGTTACATATATTATGACTATGAACTTTTTGAGCACATACCACAAATTCTAAGAAAAATCCAACCCTATTCTATTGCGCTGAAAAAAGTAAAAATGCAATTAAAACACGACTAAACGACACTTTCATAATTCTATTTTGTATTTATATCATTTAACTATCTAGCCCGCTTCGCTGGACACGTGACAAATCTTAACCTAAATAACTCTTTATCAGCTATCTGTCAGCGAAAGTCACTTAGTAATTGCTAGCCGTTTCAAAGATTAGCCAGAACAAATGGACAGAAATAGATGGTAAAATATGTTATTTTAGTACATGTAGAACAAAATCCGCATCTAGCCACTGTCGCTACCTTTATAAGATCATCGCTCTACCTGGAGGAAGGATGCCCTACGCTTCTCCGGCGCATGCGAGGCCTCCATTCTAAGACTTTCCTCTCCCATTTGCCGTCACTGATCCGGCCTTTGCTCTTTACATCGCTAGTTGTGGGCTTGTGGACCAGCACTGCGATCAGAGCCAAAGTCACTAAATCGAAGGCCATAGCTGCTATTATCTTTACTATCATGTCGTTCCTATCATACTCAACTTTGACTAAAATATTACAATAGTGTGGGTACCAACACAACATAGCCAATCGCGCGTTATTTCCCATAATCGAATGCCATGGTCCATTCATTCTATTTCCGGCATTCTCTCTTTGTTCTTTGTCCTTAACATGTCTTTCCTACAAAAGACAAAGTTACAAGGTAAATATATTTTGTTTATGCAAACATTTAATTTTGTGATATTTAATAGGTTGGGGAAAAAGCCTTTTCGCATTATAGTATGTATGAATTTGTTATAAAATCTCTTTGGCTATACTATTTGTATCTGGCTGGTCTTGGTATCTTCTTCTTCTATGTCGTTCCCTCATTTCTGAGGATCGTGGTCACTAGAGCCCCTCAAATGAACAATCTGCCTGCATCTGTTTCGGTCGGAGGCAGCCCTCACCAGCTTGTAGAGATTAGAAGAGATGGCACGATGTTAAGGTTTTTGTATCATTTAAAGTTTAAATTTTAAAGAACATATTTCCAAATTCAAACTAGGAAAATGTGATGATTTTCATTTGTTTTTCGTACTTTTAAGTTGAGTGATTGTATTGAAGAAATTCGATACATTTTAAAATTTTACTACAAAAAAGGTCATAATGCAAGGCAAGCCGTGAAAATAATTTCTATAGCAATGGGATCATGCCTGATCCATACAAGATGGCAAAAACTTATCAAACTAAATGGTACCTATATACTTTAGTTAATTATAAACAAACTATATTGAAATATCTTTTGAATTTTCTTAAAAATGCGAAGGAACTTTATCCCCGACCTAATTTAATAAATTAGGTGTAATAAATATTAAGCATATATCTACACACTTATGAGTATTATATCACAATACGTAAAACTAACTTGTATTATCATTGCTTTCGTGTATTTATCGTTAAATGAACACGTTGTTTCTAATGCGAACAGCTTAATATACTAAAATATAAATTTATAATTATGTGATTCGTTAAATATTAAAACATCTATATATCAATAGCTTACAACAAAAAATATACTAAAGTTAAATGTTGCCACAAATTTAGGTATTTGAGGTTTAAATAAATTGAGAACAATAATGTTGATATAAATAAACCTACCCGTTTCAAACGTATATATGAACTTTCACATTAACGACGCGTGAAATTACGATGTGTCGTAGCACTGTAGGCCTATAAATAGCAGTGGACTGTTTCAGGCTGTTGATGATGATGAAGCAAGGGTAGATGGTGAATCTCACATCGCGAATTCCACGCTGGTCGACGTGAGAACCGACCGAAGGGGGAAAAGGGAAAGGAACCTACATAAAATCAGCGCCATTTATAACCATTAATATTTCAAACACTTTGAAACAATTAAAATTTCTATGTATAATTTTTATACGTTCCAAGCAAGTGTTTGACCTCGATCCCACCTGATATTAAGTGGCAATGCAGTCCTGGGTGGTAAGGCGCACTAGCTTAATAAATGCCTATTCACTGTACTCTACGAAAAAACCCACATTGTAATCGGATGGAAAGACAGACACGGGCAAACTTTTCCAGTTCCTTACTGACAAAGCAAAGCGCTTCGTTCGGGTTTGAAGGATGTTCACAATAATTGGATGAAATCCTGCAGTGCGTCTTGAAGTCCGATGGTGGAACGGGGATGGAAGAATTAGATCATGTAGTTCCTGAGCACACTCTCCAAAATGCAATCTATAGGAAACCGAAAGCCTAGTAACCTTACGCCTGTGTTCAAGACAGATTGGTTTCAGCTACGTTACCAATGTAGTTTACAATACAATATATATAATAGTTGTGCAATAGGGCCAGTAGTAAGCGGCTTACATCCAGCTGCGCCCTGCGGCCTATGAACTTGTCAGACCACCTTGCGGGTGGATGTCCTACGCTGCGCTTGCTAGTCCGTGGTCTCCAGAGAACTTTTGAGCCTCTTCGGCCATCTGTTCTACGCGCTATGTGCCATGCCCAATGCCACTTCAACTTGCTTAGCCGGCGAGCGATGTTGGTTACCTTTGTCTACGCATCTCCTCATTTTTTAAATGATTTCGTAGAGATACTCCGAGCACAGCCATCTCCAAAGCTCGTTATACGATTTTGAGCTTGCTTATGAGGCCCATAGTGAGTGACCACGTTTACGTGTGTTACCATTATTTATTATTATGTCGTTATGTACATACACCACTGGACACGGCTTAAATAGCTACGCATCACAGTATATAGTAACCGTTATAATATCAATAATCAAATTTCTAAAAGAAGCAACATTAATGTAAATTCATATGTGAGCTATATCTGACTGCATATTAACACGAAAACTTAAGTATACGCTTTATTCTATTCTATTACTAGACTTGTAGATAAGGATGAAATAAAATCAAACACCTCTAGACAGTAACGAAATAACAAACGCTCAATCGTGTAATAAAATAAATACTTGTAAACACGGGTAATAAAAGATAAAGCTAAGGGTTAGTTAACCTTCTCCCGGTTGGATGAGATGTTATAGAAATTAGGTGCCAAACTATGGTAATGTTAACCTTTCTTAGCTTAGTGTGATTATCTGCATCTAGATTCTTATTACAATAATTATGAATGAAGGTTTTAAAGTTGCACTTGGTAACTTAGACCGGTATGAAAATCAAAATTAAGAAACGAAGCAATGCTATTACGATCCTGTAGCTAAAAACCTCAGGTGACGGGGCGCAAGACGCTCGGACGTCAAATTCGTGACAACGTATCCTAAGTGCGCACGTTATTCCAACAAAATTGAAGTATTTTTTCTACTTCACTAAGCATAAATTTCCGTTCTCTATATTTCTTGTCTTGTCTGGAATACCTAGGGCATATAATGCGCAATCCCAAATACGATTTGTTATAGCTCCATTGTCCAAGGAAAGATACAAGAGAAAAGAAATTCGGGAAGGAGAAGAACATCTTGGCTTAAAAATCTACGCCAATGGTATAATAAGAGCACACGATCTTTATTTCGTGCTGCTGTGTCGAGGGTCCAAATCGCCATGATGGTCGCCAACCTTCGATAGAAGATGGCACCAAAAGAAGAAGATATTTCTTGTACCGCGCTCTCGCTTACAAATTTTAATCGTGCAATTCTCGGAAACTCTCGCCTCGAGCGTAACGGGACATTTTGCGTTAATGACATCTAGAATACATCAATTTATAAGACGTTGTCACTTCGAAATAATTTTGTTTTAAGTAATCGTGAATTGCGTGACCTTTATCGTGCCTTAAACTCTACTTAAAATAACGTAGACTCGTCTACGGAAGCGTAATAAAACACTCAGATATGCACATTAAAACTATTAAAATTCCTCTTTATTTATTGCTTAGTTATAGAAAGTCCTATATTAATATCACTATCACTCTAATAATCCCTTATGAATATTAAATTGAGGAACTTGTTGAACAAACACATTTTTACAACCACTACGAATCTACTCGAATATTTTTATTATTATTAATACTGATTGAGATTTTAATACAAAACATAACCAAGAAACTTGGTTAACAGACAAAAAATGAAACAAATTTCAATAGAATTATGAGTAAAACCATAAACCATCTTTAAATTGTTTCTAACGTTATTAAGCATATTATAGCACTATGATGCGCTGACGTCCTCTTTCTATTTCCGAATTATGGTAAGAATATTACGAAATAGAATCAGGACCTAACCAACCTCTCATACAACTTTTGAAGTACATCACTAAATTATCATCGATTTCGGTTGGCGTTACTTTGAGTTATTCACATGCTGTTTGCATGCACTTAATACCAAATTAAGACATATAGTTTTCTTATGAATGACATAGCCAGAACTGGAGCAAATTGATATAAAAAGTGGCGAAACCGATGAGTGGCATTCCCAATTCTTTTCCACTCTCTGATGTTATGCAGCCGTGATTTCCTTCTCCGACCAACACTTCACAAGTTACAAGCGTTAATAACAACAAAATTTACATGGAACCTTACTGAAATCAAACCGTTTATAATCAAAAATCCAATCTAAAATTAACCTAAAGATTACTGCACACAGAAACTTTAAATACAATACAGAGAAACTTATTAAAACCATTTTATGAAGCCAGTTAACAAGAAATAAAAGTATACACTAAAATGGCAACTTATTGACTCCAAACCTTTTCAAAAAAAAATACAAAATTGGTGCATAAACTACGTCTCTATGGCTTTATGCGCAAACTTTGACAATAATACAAATGATTTAAGAACCTTTATAAACATGGGATCTCATGACATCAAACCTTTTTGAACAAAAAAATCCAAAAGTGGTTCATAGATGACGTCACGAGGACTACACGCGCAAACTTTGAAAATAAAACAGATAATTTGAGCCATTTTTTTGAAGTCGGTTAAAAGAAAGTATTGGTATACACGTACACAGTATGTTGTTGTACAAAGATCTATGGTTGCTATACAAAATGTGTCCCGCCTGTATCCTTCCAGCATCGGAAGCAGCAGGGTAATGCGCACATGAGCGTGTTCTTGAAGGCGTCTCGGAAGTCGCGGTTAAAGTAGGCGTATATCAACGGGTTGAGGGCAGAGTTGAAGTATCCTATCCAGAAAAGGACGCCCACTACGACATCTGGTGTCTCGCAAGGCTCCCCGCACACGTTAGTCGTTACATACCTGTAATAAAATTACTTTTTAAATGCCGCTTTGTTGATCGTCTTTTTTGTTGACTTTGTGACGTCACTCAGTGTACATACTAAGTTATTGATTGAACAATGCTGGAATTTCTATAGAATTTAAACTCACACTTTAAAAGTCGTATTTTTTTTTTGAAATTATACTTCTTTAGACACGTTATGAAAAAATGAGTGAAATATCAAGATTTTGTGTCGTATCGGCATTCCCAATTAAGTGAACAAATTAAAGGCAAGCGAAATAAAGTTATTCTTGCTTACCATAAAAAGAATGGCAACCAACACAGTAAAAAAGCACCAACAATAATTCCCAGTGTGCGAGCAGCTTTATGTTCCGCTCGCCAAGATTTACCGGCCGCTCGAAGTGAAGCTCCTGTGAATACAAATTACCATTTAACATTGATCCTTGTAAGGATTTCTCTATAGACGACTTGTTAGCGGAGTGCCAAGATGTGGATTTTCATATAAAAACAAAAACTGATCTCAAAACTCAAGGAAGTAAGAGTAAAAAGTAAAAAAAATTATCGTTGATAAAATCCGTGAAGTAATTTTATCCATTGAGTTATATTCGTGTAAATATAAGTAGATGTGTGAGCCAGTAAGGACTGAATATTGTCGATTAAACCACTACAAAAGACGTTAAATCTCCTTTCATTTAATAGGAAACTGACTGACTGACCAAAACTATGGACTTCTTATGTGAAGTATTAAACGCTCGGGCGTCCAAATTTTCGAATGATGTATGTATGTATTATGATGTCAACATTTACTGTCTCGTTTTGGCATGTTTAAAAATAGTGAATACAAATTTGCATTTTGTTACCATAATATTCATGATTTTATCTAGAATAGTTTTCTAGTTATTATATGGAACGGTATACCTTGAGAGTTAAGTTCTGTAGCCGCTTTGGCCAAGTCTCTAGTAGCGGCTGCCGATGAACAGCTTGGCCTCCAGCCGATAGCTGCTTGTCCACTCGAAGACCTCTTGTTCGAACCACCAGAGCAATACCCAGAGCTTGCGGTATCACAACTAATGTTCACAGATTTTCTTGGACTTGCTTCTTTACTAGGACATATATCCCCTAAGGCCATGACCACTTCCCCACCGAATTCCGTCTCCTCTGGTCCGACTTCGGTGAACGTGCTGTAATTGGGACTAATGTCGGATGGTCTTCTGTCGGGATGTAGGTAATGGGAATGGTGAGCCGCATGAGATGTGTGTCTCAAGTGGACAGAGTTAAGAAGAATATTCGATGATGTTCGCGTCAAAGCTTCCCTTTGTCTAATGGCCTCTCTAAATATTCTACAGTACATCGAGATCATAACTACACTTGGTATCCAGAAAGAGACACTTGAAGATATGATTGCATACACCATATTGGCTTTGAACATACAAACGTCTGGATGATGCTTTCTGTATTGCCGATGTTGTTCAGTGGTATACCATCCCATGAAGATAGGAACAAAACTGATAAATGCTGGCCAAAGCCATACGTTAGCCAGCATGAAGCAAACGGTCCTGTGTGTCATAGTCACGGGATACTCCAAAGGTCGTACGATGGCATAGTATCTATCCACTGATATACAACAGAGATGTAATATAGAAGCACTTGAGAAGTACACGTCGAGTGAATTGAATATATCACAGACTAAAGGACCGAAGAGCCAAGCGTTCGTCAGTTCAGCGCTGGCATTGAAGGTCATCGCGCATAACGCAACGAGCATATCAGCAACGGCGAGACTGACGACGTAGTAGTTGGTGAGGACTCGGAGTTTCCTGTGTCGGTGGACTGATATGATGACGAGCGCGTTGCCGAGGAGGGCGCCGAGGATGATTGTGATGAAGACCAGGCCTTTGAGGAAGAGGACGAGGGTGTGCTGCCAATCGGGACCGGGCGCGGCGGCGGCTGCCAGCGTTGAGTGCAGCTCCTGGAGGAACGCTGGAGCCGTGCCGCGCCCTCGCACTTCTACCTCGTTTCTGAAGTTTCCATCTGGAACAAAACAACATCTATACGGTTGTCATGAAAAAACATGTTTTTGAAATCAGAAATCCCTACAGTTTGAAAATTGTAGTTGATCAAAAAATTATGTTGCATCAGCTGTCAGACTTTGTTCTGGGCATATTTCATCAAACAGTTTCGCCTTTTCAACCGACTTCAAAAAAGGAGGTTGTCCTCAATTTGTCTATTTGTCGGCTAGTTTTTGCTTTATTTTATATTTAAACAATAAACTTACATTATGGCCTGCGAATCGTAAGGTCGTGGGTTCGAATCCACCAATAGACTATTGCCGTGAACCATATCCTAGCACAAGCTTAAGCTTAGTTGGAATGGTTAACAAGATTGTTAGTAATATTTCTGAAAAAAAAAGAAATATTGCTAGCTTTGTAGAAAAAAAAATATCTCTTACAATTTATTAAATTATTCATTTCTTTCGGTATTCATTCTCTTCTCGAACGGGTGAAAATCATTACCTACACCCGCGTGCATACAATATACTCCATTGTAATTCAATATGGTTTATAATGACATAAATTTACACAACGCATACAAGTCAATACAAATTAGGGTTATAAAACAATAGAATATCATCGTAGTAAATAAAAGCTGTATTTGACAGTTCAAAAAGAGAAGTACTCCGATCGTCACCAAACTTTACGAGATTATTCCCCAGGTCAATTTGAAGATTCCCTGAAAGATTCATTGAAATCGGTCCAGCCGTTTCGGAACAAACCCACACACATTTTCTTTTATATACATAGATTTGGCATTGTCAGAACTAGACCATACAGGAAGCATCAGATTTCAAATAAAAAAAATCATCAAAATCGGTTCACCCAGTCGAAAGTTATAAAGTAACAAACATAAAAAACATACAGACATATTGGAACCTCCCCCCTTTATGAAGTCGGTTGAAAAATCCTCCTAAAAAAATTAAATCACAATGAAAATAGGTACCTTAAGGTCATATAGTGAAACGCCTAATAGGCTGTTGTTAAGTTAGTAAACAATTTATCGTGACAAATATTAAAAGATACCATTTCACTACAGTAGTTAAAAGCAAGAGGCCTAAATTACATTGGAATCATAAAACAGAATTTCGATAGCATGAGAACTGCAAATAAAATTGGTACATTAAGAACATGTTTTGTTATTCAAATGAAACGACTTCGGGGGATTGTATCGGTAAGTGCTAACAAAGGTTTCAAACAGTCCATTTCTTTGATTTTCAATACACCAGCCTTGCTCAAAAGATAGGAACTTAATGAAGGAAAGCTTATTTATTCGAAATAGACCTATTTAATTCGTGCGTTTGATACTTTTCAGTTTTGCAATAAAAGTAAACAAAAATCCCCCATTATAGTCAAGAAAAAGGATATATAACAATAGTAAAGTCAGGCTACTTTATATATATCCCACCGATGGGCATAAGTCATTTCTATAAAGTGAGTTTAAAGGCAGAGTATTATAGCATAGTTCTCAACGAGCCCTAACACATATTGGCAGACTTGTCACGTCTTAAAAAAAATTAAGCCATGTATGTGTTAGCAACAGTTAGTTCTACTATATGCTAATTTAGTTTTAATGCATAAATAAATATTATAATCTGTAAAATATACTTATGAATTAGAATAAGTAAATGGACTGACTAACTTAAAAGTATAGCCGTGAGCAAAAATAAAGGGTGGGTTAAGAAAGTTTGAATATCTCGGAAGATAAAGACGCTAGCTAACTGAAATAAATTGTGCATGATAGACAATTAAATATCCTTAAAATAAAATAAAATATTTTTATTAATTTATTTATATTTCATTAAAAATATAAACTTAAACGAAAAAGGATATCTTACGTAAACTTGGATAATACAGTATTTTTCATTAAATTTTATTTTTATTTAAATTTTGCCGCCACATGGAGACAACACTAAGTACTAAAATTTACAGCAATTATTTTAATGAGTCGTAAATTTCTTCCTAAGAATTAGGTTGTAATTTTAAAAAGTTTTCGCTTATAAGCTCGTCACTACAAATCGACCTAAACGTAATATACGTTGGACTGTTTCCAACAGAACCTGTATGCCAAATGAGGGGTTACGTAATGAACATGTACCATCTGCTCCCAATCGATAGCTGGGCTTTTTGCTGCGACACGACCACTTTATTATAAGTTACAGATAATTCAACACATCATGTTTGACGAGTGAAAAGGAATGCGGTGGAAGAAGAGAAAAGAGGAGTTGTTCGGAAAGCTTCAGCGACTTAACTCGCAAAACAAACACAGAAGATCTAGATCAGGGAGACTTTTCAAAATCCGTCACACCTGCTTTGACAAAAGCGTCCCTTGGGCCCCAAAGATCACCTGTCGGTCTGTATGTTACAGGCAGATGGATGGCGCTTGAGCACGTCTTTGTATCGCAGATACTGCCCGCCGAGATTGCGTTTTCCGGCTAAGAGCTCGGATTATCCTTTGTTAAAGCGTTTAACCTTCTTAATAATTTCCAGCAAAAACAAAAACCGACTTCAAATCGAATCAAACGTTAAACACTGTTACGCGTGGACGCCCTCTTTGTTCGAATTATCTTAGGAATATTACGAAATAGAATTAATCAGAACCTAACCAAACTCTCATCAAACTACTCCCATTCAATAAAAAATGAATCATCGAAATCAGCTGGAGTGATATTGAGTTATTCGTCCATTTATCGCGCACATACTTAATGGAAATTTAAGACAAATGTGGTTTTTTCATACATGCTATTGTTAGAATTGGACCACACTGTAAGCACCAGCTGTCCACCCACTCGAAAGTTGTAAGGTAAGAAACATTTAAAAAAAACATTTGAAAACGTCCTCCCTTTTTGAAGTCGGTTGAAAAGAGAAATTCCAAATTTAAATGTTTCCTACATTGGCTGCAGGTGAGCTATGTTACTGTGTCTCTATATTGGAATGCTTCCAGCTATCAACATGGACGCTAGCCAAAAGGAAAAAAGCTTTAACCACACTTAACCGAAAACGACCACGTTGAAACGTAGCTTGGTCCGTTGCCTAATTACTGGACCGAAAAAATCTCCTGTAGAATACTTTTGGATATAAATTGCTTACAATTAGGACGCAGTAATATTTAGAAGCACTTAAGCTCGGCACAGATTCTCCGTGTTGACTTTCATCTCCAGCGTTGAGAGCAACTTACCGACTTGGTTAAAATTGTCAATTACAATTTCATGTAATTTTTAACATGTGCCTGTCATTGAAATAGGAATGTCTAGATTAATGGCGCTGAGTGACTGGAAGTTCGTATAACACATGACTATTTTTTTTCCATATGCCCTAATTCTCTCTTCTGATTGAAGTCCTGTGCCCATCAGCGGGACTTATAGATGCATTTACTTGAATTAACATAAGGACTTGGATAAAATCATAACTCTTATTTTTATTATATTTAGAAACGTTTCATAATGATGAAATATGAACAATATTTTTCGATTATACCGACATAATAATAAGCTTTCCATGTTAAAGTTTCAGCTTTTACATATATATTCCACGGTTACTCACAGGCCTTCTGTATAAATAGAATATAAGGGCATAGTCCGCCACGCACACCTAGTGTGGATTGGCATGACTTCCCATGTCTTAGAGATTTTTTCTAAGACATGTAGGCTTCCTCACGATGTTTATCTTCACCGCCGAACGTGTGGTAAATCAACATATAAAATTTCAATAACAAATTGATTAAGGCAACCGCCCGGACACTGAGTTACCACGGCTCTATGTGGACCCATTTAATTTACGTCCAGCTCTGACAATGGCACCCAAGAGAAAACTATATAAAACTTGGGACAAATGGACGGATAACTCAATATCACGCCAACCGATTTCGAGGATTAGTTTTTTTTATTGGAAAGTATGTACTTCAAGGGTAGTTTCATGAGAGTTCGGTTAGGTTCTGATTAATTCAGCCCTGTAGTTTTGGGCTCTCAAGAATAAGACTACGGTATCCCCTGCCTGTCGTAGAAGGCGACTAAAAGGGGCCTCGGGTTCACTGGGCGACAAGGGTAGGGGCCTTTGTCGTCCGCTAAAGTGGACCCGGGAAGAAGGCGACATCGGCTGGCCCGTGTAGCCTTGCACTGCGAGGGCACAGGGGGGGAGGGAGTAACCTCCCCCCGGGACGTGCTCTCCTTGAGCACAGTGCAGAGGGGCTCCGGTGCGTTCCTCTGGAGATCCCGGAGCCCCTCGTCATGCACCGAGGAAAGGGCCACCGGGGAGGTTTTAGTGGGTAAAAACCCCACATAACCGCCGCCTTCCCCCCAGAAGGCGGGGTATCTTTTTGAAGATTTCCTCCCCGTTAACAAAAAAAAAAAAAGGTTCTGATTAGTTATATTTCGTAATATTCGTACCATAATTGGGAAATAGAAAATGTTGAAGACGGTTTTTATTTTTACTCGTAAATATATTATACTTGTGTATTTAATAAGTGCTCCGTAGAGAAATATTGCTGGTAATTTTCAACTTTCCAACTGTTGTTGGGCCATAGCAATGGCTTCTGTTGTTGTACGAGGCCGGAAAGTATCTCGTACAATACAAAACTACACGTATGTTAAGAAAAAGGTATCGATTTTTTTTTTCTTAATTTAAAAATATTTTTAAAGTGTCTTGTATTGTGTATGAGTGTGTGTGTTTTTGAGCTACTGTGCATGTTCTTTATTGCAAATATTTTTATTGATTTATTTATATATCATTAAAAAACATAAACTTAAACGAAACAGGTTATCTTACATAACTATTTTTATTTTATTTTTTAATTAAACATAAATAAATAAAAATATTTATTTTATTTTAAGAATATTTAATTGTCTATCATGCACAATTTATTTCAATTAGCTAGCGTCTTTATCTTCAGAGATATTCAAACTTTCTTAACCGACCCTTTATTTTTGCTCAAGGCTATATATAACAGAATAGGCATATATATAGAAACTTCACTAGCAAATAGCAGACTTAGCCAGGTTAATTGAAAGATAACTGTTAGAACAATTAATTTATTAGACTGTGATTAGAAAATTAAGTTCAAGTGTTTAATGATAATCAAATGCCTTTGAAAACTAAATTATACAAGTCACCTATCAAAAACTACCGAACAAGGTTAATCGTACTGCTTCGCCGACCTCGCACGCTATGCCCTTGGCCGTTAACACCCTTGGTTAAACAATTTGTGCTGCTAATAATAGCATTGACTTTACTTTTAGACTTAGTTCGAACTTAGTTAAGTTACATTGCTGTGAGCTTTTATGAACTTAATGCAATAAGAAATCATAAGTAACGGAAATTGCTAATAAACTAATGGCGAGGGGCAATTACAGATAATACAAGTATATTTACTGCACTGCGAGGGGATAGAGGGATAAACCTCCCCCTCCCGGACGTGCTCTCCGAAGAGCACAGTGCAGAGGGGCTCCGGTGCGTTCCTCTGGAGATCCCGGAGGATCCCCACCATGCACCGCGGAAGGGCCACCAGGGGGGTTTTAGTAGGTAAGAACCCCCACATAACCCTGCCTTCCCCCCAGAAGGCGGGGTATCTTGTTGAAAATTTCCTCCCCGTCAAGAAGAAAAATATATTTACCTTTAAAATCAAAACCGACATAAAATCAAATGAAAACGCTTACGCGCGGAGACACTCTTCGTATTGAATTTCCGAATTATCGTAGAACCTAACCAATCTGTCATAAACTACCCTTATATTACATACTTTCCAATAAAAAATTAACCAAAATTGGTTGACTTGATATTGAGTTATTCATCAATTAGTCGCACACATACCTAATGCAAGCTAAAGACTTATATTGTCTTATCATAGATGCCATTGTCATTTTCATTGCATTCATTACAATTGGATAAAGTGGAACCGCATGGAGAGTACCAGCTTTCAAATAAAAAAAGATCAAAATCATCAAAATCGGTTCAACCATTCCAATACGATGACGTAACAAAAAAAAAACCAAATGAGAACCTCCTCCTTTTTTGGAGTTGGTTTAATTTCAATGTTACAAACCCGGCTGAAATTCGAATCTTTGGCGAATAGATCGTTTATCGGCTTAGGTACTGACCTCTCATATTTACGGGTAATACTAAACTGTCAATTTTATGTAATTGCTATTAAACATAATTTTCACTTTCTTTTAACCCTTACGAGGTAGACAGGGTATACAGCTTTTTACCAAGCTTAATAGGTCCTATTTGTGTAGGTAATGAAGGTAGTTACAAATAATACAAAATTTGTTACTGGGTATTCCAACAATGGCGGAAACACTAAAGCAGTCGGGAATGTATGCGCTTCCTCTGATATTGGCTGAATGTTAAACTTCTTCCATTTATCTCTTTAACAGGGACAGTTAACGTTGAGAAGAGAGATCTTGTATCTCTAATAACTTTGGTCATTAACCTATCTCGCATAGAAAAGTGTTAACAAATCGCATTTATATTAGTTGATTAATAAACAAACTTAATCAACATAATGAAATCAAATATTAAGAGAAGTTACAGCGTTGTTAAATCGCTTAAAATGTTTATACGAAACAATGACTCAGCGGCATTTCCATTCATATTTCATATCCAATTTAAGTTGCTCTCTATAGGCAACCAATGGCCTATAGTAAGTTGATGTCAACATAAAAGTGGTTACGTCGAGTACATAAATATTTTTTGATTACAACAAGCAAATGTTACAATGTCAAGTTAATTTGAATAAAAGGGTGAAGTGAACCGAAAAATTATACAATGCTGAGAAATACGTGACTTGAAACAATAGGTATGGCTTAGTGACCGCACGATCGACTTTACGATATTATAGTAGCCGGTTTGAAACATTTTTTTTGTTAACGGGAGGGAAATCTTCAACAAGATACGCCTTCTGGAAGACGGGGTTATGTGTGGTTTTTACCATCATAAACTCCACCGGTGGCCCTTCCTCGATGCATGATGAGGGGCTCCCGGATCTCCAGAGGAACGCACCGGAGCACAGTGCTCTTCAGAGAGCACGTCCCTGGGGAGGTTAATCCCTCCACCCCTGCGCCCTCGCAGTGCAAGGCGACATGGGCCAGCCGATGTCGCCTTTTTCCTGGATCCACTTTGGCGGACGACAAAGGCTCCCCTGGTCGCCCAGTAAACCCGAGGCCCCTTTTAGTCACCTTCTACGACAGGCAGGGGATACCGTAGTCT
Organism: Meandrusa payeni; assembly: GCA_029286785.1. NCBI lineage: Eukaryota > Metazoa > Arthropoda > Insecta > Lepidoptera > Papilionidae > Meandrusa > Meandrusa payeni. The sequence continues at coordinate 1,117,338 of JAGSMX010000023.1, forward strand.
TATTCTAGGAGCCCAGAAGTACAGGGCTGAGCGGGTTTGAAACCAATATGAATGCGAAGCGTTAATACCCTAATTGTTTAGGTGATCTACAAATCGTATGGTCGTGGGTTCGAATCCACCATCCAACACCCACATGAACAAAAAATATGTGTTTTTTTTTACAAATATTAATATTCTTGTTAACCATTCCAAATAAGCTTAGGCTTGGGTTTGGAGATGGTTCACGTCATTGCTATTTGGTCACGGCTATTGACGCTTCAGAGTTTCTAAGTTAACATTCTTTAAAAAAAATGCTTAACAATAATGTTTATAATATATGTGAAAAAAATATTATAAGCATTGTTTTTCATTTTTTACTAAATTTGTACATGACTATTTTATTAATGTAACAAATTTATTTACTGCTGGCTTTTGGGAAATCACAGTGTTTAATACCTTTGTCATTTCGCTCTCATCTTGTTGAATTTAACACACAACTTGAACCTACCACCTGTCCCAAAATGGTAAGGCTTGGAGTAGAGAGGAGGGCAAGGCAAGGGCTGCTCAAGGGAAGTTATATTATTAACGCAGCGGCATCTTCGATATTCTACAGAATGCATTTTGGGGTATGCTCAGGAAATTATCTAATTCCCCTATTCCCGTTCCACCATCAGACTTCAAGACACACTACTGGATTTCATGTTTTTACTGTTGACAGCCAATCCTGAATGGCCGCTTTGCTTCGTTTTTCATAATTCATACAGCAAAGGACTGTAGTAGCCCACGTCTGTCTTTCCCTCTGATTACAATATCGGTGTTTTCAAGAGTAGAGTGAATAGACATTTACTAAGCTAGTGCGCTTTACCATCTGCCTTTCTACTTAACATCAAGTGGAATCGTGGTCAAGCACTTAAAAAGACAATATTATGTTTCACTAGATCAACCAACAGCCCCAGAGAATTTTTGTAACTTTTTTCATACGTCAACAACACGAAAAGAAAACGTTACGTATAACAGATTCTGATGACACAAGGGAAAACAAATTCAATATAATTTTTCGCATTCAATAAAAAGTTGGCAGTTGACTCTTTGTGACGGGGGAGCGAACACAATCTTTCTTTTATTGACAGATGGGAGAAATTTGTCGAAGTCGAAACATTCCTCCCGACGGGAAAATCTAGACGTGTAAATTTCACCTCGCGATTCTCGGACTCTATTATATTGTTTTTTACGTAGAGGAAGAAACAAATGAGCATCACGTCACGTTTTCAACCGCCTCGAAAAAACAAGGAGGTTTTCAATTCAATATTTTTTTGTTCGTGCACTTATTAGCGTAGTCATTTTAAAACGATGTTTGGTTATACCTCACCGGACTCTTGTGTCGAGTTACTATAACAGAGCTTCAGACTAAGCTAGCTAAGAGCTATGCCAACTCTCACTCTAGTGAAATAATCAAAATGAGTATTTATGACTACTCTGTGTAGTTTCGTCACAAATAAAAAAATAGATGCACACACACAGCGTGAGAAATTATACTTCATAAGTATCATTAAAAGTGGTTTAGTAGACCGCATACTCTAGGCGGTCCATCAGAGTGATTCCTAGCATGGCGCGCTTCATAGCTCGATGTGCGACTTGAATTTTTTGCAGATTTTGCTCTGTGATCGTGCATGTATAAACAATCATAAATACATATAATAATTTACTCTATTTGGTTGGCCCGCTGTGTCTAAAATATTACTATTGTATGTGCCGATTTTCCCAAACTCATGCCCACGGAACGATTCGTATGTGCTCGCCACTATTCGACACACACTGATTGTTTCTTAAACAGTAATTAAAATTTTGAATTATTACTACGTTTTGTAAATACTTTTCTCTGAGTTTATGCAATTTTAATAATATTTTATTGTTTTGATATTTTTGTTCATTATTTATTAATTATAAATATAAGAAAATAAATGATGGGAAAATGAGAAGTTATGGAAGGAGTTGGTCGATTAAAAATAGATGGTGCCCGCTACTCGACCGCTATTTTAAAATGTGCTCTACAATACAAAATAGATTGGGAACCCCTGTTATATGTCATCATCTAGGACTTCGGTTATTATTGTTGATGTTTGTATGGCCGCCTGTTATTGTAGGATGCTAATGTTTATATTTACGTCAAGGTTTTCACAGTACCTTATTATATTTTGCTATCTCTATATCATATACTATCACTGTTGCACCCACCACAATGGGGATTATAGCTGTGTTTAAATAAATAAATAATTTATTAAATTTAATTTATACCAATAAATATATACGGAGAGTTAACCTCAATTATATTGGATAACTTGAAATAGTATAAAAACACATTTTTTTTCACTCCATTTTTAAACTGTTACTGCCATCATTTTTTCATAATGCGCCTGAAGAAGTACTCGTAAAACTTCAGAAATAAATATTACTACAAGAAGATTTAAATAAAGTTTAAATGAATGATATGTAAAGAGAAATATACTGCCAAACACTATCTGTGCTATTGTATTCAAAGTTCATTACTTTGACGTTGAATAACCTAGAATGAATCGTAACGGATTGCATCGATTCTTAGCTGGAAGTAGAGCATGATTTCTTCACATTCAAATGGAATATAGGGGCCAGAACTACGTAATATAATTATAATACTTTAAATAATAGCGTTTAACGTTTGATTTGAAGTCGGCTTTTGTTTTTTAACCTTTTTTTTGTTAACGAGGAGGAAATCTTCAAAAAGATACCCCGCTTTCTGGGGGGAAGGCGGCGGTTATGTGGGGTTTTTACACACTAAAATCTTCCGGTGGCCCTTCCTCGGTACATGGTGAGGGGCTCCGGGATCTCTAGTGGAACGCACCGGAGCCACTCCGCACTGTGCTCAAGGAGAGCACTTCCCGGGGGGGGAGGTTTCTTCCTCCCCTCCTGTGCCCTCGCAGTGCAAGGCGACATGCCCCTTGGCGGACGACAAAGGCCCCCTTGTCACCCAGTGAACCCGAGGCCCCTTTTAGTCGCCTTCTTCGACAGGCAGGGGATACCGTAGTCTTATTCTTGAGAGCCCAGAACTACATGGCTGATTTGTTTTTTAACCTACTTCAAAAAAGGAGATGGATCTTAATTAGTTGTATGTTTGTTACCTTTCGAATGGATGATTCTTTTTTTATTTGAAAGATGGCGCTTCCCGTGTGGTCTAATTTTGATCCATGAGAAAAACGTATTAGTTTTAAATATCCGTTAAGTAAGTAAGCTAAAAATGGACGAATAACTCAATATCGCGGTAATCGATTTCGATGATTCATTTTTTATTAGAAAGGATGTCACTTCAAGGGCAGTTTTATGTGAGTTTGGTTAAGTTCTGATTTACGAAAGGGAATTATTTCGTAATTTTCCTACTATAATTAGGAAATACAAATTCGACGTAATAATGTTTTTGTTTCTACTCTTAAAATATATCTGTGTAAATGATCCACAGATCTTTCAAGAAAAAGAAAACTATAGCTGTATTCGGACCGTACACGATCGTATGATTTTTGAAGCAAATACACGGACAACAATGTAAGCACCAGCTCGTACAGCTTCGTCCCTGAATCAATACAATGATAGGATTATCACAGTAACGAAGTCACCTGTCGGATGCCGGGGCACCTCCATTGTAGCGAACGCGGAGGTAAACGCTTTAATTTAGTTTACAAAGCCCGTTGTAGCACTTAATGGACGTCGCTAGAGAATGGAGTGCTCTTACAAAGTTCGATTTTGAAAATCTATAGCCTAAGAGCTAGGTAACCCAGTTATAGAATCGTGGTTGTTGACCAACCGATATGTTTCCATCAGTTCTAAATGTTTTTCAATGTTCATCTGTGTTTTTTTTTCAAGTTTGTTACCTCATAACTCACGACAGGATGGACAGATTTTAATGATTCTTTCTTTATTTGAAAACTAGTTCTTCCCATAGGGGCATCCATGAGAAAACCAATGTTAAATTTGCATCAATTATGTGCGCCACAAATGACCGAATGAGTCAATATTCCAACAACCAATTTAGATGATTAATTTTTTTGGAATTAAAGTTATATAGTTCGATGCCAATTTGGTTAACGTTAAAATTACAGCCTTTATATATAATATAAATGTCCCACTGCTGGGGGCAAGCCTTCTCTGTAAAGAAAGTATAAGGGAATAGTCCGCCACGCGACCCTAGTGCGGTTTAGCAGACTTCACATGCCTTAGAAAAAATTTCTAAGACGTGTACCTTTCCTCACTATATTTACCTTCACTGCGGAGCGCATGGTAATTCAGCACATAAAATTGCAACAACAAATTTATTCGTGCCGGCACCGGGGATCGAACTCGGGTTGCTAGCGTACTATGCAACTTGAGCCATCCGCCCGGACACTCAGCTACCACGGCTCAATAAACGTTAACCTCAAGAAATTTGGTTGGGTTAGCTGATTTTAAATGATTTTAAGTGCCCCCCGAAGGGTTCTCGGCTTGTCGTGCCGGAGGGGCTCAGTAGCCGTGGGGGGCGCTTACGAGCGCCAGGACCGCACCCCACGGTGAAGCGAAGAGGAACCCTCAAGCTGGCCGGCGAGGTAGGGCCGTTACCAGGCGGGCTCGCTGAAGCCTGCCGAGAGTGTGTCGATGGGCCGTGGAAGGCGGTTTATCCGCCTTCCATGGCCGGGAGGTAGTCGCGGAGGAATAGGAGTGTTGGTGTGTTGTTGCCTCGCTCCCTATCCCCCGCGACTAAGTGGTGCCGCACCGCAGTTGCGGCGCGGTGGGGCTGCGGCAGGAGAGGCGACTCTCCTGCTGCGGCCGTTTGGCTAGCGGCGGAGCCTAACATCTTGGCCGCCGCTGGGGCTGGGGGGGCGAGGTGGCAGCTCGTATTCTGGGCCCCCAAGGCCTCCAGGTGACGGACTCGGGGAGTTTGTGACCCACTTACGGAAGTCGTGCATAAAGGCGCGTCCTATGTTCCGGCGCACCTTGCCTGGTCGGCAGCGAGGGGGAGGGTCGTCCTCCCCCGGGACGGGGATCTCGAAAGGCGTTCAGGTCGCAGGCGGGGCCGCGGTGCGTGCGCAAGCGATCCCGTAGCCCCGCCGTACGCGACACTGGTGGAACATCTTGTGGGTTTGGTCGGTGAGGGCCCGACATAACTCGTCCTTCCCCGGGGACGATTACGCGGCTAGATGCGTTCCCACAAGTAAAACAAAAAAGCTGATTTTAAGTGACCATTGTCACACATTAATATCTACAATATAAAAGGAATACTGTAGGTACATCGATTTCTCAAAAAACTTTCTAAGAATGTGAAGTTCGCCAACCCTTACTAGGGCCGAAACTTAATTATGTTGTTTATTAGGTCCATACAAAGTTTTTCATCATAATAGAGAAAGAATCGATACCAATACCACTCAAAGTCACCCCAAGGGATGGAGGCACGTGTGTTATTACACGCGTCAATGCATGTTGTGTACATCTGTTGCCTTTCAACTTAAAATTAATACTTAGACTACTGTAATGCTGGTCTTGAGACAAACCGTATATACTGTTTTATTTTTATTTATAAATTTTAATTTTCGTAAAATAAGAGCACAAAAAGCAGACTTAATGCAAAAAGGCATTCTGTGCCAGTCTTCCTTGGGGTCGTATAGAAACGAAGTAACAAGTACAAGCATAAAGAAAAAAAAGTAACATAAATATACATAAATAAAAAAGCTAAATCATAAACATTACAATTATATGTAACAATAAAGAAATACATATACAATTATATAGATAAAGATTATTTCGATTACAATTTGAAACTTTTAAGGTTAATTGTTCATTTTACTTAGTTACAAAAAGGTTGTACTCAATGCCACGAGGGCATTCTCTGCCAGTTGATGCGTCAATAGCCTAATGGTTTAGGGTATTGTCTGTGAAACATAAGTCGTAGGTTCCGATCCACCATTAGACTATTGACGTGAACCATCTCCTAACACAAGCTTAGTTGGAATTGTTAGTAAGAACGTTGTTAATATTTGTCAAGAAAAAATACTGGTAGGAAACTTTTTTGAAAAATTCTAACTTATTTTGTAAAAAGACAATGACGGATGAAAGCTACATTATCAGGGAAGGGTATATGATAAACCACTCCAGGAAAACGAGTCTAGGCGACCTCATTTCTCCCTCGCCTGTTCGAGGCCTTCCCTCGTCTTAACGCTGAGAAAAACGAAATCAAGCGTTAAACGTTACTACGCGCGAACGCCCTCTTTGTATTTCCGAATTATTGGAATTTTACTTCATTATATTTATTCTTTTATTCTGAATTTAACTTCACTTAAAATTGCAATAAACAAATTCATTGATCGAAGGATCGAGGATCGAACTCGGGTACTTACCGTACTTCGCAACTTGAGGCCTACGCCCTGACACTGAGCTACCACGTCTTGCAATGTGGTATACTGTTGTATACTTAATATAATAACGAGAATTAATACTCGTTATCATATTAAATTGGATTAAACCACGTCTTATGTTTTATAGTCTTTTTGTATTAACTAATTTAGAGCCTACGGTATAATATACAGCGTATTTTCTCCGCAAACACTGATGCCTTTTTACGCAACAAAAACACATTTACAGAGAATACAAAAAACTTACGAAATTTTCCTTTCTTTCACTTTATTTAACTTAAATTTATTTTCGTCCGGGGAGTGAAACAATATTTCTTCTATTGTCATGGGGGAAGACATGTCAAAACAAAAAGATGTAAACGAAGACAACATCTCTGAACGAACGATGGTTCAAAGACTTCGCTCGTATACATTTTCGAAGCGTATTTTTTTAAGTCTTTACAGTTTCGGAGTGAATAGCGCTACCGATGTCAATTTCAATAAGAATATATTTAAAACAAAATTGATGAATAATATGCCAATGCCCGTAACAAAGCAATCTATATAACAAAACAATATACAATATATAACAATATAACAATATATATATATATATATATATATATATATATATATATATATATATATATATATATATATATATATATATATGAGTATATAACAATATATATATATAGAGGTCGTATCGAGACTCGTTTTCCTGGAGTGGTTTATCATATACCCTTCCCTGATAATGTAGCTTGCATCCGTCATTGTCTCTACAAAATAAGTTAGAGCGGCTACTGAGCCCCTCCGGCACGACAAACCGAGAACCCTTCGGGGGCACTTAAAATCATTTAAATTCAGCTAACCCAACCAAATTTCTTGAGGTTAACGTTTATTGAGCCGTGGTAGCTGAGTGTCCGGGCGGATGGCTCAAGTTGCATAGTACGCTAGCAACCCGGGTTCGATCCCCGGTGCCGGCACGAATAAATTTGTTGTTGCAATTTTATGTGCTGAATTACCATGCGCTCCGCAGTGAAGGTAAATATAGTGAGGAAAGGTACACGTCTTAGAAATTTTTTCTAAGGCATGTGAAGTCTGCTAAACCGCACTAGGGTCGCGTGGCGGACTGTGCCCGTAGAGTATACCCTTACAGAGAAGGCCTGTGCCCAACAGTGGGACATATATATTATATATAAAGGCTGTTTCGGAGTGAATAGCGCTACCGATGTCAATTTCATATAAGAATACAAATATTTAAAACAAAATTGATGAATAATATGCCAATGCCCGTAACAAAGCAATTTATATAACAAAACAATATACAATATATTTATATATATATATATATATATATAAATGAGAAAGTGTATTTACTTTCACTGTTAGTCCTTTTTATTGAAATAGGACGTGTAGGACCTTGTTTATGCTCTTTTTAATAGATAGTAGATATATGTAAGTTGGTATGATTACAATGGATACGAAGAATAACCATTCACTGTTAAAAAATGTATCTATTTATAAAAAAGTGTGTGGGTATGTTTTGTATAGGCTCCGACACGGTTGGGCCGATTTCAATGAAACTTTCAGGGAATCTTCAAATTGACCTGGCTGATACTGTAACGTTTGGTGACGATCGGAGCACTCCTCTTTGTAAACTAACAAACAAGTTATACGTCGTACTTTTATTTCTGACATTAACTTGAGCCCGATATGTTTTTGTATAAATGATAAGAATGATATTGTATTTACTGATATGTACATGGGTGTAGGTAATGATCTTTACCCGTTCGAGAAGAGAATAGAAGAAAATGAATATGAAGAGAAATTATTTAAATAAAATAAACCAAAATTTACGCTAGTGCAATATATAAATAAATAATACAAAATCAAAATATAAAAAATACGTTATATAAGTACATATGTATATTCTCGGGTAGTCAAAGACATTGCCTTTTTCCACGAAGCTTATCAGGTCCGACTTCAAAAGGACAGAAAATTAAGAACATCCTGTTCTTAATTTTCCTTTAATGATCAAAAGCGATTTTGATTTGTTTTGTTTGAAAGGGCTTGGTTTCAATAAGTTCTCATATAGCTTATGTTGACATAGAGCCTTGGGATCAATAGATTAATTTCTATTTCATAATATTCTTACGATAATTCGGAAATACAAAGAGGGCGTCCACGTGTAATAACGTTTAACGTTTGATTCGATTTGAAGTCGGTTTTAATTTTTACTGATATTTTTTTTTCTCTTTATTGTGGCAACAAACAGTCGTTATTGTCTGTTATGTTACATTATATATTTTTTACAAGTTCTTATCGACCAACAGTACCGAGAATGTTTAGTTTATGGTAATTTACAATTTGCATCCGCGTACAATCTAGAAGAAGCAAACAGAATCGAGTCAGGAGAATTTACTTACAATTAAAGTTTTGAAATGAAAATGAGTTGCTAAAAATATCCACTTCTGAAGCTAAGTCCTCCACGTTGCAGAAATTGTCATTGTAATAGTGCAAACTTCCGATTAGGAAAAGATTCAAACGATTTACTCGTTTGAATTCGGTTGAACATTCAGATAGAATTCTAAATTTTTATACTAAATTTATTTGCAAATATAGCCGACATATGTTGATTACAATATCCATGAATAATATTAATCAAGGGCATGGAATACTATCGATCAAAGGCGCCTATAGCGTGCAAGGCCGGTACAGCTTTCCTAGCCTTGTACTTCATTACACGACTTACTTATGAGCTTTCATTAATAATTCAAATAAATAATAGATAGATAGATATAAATTTATTGTACACAAAAATGAAACAAAAGGCATTACATAATACATTTTACAATTTGTTGTACAATGGGCGACCTTATCGCTAAGAGCGATCTCTTCCAGGCAACCTGTCTATGGACAAGAAATATATGAACAAAACAGGACGATGGCGTTCAACTACAATTAAGTTAAGTATTAAAACAAATCTATATATATAATCAATAACCCACACTAAATATACCTTATCATTAAATATATTAATACATAAAATATAAATATTTCATAGTTCCGACGAAATTGATTGATAACGCTGCACTAGCAAATTCTTAAAAGCAGGTAAGGAACAAGTCGAACAGAATTAGGCATTCCACAGTCTAGTAGCCTGCAATGTGAATGACTTCCCATAAAAGTTTGAGGAATGAGTAGGAGTTTAAGTTCAAGGATTTCAGAGGAACGTAAGGGTAGGAGATCGGAAAAGTGTATAAATTCAAAACGTTCTTTAAGGTAAACTGGAGTAGATGGAATGAAGAGGATGCTATAAAGAAGAGAAAGGTTATGTGCATTTCGACGATAACGGATTGGTAACCATTTTAGCTTGTTGCGATATTCAGAAACGTGATCATATTTACGTAACCCAAATATAAGGCGGATGGAGAAATTTTGCAGTCGCACAAGTTTGTCAAGCTGCTCTTCCGTCAAGTCAGCATAGCAGGCGTCGGCGTAATCAAGAATAGGAAGCAGCAAGGATTGCGTAAGGGCAATTTTGGTGGTAGTACTCGTAGGAAGGAAATTTCGCAGAGGTTTAAGAGAGAGTAAGAATTTAAAATTAATATACTGTATTAAATACTTATTTATCAACTGGCTGCTCTCCGCGGTATTTCCCGCGGTTAAAAACTACAGTACCTGGATGACCGAGCCTTGCTCGTGCGGTTTTTTATACATTGATTCTTAGCCTTAAGCGAGTGACTGCACCATCTTTTTGTTTCAAAAATTCTTTTTTCTTTTCTTTTTTTTTAAAAAAAAAAGAAAGCTAGCAATATTTATTTTTATTATTTTTTTTTCAGAAATATTACTAACAATCTTGTTAACCATTCCAACTAAGCTTAAGCTTGTGCTAGGGCATGGTTCACGGCAATAGTCGAATAGTGGACTCGAACCCACGACTTTACGATTCGCAGGCCGTACCCTAAACCATTAGGCTATTGGCGCTTCTTTTTTTTGTAATTCTTCTGTATGTTCTATCACTATCCGTCGCCACCAAATAAGACCTATCTCCGCACGCTATGTCTAGTGTACCATTGTACTTTTGTGTATTTTTACTTTATTATTTATTTTTTTCTTATGTTATCTCATTCTTACTTTTAATCGAATGCAAATTTCATATAGAGTTTAACTCATGAGCTAAGTGAAGTCACTTGGTGGTTTTTTCCCTTTTCTGACGTTCACGAAGTTTCACGAGAAATTATTATTTCAATTGTAATAGATTTTTTATCTGTATAAAACGTTTATTCCCTATCTCACAGCAGACGTTTGAATTATATAAAAGAATAGAATTCTGGAATTCTGAATCTGTATTAGCAAGTTAAGAAAGATGTTTACCGATGTCACATTGAAATATTTCCCACATATTTGGTCTCTATCCAAAAAAATATTGGAACCAGATTGGTATAATTATGTAATTTGAATCCTCCATATCGCCCGACCTTGCGCTTCCAGTTTGATATTTATTGCGCTGCCTTCCAAAGAGAACATCTTAAATTATATAATTTTATATCTTTCTTATAATATGCTACAATATAGTGTATATTTAATATTTTTTTATGTATTTTAATTATTTATGTATTGTATAATTTCTAATCACTAATCACTAATTAACTATTAACCATTTGGTATGTCAAAGTGCAATTCCCACTTAGGGAATGTCTTAGATGGAAAACGCTTAAATTAATTTTTCAAATTTCTCCTAAAAACGCCTATGATTTATTGTGATTAACCGTAGAGAAAGACTGATACATGCATTACAATTTCTAAACACGCAGATTAAAAAAATCAATGCTCTTTTCTTCTTGGCGAATTAAATCCAGTAATTCCAGTTCATACTTCAAGACGCATTTTAAAAAACACCTCTTTGATATTTAATTTGACGTGATATTTTTAGAATATATAGGAATATATAGGAATATAGGTTCGAATCCACTATTCGATGGATCTCCTAGCATAATCTTAAGCTTAGTTTAAAGGGTTAACAAGAATATTAGTAATATTTGTGAAATAAAATTTTAGCATTGAATCAAATGTCCCATGTATAATATGTCCCACTACCTGTCACCAATTCACTGAGTAATGTAACGTCGTAGGTTCAAACTAATCAAGGAGGTATTCTCTTGAAAAAGAATAGGAGAGCGAGTTCAAACCCACTTACGCAATTCTGACGGTAGTCTGAAGCTACCCTTAAATTCAAATAGAAGAAGTGCCTCGTTGTAAGGCCAGGCACGTTTCGAGGAAACGACTCTAGCGACAAGGTGAATTGGAAATGGCTCCTTTATGAACCTACTAATGACGTAATAGTTTTTCTAGGTTTGGTGATAAAAGATTTTCATGCCCAAATGGGAAAAAAATCTAAGTTTCGACTTTGTTTGACGATATTATCCGTCTGTGCCCATTGTATGGCTGGACTCACATAAAGGTTCCAAATAAAGTTTATGAAAAGCAGACTGTCTGCCTCGTTATGAAAAGTTTATAGACCTATATAAGTTTGTATAGGTTTTATATAGCTTATCCTATTAGGTGATTCGGACAAATGCTATAATTTATTCGGAGGAAACGAGGTCTTAATTAACAAAATTAAATTACAACAAAGCAGAAGGACTACGGGTTATAAGTAAGTTTAAAGGAATGATAATTCCTTTTTACGGGATTTTTTTTTATGCGTGTAAACTACCGCTTGACCATGATCCCACCTGGTGTTAAGTGGTGATATAGTCGAAAGATAGTACGCGCTAGTTTAATAAGTGCCTATTCACTCTACTCTTGAAGGCTCCCACGTCGTACTTGGACGGAAAGACTGACGTCGGCTACTTATTCCACTCCTTTGCTGTACGCACTATGAACGATAACTCAAATCGCTTCGTTCGGACGCGCGGAACATCGACTATAAAAGGGTGGAGACCCGCCGAGTGTCTAAACGTCCGAAGGTAGAATGGGGATGGGGGAATTAACTCGTGTAATTCCTGTGCACACTCTCCAAAGTGTAATCTGTAAAACACAACTGTACAAAGGATAAATGAGCAACCCAATTGGTATGAAGAGTACGACCAGTACCTCACATAGTGGATGAAACGCAAGTGAATGATAAAACGGCAAGGGAACCACCGAAGAGTTTAAATCATTATAAAAAAAAAACTAGGAGATTGTCTAAACCTACGACCGTAAATTCCAAAGACTTTACCTAAATTATTATAACTTACAGACCATCAAAGGAGTATCACAGAAATTAAATGTAACAAGTATATTTATGACTTAAAAAACAGACTTCAAATCGAATCAAACGTTAATTCAATTTAAGTCTTATTTAGTTTTCTCATAATTTCCATTCTCAGAGCTGGACCAAATTACCTCTGGTCCTCACAAGCAGCATCGGCTTTCAAATAAAAATAGAATCATCTAAATCGGTTCACCCACTCGAAAGCTCTTAGGTAACAAACAAAAAATTCAGAATTTTTTTATATAGTTTCTAAGTGCTTGACTACGATCCCACCTGCTGTTAAGTGGAAATGCAGTCCTGGATGGTAAGGCACACTAGCTTAATAAATGCCTATTCACTCCACTCTTGAAAACACACACATTGTAATGAGAAGGAAAGACAGACGCGGGCAAACTATTCCAGTCGGATTTGTTTTCACGTTTCGGATTTGGATGTTCACAACAAAAGGATGAAATCCCGAAGTGCGTCTAGTAATCCGATGGTGGAACTGCTTTGAAATCAATTGAAAAATATGCAAAAAAATCTTGCCACAGCTTTTGCTGTTGGTGAAATATCCCCCTCACGATATGTCGATATTCTGTTTCCCCGGTCGGTGAGATAATTCCAAACTAAAATCCCCCTCCTCTTGCTTATCCTCTCGACCCGTCCTTTCCAAACTCCGACACCTGCTACTTCATTGTTGTTTGGGATGTTCATTTTCCCCTATTCACCGAACATAACGTGAGCTACTTATTTCCTTACCGTCTGTTATTGCAAAATATATTACACTGTACAAAGCAATCATCTCTTAGTTTGTACAGTATTATCATTTAATTTAATATATTACTTACCTTAAAAACTTAATGTACGCTTCTACGGATTTACTGTTTGTGACTCATGGAAGGCACTGTCTCCTGTCATACAGGTACACTATACCTAGTTCAAGAGACAGAGCTCCTATATATTGTAACATGTTTGTTTGTGTGATATTAATAAAGTTATTATTTTCTGTTTTACCGACTTCAAAAAAGTAATAAGACCTTATATATTTGTACATTGAAGTTATAGGATAAAAAATTACATCAAATACCTTATGTTATAATGAAGTTTTTTTTTAAATGAAAGCTAGCTGTCTTTCTTTTGTTTTTTTAAGAAAACATTACTAACTTCTTGTTAACCATTCCAACTAAGCTTAATCTTGTGCTAGGAGATAATTCACGTCAAAAGTCGAATGGTGGATTCTTACGATTCGCACATCGTACCCTAAACCATTAGGCTAGTAACGTTAGTGTTAATTTAAATAAGACGGCCATACTTTGATCCCATAGATAACAATAGCCTGAACCTTAAACTGGCCATAAATTTCAACAAGTGATTTTTTATTACGTAAAACAGTAACCTGGGCCTGAGTTTCGATTTTGATTATGAAATGATAAAGTCAAACGCTTTAGTCCAAAATAAGCTAGCAATACTTACGTAAAATGCAATTTTAAAATCAAATAATGAAGGATGCGACCAATAAGACGGTGCCTATTTCCCTTTTACAAAAATTCACGTAACGGTTGTGAGAATATTTCAAGTATTATAACTCTACAACACTGCATCATTTATTGTGAATATAAGTGAATATCTTTTTGGGCATCCAACCATAATTTAGAGTATTGTAACATATACTTGATAAAATTAAATTTGGAAATTTTTCAATAAAAATATATTAAAAAAATCCAAATAAAATCAATAAAATGAATAAAAATTAAAATTATAAAATAAAACTAATTTATATTATACATAATTCCCAAAAACTAATTTATCTAAAGTATTTTTTTTGTTCTCAAAACTAAAACTCTACGAAATATTACTTTTACAGCTTTTAAGCTTAATTAAAAAAGGTAAATAAAATAGGTACCTTTTTTACGTAATTATTCTTGGAGAAATATGTAATAAATATAACTTACTTTTAAGTACTTTTTAAACTTATGATTGTATATTATATATTAATACCTTCATCCAATCCATATATACCGCTTCCATTTCCTTTCACTATGATATTGTACGTTGGGTTTTCAGAGAAAAACTTATCCACTTTTTACATAACAATTAATCTCACGTCTTGAAACTATTCGCCAGAATTACTCGTAGCCATTATGTTTACGAAAATAATTATGACCCGCAAAGCGATGAGACGTAGGCGTGCTACGACCGCCGTCTTCGAGAGCGAACTGCCGTAGCCGAGTGCTACGATGTTACATGTATATTGAAATTTTCTGTCCCTATCGGATCTTTGGGGATATAGTGTTTGCATCCTTGTCCATAAGTACGTCTCTCAACATTAGATGTAGCCAACTGTATTTGCTGAAGGCTTCTACTGAAGTCATTGTTGCCGTTTCGACATTAAAATTTTTCTTTTAGACCGTGCAAATTGACTAAGAGAGGACTATTACTGACTTGATACATCTAACTTATAATAACTTAATAAAGTGCAAATAATTATATACATAATTGCGATAACATTTTTCAAAATATGGCCAGATTAATGATGGGATTATTCCATGAATAATTTTGATGTGTAATCCATTTTATTCAGCTTAATTTTTTATTTATCATTTTAAATGAAATGGATTTGAAGTTTATCAATTTAACATATTCTGTAATCGTTTTGTGGCTGTGTCAAAAACAATCACGCGTATTATCTTAATTAATGTGTAACATCCAACATTAACTTTGTTGGGTATACAATATGATTTCACTTTTGTTGTATAGATAAAAGTTAAGTCCCAAAATAATTAATATTATAACTAGTATTTATTTATAAATCTCACCACACGTCTACAGGGGTGTCTGGAAGAGATAGTTTTTAGTGGTAAAGCCACCCTTGCCCAGTTTTAAGTAGATGTAATATTTCTATTACTATAATTATTTGTGTGATGTAGAATTGAGCAAAAAAGAATTTATTTTCAACCACTTATATTATAACCAATTTCCATTGGTGAGGTTTATCAGGTCTTGTTTGTCTGTTATAAAGAAAAATTAATTTATCTTACACATAATTTGTTTCACTATACAAAAATGAGTATCTAAGATGAGACTGCTTAAAGTAAATCGCCACTGTGCCTTAAATGTTGGACATTCACACGAGAAAAGGTCAGCCTTTCATAAAAAAGTCATCGTGTTTGTCTTGACCGTGACATAGTATGCACACAATATTCGAGGTTCTCTAGAAGTTTTCTCAAGAAAAAGCTTTTGAGCTTCATTAACAGTGAATTTTGTCTCGACATGAAACTGTGACATACGTAAAGTGCACCAATCTAAGCACTAGTGCCCCGTGGCGTTCTATACACCTGTACTATCTTTACTGAGGTGAACAAATAACATAAGTTTTCAAATCGTCAATTGTTTATTTTATAAACATCGTTCTTACAATGACAAAATATTAAAATAAATTTGTTATTTCCTTTATACATTGTTGTCTTTTCTTCGTATAACAAAGTGATGTTTCCGTGCTGGCTGCAATAATGAATCAATTAAAATAAAATAAGAAGGGGAGAGCGCTGAGGCAAGTGAATTATTTAAAACAACACCAGTCCGAGACAATTTCATTGCAAAATGCCTGCTACTTGGCGGCCATTGTTTTTATTAAAAAAATGAGCTCTGACGGCTTTAACGATAACTTAGTAGACAGAGTTTATTTTTTTTCTTATGGAAGAACTACATAGTTGGTTAGAGAGGCTACTTCACCGGATTGAGAGGTCATAGCTTTGCCTGAATCTCTAAACAGAGACGCTAATCGCAAACCACTTTTTATAGAGCTCTTTTAAGTCCGAATATAACATAGACATAAATTTTCTAAGACATGTGAAGTCTGCTAACTCGCACTAGGACTGCGTGGCGGACTATGAACTTATACTCTCTTTAAAGAGAAGACCTGTGGCTAATAGTGTGACCTGTCTATATGCATATATCGGCATGAGGGTGCCTTCTCATTATGTGTAAGAATGACTTAATAATTTTGTAAACAATTTCACAAAGTAATAAAAATATTTGATAAGTTGGTATGCATGTGTAAGCGAGGCAAACACCCGTGTGAAAGAGAAACAATATTTATATAGTTTATTATTAAAGTTATTTTTTATCAAAATTACCACCCTTAAATATAGGCTGTAACTTTAAGAAGCTCAAAATAAAAACCTATTGGAAAAAAATTCGTTTTACACTTTGCTACGTACAAAAAACTTTAAAAGACCCAATAAACGTGGTGAAAAATGTACAGTGATTGTAGTTCCGTCCCTCTCGCACCCTATAAACCTTGAAACTTATAAATGTTGGGTTTGAAGACAAAAGGCGGTCGTATTTTGACTTTTTGTTTTCGTATTCCTCCTTCAAATTTAACCCTTAACCTCGACAGCATAAAATTGTATATAACATAATATCAAATAGCGTGTTCTTATATTTGGTCGTGTATTGTTCTTTTATCTACCATCTATAAACATTGATTTTCATTATACCAGCTTACATTTTGATAGTAACGGCATCGTAGCTTTTGTAAGTTTTCTATTAGTTTCAGTACCGTTCGAAAAATTCAAATTATTAAAGACACTATGAATTATTTATGAGAATCTCGAACTTCTTTTACAACTTTTTATAGCGGAGAACATAGACGATGCCGTGGCTTACCTTCAGTTAAGACATGATTATTCGCCAAACTAGATGAAATTCTGTGGATGGTTTTTTGCGATTCAAATACGTCCGTGCGAATCACTTAATACATGATTGATCATGTATTACGTCTATTAGTACAGAACAACGATAAACCATCAGTTTTACTGTTTCATAAATATACCGGATCGACCTGGGGTCACTCAAAAAAAACAGTGGGAACTAGAAGTACTTTAAACTATTTGGTTAAACCAGTGAGTAAAGCTCAAACTTGGTGGGGTTGAGATTACGACCCTAGCTTACAGCCCAACTAAGGTCTTCCAGTTTGTGTACCCACCTTCAATATCCTAAAAAAAACTGTGCGCCCGTTATTTCTTTGACAGAGCTAATAATAACAGAAATATCCGGTGTCAGTTTGCCAGGTAGTGAGTGATTTTCTAAATCGAGAGTCCCCGGCCATTGAGTCACTACGGCCGCGTTGCGATGTTTGCCTTACTTGACAGAGGAGGCCAGTGATCACATGTATGGTACAATAGTATTTCCTTTCAGTATCAGAAATATCAGCTTCCGGTATCATTTATGATTTAAATTGAGTCCATTATCGCAGTTCACATACCAAATCCGCTGACCCAAATCCCTTGAACACGTCTTCACAAAAGCGAAAACATCTTACAAAATACTAAAGCAAGCGAATTGGTCTGTATTCAGCTGAGAAAAAGCCATCTCTCAAATATCATAAATGGACTACGTTTACGTACTATTACAACCGATCAACGTTACTGGAGTTAGACAGAAAAATATATGGGTTAACTTTGACGATTAATAATTTTTATGTTCAATATTCATTCGCGTGAATTTTCGTTACATGGCAGGAGATAAAGGAGTTTTGTATTATAAAAAAAGATAAAAAAGAAAAGGCAACCAGCTTAGCTATGTGCTGCATGAGGAAGTGAATATGCTGATTATTAGCTCGTGCCGTGAGCTCGTGTTTTATAATTTCTGCAGGTATTACAATTCATTGAACATCGGAAACAATTCTTATGCTATAAGTAACTTATATTAAAAAAACAAACCATAGACCCAAACTTAACAAAAACTAAACATCAAGTAAGTAATTGCGAATGTCGCCCGTAATAACTTACTTATTGTAAGTTATCACTGCCACCTGAAGCTGACCTGTCAAAATCTTCGAGACGTTTACTTACGCGTTACTTTTAGATTTTCATTGTAAAAGCCTGCGTAGCTTTCATACTTAACTAATAATAACAGCGTTTAATTTAGAGTTTGATGGACGGGGTTGGCTTATAGCGAAATGTCTGTCAAAATCGCCAACGATTTCAGAATTCAGTGTCTACTACCACTAATTTGGGAAGCTGAAAAAAGGTAACGATACGGTATACTTCTACAAAGTAGAAGGGGTTAAAAAACTATTCGTACTAGTATTATATATGTAAAACATTTAGCAGAGACTAGAGAATAAATTATTGGCAAATGGTATAGCTACTACCCTATGGTTACTATTTTATCTCGAGGTCTCAAACATAAGTTCCGTGGTATTCAAGATTTTAAAATAAAAAACATCGCTACATACATGCGTATAACATATATATACACACACACACACAGTTCATAATATCCTCGTCATTTTCTTGCTTTTAAATAATTTTACACTTTAAGGTGAAAACTCTTCGTATAAGGAATGGTTATTTTATTAGGATTTTCAAAGAACTCACAGGATGCTCTCCTCACAAGAATTTCCGCTGCCAAGAATTATCTTAACCAAAGCTCTTTGTAGAAACTTAGTTATATGTCATACATATGAACAGTGTACACGCCAAAACGAGAATGTTTCAACATGCAGCGATTATATAAAGGTAGGTATGACGTCAATAACAATGTTTTGGAACCTTCTGTGAAAGATAAAGCTATTAAAACGTACCACCTCCTCGTCGGTATAGCTTTATCGCTTTCTAAACCTAATCTTTGAGCAAGGAGAAACTAAATATTATTCAATATATATAGGAATAAACAAAACGTCCAAAAATTTCAAAAATTTCATTTTGGATCAAAAATGCTATAACTTCGCTATTCTGTAACCAAAATAATTTTAATATTATGATCAAAAATATTTAAATAAAGAAATTATTGCCTAACTTTATTTCTTGTTATAGTTCTATGAAGAAATACACGGTTTTTAATAAGCAACGAAGCGTACCCCTTCTTCATAATGCTTTCAAGTTAAGTGCTTTTTAAAAGTTATTGCCGCGGCGTATTTTAAAACAAATAAAGCTTCAAGAGAATGAAAATAGCTTTCGTAGTGACGTACGGAAACAATTTTAAGACTAAAAGAGAAATCCTCGACAATAACTCGATTAATTTGTATCGTTTGTATAAAAGGACTTTTTAATTTTATGTTAGTTAAATTAGTAGATTTTGTGGTCGTAATACGAATATACATTGAATAACTAGACATTTGACACTATTCTTCATTCACTATCTATATCGACTGTATCAGTATTGTACACTGTATATGAAAATAAAATGATAAATGTATTATAGAGGGCCTATATGCAAAGAGCGTAGCTTAGGTTCTACGCTGCGTAGCCAGGCGTAGAGCCTAAATTACTTGACCACACGATAACGTAATGTGACTTCATCATATCACAGGTGTGCACCGCATGTATGATAACGTCACACGACGTAATCGAGGGGAAAATTTTGGGCATTCCGGTCAAAGTGAATTGTGACAGTCTAAGCATATAAGCACCCATTTACTTTATATATCTATATATATAAAAGACAAAGTATGTGGGTATATGCCAAATAGGCTTCGAAATAGCTGGACCGATGTCAATTAACCTTTCGAATTAGGGAATCTTCAGATTGACCTGGCGAGTAATCTTGTAAAGTTTGGTGATGATCGCAACACTCCTCCTTTAGAACTGTCAAATACAGCTATTATTTACTATGATGAAATTCTTTTGTTTTATAACCCAAATTTTTATTGACACGTGCGTTGTGTATATTTATGTCATTGTGAACCATATTGAAGTACAATAGAGTATATATAAGTATTTTAAAGATGATAATTAAGGATTTTGAAGCATTCAAGCTGAGTTATAGCGCCGTGAATGTAACTGTTTATTGTTTAAATAAAATAAAGCAAAATCTAGACCGGCGAAGCGGGCGTAATTCGTTATTAATTTATACATTAATTATTTATTTATAGATTGATTGAAGACTTTAAAAGAGGCACAATGTGGGTTAGCCAGTCATTAAATGTCTCTCATTGTTCTCAGTCTTTCAGGTCATATTTGCACAATCGCCTGCCTGTTGATAGCAGAGTGTGTTACTGAGTATATAGCATCCTGTTACCTCGTTTTGTCATTTATTTATTTATATTTAAACTCTTTATTGTTTACAGTTAAAATAAAAAAAAAAACAGCACATGTTACGTAACCACAACTAGCCTTAAGTCATCTTAACTACCATTGTTCAATGTAAACAGTTAGATAAGAGTTGATAGCGTACGAGAGTGTTCTCACTGTGCTCCAATGTCTTCTTGTAAACCTTTACATGAGAGTTAAGTTCGTTCGCAGCAGTCGTAGCGAGCAGTTCTCTGTTTAATTATTTGATAATTAATAAAGTATTTTTAAGAGCCACTACTTTGGGCTCTCAACGTAACTCACACAAAAATAAGAAGACAATTGTAACAATATGTGTATGTAGCGGCCTGTTCGCTAAAAGTGATATCTTCCATGCAACCTTTGGATGGAGAGGAATAATAAATAGAAGTAGCTGGAGTTTATAATAAGTAACACATACAAACATACACATATATAGATTTAAATATACTCATATAAAATACATGTATATCGTTATATATTATTAAAAAATAATGATAAGCCATTCTAGAAAAATTTCGTCTTTAAATTTTACGAGCGAGGCAGTATTTTCGAGCAATAAATTGTCTGACTACTTGAAAATCGGCTGATGTTAGTAATTAAGCCAGTTAGGATAAATGATGTTTTCTTAAAAATTTTGTAATTTTAAAAAGTTATAACGATTAAATAGCATAAAGTCTTAGTGCTTCAGGGAGATAATGGAATAATGGCCATTATATCAAAAGAAAACAAGGGGAAGATCTCTTTTCGAATCAAAAAGTTTCGAACTCCAGCCGGTTTGCAGCAACAATCTTTCGATTTTAGTTTTTTTTATGACGAACTACACAGATTGGCCAGAGAAGCTGGCCTTGACTGCTCCAATCACCGCAACTGTTCCAATTTCATACAAAAGTCATTAACTAACATATAAAATAAATTAAGTAAAAAGCGAACAGTATTTGTTATCTCGTTATACTTTTTTTGCTACTTACTCGTTATACAACTTAAGACGAGAAAGATAAAAATAAATTTGACCCTAGAAGAATTAGATGATACTTGATATAAATAGAACTGACTAAGGACGAACTAACTATAGAAAATTTTGTTTATAATTTTATGGGCCGATATAAATTGAACATCCAATGCTGACCAGAGGTCTTGTAAGCCTAGATTTATGAAAGCAATGTAGTTGGGCATTTCAGTTAAAAGGGTCCGCTTTCATTGTTGAGGTTTAGAGAGATAAATAAGGGGATTAGATACGCGATGAAGGTAATTGAAAACGTGACCGAAATATTCAACATTCGTTTGTTTTTCGTGTCACGCTTTCTGTATTTATATATGCAGTCTATTGAGGGGGTTCTAGTCTAGTGAAGTTAGTCTTTTTAATGGAACGGAAACTACGAGTAAGTAAACTGTTAAAAATTGTCAGCATCTTTTATGTAAAAATAATGATAGAGCCATTGCAGCGGTTTTCGATGTTGAAAGATCAGGCAAGAGTCAATATATGCCAATGTTTGTAAACATATACTGACTGTAGAGGTAGCACTCTTTTTAACAAAACAAAGTAAACAAATAAAGTACATTTCAAAAGAGCACGGACACAAGTCTGTCATTGCGCTTTATTGAAAAAAAAACATTAACTGTGTGTAGATATTTAACTTACTTCAAAAATTAAGGAGTTCTTAAATCCTATTGTATTTTTTATGTAATTTTTTTATTGTTATGAAAGGTTTACTTCCAATCACGTCCAATGGTATATAGTATACCAGGGAACTCCTAATAAACTTCCAAATAATGTCCTTTAATTAAGACATTGGTAGGTTTATCACAATCTAAATCTACTTAGTTTTGGTAAGTGATAAACATACGTACAACACATTCGTGGTCGTTGTAGTACTCCTTAACTACGAAAACACGAGCGTGAAAGAAGAGAGAAAATATAATATAAGCGACAGTACTTCCTAATATAACTATGAAAACTTCGAAAAACTTCTGTTAGGGTGTAGCGGCAATTGATGCTAACGGATTAATTGCTGCTACACCCCCATGCCTTTTTTTTTTGTTTACGAAAAGAAAATCTTCAGAAAGATACCCCGCCTTCTGGGGGGAAGGCGGCGGTTATGTGGGGTTCTTACCCACTAAAACCTCCCCGGTGGCCCTTTCCTCGGTGCATGACGAGGGGCTCCGGGATCTCCAGTGGAACGCACCGGAACCACTCTGCACTGTGCTCAAGGAGAGCACGTCCCGGGGGGGAAGGTTACTCCCTCCCCCCTGTGCCCTCGCAGCGCAAGGCGACACGGGCCAGCCGATGTCGCCTTCTTCCCAGGTCCACTTCGGAGGACGACTCAGGCCCCCACTCTTATCGCCCAGTGAACCCGAGGCCCCTTTTAGTCGCCTTGTACGACAGACAGGGGATACCGTAGTCTCATTCTTGAGAGCCCAGAACTACAGGGCTGAACATTTTTAAACCTGGCTGAAGCTATTAATGATTTAAGTTAGTATAATTTGTTAAGTTAAATTATACTTCCGTAGATAAAATTCGGTGATTATCGATTGTCTGTATTTTTTATCGACCAAAGCCTTGTTTCAAACATTTCAAAGCAACGTCCGTGCTAAATTAATCATCTAACTTTATCTACAATTTGAAATTGTTCAAAAGCACCGGCTCTCTCATCCAAGTCAGCGGCTTTAATTAAGCTTCATTGAAAATTTAAATGTATTACGGCGGTGATGGCTCCCTGTCTGGCCGTAGCACTATTCTACACGGCCTCAAATTCATATCCCGGCCGATTTGTAGCAAATAGTTTTAAGTAATTACGAGCAAAAATTCAGTTATATGTGTGCGACTCGGTACCATCGTAAGTTAATTTCTGACCTTTGTTTAGATAGCCAGGGGTAAATCTTCAATGATGCTGTGTCTGAGGAGAGAATGGTGGTTATGGGAGATTTCCACTTACTGAAACGCCCCCAGAGGTGGCCATCCTCTTCCCTTAATGTGGTTATTTTAACGTGTAATGCATATTAACAAGAAAGTGTCTATGTCTATATGCATACCAGCTTTACCTTTAGTCGAAAGGGACAAATGATAGTTAATTTATTAACGGGCTCAACGACGGACATCTGACAGCTGGCAGCTTATAGTTTACGAGTCGCGAGACGAGACTCACGAGCATATGTCGAAAATGGCCTATTTTTCGAACTTTCACAATCCTAATTTTAATCTTTTCTATTTAGACAGATAGGTATAGCGTCATTGTACACGAAAATTAAACCAGAAGCAAATTACAATATTCAGATACGGTTTACAATTTGTTGTACAATGGGCGATGTTATCGCTAAGAGCGGTCTCTTCTAGGCAACCTTTCTATGGATGTATATGGAATATGTAAAACAGAACAGGGCGATGGCAAATAGATACAAATACTATAACAAAATTTTACATATAATAAAAAATCTACACTAAATATACCTCACAAGGCTTAACACACGCAAGTTCAAAGTATTGTTACTAAAATAGTTGCAGGATCAAGAGTATACCCAAATTGAAAATAAATTATTAACATCAAAACAAACACACTCTTACACACTACACATTCGCATCAATTCTCGTCTTTGACTGTAGTTCTTTTCTTTTTTTTGCACACATTTTGTATTTTTCATTTAATACTCGTATATTACTTTAAAAAGTCAATGTACGCAGGATTTACTAATTGTGACTCTGGAAGGAAATGTCTCCTGAAATACAGGTACACTGTACCTAGTTCAAGAGACAGAGCTCCTGTATATGTTACATATTTGCTTATGTGATATTAATAAAGTTATTATTATTATCAATAAATACACTAATACATAAATCATAGTTCCGATGATATTAATTAAAAATGATGCGAGTTATATCGGCATAACAAGGAAGCCGACATAAACATCGAATTCCAGAGATAAGGTTATAAGTAACGTGACCGCTCAAGTTAGGTCATATAAGCTCCCTTTGTCCAGTATCTCTAGTGTAATAAATTAAGATATCTAATAGCACACCAAATCGTAAACTATTATGAAATAAAACTAACGCTAGTTATATCGGCATAGCAAAGAAGCCGCTATACACATCGAGTTTCATGAATAAAGTTATCAGTAATGTGACCCCTCAGGTTGTATCATATAAGTCCCCTTCGGCCAGCATTTTTAGTGTAATAAATTAACATATTTAATAACACTCCCACCATAAGCAATTATAAGACACCATTGTATTAGGATAAAGTATAAACGAATGCTTTAATAAAAATAAACAAATAACAAAATTGTTATTATCGATATAATTATTTATCCTTAGCCTGCTCTTAACCACTAAAGGTTAGCTGGAAGAAAATGCTAAATAGCATTAAGGTCGCCTTTGTTCATATTTTCCTTTGGTGCAATAACGGATTTATCTAATGCCTAATTGTCCAAGGGTACAGGAGACTCATAACACAAGTTTACTTAGCTTGAACTCGTGACTTCCACATCGACCTATTGTGTCATGTAATTGTAATAAAACTGTACTATGTAATGTGGGACTAAGTACACTGTTGTATCTCCTCATTTTAGAGGGTGAAAATGTACGGGCTGAAGCCAAGTACTTGTATTTATATTTAGGTGATGTCGGAATTTAGGAATTTGCGCATGAGACGGCATGTATTGAGGATTACGGCTTTTTGTAACTGCAAGTATGTGGATAGTTTAATATCATGTAATTTTAAGTTTGTACTGAGGGTTTTTGGTATGACACCTGTAGTAGATAGCACTATTGGAACTGTATGGACATGACTAACTTGCCATTGCATTTTGATTTCTATGGAAAGATCTGTATGTATATTTGCTATTTTGATTCAGATTCAGATTTTATTGGTAACATTATAAATTACAAGTCAATTATTTACTACAAATTATTAGTATAACAAATTACATTAGATTATTAAATTAAAAAAAAATGAAAAAATAGTACATCGAAGCAATAAAATGATTTTAATTTGTAATTTCATTTGTTAATTCTTCCACACTGTAAAATGCACTCTCAACCAGCCATGACTTCAACCTATTTTTAAACATTGCTAGACTGGGAGCTTCAGTTACATGCTTAGGGAGTCGATTGTAGATCGCGGGGTCCGTGACGTGCGTCATCTTGTCCGATTTCGTGAGACGATGAGTAACAAGGGCTAATTTATTAGCCCCGCGGATGTTCGCTTTGTAGGAACCGCCCAATTCTTTTTGAATTTTAAAATCGCTGAGGGTATGCCTCGTGAACAGCGCCACCTGGTAAATTACTAACGAGGGCAATGTTAGAATTTTATGGCGAACAAATAAAGGTTTGGCCGAAGTTGTTCGCGACACCTTAGCGATTGCTCTGACAGCACGTTTTTGCATTCGGAAAACGCGCAGCCGGTCAGCGGCGCGCCCCCACAGCTCAACACCATATTGGAGTAGTGAGTGTACAGTCGCAAAGTAACAAGTGCGCACTACATCGGCAGATATAACCCGCGACAGTCGGCAGAGTGCGTAACACGCCCTTCCCAGTTTGCCGCACAGCTTGTCTATGTGCGATTTCCAAGTGAGGCTTCGGTCTATCTCTAGGCCCAGAAAGGTTGTACTGGGCCTAGAGAATAACGACCCACTCCGACAAAACAATTGTTGTTTTGTCGGAGTGGGTCGTTAATAAATTATGTGTATTTTTTTTTATTAATTTTAACAAGTTTCTCCGTCTAGTTGGTATATAAAATATTCAAAATTTACATAACATATTTTTATAACCCTACTGAACTTTCCAAGTTCAACTGTAAAATATATAATACTTTGTTAAGGCTGAATTATTGAATAACATTATTCGAAATGATATCATATCTGAATTCGCGAAAGAAGGTAAAAGTTTCTTTTAAAATACAAACAATAAAAGTGCTATTACAGCCAGAAACGTCCCTGTAAGATTATTCCAAGTTAGGTCATTTGCATTTTGTTTCTTAGAAAAATAGATGTCATTTATTTGATTATGGCAATTTACGTGACTTCTCTTGCTTATTTTGATAAAGAATATTCTTTTTTTATTATAAAATATTAAAAAGTTGTGGATGAAATCAAGGCTTATCTGGGAAATTATTTTATTTCTTTTTATTTTCGTTGCGATGGACCTAGACATGGTTTGGCCCCTATTTACGTTTAAACTTATACGTTTAAACTTATAAGTTCCATTAATGGAATTTACAGTGAAATACAAAATATTCCGATTACGGGCAATACCAAAGGCAAGGCAAAACAAACAAAACAAAAACATTGGGATGTCATACACCTGAGCCCTGTTTTAGGCGTTAAGGACTTCGAAATTTTAATATTTTTTATTTAAATAAGTAGTACTTCGATGACCGAGCTTTACTCGTTTGTTTTTATTTGGTAAATTGTGTTTTTGGAAATTATATTTAGATACGAATGACATAGGAATTGTATTTTTTATTTGGCCGACATAATAAAAAACGTGAACTGGTTATACCCCTAAAAATATTTTTTCTCACAAAAGATTTATCAAAATCCACTGCATCGTTTCCGTGATTATATATATAATATATTTATACGATTGCTCGTATATAGGCGTTAGATAATTTTAATATACTAAGAATTGTTATTATCGATATAATTATTTATCTAGATCCTGCTCTTAACCACCAAAGGTTAGCTGGAAGAAAATGCTAAATAGCATTAAGTTCGCCTTTGTTCATATACTTTGGTGCAAGAACGGATTTATCTAATGCCTAATTGAACAAGGGTATAGGAGACTCATATCAGTTTACTTATCTTGAACTTCTGACTTCCACATCGACCTACTGTGTCATGTAATTATAATAAAACTGTACTATATAATGTTAAAGTAAGTACATTGTTGTGTCTCCTCGTTTTAGAGGGTGAAAATGTACGGGCTGAAGCCAAGTACTTGTATTTTATTAGGTGATGTCGGAATTGAGGAATTTGCGCGTGAGACGGCATGTATTGAGGATTACGGCTTTTTGTAACTACAAGTATGTGGATGGATTAATATCATGTAATTTTAAGTTTGTACGGAGGGTTTTTGGTATGACACCTGTAGTAGATAGCACTATTGGAACTGTATGGACATGACTAACTTGCCATTGCATTTTGATTTCTATGGAAAGATCTGTATATTTTGCTATTTTGACGAAGTGGGTCGTTAATAAATTATGTGTATTTTTTTTATTCATTTTAACAAGTTTCTCCGTCTAGTTATATATATAAAATATTATATGGTATATAAAATATTCAAAATTTATATAACATATTTATATAAACTATATAATATATTAGATACAATTTACATACATAATAGATATAACAGAATAAATAAATAAATCCAAACAGACGAGATTTCCTCAGCATGGGAGACCAATCAGCCCAGGGTCAGGGGAGAATGAGAGAGAAATCGGCGGACAATACGCGCGGTATCGAGAAACACCGCTTTCTGCATCTGGTCCTGAGGCATACCTTCCAAGAGTCCCAATCGCCTCAGATGACGTGAAAGGCTTATTGGAATTAACCCGTTTGCCGAAATTACTATTGGGATAACTTCAGCCGGGAATGCACATGTCGGTCACCTCGTGCTGGCTTTCACGAGGTTCTTGTCATGTGGGATGGTTATGTCGACCAAAAATATTCTCGACCGTGTCTGGCCAATTGGCATATATTTTATTATTATTACTATCTGTCTATCTATCTAATATATTTACTTCTCATGATTTTTATTTTAAAGCTTGTAACCAAATTTGCCCAAATGTTTTATTATGACTTTACATTTCTCATGCTTTCATAATTGACATTAACAGGCGTAAATTGGAGAAAAATGGCTTTATATTATTCGAGGCCCAACATCTGTTACCTAAGTTGTATACTTTCCTGCAGAAAGGCGGTTCTCGTAATGAGATTTCTTACCAACACAAATTGCGCGTAAACAAATGGTTTCTTTAGGTGCCTTAATACGTAATAAATCTAATAAATTCCGACGGAAAAATGTTAAGGAAAACTTTGCAAAGAAGCTGAATTACATGAATTATTTTGTAAATAATTTATGTAATTCAGAGATCTTTCAAGACGTAAGTATAACAACCTCCTTCTCCTTGCGTCGTTTTCCTCATTGCTGAGGGTCGTGACCTCCACGAATTATGTGGCGGACGATCGCTTTCCACCTGTTGCGGTCTTTGGCGGTGTGAAATGCCTCGTGGACTCTCCTGCTGGTGTTGGTGCTAATTTGGTCTGTCCAACGCATAGGGCTCCTCCCTCTTGGTCGTTTTCCCTGTACTTTGCCTGTGACCAGGAGTGTTTCCAAGGTATCGGTTTTCCTGGCTATGTGACCGAAGAATTCGAAAACCCTACGGAGACAGACCATTGATAATTTGACAGTGACACCCACTTCCCGGAGAATTGACGCATTTGTGCGGTGGGCTGTCCAAGGTACTCGCAACATTCTCCTCCAGCACCACATCTCAAATGCGTCAATACGAGCTCTATCTGCCTTCTTGAGGGTCCAAGTTTCCGCTCCGTATGTGAAAATTGGATACACCAGAGATCTCACCAGATCAATCTTGGTTTTTAGTGAGATTGATTGTCTTCTCCCAAGAAAGCCTCTATGTATAACAGTAACCAGTTAAGCGATTTAATGAAGTATTTTAGGAGGGTATCTAAATGGAAGTACATACTCCTTATATTTACAAATACAACACAGCATTTTTGGCATGGGTGGTAATAATGATGTAATTCTTTAAATGAAGTGAGCTATATAACAAGAACATTTACCAGCAAAAACAAAAATCGACTTCATTTGAAATCGCGGACGCCCTTTGTATTTCCGAATTATCCTAGGAATATTCTTCTTCTTCTTGAAGTGCTATCTCCTACTATAAGTCGGCTATCATTAAGGATATATTTATTTTTGATGCAGCGACACGGAACAAGGATCCTGTGCTCATATTGAACCATGTCCGAAGATTTCTGAGCCTTCTTCCAGATGGTCGTTTACCCTGGATTTTCCTTAGATTATGAATTGGTCGTATTTGTTATGATGCATTAAATGACCAAAGTACTGGGGCTTGCGTTTTTTCACGGTATTAACGACCTCCGCGTTCTTGCTCACCATTTGCAATACTCTTTTGTTTGGTATCTTATCCGTCCATGATGTTGAGAATTCTTCTGTATACCCACATTTCGAAGGCTTCTAGGCGATTACTCATATTCTGGGTTAAGGTCCATGACTCTACGCCATACAGAAAAACAGAAAACACTTTAGCAACGTGCCAAACGCACCCTGGTCTTCAAAGATCGATTGCAGAGATGGTGAATATTACGAAATACTAATATTAAATCAGAATCTAACAAAAAATCTTATCAAACTACCTTTGACGTACATCTTTTTAAAAAAATGAATCATTTAAATCGGTTGGGGCGATATTGAGTCATTCGTCCATTAATATATATATATATGTATATATATATATGTATATATATATATGTATATATATATATATATGTATATATATATATGTATATATATATATATGTATATATATATATATATATATATATATATATGTATATATATATATGTATATATATATATGTATATATATATATATGTATATATATATATGTATATATATATATATATATATGTATATATATATATATGTATATATATATATATGTATATATATATATATATATATGTATATATATATATATATATATATATATATATATGTATATATATATATGTATATATATATATATATATGTATATATATATATATGTATATATATATATGTATATATATATATGTATATATATATATATATATATAATTGACGAATTGAAAACTTCCTCCTCTTTGAAGTCAGTTGAAAAGTAAACTCAAACACTTGCGAAGATATTCGTAATTACAGAACATGAAATAGTTAAAGCGGTATTTCCGTACCGTGTTGATGACATTACATTTTCCTATAACGTTTAATATGGACAAATCTATTTAGGTCAGGTGACTTGTACTACAATGTAAGACAGGTGACCTAAATTGGTATACCGCTTCGCCGGAGACATCGCTTCAGCGTGCATTGATTTGTTACAAATTGTAATATACTTACATATAAATGTAAAAACTAGATATAGATACCATCTTCATTACCTAAATCAATTTGTATAGACGTAGACATAGACATTTATTTATTGGCATCACAATACAAAAACACATTACAGACAGAATATAGCACACATTAAAAAAGAATGAAAAATAGACAAAACACAGTTAAAGTTACACGGACAAATAAGACAAAACTTATGATGCCAATATCGGACACCGTCTCAGCATATGCTGTCACAAGGTTGCGACAGCGCTGATTTTCAGCGGTGCCCGGGACTACCTAAAGACATGCGCGCGCAATACTACTTTTATATGGAATATTATTATACAGACAGTAAGAGTATAATAAATATGATACATAAATAAAACAGTTATGAGATTAAAATATATTTTATACAATAAAATAATAAAACAACTGGAATAGGATAGTTAACACTATCAATAAAATTCAGTTCAAATTTGAAATTAATAAGTAATTATTATATTAAATAATAATATTTTAATTAATGCCAATATATCCGGATAGTTAACCTCAATTATATTAGCAATTATAAGTATGTAAGCACAATTTTTCACTACAGCTTCAACCTGTTTCATCATATTTTTAACGCGCCTTATTTTAAAATCAGTTACTGCTGCAAGCTCATCTGATGTTAACAAATTATATCATCCCATGGAATATCATTGCCGAACGACGATATGTTACAAGATCGTGGTACTTTAGAACAAGCTGCATTGGCCCATAGGGTATTGGATTTTAAACTACAACAGTTTATGTTTTTCTATCATTAATACATTGTTAATCACTTGCGACTATTGGATTACTGCATAGATCACACACAAAGTCACATAAATGAAAACTTATACACACCAGAATTCCAACCGGAAAAATCGTTGAAACTTACTAATAAACTTGGGATATACCTGAACTAGAATTGACCGATGTCGAAGTCAATATACTCGCAGAATGAGGAAAAGCGAAATTCCGTTATAAAACAAACATACCTTCGCATTTTCTGTCTGACTTCTATTTAAATATCAAGTTTCTTTTGATACGATTCTTTTAACGAATTCTCGAGATATATGAAATGAGATACTATTACGTATACAGTCTCTATTCTAATAAGGTGGGGTCTACAATTAGCTACTGCCAATATAATTAGCTAATACCTATTATATATATTTATACCTATAGTTACCTAGTACCACCTATAGTTTCTTTTTTCATGCTTGTATTCTGCGGGGTTACTACTACCCCTACGAGTATCTTGCCAACCCATACCTTATTAGAACCCGCCATGAGAGCCATCATTCATTTGGTTTTTTTTTTTATAAATGGCCAAAAAATTAACGATAATTATTTACGTGATTTTTAAACCTTACTATAGATTGTAATGAAATGTCCATTAAAATCTATAGTTAGCTTTGAGCCTATAACATTATGAGCAGATCTCACCCCAAACATTAGACTAAAGAAGTTAAAATTTAATTACTGTAGATATTTAAATGATAAAATTTATATAAAACCTCCATGTTCTAAGCATCCATACATTAAGCCTCCAAGCAATAAACCTCCATGCAGTAAACAAACATTATATTTCCAAGCGCTGTTGAAAAACTTCCGAACGAAGACGTTCTATGAATACTATCATGAAATAGCGACTTCAGAGAAATGAATTTAAGCGAGCTTTTACATATTTGAAAAGCTGGTGAGACGCCGAGATTGAAACAGAACGCCGGTAGCACATATTACGAACAGAATCCCTCACTAAAAAATACTGTAATTTATTTTTTTACCACCACCAAAGCCAGTGATTTTAATGAGTGTTTTTTGCTACGCCTGTCCTACAGGGTTGCGTGAAAGAGATCGCTTCAGGGATAACGCTCTTGTCCACATCTATGCTAAATTTAGTTTTCACTAAAATTCATTATCTCATTTTTTTATGTATATAATTTACGCAATAATGATTATCTATCTAATTTTTTATTGCAAATTCGTTTTGTTTGTTTAACATGCAATTGTTTTAATCAATTTTAATATTAATCAAATTCAATAATGGAGCTTTTGTCGAGGGTGAATCAGTAAAACTACTATAAAAGTCATAATTAAATACCCTTATTCTATATTTTGAAAGACATTGGGTAAATTTTATTTTCTTTTGGCAGTAACCTCGATTTCTCATCTTGCCCAGACCGTCTGGCGCCCCCCTTTGTAGGTCAGCAGACAAGGCATGGTGAAATATACTGTTATGCCAACCTTGACATAATTATATCCCGAAAATTAGATTCTTGCCATAACAACTAAATAAACAGCGGCTTACATGCATCTTCAAATTAAAATATTTTTAGTAGATTCCTTAAATATTAGTAGTCAATTTTTTTCTACCTATTTTGTATTTGAATGTATGTATACTGTAATGTATGTATGTATGATATACTTACGTACTTTGTATACAATATCAATACAAAAGTAATAAGAATGGTTTGAAATCAAAATTTATACAAATAATACATAGTATAATTTCGAATTTATACATAAATTATATAACTATTACAAAGTGAACTGCGATTAGGTATACATAAAAGTTAAAGTTATAGCCTTTATATTTATAATACATAATAATAGAGTATAATGGCATAGTCTGCCCTGGGTTCTACTGCGGATTAGCAGACTTGACATGTCTTAGAAAAATGTTCAAAGACATGTAGGTTTCCTCACGATGTTTTCCTGCACCGCCGAGTGCGTGGTAAATCAGCACATAAAATTGCAACAACAAATTTATTGGTGCTGTAACCGGAGAACGAACTCGGATTGCTAGCGTACCATGCAACTTGAGCTAACCTCAATAACCACCCCTGTATTTCATGCTAGTCTCATACTACCCGCTCAACTGAAACGTGCAAGCATTCTCGTCCGGAGCCCTGCTTACGCCCACAATGAGTGATCGTGAAGAGAACGAGAGTTTCACCGACATATATATATATAATATATAATTTCAGCTATACCTGAAGAACACCATCGTACTTCAGAAATTGTTTTTGAATAAGATTACCTCTACACCAACCCTTTAACCAAGTTCTCTGGAATTTCAAACATTGTTATCTAAAGTTATGATTTAGTTTTAATAGCTTTGGAGCTTGCACTGACGTCGACTCTGCATATCTAAATAGTCATCATGCATTAATAAACTGTGGCATAATAACAAGTATGTTATAAACATTGATAGCCTAGAGGCTAAGTATTCTCCTTCACGATTTTATATTTATTTTCACTATTTTACGACCTTCATGCTGTAATTTGTGCCCAGTGTAGGTCATATATGACCTAATTAACTTGTTGAAATCCGACATAGATTGCTATTTCTGTATATGTGTGCTTTACCGGGAAAGCATTTAAAAAGATTCACAGGTTAATTGTAAAATGTGTGTAAGTACATCGACGGTCTTGCGGATTGCCAGACTTAACACGTCTTACAAAATTTCCTAACTTTAATAATTTCATAAAGCGTGCCGTGCTGCAGGCAATCGTCTTAACTTGCAAAATACAACCGAGTTTTGCCCCAGTGCCAGCACTATTGAATTTGTTTGTAGCAATTTTAAGTGTTGATTTACCAGGCGTTCGGGGGTGAAAGACAATATCGTGAGGAAACTTACATAGGCTTAGGACTTTAAAATAAGTCGGTCTATCTGCACGAGGCCGCGTGGCGGACTATGCCCTTATACTATTTACAGAGAAGGCCTGTGTCCTATAGGGAACAATATAGAATATATAATAAGTAACTTTAATCTATATAGCTCTTTACGTGGTATAGTACATATTTAGTGAAATTTTGTCTGCGGTTTTCCAATACTGTGTTGCCTAAGTTTGCGTATCTTTAGTTTTTTTCCATAACTTATTTGTGAAAACTTGTTATCTGCTAAACTAGTGATATATCTGTAAATTATATAAGAAGCATTGAAAAGCTGTAAGTTTTCCTGTTTTTAATAAATAAATATAAGAACTTTCTGCATCTATACATTTATATATATAATCAATTTTGTATGTCAAAGGTCCTTATATATATTCTTAGACATGTTCAAAAGGAAAGAGAAAGCGATAATAATCATTTAAGTGCCTGCTAAGAGCTTTCACGAAGCGACATGACTCCGTCTAAAATATATCACGCGTTAATTGTCTTACCTTCTCACAGGTGCGATCTATTGGTTGTCATATTCAAAATTAATTTACATATACTGTTATGGGTTATAGGGCTAACGAACTGACAGTCATTAGAATCTAGGCTGAATTAATTTGTTACGATTTTTTAATCGACTCCAAAAAAGAGGTTCTCAATGCTTTTTTTTGTTAATGAGGTAACACTCATAACTTTCGATCTATTTTAGACTCTTTTTATTTGAAAGCTGGTGATTTCCAAGTGGTGCCATTTATTTTGGTCCAATTCTGACAAGGGTGTGGGATACTCATACGCACCGCAAAAACCGGTTTTGCGGAAGTGCGCGCGCGTCGACGGCGCAGCGCACACACCAGTCACGCGCCTCTTGTTTACCGCGAAGCCCGTGTCGCTCTCTCGCAATTCCCTCGCGCACGGACGTAGGAGTGACTACCATACTATACTATTGTATACAGTCTCTACCAACCTAACCTCCACAGTGGTGACCCCGACGTGATCGATGCCATGCAGACCGGCGGCCGATTTATTAGATTCACTGCTGTCACTCATTTTAATATTTTGTGTTCTCAACGGGGTACCTCCACAAGGGTATCCATAAGAAAACCATTTAAGTTTTAATTGGCATAAAGTATGTGTGCGACAAATGTACGAATAACTCATTATCACGGGTACCTATTTTAATAATTATTTTTTTATTCGATGTATTTCTAGGGTAGTTTGATGAGAATTTGGTTAGGATCTTATTAATTCTATTTCGTAATATTCTTACGATAATTCGGAAATACAAAGTGGGTGTCCGCACGTAATAACGTTTAACGTATCATTCGATTTAAAGTTGTTATTTGTTTTTACTCGTAAATATCCTTGTCAAGTGAAACTTTCAAGGAAAATCTGCTAACCCGCACTAGGTATACAAGGTCTCTGCCCTTATACTCTCTTTACAGAGAAGTCCTGTGCCAACAGTGGAATGCCACATATATATCTAACTATAACTTTAACTTTTCATATAGGTATATAAACAATTTCCAACTTTTTATTTTAGACGAACTAACACAGTTGGCCAGAGAAATTGGCCTTTACTGCTTCACCGGAGAGAGAGTGGCATAGCTCTTAGGTCGCTTAGCCTGAATCTCTATTAGGTAGTAACTCGACACAAGGGTCCCCCCGGTGAGGGGTAACCTAGGCTTGGACGATTACTATTTTTACGCGTTAGCAGCCCGATCCGAGGGCGCCCGAGAGGACCGAACCACGACTCAGTCGGTAGCAATTTTATTGACTCTAAATTTCCAACGAATTAATTTTATATTTATACCGGAGAAGCTTTTAGTCCGTTGCCTATGAGAAAGGAATAGACACGTTTCTTGAGGGTCCCCAAATTACACAGGTTTGGAAACACCGTTAGTGACAATTGATTCCTCAGGTTGGCAATGCATGCAAGAAAGTTACGCGAGATACGTACAGTCGTGGGACGCCAACTGGTAAATGCGATAGAGAATGCAATGCGCCCCGACATCTCTTCGTAGACCCAGAGGGTCAAGTTGATCGTAAATACCCTGATCGACGATTAATTTAAATATTGCTTAGTGTTAAATCCTAAAAGATGAAACATGACCTTTAAGATCCTTTGAAATGATAATTAAAAGATGAATACTTCAAGATCCAATAACATTTTGAAGGTACCTGCAAGAACGATTATCAATACCACTTCAGGATTAAAACATCAGTTTCCAATAAGATAATGAGAGTATCTACAAAATATTGTTCTTATCACGATATCAAGAACTTTACTGTTATACCTTTTTTTTCTTATTACATAATTAATTAATTAATAATTAAAGCGCCACCTGTGATCGGAGAGTTGAACTAGATGCTTATAGTCACCCTATCGGTCGCCGTGTATACGACTATAGCATTTCCGTTAAATATTTTTCTTACGGTTTTAGTCTCACTGATTTTCAGTTCGGTCACGCAACAAAACTCCTAACTTCATTCCAAATGCTTCTCGTCTAAATGTTTATTTATTTATTTATTTATTTATTCTTTATTTGCACACAATACAAAAATAAAGGTACAAATAGGCGGACTTAATGCCAGTAGGCATTCTCTGCCAGTCTACCTTGGGGTTGTGAAGAGACACAGTAACGGGTGCAAGCTATATGAGAAAATAATAAATAAAAGAAAACTATAATAAATACATGCATACTTACAAATAAATTAAACATATAAACATAATAATTATATATAATAATAAATAGATACATATATAAATACATATATATAGAATTATAGATGGATAGGGACAGCAATTGACAAACTATTCCTTGCTTAGGTAAAGCTTCCAAAGTAAATGTTTGAAAGTAGATTTAGTTCCAGCTGTACGTAAATTTGTTGGCAGCGCATTCCAAAGTCTTATTGCGGTAAAGGTAAAGGATTTATACATAAAATCAGTGTGACAGGAAGAAATATGGAGAAAATTACTATCAGTAGAACGAAGACAACGGTCGTGTGAATCACCCTGATACTGAAACTTACATTTCAAGTATTCAGGTGCAAATGGATCACGTAAAATAGAATATAATGTACAAAGTGTTCTGAAGGATCGTCGTTGAGACATTGGAAGCCACTTAAGCTGAGAGCGAAAGAAAGAAATATGGTCGTACTTGCGTATGCCAAAGATGAAGCGAATAGAATTGTTGAGTAGGCGATCCAATTTGCTGAGAAGTTCTTGAGTAAGATCAGTATAACATACATCGGCATAATCCAGTAAAGGTAAGATCAAGCTCTGAATAAGTATTGTCTTAGTGGACGCTGGTAGAAGATTTTTGAAGCGATACAGACAGCGCAGAGTATTGGTTACCTTCTTACTAACTTCAATGATCTGCGGTCGCCAGCTCAAAGTATTATCCAATATTAAACCAAGGTTTTTGACTGTTGTTGTGTAGGGAACTGTGATACTATTAAAACATATTGAGGGCAAAGAACCTACATCTAATTTGGATAGCTGGCGGGAACTCCCTACGATAATGGCCTGACACTTAATGGGATTAACTGATATCCCAAACTTATTGCTCCAATCAAGGATACTATAGAGGTCATTATTTACACTAACTATTGCATCATTGATATTTGTAACGTCACTCTGAGCATAAATTTGAAGGTCATCGGCATACAAATGATACGAACTGCGGATGTGAGTAGTTATAAGATTAATGAATACAGAAAATAGAAGAGGAGAAAGGATTCCACCTTGTGGAACACCAGCAGACAGTGGACACCAATCCGAAATAGTTTGACCCGTCCGGACTGCTTGCTGACGACCACGCAGATACGATGAAAACCAGTCTCGTGTTGATGAGGAGAAACCAGAATATCCAATACGGTAAGAAGTATATCGTGATCGACAGCATTAAATGCGTTAGAGAAGTCTATTAAAACTAATACAGTCAATCGCGACTCCTCCATACCGGCTCGGACATCTTCAACAACCTTTAGTAGTGCAGTCGCAGTACTGTGTCCAGGTCTAAAACCAGACTGGTACATACTTCAGTTTTTGCTTAAAATATACGCGGAAACTTGTTTTTGCACAACAGCCTCAAGTACTTTGGATAGGAAAGGAAGTATCGATATTGGGCGAAAGTGTGCAGGAGATTGGGGATTACTAATTTTAGGAAGAGTACGAACAAATGCTTTCCGCCAAAGAGAAGGGAAACATCCAGAAGACAGGGAATAATTGATAACGTGAGTGATAATAGGAGGAACATGGTCAAGAATTAAGGTGATCATAATTCTTACTTCAACTTATTTTATCACAGCCAACTGCCATGGACTAAATAGAGTATACTGTCTTTCTGACGTCCTCATCGGAAATTGGCGAAAATCAAATGTGTTGTTATGATGTTGTGATAAGGATAGAAGGTAGGAAATTGTATTCAGCCTGGTGGTGGCATGCATTTGGGGAGCAGAAGAAAAGTGAGCATTTAACTGATTAATGCAGACCACCGCAGGGTCAATATCAGTAATAGTACTCCCTATACCTAACGATTTAAGAAACTTCCATGAATCCTTCATGGAAGAATTTTAATATATTACTGTGAATATATCGGCGTTTTGCAGTTCGTACCATCTGATTACACCGGTTTCTAGCAGCCTTAAATTGAGCCCATTTGAGATCACATCTATTTTGTTTAAACTTTTGGAATGTGTGATCACGCTTAGCCATAGCTTTACGGACATCGTCAGTGATCCAAGGGGCCGGTGAACGTCTCAACCTAACAGTTCGCACTGGCGCATGCTTGTCAAATAGATTACAAATTTTTAAATTGAAAGATGTCACTTTATTATCAATGGTGTCTGCATTAAAGATGTCAGTCCAATCAATCAAAGAAGCATCCCGATGCAGAGCTTCAATGTCTAACCTAGCTAGATTACGCAGGTGTACGGTTACTGGTATCACTTTTGGCGGTTGAATTTTATAGGAAGTGTAAAGCAGGTCATGCCGCGAGAAAGCAGGAGCTGGAAATTGGCCATGAAAAGCAACATGTTGTTCTGATGAAACCAAGATTAAGTCAATTAAGGTATCTGCCGTGTTAAGGTTATGGTGGGTGGGATCCAAGGGAAGCAATGAGAGGTTAGCCGCCTCGATAATAGTGCGTAGTGCCCGTGAGCTAGCAGTATCAACTTCTAGATTAGTGTTGAAGTCACCCATTATAACGTGATGTTGATATTCAGAACAAATAGAAAGAAGGGTTGTTTCAAGGTCATTAAAGTTGCTCATGTCTGGCGGACAGTAAACCGTACCAAGAATGACTTTAGTTCCAGTTAAGGTTACCTCAACAAATATATATTCTGCTACTCCCGAATTATCAGAAGAAGAAGTTAGTAATATTTTGTAGGGAATGCCAGTACGCAAATACATAGCAACACCACCGCCACGCTTACTAGTACGATCATTTCGCACCAAAACAAAACCAGGTATTCCACAATAAGTAGATAGAAAATTGGGCTTTAACCAACTCTCTGAGATGAGTAAGGCGTGGATGTTCGGAATATCAAAAGTATCAACAA
The DNA here is from genome assembly GCA_029286785.1 of Meandrusa payeni. NCBI lineage: Eukaryota > Metazoa > Arthropoda > Insecta > Lepidoptera > Papilionidae > Meandrusa > Meandrusa payeni. The sequence goes on from JAGSMX010000023.1 coordinate 1,157,379, forward strand.
GATCGGTGTAATGTTGCGGAATACTCTGAGCATTAATATGACATACGTTTAAATTTTTAGAATAATTGTCAAATTTTTGAGTAAGAAGAGAGCGAAGAGCAGTTACTTCAGAATCCGAGTCAGTGATTGAAAAATAAGAACTGTTGCTGGTGTTCGCAGAGACAAATGAGCCATTACTATCAGAGTCCATCATAACACAAATATATATAATATAGGTAAATAATTATAAATATAATAATAAATACTATGACAATATCAAATAGCAAATTAAATTATAAGTATAATATATAATATAGCTTAATTAGCACTACTACCAAACCCGCCGGTATTTACAACATCAAATATTTAAATATGCTATAATCATTGGTGAATTCTGCAAGATACATAGTTAAGTAATTAAAAAACTTGTAAGAAAGAATACTAAATAACTAACATCTATCATGTTTAATCTTGCAAAAGACAGTAAACAAACATTTAAATGAGCGCACAACGTATAGTAACCGTCATAATGTCATCTCAAATAAAATGAGAAAAAAAAAAAAAAAAAAATAACATTCACCGACATTTATAAGAAATAACATCAATACTACGAGTTAAGAGTAACGAGTATCGACACTATGCAATTCTAATAACGTTAATATTTGTTTACTGCACTGCTATCGGTCAGCGCCGCGCAGCAAAACAGACAACACAGTCGCGCGGTGTTTATAACGAGTTAAAGTATTTAGTGAACACGGAACACTCGACACATCAATAGTAAACAAACTCATCTACTTATTTTTCGCCGCGCGCCTCGTTCGTGTAATTTGTTCTTTGCGAATCGAGGACCCACTAGCTGTTCCGGTTACTGGTTGCGGCACTTCATCACAGCCAAGCTTGGGATAATTGCATATTAGCCGGTCAAGGTCATCCATAGTGTGGAGACGCCGTCGTGACCCGTCAGGCAATTTAATGTTGATATTACCGTCAGACGACCAGACGTTTCTGATACCAAAGTGTTTGCGAGCTTGAAGAAAGAGATTCGAAGAGAGAGAAATGTTCACATTAACAATCTCATGGTTAGATTTCTCTCTCTCCCTCTCTTTTTATTCTTGTTTTAACCCCATCATTATAAAACAATTGTATTATAAATCACAAGGGATAGTATTTTTTATTGTAAAGCGACAAGACTATCGGGAAATTTGACGTCGACGCTATGTGACATGGTATACAGGGTTCACATTTACGTATGCAGATCTCAAGCGTGAATTAAGCGGAAATTGGGTCACGGACCTCTTGAGTTTCTCCTTCGGTCTGTAGGTAAACATCTTTCTCCTTTGTACATTCGTGTCGTGAAAGTTTAATGCTCTGTATGTCAACTCAAACATCGAGCAAAACCACATTGTCACTCCTACTTATTCTATTACGGTATACATATTAGAATTGTGGGTGAGGTTCATCAGCTTGGAAGAATATATTAAACAAGACGCAGAATGAAAGTGATTGATAGATTAACTTAAATCGATAAAAAAATTGTATACTTTCTAAGCAAGTGCTTGACTACAATCCCACCTGATGTTAAATGGAAATGCAGTCCTGGGTGATAAGGCACACTAGCTTAGTAAATACCTATTCACTCTACTTTCCTTGGAGAGAACCCGAAGCCTCTAACCGTGCACCGAGGATAGCCATCCCGAGGGTTATAGTAAGTGAGAGAAAGAAAGAGAAGATTATCTCACAAAACCACCGCCTTCCCCCCCGTTTGGCAGGGTATCTTGTTGATTCCTTCCCCTCGGTAACAAAACAAGGGATCATGGTCAAGCACTTGTTTAGAATATATAAACAAATTACTGTCTTTGTCATGTGATTCTGCTTACTTTTGTTTGTTTTAACTAACTCTTTCTAACTCTAGCGGGATAGACAAAGACATCTTTCGTTGTCGACTTTTCACGAAATTACTTTAATTTTACTATATTATATATAGGTATTAACGATGATAATTAAAATAAGAATTCCTTGCGAAGATTGTAATGTGCTGACGAACCATTGTAGCATTTACTTCAATCGAGAAGTTTGAGAACATAATGCGAGGCATTCACTTTCTACTGATTATCCAATTAGGCCATATTTAATTAACAAAGTTTATTTTCATGTAAAAGGTAACTAATTAGGTAACTTGAGCGGGCGCGCCATACGTAATCAACTTTACGTCACCAAATAATCGTATACAATAATTTATCAATAAATATTGTCTCGGATGTTTTACTGACCAATGCAAATAATTAATTATATTTGTAAATACTTAAAAAATCTTATATATTAAAAAAAAACAACGTTAGTTAAAAAATGGCAATACATGATTCTAAATAAAGAGTATTATGATTTTTTTAATCGTTAAAGTTATTCGCCATTTGTGGCGCACATACTTGATGCAAATTTAAGACTTATTTCATTTTTGGAATTGGAATAATTTAAATTGAACCAGCAGCTTTCAAATACAAAAAGAATCATCAAAATCGGCAGTTGAAAGTTATGCGGTAACAACAAAAAAAAAACACGAATTGAGCATCTCGAAGTCGATTGAAAAGCAACTGTGTAAGTCTGTCCTCTTAAGAGATATTCTTTTATTTTTACTCTTATCATCATCAGAGATTCAGCCATAGGGGATATCCGCAGTAGTACTCCACTAGTAATAGGCCACCCTTAACGATTTTCTAAACGACTGGTCGTAAGGAGCTTGCGAATTTAATTAATTCGATTTTGGGTAGTCTTCGTCTACGTCTTCGTCTACGTCTACGCCTACGGCTCCGTCTACGGGTATGTGTAATTCTGAATACATAAAAATTTGCACCAGTATTGCGTCTTAATAAAAGTACATTGTGTCATGGAGAGTATCGGAGAGTCATAAAAGTCGAAAAAGGATGTTAACAACCGACTAATATTTACAATAAATCGAGAAAAAAATAAAAAATTCGCCTCGTTTAAGAGTTTCAAATTCGAAAAAAAAAGATTTGCTTGTTCGTTCCCCAGGCAATTGCGTTCTTCACGCGTCGCATGCATAAAGGTGGGCAGCGGTGTGTAAAATCCACTGGGCATAAAAATCACGCAATTTGTCTCGCCTAAATGTTCGAACATTTTAGCCGCTATAGTCTGATGCACTTGAAAAGATTCATTTTTTTTAATTGGCGCTCGTGTGAAGTAATTTTAAACAGTAGTTCGACCTGACGTTTTAAAGGAATAGTCTGGAATCAATTTTTGATTGTAGAGAAATCGCCTGGCGTGACAATATAAACCTAAGCTTAATAAGCTAAAATACTAGCCTTTAAAATATATTAACGCAGCATCAATCAATATCGTTGGATATCGATGTTTAGGGTACGGTCTGCGAATCCTAAAGTCGTAGGTTCAAATCCACCATTCGACAGATGACGTGAACCATCTCCTAACACAAGCCTAAGCTTATTTTAAATGGGTACATGTTAACATTTTGTTAAAGAAATATTGTTAGCATTTTTTAAACAAAAAAAACCTACGATATAATAAGTACTTGTATAATTTATGTACTAGTTTATTTGTTAATAATTTGCTAATGTAGGTATATTTAGAATATGTATGTGTAGATTATTATATACTATATATTACTATACTATTAATATTAAAAACGTGAATGTTTGTGAATATTCATCATACCGATGTGAAGTATTTTACGCAAAAACTACTGAATGGATTTTGATGAAACTTGAACACACGGGCTATAGTTTATAATGATATAGTGTGAATTATCCAAAATAGCGAGATATTCTGGCGTGCGCTACAGAAAGCGTAGGAGTTACACGGATATAATTTATAATGGAAGTGTTTGTTTGAAATAGTCCTACAAAAAGTCCGGGACAGAATATATCTATCTTTTATGTGTAAACCATTATCACCTCAAAATAGTGAATCAAAAATACACTAAAATTGATAATTTATGATATGATATTTCTAATGCTCATGTGGTAATAACAAATTTATCCTTATATCAAAATAAATACGTTTATCGCATTTAACATCGCCAAATGTTTTGAATAGTTATGACGATAAATAACCGAGAGTGCGATGTTATAATGCGATATCGTTACTATTAGAAAGTAAATAGTCCGATAAGAGAGTGACTGCTGACGATGATTTAGACGGGACTTTCACTAGCTGATGTAATAACGAGTAACTTGGCAACTTTAATTTTTAATCGCAGGTAACACCACGAGGCGTAGATAGTTTATAATACACTAGTATTATAAACAATCTATAATAATCTATAATAAATCTGTAATCTATCAAGAAACTAATCTGCAAGAAACAAATATTATAACTAAGCGTCCTGTTTTTTTTAACTGTTTGATTTTGGTGTACAATAAAGATCTATGAAGATTAGAGATTTATAAGAAATAAAAATTATCTAGGAGCGGCGATTTCAGCGTAGATCGTAAACCTGATGATAGGTATATACCTGATAATAAAAAAATGCTGTATCGTCCTTGTACTTAGTTCGACAGAGGAAACTCCTTAGACAGAAAAACCCACATCCGTTTTTCACAAAACATTAGTTACTAACTTGATCTTACATTATTCATGTGTAATATCAGATATTTCATTTTTCCTATTTGTTTGCTACGTAAAAAATATTTTTGTGCCTCAACTGTAGAATCTATGATATAAATAAAAATTCAGACTAAGTAACCTTCACAATTCCGCAAAGAAAGATCAGTTGACGTACAAAACTATTCAAATAAGGGGAAGAAGATATTTAAATTTCCGGTCCGAGATCCTTTGAATTCAAAATAAGATGTGAGGGTAGCGAGCGACGAAAGAAAGGAGTATTGCTTTTTACAATAAAAAATCTCACTTTCTTTGTTGAAACAGGGTGATTATTCTGATTAACAAAAAAATAAAGAAATCCGAAAGTGACTGGATGTGAAAGGTAAAGGTAAAGATAGGATCGCATATAATGGAAAATATATATTTTATTTATAATTTCTAAGCAAGTGCTTGACTACGATCCCACCTGATGTTAAGTGGAAATGCAGTCCTGGATGGTAAGGCGCACTAGCTTAGTAAATGCCTATTCACTCTACTCTTGAAAATACCCACATTGTAATCGGAAGGAAAGACAGACGCGGGCAAACTATTCCAGTCCTTTGCTGTACGAAGAATGAAAGACGAAGCAAATCGCTTCGTTCGGGTTTGAGGATGTTCACAACAAAGGATAAAATCCCGCAGTGCGTCTAGAAGTCCGATGGTGGAAAGGGGATGGGGAATTAGATCATGTAGTTCCTGAGCACACTCTCCAAAATGCAATCTGTAGAAAACCGAAAGGCTAGCTACCTTACGCCTGTGCTCAAGACTGAGCAGATTGGTTTCAGGCGCGTCACCAAATAGCCTCTTAGCCCGCCTCTCCACCGAGTCCAAAGCTGTGAGATGGCATTTAGCGGCGCCTGCCCAAATGTGACAGCAGTATTCTACACACGACCGGACTTGAGCTTTATAAAGTGTTAAAAGCTGTCCCGCAGAGAAGTACGGTTGCACTTTGACCAAGATCCCAAGTTTTGTTAAGGCTAATATTGGGAAGGCTTATGTCCAGCAGTGAGCTGATACAGATTGATGATGATTATAATTATCTAATAAGCTCTGATATTCTTATTCACTTTTCACCAAGCTTTTAGTGTGTGAAAAATTATTTAACGTAGCACAGCTCTACAGCTACGCAGCTACGACCCTTCAATGCTGAAATCATAGTGTAGCAACTTTTAAATAAAATAGTGATTTAGCTTAAGGCTATAAATGTAGGGCATTATACTTAGCACCTACGAGATCGGTCGTTCACCTCAACATCGATTTCCTCCGGGCTCCTTATGCAGTTCTACAATACATAATGTTAATACAATATATTTATACTTTTGTATTTCCGGCCTGATATTACTGGAAGTAAACAATAAGATTTATTTCTGTTATTTAGTTTTATTTCTAGCGCATTTAATATTAGCTGAAAAGAAAAACTATAATTTTCAAATGATCCGATAAATAACTCAATAAGTGTTAAAAATTTATTTCCGTTTTAAATAAATATAATTTACCTATATCTAATAAATGGTTTTTAATTTTTTATGATATAGACAAATATTACTATTGTGATAGGGCGGTCGTAAAGCCGAAAAACTAAAATTCTTTGGTACAAGCAAAGAATTTGTACTACTTTTGCTTTGCTTTTGTATTTATGGTTTTATTCTGATTATATGGACTATTTCTCTACGTTTAATATTTTCAACGGTTTAACTGTTCAAGATTGGTATCAATGGTGCCGCCTGCTAGCGAGGACTTCACACTACACTCGGTGATGAAGTTTGGCGCTATTGGAGGATCGGTTACCACGACCACGACCGCGACCCCACTATTGGATTGCACGAATTTTTGATATTGTCACTCACTTGCTTTCAAATTGTCTTAAAACTAACACGTAGTGTATAACAGGAAATAGACAGTTTTTATTTCATACCACTGTTCTACATGTTGAGATCGCACAAGGGACTCGACAGTCACTTACATAAATTTCTGTCGTAAAAATTACAATGAAAATATTTTTTTACACGCTGCGTTAATTCCTATGTTAAAATAAAAATCCAACATAAATTACAATCACCACTAAATCCCGAATAAAGTTTACGAGATCTCAATATCAATTTCCATTTCTATATTGTCATATTCAAATTAACTCGAGCGTATAATGGGGTCGACCCAATCTCTTTTGATTAGAACGGACCGTTATTTATAAACGGGTCTAATTAAACTGGTCACTTTAATCTCCTCGTTTGAAACTTAGCTAGTAATAGCGCGGGCCGATATGGAAGTCGTAGATTTCAATAATTGAATTAGCACGTCTAACAATTAATCCGAGATACCACAGAGATATTCTTGTAAATAGCAAATAAATAAAATGTCCATGTCTATGTCCATGAATAGATATAAAAATCTTAAGTAAATTGTTTCCTGGATAAAGACTGAAGTCTGCAAGTATCAGGACTTGACGTTCTTAATTAACAAAGTTGTATAACTTGCAGCGGCGTTTTTAATTAAATGAAAAGCAATTTATCACTTAGAATTTCTTTTATTTTTTTAATGGATTATGTGACAGAAGTATTGATAGCTTAGTGGCTAAGCGGTTCAAGTTACGAACTGACGGTCGTGGGTTCGATGCCCTTTTTAGTCGCCTTCTACGTCAAGCGTAGAATAAGGCTACGGTATCCCTATAAGTTAAAGTTAAAGTTACAGCCTTTATATATGTATAATAAATGTCCCACTGCTGGGCACAGGCCTTCTCTGTAAAGAGAGTATAAGAGCATAGTCCACCACGCGGCCCTAGTGCGGATTGGCAGACTTCACATGCCTAAGAAAAATTATATAAGACATGTAGGTTTCCTCACGATGTTTTCCTTCACCGTCGAGCGCGTGGTTAATCAGCACATAAAATTGCAACAACAAATTTATTGGTGCCGGCACCGGGGATCGAACTCGGGTTGCTAGCGTACTATGCAACAAGAGCCAACCGCCCGGACACTGAGCTACCACGGCTCCCTATACCGGTATCCCTATACCGTAGCCTTATTCTACGGTATCCTTATACCGTAGCCTTATTCTATAAGCCCAGAACTACAGGGCTAACAGAACCCTACGTGACGTGATTTAGTATCGAGTACGCTTGTTGTGTCGTTTCATTGCATAAACGAACGTTCCACCAGTCATAAATCGAATTCTTCTCTCCCAATTACCAAAACATAGAACAAATCTAAAGGTACGTCCTTGTACCAGATGTACTGTATTTATAGGGATTACAGTGACAATGATCTAGCGGTGACATCTGCAAATAGGATAGGAAAAACTATTTGCTCCACAAAAATAATATTTCTATAAATATGTCTAGCCTAAGTTTTTTGTAAATTTTCATAATTATTTTTTTTTGTTAGTTAATTTCTTAAAGTTATAAATTAGATTATAAAATAGTTAAGTAGATTTGTTTTAGATGTATTGCGAATTCTGTGTGTACCTGCAATTAATGAGACAATTAGATCGTGTTAGTGTTTAAATTAAATTAGCCTACAGTACAGTTAACACTTATTGTTGGAAAACCTTATTAAATAAAATAAAAAACTGAACAACTAAAAATGAGTATCAAAAATATCAATTAACATAATTGAATATTCAAAATCGAAGTGTCAAAGGCAAGCATGGGAAATATTTTTCCGAGTTATTCTTTGCAAATATAATTTCCTGTTCATTACCGTGACCGCTTCCTTGGCGGTTTCGACGATAAGGTATACAACTTACACATTATCGACTTGTGCTTAGTGCGTTTGTATATTTTAACCGACTTAAAAAATTTAGGAGGAATTGTAGGGTATTCACACATTAAGTGTGAACCCAGCGGCAGTGAGAGACACTGCCAGTCTGTAATAAACTGTCAGCCTACACACCCGCGTTTTTATTTCGATACACTACAGTGGCGACGAGGATAAAAGTGAATTATTTTTTTTTTTTTACAATGTCGATCGGCAAAGTAAACGAGTTTTGTTTGAGAACAGGCAACTGGTCCCTGTATGTGGAGCGCCTGGAAATGTATTTTGTGGCGAACAGAATACAGGAAGAAAGATGGCTGCCTACGTTAATCGCAGGTATGGGCGATGAAGCGTACGAATTGCTAAGCAATTTGGCGAGTCCTACCAAGCCGAGCGAGAAAACGTACGAAGAGGTGGTGAGTATATTAAAAGAACACCTGCAGCCAAAACCATCCTTTATGGCGGAGCGCTACCGTTTTAGACAAAGGAGGCAATTACCGGGGGAAACTATAGTGCAGTACATTTCGGAACTAAAGAGGTTGTCTAAACATTGCGAGTTCAACGCGGTACTAGAAGATAATTTGCGTGATCAACTAGTATGTGGGCTGCTCAGTGACGTCATTCGTCAGCGTTTGTTTGCGGAGGATAACCTCAAATATGCCAATGCAATAAAAATCGCATGTGGCATGGAGGCAGCAGAACGTGACGCGGCGGCGGTAGACGATGCGGGGAGCGCGGGAGGCGTGGCCGGAGCGGCGTGCAGCGGGGGCGCGGGAGGCGCAGAGCGCAGCGGACGCGCGAGCAGCGCGTGCGACGCAGTGCATGCCGTGACGTCGTCGGCGAGGCGAACCGAGCGGCGGGGTGACGTATTGCGGTCGCATGGTGGTCGTGAATATGGCGGCGGCACTACAGTGTACTGTAATGGGTGCGGGTCGCGGGACCATAAGCGAGATAATTGTCGCTACAAGACATTTGTCTGTAGCGGGTGTAAACCGGGCCACTTACGACGAGTTTGTCCGAAAAAGGCTACAACGACGCGGCGCGGTGTGCATCATGTGCAGGCGCCGGAGGGCACGTCATCAGAGGAGGAGCCACGGCCTGAGGGCGGTTGGGCAGACTTCCACGAAGGGATTCACCACCTCTGCTTAAATAATTACAAGCCGGTGAGCTTAACATTATTAATAGATGAAGTGAAAGTGAATATGGAAGTAGATACGGGTTCTGCAGTGTCTTGTATAAGTAAACAAATGTATAATAAACATTTTTATGCGAAACCAATCGAAAGTGTAGGGGTTATTTTAAGATTTTACGACGGAAGTCGGATTAGACCGTTAGGTATTATTAAGCCCATTGTTCAATATGGTAACATAACAAAATGTTTAGAACTTTTTGTAATAGATGGAGGTACCACTTCCTTACTTGGGAGACATTGGTTAGCGGAATTGCAGGTCAAAATACCTACATTCCACAACATTTCCACAACATCGTGTAATAATAACAGTTTGTCTTCATTACTCGACAGATATAAGGAACTATTTTCCGAAGGGCTGGGACGGTTCACCGGCGGCAAAGCGAGCCTGAGAGTGCGCGAGGGGGCTGCGCCGGTCTTCTGCCGCGCGCGACCTTTGCCCTATGCACTCAAAGATCGCGTCGACGCTGAGCTAGATGCGATGCTCCAGGAGGGAGTCATAGAACCTGTGGAGAGCTCGGACTGGGCTACACCTTTGGTACCGGTACGTAAGGCGGATGGTGGACTTCGAATTTGTGCTGACTACAAAGTAACCTTAAATCCCGTACTTCAGATAGATCGGTATCCGTTGCCTAGGATAAATGACCTGTTAGTTGGCCTGAATGGGGCTAGAATATTTTCTAAAATCGATCTGTCGCAAGCATATAATCAGATCGAACTAGATGACTCTAAAAACTTAACAGTGATCAATACACATCGAGGTTTATTTACATATAAGAGACTCGTTTATGGTTTGTCGTCAAGTCCTGGCATTTTCAACGAATAATGTCGAATCTTTTCAAGATCTCAGAACGTAGAAGTTTTCTTAGACGATATAATAATTGGCACGGTTACCGAGAGAGCACTTGGAAATATTGGATACCGTGCTGAATAGATTACATAAGCACGGTATGAAACTTAGGAAAAATAAATGCTTATTCAGGGTAGATGAAGTTAAATATTTAGGGTACGTCATTTCGAAAGAGGGCGTGAAGGCAGACCAGATAAAATAGAGGCAATAAAAAATTAATCGGCCTAAGGATGTTTCGGAGTTGAGATCATTTTTAGGATTAGTTAATTTTATGCAAAATTTATTAAAATGTAAGCACCATTTTAGCGCCGTTATACGAATTACTAAAAAGGGGTGCGATGGAATTGGGATCAACATTGTGAGAATTCTTTTAAAAGATTATAAAAATGTTGACCAGTGCCGAGGTGTTGACGCATTACGATCCAAACAAACCGTTGATACTTACTTGCGACGCGAGCGCGCGGGGCATAGGGGCGATGTTGACGCAGTCGGCCGACGGCGGCGCGCGCGCGGAGCGGCCGGTGGTGTATGTCTCGCGAGCGCTTAACGACGCGGAGAAACACTACTCACAAATTGATCGAGAAGCGTTAGCGATTGTTTTTTGTTTTAAAAAATTGCATCAATATCTATACGGTAGACGTTTTACCTTGCGAACCGATCATAAGCCACTTGTGAATATTTTTGGTCCCAAACACGGAATTCCATTAATGGCCGCAAGCCGATTACAGCGTTGGTCCATAACGCTATCCGCTTACAACTACGATATAGAATACGTAACTAGCAAACAAAATTGCGCAGACGGGTTATCGCGTTTGCCGATTACAAACACAAAAAGGGAATGTTTAGATATGCCCGAACAAACGTATTTGCATTTCGCTCAGGATGAGACCTTGCTGAATTATAACGAAATTAAAAAACAAACATCTCGAGATTCGATTTTAGGAAGAATTTTGTTATACTTACGCGAGGAATGGCCGTCAGTAAATGATATTAATACACTACAGCCATATTTCAACCGTAAAAACGAACTTTATGAGGAGTTAGGATGCGTCATGTGGGGACATAGGGTGGTGATACCCGACAAGTGCCGGAGTAAGGTGTTGTCGGAACTCCATGAGTGTCATATGGGTATTGTTAAGACCAAGGCAATAGCTCGGAGCTACGTATGGTGGCCGGGTATCGACGAAGCGATTGAAGCAATGTGCCGTGCATGCCTCACGTGCGCTGCAGTAGCGGATGCGCCTCAGCGACACGCACCGAGCCCGTGGCCATGGCCATCAAGACCATGGTCTCGGATACATGTAGACTTTTTAGGACCCATTTTCAATAGAATTTATTTAGTGATAATTGATGCAAGAACTAAATGGATAGAAATATTCCAAGTACCGAGTACGGCGGCTAGTCACACTATTATCAGGCTTAGCGAACTCTTTGCTAGATGGGGTCTACCGAAACAGTTAGTTTCGGATAATGGACCACCTTTCACAAGTAGTGAGTTGTCTAACTATTTATCGGACAACGGAATTGAACACATTTTCACCGCACCGTATCATCCAGCGTCAAATGGAGCTGCGGAAAACGCCGTACGCACCCTGAAAAGAGCCATTAAAAAAGCGGTAAGGGAAAATAAAGACATTAATTTATTTTTGAACACATTTCTCCTGCATTATAGGAACACAGAGCATAGCACTACTGGTGAAAGTCCTGCCGACCTAATGATGGGAAGAAGATTACGTACCAAATTGGACGTACTTCGACCCAACGTGGAAAATAAAATTAAGAATAGGCAACATAAGGACTGTACGGGCAGGTTAGAACGTGCTTTAGAGCCCGGGGATGACGTATGGCTACGTCACTATCAAGGGCGAGACAAGTGGGTAGGAGGTCGGATCACACAACGCCTAGGGGAGACAGACTATAAGGTGTTAGATACAACAGGTAGGGAAGCCCATAGGCATATAGACCAATTAAAGCGGAGAACAAGAAGTTCCTTAATTTGTCCCAGTAGTCAGCCAAATTCGAATTCTGATCGTACGCCGTGCACGAGTGCAGCAGAGCAAACAAATTCTCCCCGTACGAACCCTTCTGAAGCCCTCACACTTCAGAGCCCTCCAGAGGCTATAGCGGACCAAGACGACGGAGAAAATTCGGAGGGATCTCTAAGAGCTTCGAGGTCCCCATCGGCTCATACACCACCTCCTCCGGCCACCGAACCGTCCCAGGACCTCCCGGCAAGACCGGTACGACAGTGCCGTCTTAAGACAACTAATTATAAATTTTAAAATTATGTTTAGTTCTAGTGTTTTTTTTTTTTTGTTTTTTTTTTTATGTTATTGTTCTTTTTTTTATTATTGTAATAATTTTATGTGCTAAGAGTGGAGGTGTAGGGTATTCACACATTAAGTGTGAACCCAGCGGCAGTGAGAGACACTGCCAGTCTGTAATAAACTGTCAGCCTACACACCCGCGTTACATTTTTTTCGATACACTACAGGAATATATAATTTATGTTGTTTTTCAAAGAAATATAAATAAATTAATAAAATATATTTTATTTTAAGGATATTTAATTGTCTATGCACAATTTATTTCAGTCACCTAGCGTCTTTATCTTCCGAGATATTCAAACTTTCTTAATCGACCCTTTATTTTTGCTTACAGCTATATTTTTCGGTTACAGAGAATAATGAAGACAGCTAAAGTTGTACGTCTCGATTTTAATGCCAAGAAGAAAACTTTTCATCACACTGCCTTATGTATTATTTGAATAGTGCCAAACTGTAGCCGTGGTAGCTCAGTGTCCGCGCCTTAAGTTGCGTAGTACACTAGCAACCCGAGTTCGATCCCCGGTGCCGGCACCAAAAAATTTGTTGTTGCAATTTTATGTGCTGATTTACCACGCGCTCGGCGGTGAAGGAAAACATCGCGAGGAAACCTATATGTCTTAAAACATTTTTCTAAGACATGTGAAGTCTGCCAATCCGCACTAAGGCCGCGTGGTGGAATATGCCCTTATACTCTCTTTACAGAGAAGGCTTGTGCCCAGCAGCGGGACATATATAAAAAGGCTGTAGCGCCAAATTTTCAACTCAATTCAAAATTGACAGTTTGTTGTTAAATATTCTAGAATTTTCGACTCCACCTAACACCAGATGGCGCTGTTAAAACATTTAACACGAATATTAATGAAAATGAATAAGAAACAATTGATACCCGAAATTAAATTGTTACAAATCGAATGATAGAGAAGGGTTTCATCGTAACGTCAGCATCTGGGTGACAAATGTCCTTTAATTTGTTTATAGCGACCGATTTCTCATGTCACCGAAATTACACGAAACGTATTACTTTAATCAATTACATGGCACAATGTTCATTTGATTAAATGCGGTGTAAAAATAGCTCCTGCATTCTTGGTCCTTGAATTAAAGTGGACAGAAAAATGTTTTCTTGATAAGTTTTTTAAGCAAATTAACCTAAGACTCAACTATTGTATGTAAACGTCGCCTGACAGCCTTGACGGTTTCATAAATCATTTTGATTTACGCAAAAATATCAAATACTCATCTGTGAAGTTTTAACAGGCAAATAATTGGTAAGTTGGGCCGGCCACATCTGCCGAGTCTGTGTATGTTTGTGTGTCTGTGTCTCTGAATGGAAGCCACGCGTGGGTCGGAGAAGCACTGGGCGCCGTCCTTCCAGATGTACCGACAGTTTTATAAGGATAGCCGGAACTGGGTGGATGTGGAAAGCAGAAAATGCACTGTGTAGTAAAGATAAAGTTTCTAGCTGCACTAAACACTAAATTAAATGTATCTGAGATTGAAGTGGGTGCTAACGGGATCTCTAACGATGTAATAGATAAAAGTACTGCATCAGTTTAACGTTAACTTCGTAGGACGAAGTTAACGTTTAATTTCAAGGAAACTATGAAAGCTGGAAAGTTACTTTTGTAATTTATCTCCTTTTAGAAATTGCTATCGTTTAGTTTCAAGTTTTAACATAAATTCAAAACAGTAGCAGACAATAGACAATGCTTCCATTTGTTTCGAAAATAAAATATCTATCATAAAAGTTCCATGGCTGACTTGGTTGGTTAACTATATTACTAAATTTGTCGAATAAGTATATTTTCAACCGACTTCAAAAGAGAGGTCCCTCAATTCGTATGTTTTTTGTTTTTCTTATGTATTATTACCTCATGACTTTCGACAAATCAGTTCGCAAAAAGAGCGACAAAAAGGGCGTACGCGTATAATCTAATAATTTAACGATTCGATTTGAAGACGGTTTTTGTTCGTAAATATATTTGTTGTATTAGACAATACAGAGATGTGAAACTATAACAGTGATGGCCTAATGACTAAGCGGTACGACTTACGAACTGTCGCAGGTTCGAAAACCAAGTCGGCTTGTACCAATAAAATGCTGTTTTAATTTGCTTGATGAAAATCGAACATCAAAAGCTGTCTCTACCTACCCCGGTGGGTTGAAAGAACGTGAGAGCTTATTATTTTTATTTACACAAATGTATACAATATACAAGAAGCTTGGACATTTATTCCAAGATAAGAAGTAATTTATCTTGATACACATCCCAACATTAACAAAACCGAGCGTGTGATAACCGCTAGAAACTCCGGGATCCTAATAACTCTAGAAGTTTTGAATTATTGTAATCTTAACATCGTATATTTCATTCCGAATGGTTGCCTTCAAGGCATTATAACCTTATCTACGCCGCGGCTCGCTTTGTCCAATTAAATACACAAATCTAGAAGTCCTTGAGGTAATTAATACTAACGAAGAGTTTTCTCTATGCAAGGAAATAAATCGGTAAACCAACCTCAACGACATCATCCGTCGGGCTCTTTCCACCGCTAATGTGCCATCAACTTTGGAGCCAAATGGACTGTTACGTAGTGATGGTAAGAGACCAGACAGTATGACTCTTACACCCTGGAAGATGGGACGGCCTTTAGTATGGGATGCCACATGCGTCGATACTTTGGCACCGTCAAATCTTCCAGAATCTTCTGTTGAGGCTGAAGCAGCCGCTGCAACTACAGAAAACCTCAAGCGGCGCAAATATAGTAACCTCGATAGACATTTCATATTTGAGCCGTTTGGGGTAGAAACTTATGCACACCATCTTTTTAATGTGATAGCTAAGAAGTTGGTCGACACATCTGGTGACCAGAGGGCTGGCTATTACCTTGCACAGAGGCTAAGCATTGCCATACAACGTGGCAATGCTACTAGTCTTCTGGGCATGCTGCCAATCGAAGACGGTTTGGCACCGTTGTATTTTTGTAAATATTTTATAAAATACCTAATATATTGTAAATATTTATTTTTTTAGTTAGTATTATGTATGATAGGTAAATAAACGAAAATATAAATATCTGCTTATTGATTACATTAACTCACCAAACCTCAATCGGCAAGTTCAGAGTTTAGTTGCTGTATAGGTGAATTGCCATAGAGTAACTTTATGTTAACTTTATCATTTCTTTTTAATCGGTCCCCCATTTACCGCAATATTTCTTATTGATATGTACATAGGTGTAGGTAATAATCTTCACCCGCTCGAGAAGAGAATGAATACGGAGAGAAATTAATAATTTAATATATTGTGAGAGTTAAATTAAATATTTAATGATGTAAGTTTATTGTTTAAATGGCAAAATCTAGCTGCGGCTGGGTACGCTAGTAATTTCTAATGTCTTTTTGTTAACCAATCCAACAAAGGCTCACGTGAATAGTCGAATGATTCGAACCTACCACCTAACGTTTCGCAAACCGTACCCCAAAATTATTAGACTATTAACGTTACAATTTTAAATGGTGATGTAAATTTATAAAAAATTGTAATAGCTTAAGGATACTTAGATTTAAAAATCATGCAATTAAAATGGTTCATAACATTTCTGTGCCCATAATATAAGGCAAGGCCAAGTACTTTGGATAACAAAAGGATGGAAATATGAAACCCTCATAATAATATATAGTTATATACGTACAGCTGTCAGAGCAACGTGCTCAAGACAGGGCCAAGTGGCAACACTTACCTCGACGAGCGATCCCTGGCAATTCCCCTAATTCACCTGCCTATTCATCTGTTTAGTGCTCGGGAAGGTAAAGTGCACTACAGATTGACTTCTACAGCACTCTTGTTTTGTATTTGATAATGTCGATTAAAATCATAACAACGGCTTATATTTATCCGGAATATCATTATATTTTAGGTAATATACACGAAAGCTTAAACATTGGTTAGCACAGCGTTATAATCAGTGTAGTAGTTTTTGAGTTTATCGCGAACAGACAGGAGAAGCGACTTTGTTTTATACTATGTAAGGATACAGTCTTTATACCCAAATATGTTACATTTTGTCTTAGTGTATGAACGGATTGGAGCCATGGTAGTTCAATGTCCGGGCGGTCGCCCTAAGTTGCATAGTAAGCCAGCAACCCGAGTTCGATACCCGGTGCCGGTACGAAAAATTTGTTGTTGCAATTTTATGTGCTGAGCGCGTGGTAAGCGCTCGGCGGTGAAAAAAAACATCGTAAGCTTACATGTCCTAGAATTTTTTTCTAAGACACGTGAAGTCTACCAATCCGCACTAGGGCCACGTGGCGGACTATGTCCTAATACTTTCTTTACAGAGGCCGGCACCCAACAGTGGGACGTATACATTATATATATATATATATATATATATATATATATATATATATATATATATGTATATATATAGATACTGTATGTGTATTTATAAAGGCTGTAACTTTAACTTTTATATGAGCGAACGTATATGACAAAATAAAATAATAAAAAGACAAAATGTTTGCAACATTTTTCGTCTCTTTTTCCTCATTCATCATTTCCACATGACAATACAGACACATGCCTATCCACATTTTTATCATAGTATTTTTAATCCTGTCATTCAAAGTCAAGCCTTTTTTCTTAGTAACCGTATCTTTACGGCGGGCGATGATTTCGACTTCTACGATTCTTTGATTAAACTTCTAAGCATTAGACCCAATACCCAACGAGCGTTATGAATCTATTGTTCCCTGTACAGATCGGTGAGTAATTCGTGCTCAATCAATCAAACGACAGGGCCCGAGGAGATTTAATTTGTTACAGAATACTGCCCGCCCATCCATCAGTTATGTTCCTTATAAGTCATATTTACAGTGTAAAAACACTATTAATGCAATCTCGAATAGGGTAGATACGTAAAGAATAAGTATACTCTAACATCCTTTTAAACCTTACGGGTAGACGAGGACTGTTGGGAGCTTTCGGTGTCCGCTTTTCAACCGACTTCAAAAAAGAGGGAGGCTCTCAATTCGATTGTATTTTGTTACCTAATAACATTGTAATGATTTGATGACTCTTTTTTGAGTTGAAATCTAGTGCTTCTCATATGGTTGCATTCTGACAATGGCTTCCATGAAAAAATCATAAATAAGTCTCAAATTTTCAACAAGTATGTGCGCCACAAATGGACGAATAACACAATACATGCCAACCGATTTCGATAATTTTTTTTTTTTTTAAAAAGATGTACTTCGAGAGTAGTTTGATGAGAGCAATAAATAGTATATATATATATATATATTTATATATATATATATATGTATATATATATATATATATATATATATATATATATTTATATATATATATATATGTGAGCAAAATATATATATAATATAATGTTGTTCACATTTTGAGAGTGTAGTCTCAAGCCGACTAAAGAATTTGAAATAATAAGGAATAATACCGTATTTGTGTATTAAGCTATAAGTTTACTAGAATATAGACTCAAACTGATCTGTACAATTCTGCAAGGATTCGAAACCAGAACCGTTATATCAAAAATGAGCAGGCTGCCACTGCTATACGTATCGACAGTTACATTTCTAACAATGAATAGCAATACATTATGGCTGTCACGTTCCCGGTACTCCAAAATATTGCACAATGAAACATATTCCGGGGCACGTGCGGACGTTATCAAAAGATCTCTTTAATATATCTCGTACGAATGATTCGCATTCTCGTTCCGTTCAACGTTCGGAAATTGAATATTTTTGTTGAAGTTAAACTTCTTTGCGCGCGCTTTACTTTGGGAGTCGGTGAATGTGCTACGAAAAGTGAAATTGAGAGGGACATATAAGGTAGTGAAGATAGAAAGTGTAGGGACAAGAGAGAGGGATGCGAGCACACGTTTTCTTTCTGCCATTTCTTTCATTCACTAAAATCTTTGACAAATGGGACGCAATTGTCAGGTAAAGAGCAGATAGCGATATTTATTCCTTTTACTTGGCTAGAGCTTAAATAAATGTAAGCTCTCACGTATTTTTCTCATGTTTTTTTTATAAAGAAACGAGACAAGCAAAATAGCATCTCTGTCTTGTTTTCTCTGCCGACTATCAATCAAATTCTAGTCTTTTTAATTAAAGTAATTCATCAATTTGTAATCAGAATTATATTAAAGCTAGCAACACCACATTAAAGACTAAAGTCATGGCACAAATAATTTCATCATGGCGAATGTTTTTGTCGTACTTTTAATTATTTTATTTTATATATGTTAGGAAAACTTACAGCTAGGAAAGACACAAGATAAATAAATTAAACAAGGAAATGGCCAATTAAAAGTTTTCACAAATAGAATAAGATGTACAATTAAGGATATAAAAATTAAACAATGGAAAGAGCAACAATTCAAGAAAAAAAGAGATCAAATAACAATAGAAGATAATAAACAAGTAAATAAATAAATTAAACAAGGAAATGGCCAATCAAAAGTTTTCACAAATAAAATAAGATGTACAATTAAGGATATAAAAATTAAACAATGGAAAGAGCAACAATTCAAGAAAAAAAAAGAGATCAAATAACAATAGAAGATAATAAACAAGTAAATAAATAAATTAATAAATAGACAACGACAAAAAACCTTAACTCTATAATTATTTAATATACATATATAAACTACCTAAAATATCAACTTATTTTGTAAAAAAGAAATGTTTACACATCCTTTTCTTTAGGCAGCCTACAGTTGTATTAAAAATGTCGATATCAACCTCCCTGGACTTTTCATTATAGAAGCGACAAGTTCTATGCAGGTATGAGTTTTGTCCATATACGGTTCTGTTCATAGGAACGTGCAAAAGATTGTATCTGCGCAGATTTGCACATGGTACACGCAGTCCAATTTTGTTTAATAGTTCGGGAGTATTGGTTGAGCCGTTCAGAATCTGGATGAATAGAGCTAGATCCGCTATTCTTCTTCTTTCAAACAATGGAAGGAAATGAAATTGTTTACATCGTTCTGTGTAATTAGATCGGTAACATTGTGAACGAAATTGAATGTACCTCAAGAATCGTTTCTGTATACCCTCCAATCGGTTAATATAGATATTGTAGTTGGGATTCCAGACTTGTGAGGCATATTCTAAGTGACTACGAACGAAAGAACAGTACAGGATTTTCATGGTTTTATGTTTCTAAAGTCTGCTGAGATTCTTATAATGAAACCTAATTATATATATATATAATGCTCACATTTGGAGAGGGTAGTCTCAAGTCGACTAAAGAATTTGAAATGATAAGGAATAATACTGTATTTGTGTAATAAGCTATAAGTTTACTAGACTATAGACTCAAACTAATCTGTACAATTCAGCAAGGATTCGAAACCAGAACCGTTATATCAAAAATGAGCAGGCTGCCACTGCTATACGTATCGACAGTTACATTTCTAACAATGAATAGCAATACATTATGGCTGTCACGTTCCCGGTACTCCAAAATATTGCACAATGAAACATATTCCGGGGCACGTGCGGACGTTATCAAAAGATCTCTTTAATATATCTCGTACGAATGATTCGCATTCTCGTTCCGTTCAACGTTCGGAAATTGAATATTTTTGTTGAAGTTAAACTTCTTTACGCGCGCTTTACTTGGGGAGTCGGTGAATGTGCTACGAAAAGTGTGATCCAGTGAGGCCAAGGGAAATTGAGAGGGAGATATAAGGTAGTGAAGATAGAAAGAATAGGGCAAGAGAGAGGGATGCGAGCACACGTTTTCTTTCTCTCATTTCTTTCATTCACTAAAATCTTTGACAAATGGGACGCAATTGTCAGGTAAAGAGCAGATAGCGATATTTATTCCTTTTATTTTATTTTATTTTATTTTATTTTATATATGTTAGGAAAACTTACAGCTAGAAGAGACACAAGATAAATAAATTAAACAAGGAAATGGCCAATTAAAAGTTTTCACAAATAGAATAAGATGTACAATTAAGGATATAAAAATTAAACAATGGAAAGAGCAACAATTCAAGAAAAAAAAAGAGATCAAATAACAATAGAAGATAATAAACAAGTAAATAAATAAATTAATAAATAGATAACGACAAAAAACCTTAACTCTATAATTATTTAATATACATATATAAACTACCTAAAATATCAACTTATTTTGTAAAAAAGAAATGTTTACACATCCTTTTCTTTAGGCAGCCTACAGTTGTATTAAAAATGTCGATATCAACCTCCCTGGACTTTTCATTATAGAAGCGACAAGTTCTATGCAGGTATGAGTTTTGTCCATATACGGTTCTGTTCATAGGAACGTGCAAAAGATTGTATCTGCGCAGATTTGCACATGGTACACGCAGTCCAATTTTGTTTAATAGTTCGGGAGTATTGGTTGAGCCGTTCAGAATCTGGATGAATAGAGCTAGATCCGCTATTCTTCTTCTTTCAAACAATGGAAGGAAATGAAATTGTTTACATCGTTCTGTGTAATTAGATCGGTAACATTGTGAACGAAATTGAATGTACCTCAAGAATCGTTTCTGTATACCCTCCAATCGGTTAATATAGATATTGTAGTTTGGATTCCAGACTTGTGAGGCATATTCTAAGTGACTACGAACGAAAGAACAGTACAGGATTTTCATGGTTTTATGTTTCTAAAGTCTGCTGAGATTCTTATAATGAAACCTAATTATATATATATATAGGAAAAACTATTTGTGACCGCAACGTTATAAGCGTCAATAACCTAATGGCTTAGGGTACGGCCTGCGAATCGTAAGGTCGACTATTGCCGTGAACCATGTCCTTTTTTGTTGACGGGGAGGAAATCTTCACAAGATACCCCGCCTTCTGGGGAAGGCGGCGATTATGTGGGGATCTTACCCACTAAAACCTCCCCGGTGGCACGTCCCGGGGAGGTTTCGCTTCCGAGTTTCGCTTTCACCATACGGTTAGTTTAATTGTTCTCTATCATAAAAAAATATACATAAAATAAAAATACCAAATTCTGTCTACACTTATTGCAATAAAAAACTTGATAGCAAATTTTATTTGAACACAGAAATCTTCGCATCGCATTTATATTCCAAGCGAAGTCATTTGCATTCTCTTTGTGTAAAGACAATAGAGGGAATTGATTTAATGAAGGCAATTTACGCTCTTTCTTCTTGCTTAACGTAGTTATTACCTCGATGGAAATATCTATCATACTTTTCATAGTCAAACAATTGATTTAGAAGTTAATTACTAAGATATAGACACTACACTACTAAAAGTGGAACAATTGTATACAGTACTCGGTCCTAGAAGAAACTTGTAAAGTATATATACGAGCAAAAGCATAAACTAACTTCAAATCGAATCGAACGTTAATATTGCTCGGCTCCCCTATTTGTATTTCCGAATTGTCGTAAGAATGTTTCGAAATAGAATTAATCAGAACCTAACCACACTCTCATCAAATTACTCTTGAACTACATTATTTACAATAAAAAATTAATTATCGAAATCGGTTGACGTGATATGGAGTTATTCATGCTAGGGATGTTCATGTCAAAATTATATCGATATATTTTTTGATTTATTATATCGTGAGGTTGTATTGATATATCGTACAAATATATCGATATCTTTCATATATCTAAAATTGTTTATAATTAATTAGTCGTTTAATATTTAATAAATATTAGAAAAGTTTTGTACTAATAGAGTACTCGGCGCGTATCTGAGAGGTTCTCGCTTCAGATACTAGTCCAGACTATTTGATTTGATTTGATTCTGCTAGCAGCCGACCGACCCAGAGTACTGTCGACCCCCTACACACTTAACTGTTCAAACATAACTACAGTTACCTACATTCTCTCGTAAACGCCTATTTATTCTCACTCGAACTTCATTTAATCAGCGTGAAAGCCCCACTGTCGCCCAGACATAGATTAGGTCATGGACAGAAACATTACTGAAACCATAGACAAGGGATCAGAAACCCGCGGCTCGCGAGCTAACTTTATTTGTGCAAGTACTATTTACCATGGCATTTACCATGGGGAGTGTTCTGAGGAATTGTTCGGAATCATCAAAGCTACCGATTTCCATTACCACACGTCTCGGCAGGATTTCAAATTCCATCGATGGTTGGCGTTTCATGACAATCTGTGGAATCAACTGTCACCAGGGGTGTTTCCGAACCTTTACGATTTGGGAACCTTCAAGATACGAGCCTACTCGTATCTCAAAGGCCGGCAACGCACCTGCAGCGACTCTGGTGCTGTTGATGTTCATGGGCGACCATGATCACTTAAGAAGAGGTGAGCCGTATGTTCGTGTGTCACTATCATATATAAGAAAAAAAAATATTGTTGGCGAGAAAAAGTTGATGAAGTAAAAAGTAGAAGAGTAGCAGTCTAAGCTGGTCCCCACTCAAGGGCCCTCGCGCCGTATTACACCCATCAGAATTCAGAGTAAGCGACCTAAGACACTTCTCAAAGTTAGAGGTTCAGGCTAAGCGTTCTAAGAGCTATGCCACCTCTCAATCCGGTGAAGCAGTCGAAGTCTCTGGCCAATCTGTGTAGTTCGTCATTTAAAAAAAACCTCTCAAATCGAGTGACGCTGTTTGCAGTTGCGTAAAAAATTTTTGATCTTCTGAAAGAGATTTGACCCTAAAACACTACGTTACAGATTGAGGTATTGCTAACGTTTCTGTTCCCAATTTTACCAAAACCAACATTTCTTATTATACTCGTTACGTTCCTTTCTCCAACAAAAAAAACGTGGTTTTCGTAACAAAATTTCGCCGGCATAAATGTTGCGTAAACAAATACTTTCTTTAGGTGCCCTAATACATAATAAATTTAATAAATGCCAAGGGTGAAGTGTAAGGGCAAAGCGTAAAAGGAAAGAAAAATAATCTTGTAATTTTCATAACACGTTACGTATTTACTCTACACCGCCTTTTTAACCGACTACAAAAAAGTAAGTTGTTCAAATTTATTGATTTTTGTTTGTAACCTTAGAACTTTCGACTGGGTGAACCGATTTTGATGATTCTTTTTTATTTAAAAGCTAGTGCTTCTTGTGTGATCCAGTTCTGTCCATGGCATCCATGAGAAAACCATATAAGTGCTAAAAGAGATCGTTCATTTATATATTTATTTATTTAATTAGATACACCAACAGCATTACAAAAGCATACATTGTAGTAATTATCAAATTACAAACTAAGTCCAGTTGTGTATGCAAATTACAGGTGTACACAACATTCGGTATGAAGAAACGTAACGATTTAGTCATTAAGAGTTACATAAATATTTAAAAAGAAAAAACAGTAATAAATTAATTAAATTATTGTATAATTTTTAATACTAAGGTGTGGAAGACCTTGCGCAAATTAGAAAAATGTCAACCGACGTGGGCTTAGTATTAAGGAGGTTATAATAAATAATAAAAATAAAAAGCCTTATATTTATTTATTTATTCTTTATTTGCACACAATACAAAAAAAGGTACAAATAGGCGGACTTAATGCCAGAAGGCATTCTCTGCCAGTCTAACTTGGGGTTGTGTAGAGACAAAGTAACAGGTGCAAGCTATGTGAGAAAATAATAAATAAAAGAAAACTATAATAAGTGCATGCACATATAATATTAAAAAATAAATTAAATATATAAACATAATAATTATATATAATAATAAATAGATACATATATATAATTATAGATGGATAGGGACAGCAATTGTCAAACTATCCCTTGCTTAGGTAAAGCTTCCATAGTAAATGTTTGAAAGTAGATTTCTTACCATTTACAAATATATACTAATTTCTAATTATTTACTAGAACCCCTCGTTTTCGAGGGTGAACGCCTCCTCTAGAGATTTCCAAGTCTCTTGGCAAGGTAAAAAAAAAACGAAATGGACTACATACTGATAAATCTCCAAAGTATGCTCACAACACAGAAGCGATAAAGGTACAATATCCCAGTGACCATAAACTAGAAGGAGGTTAAATGCAGCGGAAAACCTTGGCAAAATCGTCCGCACGCCTTTAATGTTAAATCCATAAATTATTTGATTTGAAGTCGATTTTTGTGTTTACATAAATATTACTGTCTTATCTACCGTTGAATTTTGCTTTTTTTTGTTACAATAATGAAGTACATATTTTATATACACAATATTATATATTAACAAGTTTAAAACTCTTCCCTTCCAATTACAATGTGGGTATTTTCAAGAGTAGAGTGAATAGGCATTTACTAAGCTAGTGCGCCTTACCGTACAGGACTGCATTTCCATTTAATATCAAGTTTGATCGTTGTCAAGCACTCGCTTAGAAATTATAAAAAAAAACCCTGAATAAATATACAGATCATAACATAATTCACTTTGAAACTTTGTTAAAATTCGATTAATTTAACTATTGCAATTTAACGTGGTTGACTTATTTATTGCATTTGGAACTAACTCGTTACTCAGTTTCATTACGCAAAGCGCGAGTGGAAATGTTATAATGAAGCGCTTGTAATCTATTGCATTTAATACAATTTGAAAGCAATAAATTTTGGATTACTTACTTTAAATCAGGGGTGAGGAACCTTTTTTACTAGATGGCCGCATAATTGCAAAATTAATATTCGGGTAAAAGCACAGAATGATGTAAAATGAAAAATTTTAAATAACCTCAAGTTGTAGAACTATTATCCCCTGCCTGTCGTAGAAGGCGACTAAAAGGGGCCTCGGGTTCACTGGGCAACAAGGTTGGTGGTCTTTGTCGTCCGACAAGGTGGACCCGGGAAGAAAGCGACATCGGCTGGCACGTCTCGCCTTGCACTGCGAGGGCACAGGGGGGGAGGGAGTATCCTCCCCCCCGGGAAGTGCTCTCCTTGAGCACTGTGCAGAGGGGCTTCGGTGCGTTCCACTGGAGATCCCGGAGCCCCTCACCATGCAGTGAGGTAGGGCCACCGGGGAGGTTTTAGTGGGTAAAACCCCCACATAACCGCCGCCTTCCCCCCAGAAGGCGGGGTATCTTTTTGAAGATTTCCACCTCGTTAACAAAAAAAAGTTGTAGAACTACACTCGTGAGCAAAAATAAAGGGTCAGACAGAAAGTTTGAATATTTCGAAAGATAAAAACGAATAGCTATATGAATTTTACGCCACATGAAGGCAACAGTAACTACTAAAATTTAAATAAAAATAAGTTGAGTGAAAATTACTGTATTATCCAAGTTTAAGATATTTTTAATAAAATCTAAATAAATAAATTAAAACATTTTATTATATTGTAAGGATATTTAATTGTCTATCAGTTAGATAGGGTCTTTATCTTTAAAGATATTCAAACTTTCTTAACCGATCCTTTCATTTTGCTCATGCCTAAGTTTTTTTATAGTTATTACAGTCCGACGCGAGCTTATATTTATATTACCCCTTACGGGGGGACCCCTGTGACAATTTATTAGCTATAATGGTTCAGGCTAAAAACTCAGCTTCTCTGATTAATCTATGTTGTTAGAGAAAAAATACATATTATTTATGCAAGTTTTGAATTTTAAATTTATGCCAATCTCACATGCTCCATAAATGACAAGTAGAAAATTATTATTAGATTTTACAACTTTCATAAAATCCATTTAAACAAAGGCACAGTGTAATCCAAAGAGGATATATTGGGGTCGAATACGACATTATCGAAATGGAAATTGTTATTTAGATCTCGTAATCCTATCTCACTGTTTACTCCTAATGAGATTTTAGAAACCTCGAATTATACCTCGAATATTTTATCAACAAATTTATCTGCAACTGTAATTACAGTTTTAGGCAAAATTAAACTTGCTATGTTAACCAAAGCGTGTTTGTAATATATTTTTATATCCGTGACTGCAACCTACATAACGACAAATATTATTCATTTGAATTTATTAAATCGCCTTAAACTAAGGTTCAATTAACACATTTAATAATAATAATAAAGATTTATTCTCGAAATAGTCAGTTCAGTACTCATAAGTTATCATTAATTACACTGTTAATATATAGGGTTAGTAATCCTACTAATATTATAAACGTGAAAGTTTGTGAGATGTATGTGAAGTGTTACTCTTTCACGCAATAACCACTGAATGGATTTTGACGAAACTGTACAGTAATATAGTTTACAACATCCCAACACATAGGTTATATTTTATAAAGATATAGTGTGTATTATCCAATTTTTGGTATTAGGAAAAAACTCTCCCATCTGCAAGTTATTCTGGCCTGCTCGATAAAATCCGTAGAAGTCATACGTATGGTCTATGGAGACGGTGAGGCTTTTGCCTTTTATTAATATTTTGAAGGTCTTATTATCACGTTTCAGAACTTGATAAGGCCCGGAAAAAGGTGTTGTAAAGTTTGCCAGGTGGAAATAACAACGTTGAATTACTCACTCTGTCAATCCTTACATCATTACATCGATATAAATAAATACAATTGGAGTGTTCGTAATATTAAAATAACCGATTTTACTACATGTATATGAATGCGTGTATTGTATATTTAGCAAAATAACATTCTATATAATTTTTGTCTGACTATTTGTTCCGGCTAATCTTTGAAATGGCTGATGTAATAAGGAGTTAAATTTGGCTACTTTTAGTGTAGAAAAAAAATAGTTTTAATCGCGGGTAGAAACGCGGAGCACAGCTAGTTCTAAGATAAATTTCAAATTCGAAGTGTAACTCGGAACTACGGCAAACAATTACAAGCAGTGTTAGGGAAAACCCAAATGTAATATGGTAACCCTGTCTAAATAATTTGATTTTGAATAGAGAAACACAAATTTGAACGACCGCAAATGTCGATTGATCAGTTTGGACTTCAAATCTAATCTCGGTACTAAATTTGTAACAATGTAATATCGCTATTTCAACCGCTAAGTAACCAAAGAGCTTACTTTCAAGTTGGTTCAAACAAGCTTTAAAAATAATGCTTTTGAATTGTATAGTTTTATTATAACGTTTTTGCCACAAAAATATCCCTTATCTATCCGTCCAGGTTTCGAACTAATTGTAAGTATTTTTATATAGTTTCTCAGACGACCACGATATCATCTGATGTTTAGTGGAAATGCAATGCTGGATAGTAAGGCGCACTAGCTTAGTAAATGCGTATTCACTTTACTCTTGAAAACACCCACATTATAATCGGAGGGAAAGATAGCGGGCAAATAATTCCTGTCCTTTGCTGTACGAATATTGAAAGACGAATCAAAGCGCTTCGTTAGGGTTTGAGCGATGTTCACAACAAAATTAATCCAGCTGATGAATTCCAGCAGTACGCCTTGAAGTTCGATGGTGGAACGGGGATTGGGGAATCATGTCTTGAGTATACTCTAAAATGCATTCTGTAGAGCATCAGACGCACCTTACGCTGTGCTCAAGACTGAGCAGATTGGTTTCAGCTGCGTCACCAATTCGCCTTCTAGCTCGCCTTTTACGAAGGCAAGTAATTAAATAGGAGACAGGTGAAATAAACGATGTGAACCGTTGATCATAAGACTTTGGTAAAATAAGTGGCGCGATGTCATAGTTTATCAGTAACTGACACTATATCCGTTTCAGTTACTGATAAACTGATAAATTAGGTCAGTTTAAATCAATATCCCAGAATAGATACTAACTGAAAATATGCATCGTTGCTATAAAATTCAATATAAACCTACAAGCTATATAACTAAAACACCAATTCACGTTCCGAGGTTTGGGATTCCAATTTCATCAGCCATGTACCAGATTTTAGTTATCTGTTCCCGTGTATGGAGATAGCCTTTGAAGGCGACGATTTTGATGAATCATTTTTTATTGGAAATGATATACTTCAAGCGTAGTTCGATGTGAGTTTGTTTAGGTTCTGATTAGTTCAATTTCGTAATATTTCTACCATAGATTGGAACTACGAAGACAAGTGTGCCCGTAATAACGTTGGATTCGATTAAAAGTCGATTTTTGTTTTACCTAATAAATCTAACTCTAGACAAATAAAGTTAAAGTTACAGCCTAAAATATATATATTATAATTATTTGTCCCACTGTTGGATACAGGCCTTCTCTATAAAGACAGTTTGGGGCACAGTCCGCCACGCGGCACTTAAAATTGCAACAAACAAATTTATTGGTGCCGCCGTGGCACCGGGGATCGAACGCGGGTTGCTATCGTACTATGCAACTTGAGGCAATCACCGAAGCGTCAATAGCCTAATGGTTTGCGAATAGTAACGGCGTAGGTTCGAATCTACCATTCGACTATTGACATGAACCATCTCCTAGCACAAGCTTTTTTTTTGACGTGGGGGAAAACTTCAAAAAGATACACAGCATTCTGGGCGAAGGCGGAGTTATGTGGGGTTCTTAATCACTAAAACCCTCCCGATGGCCCTTCCTCGGTGCATTATAAGCCCCTCTGCACTATGCTGTCGGAGGGCACATCCCGGGGAGTAGTTTAATCATAATAAACAAGAATGTTAATAATATTTTTGATAAAAAAATGTTAGCTTGTGTTTTAAAAAAACACTACCAGTTTTTCACTGATCTTATTAGGTCTCATGTGTGACAGGATGTGATCAGACCTGAATCAGTATATACAAAATCAACACAAATCATATGAGAAAACATTTTCGCATAGAAACTATACCACTACATTGCTTAATTAACGATACAATAGAACTCTCGTAGCAGCTTTTGTTTTAGATTACTTTCTCTGTTGCTTCATGCTCCATACTATTATTAAACTAAATGAACTGGTAAAGGCGAACAACATATTAAATAACCAAACGTATTATAAAACAATAATCTCTATTAACGGTATACATTTATATATTTGTCTATTTATTTATGAGTCTCTCTGAAGGATCGAATCCGGAATGAGGTGATCCGACATAGAACTAAAGTGATCGACATAGCCCACCGGATAGGCAAATTGAAGTGGCAATGGGCCGGCCATATTTGCCGTAGAACGGATAACCGTTGGGCGAAAAGAGTTCTCGAGTGGAGACCGCGGAGAGGCAAACGCGGAGTGGGACGCCCTAAGACAAGGTGGAGCGACGATCTTCACAGGACGGCTGGCAGAAGCTGGATGAGAGTGGCCGAGGATCGTGGACAGTGGCATGCCTTTGGAGAGGCCTATGTCCAGCAGTGGACTGTGACGTGCTGATGATGATGATGATGATTTATTTATTTTGTAAGTTGTGTATATATTTACGTGCATATCTCATAAAGTTACAAAGCTACAGCCTTTATAATATATATAAAAACAATAAAATCCGTGAAAGTAGTTTTACTCAGTGCGAGACTTCTTGTAACTAAGACCATCCATTGTTCGCCGGTAAAAATACCTTCAGTAGAACAATGTAGGAAAGGTTATCGTCGTGCTACTGCCGGAAATCTTTGGAATCTTTTTAAGCAATATAAAGCGTTTTATAAAGATCATTTGGATATTTAAAACGTCTCTGTTATTTCTTCGTTATGTAAATGTATATTTAGTTATGTATATAATATTTTTAAAATGCTATTTTTAGCGGCACTATCCTAAGCCTGCTCTTAACAAAGGTTAGCTGGAATAAAATTCTAGATAGCACTAAGTTCGTCTATTTTACATATTTACTAAAAATATGTATCTATGAATCTATAAATAAACTAGAAGTATATGTAAAAGCAAAAATAAAACCGATTTCAAATTTAATTAAACGCTAACGCCCTCTCTGTATTTACGAATTGTCGTAGGAATATTACGAAATACAATTAATCAGAACCTAACCAAACTCTTATCAAATTACCTCTCTCTCTTTCTTTAAAATATGAAGTTTCGTTACAACCAAAGATTATATTTAACTGCGAAATTCTATCCGAAACGTGATTGTTTTTTTTTTTATATATTGGATTTTCAAAATGATTTTTAAGTCTAATTAATATCTAAAAAAGTATATACAAAATAGCAATGTAGTTAGAATAGAATTAATTTAATATGTGTTCATCCCAATTGGGCGAATGATGCTTGTGCCTACTAATAAATTGTCACCATATTAGGTACCGTATTTTCCGCTTAAAATAATTATTATTATCACCCTTCAAGTACATCCTTTACAATAAAACATAATTCGTTCATTCGTCGCACACATACTTTATGCAAATTTAAGACATATAGTTTTCTCCTATATACCATTGTTAGAATTTGACCAAATTGAAATGAGACCACACGGCGAGCACTAGCACTGCCAGCAGATAGTAAACATACAGACGAAATAAGAACCTCCTTTTTTGAAGTCGGATAAAAGGTATCAAATCGTCGATTAAGCTTAAAGGACATTGCTGCAGCAGTATTTTTGAAAATCTTGTGTAATAATGTTTTCAAGTTTTAAGAAATAAACTGCAAAAATACAAGCAAGTGTATTAAAAAGTTTATTCGAAAACTCTCGAGGAAACTAGAATAAAATCTAAGTAAGAGAAGCACTCTTTCCTTTGCTCCGATAAGAAATAGGTATATTCACAAAGAGAGGGAATTTCTCAAAGGGAACGTTTTGATTAAGACGCGAAGCAGAAGATTCTTTGAACGTTGGAAAATGTTAAGGTATTTTGTTAATTTAAATCACTAAGACACGCCTCCATTTTGACCGACTTCAAGAAAGTCAAATTTCTGTCGCCTTAATAGTTGTCTGGAAGAGATTGCTCTTAGCGATAACACTGTTCAATTTATTTTTTTAATTATTTAGTATTATATCAATATGTAAAATGTATTATTACTGCGTTAATTTGTTAATCGTAGTCTTTCTTGTACAATAAATTATTCATTAATTCTCTTTCCTTTACTATTACGCCTTTTCCCTTTCATTTGGGGTCGGCCCACGTCGTGGTGCGTCGCCAAGACAGACGGGCTTGGCTTTTCCATTCCTCTATTTTAGCTTGTTGCATATCTTTGGCAACGGTTATCCACCGTGTTTATACGGGCATAAAAATATTTACGTTAATGGGCAATGAAGATATCAGCCAGAGGTTTCTAGAATATTCTAGAACATGGCAAGAAGTGCGATACATCGCAATAAAACTTGCAAAAGTAAAGGAAAAACAAAAAAATTAAAAATAGAAAACTAAAAAAGCTGAAAAGATAAGAATAATGGATACTGTAGTGTGAAATTAGAATAAGAATAAAAGAGAATAAGATTGTATAGAAACTAATTAAGATAATTAAAGATAAGATAAATTCGAAAGTAAAATAGATTATAAGAAGAGTAGAATTATATACAGTAAGGATAAATATAAATAAGTTATGTAAAAATAATAATAAGTAAGAAAAATGTAATAAGTAGAAAGTAGTAGTAAGTAGTATGACAGAGAAAGATAAATTTTCTAAAAAAATTGTATAGCAAACAGCAGACACGACCTACACAAGTCGTGGGAGCTAGATATGAATGGCAATTTTGGTGACTCGAATCGAAGAAGCACAAGAATGAACGAAAAAAAAAGAAAATAAACAGTTGTCCACCACGTAGCCTGCGGTCGTTCTCTACTGTTAGCTGGCAACACCTGACACCCAGCGATTGTTATACATAATAGCTACTTCCAATGATATCTTAATAATTTACCTGAACCTTATTGTATCTTTAATTCATAATTAATAATTTAGTTGATCGTCACATTGACTTGGCATTGTAAACAATAGTTTAACCTTATTAGTTCCTAATCTGACTTCTAATTAATTTTGTATAAAGATGGCGAGGACGCGCAGTTGTGACGTTTGACTCGATATAAATAATTCTTTGTACAACGTTACGCTGTCTCAATAAAGCGAGTGTATTAGTTGTTGGACTATTTTATTCTACGAGACCTACAGATTATAACACTACCTTTCTTTGAATCTGGGATAGTAAAGGCTATCCCTGCTTGAAAATTTTCGGTTTCGATTATATACCATGATAATTGTGATAACGTCAGACCTTGGGTTCTTCAGATATATCTGGGAGATGTTAAAATCTCGTTGATTGATAGGCTCACCATCTTGTCAAATATGTCTTCGCCTAATGATATTTATTCTATGTTGCATTAAAATTATTTCGGATAAACTCGTTTAGAAATAGAATTGGACAGGTGACCTTATATTGTACAAGAATTTCGCATTTCCAACGCGTTCCGCATATTGCTCCCGACTTCCGACACGTAAGGGGATTTTCGTATATCCAAGTACGACATTTGCAGAATATCAATACCATCTACATATATCCATTGGTTGGGCGAAACTAAAAAGTGTAGAATATGAATGAATGAATATTTGAACAAATTTGTGAATGCTTTGTTTTCCTATAATTAGTGAGGCATAGTGTTTGTGGGTTATTAAATTAAATTAGCTTAGTATATAATTGTACTCACTGTTTCAGAACTTTATTATTAAATAAATATATAAACAACTTTCAGATTAATATGATACGGTGTTTTACAAGAGCAATGGGCTGTCTTATAAACCGACTTCAAAAGAGGAGGAGGTTTTCAATTCGTTTGTTGGTTTTTTTATGTTTCTTACCTCGTAACTTTCGACTTTGATGACTCTTTTTTTATTATAAAGCTAGTGTATATACCATGTGGACCTATTTCAATTTGGATATTCAATATGGAGAATGGCATCCATGAGAAAACCATATGTGTTGTTAAGTTTGTATAAGTATAAATGCGATAAATGGTCGAATAACTCAATATCACGCCAAATTTGGATGATTCATTTTTTATTGGATAGGATGTACTTCAAGTTAGATGAGTTTGGTTAGGTTATGATTAATTCTATTTCATAATATTCCTATGATATTTCGAATATACATATAGGGCGTCTGCACGTAACAGTGTTTAACGTGTGATTCGATTTGATATCGATTATTTTTTTATTCTTAAATATCGCTAAGACGACAGAAAGAGCGTGAGAAGTGTTGTATCTGTAAGTTTGATATTATATCCAATATAAATGCAAACTTAAGGTCTTAGAATATAAATAGATACAGAAACATATAGACATAGACATTTATTTATTGGCATCACAATACAAAAACATTTCACAGACTGAATATAACACACATTAAAAAAGAATGAAAAATAGACAAAACACAGTTAAAGTTACATGGACAAATAATACAAAACATATGATGCCAATATCGGACACCGTCTCAGCATATGCTGTCACAAGGATGCGACAGCGCTGATTTTCAGCGGTGCCCGGGACTACCTAAAGACGTGCGCACGCAATACTACTTTTATATAAGTATATATATGTGAATTAACCCAAAAACTTTCGGATTTTGAATACCAGTCTTTCAGTCGTAAATATAGTGAGAGAACAAAAAATAGTTATTGTAAAGTTAAAAACTATTTTTTGTGCTCTCATTATATTTTCGACTGAAAGACTGGTATTCAAAATCCAAAAGTTTAACTTACATTACCGCGTAGGTGAAAACGTAAGTTGCTACGCTGTAAATTATGTAAATTAGCGTAACGCCCGCAATCTGAATCTTACGTAGCGCCCGTAGCCTTTTGCGTAGAGCAAATAAAAGATGAAGTAGAAATAGCTTTTCCACCCAATGTTAAACGACTATACTATCCAAAAGTATCTTCTTTATATCAAATAGTACGATATCTAATGGTGTTGGTGCTAATTTGGTCTGTCCAACGCATAGGGCTCCTCCCTCGTGGTCGTTTTCCCTGTACTTTGCCTGTGACCAGGAGTGTTTCCGAGGTATCGGTTTTCCTGGCTATATGACCGAAGAATTCGAAAACCCTACGGAGACAGACCATTGACAATTTGACAGTGACACCCACTTCCCGGAGAATTGTCGCATTTGTGCGGTGGGCTGTCCAAGGTACTCGCAACATTCTCCTCCAGCACCACATCTCAAATGCGTCAATACGAGATCTATCTGCCTTCTTGAGGGTCCAAGTTTCCGCTCCGTATGTGAAAATTGAGAACACCAAAGATCTCACCAGATCAGTCTTGGTTTTTAGTGATATTAATCAATGAGAAAAAGAATAATGGTTTCTATTTTGATGCGGTAGGGAGTACATTTTTACTAGCTGTCCTATTTCTTTTAAGTCGTAACTTAGTGTTTAAATCTATCGTCTGTCTGATTCCATCTTTTGTCTTTCCAATTTCGGTTCAATTGTTTTAATAGATCAAAACAAGATTGGATAGGATGATTAAATTATTTGTTCTCCACATACGCGTGAAATTGCCAATCGTACTTTTACTGTAAAGTTTAATTAATTTTATTTTCTCAAAGGAGGCTTTTCTGTTCTGAAATTTTGGAAATTTAAACTTAGTAATTGTACTATTTCACAAATAAGCAGCACACTCGGGAATGCGTTAATCAATATAACTGAACAATTACTATGTAGTATACCAATATTTTGCTATATTTTCTAAAGTATTTGGCCAAAAACCCCTGTGATGTTTGGTGGTAAAGACAGAAGTCAGCCGATAGATTCAAAAATTACAATTTACAAAACGTCAATTTTTAAAAGGTCTTCTTTTTTTTCTTGTAATAATAATTAGTACTTACATAAATAAAGTTAGTAGACTTTTTAAGTCGCAGCTTAACATACAAAGTGCCACATGTTACCCGCCTGCTCTAGGACGTTGCCAATACCTAACTACTCTATAAAGAGGTTTTCATTTACCTAATTTCTTTGTAGTAAAATTCAAGAGAAAACAAATAGGTCATCGATAAAATATGCAAAATAATGCTGCCCTACTATGAAGTACGACAAATACAGTCAGTGGAATATTTTAACTTTTTTTCACCGCTGAAAATTTGCCACAAATCCTTGGAGATCAATAATCGAATACATTATTAGCCAGGTTCTCGGGGAGTGTCTGCGGTTACTTCATTAGTGTATTAGATATAGAAGGACCCGCACTAAAGAGTCAACGAGTACATTCGTTGTAAAGCCCCTTAAGGGAATAGAGTTAAGAAAGAAGGAAAGGTCTTGATAAATTACTTGAGTTAAGAAGGTGCGTGTGGAACGGCCACGGCCACACGGCCAGACCACGCGTGCCATCCCGCATTTCGGCACATATGACCACGAGGTCGGTGCGACCAGAGCTGTCAGTACGGTCTCATCGGAATTGCTCTACCGGTAGTCGATAGTGGAGAGTAGACTAGTGTAAAACTCTTTTGAAGCTTCCTTTTACAATACCTCATTAAGAACCGTTTCTCTTTTGTACCGGAAACATACCAGTAGGTCACCACACAAGATGGTAACCGATTAAAAATATGTGAAACATGAGATGAGGTCATTTTCTTTAGACTCCTATAGTTCCAACGCTATTTTGCGTTCACTTCGTGTAGTTTTATTTTCTTTATTTATTGGGGTCGTGTAGTTGATATATATAATAAGTACTTGCTAGATGTTGACTTATACTCATTGTGTGCTTCCAAATTTAGAAAGTGTATTAAAGAAAGCCAAGTCCGTAAGGAAAAAAAAATATTTTTTTTTTTGGAGGAGGTTTGTTATGACCTAATTGAAAAAGATATATCAGTGATGTCAAATAGAAATAGCATAGATGTCATTATTTAATTTATATAACATTGTTTAGTAAGAACAGGAATAAACTTTTAATATGGTTGCCTTGAAATACAGACCAACACATAGTTAAAAAATATATATATATATATTATTATTTTTTTACATATACGAGTATATTAATTTTTCCTTTAATTTTTAATATTTAAAACTAGTGCTTCTTATATTTCTTTCTAATTACAAATATTTATTTATTATATGTATATAAATTGTCACAACTGAAATGTAACACTTTTAAACAATATTAAAAATAACTTGTGTCTTAGTCAGGACTGTACTAGCTCAGAGTCCGGTCGATTGGCTTTGAAGTTGCAAAGTACGCTGTAGTAACTAGAGTTCGATCCCCGGTGCCGGCACCTATGGGACCTATCAGGGATGATAGTACGGCCTTGTGTAATACCAATGTGAATGGTGTATCACTTTTTTAACTATGTGAATGTGTATTATTTCAATTGTGCATATATTCTAATAGCAAGAATTACAGTACAATAAAATTTCATAACCTGTTGAAAATTCATAGAAGCCAGCACGCGACTGCGGAATGAGGTGTATGAATAATGTAATCTCTTCATCGGACCTCATGAATGCATATTGCGTTACTTTTGCTACAATTATATTTTAAGCAGAAATTCTTGAACTTTGTGTGCAGATTAATAAAACTTTGACAACATGTTGATAAGTTTCTTTTTCTTTTTATTTGGGACAATAAACAGAAGTACAAAGGATATTATAAAATAAGATAAGTTAGTTAAAGTTAAAGTTACAGCCTATATATAAAAAAATATATGTCCTACCGTCGAGCGCGGTAACATTAAATTGCAAGAACAAAATTTATTGGTGCCCGGCACAGGGGATCGAACTCGGGTTGCTAGCGTACTGTGCAACTTGAGCCTACCGCCCGAACTTTGAACTACCACGGCTCTCTTATAGAGTAGTTGAAGTTATTTTATAAATTACCTACAAATAGGTATACAACAGTAAATATTAAGGTATCGTTGTTGAAACCTCTTAAATATAAAATAAAAAAGTGTCATATATTTCAACATCTGTTAGTCGTGATGTTGTATTTAAACACGTATTTTGTGAAACGTGTTTTGGTTAAATCTGACATAAAATATAATAAGGTAATACGAGGAGCCGGAAATGTGTCGTTAAATTAAAGAAATGGAAATTTCCTTACGTATACAGTGTTGGTACGCCGCTTGTACAAGAAATTATCGCACTTTATAAATATTTGAAGCTGAAAACGTTCGCTAAACAAGAGACAGTGGGCGGAGCAATACTGTTAAAGGAAAAAATCGCAAGGAGACCTACATATGTGAGAAAATTTTCTAAGACATGTCAAGTACGCGAAATCGCACGCCTGGAATCGACGCGGACTATATTCTTATACTTTATTTACAGAGAAGGTCTGTCTCCAACAGTGGGGCAGATATAATTATATATCAGCCCTGTAGTTCTGGGCTCTCAAGAATAAGACTACGGTATCCCCTGCCTGTCGTAGAAGGCGACTAAAAGGGGCCTCGGGTTCACTGGGCGACAAGGGTGGGGGCTTTTGTCGTCCGCCAAGGTGGACCCGGGAAGAAGGCGACCTCGGCTGGCCCGTGTCGCCTTGCACTGCGAGGGCACCGGGAAGTGCTCTCCTTGAGCACAGTGCAGAGGAGATCCCGGAGCCCCTCACCACGCACCGAGGAAGGGCCACCGGGGAGCTTTTGGTGAGTAAAAACCACACATAACTGCTGCCTTCACCCCAGAAGGCGGAGTATCTTTTTGAAGATTTCCTCCCCGTTAAAAAAAGAAAAAATATATTATATATAAATTGTAATATGAATAGAAGTAGTAGACAATATATAGATAATATATAGAATAGAAGTTAATTAGTGTCTTCCAAGCAATTGTATGCTTTAATATTGACGACTTAGCAACTAGTCCTAACATGCCTGGAATATTGGTGGATGACAGCATATATACACATATTTAAGACGGTTGTTAAGTTTAATATGTAAGGTTAAGATGGTGGATTCGAACGCTTTTTTATTAGATCACTGATGTAAGGTGTTAATTTGGAAACATAATTTCCCCAATACAAATAAAACCTTATAAGGTATTCTATACAAGTATATTTACCATTTAAAACAAAAACCGGCTTCAAATCGAATCGAACGTTGAACGCCATGACGCGCGAACGCTC
This sequence comes from Meandrusa payeni, assembly GCA_029286785.1. NCBI lineage: Eukaryota > Metazoa > Arthropoda > Insecta > Lepidoptera > Papilionidae > Meandrusa > Meandrusa payeni. Next base: position 1,195,897 of record JAGSMX010000023.1, read on the forward strand.
TTTTTGTATATTCGAATTATTGTAGGAATATTACGAAATCAAACTACTTTTAAAGTACATCCTTTCCAATAAAAAAATAATCATAGAAATCCGTTGGCGTGATATTGAGTTATTCGTTCATTTGTGGCGCACATACTTGATGTAAATTTAAGACTTACATGGTTTTCTCATGGATCTCATTGTCAGAATTGGATTAGATATTTGAAAGGAACCAGGGAATCTCCAGCTTTCAAATAAAATTACACTACTCTTCCCTTCGTCTCGCCCGATCACGCTTTTCGTAACACATTTAGCAGTTTACTCCCCAAGTCAAACGTGCGTAAAGAAGTTTTGCTACAATAATCCCGAATATAGATTTTCACACCACAAACCGGCTTTGTTTATTAGATTTATTACTTGAACAGGCATTCCGAGAAAGCATTTGTTTGCCCGTAATTTGTATTACAAAGGGAATCTTTTAGCAAGAGTCAGGTTTCTCTCAAAGGAAATAATAATAAAAAATTACGAATTCAGTGTCAGATAAAATATGATAACTAATACTTTGGTGTGGTCTGAAATTCGTAACGGAAAATTAGAGTTGAAGTGATCCTATATAAGTCAATCTATAATCTTTATGATCATATGATTTTTTTTAATAAAAGAATGTTATTAATATTACCTTTTTTTTTTCACAAATATTATGAACATTCTTGTTAAGTATTCCAACTAAGTTTAACTAAGCTTATCCTAGTGCTGAGATGATTCAACAAAAACAAACTCACTATCAGACTTAAACCCTTTTTTTTGTTTACGAGGAGGAAATCTTCAGAAAGATACCCCGCCTTCTGGGGAAGGCGGCGGTTATGTGGGGTTCTTACCCACTAAAACCCCCCAGGTGTCCCTCCCTCGGTGCATGGTGAGGGGCTCCGGGATCTCCAGTGGAACGCACCGGAGCCCCTCTGCATTGTGCCCATAGAGAGCACTTCCCGTGGAGGTTACTCCCTCCCCCTGTGCCCTCGCAGTGCAAGGCGACACGAGCCAACCGATGTCGCCTTCTTCCCGGGTCCACTTTAGCGGACGAGAAAAGACCCACCGTTGTCGCCCAGTGAACCTGAGGCCCCTTTAGTCGCCTTCTACGACAGGCAGGGGATACCGTAGTCCTATTCTTGAGAGCCCAGAACTACAGGGTTATCAGACTTAAACCCTGACAGTGAGCTGCATAACCATCTGGCCTGTTAGCATAATATTTCCAAAGTACTCAGCAAAGTGTGAAAAAAAGTCCGACAAGAGAATTCCATATTCCATCTAGATGGCTTTAGTCCACGACTGTACATTTCTCGCGTAACTTTCCTCGACGCACTATAAACCTTTTTTTTGTTTACGAGGAGGAAATCTTCAGAAAGATACCCCGCCTTCTGGGGAAGGCGGCGGTTATGTGGGGTTCTTACCCACTAAAAACCCCCAGGTGTCCCTCCCTCGGTGCATGGTGTGGGGTTCCGGGATCTCTGGTTTGACGCACCGGAGCCCCTCTGCACTGTGCTCCCGGAGAGCACGTCCCGGAAGGGAGGTTTACTGTGCCTGTGCCCTCATATTGCAAGGCCGATGATATCGCCTACGTCCCGGGTCCATTTTAGCGGACGACAAAGGCCCCACCCTTGTCGCCCAATGGAACCCGAGGCCCCTTTAGTCACCTTCTACGAGGTCAGAACTACAAAGCTACGACGCACTATCAACCTGTGGAATCAACTGTCACCAGTGGTGTTATCGAACATATATGATTTGGGGACCTTTAAGAAACGAGCCCACTTCTTTTTCAAAGGCCGACAACACGACTGCAGCTCCTCTAATTCTTTGGATGTTCATGGTAATCACTAAGATCAGGTGAACCGTAAACTCGTTTGCCATGATCTAGATTTGAAACCTTTGTTATCTATTAACATTACTCTCACTCGCAGGTCTATAATGCAAATCAACTCCGCGGGGTATTGTCATTCAAAACAGATGTTCGATTTGCATAAAACAGGATTTTCCCTTCTAAGATAATTGGAACACGTAACTTAATGTCGTTAGAAACAGCTATCACGTAGAGACACAAACATTATATATAATGAGTCCCTTTATTGAAGTAATGTTACCAATTAAAATACAACTGCTTTTAAGGATTTTATAGCTATTTAAGTTTTGATTTCCACTGATGATCTGTTTTTGACCTCATCTTTTACTGCAAAAGCTACAGACGGAATAGACATGGTTTTATATATTAAGGTGAAATGAGTTTCGGAGAAGGTTATAAAGAAGAAGGAAGGAACTCTAGAGAAAACTGGGCGTTTGGCAAAGAACTATGGAAAAACAGTTAAACTTAAAAAGGTCGGATAAAATAAAATGGATCATACTAGATGCAATAAATGCACGTGATTGACGTATATGGAGAATTTTGGTAGAGGCCTACGCCGTAGAGACGGCTACGTTGTTTTTAACTTCTGTCAGACCAAGTTATTTTTTTGTAGTAACAAATGAACGCTATTTTATTTTAATTTTTTTTAATACTTCTGCGATAAATCGAGAGAGTACTGAGGTACACGTAACATTAATCCAACGAGAAGATGTTTAGGTAAAAGTTTCATCAACACATTAACGAGTTACTAAGTCGTGTGTTCAAGTAATTACGAACATAACTTTCTCGTATATGTGTCCAAAATTCAGAAGTCATATAAAATGAAGTATACGATTTACGGCCACGAAGTTTTGTATTGCAAAAGATTAATGTATTAAGTTGCCATAAAACTTGAATAGAGACTAACTAAAGGTTAAAGTAATCGTCGGGTGTTTATGCTTGGCAATTTTGCCTATCAATTAAGATCGCATAGAATGATGCCATAGGCACCTTTTTAGAATTATTATTATTAATTTTTAAATACAGGTTCCAGATGAGTTATATACTAAAACTTTCTGTATCTAATTGTGTGTACTCAAGATATAGGGAATTCCCTAGATCTTATGTATTGCATTTCTGTTACAATAATCATAATTGCGGGAAATATAGTAATTAACGTGTTGACAATTTATGAGTATGTGCTAGCATATTTGGCCCAATTAACATGCAAATATTAGTATGTATTATTCTTATTTTATTTTATATATATTTGGAAAATTTACAGCTAGAAGAGACACAAGATAATTAAATTAAACATGGAAATGGCCAATTAAAAGTTTTCGCAAATAGAATAAGATGTACAATTAAAGATATAAAAATTAAACACTAGAAAGAGCAACAATTTAACAGAAAAAAAAGAGATCAAATAACAATAGAAGATATTATAGAAGTAAATAAATAAATTAATAAATAGATAACGACAAAGAACCTTAACTCTATAATTATTTAATATACAAATATAAACTACCTAAAATATAAGCTTATTTTGGAAAAAAGAAATGCTTATAATATTTTAACTATAGTTCATTAACATCATATAAACTTTATTATTTTATCTATTTGTATTTGTTTTTCCAAACCATACTAAAAATCCAATATAAAAAGTGCATGTTTCCAACAACAAACGTTTAGGTTAAGACCGAAGAGCAATGTCACCTCTCAATCCTCTAATTTTTTAAAGTTACAGCCTTAATACATGTCCTACTGCTGGGCACAGGCCCTCTTACGTAAAGAGAGTATAAGATCTACGCGGCCCCAGTGTAGATTGGCAGACTTCACATGTCTTCGAAAAATTTTCTAATTTGCTGATCCTTCTTTAGGTCATTTCACGGTCTAAAGGTGTGAAATTTGTTTAAGGAATAAAAACAAATATAATTTAGCCATTGTTTGAGCTTAATCTAAAATAACCGCAAACTTCACATAATGGAAGTCGAACGACGATGTCCACCGGGCCGATGTTTGCTTGTTATTTCAATTTAATCAAAACGTCCGCCAATCAATTAATTCTGAAGTTATAATTAAACTTGCAAACTCCATAGATATTGTTTAACCTTTGTACAAATTCGTCCTTTCCTGTAATAAATAAGCGTTAACAATGTTACGCTAAAATTAATAACTTTCAGAGCTGCGAAGTAATACGAATTTAGAAAATTATTTACACTACTGTTGCATCGTGAATTGAATTAACACTAGAGCCGTGGTAGCTCAGTGTCCGGGCGGTCGTCACAAATTCCATAGAACGCTAGGTGAAAGGAAACAGCCTGTCTTGTCATTTAAAAATGTGTCTCAGTCCAGCTGGATTGTATAGTTTAATTCTGTATACCAAAGTTTTCTAGAGTTAGTTGAAGCCTTTATATATGTCCCACTGTTGGGTGTAGGCCTTCTCTGTAAAGAGAGTATGAGGGCATAGTCCACCACGCGGCCCTAGTGCGGATTGGCAGACTTCACATGCCTTAAAAAAATTCTAAGACATGTAGGTTTCCTCACGATATTTTCCTTCACTGCCAAACGTGTGTTAACACAGCACATAGAATTGCTACAGCAAACTTGTTGGTGCCGACACCGGAGATCGAACTCGGATTTCAAGCATACTATGAATGAGAATCAGAGGCGTTAATTTAGTCACTTCCGTTATCAAAGTTGCGATCAAAGTGTTATGAATAAAATATAAATAAAATTATCAGATTTCTATTAGCGATAATGAATGAACATACGTGTTTGCCGAATGTCGTAGCTTCAGTACGTACACGTGTACAGTATACATCGTCAGTCAGGTGTTGATTGATCAAAGCGGCGAATTACGGCGCGTTTACATTGCGAGCTAGCGGATTGTGAATGATAGATAATGTTCATCTCCTTACTCTTCACCGGGCACGCATAAACGTATTACAACCATTGTATACTATAATTAACAACGACATACAACCGCACAATCTTAATTTGCGCACACTGCTTACAAAAACCATAAAAGAAAATAGTAGTGAAACAGGAAGGACGCCGGTGCTTAAAGTACAGGATTTTCCTTTTTTAAGCACCGGCACCATTAGCACCATTAATAATATATGTCAAATTATTGTATTGAAGTAAATTAGCCAATAAATCATTCATTTATTCAATTAAACACATGAAAAATTTAAAATTGATTACAAACGGAAATATACTATTTAAAAAAATAATATTTTCAGTATATAAACCTTATTTGTTCAAATGTCTATTTTGTTTATTCAGATATTATGTGCACTATTACTATTTCTTGTTATATATATATTAGCCTCTGTTTAAATACTATGTAAAAGTAATTATGCGCGGACGACATGGGGTACGTTGGGCACCGCTGAAAATCAGCGCTGCCCAACGTACCCCGTACCATGGCAATGCTGCCACAGCATATGTTGACACGGTGTCCAATGTTTGCATCGTGTCCTATTTTTCCTACCTTTCTTTTTGTTCAATTGTATTTTTTATTTAATATTTCGTTTCGAAGCGACAGACAGACAGCCGGTTGAACTAGTATTAAAAATTGTCGCTCGAGTCTGTTTTATACTATGTAAGTACAAAAAAAGCTTGATTTAAAAAGTTTTTTTTCTTTACTTGTTATATGTTATGGATTACTAAATAAATAAATACTTGGTATAATCGTAATAAATCTTAAAGATTTATCTGGCGTCCACGTCAGCGTATTATATTAATGGCATCCGTCCATCCGCTTCACGAACCTTCCGCTTACATCCCGAAACTATTATCTACGTAACATATATCACAGAAACGTAAATACACATGTAAACATAATCTTACCGATTATCATAACATTATAAGTTCTCTTATTAAGTTAACCCAATACGATATCTTCATCTTAAACCTGGAGAGATAATAATTTTTGAAGAGTCCATATGTATACGGGTATATAACAAAAATACCACTGTCTTATTTTTGTTTTTCTAGGTTATAGGGTAAAGGAGCATATAATCTGATGTTATGTGATCACCAACAATACTTGATGAGTTCTAAGTGTCTTGCTTTTTTAAGGAGAGTTAAACCCTTTTTTATTTAAGAAAATATTCTCAATTTAAAAATATTTACAAACTGATTAATTATTTAACTGTATTGAATATTAAACGTTTTCCAAAATTTAATGATTATTATAACAAACTAACTTTTAAAAACAATTTAAGTTTGTTTTTGTTTTTTCATTGTTTCTCATCTCTTCCTCCGCGAACTTAAGAAATATCGTAACGTAGATATTATAATACAATACTTGGTGCACATAATAGACTATACTGATTAAAATAAAAGCTCAATCGCACAACAACACATGCGTTGGGTTATCGCATTCGGCGTCCCGAACCAACATGCCCGTACTCCCGATCACACCGAAATAACTTCCATAGACAGTTATATCGGCATAACAAGGAAGCCAATATACACATCGTATTCCAGAGATAAGGATAAGTAACGTGACCGCGCAAGTTGCTCATTAGCTTATAAGCACCCACAAAATATAAACTAACGGTAGTTATATCGGCATAGCAAAGAAGCCGCTATACACATCGAGTTTCATAAATAAAGTTATCAGTAACGTGACCCTTCAGGTTGGGTCATATAAGCCCCCTTTGTCTAGCATTTCTAGTGCAATAAATTAAGATATTTAATAACACTGCCACCACAAGCAATTATAAGACACCATTGTATTAAGATAATATATAAACTAATGCTTTAATAAAATAAAGTCAGTCTACAATTCCTCTTCAAGCAAAGAACATCTCTTGTTTCTTTTCAAAAGCTTGACGCTCCGACATATAAATAAAAAAAACAACAAAACATTGCTATTAACTCCTTACTATAAATTCATCGTGTAACATTCTGGTCAATACTCGTATAATAAGTCCTACGTACTATTACTGCTTACGCGTTCTTCCTTTACGGAGGCCCTTCCAGATAATAAAACCTGATATATGTAGATTATCTTCACGGCTCGTTAAACTTAATGTAATTAGAGTCCTGTGGATTTATGATCAACCCAATAACAAGCATTTTATGAACTTATTTCTTCATTTATTCAGCAACTTACAAATATAAAACTACAAATAAATTACGAACACAAAGAAAGCCGTACAAAACGAGGTCGGGATTGCGTGTTGTATATAATACAAGTATATTTACGAGCAAACACAAAAATGGACTTCAAATCGAATCAAACGTTAAATAATTTTCTTTGTATTTCCATATTATCGTAAGATTATTACGACATAGAAATAATTAGTACCTGACTAGGCTTTTATCAAACTTGTCCTATCGCTGACAGATCCGGGGTACCCCGCTTATAACGGCTGATGGCATTCGCGGAAGGTTTAGTGGGTAGGGGCTGCCCAGGCCGAGTCCCACACATCCCTCCGGACCCACCCAGGGTACTGGTCTATAAAAAGATTCCCCCGCGTGAACAAAAAAAAAACAATTTTATCAAACTACTCTTAAAGTGAAACCCTTCCAATAAAAAGTCAATCATTGAAGTCGGTTGGCGTGATATTGAGTTATTCGTCCATTTGTCGCGCACATACTTAATGCAAATTTAAGACTTATATCGTTTTCTTATGGATGCCGTTGTCAGAATAACCAATATAATCGTTGCCAAATTACATAAAACAGTTAAAAAGCTTTTAAATAAAAAAAGAATCATCAAAATCGGTTCACCCAGTCCAAAGTTATGATGATACAAAAAACTGCAGAGGAATTGAGAACCTCCTTTTTTGAAGCTTTGGTTGAAGCGATGACTTACCCACTCGATGTCTTTGTCTCCACTTGCAGATTCCTAGTACACTTTATCACTGAACACGCGAGCGATACTGTCCTAATGCAGCCCGTGATTGCATTACTTCCGTTAGCGAGTTCAAAACGTAATTTAATGACGTCATCGATGACGCGCCGCGTGCCGATAAATAACAGCGCCCCTCCACGCTAAGTAAATATACCGAACGGTTCAACAACTGGGAGGCGACTGGTCAGAGACTTCCGCACACGCCCTACGCTCCGACAGCAAGAGTTTACTAACTACCCACGTGTACGAAGTAAAGAAAATAAAAAAATATTCACTTCACCGTCATTCGTGTAACCAATATGTTACTAAGAAATATAAACGACACTTCAATTATACTAATTACAAAGTAAAAATTACTTTGTATTAGAATTTCTTTTCAATCGAGTTCAAAAAGGAGGTTATCAAAATGGGTGTTTTCTTACGAGCGAGGAAGCTGGTGGTTATGGCCATACAACATTGATGACTTTCTTTCTCGCTTCATGCGACCGATGTGTGTGTGCGTAGGTTAGGGTATGATGGGGCTGACATGATCAAAAGGGAAAAAGTAAGTATAAATAAAGAAAAAAATGATGAAATGATTTTTTTATTCGAAAGCTGTTGCTTCCCATGTAGTCCAATTCAGACAATGGCATCCGTGAGAAAACCAAATAAGTCTTACATTTCCATTAAGTATGTGCGCCACAAATGGACGAAAAACTCAATATCATGTCAACCGATTTCGATGATTCATTTTTATTTGAAAGGATGTAGTTCAAGAGTAGTTTCGTGAGAGTTTAGCTAGGTGCAGATTCGTAATATTCTTCCATAATTCGGAAATACAAAGTTAGCGTCCGCTTCTAACGTTTGATTCGATTTGAAGTCGGGTTTTGTTTGATAATTACGAGTATATTTGTAAAAAAAGAATTACTAACCTAATTTATAAAAATATTATCTTAAGAAAAAAAACTTAGGAGGTAAATTTAATTTAATATACTCTAGTAGAGGAAAATAGTGCCATCGGAATGGTTTTCCACTTTGATCGTAGGAGGTGGGGATCTTTCTCCAGAAGGTACCGTCGAAGTTCGATCAGACCCACATTTGTGATCGAACAGAAAACTGCTGGCAACAGCATCCTGTAATAAAAGACAAATAATTATAAAAGCTATTTTTTATGACGACCTACACAGATTGACCAGAGAAGTTGGCCTTGACTGCTTCACTAGATTGAGAGGTGGCATAACTCTTAGGTCGCATAGCCTGAACCTCTATCGCTAGTAACTTGACACAAGGGTCCTCCAGTGAGGGTTAACCTCGGCTTGGACGGTTACTATGTTACGTTACGTTTGCGTAAGTACTCCGGTCCGAAGACGCCAGAGAGGGCAGAACCACGACTCGGTTGGTTGCTATTTTAGGGATATAAAAAGCTATCATATTATTACATTAATGTAGCTTATATAATAGATGATCTTCCACATCAGGCAGGTTATTATTTCAGTTTAACCGACTTCAAAAGAGGTGGCTATTCAGAGAGCTGTCACAGATTTTGATTTTTTTTTGGTAGTGAAGATTTAGCGTAAGATTTCATTTATTCTGTCGGCTGAGCACAATGGGTTCTGAAGATATGCTAGGGAACTTCTATATTGGCAGGAATATGTTATATTTAAGTGGTTATACGAATATCCAACCAGTACGAGTAACCAAGTCCAGGGTCTGGAGCGAACACGCCGGCAGCAATGTACGAGAGAGCCAAATGCTCGTTCAATCCTGAAGTTGCCCAATATATGCCAAACATCATCAGAACGGTTAATCCAAATACAGCTGTCACCACATTAGTCCAGAGACATCCTGAAATTAAATTGTAATGCTTTTAATAAACTCAAACCAGTCAAGAAACAATTGAAATTATATGCAACAAACGGAACACCAAAACGAATAGATATTAAGACAAAATAATATTTTATATATTATTATGTTATTATTAAACTATATATTGATTGAACAACACTGTTATCCATATTAATAATATCGACAATTATGTATTTGCTACTACACAACCTACTAACTAACTAACTACACAACATGAGCCGTGGTAGCTCAGTGTCCAGGCGGTTGGCTCTTGTTGCATAGTACGCTAGCAACCCGAGTTCGATCCCCGGTGCCGGCACCAATAAATTTGCTGTTACAATTTTATGTGCTGATTAACCACGCGCTCGGCGGTGAAGGAAAACATCGTGAGGAAACCTACATGTCTTAGAAAATTTTTCTAAGGCATGTGAAGTCTACCAATCCGCACTAGGGCCGCGTGGTGGACTATGCTCTTATACTCTCTTTACAGAGAAGGCCTGTGCCCAGCAGTGGGATATATATTATATATATAAAGGCTGTAACTTTAACTTTACTACACAACACACACTTTGATTATGTAATAAGGAATTAATTTATTTCCTTATAATTAAAGTAAAAAGTATATCACACATTTGAAGGATCAAAAGTCTTTTTAAAGCTTTTTTATAATGATCAAAGGAACATCTATTTTGGCGAAATGGTTATTACTGCTTCATAATGCGAGTTAGCGGCTCGTATTCACCGGCGTTGGTTATCGTAATTAAGGGTGAAAATAATTAGTGAGTGTAAATATCACGAATGCGTTGGGAACTCTGTGCCATCGAATTTTTTATGGCAGATTTTGTACAGAATAATTTGATGAAGGTACAACCTTCTAACTTTTAAAGAATATAAACCGATTTTTTCTAAAAGAATACGGTGAGAGGATCTATAGTTGATAAGACGAAGAAATCTTGCTTGTACACAGTTTAAAAGTTTCCTATAGTTCTGATAATGATTCTGATATTATTGGGACGTACAATCGTTTTGTATTATTTAAATAGTATGTAAATTAGAAGAGGTAGTTAAGGACTAACAAGAGGTGGGGAGATAATGGCTACTGACCAGCCAATACAATTTTAATGGCTTTTAAGGCAATGGCTGTAGGCATTTTGAAAAATTAATATAAAAAACAGAAAGGCGTATTTTATATAACAAATTGACAATTCACCACTCCCTTCTTGTACCTTCGTAGCAGAGTGCTACGAAAATATAGTATTTCCGTAAGACATTGCTACGAAAATATAGTAAAATCGTAGCACTTTATTATTGATTTGCACTCGTCGCTTTCAGTTGTATTATCTCGTTAGTCCAGTAATTTCACTAGTTGTAAACGAATTTTCTTTTGTAAGCAAACAAATTGTTACCAGGTAACCCGAATACAGGCTCGGTGGGATTCATCGTAGCGTTAATAATCGCCAGCGCCGCAGCGACAACGGCGAACGCGAGGGTGAAGAATAACAACGCAGTTACGCCTACGTATATCCCGAAGGATATTACTGCTGGGCCCTCCACTGTAATACAATATATACGATAATCTCAACTAAATAGTTGACCCAAACAAGTATTAGTTTCCAAAAAATTAGGTAATTCAATTATTTTCATGTATGTTTTTTAATGTTTGTTACATCATAAGTTTCAACTGGGTGAACTGATTTTTATGATTTTTTTTTTCATTTGAAAGCTGGTCTAGTAAGTCCGATTTTAATTTGGTCCAATTCTAAAAATGGCATTTATGAAAAAACTAATGATTAAAAAATTAAATATATTTTAATTACATTCGCTACAAATGGACGAATTACTCAATATCACGCCAACCGATTTTGATGATTCATTTTTGATTGGAAAGGATGTACTTCAAGAATAGTTTGGTAAGAGTTTGGTTAGGTTCTAGTTATTATTTCGTAATATTCGATCGAAGTTAAATTCGATTTAAAATCGGTTTTTGTTATTACGTATTACTCGTAAATAAGTATATTTAAGAACTCCTTTCTATTATGAATTATTAATTGTTTACTTTTTATAGTGATTTAAATATTTTTAACGATACTGTACCAATTAATATACTTTATCGGATTCTCAAATAGAAATGACTAATCGTAGATAGTAGGAACACAATGATTTTATAAATGTAGTTAAATATTTTATTGTACTAAAATATGTGTAAAGGAGAACATAATGTTATCTTTATGTAACTAAACACTTACACGGATTCGCTGTGTCTATCGTAGTCACTGACACACAAGCTTGGTTCGGGCGTAGACCCTCAGCTAGCGCCCGAACCTGAAGACAATGGATATTGTTCACTTTGACAATGTACAGTATGCATCAGATATTATTTAAGCGTCAATAGCCTAATGGTTCAGGGTACGGTCTGCAAATCGTAAGGCCGTAGGTTCGAATCCACCATTCGACTATTAACGTGAAACATCCCCTAGAACAAGCTTAAGCTTAGTTGGTTAGCAAAAATATTAGTAATATTTATGAGAAAAAAAATAGTTACGATCGAAGCGATTTAAATTATGCATGCAAAATATTAGTAGAATATGTTATCCTATGTAAGGTTCACATATTCTACTTATATACAATCATTCCTAGATTTTTAAATAACTATTTGTGTAAATACGTTATTCTTAAGTAATTTTAATTGTATGTACTCGTATTTCAAAGTACAGTTACAAAGTGAATAAGTTGTTTGAAGCGATTTGTGTGTAGATTGAAGTTTTAAAAAATCCACACGTTTAAAAACATCGCTCATCACTTTTGCTCTTCCATGTATGAGCCAAAACTACAAGGGAAAGTTCCACCTTAAGCCGATAGTGACTTAGTAAAGTATTTCAATTTCCGCGACGCACTATGGCCTAAGAGTTTGATATTAAGAATCGTAGCTAAACGCAGACAAAACAATGGGCAAGGCAAATCTCCTTTATCTCGTTAATCGTATTTCCGCGGTCGTCTTAGTTATCAAAAAGCTCCGTACCTCATCTTGTCTCGCTTGAGCTTCAGTCTTGCAACTAACGGCGCACGCGTTGATTTCAGGAATGCAGGTCACTGTAACCATAAATTATAACACTGTCTTGACACAGTGATGACAAGTATAGTAACAATAAAAAGTTTTATGATACGAAGCGATTTCGCCTTGCGAATATTGTTACAGAATACAGTAGGAAATTGTTGTTTAGCGTTTTTGTTCCTCCGATAATCTAAACAAATAAAAAAAAACACTAACCGCTTCTAACTACTAACTACATGCATATGAATGTATATACGGCCAGTGAAACTCCCGAACTCAAAATGACAGGAGTTTCACTGGCAGATGACTGTTGTTATAATCAGAAACTTGTGCTAATTTTATTTTATAAGAAAAATATAAATCATCAATCAATTTAAAAAAAAAACACTTTTATGTGTCTAAATTCGAAGGCTTAGACCGTGTCCTTACACGCTGTAAGCCTTCGAAACTCCTTCCTCAATTTATACAAAGGTCCCTAAAACTATAAAAGTAAGATTATTTAACCCAACAGTATATTGGATTTTTATTTACCTTTTTCGTGTATATAGTAGTCTATTATGTAGAGCCTACGTCGTAGAGCCTACGCCGTAAAGCTTAAGTCGTAGAGCTACAGTAATAACAAAAATATATAAAAGATTACAACGTAATATAGCGGACGCTGGACACCCAATTACCAGTATTAGGTCATTTGATCGTAGCTCTCGGGGGTCAATGAAACATCTACATCTAGATCGTGTGTTGAATGACATGTGCGGACTAGAACGCGTTACAATGTGATAATGTAGTGTACGTACATCTTGGAATGTAATCGGAGGCTTATACGATATAAGATTTATTACTTTCAGAGAATTGAGTGTGGTTTAATTTTATGGAAACGACTTTAACGTAAAAATAGGTACCATTTTTTTGAGAAAGCAACTTATTTGTGACAAAAGTATTAAATAAAAAGAAGAAAATCCTAAAATATCCATCTGATCAAGATTTATTTATTTATTTAAATCAACAAAAATTATAACACCGTTACAAATAAACCAATTTGATGTTATAAAAACTTAGTTAAGTTATATGTATATATAGATATAACTAAAATTAAAACAAATAAAAAGCAGCTTGATGCACTGATTTTGTAGGCAAGCTGCATTTGTAGGCAGCTACGATAAAGACCGACTGAGTGCTACAAAATATATCTATGTGCAGTGAGATTGTATTAACAAACACAACCGCGCGCGGCAGCGGAGACTACTTGGACAAGTTAGTTCTGGAGACAGGCAGTAGGAACAACGGCGGACGACGGCGCATGTACACGTAACTGTACGTAAGATAATAATCTCGACACTGATCTAAGAAATCATGTAGCTGAATTCATAGTTTTTTTTTTTAATCTTTCAAGCGATTATTGAAAGGAGATAAAGATAATAGATTATCAAAACTGAACGGGCAGCAGGATCGACTGAACTCAAGCAATTCGCTATTCTACTTTCTAAGCAAGTGCCTGACTACGATCCCACCTGAGGTTAAGCAGAAATGCAGTTCTTGATGGTAAGGTGCACTAGCTTAGTAAATGCCTATTCACTCTACTCTTGAAAATACCTACATTGTAATCGGAGGAAAAGACAGACACGGTGAAACTTTTCCAGTCCTTTGCTGTACGAATAATATAAGACAAAGCGCTCCGTTCGGGTTTGAGGGATGTTCACAACAAAAGGAATTTCTTCATTCTCCTTTTATTTACCTCCTATTTCCTCTCAAAATTTGTCAACACTTCTTCAGTTCGTAGCGTTTTCGTATGCTTATTAAACGACGCGCTTTCTCGTTTACTCCCTTTTTGTTTAATTGACTATTGTTAAACAATTTTGACTTCGGTACACAATTTAAATTAGTTTCACTTATTAATACATATAAAATCGCTTATTTACATAATGATGCTTGTAAATAACTTACGGTGATTGAGCTTTACGGCGACTAATGTGAATAATGTTACATTCAGAGACGAAATATGCACTGTGCTCGTTCTATTGCTAATTATTCTATTGGTCTTATGCTGAAATAATGGTAATACGAGATAGTAAGACGTATAGATTTCCTATTGTGTAATGTTGGTGGAGATATAACTTCTCATATATAGGCTAACTATAAGTCGACCTATAGTCGAAATTGAACTGTAATCCAGAATTGAGAGCATTGAAATCACAATTTATCTCTGTATAACTATCTGTCAGTAATTATTTACAAATAATTTTTTTTTCATGGGAGGAAATGCTTTTATACATACGTGGACGCCGGGGAAGCGGGCAAGTTATGTCGGGCTCGGCCTACTAGAAGCCCTACCGACTAAAACCTCCCATGGAGCAGTCCTTCACTGTGATGGGGCGAGACGGGGTCGCGTTAGCATTCACCATCTCGCCCCAGTGTACATAAGTATAAATAATTACTTAACCGTTGTCAATCAACGGTATGAAGGATTCAGGTCTTGAGCATAAAAATGCAGGATTCCGGAAATAATAATATATTTAATACTTGATAATAATTATGCAAAATAGCATAGGAAACAAATCAGATCTCACGACGAATGTTCACGATCAAGTGATCAATTCGATACACGATACCACCCGCCCACCGGTGACAACTCTAGTTTGTTGCCACTACACAAAATAAAATGTCCCGACATTTAATATCGATTACGATTGTCGTAATCGATATTAAATGTATACATAATTAAAATAATAAAATCATAAGAACAATACATATATTTTAACTATCATGTGCAACAAAATGCAAACGGAACGCACACCCCGGAGCCACGTGGGCCGGCAACGCGGTAGTGTCGGACTCTAACCGACTAAAAATCTTCACACCGTCTTCCATTGCGCTCGACCATATACGAAGGTCACGAGATATCATCGAACAGTTGTTCCGCAACCTCCAGTCGCTGCACGGATTGCACGGGCAAAAACAATATATAGCAATTCGAAATCTAAACAATCATTCCATAGATTAAATGATGCTTACACGTATGTATGATAGTGTGTGTAATGTTTTTTTTATTGATTAAATTCACTTTTTAAGCATCATTAAAAAAATTGTATTCTGCATTCCTCTAAATAAATATTTTAGGAATTTCATACTCCGCCGTCCGCGCAATTGCCTTGTAAGAAATTCCCCAATGTAATAAAAATTTATCAAAAGAAAACAAAGTTTTATTAAAGCTTCACTTACTAATATATATAATAAGCGTCAATAGCCTAATAGTTAAAGCTACAGTTTGCGAATCGTAAGGTCGTAGGTTCGAATCCACCATTCGACTATTGACGTGAACCATCTCCTAGCACAAGCATAAGCTTAATTGGAATGGTTAACAAAAACGTTAGTAATGTTTTGTGAAAAAAAAGAAATATTGCTAGCTTCCATTACAAAAAAATAATAATGATATTATTATATTAGTCATTGAATTAAATGATAATGATAGTTTGGAACATTGTAGAGCGGTCTCACGTGACAATGAGCTAAAATTCCTACCAGTGATTTTATTCAATGGGTATTTACAAAACATTGTAAAAGATAGAGTAGGTACAAAATCACTAAGCTTTTAGTCATAACTTACTATACAGGGTGTTATATGAAGGAGTGCCGAGATGCCGCAAGGCAAGCTCTCCGCGGAACAGTCCATATCGGATATTGCTGTTATCAACCTGATCCTCAATCCACGCACTCGATACTATCTGAAACAAAGTCGACAAGAGATGAGATATTTACTAAGCAAGTGGGCATCCGTTATGCTGGTCCACAAACATTAAGTCACACAACGAGCGATGGAAAGAGTTATGCCCTCTCTAGATGGACGATGACTTTCTAAGGACAGCCGGTAGTGGCCGTATGCGGAAAGCGAAGGATCGTGTATGGTGGAGGGTATTGAGGGCCTATTTCCACGGAAGTGTGCCTTAGTATTAGGGGTTCGACTTAATATCAAGTGGGTTCGTAGTATTTTCTTAGAAATTATAAAATAAATATATAGATAACTTTGTTCTACACCAAAATCAAACATGAAGCCAGTGAGTGGGGCAAAGCTCTCCCACTTGTCGGTCTGTATGTTACAGGCAGATAGATGGCGGAGCACGTCTTTGTCACGCAGGTACAGTTAGGAATAAACACAAAGGCCCATTCATTCGGAACACTGGTGCTTCTGCTAATACATGAATAGCACCTTTAGCTGCTTACTTAATACTAGTTCAATTTAATAGTCTTCTGTATATAAGTTATTACATTACTTCAAATACCCTATTTCTTCTTTTAAAATCATCAAGATTAAGTGACAATAGAAATATCTGTGACAGATGGATAAAATGCTTATAATATACCAAGAGCAAACAGTTTTTTCTGTAGCGAATGCTTACAATATTTTAATATTACAAATATTCTTGTTACTATTATGTCGGTACTTCGATATTTGTCTGGAGGCTTCCAAGGAAGCGTCGAACAATTAAGCGTCTATCACTGGAATTTGATTAAAATATAAATTATAACTTAGCTGGTAGTAGTAGTATAATGACACTGCTAGACAATGAATGTACCGACATAACACCTCCCAACCAATTTAACAATAAAACCCACAAAAAAATTATAACAAAAATAAGAAAACGATAAAAAAAAAGAAAAGTGACAATATGAGTAATATATGAAAAAATAAATAAATATTATAAATAAATATAAATAATATTAAATATATAAATAAATATTGTTACTTTTCTTTTTTTTATTATTTTCTTATTTTTTGGTATAATTTTTTGTGGCTTTTATTGTTAAATTGGTTGGGAGGTGTTATGTCGGTACCTCCATTGTCTAGCAGTGTCATTATACATATTTTTGTGAGAATTCTCTGAATATACGGAATACGAAGTGCAACTAATGCATTATTCTCCCGAGTATTTACCACTTACCATTGCAAATAAGGTTTAGGGTACGATCGGCGAATCGTAAGGTCGTAGGTTAGAACTCACCATTCGACTACTGACGTGAACCATCTCCTAGTACAAGCTTGAGCTTATTTGGAATGGTTAAGGTAATATTTACAGAAAAAAAAATGAAATATTGCTAGCTTTCTTTTTTTAAAAAAAATAACATTTTCTAAGTTTTTGTGAACTATTCTTGTTAAGTGGCTAGTTTATTTTTTTTTTCTAAAAGGACATAGCGTGTTACCAAGAGTGCGTTAAACAGATTTAATAATTTAAACCTGTACAAAATATTACAATTAAGTTCACAGTAACAACGCAATTACTTAAATCGTTTCATTAACGTCAGATCATATTAATATGAAATTCAAAATTTCATTATCTGTCCTGGCTATTTTGGATATTTATATGCCATACTTTAAAATGATACAAGAGCAATAATACTAATCTGATAAAGGTATTAATTATTACACTAAAGATTATTTTTATGTACTAAATAATTTTTATATACATAAACAGAATGTACTCTTTTTTTTTCATTCAGTTTATTCACACATAGCAACCCTGTGGTAATATTTTATCTGTGAGAATCTATGTGGATCTCTTTTTAGCTTTTCCTTTCCACAAAAATGTTCGTAGTTTAGTATTTGGTTATTACACAATGAAGTAATTAACAGATTTTAACCGTTGGATCTTGGTTATTAATTTCATTGACTTATTTCTGATCTACGAATATGAAACTTCCAAGACATTGTGAGCATTTCGCATGAATGGGAACAGAAATCAATATAACAAAAAAGTAAAGTCCGATTATAGCCGCACAATACGGCCGAATTCCAAGTTCCAATTTGTAGAATCAGTTGTTACCACCACCTTTCCAAACCCATCCGATTTATGCACCTTTAAGAAGAGCCTACTTCTATCCCAAAGGGTAGAACCTGCAGTTCCTCTGGTGCTGTGGACGGTGATGACTTAAGGTCAGGCGAATTGTAAGCTTTGCCCCTTTTCCTACGAAGAAAACAAGTACGATTTTGACACGCCAATAAGGTGTTTGTAATATCGGGATATAAAAACTATACCGCGATTAAATCCGTAAATATATATTACAAAGATTTAACGACCTTAATGTGTACTAACCCAACTGTCACTCGCAATTGCAACGACGACCAACAAAACGCACAATACACTTGAAATAAACGCACAGAATATATAACCGCGCCGCGTAACCGCCATATTGAATTATTTGCGACGAACTGATATTAGATCGACCATTATCTATAATTATAAGAAAGATAACGTGGGATTATTTAGTTGATATGACATACATGCTCTGAATCATGTGTAATAACTTGTAGATCTTGTGGAATGAAATAGTCCAATAAGTAATACACTTGCTTTATTTAGACGGCGTAACGTTGTACAAGGAATTATTTTAACGAATACCGTCACAACGGCGCGTCCTCACAATCTTTATACAAAATTAATTAGAAGTCAGATTAGGAACTAATAAAGTTAAATTACTGTTTACAGCGCCAAGTTACTATAATGGT
This sequence comes from Meandrusa payeni, assembly GCA_029286785.1. NCBI lineage: Eukaryota > Metazoa > Arthropoda > Insecta > Lepidoptera > Papilionidae > Meandrusa > Meandrusa payeni. Next base: position 1,214,993 of record JAGSMX010000023.1, read on the forward strand.
CATCTCAATTAATTATGAATTAAAGATACAATAAGGTTCAGGTAAATCACTAAGATATCAATGGAAGTAGTTATTATGCATAAAATAGCTGGGTTCCATGTGCTGCTAGCTAACACATGACTATAGTATACCTGTTCTCGAGGATTTTCAATTTTAACCAACTGCAAAAAAGGGGGGTTGTTAATTCGTTTGTATTTTTAATGTTTAGACACATAGCGCTGTCTTTTACTAAATAATTTTTAGTAGTTACTTGGAAGGTTAAAGTAAACATTGATATAGTACCCTTTGAAACAAAAAAAATCAAAATAGTGCAGAAATTATGATGCTACAAGTGCAGAAACAATAACGCAGACGAATTGAGAACCTCTTTTTTGTCACCTTTTTTGATGTCGTTTAAAAGTATTGATTACAGATGCGTATTATATAACATGACTCACCTGATCTTGTTGTGATACCCGCGGCTTATTATCATCCACAACACCGGAAGAGGCTGGCCTTTGAGAAAGGGAGCTCAGGCTCGAAGACGTTACAAAGTTAAAGTTGCAGCCTTTATATATATATATATGTCCCACTGTTGGGGGCAGACCTTCTCTGTAAATAGAGTATAAGGGCATAGTCTGCCACGCGGTCCTAGTGTGGATTGTCATTCAAAATCCTTAGATTTTTTTTCTAAAACATGTAGGTTTCCTCACGATGTCTACCTTCACAGCCGAGCGCGTGGTAAATCAGCACATAAAATTACAACAATAATTTTCTGGTGTCGGCACTGGGGATCGATCTCGGGTTACTAGCGTACTATGCAACTTGAGCCAACCGCCGGGACGCTGAGCTACGGCTCGTCTGATACGTTATGGTATGGTATAAATAAAAATATTAACAAACCCAACTTAGGAGACGTTTATCAGATTAGATTATCTTCGTCTGCCTGTCTGTACACTGCTGGAAATAGACCTAACCTTTTAAAATAAAAAAAAGTAATTTAAAACAGCTTGTACTATTTGTTAAAAAATTAACTAAGAAGTTCGAATCAAATGGACCCAAACTCGATGGGATTGCGTACCTTCCAGCTCCATCATCAAATCAGCTCTATTTCATATTAACAATGCATTGTCTTTCAGTATATACATGCTTGCCAAGTTTCAAATCAATCGGAAACCGGGAAGTTGATCAAATTTAACTTGCTGGATTTGATTACAGATCGACAGACAACGGGACAGGTGAAAGAAAATTAAAAAAGAAAGACAATCGTAAATTGAAAAGAAGGTCAGTTATCAACTATTTATTAGCCGCGAAAGCCTTGCTTTAAAAATATAATTTAGAATAATTTCAGAAAATATACAGGCTATGAAACATCACAAAAATATTAACACACCTATCCACCCCATCCCTCTGTCTTTTTACTATTGCATGAAATCAATATCAAATCAACTTGTCTTATTGCGAAATGGAATGTATATAAAAATATGAATAATATGAATAATGGTACAGATTTATGTGTGATTGTATCCGCACTACAGGCTACTCTAGTAGTGCACGATAGATATCGATATTACATAAAATATCGATGTATGAACGCGATATTATCGAATCATCTAATATCGATATATTTCATCTGATATACGAAATTAAATAAAAAAACATTCCATTCTTTCTTTTATTTGCGTTTCACAACTTGAATAAAATAAAACCCTTACTTGCGCTGCCATCACAAAGAGTGTAGTGTAGTATGTTACTACACTCCTACTCTTCACGATGGTAGGACTCGTTGTATAAATTTTAAAATGCATGTAGTCTGTACTGCTAGCAGAATGAAATCAAATCAATCTGGACTGGTATCCGAAGCGAGTACCTCTCAGTTACGTGCCGAGTACTGTATTAGTAACTTTTCTAATATTTAATATTAAGCGCTAATTAATTAATTTGTTCGAAAAAATCGAAATTTGTTTTAATTTGTTCGAAAAAATCGAAATTTGTTTATAATTATAAACAAATTTCGATATATGAAATATATCGATATATTTGGACAATATATCGCGTAGTATGTATATAAATAACCTCAGGATATATTATATCGAAAATATATCGATATATTTTTGGCTATTCTACGCATGCACCAGTCCTTTTTAAAGATGGTAACACACCGAGCTGCGAAATATTAAATTACCCATAATTTTTTTTGTCATAAATTAAACAACAACTTTGCCTGGTAATACATCTGAAATACCATGCCACTGGGATACGACTGGTGAAATTGTCAGGTGAAATTATAAACGCTCTATCACGAGCTTGGCGGTGAGGAAGAACTTGAGAAAACTGTATGTTTGAAAAAATCTGAAAGTTATGTAGTGTTTGCCGATCCGGTATAGGGCTGCAAGGTTAACTATGCCTTAATAATCTTTTTATAGACAAAGACCCAATAAAGGGATAAGAATAACTTTAATGTAACGTATGAAATACGCATAGATTTACATTAAAAAACTTGTCTTTAACTTTCAAATGTTACTTAAAGTTACTTAAAGAAAAATTATTTCTTTCATAAAGAACAGCAACGAATTTTCGACTGCACTGATATGGTGGTAATCATGACCCGCAATGATATAGTAGAACAAATATATAAAAGGCAAAGTTGATTATATATGACTTAAATTATTGTGTATAGAGTTATCAGTTTGTAACAAATTTTAAATTCAACGCGAATGAGTGTGTCTTCACCCTAAATACATAATCGAATCTGTGCATTGCATCGTGTCAATGAAAAATAGACTTTATCATAATCGTATTAATGTTTACCGTGCATCAAAGCCAGACTCGTGTTAGACAGCCATCGTTATCGATACATCAAAACAATTTCTTAAAGCTAATCATCTATTAAAATATAATACAAGATTTTAAAGTAGACACAGTTGTAATACCATTGTTTTTTTTTTATTTGTGACTTATAAATTAAATAAATAATAATATAATCTTTATATAGCGAACTAGTATGGAAACAGTACCAATACATAGAAATGACTAAGAATTGTTTCGTTTATATATTGTCCATTCATTCAAGTAAATAAACTATACGAGATTATTATAACATAATAAAAATTATTTCTGTCATGCAATTTAAAAAAACAGTCACCATTCCACTAGAGTTGTGCCATCTAGGAATGTTTAATTTATTTTCATAGTAACCGTCCAAGCCGAGGTTACCCCTCACCGGAGGGAGTTACTAGCGATGGAGGTTCAGGCTAAGCGACCTAAGAGCTATGTCACCTCTCAATCCGGTAAAGCAGTCAAGGCCAGCTTCTCTGGCCAATGTATGTAGTTCATCATTAAATTTTAGCGAAGTGAGACAAAAAATTAAAAAAAAATTGTTTAGCATGTGATTTTTAATCTACTTAACGACTTTTTTTAAATTTAAATCAAATCAAAATATAAAACTCATATGGAAACTTATATAATATCCTATTTCTTATTTAAAAAATGGTTTATATTAAATGACGAAATTATGAGGTTAAGAATCGACACTCCACCTTTTGAAGTTGGTTATAAAGAGAACTTTTTGTCGTAGAGTACTTAGCGGTTTTTCATTTCGCCATACAAAGTTTACATAAAATATAACATAACATACATAGATTTCATTGTAATCGTAGAGAATGACACATACACCAGACACGCTTAACACACGATAGGCTCACAATAATTTTAAGACCCCCTGAAGAGTGAAAAAGGTAGCTTGGAAAACAATGACTACTTTGATATATATAATTATTATAACGGTCTATTTAAATGACATATAAAATGAGTATTTCGCACGCAAGACATTGGGTAGACTGAAAATCAGCACTGTGGCAGTACCCTAATTCGTACTCACACCTACACATACAAGAACTCTTTAACACAAACGAAATCACGCATACACACTCGATAAAACTGAATTACATATATTTTTAATTTTACTCAATTTAATTGTTTGGAGATAGGCCTTAATAGTTGCGACAGACGCACGACTACTGCGGCTATTATCGAACTAATTTGTACGTGTTTGAATTTTTGGTTTGAAATAACATAAAAAAAATATGAAATAGAAATAATCAGAATCTAACCAACCTGTCATCAAACTACATTTTTTGTACATGTTTTCGAATAAAAAATGAATCATCGAAGTCGGTTGGCGTGATATTGGGTTATTCGTCTATATATCGATCACATACTTAATGCAATTTTAAGACTTATACGGTTTTCTAATGGATACGATTGTCGGAATTGGACTAAATTGTAACGGGAGATCCCATTTGAAGTCCCATGGGAAGTCCCACCAACTTTCAAATGAAAAAAGAATCATCGAAATCAATTAACCCAGTCCAAATAAAAAAAACACATACAGCCAAATTGATAGACTCAGATCAGTGCCATGTAAATTTCTAACAATATAACTTTATATGGGTAAATACATGTGCCTTTAAAGTAAACGATCGTACTGATATATCCACTGTTCTATTACAAATCGTCTTCGTTTATCAATAGATAATTCTATTTATCTAACGATAAACCACTACTATCTTTAACTTGGAACGTTCCCTCGCAATGAGTGAACGTAATTGTCACCGTCGTTCGAGTAACTAGTCTATGTAGTACGTTCGTTACAGAGGGCGGCAGACTTGTTTCAAATCCATACAATTAAACATACATAGCTCTAGCAAGTACGTCATAAATGACTCATACATTACTTTTTGTACCGATAAATTTGTTGTTGCAATTTTATGTGTTGATTTACCACGTGCTCGGCGGTGAAGGAAAACATCGTGAGGAAACCTACATGTCGTAGAAAATATTTCTAAGGCATGTGAAGTCTGCCAATCCGCACTTGGGCCGCGTGGTGGTCTATGCCCTTATACTCTCTTTATAGAATTCTGTGCCCAACAGTGGGACATATTTATGATATATATAAATGCTGTTACTTTAACTTTACGTTTATTTATTTATTATTATATATAATTATTATGTATATTGCCTTTAATTTATTTGTATGTATGTATGTTGTATATACACATGAAGTTTTTTATTATCTGTTACTTTCCTCATCTAGCTTGCATCCGTCTTGTCTCTACATAACCCCAAAGGAGACTGGCAGAGAATGTCATCTGGCATTAAATCCTCCTATTTGTACTTTTATTTAGTACAAATAAAGATTAAAAAAATAGTACAGAGTTAAAATGTATATCTTTGATACCCTAATACGCACCATTCATAATATTTCCTAGAATATGGTATGAAATTTTTTTTTAAATTAAATTATCCAAAAATATCTCACATCCTTTGAACCTTAGGGGAGTAAATTCATATACGGCTAACGCTATCCGCTTTTCAGCCCATACACCAGGCACAAATTTTCAGATTTTTTTTAAAAAAAACGGCATATCATTGCTACAAGACTATTGGGATTTGAACCTGTAACCATTAAACGTCAAACCGCTAAGCCACTAAATTAGTAGCTATTTATAAAAAAAAAAATTAAGCTTCCTTCGTGACACTTCAAGGGATCTTACTACAGTTAGAACATCGTTAAGTCAAAAGCTTCCATACGAATAAATAAACAGCCATCTCGATACATATAATTAAGTAGAAAACTAATCTCGAATCGGCGTTCAATTTCGACCAGGGCCGGATTTAGGGGGGCGCAATACAGGCTTCGAGTTTTTTTTAATTATATTTATAAATGTGTAAATAAAATATTGTATATTTTATTATCAAAGCCATTTAATATATTTCAGTGACAGTCAATGGAGATTGTCAATGTAAGTGTTATTTTTAAATATTATTAGAGTCGACATAAGTGGGACAAAAAACTTTAAATGTCGTATCTCTTAATGTACAAGCAAAACATTACTTTTTTTAGATTGTTTTGTTAAAATCTCGTCAAAAAATGGTAACTGTATTTCGAAAATAATTTGTGGCCAAGAAGGACGTCCAGACCTCTAAATCCGGCTCTGATTTCGACTTACAGAAGTTCTATTAAACACATTAACTTATTAATAATATAATAGAACACGATAAATGAATACGTCTACATAATCTGTGCTGGAAAAATACACTACAATAAATTCCACTAATAATATTTTCGTATCTAATCTCAATTTTCTTTTCAGGCACCTACAAATATTTTGTATAGAACTTTTCTATAATTAAACCACTCTTAGTTAAATTCATACACCAGGCAGGCTATCGTTTCGTATTTGTTGTACTTTATTGACATTTTTATCTAAAATATTGTCTATAATTTTTTTTTAGGCAAAAAATAATGTCAGATGATGACACTAGTTACTGAAGTTAGCAAAATAAATATTAAAACAATTTAGTGTAAGAAAAAAATAACTATACAATTCAATCTATAGAAAGTTCCACCCTGTCAGAGATATGCCCAGAACTGAGACTCTATCTCTTTACGAGTTTTTAAAAGGTTTTTATCGTCCAAGGATAAATCCGGAAAAGCGATCTCAACACTCAGTGAAAGTCATATGTACATACGTCTTGTATTTCGTTGCCCAAAAATATCCGGACATGTTTCAACATGAACAAAAGATATGATCAAAAATCAAAATAGCCTTAATGATAACCGACCTCCGGTAGGAGATAGTACCTTAAGAAGAAAAGTTGTTTTTCTTGCCAACAAAAATAGTACTTGCGTAAATAAAGTTAGTACTAAAGCGCCCCAGTGTCACTTCCAAGGAGTGGCCGACCTCTGCTCTATGGTAGCTTTTGAAGCGTCAATAGCCTAATGGTTTAGGGTACGGCCTGCGAATCGTAAGGTCGTGGGTTCGAATCCACCATTGGACTATTGCCGTGAACCATGTCCTAGCACAAGCTTAAGCTTAGTTGGAATGGTTAACAAAATTGTTAGTAATATTTCTGAAAAAAAAAAGAAATATTTCTAGCTTTCTTAAAAAAAAAAAATAATAATGGTATAGAATGATAGTCAATCAGGCTTAAAACTATCGTTAAAAAAAGTTTTTTTTTAAGTATTTTTTTTTAAATCCTAATTATTACTAACACTGTTTAATCATAGAATGGATGAAAACATATCATATCTTAAGAAAATGAACATTGTTTTATCGCTAACTTCAGTAACTAAGTGATAATATTAAAGTATTTACGGCTTTAAAGTTATCTAATGTTATTAAGTTATACATTGGTGTAATCACCTTATACCCATACATTTTCACCTACAACTACATTTGAACAATCCAACTAACGAGATCTACATATACCTGAAGATTATTTGAAGTCGATAGGGAATGGCAGGTATACGCAAATATGGAACAAGCAGATATCTACTACTGAGAGGTAACTGGAAGAAGCTATCCATTTATGCTTATGTTTAAATTGTGTTTCAATTAGCTATGTACACTGCTTTTGATAATGTAATGGGGTGGAGGGTTGATTACTTGAGACACAGGATCTGTCCTAGTTCAAGTGTAAATCCACCATAATCTTTCTGTTATTATGTCTCTCCAAAAGTGTATATGTTTTTAATTATATAATTATCTTAAGTAACTACTGTGGATTATGGTGAGGAATAAATAATTATGATTTTGATTATGTCATTATACAAGTATATTTTATTTTATTATTTCTAAGCAAGTGCTTGACTACGATCCCACCTGATGTTAAGTGGAAATGCAGTCCTGGATGATAAGGCGCACTAGCTTAGTAAATATATTTATTTATTTATTTATTCTTTATTTGCACACAATACAAAAAATAAAGGTACAAATAGGCGGACTTAATGCCAGTAGGCATTCTCTGCCAGTCTACCTTGGGGTTGTGTAGAGACAAAGTAACGGGTTCAACTATGTGATAAAATAATAAATAAAAGAAAACTATAATAAATAATGACTGATAGATTCTGATACTTTAACTGATAGATTTAATGTGCAAATTATATAATCAATATAGTTGACAGGTGGCATTGTACGTGTAGTTGTAGGAGGACTTGGAGCGAGATTTCCTTTCGTGGCGTTTTAAGTCTAGAGTCTCAATGAGACGGTTCTTTTCAAAATCTGTCACACCTGCTTTGACACGAGAGCGCCACTCTAGCCGCAATGAGGCAAATCTCTCCCACCTGTCGGTCTGCATGTTACAGGCAGATAGATGGCGTTTGAATCACTTTCGACAGAGCATTTAGGAGCAAGTTCGGCTTCGCAAGCCATATCAGGGCTCATGCCCGAAGCAAGGGTCTACCACTAGTTAGGGTCGCCGTTAACGGACACGGTGTGGAAAACTATATATATATATATTCAATGCTCTAATTCAGTGATTCCCAAAGTGGTCTATATCGACCCCAAGGGGTCTATGACAACCTGCAAGGAGTCTACGTCAGCGAAAAAAAATTTGGGGGTCCATGAAATGAAAATGCGGGTCCACGATAGTGGATCTCAACACATACACTGATAGTGCCTATTTACCTATTTCTCACTAAAAATATTGACTTATTGCTTATGTTATTATTTATAGTTTATTTAATGTTACGTATATTTTACATAATAGATACAAAATTTTATTTTGAGTTGTTTTAATTTTGATTAAATTAATAAATGTATAAATTAACATGTGTTTTAACTTTAAGTTTTTAACACTAAACTTCACTACAGTTAGACATTTACAGGAAATCAATATCAGGTAATAGGGGGTCTACCCAACGCGGAAATACATGGCAAGGGGTCTATGACACAATATATTAGAAATTAATACTGAAATAAATTATTCCCCTTCTAAATACATTACCCTATCGACTTCAAATGACCTAAACAGACAAGCACTGCAACAAATACGACAAGCAATTATTACTCTCACACAACTCCTTCAATCTTCCCAACTGAGATCCAGAGAAATTCGAATGGGTCGCCACAACGCATAGCAACCGTTTATCCGGGAACGACATCGCACCGTCCGTAACTAAGGAGTCGCTAAACACGCCCCAATCATCATTAATCTTATTTATCGAGAATCCATTCCTGAAGATGTGGTAGCACAGCGGAGATATCCGCCTGATGAACTGATTGGAGCTGGCGGAAACTAGCAGGGTCAGGACACAGTATGGTAGCAGGTCCAAAGATATCTTGCCGGTCAGCAAATGGCACATGGCTTCGAAGATCCAACCACTCAATACCGGTAACTGGTCTTGAGACACTGATGCTTCGAACAACTGGAAGAAAACAAGTTTATTTAGACATAGACATATTCTTTATTGGCACAAAATATAAAACACATCAAAAAATACAGTTAAAAGAAAAAATAGACAAATAGGACATAAGACATGATGCGAATAATGGACAACAATTACAGCGTCTCAGCATATGCCGTCGCAAGAATGCGACAGTGCTGATTTTCAGCGGTGGCCGGGACTACCCAAAGTCGTGCGCGCGCAATACTACATTTATAATATTTACGAGCAAAAACAAAAACCGACTTCAAATCGAATCAAATGTTAAACGCTATCGCGTGCTTGTATTTCAGAATTATCGTTTATATTATATTATGAAATAGAATCTGCAGAGAATAATAGAATCTGAGTAGCTTTAATGTGAAAACCAATGACTACTGCAATGATGTTAGAAAATTAGTTAGAATAAAAACAAAAATGGAGCAACATACCTCATAAACAACTTCAGCATTCAAAACCGAGCACTGAATCCACTTCTCCCTCTCACTCAAGACACCTAGTCTCCCCTCCGTCTCTTTACAGCAGTCCACAAACTCCATTACAACTCTACTCAAAGTTGCAGCTGGTGGCAGGGTCTCCCGTAAGAAGTACTTCAAAGCTGTGGCAACAATCTGCTTGCTCTCTTTTAACTTGGAACGCTTGAGTGTTTTGTACAGGAGGGTTATTCTTTCCATGGAGTTCATGAGAACGTCCGGGTCCATGTTTGATACATCTATAGTCCGCTTAGGACTTAATAGTCTACTGTCAACTGGAAAAGAAATTAACATTAATATCTTAACCGATCCTGATGACCAGATAAGTGGGTGGACCTTCAAATCTGGACGGAACACGGACACTAGACGAAATCCCGAACGAGAAATAATTTTTGAAGAAGCGTGCATATGTTACGAAGAAGTTACGTTCGCTTGACTGTGGGAGTAAGCTGGCGAGAAATTACAATGTGGGTATTTCGTAGTGCCGTGGTAGCTGTGTCCGGGAGGTTGGCCCAAGTTTTTTTATAGTAAATAAGCTCACGTTTGGCTTCAATCTTGCTTGATGGAAGGCGAAGGTAAAGCCTAGGATGGAGCACGTGAGCCTATAAGGTGTCTGTTCACATTGGACTTAAAGGTGTCCAGATTGTACCCGTGAGGAAAGACTGAACGCGGCAGAGAGTTCCATTCCTTAGCGGTCCGCATAAGGAAGGTGGAGGCAAACCGCTTCGTGCGTATTGATGGAATGTCTACGACGTAAGGGTGGAACTGCTCGCCGCGCCTAGTCGTTCGGTGATGGAAAGGGGAGGGGGGTATTAGGTCATGCAAAACCTCTGCACACTCGCCGAAATGCACCCGATAGAAAACCGAAAGACAGGCCACTCGTCTACGGTGTGCGAGGCTCTGAAGATTTGCCTCAACGAGCGAGTCACTGCCTATGATCTTCTTCGCTCGGCGCTCCAACGAATCCAAAGCTTCCAGCTGATACTTAGCAGACCCATCCCAGAGATGGGAACAGTACTCCATGCAGGAGCGAGCTTGAGCTTTGTAGAGACTTAGTAGCTGCTCCGACGTGAAGCACCGCCTCACCCTGGAGAGGATACCGAGTTTTCTGGCAGTAGTTTTTGCAATGGACTCAATGTAGCGGCCAAAGTTTAGGTTAGAAGAGAGATCTAAACCTAAGAGCTGAAGATGGTTATTAATTGGAACGGGGACATTCCGGAAAGTCGGAGTCAGTTGGAATGGACTCCGTTTCGCCGAAAAAAGACAAGCCTGTGTTTTAGAGGGATTGAATTCGACCAAATTGGCATCACCCCATTGGGAGACAGCCTCCAAAGTCGAGTTCACCTGAAAGTTGCATAGTACGCTAGCAACTCGAGTTCGATCCTCGGTGCTGTTGTAATTTTACGTGCTGATTTACCACACGCTTGGCGGTGAAGAAAAACATCGTGAGGAAATCTACATGAGTCAGAAACTTTTTCTAAGGCATGTGAAGTCTGCGCGTTAGTACTAGAGCCGCGTGGTGGACTATGCCTATTGCCGTTACAGAGAAGGCCTGCGCCCAACACTGGGACACCAAGTTACGACATGTATTGAGAACTTATTTTGTTATAACTAAAACTAGAAAATAACATAACTATACATTTAAAACAATACATGATACTAACTTAAAAATAAATAATTACAATAATAAATAAAAATTTTACAAAAAAAATAACTGAGCCAAAACGTCGTCACTTGACAGTGTGGCCAGAAAGCTGGTAGCATTGCCACGTTGTATGGCAATGCTTAGCCTCTGTGCAAGGTATAAGCCAGCCCTCTGGTTACCAGATGTGTCGACCAACTTCTTAACATGGTACATATATATTATATATACATAAAGGCTGTAACTTTAACTTATTTCAAAGTAGAGTGCATACGCATTTTACTAAGCTGGTGCGTCTTACCATGCAGGACGGCATATCCACTAAAACATCAGGTGAGATGGTGGTCAAGCACTATAAGTTAGTAAAGATAGAAAGAGAGATACGTTTCGTATATATTTGACTCTTTTGGATGACCTAGACGGAATCTCGAATGGCACGTAATGCGACTCCCGTTACAAAGTTGTTGTTAACTGAGAGTGACTAGATCAACTTTTTTCTTTCTTGAATGAAACACACACACACATTTTGCACACATGATGTAGATACACAAATCTATTACATATATATTATATATACATAAAGGCTGTAACTTTAACTTATTTCAAAGTAGAGTGCATTCGCATTTTACTAAGCTAGTGCATCTTACCATGCAGGACGGCATATCCACTAAAACATCAGGTGAGATGGTGGTCAAGCACTATAAGTTAGTAAAGATAGAAAGAGAGATACGTTTCGTATATATTTGACTCTTTTGGATGACCTAGACGGAATCTCGAATGGCACGTAATGCGACTCCCGTTACAAAGTTGTTGTTAACTGAGAGTGACTAGATCAACTTTTTTCTTTCTTGAATGAAACACACACACACATTTTGCACACATGATGTAGATACACAAATCTATTACATATATATTATATATACATAAAGGCTGTAACTTTAACTTATTTCAAAGTAGAGTGCATTCGCATTTTACTAAGCTAGTGCATCTTACCATGCAGGACGGCATATCCACTAAAACATCAGGTGAGATGGTGGTCAAGCACTATAAGTTAGTAAAGATAGAAAGAGAGATACGTTTCGTATATATTTGACTCTTTTGGATGACCTAGACGGAATCTCGAATGGCACGTAATGCGACTCCCGTTACAAAGTTGTTGTTAACTGAGAGTGACTAGATCAACTTTTTTCTTTCTTGAATGAAACACACACACACATTTTGCACACATGATGTAGATACACAAATCTATTACATATATATTATATATACATAAAGGCTGTAACTTTAACTTATTTCAAAGTAGAGTGCATACGCATTTTACTAAGCTAGTGCGTCTTACCATGCAGGACGGCATATCCACTAAAACATCAGGTGAGATGGTGGTCAAGCACTATAAGTTAGTAAAGATAGAAAGAGAAATACGTTTCGTATATATTTGACTCTTTTGGATGACTTATACGGAATGTGCCATTTAGATTTTATCAATAAAATAGCTACCGACCGAGTCGTGGTTCGGCCCAACATCAAAGTAACAGTCCAAGCCGAGGTTACCCCGGGGGGACCCTTATATCGAGTACCTAGCGATAGAGGTTCAGGCTAACCGACCGACCTAAGAGCTCTATGCCACCTCTTAATCTGATGAAGCAGTAAAGGCCAGCCTCTCTGGCCAATATGTGTAGTTCATCATTAAAAAAAATGACCTAGACGGAATCTCGAATGGCACGTAATAGGAGTCGTTACAAAGTTGTTGTTAACTGAGAGTGACTAGATCAACTTTTTTTCTTTCTTGAATGAAACACACACACACACACACATTTTGCACACATGATGTAGATACACAAATCTATTACATATATATTATATATACATAAAGGCTGTAACTTTAACTTATTTCAAAGTAGAGTGCATTCGCATTTTACTAAGCTAGTGCATCTTACCATGCAGGACGGCATATCCACTAAAACATCAGGTGAGATGGTGGTCAAGCACTATAAGTTAGTAAAGATAGAAAGAGAGATACGTTTCGTATATATTTGACTCTTTTGGATGACCTAGACGGAATCTCGAATGGCACGTAATGCGACTCCCGTTACAAAGTTGTTGTTAACTGAGAGTGACTAGATCAACTTTTTTCTTTCTTGAATGAAACACACACACACATTTTGCACACATGATGTAGATACACAAATCTATTACATATATATTATATATACATAAAGGCTGTAACTTTAACTTATTTCAAAGTAGAGTGCATTCGCATTTTACTAAGCTAGTGCATCTTACCATGCAGGACGGCATATCCACTAAAACATCAGGTGAGATGGTGGTCAAGCACTATAAGTTAGTAAAGATAGAAAGAGAGATACGTTTCGTATATATTTGACTCTTTTGGATGACTTATTTTAGATTACACATTCTGTATGTGCCATTTAGATTTTATCAATAAAATAGCTACCGACCGAGTCGTGGTTCGGCCCAACACCAAAGTAACAGTCCAAGCCGAGGTTACCCCGGGGGGACCCTTATATCGAGTACCTAGCGATAGAGGTTCAGGCTAACCGACCGACCTAAGAGCTCTATGCAACCTCTTAATCTGATGAAGCAGTAAAGGCCAGCCTCTCTGGCCAATATGTGTAGTTCATCATAAAAAATGACCTAGACGGAATGTGCCATTTAGATTTTATCAATAAAATAGCTACCGACCGAGTCGTGGTTCGGCCCAACATCAAAGTAACTGTCCGAGTCGAGGTTACCCCTCACCGGGGGGACCCTTATGTCGCGTACCTAGCGATAGAGGTTCAGGCTAACCGACCGACCTAAGAGCTCTATGCAACCTCTCAATCTGGTGAAGCAGTAAAGGCCAGCCTCTCTGGCCAAAATGTGTAGTTCGTCATTAAAAAAGATGACCTAGACGGAATCTGGAATGGCACGTAATGGGAGTCGTTACAAAGTTGTTGTTAACTGAGAGTGACTAGATCAACTTTTTTTCTTTCTTGAATGAAACACACACACACACATTTTGCACACATGATGTAGATACACAAATCTACATACATATTATTTTTCATATACTCGGCACATATCTCCCTACTAGACTAATACATAGCCTGTATTAGGGAGATATTGTTGATATAATCGGCACGGTCAGGAAATAATAAAGACTATAGAGCAGTGATTCTCAACCACTGTGCCGCTGCATTTTTGTGTGCCGCCAAATTTTGCAAATATATAATAATGTTAATATTATTTAATTATATCATTTAAAAAGAAAAATATTTTTAAAATGAATATATATTAATATTTCGTATATTTTAAATTTTTGTCATAAACTATTTATGCAGTGAGTTTTGAAATCGTTAAAAATGTGCCGCAACAAAAAAAAGGTTGAGAATCACTGCTATAGAATATCGACGTGAAATTATATTATAGTTTTCGTTTCATTATCAGTGTACGGCGACAGTTTTTACGTAATGTTTATGTTGCAAAAAGATTTCCACTCACCCGAGAAGAGATGCACCATGAGTAATTGAATGGCGTGTACTTCCGAATATTTGGATATGTTGTCCAGAAGCTTTTCCATTATATTGGTCTTTAAATCTTTGGGTAGTATCTGTTGTCGGATGATTAAAATGATTCCCTGTAAAATATGTTTGTATAATAATTATAACATACTAGTGTCCAATAGACATTAAAATACAGTCCACTACTGAGTTAGTTGCAAATATATTTTCGCACGGATCGCACGGGAAGGTGGCGGTTATGTGGGGTTCTTACCCACTAAAACCTCCCCGGTGGCCCTTTCCTCGGTGCAAGACGAGGGGCTCCGGGATCTCTAGTGGAACGCACCGGAGCCCCTCTGCACTGTACTCCCTCACCCCTTTGCCCTCGCAGCGCGAGGCGACACGAGCCAGCCCATGTCGCCTTCTTCCCGGATCCACTTTGGTGGACGACTCAGGCCCACCGTTGTCGCCCAGTGAACCCGAGGTCCCTTTTAGTCGCCTTGTACGACAGGCAGAGGATACCGTAGTCTTATTGTTGAGAACCCAGAACTACAGGGCTGAGCAAACCTCAACCTTATTTAACTGATCGCTAGCGTACCCAGCCCACTGCGCCGGGCTAGAATAAACTTACATCATTAAATATTTAATTAAACTCTCACAAAATGTTAAATAATTCATTCTCTTCTCGCGCGGCTGAAGATCATTACCTACACCCATGTACACATCCGTAAATACAATATCATTCTTATCATTTAGGGATTTATTGTACTTCAATATGGTTCATAGTGACATCAATATACATAACGCATGTGTCAAACAAATTTGGGTTATAAAACTATTGATAATCATCATAGTAAATAAAAGCTGTATTTGACAGTTCAAAAAAAGGAGTGCTCCGATCGTCAACAAACTTTACAGGATTACTCGTCAGATCAATCTGAAGATTTCCTGAAAGTTTCATTGAAATCGATCCAGCCGTTTCGGGGCATATATGGGACATACCCACACACTTTCTCTTTTATATATACATATAGATATGGAAATTAGCTAAATAATTTAATTTGATTCAAAGTGTCATAGAGAAAACTCACCCGGATGACGAGACCAGTGCAATAATGACGAGGGTTTCTCAGAACGAAGTCCACGGCTATGTTCACGAGGTCTGGATGTCCAAGCTGCACCAGAGTGAACAGCACCGTCCAGTACAGACACTGCTCGTAAAGTGATATCCTAGAACATGGCAGTAAATGTTAGATATAGAATAAACGTTTATTTGTTTGGTCACATTTCGAGGAAACAAAACAGATTCAAAAAAGAAAGAGACGGAAACAAAAATTAAAATCAAAAGCCTAGTAAATAAAAATACTTTAGTGTGACGCTCTCAGTATATTTTTATAAAATCTTATGACATTGGTTTTCAGCGCAGCCCTTCCCCCATTCCTTTTTTTTACATGGGAGGAAATGCTGCTATTCACACGTGCCCGCCGGGGAAGCGGGCAAGTTATGTCGGGCTCGGCCTACTAAAGGCCCCTACCGAAAAAACCTTCCATGGTGAGCAGTCCTTCACTGTGATGGGCCGAGATGGGGTCGCGTTCACCATCTCGCCCCAGAGACAGGGGGACCGACTCAAAAGGTGAACCAGTGAACCCGAGGCGCTTTTTAGTCGCCTTGTACGACAGGCAGGGGATACCGTAGTCTTATTCTTGAGAGCCCAGAACTACAGGGCTGAAAATTAAATTAAATTTACTCGTAAATATACTTGTACCAGCGTTTCATTCGCCACTCACTTGGTACGCGGCACCAGATACTGGCGCAGGAGGACGATGAGCTGCGAGACCAGGTCGTGGTAGGCGCTGGGCGTGTGCTGCGCTCTCTGCACTCTCCTGGTGCTCAGCTGCAGCAGACAGCCGTGCAGCGCCGCCTGTCGCAGCGGAGCGTAACTCGATGTGAGTGATTTCAACAGCTTCTGATGGACCGTTGACAGTTCCTATAAACAAATAATATTTTAGCATGCGCAACATTATATGCGTCAATCTATATCTATATATATAAAAGAGAAAGTGTGTGGGTTTGTTCCATATAGGCTCCGAAACGGCTGGACCGATTTCAATGAAACTTTCATGGAATCATCAGATTGACCTGACGAGTAATCCTGTAAAGTTTAAATCGGAGCACTCCTGTTTTGAACTGTCAAATGCAGCCTTTATTTACTTTTTTTTTATATGAAAAGAGGCAAACGAGCATACGGCTCACCTGATCTTAAGTGATCACCGTCGCCCATGAACATCCACAGCACCAGAGGAGCTGTAGGTGCGTTGCCGACCTTGAGATAGGAATAGGCTCGTTTCTTGCCGTTACCGCTGGCGACAGTTGATTCCACAAGTTGGCAGTGCGTGGGAGAAAGTTACGCGAAAAACGTACAGTCGTTGAACGCCAACCATCAATATGATGGCGGTGGAATTTAGAATTCTGCCGAGATGTGCGGTAATGGAAATCGGTAGCTGGGATGATTCCGAACAATTCCTCAGAACACTCCCCATGGTAAATGCGATACAGGATGCAAAGAGAACCGACATCTCTTCGCAGACTCAGAGGGTCGAGTTGATCGGAAAGACCCTGATCGTCGACTATTCGAGCAGCTCTATGTTGTACACGGTCAAACGGAAGAAGTTGGTATTGGGGAGCTCCGGCCCAGAGATGCGAACAGTATTCCATATGAGGCCGCACCTGTGCCTTATACAGTTTACTATGATTATATTCAATAATTTTATAACCCAAATTTGTATTGACATATGCGTTGTGTATATTTATGTCATTATTAACCAAAATGACAAATGGAGTATATTGAAGAGAAATAAATCCTAAATGATAAGAATGAAATTATATTTACTGATATGTACATGGGTTTAGGTAATGATCTTCACCCACTCGAGAAGAGAATAGAGGAGAATGAATAAAGAGATAAATGAATTATTTAATATATTGTGAGAGTTAAATTAAATATTAAATGATGAAAGTTTGTTTAAATAAAATTAAAGCTGGGTACGATAGTTACACATATATAGTTATGTATAACGTACAAATACATGGAGCTGAAAAAGTTTTATTTCAGTCGTGTGGTCAACACACGTTTTTTTAAAGTAGATGTAAGTCACCTGCATCCCATCACAAGGGTAGAGTACGGGCAGGCACACCGCCATTGAGTGCAGCAGGGCTCTGGTGACGCTGGCCCAGTGCGCTCTGGCGGGGTGCGCGGCCAGTTGTGCCCCTGCCCAGCTCCAGTGCACCGCCGACGAGAACACACCACTCGCCCCGTATATACTTGACAGGAGGGCTGTACGTGCCGCTAGACCTGTCGCAGCCTGTACAAATTCATCTTATTTAATCGTTATTGCACAAAATAAGTGTACAAAATGGCAGACTCGATAAGTCATCCTTGGGATTGTATAGAGACAAAGTAACGAATGCAAGCAATTAACCATACATACATATCGATATATTAATAACATAAGCATAATTATTATATGACTAATTAGATATATAACTACATAGATATAGATGTATAGGGACAGAATTTTTTTTTTCTACGTTTAGGTATAGAGGACCTGGATGACCAAACATTGATCACTTTTTTTTTAATAGTGATTCTTACTCATACCCGAGTGACTGCACAATCTTGTCTTTTCTTTGAATATCGAATACTTTATCGATTAATCACTAAGCAATCATATGACACATGTATTTTAAAAATAATTCATGTTAATAATTACTTGGTGTAATATCAAACCAAACAGTCTTTTAACTAACTGTTGCTTAGCAATGCCATCTAGTAAACTGATAATATACTAAGAGTATATTAGGATAAATCGACAATTTATAATTTTTTTCATTAATATTATTAATTGCTCGTTTCGCAATTTATTCGCAAGATTTAAGATTGGATGACCAGCCACATTGCGTCAGTATTCTACGAGTACTCTTCTCACTCGCACTCACTTTAGGCTCCAGCATCTCCGAGGTGACATCCATCAACAGCTGCAGACAGCTATTAACGTCTATATCGTTGTTCTTCCTCTTTCTTTTCACGGCTTGTCGTACTTTAAAGGACGCCTCCTCTGTTATGTCTAAAACAATTTAATATAAGATTTTGAGATTATATTTTGTATTAGCTTTATGAAAATTTACAAGTGAATTTACGAGTTTCTAATACGTTTTCCAATACAATCAAACGCGACGAGTTAAATATATATATTTTTTTATGACGATGGCGTTTTCTGCTTAACCGGATTGAGAGGTGGCAAAGCTCTTAGGTCGCTTAGCCTGAATAGTTAAAGGAAGAAAGAACAAATTAAAAACATAAAAATTAAACAGACAAATAAGACGTGATGTCAATATTGGACACTGTGTCAGCATGTGCTATCAAGGCTGCCACATCACTGATTTTCAGCGGTGCCCAGGACTACCCAATATCGTGCGTCAATTGTCTTTCTTTTTTCACATTCGTGCAAGTTGTCGTTAGTACTTATCTAGTCTTGGATTGTCATAAACGGAATGGAATTTTAGGAGTTCCTCGTTATATCTTCGAAACCCAGTCCTACGCCAACAAAATGAATTGAGAGCAATGCCCTTTAAAAAAAATCGGTTTATGACAGCGCTAGAAGTGCACAAATATATAAAAAATTGAGACGAATTGAAGACTTCCTGCATTTTTAATCGACTTCAAAAAAGGAGATTCTCAATTCGTCTGTATGTTTTTTACTTCCTAACTATTGATTTGGATGAACCTATTTTGAACCTATTTCTGTTATTTGAAAGCTGGTGCTATATACTATAAGGTGTTCCAGACAGTTCTGACAATAGCGTCCACGAGAAAACCATATAACTCAATTTCACGCCAACCAATTTCGATGATTCATTTTTTATTGAAAAGTATTTACTTCTTTTTTTTAATTCTAAATAGGCTCACGTTTGGCCTCAATCTCGCCTGATGGAAGGCGATGATGAAGCCTAGGATGGAGCACGCGAGGCTATAAGGTGTCTGTTCACATTGGACTTAAAGGTGTCCAGATTGTACCCGTGAGGAAAGAGTGAACGCGGCAAAGAATTTGGTAGGTACTTCAAGCGTAGTTTGATAAGAGTTTGGTTCGTTCTTTTTACTCGTAAATATACTTGTTTGAAGTCATTAAAAATGTAAACTCACCCGAAGCTAACTTCAGATAGTCTGTACTGAACTGTGCGTAGTGATAGCCGTCGAATTCGTCAGCCATTAGCGGCACCCGCTCCAAGTTCACGTTCTCGAACATTCTGTACGCTGATGTGCCCACGAGCAGGTTGCGTAGACGTTGCATACTATATAATGAACACATTTAACCTAATAATATTATGATGATTCATTGTAGCTACCCAATAAATATTTTTTGGTTTACAGTTTTTCTTCTTCCAAGTGTTCTATCCGAGCTATTTGACCTGGGTCTGAAAACCTGGTCCTAACAATCTCGCGGTTATATTCTACACTCGATACAAGTTCTTTATTAAGGCCAACTGTTCCCATTGCTAAGGGGCTTGACCCTCTGGGTCTCGCATGCCAACTTCCATTAACTCACATCACATTGACTATAGTATGTGAGAGTTCAAATAAAGATTTTATTATCATCTAAGTATCTAGACTTACCCATCATTGACAAAGAAGTTGGTGCGTGGTACGTGGAGGATGCCTTTCCTCCTGACGCGGGGCGCGGTAGTGGCTAGTAGCTGCGTGATGCCGCGCACCGCCCAGTGGGTGCCGTTACCCTGCAGTGCACCGAGCAGCCCCACCCAGATCTCTTCGAACTGTTTCTTCGACGACCAACCTATGAGATTCACTCTGAAAAATTGCGAACTATAACAGTGAAATAATCACAACTGTCATAAACAGTTCTACTATATGCTAATTTTCATCTAAGCGCCACCTGTGATCAGAGAGTTGAACTACATGCTTAATAGTCACGCTAACGGCCGCCGTGTATACGACTACAGCACTTCCGTTATATATTTTTCTTACTGTTTCAGTCTTACTATTTTTTCAGTTTGATCGCAGTCTCCTAACGCGATGATAGTCCATAAAAATTGTTTGGTGTTAAGAAACTAAACATGCCAGACTACGTTCATGATCAAGATTATATTACCTGTTAGCTGGCAACACCTGACACCCAGCGATTGTTATACATAATAACTACTTCCAATGATATCTTAATAATTTACCTGAACCTTATTGTATCTTTAATTCATAATTAATAATTTAGTTGATCGTCACATGAACTTGGCATTGTAAACAATAGTTTAACCTTATTAGTTCCTAATCTGACTTCTAATTTAATTTTGTATAAAGATGGCGAGGACGCGCAGTTGTGACGTTTGACTCGATATAAATAATTCTCTGTACAACGTTACGCTGTCTCAATAAAGCGAGTGGATTAGTTGTTGGGCTATTTTATTCTACGAGACCTACAGATTATAACATTTCAGAAGTGGGATTGTGCTCAAAATTGCCCCATGAACTCAAACGGAAGAATAGCGCATTAAATTCGCATGAAGAGAAAATAGTGAGATTTTTTCTAAAGAAGAACAAAACTGATTAGCTAGGCGACCACTGCGGATGGGATCAAACCGATCAAACTTCTATTGTGCAATTGCAAACTGCGAGGCCATGCCAGAGAATAAGAAATCGACAAGTTGGTTTGCAGCCGGGAGTGCTGGGACTACGCGACACCAACTACAAAAGGTACGATACCTACGATATTTATGCTAACAAATGTAAAGGAACAATTATAGTCAATAGGCATAAGCTCCGAGCAATTAAATAGATAAATTAAAATTAAACAATTATTAAAAATAACAGGGTGACACGAAAACAATCGGAATATGTTTATGACAAATACAGTTATATATATTTAGCGACTTATTGTTAAAAGTAACCAGATCTAGTATATGGACGCGGATATTACATCAATTATAGATGCAGGCAGTAAATTTAATATTCTTTGTATGTACCAATCCAAAAGTTGAAAATTATAATCGAGTCTACAGTACAACAAGTATGCAACATTTCAGGGGTGAATGTGTATCGGTTTAAGTCACGTAATTTTAATAAAGGTTACAATATTGTACGGAGTAGTTGAATTAGCTATGGTTAAATATAATATAATAAGTAGGATTTATGAAAACTTAAACGAGCATTTCTTGTGTATATATATATAACGTTATTTTATTGGGTGTAAATAAATAAATCACAGTCAACCCTTAGATAGACAGAAATTTATTTATAGAATAAAAAAGGAGACACAATATACAAGTCTTTAGTTACAAACATGAACACCATCTTATCTTATTCTATATGTTATATTTATTTACAAAATGTAGTTTACCTTAATTATTTGCAGTTACCAATTACCGATAATTTAAGCCTTTTATTATTTCATATACAAATATTCTTATCAAGGAAATACAATTATCTCAAATGTTAATATAATAAATACTTATTCAGGAATTTTGTAGTATGCTCTGGCATTTTAGATCCATATTAGTATTAGTATCGGATTTTACTATAAAACTACACAAATGTAGTGCCAAATATAATGTCTGTTCCTGTCCTACTATTTAAAAAGCACAATTGGATACCTAGGTGTCAAATGGTCCAGCAATTATTCTGGCATAATCATATTGAGTTTGGTCTCAGGCAGGCTCAGGTAATTAATATGGGTTTTAAGCTTGGTTTCCGATGTTTAGATTATATGTATGTCAAATGCAGTTGTCAGTTACTCTTTAATATATGACAGTTTCATTCATTCGACACATATAGTGTGTATGTGTTAAAATACGAATAATTAGTTATTAATGTATGTGCTATTACAACCAAAGAGTATTAAATATGTAAAGCATTGTGAGAAGTCGTGTTGTTGACTCCACATAGAAATCCACACGAGAAATTGTACAGTTCAGAGTCTCTTAGAGTTGTTCTTCGGTGGCGTCGCTTAAGTGTTGTTAGTGTTGTTCGTCGGTAATGCCTCCGTACATAAGCTAAGTAGTCTCTTGTTATTTACGTTGTATTATATATTGTGTATTATGTACTGCCCAACCGGATCTCTTATTTTACTAATATATTTCTATTTAATAAATATATAACTTCGATTCTGACACGTGCATGAAAGGGAAACAACATATGGTGGTAATCATCAAGGATAAGATTCATTTATAAGGCACACCACAACATTACACAAACATACATTATTAATAAACAAGTCACTAAAAACTATAAGCTATTGTAGATGCAAATTATAGATCAACGAGAGACATAACAAAATATTAAAATAAATACACGATAAGCACAGCATATTATATATATATATATATATATAAGAATATACAATATTTAACATATTTGGATATATTTTGATAAAGGGATGAGTATTTCCATAAATGTGGATATGTGTAGAACACTTAAGTAAGTAAATATTTGCAAGTAATATGTATGAGAGATATTAAGTAGACATGGACAACACTTACTATAATTGGCTTAAACAATGACGATGGACTAATTTCTTAAAAATATACTTATTCAGTGATCTTTTAACATCATCCGGTATGGCGTTTAAAGTATTTCCGATGTATGCTATTTTGGTATATTATGTATCGTAAGGATATACATTCATATGCATGATATAAAAAGCGGTTATTTTAATATTACAACATTTTAATTACTAAACCAGACACTCCAATTGTATTTATTGATGTATGGATTGACTAAATACTAGTTATTATTAGTAGTATTGAGTTTATATTATAATAGTATTGAGTGTATATATGAATATATGAGTGACCCAATGGAATTTGAGATATTGCATTGACTCATATTGGACTGCGTTTATATTATAATAGTAACCAATAACATCCTACACTTGGTTTCAAATAATTATCCAAGATGAAAAATTAAGGTAAACAAAAAACTACTTCACATAATAGATACGATCAAAGTATTCGATTTGAAATAAGAAACAATTGTCAATATCAAATTGCGTTAGGAATAAATTATCAATTTTTATTGTTCACTATGTTGGCAAAAATGACTCTCTAATGACTTTCTAGGACTGTTTAAAATAAACATTTCCATCATACACTATATCTGTATCAATCCAAAGGTTTTTGTTGCACACACCAGAATTGCTCACAGGTGGCAGATTTTTCCTACTCATAGTTATATTTTTAATAATTCAAACTGCAACTTTATAAATCATAGCCTGTGTGTCACTTGATGTGTAAACTACAGTATTGCAAAGTTTAGTAGTCTTCGCGTAAAGGAGTTTGTAAGGATTGGAGTTAAACTTCATACCATAATATAATCAATTATATGAGAGTTGATTTAAAAATATATAAACTATTACCCGGGACGGTGGATCACTTGGGTCACGGGTCGATGAAGAACGCAGTTAACTACGCGTCATAGAGTGAACTGCAGGACACATTTGAACATCGACATTTCAAACGCACATTACGGTTTGTGGAGAAATATCCAGGACCACTCCTGTCTGAGGGCCGGCTGTTAAAATAAATTAAAACACACTGTTCCTAAGCTATAGAGAGAGAGAAGCGTGTGGCGCGGCACGAGATTGTGGTTAAGATTGGTTTTCTTTTACGACCCCGTACCACCACCTACATGTGGATTGGGGGTGCAATAGAGATAACAAATCCGATCCGAATCCCGTCTATCGTCGCTACATATGTATATCTTTCTCCATCTGCTGGAATAATTGGCGGATTTCCGTTGGTGTAACGTAACGTGCATGGCCACCACTCACACACCAGATGTGTGCGCGAGGTGCGTTTTGCGTGTTGTTGTTTATCTCAACTTTGTCCGTTTAAATATACATGTAAAGATCCATCGATCGCATTGTGTGATACATTATCACGTTACGATAATGTTAAACAATGGGCCGACGATATGTGTAAAACTGCTATGTGCTCCAGATCTTCGTTAGCAGAGACAACTGTGTGATAAAACTGCTATGTGCTCAGATCTTCGTTGGCAGAGACAACTGTGTGATAAAACTGCTATGTGCTCAGATCTTCGTTGGCGAGACAACTGTGTGATAAAAACTGCTATGTGCTCAGATCTTCGTTGGCGAGACAACTGTGTGATAAAAACTGCTATGTGCTCAGATCTTCGTTGGCGAGACAACTGTGTGATAAAAACTGCTATGTGCTCAGATCTTCGTTAGCGAGACAACTGTGTGATAAAAACTGCTATGTGCTCAGATCTTCGTTAGCGAGACAACTGTGTGATAAAAACTGCTATGTGCTCAGGTCTTCGTTGGCGAGACAACTGTGTGATAAAAACTGCTGTGTACTCAGATCTTCGTTGGTGAGATAACTGTGTGATGCCTGCTGTATGCTCACGAGTGTGAATAAGTCTTCAAAAATTGCTGTATGATTAAGTTTTATTAGAGTCAAAACTGTGTGACCAAGACTATTTGAAATAACTGCTGAGTGATAGAATCTTACAGCCACCCAAAATTTGTCAGTTCACCATTTAACTCTCGTTCTTACGAGGCGAAACAGATTTTAAAACCACAAGTTACTGCTGTCCAATTGTTTTCAGGTCTACTGGCTGGGCTTTGGAGAAGATAATATGAAGAGAAGAGAGAATACGGGCCACGGGACGCGGCCTTTGCAGGATGGCCGAATGTTAGCTGGCAACACCTGACACCCAGCGATTGTTATACATAATAACTACTTCCAATGATATCTTAATAATTTACCTGAACCTTATTGTATCTTTAATTCATAATTAATAATTTAGTTGATCGTCACATGAACTTGGCATTGTAAACAATAGTTTAACCTTATTAGTTCCTAATCTGACTTCTAATTTAATTTTGTATAAAGATGGCGAGGACGCGCAGTTGTGACGTTTGACTCGATATAAATAATTCTCTGTACAACGTTACGCTGTCTCAATAAAGCGAGTGGATTAGTTGTTGGGCTATTTTATTCTACGAGACCTACAGATTATAACATACCTGAACAAAATGACTCCAAAACATCCATATCTTGCAACGCCTGTAGCGGGAGATCTATTTTTTGTATTGTTTCATGTTTTGCGGTGGCCTCTACGTAGGACCAGGCGATGGGTGGTATTAATGCTATATTACTAACCACCTCTAACCTAGAAAATAAAATACACGCATGAACTAGCTGCCCCTAATTACCTTTTTTTTATTTTTTTGAATACTCGTTGATTTTAGAAACGTAAATCACTTAATTTCCCATCCAAACCATATGCTTATTAACATCAAATATCTTCTAGCACAAACATAAGCTTAGACTACTTTATATTAGTAAAATAAAAAAACAAAAATCCTGCATTGTTTTAAATTTTAATTTTTTTTTTTTAATTTTTGTTCAAAAATTTTTTATAGCTAGTATACTATGCAACTTGGCGTTGAGGCGTCCGAACATGGACACTTTGGTCTTGGAAACATAAATCACCTAATGTCACATCCAAACGTTATTATTAACGTGAACCATCTAGCATAAACTAGAATAGTTAACCAGTAAAATTTTGAAAAAAAATCATTTTGCATTCTTTAAAAAAAATAAAAAATAATTTTTACATAAATAAATTTTTAATAATTTCTACCATTGCTCTTTCGGTTCTTTTTCAAAGTAAATCGCTTCATTTTCCATCGAAATGTTATTATTAACGTGAAGAATCTTCTAGCACAAACTTAGAATACTGAATAATTGACAAGAATATAAGTAAATGAAAATGTGACCGACATATTTATTATAATTCATAAGTTGTTGATTTTGTAAAATAATAAACAAAAAACCTATGTAACCTGTTCAGGTTGATGCTATCTTTACTGTATATGACATACTCTGTATGTTTGTCTCTAATTAAAACAAAAATAACATTAGATTTTAGTTTGTCTGTCTTTTAACCAACTAACCTTATGTATATATTGTGTATGTTTCTATTGTTTTAGATATATCAACAGTGAGCATCGCGCGGAATTGTCACAGCAGTAACCACACGTACTTCTTTACAGTTTAGATCATTGTCCGTCACGAAGCCCGTTTATACAGCAGTTTAAAGTACACACTTTGACATTGGCGAAATCTAAATGGAAACGCCATAAACAAAAACAATCTAAATAAAACTTCCCTTTATTAAAAATATGCATGTTGATAAAATGGACATAGATCCGCAATTGTATATAATTTAATAAGTTGAACGCGCGCGTATTGCATCAATCGCAAGTATACGTGCTTTATACGTACTACTATACGTATCAACAATGCATACACAACGATCCAGTGTCTAGTGCAGAAACGATAGCTAACAATGACTTGTAATCTTCTGGACACACATAGATGATTAATATGGGTGTATTTATTCTTCCACCTCTTACCTGGAGAGGCTGACAAGCAAGCTCTCGATAGGTTTCCGGAATCCTTTCCCCAGAACATCGCCTACTGGTTTGGTGTAGAAGTTCTGCTCCCAGTACTGAACCATTGTGATCAGTTTGTCCGAGATAAGTGTGAAGTCAGACTTCGGACCCGAATCCTGTACCGGCATGTGCTGCTTTAAGATCAGAGGTTTTGTGTCCTGTAATGCAAATTGGTATTGATACTTTTTGAAGTACAAACCTTCTTTAGCCGTGTTAAGCACTTTTTGGTAGGGTGGGTGTATTTCCGCCTATCTAGTCAGCTTTTTCACTCAGGGTTTTGATAGTTATTTTGGTTTGATCGATAAAATCCGTAGGCTTTATGAATTTCCATTTGGTTCGATACTGCCACATCTTTTTTATATGAAAAGTGGCAAACGAGCTTATGGCTCACCTGGTCTTGAGTGCCGGCCTTTGAGATGGGAGTAGGCTCGTTTCTTGAAGGTCTCCAAATCGTAAAGGTTCGGAAACTCCGCTGGTGGCAGTTGATTCCAAAGGTGAATAGAGACTATAACACATTGATACATCTCAAACATATTCTTCCACGGGCCAACCGATGTCCCCTTCTTCCCGGGTCCATTTCAGCAGACGACAAAGGCCTCCACCCTTGTAGCCCAGTGAACCCGAGGCCCCTTTTAGTCGCCTTCTACGACAGGCAGGGGATACCATAGTCTTATTGTACGAGCCCAGAACTACAGGGCTGGCAGAGAGAAGGCCTGCGCCAACAGTGGGACAGATGTATAGGCTGTAACTACACATATTCGTGGGATCCTTTTCGAAGACATTTGGACAAACTAACTTACCTTGACTAAGTACTTGAGCACAGCAAACAAGCAACTAATAGCTGACTGGATTCTGTTGAAGTTGCTATCCACGTTCAGCTCCGACCATATCTCCTGGAAGGTGAACGCCCTGGCCACATTGTTCACGGCCAGAGATATCACGTAATCCACAACTATGTTATCCGTCTCCATGTTTGTTGTCCTAAACGACACGTCCGCGTGTATCGGACTTTCTACCTCTTTCTTATTCTTAATCAAGAATGACAGATACTGTAAGGAGACCACGCAAAATATGGCGATATTTCTACCCAGGTTCACTGGTATTACATTCTCTATGCATTTCTCGAGCAAATCACAATCGGCATCATCGATAAGTGATATTATCCTATCCAAGGAGTCTAGAAATCCGGTCATGATTGTCTGAACCGTGATAAACTCTTGGTAGAATAGTTTATCTTGAAACACCTGGTGGCATCTCTTCGTATATTTGTCGATGGTTTGCTCTACGTTCAAGTTGAAATTCTCCGACTGGCTCAACGGTCGATTCTGTTTCGGAAACTGCCGCAAGATGTCGCCGATCGACTTATCCAATGTACATATGGACATTTGGTATAAATCCGGCAACTCTGGAACAGTTAGCTCCAATTCCTCCTCAGATAGCTTCAGATTCCCGAAACCCTCCTTCCGGTCGACGTCGGTCATAGGAATGAAGAATTGAGATTTTGACTCTCTACTGTCACTCCTCTTAAATACATGTAAGGAGTTCACTACATTCAATTTGTTGCTGTCGATCGATGGCGTCAACTCGGATACTTTGACAAAGTCCTCTTCTCTCGCCTTCTCTTTCTCCATCTCCTTAGTTTCGGAAACGGATAAAATGTTGAGAAATTCCCTAGTGAACCCATCGCAGGATACCTTAAAGCAAGATGCGAGTATTTTCCTGTCAAACTCGGAACATGCCATGACTGTCAGTAAATCTTCCTTTGACAGGTTTGAGAGAAGAAGCGCTAGGTCGGTGTGATTTGACGGTTTTTGATACGAGCAACTTATGCGACACCTGAAAAATAATTATTCTAGTGTTACTACTATACTCAATCAGAAGACAAACAATTTATTTTCAGCCATTTAGCGTACAGTACATTCAAGAAACGAGCCTCAAAGGCCGGCGACATATCTGTAGCTCCTCTGGCGCTGTGGATGTTCATGGGTGACGGTGATTACTTAAGAACAGCTGAACCGTAAGCTCGTTTGCCACTTTTTCTATAAAAAATTAAAAAGACGACATATCCACAAATGATTTTTTAATGACGAACTACACAGATTGGCCAGAGAAGCTGGCCTTGACTGCTTCACCGGATTGAGAGGTGGCATAGCTCTTAGGTCGCTTAGCCTGAACCTCTATCGCTAGTAACTCGACACAAGGGTCTCCCGGTGAGGGGTAACCTCGGCTTCGACGGTTACTATGTTACGCGTAAGCATTACGATCCGAGAGCGCCGAACCACGAGTCGGTCGGTTGCTATTTCACGGATAATATCTCCAGAAATGATCACCTTATTTTTATCTCGTTGAGCAGCCAATTGTCGTCTACGTTGGTTGTCAACACATTCTGCGGATTGACAACTCGGTCCAGAGTGAGATCAAGCGGAGATAGATCGAAAGTGCTCGACGCGAGACTGTTTAGTTGGACCACTAATACTGGATATCTGGGGAAAAAAGAAATACGACATATACACTTCGTCGAATACAATCTTCTATGGAACGCAATAGCTTGGTAGAGTAATAAATAAGAAATTAAATGAAGTTCAAGTTAATGTGTATAGAAAACGACGCCATAGTCCCCTGAGGCGGTTTTCTAGTCCGTGTTACCTTGTTTTACAACCTACTTCAAAAAGGACTTTCTTAATATTTTAAACATTTATGTAATCAACATCAAAATATATACATATATATGTTTCTTAATGTTGTTGTTGATGATGTTGTTATTCGTCTGTATAAATTCCATGTAAACGTAGTAATGCGCGTGCACGACTTTGAGTAATCCTGGGCACCGCTGAAAATCAGCGGCATATGCTGAGACGGTGTCCAATATTGTCATCATATCTTATGTCCTATTTGTCCGTTCTTTCTTTAACTGTATTTTTTTTATTATATTTTTTGTCATTTTTGGTGTGTTTTATATTTTTTCCAATAAAGAATATGTCTATGCGTCTTTCAATCTCTCTGTTATATAGTATACTTAATACTTACCTAATATGAACCTTATCCCTCTGTAAAGATTCCAACGCGACTTGCAAGTCCTCTTTGGAGAGCTGAGTGTTTATCTTGTCCGCGGCTATATCGCTCAGCATCTTGCATCTTTCCGTAGCTAAGTTAGCAAATCTAAAAATCATGTAACATATGAGCGATGCGATGGTATTTTATAATTACAGTATTTTTCTTAAATGAATGTGAAAATATATTAAAAAGTTCTAAATGACAAATGTCTTACGTTAGGGAAATAAGAAGAACCGAATTGAGATCCTTTTTGGATTCCGAAAATCATGTCTATCATATCTATGCGGTAAAGGGTTACAAAAATGTCTTCCTATTTATCCCACATCTGTCCCACTGTTGGGCACAGGCCTACTCTGTATAGAGAGTATAAGGGCATAGTCTGCAACGCACAACTATTTCGAATTGGCAGACTTCATGTACGTTTCCTCAAGATAGTATAAGCGTATATATAGCATAGAATAAGATTACGGCATCCCTGCGT
Source organism: Meandrusa payeni (assembly GCA_029286785.1). NCBI lineage: Eukaryota > Metazoa > Arthropoda > Insecta > Lepidoptera > Papilionidae > Meandrusa > Meandrusa payeni. The sequence goes on from JAGSMX010000023.1 coordinate 1,245,836, forward strand.
GTCGTATGGCCGACATCGGCTGGCCCGTGTCGCCTTGCTCTGCGAGGGCACAAGGGGGGAGGGAGGCTCCGGTGCGTTCCTCTGGAGATCCCAGAGACCCTCACCAAGCACTAAGGGCCACCGGGGATCGAACTGGGTTTGCTAAAAGCAAAGATGACTAATTACTGCCGGTTTATCTCAAACCAAAGACCAAAGGTAGACCGCGAGAGTAACCTGATGGGATGGCCTACGAGGAAATCGAAGAAGAGGACGCCCTTGAAGCGATAACAAGATGAAATCGTAAGAACATGTTGTTCGCGTGGACCAAAATAGCATAGGACAGGGACCAGTGGAACTCTCTGGAGGAGGCCTTAACAGCTCAACAGGGGTTCTTGCAGAACAGTGAAAATGGCGCAAAAGTTTTATTTTTTTTGAACTGTATATGCAGGAAATAAAAGGCTCTTTTACTTATTTATCTCAGACATCTTACCTCACAGCAATGGCCGGCTCCAGTTTGCCAATAATACGACAAATTAGGAATACGAGAGCGCCCGATTGACTTTCGTGGCACAACGACAATATCTTGTGCGTGTTCAGAGCGAACTCGTCCTGCGAACAAATACAAACACGTTAACACAACGAACAACAACTAATTTATGGAGGACGTTGAACATGTCCACTTTGTGTGTTACCTACATAAAATAATAGAAATAACAATGAATATCTCAACTGCTATTAAGAATACAAGTGGATCGGTAATTTACAGTGAAAGAAATAACTTACACTGTTTTAAGTAATATAAAATGGGTTACCTGAATGGGAGTGGGTCTCTACTGCATGGTGAAAGGCTCCAGGATAGAAGTGCACGATAGATATCGATATTACACAAAATATCGATGTATGGACGCGATATATCGCTTCAATCCGATATAATCAGATCATCTAATATCAATATATTTCATCCGATGTACGAAATATCATCAAAAATTAAATAAAAAGCATTCCATTCTTTCTTTTATTTGTGTTTGACAACTTGAATAAAATAAAACCCTTACTTCCGCTGCCATCACGAAGAGTGTAGTGTAGTATGTTACTACACTCCTACTCTTCATGGTGGCAGGACTCGTTGTATATTTTTTTTTTATATTTTTGTCATTTTTGGTGTGTTTCATATTTTTCCAATAAAGAATATGTCTATGCGTCTTTCAATCTCTGTTATATAGTATACTTAATACTTACCTAATATGAACCTTATCCCTCTGTAAAGATTCCAATGCGACTTGCAAGTCCTCTTTGGAGAGCTGAGTGTTTATCTTGTCCGCGGCTATATCGCTCAGCATCTTGCATCTTTCCGTAGCTAAGTTAGCAAATCTAAAAATCATGTAACATATGAGCGATGCAATGGTATTTTATAATTACAGTATTTTTCTTAAATGAATGTGAAAATATATTATAAAGTTCTAAATGACAAATGTCTTACGTTAGGAAATAAAAGGCTCTTTTACTTATTTATCTCAGACATCTTACCTCACAGCAATGGCCGGCTCCAGTTTGCCAATAATACGACAAATTAGGAATACGAGAGCGCCTGATTGACTTTCGTGGCACAACGACAATATCTTGTGCGTGTTCAGAGCGAACTCGTCCTGCGAACAAATACAAACACGTCAACACAACGAACAACTAATTTATGTAGGACGTTGAACATGTCCACTTTGTGTGTTGCCTACATAAAATAATAGAAATAACAATGAATATCTCAACTGCTACTGCGGTAATTCACAGTGAAAAAATAACTTACAATGTTTTAAGTAATATAAAATGGGTTATTTAAATGGGAGTGAGTCTCTACTGCATGGTGAAAGGCTCCAGGATAGATATCGATATTACATAAAATATCGATGTATGGACGCGATATATCGCTTCAATCCGATATAATCGAATCATCTAATATCAATATATTTCATCCGATGTACGAAATATCATCAAAAATTAAATAAAAAAGCACTCCAGTCTTTCTTTTATTTGCGTTTGACAACTTGAATAAAATAAAACCCTTACTTGCGCTGCCATTACGAAGAGTGTAGTGTAGTATGTTACTACACTCCTACTCTTCATGGTGGCAGGACTCGTTGTATATTTATTTTTTTAAAGAAAGCTAGCAATATTTCTTTTTTTTGTCAGAAATGTTACTAACAATCTTGTTAACCATTCCAACTAAGCTTAAGCTTGTGCTAGGACATGGTTCGCGGCAATAGTCCAATGGTGGATTCGAACCCACGACCTTACGATTCGCAGGCCGTACCCTAAACCATTAGGCTATTGACGCTTTATTATATATTTATTTTATAATTTATGCATGTAGTCTGTACTGCTAGCAGAATCAAATCAAATAGTCTGGACTGGTATCCGAAGCGAGTACCTCTCAGTTACGTGCCGAGTACTGTATTAGTACAAAACTTTTCTAATATTTAATATTAAGCGCTAATTAATTATAAACAAATTTCGATATATCGCTACGATACAACCTCACGATATACTTATTATTTAGAAAAATATATCGATATATTTTTGGCATCCCTACTCCAGGACCTCCACTTTCCAGGCTTTCCAGGTCCACTGTAACGGACGACAAAGGCGGACTGAATATAGCAATATACCTTCAAGCAGCACTGACATCTCGCGGCGATAGCTTGCAACAGTAGCCCGGAAGCCACGGAGTTCTGCTGTACTTTAGCTATCAGATTCTGGACGATCACCTCGCTGTACTGGCTGATTAGTATATGCACTCTATTCACCAAGAGCCATGTCAAATGAACTGCTTGGGTCAGTCCATTTTCCACCTGTTAAAAAGGAAGTATTTCGTTAAATTATAAACGGTTATTACCAGACTTCAAAAAGAATAACAATGAATAAATGAAAATAATTTTTTGTACAACGTTTAACGAGCAAATGACACGTGTATCTGAATACTTTATTCTCAAACAATGAAAAATTACAAACTGGTATATTTATTGTCATTATATATATTCCATGTGTATGTATATTATTATATTTATATAGAAGTATCTATTTATGTAAATGTAAATTTATATTTATTTATCTATATAATCGTTTTTAAAACGCTATTTTTACTAAAGGTTAGCTGGAAGAAAATGCTAAATAGCATTAAGTTCGCCTTTGTACATGTCATCATCATCATTATCATCCTGTATCTACCCACTGCTGGAAACAGGCCTTCATCTAGCCACTTCCGGCTATCCTTACAAGGTCGTCGGTCCATCTGGAGGGCGCCCCACGCTTCTTCGACCTATGCGCGGCCTCGATTCCAAGACTTTCCTCCCCCATCTACCGTCACTGACTCGGCAGATGTGGCCGGCCTACTGCCACTTCAACTTGCTGACTTTAAGAGCTATATGGACTACCTTTGTTCTCCGTCAAATTTCTTCGTTTCGGATTCTATCCCTTAGAGAAATGTCGAGAATAGCTCTTCCCATCGCTCAGAAACATATATTTTGGTACATGTGTTTTGGTGTAATAAATGATTTATCCATCTATCTATCTAAGATCAGGTGATCCGTAAGATTGTTTGACTTTATACTATAAAAAATATAACAATGACACTTCTAAAAAACAATTGTTAGCATTTTCAAAAAGACTCACAAAGTATTCGCAGTAGGCGAGCACGCATGCGGCCTGCAGCGTGTCCGCGCGCATCAGACGCGTGTCCGCGCCGTCCGCACTAAGGGGCACATTACGCCCGAACCCCACCATTAACTTGTGCCAATACTTTTGCGACAGGAAATTGAGCCTGACAACGCAGAATAACAGATTGCATTTTGGAGAGTCTGCTCATGAACTACATGATCTAATTCCCCCATCTCCTCTTCACCATCGGACTTCAAGACGCACTGCAGGATTCCATCCTTTTGTTGTGAACATCCCTCAAACCCTAACGAAGTGCTTTGCTTCGTTATTTGTACAGCAAACCTAACTCAATATTAGGTGGTATGTTCTCCACTTGCCGCTGTCTCCGAAATCAGGTTGGCTGATCACGGTACACCTGTTTACTGCAGACAAATGTGTGCTTCACGACTCTGTCGCCGAACAGAATGGGACAAAACGGGGGCAAATGTTGAACGAACGAACCAGAAGCGCTTTGCTTCGTCTTTCATGCTACACAGCACTACATATGCACAGCTAAGGACTGGAATAGTTTTCCTGCGTCTGTCTTTCCCTCCGATTACAATGTGGGTATTTTCAAGAGTAGAGTGAATAGGCATTTACTAAGCTAGTGCGCCTTACCATCCAGGACTGCATTTCCACTTAACATCAGGTACGAACGTAGTCAAGCACTTGCTTAGATAGTATATAAAAAAAAACACCCCCTATACCCCACACCTGATCCGTCCATTTCATTGGCGATCTACCTCATGGTCTACTTCCTTCCACTTTGACAAGAAGCTCTAAAGAATCGATGTCTAGTACGTGTCATATATTTGAATAATAAATAAACCATATACACATGTATATATTTGTTGCTCGCAGTATCAGATGTGAAAACCAGATTGATGTTGATAATTTCAATTCTTAGTTATAAGTATTCACATATTGCCAATTCTTTCATTCCACTGACCTTATTAACAAGTGCGACCAATGGATGGTCAGCAAGGGTAGCCTATGCGCAGCCTTCAGGCAAATACCATTGAGCTCATCGAGGGGTATATTCTCCTCAGGACTGTACAGTCCTGTATTCAAGCCGCTCTGTTCGTTGTGCAGAATGTTCTGAGCTGTCTTCGCTGTTAATGGAAACAAGCAACCATCTGGAACGAAAATTTTGCAAATCACCAACAATAATGCACGTCGCCTTGCATTGCGCGGGCACAGGGGAGGGATTAACTCCCACACCCACACCCTCGGGACATGCTGTCCTAAGAACACAGTGCAGAGAAACTCCGGTGCATTCTACTGTATAATATACTTAATCCCACATAACCGCGGCTTTCGAAAGCGGGACAAGATGTAGAAGATTCCTCCCTTCCCCGTCAAAAAAAAAGATGAAGAAGAATGACGAAAGAATCATGGATTCGAACCTACGACTTTACGATTCGCAGACCGTGCGCTAAATCATCAATGCTAAGTCTATAGAATAAGTAAGAAAATTAGCAAAAATATGAACTAAAATGTGAAGTAAAATAATATATGTAAAAGTTAAGTGTAAAATAATGTAAAATTGTATGTGTGGATAAATGATGTATGTTATATATGTGATGATGTATGTAAGGAAGAAAATTGAAAGGCCCTGACCGTCCTAGCCAGGGGGAACTAGAGATAGGATAGGTTAAAGGCTATCAGCCCCGTAGTTCTGGGCTCTCAAGAATAAGACTACGGTATCCCCTGCCTGTCGTACAAGGCGACTAAAAGGGGCCTCGGGTTCACTGGGCGACAACGGTGGGGGCCTGAGTCGTCCACCAAAGTGGACCCGGGAAGAAGGCGACATCGGCTGGCCCGTGTCGCCTTGCGCTGCGAGGGCAAAGGGGGGAAGGGAGTAACCTTCCCCCCCGGGACGTGCTCTCCTTGAGCAAAGTGCAGAGGGGCTCCGGTGCGTTCCACTGGAGATTCCGGAGCCCCTCGTCATGCACCGAGGAAAGGGCCACCGGGGAGGTTTTAGTGGGTAAGAACCCCACATAACCGCCGCCTTCCCCCCAGAAGGTGGGGTATCTTTCTGAAGATTTCCTCCCCGTCAACAAAAAAAAAATAAGGTTAATGGCTATACTGAGAGCAAACATGACAAAGGGTTAACAATTTTATATAATTCAGCAGTCAAAAGAAAAATACAATTTAAAAAAAAAACAAAAAAAAATAGGTTGCTACAAAAAAAACCATCAATTCACACCTGTTAAATGTAGCATATGCTTCACATGTACAATGATATTAACACAGACTGAATACAGCAAACCATCCTTATTCCCTTTAGAGTTACAGTCCAAATTCGCTTGGCAATCGTCCATCTCCATAATAGCGAAGGTCAACGTCTTGAAGAGAAACCTGACTAGAACGACATCTGGCGACAGGTTGGCGCAGTTCTCGTTAACGTTCTGCACGTTGAGCGGGTCGACGTTCATTTTTGCGTTGAAAAATATCGACTGCGGGGAAACGCACGTGGCCTTTAAATAGTTAATCGATAACAGGATCTCGCTCTCCGGTATCAGAACTAGCACTTTGCGTAGCAGGATCATTATTATTGAGAGGTACCGTAGCTTCATCTTGCGGGATGTTGTTGCCTGGAAAGAAAAAAAATTGCTTATGGCATTGTTTGGTAACATTTAGTTGACTATATTATTATAGTTCGTTCGTTATGAAAGAGTGAAACTGCAGGGTAAAGGTTTTTACACAATGGAGTCAAAATGATTAATTACTGCCCTATCCATTGTCATATTTAAACAACACATTTTAAAGTACTATAAAACATTGAGTGTAGAATATGAAGCGTCAATAGCCTAATGGTTTAGGGTACAGTCTGCGAATTGTTAGGTCGTGGGTTCGAATCCACCATTCGACTCTTGCCGTGAACCATTTCCTAGCGCAAGCTTAAGCTTAGTTGGAATGGTTAACGCGTTTACCGTGGGGAGTGTTCTGAGGAATTGTTCGGAATGCTCTCAGCTACCGATTTCCATTACCGCACATCTCGGCAGAATTCCAAATTCCACCGGCACCATCTTGATGGCTGGCGATCCACGACTGTACGTTTTTCACGTAACTTTCTTCCACGCACTGCCAACGTGTGGAATCAACTGTCACCAGCGGTGTTTCCGAACGTTTACGATTTGGGGACCTTCAAGAAACGAGCCTACTCCTACCTCAAAGGTCGGCAATGCACCTGCAGCTCCTCTGGTGCTGTAGATGTCCATGGGCGACGGTGATCACTTAAGAACAGGTGAGCCGTATGCTCGTTTGCCACTTTTCACATTAAAAAAAACACCTATAAATAGTTTAAGGGTAAATTCTTAAAACTTCTTTTAAATGTGCCGCTTAGAACCAGTCTTTTTGTAAAGCGTTGTGATAGTCCAATGGACGTTCTACAGCTGATATATGACGGTAAATGAATAGACGCCTATTCCTACCAAGGATAATTGGTGAGGATATTAAAACATAAAAAACTTAAGCTCATTTGAAAAAAATAACAATATTGTTATTAACAAAACGTTTATAACAAAATTTGCTAACATTCTTTAACACGGGCCAGCCGATGTCACCTTCTTCCCGGGTCCACTACACGGGTCTACAATGCCAAATTTTAATCGCATTCTACGACAGGCAGGGGATACCGTGGCCTTATTCTACAAGCACAGAACTGTAGGGCTGGTATGTTATAGCAAAACTACAGTAACAAAACAAATTACCCGGTCAGGGGGCGCTTTGAATAAAATCTTCAGCAAAATTTCAACACGGCTTTGTTCCAACAGTACATCCTTGTAGACGGAGTCCAACAGCCTCTCCAGGGAACGCACAGCCTCGCTGGAGTCGATCTCTATGCTCCTCTGGGTGAGGAGATTCAATAGTGTGTCACTGGCCAGCTCCGACCATCGGTAATAGCTCTCCGGGTGGTCTTGCGATAGAGAGAGTACACAAGACACGAGGTCTAAAACCTGAAAATAATAACAGAATAAATAAAATCGTGAGCCGTGGTAGTTCAGTGTCCAGCGGTATCGTAAGTCCACATTTCGGCTCCATACGTGACGGATAGGATGCACTTATTGAAGACCTTGCTCTTTAGACATTGTGCAATAGAGGACTAGAAATCCTGATCCTTTCCTGAAAGCTGCCCAGCCCAGCTGTATCCTTCTGTCGACTTCTTTCTCGTAGTTGATTCTATCTAAACGCAGAATTTGCCTAATATATTTCTGAACAACTTCGAGAAATTTCCTTGTATTGACAAATCATACTTTCCCCTTAACAATTCCCTTCGCTTAGTAAAGCGTCAATAGCCTAATGGTTCAGGGTACGGTCTGCGAATCCTAAGGTCGTAGGTTCGAATCCACCATTCGACTATTCACGTGAACCATCTCCTAGCGCAAGCCTAAGCTTAATTGGAATGGTTAACAAGAATGTTAGTAATATTTTCTAAAAAAAAGAAATATTGCTAGCTATATTTAAAAAAAATCAGTTTCTAATCCTGCTAACAGTCCTGCTTAACATACTGCTTACCGACCGATCTCTGAGACATTGATTTTACTCTAGATACATATAATAGCAGTGATAACCAAGTGGCTAAGGCATTAGCTAAGATTAAACTTTGTGAAAAGGCCAAAAAAGATTAGTAACTTGGTTTAAAAAGAAGTTGGAGCTGACTGTTTGGAAAAGAAGATTGAGTAATTTATCACAACAAGTATGACTTACCTTGTGCTGATGCATTGTCTTCTGGAGCATATAGAAGAGAACTTCCCTAGTGGCTTGGGCTTCTTGCTGCTGCGCTCGACCAAGCACACTGCCGCCTGCGGGTAAGAGTAACATTAAATACACCGTCTCACAATGTGAGATAATATCATGTATACATCACTCTACCAGCAGCGGTGTACACCTCACCTCCCATATTGCTGAAGACCCTCACAGCCACAGGCTCCAGGCCAGCTATGCATTCAGCGTGAGCACCAGACGCCATCAGGCCGTCGCATAGTTGTATCAGCTGTGAAGTACAAAGATTATTCTATTATATTACGCTCTATTTGATATCACTGCTTTTTTTAGAATAGCTTTGATTTTTTTATAGGTAAGTAAAAGCAACGCTTATACATGTCCCACTGCTCAGCACAAGCAGCTTCTGAAGACTAAAGAGAGTATTATACATATAAATACAAAAAACTTCCAACTTATTTATAAGTTTATAACGTATAATGAATGTATATCATTCCTTATACGTTTCCTACCCACCACTTCCCATCGCCCTACCAACCTCGCGCTCATATGGGCCGAAACGCGGGAGGGTATGCGTGGTCTGGTCCTACAAGTTCTTTGTCAAAGCCTGTCCACCATTCGGAGCTCTCCCCCTTAAGGGGCTCAACGACACGTTATACGTCATTACTTAACGTATCATTACATAACGACGGTCATTTTAAACAATATTACTCACGAAATATAACTTATAATTGAATAGTAACTGGTCCCATGCCAGTGCAAGGCGACACGGGCCAGCCGATGTCGCCTTGCACTGGACCCTTGTCGCTCAGTGAACCCGAGGTCCCTTTTAGTCGCCTTCTAAAACAGGGAAGGGATACCGTAATCTTATTCTACGACCCCAGAACAACAGGGCTGAATTATGTAACTTGGGGCAACCGCCCTGATACTGAGCTACTACGGCTTACGGGCACCTGCCAACATGAAGTTTGAAACCTCTGATGTTTTGTTTATACTGACCTTTGGTATTTCTATTAATTGCTTAGTGTGATGCTTCGAGGAGGACAATTGAACCAAAAACATTAGGATGCTATTGACCAGTTCACAACAGTTTCTGTAAATAAAAACGAAATCACATAATTATAAGCTCCCAGGAACACAATAACAGAGAGACAGGGATAGCAATCGTTATTCACTTTCCATAGAGCTTATTATGTCCCATTGGACACAAAGGTAATAATTTTTAAGCCCCTAACGATGTTATTGTAATGTGAAACACTTAACCATAGACTATTATATCTTTTGGGGTTTATAGGCGTAATAAAAGACTCACTGCAATGACTTGGCCAAGCCGCCTTAGTTAATCTATATATATATAAGAGGAAGTGTGTGGGTCCAGCCGTTTCGTTATATGGCATAATATAACGAAACGGCTGGACCGATTTCAATGAAACTTTCAGGGAATCTTCAGATTGGCTTGGCGAGTAATCCTGTAAAGTTTGGTGACATCGGAGCACTTCTCTTTTTGAACTGTCAAATACAGCTTTTATTTACTCTGATACTACTACTACGGCTATGATATTGTATTTAATGATATGTACATGGGTGTAGGTAAAGATCTACACCCGCTCGAGAAGAGAATGAATATGGTAAGAAATGATTAATTTAATATATTTTTAGAGTTAAGTTAAATATTTAATTATGTAAGTTTATTGTTTAAATAAAATAAAGCAAAATCTAATCTGGCGAAGCGGGCTGGGTACGCTAGTATTAAAAAAATAATATGACATTCAACCGTTTTTAAAAGAACAGAGTTACAAGTTGAAGAAAAGAGGACAGTGGCCGTTGACTCTCTCTCTCTCTCTTTCTTCCTTCCTATTGGCCTTACATGGTGTGACCGTACATTGAGATAGAAAATGTTGCTTAACCAAGCCAAGGCCCACTATGGGCTATAACGCTAAAAGACAGAAATCGCTGTCCGCTTTTCACCAAAGTTATTATATCGCATTTGTGACAGGTAAACAAAGTTTAGTGATTTTTATAATCAATTTTTGCGCACTTCGGTTAGATTCAAAACCAAGAAAATCATAGTTACGGTATCTCATGCTGTTCGACCAGGTCGAGTTGCTTCATGAGGAAGCCGATGAAGATCTGATCGCTGTCCAGCATGCAGTAGTTGACCCTCAACGCCATGAGCTGGTTCAGTAGGGAGAGCACCTCGCATTGTAGAGGTATGTCGTTCTGCATTGTATAACTCTAGAAACATACAATAATATAATTCATATAGTTCACATAATGAACTGATAGCTTCCGTTATTAGAGCATCCGCCCCAAGGTCTCCCTTTCAGGCCCCAATTACCTAATTTATTAAAATATTGCTCTGTTAACAATTTAAAAAGGAGCAGTTACATATAAAATAAACGTAAATGTAAGTCTTACCGTCAATGACGGCCTAAACGCTACTACACATGGACGCTCTCTTTTATTTCTGATATATCACAGTTGTATTACGAAGAAAATACGTACGCAAATAACTCATATTGCGACAAACGCTAAACGATTTCAATGATTTTTTTTTATTAGAAAGAATATACTTCTAGGATAGTTTGATGAGAGTTTTGTTAGGTTGTGATTTTATTTAGTAATATTCTTACGATAATTTGGAAATACATAGAGGGCGGCAATTTGTAGTCGCTTGTTGTTTTTACTCGTAAATATACTTGCTTCATCCATATTGGTGCTCGTTGCCTTGAATTATCTCCATCTTAAATTGTTAAACATTTTTATACAAGGTACCTTAGCTACAGAACCCGAGGTCGCTTATGCCAACAAAATCGGATTATAAATGAGAGCTAGTAGTGCACAAAAAAATACAATAGAATTAATAACCTCCTTTTTTAAAGTCGGTCAAGAACCTCTACACACTAGTGATATTGTAGTACTACTCTTTCTCTCTCTCTCTGCAATTAAAGCACGAAAAAACGTACCTTCAAAGCTTGTATAACAACAGGCTCAAAAAGCCGTATGTATCTCTCCAACTCCTTCTTGTTAGTACTCCACTTCCTATCGGTCTTGTTCTTGGAGAAATTCTCCAGCGCGATAAGCATCTGCCTCTCCACCACCATCCTTGGATTCTTGCTGTCCAACGCCAGTTTCTGACTCGCGTTCGAACAAACACTGCTCCTTCTTGAATCTTCCAAACTCTGAATCGGATTCACCAACATGACGTTCGTGTAGAAACTGCTTCTAACTGGAGTGTCTGTACTGTCGGAGATACTCATAAAGTCGTTGTACTGATTGATCATGTTGGTTCCAAACAGGCATTTCAAGAGCTGAGTGACGCAGTAGACCGTTCTGTCTGGACATAATGGCATTATCACCTTGAGGTAATATAGTATCTCCTCGGTGACGTAGCCGAACTCTTTCTCTGTTGCCAATTCCAGTTGTATTGCCAGACAGTTCAGCACAGTGGCGAGAAAGTCATAGAATATGCTACCTTTTGGGTCCAAATTTATCTGGAAATCAATTTAACCTTATTTAATAACATAACTGACAGTTTGTATGTATATGTGTTCCATACACATGATATGAATGAAGCAAAAGACCAACCAATACCAACTTCTTCTGTTTGACCGTGTACAACGTAGAGCTGCTCGAATAGTCGACGATCAGGGTCTTTCCGATCGACTCGACCCTCTGAGTCTGCGAAGAGATGTCGGTTCTCTTTGCATCCTGTATCGCATTTACCGTACCTTGATGGTTGGCGTTCAACGACTGTACGTTTTTCGCGTAACTTTCTCCCACGCACTGTCAACTTGTGGAATCAACTGTCGCCAGCGGTGTTTCCGAACGTTTACGATTTAGGGACCTTCAAGAAACGAGCCTATTCCTATCTCAAAGGTCGGCAACGCACCTACAGCTCCTCTGGTGCTGTGGATGTTCATGGGCGACGGTGATCACTTAAGATCAGGTGAGCCGTATGCTCGTTTGCCACTTTTCATATAAAAAAAAAAGAGGTGTGCCATAATCAAAACTAAGTGATTTACGAGATAACGCCCGTGGTTCGGCCCTCTAATCATAATACACAGTAACCTTCCAAGCCGAGGTTATCCCTCACCGGGGACCCTTGTGTCGACTTACTAGCGATAAAGGTTCAGGCTAAGCGACCTAAGAGCTATGCCACCTCTTAGTACAATTAATAAACTAAAACCAACCTTATGATTAGAGTACATAGACCTCAAATTCTCGTACAGTTTCATATAAAAGGGTTCATTGTAGAAATGCCCCACAAAGTTAGCTTTCAGGCTGTTGGCAGGCATGGGCACTTTCTTCCTCAGGGACCCTTTCTCGTCTCCATCTTGTGGTGTGTTGCTGCCTCTCCTTGGTATTGGGTCTGTAAAAGAATTTAATTATTAGTTGCTATTACATTATTTTAAAGATGAAGTAAAATTACGAAAAAAACAGACTTCATCGAATCAAACGTTATACGCGGACGTTTGTATTTTAGAGTTATCGTACGAATATTACGAAATTAAATAAATATAGACAATAGACAAACAAACAGATAAAATATAACAGACATTAAAAAAAAATACAATTAAAGGGAGGAGCGTACAAATACGACATGGTGCCAACATTGAAACACTGTCTCAGTATGTGCTGTCGCAATGATGCATTTGATATTATTATCATTCCACATAAATGGATATGAAAATGTCACTCATTTAATACTTTCTTTTTATATGTAAAGTGGCAAACGAGCATACGGCTCACCTGATCTTAAGTGATCACCGTCGCCCATGAACATCCACAGCACCAGAGGAGCTGCAGGTGCGTTGCCGACCTTTGAGATAGGAATAGGCTCGTTTCTTGAAGGTCCCCAAATCGTAAACGTTCGGAAACACCGCTGGCGACAGTTGATTCCACAAGTTGGCAGTGCGTGGGAGAAAGTTACGCGAAAAACGCACAGTCGTTGAACGCCAACCATCAAGGTACGGTAAATGCAATACAGGATGCAAAGAGAACCGACATCTCTTCGCAGACTCAGAGGGTCGAGTCGATACGATCATTTATTGACAGTACTGGTGTCATTGTATGCCTATAATGATCAGATCTATACATTTAGAAAGTTTTGGTTTCGTGAAAGTAATCCATGTCTGTCAATAATGATGAAATTGCAATTTATAAGGTCTCTGTCTCTCGCTCTTATTAATAGATTATACTTTTAAAACAGGAATAGCCGGGATAAATAAAATAAAATAAAGAACATGTCTCACCTTGAGTCTTCCTTCTAACCGGACTACCAGGCAAAGCGATACCACTTTTGTTCAAATGAACACTCGGATTAACCTCCTCAATGAGGTGCACCAATAAATTCAACATCTTCAAAGTCACCTGCAGGAACTTCCCCGCTAAGTTGGCGATCTTCGGGTTCTCCAGGTGTTGCCATTTTTCAGTTATATTCTGGTAATCCCTTTCGAATATATCTCTGTTGGTAGTTTTGTGACGCATCACATTGTGGATTTCAACTGAAATATAGAATACATAGACTGAAGCAACGTTATTGTGAAACAACCCAGAGCTATGCCACCTCTATATCTCTATATATATAATATTTTAAATGTAACTAAAATTAAAACCCACCTACTACACAATAACGAAAAATAAAATAATTTTATTTCTTCGATGTACTATTTTTCATTATTTTTTTCTATTCAATAATCTAATGTAATTTGTAATAATTTGTAGTAAATAATTGACTTGTAATTTATTATGTTACCAATAAAATCTGAATCTGAATCTAATTACTTTAAAAATCTACCCTGTGTGATGTTTTAAAACTTAAAATACTTAACATAGATTTAAGACTTTTTAGGGATGTATAAAAATGGGGGGCGATAAAAAATAATTAATTTACAAAGGGGCGGTAAAAGAAATTACTTTGATAATGACTGACATAGAGGATTGTTTAAAATCTACAATCGCCACACCCTTCGCCTACTTATAACAAGGTAAGCTGGAAGAAAATGCTTAATAGCATTACGTACGCCTTTGTACACATATATTGGTGTAATAAAGAATTTATCTATCAAAGATCCTACTAGACTAATATTCACTCTTGCTTTTTAAATTACCTGGATAAATCATACAGCACAAGTCCAAAAGCACTCTTCTAACAGCCACAGTACCATTGCAGTAGTCAAGATTGTCCAAGCAATAAGCTAGTATGCCTTGCTCCGTGTAGGACTCCTTATGATGCCATGGTGACCAGCTCCTGCATATCGCATGGAGAGCCTCCAGGAGACCTTGCTGTGAAAGTAAGTAAAGAAACTTCTCATTATCTATAGCAATGATTCTTAACCTTTTTTTGTTGCGGCACATATTTAACAATTTCAAAGTTTGGCGACACACAAAGAAAAAGATAAAAATTATTTACTTACTACAACACACTGTATAAATAGTTTATGACAAACATTTTAAATATACGAAATAATAATATATATTCATGTTAAAAATATTTTTCTTATTTATTATATTACATTATTATATATTTGGGGGCACACAAAAGTGCTACAGCACAGTGGTTGAGAATCACTGATCTAGATGATATTTACTAATATTATATAAGCGAAAGTCTCTCTGTCTGTTTAGGTGTTATGTAATCGCGCTTAAACTATAGTCAGCGCGCGAGTTGAATGCAGTCGGGGCATGAGGTAAAGAGCGGGAGTATTTTCCCGGATGTCCACACGCCCCCTTACGCGCCTGTAGTGTAGTGACGTGACAGTTATCGTACACTTAACGTGTTATCGAGATAATAATGAAATTGAGATCACCTGTTATTTATTTGATTGATCCAAGTTTATCAAGTTCTGTCACAAAAAACGAGTTTTTATCCATCTCCAAGCACGAGAAATGTTTTAGACATGTGCTATTATTTAAAATTATATTAAATATTATAAATTAAATTTAATATTAAATTATTTTCTGAAATAATTATTAATAGAATGTGATAAATATTTTCTTTTTTTTCCATCTTGGCATCTTAGTGTAAAATGGCGAACTTAAATAATTGTTTAATTAAGAGAGAATTGAGACATTATGGTCATTAATAATTATAATTAGGTCACACCACTATCGCATTCCAGAGCTCTGCATTCAACTCGCGCGCTAATTACACTAGACTGATTCTAATGAAATTCGGCCCAGAAATAGTCTTGTTCCTGAGAAAGGGCATAGGCTATAAAAAGTTTGGGAAATTTCATACTCCTCCGTTAGCGGAATTTTGGTTTAGAAAGAGTACGTATTAATTACATATATATTTACTCAAATATAATTGTAATAAGACACTTGAAAATGAACCTTAATACTTACTGAATAGAACTTGCAATTGGAGGACAACAGTCTCTGTACCAAATCACCAACCACCATTGTTAATGAATCGCATCTCTTCGACATATCGCCGTCTCTAACTTGTTTGGGCAGGTCGTTGTAGAAGTGAATATTCCTGACTAAGTCCAGAGCACAACGCCGGTGATCAAAGTTGAAAACCTCGCTTTGTTCCTTTGCTGTTTCCGTCAGCATGCTTGTGGGTGTTTCTCGCCTAGGCGGATATGCTTTTGGTATTATTCTGAAAACAATTTTTAAATTGTATTGCAATGAACTTCCTTACTGCAGACTTAGTTGAGATAGTGGTTTTGCTGCGCGACCGAACTGAACGAAATGCGAGACTAAAACCGTAAGAAAAATATATAACGGAAGTGCTATAGTCGTATACACGGCAGCCGATAGCGTGATTAATAACAGCAGTTCAACTCTCTGATCACAGATGGCGCTTTAAGGAATTATTAATAAGTATTAATTAATTATGTAAATTTATTTTGTCAAAACAAAATAAGTTGTGTTTTTAATTTACTTAATAATTTGAATTACTATTTTTATGTTTGACTTCGTTTATTATACGTTATTTGTTATTTACTTAAATACTTTTATGTTAAAGTTACAGCCTTTAAAAGAGTATAAGGGCATAGTCCACCACGCGGCTCTAGTGCGAATTGGCAGACTTCACGTCTTAGAAAAACATGTAGGTTTCCTCACGATGTTTTCCCTCACCGCCGAGCGCGTGATAAATCAGCACATAAAATTGCAACAACAAATTTATTGGCAGCACCGGAGATCGAACTCGGTTTGCGACCGTACCATGCAACTTGAGGACATTGCCAGAACATTGACCTACCACGGCTCTACGTTTATGTACTTAGATAAAATCCAATCACAAAAACAATAAAAAATATATAAAAATAATGAAGAAGGCAAATATGTTTTTAATTAATGTTACGCACATATAAGTATGTATTTTATTCAGCCCTATAGTTCTGGGCTCTCAAGAATAAGACTACGGTATCCCCTGCCTCTCGTAGAAGCCTTTGTCGTCCGCCAAGGCGGACCCGGGAAGAAGGCGACATCGGCTGGCCCGTGTCGCCTTGCACTGCGAGGGCACAGGGGGAGAGGGAGTAAACCGGCTCCGGGGGTTACACTATCTTTTTGAAGATTTCCTCCCCGTTAACAAAAAAAAAATGTATTCTATTCACATTCATGCAATTGCGTAAACACAATTCCGGATATTTAATTAGAATAAATCGATAATTTAAAGTTTATAATTTATATATATATGTAAAAATATAATAACATTTATTTTTGTATGTAACCTCCATAGCTTTGACTTGTTTTAGAAAAGCAGGAATAAGCTTTTAATTACAGAGCAACACAGCGTTATTCTGTTTTTTTTTATTCCGTATAAAAACATCTCAAATATATAATTCAATTTTCTCTTACTGCGCTATCGCCTGGGCGGCAGCATTCCTGACTTTCTGGTCTTGATCTGCTAGAAGACGGAACAGCGTGTCCATAATTTGTCTACTCCTTGTGTAATATTCCGGACAGATGATGAATAATCTGCATAAATAAATATGAAGACATAACGATCACCATTATTATATGTATAATAGTCCGGTAACTTGTAAACGTTGTAATCGTCATAATATGCCACCTACGAGGTAGTGTACTTAGCGCGTTTTCTCAAAGTTACAATGGCGTATAAATTAAGGGACAGGGTTTCATTTTACCTGAAATTCTTATAGTTATAACTTATGTTTATTTAATATTAGTAGTGTAAGTTACAATGACCGATAGAAAAATATTTTAACATATATTACAACTATAGAGATGCATATATACGTGGCGTACTCTTGCATATTATGACGATTACAACTAATTATTAATGAATTTTTTGTAGATAATTTTATGATCTACAATTTTTGTCTGAGGTATTTTTATGATAAAACTCACCGTTTTGATGAAAATCGCGAAAACTTCTTTTTTGATCTTTGACCTTGAATATTTTTTTACATTCCTTACAGGGGAATACAATGGGGGATGCAAGGCGTGGCAAGGCGTATCAGGGTGTTGGTCCATTTAAATGTCATTTAACGAAATACAAGCGGCACTTATAAGTGGAAAGTTATTCCAATTGGTTCAACTTACTTGTGGTAAGGCAGTCTCTCGTACATTCTGCACAAGTTAACCCGACAGAGCCAATACTTGTTGTTCTCTACGTTGACCAGAGAGTTCAGGGAGCTGGTGACCAGCGCCCAGTGAGCACTGTTGAACAGCGACGAGGATATGCTTGTTAAAGATGACAGTGCGTGGTTCACAGCCGAGTGTATTTCATCCGAGAGACCCTGTTAAATGAAAAAAAATAGTTGTAGCTAAATTTACATTTTTTTTATTTTAGAAAAAGTCCTAACTAAGCTTAAGCTTGTGTGGCTTTCTTGTGTTATTAGATGGTGAGGTTTCCCAGCCCTGTAGTTCTGGGCTCACAAGAATAAGACTACGGTATCCCCTGCCTGTCGTAGAAGGCGACTAAAAGGGGCCTCGGGTTCACTGGGCGACAAGGGTGGGGGCCTTTGTCGTCCGCTAAGGTGGACCCGGGAAGAAGGCGACATCGGCTGGCCCGTGTCGCCTTGCACTGCGAGGGCACATGGGGGGAGGGTGTAACCTCCCCCTCCGGGACGTGCTCTCCTTGAGCACAGTGCAGAGGGGCTCCGTTGGGTTCCACTTAAGATCCCGGAACCCCTCGTCATTCACCGAGGAAAGGGCCACCGGGGAGGTTTTGGTAAAAAAAACCCCACATAACCGCCGCCTTCTCCCCAGAAGGCGTTGTATCTTTTTGAAAATTTCCTCTTCGTTAACAAAAAAAAAGGTGATGTTTCTACATAAAATCTACGTAAAATTAAAACAAGTAAAAAGCAGCTTGCTACACTGACAATAAATAAGTTAATTAGAGTCGAGCTCCTTCCACACATTTGTGGGCAGCTTCGACAAAGACCGACTGATTGCTACAAAATAAATCTATGAGCAGGAGATGTGAAATAATGATAATGGTAAATAGGCCATTCTGAATTCAGTAACCATGTTGATTAAAAATAATTATCTATACATATGAAAGAGAAAGTGTTTGTTCCATATAGGCTCCGAAACGGCTGGATCGATTTCAATTAATTTTTCAGGGAATCTTCAGATTGATCTGACGAGTAATCCTGTAAAGTTTGTTGACGATCGGACCACTCCCCTTTTTGAACTGTCAAATACAGCTTTTATTTACTATGATATTCTGTTTTATAACCCAAATTTGTATTGACACATGCATTGTGTATATTTATGTCATTATGAACCATATTGAAGTACAATGGAGTACGGTAAGTTATAGCACGGCGAATATCCGTTTACTGATGCTGTTGATATGTACATGGAGGTAGGTAATGATCTTCACCCGCTCGAGAAGAGAATAGAAGAGAATGAATATGCAGAGACTTGAATAATTTAATATATGGTAAGAATTAAATTAAATATTTAATGATGTGAGTTTATTGTTTCAGAATAAACCAAAATCTAGTCCGGCGAAGAAGGCTGGGTACGCTAGTATAAAATAAAAAATGTTATTACTTGCCTTTAATAGCATTTCCATCAGTCTATCGATGCTAAGATCATGGCATGCGTCTCTAGCCATCACAGCATAACTCCTCCATCTGTTATAATCGCCGTGCGACAGGTCCAAAGCGGCATTCAAATAGCTGCCAATACAAACCCTGACCAGACCTCTGATCTGCGGGTCAGTGTGACCTTCAAGCAACACGAACACATCACACATGTGCTGAAATTCGAAATCCCTCTCGCACCTGCTTGCGTTTCCACTTCGTTCCACGTCGTCCTTCTGACATTTATCTTCAGAGCTCTCGTTGATCACATTATTGGTGCGTCTCAACTGTTTCTTTCTTTCTTCCTTTATCTCCAGATCCTTGAGAGCGTCTAGATTGTCCAAATTGGTGGTCGATTCGCCGAAATGATCGAATTTCATGTCCAAATCTATACTAGAACTGAGTACATCAGCACTACTTGACATGGGATACCCTGATGATATTGGATCGTTACTGCCTGTCATGTTTGAGTTAGTCGTGAAGTTGCTGTTGGTCATATTGGCGTTTGTACTATCAGCACTTATTCCACTGGCAATAAGGTCCATTCTACCTAGAAGTTTACTCTCGAAAACATTCAATAGGACATCCTTTGAACTCTTTCTTTCGGGACTGTCGGTCTTGTCGGCGGATTTCTTAGATGTCTGCGGCTGTGATTGCGTGTTTGTCTGACTGTCTGTGCTCTTGTTAGATAGCTCTTGGCTCGTAGACTCCGTTATCGAGTCCTGATAGCAGACGTTTCTCTCTAATATAAAGTCAGTGATGTTGTCCGGGCAGAAATCAACGCCTTCTGATGAACCTGGAAGTAAATATAGCATTATACATCTTTGACATTCATATAGCAAATTAGCTCAGAAAATAGAGTAAAGAAGAAAAAAGAGACAATTTTAGTACATGATTACGTGATCTACAATTTTAGACGGGGCTATTTATAACCGACTTCACAAAAACAGGTTCTCAATTCGTCTGATTTTCTTTTATTTTATGTATTTCGACTCGAATAAAATTTGTTCCCTTGTTTTTGGTGATGGGCTCATTACCTGTCACGTATGTGTTCTTATAAGCTTGGAAAGCGGATAGTAATTGCTGTCACTGTCTATCCAATTTAAAAAAGGATGCGAGAGCTACCACTAACCTGAATAGTTTTGGAGTTTCAAATCAGCATCCTTATCTAAGTACATGGTCATCGCTTGAGGATAGATGCGTAAGATCTCCGAGAGGCAGGTCAGAGCCGATGCCTTCACCGACACCCTAACAGACCTGTAATGTCACCAATTATTAAATTTTTGTCTAAAATAAACATAAAAAATGTTAAGGCAGAATTTACTATTTAATATAATACAAACACCCGTCACATAAATGGGTAAGCAGATGTGATGAACATCTTAAAAATAATTAAAAACGGTCCTTAGAATTTCTACATTGTTAATTGTTTTTTAAACAAAAAAAAACAACGCTAACAATATATATTTTTTCCTAGTCGATTACTAACATTCCGACTTAACTTAAGTTTTTAAGAGACCATCTCTTAGAAGCTTAAGTTTCTAGCTCACGTCAATAGTCGGATGGTGGATTCGAACCGCTACACAGACCGGAACCTAAACGTAGGCTATTGACCTTTACAGGGGGGAAGGGATTAACCTCCCCCCGAGACGTTCTCTCCGAGAACACAGTGCAGCGGAGCTCCGATGCGTTTCTGTAAGTGCGTTAATGTGAATCTATAAAGGCTTATATCTTGAACATGTGTCCGACATACCTATCAGGTATGATGGAGCCCTTGTTGCCGGTTAAAAGGAACTTCGAAGCCAGCAGTCGGGAGCAATACTTCAAAACGACGTCATCCTCAGTCGACGATCCAATGTTAATCTAAAAAAAATTGTAAGAGATTAATAAGCACAAAATGGACTGCTGCACAATGAGTGACATCATATTGCACTGGATATTCTGGAGACATTACGATATCATCATCAGTCCACTGCTGGACATTGGTCGGGTGCTATTTCACGGATAATGAGACATTCAAAAGCTAAACTAACTTTGAGTGCCACTTCCGGAAGTCCAGGACGACAGTGCTTGGAAGAAAGTTACGTGAGAAAGGTACAATCGTGGAACGCCAACCATCAAGATTGTATCGATTAAATTGGGAATTCTTCCAAGATGTGCGATAATGGAAATCAGTTGCTGGGATGATTCTGATGAACACTACATTGTAAATGCTATAGAGAATGCAAACAGCCCCAGACTAAATCTATACCCTGATCTCGTATATGATTCGAGCAGCTCTATGTTGTACAATGTCAAATGGAAGAAGTTGGGAGAAGCGAACAGTATTCCATGTGATACATTTAAGGCCACTATGCAAGATCCTAATTGATGGTATATCTTTCTCTGTATATTTCTCCCAGAGGCGTAGACAGAGATCACTCAGTACACCTTCGCTTTATTCACATTCATTCATCACGAGTTACCACTGGTATCCGGAAAAATATTATCCAGTAAAAGATACACACCTTGAAACCAGTTTCGTGTGTCAAGATTATATCATCATCACCATGATCCGTCTCTTCTATTTCCTCCAACTTCTCCACTAAGTCCTTGGACAGTTGTTCCGCATCTGGTATTTGTATTTCTGTACCACTCGCCGGCGAATCAGGTGTCTATTAACATACATATATAAAATTATTAACTAATTTTTAATTTATTTCATTACTAGCTGTGCACGTGACTTCGTCCATGTGGAATATTATAATAATATTCACGGGGCATAAGGGCGCTGCATAAACTACACCAACTGATTCAGCGAAATACCATAATGGATCTCAAATATATAACAATAAAAGAAAAATACTTTTTCCCTATACAATGTTGTAAATTAATACAATTCTTGCGTCGCGTCAAGCCCAAATTGGCCCGTCGCGCGACCAATGTGACTCCTACAATGAATATTCGTAGAACACAACAAAAACTACAGCACAACCTACCGCATTCAATTTGTATTCCCGCCTGACACAGCGACTAATCGAGTGATTGTCGACCTGCTCTGTGTGATGCAATCCATAATAACTAATACATTACAACTCTCAATTTCCAGTTCCAACATATTGTTTTGAAGTCGGTTAAGTAAGAAGTAGCCTAAGTTACTCCTATTACGTCAGCTTTGTCCCAATGAAAGTCCCGTCGGTCCAGCCATTCCAGAGATTAGGGGGAATAGACAGAGAAAAATTGTAAAAAATGTTTATTTCGTAAATGCACCTCATATACATTCATATGCACGTTTTAAAAATAGTATGGTTATTTTAATGTTACAAACAGACCAATATTTTGATATCACGCCAACCGATTTCGATTTTTCTTTTTTTATTGAAAAGGATGTGTTATGTACTTAGATTATAAGGTAGAATATCTTTCGGCTTTTGTTTTTGCTCGTATATTCTTGTTTTTTTTTTTAAATGAACCATTGATACCATTAACCATTCCAACTAGACTTAAGTTTATGCTAGATGTTTTTTTTTAACAAACTTGCACATGTCGGCCATGGAAGCTGGCGGCGACTGCTTGGTGGTGCTGCTTGAGAGGTGTCTCTAGGAGATGGTTCACGTTATTAGTCGAATGATGGATTCGAACATACGACTACTTTACATTTCACAGACCGTACTCTAAAACATTAGACTATTGACGTTTGATTTACTGTGTTTATTTTACGGAAATATCTTTGGATTGGCCTATCATCTCTTAACGCATTTATAAAGCATGTATAGATAATATATAAATTACAAATATATTTATAAATAAAAACGAAAATTGACTTGACATCAAATCAAAATCAACAAATATGCTTTTCTCTTGGATAGATTTAATTCAATGAAAGCTTTCAAATAAAAAAAGAATCATCAAATCGGTTCACCCAGTCCAATGTTCTGAGGTAATAAACAAAACATATAGTTGAATTGAGAACCTCCTCCTTTTTTGAAGTTGGTCAATAATATTAACGTTACCTGTATAGTAAGATCTTCAACACTCAGACTAGGAGTGGCCAACTGCAATAAGCTGCCGAGCTGCAAAGCACCGCTGAACATCAGCTCCGGCTCACGGGGCTCAGTCAGCGGACTGGGTGCTGTGCGAGTTGATATGGCACTTACTGAACCTGAAACACAATGTTTATTTGTCTTTTTAATTATAATAAGCAAAACATGTCGGCCTGTTTGTTATGTTGTATGTAAAATCAATTGATACTGTATTTTTAGCAAATAAATAATATGTCTATGGTAGAGACCTACTACAAGTAAATATCGCAATTATATAAATACAAATATAAGCTACACCTCTCTATACCTTCTAGTAGTCTGCGATTCAACTGTCCAATATATACTTCACCTAGTAATGCTAACTATATGCTTAATAGCTATTTTATCAGTGCATGTAATGAATTCAATAACCTTTGTAAGAAATACAGTAATGTCGACCTATTTCACGTCACTGATGCCTCCATACGTAAGCTTTTTATAAGTATATTTAGTGAAATTTTGTCTGCGGGACCTTGATACTGTTTTCCAATACTGTGTTACCTAAGTTTGCGTATCTTTAGTTTTTTTTTCCCTAACTTATTTGTGAAAACTTGTTATCTGCTAAACTAGTGATATATTTGTAAATTATATAAGAAGCATTGAATAGCTGTAAGTTTTCCTGTATTAAATAAATAAATAAACACGCCCATCACCCGAAGAGGTGAGCAGAAAACACAGACTTGTCCAATCCTGACATACCTCTTTGCGTCATTCACATTCATACATCTTCACAAACATAATCGTGGATTTAGTATAAGTCGTTTGTATATTTATGAAGTTATACTTCTTTTGAAAAATACCTTGTTATGAAATGAGTGAAATTTTAAGATGTTGTAACATTAGTCACAGGATAAAGAAAAATAATGCTTATATACTTTTTCAAGTGTTCCAATATAATCAAGGTTAACTATCTATGTTTAGGGTACGGACTGCGAATCGTAAGGTCATGGGTTCGAATCCACCATTCGACTATTGCCGTGAACCATGTCCTAGCACAAGCTTAAGCTTAGTTGGAATGGTTAACAAGATTGTTAGTAATATTTCTGAAAAAAAAAAAGAAATATTGCTAGCTTTCTTTTAAAAAAAAAAAAATAAAAAAAGAAAGTATTTTTTTTTAATTTTAACTGAACTGTATTGATATATACAGTCCTATTAATATAATTGTTTGCATGCAATTAAAAACTTTTTTGTAATGATGCCTAAGAAGTATAACTTCTCACAAGCGTACATAAGTACACGCACACATTTTTTATACAAAAAAATTGTACCCAGTGCATGGCTCATCCCCTGTCAAAAATGGGTGAGAAACAGATGAAGATATCTGATGTAATTTTAAGTTCATTTTTAATACTCACTTATGTTTCTCCTATGTCCCTTCTCGTTCTTCCGATCATCAAGACAAACTAATCGAGGATGTTTCTCCAGCAAGGCTTTCTTTTGCTCACCGCTGGCTTGTGCCAGAAGAACAGACAGGCATTCCATTACAGCATTCTGTATGTTGTGCTCGGTCGTCGTTTGCTCGAGATAATGAACACATAGTTGGTATAGCTGAAAGGAACATTTATTTTAATGATTATAATAATTTTTACTCATTACCTTAAGCATGACTATGTTGGGAAATAACTATTTTTCAACATTATGTTATTATTAGAAAACTATTGTTAAGAATTTAATGTTTTTTTATACTTTCTAAGCAAGTACTTGACTACGATCCCACCTGATGTTGTGAAAATGCAGTCCTTAGTTTACTAAGCTATTGCGCCTAATCGTCCAACAGTAAACAGGTGTTTACACCTATTCACTGTACTATTGAAGGTACCACATTGTAATCGGAGGGAAAGACAGACGCGGGCAAAGTATTCCAGTCCCTTGCTGTATGAACAATGAAAGACGAAGCGGAGTGCTTCGTTCGGGTTTCACAGATGTTCACAACAAAGGATGAAATCCTGCAGTGCGTCTTGAAGTCCGATGGTGGAAGACGTATGGGTAAATAAAATTATGTATTTCCTGAGCAATTTGTAGAAAACCGAAAGGCTAGCTACCTTACGCCTGTGCTCAAGACTGAGCAGATTAGCTTCAGCTGCATCACCAAATAGCCTCTAAGCCCGCCTTTCCACCGAATCTAAAGCTGCGAGATGGCATTTAGCAGCGCCTGCCCAAATGTGACAGCAATATTCTACACACAAGCGATTTTATTGACGTGATTAGACATTAAAAATCTGTCCCGCAGAGAAGTACGGTTATACTGGTTGGTTTAATTTGATTGAAATTGTCTGATTACATTGAAAAGGCAGAATGTCGATATTCCTTTGCTGACTGGCACAACAACGGCAATACAATACAGATAAGGACATTATTTTTAATCGCTGGTAACACCGTGAGGCGCTGCTAGTATGCTATATACTCTTACTAGTGTAGTGTGTCTGAATACAAACCTCTAGATAGTCTTGAACACCAAACAGATCATTGTCAGTGAACTTGTCCATATTGTTAATCTGGAACATGGCTTTTATTATACAAAACCATCCGATGACAGCTGTATCGCTTGCCGCAGTTGGCCATAGATTTTCTGTAAACAATAAATAAAGTTACAATCATACAATCAATAATTCATTGTTTTGTATCCACCACAACCATCCCCCCCACTCTGTCTTTATGTTACACAGAAATGCCTTCAATTTCGTTTCAATTCCTTCCTTTGGTGATTGAGAAATTCATAGGTGGATGTGAATTACTTGCTTTTTGGCTTCTTTATTCATATACATACATATATAAAAATGTAAAAAATAATAATATTTATTTTATTTTATGAAACCTCCATAGATGAGTCCATGGAGGTTTGTTGTGTTTTATCAATGAAAAAGATTTATCTGTGATGTCAAATAGAAAAGAAGATGTCATTGTTTAATTTATATAGTTTAGCAAAAGCAAGAATAAACTTTTAATGTGGTTTCAGAGCATCACATAGTTATTCTTGTTTTTTTATTGTTATTAAATGTCTTATAAAAATATAAAGCACTGTAGAATAATATATATACTGTAGAAGTGTACATGTTAGTGAAGGATGAGACTCAAGTTCAAAACAGCTAAATTCAAATATGAGCACAAGATCTCTGTTCCGTGCCTCTGTGTCGGAGATTAAAATAACGATAGAAGAAGAAGGATGAGAGAAAGAAAGACAGAGGTAGAGCCTCCAGCAACTACACTTGATGAAGCAAAGAAATAACATATTTTCTACATATTGGTATTCTATTATTTCTATTCTATTTCTAAACACTTATAACTCACAATAACTTTTATAATCAAAATCGCTAATTTCGATTTTAAATAAAGGCATAATTGGGTTTAAATGTACTCAGAAAATGAAATCAAAGTTCAAACTTACCAAACACCGTCCCAGTACATTAGTAAGCAAGGGTTCCCTGTGTGAGGTCAGATGCGCAATACATGTTGCTATACCACGCCTTACTGAAGCTTCTGAGCAATCCACATGTGCGAGCAATGCTTTTGATAGTTCTGAAAGAATAATAAAAATATATTATGATATTGACGGACTAAACACTATATGTTACTATACAAAGAAGCAACTCAAGACAAGTAAGTCCCGGAACTAATAAAAAAAATACGATATGATCAGAAGCCCTTAAGTAAACCGTCTTAAAGTTTACATCAGTGATTATCAAACTTATTTCTTTTATCGCCTCCTTTGAGAATAAATTATCTTTCAGCGTTAAAAAAAAACTTTAACAAAAATCTTAAATCTATGTTAAGTATTTTAAGTTTTTATAACATCAAACAGGGTAGAAATATAAACTAATTATTCATAATTAGTAGGTGCGTTTTAATTTTAGTTTAATTTAAAATATTATATAAAGTACATGAAATTACAAATTACACATCGCCCCCCTAACTCACATCAATGCAATTTTTTCTGGGCCTCTTAACGCCCCCTTCTAGATTTCACTTTTAGAATGACTGATCTACACGTTGTTTCATATCAAAATATACAGTGCCGATCAAAGTCAGTAGTAGTAACACAATGTATTAAGAGGACCGTAGATCAAGTACTAGTCTAACAAAACTGCTTGAACTTAATTCCACCTGTTGTGTTAAGTAGAAATGTAGTCCTGGATGGTAAGGTAAATACCTATTCAATCTACTGTTAAAAATATCCATTCAAAATGACGTTTATAAATATTCATACAATAAACTATCATTTGCTTGACCTTTACGGTGGGGGTAACATAAATGACACAAAAAAATAAGCACTCTTAGGAGAGTAATGAAGTGAAAGGTCATTTATCATTTTACAAATAATACCTGCAATTTCCTCATCCGTAGTGTACTCAGCTAATGCATTCAATATACGCGGTAAATTAGACTCTAATGCATCCACTATTAGGTGAATTTCATTTGTTTGTTGCACTATTTGGCTCAACTTAGGGAATAACGTTTGTGCTTGAGTCCGTATCTTGCCAACACCCGGACGCAACCAGCAGTCGCCCAGACATATTCGCGAGAGTGCTGCTCTGATCCATCTGCAATAAATACAATTATGCTGCATGATACGAGACAGATGTAGAAGCAGGTCAACTGATACTATTTGATAACCATTGAACATGGACATCTTTAACACCACATGCTTTGATAACCTTTGAAAAAAAAGTGTCGAAAGGCAAATAGCAGTATTATTCATTGTTAGTACTGAACAGCCATATTTTTAAACTAAGGAACGACGCTTTCGAAATGTGATGTTGGCGCCGCCTGCTAAGGATACCATGGATAGCCCACGGCACAAACTTGTGGATCCTTAAAGAACTACATATTAAAAACACCCAATGCCTGCCCTCTACATGTTTGCACCATATAATGAGATTTTTCGACCACATTCCACAAATGGATGCAAACAATCTAGAAAGATTGGTAGTACTGGGAAAGGTCCAAGGAAAAAGACAAAGAGAAAGTTCGAAAAGTTGGTTGGACCAGATCTGCGAAGAACTGGAGTCTTCTACCAGGGATGCCCTCCATAAGGTCATGATGAGAGGAAGGAGTCACAATCCTCAGCAATGGAGCAGCGATTGAAAAGAAAGAGACAGATCCCCCAAGTCCCATCCATACTACAAGGCAATCTAAATTTAAACAAATATCTACACACCATTCATATACTTATACATAGTTCAGAAATATATCTCATTTAAAAAAACTCATTTCTAATCTGTAACAAATGTCCATCATTTCATGATCATCCTTATATAGCTAAACATAGCATTACACATAATCATCCTTATGATGATTATCATCAATGACTAAACCTTACCAAAAATAAGCTCTCACATTTTTTTGACCCAAAAGATAACATAGATACACATCACTGTCTACTTTTCTCTAACTTGAATTAATCTCATACAGAATACAAAATAACAAAGTGGGAACAATACATATCAACCGACTTTTCAACAAAATCAGAAGATTGTTCTAGCCTACACAGCTTCTCACAGGGCATGGCTACCATAAGACTTACCTCCACAGATTAAAAAAACAGAAAACAACCTGTGCCCTTGCGGCAACATAACCTCCCAAACTATCCACCACCTATTAGAAAAATGCCCCAGATTCGCAATCACAAGATACAAACACATCTGTCTCCCACACAACATACAGCCGTACAAATTAACATCTATCGTCACAAAGGAACAATCAAGTGCATCATAGACAACTTAAAAATAGTCAAAAACACGTGAAATAAAATAATTAAACAAACCTGAAAAATAAAAACGTAAAACCAACTCAATTACCAAAACATTAAAAAAACTTAAAAAATTTTAAACTCAAATAAACAAAAACCTAATCACCCTATAATATATAGAAACCACAAACTTAAATAATATTGACCCCAATTTACAAAAATCCAAATTAAAGGCAAAGGCACATATCAAATCGCGAGACAAACATATAGAACCATAGTTCACTGTGGATCACATAAAAAAAAAGTGGGAACCATACATAACAATGATTTTCACAAGTTTATAAATATATATAATAGTAGACTTAGACAAAGGTATAATAATGACTACAATATTGATTTTTTATTTAAGTTTACCTTGCATTTCTATTGCGGTCTATTTGATTCTGCAGTATAATGTTTGTTTTAAAAGAGTGGAAAGCAAATCCTCCAGCCACGGAACGATTTAAAGCTTCATCTCCAACTAGACGAACCTCCGCCTAAAAGAACAGAATTAAAAAATACTACAGAATTAATAACAGGATAACATGCATAGTTTATTTAAATTTAATATGAGTCATCAAATTAAAGGTATTTTGTCTGTCTATAAATTATTTATTTATTGTTATAAATTTGTCACTACTTACACTATCATTGCTAGCCAAAGACAAGAAAATAGGTACGGCAGAATGTAAGAGGTTTGCATAATGTCTAGCACAGCTTGGACGACTGCCCAACGTTCCTAAGCAGCGGCCTAGCGTTCCAGCCGCAGCCTGAAGTTCGTGTCCCCTAAGAGAAAAGCAGAGTTAGAGAAAACCCGACTAACAAGGTATAGTAGCTATTGCGTTGAATACATAAACATACTTCACAGTTCCTTCACCGCTTTTCAGAAATTCTAACGCTTTCTCTGCCTTTTCTAAGATATTCATGACTATTCACTTTATCAATTTACTATCAAAATGTGTAAATAGAACATTGTTATTATGTGTTCGAAAAGAAAACACAAATTTTCATCGCGAAACTAACAAACGAATGGAAAATCAATGTTTGACATTAAAAATTTGCGTTCAAAAATTGTATGTAAATAGTATAATCGTCAAAATGACGGACTTAAAAACGAGGAGAATTGGTAATTGATGCATTTTTATTTTCCTTTAATGTTGTGCCAGTCGTGCTCCTTCATGTGTGAATAAATTTTAAATTTATTTTTTGTTTGAAAAGGATTCTTTTCAACTTGGACCATGTCAATTTTGCTGTCGTAGGCTTTGAATAATTTAACAAGCGATTTCCAAAAAATCGTATGCTTGATATTTATGGCAATCCATGACTAGGTTAATACTCCGTAACTGCGACGAGCATGAATTTGAAATAAATAGGAAAATACAACCAGAATTTTGTAATATAACTATGATATTATGAAAATAAAAGAGGCCGTCCCCGGGTTATAGCGTTTAATAATTAATCCATCACAGATTTGATGTGAAAATAGTTTTAATTCGTTAATACACTTGTGTTAACTTGACCTACTAGTAGTTCTAGCAAGTACTAGTATTTTAGGCTAAAACTAAAGCCGATAATAGACGTCAAGATAATAAACGTCAAATGTGAAGGTCACAAATCACAGTGAAATATTTTGTGTATTCTTTAATGTTATAAACATTATGTCAGGGCAAGGTGAACAAGCAATTGACGTTATGCTTGGATTAAAAACTGTCTTGGCTCAGATAGAGTCCGCAATATCCAGACGAAGCCCAGTAAGTCGTTATAATGATTATTGTTAAAATCATATTTACAATTTTCAATTTTTTTTTAAATATCTTATTGCTTAACTAGCCTATAAATAAAAGGTCTATTATATATCCTAATATGCTTTACCATTGAAGAATGTGTCTCCACTTAATATCAGATGGCATTGATAAGGACGCCCATGCCTCCTCTAGGCAAGGCCTCCAAAAAAAATTCACCATCTAAAATACACTTTATAAAACAAATTATTTTTGTCATATTACAGGATCTTCCGCTAACTAAGCCAAGATTAATAGCAGTATCCAAAACAATACCTACCACTTCAATAGTTAAAGCTTATGAAGCCGGACAAAGACATTTTGGAGAGAACTATGTAAATGAATTGGCAGAAAAAGCTAGTGATCCACTAATATTGGAAAAATGTAAAGAAATAAAGTGGCATTTTATAGGCCACTTGCAAACAAATAAAATAAACAAACTGTTAGGATCTCCTGGTTTGTTTATGGTGCAAACTGTTCACTCTGAGAAACTGGCTGATAATTTAAATAAACAATGGTTGAAATACAGAAAAGAGGATGAAAGATTAAAGGTTATGGTTCAAATTAATACCAGTGCTGAGGAAGGTAATGTTATTGTTATATTTGGATAGATTGATTGATTGTTTTTGTTTATGGCGTTTCCATATAGATTTCGCCAATGTCGAAGTGCATATGTTAAACTGCTGTAAAATGCGGGCTTCGTGACGGACAAGGATCTAAACTATAAGGAAGTACGTGTGGTTACTGCTGAGACAATTCCGCGCTATGCTCACTGTTGATAAGTCTAAAACAATAGAAACAAACACAATATATACATAGGGTTAGTTGTTTAAAAGACATACAAACTAAAGTTTAATGTTATTTTTGTGAAGGAATGAACATAAAATATAAACAAAAGGAGAGTTAACAAGAGATAGTAGGGATTTGAAGTCTATGGGGCGCGGGATATCATTAGGAAGGAGGTCGTAGAGGGAAGAAGATAATATGGGGCAATTGAAAAAAGGTGATTAGGAGTCCCTTCGTATAGTCTACATTCACAAAGGAGCTGTCTCTAACATGTAGCTTAGACAGGTGGACGGGGTACACGATGCCCATACATCGTGCTTGTGAAGCATTTGTGAATGTTTATAAAATTGCTAAACTAAGGCTGGATGGGAATTGAGGGTTGGACTTCAGCGTAGTGTTTACCCTTGAAAGAACTAGTTTGCTGCCAATGAGTGCTCCAAGATGTGAAAAGGCGTTGTCTTGAGACCGAATTAGGTCATTGGGATTAACCCTGTAATGGTCTATACAGCCAGTATTTGTGGCTTCTTTGGCACAAAGGTCAACATATTCGTAGCCTTGAATGCCACTGTGGCCAGGGATCCATGCAAGGACAACCTGAATCCCTTTGACGTGACAACGGGCGAGGGCATCTTTAATTTTTAAGATGTAGGAGAATTTATATAATTTATATTTGGATAAATTATTATCATTCACTGCTATAAAGTATAAGTATTATAGTATAGTCAATAAACACAAGTCAATTTGCTGTATCTATCTCTTGAGGTAAAAAAAAGGCTTTTTAAAAGACCTTAGTTTTATTTATTATTTCATCTTCATTTGTTGTTAGCATAGTCTGAATGTTATACCCTATAAAGTACCCTCATATTTTAAATTTAACACTAATTTATATTATTCACAGCAAAAAATGGTATTGAACCAACAGAAACATGTAATGTTGTTGAACATGTACTGAGGTGCTGCCCAAATCTGGAATTTGTTGGTCTTATGACCATTGGACAATATGACTATGATATAGCAAACGGCCCTAATCCAGATTTCATGACACTAGTAAAGTGTCGGCAAGAAGTGTGTCAGAAATTGAATTTAGATTTTAATAATGTAGAATTGTCTATGGGTATGTCTACTGATTTTGAACATGCTGTAAGTATTTATATCAACAAGCTGTCTGACATATTTAAAAATAAAAATAATGAAGGTGCTGATGTATGTGTGAAAGTCAGAATCTTTTATCTAAATCTATAATACTATTTATTACATTTCAGATAGAGGTTGGTGCCACAACAGTTCGTGTTGGATCAAGTATTTTCGGAGCTAGGCCTGTGAAAGTTAAAGCTTAACTGTGTAGCAGTAGTAGCTTTGTAAGGCAAAAAGTATGCTAGACCTGGATACAAATCTGAAGCTCCGTATCTGTGTTTTATATAAATAACAGACTACTTTTCCTAACAGTCACCATAAGAAGTATGTTGTAGATTGTTTAATTGCATTATGAATATTCAGTTTTTTTTTCAACAGAAACGAATAATGCTTAAGGGCAAATGAATATAAGATTACCATAGTCTATGCTAATGTTGACTATTTTTAAATTATATTCTAAGATTCAAAAGTCAATAGCTCATGTTATTCTAATGTAGTTAAAATTTTGTTCACTCTGTAGTTTAGGGCAAACTTGCTATAAAAATTAAGGAAACTTTTAACTCGTATAACTGTAGATTTTTACTAGTTTTTTATGTTACGTGTGTATATGCATAAAATGCAATTCATGAACTTAAATTTTGGATAAATGGATTTAGATTTGAAAATTTGTATATGCCACATATGTTTTTTGAATATAGCAATTTTATAGAAAATGTTTCATATTTAGAGTCCCAATATACTAATAAAGGTTTTCTTAATAAACATAAACGTAGTATGTTACTAAGTCCTGCCTACTTTTAAAATCGCTCATCCAGAGGTCGTGTACTTGTTAGGCGTTTCCACGTTAAAAAAAATTAAAAACGCGCTTTGAAGAGTAGAACTGTGATATTCTGAGTCAAAAGCTAGGATCGCAAATACTTTACTATGCCGAAATAACATTTATCGACCATTAAGTAGATTGTTTCGGCAGATATTTCGTTTCCCTTGTTACCACAGAGATGTTGCTTTCTATGGTTGCTGTTTTCTCATCAGTGTTGGTTTTTGTGACGTACATGTGGGTTGTTTTCTCTGCATTCACTGAGAAACCGCCTTTTTAAGAGGTGTTCTCCAAAGCAAGATGAGCGCACTCCATGGCAGATCGTGATCTTGCCACAACATTTATATTGTCTGCGTCACCAAAGTATTTGGCCTGACTTATAAAATCGCGATCGTTAGTTTCAATCGATCTCTTATACTCTTATCCAATACTACATTAAACAAGATAAGAGAGTGCATTACTTTGGTAAGTTATTTTACATAATTTGTATAAGACAATTTTTTTATAGTTTTGCTCAAAAAATATATTGTTTTGTTAATCCTATGTCTTGGACCACATCGAGCGAGAGACTGCAATTTTTATTCTATAGTTGATGTACCAGACAGGGGGGAGAGACTTTAGCTCTATGGGGGATCATCTAACTTACATTTTACTATTTTCTTCTTAGACGTAAGAAATAAGTGTATGTATTTTAAAAAAGACTTGGCTTAAAGGTCTTGTTGCCAAGCCATAAAATATTCATCAACAACAGGGGGGAGAGAAATGCGTCAAGCATCATGGCATTAACCGTCAATTGAAAAGTGACTTTTGTTTATGTGTCAATTTTGTAGAGCTTGCCAAGCCTGCGTGCTCGTCATAGCTCACGGCTTGCGTGTGCGACAAAAGTAAGGGTATACTGGGGTATTAATTAAAGTTCCTTACGCTTGTTAATGTGTGAATACCTATATTTAATGTGTTGGAGAAAATATTTGTTTGTAAGTTAAATAGAAGTGGTTTATATTTAGTTTGTGCAAATAAAAAGTTGTGTCCTGGTAGGAAGTTCAACAAGGTCGTTCTACATAACAGGTACAGAATAAGGGTAATAAATAGCTTAAAAAAAATCGTAATGGTAATAATTGTTTGCAATGCTTTTTAATAACTTTATAAATATGAATTTGAGAGATAAATTACCAATTTTATTGAACTTTTAGTGAAGTTTATCAGAGAAACTTAAAAAAAAACTAACAATGGGTCTGGGTGGCCTTGAAATATTCTTGGATTTATAACATCAAATTTCCTATATGGAAGATGAGAGATAAGGAATTCTGTATATATACATTCATATACACAGTTTGTTAACTTAGAATAATAAGCACCTGCAGTACTTTGAACTACATTAATGCAAATCCAAAAATGCTTTATTATTACATAGTATAACGGATGTGTTCTACTATCCATAAATGCTTACGCTTTCTGTAGTACCGCGAATTTTGTAGGCCATGTTAGGTTCTCTCTGGTACCCTCAAATTAGAATGTTATTGTACTTGTTGTGAATAACCCATACCAAGATTTCTTCATTAGTGGTCTTATTTCTCATAATAGAAGGTTATGTTGAGTGCCTATATTGTTTGACTGGAATGTGAATACTATAAATAAAAAATCATAACAAAGGTAACAAACATAAAAAGAACATACTGAGGAATTGAGAACCTCCTTTTTTAATGGAAATGAAAATAGAATCCTATTTGCAATGAAATTCAAAGATAATTTATATTTTATTTTTTTGAGCTACAATCTTTTATAAAACATTCAGCAATATGGTGCATAAAAACTCTATGCTCTTGTGCAGGTAAAGTAGCACAGAAAGCTAGAGTGCTTCTCAAGTTAAAAACAATATATTACTGTGAATTAAACTTAGTTTTTGAAACTCTAAAGCCTATGATTCTCACAAAGTATTGCTATAGTATTAACATTGTTTGAAGAATGACATCATAGTCTCCGTTGTAAGACAATGTTGTGAAGCAACCCTATTATAACAAACTTTTCCCACCCAATGTTTAGATGAGTTTATATTATATGAAATTATGTTTGTATAATATGAAGACCTTTTGAATTGTCAATTTTTGATTCTGACTAATTCAAATAAAAAAAATAAACTTGTTTACTACGCCAAAATCAAATTTATTGTATTAAGGTAATCCAAATTCATATTAATTTTATAGTTGTATATCATTAAAACATCAGTTGTTTTGTTTTCATTATCATCATCAGCCTATGTCTCTCTATTGCTTGATTTAGGCAATCCCCAACACCTTTCACCATATATAATCCTTTGCTTTCTGCATCCAGCCACTTCCGGCTATCCTTATTAGGATTTCTTTGTTTTACAGATTAGATTTTTTGGCTTTAATTCTTTTCAACAATTGAAATTGCTTCTCTAACCATTTAACTATTCCAACTAGGCTTAAACTTGAGCTAGGAGATGGTTCACATCAATAGTTTTAAACCTCTGATTATAAATTTTTCACACTATACCCTAAAGCATTAGGCTATTGACTTTTTAGTTGAACAATAAGTTAATGTTTTATTATAAAACTCTGGAGTAAAGAAGAAACAGACCACTTCCGTGTCACTAAAACAAAAACTTCTTTAAAATAAGTTTGTAGGAAAATAATTCATTACAATCCAATATGGTTGTCTAACATTCTAATCTGAAAGGCTATTTACTTAGCTGTTTAGTAAAATTCAAATTTTTGATGGCACTGTCCAGATGATGTATATTAGCATAGTTGTCTACCAAATCCAATGACCTACAGTAAAATCTCTGTAAGTTGAACTTCAACAGAATGTCAAAGTTGAGTTATATTTTAGGGTCATTCTTAACTGCCAATCCTTGAAATCGTTCAAAAAAATGGGGTTATTTGGTTGTATTTTCTTTATTTCTGATATTGTTTCATAGTCTAAACCAGTTTCAATTTTTCTGTTGCAACAAGGATAGTTTTAGTGGTAGTGCCATGGTAGTTTCAATGACATAATTTTTTTTTTAATTCATTTTGTTACTACAATCTGTCTCCTTTAGTAGGGACATTCAGCAGTATGTATGGCATTAGGATTTGTTGTCTTGCTCGGTATACAACCTGTGTTGCATCTGATATTGTTTTCAGTATTTTACTGTTTCAGAAAGTCGTGCGGTATTCTTCGTTTGAGATGTGTTCCATGTCCATCAATGCCTGTGCTAATACATTGGAGTGGTTTGCTGTACGGTCTTTTGTGTCTTGACATATCGCACTATCTCCTGTTTAACTGTAGGGATATAAGGACCTTGTGTAACAATTCATTTGAGACAAACCAAGGGGCTTTGGTTATCACTGCAATGTTTTGTTTTGGAACCATTGCAGTATTTAAATATTGGAGCCGGAAGCACAGAGTTGGATCCCATTTGTCCATATAGGTTTCAATATTGCTTAATAAAGTTTTAGTGACATTAATGAAAAAAATTTAGGTCAATTTTGACAAAAACTGTCATAATTGATTTGAGAGGCCAGAAATATATCTCTTCTTTTGAAATTGGTTAAAAACTGAGTCCCATCTTAGTTTTTTCATGCATTGGACCTTGGATTTCGAAGATTTGCTAACTGGGTAACTCTTGGCAATCGTTGCCATGATGATGAGATGCAGGGAAATAGCATGTCAATGTTAATCTCATACTTGGGGCGTACAAAAAAGTGCATATCATGTAATCTGCCTCCGGAAGGTCCGAGTGAAAGTTGTTAAAACATTCTATCCGAATGCTGCTTTCAACGGGAAGGTAAGAGGCGAGAGATTATAGTAAAATATTTTTTTTTAATAAATACAATCGAATTTAAAAATGTCATTGAAAGACATGGCGACTACAAATTAATATGCGCTCTCATAATAGTAGTAGATAGTTATATAGTGCCCGTTACAGCACAATATAACTATCGTGTGTAGTTATTTCTTTTCGCTCGTCTATGTATTTGGTATGAGCATCGCGGACGGAATTTCACTACAAACTTTCTAAAAGCGCAATTCGCTTATGTTAAACGCAGGGCTGACCGTTATGTTATCATGTACTAGACGTACACTTTTTTTTTCTATCTAACCGACTTACAATAACGACGAGGTTCTCAATTAGTCTGTATTTATGACCTTGGCCGCAAGCTTGATTTTACAACTGTGTCAAAATGAACATTCAATGACATATTCGGCTGTTTATTTTGTTAGTTTTGGTATCGCTTTCAGCTGGCACAAACAATCCAATACTGGTTCAATCAATACATAACTAGCTGACCCGACAGACGTTGTTTTCCCATATATTTTTTTTAAACGAAACAATGCTGATTGGCGGTTGGAAAGTAGCCCGACTTACTTCTTATTACCTTATTATCAGTTTCTGCCATTGAAAGACCCGTCAAAATTGGTCTAGCCGAGTCCAGAGATTAGCCGAAACAGAGAAAAAAATTGTAAAATTATTACATTATTTTTTTACATTTGAAAAAAAAATAGTATATGTACAGTATATTCATCCATATGCATTTAGTAAAAAGTGGTTCTTTTGATATTACAAACAGACATTCCAATTTTATTTATTTGTGTGTATATTCCAATTATGCTTATATATTAAAGCTAGAGATCGCTTTTAAAGATAAAACGCAAGGCATTCATCGACACCAACGCCAACCGTTAACGGTACGACTGTACGCTTTTCGCGTTTTTTTTATTAAAGCGCAACCATAGACTTGTGTCCGTACATTTTTTCAATGTACTGTAATTGTTTACTTTATTTTGTTACCTCTACAGTTACATTTCTTTTAATGCCGCATTTTTGAAGGTGGTGTTCGAGAATGCTTCGGTTAACGCGTCGTAGACACCCCGTTGCGTTGTTATTATTTTGTCTTCTCGTATCTTTCCCACGTACTATCAACCATTCTCCAGCGGTGTTTCTTAAGCGGTACGACTGGAGACAGGTTTTGGAGACCTTCGCCGAGCCTTCTCCTTTTTCTAAGGCCGGCAACGAACCTGCAGCTACCCCAGTGTTAAAGATGTTTATGGGTGACAGTGATCACTTAAGATCAGGTGAGCCTACAGCGCTTTGTATGCACTATACACTAAGACGGTTAAAATAATAATTACCAGTAGTTAGTGTTGGCGTTTCCGTAGGCAATTTGTATCAGTCCAGGAGATTACACTAATAACTACATCACTCGATCTTGTATTTTCTCAATTTAAATCCGTGACCGTGGAGTAATTTGTGACGTAGTTTTTTCATTCAATTCCGTCCGTTCATAAGCCATTGTTGAGAGATTAACGACATAACAGCTGTCACTGGAGTAACCATGCTTTGTAATATTGCTTATTTTTTAGACGATTTAAGGTCAAGCCACACAGCGAGCTGTGTTGTAGCGTAGCGTCGGCGAGAAATGCCAGTTGTAATGTACTAATTAATATAGAGTATCACACAGAGACTAGCCGCGACGTCTTTGTCTCTGTAGCTCTGTGTGTGATGCTTTATATTAACTAGTACATTACAACCTGACGCGTTGTTCACGACAACGCTATGGTCAACGCTACGCACCGCTCGCTGTGTGGCTTGACCTTTAAAAAACATAAAACCTATCTCAAAGTGCGATTTTATCGGTAAAAAGCTAAACCCGTATAATTATTTATTTAATAAAAATAAAATCAATGTATGTACCATTTATGCACTTTAGCCATCTTATAGGTTCAGTTCATTGATCTCTTTACTAAAAAACTATTTGGACGGGAATCGATGTTTTGTTAAACCGTTTCTGTAGCACGGGTGCCACGCTGGAGCTCGAGATATTATATACGAGTATGTTCCGTTTTGGAAATTGAGTGACGCAAAAGGAAAATCCAAAGATGGATAAAACATATGGATTACGGTTTCCAAAACAAATGCAACTGTATAAATTTGAAATTGGAATTCCTAACCAAAGAGGGCATACATATATTTGAGATCAAAGTGGCCAGTACGACACTTACCTAATAATTGTTATAGTCATGATTGTAATTTATTGATATGTATATATGTAAATAGGTTTATGTATGCAGGTGTATTTATATATTAGTTATTTTAGTCCGCCATTTTGTACACTTTCATTTTGTGCTAATAAAGATTAAATAAATAAATAAATTTAGACAGCTGCATCGTTGTTTGTACGTCCATAAACGGACTGTCCGATAAATTTCAAATATCTGGTGACTCTCACTGTCCCGTCAGACGGAAGCGACAGCTCGACGCGGTTTCTCTCTGTTCCGATGTCATAACCGTGTAACCATCGGCACGGTTCCGATTACGTTCCTCTCTTTGTTTCGCCATGTAATGAGTTTTTAATAATTTTACAAGGGTCTTAGAGCAGAGGATCCCAGACTTGTTCTCATAGACTAAAAATTTATATTAGATGTTATAATTGTAGGTGGAATGAAATAATCCAATAAATAGTACACTCGCTTTATTGAGCGTAACTTTGTATAAAGAATTATTTTAACGAATACTGTGACAAGTGCGCGTCCTTGCCATCGTCTTTTTACAAAAACTAATTAAAAGTCATATTACAAACTAATATAATAAAATTATTGTTCACAATGCCAAGTCTATGTTAAGAACAACTAAATTATTAATTATGAATTAAAGATACAATAAGGTTCAGGTGAAACACTAAGATATCATCGAAAGTAGTTATTATGCATTACAATCGTTGTGTGCCATGTGTTGCCAGCTAACATATATTTTCAAAATTTAGTTGGTTCCGGTGGAACCCCATTAGCTATAATTTTACCATACTCCCAAGGTCGGTTAACCAACGGTTAATTACACTTGACGCATGCAAGTTCATTACAATAAAAAATGAATCATCAAAATCCGTTGACGTAATATTGAACTATTCGTCCATATGTCGCACAGATACTAAATGCAAATTTAACACATATGGTTTTCTTATGGCTGTCATTGTCAGAAGTTGACCAAATTGAAATGGGACGCACCAGATTTCAAATAAAAAAGATTCATCTAAATGGATTCATCCAGTCGTAACAAACACGAAAGCAGTTGAAAAAAAATCGATATATATTTAAAATGACTTCTCGATGAGGAAAAGACGTTGACTGCAATAGTGATCAATTTCAAGTCGAACGACTTCAGTAGTGTTTCGTGAGACAAGTTTTTCTAGAGTTGCGACATTCTGTCGTAATGGGAGCGTCTTTTGCTTCGTTTCCTGTCACCTGATTTGGCAAGCAGATAACCTGCTCTCTTTTGACCTAAAAACTTACTCGCATGCAACTTGCTAAGCGTCTCGTTACAGGTAAATCCTGTTATTAGTCTAATATTTACGCGTCTAATGGGATTATGTCGTGTAACTTCAACTTACGTAATGGACGTACATAAGATGTGATGATAATTTTATGGTACATTACTTCTGTAAGTCGAACTTAAATCGAGTTATAGTGTTTTATATAACGACTTCAAAAAAGAAGTAGGTTCTCAATTCGTCTGTTTGTTCTTCATGCTGAGTGAGAGATCTTTCGGCTGAGTGAATCGATTCTTTTTCATTTAAATGATGGTGGGTCCCATTTCAATTTGGTCCTGGTCTAATATTGGCATATAGGAGAAAACCATACAAGTCTTATCGACGAATAACTTAAAAACACTCCAACCGATTTCGATGATATTTTATTGGGAACATTTACTTCAAGAGTAGTTTGTTGAGAGTTTGGTTATCAATCAATCAGCCCGTATCTTCCCACTGCTGGGTATAGACCTCCCTTTTTTCACGACATACACTTCGATCCTGTGCTGCCCGAAACCAATGCAGCTGACGATGATGACTAACGGGCTGGTAGTCTGCCCACTGATCGGCGTCCCTGTCTTGACCACCATTCGGTTACTGCCCTGGTCCACCGACCGTCTTCTCTCCTAGCCAGGAGTTTGGTTAGGTTCTCATTAATTGTATTTCGCAATATTCCTACGATAATTCTTAATTAGAAAGAGCATAAACGATTAAGGTTTGATTCGAATTAAAAAAAAAACGGTTTTTATTTTTGCTCGTAAATATACTTGTGCATTGTACGCATCATTCAAGCGTTGAATTAAGTGAAGAGTAAGTGAAAAGTGATATAAAAGGTAAGCGGTCTCAGAGAACCGAGCGTGAATAATGACGAATTATTAAAAACACCAGCTCAGCGAATCAAGACAAAACCATCCTTGGAAAGCAAACCATAACCGGAACGAGATGGAAGAACGGTTCGTGATAGGAGTGCACGATAGATATCGATATTATATAAAATATCAATATATGGGCGCGATATATCGCTTCAATCCGATATTATCGAATCATCTAATATCGATATATTTCATCCGAAATACGAAATTAAATAAAAAAGCATTCCATTCTTTCTTTTATTTGTGTTTGACAACTTGAATAATATACAACCTTACTTGCGCTTCCATCACGAAGAGTGTAGTGTACTACTAGTGTATGTTACTACACTCCTACTCTTCACGATGGTAGGACTCCTTGTATAAATTTTAAAATGTATGTAGTCTGTACTGCTAGCAGAATGAAATCGTATAGTCTGGACTGGTATCCGAAGCGAGTACCTCTGTTACGCGCCGAGTACTCTATTAGTACAAAACTTTTCTAATATTTATTAAATATTAAGTGCTAATTAATTATAAACAAATTTCGATATATGAAATATATTGATATATTTGTACAATATATCGCATAGTATCTATTTAACGATATATTATTTAGAAAAATATATCGATATTTTTTTGGCATGAACATCCCTAGTTCGTGGCCACTTTCGAATCGAATTATTGGACCACCGACTTATTAGTGGTGAGAAAAATTTATAATTTGAATTTGAGGCGCAATGGACGTTGGTCAATTGTGGTCATTTGGTTCTTATGTAACAAACGAAAAGACTTTCACAAACTGTAATAATCGATTTTCAATCTTGATACTTGAAACTGTTTCTCTTCATATTGCCTTTCACGTGGTTTAGATAGATGCGACTCCTTGCGTCGGTTCTATATATATGCTATTGTTAGAATTTTTAGGACCCAATTGAAATGGGATATTACCAAAAAAAGAATTATCAAAATTGGTCGAAAGTTATGAGGTAACAAACATAAAAAGTAATACAGACGAATTGAAAACCTTCTCCTTTTTTGAAGTCGGTTGAAAAGCTAAATGGAGACTGCCGGCAGTCTCCAAGTTTTCAAGTCGGAGACAGTTATTGAGAGATGAACGTTCAGTGAGTTCAGTGACATCACTGGGCCCTGCAAAACCAGGAGTCAGCAACCTTTTGAGTTGGAAAGTTTTTAAAGAGCCAAAATTGTTTTGTGTGCTGAAAAATTAAATTGGCATCATGATGGTCGATATTTGCTAGTTTGGGATGGCGTACCACTGGCACGGCAATCGTGTATGTGTTACTATTTGACATATTTGGTAATGATGAAATGATAATTTATATGATTGGTATCGCAGTTGTTGATATTTTCTAGTTCATATACACTCGTGAGCAAAAATAAAGGATCGTAATAAAAAAGTTCGCTTAGGAAAGTTTGAATATCTCGGAAGATAAAGACGCTGGCTAACTAAAATAAATTGTGCATAAAATAAATTTTAGTACTTAGTGTCGCCACAAGGAGGCAACACTAAATATTAAAATTTAAATAACAATAAAATTTAATGACAATACTGTATTATCTAAGTATACGTAAGATATCCTTTTCATTTAAGTTTATGTTTTTTTATGACATATATATAAATTAATAAAAATAT
This sequence comes from Meandrusa payeni, assembly GCA_029286785.1. Classification (NCBI taxonomy): domain Eukaryota; kingdom Metazoa; phylum Arthropoda; class Insecta; order Lepidoptera; family Papilionidae; genus Meandrusa; species Meandrusa payeni. Next base: position 1,289,355 of record JAGSMX010000023.1, read on the forward strand.
TTTATTTTATGGATATTTAATAGTCTATCATGCACAATTTATTTCAGTTAACTAGCGTCTTTATCTTCCGAGATACTTTCTTTACCTTCCGAGAGACTTTCTTAACCGACCCTTTATTTTTTTTATCAAAGGTTTCACTATGGAGACTAAATCTACATTTTCATTTAAAAAAACAGACTAAAAATACAATGAAATTAGTAACACCTTTTGTGAGCCAAGAAAACTTGACCCCAAATCAGTGTTATTACGTAAATACCTTAGTCATTCTAAAACCTTAGCAACTTGAGCACTAGGTATTAGTTGTGTTCATTGAAGGTTACATTGGCCGCTTTACTCCACCGGTTAAATTAAACCGTATCGATAATAGTTAACTGTTACGCGAACAGTTAACCGAGCGTGTACAATTATACTGTTACGATGTCTGAATTAATGGCACTATGTCGGTTCTTTACCAAGTTCATTCATTATAGAACGATACAGTTTAAAAGCGATAAAGCGTCAATAGCCTAATAATGGCTTAGGGTACGGCCTGCGAATCGTGAGGTCGTGGGTTCGAATCCACCATTCGAGTATTCACTATTACTTGGCGCGTTATGGAGAAATTATGAGATTGATTACAGTGCAGACTCCGTCTACCGTGGTTAAACGATCCAGCTTAGCCCGGGTGCGGAATCAACGAAATAAACGTATTCGGCTAGGTTGGGCGCCATTTGGAAAATTCTGTACCATCTTCAATTCTATCTATATTAATCAATACCTCAATGCCAGAAGACGAAAGTCTTCAACCAGTGTATCCTCCCAGCTATGACCATATTTTTGTTTTCGAGTGGAAAATGTTCAAAAATACCCGGACTTCTAGAGAAGGCGGCGGTTATGCGTCCACCGAGAGGTTTAGTGAGTAAAAAACTCATTATGCCACTCCGGCACAATCCTAGATGCACGTCCTATGCGAAGTACTCCCACGGCACATTCGCAGTGCTAAAGCAAAACGGAACCACTCCGAGTTGCGCCTCTCGCGGTCATTTGTAGGAAGACAAGCCCTTGTCGCCCACGATCTCATGGTCCCGGATAAGTCTTACGACTGGCAGTTTTGACCTACGACCGAACTGACTGCCTACTTCACTAACTTCTTAAAATGCCTCTCCGACACTTTAAATAGAAGAAGAATTCGAGACATTTTCAACCGACTTTAAAAGGAGGAGGTTTGTTACTGCATAACTTTCGACTGGGTGAACCGATTCTGATGATTTTTTATTTATTTCAAAGCTGATTCTTCCCGTGCGGTCCAATTTAAATTTGGTTTAATTTTGACATTGGGATCCATGTGAAAACCATATAAATCTAAAATAAGCATGAAGTATTTGCGTATCACGCCAACAGATTTTGATGATTCATTTTTATTGGAAAGGATGTACTCTAAAAATAGTTTGATGAAAGTTAGGTTAGGTGTAGAAAAGGTTGGCTTTGCCTCGGTAGGGGAGCTAGTTACAAGAAAACCCTTTATCTTGAATTTAGGTTTATTCGGACACAAAATTAACAGTTTTGTACAATGGCTACCGGTGGAGACGTCTAACGTTTTTAATTAATGTTGGCAATATTTAGTGTTGCCAACATGCTGCGCGCCTAGAAAGGGCAAAACAAGTTTACTAATACAAACACTTTATAGATGTAATTAGCAAAATTTTAAATTGGTTCTCTATAGCATAAAACATTCAAAATTAAAAAGCTTTTATCAAGTTAACTTTAGATTGATACAATTGAAGAACAAATATTATTTAAATGCTTGAGGTTATACATATAAAAAGAGAACTGAAAGTTAGTTTCATAACATTCAAGAAAAATATTATTCAAATGCAACATACCTATATCAAGTTATTAATTACTATAATATTAATAAGTAATTACTACTAATTTACACTGAGGTAATTAGAACACTAGAATTACATATACATGCATTTTGTCTTTAACTTATGCTTTTATAAAACAATTTTTGTTCAATTATGTAGGCATGCTATTTTATACCACATGTTTCATAGATACATGTATTTTGTTATTATGATATAAAAACAATCATTTATATTTATGTATGTATTATGCTGACTATATACAAGCCATTAATAAAATATGTTTTATGAATTATAATATATAAATATTCTTGCAAAACATTTTATAATTATACAAAATTATCCTTTTAATTAAGGTTAAAAGTTATTTCCTTATTTTAAAAACAAACCTTTATTTTTACCTTTCTTATAACTATAAAATAGAGTTAGGCATTAACGAGAGCACTAACTGGGAAAATAAGTATAGTCATGTATTACATAGCAATAACTAAATAGGTAGTTACTAAGAATGTTATTCAAAATACTTAACATTAAGAGCTTACTTTATTGGGAATAAACATACTTTGGTTATGGATCTAACATGTGATTTACCATTTGCTGTCATCAGTTCAAAAGCACGTACTTTCTGATCAGTGCCAGGGAATACCTTTGTAATGCGGCCCATAGGCCATGTAAGAGGAGGAGTATTGTCCTCTCGCAACAAAACTAAATCACCTATCTCAACATTAGGGCATTCAACTTTCCATTTAGGCCTAGACTGCAAAATGTTAAGGTAGTTTTGATGCCAGTATTTCCAAAAGGATTGTACCATTTTGTTTGTTACGTTCCATAGCCTGAGCTTTGTAATGGGTGTATTACTGAGGTCGTGCTGCGGTAGAGAAACTAAAGATCTACCCGTTAAAAAATGACCTGGGGTGAGGTAACAAAAATCATCACTGTTAGACGATAGTGGGATGAGCGGTCTGGAGTTCAGAATCGCTTCTATTTGAGCAAGGACTGTATTTAATTCTTCGTAAGTAAGTATATTAGCACCAAGCACACGCTTTAAATGGTACTTTGTGCTTTTAACGGCCGCTTCCCACAGGCCACCAAACACAGGGGAGTATTTTGGAATGAAGTGAAATCGTATATTTGACTGAGCACTGACATTACTCACCTGGGCTTGGTGTTCCGAGGAACGAAGCACCTTGTATAAATCAGCCAATTGGTTCCTAGCTCCAACAAAGTTACTTGCATTGTCACAAAATATGTCATGTGGAAGACCTCTTCTAGAAATAAATCGTTTGAGGCATGCGATAAATGTGGGTGTACTCAAATCAGAGGCTAACTCAAGGTGGACAGCTTTGGTAGTGAAACAAACGTATACACATATATATCCCTTCGATATTACAGATTTCCTTACCCTTGCGTCATTCTCTGCGAGGGTAACGAACCCATGAGCTGTTTAGAGGCTTCAGCTTTAATTTAAAACAAGTTATGCATTTATGAAGCACCTTTTAACATGACGAAGGCCATTAAGTAACCAAAATCTACTATTTAAATTAAATAATAAAAGCTTGGGCCCTGCAAGCAAGCCAAGCAAGCCTTGGGCCAAGCATGGGAGATCAGAATGTTGAAGACGCCCTCCTACTCTCATTATATTTTCGTTGTCTAGGAACGGGTGTAAAGTTAGCAAGGGTCCTGAAAGGCTTTCATTGTTTTTTAACAATTCAATCTCTTTACAGAAGTGTACATGCTGTTCATTTTTTAAGATCAATGTGAAAGCACTTTCAAGCTCTTTACTAGACAAGTACGTGGAATAGACACGTTTCGACTTATCTTTGCTTTTGCAATTATTATAAAATCGCATGATATATGCAGTGATCCTAATCATTTTGTTAATATCAGAAAATCTTTCAAACAAATCTGAGGGATCCTTGCCACGGGCAAAGCAGTAGAACAAACCTGAGTCTGTTTTATTTCTGGAACAGCTGCTTGGGTAACTTCTGGAGCCATGTTGTTGAACTCATTGATAAATTCATACTCACGATTATGTAGAAATGCGGGGCCATTCCACCACATTGTATTTTGTGCGAGGTCTTGTGGAGCCACTCCTGGTAATGCAGTCAGCAGGGTTTTCTTGAGAGGCAGCATAATGCCACGTGCAGCCTGTTGTCAGCTGAGAGATGACCTTCACACGATTCGCTACATAAGCCTCTAGTTGCGTGAGTTGGCTATGAATCCATGCTAACACTATTTTAGAGTCAGAAAATAAACACACATTGTGCACAGTTACCTTAGCAGAGATGCAGTCATATACCTTTTTGCAAGCTTTGAAAGCAGCAGAGCAGCATTCAGTTCCAGCCGGGGATGGTAAGCTTCTTGCCGAGGAAGGATTTACTCTCGACTTGGAGCAAAGTAAGCACATGCATACTTTACCATCATCATTAATTACTCTTAAGTATATGCAACACCCATAAGCCATTGAAGAGGAAGCATCGGCAAACCCAATTAGTTGTACAGTTACTGCTGTAGCAGTAGGTATGTTTCTTTGAAGTGTTATAGGCAACATATTATTTAAGCTTTCCACAAACAACAACCATTCCTGTTGCAGATCCTCAGTCAAGGGAGAATCCCAATCTGCTTTGGCGGACCACGTTTTCTGTATGAAACTTTAGCTGTTACAATAATAGGAGTTATATACCCAGGTGGGTCAAAGAACTTCGATATGTAACTTAATACCTCTCGTTTTGTTATATTTTTTTTGACGAAAGGTTCTGGGCATGTTATGATAAAGCTATCATTTTGAACATTAAATTGAACACCCAATGTTTTCAAATTAAAATTTTCTGCTTCTAATTGAATATTATTAAATTGCCTCTCTTTTTCTGGTACATTTTGCAGAATCTGAGGAACATTAGAAGCCCATTTGTGTGCTTGGAAATTACCCTTTGCAAGCAGAGAAACTAATTGACCCTTTGCCTCAATTATTTTGTTAATATCGTTCTCAGCATGCAAGATGTCATCAACATAGGTTGAATTTTTGAGAATAAAAGAAGCTAGCGGTAGTTCCTCTTTGAACAGCCGTGAAAGCTCATCCAGACAACGTGTAGCCAGGAAACTGGAACTTTTGAGTCCATAGGTGACTGTATTCAGCCTGATACTTTTGATCTCAGCGTTGGGATTGTCTCTCCACAGGATGCTCTGCAATGAAGTATGCAAGGGATTTAATTTCACACAACGGTACATTTTTTTCAAATCAGTAGTGAACATATGTTCACCAAAGCGAAACAACATAAGTATTTCAAATAAATCGCGTTGAACAACTGGCCCTTTAAGCAGGATATCATTAAGAGATATTTTTTTATTAGTCCTCATTGAGCCATCAAATACAGCACGCAGTTTAGTGGTTGAGCTACTCTCATTGAAGACAGCGTGATGAGGCAGAAAGTAAATAGGATCATTTATAAAATCGTATTCCTGTATGTCTATATAGTGACCGTGACCAAGTTCAATAATCTCATCAATAAATTTTTTATATTGAAGAAACAAAGTTTCATTTTTGTGGAGTTTTTTCTCCAAATTTAAAAACCTTTTAAGTGCAAGGTTAAAAGAATCCCCCAGATGTTCATTTACTTGCTCTAGTGGTACCTTTAATGGCAAATCTACCTGAAACTGATTGTCAATTAACTTTGTTGTACTTTGAAATATTTCTTCACATAAGTCAGTTTCGGGAGATTTCTCACTAAATATTTCTGGTACCTCTTCAATTTTCCAGAAACGCTGCAATGTATCCTTTATGTTTGAATCGCAAGTAGTACATAGTAAGGTTACCTGGTCTGATAGCTCATGAGATGTATTTGGTATAGTCCCACCTATGACATATCCTAATTTGGTGTTGATGAAGCACGGTGATTGAGCGGATGAATCAGCTGATGGCTCACTGCTATTAGGCAGCTGTAATTGTTGGTTTGGTAGGAGCACCCGAAAGAACACATCACAACCCATTAGCATATCTATATTGCTTGGTACATTGTAGCTGTCATCTGCCAATTGTATACCAGGAGGTATATTGAATTGCTGAAACTTTTGTTGTGGTAATTTGCAAGTAATTTGTTCTACAACATTGCAATTGACAGACAATTTGAATGAATTGACTAGAGAATGAACTTCTAGAGGAATACTATATTTTATTTTGTTGTTAACATTTGTAATTCCAATAATGTTAACATTATTTTCCATCGGCTTGAGTCCCAGATTGTAAATCACTTTTGAAGTGATGAATGAGACTTGTGATCCCGTATCAAGCAGAGCTTTGATGTGCATGGCCGTCCCATCAGATTTAATTAATTTTATTTTAGCTGTGGGAAGTAAGGTCAGGTTATTACACATAGTTTTATTTGTTAGCAAAGCTACTGGGGATTCCTTTTCCTGATGAAGCAGGGAATTATGAGTATTTTTGCAGGTCTTACACCTGAAATGGAACCTACATTTGCCTTTGTGCTCATTGAGGCATGTGGTGCACAAATGATTTTGCTTGACAAAGCTTATTCTGTCAGTCACTGGTATTAATTTGAATTTTGGACAGTTAAAAAGTTTGTGTGTAAAATCACACTTGCAATACTTGCATGAAGTTGCAGGAGAGGGCTTGTGTGCTATGTTGACAGCAGCAGACTTGTACTTGTAGCAAGGCTGGTTAGCATTGCCATCAACACTTTCCTGTGCCAAGGCTCTTCGCCAAGGAATTCTAAAACTCCTTTACCTTGGGTGTTGACTTCAAGTCCCGCTCCATTTGATAGGCTTTCCCTGTATAATTATCTAATTTACGAGAAAGAATGCATATAAGTAAGGGATCCCAACTATCAACATTAGTATCCAAGTTTTTTATAGCTGCCAAGTGCTGTTTTATCTTTGAAATAAATTCTCTCAGTGACGGTGCAGAGGGTTTTGTAGGATGTAAATCTAATAACTGAAAAATATGATCATTCAAAATTAACACCCTATTATCATATCGGTCCCTGATGATGTTGATTGCTTCGTGTAACTTTCTCTAGTTAAAGGCAAATTTTTAATTAAATCAAAAGGTTCAGATTTTAAAAGCTTCTGAGGTAGTACAACCTTTGTATATTATCTAAAGCTGGATTGTTGTGAACAACTGAATTAAAATGTTAATAAATTGTAAATACTCACAATATTTGCCGGAGAAAGGTGGTATTTCTATGTTTGGCAACTTTGTTTGAGCCATGGGCATTGGGGACTTTGCTGAAGAGTTTGTACCACTGTATTCTAATTGCAGCTTAGCTATTGCGTCATTAAGACGAGCCAAACTGTCAGTGTACCCGTCTTCTTGCTCAGCCACATTTTCGGAATCATCTGGATTTAACACCAGAATGTCGATGTTCATCGACTCGTAGTCCTTGAATGAGGTCGCGAGACGATCCCTTTTTGCTTTTAGCACGGCTAAACCTACTTTGCAAAATTCTTCAGAGGCAACATAGTTGTGAATACGAGTCAGGGACGCCTTTATGTATCCCCTGGCACTGATGAGACCTTTTAGCTTGTCTGAACTCATGATTTGACAAAACAAAAGACACTGTCAACTATAACTTAATAACTAATTTAGTAATAAAGCTTGAGGTAACTGTTAACAAAATGGCCGCAACTTAGTTTAAACTTATAGTCCAAAATTCTTGATGAAACTGACGCTTTTCTTGATTAAATCCTTGTCAAAATATAATTTCTCCACAAAACAAATGTAGTTATGCTTACTCCTTGCTTGGGTGCTCGCAGACTTCGAAGAAAACTTATTGCGAAGTTCTGATAACCACGTGTAGAGGTTATTATCCAAGAAATTATCTGAAATTGTGTCTTGAAAAGGTAATACTCGCTTGTAATTTTCTGGAACGTTTTGCGTGCGTGAATTAATTGCTGCGCTGATACCAAACGCAGAGTATATGCAAAAAAAAATTTTAGCACACACGTGGAGTTCCGATGTTAGCCCAACGCCATACCACTTCAAGAGGCAAACCAAATATCTATAGATCGCAGATTGTTTAACTTTTCCTTTCGAAGGACCATGTAGAAAAGGTTGGCTTTGCCTCGGTAGGGGCTAGTTACAAGAAAACCCTTTATCTTGAATTTAGGTTTATTCGGACACAAAATTAACAGTTTTGTACAATGGCTACCGGTGGAGACGTCTAACGTTTTTAATTAATGTTGGCAATATTTAGTGTTGCCAACATTAGGTTCTGATTAAGTTTTGATTCTTACGATAATTTAGACATACAAAGAGCGTACACGTAATAGCGTTTAATGTTTGATTAGATTTGAAGTCGGTTTTTGTTTTAACTCGGAACTATACATGTGGAACTCGCGTCCATGTTTCGATGCGTTCGTGTATCGCTTTACGGACTTACGCCATAGCGCGCCTCTCACAGGTCCAAGCGAGGCGATATGACTTGTCTTTACGCAATACATATTTCACCAATTCGCACAGCGCTATTCACATCATTCATTGTTTCTTCATTTATTGGCGGTCACAAGCACACGTGTCTTATTTATTTATTTACAACATCCACAATTCATAGAAATACATAGTTATATATAGATGTTGACGTCATAGGCGACGACTACGCAACCCCACGGGGCCTCAAATCTGCTACACGAATTGTTTACAAAATTAACATTCATTGGCATTGTATTGGTCGATATTTGCTAGTTTTAGTGATCTTAGCTCATTGGTGCCACGATTGTTTACCGATATCGAGTCACTAGCACGCCTATCGTATCTGATTTCGCTTATTTTTTTTTTGTTATTTTTGTAAAAAGGTTGCTAACAATATTTTTTTGTATTTTTTTCACAAATATTGGTGAAATGATAATTATTACGACTGTAATAGATCGGTTTCATATTAAATGTCACTCGTGTTAGCTGGAAACACATATACATACACACAATAACTCCTTCCAATGATATCTTAGTGATTTAACTAAACCTTATCATATCTTTATTTCATAATGAATGATTTAGTTGAACATCACATAGACTTGTCATTTTAAACAATAATTTAACTTTATTAGTTTGTAATCTGTCTTCTAATTCATTTTTTATAAAGATTGTGAGGACGCACAGCTGTGACGGTATTCGTTAAAAATAATTGTTCGTACAACGTTACGCTGTCTCAATAAAGCGAGTGTACTAGTTATTGGACTATTTCATTCCACGAAACCTACAATTATAACACTGGTAAAACCGCCACAATTTCGCTATTATAATTAAGTCAAAGTGACATCATAGTTGTAGATTTTTGCTTGCTTTAGTCATCTGCTTGTTTATTTCATGCCAGCTTTTTCGATGATGAATCACATTCCAATATTGTTGCAATTGTTAACATTTGCTAATCACTCGTACATAATGACTTATGTCCCGACAAAATGTCCCGTTACGTTTCAATCGATTAATCAATGTAATAAAAACATTATAACTACCATTAAATTACTGACCAATGATTGATCATTATCATTCAAGTAAATTCCAGTTACACTCTTACAGTGTTTAAATAATAAAATTAAATAGCCTTTATTGACTTTAGATTTCTTTACAATAAATAAATACTCTTTTGTTATACAACAATGTATTACATTTTAAATAAACAATTTAAAAAAAAAAACAAAATCAAAGGTTACCTGGAAGAAAATGCTACATAGCATTAAGTTCGTCTTTGTACATGTATTTTGGTGCATTAAAGAATTATCTTATCTTACCTACTTACTATAAACTAAATTAATTTGGTACTCTTATTGGTTGTGGAACAGCTTGTCGGTCGACAAAGGCCTCCTCTAAAGATTGTCACGTACGTATGTTTAGCTAACTCGCTCCACAGCGGACCAGATATTCTCCTAAAGTCGTCTATCTTTTGATTTGTCTATCTCTATTTCTTTTTCCATCTCTTGGATTTCAATCAGTTATGTAATAACTTGTAGGTCTTGTGGAATGAAATAGTACAAGCGTTTAACGTTTGATTCGATTAATAATATATAAATTAATAATAAAGTCTGCTTTTGTTTTTGCTCGTAAATTTACTTGTGAATTCCGAAGTTGGCGACCACTGTCCTAGACCATTTATTTGTAATTATTGTTGATGTATTATAATTTATCTGAATTAGCTCGGGTGCCCTTCTTCAACGAGCACGTTGTCATTATGGAGTAGTTACCTAGTCTTGGATTATCAGAAACCCACTAAAATCACAATCAATAAGGATTTTTTCGTACGGTTTTCAGTTTATCGGGAGGTAATGACGTCACTAAACAAACCCACCAGTTCCGCAATTAACAATGACCTTAAACCGCTGCACTAGTGGCCGTGCGTCATGTGGCCAGCCATGCTTGAACCCTGCTCCATGTACCGTGACCATACGGCCGGGTGATCGCCCCTACGTAACTTGACTGGTCACACTATACAAATAAGAGAAGCTCCCATGCCTTTTGATATCTAACAGGATATATATAGATAAATTCTTTATTTAAAAGTGGACAACGACCTTGTCGTTAGAAGGACTAAAAGGGGGCTTGGGTTCACTGGGCGGGAAGAAGGCGACATTGGCTGTCCTGTGTCGCCTTGCACTGCGAGGGTACGGGGAGGGGGAGGGAGGAGAACCTTCCCCGGGACGTGCTCTCCTAAAAGCACAGTGCAGAAGGACTGCGGTGCGTTCCTCTGGAGATCCCTGAGCCCCTCGCCATGCACCGAAGTTAGGCCACCGGAGGGGTTTTAGTGGGTTAGCCCCACATAACCGCCGTCTTCCCATAAGGCGGGGTATATTGCTAAAGATTTTCCCCCCGTCAACAAAAAACAAATCTCTTCCAGGCAACCCTGTAGGACAGAGAGGTAACATAAATTTATAAGGTAATAAGAAAATTCAAGAATTAACAAATAAAAGTAAGAATTATTTATAATAAGCATAGACATCTATGTATATTAAAAATAATAATTATAATATAATAATAACATTTTAGTTTATATCAACAATTATTACATATGGATGATTAACCTCGATTATATTGGAGCACTTGCCAAATTTTTTAGCTTTCAACGTTTCAAAATTTTTCGTAACGCGCCAAAAGAACTATAACTTCAATAAAGAAAATAAATATTATATAAAATAATAGTATTTGAATTTATATCAACAAATATTACATACGGATAATTAACCTCAATTATATTGGAGCATTTGCAAGTCTTCAAAACTATATAAGCACAATTTTTTTTCGCGCCTGATGAAGTATGAGTCGAATAAATGAACAAATATACAGACAAAATGTAAACCTCTTTTGAAATCATTGCATCGAGTTCCTTAGTCACACCCTTGATTGATATGTCGATAAACGTTATGGTACGTAACTATGTCGTATCTAGTAGTTTGAAAAACGAGTCAGTGTGATACCGGGTTAATGGTATACATGTTAATATTGCAACTAAATTCTACTCTATCTACTTATGTTAAAGTTCAATTTTAACCATCTAATGAATGTTCTGTTTGTTTAATCGTGAAAGTTTCCAATAAGTTTTATGCTATAAAGTCTTTACGACTGAATATTTGTTAGAGTAATGAATAGTATCAAATGCATTCAAATATTTTCTGAAAAATTGTTTTATTATTCTTATATGATAAATTGTTTATTTTATCCGTTTCGCATTTTCAACCTTATTGTATATGAAATTGAGTCTTCTATTGCTTTTTATTTTCCAAAATGATGTAAAATGAATTTTTACGTTATTTTTAGCGAGTTACAATTTAATTTGGATGCTACGCCATTGTGTTTGTTTTGATATTTCGTGATTCGTAACGAATATAATAATCGATTTAGTTTGTTTTAAATACTCGAGTAGGTACACTTTCGTCGATGTTTTGTGAATATTTTGTTTAATTATTTGGTCGTGTGATCGAATCGTATAGTTTATGGAAATTGTACATCGTTATATTTATTGTACATCTGTGTTTCGCACGGTGTCTTTTTCGGAGTTAAAAATCCGAAAAACGGTAGTAATTGGTGAAAGCAAACTAGGATTCGAACCCACGACCATTATCATATGTCGACGTTAAGCCAATACTTGGTAAGTTTCGTTGATATATTAAATCCTGTAATGCAGAAAAAGAATGAAGAACTACGTTATAACAATAAAAAAGCTACCTTGTCACTTTTACAATGCCGCCATTTTGTATTTCGACATCGCGTGTTAATTAAAAAAAAATTAAAACCTGCCTTACCGGTTCCGTATTGCAACGTTTCGTTCTGTTTATAACTCAATATTAGGTAACCAGAATAAACTTGACATTAAGACGGTTGTGTGCATTTTAATTGAGATTATATAGTTTATGTCGAGTGTGATATTTGAATAATTATGTTTGACTTTGAAATTGCACAGGTTGGGTTCAATTTTCTTCTCTTTTGATTACTGATTTTTGTAATTCAACAATTCCTGAGGAGCTGCGGGTGCGTTGTTGCTTATCGTTTCAAAGCATGAGCTGTTATGCCATAAAAAAGTTTACGTTCTACGTAATTACCACGCCTTTTTTCTCGTTTCAGATTTTCTTCTAACAACGTGAGAGTAAAAGGAAAATTCTGATTTGAAAAGCGCATTCGGACACAATGCGCGCGCTACATCGAAAGTTCTATTGTGACAATTAGAAAATAAGAAGCCCACATAAAACCTTTTTACTGAGAACATGTGACGTAACGCCATCAAGCGGTAAACGTGCGAACTACTACGTGAAAGTGTTTTTAACTGTTGTGCGGTTGTAAATCAAAATGAAGTTGAATCTCTTTAAGCGTTCCATGATTTTTGCGACTTTCTTTGGCTCGTGTCTGTGTATTGCTCTGATCGTGGGGTCTTTGGGTACGACGCACTGGATTGATGCTAGAGCGAGACGGACGGCGACTCCTCTGGTATCCGAGGGTTGGATTAGTTTTGGACTCTTTGAAGGGCACAAAGAACTAAACATCGCATATGGCAAGAGGTACCATTATTTTAGCAGTAAGTATTTTTGTACTTTATTATTATTTTAAGAATTATACAGAACTTTTTTATATGTTACTTCGATATTTAAAATTGGAGTGTCTATTTTTAACTTTAAAATTACCTACATCCATATGAATGTATACAGGATGTTAGGAAACCGCTTCCGAAAACAAAGACCGACGATAGTACTAATGACACCTTTAATGATGGGACGGAAAAAAAATCGATCCTAATTTAAAAAATAGCAATGAAATATAGTCTCTTTTTATCAGTACATTAATCTCTTTTTACTCTTTTCGCTATACTAACTAACTATAATCGATTCTTTTAGCTATACTAACATGGAGCGTAAATAATGCTAATAAACCCTTTTAAAAATGTTTTTTTTTTAAATCTACTACCAATATAGTTTGTCTTCGTTTTTGGTCTCCTAATACCCTATATACATATATCATTACTTAGTTAGTTACATCCTTTACACATGTCCCACTGCTGGGCGCAGGCCTTCTCTGAAAAGAGAGTATAAGGGAATAGTCCGCCACGCGGCCCTAATGCGGATTGGCAGACTTCACATGTCGTAGAAAATTTTTCTAAGGCATGTAGGTTTCCTCACGATGTTTTCCTTCACCGCCGAGCGCGTGGTAAATCAGCACATAAAATTGGAACAACAAATTTATTGGTGCCGGCACCGGGATCGAACTCGGGTTGCTAGCGTACTACGTGACTTGAGCCAAACGCACGGACACTGAGCTACCACGGCTCACAGATACCATAATATTTATAAAAAATTGTGTTTGTTCCGGCTAATCTCTGGAACGACGAATCTTTTGAAGAGACTTCATTGGCAGATAGTTGATGTTATAATGAGTAACTTAGGCCATTTAGTAAAAATTTAGGCTAATTTTTAATTAACCGACATCAAAAAAGAGGTTATTGATCAGTTACACACTGTAAGTTATAGATTAGTAGGATATTTAATAGTGTTTAGTAGATAAGGATGGTTGTTTGTGACATGGATGAAATTTGGCAGTGATACAGATTATAGCCTGGAATAGCATATAGGCTTATATATACCTTTTTTTTAACTGACTTCAATAAGTCGTGGTACGGCTAGTCGAAAATAAATGAGTGCGTCTGCTCGTAGTAGCGTTATTTGTTTAATCGGTTATTGAATTGATTTGAAGTTAATTATTGTTTTATTTGTAAATAATACATCTTTAATGTTCTACCAGCTGCTACATCTTATGTACTTTAGTCATAATTTTCATTCACTGTTTCCAGTTAAGGCCGGCACACACCCGGCGCGCCGTTGGGCCTGGTGCGGCACGGCGGCGCAGCTCGGTGTATCCCTGGCAGCATCGGCAGGAGCCTGCATTTTAGCTGCCCTGGCGTCTGCCTCCCGCGCGAGATGCTCTCCGCGGCCGCTGCTCGTGTGTAACTGTGCTGCAGGTGATGAATTAGTTTTGGGAAACTATCGCGAAGAATGAAAAAAACAAGAATTAAAAAAAAGAAAGACTGGGAATGGAAATACTAGTTAGAGAATAAAGCAAAGTCTACGACGACATAAAGCCAAGGACCAAGTGAAGAACGAATCAAACGTTCACCGTTTTTAAACGCCGACGCCCTTTTTGTATTTCGGAGATATACAGAGCCATGGTAGCTCAGTGTCCGGGCAGTTGCCTCAAGTTGCATAAGTACGCTAGCAACCCGAGTTCGATCCCCAGTGCCGTCACCAATAATTTTTTTGTTGCAATTTTATATGCTGATTAACCCCGTTATGGTAAACATCGCGAGGAAACCTACATGTCTTAGAAAATTTTTCCAAGGTATGGCAAGTCTGACAATCCGCACTAGAGCCGTGTGGCGGACTATGCCCTTGTTCTCTCTTTACAGAAGACATGTGCCCAGCAGTGGGACTTATATATAGGCTGTACTTTAATTTTTATTACGAAATAGTCTCACTCTTTAAGTACTTACTACTAAAAAAAAGGATTATCAAAATCGGTTGGCGTGATATTCAGTTATACGTTCTTTTGTAGCTCACATACTTAATGCAAGTTTTAAGACTTATATAGTTTTCTGATGAATGCCATTAGCAGAATTGGACCACACTGGAAGGGCCAGCATTCAAATAAAAAAAGTAATATCAGTCGATAGTTCTGAGATAACATATGTAACAAAATTGTATAGACGAATTTAGAACTTCCTGCTATTTTGAAGTCGATTGAAAATGACTTCTTTCCAGTGCTGTTCTCTATGGGAGCTATGGCGGTGTGGTTGACTGAGTATTTCCTGAGGCTGCAGCACAACGTCATGTCGGAGGAAGAACTTGCCAACACGTGGTTCTCTGACGGAATGGCTGATTTGGGCCTATCGTTTTGGTAATTATAATCATTTCTTAACTGCATTTGGTAACAGTGGAAATAGGGATGTTCATGAAAAAATATATCGATTTATTTTTTAATATTTCGTAATGTTGTATCAATACTATAAGATATATTGTACAACTACCCTGTAGTTCTGGGCTCTCAAGAATAAAACTACGGTATCCTCTGCCTGTCGTAGAAGGCGACTAAAAGGGGCCTCCGGTTCAATGGGCGACAAGTGTGGGGGCCTTTGTCGTCCGCCAAGGTGGACCTGGAATAAGGCTGGCCCGTGTCGCCTAGCACTGCGAGAGCACAGGGGTAGGGAGTAACCTCCTCCCTCCCGGGCCCCAGTGCGTTCCTCGGGAGATCCCGGAGCCCCTCACCATGCACCGAGGAAGGGCCACCGGGAAGGTTTTAGTGGGTAAAACCCCACATAACCAACGCCTTCCCCACAAAAGGCGGGGTATCTTTTGAAGATTTCCTGACCGTTAACAAAAAAAGATATATTGTACAAATATATCGATTTGTTTGTATTTTAGTAGCCCCAAACAAAACCACAGCACCGATTATAAAATTTATATAACTGTCGCTCGCTCTATAGCCATCGTGGAGAACAAGATAGCTGTTCGGTGTTATAGACCTGCTTTAGACCAAAGTGTTCAAGAGAGAAAGAAAATGTGCGCGCGCATTGCTCTCTCCTGGCTATTAGAGAGGGAGAAAGAAAATATGTGTTCGCACGTCTCTTTTGGCCCTACAGTAATATACGTATCATAACTCTCTCTCTTTCTATCCTCACTAACTTATATCTCCTTCTCTTTTTTAATACATTCTAAGCAAGTGCTTGACTAAGATCCCACCTGATGTTAAGACGAAATGCAGGCCTGGGGTAAGGCGCACTAGCTTAGTAAATGTCTATTCACTCTACTCTTGACACTACCCACATTGTAATCCGAAGGAAAGACAGGCAAACTATTCAAGTCTTTTGCTGTACGAATAATGAAAGACGAGCAAAGCGCTTTGTTAGGGTGTGAGGGATGTTCACAACAAAAGTATGAAATCCTGCAGATCTAGAAGTCCGATGGGGAATACGATCATGTAGTTCCTGAGGCTGCAGCACAACGTTATGTCGGAGGAAGAACTTGCCAACACGTGGTTCTCTGACGGAATGGCTGATTTGGGCCTATCGTTTTGGTAATTATAATATATTTTATATTTCTTAACTGCCACAAGAGTGGAAATAGGGTGAGTGAAAAAGATATCGATATATTTTTTTATATATTGTAATGTTGTATCAATACTATAATATATATTGTACAACAACCCTGTAGTTCTGGGCTCTCAAGAATAAGACTACGGTATCCCCTGCCTGTCGTACAAGGCGACTAAAAGGGGCCTCCGGTTCAATGGGCGACAAGGGTGTTCCGCCAAGGAGGACCCGGGAAAAAGGGAAAAAGGCTGGCCCGTGTCGCCTAGCACTGCGAGAGCACAGGGGGGGTAGGGAGTAACCTCTCCTCCCCCCTCCCGGTAGTGCAGTGCCGAGGGGCTCCGGTGCGTTCCTCGGGAGAACCCGGAGCCCCTCACCATGCACCGAGGAAGGGCCACCGGGAAGGTTTTAGTAGGTAAAAACCCCACATAATCAACGCCTTCCCCCACATTTTAAACCTATGAGAGAGGGAGAAAGAAAATATGTGTTCGCACGTCTCTCTTGCCCCTACAGTAATATACGTATCATAACTCTCTCTCTTTCTATCCTCACTAACTTATATCTCCTTCTCTTTTTTAATACATTCTAAGCAAGTGCTTGACTAAGATCCCACCTGATGTTAAGACGAAATGCAGGCCTGGATGGTAAGGCGCACTAACTTAGTAAATGTCTATTCACTCTACTCTTGAAAACACCCACATTGTAATCGGAAGGAAAGACAGAGGCGGGCAAACTATTCCAGTCTTTTGCTGTACGAATAATGAAAGACGAAGCAAAGCGCTTTGTTAGGGTTTGAGGATGTTCACAACAAAAGTATGAAATCCTGCAGTGCGTCTAGAAGTCCGATGGGGAATTCGATCATGTAGTTCCTGAGCACAAAGCAGCTCCAAAATGCAATGTGTAGAAAACCGAAAGACTACCTTAAGACTGAGCAGATTGGATTTTCTCAACTTCCCTTCTCTTCGGCTGATCCCACGTTTGGTAACTTATTCCAGCTTACTACACAAATTAGGCGCGTGTAAAGACTTACTTCAATAAATAGCAACGTAATAAGGAAAGTCATTTAGCAAATATCTCGTCCTGTAATTCCAGGTTGGTGGTGGCAGCCGCTATAGCTGCGTTCATCAACAATATCTGCATCCTGATAGCGATGGCGGACGGTCGTGACGAGGACACCATCGCGCCAGCACTGGAGGAGAAGGTCAACGGAGCGATCATGCTGTACTGAAGAACTTGGCCACGATCCTGCTATTCTGCTACCGGTTCATTATAAAACCGATCTGTTACAGTTACAATTCAAATTCTAACATACACGATTTCTGTGCCAGTGGTACGCCATCGGTAAACGATAGTGGCACCAAAACAAACTACTACACTATATAACTACATATTTACGAGCAAAAACAAATACCGACTTCAAATGCAATCAATCGTTAAACGCTATTACGCGCGGATGCCCTCTTTGTATTTCCAATTATCATGACGTAACTAAACTTTCATACTTGCTCTTTCTGCATCCTTTCCAATAAAGAATGAGTCATTGAAATCCGTTAGCGTAATATTAAGTTATTCGTCCATTTGTATGCCATTGTTAGAAGTAGACCAAATTTTAATGAGAGCACACAAGAAGCACCAGCATTCAGACGAAATGAGAACCTCCACCTTTTTGAAGTCGGTTGTAAACTAGCAAATATCGACCACTGTGATGCCAATGAGAGTTAATTTTGTACACAATTTGTTTAGCAGAAACGAGGCCTAGCTCCGACAAATGAGAAGAAGATGGTTGCTCAAATTGTATTTTTTACTTTGATTTATCATTTATCTAGACTGAATAGTTTCTTTTAGTCTTCTCTTAGATGTTGTGCGGGTATAGGTAGCGGCATGTGAGTCTAGAGGAGATCGAAACGTGTAGGGTACTATCACGCTTGTTTCATTAATAACAATAATCTTTACTGATAGTATTTTTCTATGTCTTCTTTGGAACGAAGTTCCTTATGACAAGCCTTCAGGAGATTGAGGGTTTGCTGCACGATTGAACTGAAAAAAATGTGAGAATAAAACCGTAAGAAAAATATATAACGGAAGTGCTATAGTCGTATACACAGCGGCCGATAGCTTGACTATAAAGCGTGTATTTCAACTGTCTGATAACAGGTGGCGCTTTAACGAATACTACCATTGTAATCAATTTAATTTACTGTACTTACATAAAAAACCGATCAGAAATTTTACTGCAAATTGGGTTGCTTCTATGTTATCGCAAGGAACTTCATTTCTACCAGGTGTCCCATTACATTACATCACTTTTGATGTTTAAGCTAGTATTATAATCTCAAACAAGATAAGAACAAAGTTTCTTATTATCGAAATATTAATTATAAGTTCTATTAAAGGTATTAAGAAAATTATTATGCTTAGTTCTTTTATTAAAAAAGACACATAGATAGATAATCTTTATACCTCACTTTTCACAATACGAGCAAAAACACAAAGCGTAATCAAATCGAATCAAATGCTATTAGGAACGGACGTCTTTTTGTTTCCGAATTATTCGTAGGAATATTATGAAAAATAATCAGAATCTGAACCTTTTTTTTGACGGGAAATGTGGGAACGTTGAGGAAATGTGGGAACGTTGAGGAAATGTGGAATTCTTACCTACTGAAACCCCCACCCCCTCATCGGTGGGCTTTCCTCGGTACATGGTGAGGGGCTCCGGGATCCCCAGAGGTACGCATCGGAGTCCCTCTGCACCGTGCTCTTCCGAGAGCACGTCCACGGGGAGGTTACTCCCTCTCCCCTGTGCCCTCGAAGTGCAAGGCGACACGGGCCAGATGTCGCCTTCTTTTCGGTCCGCTTCAACAAAAGTGCAAAAGTCCACCCTTATCGCCCAGTGAACCCAAGGCCCCTTTTAGTCGTCTTTTACGACAGGCAGGGGAGACCGTAGTCTTATTCTACGAGCCCAGAAGAAATACAGGGCTGTCGTGGTCAAGCACTACTTTATATCCCAAAAAAATGGTTTACGGTATGGTCTGCGAATCGTAAGGTCGTAGATACGAATCCACCATTACTATTGACGTGAACCATATCCTAGCACAAGCGTTTTGGATTGGTTAGACAAGAATTTTTGTAATATTAAAAAAAATACGTGTACATATCTGCGAGCGTGAGTGATGCTTCTTTGGCATCATTAAAAATAGTTTTTAATTGCATGCAAATAATTAATTACAATAAAATAATAAAACTGAAAAAGGATAGACAACACATACAATAAAATTGAGTTTAAATTTGAAAAATTAATAATATTTCTAATAATCCAATAACTTGTACAAAGAATTATTCTAAAAAATACCGCCACAACTGCGCGTCCTCACAATCTATATAGAAAATTAATTAGAAGTCAGATTACGAACTATTATAGTTGAATTACTATTTACAATGTCAAGTTTGTGATGTTCAACTAAATTATTAATTACGAATTAAAGATACAATAAGGTTCGGTTAATCACTAAGATATCATTGGAAGTAGTTATGCATAACAATCACTGGGTGTCATGTGTTGCCAGCT
The DNA here is from genome assembly GCA_029286785.1 of Meandrusa payeni. Classification (NCBI taxonomy): domain Eukaryota; kingdom Metazoa; phylum Arthropoda; class Insecta; order Lepidoptera; family Papilionidae; genus Meandrusa; species Meandrusa payeni. The sequence continues at coordinate 1,309,334 of JAGSMX010000023.1, forward strand.
AACATATTTTAATTTATATCAATAAATAATAAATACAGACAGTTAACCTTTATTAAATTGGAGCACTTGAAAATAGGCAAATTTTTTGCTACAGCTTCAACCTGTAACTCATAATTTTTCCATAACTCGTCTTCAGAAGTATAACTTCAAAATATCGCTCATTTTGCAGTCTTATGCAAGCAATGAAACATTAATTCATTCAAATACAGTTGATTTTACATTCTCTTTGTTGTGCCATTAGGTTAAGCTGTCAATGAAACGCATGTAACAGTATTCCAATATATTCATAAAGTTCAATAATTATTTTTAATAAATATCTATAATTTTATTTTAATAATCTTGTTTTATTTCTGTACATGTATACCATTCATATAATACGGAACAATAATATCACTTCCATTAACCTAATACCTCCAAAGGAGCAATTCTTGTATATCATAAGTCTGTAATCTATCCACCGCTGGATATAGGACTTCCCCAATGTCTTACACCACATTCGATCACTTCACTTAACTTTTAATTCTTTTTATTTTTATTATTTTTTTCTCATACTTTAAATAACTTTTAGTTTTTTTATGCAAAATACTGTATAGCAGCAGGTTACAATCCTAATTATAAAAAAAAAACTTTATCTATGGTGATAACTGCGTGGCTGTGGCATTTCTGAGCGTCTGTACCTGTGCCACATATCTTAAAAGTTTTTTAAAAATAATCAATCATAGAGACTGATTTTGTCTATGGTTACAATTAGTTGATCATGGTATGCAATGTCTTTAATAAATAATCAATCATAGAGACTGATTTTGTCTATGGTTACAATTAGTTGATCATGGTATGCAATGTCTTTAATAAATAATCAATCATAGAGACTGATTTTGTCTATGGTTACAATTAGTTGATCATGGTATGCAATGTCTTTAATAAATAATCAATCATAGAGACTGATTTTGTCTATGGTTACAATTAGTTGATCATGGTATGCAATGTCTTTAATAAAAGACACATAGATAGATAATCTTTATACCTCACTTTTCACAATACGAGCAAAAACACAAAGCGTAATCAAATCGAATCAAATGCTATTATGAACGGACGTCTTTTTGTTTCCGAATTATTCGTAGGAATATTATGAAAAATAATCAGAATCTGAACCTTTTTTTGACGGGAAATGTGGGAACGTTGAGGAAATGTGGAATTCTTACCTACTGAAACCCCCACCCCCTCATCGGTGGGCTTTCCTCGGCGCATGGTGAGGGGCTCCGGGATCCCCAGAGGTACGCATCGGAGTCCCTCTGCACCGTGCTCTTCGGAGAGCACGTCCTCGGGGAGGAGGTTACTCCCTCTCCCCTGTGCCCTCGCAGTGCAAGGCGACACGGGCCAAATGTCGCCTTCTTTCCGGTTCCGCTTCAACAAAAAGTGCAAAAAGGCCTCCACCCTTATCGCCCAGTGAACCTAAGGCCCCTTTTAGTCGCCTTTTACGACAGGCAGGGGAGACCGTAGTCTTATTCTACGAGCCCAGAAGAAATACAGGGCTGTCGTGGTCAAGCAGTTTATATCCCATAAAAAAAGAGTCAATAGTCATGGTAGTCATGGAGTAATGGTTTACGGTCTGCGAATCGTAAGGTCGTAGGTACGAATCCACCATTATTATTGACGTGAACCATCTCCTAGCACAAGCTTTTTGGATTGTTTAAACAAGAATTTTTGTAATATTAAAAAAATACGTGTTCATATCTACGAGCGTGAGTGATGCTTCTTTGGCATCATTAATAATAGTTTTAAATTGCATGCAAATAATTAATTACAATAAAACTGGAAAAGTATAGACAACACATACAATAAGTGAACAATGAAGCGTCAATAGCCTAATGGTTTAGGGTACGGCCCGCGAATCGTAAGGTCGTGGGTTCGAATCCACCATTGGACTATTGCCGTGAACCATGTCCTAGCACAAGCTTAAGCTTAGTTGCAATGGTTAACAAGATTGTTAGTAATATTTCAGGAAAAAAAAGAATATTGCTAGCTTTCTTTTTAAATAAAAAAAAATAAAGTTCAGTTTAAATTTGAAAAATTACATATTATTATTAATAATAATATTTCTAATAACTTGTAGGTTTTGTGGAATGAAGTAGTCCAATAACTTGTACAAAGAATTATTCTAAAAAATACCGACACAACTGCACGTCCTCACAATCTATATAGAAAATTAATTAGAAGTCAGATTACGAACTATTATAGTTGAATTACTATTTACAATGTCAAGTTTGTGATGTTCAACTAAATTATTAATTACGAATTAAAGATACAATAAGGTTCGGTTAATCACTAAGATATCATTGGAAGTAGTTATGCATAACAATCACTGGGTGTCATGTGTTGCCAGCTAACATATTTTAATTTATATCAATAAATAATAAATACAGACAGTTAACCTGGATTAAATTGGAGCACTTGAAAATAGGCAATTTTTTTGCTACAGCTTCAACCTGTAACTGTCATAATTTTTCCATAACTCGTCTTAAAAAGTATAACTTAAAAAATATCGCTCATTTTGCAGTCTTATGCAAGCAATGAAACATTAATTCATTCAAATACAGTTGATTTTACATTCTCTTTGTTGTGCCATTAGGTTAAGCTGTCAATGAAACGCATGTAACAGTATTCCAATATATTCATAAAGTTCAATAATTATTTTTAATAAATATCTTTAATTTTATTTTCATAATCTTGTTTTATTTCTGTACATGTATATCATTCATATAATACGGAACAATAATATCACTTCCATTAACCTAATACCTCCAAAGGAGCAATTCTTGTATATCATAAGTCTGTAATCTATCCACTGCTGGATATAGGACTTCCCCAATGTCTTACACCACATTCGATCACTTCACTTAACTTTTAATTCTTTTTATTTTTATTAATTTTTTCTCATACTTTAAATAACTTTTAGTTTTTATGCAAAATACTGTATAGCAGCAGGTTACAATCCTAATTATAAAAAAACTTTATCTATGGTGATAACTGCGTGGCTGTGGCATTTCTGAGCGTCTCTACCTGTGCCACATATCTTAAAAGTTTTTTAAAAATAATCAATCATAGAGACTGATTTTGTCTATGGTTACAATTAGTTGATCATGGTATGCAATGTAATCAGTCAGTAATCAGAATAACCATAATCTATGTCTGATCGGGAGTGGTTTCAGTGAAGTGAATGTGACGTTTATGTGATATTATATATTTTACCGACTTAACGTGTAATAGTTGTGTCTGGACAAGTGTGTGGACCTCTGTGCTGTTGGATTGATGGAGCCGTAATGCTAAACTACAGGAGAGGCAGGTAAGTTATTATTGTCGCTTTCTTATCTTGTTGTAATCCTGTAACCCTGCTAGAGCAATGGGGATACCTATCGGTCTGCCGGTTTGATTCTAATTCCGATGTATTTACTCTGTATAATAACCATTAGTTGTAAATATCGATGTACCAACATTCTGTTGAACATGCGGTTTGTAAATTATTATCAATCTACCCTAAATCGCTCAAATTTATCCGTCTATACCGACATACCCTACATATTTCACATATATTTAATCCACCCTCGACAAATTTGTTATATTAAATATTCGTGTTTATGTAAAAACCTCGGTATCTAAGAATAATACATAAGTAAACACCTAGATTGTATAATATTATTCAACTACGAGTAAACTACAAAACGAAATTAATTGAATTTGTTTTACCTAATGGGCTTCGATTTTGATATTACTACTGTGATAGTGAAATCACTATGTAATCAACCCATTACAATTCAATTGTTAATGTTATGTATATTTATATATTTAAAAACATATACGAAATGAATATTGATTGCTTTATTGATACGTTGCTAGGCAACACCACTACATCTCTCTTCTTATATGAAAAAACCAAATAAACGAAACTCTATCTTCTATATCTTGTTTTTTTTTTTACAATTTATTTTACGCTGCTTTATTGATACGTTGCTAAGCAACACCAGCATAGTAAACATACCAAATACCGAAATCTAAACTAAAAGTATAGAATTACAATTCACTTACGGGAAATACAAATTTACATGTATCTAGTTTTAATTTAAATCGACTTATTTATTACTTAATCAAATAATTTAATTTTTTGATAAGACATTTTTTATGACAAATTGGATATTGAATAATTGACTGAAACGTATCGACTTAATAAGAAGATATCGGAATTAATAAATAGCAACGATTGAACGAATATTGGAGTGTCTGTGTTACCATTGAAAAAATCCTTTTGGGTCAACTGAACTAGCATTCCGACAAATGATGTCACTGAACGTTCATAATGAACCGTTAGTTACATGACTTCGAGTTATAAAGAAGATAATTATTCGAGTATACATTTTTATTACGATTTTTAATTGATGAATACCATAACAACTACTTACAAAAAAACTTAATTTACATAATTTTATTTACATTGAAATGTAAAAATATATAATGTATGGATTTGTTACCAACTCACTGTACATAGATATATTTTGTTGCACTCAATCGGTCTTTATCGAAGCTGCCTATAAATGCGTAGAAGGTGTTCAACTGTAATATATGTTGTTTAATATTTGTTGTCAGTGCATGAAGCTGGTTTTTTTATTTTATATTTATATATAACTTAGTTATCATAACATTAAATTGGTTTATCTGTAACGGTGTTATATGTTATGTTTTTTTGTTTATAATTAATAAATAACTAAAAATAGCGCCATCTATCTCAACCAATATACACTAACAATCTTACGCTTTTATTTAACGTTACGGATGTTTTTATGTCGGCTATAAAACCCCTTTGCAACGCTTGGTTCCAAACAAAAAGAACTACACGACACTAGCACGGTGTATTTTTCGGGATTTTTATTCAGAACACGTGTGCTGCTTGTTTGATTAAACACTTTAAATTCCGGACGGGTTACCTGGTGTATTGAAGGGATCGGTATGACCCTTTGAAAAGGGTTCCTTCCTTAAGGGACCAATCCATTTTATTAGTTTCCAAATTAGCTTTTTTTTTTTTTAATTTGAAAAGTGGCAAACGAGCATACGGCTCACCTGATCTTAAGTGATCACCGTCGCCCATGAACATCCACAGCACCAAAGGAGCTGTAGGTGCGTTGCCGACCTTTGAGATAGGAATAGGCTCGTTTCTTTCGTAGCTGTGTTGAACTGAAACGAAATCAAGGTTGTCTAGATTTATCAGATATTTGATACCATACCACATCACTACGGATTACGCGGGGTCGTTTTTTTATATTATTTCTAACCATGCGATAACGGACAGGATTCATGTCAAATTTGGAAGCAGTTCGATCCCACGTTTTTATAATTACCGGTTTGGACAAAATATTTATTATTTTTGGTGAATTATTGTACCACTTGGCACATCTCACAGTTCGGCGAGTCAGCCTTCCGCATCCGATGTGCAAAAATTTTGCAATTGAGGTGTTGAATTGGTGGACACGCTATCTATAAATTTAGAATATCAGGAAAAGATTCCAGCAGACTCGACTTGAATACTTGAAAACGTCTCTAGTCACTTCAGCTCAGTTACGATTCTCATCACGTAGAATGGATTTCATTGAAATCTTTACTGAACTAGGATACTCCGAGCCTGGGGCTATCATGTCCTTTTTATTAAATGTCTGTCTCCCCTAGGGATAAAGCAAAACAAATCAATGGAGTTAAGCTGTGCTCGAATTTGCTAAAGAAAATGTTATTTTTTGTATATACTTGAATGAATTAGTTCGTTTTTTTACACGTGTTATGAAACTTGCGGCAACCGGCAGTGATCTACCACGGTTCAGGTGTTGTTAATACGATGTCAATTATATGTATTTGTAAAAAAAATCCTAACATTCATTTATATAAATGAATTTGGGACTGTCAATAACTAACGATTTCTTAAAAAGTGTTTCTCTAATGTTTAGCTAACATCTGGCTTGCAAATGTTACTACACCAATTATTATTTTTTAACAATAAATAAATATATAATATATTTTTAATACTTCGTGCCCCCTGATAATGCAACGTTGCGGAAACGATAGCCAGCGCTGGCGGGAATTGTCTCGACCGCTGTTTGACGTCCATGCCCCGCTCGCAGCAACGCGGGACGGCAACGCGCTGCCGTACCGCTATCCGCGCCTTTATCCTCGTTAAAATATATTACTAGAGATATACAATTTTTGTCACTTACAATACTATTTTCAATTTGATTTTTAGTTATTCTTTAGATAGATAGTGTTAGCTGGCAACACATGACACCCAGCGATTGTTATGCATAATAACTACTTCCAATGATATCTTAATGATTTACCTGAACCATATTGTATCTTTAATTCATAATTACTAATTTAGTTGATCGTCACATAAACTTGGCATTGTAAATAATAGTTTAACTTTATTAGTTCGTAATCTGACTTCTAATTAATTTTGTATATATTTATAATCGGTATCCCCTCTGTATCCTCTTGGGCGCCCTCGGATCGGAATGCTTACGCGTAACTAACTGTCCAAGCCGAGGTTACCCCTCACCGAGGGGACCCTTGTGTTGAGTTACTAGCGATAGAGGTTCAGGCTAAGCGACCTAAGAGCTGTGCCACCTCTCAATCCGGCGAAGCAGCCAAGGCCAGCTTCTCTGGCCAATCTGTGTAATTCGTCATTAAAAAAAAATCAATAAAGCGAGTGTATTAGTTGTTAGACTATTTTATTCTACGAGACCTACAAATAATAACAATAGATAAATTCTTCATTGCTCCAATTTTATAATAACAACATTAATAATTACATTCGATTAAATTAACAACTAAACTTAACTTAAAAGTGGTCAAGAGTAGAATGAATAGGTATTTACTAAGTTACTTTAGCGCCTTACCATTCAGGAGTCCATTTCCACTTAACATCAGGTGGGACCGTAGTAAAGCACTCGCTTAGAAAGTTTAAAAAATAGGGCACTATATTAGAAATAAACATAAGTTCTTTTTTAACTTAGATTAGTAACATTATCATAAACTACTTATTGATGCATACAATTAAACAGGAGGAAATCTTCAAAAAGATACCCCGCCTTCTGCGGGGAAGGCGGCGGTTATGTCGTGGTACCCACTAAAACTCCGAGATCTCCAGTGGAACGCCCTGGAGCCCCTCTGCACTGTGCTCAAGGAGAGCTCGTCCTTGCGGGCGAGGTTACTCCCTCCCCCTCGGCGACACGGGCCAGCCGATGTCGCCTTCTTCCCGGGTCTACCTTCGAAGTACCCGGGAAGCTTGTCTCACGCTTGTCGCCCAGTGAACCCGAGGCCCCTTTTAGTCGCCTTCTACGACAGGAAGCCCAGAACTACAGGACTGTAGCACGCTGGCCTACGATAAATTCATCTAAGCCGGAGTTACAATATATATTGCAAGCGTGAATTATTTGTGACATACTGTACATTATCCGCGTTTCCCATTTCCCTCGGGTTATAAATCTTTTGATACAAACAGGAATATTATTTGATATGTACGTAAGAGAAATCAATTCTATCTGTTCTATTTTAAGTTTAATAATGGTTCAACTAAACGGTGAGTGCCTTTATTCATTTGTATATATATAAAACCAGGGCCAGAGTATGCTATTTGCCACTGACATTTCATCATGAAACCGATCTATTACAGTTATATCAATTATCATTCCATCATTACCAAATACGTCAAATACTAAAAAACGGTTTGAGTGTCTGTGGTACGCCAATGGTTAAACAGAGTGGCACCTATGAACTAAAAGACTACTACAATAGCAGACTCAGGGCATCTTAAATGTTCATCTCGTAGGTAAGCAAACCAGGTGTAGACAATACTGATGGAAAATTCATTGAAGATACTTTCTCTACTTAATTCCGTCGCGTCGCCCGCAGGCACAAGGCGTCCATTCGCGACCGTCGAAAGTTGCGAATACTCCTCTCGCGTTACCGCTATTTTATGGGCAGATTCCCCACTCCTAGATGTTAGGAGAGTTGCTGGAGCTTCTTCGGTCACTTTTCTCCCAGCGCCTTGTGTTGAGTTACTAGTGATAGAGATTCAGGCTAAGCGACTAAGCCACCTCTCAATCCGGCGAAGCAGTCAAGGCCAGCTTCCCTGGCCAATCTGTGTAGTTCGTCATAAAAAAATCGATGATACTGCGTTGGTTTGTTTCTATTCAGTATTATATCAAGATTTCAACAAAGGACATAATTTTATTTTTTATTGGAGAAAAGGGCAAAAGGAGCATGCACATGATCTTAAGTGATTGCAACGCCCAATTACATCTACTAAAGACTTGCAAGAGTGTTGCCAACGAATTGTAAAGTCGTTATTCTGCGAAGTCGTGATACTTTCCGACTTATTCTTGGAATAACAAAAGTCAGTACAGTACCATTGTTTTAAATAGTAAAGTAAATAAAGTATAATAATTATTTTATTGAATCTATTCAGTATTATATTATTTTAATTTCAGTTAAACGTAAATGGCAATAAGTAGACAGATGTCAAGACAGGATGTTGAATAACGCGTCACGGCTGCGAATTTATGACGGCCATTACGTGTTATGTGCCGCCATCTTGAAAAGAGATGCTTTGTTGATTTAGCAGTTGTGGTATTTCATTTTACTATTGAAAGAGTTACGTTTACCGTTAACAAAAGTTATCCTCTAACAATTAAGGTAATTTTTGTAATCTGCTTTTTTTAACATAACCTCAATTGAAAATATGTTTATAACATTTCAACATTATAACTGTTAACGTCGTTTCTCTTGTCTGATATTACCAACCGTAGAATAATAAATGTGGCTACATGTTTTATTTAAGTCAAGGACTTCTGAATATGTTGATGCATAAATCGACATTTCTTGACAAAGACGAATATATTTTTATTGACCAACATTATTATCACAGTAACAATCAATGATACATATTAATTATGATAATGGCGGTCTTATTGCACAACCTGATGTAAAGCAAAAATCGATAACAATAATTTCACTGTACGTTACCCTCTGTCTCGACAAACGATGTGGTTTTTAAACGTATCATGCTCGGTTTCGTTGGTCCCAAGATGCCGCATTTATTTAATCCTTTAACAGAACGATCCCGGCAGTACACATAATGGCCGCACGTCGGGTACGTAATGGCCGTCATAACGTCGAATGAAGCTTCCATTTTACATCATGTCATGAGAATAGTTTTCGCATTTCGTCTCACATTCTATGTGTGTAACGTGGTCCATTTGAATTGTTGGACGCTTGGCTTTGTATGAAAATATTTCTGAACATGATATATTACTAATTTCCGGAAAACTATGCATTTATTTGCGTAAATTGAGACCACAGTAATCGCAAGTAGTAGTTCAGTTCGAGTCCGACACCCAGGGCACCAATAAATTTGTTGTCTGGCCAATAGCAGACTCGGGGCGCAGACCATTATTGGATGCGGCATCTACAAATTGATTTAAATAATGCATCATGTTACATCCGCAGCGAGGAAAACATTTATTCTCACATAGAGATTGAGTCAGATTCGTCAAACATCAATCTCATTCCTCCTTAGCTAAAGTATATTGTAAAACATTTTTTATTTATTCTTTCTTAACAAAATGGCGGACTCAATGTCAAAAGTCTTTCTCTGCCAGTCTACCATGGGGTTGTAGAAACAGCAACAGCTGAAAGCTAGCAAAAAAACAACATCAAACATAACAACAGAGACCTAATTACATACACGCATTTATACATAAAATACATTAAAAAATATAACCGTAATAATAACATGTAACAATAAATAGATGCCTATATAACTACATAGAACTAGATTAGTTTTTGAATGTCCTTAAATTATCCTTGAAGTAGCAACCGACCGAGTCGTAGGTCGGCCCTCAAGAACTACGCCACCTCTCAATCCGGTGAAGCAGTAAAAGTCGCTTCCATAGCTTATCTGTGTAGTTCGTCACCTGCTCTCTGCGATGGACTTCTAGAAAAAAAATGGCGCGGTGACTCCTTGGGGGGATCATTTAACTTACATTTTCATCGTAGACGTAGGAATTAAGTGTATGTTTTAAAAAAGAATTTGCTTAAAGGTCTTGTTACCAGGCCATTAAATCTTCAACAACAACTCTCCGCGATGGCACCACTAGTGTCATAAATTTTAAATGTCGGTACATTTTTTATTTTTGGTCTACTTAATATAAACAAATTACGATATGTGGAAAATATCAATATATTTATACGATATATAACAGTGTCGATACAACTATACGATATATTATGTCGAAAATTTTTTTTCATGAACATCTCTACCGTTTGCTCGCTTTTTCGATAAAAAAATAAACTAACACAACGTTCACTTACCTTTGCTTTCAGTGTTAATCTTAACTTTCTAATCGCACGCTGAAAAGAAAAAATCTCTGTCTACCCTGATTGAGGTAACAGGCGTGAGAGATCATTATTTAATACCCTATTGGGGTTGTGAACTTTGATAATTAGTTAACAAAGTTAATCTCAATCCATCCCAAAGCGATATAAGTTGGTTTAACACACAACAACACACAATATTAAACTATTAGTTAACCAAACACCGGGCAAATAAAGAAATACGTACTGGAAGATGGGAAAATCAAATTATTGTTCAGACTTCTCTTCCTTGGAGACATCTGCTGATTAATGAGTTACACTTGAAAGCCTGGAGCGGTAAATTGTTTTCACAAGTTGGCGAATAAACGTTAAGATTTTCTATTTGTAAAAGATAATTTCAGACGCAGTAGTTTACAATTTGTCTTAGCTTGTATTATATTTAATGTCCATCATTACATTTCGCAATATTGGTGGAAAACCTATAAATAATAGTGTAAAAACCTAAGCTATGATTTGAAAATGAAATAAAGAAAATATATAAACAAAGCCACTCACGGCCTTTACAAATAGGGTTCACATATAATAAGCTTGGTTTTAAAGGGAACAATGATTTTCGTCTCTATCAATCTCGCTAGTGTCATATGAATTTCACAGTTTATTTTTTATGTTATTCGAGATTTATTGAAATAAACGCCTAGCTTTAAAAATAGCAACAAGCTACAATTTCGTATGTTATTGCTGTAATGTAATATGCAGTGTTCTCCTAACGTTTTATTTTTTAAAACAAATCTTATTCACAACTTTGGTAAAATCCACCGAAATATTCGATAAAACAAACAGACAGAATAAAACAGAGTGGAATTTAATTTAGACCATCACCGCCATACAGTTATGCTCTGCCAGAATAAAAGCAAGTTCACTGGAGCAGGTTCTGTTCCGGACCGGACGCCGGTCAATCGGAACAAATGTTACCCGTTCCATTGGATTTCAAACTATCGCTAAGAGTTGGATCTAGGGATGTTCATGCAAAAATATCGCATATTATAATATCGTAATATATCATATCGTAATGTATTATATAATATCGCATATCGCTATATTTTTAGATTTAATATATCGTAATGGTGTATCGATACTATGCGTTATATTGTATAAATATATTGAAACTTTTAATATAAGATATATTATTTAAATATATTATATTCGTTATCGTATCGTTTATTTTTATTTAAGTAGCCCAAAAATTATTAAATTTGTACAACTAATACTGCCATCATGGAGTGTAGTAACATATTTACGATATTTATAACCATCGGATGAAATATATCGATATAAAAATCGATATTAGTTGATTTGATAATATCGGATTGAAGCGATGTATCGCGTTCATTTATTATGATGTAAAGACATATATATAGTTCTCCCAAGTTCAGTGATCTCGACATTCATTACATCATATAAGGATACAAGGAGAAAGCGGAAAAATCCCGCTCCGGGAGTAAAAAAAAAATTAAAGTTTGTATGGCGGCCGCCTTTTTGAATTTATGTGGCAAATACTTTTCGTTGCTAATTCCTCAGGGTACTCAATTACTAATTAGAGTAAAATTGTAATTTTTAAAAAAAAAAATGTATGGAAAATGTGCAATTCATAAAATATAACTTAAATATTTTTATTTATTGAATATTAATAACAATGAGTCATAAATACATTGTCTACGTTTTTATAATACAACAATATTCCAAGTGTAGTCCTACGATGCCACCTGTTGTTAAGCGGAAATGCAGTCCTGGATGGTAAGGCGCACTAGCTTAGTAAATGCCTAATCACTCTACTCTTGAAAATACCCACATTGTAATCGGAAGGAAAGACAACTTAAAGAAAGGTTTATTATTTATTGTCGGAACGGGGCTATGCCACATATGTATTTGTTTTGACGGGCAGGAACGGGAGCTTGCCACCTATGCATAAATAATCAAAATGGTGACTGCCGCACTTGGGGTTTTATCTATATAAGATTCTTAACACGCTATTTGAAAGAAGATAGATTCGTCGCGGCTGACGCTTGAGGGATTAGCCCCGACGTAAAAATAGTTATTCCTAAAAAAATCGTTCCAAAACGGTACCCAAGACCAAGGGAGCAGTCGCCCCCTGCGCTGATAACCCGGGTAATGGAGTAACACCCCGAGGCCCGTACCTGCGAGGTTCCCGTGAACCTTGTAGATGACTCGACTGAAATGAACTGCTATTTGTAGCGGGCCTACCCCTAGCCTGCTCTTAACCACCAAAGGTTAGCTGGAAGAAAATCCCACATAGCATTAAGAACGTACATGTGTATTTATTTGCTCAACTATTGTACACTTAGTACATAGTTGTACATTTCTCATAGCTTAAAATAATTAGACGAATCGAAAGCACCCTACTTTATTGAAGTCGGTTAAACATATGACGTAAAAGCGTTATGAGAAGCGATGAGAAGATATTATTCAACATATATGTATATATTTTTACTTTTTAACTAATTATTTTATCACGCGTAACATAGTAACCGTCCAGGCCGAGGTTACCCCTCACCGGGGGACACTTGTGTCGAGTTACTATAGTAGTCTGAGCGGTCTGGAGCAATGTCTCCTAACAATTCGGCGATGAAGCAAAGGTCAGCTTTTCTGGCCAACCTGGGTAGTCCGTCACAAAAAAATGCTTGACCACCATTTCCCCTGGACGATAAAGCACACTAGCTTAGTAAATGCCTATTTACTGTACTCTTGAAAACACATTGGAATCAGAGGGAAAGACGCTGGCAAACTATTCCAGTTCATTACTGTACGAATAATGAAAGATGAAGCAAAGCGCTTCGTTCGAGTTTGAGGGATGTACACAACAAAATTATACATTATTATATTTGTAAATATGTCGCCATATGACGAGGTGGCCGAGTGGTTAAGGCGTTGGACTGCTAATCCAATGTGCTCTGCACGCGTGGGTTCGAATCCCATCCTCGTCGTAAAATATTTTTGCTATTATATAAAAATATGCTGCTATTTTTAAATTTCTAAGTGCACTCGCTGTACACTCGCGGACTGGTCGGCGGTATTTTTGCTTTTTATTTAGCACCAGACTTCAATAAATACAGATTATAAAACAACACCACCGCCGCGAACTTGTTAATAAATATTAGGTAAACTTATTAGTGAACTATCTGCAAGATTAAATTTTAAATAAAATTTATTTACATTTTATAAAAAAAAAGTCTAAGCTACTCCTTATTACATCAACTATCTGAGAGTGAGTCCAGATAAAATTGGTCTAGCCGTTCTAGAGACAGAGATTGGCCGGAACAAGTTAGACAAAAATTGTAAAATGGGCATTTTGATATTACAAATAGATACTCCAATTTTATTCATTTTTATTAGGACCTACTTACTTGGACATACTTTGAAAACATTAATATATGTTGAAAAAATCTACTTTTGGTTACTCCCATACAATACGTCAATTTTATATGTTAGGACCTAATATGTAATAGAATAGAAAATATTTGGATGAAGAGTGGACGACTCTAGACGGACAGAACAGAACTGCCTTGAAAAAGAAAGTGATCTTCACACACATAGGAGGTCTATACTGCGCTAGTATAACTAACATTTCATATATTTATATATATTAGGTAAATACTAACAATGTATGTATGTATTTACTGTTTCTTATGTACAAAACATCACTAAAATTTGTAGCCAGTGTACAATATAATAATGTTCCGATCGCAAGCATCTTAATTGATTTTTATATTATATTATTTTATTCATTATTAAAAGGTGACTAAGTCACTTAATCCGGAAATAAAATCTATGAATCTTACAAAATATGGTTCTTGTTAAAAAAAATGTAGATATTTTCAATAAAAAATATTTATTTTAATTATAATTAGTGAATGTTAACGGTACACTAACACCATCTATCGGAACAAGATCGTGTTTAACAACCATCAAAGTACTTCAAACCCACCTGGGCCCTGAGTGAGACTAGTGATGTTTCATTATGAAACCGACCTATTACAATCATGTCAATTATCACTCCATCGTTATCAAATACTTCAAATATAAACACAAGGTTGGCAGTGGTACGCCATCGGTAAACATAGAGGCACCAATGAACTTAATTTATTACTAAAATTAACAAGTATATTTACCAGCAAATACAAAAACCGATTTCAAATCGAATCGAATACGTTAAACGCTATTACGTGCAGATATCCTCTTTGTATTTCCGAATTAGTCAGAACATAGAAAACTTTCATCAAACTACTCTTAAAATGTCACATTTGACAAAGGAAGAAGGGGTTTCTTCCTTTGTCAAATGTGACTACATGAGAAACTCGAGCTTTCTAACAAAAAAATCGTCAATATCGGTTCACCCAGTCGAAAGTTATAGAGTAACCATAAAAAAGGTTGAAATCTACCACTATGATACCAATGAACGTAAATTGTGTATACAATTGTGTTAATAGACTGCCCTAACGTTCAGTATACAATCGTAAGCTTTGGTCAAACAGCGGATGGGGCAGGAACGGAACGTCACACAGCGGGCGTGATGGTCCCGCTAGCATCTCGTCTACGGACACGTCGGACACGCCGCGTTTTCTGGAGCATACCTAATGATGTCGAACGATTCAGACGTGGAAATTGTGCCGGTGTTGATCTAAATTGTTGATCGTTCGTGGATCGATTGTCGAGTAACTGTAGTTCAGTATTTGCAAACAATTTGGCCACTTCCAACTTGATCATGGCTTGTTCTCGCACGGGAAACTTTTTAAAAGTGTCAGCGTAACTGAGGAACAGATTGTCGATTACATCGGGTTCTTTTTTCTTTTTTGAATTTGAAACTTCTGGAATATTCGATTCGTCATCGTTATCGCTTCTAGTCTCTGAACTGCGTTTATATTTGCAATAGAAGTCTCTCGATTTATTTGTTGATGTGTTGGCCGATGATTCTGCGGTTACGACCTCACATGACGGCTTAGTCTTTGACCATGATGATGTTGATGGCAGTTGTAATGATTTGGAGTCCGGTGCTGTACCAGTTTGCGGATAAAGTTCAACTTCACAATATTCCAAAGTATCTAACGGATCGTTTGTAGGCGATGCTCGTTGCATATTGTCTAAAAATGTAAGCTGCGGTGCCCATGTATAATGTAAAACTTTTTTGGAGCCTGTTGAACTTTTCAGTTGTTTCTTGAATTTGGTGTAACCGTCTCTTACGGTTTTCCATTTAGTCCTCACGGCTTCACCTATGGAAGAAGAATAGTTCATTTGTTAATTATATTCAACAAGCAACGTTCATTAACGAAGTTCAAATAAAACCAGAGGAGTAAGCTAGTGAATGCGTTACGAAAAGTGTAAGATTAGGCGAGACTACAAGAAGTTGAGAGGAGATATAAGTTAGTAAAGAAAGAAAGAGTTACGTTTTTTTTATGATACTGTAGGTGCATGAGAGAGAGGTGCGTATTTTCTTTTTCTCTTGAACAATCGTGTACATTGTTCATGCCAAAATATATCGATATATTTTTCGATCAAATATATTGTGAGGTTATATCGATACTACGAGATATATTTAACAAATATATCGATATTTTTCATATATAGAAATTTATTTATAATAAAAGTTTTATACTCATAGAGTACTCGGCGCGTAACTGGGAGGTTCTCGCTTCGGATACCAGTCCAGACTATTTGATTTGATTCGATTCTGCTAGCAGTACAGACTATATTACGATTATAAAATTTATACAACAACGAGTCCTGCCATAGTGAAGAGTAGGAGTGTAGTAACATACTACACTACACTCTTCGTAATGGCAGCACAAGTAAGGGTTTTATTTTATTTAAGTTGTCAACCACAAATATACGATTAGGAGTGCACGATATATATCGTGCACTCCTAATCGTATACACAGTGTATTAGGAGACCGCCGCTATTAGCATTATTTACGCTCCATCATGTTAGTATAGCTAAACGAAACGATCGTTTCATTAAAATACATTACATTAAAAAAAAACTTGCATTAAAACACAAAATCAAAAACAGATGGTTGGGTCGATGAACGCCGGGGCGCGGAGGGGCGGTGGCGCGACGCTTGTACCACGCCATAAAAAAATTCTTGCCGCTTCTTTTACACAGGGAACAAAAATAAGCCAATCACAGAGCTCCACTTTTTCCACTAGATTATAAGAACCTGTGTGTAAAATTAGCATATTACGAATATAGAGTTGCCTACAGCAGATAATCGTCACAAAAAGTAAAAAATATATATTAATTTCGAAGCGTCAATAGCTCAATGGTTAAGGGTACAGTCGGCGAATCGTAAGGTCGTAAGATCGACCATACGACTATTGACATGAACCACATCTTTCTTTTGTTTTGTTTTACTTGTGCGGAACGTACTTAACCGCGTACTCGACCCCTTGGAGAAGGAAGAGTTATGTTGGGCCCTCACCGACTAAACCCCACAATATCCACCATCGTCGCATATGGCAGGGCTACGGGCCGCAGCCCCGCCTGCGACTTGAACGCCTTGCGGCGTCCCCGTCCCGGGGGAGGATGAGGCTCGCCCTCACTAACCTCTAGCAAGGACACCGACAGGAAAAGAAAAAAAAAGAAATATTGCTAGCTTTCTTTTTGTTTAAAAAAAATAATTTGCCTCTCAGCGCAGACGATGGCATATTTACTTAATCTTTATTTGCAAAAAATAAGTGTATAAAAATGCATACTTAACCGTGGGTCCGCATATTCTCTGTCTGACTACCTTAGGACTGTGTAGAGAAAAAGTAATGTGCACCCGTCATAGCTTAGAGAAAAAACAATAATATATAAATATACATACATAATTAAACATCTAGATATAACTTTATAGGAAATAGAAACAGGTAAATTTAATACTTCTATAAATATCATAATGATTATTATCAACAGTTATTTTTTTTAGAAATAATGCTAACAACTTTTACAACACGTATATTTACGAGTAAAATACGAAAAAACACTTCAAATCGAATAGAACGTTAAATTTTTATGCTCTTTGTATTATCGTTAGAATATTACGAAACAGAATTATTCACCAAACTCTCATAAATACAGACGAATTGGTCCTCCTTTTTTAAATGGGTTAAAAATATTACCAAATATGATTACATTCAACAATTCTTCCGTTAACATTTCTAAACAAATGTTTATAAACAGCAAGAAAACAAAATGGCGGCAATAAACATAGAATAATGACAAACAATAAAACTGACCCTTTTTTGTTGCACTAAATGTACCTGCGCGAAGCTCTCCCCCACCACGCCGCATCTTGCCGAGTTATACGCCGGACGATAATCAAATAAATGACTATAATAATGAATAATGTTACTTACCGGTTTCATTCAGGTCTCTTCCTATGGATTCCCACAGTTCGTGTTTGAGACTTAGATTTTTATATTGACTGTGACTCATGTCATAAAGGAAGGCATGATCTCGAACAATTTCAATGAGTTTCTCCACTTTCTCTATTTCCATGATGGTGAAATAATACTGGCGTCACGTCGAACGCGACGTGGCCCCGTCGCGGTCTGTTTGGGTACTAAAACTGATATCCATAATACAGACAAAGAGCGTTGCGCCGGCCGCACTCCCGCCCCGTCCCGCAGTTCTCCTTCCCGCCGGACGCGGCGGCGACGCGCACATGCCGCGACCGTTAGTCGAGCGCCGAGCGCGACGCCATTTTGTTATGTGTTCTATACAAGCTGTGTCCCGCGGCCTGACCCGCGATCGACAAGTATTTACAACTAAAAACAGAGACTTCAAATCAAACGCTATCGCGTGCGGACGCTCTCTTTGTATTTCAGAATTATCGTAGGAATATTACGAAATAGAATTAATAAAACTCTCATCAAACAACCCTTGAAGTTCATCCTTTCCAAAAAAAAATGAATCAATCTAAATCCGTTGACGTGATATTGAGTTATTCGTCCATCTGTCGCACACAATCTTAATGCAAATTTACTTTGGTATGGTTTTTTCATGGGTGCCAGAATAAGACCAAATTAGACATAGGAGACACCAGCTTTCAAACAAAAAGAATCATAAAAATCGTTTCACCCAGTCGAAAGTTATGATGCATCAAACATAAAAAAAATACAGACCAATTAATAATCTCTTTTTTGAAGTCGGTTGATAATAGACCCTCTTAAAATTTGTATGGAATCAAATTTCTATCCATTCAAAGCTAGTAACGCTCTTGTGTAGGAGCGCCCACTGCGCTAGCGATTATATCATCAACCGACGACAAAAAAACAGGAGGTTCTCATTTCATCTATATGTTTTTCATTTTGTTGCCTCATAACTGGTGACTGGGTGAACCGATTTCGATTTTCATTCTTTTTTTTATTTTATTTTTTTATTTGAAAGCTGCCATTTTTTCTGACAATGGCATCCATTAGAAAACTATATAAGTCCTAAATTTGCATTAAGTATGTGGGCTTAATTCTATTTCGTGATATTCCTATTCCATATGAAGTCGGTTTTTGTTTTTATTCCTAAATATATGTAAAAAAATAATAATATTTATTTTATTTTTTAATTTGTATTTTATATTTTAATTTGTACGAAACCTCCATAGTGAAGTCTATGGAGGTTTGTTGTGACATAAATGAAAAACATATATCATTGATGTAAAATAGATGTCATTATTTAATTTATAAAACATTGTTTAGTAAAAACAGGAATAAACTTTTAATGTGGTTTCCTTGAAATACTGACCAACACATAGTTATTCTTGTTTTTTATTGATATTCCGAATCCATCATTCATGTATAGATAGATAGATAAATCCTTTATTGTACCAAAGAACATGTACAAAGGCGAACTTAATGCTATTTAGCATTTTCTTCCAGCTAAACTTTAGTGGTTAAGAACAGGCTGAGGGTAGTGCCGCTAAAATAACATTTACATATACTTACATAGATACTTTAACATAAATATAATAATATATATATACATACACATGGAATACATAAACGACAATATATATAATAAATAAATAAAATAAAAAGCCTTATATTTCTTACTAACCAATTACAAATGCACAATATACTAATTTCTAATTATTATAAGAACCCCTCGTTCTCGAGGGTGAAGGCCTCCTCTAGAGCTTTCCAGGTCTCTTTGTTTTCGCGGTTAATGGCCACTGTTTACCAGCCACTCGTATAATGTCGTCTGTCCACCGGGCAGCTGGTCTTCCTCTCTTTCTGGTGCCCGATGGACCTCTCAGGATCATCTCCTGGACAATATATATACCAGTTTTTAATTTTTAATTGCTTGAGTAGACAGTATTCAGATACACGCAATTTAAAGACAAATGTACTTGTATAATACCAGTATCTAAAATGTTATATTACTGTCATGTACTTGGTAATTGTTGTGCAATAAAGTATATTCATTCATTCGTTCAATTCAAAGGCAGACTTATGGATTGGTCCTTTGGCGTAGTACCTTCCCAAACGGTCAACCCTTTCGTATTCACGTACCACGTCCGAAATTTTGAGTTTTTAATAAAAAAATAAAAAGAATCACGAGCGTGTCGTACAGCTTAATAATAAGGTGTACACAGTTATAAAAGTATGTAAGAATTAATAACTTGTCCATCTTCTGAACAAAGTCGCTCGCTTAATTCTATTAATAAAAATTTCTTTCTTGTAATAACTTGTAGGTCTTGTGGAATAAAATAGTCCAATAACTAGTACACTCGCTTTAGTCAAACTGTGTAACGTTGTACCAAGAATTATTTTAACGAATACCGTCACAACGGCGCGTCCTTACAATCTTTATACAAAATTAATTAGTAGCCATAATACGAAATAATAAAGTTAAATTATTGTTTACAATGCCAAGTTAATAGATCATCAAAATTATTAATTATGAATTAAAGATACTATAAGGTTCAGGTAAATCACTATCATTGAAAGTAGTTATTATCCATCACAACCGCTAGATGCGAAGTGTTGTAAGCTTAAGTTCCTTATTCTTATTAATAGAAATTAAAAAAAAACATTAAGAACAAGATGCAAAAGACAATGATAGAAGGTAGAGAAGATATAGGTCATTAAGTTTGAAACAAAAATATGGTGCAGTCACTCTGTTAAGGCCAGGAATCACGGAGGGATTCGAAAAACGTGTTGAATCTAGAGTTAGACGAGCCATACAACGATTTACCAAAAAACACCGTCACCCAGATTTTCTTGATTATGAAAAATTCTTCCTCTTATTTATATTTTGTTCACTCGTTACCCTGTTATTAATTAATTTATTTATTTTACCTGTCCTGTCCTACATGGTTGCCTAAAAGCACTGATAGCAACAAGACCGTCCTTGCCTACATCTATATTAATATGAGAAATAAAATGTTTATCTATCTAGTAGATATTGCTTGACAAATCTTTGCGTTCTTTGATGCAAGAAAGCGAAGTCACACACACACGATGGCACTTCATGCAAGCAAAAAGACATTACAGTTAATATTTGCTCATATAAAAACGGTAGGCGCTTATATTTCTTTTCAAACGTTTCCAATAGAGCATCAGTAAAGATTTTTTGTCCTACTACAAAAAAGGAAGAGGTTATCATCATAGTACTCGTACTTATTTTTTTAAATGTTTGGGCACTCACAACGCCTCATTTATGAACCGATTTCTTTTATAATCAGATTTCGTATTTAAAAGGACTTGCTTTCAATTAGGAATTAAGAAATGTGTTGACATAAGACCTTGGGGAACGAAGACGACTAAACATCGTATAAAAGAATGCTTGTTTGCTAGTGATATCGGCGGGTTTATAATCTAAGACTAAGAAAGTACTACATAACGATCACGAATTTGAAAGAAAAATGAGAATTCAGACGCGCCAAAAATTCGGAAGGCAGCGATCACTTGGTACGATCCTAACATACATCAATTCGTTTCATCCACATCCACACAACATCTGCTCTCTACAATCTTCGATTAAGAGTACTTTATTTATTATTATTCAACCGACTTCTAAAAGGAGGAGGTTTTCAATTTCTCTGTATGTTTTTTTATGTTTCTTGATTTTCGACTGGCTTAGCCGATCTTGATAATTCTTTTTTGTCTGAAAGCTGCTGCTTCCAGTGTGTTTAAATCCAACCCGAACGTATTTGATCCAATTCTGACAATGACATATTATTTCTCATAATGGCACCTTATATGGTTTTCTTATGGATTGGTCTTTCTTCTTTTCTTATTTCAATTGTACTCTAGTTTATTGTCCCAAATAAAAAGAAAAATAGCCTAAAATTTGCATTAGGTTCTAATTAGTTGACTGTCCTGTTCTGACTATTTCGTAATTCCTACGATAATAATGCATCAAGTATGTGCACCACAAACGGACGACGCAACAAACCGATGTGAGTGATTCATTTTTTATTGGAAAGCATGTACTTCAAGATCAGCTTGATGAAAGTTTGATTAGGTCCTGACTAATTCTATTTCGTAATTCGGAAATACAAAGAGGGCGTCCACGCGTAATAACATTGAACGTTTGATTATATTTGAAGTCGGTTTTTATTTTTACTCCTAAATATACATGAAGTCGGTTAAAAACAAAATAAAACATTGTGGGTGTATGTGTTGGAGGTTTAATATATTTAATAATGGCAGGCAACACTTCTCATATTTGAATTTGAAGATTCGAATATTAGAATAATTATTTGAATACTAAAACGAATGTCTTCTGTAAGAAAAATTCTGTACTTCTCATCAAGACATCAATACGGAAACATTTCAGTATACAACAATATATATAATATAAATATATAATATTATGAAGAAATAGTGTTTTTACAAATAGCATTCTCTCCTCAACACCTCAAGAGTCCAAACAAAGATTCGCCCTCCAACAGGTTATGGGCCCAGCACGCTTCCACTGCGCAGTATGTATAAATGATTTTATCAAAAGTTGGAACACGTTCGAAAGTTTACAAAGCACCAGCTTCAAATCCCGAAGGGCAGATTTATCATGGATTACAATACGTAACGACTGAAAAACTTCTGAATTATTAATGTAATCTTTTTGTATTTAAATTTATGGAATGTTTGTCAGTGGCTGTTATATTTTCATCGTGTTCTGTGAGAGAGGATTTACGATTTTAATATGAATGTGTTATACATATGTAAATTGTTTTAAAATGGCGTCTATCAGCATACTATTGTAGATTTTTTTTTATTACGAACTACACAGATTGGGCAGAGAGGCTGGCCTTGACTGCTTCACCGGATTGAGAGGTGGCATAGCTGGCTTGGCGTGGCTTAGGTCGCTTAGCCTGAACCTCTATTGCTAGTAACTCGACACAAGGGTCCCCCCGGTGAGGGGTATATAGGGGTTATTCGCAACCTCCGACGGTCGCGAATGGACGCTTTGTGGATTTGTAGAGATCTAGCCTGTGCAATGGTAATCGCGTCGCCCGGATCGTCAAGAACGTGTCTCGGCCTCCGGGCAACGTGACGGAATTTATTATAGGAAGGCTTATAAGTGGCGGCACTTACAAGAAGTTTGTTAGAATGTTTGGTGGCAGTCTCGAAAAACCGTCGAGATGCCTGCTTAAAGAATTGGGCTATTGTCGGTAACCCTGTATCAACGTGGAGCTCGCGATTACGTACGAACCACGGCGCACCCGTGGCTCGTCGCAAAAAAACGATTCTGAATTACTTGTAACCTATGGATATGTTTATGGGCGGCATGCGCGAAGACCGGGCTCGCGTACGTCATAACGGGACGTATAACTGCTTTGTAAAGTGTCACCTTATTACGAAGGGACATTTTACTTTTCTTATTAATAAGGTGATATAGGCGACCCATAACGTAGGCCGCCCGGTTCCTAACTTGATCTACGTGAGGGCCGAAGCTGAGTTTGGGATGTAATACGACACCAAGGGTATTTGGTTTGTGTTACCCATGGAATAGGGGTACCTAGAAGTTGGACGCAACGAGGTGGAGACTGAAGACGCCTCGTGAACTACATGGCTGCGCTCTTAGCCGGGTTGATTTCTAATCTTCATTTCCGAGACCAATCCCCTAGGGCATCGGCCGCGGTCTGGAGTTTTTTGAGAATGACTTCGGGGGAACGCCCGGAAGCATAAATGCCGGTATCGTCGGCGAAAAGAGCTAGCTCTGCTTTACGTGAGCGCGGAATATCGTTAGTGTTTGTTTTCACTCGTAAATATACTTGTGTAATTATGTTTTGATGCAATAAGAAATTATCTATGTAAAGCTACTAATAAAGAAAGAACGCTGATAATCTCGAAAGTTTATTCCACAAAATTCTTCACTTTACCATTCGCTAAAGCTCTTTAAACGTCCATGTAATTGGTCCGTGAAGTCATTGAATATTTATGAAATGGAGTTAGTATTCAGATATCGTAATTGCAAAGTTGAAGTTGACTAAGGGATGGAAGGCTATTAAGGGTTTAGTACCCTAAAGGTGCTAAAGCGATTGTTAGGAATGGCTAAAAACATTCACTTTGTTTTTACGCTTTATATAATCTTGACATATATCTGTCTGTGTGATATTTTATATACATATTAATATAGGATCGGACTTTCAAGCCAGCGCAGTGCAGGACGCATTTCCCCGCACTCCAACCTCAACGACATCATCCGTCGGTCTCTTTCCACCGCTAATGTTCCATCAACTTTAGAGCGAAATGTACTATTACGTAGTGATGGTAAGGGACCAGACGGTATGAGTCTTATACGCTGAAAGATGGGACGGCCTTTAGTATGGGATGCCACATGCGTCGATACTTTGGCGCCGTCACATCTTCCAGAATCTTCTGTTGAGGCTGGAGCGGCCGCTGCAACTGCAAAAAACCTCAAGTAACCTCGATACAGGTTTCATATTTGAGCCGTTTGGGGTAGAAACTTTGCACATCACCTAGTGCACATCACCTTTTTAATGTGTTCAATCAACTTGTTAGTTGATCGACACATCTGGTGACTAGAGGGCTGTTAACTTGATAAAATTAATTTAAGCTCAAATTGTTCTTTTATACCGATACATCATAAATATATCATAACTATGTAAACAGTGTCTGTAAGCGGGGTGGACTGGTAGCGCGTCTACCGCGATAAATTATAATTAACTAGACTGTGATATATTGCCGTGAAGTAGGTCACGGCGGTAAGACATTACGTGGTGATAGCCAATGTAATGTGCTATGAAATATACCACAACTATAAATTATTAGTATAATGATAAAAAAACTCTCGATTACGACATCATAGAAGAAGTGATAAAAGTCACCTAAGATTACATGTTTATGGTTTTATATACTTGTATTAATATTATTGTAATTACAAATTAATAATTATATATATCTATATACATATATATTTAGATATATATAATTATATATACATTTGTTATTTTATTGTATTTATTTATACTGTCTAAGCAATTGCTTTACAACGATTCCACTCAAGCCGAGTATACTAAACGGATGTTTTTTTTGTGACGAACATATATTGAAAAAGCGGAATTTTACACAGTACCTCTATTGCTAGTAACTCGACACAAGGGTCCTCTGGTGAGGGGTAGCCTCGGCCTGGACGGTTACTATGTTATGCATTCCGATCCGAGGGCGCCCGAGGGGCCGAACCACGTCTAGGATGGTTACTACACTCGTGAGCACAAAAGGGTCGGTTAAGAGAGTTTGAATATCTCGGAAGATAAAGACGCTAGCTAACTGAAATAAATTGTGCATGATAGACAGTTAGATATCCTTAAAATAAAATATTTTTTTTATACTGTCTAAGTAATTGTTTTACAACGATTCCACTCAAGCCGAGTATACTAAACGGATGTTTTTGTGTCGAACATAGATTAAAGAAGCGGAATTTTACTCAGTACCTCTATTACTAGTAACTCGACACAAGGGTCCCCGATGAGGGTAGCCTCGGCCTGGACAGTTACTATGTTATGCATTCCGATCCGAGGGCGCCCGAGGGGCCGAACCACGTCTAGGATGGTTACTACACTCGTGAGCACAAAAGGGTCGGTTAAGAGAGTTTGAATATCTCGGAAGATAAAGACGCTAGCTAACTGAAATAAATTGTGCATGATAGACAGTTAGATATCCTTGAAATAAAATATTTTTTTAATTAATTTATTTATATTTTATTCAAAAACATAAATTTAAACGAAAAAGGATATCTCACGTAAACTTGGAATATACAGTATTTTTATATATGTATTAGTATAAGCCGATGTATCCAAAATTAACGCACATGGGCATCATAGTAGTCTTTATTTGCTTAGTTCTAGAAGTCTTCTAGCTCATTAGCACCACTCTAGTTTCGCGATGGCATACTATAACCGTGTTTGTTTTAGGATTTGACGTATTTGGTATTAATAAAATTACAAATGAGTGAAATAGATCGGTTTCAGAATGAAACTTCACTGGCAAATAGCAGACTCGGATCTTTCGATAGCCATAAAAGAATCAACTCAAATCTCTAGACTTATGAGCCACGTGCGCATGCCAATCGTGAAATTATATTGGAATTTACGGCCCATTAACTTCAAAGTTAGGCGAAGGCGCGTGTGAAATAGTGGAGTATGCATAATTCATGAATATATTTTGACACCGCCAACTCTCCGAGGGTAAAACGCCAGTCGTATGAAACTTCGTACGATTAGTCCGTGTTTGACAACAAGTAATGATTTCATGTGTTTGTGTGATAAATAAGGTTATATATCCCACTGAAAGTTAAAGTTACAGCCTTTATATATAATATATATGTCCCACTGCTGGGCGCAGGCATCTGTAAAGAGAGTATAAGGGCATAGTCCACAACGGGGGCGGGGTTTCCTCACGATGTTTTCCCGCCCAGACACTGAGCTATCACGGTTCTATATCTCCCACTTGCCTCGCATAATTCCAAGACCCATATATGACAAGTTGTGTTGATACCATTACTATTTAGGCCTTTTTTACAACTGATTTAACAAGTGTAAAATTGGATAAAAAACAAATTGAATGAATTTATAATAGAAATTTATTTTTTGTAACAATTACATATAATTTCTTGAGGATAATCATGATTGTATATTAAAAATTATATGTTTATTATAAAGACATCTTTTTTTTTATTTATTGGTATCATACGAACACATGTTAGCTGGCAACACATGGCACCCAACGATTGTCTTGCATAATAACTACTTCCAATGATATCTTAGTGATTTACCTGTACCTTGTTGTATCTTTAATTCATAATTAATAATTTATTCGATAATCATATTAACTTAGCATTGTAAACAATAATTTAACTTTATTAGTTTGTAATCTGACTTCTAATTAATCTTATAAAAAGATTGTGAGGACGCGCCGTTGTGACGGTATTCGTTAAAATAATTCCTTGTACAACGATACGCCGCCTGAATTAGGCGAGTGTACTAGTTACTGGACTATATCATTCCTCAAGACCTACAAGATTTATTAGAAATATCAAACAAAATATGGAACACATAAAAAATACAGTTGAACAAAGAAAGAACGGACAAATAAGACGCGATTGTAAGAGTCCCTGCTCGACGACACAGTTATATCAACAATAAAACAATTATATTAAGGTTAAATAAATAAAAACTTACTCACTCTACTTCAGAGGTTTATTCCTTCAGCAATTTCACTTATAATATTAACGAGCGACTGGTGGTTGGCAGAGAGTGGACTCCTCCTTTTATTTAACTTCGTTAGTATTGTAATCCCTTCAAAAGGATGGTGGTAGTAACCATATCCGGTATGTTAGTCCACTCTATGTCAAGCCAGTCAATCAAATCACTGTTATAATAACTTATTTCTAATTATATAAATGTATTTACAATTATTTTAAAGTATACAATATTTGTTTATGTATAGAGTCTAATTAAACATATTACAATTAACATGGATTTGCCCTTTACTTTGCTTTATTAGTTTTTGCTAGTACTGTTTTATCTTAATTGGACGGCTGCGACAATAGCGCCGTCCGATGCAACCGTAACAAACTTTATACTGGAATAGTATTTTTATATTAGTTAGTTCATTATTTTATTTTACATAATGTCATATTTATTAATATGTTTAGTATTGCAATTATCACTAGAATTAACAATAATAATGGGTTTGCCTTTTATTTTGCTTTTTTAGTTTTTGCCAGCACTGTTTTATCTTAAGCGGATGGCTGCGACAAAAGCGCCATCCGGTACAACTGTAATGAACTTTATATTGAAACAGTACTTTTATATTAGTTAGTCCATATCTTATTTTACACAATATCATATTTATTAATACATTTATTATTGCAATTATCTGTTGATGACAGTCGGCCATCCAAATATGATGTGCGTCCTCGTCACATACCTATGTTGTATTACAATTTATATCAACTAGTATTTTATAAACTGATCTTTATATGATTCATATATCTTTATATGAATTCTTAATATATATATATCTCTTTATTTTTTTATATATATATCAACTAGTATTTCATAAACTGATCTTTATATGATTCATATATCTTTATATGAATTCTTAATATATATATATATCTCTTTATTTTTTTATATATATATCAACTAGTATTTTATAAACTGATCTTTATATGAGTCATATATCTTTATATGAATTCTTAATATATATATCTCTTTATTTTTTATATATATATCAACTAGTATTTTATAAACTGATCTTTATATGATTCATATATCTTTATATGAATTCTTAATATATATATCTCTTTATTTTTTATATATATATCAACTAGTATTTTATAAACTGATCTTTATATGATTCATATATCTTTATATGAATTCTTAATATATATATATCTCTTTTATATATATATATTTTTTTCATTTTTGCTAATAACATTAAATTATAATAGTTAGGGACCATGGTTGTCCCGAGCCTAAAACACACAAAATTATGATTATTAATAATTAACAACAATTAGTATAATCTCATATAAATAAACTTTATAATTATTAAGGGTTGATTCACAAGTTTTCATCTGACAAGTCGCTAGAAGACACGAGATCTTGCCCATGAGGTCTATTGAAGCAAAGCCAGGGTTTAATTTTGTCGACCGCTACGATTGTAGAGAACTTTCTATTCCCCTTTTGGGTTATAGGTGTGTCCTCTACTTGGAAGCGGTCGTGATCTAATACAGCGGTGATCTTGTACGGGCCCTTAAATTTTGGTACCAGCTTCCGGCTCTGGCCGGTGGTAGGTACCTTACGTTCTATTCTTATACGATCTCCCACTTGGTATCGGGATGGTTCGCATCGTTGTCTGTCAAAAGTTTCTTTTTGGTTTTGCTGATTCGATTTGATGTGGTCGTTTATTTTCCGACGTATATTAGCTCTTTGTGGATTGATTAAGTCTCCGTCATTATCTGTGGTGGCGACTTCTGATAATATTCTGTTTTCAGTAAGGCCTTTCGGTCTAATTCCGAACAATGCTACAAAAGGAGTTCGATTAATGCCTCTATTAAATGTATTGTTCATACCCCATTGGATATCTGGCAGTTGATATCTGGCAGCAGCAGCAGTCTAGAGAGTCTAACGGTTTTGGCAGTCAGAGCATCAATGATTATTTTATTGTAGCGCTCCACTTGACCATTTGCTCTTGGTGACAGGTTTTAAATAAATGTACTTAGTATAAGCATCGATTACGACTAGAATATGCATATTACCCTTAGTGCTTCTTACAAAAGGCCCTACATGATCAATATGTACGGTATCAAATGGGACATCTATCTTTTCGATATAATGTAGAAAGCCTGGTTTTTTTTTTTTTACATTCAAGAAAAGAGAATACATACTTTTTTATAAACGTACGCAATTTAGGGAACCAATATGATGATTTCACTTTTTCTAGTGTTTTATCCACTGAAAAGTGACCAATGTCGTCATGATTTTGTTTGACTATCTGCCATCTTACTCCGTACTTTACTTAGGTACCGTCCACCTATCACCCTCGGGTGTTATTCTAAATAATTTATCTTCTTTCAATTTATAATTAGTTTTTATATCAACGACACCGTTAAGGTTAGGGTCCTTGAGGATTTGGATAATACGTTGTAATTCAGAATCAGCCTTTTGAACGGTGGTAAGCCAGCTCTCTTCCCCTATATTTTGAACATTCATAATGTCATAAGTTTTATCAAAAATGGGGTTACGGCTCAGTGCATCAACATGGGCCATGGTGGTTCCTGCCTTATATTCTATATCAAAGTGAAATTCTTACATACGCTCCCACCACCTGGCTACACACGGTATCATGTCCTTTTTTTAAGAATGTTGCTCGTAGGGAATTGCAATCAGTGATAATTTTAAACTGAAGACCGATAAGGTAAACTCGAAATTTTTGCAGAGAAGATATGACCGCGAGGGTCTCTAGGTCATAAGAAGAATAATTCTGCTCTTCCGGAGTGGTTTGGCGGCTAAAGTATGCTACCGGTTTCAGTATATTGTTTTCGTTACGTTGTAACAATATGCCTGCAACACCAACTTTGCATGCATCAGTATGTAACTCAGTATCCGTTCTTGGATCATAAAGAGCCAATGTAGGTTTTCCATCAACCTCTTTTGTAATGTCCTAAACCTTCTAACACCCCAATTCCAAGGAACATCTTTCCTTAACAGATGTCGGAAGAAACTGGCTAGACCCAAAAACTGCCTCACGTTGTGTTGATTCCGGGGGACAGGGAATTTTTCGTCTGCTTCCGTCTTCCTAGACCCAGGTTGAATTACTCCATTCTCGAGCAGTTCCGAAATGATGTCTCTTACTATTTCTTTTTCTTTATAAGATAACCTATAAGGTCTATAGACTACAGGCGTATCATCTTTAAGTTGAATAGTCATTTCGCCTGCGTTAGTAACACCTAGTTCCGAAGATGTAAAACACTACCTATATTGGTTAAGTAATGAAAATAGTTGTTCCCTCTGTTTATGAGAGATGCCATCACCTATATGAATATTATTTATTGTTGATCTTCATAACTTGTGTAGGTAAGGATCCGTCTTCTTTAGCTTTATAGCCACGAACTAGTTTGTAATTCCCTTTTAAGTTAATGGACTGGCTGGAAGGGACATTAACAAGTATTTTACCTTCTCCTCTTTCGTTCGCACAAAACAACCCGGATGAGATAGTAAATGTCATATCACCTACGAGACGTAAACCTCCTTCGACATAGACATCGCCTGTCACTATAGGTATGGTATAGAAGTTTACCACGGACATCCCTAATAAAGTAACATCTTCTTTGATAAATATGCCGATTTTTAAAATTGGATTATCTTCACAGTACGACTGAAGCATAAACAATTTGTTGCTTGTTTTATA
Source organism: Meandrusa payeni (assembly GCA_029286785.1). NCBI lineage: Eukaryota > Metazoa > Arthropoda > Insecta > Lepidoptera > Papilionidae > Meandrusa > Meandrusa payeni. The sequence goes on from JAGSMX010000023.1 coordinate 1,340,180, forward strand.
AACGACGATATGAGACTGTTCTGTGAATGACTGTCCTATCATAACTGATACATGCATGCATACATCAGGTACTATGAAGTTACTGTTTGTTTGGAGTAACATTGTTCAGTATCGTGTCCAAGCTTGGTACACTTGCCGCATCTTTTATTGGTTGGGGGCACTGGGGTGCCGTATGACCATCTTGCTTGCAATTGTAACAGCGTGTCAACTTGACGACTTGTTCCGATTGTAACTCCTGTGTCCTGTTGGTGTTTGGTGCTCTAATAATTTTACGTTCCTTGCGTTTCTCAGATAAGCAATTAACTTATCAGGGTCATTATATTGAGCTGCCTCTGCACCTAACCGAAGAGATCTATCATCTATGCCGTGAAGGATACATTCTACAGCTCGCTGCCCTGAATTCCACACCTATTGGTCAGTGCGATCTTCTCGTAGTAATAAGTTTCTAACGAATCTCCGAATCGACCGCGTCTAGCCAGCATGTCGCTTAGCATCTGTCCATAATTCTCGTCGGACGGAAACGTCGTTTTCAATTTACTTTGCCACTCCTCCCATGAGAACAGAATCGATGGTAGTCCTTCGTACCAACGTCGTGCTAGTCCTTGTAGTTTGGGAAGAGCGTAATGGATCAATTGTCTTTCATTCCAACCGTAAATGGACCTACATTCGTTAACTTTATACAGCCACATTTCCATCGTTTGTTCTTTTTTTGATGGATCAAATTCTGGTATAGTGTTATGTACTGTACCTAACTTATCTGACAAACTAGTATGGTTCACGGATTTAAGGGCATCTAAGAGTCTGCCGATGGAGGTAAGAGTAATAGGATTCTCCTCACTTGCCTTAACTTCCCGTGTTGAGTGACGGCTGCGTGATCGACAGTCGGCACGGCTGCACGACGGGCGGTCGGCACGGCTGCACGACGGGCGGTCGGCACGGCTGCACGACGGGCGGTCGGCACGGCTGCACGACGGGCGGTCGGCACGGCTGCACGACGGGCGGTCGGCACGGCTGCACGACGGGCGGTCAGCACGGCTGCACGACAGGCGGTCGGCACGGCTGCACGACGGGCGGTCAGCACGGCTGCACGACGGGCGGTCGGCACGGTTGCACGACGGGCGGGCGGCACGGCTTGGCGACGGGCGGCCGGCACGGCAGCGACGGGCGGCCGGCACGGCTTGGCGACGGGCGGCCGGCACGGCTTGGCGACAGGCGGCCGGCACGGCTTGGCGACGGGCGGCCGGCACGGCTTGGCGACGGGCGGCAGGCACGGCTGCGTGACCGACGGGTGGCACGGCTGCGTGACCGATGGATGGCACGGCTGCGTGACCGACGGGTGGCACGGCTGCGTGACCGACGGGTGGCTCGGCTCGGCGACCGTTGGATGAGGTTCATTTCTCGACCGCGTGAATAGCTTCTAGTTTCCGTGGGGTATCTAGGAGAGTACCCGCTCCGTCTTGTTCGGTTAGATCCACTGTACAGTACAAAAAAAATCGGACAGCAAATAATATAACCTTCTAGGTAACGTAATGTGAAACTACATTAAGTATGTGGGTAAAGTTAAGTAAAAGAACATACCGCGTAGATACCATATATTATGTAACATATATATAATAATAAAAAAAAGACGATAATTTACAAGGTAATGATACTGTTGGTTATTAGGTTCAGAGACCGATGCTATCAAGGAGTAGCCTTGACCAAGCCCAGTCTCAAAAACCGTTATTCACAAAATTGTGCGAGATATGCAGGTAAAAAAAAGAAAGAAAAAAAAAGGTATAAAACAAAGAAGAAAAGCGAGGGTAAAAACAATTAAATACAATATATACGAAAAATGAAATAAAAGAGAGAAAAAAAAATGGCGTAGTAGGCTTTAGGAACACTCACAACGTTATAAAAACGTTGTGTATCCCACTCTGATATGTAAGAGTCCCTGCTCGACGACACAGTTATATCAACAATAAAACAATTATATTAAGGTTAAATAAATAAAAACTTACTCACTCTACTTCAGAGGTTTATTCCTTCAGCAATTTCACTTATAATATTAACGAGCGACTGGTGGTTGGCAGAGTCAAGTCAAGTCGAGTCATCTACAAGGTTCACGGGAACCTCGCAGGTACAGGCCTCGGGGTGTTACCCCATTACCCGGAGTTATCAGCGCAGGGGCAACTGCTCCCCTGGTCTTGGGTACCGTTTTGGAACGGATTTTTAGGAATAACTATTTTTACGTCGGGGCTAATCCCTCAAGCGTCAGCCGCGACGAATCTATCTTCTACGCCCTCTCGACCTCTCGGTCTCGATTGAGACGGAGGTCGAGAGGGGCCTATGAGTTCAAAATCTCCCTAGAATAGGGGAATTTGAACCTACGGCGCACGTCGGGAGGACGCGCGTGTTGCGGGCGAACCCGCGCAGGTGTTCGTGCGGACCGTTGTCCGCGCGGTCGAATAGGTTACGAGCTAGTCTCGTGACAAATTCGTGTATCGATTCGATGCCTAAATCGCGGTGTATTACGTCATTTCTGACGTAACGCCCCGCGTTTAGGATCATCCTAAGGGTTATATTTTGTTGTGCTTGGATGCGGGTCCTTGCACTATTACTAGTTAATCCGTACCACGCTGGAGCGGCATACGTCAATCGTGTACGAATGTAAGCCTTGTAGACGGAGAGTTTAGCTCGGACGGGCAAGTGAGATGCCAATACTGGTCTCAATACCGCTCTCGCAGCTCTGGCGCTTTGAATCATACGATTCACCTGAGGGGCCATTGAAAGCCTGCGATCGATCTTGCATCCGAGATAGACTACATCCGACTGCCAAGGTATTACCTGTCCACGAAGACGCAGTCGCTGGAGATCTACGCCGTAATTGGACGTTAGCGCCGCCGTCTTACCGACGTTGACGGCGATACGCCAATTGTCCAACCAGCGCGGTAGGGCGTCGAGCGCACTCTGTAAGCGTTTTATAGCGTTACTCGGTTTGATGGCAGAAGCCAGGTAGGCGCAATCATCCGCGTATAGCGCCAGCATCGGTGCGTGGCGGCCCTTAGGGCACGGAATGTCGTTTGTATAAATCGCGTACAGTAAGGGGACAGGCTCCCCTGCGGTACACCGGCGGCGATCGGTCGCGACGTCGAGTGCGTTCTCGATGCTCACGTAGAACGAGCGTTCGGATAAGTAGGACGCGACGAGTCGAATTAACGCGCGCGGTAGGGTGTCGATGTCGAGCAACTTGTACAATAGTCCGGCGTGCCAAACACGATCGAAGGCTTTCTCTATATCGAGAAAGACCCCGACCGCCCTCCGACCCCGGTTACATGCGGTGGTCAAAAATGAAGCACGCGGACCAATTGTGTGGTTGTCGAATGGCCGTTACGAAAACCGTGTTGTTCCTCACGTAGTCGGACGTGAGGACGAATCTTCTGCAGCAGCAGTTTTCGAAAAGTTTGGCGATGTGCGGTAACAGCGTTATGGGCCGGTAGCTCGCCGCCAACCTACGATCTTTTCCCGGTTTGGGAAGCATTATTACTTTCCCGGTTTTCCAATCCCGTGGAAAATGGTGGGTGCGAAGTATGCCGTTGAAGAGCCGAGTTATTACTACTACGAACCCTCGCGGGAGTTGTTTGAGCGCGCTGGTTGGGATACCGTCGTGACCAGGCGCTTTCCTCAGAGGAGGCGACTAATGGCCCTCCTTACGTCGGAGGGCGAGAAAAACGTGTCCCCGGGAAGCGGGGGGGGTGGGGTAACTAGTAGTTCCTTGACTCGCTTTTCAACACGCTTATGGTGAGCTTTTACGCCTCGGACACTATAGTTAGGTATGTTGGGAGTGAATTGCACCTCTAGGTGCTCGGCTAAAATTTCCGCACGGTTTTGTGCGTCGAAGCACTTATTGCCGTCCTTGTCTATAAGGGGGCACGTAGGTGTTTAGGGCGAGAGCATGCGATTGAGTTGGTAGAGTGATGTGTTGTCAGTGCTGGCTGCGTCTATGCGCAGTTGCCACTGATCTCCTCTGAAGTTCTTCACTTCAATCGCTACTTTCTCGCTTAACGAATTTAGCTCCCGCTTGAGACGCGGGCAGCGAGTGCGCGCCCAAAGTTTTCTGAGAGTGCGTTTTTTCGAAATCATCGCTTGTATCCTAAGCGGGAGTCCACCTCTGCTAACCTGCGGGTTCGAGGGATACGTCGCAGCATCCTTAGCTTGAGCGATGCTCTCACTAATACGGACGGCGAGCGCATCGACCTCTTCTGCCGACGATAATGGTCCGCTAAAGGTGAACTCTTTGATTTTCTCATAAAACGCGCTCCAGTCTACCGATGGGCGCACGGCTGGAGTGCTCTACACTCACTACTCGCGTATCGAGCGTTAGCAGGATCGGATGATGACTTGTATCGACATCGTGTAGAACTTCCAGTGTGACCGGAAGATTCCAAAGGTGGTGTAATACTATGTCTAACACGTCCGCGCGATGTTCCGGCGTGTGCGGATAGTGTGTCGGTTCGCTAGGCCCCAACACTTCGTATCCCCACGCGCCGGCGTCTCCGTACAGAGCCTGCCCGACCTTGTTAGTGGTGTTCGAACCCCAAGCTGTGTGCTTAGCGTTCAAATCGCCGACTATGAAGGCAGGCGAGCTGCCGTCGAAGATCGCATGGACGTCCGATGGGTGTAGCGCGGATTTGGGGACGATACGCCGCGAATATTCTAATGTTCCTACCTCCCGCGTTTAATTTAATACCTATTGTACGTGTGGATTCGAAATTAGGTAGCTCTAATTCTTCGTGGACTAAATTTCTTCTGACCAAAACTGCCGTACCTCTGTACGGTCGTCCGGCAGGAGAAAGCTCGTCTCTTCTATATACGAAAAGTTAGGCACCTTAAATGGGGACCCCGGCGAGCATAGTCTCGCCCAACAGTATGACGCTAGCGTCGTGCAGTTGTGCGAGAAGGCGCAGATCGGCGATTCTGCCCCTCACTCCGCCAGGGTTCCAGTACATAATCTTAATGGGCTTATAATACATCGCGACGGGCTATAAGTTGGGTTAGTGCCGCCAGAAGGGCGTTTAAAGGGTCGGTACCGGCCGCTACGGCGGCTAGCACTTCCCCGAGTAGGGGCGCGATTAATTGCACGATTTCCTGAAGGAGATCGCGATCGGCTTGTTGGGTGTAGGTGTGACGCCCTCTGAGGGCGTGGGGACGATATTGGAGGGGCTGAGACGCTCTCAACTCCCTCCATCGGGTTGGTGGCGATAGTTACGGGCGCCTCTATAGGTGCCGTGACTTCAGCGGTGTTGCAGGTGCCGCGGCTGGGGAAACAGTGGACTGTTTCCTCCTCTTTCGCCTATTTTTCCTTTTCCTCTTTTTGGAGGAGTCGGAAGACACCTGTGTATTGGTGGGCGTGGCCTTAGGGGCGGGATTCGCGGGAGTGCGTAGTACCGCTCCCTCGACGACCGCGGTAGTTGCGGTCGTCGGGGCAGCGGCACGCGCACTCCTAGTGCGACGTGTGCGAGAGGGTGGCGCGGCGGGGGGGGCCGACGGCTGTTGCCGTCTCGCTCCCACCGTCGTCCATCCCTCTTCGTCCACGACAGCTCGCCGTTGGGATCGAAGAGGAATTGGCTCCGGAATGCGTATGCCGCGCTTCCTCGCCTCCTTCTTCATGACCGGACATCTGCGGTCATTTGCGGTGTGTTCGCCCTTACAATTGGCGCATTTTGGGGTGCCGTCTTTCGCCACCTTGCATTCCTTGGCGGTGTGGTTGCTACCACACCTCACACACCTGACTGGGCGGTGACACGTCGCAGAGGCGTGGCCGAAGGCTTGGCACCGGTGGCATTGCGCCGGGCCGATCCTCCCTTTCCACGCCTCTATTACGAGGCCGGGCATACAAAGGAGCTCATCTACGGCGTAGAGCCTAGAGAGCTCACTCTGGGTGAGGTGGTCGAGTTGTATAAAGTAGAGGGCTCCTGGCTTGCCTCTACGCGGAGGGATAGACTTAATGTACTGCACAGGAAGTCCTTCTTCCTCAATGCAGACATAATCGCCTCCGTCGGCGTGTCGGCCGGCAGGCCCTCAACCCTACTTTTGTGGGGAGCTCTTTAGCTGGCGTGTAGCTGAACCAAGATAGGCTTGGTTCGACCTCGGCCAGGTCTACGAGGTACCGCTGTATGGCGCGGTACTCGTCGGGAGATTGGGGTAGGAATCTAATTCCCTTGCCGAGCGGTCTTGCGTTCGGCGGGTGGCCTAATATGCCTTTGAGGGCCTCAAAATGGGTAACCCAGTTGGGGAGGCATTCCGCCACTATTGGTGGATATGACCCCGCCTTGGGTCGCCCTTCCGAGGCGCTCTCCCCGGTCTGGCCAGTTGGCGCCGGGGGGGTGGGGGCTCTCTTATGGAGAGGGAGGGCTGCCGTTTTGGCAGCGTACGAAAGGCCGCTAGGGCCGGCTACGGGTATGTTTTCCGTCTCCATGCTGGAGACGCCCGCCTCTACCGCGCACTCTTCGGAGGCGTCGGGTGGGTTGGCAGAGAGTGGACTCCTCCTTTTATTTAACTTCGTTAGTATTGTAATCCCTTCAAAAGTATGGTGGTAGTAACCATATCCGGTATATTAGTCCACTCTATGTCAAGCCAGCCAATCAAATCACTGTTATAATAACTTATTTCTAATTATATAAATGTATTTACAATTATTTTAAAGTATACAATATTTGTTTATGTATAGAGTCTAATTAAACATACTACAATTCACATGGATTTGCCTTTTACTTTGCTTTATTAGTTTTGCTAGTACTGTTTTATCTTAATCGGACGGCTGCGACAATAGCGCCGTCCGATGCAACCGTAACAAACTTTATACTGAAATAGTATATTTATATTAGTTAGTTCATTCTTTTATTTTACATAATGTCATATTTATTAATATGTTTAGTATTGCAATTATCACTAGAATTAACAATAGTAATGGGCTTGCCTTTTATTTTGCTTTATTAGTTTTGCTAGCACTGTTTTATCTTAAGCGGATGGCTGCGACAAAAGCGCCATCCGGTACAACTGTAATGAACTTTATATTGAAACAGTACTTTTATATTAGTTAGTCCATATCTTATTTTACACAATATCATATTTATTAATACATTTATTATTGCAATTATCTGTTGATGACACGATGCAAACCTTGAACACCGTCTCAGGTTGTGCTGTTGTAGTCACAGCGCTGATTTTAAGCTATGTCCAGGACTACACAATTACGCGCGTGCGTTTTACTACTCGTATATACAACAACCTTTTCTGAAACACGGTGTATCATGTCTATCATATCTCTTGTTTTTGGAGTAATAGATAACAAATGAATCGCCTCCCCATTCATTAGTACAGATTTAATGGAATTTTGTTATCAGGGAGGAAATCTTCAAAAAGATACCCGCTTTCTGGGGGGAAGGCGGCGGTTATGTGTTATTATTATGGTTTTTACCCACTAAAGCCAATGGGGCACTTCCTCGGTGCATGGTAAGGGGCTCCGGGATCTCCAGTGGAATGCACCGGAGCCCCTCTGCACTAAGCTCAAGGAGAGCACTTACCGGGGGGTGGGGAGGTTACTCTCTCCCCCCTGTGCCCTCGTAGTGCAAGGCGACTCGGGCTAGCCGATGTCGCCTTCTTCCCGAGTCCACCTTGGCGGACGACAAAGGCCCCCACCCTTGTAACCCATTGAACCCGAGGTCCCTTTTAGTCGCCTTCTACGACAGGCTGGGGATACCGTAGTCTTATTCTTGAAAACTACAGGGTAGAAAGGTTGAAACCTAATTTGAAAGTTTTACGACCAAGCGCCTCGCAAGCCAATTACTCCATAAAATATTGTGGCAGAACATATTATCTTGTTTGATTCGATATTTGTTATTTTTGATTATTGTTAGGTTTTGTCTAATTTTTCTTTTTTTTTCTCTCTAAGGTTGCACCCGTGACTTTGTCTCTACACAACCCTAAGGTAGACTGGCACATAATGCCTACTGGCATTTGTAAATTTTCGCCTCTTTGTAAACTTTTAATATGTACAAATAAAGGTTAAATCAATAAAAATCACCGATTTTAGACATTTATTTATTGACAGCAAAAACATATCACAGACAGAAATTAACACACATTAAAAAAGAATGAAAAATGGACAAAACACAGTTAAGTTACACGGACAACAGAACATAAGCTCTAATTAAACGGCTGGTGTGGTATCTTCATTCCGCCATTTTAAGTTTTCGTACAGATATTTAGACTGTTCCGTGTTTATGATTCCAAACAGAAGTGTTGCAAAATGCAAGTCTTTTCTGAGGGACATTCTTAACTTGTTGGAATTGTTTAAGTAATCTTTATACAAGGTTTAATTCCATTTGCAAAATGTGTAATTTACACTCCGTTTGATGTATTCAAGGCGGTGCCTTAGTTTCCCGGGTGCGCTGTATACATACAACCTGCGTAGAAAACACGTACCCTTATCAAAGAAATTCGCACGAAATGTCAAGTGACCGTCATCATGTAAGCTGGTGGGATTATTTTTTGAGTTATACAGATATTCTTTTCAACAATACTTAAATGAAAATGCGACGAAATGAACATAATGTTGAGCGATGTGTCGGTGGTGGTGTTGGACTTCTGGCAGTATATACAGGGTGTTAAGAGACCGTTTCCGAAAACGAAGACAGACGATAGTACTAATGACACCTTTGATGATGGGACAGAAAAAAGTCGATCCTAATAAAAAGAATATATTATTGATATGAGTCTAATCTAAAAATCATTAGTTATACTAACATAATGGAGCTGTTAAACGGGTCCTCTTTAAAAGGTTTTTTTTTAAAAAATACTTTACAATGAAACACTTTAATAAAGTTACAATAGGGAAAACTACTAAATAAACTATAAACTTATACCAAACTAAAGATAAAACTAAATAATGTAAAAAATCGACCCCAAATCACTGCGCTCGCAGGGCAGGGTGCCCAAGAGGCTAGCGGCATTTCCCCGTTGAATGGCTGGGATCAACCTTTGTCTGAAATACGCGAATTGGATCCCCTGAGGCGTCGATGAGGTGTGCGGAAATCTCCTTGACCAGCTGACGGGCTTCCGCACCTCAAGGCCCCAAGGTATCTACGGCAAACGGCACAAATATTTACGGCTCTCCCAAGGCCACATATTTACGCCTAGTTAGAATTAAGTTGAAAATTGAAGATAGATTTAGAATAATGATTGCTACACGGAGTCTGATCTTCGACTGACTTCTGGCTTGGATACATACAATAATATTAATGCTAACAATATTATATTTATTTAAAAGTCAGTAGCCTAATGGTTTAGGGTACGGCATGCGAATCGTAAGGTCGTGGGTTCGAATCCACCATTCGACTATTGCCGTGAACCATGTCCTAGCACAAGCTTAAGCTTAGTTGGAATGGTTAACAAGATTGTTAGTAATATTTCTGAAAAAATAGGAATATTGCTAGCTTTCTTTTAAAAAAAAACAATATGCCGACACAACACTCTCTATAATCTTAATATGTCTATTTATCTTAATATCTGTCCTAATATATCTGGGTATCCCAAGTTTAACCAACCAAGTCTTGGACGTGCTTTGGCCTTGGTAGGCTAAAAAAATCGATATGGGACCTAATTAAAACCAAACCGTTTCAAACGAACAGAAATAAAGATCAATTCCTAAGTCACGCTGCTATGAGTGTACAATCTTAAAATTATTAATAATTAAATAAGCAACTTTTGTCCTGGGTCAAAGTTATAATATTATCTGTAAAATACATAAAGAAATATCAGGAATAATTGATACGCGTCTAATCTAAAAATCGTCAACCTAAAATTCATGAGCTCGGGACTGTAGCGGCGTTAATTTTATTTATATTAACGAGGTCCTATAAATTAGAAACAAACAGTCGCAAGCCAAATTTTAATCACAAAGGATATTGTCTTAGTAGCAAATTTGCCGGTACCATTGCTGTTTGCCAACAAAACGGAAAGTAAACACCATTCAGAGATAATTTATCGTAAACTAACTTGGTTAATCCATTCATTCACACATTCATTTCTTAATATACGTTTTCAATGATTCATCCTATCATTAACTATATTAACTATTATATTTGTGGTTGTTTTTTTTCTTTTATGATTTTTTGAGGCTGTAGCTTACACCTGTAACTGAAGTATCACTTATCTTTATTTTTCTTATATCTTTTGTATTTTGTTGGTGTAACTTGTAAATAAATAAAAAAAAATGAATCAATCATATTCCATTAATTTTTTCTTTCTTTCATTCATTAATCAGTCCATTCAATCATGTATTCATTAATTCTTTCGTTCGTTCTTTATTCATTCTTTCGTCAATTCATTCAAACATTTGAATATTTAAGACAGAGAATGCCACTTTTCTAATGTGATAGCAAAGAGGTTGGTCGACACATCTGGTGACCAGAGGGCTGGCTTATACCTTGCACAGAGGCTAAGCATTGCCATACAACGTGGCTATGTTACCAGCCTTCTGGGCACGCTGCCAAGCGACAACGGTTTGACACAGTTTTCATCATCATCATCATCATCTCAGCCGTAAGACATCCACTGCTGGACATAGGCCTCCCCAACGATTTCGAAAAGGACCGGTTGTAAGCGGCCCGCATCCAGCTGCGCCCTGCGACCTTTATGAGGTCGTCAGACCACCTTGTGGGTGGACGTCCTACACTGCGCTTGCTGGTCCGTGGTCTCCAATCGAGAACTTTTCGGCCCCATCGACCATCTGTTCGACGCTCTATGTTTTATTTTTGTAAATATATATTAGATTGTTAGTATCTTTTGTAAGCAGTCTCTAGTTTATTTATACCTGGTTTGAAAAGTCAGAAAGATATTTTTTTTAAGGCTATTAAAATAAATAAAACAAAACTTATCATCCAGTTGAAATTGAATTCTACAAATGATCTGATACCAAGTTGTACCTATTATTGCTTTCTCGAGATCGTTTTATTGCGAGAAAAGTTTTCGTTACGTTTCCATTCTTTCAATAGACTCACAGAGCGAAGTTTTTACAGAGCATAAGACATTCTTTTGTAGAGAGAAATTCGGACAGATAAAGTTTATACAAACCATTAAACAGACAGAAAGATATCAAATAGATATGAGGATCGTTATACTGGAAAAACTTTGGACGCTTTCCTTTTTAATTGGGTATTTGATCAACTTTTTTTTGACAGGTGGAACAATGTCGTAAGTTTTATAGTAGAAGTATTTTGTGGTTTTAAGCAATAATGAGACTAAAACCGTAAGAAAAATCTATAACGGAAATGCTATAGCTATATACCGCAGCTATAGCCATAAATTATACACCGCAGGTAAAAGACTCGCCGTCGTCCAAATTTTACTCTGCTGTAAGAGACGCACTGGACAGAAGCCGGTGGAGTGGAAGCAAATCATTCGCTCCAGATGCAAACCTGATGGTGACCACGATCCTCAGATATGAGGGACCGGCACTAGAGAGAGAGATAGCTATATACACGGCGACCGATACCGTGACTATTAAAAGTGTAGTTCAACTCTCTGATCACAGGTGGCGCTTTGACGAATTATTGATAAGATATTGATATATGATATTGATATTAATTATTTAAATAATTTTAAATTGTCGAAAAATTATAAAGAGACATATTTTAATTAATTTAATAATATATTTTTTTGTTTGATTTCTTTTATTTTACGTATTTTTTCGTAAATACAAAAAAAACCTAACGTATGTCAATCAGAAAAATTAAAAAAAAACACAATATTTTTAAAATTAAGTCATAATTTTTATTGTATATTGTGTTTCTATATTATCGGAAGAAACTTAGTTACCACCTTGTGTGCCATGACACCACATGATTTTTTTTAAAATCTAGTACCGAGAACACACCGACAGCTCCCGAACAAAACCGAGCGCCCGTAACGTGATTATGTTAGTGTTAATTTCTATGGTCGTTTATTTTTATCCACACATAAACGATGGTCCAGTAGACTGTAACAGACCATGTTTAGCGTAAAATAGATGCTTGAATAGTTTAAGTTATAATAATATCTATTCGTGGCCATTAACAGATTTATAAAAATACATTTTGAATGCCATTAATGTAATGAGCCGTGGTAGCTCAGTGTCCGGGCGGTCGCCTCAAGTTGCATAGTACGCTAGCAACCCGAGTTCGAGCCCCGGTGCCGGCACCAATAAATTTGTTGTTGCAATTTTATGTGCTGCTTAACCACGCGCTCGGCGGTGAAGGAAAACATCGTGAGGAAACCCACATGTCTTAGAAAATTTTTCTACGACATGTGAAGTCTGCCAATCCGCATTAGGGCCGCGTGGCAGACTAAGCCCTTATACTCTATTTACAGAGAAGGCCTCTGCCCAGCAGTGGGACATTTATTATATATATATAAAGGCTGTAACTTTAATGTACTGTCTTTGTCGCCCAAGTACAATGCTTATTAAGGATGATTGGGAAAATTTAGAAATACTGTCTATATATATGCCCCACTGTTGGGTTCAGGCCTTCTCTGTAGAGGCATAAGGGCATAGTCCGCCACGCGGCTCTAGTGCATATTGGCAGACTTCACACTATAAATTCATTGTTTCCATCACCGGGAATCGACCTCCAGTTGCTAGCGTACTATACAACTTTAGGCGATACTGAGCTACAATTCTTCATACATAACCTCTATGTATGACTCAGAAGAGAACACGAAAATCTTTAAAAAAAATACTCTGAGAGTAAATCTTTCTTTAACAACAAAAAATGTTTTCCACGTTTAAGTTCCAAAATGGGCAACCGCCAAACAAGCATATTTTTTTTCAGTTCTGTCGCGCAGCAAAACCCCTATATCCATTATTCTGTAGTCTTTTTCTTTCGATAAAATGATACAAAATAAACGTTCCTTCATCTTCGTCTTTCTATTTATTATTATGGCTTATACAATTGTTTTATTAGATGCTAAAGGCAGACTGTTCCATAGACAGATACGTAAAAAACAATACACTCAATAGAAAAGAACTTAAATTTGGTAATGGGTGTAGGCGTTTTCTATTTAAAGTGTTTCAACGTTGTTAGAAGTCGTTTACAAGAATTTATGTTTAACTGAAACAGTTTTTCCACAAAAGCTAGGCTCATTCTATTTATTGATATTAAACTATCAAACCATTATGAGTTAATAACCTATCTGAATGTCCCGATAAAAACTATTGATTGAATCTACCTACCCACCACCTCCTATGGCCCCACCAACCTCACGGTTATATGGGGAGAAACGAACACGCACCTTTTGACTCCCTACAAGTTCTTTATTAAAGCCTTTCTCCACCGTTCGTAGCTCTCCCTCTTAAGGGGCTCTACGACCACAACGGCTCGCTCGACGGCGACAGACTACTATTGACTATTATTATTGTATTTTAGAATTACAATAATAACAGTACAATATGTATAATATGTCTCTAAGGAACTCGTCTTGGCTCACAAGGTGACCAGCATGTGGGATGTGGATTCGACGATCATTGTCCCGATAGTCATTTCTGCAAACGGTCTTATAGCGAAAAGTCTCGATAAACATCTTAAGAGACTTTCGCTAGATGGCTGGATGCATGATATTTTATATAAATATTGTAACAACTTAATCTAAGGTTTAAAATAAAAAGTGTTATAGGACACCAGGTAGGAACGAATGTTCCTCGCATAATACAGGAGTAACACAATTTGCAAAAAAAAAAGTGGCCTGATTTTTTATATTTAAGTATATAAAAGAATTTAAGATATTTAGTATTTTATAAAATAAATAAATTCCATAAATAATTATTTAATACTTATTAACTATTCGTTAAAGCGCCACCTATGATCAGAGGGTTGAACTACGTGCTTAATAGTCACGCTATCGGCCGCCGTATATACGACTATCGCGCTTTCGTTATATACTTTTCTTACGGTATTAATCTTATATATTTTTTCAGTTCGGTCGCGCAGCAAAACCCCTATCTCTTAGTCTGCCGTAAAGAACTTCGTTACCATTATTCTGTAGTCTTTTTCTTTCGATAAAATGTTACAAAATAAACGTTCCTTCGTCTTCGTCTTTCTATTTATTATTATGGCTTATACAATTGTTTTTATTACATGCTAAAGGCAGACTGTTCCATAGACAGATACGTAAAACACGTTACACTCAATAGAAAAGAACTTAAATTTGGTAATGGGTGTAGGCGTTTTCTATTTAAAGTGTTTCAACGTTGTTAGAAGTCGTTTACAAGAATTTATGTTATGTAACTGAAACAGTTTTTCCACAAAAGCTAGGCTCATTCTATTTATTGATATTAGACTATCAAACCATTATGAGTTAATAACCTATCTGAATGTCCCGATAAAAACTATTGATTGAATCTACCTACCCACCACCTTCTATGGCCCCACCAACCTCGCGGTTATATGGGGAGAAACGCGTGGTCTGACCGTGTGGCCCCACACGCACCTTTTTGACTCCCTACAAGATCTTTATTAAGGCCTTTCTCCACCGTTCGTAGCTCTCCCCCTTAAGGGGCTGTACGACCACAACGGCTCGCTCGACGGCGACAGACTACTATTGACTATTATTATTGTATTTTAGAATTACAATAATAACAGTACAATATGTATAATATGTCTCTAAGTAACTCGTCTTGGCTCACAAGGTGACCAGCATGTGGGATGTGGATTCGACGATCATTGTTCCGATAGTCATTTCTGCAAACGGTCTTATAGCGAAAAGTCTCGATCAACATCTTAAGAGACTTTCGCTAGATGGCTGGGTGTATGATATTTTTTTATATAAATATTGTAACAACTTAATCTAAGGTTTAAAAATAAAAAAAATATAAGTCCGATATGTAAAGGCTTGCGTCACTTTAATGAAAATAAAAAGAGTCTCCTAAAGCATTCATTCGTTAGTGTGAAGCTAATTTTGTGAATTCGCACAGCATGCATAAGAGAATGAACGAAGGAGTGCTCGAATGAATGGTCAGTACTGAACAAATAAGATTGATTAAAGGAGAGAATGAATGTCTTAATGAATAAATTATTCATTAAAAGACTGAATAAATGAATGATTTTCTAAGATAATGTATAATTTTTTAAGTTTTTTTAATGACGACATATGTACTATACAGTTGGCCAGAGAGGGCTGGCCTTTACTGTTTAACCAGATTGAGAAGCATAGCTCTTAGGTCGCTTAGCCTGAACCTTTATAACTAGTAGTAACTCGACATCGGTGAGGGGTAAAAAAACCCCGAAAGTCTTACATCGCTGTTTTAAAAATAATAATAAAAACTCCTAAAGCATTCATTCGTTAGCATAAAGCTAATTCTGTGAATTTTCACAGCATGGCCGGATAAGCCCCCGAATCAACAAAGTTGAGGCAACAATCTGTTACGACTTCAACTTTTGTTGTTGTTCCGCAAATAGGGCTCGGCGACCAAGTTATACATAAATTACGCAGATCAACAGGTGCTTTGGCTAACTTTTGGTATTGAAGTTACCTAACTTACCGCTGACTTAACTAGTTGAGGCCTAGATATAAAATGACGGATTTATCTTATATAACACCTTAATCCATGGATTTATTGATTTGACTTATGATCTGATGGTCGCAGGTTCAAATCAAAATAATTCTATTAAAATAATATTATATTATTAACACGAATGTTTGCTAGAACGTATCAATGTGAACTTGTTACTCTTTCACGCAAGAACTACTGAAAGGATCTAAATGAAAATTAACAATAATATAGGTTACACATCAGAATAACATAGGCTAAAATTTATAAAGATATAGTGTAAATTATCCAAAATATAACGACAAGTAGGAAGAAATGCGCCATCTTCGAGATATTCTGGCGTGCGCCGCAAAAAGCATTAGAGTTCCACGGTTCCATTTAATGTATGATGGAAATGTTTATCTTTGGTAGTAACGTATTTAATTATTTTTACGATAGATATGTGATACTGTGTGTGAGTTTGTTTGTTTATAATATTTCCACACCCTAACTACTCAAACGATCATTATAACATTTTGCATACACGGGGCACAGAAACAGAAATAAATTTATCTTTAATCGTGGGGTAATATATAGTAATATATCACAAATATATACATAAA
This sequence comes from Meandrusa payeni, assembly GCA_029286785.1. Taxonomy (NCBI): domain Eukaryota; kingdom Metazoa; phylum Arthropoda; class Insecta; order Lepidoptera; family Papilionidae; genus Meandrusa; species Meandrusa payeni. The sequence goes on from JAGSMX010000023.1 coordinate 1,356,347, forward strand.
TATGTACAGATCGCATATAGATATAATATGTACAGCCCTGTACTTCTGGGTCCGTAGAATAAGGCAACGGTATCCTATGCCTGTCGTAGAAGGCAACTAAAAGTGGCTCACTGGGCGACGGGGGTGGAGGCCCTTATCGTCCGCTGAAGTGGACCCGGGGAGAAGGCGACATCGGCTGGCCCGTGTCGCCTTGCACTGTGAGAGCAATGGGGGGGAATAAATCTCCCTTCCCGGGACGTGCTCTCCGAGAGCATAGTGCGGGGGGACTCCGTTATGTTCCAAAGCCTTCACAATGCACCGAGGAAGGGCCACCGGGGGGGTTTTAGTGGGTAAGGACCCCACATAACTCCGCTTGCCCCCCAGAAGGCAGGGTACCTTGTTGAAGATTTCCCCGCCGACAGCAAAAAAAGATTTAATTTTATAAAAACGTTAAAAAAAAGGCTTTTTATAAAAAAATATCAGTCTATCTATATATCTATTCAAGTAATGATGACGTAGATATTTTTTATTATAGAATATCGTTAAAAGAATCTCATCGTATCGGAATGTTCTGATTAAATATTGAAGACCCTTAATCGTTTGAAGAATCCCTGGTTAATCCCTTATAAGCCGCATTGTAAATCACTCAAATGTTTCCTGTAATTTAGTCACGTTGAAGGTATTTTGAGAGGATAAAGGTTTACTTTGGTGGTTTGAAGTATTTTCAGCAAGTGGTTTTGTACATTTTATCGATATTTTTATATTTTATATTTATTTACACTTATTGTAACACATTAAATTTAGGATCACAAAGGCGGACTTAATGCTATAGTGGCAAATTGGCAGTTGTAATCATTGAGGAGAAGGTAAGTAACGATTTAAATAAATAAAAATACAAATACAGAAATACGTGCACGTCTACATCTCCATCTAAGTCTAGGTCCATATATGTATATAGACGTACACGTAGACCTAAGGTAGACGTGCACGTAGACGTTTATGTAGAAGTCAAAGTAGATGTAGACCTAGAAGCAGACTTAAACGTAGACTTAGAACTAGTTGTAGACCTAGACGTACACCTAGGCATATATTAGACTTATACATAGACGTAGACGTAGATATTTTATCGTAATACGTATATTTAAAATTATCTTAAATAAAATAAAATGTATTTGTTTGTCCATAGGATATCGGCTTGCTCTCAAAGTTGTTTAAAGATGTGTCCATCGGTATATAAAGTCTGTTACTATATATTTTTAATTATTAAGAGATTGTTTGATAAGACACTCTCTGGTATGTCTGTCTCTGATATTTAAGGACCGTGGTTATCGTTAGGTATGTTTTGATAACACTACTACTAAAAATAATTTAATAAAAGCTCTCACGTCCTTTTTAACGGAATAGACAGAAACAACAACCCTCTGGTGGTTAGTTAATTGCGATGCACAGAGCACAATTTTATTGTACGTAAGAAATCTGATCGTACCAATTAGTTTTTGAGATAAGCAGATAAGATCTTTTGCAAGTCGATTTCTACTTAGAATACTTTATTTATGTAGCACACTCTTTTACATTTTAAATTTTGAATATAATTAACTTGTTAATGTGTAGCGTTAACATAGAAACTACATTACTGTCCGTACGTCGCTACGCTTAATTAGAAGTTAAACAAAGTTACTTGGGACACTAAAGGCAGTAATAATGTTAACTTAAGTAATGCTTATAAAAAAGTTAATAGAAATAGTAACTTCAATTTACAGTAAAATTGCGGTATTAAGCTTTATTGTTTAGATCTTGGGCCCAAAACTATTTATTGTATTCATCATCATTTCAATAGTATAATATTTACTTTCATCTGCTTCCCTGCGGCCTTTATGAGGTCGTCAGACCACCTTGCATCCTGCGCTCCGCTTGCCGGTCTGTGGTCTCAAATCTTTTCGGCCCCATCGGTCATCTACGAGCTATATGTCGCCGATTGCCACATCAACTCACTAATCTGCTGTGCTATGTTGGTTACTTTCGTTTGTCTATTGGTATTCTTCATTTCTAATATGATCTTGTAGGATGTGCGGCTTTGAAGATATTTATAAGGCCCATAGAGAGAGATTATTTCTGTGCCATATGTCATCAATGGTGTTACCAGTGTTACCACACTGGTCCGAGTTGTCTGACTTTGAGGTATATTGGACGGAAATACATTTCGAAATTTCTTTATTATATTGTATTGTACTATAAATATATTATACTTCAATCTTTTGTTGCGAAGATCCCTCAATCCCGAACGAAGCGCTTTGCTTCGCATTTCATTATTCGTAAAGCAAAGGCCTGGAATTTTAATAGTTTGCCCGTGTCTGTCTTTTCCTCCGATTACAATGTGGCTGTTTTCAAGAGTGTATAGCCATTTACTTAGCTAGTGCCCCTTACTATACAGGACTGCATTTCCACGTAATATCAGGTGGGATCGCGGTCCCGCACTTGCTTTGCAATCAAAAAAAACTATTTTAACTTTTTGAAGCGTCAATAGCCTAATGGTTTAGGGTACGGCCTGCGAATCGTAAGGTCGTGGGTTCGAATCCACCATTGCCGTGAACCATGACCTTTTTTTTTGTTTTACTTGTGGGAACGTACCTGACCGCGTAATCGTCCCCCGGGGAAAGGACGAGTTATGTCGGGCCCTCATCGACCAAACCCACAAGATGTTCCACCATCGTCGCATTTGGCGGGGCTGCGGGATCGCTTGCGCACGCACCGCGGGCGAACCATGTCCTAGCACAAGCTTAAGCTTAACAAGATTGTTAGTAATATTTCTGAAATAAAAAAAAGAAATATTGGTAGCTTTCTTTAAAAAAAAACTATGACACTCAGTTGTTATGGTTAAGAATGTTTGAATATCTCGGTTTATATTTCATTAAAAAACAAACTCAAATGAAAAAAAGGATATCATACGTAAACATCGATAATACAATATTTTTAATTTTTTTTTTAATTTTAGTGCTTAATGATGCCTCCATGTGGCTGGCAGTCTTTATCTTCCGAGATATTAGCCTTTCTTAAGCGACCCCTTATTTTTGGTTACGAGTGAGAAACTTATAACAATATTTGACCTTTTAAAGTAAGTTCAAATAATCTCTACTCGTAGTCACTCGGAAACTTTTAAATTGAACGAAACTTGTAATGGGATATACAAGGAAAGTCCATCAGTATTACTGAATTCTTCATAAGTTTCCCGAGGGTAACAGATGGATCCAACACAGTTTTTTATATATTTCTACTTTGTTATTATATTATTTATAACTAAGTGGAAACAAGAGATCTCTGCCCACCCTCCGGATGACGGGCGTGAATGTTTGTATTTGTATAATCTTTATTGTAGTATACTTTAGACTACTGACTTGAAAAAATGAAGAGGTTCTCAATTCATCTGTATGCTATATTATTTTTGTCACGGAATAACTTTGGACTGGGTGAACTGTATGATTCTTTTTATTTGATGGTCCCATTTCTATTCGGTCCAACCATCTAAGTCCTAAATGGCACTAATTATGTACGCAACAAATGGACGAATAACTCTATATCACGCCAGTCGATGTCAATGATTTATTTTTAATCGGAAAGGATGTACTACGATTGTACTTTAAGGATACTTTGATGATATTTTGGTTAGATTCTAATTAATTCTATTTCGTAATATTCCTGCGATAGTTTGGGAATATCAAGAGGTCGTCCAAGCGCGTTGAAACCTGTTTTTGTCTTTACTTGTACATTGTTAAAATATAAATAAAATAAAAACACCGACTCTAATCTCGATTTCCAGCCACATCAATCTAAAATGCTGAAAAATCCAGCATTTTTAATGCTCGATTTTCCCCGCGCTGTTTGCAAAAGCTGACGGATTGCAACTGTATCCATTCAACTTGGTCACACGAGCTTGACTGACGTCTCGACGGTTTAATAAATCCCCGAGCGAGGTGCCTGACGTGGTCGAGTGATGACACTTGTGACAGCTTGCAGTAGTGTTGGGAAGCGTTTCAAGTAACTAGAAGCTGCCTATAGTCTTTAGGTTGTAGAAATTTTTATATACATGGTGTCCGGTAATTAATGGATAAACTTAAAATAGGTCGTGCTAAAACTAATGGCTATTCTGAAAATAATACAAAAAAAAAACAAGTAGTTACAAAGCTAACAAACAAACTATTTCAATGTTGATCGGTGTTTGTTGTAACCTTATTTTATGTTTGTGAACTCCACGGCCACAAATTAAAGAATTCTATCGGTTTTTTACTGATTGAATGAAATTTATGTAATAATGAAATTAAGAATCCATCCAATTTCATCCAGTATTTCGGAGGTTATGCGCGTACAGACAAACATTCATTTTTATATATAAGGATATAGGTAACCTTTGCATATTTAGTGCAGTTAATATTATATTTAATATAAGAGTCGGTATTTGCTAACCTACATTACCTTTTTGTATGTTATATAATTGGTCTGTATTTTTTTAATGTTTGTTACCGCATAACCGATATTTTTTTGACGAACTAACACAGTTGGCACAGAGAAGCTGGCCTTTACTGCTTCACTGGATTTGGAGGTGGCACAGCTCTTAGATCGCTTAGCCTGAACCTCTAAGGTGAACCGATTTTGATCACTCTTTTTATATTTGAAAACCGATGGTTCCAATGTGATTCCATTTGGTCCAGTTCTAACAATGCCAACCAAGAGAAAATCAGATTAATCTTAAATTTGCATTATGTACGTAACAAATGAACGACTAACTCATATTGAGTCATGCCAAGAAATTTCAACTATCCATTTATTATTAGAAAAGATGTAGAAGATATTCGGATTTTAAGTCGGTTTTTATTAAACAAGTAAATTTACTCGTGAATAGAGCACATTTCTAGTTAGCTATTAATATATTCTATTTGCTCACTGAACCGACGTGATTTGCGGTAAATAATTTATGCAAAACATTAATTCCAAACGTAAACGGAAAGCGGTTTCTATGTCGCCAATCTTCGCTACGCTATCAATATTTAATGACACCGTTCTCGGAATTTACGATCTGTATGACACTGCAAAGTAAAACAAGAACTGTCAACATATGGCCTTCTAAAATCGTCAATGCTAAGGTTCTGATTAATTATATTTCTTAATATTCTTACGATAATTCGGAAATACCAAGAGGGCGTTAAACGTTTAATTCGATTTGAAGTCGGTCTTTGTTTTTGCTCCTAAATAGACTTATACCCTTTTTTTTTTTGTTGACGGGGAGGAAATCTTCAGAAAGATACCCCGCCTTCTGGGGGGAAGGCGGCGGTTATGTGGGGTTCTTACCCACTAAAACCTCCCCGGTGGCCCTTTCCTCGGTGCATGACGAGGGGCTCCGGGATCTCCAGTGGAACGCACCGGAGCCCCTCTGCACTGTGCTCAAGGAGAGCACGTCCCGGGGAGGTTACTCCCTCCCCCCCTGTGCTCTCGCAGCGCAAGGCGACACGGGCCAGCCGATGTCGCCTTCTTCCCGGGTCCACTTTGGTGGACGACTCAGGCCCCCCCCCTTGTCGCCCAGTGACTTATACCCATTTCAGACATGCAAGAAACAATTTTTATACAAAGCATTTGTTCGAATTGTTCTTCTCCATTTTGTTTATTTAAATTATCAATTTTTTTTTCCAATAAATAAATTTAATTTGGAGTTTCCTTTATGTATTATGCTAGAGAAGGTCTAAGTTCTAGCTAAGAACATAATAGCATTACTTGTAGCTTTCGCCAAGGACACTGTGGAGAAATTTAGTGCTGCTAAGTCAGCTTGCAACTTTATAACACTACTTAGTATGTGATCGATAAATGTTTGAGGAACAAGAATGCAACTTAGGCGATGACTTGAGATTGTTTGTGCCACATTGAGAGCATCAATGCCACTTAAAATAACTTTTTTAAGGGATAATAAGCGTATGAGGTTACTGCTCGTCTGATCTTAAGTGACCACCGTCGCCTTTGACCATCTACAATACCGGGGAAGCTCAGGAGCCTTCATCACCGTAAAATACCGCTGGTGATAATTGATTCCACTTCAATTCCATTCCAAGTTTAAGTATGACTATCATATATACACCATTAAGGCGATAAAATTAGTAATTTTATATTTATAATATAAGGATTTTATCATGGATTATATATTTTTTTACGGACTTTACAGAGAGTTAAAGTCCTCTAACTTCGATTGCCACTTCAACTTGCTGACTTTAAGAGCTATGTCGACTACCTTTGTTCTCCGTCGAATTTCTTCGTTTCGGATTCTATCCCTTAGAGAAATGCCGAGCATAGCTCTTTCCATCGCTCGTTGTGCGACTTTCAGTTTGTGGACTGGCCCAACGGTCAGAGTCCACGTCTCTGCACCGTAGGTCATGGTTGGGAGGACGCACTGGTTGAAGACCTTCGTCTTCAGGCATTAAGGTATTTGCGAATTTTAACAGTAATGTGCGAAATTTTTGCATAATTCTGTATGCGAAAGAGAGGGGTGAAAAGGTGCTTGTAAATTCCCCTCTTTTAGGTTTTGCTTTATATATTATATCTCTTTATATATATTTAAACGATAAACTTACATCATAAAATATTTTATTTAGTTCTCACAATTTATTAAATTATTAATTTCTCTCCGTATTCATTCTCTTCTCGAGCGGGTGAAGATCATTACCTACACCCATGTACATATCAGTAAATACAATATCATTCTTTTCATTTATACAAAAACATTTCTCTCAAGTTAATGTCAGAAATAAAACTTACCATATGGTATACTTTATTAGACTTCAATATACTCCATTGTACTTCAATATGGTTCATTATGACAAGTATACACAATGCTTGTGTCAATACAAATTTGGGTTATAATCCAATAGAATATCATCATGGTAAATAGCTGTATTTCAGTTCAGACAGTTCAAAAAGAGGAGTGCTCCGATCGTCAGCAAACTTTACTCGCCAGGTCAATCTGAAGATTCCCTGAGAGTTTCATTGAAATCGGTCCAGATGTAGCCTATATGAATCATACCCACACACTTTCTCTTTCAAGAAAGCTAGCAATATTTAATTTTTTTTTCAGAAAAATTACTAACGATCTTGTTAACCATTCCAACTAAGCTTAGGCTTGTGCGACATGGTTCACGGCAATAGTCGAATGGTGGATTCGAACCCACGACCTTACGATTCGCAGGCCGTACCCTAAACCATTAGGCTATATATATATATATATATAGATTAGTGTCCCGTGTCATTACCTGTTATACAAGTTTCAGGTGACCTTTTAAGCAACTTGCCGATCGTCCCACCGAAGCACTGCTTAACCCAGATACATTTCAAAGGCCGGCTGATTATAAATTTCCGCTCCCTCTGGGTGTTGCTTTGCAGTTTTTCGTATTCATTTTAATGAACAGTTATTCATTAATGTTGAAAATGAATCGAGTAATGATGCATAATTTTATCTGTTTCTATTCTAATATAAGGTTTAATTAAAACCATGTATTTTATACAATCGTATTGAATAAAAGAAATACAAATCGTCGCGGAGGGATTTATAAGGACTAACCTGCAACTATTACAAGGTATGGCAAATGCCTTATTCCCTATCCGTATAAGTAGCTTTAAACCGACTTCAAAAAGGAGGAGATTCTCAATTGGGATTGGAATGCAAAAAATGGACGACTAACTCAATATCACGACAGCCGATTTCGTTCATTCATTATATTATTGGAAAGTATGTACTTCAAGCGTAGTATGAAGAGTGTATATAACAAGAGAGAGTATATTTCTACGATAATTTGGAACAAAGAGCGATTCATTCACTAGGTTCATATATCCGATGGATGCGGGTTGCGCTTCCAATGATTACAGGTAACAACGATATTCAAATGAACTCTATTGTCTCTTATCTCACAATGCCAACATTGGCAGAGCGACCACAGGCTTTGTTACTGCACGAATGTCACTGTCAGTTAAAACCTCCGAATTCACAGATTATATTTTGTGAACGTAAATTCAAAGTTACCTGTACTGACGTAAGCTGGGGAAATCATTTGGCACATTATCAACAAAAAAAAACAAGTTCGCTTTAGACCGCAGATCTTAAGTAAAATATTAATTACTTACGAATATTTAATATGGATTTTCATTGATAGATTCATATTTTTGACACATTATTCTTGTTTTAATTTGTCTTATATTTGATTAAAGATATGTAAATTCTCGCAAGGTATGCAGGGGCTGTGATCCAAGTAGCTGTGAGCGACAGACACGTAGTAAAACCACACTGTAACATTTCAATACTGTATTCCAACAGTTGATAACGCAGTAAAGAAACATCGAACAAAGAAACATTAATGACGACTTTGACTGCTTCACCGGATTGAGAGGTGGCATAGCTCTTAGGTCGCTTAGCCTGAACCTCTATTGCTAGTAACTCGACACAAGGGTCCTCTCCCGGTGAGGGGTAACCTCGGCTTGGACGGTTACTATGTTACGCGTAAGCATGCCGATCCGAGGGCGCCCGAGAAGGCCGAACCACGACTCGATCGGTTGCTATGTCACGGATAGTCTAAGAGACATTCAAAAGCTAAACTAACTTTGATTGCCCCTTCGGGAGTTCAAATTTGGAGTGACAGAACAAAGCTTCATCCAGTTTCATTTTTCGAATTATTTAGTATAAAAATATCACATAATTATTGGAACGAAGTTCCTTACGGCAAGCTTTGAGTTGAGGTTTTGATCCGTGATCGAACTGAACTAAACGTGAGACTAAAACAGTAAGAAAAATATATAACGGAAATACTGTAGTCGTAGACACGGCGGCCGATAGCGTGACTATTAAGCGTGTAGTTCAACTCTCTGATCACAGATGGCGCTTTAACGAATTATTAATAAGTATTAATTAATTATTAATGGATAATATTGTGGAAATAAGATATAAAGTTTATTATTTTTCTCAATAATTTGAATTACTATTTTTAAATACTAAATTTTATGTAATAAAAAAATCAAGAAAATATTTATAAAATTAAGCAATATTTTTTTGCAAATTGTGTTGCTTCCATATTATCCGAAAGAACTTCGTTCCTACCTGGTTTCCCATTACACCAAATTATTTTTCTTATTATACATAATACTTACACGAGAAAAAGAAAACAAGGAATATGTAGATGAAGGAAGCCGACAGCCAATCCATAGAGCTTAATAAACAATTGTCATTTGCGAAACAATCATAACCCAACGTAGCCAAAAGTGCGTAGCCGAGTACAACGGTTATTAATGTGCCATAAACGAATATCAGTATAAGAGATTCATTGTCCTGAAATTAATTTAAGTTTGGTTAAAAATGTGTTTACGAGTGAAAACACAAAGCTATTAAACATCTCGGAACAATTGTTAAGCGCTACTACGCTACGCGCATACTCCTATTTCAACCGACTTAAAAAAATGAGGAGTTCTCAATTCGTCTGCATGTGTTTTTATGTTACCTTATAACTTTGGACTTGATTATTCTTTTATTATGCTTAATTGGTTTTCTCACAAGGAAGTAGGCTATGTCTAAGCTATCCCGGGTTCACAGGCGCCTAGGATTTGGCCTTTGTCGTCCGCTACATTGGCCTCGCGAGTAAGATGACACTGGTGGTCCCGTGTCACCTTAGCACTGCGAGGGTACTGGGGGAGGGATAACCTCCCCAGGACGTGTTTCAGAGCACAGTGCAGAGGGACTCCGGTGCGTTCCACTGGAGATCCCCAAGCTTCTCGACATGCACCGAAGAGGGCTATCGGGGGGCTTTAGTGAGTAAGACCCTCACATAACCCTCCGTCAACAAAAAGGTTTCTGCTAATGATATTTAATAGTAATAAATGTGTTTCTTCGTGATAATTACCCAATACGGCGTGATAAGAAGCACGGTCCCCAATAATATAAACGTGAAAAACACCAATGTCAGTCCACACGTAATCGTGGTGTTTAAGTCCGTTAATAAATATTTGACTCCTTTAGTACCTAGGAAATAAATATTTATTTAAGAACTTCCAAACTTCTGGAGACACTCGTAAATCGGACCTTGAAATCTAACACGTATTGGATTATTAAAAAAACTTTCGTTACGACTTTTTGGACAAACTAACACAGTTAGCCAGAGAGGCTGGCCTTTCCTGCTTCACCGGATTGAGAAGTGGCATAGCTCTTAGGTCGCTTAGCCTGAACCTCTAAATTCGTTACGACAAACATAGTATTGTTTTTTATAGGAATAGTGCCAAATAGGTACGTGCTGCAGGAACGTTGCTGGCCTTTGAGAAACGAGTAAGGCTCGTTTCTTGTAGGTCCTCCAATAGAGGTTTGGAAACACTGCTGTCTATTCGACAGGTTGACATGATATTAATTATTCATTTTCAAAATAGCATAATAAAGTTAACTTACGTACAGTCTCAAACAAAATCTTTAGTTCATCGTAATTTATGTTTGTTTGTACTTGTAGTAGTGACAACCCTGCCACTCCAGACATCTGAACAAAAAAAAAGAACGTGTGCTTTAGAACATGCGAATAAAGTAGAATTTCCGATATGATGTTTCCTTCACCGCCGAGCGCGTGGTAAATCAGCATATAAAATTGCAACCACAAATTTATTGGTAAAAAAATAAACTCAATCATTTTCTTATTAAATTTACAGCCTACAGAGAGCATAAGGGCATTGTCCCCCCGCGGCCTTAGTGCAGATTAGAAGATTTCACATGTTATAACGCGTGTGGTAAATCAGCACATAAAATTGCAATACACAAATTCTTGGGGATAGAACTCGGGTTGCTAGCGTACTATGCAACTTGAGGCGACCGCCCGGACACTGAGCTACCACGGCTCGTAGCTCCATCTATATATATGTAAATAAATCAATATTACATTTTAAACTACAAAATATTTATCTCTCCTTTGTGAGAGACTGGTATCTGCACTAAATTGCACTGTCAGACAGATTACCAGGCCCTCTGTCGCGCGTGTTACTTATTTCTAATTAAAAGGCAAATGTGCCAATGCGAGTTTATGTATTAAGTGAATAATTAAAATTTAAATTAGTTACTTGTGGATAGATATAAAATCAAAATGTAGCTATTTTTGTTAACAATTTAGCATTTAAAAATTAAGCAATTATATTTAATCTACGATTGTTGAAGAGAAAAAATATGCGAGCGCACTACTCTCTCTTGCTCCTAAAGTGTGGTACTGACAATAGGCTTGCACTGTGTCCTAGGTATACCAAAATGTAACTCTTTCTATCTACACTAACTTATATCTCCCTGTCTACTTCCGTTCTTTTCACCAAGTCAAGCAAACTTTTACATCAACTACAATCAACAAAACAGACCTCAAGCTATAATACCTACATAATTTGATGATAGAATAATACTTAACTTACAATGGTTTGTATGGCTATGAAAAGCAATCCGTATCTCAATGATATAAAACCGCAACAAGATTGAAATGAAGGGACGCTTTCACACATTATGTGTACTAGAAATTTTTCAAATGAAATTATGTATTTTGACAGAAAAAGGTGACATCATTGTTTTTAAATCGAATAGACGTCACAAGAATTAGAGACGAAAGAATTGATACAAAATATGATTGTGACACTTTTATTTGATTTTAGATATATGAGTTATTGCTCACATCCCACACATTAAAGTATGTACAAGAAAATTAACCCTTCTGGGGGGAAGGAAGGGTTAAAAGGGATTTTTACCCACTAACCCCGCCCCCCAAGGGCCCTCCTCGGTGCATGTGAGGGGCTCCGGAATCTGCACTGTACTCTTCGGAAGCACGTCCCGGAGGGGAGGGGGGGTTAATACGCATTCACCAGCACACTCCCCAAGTCAAGATTACGTAGAGAAGTTAAATAAATAAAAAGTAATCTCTGCTTACCCTTCCGAATATATACCGTGAGTACTTCTATTATTAATTTATTCACAAAGATGTAGTCTCGTAGCGTGACGCAACTGTTACCGCTACTCTCGACACGGCATCTTATTACACGCAGCTAGGCGGCACTTGACAACTTGATTGATATATTGACAGTTTGACAAACGTGTAAGCACATGATAAATGTCGCCATCTATGGCTGTGTTCACATGACCAGTAAATTCACAAGAGCACGCAGCTATTCACGGCGCATAAAATTTAACAACTGATTTACAACCGACTTCAAAAATGGTGGGGGTTCTCAATTCGTCTGTATGTTTTTTTGTATGTCTGTTACCTTATGCCTTTCGACTGGGTGAATTGACTTTGATGATTGTTTTTTTTTATTTGAAGGTTGGTGATTCTAGTATGGAGCCATTTTTTTAAATTACATAATTAAGTCCAATTCTGAAAATGTCATAAATAACTATTAAATAACAACCTTAGACTAAATTATAAGATTATAATATAAAATTATTATTATAATTATTTGATTTTAAAATAATATAAAAAATATAATATAATATTATACAAATGGACGAATAAATTAATATTGCGACGGTCGATTTCGATAATTCATTTTTTATTGGAAATGATGTATTTTAAAGGATGAGAGTTTGGTTTGGTTGTGATAAATTTTATGCTATTTTGTAATATACCTATAATATAAAGGGGGCGCCCCACGTTGGATTCGGTTTGAAGTCGGTTTTTTCTTACTCGTAAATATAGTTGTAGTGTTTAAGAAAAAAATTGAAGCATCATTGGCACTAATCAACTTAGATTCATAATACTGCAGACTTAAGTAAACTACGATATTCTGTGCTACAGACACCAAGTGTCTACGTAACGAACAAAATTTAGTATTCTCGTAGCGCGTAGCAGATTGCTACGGAAACGTATATTTGGATCCGTAATTGCGTTACAGAGAATCTGTTACGTAACGGAAACATGAATAGAATAATATTCACTTTCTTTTAAAACATAAATTGCTAGTAATTCATGCTACAACGCAGTCTTTCGAAGAATTATTTTCGTCGTTATTTCTCCATGTACTTACTATGTAACATCTTAAACTAATTTTAACATAAAAAAATTATACACTAGTATATTTACGAACATAAACAAAAACGACTTCAAATTGAATTAAATGTTATACGCTATTACACGCGGACGCCCTCTTTGAATTTCCGAATTATCATAGGAATATTATGAAATAGAATTAATAAGAATCTAACCAAACTCTCATCAAACTACCATTGAAGTACATTGTTTCCAATAAAAAATGAATCATCGAAATCCCTTGGCGAGACGTTGAGTTATTCGTCCATTTGTGGCGCACATTTATAGTGAAACCACATGGAAACCAGCTTTTTCTGATAAAAAAAGAATCAGAATCGGTTCACCCAATCCAAAGTTATGCGGTAACAAACAATTCAACACAATTCGTCTGTATTTTTACTGACAAATTGTGCGTTATATATATATGCATTCACAAAATATATACATAAATACTTGTAACATAAATATATATATACAGTATTATATATATATGTATATAAATACATACATTCTTGGATCCGTAGTAGCATCTTTTCGTGACGAATTACACAGGTTGGCCAGAATAGCTTGGCCTTGAAGCATCATCGGTTTGAGAGAGTTCGTAGGGTAGCTACAGCTACAGCTAATAAAATAATTGAACTAGTAAGTAGCTTGGTTTTCATAAATATTATGAAGTTTGTTTTTAAGCATTTCAACTTGAGCTTGTGCTATGAGATGGGTCACGTCAATAGTCGAACGGTGGATTCGAACTTACGACCTAACGTTACGTATATACGATTCTTCGCACTTACAACTTACTTAAGATAACACTTTGCTAGTTCCTTGTATTAAAACAAACATTTTAATCGATCTTTTTTATGCATTTACCGAAATAAATGTGTATTATATAATACGTGAGCCCTTCTAAATCAATTACAAGGGATAGTAGCCTCAAGGGATGACTGGCTGATATATTTCCTATCCGGGTCACGTTTGATTTACGTTGACCCGTACAAAAATAAGCAAAAATTGTCACACGTCATGTATACTGCCAGTATTTGATTTATGTCCAGCTTATTCTTTTATTATATTGAACCGTAGTAGCTTAGCGTCCGGGCGGTCGTCTAAAGTTGCAACTAGCAACCCGAGTTCGATCCTCAGTGCCCGGCACCAATGAATTTGTTTGTTGCAATTTTAAATGCTGATTTACCACATGCTCGGCGGTGAAGGAAAACATCGTGAGGATGCTTTCGCACAATCGCCCCGAGGCAGACTAATTAATTTTATATTATAAAAAAATGTAAATATGAATTATAATGATGAAAAACAAGTATATTTACGTGCAAAAACAAAAACCGACTTCAAATCGAGTCAAACATTAAAACACAAATTAAGCTATTACGCGCGGATGCCCTCTGTGTATATCCGAATTATTATAGGCAAAATACGAAATAGAATTAATCAGAACCTAACCAAAGTCTCATCAAACTACCCTTGAAGTACATTCTTTCCAATAAAAAAATAATTATCGAAACCGGTTGGTTGGCGTGATATTGGATTATTCGTCCATATACTTAATGCAAATATAAAACTTTTATAGTTTTCTTATGGAAGCCATTATCAGAATTGGACCAAGAAATGAATAGGATCACACTGGAAGCATCAGCTTCCAAATTAAAAAAGAATGATCAAAATTGGTTAACCCAGTCGAAAGTTATTTTAGGTAACAAATATACTACTTTTAAATAAATTCCATATAAAAGTAGTATTGCGCGCGCACGTCTTCAGGTAGTCCCGGGCACCGCTGAAAATCAGCGCTGTCGGATCCTTGCGACAGCATATGCTGAGACCGTATCCGATATTGGCATCATATGTTATGTATTATTTGTCCGTGTAACTTTAACTGTGTTTTGTCTATTTTTCATTCTTTTTTAATGTGTGTTATATTCTGTGTGTAATGTGTTTTTGTATTGTGATGCCAATAAATAAATGTCTATGTCTATCTCTAAAAAAAACGGACGAATTGAGAACCTATATCATTGGAAATCAGAAATCTATAGTTTGAAGCTCGATGGAAGCCTATTAAAGTGATTAGTTCCTTTGTAAAATATTTCACATAGTACGATATTTATTTAGCAAATATATTAAAATAATTAACAATTATTTAAATGCCCTTTATTTCGGGTATATTAATTTGTTCAGTCGAAGTCGTATTTCTTTTATTGAAGACGGTTAAAACAATTTGGGCACAACAGTTCTAAAATTCGATGCTCAACTATATGTTAAACTAACTTTTTATATTTATGATTTCTGTATAAATTTAAAATTTGTATTAATAAATAAATGAATGTTCGACTCGAGCCGAAAATGATACTGAAGGTTTCGTGCAAATAATTTAAATCTTAGGACTTAATCCTTTACAATTTATATTCCGCTTTGGAGTTATTTGATTTGTTTGTTTAATTTCAATAAAGGGAAGAACTTCATTAATATAAATCGATTTAATAGACCTCTGTTTTAGTTAATGAATTTTTAAAGAGTATTTATTTTGTTTATTTAATGTACAGTGCGGTGGGTATTTTAGGACAAACGAGGATACGGCTCGCCTGGTCTTAAGTGACCACCGTCGTGACAATACCTTTTTTTTTGTTGTCGAGAAGAAATCGATTTAACATAAAAAGATAGACAAGATACCGCACCTTCCCAGAAAGTGGGGTAACTTGTTGGTTCTTACCCTCTAAAACCCCCGGTGGCCCATCCTCGATGCATGGTGAGGGGAGCAACAACACACATGAGCCCCTCTGCACTGTGCTCGGGAAACAAAACCCGGGAATGGGGAGGTGGTTATCCCCCCCTCGTGAAATTCTAAGCTCTAATCTCTAGATCATATGTCAAATGAGCCACTGATTACCATAACACAATAAGAGAATAAAACGTTTTATAATTCATTCAAGTAAAACGCACAATAGAGGAACCAATTCGATACACGTTATTTTTTAACCGATTTAGTGCATTGCGAATCGGCTATTAAATTAATGTTCCAGGAAATATATTTTTAATTACTTGTAAATAGTTTTTTAAGGTACCATTGGTCCAAGTTACTGGAAGTCTGGAATTCGGTATTTCCATGGTCGACACTAAGCCCTAGTATTTATTTGTACTAATTTAATTATAAGTGCAATATTCTAACCAATTATATTTATATAACTTCTAAAAGAATGTTTACTTGAAGCACCCCTTTGATAATTTATCTTTAAAAGTTCCCACGTGTAATCTACGTTCTATTAAAAGTTTTTAATTCCACCTACAAGCTGTGTCGCTCCGCTCACAAAAGCCACGCGGGTGCCTGCACACAGATGCAGACAGTTCACAAAGTAGGAAGTTTCTCTTTGTACACGATATCAGGAAGTAAGAAAAGCTTAAATCTCCCTCTGCTAAAAGCTTATTTCGTTTTCACACGATCATGTATACTTCATAAGTTTTATCTACGTTACGTTTAACTGTGTTCGTTACTTTGAATTCGTAATGAGATTTACCGGTTTATCCATGAAAATGCAACCGACCAAGTCGTGATTCGGCCCTCTCGGGCGCCCTCGGAATGGAATGCTTTCGCGAAACATAGTAACGGAGAGAGGGCCTTTGTCGTCCGCTAAAGTGAACCGGCACTGACACTGGTAGTACTGTGAGGACCCCCCAGATGTACTTCAGAGCTCAGTGCGGAGGGGCTCCGGGGCATTCCACTGGAGATCCCGGGAATTTTAGGGTGTAAGTGTGCAAGATACTTCGCCTTCCCCCTAGAAGGCGGAGAATCTTTTTGAAGATTTAAATAAAAAAAAATTGTTGACATTTTAAATTTTTTTTTGATCTCAAGGGAACAAACACAGCAAAAGTATAAGACAATCTTATTTACAACAAAGAAACCGCACGTGTTAATGTAGTCTTTAGTGCTTTCCATTGTAAGCATGATTGATGGACTGAAAGACTCGACACACGATATCGTTGTAGTGATTGCGGAACACATTATATTTGTTGACACGCCGCTGACTTCACGTCACTTGTGTTGAGGTCTTATCTGTGACATACATTAAATGATTGTTATGAAAAATGTTGACATGTAATTCGTACTGGCAATGTAAGGAAATGTTACAGTATAAATAATAGGTGTATAGTTAGATGGGAAGTCGGTAATATTATTCTGTTATTTAATAGCGTCCGCCTTTCGATAGGTTTAACAGGTTATTTTACTTTTCAAAGGGACATGACTGAAAATCAGTGCTGTGCTATACGTTTGTATATTATAAATTCTATCCTACTATGCCATGAGTAACAAGTGAAGCTAGATGTCTAAATATATTTAAAATAATCAAAGTTTATGGTATGATCAATTTTACGGTTGGTTTCCACTTTTTCTACGGACCATATAAGGAGAATAAGGATTAGAATTGACTTGAGTATATTAAGTTATTTTTCTATAATATATTATTTATTTTCTTCTTCAACTAAATTTCAAATTGTATCCAAAAATTTCGGTGCTTACGAATTTATGTAGTTTCGTAGACCGTAGACCAGTAATTGTAAAAATATTAAAGCTGGGTTAAAAAGTAAGATAAGGTTCTAAAATTCTTTAAGATATCCAAGTGGAAAGCAATTTCACGTCTACTAACCTCTGCAAAATACCAAGGTCCAGCTAGGCGCCGCGTCGCATATTTTCGTAGACACGTGCAGATAATTCTTCACGGTAGCGTAGGCAAAGGCTCGGACTCGAAATGCGCTGAGATGATATCGTTCGAGAATAAGTTCTAAATATCTTGAAATCGTTGACACGTACAAAGAATTCTGTTTGAAAAAGTAATTCGTTACTTGAATTTATTCTCTTTCTTAATAATAATAATACAGAGGGCAGTACTTTTGGACACGGCACGCATCGTCAGGATGTTTCTCTCGATGTCGTCCTAACCACCGGTTACTTGGGCCTTGCTTCGTTGGCCGGTGGCGCACACTGGGTTAGGTTTTTATAATGTTTCAGCCCTGTAGTTCTGGGCTCTCAAGAATAAGACTACGGTATCCCCTACCTGTCGTACAAGGCGACTAAAAGGGGCCTCGGGTTCACTGGGCGACAAGGGTAGGGGCCTGAGTCGTCTACCAAAGTGGACCCGGGAAGAAGGCGACATCGGCTGGCCCGTGTCGCCTTGCGCTGCGAGGGCACAGTGGAGGAGGGAGTAACCCCCCGGGACGTGCTCTCCTTGATCACAGTGCAGAGGGGCTCCGGTGCGTTCCACTGGAGATCCCGGAGCCCCTCGTCATGCACCGAGGAAAGGGCCACCGGGGAGGTTTTAGTGGGTAAGAACCCCTCATAACCGCCGCCTTTCCCCCAGAAAGCGGGGTCAACAAAAAAAAAAGGTTTTTATAATGTTTTTGTATTTTGTATGATATATTTGTTTATTTTACTTTTTCAAGAAATATTGTAAAAACTTCAGGTCTAAAAATAAATAAAAGAATAATAATAATAAGCCATTTAATGGGTTAGACAGAATACAACACATATAAATTAAGCACATAGTCAAAAATGAGATATTCTCGAGAAAGTCGCGTATTTTATAAAAACTTTTTTTATTCTTTCTAAGCAAGTGCTTGACTATGATGCCACGTAACAAATTTATAAAATATAATTTCATCATTCTGTGATAATTTTATTTACCGGCGGCACACTCGAAGACAAAGAACACGTGTCAAAATAATAAAGGGAGGCATTCCACCCGAATGTCAATTTCCCAAACTGGCAACAATAAATTTGTTGTTGCATTTTTATGCACATTGCTCGGCGGTGAAGGAAAACATCGTGAGGAAATCAACATGTGTTAGAATTTTTTTCTAAAACATATAAAGTCTGCCAATCAGCACTAGGGACGCACGGTGGACTATACCCTTACACTCAATTTACACGCCTGTGCCTAGCAGTGGGACATATACAATAACCTTATCTTTTTACATAATTCATAACAAAAAACTTCATGTAATTTTACACTGTTATGTCGATAATTTATTTCGCTATTTTTATATTAATCTTATTGTTCCCGCAAATGCGTCAGAAAGCGTTTCGAAGTAATCATAAAAGGTTTGGAATTGTTATGAAAAATAGCTTTGAGTACTTTTGTTATGAATGCGTATAATAATAAATCTACGATAGCTAATGAAAGCATTAAGTACTTCTTAAGTCTTTCTTTGGCTTTAATAATTTGTTTTCTCTCATTTATAACATAACGAATGATCAAGACGTAATTACAAAATGGAGGAAAAAATGAATACTCAAAATCGGTTGGCGTGATATTCGAGTTATTCGTTCATTTGTGGCGCCTTTATATATATAATATGTACATGTACATGTACCAATGTTGGGCGCAGGCTTTCTCTGTAAAGAGAGTATAAGAGCATAGTCCACCACGCGGCCACGTCTTAGAAAAAATTCTAGGACATGTAGCTTTCGTCACGATGTTTATCTTCACCGCCGAGCGCGTGGTAAATCAACACATAAACCACCACCCGGCACCGGCGCATATACTTGATAGAAATTTAACACTTTATGGTTTTCTCATGGATGCTGTTGCCAGAACCGGACAATTGGTACCACATGGGAAGCACCAGAAGAATCATCAAATCAGTTCACTCAGTCGAAAGTTATGAGGTAATACACATATAGATAAACACACAGACGAACCACCTTCTTTTTTGAAGACGATTGAAATAGAAATGGTGGAAATACATTAAATTTTATGAATGTAATCGTTACACATCCATACACATTGACACATAAACGTCCACGATTTTTTTTTTATAGTTTGGTTTTAGTACATAATGAAATATTTAAATTTCATATACATAGACATATACATTTTATGTAAATTTAAAATTAAATTTTTTATATATATCCCACTGCTGGGCACAGGCCGTGTCCTCTGTAAAGAGAGATACTAGATAGAGTATGTTATATTATTGCGGATTGTTTTCACGTGCTTTAGACGAAATCCTAAAACATGAAGGTTTTATTTGGTGTTGTCGTCTACCCGACCTTTAGATAAACTTCTAAATATTTCAAACCTCTTTTATATTTAAATACAACCTTCGTTAATGTTCATTTGAATCGTTCTTTTCTGTTACATTGTTGATTTGAAATTCGATATTCAGATTCTATTTTTCTATTCTATTCTATAAAACAAGACACTATTAAAATAAGCACTGCTTAATCAACATGTCTTCAATTTAATGTTGCAATATGTCTTAAGTCGAGACAGTTGGTACAATGTAACTTGAAGCGACCGCCCGGACACTGAGCTACCACTTGATTTAATTTTAATTTATATATATTTATTAATGAAATATCTTATCCAATCATTTTATCATTTCTACGATGTCGCTTTCAATCAACGAGAACAACAAAGCGATCTATCCTCTAGCTTCAAATAAATAGTAAATATAGCAATATAAAGGACTTTCAAAACGCTCCAGCAAATCCTTCGATACCGTATTTATTCATAATAAAGCTATTCAGCTATTCACAGACATTTACTTGCCTGCCTTGCCTTTGAATTCCTTGAACATAATCCCCTTCCACAGGTTCTCCTTAATTACAATATCGTTGCTGGTAGGACGTCTACTAAATGACAAATTAACCCCCAAAATAATCATCTTTGGCATCCTGCGGTTCTCTGTTATGCTTAACCTTTGTATCAAAGGCCTCGTCACAGAAAGGTTCATTTCAATCAAAGATAAGTATAGAAGACCTGATAGTGATAGCTCAGTAACTGGACGGTGGAACTCACGTAGCCACCTTCGAATTCGAACTACACAGATTAGCCAGTGAAACTGGCCTTGACTGCTTCACCGGATTGATAGGCGGCATAGCTCTTAAGTTTCTTAGCCTGAACCTCTATCGTTAGTAACTCGACAGAAGCGTCCCCCCGGTGAGGGGTAACCTCGGCTTGGACGGTTACTATATAAATACTTTCCGATACCGGGAATCGAACCCGAGCCTCCTGGGTGAGAGCCAGGTATCCTGGCCACTAGACCATATCGGATAGAATTTGTTTGTTCCAATTTTATGTGCTGACTTACCAAGTGCTCGGCGGTGAAGGAAAATCTCGTAAGGAAACTTACATGTATTAGAAATTTTTTTGAGAAATGTGATGTCTGCCAATTCACACTAGGCAGCCCTAGTGCGCACGTAGCGGACTATGCCCTTTATACTATGTATGGAAGGCCTGTGCCCAACATTATAGACGTGTATCAAATGTATTGTGTCGTAAAAAAATCAGTCACTAGGTATCTGGGCGCAAGGCGCTCTGACATTAAATTAGTGACAAGGAATTCTAGAACAATGAGCACTTGGCACGGACTAACAGTATACATGTACTATAAAATTAAAATCAATATACAATTTATACAGTTTTTGATTTATTATCTATCATCTTAATTTTGCATTATTTCACACGACTGAGTAGAGCTGTTCTTCTTCTTCGGTCAATTTATTTCTCACGACTGTAGAAGAAAAATAAAAGAGAAGAATTTGAAATCGTTTTTGTTTTTACTTATAAATATACTCGTACTTATTATTATAATTTTCTCGTCCATTCTATTGATGTTATGACATACGGTAGGTTTCCATCTAGTTCCATTAATAATTAAATATATTATTACTTCTATACGCTACCCTAAAATAAAACTCGCAATGAGGCTTCAGGTTCGACCAAATCAATTTTCATTATCGTTTCATTGGTACATAAATCAATACGAGGCGCGGTACGGCGTATAGAATGGCGTTCGATTAATTTGGGTGTTTTATTTCCGTCATTTGCGAAAGTGATTAATCAATTACAGTATCATCTCGATATTACGTGTTAAACGCACGTCTTTATTTCATTAAATATATATATATAATAGTGTCAAATAAATAAAGCTGCATTGGAATTTTTTAAATAGAGACACACAGAAAATTAGGTATAATGAGCAGAAACTATTTTTTTTTTTTTTTAATACGAACTACACAGATTAGCCAGTGAAACTGGCCTTGACTGCTTCACCGGATTGATAGGCGGCATAGCTCTTAGGTTTCTTAGCCTGAACCTCTATCGTTAGTAACTCGACATAAGCGTCCCCCCGGTGAGGGGTAACCTCGGCTTGGACGGTTACTATATAAATACTTTCCGATACCGGGAATCGAACCCGAGCCTCCTGGGTGAGAGCCAGGTATCCTAGCCACTAGACCATATCGGATAGAATTTGTTTGTTGCAATTTTATGTGCTGACTTACCAAGTTCTCAGCGGTGAAGGAAAATCTCGTGAGGAAACTTACATGTATTAGAAAAATTTTTGAGAAATGTGAAGTCTGCCAATTCACACTAGGCAGCCCTAGTGCGCACGTAGCGGACTATGCCCTTTATACTATGTATGGAAGGCCTGTGCCCAACATTATAGACGTGTATCAAATGTATTGTGTCGTAAAAAAATCAGTCACTAGGTATCTGGGCGCAAGGCGCTCTGACATTAAATTAGTGACAAGGAATCCTAGAACAATGAGCGCTTAGCACAGACTAACAATATACATATATTACAAAATTAAAATTAATATACAATTTAAACAGTTTTTGATTTATTATCTATCATTATAATTTGCATTATTTCGCACGACCGAGTAGAGCTGTTCTTCTTCTTCGGTCAATTTATTTCTCCGCGCTCTGTCTCTCTCACGACTGTAGAAGAAGAAATACAAGAATTGACACTCTCGAGACATAAAAAGTGCTCTTTTGATTTGAAAGAAATATAAAGAAAGAAGAAGAAAAATAAAAGAATTTGAAATCGTTTTTTGTTTTTACTTATAAATATACTTATTATTATAATTTTCTCGTCCATTCCATTGATGTTAAGACATACGGTAGGTTTCCATCTAGTTCCATTAATAATTAAATATATTATTACTTCTATACGCTACCCTAAAATAAAACTCGCAATGAGGCTTCAGGTTCGACCAAATCAATTTTCATTATCGTTTCATTGGTACATAAATCAATACGAGGCGCGGTACGGCGTATAGAATGGCGTTCGATTAATTTGGGTGTTTTATTTCCGTCATTTGCGAAAGTGATTAATCAATTACAGTATCATCTCGATATTACGTGTTAAACGCACGTCTTTATTTCATTAAATATATATATATAATAGTGTCAAATAAATAAAGCTGCATTGGAATTTTTTTAAATAGAGACACACAGAAAATTAGGTATAATAACCAGATACTAGAATTAAAATAGAACCAGCCCTGTATTTCTAAGCTCTTAAGAATAAGACTACGGCTACGTCAGGCAGAGGATACCGCCTCCTACTCCTTTGTCGTCCGCCAAGGTGGACGGGACGAAGGCGACAACGGGTAGCCCGTGTCGCCTTGCACTGCAAGGGCGCAGGGGGGGAGAAGCTCCGGTGCGTCCCTGTTCTCCCGGCTCGGCCCTGGATATCCCGGAGCCTATCACCATGCACCGAGGAAGGGCCATCGGGGAGGTTTTATAGGGAAAAACCCCACATAACCGCTGCCTTTCTCCCAGAAGGCAGGGTATCTTTTTAAAGATTTCCTCCCCGTTAACAAGAAAAAAAAAGTAAAATAGAACACTGACACACACATACAAACTACATTCAGTATGCCTACAATTAAAATAAATTTGGTACATATATAAATAGTCACTAGAGGAATGCCGGCACCTATCGCACAGGAAATTCCTAGTTTAGGTGGCAGCGAAACATAAATTTTATTAATACATTTAGCATATAAAAATTGTAATGAGTATTTCTGTTGTTCTAATTTCGTTATTTAATAAAGAATATTATAAGATTATCTATTATGAAGAAAATCAATTGGTGCGTAATAGAAGTTTATAGACTTTTTTTAACGATATTTTAAACTATAATAAATTGAAATTATAAGATTGAATAAATTGTATAAAAAATGAAAAAACGCAGGAGTAGATTTGTGAGGAGAATATAGACGAGGAAATAAAAGAATGAATGCCATGACATTTCGGGGCAACGAGAGAAAAAAAGCATTGGATTCTATCATCTCATGGGCGAGTGTTTAAATATCAGCCGGCATGTATCAATTACTTTCCATTGGTCTTTTTTTTATAGGTTAAGTTTATGCTCACCTAATATTAAGTGATCAGCGTCGTCCATGAACATCCACAGCACCCGGCTTTTGAGAAAGGAGTAGTCCAAAAGGTTAAGGTACCCAAATCGTATAGGTCTATTAGGTTTGGAAACGTGACAGTTGATTCCCCAGGAATTTTGAGGAGGATTCGTTGAAAAGATAAATAAAAATGTACGTGGAACGCCACCCATCAAGATAGTATATTTGGAATAATAATTTCCAAATTCAGGTCAGATCTAGATAGATGCATATCTGGATTTCAAACCTCAACCCTTCAATAGATTATTAAAAATAAAAAAAAACAATTATTGGGTGAAAAACAAAAAATAAGAAAAATAATTATAACTTAATTTTCAATTACAAACAACCTATTTATTTTTAATTTATTTATTTATTAAAACAATTTATATATGAAGATATTTCTCGACGCCTTAAAAAAATAATAATTTCCAAATTCGGGTGAGAACTAGATAGATGTATATCTGGATTTAAAACCCCATTCTTTTCCCTTAAATATATTATTAAAAATAAAAAAAAACAATTATTAGGTCAACACAAAACATATGAAAAACAATTATAACTTAATTTTTAATTACAAATAACCTATTTAATTTTATTTATTTATTTATTAAAACAATTTATATACGAAGTTATTTCTTAACGCCTTAAAATAAAATAATTTCCAAATTCGGGTCAGAACTAGATAGATGTATATCTGATTTCAAACCCCAACCCTTCAATAGATTATTAAAAATAAAAAAAAACAATTATTGGGTGAAAAACAAAAAATAGGAAAAATAATTATAACTTAATTTTCAATTAAAAACAACCTATTTATTTTTAATTTATTTATTAATCAAAACAATTTATTTATGAAGATATTTCTTGATGCCTTAAAAAAAATAATTTCCAAATTCGGGTCAGAACTAGATAGATGTATATCTGGATTTAAAACCCCATTCTTTTCCCTTAAAGATATTATTAAAAATAAAAAAAAATATTAGGTGAAAACAAAACATATGAAAAATAATTATCACTTAATTTTTAATTACAAATAACCTATTTAATTTTATTTATTTATTTATCAAAATAATTTACATACGAATATATTTCTTGACGCCTTAAAAACGGCAGTGGTTCGTCCAGGCGTTGCTCATTCGTATATTTTTCCTATAATTGATATAAGTTGTAGGTTTTATTTTATTTGCTATATATCCTCTTTTTGTGTGGTGACAGTAAGAGTATTTAAGAGTAAGAGTGTGTAGTTATAACTAGAGTTAATATAATAATTCTAAGTAAATATGTGTATATGATTTAACAGATTTACCAATAATCTGTTAAATTATACACGGCCTATAGCTCATATTTGTTTCAAAGAAAACTTTCTTGCAATACTTTCGATAAAATCTTCATATTGGTTCTATGAATAATGTACAATATCGTACGTGTAGAGAAGCAATATTTGATATTACATTTCAGATAATCTTATAAGCTTTGGGAAAGAAAAAAGAGAAATCCTTCTCTGTGATGCATGGTGGCGTATTTTTCATTACTTGTAAATATTTAAGCTGCGTGATAAAAAACAGCCGTGTGACATCAGATAGGAATGAAGTTACTTATTATAAAAATATTAATTTCAAGTATGTAAAAAAATAATTATTCGAGTACATATTTCTATTATTTTTTTTATTGATAAATTAAAAATAATTATTTTATTTATTTAAAGTAATTAAAAATAAATCGTCAAAATCTTAATGGTTTAGGGTACGGTCTGCGAATCGTAAGGTTGTAGGTTCGAATCCACCATTCGACTATTGACGTATACTATCTCCTAGCACAAGCCTAAGCTTAGTTGGAATGGTTAACAAGAATGTTAGTATTATTTTCTAAAAAGAAAGAAGGAAAAAATAATGTACAAAATTATCTACCTTTATTTTATTTACAATGATCTATAAAATATAAAATTAATAACCCTATGTATCGTAACTAGTTGACACTTAAAATCTTACGCTTTTATTTAACGTTACGGACGTTTTATTGCCGGCTAGGCAACGCCTTATAAGGAACTTCGTTCCAAAAAGTCTCTTTTAAAAAGTTAAAGTTACAACACTTCTTATAGATATATACTTTATTTGGCGTAGGCCTTCTCTGTAAAGTTGTACTCTACAAGGCTAACGTCGCCTATTAGACGATTTTCTAAGACATCCCGATTTCATCACAAAGTTATCCTTTGCCGTCGAGCGCGTGGTAAATCAGTACCTAAAATTGAAACAAACAATTCCATTGGTTCCGGCATCGAGCATCGAATTCGGGTTACTAGCATAATACGTAACTCAAACCAAACCTGTTTCGTTAAACAAAAAAAGGTCCAAAAGGTGCTACGAATAATTAGAGACAGGGCAAGCAAGGCTCTGAAAATGGGTCAATAAAAAACGTATTTCCAATTGTGATGAAAGTATTATTTAATTTAAATTTGGAGACAGAGATAATTGAGTCGTAGCACAGAGATGGTACTCCTTCTGACAGATGACGTAAACGAGACCCGGTTAATTACTAGTCGTGACCGGGTCTACCAATTAATTAATTGCATTTCACGTTCCGTATTGTATTTACAAAAGAAAAATCAACACCAATAATTTTTTTGTTCTTTTTTATAGATGGTGCAGGATTGAGGTAAGAACATGATCACTTATCTTCTTGTTACCTCGAATACCTTTAGGATTTCATTAAGCATATAGCCACGTAGTCCTGCGCAAAAGTATAAGTCATCTGGTATCTTCTGCTTGTCGCAAATGGCGACTGGAAGGGGCCTCAGGTCCACGAGCGACAAGGGTCGTCCGTATGTGAAAGAAAGTCTTTAGACGGGATTTAAAGGAGATCAGTTGAGGAAGACCACTGGGTGTCTATCGGCAAGCAATTCCTAACTTTAATTTCTATACAGTTAATGATTTTAGATTAATAAATTTTATGAAATTTTTATACAAAAAATCATAAATCTTCATTATCACGTTGATATAATCCCTAATAAATATGTAATAGTGGTAGGATTATTTCCAGTGGTTGCAGCGTACAGAATAAAATAGGATGCCTAGAAATAGCATTACGAGAAACTACGGCCTAGATTACAAAACCATTTATAGAATTTCTAAGAAAAATGAACTGCTTGCCGTGGACGTCGAATACAATGGATGTCTGACCTCGATTTTATACATGAGATGAATATATAAAATCGATCGAATCTTTAAGTAGAATTCCAGCTTTGTTTAAACATTATAATGCTAATTTGGAATTACCGAGAGTTCATAGAATGAAATATATTTAAATCTCTGTCTTTATCCCAAGCAAGGTAGACAGAGATTTTTCAGACAGATTTTTCTTAAGCAACGGAAATTCATTTATACAATTTCGATGACATTCGAACCGTATGTTATAACCGTAACCATCGCCCACAAGGTTGTGTCGTCGAATCCTTACCCATATACAATCTTTTTTATAGTTCTTTTATATAAATATATATTTTTAAATCTTTATATATACTTCTAAATATAAAGAATTAAGTTATGATTTATACTTTATAGTGTTAAAAATACCAATTAAAATAGGATACAAAATACAGAATACAAGTATATTTACAAATAAAAGCAAAAAACTTCAAATCGAATCAAACGATAAACACTATCACGAGGTCGTGCGGACACGATCTTTGTAATTCCGAATTAGGATTTATTATTAGAAATATTAATAAAACCTAACAAAACTCTTTTCAACCTATCCTGAAGTACATTGTGTTAGCGACAGTTGGTCCTACTGAATGCCAATTTAGTTGTAAATATTATAATCTATAAAGTTAATGGACTGACTAATATAAAAGTACTTTAGTTTAGTCAACTAAAGTACTTTTATCGGTTGTCGGCAACCAAGGCCGTTTCCGCTTCCGTCCTTGAAAGAGATGCATATACTAGAAACTTAGGATAAAAAGGAGAGGACTCTCTCTGTAGACAAGACCTGTGGACAACAGTAAGTTATATTTATAGTATGTAACTTTTTTAATTGGTATTAATTCAATTTATAACAAAGGTGATTGTTTTGGCCATTACGAATATATAAGGAAAATGTTCGGCAGAGGAACACAAACACAAGCTTCATCAACTCGCGGAAGTTTAATATCCGCACGGCCTCAAATGGGTTTTTGTGTATCCTATAATCATTCTAATGTATATCAGTAACACTACAAAGTGATAAATTAAGTAAAGAAACATCTGACACTATTCTGATCCTTCCGTAACTGCAATTAAAATATTTCTGAAAAAAAAATTGCTAGCTTTCTTTATTAAAAAAATATATTCTAAATTTATTATATTTTAATTTTAAAACCAACTATATACTATTCGTAGCAACAGTCACCTGGCAGACCAGAGGGCAGTTTTCTTCAAGCAGTTAAACTAAGTTTTTATTAACTGTATCTAGAATGGAAATTTTTAGGAACGACCTTAGGTTCAGTTTTTCTGCCTGCTTCGTTTGTGGTCCTTTTTGTAGTATATACTCGTATATTAGTTTTTGTACTGTGTTTTAATTCTACCTGTATACAGTGATGAATATTTTATTTAACCCTAACACATGTTGTTTGATGCCCTTTCAGCATGTGTTGTCGCAATGCTGCCACAACGCTAATAAATACGTAATTTAGTTATATTATTTTCTGT
Source organism: Meandrusa payeni (assembly GCA_029286785.1). Taxonomy (NCBI): domain Eukaryota; kingdom Metazoa; phylum Arthropoda; class Insecta; order Lepidoptera; family Papilionidae; genus Meandrusa; species Meandrusa payeni. The sequence continues at coordinate 1,385,236 of JAGSMX010000023.1, forward strand.
ACATTAAAATCGTATTAAATCTAGAAAGGATAACATTGCAGTAAAGGAACTTATTTCTAGTCACAAACTAACAGACCACAATAATATTGTTTCGATATCACCCAGAATGGCTGAATTTAATACGTGCAGCCTAGCATAACGTGTCTAACGAGGTTTATCGTACTCCAATGCAATTACCTTCGGACGTTCGCGGCTGACGGGCATGTAAATGTTTCTACTCGTATAACGAATGGCTGAATTCGAGATTACAAAGGGTTGTTTACACACAGTCGTGTAACAAACTAATCAAATTTGAAAGCCAATGCCTCGCCTTCGATTACTTTGGTAACAGTTTAACGAGAAATTGCAGTGATAGTTCATTGCGTATTTTTTTGTTCCTACCTTTTTTCAAAGTAGTCTGGCTAAAAAAAAAATATTTTCGAATTGTTTCGTTTAATTTAGAGCAGCGTTAAGTCCTTAGCAGTAATGTAACAATTAGGTACATGTTTATGTGGTTTATTAGTGGTGTGGATTGTGGAAGTAATTACGAACACACAGACTTAATGTTCACCATTTTATTAATTTTACGAATAATAATTCAAATTGTAAATAATTTTCTATTCTTCATCTTCGCTAGTTTTTTCCACTGTATAATATTTTAAATAATTACACATACAACTTACACACACACTAATTATACAAAACACACACACATTCACATAACGATATCTCTGACGACCTCATTCAAATCTTAAAATACAGTCTTATGAAAAAATTATTAATCTCTTTGTTGGCAGTCAGTTTATTCAACGTTGATTATAACCAAATTGCTGTAAGTGTAGGATTCTGTAATAAGTAAATAAATTTAGTTCGACAGACATGAATTGTTTATTATTCCATTTGACACTTTGTGAGCCAATTATAAGGCTAAATAAGCTGAAATGAGAGCGGCCCTATACTACATTATAATAACACCGAAATATAAATATAAATTGTCGGAAATATTTCATGCTCGTCGCTGAATAAAGTTTACATCACGGTGTGATATTTGACAAACGGAAACCCTCATTAGAACAAAGGACTCCGTCTATCTAGTATAATTGGATAAGTTATTCGTAATTTAACTTGATTCATCATATCTTATGTGCTGATTGCCACAGAAACTTAAAATTATACTTAAGTTATACTCTAAGCATAATAATAACGCTAACAATGGTAAATTTGGTAATTTTGACATAAATTTTCATATTGTAATGTTGTTTATGTTATATTATTAAAATATAAACTTACTGTTACATTCTAGCAGTCTAGCATTCGAAACTAAATTTCGTGAAGTTGTTATCAATTAATAATTAAAAAAATTAAATTATTTTTTTTCGAACGCAAGCGAGTACGGACCGTGTGGAAAGGGTGATAAGCGCTTTTAAGACCCCTCATTTTTAACGCAAGTGTATAGACAGCACGCAACCAACGGTGATGTGTCTTCAATATTATAAAGCTTTATTACTAAAGAAATTATGGTTTGTAGAGTCCGAAACTACGTCGTAGTAGATTTCCATCTTTCGTCGTAGATTTACATCTACGGCGTAGATACAAATTAATTTATTTAATAAAAAAAATGAAATTGCAAGCTGTCGCTCGGCGTAGCTCAGTAGCTACGACAGATCAACAAACTAAAGTAGAACACCCCTGCATTCGCGTTACAGTTACAAGCTCAGCGCAACGTAGCGTAGCGTTCACTGATGCGGTTAGAATCGATTGGGTGGAAAATTAAATAAAAGCGAAGGACGTGCCTATATAAAAAGTTTTCAAATTTATTTAAACCTAACTTTATCTAAAGCTTGTTAATAAGTAAGAGATCTAGCGCAATATTTGCGCCTAATTTTTCTTCAAAACTAACTAATATTTGATTAAAGATGTGTGTTATGAATGAAATTTCCGAGGCATTTATTAATTATTGTCTAAAAAGGACGATGGTTCGCTCACTTTCATTAATATCTGCAAATATAATCCAATTATGATTGTTTTCAGACGTGTTTTTGTTCCGAGAAAGTGGCTTGTCAAAAGTCATCCGATATTAAGTGATCACTAACGAAATTGCCTTCACTAACGCATTAGAGTATTACCGATCGTATTACCCTATCGTTGAATCCTTATTTCATATCGTCTTTAATTAAATTGATTAGCCTTTACCCTCAAATATTTTAAACCTGATCAGGTTATCACAGGTAACAAAGAAGTTTGAAGTGTCAATAGTCTAATGATTTAGGGTACGGTGTACGAAACGTAACGTAAGGTCGTAGGTTCGAAACCACCATTCGACGTTTCAGGTGAGCCATCTCTTAGCACCAGCTTGGTTGGAATGGTTAACAAGAATGTTAGTAATATTTGTAAAAAAGTGAGGAAAATATTGTTCATGTAGCATTCTATTTTTTCAATTAACGTCATCGTTAGAGATCAAATGGGGATGTACTGGTACCACTGTTCTCTCTGTTCGAAATTAAGTTTTTTTGTCCGACACACAGCCAGCACATTTTAGGACCCAGGAATCTCTAGTACCAGACACAAGTTTACAATGTACTTCTTTGGCTACTAGAGTGTTATTTCTTCTCATCCATAACTAATATTTAAGTAAAGGACTCACATTTATAACATTTACATTTTTTTATCATCATCATTTCGGCCGTAAAACATCCACTGCTGGACCTAGGCCTCCCCCGACGATTCCCAAAAGGACGGGTAACGGATAAAGGATGTAAGCGACCCGCATCCAATTGCGTCCTGCGGCCTTTATGAGGTCGTCACACCAACTTGCTTGTGTTTGCTGGTCCGTGGTCTCCAATAGAGAAATTCTCGGCCCCATCGGCCATCTGTTCTACGCGCTATGTGCCCTGCCCATTGCCACATCAACGTGATTACCCTGCGGGCTATGTCGATTACTTTCGTTCGTCTACGTATCTCCTCATTCCTGATATGATCTCGTAAAGATACTCCGAGCCCTCTCCATGACTCGTTGTGCGACTTTGAGCTTGCTTTTGAGGCCCATAGTGTGAGACCTTTTCTGTGCCATATGCCAGTGGTAACACACACTGTTCGAAGACTTTCGGCTTCAAGCACTGAGGTATTTTGGACGAGAATACATATCGAAACTTTATAGCATTTTTAATAGTGACTGGTTATCCTTTCTATCCGTTGTAATCATACCAAACTATATATATCTCAAAGAGAGCATAAAAAGGTTCTACGCGTCCTATTTCAATTAAAATGACTAACAATAAAAGTATACAACACTTTTGCAGCCGCGCCATCAAAATAGATACGACTCACTTATTTCATAATGGCAATTCCTGATAACATTCCAGCTTAATCCTCAGTGGTATTAAGGCATTTACAATTTAATTTTCTTATACAGTATTTTGTATCTCGTCATATTATGAAAATAAGTGTATAATTTAATGTATAATATGGCCTTGGCGCAGATCAGATCAATCTCAAAATAAATAAGTTCTTTTATTTATTTATTTTGGCAAATAAATAACTTTATTTATTTATTTATCTAGGTAAGGTAAGAAGAGGTAACACAAAATTGATTTGGTTAGTTACTTTTGTTAATTACGGGAATAAGGCATCAGTTGTGATAGAAAATATTCATAAACTTTCATCATCACAGATCAGACAGGCCTTTTTTTTTAACGTGGGAGGAAATGCGTTTAATTAAACGCACGCGCCAGAGGTAGCGGATACGTTACCTCCCACGGTGAGCCGCCCTCCGCCATGATAGCCTTATCGGAGATAGGGTCGTGTTAGCATTTTACCATCTCGCCTCGGCGACAGGCCCAGTTAGGAAAACCGGGCCTCCTGCGCCTATAGAGAGGTACCCGTACTCACAAAGCTACCCCGTCTGTGGTCTTAATAACGAGGTTGAAGAAGAGGGGCGAACTGCTTTCTCCTTGCTCCTCGTATTCTGCACCAGAGCGGGTCAGATAGAGAGGTTTTCTTCCTTGCCCACTCCGAGGTCTCCTGCCTATCCAAAGGCATGGCATCTGCGGCCATCCTCATCAGCTCCTACCAGCCCTCCTGCGAAATACTCCACCTAGTCCTAGTGCGTCCCAATCCACGTTTCCTTTAACTAGAAGTAAATCTGTTACTAAGGTAGTGAATGGAATAATTTAATCTGATTTTTTATTTTTTTGCGTACACTAATTAAAGTGATAAAATGAAATGTTGTTAGCAATAAAAATGTAGCGTTGGGCATGATTCAGTCGAATTTATGGCGACGGTGTTGTAAAAGTAAAAATAAAAAATACTTTCATGAATAACTTTATTTTATTTCGCGTTGTTATTTGTAAATTATAACTTAATCTTCTTATATAGTTAGGAGTGGAATAAGTTGCCGGACTCAGTCTCTCCGTCCAAGTACGACGTGGAAGCCTTCAATAGTAGAGTGAATAAGCACTTACTAAACTAGCGCGTACCATCTTTTGACTATCACCACTTAACACCAGATGGGATCATTGTCAAGCGCTAGTTTACACGCATAAGACGTACAAATTATTACACGAGCCTCTTTGATTGACGTTAGATGGTTATGCAGTTTAGACCTTTTCACGGTTGCGAAGCCTTCACAGTGAAAGAATCACTAAAGTAGTCAACCTTAATATATGGCATGGTCAAATGCAACACCGATGATTCACACTCTCTCACTGGAATTATTAAATTAAGGATTCCAACTTTAAGTGTCCAGGCGGTTGGCTCAAGTTGCATAGTACGCTAGCATCCAGAGTTCGATCCACGGTGCCGGCACCAATAAATTTGATTTTGCAATTTTATGTGCTGATTTACCACGTGCTCGGCAGTGAAGGAAAATATCGTGAGGTAACCTACATGTCTTAGAAAAATTTTCTAAGGCATGTGAAGTCTGCCAATCCGCACTAGGTCCGCGTGGCGGACTATGCCTTTATACTCTCTTTACAGAGAAAGCCTGGGCCCCGGCATATTTAAGTTATTATATATATATATAAATAATTTATTACATAAGATATATATTATATATAAAGGCTGTAACTTTAACTTAATAAAATTTCAGTAAATTTCCACACAAAAACCTCAATCGACCGTAGTCGTAAAGTAAGCAAACAAAATTTTATTACATCGAGATCGCGCAATTACGTTTTAGCGGTATTAAATTCACTTGTTTTCCTTAGTGCCCTTCCAATCGAGTGAACTTAACTTGAAAAGTCAATAGGATAAGAGCGGAGCTAGTAACTTCGTTATTAAGCTTCGCCGTATGACTTAAACTGTTACAATACCATTAAGAATCGTTACCGTTTTTTTAATGTTCTCGTAATAATTTAGGTTGAGGCCAGAAAAATAGATCTCTTGGTGTCCTTTTCCATTCTAGTGGGAGGCCATAGTGATGGTGCGACAGATGGAAAGCCGAAGAGTGAATCAAATGGCAAAACATTGTTCGGGTAGCTAATACCCTAAAACCATAAAAGTATGTAGTGTCAAAGAAAGTAAAATAAGTAGACTTGGGCCCTATGACCTTAAAGAAATCGACAGACCTTGCGGGTGGACGCCCTACGCTTGTCAGCCCGTAGACCAATCGACAACTTTTCGGCTCAATCGGCCATCTCTTCTACGCGTTATGTGCCATGCAAATTGACTTTCTTACACGGGTGCAAGCCGATTACAACCGATCTTTTTGGAATTCTTTGAGGGGGATCGTCACCCGCTCGAGAAGAGAATAGAAGAAAATCAATACGGAGAGAAATAGATAATTTCATATATTGTGAGAGTTAAATTAAATATTTAATGATGTAAGTTTATTGTTTAAATAAAATAAAGCAAAATTTAGCCCGGCGAAGTAGCCTGGGTACACTTGTCAATTATAAAAACGCCGTAGAGTACTTTGCTTTTCAACCGAAAACTTGCGGTAGTATAATACGAAAATCGATACATAATTTCCACTGTGATGATTTCTCGGGCAATTACAGCGGGCCATTTCCATCGTACGATGAAAGCGTTGCGCATTGCTAATTGATGGAACGTACGCACGTACATATGTACGTGCTCGGCGGCCAGCGTAGTCGCGTATTAATTAATTCCGTGATAGAAATGTCCATTACTATTTCAATCTTGTAATTTTTTCTTTCGAGTTTACAAAGATTTTTATTGGAACGAAGTTCTTTACGACGGGCTTGGAACAGGTACAAACAAAATGTGAAAGTAATTATAACGGAAATACATAACGGAATTACTATAGTCGTATACACGGCGGCCGATAGCGTGACGTGATTATGCATGTACGAGTAGTTCAACTCTCTGCTCACAGGTGGCGCTTTTACTTTAATTATTTATGAAATTTTATGTTGTCGAAAAGAAAAGAGATATGTTTTGTTATTTTACATGATAATTTTTCAATTACTTTTATTATTTTTTGTTTGATTTCTTTTATATTATTTTTTTTATTATCTCACGCTATTTTTGTTTTCTTAAATACTAAATTTCCTAAATACTTTTATGTACTTAAATAAAAACCAATTAGTAAAATTAAAAAAAACGAAATGAAGGATATATATGTATATAAAATTAGGCAATTTTTTTTACAAATTGTGTTGCTTCTAATATATATAATTCGAAGTGATGTCACATGACACCACATCATTTTAATTTTCTAAGAATCAAATTAGTTATTATAGTTTAGTTATATATTTATATATTAATTTTATAAGGTAACAATAGGTGGACAAAACGTTTAACAGAGTGGATACCATTAGAATAAAAAAAAACAAGGGAGACCATGTAAAATTCAGATAGCACGAGGTAGACAGAGATGGAGAGGTTTACGAGAGGCCTACGCCACAGTGGCGACTCTCTCTCTCTTCCTTGCTATTGGTCCCATGGCGGTGGAGTCAGCTTTCCTGATTTTCGCTTTTCACTTCGCTGTGTCCCCGACATCGTGTTAGGAAATCTTACAATACCGTCATCAATCATCTCAGTGGCAACTATTACTAACAATTATCTGTGAAATAAATTATTTTAAAGTGGCATGTTATTTTTGTAGTAGCAAATCTATTTTATTTTATTTATTAATATATTTATAATACTTCCAATATAACTTCGGCACGGCTTTTAACGCTGAGTAAGCAAATTGTGCAGAAACAGTGCGAGCACTTCGGCATAGTGGTTCGCTCACAAACTAGATTACGTAGTGGTGCATATTGTAACTTGTATTATTGATAACATTTTATTGTTACTTAAAATTGTTTATTGATGGCAAGTATATTAAAGTCAGATTAAATTATGTATTTTTTTTGTCAACAACTATATTACGAGCAAAAACAAAAACCGACTTCAAATCGATTCAAAGCGAGTGAGTAGTTTGATGTACATTTTTTGGAGTACATTCATTCCAATAAAAAATAAATAAACGAAATCGGTTGGCGTGAAATTGAGTTATTCACAAACTGAAGACATATATGGTTTTCTCATGGTTACCATGATCAGAATTGGACTAAATTGAAATGGGAGCACTTGTGAGTGTGATATACTTTTAAATAATAAATAATATCTAGGCAGGTGTATCCAAAAAGTTGATACGTGACCAAGATCTAAATTTAAACAGTCTTGAGCACCGACGCAAGGTGGCTAACCTTCCGGTGTTTTAAAAATTACATTTTGGAGAGTGTGCACAGGAATTACACGAGTTAATTCCCCCATACCTATTGAACCTTCGGATGTTTAGACATTCGGCGGGTCTCCACCCTTTCCTAGTCAAAGTTCCGCGCGTCCGAATAAAGCGGTTTGAGTCATCGTTCATCGTGCGTACAGCAAAGGAGTGGAAAAAGTTGCCGGCGTCAGTCTTTCCGTCCAAGTACAACGTGGGAACCTTTTTTTTTGTTAACGAGGAGGAAATCTTCAGAAAGATAACCGCCGCCTTCTGGGGGGAAGGCCGCGGTTATGTGGGGTTTTTACCCACTAAAACCTCCCCGGTGGCCCTTTCTCGGTGCATGATGAGGGGCTCCGGGATCTCCAGTGGAACGCATCGGAGCCCCTCTGCACTGTGCTCAAGGAGAGCACTTCCGAGCCGATGTCGCCTTCTTCCCGGGTCCACCTTGGCGAACGACAAAGGCCCCCACCCTTGTCGCCCAGTGAACCCGAGGCCCTTTTTAGTCGCCTTCTACGACAGGCAGGGGATACCGTAGTCGTAAGAGCCCAGAACTACAGAGCTGACAATGTGGGAACCTTAAGAGTAGAGTGAACAGGCACTTACTAAACCAGCGCGTACCATCTTCTGATTATATCACCACTGAACATCAGGTGGGATCGTGGCCAGGCGCTAGTTTACACCCTATAAAAAACAGCTTTTAAAAATGTTTACGTACTATTCTCAAACCTACCGAATTTACAAAAAAAAATCATAAAGTTTTGTTACAAACACTGTGTCACGAGAATTTTATATATAACATGTATTTCTTTATATATATAAAATTTAAAACGTTAATGTGTTACATGAGAGGGCGTCATAATTTTTAATCCCGTTTGCAACTTTACCTTCCCCGGGGCAGGGCTCGGTAATGCGATTATATCGGCCGAATTACGACACTAGCACGTCACCAAAATTTATCTGAAGTCAATGTTAATAGAGATTCTTCTATAAACCATTCCTAATTTACTGACAATATTTTTTTAGATTATATCTTTTTTGCTATACTGGACATATGACTGTGGGGTCAGATTTTCGGATTTTTAGTAGGTAGAACTAACGAGTTTAACTTCATCTTATGTGATCACCGTCGCCAAATTACGCGAGAAACGTTCAGTCGTAGAACGCCAACTATCAAGCTTGTGTTGATGGAATTAAGTATTCTTCTTTTTCCGCTTCGTTCTGTCTGTTATAACGTCTCAATAACTCTGGCAATCTATTGTGTTTCTTGTTTACGCTATATTTGTTATTAACATGCATATATAAATTTAAAAAAAAACACACTAATTAATACCTCAAAACATCTTAAATGTCACAAAGTTCGTTTGACATTTCGTCTTTAATCTACTTTTATTTATAAGGAAAACCAACAGAGAAATCTTACAAACTAGATATATGAACAGAAAACACAAAACTGCTATTAGTATTTCACAACATACGAGTTAAATTGGTAAACAGATAGAATGAACAAATTTAAAAGCACGCTTGAGGAGCTTAATTTTACAAACCCTATGTACTTAACGCTAAAAGATATTAAATTATAATAATGTACCCAAACGGAGCCCCGTTTGAAGAACTCCTGTGATAATACGCACAGCGCTTGTCTCACTTTACCGTCAAATATATCAATATTCTCGTATATTGATCTAGAAATTGTAATGAAACTGTTACACGCTAATTACTGTTAACAAAAATTATAAGGACATATACTATATATACATAAATACACAGGACGGATTTAGGCGGGAGCATACGATAGAAGCTTCGTAACTTTTCAAAAAATGAAAAATATGCACTGTTGGAGTTTGTTTCAACTGTTATTTTATTCGTTAATTGGCGGAATTCTCGCCATTGCATTTTCAAACAAAATAAGCAGTGATGTTGTCGTCCACTCGGCTTTTATGCCCCGGACCGTCAGATCTTTAAATTCGACATTTTTTTTTTATATGAAAAGTGGCAAACGAGCATACGGCTCACCTGATCTTAAGTGATCACCGTCGTCATGATCGATCGATCATGAACATCCACAGCACCAGAAGAGCCGTAGGTGCGTTGCCGACCTTTGAGATAGGAATAGGCTCGTTTCTTGAAGGTCCCTAAATCGTAAACGTTCGGAAATACCGCTGGCGACAGTTGATACCACAAGTTGGCAGTGCGTGGGAGAAAGTTACGCGAAAAACGTACAGTCGTTGAACGCCAACCATCAAGATGGTGGCGGTGGAATTTGAATTCTGCCGAGATGTGCGGTAATGGAAATCGGTAGCTGGGATGATTCCGAACAATTCCTCAGAACACTCCCCATATAATAGGTTGGGGAAAAAGTTTCTTTGCATTGGCACTACTCTCACAGACACTGCACTAGGCACATAAACATCGCAAAGTTTTTTCGCGGTTTGCGACCTTTTTTGTAGTAAAATTTTAAAATGTATCAAATTTTGTCAATACGTTCGCTCATCTTGACAGTACGAAAAACAAATGAAAATCACACATTTACCTAATTTGGATTTGGAATTATATTCTTTAAATTTTAAACTTTCCGTGATACCAAAACCAACCAGATACAAATAGTACAGCCAAAGAGATTTTATTACAAGTTTATACATACTATAATGCGAAAAGACCTGTTCCCCAACCTATTGCACAAACACCATGAGTGAAAAATATAGTGAATTCATATAGCTCTATATCATAAACTGAATTTCGAAATTTCTGTGTAGTATTATGTTACGAGGTACGTACCAGATCTCTGATATTTATTTCAAGCAAACATTGTGTACATTATTCAAAAAAGGCAATACTAAAATTGGACTGAATGTAGGGCACATTGGCCTCGCTCTCTGACAGGAATATAAGCTGCGCACATCTATTCCTGTCCGGTAATCTAGACAAATTTACATATTTTCTATCCGATTCCAATATATATATTTTAAATATTAAATAAGAAAAATAGATTTGTCATAGTTGAAGTTTGGGTAACGATGCTACGGAGACACAATGACGAGACCAAATTAAAGTAAAATTTTAATATAATTTGTCAATAGCCTAATCGTTTACGATACGGTCTGCGAATCGTAAGATCGAGCGTTTCAATCTACCATTCCACTATTGACGTGAACCATCTTGTAGCACAAGCTTAAGCATAGTTGAAATGGTTAACAAGAATGTTAGTAAAATTTATAAAAAAATGTTGCTAGCTTTCTTTAAAAATAATTATAAATAAATAACACAAACACCTTCATTTAACGCATACACACATATACATACAAAATCAAATACATGCATACAAACTCAATTACGAACGCGTAGATTTGGTTATTTGCCTGTAATTTTTCATTTGTTCGGAGAAGAAAGAAAGCGATGGGAAATTACTAAGTATTATAGGTTTTTAACAAACAGCAAAAAAGGAAGAAATGTTTTATACTGTAGTAAATGTATTTTTTTAATGTTTGTTAGGCACTGTTTCTTAACTAATTTTGTTTTTTTTTTAACATAAGATTTTTCCCTACCAAATGTGCTCAAATCGAAAGTTGTGACTCCAATAAAAATGTATAAATATATTGGAGCCGTGGTAGCTCAGTGACCGGGCGGTTGGGTCAAGTTGCATAGTACGCTAGCAACCCGAGTTCGATCCTCGGTGCCGGCACCAATAAATTTGCTGTTGCAATTTTTGTGTGCTGATTTACCACGCGCTCGGCAGTGAAGAAAAACATCGTGACAAAACCTACACGTTTTAGAAAATATTTTCTAAGCCATGTGAAGTCTGCCAATCCGCACTAGGGCCGCGTGGCGGACTATGCCCTTAAACTCTCTTTACAGAGAAGGCCTGCGCCCAACAGTGGGGCATATATATTATAAATATAAAGGCTGTAACTCTATATTTTATTTGTTATTTTAAATAAATTTATTTAATTGCAAACTATTTTTAAACGTATATTTAATAGTAAAATCAAATCAATAAATCACACGTTCCACAAGCTTAACGAAGAGCGAGCGAAAGCTGTCTCTGTTAACTTCACTGAAACAATGCTTGAAAGAACAGTTTTTCATACTATTTTATTTTATCACAATAGACAATCCTGATTAAGTTAGACTGTTCAAATACAATGTAATATTGTTACAATAGCTCCATTGTAAAATGTAACTTTACGTATGTAGGTCAAAGTTTTAATAAGTAAAATGCAGAACGGAGGCTGTGGCACATTTTACAGCCGCCTGCAAACAAATTGCCGCTGTAACCCGTAGCCTAGCTTTATTAAACTGTCATTTTGAACCGCGTAGCAGGGAACAATGGAGATCGCTTGAATTATTGTTAATTTTTAAACAACACCAAAATAGGTCTTTTAAAATTAATCTAACATAACAAATACTAGGCGAACAATTTTTTACAAATATTACTAAAAATCTTGTAAACGATTCCAACTAACCTTAAGTTCACGTCAATAGTCGAACAGTGGATTCGAACATACGACCTTATGTTTCGTAGACCGTACCCTAAACCATCAGGCTATAGGTGGTTATCTTTTCATCTTTTTTTAATCGTTTATGCACTCATTTATCAAACAATTTTGACACTAGGACGTGAAATATGTCAGCTTATCTCTTAACCATGATAACTGTTTAAATTCTATTTTAATGATATTCCGACGGTAACAAAATGGCCGTTGTAGTAAATAATCGGTTGGGTAAACTGAATCGAAAACTTTCATAAGAAAACATACATACATATACAATCTATAGATACAATCAAATCATTGTATCTTCGAAAATATCTAGCAATAAGTTACAAATACGTTATAACTTTGAGTTATATCATATGTATTTGATTCAAGTTAAAGTAATCACTCGACAGCTTGGCAGTTGATTTCGACCCCTGTTCCAAAAACTGACACACTGAGAGACAAGAACTTAAGTAGTTTAGTATACGAATCGTTTATTTACGACTTATATGCGAAATACGAAATATGAAGCGTATAGAGCTACGCGGCGTAGCTATATCTTGTAGAGCTACGATATTTTTGGATCTCTACTGAGTGGTATTATTTAACTAGCGTTCTAATCTTATTTTTGAATTCCCCACGTCTGAACAGTTTTCAGCGATCATTATCACTGGGGGATTAGCGTTTACATCTCTCGTCATATTTGTTGTTGGATGAAACCCACACATATATATATACGAGTATATACGTACAGAATACAGAGAAATGTACAACACGCTGCATTTTATGGTATAAGCATCTACTCCATCTATAGTTCTCGCATATGCGCATTATTAGTATAGATTTTTCGCATTAATATTTCTAACCAGCAAGCGGGCCTGGTATATAGGTCACGCTTTTAATAACTTAAGTGCACGGACCAGCTGATTTGCGGTCATTTTAGTGCTGGCTGGAAATAAATTGTGGTCACACAATGTGCCCATTGCTACAAATATGCACTTGAGATTTGGCAAAATATAGTGTTGTTTTGCCCACACAAGACTTCAATAATTTTAACTCCTAATACTGTGTGTTATTTTGCAGCAGCTTAACCGTGTTTCATTAATTTAAACCCCTAATAATGTGTGTTGATTTGTAGCCTCTTAGCTAGCTTTCATTAATTTAAACCCCTAATAATGTGTGTGGTTTTACAGCCTCTTAACTAGATTTTGATCATTTTAACTCCTCCAATGCTATTGTATTATTATGCACCTTATATTTCTCGTAATGTTAGGTAGGTTCTATTAAAAAGTGGGTACGTAGGCAATGTTGAAATAGAATTAGGTGGGAAAGCTATAGCGCCAGGTTTCCTACGTAGTCGACAGGCCTCCTCTTAACGTGCCCGTACCATCGTAGCCCACGTTATTATTATCTATCATTATAATTTACATTAATTCACACGACCGAGTAGAATTGGTCGCATTTTTTTTCTATTTACAACTTATTTATCTTATTTGTTCGGTCATTTTATTTCTCCGCGCTCTCATCCGCTTAATTTCGGCGCTACTACTGTAACGCTTCATTTTTAGTGATTGCCACCTGCTATTATTAATTTATTAGACGTTGTCACGTCAAAAAATACATACAAATTGAAAACCTTCTCCTTTTTTGAAGTCAATAACCGACTGGGACGTGATCGTGTATCAAACTCCACCATTAAATCATTTTGCACGGATATAAATTGATTTCAATTAATGGCTGTTTTATACGGCTACGTTCGAAACAAAACGACACAATTATGAGCCCCCATCGATCTGAGATAACGAGTTTATAACAAAGGAGAGATAACCAGTTTAATTTACTCGCTTGTCTTTGAAACGACACAGCAATCAGTTTCGTCAATGTACCTCAACATTTTGTGTTAGGAGTCACAATACGATGGGGGATGTCTATTTAAATCTATTCTAATAAAAGGAGAGTCATTTGTTTTTTTTTTAATTTTTACTACCGACTTATTTTACTTTTGATTAAAAAAAATCGAGTGTGCTTTGTTAGGGTTGGAAGCTCTCCCTTATCGACCGTACTTACTAGACCTTGTACCCTTGTATGAGGCACGTCTCTTATCGCAGGCGAACTAAAAGTGCAACTATAGTGTCTATAAATATTCCACAATTTTAACGCTTGACTGCGAATAAATCGCGCACAAACAATGTGGCCTCTACACTGGAGTGGTTCAATCTCAACCTAGATTAGTCGGGCGTACAGCTTCCTGTTACACGTTGTTTTTATTTAAAAGAAACATTTCTATGTTAGGTTTCAGATAGAAAAAATAATTAGCTGCACATTGCTTTGAATGGAATCTAGGCTTTAACAAGAATATTTACGAGCTAAAACAAACTTCAAATCGAAACAAACGTTAACCGCTATTAAACGAGCCCGTCTTTGTTTTTCCAAATTATCGTAGGAATATAACGAAAAATAACGTTATAGAATTGACGAAAAATCAACAGATTTAATAATAACTCAAACACGTCGGCGGCACGATCTCTTTTTTTGACCCTTAAGATGAAGTTTCCACTGGTTTTTTTAAGTTACATTAGACAACTGTTATAATTTGTAGGTCTCGTAGAATAAAATAGTCCAACAATTAATACACTCGCTTTATTGAGACAGTGTAACGTTGTACAAGGAATTATTATAACGAATACCGTCACAACTGCGCGTCCTCACAATCTTTAAACAAAATTAATTAGAAGTCAGATTAGGAACTAATAAAGTTAAACTTTTGTTTACAATATTAAGTTCTTGTGACGATCAACTATATTATTAATTATGAAATAAAGATACAATAAGGTTCAGATAAATCATTACGATATCATTGGAAGTAGTTATTATGCATAACAATCGCTGGGTGTCATGTGTTGCCAGCTAACACAACTATAGTGAATAGTGTATTCAGAGAAATATCGCAGTGACAGAATATTTTATTTCATTTAATGTCAAAATTATTTACAAATATTTTTCTACCACTAAGTAATGTCATAACGGGATTCGTTGAAAAGATTTCATTCAAAGAAAATACCATTTGTGATACAAAACTCAATTGAGGTAAGATATTTCTTATGAAAAAGGCTTAAAGGTGAACCTTCTAACATTGAATAAAATATAACGAGGGCCAAAGATTTAATATAAAAATATTACACGCTGTGTCGAACACATTTCTAGCTTCTATAGAAATGAATATCCGATTTAGATATAATATATGCAATGTAACATATAGACAAGTATATTTACGAATAGAGAGAATACAGACTTCAAATCAAATCTCACATGTCGGATCAAACATTAAACTTCAAACATGTTGGAAACGGTTCGCGCATCCTTACCGTGCACGAGGCCCAAGGCCTCACGTACGGATCAGCGGTCATCAGAACAGTGACGAAAAAACTGCAACTGCACGACAGCGTCCGACATGCTGTAGTGGCGATATCCCGACACACCGTCAGCTGTGTCTATTATACAGATGACTGTGACGACGCCACAGGAAGACTGATGACAAAGGCAATGGCCGCATCAAGGGAGAGAATAGTGGACTACAACCTGAAAATGGCCATGAGAAGCGGTCGCGGAGAAGCTAATAGCAATGCAGCGGGGCGTCTGCGACGCGTTAACCGGAGCGATCTCTGGTCATTTCCAAATTCAGGCATTCTTCTTCTGTAGAAGTGGCACTCTTTTAATAAATGCAGAGTGAACAATTTAAGTGTATTGGAAAAGAGCAGTCTGTGGTTGCAATCTAACAATAAAAAAAAACATGTTGGAAATTAGGAGATTCTTTGAATTTATTTGGAACCTAAGCTCTAATATTATTTATGTATTATGTGTATATTATTTATGTTTTTTAATAATTGAACTCCAATTTTCAACCGATGTTCAAAAAAGAAGGAGGTTCTCAATTCACCTGTACTTTTTTCTTTTTTTTCTGTTTGTTACCTAATAACTTTCGACCTTGCCTATGCCTAAGAAAGTTTTTCTACTTTGGTCCTAGTACTACGTCATCAGTTAAGGCTCTACGATAACAAGATATATCGATTATCGAGTTCCGAGCTCCCGTAGCCCGCTGACGGGTTTTCACTTTATTAAAAATATGATCGTAGCTGTCATTAAATTATACGCTAGAACCCCGAGCGAAATATCTCATCGTTTTCAAATTATCGTTATAACATTTCTCGAGGGTTCAATATTACATTTTATAATGTGCCTGTATAAATTGAATTATTTTTGTCTCGAGTTTTGGCAAAAGAAATACAAATTATGATTTGTTTTAATTTGGAATCTATTTTGTAACATTGTCTTAAAACGTTCTTAACGCGGCCAAGGTCATGTGCCCTCGTTATTTCTGCAATTTATAACTCAATATTTACTGTCTTACCTTTTAATAAAATACATGTAATGTCTAAAATATGAAAGATAACAATGATTTGTTTTCTTCAAAAAAGGTAATGCCTATATTTAGTAGTGTTGGGTACGGGCCTTCTTTGTGAAATCAGAAAGCAAACAGTATAAAGGCAAAGCACACACCACAAGCAGCTAGAGCGGATTGGCAGACTTCACATGTTTTATCATGTCTGACATTTTTCAAACACATGTTAGGTTTCTTGATGATATTTTCCTTCAGCGCCAAGCGCGTGGCTATCACATAAAATTGCATCAAATTCATTGGCATCGGCACCGGCATCGGACTCGCGTACTAAGCACCACGACTCTACTTATCTTTGATTCTTTACCATAGAATTTTTGCATTACAGCCCCGTAGTCCTTGTGGGGAACGTGCCTAACTGCGTACTTCCCCCGGGGAAAAGACGAGCTATGTTCTGGCCCTCGTCGACCAAACCACACGAGAAATTCCACATGTGTTCCATGTCCAGGGGTTCAGGCTAAACGCGCCGGAGCATGACGCGCGTCTTCCTCTACAACCTCTGTAGTCCCGTAGTCCTGGGCTTACATAATAAGGCTACGGTATCCCCTGCTTGTAATGAAGCCTCGAGTTCAGGAGTAACAAGAGCCTTTGTCGTCCGCCAAAGTGGACCCGTGAAGAAGGCGACACTGCTAGTCCCGTGTCGCCTTAGCATTGCGAGGGTGCTCAGGGAGTGAGTGACCTCCGGGACGTGCCAGAGCACAGCGCAGAGGGGCTCCGGCGGTTTTCACTGTAGATCTCGGTTTCAGTGAGTAAGAGCCTCATGTAACCCCTGCCCTCCACCCTGAAAGCAGGGTAAAAGGATATTTGCATTAAAAATGATAGATCGTAAAAAGTAAACGCATCTTGTTTGAAATTAAGAGGAGGAAAAAGGTTAAGGAATTTCGTTCTTGTTGCGGGTGGACCAACCACATACTATTACGTTAATTAATAAAGGACTGGAATATTAATTCTATGTGATAAGAACGTGTGATAATTGTTGCATACACAGATTCTGCGCAGTTTATATTATCTCGTAAAGATCAGACTTAGCTGTGTAGTGTTAGTTATTTACCTGATAAAACGAACGAGTGCACAAATCTTCACAATATTATCTTTGAATAATTGAAATAAACTGTTTTATTCCATGTAGTTGTCGAACTAGTTTAAAAGTATACAATTAAAAAGTTTTTTTTAACACAATTAGATTACAATTCAGAAAAGAGGTACGACACGACCTCGCATTTCCGTCAGCTAACAAAATAAAATATTGTGTTTCTTACCTCGGAACTTTCGACTGGATGAACCGAATTTGATGATTTTTTTTATTTGAATGCTGAGGCTTCCAGTGTGAGCCCAATCCATGAGAAAACCATACGAGTTAATTTGCGTTAAGTGTGTGTTCACAAATCGACGAATAACTCAATATCACGCCAACCGATTTCAGTCATTCATTTTTTACTGGAAAGGATGTACTTGAAGCATAGTTTGATGACAATTTGGTTAGGTTCTGGTTAATTCTATTTCGTAATATTCTTACGATAATTTGGAAATAGAAATAGGGCGATTTAATTCATAAAAATATATTTGTAATAAGAGAATTTTACTCACCCGGTAAGAATTCTGATCAAGACAGCGTAGTTTGTTAACAAGTATATTTAAGAGAAAAAACAAAAACCGGCTTTAAATCGAATTAGCGACGGAATAAACACTAAACGCTCCAACAAATGGTCGCTCTATTTTATTTCTGAGGTATGGTTATATAGGACAGCTAGTAATATATGGACTACTACAAAATATATTGGAGATAACGAAGTTGCAACGTCGGTTAAATGAGATGTGATGTTCATCGGAACGGCAAGGAGATATTATGTGGAAAATAACACAAGCGTCGAGGAAATAGTAGGAAATTTAAAATAAATACCGTTAATAGTCTCTGGGCTGTATAGACCCCCACTGACGACAAACCCATAGATATATGCCTACTTATACGAGAATATTAAGCATCAATAGCCTAATGGTTTTTTTTATTTATTTTATTTTCAATTCTGCTCCCCAACATGCATGGTTAGGGACCTTTTTACTTCATTTTTTGCTTTTCTTACTTTCTATTTCTTACAAATTTCCTTAATTCTATATTACAAAATAATTTCCATTCAATTTTTACAGTTTTTCTTAATGGTTTAGGGTACGGTCTGCGAATCATAAGGTCGTAGGTTCAAATACACCATTCGACTATTGACCATCTCCTAGCACTAGCGTAAGCTTGGTTGGAATGGATAATATTATTATTTATAATATCAAACCACACAACTTAAAACTTCTTTAGCACCAAATATATGCATATATGTGTATATTTATTCACAAAATATAATATACCATTTATTAAATCAACCAATCAGTCCGTATCGTCCCACTGCTAGGTACAGGCCCCCCTTTTTTCGCACCATTCACTTCGATCCTGTGCTGTCCGAAACCATTGCGGCCCCACTGCCCTGACTATGTCATCCGACCAGTGTTCTGGTAGTCTGCTAGTTGATCGGCGTCCCTGTCTTGGCCACCATTCGGTTACTGCCCTGGTCCATGGATCGTCTTCTATCCTAGCCTATTTATCTCTATTATATCGTAAAATAGAGATGGATATAATATAATAGAGAAAAAGAAAATATGTGCGCTCTCTGCTCTCTTTTGCTCTACACTGTGACACAGACAATAACACTGCACTGTTCCTTAGATATACGAAACGTAACTCTCTCTCCTTCGAACTTTACTTTCACCCTATCATTCTTTTCGTAACACATTCAACAGCCTACACCCAAGTCAAGAGGGCGTGATGTTATTATACTTTAAAAATAAAAAAAATAATTTTTATCAAACACCTTTCATTAAAATTAACTACTTTTAAAAAAAAATTCTATGGAATGTAAAGTCTGCCAATCCGCACTTTGCCCTTATACTCTTTTAAGAGAAGGCCTGCGCCCAACGGTGGGACATATCTATGTATATTAAGTCTGTAACTTTAAACTTTAATATATCTAACAAAACGTTATTTAACATATTTGTTGAAATATTTAGCCGTGATCATAGCTATTTCGTATTTAACCACCACACAATACACCGACGTGTAAATTTCAAAGGATTAAAACGTTATTTAATGTCGAGATTGTGTTCAAATCCGGGTTTCCATATTTTATCACGTAAGCTCGCGTTAAAATGAGTGGACTTAAAAATGCTTATATCACCCTTCCTACACGGAACGAGTTGCCTGTTTAATTTGCTTTTTATAATTTTTAAATTACGTTAGTCTGGCTTAGGAATTTTTTGCAAAAGTTACTTTTTAATTTCTATGTATAACTTAAGATACGATAAGCCCAAGTTTAACCAAATCTATTTTCCACTAAATTCTCTTTTGAATTTATTTAAAATACACATAGTATAGTATTCGACTTTACTGTCTTAAGGTTGAAGGTTTTAATTATAGTCGCCTTGGAGAAATCAATTTTTGTTTATCAGTTAATTAAATTAAAAAATCATATGATAGAATTTGTATTCGGTATACGACGATTGGCATATCACCTGTCACAAAAAGGACCTAATTAGTGAAAAGCAGACAAGTTAACATGATGTTTTTAAATACATCGGAATGAATGTTTGTGAATGAGTGTGAAAGTGTCACTCTCTCATACAACAACTACTGAATGGATTGTGATGAAACTTTAGAATAATATAATTTACACAGAGTAACACATACGTTACTATTTTTTTTGTTTTGTTTTTTTTTTTAATTTATTATTATTAATAAATATATAGTGTGCATTATCCAAAATACAACGATAAGTAGGAAAAAATCTGCCATCTGTAAGCTATTCTGGCGTTCGCTGCAAAAACCGTTGGAGTTACACGGATATAACGTATAATGAATGTTTGTCTCAAATGGTCCTACAAAAAAGTCCGCAAAATACATACAACATACTTAAATGTATGTAATACAGTAAAAACTGATAATTTATTTTTAACGCACATTTGTACGTAGTATACAGACCGTATCCTAAACCAATTAGGCTATTAACGCTTCAAATGTTATGTTTTCTTCACGGTATGGAGATGGAGATGGCGGACTAACAAACGCAAGCATTTATTGTTGTGTTATATATATCAGATATCATTTAATAGCCCGTCAACACCATACTTGTATAACATTTCAGAGCCATTAAATTTTAACATTATCAAATCTCGCTTCTGCTCGTAAAGCCCCTTAATTGAGATCTTAACGAATTTACAAGGCCCTATAAAATGTTTTAAGGGAAATGAATCCAGAATTCTCCCTATAATTTAGTTAATATGTAATAGTATAGTAGTAAAAAATATGATAACAATATTTTTTCCTCAAAATCACTAGTAATATTGTTAACAATTCAAACTCAACGTATGTGCTAGGAGATAATTTATTCGCCCGTGTTGCCTTGCACTGCGAAGGTGTGGGGGGGGATAGATTAACCTTCCCCGGGACGTTCTGCCAAGCATAGTACAGAGGGTCTCCGGTGCGTTCCACTGGAGATCCCGGAGCCCCTCACCATGCACCAGGAAGAACTTCACATAACCTTATCATATCTTCTTGAATATTTCCCCTCCGTCAGCAAAAAAAGGAGATAATTCAAATCAATAGTCTAATGGTGGATTCGAACCCACGACCCTTCGGTTCGCAGACAGTAACCAGAATGCCTTTGTCATTTTAAAAAAAATTACTAATATTCTTGATAACCATTTCAACGAAACTTAAACAAAGGGACTAAATTAAAGCGTCAGTGGCTTGGGGTATGGTTTGGGAAACGTAACTTCACAGGTTCGAATGCACCATTCGCAAGCTTAAGCTTAGTTGGAATGGTTTGTAAGAATGTTAGTAGTAATTTTTGTAAAAAAATACTGTCAGGATTCTTACATACCAAAACAGTTAATGTGGATAATCTATAATCTAATTATGGATTCGAATCTACGACGCAACGACTGGCAAATCGTACCCTAATAATTTGAGTAATTTGTATGCTGGCTAGAAAATTGTAGTAGCTATAATTTTATCTACAAAGAAAAGGTCAATTAGTTAAAAACTTTCTTTGATAGAATTTATTTTAGCAGCTTATTACTTCAAATAAGAGAATTTATTGTTCCCTCTGTAATAATAAAGCCTTCTGTGTAAATAGAGTATAAGGGCAAAGCGTAGCGAGCCCTTTTTTTTTTAACGAGGAGGAAATCTTCAGAAAGATACCCCGCCTTCTGGGGGGAAGGCGGCGGTTATGTGGGGTTTTTACCCACTAAAACGTCCCCGGTGGCCCTTCCTTGGTGCATGGTGAGGGGCTCCGGGGTCTCCAGTCGAACGCACCGGAGCCCCTCTGCACTGTGCTCATAGAGAGCACTTCCCGGGGGAGGTTACTCCCTCCTCCCCTGTGCCCTCGCAGTGCAAGGCGACACGGGCCGATGTCGCCTTCTTCCCGGGTCCACCTTGGCGGACGACAGAGGCCCCCACCCTTGTCGCCCAATGAACCCGAGGCCCCTTTTAGTCGCCTTCTACGACAGGCAGGGGATACCGTAGTCTTATTCTTGAGAGCCCAGAACTACAGGGTTAAAAGCGTAGCAAGCCCTAGTGCAGATTGGCAGACTTTACGTGCATTTTCTAAGACATGTAGGTTTCCTCACGATATTTTCGTTCACCGCCGGTCGCGTGGTGAATCAGCACATAAAATTCCACGGACTGATCGTCCGTACCTTTTTAATTTGGATATTTTTATTTGTTACGGTTGCTCCGTTTATAAAAGAGTTTACTTAAAGCTACAAATAGACTGATATATATATATACATATCTTTTCCTACTACAGTTTACCGGTCGAATCCGTTCGCCTCCTTTGCAGAGGCCGCCAATGCCTTTATTTGATTGGCGTGGTCTATCGCCTTCGGGCCCCTGTTCCGAAACGCCATCGCCATGTTATAGTCTTCCAGCAAACTTTTTTGTACCGGCAATTTTTTTACAACAAATTTATTGGTACCGGGGATCATCCTCGGGTTGCTAGCGTACTATGCAATTTCAGCCTACCGCCCGGACACTGAGCTATCACGCTTCTATTAGGACTAAAGTAGTGTTAAAATTTCACTGCAAATGTTGTTGTGAAACAAGTTGTAGTGTAGTTAGACATTTAATATTAGTTAGTCAATTATAAGGAGACAGCGAAACTATTTTGCAATTACATTATCAGTCTGTAGGGGCCTAATTCTACAGTCAATGTAACGTATTTAATTTTAATTGCTCAAGTTTGGTGACATTTAGTATTCGCTTTAATTTCTAACTATATTTTCGGCCTCTATAGACCGTCGTTAATGTGGTTTGTTTAATTTTGATATATTAAGTTTGTTAATTGTGACAATATTCTAGGGGTATTAAAATTACTAATTTATTATTCTTTTTGAATATTCACAAATATTACTAACATTCTTGTTACACATTATAAAGCTAAGCTTAAGCTTGTGTTAAGAGATAGTAGAAGTCCGTAGCCCTGGGCTTATAGAATAAGGCGTTGGTAGCCGTTACCTGTCGTAAAGGGCTACCTAAAAGTTACCTTCGACATACTTGGCCCCGTGTCGCATTAGCATTGCAAGGGTGCCGGGGGAGGTGCTATCTCCGGTGTGTTCCAGTGGAGATCCCAGAGCCTCCCGCCATGCACCAAAGAGCCACCGGGTCGGTTTTAGTGAGACAAACCAGACATAACTGCCACCTTTCCGATGGTTCACGTCAATAGTCGAATGGTAGATTCGAACCTATGATCTCACGTATCGCACAGTGAGTTCTAAACCATTAGGCTAATGACACTTTTTCGTTTCTAGGATAAGCCTTCGATCTTATTATTGGATTTACACCAGGTCAATCGGTGTCTTAAACTGAAGTCATAGAGTTTGTTAAAAATATAGCATAATAGCATTACATTATCAGATAATACAGCATCAAGCAAGATTTATCCTTATCGACAGACTCTCTGATTCAATTACGATGTTTAAGGCATCGCAGTCCTGAAATGCGATCTTAATGGTTTTATCTCAGCTGTCTGAGAGTAAGGCGCGCTTATCGGAAATATTTTGTGAGACGCGGCCGATGCTGCGACGCGATAACGCTATAGGCATCACGACGTGACTGGGGAAATGGGAGAAATTCTATTTAGAAACGGTGTAAATTTCTTAAATAAATTTAGATTTAGAAATTGAATAGGTTAATTTATTTACTTTTATTTATCAACCGAGTTCAAAAAAAGAGGAGGTTCTGAATTCGTCTGTAGATTTTTTTCATGTTTGTTAGCTCAAAACTGTCGACTGGATATTGATTTTATTGTTTCTGAAATGATGAGCTGATGCTTCCCATCTGGTACCATTTTAATTTGGTCCAATTCTGACAATCACATCCATAAGTAAAGCATTTAAGTCTTAAAATTGCATTAAAATTGCGTGACAAATGGACGAATAACTCAATATCACGTCAACCGATTTCAATGATTCATTTTTATTGAACAGAATCAAACATTAAACGCTGTTACGAGCGGACGTCCTTTGTATTTCCCAATAATCGTAGGAATATTACGAAATAGAATTAATCAGAACCTAAATAAACTGTCATCAAACTACTGTGCATGCATCCTTTCCAATAGTTCAATATAAATAAAAAAATCGTGATTCCATTTAAATATCACAGTACTGCGAAATGCATTAAATTGCAAAAAATAACGTCATTTGCATACCGCTAGTTGGAATCGGGAAACGGAATTAATGTCGTCATATACTCTTTTATTAAAATCCTAACGAGTTATGTTAATTTATTTTAAATCCTAAATGACTGAATGTGTATGATAGAAGAGTCTATGCATACAAAATGTTTATTGTGTTAAAGTAAACGATAGAGATATGGAACGAACTATAACACAATGCTGTATCATAATTCATATGCAAATAATGATATTATCATTTACGAGCGTGTTAACTTTACTAATAAAATTAAACCACAGACAAATATGGTTATGCGTATTTCGTAGAGCTTATAATCGATGGGAGAAGACAGATTCGAGATAAGCAACTAGGCTATTTTTTTATTCTAAACTATAAAAATAAATAAAATTATTGTGTCTGTTTTTAATATTAAATTAACCGCTTTATACTACAAGCATACGGTAAATATAACAATTTTTTTAATTTTTGTCTGTCCGTTTGTCTCGGCTAATCTCTTGAACGGCTATATCTATTTTGACGGGACTTTTACTCGCAGATAGCGAATGTAATTAGGAGAAACTTAGGTTATTTTTATGTTAGGAACATTTAAATTAATAATTTTTAAACGCGGGTAAAATACCAGCCCAACTAGTTAACTAATAGATAATTTATTGAGAACCACTACCTTTTGTAAAGTTGGTTCGTACTACCTTTATAATACAGCGATAATTATAATAGAGGATAAGTCAATGAAAAAAAAACAATATTAATTTTTACACAGAATTTATTAAAATCCTAAGTTAATATCAAGTAACCTACCATCCATGAAAACGTATTTAATTTCCCCCATACACTTAATAAGTTACGCCACTACGAACACGAAATGAGTTCTACGGTTTACTTAAGTTGGATTCGTAGAACAACTTCGTAGAACGTCATCAATTAATTATAATATATGTGTTTAACACATAAAATTATGTACAAATTTTATGACGATTAGCAAATTTATGTACACTACGTTATATTACACATATACACGACATATAAATTGGCACAAATTGCTATACTTAGTAATTTACGATATGTATATACTTAATATTAATGCAGTAAATAACATAATATTTACAAAACGGAATAGAAAATAAGGTAAAAAAAACTTTGGTATTCTTCTATTTGCATAAAAAGAGAGCATTTAAACGTTGTTATTTATTGTTAATACGTTTATAAAAAGAATAAAATAATCACATCCTTTGCACTTTCGGGGGGGACAGAGACTTGTGTTTTTAAAAACAGTTTATAATTAATACTTATTTATTATCTCTCATTACAATTGAAATTTATTCTCAAGTAGTATTACTTTTAAATTTCAATTCTCTTCTTAAGTTTCTATGTAATTTTAATTATGTATATAATATGACTATTTTATATATAATTCTGTTGAATGTACATCATTAATATTTTACTTAGATACAAGTTGATTTAGGTGAAAAATTCAATTTAAAGCATAGAACTTATAAGGCGTTATTCGGACTGACAGGATTTATAAACCATAAAATAAACAATGCTATGAGATTTTGAGATAGATAAATTACTTTATTTATATAATTACAATTACAATTTTTTAGATATGTATGTCCAATTACGTAATAAAAAAAATTGTTCAATTTAAAAAATGAATCGATAAATCGTTTTTCCATTTTACTTTAAAAATCGAATAATTATAGTTGATAAGTAAATCGCTTGTACCTGAATAAATTTATGATTAGAGTTTTTATTTTGACTAATATGTAAGGGTATTTTTTACACACATTTAATTGGAAAATTGGAAGTATTTTAATGGATATCTGAAATATCACACTTTGATTAAATAAGTAAAAATAAAGCTTTTGATATTGTCGACGTTTTCCGAACATAATAAAATAAACTCACAAGGTCTATAACTTCAGCAGGGTAGAGAGGCCTAGTCCTCTTCTCATCATGTTATTCGATCTTATATAAGACGGGGGGATTGTATGTGATTGTGGGGGGTAGAAAACGAAACATGAAACACGAGTATAACATTTACAATACTGGCATTCGAGTTCCTTATTTTATCTTTAAATATTTTTACATTTATGCCATAATTCTAGACATTTAACATACAGAATTGAACTATTACTAACTTTGTACTACACCATATTATATGTTATCTAGTTATACTTATCGTACTGCAGTTTAAGTCGTAAAAATATGTCACATTTATACTGTAAAACTTATAACTCATAAATCAATAAAACAATCAACATCAAAGATCATTTAAAACATATTACACATATTACAAAGCTATTAAAAAAAAACCTCAAACCTTCAACCCTCTTTAGCGGGGTAATTAGAGACATTAGAACACAATACACATTAAAACACCCTCAAGCTTTCTTTCACACTTTAAGCGCGTTAGAAGTTACACTTCTTTGGCATCATTATAAAATAGTTATGGCATCATTAAATTTCATGCAAAAAATTAATTACAATAAATTATTAAAAGGACTGGAAAAAGATAGTCAACACAGTCATTAAAGTTCAATTTATATTGAAAAATTAAAGAAATAAATATTATATTAAATAATAATCTTTTAATTTTTATCAATAAATATTACATGCGGATAGTTAACATAAATGATATTGGAGCACTTAAAACAGTATATAAGCACAATTTTTTTTATTGCAACATCAACCTGTCACATATTTTTTTCATAACGCGCCTAAAGAAGAATAATTTCAAAAAAGGTTGAGAATCACTGATCCAAAGCTTTATATAAAAATTGTTAACGCAACGGCAACTCTTCTGATAGATGTATGTAGGAAGCGATGGCCTCATTCACGTCATTAAAAAAAAATAGAAGCATTTTGCACTAAAGCATAATTTGTCTATTAACACCATTAAATAGATGACGTTTCACAACCTTTACTCTATGTACTGTCAATTGTCATAGATTCTTAACTCTATAGTCACTTCGAAATTTATGTCGGAAATCCAACATCGTCAGCCTTGGAGCTGCACGGCTGGTGCGCTCTGAGAATGTCGGCCGAAGTTGATTTCACGCAGTTATTCATGTGGATATCGGAGGAGGCGTTCGAGTGGTGTTGCTCCCTTCTCAGGAGTTGTTGGGGGCAGCAGTACCGGCGTCCCATGTCTCCGCAGAGTGACCTAACAATTAAACCTTTGTATAGAAAGAACATTTCGTCACAATATGTCGAAGTAACGTCGCACATGCGACGAGTACAACCGCTTACACACAACACAAGGCTAAGCTTATTTGGAATGGTTAGCAAGAATGAGAATATTTGATTATTGCTGTGTGTATTGCTGTTGGCGTTTAATAAATAAATAGAGTGCCGTGGTAGCTTAATATCCTGGCAGTTGCATCCATGCATAGTACCCTAGCAACTCGAGTTCAATCCCTGGTAACGTTAGTGAATTTATGTGTTGCTTCTTTAAAAATTGCCAATCCGCACTACGGCAAATTGGCGTGGCATGGTAATTTTTACAAAGAAGGCCTGTAACGAACATTAGGACATATATATATGAAATCTTAATATAAATTAGATGAAAAAAAAAGAGATTTATAATAACTTATTTTGAAAAAAAAACTAACAAACATGATAAATTAAAAATGGTTTACTTTTGTATAACGCGTATGGGAGATTAAAATGTTTGCAAATAGTCATCCCTATCACCTCCTAAGGGGACTCCCCCCCCCCCTTCGTATATATATTATATGTCGATTTACCAATAACCCTGTATATATGTTATATATATGTTGGATCTTAGGCCGGACGTCACTAGTCGCATACGAGCGGCAGATATCGCGGCGACAATGGAACTGAACGCGAAATAGATGTCCCATAGATTATCTTGATTTTTTCTAAGCAAATATAAATGCAGTCTTAGAAGATACAACAAGCGACATTTACATTTGTACATGTTTTTATGTGAATGTATGTATTTATATGTAAAATAATTTTAAAAAATCACAAATATAGTACAAATTTTGTTTCCTATTTCATTTTGTTCATTTAGCTATAGTTTTATTACTACTATGGCAAATATCCTTTAAGTGAATATGTCTAGATACGTCATTACATCTGTGAGAATATCGTCGTCGGTCATCCTAATCTCCAGTTAATTGGAACGGACGTCTTCCTTATTATCTTCCCTCCCACTCAACTCGGATTTGCTCCAACCATTGTATGCGTCCTGCTTAGTATTGGATACGTCTATTTTTTTGTTTAATTCCTTAATCTTTTATGCTTTTATCTGAGATAGAATGACGAGATAACAATACACAAATAATCCAATATATAATTGCCTGACATTTTCATTCTGTTTGTTTTTGAAATGCTCATAGATACTGTCTGATATTTCTTAAGACTTTGCAGAATTCTTCTAGAATAATAAACATTCCCCATTATTTTAACTGAATTATAATCGGGGAACTAGCGTCGAAACTAACTAGAAATAGACCTGTGAAATGAATCACCAGTGGTGGTGTACCACGGACCACGGACCGGTACCACGGATAAGTACAAACATTAAAGGTATAAAATAAGTATCGAAGTTCAACACGGACTGATCAGAGCACCTACTTTTGGAACCGCAGTTAGCAATGCTTTACACATGGCTGCGGATAGCAGAAAGTGGCGATGGATTATCAACGATCCCACGAGGTGGTTACAAACCTGGGCTTTTGAGGAAACCGAAGCGATGAGGGAGGAATGTGTTAATCGTGTGTGTCAGCGTGAATGTGCGTGAGCGTGTATGTCGTGTGTATTCACGCTAGTTTGCGTACAAGTAATTACAGATATAAAATCAGCTTAAAAGTATCTAATTTGTCATATCTATGTGGTTCTGTGGCGTATAGTGTATGTCGATTTGTATCCATTAAAACACACCCAGTAGCTTTGCTCGTGTGAAGATCCTGGCTGCTGGATCTCCGACGAAGCGCACCGCTATCTGTAGCAAATTTCCTCACGATATTTTCCTTCACCACCGAGCATGTGGTAAATCAGCACTTATAATCATTGGTGTTAGACACCGCAGATCGAACTGTAGTTTTTAGCGTACTACTTACTAGTACCTTTGCTTTGTAAACAATAAACACCTTAAACATGCCATTATTAAATGTATTTACACTTTACGTCGTCTTTAAAAAAATCTATACCATAAAACTTTACACACAAGCTTTTTAAACGGAAAATTTACCTGCAACAAGAGCCCAAAGTCTTCCTGAAAGCTGCCCTGAAGTCCCTATTGAAGTAAGCGTAAATGAGTGGATTAAGTGCCGAGTTAAAGTATCCCACCCAAAACACAGCTGCGACCACTGGGGGTGGGGAGGGGCAGGCGTCCCCACAAAGTGCTGTTATTATGTACCTGCGGGGGAGGAAACGTATTAAAAGAGTTTTCATTGTTCCATTAAAAATTGCGTTTCATTCGAGAATTTTCTTTTTCTCTTTGCTATGAGTTTTATTTTTAATGAATCATTAATTTATTTTTTGTTATCAATGAAATGGAATATTATTTTTCATATTAACCTGATCTTAACCTAGCAAGGTCAGCTGAAAGATGCTAAAAACCCTTTACATTAATATATTTTCGTGCAATAAAGGATTTATCAATCAATATGGGCTTACAGTGTATTTTAATACAGACCCGACTGGTTGTCACTATGATATAATACCATATATATACACCACACAGTAACCACTGAATCAAACTATTTATTATTACATAAGGATAAAATAAATAAAAATGCCAACCATACGAGGTTCCCTTATTATTACAATCATCAACTATAGGTTGGGGAAAAAGTTTCTACTCTAAAAAAATCATTAGCATAGCAATTTTGAGAAAATTTAAAAATATATTTTAATATAATTTATTTATATTTAACTAAAGTATGTGGGTAATATTATGTTTGATAACTTTTTGCCATACAGTAGGTAGGGACACGATTCCATTGCTATAGAAATTTCGGGACTTCTTAACAAAATATCGCGAGTTGTTTTGGCAGTCTTCTCGTGATGTTTCCTGACACTGCCTAAAGAATTCTGAAGAGACCGAAACAGTTGGAAATGAAGGCGCAAGGTCAGTACTATACGGCGAAAGCAATAACGCCTCCCAGCCAAACTGTCTTAATTTTTGGTGAGTGGCTAAATATAGGTCTAATGTTATCGTGATGAAAAACCACACCCGTTCTGTTGATTAATTCCAGTCGCTGTAAAATTTTTCGAGGTTTGCGTTGCATTTTCACCTTTTTTGTAGTAAAATTTTGAATTGTATCGAATTTCTTCATTACATTCACTCATCTTGACAGTACGAAAAACAAATGAAAATCACGCATTTTCCTAATTTGAATTTGGAATTATGTTCTTTAAAATTTAAACTTTCAATGATACCGAAACCAGTCAGATACAAATAGTACAGCCAAAGAGATTTTATTACAAGTTCATACATACGAGTACTATAATGACTGATAGTTTTATCACATATTTTTTGCATATTTAAAGTCGGTCATAAAAACCACATTAAGTACATTCGTGATACAATTCTGTTTGTCCAGAACCATACCTTTTGCGTTCCGTATGGCGTGCCTTAGTTAATTATGCAGTAGTAGTTCGATCGATTTTAACTACGGATTCATTGCTGTGTACTCGTATGGTCTTTCATCTATTTTATGTATTTGTGAAATTTAAACACGATAAAAAAGAAACGTATTTGAGATTTGACACAGTTGAAATTTAGAACGTGTGCAAAACGCTAAGCTGGTTTATCAACCGACTTCCAAAAACAGGAGGAGGTTTCAATCCGTCTGTATGTCTTTTTATGTTTGTTAGGTCATAACTTTCCACTGGGGGAACCTATTCAGATGATTCTTTTTGTATTTAAAAGCTCCATGTGGTCCCATTGAAATTGGGAATGGCATCTATGAGTCTTACATTTGCATCATGTATGTGCCCGATAAATGGAGGAATAACTCTATTGCTACGACAACCGATTCCAATGATTCATTTTTAATTGTAAAGGATTAGTTTGATGAGAGTTTGGTTAGGTTCTGATTAATTCTATTTCGTAATATTCTCACGATAATTCGGAAATTTTATCGTTTGATTCGATTTGAAATCAGTTTTTGTTTTTACTCGTAAATGTACTTGTTACACTAGCTAAAGTGTAATTAGTTATAAATCGAAATATGTTGATCTGTGATTATATTATAATTATGTCTTTTAAATAAATCTAGTGTTCCTGCACGAAAGTTTTGTGTTGTCTGGCCGAAGAATGACCTAGTTGTGATATCCCTGTTTAGCATACTCTGTGGCAGCCGCGCTTTTTCTCTCTCTCTGGCTCTCGCTAGACTGCTCACGCAGGAAGATGGCATACGCGCATTTGTACAATTGTGTCTTTCGTTATTAAATTTTAAAAAAATATAATTAATTTCCAAGGTCTGTTTAATTCATACATGACACTAGTTTTTATATAATACTTACATCTTTTTCTATACCTTTAACCTTACCCTTTTGTATACATTTTATCTGTCCTTTCATATTATTTCTATAAAATTCTTTAGATAGATAAATAAACTCTTTATTGCTATGTTAGATTGAGTAAAAACTAAACTTAACCAAAAAGTTATGAAGGGCGGCCTTGTAACCATAGGCGATCTCTTCTTAACCATATTTTTTTTGTAGGAAAAGAGCAAACGAGTATACGGTTCACATGATCTTATGTGATCACCGTCGCCCATGAACATCCACAGCACTAGAGAAGCTACAGGTGCGTTGCCAGCTTTTGATATAGGAGTAGGTTCGTTTCTTGAAGTCCCCAAGTCGAAAAGGTTTGGAAACACCGCTGGTGACAGTTGATTCCACAGGTTGACAGTGCATGGAAGAAAGTTACGCGAGAATTTCGATAGAATTCAGAATTCTGCCGAGACGTGCGTTAGTAAAAATCGGTAACTGGTAGCAATGTTAGCAGTGTTTAATTTAATTTTGGTTTAATATAATATATCGAACCATAAGAAGAACGGTAACCAGCATGCCAGGAACGCTGACATGATAATTCCGAGGGTCCTCGCCGCCTTCCTCTCCCTCTTCATCTTGCTGCTCGCCATCGGCTGCATTTGGATGCTGTGTCGTTCGCGCATCACGTCCCCCATCGATATCCCGTTGATTTGCAGGTGCTTGTCTAGTAGCAATGCTGCCACCTTGCTCCTAAAATATAATTATATTTAGAAAAAAAATTAGCGTGCTTTGTTAACTCGATTACAAAAAAAAGTTCTTCGGTACTCAAATCGTCTGTATTTTTAATGTTCAAGCGTACATAGCACAATTTTAAAAAGTAATTTATTAACCGATATTGATTGATTGAAGGATTTCCTTTACCGTGCAATTAAAATAGTTGTTTACCCAACTATTAAAATGCATGGAGCGTGTATTTTCTTCGTTTTTGACAACTCATCGCGGCGAGTAGCCCTTGCGGCGCTTCCCTTCCCGCCGCGTCCTAAGTTCCTTCCGTCGCATGGATGCGTTCACGCGGCGAAACATTTTGTTTTAACGGGCGCGTTCACGGACGCGTCAACAAGTAGGTTCTATATGAATTTATTCAGCATAGGAGCAGAGGTTAAAAAGGTACACCAGGGAACTCGTAAAAGACGTATGAAAGAGTACTTGGTGATTGTGAAATTGGTTTATGATAATCCAAGACTAAGCAAGTACTCCAAAACGAGAATGAGAACGAGAAAGATGATATAGACACCTAAACTACGTAATATAACTATGACACTGGAAATAAATAGATACGCGCGTAGTAACGTTATCGTTTCATTCAATTTGAAGTCGATTTTTGTTTTTACTCGCATTATACAATAAAGTTTGAAGATGAAATGATATTAGCAGTTTGAATTACTGATCGATAAGTTACTCTACATATTCACGACGTACACCGTGTAATGAGGTTTTTCGGGCACATTGCGTGAAGGGAACAAGCGAAAGGTTGGTAGTGAAGCGAAAGGTCGAAGGAAATATTTCTAGAGGCCGAAAAGGTGGTGGCACCAGATCTCCGAAGAACTGGAGTTATCTGCTAGAGATGCACTCCAAAGGGCCATGGACCAGAGTGACTGGGGACAGGTTCCGAAAAAAGAGTGACGATTTTTTTTTATACTTTCTAAGCAAGAGGTTGACTACGATCCCAATAAGGCGCACTTACTTAATAAATGCCTAACTACCCACATTGTATTCGGAGGGACAGATAGACGCGGGCAAACTATTCCAGTCTCTTGCTGTACGAACAATGAAAGATGAAGCAAAGAAAAAAGAATGATATCGCGCTGTGCGTCTTGAAGTCCGATGGTGGAAGGGGGATGGGGGAATTAGATCATGTAGTTCCTGAGCACACTCTCCAAAATGCAATCTGTTGAAACCGGATTCTCATCCATAGGGGAAATTGAATGGAGAGATTTTTAAATAATGTAAATGTGCCCTATTACTATGTGAATGAATAAAAAATCTAATCAAAATTAAGATATAATAATTAAAAATCAGTTTTAGAACTTACCTGTATAACATCCGTTCTTGCCGGTCGGCTTCTACGTAAATTCTATAATACATAAACAGCATAATCACTCCAGGTATCCAGAAGCTAACGCTACTAGATATCACCGCATACACCTTGTTCACTGTGAAACTGCACACTTTTGGGTGCCGTCTCCTGAAATCCAGATGTTCGTGCGTGGTATACCAACCAGCGAATATCGGGAGGAAGGAAACCAGAGCTGGACTGCACCATACAACAGCTAACATAATCCCAAGCTTTCCACTCGTCATAATCAATGGATAGTCCAACGGCTGTACTATAGCGTAGTATCTATCAACGCTGATACAACAAAGGTGCAATATCGACGCCGATGAGAAGTACACGTCAAGTGAATTCCAAACGTCACACATGAAGTAACCAAACAGCCATTCGCCGTTAGTGATTTCAACGCTGAAGTTGAAACACATCGCCCAAATGGCGACCAACATGTCCGCCAACGCGAGAGACACGACAAAGTAATTGGTGATGACCCGTAACTTCCTGTGTCTCATGACGGACACGATGACAAGTAAGTTGCCGAAGATCGCGGCAAGTATAATAAACAGCATGATGAGACATTTCATAATGATCAAGAAAACTATGACCGGCTCATTCTCAAATTGATTGGTGTAAACGAAATCGTTTGTCGTCTCGTTGATCTCGAGCGATTTGTTCGCGTAGCTGTCTGTTAAATACATTGATGTGGATAAATCCCTAAAATCTAATGTTATATTTTCTGGATTGTCACTCAAGACAATTTCAACGTTCATAGTTTCACATTTTGTTGCATTTGTTGATTATTTAAGTCATGTTTATTTCTTTTGTCAACGAAAATTTGCTTGTCGTGTGCAAGTATTCGCTGATGCTGTTTCCCATCCTGTTGATTGTTTGAAGTTGTACCTGAAAACAAAATAAAAAAAATAAAAATCCATCTATTTATTGTATCGTGTCGTATTTACAACGGGGAGTACTCTAAAGAATTGTTCGGAATCATCCCAGCTAACGATTTCCATTACCGCACATCTCGCCAGAATTCCTAAGTCCATCGACAACAATTTGATGGTTGGCGTGTAATGACTGTACGTTTCTTGCGGTACTTTCTTTCACGCACTACCAACGTGTAGAATCAAATGTCACTTGTTTTGGAAAGTTTTAAAAGTACGATTTAGGGAGCCTACTCCTATCTCAAAGGCCGGCAACGCACCTGCAGCTCTTCTGGTGCTGATGTTTATGGGCGACGGTAATCAGTTAAGATCAGATGAGTCGTAAGCTCATATTTATTTTATATACTATTATAACAAGTCGGCAGGAATTTGAATCCTTGTTAGTCCGACGTCGGGAAAGTTTACGGGGAAATTAAATCTATCTATAAGATATATAATGTCTGGGACGATTTATATTATTTATACGTATAAAAAAAATTATCAGTACTGTGTCATAATTATGTTTTTATGTGTACATAACAATTAAGCATTCACACTCTTGACCAAAAGGGCTAGGTAGAGATTATGAATTTCCATTCAGCAATATCTTGGCACACTTAATCCTATTTCATAGCCATACATTTTCGTCTGTTTAACATTTTAAAGAGCTCATGGTCAAAGGGGGGACTGAGGTGTTTGATCCAGACTAATCAGACTTTAAGCTGTACCAGCTGTGATATTGGCCCGATAAAAATCAGTCTCTCCTGTGACATTAGCGATAAAATACATAATTCAAGGTTAAATCTTAAAGATTTGATTTCAAACGTTATAATTGGCAAGTTATTTAAAAGGTAGGCTTGTTCAATGAGTAACACTTCCAATGTATGTATGTATTTTGTATAGCGATTCTCAGTAAATTTACATTAAATACAAAGTTTTAAAGCCAAGTACAGTAATCACAAATAAATGTGTTTTGTCATGCTGATAGATTGGTTGCTAAATGTTAGACTGGCGTTCGGGTTTGGAATCCCAGTCGGCTTCCACCAATGAGTTTCTGCTTTTCTTTTGTTATGTAAAAGCTCATCGCCTGTAACATTTGAGACCTCAAAAGCTCGGTGGAAACCGGACAACGAAATCAGTCGGGTAGAGTTAAAGGAGATAAGAAGTTATATATTTATATGGGGAGGAGGGAGTAACCTCCCCGGGACGTGCTCTCCTTGAGCACAGTGCAGATGGGCTCCGGTGCGTTCTGGAGATCCCGGAGTCCCTCGTCATGCACCGAGGAAAGGGCCACCGGGGAGGTGTTAGTGGGTAAGAACCCCACATAACCGCCGCCTTCCTTCCAGAGGGCGGGGTATCTTTCTGAAGATTTCCTCCCGGTAAACAAAAAAAAAAGATTAGAAGTTATATTTTTTTAACATTCACGCTAATATAGAAAGTCAATAGGTCAATGATATCTTCTTTTCTGTCGCCCTTTTCCGGTCAAGTTGACTGTTATAATTTTCAAAGGATAGCTGAAATTATAATCTTCCGTATTCGAAATTTGAGGTATACAATTAATAACAGAAATTTCTTAGGGTGTACCATATTGATAAAGCCACAATAGAACACAGTACGCTCTGGTGGTTATTTTTAACGAGAGGTACATTCGAAGCGAAATGTACAACTCTCCATAACATAGGGTGTCCCTTACTGACATTGCCTTTCACTTTGACACAGTGTATATATTTTTAACTGACTCCAAAATAGGAGGAGGTTCTCAATTGGACATTTTTTTGTCACCTCAAACCTTCATCAATGCAACCAAATGTGTTAGTAAATAATTTCTAATTTCTAATCTCAATATCATGCCAACCGGTTTCGATGATCCATTTTTTTTTGGAAAGAATTTACTTTAACAGTAGTTTGATAGAAGTTTGATAAGGTTCTGATTAATTCTATTTCGTATTAAAAATTCTACGTTAATTCAGAAATACAAAGAGGGTGTCCGTGCGTATTAGTGATTAACGTTTGATTCGATTTGAAATCGGAAAAAGGGGCAAACGAGTCAAATACGATCAATTAAGTTATCACCATTGCCCATGGACATCCACACTGGAAGAGCTGCAAGTGCGTTGCCGGCCTTTGAAATAGGAGTAGACTCGTTCGTAGATCATAATTCTCATACATTCGGAAACATGCTGACTGGTGACAATAGATGTTATTGTACATATAAAAGTAGTATTGCGCGCGCACGTCTTTAGGTAGTCCCGGGCACCGCTGAAAATCAGCTCTGTCGCATCGTTGCGACAGCATATGCTGAGACGGTGTCCGATATTGGCATCATATATTTTGTATTATTTGTCCGTGTAACTTTAACTGTGTTTTGTCTATTTTTCATTCTTTTTTAATGTGTGTTATATTCTGTCTGTGATGTGTTTTTGTATTGTGATGCCAATAAATAAATGTCTATGTCTATTTTTCCTTATTTATCTTTTTTAAAGATACAGTTTACATATTGTCCTTCTAAGGGCGTATCCTTTAACACTAATGTGGCCCTTTATCTCAGCGAAATATGTATATTATTCTAAGAAGACGACAAGAATACGCTATAAAGGTGTTATCTTCAGCAAATATTTTACACCAACGTAATTTCCCTGTCGCAATTTTATCTCTATCGGTCACTTTATCTTACTGAATAAACTCTAAAATCTCGTGTGTACATACGTTTTATTTAATTTTAGATTGTAATGATGTGCCATAATTTTAAATATTGTCTTAAGATTCTCAAATTTTATATCAAACTTCGATGAAATGAATAAATATTGTTTATTTGTAATAGCTTCGCAAGCATTCGATTTTAAAGATTTTATTTCTCAAATTTACGCGAATTCATTCAGTATCTTTGTTTAATACATTTTTATATTATAAACAATAAATATATAAGGTATTTGGTATAAAATCATGCAGAGTCGACCTCCTCATTTGCCTTGGTTCCTGAAGGAAACTAGTAGGAAGAATATCACAATGGTGCACAGATTAAGGTCGGGTCATTTTCCGGCAAAATTTTTTGCACATCGGATGCGGAAGGCCGAGCTGTGACATTTGCCAAGTGGAGGACGATGTGCACCACATAATGGTGGAATGTGCCAAACATGAAGAGGAAAGAAAGTAATTAATACATAGTCTAAAACTGAGGGTGCAACATGTGGGACCTCAGAGGGAGCGAGGAAGCTAGTGGTTATGGCCATACCACATTGATGTCTTTCTTTCTCGCTTCATGCGACCATAGTGTGTTTGCGTAGTTTAGGGTATGATGGGGCTGACATGCCCAAAAGGGCAAAAGTCCCGAATAAATAAATAAAAAAACAAAAATAAATATATTAAATGATAATTTTTTCCACCTCCCTTAAATTAAACAAACATAAGCATTACCTACCTATATTACTTACTGTTCAATTGTTATT
Source organism: Meandrusa payeni (assembly GCA_029286785.1). Classification (NCBI taxonomy): domain Eukaryota; kingdom Metazoa; phylum Arthropoda; class Insecta; order Lepidoptera; family Papilionidae; genus Meandrusa; species Meandrusa payeni. The sequence continues at coordinate 1,423,504 of JAGSMX010000023.1, forward strand.
TCTCTTACACTGGCAACACGCTCTTCTGGTACTATCAATGTACCCATGCACATCGCTCTGTGTAAAATAACCTTTAGTGGGATACAGAAATGTATATAAGCAGTAATTTAACTTTCTTAGGTAACAAGAATCACGGATAGTTTATACTATAGCAGTGGTTAATACATTATCGGATTAAAAACCATTAAGTATTAAAAAAACAGATTCAATTTCAGGTGAAATAATTAATGCTCCTGAAAATTTACATAAAAGATGAACGGTTAGGTAAAGAAAATAAGCTACGGACCAAATTTTCCCTATTACGTTGTAAGCAGTTTATTTTGCAAATTTCACTTGGAAAAAATATTGCGCCGGCTATTTTACGGCGTCAATTTATTCCTCTGTTACAGGGAAATTGAGGCCCGAATGAGGCTTTGTATATTTCAAGAATAATTTAAGACCCACGTTTTGTTTTGAACCTGTACGCAAATTCATATGGTTAAAAAAGTTTTATATAACAAACGATTATATAATAAATTTTCCTCAATGACTTTCCTCAATGCCTTTTGGTTGCGGAATGCGGAGAATCGTATAATGTATACGATTTACCGCTTTCCCGGCTATCCTTCCAAGGGGGTCGGTCCACCTGGAGAGGGATCCTCTATTCCAAGACTTTCCTCCCCCTATCGTCCGTCAGGAACTCGTTAGATGTGGCCGGCCTACCGACACTTCAACTTGGTGACTTGAAGAGCTATGTTGACTACCATTTTCTCCGTCGAATGCCTTCGCTGTGAATAGCTTTTACCTTTCGTTTTGTGACTTTCCGTTTCCAGCCCAGCTCAACGGTCACAGTCCAAGATTCAGCACCATAGGACATAGCTGAGGGGGGGGGGGGGACATGGTTAAGGATTTTCGTCATTTTATTAGAATTTTGACGAATTGTAACAAAAATAACATATCCAAAGTTTGTTTGGAAGAGATCGCTCTTAGCGACAACACCGCCCATTGTATGCGATGTATTTATTTATTGTGCAACGAAATGTATTCATTCATACATTCCCGGGGTAGGAACAAATAGGTTAGTAAAAAAATTAATAACATATAACGGTGGGATGTTCTAATAAGCAATGATATTCTTATTACATAGTAAACTCTCGTAAGCAAACCGATAGGCCAATTACTCGACCGAAAACAACAGATGAAGCGGAGTCTATGTAGATACAGCACGAAGCCAATAGAATGTGAATGTACAACGCCGTTAAATATTGATCGATTTCGCAGAACGTTCGAGAATATTCGAGATCGTTTGACAAGTTCAAACATGATAAATTTAGCTTAAAACAGTTGAATATCTTATAGTATGTTTTATGATAAGATGTTATTACTTGGACAGTTATAAAATTAATTTGATTCATATATTGTTTTGAAGCATCAATAGCATAACGGTTTTTTACGGTCTGCGAAACGTAGGTTAGAAACAACCATTCGAATATAGACGTGAACCATCTGTTTTTTTTGTGGACAGAGGGTGAGAGGGGGGGTTGGGCAGTCTGTTGCAGTTACGCATTGTGGGGGCTACGTGATCTCCAGTGGAACGCACCGAAGCCCTTCTGAATTATGCTATACAGCACGTCCCGGGGGAAGGTCCCAGCATCCTCGCAGTGCAAGGCGACACGGGTCAGCCAATGTGTGTTTGCGTGTCCTTGCGCAGCGGCCATGCTAATCTCTGTATCGTTCCAATTTTAGTATAAATACTGCCGAAATAAGTACGTGAACTATCTCCTAGCACAAGCTTAAGCTTAGTTAGAATGGTAAACAAAAATGCTAGTAAAATAATTGTAAAAAAAAACATTGTTTTGTAAACAACATTATTCGTGGGGCAACATTCGGTTAATTGGCAATACTGGCGCTTTGTTTATAGTGGTTTCTTTGATTACACGGCAACACAAAATTATTCTTGTTTTTTTTTATTCCGTATAAAAACGTAACTTATAAAACCACAATTAAAGTTTATTCCTGCTTTCTTAAAATGTACAAATTTAAATTATAACACTTTCTTTCCACATTGACATTATTGACAAGTAAAAACTATAGAGGTTACATACAAAACAAAAAAAATATTTTTTTTTTACATACAAAGAAAATCACATTTTGAGTAGTGGTAATAAACGATGACTTAAATGTTCCTTATAAAGCTTTTTTTCTCTATGCAAAATGTCATAATCCACAGACATTTTCCACGCAATAATGAAAACCGCCACAAGTTGATGCGATAAGAGAAACAAACACAGTAAATCTAAGTTTATCTCAAACGCGGTTTTCCTTAATTACAACAAATAAAATTTATCTTTGCATTCCAACGTAAAATCTTTTTACTGTTATGTTATGACAAGTTATATAATTATTTGGACAATCATAACTAACTTTAGACGATATTAAAATGCGACGTAGTTTTTTTTATGACGTAGCACTGTCAGTATCCGTAGCAAAGGCTACGACGACTTAAATGATTAGAAAATTAAAACGTGGATAGATAATAATAAGGCGGGGTTTTGTGGGGTTTTTACCCACTAAAACCCTCCTCGGTGGCCCATCCTCGGTCCATGGCGAGGGATCTCTAGTGGAACGCACCGGGGCCCCTCTGCACCGTGCTCCCGGGGAGTGGGAGGTTAGCTAATCTATCCCACCCGCTTTGCTGGGTATTGGAGAACAAATGTAGCTTATGTATCTCATTACATCAGCTATCTGCCAGTGAAAGTCTCATTACAATCTATCCAGCCGGATCATACAGACACGGACGGACAGGCAAAAAATTACAAATGTTATTTTGATATATGTACCGTATACCTTATACAAACAGACATTCAAATTTTATTTATTTGTATAGATAAACATATACATGCAAGAATGTTCATTTTCCATATTTAAATATCGGAAATCTTTCAGTATGTTTAAAATTGAATTATAAAATATATTTGAAAGATCTACTTCCGCAATATACAGTCAATTAGATATATTCAATCGCAATAAAACGCAAAATAAACTAATACACTCAGCCATTCCAATCGAGGTTGTCAAGTTACGTTACGTTAAGTTAACAATAGTTCTACATCGCAAAATATTTTACTTTTTTACACACCCACACATTATATATCGACATGCACAAACACAAAAATATTAGATACATATTATCATATCATATTCCATAAACATTTTCCTACTTCGGTCCTTCGGTATACATCTCCCTGCTAGACTAATACATAGCCTGTATTAGGGAGATGTTGTACGTAACTCCGAGTTTATATATGTTATATAATGAAATACCACACGCTGCACCCAAGACGAAATGGTTAAAACTACGATGATTGACTTAAAATATAGCACAGCCACTTATTACACGATGAAGACGCGTACCATCCACGGATTTTGCGCAAATCCTATACACAAACAGGATGTTCCTTGTGCTCTGTATTTTTTGTGTCTTTACTACAAATCTGCTATATAATGTCTCTCATACAGTATTTGAGTAAGCAACAGTTTTTTATAATGTTTAAGCACTATAATCCATGCTTATCTTTTCGATTCATCTTCAGAACCTAACCAAAACATAAATTAAACTATCCTTGAAGTACATTCTTTCCAATAAATTATTTATCATCGAAATCAGTTGGCGTGATTCTGAGTTATCAGTCCATTTGTGGCGTTTAAACTTGTTGAAAATTTAAGACTTAAGATCAAATTTATGCCGTAACAAACATAAATAAGTACAGACGAATTGAGAACCTATTCCTTTTTTAAAGTCGCTTGAAAAGCCTAACACGTTACATCTCACACCGACTAACACCCCAAGGTGTACCTCTTTCGTAGCATATTGCGTATAAGTTAACACTGTTCATACATAAATGTTATATCCAATCCTATATAACTAAAATTAACTGGTCGCAAGTAATCCTTTCAAGTTTTTCTTGTAGCTGAAAATGTAACTTTACTGCCATAAAACGCCTACCAACCGAAGAAATATATCAAATTTAATGTACAAAGCGATAAACCACGGCAAGGGAACACGTATCGTAATAGCGCTTTGATGGATAAAACGAGCTTCAAAGTAAAAAGGCGATTTGTAGGGAGAACCTTTGAATCTTTACCGCAGAGCATCTGTTATTTTTAAAAGCTTCAGCCGTTTTACTTTTTTTTGTTACCGTGGGAGAAATCTTCAACAAGGTAAACCTTCTCCCCAGAAGGCGGGGTACATTGTTGTGAGGTTCATACCCACTAAAACCCTTCCTCGGTGTATGGTGAGGCGGGCTCCGGGATCTCCAGTGGAACGCATCGGAGCCCCTCTGTACTATGCTTGAAGAGCACGTTCCGGATTATATATATATATAAAAAAAATAAATAAGGAAAATAGTAACTGTAGTAGTGGCACTTTTTAACAAATGCAGAGTAAACAATTTAAGTGTTTTGGAAAAGAGCACGGACACAGGTCTGTGGTTGCAATATAAGAAAAAAAAATATAAAAAAACTGGCAAAACTTGTGTTCAATATAATTGAGGTTTTCTATCCGTATGTTTTATAATTTCATAGAAATTAAAGTATTATTTAACATAATATTTATTTATTTTATTTTTCAAATTTGATCTGAACTTTATTGTCCGTCATTTTTTTATTATATTGTTATTATTTATTTGCATGCAATGAAAAACACAACAACACGAACGTATTTTTTGTTAATTATCTACAACAGACAACAAACCTTACATTCCGTTGGGCGGTCGTAAATTACGGCTTGTTAGGATTCATCCAAAGTCTTCTAATATTTAACCATCGCTTGTAGTTTAAGTCGTCTGTTAAAAACGGGATCAATTAAAGATAAATTGTCATAAACTCTTAGAGCGTCGGAACCATAAATTGAAAACGCCTGCGCCCAATTTCGGATGGGTAGATTAAATGTATTTTATCCTACTTATGTTTCTATGGAACAGTCTGCCATTAGCACTCAGAATAATACCACTCTTAGAATTATATAGATGTAACCTAAAAAATATACTCGGCGTCAAAAAAATCCGCACATCTCGAAGTACTTCCTTGCGATTATAAAGCATATAATATGTACGACAAGGTATGACTATGGGATCTCGTCTAAAAGGTTATGAAACTATTTAACGGAAAATGATATTGACAAGCAAATCCGCAAGGGAAAAAAATCGTTTATTTACACAAAAATTACAAAAAAAAGCAGAAATTAAACTTAAAACCTAGTGTTATCTCCTTTGGTTTTCCAAAGATCTACTTTTTTTGATGCCGAGTGTATATAATACTATTTTTTATAATAATACTAATAAATCAGACAATTTTTTTTGTTAGTTTTAACAGAACAATCTAACAAGAAGAGATAGACATGATATTTTGTATTGTGTTATCGAAAGTTTTCAGTATTTTAAGTTAGAACCTATTATATATATGTCCCACTGTTGGGCACAACACAGCCCTTCTCTGTACAGAGAGTGTATATATATATATATCGCAGTGTGGTGTCGGCTCAAAATAGCACCACCCCCACTCTTCCCGTGGGTGTCGTATGAGACGACTAAGCGACCTTATACTGTGATATGCCAAAAGTCACATGCCTACTGGAGCACTGGCAAGTCACTGCACTGCCTCCATCAGTAGTATCGGTCTCCCGATCCACTGATACTGGGAGGTATGGGAACGAGAGAGTGGATCTACAGAGAGTGTAATGACGTAGTCCACCATGCGACGGATTGGCGGACTATGCCCACACAGAATCATATGTCTAAAAAAATTTCAACACGTGTTTTCCTTAACCGCCAGCGCCGACGCTGAGGATCGAATTCGGGTTTCTAGTGTACTATACTACTAGAGGCACTGAGCTACCAATACCAATACCGCTCTTAATTATTTGATGTTTATTTGAATGTTAGATTGAAGTCATTAATGAATGAAGAATTCGATTCTTAGAAAGTTTAAACGATTAATCTCTAGAAGTGGAATAAGATCTCTGGGGTAGACAGATTTAAAAGCGCTGTTCTCGTTTCATCGCAGCTTTTTAGGTCCTGAAGTTGACAAGCCAACTGTCCTATTTCAGGTCAAAATGTAACCCAATTATTATTTTGTGCGTAATATAACAAAAATTGTTTTCTGTTAACAACCGACTTCAGACAAGTATATTTACGAGCAAAATAAAACCGCCCTCAAATCAAATCAAACATTAAATGCTGTTACCTCGGACCCACACTTTTAATGAATTTCCGTATTGTCATAAGAATATTACGAAATATATTTATCGGAACCTAACCAAACTCTCATCAAACTACTGTTGAAGTACATCGTCAATAGCCTAATGGTTTAGGGTATGGCCTGCGAATCGTAAGGTCGTGGGTTCGAATCCACCATTGGACTATTGCCGTGAATCATGTCCTAGCACAAGCTTAAACTTAGTTGGAATGGTTAACAAGATTGTTAGTAATATTTCTGAAAAAAAAATATTGCTAGCTTTCTTTTAAAAAAAAAATACAAAATGAATTATAGAAATCAGTGAACGTGATTTTGAGTTATTCGTCCATTTTTGGCGCACATATTTGATGCAAACTTAAGACTAACATGGTTTTCCCATGGTTGCTATTGTCAGAATTTGCACCAAACGGGAAGCATCAGCTTTCAAATAAAAAAAGAATCATCAAAATCGGTACACCCAGACGATAGTTATGAGGTCACAAACAAAAAAGTTAAAAATTCAACGAACTTCAAAAAGGATGAGGTTCACAAATCGTCTGTATGTTTTTTTTGTAGTTTGATGAGAGTTTGGTTAGATTCTGATTTGATTATGGTTCTGGTTGTGTTTCTTACGGAGATACCAAGACAACTCGGTATCGCTAATGGACCACCGTGGGGTTTTAGTCGGTGCGAGTCGTGTAAGCACAAAGAACGACCCCTACCAATGTTCTACTAACATTTGCGTCGTATGTAATTGAACAGAATGTTGATAATAAATTACATGTGTTGCCATATGTTTATTTAATATACTTGTGCGATCCAACATTAAACAGAAAGCTAAGCGTACGTTAATCGATGTCAAACAATGTGTCGTTTCCCAATTTACTGCTCTCCTAACGCAACACGTAACTACGGATTAACATTAACACGTTAATTCTATTATCGGATAACATAGTGAACAGTCATCACCGACAGCCGAGGGAGAGATCTGTCTATCTATTCATATACATATAATTGGAGTGTTTGTTTTTAATATTAAAATGACCACTTTTGACTACATGCATATGAATGTATATACGGCACAATTCTTGCCTGTCTGTCGGTTGCTTTATATCGTTTTTTAATTAAAAGGATATAACGGTTTGATGAAAGTTTGGTTACGATTTCGTAATATTCCTACGATAATTCGGAAATATAAAAAGGGCGTCAGATTCGATGTGAAGTCGCTTTTTGATTTTACTCCTAAATATACACGTTAATATTGAAATATACAATAATATGAATGTATATACGGTACGCCTATATTAATTTTAATGGGTCTTTCACTGACAGATAGCTGATGTAACAAGGTGTAAGTTAGGCTAGTTTTCAACCGACTTTAAAAAAGAGTTCTCAAATCGTCTGAGAGAACCGAATTTAATGATTCTTTTTGTATTAGTAAGGTAGCGCTTCGTGTATGGTCCCATTTAAATTTGGTCCCAATCCTGGCAATGGGATCCATGATAAATCCATATATGTTTTAAATTTGCATCAGGTGTGCCACAAATTACTCAATAACACGCCAACGGATTTTGATGATTCATTTTTTATTGGAAAGACTATACTTTAAGAGTAGTCTGATGAAGGTGTGGTTAGTTTCTGATTAAGTTTGATATCTTAATATTCCTATAATAATTCGGAAATAAAAAAGAGCGTCTGCGCGTAATATCGTTTAAAGTTTGATTTGATTTATAGTCTATATATCTAATATGCTTGTATTTTAAAGTTTGATTTGATTTATAGTCTATATATCTAATATGCTTGTATTTTAAAGTTTGATTTGATTTATAGTCTATATATCTAATATGCTTGTATTTTATAAAAAAATAAATAAATAATTTTTAATTGCAGGTAACACCGCGGAGCGCAGCCAGTGAGTCTATACTTCTATAATTCTATTCTTCTATACTTCTTCTGCGTCTAGCTCTAAAGCCGTTTATTGGCCTTGGCTTGGTGAAGCAAACTTTTTCCGATACTTACGTATCCACGCCACCGCAGGTGAAGTAACGCAGGTAATGCAACTTTTTCTATGAATTTGTTTTTTTTTTAAATTGTTTTTTTAAGCGAAGCGCATCCTTGGTTAACGCTGGAAAAAAACGTTTTAAATAATGAAAATCTTTAAAGGCTTAGATCTTGAATAAGTGACCGATATATTTTTATAATTTATAAGCTGTTGATTTTGTAAAATATTAAAAAAATTGTTTGAAAATTTTCTAACATAATGTGAAGTTTGCCAATCTCCATTAGTATCGCGTGACGGACTAGGCCCTTATACTCTTTTTACAGAGAAAGCCTATGTCCAACAGTGGGACATAAATATATAGACTGTAACTTTAACTTTTTAATTAATTATCGATGCTTAGATTAACAGGTAGTAGAATTAAAATGATTTTTGCATATCGACGCTGAAAAGCAAAAACGTAGTAAGTGACACATATGGCCATTTTCACTTTTGTATGTTGTTGGAATCAGAAAAAAAAGACGCGTCGAGTGATATATGACTTGTAACAATTAGATAAAAAATAGCGAAAATAGGATTTTCAAGATTGACATTTCTCTTTTATTTTTTGTACCGTAAACGATTTTCTTTTAGGAAAACTTTTTTTTTTTATATGAAAAGTGGCAAACGAGCATACGGCTCACCTGATCTTAAGTGATCACCGTCGCCCATGAACATCCACAGCACCAGAGGAGCTGCAGGTGCGTTGCCGACCTTTGAGATAGGAATAGGCTCGTTTCTTGAAGGTCCCTAAATCGTAAACGTTCGGAAACACCGCTGGTGACAGTTGATTCCACAAGTTGGCAGTGCGTGGGAGAAAGTTACGCGAAAAACGTACAGTCGTTGAACGCCAACCATCAAGATGGTGGCGGTGGAATTTGGAATTCTGCCTAGATGTGCGGTAATGGAAATCGGTAGCTGGGATGATTCCGAACAATTCCTCAGAAGATTCACTCTAGGTTAATGCCGTGGTACAATACTTATTCAGCAAAAATAATAAAATATGTGTCCAAAAACGACAGCTCTAGGTCCACAAACACGAAAGTTATAATTTTTTTTAAAAAGTTGAAATGTTTTTTGGCTCTGGTGAACAATTTTATTTCTGTAGGTTACTACGTTTTTGTTTTCCAGCGTCGATTAATACATATTTTTAAGAATATGATAATACAACGCTGTCCAAATCAAGGAACAAAAATCGTTTCTATAATGTAGTACAAGATTTGAACTATGTGAACTTCAGCTTATGCTTTTAATGAATATTCAAAAGACAGTTGAGTCGTTACCACAGAAGTCTATAATAGAACGAAAATGAAATACCTCGTTATCGCTAATTGGGTGTTCAAAGGTCTTTCTTTTCGTTTATGTCTGTTTCAAATTGTACTTGTAAGTACAGGAGTAAGGCGCATTTTGATTATAATACATCCCTTTCATGTTTCTTCTCTTTTTACTTCCGCTCTCTCGTTACAATGCCAAGTCATGCCAATCGACAGCCATCAAAGATACCACGATACATCAAGTAAACCGTAATATATTTATTTCATTTTAAACTTTTTGTTTGTTAACGGGGAGGAAATATTCAAAAGATACCCCGCTTACTGAGGGGAAGGGGGCGGTTATGTGGGCTTTTTACCCACTAAAACCTCCCCGCTGGCCCTTCCTCGGTGCATGGTGAGGGGCTCCGGGATCTCAGAGGAACACACCGGAGCCCCTCTGCACTGTGTTCAAGGAGAGCACTTCCCGGGGGTAGGAGGAGGTTACTACCTCCCCTATGCCCTCGCAATGCAAGGCGACACGGGTCAGCCGATGTCGCTCGAGGGCACAGGGCCACTAGCCTGAATGTACAAATCACTTTTATCTAACACAGCAGCTCAGAGGACCACGACCGGAACACTGAGCTTCAGGTCAGTCAGAAATAAAAGTGCGACGTATGATCGTATATCTGACGTATATCTGAATATTCCCTGAAAGTTTAATTGAAATCGGTCAAGTCATTTCGGAAACTATATGGAACATTCCCACACACTTTATTTATAAATAGATGTGAAATTTTGTTGTAAAGTAAAAAAAGTTTTGTCAAAAGATATAGTTAAAAAGTTCAGTTTATTTTGTTATCTAGACATGTTATAAAAGAAAGACAGTGTCGGTGTTTAAGAACTATTTTAAAAAAATATAGATTTTTAACGATAATTCATATGTTATAAATTCCATATGTCATTTCAGATAGACTATCAGACTTTATTTATGAAACTACAATTTCATTAAGTATAAAAGGATTAAAAAATAATATTCAATATATTTTTTGTTATAAAATAATATACGTCATATAGTCTATTAATTTACAAGATATATTTTAAAAGTTCAGTTTATTTTGTCAATTAAGCATGTTATAAAAGATAATAGACGGAAGAAAAAAACATTAAGGATTACTTACCTAAATATGCATGTAATAAATTCCAAACGTCATTTCTGCATCATCAAAATTTATAAACGATAAACTTTTTTTTAACAAATCATAAACTACTTATAAATCACGTTACTTTAAAAAGTTTTCCTTAATAATTCTTAACACCAATTCACACTATAAAAATATGATAAATAAACATTTGTTACTGTCTGAAAATAATACCAAAAAGGCCACAATCTTACCCACTTTTAAAATTCGAACACATATTAAAACAAAAAGAGACGCACTATGGTTTTTCTTTTTATTCCGAGAGCCGACCGAGGATTGACGAGACGTGCGACCAGAGGGCGCAGTGTTTAGTAACTGAAGTGCTCGTACGCGCTGCAGAGAGAACTCGTCGAATAGCGCAGGTTCCGAGATTGTCACTACACGCAAAGTTCCCTGGTGCAATAATAAATTTATATCGTCAATGACAAGTATATTTACGAGCAAAAACAAATACCGACTTCAAATCGTATCAAACTTTAAACTCTATTAGACGCGTACGCCCCTTTATATTTCTGAATTATCGTATGAATATTACGAAATAAAATTAATCACAACCAAACCAATTTTTTATTATATTTTTTGAAGATTTTCTAACACACGTGACGTGTGCCCAATTACACACTGTAGTTCTGGGCTATCAAGAATAAGACTACGGTATCCCCTGCCTGTCGTAGAAGGTGACTAAAAGGGGCGTCGGGTTCACTAGGCGACAAGGGTGGGGGCCTTTGTCGTCCGCAAAGGTGGAAGGTGGAAGCCCGGGAAGAAGGCGACATTGGCTGGAACGTGTCGCCTTGCACTGCGAGGGCACAGGGGGGCAGTAACATTCTCCTACCCCCCTCGGGGAGTTCTCTCCTTGAGCACAGTGCACAGGGCTCCGGTGCGTTCCTCTGGAGATCCCGGAGCCCCTCACCATGCATCAAGGAAGGGCCACCGGGGAGGTTTTAGTGGGTAAAAACCCCACATAACCGCCGCCTTAAAAGAAAAAAAGGGGTCTGTGGCGGACTATGCCCTTATCTCTCTACAGAGTGCCTGTGTTGGGACATATATACCTAAATATTAATTTTAAGCTCTAATAAGCTTCCATCCACAACACCACAGGTGCTTTGTTGACTTTTGAGAAGGATGGTTAAATTTTTTAATTGATTTTATTTTCAAAATGTTATGTAAATGTTTTAAAATTTATTTTTATAATTACACCATGCAGTTAACTTAGGGCCAACACGTCATAAATTTCCAATCCGATCACTGATCTAATACATTTTTCGAGTTCTTACTTTATTAAATGTCACCCATGAACAATCACAACATCAACGGTGGGAGGTGCATTGCCAACCTTTGTGAAACGAGTAGGCTCGTTTCTTGTAACACCGCCGATGATAACCGATTCCACTTTTGGTAAACAATGAAGAAATAATAATACGTAGGCCTAATAAGCTTATGAAAAACGGACACAAAAAACTATCCCTGCCTACCCCGTTAAAAACCGTCACCATAATTATTACAATATAATAAGGATTTGTAAGCTTTTTTATTTAAGTCCGTAGTCTGAACTTTTATGCTGGCAGTGCGGGTGGTAGCATCTGGCAATTTGATAAGGTTATAAAGGTCCTTTGGTAATTTATGGAGGTCGAAACTTTCATATTTCGGTTACCTTGTTATAATTTTTGTTATATTTGTAATAGAGTGTAACACCAATCTTTTTAAAGTACTTTACGTAAATAAAAAATAAAATACCACGTACTGTTAATCCTACTGGGGTAGGCAAAATTGACAATCAGTAACAGCTTTTCATCAAATTCATTGCGTACTAAATTATAGCTTTAGTAGCTTAGGGTCTATTTACGATCTATCAAAGATTCGAATCAATATCAAGAACAACAAAAATCATAAACATAATTAACAATAAATAATAAAAAAATAAAAGAATTTTCTTTTAATAAAATAATGTTCTTTTAACTCAAGCGGAGAGGGCAGAGATAGCAATTGACGCTTTAATGCGTATTTTGGGATACATAGACTTTATCACGACTCCTTCAGCACGTTATTTGTTAAAGAAATTACCCAGAATCACTAAATGGAAACTAGAACTTTGGCTTCTGACCTACTTTTATAACTAACTCGTGAAAACTCTGTCACCGGGCGTTCTAATTAAGGTTAATATCACGGGTAACACCTAAATTCTATTTCCAATTCTAGCGAAATCTTTTATTAAACACATTCCCACGAATAGAATTCTACTTCCAGCAGTCTTTCTACCTTCTACCCAACTAATAATAAACTTTTAATTGTATATCCATCAACAGTTTCCTGTATCAACCCACTTCTGGACGTAAGCCTTCCATTGTATTTGAAGTGAGTGAGTGTTCTCGTATTCGGCTACTTCCGGCCAACTTTATGAAAGTCCTCAGTTCATCTGGTGGAGGCTTTTTAAGACTTCCTCCCTCGTGCCATAGATAGATAGATTGTTTTTAATGCTCACATTTACATTAAGTACAATCGATTTAATTAATCACTAAAGTTAACCCAAAAGTGGGCAAGGGCGGCCTTGTGGCTATGAGCGATCTCTTCTAGGACAGTAGAAGTAAACTAAATGTAGCCGTGAGCAAAAATAAAGGGTCGGTTAAGAAAGTTTGAATATCTCGAAAGATAAAGTACTAAAATTTAAATAAATAGAAAATTTAATAAAAAATACTGTATTATCCAAGTTTACGTAAGATATCCTTTTTCGTTATAGACGCTAGATAGAATATTTTTATGAATTTCTTTATATTTCATTAAAAAACATAAACTTAAACGAAAAAGGATATCTTACGTAAACTTGGATAATACAATATTTTTAATTAAATTTATTTTTATTTAAATTTTAGTACTTAGTGTTGCCTCCATGTGGCGACACTTTTCAAGTCATATTTCAAGGATATTTAATTGTCTATCATGCACAATTTATTTCACTTAGCTAGCGTCTTTATCTTCCGAGATATACAAACTTTCATTACCGACACTTTATTTTTGCTCACGAGTGTATTAACCCTTATCGTGGCAAGATTGTTTTTGTACTTAGTACGTAACGTACGTACTAAAAAGCCTTATTTGGAATGGTTAGAATTTTAAATATATTTGCGAAAAATTTATTGTTAGCATTCTAAAAAAAAGTCCTTATTCCAACTCCATCTCTTTTATAATTATAAATGTCACGACACTGACAATTGTGACATTTGAATAATTATTATAAAATACAATTAACGAATAAATTTAAGTAAATATATTTTATATCTGTACTTTACATGCATATTATGCTATACATTGCTATGTTAAGGGTTAATGCTCTATTTTCCATATATTACAATTTAATTTTCACTAAAAAAATTATACAAGCAAACGGAACCTTTATGCAGTCTATGAAAGCGATTTAACACAAAGATAAATTACCTTCAATCTGAATACATTCGCCGCCTCTTCGTTACGCTGGCGCACACTTCTCGACCTACTTAAATCTTTCGGCGTTGCAATCTTCCTGCATGCTGCATAAGTAACAGGTTGTGTATATTGTCCTCCATCTTTTACTTAGATCATCATTTTGCACTTCATATATTAAACAGCGACTTGAAACCTCTTTGACAAAATTATTTTATACACCTACGAAGCGTCTACGATAGTTATAGAACTTTTATTACATAGTACATACATGCTTCGAATTAATGATTTATACCATATTATAATAAGCTCAGTAGCTCATTGTACACAAATATATTTACATATAGTTATAGCCTATATATTCTATACATGCCCCACTGTAAGGCACAGGAGTTCTCTGTAAAGAGAGTATAAGGGCATAGTCCATCACGCGGCCCTAGTACGGATTGGTAGACTTATAAACTGCCTTAAAAAAATTTCTAAAGCATGTGGGTTTCCTCAAGATGTGACCACTGAGCGCATGGTAAATCAGCACTTAAAATTGCAAGAAATAAATTTATTGGTGCCGGCACCGGGGATCGAACTCGGGTTTCTTGCATGCTACGCAACTTGAGGCGACGTCCCGGATAACGAGCACCACGGCTCTGTCTCTGTCACTCATATATTTTCATATAAAAATATAAATGAGTAACTACGCACGGACCCTCTGTTTTATTTCCGAAATATAATGAACCTTCCAATTCCTCAATCAAAAAACATTCTTCCATACAAGATTTATGAGTTTGCTGGTATTATGTTAGAATCCAAGGTCCTATATAAACAAATGGCAAAGCCTTATCCGTGGAAAAGTATAAGGGCTTAGTCCGCCACGTGGCTCTAGTGCAGATTGACAGACTTCACATGTCTTAGAAAAAAATTCTACCAAAAAAGTCAGAGCCCCTGACGATGTTTTCCTTCATAGCCGAGCGCGTGGTAAATCAGCACATAAAATTACAACAACAAATTATTGTTGTCGGCACCGGGGATCGAACTCGGATTGACAGTAGAATCGTACTGTGCAACTTGAGGTAACTTAATATAACAACTATTTAATTGCTATAAAATATCTAATAAACTGAAGTTAAATAATTATTTGAATCAGAAATCCGATGCCACTTCAAACAAAACAAGTGCTTCTTTGTATTTTATAACGTAAAAAACTATGCACTCGATACATAACGTCTGTGTTCTCTAATGAACGCTTCGGAACGTACAAGTATTACACTCGAGGCAAATATTTTATGCAGTAATAAATGTGACGGCCATGTGGTACAAAAAAAGAGTTGAACTCAGAGACCCGACTTTGAATTTCATTGCATGCGCCTGTAAATTAGGTACAGGCTTGGAAAGATAAGAATGTTGCTGCGCGACCCAGCTAAAAAAATGTGACACTAAAACCGTAAGAAAAACATATAACGGAAGTGCTATAGTCGTATTCATCGCCGATAGCATATAGTTCAACCCTCTGCTTATAGATGGCGGTTTAACGAATTATAAATAAGTCTTAATTAGTCAATTTACGAAATTTCTTATTTTTCATGATTCTAAATTTCCCAAATACTTTTATGTATTTAAATAAAAACCAATTAGCACAATTAAATAAAAATCAACAAAATATGTACAAAATTAAGTTTATTTTTTTTGAAAATTGTGTTGCAACTATGTTATTTGAAGCAACTTCGTTTATATGAAAGACAATAATGAGTGTTACGGCGTCACCAATTACGTCAGAAGAACTCCGAAGACTTTAACTGCTTGAAAACAAAGGAGACAACGAACGAACAACGAACAAGATTAAAAACAAAAATCAACTTATTTGACGACATGCCCTGTTTGTTAAGAATTCTCGTGAAACCTAACCAAGCTCTCATTAAACAACCCTAGAAGTACATACTTTCCAATTAAAAAAGAATCATCAAAATTGGTTCATCCAGTCGAAAGTTAATGAGATAACAACCTAAGAACAAACAAAAATAAAAAAAAAAACATACTGACGAATTGAAAACCTTCTCCTTTTTTGAAGTCTTTTGAACTGAGGTAGGACTTTTTTAATTTCATACATGAGGAAACGAAATCAAAACAATTACTTAATACCAATAACGTTGTGTAATATAAATCCATGAACAGTATTTCTGCGTCTACAACGCCATTACGTATTTTAATATAATAAGATTTTCCTTTTACACGGAGAGTGCGAAATGTTTGTGACCTCTGGAGACGTGACACTCCCTATCGCGGCGCGTAATTTTATTATTTGGTAAGTAATGGCTGGGTTCAGCTCCGATATAGGTTAGGAGAGACGCTAATGCTTAATATGATTTCATATCTGACATTTTGCGGTACGTTTTTGTATTAAGGAATTTAGTAACCTTGAATAAAATTGCTTTGAAGATTCATTATTAAAGTCTAATTTGTGGGGTAGTATATTAAATTAATAACACTATGTTTTATACCACGTATGTACTTAGGTCTGCGAAACGTAATGCCGTAGGTTCGAATCTAATATTCAACTATTGATGTGAACTATTTCCTTTTTTTGTTGACGGAGAAATCAACCGCACCGGAGCCCCTCTGCACTGTGCTTTCGGAGAGCACATCCCGGGGAGGAAGGTTAATCCCTCCCCTCCCCTTTGCCCTCGCAATGCTAGGCGATGGCCAGCCAATGTTGCCTTCTTACCGGGTCCAGTTTGGCGGACAACAAAGGCCCAGTGAACACGAGGCCCCTTTTAGTCGCCTTCTACGACAGGTAGGGGATACTGTAGCCTTATTCTACGAGCCCAAAACTACAGGGCTAGATGTGAACTATATCCTATCACAAGTTGAAGATTAGTTGAAATGGTTAACAAGAATAATAGTAATATTTTGAAAAAGAATATATATGGCTAGAATTAAGAAAAAACACAAGAAAAAATGTTAAACAATAATTTAGACATATAAATATATGTCTCTATTCGATTTATATGGTATATTCTCTTGTACGTGCTTCTCTTTGTTCAAAACATTACAGTAACTATAAAAGCAATATGCGAAATTAGTTTTGAAAGCGGTTTCGTAGCTATACATCGCGGAAGCTTAATAAACTTTATTGCCGACTTTGTGCTACGCCTACCTGGAAATTGAATTTTATTCTCTATTCTACTTCTAAAGCTTTGAATATTTATTAACAATATATCAAAATACATAAAATGGGATGAGGACGCCGTATAAAAGAAAGTATAGTCGTAGTAACTCAGTTTCCGCGTGGTCGCCTCAAGGTAGCCATAGTACGCTACTCGAGTTCGATCTCCACTAGCTTTTGAATCCCTTAGATCATCTGTGAAATACCAACCGACCGAGTCGTGGTTCGGCCCTCTCAGACGCCTCGGATCGGAATGCTTACGCGTAACCGTACCACAGTAACCGTCTCACCAAGAGATCCCTTGTGTCGAGTTACTGGCGATAGAGGTTCAGACTAAGTGACCTAAAAGCTAAGCCACCTCTAAATCAAGCAGTCAAGGCCAATCTGTGTAGTTCGTCATAAAAATCGATTTTCAATGCCGGTATAATCAATTTGTTTGCTGCAGTTTTAAGTGCTGATTCACGCACTTTGCAGTGAAGGAAAACATCGTTAGGATACCTGCATGATGTGTTAGAAAAATTTATAAGACATGTGAAATGTGCCAATCGGCACTAGGGCCGAACTATGCTCGTAACAAAGGAGGCCTGTGCTTGACAGTAAGTTATATATTTATATAGGCTGTAACTTTAACTATAGGGAAACGGGCCCTGGTAGTGCCAGGAAAGCGCTAGACAGAATGAAAAAGACATGTTTCAAAGCACACATACCCTAACTTACTATTCTATATTCAGAGTTTGTCAAATACAACAAGCGGACGAATAAGAAACGATCCTTTCTTATTCGTCCGCTTTTAACTCTAGTGCTCTTGACCCGAAACACAAGAGCTCTCGAACACGGAGAATAGTATTGTGCTATCGCGCGCCCCCTATCGGAAGTTAACAATAACTTGTTAGTTGGAAGTACCTTTTGCAAATATATACCCAAATGGTGACGTCATTGTGACGCTAAATATATTCGTTTTTCTATGTTTTAAGTTCTAAGCAAGTACTTAACCACGATCCCACCTTATGTTAATAAGTACTAGTGTACCCAGCCCGCTTCGCCGGGCTAGATTTTGCTTTATTTTATTTAAACAATAAACTTACATCAATAGCCTAATGGTTTACGGAACGGCCTGAGAATCGTAAGGCCGTGGGTTTGGAATGGTTAACTAGATTGTTAGTAATATCTGTAAAAAAAAAATTAACTCACATTTTTTAAATATTCTGCATATTCATTCTCTTCTTTTCGCTTCTTGAGCCGGTGAAGATCATTACCTACACCCATGTACATATCAGTAAATACAATATAATTCTTATCAATTATAAAAAAACGTATCGGGCTCAAGTTATTGTCAGAAATAAAAGTACGACGTTTGCCTTGTTTGACAGTTCAAAAAGAGGAGTGCTCCGATCGTCACCAAACTTTACTGGATTACTCGCCAGGTCATCCTGAAAGTTTCATTGAAATCGGTCCAGCCGTTTCGAAGCCTATAAGGAACAAACCCACACAGTTTCTTTTTTATATATTTAGATAAATACATAAGAAATCTTCAACTACTTCAATTGCTGCATGCTGTATAGATCTATGTTGGATGTTTTTTGTAACTGTCTGTATGTTCCTGTACTCACGAATGAAGCAGATAAATTGAAGACTTGTTAGCGTAACTGAAGGCAGAGCAGACAGTTGCTCTGTAAGTTATTTCTACTTCCCATGACTTGAATAGTCAGTTTCCTTCCTTTCATCTCTTTTTTACGTCTTTACGATATTACCTGTTACAATTTTATTATCTATTTATTACATCCTTGTATCTTTTATTCTACTATCTACATTGGATTTATATTGGACAGGGAACATTGAGGTCGTGGGATATGACTTTCATCTTATTAAGATATATCTTCAGCCCCACGCATCGTGAAGCAGTGTGCAGCATGCGATATAATCGCTTCAGGTAAAGAAATCAATTTGCCAATGTTCGGAGCCTTGGTCCATCGAACCGGATCTGAACCAGAGATGATTATTTTAAAAACTATTTTTTTTTTAAATAATGTATTAGAGATTTTAAACAATTTCTATACAAAAGCAGAGGTTGTATTTAGAATTACTTTAGTCTGTGACCTGTGCAGATGTACTTTATGGCCCGTAACGTAAGAGGTCGGCGCGGTTTACCTTCATGCACTTAACTTGGGAAAGTGTTTGTATAATGTCTGAAATAATTTCGTGCCCCAATCACAAAATGATTTTAAGCTCAGAATTATTTTAATATTAATATTAAGATCCTATGTTTTTCAATCGACTTCAAAAAGGAAGAGTTTCTCGATTTGTATATATTTATTTGTTTATATCTCGTAACTTTCGGCTAGGTGAACCGATTTTGATGTTCTTTTTTATTTGAAAGCTTCCCGTATGGTTCCATTTCAATTTGGTTCAGTTCTGGCAATGAAATCCATGAGAAAACCAAATATTCACTTTAACACACTTTTAAATATCACTCTAGCGGATTTTGATGATTCATTTTTTAATAGAAAGGATGTACTTTAAGTGTAGTTTCGTGAAAGTTTGGTTAGGTTCTGATTAATGTAATATTCCTACAATAATTAGGAAATTCAAAGAGGGCGTCTGCGATATTAGGAGGAGGATATTAAATCTTTAAAACAACTCGGTGAACTGTAGAGGCTGCCTAATTGATCAGTGTAGTTCAATTCATAAAGAAAGTCACCAATTTATCTCCTAGTGATTATTCAAATAAATTTCACTGTAAGCTTTTCACCAAGCTTATTAGGTCTCATATCTGACAGCCCATCGCCATTCACCAGGCACAAATATTTTATCAAGTAATTTTTATTTAAAACCGAAAAAGCCAATTCATTGGTACAAGCCGACTAGGATTCTAATCTCCGACTTTTAGATTATAAGTCGAGTTACTAGGTTATAATTATTAAAGTCGTCATTAGAAAATATACAATCAAATAGAAACGATAAAAGAAATTGAATTCCATTTTATTTAACGTTTTATATCTGAATCTGTTCCAAATATATTTTAATTGGATCCGTGATTACGCCCACAGCATAATTGAAACAATAAAGGGACCGCAACATGTGCTTATCTAAACGGCGTAAACTTTTTGCCGTGACCTCGTTATTATAATATTTTATGTAAATTATATATATGTAGGAATAAAAGAAAAAGTTTAATTTGTATCCGAACGTATTAATTGATTAAAGTATAATAGGTGTATCCGAACGTGTGAGTGAAGGGGAGTGAACGAATAGCGAGTGGTTGGGATTGAAAAGAGAGAAAAAGGACGATTATTACGAGTTACGACATGAACGAATAGTGTTAATTATAATTTGTGATAATAAAAGAAGTTCGTGCCACTATTTTTGTGTTGTAGTTTTTTATTCAGACTGCTTTCCCTCCTACATATATTTAAACTAAAATAATTAAAATAAGCTTTTTAATTTGCTAGTACAAAAAATAAACTAAGTCTTATATTAAAAAAGGTAAATTAGGGTTACATAACTGTCGTAGTAGGCACCTCTACGGCGTAGCCTTCTCCTAAACTTTCCATATGCGTCTATCACGTGCATTCTTCATCCTGTGAGATACGCATATAGCTTTGCAGATATCCCTCCACCTCTTGCTTGATTTTCGTTCCTCTTCTATTAATTCTGTCTCTTCGTAAACACACTGCTAAATGCTTTGTTGATCTATCGTTAATCATCCTATGTTATTAAATATACAAAATAAAAAATTAAATATATTTACAATTAAAAACCTGCTTCAAATGAAATCTCAGCCATTTTTTTTAATTCCATTTTTAAAAAAGCCAATAAACTGTAGTTGTCCAGGCCTTTACCCCTTCGCCAGAATTTGCATTTCATAGTTTAGTTTAAAACGAATATATTTTTATATAACGCCTCATTTTTAAATTTTTGTAAAATTGAAAAAGCAAGTAATATTTACTACGTAATTTAATATAGTTTTAACTGATAAATAAACCAAACGCATTAATAACGGCTTAGCAAACACCGTCAGAGACCAATGTTTGCTAAATTTATTTTTGTACATTTTACACTTAACTGTGTATAATTAGGTCAGTATATCTTGAAGTCTCGTAGTAATGTAAATTTAATTTTATGCACCACTGGATCCCAAGCTGGTGGTCACATCTTCCCCTCTTCTCCATTCAAATTAGCTTAGTGAAATTACTACTTACTACTTTAGTTTTTTTTTTTTTTATTTATTTCAAATAAAATTTTACAATAAAGGAATATACATATAACTTAACGCTTTATAAACCGCAATGGTTTGTCACTAGCGCCAAAGCGTCCGTCTTATTAGTTATACAATTCCTTATATCTGAGGGTAGTTCATTAATTAATCTAGGCACGATGTATCTTGCCGTGCGCTCGCCGTACACGTTTTTGCGCCTATCGTATTAAACTGGTTTGACGATATCGATCGATATAGGATGTTCCATTTTGGTTAAAATTTTTTCATTAAAGAAATATTCTTTTAACATGATGTATTTTATTTTTGTATAAATAGGTAAGATATTACAGTGTTTAAAAAGTTTTTTTTCGTCGTTATGAAATTGTTCTTTAATTTTAAGTGGTATAATTTTTTGAAGTATTTTAACTTGTAAATTAGCTTAATAAAACTAACTTTATTATGTTTTATTTTTCATCCAGCACGCTACGTGTTATGACTTGATACGGGACCCAGATAATCCTCTAATTAATAACTTTTAATGCCAGATGTCGCTGTAGTAACGTTTCGGTCATGCATGTTAATTTGTTTATTTCATTTTTTTACAGCATTCATAAAGTAATCTGGCGATAAGAAAAATAATCCAAATATTGAGGTGAACTTAAAGCTTTTAGATATTTAGTACTAATAAGCTAAGATTGGTTGTAGTACTAATAAATTGGGTCTGCTTTCTTAATGCAAAATAGATAGATGACACTTTTTCTCAAATTTCACATTAAAAAAAAGTTAATAATATAACAGGATATAAAAACGGGGCCATTAATACGCCGGCATCGATAATTCCACTGCACCCGGAAACCGCCCGGCTTTCATTTCCTCTATAACGATATACGCCGAGTGGCGGACGCGGAAAATATGGCGGCGTGACTGAATATTAAATGAAATTCTCTGAAACATTTTTCATTCTTGTAATTTCCATTGCGTTGTTGAAAATATTTCTATAAGCAAGTGAACGGAGAAACTTGAAGGGTGAGTAGTTTGAAGCGTTAAAAATCTAATGGCTTAAGTTACATTCTGGAAAATATAAAGTCGTTGGTTCAAATCCACTGTTGGACGGACATATTATCGAAGTTATCACTAATTGGCGTGTATATATAAAAAACATTTCCATGCTACGTTTTAATTTAATATGTAATGAAAATCAAATAATTATTTATTTTTTTAATCGTTATTTACACACAATAAAAAGGTACAAATACCGGCGGACTTAATGCCAGAAGGCATTCTCTGCCAGTCTCCTTTGGGGTTGTGTAGAGACAAAGTAACAGGTGCAAGCTAAGTGAGAAAATAATAAATAAAAGAAAACTATGATAACTTTAATGCATGCATATATACATAATAAAACGTAACTACATACAAAAAATTAAATATATAAATATAATAATTATATATAATAATAAATATACATATATAAATATAAATTATTGATATCAGATACATTTAAACTTTATTCAAGCTGATTTTCTACGTAGTAATTAAATAATTACAATAAATGTAATTAAATATAAGTTAAATATAAAATAAATTTAAATATGTCCCACTGTTGGGCACAGGCCGTCTATGCAAAGAGAGTATAAGGGCATTGTGCGCTACGCACACCCAGCGCAGATTGGTAGACTTCACAGACCTGAGAAAAAAATTCTAAGACATGTAGCTTTACTCACGATGTTTTCCTTCATCGCCGTATATTATCACTTCAAACTGCAACAAACAAATTCATTGATGCTTGCACCGGGAAACGAACTCTGCTTGTTAGCGTACTATGCAACTTTTAGCTCGACCGAACTAACACTGAGCTACTTTTTTTTGTTAACGCGGGGGAATCCTTTTACGGACCGTCCGCCGGTACCCTGGGTACCGAGGCGGATGTGTGGGGATCGACCTAGGTGGCCCCTACCCACTAAACCCAACCGCGAAAGCTATCAGCCGTTACACTGAGCTACTTTTTTTTTTTTCATGGGGAAATGGTTTTATTCATACGTGCCCGCCGGGGAAGCAGGCAAGTTATGTCGGGCTCGGCCTACTAGAGGCCCCTACCGACTAAAACCTCCCATGGAGCAGTCCTTCACTGTGATGGGGCGAGATGGGGTCGCGTTAGCATTCACCATCTCGCCCCAGTGACAGACCCGGTTACCGGGCCTCCTGCGCCTGTGGGAGGGTAGCCATGCTACACTGAGCTACTGCGTCAATCTCAACCAACAACTTTATTATTATGCTTCACATTAAATAACAATAAGTCATCAACATCCATGGACCAAAATTAAATCTATTTATAGATTTTTGATAACAAGCTTCTGAAATTCATATTAGTGTCACCGTATGATGAAATTACTTTATTTCACTGCGGTCGTAACTTCAAAGTTACACAAGCTAGAGGACAGTACGCTATTAAAACTTAAACTACTGACCCGGGTTCAAAGCCAAGTAATTAACAAAGTGATTCTAATTTATGGAAATAGTATATTATATTATTACCCTTGGTGTTTGCTGAATAGTAGTCCCTGACCTATTTTCACGTCAATATCGTGTGGCTGTATCGAGAGAATTCAATGCCTCATCAAACTATAATAAAAAGTTATATTTCCGTTTAATTGATGATGCGGACTAAACCAATCAGCTCAGTCTTGAGTACAGGCGTAAGGCGGCTAGCCTTTCCATGTTCTACAGAATAAACTTTGGAGAGTGTGTACAGGAATTACGTGATTTAATTCCCCCTTCTTTCACCAACGGACGTCCCTCTGTTTTGGACATCCCTCAAACCCGAAAGAAGCGCTTTGTTTCGTCTTTTATTATTCCTACATCAAGCGACTAAAATAGTTTCCCCGCGTCTGTTTTTCCCTCCAATAACAATTTGTTTTCACGATTTAAAATAAGAGTACGTAGAGTACGTAACTAACCATTTACTAAGCTGGTACTTTAGCTACAAAAACCGACTTCAAATTGAATCAAACGTTAACCACTATTAAACATTTACCATGGGGAGTGTTCTGAGGTATTGTTCGGAACCATTCCAGCTACCAATTTCCATTACCGCACATCTCGGCAGAATTCCAAATTCCACCGCCACCATCTTGATGGTTGGCGTTCAACGACTGTACGTTTTTCGCGTAACTTTCTCCCACGCACTGTCAACTTGTGGAATCAACTGTCGCCAGCGGTGTTTCCGAACGTTTACGATTTAGGGACCTTCAAGAAACGAGCCTATTCCTATCTCAAAGGTCGGCAACGTACCTACAACTCCTCTGGTGCTGTGGATGTTCATGGGCGACGGTGATCACTTAAGATCAGGTGAGCCGTATGCTCGTTTGCCACTTTTCATATAAAAAAAAAAAACGTGGATGGTCTCTTCGTATTTCTGAATTATCGTATACGAACTACGAAATAGAATTAATCAGAACCAAACAAAACTTTCGTCAAATTTCGTACATCCAATAAAAATGAATCATCGAACTCTGTTTGCGTGCTATTGAGTTATTTGTCCATTTGCACATACTTAAGGCAAATTTAAGACATTGGACATTGGAGAGAAGTAACAGCTTTCAAATTAAAAAAAAGGATTATCAAAATCGGTTCACCCAGTCCAAAGTTATGAGGTAACATACATTTAAAAATATTAAAAACTCCTCCTTTTTTGAAGATAGTTGAAAATCTATTCATTCATTCATTATATTTAAACTTAGAACATTCGAGGCCACTTCAATGTTACCCTCTCAACTATTAATTCCAATTTATAGGCACCAGTCACGTTCTCAACTGGGTCACGGTGGAAGCAGCAAATACGTACCGCACATCAGTACGCTTTTAAATAACTTACTTCTTTGAGAGAGAAATAGATTTCTCTTTCTCATATTGCGTAGGCAACAATGAGTCGTAGATCCATTTTAATCTTAACATAAAGATCCTTTATTTGAAGAATGCTAGCAATATTATTATTTTTCACAAATATTACCTTACCAACTTGTAAGGAAATAGTTCACGTCAATAGTCGAATGGTGGATTCGAATTTAAAACCTTGCGTTTCGCGTTATCCTAAACGATAACTTAAAAACAATAAAGTTTTTTTTAAGCAGTTGTTTTTCCTTGGAGAGTGCCTTGACACTTTTCTTGTTCTAAGTCATATATAGTAATCTCTCACTTCGTTTTGACGCTAGCGTGGTAGACAAATAAGCTGCCCTCTTATCACCAAGCTTATTACGTGCCATATGTGACAGGTGACCCATACACTGTGCACAAATTTTAATCAAGCCGACACGTATTCAAACACGCGACTATCTGATCTTAAGTCGAACCACCAAACCTATAGTAAAGTGAAGAAATTTTATATACACGTTAACTTACACAATACTTTAATTTGTAAAAAAAATGTATTAATGTCCTCTCAACCGATATCCAATAAAACCAGGAAACGAGCTTTCTACAAACACATTGTATTAGTTTGTTTGTTATTTTCTGCACTTCAAGTTGTCAAATAGGTTTCTATTTTCTCTCGAGGTTATTGGTCCGTGTTGAAAATAAATTAAACGAACGAGCTATCAATTGGATCTATTTGTTACTTAATTACTTTTTATACATACATAGATATAACTTTGATATAGCTTGATATATATTTATTGATATAGCTTGGACTCTGACCGAGGCCATGTGCAAAAAAGTTGAAGCTTTCGAAATGTGGGTATACAGAAGAATGTTAAGGATATCCTGGAAAGACAAAGTACGCAACGAAATAGTGCTGCAAAGAATTGGAAAGAAGGTTGAAGTGCTTAACGCAATTAAGTGACGAAAGCTGGAATACCTAGGGCATAAAATGCGCAATCCCAAAAACGATTTGTTACAGCTCATAATCCAGGGAAAGATACAAAGGAATAGAAATCCGGGAAGGAGAAGAACATCCCGGCTTAAAAATCTACGCCAATGTTATCAGAGCGTTCTTTATTTGGTGCTGCTGTGTCGAGGGTCCACATCGCCATGATGTTCGCCAACCTTCGACAGAAGATGGCACCAAGAGAAAAGAAGATATAACTTTAATTTATAACTATATCAAACAAGAAACAAATAACAGAACTTATGTACACTTTACAATTAGCTGTACAATACTTTATCGCTATCGATCTCTTCCAGGCAACATTTTTATAGGACAAATATAATCTAAACAGGACTATGGGATACAGTTACAAAAATTATAACTAAGCTACACGTATACTAAGTAATCTACACTAATTACACCTACATAAATAAGTTGTCAAAAAATATACTTCACCAGCAAATTGCTCTTGTGGTCTTGTGGAGTCCGAGATAGCACGCCGAGCGCGTGGTAAAACCAGCACATAAAATTACAACGACAAATTTATTGGTGCCGGCTACGGGGATCGAACACGGCTTGTTAGCGTACTACACTACTACTAAAGTAGCTAGCCTTTCGGTTTTCTAAAGACTGCATTTTGGAGAGTGTGCTCAGGAACTACATGATCTAATTCCCCCATCCCCTTTCCACCATCGGACTTCTAGACGCACTGCGGGATTTCATCCTTTTGTTGTGAACATCCCTCAAACCCGAACGAAGCGATTTGCTTCGTCTTTCATTCTTCGTACAGCAAAGGACTGGAATAGTTTTCCCGCGTCTGTCTTTCCTTCCGATTACAATGTGGGTATTTTCAAGAGTAGAGTGAATAGGCATTTACTAAGCTAGTGCGCCTTACCATCCAGGACTGCATTTCCACTTAACATCAGGTGGGATCGTAGTCAAGCACTTGCTTAGAAATAATAAAAAAAAACTGAGCTACCACGGCTCTTCGCAGACCGTACCATAAATCATTAGACTATAGACAAGTTTATGCCTACTGTTACAATTATGACTTTAAAGCAGCAATAAAGCAATTTCCACTTGAAAACAAGTATTGGTTTTCAAAATGTTAATTTATATCTTGGTACACAGTTTTGAAACTTTGTGTGTACTTGTAACTTTGAAAAGCAGACGTGCCGCTCGAGTTGAAAATAACTTATCTGCAACTTAAGTCATTTACACAAAGTCAAATAATCTCTTGAAGTTGGAGTGAAAACTCAACGTATGACTAATGATCTACGAAATCGGATTATTATTAGAAAAACCAAAACATTGAGATTATCATGATCTTTAGAGAATTTTTTTAACGTTATAAAATAGCATAAATCAACTATCCTTATAATTTTGGCGGGGTAAATAGAGATAGCATCGATGCAATTAATCAATTGACTTGAAAAAAGAATGAAGTTCTCAATTCGTTAGTATGTTTGTTACCTCATAAATTTTGACTGGGTGAACCGATTTTGAAAATTCTTTCTTTGTTTGAAAGCTGTTGCTTTCCATGTCCCATTTGGAATTCCAATTCTGACAACGGCATCAATAAGAAAACCATATTAGTGTTAAATTTGCTTTAAGTATGTCCACCACAAATGGACAAATGGCTGGTTGTTTCCAATATTTTCAATATTTAATTATATAATTTAAACTTTATACGTTTAATTATCATATTATTTATTTTAGTTTATTTTTGACTCAATAATAAATTTATTTATGAAATTTTTTCATCTATTATTTTATTGTATAAAATATATTTTAATCTCATAACTGTTTTATTCATGTATCATATTTATTATACTCTTATTGTCTCTATAAATTCCATATAAAAGTAGTAGTGCGCGCGCACTTTTTTACAGCAGACAGCATATGCTGAGACGATGTTCGATATTGGCATCATATGTTTTGTATTATTTGTCCGTGTAACTTTAACTGTGTTTTGTCTATTTTCCATTCTTTTTTAATGTGTGTTATATTCTGTCTGTGATGTGTTTTTGTATTGTGATGCCAATAAATAAATGTCTATGTCTATATCACGTCAACCGATTTCGGTGATTAATTTTTTAATGGTAAAGATTTACTTTAAGAATAGATAGATAAGAGTATGGTTAGGTTCTGAAATCTTCTGTTCTGGAAATACAAAGCAGGCGTCATCAAGTAATAGCTAGCTTTTAAGATTTGATTCGATTTGAAGTCGGTTTCTGTTGCTCGTAAATGTATGGTTTTTTAATATTATACTATTGGTTGGGAATGATTAAATAACTTAAATAAATAATTAATTATAGATTCATTTTAATTTTGTTATTGCTATAATGTTTCCTATGCTTGACTAAATTTGAATCGGTCGCAATGCCTACGCCGTAGCCGTAGAGGTGACCCTTTAAGGTCTCTTGCATTTCTGTGTTCCAATCGTCTCGCCGGAACACGCTTAACCCAGATACATTTCAATGGCGGACTTATTATAAATTTCCGCTCCGTTACTACGTTTCAGATTTTCGGACGATATTTTTTTAGACTCGTATAAATTTACACGTAAATAAACATTTCATGAATTATTTTTAATTATCTTATACAGTTACGACCCTCTGGAATCCTCCTCCTCGCGTCGGTTTCCTCAATGCTGAGGGTCGTGACCATCTCGTGGGAACAGTCTGTTTTTGGTGATCTGTCGCCATAATGTCGCAATGACGTGCTGAGAGTGGTACGGATCTGGTCAGTCCAACGTGTCGGGCTTCGACCTTGCGGTCTTGTCCCGTTAATTTTGTCAGGTACAATTAGCCTTTCTAAGTTATCGCTGTTTTTTTTCTCATCCTGCGTATGGTGGACAGCCTAACTTTAATTTTAAGCTCGTTAAGGATGGACACGTTGGTACGATGTGCTGTCCATGGGATCCGTAACATCCTTCGCCAGCACCACATCTCGAAGACATCAATGCGATCACGATCGGCTTTCTTCAGGGTCCATGTCTCCGCCTTGTAGGCGAATATGGAAAACATAGGTGTGCACACAAGGTAACTCTTTTTTTTAGTGATATTGTCTTATCTCTCCATATTTTTGAGCCATTACAATTAATGCTTGAGCCCAGGTATATAAAGTTGTTAACTACCTCTAAGTCAAATTATCCCACTGATTTGTCCTGTCGCTGACAGATCCGGGACACCCTGCTCATAACGGCTGATGGCATTCGCGGTAGGTTTAGTGGGTATGGCTGCTCAGGCCGAGTCCACACATCCCTCCGGCCCACCCAGGGTACCGGAGGATGGTAAATAACTCGATTCCCCGCGTTAACAAAAAAAAGTATCCCACTGAGCTCAAGCTTGCCCGTGCGATCTACTATCATAATTTTGGTTTTGTTTCTATTCATAGAAAGTCCCAGTTCTGAGGTGGTGCGTTCCATCCTGTCTAAGAAAATAGCTACTTCTGCTTCAGTGGCGATCGCTTTTAAATCTAACTTTCATCACTTCTATATATAATTGAATTTAGCTGTTTTTAATGTATTATAAATCTGTAATTAACTTCAAAGGGTCTAACTGAAACAACGATTGCGAATGGTGAATAGAAAATAACTTTCCAATGAAAATTAATGAAGAGATTATTGAACTCTGAATAAAGTTATCGGTTTGTAACATCCATTCAATCTGTCATGATTAGAATCGTGTTCTAAAATACGTTCATTTTGGAAATGCGAAAACGTAGCTTTATGGTTGTGCTTCTGATTATTACAATATTTGAAAAGGAATTGACTCTCGATGTGGTTGTATTGTGTTTCGTCATAACTGTTTGATTTTTCACCATTCTTATACACATATTTCAACGATTTAAATCAAATCCTTAAACTAAATTGAAGGCAACTAAAAATAGTAATCAGAAAACGTATAATAAAACTCAAATCAGTCTGGACTGTTATACGAAGCGAGAACCTCTCAGTTACGCGCCGAGTACTCTATTAGTTCAAAACTTTTCTAATATTTAATATTAAGCGCTAATTAATTATAAACAAATATATGAAATATATGAAAAATATCGATATATATGTACAATATATCGCGTAGTATCGATACAACCTCACGATATAATAAATCGAAAAATATATCGATTTATTTTTGGCATGAACATCCCTAACTCTAACACACGCAATCTGTACACACACACACTCACGCATACACACTCGATCAAACTGAATTTGATTCGATATGTTATTAATTTTAGTAAATTTGAAATTTTGTGTTGAATTATTTGGAGATGGGCGTTAATAGCTGCGACACAGTTCTTACTACTGCGGCTATTATCGAACTAGTTTGTACATGTTTGAATTTTTGGTTTGAAATAATAATAATTATTATAAAAAAATATATATACTTCAGTCAATGATTCATTACCGGAATGCCAAAAGCTTCTGTAGTGGCATTTGAAAAGTAATTGAGAGCGTAGCGGAAGTGTCAAAACGCTTGCTCTGAGTATAAACAGTGCGAAGTCACCTTTGTACTACAACGACCTTAATATTAAACAATAGGAGTCCTTATTACAACTTCATTATATTTTTCCCCCAAACTTTCATTTGAATAAACTGAAAGATCTAATTAAAATTTGCCAAAGCATAAGGCTTCGCTCCGGGGAACGTAAAACTTTGGCTTCATGGTTAATTCAGTGAAATAATAATATTCAACTTTATATATTAAGGCTTAATTAACAAAGCGTGTGTACAAGTAACGTATAAGCGTACAAGAGCGTATTTTTCGACGCTTTTCGATACGTGGCTATTGTATATACTTTATTTATTAATTACTGATTTGTTTATGAGCTTTTGTTATGTTGAATCTATATATATAAAAAAGAAAGTTGTTCCATATATGCTCCGAAACGACTGAACCAATTTCAATGAAACTTTCAGGGAATCTTCAGATTGACCTGGCGATTATTCCTGGTGACGATCGGAGCACTCCTCTTTTTGAACTGTCAAATACAGCTTTTTTTTACTATGATTTCATGAACATTAGGTAGGGTCATTATAGTTATTCCTTATTTGTGATCAACATTAACAGTTTAAAAATACCTATTACTTCATAAGTATTTATTAATGCCCTTAATTCACAGATGACATATCGGACTCATGTTATTTTTTATTTTATTGTACTCATGTTATTATTATACTGACAATAACATGAGTCCGATATGATTTTGTATAAATGATAAGGATTGGGTGTAGGTAATGATTTCCCGAAGTGGCATATAAGTTAGTTTAGCTTAGATTGTCCCAACAGATATCGTTAATAAAATAGCTACCGACCGAGTCGTGGTTCGGCCCTCTCGGGCGCCCTCGGATCGGACTGCTAACGCGTAATAATGGTAACCGTCCAAGCCGAGGTTACCCCTCACCGGGGGGACCCTTGTGTCGAGTTACCATCTAATAGAGGTTCAGGCTAAGCGATGCTGCGCCACCTCTCAAATCCGGTGAAGCAGTAAAGGCCAGCTTCTCTGTGCCAACTGTGATAGTTCGTCAAAAAAAAAAAGTAGGTAATGATCTTCACCCGCTCGAGAAGAGGATAGCAGAGAATAAATACGGAGAGAAATGAATAATTTAATATATTATGAGAGTTAAATTATTTATTTATTGATGCAAGTTTATTGTGTAAATCAAATAAAGCAAAATCTAGCCCAGCGAAGCGGGCTGGGTAAGCTAGTTGTATTTTTTTTTATTGGTGATTATACTAAGTTTGTTCCCCAGCGTGTTTGGCTGTGGGGTATTCTTACTTTTACAATAATTATTTACTTACTTATATGATTTACCTACTTTATATAAGACTAATTTCTAGTTTCCTTATTTCTACTTTTTACATTTCCTTATGTTTCTAATATTTCTACTACTTATTTCTATATTTATTTGTCTTAGTTATCTATTTGTTTTTATCTTTTTTGTATTTATAATTTTTTTGTTTGATTTTCTTATTTTTATCTATTAATTAATCAACAAAATCTTATAAATATTTCTTTTGTATCCTTATTGCTAATTAAATTACTAATATTATCTAAATTTATCCTTTCATTCATCTCGCTTTCACACTCAAATCTTTTAACATTAAGCTCCGGACGTTCTGTCAAAACATGTAGCACCGAAACCTAGTTGTATTACCAGCCCTGTAGTTCTGGGCTCTCAAGAATAAGACTACGGTATCCCCTGCCTGTCGTATAAAACGATTAAAAGGCAAGGGCCCGACCCTTCCTGCGTCGTCCACCGTCGTCAAAGTGGACCCGGGAAGAAGGCGACATCGGCTGGCCCGTGTCGCCTTGCGCTGCGAGAGCACAGGGGGGGGGGGAGTAATCTCCCCCCCCGGGACGTGCTTTCCTTGAGCACAGTGCAGAGGGGCTCCGGTGCGTTCCACGTGAGATCCCGGAGCCCCTCGTCATGCACCGAGGAAAGGGCCACCGGGGAGGTTTTGGTGGGTAAGGGGTATCTTTGTGAAGATTTCCTCCCCGTCAACAAAAAAAAAAGCTAGTTGTATTATAATTACTTAAATGTGATTAGCAAATGCTTGTAAGTTATCAAAGTCGTTCGTTTAATTTATGTTATTATTTGTTTGTTTGAGTTTATTTAATTTTTATTAGATTTGGGCGCCAAAGTAACCGTCCAAGCCGAGGTTACCACTCCCCTTTCCCTCCACTCGAGGTACGCACACCCTTGTGTCGAATTATTAACTACAGAGGTTCAGGCGATCTAAGATATGTCTTCTCTCAATCCAGTGAAGCAGTAAATGTTAGCTTTCAGGATAATCTATATAGTTGGTCACGAAAAAATCATTTATCTCTATTATTTCTAACCTCTGCTTTCGTTTAACCGCAATAACTCGTAAGAGCAGAGAGCGAAGTGATCTATGACTACTCAAACCGTTATTTATTACGGGTTAAGAAGTTCTTAGGATACTTAGTATCTTAAACAGTCGGCACGCGAGAATTTCTCTCAACAAAATTCGAGCTTTGAAAGTTCCACTGAATTTGTTTTAAAAGCTTACTGAATATTACGTAACAGACTTCATATATGTCCTAGAGCTGGGCATAGTCCGCGGCCCTAGTGCGGATTGGCAGACTTCACAGGTCTTAGTTCAATTTTTTAGGACATGTAGGTTTCTTCACGATGTTTTCCTTCACCTCCACACGTGGTAAATCAGCACATAAAATTGCAACAAAATAATTATTGGTGCCGGCACCAGCGATCGAACTCGGGTTGCTAACGTACCATTATGTCGTTTATAATATATTTTAAATTTGAAAAAAACCTCTTAACAAATATATATTGATGGATTTAACATTAAAGGCTAAATCTATTTTAACATTTACCTGGTTTTCTCAACGTCTCTCTCGTCTAAACTGGACCAAAGGAAAAGTATCAGCTTTCCCTTCGGTCCTGATAATAATGAAAAAAGAATCGATGAAATCGGTTAACTCAGTCGAAAGTTGTAACAGACATAAATGGTTCCGTGTACTTATGTACGCACGTGAGAAGTTTTACTTCTTTGGTATCATTATACTATATTGACTCGAGAATTAACTCTTTTAATGGTGATTAACTAATAGCTAATGATTATAACATATACTAACTAATGAAGAAATATTTACAATTTAAAATATATAAATATTTACAAAAATATAACTGTGCCAAACCGTCATCGCTTGGGGCGATGCCAATCTTGTGAGATTCAACGCCGCCAAAACACAGGCGTGTTTCTTTTCCGCTAAAGGAGCCAGTACACCTTGGCTCCTACTTTCCAGGATCTATCTGTGGAATTCACTGATCGTCTTCAGTTATTGGGTATTGAAATCTCACCGACCTAAACTATGGACGATTCATCGAGTCTAAGGCTAAGATAGCTGCAAAAAACTTGGGATCTTGATCAAAGTGCAACCGTACTTCTCTGCGGGACAGCTTTAACACTTTATAAAGCTCAAGTCCGGTCGTGTGTAGAATACTGCTGTCACATTTGGGCAGGCGCAGCTAAATGCCATCTCGCAACTTTGGACTCGTTGAAAAGGCGGGCTTAGAGGATATTTGGTGACGCAGCTGAAACCAATCTGCTCTGTCTTATCGGTTTTCTACAGATTGCATTTTGGAGAGTGTGCTCAGGAACTACATGATCTAATGTCCCATCCCCTTTCCACCATAGGACTTCAAGGCGCACTGCGGGATTTCATCCTTTTGTTGTGAACATTCCTTAAACCCGAACAGAAGCGATTTGCTTCGTCTTTCATTCTTCGTACAGCAAAGGACTGGAATACTTTGCCCGCGTCTGTCTTTCCTTCCGATTACAATGTGGGTATTTTCAATAGTAGAGTGAATAGGCATTTACTAAGTTCGTGCGCCTTACCATCCAGGACTGCATTTCCACTTAACATCAGGTGGGATCGTAGTGAAGCACTTGCTTAGAAATTATAAAAAAAAAAAAAGTAACGTATAAGCGTACAAGAGCGTATTTTTCGCTACGTGGCTATTGTATATACTTTATTTATTAATTACTGATTTGTTTATGAGCTTTTGTTATGTTGAATCTATATATATAAAAAAGAAAGTTGTTCCATATATGCTCCGAAACGACTGAACCAATTACAAGGAAACTTTCAGGGAATCTTCAGATTGACCTGGCGATTATTCCTGGTGACGATCGGAGCACTCCTTTTTTCTTTTTGAACTGACAAATACAGCTTTTTTTTACTATGATTTCATGAACATTAGGTAGGGTCATTATAATTATTCCTTATTTGTGATCAACATTAACAGTTTAAAAATACCTATGACTTCATAAGTATTTATTAATGCCCTTAATTCACAGATGACATATCGGACTCATGTTATTTCTGACAATAACATGAGTCCGATATGATTTTGTATAAATGATAAGGATTGGGTGTAGGTAATACGAATAATTTAATATATTGTGAGAGTTAAATTATATATTTAATGATGCAAGTTTATTGTTTAAATCAAATAAAGCAAAATCTAGCCCAGCGAAGCGGGCTGGTTAAGCTAGTTGTATTTCAGCCCTGTAGTTCTGGGCTCTCAAGAATAAGACTACGGTATCCCTGCCTGTCGTACAAGGCGACTAAAAGGGGCCTCGGGTTCACTGGGCGACAAGGTTGGGGGGCCTGAGTCGTCCACCAAATTGGACCCGGGAAGAAGGCGGGACCGGTGCGGGGTATCTTTCTGAAGATTTCCTCCCCGTCAACAAAAAAAAAGCCAATTGTATGCTTGTGGGTTATCTAAGTCGTACGTTTAATTTATGTTATTACTCGTTTGTTTGAGTTTATTTATAAGATTTGGGCGCCAAAGTAACCGTCCAAGCCGAGGTTACCAATCCCCCTCCCCTCCTCGAGCACGCAAACCCTTGTGTCGAATTATTAACTATAGAGGTTCAGTCGATCTAAGATATGCCTTCTCTTAATCCAGTGAAGCAGTAAATAATATAATAGCTTTCAAGATAATCTGTATAGTTGGTCACAAAAAATCATTTGTCTCTATTATTTCTAACCTCTGCTTTCGTTTAACCGCAATAACTCGTAAGAGCAGAGAGCGCAGTGATCTATTACTACTCAAACCGTTATTTATTACGGGTTAAGAAGTTCTTAGGATACTTAGTATCTTAAACAGTCGGCACGCGAGAATTTCTCTCAGCAAAATTTGAGCTTTGAAATTTCCACTGAATTTGTTTTAAAAGCTTACTGAATATTACGTAACAGACTTCATATATGTCCTAGAGCTGGGCATAGTCCGCGGCCCTAGTGCGGATTGGCAGACTTCACATGTCTTAGTTCAATTTTTTAGGACATGTAGGTTTCTTCACGATGTTTTACTTCACCTCCACACGTGGTAAATCAGCACATAAAATTGCAACAAAATAATTATTGGTGCCCGCACCGAGAGAGGTCGAACTCGGCTTGCTAACGTACCAATATGTCGTTTATAATATATTTTAAATTTGGTAAAAACATCTTAACAAATATATATTGATGGATTTAACATAAAAGGCTAAATCTATTTTAATATTTATCTGGTTTTCTCAACGTCTCTCTCGTCTCAACTGGACCAAAGGAAAAGTATCAGCTTTCCCTTCGGTCCTGATAATAATGAAAAAGAATCGATGAAATCGGTTAACTCAGTCGAAAGTTGTAACAGACATAAATGGTTCCGTGTACTTATGTACGCACGTGAGAAGTTTTACTTCTTTGGTATCATTATACTATATTGACTCGAGAATTAACTCTTTTAATGGTGATTAACTAATAGCTAATGATTATAACATATACTAACTAATGAAGAAATATTTACAATTTAAAATATATAAATATTTACAAAAAATGTAACTGTGCCAAACCGTCATCGCTTGGCAGCGTGCCCAGAAGGCTGGTAGCATTGCCACGTTGTATAGCAATGCTTAGTCTCTGTGCAAGGTATAAGCCAGCCCTCTGGTCACCAGATGTGTCGACCAACATCTTAGCTAACACCCCACCCACGGACCCAAAGTTTCTACCCCAAACGGCTCAAATATGAAACCCATATCAAGGTTACTATATTTGCGCCGCTTGAGGTATCATTAAAACAATTACTTTGAAGTCGGTTGAGTTATGCTTATTCCGTTTTTTTATTCTTCATTTAACGTGAAAAAAATCCGTATAATTAGTATTATTCATTGTGTACACTTTCTTTGTTAGACTTTTTCTTCGAAGGCGCTTTGTCTTCGAAGGTTAAGATTAGCAGTTGTTTGTCGGAGTTTTTACTACAATTTTACTGGTAGCCGTTTTATCGAAACCCATTACACGACAGGTATAAAGAAGTTTCAACTTAATTCAGTTCTTAAACGCTACTAAACTTTTTCTAATTTATCCGTGGAGTGCGCAACTTGTGGCTACGAATAGAGGTATGCGTAAGTTTAATTAACGGTAGCGGGAGATTTCTCTCTGCACACACATAGTTTTAATTTCAAGGATAAATTAACGATCGTAGTTCAGGACTATAGAATTTCACGTTGCCATTCCACATAGTACTGGCACATTGCTTTTGGTATCTACCTACCAATTTTATTATAAGTACAATAAGCATAGTACAGCAGAGCCCCGTAACGTTACTCCTTCTTACATGTTAGCTAGCAACACATGGCACACAGCGACTGTTATGTGTAATAACTACTTCTGATATCTTAGTGATTTATCGGAATCCTATTTTATCTTTAACTAGCGTACCCAGCCCGCTTCGCCGTGCTAGATTTTGCTTTATTTTATTTAAACAATAAATTTACATCATTATTTAATTTAACTCTCACAATATTGTTATATACAGTTGGTCCTACTGAATATTATAATCTATAAAGTTAATGGACTGACTATAAAAGTACTTTAGTTTAGTCAACTAAAGTACTTTTATCGGTTGTCGGCAACCAAGGCCGTTTCCGCTTCCGTCTTTGAAAGAGATGCATATACTAGAAATTTAGGATAAAAAGGAGAGGACTCTCTCTGTAGAAAGTTAGTGTACAGTGTAGAACAAATGAGTTATGCTGGAGGAAAAGCCCTTTAAAAGTGAATCTCTGAAGTAAAGTCAGTAAGTCTTTAATAAATCACTTCTAAGGCTCTTGATGTATTGCTGTTAATAATATGATAAAATCTAAATTCTGTTGTGTATGATGTTGAGCAAGGTAGCTCACAATATATTAAATTATTCATTACTCTCCGTATTCATTCTCCTCTATTCTCTTCTCCATCGGGTGAAGATTATTACCTACACCCATGTACGTATCAGTAAATATTATATCATTCAACACAACAGACAAAAAGTGTAAAATAATATTACTAATATTGTATAAAATTATTAAAAACCAGTAGTAGCAATACAAATTTATATATAAGGTTGTCAAATATCTCCCTTCCGCCTTTTTGTCTTTTGAATTTCGCGGCTATGTACAAAGCGCTACAGAGCTCGTATCTAGCAATACTATACATAATTTGAAAGGTCTTGACATAACCTACAAAACGACGCTATGCATAATTAGTTTGGATATTGCGTTCAACAGTTATAGACGTGTAGGTGGAGGCTCCCGGTTAGGAGCAACCAAGGTATCTTGCCTTTCGGAGTTTTACAATTACATTTTGAAGAGTGTGCACAGGAATTACACGAGTAAACCAGAGACGGGTCTCCACCCTTTCATAATCTATGTTCCGCGCGTCCGAACGAAGCGATTTGAGTCATCGTGCGTACAGCAAAGGAGTGCAACAAGTTGCCAGCGTCAGTCTTTCCGTTCAAGTACGACGTGGGAGCCTTCAAGAGCAGAGTGAATAGGCACTTACTCAACTAGCGCGTACCATCTTTCGACTATATCACCACTTAACAGCAGATGGGATAGTGGTCAAGCACAAGATTAAGTATAAAATAAATAAAACAACATTGCGTGAATACGTTTTATTTGTCAACTCGCATAGAATGATATTTATGTACTAAGCGAAATAAAAAAAAAACAATATGTACAACGAGTAAATAAAATCCATAATTCCGTCAACTAAATTGCGGTATCCTCTTACAAACAGACCGCTATGACTATACTAACATATTATATAGGTCACTATAACGTGCATAAATCATACAAAACACAGTTTTCCTCAAATTAGTATTATAATCTTTAATTACACGTAAATTACAAATGTCCCTAAACCTGAATTCAGCCTTAATAATATGTAATTAAGGCTCAAAATCGGTTGAGACGTTTTTGTTTAACCTTGAAAACAAAATCAACTTTAATTTTCAATAAATCGCTTTGGCTGTTGCATTAATGTATTACCACGATCTCGTAGAATACAGAGGCCAGGAACTCTCTTAATGGTCTTGCTTGGTAGTGAGGTCAGCTCCTCCTCTGGGACTTAGAACGAGACTACGTATTCAGGTCTCCTATTTCCAAGGGCCCGGTTAAAGAACTGAATAAAAGATGGCTACCGTTCGAACATATCTGCTTGTCTTCATATAAAACAATGCTATATCTATTCGCAACTTTATTTTGTTGTAGTTAAAGTTGAATTTCTGTTAAAATAATATCACACTAGTGTTAAGGCATTTGCACTGTAATAACAATGTGTATATTTAGCAATTAGATACATACGCATTTGGACGTTATTTACATATTTTACGGCCTACAACTATGTATATAAGTAAATAAACTTTTAACTCTAGCGGGGTAGACAGGGACCGCTTTCACCTAGGTTCAGGTACCTATGTGACAGGCACAAATTTTTAGCAAGTCATTGCTCATCAATATAGGATCGTAAACCGAACGGTTCGATTTATAAGCTATTACAGACATATTGTGAAAAAAATCCTTCGTAATTTTTCGGAAATAATCTTAGGAGTCGCAGGGGAAGTCGGATCAACAGACCAACATATATAGTGGTTAATACTCAAAAATTCCCTATAGTTTTAATTATATACATTTTCAGATTTCGATTGCATCCCTCTCACTAGTACTACTTAGTGGTAGTACTTAGGTAGTAGGTACTTAGGTACGAGAGGGACGCCAATGACATAAAATTTAGGCAAGTATTGAGTTTTGTTATTGTAAATATTTCCCAAAAAGCTTTATTTTATTGTACTTTTAATTATGTTTTAAAGTGCAGATAATGTTTTATTTACTAATGACAATATAACTGAGTATGTTAATAATTATCACTTAAAAACACAAACTTAACAATTATCACTTAAAAATATCGGCTACTTTGTTTTTTTTTTTATAATTTCTAAGCGAGTGCTTGACTACCATCCCACCTGATGTTAAGTGGAAATGCAGTCGTGGATGGTAAGGCGCACTAGCTTAGTAAATGCCTATTCACTGTACTCTTGAAAATACCCACATTGTAATCGGAAGGAAAGACAGAGGCGGGCAAACTATTCCAGTCCTTTGCTGTACGAAGAATGAAAATACTTATTTCGTATAATACACTGGTAATGGTAATATCCCTTTTTAAGTAATAATTGTTATGGTTGTAACATCTCTATATTATAAAGACAGTAAACAATAAAGTTCCATATTAATGGAAATGAAAATGTTGCATTTAATACGAAGATTCATTGACAGTTCAGATAAAGATCAGAGGTTAAAGGTCAAAGGAAAATAATTTCTCAATTCGTCTGTATGTATGTCGTGATAACGTAAACTATACATTAATATGAAGTTGAATTTGTCTTCGAAGTTTGAATATAGAACTAGTATCAACGCTTCTGGAACATTCTTAAATAGTTTCGTGTACAAGTTCCATTACTCTCAAATGCACGTAGTAACGACTATCACCGATAGATGGCGGTGTTTTAAAAATCAATAACGAGTTTTTATTCGATTTATATATTTAGCTTTATCAACGGATATAAGATGCAGTGTCACAGACACGAAGCCAAGTGCGACGATTACTTGCAATTTCGTGTTCGCGTTTTTTCTATACGGAATAAATGGAAGTTTCTAGATTTACGACGTGGCAAAATCAACGTCGAGACTATAAAGCTTTTGCTTATTGGTTATGATTTTTTTTATTTAATTTATTTTTAGGAAAAAAGGCAGACGAGCTTACGATTCACCTGGCCTTGAGTGATCACTGGCACTCATGAAAACCGTTGCCGTAAAAGTAAGGAGTGCGCTCGTTTCTTGAAGGTCCAGGGTTAGTTGTGGAACGCCAACCGTCAAGATATCGAGTTGAAATCAGTCGTTATCATCAAACTTGAATCTCTTTGTACTTGGTGAGCTCGTGTCGTACGAAATGGTATCTTCCGTCGAGAAACCAACCCTGCGTCTCTTTAATGGCTTCGATTGGCTACTGTCCACGCTCAACCTTTCACTGCAGTCAGAGTCGCTCGACATACCGTTAGTGGCGTTCTTTATTATCAAAAGGTCTTTCTCTATCTCCGTCAGTTCCCTGGGCTTGGAGCGAGAGGTTCGTCTCCTGACAGCTTTGATCCTTCTCGTGGGCGAAAGTTCCACGTGTTTGCGTTTCTTGTACGTGCGTTTCGTTGGAATATCCTTTCTGTTCTTCTTCGGCTGGGGACCGTTCTGTAATCAATAAGTTATTTAGTAAATTATAATTAATTTTAGGTAACAATGAACTTTTGACTGCTTTATTATAAGTCTCAGCGAAAAAAAAATGTTAGTGAAAGACGAAGAAAGGAAATGCAACGGAGAAATCTCTAACCGAAAAATAACAGGCTACAACTATTTTTATAAATAAAAACAAATAAAAAAACCGTCAACAGCCCTATGGTTTAGGGTTCAGTTTGCGAATTGGAAGGTCGTGGGTTCGAATCCACCATTCGACTATTGAAGTGAACCATCTCCTGGCACAAGCTTAAGCCTGTTCGAATGGTTAACACGAATGTTAGTTATATTTATGAAAAAAAAAAGAAATATTGCTAGTTTTTCTTTAAAAAAAAATAAACGTTATTACACGCGGACGCCCTCTATGTATTTTTGCAGGAATATTACGAAATTGAATTAATCAGAACCTAACCAAACTCTCATCTCATCCTAAATTAGCGACGAGTACATCGTTTTTAATAAAAAGTCACCGTTAGTTATTAGGTCCTCTAATTTTTCGAAGGCAACGATGTTTTTTTTGACGAAAAATGTATCTGTTCTATATAAAATACCTGTTTAGGCTTAGCTCCAATGTACCCGGAGCATCGCTTCGCTCCACACAGACAACGTTTCTTCTCGATGCCCGCACATTGCAGGTTATAGTTGAATGTCACTTCACTGTTCTGTAAAGAGATAAGTTTATATAATCTATTCTCTATGTACTAATATTACTCCTTGGATGCCAGTACATCGATTTTTTTTAATGATGACAGACACAGATTGGCCAGAGAGGCTGGCCTGGACTACTTCACCGGATTGAGAGGTGGCATAGCTCTTAGGTTGTATACGCTAAACCTCTATTGCTAGTAACTCGACACAAGGGTTCCCCCGGTGAGGGGTAACTTCGGCTTGGACGGTTAATATGTTACGCGTAAGCATTATTGGGAAGGAACACATATACTCTCCTTGAACTGAGAGAATAACATGTGGGTGCATTATCTATGTTGATGTCCGACCTAACCTCAGAGGGAAGGGAGGGATCTGGTGACTATGGCCATTCAACATTGATGATTTTTTTTCTTCGTTCATATGATCCTAATTGTATTTATTTACTAGCGTACCCAGCCCGCTTCGCCGGGCTTGATTTTGCTTTATTTAATTTAAACAATAAACTTGATGTAAGTTTATTGTTTAGATAAAATAAGATTAAATATTTAATTTAAATCTCACAATATATTAAATTATTCATTTCTCTCCATTATTAATTCTGTCTGAGCGGGTGAAGATCATTACCTATACCCATGTACATTTATAATATATATATATATAGCGCTATAATTACCTTGAATACTTCAAAATCCTTAATTATTATCTTTAATATACTTCAGTATAGTTCGATGTGCTCCATTGTACTACAATATGGCTCATAATGACATAAATATACACAACGCATGTGTTAATACAAATTTGGGTTATAAAACAATAGTATATCATCATAGTAAACTATATTTGAAAGATCAAAAAATGGAGTGCTTCGATCGTCACCAAACTTTACAGGATTACTTGCCAGGTAAATCTGATGATTACCTGAAAGTTTCATTAAAATCGGTCCAGCGGTTTCGGAGCCTATATGGAACATATCGACACACTTTCTCTTTTATATATATAGATGTAATAAGGGTATCATTGTGCTGGCTCATCCTAATCCAGCCAAAGTCCCCAATAAAAAAGGAAAAAAAAGTATTCATTTTGTTAAAAATATAGTAAATGATCTGAACTATGCAGAATAAGCTTTACAGTACAAGTATCATGCAATAAATAAATTGCTTTAACCATTTGTTGGAAAGACTGGTATACTTACAGCTGGTATATCACGCATAGCGAACAGGCCCACTCTAACATCACCCAACACGGTCCACTTTTGCGTCTCACAGTTGGGCTCGCAGCAATGATTCATAAACCTGAAATTTAAACATGGAATTCTATTTTACTATTCTTCTTCTTGCAGTGCCATCTCCTACCGGAGGTCGGCTATCATTAAGGCTATTCAAATTTTTGATGCAGCGGCACGGAACAAGGACCGTGTGCTCATGGAGCCACGAAATACGTCTTCTTCCAGGTGGTCGTTTAACCTGGATTTTTTCCTCAGAAGATGAGTTGGAGTAGTTTCATATTTTTTTTATTACGCATTATATGATCAAAGTACTGAAGCTTGCAGTTTCGTGGTGTTAAGGACCTCCGCGTATTCGCTCACCATTTGCAATACTGTTTTGTTTGATATCTTATCCGTCCATGATATTTTAAGAATTCTCCTGTACATCCACATTTCAAAGGCTTCTAGGCGATTACTCATATTCTGGGTTAAGGTCCATGATTCTACGCCATACAGAAGAACAGAAAACACATAGATCAATGATCGATTGCAGAGAAGGTGAGCTAACTTAAGAAATGTGTTTCGCGCTTGCTCTATACATTTGATCTCCATGCTGTGATCACATTGGTCATTTACTCTGCAGCCAAGGCATTTTTTTTCTTTCAATAAGGCGCAACCACAGACTTATGTCCGTGCTCTTTTGTAATATTCTTGAATTGGTTGCTTTGGTTTTTTTTAATAAGGGTGCTACCTCTACAGTTACCACATTTTTTTTGTATATGCCTGATTTTGAAGGTGGTGCTGGAGAATGCTTTGGTTCACGCGTCGTGGACGCCCCGTTG
The DNA here is from genome assembly GCA_029286785.1 of Meandrusa payeni. Taxonomy (NCBI): domain Eukaryota; kingdom Metazoa; phylum Arthropoda; class Insecta; order Lepidoptera; family Papilionidae; genus Meandrusa; species Meandrusa payeni. Next base: position 1,467,656 of record JAGSMX010000023.1, read on the forward strand.
CATTGTTATAAGTTTATATATAATTTTCTCTCTTGATGCGTCCGTTGCCCTTGTCACCAGTCTTCCTTTGGCGTCGTCAGTCATCTGTGTAATAGACACAGCTGTGTGTCTGGATACAGCCAAGGCATTTGTTGAATTATTTGGTTTCTTACAACCAGGTCTGGTGTTGTAAAATGTTGCGATCTACTGACTATCATTTTACTATTGTCAAACATGAATTTAGACAAAAATAAATGATGCAAAAATACAGGCAAGGTCAGTGGGAAATAGAATTAACTGTAATTGCTGAAAAAAAAATAAAAAAAAGAAAAAAAAATGGCGCAGACTCAAGTAATAAGTGTATGTGTTTTAAAAAAGACTTGGCTTAAAGGTCTTGTTACCAAGCCATAAAATATTCATCAACAACAACTGTAATTACTAAATGTTTCTTCTTTGTATGATGAAATTAATATGTGAAGTAATGAAAGCTGTATTTGACAGTTCAAAAAGAGGAGTGCTCCAAACTTTACAGGATTACTCGCCAGATCAATCTGAAGATTCCCTGAAAGTTTCATTTGGATTGGTCCAGCCATTTCGGAGCCTATACGGATCAAGCCCACAATTTCAAAACTCAAATTTTCAACCATTCATTCATAGACAAAATTACTTAGCTTTTTGAGATAGGCAATGGCTCCATCATTACAATATGATTGTTATTTATTTAATATAAATAGTTTTAATATTGATTTCTTACAAAAATCAAATTGTCATCCATACATCCATTACATAGCTCTCATTCGTGTTTTGTTATTCCAAGACTGATTCTTTTTTTGTTATACCACATTTAAAGTGACTGACGTTGTATGTCGTCACACGGGAACGCTGTCGAACGAAATAGATAGTGCCCTATGTCCGTCTCCTGGCTCTAAACCTCCTCATCAATTTTGAGCCATATCGGTAAAGCCGTTTTTGAGTTATTGATTAACTAACACGACTTTCTTTTATATATATAGATATAATAACTAAATTTGTATATAATAATTATTTAATTCCGTTGTTACTTTAACATTGTACAAAAATAAAGACAAGATCTGCGGGAGATACAATTAATTGTAAATACTAAATTATTTCTTTCTTCATGTTTTTTATTACATAACTAGCTGATCATCAAAGAGGTTTCCATTTGAACCAGACGGGATTCTATGATATGACGTATGGTCTGTTTGAAGTTGTCATTCGTTGGCTGAACAATTGAACAACATTCTATCTCATTCGTTCACTTTTATTTAATGAGGTGTTATAAAATCTGATTTAAAAAAAATCTTTTACTTTATTACAAACCTTGTCCGAAAAATGAAAATCGTCCAATTTAGTGCAGTAGTGTGGCAGTTATGCGCGTATATAGACACATTCATTATTATATATAAAGATTTTAAAATTATTCCTCACCTAGCCAGGTTCCCCTTATTTAGCATCAATCATCCTCTCTTTGTCCAGTGTCAGGAAATAGTAGTTCTCATCGTATCTCGTATTTCCTCATCATCCGCCGCTTGAATTCTTCTTCGTCTATCAACTCTCCTACATACTCTATCACAAATTGCCCTGCAAGTATTTAAAAAAACATAATTTAATAATGGAATCACTGTCTCTGTCTACCCTGCTATTGTGAAAAGGATATCAGTTTATATATAGTGGAACCTCATTACGTCACCCATCTCACTTTTCCTTGCTATTGGTCCCACAAGGTGGTGGGGTCAACTATCCACTTAGCTCTATCCCCAACATCATCTTGGGAAATCTTGTACTCTCATGTCTCTTGGCATTATACTTTCTCACTTTATATTATTCCTTTTAACTCCAAAATAAATAAATAATAATAAAAAAGGAAATAGTTAATAATAAATAATTAATAAAATATTATTAATAAAGTGCAATTTTATTGTGATCATTTTTTTTAGTAATGATAATAAATCATATATAATACATATGATTTAGTAATGACCTTCAAACGCTTGAGAAGAGAAGAGAATGAATATGGAGAGAAATATATTGTGAGAGTTAAATTAAATATTTAATAATCTAAGTTGATTGTTTAAATAAAAATGAAGCAAAATCTAACCTGGCGAAGCGGGCTGAGTGCTGATATATATATATATATATATATATATAGATATAATAACTAAATTTGTATATAATAATTATTTAATTCCGTTGTTACTTTAACATTGTACAAAAATAAAGACAAGATCTGCGGGAGATACAATTAATTGTAAATACTAAATTATTTCTTTCTTCATGTTTTTTATTACATAACTAGCTGATCATCAAAGAGGTTTCCATTTGAACCAGACGGGATTCTATGATATGATGTATGGTCTATTTGAAGTTGTCATTCGTTGGCTGAACAACTGAACGTCATTCTGTCTCATTTACTCACTTTTTTTAATGAGGTTGTATAAAATCTGATTTTAAAAAAAAATCTTTTATTTTATATACAAACCTTGTCCGAAAAATGAAAATCGTCCAATTTAGTGCAGTAGTGTGGCAGTTATGCGCGTATATAGACACATTCATTATTATATATAAAGATTTTAAAATTATTCCTCACCTAGCCAGGTTCCCCTTCGGCCCAGCATCAATCATCCTCTCTTTGTCCAGTGTCAGGAAATAGTAGTTCTCATCTCGTATCTCGTATTTCCTCATCATCCGCCGCTTGAATTCTTCTTCGTCTATCAACTCTCCTACATACTCTATCACAAATTGCCCTGCAAGTATTTAAAAAAACATAATTAAATAATGGAATCACTGTCTCTGTCTACCCTGCTATTGTGAAAAGGATATCAGTTTATATATAGTGGAACCTCATTAAGTCACCCATCTCACTTTTCCTTGCTATTGGTCCCACAAGGTGGTGAGGTCAACTATCCACTTAGCTCTATCCCCAACATCATCTTGGGAAATCTTGTACTCTCATGTCTCTTGGCACTATACTTTCTCCCTTTATTTTATTCCTTTTAACTCCAAAATAAATAAATAATAATAATAATAATAAAGGAAATAGTTAATAATAAATAATTAATAAAATATTATTAACAGAGTGTAATTTTATTGTGATCATATTTTTAGTAATGATGATGAATAATATGTAATACATATGATTTAGTAATGATCTTCAACCGCTCGAGAAGAGATGAGAATGAATACGGAGAGAAATTAATATATTGTGAGAGTTAAATTAAATATTTAATGATGTAAGTTTATCGTTTAAAAATAAAGCACCTGCAGCAACAACAAAAGCAGCAACCTGGCGAAGCGGGCTGAGTGCGCTAGTATATATATATATAGTATATATATATATATATATATGAATATATATATGTCTTTACTTTTGATTAATGAAATTAATTTGTTATCAGTCATATTACAAAATCAACAGCTTATGAAATCACATCGGTCACATATTCAAGATCTAAGAATTTATAGATTTATAGAGAGTAGATTACTTTAAAATGTTAGTACCTGCTTTTATGTCTTCAAGGGTCTTCAGACCCCAGCCACGCTGAGGGGTTCGGTAAGGCACTAGTTTAGGGTACAAGCGTTTCTCAAAAGCACGGTTGTTGCAGCGATCACCGGCTCGGCACGATGGTCCGCACTCTGTTAGCAGCATTCTGGAATTATTTTAAAGAGAGAAAGATTAGAGAAGAGATTATTTTAAACAACTTCAAAAAAATCTTTGATTATTTTAATGGTCTTGCACATTCTTTAACTTTCTAAGCAAATGCTTGACTTCCCACCTGATGTTAAGTGGAAATGCAGTCCTGGATGGTAAAGCACACTTCTTAGGCTTATACCGGCTTGTGCCAGAGTCAGCATTCCTTATTCTTTTACTCCACATTGCCCGGTCTTTGGCATCCTCAATGATTAAGCTGTTAGAAGCCATGTCCTTTTGTAAGATATCCAGCTAGCGTATTATAGGCCATGTATCTCTAGAGCCAGAGACAGGTTCCATACTCCATAGGTTTCCGAAGTACATAGCTATGCCATCATAGCCGACATTCAATTTGACGCAAGTAAGCAAAGGCACCAAATTGAATGAGTCTTGCTTTTTTAAAGTTTGCATATAAACGAGCCGCGGTAGCTTAGTGTGTTAGTGGCACCAATATAATTTGTAGTTGCAATTTTATGTGCTGATTTACCACGCAATCGGCGGTGAAAGATGACATCGTGAGGAAACATAAATGTCTTAGAACATTTTTCTAAGACATGTTACGTCTGCGAATCCGCACTAGGGCCGCGTGGTGGACTATGTCCTTATACAGAGAAGGCCTGCGCCCAACAGTGGGACATAATATAGCTGTAACTATAACCAATAAAGATTTATTATTATTGTTGTGATTATTCTGATAGAAATATATTATGGCGAAACAACGTTTGCAGGGTCAACTAGTTTTTGATAGAAAAAATATTGTTATAAATTCATTACATATCAATGTAAATCATCATGAAATTAGTACATCACTAGTTTTGTAAATGGTGGAGGGAGGCTTATTCGCCTTACCTATTAAGGCACTGGGAATATGAACCGCAAGGGTCTTCCTCATCCGGGTTGCACTCGCACTGGGTCAGAGAACTTTCCTCCAGGTCCACCCGTCTCCCGCAGAGACTGCCACAGGGCTTGTTCACCTTAAGCTTGACATAATGCGGCGGTAACAGAGACGATGCAATATCCAATGATTCCTCTTCATTAGGGGTCACATCTAAAATAAACATAACTTATGTAGGGATTAAGTAGGATCTATCACTGTACATTACAATCAAACAAGTATATTTACGAGTAAAAAACATAAGCCAACTTTCTTCTTAGTATTAACGAATTATAGTAGTTAGTACGAAATAGAATTAATCAGAACCTAATCAAACTCTCATCAAACTACCCTTAAAGTACATCCTATTCTATAATATAATCCTATAATAATATTATTCATCGAAATTGGTTGGTGTGCTATTGAGTTATTCGTCCATTTGTCTCGCATATACTTGATAAAAATTTAAGACTTATATGATTTTCACATGAATCCCATTGTCAGAAAATACCCACTTTTTAAAATTCCACAGGCCCTCTGAGCATGTTCCACGGCCATAGTGAAGGCGGCATCAATTTTCGACTTCTGACTGGACACTTTCCCCGAATCGCCTGCAGAAATACCACAAAACTATACATAAGAAAAGCCAGAAGAAATGAAAAAAGTGTTATTGAATTCATCAAAAACCCAAGACAAAGATAATCTTTAACCCACTTATTACTGAAAATATACACAACCACACGTACACAATACAACCCATACTCGCGCCTATATAGATATATATATATGTATATATATATATATATATATATATATATATATATATATATATAGATATATATATATGTATATATTTCATATATGTAAGCTTTGTGTTGACATTGACAGAAGCATTAACATTTGGGTATGTAGCAGGTCAACATTCGGCTATAAGAGGGAGCCACAAGTGGGACAAAGAAAGAGATGTTTTTTTCCGTCTCAAAACTCTTGTGATATAATAGATTAAAACTCTTTGTGAATTTGCTTATTTATAAAAGTGAAAAGGACGATTCAAATTTGAGTACAAGAATAGTAAAGCATGAACCTTTAATTGTCGATTTTCTCTTTTAGATATATCACATAGTGTTTTGCTTTAAGAAGAAATATAATAGATAAAATGCATCAGCTTCCAAGATACTATTGTCTGCTTAGTTTGGGAGCCACTGTATAAGGTTTTTTTTGATAATAATTTTTCGTAATATAGTTGGCCAGGGATGCTAGCCTTTATTGCTTTATCGGATTGAGAGGTGGCACAGCTCTTAGGTCGCTTAGCCTAAACCTCTATTAACTAGTAGGTACAAGGGTCCCCCGATGAGGGGTAACCTCGGCTTGGACGGTTACTATGTTCCACAAAAACATTACGATGGGCCCAACCACGACTCGGTCGGTAGCTATTTTATTAATTAAACTATTTGAGACAATCTAAGCTATAACTTGTATGCCACTTCGGGAGTTAATAATGTGATTTTGAATTATTTGTGGCGCACATACTTGATGCATATTTAAGAATTGAATTGGACCAAATTAGAAGCATCAGCTTTCAAATTAAAAAGATCATCAAAATCGATTCACCCACTCCAAAGTTATGAGGTAACAAATTAAAAAAAAAAAACAAACAAATTCCTCCCCCTTTTTGAAGTTGGTTTAAAATAGAATATCCCTAAATCTTCTAATCCCTATGTCTTAGTTACTGTCAAATAATAATGCAAAATAAAAAATAACTATATGTCACCTTCTTGAAATGGAAAAACTCGACCCCTGTTGACCCAATAGTGATCATATTGGCCAAAGAAACGCACAACAAACTCCCCAGGAGAGTGCTTCACTGCTAGTATATTGGCAGGGATTTCTGATGGATGTAAGATTATTCCTGGCCACCATCTGTAATAAAGAAAATATCTATATATATAAAAGAGTAAGTGTGTGGGTATGTTCCATATAGGCTCCGATATGGCTGGACCGATTACAATTAAACTTTCAGGGAATCTTCAGATTGACCTGACGAGTAATCCTGTAAAGTTTGGTGACAATCAGAGCACTCCCCTTTTTGAACTGTCAAACAAGCCATACTTCATACTTTTATTTCTGACATTAACTTGAGCCCGATATGGTTTTGTATAATATGTATAATTGTTATCATTTATAAAAATTATATCGTATTTACTGATATGTACATGGGTGTACGTAATGATCTTCACCCGCTCGAAAAAAGAATACGGAGAGAAATTAATAATTTAATATATTGTGAGTTAAATGAAATATTTAATTATGTAAGTTTATTTAAATAAAATAACGCAAAATCTAGCACGGCGAAGCAGGCTGGGTCCGGTAGTGTCTTTTAAGGCAAAGAATAAACAATGAAAGCCTAGTGAGCAAAAAGCTTAAAGTTTGTACCCAGTGTATGGAGATGGGCTCACCAACTTTCATGTTCGGGACCTGTCATTTTTGAAAAGCGGAGGAAAGAGAACGCTGCAACTGTCTACCCCGCTAGAGTTAAAAGGACTCCAGATATTATTATTACAAGGTTTTCAAATGCACGTTTATATAAAAACGCAGATGGCGTTGTAATCAAGACATATGTGAATAACAACAAGCAATTTTTGTATATGAAACTTGGATATGGCAACAACGATTTTCTTCAATTTAACATGCAGAGGGTTTCGTGGGCGATAAATCGATCTAGCTAGGATTCGTTTTTAGAAAATGTCATATATCTCTCTCTAGTGTCGGTCCTTCATGTCTGAGGATCGTGGTCACCATCAGGGTTGCACCTGGAGCGGATGATTTCTGTCCAGTGCGTCTCTTACAGCACTGTAAAATTTGGAGGACGACGAGTCTTTTACTTGATCGGATCACCTTGTTGGTGAACGGCCGCGAGATCTTTTTCCTGCGGTGTTCCCAACTACGATCAGTTTATCCAGACTTTCGTCGCCTCTGCGCATTGTTTGTCCGAAATACGCCAGGATTCGTTGTCGGCATATGGTAGACAAACAAGTCTTAATTTGTAGTTGGCTTAGGATAGATGCATTATTACATAAATGTCATATGCATATGCCTTATTAGTTCAATAGATGGCGTTGCTAAGCAAAAGTCAATGTTTGGTTCGACGTTGAGCAAGAAAATCAATTGTTAGTAAAATCATTTTTAAAAAACGTGTTCATTTAAACTAGTATCTAAATATAATTTCCAAAAAACAATGCCGAGCAAAATCTTGGTCATCCATGTACATCATTAATGAAATGAAACAAACACCTGACATAAACATGCATAAATACATCTTTTTTTATTTACGAACATATTACATTGAAATAAGCACCATTTAATAGCAACCATAAAGGCAACCTTTATGTAATAGATCAACCATTTATTATTTGATAGGTATTTTATTAATTCCTGGTATTTCAGCATCCCATTTAATGTTGCACCACTAACCTGTAATGTCCGAGTTTCACCCACACCATTTCCCCATATAGCGGCAGGCAGCCTGTCTCGCAATCTTCACACATGTATCCACCTGGAAATTATACAATTTTTACTATACTCTGTACTTAAACATTTTTATGGTTACTGTTGCATTCTTGTAGAATGCCCTTCCCGCTGTCAATATTGTGATATTTATTACCCCTTTGCAGTCAATGTTCCACCATCTATTAGAAAAATGCCCCAGATTCGCAATCTCAAGATACAAACATGAGCAAACTTGTCTCCAAACAACATACAGCCGTACGAATTAACATCTATCGTCACAAAGGAACATACTACCAACACCTTCACTGAACATGTCAACTACATCATGGACAATTTAAAACAATTCAGTAACACGTAAAATAAAATAAACAAACCGTAGTGGAGGACTCATTTCCCGGCATCTACCTCAACGACATCATCCGTCGGTCTCTTTCCACCCTATTGTTCCATCAACTTTGGGGCCAAATGGACTATACGCAATAGTGACGGTAAGAGACCAGACGGTATGACTCTTATATCCTGGAAGATAGGACGGCCTTTAGTATGGGATGCTATATGCATTGATACTTTAGCATGGTCACATCTTCCAGAATCTATTGAGGCTGGTGCGGCCGCTGCAACTATAGAAAACCTCAGGCGACGCAAATATAGAAACCTCGATAGAGGTTTGATATTTGGGCCGTTTGGGGTAGAAACTTTGGGTCAGTGGGATAGCACACCACCTTTTTAATGTGATAGCTAAGAAGTTAGTCGACGCATCTGGTGACCAGAGGGCTGGCTTATACCCTGCACAGAGGCTAAGCATTGCCATACAACGTGGCACGCTGCCAAACGGCGACGGTTTGGCACAGTTATATTTTTTGTAAAATACCTATGATATTGTAAATATTTCGTTTTTTTAGTTAGTATTATGTAATAATTATATGAAAGCTACTTATATGAAGCCACTTCAGATAAAATTTTCTATATAGCGTAAAAAATTTAACAAACTCAAACAAAAACAACTCAGTTACCAAAACTTAAGAAATATTATATTCAATAATGGAGACAGTAAGGCTTGATACTAGCACTTACCCTCGGGTGGTTTTATTTTAAGGCACTCGGCGTGAAATGACGTGGGACAGTATTCACAGCATATAAGGGATCCTCCGAGAGCACAGATGAAGCACCAACCCGTGTTCACATGACATGGAACTTTTCCGGGCCTGAAAGAGAAGATATATTTATTAAATTTTTAATTAAACAAAATAAAAGTATACAACAAAAGGCAGTCCCTCACAGTCTACCCCGTGGTTAGAGAAAACATATAAATATACATACATATCAAAAAACTAAAACAACCATAACAATTATATGTAACAATAAATACATATATAAATAACTATATAGATGAATAGGGACAGAAATGGTAAATTTTAAACAATAACTTGTCTAGTTATATATTCCAGAGTAAGCGTTTAAAGGTAGCCTTATTTCCAGTTGACAGTTGTCCATTGTCAGTCAGTTGCCAGTGTGTACATACATTTGATGGCAGTAATATATTTGTATGAAGAACTGAAGTTTATTATTTAGTGTCCTATACTACTTGTATCATGTAGAAAGTAGATTTAGACTAGTAGTTAGAGCAGTTGTTTAAACATTTAGAAATTTTGCACATTTTTAAAAATACGGCTTATCTGCGGCTCCGCCCAGAAGTTCTCAACTCAGAATGCTTACACACCCACTATATTGAGCTAAGATAAGCTCAGTCAATCACGTTGAATACTATAAGAGCCGACTATCTTATGCTAGAATTTTTAATAGTCCTGGGTATATACTCTTTTGGAGTTCTCCAGGTCGGGAGACCGATCAGACAAAGTTATCTGTTATAATGTAAATATATTTTGGTATATGATAGTTATATCATAACTCACCTATGTTTATAATGACGTGGGCAGATGATATGAGATCCTGTCAAGATCTGTGTCCCAGCTGGAAGGCACTTGGTGAAGGAATGATAAGTGGCTGGACAACGAACGCAGCGTGCCAACTTATCACCACTAAATCGTGTTTTGCATCCTCTAGGGTCATCACTCACACACGTATGGCACACATGTCTCGGACATGTGACAGGTTCGAAGAATCCTTTAATCCTTTTATTATTCCTAGAAGCTCCCCCGGAGTGGAATTGAGTTTGTGGCCAATGGTCTAAGCATTCCAAGTGATAATACCTATGGCAATGAGCAACTTGGCATTTCTGCCTATGCTCTATACAATCTCGAGGTGACATAGCCGACCTACATACAAAGCACACAGGTATATCGTATTTCAGGCACTTGTTGCATTTGAAGTCCAAGTAATCCTCGTTAGTTAAATTCCGATTCTTCGATGGGAGTTTTATATCAATTATTTTACATTTCCCTGCCTCAGTGTCGCTCCAGTCGAGTTCATGTTCACTTGAATCGGAGTAATACTCGTTCTCCAACATATCGAGCATTTCTCTCATTTTGGCACATAATTGAGCTTCCAAGTTCTCAGCGTCTACGATCATATGAGATTCTGATTCGACATCCTCAATGGATATATTTTCTTCAGATGCATTTAAGTCCTGCGATTTTTCGTCGCTTTGACTGTCGGGTTCTAAGCCATTGGCATCATCTGACACTTTCTGCTTTCGACCTCTGTTTCTTTTCTTTTTCTTTCTGCCTCTAGTAGGCAACTGTTCTTCAATTACTTCAATCTCTTTTTTAGTGCAATCTATATGGAACATAGAATGGCACCCTTTACATTTGACGAGGTTTCCTGTTTTCTCACATATTTCACACACTTTTTCCCTTATTAGTCCTTTAAATAAATTTGGCTTAGCTCTAGTGAGCTGTTTAAAATATTCCTCCACTTGATCAAATTCTTCATCGGTTAAAAAATTTTCTTCCTTACGAGCCTCTTCAATATTCTCAACTAGATTATCAAGTTGTTGAGTATTGTTTAATTTCGATGTTGTTTTCGATTTATTTTGAAAAATATCAAACAACTCTAGATCATTGCCTTCATCTGAATTATATTCATTGTAACACGGTCTTACGGTCTTTCGTTTGGATTTTGGTTTAGACTCAAATTCTTCTGTACTACGACGTTCTTTCTCCACTTTGATTTTTTTTTCTTACTTTTTTTGGTTGTATCGATTCTTGTTTTAAACCTTTAACTAGACTAGCTTGTTCTATATCGTCAGTTTTTTTTCTATCAGACTTGGAATTCTCTTCATACAGCCAAGTTTTATACAAATAATTTGTTATTTCTTCTTCTGTGAGTTCAGGATTCTCGTCAATTAAAGCATCTTGTCGCAATTCCAAATACTTTAAAAACTCGGGGTCTTCGAGTTCTTTTTTGGCAATCTTAATTGCCTTTTTATCAACATGTCTATCAATTTTAAGGTCCAGGTTTTTTTTACTTTCAGAAATTTGCCCGTTTTCCGAGCTCAAAGAGCCAGAATCCTTAAAATCAATACATTTCTGATTGGAATTTCCTTTTGCATTTTCATCAAATTCGGGATCAAACTCTGAATTAGGATAATTTAAGCTTGATAGGTCGTTGGTACTACCGGAACTGAAAGAATCCATTTCTACAGTCGCATTTTTGTGAGATTGTTCGTCTGAACCACTTTTTCTTCGGTAAGCACGATTTCTAAATTATTTTGCAAATTTATGCGGGCCTGACTTGGTTTTCATCTCCTTTTTGTATTATTTCTTCCAGAGTATGGACTTTTTGCACATCAACATCTTTATTCGATATTTCATTTATTACTAAACTATCTTTTGCAAAAGCTGTTTCAACAGAACAGAGTTCTGGTTGATTTGCATAATAAATTCCATTTCTATCATCATCTATTCCCTTATTTTTAGATAAAAAAAAATTTACTTTATCTATAGAAGAGTCATTAGGATTATTGGAAGTTTGCAAGTTACAAACTGAATCATTATTTATGTTATCAACTAATTGTTCACCATTATCAGCGTTAATTTTACTATCATCTTCATTCTCACCAATGTCAGGTATACATACATACATTTGACAGTTTGATAAGCTCTCTTCAATAGGCACTGGTTTGATTTTTACAATATCATTGACATTTACAAGCATTTTTATATTTTTTAATTCACTGTCCCATTTGTCAGAAACTTTATAAGCCTGTTTATTCGTGAAAGAATTAAGTTTTTCTTCATTATGACAATTTATATCATCAGCACTAGAACTTTCGTCAGTGGAATCAAAACATTCAACTGTATTTAGATTATCTTCTGAAACCTTGTTTTCTTGTAAATGTTCATCAGCTTCTAAGGATATGTCATCATCAGTTTCTAAGGATATGTCATCATCAGCTTCTAAGGATATGTCATCATCAGTTTCTGTTTCATATTGAGATATAAAATTTTGTTTATTTGCACTATCATGATCCGACACACAACAATCTGAGTTCAGATTAAATTCTGTTTCTTTTATTACACTGCTTAGTGCTAATTCTGTTGACTTTTTCTTACATGGTGGTGTATTTATGCCAAAAAAACTGCTATCTAATGTTTTTACTATTTTGGCAGACTCGATATATAAAGCTTCTTTTTTTAAATCTTGATTTTCATCCTGTTTAGATAAATAAATGTTATTGCCTGCTATTTCTGGGTTTGCTTTAAGCAATTTCGCGTCAAAATCTCTGGACATATTACCCGATTCAGCTATGTTTATACGATTTTCTTTAACTTGATCATTTATTGTTATATCTTCTAAATTAGTCATACTAACATACATCTCTTCCTCTTTCTCACAATGTGATATTGAATCCACACTTGTACTATTATTACCAGTTTCTATACCTTCATCAATATATTGTTTCACATCTTCACTGTTACATTCATCATCAATTTCTTCAACAAAAATGTTCTCGTCTTCTAAATTATTTTTAGATAGTGATTCTATGCTTACTTTAGCTATACTATTTTTTTGTACTTTTACATCAAATAAATCTATCTGCATCGGTTCAATGTTACTTAATTTGGTAATGTCTTCATTAACCGTCGCTAATGAAGAATCTAATTTTGTTTCATTTTCAACTGTCAGTAAAACATGCCGTGATTTTTTTGACGTGTTTTCATCAACTATTTTATTGTACATACCTTCTAACTTATTTCTAGAGTCAGTATTAGGTCCCATTTGTCCATCGCTATAGTTTTCTTCGAGATCTTCTGCATTTACAGAATCCACTTTATCATTAATGGCTTTATCTATATATTTATTACATTCCTGGTGATCTGGCTTACTATAATCATGTTCGTTTTGATGAGATAACAATTTGCTTCCACTTTCTCCTTGAGATTCATTTCTACGTTTTTTAAGTGTAAGTGACTTTTTAGAAAAAGTTTCCTTGGCTGCTGATCTTTTTTGTTTATAATTTTCAAATTTTGATTCTTTATCAGTTTTTAAGGCACTTTGAGATTTAAAAAAAGATTTCTCTGGGGTTTTTGATTTTGCTTTCTGCAACCAACGATCCATATGAGACTGTCTTTGAATTTTTGTTATACCAGTTTTCGCTGCCATGTTATCTAGACAAGCTGTCACGACCTCTGATACATCTAAAGATTTATTTCGCGTCTTACTCTTAGAGCGTTCACTATCGTTGGTTTTAGTGTCGTCTTCGGAAAACAAAGTATCATATAAACTCTCGCTTAAAGAAACGTCACTGTTTGTCCTTGTTACTCTTTTGCTCTTTTCTATTTTCGGCGTGTCTTTAAAAGACCTTGATTGTCCTAACATGTCGCGTAAAATTTCAATTCGAATCCTTTTTGGCTCACGCAGCAAGACTTCTGCTTCTTCCACTGATACTGTCCATTGGGATAGTTTCTTTTCTGATACAAAGAAGGCTGCATAGAATCTTGGATCTCGTTTTTTTGCCTGGAAGTATTAAAAATTACAAATGTATTATATCTATATATTGAGAGTGCTGTGGTACCCCAGTGTCAGGGGCGGTCGGCTAAAGTTGCATAGCAACCCAAGTTCACACACAGTGTCAGAACCACTGAAATTGTTTTGTTGCAATTTTAGGTGCAGATTTAGCATGTGAAGGAAATTATATGGAAACTTACATGTGTTAGAAAATTTTTTAAGACAAAGTCTGAATGATCCAATCACAATTTTGAATTTTTATGCTGTTTCGGACTTTTATATATGTATATAAAATTACTTTTACCTCAGATGTAAATCGTTCTCTTGTAGTTTCAAACTCAAGCTGACCCATAAACTTCCTTAGCATATTGTCCACTATCCATCCACGTCGTCCATTGTCTCCAAAGAATGTTACATGCAGGATGTCGCGTTCTATTCGACCATACCCTGAAAATAATTATAAATAAGTTCTCTCCCACATACTAAAATATAACCCACTACACAATTATCTCTGCCTTTGGATTGCCTCTATGTTCTTGCTGACAAATCAATGAACATCACCATGATCAACCTGCTTCAGTCCACAGCTGGACATAGTAATTTGAAGATTGTACACAGAACTGAGAACAATTCTCGGCTACTCTCATATAGTTCCTGTAAGCCGACTTGTAACAACTTAGTCAAGCTTAATTAAAAGGTTTTTTTTTTAATGAAGAAGTTTGACAACGTAAAATCAATTATTAATATATAAAGACTAGCACCTGTGACTGGACACTATACACTCAGTAAGTATATTGCAATATGGTGCAGACTTCTCAAATAAATGTTTTTTACTGTATACACATTCATATGTTTATGCAAATGTACATATGTAAATAATTGAACCTCTATTGATAAGAAATTTAATTTCAAATTATTTAAATATATATTATTATTAAATTTATAATTTTAGCAAGTTTAAAGTGAGTAATTTAGGCAGCCATATCTGTATTTCAGCCATTGATCTATCTATAAAAAATGACCTTTTCTTCACCCCAGTAACCAGTAACAGATAACTATATATATTTAAAAAGAATGCTAGCAATATTTATTGATTTTCGTATTACTCAAATTCTTGTTAACCATTCCAACTAAACTTGTGGTAGTAGCTAAGGTCCAACATACAACTATTGATGCAAATCAATAGTTGCGTGGTGGAACCTATGACTTAATGTTTCACAGACTGTACACTAAGCCATTAGGCTATTAAAGCTTCATACTGTTTTGCATTATTCATCCACCCTTCTACCCTGTTTACACATTCATTTCTACTTTCATCTACTTTTTTGTACTTCTAACATCAATTTTCGTGTGTAAAAAGCTTATCTCCACTTCCTATATAGACACCTTTACTTATATTTGCATATGAGAAAAGCACCAAACATTCCCAAAGGAACAAAATAATATACAAACGAAAAAAGTAGTATCATACATAATCACATAATTTATGATCATTCAATTCAATTGTGAAGTCTATATGATGTGGTTTATATAAAAAATGAGTGGGCTTTAGACCACACAACTTACAAGAAAAGATCTTTAACTCCATTTAAATGTATCAATGTTCACATATGTATAATATATATGCAATATTGAGAAAGAATATTTGTGCTCACATCTCTCTCTCTTGGCTTTAACTTAATATATAAAATGTAAACTTCTCTCTTTCTATCTTTAATAACTTATATCTCCCTCTCAACATCCTTTCAACTCGCCTTGTCACACTTTTCGCAACGCATTCAGCCATGCCCAAGTAAAGCATGTAAATAAGTTTTACTTCAATGATTGTAATTTAGACACCAGCTTTTTGTTGGCACATTGTTAGCATTCAAAAGTCGCATGAGTTCAATAAATTGTTTTTTATACTGCAAGTGTTGTAAGAGAACATTGTCAGAATACCAGTAAATGAGAAACATTTTGAATACATATATGTCCCGAATAGCACTGCGGTGGAATATGACCAATTGTACGATATTCACTTGTAAATATAAAAAAAAAAGTAAAGTACAAAATAAAATTTTAAAAATTATTTTAAATCTAATGTGTCAGAATAATTTCGTAAATTGTGTTACACAGCCATGCATAATCAATTTTTTTACTCCTGATAAAACATCTGAAAGTTGACTTATTTCACAAAGTTGGTTGAAATGTAGAAAGCAAATATAGCAATTTTAGTGAAGAGATAAAAAAAATATAATCCAGTATTATATCTAAGATGTTTTTTGGTCGAATATGAATCAAAACCCACTACAAACATTAAGTGTATGGTAGTTTGTCTAGCATTTAATTTTAAATCTATTTCTTTGAGTAATTTTCACAATTGATTTTAGTTATAAGATGGTAATGTTATGCTTACACTTTTTTTTCACAAATAATCCACTTGCAGGATCTCTTGTTACAATACAAGGCCAGAAAGGATATGAACCCATTCTAGCCCAGGCCAAATCCCCAACTTGATGTTCACATTTCGCTTCAATATCAAAAATCTCAGTTTTTGTAGCAGTTTTAACATCCTTGATTTCTCGTTTCTTCTTTTTATTTCCATCAAAATCTAAAGTCTTCACCACAGAAGATGTGTCCAGGAAACCATTTTTCTGCTTTCCACAGTTATATTTCTCAGAAGACCTTTCTAAAATGTTGCCTAAATGAGTTGATGGTTTATTAACTTTTATGGGTGAAAAAATATTTTTTATCAATGGTATTGTCTCTTCTTTATCTTTTTCCTTGCTTTGAATTATATCTTGCCTTACATAGACTTTAGGAAACTTTTTAGCTGGTGAAACAGTTTTTTCTTCTTCACACCCAAAGCGACTTAGTGACATATTTTCATTGTAAATATTCTCTATTTGATTTTCCAGTTTGTTTTCAATAACTAATGATCGTTTGGAAGTTTCCATTCTTATTGGGGAGTTTGAAGCATGCATTTTGTAAACTGGTGACTTAACTGGGGTCTTTTCAAATTTGGGTGATTTTAAAGACTTTGTAATAGATTTCTCGGAATCGCTAGAGTCGACATCTGTTTTGAGCCAACGGGCTCTGCCATAACGACTGGTACTGCTACTCTCCCCATTTGTTATAGGAGAAGTCACTCTTGATGTTAAACTTGTCTCCAACTGTCTTTCAACAAGAGATCTCTTTCTTGGTTTAATCCTGACAAAACTTGGACTGCCAACATATTTAATATCTTCTGCGCTCAAATTATCGTCCGACTCGTCCATTGCGGGCCGATATAAGTCATTCAGGACCTGAATTAGGGCACTGACGTAATATCTTCAAATCCGTGTCGCCGCCAGAAATTTCGATAGAAATATTTATATATACTAATTATTGTACATAATAAATGCTAAAATAGAATCAGAGTTATCCAAATTGATTAGATATTCCCAAAAATCTATACAAGTTTAGGCTGAAACAAAAGAAACAAAATGAAGTTGATTCAGTGTCAGCTAGGTTATTGAATTATTCACAATAAACGAATCGTTTTAAGATGCCTAGTAGAATTTTTATGTACACGAAATCTACATATGTACAATACTATGACGCTACGCAAATTCAATGTCTTCCGAGCATAATGATTGCACACCAACCCGACGGATGGGCAAAACCAATTTGTTAGTATGAGTCTAGAGTCGGAAACTTAATTTTCATTTTAACAAATCAGTTTTAACCGATATAAACATATAAATTACAGTTTCAGAACTACTAAAGCACACAGGACCCTAAACAATTAAAAAAAAGGCCAACGTTCTACTACCATTCTAGCAATGTCTTATTTTGTTCGGAACTGGGACCCTCTATAAGTGTCATCCACGCGCCATTATATATTTATTATCGAGAAAGAAACGAAAAACTTACAACAACTATCTTGTTTAATTCAATAATAACCACTACATATAATAAAATTAGTATAAACACACTAAATAGTAAATAATTTCACTTGATTTATAATTTTCAATACAATATAAGTTCAACGACGCCTGATGCCGCGAAAAATTACCACAGAATGTTATGAATGTGTGTGTCAAATCGTTTGTTAGTGTGTGTTCTGTTTATGGATCGCTAATGTAAATAAAAAATTGTGCATGTGTTTAAATGTGCACACACAAGCAACTGCATAAGTTTCAGTTCAGTTTCACCTCTTTATTTTACTAATAGATTATGATTTATCTGGATTCTACTTTCAAAATCTTTATATTTTAAATACGTTATTTTTCTAGTTCTTGACAAATTCGGTTTAATTAAAATATTAATAAAGTAAAATATATTTACCAGTCTTTTTATCTTTTTACCAAATGTAAATTTTTTGGAAACCTAATTTCTGTCTTTTAAATAAACATTAAAATAACCTGAGACATTTTTGTAATTTAAACTTAAGCCTAACATTTAACTGATATAGCTGTCTTTTGATGCTCTTTAGCGACCCTATATGACCAACTAATTTTTAAGAATGTATAGAAATGTATATAAAGAAAAGGTGTTTTAAATTATATTGGACAGCCGCTTACATTATAATTGAAATCGATTTTTTCTTCTTTGAAGAAAGTCGGTTAATAGAATCGATATACACAATGCAATGACAATTACTGTCAAAAGACAAAACCTACTGTGCTATTGCTTCTTGTAGCTTCTAGAGCAATTATACTAGAGTTGTGGGTTGATTTAAGCAAGTTTTGTAGGGTATTTTGTATATGCTGAAATATTACATATTTGTGATAATTTAATTCCAAAGTAATTCGCCTACCACTTAAACAATCCATAAAAATGTCAGGGATTGTTAAGCCCAAAGATAACAGCAAATCAGAACCTATAGCATACAGTGATGCTGCGCTCAGAAATAATGCAGCGGTAGTTGAGTATTGTAGAACTTCCATGGCTGCGTTGTCAGGATCTACTGCTGGTAAATAAAACATAACGATAAAGTAAATATCTATTAGTTTCAGCTAATTGTGTAGGTTATAAGGTAATATTAGTGAAAAACCCCATTGAACTAAGATGCTACAAAATTGTATTTAAAGCTAGACCCTAAGTCTTTTAAGTGTATCAGTTTTTTATGTTGCTTAAATAGACTAGCTCAACCGGAGAAGTTTGTCTTTTACAACCTTACTAAACAACACAAGCAAACCAGTCATAACCATAATTGTAACTTCAATATTGTGTTTATTTTCAGGAGTTCTTGGACTCACTGGATTATATGGCTTTGTATTTTACGTCCTAGCAGTAGTCGTCTTATGGGTGATGTTTTTGATTAAAACTGGCTCAAACTGGCATAAATATTACATTTCTAGACAGAGTTTGCTGACAAATGGATTCTTCGGTGCTCTATTCACATATGTATTGTTTTGGACTTTTATTTATGGAATGGTTCATGTATATTAGTTTAATTTATTAATATAGGTACATAAATTGTTATTTATTAAAAATAACTGAAATGTTTTCAAATATCTTCTAATTGTTTGTGTATGTATTAAAATGTAATAATAGTTGCAAATTGATTTAAGTCTATATCAAAACATATTATATGGAATCTTTGATGGCCTATCGTGATAACATGATCAGAAGTTGTAAGTGATAAAATACCATTACTCTGTATAATAAGACCAAGCTAATAAAATATTGGGGGCTACGATTTCTTCTTGTCTTATTTTTCCTGTGCACTAACTACATGAATTATAATGATGTAATATTATTTAAAAGTTACAACCTATATATTGATGCTGGAAAATCAAAATGATTATGTTCACCAGAGTCAACTTTTTTTCTCTGATTCTCTGATTTCAATGTTGTAAAAAAGTGAAAATGGCCATATGTGTCACTTACTACGTTTTTGCTTTCCAGTGTCGATATTATATATTTATCCCACTGTTGGGCAAAGAGTATAAGGGCATAGTACTCCACACGGCCCTAATGCAATTTGGCAGACTTTACATGTCTTAGGACATTTTCTCACAATGTATTCTTTCACTGCAGAGCATGTGTTAAATCAGCACTTTAAATTGCTGCAAACAAATTCATTAATGCCGCCACCGAAGATAGAACTCGGGTTGCTAGTATACTACACAACTTGGGATAACCACCCGGGCACTGGGCTACCATGGCTCGAGACTAAATATTCTTACATGGTATTTATTGTTAATTTTCTTATTGTACTATCTTCTTCATTGAGTATTCAGTTTATTATTTCTGGAGATTGCAACTGTTTTGTTGCTTGCCGATACTCTTTCATCTGCTTTTTTTAGGGCATTTCTAGTTAAGACATGTAAGAGCTTCACGCCTGTAGTAGTAATGGGCAGGTGACCTGTGACTGCCTGGCTTCTACCTAGCCTAATTTATCAAAACTATACAAAGGTTAAGCCTATATTAAAACATTTGCGCTTAAGATATGGGGTATACACTGAATGTAAATATATAATATGGAATAAATATATAATGGAATATATACACACATACACATATACACTCACACACAGTAACGCAGGTAATGCAATTTTTATTTCCTATTAATTTGTTTAATTCTTTTTTATTATTTTTTAATATGATGTACATCCTTAGTTAACACTGAAAAAAAATGTTTTATATAATGTAAATTTATAAAAGGTTAGATCCTGAATACGTTACTGAAATATCTATTATAATTCATAAGCTGTTGATTTTGTAAAATAATAAATAAATAAAAGAAATGATAAAAAAATTATACAAATAGAGTAATAGACTGTTGACAGAGTTGGCGGAAAATAACCCTAGCGCTGAGTGAAACGTGGAAATTATAGCTGGGCAAGTGTACAGTCGTACGCAATTATTAATTTCTTTAAATTACGAATAAAGTGTTTTTGTTTGTACTTTTTATAGTGGCATATTTACTATTTATTTGCTGCCAACTATACAAAACTGCTTAGTCAGTGTCTCAGATGTCAATAGCCTTTAAGAAGTGAGTGGATTGCTTGTTGTTCCACGTAAAAGATGGAATTGCAGTTTAGCGTTCACCTCTGTATACATGTAAAAATGTATTTCATAAATTACGGTTATTCTAATATTTAATACAGCGATATTGTATTGTTTTGGTTATGTCAAATAATTATTATTATACAAGTCAGAATTTATTGTCTTTTATTTTTATGATAATACAGACTCATTATAAAAATTAGAATTCATAACATTAGAAATTCTTCTACGTATAGTCTGAATCTCGGAAACGGCCCAACGATTTTAATCAAATTCAGCATACAGAGGTTTCAGGGGCGATACATCGATTTAGCTAGGTTTAATTTTTGAAAAATGTTTTTAGTTGAAGCTTTTATGACCTGGTTTAAAACGCATACACTTAATTCATATGTCTAAAATGAAAAAAAAAAAAAATGTCATTTTTATCCCTGTATAGGTCAATAGATGGCGTTGCTAAACAACAAACAGTGACTCGTGAGTTTGACGTTACACCAAGAAAATCAATTTCAATCAAAACTATTTATAAGTTGGATTTTTTTTTTTTTTTTTTTTTGATGACGAACTACACAAATTGGCTAGAGAAGCTGACCTTGACTGCTTCACCAGATTGAGAGTTAGCATAGCTCTTAGGTCGCTTAGCCTGAACCTCTATTGCTAGTAACTCGACACAAGGGTCCCCGGTGAGGGGTAACCTCGGCGGACGGTTACTATGTTACGCGTAAGCATACCGATCCGAGGGCGCCCGAGAGAATGAACCACGACTCGGTCGGTTGCTATTTCACGGATAATCTAAGAGACATTCAAAAGCTTTTTTGTTTTTTGTTATTTGTGGGAACATACCTGACCGCGTAATCGTCCCCCGGGGGAAGGACGAGTTATGTCGGGCCCTCACCGACCAAACCCACAAGATGTTCCACCATCGTCGCATTTGGCGGGTCTGCGGGATCGCTTACGCACGCACCGCGGCCCCGCCTGCGACTCGGATGCCTTGCGGCATCTCGTCCCGGGGAGGACAAGCCTCCCCTCACCGCCCTCCAGGCAAGGCGCGCCGGAACATAGGACGCGCCTTCCTCCACGACCTCCGTAAGCGGGTGATGCACTCCCCGAGTCCATCACCTGGAGGCCTGGGGCCGAGAATACGAGCTCCACCTCGCCTTCCCAGCCCCCAGCGGCGGATAAGATGTTTGGCTCCGCCGCCGACCACACGGTCGCGGCGGGAGAGTCGCCCTCCCGCCGAAGCCCCACCACGCCGCAACCGCGGTGCAGCACCGCTTAGTCGCGGGGATAGGGCGAGTGGCAACGCAACACCAACACTCTTCCCCGCGACTCCACCCCGGCCACGAAGGGCGGACAACCGCCCCCCGCAGCCCTCCGACACACTCGTGGCGGACTCCAAAAGCCCGCCAGGTGCTGCCGCCTCGGCCGGCCCTTCCACGCGGGCCGGCGTGTGGGTTCCTCTTCGCTTCACCGTGGGTGTTGGGGGCCACTCCACGGTTACTGAGCCCCTCCGGCACGACAAGCCGGGAACCCTTCGGGGGGGAACATTCGAAAGCTAAACTAACTTTGAGTGCCACTTCGGGAAGCGTTCGCGCTGGGAGAAGAAGTGGCCGAAGAAACTCCAGCAACGCTCCTAGCATCTAAGGGGTGGGGCCTGCCCATAAAATAGCGGTAACGCGCAAGGATTATTCGCAACCTCCGATGGTCGCGAATGGACGCTTTGTGGATTTGTAGAGATCTAGCCTGTGCAATGGTAATCGCGTCGTCCGGATCGTCAAGAACGTGTCTCGGCCTCCGGGCGACGCGACGGAATTTATTATAGGAAGGCTTATAAGTGGCGGCACTTACAAGAAGTTTGTTAGAATGTTTGGTGGCAGTCTCGAAAAACCGTCGAGATGCCTGCTTAAAGAATTGGGCTATTGTCGGTAACCCTGTATCAACGTGGAGCTCGCGATTACGTACGAACCACGGCGCACCCGTGGCTCGTCGCAGAAAACGATTCTGAATTACTTGTAACCTATGGATATGTTTATGGGCGGCATGCGCGAAGACCGGGCTCGCGTACGTCATAACGGGACGTATAACTGCTTTGTAAAGTGTCACCTTATTACGGAGGGACATTTTACTTTTCTTATTAATGAGGTGATATAGGCGACCCATAACGTTTGCCGTTCGCGGCCGCCCGGTTCCTAACTTGGTCTACGTGAGGGCCGAAGCAGAGTTTGGGATCTAATACGACACTAAGGTATTTGGTTTGTGTAACCCATGGAATAGGGGTACCTAGAAGTTGGACGCAACGAGGTGGAGACTGAAGACGCCTCGTGAAGTACATGGCTGCGCTCTTGGCCGGGTTGATTTCTATTCTCCATTTCCGAAACCAATCCCTAGGGCATCGGCCGCGGTCTGGAGTTTAGCCAAGTTGGACGTGTCATATAGTTGCTTAGTGATCAATAAATAAATTAATCGATATTCGTGTCGATATATTTTATTCGGTTGAAACAGACAATGGTAGAACATACAGAAGAAATAAATCACAAAGTTTCTAGCAAAAAGGTAGAAGTCGCGAATGGAATATAGAGTTATACGAGCCATACAATCTAGAGGTTTTATTTGTTGTTGATGAATATTTTATGGCTTGGTAACAAGACCTTTAAGCCAAGTCTTTTTTAAAACACATACACTTATTTATTACGTCTAACATGAAAATGGTAAAATGTAAGTTAGATGATCCCCTCTATGAGCCCTGCGCCATTTTTTTTTTCCAATCTAGAGGTCATTTAGGTTTGGCACAGATATTTTTTCTAAATATTTTGTAAAATAACTATTATATTATAAATATTTATCTTTTTAGTTAGTATTATGTATTGTATTATATGTATAGTTTAGTTCTATTATAAAATTAAAACAATCCCTTTGATACGAATTTCATTATGATGAAAAATGAATAATATTTTTCGAGTTTCATCAAATAGAAATATTTTCAAAAACCAGTACATTTGATTTATAAAATAATATATTTGAAATTATCCGAAAAAAATGGCAGATAGTCAATATATAGTGATTTCAATGTTCCCATTTCTGCATTAAACTCGAATTTCGACAATAGGGCGACATTATATAGATATTAATAATAATATAGCCGATGAAACATAATTATTTCATTGAAAATTGCTAGACTTATATTTATTAATATTAAGAAGTCGTAGCCATTTCTTTATCGTGTCGTCGCATGTAAAGTGATTCAATGGAAACTACATTACAGCCACTGGCGACGTAAATTTAGTTAAACTAGTTAGCCGACCGGGAGCTATTAGTTGTCTATCACAGCGTGATAGCTTGGAAATTGGCAACATTATTATCGTATAGAAATAAGCTGTGAGATACAGTCCAGTGTTTCTTACACACATGTCTATAAACAAACATTATATATGCGTTACTAAGAAGTAAGTTTTAGGAAAGGACGTCTATTCACATGCATAAATATTTAGCAAATAAAAGGAAATCTTTGGTTTCGAGCAGGCACATGTATCTTGGACGCCAGATACGCCTGATTATCATCATCATCATTTCAGCCGTAAAACATCCACTGCTGGACCTAGGCTTCCCCAACGATTTCCAAAAGGACCGGTTGTAAGCGTCCCGCATCCAGCTGCGTCCTGCGACCTTTATGAGGTCGTCAGACCACCTTGCCCCACACTGACGTCCCACACTGCTCTTGCTAAGTTACTATCGATAGAGGTTTTTTTTTATACCTGTAAACTAGCGCTTGACCATGATCCCACCTGGTGTTAAGTGGTGATATAGTCGAAAGATGGTACGCGCTAGTTTAGTAAGTGCCTGTTCACTCTACTGTTGAAGGCTCCTACATCGTACTTGGACGGAATTACTGAGGCAGGCAACTTATTCCACTCCTTTGCTGTACGCACGATGAACGATGACTCAATTCGCTTCGTTCGCACGCGCGGAACGGAACATCGACTATAAAAGGGTGTAGACCCGCCGAGTGTCTAAACGTCCGAAGGTAGAATAGGGATGGGGGAATTAACTCGTGTAAAGGTTCAGGTTAAGCGACCTAAAATCTATGCCACGTCACAATCCGTTGAAAGCTTCGCTAATCTATGTAGGTTAGTCAAAAAAAGTAATTATTTTTCTTAAATTGTCAAGACGGAATGCATACATAACACCGGCTAAAAGTCGAAAAGGCAACCTATGAATGTATAATGATGTACATTATTTAAATTGTCGTTCCAATGCTGGTATGCGTTCACCTCTCCGTCGTGTGGTTGATACAATAAGTACTTCGCAGATGTTGATTTGTTCACATTGCCTACTACTAAATTTAAAATAAATTTATTAAAGACAGCTTAATTAGTTTGTAAGGATTTATCGGTTCAGTTATAAGTAATTTTTTCTTTAATTTTTGCTATAGTATATTTATTAGTTTTTATTTGCACATAAAACAAGTGTACAAAAAGGCGGACATATTGCCAGAAGGTATTCTCTGCCAGTCTACCTTAGGGTTATGTAAAGACAAAGTTAGAGGTGCTACCTTAGAGAAAAAAAAAGTAAAATAACACAAATATAAAGATATATTATATATTTATATATAATTATAATGAGTAACAATAAATATAAACATACAACTACATAGATCCAAATGTAGATGGATTTAGGGACAGAAATAGAAAAATTTATAACAATTCCTAATTTATTATTTCTCTAATTTTGTCTAATTACATATTTTTTTATTATAATTATATAAATTGTCGCACGAAAGTGTTGCACGTTAAAATAATAGCGATAATATAATAGATAAGCTACATATTTTATTTGTATTAAGTCCTTTATAAGTTAAATTGTACCATTGTTTATTGTCCCAAATAAAGAGAAAAAAAATACAGGCGATAGTAACTAAGGTAATTTTAATCTTGATGTATATAATCAAGTAGATTATGAAAGTGGGCTTGTACGTACACCAAAAACACTTAGCGTTTCAACCTCTGACGAGGATTTAGTGCGGTTGCACACAGCGCAGTTTTAACGCTGAACACTTCATAACGTCTGACAGATTTACTGCTGGAGAACGTGCGCGCGGTGTTAACTTTTACAGGATCTTTTCACTTTATTAAAAATCTTAACGATTAATAACAATAGTAAAGTTTTATGGTAGCTAAAATTTTATGCAAACCCTATTACTATCGTCACCCCTGGACATCGAGACTGCTCTTTGTAAATGACATTTCGGTATGAAATCAACCTAATACAATTCAATTGTCAGTTTGCCAAAACACGTAATCTACTAATTTATTTTTACTAGCGTACCCAGCCGTATATTTTGCTTAATTTTATTTAAACAATAAACTTACATCATTAAATGTTTAACTCTGACAATATATTAAATTACCCTTTCCTCTCCGTATTCTTTTCGAGCGGGTGAAGATAATTTCCAACACCCATGTACATATCAGCAGCATCAGTAAACGGATACATTCGCGGCGCTATAACTTACCTATAATACTTCAAAATCCCTAATTATTATCTTTAATATACTTCAGTATACTTTATTATACATCTACATACTCTAATGACATAAATATACACAACCCATGTGTCATTACAAATATGGGTTATAAAACAATAGAATATCATCATAGTAAATAAAAGCTGTATTTGACAGTTCAAAAAGAGGAGTGCTCCGATCAAACTTTACGTGATTACTCGCCAGGTCAATCTGAAGATTCGCTGAAAGTACCCACACACTTTCTCTTTTATATATATATGTAGATATGAAACCAGCTGACCCGGCAAACTTCGTACCACCTTACTTTTTGTGATAGTAGTTCGTAGCAGAACCTCAAAGAGGTTTCGATTCGGACAGGATTCTATGATTGACATTTATGATATGACGTATGGTCTGTTTGATGTTGTCATTCATGCTTGAACAATTGAACGTCATTATGTCCCTCGTGTCGAGTTACTAGCAATAGAGGTTCAGGCTAAGCGACCTAAGAGCTATGCCACCTCTCAATCCTGTTCTTCTTCCCCTTCCACTTCTCTGGCCAATCTGTGTAGTTCGTCTTTAAAGAAAAAAAATACTGCTAATTATTTGCGACATAGTGAACATCGCAAAATCTTATCAGTTATAAGTGATAATTCAAATTAGGGTATTAAATTTTATACATAGAGAGAAAATTACAAGATAATACAGTTGTTAACAAAATAAATTCAATTAATTAATTCACATGAACATCTTATAAGCGTTTATTACAAAACGTCAAAGAAATTGCGTTTAACCGGATTATGGTGTGCGTTGGGAAACAATGTCGCTTGAAAATTCCTTTAATTTCCCCAAGGTGTCGCGCTACTCGTATTTGTGCCAATAAAAAGCAGCGTCCTGATTAATTAATGCTTCAATTTTACTTTACACTGAAATTTTTGATTTTCAACCGACTTCAAAAAAGGAGGAGGTCCCCGCAAATTTTAGTATGATTAAGTTGTTATGTGTTTCTATAAAAGGTCGTCATATTTTACACAGGCACGTAAAAGTTTCCAATAGCTTGACGAAAGGAAGTGTTGATCGTAATACAGTCATACGTTCGAGTTCAATGGCATAATAAAATCCGAGTATTATCGATAACATGTTAAAATTTAACGTCTCCTCTCTATGCTGTGTATAAGGATTGTATTACCTGTTCCTACTTTTCATCAGTGCGGTTGAAGAGACAGCACTATCGATACTAGTGGTTTAATGGTTGTGCCGGCACAAATAAATTTGTCGTTGCAATTTTATGTGCTGACGGTGAAGGAAAAGGAGGAAACATACATGTATTAGAAAAAAATTCTAAAAAATTCTGTGACGCGTGGCGAACTTTTTTTTTTTTTTACCCCTATACTCTTTTTAAATAGTACGCTTTTGCCCAACCGTAGGGCATATTAATCTATATATATATTTTAATCGCTATCCTTGTTCCACTCGTTTATTTATAGATTACTAGCGTACCCAGCCCAGCTTAAATAAAGCAAAATCTAGGGCAAAGCAAAAAAAATAATAATTTCTCTCCGTATTATTATTTTTTTACATCATTAAATATTTAATTTTACTCTCACAATTTATTAAATTAATCATTTCTCTCCGTATTCATTCTCTTCTCGAGAGGGTGAAGATCAATACCTACAACCATGTATATATCAGCAAACACAATATCTTACCCGTAGTAGTAGTATCATAGTAAATAAAAGCTTTGACAGTTCAAAAAGAGGAGTGCCCCGTTCATTACCAAACTTTACAGGATTACTCGCCAGGTCAATATGAAGATTCGCTGAAAGTTTCATTGAAATCGGTCCAGCCGTTTCGGAGCCTTTTTTATAGTTTCTAAGCAAGTGCTTGACTACGATCCCACCTGATGTTAAGTGGAAATGCAGTCCCGAATGGTAAGGCGCACTAGCTTAGTAAATGCCTATTCACTCTACTCTTGAAAATACCCACATTGTATTCGGAAGGAAAGACAGACGCGGGCAAACTATTCCAATCCTTTGCTGTACGAAGAATGAAAGACAAAGCAAATCGCTTCGTTCGGGTTTGAGGGATGTTCACAACAAAAGGATGAAATCTCGCAGTGCGTCTAGAAGTCCGATGGTGGAAAGGGGATGGGGGAATTAGATCATGTAGTTCCTGAGCACACTCTCCAAAATGCAATCTGTTGAAAACCGAAAGGCTAGCTACCTTACGCTTGTGCTCAAGACTGAGCAGATTGATTTCAGCTGCGTCACCAAATAGCCTCTTAGGCCGCCTCTCCACCGAGTCCAAGCCTATATGGAACGTACCTACACACTTTCTCTTTTATATATATAGATTACATAACTTCACCATCATTTACAACGTGCTCGGCGGTGAAGGAAAACATCTACATAACTCTTTCTAAAACATCAATAAATCAACTCATATGTAAAGCCTGCCAGTCCGCACTAGGGCCATTATCATCTTCACATAACAAGCCACACTTCCTTAAGAACCAATTTCTCGCCCTACCAATCGATCTTCATATAACATCTAATTCATTAGGCGCGTACAATTTATTCGTATTATAGAAATATATAAACAAAACCCAATAGGAATAGAAATCGACTTCAGAAGTAAACACACTAATAAATGATTCAGACAAAATGGCCGGGCTGAATTATTATACGTCCATTACAACGAGGCCTCATTCTTGTATGTATTTTGATACGTATTTGTACTTATACATTTTGTTCGTTCATTAAAAGTAGTGTGGTTGGAGATAGATCGGCGAGTGTGCGGAGGTTTTGCATGACCTAACCCTAACCCCCCTCCCCTTTCCATCACCAAACGACTAGGCGCGGCGAGCAGTTCCACCCTTACGTCGTAGACATTCTATCAACACGCACGTAGCGATTTGCCTCCACCTTCCTTATGCGGACAACTAAGGAATGGAACTCTCTGCCGCGTTCAGTCTTTCCCCACGGGTACAATCTGGACACCTTTAAGTCCAATGTAAATAGACACCTTATAGGCTCACGTGCTCCATTCTAGGCTTCATCTTCGCCTTCCATCAAGCAAGATAGAAGCCAAACGTGAGCCTATTAAGGATAAAAAAAAAGATTGAATATTGAGACAGAGTTTCAGCAACGGTTTTTAGAGTTTCGTGAATGGGCCGCCACAACCCTGGAATCATTATTTCAGCTGCAAAACATCTCCTGGACATAGGCCTCCCCCAACAAGTTCCAAAAGGACCGGTTGTAAGCCGCTTGCTCTAGCTGCGTCCTGCGGCTTTTATTGGACGTCCTACGCTGCGCTTCCCGGTCTGTCGTCTCCAATCCAACGGTCATCTGTTCTACGTGCTATGTCGGCATCCTAAAATATCGCAGAGAAATTTAAATACCCACTACTAGAGTAGCTAGTCAAATCCTAACGGCCTCAGGACGTGTTTTTAAAAAGAAAACAAAGAAGTTTAAGACGTCTATTCGTTACAGAGGGCAACTTAATTCTAACTTATTTTAATTAAACCTAGTCGTTACGGGACGCAGAAGACCACCCGTGTTTTGATAGCCATACGGCGTAGTCATAACATCCGTTGTGCGATGCTGCAATAAGATGTTATGCTCTATCAGCATATATGCTTATTGTGTGGGGTTCTGGTCGCATAACTTCTCCCCCCTGAGATTCGGGATTTTCCGAAGAAGTCGGAGAATTCCGAAAGCTACACTTAAACCCCTTTTTCTTAAGATTAATAATAAAAATACTCCTGCGATAAATGCAATAATTAAATATAACCCGACAGTCCAGACACTGACACTTTTTACTCTTATTTCACTTGTATTATTTTCACTTTCTCTTTTTAATGACTTCACTAATATGTTCATTTTTCCCAAATCTATGTCTTCCAATTGAACCGGTTTCATTTCTTCAATCTGAAGATTATTGACATGTGGCAAATTAACCAGGGGTAACTTATTATATCTAATGTTTTCAACTTGATGTGGTCGTAGTTTGAGAATAAACCTGTCGATTTTGATTTCACATGTATCTTCCAGTGTAATGACGTATGTTCCTTGAACATTTTGCTGATGAATTTCATTTGTACATACTCTTTGAAGAATCGTGTTTTCCTTGGCAAATAAAATCCACCGATTTGTCTGGATCTGTTGAACCAGTACATTTTGTACTGTGACTGGTACCAGGGCACAGGAGCTAATGTTACTGGAATATTTCATTAAGTCGGACACGCACGCGTCTTCTAAATACTGAAATACAATGTCTTCAAAGCATACGTAGCTGGCTGCTGCAATCATTTGGCATGGTTTGGCGAGTGGCTTGGAGGAATGTCCTTTCACAATTAGGTAAGGATATTTAGGTAGGGTAATATAGATACGGTGATTTCGGATTATAGGAATTGGGTACAATTGGTAATACATGTAAATTTTATTAACAATTAATGGGATCTGTAACAGAAAAGTTAACTGATTTTTATTTGTAAAGGCTTTTACACCAATAACTTGCTCAATTTTTACAAGATTCTCCTTATTTGCTACAATTATCAATTTTTCCGTCTTCTCTATATCCTAAGTATGGACAACAAGTCATCGGGTTCGATAATAGACTGATGTAAGGTATTAAGCTTACTAAAGGCTATGGCAGTTTCCATGTCGTCCAACTTTACAGAAATGCTTTGAAAATTGTGAATAATTAACGAATATGTGTTAATTATCATATTACTTAAAGAGTTTAAATTCATTTCTCGTTGTACACTAGCCAAACTATTTTGGGTTTCATTTAGTTTCTTGTCAAGTTGGATTACATTTCTGTGAATAGAATTTGTGATATTACTTAGACCTTCAACAGTTTCGGAGATCAACGTTACCTTCTTATTAATATTACTCTGATTTGATTTTATGTCTTCAATTAACTTATTATATTTCTTAGCATCTTCATTGTCAAGATTTCCTGTCAAGATTTTAATTATTGATCCTAATGGATTAAGAATACCTCTTTTAATTCTATAGCTAGGCACTATTTGTTCAAGTTTTTCAATAGTTTGATTCATTATATATGCCGATTGTAATTTAAAATTAAGGAATATCAAATTAGCGTAAGTTTCATTATAATTATCGTTTATTAAATTATTTAAATCAAATTCTTATTTATGTTTAGTTCTAAATCTTCTATTAACTTGTTTAAGTCGAGTATTCTAATTACGGTCCATTTATCGTTGCTGATTACGGCGGTTCCTTCCTTTACCGGTAAAATCCCTGGAGAGCCCTCAAGCGATTGCAGTTGAAGGGCCTGGAGTTGGGCCACTGTCGTCAGGACCGACACGACGGTCAGGATGCGTCTGTGAAGGGCGTTTTATATCTTTAATCGGTACTCTTATTTCTCGGTTCCTGGCAATGACGGGGACTACATTTTATCTATTTGGCCCGATACCACTGCTTTTTCATATCTGGCCTTATCCTTGCTTCTTCGAATATTCGTCCCTTTGTAGTATATCACATCATCTGGGGTAATACTAAATGTCGTTTCTCCTCCTTTTGTCTTTAGCTATTTCTTTAGTTTTAATAATTTTATCAGTTAGGTCTCTATAAAGATGTTGGGTGCGTTTTTTATGATCACGCATTAAAACTTGCATGAACTCCTTGTCAAAGTTAGCATCAAACACGTTTCTGGATTCAGTATGACCGAAAACCACCTCGAAGGGTGTTAAGCCTGTTACCGAATGAATGGTATGGTTGTAGGCCATGATGGCATATGTCATTATGGACGAAGCGTCTGTTGACTTCTGCTCGTACTTTGCAAGTCTATAAATTTCAATAAACGTTGAATGAAATCGTTCTACAAGACCCATTGAATTAGGGTTATTGGGTGTTCCCAGGTGTAGGTCGATTTTATAAAATGCCAATAATTCTTTAATTAGTGAATTATTGAATTCGGTTCCCGAATCGCAACTAATCTTTCGTGGCGTTCCATAGAAGGAAAAGTATTTAACAAGGGCTCTAACAACCTCGGGTGCAGACTGATTACAGACTTCAAAAGCCTGTCCTAGCTTGCTAAATGCGTCAATAACAGTTAGGAATGATTTTCCGTCAATTTTGAAAAGGTCGATAAACAACTCTTCGAAAGGTTTATTTTGCGTTTGGGTTAGAATGAGTGCGGGTTTAATAGGTTTTCTGTCGTATTTCATTTTTCTGCATGGCTCACATGCATTTATGATGGCGGCAACTGTCGTTTCCATGTTTTCCCAAAAGTACGTTCGTTTTAAATGGCAAACGGTTTCCTTTATTCCACGGTGACAATTCTTCCTACATGATATTTTTCTATTATTCTTCTCTGTTCCTCTTCATCCTCCACATACACCACTCTTTCGGTACATTCAAACATTTTAATTGTTCCTTTCTTAAACAGTTTGATAATAGCATTTGAAAATTCAGTCCTATGCTGTTGGTCTTCGAAATAAATAAAATATTTAATTTTATTCATATATATTTCTTTAAAAGTCGTTTATTAAATCAGGCCGATTTAAAGGTAAATGGACTTCTAAAATTTTTGTTTTTGTTTGATAAGTTTTAACAGTCATTTCGTTTACAAACCGCGTGTAAATTAGTATTTGATTAGGCTTTGTATCGATTGCCTCATTCAAAATGGGAATACCAGATGAATTAGTATTCCGCTCCGAATGTACAGTTGCACTGCCTATTTTTGATTCTGATGCCGTAAGTGTACCACTTGTTAGAGAAGTTGAATAAGGCGAACGTGGCCTTTTAGTATTGGTTTTCCGGGAATCTGAAGAAATGGTTTGAGTTCCTTCTAAATCCGCAGGTGCTGTACTTGATTGGTCGGATGCTGAAGATATTATGATGGTCTCTTCCGAATCTGAAGTAGTCATTATAGGTGTTTTTCCTTTCTGTTTACCCTTTTCTCTTCCTAATGCTACTATCTTTTTAATAACTTCCTCACAATGCGTTTGGACATCCCTATCGTCTACGTTTACTTCCATAGATTTGTCATCATTAATATCAGTTCCTAATGCATTTATTTTTATTCTGGAAAGTGCATCTGCGTTCGTATTTTGGCGGCCATTTTTATAAATGACATCGTAGTTATATTCCGCAAGACGCAAACGCCATCGTGTTATTTTGCTGCTTGGCTCCTCAAATGAGTTAAGCCATGCCAATGGTCGGTGATCGGTATAGATAATAAACTTTTTGCCGTAGAGGTACGGGCGGAAGTGTTTCACGGCCCATATAATTGCCAATGCCTCTTTCTCTATCGTACTGTATCTACTTTCGGCTTCATTTAAAGTCCTAGAAGCGTATGCAATGGGACGATCGCTCCCTACAGTGCCCTGCGAGAGAACGGCGCCTATAGCAAAGTCGGAGGCGTCGGTTGTAAGAATAAAGGGTTTTTCGAAATCCGGGAATTGCAGTAGAGGTGCATTTGTAAGCAACTCCTTGCATCTCTCAAATGCTTCAACAAATTCTTTATTTATCACTACCTTATTGTTTTTCTTCAAGCAAACAGTCAAAGGTCTGGTCAGTTTGCGAAATCTTTTATGAACTTCCTATAATAGCCTACTAGTCCCAAAAGCTCTTGATTTCCGTTTGAGTTCTGGGAAGGGGAATTTTAAGACGGCATCTATCTTGTCAGAGTTTGGTTTAAGTCCATCCTTGGTAATAGAATGCCCCAAATATAGGACTTCCTTACGCAGGAACTCCGACTTATCCAACTGAACCTTCAAATTGGTTTGCCTAAGTCGCTCAAATATATTACGCAATTTGTCTACGTGCTCTTGGAGGCTTGATGAAAAGATGATAATGTCATCTAAGTATACTAAACAGTGCATACCCTGAAGACCGCGAAGGACACTGTCCATGGCCCTTTGAAACGTAGCTGGGGCTGTCTTCAACCCAAAAGGCATTCTGAGGAATTCAAAATGGCCAGCTTGTGAACTAAACGCTGTCTTTGTTCTGTCCTCCTTGCTTATCTCTATTTGATGATACCCACTGGCCAAGTCCAAAGTGGTAAAATAATTGGATTTGCCCAATTTATCAAATAGATCGGCGATATTTGGTAGAGGGTATTTATCATCCGTTGTTATTTCATTTAGGCGTCTGAAATCAACGACCATTCGCCATTTTTGTTCACCGGAGGCATCAGCCTTTTTTGGAACTAAATGAACTGGTGCGTTCCATGGAGAATGTGACTCTTGAATGACATTATCAGCTAGCAGTTTATCTACTTGTCTATTTATCTCTTCGTTGACTGCATGTGGTTGACGGTATGGTTTGACATAAATTGGATCTTCATTTGTGGTTCTTATTTGGTGTTTGACGTTATTTGTGAATGACAAGGGTACTTTGTCGCAATAAAATATGTCTCTATACTCGTAGCAAAGTTTACTTATTACAGTTCTCTCTTCGTTATTCATATGATCGAGCCTAAGCTTTTCCAAATTGTTAATTAAATAATCGTCTATGTCCAGGTCATTATCTGATATCCTGTTCACGTTACACTCCGTCGGTTCATATGGCGTTACTGCCATTAATTGGTTGATTTTAAGTGTGATAGGTTTGTCAGTGTAATTTTGGATAACTGTGTAAGCTTGTCCTTTTACGCAGTTTATTAATGCACTTGGCATTCTTATACCCTTCCTCAAACTGTCTATACGGTAAAATACCCGTCCGTTGTAAACGTCTGTTGGTAATTTTACGCGAGTCTCAGTCCGTGGTTCCAGTGTGATTTTGATTTTGGATTGTAAATGAATGGTATCGCTGTATCTCTGGTCTGAATTACCTGATTTTCATATCTATATTGGCGTCTATTTGTGTGAGTAAATCAGAGCCAATAAGTCCGTCATATTCTTTGTCTACTTCGTATATGAAGAATGTATGTTCCTGTTTACTTTTGAATGATTTTAAAAGCGGGATGTGTATAGCTTCGCTATGTGAGCTTCTACCATGCGTGCTTACAACTTCAAATTGAACTGGAAATTTATAGTCATTGAAGTACTCGTCAACTTTATGAGGACTTATGAAAGACCGCGAACTACCAGTGTCAATCATGAACTTGCCGTTTATTTCTGGCAGATAAACATAGGGTAGTTTGGCAAAATTATCGCAGTTAATATTTATTAATTCGGCGGGTCCGTATCCGAGGCCCGTTTGTAAAATTTTCAACATTAGGGTCATAAGTTTCGTACATTTCGGGTTGTTCATAATTAGCCTGGTCATTACAATCAAAATTATGATAATTATCATCACAGTAGTCATTATTGTCTGCGAACACTTCTATCTCATTATGGAATAGAGCATTGGAACGTGCGGCAGGTAAAGCTGTGCGCATTGTAACATCGGTGTCAAGACGGTTACCCAGTTTTTGTTGAGGTGGGATTCCGAATTTGAACTGGTTCTGTTGGGGCTGTTGAAAAGCCTGCCTAGGTGGTCCTTGGCCAAAAGAAGGCCTATATCCTTGAGGTACATGTATTGCGGGCCTATGTGTGTACCCTTGCGGTGCACCATATCTATAACCTTGGTTAGGAATGCCGAACCTGAAGTTTTGCTGTGTTTGTTGATATTGAGGCCTAAAGCCAGCCGCAGGGGGTATACCAAATTTAAATTGAGGTGCTTGTTGTGCGCTGTTATTAAAATTTTGTGAAGCGTGTGGTTTTTGGTCGGAAACTCCGAATTTAAAACCTCCGTGATTTTGCGGATTTTGGTTGGCTGAGAAATATGGTTTTAGACCAAATTTATCTACGTAAGGGTTGTGCGAAGACGATGGCTGTGGTTTACTGGTTGTACCTCGCAGCATTTTGTTACGAGCGTTATACTGGTATTGGAAGTTAACTTCCTCAAGAACCATACTTAAAGCTGACTCTAGCGTAGAGCATCCCTTAAGCCTGACTATACGTATCAAATCCTCTGGCAAGTTGTAGAGAAATACGTTCAGTGCCGTATTGTCGTAAATTATGATTTTACTATTTCTCACGTCCTTATTCGATATAAGGTTTACTTTTGAAATTAAGGTACTCTTAACCTGTTGGATTCGGTTACAAAAATCGAGATAAGATTCGTTATGATTAATTTTCAACGTCTCAAGCTCGATGGCTATACATTCTTCTGAACGCGGGTCTCCAAAGTGTTGAGTCAACACTGCTTTTAATTCGGGCCAGGATTCGATATCCTGTCGTTCGCTTATAAGGTGAGCGGCTTTACCGACTAATTTACTTGTCAAGATATGAAATATATAAACTTCTTGGTCAGGGGATTTCGGATAACAACTAATTACATATTCACATTTTTTGATGTACAAATTAAGTAGTCTTTCATCGCCATCAAATTTAGGTATAATGGAGTACATCTCCGTCGGTACAGAATGAAGTTTTGTTTCCGTCATTATTATTTTTTTTTTTTTGTATTAACACACACGAAATATAAGAACTAAATTAACACACACAAAATATAGCAACACAACAATAGTAAAAATCAGTTGAACAGATCATAAAAATTATCAATAGTAATGTAATAACCTAAAATAATTTCAAGATCGAAATTTAGTAATGTAATAACCTAAAATAATTTCAAGATCGAAATTTAGTAATGTAATAACCTAAAATAATTTCAAGATCGAAATTTAGTAATGTAATAACTTAAAATAATTTCAAGATCGAAATTTAGTAATGTAATAACCTAAAATAATTTCAAGATCGAAATTTTATAATTATACTTATTATTTCCTGATCGAAATTTTAAAACTATCTAATAAGGTACAATCGTCTATTTTAGTACGATTCTACTAGTATGAAAATCAGTTAACAAAATAAGATTAGATAATGTTCAGATCCAAAATTAAGATTAACAGATTTCGTGGAATGGAATAAGAACTAGGGACAAGGAATAGTGAATTTGGACTACTCACAAGCCACACATTCTCTCCTGAGAATAAGCTGCCTTCTCGTCCTGGATTGCGCGTCGCGGGAGACTAATTTATTTGTTCGTATGGATACTCGCACTACTCAAACCGTACTTTTTCGCACAAAAACCGAGTCTGGGGCCTTTCAAAATGCGATGAGCACGGCAGCAGGATTAACGAGTATCCTACCGGCTGCGCCAGTCAAATCCTAACGGCCTCAGGACGCTTTTTTAAAAAGAAAACAAAAGAAGTTTAAGACGTCTATTCGTTACAGAGGGCAACTTAATTCTAACTTATTTTAATTAAACCTAGTCGTTACGGGACGCAGAAGACCACCCGTGTTTTGATAGCCATACGGCGTAGTCATAACATCCGTTGTGCGATGCTGCAATAAGATGTTATGCTCTATCAGCATATATGCTTATTGTGTGGGGTTCTGGTCGCATAACTAGCTATTTGAATATTTAGATAGACTACTGATAAAAGTTACCGACAGAGTCCTGGATCGGCCCTCTCGGGCGCCCTTGGCTCGCAATGCAATTAGAGTAATCGTCGAAGCTTATATCCCATGTCCCCATTCCCGGCCTAAGCGACCTAAGAGCTCTCTCTCCCTCTCCAACTTGGTGAAACTGTCAGCTCCTCTGCCTTATCAAAACGTAGTTTCGTAAAAAAAACTGAAGTAGCCTTTATATTGGCTTTCACAACGGTGTTTGAAGTTAAAGAAAAAGACCCTTAATAGGCTTTACTGTTACGATGTTGGTGATCATCAGAGAACATTGTAGATAGTTATATTCTTAAACTGATAGCCTTAAAGTAAAAG
Source organism: Meandrusa payeni (assembly GCA_029286785.1). Classification (NCBI taxonomy): domain Eukaryota; kingdom Metazoa; phylum Arthropoda; class Insecta; order Lepidoptera; family Papilionidae; genus Meandrusa; species Meandrusa payeni. The sequence continues at coordinate 1,505,850 of JAGSMX010000023.1, forward strand.
TATAATAATTTCTTCTTTTTTGAAGCGTCAATAGCCTAATGGCTACGGACTGCGAATCGTAAGGTCGTAGGTTCCAATCCACCATTTGACTATTGACGTGAACCATCTCCTAGCACGAGATTAAGCTTAGTTCGAATGGTTAACAAGAATGTTCGTAATATTTCTCAAAAAAAAAATGTCTGCTTTCTTTAAAAAAATCAATGTGGGTGTTTTCAAGAGTAGAGTGAGTAGGAATTTACTTAGCGAATGCACTTTATTTCCATTTAACACCAGATGGGGCTATGGTCATGCACTTTCTTTGAAAGTTTAAATATGTATATATATATATATAAAAATGGAATACTACTTTAAAAGTGTCTTCGCGGTATTGTTGTCGTAGTCCACAAATATGTATCATTTACTTGAAACGTTGAAATATAACAGTTAGTCCGCTAGGGAAATAAGACTTTGTCACGGGTATGGAATACGTTTATTGCTGACATAATTCAAATTTACATAAAGAAAAACACCTGCAAGAAACCTGAAAACGGAAAATATTACTATATATTTATATATAGTATATAGTAGTCAGAATTGAAGTTAAATAATTATTATATAGATATATTTTAGTAAAATAGAGATCCGGTCGGGCAGTACATAATAATAATGCTGGAGGAGACTGGAGAATGTTACGAATATTTTTATAATGTTATAATTATTTATAATGTATAAATTGTTTTGAAAATAAATTAAAAATATATATATATATATATATATATATATATATATATATACATACACATGTATATATATATATAGCAACAAGCTAATTGCTTGCTGACGAAATGCACATATCCTTTCTCTTCTTTACAGCATTCTCTTCATTCCATCACCTTCGCGATCCTCTACCCTTACGTTCCTCTGAAACACTAAACTTAAAACTCCTATTCATTCCTCAAACTTTTATGGGAAGTCCACATTACTAGTAGACTGTGGAATGCCCTTCCTAATTCCATTCGGCTTGCTAAGTCCTTACCTGCTTTTAAGAATTTGATAGCGCAGCGTTATCAGTCAATTTCGTCGGAACTATAAAATATGTATATTTTATGTATTAGTATATTTAATGATAAGGTATATTTAGTGTTTAAATGTATAGATTTGTTGTAATATTTGTATTTGAACCCCTTCATTGTCCTGTTTCGTTCGTATTTTTCCTGTCCATACACAGGTTGCCTGAAAGAGATCGTTCTTAGCGATAAGGTCGCCCATTGCACAACAAATTATAAAATGTACTTTAGTTATGTAATGCTTTTTGTTTTGATTTTGGTGTACAATAAAGCAATATCTATCTATCTATCTATCGTCTTGGTCCCTATTTTATATATAATGTTTTAGTACACTATTTTTTTATTATGATTCAGTATTAAAAGAGCAATACAATACAACCTCCATCCTATTTTTATGACGCAACCCCAAAGGTTTATTTGCTTCTGAGATATTGATAAACATTATTCAGGCGCCAGACGTGATTCAAATTTACTTTTTTTTTTAATAAAAGAACTTATTACGTAAATAATCTACAAAAGATTGCATAATCCATGCAATGCGTAAGAGACAATATATGTACGTACTTACATAATTAAATATTTAATTTAACTCTCACAATATATTAAATTATTCATTTCTTTCCGAATTCATTCTCTTCTCGAGCGGGTGAAGATCATTACCTACACCTATGAACATATCAGTAAAACAAAATCATACCCGTAGTATCATAGTAAATAAAAGCTGTACTTGACAGTTCAAAAAGAGAAGTGCTCCGAACTTCACCAAACTTCATTTGAAATCGATGCAGCCGTTTCGGAGCCTATATGGATCAAACACACACATTCTCTTTTTTTATATAGATTTTTTATATTTTCTAAGCAATTGCTTTACTACGATTACACCTGATGTTAAGTGATAATACAGTCTGCTTCCTTTGTGGTCACATTTTTTGAAATAAGTTTCGAATTATGCATATGTTAAGAGTTAAAAAAACGGTTATTTTTTTAATTAATCTGCCAGCAAAGTTTCATACATTATTTTTTGGTTACAAGGCATTTAAGCATCATTTTTTAAATGTTTTTATAAATCGGAAGAAAAAAATTGATTTCAATTTATACTTTTTCTTAATACATTTTTGAATTTACATTTCTTGCTTATTCCAAAAAAAACTAGGAAACGTGATAACTAAAAAATGGTTCACTTTTGCATAATGCATATAAGGGTTATATTATATATTATATTATAGCAAATAGTCACCCCTGCCACCTACTAAGGGATTTACGCCGTATATTCAATAACCCTGTATATGCATAAATACATACGAATATACATATACAATATTGAGCTGCTCGAATAGTCGACGATCAGGGTCTTTCCGATCGACTCGACCCTCTGAGTCTGCGAAGAGATGTCGGTTCTCTTTGCATCCTGTATCGCATTTACCATGGGGAGTGTTCTGAGGAATTGTTCAGAATCATCCCAGCTACCGATTTCCATTACCGCACATCTTGGCAGAATTCCAAATTCCACCGCCACCATCTTGATGGTTGGCGTTCAACGACTGTACGTTTTTCGCGTAACTTTCTCCCATGCACTGACAACTTGTGGAATCAACTGTCGCCAGCGGTGTTTCCGAACGTTTACGATTTAGGGACCTTCAAGAAACGAGCCTATTCCTATCTCAAGGGTCGGCAACGCACCTACAGCTCCTCTGATGCTGTGGATGTTCATGGGCGAAGGTGATCACTTAAGATCAGGTGAGCGGTATGCTCGTTTGCCACTTTTCATAAAAAAAAAAATTGTATATACATATCTCAGAATAACTAAGCAGTTGGCTTTACGATGATTCTGTCTTTAAGGTCTGGCATTCGAAACCTAACCGGTTTGTAGCAATGAGTGTCTGTTCAATTGCACTTGTACTTGCAATAATTTTATCTAGACTAGGCACACATATATACCTTATATCTATCATCTCACTAGAATGGAAACGAATTTATCGATAAACAATTTAGTGAGGAGCTTATCGACAAAGTAGTTCGCTGCCATCAGCCACCAGCAGCCGCAGGCGGTAATCACTTTACGTAGCGCTACAGATTGCCTACGACCTGCTGTGAAACTATTTTCAACTACCGACACGACACTACTATTAATACCGTTTTAAGGACAGATATAATATAGTCGAGTGAAAACAAAAATCGACCTCAAATCGAATCAAACGTTAACACTATTACAGGACCTCTTTGTATTACCGAAGAAGAATTAATGAGAACCTAACTAAACTCCCATCAAACTACTCTTGAAGTGCATCCTTTCCAATAAAACAATTATCATTCCGTTGGCGTGATATTGAGTTATTCAATCATTTGTCGCGCAAATACTTAATACAAATTTAAGACCCATACATTTTGCTCATGAATGACACGGGAACCACCAGTTATCAAATAATAAAAAGAATCTTCAAAATCGACCTACGACAAACTGCATTATATAGTCTAAAAATATAATTACCTATTTATATACAGTAAAAGTTAGAAGCGAAAATATTTCACCTGCAATAAACTGGATTATCGATCAACATTTCACCGGTAGATGGGGCGCTTTGCCGCCGATTTTATGAACTTAACGCAATAAAGTTGTATGTTATAACATACTGGGCTGTATACACTTGATATTTCTCACACTTGATCCCTATAAAATGTGCTTTAAGATACTTTTTATTACGCAACTAGCTACGCCCCGCGGTGTTACCCCCTATTAATAATTATTTATTTAATTTATTTTCTATAAAATATAAATAAAGCTTAAGTTACTCCTTATTACATCAGTTATCTGCCAGTGAAAGTCCCGTCAAAATCGGTATAGTCGTTCCAGATATTAGCCAGAACAAACAGATGAACCATACCGAATTTACATTCATATGTAATATTCAGGTTTTGAACTTAGAAAAAATGTAGGATTCCGGAAATAATAATGGATTTAGTACTTGATAATAATTATACAAACCGGTTGGTAGCAAATTAGATCTTCTCACCACGGATGTTCATGATCAAGTAATCAATTTGATAGACGATACCACCCGCCGTCCGATGACAGTTGCAGTGTGTTGCCATTACACAAAATAAAGTGTCCTCATATATAAAATCGATTATGATTGTCGTAATCGATATTAATTGTCTACATTGTTTAAAATAATAAACTCACATTAACAATAAAATAGCAATCCGAAATCCAGTCAATCACTCCATAGATTAAACGATGTTTACATATGCATGTAGTAAGAAGCTGTTTTTCAATGTTACAAACAGACACTCTAATTTTATTTATTTGTAAAAGATGGATAAAGTTGTAAATCACGAGAGATATACGCCTGTATAAATTTTACAATACATTAGCAGGGATTTACTTATTGAGCTGTAAATCCACTTGAGACTAAATGACAATCAGGTTTGTGTGGAGTTAATGCAAAGCTACAAAACTCTTTCTACCGAAGTAAAGCGGTGAAGCGGTAGCCGTCAGTAGGTCGTTGTAGTGGTATTATCACGCGCTCAGCGGTGAAGGAAAAAACATCGTGAGGAAAGTTAAATGACTTAAAAAAAATTCTAATACGTCACGTCTGCCAATCCTCACCAAGGCTCCGTGGCGGACTATGCCCTTTTGTTGGTTCGATTTGAATCCGGTTTTTGTGTTTACTCGTAAATATACTTGTTAACTTTTACAGTGGTGTAACATAGAGAGTAGTTCAAATATATACAGTGTATTCATCTAATGATAGATCACTTCATTCAATGCCACTGGATGTCGCTCGACAATTTTTTATTCATAATACCGCCAATCAATCACGCCAACATTATCCAGCGCAAACAGTCTTGTTTACTGTGTAACTAGATTTTACCCGTGTTTTCTATTACGGTTAGTATAAATACATTAATTATTTCTCGTATATTAACATTTTTTTTTCAATAAAGCGCAACCACAGACTTGTGTCCGTGAAATTGTTCATTTGTTCAATTTGTTTTGTTAAATTCTCTCGCATTTTCTTGACCCTTTAAAGTGTTATATAATATTTACGAGCAAAAAAATAACAACTTCAAATCGATAAAACATTAAACACTATTACGTGTGAAATATCGTATGTTTATGACGTAATAGAATTAAACAGAACCTAATTAAACACTTATCAAACTACTCATGAAGTGCATCCTGTTAGTGACAGTTGGTCCCACTGAATACCAATTTAGTTTTAAATATTATTGTTAGCGACAGTTGGTCCTACTGAATGCCGATTTAGTTTTAAATATTATAATCTATAAAGTTGATGGACTGACTAATATAAAAGTACTTTAGTTTAGTCAACTAAAGTACTTTTATCGGTTGTCGGCAACCAAGGCCGTTTCCGCTTCCGTCTTTGAAAGAGATTCATATACTAGAAATTTAGGATAAAAAAGAGAGGACTCTCTCTGTAGACAATTAGTGTACAGTTTAGAACAAGTGAGTTATGCTGGAGGAAAAGCCCTTTAAAAGTGAATCTCTGAAACAAAGTAAGTCTTTAATAAATTACCTCTAAGGCTCTTGATGTATTGCTGTTAATAATATGATAAAATATATAATATGTTGTGTACGATGTTGAGCAAGGTAGCTCACAATCCTTTCCAATAAAAGATGAATCATTACAACCGGTTGGCGTATTTTGTTATTTGCCAATTTGTAGCGCACATACTTAAGGCAAACTTAATACGTATAAAATGTTTTTCTCATAGATGCCATTGTCAGAACTGGAGTAAATTATAATGGGCCCAAACGGGAAACACCAGCTATCAAATCAAAAATCATCAAAATCGGTTCACGCAGTCGATAGTTAAGAGGTGACAAACATAAAAAAATACAGATTTTTTTTATGTTTCCTCCTTTTTTGAAGTCGGTTTAAAATGGATACTGATTGGCCCATCTGTAATAATATAATATAATATAATAATTTTATTTTATTTCAAACCAAAAATGTACAAACCAGTTCGATAATAGCCGCAACAGTAGAAACTGTGTCGCAGCTATTAACGCCCATCTCCAGTTAAATACAAATACAAATTTAGTAAAATTAAAAACTTAAAATGTAATTTAGTTTAATCGTTTTGTGTGTGTGAGAGTGTTTGTGTGTAAAAGGTTGCGTGTGTTGAAGAGTGACTGTATGTGTAGGGATGAGTATGAAGGGAGTGAGTTACTCTGACTGTTTATTATCGTTTTAAAAGATCTTCTGTAAATTCATAGGAGAGGGTTTGGAGCATCATCTGTATTTCCTGTTAGAGTTAAAGTACGCAATAGGTTTTTTTTTAAATAAGCATATATAACGGGAGACCTTTTCCTTTTACAAAAGTAACTCGTAACAAAACGTAACTTAAGTTATTTATAAATGTAATAAAGATCAGTCTCCCGTGGAAAAAATAGTGCCTTAGGATTTGCTTACTGGCTCTCTTGCTTTACAATGAATATTTCCCTCGATCAGCTTTCGAAAGTAACAAAGGATTATAGACCCTATCACAAAGGAATAGAGGCGAAAATTGGTAACCAGTCAACTGTTAAACGTATAACTGAAAAGGGTTAGTTAGAATATATTACTTTTCAATGTCACTTATAAGGCTCCATTAGATCTGAATCAAATATTTTGTACTTTCTTAAATATTAAATTTGTTAGTAATTGCTTTGTTTTCTATAATAATAAATTAAAATATGTATTGTAGAGGCCATTGGCATGGTATACAAACGAACGAAATTAAATCAGTGAAGACCTCAATCAAGTATTTAAAGTTATTTATGACTAAATTGTAAATCCCTTCGTTGGCAGTCTGTTTACTTAATCTAACTGCTGTGTATCTTGTAACAATAAATAAATATATACTGATGAAATTTTTGATATTCAGACACAAAATACGTTTATTTTTTTATAGGAGAATAGGAAAACACTATTGCTTATAGAGAATAGGTAAACACTAACACTACGCTTGCGATTTACGATCTTGTGGTGCTTTTTTTTTTGTTGACGGGGAGGAAATCTTCACAAAGATACCCCGCCTTCTGGGGGGAAGGCGGCGGTTATGTGGGGTTCTTACCCACTAAAACCTCCCCGGTGGCCCTTTTCTCGGTGCATGACGAGGGGCTCCGGGATCTCACGTGGAACGCACCGGAACACCTCCGCACCGATGTCGCCTTCTTCCCGGGTCCACTTTGGTCGACGTTGGACGACGCAGGCCCCGACCCTTGCCTTTTAGTCGCCTTATACGACAGGCAGGGGATACCGTAGTCTTATTCTTGAGAGCCCAGAACTACAGGGCTGATCTTATGGTGCCTGGTGTATCTAGGCACACACCTTGTTAGATATCAAACAGAATAAGTTCGATGAAAAATTTAAAGCCATTACCTATTGGGGTTACAAGTTAAAAACAAAAACCGGCTTCCAATCAAATCCAGCGTTAAACGCGGACTCCCTTTTTGTATTTATGAGATATCGTAGGAATATTAAAAATAAAATTAATCACAACCTAACCCAACTCTCATCAAACTACTCTTAAAGTGCAGGATTGAATGATCAGAATTGTACCATTTAAATGGATCCACAAAGAAAAGCACAGCTTTAAAAAAAATAGTCTAAATATGTTCAACCAATCGAAGGTTATACGGCAACAAACATAAAAAATAAAAAAACTGATGTATCTCCATCTTTTGAAATCGGTTGATAAGAGACAACGAAATATTATAAATACACATACATATAGTTGCACAATATATAATATTTTTTGGTTCAAAAATGGAAAAAGCTTTAAAAATACAACTTTAATACAAAATACACTTTTATGACATTTAATAATTAACAAAATAACTAATTACTCAAGTTTTAACACAAAATGGCGGCTGTCTACACACAGGACAAGAAAATAACAATGAAAGGTAAATAGCTAAATGGATCACGACGGCTGACAAGTAAATGTCCCATGGTAACGGATCACCGATCGAAATTCCCTGGTCGCCATTTTGCTTATAATAGATCAATACACATACAAAGTTTTACCTACATACGCTTATCAGCAAATGTTTATGAATTAGTCTATACAGAGAATCACAATGAGGCGTTTTAATTGAACATTTCGATTATACGTTGAACAATGACTAGCGAATTTCGGTCTTGTCCCACTGAAATGCAATTAACTAGATATTGCTACGTTATGGTCGAATAATTGTAGTTAGTGTAGTCGTTATACGTTTATAGTACGTTGGTGGAAAGAATATTGCCATCGCCATATAGACATAGACATTTTATTTACATATGATTTTCATAATTCTTTTTTATTTGAAAACTGATGTCAAATTTGGCCAGTTCTGACAATGGGATCCATGAGAAAACCATTTAAGTCTTAGATTTGCATCAATAATGTGCGCCATAAAATGGACGAATAGCTTAATATCACGCCAACCGATTTCGATGATTAATTTTTTTTTTTAAAAGATGTGCTTTAAGTGTAGTTTGATGAAGGTTTGGTTAGGTCAGTCCTGTAGTTCTGGGCTCTCAAGAATAAGATTACGGTATCCCCTGCCTGTCGTCCAAGGCGACTAAAGGGGCCTCAGGTTCACTGGGCGACAAGGGTGGGGGCATGCATCGTCCACCAAAGTGGACCCGGGGAGAAGGCGACATCGGCTGGCCCGTGTCGGCTTGCGCTGCGAGGGCACAGGGGAGGAGTAACCTTCCCGGGACGTGCTCTCCTTGAGCACAGTGCAGAGGGGCTCCGGTGCGTTCCACGTGAGATCCCGGAGCCCCTCATCATGCACCGAGGAAAGGGCCACCGGGGAGGTTTTAGTGGGTAAGAACCACACATAACCGCCGCCTTCCCCCCAGAAGGCGGGGTATCTTTGTAAAGATTTCCTCCCCGTCAACAAAAAAAAAAAGGTTTGGTTAGGTTCCAATTAAGTTCGATTTCGTAATATTCTTACGATAATTCGGAAATACAAAATAACTTTTGATTCGATTTCGGTTTCGAAGTCGGTTTTTGTTTTTATTTGTAAATATACTTGTACTTAAATTGACCGTACCCATTATAATACGTGAAATGTGAGTCTATCTATGACTCTAAAACATTTAATCTAACACAAAAAATCTGAACTGGTTTCCATAAAACACAATATATAAAAGCTAAAGGGTATAATGAAAACCCTTCGCACGCTGGCAATCCGACCAAATGAAATTAAACGAAACACTGTTAGCTTCGCAGCCTGTTAGCGTGAATGTCGGTAATTACAGTAAATAGCTATTTGTTTGTTGCTACGGTTGTTTCTAAGGATCTGTTCCTATATACGAGGAAATATATTTTAGCTAGCAACACATGACACCCAACAATTGTTATGCATAATAACTACTTCCAATGATATCTTAGTGATTTACCTGAACATTATTGTATCTTTAATTCATAATTAATTGAGTTGACCATCATAGTAACTTGGGTTGTAAACAGTAATTTAACTTTGTTAGTTCCTAATCTGACTTTTAATTAATTAAAGATTGTGAGGACGCGCAGTTGAGGCGGTATTCGTTAAAATAATTCTTTGTACAACGTTATGACGTTTGAATTAAAAAAAAGTATATTATTTAGTAAAATATACCCTATTTATTTATTTAATAAAATAACCCTTACTGGATGATCAGTCAAAAAAGCACCGAATAATAATAATATTTTTAAAAGTTATTAGAGGAGGCAAACATCGTATAGCACTGTTCATATTTACTTTTATCTGTCATATACTCTTTGAATGTATTTATTCGTAGATATATATGTTGTGTATGTATATGCATGTGTATTTATCTTTATATTTTTAAGCTCTCACCCATATTTGGCTCGTAGACAATGCCAGTAGAAAGCCATTAAGTCCGCCTTTGTGAACCATAGTATAAGGTTACTACAAAATAAGCATAAAATAAGTGTAAATAGATAAATGTTTTAGTTACGAAATTAAAAGAAAGACCAAGGACTAATTATAAAATGTAATTGATAAAATACAGGCCACATTAACGTTGTAAATATTCAAACAAAGAAACGTCAAAATTTAAATGAAGCACGCAAGTGAAAGCCGTGTAATTGGAGGAGGCAAATAATTGGGCCATACTGTTGTTGTCATCACATCTAATTACACATCTCTGCTTTATGTCAGCGTTTAAATGATGCTAGAAAATAACAAGTCATTTATAGAAACAAAAACAAACTTTAATTACTGTAATGTTTTATTTATGGAGAAGACAAATAAACGTGCTCTTGGAGTCACGTCTAATGACTTGACCGCTGACCAAAATATATTTTTAAAGTGAGTTTAGAGTTAGCCTCGTTGAGCACTTTTTGGTAGGAGAAATCTCATGGGTTCGCGTTACCGACATGCTAATGATAATTGTATTTATATTTTGTCATATAAATCATCTTGTAAATATCGTAATAATAGGTCAGGGAAAAAGTTTCTTCGCATTTTTTAAGAAAATTCAAAACATATTTTAATTCAGTTAATTAATATTTGACTAAATTATGTAAGTTCCATTTTGTTTCAAAACTTTTTGCCATCTTGTAGGTAGGTACATGATAGAAATTTTGGGACTTCTGTTCAAATTGACGCGACAAGTGGTTTTGGTAGTCCTCTCGTGATGTTAACCTGAAACTGCCTAAAGAATTCTGAAAAGACCGAAAAAGGTGGAAATCTGAAGGTGCAATGTTAGGACTATACGGCGGTTGCATTAACACCTCCCAGCAAATAATCTTAATTTGTGCTGAGTGGCTAAAGATGTCGGCAGGCTTGTTCGCAGTAGAGTTCAGAATCGATGGTTTTGCCTGGTGGTAATTATAATGAATAATGCCTTCTTGAATATTTATATATTTTTTCATATAATATATGATTTATTTAATGGTGGGTTTGAATCCACATCATTGTGTTTCGCAAACGTCACCATTAGGCCAATGACGATTTAAATGAGAGAATTGTGCAAGAAACAATGTTTATTTTCGTATCTCAAGTTTATCGTGCATGCATTTATTTGGCTCATAACTAAGAATGAAATGTAGCGAAATGATAGATTAAATTTATTCACACATGCAGACTATTCATGTTTAAATCATTTAGTTTTATTGCAGCCATTGATTTGAGTTATTGCCATAGAATACATAAACAACCCTTATCTAAATATATACATACATTCTTATTGTTTTTCATAAATGTAATAGTATTTATGAATAGTGTCCGTTGGCGTGACAGATCTTTACATTTGCTTGCTTTCTAAATGCTTTATATTAAAAATGGGTTCGTGTGCTTTTGTATGCACGTGAGAAAATAAACTCCTTTGGCATCATTAAAATAGTTTTTAAAAGTTATCAAAGGCAGGCAAAACATCGTATAGCACTGTTCATATTTACTTTTATCTGTCATATACTCTTTGAATGTATTTATTCGTAGATATATATGTTGTGTATGTATATGCATGTGTATTTATCTTTATATTTTTAAGCTCTCACCCATATTTGGCTCGTAGACAATGCCAGTAGAAAGCCATTAAGTCCGCCTTTGTGAACCATAGTATAAGGTTACCACAAAATAACCATAAAATAAGTGTAAATAGATAAATGAAAAATGTTTTTAGTTACAAAATTAAGAGCAAGACCAAGGACTAATTATAAAATGTAATTGATAAAATACAGGCCACATTAACGTTGTAAATATTCAAACAAAGAAACGTCAAAATTTAAATGAAGCACGCAAGTGAAAGCCGTGTAATTGGAGGAGGCAAATAATTGGGCCATACTGTTGTTGTCATCACATCTAATTACACATCTCTGCTTTATGTCAGCGTTTAAATGATGCTAGAAAATAACAAGTCATTTATAGAAACAAAAACAAACTTTAATTACTGTAATGTTTTATTTATGGAGAAGACAAATAAACGTGCTCTTGGAGTCACGTCTAATGACTTGACCGCTGACCAAAATATACTTTTAAAGTGAGTTTAGAGTTAGCCTCGTTGAGCACTTTTTGGTAGGAGACATCTCATGGGTTCGCGTTACCGACATGCTAATGATAATTGTATTTATATTTTGTCATATAAATCATCTTGTAAATGTCGTAATAATAGGTCAGGGAAAAAGTTTCTTCGCATTTTTTAAGAAAATTCAAAATATATTTTAATTCAGTTAATTAATATTTGACTAAATTATGTAAGTTCCATTTTGTTTCAAAACTTTTTGGCATCTTGTAGGTAGGTACATGATAAAAATTTTGGGACTTCTGTTCAAATTGACGCGACAAGTGGTTTTGGTAGTCCTCTCGTGATGTTAACCTGAAACTGCCTAAAGAATTCTGAAAAGACCGAAAAAGGTGGAAATCTGAAGGTGCAATGTTAGGACTATACGGCGGATGCATTAACACCTCCCAGTAAATAATCTTTTAATAATTAATAATTTGTGCTGAGTGGCTAAAGATGTTGGCAGGCTTGTTCGCAGTAGATTTCAGAACCGATGGTTCTGCCTGGTGGTAATAGCTCATAATGAATAATGCCTTCTTGAATATTTATATATTTTTCATATAATATATGAAATTTTTATGGTTGATTAATTTAATGGTGGGTTTGAATCCACATCATTATGTTTCGCAAACGTCACCATTAGGCCTTTGACGATTTAAATGAGAGAATTGTGCAAGAAACAATGTTTATTTTCGTATCTCAAGTTTATCGTGCATGCATTTATTATTTGGCACATAACTAAGAATGAAATGTAGCGAAATGATAGATTAAATTTATTCACACATGCAGACTATTCATGTTTAAATCATTTAGTTTTATTGCAGCCATTGATTTGAGTTATTGCCATAGAATACATAAACAACCCTTATCTAAATATATACATACATTCTTATTGTTTTTCATAAATGTAATAGTATTTATGAATAGTGTCCGTTGGCGTGACAGATCTTTACATTTGCTTGCTTTCTAAATGCTTTATATTAAAAAAATGGGTTCGTGTGCTTTTGTATGCACGTGAGAAAATATACTCCTTTGGCATCATTAAAATAGTTTTTAAAATAAAAGTTAAAGTAACAGCCTTTATAAATGTCCCACTGTTTGGCATAGGCCTTCTCTCTAAAGATAGAATAAGGGCATATTTCGCCACGCGGCCCTAGTGCGGACTGTCGGACTGTCATCATTTTTTCATATAATATATGATTTATTTAATGGTGGGTTTGAATCCACATCATTATGTTTCGCAAACTTCACCATTAGGCCAATGACGATTTAAATGAGAGAATTGTGCAAGAAACAATGTTTATTTTCGTATCTCAAGTTTATCGTGCATGCATTTATTTGGCTCATAACTAAGAATGAAATGTAGCGAAATGATAGATTAAATTTATTCACACATGCAGACTATTCATGTTTAAATCATTTAGTTTTATTGCAGCCATTGATTTGAGTTATTGCCATAGAATACATAAACAACCCTTATCTAAATATATACATACATTCTTATTGTTTTTCATAAATGTAATAGTATTTATGAATAATGTCCGTTGGCGTGACAGATCTTTACATTTGCTTGCTTTCTAAATGCTTTATATTAAAAAAATGGGTTCGTGTGCTTTTGTATGCACGTGAGAAAATATACTCCTTTGGCATCATTAAAATAGTTTTTAAAATAAAAGTTAAAGTAACAGCCTTTATAAATGTCCCACTGTTTGGCATAGGCCTTCTCTCTAAAGATAGAATAAGGGCATATTCCGCCACGCGGCCCTAGTGCGGACTGTCGGACTGTCATCATTTTTTCATAACGCGCCTGAAGCCCAACTTTATTAAAAAAATAAGTTCATATAACACGGGATAAGACAGTACAAGCTGAGACGCGATCCTACGACCTCAGTAGAATCTGACTGTCACCGGCGGTGTTTCCAAACCTATACGATTAAGATTACCTTTAAGAAATGGGTCCTTTATTAAAGGCCAGCAATGCATTGCAGCTCAGAGCCATTAGACTGTTTGCTGCTTAAAGTTGTGAAGCAATTCATTTCAGCTCTTAATGCCCTATTATGTCGCGATGTCTTGTGTAAGTTTTTGTAGAATTTTTTTTTTAGATAAACCTAAATCATATCTTGTTTTAGGGTTTTTCTTACATCCACATAAAATTCTGCAAAGATTGTAATTAACGGTTTCGAGTCTCTATAAGACATATTCTGTCTAATATCTGTTACGATTTAATTATTTCCTTAGGGATTTTTGTAGCACCTCTACATTACACCTACGCAAGCTACGTTGTCTACGTAGCACGGAGTTAGTATTGTAGCAGGCAAAATTAGAATCCGTTAAAAATGTAATGTAATGTGATTTTGTAGTTAAAGAAAACTACTATTATACAATATCGTAGAGTACCTATTACGTACCGAGTATGTACCAAGCGGGTACAGATAAGTGCTGAGCAAATGTTAGACCGACAGAACAAATAGATCGGTGTTCGATTGTTAGTCATTATTTGAGGACCAAATGCGAAACTTTACAATTGAATGCGGGTTTTCTTTCTTACGAAACGATTATTTAATTCTGTTTGCTTTGATTTAATATTATTACTTTTGATCTCGGGTGAACACATTTCATTCCTAATTGCTACATTAATGTAAAGTAGGTAGAAGGATATCATTTTTGACTAGTTTTATAATTTCCTCTAAGTTCCATAAAGTAACCTATTGGTATTAAGTCGAGGTTTTTCTTTCAAAAAATAATAGGGCATTGAGCTACTAAACAGGCCATCAGTATAGACTAGTAGGTTAGGTAGGTCTAGCCCTGTAGGAAGGCTTACAGAATTAGGCTACGGTATCCACCCGCCTGACACCCACAGGCATGTTGTTGTTTTTTTTCTTTTATTTTTTCTTATAGTTGTATTATTGTTTATTGTCTATTGTAAAGAAAAACATTGAAATATTAGATTAAACTTAATACAAATAAAACATGTAGTTGCACTACCAACGACATTATCCACAAATTATTATTACTATTATTACAACGTGAAACACTTTCGTGTGACAATTTTTATACTATGTATTATAATAAGTAAATATCTAATTAGAAAAAATGTATATATATTAGAAGAACTAGTTAAATAAATAAATGTAAAAGAGGAACAGGAAGGTGACACGGAGACTCAAGGAGACGGACTCCCTTGCAATGCGAGGGTCCTGGGGGAGGAACTATTAGTGGTAAAAATGTCAACCGACGCCTTTCCCCAGAAGATATTGGTGTCTTTTGAAGATATCTCCCTGAATAAAAAAATAATGGTATGTTAGGTACTTTAAATACGACGGAATTAAATCTTTAATATAGTGTCTTCTTCATGAAGATCGATGAGCTTTTGCACCTGCACTGCACGTCCGATCGCTGTTCGCTACCACATCAGAAATTAATCTCTTTATTTCAATCCAGTCGAAAAATTGAAATTTTATGATTTGCTAAATCTAGAACCCAGAATAGCGACACAAGCATTACCATTTTAAATAATTCCGCCTCGCCTTCCAGTCTTAAAAACAAATTCAATTATCTTCAACCAGCGAAATATTATTAAGCTCGTCTCGTTCTAACAGAATTAAAGTTCCAGTCTATTCACTAGATTTTTATAAATCAAGTAGTACATATATATAAAAACATATGATTCAAGATGTTTTCTTTCACCACCGAACACGTGGCAAATCATTACGCCATTATACCATAGGTGCACTAGCAAATATCGATCCCTGGTGTCGGTACTAATTATATAATTTAAAATTAAAACTTAACAGTCGTAAGTTCAATGGATTGTTATTAAAATGGTCGCAGAATCAAGAGTACACCCAAATTGAAAATATATTATTAACCTCATTATAAACACACACTCACTCACACAAACACACACACATTCGCATAACTTCTCGACTATGACTGTAGTTCTTTTCCTTTTGCACAGATTTTCATATATTTTAATTATTAATTATCATTTAATTTACTATATTACTTACCTTAAAAACTTAAAGTACGCAGGACTTATTGTCTGTGACTCTGGAAGGCACTGTCTCCTGACATGAGAGTTACACTATACCTAGTTCAAGAGACAGAGCTCCTGTGTATTGTAACATGTTTGCTTTTGTGATATAAATAAAGTTATTATTATTATTAAAAATTAGATGAATTTTTAAGTGCTGATTCACGTATTCGGCGGAGAGGAAACCTACAAGTGTTAGAATTTATTATTTAAGAAGAATTATATATGAAGACCGCCGATTGTGTGGCGAGCTATGGAAAATAGAAAAATATTTGTTGTCATTTGTATACATACTGGAGGTTGGCTGTCAGCTCAGCGAAGTAATCTCTGCCGTGTGCCAAGCGAAACAGTTATTCGACGCTGGCTGGTCCACTCTCTGATGTTTATCAACCACGACTTTTTCCTACGTCCAGCGCGTATCTTCCCTGCTATTTATTAATACATTGTATATATTTCACTAATTTAACACGCCAGAGTATGTAAACAGTATATGTACAGTACAATTCCAGCACATAATATTTGTATATAATGCTTCTCCCAAACTACGAATACGCTTGTACTCGTATCTTGGGAACTGGGTTGCATTATGTTATTTGCATATACGTTGTTTCTCCTGCGGTCTTATATCAATATTAACTAATTAATATAACTAAATTTTTATTTAAATCTCTTTACACCGAAGGCCATATAAATGAGAGTGGGACATACTTATTTCTTTTTTTTTTAATGTTACTAACATTCTTGTTAACTTTTTTTTTTGTTGACGGGGAGAAAATCTTTAGAAAGATACCCCGCCTTCTGGGGGGAAGGCGGCGGTTATGTGGGGTTCTTACCCACTAAAACCTCCCCGGTGGCCCTTTCCTCGGTGCATGACGAGGGGCTCCGGGATCTCACATGGAACGCACCGGAGCACGTCCCGGGGGGGAGGTCACTCCCTCCCCCCCTGTGCCCTCGCAGCGCAATGCGACACGGGCCAGCCGATGTCGCCTTCTTTCCGGGTCCACTTTGGTGGACGACCCAGGCCCCCACCCTTGTCGCCCAGAGGCCCGAGGCCTCTTTTAGTCGCCTTGTACGACAGGCAGGGGATACCGTAGTCTTAATCTTGAGAGCTCAGAACTACACGGCTGCGAGCCGGTCAGCCACCGGCCCGCCTGCGCCATCTCCGAACGGGATCGGCCCTCTTCCGATCCCGTTCTGCGGTCTCCTTCTGGGCCATTACTAACTCGCAGAAGGAGAACATTCTTGTTAACTATTCCAACTAAGCTTAAGCTCATGGATGAGATGGTTCAAGTCAGTAGTCGAATTGTGGATTCGAACCTACGACCTTACGATTCGCAGACCGTACCCTAAACCATTAGGCTATTGATAAAGTAGAAAGAAAGAGAAGTAAAGCTTAAGAATAGTATTACTAGATACTCGACAACAATGTAATTAATCCGCATTTGATTACGGGCAGTAATGCGCTTTGTAATCAATTACTACAATATATTAGCCTCTATTGTTGCACGAGGTAAATTAATTTGTTGATTATTATTATACTATATATCAGCCCTCGTTTCACATTGGCCTATTTAACTTATAATTGATTTATCTTTGTTTGTAATATTTTACTAGACATAGACATTTATTTATTGGTATCACAATACAAAACACATCACAGAATATAACACACATTAAAAAAGAATGAAAAATAGACAAAACACAGTTAAAGTTACATGGACAAATAATACAAAATATATGACGCCAATATCGTACACCGTCTCAGCATATGCTGTCGCTACGATCCGACAGCGCTGATTTTCAGCGGTGCCCGGGACTACCTAAAGACGTGCGTGCGCAATACTACCTTTATATGGAATTTATACAGACAATAAATATGATACATGAATAAAACAGTTAAAAGATTAAAATATATTTTATATAATAAAATAATAGATGAAAAAATTTCATAAATAACATGCATATGAATATACGGTATATATACCAAAATAACATTTCTTCCATTTTTTTCTGTCTATCTGTTCCGGCTAGTCTCTAGAACAGCTGGACCAATTTTAGTGACGATTTCAATGGCAGATATTTGATGTAATTAGATAATAAGTAATTTAGAGTACTTTTATTATAGAAAATTTAATTAAGTAATTTCGTTAGTCGCCATCTAGGCGCAGCTAGTATAAAATAAAAACAATTTCCATGATTTGGCTTCGCTTTGCAATTTTTTTCTGATTAGACGGCAGCGATACAAAACAACTTCCTATTTTTACGACGAAACCACAAAAAGTTTACGGCCTTCCAAATATTAATAAACATTGCTCCGGCGCCAGACGTCTTTTTAGTGTAATTTACGATTAAAAAACCATTGAATAGGTAGACAAGACGACTACACTGATATAATGTAAATGTTCATGCATCTTATTTAGAAGGGTAGGCAGAGATCACAGACTTCCATTTAGTACGATCATGATCACTTATATCATTTATTTATTTCATGGGACAAAAAATTATTATACATTGTTTATTAAAAATTACAAAAATAGAACATAATACACATTAACAAAATAAGCCTTAAGTTACAAAAAATTAAAAAGAAATCTTCTGTTTAAATTTTTGTGTTTCTTAATTTTTAAATACAAAAATTAAAAATTTAAATTTTAAAGTGAATTTGGGATATATGTGATCTGTACACTTTTTTTTTTCGAATTCGTTAAGATACTCCTAACCTGCGACTTTTTCATTAGATCGGCAATCTGGTATACACCTTCTTCTAGGACTCTCTATAAACTTTGATACTTCTAAATCTACTATTCTTTCTTCCATTTCCGGCTATACTGCTTTAAGGTAAGCGTTTACGCATCTCATTTATTTATTTCAAATAATAAATAAATAATTTCATATATTGATATTTAATATAATATATATATATATATATATATATATATATATATATAATTATATATTGATTATTAAAATTACAAAAATAGAACATAATACACATTAACAAAATAAAACAAAATAAGCCTTAAGTTACAAAAAATTAAAAAGAAATCTTCTGTTTAAATTTTTGTGTTTCTTAATTTTTGAATACAAAAATTAAAAATTTAAATTTTAAAGTGAATTTGGGATATATGTGATCTGTACACTTTTTTTTTCGAATTCGTTAAGATACTCCTAACCTGCGACTTTTTCATAAGATCGCCAATCTGATATACACCTTCTTCTAGGACTCTCTATAAATTTTGATACTTCTAAATCTATTATTCTTTCTTTCATTTCCGGCTACACTGCTTTAAGGTAAACGTTTACGCATCTCATTTATTTATTTTAAATAATAAATAAATAATTTCATATATTGATATATAATATAATATATATATATAATTATATATTGATTATTAAAAATTACAAAAAAATAAAACATAATACACTCCGCAAAATAAGCCTTAACAAGTGTTTGTTAAATTTTAGGAATACAAAAATTATAGATATAAATTTTTAAAGTAAATTTGGGATATGTGTTGTGTACACTTTTTTTAATTCGTTGAGATATTCCTTACCTGCGACTTTTTCATTAGGTCGCCAATCTGGTATATGTACCTTCTTCTAGGAGGTTTTTTTATTTTCAATAAAGCGCACACACAGACTTGTGTCCGTGCTCTTTTCTATTGTACTTTATTTGTTTACTTTGTTTTGTTAAAAATAGTGCTACCTCTACAGTTACTTTCATGTTAATATTATAATTATTTTTATTTATATGCCTGATTTTGAAAGTGATAATGCTCTGGTTCACGCGTTGTAGACGCTCCGTTGCATTGCTATTAGTTTCTCCGCGACCGCTGCGCCCCTGTTTCTCATGGCTATTTTTAAGATACTTTTTACCTACCGTACCACTCCCTATAAACTTTCATACTTCTATATCTAATATTCTTCCATTGTCTTTCTTGAATCTAATCACAACTTACATTTGATATATAAAATATTTTTTGGCCGTATTCATCCTTATCTTTTTATCAAAATTAAGTTTGATGTATTTGATTGTAATTGATTTTACTGTAATTGGTGTCACAAGAAGCTAATAAAGACAATATTAAATTACCCACCGAATTTTTTTGAGAGCGTTATGAAAGTAACACATGTACATCATTTCCGTCCCTTAAAGAAACATATCAGGGTAAAGTACGCGGCATAAAAGTCCATTATTCTTTATGTCCTATGGAATATGCCATGCGGAAAAGCTTTGCGTACAGTAACTTTTTAACTGCTGTACGTAACTTTTTACTTTTCAACCGACTTCAAGAAGGAGGTTCTCTATTCATCTATATTTATTATGTTTGTTACCAGATAACTTTCGACTAGGTGAACCGAACTGCTTTTGATATGAAAGCTGGTGCTTCCCGTGTGGTTCCATTTCAATTTTTGACTATTGGTTCAGTTATGACAATGGCATCTATGAACCTACTTAATGGAAATATAAGTCTTTAATTGCCGTATTTAATTAAAATGGACGAATAACTCAATATCACGCCAACTGATTTCAACCAATCAATTTTATTTGAAATTTGTACTTTAAGAGAAGTATGGATAGAGTTTGGTTAGGATTTAATTTATTCTATTTCGTAATATTCCTACGATAATTCGGAAATACATAGAGTGTATCAGTTTTTAATGTTTAACGCAAGCGTTTAAGTATTCGACGTTAATTCCGATTAAAGTAATTTTTTTTACTAGTTTTTGTTTTTACTAGTAAATAGACTTGTGTTATTTATAATAAGTGATGAAGTAAATAATCCCATAAAAGGCAATACGACCGGTGTACACCAAAGGAGTGCTACGCAGAATTTTTAATTTAACAGACTCCTTTGCTTAGACTCGTAGCATTAGCTACGGTAAAGTATAACAATAGTGATTAGCGTGACACAGAGGCGTTACGGGAAGTATATGGACATCGTCTGTATCTTGTGGTTTTTTAATTATTAGGATGTTTTCTTTAAAATTTTATACCATTTCTACCACATTGGGAGTTGCTACTGGACATTTTTCGAGTAATCTTTTCCACTTGTTGTGTGAAATCAGTAGCAGCTTAGAAATTCATATATTAAAAATTCAAGTCATAGTAAAACTTAAATCACCTGTATGTACGAGTATATTGACATTTGTAAATTTTTATATTTATAATAATATTCAAAGAATAATTCACCTCATCTTCTATTAATAGATTAATTCTGAAACATAACAATCAGGTTAGCGCTCCGGGGCGACAACGTCGAGAAAAGTTTGAATATTATCGAGCATTTATGTAGACCATATACGAGCAGTAGGATCACTTACTTTTAAACGAATTTCAAATGTGATTTTTACACTAAAAGGGAAGTAAATTAAATCTACACTCATACATCGTCCAATTTCCCCATCCCCGTTCCACTATCGGAGCTTAAGTGGTTACCAATTCGTTTTCGTCGAAATGCAAATATCCTTTCTCTTCTTGATAGCATCCTCTTCATTCCATCTACTCCAATTTACCTTAAAGAACGTTTTGAATTTATCCACCTATCCGATCCTCTATCCTTACGATCCTCTGAAAACCTTAAACTTAAAACCCCTACTCATTCCTCAAACATCAAAGTCATTCACATTGCGGGCTACTTGACTGTGGAATGCCCTTCCAAATTCTATTCGGCTTTCTAAGTCCCTACCTGCCTTTAAAAATTTGCTAGCGCGGCGTTATCAATCGATTTTGTCGGGACTATGATATATGTATATTTTATGTATTAGTATATTTAATGATAAATTATTTATGTACGTATATTTAGTGTAGGTTATTGTATGTATAGATTTGTTATCATATTTGTATTTGAACGCCATCGTCCTGTTTTGTTCATATGTTTCCTGTCCATACACAGGTTGCCTGGAAGACATCGCTCTCAGCGATAAGGTCGCCCATTGTACAACGAACTATAAAATATACCTAACTTATGTAATGCTTTTGTTTGATTTTGGTGTACAATAAAGTTAAATCTATCTATCTATCTATTTCAAGACATAATGCTGGATTTCGACCTTTTGTTGTAAACATCCCTGAAACTCGAAGCGCTTTGCTTCATCCGCCATTCGACTCTCTACATCTCCTACAGTAACATTAAGCACGGTACAGTAACACAAGCTACGGTAGTATGCACGTTGGCATTCCTTTAAAATAATAATTCGATTAATTCTCATTCATTCATAATAATATAAAAAACCATACCAAAAATCCTGTGAAGTTGCCCTTAAAAGTAAACATGCGCCTAACATGTCGTTCGAGATGTAACTGCCGTACTGAAGAAAATTTATTTATCTCGAACTTTTCCCAAATAAGTTTAGTGAAAAGGCAAACAATGATTGATGTCTCTATCTACCCCACTATAAAGTAAGAATAAACGGGCCAATAAAGCGTACAGTTTATTTTCGCCCGGTTCACAGTAAATCTTTGAAGCGACACTCAAAGACATGGAGTGGATATAAAATTGCACCGCGTGTGGAAATAGGAAATTCTTGTCAGCATCAGAAACTCTTGTGCTTTCAAAGGAATTTATTTGAAACTTTACAAACTTGAACTATGAAGTTTATTTTTCCACAGGGATTTCGATGACATAAAATGATATATGGCTCCCCCGATAGAGAGTGATCACTGCCGCCCATGAACCTCTACATCAACGTAGAGGTTGCTACGAGAAACTAGGCTAATAAACCGGCTACAAAAAAGGAAGACGTTCACAATAATTCTATATTTTTTGTAATGCACTCATGCGCAGATTTATGAACCGATTTTAAAATTAGTTTATTGAAGTGGAAACCGAACGACTATGCTATGTAGTATTTTTAGTTTCTTCATGATCTTGTACGGCCCGTAATATATCAAACATAATATATATACAATTGTTGATCGAATTGTCATATTTCAAATTTTAATACAAAATTGTAAGTTTTAATTTTTGTAGCTTGAGAAATAAATAAAAGCTTCCGCGCGTACAAGCGTTTAATTTGATTTGAATTTAATATGCATGTATTGATCACAAGAAATTACTCCAAAAATGTGATTGCTGTCTTAATTTAAACTACTGCTTGATAGCAGAAACTAGGATAGGAAACTAGATAGATGACGTGGGGTAGGTACGTAAACTACCCGCGAGGATTTATTACTAAATATGTGATCTATAATAAAGAATCTATGTGAAACTCATACGCACCGCAAAAACCGGTTTTTGCAAAAGTGCGCGAGCGTCAACGGCAACGAAGCTCGTGTCGTAATATGAACACGCTGGGGTCACCACTGTAGGATACGTTTGGTAGGGACTGTATAGTAGTGCGGCTGAAAGAAATCGTAAGTCACTTCTACGTACGTGCGCGTGGGAACTGCGAGTGAACGACACGGGCTTCGCTGTATACAAGAGGCGTGTGACTAGTCCATGCGCTGTACCGTCGACGCTCGCGCACTTTCGCAAAACCGGTTTTCGGTGCGTATTAGTATCCCAGAAATCTTATTTCTTTGTCCATTATGCGTCACTTGTATTTAATACATACCTATATTAATATAAATTCAATAAAAAATAACGTAAAATTATTTTCTTTTAACAGAAGTATAGTAAACGTAAATTTGGACAGCGTATTAACGATAACGCGAGCTTTTATTATTCCATTGAACAGCTTTCGATACTAAACCTTATACAGTTTACGACCGACATACCCCTTTGTCGAACGCCACCGTCAAGTTTATGTCCGTTCGATATAAAATATGATGACCTATTGTGTATAAACAATTTCTCACATTTTTGATAATGGGCCCTACTACCGAACGACCGACTTCCGACTGAGTCGAGTTTCGGCCCTTTCGTGATAGTAATAGTCTTAGAGAGAGAGAGAGAGTCTCGTAGTAGATTAGTAACCGTCCAAGCCGAGGTCCTCTCTCGGAGGCCCTTACGCCGTGTTGTCCCAATAGTCCCAATCCCAATTAATCCCACCTCTCAAATCCGGTGTAACTGTTACGATCAGCTTCTCTGACAAATTAATATAATAGCAATATGCTTTGTCTATGGCTTCGGACATGCCTTCGTCTATGGCCTGATCTATGGTAGTATATGCTTCCAACGGAGTTTGACGCAGTTGTCTTCAAGCGGTTAAACCTTGATTAATTCTTACCCCATGCAGTTTCTCACAACACTCAACTTAATGGCACTGGTGATTTGTTTATGGGTGTCGGGTTTATTTAAGATGCCACAGCTCTTGCTATTTAGTTATTTTGTGAAAAACCACAAACCGGTCTCGCTCAAATAAAGCTATTTTAAGCGATTTAGATTTTAAGATAGCGGAAGTAATTATTCGAGATAAATCATTGCTACAAAGAGTACCCTTGGATTGTTCATGTAAAAGCTACAAGCTGTTCGTGAGTTTAGTCCTTTCGTAAATTACAAGATATTTTAAGATTTCCATTTTGTAAATCGAGTGACGCAAAGATAAAACCAAATATGAATAAAATCCATTTGGATTACAGATTTCGATAAACAAATGCATGAGTAAATTTGAAATAGGAATTCTTAACCAAGAGAAGATGTTTGAGATCAAAGTGACCAGTACGACAAAACGCCAATTTCATATGTAAGGAGCTAATATTTAATAGATCTTCAATTAATGACTTAGAAGTTTCCACGTCAAAGATTATTTTTTGTAAATCATTAATATGTTACAAGTTACAATAAGTTACAGCCTTTATATATATAATATATATGTCACACTGCTGGGCACAGGCCTTCTCTGTAAAGAGAGTATAAGGGCATAGTCCACCACGCGGCCCTAGTGCGGATTGGTAGACTTCACATGCCTTAGAAAAATTTTCTAAGACATGTAGGTTTCCTCACGATGTTTTCCTTCACCGCCGAGCGCGTGGATAATCAGCACATAAAATTGCAACAGCAAATTTATTGGTGCCGGCACCGGGGATCGAACTCGGGTTGCTAGCGTACTATGCAACAAGAGCCAACCGCCCGGACACTGAGCTACCACGGCTCTCATTTTATGTATTACATAAAAATTCGTCAACTTATTTATATGTTTGGTGCGTTGATGTCTTTTTCCCCATGTACTGAATTTATGACATAGCGATTTTTCACAGCCGCCAAATTAGAGCGCCGCCTTAATCGCCTCAAGTTACGTAGTACGCAAGCAACACGAGTTCGATCCGGTGTCGGCACCACTTTCTTCGTTGCAAATATAAAGTACTAATTTACCACGCACTCGGCGGTGAAAATATCGTGAAGAACATGTGTTACAAAATTTTCTAAGACATTGTGATGTCTGCCAATCCCCACTAGGGCCGCGTGACGGATTATGTCCTTATACTGTCTGTACAGGGAAGACCTGAGTCTAATTGTGGGCCATTTATATATAGAGATAAGATTTATGTATGACCTACCACGCCTTTTGATTATTACGGTTGGTATTATATTATTATATAGTTATATTATTTCCTTTTAATAATAGCCATAAATATTCAAATCTTAACATTCATAATCATTATCGACATCCACTTCCTGGGACAAAAGCACGGGTTATAGCTATATTAGCCTGCAGCTTTGACCTGGATTACGAACTGGTTAAAAATTTTTTCGAAAATTCTTATTGTAACAATTTTAATTTCATTTTAAAGACACGGTATCAGCAAAAGTTTGTATATCTAACGAGCAATAGTAATATTAATCCAAAAGTACTTTGAAACCCAAAGGATCACGGATTTAACACACAATGATGAAGGTTCCGACAGGGATATGACATCTTGACGTAATTCCTTATCGACATTATACCAGGCTCGGAAAGTCAACTAACTGTATTGTAAAAAGAATTGTGTGAAATGAGTTATTATAATAAAACTATTGTAGTAACAAGAATATTTACGAGCGAAAACAAAAACCGACTTCAAATCTATTAAACGTTAAACGCTGTTACTTTTGTATTTCAAAATTATATACGTAGGTAGATACGTGTCTACCATATGTCGAAAACAAATCCTAGCGTATTTCAGACACACAAATAGATAAATCGTAGTTGGGAACACCGCAGGAAAAAATCTCGCGGTCGTTCACCAACAAGGTGGTCCGATGAGGTAAAAGACTCGTCGTCCTCCAAATTTTACACTGCTGTAAGAGACGCGCTGGACAGAAGCCGGTGGAGGCAAATCATCCGCTCCAGGTGCAACCCTGATGGTGACCACGATCCTCAGACATGAGGGACCAACACTAGAGAGTACGTAGAAAATTAATTCTATTTCATATTATGAAATCATCAGAACGTAAGCAAACTTTCAACAAACTACTCTTGGAGCTCTTTTCCAATAAAAAAAATAATTGGTTGACTTGATTTCGAGTTATTTTTCCATTTGTAGGGCACATACTTGATGAAAATTCAGGACTTATATGGTTTTCTCATGGCATTTTCAGAACTGGCTGCTTACAAAAATCAAAATTGATTCACCCAGTCGAAAGATATGCGGTAACAAACAAAAAATATAAAGACGAATTTTCTGAAGTCGTCCTACTTTTTTGAAGACGGTTGAATATTGGTTTAGCTTATGTTCAGGTCTGCTTAGGTTATGATCATATTGGGTGTTTGAATGCCAATCGGTTTATAACAATGAGATTACCATAGTTCTTAGGTACAAAAAAAATCCTTTAATTTTTTTTTGAAAGAAATAGCAATATTTCTTTATTTTTATACAAGAAATATTACTAACATTCTTGTTAACCATTCCAACTAAGCTTGAACTTGTGCTAGGAGATGGTTCACGTCAATAGTAGAATGGTGAATTCGAACTTACGGCCTTACGATTCGCAGACCGTACCCTAAACCATTAGGTTAATGACGCTTAATTCCCTACATTTAATTTCAACTAAGAGATTTTTCAGGCTCAAAAAAGAAATGGATGCGAGAGCTTATTTATAATACCATTTACTTTCATAAGTGGTACTTTATTGCATCCATCTACACGACTATTGTAAGCGTAAATGCAAACATTACCACTGTTGAAAACAAAGACGCGTTAAATATGTTTCTCGGGAACAAAACGAGCTGTATATTAACGTTTTAAACTGCTCATATCTGTGACTGAGCGTCCTAACTCATTCTCACTTGGAAACATGATAAGCTTTGTTCCGCGAGTGCTTTATGGAAAATTGTTTTCACCGCTAACATTTTTTTTGTGTTTTTCGTAATAATAATAGTAATTATTAATGTCTATCGTCGTTTAGACTACGATATTGTACGATTCACTTTAAAACGTTAGGTCTTGTAAAATCCCCGGGATTTGCTCTACTAGAACACGGTGCAGAGGGGCTCCGGTGCGTTCCACTGGAGATCCCGGAGCCCCTCGTCGTGCACCGAGGAAGGGCCACCGGCAAGTTTTAGTGGGTCAAACTCCACATAACCGTCGCTTTTCCCCCACAAGGCGGGGTATCTTTTTGAAGATTTCCTCCCCGTTAACAAAAAAAAGGACGTTATGCCATCTTTTCTATAAGTTGTATTCCGGTGATAAGAGTCGAAAGGCGTCATTGATGGGGCCACCGAACATTTGTTTCGCTACCTACAAATTTCAAGAGCATTACAACAGTTCATAATCAGTGCAGCAGTTTTCGTTTCTTCATAATTCTCGTATAATTCAGTCTTCCGCGACTGAAACAATCAAAATAATCGATGCGTTTCGATATTTCTAACCCACATGATGAGAACTTCGTGAAGGCCGACAGGGAAAAAATCACTAAGTACCTCGACTTAGCTCACGAGGTGACCGCCATTTGGATTCGACAATCATTTTCCCGATAGTCATACTGCAAACGGTTTTATAGAGAAACGTCTCGATCAACACCTCAAGAGATGGCTGTGTCAAGGGTCAGATACAGAAGGCGGTACTCCTGGACACGGCACGCTTCGTCAGGAGGTTTTTGCCGGCGGCACACACTGGGTAAGATTTTTATATTTACAGCCCTGTAGTTCTGGGCTCTCAAGAATACTACGGTGGGGATACCGTCGTAGAAGGCGACTAAAAGGGGCCCCGGGTTCACTGGGCGACAAGGGTGAGGGCCTGAGTCGTCAACCAAAGTGGACCCGGGAAGAAGGCGAAATCGGCTGGCCCGTGTCGCCTTGCGCTACGAGGAAAGAGCCACCGGGGAGGTTTTAGTGGTTAAGAACCCCACATAACCGCCGCCTTCCCCTAGAGGGCGGGCTATCTTTCTGAAGATTTCCTCCTCGTCATGAACAAAAAATAAGGTTTTATATTTTGTATGGTATTCTTTTGTATCTTATCTGAATATTGGAAAAACTTAACCTGTGTTTGAAAAAGAAATAAAGATCCTAATAATTTACTTAGCTACAATGCTACAGTAATTTAATAAAGATTAACTCTGTGCCTTTTAAAAATTATTTAGAAAAAACGTGGGGTTGGGCTTGTAGAATAAGGCTACGGTATCCCCTGGCTGTGGTAGAAGGCGACTAAAAGGGGCCCCGGGTTCACTGGGCGACAAGGGTGGGGCCCGTATCACCTTCACCGTCGAACGCGTACAATCACGCGCGTAAAATCAACACAAAATTGCAACAATTACTTGGTGCCAGGTCCAGGGGTCGAACTCGGGTTGCTAGCATACTACGCAACTTGAGGCAATCGGGAACACAGCGACTGCGACTATTAAGTAAATAAGTACATACATACTAAGGTTATGTTCATAACTTTTTTATGTAAAACAGAAGCACTTAACCACAGAGCTTTGTACTGTCGTATATAATAAAAATTATTCTCCTGAAAGAATGAATGCTGTAATAAATTATATAAAAAAATTGAGTGATATTTGATGACTCGTTCCCTCACGCTTAATAACCCCTGAGCAAGCTTTGATAAAAATATATTCACGGATACGGTCTCTTTCGGCTCACAAAATTACGGTTGAACCTAATTTGATGTGTCTCTTCTAAGCTTTTGTTCGTCCTTTAATGTGTTCTGTATCCTTTATTTTATTATACTTAGGATCATCAACGTAAAATAACTTTACAGAAGAAATTGTGATTTGCGTCGCGTTTAGAAGAAACAATGACAATATCAGAGTAGCTACTGCTTTGAAAAAAAATGTACTTATATTCTTTTTTAAGTGCTCCAATATAATTAGGTTAACTATTCATATATATTATTTATAAATTAAATAACATATAAAGCACTCTACACACACATACATGAACTACACACCACTACAGAGACACCACACAAACCCACCGCACATTCACACACACACCACACACTTTCTAGTTAATATTAAGTAAGTTAATATTAATAATAAAATTACAGAACTATCATAAGTATGGTAGGGGGCTGGTGATCTGTCTTACAGGGTACCCTAGTTCAGACACCAGTCTTTTACAAATTTAAGAACTACGTAAACTGTAAACGTATAAGTAAACTGTACATTTAAATTTGTGAAAGATGAATAAATAAATGTATTATTATTATTATTTATTAATATAAATTATAATATTGTTGTTTGATATTATATTTATTTATATATTGACAGTCTTGACTATCCTTTTCCAGTCTCTTTATTATTTTATTTTAATTATTTTTGTGCATGCAATTATTTTTTTTAAATGATGCCAAAGAAGTATACTTCTCACGTGCCTACATTTAAGTACGCGCATCCATTTTTTTAATTTTGTTATTTTTTAATTTTAAAGATTTCTAAAATGAAGGGTACGCTATTGTTACGTTATTACACGTTATTGTGAACATTCTTGTATTATAACTCTTTAGATAGCAATGTTATTTACGTAATTATTACGTTTTTATTCATTATTTATCTTCTATAGATTAAGGCTTATTATGTTATCGTTTTTTATTCCAAAACAAAATTAGAATACACTTAAAATATTACAACATACTCGTATATGTATTTGTGTACCTATATATCGACAGCAGAGTAAGCGTCTCTCTTTATTATGTGCGATTTCTATGCAGAATCAACTGTAACAGCGGTGTTTCCGAACCTGTATGATTTGGGAACCTTCAAAAAACGAGCTTAATCCCTTTCCAAAGTCCAGCAACGCTCCTGCAGCTTCTCCGATGTTGTGGATGTTCATAAGCGATGGTGACCATTTAAAATCAGGTGAACCGTAAGCTCACTTGCCCGTTTTCCTATAAAAAGAAAGAAAAATTGTAATAATAATAATTTTCAAATACTGAGCCTCCAATCGACGTGGTCCTAACTCGTACTTGGTAAAAGTAGGTCTAATAAATTAGTAATTTATCTTTTTTCCTTCCTAAAATTTTAAAAGCTCGTTACCTATTTTTATATTCCGGTTACTGCAAATTAGGTGACATTTCGTCAAAACGAAATTGAAGTGGCAATATTCTTTGATAAAATTATCATCATAGAATATTTACTGTCAATTTATATAAGAATCGCTTGGAAGCAATTAGAAATAATGTGATTGAGAAATCAAAATAGAGTATATATTAATATCAAAAGCACCATAAAATTACGCAGTTTACTCCTGGTGCCCATGCAAATGAGATGAGAGAGAACCTTCAATAAAAAAAAATGTATTTCGACAATATCATAACTTGAAGAAAAATCTAATATTTGAGTCACTTTTTAACCGGCTTAGCAACCAAACCAATTGCAAGAGACCGTCAGAATGGTCTGACTATATCAATTTTTTTATTAAACTCCAATACAATTTTATTTTTTAAATAAATAAATATCAAGATTGAATTTACTTTCACCGTTTACTTAAGTTTCGTAAGCGAAATTGATTTATTTTGACGAACTACACAGATTTGCCAGAGAAGCTGGTCTTGACTGCTTCACGGGATTGAGAGGTGGCATAGCTCTTAAGTCGCTTAACCTGAACCTCTATCGCTAGTATTCTAGAGGTACAGGCTAAGCGACCTAATGAAAGCTAAATTAAGCACACATTAATTTACTAAACACTAAATTATTTAAAAGACTCTGCTTTGTCTGAAATTAAATAAAATTAAAGCGACTAAGTTACAGCCAAGCCGTCATTACACGTGTCAGCATACATATAATAAATGTTTTTCAAGTACATAAACTTCTTATTACAAACTTTGAGACCTCACAATTAAGCTCCGTCTTCAAATGGCCAGATGTAACTTTATCCGCTATAAAATATGAAAGTTTTAATAGCCAACATTGCTAAATAAAGGCTCTGTTATACCATGGACTTTAACAAGTATATTTAAAAAATAAATAATAAAATCTTTTATTTCATCAATAACTTTTTTTTTGTTAACGGGGAGGAAATCTTCAATAAGATACCCCGCCTTCTGGGAGGTACATGTTGAGGGGCTCCTGGATCTTCAGGGGAACGCACCGGAGCCCTTCTGCACTGTGCTCAAGGAGAGCACTTCCCGGGGGAGGTTACTCCCTACCCCCCTGTGCCCTCACAGTGCAAGGCGACACCGGCCGGCCGATATCGCCTTCCTCCCGGGTCCACCTTGGCGGACGACAAAAGGCCCCACCCTTGTCGCCCAGTGAACCCAAGGTCCCTTTTAGTAGCCTTCTATGACAGGCAGGGGATGCCGTAGTGTTATTCTTGAGAGCCCAGAACTACAGGGCTGATTTCATGAATAAGTTAGCCTAAATGGACAAATATCTTATATCTATTATCATTATTTTGCAGGTATCTTTTATTAATGTTTGACTAGTTTTGCAATATCAGATAACTACGAGTAACTACCCTTCGTACTAGTTACAAGAACTATATGACGGCAGAGTAGTGCGACCAGTTTGTTGTTTACGTTTAAATACGTTACAGTACAGCCAAAATGAGAAATATCCTAATTCCTATTTTCGAGTAAAAACAAAAACCGACTTCAAATAGAATCAAACGTTAAACGTTATTGAGCGCGGACGCTCTCTTTGTATTATTGTCATTTTTTTCCTGAGCAAACTCTACAAAAACCTTTCTTCCTTTTTGAAGTCTGTTGAATATAGCAAGTGTGTCCGTACCTTTACACTTTTAGTAATGATAGTCTGAAGTGCAGTCCGCATAAAACTGACCGCGGTTATTAAACTCCTTCACATATATCCACATTGAGCTTACCAAGTACTTCATTTGTCGACGTAACTTTTAAACACTGAAGCTAAGTGCCATATATATAACTAACGACCTTTCAACGTTGTAAAGTATTATATTACTACTAGTACTACTTTTATTTTAGAAAATTTTAAATAAATATTTTTTAGTCGCGGGAAACAATGCGAGGCTCAGTTGGTATAATATGAAACTGACGTTTTCTTATTGATCTGTAAAATTCAAGGGCAATTCTTTTTGCACTTCAACAACTGCCGCCTCAAAACTTTGCCAATTTTTCTCTTGAACCAAACAAGCTTGAGATTTCCCTCATTCCACACAAGTTTTGCTCATCCAATATTGTTATTTTTTATATCATAAAATCGAGTTACGATCTATTAGACGTGGTTCGTATACCACTGGGCTTTCTGACAAGTAAATACAAGTTTTTTTTTTAATGACGAACTACACAGATTGGCCAAAGAAGGCCGTGACTGTTTCACCGGATTGAGAGGTGGCATAGCTCTTAGGTCGCTTAGCCTGGACCTCTATTGCTAGTAACTCGACACACGGGTCCCCCCGGTGAGGGGTAACCTCGGCTTGGACGGTTACTATGTTACGCGTAAATAGGAATACAAGTAAAGGCATTTCCTCTCACGTTAATAACAACTTTGGTGTCATGAAGTACCAGTTAGGAACTAAGTTCCTTCGAATAAAATAGAGGGAACACGATTAGCAAAAAATTGCTTAATTTTATATACATTTATACATTTTTTTAATTTTTATTTGTTGATTGGTATTTATTGAAGTACATAAAAGTATTTAGAAATTTTAAATAAATAATGAAAAATAAAAAAACATATCTCTTAATTTTTTCGACAGTATAAAATTACATAAATAATTAATAATTACTTATTAGTAATTTGTTAAAGCGCCACCTGTGATCAGAGAGTTGAACTACATGCATAATAATCACGCTATCGGCCGCCGTGTATACGACTATAGCACTTTCGTTATATATTTTTCTTACGGTTTTACAGTTACGGTCTCACATTTTTTCAGTTCACAAAAACGCCTCTGTCCTGCAATGGAAGTTGTACGCTAAAATGATGATTATTAAAGTAATATTGTTAACTATAAGATTTAGTTTAACTTATATTTTTTTAGCGTAGCGTTTTATGTTTAAAATGATTTAACGAATGCATGCCGACATAGAGCGTGAGGTTTTTTCGAATGCCGCATAAATAGGACCGACAATATTAGACCACGTTCGTAACGTGACTACTCACGTGGAGTAAATAATTCACAACGCTTGAGGCAACATTGCTTCAATACGTAAATACGTAAAGTATATCCGTTGCTCATATCAGTGCATTAATGTTGACCTCAAATACGAAATATGATGGGTCAAATAGGAGGAAAAGAGGGATGGAAAAAAGAAAGTCATGGCTTAGTAATAACAGGGTATGAAATGAAATAAAAAAGTCGGAGAAATATTCCGCTGAGTCTTGAACAAGAAGTTTATAATACTGACTCCCAACCTTCAGTGATGGAGAGGCACATGAAGAAATAATATTTGTTATGTGATGTTTAAAATAATATATTTAGCAGAGAGGAATAGAGCTGTCTCTCTCGCTCTTTTTTTGGTTTTAAGAAGTAGGAGTCAATTACAATAATGCACAATGAATAATCAAAGATGATTAATTCCTTTTTTTTTACTTTTTTTACGCATGGGAATCCTTTTTACGGACCATCCTCCGGAACCTGTCAGCAACAAGGCACCCCAACGACCGGCCGGTCCCGGCAAACTTCTTCCTCTATAGGGGACTTCTCCGTTAATTAGAGAAGTCCCGACGACGCATTAGTGGGACCAGGTACACAGCCTGGCCCCGCTTCGGATTACGGGGGCAGCGAGAGGAGGCGTTGGTATCGCCTCCTGCGCACCCCGACTCGCCGCCTGAGATGATTAAGCCCTTAGTAAACTTAATTCATAAATTGTTTCTAATAATGTAGTTATGCACCTATTATTTATCGGTTTTGTGTCTAATTGTTTTCTATTTTCCTATGTAACCGTGAGATTAAATTAGCTGTTGTGTATACTATTATAAATAAATAAACAATGCCGTAAATATTTTTATAAACCATCCCTTGTTTGGGTACAGAATGATTAAATGTTTATACCGACAGCATTCTTAACAGAAATATTAAATTAACTGTAATCAGCAAACAATTCGCAGCTTATACAAATGTTGCTTCGCGTTCATTAAAACTTAGCGACGCTTGCTTCCGACAACATAGTTTTCGTAATTTGTCAAAGTCAACGCCCAAATCCTTCGCTACGTTTACTGTTTTCGACTAAAGGGTTTTTAATTAAAACAAGATTTTAATACGGGCCTAATTGTTCCTCTGTGTAATCTCTGTATATTCAAATAAATGATGTATCAAGTCACTAATCTAGCTTTCTACCATGCACTTCTAACATGCTACATCCTCCAGGTCGTCGCTCTATCTAGCGGCGCCCTATGCTTAGCAGACCCATGCGCGCCCTCCATTCCAATCTTCTCTCTCCCATCTGCCGCGACAGATGTGGCCGGCGCACTGCCATTTCAACTTGCAGACTTCAAGACCTAATTCTACTCTCACAAATTTCTCCATTTAGGACTCTATCTCGTAGAGAAATGCATAGCTCTTTCCATCACTCCGCCCAGCATATACGATGTGAATGAAGCGAAAAGTTTGTTAGGATATAAATATATTTGCCTACCCCTCATTTTAATGACATACGGATCAGAAACGTGGTCTCTCACTATGGGCCTCATAAGCAAGCTCAAAGTCGCACAACGAGCTATGGAGAGGGTTATGCTCGGAGTATCTCTACGAGATCAAATCAGGAATGAGGAGATCCGTAGACGAACGAAGGTAACCGACATAGCTCGCCGGATAAGCAAGTTGAAGTGGCAATGGGCAGGGCACATATCGCGTAGAACAGATGGCCGATGGAGCCGAAAAGTTCTCGATTGGAGACCACGGACCAGCAAGCGCAGTGTGGGACGTCCACCCGCAAGGTGGTTTGACGACCTCATAAAGGTCACAGGACGCAGCTGGATGCGGGCCGCTTACAACCGGTCCCTTTGGAAATCGTTGGGGGAGGCCTATGTCCAGCAGTGGATGTTTTACGGCTAAAATGATGATGATGACCCCTCTGGGTGACGGACATGAGTGTTTAACGGACATTGTATTGAAGTAGTAATGAACAAAAGAAGTTAGAAAATAATTTTTCGCATTTGTTGTTGGGTAAAACTTCATTCAGACAGACATTCCCAAGGTAGACTGGCAAAGCCTTTTGTCATTAAGTCCACCATCTTGTGTACTTTTATTTTGTACAAATAAAGATGAAATACTGACTATCTTGGACCAATTCTGTTAACCACGTTTCACAAAATAAGTATAACTTCTTAGGTACGTACCGTAAGTATAGTCACAGGATTTTTTTTACAAATACAGTCTGGACGAGAAACTTACGCACTGAAATAAATCAAAATGGCCGTCTGTAAATTATACTAAAGCAGAATACTCTCGACAGACATTTGTGTTGACTAATTAATTTGATTTATCGTCACATAGATTTAAAATAACACCATTGTGTCGTTTCATTACATCACGTTGAATTTATGTTGAACTATTTCGTTGACAGTTTTATTGCGTTGTAAATTATTAATACTGACCTGATAGTCTGGCGGCTCGTCGGGGTTAAGAACGATCGAAGATTCGAATTCAACTTCGTTGTTCCTAACAATAAACTACTAAAATTTCTATACTAAACTAGACAATAATATTTATAAATACAATCTAAAATATAAAATTCTCGTGTCACAGGGTTTTAACAAAACTACTCCGAGGCTTGATCGATTTTTATGATTTTTTTGTGTACGTTTGGTAGGTCTGAGAGTAGAACGTAAACTATTTTGCATAAATACATAACAAAGGTGAACCACGCTAAAAAATATTTTAACAACTTTTATGATTTTGCATTTAAAAATACTTACATACAACTCTTTGTAACAACGCCAAAAATTTCACACATCTACCACCAACTATTTTTATAGCTATTCTTCTTCTTGGTCGCTTCACTCTTGTCAGAGTGGTCGTGGTCATCATGATCCGGTGGGTTTGGCAGGAGACAGCACCCGCCGCACGACGTCTCGCCACCTCCGCCTGCTGGTCGTCAATCGGGCACATTCGTGGAGGGAAGCACCCACCATACTCCGCACCTGATCCAACCATCGCATCGGCGATCTACCTCGTGGTCTGCTTCCCTCTACTTTGCCCTGCACGACAAGACGCTCTAAACAATCGTTTCCACGGCTTACATGCCCAAAGAACTTGAGTATTCGCCGACGTACTTGAGTAGATAGACGCTCGTTGATACCCAGCTCTTCAAGTATGGAGGCGTTTGTTCGGAATTCGGTCCACGAAATCCCGAGCATCTTTCTCCAACACCACATCTCCAGAGCGTCTATCCTTTGAGTTTCGGCTTGTCGTAGGGTCCATGTTTCGGCCGAGTAGAAAAATATGGGAAACACTAAAGATTTTACGAGCCTGACCTTAGTGGCTTTTGTTATGTTACGATTCTTCCATATTTTCTTGAGCTTGTCCTATAGCTATATTAGTACTTTAATAATTTTTCCTAATTACTTAGGGTAGCTCAGTCAGCTTAGCCGTGGTAGCAGTGTCGGTACGATCGCCTCAAGTTCCATAGTACGCTAGTAACCCGAGTTCGTTCCCCGGTGCCGGCACCGATAAATTTGCTGTTGCAATTTTATGTGCTGATTTACCCCGCGCTCAGCGGTGAAGGAAAATATCGTGAGTAACCCTACATGTCTTAGAATTTTTTTCTAAGACATGTGAAGTCTGCCAATCCGCACTAGGGCGGCGTAGCGGACTATGTCCTTATTCTCTGTTTACAGAGAAAGCCTGTGCCCTAGTGGGACAGGCATAATACATATACTAACTATTGATCTAGATTTGATAAAAGAATTCAAGTAAATATATTCTTCTTTAAAATATATATGTTTCTAGTGGGATGTCGTGTCTTTATGTAAAGTAATTAAAAACCTTGCTAGGTCCATAAAATCGTCTCGCAAGTTTAATGCCTAGAGGATCATTACGTATTCACTCTTGGATTACTTTATTAAAGGAGAAAGATCTCAGGTGAATCTTAAGTGAACACGGAGCTGGATGTTTTAGTCAGGTTATTTGGCTTCGAAATTGCCTAGGTTTGTTTTCGAAATGGGACGCATTTTAATTTTTTTTTTTTTAAATAAAGCTAGCAATATTTCATTTTTTTTTCAGAAATATTACTAACAATCTTGTTAACCATTCCAACTAAGCTTAAGCTTGTGCTAGGACACGGTTCACGGCAATAGTCCAATGGTGGATTCGAACCCACGACCTTACGATTCGCAGGCCGTACCCTAAATCATTAGGCTATTGACGCTTCAATATATTTCGTATTTAATTGTTGCAACTCTTGCGTAGATCGTCGACATGTGTATAATACGTACTTGTCAAATACATATAAGAATATACTACACAATAAGCGTCTGTAATACAGAAATATCCCTTACACATATTTATTTATTGTAACGCCTTAAACAAAGGTTGACAAAGACTTATCTTGCTGTCCATCTTTATAGCAAAATTAACAATATTTTAAACTTTCACATACACGCACATTCAACCTACATCACGTACACATTTATTTATTTAAAAATAATTATTGATTTAACTAAGGTATCTGATATTTCTTAATTTAATTTGTAAATCAATTTTATGTATTGCAGTGGAAGAGGCCAGTGATCTTCGTGTATTTTTGTAAAGCAACTTTTGAAGAAAGTATTATTTTTTTTAAAAATTGTCGAATGGTGGATCTGAACCTATGACCTCACCGTAAACAATTAGGCAATAAACCATGGAATATTATTTAAACTCAACATAAATGAGATCATTATCTCCAGAAGCTTTCTAGCTTTAAGCACATGCCATTTAGTATAACCGTGTAATGAGACGATTTTAATGTGTTGAAATATAATCCTTTGAGTAGGTAATTATCTTAAATTTCAATTGTAGGCATGAGATGCGAGGATAAAGGGTCTCCAATGACGAATTAACATTTCCATTTATTTTTTATATTGAGCCCTAATGTCCTATAACTACGTATCTCCAAAGCCTTCTACCATATACGATCTTATTAGGTCGTCAGTCCATCTGGAGGAAGCCCTACGCTTCTCCGCCCCATGCGTGGTCTCCATTACAAGACTTTCCTTCCCTATCTGCCATCGTTGACTCTTCAAATGCCATCTCAACTTGATGACTTTCACCTCCGTCGAATTTCTTCATTTCGGATTCTATCTCCGACAGAAATGACGAACATAGCTCTTTCTATCGCTTGTTATGGAACTTTATGTGGACCAGCCTAGCAGTCAGAGTCCAAGTCTCTACACCATACCTCATAGCTAGAGGACGCACTGTTGAAGACCTTTCCTCTTTACGGCATGCAGTTGTTGACGATGAAGTGTTGCGGAGTTTTTCGACTGCCGCCCAAATCAAACGAATTAGTCTATCGATATCTTAGTTGAAGTTAAAAATATTTATTTATTTAATAAAGTATACCAACAGCATTACAGCATAATGATCGTCGTACACAATTGCAATAAAAATAACTTTTTTTAAAGTTACAAACTCACAATTCTTTTGTTTTAAATCGAAAAACTGTCAATGTACGTGGACTTCGTACTAAGGAGGTTGAATTTTTTTTTGTACGAACTAACACAGTTGACCAGAGAAGCTGGCCTTGACTGCTTCACCGGATTGAGAGGTGGCCTAGCTCTTAGGTCGCTTAGTCTGAACCTCTAAGGAGGAGGTATGTGCGTCAACTTTTAACGATATGCTTACACTGTTTTAATAAATCGTCCTCACAATCTAACAGTAATTCTACCGACACAGTATCGTTAAGGGAAGCTGAGCGATATTTAATGGCGCTGCGCTCAGATCAATTTGCCGCCGAGCGAGCTTTTATGAAACTTACAACGGAAAACGACGTGATCACTTATGCCATAGACGATATCCGCCTCTACTTATTTGACTTGATCTCGACCAGAGAGGACAACGATTTACGGCGAACTTACGGCTCATGTGATCTTAAGTGATCAACATTGCCCATGCTCATCCACATCGGGGTGCTCAGGAACAACCACACAAGTGCGCCGGCCTTTGAGAAAGGCGTAGAAGTTCTCGAAGGTCCACAAATCGTGTAAGTTCGGAAACACCCCTGGTGACAGTTGATGGTGAGTGATATTATGCGGTAAAAAGATTGGAGTGATTATGGCGAAACAGGGGTATTAGCCGCACCACCAAAAAGAGGCTAATGCAGA
Organism: Meandrusa payeni; assembly: GCA_029286785.1. Classification (NCBI taxonomy): domain Eukaryota; kingdom Metazoa; phylum Arthropoda; class Insecta; order Lepidoptera; family Papilionidae; genus Meandrusa; species Meandrusa payeni. The sequence continues at coordinate 1,545,466 of JAGSMX010000023.1, forward strand.
CTCTCATATTTCTATCTTTTTATGAAACCTGGACTCTAAAAGGGAAGGTGAGATCGAGGATTGATTCGTTCGAAATGCCGTGCTGGCGCAGAATGCTGAGAATATCCTGAACGGAACGTCGCACAAACGAGTCAATCCTCAAAGAGTTGGATATAACAACACAGCTCTCAACAATCTGCAGGCAGAGAGTCCTCAAATTCTTCGGACACACGGTCAGGCGAGACCCAGACTGGAAAGGCTGATGATTACTGGTTGTGTGGAAGGAAAGAGAGCGAGAGGGCGGTCTCGGCGGCGGATGGACATACACAACTCAGGATGCTACGGGAGCTACCCTACAATCATTCATGCAAAAGGCGCAAGACAGAAATGCCTGGAAAGTAATAGTGGCAGGGTAACGCACCATAGTCACGTCACTCAGTCATGAAGTTACGATATAGAAGAAGAAGAAGATATTATATAAAGAGATGGACCACCAATGTCTCACGGGACTCAACTATCTATAACATAACACAGGCTGAAATTGAGTAAATAGACACTTACTAAACTAGCGCGTACCATTTCGACTATATCACCACTTAATATCAGGTGGGATCGTGGTCAAGCACTAGTTTACACCCCATAAAAAAAACACAACCAAAAAAGGATACAAAAATATTTGGTCCAGGCCGTTACAATCGTTACCGAAATACACAAGACATACTTATACGTATATGAGAATTGCTCGTTTAAAGTTATTAGATAGATAAAGATACGTCGACGGAAGCATGTATCGGGTGCGTGCGTAATTCACGTGCGCGTTCCCGTTTCAGTTAATAACTTCAGGTCACGTTGTACAAGCTGCCTCCCACGCGAGCTACGAATTACAACACTTGTAACTTTCTTATGAGAAATAATGTTGATTTTGTTGACCCGAATGGTTAACACAAGATGTCTGTCGTATCGTTTATATCATGTACTAGTTGCACCCCGCGGTGTTACCCGCGATTAAAAAGTACGTCTTTTTCCGTATTCCTTGTAGAGTATCTACTTTTTTAAATTTTTTACTACAAAATGTGAGTTAGAAATAAATTATCAATTATTATTGTACTAATGGTTCACTATTTTGGCTATAAGGGCTTACACATAAAAGATATATGCTAAGGCGGACTTTTTTCTAGGACTGTTTTAGATAAAAATTTCCATTATATCCGTGTTACTTCAACGGTTTTTGTGACGCATGCCAGAATAGCTGATGGCAGATTGTTTTTTACGTATCGTTAAATTTTGGATAATTTACACTATATCTTTATAAATTACTAGCCCACCCAGATTTTGCTTTATTTTATTTAAGCAATAAACTTACATGATTAAATATTTATTTTAACTCTCACAATATATTAAATAATTCATTTCTGTCCGTATTCATTCCCTTTTAGAGCAGGTGAAGAGCATTATCTACAGCCATGTACATATCAGCAGCATCAGTAAGCGGATACATGCGCGGCGCTATAACTTACCTTGAATACTTCAAAAATCTTTAATTAATAACTTTAATATACTTTATTATACTTCATTACACTCCATTGTACTTCAGTATGGTTCATAATGACATAAATATACACAACGCATGTGTCAATACAAATTTGGGTTTAAAACAATAGAATATCATCATAGTAAATAAAATTTATATTTTATTCTGTTCAAAAAGAGGATTGCTGCGATCGTCACCAAACTTGACAGGATTACTCGCTAGGTCAATCTGAAGATTCCCTGAAAGTTTAATTGAAATTGGTCTAGCCATTTCGGAGCCTTTACGGACCATACCCACACACTTTTTCTTTTATATATATATATAGTATAGTAGAACAGGATGAATCTTATATAACACAGAACGATTAAATGAATAGGTTTGAATGTTCAATCAATAATTAGTGATACGCTCTGTTCCTAAAAAAATGGGGCTTTTATGCTAGTTTATGTATCGAAAGGGAATTCGATAATTATTTCACTATTATTTTAAGACTACTTAAGTGTTAAAATTGACAAGGCGTAACTAATTATTTACCGTTTCCAACATATTTATAGTTATGTTTTAGTGTTCAAAGAACGATTAAGAAGGGTTGAAGAACGCGTGTGAGTTATGTTACCTACCAAAATACGTTTAATACAATAAATTCTGTTCATTATTAAGCCTAAACATAGAACTGCAATATGGTCCTTCGAACCAGATACACAAAGTATGTGTGTACTTACAATATACGTTTTGATATTTGCACGTAGATCCTGATCTAGATAAGGAGCTGATTTTTTTAAATCCTTTGTCTTTTGTCTACTGAACTTTAAAATAGAGCTATTTTTATACAGTTTCTATTTTTCTTTGTTAAAATGTGACATAGTTATCGAAAAATACAGAGGTGGTTTTAAGGCGTTGTGACCTTATTTCCCATGACACTTTGTATATTTCATCGAGTATAGTTAGTATGATATTTAAAAAAAATGTCGCTTTTCTAATACGAAAACGGAATAGTCATATCAGGAAGTTATATAAATATTATGTTTTAAACAACAACTTATTAAAATCGAATACAAAAAACCATTTGTATCACGCGCATTATAATGCATTAATGAAATAAATCTGAAACGTGGAATAAATCAAAGACAATGTCTCTTGGCGAGTTAAATTGCCTCGCTGGAGTAATTTACAAGGTGCGGTGTTAGGTTAATGTTGGAAAAGGCCACTTTATTTGAGAGTTCTCTTTCAACATAGCTTTCGTAGCTCTATGTATATACATGTTACTGTGATAGATGCGTACTATTGCCACTTAAGAATGCATATTCCAAACGTCAAAGTAACTGTGTATACTAAAGCCGTAAGCAAAAATAAAGGGTCGGTTAAGAAAGTTTGAATATCTCGGAAGATAAAGACGCTAGTAGATTTTAGTACTCACTGTTGCCTCTGTGTGGCTTAATGTGTGCAATGGTAATCGCGTCGTCCGGATCGTCAAGAACGTGTCTCGGCCTCCGGGCGGCGCGACGGAATTTAGTATAGGAAGGCTTACAAGTGGCGGCACTTACAAGAAGTTTGTTAGAATGTTTGGTGGCAGTCTCAAAACCGTCGAGATGCCTGCTTAAAGAATTGGGCTATTGTCGGTAATCCTGTGTCAACGTGGAGCTCGCGATTACGTACGAACCACGGCGCACCCGTGGCTCGTCGCAAAAACGATTCTGAATTACTTGTAACCTATTGATATGTTTATAGTGTGTAGTATGTTAAAGTTACAGCCTTTATATGTATATGTCCGACTGTTGGGCGCAGGCCTTCTCTGTAAAGAGAGTATAAGGGCATAGTCCACCACGCGGCCCTAATGCGGATTGGCAGACTTCACATGCCGTAGAAATTTTTTCTAAAACATGTAGGTTTCCTCACGATGTTTTCCTTCACCGCCGAGCGCGTGGTAAATCAGCACATAAAATTGCAACAACAAATTTATTGGTACCGGCACCGGGGATCGACCTCGGGTTGCTAGCGTACTACGCAACTTGAGCCAACCGCACGGACACTGAGCTACCACGACTCTTTGTAGTATGTATTAGTAGTTATTGTATATATATGTTTTTATTGTATTTTTTATAGAGAATAGATTTATGGGTGCAGTTTTCGCCAGTAAATTGCTCTGGCAGCTTGGCGAAACAATTTACGTTTTAATATAAATGAAAAATGGAATTCCTGAGTACATACTCATAATCAATAAATCTGCAATCCCCTGAGTAAGTGTTTGTGGGTGTCAGGATTACTAAATATCTTGTGAGCCCCGCAAAGGGCTTGGTTTTTTTTTATTATAGCTTTGTTTTGGTCTAAAAATATTTCCTAAATAAATTATTTTAATTTTAATATTTAAGTAATATTTGACGAACAACGAACAATTCGTATTACACACATTGCATTTTATTTTAAACATAAATACTGTTTACGATGCCGACATAAAATATTTCGCAGTAATGGCGACAATAAATTAAACTGCTGTCATATAAACTATACGCAGTCTGAACCATTCAGTTATATATGTATAATAAATCACAAAGCTTTGTGCTTAGGTAAGAATAAAATTATGGACGAAACTCCACAACTATCAATAAAATAAAGAGATATCATTCACACAACTATACTCATCGATGTTTTAATTCTGACCTCTGAGTCTTTGAGTAAGTTTGATATCTTGGAGAGACTTCACATTATGTAAAGAAAAATTATATCCACAAATTATTCCATCTGGTAAACATTATTTCGCGTAAATGTTCCTTTTTTTAAACAAAGTAAAAAATAATTAAAAAAATTGTCATTGTTCTTTTTTGATTTACTTTTGTTAATTTACCACGCGCTCGGCGGTGAAAGAATTTATTATAAGTAAACCTAGATATCCTATAATTTTTTTAAGACATGTGAAGTCTGCCAAGTGTGACAAGGTTCGCGTGGCGTACTATGTGCGTACTCTTATACTTTACAGAGAAAACATTATCTCGCGTAAATGTTCCTTTTTTTAAACAAAGTAAAAAATAATTAAAAAAAATTGTCATTGTTCTTTTTTGATTTACTTTTGTTAATTTACCACGCGCTCGGCGGTGAAAGAATTTATTATAAGTAAACCTAGATATCCTATAATTTTTTTAAGACATGTGAAGTCTGCCAAGTGTGACAAGGTTCGCGTGGCGTACTATGTGCGTACTCTTATACTTTACAGAGAAAAACATTATCTCGCGTAAATGTTCCTTTTTTTCAAGCAAAGTAAAAAATAAGTTAAAAAAAATTATCATTGTTCTTTTTAATTTACTTTTGCAAATTTACCACGCGCTCGGCGGTGAAAGAATACATGATAAGTAAACCTAGATATCTTATAATTTTTTTAAGACATGTGAAGTCTGCCAAGTGTGACAAGGTTCGCGTGGCGTACTATGCTTATACTTTACAGAGAAGCGCCCCAACTTCTGCCAGAAAGATTTCACTAAAAATAATTCCATAGACAGAGGCATGGCTCGTTTATCCTATAGACAAATCGCCAGTATTTTTATTAAAATTTAAATCTTAATATATTTTACATAACACTTTAATAGTTAAACTGTGGGTTTTAATCATATCAACTAACTTAAGGTGGAGGTTCTCAATTTGTCTGTAGATTTCTAATGTTCCAATGGCATCTATGAGAAAATCGAATAAGTCTTAATTTTGCATCAAGTATGTGTGATACAAATGGACGAATAACTCAAAATCACGCCAACCGATTTCAATGATGAAAGGATTTACTTCAAGAGTAGTTTGATGAGAGTTTGAAGATCGCGTCCACGCGTAAAAGCGTTTGACGTTTGATTCGATGTGATGTCGGTTTTTCTTTTGTTTTCGTATTTATCTTTAACTGCCAAGATTTCCGAACTAAGTTCATTTATTTTTCACTCAAAAAGCTTCGTTGCACATAAAATTGCTACAACATATTTATTGGTGCCGGCATATACTGATATACCACACGCTCGGCGGTGAAGGAAAACATCGTGAGGAGACCTACATTTCTTAGAAAATTTTTCTAAGGCATCTGAAGTCTGCCAATCCGCAATAGAGCCGCGTGGCGGACTATGCCCTTATACTCGTTACAGAGAAGGCCTACGCCCAACAGTGGGACATATATATTATATAGAAAGGCTGTAACTTTGACTTTAACGTAAGCTTTGTTGATCGTTAAAAGAAAGAGTTAACATGAAAAGGTTATAAATAACTACAATAAAGTGGTCTCACGTCACCCTTACGTTCACGGCTTGTAAATTACTCTAGTGAGGCAATTCAAGTCGCTGAAAAGACATTTCTTTGAGTTACTGTCCCTTTTAAATTTAATTTTATTGTACCATTTATTTGCATGTGAAATAAAACTAAGATAACTAAGAAGAACTTTTAAAGGTTTATTTCATTAGCACGGTGACCGAGCTTCATCGTATTTTTTGGAAATTATATTTAGATACGAATTTCATAATGATGCCCTATGCGATGGACAGATCAAATTAGCACCAACACCAACAGGAGAGTCCACGAGGCATTTCACATCGCCAAAGACCCCAACAGGTGGAAAGCGATCGTCCGCTACATAATTCCTGGAGGTCACGACCCTCAGCAATAAGGAAAACGACGCAAGGTGGAGGACATAAAGATAAAATATGAATGATGTTTCTCGATGTTACTGGCATAATATTTTTTTAAACCACGCTTTCACGGTTAGAATTTAAAAAAATAAATACTTAGATACGAATTAGATGCGTTAGTGATAGTTTTTTTTTCTCAATAAATCGCAACCACAGACTTGTGTCCGTGCTCATTTCTAATGTACTTTAATTGTTTAATTTTTTGTTAATATGAGCGTGTCAGAAACGAAGTTATTTATTTATTATAAAGATATATTTTAGTAAAATAAGAGATCCGGTCGGGCAGTACATAATAATACACAATATATAAAACAACGTAGATAACCAGAGAGTACTAAGCTTACGCACAGAAGCGTTACCGACGAACAACACCAATAACACTCTCAACACTAAGAATACAACACAGCAGAACAACTCTAAAGTCTCTGAACTGTACTACTGCTCTTATACTATTGTGAGGAGTCAACAACATGACTCCTCACAAATCCTTTACAATTACAATGTAAATACCGTTTGGTTTTAATAGCACATACATTAACAACTAGTTATTCATATCATAACACACATTTACCATTTGTGTCGAATAAACGAATCTGTTATAAATATAGATTAACTGGCAAATACATTTGACATATGATCTAAACATTCGAAATAATTTTTTTTTTATGACGAACTACACAGATTGGCCAGAGAAGCTGGCCTTGACTGCTTCACCGGATTGAGAGGTGGCATAGCTCTTAGGTCGCTTAGCCTGAACCTCTATTGCTAGTAACTCGACACAAGGGTCCCCCCGGTGAGGGGTAACCTCGGCTTGGACGGTTACTATGTAACGCGTAAGCATGCCGATCCGAGGGCGCCCGAGAGGGCCGAACCACGACTCGGTCGGTTGCTATTTCACGGATAAGAATCATTCGATAGTCAAAAGAGCAACTATAATACAATTATCTAACAAACGCTACCTCTACAGTTACTACAATTTTTTTAAATGTCTGATTTTTGAAGGTAGTGTTGGAGAATGCTCTGGGTCAGAATGATCTGGGTCACACGTCGTAGACGCCTCGTTGCATTGTTATTAGTTTCTCCGCAACCTCTGCGTCCCTGTTTCTCATGGCCATTTTTAAGTTTTACGTTAGTAATAGTTTTTCTCATAAGAGAAGGAACTCGAAAAAAGGACAGATTGATTGAAATGGAGACATCTGATCTAGAACTGGGGTTTTCATTTCCTGTCATTTTCTAAAAATCATAAATTTGTCTAAGGCCAGCATCTTGATTTTCATGGGCGATGGTGATCTTATGCCGTAAGTCTGTTTGCTCATTTCTCTTTATAAAAAGAAACTATAAACCACGTAAGCAAGTCGGCCGTCTAAGTTGAAATATTCCACTTAAAATTATCCGATGCCAAAAACCGTAAAATTTCTTGTGTAGTTTAAACCCTGTGATGAGACATTCTTTATTCACGTCAATTTAGGTCATCTAATACACGGGATGCTTGTGGGAGTCCCAACTTTATTTCCTCTGGCACTCTGAAAATTTTACACACCTGCGACAATGTTTCCATGTTAATTTTAAATTTACTAGTTTTAAATTAGTGATAGTAGGGTATATTAATTATCAGACAGTCGAGGTTCGAATACCGGCCGGTACCAATCAGTTACAGTTTTAAAAAAAATAAAATCAGTTTTAAAAAAAATGTGTCTAGTGTTTGGCTGTCCTATCACTTATAGGACCCAATAAAGAGGAGGAATAGGAGTTGCTTTTTGATTTTGAAGCAAATCAGGTTTCCCGACACTATAACCACTGTGAAGTACTCAAAACATCATCATCATCATCATCATCATCATCATCATCATCAGCCTGTATCTATCCACTGCTGGAAATAGGCCTTCCCCAATGCCTTCCACCACATGCGATCCTTAGCTTTCCGCATCCAGCCACTTCCGGCTATCCTAACAAGCTCGTCGTTCCACTACGTCGCCCTACGCTTCTCCGACCTATGCGCGGCCTCCATTCCAAGACTTTCCTCCCCCATCTACCGTCGCTGACTCGGCAGATGTGGCCAGCCCACTGCCACTTCAACTTGCTGACTTTAAGAGCTATTTCGACTACCTTCGTTCTCCGTCGAATTTCTTCGTTTCGGATTCTATATAATAGAATAAATATAAATAAATATATAGAACATATTGAATTTTAACGTATATTTAAATTTTTTAATTTAACATTTAAGCACATATTATACAAATTAATTTTATAAAACTATGGACCATGTTTTACATAGAGTGTTAGATAGAATATTAATTAAGATTCTTAATGTAAATTATTTATTTATCATTTTTTCCACATTGCAAGTCATCACTTTAAAGTACATTTTATGAATTAGCTTAGCATAAATCGCTTGTGTCGATCTGTTGATCTGATAATACGATGAATTAAAATAAATTAAATATATTTTTCTTGATAAAAATGCTAATAATATTATTTTCAGTAATAATAATAACATTCTCGTTAACCAAATAAGATTCTATCTTATGCTAGAAGTTAACGTCAATAGTCGAATAGGTAGGCTTGAAGCTACGCCCTTATGTATCGCAAATCGTACCCAAGGGCGTAAGGGTTGAACCGAAATCGTCGAATTGGAGTTTTATGCTTCCGATCTACGCTCTGCTCTCGCACTCCAGATTTACGAACGCCGATACTCCCATACTGTGACGCTTGAACCGAAATCTTTCATGACTTCACCACATAAATTTATCTAATAAATAAATCACTGAGCGGTCAGTGCTGTAGCCAAAAAGGGTAGCCAATAAATTAGCTATCAACGGACGTTTTCACATTCGCCCATGTCCTGGCGATCTGATGCTTGTCAGCAGTTTTACCGTGATGAATTATGTTCCGCAAGGGATAAACATGACTTCACTATACTAACAAATATATGTAGTAACAAGTATTTTTTTACCGACTTCAAAAAATGAGGTTCTCAATTCGTCTGTAAATTTTTTTTATGTTTTGACTGGGTGAACCGATTCTGATGATTCTTTTTTTATTTTATGCTTCTCGTGTGCTACCATTGCGGTCTAATTATGACAATGGCTACCATGAGAAAACCATGTAAGTCTTAAATTTGCATTAAGTATATGCGCGACAGATGGAAATGGAAAGTTGCCGGCCTCAGTCTTTCCATCCTAGTACGACCTGGGAGCCTTCAAGAGTACAGTGTATAGGCACTTACTAAACTAGCGCGTACCATCTTTCCACTATATCACCACATAACACCAGGTGGGATCATGGCCAAGCGCTAGTTTACACGCATAAAAAATTGATCCAATTCTGACAATGTCATTCGACAATTGTCAACGCCGTTTGATAATTAGTTCTATTAAAAACTTTAGAGACGATTTAATGAAGCTGTTATATTCAGTAGTAATTATCAAAGACGTTCCCCGATTATATCATATTAATGCTTTTTGCAGTTTCCACTAACTTTATAAGACCAAGGCCAATTAATCTCATTATCTTCAACGGCAGCTTCTTAATTTTAATGACCTCGTTTGAAGGAGATTAACTCTGGGCACATTATCAGACTCTTAATATACAAAGTAACTGTAATTTTAACACCTTAAGTAAGTTTTTAAATCGACTTAAAAAAATAAGGAGATTCTCAATTCGTCTGTATGTTTATTACCTCAGAATTTTAAATTGGGTGAAACGATTTTGATGATTCATGACTAAAAATTTTTTTAATTAATTTGATAAATTCTCGAATTGTTTATAAATATTTACCAAGCTTTCATTGCGTGTTAACATCCATTAAGCTAAATTTTTAAAAGGGATATACAAGACCTGCATTAAGCAAATTAGAACATGGCTAAAGTTAATAAAGATTAATAAGACATAGATGTGGCGATTGCATAATTAATTATAAAATAAATTGTTCTTACCGTAGATCGGTCCTCAAGAACCCTCTAGGGCCAGAATGTTGTAGCCAATAGAGTAACCGAGCCGAGATTCTCTTGGGGACCCTTGCACTGGATTCATATAGGATTCAGCCACCCTTCAGCCCTGTAGTTCTAGGCTCTCAAGAATAAGACTACGGTGTCCCCTGCCTGTCGTAGAAGGCGACTAAAAGGGGCCTCGGGTTCACCGAGCGACAAGGGTGGGGGCCTTTGTCGTTCGCCAAGGTGGACCCGGGAAGAAGGCGACATCGGCTGGCCCGTCCTTGTACTGCGAGGGCACAGGAGGGGGGAGGGAGTAACCTCCCACCCCCCGGAAGTGCTCTCCTTGAGCACAGTGCAGAGGGGCTCCGATGCGTTCCACTGGAGATCCCGGAGCCCCTCGTCATGCACCGAGGAAAGGGCCACCGGGGAGGTTTTAGTGGGTAAAAGCCCCACATAACCGCCGGCTCAGAAGGCGGGGTATCTTTTTGAAGATTTCCTCCCCGTTAACAAAAAAAAAGGATTCAGCCACCCGACGGGCCCTAAGAGTTCAAACACTTCTATCTTCTTCTTTCTAGACTATTCTCTAGCCAGAGTCTGATTAGAGTACGGCCACATCTTAAGTTTATTTTCCTAGCCTAAACCTGGTGCAAGTCAGGGTCGACTAGAAAAAAAAAACAATTACTATACTACTAAAATTAAACAACTAACGAACTTATATTAGATATCTCACACTTATACTTATCTTATTAGACAGATATCTAATCTGTCTTTTCAACCGACTTCAAATAACGAGGTTCTCAATTCGTCTGTTTTTTTATGTTTGTTAACTCATAACTTTCGACTGGTTGAACCGATTTTAATAATTCTTTTTTGATTTGAAAGTTAGTGCCACATTGGCCACAATTTATTCCATTTCTGACGATGGCATCCTTGATAAAACCATATTTTAAATTTGCATAAGTATGTACGCTACAAATGAACGAATAACTTAATATCACGCCAACCGATCGATCGATGATTTATTTTTTAGATTGTTTTTTAAAGAGTATAATAAATTTGGCAACCCTAGTGGTCTGTTTAATGCATCACAGTGAATGATCTACCGCGAGCCATATTGATTTCATAAAGTGCAGCTCTCATCTGATTCGTATAATGTTTGTTGACAGCTTGCTTATTGTTTTCGACTGTACATGAGAGCAAGAATTTTTTATCACTACCTTTTTATGCATGAGTGTAAATGCTTATTTCATTTATAGATTGTGTTGTTAAAACATCAAACACGTACACAGTTATACTTTTGTTGTGGGCATAAGTTAAAACCAGTTTACAGCAACTTAATAATGAAAAGAAAAAACAAAAGAGAGTCGTAATTAGTATATTTTAAAAATTATAAAAAATAATAATAATAAAATCTTTATTTTCAAAAAAAAAACAAAAAACATATAACGCAAGTATACAATGTTTGGAGCTTCTTATAAGTATAAAATATACTTGTGCCAGAAGATCCAGCTCTTCCTTAATCGTATCATATATTTTTTTTGTTTTATAGTTTTATAGTATAAAGTAATTATATGTGTATATATGATATAAAAATATAAAATATATTTTAATCTCATAACTGTTTTATTCATGTATCATATTTATTATACTCTTATTGTCTGTATAAATTCCATATAAAAGTAGTATTGCGCGCGCACGTCTTTAGGTAGTCCCGGGCACCGCTGAAAATCAGCGCTGTCGCATCCTTGCGACGGCATATGCTGAGACGGTGTCCGATATTGGCATCATATGTTTTGTATTATTTGTCTGTGTAACTTTAACGTTTTGTCTATTTTTCATTCTTTTTTAATGTGTGTTATATTCTGTCTGTGATGGTTTTTGTATTGTGATGCCAATAAATAAATGTCTATGTCTATGTCTAATGACTTGGAACTAACAACTATTTAGAGAACTTATTCAGAGCAACATTTGTGTCGCATAAGGTCCACTGGAGAAGTGTTTAGTTCATTATGCGTAAGACACACTCACTGCAGAAGAATACGTAATTTAAGTACGGATTTTCCCCTTTACGTTAACATAAATAAGGTTTATTAAGATTCTCCCCGCCGGCGGCAGTAGCGGCTGCGCTGGCGGGGAGATCTAAATGGAAGGCGCTGGTCTCCTTCTGCGAGTCAGTAATGACCCAGAAGGAGACCGCAGAACGGGATCGGGAGAGGGCCGATCCCGTTCGGAGATGGCGCAGGCGGGCCGGTGGGAGACCGGCCCGCAGCCCTGTAGTTCTGGGCTCTCAAGAATAAGACTACGGTATCCCCTGCCTGTCGTAGGAGGCGACTAAAGGGGCCTCGGGTTCACTGGGCGACAAGGGTGGGGGCCTGAGTCGTCCACCAAAGTGGACCCGGGAAGAAGGCGACACCGGCTGGCCCGTGTCGCCTTGCGCTGCGAGGGCACAGGGGGGGAGGGAGTAACCTCCCCCCCCGGGACGTGCTCTCCTTGAGCACAGTGCAGAGGGGCTCCGGTGCGTTCCACTGGAGATCCCGGAGCCCCTCGTCATGCACCGAGGAAAGGGCCACCGGGGAGGTTTTAGTGGGTAAGAACCCCACATAACCGCCGCCTTCCCCCCAGAAGGCGGGGTATCTTCTTGAAGATTTCCTCCCCGTGAAAAAAAAAAAAAGGTTTATTAAGATAACGTAAGCAAATGTAATCTTGAGTCCGATAGTGTCGCGTCGCAGCGAACTTCAGGGATTAAAGTTGCGATATACGGGTTCGTAAGTAATTCCGCTAACAGACCTCATTCATCGTCCCCTCCCCTAATCTGAAGTAATGTACGCACAATAACATCTCAAGACGGATTATGAACATCGTGAGGAAATGAAAAATATATATTTTTTTATAGTAATTAAAAAATCTGACAGTGGTGTGTCCTTTGCTCAAGCTTAGCTTATTATTCTTCTTTATGTCTATTTACTTAGTAATCCAGGTGGTATATATCTGCTTATATGCCTATTTTAATGCTACATGCTTACAATATTTAGTAAGTCTACCTCTTGTTGCCTTTTCTGCCATTTTTACATTTTCCTTCTGAGAATTTATTTATTATAAACATAACATCCCTCCACGAACGTGCCCGATTGACGACCAGCAGGTGGAGGTGGCGAGATGTCGTGCGGCGGGTGGTGTTTGCTGCCCAACCCACCGGATCATGATGACCACGACCACTCTGACAAGAGTGAAGCGACCAAGAAGAAGAAGAAACATAACATGTACTAACTAATAACGAAATATTTACAATAAATATAACTATGCCAAACCGTCTTGGCAGCGTGACCAGAATGCTGGTAGCATTGCCACGTTGTATGGCAATGCTTAGCTTCTGTACAAGGTATAAGCCAGCCCTCTGGTCACCAGATGTGTTGACCAACTTCTTAGCTAACACATTAAAAGGCGGTGTGCACTACGACCCCACGGACCCAAAGTTTCTACCCCAAACGGCTCAAATATGAAACCTGTATCGATCTCTTACCACGAGTGGTCTCTTACCACCACTACGCAATAGTCCATTTATATGAAATGATATTAAACGTTAAAATATTATATCCTTCTTAATTCTAATACTTATTTCGCTTTACAGGTCGTGCCTTCCTCCTACTACATTAGGTAAGTTGTCAACGATAATTTCTTCGGTAAGTTTATGTTAACTTACCTAAACAACACTGGGTTCATTAAAACTATGAGGACACTTCCTACTGATCATATTTCAAAGAGTACTCGTCATTTATCAACGCCGTGCTGACATTTTTAATAGATTATCTATGCAAGTAAACTTTGAGAACTCATTAATGGTACCGTTTTATTTTTTACTGACGAGAAGAACACTGCCCGTTTCTACCACCCATCTTACGAAATGCGTAGAAGGTGTATGACTCTATTATATTTATATATTATTGTCAATACATCAAGCTGCTTTTCATTTGTTTTAATTTTAATAATATATATTTAACTTAGTTATTATAACATCATATGGGATTATCTGTAATGGTGTTATATTTTTTGTTGATTTGAATAAATAAATAAATAAATAAATCGTGATGGTCGGCGATGGATGATGCTTTTACACTCTTTTGAATTGTAGAATTAGTTGTCACCAGCTGTGATTTGGTGACGTTCAAGAACGACCCGTCCTCTCTGAGGCCGGCAACGCTGTAGCTCCTCCGATGTTGTAAATGTTCATGGGCGACGTTATCAGGTAAGCTCAGTTGAGCTGTAAGCTCGTTTCCCACAAAAGAAATTTCTTACGTACAAAAAACCACACACTGGGCTCATCACCTATCATATATATAACATATTAAGTACAACTTACGCCCATCACTCGTGGAGATGACTACCCTACCAAAATAAGTGTAGGTAGGTAAAAAAAACATAAGCGGTTTTGAAATAACACTTCTTTACGCATTCGTTGGGGGGTAAGCTGGTAGATGTGTGATAGGGTGAGATGAACGGAATTTTAGAGTGAGATATAAGTTAGTGAAGGTAGAAAGAGAGACTAAGGTTTCGTGTATTGCTGTAGAGTCAAGATAGGTGCGAGCACACATTTTCTTTCTTTCTTTCTCAGTTATGTTTCATATATTTAAGTACTGCTGTATCACTTTGTAAGAGCAAGAGAGAGCAGTGCACGTGCACATTTTCTTTTTCTCTCAAACAATTTTATATTATGTGCATATGATATTCATATATACATATATAAATACAAACATATAGATGAAGCTAAATAAGTTTAACTTCAATCGTGTAGTCTAGAGCACACTTGTTTTCTCCTTTCCAAATGTCTTATTCAGTAGCTGAACATTAACACTCTTACATCCTTATAAGATTTATCAGGTGATACAAATCACAGTTATAAATCTGTTTAGATACTGACATTCATTGCCAAAGTATATCATTCTTTACTCGATACGGATAAGCAATGCTAAATAAACTTCTTAGGCAACGTAATAAAATAAAATATTGGTTTTCTTTCCTCATTATTTCTGCCGTAGAACATCCACTGCTGGGCGTAGGCCTCCCCTCAGTCAGCCCTGTAGTTCTGGGCTTTCAAGAATAAGACTACGGTATCCCCTGCCTGTCGTAGAAGGCGACTAAAAGAGGCCTCGGGTTCACTGGGCGAGAAGGGTGGGGGCCTTTGTCGTCCGCCAGGGTAGACCCGGGAAGAAGGCGACATCGGCTGACCCGTGTCGCCTTGCACTGCGAGGGCACAGGGAGGGGGAGGGAGTAACCTCTCCCCGGGAAGTGCTCTCCTTGAGCACAGTGCAGAGGGGCTCCAGTGCGTTCCACTGGAGATCCCGGAGCCCATGCACCGAGGAAGGGCCACCGGGGAGGTTTTAGTGGGTAAAAACCCCACATAACCGCCGCCTTCCCCCCAGAACGAAGGTTTGAAGATTTCCTCCTCGTTAACAAAAAAAAAAGGCCTGCCCTAACAATTTTCAAAAGGGCCGGTTGTAAGAGACTTGCATCCAGCTGTGTCCACCTTAACTTTCGATGTGGACTGACTATTACTGACGATTTTGCGCTTGACGGTCCGTGGTCCCCAATCGAGAACTTTTCCAGCACCATTTATGCAGCAAACTCATTATTCTATCTAGTACTATAAATACATATAGAAAAAAAAAATCAGTTCCAGTTGACCTTTTTAACAGCAGCAAAACAAACAATAAACTAATCACACCCGCATATATAATTATATAAAAAAATATTTGTAGAGAAAGATAATAATCAGTCACGCAAGAACTTTATAGTGTTGAACTGCTCGAAGACAATTGAGACTCGGTGTAAACATGACCCTACTTCAGACGCAACCATAGACAAAGGCATGGGTGATGTCATAGACTAGTATTGCCATTAAAATGAATGAATATTAATATTAAGTATAAGTTGCTGTAAATCATTGACTACCAGAAAATAAATAAATTTCTCTTTGTTCAATCTGGTGCCAATATATAAATGTTATCATCATCATTTCCACTTACTACAGGTCTTTGTATATATATCTATTGTCCATTTGTCGCGTATTTAATTCAAATTTAAGACTTATATGATTTTCTCATGGATGCCATTGTCAGAACATTAGATTTCGAATAAAAAAGAATCATTGAAATCAGCTCACGCAGTCAAAACTTATGCGGCAAACATAAGAAAAACGTGCAGACGAATTGAGAACCTTTTTCTTTGAAGTCGGTCGTCTGAAATTTACGCCCTTCCATTCTCATCTTTAACAAAACAGAAAGATTGAAATGTTGTTTTTATTTGACCTAAATACAATTTAGTATACCCACATTTGTCCCGAATGATCGAACCACGAAACTTGTTTGTGTGCAAGAAAAAAATTGTCCAAGTTCTGACGAGGCAGTTGCGATGCTATAAAAAGAATTGGCCAAAGTTTTCGTACTACAATAAAGCCACGTAACCTTCATTCCAGGATTTTTATCGAGCATTAGATTTATCCAATTTTCAGTTCTTTTGTACACGTATCATGTATATTTTCATATAAAACTAGCGTACCCAGCGCGCTTCGCCGGACTAGTTATTGCTTGATTTTATTTAAACAAGAAACTTACATCATTAAATATTTAATTTAACTCTCATAATTTATTAAATTATTCATTTCTCTCCGTATTCATTCTCTTCTATTCTTCGGTGAAGATTTTTTGTCTGAGGGTGAGGTTCCGAATACCATCGAAAACACGACTTAAAAGTCTGTTCCATGTTTCGGCAGCCCGTACAAACATAGGCCATCGCGAGCCAGTACGTAGAATAATTTAGATTTGTTCTCGACCTCTCGCTCTGCTTATAAAGCCCAGATAAAGTCACTGCTTCATAGCAAATATATCGAATAGTTTTCAATTTACTTTATATTTATTTATTTGCTATGTTTTGTTTTGTTTATTTTTCTTTTTTATCATTTACTTTTGTGTCAATCATTAATATTTGTTATCCTTCCCATGCTAACACGATGCTGCTGCTGTACTGTATCGATGATTTTCGAAAAACAAATTTGTTCTCAGTGAGACAGCTTGAAGGAAGCATTTGTATTAATTTTTCTATACCGTAATTGTTAAAATATGTCTGTTATCTTTTGTTTCTGTTTGTCTCCAATAAATAAATAAATAGACTCTACTTGAATTCTTCAAAATCCCTAATTATTATCTTTAAAATACTTAAGTATACTTTATTATACTTCTATATACTCCATTGTACTTCAATATGGTTCATAATGACATAAATATACACAACGCATGTGTCAATACAAATTTGGGTTATAAAACAATAGAATATCATCATAGTAAATAATAGTTGTATTTGACAGTTCAAAAAGAGTAGTGATCGTCACCAAACTTTACACGATTACTCGTCATGTCAATCTGTAGATTCCCTGAAAGTTTAATTGAAATCGGTCAAGCCGTTCCGGAGCCTCACACAACACACATTCTCTTTTATATATATAGATGGGGGCAAACGAATGTGCGACTTATTTTGCCTTTAGCCAATTTCTTGCATACTTTAACTGTATTTCCTTTGTCTGTTTTTTTCTTACACTAGTTATAATTATATATTGTAAATATTTCTCTATATTTTAATGTATATCAGTAGTCCTGGACTTTTAGAATAAGGGCCGTCAACGAGGGTGGGGGCTCTTGTCGTCCGTAACAGTGGACTCGGGAGGAAGGCAATACGGGTGTTCCTGTGTAGATTAGCATAACGAGGGTGCTGGGGTACTTTCACTTTTCGTCGGTCCTTCAGATAAGTGCAGAGATGCGCTGGTGCTTCCCGCTGCAGATTCCGGAGCCCCTCACCATGTATCGAGTATAGCCACGGTTGTTGAATAAAATCTCACATAACATCGCCACCAGAAGTCAGGGTATTTTTTGAAAGATCTTTTTATTTATTTATTACAAATACAATTTTTTGTGAAAAGTGGCAAACAAGCATCCGGCTCACCTGATCTTAAGTGATCACCGTCGCCCATGAACATCCACAGCACCAGAGGAGCTGTAGGTGCGTTGCCGACCTTTGAGATAGGAATAGGCTCGTTTCTTGAAGGTCCCTAAATCGTAAACGTTCGGAAACACCGCTGGCGACAGTTGATTCCACAAGTTGACAGTGCGTGGGAGAAAGTTACGCGAGAAACGTACAGTCGTTGAACGCTAGCCATCAAGATGGTGGCGGTAGAATTTGGAATTCTGCCGAGATACACATCAGGTAATGGAAATCGGTACCTGGGATGATTCCTTTACAATAAAGGAAATATACATATAGCTTAACGCTATATAAACCGCAGTGGTTTGTCACTGGCGCTACAATGTCCGTCTTGTGTACCTAAATAACATTTTAATACATGCTTAATGTTTTTTGGAGTTATACATTTCCTAATATCTGGGGGTGGTTGGTTAATTAACCTAGGCACGATGTATCGTACTGTGCGCTCGCCGTACACATTTTGTGCCTATCGTATTAAACTGGTTCAGCGATATCGACCGTGTGCATATAGGATGTTCGATTTAATTTAATTTTTTTTCATTAAAGAAATATATTTTATTTTTGTATAAATTGGTAAGATTTTACACTGTATCTATCTGTAATGTATTATAGTCCGTATGTTATCTGATTCTGACCGGCATATCAGGCAGGCGTGAACGGTCTCTGGTCAATGAAGTTTCTAATCTGAAAGTGATTTATCACGCTTATAAATTGTCTATTTAATTCAACACGTTACACGAAAGATTAGCTCCGTTTTGTACATAATAACTTAATTAGAAGAGCCGTCGCCGAAAACAGCGGCTTCCTGGGAGCGTTTTGTCTCGCGCAGACATTGATAAATTGTTATGGCAACTACGCAGAATTGAGTAGACGAATAGATACGATGTTGGTAGTGTAAAATAAATAAAGATTTAAAATGAATTTTGTGGAATAAAACAGTCCAACAACTAATACACTCGCTTTATTGAGACAGCGTAACGTTTTGTACAAAGAATTATTTTAACGAATACCGTCACAACTGCGCGTCCTCACAATCTATTTAAAGTTCCGAAGATATATAACGGAACTACTAAAAATCATACTATGATTCCTGTCTGTTGATTGTGATATTGGTAGGTTTATGATAATCCAGAACTAGATAAGTGTTACATAACGACAATGAGCACAAATACGAAAAAATAGAATTAAGTAGAAGAAGCTTCTGCTAAAAGGAGATGAGACGAAGAGTTAGGAAAATATTTATGGTTAGACAATATTTATAACTTTGTCTATGGCCTCAACCAGCCGTGCCTCTGTCTATGGCTTGATCTATAGTCGGGTTCGGAGTGGGATCGTGGCGACACTGAGTGGAAAACGTCGCTCGTAGCGGAGCTTCACTCAGTTGTGTTCAAACAGTTAAACCCTTCGGAGTTCCTACCTGAGGAGATCGGTGAAACCGTAACGCTGAAGCGGAGAGGTGCGTTATTTTTGTCTTTCCCTACACCGATAAATGTATCATTATTTGCTATAGTAACGTCACATTTTATGCGTGGTAATGTGCCCCAAGTGGAATAAATGAGCCGAAACATGAACACTTAGGGTTAGGCTGGTCCACAGGTTAAAAGTCGCTGAACGAGCTATAGAAAGGGCTATGCTCGGAGTCTCTCTGGAGGATCAGATCCGGAATAAGGTGATCCGACATAGAACTGAGGTGATCGACATTGCTGACAGAATTAGCAAATTGAAGTGACTTTGGACCGGCCATATTAGCCGTAGAACCGATAACCGTTGGGCGAAACGAGTTCTTGAGTGGAAACCGCGGAGTGGGACCTAAGACTAGGTGGAGCGACGATCTTCGCAGGACGGCTGGCAGAAGCTGGATGAGAGTGGCCGAGGATCGTGCTCAGTGGCATGCCCATGTCCAACAGTGGACTGATAAAGGCTGATGATGATGAAGTGGAATAATTTGGGGGAAGGTATAATATTTCCTTGCAGTATAAAGGATCATATATTTTATTTTATTTTTATTGATACAAATTATAAAAACGTCTTCCACGTCACTGCTTTCAAGTGAGCGTAAATTAAATTAACATTATCGTAAACTTAATTTGAAAACACGTGGATAGAATTTATAACGGATATCTTCCACTTGCTTCGTCTAGATTAATGGCTTGCTTCTATTGACGAGCTTTTTATTTTCTTTGAAGTCTAGAACATTAGCACAGTTCTAATTTTTTTTTCGAGTTAGGAACACGTTCCATTAAATCCGAAAATGTAGCGTGTAAACAGTTTAAATATTCTGTATTTTTACACGGCTACGACATGGAAAGTTTACGGCTTTTATGTTATAGTTTCCATAAGTAATTGTGATCATAACATACTTGTGAGTTACATTACATTGGGTAGTCATGGGCACCGCTGAAAATCAGCGCCGTCCTTACATATACCGGGATGTTATCTATTGTCGTATCATATCCTGTGTCTGCATTCTTCAACTGTGTTTTTCAACCGACTTCAAAAAAGGAGGTTCGCAATTCGTCTGTATGTTTTTTTCTTATGTTCATAACTTTCGACTGGGGTTTTGATGATTCTTTTTTATTTGGAAGCTAGTGCTTCTCGTGTGGATTCGATTTCAATTGATCCAATTTAGGCAATGGCATCCATGAGAAAATTATATAAATCTTAAATTTTCATTAAATATGTCCGCGACAAATGGACGAATAACTCAATATCACCGATTTCGATGATTCATTTTTATTGGAAAGGCTATTTACGTCAGGGGTAGTTTGAAGAAAGTTTGGTTAGATTCTAATTTATTCTATTTCCTAATATTCCTACGATAATCTTTATATATAAATGAGAAACCGATTTCAATGAAACTTTCAGGAAATCTTCAGATTGACCTGTCGAGTAATCCTGTAAAGTTTGGTCACGATCGGAGCTCTCCTATTTTCGACCTGTCAAACAAGCCATACGTCGTACTTTTATTTCTGACATAAACTTGAGCTCGATAGATATGTTTTTGTATAAATGAAAAGAATGATATTGTATTTACTGATATGTACACGGGTGTAGTTAATGATCTTCACCCAATCGAGAAGAGAATGAATAATTTAATATATTGTGAGAGTTAAATTAAATATTTAATGATGTAAGTTTATTGTTTAAATAAAATAAAGTGTGGTGTATCACCTCTTTTATAATTAAGTTACTGGCCGGTAAGCCAGTGACATTATAATCAATAATGTTGACAACATTGTCATTAATAAATAATGGAGATATAAACAACAATGCATTTAATTTCTTTATGTATATATCACATTGGCGACGAGGATCCACGCAGCGCTGGCGTTTCGGGACCATTCAGGAACGTTTAGGAGACTACATTATAAAATAATAACTGATGATGGCTCTGTCTGGCGTAGGCACATTGACCAGCTCCTAGCTGCTTCCTTGGTCCAAAGCTAGGGGGGAGAAACTGTGGTGTATCACCTCTTTTATAATTAAGTTACTGGCCGGTAAGTCAGTGACATTATAATCAATAATGTTGACAACATTGTCATTAATAAAATAATGGAGATATAAACAACAATGCATTTAATTTCTTTATGTATATATAATATAAAGCAATATCTAGCCGGGACGGGAACGTTACTTCGAAATACAAAGATGGTGCCCGCGCTTTTGATGATGACGTTTGATTCGATTTGAAGTCGGTTTTTGTTTTAACTAGTAAATATACATGTAAGCTTAAATTCTCAAAACACTGACGCGTTAGTAACATGATCAGTAGTATCTACATTTTATAATAAAACTCTCCTACACCCACACAAAGATTTCTGCCAGCGTCGTTGATCAAAGCGTGAAGATGTGCGGAATGGGAATATCTTTAAATGAATACAGATTGCCTTCTTATTTATTCGTGTACCATTATTTCGTAAATCACTTCTTTGACAGATAAAAAGATCCCCGGATTGTATTGAATTTAGTATGAAACGGAGAGAAGCGTTTATTATTACCTTATGACCTTATAGTCAGATTACCTATCTTTTGTATAGAATCATGAACTCAATTCCCGACCGGGAAATATTTTTTTTTAAATTAAAAGTAAAACAATAAATATCTTTCTTCATCTTGAAGTGCAATCTCCTACCGGAGGTCGGCTGTTATGCCACGAAAGTCAACTTCGTATAGGTGGTCGTTTGTCTTAGATTTAGTTTCCATACTTTAAAGGATATAATTAGCGGTCTAAGCTAAAGTTAAAGTTACAGTCTATATATGTGTGTATGAGACTGTTGGGCCCAGCTTAGACATTTTTATGTTAGAAAATATTGTTAGGAAAGGTTATATTTTCCTTAAGTTATTCTACTTGGGAATAATATGCCCAAGTAGAAGGCACAAAATCCGACTTTAGCACGACAAACAACAAGTATATAGAACACAAACAATAATACATTTGAAGATGTAGGGAAAGACAAAATGACTCACGCACTTCTTCTCCGCTTCAGTTTCACGGCGGCACTACTCACTTCAGAAGAATAACGGTTTAACTGCTTCTGTGTCGATGCTCTGAACTCGACCATAGATCAGGCCACAGCCAGACGCATGGCTGGCTGAGGCTGTAGACAAAAAGCGCTGGCGGGGAGATCTAAATGGAAGGCGCTGGTCTCCTTCTGCGAGTCAGTAATGACAGAAGGAGACCTCAGAACGGGATTGGGAGTGGGCCGATCCCGTTCGGAGATGGCACAGGCGGGCCGGCATACCGGCCCGCAGCCCTGTAGTTCTGGGCTCTCAAGAATAAGACTACGGTATCCCCTGCCTATCGTACAAGGCGACTAAACGGGGCCTCGGGTTCACTGGGCGACAACCCGGGAAGAAGGCGACATCGGCTGGCCCGTGACGTGCTCTCCTTGAACACAGTGCAGAGGGGCTCCGGCGCGTTCCACTGGAGATCCCGGAGCCCCTCATCATGCACCGAGGAAAGGGCCACCGGGGAGGTTTTAGTGGGTAAGAACCCCACATATATTATTATAAGATTTCCTCACAGTCAACAAAAAAAAAGACTATAGACAATACGCCAGTATTGCCTATAAAGCTGTTGTTGCCCCACGAATTATATTGTTACCTTACATTAAAAACGGACTATTCGCCACGAGTCCACATCTAAAATTGACCTTAGGAACTAAGCTATCATATAATAGTTTTTTGGATTTAATTAAAAAGACACTATATGTGTAAGGATTTGGAAATAAAACGCCAACATAACCCAAATAATTAACATGTATTTAACATAGCACATATCAAGGCAGTGTCTATTACGTTATTATTAAACTTGACCTTAAATAATAAAGATTATCCAGTTTATTTCGTACAAGATATGACAAACTGTTTTATATTCAATAGTTATTGTTGATAATAAATAACTCATAAGAGACATTGGTAATAAATTAAATCGAATTATATACTTTGAAACAATAAGGAACATGCCATATCTATATATATATAAAAGAAAATGTGTGTGTGTTCCATCCGTATAGGCTCCGAAACGGCTGGACCGATGTCAATGAAACTATCAGGGAATCTTCAGATTGATCTGACGACTAATCGTGAAAAGTTTGGTGGCAATCGGAGCACTTCTCTATTTGAACTATCAAATATCGGAGCAAAACCTCTTTTTGAATAGTCAAATACAACTTTTATTTACTATGATGATATTTTATTGTTTTATAACCCAAATTTGTAATGACACATGGGTTGTGTATATTTATGTCATTGTGAACAATATTGACACTACAATATATTAATGTATTAAAAATAATTAAAATTGTAGTGTCTATTTGTAATATAAAATAATCTCTTTTTACTACAAGCGTAAGTAAATACCAAAATAACATTTTTTCTCTGTCTGTTTATATCGGATAAACTCTGGAACGGTTGAATCGATTTTGACGGGACTTTCAATGGCAGATAACTGATGTAATATAGAGTAACTTAGGCTAATTTTATTTAAGAAAAAATAAATAAATAGTTTTTAATCGCGGGTAACACCGAGCGCAGCTAGTTGTCTAATAAAAAAGATATCTTAAATATGTTGTATATCCACTATTTAAATGCTTGATTTACTTGACGCATCGTCAAACGCACCGTAACTAATATAATACAATATGTTCAGACAAAACTTTCGTTACTTTTAAAGTCGTATACAAATATATTTTTACTCTCTTTAACTTGTGATGGCACACAAACAAACCTGTTTCTCCCTTCATTCGTTTCATTTACGTCTAATGTCACAGAGTACACATGATTGGTCTTAACGTCCAAATTCAATATTTGTATTTGTTTATTGTTAGCATTGTTGGCATCTGATGTCTGATCTGAGTCGTCGTCGTTATGTCCATGTATTTCAACTTGTACGTTATCCTCTATTGCATTAACATTTGCTATGAACTTAAAGTTATTATGTTTTTTATCTTCAGACTTTATTATTTCACCCAGATTATCGTTCAGTTCATTCATAGCTGCTATCATTTTCATACTGTTACGTCTGGTATTTTCCACGTTAATTATTTCACCAACTTTAACCTGCTGCACTTTTGTATCGAAAATTTCTTTGACTTCTTTCACTTTTGTGCTGCTTCTATTCAAAAAGTACTTTTGCGACGATGCTCTATTGCTGTATCTCCTCCAAAAAGATTCCGATGTGTTCTGACTGCTCGAGAAGCCGGTCGATGTGGTTGTATTAAAGGTATCTCTCCTTTGCATATTTTCTCTTAAATTTCTACCACATCTCATTAATTTGTTAATTTTTAATAATCTAACGAATCCTTCTCTAAACTTAGACGACATCAAATTGTATAATATTGGATTAATAGCCGAATTTAAATACAGCATTACTCTACAAAAATACAATAATATATAGTAACCATCTATACCTAATGACATTATTGTCTCTGGTGGGAATACAATTATCCATAACGTGAGAGCTTTGAATGGCAACAGGCATACAAAGAATGACAGTACCACTGTACCCAACATTAATATAACTTGTTTTCTGTAACGCAGTACATTGCCGCCGTTGTTTGAGTTTTTGCTGTGTTGCGCAATAATGACGGGATTCTCCATTAGGTTCTTAGCAATGACGCTGTAAAGAACGAGTAGTACTCCCAGTGGTATAATGAAGAAGATGGCGATTATAAGAATGAAGAACAATGCCGACCAAAACGTGTCGGCTTGGGTGAGGCAGACGGGCACTTCAGTTCCGTCGTCATATTTCTCGTAGGTGAATGTGGCAACAGCGAGTATGGGACTGTAAAATAAAGAAAAAAATATGTAAATAAAATAATGTATTATCTATACACGTATCATTTAAAACCTCTTTGAAGAGGCTAAATTGTTTAGTGACCTTTACAGCTCGCGATAATATTATGTACTGATCGAAGTGTTCTTTGTGCATTCGCTTTGTATTCTCCCTCAGCCCTGTAGTTCTGGGCTCACAAGAATAAGACTACGGTATCCCCTGCCTGTCGTACAAGGCGACTAAAAGGGGCCTCGGGTTCACTGGGCGACAAGGGTGGGGGCCTGAGTCGTCCACCAAAGTGGACCCGGGAAGAGGGCGACATCGGCTGGCCCGTGTCGTCTTGCGCTGCGAGGGCACAGGGGGGGAGGGAGTAACCTCCCCCCCGGGACGTGCTCTCCTTGAGCACAGTGCAGTGGGGCTCCGGTGCGTTCCACTGGAGATGCCGGAGCCCCTCGTCATGCACCGAGGAAAGGGCCACGGTTTTAGTGGGTAAGAACCCCACATAACCGCCGCCTTCCCCCCAGAAGGCGGGGTATTTTTCTGAAGACTTCCTCCCCGTCAACAAAAAAAAAAAGTATTCTCCCTAGATCCAGGGCACTCCACTTATAACGGCCGATGGCATTCGCAGAAGGTTTAGTGGGTCGCCCAGACCGAGACCCACACACCCCCCCGGGCCCACCCAGGGCACCGGAGGACGGTCCGTAAAAGGATTCCCCCGCGTGAACATAAACAAAAGATATTCTTCATCATTTGACTTCGGATTATTTTACCTTATAGTTGATTCAGCAAATGTCAAATTGGATAATAATCTACTCTGCAATTTAAGACGACCGTGCAGACAACGAGCTACCACCGCTCTACGTTACTGTTACCATATAATAAATGATACTTAAAATTACTTGAATAAGTACGGTTACCCTTTAATTACGATAACAATCTAAGTACAATCCCATTGACTTTGAACATAAGTTTAAAACAAGTTAAAAAGTGAGAAACAAACAAAACTAGGATGAACTGAAATTGTTGTAGGGTTGAATTAAATTAAATTATGTCGAGGAAAGCGGGAACGTCTTGGAAAGATAAGAGGAACTTGTTTTAAGGACGCGACAGGAATTTATACGCTTTAGAGCTTGGGATACGCTCTCCGAAATTTAGTTTCGGTTTGAATCGAACTTATGTCTTTTGCCGTGAATCAATTCCTCAGATAAACCGAACTTTGGGATCGTGAGAGTGACCCTATAGTATTATTAGGTATATGGTTCTTTAGGTTGGCTACCTTACAATAAAATGAGTACATATTACGGATATAAATTTATCATAGATTAGACACAATTAGTACTTAAAAATTTACTAAGACAATACGACTTACCACGGAATGCGTTTGTAATTAAAATCAGGTAGAACCGTTGTTAAGCACTTGAGTGCTTGCTACGGCTACTCGAATGCGTTTGTGTCTTAAGTTGTCTTAGGACAACACAAACCCATACAAGATGGAAGATACAAAGATAGAAGACAAGTGATTCAGTGAAAGAAAATACAGTCAATGAATAATTTACTTACTTAAAAAAAAGTTGAATATACCATCAGTACATTATAAAATAAACCTAGTCTAGATACATCAATTTTTTTGCGAGTTCTAGTGATTACAGACAAAAATTATTACTTACATCCAGACAAATAAGGGTTTTAAAAATTTAACATGGACAGATATATTTTTAACCCCTTATTTTAAAAGTAGCAGTATAAAATAATTTATTACCAAACACAAGAAGTGTTTTCTGTTTCTTCGAACATAAAAGTGTTTTCTTGATGTACGTCCACCCAAATTATCATATACGTGTGAAATTGTGATAGAGGCATTCTGGGAATAAAATTGCGCGACCGTGTGGAGAGTAAAATCCAATCTCAACCACTTAACATTGTAAAGCATGTCAAAATTTTATGAAAAGCCGACATAAGACAAGAACGAGTTAAAACTAATACCCCCCTCCCCTTTCCATCACCGAACGACTAAGCGCGGCGAGCAGTTCCACCCTTACATCGTAGACAATCCATCAATACGCACGAAGCGGTTTGCCTCCACCTTCCTTATGCGAACGGCTAAGGAATGGAAATCTCTGCCGCGTTCAGTCTTTCCTCACGGGTACAATCTGGACACCTTTAAGTCCAATGTGAACAGCCACCTTGTAGGCTCACGTGCTCTATCCTAGGCTTCATCTTCGCCTTCCATAACGCAAGATAAAAGCCAAACGTGAGCCTATTTAGAATAAAAAAAAAACAAAAATCGATTTGAAATAGAATAGGAATATTACGAAATAGAATTATTCAGAAACCAACCAAACTCTCATCGAACTATCTGTGAACCATATCGTTTCCAATAGAAAT
Source organism: Meandrusa payeni (assembly GCA_029286785.1). Classification (NCBI taxonomy): domain Eukaryota; kingdom Metazoa; phylum Arthropoda; class Insecta; order Lepidoptera; family Papilionidae; genus Meandrusa; species Meandrusa payeni. The sequence continues at coordinate 1,573,246 of JAGSMX010000023.1, forward strand.
GAATCATCGAAATCGGTTGACGTGATATTGAGTTATTCGTCCGTTTGTCGCGCATATACTCAATGCAAATTTAAGACATATGGTTTTCTCGTGGATGCCATTGACGGAATTGGAATAAGGCCACCAGCTTCCCAATGAAAAAGGAATCATCCAAATCGGTTTACCCAGTCGATACTTATAAGGTAACAAATATAAAAATATATATACAGACAAATTGAGAACTTCCTTCTTTTTTAAAAAAAATATAAAAGAAAAAGCACTGAACCTTATAGAAGTAAATACGTGTTAGCTAGCAACACATGACACCCAGCAATTGTTATGCATAATAACTACTTCCAATGATATATTAGTGATTTACCTGAACATTATTGTATCTTTAATTCATTATTAATAATTTAGTTGATCGTCATATTAACTTGGCATTGTAAACTAATAATCTGAATTTTAATTAATTTTGTATAAAGATTGTGAAGACGCGCAGTTGTGACGGTATTCGTTAAAATAATTCTTTGTACAACGTTACACTGTCTTAATAAAGCTAGTGTTTTAGTTGTTGGACTATTTTATTCCACAAGACCTACAAAATATTACACACGTTTAAAGTAAACCTTCATAAAAAGATTCAAGTAAAAATAACTTAGTGTCAAAGAGCTGGTTTATGTCTCGAGTTTTAACAATGGATCGTGGTTCGGCTCGACCCAGATCGTTTGATAAATAATGGAACTCGTACACCTTTCATCGCGCCAATATCACGGATTTGGCAATTTTCCACGTCACAGTGGCACAGTTTGAAATATAAGATGGCAGGTCCCCTTTCTTCTTGCGCTGATTAAATGATTCCATCGTGTCTGATTGGAAAAGGCGAGGTGGTTTTTTTATATACTATCTAAGCAAGTGCTTGACTACGATCCCACCTGATGAAAATGCGGTCCAGGATGGTAAGGTGCACTAGCTTAGTAATTGCCTATTATTGGTGTTTTTAATTTCTTTAATTTCTTGGTCCGCGGGTATTCTGACTTCTACCAAAGGCAAAAACTTTACAATCTCACTCAAAACCTTAAATCTCAAATTATTTATTTAAAGAGCATAATAAAGGTAGTAACCAAAAAATATTATGAAGATTTTTATCATTTTTTGACGAACCTATATCGATTAGCAAGAGAACCTGGCTATGTTTCACCGAATTAAGAGGTGGCAGAGCACTTAGGTCGCTTAGCCTGAACCTCTATAGAGAAAGAACACTACAAAGAACACATTACAGACGTTGTATTAACAGAACATAACTGCAACGAGTATACTTAGCAAAAATATATAGGCCGTGTGAGGGCCTTATACTCTCTTTACAAAGAAGGCATGTACTCAACAGTAGGACATATAATTAACGACGGTAGAGAGGAGAAATTTGTAGAGGTTCAGGCTAAGCGACCTAAGATCTATGTGTGTATATCTATATACCTCTCAATCAAGTGAAACAGTCAAAGTCGGCTTGTCTAACTAATCTGTGTGGGGTATCTCGGAAATTGTCTTAAATGACTGATCGCTATGTGTAGTTGAAGACTATTATTCTACTTTTACCTCCACTATATTTATATTTATCATATTATAAAAACAGGCGCTAGGCGACAAATTCATTAACGTCTTATATAAACCTACATGAATTTCGAAAATTGATACGGGATTTCCAGGATTTGATTCAACATCTAGATTTTTACAAACGATTGATCCACCAACACAGTGCATTGTACAATGGATAGGTTTCAATAAAAGTCTATATACCTAACAGTTTAAATATTTATCTATATATTTTTGTAATATTTTTGGCCGTAATACACATTAAAACGTAAAACACAGTAGATATTAACTTACAATAGCAATTTGCCAGCCCATAAAACTATTAATGCAATTTATTGTTTAATCAATGATAATTAGTTACGGGAAACGGATTTACGAGATAAATATATATATAATATTGAACGATAATGTATTCACATATTGCAGAAGTTCGACGTAGAATTAGATGAGTTAAGTATATCTAGGGTCCAGGTCGCAAACTAATGTGTATACATTAAGATCAAATGCAATTTAAACTACTATAACTTAACTTAATCTGTGGCTTAATCTACTGTCGAATCCAGTGATTCTCAACCATTGTGCCGCGGCACTTTTGTGTGCCAAGAAATTCTAAAAGTGTGCCAAAATTTGAGATACATAATATTGTTAATATATAGCCGTGAGCAAAAATAAAGGGTCCGTTAAGAAAGTTTGAATATCTCGGAAGATAAAGACGACTAGATAACTGAAATAAATTGTGTATGATAGACAATTAAATATTCTTAAAATAAAATAAAATATTTCTGTTTAATTTATTTATATTTCATTAAAAAACATAAACTTAAGCGAAAAAGGATATCTTACGTTAACTTGGATAATACAGTATTTTTCATTAATTTTTTTTTTAAAATTTTAGTACTTAGTTTTGCTTCCATGTGGGATTACGCAATCCTTTAATATACTGTTATTTTTGTATTACATAATATTTAATTGGATAGCGCGGGGACTCATGGAGGGAATCATCTAACTTGCATTTTCATTTTCATCATAGACGTAAGAAGAGTGGCTTAAAGTTCTTGTTACCAAGCCATAAAATATTCAACAACAATAATATTTAATTGCAAAATTTAAAATTATTATCAAAGCTATTGTACGCATTGTATAAACCTATAGGCAAGTATATAATTTTTAAACTTGGCTTTTTTTGTGTGCCGCCATTTTTATGATTAAAAAAAGTGTACCGCGACAATAAAGATTGAGAATCACTATTGAGATTTTACGTGGACGTTGCATGAAGATGAACAATCTGGGAAGATCAGTAGTGACGGGAAAGGTCGTTGGCAGAAGACCTGGAGGCCGAATACGAAAAGGTGGTCGGACCAGATCTCTGGAGAACTGGAGTATTTAATCGCATATTCGATGTAAATACGAATATTCTTACTATTTGAACATTCTAACATTAATATCGACGAAATAGAAGCTGTCTTTAGTTCATAACAGTCATTGAAATAGAAATACAATTTGACATACGAGGTTAAGGAACGAATTAAGCTTGTATGTCTAGGTTCCAGTGTATTATACATAACACCCTACATAAAACATTCCATTAAAATATTACAGTAGTGGCAAAGAATTTTAATCACAGCAAATTGAGTGTTAACAAAATTTGTTTTATGAACTAGCACAAACATATTTATCTAAACAATCCACATACATCAGACAAAACTCTCCGGAAAGTCGTAATCGACACTCCTTGATTTCTGGAAGCCGACAACACAGTCTACCCTTATCTTTTGATAAGACACAAACTTTTTATTGCTGTCGCCCTCGAAACTTTTTCCCTTAGCGCTGTTTATTAAAACGCTCCGTCTCAAGGAGCCGTGGGGGCGATTTGATGAATCCAGTTCAATATCTGCCCTATTATTTTTAGTACTAACATTGGAATGGCCAATAAACTTCGCCGCTACATCTTTTGGATAGGCACGTCGTATTTTATGATCGCCGTCAAAGGCGTCAGATACTTCGAGCATATTGCCCTCGCTTCTCATTCTACTTATCTTATTCAATTTCGGACTAGGACAAATTGGAGCTGATTGCTGCCTTATGAATCGTCTGCTCGTAAACATTCTGTAAAACCCGTGGGGTTTTGCTCTACTAATATCGTCTTTACTATCTTTGCTTTCTGATTCATTATCGCTTTTCTCCAAGCTGCTTCTATGACTGAAAAACTTCTTCAAGCTGTTTGTTGTTCTCGACAAACTACTACTGGTTGTCGAACCATTTGTTACAGTTCTTTGCACTCGTCGATTTTGTGTTCTCTCTGAGAAATTCTTGTAACAGATGCAAACTTTGCAAAAGCCAATTCTGAATTTGGACGACATTAAATTGTAAAGTATCGGATTAATAGCAGAATTAATGTATAGCATTATTCTTGAGAAATAAAGTAAGTTGTACCACTTCTCCGGACTTATATTATCCGATAGATCTGATGGAGTCACAATGATCCACATAATTAGCACTCTATATGGCATTAGGCATAAGAAAAAACATAAAACAACTGTCCCCAACATTAATATGACTTGTTTCCTCGCTCTCGTGTTGTATGGATCGACAGTTTTGTTCAGAACCACTTTAGACGCTGCTGTTATGAGATTTTTAGCTATAATACTGTATAATACTATTAATATAAGTAGTGGCAGGAGATAGAGTAATATTATGACCATGATGAAGAATGTGATTTGCCAGTATGTAACCGCTTGCGTGAGACATTGCGAAGAGACTGTGCCGTCTTGACGCGTGACAGTGTGGTGCTCAGCGATCGCCAGGATTGGACTGCAATAGAAGAAAAAGCAAAAGGTACAATCTCTACGTGCTAAACAAAAGTCTAAGACAACAAGGAAGAAATGCATTGGGATATTAACCATGTAACAACTAGATAAGATCATTGATATAACATTAGATTAGTTACGACAATAGGAATGAAGGAAACCATTAAAATTGTATTTATTTATAATTCAACATGAAATAATTTGTAAAAACATTTCTTCCTTTAATTCTAAGTACCAAATTGGCAAATAAATTGTTTAGAAAGAAGGTGAACATAAAATAGAAAATAGATCTCTAAGGGACACTAAGTACATTGAAGATAAACAAGAAATATATAAATAGATAAAGATTAGAAGATGTGTTGTGAAACAGCTGTGCAGTACAGTTTAAGAAAAGTTACATCTAAAAGTTGTGGACTGTGATGTGAAAATATTTTACAAGGATCAATATCGTTTAATAGCACAGACGCTGTTATAATAAATAGGCTACAGCCCACTTTAAACTAAACGACAGGCTATCAATGATCAATGATCTTTCAGTGAACCTCTGTAGGATTTTTGGAATGATTACAAATGACGAAATTTTCGTGACGTGCGTAACGTTTTACGTCAGTCGAGTGGTGGATTTGAAACTATGATCTTATGTCTCTCAAGACGAGGGTTCTGTCTATTATGTCCCAAAGACCTTTCACTTTGAAACCAATCTATTTCAATTAAAACATCATTGTACCACAAACTGCAATCTACTTATTTATTGATATGTAATTATCAATTGAATTTTTAATTAAACCAATATTGGAGTGTCAGTGGTACTCTATTGGTAAACTTAATACCAGATTACTAAAACTAGCAAATATCGATAACTGTTGTTTCACTGAATGTTCATTTTGACACAATTGGTTTAGCATACTCGGGGTCCAGACTTCACCCAATACCATTAACTTATTAATGATTTAAATGTTAAATACCACTATTTTAATTTTCAACGGTTCGAGTACTTATGGAAATAGGTCGAGATATTATAGTCCTGGTATTATATCCGTCATAGTATACTGTATATTTTTTGCCATTCAACATACTAATTTTTTTTCTCTTTATTTGGGACAATAAACAACAGCACAATTGATATTATAAAAGGCATAATAGAAATAAAATATGTAACTGCACTACCAAAAACATTATCCGCAAATTATTATCATTATTATTTTAACGTGCAACACTTAAAAAACAAACACTATCAACAAAATTTAAATTTAGAAGAAGAATACGAAAATAAATGAACTAATAAATACTTATTAACTAAATAATTCTCGCAATATATTATAACAGAGTCCGTGCCTTATATCTAACAATGTAATTTGCTTATAGCCCACAACTATAGAAGTATTTTAAGCCTGAAAAAATATTAGAATTACATTAAATAACACTAAAAGCGAAGTAATTAATATATAGCTCTCATTTATATGTGTGAAAAATTGTACGAACCTTGTCACTTAAAGGGTTATCAATTGGTACGTATGTTAAGACAAGCACTTTTTCTGTTATATATATACTGTGTTACAAATATATACATGGAAGCCTTATTAACCGGCACCTGTTTTGTCTAAATTTCAATTTGTTTGCTAAGGCCATGCGAAAATTAAATGTTTGATTTCCTGTCTGGATTGCGTTCCAGATCATATCTGTACGTATTAAACTGAAGGACGTCATTCTACCGCGCCCGTTAAATTTTTATTTATTTATTAAATCTATAAAACAAAAAATAGATTATTTGTTTATTCATGTGTAGGGACAACGTAACGGGATGCAAGCTACAAGAAAAAGAGAAAATAAAATCCGTCGTAACCATTTCTCAAGCGTAGACCCCTTTTGCCTAACAAAATTAAAATTCAAAAATCGAATCATACAGACTTTGACTGATGGCATTGATTACTAGGGTTATTTAGAGATTTGTGATACTGGACACACAGTAATATATACACAACGTACACACATCACATATACACATATACACTCACACACAGTAACGCAGGTAATGCAATTTTTATTTCCTATTAATTTGTTTAATTATTTTTTAATACGATGTACATCCTTAGTTAACACTGAAAAAAAAATGTTTTATGTAATGTAAATCTATAAACGCTTAGATCCTGAATACGTGACCGAAATATCTATTATAACTCATAAGCTGTTGATTTTGTAAAATTATAAATATACAAATAAATAAATAATAAAAACATAAATTCGTGCATACAATCAAATATAACCATAATATAATACATACATAAATACATAGATCTAGATGTATGCATGTATAGGACAGAAAAAGGTTTATTTAAAAAAAGTGTTTATATCTAGGTGTCTTGGTCCGGACAATCTAGACATTAAATAAACATTTTTTTAAGTTTCACATTATTCCTGTATCAGTGACTTTTTCGCGATTTTCAGCAGAATGATAAGTTTTATAATAAATGTACTCCAGACAAAAATTGTAGATAGTAAAATTATCTATAAAAATGTATCAATTTTTTTTCCTACGCGCCACCGTTTCTGAGATATAACGACTTTAAATTTGTACAAGTTATTAAATATAACACATAATATACCTATATAACAACTGACTGATTTTCAGCTTATGATTTTATGCACCTTCGCTCTCATCTTTTCATCTAGATTGACCGGACTATCTAACCTATAGAGTGTTCTAAAAGAAAGTGGTCTTATCTGAATCGCATCGAATTGTCTTATTTGTTTCCCAGCTAATTTCCCTGTCACCCTTACTCCAACGCATTAATAAACATTCAATGCAAAATGTACGCAGCTTGAAACCAGAACGCTACCAACAATATGTGGACAAAGGAATTTAATAAAAAATTCACCCTCCATTTCTTTCAGAGCTATTGCGTATATAAGAACATACGGACAAAGCAATATGGCTAGCGCGAACGGGACTATCGCCGTCTATTATTTAAGCGAGACGTTCAATAAAGTTAGAGCGCAAGTATTTTTAATAATTTCTTACGATATGGAATAACTTAATTTCTATATCAAAAATGATGTCAATAGGTTTCTCTTACTCAGCCCTGTAGTTCTGGGCTCGTAGAATAAGGTTACCGTATTCCCTCCCTGTCGTTGAAGGCGACTAAAAGGGGCCTCGGGTTCACTGGGCAACAAGGGTCTTTGTCGTCCACCGCAGTGGAACCGGGAAGAAGGCGACACCGGCTGGCGCCTTGCACAGGAGGAGGGATTAACCTACCCACCAGAACGTGCTCTCCGAATAGCACAGTACAGAGAGTATCTGGTGCGTTTCACTGGGGATCCCGGAAGCCCTCACCATGCATCAAGGAGGTTTTAGTGGGTAAAAATCCCACATAACCGCCGCCTTCCCTCCAGGAGGCGGGGTATCTTATTGAAAGTTTCTTCCACGTGAACAAAAAAAACGTCTCCCAAAAATTTAGGACAAATGGTAATCCTACCGTGATCAATTTATAAAAAAGCTTAAATACCTACGAGTACAACTGGCAGCAGTAAAATGCAAAACAAAATATTTTTTAAAATACCACGCGAACGGCGTCGCGATCACAGCTAGTATCCTAAAAGCAAATATAAGGTAGCTTCAACTTGGTCAAAATCCGAATTTGAGAAAACGTCATTTCAGGAAGCTTTGGCGCTGGGTAAATAAATGGCAGAAGAAACTATAACGACGCTATACAAATGTAGTACAGGCATATTGTAATATTTTATCTGTATTCACTACACACATAAACATTTATTTATCCTATATTCGGCAGTAACTTTGGCTAACGATACCAATCAAATTTATAGTGCGAGTCGCAAATTCACTGAACCGTATAAAACGATTGTTGCCCCATTTTGTGGATAATTCGTTTTATTGGCAGCCCGATGGCTAAGCATTAAGGGTGTGCTTGGTACTAAGCCAAGTATCAGAGAATTTCCCGTGCCTAAGTAAACAATTGGAAGCTTACATAGTAACAATTTCCGTCTACTTACCGATGATAGAGATGAGAGAGAGTTATTGAAGTCAGACTATGTGCTTAGTTTTGTGTCTTTTAACCGATTCTAAGAAAACGGATGGCAGTACACAAATAGTCTGCATTCTTTAAAAGTTTGTTCAATAATAGCACAATCTATGGAACGATTTTCAATTGTTTTTATTGAAAGAGATTGCTTTTAACTTGTGCCATAGAAATGTTGTTGGAACCTTGGATTCTAGATATACTTGCCAGCAAACCCTAAAAATTTGACTGATCTGTTTTTTTTTTATTTTAGAGCTACTGTTTTGAGCACGTTAAAAAAATTGTGACGAACTACACAGATTGGACAGAGAAGCTTGGCCGGATTGAGAGGTGGCATAGCTCTTAGGTCGCTTAGCCTGAACCTCTATCGCTAGTAACTCGACACAAGGGTCCCCTCGGTGAGGATAACCTCGACTTGGACGGTTACTATGTTACTCGTAAGCATTCTGATCCGAGGGCGCCTGATAGGGCCGAACCACCACTCGGTCGGTTGCTATTTCACGGTTATTCAAAAACTAAAACAAAAGTTATACTGTTTTGGGCGCGTTAAGAAAAATATGACAGATACAGGTTGAAGCTGTAGTTAAAAAATTACCTTATATACTTTTTGTATAAATTATTGTTTAAAGTATTATTTATTCTTATAAATTAAAAAAAGTATTATTTAATAAAAATTTAGAATAGTTATAGTACAAGGTTGTACAGTAGGCTTGGAAGAGTGTGAGCTTAACATTTAGAGAACAGCGTGCAAATCTGCGGGCCAGCATTTTGGCTCTTACCGACAGCGCCCGCCGCTCTCGTTCAATGTCGAGACCATCCTTTAGGTCGGGCGTCAGTATATGACCAAGGTATTTAAACTGATAGACCCTCGATCGGCTGCAACTTTAACTTTTTAAATATTGACCTATTTAAAAATACATCTCCGTGCAATGATAAAAAGGCTTTCAGCGTGGAAAATGGAAGCGAAAAATGATTTAAAAGAAAAATCAAATCAAACGAAACCGAATGTAGCACTAGAGTTTCCATTTTAATAATCAAGAAAAGTCTCTGCAACGAAGACATTTATAATAAACTGATATTTCTAGAACAAATCATTTCACTTTGTTTGAATCACAAATGGCTCGCCGTCCGTCTATTTAATGCCCAGTTTCTTATTCAATTGTCGAGAGCTTATTGGAAGCTAAAAGAACACAACTCTCATCTTCGAATTTATTGGAATGTTATTTTGAGACGCGAATTGAAAAACAGAAAGGGTTTCCGTCGTCATTTGATTCAGTAACGAACTGAATTATTATCGCAAAGATTAATGAATGAACGAATGAATGTATGAAAATTCTTTACTGCACAACAATTAACACAGTAATAATATGTTTTTACATATTTATATAATATGATATAATTGTATTGTTAAGAGTGGTCTTATGGCAAAGAAGTCTTTGGGACAAACTTTGGATGGACAGAAATTTGTTTCTAGGTTTAAGTTGGTCTGTGATTATATCTGACAGGAAAAAATGAGAGTGGTCCATGCGTAATAGTGCTTAATAACTAATTCGATTTGTAGTCGGTCTTTGGTACAATATTATAGTATTATTAGACGATATTGCGCGCGGATGCCCTCTTTGTATATTCGAATTATCGTAGGAATATTACGAAATATAATTAATCAGAACGTAACCAAACTCTCATCAAATTACCCTTACATCTTTTCCAAAAAAAAATGATTGATCGAAATCTTTTGATGATTTTAAGACTTATATGGTTTGTCATATATGCTTTTATCATAACTGGACAATACCGTGCGAAGCAACAGTTTTCAAATAAAAAAGAACCATCAAAATCTGTTCATCCAGTCGAAAGTTAAGAAATAACAATCACAAAAAAGTACAGACAACCTCTTTTTTGAAGTCAGTCGAAAAATAAAAATGTGTAAATAAATTCTATTACGGGTACTGAAATAAGCTTCTTAATAATAAAACGTCATCACGTATTCCCGTTTGTGTTTTATGTGTACTTAGTATTAATTGCTGGTTCTCCTGCAGTATTTTACCTATCTTTAATATAACACATATAATTCACACAGCCGTGGTAGTTCAGTGAGCCGTAGTAGCTCAGTATCTAGGCGGCTGGATCAAGTTGCATAGTACGCTAGCAACGCGAGTACGATCTCCGGTGCCGGCAAAAAAATAATTTTGTTATAGCAATTTTATGTGCTGTTTCATTACGCGCCCCGCGGGGAAGGAAAACATCGGGAGGAAACCGACATGTCTTAGATTTTTTCTGAGGCATATAAAGTCTGCCTATCCGCACTAGAGCCGCGTGGCAGACTATGCCCTACTGTCTTTACAGAGAAGGCCAATGCCCAACAGTGGGATATATAAATTATTTATTTAAAGGCTGTAACTTTAACTTTAACATTATGTAAGACACATTAGATATTTTTCATATTCCGATACACAGTGATCTATTGAAATACTATTTACAATCTATTTCAGTTAGACAATCACAACTACGCACTAAAAGCTAACACGATAAATGAAAACAAATTTTACTACTCGAAAAAAAAAACTTCGATCGTAAATTGAAAACGTTCTTGTTCCCAACTATAATAAAAATAAACCACTAGACAAGCGTAACAGCAGAATTTCTCACAAGAATTATAGCGCCAATAAATTCCACTGATTATATTCTGATTATATTTTTGTCTATGGTATTTGCCAACACCATAAATGTCACACGATAACAAACACAATTCCCATACCTGTAAAGTTTATAATAGAATAGTGGAAGACGAGTCTTTAATTTTGAGAAGAAATAACGTCTAGATGCGTAAGTATAACAAGACTTGGGCTGTTTTATTGTTGGAAAGGAAAATTGAACTAATTTAGTGTTCCCACGTAGTAATGAAATATCTCTGGATCTTATGTAAGGAATATAATTATCAACCCACTTCGAAAAAGGAGGTTCTTAATTTGTCTGTATGTTTTTATGTCTGTTACGTAATAACTTTCGACTTGATTTTGATGATTCATTTTTTGAAAGCTGGTGCGGCCCGTGTGATCTTCAGTTGGTTCAATTCTGACAATGGCAACGGCATAAGTCGTAAATATGCATCAAGTATGTGCGCGACAAATGGACAAATACCTCAATATAACGCCAACCGATTACCATTTTTTTATTGAAAAGGATGTACTTCGAAGGTACTTTGATGAGAGTTTGGTTAAGTTCTGATTGATTCTATTTCGTAATATTTCTACGATAGTACGGAAATAAAAAAGGGGCGTCCGCGTAACAGCGTTTAACGTTTGATTCGATTTAAAGTCGCTTTAAGACCCAGCTTTCAAATGAAAAAAGAATTGCCAAAATCGGTACACGCAGTCCAAAGTTATGACGTAACAAATAAAAAAATACAGGGGAATTGAGAACCGCCTCCTTTTGAAGTCGGTTAAGAAGCTAACTTTGACTGCTTCACCAGATTGAGAGATGACATAGCCCTTGGGTCACTTAACTTGAACTTCTAACTTAGTAACTAAACACAAGTCCAACGGTGAAGAGATATTTCTTCAAAAGCACCGCAGTAAGTATAACTTCAACTTAAAAAAAAGTATGTGTAAATTTATGAAAATATAAGTTATACTTTTTACGTATTTCAACGAGATAATAGAGACGACCGGAAGAGAAAGTCATAATTAAGTTAAAAAAAAAACAATTTATGTGGTACACTGGCCCAAATTTGTCACAGGCTAAAAAGACGCTGTTATCTGTTTTAATGTGTTGTAGTACAGTTTATATTTATACCACGTTTGGGCACAGCCCTTCTCTGTAAAGAGAGGTTAAGGGTATAGTCCGTAACGCAGCCCTAGTGCGTATTAGCAGACTTAACATGTCTTAGAAAATTTTCTAATTCACGTAACACTCACGATTTTCTCCTTAACTGCTTAGCGCGTGGTCAACCACCACATAAAATTGTGACAAAAAAATCATTGGTGCCGGCACCGGGATCGAACTTGGGTTGCTAGGATACTGTGCAATTTGAGTCGACCACCCGGACACTGACCTACCACGAGTCTTTATTTTATGAAGTCGTTACTGTTATGTCAAAAGGAATGTAATTAAAGGTAACATTGTTTTAGTAAATAACTTCAGCAAAAGCATTTATCACCCAAAGTCAATTTAGGGTGAGTGAAATTTAAATTTGCTCAGTAAAATTAGTTTTAAAAGCTGTAGCAATTTTATTGAACAATTTCAAAGCATAGAAGTACTGGTTTATTAAATTTTATTAGAAATTAATGCATATACAGTTAAATATATTTTTACATAATAACAATAGACGCTGCGTCTAAGAAGAGGCTAAAGTACATGACTCTGGAGCCGCATTACTTCTTCGTGCCTATCGCAGTGGAGACCCTGGGTTGTTGGGGGACTGAGGCGAAGAGGTTTATGCGCGAAATAGGTCACAGGCTTAGGGTTAGGACAGGTGACTCCCGCTCTGGTTCGTTCCTGGTGCAGAGGATGTCCGTTGCCATTCAGCGTGGGAACGCGTCGAGTGTGATGGGCACTTTTGCGCCGGGAACGATCAGGGGCGGGTTATTTGACAAGTTATTTTAAAACTGGACAATGACATTTATATTTAATTTATTTATTAACTAGTTCTTAACTTTTCATTTGTATTAATAATTATAGTATTCATTTATTTAATATTTAGTATTAAAATAAAATAAATGTTATAAATAGAAATTGTAATGTAGCTAGAATAGACTCTCACAATATATTAAATTAGTAAATGTACAATTTTGTAATATATTTAGTATATAAATATTATTACTGCTAATGAATATGAATAAACAAGCTACAAAATTAAATAACATGATAAATTTTAAACAATTTAAAAGTTTAGGATAATAATAATAACTCTTGACATTATCTAATTAGCATTATCTTTGACTTAACACATGCAAAGTTTATTAAATAATAAATATACCGTTTGCCATTATTTACATAAAATTAAAAAAGAAATCAATTGTAAAAATAACACATCATGACATATTCGTAAATGTAAGTAATAATTATAGTTGCAATGGGGAGGTGGGGAGTCTGACACAGACAGTCCGTAACAAATAACAATAGTGGCTTAAGACGCGATACAGCGGTTTTGGTCAGACTATAAAAATCTTGTAATTTTAACGTTACAAAGGAGCGTTTGATATATTTATTTTCGGGAGATGGGGAAGGAAAGTCATAGAATGGAGGCCGCGCATGGGTTGGAGAAGGTCCGTCCAGACGGACCGATGACCTTATAAGGATAACCAGAAGTGACTGGATGCGGAAACCTGCGTATTGTGTCTGCTTGATGGCAAAAATATTCAAAATTTCAATTGGGGTACAATTTATTTTTAATTTTTTAAGACACTACAGACGGCTTCTATTGTCTGAATAGTAAGTCACGATGAGGGTAGTATGGATTTCTAAATTTATCAAAAGGTCTTCAACAGAGCATCTACTTCTAGTCATCAGGCGCAGTGTCGACTTAGCATCAGAATTGGGCTAAAATGTGCGCATATGCACATACAGTGCATCTGTATTTGGCGCGTACACTTATGCACATAAATATATCCTGCGTATCGAAATTCAAGATATTTATTATATACGGCCTTCGAAGTATTGTCTGGAGAAGCAGATTTTTCCGCGCAAGATGGTCGACAGCAAGGAAGGATGGATCAGTACTTGAACTCAAAAATGGTTCACCATGCCCAGCAGTAAACGAACAAAGAAGTATTTTTCCTTTGTATTATTTCACAGAATTTTAGCCAGAAATATGAATCACTAGGCGAACTATTTACACTAAGTATAAAACCTAGTTTTAAATTCCCAAACACGTATGGTCCTGAACATAAACCAAAGCTATGAAGCACAAATAAATAAGGCGCTAAACTTCCAGTAGGACTAACTTCGTTGCTAACTTCCATCGAAAGTTTTGCCTACAATTTGTACTCGGCTTCAAGAATTCTCCCAATTTCGCCGGCAAAATTTATTGCTCATGAATGGAAATTGTTGGTACATGGCCTTAGCATATGTGAAAGTAGACAATGCAAAGCTGTTGCAGTCCAAGCTAAATACGTACGTGTGAAATTTCATAACAGCTTTCCGTATACTATCTCTTACACGAAATGTCCAAATAAGACTCTATACTGACAAAACACTCGAAAAGTTGTATCATAGTAGCTACGTTCTTACTAATAGATAGTCTCAAACTGAGGGAACAACATGTGGGTGCTTTTTTAATGCTGCTGTTTGACCCGACCTCAGAGAGACCGAGGAAGCTGGTGGCTATGGCCATGCAACATTGATGACTTTCTTTCTCATTTCATGCGATTGATGTATGAGTTACCAAGGTGGTAATGATTACAACCAATAATTATCCTTTTTTTATAAAAAAAGAAAGCTAGCAATATTTCTTTTTTTTTTCAGAAATATTACTATCAATCTTGTTAACCATTCCAACTAAGCTTAAGCTTGTGCTAAGACATGGCATGGACATGGACACGGCAATAGTCGAACGGTGGATTCGAACCAACGACCTTACGATTCGCAGGCTGTACCCTAAACCATTAGGCTATTGACGCTTCAATTTCTTTTTTCAAATTTAGTTATGTTCACGTTACGTTTTGAGATTCTATACAATGCACATTCAACACAATTTTGAAATACTCGGAGAATATTATAATATATTAAATATATAATAATAATATATTTAACAATGTATTTGCTCGAGCATAGTACAAAACACTGAGCTACCAAGGCTCGCTATCTTGTAAGTAAAACATGTATGTTTATATACATATTTAGTTACAAGTAAGTACTTACTGTTAGCAACAGTTCTACTATATGTTAATTTAGTTTTAATGCATAAATAAATATTATAATTTGTTGATTGCCTATCGCAGTGGAGACCCTGGGTTCTTGGGGGACTGAGGCGAAGAGGTTTATCCGGGAAATAGGTCACAGGCTTAGGTTTAGGACAGGTGACTCCCGCTCTGGTTCGTTCCTGGTGCAGAGGATGTCCGTTGCCATTCAGCGTGGGAACGCGTCGAGTGTGATGGGCACTTTTGCGCCGGGAACGATCAGGGGCGGGTTATTTGACTAATTATTTTAAAATTGGACAATGGTTTAATATATTAGCAATTTATTTTTATAATAACTTTGCTATAATTTGTAAAATATACTTATCAATTAGAATAAGTTAATGGACTGACTAATATAAAAGTACTTTAGTTGGCTAGTTCCGATCCTGTTACGATCGTCCGCCTCACTTTTTGAAAGAGATGCCTATATTGCATATTTAGTTCAGTTTAGAATAAGTGTGTTACGCTGGAGGTAAATTTTACAAGTGAACCTCTGAAGGAAAGTTAGTACGTCTTTAATAAATTACCTCTAAAACTCTTGAGTTTTTGCTAAAATCTGTCAATAATAACTGTTATATGCGATGTTGTACAAGGAAGCTCACATTATATATAAAAGTTTACAAAAATATTATAAATATTCCAAAAAAAGTCATGTGATTTGTGTTTATAGTCGAAACGGAGGTTTAGATCTACGAACTTTTTGTTGGGTAGATTGTATTCCAAGATTCTGCTAGTTTATGAGACTGATTTGTCTTAGATCTAGACGAAAGTGAAAGTTACAACAGTCTAGAAATTTCACATTCAGTATAGTGCCTTTATCTAATGTAGAACTATACTCAATCGTGAACTGGCGTCCGCGTGACACAATGATAACGACGAAAACCATTTACATGGGAGCATGCATCAGAAAAAACTGAATTAGTTACGATGTGGATACAATGATAATCGTAGCTTGTAAATAATAATGGCAAACGTAAATTATTACAGATTACAATTGATATAATCGATATGAAATAGTTAAAATTTGCATAGAATAAATAAAAAAATGCATGTCAGTGGACATAGTAAAAATGAATAAATATTTGAAATCATAGGAAAAACGAGTGTGTTTTAGAACACACGACTAAAGTACAACTTTTTCACTCAACTATATAATATATACACAATTGTTCAAGAGAAAAAGAAAATGTGCGCGCGCGCTGCTCTCTCTTGATCTTCCAATGTGATAAACACAAAAAGTCTGCTCAGTGTTTTAGATATATGAAACGCAACTCTCTCTCTTCCTATCTTCACTAACTTATATCTCCCTCTCGACTACCATTCACCTCGGACAATTACACTTTTCATAACGCATTCACCAGCTTACTGCCCAATTCAAGCGTACGTAAAGGAGTTTTACGTACGCTTGAACGAGTAAGTTCGTAACCTTACAATTTATAATGAATCCGCTATAAGGTAAAATTATAGAATGGAAATTAATGAAATATCAATACCTGGTGAAGAGAGCGGCGAAGAACCAAGCCAGGGCGCAGATGAGGGTAGCCCTAGTTTTTGTGCAGACATATCCAGCACGAAGTGGTTCGCATATTGCATAGTACCTCTCGAAGCTGATCGCGAGGATTGTTAGCACCGAAGCGTGGGCGACTGTCAACTCGACAAATGGCACCGCCAGACCTGTGAAATTGGTTACACATAAAAAACATGAAGTAAATAGCCTATTGACTCGAAGCGACGCGTTCTGATGCTCTGTCTTTAGAATCTGTTTTAGACTAAGTATATTTACGATTAAAAACAAAAAGCGACTTCAAACTAATCAAACTCTTAAAGTTCATTCTTTCTAGTAAAAAAATAATCATCGAAATCTGTTGGCGTGATATTGAGTTATTCTTGCATTTGTGGTGTTCATACCACCACTTAAGATCAGTGGGATCGTGGTCAGGCACTATTTTATACCCTATAAAAAAGACTCATATGGTTTTCTCACGGTTCCCATTGTCAGAATTCGACCAAATTTAAATGGGACCCAATGGACTTTCCACTTTATACAAATATGATTCATAATTTTTTTTTAAATGAAAGCTAGCAGTATATTTTTTCAAACCTTTAACTATTATTCTCGTTTACCATTCCAACTAAACTTGTGCTTGTGTCAGGAGATGGTTCACGTATATAGTCGAATGGTGGATTCGTAACTTCAACATTACGATTCGCAGACCGTACCCTAAACCATTAGTTATAAAATAAATTTAGTGTGTATGAATAATATTGTAAATTAAAAATAATGTGTTTGTCATGTTACATGGTAGGTATGCTAGGATTCGATTTCCTGGTCGTCGAATCGATTAAGGATTAGGCTATTATATATTTAAAAATTAAAATTAATTTTATCGAAACCAAAAAATACCTTTTGAACCTATTTCTTTAGATTTTCTAATATCTAGGCCGTGCCTATATCTTAGACGTTAGCTTTTATTATTTTAAAAACATTCATTATAAATATTCCAATACAGGCAAGGTTAATTATTAATGTTACGTCATATGATGGCTTTGAACCTTCGTGTTTTGATTTCGCTGCCATATCATTGACGCTTTTCAAATAAATAACATGGAATCAATAAAACAATCAACAAATAAACAAGCAACAGTTTTAATTTTACGTTTTTCTGTTCCTATCGATCTATATCTAGAGCTATATATTTACATATGTGTTTTTTTTATACTTTCAAAGCAAGTGCTTGACTACGATCCCACCTGATGTTAAGAGGAAATGCAGTCCCGGATGATAAGGCGCGCTAGCTTAGTAAATGCCTATTCACTCTACTCTTGAAAATACCCACATTATAATCGGAGGGAAAGACAGATGCGAGCAAAATATTGAAATTGAATTGAAATTGAAAAAATTATTCGGCTCAAGAACACAGAAACAACTGGTAAAACAAAACAAAAAACAACATAAACAAAAGTAAACAGAAACAACATAAAAAAAGAACAAAAAAGAAATTGTGCCGAAAAGGGGTTGGCTCAGCATGTGCTGTGCTCACACATGTAGCACAGCGCTGGTTTTCAGCCAAAAAACCTGTGAAGACTGAGCGGACACGGTTGTGTATTATTATAGTGTACAATACATAAACTTTCATAAATATTATATATAAATGTATATATTAAAAAAAGCAGCTATAGATACATATATATATAAACAAATTACATAATAAATAACATAAATATAGTGTTATATAAATGATTTGTCGTAATTGATGTTGGCGTGGTTACGTTAAGACTCGGTTAAGAAACTTTGTCGTACGAATAATGAAAGTGTAAAAACTGCAACTGCACGATAGCTTCCAACATGCTGTAGTGGCGATATCCCGACACACCGTCAGCTGTGTCTATTATACAGATGACTGTGACGACGCCACAGGAAGACTGATGACAAAGGCAATGGCCGCATCAAGGGAGAGGATAGTGGACTACAACCTAAAAATGGCCATGAGAAGCAGGGACACAGCGGTCGTGGAGAAGCTAATAGCAATGCAGCGGGGCGTCTGCAACGCGTGAACCGGAGCGATCTCTGGCCACCTCCAAATTTAGGCATTATATTTAAAAAAAAAATAAAAAAAACAAAAAAATGATGTGTATCTAATTGTATTTTTGTATTTACCTGTATATAAGCATACATCAACATATATATATAGTTATATACATATATATATAAACAAATTACATAATAAATAACATAAATATAGTGTTATATAAATGATTTGTCGTAATTGATGTTGGCGTGGTTACGTTAAGACTCGGTTAAGAAACTTTGTCGTACGAATAATGAAAGTGTAAAAACTGCAACTGCACGATAGCTTCCAACATGCTGTGGTGGCGATATCCCGACACACCGTCAGCTGTGTCTATTATACAGATGACTGTGACGACGCCACAGGAAGACTGATGACAAAGGCAATGGCCGCATCAAGGGAGAGGATAGTGGACTACAACCTAAAAATGGCCATGAGAAGCAGGGACACAGCGGTCGTGGAGAAGCTAATAGCAATGCAGCGGGGCGTCTGCAACGCGTGAACCGGAGCGATCTCTGGCCACCTCCAAATTTAGGCATTATATTTAAAAAAAAAATAAAAAAAAAAAAAAAAAGGAAAATAGTAACTGTAGAAGGGGCACTCTTTTTATAAATGCAGAGTGAACAATTTCAGTGTATTGGAAAAGGGCACGGACACAGGTCTGTGGTTGCGATCTAAAAACAAAAAAAAATGATGTGTATCTAATTGTATTTTTGTATTTACCTGTATATAAGCATACATCAACATATATATATCCGTATAATTTTTCACTAAGTTTGCACTTGTTTCCTTGTCTGTGCATAACCACAAGGTAGACAGGTAGAGAATGCCTTTAAGCATTAAGTCGGCCTTTTTGTACACGTTTATTTAAATAAATAAACTAAATATAGAACCGATCGTCAAAACTCTCACCTGAATTGTGTAACGAAGGTACATTAAAAACAACCTTCAATTTATCTTAACAATAAATTCGACCCGCATTTCTATTTATCTATTACCAAACGATGTTATTTGTTCCGACGCCAAATAGACGTTTTTTGGCAAATGATTTATGGCGATGAGATAGAAAGGCACTGTACTGTCAATTATATTTCGAAACGAGGAAAAACATCTTGCCACGGTTTGAGGAACAGTTCTGTTTCAGCGGTAAAATTTGTCTGGCCATTTTATGAGGCTTACGTATTTTTAAGAGCCGCGACAGCTCAGTGTCCGGGCGGTCATTTCAAATTGTTACACTAGCAACCCGAGTTAGATCCCCGGTTTCGGCACCAATGAATTTATGTGTTGCAATTTTAACAAAATACATGTAGGTTTCATTACGATGTTTTCCTTCACCGCCGAACGCGTAGTAAATCAACATTCAAAATTGCCCACTTCAATAATACCGGCATCGGAGATCGCGGCAACAGCCCTGACACTGAGCCATACTCGACGGCTCGTCAATGTTTTATCTAGCGGATTTGCCTTTAACGAAGGAAAACTTTAAAATAGCGCGAATTTCGGCGTTAGTGAACTCCATGTTTACACGTCTATAACTGTTGAACGCAATATCCAAACTAATTATGCATAGCGTCGTTTTGTAGGTTATGTCAAGACCTTTCAAATTGTGTATAGTATTGCTAGATACGAGCTCTGTAGCACTTTGTACATAGCCGCGAAATTCAAAAGACAAAAGGCGGAAGGGAGATATTTGACAACCTATTATTTACATATGTGTTTTTTATACTTTCTAAGCAAGTGCCTAACCACGATCCCACCTGATGTCAAGAGGAAATGCAGTCCCGGATGGTAAGGCGCGCTAGCTTAGTAAATGCCTATTCACTCTACTCTTGATAATACCCACACTATAATCGGAGGGAAAGACAGATGGGGCAAACTATTCCAGTCCTTTGTCGTACGAATAATGAAAGTGTATCTAATTGTATTTTTGTATTTACCTGTATATAAGCATACATCAACATATATATATCCGTATAATTTTTCACTAAGTTTGCACTTGTTTCCTTGTCTGTACATAACCACAAGGTGGACAGGTAGAGAATGCCTTTAAGCATTAAGTCGGCCTTTTTGTACACGTTTATTTAAATAAATAAACTAAATATAGAACCGATCGTCAAAACTTTCACCTGAATTGTGTAACGAAGGTACATTAAAAACAACCTTCAATTTATCTTAACAATAAATTCGACCCGCATTTCTATTTATCTATTACCAAACGATGTTTTTTGTTCCGACGCCAAATAGACGTTTTTTGGCAAATGATTTATGGCGATGAGATAGAAAGGCACTGTACTGTCAATTATATTTCGAAACGAGGAAAAACATCTTGCCACGGTTTGAGGAACAGTTCTGTTTCAGCGGTAAAATTTGTCTGGCCATTTTATGAGGCTTATGTATTTTTAAGAGCCGCGACAGCTCAGTGTCCGGGCGGTCATTTCAAATTGTTACACTAGCAACCCGAGTTCGATCCCCGGTATCGGCACCAATTAATTTGTGTGTTGCAATTTTAACAAAAGACATGCAGGTTTCATCACGATTGTTTCCTTCACCGCCGAACGCGTAGTAAATCAACATTCAAAATTGCCCACTTCAATAACAAATACTGGCATCGAAAATCGAGGCAACAGCCCTGACACTGAGCCATACTCGACGGCTCGTCAATGTTTATCTTTGTGTAATCCCTCCTATAACAATTTGTCACGTAATTCGATTATAGGTATACAATAACAGAAGGATACATGTACTATTATTCGTAATTTAAACGTAAATCAATCAACTATCATTGGATGTGTAATTGATTGACGAACACAGAGCGCTACGTGTTTCATTGGAATTACACAATGACAATAGAAATACCAATTAAATCCCAATTTCGTATCCCATTTAGAAATAGAGGTTCAGACTTAGCGACCTAGGAGCTTTGCCACCTCTGAAACCCGAACAGAATAGGCCAGATTCTGTCTATGTAGGTACTTCAAAAAAGTAGTTATACAATATACTAATTTTAGTACAATTTCTAAGTAAGTGCTCGACCACATACGCGATATTAAATGAAAATGCGATCTTTGATGCTAAGGCTTACTGGATTGACAAATACCTTCAGTCTTCTGTTGATAACATCCACATTGTAATCTGAGGGAAAGACTGATGCGGGTAATTCATTCCAATCCTTTGCACTACGTATAATGAAAGACGAAGTCATTCGATTCGTTCGGATCTGAGCGATGCCGAGTTCATTATACATCAAAGTAAAGGCAAATTAGTCGAAAATCTATGCCGATGGAATTTCACAGTTATTTCTCTGCCGTAAAATTTAATCTATGCCGTTCATAGGAGCGGTATTGCTCTGATGGCCTTAATTGAAATTGTTCAACACAATGTCAGCGCTTATACGTTGTTTCTAACAAAGGACGTTAGATTAGCCGGCGGGAATTTCATCTCTATTAGTTGGACGATTCGATTTCTATTCTAGATTTTTGTTTCAATTTGTAGATTGTTTTATATTGACGTGTTATGCACTTCCATAGATAATATATACTTTGTTATAGACATTTTTACTGACTTTGTGACTTTCGACATTAGATGTCGTTTTATTCCATGATTTTCTGTTGTTATTTTAGTCGTGTTTCAAGAATAAGTGTCTCGTCAAAAATAGTTTTCTTCTTTTTGCATTAATAACGCGTCAACTAGGAATCGATTTTGATTGTATTTAGTTCAAAAAGAACTTTAAAATAGGTCAAATTTTCATTTTGTATTCATAGAACCTTGGGTTTCGTAGATATACCAGGGAAGTCCAAAAAATCGTTTTAAGAATACTTATTGATTGAGATATTGGTGGCTTAACGACAATGAGCACGAATGTGGAAGACGAGAAAAAACGCAATAGAACTTCGTAATATAAGTGTGTTACTTCAGAAATAAAAGAGCTTCCGCGCGTTTAATCTGTTCGTTTTGTTTCGATTTCTTTTTTTAAAAAAGCTAGCAATTTTTCTTATTTTTCAGAAATATTATTAACATTCTTGTTAACCATACCAACTAAACTAATGCTTACGCTAGGAGATGGTTATAATAATAACGTTTATTTGCGGAAAATATGATAACTGACATGGTGAATAATTTTCAGTTAGGCACTAGCATATTTCGCCTGACCGGCATGCAAATATAATAGAGTCTAATCTACAATTTAAATAATCCCTTTTACAAATTTAACACTTAAAAACTTACGATTTAAACGTGTAAAACTATTTAAGAGAATAAAAACTGTTAACTGATATAAAAAGAATTAGCCACTGTTTGAGTTTCTTCTTGTAACGTTGGTTCACGTTAATAGTCAAATGGTGGGTTCGAATCTATGACCTTACGATTTGCAGATCGTGCCCTAAACCATTCGGCTATTGACGTCAGACGATTTGATGTCAGTCAAGATTTTCCTCTAGATATGAGTTAGTGAGTAGAATGGAGGCCGCGCATGGGTCCGTAAAGCGTAAGGTGCAGTCCCTTCAGATGGACCAAAGTCCATGTTAGTAAGGTGGCAGGATGCGGAAAGCGGAAGATCGTATATAGTGGAAGGTATTGAGAAAGTCCTATTTCCAGCAGTGGAAAAACAGGCTGATGATGACGATATTAACTCATAATACTGTGGACCATAAAATTTAAAAATCTGTAATCATTCTCAGAAAGTACTCCTTTAATACTCCTAGCGACATTCCAATACGCCTACAACCTAATAATAATCCATGCAAAATACATCTTTAATTACACGGCATAACGACCAGAGTCGAATCTCAAGACACAACAGTGATAACAAAACATCGAGAGGTACTGTACGTCGTGAGGAAAAATTCACCGAACGTTTACTTTATTGCACTTAATTAGGACGAGCTGTGGTTCCGACTGCAGTTTTACGACTTAGTTCGTTCAGAGTGATATAGACTTAATTGCGTTGGTATAGAGTCGACATCGAGTGCATCTGGGACCTGGTATTGTTGGCGTAGGTCGTTTAATACAATGCCGGCATGTGCTACCAATGGACAGTAATAAAGGCTCGGCCGAGTGCACGCGTTTATTAAAAAAATCGATTAGTAAGAGTAAAGCTGAAATTGCTATTTTTTAATTAAAACCAGCTCTTCCTACAAACCCGATTGTATACTGCAAAACAAATGTAAAGCTAAGTAGAGATTTATACTTTTGCATCCCGTTCCTTTTTTCGTATTCCTACATCCTATTTAAAAAAATGTTATATTAAATTTAAATAAATAAATATTGATGTCAAAAAATTGTAATACATAGTCCTTCCGTCCCGGGGAACGATTAAGCGCCTGGCCACGTTCCTCACAAGTAAAAAAAACGTCATCCAGGATGAAAAAATTATTAAAAAATATAGTTTTCCTTTTTTGAAGTATATTCAAGCTGCAACTTTGTTTAAATGTTTTTTTAACGAACCTGCGCAGATAAGCAGAGAGGTGACTTTTGACTGTTTAAGTGACTAAAAGATGGTGGTGTACACCAGCTTTTAGTCGCTTAGCCTGAAGCCCGAATCCCAATTTCGAGAGTCACTTTGCTGATCACGGCGTCTGAGATGGAGATGGTAGCAAGCCGTATTAGTTCTTGTCTAAAATTCCCTTCTTCTTGCAACCTACACTCTTTTATTTTACATTCATACCTCTTTTGTTTTATTAGTGTGAAGTGATAAGGGGTGCGGTGGATTATCATTTATACAACTTGCTCCGTTTCCGTTATGAAGTGATACTTTATGGCAATAAGAACATCAGCTTGTAAATATAACGTCAGAGGTAAAGAAGTAGAGAAAGAAAGTGAAAAAAAAACAAAAAATATGGGACATTGAGATTGAGATGACAAGAGAAAGATAATGTGCGTGCACACATCTCTGTCTTGCTCCACCTACACTGTGATACACACAATAGGCGTGCACTGTGTCTTAATAATACGAAACGTAGCGCTATCTCCTTCGAGCTGCACTAACTTATAACTCCTTTTCAGCATCCGTTCACCACGCCTGATCACACTTTGCGTAACGCTCTCGCCACTCATTTACCATCTTACTCAAAGTGTAGAGACACGGACGGAGTGCACAGTGCTCTTCTAGCCGTTCACTTTAACATGAAACGATTCACGAAAACGTTGAATTTTTCTTTTGTCCTGTCCACTTAAGATTCTATCACCAATTCTCGAGCATGTGTACATTATTTTAAAAACCGTAGTAATGTGTTTTGTTGCACAGTAAATCTTTCGCTGTATTTATAAATACCGCCCGCACTCAAGCCCCACCTTTACATATAAGTCACCCTATATCGTTAGTCTAGTGCCAACAATTGATATCTAAAACGTTGCACAGATGTTTCGTCCCACAAAGCTGTCCCCCGTTAATGTATTTGAAATTAAAACGTTCTGCCAAAATTATTTACAAAACAAGTTCTGTTGGCAGAAGGATTAAAATCTTTGCCTTTTTTATATTATCTGACGTCCGAATTTTTAATCTGTTCTAATTTTATAAGGCCTCTATCCAAAAACAAATAAGTTTTTTGTATTGCTTTTATTAGTTTTATGGCTGCTTGCCAGTTCGTTAGTTGTTAGAACTTAATGAAAAAAGACTAGGTTATTCAATCGCAATACGTCGTGATCACATTGTGATGAGTTTTCAGGCCGACAAAATACATAAATTAATTACTTATTTACTTAACCCACAAATGTTATTTACCAGTGACATTTTGCTATGAAACCAATATTCTTTCTACATACCTATTACAATTCTATTATCATCTTGCCAAACACCATAACGTACGTATTTAATATTCAATTTTAATTTATAATTATTTGATATTAATTAATTGATTGTAACGGCATATTTGGAAGTTTATTTATTTGTTTAAAACAACAAAAATTATAACACCGTTACAGATAATCCAATTTGATGATATAAAAACTAAGTAAGAACCATATACATATATAATGGCAACAAATGAAACAATATATAAATTAGAGTCGAGCTCCTTCCATGCATTTGTAGGCAGCTTTGATAAAGACCGACTGAGTGCAACAAAATATACTACCCCTCACCGGGGGGACCCTTGTGTCGAGTTACTACTAGCAATAGAGGTTCAGGCTAAGCGACCTGAGAGCTATGCCACCTCTCAATCCGGTGAAGCAGTCAAGGCCAGCTTCTCTGGCCAATCTGTGTAGTTTGTCATAAAAAAAATATATATATTTATCTATGTACAGTGAGATGGTATTAACAAACCCAACCGCGCGTACAGCGGAGAGTTCCTGGTTACAAGTTAGTCCTGGAGACAGGCAGTAGGAACAATGGCGCATGTTTATAAGTCGGCTTGTATGTACTCGTAAGTTGTTATTATGTACGAGATTAACAAAACTACGAGTAGGAATAAACGACACTCCAATGTCACTGAGCGTTCATTTCGTTGCAATTTAACAGACTCGTGGCCGTGTCATTCATTAGCTTTAAACAAAATTTCACAATTAAGTCCATCTCCATATGGTAAGTTCCAATTAACGAATTCTTTAGATTCTTAATTGGAGAAACTTTAACAATTAAAGTAGAATTTATAGAACCATTCGAGTCGATAATAATTGAAATTTTTAATGTAGAATATCCGAACGTACATCGTAAAGACTGTGACATACTGTAACGATATATTTTCAATATCAAAACCTTTCAGATTTTATATTCGTTAAGGAGACGATTTTAGCAAGAGATTTTCATCTTTATCGACATTATTTTCAAACGTGCAACCGGCGTGATTTGATTGTAGTAAAAATGTTTTCACTTCGAACACCAAATGGGTGGTCAGAAAATGGTATTGGAAAGTATAAAGTAACAAAAGCTGTGCTTAATTGAGATTAAGCATTATATTTGGAATGGAATAAAGACGTAACGACGAGTAGTAAGACGACTAAGTGACCGGTTCATGAATATTCAAGATTTTAAATGATTACGCCAATACCGATGCGGTTTGTGTGGTGTTTCTGACTATAGAAGTCACAAAAGGCGCAATACATATACAATCGTATCGCATCTTATTTATGTGCACAAACGGGTATGACCATGAAAAGGAGGTTTATAATCCTTTTTTTTTGTTGACGGTGGGGAAATCTTCAACAAGATACCTCGCCTTCTGGGAAGGCGGCGGTTATGGGAGGCTTTTACCCACTAAAACCCCCTCGTTGGACCTTCCTCGGTGAATGGTGAGGATCTCCAGAGAAACGCACCGGAGCTCTCTGCGCTGTGCTCTTAGGAGAGCACGTCTCGGGGGGCAGGTTGTTCCCTGTCCCCAAGCCCAGAGCTACAGAACACGGTGTCGTATTACAAATCTTTTAACGCTAGGAGAGTTTGCAGAGATTTGCAATTGCTTTTCAGTTTTTAACATATGACTGTGTGACCTATTTAACTTATATCTAAATCAATGAAGGCTATACTTACATAGTTCCTTTCCTAACACCCAAGTCTCCGGCTTGGAGTTCACCTCCACGAGTACTGTGGGTGTACAGACCAGCAGCACCATAAGGTCAGCAATGCTCAAGTTCACAAGAAAAATATTTGTCGAATTTCTCATATCCTTCGTCTTTAGTATCACTATCGGCACCATCACGTTTCCTATCACACCCAAGCACATTATCACTATACAAAATGTCATTGACGTCGCCTTTATGTAATACGGTATCTCGGCGTACTCCGTAAAATTGTCGTTCGACATCTCGAATGACGTATTCGAGTTTTCGAATGTCGAATTCGAAATATCGAACCTCGTGTCGAATAGGTTTTCCGATGTCTTCGCATATGTCTCGCTGTGCGTTTCATTTTTGTATGTATAATTCTGTATGCGATTGTCGTAGTAGTGGATCGGTGCGTTTGTATTCGTCGACGTGTGCGTCAAGTTGGTTAGTGAAATCATGTGCGTTCTGCGTTGCGGGAGATCATATGGTTAGAGTTTCACATCTTTCTTAAATACAGACAATATTCTTGACGCTTGTTTCTTCTTCGCCAGTTGGTTTCACAACACTTTTTCTATCTGAAACAATAAATATTTCCATTTTAATGTTATAAAAAGCTCTGTTGTTAATCGATTGTATTTAGCGAATTGAACGACATGTACGGTTTGTATTGTCATTCAATTTAATAGGATAAGCGTTCGACAATACGATTTTATTGAATAAAACAATACGGATTTTATCGTGGTTCAATCTTGTTTTAAATTCCTGACATTCCGAACACTTTACAGCGGCCAAAGTCACGGGACTAAAGCGTTTTAAATCCTTTGTCGAATTAGTATATTATTACGGTTGTTTACTGCAATGCTATTTGACCTTAGACAATGAGTTTCAGATTTCTTGCGTTTATTTATTTAATAAATACAACAATGGCATTAGAAACGAAACAAAACATGGCAAACATACATTAGTCATTAATACGATAACTTAAAATTATCTATTGATAGATGAAACATTTTTATAATTAAAAAAATGAAAAAATACTGTAATATATTTTTTTAATTACCTCATTCATTTTAAGTAACTTTCAAAGATTGCGTGAATTGCAAAAAAATGTCAATCGCAATGGGCTGTGACTTCTATGTGACAAGAAATCCATTAATAAAAGTGCCCGGCGTGTGGCAATGGGTCCCCACTTGTCACATATGTGACGTAATAACCAAGCCGAAAAGGTTTAAATATAGAAACGTTTACGATTTAGGGACCTTCAAGAAACGAGCCTATTCCTATCTCAAAGGTCGGCAACGCACCTACAGCTCCTCTGGTGCTGTGGATGTTCATGGGCGACGGTGATCACTTAAGATCAGGTGAGCCGTATGCTCGTTTGCCACTTTTCATATAAAAAAATAGAAAGAAATATGCGGTAAAAAGAAAATATTAACACAAGTTTATTTAATGACTTCTTATGTTTACGCGAATGTTACACATAAATGTTTTAATGTTTTTTATCGAGTACTAAAACATCGATACGTTTCGTCGATACATGTACTACAGTTTCCCATCACTAGTGATAAACTTGTATTATTTACCATCCTCGTCGTAATAAATAAAATGTTGTTGTATTGCGTTATTTATGAGCCATTCAAACTTTTGCAGTTATTACGACAACATGATGAGGGAATTTATCGATAAAGAATCATTTAACTTTAGCACATATTTTAGTTCTGTTTGGCAAATGTACAAAACATCCATAGGGAGCACAAAACTAGAGAATGTAACTTTTCCGTTAAGGAACTCTATGTCCAATAAACTAGTTAAGTTTATGATATAGGTTTCTGTTAGAACAGTAGCTTCGTTATACAAACACTTGCCCCAGCAAAGAACTGAAAAAAATTGTCGGTCCTTGCCCATGTTTACAATATGGGTGTTTTGAAAAGTATCGTTAATATTAAATATAACACCAAGGTTGTCTATGGAAACGAATCTCTTGAGAGTGTACTTTCGACGTGCCATCGAAACTTCACGACGCCTTCTATGGAAATACAGTCGGGGTGACTGTGGCCTAATGGCAGTGAATTTGTATATGTGAGTTTTTTATCAAAATTAGTTTTAGTTATTGTTGTGATAGTCAAAATATTAAAAATAACATTTTCCATCAAACATTTATTGATCAATTGATTAGTTAGTTATCAAGGGACATTAAAATGATTAAATTACTAAAATGACTAATAAAATCAGGGGTTGCTGATAGAAGGGTAAAAATTTAGGGTTAATTGTATTTATTATTATTATATTATTATTATTAAAAACCCCACATAACCGCCGCCTTACCCTCAGAAGGCGAGGTATCTTTTTGAAGATTTCCTCCCCGTTAACAAAAAAAAGCATTGCAATCAAACCGTGGAGTCAACTGTTACCTAGTTGTATATAATAATCTATACGATTTGGGAACCTTCGAGACACGAGTCCACTCTTTTCTCATAGGCCGGCAACGCACCTGCAGCTCCTTCGGTGCCGTGAATGTTCATACGCGACAGTGATGACTTAAAATCAGGTGAACTATAATCTTGTTTGCCACTTTACCTATAAAAAATCAATCTAAAAAGATATATAAGATTCGTCCCGCTTTTTGAGCAGATGCGTGGTGCTTCTGCTGTTACTGTTTCGGATCGTAGGCTGTGATGTTCTTAAGGTCCGGTCATCTACTGTCATATACAACAAGTACTGTAGGCTTACTTCCAGTACATCAATGATAATACATAAAATAATAATGTTAATAATAATCATTATTATCATTAGCATGTATTTAACTGTTTGCTGTCTAGATTATTGTTTGGTGGAACACTATAAAAACCTGGCAGATGCCTATAAAGGAAAAATTAAAGTACTTTATTTGAAATGTGATTCAAGCCTACCATGTGAAGTTTAGTAAACTCGTATTCGTACTCAAAACTAATTTCTGAAATAGCTTATTTTCCTGGGAAATTTGTTATTAATGCAATGGGACAGCCCTGGAGGAATTAAGTCCATCCCTTATTTAATTAAAAAACAATTTAGAACAAAGCCCCGTGCCCCGCACAGTATCGTTCTACAATACTTCTTTAATTCAAGTATGTTCAATCTTCACTGAAAGATGTTTGCAGTCTGTTATAAAATTTTACTTTAAAGTTATGTGATAAATGGCAATAAAACTTGGTCTCTCACTATAGGCCTTATAAGTAAGCTCAAAGTCGCATAACGAGCTATGGAGAGAGCTATGCTCGGGTATCTCTACGAGATCGTGTCAGGAATTAGGAGATCCGTAGACCAACTAAGGTAACCGACATAGCCCATCACACAACATGTAAGCAAGTTGAAGAGGCAATAGGCAGGGCACGTAGCTGGTAGAACAGATGGCCGAAGGGGTCAAACAGCTCTCGAATGGAGACCACAGACCGGTAAGCGTAGTATAGGACGTCCTGACAAAGGCCGTAGCACGCAGTTGCATTCAAGCCTTATGTCCTTATGGAAGACGTTGGGAGGCCTATGTCCAGCACCGACTGAAATGGTGATGATGAATGTATTCTCTCTCCTTAGTGTCGGTCCCTCATGTCTGAGGATCGTTGTCACCATCAGGGTTGCATCTGGAGCGGATGATTTGCCTGCCGGCTTCTGTCCAGCGCGTCTCTTACAGCAGAGTAAAATTTGGAGGACGACGACTCTCTTATCTGATTAGCCCACCTTGTTGGTGAACGGCCGCGAGATCTTTTACCTGCGGTGTTCCCATAAATGTATTAAGTACTGTTAAATATACCATCATATATTGGATGAAGGTATTAAACATGAAGCTGAAAGAAAGTCATTGGTAGATCACCTTCAATTAAGTGAACAAAATATGGGCGACGGTGTTCAACATTAATGACTATTTTTTTCTTTAATAGGGTCAAAACCCTATTTGTATTTGATTATGAAGTAAGCTTAGGTTACGATGGGGCTCACATATCCTAAACAGGCAAAATGCCTTGATAAATTAAGAAAAATAATTATATACCAATAGGAATGTGGGCTCACCATCCTGCCTATAACACATAATATATATCCGACTTTGTTATAGAGAGTGACGGCAGCTTAAGTTCTGACCATTCTACTAGAATAATACGCTCGCGAGCCTCTGTTTTGCTTTGATAATTTAATATTCCTTGTGATTTTAATGGTAAAACCACAGGGTGACTTCTATTTGAGCCTAGTAACGTAATTTCTGACGTGCAGGTTTGTTCTAGATGTTATTCTTAACTGAATACGTGACAAATTAGGATCTAAAAGAGTCATATACCTACACATTCTACCTGGGAAATGTGGTTATACATGCCAAATGCAGGGAAGCGGGCGAGTTATCGGTTATACCTCCCAAGGTGAACACCGCCATTAAGGTACGAGATAGGGTGGTTTTTAAAGAATGCTCAGCCCTGTAGTTCTGGGCTCTCAAGAATAAGACTACGGTATCCCCTGCCTGTCGTACAAGGCGACTAAAAGGGGCCTCGGGTTCACTGGGCGACAAGGGTGGGGGCCTGCGTCGTCCACCAAAGTGGACCCGGGAAGAAGGCGACATCGGCTCGCCCGTGCAGAAGGGCTCCGGTGCGTTCCCTTGAGATCCCGGATCCCCTCACCATGCACCGAGGAAAGGGCCACCGGGGAGGTTTTAGTGGGTAAGACGCATAACCCCACATAACCGCCGCCTTCCCCAGAAGGCGGGGTATCTTTGAAGATTTCCTCCCCGTCAAAAAAAAAAAAAAGTTTTAAAGAATGATAACAATAATTTTTAATTACTAACATTCTTGTTAACCATTCCAAATAAAAAAGGATTAAAAAAAACTAAGGGTTGTGTTAGATGGTTTCAGTCCTGCAGTTCTGGGTTCCTAGAATAAGACTACGGTATCCCATGCCTCTCGTAGAAGGCGACTAAAAGGGGCCTTGCGTCACTGGGCGAAAAGGGTGGGGGCATTTCGTCTGCCACAGTTCACCCGGGAAGAAGGCGATATCGGCTGACCGTGTCGCCTTGCATTGCGAGGGTACAGGGGGGGAGGAATTAACCACCCCTACCGGGACGTCTCCGAAGAGCACCGTTCAGAAGGGCTCCGGTGCGTTCCCCTGGAGATCCCGGATCACCATGCACCGAGGGGTAAAAACATTAGTGGGTAAAAACCCCACAAACTCAGCCTTAGCCAGAAGGCGGGGTATCTTTGAAGATTTCCGTCCACAAAAAGGAGGTCCACGTTCGATTCGCACCCTAAATCATTAGACTATTGACGCTTTAAATGTATTTCTTTATAATATATTTATGTTATAAATAATTAATATAACTTCTCAAATAGGTGCAAATTATTTTGCCATTAATTACGAGTTTGTAAAATTAGAACTAGGTTAGTTACGTCTTTAGGGCATAGCGCAGCCATTGTATTTGGCAAATATTAGTTTGTTGGCACGTATGCACTATTGAACACATATGTTGAGAAACGGTTAGCATAACAAAACGTTAAGTGCAACCGCTTCAACAAATATTGGATGCAATATTTGTCTCCAAAATTGTCATTAAGGTAAACACATTTTAAGACAGCGTCCTGTAGAGAGTATTTGTTTTTAAACAATAGGAACGTGTCATATCACATGTTCGTATATATTCTTAAGCATAAAAATTGGCTGACGATTATGTATGATGTATGGAGGTTAATGAAGCGAAAGAGATTAGCTCTGCTTACCTGTGTGACAAGCGTGAGTGTATGTATTTATATCCGAACGATGTGTCGGTTCAAAAGCCTTATAAAAAACGGAGCTTGCTTGAGACCACGCGACTCAAGTAAAACTTCTTTAGTTACATCTACATAATATATGCACGATTATTCAAGAGAGAACTTCACTATCTGTAACATAATCTCCATGTCAAGTTCCGTTTTCATCATCCGATCACACTATTCGTAACGCATTCACCTGCTTGCTTCCTTCTTTCGGAAATCTTCAACAAAATACGAAGGCGGCGTTTTGTGAGGTTCATACTCACTAAAACTCCCCAGTGGCACTCCTCGGTACATGGCGAGGAGCTTCGGGATCTCACCGACATCGGGAACGCACCGACCCTCTCCAATACTGTTAAGAACTTTCCGGGGTGTTTACTTCCATTTACCCTCGCTGAGAAAAAACCGGACTACCCGTGTTTTACCCAGGTCCACTGTAGCGGACGACAAAGGTCCCCACCCTTGTCGCCTGTGGACCCTTTTAGTCCCCTTTTACGACAGGCAAGGGATATACCGTAGCCTTATTCTATAAGCCCAGGACTACGGTGCTGTACTTATTCCCTTTTTTGTGCTTGTGGGGAACGTGCCTAACCGCGTATTTGTCCCCCGGGGGAAGGACGAATTATGTCGGGCCCTCACCGACTAAACCCCATAAGATGTTTCACCATCGTCATGGCGGGGGCTGTGGTAACGCTTGCGCACACAACCGCGGCCCGGCTTGCGACTTGGACACCTTGACGAATCGTGGTCCTAGAAGACACACCTCCGTCTCCGTCGTCCTCCAGGTCCTCCGTAAGCTGGTGATGTACTCCCCGTAGTCCATTACCTGGAGGCCTTGGGGGCCGGGAATACGAGAGCTGGCTTACTCCCTAAGTTAAGCGTGGATGAAGAAGTTTTACTTCAAAAGTTTTTTCATGGGACCATTTAACAAATAAAACTTTACACACTTCCGAGATCTAATAACTCTGTGGTTTGATATAGCGCGTAGACAACTCTCATTGTATGGGCCAATTTCGCAACTTGAGCACTTTTCCTGCGAATTTGATGGACAGTTTAATGTATTTTGCTCCCCTCGCTGAGTTGTAATGTGACTAACTTTTGCTACAAAATAATAAGCATCGTAGGGCTTCGACAAAAAGACAATGAAATCACAGCGATATTGTGAATTATTAAAAAGTTGGTTTCTTAAAACAAGTTTTTACTTTATAAGATGTAGTAAGAATTTACTTTATGTCCTCATAACATAAAACTGTTACTCACAAGTAAAATACAAGTAAAAGAAAAAGTTTCACAAAAAAAAACAATGACAACTTTATTCAAAGATAAAAAATTTCTTTTTTGTTCTTATCTAGATCTATGTATGTTTATAATCAGTGGTAGGTAAACTACGGCCTGCGGGCCAAATCTGGCCCGTTATTTCATCCAGCAATTTTTTTTGTCAAATAGATTTAATATACCTTTCATTATAAATAAAAAAAAATTAAACCGCCCAAAATTTGACCGAAAAAAGTAAAACTCTTGTGATTCGCCTATGTACTCTGAGCCTATGTAATCACGTCCTGAGGAAGGTTCCCTCATCCAACACCGTCGCAGTGCTAGTGCACGGGACCACCCATGTCACCTTCTTCCCGGGTCCACTGCAGCGGACGTTGAGGGCCCCCACCCTTGTCGTCCGTGAACCCGAGGCCTCTTTTAGTCGCCTCTTAAGACAGGCAAGGAATACCATAGCCTTATTTTATTAGACCGAGACTTTGGGGCTAAGTATAACATAAAAAGCTGTAACTTCCGTATTTACGTACTTTTTAAAATTATTTATGTTCATTAGTTTTTTTTTAGATTATTTTAATTGGTTGTTTTTTAAAAAAACTCCTCCTCCTCCTTGCGTCGTTTTCGTCATTGCTGAGGGTCGTGACCTCCACGAATTATTTGGCGGAAGATCGCTTTCCACCTGTTACGGTCTTTGGCTGTGTGAAATGCCTCGTGGACTAAGAAACAGTTCAAGTTAAATAAAGGCTTAAATATTATAATTTTTAATTTACCTCGATCGTTTCAAGGGAAAGATTATCGTTGAAAAAAAGCTGTTAATTCCTTTTACGTACTTTTTTAATTATATATGTTAATTAGTTTTTTTGTAGATTATTTTTACTTGCTTTTTTAAATAAACTAACAACTGCAAAAAACAACTAAGAAACAGTTCAAGTTAAATAAAGGCTTGCAAAAGAGATCAACATAATTTTTAATTTTCCTCGATCGTTTCAAGGGAACCATTATCGTAAAGACAATTTACAGCGTCAGATTAATTATCGCAAAACGAACGATGTACACATATTTTTCATTTATTTAAATAAGTCCCATCGTTCAAACATTCGAGTTTTCAATTAACAGAAAGCCGTATCCATAAAGCACTTTGATCATAACACAAATTTGAATGCGGGCGGTCGACGGCTTGACCCGTCAATTATTTTGCGCCGTCGTAGCTCAGTGTCCGGGTAGTCGCCTTAAGTTGCATAGTAGCAAACCGAGTTCGATCCCCGGTGCCGGCACCAATGAAATTTGTGCAATTTTAAGTGCTAACTTACCACGCGCTCCGCGGTGAAGGAAATCATCGTGAGGAAACCTGTGTTAGGAATTTTTCTAAGACATGTCAAGACTGCCAATCCGCACTAGAGCCGTGTGTGCCATCAATGGGACAAATATGCGGGCTGTACCTTTAGACATGTTGAACGTGCCTTATTCTGCTTTTGGATTTTCCTGTTCTTTTTATATAGATATTATGTATTACAGCTTAGTGGTGTTAATTCTATTTTCGTCTCTGACAGTCGTAAGTTTAAATCTCAGTCAGCAAACCAACTTTAAAAAAGGCGGGCTAAGAGGCTATTTGGTGACGCAGCTGAAACCAATCTGCTCAGTCTTGAACACAGGCGTATGGTAGCCAGTCTTTTGCTTTTATACAGATTGCATTTTGGAGGGTGTGCTCAGGAACTACATGATCTAATTCCAAACAAAGTGTCTGCAAGTTCGTACAGCAAGGGTCTGAAATAGTTTGCCCGCGTCTGTCTCTCCCTCCGATTACAATGTGGGTTGTTTTCAAGAGAAGAGTGAATAGGCATTTACTAAGCTAGTGCGCCATTTAGGACTGCATTCCCACGATTAATGTTACCCTCCAAGCCTAGGCCTTTTTTACGAGTTACGCCGACTTACTGGCTAGAGAGGTAGATGCTAAACGACATTAGAGCTATGCCGTCTGTCAATTGACACTGTAGAGGCCTCATGGCTGATCAGCTCAGTTTCTTTAAAAAGGTCATTGCCACGTTCAATTTGGCTTCACGTTGTAGCTATTAGTGTATACCTTTCTAAATCTATTTTAGAGCATTAGGCATCCAGCCAATAAAGAGTACCAGATTTCCATTTCGTTTATACTAGAAGCATCATCAACTGATTGACATTTGCTATAAACGCGTGTCTTAAGAGATCAATATTTAGCTAGATTTTTTTTTTACACTCAAAACAGAACACTGGCAATGTATCAGAGGAAATATAATAACAAGATAGACGATAATTATTTAAAACAAACACCGGCGACAAATCTAAAAATCTAAGCTTAAAATAAATTTCATACAATTTATTGAAGTCGAAATTCGCTAGAGAACCAATGTCGAAGACTGAACTTCATTGACTGTTGATTACCCTTTGCAGAAGCTTCAATAGCCTAATGGTTTAGGGTAAGGTCTGCTCAGCCCTGTAGTTCTGGGCTCTCAAGAATAAGACTACGGTATCCCCTGCCTGTCGTACAAGGCGACTAAAAGGGCGACAAGGGTGGGGGCCTTTGTCGTCCGCCAAGGTAGACCCGGGAAGAAGGCGACATCGGCTGGCCCGTGTCGCCTTGCACTGCGAGGGCACAGGGGGGGACGGATTAACCTCCCCCCCGGGAAGTGCTCTCCTCTGTTCTCTGCACAGTGCAGAGGGGCTCCAGTGCGTTCCTCTGGAGATCCCGGAGCCCCTCACCATGCCTCGAGGAACGGCCTCTGGTGAGGTTTTAGTGGGTAAAAACCCCACATAACCGCCGCCTTCCCCCCAGAAGGCGGGGTATCTTTTTGAAGATTTCCTCCCCGTTAACAAAAAAAGGGTAAGGTCTGCGTCGTGTGCGGTAATCGTAAGGTTTTAGGTTCGAATCCACCATTCGACTATTGACGTGAACCATCTCCTAGCACAAGCATGAACTTAGTTGGAATGTTTAACAAGAATGTTAGTAATAGTTCTGAAAAAAAGGAAATATTGCTAGCGTTCTTTTTTTTAAAAAAAAATCCTTTTGTGTTTTTTATTTTTTGTATATTGTTATTAATTTTTTTTTTTTTATATTAAGAACTATTGTTTAAATGATGCCAAAGAAGTATAACTTCTCACAACAACATAAGTACAAGCACCTTTTTTATATATTTGCTATTTTTTATATATTGGACTGCGAATCGTAGGGTCGTACACCATTCGACTATTGACGTAAACCATCTGCTAGCAAAAGCTTATGCTTATTGGGAATGGTTAACAAGAATGTTAGTAATATTTCTTATTAAAAAAATTGGAAGCTTTCTTTTTAAAAAAATCTTAATATTAATGGATTAACAAAAATAAATATAGTGAGACTTTTTCTATTTATTTCACATCTATAGCAATCGATTAAGAATCTCGATTATACGTGGACCAGAATTGAGATAACCGATTGAGATCAATGGCGGGCGTGTTTAGTTCCCATTCAATTTGTTCCAGCACTCCGGCCATATTGTGGCGTCTCTAATAATAGATAGATTATACAAATCCCCCCCATTTGATGGACGAGCACACTTTGTCTGGCGTCGTCTTTGCCAGCTTAATGGGTTTCATTAAAACTTGGCGCTAGTTCTGCAACTGTATTATGGATGATCTTTTTCAATTATCCCCCGGGGGTGGTAACTTGAAATAATAACAAAAAAGTTTGTATATTGTAGATATACTAGACGTCCGCCCTCATTTCACGTAGATTTATCTTACTTTATAATTATTCTGACAAGTGAACGAGAACAAAAAACCAACTCCAAATCGAATCAAACGTTGAACGTTATTACGCGCGGACGCCCTCTTTATATTTACGAATTCATCATCATCATTTATCAGCCGTAATACATCCACTGCTGGATCTAGGCCTCCTCCAACGATTTCCAAAAGGACTGGTTGTAAGCGGCCCGCATCCAGGTGCGTCATGCGACCCTGCGACTTACGAATTATCGTAGGAATATTACGAAATATAACCCAACTAAACTCTTTTAAAACTTCTCTTGAAGTACCATACATCCTTTCCAATAAAAAATTATCGAAATCGGTTGGCGTGATATTGAGTTATTCGTCCATTTGTAGCGCACAAACTTGATGCCAATTTAATACTTTAAGTTTAATAATAATAATAATAAATTTATTTATTCATCTTTCACAAATTTAAATGCACAGTTTACTTATACGTTTACAGTTTACGTAGATCTTAGTTAGTTTTCTCATGAATGCCATCGATGCCAATCTCTGGAACGGCTGGACCAATTAAGTCGAGGGTTTCATTAGCAGATAATTGATGCAATAGGGAGTAACGTAGGCTACTTTTTTTCAGAAAAAATATTAAAGGTTAACAAACGCGGGACGTAGCTAGTATATATGTAAAGTAAATATTTGAAACCTCTTTACTTAAATTTATTTCTATTTGTATTTTTATAATTTTAAATGTAAAATGTCAATGAAATGTGTGACATCTATATATAATAGATACAATTGAAATACGGATATTAAATGTTGTTTCTCTAAATATTATAAAGAAACGCAATTTAGTCTTTTATTTCAAACAAATATATAGACTTTATTATAAAACAACATTTTGTTAAATTAAGAAAATGAAAAGTTACGATTTGAATTCACCGTACGGCCAGGAAAAGATGACAAGTCAAACACAGAAGAATACCAGAAGAACTTCAAAATATTTGTAAATATCCAGAAATTCATTCATTTATTATTAACAGTAAACAATTCTCACAACTCAATGCCTGCAGACGAAATTTTCAAACAGTATGTCCTCCCAGTTGTCTACGGTGCAGAGATTTAAACATTAGCCGTTAAGCTGGGCCACAAGTTGTAAGTCTCACAACGAGAGGAAAGAGCTATGCACGGCATGTCTCATTGTCAGAAATAGAATCTGAATCGAAGACATTCGAAGAAGAACAAGAATAGTCGCCATTGCTTTTAAAGTCGCCAACTTGAAGTGGCATTGGGCCGGCCACATCTGCCGAATAAGTGGCGATATATCTCACTAGCGTGTATTTACAAAGGGTATTTTTACAACATCAACTTGGTCTTAAGGTAGATTTATGGTTTTCGCTGTAAATTACATTCAATAACTACAGATTACACGAGCCGTCGCCTCAAACTGCATAGTACGCGTTAGCGATCTCCGGTACCGACACCAACGAAAGTGGTTTGTTGCAATTTTTGTGCGGATTCATCACGAACTCGGCGGTGAAGGACAGCATGGTAAGGAAACCTGCATGTGTTAGAAAATTTTCTAGGACTTTTGGAGTCTGCCAATCCGCACTAGGGCCGCGTGGTGGACTATGCCCATATATATATATACATATATATACATTCGTTTTCTAAATATAAATGCATTTTTTAAAGAAAGCTAGCAAAATTTTTTTATAAATATTTCTAACATTCTTGTTAACCAGGTGGTTCACGTCATTAGTCAAATGTCGAACCCACGACCTTACGATTCGCAATCCGAACCCTAAACCATTAGGCTATTGATGCTATGGACAAATTGGAACTGTCAGCTTTGCTAGAGACTATTAATTATATATAGAAGGGTCAATAGCCTAATGGTTTAGGGAACGGCCTGCGAATCGTAAGGTCGTGGGTTCGTATCCACCATTCGACTATTGACGTGAACCATGTCCTAGCACAAGCTTAAGCTTACTTGGAATGGTTAACAAGATTGTTAGTAATATTTCAGAAAAAAACATTGCTAGCTTTTTTCTAAAAAATTAAAATTAAATTGACGTTCTTAAATCGGTAGTAGGCATCAACACTGCACCCGTCACATTAAAACACTTTACGAACGACGTTCCTTTGTTCAGAACGTTGCCGTTCTTTCTTAAATATACCCAAGTTATTATCAAATTAAAACGAGTCAAATTCGTGAAAGTATCCGATGGTAGAAAGGGTTTTTGTAATAACACCAACAAGATTAAATCTAATTGAGAGGAGATCGAGGTTTTATGATTGTTTAAAAGTATAAAAGTTTTAATTATCAATTTACAGTCGGTAATAATGTATTATGTTTATTTACTTTCGTATGTGGAACTTGTTATTGTAGTATAGCCCAATACTGTCATAATTTTAACCCAAACACTGCATCGTCTTTCAATATTCGTACTGTAAAGACTGGAATAGTTTATCCGCATCTGTCTTTCCTCCGATTACAATTTGTGTGTTGAAAACAACGGAGTGTGAACATTTACTAAGCCAGCGTGTCTAATCATCTAGGACTGTATTTCCACTTAATTTCCAGTTGGTATAGTGGGCAAGCATTTATCTATTATGAATTAGATTTTTTTTGCTTACATTCTGAAATAAGTGCAATCAAGTTAAAACTAACTTTAACTTAAAAGAGCGGAAGGATTCTTATCGCAATGAGCGATCTCTTCCAGGCAACTCTGTTGGACAGGAGAGGTAAAAATAAATAAATAAATAAATAAATAAATAAATAAATAAATAAATAAATAAATAAATAAATAAATAAATAAATAAATAAATAAATAAATAAATAAATAAATAAATAAATAACTAAAGTCAATAATAATTAACAGCAAGAATTGTTTATAATAAGGGCAGGGCTCTATTATCAAATACAAAAGTATAAACTTAGATTTTGTTGTATATGAAAATAAAGGTGTTAATAAATATTTCTATATTATTAAAAACTTACATGAATATAATTATATACATATATAAAATAAGGAAATATACATTTATTTAATATTTTTTTGCATATAATACAAGTGAAGAATAATCTATATCTAAATAAGAATAGTCAATTTAGTCTTTGCTAACAAGATGGTCCTGAAGCTTAGACTTGAAAATAGCAAGTCATTGTTTTCCCTACATTGTGGTATTATGAATGTCAAATGAATTATGGAACTGTAATTATTAAATGTAAGTTACAAAGAAAAACCATTAATCGACATTAAGACGAAATTGATGTTGCGAAAAATATTTACCCTTAATAAGAACGCGCTGGTGAGATATATGGAAAAAAGCGGGAAGAAATACATTTATTTAATCTTTATTTGCATATAATACAAGTGAAGAATATTCTATATCTAAATAAGAATAGTCAATTTAGTCTTTGCTAACAAGATGGTCCTGAAGCTTAGACTTGAAAATAGCAAGTCATTGTTTTCCCTACATTGTGGTATTATGAATGTCAAATGAATTATGGAACGGCCTGCGAATCGTAAGGTCGTGGGTTCGTATCCACCATTCGACTATGTGAACGAAACGACTAATGAACCATGTCCTAGCACAAGCTTAAGCTTAGTTGGAATGGTTAACACGATTGTTAGTAATATTTCTGAAAAAAAAAAGAAATATTGCTAGCTTTCTTTCTAAAAAAATATAATTAAATTGAGGTTCTTAAATCGGTAGTAGGCATCAACACTGCATAGGTTCCCGTCACATTAAAACACTTTACGAACGACGTTCCTTTGTTCAGAACGTTGCCGTTCTTTCTTAAATTTACCCAAGTTATTATCAAATAAAAACGAGTGAAATACGTGAAAGTATCCGATGGTAGAAAGGGTTTTTGTAATAACACCAACAAGATTAAATCTAATTGAGAGGAGATCGAGGTTTTTATGATTGTTTAAAAAGTATAAAAGTTTTAATTATCAATTTACAGTCGGTAATAATGTATTATGTTTATTTACTTTCGTATGTGGAACTTGTTATTGTAGTATAGCCCAATACTGTCATAATTTTAACCCAAACACTGCATCGTCTTTCAATATTCGTACTGTAAAAGACTGGAATAGTTTGTCCGCATCTGTCTTTCCCTCCGATTACAATTTGTGTGTTGAAAACAACGGAGTGTGGACATTTACTAAGGCAGCGTGTCTAATCATCTAGGACTGTATTTCCACTTAATTTCCAGTTGGGATAGTGGGCAAGCATTTATCTATTATGAATTAGATTTTTTTTGCTTACATTCTGAAATAAGTGCAATCAAGTTAAAACTAAACTTAACTTGAAAGAGCGGAAGGATTCTTATCGCAATTAGCGATCTCTTCCAGGCAACTCTGTTGGATAGGAGAGGTAAAAATAAATAAATAAATAAAGTCAATAATAATTAACAGCAAGAATTGTTTATAATAAGGGCAAGGCTCTATTATCAAATACAAAAGTATAAACTTAGATTTTGTTGTATATGAAAATAAAGGTGTTAATAAATATTTCTATATTATTAAAAACTTACATGAATATAATTATATACATATATAAAATAAGGAAATATACATTTATTTAATATTTTTTTGCATATAATACAAGTGAAGAATATTCTATATCTAAATAAGAATAGTCAATTTAGTGTTTGCTAACAAGATGGTCCTGA
The DNA here is from genome assembly GCA_029286785.1 of Meandrusa payeni. Lineage (NCBI taxonomy): Eukaryota > Metazoa > Arthropoda > Insecta > Lepidoptera > Papilionidae > Meandrusa > Meandrusa payeni. The sequence goes on from JAGSMX010000023.1 coordinate 1,616,040, forward strand.
AGCTTAGACTTGAAAATAGCAAGTCATTGTTTTCCCTACATTGTGGATTTATGAATGTCAAATGAACTATGGAACTGTAATTATTAAATGTAATTTACAAAGAAAAACCATTAATCGACATTAAGACGAAATTGATGTTGCGAAAAATATTTACCCTTAATAAGAACGCGCTGGTGAGATATATGGAAAAAAGCGGGAAGAAATACATTTGGCTCCAATTTAAATTTTGTTGCTATTGCCAAAAAGCATCTGACTCTTGCCAAAAACAGCGCACGACGAGGAGACGGTAGCTGTGAAGGAATTTGTAGCGTTCAATTTATTTACGACATCTTTCGACAACTTTTTTTGAAGCACGTTTCGAATAATTGTGATGATTTTTAACGACTATAATGATATTATTTATAAGCCATTAAAAATATTTCCATCATTATTACCACCTTTTAAGGGTTAATAAGTAATATGCAGTTAAACTGTTAAATGCAATGTTGGAAGGAATTTTAAAGACGATAAAAGTTAAAAAAAAATATCTTATAAAACTATAGTCTACTGACTATAATGCCTGAGTTCTAAGATTGTTTTATTTGAACTACATTGTTCGGCCATGCGGTCTATACAGTTTCACCGGGTTTTTAAGAGGTGGTACAGCTCTTAGGTCACTTAGTCTGAACCTCTTCCGAACCGAGACTTCCTCTTGCATGGTAACTTTATTCGTGATAGCATCCCGATTCGAGGGCGCCTGAAAGGGACGTACTCCGGCCCGGTCAGTGGCTTTAAAAAAAACATTGTCAAAAAAAATTAAGTACACAACTGAAGTAAAACTTCTTTAGCTATATCTATATGTATATATGTATTTCATATGCTTATCTAAATATTTGTAACTTGTATCTCCCTCTCAACTTGCCTTCGCCTCGATCACCCATTTCGTAACGCATTCTCCAGCTTCCTCCCCAAGTCGAGCGTACGTAAAGAAGTTTAACCTCACAAATTGAAATCAGTTCATGAATGACGGTGCTATAAAAGCACAGAAATTAAAATCAAAAGTGAGAACCTCCTCCTTTTTTGAAGTCGTTTAAAAAGAGCGTCCGCTTTTAGTAGCTTTTGCAATAACTTTTCTACTCGAAGTTGGTTTTTCGTTTTTAACGTAACGTAAGTGCAGTAGTACATTTCCAGATGTAACCGAAAATAATTGACGTCACTTCGGACTCAATGTTTACCAAGAGTCTGTTACGAGAACACGATGCAGAATAATGTACGTTCGTTGCAACCGTCCTGGCAAATATAGACTGTACATTTGTTTGCTTGTAAAGTCGCGTGCAAAAGCATGTATCACTTTCTCAATGCACGTTGCGTAAAAATGAGACAGATGGATGAACTTGTGATATATCGTACTCTGTTTCGCCAACTTCAGTTAAATGAACTGCTTAAAATTAGGGAGGTTTAGTCAACTAATGTCTTTAAATTGCGTGTTGTAATGTATCTGAATACTTTCTTCTCAGACAGAAACGACACGCTGATCTACATATGTACTATCGTTTATATATTTAATAACATGTGTATTATTTTGATTATGAGTAAAATTTATTTAACGAATAATAATAAACAACTAGGTACTTAATACTAACTAAAAAAGAAATATTTACAATATAATTGATATTTTACAAAATATTTACAAAAAATATAACTGTGCCAAACCGTCGTCACTTGGCAGCGTGCCCACAAGGCTGGTAGCATTGCCACGTTGTATGGCAATATATTATTATTATATTTATATAAACGTTATCTATGTATGTATATAGAAAAGTATATTTAACTATTTATAAATTTTTAAAAACGCTATTTTTAGCGGCACTGCACCTAGCCTGCTCTTAACCAGCAAAGGATTTTTTAATCAGGATCAATTTTTTCCGTCCTGTCATCAAAGGTCATTAGTACTATCGTCTTTCTTCGTTTTCGGAAGCGGTCTCCTAATACCCAGCATATGTGTGTAAAGTGAGTGTAAAAATAGGTAATATATATATAGTGTAAAATATATATTTCATTTCATTTACTAAGCTAGTGCGTCTACCATGCAAGACTGCATTTCTACCTAACATCATGTGGGATCGTGGTGAAGTATTTAAAAAAAGAACGTGTAGGGAAGAAAGTGAGAAGGTCATATCAGCCCATATAACCCAGAGGTTAGTGGGGCAGTAAAGGTGATGGTGAGATGCAGTCTCTTTTAATATATCTAAACCATAAAGCATCCTACACGTGAAATTTAATTTTTGCATAAGCTATATTTACAATTAAATTTGCCCAATACAGTTTTGCTCGCGACTGTACCAACGTCGTTCAGTCAAGGCACTAAAGTAATATAAGGCAATGGTCCTACCATTTGATTGTACACATGTTAGTTTACTTAGAATATTTTCATCGTGGTTTTAAAATACAATAAATAATATGTTTTTAGGGTCAAAAGCTTATACTACTGTAGTACAGAATTGAAGGTAGAGAGTCTACTGTACTCTTTAATATAGCTTATAGTCGTGTGTCTTGGAGGTGTATGGTCACCTTAAGTTGCATAATACCGGCACCAATGAACATTGTTTGTTGGTATTTTATATGCTGATTTACCACGCGCTTGGTGGGAGAAGAAAACGTCGTGACGAAAATTACATATCATAACAATATAATTCTAGCACAAATGAAGTCTGCCGATTTGTAATAGAGCCGCATGGCAGACTATGTACTGCTATTATGTAATATTAGACCTCTCTTTGCTCAGGTTTGTACCTTACGCGGGGGAATCCTTTTTACGGACCGTCCTCCGGAACCTTGGGTGAGCCCGGAGGGATCTGTGGGAATCGGTCTGGGCGACCCTTACCCGCTAAACCTTCCGTGATTGCCATCATCCGCTATAAGTGGAGTACCCCGTATCCTTCAGCGACAGGGCACACCCAACGACCGACCGGTCCCGGCAATGACCGGACTTCTTCCTCTAAAGGAGACTTCTCAGGCAATTATAGAAGTGCCGACGACGCCGAAGCATTAGTGGGGCCTGGTATGGGTCATGTACCCCTACCACCATAATAGCCAAAACATCTTAATCATCGATGCATTAGGGCTTAGGCCATGGGCTAAACCGAACAGCGATTTTCTGATATTAAAGCTCATTCTTTTTTATTCGGGAAAATAACATAGTCTAACTATACCGGCATCATTTTTTTCGCATCTGAGGTTAAGCGGAAATGTCGTCCTGGATCGCACTAGCTTAATAAATGCCTTATTATTTTAGACTTGTAAACAACCATTGTAATCGGAGGGAAAGACAAACACAGACTTCGTCTTTCATTATTCGTACAGCAAAGGATTGGAATAGTTTGCCCGCGTCGGTCTTTCCCTCTGATTAAAATGTGGGTATTTTCAAACTAGAAAATTATTAACTAGAAGTGTCGTTAATTTTGCATTTCATTCTTAGAAGTTATAAGTATATACCAAGCGATACGTAAGTAACAAAGAAAAAGAAAACTTCATGGATGCAGTAAAACAATATTGCTTTGAAACTGTCGCCGAGCAATGCTCGACAAACGTTACTGTGGGCTCGAGCTCTCGCTACCGCCCTTATGAACAGACGATGCGAATTCCGTACACTTCCTTGCATAATTATGTATGGATACAAGATTTATGCACAAAGGCGAAACTAATATAATATACTTGTAATATAGCATTTACACTAATATTTTCACATTCCTTTAACACAAATAAAAATATTTAGATACAGAGGTTGACTTAAGGTGTGATCGTAATTTGATAGTAATTCTGAATACGTAATTGACTTTACTAATTATTAACTGCCCAAGCCTGGGTTAAACCTCACCGGTCGGACCCTTGTGTAGAGTTACTTAGAGGTTCAGGCTAAGGGACCTAAGAGCTACGCTACCTCTCAATCCGATGTAACAATCACAGTCAGCTTCTCTTACTAATTTGTGTAGGTTTGTCATAAAAATCAAATGTAATTGAGGAAAATAAAAATTTCTATACAATGAAATAACAGATAACACAAGTATATTTACTAGTAAAAACAAAATCGACTTCAAATCGAATCAACGTCGTTAAACGCTATTACGCGCGTAAGCCAAACGTATTTCCGAATTATCGCTTACAAAATCAAACTATATCAGAACGTAACCAAACTTTCATCAAACTACTGTTACAGTGCATACATTCTAATAAAAAAAGACTTATCGAAATCTGTTGGCGTTATATTTATTTATTCGTCCATTTGTGGCACACATATTTAATGCAAATTTAAGACTTATATGGTTTTCTCATAGATGCCATTGTCTAAATTAGACCTAATTTAAATGGGACCACACGGTAAGCAATTAGTTATAGTTTTCAAATAAAAAAGGAATTATCTAAATTGGTTAACTCAATTGAAAGCTACGCGGTAACAAAATTAAAAAAAAATTTAGACGAATTGAGAATCATCATGGGTCATGTACCCCTTTTTTGTTTACGCGGGGAATCCTTTTTACGGACCGTCCTCCGGAACCTTGGGTGAGCCCGGAGGGATGTGTGGAAATCGGTTTGGGCGACCCTTACCCACTAAACCTTCCGCGAATGCCATCATCCGTTATAAGTGGAGTGTCCCGGTTCCGTCAGCGACAGGGAACACCCAACGACCGACCGGTCCCGGCAATGACCGGACTTCTTCCTCTAAAGGAGACTTCTCCGGCAATTATAGAAGTGCCGACGACGCCGAAGCATTAGTGGGGCCAGGTATGTGTCATGTACCCCTACTACCATAATAGTCAAAACATCATCAATCATCGATGCATCAGGGCTTAGGCCATGGGCTAAACCGAACAGCGATTTTCTCATATTGAAGCTCATTCTTTTTTATTCGGGAAAATAACATAGTCTAACTATACCGGCATCATTTTTTTCGCATCTGAGGTTAAGCGGAAATGTCGTCCTGGATAGTAATACGCACTAGCTTAATAAATGCCTTATTATTTTACACTTGTAAACAACCATTGTAATCGGAGGGAAAGACAAACACAGACTTCGTCTTTCATTATTCGTACAGCAAAGGATTGGAATAGTTTGCCCGCGTCGGTCTTTCCCTCTGATTAAAATGTGGGTATTTTCAAACTAGAAAATTATTAACTAGAAGTGTCGTTAATTTTGCATTTCATTCTTAGAAGTTATAAGTATATACCAAGCGATACGTAAGTAACAAAGAAAAACTTCATGGATGCAGTAAAACAATATTGCTTTGAAACTGTCGCCGAGCAATGCTCGACAAACGTTACTGTGGGCTCGAGCTCTCGCTACCGCCCTTATGAACAGACGATGCGAATTCCGTACACTTCCTTGCATAATTATGTATAGATACAAGATTTATGCACAAAGGAGAACTAATATAATATATATAATATATATATATATATTATATATATTTAAGTAGCATTTAAACTAAGACACATTCCTTTAACACAAATAAAAATATTTAGATACAGAAATTGACTTAAGGTGTGATCGTACTTTGATAGTAATTCTGAATACGTAATTGACTTTACTAATTATTAACTGCCCAAGTCTGGGTTAAACCTCACCGGTGGGACCCTTGTGTAGAGTTACTTAGAGGTTCAGGCTAAGGGACCTAAGAGCTACGCTACCTCTCAATCCGATGAAACAATCACAGTCAGCTTCTCATACTAATTTGTGTAGGTTCGTCATAAAAATCAAATGTAATTGAGGAAAATAAAAGTTTCTATACAATGAAATAACAGATAACACAAGTATATTTACTAGTAAAAACAAAAATCGACTTCAAATCGAATCAACGTTGTTAAACGCTATTATCCGCGAATATATTTCCGAATTATCGTTTACAAAATCAAACTTTTTTAGCTAGCAATATTTCTTTTTTTTTTCAGAAATATTACTACTTTATCAGAACGTAACCAAACTTTCATCAAACTACTGTTACAGTACATATATTCTAATAACAAAATTACTTATCGAAATCTGTTGGCGTTACATTGATTTATTCGTCCATTTGTGGCGCACATATTTAATGCAAATTTAAGACTTATATGGTTTTCTCATAGATGCCATTGTCTAAATTAGACCAAATTTAAATGGGACCAAACGGTAAGCACTAGTTTACAAATAAAAAAGGAATTATCTAAATTGGTTAACCCAATTGAAAGCTACGCGGTAACAAATTTAAAAAAACATTTAGACGAATTGAGAAACTTTTGAAGTCGATAGAAAAATGTATTATACCTGCTGGTCATAGTTTCTCCCATATAACTCGATGCTGTGCTTTAATAATATATACCTGTGACGTTTTACTAATGTTTAATTTTGTAAAAGTGTTTTCATTTTTGATTTTTTGTTTCAATTGCGATTTGTATATATTTAAGCAAAAATGTTTGTATGGTTTTTGCTGTCCCCAAGTGTACGGTAGTGCTACAACAACGAGCGACACAGCAACGCACTTAACTGTAACTGTTAACAACCGCTCGGGGCCCGTGTACAGTGCGCCAAATCGTTATTTTCATACGCCTATGTAACTTCACTTTGTGTTACACTACGAACATATTTCATTTCAGACTCACAAAAGTTTTCGTTTTGTCGTTCTACATATGTGCAGTACATGCATTACTAACATAAAATGGGTACCAAATAAGTTAATAAACTTGAAAAATAATTTTAAGTTTTTAACGTAATCATATTTTTAAGTATTTAAGCACATATCACAAATCTGTAGATGCATTTAGAATTAAATTAAAACACTTGATGTTAAAGTGACGAAATGATAATATCCCCGTGATATCGGTTGCTTGTTGTTTCCAATATTTTTAATATTTCAATATATAACATAAATCTAATACGTTTAATTTATTTGTTGTTATTTTTTTAACTTAATATATATGCTATATTTAAGAAAATATTTTGTTCATCTATTTTTTTTATTGTATATAATAATTCGTCTGTATAAATTCCGTGTAAACGTAGTATTGCTCGCGCACGAGTTTGGGTAGTCTCGGGCACCGCTGAAAATCATATACTGACACGGTGTCCAATATTGGCATCATATCCTATTTGTCTATTACTTCCTTTAATTGAATTGTGTTTATTTTCTTTTTTAATGTGTGTTATATTTTGTATATATGTATGTATATTATGATGGTAATAAATAAAATTTCTATGTCTATTAATTTTACATTAAATTTAAATACAGTCACACTAAACAACGATAGATATGTAGACCTCGAATGCGCTTTTTTATAAATTTTTTATTGGAACATCTACAAATTAGAGGTCCTTTCTACAATGCATTGCCAAATGATTTCTAAAATTCACAAAAATTGCAAATTCCGTCACAGTTACCACTGTCGAAAACTCCTTATAATTTGCATAAATGTAATCACTTAAAATATTTCTAGAAATTTCTGTCCATAAAAATTGTTTGTAAGAGATCGCTCTTAGCGATACGACAGCCCATTGCATATGCAACAATATATAATAATATCAATATGTAAAACTCAATGTCTGGGCGGGTTCGCTTATGTTGCATAGTACGCTTGCAACTAGTTATTGCTTGGCGGTGAAGGAAAACATCGTGAAGAAACATTTTTCAAAGCCATGTCTGCCAATCCGCACTAGGGCCACGTGGTGGACTATGTACCTTATACTCTCTTTACAGAGAAGGCCTGCGCCCAACAGTGGTACATATATATATTATATATATAAATGCTGTAACTTTAACATGATAATAATACTGTGATATACGTGTTAATTGTTGTGCAATGCAGTGTAATCATTCATTCATTCGTTCAAGTATCGTCTTCTATCCGTATGGACTCACTCAGAATTATGAATCCAGAATCATACTATTGAACTTAACTGCATATCATTAACACACGTATAAAAGAATTATTGTTTATTTAAAATGCAATTCAACAAAGAATACATTTAAAATGGTATCTGGCGAGTGTTCGTCTGTATCTGACTTTGCTTTGTATTCTTTGCTTTCGTTGCAAAACGATTTTGTGCCTTCGGTTACTGTCTAATTCAGTAAACAACAAAGTATATTTAAAATAATAGGAGGAGGGGAGAACTCGCAATTTTCAACTGAAAAATTGAGCAAACAGCTTGCGACTCACCTGTGCTATTTCATTATGAAACGTCTCTATTACAATCATATCAATTATCACTGACATCATTAAATTAATTGAGTCTTGACAAATTCTGAACAACTTTGCAATTATGAATAGAGTAACCCCAAGCCGAGGTCATTTTAAGGAGCCGTTCCGCCTAGTTACATCCCTAATGAGGTTTAGGCTAAGCGACCTAAGTGCTGTGTCACCTCTCAAAAACCTTGGTGTAACATAGTAACCGCCGTAAGCCGTAAGCTCGTTTGCCTCCTTTCCTATAAAAAAAGAGAATATTGGAGCCCTAATGCTGAATGGCTGACTTCACAACACTGAAACAATTCACTAATTTTAGAGTGGGTAAGCAATGCACGGAATTGTATTTTGATATTGTAGATATGATATATATTGTGTAGTAAAAAGTTTAGTTAGTGTTGGTATCGCCATCAAACTACATTGTAGTTTGGCGACATACTTTTGTATACACGTAAAATTAAAAAACATGTCTCAGAAAATAATCTCACGGTGTTTTTCTTCACAGCCGAGAGTGTTGTAAATCAACACTTAAATTTGGTTGGTGAAACATCAGAGATCTAACTGGGGTATCTAAAGGTATGGACTGGGCACTGACCTGACCTAAGCGCAGCTCTCAGCCAATGCAAATTTGCATAACTATAGGCGATAAATAAAAAGGTTAATAAATTTAATTCAACAAGTGAAGTCCTGTCTTCGTGCTTCATTTACGACGCGCGTCCCGAGTGATGGATGTCTTGGCTCAATTCAATGGACATCTATTTTAAGTCCACATGAAATATATTTACGAAGTCACAATGGCCGAGTACTTGGGTGAGTCTGTCTACAAATCCGAAGACCTCTGATCGAATCCACCGACAACATTTTTAGAAATTTACGTTCGATTAATTATTGTACTCGTATTATCTTAAATATCTCAGAAGCTTGTGTAATGAGCATCCAAAAAATAACTGAGCCTAATGGATTAGGGTACGGTCTGTGACATGATGGTAGGTTCTAAGACTAAGACTACGGTATCCCTTGCCTGTCGTAGAAGGCGACTAAAAGGGGTCTCGGGTTTACTGGGCGACAAGGGTGGCGGTCTTTGTCGTCCGCCAAGGTGGACCCGGGAAGAAGGCGACATCGGTTGGCCCGTGTCGCCTTGTACTGCGAGGGAACACGGGGGGAGGGTAACCTTCCCACCCGGGAAGTGCCACCGGGGAGGTTTTAGTGGGTAAAAACCCCACATAACCGGTGCCTTCCCCCTAGAAGGCAGGGTATCTTTTTGAAGATTTCCTCCTCGTTAAAAAAAAAGGTTCTAATCCACACAGTAATATTTATGAAAAATAATATTATTACCATTATTTTTTAAGAAAAAAATAGTTCGGAAATAAAACGTCTCTGTTTTTATTCGTACATATACTTGATCTTATTACACTATTAAAAATGTTCTAGACATAACCTTATATTCAGTCTACGCGTTAGAAACTTAAGACGAATATCGTCCTAGTCTTATTTCCAGGAGTTGAATTCTATATCTCGGACCTTTTGTCACTGAAAGTTGTAACACATGTTCGCATCATATTTTCGTGTCACGTCCAGTTATTACACTAGATCCGCGTTGACGGCGGTACGATGGCGGACGAGCCAATTTCCGTTCCAATTCTCCAAATCTGTGATCTTTAGTTATGTCGACCGTCTTCAAATCCCGTGTTAACACTATTTCCTGTTCTTTTTGATGGTGTCTTACATTGGTCTACAAATTCTATACAACTTCTAAAAATCAAAGATACAAGGGAAACACAATTAAATAAAATAAAATTATCGTAAAAGTTAAAACAATTATTAAATTGTAATACAAAAGACGAAACTAAAGCAAAATAAATTAATATTTAAAAAAAACTATTGAATAGAGGTTCATTCAGCATGTGCTGTGCAACAAGCATGTATCTCAACACTGATTTTCTACCAAAAAATCCTACCTACCGAAAGGCGAACGAGACGCTTTTGTGTGTAAATATCCTACTTTCTCTTTCTTCCTATAGGTCCCACATGGTGGCGGGGTCAGCTTTCCGGATTTACGCTTTCCACTTCGCTCTGTCCCCGACATCGTCTTTGGTATATCGATAGGCGAATCTTGCACTCCCTTATGTCTCGCGACACCACACTCCCCACCTTGTCTTGGGTCTTCCTCTGAATCTCCGACCGGGAAAAGAAAGTTGTAGCGCCAGGTTCCCTACGTAGTCGGGGTCCTCCTCTTAACGTGTCCACACCAACACAGCCTACTCTCCTGCATCTTATCGGCAACGTCGCTTACTGCAGGCCTCCTCGCACAAATTCGTTGCGTATTTTATCCTCCCTGGTTACGCCACACATCCATCTCAGCATTTTGATTTCAGGAACTTGGATGGTATACACGTATGTTTATGTGTAAATATCAATATAGATTACAATAGAAGTGCCAATTGCCTAATGGTTCAGGGTACGGTCTGCGAATCAGGATAAGGTCGTAGGTTCGAATGCACCATTCGACTATTGACGTGAACCATCTCATAGCACAAGCTTAACCTTAGTTGGAATGGTTAACAAGAATGCTAGGAATATATTTTTGAAAATAAAAAGGATTATTGATAGCTTTCTTAAATATATTAATATATATATATATATAATTATATTGACACAGTGGAGCAAATACTTTGTACCCCTTCCTACGAAAATTACGCGGACGGAATGAAATTTCCCACATTTATAGTTCATATAGAGGAATGCAGAATGCATTTTTTTTTAATCAAGCACACAAAATGCATTAAATCAACAAAAAAAACATTACACACTACCACACAAACAAAACCACTACACTCCCATTACAAACAAAAAAGACATTAACAACAAAAACATTAAAACTGTTGTAAAGTAATATTTTTTATTACATTTGCGTATGGTGTGTAAAAAATATATACTAAAATATTACTAAGAACAGCCTGTATCGAACGCTTACACGCATTGGGGCGTCTTCGCTTACGATGGGTGTGTGCGTTCGTTTGCAAAGGATTTCCTCCCCGTCAAAAAAAAAAGGTTCTGATTAATTGTATTTGGTAATTGCTACGATAATTCGGAAGTACAAAGAGGGCGTGCCCGCCTAATAGCGTTTAAAATTTCATTCGATTTGAAGTCGGTTTTTGTTTTTCTTGTAAATATATTTGTTTTCTAGCAGAGATCACTCGAACAGTAAAAAAAAACGGTCGGTTTTAAAATTTCACAACAACAAGAGATAACAAGGTAAGTACGGGATTATTGTTATTTGTGTTATATCCGTTTTATGTTATCTTAGAGAGTGGTTTTGCCCGATAGAATTGCTTTTAGCGTGAGGGTATGCGTCGACGCAATTTTAAGTGGAAATGGTACGTGCCTGTTACATTGCGTAATTCGTATGTTTAGTGTTTACTAACATCAGTAAATAGCAACCAATGTCCATCACTGACATATATCTGATATCGAACGTGAGAATTATTCGTAATAACGTTGATATATTTTATTGATTAAGCGATTTTAAGAGCCGTGGTAACTCAGTGCCTGGTCGGTTGCCTCAAATTGCATAGTACTCTAGTTACTAGTTAGTACTCTGCGGTGAAGGAAAACATCGCGAAGTAAGTAATCGTCCAGGAATATCTTCGAGACGTGGATATTACAATAATGGACTGGTCAGCAAGTAGCCCAGATATGAAAACCATCGAACACCTATGGGACGAGTTAAAGAGACATGTTCGGGCTCGCTAGTCAGTTCCACAGACGATGCAGGAGCTGAAAACTGCCACCGAAGAGGAATGGGAGATGATACCTTAGAATTTCATAGTGGGACTGATTAATTCTATGCCTAATAGCATGAGGACTGTCGTAGATGCCTTTAGAGGCAATACTTCTTATTAATTAAACATTTCATTGCGATAAAACGTCCAGACTACTGCCTTTGCCCTATTTTTTTTTTGACATGGAGGAAATCTTCTGAAAGATACCCCGCTTTCTGGGGAAGGCGGCGGTTATGTGGGGTTCTTACCCACTAAGATCTCCCCGGTGGCCCTTTCCTCGGTGCATGACGAGGGGCTCCGGGATCTCAACGTGGAACGCACCGGAGTCCCTCTGCATTGTGCTCAAGGAGAGCACGTCCCTGGGGAAGTTACTTCGCAGCGCAAGGCGACACGGTCCAGTCGATGTCTTTTTCCCGGGTCCACCTTCACCAATATTTGACTTAAACCATCTTTTACGCTATCACGTTTTTTTCGTAATTCTGAATTCGATACTTAAAAAAAACACACCAAACGTTTGTCCAATAAATCAGCTTCAAAACTGCAAAAAAACTTATTGCTCCACCTAACATTTATTTTTAGCTATGTACCGTCAAAACTTAAAACACTAGGTGGGCCGATAGATGTGCCTTTTGATTGAACTTTAACATTAATAAATAAGGAAAATAGTTAATTTAGCGAGCGACTTTGCAGTGATTGAGCTTGTTAACATATAACCTTTGTTTTATTTTGACGATCTACACAGATTGGCCTGAAGCTCGCCTTGACAGCTTCACCGGATTGAGAGGTGGCATAGCTCTTAGGTTGCTTAACCCGAACCTCAATAGAATCTGAACTCGACACAAGGGTCCCCCCGCTGAGGGGTAACCTCGGCTTGGTTACTATATTTCGCGTAATCATTCCGATCCGAAGGCGCCGAGAGGGCCGAACCACGACTCGGTCGGTAGCTATAAACTACAGCAACGCTCCTGGCATCTAAGAGGTGAGATTACCTTTGTTAGCAGACCGTACTCTTAGCCACTAGGCCATTGGATCTATTCATTCACCAGTCCTTCACGAGTCGATTCACATGATAATGGTTGTACTATGAACTGTCCACATTCACTCATCGATAATGTCGCGTATAAAATATCGTCCGTAGATTTGTCACCACCGGAAGTTTCCCCATTTCTCGCGAGGAATACCGCTCCGTACGTAATTCGGGTCAACGAACCGATTCCGAGTCTCGGCTCGATGTATTAATCACGTCACGGAGTTGTGAATTTAAAATTATCACTCCGGGATGTCATCACGTACGATCTCTGCTATATAGTTTATTTTTAGGGTTCCGCAGCTTATATTTATTGTAATTAGAAATACATCAAATATATCCTTTGCCACATACGTAGCATGTAGACTAACCTTATAGCTCGTTACCTATGGGGTTGGCAGAGATCATAGACTTCCACTTAGTTCAATTTTTGATTTTGCTTTTTGATTCAATATTCTTTCTCTCGACTCGGGGAGTTGGTGAGATCGTTACAAAAAGTGTGATCAGATGAATGGAAGTTGAAAGGGGAAATAAGTTAGTAATGTAAAGTAATAGACCGTAAGAGTTGCATTTCGTATATCTAAGACACAATACAGGCTTATTATCTGTATGACACTGTAAGAGTAAGAGAGAGCAGTGCGCGCGTTTTCTTTCTTGAAAAATCGTGTATTTATTATATACATGTAAACATATACATATACATGCAAACATAGATGATAGATGTACGATCCCAACTGATGTTAAGTGGAAATGCAGTCCTGGATGGCGCACTAGCTTAGTAAATGCCTAATCATTCTAAACAAACAAACATTTTATTTTCCCACAATAATTTCAATAACAACTTACTTAAATTACAATTATGGGCGGGGGACTGGTGTCACCAGGCCTAAACCCCATGGATTTTAACAAAACTTTTATAACTATTGGAGAGAGAAGGAGAACGTATATATATATACTTAAATAAATAAATGTACGTGTATATATATACATATATATATATATATATAAAAGAAGGGATATAGATATATAATATATAAAAACGCCCATATTGTAATCGGAGGGAAATACATACGCGGGCGAATCATCCACACTGCTCCATATTGTGCCCCTTAAAACGAAAGGATATATATATAATATAATAAGAAGTTTCTGAAGTGATTACTTCTTTGGACGCGTGGAGCACTTTTTGATAGATTTTCCCCATATGGGGCGTCACCGACATGTAATGTTGTGCTTTTTTGATGACCTTGTACAGCCCCTAATATATTTCGAGTAGTAAATAAACTATTTAAACATGTATAATTGTTGCTCGGAGTGTTAAAAGATGTGAAAACCAGATTAAAGTTATTTTTAGTTAAAGTAGTAAATTTGTATGACTGCCAATTTTTTTATTTTTTATTATAAACTATTGCTTGACCCAGATCTCACCTGATGTTAGTTTACTAAGTGCCTATTCACTCTACTCTTGAAGGCTCCCACCGCGTACTTGAGAGGAAAGACTGACACCAGCAACTTGTTCCATTCCTTTGCTGTACGCACGATGAACGATGATATACGGCATAGCAGTACTAACACTGGCTATAGAAATAAATTCACGTTCACAAATACTAATCTAGATTAAGCTCGCTAAATAAGCATATCGCTTCGAATATCTTGAGCAAGTCAAGAATTGTAAGAAACATCCTTTGTTCGGTGCTAACTGTTTTATATACACACAAACCCCCATAAGATTTCTTCAATATATATATTAATGATAATATACTTTATCGCATTAAATTTCGTATTCAATTAACGTCAATGGCCTAATGGTTTAGGGTACGGTCTGCGAATCGTAAGGTAGGCTAGCTAAAGCTTAAGTGGAATTAGTGACAAGTAATGATAGGAAAAAAAAATAATTCTCCTTAAAAAAGTTAGGAATTAAATTTTTAGGTATGATTAAAGTCCTAAACAACAACATTATGTTTAGTCTAACTAGGATAGACACAGAGAATGCATTTTCTAATTATCGACAGCCGTAATAGCTCGCCCTAGTCTTGATTTGGTTCATTTATCGCTAGCATCCCGAGTTTAATCCCCGTTTTCGGCACCAATTGAACTGTCAAAGTCAAAGTCAAAATATCATTATTCAATAGAGATCGAAAATCTACTTTGAATCGTCCAATATTTTTTCCAATATGACTGTTTATTGATATTGTAATGGATTTACCAAGTGCGTAGGTAGACAGGTGACACTTGACAGATGACACATGACAAGTGACAATTGGCAGGTGACACGTGACAGGAGACTAGTGACACGTAACACATCATATGTCACAGGTGACTGGTCATAGGTGACAGGTGACACGTGATAAGTGACATGTGACAGGTCACAGGTCACGTAATCGTTAACGCAAACGTTGACGTAAACGTTACCACTAAGCCGAAAGCTATTAGACCATCACTTCCATTTACAAAAGATATAAATTCAATAACCTAATGGTTTAAGGTACGGTTTGCGAAACGTTAGGTCGTAGGTTCTAATCCTCTATTCGCCTATCGACGAGCAAAATCGCTTAGGACAAGCTTAAGCTTAGTTGGAACGGTTAACAACAACGTCAGTAATATTTGTTAGTAAGATATATAACTTAATTGAGTATATTTTGTGGTTACGAAAAACCCTTCTGCCGCGCTAAATGATGTCCGACCCACATGCTATAATGAATAGATTCCCTACAAGCTTGCAACACTAATATTTTAATTTGACACGTGTAAATTATGCCCCGATGTCACCGTAAACAAAACCGCCCGCTGAAATATTATGTTGTTGTTGTAGAAAAATAACTCTAAGCGTGATATACATATAACAAATTAAATTCGATCAAGAGAAACGGCCCGGGACGAATGAAATATTGTTGCTCAGCGACAAATAGAAATATGGCCGACAACGACATGTCGGATGAGAGACGCATGACTTTTGAGCGGGGAGTTTAAAGTTGTCACTAGTTCCACTAATCGTAGTTATTACAATCCAAATATAGTTGACTCGCTTGTCAGGGAAATGGAATGATGAATTTGAAATCTCTCGTATCCATGTCGTCTACGCGTCTTTGTCGAGCTACTAGCGATATAGGCTTAGGCTAAACGAGCTAAGAGCTATGCGACCTCTCGACGTAAGTGTCCCCCCGGTGACGGGTAACCTCGACTTGTACAGTTAATATGTTACGCGTAAGCATTCCGATCCGAGGGCCCCAAGAGGGCTGAACCACGACTCGGTCAGTTGATATTTCACGGATAATATAAGGGACATTTAAAAGCTAAACTATCTTTGAGTGCCACTTCGGGAACAGCAACGCTCCATAAACAGATGTTAGCCTGTAAGGGGTGGGGCCTGCCCTTAAAATAGCGGTAACGCGCAAGGATTATTTGCAACCTCAAGCGGTCGCGAATGGACGCTTTGTGGATTTGTAAAGATCAAACATGTGAAGTCTGCCATTTGTAGATGTGCGTAACTATGCCCTTTATAGAAAACACCTGCGCCCAACAGCGGGCCATATATATTATATATAACTTGAACTATCAGTATTGTATGTCCTTAGCCACAGTCTGAGTTTGAGCATATATCAAATCAAAGGATAAATAATAATAGTCCCTTTTTAGTTTAATAAGATGAAGGATAAATTACAAACTATTCTACGTCCAGATACACCCACACAGCAAAAGGCAGTGGTCAACCAAGTGAGATGACCGAGGACGCGTCTATAAATATCAAACAGTACATAACAAAGGCCTACAAAAGCAGTCAAGTGAAAAGCAAACGCTTCAGGCTAGACGGCGCAATCTAGACATTACGCTGTCTCGCCTACACACCGAGGTGTTATTATTTAAATCATAATATAGTTATAACGCTTCGGCCTAGTCCGTCTGTTTGTGAAATTACCGTACACATTTATAATTGGGCAGAATTCTACATATTGCGTAGAGGGAATAGAAAATTCGAAATCGAAAATTTATTCCGTTAATTCAAAATCGAAAGCAATATGCTTAAGTTTTTTTAATAGAAAGTTAGCAATATTTCTTTTTTTAACAGAAAACATTTCTAACATTCTTGTTAACCATTCCAATTAAGCTTACGCTTGTGCTAGGATATGGTGCATGTCAATAGTCGAATGGTATATTCGAACGATGACCTTACAATTCGCAGACCGTAGCCTAAGCCATTAGGCTATTGGCGCTTCAAAAATATATATTCTTAATTCTCCCCTTGCTCTTGTCTTACCCTACAATCGAATGTGTTATCCTATTTTCAACCGACTTCAAAAAAGGAGGATATTCTCAATTGGTCTGCCTTTTTATGTTTATTACCGTTGGTGAACCGATTTTGGTGATTCATTTTTTATTTGAAAGCTGGCGCTTCTTATCAATTTGATCTAGTATCAGTGGCGTCCATGAGGAAAACATATGTCTTAAATTTGCATTAAGTATAATTAAACGAATTACTCAATATCACGCCAACCGATTTCGATTATTCATGTTTTATTGGAAAGGATATACTTCCAGTTTGATGAGAGTTTGGTTAGGTTCTGATTAATACTGTCCTGTCGCTGACAGATCCGGGGCACCCCGCTCATAACGGCTGATGGCATTCGCGGAAGGTTTAGTGGGTAGATGCTGCCTAGGCCGAGTCCCACACATCCTCCCGGGCCCACCCAGGGTACCGGAGGATGGTCTATAAAAAGATTCCCCCACGTGAACAAAAAAAAAGGTTCTGATTAATTCTATTTCGTAATATGCCTATTCGATTTGAAGTCGTTTTTTTACTCGTAAATATACTTGCTTTATCTTAATGCGGATTGGTAGACTTCCGATGTTTTAGAAAAGTTTCTAACACATGTAATGTTTCCTCACGATGGTTTCTTTCGCTAAGTACGAGGTAAATCAACACTCGAATTGACACCTTAATTCACGTACAAACATTATAAATTACACAAATCATATAAATCAATAAAAACAATTACGTAAATAACATCAAAGAATAATGCGTAAAATAAAGTTCAACCCTGATTTGTATACGAAATAAACGACATATTATAACTAAGCCATTCGGGCGTTTCTGGAACGATTCCTTAAATTTACGTTGAAATACAGACTAATATACGTGAAGAACTACGTACAATTCATATCAAAAGGTCCATTCTGCGTCACTTAAAACAAATGTTAATGGATTTATGTGTATAAAATGTGCACGTAAGAAAAAAACCTAAACGCTTTAATCAAGTCGAATATTGTACTGTCACTGACAAAAGTGTTATACGTAACGGACTGACATTCGCCGGGGAAAATAAAGTGATCGGTCAATTTCATGGCAACGTTGACGTTGACGCAAAACGCCATTAGCTTTATTATTATTGGAACGTAAGTATCGGAACATTTGCCCAATCGTCTAGACTACGCACAAACACAGATTACAATTAATATAAGTTGAATTGGGGTAGCAACTAACGTAAAGGTACTATCGGACATAAAAGTGTAATATAAAATTAATTTATAATACAAATTTCATAAACAATATCATTAATATAGAGGACAATGATTAAATTGTCCAGCCGGCTTGTATTCCAAACTATACGTTTTTCTGTTTCTTCGTTAAAATCAGGTAGGCAGAAGGACTAATTTAACAATTTATTACTGAACTTCTTAGAACTCATTTATGGTAGGGTATTTAATCGTTATTTACCGAGCATAAATTCCACAAACAATATAATAATACAGAGTTATTCAGCACCATTTTGAAAAGTTTATTTTGAAGCGTCAATAGCCTAATGGTTTAGGGTAAGGCCTGCGAATCGTAAGGTCGTGGGTCTCTTATGAGTGCTTCTTTGAAGTCTATGCAAATATTTTTTTTCTAATTTGATTTGACTTTATTCATCATCCCACGGCCATGGGACATTCATTACTGAACACAGTCCCCTAATAATTTCCAAAATTATCGGTTTTAAGAGCATCCAGCTGCATCCTATATGAGGTCGTCAGACTATCTTGTCTGACGACTCCAAGCATAACCCTCTCTAAAGCTCGTAGTGTAACTTTGAGGTCCATACTGAGATACCACGCTTCTGTGCCATATGTTATCACTGGTAGCTCAGACTGGTCGAAGATTTTTCCACTTCACTTTCCACTCAGTCGAAAGTTGAAAGTCAATAGAATTGCATGAAAATATTGTCGCACGAAAACGCATGGTACACGTTATTCTTAGAACAACGAAAACTCTATCCCCTTTTATCACGATTATAACTTCCGTCGCGTAATACATCATGTAGATTATTCTAAAATATTAAAGGCTTCAATAGATTACGATCAGTAGTGTATGCGACTGTACCAACTTCGCATTGGCTCCGCTCCAAAGCTTTGATGTCGCCGAGCGCTAATCTAGCCCGCCAAACACGAAGAGACGTGTGTCACATATTCAAGGAAGTTTCGTTTTTAACTATTACGCTTGTTGTTAATAATCTTACCATCCAGGGTTCAATCCCTAGGCGGAAAAATGTATGTGATCCACTAGTTTCTCATAGACAACAATTAGAATGAGGTCCGCTATATCCTGATACGCGTAGAGAGGATGGTAACCATGATGCAATACAGAAGGCAAGAGGACAAAAGTCCTGTCGCCAACACGATGGTATGAACAAGTGAAACGTGCCATCTCCTCTGATAATCTCTACCGGGCAAGGGCAGCCCCGGACCGCAGTCTATGGAGGTAGATTGTCCAAGTAAGGGGCTCTAGTAACCATGATCCTCAGAAAAGAGGGAACGACGAAAAGAAGATAATATGATGATATACGGTCGATTTTTTTGTGACGAATTTGTGCTTTGGCCAGACACCTGACAGCAACAGTTTCACCGGATTTGAGAAACCAGAAGCGGGAGCTCTTAGGTCGCTTAGCTTGAACCTTTATTGGGAGCATCCGAGAAGGACCGAGAAAGAAGGAGGTTGGTCGTTAATTTTATGGAAATTTTAAAGAACGAGCTTAAATTCGATTGCGACTTTCCTCCTGTTTTCTATAAAGCTTCTTTGAAATGAGTCCCTCGTTACCGTTAACAGGATACCCCGCCTTCCCCAGTAGGATATGTTGTTGAAGATTTCCATCCGTTAACAAAAAAAAGGTTACGTTTGGGTTAAACAGAAATACAATTCCACGTTAACCTTAGAGTAGGGTAATAAATAGCGTTCCCTGAGTAGTAATAATAACTCAGCCGCTCCCAAAAACGACCATCACGTGAAATGACGTCTCGTCCACGTCGCAGATTAAGATTGAAATCTTTCATTTAGGATTCTTAATTAAAGTGGCATTCGTCTTTATTATCGGCACTAGGAGTGACGGCGAGACGTACTACTAAAGTGATCGACATTGGTTCCCCGCACTACAGACGCATTACGTATTTGTTTTATAATACCTAACCATAAAGAAAAGTGCAAGTACCCTTCTCCCTCAAAATAAAAGCATCATTTTGAGGGAGAAGTTTAGCTACAACTACTCAAAGCCTCCATTCGCGACCGTCGGAGGTTGCGAAAAATCCTTACGCGATATAAGTATTTTATTGGAAATCCCCCCCCCTGGTTAGGATTAGGAGCGTTGCTGGAGTTTCTTCGGCCACTTCCAGCGCCATCGCTTTCCGAAATTACATATAAGTTAGTTCAGCTTAGATTGTTCCATTTAGTTTAATTAATAAAATACCTACCGACCGAGTCGTGGTTCGGCCCTCTCGGACGCCCTCGGATCGGACTGCTAACGCGTAAAATAGTAACCGTCCCAGCCGACGTCGCTCCTGACCGGGGGGACCTTAGTGTCGAGTTACTAGCTAATAGAGTTTCAGGATAAGCGACCTAAGAGCTATGTCACCTCTCAATCCGGTGAAGCAGTAAAGGCTAGTCTCTCTGGTCAACTGTGTTAGTTCGTCCAAAAAAAAAGTTTAAAATTAAGCACTATTTAACCGACTTAGAAAAAGGAGCTCCTCCTTCTCAAGAGGAATCGTATGGAAGAAGGCTTGTTGATTGAGATGTTAGTAGGTTTATGACAATCTAACGTATATTAAATTAGCATATAATTGTACTTACTGTTGGAAAACCTTATTAAATAAATTTTAAAAATAAGCCTAAGAAAAGATTTATCCGGGCAAATTATTCCAGGCCTGAGCCGTATTAATAACGAAAGACGATGTAAAACAAACACGCTATTTTCACGCATGATCAAATCTCTATAGCGAATTCATTCCTTATAAGGCTGCAACGTCCATCGATGAGATACCATCAGACGGTATTCGTTACCAGTGGCGGCGACACAAACGCTGCATACATCCATGTTTTATTCCCTCGTATTCCGACGATTGTATTAAAATTCAATAACAATGTTATCTTTGATAATACCTTAAAAGGCGAAACCAGATATTGTGTTTAAAACTACAGTATTCATGTCGAGAAACGCGTGAATTTATAGCGTCAAACGCGTTCTCTGAATGTTCCCTTAACCACTTGGGTATTGACGCTCGAAACACAGTCCAAGGTTAACACACTCGTTGTTATTCGATAGCATTCACTAGCATACGTAAAAAAGCAACCGTCTGTACGCAAACATCTATTTTATGGCGTACTTAATTTCCCCTTCGGTGTTTAATAGAGCAGGACAGACAATTACTTTGAACGTAATGACGTACGCACGTATGTTTCCAAGTTATTTGGGAGCAATTTATTGTGATATATTCATTGCTTGCTAATAATACTAGTGGTCGCCTTATAGTCGATAAACTAGGAATAGGAGTATTGTAATCACACATACTTCGCCGCTCGTAAGTTACTTCGTTACAGCCCCGTAGTTCTGGTCTCTCAAGAATAAGACTACGGTATCCCCTGCCTATCGTAGAAGGTGACTAAAAGGGGGGACACTGGGCAACAAGGATGGGGGCCTTTGTCGTCCGCTAATATGGACCCGGGAAGAAGGCGACATCGGCCGGCCCGTGTCGCCTTGCACTGCGAGGGCACAGGGGAGAAGGGAGTAACCTCCCCCTCCGAGAAGTGCTCTCCTTGAGCACAGTGCAGAGGGGTTCTGGTGCATTCCACTGTAGATCCCGGAGCCCCTCACCATCCTGCCTATCTTTTTGAAGATTTCCTCCCCGTTAACAAAAAAAAAGTTATTCCGTTAATGTGTCAGTCATTCATTTATCAAAACAATTTATACAATTTAGTAACCATCATCATCATCGATATCGAGGTTTCATATTTGAGCCGTTTGGGGTCCGTGGGGTCGTAGTCCACACCACCTTTTTAATGATAGCTAAGAAGTTGGTCGACACATCTGGTGACTAGAGGGCTGGCTTATACCTTGCACAGAGGCTGAGCATTGCCATACAACGTGACAATGCTACTAGCCTTCTGGGCACGCTGCCGAGCGACGACGAGTTATATTTTTGTGAATATTTTGTAAAATACCTATTATATTGTAAATATTTCAACTTTTAGTTTTTATCATATATTGATTTATACATAATAAAGAAGATATTTCTTGATGCCATCAAAACCGCAGTGGTTTGTCCAGGCGTTGCGCTTTCGCCATAATTTAAAAAAGAGGAGGAAAAAAAAGTAATAAAAATTCGTGGACTGAATATGATGACAGACGATAGGATCATTTTTATTTTTACATTTCATAACTTATTCGCAAGTCAAACTAATTATTTATCATAGTTTTTTTTTAACATGGGAAGAAATGTGTCTACTCATAGTGTTATGTCGGGCTCGGCCTACAAGGAGCCCATCCTCCGCCATGATGGTCGAGATGGGGTCGCGTCAGCGTCATTCACAGGCCCCGTAAGAGATAACCGGGCCTCCTGCGGCTGTGGACAAGTAGCCCTGCTCACAAGGGTACCCCTCGGAAGGGTGGAGCCGGTGCAAGCCGGCGGGATTTCCCCCAACTCGCTCCATTAAGGAAGTTGAAAAAGGCGAACTGCCTTCTCCTTGCTCCTGTTTGCCTGCACCGGAGCGGTTTCGATAACGAGGCTTATTATTGTTACTTAACCGTTGCCAAGCAACCGTTTAAGATCCGCGTGTATGTGTATCAAACGCGTAATAGTGTGTGTAATTTTTTTTTATTTTTTTTAATGCACATGGCCATACACCAAGCACATATTACTACTTAAAAAACCAAACAAAAGGCAACGGCAAGTCTGTATATTGCCGAGAAATTGGGTTGGAATCCCAATAAGTCGGCTCATACCAATTTCAATAGAATTTTGGATTATTTTACGTTTGATCGAATTATATTTTGAAGATGTGTTATAATTTCTAGGTCTCGTAGAATAAAATAGTCCAACAACTAATACACTCGCTTTATTGAGACAGCGTAACGTTGTACAAAGAATTATTTATAACGAATACCGTCACAACTGCGCGTCCTCACAATCTTTATACAAAATTAATGAGAAGTCAGATTAGGAACTAATAAAATTAAATTATTGTTTACAATGCCAAGTTCATGTGACGATCAACTTAATTAGTAATTATGAATTAAAAATACAATAAGGTTCAGGTAAATCACTAAGATATCATTGGAAGTATTTATTATGCATAACAATCGCTGGGTGTCATGTGTTGCCAGCTAACAGATGTCATTATGTACGAGATTAACAATTAGTAACAATTTAAACAATATTGGATAACTGAACTAGCGGATTATCAAAACTTGTAAAAATCGCCAACTGTGATGTCACTGAAAGTTCTTTTTCAACCGACTACAAAAAACGAGGAGGTAACTCGTCTGGTGTGTCCTGTTTGGTCCATTTATAATAATGGCATCTATGAGAAAACCATATGTCTTAAAATTGCACTAAGTGCAAGACAAATGGACGAATAAGTCAATTTAACGCCAACCGATTTGGATGATTCAATTGAATAGCCAAGTATGTACTTTAAGGGTAGTATGGAAAGAGTTTGTTTTTTTTATATAAAAAGTGGCAAACGAGCATACGGCTCACCTGATCTTAAGTGATCACCGTCGCCCATGAACATCCACAGACCAGAGGAGCTGTAGGTGCGTTGCCGACCTTTGAGATAGGAATAGGCTCGTTTCTTGAAGGTCCCTAAATCGTAAACGTTCGGAAACACCGCTGGCGACAGTTGATTCCACAAGTTGACAGTGCGTGGGAGAAAGTTACGCGAAAAACGTACAGTCGTTGAACGCCAACCATCAAGATGGTGGCGGTGGAATTTGGAATTCTGCCGAGATGTGCGGTAGTGGAAATCGGATCAGATACCTTAGGAGCTGGCTGTTTAGGTGCTGATTAATTCTTTTTCGTAATATTTCTATTCAATTTGAAGTCGATTTTTATTTTTAATCGTAAATATATTTGGGACTTGTTTTAGTAAACTTTGAACGTCTTAAACTGTGTGCAAAATAAAATAGGTTAAACTTTTGAAGAATATGAAAGGTTAGTCCTTCAGATCGCGTGTATTCAGCTAAAGCGCTTCTATCTCTCCCAGTATCGCCATAAAGTGCTTCCACGAACAAGAAAATCGCGAACACTCGAAATGATAAGGCACGCGACACACTGAACGGAACGGAAAGAAGACAACAGTCATACATTTTAATACTTTACTATTAAGTCATACTCTACATACAAATTGGTCAATTAGCTCAAGAACTGAGCGTTCATTCTTTTGTATAGATAAGAATTTCAGAAAAGGATGAGTGAAGAAAATTTTTGGATAAGGATCATTGATGAGAATTTATGCACTAATAGTTTCTTTTTTTTTAAAAGAAAGCAAGCAATATTTCTTTTTTTTTTCAGAAATATTACTAACAATCTTGTTAACCATTCCAACTAAGCTTAAGCGTGTGCTAGGACATGGTTCACGGCAATAGTCGAATGTTGGATTCGAATCCACGACCTTACGATTCACAG
This sequence comes from Meandrusa payeni, assembly GCA_029286785.1. Taxonomy (NCBI): domain Eukaryota; kingdom Metazoa; phylum Arthropoda; class Insecta; order Lepidoptera; family Papilionidae; genus Meandrusa; species Meandrusa payeni. The sequence continues at coordinate 1,640,960 of JAGSMX010000023.1, forward strand.
GCCGTACCCTAAACCATCAGGCTATTGATGCTTCAATGGCCTAATGACGTTTGGTAATTGTTTTGATAAAACGGTGATATTATAATACTTAAAACATAAGATAACGGTTTATATTATATTAAATTTTATTAAATTAGGAGGCGTTCAGTCTGAATATAATTCAACTCTAGTAAATATTTTTTACAAACTAATTTACATTTATGATTCGACAAAGGATGAATTTTTAAGACTTTATTTAGCCTATTGTACAAGGAAGTGGCTCTGAAGCGCTGCTATTGACGTGCAGTGGCTGTTCTACATTTAGTAGATGGGCAGATGTTCATTATTACCCGTCTAGTACTAACATTACTGCAATTATATGGCGTAAGTTGGTGTTGTAAACATAACAGTTTAAATATTTACAAATTTAAACATTACAAATATATTTGCCAGTTGTGTGTCATGCTTTACAAATCAGTAGCACTCCAGCGTATAATGCACTTGACATTGCTCGGTCCCCAACACCGACCGTACCGCGCTCGTCTCAAGTTTAAACTTCCCCTAATAGCGAATCAGTGCAAATCTACTCTAAAATCAAGTCACTGTTTACTTTGTACTAAGTATTGTTAGATTAAGTTTCAGATTTAGATTTTTAATAATAATAAATTACAAGTCGATTTTTACAAATGAAATTAGATAATTGAACAGAAAAAAATAATGAAAAAATGTTTATCAAAGAAATAAAATGCTATTAATTGTAATTTGACTTGTTAAATCCTCCCCACCATAAAATGCTCTTTCAACCAACCATGACTTCAACCTATTTTTAAACATTGCTTGACTGGGAGCTTCAGTTATGTGCTTAGAGAGTCGATTGTACATTTTGATTTTTTTACTGTATTTTTTCTGATTTAAAGTAAAACTTCGTTATGATTGATTTGGGAAAGCTGGTGAATGTGTGTGTACGAAAATTGTGATCGGAGAGGCGTACGAAAGTTGAGAGGGAGATATAAGTTAGTGAAGAAGGAGAGAGAGTTACGATTCGTATATCTAAGATGCATCACAGTGCAGGCCTGTTGTCTGTATCAAACTGAAGGAGCAAAAGCTTCTTTCTCACTTCTTCAGGAGATTTTTCAACCCTGTAGTCCTGGACTTACAGAATTAGACTACGATGTCTCTTTGATCACGACTCGGTTGGTTGGTATGGGTATCGTAGGAGTCGTTCAAATTACGCCCTGTAGTTCTGGGCTCGTAGGATAGGGCTTAAATGCCTTTGTCGTCCGCTGAAGTGGACCCGGCAAGAAAGCGACATCGACTGGCCCGTGTCGCCTTGCACTGCAGGGGCATAGGGGTGAGGGATTAACCTCCCCGTCCCCCGGGACATGCTCTCAGAAGAGTACAGTGCAGAGGGGCTCCGGTGCGTTCCACTAGAGATCCCGGAGTCCCTCATGCATGCACCAATGAAGGGCCACCGGGGGGTTTTAGTGGGTAAGAACTCCTCAGAAGGCGGGGTATCTTGTTGAAGATTTCACCCACGTCAACAAAAAAAAAAGAGTCATTCAATAGCTAAACTAAATTTGCGTGCCACTTCGGGAAGCGGACTTAATGCCTTAGTGGTATTTTAGACCAGTCCAACCGAGAGAGAAAAATATTTTGACAGTTGTGAAAAAAAGAAAAGACATGATTTTATATTAAGAGAAAAACATATTAATATACATACAAGTAGTTAGATATTAATGTAGATACGTATAGAAACCATAATAAAATAGGTAGGCATGAATAGTGCTACGTGATGGTTGCCTTTAAGTAATAACGCCGGACTAATTCCCTAAAAATATGATTATTCGATGCTCTGACATCATCTGGTAAGGTATCTAAGAATGTACGGTATTATGAACGTCGTAATAAAACAGGAAAGAAATTATGTATATGAAAAAGATGCATTCTATCCACTCTATATAACTCATTCATTGCCGATTCAGCTCATGCAAGACATAAAGTTACAGTCCCGAGTCCCGTGACGTCAAAGGGGCGTTAGTTCATCGACCTTTGCAACTATCTATTGTTCTCACCTAGAAAGACAACCCTTTTAAAAAAGGATCCTGCTCTGAATAAAAAATAGGTGTCTTGTAGGGACATGATACCAACCTACCGACTGGTTCTCGGGTGAAACAACACAATAAAATACGTACTTAGATTCCTCAATGGATGCTATTTCCAAAGTGAACTGTTTTATATTGTTTTTACGTCTGCGAAGGAAATCTTATTGAATAGAAAAACATTATTTCTTTTCGATAAACACTTTCGACGCCGGGATTTGTCAAATGATAATGAAATTTATAGTCCGGTCAAATTAGACCAAAATATAGAGTAAAGTTATCTATATTCCCACCAAGCTGAAAATTAGTAAGATTGTTTAAAATATCATTAAAAACAAAATTTGAAAGTTGCATGAGTACGCCACGTATATATACATCTCTATAGTTGTAATATATGTTAAAATATTTTTCATTACATAAGTTATAACTATAAGAATATCAGCTAAAATGAAACCCAGTACCTTAATTTATACGCCGTTGTAACCTTGAGAAAACGCGCTAAGTACACTACCTCATAGGCGGCGAGGAAACGTGCATATTATGACGATTACAACTTTTTGTATCGTTATATCTCCAAAACGGTGGCTCTTAGAAAAAAAGTATTAATAAATTTTTTGTAGATAATTTTATGATCTACAATTTTTGTCTGAAGTATTTTTATAATAAAACTTACCGTTTTGCTGAAAATCGCGAAAGACTTAATGTGTCCAAACTAGGAACAAACCTGTGAGATGGATCACCAGGCCTAAATCCCACGATGTGCACAAAACTTTTAAAATTATTGAAGAGAGAAGAAGAACGGAATATATATATATAATTATTGAGTATCATGTGTGTGTGCAAATGTGTGTGGGAATGTGTGTTTGTAAGTGCATTAGGCTATAGGCGCTTACTTTGAACAATTGTAAAATAAAATTTGAAGGTTTCTAAACTTAATATCGTTGCATTAATATGACGCCTTAACTCTAATTTGCAGTGTTAACTCTAAGTTATTGTTAAGTTACTTGAAAACATAATCATATACTTGTTAGCTAAGTAAACGGGCTAAATGTTTCAATAGCGTGTATTGGAAAAATATTACGCATAACGACTTCCTTTCTTATCGTTGCATTTTTGCATTTCCCTTTACAACGTTTGACATTTTCGTTCGGGGACATCCAATTTTGTAATAATACAGTTCGAAAATACGTCTTATGTTTTGTTCAGGTCAGTCCATTATCCTTTATCACCTTCAATTCGTTAGAAGGATACGTATGTTAAGGGATAACGACTCGTAATCTCTGAGCAATAAAGAGCATATCGTATGTTGAATAAATAGGAACAGGTTTTACCTGTTAACTCCGGATAATTCGTTGTAACAACGCTAAAGTATCCGATAAGGAGTAATTTTTCTTTTCGTGCTTTTCTTTGCAGTAAATATTTGTCATGTGTAAGATACATGGTATCTCAGCCTTAAGCTCTGATCTTAAATTGCACGCGATAATAATCGAGTTCGTTATTAAAGTTATTTAATGAATTGCTTAGATCTGATTCACGTGAGTGACAGTGTAGGAAAAAATATAGTGAGAAAAGATGTATTTATCTAATTTTATAACCCACTTCAAAAAGGAGAAGGCTATCACGAATTGATTGATAGATAGATAAATGATTTAAACCCACATTCAAGTAGGTACAGTCAAGTAGTACAATTGATGTTTACAAGTAAATTTACGAGCAAAAACAAAAACTATCTTCTAGTTGAATTAAAAATTAAGCGATTTTACGCGTGGACGTCCTCTTCGTATTTCCGAATTAAAGTTAGAATTACTAAATAGAATTAATCAGAACCTAACCAGACCCTCACCAGACTACCCTTGAAGTATCTCCTTCTATGTCGTAACCTCACGATTGAGGGACGTGACTATGGTGTGCTGGCCACCATTTTTCCAGACATTTCTGTCTTGCGCCATCTGGGTGGACGATTTTAGGATAGCTCCATGGCGTCTTGTGTTGCGTGTGTCCATCTTGTATGAGACCGCCCTCTCGCTCTCTTTCCCTCCACACAACCAGTAATTATCATCCTTTCTAGACTGTCTGGGTCTCGCCTGACTGTGTGTCCGACGAACTTGAGGACTCTCTGCCTACAGATTGTTGAGAGCCGTGTTGTTTTATCCAACTCTCTGAGGATTGACTCGTGCGAAGTTCAGTCCAGGATATTCTCAGCATTCTGCCAGCAGCACATTTCGAACGCGTCAATTCTCGATCTCCTTGAAGTATATTCTTTCCAATAAAAAGTCAATCAGAAAACGGTTGGCGTGATATTGAGTTATTCGTCCGTTTGTCGCGCACATGCTTAATGCAAATTTAACACTTATATAGTTTTTTCATGAATGCCATTGTCGAATTGGACTACACGGGAAGGAACAGCTTTCAAATAAAAAAAGAATTATCAAAATCGGTTCACCCAGTCGATATTTATAAAATAAAAAACATACAGACGAATTGAGAACGTCCTCCTTTTTTGAAGTCGGTTGAAAAGGTAAATTTTAAACTATTCCTTGCTCAAATAATACTCTGAAAATATCTCGTTGAAAGTAGCTTTAAATCTAGCTATACATATGTATTTATAGCCGTGAGCAAAAATAAAGGGTCGGTTAAGAAAGTTTATATATCTCAGAAGATAAAGACGCTAGCTAACTGAAATAAATTGTGCATGATAGATAATTAAATATCCTTAAAATAAAATAAAATGTGTACTAAGTAGATGCAACACTAGTACTAAAATTTAAATAAAAATACGTAAGTACGTAAGATATCCTTTTCGTTTAATTTTATGTTTTATAAAATAAATAAATAAAAATATTTTATTTTATTTTAAGCATATTTAATTGTCTATCATACATATATCATGCTAACTGAAATAAATTGTATTTCAGTTAGGTAGCGTCTTTATCTTGCGAGATATTCAAACTTTCTTAACCGACCCTTTATTCCGACACTTTATTTTTGCTCACGAGTGTAGGTGTAAAACGGTTAATTTAAAGAATAACATCGAAAAATATGTGATATTCCATTAGCTAATGAAATGAAGAGCATTCAATACGAATATTGAAATAAATGACATTCCAAACTAAAGTTTAAATGTAACTTTATGTAAGTGGCGATCGAATCGAACGCGAAATCACTTGAGTGTCGTAGATTTACAAACTTTAGTGGCAATAACTGTTCACCGGAATGTCGTAAAGTGTTCCTCTTGTAGAGTTTCGACCCCCAAGAGTTTGTTTAAACACTTAGATGGGTCAGACAAAGTCTAACTAATTGTACATGATGTCTTATGACGTTAAATTTAACCTAAATAATGGGATTTTAAGTTCATAGACTAACTATTTACATTTTTTGTAAAAGAAAGCTGTCAATATTTCTTTTTTTTCAGAAATATTACTAGCAATTCTAGGTTCGATTTTAAGGTCAAGGAAGTATTCTTCTTCTTGGTCGCTTCACTCTTGTCAGAGTGGTCGTGGTCATCATGATCCGGTGGGTTGGGCAGCAGACACCACCCGCCGCACGACGTCTCCCCAAGGAAGTATATTTACTAGTAAATACGAAAAAAGGCTTCAAATTGATTCAAACATTAATTTATAAGCTATTGCATGCGAACGCTCTTTATACAAAGAATCAGAATAATCGTAGAATATTACAAAATAGAATTAAACTTGCACCTATTTTCAACTTTTTTAAAAGAAAGCTAGCAATATTTCTTTTTTCCTTTTTTTTTTCAGAAATATTACTAACAATTGTTAACCATTCCAACTAAGCTTAAGCTTGTGCTAGGACATGGTTCACGGCAATAGTCCAATGGTGGATTCGAACCCACGACCTTACGATTCGCAGGCCGTCCCCTTAACCATTAGGCTATTAACACTTCAAAACTATTTTCATTAGACTCGTGTTGTTCGTCGTGGGGTTGATGTATAAATATTTAAAAATAGTATATATACACTTCCTAGATGTACTGACCCGATTTCATTGTCTACTTCCAAATTTAAAAAGTATATTAAAGACAGGTTAGTTGGTAAAGCTTTTATCAGCTTAATATTTGTTTCGTTATAATTAACCTTTTCTAAATTATATAACTACTTTGAATAAATAATAAGATATTATTTTTTATCTGTTTTAAAAATCGTTAAGAAATTTATAAAAATATCGACATAAAATAATTTAAAAAATTCGTTATATATTTTAGACATTCTGTTGATTGGTGCAGATAATCTGATTTTAGTTCTACACAACTTAGTTTAAACACTTTGTATTTGAATCATTGGACTATTTACTTAAAAAGTTGAACGTAGGTCAAACGCAGCTAGAAAATCACGCTTCATAACTTACATAAAGTGATGGTAAATCTCAAATGAAATCTAGATACATCAACGTTACATTTACCTCTTTATCTAAGAGTCGTGAATAGAAAACTACCACAATTATTGTAATCTAAATAGTCTAATGTCGTCGTGACTAAATCCTATCTATATCTCCATGGCAGCTACGTAAGCAAGTGTGTATCCGTGGACACGCAACGGAGAGTCACGGTTCAGTCCTCTCGGGCGCCCTCGGATCGTAATGCTTACTTATAGTAAAATAACCGCCCAAGCGGAGGTTTTCCCTCACTGGGGACCCTTGTGTCGGGTTATTATTATAGAGTTTCAAGCGATGGTGAAACAGTCAAAGCTCTCTGGCTAATCCGTATAGGGTCGTCCCAAAATACCTATGTACGTTACACAGAGATAGCAATATCGATACAGACAATAGGCCTGCACTATGTCTTAGATATGATGATGATGATTTTCAGACTGCAAAAGTTTCCGGGCAGTGAATTACGCGGGTGTATTGCTGGCCGCGCTGGAACAATGGTAGCTCAGTGCCCAGGTGGTTGGCTCAAGTTGCATAGTACGCTGGCAACCCGAGTTCGATCCCCGGTGCCGGCACCAATAAATTTGTTGTTGCAATTTTATGTGCTGTTTTACCACGCGCTCGGCGGTGAAGGAAAACATCGTGAGGAAACCTACATGTCTTAGAAAATTTTTCTATGACATGTGAAGTCTGCCAATCCGCATTAGGGCCGCGTGACGGACTATGCCCTTATACTCTCTTTACAGAGAAGGCCTGCGCCCAGCAGTGGGACTTAAATAAAGGCTGTAACTGTGCTGGTAGTAAACGCTGTACAATTTTTGTTGCATTTTGTTAAGGTAAGCAGAGGCTTGTGGCAACACCCACATGCATAAACTAAAGGTTTTTTAGGTGAGATATTATCGGCCCACTTTAAAAAATGAGCAAGTACTCCGTTTGTCTGTATTTGTGTCATTGTTTGTACTATATTGATTTTTTATTGTTTCCAATTACTCTGCTCAGTCTTGAGCACATGCGACAGGTAGATAGCCATTCGGTTTTCTAAAAATTGGATTTTGTAGAGTGTGCTCAACTACATGATGTAATTCACCCATCCCCGTTCCACCATCGGACATGAAGACGCACTGCAGGATTTCATCCTTTTTTTGTAAACGTCCCTCAAACTCGAACGAAGCGCTTTGCTTCATCTTTCTTTATTCGTACAGCAAGGGACTGGAATATTTTGCCCTCGTCTGTTTTTCCCTCCGATTACAATATGTGGGTATTTTCAAGAGTAGAGTCAATAGGCATTTTCTAAGTTAATGTGCCTTACCAGCCAGAACTGCCACTTTGCATCAGGTGGGATCATAGTTAAGCACTTGCTTAGAAAGTAAAAAAAATATATACGAAACGCAACTTGCTCTCTTTCTCTCTTCACTGACTTATCACACTTTTCGTAATGCTCTCGTCAGCTTACTCCCCCAAGTCGAGCGTGCGTAAAGAAAGTAAAACTTTACTACAAAAAATTGTAGAGCTGAATGCTAAGTACATTAACAAAACATAACATAGACGAATATTTTTTTAAAGAAAGCTAGCAATATTTCTTTTTTTTCATGAATATTACTAACAATCTTGTTAACCATTCCAACTAATGGTGCTAGGACATAGTTCACGGCAATAGTCGAATGGTGGATTCGAACCCACGACCATACGATTCGCAGGCCGCACCCTAAACCATTGGACTATTGACGCTTCAAATTCATTATATATTTTAATTTAATTCAAAATGTAAATCACATAAATTTGTAACGAACAGAAACGAGACGAGTTTTTTCCACTGTATTATTGCAAACACCCACGTCGTTATCAAGTGGAAACAGGAGAAAATTGTTCAATGGAATTTAAAAATAGTACGCTGAATACTGCATTCGTTTTGTAAGTCGACGTCTCGATATTGGAAGTAGAGAGGATAAATGTCACGGCTTAAGACGATAAGCTCTTTTAATTTAACGTTTTATAACGCTGCGCTTGGATGCCGGTGTTGGCAGGAAAAGAAATATCGACTAGATAGATTTTAGAGAGTGTGCTCGGGAATTACTTGACCGGACTTGACGCACTGCTTCAGTTCTGTTCAGTGTGCTTCAGTTTGCCCGAGTCTATCTTTTCCTCCGATTGCCATGTGAGTATTTTCAAGAGTAGATTGAATGGGTATCTACTAAGCTAGTGCGTCTTACCATACAGGACTACATTCCACTTAACATCAGGGGGATCGTAGTCAGGCACTTACTTAGAAAGTAAAAAAAGATTAGTCTATGAACATGGAAACAAAATGCCAATTGCAACAGGTAAGTTCAGACTCACCGCCTGTCACATATAAGACCAAATAAAATTGATGACAAGCGGACAGCGAAAGCTGTCTCCGTGATATCGGTGGCTTGTTGTTTCCAATATTTTAAAATTTTTATTTATTTATTTATTTTACTGTATATTATATACTATGTATATATATTATTAATCTAATAACTATTTATACACGTATTATATTAATTGAACTTATTAATTATTTATAATTGGACACTGTATAAATTCCATGTAAAGGTAGTCCTGGGCACCGCTGGAAATTAGCGCTGTGGCAGTCTTGTGATAGTACATGCTTACGGTAAAAGATCAATTTGTTTTGAAGGAGCACAGCTGTATAACAAAATACCAGCACACGTCAAGAGGGTAGACAGACTTAGCGCATTCAAAATGCAACTTGTTAAATTCCTTAACGACAGCTAATCGTCCCAAAGCAAATGAATGCGTTAGGAGTTCTTCCATGTGACAGCGAACTTATTGTTTTTATAATATATCTTATTTTATTGTTCTCATGTAGGTAACCTTTAATGTCTATAGTGAGAATAAAGTTTCTAAAACCTAACATGCTGATATAATGTTCAATGTTGCCATCATGTTCTATTTATCCGTTCCTTTCTTTTTAATTTTGTTTTTTTGTGTTGTTTTTTTTTTTTTTTTAATGTGTGTTATTTTATTAATAATGTGTTTGTATTTTATGTTTGCAATAATATAATGTCTATGTGTATTTCTCTATCTATCCCAATCAAGTTAAAGAGCGTGAGAGCTTTTCATATGACTATTTTTATTTAAAATTGTATCTGTTTATGTAACACAAAGAAGGCGTACGGAACTTTTAACTTCAACCTTGAATACGAAATGAGTTGATTAAAAAAAAATCAACAAGCAACGGTTCGCTAGGACCTCTTTAGTGTAACCTCTTTACACAAATATTCGCGAATTTGATCAAAATTATCTCACGGCCACGAAGTTACGCCATTCCACTATATCTAACCTTCATTTCGCTCCTTGCGCAATCTTCTTAAGAAGTTAAACGATTTTTGTATAATAACCGAGAATCTCGATTGCGTAAGAATCGATTTTAGTTCTATGTAATATGTCCGAAAGTAATACTATACTTTGTATTTGTGTTTTGTTTGTCTATGCCCACAAAATTTCTCTTGTATTATCTTATTTATATTCAAAGCAAGTGCTTAAGCACGATCCCACCTTATGTTAAGTGTAATTGCAATCCTGGATGGTAAGACGTGCTTAGAAAATTCCTATTAACTTCACTCTTGAAAATACTCCAATCGGTTTAACACCTGACATATTTCTGATACAAATATGACCTGATAAAATGTATGTAAGTAATAACGCTGTCGTGAAATCCCGATCGACCTCCAAATAAGGCGCCGTAAATGGAACTGGATTGGCCATACCCTCCGAATAGATGCCGATCACATTCCCAAGCGGGCCCTTGATTGGAATCCGCAAGGAAAGCGCAAGCGCGGCCGTCCTAAACAGACGTGGCGCCGCACAGTTGCAGACGAGGCGAAGAACATCGGCAAGACATGGAGCGAGATAAAGCGTGAAGCCCATGATCGAATGCGATGGAGGTTCACTGTGGACGATAATAGCTGCATTAATAAGAGTATATTGTAACCCTTCTATTAACCACCCACCCTCCAATCAAATTAGAAGGTACGTTCCCAATGTTATAAAAATTTTCTTTTTCTTAAAATAAAATGGACAATAATTAAAATCTCTGTCTACCCTGAAATTATCACAAGTATAAATATCTCTCTCTCTCTCTCTCTATAACTCTCATCAAACTACCCTTGAAGTACATGCTTTCCAATAAAAAAATAATCATGCGTGATATTAGGTTAGTCGTTCAGAAAACTAAAACGAGTCACCAACTACTTGCAAAATTTAACCTATAGACACTGAAGCAATTTTCTCTGGATGCTTGTGATGCTTGCTCTCACACACACATACACAATAATTTATCTCTTTTTTTCTTCTAATAATATCAACATAATTGTAAATTTGATTTGATTTTCTATGTTTGTGTCTCGAGGTGGGTGTAAGCTGCCGCGACACAGTTATCAACTACTGCAGCAGTTTACGAACGTTCAGTATTGTTAAATTTCATTTTCTTTTGTCCAAATAAAAACAATATTTATTTCAATGTAGCACAAATTTTAATCCAAATTCAAACCTTACGACTATATGGCTTTCTCATGGAAGGCATTGTCAGAATGGGACCACACTGGAAATACCAACTTTTAAATGTAAAAAATAACCATAATCGGTTCACCCAGTCAAGAGGTTACAAAATAAAAACATAAAGACGATTTGAGAACTACCTCCTTTTTGAAGTCGGTTGATAGTACAAAGAGTATAACCCTAATTGCGTCATGCTAATGCACGGTGCATCGCACCATCTACAAGTCGTTGACCTGGATCCCATTAATTGCAGGGAACTGCAGAATTATTCAAATAGCACCAGCTCAATGAGGGACGAGGATTACGGTATATTTAGAGTTACACGGTTGGTACACTGCTATGTTCTTAATGTTCTTAAGTGATCACCGTCGCCCATGAACATCCACAGCACCAGAGGAGCTGCAGGTGCGTTGCCGACCTTTGAGATAGGAATAGGCTCGTTTCTTGAAGGTCCCTAAATCGTAAACGTTCGGAAACACCGCTGGCGACAGTTGATTCCACAAGTTGGCAGTGCGTGGGAGAAAGTTACGCGAAAACGTACAGTCGTTGAACGCCAACCATCAAGATGGTGGCGGTGGAATTGGAATTCTGCCGAGATGTGCGGTAATGGAAATCGGTAGCTGGGATGATTCCGAACAATTCCTCAGAACACTCCCCATGGTAAATGCGATACAGGATGCAAAGAGAACCGACATCTCTTCGCAGACTCAGAGGTCGACTTGATCGGAGAGACCCTGATCGTCGACTATTCGAGCAGCTCTGCGTTGTACACGGTCAAACGGAAGAAGTTGGTATTGGGGAGCCCCGGCCCAGAGATGCGAACAGTATTCCATATGAGGCCGCACCTGTACCTTATACAGTTTAAGGCGGTGAGCCGGCTTGAAATACTGTTTGGCCCTGTTGAGTACTCGAGTTTTTGGAGGCCATTTTAGCCTTGCTCTCCAAATGACCGCCAAACTGGACAACACTCGAAATATCGACGCCCAGAATGCCAATGTTTGGCTTGGCACAAAGGTGAGTGTTTCCGAAGAGTGGTGATGCGACAAAGGGGCTTTTGGCGGTGAACGCGCAAACTTGAGTCTTAGAGGGTTAAACTGTACTAAATTTAGTCCCCAATCGGAAATCTTCACAAGGGATGATTCGATTTCAGACACAAGTATGTTCCGACACTCGTTGACGTGATCGAGAGATATGACCTGATAAAATGTCATGTCATGTAAGTAATAACGCTATCGTGAAAGCCCGATCGACCTCCAAATAAGGCGCCGTAAATGGAACTGGATTGGCCATACCCTCCGAAGAGATGCCGATCACATTCCAAGCAGGATTGGAATCCGCAAGGAAAGCGCAAGCGCGGCCGTCCTAAACAGACGTGGCGCCGCACAGTTGCAGACGAGGCGAAGAACATCGGCAAGACATGGAGCGAGATAAAGCGTGAAGCCCATGATCGAATGCGATGGAGGTTCACTGTGGACGATAATAGCTGCATTAATAAGAGTATATTGTAACCCTTCTATTAACCACCCACCCTCCAATCAAATTAGAAGGTACGTTCCCAATGTTATAAAAATTTTCTTTTTCTTAAAATAAAATGGACAATAATTAAAATCTCTGTCTACCCTGAAATTATCACAAGCACAAATATCTCTCTCTCTATAACTCTCATCAAACTACCCTTGAAGTACATGCTTTCCAATAAAAAATAATCATGCGTGATATTAAGTTAGTCGTTCAGAAAACTAAAACGAGTCACCAACTACTTGCAAAATTTAACCTATAGACACTGAAGCAATTTTCTCTGGATGCTTGTGATGCTTGCTCTCACACACACATACACAATAATTTATCTCTTTTTTTCTTCTAATAATATCAACATAATTGTAAATTTGATTTGATTTTCTATGTTTGTGTCTCGAGGTGGGTGTAAGCTGCCGCGACACAGTTATCAACTACTGCAGAAGTTCGTTCAGTATTGTTAAATTTCATTTTCTTTTGTCCAAATAAAAAAATATTTATTTCAATTGTAGCACAAATTTTAATCTAAATATAATCCTTACGAGTATATGGCTTTCTTATGGAAGGCATTGTCAGAATGGGACCACACTGGAAATACTAACTTTTAAATATAAAAAAATAACCATAATCGGTTCACCCAGTCAAGAGGTTACAAACATAAAAACCATAGAGACGATTTGAGAACTACCTCCTTTTTTGAAGTCGGTTGATAGTACAAAGAGTATAACCCTAATTGCGTCATGCTAATGCACGGTGCATCGCACCATCTACAAGTCGTTGACCTGGATCCCATTAATTGCAGGGAACTGCAGAATTATTCAAATAGCACCAGCTCAATGAGGGGAGAGGATTACGGTATATTTAGAGTTACACGGTTGGTACACTGCTATGTTCTGTTACTCCAGTAATCTTATCTGTAATTGTACTAGAAATTTGCCCTCGTTTCATTCCGCCTTATTTTATTTTACAGCTAATTTAGGTAATTTCACATGGGATAGCCAGAGCTTTTTTTCACGAACCTTCACATATTAGCCAAATTTTTTTGAAGAATCTACACACATTAGCCAGAGCTTTTCTAACCAATTTACAAATATTAGCCAGAGTTTTTTATATTTTTAGACGAGCAAATTAGCTCGAACTTATTTTTTAATGAATCTGTGTAGATCGTTTACCCTGAATGTCTATTTTTTAGTAACTCGTCACAAGGGTCTGGAGGTGACGAGTGGCTTGGGCGGTTACTTTAATCCGACCAAAAACCCATTTCAAATCAATTCAAACGTTAAACGTTATAACACACGAACGCGATGTTACTAATTTATCTTAGGTATATTTCAAAACAGAATTAATATGATTCATTCAAATAAAAAATGAATCAACAAAATCGTTTGATATGATATTGATTTTTCGTTAATTTATAGTGGATATATTAGGTCCTTATATGAAATTGGCATTTTATCGTACTGGCCACTTAGATCTCAAAAATACCCTCTTTGGTTAGGAATTCCAATTTCAAATTTATACAGCTATTACGTTTACGTTCTCGAATTTCGACTTGCAAAACAAGCCCCGTGGGCGGTCGGAGTCCAAGGTTGATAATGAAGAATTGAAGGCTAATGTGGAAGCGGATCCATCGCAAACCACGTCCGGTTTAGCTGCAGACTGCGGTGTGAGTGAAAAAGCTTGAAAGGTAAGCTATGAATCATGAATTGAGTGGAGCAAGACTACTGCGTTAAATCAGTCAACCTTCATAAAGACGAAGGGAATTAAAATCGTGTGTAATCGTTTTCGTATCGTGTAAGTAGGATTGAAGTATTTATGAAGTTCCCTGGTATATCTGAGGGACTTAAGGGTTTATTTCTATCTATGTGACCTAATTGAAAGCAAGCCCTTTCAAACAATGAAAAATTAAGTTAGTACAAATATAGACAAATGGAGACATCCTCGTTGTTTTAAAGTCGGTCAATAAAATCTCACCTAAAAACATGCATGTGGGTGTTGCCATTACAAGCCTCTGCTTACCTTAACAAAATGAAACTTAACTTGAACAGCGTTTATTCCCAGCAATACACGCGCGTAATTGACTGCCCGGAAACTTTTGCAGTCTGGAAACTTCGGTGCAAATTAAAGTACCGTCGTCAAGTTCATTTCGCCGTAGACGGTATAACTCATCGATGTCTAAGCGCCAATGCGAGGGCAATATTAAAACAAGAATCCCGCGCTGCCTTAAAAAGTTTATTGTAAACAAGATCATTACGAAGTACATTTCTTTGTACGCTCAAGTGATCTGGATATAAAAGGCAGTGATTTTCTTTGTCTATTGCAATGACTGAAATGTTATCTCATAACATCTCCAGTCTTAAATCTTTTTTTTTTTTGTAAACGAGGAGGAAATCTTCAAAAAGATACCCCGCCTTCTGGGGGGAAGGCGGCGGTTATGTGGGGTTTTTACCCACTAAAACCTCCCCGGTGACCCTTCCTCGGTGCATGGTGAGGGGCTCCGGGATCTCCAGGGGAACGCACCGGAGCCCCTCTGCACTGTGCTCAAGCACTTCCCGGGGCGGAGGTTACTCCCTCCCCCCCTCTGCCCTCGCAGTGCAAGGCGACACGGGCCAGCCGATGTCGCCTTCTTCCCGGGTCCACCTTGGCGGACGACAAAGGCCCCCACCCTTGTCGCCCAGTGAACCCGAGGCCCCTTTTAGTCGCCTTCTACGACAGGCAGGGGATACCGTAGTCTTATTCTTGAGAGCCCAGAACTACAGGGCTGCCAGTCTTATATCTACTGATATCGCGTATATTTATTTTAAACCAGCGTATCCAGCCCGCTTTGCCGGGCTAGATTTTGCTTTATTTTATTTAAACAATAAACTTACATCATTAAATATTTAATTTAACTCTAACAATATATTAAATTATTAATTTCTCTTCGTATTAATTCTCTTCTCGAGCGGGTGAAGATCATTACCTACACCCATATACATATCAGTAAATACAATATCATTCTTATCATTTATACAAAACATATCAGGCTCAAGTTGATGTCAGAAATATAAGTACGACGTATGGCTTGTTTGACAGTTCAAAAAGTGTAGTGCTCCGATCGTCACCTAACTTTACACGATTACTCGTCAGGTCAATCTGAAGATTCCTTGAAAGTTTCATTGAAATCGGTCCAGCCGTTTCGGAGCCTATACGGATAATACACACACACATTATCTTTTATATATATAGATATGTTTTTATTTCATCTTTATTTGCATATAAAAAGGAATGGTATTTATGCAATAAAATTAATTTATATTTACTGTTATCTTTGTAGTTTGTCAGTGTTTTTGTAAATAAACGTGGGATTTATTGAATGACACCGTAAGCATATAATTCTTACGGACGCAGGCCGATCCGTTGGAAACGGATGAATCACTCGAATACTTTGAATCTGAGCGTTTTATCGTAATTCGTGTTTATACGATTTCACGATTTGCCAAGGTGTCCCCTTATGATTTGTAGCTTTGAAATTATTTTATATAAATCATGCTCTTTTTTAGGCAGGGGTTCATGTGCCGTGCTAGCTCTCACAGTGACAGGACTGAGTTATGGCTGAATTAATGTTGTCCAGCTTTAACAATTTTTTTATACAATTTAAAATTCAGATTTTTTGTATGTAAGAAATTGCTATATTTTCTCTGCATGTTATGTTCATTTATTTAACTAGATTTCTATATATGCTACGTATACAGGGTGTCCCGTAATTCAACAACCAACGGTAAGTGAGTAGGTAATGGCATGAAAGCGTCAATTTCGTGTCATTTTTTTTGACATGACGCTCCTATGTTTTACTGAAGACTGTGAGATAATAATAGCTTGTACGATAAGTCTGAAATTGTCATTAAGCATGTGCGCGATAGTTGGACGAATATTGCCACGATTGTGGCGCTGTGGTGGACTCTGCCCAGCACACCTTGGAGGTGTGCCCGAGATGGGCAGCACAGCGTCACGACTTGGCATCCGCCATCGGTGGAGGTGACCTGTCACTTCCGAGCCTCGCACTTGCGATGGTACGGAGTGACAGGTCTTGGTCGGCGGTCGCCTCCTTCTGCGAGACAGTCATGTCCCAGAAGGAGGCTGACAACAGGTCAGGAGGAGCCGTGGGGCTCCCTCCTCCGCAGGCGACGAGTCGGGGTGCGCAGGGGACGTTTCAAACGTCTCCTCTCGCTGCCCCGTAATCGAAGCAGGGTCAGGATGGGAACCTGGCCCCAGCATGCTTCGGCGTCGTCGGGACTTCTCTGAGTGCCGGAGGAGTCCCCTTTGAGGGTGAAGATCTGTCGCTGACAGATCCGGGACACCCGCTCATAACGGCTGATGGCATTCGCGGTAGGTTTAGTGGGTATGGGCTGCCCAGGCCGAGTCTCACACATCCCTCCGGGCCGAGTCCGATTCGAGCAGTGGTTGTGAGCGGACGTGTGCCGCTCCGATCCCTGTCTGAAAGGACAGCTATTAGCGCCGTCCATTGCGGGCGCGACGCGCGCACCTGTGAGCGCACCTGCGAGCACAGCTGCACGCCTCCATTGTACTTAACACTGAATTCGTAATTGCCGCATTCTAACGGCTTACGTTTTTCCGAGTATAAGTAGAACTTTATTATTTTATTGATTAGAGTCCTTTGTTCGTTCGGTGGATACCTTACGGTGTGAACGAAGCCGACGGCAGGTGGTCCCGGTGCCTGACGCTTCCCCTCAGGAATCGCGAAATCGGAAGGGGTCGACAAGGTTGGCCTTTGGTCTACTGCCATAGTCAACAGTCGACTTACGTTTTGGCCTTTTAGTGCCCCGGGTAGTTTTAATTAGTCTTAAGGACACACCTGAGGTGCACAATAAGATTGGCACCCAGACACACCAAGGCACACATCCTCCCTGCCTATACCCGGCGGGGAGGGAGGCAGGGCCACACACCCCGGCATCCCACCGGGACCCCAGTGCTGTTAGTTTTATTCTCCCCCTCGCGATTATTTATTAATTTAAAAAATGGACCCCATCGACGAGATGAGGTATGTGTTCAGCAATCTCCGGGCCAAACACCCGGAGATATATAAATCGTTAATCGCGGACGCTCGCGAAGCCACTTCTCGGCCCTCTTCAAGGAGCTCTAACCCCGACCCGTGGTCGTGGTTGTTATGCAGGAAAGCTCGCCGTCGAGCTCCGACTCAAACGTTCCCTCTCCGTGCGCCGGCTCGGCCTCCGACATGGAGGTTGAAAACTTGGCAGCTGAAAGCGCCTCCGCGTCCGACTCGAAGCGGGCGGCCTCTTTACTGAGGTCACCCATAAACGGAAGAATAAGCGAAAGAAGCGTGCGTCGGCCGTACCATCGCCTTCCGCAAGCCCCGTCCCACCGGCTAAGGCACAAAGGGCCCGCCGATTCCGCTGCGTCACAGACTCGGCCCTCCCCTTTACCCGCTACCTCCCGTGTATCTGCGTCTACCGATAACGCATCTCACCCAACCGCCGCAACCTGCCATAACGCCGCGACCCGTACAGGACCCACCGCGTCGAACGCGAAGCCCCCTCCGGTCTATCTGACTGATAGATCGCAGTGGGCCCGCGTCCAATCAGCAATGCCCCATTATAAGTTGGTGCCAACATTAGCGGGCACCAAGATACGTATCCAGGCGGAGGATGCCGACACCTTCCGCAAACTTACTAGTTACTTGCACCAAAAGGGTATCTATTTCTTTACCTATGCGCTCCCAGAAGAGCGCACTCTGCGGGCGGTCGTCAAAGGATCCCCGCAGAGATCCCAGAAGAAGAGGTCATAGATGACCTCAAAGAGCAGGGCCTCCCGGTCATATCCGTGCACCGCATGCGTAGGCAGAGGACAAGACCCTCTAGATATGGTCCAAGTGACGCTAGCGCGCACCCCGAGGGAAAGCGCATCTTCGACATTAAGTCCCTGTGTAGGTTTACCCGCATCTTAGTGGAAACTCCGCGTAAAACAGGCTTGCCCGGGCAATGCCATAAGTGCCAAGTCTATGGCCATTCCGCACGCAATTGTTTCGCGCGCCCCCGTTGTGTTAAGTGCCTTGAAGACCACGGCACTCGCGACTGTCCTCGTCCCAAGGACAAAGCCCTCCAAACGGAAGAGCCCTCCTGCGTCTTATGCAGACAGATAGGCCATACGGCCAACTATAAAGGATGCCCGAATGCTCCAAAACGTAAACGGCCGGCCGTTGAAACCGCGTCCGCCCCAAAACGCCCGACATTGCCCCACCGTCGGCCTTTCCACCGCTGCGCCCGCGTGGTAGCACCGCTCAACTTCTCCGCGAGCGGCACCCCGCGGCTAACGGGTCCGCGCCCGCCCGCCCGGCGGTACCTCCATCCGCTCCAGCGCCACCGTCGGCGCCCACGGCACCTAACTCGGATTCTCCCACGGCTTTCGAGGGACTAAGTGCGGTCCTTAACTCGTTCAACATCGACCAACTCATCGCCATCGCGAACGAATATGCGTCGAAAACGAATGCAGGCGCACGTCTAGATGTCATACACCGATACCAGCACGTCCTTAAGGCGTTACAATGAGTAGTACTGCTAGGATAAAGCCACGTTCGCTTACCGTCGCGTTTTTAATGCGAACGGGCTTAGGGAACAAAGACGAAGTCGCGAACTTCGTACGCGAATATCAGGTCGACGTTATGTTAGTGCAAGAGACTTTTCTCAAACCGTCTATGCGCGATCCGAAGATCGCGAATTATAACATCGTTAGAAATGATAGAGCCGGCGCCAGAGGCGGCGGCACCCTCATTACTATAGGAGGTCTTTGCATTGCGTTCCGATTGACACGCCGCGACTAAAGCACCTTGAGGCCTCGGTCTGCCAGTTAGCCATGACAGGTCACTCCCTATAACCATTGCTTCGGTATACCTTCCGTGTCACCGTAGCAAAGAAGTACTCAGATCTGACTTCGAAGCTCTCCTCTCTCTCGGAGACGCTACGATTCTAGCCAGTGATTTTAATAGCAAGCATCCTCGGTGGTTCTCCTATAAAACTAACCCGCGAGGGCTGGCCCTCGAATCTCTGGTCGATCCTCGACTTCGAGATCGTGGGACCACAAGAGCCCACCCATTTTCCGCATCAAGTGGAACATACACCGGATGTCTTAGACATTGCTATCCTTCGCCATATCACCCTTACAGTAAGTAACCCGTGCGTGATACACGAGCTTCACTCGGATCACCGCCCTGTAATTCTGCGGCTAGGGCCTTCAGCCCAAACCGCCCCTCAGACCAAATCCATCATCGACTGGCACAAACTTGAGTCCCAATTGAAGATGCCAGCTCCTCATCTAGAAGCGTTTCCTGAGAACGTAGATTCTCCTCTCAAAACAAATCTCGCAGCGCACGCGCTCTCGAGACACATTCAGACGGTCATCAAAGACTGCTCCAAGGAGGTACCCGTTGTGGACGACCACAGATGGGTCCTGCCTTCTGAAATTCGTGATCTCATGAGACGTAAAAACGCCGCCACTAGGGCTTACGACTTGTACCCTACCGAGCGTCACCGTAGGCGGCTACATAAATTGCAGCGTGAAGTTAAATCATGCATAGCCGCTTATAGGAACGAACGGTGGAACAATACGCTAAGCGACATCCGCCCATCACATCTGGCATTTTGGAGCTTACCAAAATCGCTTAAACGCGACCCCGATCCGGGGATGCCACCCCTCAATCGTCCTAATCTCCCACCAGCTTCACTGGACGAGGAGAAGGCCGAGTGTCTGGCTGACAGTCTCGAGGCTCAATGCTCCCCAGCACCCTTCCGTCGACCCGCTCACCTCCTGAAGGTAGAGAGCGAGGTCCATCGTAGGGCGAAAAACCAATCCGTGACCCCGTTCCAACGATTACGTGCACCGAGGTTGAGGATGTATTAAAAATCTGCGTCCCCGCAAAGCCCCGGTATAGACGGCATACCTAACTTGGTTGCCAGACGTTTCCCCGATAATATCGTACGCCTCCTGGCTATAATATTTAACGCGGCCATGACTCACGGCATCTTTCCCAACGAGTGGAAGGAGGCCGACGTCGTAGGGTTCTTCAAACCCGGTAAACCGCGCACAGAACCCTCTTCATATAGACCTATTAGTCTTCTCTCCGTTTTAGGAAAGTATACGAACGGCTTATCTTAGCTCGATTACGCGCCTTCATGGACTCGCGAGAGCTTCCCATACCCGAGCAGTTTGGCTTCCGCGCCAAACACTCATGTACTCAACAGGTGCTCCGCATCACGGAGCACATTCACGCCAAATCCCTTATTGGCATGCATACGGGAGCAATCTTCCTGGACGTGGCGAAGGCATTCGACAAAGTCTGGCACGCCGGGCTTGTATACAAGCTATACAAGCTCGGGGTGCCCGACTATCTAGTGCGCATAGTGCGCGATTTTCTTACCGGTCGAACCTTCAGGTACCGCGTCGAGGGAGTGCGCTCCACCCTCCATCCCGTTCGAGCCGGAGTACCACAAGGCTCCGTACTCGGTCCCGTCCTATACACAATCTACACTAACAATATTCCGCGCTCACGTAGAGCAGAGCTAGCCCTTTTCGCCGACGATACCGGCATTTATGCTTCGGGGCGTCCCCACGAAGTGATTTTTAAAAAAAACTCCAAACCGCGGCCGATGTCTCTCGGATTTTTTTTTCGATGATTGGTTTCGTAAATGGAGAATAGAAATTAATCCGGCTAAGAGCACAGCCATGTACTTCACGAGGCGTCTTCAGTCTCCACCTCGTTGCGTCCAACTTCTAGGTACCCTATTCCATGGGTTACACAAATCAAATACCTTGGTGTCGTATTAGATCCCAAACTCAACTTCGGCCCTCACGTAGATCAAGTTAGGAACCGGGCGGCCTACGTTATGGGTCGCCTATATCACCTCATTAATAAGAAAAGTAAAATGTCCCTCCGTAATAAGGTGACACTTTACAAAGCAGTTATACGTCCCGTTATGACGTACGCGAGCCCGGTCTTCGCGCATGCCGCCCATAAACATATCCATAGGTTACAAGTAATTCAGAATCGTTTTCTGCGACGAGCCACGGGTGCGCCGTGGTTCGTACGTAATCGCGAGCTCCACGTTGATACAGGGTTACCGACAATAGCCCAATTCTTTAAGCAGGCATCTCGACGGTTTTCGAGACTGCCACCAAACATTCTAACAAACTTCTTGTAAGTGCCGCCACTTATAAGCCTTCCTATAATAAATTCCGTCGCGTCGCCCGGAGGCCGAGACACGTTCTTGACGATCCGGACGACGCGATTACCATTGCACAGGCTAGATCTCTACAAATCAACAAAGCGTCCATTCGCGACCGTCGGAGGTTGCGAATAACTTGCGCGTTACCGCTATTTTATGGGCAGGCCCCACCCTTAGATGTTAGGAGCGTTGCTGGAGTTTCTTCGGCCACTTCTTCTCCCAGCGCCAACGCTTCCCGAAGTGGCACTCAAAGTTAGTTTAGCTTTTGAATGTCTCTTAGATTATCCGTGAAATAGCAACCGACCGAGTCGTGGTTCGGCCCTCTCGGGCGCCCTCGGATCGGCATGCTTACGCGTAACATAGCAACCGTCCCGAGGTTACCCCTCACCGGGGGACCCTTGTGTCGAGTTACTAGCAATAGAGGTTCAGGCTAAGCGACCTAAGAGCTATGCCACCTCTCAATCCGGTGAAGCAGTCAAGGCCAGCTTCTCTGGCCAATCTGTGTAGTTCGTCAATAAAAAATCCTCCGGGCCCACCCAGGGTACCGGAGGATGGTTAATAACTCGATTCCCCGCGTTAACAAAAAAAAAGTTGGACGAATATAACTCAATATCACGTCAACCGATTCCGATGATTCATAATTTATTGGAAGGGATGTGGTTCAAAGGTAGTTTGATGACATTTTTGTTAGGTTAATTATATCCGTGAGCAAAAATAAAGGGTCGGTTGAGAAAGTTTGAATATCTCGGAAGATGAAGACGTTAGCTAATTGAAATCAATTGTGCATGATGGACAATTAAATATCCTTAAAGTAAAATAGCCGAGCTCTAGAGTCGTGGTAGCTCAGTAGAGCCGTGGTAACTCAGTGTCCGTGCGGCTGGCTCAAGTTGCGTAGTACGCTAGCAACCCGAGTTCGATCCCCGGTGCCGGCACCAATAAATTTGTTGTTGCAATTTTATGTGCTGATTTACCACGCGCTCGGCGGTGAAGGAAAATATCGTGAGGAAACCTACATGCCTTAGAAAAATTGTCTACGACATGTGAAGTCTGCCAATCCGCATTAGGGCCGCGTGGCGGACTATGCCCTTATACTCTCTTTACAGAGACGGCCTGTGCCCAGCAGTGGGACATGTATAAAGGCTGTAACTTTAACTTTTTAACTTTAAAGTAAAATAAAATATTTTGGCCACACTTACCATATGGAGGCAACACTAATTATTAAAATTTAAATAAAAATAAAATTTAATGAAAATATACTCTGTATTATCCAAGTTTACGTAAGATAACCTTTTTTCAGTTAAGTTTGTTTTTTAATGAAATATAAATAAATCAATAAAAATATTTTATTTTAAGGATATTTAATTGTTTATCGTTCACTATTTATTTTATTTAGCGTCTATATCTTCCGAGATATTCAAACATTTTTTAAATGACTCTATATTCCGACCATTTATTTCTGCTCACGAGTGTAATTCTAGTTCGTTATATTCCTACGATAATTCTGAAATACAAAAAAGAACTAAAACTACAAACTGGAAACTTATAGGAATCATTTCACGTCGATGATTGTACCTTTCATTGTTATTTAGTGAACAGTTAGGCGATCTCGAATTTAACGACCGCACCACGAGGTTAAATACAGTTTTACGAGTGCGAATCGAGTTGTTTGTCGCGGTTGCGAGCTATCTAATCACTTCGTCCAGTATTCCGCCCAGAAGTCTCAACTTTATTATCGCTCGCACACTATAAAATAGACTTGTGAGAAACTCAACTAACTCGAAAATAAGTTTATCGTCCGATAGATTGGTTATTTAGCTGGACGTCTGTTCGGTGCGAAAAGAAACGTAGACCGCAAATTGACTTATTTCTGATACTACTTTGGCCCGCTTACGAGCGACATAAATCTATGCGAAACTATGCTTGAATAAAAATCACGAGTTTCTTTTATCTTTTTCATAGGAAATTTAAGGGATCACCGTCGCCTATGAACATCCATAACACCGGAGGAGCTACAGCTTTGACGCATTGAGAAGGGAGTAGGCTCGTTTCCTGAAAGTCCCCAAATCGTTTAGTTTCGGATACACTAGTGATAGTTGATTGCACAGGTTAAAACATTAAAGATAACATTTTAGAAATTGAAGACATAAATAGTCTATGTTCAATTTATGGTGTATTATATATTATATACTAGCTGATCCAGAAAACCAGTTGTTTTGCCATATATATTATTTCTAGTTTCTATTTGGGTAATGTTACTGTAAACGTCGACTGCTTATAAAAATAAATACACCCTATAGAGACATATTTTCGATTCATTATTCTGTATCTTAGCAAATGTACTAATTTCGCCATTAAAAATGGGGGTTTATGGTAGATGAGTGAAAATTTTGTATTGTATGTATTTTTAGACATAGACAGAGACATTTATTTATTGGCATCACAATACAAAAACACATCACAGACTGAATATAACACACATTAAAAGAATGAAAAATAGACAAAACATAGTTAAAGTTACACGGACAAATAATCCAAAACATATGATGCCAATATCGGACACCGTCTCAGCATATGCTGTCACAAGGATGCGACAGCGCTGATTTTCAGCGGTGCCCGGGACTACCTAAAGACGTGCGCGCGCAATACTACCTTTATATGGAATTTATACAGACAGTAAGAGCCAAATCATAAATGAAATGGGGTGGACCACCCTTATCACTTAAATTAAAGTTACAGCCTTTTTTATATATATAATATCTATGTCCCACTGTTGGGCGCAGACCTTCTCTGTAAAGTTATAAGGGCATAGTCCATTACATGTAGGTTTTCTCACAATGTTTTCCTTGACCGTCGAGCGCGTTGCAAATCAGCACATAAAATTGCAACAGCAAATTTATTGGTCACCAAGGATCGAACTCGCGTACTATGCAACTTAAGCCCACCGCCCAGACACTGAGCTATCACGACTCTTATCACTTAAGGGTATGAAATGTACATTGTTTTTAGGAGTTTTGCTACATACACTGTGACACGATAATTTTTTATATTAGATTTGGTATATTATGGTATTGAATATGCAAGATTTAATAAGAAAAGTCGTTGAGGTTCTTTAAATATTGTTAATTCAAGCCAATATTTTAGTATTTCACTATCGACGGAAAGTTTCCTGACCCCTGTCAACAAATTGTGAACCCACATTTTTTGACACGCCAACGTAGACCCGTCGAGTCTCCCGTGAACCCCTAGAGGTCCACCTGGAACACTTAGGAAACTAACGTGCTAGACTATATTTTAGATTAATACAATAAAATTGGCAGAAGTCATTTTTTTTTGTTAACGCGGAGGAATTCATTTTACAAACCATCCTCCGGAAACCTGGGTAGGCCGATGTCGCCTTCTTTCCGGGTCCACCTTGGCGGACGACAAAGGCCCCCACCCTTGTCGCCCAGTGAACCCGAGGCCCCTTTTAATCGCCTTCTACGACAGGCAGCGGATACCGTAGTCTTATTCTTATCCCATAACTACAGGGCTGAGGAGTCATTGGCCTTGCCTAACCTGTTGTATTTAAATAGCACTCTATAAAGACCCATTAAATTATCATAATCGAGCAACGGCGTGAATATATTATATACTCGTATTCTATATAGAGTCTTAAGTAATAAAGTTTTATATTTAATAAAATATTTTCACGTCTATGAATTATGGTACAACTAAACGCCACGTGGAATACGAATGGATTGATTCAAATGGGGACCGTGACATTATAGAATATCACATATATTTTCAGCCTACACGTGCTTTATTATTAACCGACTTTAAAAAAGGAGGAGGTTCTCAATTCGTCTGTCCTCCTCCTCGCGTCGGTTTCCTCAATGCTAAGGGTCGTGACCATCTCGTGGGAACAGTTTGGTTTTAGTGATCCGTCGCCATTTTCCTCTATCTGCAGCCGTGCGCAGAGCATCGCTAACCGACGTGCCTAGAGTGGTGCGGATCTGGTCAGTCCAACGTGTCGGGCTTCGACCTCGCGGTCTTGTCCCGTCAATTTTACCAGTCACAACTAGCCTTTCTAGGTTATTGCTGTTTTTCTGGCAATATGACCAAAGTATTCCAGTAATTCGTCTGTATGTATTTTTAATTTTTTATCTCATAACTTTCGACTGGAAGAAAGCTGGTGCTTCCCAGGTGGCCCTATTTATTGTCCCATTAATTTGGTTCAATTCTACACAATAGCATCTATGAGAAAACCGTATAAGTCGTATTTTTGCATTAAGTTTGTGCGCGACACATGGACGATTAACTCAATATCACGCCAACCAATTTCGACGATTTTTTAAAAAAACAAGAAAACTAGCAATATTTCTTTTTTTTTCAGAAACATTATTAACATTCTAGACAACCATTCCAGCTAAGCTTACGCTTGTGCTAGGAGATGGTTCATGTCAATAGTCGAATGGCGGATTCGAACCTACGACCATACGATTCGCAGACCGTACCCTGAACCATTTGACTATTGACGCTTCAGTATTGAGAAAATTCATTTAATATTAAAAAGGATGTAATTGAAGAGTATTTATATGAGAGTTAAGTTAGATTCTGATTAATTATATATCGTAATATTACTGTTACATATGTTAAATGTACCTTTATGTATTGTTAATAATGTTTTGTTCTATACCGCTCACCAATAGATGGCGCTGTGCAGATTTAATACATACTATTGAGTGCTTACATAAAGATGATATCGCTGCATTGATTATTTAAAAAAAAAGGCCAAAAACAAGTTAAGTGAAGTGTTAAAGTGTCTTTCAGTGAAATCCTTCTCCCCAAGTTAGTTTAAATTTGTACATGTATCCTAAATATGTGTTAAAAATAATACATTCGACGAAAAGTACCTTTCTACACGACTGTACTCACGCGTGTTACGTCCTATATCAAGTCTAGTTCAATTGTGAAGATTTATCGGGTTGGTGCATTAATGTAACTCAATGATGTGCTAAAGAAGAGACCATGAAAAAGGAACCAAAATGCGGATTATATTATATTACACTGTGTGCGGAATTTATTTATTTATAGTAGTTACGACATTAAGATAAGTTTACTATTACGACCGCTACGTGTAATGGAAAGTAGATTAAAGTATCGTTTTGGCCATCTCATGGTCCCTTCTGATCTTTTAAATTATCCCAAGCGCTATTATAACTGTCATAATGAACGTCACGATTTGTTGATTCAGATAAGTCACTATGGTTTTCCGACGTCATACCGCTGACATCTCTCACACAACTATGTGCCAACATTTATGCTGTTATATTTAAATCTAATACTGTAGATCATTAGCAATTGAATTGTAGTCGAACGGTGTTAGCTCAGTGTCCGTGTAATCGCTTCAACTTTCATAGTACGCTAGTAACTCGAATTCGAAATCGAAGAAATTCGATACATTTTAAAATTTGATATAAGCGTTTTCAATCCGGAAATTTTGATGTTAAAGATGCATGGCTCTGGTCGCTATTACGAATAAAATGGATGGTATTTTTGTAAAAGTGGAGCAAGATATATCAGTATCGGCATATCAGTAATTACGACATAGCTTTAGAACTGGAAATTGACCAAAAAAAAGTTTTGGGGCATTTGAAAAAAACTGGGTACACAAAAAAGCTGAATATTTGGGTACCTCACGAGCTCACTGAAAGAAACGTAATGAATGAATGTCCCCAACTAAAAATGGCAAAAAGTTATCAAATAAAATGGTATCTACATGCTTTAGTTAAATGTAAAGAAACTTTTTCCCCAACCTTTTATTTGCCAAACATGATTTTCAAAAGAAAAAATTCCGAGCAAAGGACCGATCATCCAGGTCCTATGTTTAAAAATGTATACAAAGTTTTCTCTTCACATATTGATATAATAGACATGCACAAGTCCCAATAAAAAATTTACACGATGCATGAAATTGGAGAATGCTGAGATGACATCTTACATATCTCTCAATTTAATATTAAAAATAGAAAATAGCTCGGCGCGAACTCGACAATGCTTTCGAGACACAAAATACCGAACACATTCGTGGACACGTATGTACGGGATCAGTACAAAATAGAGGGAGAAATATTCCATTACATTCCTTGGCAAAACTACGCCAAACTCAATTTGCGCTGCCAGAAATATTGGGATAGGAATCTGTCAAGACATACCGAATGTATCCAGAATTGCTGAGATAGTTTGTTTCACATCTAGAATGATGCAAATATTACTAATGAAGCCGCCGTCTGTAATTGATTTTCTATTTTTTATTCGAACTACCGACCATCCAATACTGAGCCTTTTTAGCCGACTTAAAAAAAGGAAGAAGTTCTCAATTCTTTTAAGTTTCTTTATTATTTTCGGCACTTTTGGTCAAAAACAACTTGTTAAAAAGCTTCGATTTACGCATTATCGATAATAAGGACTGTTTGGTGACAAAATAAAGATCGAAAAAAAATTCGTCCGTATTTTTTTTTACGCTCATTGCCTCACAACTTTCGTGCTCTCTGAGAGCACAATGCAGAGGGGCTCCGGTGCGTTCCACTGGAGATCCCAGAGCCTCTCACCATGCACCGAGGAAGGGCCACCGGGGGTTTTAGTGGGTAAGAACCCTCATAACTATTTCTGGGGAAAGGCGGGGTTATGTGGGATTAAAGATTTTCCCACGTCAACAAAAAAGAAATGATTATTATGCGACAACGGTGGAGCATTTTGTGGCTTTGGTCGGCGCGGGCCCTATATAACTTATCCGGGGGAACGTACGCGGTTAGGTACGTTCCGACAAGTAAAAAAAGGCGATGGTTCACCTACACAGGCGAATGGTGCATTCCAACCTACAACCTTACGCTTCGCAGACCATTACTAGACTATTGACGCTTATCTCTGTCTCTGCTTCGCTCTGTCTATACCATTTGGGTTAAATGAACATGCCTAGTTTTTATTTATAATTTAAACTTCAACGTAAACCGTAAATGTAAATCATACTCGTGTTTACAATTTATTTATACACAATGATATAGAGCAGACAGCGATTTGACGGCATTCAAATATAAATATTGACAACCCAGTTTAGCATCTGACGCAGCCAGCTAGACCCGGAGCCGAATTATTCTAGTCGTCGAAGTCTAGCACTTATAAATCCAAGTCTCATAAAAACAAAGAGATTACAAATAGACTTGCTCGCATTTCACTGTTACGAAATAGAATTAATCAGAACGTAACCAGTTCGATTTGGTCATGAAACTACCCTTGAAGTACATCGTTACCAATTAAAAATGAATCAATGAATCATCTGAATATGTCGCCTTACGAAAGTCGTCATGTATGGGTATCATAATGAAAAACTATGGAATATAAAAAAAAAAAAAAACAATGAAATCGGTTGCCGTGATATTGAGTTATTCGTCCATTTGTCACGCACATACTTACTGCAAATTTAAGACTTATATGGTTTTCTTATGGATGCCATTGGCAGAATTGGACAAAATTGAAATGGTGGTTTCACTGGAAGCACCAGCTTTTAAATAAAAAAGAATCATCCAAATCGCTTCACCCAGTCGAAAGTTATGAGTCAACACCGATAGAGGTTCAGGCTAAGCGACCTAAGAGCTATGCCACCTCTCAATCCGGTGAAGCAGTCAAGGCCAGCTTCTCTCGCCAATCTGTGTAGTTCGTCATAAATAAAAATGAGTTAACAAAGATAAAACATACAGACGTATTGAGAAACTCTTTCTTTGAAGTCAGTTTTGAAGCATTGATACGGCTTGCGAATCGTAAGGTCGTGGGTTCGGATCCACCATTGGACTATTGCCGTGAACCATGTCCTAGCACAAGCTTAAGCTTAGTTGGAATGGTTAACAATTGTTAGTAATATTTCTGAAAAAAAAAAGGAAAAAAGAAATATTGCTAGCTTTCTTTTAAAAAAAAATAGCTTTCTATTTTGTAATATTCCTACGATAATTCGGATTCTTTGTATAAAGAGCGTTCGCATGCAATAGCTTATAAATGAATGTTTGAATCAATTTGAAGCCTTTTTCGTATTTACTCGTAAATATACTTCCTTGACCTTAAAATCGAACCGCAGAGTCACTAGGCTATCACAGCAGTTCCTGTTTTGAAAATTGTTAATTACATCATGTTACGTGTGACGACGAAATTTGTTCGTCCTTAATATAGAGAACAGTCATCGCAGTTATTGTAAGACAACTGACGGTATTTTAAAAAGTAGGTTAACGATCGATGTTAAGAAACGATTTTGAACAACGCAAAATCGATGTTGTACATTCGATTATTTCTTCTTTTTAATAATTACGATGCGCGATCACTTTTAATTAAGTTATACGAAAGGGACCGAGGATAGAGTAGTGTTGCTAGTTAGATATAATATAAATAGATATAATATATACGTATATATTATACAAATATATATATATATAGACGTGGTATCTTCGTGTCCGGGCGGTTGGCTCAAGTTGCATAGTACGCTCAGCCTTGTAGTTCTGGGCTCTCAAGAATAAGACTACGGTATCCCCTGCCTGTCGTACAAGGCGACTAAAAGGGGCCTCGGGTTCACTCGGCGACAAGGGTGGGGGCCTGCATCGTCTACCAAAGTGGACCCGGGAAGAAGGCGACATCGGCTGGCCCGTGTCGGCTTGCGCTGCGAGGGCAGAGTAACCTCCCCCGGGACGTGCTCTCCTTGAGCACAGTGGCTCCGGTGCGTTCCACGTGAGATCCCGGAGCCCCTCCTCATGCACCGAGGAAAGGGCCACCGGGGAGGTTTTAGTGGGTAAGAACCCCACGTAACCGCCGCCTTCCCCCCAGAAGGCGGGGTATCTTTCTGAAGATTTCCTCCCCGTCAACAAAAAAAAAGTTGCGTAGTACCGAGTTTGATTCCCGGTGCCGGCACCAACAATTTTTTCTTGTGAAGTCTGTCAATCCGCACAAGGGCCGCGTGTCGGACTATGCCCTTATATAGGAAAAAGGGCAAACGACCTAACGGCTCACTTGATCTTAAGTGATCACCCGAAGAGCTGCAGGTCCAAGTAGAATAACTCAAGGTAGATATGGTCTTTATTTCATCGTCTTCTTAAAGTTCCCCTCCGACTAGCGAAGGTTGGCAGTCAGTTCGCCATATTTCTCTTTGTCTATTGAGAGGTGAGATTAACGGGCGGTCTTTCCTTTCACTGTATTATAATAATTACATTGTCTTGAGCATAGGCGTAAGGTAGCTAGCCTTTCAGTTTTCTAAAGATTGCATTTTGGAGAGTGTGCTCAGGAACTACATGATCTAATTCCCCAGCCCCGCTCCACCATCGGACTTCTAGACACTGCAGGATTTCATCTTTTTGTTGTGAACATCCCTCAAACCCGAACGAAGCGCTTTGCTTCGTCAGTCATTATTCGTACAGCAAAGGACTGGAATAGTTTGCCTGCGTCTATCTTTCCTTCCGATTACAATGTGGATGTTTTCAAGAGTAGAATGAATAGGCATTTACTAAGCTAGTGCGCCTTACCATCCAGGACTGCATTTCCACATCGTAGTCCAGCACTTGCTGAGAAAGTATAAAAAAAAATTGTGAAAATAAAATTTACGGCAATAAAACAATACGTTATAGACTTATCTCTATGGTCGATGAAGGTCCCAGTTTGTGAAATTTGGACATAGAGCCATCGCTTAACATCATAAAAGGCAATTTCAACCAGTTAATATTATTTCGCAAAATTTAATTTATGTATTGCGAATACATTTGAATACAGAATCAAACATAGTATGCAAATTTTATCTTAGTTCTTTATACAATAATAACTTCGTTATTTGTTCGAAATTGTGTTGAATATACAAATGGAATTTGCTCAGACGTTATTCGTCGGTTTTACGTGCCCGAAGGCCATGAAAAATTTTGTCATGTAAAGTTTCCTCTATTAAGGTGCATGTCTGAGATATATGAAAATTCAGAAATTCACCAACCGTTATGTACATACAGCAATATCTATTTTTAGAAAACCTTTACACTTAGTAAAGATAAGGGTACATTGACCGGACTTAATGCCTTTTTGCTGCTGCTAGCATTCTTTAAATAAAATGTCTATTTACACTTTGAGAGTGAAGTCGATTGAAAATGGCATTAAATAGATGTCCATGAAATAGCAACCGACCGAGACGTGGTTCATTGGATCGGAATGCTTACGTATCACGTAACCGTCCAAACCGAGGTTACCTCTCAACGAGGGAGTTACTAGCAATAGAGGTTCACACTTAAGCTTCTAGTGATTGGATTCAAACATCGCAAAACAACTGCGTACCATCCAGCGTGTAACGGGTTAGCTGGCTAATGTGCTCGTCATAAAAACAGTAATTCTCTCTCTATCTATCTTTACTAACCTGTAGCTCCTTCTCAACTTCCCTTCGCCACACCTGACCACACTCATAACTCATTCGCCAGCTAACTCCACAAATCAAGCGAGCGTAAAGACTTTTTACTTCAAAGAAAGTTTTACTTCAAAGGTAAAGTAAAAAAGGGAAGTACCAGCTTTCGAATAAAAAAGAATCATCAAAATCGGTTCTTCCAGTCGAAAGATACGAAGGTAACAGACATAAAAAACAACATATAGACAAATTGAGAATCTCTTTTTTTGAAGCCACTTTGTAAATATGGTCACCGTACACGTCAAGAATTAGGGAGCGTTTGTCTTGTAATATAATTGAAGATGCAAGAGGGGGCCCCAGTTTTTATTGGTAGCTGAATCGGTTTATAGATGCTATTAGAACGAAATCTGCCGAATGAAATACTGAGAATAGTCAGGTGAGATGAAACAGATTGTTCATTGAGTGC
This sequence comes from Meandrusa payeni, assembly GCA_029286785.1. NCBI lineage: Eukaryota > Metazoa > Arthropoda > Insecta > Lepidoptera > Papilionidae > Meandrusa > Meandrusa payeni. Next base: position 1,673,573 of record JAGSMX010000023.1, read on the forward strand.
TAATTAATTTCGCGCGGATGTCGGCGCGTCGGGAATTTTTCGCCTCAAGAAATGTACTCCCGATTTAGCTACAATTCGCTCTGTCAGTATAATTTAATTTGTTGAATAATTTTTGAAAAGTTTAGTTAGAATAGTTTAAAAACGAATCGACTTTATTTAAATTATCTATCAATGTAGTGGAAGCGTAAAGTAGATAATTATGTACTGCTATATACTATAAGTAAGACTGCAGGGAAAAGACGGAAATATGCCGTTTGCTATATAGAAGCTCCCTCACGGTTTCGCACAAATGTCTTTCTCTTTCTCCGGAGGCTACCTGTACAATAGGCTTGATAAAATTCTTGACCTGTTCCCGCTAAATAAGAAAAACTGTAAAAACAAAATATCTGATTGGTTAAAATCCTTAAACTATAAAGAAACGGAAAATATAACACAAGTTAATACCTAAATATTAATCAGTTTCGGCATATTTTGTAGGTAAAAAATAACAAACACATTCATACACACACATGACACGTAACAACAATTATATATCTATATTCCTTCTTTTATATATATGCATGTATATATATATATATATACCATTATTTATTTGTTGTTAAAATCGGTGGGGTTTAGGCCTGCTGATCCATCACACAGGCTCGTTCCTAGTTTGGACACCAGTCCCCCGCCATAATTGTAATTTAAGTAAGTTGTTATTGAAATTATTGTGGAAAATATAAATGTTTGTTTGTTTGTTTACTTATATAGACAAGGCCGGATTTAGAGGACTTGTCCGAGGCATAAAAGACGAACTGACGACAAAATCATTGCTTATTTTGTTTGAAAATACAATGATAAAACATTCTCCAATTAGTTCAATGACTAAAGTTGAAATGAATGAAAAAAATAGTGAAAATTTTAAATTTTTTAAAAAGTTTCCAAGGCTCCATTGTGGCGGCTAAATCCGGCCCTGAACATAGGTACAATCATCATAATCACCCACGCTCACACACTCATACAGACATACGCACACTGATACACACGAATAATAATAATAATACAACTTTTTTACTTTTTATTTTCTCCATACCTACAATATGATATATATTACATATGAAATATTTGTAAATATATTATATGTAATACTTTTTACACATGTTTTGTCTTTTCATAATATATATATGTATATATATATATATATATATATACACCTATATTATATGTATGTATGTTTGGATGTAAATATTTATTATCAGTATTTAAGTATATCTACTTTTCATAAACTCCCGCCGCTTCTTTTATTATTCCTCTCCATCCAAAGGTTGCCTGGAAGAGATCGCTTTTAGCGATAAGGCCGCCATTATTTATGTATTTTAATTATATTTTCTTTTTCTTTTTTTAATTTTAGTTAATAAGTGTAAACAATAAAGAGTTTATAAATAAATAAATAAATAAATACAATTTAAGTAAAAAAAATATATAAAAACATCTACAAATTTTTTGTTAGTATTATTAGTTTTTGACTTATTTAATAGTAGTGTTAGTTGCACTTGTGCAAATATGGACCCCTTTTTGGGTGAACGCCTCCTCCATGGATTTGGATGATGGTATCGATACAGTAAGCAAAGAGTGGATGACAATAGGCAGGAACAGAATTGCCTCGAAGACACACGAATCATACAACAAACAAAAGCAATCTGACAATAAACAGATACTTGACATAAATTTAAGTTTTTTTTTAATGGTTTTCTCATGTATGCCAGTGTTAGAATTATTAAAGACGAAATTGGGAGTACACTAGAAGCATGTGTTCAAATAAAAACAGAATCATTACGGTTCACGAAGTTGAAAGAGTCGAATTGAGAACCTCGTCTTTTCTTGAAGTCGGTTGTAACAAACCCACTACACGCCAATTGGGAATCGAATGTTAGACTACAAGGTTCCTATGTTTTTTTTCAATGAATAAATGAAGAATCATCAATCCGATGTCATCACGGGACATTAACATATTGTAACTTCAAAACATAAGTGATACAGTGATGATATTAGCTTTTCTTAGTAATGATTTATTTTCTGGCGTCAATTCAAACAAATTTCTCAAAGAGCATTGATAATGAAATTTATAGAGCGCAGTAATTTACTAACACAGTCTCTTTTGATGAGAATTTCTGTTATTTAATAACCTTTGATAAATATTTAACGACATTACTCAATCATTATGTGAGTGAACTTCGTGGAATTTTACGTTATGCAAACATTTATAAGAAAACGTTAATGCAGGAAAGTAGCAAGTCACTTATTAGAAATGAACACATCGACGCTGGAATGCAAAAACGTAGTAAGTGACACATATGGCCATTTTACTATTTTACGTCGTTGGAATCAGAAAAAAAAGACGCGTCGAATGATATATGACTTGTAACAATTAGATGAGAAATAGCGAAAATTTTAAGATTGACAATTCTCTTTTATTTTTTGTACCGTAAAACGATTTTCTTTTAGGAAAACTCTAGGTTAATGCCGTGGTACAATACTTATTTAGCAAAAAATAATAAATATTGTGTCCTAAAACGACAGCTCTAGGTCCACACAAACACGAAAGTTATAATTTTTTTTTAAAGTTGAAATGTTTTTCAGCTCTGGTGAACAATTTCATTTTTGTAGGTTACTACATTGTCGACATTAAATTATGCCAATTTCCTTCTCTCAGCCCGGGTTGGCTGGTAAAGAATGTCACCAGGGAATTAAGTCCGCCTTTGTGTACGTCAGTTGTTATGGTGTTACAATAATTGTAAATAAATTAATAATATTTATTATAATTATCATGATAGATTTTTATTTTTATAACTGGCACTTTAAGTGAAATAAAAGTATTTTTGGAACGAACTTCGTTATGGGGCGTTGTGGAGGGAAAACGTCCGTAACGTTAAATAAAAGCGTAAGATTCTTAATGTCATCTGGTTTATATAGATGGCGCTTTTATTAATTATATATCTTTGTAAATAAAGGTGTTAAGATAATTTTGTAGTTTTTTTTAATTTTTATGGAAAAAAGTCATAACAAAATGGGTATATTTTTAATAATTATTTTTTTATACCTTGAATAGAACTTGAAATTAATATTTTTATAATAAAAGGTTTTTATTCTAAAAAATGATAACAATTTTTTTCACAAATATTATTAACCAGATGGTTCGCTTCAATAGTTTAATAGTTATAGACGACAAATTTTTAACAAGATAAAAAAATTACCTGCTAAAATGTGATCTGATGTCACAGTGAAATTACTTTTACAAGTTTAATTGCGGTTCAATCTTTATTTCTCAACGTTTCGAACACTTTACAATGGTTACCATGACTACTGTAAGATTATACCACAATTTAATCGCTTAAAATAAGTTTTGTTTTACAATAATGTCAGTATATTTCGTTATAAATGCTACTTACATTCTTATTAACCATTCCATTCCATTAAGCTTAATCTCGTACTAAGAGATGGTAAACGTTTATCGTCGAATGGTGAATTTGAACCTGCGACTGCTTCTCAGACCGTATCCTAAACCATAAGGCTATTGACGCTTCTTCCAATTTAATTTTAAAAACTACCCGTAAATAAACAAAGAACGTGAGAGCTTAGGGTTTTTTTAACACAAAAATAAATATCTTGTATCTATCGAAGCAGTAAAAACTGTAAGAATTTTAAAAAAGATATTACATTGCGCTTTTGTTTTAGAATGATGTGTTTATTTTAGTTATAAAATTTTCGTTATTTCTTTTTCTTAATTTTCATCGAAATGTAATACATACTAAAGTTGGTTATTTTCAATAAATTCTTAAAATAAATAGCCCATAGGCTTACGTTAATTAAATTATAGGATCTACTAGACTACAAAAAATGGAACCATTTATAAGCTAAATAAAACGCTACGATAGCCTAGTGGCTAAGAGCTTCGACTTACGATTTGATGGTCACAGGTTCGAATCGTAGTCTCAAGACTACAAGTCGACCAAATTGTTGTTTTTTAAATACAAAAAAGCTCATCTCTCTGTCTTTCATACTGTGGTTAAAAGTGAGAGCTAATTTTTTGTTCATAGGAAAAGACCACTAAATAATCAGTAAATCCCTATGTAAATTTTTATTTATAAAATGATTTAAATCAATATTACACATGGCAACAATAAATCATGTTCATTGACGTACTGCAAAACAACAAAATGACTATCGCATACTTACGTTCATTAAAAAATTAACAGCGTAAAAGTTTTGCGAGCTCGAGGCACGTTAACACAAATGGTTGTATTATAAACACTTATTAAACATGAGCTTGTAATATAAACCACGTTAAATTATAACGAGATGTTCGAAAACTTTTGCGCGGGAAACTTTCGGGGCGAATGACACAGATCTAAATAACATCCGAACACGGCGCGAGCTGCGCGACTACTGGCAGGGCAGAAATTTCTTACCAAGGAGTTTTCATTATTTTGATCACGCGTAAGAGAGGGCGGGAAAGCCATGTTCGAATTATGAATGTTGTACGCACTTTGTCTATGTCGGAATCTTTATAACCAGTTAACCGTACGCGATTAATTCGGCTATTAGCGAATATTTTTTAATACACCAAGGTTCAAGGCCGATCACTTCGCTTGGATTAGGTCATCCCAGAATCTTTTCGTATAGAAAATTTAGACATAGACATAGACATTTATTTATTGGCATCACAATACAAAACACATCACAGACAGAATATAACACACATTAAAAAATAATGAAAAATAGACAAAACACAGTTAAAGTTACACGGACAAATAAGACAAAACATATTATGCCAATATCGGACACCGTCTCAGCATATGCTGTCGCAAGGATCCGACAGCGCTGATTTTCAGCGGTGCCCTTTATATTTAGCTGGTTCCGGTAGACCTGCAGCCATTTCTCTACCATATTCCCAAAATTCGTTGATCTACTCGTAAATTTGAAATATGCAAGTTTCAACATGTAACAGTAGCTGACCTAAAATATTATCTGCTTATTTAAAGGTAAAGACAAGCCAACTTTTTAGTTCTTCATCATCGAAAGTATATAAATTTTCGTGGACCATTCGAATTGTCCACGACGAAGTAGAATCCTGTCGAATCTCCCGTGGACAACTGAGGGTCCAACTGGAACACTTTGAGAACTAACGATTTAAATCAAAAAGTTGTTCCACCGTTTACGCGCTCGCCTCAAATTGCATAGTAACAGAACCCGGGTTGGGTTTGATGCCGGCACTGATGCAATTGTTTATTCCAATCTTAGGTGAAGGAAATACAGACTTGCAATCTTTGGAGCCGCATGATATACTTTGCTAAGTCCTAAGTGCTAGTGGATCGGAGGCAGGTTCGCGCTTACCGTGCACGAGGCCTAGGGCCTCGCGTACGGATCAGTGGTAGTCATCAGAACAGTGACGAAAAAAGTGCAACTGCACGACAGCGTCCAACAAGTTATAGTGGCGTTATCCCGACACATAGGTATATATTACACAGAAGACTGTGACAAAGGCAACGGCTGCATCAAAAGAAAAAATTAAAAATGGCCACGAGAAACAGGGACGCAGCGGTCGCAGAGAAACTAATAACAATGCAACGGGGCGTCTACGACGAGTGAACCAGAGCATTCTCTAACGCCACCTTCCAAAATCAGGTATATAAAAAAATAATAATAATAACAACACTAATAATAACTGTAGAGGTAGCACTGTTTTTAGCAAAACAAAGTAACCAAATAAAGTACATTTGAAAAGAGCATGGACACAAGTTTGTGGTTGCCCTTTATTCAATTAAAAAAAAAGTGCTAGTGTAACACATATTACTTACTATATTCCACAAACTACAATAATCTGTTTTTTAAATCGTACTTCAAAAGAGGTTATTATCTTAATTCGTGTATATTTTCATTATTATTTTATAAGTGCACTCATGGCTGGCCATCATCATTTACGAACCGATTTTGATGCTTTTCTTGTTTGACAGGGGTTGATTTAATTAGGTGCTATATTAATTTTGTTGGTTTTTGCTATGTCCAGCTAAGAGGGCTGGAATAGCTAGTTAAAAGATAAATTAAAAACATTAATCAATCTGATGTGGTCATGTAAAAATGTGACAAAGTTACATGTAGCTTGGCATCACGTATGCGCTATTTTTTCGTGTCGCAACACTGACTGTTACTTAACGAGCTTTTTATCGCGCTCTGTACGTTGCCGCTAAAAATGTAACAATTTATTTAACATTTCTATCCAGTCCCGTTGCGAGGTTAATTCATCTCTCAACAGCCTAATGGTTTAGGATACGATTTAAGAATCTGAAGGACGTAGGTTCCAATCCACTATTCGAATACTGACGTGAACTATGTCCTAGCACAAGCTTAAATTAAAACGGTTAACAGAAATTTTAGTAATATTTATGAAAAAACCCAACATTCATTTTAAAAAAACGATATCGATCCCGGTGCCGGCGATAATGATTTTTTTTGTTGCAATTATAAGTTCTATGATATTTCTAACTACGATATTTCGTTTGATCGTTCACGTTTAATTTGATATCGTTTTTTTTCTTCGTATATTTTTTTTAATTTTATTTTTTTTACAATACTTGTTTAATTCCAGCAATAATGGCCGTAGAACCGGTCAGACTGAAACGAGTTCTTCAGTGGACACTGCGAAATGGGACACCCTAAGACTAGATGGAGCGACGATGCAGGACGGCTGGCAGGAGCTGGATGAGACTGGCGGAGGTTGAACCGTGGTTGTCCATTTCACAGGTATTTTTTTGCAAAAAATATTACTAACATTCTTGTAAACCAATGCAACTTAACTTAAGCTTGTGCTAGGAGATGATTCACAACATTAATCGAATGGTGGATACGAACCTATGACCTTACGATTAGCAGAGCGTACCATAAACCATTAGGATAGTGACGCTTGTTCCTACTATGGGAACCAGTCCCCAGCCCATTCTTCTTCTTAAAGTGCCTTTTTGACTAGGAAATATTGGCAGTTAATGCACCATAGCTCTCCCTGTCTCTTGCGAGAAGAAACAGCTTAACGTCCTCACAGAAAATAATGTAGGACATTAATGAAATATTTATTTAAAGTTATAAAACAATCACGAAGATATTATAATCTGATTCGACCTGCAGCTCGCAGTATTCGCTAAACTCTGAGCCATAGCCCAGATTATCCCCATACATCACTCTCAACGCCCCAAACGAGCTACCTGTTAAGTATTTCATTTCACAGATCGATCATTTCCCGTCGGCACTTTGTTTCTCCTATCCTTTTACAGTAGCTTCGCTAAAAATAAACATACCATGAAATATGAGCTCACCCCTCGAACCTTGAACCCTTGTATCCCTCAAATGATTTATTACTGCCCCTATTACTTTAATTATTTAGCGTCAGCAGTAGTTTGGTCTAGGAAACGTTTTTTTTTTATTTATTTAATATACAACGTTTATTACAAGTGTACATATAACTCAACTTAAGTAACCTTTTTTTTTTGTTAACGGGGAGGAAATCTTCAAAAAGATACCCCGCCTTCTGGGGGGAAGGCGGCGGTTATGTGGGGTTTTTACCCACTAAAACCTCCCCGGTGGCCCTTTCCTCGGTGCATGATGAGGGGCTCCGGGATCTCCAGTGGAACGCACCGGAGCCCCTCTGCACTGTGCTCAAGGAGAGCACGTCCCGGGGGGGAGGTTACTCCCTCCCCCCCTGTGCCCTCGCAGTGCAAGGCTACACGGGCCAGCCCATGTCGCCTTCTTCCCGGGTCCACCTTAGCGTACGACAAAGACCCCCACCCTTGTCGCCCAGTGAACCCGAGGCTCCTTTTAGTCGCCTTCTACGACAGGCAGGGGATACCGTAGTCTTATTCTTGAGAGCCCAAAACTACAGGGCTGCGGGCCGGTCTGCCACCGGCCCGCCTGCGCCATCTCCTAACGGAATCGGCCCTCTCCCGATCCCGTTCGGCGGTCTTAAACTTAAGTAACCTAACTTATTAATAAGATTAATTCCTTACTTCTTATTTAAAAATCCCAGGTGTCTGTTAGGAGCGTTGCTGGAGTTTCTTCGGCCACTTCTTCTCCCAGCGCCAACGCTTCCCGAAATGGCACTCAAAGTTAGTTCAGTTTGTCCCTTAGATTTATCCGTGAAATAGCAACCGACCAAGTCATGGTCTCTTGTAAACTCTCATTAAATTACTCTAGAAGTACATCGTTTCCGAGATTCAGAATATGTATTTTAAGTTATGCTCCTTTAAAAAAATCGTTTATAGGTATTAGACGGATACTTCGGATATAACTGAGTATGTCCTTGCGTAGTGGGTTATTAACGCTGTAATAGCAACCAACCGGCTTGTGGTTCGGCCCTCTCGAGCGCCCTCGGATCGGAATGATAACGCATAACATAGTAACCGTCCAAGCCGAGGTTACCCCTCACCGGGGTACCCTTGTGTCGGGTAACTTGCGATAGAGGTTCAGGCTAAGTGACCTAAGAGCTATGCCACCTCTCAATCCGGTGTAGATCGTCAAAAAAAAATATTTACGAGCTGAAAACTTTTGAGTGCGTTCCCCATTGTAATTATTAGGTCTTGTTTCACACGCAGCTTACATGGAACAGTTACTCTAGTGGTATAACTGTTAGAAACTACATATAAATCGTAACTGATACATTACAATTGTCAAAAATCAACTTTAACATAATAGAAATAAAGTCAAACTTTCCATTACAGGTCATTCAAAAGTCATATCCATAGATATTCCCACTTTTAGACCAATGTCCCCAAATAAAAATACACGGCCCGGCAAGAAAAACACATCATAAAATTATAAGGATAACGAGCAATGCGGGCGTAAATCATTTTTATGCCTCTATTTACTTTGACCCAGTAAAATTAATATTTCCCTTACGGATTAATTTCTTTTCGCATAGGTGAAGCTCGCCTTGCTGGTTATCTCTGCTCGACGATTCCTTAGTTATCAAATATATTGACGAGTTAAAACAAACACAGAGTTTAAATCAAACATTAAACGCCACTGCGCGATTTTTTATGACGAACAACACAGATTGGCCAGAGAAGCTGGCCTTGACTACTTCACCGGATTGAGAGGTGGCATAGCTCTTAAGTCGCTTAGCCTGAACCTCTATCGCTAGTAACTCGACACAAGGGACACCTCGTCTTGGACGGTTATTATGTTACGCGTAAGCATTCCGATCCGAGGGTACCCGAGAGGGCCAGAACATTACCCGGTCTGTTGCTATGTCACGGATAATAACCCACTACGCGAGAACATACACCGTTAATTCCGAAATATCTGTCTAATACCTATAAACGATTTTTTTAAACTAGCAATACTCGTAACATATATTTTGTATTTCAAGAGTAATTTAATGAGAGTTTGGTTAAAGTTAAAATTACAGCCTGTATATATATAATATATATGTCCCACTGTTGGGCGCAAACATTCTCTGTAGAGAGAGTATAAAGGCATATTACGCCGCGCGGCCCTAGTGCGGATTGGCAGATTTCACATGCTTTAAAAAAGTTTCTAAGACATGCAGGATGTTTTCCTGCACCGCCGAGCGCGTGGTAAATCGGCAGATAAAATTGCAACGATAAATTTATTGGTGCCGGCACCGGGGATCAAACTCGTGTTGCCAGCATACTATGCAACTTGAGCCAACCGCCCGGACACTGAGCTGCCACGGCTAAGAGTTTGGTTACGTTCTGATTAATTATATTTCGTAATATCCCTACGATAATTCGGGAATACAAAGAGAGCGACCTCGCGTAATAGCGTCCGCGTCTAGGACGGTACAATGTTTCATTATAATTGTTAAAAGCTGTATGAGACTCGAACCCCGATTATCGGCGTTTCGGAACAGGGACCGAAGGCGATAGACCACGCCAATCAAGTAAAGGCGTTGGCGACATCTGCGAAGGCGAAGTGTTGAAGCTTTAAGCTAACTCTTTTATAAACGAAGGAAATGTAACAAATAATATGTAAAAATCCAATTAAAAGGCACGGACGATCGGTCCGTGGAAAAGCAGTAAAAATAAATAAAAAAACCCCGACTATCATAAGTCGAATGCTCGGCCACTAGGTTAACACTGTTTGAAGAATATCATAAATATATAAAGATAAAAGGAAGCAATAATTATCACTCCAACAGAAATAACGTTCATGTTTATTAGTTAAAAGTATATGAGTCCAAAATAGTTTATCGGCGTTTCCCTCGAAATGTTAGATTAGTATAAGATATTTTTTATATTTTATTACGAATCCGCACTAGTTTCGCAAAATTAATATTTGACTATAACAAAATATACTTTGGAATGACCCAAAAAATATATGAAATTTAATTAGATATTTAGGCTAACGATATTCTAATGAAGCTGGTCGAGCCGTAATTCAGACTCCTCTATCGCCCTAAAATCGAATATACCGTTCTAACAGCCGAGGTTACTACACAGGGTCCCTTGTGGTTTATTATTCAAAGTAACGGTTTTAACCGGACCACCTTAAAGGCCCGTTACCTCAAGGAAAACTGTCAAAGCTCCAAGCTACCAACATAAAATCCACGCCAATAAAAAACGAGTGAGCTTTAGACCACAAAACTGAAGTTAAACTTCTTTAGACGCCATCTATATGTATATACATATATACACGATAGTTTAAAAGAGAATGAAAATGTGCATGCTATACGGGTTCGCGTAGAAGGTTTTAAAAACAATAAGTTGAAAATTAAAGATAGATTTAAAACAACCCACCACCTCCAGTGGCCCCACCAACCTCGAGGTTATATGGGCCGAAACGCGGGAGAGTACGCGTGGTCTGGCCGTGTGGCCACACACGCACCTTCTTGACTCCTTACAAGTTCTTTATCAATTACTTACTCCACCATTCGCAGCTCTCCTCCTTAAGGCGCTCTACGACACATCACAACGGCTCGCTCGACGGCGCTAGACAACTTTTGAGGTCCTTCTTTTGTGCAAATTCCGAGAACTTGAGAAAGTTGCTCAGAGGAGACCAGATCGCGGAAGTAGACCGGACCATTTAGTAGCCTAGCGCACAAATCATCATACAGTGGGCATGACCAGAGCACATGGTGACGATCCTCTGCAACCTGTCCACAATCAGATCCCCGCTTACTCCCTAAGCTTACTCTCAGTTTACTCCCTAAGTCAAGCGTGCGTAAGTTTTACTTTTAAAAAATCTACCTAACAATTCAATTAGACTTTGTTAATATTTTGATGCAATATACATTGACCTAGGTTGCTTATCGCGAGCGTCAGGAAGTGATCCTAGTTCCCATGATATCAACCAGCGAATTATTCATCAGCTGCATTCGTCCTTGAACCAATTAATTTCCAATTTGCAATTGATTACGTCCTTTGTTACCGCAAATATTGTAATCGCTCCACTATCATGCTAGCCTGATACTTCTAACCTCAATGATATAAAATCTGTCTCATGTAACGAACAGATAATAAATTCCTTACTTGACATTCACATAATTTGTTAAATAACAGAGAATTACACATAAATAAGTTTCAAAAACCTGGGGGAGCACTTTTTTTGTGTATATGTAATCTTCGGGTCAAGACTACAGTTGAAATGGCGACGCGTTGCCACGCTGTAATATGGTGGTACGAAACATGTAATAGGACATCGTGATGCGTCGCTATGTTCATGTGATTAGTCACATAAGTCGCCCATCTCTCTCACTGCACCCAGCACACAGACCTTTGCTGTATACAGTGTTGATACACTGATTAACAGAATTGGGTTGCCTCATTTAAAAAGAACACTGGATTTTTACATAAAATATAATAATTTTATATTTTACTAACTTCAAAAAAAGAGGAGGTTCTCAATTCATCATTATATTTTTTTATAGACTTTAGACTAAGTGACCCGATTTTGACTGGGAAGAAGGCGACATCGGCTGGCCCGTGTTGCCTTGCACTGCGAGGGCGCAGAGAAGGAGGGAGTAACCTCCCCCCTCGAGAAGTGCTCTCCTTCAGCACAGTACAGAGGGGCTTCGGTGTGTTGCTCTGGGGCCCCGGAGCCCCTCGCCATGCAGAGAGAAAGGGCCACCGGGGAGATTTTAGTGGGTAAAAACCCTACATAACCGCCGCGTTCCCCCCAGAAGGCGGGTTATCTTTTTGAAGATTTCCTCCCCGTTAAACAAACAAAAAAAAGATTATTGAATCCTTATTTTATATTGTACCATATTTATTTCCTTTATCCATCTCTTTATATATTATCATTTATTATCTGTACAACATAATGTCCATGTTTCAAGTGCAGCATCCCGCGATGTTTCAAAGAAAACATCCTTACGTAGGCTCCAGACGTGTCGCATAGCAGACATACACGCATACGTGCTATCAGTAATCAGAGTTATTTCAAATATTTCTGCGTCACTTGAGCCAATACCCCGCGAGAAATTACTCACGACTGACAGGCAAATAGTGCACCTCGGGGAATCGAGTCGTACATGAGTTGATATTTAGGTCATCAGCACGTCATCATTCCGTGAACCGGCTCGCAACAGATTGTCGCCGGCGTTCGCGGCGCGATGTTCTAAGAAACAGAACAATTGGAGAATACGTAAATGTCATGCATTTGTTAATTAAATGATTTATCTTCTATATATATAAAGAGAAAGTGTGTGGGAATGTTCCATATAGGCTACGAAACGGCTGGATCGATGTCAATGAAACTTTCAGGGAATCTTCAGATTGACCTGGCGAGTAATCCTGTGAAGTTTGGTGACGATCGAAGCACTCCTCTTTCTTTTGAACTGTCAAATACAGTAGACAATACTTTTATTTACTACGATATTGTATTGCTTTATAACCCAAATGTGTATTGACACATGGATTGTATATATTTATGTCGTTATGAACGATTTTGATGTACAATGGAGTATATTGAAGTATATTAAAGATAATAATTAAGGATTTTGAAGTATTCAAGGTAAGTAATAGCGCCGCGAATGTATCCGTTTACTGATGCTGCTATGTACATGGGTGTAGGTAATGATCTTTACCCGCTCGAAAAGAGAATGAATACGAGGAGAAATGAATAATTTAATTTATTGTGAGAGTTAAATTTAATATTTAATAATTTATGTTCATTGTTTAAATAAAATAAATTGTAGCCCGTATAAGTGGGCTGGGTACGCTAGTTTTTATTACAATAAAGCCCAAAATAAGTTATAAAAATTACAGTGACTCACTCACTCTGCCCAATACCACAAAAGTTGTTTCACCATGGCAATAAAAATATATAATTAAACTTAGTAATTGCTTTTATGACTTAAAAAAGTATTCTCGAACACAAGTGAAATAAGATACATACATATAGTTTATAGGTGCTAACGTTAAACTGCCTTGCCTTATAAAAAGGTACATTTTTTTTTAAATTTTAACTGCTTTTCCACGCACTGATTGTCCGTGCCTTTATTGGATTTTTATTTGTTATATTTGCTCCGTTTATAAAAGAACTTGTAGGGAGTCAAGAAGGGGCGTGTGGAGCCAGACCACGCGTACCCTCCAGCGTTTCGGCCCATATAACCGCGAGGTTGGTGGGGCCATGGGAGGAGACGTCGAGATGACCCGTATGATGAAATTAAACCCTGTATGTACCATGTTCTGCAAATTAAATATTCTATTCCATTCTTTTTCTATTCTTAACCTGCGTCAAATCACACGTTAAATTTTAAAAAAATGACTGCAATAGCAAGGAAGAGAGAGATATTACATATAGCCACTCACACTTTAATAAAGAGTTGGTAGACGGATTCGGCTGGATTAGGAAGCATTCGGAATACTCCACGATAACTTTTTGTTAAATTCCACGTGGATGAAGTCGCGCGCACAGCTAGTCTAATATAAAATAAACATCAAAGCCTATAAGATGACATATGTAATTACCTTGTGCTTAATTCTGAAAGTGAGGGGGGGGGGGTAAATAAATAAGATAGTGTCTTGGCAAAGTTCCAGAGTGCGAATATTACAGTGAGGAGATATCTGTCATCATTTCTAACTTCCTTATGCTTTTGGTACAAATGTTTCTTCTTTTATCAATGACATACTGTGCATTTCAATCTAAAATTTATTCAGTGAATGTCAAATTATGTATTTATGTGTCAAAGTACGAGTACGTTGTGAAGAGGGCTCTTGTTAACCCAGATATGAAGAAAAACAGAGAACAAGAAAGAAGGACTTGCAACGAGCTCAACTGGAGGTACAGACAACGCAAGACCGACTGTCATTATTATGATTGAACTAATCTAAAATTAAAATAACAATTTAATCCCTTGGATAGTACATTCAGAAAGAAAGACAAAGGCATAAATGATTTACATTACCACATATGACAACTCTGCACTACGCCGTAGCACCTCCTAGAGGAGGAGTTCCTTCCCCAGTGCCCTAGCTGTGCTAAGGCAAAACCCTAAGGGCTCTCGGGTCCACTTTTACGGTGATAAGAGCCCCTTGCCGCCTTTAAACCTGATGAACCCTTTTAGTCGCCTTTTACGATAAGCAGGATGACATAGTATAATTCTCTAAGCCCAAGACAGAATTGCATGAACCCGAGTTTAAGTCTGCTATAAGTATAAACAAATATATTTACTAGTAGAAACTAAAACCGTAATTTATCGTGGGAATATTACGAAATAGAATTAATCAGAACCTAATCGACTTTCATCAAACTACTCTTAAAGTTCATCCTTTCCTATAATCATCTACTAAATCACCTATCAATAAATTATCGATATCGGTTGACGTGATACTGAGTTATTCGCCCATTTGTCGCGCACACACTTAACACTTTAAGACCTATATGGTTTTCTCATGGATGACATTCGGAAGAATTGAAAAAAAAAATTAAATGGGACATTTTAGAAGCACCAGCTTTAAAATAAAAAAAAAGAATCTTCAAAATCGCTTCATGCAGTCGAAAGTTATGAGGTAACAAACGTAAAAAAACAGACTAGTTGAGAACTCCTTTTTTGAGTCGGTTGGTAAAACAAACATTAAATACAAATAATTATATATAGGTTGTCAAATATCTCCCTTCCGCCTTTTGTGTCATGCGGCACCCAAACATCAAGCTTTTTTTTGTAGCCAGCCTTCTGCAGATGGTTTAAAATGGTTTGGTGACTAACTCCCATCTCCTGGGCGATGTCACGAGATGCCACATGCCGGTCTAACTCGATGTAGTCCATGATTTGATCGGTATTTGTCGTCACAGGTCTTCCGCCGGCTGGCTTATCCATGGTGTCGTTTTCACCGGCTCTGAATCGTCGAAACCATTCCTCCGTGGTTCGAAGTGATAGAGTACCATCCCCCAAAACACCATTAATCTCACGGAACGTTTCTCTAGCGGATTTGCCTTTAACGAAGGAAAACTTTAAAATAGCGCGAATTTCGGCGTTAGTGAACTCCATGTTTACACGTCTATAACTGTTGAACACAATATCCAAACTAATTATGCATAGCGTCGTTTTGTAGGTTATGTCAAGACCTTTCAAATTATGTATAGTATTGCTAGATACGAGCTCTGTAGCGCTTTGTACATAGTCGCGAAATTCAAAAGACAAAAAGGCGGAAGGGAGATATTTGACAACCTATTATATTATTTAAGATTTTATTATAAGCGTCAATAGCCTAATGGTATAGGGTACGGTCTGCGAATCGCAAGGTCGTAGGTTCGAATCCACCATTCGACTATTGACGTGAACCATCTCCTAGCACAAGCTTAAGATTAGTTGGAATGGTCAACAATAATGTTAGTAAAATTATCTGAAAAAAAAAAGAAATATTGCATATTTCAAAAAAAAAATTATCCTTTATGTCCTTAGATGCGTAGCTCGGAACATTCATCGAACCGGCGCGTTACAGTGAAATGCATAAGGTCGTCTCTTCATTAATGAAATTGAATGATAAAAAATTTAAATTTTAAAATGAACTGGAATTCTTGTGACTAATTTTATACACATCTTCCTTATGTAAATGTATTTAGGTGAATCGGTGTTGAGGAAAATGATGTACTAAAAATGCATTCCCACTTTGCGCCCTCTTTTATTATTGGTACAGTCGGACTGGAATAGTGTATCCACGTCTGTCTTTCCCTTCAATTACAATTTGGATGTTTTAAAATGTTTCAGTAATAATAATAAAATTTTATTTGAACAAAAGAAAAAGAAATATTACAATACAGAACGTACGTAAACTGCTACAGTAGTTGGCAACTGTGTCGCAGCAGTTTACGCCACCTCGAGACACAAACAATACAAATACAAATTAAACTTATAATCATGGACATATTATTAGAAGACAAAAATATAGATACATTATTGTGCATGTGTGTGTGTGTTTTCGTGTGCGTATATATGTGTGTGTGTGTGTGAGTATGTGTGTGCATCACAAGCATCCAGACAGAATTGCTTCAGTGTCTTCAGTGTCTCAGTGGTTTATGAATTTGTTTGTCACTTTTTATGTTGCTTTTTTATCAATTTTCCAAATCACAAGGATGCTAAAGAAGTTTCACTTCAAAAATTTATTTCAAGAATCCCAGATGCAGCTGTTAAAATCTTTTATTAATACAAATCAAGGGTTGAATCAGTATTCGTATGAGACATGTATTTATCAATTTTATAATCTTTTAAGCTACTACCACTTTGAACGTATCATAAAATATCCGGCTGTCTTATTAAAGCATTAGCTACGAAAAATTCTAATTTTTTTATACTATCTAAAAAGTGATAAAGCTGAGCTTGACTACGATCCGCCTTGATGTTTAGTAGAAATGCAGTTCTGGATGGTAGGGCGCACTAGCTTAGTAAATGCCTATTCACTCAACTCTTGAAAATACCCACATTGTAATGGGAAGATAGACGCGTACAAATTATTCCAGTCACTTGCTGTACGAACAATCAAGACGAAGCAAAGCGTTTCGTTCGGGTTTGAGGGATGTTCACAACAAAAGGATGAAATCCTGCAGTGCGTCTTGAAGTCCGATCATGGAACGGGGATGGGGGAATTAGATCATGTAGTTTCTGAGCACACTCTCCAAAATGCAATCTGTAGAAAACCGAAAGGCTAGCTACCTTGAGCAGATTGATTTCAGCTGCGTCACCAAATAGCATCTTAGCCCGCCTTTCCACCGAGGTGACATTTAGCAAAAAAAACTTCCAAAGACAATACCTACATCTACCTTACTATACAAATTATTTATTCCTTTATTTATTTTTGCACACCATAAAAATAAAGTGCAAAAAGACGGACTTAATACAAAAACGCATTCACTGACAGTTGACTTTTGGGTTGTAGAGACAAATAACAGACAATATATCAATAATTATCAAAAGATTACAACTCTAATAAAAAACCATATACTATTGTAAAACACCTATCAATATTTGGTATGTGTATGTACCTATAAAATTCTAGGAACGTCGAGCTACGAAATATAGAGCACTCTTTATTTTATCTTCGGCAATATTTTGACAGTCCCGATATCCAGGGCTTAGTCCAAAGGCTGATTTATATACTTGGCCAGAATGTCTGCGTCTTATGATTTCTTATTTCTATTTAGGCGAGACTATTTTTGATGTCTAGAACATCCTGCCGATTTGGACCAGCTAATCAATGCAATAGTTGCAAATATAGTGTGATTTATTTAAAAATTATGTCTAAACGGAGACAGAGATATAGATGTACACGTAGAAGTAGACATCGATGGGGACGTTGAACGTGGACATCAAAGGTCAAACGTCGAACGTCACGATGATGATATTAATTTATCCCTGATGGGAAAGGCAAAAGACTACAGTCCATACAGCCATGTCTTGTTCTTGGTAATAATAAGAGAATGGTAGTTTTAAAGGCCAAAGCCACGTCTTCATTGTTCTTGATCGTAAAGATAAAAGCGCGCGCGCGCCACGCCCGTTCCTATGTGAAAAATGCGTCGAACGTCAAACGTCAAACGTTAAATGACGAATATCAAACGTCAAACATGAATCGTTTTATACTGCGATGTATGGTTGACAAATGTTTTCTTCTTTTTTATTTTTTTGGCTCCGGCACGGTTTGTGCATTACCCAGGCAGCATTGATAAAAAAATATCAAGTTTGCCGTAGATTCGTTATAAAATATATTCTAAAATATAACCAACCATTAATCTCAAATAAAAAAGTTTTATACGTATTTTATGTGCTCCACTAAATTTGCCTAGAATTATTTGACTAACTTACATTATTATCAAAGTTATTTATACTATCTGAAATGTAAGGTATTTATACATGTATTAACTTAAAAAAATACAAAAAGACACCCAACAAGTCATATTCGAATAATGTTTCCTTTGGCAACGACCGACATATTTATTTATACGGACGTTTATTAATAACACACTACATTGTTCGCATGTGCTCTGTCCGTGTTTCAACAACTAATTATCTATTTGAAGAATGAATCAGTGCACTTCAAAGCTTCTCTAAATTTAACCTTAAATATACGGCGTGCTTCTTAAAAGTCACGTGATACAGTATAATCTTTTTATGTACAAAAAATAGGAACACATTCGAGTGGCTCAATTGAAGTTTTAAATATATACCCAGATGTTGGTGGAATTTCCGGTATGGCGCCTTTAAGCGCCTTAAATAGAACTTTATTGTACACCAAAAGCAATAAAGAAGAATATCACTAAACCAAAATAGATTTTACAATTCGTTGTATAATGGGCGACCTTATCGCTAAGAGCGATCTCTTTTTTTATGACGAACTACACAGATTGGCCAGAGAAGCTGGCCTTGACTGCTTCACCGGATTGAGAGGTGGCATAGCTCTTACGAGGTCGCTTAGCCTGAACACCAGGGCACCCCAAGCTTGTATAGCTTGTATACAAGCCCGGCGTGCCAGACTTTGTCAAATGCCTAGAGCGATCTCTTACAGGCAACCTCTGTATGGAACAGGAAATATATGAACAACACCGCACGGTGGCTTACATATACAATACATAGAAATATTACACTAATCTATATATATAACAAAAAATCTATACTAAATGTACTTACATATATAAGTTATCGATAAATATACAGATATCATAGTATCGATGATATTGATTGATATTGCCGCATTAACAGGTTGTGCAAGTTGAAGGGAATTAGGAAGAGCATTCCACAGTCTCTTAGCGTGCAACGTAATTGAATACAGGAAATAGGGGCTTTGTTATGCGACTGGATTGAAAAAAATGGGAAATTAAACCGTAAGAAAAATATATAACGGAAGTGCTATAGTCGTATACACGGCGGCCAATAGCGTGACTATTGAGCATGTAGTTCACCTCTCTGATCACAGGTGGCGCTTTAACTAATTATTAATAAGTATAAATTTATTGTTTATGTAATTTTATAGTGTCGAAAAAAAATATTGAGACTCTCTTTTATTTTATTTATTATTTTAAATTCCTATTTTTTGTTTGGATTATTGAATACTTAATTTGCTACAATATTTTTTGAATATCACCTATCCTATAATTATTACTGTAATTAATATTATTTTGTTGTTAACTAACTGTTACTAGAGCAGCAGACAATTTAAAACCATATTAATACAGCTTTCATGACAGAAACGAGAGAAATTGTTTTCAAATTTTCAGAAGAGCGGTAGCGGCTTGCAACAGCTTGCGAATTTATAAAACATTTATTGTTTTTGTTATGAACGATTTACTGTCATATATGCTAGATTTGAGTCCAGAGTATGCTAAATCTATTATTAATTTTTATATTATAGTGTCATAGTTGTCGAGTTTTGTTATTTTTTCGAACGACTTCAAAAAAGAAGTAATTATGTTTGTTACCTCATAACTTTTGACAGGGTGAACCGATTTGAATGATTCTTTTATTATTTGAAAGATGATGCTACCTGTGTATTTCCATTTATTGGTCTAATTCTTGCATCCTCAAGAAAACCATGTAACACTTAAATTTACATTAAGTACGCCAACAGATTTCGAAGATTCATTGTGTACTGGAAAAATTGTACTTCAAGGATAGTTTGGTTTATTTCTGATTAATTCTATTTCATTATATGCCTACGATTATTCGGAAATACAAAGATGGCGTCTTTGCTCTTAAATATAATTCTTATTCAATTTTTTTCTTTTTTTTTCAATAAATCGCAACCACAGACTTGTGTCCGTGCTCTTTACTGATGTAGTTTAATTGTTTTCTTTGTTTTATTAATAAGAGCTACCTCTACAGTTACTACAATTATTTTAACGCCTGATTTTTGAAGGTTAGAGAATGGTCTGGTTCACGCGTCGTAAACGCCCCGTTGCAATGTTATTAGTTTCTCCGCGACCGCTGCGTCCCTGTTTCTCATGGCCATTTTTACATTGTACTCTATTATTTTTTGTCTTATTAGTCTTCCTGTGGCGTCGTCACAGTCATCTGTGTAATAGACACAGTTGACTGTGTGTCTGGATATCGCCCCAACATCATGTTGGACGTTGTCGTACAGTTGCAGTTTTTCCGTCACTGTTATTAGTCACTGTATTGTACTGTTTTTTTCTTCAAATTTCTTCTTTTGTGAGAAGAACTATTAATGAGAGCCCTTTATCACCGCATCTAAAGAAATCTGACTTTAAATAGGAAGCTTCTTTCCTTCAATTCAAAGCAATAAATTTCTTCAACTCACTAAAAGTTGTGATAGAACAATTTAAACGTGTCCGATGTACAAAGTCACCTTGTAACGTCCAAAAGAACACCTCCGTTGTGGCATTGGTATTCACTCGGCAGTGTCTCACACCGTATCTCTGTCCCTCGGGTCACATTCTTTTGTAAGTGGATACGTAACCGTACGGTGTGATATTTCACTGTGTTATTTATTTGTTCAGTTACAAAACGGATACAGGCTGAAACGGAAAGTAAGGTATTTAAAAAAAATAAAGCCTGGCGTATTAATAACAAGTAAATTTAATTAAAATCAAATCGAATCAAACGTTACATGCGCGGACAACGTCTTCGTATTTCCGAATTATCGTAGGAATATTATGACATAGGGCACGGGGGGGTGGGGGTAACCTCCCAGTGCAAGGCGACACAGGCCTGTCGATGTCGCCTTCTGCCCGGGTACACCTTGCCGGACGACAAAGGGACCCCCACCCTTGTCGCCCAGTGAACCCGAGGCCCCTTTTAGTCGCCTTCTACACACAGGCAGGTGATACCGTAGTCTCAAACCGCATCGTAGTATCAATCGTAGTACCAAACTCTCTTTAAACTACTCATGAATATACATGCTTTCCAATAGAAAGCGATTTGACTTATATGGTTTTCTCATGGATACCATGGTCAGAATTGAACTAAATTGAAATGGGACCACCCAGAAAGCTTTCAGATAAAAAAATTATCATCCAAATCGGTTCACTCAGTCGTAAGTTATGAGGTAACAAACGTAAAACACATACAGACTAATAGAGAATCGCCTTTTTTGAAGTCGGTTAAAAAGGCGCGATAAATGGATGTGATTGAAGCGAAATAGGTGCTCCAGGGAAGTCGACAATCTTTGTCTATCTCTCTGGGTGACAGGCGTGAGTGTTTCTATTATATTCCGTACTACGCATGACCGGCAGATAACAGATTAACATAATTCCACCATGCGTTGAGAGATAAGACGCACGCAATGTTTACACATTTAAATAAATCATTTTTCTAACAATGTGTTAAAGATAGGGAACATACACAAGTATATTTACGAGCAAAAACAAAAAACGAAACAAACGTTGAGCGCTGTTACTCGCGGACTTGTATTTACGAACCTAGCCAAACCACTGTTTAAGTACATCTTTTCAAATAATTTTCAAATAAAAAAATCATCATATTCGCTATACCCAGTCGAAAGTTAAGCGATATCAAACATAAAAAAATACAGACGACTTGAGTACCTCCTTTTTGAAGTCGGTTGAAAACGAACAAACTCTAAAATAAACATTTGTAAGAGCAATATTTTTTTACATAATGTTCAGTATTGGTACCACTGGTGCTCTCTAGTGAGGACATAGCAAACACTGAAAACAGGATTGGTTCTATTGGAAGATCGGTCGACCAATCGGAATGCACCACGACCACGACCGCGACCCCACCGTTGGGCAGGACGAAGAACACATTGTAAAAATTCACTTGCTTTTCAAACTGTAAACGAAGTACACGCATTTGGTAGCAGGAAAG
This sequence comes from Meandrusa payeni, assembly GCA_029286785.1. NCBI lineage: Eukaryota > Metazoa > Arthropoda > Insecta > Lepidoptera > Papilionidae > Meandrusa > Meandrusa payeni. The sequence goes on from JAGSMX010000023.1 coordinate 1,695,837, forward strand.
TAGCAGTTATTATTTCACACCACTTGTATACGTGTCGATCCAACGCACAAAGGACTCGACACATTGCAATAGTACAAGATCGTAATAAAAACATATAATTTTAATAAAGACATTAATTTTCCCCTAAAGAAGGTTTATTTTAAAAAAATCGTAATTTTCCTATGTTGTATTTTAAATGTTCGAGGGCCATTACAAAACTTTCTCCTTCTTGTATTAAATATTAATGAGGTACCTAATCACGTCACGGTTCGATTCCCGGCCAAGACTACACATTTTCGTTATAGAGTCTAGACGACAGATATTTGTCACAGTAAGTTATAGACATCGGTAATGTTTTTTTTATCATTCAAATTATTCGCCAAATAGGACTTGTATAAGAACAGCACTAATACAGGTTGCCAACTAAATCTTAATTCTACTTCAAAAGTCTACGAACTTCAACTATTCATATACACTAATAACAACTCTAGAATGTCATAAATAACATTCACCAAGATAAATAAAAGTTTTTAAATGCTAACGAGTCGCCCACATTTCTTCCACTTCGCGCCGTTAAAGTTAAAGTTACGTACCAAGTTATAGGATAAAGGCTACAGTCGTTGGCCCCGAGGCAGTCATTGGCCCCCCTATCACTAAAACGCAAATAATAAAGGAATGAATAAGCGAATCGACCAAAAGAAATATTTAAAAAATTGCGCTATTTATTATGGTTATGTTAGCAATGCTCAGATTGAAAATTTGTAAACAACCTGTGTTTTTAAATGCAAAAATTAGCAATTGGGTAAGCATATGCATAAATTAAATTAATGTTTAAAAGTTACTTATTGCTATGCATATTACTACCATTTCCGGTTGTAAGAAACTAATTAACTCTTAGAAATGAGCGGTGATTTAATGTATTTGTGAATGTATAGTTTACACCAATTTGGCTGGGGCCAATAACTATATCATTTTGCCTAGAATTTCAATTTGCCTAGAAATGCAATACCTGCTGCTAGTAGCTGCTTAAGGGGGCCAACGACTATAGCCTTTACCCTATATACATATAGTAGTTATATAGACATTGTAAGTACTTATGTACGCGTAATGTATGTGTGAGAAGTTATGCTTCTTTGACATTTTTAAAATAGTTTTTAATAATTTTCCCAATCATTAATTCATTAATTTAATAATGTAGGTTTTTGACTAAAACTAGAAAATATAACTTAACTATACATAATACTAAGTAAAAAAAATGAAATATTTACAAAATAATAGGTATTTTACAAAATATTTACACAAAATATAACTGTACCAAACCGTCGTCGCTTGGCAGCGTGCCCAGAAGGCTGGTAGCATTGCCACATTTTATGACAATACTTAGCCTCTGTGCAAGGTATAAGCCCTCTGGTCACCAGATGGTCACCCAACTTCTTAGCTATCGCATTATAAAGGTGGTGTGCACTTGGACCCCACGAACCCAAAGTGTCTACCAAACGGTTCAGATATGAAACCTTTTTTTTTGTTAACGGGGAGGAAATCTTCAAAAAGATACCCCGCAGTCTGGGGGGAAGGCGGCAGTTATGTGGGGTTTTTACCCACTAAAACCTCCCCGGTGGCCCTTTCCTTGGTGCATGACGAGGGGCTCCGGGATCTCCAGTGGAACGCACCGGAGCCCCTCTGCACTGTGCTCAAGGAGAGCATGTCCCGGGGAGGGAGGCACAGGGGGGGAGGGAGTAACCTTACTCACTCCCCCCCTGTGCCCTCACAATGCAAGTCTACACGGGCCAGCCGATGTCGCCTTCTTCCCGGGTCCACCTTAGCGGACGACAAAGGCCCCCACCCTTGTCGCCCAGTGAACCCGAGGCCCGTTTTAGTCGCCTAATACGACAGGCAGGGGATACCGTAGTCTTATTCTTGAGAGTCCAGAACTACAGGGCTGTCAAATATGAAACCTCTACCGAGGTTACTATATTTGCGCCGCTTGAGGTTTTCTGCAGTTGCAGCCGCTCCAGCCTCAATAGAAAATTCTGGAAGATGTGACGTTTTTAATTGTTTTTTTTTTATTTTGTTTCTTTTTTATTATTGTTTAATTAAAACGATGTCATGGTTTTTAGTTGCATGCAAATAATTAATTAGAATAAAATAATAAAATGGAAAAGGATTTTCAAAACAATCAATAAAGTTTAATCTAAATTTGAAAAATTAAATAAATAAATATTTAATAATATTATTTAATTTAAATCAATATATAATACATTCAGATAGTTAATCTTAACTATTTTGTATTACTTGAAAAACTATTTAAGGACTGCAGCTTCAACACTGTTACTGTCATCATTTTTTCATAACGAGCCTTAAAAAGTATAACTTCGAAAACATAGGCAAAAATGTGTCATAACAGACATACATGCACACGCTTTTAAAATGTTCAATCTCGTGTAAATAACATATCCACGTCCTTAAATACGATTCATTTAATCAACCACGTTTCGAATGTACACAAAAGTCGCTATATTTTTTCCAAACCCTTTACGGAATGCTACGTTAATCGAATTTCTATTTACAAATGTCTTGATAAAATACGACTTGTGGGCGGTGTTTCGTAGCATCCTCCACGCAAGCACACGTTCGTATAACTTACGCTTAGACATATATTTACTCTCGGATCGGACTCGACTGTGCGTAGTTGTGACAACGAGTTTATTGTATGTTAAAGATTCATAGTAACTCTGCGTTTTTCCGTTGAGGGGCAGAATTAATGGGGACGAATTTTTAAAACTTCTTTTAATAGTACACAACTGAAGTAAAACTTCTTTATCTATATATATGTTTATATTTGTATCACATATGTGGGGTTTTTACCCACTAAAACCTCCCCGGTGGCCCTTTCCTCGGTGCATGACGAGGGGCTCCGGGATCTCCAGTGGAACGCACCGGAGCCCCTCTGCACCGTGCTCAAGGAGAGCACGTCCCGGGGGGGAGGTTACTCCCTCCCCCCCTGTGCCCTCATAGTGCAAGGCTACACGGGCCAGCCGATGTCGCCTTCTTCCCGGGTCCACCTTAGCGGACGACAAAGGCCCCAATATTATCGTACCCAGTTTGATCTTACTACCCGGTTTGCCGGGCTAGATTTCTTTAAATTTATTTAAAAATAAACTTACATCATTAAATATTTAATTTAACTCTCACAATATATTAAATTATTCTTTTCTCTCCGTATTCATTCTCTTTTCGAGCGGGTGAAGATCATTACGATTTATTATACTTCAATATACTCTATTGTACCTTAATATGGTTCTTAATGACATAAATATACACAACGCATGTGTCAATACAAATTTCGGTTATAAAACAATAGAATATCATCATAGTAAATAAAAGCTGTATTTGACAGTTCAAAAAGAGGAGTGCTCCGATCGTCACCAAACTTTACATGATTACTCGCCAGGTCAGTCTGAAGATTCCCTGAAAGTTTCATTGAAATCGGTTCTGCCGTTTCGGAGCCTATATGGAACATACCGACACACTTTCTCTTTTATATATATAGATATATGTATAGACATAGATACTTTATTACCTCAATTTTAAACCTAAAAGTGGACAAGGGCGGTCTTATCGCATATACATATATTAATCAAAGCTATGACAGAAAGAAAGGAGATGTGTGCTCCCACCTCTCTCTCTTATCCCTTTCAGTAAAATACGAAACATAACTCTCTCTCTATATCGCCCTATCACACTTTTCGTAACACATTCACCAGCTTACTCCCTGAGTCAAGTTTGCGTAACGAAGTTTTACTTAAAAACATATTCAGTCCATAAATGACGAAGATTTGACAGCACTTTCATCATAAAAAAATAGACGAGTGATGAACTTTCCCCTTTTTTGTAGTCGGCTAAAAAAGAAACAACGCGTAGTATTTGAATTATTGCAGTGCAAATGCAGAATGACATTACTACAGACGACAAACTCGACGTAGCATGACCGCTACGCATATTGTCAGCTAACGCATTGCTTTAATGTCAACTGTACTACATTAGTGTCGGACTATTTGTTACGTATGACGTAGTATTAATTATTTGTATGCAAATAGTGTCCCTCTATTTCTGTTCGTGTTACACATACGTGTTATGGCTTAAGAGATTTATTTATATAAAGATACAGTAGAATGAGCGAGCATTGCTAGTATTTTTAAAAATTATATTGAGAAATAAATTATATAATTATGAAATATGAACAAAATTTATCCATCTTACCGATATAAAAATAAAAAAATATGAACTGGTAATTTTAATAAAACAAACACGAGTGCAATTACTTTAACATTTGTGTTGCTTAGCAACGCCATTTTCTGAAGTAGCTTTAATGTACAGAGACATAAAACGACATTTTCTGATAATCCTGGCTCATGACTATCTAAATGATATATGTGAGTGTAGTAGTAGTAGCATTTCCACTTAACAACAGGTGGAATCGTAGTCAAGCACTTGCTTCTCTTTATCTCTCTTTTTCAGCCTCTTGCCACCCACTGCTGAGTGTAGGCCTCTTCCATAGAACTCCACTCTTTGCGGTCTTGTGCTTTCTGCATCCAACCCTTGCCAGCCACCTTTCATAGGTCGTCCGTCCATCGTGCCGGTGGTCTGCCCACATTTCTGTGCCCAGTTCGAGGTCTCCATTCTAGGACCTTTCCTCTTTTTTAGCACTTGCTTAGAAAGAAAAAAGTAGTAGACTAGAGCATGATGAATAGAGTAAGATCTATTATCTTAAATTCCTCATTTAAAGGTTTTTACGGATAAACACAGTTATAATAATAAACACAAAAGTAGACTTCAAATCGAATTGTAATGAAACAGACGTTTTACAAAATTTGCGCGATTTCTCTCGTTTATTTCCAAATTATCATTGTTATATGTTAATGGGTTTCAGTTTTCGCCAATAAACAGCTCTGGCAGTTTGGCGACACAATGTATGAATGTAAAAAGAAATAAATCTATTTGGTAAATAAATTTAAATTAAAAAAAAATCACACACTTTTAGTAACGCATCGTTACATTCTTCCACGCACTGTCTGCCTGTGCAATCAACTGTCACCAACAGTGTTACTGCACCTTTACGAGTTGGGGACTTTCAAGAAACGAGCTTACTTCTTTGTCAAATGCCGGCAACGCACCTGCAGCTCATCTGGTGCCGTGGATGTTTATGCGTGACGATGATCAATATCAGGTGAACCGTAACCTCGTTTGCCTCTTCAATAGCTTACTCCTCAAGTTATAAATATATTAAGACTGATTGAAAACCATCTCTTTTTTGAAGTCAAACAAGGGTTCAAGAAAATAGACACAAAAACGGAATATGTTAACGTGAGCAGGTAACATTAGTCACCAGATAGGTAACAAAATAAGCATTTTCCGACATAACGCGACGCAAGAGCCCCATAAAACTGTCGTGGCGCGCGTTTACCCTGAAAAATGGCAATTTTTGGTGTTAAACGCAAGATCTACAAGTATATTTACGAGTAAAAACAAAACCGACTTTGAATAGAATAGGAATATTTTGAAATAGAATTAATCTGAACCTAACCTAACATCCTTTCCAATAAAAAATGAATCATCGAAGTCTGTTGGCGTGATATTGAATTATTCGTCCATTTGTCTCACACATACTCAATGTAACTTTAAGACATATGGTTTTCTCGAGTTTGTTAAGGTCCTGATTAATTCTATTACCTAATATTCCTAGGATAACTCGAAAATACAATGAGGGCATCCGCGCGTAATAGCGTTCAACACTTGATTCGATTTGAAGTCGGGTTTTATTGTATGTACCCTTTCCAATAAAAATGAATCATCGAAATCTGTTAGCGTGATATTGAGTTATTCGTACATTTGTCTCACACATACGCAATGCAAATTTAATACTTCGCGTTTTCGCGGGAATGCCATTATCGTGTGTCATGAAATTCCACCAGCTTTCAAATGAAACAAGAATCATCAAAATCGGTTCACCCACGCCAAAGTTATGGAATTGAAAACCTCCTCCTTTTTTGAAGTCGCTTAATAATAATTATTATTATTATTCATTTATTCAAAGTAACTAAGACTCATAATTACTTCAAACAACTACCAAATAACAACCTTAGACTAAATTATAAGATAAAAATATAAAATTATTATTATAACTATTTGATTATTTAGTATAATATTATAGTATAATATTATATTTCTTAATATAAAATAAAGAAATATAATATTATACTAAAGGCTTAACTATGCTTTTACCTTACCCCATGTGAGACGGCGCAGCATCTGTTTACGTAAACATACATTACATAAGCCTTTGAGCAATCATGCTCAGGATGCTGTTGGAGCTGGTCCGCACCCTGCGCACCAGAGATGCATTAATGAGTGTGAGAAATTTCATACTTCACCACGCCATTTTCATAACGAGGGGTAAAAAGTTTTTTGCTTAGTGTATAATATTACCAATTGGGTGCTAACGCCACAAAGGATCAGGTACAGTCCCAAAGGAGAGCCATGGTAGAGCGAATGATTCTCAAATTACAGGAAGTCTCCACTTGGGGCGATGCCAATCTTGTGAGATTCAACGCCGCCAAAACACAGGCGTGTATCTTTTCCGCTAAAAGGAGCCAGTACACCTCGGCTCCTATTTTCCAGGATCTATCTGTGGAATTCACTGATCGTCTTCAGTTATTGGGTATTGAAATCTCATCGACCCTAAACTATGGACGATTCATCGAGTCTAAGGCTAAGATAGCTGCAAAAAAACTTGGGATCTTCAAAGTGCAACCGTACTTCTCTGCGGGACAGCTTTTAACACTTTATAAAGCTCAAGTCCGGTCGTGTGTAGAATACTGCTGTCACATTTGGGCAGGCGCAGCTAAATACCATCTCGCAGCTTTGGACTCGGTGGAGAGGCGGGCTAAGAGGCTATTTGGTGACGCAGATGAAACCAACCTGCTCAGTCTTGAGCACAGGCGTAAAGTAGCTAGCCTTTCGGTTTTCTACAGATTGCATTTTGGAGAGTGTGCTCAGGAACTACATGATCTAATTCCCCCATCCCCTTTCCACCATCGGACTTCCAGACGCACTGCGGGATTTCATCCTTTTGTTGTGAACATCCCTCAAACCCTAACGAAGCGCTTTGCTTCGTCTTTCATTATTCGTACAGAAAAGGACTGGAATAGTTTGCGCGCCTCCGATTACTATGTGGGTATTTTCAATAGTAGAGTGAATAGGCATTTACTAAGCTAGTGCGCCTTACCATCCAGGACTGCATTTCCACTTAACATCAGGTGGGATCGTAGTCAAGCACTTGCTTAGAAATTATTAAAAAAAAATAATAATAATATTAATAAAATGATATAAATTTATCATTTATTTTATACGTATAATATACTGTACTCGACAAGTTTTCAAGCGCCATTTTTATTTTATCCCAGCAGCCGCTGTAATATAACCCTACAGTTCGCATCGCTAGCGTTACTCATTAGAATTACGTGTTAATTTTACAACCACTTCACCATTGTAATAATGTAATACTATTGTATCATTCGCAGACGTCGCGCGCAATTCCCAACCTATTACGCTACACAAACTTTGATGTCGTAAACAGTGCCCTAAAACTCACGTTCGCAGTAATTGTGCGCTGAAGGGTTGGCATCGTAAAGCGTCCAAAACAAGGTCAATGGTTTTAATGGACAATGGAAGCTGAGGTACGGAGATACTGTTGAGATTAACTCTCCATCGCGCACAGATAAGCAATATGTGAATGATATTCATAGCATAATAATCCTTGATAGTTGCCAGAGTATTATTTTATGAGTTAGTACACAGATTAAAAGAAATACCGTCGGAATATTCAGTAAATAATTTCAGTCGCAGGAGACTGATTTAGACGAGAACTTTGATAGAAGGACAACCGCTGGACTGACTTGTACTATATGTTCTTATGCACCTATTAATGCTGCCTTCCGACTCCTAACATCGGAAGGCCACTTATGCAACAGATGGCGTTATGCCTAATATAAATACTAATGTAAATATTTTACATGGCCTGGGGCTTTAAAGATGACTAACTAATATCGCAATTCAATACAATACAAGCGCCATCTATTGACGATGATCTAACAGTTTTCATCAACCGACTTCAAAACAAAAAAACTAGGTTCTCAATTGGTCTGTATTTTTTATGTTTGTTTGTTCGTAACTTTTGACCGGGTGAAACGATTTTGAAAATTCTTTTTTTATTTGATAGCTAATGCTTCCCGTGTGGTCCAATTTTGAAATGAGCAAACCATTTAAGTCTTAAATTTGCATCAAGTATGTACGCCACAAATAACTTATAACTCAATATCACGCCAACAGATTTTGATGATTATTTTTTTTATTTTAAAGCATTTATATTTTTTGATCGATGTTTATTACAATATTTGTTCCCCAGCATGTTTGGCTGTGGAGTATTTTTCTTAACATTAATTTACATCTTATAATTTATCTACTTTATATAATACTAATTTCTAAAATCTTATATCTACTTTACATTTTCCTTATTATATCTAATATTTCTATACATATTTCTTATTTTATTTCTAATATTTCTACAACTTATTTCTATATTAAATAATTCTGATTTATTATCTAACTTATATCTATTTACATTATGTTTTATTCCTATCTATTACTTTTTTAGCTACGTATTTATAGAACCTTAAAAATATACCTATCTTTTTCTTATCACTAATTAAATTTCTAATGTTATCTAAAGTAATTCTTTCATTCATCTCGCTTTCACACTCATATCTTTTAACATTGAATTCCGGGCAGTCTATTAAAATATGAGGGACCGTCTCATGTACCTCCGGATCACAGATGCACGAAGGGCTCCCCTTGCATCGAAACCTGTTAAGATACTCAGAGAACCCTCCGTGCCCTGTTAGGATAAGCATTTATATTTAGAATACGAATATATGTATAATTTTTTTTATTAATTTTGTTATTTAAATGATAGCCTCTGTTATATGTAAATTCACCTAGGACGTCCCTTACCTACCCTGTCTTCCCCTCTCCTCACCCCTCACGTTCTACATGTATTCTTGTCTCTGGTAGATGTTTATTTTCGATCCTTTTTTGCATGTCTCCTTGAACTTTACGTAATATGGTACTGAACTAGAGACGCCGTCTAATGTAGGAACTTTACCTTTTAATGTGGGCTCTTAATATTTACGTCTAAAACGTTAACTTTCTAATTACCCGCTCATTACAAATTGAATATCTTAACAGGGCATTTACATGTGAAGAAGTGGGACTTATCTTATATATAATACAGTTTTTTTATTTATTTATTTATTATTTATTTTCACACAATACAAAAACGGTACAAATAGGCGGACTTAATGCCAGTAGGCATTCTCTGCCAGTCTACCTTGGGGCTGTGTAGAGACAAAGTAACGGGTGCAAGCTATGTGAGAAAATAATAAATAAAAGAAAACTATAATAAATGCATGCATATATAACATACATACCTACTTACAAATAAATTAAATATATAAACATAATAACTATATATAATAATAAATAGATACATAAATAAATACATATATTTATAATTATAGATGGATAGGGACAGCAATTGTCAAACTGTACACGGTATATAAAAAACACTCGGCTTTAATTTACGACCCACAAAAGACTGCAGAGAAAAGACGGAAATATGCCGTTTGCTATATAGAAGCTTACTTGCGGTTCGCACAAAAGTCTTTCTCTTTCCTTGGAGGCTAAATAAGAAAAACTGTACAAATAAAATATCTGATTGGTTAAAATCCTTATAAACTATAAAGAAACGGAAAATATAATCCAAGTTAATACCTAAATATTAATCAGTTTCGGCATATTTTATAGGTAAAAATAATAAACACATTCACACACGCACACATGACACGTAACAACAATTATATATCTATATTCCTTCTTTTATATATATATATATATATATATATATATATATATATATATATATATATATATATATATATATATATATATATATATATATATATATATATATATATATATATATATATATATATATATATATATATATATATATATACCTTCTCCTTCTCTCTCCAATAGTTTTAAAAGTTTTGTTAAAATCCGTGGGGTTTAGGCCTGGTGATCCATCACACAGGTTCTTTTCTACTTTGGACACCAGTCCCCGCCCATAATTGTAATTTAAGTAAGTTGTTATTGAAATTATTGTGGGAAAATAAAAATGTTTGTTTGTTTGTTTGTTAAAAAAAAAAACTATTCCTTGCTTAGGTAAAGCTTCCATTGTAAATGTTTGAAAGTAGTATTTATCCATTGACCTACCAATTGATATACAGTCTTGTCATATTTAGGCCATTAAAGCCAGATAAACGTGGTGTACACGCGATACTATATTAGGTACAAACGTACCAGTCCGCTTCGCCGGTCTAGTTTTGCTTATTTTATTGAAACAATAAACTTACATCATTAAATATTTTATTTAACTCTCTCAATATATTAAATTATTCATTTCTCTCCGTATTCAATCTCTTCTATTCTCTTCACGAGCGGGTAAACATAATTATACACAACGCATGTATCAAAACAAATTTGGGTTATAAAACAATAGAATATCATCATAGTAATTAAAAGTTGCATTTGACAGTTCAAAAAGAGGAGTGCTCCGATCGTCATCAGGCTTTACAGGATTACTCGCCAGGTCAATCTAAAGATTACTAAAGGTCCACCTGTTTCGTACCCTATACGGATCAAACTCACACACATTCTCTTTTATATATATAGATTTAATTTTCAATTGATTCTTCTATATCGATTAATTGATTGCAATGTATCAGCATATTTAGAATACGACATTATTTACGAGAAAAACAAATAGCAAACAAAATTTGAGTATCAGTGGTACGCCATTGGAAAACCATGATGATGATTATGTCCTGCTGGTTTCGGCTACGGCGACGCCTGCCAAGTCATGAGCCAGGTCACGCAGCTCTTGAGTGTGCCCTAATGTTGCTTGCATAACCACTCTTCCTTGTTAAAGTGCGCCCGCATTCACATCCTTTCCCTTACAAGGTCCCGCCACTCAGGTCTGCTGAGCTGCCATATCCTTCCACTGCGACGTATTTATATCGCATTGTACCACAACTGAACTACGAGTAGCAGATTATGAAAACTAGCAAAATCGACGACTGTGATGTCACTGTGTTATTTTGATGCAATTGGTTTACCAGTAGTACCGCAGGTAGTCCGACGAGTGACCCACAAATTAATGTTTATATTGCGTAGCGTTTTACGAATGAAAAATGTTTACCAGGCGTCGGAATGGCGTCTATTTAATCCGCCGCCGCTGTTGCCGGCTAATGGACGAATAATTCAGTCGGCTCCCAATTCCCTGGCCGATGTTTCTGTTTACAAATCGCACAGCGAAACTATCAAACTGGAATCCTGCGCGTATATCACTTTTCAACCGACTTAAAAAAGGAGGTGGTTCTTAATTCGTGTGTGTTTTTGATTAATTTGTTACCGTTAAGGCAAGAGAACAAGAGGCCGGTCGCCAATACAAAATACAATGGTCTGACTCTAAGTAAAAGGTGCCATCTCCTTTCCTAATCTCTACCAGCTGGTGAGCGCTGCCTCGGACCAAAGCCGATGGAGGCATATTGTTCACTTGTGGGACTCTAGTGACCACTTTCCTCAGAAATGAGGGAACGACAAAGAAGAAGAAGATATTTATGGTTCTTACTTAGTTTTTATAACATCATTTTTTATAACAACATTTTTGTTACTTTAAAAAAATAAATAAATTTGAGATTTAAATCTCAACGATCAGATATCTGAAAGCTGCACTCGGGCAACACAACTTACAAAAAAATTATGTAGAAAAAACTTTTATACGCTAGCGCGTTTCGTCCGGCCAAAGTTCCCTAAAGCATTTACAGAGCAAACAGAATCTGTTCCTAACAGCTTAATTGCTCCGCCCGTTGACCCGTTGGCGAATGATGAACGACTTCGAACTTATAATGGATGCGTTTAAAACGTTTCTCTTAATGTATTTACTGAATTGTACCGCAAAAGTTCTGTGAAAGTTTTATAAATAGACTAGCTTCGCCCCGCGGCGTTAAACACGTTTAAAAAACTATCTCTTAATTTTGCCTGCTGCCAGTGAAAGTCCCATTAAAATTGATTCAGCCGTTCCGGAGATTAGCCGGAACAAACAGACAAAAATTGTAAAAAAAATATTTTTGTATTCAAACATTTGCACGTAGACAAAAGCGGATATTTTAATATTACCAACAGACAAATGTACGAACTCTGTATAATTCAAATTTTCTCGCCATATTTGATTTCTTGTCTCACACCATTTACTTAAAAAACTATTTTTTATTTTTTTCTTAAATAAAAGTCTATTATCTGCCAGTGAAAGTCCCATCAAAATCGGTTCAGCCGTTCTGGAGATTAGTCGGAACAAACAGAAAAAACTAAAAAAAATATTTTTGTATACATACATATGCACGTAGACAAAAGCGGTTATTTTAATATTACCAACAGACAAACGTACGAACTCTGTATAATTCAAATTTTCCCGCCACATTTGGATTCTTGTCTCACACCATTTACTTAAACATTCAGATAAAGAAGCAACATAAGTCATGTGTGAGATTTATACGTAAATAAAAATAGACCATTTGCAAACTTATACAATTCCAAAATGGCGGTATAACTCAATATTCACAGCTTATTTTATCTCGTGCATGTATTCAATATCGCGACTGTGTAATCCAATGCTTTATACGTTATTTACTAAGCATTCTGTATATTTATTTGTTTGCTGACTTTAAATTTAGCTGTTATCTGTTTGTTATAGCATAAAATCACTTGACAAAATCTTATTTTTTTTTTAAAAAAAGCTAACAATACTTCTTTTTTTTCAGAAATATCACAAATCTAATTAGCCATTCCATTCTAAGCTTATGCTTGTGCTAGGAGATGCAGACCGGCCCACAGCCCCGTAGTTCTGGGATCTCAAGAATAAGACTACGGTATCCCCTGCCTGTCGTACAAGGCGACTAAAAGGGGCCTCGGGTTCACTGGGCGACAAGGGCCTGCGTCGTCCACCAAAGTGGACCCGGGAAGAAGGCGACATCGGCTGGCCGGTGTCGCCTTCGCTGCGAGGGCACTGGGGAGGAGGAGTAACCTCCCCGGGACGTGCTCTCCTTGAGCACAGTGCAGAGGGGCTCCGGTGCGTTCCACGTGAGATCCCGGAGCCCCTCGTCATGCACCGAGGAAAGGGCCACCGGGGAGGTTTTAGTGGGTAAGATCCCCACATAACCGCCGCCTTCCCCCCAGAAGGCGGGGTATCTTTGTGACGATTTCCTCCCTGTCAACAAAAAAAAAAAAAAAAGGAGATAGTTCACGTCAATAGTTAATTAATTAGATAATTTTATTAGTTAATTTTTAATTTCAAATTTAGTTTTATTTTTTCTTTTGTTTTCTTTTTATTTTTATCTTAACATTGTCACTCGCCAATTAATTGCTTGCAGTCTATGCCTATAACTGCGATGGCATTAACTTCACAACTTTTCACTGTTTTATGTATTGGTTGTTAAAAATGTTCATTGTGTTGTTGTGATAAATAAATAGTCGAATGTAGGATTCGAACCTACGACCTTATGATTCGTAGATCGTACCCTATACCATTAGGCTATTGACGTTTCATTTGCCATTATGGTTACCATACATTTTTTACTGCATGGTCTGTCAAAGTCAGGAGACTAAAGATTTTCTTCCAAAAAATCAAGGAATAGTCAAAACAAATATATATTTTTTTTTATTATATTGTAACATGTCGGGTTTCAATGGTACTTGTTGACGATAGCGTAGATATCTACGCTTTCATTTAAAATATATGTTGTCAAAAGAGCCTATTTGTCGTTATAGTACTTCGTAAAATATCGTACAGGGTCTGATTTATTTACAGAAGACATGATTTTTTTTATTTTTTTTCTCAAGGCTATCATCATATATGTATATCCAAAAGGTGTAAATCGAACGTCTCTAGTTTCACGTAGATGATTTTTTTGTGACTGAAAGCTGGTATTTCCCTTGTGGTCCCATTTTTCGGTTCAATTCTGACAATGGCATCCGTGAGAAAACCATTTGTCTTAAAATTGCATTAAGTATGTTCGCCACAAATGGACAAATAACTGAATATCACGCCAACCGATTTCGATGATTCATTTTTAATTGGAAAATATGTACTTTAAAAATCGTTTGAAAAAAGTTTGGTTTGATTCTGAATACTTTTATTTCTTAATATTCTTACGATAATTCGGAAATACAAAGAGTAATAGCGCTTAAAGTTCGATTTTTTTTTTTTTTTTTTTTTAATGACGAACTACACAGATTGGCCAGAGAAGCTGGCCTTGACTGCTTCACCGGATTGAGACGTGGCATAGCTCTTAGGTCGCTTAGCCTGAACCTCTATTCTAAAGTTCGATTCGAGTTGAAGTCGGTTTTTATTTTTGCTCGTAAATATACTTATTATATCGGAATTTTATAAATAGCTAACTAGTTTTAAATAGCACTTCTGGAAGCGTCGACGCTGGGAGAAACAGATATCACGGTTGAGAACAATTCTTGGTCCCATTTCATCCCATTCTTTATAAAATATATAAGCTACATCCCATTTCATCAATATCTAATATCATTTCAAACAATTTGTTCGACGTATCGGGGCCATTGTATTTGCCGGTTCAAATACACTTTGTCTCGGACAATGTACGGCAAGAAGTCGATAATAGCGAAAAACTAGTATGAAAGACTGACAAGAAAGACGTATTGGTATCGGTTGCCACTTTACGACGGCTGGGAGAGACCACGTGTAGACATTGATACTTCAAATAAATGAAACCGTATCAATTTGGCATCGCTTGGTATTGTGTGCAAATGTATTATATGAAGCTAGCAACACAAGGCAGCGGTTTTGATTTATAATAACTACTTCTAATGATAGACATAGATATAGACATTTATTTATTTCACAATACAAAAACACATCACAGACAGAATATAACACACATTAAAAAGAATGAAAAATAGACAAAACACAGTTAAAGTTACACGGACAAATATTACAAAACATTTGATGCCAATATCGGACACCGTCTCAGCATATGCTGTCGCAAGGATGCGACAGCGCTGATTTTCAGCGGTGCCCGGGACTACCTAAAGACGTGCGCGCGCAATACTACTTCTATATGAAATTTATACAGACAATAAGAGTATAATAAATATGATACATGAATAAAACAGTTATGAGATTAAAATATATTTTATACAATAAAATAATAGATGAAAAAAAATCATAAATTAATATATTATTAGGTCAAAAATAAACTAAAATAAATAATATGATAATTAAACGTAAACGTAAATATCTAAGTGATTATGTATACCTTATTGTATCTTTAATTCATAACTAATAATTTAGTTAATCGTCATATTTATTTGGCGTTGTAAACAATAATTTAACTTTATTAGTTCATATTCTGATTGCTAATCAAAATTGATATGAACTAATAACAGCCACTATAATATATATGTCCCACTGCTGGGCGCAGGCCTTATCAGTAAAGAGAGCAAGGGCATAGTCCACCACGCGGCCCTCGTGCGGATTGGTAGCCTTCACATGCCTTAGAAAAATTTTCTAAGTCATGTAGGTTTCCTCACGATGTTTACCTTCACCGCATGATAAATCAGCACATAAAATTGCAGCAGCAAATTTGTTGGTGCCGGCACCGGGGATAGAACTCGGGTTGCTAGCGTACTATGCAACTTGAGCCAACCGCCCGGACACTGAGCTACCACGGCTAAACGGCAAAAACCTATTATAGATATGCTATAATTCTTTTTACATAATACGAAGGATAATGTAATTGGCGCCTGTGGTCCCTCTACTGTGTCAGCCCGCTGAGTGCATTAGGGGTCCTATCCCGCTACGACAAGTCTCGCTCTACTGCTCACCGCCTTGGGGTCGCCAATCACTTATTTATTATGTAGACGCTTTTTATTTTCTTAATGACGTGGACAGTTTCTTATGCATGGTTATTTTTTTTTAGTCGTAGCAAACAAAAAGGGTAAGGTTATCAACTCTTATGTATTTTCAACCGACTTTCAAAAAAGGAGGAGGTTCCCAATTGTATGTTAGAAAGCTAGCTATATTTCTTTTTTTTTCAAAAATATTACT
The DNA here is from genome assembly GCA_029286785.1 of Meandrusa payeni. NCBI lineage: Eukaryota > Metazoa > Arthropoda > Insecta > Lepidoptera > Papilionidae > Meandrusa > Meandrusa payeni. The sequence goes on from JAGSMX010000023.1 coordinate 1,712,128, forward strand.
AACATTCCTGTCAACCATTCCAACTAAGCTTAAGCTTGTGCTAGGAAATGGTTCACGTCAGTAGTCGAATATTGTTGGATTCGAACCTACGACCTTACGATTCGTAGACTGTACCCTAAACCATTATGCTTTTGACGCTTCAAATATGTTTGATACCTCATAACTTTGGACTGGATGAACCGATTTTGATGATTCTTTTTTTATTAAAAAGCTAGTTCTTCCCGTGTGGTCTCATTTAATTCTGACATTGGGATCTATGACAAACAATATGTCTTAAATTTGCATCATGTATGTGCAGCACAAATGTACGAATAACCCAATATCACGTTTTTTATTGAAAAAGAAGTACTTTAAGAGTAGTTTGATGAAAGTTTTGTAAAACAGTTAATACAATGTTCCTACGATTATTCAGAAACACAAAGAGGACGTTCGCGCGTAATAGCGATTGATGTTTGAATCGATTTTAAAATCGATTTTTGTTTTCGCTTGTAAATATACTTGTTATATTTTAGAGTGACGTTAACTGGAGGGAACGGAACGCTTTTTAACCGACTTTAAAAAAGAGTATGTTTTTCATGTTTATTTCTTTTCTCGTTATGATTTCTGACAGCTAACTCCTATGTAAACCCGGTTGTAGAACTCTCCGGGTAGAAGAAAAAAACAATATTTTCATCTATATTCTACCGCTACTACGAAATACTAGCAGTAGACTTAAATTAGTGATCCATTACATCAGTCGTCATCTCTTTCATCAAAATAAAGGAACATGTGAAGCAATAACTATAACCCAGTTACAAACACAATGCCCGGAGCAAATTTCTTAATAGAAATACTTACTGGCGAGGAAAAAATAATCCAATAAACTTTGCCCACACTGCCCGTTACGTCACTTACGTCTGATTCGTCAAAGGGGGCATCGGCTTGTTGTGACGTGAACGGAAAACGTGATACGGAGCCGCGGAGGTGGTTATTAGAAATGGATGTGGTATTACATAGTAAAACCGTGAAAGGTCAATGTCCGGGCGGTCGCCTGAAGTTACACAGCAACCGGAATTCAGTCCCCGGTACCGACAATAAACTGTTAGTTACAATTTTACCACGCTCTCAATGGTGATTGAAAACATCATGTGGAAATTTGCATTTCTTAGAAACAATTGTAAGGCACGTGAAGTCAGCCCGCACTAGGGCGTGTTGTACTTATATTCTCGTTACAGAGAAAGCCTGTGCCCAACAGTGGGACATATGTAGACTGCCACTTTTAACTTTTATTATATAGGAATTCATTTTTTAATATTATCCGCATAAGCTTTTAAATCCGTTGTTTAACATCGTCTTATTGCTTAATTTTCAGTATGTCAGATAATCAAACATTTGTGATTATATTGATATAAAACTCTAGCCTAATAGTTTAGGGTACGGTCGTAGGTTCGAATTCACCATTCGACTATTGACGTGAACCATCTCCTAGCACAAGCTTAAGCTTAGTTAGAATGGTTAACACGAACGTAATATTTCTGAAAAAAAAAATTGCTAGCTTTCTTTGTTAAAACTATATAGCTAAACCAAATAGGCTATTGATGCTTCGAATTCTCAATGTTTACAGATACTCGTATTTGCAGGGTTATGACGGTTGTATTTCCTGTCACATCCTCCAATAAACTAGCTAATAAGTCACAAAAAGAGCTATGAGTATAAAACCTATATGTGTATAATGGAATAGCGTAAGAATATACGACACCTAATAATCATGAACCCAATAATCAATGATAGCTTAGTGGTTCGGCGTTCGACTTACGTACTGTCGAGTCTGAGTTTGAAAAGAAACCGGCTTGTATTACTTAATTTAAGTTTTAACGATAAAAATACTTCCAAAATTGATATATGATGTACGATTTAAGAATTTCTAAACACTGAAAAACAATTAGACGATTGCTTTCTCTGCCTACCATTTTTGGGTACATATCAAAAGTTTAAGGTACGAAAATTATTCGCAACTAGGACTCTATAATTTGCCAAGTAAACATTAGATAAAAAAAATCGAGAATTTATGACTTTACTCTGATACCGTATCCATTTTTTCAGGATCATTACTCACAATAAACATAATCCCCAGTGGCCACTCAGGTCCGACGTCGATCCATTCGTCGCGACGTATCTACACTGTGCCAAGCGTATGCCGGTTAATCCGCTGAGGTTTTTCCTCTGGACGAATTAAATACTACGTACATTATTTCCTTACATTACATTAGATTTTGAGATTACCCCTAACCAGGGAGACCCTTGTGTCCATTTACTAACTAAAGAGGTTCAGGCTAAGCGACCTAAGAGCTATGCCACCTCTCAATCCGGTCAAGCCGGCCTGTCAAGCAGTCACCTTCTCTGGTCAATCAAGTTTGTGAAAAATAAAAAGTCGAGAATAAATCGAAGCGTCAATAGCCTAATGGTTTAGGGTACGGCCTGCGAATCGTAAGGTCGTGGATTCGAATCCACCATTGGACTATGGCCGTTAACCATGTCCTAGCACAAGGTTAAGCTTAGTTGGAATGGTTAACAAGATTGTTAGTTATTTTTCTAAAAAAATTAAATATTGTTTATAATGAAGATATAATTAGTAAACTCTAATTACATTAAAAAAAAACATAAGCAATACATACTAAAATATAATCTTACATATTTTACAAACTTACGGGTAAAACTTAAAACGTTTTCGAATAAGTTTCTTTCAAGTATTAGAGGCTTTAAACTTATTGGCGGTACTGCTATGTACACAACCTTTATTAACTGACTTCAAAAAGGAGGAGGTTCTCAATTCGACTGTATGGTTTGTTCTTAACTTTAGTTACCTCGGAACTTTCGACTGGGTGAAGCGTTTTGGGTTATTTTTTTGTATTTGAACGCTGGTGCTTCCAGTGTTGTACTATTTCAATTTAGTCGTTATGTATTTAGTCACTGTAATCAATGGCATTCATGAGAAAACCATATAAGTCTTAGACTAATGAACAAATAACTCAAAATCACACCAACTGCTTTTGATAATGCATTTTTATTACTAACTCTCATCAAGGGCAGTTTGATGAGAGTTTGGTTAGGTTCTGATTAATTCTATTTCGTAATATCCCACGATAATTCGGAAATACAAAGAGGGCGACCGCGCGTAATGGCGTTTAACGTTTAATTCGTTTGAAGTTGGTTTTTGTATTAATTCGTAAATATATTATTGTATGTAAGTTAAATGAAGTCTTGTCTTCATGTCTTCTCTTTCACGGCGATAGTTGTTCATCTCAGATGCACCACCGTATAAACAGAGTTCGTAGACGTATACAATTTGAAACATTGCTCGCATTCTAACAACATTCTAATTCCACGTCTGATGCGGAGCTTTGTTGCTTGTTCAATTTATCTTTTATTTATTTTGTCTGTCAAATTTCACTCATGCATGAGGTCTTAGGTGAAAGCTTCTGACTTAACTCAATATTTTTCCAAATCTATTCGTACATGTGACGTGACTTATAGTAGTGTAGTAATGCAAAAAAAGGTTGCCCCGTGGTCGAAATACCACTTAACTGGGGAATTGGAACATCAGCCCTGTAGTTCTGGGCTCGTAGAATAAGGCTACGGTATCCCCTACCTATCGTAGAAGGCTACTAAAAGGGGCCTCGGGCCCACTGAGCGACAAGGGTAGGAGCCTTTGTCGTCCGCTAAAGCGGGCCCGGGAAGATGACGAGATCGGCTGAAGGTCCACCGGGTTCTCCAAAGGGACAACAACCACAAGGGGGTTTTAGTGGGTAACAACCCCGGGGTATTTTCTTGAAGATTTCCCCCCGTCAAAAAAAAAAGTAATTCGAGCATTGAATTCACAATTGATTTAAGGCATAATCTATACAAATAAATAAAATTAAAGTGTCTCTTTGTATATTAAAATAATCGCTTTTTACTACATACCAAAATAGTATTTTGTACAATTCTTGTCTGTCTCTCTGTTTGTAGTGGCTAAACTCTGGAACGGCTGAACCGATTTTGACGGGACTTTCTCTGGCAGGTAGCTGATGTAATAAAGAATAAGTTAGGTTTCTTTTATTTTTGGTAAAATTACAATAAATAGTTTTTATAGGCGTGTAACACCGAAGGACGCAGGTCGCTGTATAAACTATAATTGTGGGAAATTTCATACTAGTATAAGTGCTTGACAATGATCCCACCTGATGTTAAGTGGAAATATAGTCCTGCATGTTAAGACGCATTAGCTCAAAAAATGCCTATTCACTGTAGTATTGAAAACACCCACTTTGTTATCATTCAGTTTTTCTTTTTGTTAAATTTCAATTATTTAGTTGGTAATTAGTAGCTGTAATAATTGCGAATAACTCGGCCTATAGGCTATATCGACAAAGTAAGAATTTTTCACCATGTAATTTATCCAAGACGGGTGGTAACTTTAATAAATTCAACGTGGAAGCAACATATTTCTCGGCCTTCTTTGCTTTAATTTATCTCGTGCTATGTAACCGCAACGGTTGCTCCGTCTGAGCAAGGGACGACATTGTATGAGACCGTTTAATACATGAACCTAAATAAACATTTCATGTTATGTAGATTCCAGTCCCACACACGAAACTATTACCTAATCTAGAACGGTTTTGGTAATTTCCAAAAGTATCCGCCGCTAACTTGCAATATACACGGAGAAATGGAAAAGATATGACGTGAATAAGTGAGACGAAAGAGAATAATAAAGATGTAAGTAAGCTTGTGAATGCGTGACGAGAGCGTTACAAAAAGTGTGACCGGGTAAAGCGAACAAGGAGTTGAGAGGGAGATATAAGTTAGTGAAGATAGAAAGAGAGTTACGTTTCGTGTATACTGGTAGGAAGGCAAGTGAGAGAGATGCGAGCACACATTTTCTTTCTCTTTTTCTTTCATAACCACCGCGATTACAATGTATCTGAAATTGAAAATAATGAAAAAAATAAAATGATCTATACATTTTTTTTTATTTATCAATGAAAACCCATAATTAATTTAAATATTTATAGATATTTATTATATGTATATTAATATAACAATACATATATAATTAAAACAATTAAATAAATTACAATCATGAAGGGGGGAATGTCCTATCTAGCAAACCTGTCGTTGAAGATTTTTCTATGACATGTGAAGTCTGCCAATCTGCATCAGGAGTGCGTGGCGGGCTATGCCCATAAACTCTTATTACAGAGAAGGCCTGTACCCAACAGTGTGACATACATATACATATATATATACATATATACATATATTTATATATATATATATATATATAACTGTAACTTTAACTTTAAGCAATCATGCGGCCGCTCCTGTGGAATCTGTGACGGTAGATGGGGAAAGAAGTCTTAGAATGGAGGCCGCGCATGGGATAACCGTTTCCAATTTTTGTCACTTACTTTATTTCGGTTTTTAACCAACTTCATAAAAGGAGGTCGCGTCAATTCGTCTGTATGGTTTTTTTATGTTTGTAACTTCCTAATTTTGGACTGAGTGTTATATGAAAGCTGGCGCTTCCCATGCGGTCCTATATAAATTTGGTCCAATTCCGATAATGGTATCCAAACTATTTCGTAACTTTCCTACGTTAATTCTGAAATACAAAGAGGTGGTCCGGGCGCAATAACGTTTCAAATTTAATTCGATTTGAAGTCTTGTACTTCTAGCTTGTGTATATAATTGTCCAATCACAAAATACACCAAAGAATGTTTCCCACAATTTCCATTCACTGTATGCTCGTGTAAAATTAGTCAAGTGAGATTTAGAGTTAGGAAGGGTTTCGCTGAGTTATTTGGCCATTTGTTAACTGAGCGACAACCTATTTCACCGGCGTCTCTGAGAACAGTCATTTTTCATTCGCATACCGCAGGTTCGTGCCGCGTATGTACGTGATTGTAGAACAATAATAAACATTTACTATACAAGTATATTTTCGTGGACCGAATTCCGAACAAATTTATTTATTTATTTACAGGAAGATCAACAGCAATAAAATTTACAAAAAAGATACAGTAATAATTAAGAAACAGACTGCCAATAACAGCTTCGCGAAAACGAAAAACTTTAAAATTATTTTATTGTGTGAGCAAAAACATTAATAATACAAAAGCCTACTAACAATTTTCAATTGAAGAAATTTCGATAGAATGCCCGTCTTTTTGCTACAGTAGTAGTATTAAAGATGTCTACTTGTGTACTTTTCGAATATTTATTGAGCGTGTGACCAGCGCGCCACATAAATGCATTTTGACGATAGTTGGAAGATGCCAAAAGGAGATGGATAGGAATATGATAGCGCGCTGATTTCTTGGGCACGTTAAATTTTATTTTCGAGAAAAGAGAGGGACAGTCAATGCTACCATTGATAATATTCAGAAAAAAGGTTATGTCTGCTGCCTCGCGACGAATAAATTGAGGAAGAATATGAAATTTTGCGCAGAATTTCAGGTAGGTAACAAATGCCTTCATCCTTGAAGAAGTTCTTTCGACATGTTAGTTGACATGAAAATGACTCTTTAGAGTGTCTTGCCATGCAGGGCAAAGTGGAAGGGACTAGACCAGGAGGCAGATGGCCAATGCGATGGAAGGATCAGGTGCGGGGTATAGTCGATGCTTCCCTAGACGAATGTGCCCGATTGACGGCCAGCAGGCTGAGGTGGAGAGACGAATGGGGCGGGTGCTGTCCCCTGCCCAACCCACCGGATCATGGTGGCCACAACGGCTCTGACATGAGAGAGGTGACCAAGAAGAAGAAGATATTTATGAGTAAAAACAAAAGACTTTACGAATCAAACATTACACGTTACTACGCGCGTGCGCTCTATTTTCAACCGACTTCAAAAAAGGAGGAGGTTTCTAGGGAGGGCCTATTGAGACTTATTGGTCTATATGTTTTATTATATTTGTTACCTCATAATTACGGACTGGGATCGTGATAATTCTTTAAATCTGGTGCTTTCTGTGTGTCCAATTCTGACAATGGCATAGAAAACCATATGTCTTTAATTTGCATTAGATATGTGCGAGACAAATGGACGAATAACGAATATCACGCTAACCGATTTCGATGATTATTGTCTTATTTGAAAAAATGTACTTCAAGGTTAGCTTGACGAGATTTTTGTTAGGTTCTGACTAATTCTATTTTGTAATATTCCTACGATAATTTGTAAATAAAAAGATGGCGTCTGCTTAATAAACTAGAACGTTTTAATTTTCGATTTGAAGTCGTTTTTTTGTTTTTACTCGTAAATGTATATGCAGATCTCTTCATGATGTTTTCCTTCACCGGCGAGTGCGTGGTAAATCACTACTTAAAAGTGCATGTGAATATGTGAAAATGTGTTTCTAAGACATGTGAAGTCTGCCAACCCGCACTAGGCTTGGCTTTTTGGATGACGAACTGCATAGTTGGCCAGAGAAGCTGACCTTTACTGCTTCACTAGATTTAGAGATGTCATAGCTCTTAGGTCGCTTAGCCTGAATCTCTAAAACAAGTTTAGGCCGATACGGCGGACTTTATGTTCTCTTGCAGCCTGTGCCCAACAGTGGGACATATAACTATAACTTAAACCTTTTAAACTTTAATAGAAATTAATCGACTTTAATAAAGCTATATTAAATAAACGTTATATAATAAGAACATAAGTCCATCTCAGTATACAATGAAAAGAACGTGACATTTTATTTTAAAACAGCTTTTGGAAATGGAGGTACATATATTTTTAGACTTTGAAAGCCATAACTTCGACTTGAACAATCTGTAGAGGTGACATTATTTTAAAGTTTTCCGTGTTCACGCTCTACGTTCGGGGATTATAATTCCACAACCGTTTATTTATTTTTATAACATTGAGAATAACACGAAGATTAGTTGTAAATAATTGTTATATTAACAGATATTTATGCTTTCAGTATATTCACTATATGTATTTACGAATTATTGTAGGAATATTACGAAATAGAAATTCAGAACCTTTTTCTTTTTTGTTCACGCGGGGAATCTTTTACAGAGCATCCTCCGGTACCCTGGGTGGGCCCGGAGGGATGTGTGGGACTCGGCCTGGGCAGCCCCTACCCACTAAACCTTCCGCGAATGCCATCAGCCGTTATGAGCGGGGTGCCCCGGATCTGTCAGCAACAGGACACCCCAACGACCGGCCGGTCCCGGCAAAGACCGGACTTCATCCTCAAATGGGACTCGGAGTGCCGGAGCACTCAGAGAAGTCCCGACGACGCCGAAGCATGCTGGGGCCAGGTACCCATCCTGGCCCCGCTTCGAATACAGGCGCGGCAAGAGGAGGCGTTCATAACGCCTCCTGCGCACCCCGATACGTCGCCTGCGGAGGGAGCCTCTGCGCTCCCTCCTGACCCGCTCGTCAGCCTCCTTCTGGGACATGACCGTCTCACAGAAGGAGGCGACCGCCGTCAAGACCTGTCGCTCGAGACCATCGCAAGAGCGAGGCTCGGAAGCGACAGGTCTACACCACCGATGGCAGATACCATGTCATGGCGCTGCGCTGCCCATCTCAGGCACACCTCAAGGGTGTGCTGGGCAGAGTCCACCGCAGCACCACAATCATGGCACCGCTCATCGGCCTCCCGATGGACCGTCCGACACAGGTAGTCCCTGAAATTCAGAACCTAACCAAACTCTCGTCAAGCCACTCTTGAAGTACAATTCTTTCCAATAAAAAAATGATCATCGTAATCAGCTGGCGTATTATTGATTAATACGTACATTTATGGCACACATACTTAATGAAAATTTAAGATTTTTATGGTTTTCTCATGGACCCCATTATTAGAATTAGACCAAAATTAAATGGGACCACAAGGCAAGCGCTATATAAAAAATCATCAAAATCGGTTTACCCAGTCGAAAGTTATAATGTAACAAAAATTAAAACAAAAACATACGGACGAATTGAGAATATCCTTCTTTTTAAAGTTGGTTGATAAAACGTGCAGGATTTCTCACGACATTTTTCTTCAACACTTAACTAATATAATTAAACATAAAACTGCAACAAACAAATCCTTTGGTGCCGGCACCAGGGATGGCACTCGATCGATCGTTGTAGCAATTTTAAGTGCTGATTGACCACTCGCTCGACGGTGAAGGAAACCTACATGTGTTTTTCTTTGAAAAATTCTCTAAGACACGTCATCTTCGTCATCATTTCAGCCGCAAAAAATCTATTGCTGTTCATAGTCCTCACTCAATGACTGTCCCTCCCCTCGGATGAGGTCGTTAGACCATCTTGCATGAGACATCCTACGCTGAGCGTGCCGGTTCGTGGTCTCAAATCGAGAACTTTCGGTCTCATCGGCTATCTGTTATATGTGCGCTATGGGCATAACAGATAGACTAAGACATTTGAAGTCTGCCAATCCGCACTAGAGCAGCGTAACGGACTATGCCCTTATACTCTCTTTTCACAGAAGGCCTGTGTGGGATATACATATATTGCATCCGGGTCACCGACATGTCAATAGTACGGAATACCAGTGGACATACGTTCTACATAAAACCGTCAGAAAAGCGTTCTATATAAAACCGTCTCTGTACGTCCCTCATACTACCCGCTCAAGGGAAACGCGCAAGCATTCTCGTCCGTAACCTTACCGTCCAAGCCGTCGAGTTACTAGCGATAGAGGTTCAGGCTAAGCGACCTAAGAGCTATGCCACCTCTCAATCCGGTAAAGCAGTCTCTGGCCAATCTGTGTAGTTCGTCATACAAAAATCCAACACACATATAAAAAACTTTAACTTTTTTGCAACACAGAACTAACAAATGTTTTTTTTTTAAGTTATAGAATCATTATTTCTACTAACTTTTAGGTTTCAATAAAAAAAAGTAGTTGAAAACGTACAAAAGAATCCATTAGCGATTTTTTTCCAAATTCCCGGAACAATAGGACGTAGGTAAAATAAATGTTCGCTAACAAAGGCCTTGCACGGCGGCAAATTTATGGAACAAAATGTAAGCTACGACTTTATGAATTTATTTCTTGTGAAATGCAAAAATCCCGTTCGGAACGGAGTCGAATGCTACGACGTAGTACTACGTAGAGCCTACGCGACTTGTTAAACTATCAGTGACAAAAGATCCGGGATATAGAATTCAACTCCTGGAAATAAGACTAGGACGATATTCATCATAAGTTTCTAACGCGTAGATCAAATATAATGTTATGTCTAGAACATTTTTAACATTGATTACGTAAAAACAAAGTTTTATTCCCATATTATTTTTATAAAACGTATACATACAACTTCAAAAGCTTGAAATTCTCAATTAGTCTGTATTTTTTTAATGTTTGTTACTAATTTAATTTTAATTTTGATGATTTTTTTTATTTGAAAGGTGATGCTTCCCGTGTAGTCCCATTTAAATTTCAATCCATGAGAAAACAATTGTTATAATTTGTAGGTTTCATGGAATAAAATAGTCCAACAACTAATACACTCGCTTTATTGAGACAGCTTAACGTTGTACAAAGAATTATTTATAACGAAATACCGTCACAACTGCGCGTCCTCACAATCTTTATACAAAATTAATTAGAAGTCAGATTAGGAACTAATTAAGTTAAACTATTGTTTACAATGCCAAGTCCATGTGACGATCAACTTAATTCTTAATAATGAATTAAAGATACAATAAGGTAAATCACTAAGATATCATTGGAAGTAGTTATTATGCATAACAATCGCTGGGTGTCATGTGTAGCCAGCTAACACAATATAAGTCTTAGATTTCAATCAAGTATGTGCGCTACAAATGGACGAATAACTCAATATCACGCCAACCGACTTCGATGATTCAATTTTTATTGAAAAAGATGCACTTCAGGAGTAGATTCCAACGATAATCCGGATATACAAAGAGGGCGTCCGCCCTTAATAGCGTATAACGTTTGATTCTATGAAGTCGGTTTTTGTTTTTGCTCGTGAAGATACTTGTAGGTAGAAGAAAACCTATGGATTCGCGTCACTGACATACTAAATTTTATGATAAATAATAAAAACCATATATAATTCTTGCTCGGAGTGCCAACAGATATGAAAACCAAATTGATGATAATTTTTTAATTTAAGTCATAAGTTTTAATTTCTAGTCTTTATGTCAACTTTTTTGTATGTGTTAGTGTGAATGAGTGTGTGCAAGTGAGGCCACGTTTATTTTGCTGTTCCAAAATTTGGAATAAGAATAGATCCTACAAATGTTTTAAAATTTAATTTATTTTAATAAAGCTGAAATCAACCCTGCCCACATTCCTTACTCTTCAAATATAATATTTGAACAGTAAATTTAGGGTCGAAGTATTCAAGCATCGAAGTTTATCTGAACAATGAAATTTAATAAGAAATTAATTTAATTTACTGGAAGTTTTTGAATGTTATCCCTATAGAACAATTCATAGTAAAGTCAGTTAGAAGACAAAAAATATTTAACGGATTTCAACGCCTTAAACGCACGAAAAGCAACGGGAAGAGCTGTGCTGTGCCTGGCATTTCTTTCAGGATGTTTTTTTTATACTTTCTAAGATGTTTGATTGCACCTGATGTTAAGTGGGATGGCAATCCTGGATGGTAAGTTGCACTAATATAGTAAAAAATACTGTTAAGTACTCTTGAAAATACTCACATTGTAATCGGAGGGAAAGAGACGAGGGCAAACTATTCCAGTCCTTTGCTGTATGAATAATGAAAGACGAAGCAAAGCGTTTCGTTAGGGTTTGAGGGATAAATCCGTAGTAAGTTTTTTTTTAAGGGTTTTCCCCGGAAAGGACATGTTTTTACCCTTTCCGGGAAATTCTATTTGTTTCTCTGACTTGTTGGGGTCAGAGATTGTTCAGACTGGTAGGTATTTGTCTTCTTATCTTAATGATTTTCTTTTGGATAATTTCTAAGTATGGCATTTATCTTTTTCTTTGTTTTTCTTTTCTATACACAATTTCTTAATTTATTTTCAATAATCAAAATCACATAATAATATAAGTAAATAATTTATATATGTATAATATATAAATTTGTGTACAGTTAATCATCTATTTCTTAATCAGTGTTATTATTATTTATCGCTTTATTCGCTACATATTTACAAAAATCAAGGAACTTATTTCTAATCTTACTATCTAACACCGTAGTAAGTAGTGAAGTTCAGTTTCTCTGGCCAACCCGTGTAGTTCTTTACAAAACAAATTCTAGAGACAATTTATACCAAAATTTCTCGTAGGATTACTTCGAGTTGTCATGACGCTCATCTAGTTATGAATAACAATAAAACAAAATTATTGGTTATTAAATCGCCTTACTTAAAAAGAGATTCCTCTTCTAGACTAGTGGCACATAACCACAAATGTCTGCATACCACGAGTCTAGATTCTTGCAGCTGTCCTAACATCGAAATTGTAGACACACAGCGGTACCTAGGATTGATTATTGATAACAAATTTAACTGGGGCAACCATATTGATTTAGTTTGCAACAAATTAAGATGCTTTCTAGCAAATATTACAGTTTTAAAAGACCGTATACCATTTAATGTCAAGCTAATGCTATATATCACGCCCTGGCGGAATCCTATGTACAATATGGATTAGGTAGTTACGGCCGTACATATAAATCATACCTCGAACAAATATACAGACTACAAGTTAAAATACTTAAAAAAATTATATCACCTAAAATTAAAAAACAACTACATAACGACGAAAAAAAACTTTTTAAACACTGTAACATCTTACCTATTTACACAAAATAAAATACATCATGTTAAAAGAATATTTCTTTAATGAAAAATTTTAACCAAAATGGAACATCCTATATGCACACGGTCGATATCGTCAAACCAGTTTAATACGATAGGCGCAAAAAATGTGTACGGCGAGCGCACGGCAAGATACATCGTGCCTAGATTAATTAATGAACTACCCTCAGGTATAAGAAATTGTATAACTAACAAAAACATTAAGAGTATACTAAAAAGTTATTTAGGAACGCAAGACGGACGCTTTGGCGCTAGCGACAAACCATTGCGGTTTATATAGCGTTAAGTTATATGTATATTCCTTTATTGTAAAACTTTATTTGAAATAAATTAAAAAAAAAAAAAAAAAGTTAAGCTTTGAAATTTCGACTTCAACTTATCGAAGTTCGAGCTAAAGAGGTTCTACTGCAATATAAATATATTTCTTTCAGTCTGACATTGACTTATTAGCACGCTCGGAGTAAATGTTACATGTACTTCATTTAAGGAGGCCTAAATGACAGATTTACGCCCCTCATATCTCAATCTGTCTTAGACAAAGCCTGTTTGTTACTTACTAAATTAAGTACACGCCGCTAAATTGGTAGGGCTCCTACATGCTCTATTGTGTTTACGTGTGTCTATTGTGTGAGATTCTTTGGATTGTGATACCATATTGGGTTCGGATCCCAAATAGCTTGTACCAAGGAGTTTAGTGCTGATTTACGCACCCGGCGGTGAAGAATAACATGGTGAGGAAACCTACATGTATTAGAAAATGCTCTAAGACATGTGTGTCTGACAATCCGCACTAAAACCGCGGGGCGTACTGTGCCCTTATATATTTTTAATATTCAACGTTATAATGTAAAACCAGTGGTAAATTTATAGGAATACACCAATGGTTAACGAAAAAAGGATAAGTAAAAATAGGATAAGCTTTAAAATAATGTAACAGAAGACAAGCAATAATATGTAATATAAAAAAAAAAAAAAAAAAAAAAAAAAAAAAAAAAGTTAAGCTTTGAAATTTCGACTTCAACTTATCGAAGTTCGAGGTAAAGAGGTTCTACTGCAATATAAATATATTTCTTTCAGTCTGACATTGATTTATTAGCACGCTCAGAGTAAATGTTACATGTACTTCATTTAAGGAGGCCTAAATGACAGATTTACGCCCCTCATATCTCAATCTGTCTTAGACAAAGCCTGTTTGTTACTTACTAAATTAAGTACACGCCGCTAAATTGGTAGGGCTCCTACATGCTCTATTGTGTTTACATGTGTCTATTGTGTGAGACTCTTTGGATTGTGATACCATAATGGGTTCGGATCCCAAATAGCTTGTACCAAGGAGTTTAGTTATGATTTACTCGCCCGGCGGTGAAGAACAACTTGGTGAGGAAACCTACATGTGTTAGAAAATGCTCTAAGACATGTGTGTCTGACAATCCGCACTAAAACCGCGGGGCGTACTGTGCCCTTAGGGACCAACCTATATATCTTTAATATTCAACGTTATAATGTAAAACCAGTGGTAAATTTATAGGAATACACCAATGGTTAACGAAAAAAGGATAAGTAAAAATAGGATAAGCTTTAAAATAATGTAACAGAAGACAAGCAATAATATGTAATATAAAAAAAAAAAAAAAAAAAAGTTAAGCTTTGAAATTTCGACTTCAATTCGGTTTTCAACTTATCGAAGTTCGAGGTAAAGAGGTTCTACTGCAATATAAATATATTTCTTTCAGTCTGACATTGATTTATTAGCACGCTCAGAGTAAATGTTACATGTACTTCATTTAAGGAGGCCTAAATGACAGATTTACGCCCCTCATATCTCAATCTGTCTTAGACAAAGCCTGTTTGTTACTTACTAAATTAAGTACACGCCGCTAAATTGGTAGGGCTCCTACATGCTCTATTGTGTTTACGTGTGTCTATTGTGTGAGATTCTTTGGATTGTGATACCATATTGGGTTCGGATCCCAAATAGCTTGTACCAAGGAGTTTAGTGCTGATTTACGCACCCGGCGGTGAAGAACAACTTGGTGAGGAAACCTACATGTATTAGAAAATGCTCTAAGACATGTGTGTCTGACAATCCGCACTAAAACCGCGGGGCGTACTGTGCCCTTATATATTTTTAATATTCAACGTTATAATGTAAAACCAGTGGTAAATTTATAGGAATACACCAATGGTTAACGAAAAAAGGATAAGTAAAAATAGGATAAGCTTTAAAATAATGTAATAGAAGACAAGCAATAATATGTAATATAAAAAAAAAAGAAAATAAGGGCAAAATGTAAATGTAGAGTAAGAGATTGTCATGTAGGGAAGTAGAGTAAGAAATGTAAAGGTGGTAGAGTAAGAGATTGGAAATGTAGGTAGTAGAGTAAGAAAAAATGTAAAATGTAGTAGACTAAGAAAAAAAAATGTAGAAAGTAGAGTTAGAAATTGTAAAAATGTGTAATAATGAAATAGAGTAGGAAACTGTAAGAGTGTAAGAGAGGTGAGTGGAAGAGAGTAAGTGTGTGGGAGTGGGATTGGAAGAGGAAGTACGGAAAGGGGAATGCAAGGAAGAAGAAGAAGAAAGGACCCTAAGGTACCAAACGTTGGGGGAACGATGAAAAAAAAATATTCAACGTTGATGGCCTTTGGTATGGGATGCTACATACGTCGATACTTTGGCACCGACACATCTTCCAGAATCTTCCGTTGTGGCTGTAGCGGCCGCTGCAACTGCAGAAAACCTCAAGCGGCGCAAATATAGTACAACGTATATACAACGTGGCAATGCTACCAGCCGTCTGGGCACAATAATATTTTTTGTAAAATACCTATTATATTGTAAATAACCAGTTCATTTTTTTTATTACTATTTTTTTTTGTATTTATCACGAACTTCAACGTTCAAATAAAACATAAACGTATAATAAAGTTGTTTAACATGAGAACGACAGCGTTTTACAGAGTTATTTGCCACACGTGCCGATACAAGCTCGTAAATGTGAACTAAGTAACATTACATTTTTTTTTTGTTAACGGGGAGGAAATCTTCAAAAAGATACCCCGCCTTCTGGGGGGAAGGCGGCGGTTATGTGGGGTTTTTACCCACTAAAACCTCCCCGGTGGGCCTTTCCTCGGTGCATGACGAGGGCCTCCGGGATCTCCAGTGGAACGCGCCGGAGCCCCTGTGCACTGTGCTCAAGGAGAGCACGTCCCGGGGGGGGAGGTTACTCCCTCCCCTCGCCTTCTTCCCGGGTCCACCTTAGCGGACGACAAAGGCCCCCACCCTTGTCGCCCAGTGAACCCGAGGCCCCTTTTAGTCACCTTATACGACAGGCAGGGGATACCGTAGTCTTATTCTTGAGAGCCCAGAACTACAGAGCTGGACATTACATACCCTAAGAAAACGGATTCTGGATTCTGTAATAACCGGTACGATTTATATGTGAGACGTTGTATTTGCAAGGAGTACTAGAAAACATGAACTTTTAGTTGACGAATACTGTGTTCACTCTGCCCTATACAATAAGAGTGTCATTATGGCTATAAACATATCTTTGATATATCCGCCCTACTTAGTAAGTTATGTTAAGTACAAACTTATCAGAGCAATTCGCGTTTTTAGGCAAGTAATTACAAAGTTGAGCGACGTAAGCTTTATGGACTAATGTTGGATAACTTCTCTTACAACTATGATTTAGTGGACGTTCGTAACTATTTGTATTAACTTTCCTTATCTAATATATTATAATGAAGCTATAAGAGTCTTGTCCGTGTCTATGTTTATTATATTTTCTTAAAACCTCTTTGAATAAAAAAAAATATTACGTGACACCCATTGAATTGCGTCGGGATTGTTGAGATATGTTGCTGACTTTTCTAACCGACTTCAAAATGATATAGATTATCGATTCAGTTATAGTGTGGTTATAGTATATTGCAAATAAATGTAGTTTTACCAATTAGAAAATTTTTTTTGTGACGAACTACACAACTTACACGAACTAGCCAGAGAAGCTGAATTTTAATGCTTCACCGGAAAGAGAGGTGGCGCAGCTCGGCTTGGACAGTTACTATATTAAGCGTTAGCATTTGGATCCGAGAGCACCCGAGAGGGCCGAATCACGGCTCGGTCGGTTCCTATTTTACCGATAAAATAAATCAGATCGATTACAGAACAAATATATGAGATGAGATGAGATGTGTTGCCGACTTTTTCAACCGACTTCACAAGAGGAATTTCTCAATTCGCTTTTTCATATAGCAAGCAAATGCAGTTTTACCGATTAGTTAATAAGTCAGAAGATCTCAAATAAAACGTATGTTTACGTGTACAAACAAAAACTAACTTGAGATCATATCATTCATGACGGACGCTTTGATATCATTTTTTGATTTAACTCGTAAATAGACGTGAATTATTTTGAAATAAGAACACACATTAAAAACTTCTACAATTGTTTTCTTCTAATGGAGAAGACCTTTAAAAAGTTTTTAATAAACTGACGTCGTGTGAAAACCCTTAAGTAGTCTATGACATGGATAACGTTTTAATGTATCTATGTGTGTAATTCTGTAATGTATATATGTGTTTTAAAACATCAGCTCTAAAAACCTTAATTTCGTAATGGGCTGCCCTTAGGCAGTAAAAGTTGTAGCACTAAGAAGAACCGAACAAAATGAACGATATCATTTTAATTTATTATAATAAATATATTTAACAGAATATTAATTTACGAATCTGGGAAAGCAGACCTCGTTTGTTAACTATATTTGGGGGAAATTTTTTTCTCGCTTTTTCCGACAGAGATATTGATGTCCAAACTGATTGGAGGTACTGACTCGTTTACCCCCTTCTATAATAATAAAAAAAACAATAAATAAAAAGACTACTTGTAGACAAGCCTAAATTATTTTTAATTAATTGATACGATTAATGAAGAGCTGGATCTTCTGGCACAAGTATATTTTATTCTTAAAAGATGATCCAAACATTGTATACTTGCTTTACTTATATGTTTTTTGTTTTTGAAAATAAAGATTTTATTATTATTTATTATTAATTTAGCCAGTATCCTCTCTTAGTAAATAATCTCCATCTGAGACTACATTATTTATTGAGATAAAAGCAACACATTTATACCGTCTAAATATTTTTTCATGAATAAGGAAGGCGTTACGAACACGCCATTAACGCAGAAAGCGGGTTAACTTGGTTACATGTCAGCTATGCTTAGATATCTGAGAAGCTTTCGCCGTCACACGGGTGATAGATGATATTTGAACTCGAAGGAATTGAAAAAAAAAGTATTTAGTGTTACCCGAGACTTCGGCGACACCAATCTGTTCATACAGGGTTCAAAAGCTGTGAAGCATCGTACTTGTTAATTCCATTAAAATTAGTGCACAAACATTTACAAAAATAAAAAATTAGTACAAACAAATTGATAACCTCAGCCATTTTTGAAGTGGATTAAAAAGTTCAAAGTAAAAAGTTTTTGTGATTTACATATTTTTTTTTCGTCGTTCCCCCAACGTTTGGTACCTTAGGGTCCTTTCTTCTTCTTCTTCCTTGCATTCCCCTTTCCGTACTTCCTCTTCCAATCCCACTCCCACACACTACTGTCTTCCACTCACCTCTATTACGCTCTTACAGTTTCCTATACATTATTACACATTTTTACAATTTCTAACTCTACTTTCTACATTTTACATTTTCTTACTCTACTACATTTTACATTTCTTACTCTACTTCCCTACATGACAATCTCTTACTCTACTTCCTTATTCTATTTTCTCACTCTATATTTTGTGATTTATATTACCTCTTTCGTAAGTGATATAAAATAAATTTAGCTTGCTGGCTTGGGGTTTCAACAATGATAACGGTGCAGTGATTGTAGGTACTGAATTATTCTATCACTTTTCATGGAAGACGTAACCTACTCGTATTTCACCGCCGTCTCGAATTCAAAAGTTCACATTAGTCACAAAAATGCGATAGGATCTCGATTTTTACTCACAGAATACTTTGAGAAATAAAAACTAAATCTCTAAAAATGTTTGTCCAAAATCTGATTTTTAAAAGCTTGTAACAATCTTAGTCTAGGTAATTAATATAAACATTTCATATAAACATATATACGCATACATATAGATACAGCTTCACTTCACTTCAGCCGTGTAGTCACACTCGTTGATTATTTCGTTATCCAAGAGGAATTCTTCCCCGCTTTCTGGGTATGATGGCGACTATATGAGAATTCTACCCGCCCAGTCATCCTCAGTGCATTATGAGGGGCTCCGGGATCTCCAGTGGATCACCAAAGCTCCACTACAGTGAATCGAAGCACGATCCAGGGGACGAGTTCTCATCGATTCGAGGACGAGAGCTCATTGCGGCTCTTAACGACAAGAATAAAGTATATGTAGGCGCCAGAGTTTCTATGAATAGCGGACGGTTGCTGTCTCTGTCGCATTGAACACGTGAATATGTTATCAAGCCAAAGTTTTAGGGGCACGGTAGGTAAAGGTACTGGCTTTGACACTTGTAAGGAGCCAGAGTGTGTGTGAGACAGACGGCACATATAACCGCGTGGTTGGTTGGCCATATGAGATGGTGGGATTCTTCATATTTTTATTTCATAAAAAAATAAAACACGTAACTATCCAAACATAAATATTTTACTTGTACATTAAGCCTCAATATGAATATGGAATATTCTATACGCTAAATACTCCATCAGTCCCAATGCCAATGGATACACGACCTTAGGGTCCGCCTGTGGGGTGAAAAAATAAGCAAATACCGCTGCCCCCGCTGTATACCATCCCCAATCACGGTTATGCTCGTACGAATATAAGCACAGCGAAATAATGTTGCAAGTAATCATAAGTCTTCCCAATTCTTCATTATCTTTCTGCGTTAAGAAGAGAGCAAAGGGCAGAATTCCGGATGCCAGATGTAAAGCACACATTGTACTATTCCCGCGGTATAAATCGGCCATTAGACAAGGCAGAGCAAGATATCGTGTCGCTTTATAACTAACATTATACATAGGGCCAAAGTCGTTGTTTAATCGTCCACCTGCAAAGGTAAGAAATTTAAGTTATTATTAGTAAAATACAGACTGACAGGTGGAAGAGCTTTGCCTCATTTCGACCAGAGTGGCGCTCTCGTGTCAAAGTAGGTGTAACGAATTTTGAAAAGAATCGTTTCATTGATCCAGACGCAAAACGCCACGAAAGGAAGTCTCATTCGAAGTCCTCCTACAACTACACCTACATCGTCTCAGAATTGGAGAATACGCACCAAGTTTTTCTGCTAGATATGATTACGACGTCTGACTGTACCATTTTAAATTTTCTTTTGAGGCATCTTAAGGTGATGAGGTCTCCTTTATCATTAACCAAATTGCTTTTAACAAACCCTTCTGACTTATTATTTAGGAATAAAAAAAGCTTTTACATACTTTTTACGGGGATATTTAAAATTAAAAAAGGAAAAAAATCCAAAAGTCTCTGACGATGTTTAACGACGATGTGGTCACCATAGATTAAAAAAAATACTATTTGCTTGTCATACATTAAATGATGATATTTAAGAAATGTAACAAATTATAAAAAGAAATACCAACTTTGGTAATGTAGGAGCCCTATCACTCCATGAAAAAAAAAATTCGCGTGCATTCCTAGATGTGAATAATTGTTTGTTCGGTAAGAGCTGGTCCCACGCGCAGCGACACAGGACAACACAATGTGAGCAATTGAAGCATTGACATCGTTATTTCCCATTATAAATCAAAAATATAAAATAAATCTACACATCTTCATTATTTAAACAAAAATAAAAATTGACAGCACATTGTTATTAAAACACATGTCAAAAACAAAAGTATATCACATCATACAGCGTGCATATAAAAAAAGAGTTTCGCTTACGAATTTTAATTGGTTTATTACATATCATTGTAAATCTTTGATGTCAATAATCTAATATCAAATCAAGTTATCATTTTATCACATCATTAATTATTGTGCTTAATTGGTATATTTATGACGACTGTAGTGGACCAGTCACCATCATAATATGTTTCTATTCCAACGCTGAAAATAGGCTAATTTTTTAGAAGATTATCACAAAATAATGATTTTAAATGACCGTCTAACTAAAACTATTAAAAGACTGATTTTAAAATTTGCTGTACTTTGATTGTAATTGTGATAAAGCGGTTTCTCCACGGATTTAAATTTATGTATAACAAATGACCTATTCAATGTTTTTTGCTTGGATAGCTATAATATCCCCATAATTATCGCAATAAATAATTAACTTAATATAGAATAAAAAAGATATTTTCTTAATCACGGCAGGTTTTTTCGATCACTTCAAGTAAAGGTTTATCCTATATCAATGATCGTACGACAAAACTTCTCGGTCTAAAATGAAAAGAAATCTGTGATTTTTTAAGTTAAGACCGGTCCATTGTAGACCTTTAATTACGTTCGTCATCAAATAATCGTTGACGATTATAAAATAGAAAAATGTGGTAAAAAATTGAAAAACTTAGAAAATATAGATTTTTTTAAAAAAGTGTAAAAGAATAAATCGATAATTATCTATGAAAGCATACAGCCAACACTAGACCGATTAAAAAATATATGCTAGAATTTGCTCTATGGTTCTTGAATAGACAAGCAGCGAAAACTAATGCTGCCATTTTGCTTTTAAAACGCGAAGGATTTTATAAAAATAACGTTGTAAATCAAGTTGTGCAATCCTATTTCCACTACTACAGTTCATTTTTAAAAATTAAGTGATTGACTACGGAGAAAATGGCAGCCAGCGACTCTGGGACGGATGAGTCACTGTACCCTATCGCGGTGCTGATTGACGAACTTAAAAACGAAGATGTACAATTACGGTTGAACTCCATTAAGAAATTGTCCACCATAGCATTAGCCCTCGGAGTGGAACGCACCCGTTCTGAGCTGATACCATTTCTCACCGATACTATCTACGATGAAGATGAAGTTCTATTAGCTTTAGCTGAGCAACTCGGTAAGTTCTATCGTAGGTGTTTCAAATAATCTATCATAAACTCGTGTTTTACGTTTCAATTCTGAAAGCAGCAGATAGCTTAATTTAAAAGCTATATGTATTATATCTATATTAATATATGCTTGGTTGTATCGATCGCTAATTTCTCAACATTTGATTTTCGTTAGTGTCGGTAGTATTTTGTTAGTGTAGTGCCCATTTATTCATTCATTCATGATAGTCTGTTTGCGCGTAAATAAAAAAGACTGGCATTATTGATCATATAATTTTTTAAAGTAGTTTTCTTTGTTTTACTCGCCAAATTTTTTTTGACGTTTCCTAAACTGTATAGTGAGTTTTTTTTTATTCTAAATTTATAGGAAAATTATTGGACTCAGGAACCTAGTTCTGAGCTCTCAGGATATGAGAACATATTTGGTTGCTAATTAACTTTATTTTCTTTTTTACAAATGGGTAATGGTAAAATAGAAATAGGCACCACTTATTATGTACCATCTTATCTTAAAAGTGCATTATTGGAACAATAAACAGACAATTTCTATAATAGATAGGTAATTTTATGTTATCATATTAATATATATATTTTTTTGTATATTGAAATCGATACACTATTCCAAAGTTCACAACAATATATGTGGTGATTACTTAGCATAAAACTAGAGTGGATGACCTGGGACTGTTGCCTGGTGGTCCAGCCGTGCTGCTAAGATCATGACCATACATAAGCAGCCTCCATTGAGTGTGATCATAAGCAGAGTGGACATCCTACATGCTGGTTCCCACTGTTTTTGTTATGGAGTGAGACCCTTATGTAGGTGCCTCTCTATGAGCACCCATATCATCTGCATCTCCAGTCATTGACATTGTGTATAATTACAGGCAACTTCATTAACCTAGTTGGTGGAGGTGAATTTGCACACTGCCTGCTCCCACCTTTGGAGTCACTTGCAACAGTTGAAGAAACAGTGGTGCGGGACAAAGCAGTTGCATCGCTAAGAGCAGTAGCGGCACACCATACACCTCAAGCTTTGGAACAGCATTTTGTGCCACTGGTACAACGCTTGGCTGGAGGGGACTGGTTCACTTCAAGAGCTTCAGCATGTGGATTGTTCAGGTATTTATTAACAAAATTAAAATATTAACAATATTTTCTTTTTGTTTGTTGATGATGATTAGGTTATTCAAAGTGTGCAGTACTAGCATACAGGAATGTTGTGAAAGTGTATGAGTGTATAGTTTCACCGTCAATACCATTGAAAATCAAATGAGGGTAGATAGAAATCACTGCAACACAAAATTCTATTTCTTTTTCTCTTTTAGTAGCAAGTCTTAAGTTAAAATATACATTTTAAACTGTTACATATGGGACTCAATAAATTCAGTAAAAAGTAGACGGTCTCTGTTGACCACATGGGGATTAAGCATAGCACATCTTGTTCAACTTGTTTTAATGTTTAATATTGAATATCTCGCAAGATAAAGACGCTAGCTAACTGAAGTAAACTGTGCATGATAGACAATTAAATATCCTTAAAAGAAAATATAATATTTTTTAATTACATTAAAAAACATAAACTTTAATGAAAAAGCATATCTTACGTAAACTTGGATAATACAGTATTTTTTATTAAATATTTTTTTAAACTTTAGTACTTAGTGTTGCCTCCATGTGGCGACACTAAGTACTAAAATTAAATTTGGCTACTGATGGCAATCTAGTGAGACATTTTATAAGCTTTTGCTTTAATTACAGTGTATGCTACACTCGCGTGTCGGCGCCAGTGAAAGGCGAGCTTCGTCAGCACTTCCGCTCCCTGTGCCAGGACGATACTCCTATGGTACGTCGTGCTGCGGCTTACAAACTCGGGGAGTTCGCCCGCGTTGTCGAAGTCGAATATGTGAAGAGCGATTTGATACCAATGTTTGTGTATTTGGCACAGGTAAATGTTATTTTAATGCTATTCAATTATTCCTTACAGTCTTTTCAGGGTTGCCTGGAAGAGTTTGCTTATACCTATAATGCACATTAAGTTTAGTTACTTAAAGTTAACTTAAACTTAGTACTTAAATTGATAGTACCTACTTTCATGTGTGAAATTTAAGCAATTTAGAGTATATCTATCTAAATGTACTGGAAATAATAGAACAAATTGTTTATTAAGTGGACAATGGACACATAAGCACATTTATTATAACTTGGTTGATACTACTGAACTCATATAGGGGCTTGAGCATAATCATTTTGAGTATGGTCTGCAAAACGTAAGGTCATAGGCTCAAATCCGCCACGCCACTATTGATGTCAACCTTCTAGCTTATTAAAATTTAACTTAAAAACAAGTATATTTCCGAGTAAAACACAAAAACCGACTTCAAATCGAATCAAACGTTAAGCGCTATTACGACGCCCTCTTTATATTTCAATTAACGATAATACGAATTCATACAAATGAATATTTCGAAAATGAATTAATCCGAACTCTCATCAAACTACTTTTCAAGTACATCCTTTCCAATAAAATATGAATTATCGAAACCGGTTGGCATGTTAGTGACTCGTCCATTTGTCGCGCACATACTTATAGCAAATTTAGGACTTATATAACTTTCTCATGGATGCGAGCTTTCAAATAAAAAAAGAATTATCAAACTCAAAGAAGTAACAATAAAAAAAGTACTTTTTTGAAGTTGGTTGAAAAGGGATATCGCAAAAATTCAACTTTGTGTGTCAGCCTATCCGTATACACTAAGTTACAATGTTTATAACAGTGATATTTTTTGTGTGAATGAAATCGAAAAAGTAAATGATCACTGACCTGACACTGACAGATATAATCGTAAACTCGAACTCTTAGTATGATAAAGTGTGCTTATTTGATGTACAAATATTATAAACAACTCATTCAGGATGAGCAAGACTCTGTACGTCTGCTTGCCGCGGAAGCCTGCGCCGCTGTAGCAGCCTTACTCCCTCCCGAGGACATGGAGCAACTCGTCATGCCCACAGTAAGGGCCAGAGCTGGTGACACATCTTGGAGAGTGCGCTATATGGTTGCCGACAAGTAAGTCTAATTTGTTCTACATCTATGGAAATAATACTTTTATTCATCCACTTAATGAATAAAGTAATCCATGGTATTTTAGTATCAGGGCAGTCGCCTTAAGTTACATAGTATGATAGCAACCTGGGTTCATTCTCCGGCACCAATTAATTCAAGCATCAATAGCCTAATGGTTTAGGGGCCTGCGAATCGTAAGGTCGTGGGTTCGAGTCCACCATTCGACTAATGACGTGAACCATGTCCTAGCAAAAGCTTAAGCTTAGAATGGTTAACAAGATTGTTAGTAATATTTCTGAAAAAAAGAAATATTGCTAGCTTCTTTTTAAAAAAAAAAATAAAAAATTTATGGAGTAATGGTCCATTGGTGGTCCTGATTATCATGATCTTTACTTGTAAATATAATTGTAGCTCTTGTCTCGTCTTGTTAAACAGATTTGTAGAACTCCAACAAGCAGTCGGTCCAGAGCTGGCACGTTCCGACCTGGCTCAGATATTCCAAGCACTACTGAAGGACACTGAGGCGGAAGTGCGAGCTGCTGCTGCTGGGAAAGTGAGTATTTTCTTACCTAATAACAGAACCACTGTATGTGTATATAATATATTTTTTTTTTTTATAATTTCTAAACAAGTGCTTGACTACGATCCCACCTGATGTTAAGTGGCAATGCAGTCCTTGATGGTAAGGCGCACTAGCTTAGTATATGGGTAAATGTCTATTTCATACACATGATGTACTACAACACTAAATGTGAAATGAAATATTCCTTATTTACTGTTTATTCATTTATTGTTTGCATAATTATTGTGCAGACTGTAGACAGTAAAGCTTAGTTAGTTCTCAGAAACTGCAATTTAATAAAATTCCTTTTTCACCTTAAAGAGATTTTTCACATTATAGTAGAGATGAAACGGATATCCGGTAACTATCCGGTATCCGGCCTATCCGGCCTTGTTTTCACTATCCGGCCAAATACCGGATAGTAATCCAGCATCCGGCCGGATACCGGATAGTATAATTTTAAAAATCTCATTATTTTACTCAAGGCAAATCAATCGCACTCCGATAGGTTATGGACACCGTTTATTTTAATTTTATAATCGCACATCAAAATGTTTGTTTTGTTAATTATTAGTTTAATACTCAAAATTAACAAGTGGCAAATTTTGGTGAATAAATACCAAATTTTCCGCATTTGTTGGTAAGAGGCGACTCCGCTTACGTGCGATCCGAATGCGCCTGAATATATCCGATCTCGTTTACCGCGCCAATATTCAAATCAAACTGATCGCGTCAACGCAATAAAGGGCCGAATATCCCGCAGCCGGATATCCGGCGCTCCGGCCTAGTAGCTTGCCGAATATCCGGTATCCGGCCACACTACTATCCGTTTCATCTCTACATTATAGTAAGTAATACACATAATACAATTCCAGCCAGGACTTTTTCTCACCTGCCTGAATAGCCCAGTATGAGAAATTTGCCAAAAATATGCTGATCATTTGACAGCAGTTAAAATTATTATCCCTATAAGCTATTATCTTTATGATATTTGGTATTAATCATTAACAAAGATGTGCTAAAAAATTTGATATCTGGTACACTGTCTACAATCTACCCATATAAGCTTAATAAAAGTGGATGAGAATTGTAATATCTGTCCGTTAGGGTTAAAAAGTTGAGTTATTTTATACTTGTGTTATTCAACAGGTTAAAGACTTCTGCATGAATTTAGATAAAGCTCATCAGGAGCATATAATAATGACCATGATCTTGCCACAAATTAAGGACCTGGTATGTGATCCCAACCAACATGTGAAGTCTGCTCTGGCCTCTGTCATCATGGGCCTAAGCCCAATTGTTGGAAGGCACAATACCATTGAATACCTCCTGCCTTTATTCCTCACACAATTGAAAGACGAATGCCCCGAGGTCAGACTGAATATAATCTCAAACCTGGAGTGTGTCAACGAAGTGATCGGAATCCAACAACTTGTGCAATCCTTGCTTCCAGCCATAGTTGAACTGGCTGAAGACACTAAGTGGAGAGTCCGCCTCGCAATCATAGAGCACATGCCCCTGCTAGCGGGACAACTTGGCCAAGAGTTCTTTGACGAGAAACTCACCGGACTATGCATGTCTTGGCTCATTGACCACGTCTATGCAATCCGTGAAGCGGCAACGCTTAACTTGAAGAAGTTGGTGGAACAGTATGGCGCTACGTGGGCAGAAACCAACGTAATCCCAAAGGTGATGGCAATGTCCCGAGAACAGAACTATCTTCATCGGATGACCTATTTGTTCTGCATCAACGTTCTCTCCGAGGTTTGCGGCAAGGATATAACTACAAGGGTCTTGCTGCCCACTGTCCTCTCTATGGCTGATGATAACGTAGCCAACGTAAGGTTCAATGTCGCGAAGACACTGCAGAAGATGGCTCCATACCTTGACCCAGCAGTCATTCAGCCCCAAGTTAAGCCTGTACTAGAGAAGCTGAATGTAGACCCGGATGTGGATGTGAAGTACTTCGCGTCGGAAGCGATCGCCGGAATTGCCGGTTAATTTTAGTCAAAACACTTTCTATATAGTTAATATTTAATTGGAACATTTAAAATTCTGAAGTAAAAAATATGTCAAGCTGTACAAAAGTTTGTCTGTCTGTCTTAGGGTTCGTCATTCCAGTGTATTATTCGGCTGATATTGTTTTGTTATATATAAATCGCAGATATATCTATCTGTTATTATATATTACAAAATTACAAATTATATATGATTCATAAATTACATATAAAATTTATGAATTATTTTGTGGTTAGTAAGTTCGTTGTAGACAGCATTTATTCTGCACTCCATGTGAAACTGATATAAAGTTATTATAAATATATGAAAAGAAAAAAACATGGTTTTATTCTGTAATAGGTCGGCAACACACCTAACCCGTTAATGGTCACTTATGTGGCTCAACTTTGATCCAGTGAACCGATGCTTACAGGAGCATATCCAAAAATAACAATTTTATTTTTGGATAGGGGGCAAGACTATCACTACAATTAATCCTTAAAAACGACTTCTCTACAAAGGATGTGGGTCTGTGATTTTTTTTTGCTTTATGGTTCTCACAGTGGCATCATCTCGGAGAAAGTGGCACAATTATGCAAAGAAAACCAGAATGCGTGAGATATTAGCATTTGGAGATGTATCTTTCAGTAGAACTTTTCTGGTTTTAACCTAGAAACTTAGGCATGAGAAAAAAAAGGCAAATGGAACTTCTATACACTTTATTTATTTCCATTCAATACATCAGTAACGTTATACAACATGGAGACACTGAGTCGCTGCGCGCAGTTATGGAAAATAAATTTGGAATGTAACATAAGTGTTACCAGGCGATGAAATTGTAATCTAAAAATAAGTCGAATCACACACGGACGTAAATGGCAACATTGACTCTAAAATATTCAACAATTTTGTGCACAGAATATATATTATCTGAAGCAACCAGTAACGCACAATCGCGGGGAAAATATACAATGGCAAAATTTCAAAACTGTAACAACCCCACTGGCTTCCAAATTAAATATAGCATATTGTAATAATTTTGCAACTTGATCATTATTATAGATAATACAATTAAAACTATCAACAACTTACTATTTAATAAACAGTTATATTTATCTTACAAGATTTACGCGATCCAACTTTCAAAAATGATTTTTAACATTATTCGCAATTTTCATAGGTACAGAATAAATAGACAAAAATTGGAGCGAAAAATGATGCGAATGACACAGAGTAATAATCAACCACAGGCAATACAACTAAAAGTATTTCTCGCTGTGTCTAAATTGAATAACAGACGAAATTAAAAGATGTCCACAGATTAATAACATACTTTAACCATAGACTAAGCTCAACTAGTATCAACATCAAAGTAGAACAGAGGATCGCGTTATATGAAATTGTGGTTAAATTGAGCCTAGTGGCGGGAATCACGGGGATAGAACTCGGCGAGGGTGGATGCTGGGATACGCTTAAGCATCTCCTTGGGGAAGATACGGAGCAGTTGCCAGCCGATGTCCAATGACTCGAAAACTGTGCGGTTTTCGTAGTTGCCCTGGAGAAATAAAACAAACGGTAAATTACAACAATGAAAAATGACTTTTACCAGTTGGCCCATACCCAAAATGCACAATACTCTATTAACTTTAACTAGAGCTCGGTCCTAGGACACAGATGGGTCCCCTACCCATCTGTGTCCTAGGACCATTTTTACATTTTTTTATACTTTCTAACTTCGAGTGCTCGATGTTAAGTGGAAATGCAGACCTGAATGGTAAGGCGCACTGGCTTAGTAAATGCCTATTCACTCTACTCTTGAAAATACCCACATTGTAATCGAAAGGAAAGATAGACGCGGGCAAACTATTCCAGTCCCTTGCTGTACGAACAATGAAAGACGAAGCAAAGCGTTCGGGTTCGAGGGATGTCCACAACAAAAGCATGAATCCTGCATTACGTCCAGAAGTCCGATGGTAGAACGGGATGGGGGATTTAGATCATGCAGTTCCTGAGCACTCTCTAAAATGCAATTTGTAGATAACTCTACTGCTCTCTATAATTCTAAACACTACCTATGTCACCTACAGACACATACCTCATTAACATTTACTGTAAGGAAATACAAGTTATCAACTAAAAATTTGTCGACACTGACATTGTTTTTAGAATGTTTCTTATTTATTTCACTTTTCCAGCTCTAAATAGACTAGATCTCAAAAATAGAATAGAATTTGAATTATAAGATTATACAAGTCAAATATTTCCTTTCAAAAAAAGCCAAAAATTTTAAGTTATACAGGTTTCAACTAAGTTGAAAATTGTTGGCAAAATTATGTCTCCCTGGAAATACATCTTACAAAGGTTTTAGTATATATATGGGGCATGGTACCCATAACATTCTACTGTAATTGTATTTAATGGATCATTCAAAGTTACCTGTGTGATGAAGTTCTTCTCAAACTTGGTGAGGAACTCCAGGTACAGCAAGTCATCAGGGGTGAGAGCTTCCTCACCAACGACAGCCTTCATCGCCTGCACGTCCTTACCGATGGCGTAGCAAGCGTACTGCGGGCAAGGTTTCAATGGTATAAGAAACATCAACTCAGTAATATTGCTATATATTTATGTTATTTTATTAGTATTACAGAAATGGGTAAACAATTTTACACTTTTTTAAAACACCATCTTATAAACCTTTGAGACACTTGCATTGTTAAATATCAAAGCATACTGGTCACCTCAAAACCTCCACAAGATTGCGGTACAAAATACAGTTTTGTCTATACCATAACTTAATTAGTTTAGTATAACATTTTGATCAAGATGAAAATGTCAAAGTTTTGCTTTTTTTTTATAACAAACTACACAGATTGGCCAGAGATGCTGGCCTTGACTGCTTCTCCGGATTGAGAGGTGGCACAGCTCTTAGGTCGCTTAGTCTGAAACTCTGTCACTAGTAACTTGACACAAAGGTCCCCATTGAGGGGGATCGTATTGCTTATCAAGTTACTTGTAAGGAGATATCTTGAGCGAAAAAATCTAATAGAAAATTAAGAAAATCAACTTGCATAAAACCTTTTTTATATAAGAAACATAAGAGATGACGGCTCGCTCCGGCTGATCCTAAGTGATCACCGTAGGTAATGGAAATCGGTAACTGGTACTGACAATTCCTCCTACCATGATCAATATATAGGAATATATATCGATATATAAGAAAGTTTGCTTGCTCCTGCCAACAAAATTATAGTACTCAAGTCACACTCACCAGCTGGTTGGACACGTCGGAGTGGTCCTTGCGGGTCATGCCCTCACCAATAGCGGACTTCATAAGACGGGACAGAGACGGCAACACGTTCACTGGCGGGTAGATCTGTCTGTTGTGGAGCTGACGGTCTACGTAGATCTGGCGAAGAGAAAACAATTACGCATTGCTAGTGATAAAAACCTGTCAAAACAAACTGTCCTGATACCATAGAAAAAAAATGTAATTTGTATGTTTAAATTTTTTTCGTAATTAGGAAGTGAGGATCCGCTAATCCAGGGTTCGGCAACCTTTTCACCTAAATTGTGATACATATAATAATAAAAAAAAATAAAAATGTTTATTTCGATACATGCGTTCTTTTTACAAATTTAGGCTGAGACCTTCTAGTAAGCAAGAAATATGCTTGTGTCAGAAGATCTCGCTCTTTCATATCAAACTTATTATATTATACAGGTTTTTTTTATTAAATATATATTCACACACACACACACATATATATATATATTTATATAATTATTAATTTATTATTACTATAATATCAGTACAAGTATTTTTAAAGCATGTAATCTTAAATGACTTTTATTAATACTTCTGTGATGTCGTAATCGAGTGTTTTTAACCATATCAACAGCGTTCTTTTAGTTGCATAATTATTGATGGGGTAAATCTTAAGTTTCTTATTTATTTTGT
The DNA here is from genome assembly GCA_029286785.1 of Meandrusa payeni. NCBI lineage: Eukaryota > Metazoa > Arthropoda > Insecta > Lepidoptera > Papilionidae > Meandrusa > Meandrusa payeni. Next base: position 1,743,570 of record JAGSMX010000023.1, read on the forward strand.
TGTATAAGTGACATGATTGTTTCGCAAACTGTTGTGTAGCAAAATTAGTTTTAATGGGATTAGATGGAACAACATTGTCTCTGCGTCGTTTACATAGGGTGCTTGAGTCATATGTGTTCTTAAAATTATAAATAGGATATATGTCTTACAGTTAAAAGTTCTTAATATCCCTTTAAGTAGCACAATCCCATTACATGAGCAAAAGAAGGATATTTTGAAATTTTGGTGTATATGGCAAATTGTTTTCGTTGCCAATTCCCTGTTTAAAAAATTGCAGTTTTACTCTACAATGAACATCTCGTTCTAAAGTAAAACTGCAATTTTTTTAATTTTTGGTATGGAACATATGCATTCAAGTTTTTTTTTAATCTTAATAACAATGGGTCATCAATATAAATACATGTTTATAAAATAGAACAATATTACAAGTCATATACTTCCTAACTGTTACAAAAGGCTTACTCCTGGAGTGTGACTTGCCACATGGGCTGTTTTGGGGGGCAGGAACGGGAGCTTGTTTCTCAAGCAGAAATAATTAAAATCACAACTACCGCGCTGCATAGATACGTTATACGTTGCTGTTCAATAGCAGCTACAATTGCTCTACTGTTACAATGGAGGCTTTGATAATCGAACATTGAGAGCCTCTCACCTGTCCCTCGGTAATGTAACCGGTCAAATCGGGAATTGGATGCGTGATGTCATCGTTAGGCATAGTCAGGATGGGGATCTGGGTGATGGAGCCGTTGCGGCCCTCCACACGCCCGGCGCGCTCGTAGATGGTGGCCAAATCCGTGTACATGTAACCTATGGTAAACATAACACTGTTAGTATGGAAGTCAGAATATTGCTGCGACTCTTAATCTTTCTGCTAGTGCTCAAGTGACTCCTTACTCTACTCCTACGGACCAATAGTGTCCGTCAAAACGATCCGGCCCATTGCCCGATGGTGGGTGTCGCTGAGAATAAATCCAATTCTTATGAGATCTGGTCAGCAATTCCTTCAGGTTTACCAACGGTATTAATTAAAGACATACAGAGGACAGATGCGTGATACTTAAGCCATAATTGACAGAAATATGGCTTATTACCTACTACTACTAACATTAAGCCTAACTAAGCCATTACGCCTAAAGCCTTCTACAACATAGACATTATTTCTTCTTCTTCTGCCTAGCGTTTTCCCGGTCTACAGCCAGGGTCCGCTTTCCTACTTAGTCTGCTCCACTTTGCCCGGTCTTCGGCATCCTCGTTTGTTAGGTGGTTCACTAACATGTCCGCTTTAACAACGTCCAGCCAGCGTTTCTTGGGCCTACCGCGGGGGTCTTGGGCCATAACATAGACATTAATTAATAGGCAAAAATTATACCTGGGAAACCACGTCGTCCGGGCACCTCCTCACGGGCGGCGGACACCTCACGCAAGGCCTCTGCATACGAGGACATGTCAGTCAGGATAACCAACACGTGTTTCTACAGAAAAATATATTAATATTAAAAAAAAACAAAAGTTGATAATTGGAAGTTAAAATGTAAGCAAATTGTTACGTAATTAGTAAATAAAAATATGATTAATAATTAAACAGATACCGTAATTTATCCTCCATAAAATTTGATCTTGTCATTCACACCTTTTCAATCCATATTTTACTTCAATTATTTACAAACCAATTAGGAGATGATTGAACTGATCGGTAGAGTCGTGAGAGCTGTGTCCGGGCGTTTGCCTAGGTACATAGGACGCTAGAAACCCGAGTTCAGAAGAGAATCAGATGAACCAATGAATTTGTTTGTTGCAATTTTAAATGCCGTTAGTTACGACACACTTATTTAAAATTGCTCTTGTACAAATTAAAGAATCTCACCTCGCATTGATAAGCCAAGAATTCGGCAGCAGTCAAAGCCAGGCGAGGAGTGATGATTCTCTCGATGGTGGGATCGTTGGCCAGGTTCAAGAACAGGCACACATTTTCCATGGAGCCGTTCTCTTCGAAGTCCTGCTTGAAGAACCTGGCTGTCTCCATGTTCACACCCATAGCGGCGAATACGATGGCGAAGTTGTCTTCATGGTCGTCGAGCACCGATTTGCCGGGGACCTGTGATAATTAAACATAATACTTTGAGATATATACGACCTTTTTTATGACAGATTAGCCAGAGAAGCTGACTTTTACTGCTTCGCAGGATTGAGACGTGGTATAGCCCTACGGTTGCTTAGCCTGAACCTCTATGGTAGTAACTCAACTCAAGGGTGACGGTGAGGGGTAAGCTCGGTTTGGACAGTTACTTTATTACACGTAAGCATTCCGATCAGAGAGTGCCAAACCACGGCTATTACGGCCAGTTGCTATTACATGGTTCAGCTAATATATTATATACCAAAATTTCTGTAGTTTTTTGAGTAAATGGTATTAAAAAGTCTCGACAACTATTGGTAATATAGATATTTCTAATCAAACTAGTCTAGACAGGTAATCGTTAATTCGATTTATTATTTCTACATAAATTCTTCTGGAATCATTAACATGTTTATTGATTTTTAATTGCTAAATAACAAAGCATCATGATTCAAGGCTTACAAGCCCATCAGTTCAGTTGACAGTGAACTAGAATTTATGGAACCCATGGCTTTTTAATATAACTAGCTGCACTCCACAGTGTTACCCGCGATTAAAAAATATGTCCATGAAAACCGAACTAACCATAAAGTACAACTAAACTATTCAACTTCTTTTTTGAAGTCGGTTAAATATAAAGTAGCCTATGTGCTAATCATAACTATAATCTGTCTCTGTGCCTAATTTCATCCAGATCCAATAAAATATTAGATTACCAAACCATATTATAATCAGAGTATCCAATTAGTAAAAACTTACCTTGACAAGACCAGCCTGTCTACAGATCTGAGCGGCGATTTCATTGTGAGGCAGACCGGCGGCAGAGAAGATTGGAATCTTTTGGCCACGAGCAATGGAGTTCATCACGTCAATGGCGGAGATACCTAGTGTCAGTAATTGTTAATAAGTCTAACTCTTAACCCGGAAGTGGTCTATATGAGACATTCCTGGAACACATTTTCTACTTCTAGTCATCCTCATTCCTCACCTCACCAACCAGGCTAAATGCAGAAGTATAACATTATACTCCTGCGTTTCGATGTGATGGTACTGAAGCCCAATCATGTCCGATTTATGTAACAGCAGAAGTTAGATTAGCTAGAACTACTTTCTTTAGGAAAAAAATAATGAAGAGTGAATATAGATGACGAACTGCACAGATTGGCCAGAGAAGCTGGCCTTGACTGCTTCACTGGATTGAGAGGTGGCTTAGCTCTTAGATCGCTTAGCCTGAACCTCTATCACTAGTAACTCGACACAAGGGTCCCCCCGGAGAGGGTTAACCTCGGCTTGGACGGTTACTATGTTACGCGTAAGCATTCCGATCCGAGGGCGCCCGAGAGGGCCGAACCACGACTCGAATTTAGATGTGCTGGCATCACTGTATCGCAAAATTAACAAGTTAAAGATGCAGTAAAAAAGTTGTCAAGCACCCATTTTTTAAATTAATTGCCTATTAAACTAGCCCATTCGGGATATCAACACTTAAAAATAGAATATATGTATATATAAACCTTGGAGACACAAGAAAAAGTAATCATTGTACATATATCATCAAACTACATTCTATATAGGCGGTAGGAATATATATGGCAAGAAACAAAACCGTGTTACTTTTGTCTTGCTATAAAATTAGGATTTATACAAGAATACATTTCAAATTTAAAACAAATGTGTTATTCATTTTACTATGATGGAAATGATTCTATGAACAAATCTGAATGATAATAATCCAAACAAACCTGTCTGGATCATCTCTTCAGGGTAGATACGCGACCAGGGGTTGATGGGCTGACCCTGAATATCCAAGAAGTCCTCTGCCAAAATTGGGGGACCTTTGTCAATTGGCTTGCCTGAGCCGTTGAATACGCGACCTGTTAGAAAAAAAAGTTTAGTATAATCCCATCTATAGTCTTATTCACTTTATAAAAAAAATTGATATAATAATTAAAATTAAAAACAGTACACTGTAGTTCTAGCTTATATTACAACCCATAGTTCCGGGCTGGTTGCATGTACTCACCCAACATGTCTTCTGACACTGGCGTGCGAAGAATGTCACCGGTGAACTCGCAGAGAGTGTTCTTCGCATCAATACCCGATGTGCCCTCAAACACCTGGACAACGGCTTTGGAGCCGCTGACCTCAAGTACCTACAGAAAATGGAAAACCTATATTATACATAACATAAATAACCGATGCGTTCAAGATTCGTATAAGTACTATATTAGATCTGAAGTACCACATCCACACTACAGAAAACTCAGTGACTTTTTGACACTCATGTTCCTTTCTTCCACATTAATTAAACTATAAGAAAGACCGCGAGGTCGAAGCCCGACACGTTGGACTGACCAGATCCGCACCACTCTCGGCACGTCGGTTAGCGATGCTCTGCGCACGGCTGCAGATAGATGAAAATGGCGACGGATCACAAATAACAAACTGTTCCCACGAGATGGTCACGACCCTCAGCATTGAGGAAACCGACGCGAGGAGAAGGAGGAAAGATCCTTCCTTGCAAAAAAAATTTGCCCTCACATCCTTAAAAGCCTAGAAGAGGTCGAAGATAGTAATTGATATGATAGAATAATTTCAATCTATGATGAAGAATATTTTTTCAACTGACTTCAAAAGGATTTGTCTGTTTTTTTATATTTTATGCAGAACTTTGTACTGGATGAACCGATTTTAATGATTACTTTTTTATTTGAAAGCTGATGCTTTTTAGTAGTTTGGTTATGTTCCAATGAAGTTTGAGTTCGTAAAATTCCTACGATAATTTGGAAGTACAAAGAGGGCGTCCGCACGTAATAGCGTTAAAAGTTTGTTTTTGTTTTTACTCGTAAATATACTTGTGTATTTAATGGATTCTGCTTTTCAGACGCTAATGTATCCAATAGAGCAGAATCCATTAGAACAAGCCAATTACATAATTGAACCTCCAAGTAGCGATTTTTAAGTTGACCATGCAATGATTCAATTATCATTGCTGAAAAAATATAAAATACATACCTGCCCAGAGCGGAGTGTGCCATCGGCGAGTTTAAGTTGGACAATCTCTGAGAACTTCGGGAATTTCACTTCATCAAGGATGACCAGAGGTCCGTTTACACCAGACACCGTCTTGTAGGCTGTGTGATGAAAACGAGATAAATATGGAGAAATATAAAAAGACCACAAGTTTTAGGATTGGAACTAGGTTGAAATTCCAACATAGGTATAGGTAAGCATCTGATCTTAACCATTAATTTCCATACAATTAAGAAAGGAGCCACACATGTCATCCATGAGAAAACCATATGTCTTAAATTTGCATTAAGTATGTGTGCGACAAATAATGCATCAATATCATGCAATTAATTTTTATTGAAAACAATGTACTTCAAGAATAGTTTGATGAGTTTGGTTAATTTGTGATTGATTGTTTCGTAATTCCCACGATCATTCAGAACTACAAAGACGACGTCCGCGATGTCGGTTTTTGTTTTTCCCAATTTATGAATAATGTGTGTATTGTAGATATACGGTGTTGTGCTAGTAACAGAAGTGGTTTTAGATTTAAGTTTTCCCAGTATCCCCAGCAAATGGCAGAATCCTGCCATCTTCTTGATAATTTTATCTATTTTCCATTTTAAACAGTCAGAGTAACTCACTCCCTTCATACATCCTTACACATAAAGTCACTCTTCAACACACGCAACCTTTTACACACAAACACTCTCACGCACACAAAACGATTAAACTAAATTACATTATAAGTTTTTAATTTTACTAAATTTGTATTAAGTATGTGTGTGACAAATAATGCATCAATATCATGCAATTAATTTTTATTGAAAACAATGTACTTCAAGAATAGTTTGATGAGTTTGGTTAATTTGTGATTGATTGTTTCGTAATTCCCACGATCATTCGGAACTACAAAGACGACGTCCGCGATGTCGGTTTTTGTTTTTCCCAATTTATGAATAATGTGTGTATTGTAGATATACGGTGTTGTGCTAGTAACAGAAGTGGTTTTAGATTTAAGTTTTCCCAGTATCCCCAGCAAATGGCAGAATCCTGCCATCTTCTTGATAATTTTATCTATTTTCCATTTAAACAGTCAGAGTAACTCACTCCCTTCATACATCCTTACACATAAAGTCACTCTTCAACACACGCAACCTTTTACATACAAACACTCTCACGCACACAAAACGATTAAACTAAATTACATTATACGTTTTTAATTTTACTAAATTTGTATTTGTATTTAACTGTTTGGAGATGGGCGTTAATAGCTGCGACACAATTGTTACTGCTGCGGCTATTATCGAACTGGTTTGTACATGAATTTTTGGTTTGAAATAAAATCATATTATTATTATTAAATATTATTATTTATTAGCACATTTTTTTAATTAGAGTCAAATTAGCGCCATAGAATCATCCTTATTAGTAATTGATTTTCAGTTGCAAGAATTTGCAGAAAAATCAGAAGTAATGTTAATGATTGTACTGAAGAAATGATTGTCAAATTTGCTGAGCAGCAACGGTTATATAATGCAAGCATTTATGAAAGTATGTTCAAAGCATCTATTAGCATACTTACCGGGCACACCCTTTTTTTGAAATAAAAGCAACTAACCTCATTTTTAACCCTAGCGGAGTAGACAAAGACAGCTTTCACTGTCACTTTTCACCAAGCTTATTAAGTTCTATATGTGATGCCAATTGTCATATATGAGGCACAAATTTTTAGTATCCAAAAAACAATTAATTGATACAACCCGGCATTTTTTAAAACCACTTAGTAAAATATAACTAAATATACATATTTTTCTCTTTATATAAAAATAAGAATAAAGTGGTTATAGTTAAAATATAATTATGAACTTAGTATTCCTACAAATAAGGTGGAATATCAGATATTAAGAATCATTTTTCTTAGTCTACTCGAAAAGGCTTGATATATGAAACATTCACAACTAATTACATGATGCCCATTTTATAAATATTGTTCAAAATAAATAAATTAAAATATAAAACCTCCATAGTGATGCTTACAGAGAAATAAATATAATTTCTATTTAAAAAGTTAAAACCTTTACACATAACAGTTATAGGCATATAAATGCATAGAAATATATTTTAAATAAAGCTAAACATCTATATTTCAGTATGAAAAGTTACCAACTTTATAACTAAAATATTGTTGTTCACATTAAGTTACTTCAAAATGAGTTAATACTTAGGTTAAAGTTACAGCCTTTATATATGTCCCACTGTTGGGCGCAGGCCTTCTTTGTAAAGAGAGTATAAGGGCATAGTCCACGCGGCCCTAATGCTGATTGGCAGACTTCACATGCCGTAGAAAATTTTTCTAAAACATGTAGGTTTCCTTACGATGTTTTCCTTCACCGCCGAGTGCATGGTAAATCAGCACTTAAAATTGCAACAACAAATTTATTGGTACCGGCACCGGGGATCGAACTCGGGTTGCTAGCGTACTACACAACTTGAGCCAACTGCACGGACACTGAGCTACCACGGCTCTAAAATACTTAGGTAAATAGGAAAAATTACTTATGGATTAAAACAATTTCTTACACAATTGAAACTAAGGTGTAACTAAACAAATGTCAGAAATGGTAAGGGATCAGATCATGTGATTTCTGGTAAGATACCTATAAAATTTAAAATTCTATTACATTCTGTAATTTCTACCATATTTTTGACTATAACATAGATGTCATCCTTTATTTTTAAAATATTCACACATTAACTTCCTATAAGAAAAATTATTGTCTCTTACCTAACCATAGACAGTTTATTGATTCTATCAGCTGACTGAAATGAATTAATTTCAACTATGACCCATAGTTTTCTAACACGAAAAATCTGAATTTAAGCATTAAAATGAGTTCGGTTAGTTAGTTATGCCATTATTATTGGTAAGGAAAATATTGTAAAATGTGAAAAATTCCAGACAAAATATTCTGATAAGCTTAAATGATTGTATAACCAAGTTTAAATCTATAATTTTTAAGTATGTTCATGCTATGAGGTTTAAAAATTCCATTCTGTGGATATTGAATACATATGGACATTTAGAATGGATTCCATTGTAACATGAACTTCAGATTAGAATTTTTCGACTTTTTTACCATATAAAGTAAAATAAATTGCTAGAAGGCTTTTCATAAATATATCTTCGAAAAATACAAAGATTTATTTGAAAATGATGTTAACTAAAACATCGCTCAATAAAAAGATAAGTCAACCAAGGCTACTTAATTTTAATGAAAAAGTGCTAAAACTAATCGTCTACATGCCAATAAAGATAGAAATATCCGTTGAAGGTAGTTATTCACGATCTACGCCTAGTAATAGCACAGTATTATACGAAGTCATTAGTCGTAAAAGCAAAATCAATAATTTGACATACAAGTATTGAGCTAATGGAGATGAAAATGGTGCACCTAAATCAAATACTTACTCAGACGGGGCTGCGATATGAAGTCTCGGGATACGGCCAGGGCATGCTCCCTATTGGCCTGTGCAATTGAGATAGTTTTAGCCATATTTCAGTTTTCTTATGGCAGACCGCTCAGCAAAACACCAAACTGCGCTGCCTTCTTGCCCGAAAACTGACGAATGGATGTATTCTCTATGGGCGTTCACGTGCTGTCACGTGACCACAAATCACAAGGCGTTAGTTGCTAGAAGCTCCAAAAAATATTTCAAAAAGGTAGAATTTTTTATTTCAAAAATAAATGGTTTTTCTATTTATTAATTTTCTTGTTTGGAATAAAAAAAAAGTAAAATTACGGGACACAGAGTAGGAAAGAAAGGACACGAATTTTCATTTTGTGCGATCGTAGCACACCTATGGTTTCCTCTACATCTATGATATCTTTATCGCTTCCGAGAAATTTTCACGACACTTTTATTCAACCTTTATTAGATTCGCTAGACATTGCTTTTGCGCGATGATTTTTTTATTTTCTCCTTACCATCTAACAGTCTTACGAGCACATTTTATTCTTTGCTGTGGCTAAAATAGACTCCGGGTATATTTCAGTGGTTTGTTTACTATATATGTGCTTAAATATCAGTTTTCATTTTTTTTTATTTTAATAGTAAGTAGTTGTACTGCATGTACATCAATATCATCTTCATAGACATAGAGGTTTAATTTTTTGAAATTAATTTTTTTGGTGATCAATGATCTTGATCATTCTTTGTTCTTGTCCCTTGAAGAGCTTTGGCATTCCTTACGCAAATACGGGAAGAGAAATAAGGATACGCCAAACATTTACTCTCTCTCACACTAACTCCCTCTCTCTCTCTTCCTTGCTATTGGTCCCACATGGTAGTGGGGTCAGCTTATCTGATTTTTGCGTTCCACTTCACTCTATCCCCGACATCATCTTGAAAATCGTGCATCCTCTGCAATCTTCGGCAATCTCGGCATCCTTTTTATTTTAGGTATCAGCAGTTACTTCTTTTCATTTTAGCCACGCTGAGGCTATTCGGTGCAGTTTATGAACAATGATAAATAAAATATCGGATTTGAATAAAGTATTTAATATTCATTATTTTTATATTTAAAAATTATTGTGATGTGATATAATACAAAAGCATGACGGAACATGATACACATAAAATCTCAAACTATCAGCGTATGGCTAATATCTAATGGCGATATTACTAAACCGATCCCAATCTTTTTTGATTGCGTGTTAAAACTACTCGTTATGAAATTAATTCCTTAAAGATAAAACCCTATACTATTAAATTACATAAAACGTTAGGTACTACTGTTTTCCTTATAAATTTCTATTTATTTTATGCCAGAGATAAATTGTTATTTTTGTAAATATACTAAATTCTTTATAATTTCATGAAAAAATACTTTAATGTTGCCAGTAGTAAGGTTATGAAAAGCGATGCAGTTCTATTGACAGCACTTGATGGCGCGTAAGGATCTACATCATAATCGTAATCGATCATCCTACTTCTAATTATTTCTTTATACACTAACGCTGATTTTTTGGGGACCCTCTTTCTTTCCGGATCAACCATGTCAATCTCGTAGATGCCAAATCTTAAACTGAAATAGATAGTAATCGTTTAATAAACATTTTAAAATATTATTTTATATATATAAAAGAATATCTTGTGGTACAAACTTACGTGTAACCGAAGCTCCATTCAAAATTATCCATTAAGCTCCAAGCGAAATATCCTTTAACGTTAACTCCTTCTTGCAAAGCATCGAGAAGGGCACTCAAATAGTTTCTATAGTACTGTACTCTAAAATTATCATTACGTCCCGTGGAGGTGGAGCAACCATTTTCTGTTACATAAATCTTCGGATTTCTATAAGTATTTTTAATGAATACCAATAGATTATAGAAGCCTGGAGCATATTCCTGAAAACGATAGCATATTGTATTTTATCAAGCCCCATAAATTAAAAAAAAAAAATTGGCGTCCAGTAAATTGACCAAACAGCTGCAATGGTGCTATTCTAACACTGGTTCTGTATTCCCACTGTTCTGCGACGGTCCCACAGTGGATATGCATAGAGTAAGCTGGCATAGCCCGAAGGAATTGATGAGGCGAAATGTATGAATCGATCTTCTCTTACTCAAGGTACTGTACTCAAAGACGAACGAAGCGCTTTGCTTCGTCTATCATTGTTCATCATCATCAAGGGACTGGAATAGTTTGCCCGCGTCTGTCTTACCTTTCGATTACAACGTGGGTATTTTAAATAAGCATTATGAAGCTAGTGCGCCTAACCATCCTAGACCGCATTTCCACTTAACATCAGGTGGGATCGTAGTCAAGCACTCGCTAAGAAAGTATAAAAAAATACTGTTACCGCATTTGAGCAAGAAACGGTCAAGAAGAAGCGTATCTATGCCATACGCTTCTTCTTTACTTGACTTGTGATATAAATGACCATATAGTAAACGATATAGTGAAGCGGTCAATTTGGCGTAAGAAGTCGCTTATTTGAACTGTGTGCTTTGTAACTCTTACATTATTACTTATAAAAAAATGAAAAAAAGACTCACATAGGTAAAGCCACTGTCAATAGGCCAAGAGGGATCGCTGTAGTCTCCGTAAAAGGCATCATCATGACTCGACGGCACTTGGAACTGACCAATAAGGGATTCGTTTCTATAAACAATTCTGCTGACATAGTGATTGAGTCCGAGGAAATCAGCCGTTCCTTTTATAAATTCTATCTGTTCATTCGTAAACGGACGTAGTCGTGAAGTGTTCAGGCCTTGCTTGACACTCGCCGCTTCGACACGATCGATCATTCTTTTCGGATAGTTTCCATTTTCGGAGAATATCGGATCCATGTATTGACCAATCTAAAAGTATACGACTTCATTGACTGGAGATTTAGATTAAAAGGAATAAACGTAGTTGTTTGTTACCTTAAAATTAAATTTTTTTAACAGAAAATAGATTTCAAAACATTAATATCCAACGTCATTTCAATTAATAATATTTTCGAAAAGTTATATAAAGAATGCAAGTTCTACTACAATCGCTGTATTCTTGACTAAGGATAATAAAAACCTAATGATACTATGAAGTAATTATTTAAAATTAAATTCTAATTCAAGATAAGTAAAATTGATAAACCATAGATATTGACATCAATGTTAATATCGATATTTTTCGAATCGTTATTTATTGCACCTAATAATAACGATTCGAAAAATATATTTATGTAAATAAATAAAAAAGCTTCATAGTCTAAATAAACAAGGAAAAGAAAATATTATTTTAAATTTATTAAATTTAAAACAAATTTGTGTTGCTCTTTCTTGTAATGTCTCATTTGCATTGCCCGTTAAATAACGTTTAGAAGACATCGATGTTGCTATACTCGTATATGCTATGTCGATATGTTAGTTAATTATTTTAAAATAATTAACGTTACGTAATTTCGGATTGTTCGTCTCGTTTGTCTGTAATCTACTTCATGCGTTCGAGACCTTTTGAACCATTCAATCCATCGCAAAAAAATGGATAAAATTAACCGAAATTATAAATCAATTCAAGTGAAACTTATAGACAAACTTATACACAAAATATATTCTCGGGTTTCCTCTTTTCGTCTTGTGTTCATGGAAAAGTTTTAAGATAAACTGGTAATAAAACCTTTAATCAATAACGACATGTATTTTGATGCGTATAATAAAACATATTATCTTTATTCATACTTACATTAAAAGCGATAAAGTCTTGTACCGCCTCAAGGTCATCCTCCGAATTGCTTTCTGGCATCGGCCATTCCATGCTTACCACAAATCCGACCTCACCGCCCTGAGAGTTCCTGAACTCAGCGTCATAAAGACGATACGCTTTGGCATTAGCTAGGAGAATATTTCTCCCACATTCGTAATACCCGATTCCTGGGGAGACAATTCCGGGAGCATGCCAGCCCGTTGCATAACCGAAGTAGCAATGGATGTGGGGTTCGTTAATAGTCATCCAATGCTTTACCCTGTCTCCGAAATTCTCGTATAACACCCTTGCGTAATCACCGAACCAGTCAACAATATCCTCATTAAGCCAACCACCCAATTCGTTGAGATTTTGGGGCAGATCCCAGTGGTACATAGTGACGAACGGTGTGATACCATTCGCTAATAATTCATCTATCAAAGCATTGTAGTAAGCTATGCCGTAAGGGTTTATATAATTTGCACGACCGTAGGGTAAGACTCTCGGCCAGGATATAGAGAACCGGTAATTTTTGACCCCGAGTTCTTTAAGCATTTCCACATCTCGTTTGTACAGATAATAAGAGTTTGCAGCCACGTCTCCGTTTGTTCTGTCGAATATGTGATCAGGGTTAGTCCGTACAAGATGATCCCACATTGACCATCCTTTCCCTGCAAATATTGAGACATTATTGTGTAAAATACATATTTGAAAATAGATAGATATTATTTACACGTCACATGGTGTGAGCAACCCGCAATCTGGAATGAACTTTCTAGTTTTTTATTACGCGACTAAAAGAAAATGGAATGACTAGTGTTTCCATTGCAATGTGTGTGTCTCTAAGAGACGTGAAAACAGACATTTATTTACATATACGCTTTACGGATGCTCCGTTTCCACTTATCTGGTAGAATTGTGAATTAAATTGTTTTTAATTACGCCCTAAATTAAAAAAACGAAGGCTTTTCTCGTAAAATAATAGATAAGCTTAAATTTTTTCAGAAGGCCTAAATGTGTTCTGATTTGCCAGAAGGCCTCTTACACTTTCACCCGAATTTTGGAACGAATTAGGAATTGGTTGTTGTTTTGTTTTATATGATTTAAAGTTCAAATTATTATACACTTTTATACCACGCAACTATGATCATAAAGTTTCGTGCGTTATTTATAATTTTTATATGGTTTTTAATGTACATTCAAACTAGTTATGTGTGTTGTAGCAACAAAATAACAGAGTCAGACAAAAGTAACAAAACTTGCCATCTACATTCCAGGCGCCTTCTATTTGATAGGAAGATGTAGCAGTTCCAAATTCAAAGTCCGCTGGAAAACTCTTAATATTTCTTGAACAAGCTACCAGCCCTTGAACCCTTAAAAATATTGTATTACCATTATAAAACTGCTAATCTTTTGATTTCTTTAAAATCAGAAATTTCAGTGCTTCACGTCAGTCACGAGAAAACTAAGCTTTGATAAATAGTACTAAAGCGAATATTACGGAAACTATTAACGGAAGCAAATAGGTGTACTTATATAAAACAATTGCTCAATCTCTCAGTCGAAATTATACAGTCAGTTGATGTCGTTAAAAATCGGAGATTGTCTGTCAGAATAAATTCTCAATTAATGTCATATCGTGCGTACAGAAGTTTTGGATCTTCTGTTAAATATGAGACTGCATAAGCTTTGGGAAAGCAGATTTAACGATTCCTATAAAGGTCTTTTTTATTTATTTTTATATCGAGACCTTAAGCTATTATCACTTAATTTTCACTAAGACAACCGATTTAAAGTTAAACTTACGGCCTTTATATATGTCACTGCTGAGCACAGGCTATCTCTGTAAAGATAGTATAAGGGCATAGTCAGCCACGCGGCCCTATTGCGGAATGACAGACTTCACATGTCTTAGAAAAAAATTCTAGGACATGTAGGTTTCCCCACGTTGGTTTCCTTCACCGCCGAGCGCGTGGCAAATCAGCACATAAAATTGCAACAACAAATTTCTCGGTGACAGCACCGGGGATCGAACTCGAGTTACTAGCGTACTATGTAAGTTGAAGCGATTACACGGACACTGGGCTACCACGGCTCGACTACAATTCAATTGCTATCTACAGTATTTGATATAAATATAACAGAATAAATTTTGGTACATAGTTGTTTGTGAGATGCCATCGGAAAACCATAGTGGCTTATCAACAATCAACAAATCGTGACGTTCATTTTGACAGTTATAATAGCACTTGGGATAATTTAAAAGATCAGAATGGACCATGACATGGCCAAAACGATACTTTAATCTACTTTCAATTATACGAAGCGGTCGTAATAGTAAACTTATTTTAATGTCGTAACATTATTAAAAAACTTACCAAAACAATAGTATAAATTTTAATATTTTAACTGACATCATTTTCTGTTTGTTTAAAGCGTATTTATTAAAAAAAAATAGTCTTGTCTTTATATAGAGATTCACATTTGTATTTTTATCTAAATATCCTTAAATTGATAGTTGCGCAATTTATGAGTTAGGGGTGGCAAAAACAGTTAAAATTCCTTAAACTTATTTTAGTGGAGAAACATATTATCTCATATTTTCCTAAGCTAGTAATAAAAATATGCTAAGAGATATATTTAGTACTGGCGTGCCCAGCCCGCTTCGAAAGGCTAGATTTTGCTTTATTTTATTTAAACCATAAACTTACATCAATAAATATTTAATTTAACTCCTACAATATATTAAATTATTTATTATTCATTCTGTTCTATTTTCTTCTCGAGCGGGTGAAGATCATTACCTACAACCATGTATATATCAGTAAATACAATATCATACTCGTAGTAGTAGTATCATAGTAAATAAAAGCTGTATTTGACAGTTCAAAAAGAGGAGTGTTCCGATCGTCACTTAACATTACTCGCCAGGTCATTCTGAAGATTCCCTGTAAGTTTCATTGTAATCGGTCCAGCCGTTTCTGGGCCTATATGGAACATACCCACACACTTTCTCTTTTATATATATATATAGATTACATTTTAATTTACATATACACAACGTGATGAGCTATTATTAAAATGAATGTCTAAAATAACATCATCCAATAGCACAAAATGGTTTTATTTATAACAATGTTAAGGCAAAATAAGTATTGTATTAAATACATATAGTAAACATTTTACTAAATTAACTACCAACTATGCAACCATACATTTTATCGTTATCATTTTAGAAATTATTATCTTTATCGAGTTATAAATGTATTAACTTCGTTTGGGGTGAAACACACAAAAAAAATGTATTTATTATTTTTTTACAGCACCAATCTATTCTTATGTTTTACCATATTAAATTTATTAAGTTAATAAGTCAATTTATTTCATAAATCTTCGAATAGCGAATCTTCGTTGTCTGTTATCTCACTCGAGTTTTATAATAATTTGGTGACCAAATTTGTTGAAAATCCAGTACATGCAGCATATGGATATGACTGGGTAGGTCAAACATTCCTCGATCATCCCACAAACCTTGGATGCAACCATTATACTTCAAGTTAAGTTAAGATGGTTGAAGATGGGCTTTCAGTGACCATGAGATTTTAGGTTTAAATGCCAAGAATTGTATATGAATGACCCCATAAGTAGGTTAGAAGGTTAAGAGTAGTCTTGAACCATATTTTTTTTGTTCGATTCTTCAACGCAAGCTGTCATATTGCATTTACATTAAATTGAATTAAATCAATCACTTATATTTATGTAACCTCCATAGTGGAATCTATGGAAGTTTGCTGTGATATCAATGAAAAAGAAAATAAATATTATTATTTTTTACATTTATATGATACTAGCTGACTCCGCAAAAGTTGTTTTGTCATATATATTATTTCTAGTGAATATCAAATAGTCAAAATATAAAAATAACTAACTTATTGAAATTGTATGCGGATGTGGTCTAAAACTAATAGACGCATTACTATAAATGATGAAGGTCTATATTACGAATAAAACACCGATAATCTTTTTAATTTATTGTTCATTATTAATGTAACAATATATTTATATCTCTAGCAATAATTTTACAATTAAAAGAAAACATAATATAACGAAAGTGCTAATATCGCTACTAAAAAATGAGGTGATAGAAGGGTGAAAATTTAGGGATACATGTATTAAATCATTTAAAAATTAAAATAATAAAAATTGTCCAAAAAATTTGGGGTGAGGGTGGCTCATATCACTTAGCGAAAAGAAACATAGATAGTAGCCGATTCTCAGACTTACTGAATATGCATATAAAATTTCATAAAAATCGGTCAAGCCGTCTCGGAGGAGTGTGGTAACTAATATTGTGATACGAGAATTTTATACATAAGATTCATAAATGCGCCTTACCATTATTTAGTAGCAAATAATGGAATACAATAAAGTGCGCCCTATTAAACGCTGAAAATGGTGTATAACAAAGCATTGATTTATTATACTAATTTATTTGCTCTGTAATGTTTTTATTTTATAAAAAGATCATATTTATTAAATTAAAGTGGTAAAATCCATTCGCCGAGAATCGCATGCAAAGTTTGGCCGAACTTTATAGATAGAGATGGAATGGCTTGATGTAAGAGAGAGATGAAAAATCTGAGTGACAAGACATGTCACTCAGATTTTTGGATGGAGCCGAAATAACTTAGAGGTTCAGGCTAAGCGACCTAAGAGCTGTGCCACCTCTCAATCCGGTGAAGCAGTCAAGGCCAGCCTCTCAAGCCAATCTGTGTAGTCGTCATAAAAAAAAAACCGAAATAATGTTTTGAATCTACAAGTCATTTTTTTGCATAGGAACATTAACTTAACTGTTTAAATAAGTTGTGACATATTTTTATAAACGACAAAGGATATTGGATGATCGATGATCTGGAATAGACACTGCTTCTTCTTGTCCCTTAAAGAGCTTTTTTCACACTTTGAGAATAAGAAATGAAATATCGTATTAAAATTAAGTATTTAATTTTTAGTCTTTATAGCTTAAAAGTAGTGTATATGTGTAAATTATATGTATTGTATGTATGTATATTACACAAAAGCCAACCTTCCAATGACTATAAGGTTATTACTTAACGCACCTCTAAACCAGAGACTCACAAACTTCTTTGTATTGCGACTCTCTTCAAGAATTGTAACAGCCTTTTGCTATCTAACTAAGCTACTAAATAATACAAGTAATTAAAACGGTAGATACTTTTGTTACAATTTAATCTGTGCTAGAAATAAATTGGTTTTAAAATTCTTATTTTTGTAAATATACTAAATTCTTTATAATAATCATTTCAAGAAAACAACTTTAATGTTGCCAGTAGTAAGGTAAGGAAAATCGATGCAGTTCACTGACAGCTCTTGATGGCGCGTAAGGATCGACGTCATAATCGTAATCGATCGTTCTACTTCTAATTATTTCTTTGTACACTAAAGCTGATTTTTTTGGAATCCTCTTTCTTTCTGGATCATTCATGTCAATCTCGTAGATGCCAAACCTTAAACTGAAACAGATGACAAATAATTTCAGTTAATAATATTTTAAATGTAAAAGAACATATTGTGTGTATCGTTATAAACTTACGTATAACCAAATCTCCATTCAAAATTATCCATTAAGCTCCAAGCGAAATATCCTTTGACATTGACTCCATCTCCCAATGCGTCGAGCAAGGCGTTCAAGTAATTTCTGTAGTACTGTACTCGCCTTTCGTCATTAAGTCCCGTTGAAGTGGAACATCCACTCTCTGTTATATAAATCTTGGGATTATTGTATGTATTCTTGATAAATACCAATAAATTGTAGAAGCCTGGTGCGTATTCCTGGAAGAGGGGGGCATGTTAAATTACGCTTCTTGTATTCAACAAAACTTACATTTGCTAATTTAGTAAAGAGGTCGAAGCTCCTAAAAATATGAAATTTAGAAGGTTTTGGTTAGAGGGCACATGCTAAAATTCCGATTAACAAGAGGAAAGCGCGGCTAATCTTTCACTAAGTGTCATGAAATGTAGGGGTTGGTTTTATGTTACAACTCTAGATAAAACGTTATACTTCAGCCCAGCATAGAGGATCTGTGGTAAATACGGAGGATACTAAGGACACAGAGAGTATTAAATCGCTACAGTATTAAACAACTACTTATCTTTACCATCGTTGAATTATACAATTGTCTATGGGCGGCGCGAAGTGGCTTACGTTAGCTGTCAGCACAATTATTATTTGCTTAAAAAACTATATTGTTATTAGTCTCTATTATTGCTTAGCAAGAGAAGACTCACATATACAAATCCACTGTCGACAGGCCAAGAAGGATCCATGTAGCTCCCATAAAAGGCATCATCATGACTCGATGGCACTTGGAACTGGCCATTAAGCGATTCGTTTCTATAAATAATCGCACTGGTATAATGATTGAGTCCAAAGAAATCGGCCGTTCCTTTTATAAATTCTACCTCTTCATCTGTAAACGGCCGTAGTCTTGAAGTGTTCAGGCCTTGGCTGATACTATTCGCCGCGACACGATCGATCATTCTTTGCGGATAGTTTCCATTTTCGGAGAATATCGGGTCCATGTATTGGCCAATCTAAAAGTACACATACGACTTTAATGACTAGAGATAAAGATAGATATTAAACGTGACGAATATTCGTCTGAAAAAAAGCATTTTTTTTTCAATACTCCATTATTTGATTTCTTTTTTTTCTGTGGGGCTTTTGACAGTTTCGGGTATGTTAATCCCATGGTAACCTTATTAGATAAGTAACCGAAAATAGGATCACATGAAGCCAGCAAGTCGTCAATGTTGAATGGTCATATCCACCATATTCTTAGCTCATTCTGATGTTTCGTTGTCTCGGATTTTTGTGACGGACCTACACAGATTAACCAGAGAAGCTGGCTTTTCACCAAATTGAGAGGTGGCATAGTTCTTAGGTCGCTTACCCTGAACCTCTATTGTAGTAACTCGACACAAGCCCCCGGTGAGGGGTAACCTAAGCTTGGACAGTTAATATGTTTCGCGTAAAATTCCGATTCGAGGTCGCCCGAAAGGCCGAATCCCAGCTCGGTCGGTTGCTTTTCCACGGATAGCTAAGGCATATTCTAAGCTAATCGTTGTCTCGGTTGTCTTTGAGCAGTTTCGTTTTTATACTTTTCAAGGAAATGCTTGAACACAGCCTTTCCTAGTGTTAAGTGGAAATACAATCCTGGATGGTAAGGCGCGCTAGTTTAGTAAATGCCTATTCACTTTACTCTTGAAAATACCCAAATTGAAATCAGAAGGAAAGAAAAACGCGAGCAAACTCCAGACTATTGCTGTACGAACAATGAACATAATTTTCTAAGTAAATCTGGGTTTACAACAGTATGAAGAAACTCAGGTTTAGACCTGAATAAATCCTTTGCTATGAAGGAAACACAATTGATTGTATTAGTTTTAATAAATTTCCCAAACGGATTTTAAGTAGTCGTTCACTATATCCACCTTACTTTACTAGATATCCTAGACTTTTCTTTCTTAGCACTAAAGATCAGGTGTCAGACCGTACTAGTTAATGCATCTCTCCAGTCTTGGCATCTCGGAGTAGTACTCGTTGTCTGCTTTTGTTAAGATTGTCTCTTTGCCAAATCCAAATATCAATGCCAATCTCTTGTATTTTTGCAAAAAGTTTTGTGACACAACAAAATCTTTAATCGTCAGTGACGTATGTATTCTGTGTATAATAAATCATGTTATCTGTGAATAATATACTTACATTAAAAGCGATAAAGTCTTGTACCGCCTCAAGGTTATCATTGGAATCGCTTTCTGGAATTGGCCATTCCATGCTATGCACAAACCCGACCTCACCGCCCTGAGCGTCTCTGAATTCGTTGTCGTAAAGACGGTACGCTTTGGCATGAGCTAGGAGTATATTTCTACCACATTGATAATAACCAATTCCTGGAGAGGTAACTTGAGGAGCATGCCAGCCTATTCCATATCCGAAGTAGCAATGGACATGTGGTTCATTAATAGTCATCCAATGCTTCACTCTGTCTCCGAAATTCTCATACAACACCCTCGCGTAATCACCGAACCAGTCAACAATATCCTCATTGAGCCAACCACCCAATTCGTTTAGATTTTGGGGCAGATCCCAGTGGTACATAGTGACGAACGGTGTGATCCCATTCGCTAATAATTCATCTATCACAGCATTGTAGTAGGCTATGCCATAGGGATTTACGTAATTTGCACGACCGTAGGGTAAGACTCTCGGCCAGGATATGGAGAGCCGGTAATTTTTGACCCCGAGTTCTTTAAGCATTTCCACATCTCGTTTGTACAGATAATATGAGTTTGCCGCTATGTCTCCATTTGAGCTGTCGAAAATATGATCAGGGTTGGTGCGGACAAGATAGTCCCACATTGACTATTGAGACTTTATTGGAGGCTAGTATATTTACTAGTAAATAGAAACATTTAAAAAGAAAATCTACGCTAACATTAATTTGGAGTCATAGGAATTAGTTTCAGTTCTAATTTATATGGTTCGAAGTCCAAATTCAAATACAACTGCCATGCTGGGCAACAAGAAATCTTTTTCGACATTTAATGGTCATCTGATTCAACTTGTTACGTGCTCTAAAATAAAAGTAATAAAACATACCATCTACATTCCATGCACCTTCTATTTGATAGGAAGACGTAGCAGTTCCAAATTCAAAGTCCGCTGGAAAACTCTTTACATTTCTTGAACAAGTTACCAGCCCTTGAACCCTTAAAAATATTAATTTACTATTATAAAAGTGCTAAATCTGATAATTATCTAAACTATTATCATGTACAAACTACTCAATCGATTTCGATAGCTTTGTACCTGTTCAATTATCGTACCTGTGCAGTCCGGCTCATATGTCTAAAATTATACGTTGTGTAGAAACATTTCAATAATTATATGTTAAACCATCATTAAATTTTACACTTTACCGTATTGAAATGTGGCCGACTTCTTGGGATGCGTAGCATGAATCTCTATTAGGATAATCTCGCTATAGGATCCTGACTAGACTGATAAAATGCTTAGATTCAATAACACTTCGCGATCCAACACTAGTCAACATCATACGTTTGAATGTCTTAAATATTACTAAAACACTTACCAAAATAATGATATTAATTTTAAAAATTTAACTGGCGTCATTTTCCGTGTGTTTACAGCTCTTTTCAAAACCTTATTTTTCGTCTCGTCTTTATATATAGGTGTTTTGTTTTCTATTTTTATCTTAATAATTATCCTTACACCGATAGTTGCGCAATTTATAAGTTAGGGCTACCAAAATCAATTACAATTTCCTAAAACATATTTTAGTTTACAAAAATTTCTCATATTTTTTAATATTATGTATCTGTTGGGCCTCATAAGCAAGCTCAAAGTCGCACAACGAGCTATGGAGAGGGCTATGCTCGGAGTATCTCTACGAGATCAAATCAGGGATGAGGAGATCCGTAGACGAACGAAGATAACCGACATAGCTCGCCGGATAAGCATGTTGAAGTGGCAATGGGCAGGGCACATTTGGAAATCGTTGGGGGAGGCCTATGTCCAGCAGTGGATGTCTTACGGCTGAGATGATGATGATGATGTATCTGTTACATTATGTACAAAGAGAAATGAATGTGAGGCTTTACACTCAATAATTGTGGAAACTAAAATTTGGCAATTCCCAGAGTCGTGCTAGTCACCATTTTAATCTCCAAATGTGAGAGTTGGATATGTTGTCATTAAAAAATGTATAAATATACTACATTTTAATAAAGAATAAAGTACCAATTACGCAACCATAAATTTTATCGTTATCATTTTAGAAATTGTTATCATCATCAAGTTATAAATGTACTAACTTCGTTTGGGGTAAATCACTCAAAATAACATATTTATTATTTTTTATTATTGTGGGCCAAATGTTTATTGGAAATATTGTTATTTTACTCCTATTCTTCTGGTTAACCTTTTTCTAAATGTATTAAGCTAGTTAGTCAATTCTTTTCAAAAATGTGCTTGAGTTATATTATATTGTATGTTAAGAATTCCGTTCATGCACGATGGACTGGGAGGGTTAAACACGGTTCGGTCATCCATGAGCCTCCCCTGACCTCACGCTTGGCTTCAAGAATTATCGTCAATTATGTATTACTTCAATTATGTGAAGTTGGTTTAAGAAGATTTTCAATGACCATAAGCTACTAGATTTGAGGTTTGAATGACAAGATTGGGTTCGAACCATCCTATCAGTGGTTTAAAATAGGCTCGAATAACATTTTTTTCGGTTCGATTCTTTAAATTCTACATTTTGATTAAATTGCATTATCACAAACAATTATATTTATATGACTATCAATAGTGCGCCTTATCATTATGTAGTGGCAAATAACAGAATACAATTCAATGTGCCTTATTAACGTAGATAACAGTGAATAATGACACATTGACTTGTTATACAATTAAAAAAATCACAAATTTTTCCGTTATGATGTTAAACCCTGTCATTAAAAGTAATAGCTGGCTTGGCACAGTTTGGAAGAACTACTTCCATTACTTAAAGTGCGCACCGACACGGCATTATAAGTGATAAGATGATTTGTATTTTGTGTTTTAAATTGTGGATAGCACCACATTACTCAAATTGCAAAATTTACATCAAATACAAGTTTTGTTAGTCTCGCCAATTTATTTTGTGACAGTAAATGTTTTTCATATTACTTGTAAGTTGACTTTCATAGTAAGTTCCTAGTTTGATAGTATGTCGTAATACGCTTCCCCGTCATGATGAGTTGAAGGCCATTTCAATCATGCTTAAGCATTTAAATATTAAAAATAAATACATTTCCCTACATAAAAGGATAGGAAAAATTACAAAATGTATTTGAAAAAAATATTTCCAAGTCACAGTAACACATTGCATTTCGATAAAGTGTAAAAAAATCGATAGACGTATGAGCGATAAGCGTAAGCCTTCACTAGTTAACCATTTAACTGTTTCGCTTAGTTCGCATTTAAAGCGACCAAGCGTAATTCCGTTGGTTGAGCGCAGTTTTTCAGTTTATACAAAAGCACTCTGTGCTTCTTAATATACACTCGTGGCTGTGACTCGGTGTTGCCGCTGCTTCACATTTTAGTTTTCTGGGGTTTAATAAACGTTTCAGAATTAACGTAAGCATTTATAGTTGTATTGTAAAACAAGTGATTGACTAATAACTTTAACGCAAAATGTCAGTGATGGGTAAAGTTGTTATTCCAAATTTATTCCGCCGAAATATCGTTAAATTAGGGGCGGCAGTGCAAAGTGTAAAAATCGATAGACGTATGAGCGATAAGCGTAAGCCTTCACTAGTTAACCATTTAACTGTTTCGCTTAGTTCGCATTTAAAGCGACCAAGCGTAATTCCGTTGGTTGAGCGCAGTTTTTCAGTTTATACAAAAGCACTCTGTGCTTCTTAATATACACTCGTCGTGGCTGTGACTCGGTGTTGCCGCTGCTTCACATTTTAGTTTTCTGGGGTTTAATAAACGTTTCAGAATTAACGTAAGCATTTATAGTTGTATTGTAAAACAAGTGATTGACTAATAACTTTAACGCAAAAATGTCAGTGATGGGTAAAGTTGTTATTCCAAATTTATTCCGCCGAAATATCGTTAAATTGGGGGCGGCAGTGCAAAGTGTAAAATCAAATAGGAACTATTTCACCTATACCCAGGAATTGTCACAGCCTCTAGACCGAGTACCTGAACGTGTGACTGCTCAAGAGGCGTTTAAGAAATGCTTAAAGTCCGGTAAGTATTTATAGATGTAACTTGCAGCATTGACGTCTTTTATTTACCTAATTTTTCCTCAATAACTTCCACAAATGCAATAATAAAGTAATAGATGATTTATCAAAAGCAATTATCTTGTGGTGGCTCACAAGCTCTTGTATTTTGTGTTTTAAATTGTGGATAGCACCACATTACTCAAATTGCAAAATTTACATCAAATACAAATTTTGTTAGTCTCGCCAATTTATTTTGTGACAATAAATGTTTTCATATTACTTGTAAGTTGACTTTCATAGTAAGTTCTTAGTTTGATAGTATGTCGTAATACGCTTCCCCGTCATGATGAGTTGAAGGCTATTTCAATCATGCTTAAGCATTTAAATACTAAAAAAAATACATTTCCCTACATAAAAGGATAGGAAAAATTACAAAATGGATTTTAAAAATATTTTTCCAAGTCACAGTAACACATTGCATTTCGATAAAGTGTAAAAAAATCGATAGACGTATGAGCGATAAGCGTAAGCCTTCACTAGTTAACTATTTAACTGTTTCGCTTAGTTCGCATTTAAAGCGACCAAGCGTAATTCCGTTGGTTGAGCGCAGTTTTTCAGTTTATACAAAAGCACTCTGTGCTTCTTAATATACACTCGTCGTGGCTGTGACTCGGTGTTGCCGCTGCTTCACATTTTAGTTTTCTGGGGTTTAATAAACGTTTCAGAATTAACGTAAGCATTTATAGTTATACTATAAAACAAGTGATTGACTAATAACTTTAACGCAAAAATGTCAGTGATGGGTAAAGTTGTTATTCCAAATTTATTCCGCCGAAATATCGTTAAATTGGGGGCGGCAGTGCAAAGTGTAAAATCAAATAGGAACTATTTCACCTATACCCAGGAATTGTCACAGCCTCTAGACCGAGTACCTGAACGTGTGACTGCTCAAGAGGCGTTTAAGAAATGCTTAAAGTCCGGTAAGTATTTATAGATGTAACTTGCGGCATTGACACCTTTTATTTACCTAATTTTTCCTCAATAACTTCCACAAATGCAATATTATAGTAATAGATGATTAATCAAAAAGCAATTATCTTGTGGTGGCTCACAAGCTCTTGTATTTTGGAAATAGAGTTTACCTGCATTAGTAATTCCTGATAAAGTTACAGCCTTTTTATTTAAATGTCCCACTGTTGGGCACATGACTTCTCTGTAAAGAGAGCAAAGAGCATAGTCCGCCACGCGGCCCTAGTGTGGATTGGCCGACTTCATGTAGGTTTCCTAACAATGTTTTTCTTCACCGCCAAGTGCATAGTGAATCAGTACATAAAATTGCAACCACAACTTTATTGGTACTGGCACTGCATATCGAACTTGGGGTGTTAGCTTTCTATGTAACTTGAGGCAACCATCCGGACACTGACCATGGCTCTTATTCCACACATTCCTTGTAAATTCTTAAAAAATTAACCCAAAATAAAAAAATACGATCGGCAATGCATGATGTTATATATAGCCATTACTATCAAGTTGGCCCAGCTTTCAGTCATATCTTAATTTGCTTAAATCATGATCATCAGCACAAGTACTGCTGTTGTCATGTTGCAGGAAAATGCTGGCTGTAGAATGCTTACAACAAGTGAGGCCTTTGTCCAACAGTGCATGTCCTATGGCTGAAATGGTGATGATGAATGTTGCGTTTTATTAGTATTACAACACTTCAAACAGATGGTTTTTTTTTGGTGGCAAATTGCGGTTACTAATGCCACATTTTTTTATCTTTATCTTTGCCATCCATTAAGTGAGATTGAAGCAAAGCCTTTTTATATAAAGTTAAGATATGTAATTATTTTTTGTTACCAATATAAAAGCAACAAAAACATTTTGGATAAATATTAGAAACAGGGCTGGATTTAGGAGAGGCACTCAGGGCCACAGCCACATTAAGGGACCCCCATAATAAAGGCTGGAACTTGGAACTTGAAAAGGGGCACTGATGGAGTTTTTTTCAACTGTTATATTTATTCATTGAACTAATTGGAGGATTTCTTGCCATTGCATTTTCAAACAAAATAAGCCGTGATTTTCCATTTGTCTTTTATGCTCTGGACATCTAGACAACAAACTATGGCCCTGATTAGAAGAGCATATAGTATTTCCCAGTCATGAATTCGTCAAATAATTGCTGTCATAAGTATAAAATGTATTTGCTTTTATATAAAAATTGACACAACATGGTTTCAACCAATAAATATACAACAATATTTACACTCATATATATATATGGGTACATAAGTTTGTAGAAGTGTGACAATTAAGTGTAACTATGAATAATAGGTCTAGAAGAGCACAATTAATAGGAAGCATCCCTTAAAAGAGGATGTTGTGACCAGAACCAAGAATCATCATCAGTCATATATCGAAATAAGCATGTATATAAGAAATGACTTTTCTCATATTTCTCATGCTAAGGGTCCTGCAAAATGATAATTTATAATATTAGTCTACTTCTGTAGGTAGTGTCCTCAGGGGACCTGGTGGAGGTCATACCAGGCCATACCTAAATTTATTGATTAAAAAACTGCTTAAAGATATCATCATAATATATTATGTGTTGTATTTCATAGCTATGTTGTGTAATGCAATCTTATCTCAATAAATGTGTCAGTAAGTAAAATTATCTTGAAAGATGATCAATATATCTTATTGGCTCTACCTCCTGACATGTCTTTATGAGCTGCCATAATCGGCTGTTTTATCTTACATTTATATTTTTATGCTTCTGTTTAAAAGAATGTCAAATTAAATGATTGAGTGTATTATTTTTATAAGCATTTGTTAGATGAGGAATTTGCTTGGGCATTAAATTATTGAATTAGTCAAATCCTTAAACACTGTCTAATTCAACCACTACCACTTGTCAAATTCAGGACAATTAGGTTTTATGAGACACTAGTATTCCGTCCTGGATTTGTATAGATTAATAATTTACAGTCATATAACTTCCGGTGCATGAAAAACTAAACTTCACAAAATCACATAACAGGCTAATCTGAAGATTGCCTAAGAATTGGAACAAAATCAGTATATTTTTATTGGAACATTGGTTTTTATTTACACAATCTATTGTTATCTCTAACAATTTGGCATAATAACAATAATTTCAAAATTTTACCTAAGTTACTGCAATATTAATGCAATATTGGTTGAATGTTTTAGCTTAAAGTAATAGACCATAAGATTAAATCTATTAGGGGATTGGGTCAATGTCTTCTAGGAAGTCTAGTTTTAGGCTTATGTAACATATTACATTGCTATGTTGAATTGAAAAATAGATCATGCAAAGTAAATATTTGCATCATATTGATTGGCAATTTCCCAATATGGTTAATTAAAATAAGGCCAATTTCCATTACCATCAACAATTTAACATCTAAAGTAAACAAAGCATATAAAATAATCAGAGACATCTGTGTGTGCGTTTCATTTTCTCAGTTACCGCGAATGGACAGTACAACTAAATTATAAAAGTTCCCTCTGGTTGACACTTGTCCTAAGTTACTCGAAATAATGGTACAGGTTGGGCTATTAAGAACTCTAATGGAGTTCTTAATAGCCCCACCTCACCATGCATTAAAGCCTTTGGGCTATCAATATATCACCTACTCTATAGCTGAAAGACAGGCTTTCTGACACCCTGAAGTGAGTATGCTTACCTGATTGCCTAAAGTAACAAGTTAAATCAAGTTTCTTACAGAATTAGGCTATGATATCCCCTGCCTGTCTTAAAAGTGACCCCTTGCTCCCTCCCCAAAAACAAAAGGTTCTCTCAGGAATCCTAACAGAGAAAAAAGCATACATGCTAGCAGCCACTTGCGAAATAAAATTAACAACCATTTGAAATAAACTTCTTTGTGGGGTGGGTAGTGTTTGAGGTCCACAAACTCATATGGCAGTTGTATTCCACAGAGTATAAACCACTTGGATATTTTACAATAATATATTTATCTTATCGTAAATAATATAATTTAAGCTGCCTAACAATAACCTAGAAAAGTTGAACAAGGCAACACAAGGTCATTGTGTCTCGTACAAGGACATAAATATAGTTAAAATGTAATACAAAACCAGCCTATCTCTTGATTCACTTATAGACAGAATAGAGATGCAATTATAAACAAGAGATAGGCTAGTTGTATATTAATTTTCTACCAACTTCAAAAAAGGAGGTTCTCAATTTGTCTGTATGTTATTTTTTTAAAGTGTTATTTCATAACTTTCGATGGGTTAACCGATTTTGATGATTCTTTTTTATTTGAAAGCTGGTGCTTCTTATCTAGTTCACTTTGTGCCAATTCTGACAGTGGCATCCATGAGAAAACTTTATAAGTCTTAAATTTGCATCAAGTATGTGAGCGTCAAAAGGACAAATAACTTAATATCACACCAACTGATTTCGATGATTCATTTTTTATTGGAAATGATGTACTTAGAGTAGTCTCATGAGACTTTAGTTAGGTTCTTATTATTTCTATTTCGTAGTATACCTTTTTTTTTGTTAACAAGGAGGAAATCTTCACAAAGATACCCCGCCTTCTGGGGAAGGCAGCAGTTATGTGGGGTTTTACCTACTAAAACCTCCCCTTTTTTTTTTTTTTTTTGTTTACGCGGGGAATCGAGTTACTAAAACCTCCCTTCCTCGGTGCATGGTAAGGGCTCCGGGATCTCCAGTGGAACGCACCGGAGCCCCTCTGCACTGTGCTCAAGGAGAGCACTTCCCGGGAAGGAGGTTACTCCCTCCCCTGTGCCCTCGCAGTGCAAGGCGACACGGGCTAGCCGATGTCGCCCTCTTCCCAGGTCCACCTTGGCGGACGACAAAGGCCCCCACCGTTGTCGCCCAGTGAACCCGAGGCCCCTTTAGTCGCCTTCTACGACAGGCAGGGGATACCGTAGTCCTATTCTTGAGAGCCCAGAACTACAGGGCTGCGGGCCGGTCTGCCACCGGCCCTTCGTAGTATCCCTACGATAATTCGAAAATACAAAGAGGGCGTCCGCGTGTAATAGCGTTTAACGATTGATTCGATTTGAAGTAGGTTTTTGTTTTTGATCGTAAATATACTGATGGCCTCATATTCTAAAAATGTTCAATAACCATATAGATAAATGGTTAAGTGTGGATCTATTGAAAAAAAAAAAATTAATATTACAAGGTCATATTTTATCTCTATAGTATATTGACGTGTGCAGATAATATATTCAGCAGTTTTACTATTGTTTATGGTTATTGATTGTTTTGAACATACATTGTACACGTATAAGCGCGAGGTTGGTAGTGCCTTGGTAGGTGGTGGGTAATACGCTAGCAACCCGTGTTCGATCCCCGCTGCCGGTGCCAATGAATTTGATGCAATTTTATGTGCCGATTAACCATGCTCTCGGCGGTGAAGAAAAACATCATGGGGAAACCTACATGCCTTAAAAAATTTAAGACATGTGAAGTCTGTCAATCCGAACTAGGTCCAATCAAGAATACGACTACGGTATCCCCTGCCTTTCGTAGAAGGCGACTAAAAGGGGCCTCGGGCTCACTGAGCGAAACACACAGTGCAGAGGGGCTCCAGTGCGTTCCTCTGGAGATCCCGAAGCCCCTCACCATGCAATTTAATTCAAATATCTGAGCAGATTTGTTTGTTGACAGTTTTATAAAGCAACAAGGAATTTTGAAAATACTGAACATGAAAGAATTTTTTATTGAAATGGTTAAGTTTTATTAAATATAATTATTTGACATATACACCATTACAGATAACTAATATTCAGTGTTGTCGCTGGCGGTCGTTGGATTAATTTCCACTAATCGATACCGATGGTGCGTAAGGATCGATGTCATAATCGTAATCGATAATTCTGCTTCTGATTATTTCTTTGTACACGTAAGCTGATTTCTTTGGAACTCTTTTCTTTTCAGGGTCGTTATTATCGATTTCGTAGATGCCAAATCTTATGCTGAAATTTTAAAAATGTACAATGAAACGTGGTATACATTACTACTAAGTGCAGAATATATTATGAACTCACGTATAACCAGAAGCCCATTCGAAATTGTCCATTAAACTCCAAGCGAAGTATCCTTTGACGTTGACACCGTCCGCCAGGGCGTCGAGTAGCGCGTTCAGGTAGTTCCTATAGTACTGGACCCTCACGTTGTCATTGAGCCCCGTGTCTGTAGAGCAGCCGTTCTCCGTTACGTAGATCTTCATATTGGGATATTTGTACTTGAGGTACATCAGCAGGTCGTAGAAGCCTGGCGCGTATTCCTGTAAAGCAACAATTAAATCTGAGAGTTGAATTGATAGCTACATCAAAAAACAGTAAAAGTTACAGCCTTTATACATGTCCCACTGCTGGACACAGGCCTTCTCTGTAAATAGATTATAAGGGCATAGTCCGCCACGTACTTAAAACGGATTGGCAGACTTCACATGTCTTGGAATTTCATATCTAGGATGATGTTTTCCGTCATTGTCGTGTACGTGGTGAATCAGCACATAAAATTGCAACGGCAAATTTATTGGTGCCGGCACCAGGTATCGAACAAGGGTTGCTAGCGTACTACGCAAATTGAGGCGACCGCACGGACACTGAGCTACCACGGCCTAATTTAAGATTAGCATTAAAGATATCAGGTGTTGCAACAGTATCCTAGCTTCTCCATCTATGGAAGAAGCAAGGGCTTTTCGTTTTTTTGGTTATTTCACTTGTGGCGAACGCTAGTTCTCGTTCGTCCTATAAGCATGAGATTTTTATTAGAAAAAATGCTCTTTAATATAAATAATATAATTATATTATAATAATAGTATATAATTATATAATAATAATAAAATATAGTATTTTTTTTTTAGTTTCTAAGCAAGTGCTTGACTACGATCCCATCTGATGTTAAGTGGAAATGCAGTCCTGGATGGTAAGACGCACTAGCTTAGTAAATGCCTATTCAATCTACTCTTGAAAAAATCCACATTGTAATCATAGGCGTAAATTACATGAAATTTTGTGTTATTTTTCTCTCTCTCTAGTGTCGGTTCCTCATGTCAGAGGATCGTGGTCTACATCAGGGTTGCATCTGGAGCGGATGATCTGCCTCCACCGTCTTCGGTCCAGCGCGTCTCTTACGACAGAGTAAAATTTGGAGGACGACCAGTCTTTTATCTGATCCAACCACCTTGTTAGTGAACGGTAGCGAGATCTTTTAGCTGCGGTGTTCCCAACTACGATTAGTTTTTCTAGACTTTGTTTGCCCCTTCGCATTGTGTGTCCGAAATATGCCAAGATTAAAACAAACAAATGGTTATTGTATGTATTATTATGTAAGATAACAAATGTGTTATTTTACATAAGATAATTTATAATATAATTTAAAAAAGAAAAAAAGACACTCACGTACACAAATCCACTGTCATTAGGCCAAGAGGGATCACTGTATTCTCCATAGAAGGCATCATGAAGTTTCGATGGCACGTCGAAAGTACCCTCTAGGGATTCGTTTCTATAGACAATCTTGGTGTTATAGTGATTGAGTCCAAGGAAGTCGGCAGTTCCTTTCATGAATTCTACCTCCTCATCCGTGAAGGAACGTAGACGTGAAGCGTTCAGGCCTTGCTTGATGCTCGCCGCTTCCACACGATCGATCAGACGTTGCGGATAGTTTCCACTTTCGGAGAATATTGGGTCCATGTATTGGCCAATCTAGAAGAAATTATATTACAATAGAATAAATTATATTACAATTGTTTCCATATCGGTAGACGCAGAGAAAGAGTTCCATAAATGATGGTATAGATATAGTGAGAAAAGATTTTTCTTCGTAATTTTACGGGAAAGTTCGTATTTATTATGCTCTCTCAGTAGCTCCATATTGTTATGAGCTATTGAGAGATCATCGTATTCCAAAAAAGATCCGAGTTTTTCCATAACATGAATATAATTTCTCAATACTTCTATAACATCTATGGATATTGATAGGAAATATAAGTCGATTATTAATAGTTGATTATTATACAAAAAACAAACGAGGTAATTAAATAAAGTAAAAAACAGAAGTAATAAGAAATAGAAAATATGTATACGAATATCTTTTTTATACAAAACATTTATTTAAAAAAAAATATACTTTATTATCTAGAAATAAAAGACTATTTTTTAAAAAAATGCTAACAATATCATAGAGCCGTGGTAGCTCAGCGTCCGTGCGGTTGGCTCAAGTTGCGTAGTACGCTAGCAACCCGAGTTCGATCCCCGGTGCCGGTACCAATAAATTTGTTGTTGCAATTTTATGTGCTGATTTACCACGCGCTCGGCGGTGAAGGAAAACATCGTGAGGAAACCTACATGTTTTAGAAAAATTTTCTACGGCATGTGAAGTCTGCCAATCCGCATTAGGGTCGCGTGGCGGACTATGCCCTTATACTCTCTTTACAGAGAAGGCCTGCGCCCAACAGTGGGACATATATAAAGGCTGTAACTGTAACAATATCTCACAAATATTACTAACATTTCATTCCAAATAAAATTAGGTTTGTGTTAGGAGATGGTTGGAGATGGACGACCTTACGATTTGCGAATCCTACCCTACACTACATTAGGCTATTGAGGCTTGTGTATTATTATATAAGTATATTTTAAGTTTTGATTCGAATTTAGATCAATTCAACGATTGAACAATTGTACATAAATAACATAAAACCACTAAAGAAATATTAATAAGGTAAAGTCTCTGGCCGTGTTAGAGGATAATTATTAGCACTACTACACAAATGGCCCAACATCTATGGATATAAGTAAGACAATAGTCAAGGTTTGTGAATGTAAGACAGAGATTGACTTAAATTTAGATGGTAGCCCGACATGTAAGAGAGCTAATGTTCGAGCAGTTGGATTAGTTTACGTATTAAATTGTGTATGTAGCAGGGATGGTAGAATGGATGTAGATATAGAATGAAGAATGACTGTATGAAGTCAAAAATGACTGTCACTATAAATTCAAACATGGGAAACTGGAATGCGGATCCGTCGTTATTGGATTCTTAATCTTTGCCCGCCTAACATTTCTAAAAGACAGATTCCGTAAATTTTATCTGCAAATATTAGTCCTGTGCACCGCTGAAAATCAGCGCTATGTCAGCCTTGCCACAGTACATGCTGATACGGTGTCCAATGTTGGCGTCATGTGCTGTTTGACCGTTATTTCTTTCTTCAACTTTTTTAAAATATGTGTCATATTTTGCTTGTATCGTCTAAACCTTACAAGTAACTAAAATCTGCTTAAAGATTAATGGATGAAATATTATCTTTATTCATACTCACGTTAAAAGCAATGAAGTCTTCTACCACTTCGAGGTCATCTTCAGAGTCGGTTTCTGGTATAGGCCAATCTACGCTGACCACGAAGCCAACTTGACCACCCTGAGACTCTCTGAACTCAGCGTCGTAAAGACGGTACGCTTTTGCGTTAGCGAGGAGAATATTCCTGCCACATTCGTAAAATCCAACTCCTGGCGAGATTATTTGGGGAGCGTGTTCGCCAGTTCCGTGTCCGTAGTAGCAATGGATGTAGGGTTCATTAATAGTCATCCAATTCTTTACTCTATCACCGAAATTCTCATACAACACCCTCGCGTAATCACCGAACCATTCAACAATGTCCTCGTTGAGCCATCCGCCCTCTTCATTGAGGTTTTGAGGCAGATCCCAGTGGTACATAGTGACGAACGGTGTAATACCATTCGCTAATAGCTCATCTATCAATGCATTGTAATAAGCTACTCCTTTGGGGTTCACGTAATCTGGACGACCGGTAGGCAAGATCCTCGGCCAGGATATAGAAAACCGATAGTTGTTGACGCCCAGTTCTTTTAGCATTTCCACGTCCCGTTTGTATAGATAGTAAGAGTTGGCGGCCTCATCCCCGTTTGTGTTGTCGGGTATGTGATCAGGGTTAGTCCTTACCAGGTGGTCCCACATCGACCACGTCTTGCCTGAAATTATTTAATAGTTTTAATCTTTAATAATAATGATTTTATTAATAATACACATGCAAACATGTTACATTATACAGGAGCTCTCTCTCTTGAACTAGTTATAATGTAGCTGTATGACAGGAGACAGTGCCTTCCATGAGTCACAAACAGTAAATCTTGCCTACATTAAGTTTTTAAAAGTAATTTAAAGAAAAATCAAAATAAAAAAAATGTGTGCAAAAAGGTCGATACCCCAATACATTAGAGGTCTAATCTTGTAGATTGTCGGACATTGCGAATAATCGTCACGCATTATTGCTATGTTATGGGCAGGCCCACCCCTTAGATGTTGGTAGCGTTGCTGGAGTTTCTTCGGCCACTTCTTCTCGCAGCGCCAACGCTTCCC
Source organism: Meandrusa payeni (assembly GCA_029286785.1). Lineage (NCBI taxonomy): Eukaryota > Metazoa > Arthropoda > Insecta > Lepidoptera > Papilionidae > Meandrusa > Meandrusa payeni. The sequence goes on from JAGSMX010000023.1 coordinate 1,778,182, forward strand.
GAAGTGGCACTCAAAGTTAGTTTAGCTTTTGAATGTCTCTTAAATTATCCGTGAAATAGCAACCGAGCGAGTCGTGGTTTGACCCTCTCGGGCGTCCTCGGATCGGAATGCTTACGCGTAACATAGTAACCGTCCAAGCCGAGTTTACCCCTCACCGGGGTTTGTCGATTTACTAGCGATAGAGGTTCAGGATAAACGAGATAAGAGCTATGCCACCTCTCAATCCGGTGAAGCAGACAAGGCCAGCTTCTATGGCCAATCTGTGTTGTTCGTCAATCAAAAATCTTGTAGAATTAAAGTTAATAATGTTACAAAAGATGGCAACACTTACCGTCCACATTCCACGCTCCCTCTATTTGGTAGGAAGATGTCGCAGTTCCAAATTCAAAATCATCGGGAAATGACTTTATATTTTCTGAACATGTTGCTATTCCCAGTACGCTAAATATTGGAATGATCAAAATGATTTTAATATAATAAATTTATTAATATAATAAAAAGCTTTCGCGTCCTTCTAATTCCCTTCTCAGTAGGGTAGACAGATAACAAAATAAAATACTCGTATACCCACAACCGTTTTTTTTAAACACCAACTATGACAGGGGATCTCTGGGCCGGGGCTCCCCAATACCAACTTCTTCCGTTTGACCGTGTACAACGTAGAGCTGCTCGAATAGTCGACGATCAGGGTCTTTCCGATCGACTCGACCCTCTGAGTCTGCGAAGAGATGTCGGTTCTCTTTGCATCCTGTATCGCATTTACCATGGGGAGTGTTCTGAGGAATTGTTCGGAATCATCCCAGCTACCGATTTCCATTACCGCACATCTCGGCAGAATTCCAAATTCCACCGCCACCATCTTGATGGTTGGCGTTCAACGACTTTACGTTTTTCGCGTAACTTTCTCCCACGCACTGTCAACTTGTGGAATCAACTGTCGCCAGCGGTGTTTCCGAACGTTTACGATTTAGGGGCCTTCAAGAAACGAGCCTATTCCTATCTCAAAGGTCGGCAACGCACCTACAGCTCCTCTGGTGCTGTGGATGTTCATGGGCGACGGTGATCACTTAAGATCAGGTGAGCCGAATGCTCGTTTGCCACTTTTCATATGAAAAAATAAAAAAAGGGGACCGAGCACATATTTTTGTACGTCAAACTCTAAGAAAGCGTACAGACACTGGCGAACTGTTTCCTTTCTCTATCTCCCCATTTTTTTGGTCGGCGTAACGCGATCCGTGTCCTAACTCTCAGGGTTTTTTTAGCAGAATCTACGTCTAGATCAATTTCTATAAGTTATTTTAAAGAATAAGATTTTCCTAACGATAGGATTACACTAGGACACTATTATATAAATAGGTTAACTAAGACACTAAAATATTTCTTGCATACAAATTTACTTCACGGTGAAATAACGAACGATGTGCGCTGTAGAGATTAATTTTAACTTAGTAATCAATTTACTTACCAAAGCAATGCTATAATTATTTCTAATCGCGCCATTTTTAATTGTTTTTGTCTTCGTTTTCATTTTATATATTTTAGCGTTATTTTTTATCTAACAAGATCTTTTGATAGGTCTACGGTTTTAAATTGATTTAAATTAGGGATGTCAAATGTTATTTCATGACGCTAAATTCAGCAATGAAGCAGGACGCAGCTGGATGCAAGCCGCTTACAACCGGTCCTTTGGGAAAGCCCTATGTCCAGCAGTTGATGTTTTTTATTTTTGGACGAACTAACACAGTTGGCCAGAGAAGCTGGCCTTTAATGCTTCACCGGATTGAGAGGTGCCATAGCTCTTAGGTCGCTTAGCCTGAACCTCTATTAGGTGGTAACTCGACACAAAGGTCCCCCCGGTTAGGGGTAACCTCGGCTTGGATGGTTACCATTTTTACATGTTAGCAGTCCACCAAAGGGCCGAACCACGACTCGGTCGGTAGCTATTTTATTAACAAAAAATCTATTGCGACAATCTAAGCTAAACTAACTTATATGCCACTTCGGGAACAAAATGATGAAAGCGAGCTATTGGTTTTAAAACTAAACTCTTGTCGAGATGGAGTTGTTTTGTAAAGATTAGCCCCCGTAGTCCTGGGCTTATAGAATTTGGCTAAAGTATCCTCTGCATGTTGTAAAAGGGTGGCGACATGGGTCACCTGGATCACCAGGGGTTTGTAGTTGGTAACACTTAGAGTATATTGTTGAAGATTCGCAATGGTGGTTCCGTTGGGCATTGCACAGGAAGCATCAGCTTTGTCCTGTCGCTGACAGATCCGGGACACCCCGCTCATAACGGCTGATGGCATTCGCGGTAGGTTTAGTGGGTATGGGCTGCCCAGGCCGAGTCCCACACATCCCTCCGGGCCCACCCAGGGTACCGGAGGATGGTCTATAAACAGATTCCCCCGCGTTAACAAAAAAAAAGGAAGCGTCAGCTTTCAAATAAAGAAAGAATCACAAAAAATCGGTTTACCCGGTCAAATATTATGAGTTAACAAACATAAAAATAAACATACAGACGAATTGATTTGATTGAACCTCATCCTTTTTCGTAGTCGTTTGAAAAATAGCGGCTTATTTTCAATTTATTACAAGAAAATTAAACGCAAACAACCATGAATAAATGTATCACTAATATAATCATAATCAGTTATAAAATCAATTATCTTGATCGCACGAAAAATGAATTAGCCCGGAGTGGAAAAGAGAAATCTACACCGCGTTGATGAATCTATCGTTTTTATATCTACATCTTGCCTACTGATAGGCTTATTAGATTAAAACAAGTATATTTACGAGTAAAAATAAAAAAACGACTTCAAATCTGACTTTCTTCTTTGTATTTCAGAATCATCGTAGGAATATTACTAAATAGAATTAATCAGAACCTAGGCAAACTCTCATCAAACTACAATTGAAGTACATCCAAAAAATTATTATTTGAAACATTGTTATCGGTTACCGTTATTCGTCCGTTTGTCGCACACATACTTAATGCTAATTTAAGTTTTATATAATTTAATATAAGTTTTTTTATATAAGTTTTATATATTATAATTTTCTTGTGGATGCCAATTGGACCGAATTAAAATGGAAGCATATTAGAAGCCTGGTGCTTCTCATATGGTTCCTTTCAAATAAAAAGGGAATCATTAAAATCGGTTCACATTTTTTTTTGTTCTCGCGGGGGAATCTTTTTATAGACCATCCTCCGGTACCCTGGGTGGGCCCGGAGGGATGTGTGGGTCTCGGCCTGGGCAGCCCCTACCCACTAAACCTTCCGCGAATGCCATCAGCCGTTATGAGCGGGGTGTCCCGGATCTATCAGCGACAGGACACCCCAACGACCGGCCGGTCCCGCAAAGACCGGACTTCAACCTCAAAAGGGGACTTCTCCGGCACTCAGAGAAGTCCCGACGACGCCGAAGCATACTGGGGCCAGGTACCCGTCCTGGCCCTGCTTCGGAAAAATCGGTTCACCTAGTCCAAACTTATGAGGACATTAAAAACAAAAACCAGACGAACTGAGAACTTCCTCCTTTTTTGAAGTCGGTTAAAAAATAAAGTTCAGAATTTTAAGAACATCTTATTAAATATTGACATGGTTGAGTCTCTTTCGAATCTTATATATATCAAAAAATCCCAGTTGTCTGTGCTCAAGGCGCTCGCACGTCAAATTCGTGGCAACGAATGGTCGCATTTTTTATTTTTTCTTTTTTATAAATTATTTATCTGTGTCTTTTCCTCCGATTAAAATGTGGGTGTTTTCAAGTAAAAGTTTCCGCATACGATTTTTAAAAATAAATCAAGATATATTAATGAATAGATAATACTAGCAAATCCCGCCCGCTTTGCTGGACATAGATCAATAAACAATCCTACGGTACTCTTTATTACATAAGCTATCTGCCAGGGGAGGTCCCTTCAAAATCGCTCCACCCGTTCCAAAGATTAAGCGGAACAAACAGACAATAAAAAATGTTTTTTGATATATGTACCGTACATAAATTCCTAGTTTAGGTGGCAGCGAAACATAAATAGTATTTATAACTACTATATATACTACGTATATAACTCGCAGTAAAAATTGTAATTAGTATTACTGTTGTTATTTAATAAAGAATATATATATTATATACATTCATATACAAGTAATAAAAAAGCGGTTAATTTAAAATTACAAACAGACACTCCAATTTTAGTTATTTGCATAGATTTATCTGATTGAATTTTAAAAGATTTTATCTGTGACTAAAATGCTCATTGAACGGTGTACACGATTGATTAATCAGATAATGTGTCGATAAAAAATATCGTTGATTTTTTGTTTTTCTCTTGGTGCTAAGTAAAAAGTTCAACGTTACATTATATCGCAGTTTTTTTTAATTCCAAGGTCGCGTAGAACATGTGTTATTTATTTAGTCTTAATTTGTATATTTACGAATAAACATAAAAACCGACTTCAAATCGGAATTTAAACGCAATTACGCGCAGACGCTCTCTCCGTGTTTCTGAATTATTACTATCAAGTATTACAACTAATCAGAATCTAACCAAACTCTCATTAAACTACTCTGAGTTGACTCTTTACCTTTCCAATAAAAAATGTATTATTGAAAACGGTTGGCGTAATATTTTTTTAATTTTTTTTTAAGAAAGCTAGCATATCATATTTCAGAAATATTACTATCATTCTTGTTGACCATTCCAACTAAGCGTAAGCTTGTGTAAGAGGTTGGTTCACGTCAATAGTCGAATGGTGGATTCGAACCTACGATCTTAAGATTGGCAGACCGTACGCTAAACCATTAGGCTATTGAGTTATGCGTCCATTTGTCGCGCTATTACTTAATGCAAATTTAACACTTATTAATATTTATTGGTTTACTATTGGATGCCGTTATCAGAATCGTACCACACTGGAAGCATCAGTTTTCAAATAAAAAAAAAGAATCATCAGAATCGGTTCACCCAGTCCAAAGTAACATACATAAAAAAAGCATACAGACGAATTGAGAAACTCCTTTTTTTAAAGTTGGTTGGAAATAGAAAATAAAGTACAAAGAGGTCTGAAGGATCTTCGATCGGACATTGGAAGACTTATAGACACTGCCAGTTATCTGCATCCTCTCACTTTCTATTCTTTGTATGAAAAAAACTGATCTGGTGAGGTCTCTGGTGTTCCCAATCTTCACTCATGGAGCAGAACCTCGGACCCTCGAGAAAGTAGACAGATTTTGTATTGACGCATTTGAGATGTGGTGCTGGAGGAGAATGTTACGCGTACTTTGGACAGCCCACAGCACAAATGTGTTAATTCTCCCGGAAGTAGGAGTCTGACGGTGACTGTGCTGTCAACGGTCTGTCTCCGTAGGGTTTTCGAATTCTTCGGTCACATAGCCAGGAAAACGATACACTGGAAACACTCCTTGGTCATCTTACGGGCAGCCGCTATCCTGGCTCGGTTCCCGCCGCTCGACATTTTGGCGGAGCTGGACGCGCGTGTACACGCGCGTCGCTCAAAATATCCGCAAACGGGGCCGGGCCGCCCCTGGATGCGGGAGAGGTGCGTCGGCAGGGCACAGGCGGGCGATGGAGGTCTGGCGCGAGCGGCTCTCGGAGCGTCGTTGCTCGCGCCAACGCATCGTCTGTGCCTTCCTGCCGAACTTCGAAGCCTGGCTGAAAAAGGAGGAATGACGCGCACGTCACTTACCGCCTGACACAGGTACTCACCGGGCACGGGTGCTTCGGTGAGTACCTGAACAGGATAGGGCGCGAACCGACCGCGCAATGCCACCATTGTGGCTGCGACCGGGATTCCGCGCAGCACACGCTAGCCGTGTGCTCCGCGTGGAGGCGGAGCGGCGGATCCTGGTCCAGCATATCGGGCAAGACCTCTCCCCGCCGGCGGCAGTGGCAGCTGCGCTGGCGGGGAGATCTAAATGGAAGGCGCTGGTCTCCTTCTGCGAGTCAGTAATGACCCAGAAGGAGACCGCAGAACGGGATCGGGAGAGGGCCGATCCCGTTCGAGATGGCGCAGGCGGGCCGGTGGGAGACCGGCCCGCAATAAGTTCTGGGCTCTCAAGAATAAGACTACGGTATCCCCTGCCTGTCGTAGAAGGCGACTAAAGGGGCCTCGGGTTCACTGGGCGACAGGGTGGGGCCTGAGTCGTCCACCAAAGTGGACCCGGGAAGAGCGACATCGGCTGGCCCGTGTCGCCTTGCGCTGTGAGGGCACAGGGGAGGGAGTAACCTCCCCGGGACGATAACTCAGCGAGCAACGATGCAGAGGGCTCCGGTGCGTTCCACTGGAGATCCCGGAGCCCCTCGTCATGCACCGAGGAAAGGGCCACCGTGGAGGTTTTAGTGGGTAGAATCCCACATAACCGCCGCCTTCCCCAGAAGGCGGGGTATCTTTCTGAAGATTTCCTCCCCGTGAACAAAAAAAAAAAAAAAAGTCGAGTCATCTACAAGGTTCACGGGAACCTCGCAGGTACGGGCCTCGGGTGTTATCCCATTACCCGGGTTATCAGCGCGGGGGCAACTGCTCCCTGGTCTTGGGTACCGTTTTGGAACGGATTTTTTAGGAATAACTATTTTTACGTCGGGGCTAATCCCTCAAGCGTCAGCCGCGACGAATCTATCTTCTACGCCCTCTCGACCTCTCGGTCTCGACTGAGACGGAGGTCGAGAGAAACTGATTCCAAAAATCTCCTAGAATAGGGGAATTTGAACCTACGGCACACGTCGGGAGGACGCGCGTGTTGCGGGCGAACCCGCGCAGGTGTTCGTGCGGATCGTTGTCCGCGCGGTCGAATAGGTTACGAGCTAGTCTCGTGACAGCTTGTGTAAGAGGTTGGTTCACGTCAATAGTCGAATGGTGGATTCGAACCTACGATCTTAAGATTGGCAGACCGTACGCTAAACCATTAGGCTATTGAGTTATGCGTCCATTTGTCGCGCTATTACTTAATGCAAATTTAACACTTATTAATATTTATTTATTGGATATTTTTCTATTGGATGCCATTATCAGAATCGTACCACACTGGAAGCATCAGCTTTCAAATAAAAAAGTATCATCAGAATCGGTTCATCCAGTCCAAAGTTATGAGTAACATACATAAAAAAAGCATACAGACGAATTGAGAAACTCCTTTTTTGAAGTTGGTTGGAAATAGAAAATAAAGTACAAAGAGGTCTGAAGGATCTTCGATCGGACATTGGGAGACTTATAGACACTGCCAGTTATCTGCATCTCTTTGTATGAAAAAAACTGATCTGGTGTCTGGTGTTTGCAATCTTCACTCATGGAGCAGAACCTCGGACCCTCGAGAAGGCAGACAGATCTTGTATTGATGCATTTGAGATGTGGTGCTGGAGGAGAATGTTACGAGTACCTTGGACAGCCCACCGCACAAATGTGTCAATTGTCCTGGAAGTAGGAGTCTGACGGTGACTGTGCTGTCAACGGTCTCTCTCCGTAGGGTTCTCGAATTCTTCGGTCACATAGCCAGGAAAACGATACACTGGAAACACTCCTAGTCACAGGCAAAGTACATGGGAGACGATCAAGAGGGAGGAGCCTACGCGTTGGACAGACCAAATCAGCAACAGCACTAACACAAGAGTCCGTGAGTCATTTCACATTCACACTGCCAAAGACCGCTACATAATTCGTGGAGCTCACGACCTTCAGCCAGTAGGCAAGGATGAGTAAAAACATACGTGAATATCTCTTATTTACGCATAAAAGTTGTCAGATGTTTTTGCTTTAGTTCGACCATATTTCTAATAATAAACAGTGACTAAATATTAATCAGACAACATAGTAGCTGCGGCGCTTCGATTCAGCTGAACGCTAAATATAACTGAAAAGCACTTGTAAAATATTCCAAATATGCGTGATTCGGGGATTCATTTAAATGTTCGAAAACCATACGAGTTCATTCATCTCGTGTACTTATCCTCAATTCCGAGGACGTTGAATTTCATTAAAATCTTATTAACCAAAAGAGGTTCTCAAGTCGTCTCCATCGTTTTTTAATGTTTTAAATTTTGGAAGTTTTTACTATTGGAAAGATTTGATTTTAATTAGGTCACAATTATTTATGTTTGTTAGCTACGGTATCGTATTCCTTCCTGCCGTAAAATGCGACTAAAAGGGGCTTCGGGTGCACGGGCGACGAGGGTCTTTGTCCTCCACTACAGTAGATTCGGGAAGAAGGCGACACGGGACCACCAGTATGGAGCTAGAGGAGGGAGTAACCTACCCGGGACGTGCTTCAGGGCACAGTGCAGAGGGGCTCTGGTGCGTTTCACTGGAGATCCCGGAGCCCCACGCTATGCACCTTAGTGGGCCTTACATAACCTTGCCTTTCTTGTTGAAGATTTTTCCCCCTCAAACAAAAATATCTTGAGCTCCAAAGATATTCTAAAGAACACTTAAAAGTCGTAGAGAAGAATGCTTCTTGAATGGAATATTTCTATGTTTATGACAATCAAAGACTATATATGTATACCGACAACGAGCACGATTGTAAAGAGAACATATTCGCCAGAATTTCGTGATATAGTCTAAGCAAGTGCTTGACTACGATCCCATTTGATTTTAAGTGGAAATGCAATCCTGTAAGATACTCCAGCCAATTGACTCGCGAAGTAAGTCGGTTTTTGATTTTACTCGTAAACCGTGGTAGCTCTGTGTCCGGACAGTTTCCCCAAGTTGCATAGTCGAATGGTGTGTTCGACCTTTGCGCTATACCATTAGGATTTTGATGCTTGATTGATTGAGATATTGGTAAGACTTATTTCAAAGAAAGTAAATCTAAAATGTTGTACTATTTACGAGTAAAAACAAAAACCGACTACAAATCGAATCAAACGTTAAACGCGCGAATGACCATATTTCCGAATTATTATTTACGTTAATTATTATATTACGAAATAGAATTAATTAGCCTAAGCAAACTCTCATCAAACTACCCTCGAAGTACATTCAAAACGAATCATCGAAATAGGTTGACGTTAAAGTTAAAGTTACAGCCTTTATATATATAATATATATGTCTGGTATACTGCTGGGCACAGGCCTTCTCTGTAGAGAGTATAAGAGCATAGTCCACCACGCGGCCCTAGTGCGGATTGGTAGACTTCACATGCCTTAGAAAATTTTCTAAGACATGTAGGTTTCCTCACGATGTTTTCCTTCACCGCCGAGCGCGTGGTTAATCAGCACATAAAATTGCAACAGCAAATTTATTGGTGCCGGCACCGAGGATCGAACTCGGGTTGCTAGTGTACTATGCAACAAGAGCCAACCGCCTGGACACTGAGCTACCACGGCTCTTGTGGTAGCTCAGTTGATAGAGTAGTTGACGTGATATTGAGTTATTCGTAAATTTGTCGCGCAAAATTCTTAATGTAAATTTAAGACTTATACTTCTAATGGATGCCATAATTAGATTCACCCTGTCATGTCAAAAAAAACATAGAGACAAATGGAGAACCTACTTTTTTGGAGTCGGTTGATAACTAAGGTATTCCAGTAATAAATACAGCTTCCGTCCCTAATAGTATTTAACCCGTAACTAACGATTTGTCGTTTCCGTTTCCGTTTATTTTAAGCGTTGATTTGATTTTAGTAACGTAAATATTGTCGAGGTACTTAGATATAATCGTCAGTTTCAGTTGGATTTGCAGACGTATTCAATAAAGTCTAGGACGTTTACAACAATATAGCGGTGTCGTAAAATGTAATGTAATCAGGTCACAGTCGTAATATCACGATTGTAATTATACGCATCAACTGTGCGAGATAGTATGCCTTATCTCTTATTATGAACCAGTAATGTCGTTCATCTGTTCTCTGTTCTTTTAAGAGAGTAAAACATATGCAGTCTTGCAATAAGGTCTACGATGTCATATAGGGCGGAGGACGTAGCTGGATGCAAGCCACTTACAACCGGTCCTTTTGGAAATCGTTGGGGGAGGCCTGTGTCCAGCAGTGGATGTTTTACGGCTGAAATGATGATGATGATGAACGCGATGTGGAAATCTGATCATGTCATTTTGAGCCTACTCTCCAAATGTCACATATATCACAGTATAACTCGGGCATTCATTATCGATGAGACGTATGGCATGTAATATTGCTTATAGCCACAAATAGCTAAATTAGGTCGAGGGTTCAAAGCAGAGGGGCAAGCGTACTCGAATCTAGAACGAATTGAATCAATGCTGTGACATCTCTGTGTCATTGTGTATTTGAATATAACTGTCTGTTACCCGCGGCGTTATACGCGCTGTTTGTAAACGTTACACATACACTGCCGATATGAGGTGAACAAAAATTTAAGAACATTTAGCGATTTTTTTTAAAAAAGAAAGCTAGCAAATATTTCCTTTTTTTTTCGTAAAATTACTAACATTCTTGTTAACCATTCCAACTAAGCTAAAGCTTGTGCTAGGAGATAGTTCACGTCAATAATCGAATGGTGAATTCGAACCCACGACCTTACGATCTGCAGTCCGTGCCCTAAACCATTAGGCTATTGACTCTTCGAAAATTCAAAACTCCCTTATAGGAACCCGTGGGATCTTGGATATATCAGGAAGCTTATTTAACTGAGCTGAACCAAGTGTAAGCGACATGCATCCTTCGTCCTTTATAAAATCGTCAGACCAACTTGTCTGACATCCTACGCGCTTGTCGGTCCATGGTGGCCAATAAAGAACTGTTTGGCCCCATCGGCCATCTTTTCTACGCGCTATGTGAACTGCCCATTGCCACTTAAAATTGCTAACACGTTGCCCTATGTTGCTTACTTTAAAAAAAATTAAAAACATTATAATACAATAAGCAGTAGATTTTGGGTCAAGGTGAACAAGTTAGTTAGGTATATTATGTAACTCGGATAAGGTTAGAGGAAAGGGCAAGCGCAACAATAAGCAAAACTCGATGCAAGAAAAACAATGCCAATTTAAATGTCTTATACTTATGTATATTCACAAGAAAAAAAAACAACAAAATTCAAATCAATTCTACGCAAAAATTTACGTAAGCGGAAGCTTAATACCGTGAGTGACATATTAAATGCTATCACGCATACGCGCTGTTTTTTATTTCCGAAGTGTTTATTTGTTATTGCTCAACCAACATCATATACATTATTTGATTTCAAGAAGTACATATAGACCTTATTCTATTGTTTACACCAATTATATGTTAACACTGCTTGCATAGACGAGTGAAGATTAAAAGAAAATCATTTATTATTGGTCAACCAACATCATATACATTATATGACTTAAAGAAGTACATACAGACCTTATTCTAATATATACACCAATTATATGTTAACACTGCTTGCAAAGACGAGTTAAGATTAAAAGAAAATCATTTATTATTGGTCAACCAACATCATATACATTATATGACTTAAAGAAGTACATACAGACCTTATTCTAATATATACACCAATTATATGTTAACACTGCTTGCAAAGACGAGTTAAGATTAAAAGAAAATCATTTATTATTGGTCAACCAACATCATATACATTATATGACTTAAAGAAGTACATACAGACCTTATTCTAATATATACACCAATTATATGTTAACACTGCTTGCAAAGACGAGTTAAGATTAAAAGAAAATCATTTATTATTGGTCAACCAACATCATATACATTATATGACTTAAAGAAGTACATACAGACCTTATTCTAATATATACACCAATTATATGTTAACACTGCTTGCAAAGACGAGTTAAGATTAAAAGAAAATCATTTATTATTGGTCAACCAACATCATATACATTATATGACTTAAAGAAGTACATACAGACCTTATTCTAATATATACACCAATTATATGTTAACACTGCTTGCAAAGACGAGTTAAGATTAAAAGAAAATCATTTATTATTGGTCAACCAACATCATATACATTATATGACTTAAAGAAGTACATACAGACCTTATTCTAATATATACACCAATTATATGTTAACACTGCTTGCAAAGAGACGAGTTAAGATTAAAAGAAAATCATTTATTATTGGTCAACCAACATCATATACATTATATGACTTAAAGAAGTACATACAGACCTTATTCTAATATATACACCAATTATATGTTAACACTGCTTGCAAAGAGACGAGTTAAGATTAAAAGAAAATCATTTATTATTGGTCAACCAACATCATATACATTATATGACTTAAAGAAGTACATACAGACCTTATTCTAATATATACACCAATTATATGTTAACACTGCTTGCAAAGACGAGTTAAGATTAAAAGAAAATCATTTATTATTGGTCAACCAACATCATATACATTATATGACTTAAAGAAGTACATACAGACCTTATTCTAATATATACACCAATTATATGTTAACACTGCTTGCAAAGACGAGTTAAGATTAAAAGAAAATCATTTATTATTGGTCAATAACATCATATACATTATATGACTTAAAGAAGTACATACAGACCTTATTCTAATATATACACCAATTATATGTTAACACTGCTTGCAAAGAGACGAGTTAAGATTAAAAGAAAATCATTTATTATTGGTCAATAACATCATATACATTATATGACTTAAAGAAGTACATACAGACCTTATTCTAATATATACACCAATTATATGTTAACACTGCTTGCAAAGAGACGAGTTAAGATTAAAAGAAAATCATTTATTATTGGTCAACCAACATCATATACATTATATGACTTAAAGAAGTACATACAGACCTTATTCTAATATATACACCAATTATATGTTAACACTGCTTGCAAAGACGAGTTAAGATTAAAAAGAAAATAATTTATATACATTATTTGTATATTATGTTATGGGAGAGGGCATGATACCTGAGATACAGGTTTAATTGATAGTTCAGTAGTCAAAAAGTTTTATGTATTTTTTTCAATCTGAAGTCTTGATCAAGTTGCCAGTCCGGTCCAGTCCCTTTCGGCAAAAGCTTCCTCTAGCCTTCTCCGTTCTTCTCTACTTCTTGCTATTCTGGTCCATGTTTTGAAGGCTACCTGGTATTTATCGTCGGCCCATCTTTTATTTGGCTTACCTCGTTTCCTTTGCGCTTCTCAGTGATAACATGTTTTATTCTTTTACGCCATTTGTTTCTGTTCATTTCACTCTGACCATTTGACCTGTATTTATATTAAGAAAAAAAAATGATTATTTTAAATCAGTATTCAACTGGTCACAAACTATACATTGTATCGATATACCGTGGTCGGATACTCAGAAAGGTTAATAAATAATTAATTACAACCTTTTTAGATGTCCCACTGCCGGGACCTTCTCTGTAAAGAGAGTGTAAGGGCATATTCCGCCACGCGGCCCTAGTGCGGATTGGCAGACTTCACATGTCTTAGAATTTTTTTTAAAACATGTAGGTTTCCTCACGTTTTCCTTCACCGCCGAGCACGTGGTAAATCAGCACATCAAATTATAACAACAAGTTTATTGGTGCTAGCACTGGGGATCGACCTCGGGTTGCCAGCGTACTATGCAACTTGAAGCTACCGCCCGTACACTGAGCTACCACGGCTCTCGACAGCTTATTTCTTATCCTTCTTTTGCTACATAAAATAATGAAGCATAAAATGAATAACTAAGATAAAAAAACGAGACGAAAAATCTGTAATCTCTTAAAGAATGGTTTCCAGCCTACCCCTTCTGTACTCGAACGCCACACCAGAATAGACCAGCAAGCTGCAGTAAGGTATTATCGTGGCGTCCATGCTTGTCTTAATTAAGACATCTGTCTTCAGGCCAGACTGTGTACGCGCAGGGCGCCGCAGCAACCCCAGTTCCGCTGCTGAATGCGATGACCGACGTTGGAAAGTCGGGGAATCTGCGTGACATCAAAGTCGTCCACATGCACACGGAGTTGGAGGCGCCCTACGTCGCTCCAGAATGCAAGGACATATTCAGGTAAGTTGATAGATTAATAACAAATATCCTCGTCATTTCCGCCGTAGAACATCCATCATGCAACATTAATTAATTAATAATAAAATATTGAAAATATTGGAAACAACAAGCCACCGATATAAAGATAATATACCCTTGATATCGATAGCTTGTTGTTTCCAATATTTTCAATATTTTATTATATAATATACAATATATATATTATTATATAATAAATATAAATATATTATGTAATTTTAAATTATATATAATATATAATTTAAACCGTATATAATATTAACCGTAACGTATAAAACGTTTAATTATCATATTATTTATTTTATTTTTTGACTTAATAATATATTTATTCATGAAATTTTTCATCAATTATTTTATTATATAAAATATATTTTAATCTCTTAACTGTTTTATTCATGTATCATATTTATTATACTTTTATTGTCTGTATAAATTCCATATAAAAGTAGTATTGCGCGCGCACGTCTTTAGGTAGCCTCGGGCACCGCTGAAAATCAGCGCTGTCGGATCCTTGCGACAGCATACGCTGAGACGGTGTACGATATTGGCATCATATGTTTTGTATTACTTGTCCGTGTAACTTCAACTGTTTTGTCTATTTTTCATTTTTTTTAATGTGTGTTATATTCTGTCTGTAATGTGTTTTTGTATTGTGATGCCAATAAATAATTGTCTATGTCTATCCGTAAGCAATGAGTTTTTTCCCAATGAAAAAATATCTGGTACCATGGAAGATGATTCAGAAGGTCAATTCAAGGTCAAAGTATATTGTCCGGTTATATAACCAGCTCTCGTTCACGGCAGCAATAATCTTATCCGCAAGAAATAAGATACGAATGTAAAGAAATCATTGATAATGTGGATAACCACGTAATAGTGTCTGACAATGAGACGGGTAGATATGTTTTGTAAAATATAACTTCTATAGTATGAAGAAGTTTTCACATCTTTATTTACACGGTCATAGCTGATGGTAGTAGATAGAGAAGTAATATCCATACCTAATATTATAAATGCCAGTAACTATGTCTGTGTGTTACGTAATCACGCCTAAACTACTAAACCGCTCGAGATTAAATTTGGTACAGAAATAGTCTAGAACAGTGGTGTGCAAACTTTTTGGTTGGCGGGCCACAAATTTTAAAAATACTTTTTTATATTAAATAGGCTCACGTTTGGCTTCTATCTTGCTTGATGGAAGGCGAAGATAAAGCCTAGGATGGAGCACGTGAGCCTATAAGGTGTCTGTTCACATTGGACTTAAAGGGCCAAAATTTTACTGAAAAAAATATTTTGATCTATAAAATCTACTTAAGCTAATTAAGCAAATTACACAAATTGTTAAAGGCAATTATTTTTTTGGCTTTTTACGTAAAAAATTACGACGTTAAAATTTTGTTTTAACAAACCGTGAATTTTTACAAGTTTTAAACCTTATAAACACTACTGATGTAAATAAAACAGAAACAATTTTACAATAATACATCAAAATATTAACAAAACAAAGTCCTGGCGGGCCCGATGAAATGCTTTAACGGGCCAGGTTTGGCCCGCGGGCCGTAGTTTGCCCACCACTGGTCTAGAACCTGCTACTTGTAGATGCGAAGAAAGTGCTCTATCGCGTCGAAATAGGGGTTGAAAGTTCCTTTGTCGTCCGCTGAAGTGAACCGGGGAAGAAAGCTACATCGGCTGGTCCATGTTTTTGAAGATAGAAAGTATAGGCGCCAGATCTTTGTAATACAATTATGATACTTCGAAAGAGAGCGTCAGCGCGTAGAGTTGGCGGAGTAACTCCGTACAGTCGCGCACGCAATTATTCATTACTACAAATTCAAATAAAATTATTAAAATAAAAATAAAATACAACATAATAAAATAAAACAAATTATAACAGTCTATAAAAAAACTCAAAATTAACAGAAAACAAAAGTCAAATAACATAAAATTTAGAAAGCGACTGTACACAAAGAGCGAGCGGGGTGTGGTATCGGCTTGGGGGACAAAGTACGTCAGGAGACCCAATAAGCGATCGCGCATATCCTCCCGCAGCCTCTTCATTCCCCTGTCATACCTTACTTTCGACTTCTACGCATTAACAATTAGCGCTAGAGTTATTTGCCGTGGTTGATTTTTGTTTTTATTAGTAATATATTTTATTTTCAGATCGGTGTCGTTGTTCATGGCAGCTAACGTGCGCAAGTCCGTCGCTGAGGGCCGCTCCGACGCCATTCCCATCTTCCTGCAAGACATCCCCAAGTTGTTCCACAGGAAAATCATTCAGCCCGATATTGCTCTCATTCAGGTCAGTAGGTTTTTAACGGAAGGGAAAACGCATAGACTCGAATACTCGACTCGACAACGAATAGACCTCGGAGCGGGCAAGGGAGAAAACCTCTCTATCTAACCCGCTCCGGCGCAGGCTTAGAGGAGCAAGGAGAAGGCAGTTCGCTCGCCTTCTTCAACCTCCTTAGTGGGGCCACTGGCCGGGAGTTGGGGAGCTCTCCGCCGGTTCTCACCGGCCCCACACGTCTGTAGCTTTGTGAGCACGGCTACCCTTCCATAGACGCCCGAGGCCCGATTTTCCTAACTGGGCCTGTCGCTGGGGCGAAATGGTGAAATTCAAACGCGACCCCATCTCGCTCTATCATGGCGGAGGGCGGCTCACTCCTCGGCCTTTTGTAGGCGACATAACGCACCCGCTATCCCTGGCGGTTGCGTATAAGTAAACGCATTTCCTCCCACGTTAAAAAAAGGGGTTCCCAACCTTTTCAGGGATCACTTTTATATTATTCTTGTTAGCAGACACTATGTAGATACAATAAAAAATAAACTGTAATAATGAAACTGAAACTCAATAAAACATTACATAATAATAAATAATAATGTTTTAAGATAAACTTCTGTTATTTTTTATGTTTGTTGCCGCATAACTTTCGACTGGGTGAACTGATTTTGATGATTCTTTTTTTTTAAACTTCTTAACGCACCCTAGACTTGGGGAGTAGACTGGTGAATGTGTAACGAAAAGTGAGATCGGACGAGCCGAATAAATTTGAGAGGGAGATATGAGTAAGTGAAGATAGAATGATAGAGTTACGTTACGTTAAATGAGAATTCGTATATCTAAGGCAGTGCAGGCCCTTTCTGTATGGTACTGTTGGAGCAAGAATGAGCAGTGCGCGCTCCTTTTCTTTCAGCCTTGAACAATCGTGTATATATTACATTTTGTGTATATATTTTACATATATAGAAACTATATATAAATACATTAATAATAATAGGTAAGGTTTTTATAATGTTAATGTATTTTGTATGATATTTTTGTGTATTTTACATATATCACATAAAAATTTCACCTAAGGCTTAAAAATAAATAATAATTATAATAAAATCTTTATTTTCAAAAAACAAAAAACATATAAAGCAAGTATACAATGATTGGATCTTCTTTTAAGTATAAAATATATTTGTGCCAGAAGATCCAACTCTTCCTTAATCATATATATTTTTTTGTTTTATAGTAAATTAGTATAAAGTAATTATATGTGTATATATGTTTGTGCGTGTGTGTGAATGTGTGTATTTATGTGAGATTAAATTAAAAATGTACAAAAAGATATTATTGAAACTGGTATCGTAATATTGCATCCGTATCCTCGTAGTCATAGATGAAGATAAAGAAGTTTTACTTAACTCGTGTGGTCTTAGCACACTCGCTTTTGTTTTTCTTCAGAATTGATTTGTTAAAAAAATGCTTGTTTATTTGCAAATTAATGTTACGTAGGTCAGAAATTGTTATCATTGGACGTCCTCTCAATTAACCTTGCAAGTCTATTAACCTATTGAAGATCAATTGTTGCTCGCTGCCATCTCGATTCAAACCGTATTGGTTATCATTGTAGTGTTGTTTTTTGAATACATTAATCTAAGATTAGTTTTATGATAATTTGATTAGATTCTTATTAGTCCAAATTTCGTAACATTCCTACGATAATTCGGAAATACAAAGAGAGCGTCCACGTGCAATAGCGTTTAACGTTTGATTCGATTTGAATGCGGTTTTTGCTCGTAATGGATGACAATAATACTCTATATTCCAGGTTTCTCCTCCAGACCAGCACGGCTACTGCAGCTTGGGTACCTCCGTCGACTGCGTGAGATCAGCTCTCGTCAATTCTAAGATTATAATAGGTATGTGAATCATCCAGCTTATCGAATTTTTTTTTCGAGGATTTTATCGTCAATAGCCTAATTTTTTTTTTGTAACAATAGGCATTACTACTGACTTATATCTAAATTCAGAGTTTTATTGCCCCTTGTCCTTTTTAATCTAAGTATAGTATATAGTATGCCTATGCTATTTCTAGTTCCCCTAACGTGGATAAGTTAGGGCAGTTTTTCTCCCATGCCTTTCCTCTCATCCCTTAAATATTTTGCAATCTTACATTCATCTTTTATACAACTTATTTCTACTTTCACTTGTTATATTTCTATTTCTAATATTCAATAGCCTAATTTAGGGTACGGTTTGCAAATCGTAAGGTCATAGGGTCTAATCCACCAATCGACTATTGACGCGAATCATCTCATACGATAAGGTTAAGGCTATATAATAATTCTAATAATTTATGGAAAAAAATCCTCCTTTTTGAAGTCGGTTAATATGCTAAACTAACTTTGATTGCCTGAAGTCTATTAATAAGTGAAGCAAATAACAAAACAATTTCCCAGCTCAAATCAACGTGAACATGCCGCGTACGTTTGGCGACGCCATCATCCACGTGTCCCACGTCGACTACGCGGTGGAGGACAACACGCCGCTCCCGGAGCACGGCGGCAAGGGCGCCGCCAGCCCGGAGGAGACCAAGATCGGCCAGCTCATCGGCGACAACCTGGTGGAGGACGGCGCCACCTTGCAAATGGGTAAGTGGAGAAACGTAGTTCTACCACAGGCAGGGGTTACCCAAGCCGAGGTTACCCCCCACCGGGGGGACCCTTGTGTTATGCCATCTCTTAATCCGGTGAAGCAGTCAAGGCCAGCTTCTCTAGCCAATCTATGTAGTTCGTCATTAATAAAAATATCGTTGGGGATTTACTTAAAGAATAAATGTGGGAAATATCATGCTTCTATGACCGCGCAAATTTCGTAAGAAGGGGTACAAAGTTTTTGCTTCACGTATATGATGATATAAAACTAGATATGTAATACATACCCAACTTGCTAACGCCAACGAGTACGAATGTGGAAAGGAGACGTTAGAACATCTGTCATTCTTCCGAAATAAAAGACAGTCATTGAGAGACGCTTAACGTTGGATTAGTTGTGTGCCCTACCCGGCAAAAAAACGTCCGTAACGTTAAATAATAATCCTCAAACCCGTATTCATTCATATATTTATTCTTCGTACAGCAAAGGACTGGAATAGTTTGCCCGCGTCTGTCTTTCCTTCCCATTACAATGTGGGTATTTTCAAGAGTAGAGTGAATAGGCATTTACTAAGCTAGTGCGCCTTACCATCCAGGACTGCATTTCCACTTAACATCAGGTGGGATCGTAGTCAAGCACTTGCTTAGAAATTATATAAAAAAAAATAAAAGCGTAAGATTTTTTTCTATTAATCATGTAGTTCAACTCTCTGATCACAGGTGGCGCTTTAAAGAATTATTAATAAATATGTTTTAATTATTTATATCGTTTTATATTGTCGAAAAAAAAGATGTTTCTTATTTTACTTAATAATTTGAATTACTATTTTTTTGTTTGATTTCTTTTATCTAACGTTATTCGTTATTTTCTAAAATACCAAATTACCTAAATACTTTTATGTACTTAAATAAAAAACAATCGGCAAAAGTTAAAAAGAAATCGAGGAATATATCAGATATTGGCAGTTTCAGATACTTGGCCACCAAGTGTTGGAATAATTTGCCACCGCCCATAAGAGAGAGTAAATCTGTAAACTCATTTAAAAATAAATTAAAACACCTGATGTTAAAGTTACAAAAAGATAATATCCCCGCGACATCGGTGGCTTGTTGTTTCCAATATTTTCAATATTTAATTATATAATTTAAACTTTATACGTTTAATTATCATTTTATTTATTTTAGTTTATTTTTGACTCAATAATATTTATAAATTTTTTTCATCTATTATTTTATTGTATAAAATATATTTTAATCTCATAACTGTTTTATTTATGTATCATATGTATTATACTCTTACTGTCTGTATAATAATATTCCATATAAAAGTAGTATTGCCCGCGCACGTCTTTACGTAGTCCCGGGCACCGCTGAAAATCAACGCTGTCGCATCCTTGTGACAGCATATGCTGAGACGGTGTCCGATATTGGCATCATATATTTTGTATTATTTGTCCGTGTAACTTTAACTGTGTTTTGTCTATTTTTCATTCTTTTTTAATGTGTGTTATATTCTGTCTGTGATGTGTTTTTGTATTGTGATGCCAATAAATAAATGTCTATGTCCATATAAAATTAAGCAATATTTTTAAAATATTGTGCTGTTTCTATATTATCCGAAGAAACTTCGTATCTACCTGGTGTCCCACATTTTTGTTTTTACTGGTAAATATACTATAAATATATAGTATTTGCACGTAAATGTTCGCAGGTATCGGTAGCATACCAGACGCTGTGCTGTCCGCTCTGAAGAACCACAAGGATCTCGGCATACACTCGGAGATGTTCAGCGTGGGCGTTATAGATCTGGTGAAACGCGGATGTGTCACCAACAACAAGTGAAAACTTTTTTTTATTTATCGCAACAAACAAAGAATAAAACATTAAAAAACGATTAAACGTGCCAACAACATCACTCATCAAATCTATGTACCTAAGAAATGTTTATGATTGTTGTATATGTCTAGGTAAGGATGAAGGGTATGTCGATGTATGTAATAGACCGATAAATCTGAGCGGTAAAAGATTGATAATTATTAACACAACCGCATATTGAATAGACTGTTATCATCGATACGTACGGAATGCTTACGCGTATCATAGTAACCGTCCAAGCCGAGGTTATCCCTCACCGGGGGGACCCTTGTATCGAGTTACTAGCGATTGACGTTCAGACTAAGCGACCTAAGAGCTATGTCACAATCCGGTGAAGCAGTCAAGGCCAGCTTTGTAGTTCGTCAAAAAAAAATCACCGAAACATATCCTAATATGCTTGGTGAAAATGGACAGCAAAGTCTCTGTCTACCCTATTTGGTTTATAACCACGTAAGATATTTTTTTATTTTAAGATATCAACGGAATTAAGTAACGCCCAAGAAAATACTCAAAACCACTTATTTTCACAGAAAGAAAAACCATAGAGGCCGGATCGTGGGCAGCTTCCTCGTGGGCAATCGGGATTTGTACGACTTCGTGGACAACAATCCCTTCATAGGTTAGTCTAATTTCCATTTTCGCGCGGTTCATTTAGAAATTTCTATCGTCACTAACTTATATCTCTCCCCCAACTTCCGTTCGTTCCACGATGATAGTTTCCGTAACTCTCTCACAAGCTTACTCTCCCAGTCAAGCATACGTAAAGAAGTTCTACTAAAAAAAGGTGTAATCTGTGCCTACCCTTCTGGTTCATTGATAAGCAAAATGCATCTTTTTTTTTAAATATAAAATGTCAACTATAATATAAATTGAATGTATACAGAAATGCTGGAGATTGACTACGTGAATAACACGCACATCGTGTCCCTGCAGCCTACGATGACAGCCATTAACTCATGCATAGAGGTAGACCTCACGGGCCAAGTGTGCGCTGACTCCATCGGTAAGTCTACCTAACAATAATCACGGCTTCCGCTGTTGCACGATAGGGGAGTATTCTCAGTGTCGCGAGGCGTCTCACCCTCCGCCAGTCGCGGGCCCGAGCCGGGCTGCGGGTCCCAGTGGGTCCCAGGAAGCGGGGCCGAGTAAGGCCGCTGGTGCCAAGCCAGCGGTCTTCAAAACCGCTGCCGCCAGCGCTGGCGGAAGGGCGTCATCGGAGAGCCGGTTGATGGAGCGCATCAGCGCTCTAATCGACCGGAAACTCTCTCCGAGCATATTATGCCCGCACCAGCGGCTGCTGGCAGGAGGGGCCGCTCAAGCGCCACCGGCCTGACGACCGCAGCCGAAGGCCAGGGCGCCTTTGGCGCAACAGGCAGAGGCCCAGCCGTCTCCCGTAGGAGAGACCTGGGCCGTGGTCGTCGGCCGATATGGCGAGGGTAGGCGCGGCCGCCAAAAAGGCGGCCCCAGCACCGAAGCCCCAGCCTAAGAAGGCGGCCCCCCCGAAGGCGGCGGCGAAGCCAAAGCCCAAGGCGGCGAAGCCGGCAAGGCTTCCGAGCACGGCGGCCATAACGGTCACCGTGCCGGAGCACAGTGACGCGTCCTATGCCGCAGTCATGTCAGCCGCTAAACAGCGGATCAAACTGGCAGACTGCGGCATAGAGACCGTCCGCACGAGGAGGGCCGTCACTGGGGCCCTAATCCTCGAAGTAGCGGGCGCTGACTGCGCGGCCAAGGCTGATACGCTGGCGGCCACAATGAGGGAGCGGCTGGTCGACCTGGACGTGCATATTGCACGTCCAGTGAAGACCGGCGAGCTGAGAGTGATGGACTTAGACGAGTCCATCACTCCAGCTGAGGTGGTCGCAGCGGTGGCCGAGCAGGGTGGCTGCCAGGCCTCAGACGTGAAGGTGGGCGAGATACATCGCTCACCTTTGCGTCTGGGGTCGCTGTGGGTGCGGTGTCCGCTCGGTGCGGTGCGTAAGCTGGCGACAGCGAATCGCATCCGCATCGGGTGGACGGCCGCGAGGCTGGTGGTGCTCGCCGCGAGACCACTGCAGTGCTTCCGGTGCCTGGAGCAGGGACACGTGCGTAGCACGTGCACCTGCGAACAGGACCGAAGCACGCGGTGCTACGCTTGCGGCGAGCCAGGCCATAAGGCCCGGCAGTGCACGGCAGCCGCGCTGAAGTGCCCGCTGTGCGCGGACCTTGGTCGCCCGGCCAACCATCGGTTGGGGACCAAGGGCTGCGCACCGAAGAGAGGGAAAAGGAGGGGAGTAGGCAGGCTCCTCCCCGGGCCGCCACTACGCACCAGTGCGCCGGAGGCCATGGAGGCCTCACCTTCGGGGTGAAGGTGAGGATCCTCCAGGGCAATCTGAACCACTGCCGAGGGTCGCAGGACCTGCTGATGCAGACCCTCGCGCAGTGGTCAGTGTCTCTGGCCGTGGTGGCAGAGCCTTACCGAGTCCCGGACCATCCTCGCTGGTTCGGTGACGACGGAGGCTCTGTCGCCATTTACTGGGGTGGTGGCGCAGGGGACCCGCCCTGTTCCTTACTCGTTAAGGGACAGGGCTACATTGCGGTGCAATGGGGTCCCCTGGCAGTTAGGGCTGCTACGTCTCTCCCAACTGTACCCTCGCCGCTTACGAGGCGTACATGGATGCGGTGGGCGACTGCGTTCGCAGATGCTCGCCGCGTCCAGTGCTTGTCCTGGGTGACTTCAACGCTCACTCCAGAGCGTGGGGGTGTGCCCGGGACAGCGCGCGGGGAGAGACCGTGCAAGAGTGGGCGGCGGGACTGGACCTCCGGCTTCTAAACCGGGGGTCCGTCAGCACCTCCGTGCGTTGGCAGGGGGAGTCGGTCGTCGACTTGTCGTGGGCGACTTCCTCTGCCGTACGCATGGTGTCGGGATGGAGGGTGGCGGAGGAGGTGGTCACACTATCCGACCACCTCCACATCATGTTTGATGTGGCCCTCCGTCCTCCCGCAGGTGCTGCCCGCCGGCACGGTAGCAGCCGACCGCGGCGATGGTCCCTCAAGCGGCTCGATGCTGATATGCTCGAGGCCGCTGCCATCGTCGCGGCATGGACAGAAGGGTCTTGCCCGATCCCGAACAAGAGGCGACCTGGTTCCGGAGCACAATGACGTCGATTTGCGACGTCGCGATGCCCCGAGCCGGGTCCCCAAGCTTCCGGGCGGTGTACTGGTGGTCGGAGGCCATAGAGCAGCTTTGCGAGGACTGCTCCCGGGCCCGACGCCGGTACACCAGAGCCCGTAGAAGAAGGCGAGCCACAGCCGACGAAACGGCGAGCTTATGCGGGATATAGAGGCGCCACGATCGCGCTTCAAAGCGCGATCAGGGAAGCGAAGGCTCGATCCTGGAGTGAACTCCTCGAGGGGCTGGAGAGGGACCCATGGGGGCGCCCGTACAAGATTGTACTGGGCAAGCTCAGACCGTGGGTCCTCCGGAGATGGAAACCCTGATCCTACATTCGTGGAGAGTGTGGTAGACACACTCTTCCCGAGGATCCAGGGACTAGCCCTGCACCCCCAGCGATGCCGTCGGACCGTACTATCTGGTCCGACGAGCTGGGGTGACTGCCGAGGAGTTGATCGAGCCACGGGGCGCCTTCAGGGCCCGCAATACAGCACCCGGCCCAGACGGGATTCCCGGAAGGGCTTGGGTGCTGGCTCTCGCCGCCGGCCTGAGGGGAGACTTAGACGGCTGTTCACCAGCTGTCTGGAAGTCGGAGTCTTCCTTCGGGCTGGAAGGAGGCTAGGATGGTGCTGATAAAGAAGGACGGTAGGACCGCGGAGTCTCCCTCCGCGTACCGACCCATATGTCTGCTGGATGAGGCGGGCAAATTATTCGAACGAATAATTGCCCGCCTCATCCAGCCATTGCCAGCCTCATCAACTCGCACCTGCGGCAGGTAGGCCCCGACCTGTCGGAATGCCAATATGGCTTCCGGCAGGCGCGGTCGACCGTTGACGCGATCCTCCGGGTCCGTCAACGGTCGGGGCAGGTAGTGACCCGGGGTGGCGTGGCGTTGGCCGTCAATCTTGACGTAGTCAACGCATTCAACACGCTGCCCTGGGGAGCGATTAGGGAGGCATTGGTGTTTCACCACGTGCCTCCCTACCTGCAGCGCATCGTCGGGGCGTACCTGCATGGCAGGTGCATCCAGTACATGGGTCGGGACGAGTTCCATCGGAGGGAGGTGAATTGCGGGGTTCCGCAGGGGTCTGTGTTGGGGCCCCTGCTATGGAACCTCGCATATGACGCGGTCCTTAGGGTCGGTCTCCCCGCCGGCGTGAGTGTCGTTTGCTACGCAGACGACACGCTAGTCATGTCCGACGGGGAGGATTTCGATAGCACCATCCGGCTCGCCGAGCTTGGGTGGCATGCGTCGTGGACAAAATCCACGAGCTGGGTCTACGGGTAGCGCCTCACAAGACTGAGGCGCTATGGTTCCACAAGCTCCCAAGAGCTAAGGAACCGCCCAGCCGGTCGGTTCGCGTAGGTGACGTGCTGGTCCGGGTGGGGTCGGAGATGAAATATCTCGGCCTCACCCTGACAGTCGCTGGGGCTTCGAAGTGCACTTCGACCGCTTGGTCCCCAAGATCGATAAGGCAGTGGGTGCTCTGCACAGACTGCTGCCTAATCTTGGGGCCCCAGGAGGAGTCCGCCGCCTCTACGGAGGTCTCGTGCGATCCATGGCCTCTACGGGGCGCCCGTGTGGTGTAACCGCTTCACGGGCGTCCGGCGCTGCAGAGCTAAGCTTCTTAGCCTGCAGCGCAAGATGGCCATTCGGATCGCACGAGGATACCGGACGGTATCTTATGAGGCGGCCACTATCCTGGCTCGGTTCCCGCCGCTCGACATTTTGGCGGAGCTGGACGCGCGTGTGTACACGCGCGTCCGGGCTGTCGACGGCGGGCCGGGCCGCCCCTGGATGCGGGAGAGGTGCGTCGGCAGGAGCACAGGCGGGCGATGGAGGTCTGGCGCGAGCGGCTCTCGGAGCGTCGTTGCTCGCGCCAACGCATCGTCTGTGCCTTCCTGCCGAACTTCGAAGCCTGGCTTAAAAGGAGGAATGACGCGCACGTCACATACCGCCTGACACAGGTACTCACCGGGCACGGGTGCTTCGGTGAGTACCTGAACAGGATAGGGCGCGAACCGACCGCGCAATGCCACCATTGTGGCTGCGACCGGGATTCCGCGCAGCACACGCTAGCCGTGTGCTCCGCGTGGGAGGCGGACCGGCGGATCCTGGTCCAGCATATCGGGCAAGACCTCTCCCCGCCGGCGGCAGCAGCGGCTGCGCTGGCGGGGAGAACTAAATGGAAGGCGCTGGTCTCCTTCTGCGAGTCAGTAATGACCCAGAAGGAGACCGCAGAACGGGATCGGGAGAGGGCCGATCCCGTTCGGAGATGGCGCAGGCGGGCCGGTGGGAGACCGGCCCGCAGCCCTGTAGTTCTGGGCTCTCAAGAATAAGACTACGGTATCCCCTGCCTGTCGTAGAAGGCGACTAAAAGGGGCCTCGGGTTCACTGGGCGACAAGGGTGGGGTTCGAGTCGTCCACCAAAGTGGACCCGGGAAGAAGGCGACATCGGCTGGCCCGTGTCGCCTTGCGCTGTGAGGGCACAGGGGAGGGAGTAACCTCCCCGGGACGTGCTCTCCTTGAGCAACGTGCAGAAGGGCTCCGGTGCGTTCCACTGGAGATCCCGGAGCCCCTCGTCATGCACCGAGGAAAGGGCCACTGGGAGGTTTTAGTGGGTAAGAACCCCACATAACCGCCGCCTTCCCCAGAAGGCGGGGTATCTTCTTGAAGATTTCCTCCCGTGAACAAAAAAAAAAAAAAAAAAAAGTATTCTCAGTGTGACATGACGTCACATAATGCTGACCAGGACAATAATAATCCGCAACCTAACTTTTTATTCACTGAAAACTTACTCTGGCTCGAAGGACCATGTACAATGTCGGTACAATATTTAGGGCGGTGCTCGCGGTAAGTGGAGCTCAAACAAAAATACTTCAAAGCTGGACTGTTTTCATTTATATCTAACACATAAATATTCATTTGGTTTGTAAAGTGGCCTTGGAATCGATTTCGTAATTATGTTAACCTCGAACAACGTTTGTAACTGTTTTATGTCTGTCTATTTTTGAGCGGTGCTACATGATTAATGAAAATGTTCCAGGTACACGCATGTACTCGGGCTTCGGTGGCCAGGTGGACTTCATCCGCGGCGCTGCCGAGTCCGTGGACGGCAAGGGGAAGCCGATCATCGCGCTCGTATCCACAACCAAGAAGGGCGAGAGCAAGATTGTGCCCACCCTTAAAGTTGGTAAGTTATACAACTGCCCGGTGTTATAACATGAAATAAAACTTACAACAAAACAATTCAAATGTGAGGATAATTGAATCCAAACTATTTAAATAGATATTCCGCCCCGTGATGCATTTATGTGCCGATTTATCACAAGCTCGGCGGTGAAGGAAAACATCGTGAGGAAACCTACATGTGTTAGAAAATATTTTTTCGTCTATGCCTTTATAAATTCTTTTTACAGAGAAGGCCTTTGCCCAACATTGTATTCGTTCCAATAATGTTAGGGGAAGAAGGAATGACATAGGCTATGGACGATACTTAGAGCGAAACTGACAAAGGGTAAAACAACTCTGATTTATTATAATACAGTAGTCAAAATAACCTTCTGTTACAAAAAAAACTATTCTACTTAGCGATACTTTTGTCAGTGGTCAAATTCATCACTTCGAATGTTGGAGGCAAGCCCCACAACAAGCCGCCACTCCTCCCTAATGGCAGCCTTTCTCGTGCACTCTTGATGACCCATTTATTGCCGCTTTTATTTAGTCAGTCCACCTCATAGGCGATCTTCCTCGTGGCCTTATATCCTTAACGGTGGGAATATAATTTTTTTTTATTTCACGGGGAGGAAATCTTCAACAAGATACCCCGCCTTCTGGGGAGAAGGCATTATGTAGTGTTTTTACCCACTAAATCCTCCCCGGCGGCCCTTCCTCGGTGCATGGTGAGGGGGATTACAGGGCTTAGAACTGTAACTTATTTCAACTTAATAAAAATATAATTTCAAATCAATTCTTTTGTCCAGGTGCTGGCGTAGTGACAACCCGAGCGCATGTCCACTACGTGGTCACGGAGCAGGGGATAGCCTATTTGTTCGGCAAGACGCTGAGGCAGAGAGCATACGAACTCATTAAAATATCTCACCCTGACCACCGCGAGGCACTCGAGAAGGCCGCCTTTGAACGCCTCAAATGTATGCCGGCGCCTTAAACGTACAAGTTGTAACAGAGTTGCCAGTGTAGAAAAACTGCTACACTTCAGGTAGATTCTATATTCAATTAAAATATCATTTAAATGTAGAACACATTAGTAGACAATAATACTGAATAAATGCTTACTTATATTTACGCGAATGATACACATATTCGAGTTCTATAAATTTACCGGATTTTATCGTCGTTTTAATCTGTCTTGATTAGGGATAACATTCATTTAGCAAGAATATGGTATAAATTGTTACTCATGATAAGTAAGCTGACATGTTAGGTTACAATAAAGTATGCAAATTTAATTCATAATTTATGTCAACATTTGTCTATAATAATTACAAATTACTCTTTATGAAGTAGTAGTAATTATGAAGACTATAACAATAATCGGAGAAAAAAAATATAGATAAAAAATATTACAACTTACAAAAAATTCAAACTTGAAATTATAATACCCAAATAAACGCGAATTGACTCTTAAGTGAAGTCTGTCGACCTTTCTTTAGACCTACCTACGTGGATACCTGTGATGGAAAATTGAAATCAAAAAAGAACCACACAATTGCAAAACTTTAATATAATGTGAGCTCATTTATCATATAATAAAGTAAATATCAATAAAAATAAAAATCAATAATTAAAATTAGAAAAGCAGAGGTAACTTTCTGATTTTAATTATTGATGATTATAATTAGACAAGGAAGTTAAACGCCACTAATTGTGAATTTCTGAAAAATGTTGCAAATTTATGATAGAAACTAAACCGCAGTAAAATCCGTAAAATTTGTACTACTTCAAGTACTAAATAAAATTAACCATTAGTCAACAATTATATAATTTTAATAGATGTGTTATTATACTGTGACAGTTACAATAATTGTTTTATATCTTGGGCAGTCAAAATCATCTATTTATAGTAGTTTTTTTGTCTAACAATATTTTTTACAAAATTGAATGGTTAATAACATTCTTATCAACCATTCCAAATAAGCTTAGGCTTGTGTTAGGAGATTATTCACGTCAATAGTCAAATGGTAGATTCGAATACACGACCTTACGTTTCCCAGACCGTACCCTAAACCATTAGGATATTGAATTTAATGTCTTTAAATTGTGTATATTTTAATACTTTCTACTCAAACAGTGAAAATACCAAACTGGTGTATACATTATCCTGTATTTATACTGTCTTTATGTATGTTATTATATTTATATTGACGTATTTGTGTATGTAAATGTATAATTATACATCTTTATTAGATTGTTAAAATGTGAGATTTAGCGGCATTACCTATATACTGCTCTTAACGTTTACTGGAAGAAAATGCTTAATAGCATTAAGTTGGTCTTTCTACATATATTTAGGTGCAATAAAGAATTTATCTATATAACTTAATAGTACTAGTTAATATACACTGTTCTCTCGAGGGCTACCAAACTAATGTATTAACTAACTGGGACTGGAATCTATGCTATTTGTCAATGACATTTCGTTATGAAACCTACCTATTATAATTCAATTGTCATTGTGCCAAAAACCTTATTGAACTGATAGAATTTTTGATATGTGATTTTCTTTGGAATTTTTTTTAACAAAATTCATATTTATTAAGTGACTATTAAATGAAGAACAAATAGCAACAATTGACACAATTTTGCAGTGTCAGAGATACACTATTGGAAAATTAAAGTGGCATAACTGAATTCGGAGATTACTAATCCTAGCAAATACAGCTGATGTATGATGTCACTGAATATTCATTGTGACACAATAAGTTTAGCAGGCTTGGGTCTAGATGATTTTGACTGCCATGTAATTTCTCTTTCTGACTGCTTTATGTGGTATGAAAATTATCACTGCCATTTTGTTACCGACTTATAAAATATTTTATTGTTTTTATAGAAAACCGTGTTATGTGAAAATGCATTTTCTTCATGTTGTACAAAATCATGTCTTTTTTCAGATTTTTTTATTGTTGTAGTATAAGATACGCTTTATTCTTCTTTTCGTTATTACGTAACTTTTGGCAATAAATTTTATTTATATTTTATATTACATTTATTTATTATTCTTTTATTTAAATTAAAGAAAATGTATAAACAATAATGTATCGAAATAAAAAAAATGAATTGTTTTTCGTTAGCCGTTTAAGTTTACTTATGCTTAACACATGAACATTTTTTTAACCTTTAAATTTATTTTTATTATTACCCTGCATATTATATGTATTATGTATTAAAATAAACTGGTTGAAAATTATATTTGTGTTTTCTTTTTAAAACGGTTTTTGCAGTTATGTTTCTAATGGCGCTTTAGGAAAAAAAAATAATTTTGACCTTGCACGCGCATCCCAAAATTTTTATATACTAAGAAGATCAATAATCAGAAGAAGCATTCTTCCTTTCCATGCCATTCTATATCTTCTGAGTCCATTCGGATCCAACTGAAAGAAAATTATTTAAAAACAAATCAATTTGCCCTGCCAGCACCTTGCATATTAAGTAGACTACTTTAAACTAAGGTAAAATAAAAGGATTCTGAAGACCTTTAAGTGGCGTATAATTTACAACGTTACATGGCTTAGCTGTAGGTCTTTGTGAGTGGCGGGATCACTTGAGATCAGAAGAGCCGCATGCTCCTCATAAAATAACTGGATAAATAGATATTGAACGAAAGATGCTGTGATTGATGTAAAACTCATAACCGTGATCACTGAGTCGTAGAGATTGAAATGAACATGACAGAATTTTTGAGATGTTTTTAATCATTTTTTACATTCGTGATTAATTATAATTTACTTATTAATTTTACGCAGCTAAATTTATAACTGTATAAATTCCAGTTTTATACTATATTTACTGTTGTAATATTTTATATTACTTGTATTGAATCAATGTATAAGAAGTATTTTTTAACATGTTGATAATACCTTTAGGCCAAATAATAAGTTAAATAAACAAACTACACTACAATTTTAAATGAATTTAATTTATTAATAAATATAATTGTTATATGGCAATACTAAACATACCATAAACGTACTTCGTGTATCGGAACGTGCCCATACCAGCCAGTTACTATCTTTCGTTTTACATCTTTCTTTCCGTTTTGCTAATATTGTTCACGACATCACGAAATAGAAATGATAGCGTGTCAAAACTTGTTGTTGTAGTGTTTCAAGATCTTTGTGTGGTTTTATAACAAAATTCGTGTAATCTACCCAAATTAGAGAACAATCAATCACCATGTCGAACTTTCAGGGTATGCTGGCATTTAAGAGGGAGTTGCTTATTGCAGGAAAATATAGGATCATTAGGAGAATCGGTGGTGGATCTTTTGGTGATATTTATCTGGGGATAAACACCGTTAATGGCGAGGTAAGTGAATGATTCATCGTTAAACCAATTTTATAGACGATTGACATGTTTTAACATTGAAAAGAGGTCGTCAAGGGGTTGTGAAATTGCGACATAACGCCCGAGTTAAGTCTTAGACGAAGCCTCAAGGACCAAATTTTGTTCTTTGTTGTTGCAATTTCACACTGCAATGTGAAAAAATATGGCTTATAGTGTGATTATATATTGCGTGACACTTATTTATCTCTTAGATAGGAAGTAATGTTTTACGTCAAATTGCAGTTTCTGATATTGATTTTTAGATTCTGAGTATTCTAGTCTATTTTGAGAGAGCTTTAAATATATTAGTAATAATAAATAATAGTCAGCTATATCTCATCTATATTCTATCTTATATGTTATAACTACCTTATTCTTTAGTAATAGTGATGTATATTTAACAGGAATGCAATGTTCTTATTTTGTTAAGCAATTTCATTATAATATTTATGTTAATTTATTTATAATGTTTGTAAACTTTGTAGTGTGTACTCATACTAAAGGAAACAAAACTTTATTATTTTCATTTAGGACTTTAATGATTATATAGAACATTGTTTACATAGATATCACATATATGCATATCAGACAACACGTAAGTACTGTGGTTTTAAGTAGGTAAATATTTAGTATTGTTTTGGTAGTTATAAATAATCATCAAAATATTTAATATCTGAAACATCTTCTTAAACTTAATTAAATATCTTGTTTTTAAACAGCTAGAGTTAAATTATCATAGACACTGGATATATTTTATAATTGTACTGTTGTCAACAACAATATAGCTATTTCCTTCAACTCTAAGATACCATTTCCACATTCTATAAATTTGTTACTGTTTTCTCACATATCTGTCATAATGCCATTTCTTACACTTGATTGTCATTGTAGATATGTTTTACTAATAATTTAAGAGTTATAAATAAATAATCCATAGGTTTTAATGTAACCACTTTATACAGGTGTTCTGAGAGATTGTGATTATTCCCACCCCTTTCCATCACCGAATGACTAGGCGCGGCGAGCAGTACCACCCTTACGTCGTAGACATCCCATCTATACGCACGCAGCTGTTTGCATCCACCTTCCTTGTGCGAACCGCTAAGGAGTGGAACTCTTTGCCGCGTTCAGTCCTTCCTCACGGGTACAATCTGGACACCTTTAAGTCCAGTGTGAACAGACCTTATAGGCTCGCATGCTCCATCCTAGGCTTCATCATCGCCTTCCATCAGGCGAGATTGAGGCCAAATGTGAGCCTATTTAGAATTTAAAAAAAAATATATTATTGTGAGGAAATTCTAAAACATGTAAAGTATATCAATGTGCACTAGGACTTTATACTGTCTCTAAAGAGAAAGCCTGTGCCCAATAGCAGGACATATTTATGCTGTAACTGTAACATAAATTAGGAAACAAATTCTCATTAACAATTATCTTAAAACCTGTTTTGTTAATTATCAGATTGTATATCTTTGCCAAGCTAGAATGGGGGTAAAATTTTCAAACTTATTTATTTAAAAATAAAAGTTGTAATCTAATCACCGCAGAAAGAAAAACTTGATTCATTGTCATCATCATGATGATCTCAGATCTAAGAATCTAGATTTTGTTTTTAAACTTGATCATCTTCAATATAATTTACGTGGGCATAACTACTGCCTATGACCTCACTCATGATATTTAACTTTTTATTTGTAATAAGAGCACAAGACATAGTAATGGACATGCCTCCATAACAATGCTGCAATATTATATAGATTATCTGCTAGTCTAGTTGAGACACACACTATTCTTCAAACATGCCTGCAGTAATATGTAATTAATACTATACAGTAGCATAGACACCTTGTTTACAATTCTGTTCCTTTAATTTGGTATTCAAAGTATGTTCATTGGTTAATTTCCCTTCATGACATAGTTACTAAATACATAGACAACAGCTTGGCTTGTTGTCTACCTTTCCACTCTCTACCTGAATAGGAAGTCAGGTCAGGATGTAATAAACATTTACTGCCCACATTTGGTGAACTAAATTCTGGTAACTGGTGCTGCAGTTTTCACTGTGAGACATCTGGTAAGCATTTAATAGGAGATTTGTATCTTTGGCTATGAAACTGGCCACTCTGTATAGATCTGCATGTTGGCCAACTCATATGCAACATCTTAATAAACTACACCCTACAGGAATGTACATGTTATACTGGTCAATGGGAAGCTTTAAAGTCTCCTCAATTGTCAACAAAACAAAAATTAAAAAAGCTTGCCCTCAATGAAGTGCTTGTAGTAGACCACCTGCCTTGGTCAAGGACAATTTAAACAGATTTTTCGGTATTGATCCTAAGATCACAATAAAAATCATGTTCAATGAAGTAATCAAACAAGTACCCAAGAACCATAAGTAGATGGGAAAAGATCTGAGAGAAAAGAAAGCAGAAGGAGCTAACAATCACTAGCTTTGGTTAGCGTTATAGTCAACAGTTGCTCACCAATGTACTCGTTGCTGCAATCATTTTCAATGGCCACAACTACCTAATCTGTACCCGCTGATATGTAAGTCAAGTCCACTCAACTTAGGACCCATTTGGACAATTCTGATGGCGGCGAGAAAAGTGAGAAGCGTAAAAAGCGGGCTTCACCCACTGAGCCACTCCTGAATCTTAATAAATCTGTTGCTATTAAGTAAACATTTTATTATCAGCACTACCGGAGAGTATATATCCTCAAAGAATTCTAAAATGATGGGCAATTCATTCTGACAACACACCTTTTCGACAGTTTCGCCGCATTGCAGACATTTCTTTCCCTACTAAGTATAATGACCGCGCGGGCACTTCCTCAAGTATCCTCAGCGGAATCTTCGGGGACGGTGCGCTTAAGTTACACATGAAGTTTAGACAGGGCTCTAAAAGATTTCTAAATAAGATGAGTTATAAAACGTCTTTTACAACTCACAATCTATCCAAACAACAACAATCTGCTATAATACTAAACAGCTCTGAAAAATAGCCATGCTTTTGTTCTTTGAGACGCAAGACGCCGTCGTGCTTTGAATAAGGGCGCTTTCAATTTAGAGGTTTTCTCTCAAGGCCACTTGCGCTAAGCGATCTATGTAAAAATTCATAATATGTAGATAATATTATAATAACGTGCGAATGAGGAGGTCAATTACTAGTACTCATCTTAATTTAGACGAGAATTATATAAATAATAGACTGTCGAAATGATAGCCCTCAGATTTTTGTATGTAACATGTAACCGATTTTTTAATGCTATTTCTCATCATTTAAAGTCACGATCGTGGTGTATGTATAATATATTTTCTAATAATGTATTGTATACCATTTTAGGTACATATTCAACTTAATTAGAGCATAAAGCATAAATTAACCCCTTTTAATTCGTAAAACTCGTATTAATAGTGTTAAAAACTGGTACAATAATTTCAAACAATTCTTTGCATTTTTACGTAATCAGCTCGGTACTTTATAACAAAGCGTTATAATCAAAATAAACTAATTGAAATTAAATAATATAACTGTGTATATGTGCAAAATAAGCAAACATATTTTCCTATGTAAAAAAAGTAACGAAATTTGAATTATTTTCTGGCAACATTAGGGTTGGCATTTATTATCTGTTTAGTTGTGAAAAATGTAGCCAAGACCTTGCTCGTATTTTTATTGAGATGTGTTTAGTTTTGTGAAGTGTACGTAGTGTAATATTTAGTTGTTTGATTTCGTCGATTGTTAGTGCGATATATTGTAAAGTTCAACATGTTCACATCGCGGAGGGAGGTGTTGCTCGCGGGGAAATATAAGAT
Source organism: Meandrusa payeni (assembly GCA_029286785.1). NCBI lineage: Eukaryota > Metazoa > Arthropoda > Insecta > Lepidoptera > Papilionidae > Meandrusa > Meandrusa payeni. The sequence goes on from JAGSMX010000023.1 coordinate 1,813,522, forward strand.
GATTAGAAGAATAGGTGGTGGATCTTTTGGTGACATTCACTTAGCGATCAATGCCAATACCGGAGAGGTAAACTTGACAAAAATATAAACATTTATACACTACATTCCGTCAGTTACATTTGTCTAACCATATACCACCCTAATAGCTCAATATATTAAAGGTTTCCATTCAGTAACGCACCCTTTTCGACACTTGTATCTTAGCTACATAATTTTATTACTTAATATTTATATTACTTATTATTTATGAATTATAATAACAGACGCATCTCGTTGAGTAAGACAATATTTGTTATATTGTACAACTTTTTTTATTCGAATTTATTACTGGATACAAGGTTGTTAGGCTACGAAATTAAAACTTACTTAGTTTTTACTGTTGTAACATATAATTACACTAACGTTTTTTAGGAATGATAAAGTATTTTAGAGAAATACAAACATTTTCACATGACCTTACTATTCACGAAAGAAATATGACAGTGAAGGCTTTTGACCTATATCTTGTGTGTATTGTGTGCTTCGGTACAAAATTTGCATATTTAATTTGATGTTCCAAGACTTTCTAGTGCATGTTTCGTCCAACTCTAACACTATTTTTTTAATTTCATTCTGAATTATCATGAATATGATTTGAAATATTATTGCCTAAATTCCACCTAGCTATTACAAGTCATTTTTTTAAATACATGAGATTAAGTCACAAAGTTGCATACCCAAAATTATTATTGATTAGTAGTAATTAACACATGTTTAGCCAGTTAGGATTAAAAAGACATAGTTAATTTTTTTATATGTGAAGTTTCCTTTAAACAACTGCAATAGAGTTGGATGGGTGTATATGAACTATTTTGTGATTTTTTCCAAATAATCATTGTTGTAAACTACATAAAGTGTATTAATACACAGTGTATTTTAGTGTTTAAATATTCTCTCTCCCTCTCCCTTAATATTGTTTATAGTAAATAGGAAAGCCAAAGTTTCAAGCTTAGTAGCAGTTAGTAGTGTTTTGTAAACTGGCATGCATTTATACAGCGAGTCCCAGACTAACAATTACCTTGTGCCAGAGGAAAGACCCTGTCATGCGGAGTCCCAGACTAACAATTACCTTGTGCCAGAGGAAAGACCCTGTCATGCGGAGCCAGTCAAAAAAATCAGTATTCCACACCCAGTAGTACTTGAGTAGTAACCAGTTATTAAAACACTAAAAACACACTATCTGGAGTAGAATTTTTCAACATTGTGTTCAGAGTTTTCAAGTATCTAGATGTTAAATAAAGTTCATTAATACAGCCAATACTCTCTACTTTGTCTGTGGTAATATTCTACCATCACATCATAGTTACACAACAATGCAAAAAATTATGGAAAAGTATAAAGAAAATGTATTCAAATTTCTAGAGTAGTTTTTCTGTTATCACTTATAATTCAACTAAAATTAAAAAATATTGAGATGGTTTGGTTTACATTAGTTAAACAATTCAAATAAATTCAATAATTGGCAAATATTACAAGTAGTGCGTAGTGATAGTGGCTGTTGTAGGAATGGTCCAGAATGTAGTAAAATAAAATAGAATATACTAAATAAAAATTCTATTATGCGGATGGACAATATAACCAAGTTGTTGTCTTCAACATTGTATTCTCTTTTGCATTCACTCATTGTGTTCTGAGAGGTTATTTGTTGTTCTTTTATAAATAAGTATCCAAATGAAATGTTGTATTAATCTCTCTATCTTTAGAAAATGGTAATGTTCACATTTGTAACATATATATAACTCTACAAAAACCTTTTTCACTTTTGTATACAAGAACACCTTAAAATTCCAATCTCTGCATCCAACATTATTTTTTTAATGCCATTTACATACTAACCTAAGATATAAGACATATACATGATACTCAGATCCTTTTTCCATAAAAGCAATATTTTTTTTCTCAGTTGTGTATTGCTTTCCCAACTCCTGTACTTTGTATGTTGAATTTATACACTAAATATAGTCTGTTTATAACTGACGCGCTATTAAAATCAGTGCTAATAAGAAATAAAGTCCAAATAAGTTATTTTCCAGATCCCATTGGGGCAAAAAAATACATTTGTTAAGGGTGTGTTTCATTTAATAGGTTTGTCTGTAGAACTTCTCTTATATTTGCTGAATATTTTAACACTAAAAGTTAAATATTATTAAAAATAATGTGTGAATACATAGTTTAAAAATTATACCACTAATAAGGTAGCAGGGTCTGAACTTAACCGAGTAATCTCCCCCCGGGACGTGCTCTCCTAAGAGCACAGTGCAGAGGGGCTCCAGTGTGTTCCTCTGGAGATCCCGGAGCCCCTCATCATGTACCGAGTAAGGGCCGCCGGGGAGGTTTTAGTGGGTAAAAACCTCACATAACCTCACCTTCCCCCCAGAAGGGTGATGAAAGAAAGAAAAAAAATTACAGTCCCACTGTTGAGAATACAAGGCCACGAGAAAGATTTTTAAAGTTGAAGCTTGAATTTTTAAGGCTTTTGATTACATAGATCCCCTGAAAGCAGCATTTGCAATGACAGTAAAAAATCACAAAGACACGCTTAGAGTGGTATGTGGTAGTGCTTAAAGTGGGCAACTCTATATGGCATGCACATAATACAGTTACATACGGAAACAAAACGTTGTGTACAAAAATGTACTTAAATACGCTATTTGCAGTAAAATAGCTTACTTGGATGTATGTTTGTGTTTTATTTGCAAAATAATTAGGTTAAAAAATTAAAATGCTGCCTAAAGTCACTTCCACGCGGACTAAGTCTCGGTCATGGCTAGTATTGTATATTTTTTTGAAATATTGTACCAAATGTAAATTAAATTATGCCCTAAAATTATCCTTCTCCTGACACACATGTATGTATGTATTTATCACATTCTCAGTTTCGTTTTTGTAGCCATGTAAACTGCGCACATTTTATTTTATATTTTACAATTCTTAATATATTATCATAACATGCCATTCCTAGAGAAGAAATAGAAAAAACAGCAATTTTTAAATTCAATTACTAAATTTCAATAAAATTAATCACAGTATTTACTAGTTTTACCTGACTGGTAGGTAATTTTGTCTTACACTGGCAACATTGTCCTTGTGACGTCACAGCGAATGAGCTGACGTGATAAAATGAGTTTGTGTCCAATTTTATAGCAATCGTTGAAAACATTTAGTTTTGAAGGATTTGTTCTTATATTAAATCTTAATTAAAAGTGTAGTGTATAGACGTATATTATTCAAAATGGTTTATAAATATTTATCTTATTAACGAGTAATGAAGACAAAAGAAAATGGCTACCCTCAAGAAACACACAATTATACAAACAGATACAGGACCATACAAAGTTATCCGGAAAATAGGTGCTGGCAGTTTTGGAGATATTTATCTAGCCGTAAATAATTTGAAAAAGGTATTTAACCTTAAAATGATTGTTTCGTTTGTGCAGGCATCTTTGCTTACCTCCGTCGAATCGCATGTGTATTTTTATTGAGAATGGGGATTTAACAACGTTGTATTTATTGTAAATTTGTTTAAACTGCGACATTGGTTCCTAAGTTTTATAATTATTGTAGTTTAAAGGGAATTTTAAGTCATTTTATTATGTTTTTCGTCGATTCTACTATTGTTTTTGAATGGAAATTTGACTAACTTGTGTTCATCAACAATTGAGAATTATTATAAAATAAAGTCATCATTTTATATGTTTTCCTAGTCATATCGGACATAAATGTGCAAACAATAAACAAATTTCATTCTCCTTGTTGTGTCAAATGTTTCAGAGGTTAATTATGACAATGGCACACATTTGACACATCTAAAGATTAAAAAAAAGCTAGTCCAAACTATACACTATTATTATATGAGTACCTTCACTTTAGCATGAAACATTATATAGTAACATAATGTTTATATTCTGTTAGGAAATTTCAAATACTGTAAAGGAATTACTTGATTTAAGTAAAGCTTTAAAGTCATAAGATACAGTGAAGAATTCCATTGATGTTATTGTTGCAAGAGGATGGGTATCATTTTGTTTCTAAATAACCTGAAATTTTTATTTAGCTTTGAATAATGCCTATTATTGTAGTATTCTTTTAATTTTTTACTAGTTACTTAGTATGATCAACGGATCCATAAATCAAGGTATTATGCAAGGATTGAATTTATTTAGGTGAAACAAAATTATTTTTTGAAAAATCAAAATCATTTGACGTGGATAGCAATATTGGGATAATTTCATCATTATTTCATAAAGGAATTTTAATTATAATACCTTGCCATAGATTTTTTACTCAAAATCTCAATATATGGTGTTTTATTTTGTTGTAAGCTATTTTTTGTTCTTAGCTTAACCATTGTATTCAATTCACTATCAATTAATTTACAACACATTATAGTAACATTAATCTTTAAAGAACATTTTGCCTTCAGCTTTATTCGGTGTCAGGCCTTCCTGTGCCTCTTTGTGGCAAATTGTCTCAACAGTAACTACTCTCCATCTTTTTTGTTTCAAACTTTGCCTGTCTACAAAGCAAAAAAATCTACAAAGTTAAACTCTGCTAAAAAAAAGTCTGCTTTTTTATAGCAGAGTTTAACATTTGCACTCAACATTGGCAAACTCTATAAGGGAATCCTATCAATGTAAATAATTGAATTTAATTGTGCATCTGTGTTATGCTGGATTGTCCTGGTTAGTCAAAAGTAGGATATCCTCTGTTAATTACTGGGGTTTTCATGTTGGACATTAGATTTTATATTTTGAATCAGTCAACTGATTTGGCAACTGAGATCAATATCAATGAATATGTTTAGCTAATACTTGAATATTTTTAAATTAGCTGAAATTATTTTTAAAGACAAATCATGGGAATATATCATTATGTATAAACATCAACACAGGCAATACTTTTATCAGGAATTATTCATAACCATAAATTTAACTTCACTTAAATTATCCGACAATCTTAAATGAATCCTATTCACTGAAAGACAGCTGCATATTTTTATGTTTAGTGCCACTAGTATTTGCAAGATTAAAAACAATAGCATATCATTTTTCTTTAACAAGTATTGATTTGTATTAAAACATTATAATAATCACATAGTTGTTTTTTGATAATCATCAAACATAAACTTTTTTTGTACATATAAATTGTTAAATCCAGCTTACAGAAAAATTAATAATGAATAGAATAAACAAAAGATAGTCATAATTAGTGTCTTCTTATTTTTAAAAGTCCCAGGCGATATCAGCCAGGACGCGACTTATACCGCTGTGTCCAAAAATTGTAGATGTATGTAGCAGGGCATAACAATATGTTTATATTTAAAACAAATGCCATTTACATGAATGAACTGACTTCTACCTACCAAATAGCTATTGATAAATCATCGTAACTTTGAAACCTATTTGAAGAACCACTTGAATGATGTCAGTTTCAACATTCAAAAAAATTCATCTCCCTATAATGGTGAAAATGTCTTGTTCATAATTACGCGTAACTTAGTAACCGTCCAAACTGAGGTTACCCCTCACCAGGGAGACCCTTGTGTAGAGTAACTAGCGATAGAGGTTCAGGCTAAACAATCTCTCAATCCAGTGAAGCAATCAAGGCCAGCTTCTATGGCCAATCTGTGTAGTTCGTCATAAAAAAAGCACGCGTGTTATTAGTATACTTATAGCGAAGAATACACTAATTTTGCCCTAAAAACTTTGCAGTTGTGTTTGTCTTTCAAATAATTCAGACTATGACCAATCAAACCAGTATTTTTTACTAGATTTGTTTTTAGGCTAAGAGCAAATACATTTTACATTGTGGAATGGATAATAGTCATTAGTTGAATAATTTCATAGTTCTAGTTCTTCTAGTCTAAGGTTAGACCTTCTCTGGTCTGGTTTTTGGCCTTGTTAACTATACTTTCTAGGTATCAAAGTAAACTTAAGCTTGTGTGACAATGAATGTAATATGCTGTAATATGTTTCTTAACCGTGTTTAGTTGTTAAATCGTAATTAGTATTCATTGTTTACAAAGCCCATGTCCCAAATTTGATCTATCGTGTAATCAAGTCATTAATTTATTGTTTGAAATTTACTCCTGGACAATGTAGCAATATATTAATTACACTCTGCATATACCACAATAGGATCCCTGTAAAATTCCTTGTTAAGGCAGCTTCAGTCTGCAAGAATACCTAATATTTTATTTAAATGTTTGTTTGTAACACTAGCGAATGAATTTTAGAATCTTTTGTATAGTCAAAATTAATTGCAAGTGTAATAATCATTGTTCCTAATTATTTTACACCAAGATATAGTTGTAAACATAGATTAGGGTATGTTGTAAGTTTTTCTAAGAACTGATTAAAAAATACCTGTTGTATAGGTTAAATTGCTCGGCTATTTTGGAAAATTCGACTCAACCGACTATTTTTTGAGAGACAAACCTGACATTCTTTGAGAAGTGAATATTGACATTGGTTCCATTCAAACACAGAAACCTTTGTCACGAGTTCAGTTTAAGTAGTAAATGTAGGGCTAATGTTGCATACAATCATGTATAATTTTTTTTTGTTAACGGGGACGAAATCTTCAAAAAGATACCCCGCCTTCTGGGGGAAGGCGGCGGTTATGTGTTTTACCCACTAAAACCTCCCCGGTGATCCATTCCTCGGTGCATGACGAGGGGCTCCGGGATCTCCAGTGAAACGCACCGGAGCGGGAGGTTACTCCCTCCCCTGTGCCCTCGCAGTGCAAGACTACACGGACCAGCCGATGTCGCCTTCTCCCGGGTCCACTTTAGCGGACGACAAAGGCCCCCACCCTTGTCGCCCAGTGAACCCGAGGCCCCTTTAGTCGCCTTCTACGACAGGCAGGGGATACCGTAGTCTTATTCTTGAGAGCCCGAAACTACAGGGCTGACAATCTTGTATCATAACTTAATGTTACATCTTATACAAAGAAGGTCCCGTGTGTATTTTTAAATATACTTTGACAGGATGTGTCATTGACATCAGTGAACATTCGGCCTGTAAAAAGTTAGTTAATAATAGTAAAGAATAGTCATCATTCGACTATTGACTTGAACCATTTCCTAGCACAAGCTTATGGTATATGGCACAAGCATATGGTTAACAAGAATGCTAGTAATATTTCTGAAATAAAAAGCTTTACCTATACTGGAAGCCTTACCTATTACTGTAAATGAAATGCCTTATTAAAGCAAAATCTATCATACAACAACGCCACTGAGGTACCTAGTCGAACTGCATCTCGAAATGCTAACCCGATTGTGTAGAAAATGATTGTTCATTAGTATCATATTGGTCGATATTTCGTTTTAGTAGATTGCGATGACGTACCAATGGCACGCCAATTATGTACATGTTAGTATTTGATGTATTGGATAATGATGGAATGACAGTTGATATAATGACGGCACCAGATCGGTTTCATAATGTAACGTCACTGGCGTAGCCGATTCGGGGCTCACGACGTGACGACGTTCACGCTAGATCTCAAGAAATGAGAGACGGAGAGCGCGATAAATCTGCAAATCTATTGTTTTCGCTGCTTTACGAGCAATTTCATCACAATGTTAGGCGCGTTGCTGGAGTTTCCATTTCATCTCTCAGCGAAAACAACCCCCAAACCCTTCGAAAGTGGTATTTAAAACTAGATAGCTATTTCAATGTCTTCATAATTTACAAGCTAACGACCGATACGTGGTTCGGCCTTCTCGACGCACTCTGAATCGGTGCAGTTCTCTTCGCAGAGGTTCTTTATTACTGAATAATGAATGCACCGGGTTATTTACTAAAGAGATTCAGGTGCAAGTGACCTAAGTTGTGCCACTTGTTAAAAATCCAGTAAAACTGTGAAGCCTCCTGACTGACCAGGATAGTTCATTAAAAAAATCAAGCAAGCAGGAATATAATAGTCAGATTACACTGTCAAGTGAAGTGCAATGTCAAAATTAGTTGTTTTATACAACCATCGATCAATATTGCCATTATGATTAGTAGAGCACATATTTATATATGGAATCTATTAAAATATATTAAATAAAAATGCGGTTAAAGCCATGTATGTGCATTAGAGGTCATATATAAATGGAGATTTCTTTGTTACAGGAGGTAGCAGTGAAGATTGAATCCATAAAGGCCCGGCATCCTCAGCTTCTCTATGAAAGCAGGGTGTATAAAATGCTCCAAGGGGGCATTGGCATACCACATATAAGGTAATACATTTATTACTAAAGATTTAAAAACCATTAGGCTATTGAAGCGTCAATAGCCTAATGGTTTAGTGTACGGCCTGCGAATCGTAAGGTCGTGGGTTCGAATCCACCATTCGACTATTGCACCATGTCCTAGCACAAGCTTAAGCTTAGTTGGAATGGTTAACAAGATTGTTTGTAATATTTCTGAAAAAAAACAAAAGAAATATTGCTAGCTATCTTTAAAAAAAAAAATTAAGACTTAAAAAAGTTTATATCGGAATCAAAATCGCTTGATGAATTAAAAATTAGGGAGGCTTCGTCATGTCCTGTCGCTGACAGGTCCGGGGCACCCCGCTCATAACGTCTGATGGCATTCGCGGAAGGTTTAGTGGGTAGGGGCTGCCCAGGCCGAGTCCCACGCATCCCTCCGGGCCCACTCAGGGTACCGGAGGATGGTCTATAAAAAGATTCGTCAACAAATGTTAAATCGCGTGTATCTGAATACTTTCTACTCATATAATGAAAATATTGTCGTTTATGTATTCTATGTATATGTATATTATTATATTTATTTTGAACTATATATGTATGTATTTGTAAATGTTTATTTATTTATCTGTATAATATTTTTAAAACGTCATTTTTAGCGACACTACCCTTAGCCTGCTCTTAATCACTAGAGGTTAGCTGGAAAATGCTAAATAGCATTAAGTTCGTCTTTGTACATATATTTTGGGGCAATAAAGGATTTATCTATCTATGAATGACAGCTCTATTAGTGCAGAAACATTGCGAAAAATTAAAAATACAGACGATGAATTCAAATCACCTCTGAAGTCTATCGGTAAAAAGAGGAGTGCTTTTATTGATGTTCTATGTTGCTTGTGAAAATAACAATGCGTTAGATAGGACACATACACAGGTACAGTCCACGTAAATGTACATATAACTATGACATTCATTATTTTGCATTTCTTTGGCTTGACGTATGCGAGTGGTCGATCTTATCCCTTTATAAAATTTAATCCGACTGAAGCATCCGAACCGACCGGTCGTCCATTTAATAATGTATAATAATGTATATATATACTTGGCCAAACACACATATATATATATATATACTAAATTATATAAAAAATTTGTGTAAAATGCAAACTCCACATTATAACTCTGGCTCCCAAGATACAATCGTCTGCTTAGTTTGGGAGTCACTGTGTACCAATAATATGTTCTGCAATGGTTACATGGATGTTCGTTTTATTTGTGTAATGTTTATAAGTGTAACCAAATCTATGTGTTATTAAATAAATAATCTATTCTATTCTATTCTAATAATAGTTTATATTGTCAAGCTCTTGCTCATATTGCTAGTAACATAAAAAAAAGATAAATATACACGTATAACGTTGCTTTAATACGGCCGGCCTTCTTCAACCTCATTGGTGGGACCACTGGTGGGGAATTGGGGAACTCTGCGCCGCAGGTAGCTTTGTGAGCACAGTTACCTTTCCATCGGCCCAGTTTTCAGGGCCTGTCGGGGCGAGATGGGAAATGCTAACGCGACCCCATCTCGCCTTATCATGGCGTAGGGCGGCTCTACGTGGGCTTAGTCGGTAGGGGCCTGTAGGCCGAGCCCGACATAACGCACCTCTGGCGGGTGCGTATAAGTGTCTCCCACGTAAAAAAAGGCACAAAGCTTAAGGGAATGACAGCAAGGACAGCATATCAGCAAACATACCGGAGACGCTGTAGTATCGCGGTAACCCCAACAATACCCTGAATGCGCTTAAACAAGTATATTTACGAGTAAAACCAAAAACCCAATTTCAAATTCGGTGAAGGATTCAATTTTAAACGGTTTTACGCACGGACGGACTCTTTTATTTGCGACGTATCGCAGTTATATTGCCAACTTGTGAAGACTACATTAAATTTTTCAAACTGACTTCAAGATAGGAAGAGGTGTTCAATTCAATTGTATTTTTTTCTCGACTTGATGACTTTTGAAGATACTTTTTTTTATTTGAAAGACAGTGCTTCCCGCGTAATTTTGTCCAATTCTGACAATGGAATCTATGAGAAAACACAAATATATTCTAAATTACAAATTTCGTTACAATATCACATATATTTTTTAATCGTTAATCTGTCACAGGCGGTGAGACGATCCCAGCTTTGGTCACTTGTTTCTAAGCGTAGTTCTTTGTACTTGTAAATAGACTTGTGTAAAAATGAAAATTCTCCCCTAATATCTGTCTGTATGATGCGAGTGGCGAAACCAATTGACCTAAATCCAATCTAGTTTTGCTATAAATATATATGGAAGTGGCCCGCTATTTCTGTCTGTCTAGTCTAGTCTATTCCGATTGTAACGAAGTGCGTGAACACTTCTCTTCTTAGTTGAATAGGCATGTTCATGGTCACACAACGACTGAAAAATTACTGGCAAATGCAACCCTAACTTTGACACTATTCTAATTCTTGTTAGTTGATGCAATATAACGTTCTAGCTCTCTGGTCATTATACTGTACTAATCTTCAACAAGATATCCCGCCAGAAAAGAACCCCAGATATTCTAGATTTTACCCAGTACAACCACCCCGGTGGGGAAGGGGGGAGTTGGGCTTGTCCTTTCTCGGTGCATGGTTAGGAGCTCCGGTATCTGCAGTGGATACTGTATGAATCTTATAGCATGGTGGTTGTATTTATATTATAACATATTAATTATACTTTTGTACGTGAATATTTTGTTTTTTACAACGCAATAGCCTATAACTCCAACAAATTTTTAACCGACTCCAAATAAGTATACTTATATATATGCTAATACCGACTTCAAATGTAATAAGAATATTACGTAATAGAAGTTATCAGAACCTAACCAAACTCTCATCAAACTACCCTAGAAGTACATTTTTCAATAAAAAATGACGAAATCAGTTGGTGTGATTTTGAGTTAGTCGTCTATTTGTCGCGCTCTTACTTTATATAAATTTAAGATTTTTATGGTTTCCTTATGGAGGAACTCTAAAGACTGTCTCTCAGAACTGTAAAGGGACCGCCACCAGCTTTCAAATAAAAGAAGAATCGTCCAAATCGGTTCATCCAATCGAAAGTTATGAAGTAACAAACATAAAAAAACACACAAATTGAGAACCTCCTTGTTTTTTGAAGTCGGTTGAAAAGGGGAATTTCTTAACCTTTTTTTTAAATATTTGAGCTGTCATAACGCCGTCATTTAGCGCCGGTAAGTTGTGTAATGCGAGAACTTAACGATCCCAATTATTGCAGATGGTTCGGCTACGAGAAGGACCACAACATCCTCGTGATGGACCTGCTGGGCCCTTCCTCGAGGACCTCTTCAACTTCTGTTCACGACAGTTCACCATCAAGACTGTTCTCATGTTAGCCGGTCAGTATTTTTATTTAGTAATAGAACATTCTTGAGTTTGATTAGGATCCACATACTTTTGCATCTTGGGTTTCGAATGCGGGAACATCTAAAATCGTATCGAAGGATGTGTTTGGTGATATTGGTACGTTTAAGATAATCTAAGGCTATGTAACGATAACAAGCATGAAATTGGACGAAAAAAACAATATATGAATCAGGACTTCGTAATTTCCCATTGTTAAAACAGTACTTCTAGTCCTACCTTACAATTTTATTAAAAAAAATCATAATTTTTATCGGAATAGGTATGTTAATGTATTGAAATATATTTGCAGCGCCCGCGGTGTTACACACGATTAACAACTATTTTATTTTCTAAAATACAAATAGCCTGAGATAATAACTTGTAGGTCTTGTGGAATGAAATAGTCCAACCACAAATACACTCGCTTTATTGAGACAGCGTAACGTTGTACAAAGAATTATTTTAACGAATACCGTCATAACAGCGCGTCCTTACAATTCTTAAACATAATTAATAAAGTTAACTTATTGCTTACAATGCCAAGTTAATGTGATGTTCAACTAAATTATCAATTATGAATTAAAGATACAACAAGGTTCAGGTACATCACTAAGATATCATTGGAAGCAGTATTCATAACAATCGCTGGGTGCCATGTGTTGCTAGCTAACCACTATGTTACTCCTTACTACATAAGCTATCAGTGTCAAAATCGGTATAGCCGATTATCCGCAACAGACAGACAAACTTTGTAAAAAACGTTATTTTGGTATTAACGTATATAAATTCATATGCATATACTACATGCAGTAGCAAAGCGGTTATTTGAATATATAATAATAAAAAAAAAATTATTGGGACAAAAGAAAAAGAAATATTACAATACAGCACGTACGTAAACTGCTACAGTAGTTGGCAACAGTGTCGCAGCAGTTTACGCCCACCTCGAGACACAGACAATATAAATACAAATTAAACTTATAATTATGTACATATTATTAGAAGACAAAAGATATAGATTAATTATTGTGCATATGTGTGTGTGTGTGTGAGTATGTGTGTGCATCACAAGCATCCAGACATAATTGCTTCAGTGTCTTTATAAGTTAAATTTTGCAAGTAGTTGGTGACTTTAGTTTTACATTCCCGGTGCGAGAGAGGATACAAATTCAATACTTTATTAATTTTGTTATAAACAGTAGAAGCGAGGTAAACATAATGTCCCCTAGCAACAGACGGACAGATTGCTACCTGAAAATATGACAAAGACACTTCAATTTTATTCCTTTGTATAGATGAGGTAAGCGTCAATAGCCTCTAATGGTTTAGGATACGGTCTGCGAATCATAAGGTCGTGAGTTCGAATCCACCATTCGACTATTGACGTGGACCATCTTCTAGCACAAGCTTAAGCTTAATTGGAATGGTTAACAAGAATGTTAGTAATTATTTCCGAAAAAAAAAATTATATGAATTTGTAAAATTGTTTCCGTGATGTAAGTGTAAATGGTTTGATTCAGATCAAATGCTCGGGCGAGTGGAGTTCATCCACTGCAAGTGCTTCATCCACCGCGACATAAAGCCGGACAACTTCCTTATGGGCATCGGCCGCCACTGCAACAAGCTTTACATGATCGACTTCGGACTGGCCAAGAAGTTCCGGGACCTGCGCTCGCGCGCGCACATATCCTATCGCGAGGATAAAAATTTGACTGGTGAGTTACATACTGACTCAAATATTTTCTCTGATATTACTTACTAGCTTTGCCCCACGACTTTGGCTGCGAGGAATAGTCATTAATATTGGCAAAATGGACATTATATTACTTCATAATAGGTTTCAAAGAAGCGCGTTCATCTGCTTTGGTTGTCTTGTTTTCTGGTTGGACCAAAGATCCCCCCTTTAGTTTAGTTTTTTCGGTTTATTTTTGTTCGTTTTTTTTATTTTTAATTTACTTATTAATGTCTACGGGGCTAGGACGGATGATGTCGGACTAGCACCTACTAAAACCCCACGGTATTCCTCTTGTACCATTCATCGGAACTAGGGGAACGCTTTCGCACATTACCGTACACAACGGCGACGATTGTCCCGAGCCGTAAAAAAAGGGCAGCTTAATAAGTAGAAATCGCACAACCACTCGAAAAGAGCTACGCCCCTTTACCTCCTGTGAAGCTTACTGCCCTTTCTAGTGAACTTTTACGTGAACCATCTTTTTTTGAACGTGGGAGGAAATGCGTTTACTTATAAGCATCCGCCGGGGCAGCGGATGTCACACAAGAGGCCCCTACGGACTAAAACCTACATTGGTGAGCTGGCTTTCACCATTCACCGGCCTGACAGGCCCGATTAAGAGAATCGGGTCTCCTGCGCCTGTGGAGCTGTAGCCGTGTTTACAAACACCCTAGAAGGATGGAGCCGGTGCAACCACTGGCAGAGAGTTCTCCATCTCCCCGCCAGTGGTTGGAGGTTAAGGAGGTTGAAGAAGGCGGGCGAAACGTGAACCATCTCGGCCACTCTCATCCAGTTACTTGTTCCAGCCAAAATTGGTCTGTTGAGTAAGGCTTCAATATATGATTAGTGATTTATAATGTTGATTTTTTTATGACGAACTACACATATTGGCCAGAGAAGCTGGCCTTGACTGCTTCACCGGATTGAGAGGTGGCATAACTTTTAGGTCGCTTAGCCTGAACCTCTATTGCCTTGGCTTGGACGGTTATTATGTTACGCGTAAGCATTCCGATCCGCTCGGTTGCTATTTCACGGATAATCTAAGATAATTCAAAAGCTAAACTAACTTTGAGTGCCACTTCGGAAAGCGTTATAATGTTGAGTTGTATATATGTATATGTGTAGGCACGGCGCGTTACGCGTCCATCAACGCGCACCTGGGCATCGAGCAGTCGCGGCGGGACGACATGGAGTCGCTGGGATACGTACTCATGTACTTTAACAGGTACGCACAATATATATCTATTGTAAATATATATTAAACATAAACATGCTGACCTGTGAATCTGACCATCTCCTACACCACCTTCAAAAACCAGGCATTAAAAAAATTGTAGCACCTGTAGAGGTATCACTCTTATTAACAAAACAAAGTACATTAGAAAATAGAACGGACACAAGTCTGTGGTTGAGCTTTATTGAAAAAAAATATATATTAAATGGAAAGAGAACTAGTATGGTTTACCAATGGCTAATTGATATGACTGTATAGATGAGTTTCATAATAAAACGTCACTGCCAAATAGCAGACTCGGGCCTATGAATATTGGATATATGCACAATGTTTATATGGACTGTTTATTTTGAAAGTGGTGCAAGTCCATTGTCTTTTGTTTCGAGAAAATTCTTCTTCTTCTATCGAAGGTTGGCGACCATCATGGCGATTTGGACCCTCGACACAGCAGCACGAAATAAAGAACGTGTGCTCTTATTGTACCATTGGCGTAGATTTTTAAGCAAAGATGTTCTTCTCCTTCCCGAATTTCTTTTCCCTTGTATCTTTCCCTGGATTATAAGCTGTAACAAATCGTATTTGGGATTGCGTATTATATGCCCTAGGTATTCCAGATTTCGCCTCTTAATTGCGTTAAGAACTTCAACCTTCCTTCCAAGTCTTTGCAGCACTACTTCGTAATAGGTACACACAAATTTTAACGGTCTTCCAGGACGTAGAGGTAAATTGATAATTTTAAATTCTGCGTCCGTCATTGTTGTTTTATAAAAAATGCAAGTTTATAAAAAGGTGCTTTTTTGAGGAACCTCAACCAACAAAACACTGATCGGCATCCATCTGATGCCACCTACCTCGTCAATTGAACTTACACCACTATCGATGATTTTTTTTTTATAAGAAAGCTAGCAACATTTCTTTTTTTTTTTTTGAAATATTACTGACAATCTTGTTAACCATTCCAACTAAGCTTAAGCTTCTGCTAGGACATGGTTCACGGCAATAGTCGAATGGTGGATTCGAACCCACGACCTTACGATTCGCAGACCGTACCCTAAACCATTAGGCTATTGACGCTTAAGCACGATTATGCAATCTCATTTACCGACCGATTTTAAGTTGTACAAAACATGGGATTTTTTTTCAGAAATTAAACACTGACTAGTTATATATAAAAAAATTACATTAAATTATGCATGAATTACGTGATAGCTCATTTTTCTCAAAAATGGACTTGCACCACTTTCAAAATAAACGGTCCATATAATACAGTTGTAGCGCGAGCTGTCTGTTGCTAGCATAACAAAATCCGTTGCGATAGCATTTCTTACCGGTTGTGTGGCCGCATGTGATCTGTGACGCGCGACAGGTCAGAACGTGTTCCAACAGGTCGCCCGGGTCGCACTTTCATTGCTTCAGTACCTTACATCTTTATAGTTATAATCAACTAAAAATAATTATAATTTTGTAAATAAATTATAATATTTATTTACAAAATGTAGTTAGTCTTAATCACCTTGCAATGTCCAATTACCCACAATTTAAAACAAAATGTTGATATTGTTCCTTGATGTTTTAAACCTATTATTATTGTATAAACATATAACTAGAACTGTAACGCTTAGTCTAAAATTGTATATTTGTGTATTTTCCTTAAGTAAGTGATTTTTTGCAATTCTTATTAAAACCGTAAAACACATCAGCTTTCTCCGTCAAAATGACTAAAGTGTTCAAAACGTCAGGAAGCTCATATAGTAGAACTATTCTAAGTTTTTTGTTTTTTTATGACGAACTACATAGATTGGCCAGAGAAGCTGGCCTTGACTGCTTCACCGGATTGAGAGGTGGCATAGCTCTTAGGTCGCTTAGCCTGAACCTCTATTGCTAGTAACTCGACACAAGGGTCCCCGGTGAGGGGTAACCTCGGCTTGACGGTTACTATGTTACGCGTAAGCATGCCGAACCACGACTCGGTCGGTTGCTATTTCACGGAAATTCTAAGTCGATTTTAGACACGGGGAGGAGAAACGAAAACAAAACTTCAAACCGAATTGACCGTTTAATGCTATTATGTTTACGTACTAAATGTTAACGTTACCCCTTAGATGTTAGGAGCGTTGCTGGAGTTTCTTCGGTCACTTCTTCTGCCAGTGCCAACGCTTCCCGAAGTGGCATTCAAAGTTAGTTTAATTAGTTACCGACCGAGTCGTGGTTCGGCCCTCTAGGGCGTCCTCGGCTACGGTAACATAGTAACCGTCCAAGCCGAGGCGACCCTTGTTGGACCCTTTGGTTGGGTCTAAGCGACCTAAGAGATATGCCAACTCTCAATCCGGTGAAGTAGTCAAGGCCAGCTTCTCTGGCTCTCAATCTATGTAGTTCGACAAAAAAAAATAACGTTAACGCTGCTCGCGAAATAAAGAGGGCGTCTTATTTCCGACTTATAATACTTAAATTACGAAATTATGGCGCCTCTGTTCTAGTTCTTTTACCACATTCATGCTTATCGTTGTGAGAGTCTATCGTAAACCTACCAACAATCAACAAGCATTCAGCCATACGATGTTAAGGACTTCTCTGGTATATCAAGGTCAAACTAAAAAAAATCGAAATCTGTCATAAATTTTTATTTCATTTATTTATTTAATTAATTTTACATATAAGACAATTACGATACACATTAAGGAGCATCTTAAAAATCTATTTCAAGTTTCTCTATATGTACAACAGTCAGTTACTCTTACAATTATTCCGCAGAGTGCAATTTCCTAAAAACTGACGTCAATAACTTCACTTTTGAAATCGGCCAAACATTAGAAAAACTATGTGCTAATAAGTAAACGTTACGTGTATATATAATACTGGCATAGAAGCGATCTAATGGCCAATGAAATAAAAAAAACAATTCCTTATCGCGTGTACCTGGCCGGCGAGTTTGTTTCCTTTTTTTTTATAAATAAACCAGTTGCGACGTCACGGCCGTGTCGCCTTGTCACGGAAACTGTGACTCACGGACGTTAGGCGAGCTGCCTATTGATTTGGAACACACTCTGGCGCATTGATAATTTGCGACGTTTCTTTCTATTAACATTCCAAGCGTCAATAGCCTAATGGTTTAGGGTACAGTCTGCGAATCGTAAGCTCGCAGATTCGAATCCACCATTCGACTATTGACGTGAACCTTTTTTTTTGTTTCGGGGAGGAAATCTTCAAAAAGATACCCCGCCTTCTGGGGAAGGCGGTGGTTATGTGGGGTTTTTACCCACTAAAACTCGGTGCATGACGAGGGGCTCCGGGATCTCCACAGGAACGCACCGAGGTTACTCCCTCCCCAGTGCCCTCGTAGTGCAAGGCGACACGGGCCAGCCTACGTCGCTTCTTCCCGAGTCCGCCATAGCGGACGACAAAGGCCCCCACCCTTGTTGTCCAGTGAACCCGAGGCCCCTTTTAGTCGCCTTCTACGACAGGCAGGGGAGACCGTAGTCTTATTTTTGAGAGCCCAGAACAACAGGGCTGGTTGACGTGAACCTTGCACTAACTAGTCCATGCCTTGGTTCCTGAATGAAACGTATAGAATACATATCACAACAATGCACAGATTGAGGTCGGGACATTTCCGTGCAAAATTTTTTGCACATCGGATGCGGAAGGCTGATGAACTGTGAGATTTGCCAAGTGGTGGATGATGTTCACCACATAATGGGGGATGTGCTAAACATAAAGCGGAAAAAAAGTCATTAATAGATATTCTAAAACTGAGGTAGCAACATGTGGGTGCTTTCTTAATGCTGCTGCCTGACCCGACCTCAGAGGGAGCGAGGAAGCTGGTGGCTATATATTATATATTTATATTTATACATTTATACAACATTAATGACTTTCTCGCTTTATGCGACCAATGTGTGTGTGCGTAGGCTAGGGTATGATGGGGCTGACATGCCCAAAAGGGCAAAAGTCCCCAATAAATAAAGAAAAAATAAGTAGTCCTATGTTTATTGTGTTTGCTTTGTGTTTACGAGAAGAAATATTCACCAAGATACCTTGACTTCTGAGAGAAAGGCGACGGTTATGTGTGATTTTTACTCACTATAATCCCTAATAGTTTTTTATACCACACATTTTTCTATTTCGCACTAAAAGAACGCGTAGATTCGTAAAGAAGAACGTTTTCCTACGTGACGTATGTCCCGCAAATCGACGGTTTCGAAACGCGTGACGTAGCTCACGGATTTCTTTGACCTACACAAAACTCGACCCGCTTGCACAATACGATAAGTGTATTCTTATTTCTAAACACTTGTATAACGCCTCCGCGTACCCTTGTGCAACTTTGACCTTTAAGTGTTGCTGGTTAGGGTCTATATTGTAATTGCCTTCGAAGGTCTTTTGTGGCTGATTGCCATTGTTAACTCCGAAGCTGGTACAAGTTCACCGATAGACTGGTAACTTAACTGGTTCTCGTAGTCTTGCTTTGTTCCGATGTTATTCAGACTCGAGACTCATTCAATCGTAAGACCTAAATCGATTCCATAAAACTGTGGAGCTTCCTAAATGTTCTCTGCATTCAAGGAATATAATATACTTTATTGTGCTTAATACACTATTTTCACACACTATTTACATTATTTACAAAAGAAAAAGAAATATTACAATACAGAACGTAGTAAACTGCTACAGTAGTTGGCAACTGTGTCGCAGCAGTTTACGCTCACCTCGAGACACAAACAATTTAAATACAAATTAAACTTATAATTATGTACATATTATTAGAAGAAAAAAGATATAGATAAATAAATGTGTGTGTGTGTGTGAGTATGTGTGTGCATCACAAGCATCAAGACATAATTGCTTCAGTGTCGTTATAAGTTAAATTGGTGACTTTAGTTTTACATTCCCGGTGCGAGTAAAGTATATCTCAAAATTAAAAAAAAAAGGATCTAATGAGTGTTGATTACATGCAATCTAATTGAAACAAAACCCTTTCAAATAAACCGACTTTAAAATTATGATAGGAATATTACAAAATAGAATGAATCTAAAAAAACTCTCATAAAATACTTTTGAAGTACGTGCTTTAAAAAAATGAATCATAGAAATCCGTTGGCGTGATATTAGAGTTATCCGTACCCTTGTGGCACATATATAATGCAAATTTAAGACTATGGTTTTCTCATGAATATGTCATTGTCAGAATTGTACCAATTTTGGTTGGAACACACGGGAAACACCATTCACCACCACCCAGTCGAAAAGTACGAATTGAGAACCTCCTATTCTTAAGTTTATTAAAAAGCTATTGGCTGGGTATTATACATAAAACATTTTTTACGATTGATCAACTGATTGTAGTATCTATAGAACAACATAGGACGACGCAAAAAAATATATCGAGCGATCTCTTTATCTTATCCATTGTCTGACCCACTTTCTAAATTGGCAGTGTTTTTATGAATAACAATGTATAATCTAACCGATGTCAATTTGCTAACCAACTTCAAAAAGAAGGTTGTTAATTCGCCCCTAATTTAAAAAAAAATATTTTGTATAATAATAGTAATTTAGTAATTATTATTTATTAATTATTGCACAATTAAGATAATGGTTTTTAAATATTCAGTTTCTAATGGAGATAACCTTTTTTTTTGTTGACTGAGGGGAAATCTTCAACAAGATATCCCGCCTTCCGGGGGGAAGGCAGGGTTATGTGGGGTTCTTACCCACTAAACCCCCCCGATGGCCCTTCCTCGGGCATGGTGAGGGGCTCCGTGATCTCCAGTGGAACGCACCAGAGCCCCACTGCTCTGTGCTCTGGGAGAGCACGTCCCGGGGAGGAGGGTAATCCCTCTGCCCTCGCAGTGCAAGGCGACACGCCAGCGGATGTCGCCTTCTTCTCTGGTCAAGTGGCCCCCATCCTTGTCGGCCAGTGAACCGGAGGCCCCTTTTAGTCGCCTATCTACAGCAGGCAGAGGATACCGAGGCCTTATTCTACGAGTCCATAACTACAGGGCTGAATGGTGTTAACCTAATTTATGATAACTATTTAATATATCTCTTGTTTACATTCCAGGGGCTCTTTGCCGTGGCAGGGTCTGAAAGCTATTACAAAGAAGCAGAAATACGAGAGAATCAGCGAGAAGAAAATGTCCACGCCCGTCGAAGTGCTTTGCAAGGTAAGTATTGTGTCACAGCTCTAATGGTGACTGAAGTTTCTTTATTGATTATTTTTAATTCGAACATGAGTTACACCTTAAACGAAATATGACAGCGGTTTTCTTTATAAAATATAGAGAGAAGTGAGCTACTTGTTCACTTGATTATATAACAAGTCTATTTACTAGTAACAATAAAAACTGACTACAAATCGAATAGGTCGTTAAACGCAACCCTCTATTTATATTTCCGATTTGTAGTAGAAATATTACGAAACAGAATTTATCAGAACCTAACCACACTCTCATTAAACTACTCTTGAAGTAATTACATCATTTCCAATACGAAATGAATCATCGAAATAGGTTGGTTTGATATAGAGTTATTTGTCCCTTTGGTGCATACTTAATGCAAAGTTAAGACTGATGTGGTTTTTCTTGGATGAAGAGGGAGAACTGACTGGTGAGAACTGCACCAAATCGAATCCATACGGTAAGCACTAGCTTTGAAATAGAAAAGAATCATCAAATCAGTTAATCCAGTCGAGAGTTCTGAGAGAACACACAAAAACAAACTTCAGAAGCTCATCTTTTTTGAAGTTTAGGACAACAGCCGCGTGCCTCAACCGCGGTGTCACCCTTTTATCTTTTAAAAACACAATAAAAACATTGGAGAAGCTGCAGGTGCGATTGAGAAAGAAGTAGGCTCTAGGTGACAAGTGATTTCACAACTTGGTGATATGTAGCAGAAAGCTACGTAACATACAGTTATGGAACACTAACCATCAAGATTATTAAAAATTATTCACAACCCACCTCAAGTGAATGCAATAGACAATACACAGAGCTCGGACATCTCTTCCTTCCCCAAAGTGCCTTGTTTTTTATGCGTGTAAACTAGCGCTTGACCATGATCCCACCTGGTGTTAAGTGGTGATATAGTCGAAAGATAGTACGCGGTAGTTTAGTAAGTGCCTATTCACTCTACTCTTGAAGGCTCCCACGTCGTACTTGGACGGAAAGACTGACGCCGGCAACTTATTCTTAAACGCTTCGTTCGGACGCGCGGAACATCGACTATAAAAGGGTGAGACCCGCCGAGTGTCTGATCGTCCGAAGGTAGAATGGGGATGGGGAATTAACTCGTGTAATTCCTGTTTACACTCTCCAAAGTGTAATCTGTAAAACACCGAAAGGCTGGCCACCTTGCGCCTGTGCTCAAGACTATCTAGGTGTAGATCTTGGTCACCTATCAACTTTTGGCCCGCCTCTCAATGGAATCCAGTGCCGCGAGTTGATATTTGGCTGCACCTGCCCAGATATGACAACAGTACTCCACACATGGTCTATGCAACTTTTAACTTTTTAACAGCAATTTGCAGTTGATTCCACAAGTAGGATAGTGCTCCGAGGAACACCAAGATGGTACCTATGGAACAGTTATGAAGACATATGATTAAATACAAAAACCGACTTCGAATCAGTGACGGATTAAACAGTAAACATGCGGATGCTCTCTTATATTTCCTAATCATATCCTAGTTTCATTACGAAGTTCTGTCACCTATATTCTTCTTCCACATTCGTGCTCGTTGTTGTCATAGAGTATTTACGTAGCTTTGGTTTGTCATGAATCATTTAATTATTGAAATGTTGTCCACAGGGTTTCCCGGCCGAGTTTGCAATGTATTTAAATTATTGCCGCGGGCTCACGTTTGACGAGGCGCCCGACTACATGTATCTTAGACAGGTGAGAATTATTTTACATAACAATGGTGCTCTTGCCAACCTATATGCTGCTCATGACAAGAATCTATCCTCCATGAGATTAGATATTTATTCCATACCATTATTCATACACCAATGAGCCAGAATAATCTGTCTATCCCCTCCGATTATAATGTGGAGATTGGAGAAAGGGACATTTTAAAGAGTAGATTGAATAGGCATTTACTAAGCTAGTATGCCTAGTCCGGGCTGTGTTTCCACTTTAAATCGAGATCGTAGTGAAGCAATTGCTTTGAAAGTCTTTAAAAAAGACCCAGCATATAGTAGAATCTATAATTGTAAAGGGCAGGAATTACTCAGCCTGTAGGGTAACAGACCACATTTCCAGTGTAGGTAGCTATAATAAGACATGCCAAGCCGCGAATTGCGAGGGGTTTAGCAGTAGCAATCACAACCCAATAGAATACAACTTGACGCAAGTGTCGCCCTAACCATAGGCTGCTTGGGCATGTGTATAAATATTGTATTTTACTTTTTATAATAATTTTGTAAAACCTAAGCTAAGATTTGATAATGAAATAAAGTTAAAGTTACAGCCTTTATATATGTCCCACTGCTGGGCGTAGGCCTTTTCTGTAAAGAAAGTATAAGGGCATAGTCCGCCACGCGGCCATAGTGCGAATTGGCAGACTTCACATGCCATAGAAAAATGTTCTAAGACTCTCTTTCCTCACGATGTTTTCCTTCATCGCCGAGCGCGTGGTAGATCAGCACATAAAATTACAACAATAAATTTATTGGTGCCGGCACCGGGGATCGAACTCGGGTCGCTAGCGTACTATGCAACTTGAGCCAACCGCACGGACATTGAGCTACCACGGCTCATACAATGAAATAAATATATTAATAAATATCTTTATTTAAATCATAACAAATTTACATGCAGTACAATTGTAGTGTACAATAAAAGCAGCATTAATAAATGGTTATTGTGTCGATGCTATTAACGCCCAACTTCTAATCAAATTAGTAGTTCTAATATTTTTCTTATAGTAAAATATAATTTTGAGTCTTATATTTTTTGTTTTGACAACATACACGTTTGCGTCTGTGGTATAGTTAAGCTTGAATTAGAACTCACCGTAATCTGTATAAAATGATGTTGCAGCTCTTCCGCATATTGTTCCGCACCATGAACTACCAGTATGACTACACGTTCGACTGGACCATACTGCGGCAGCGCAAGCAGACAATGGAGGCGGGCGGCGCGACGGCCGACCGGCGCTCCCCGTCCGTGCAGCGCCGCGCGCAGCAGCCGCCGCAGCCCCCGCCCAACAATGAGGTAATGCGCTGCTCACCTACACCACTGACACTGCATCACGGAACCCTGTGTCTACTGGCGTCACTGCACGTTAACTATGACAAACGATCAACCAGTATAGCATCCGGCAAACTTCTTGAACATACACCGGCGTAGTGAAAGTTCGCGCATGTACAATTAGACATAGACATTTATTAGCATCAAATTTCAAAACACATTACAGCTAGAATATAACACACATTAAAAAATAATGAAAAATAAATAAAATACAGTTAAAGTTACACAGACAAATAATACATAACATATGATGCCAATATCGGACACTGTCTTAGCATATACTGTCGCATGGATGCGACAGCGCTGATTTTCAGCGGTGCCCGGAACTACCTAAAGACGTGCGCGCGCAATACTACTTTTATATGGAATTTATACAGACAATAAGAGTATAATAAATATGATAATATGAATAAAACAGCTATGAGATTAATATATATAATATACAATAAAATAATAGATGAAAAAATTTCATAAATAAATATATTATTAAGTCAAAAAATAGAATAAATAATATGATAATTAAACATATAAAGTTTATATTATATAATGAAATATTGGAAACAACAAGCCACCGATATCACGGGGATATTATCTTTTTGTAAGTTTAACATCAGGTGTTTTAATTTATTTTTAAACTAATCCGGAATTAATTCTCGGGAGTAATGGACGCGTCGCGAGAGACGCGACCAGAGAGATCTAAAAACTACTTATATCTAACGACTCTTGCAGTCGACATTTATAAAGCTCATGGCAGCTCAGTACCTTGTCGCCCTTCTCTAATTGCATAGTATATTATCAACCCGAGCTCATGCTAGGTGTCTAGTGTATTATATCCATCCGCTTTCACGATGTCCAGCCAGCGTTTTCGGATCTTGTACAGTAAGGCATCTCTTTCTGACGTCGTCAGGAGGCCGCGAGCTTATGACTATACCCATCGGAGACGACTTTCCTGCAGCCTGTCTGCTTCGCCATGGATTAAGGCAGCAACACATCCATCGAACCATGTGCAAATACAAATAAATCCATCATTGCACTAAAATTTGTTTACAAGGATGTTCCATCTTAATGCTATGTAGCAATATTGTTCTAACCACCTTTTTCGGGCTGAGAGCAGGCTATGATATTAATGAACATTAATTATGACACATTTGTAATGGCAGGCTTAGGGATCTGTTGAATTATTGCTCACTTGCATGCTTTATATTCATTACTAATAATTTGAAGCTAATAAAAGCTAATATAGTCAATTATCAAGAAATTAGTTACACTTTATGGGCTATAATGGTAATTGAATCCCTGGTCGTTTCTCATAGTGAACATTCAGTGACAGTAGCAAACTTGGAGCATGTTAAGGGTATATTAAAGCACCCAGTTTTGCTTCTACCTATCTTTTGTCATTCAGTCTGTTTAACTTCATTAGATGATCTGTGACTTCCTTTTCCATACTAACGCTTTCTTCATAGGTGAAATCTGCTCACGCTACTGCTGATTCTGCAGCTAACAAACAAACAGTCAAGGGACATCAATCTGTCAGCCAAATAAAGAAGAAACTCACCGCAATCTCTTAACCCTGACACCTCCAATATTTATTTACTATGTTCCCTATCACCACGCAATTAAAATTATTTTTATGACTAGAACACTGTGAAACTTGGAGTGTCACAGATTATACTAGATATTGTATGTGACATGATACAAATTCAAAATTTCATTGTGTCTATGGAGCAAAAATTTTTTTTATTCTGTGTACTTGTAATGGTATCCTTTGTGTATGATGTGTGGGTGCGTCGTGGCATGTAAATTTATATTTAATAAGGTTTAAAATGTTCGACTCGTATCTGTTGATGTTACCTGCATACAACCATTTTATATATTAAACTCTTAAAAGTAATTTGACGTATAAACGAAAATTGTGCAGTGGCTAATAAAAAGTACTTGGTAAAGCTGTCACTTTAAAATAATTCTCAGATGAGCATGGGATGTTGTGGGCTATGTTGTAACTTTTTTTTTTTAATTAATAATGTAAAAAGTCAACGCAAATGAAACTTATATATAAATATTTATAATTCTCAATCCTTTGAGCGTTTAAAATAATAGGATGTTATCATTAAAACATAACATTTTTAAAAAGGATAATTGTTTTTTTTTTAATGTTTTACTGTAATATTTAATTTACTATACATTATTCATTATAACTACTCATATTATTAATTATTTACATTTATTGTAATACCTTCAAGTTTACAAAGGCGGACTTAATGCCTTAGTGAGTCGCCCTCGGAACGGAATGTTTACGCGTAACATAGTAACCGTCCAAGCCGAGGTTTACCCCTCACCGGGGGGACCCTTGTGTCGAGTTACTAGCGATAGAGGTTCAGGCTAAGCAACCTAAGAGCTATGTCACCTCTCAATCCGGTGTCAATCAAGGCCAGCTTCTGTGGCCAATCTATGTAGTTCGTCATTAATAAAAAATTAGTGCAGTGGTGGGCAAACTTTTTGGTTGGTGGACCACAAATTCAATTTGATCAAAAAAATCTTTTGGATTTATAAAATCTATTTTAGGCTAATTTAGCAAATTACGCAAATTGCTGATGGCTTTTTTTGGATTTTTCGCAAAAATTTACGACGTTAAAGAATTTTGAAAGTTTTATACCGTATAAACACTACTGATATAAATAATAATAGAAAAAATTACAATACCACTTGCAACACATAAAAAAAATTAACTTAAAAACTCTGTCCGGGGCCGGATGAAATGCTTTAACGGGCCAGATTTGACGCGGGCCGTAGTTTGCCCGCCACTGCTTTAGTGGCTCTCTCTACCAGTCAACCCTTTGAAAGAGAAACATATTGGCAGGTGTGGTAAATGACATAGCGAAATATTAAAAATAACACAAATACTATATCATATACAGTATTATATATCTATAATTCAAAATTTATTGTGTATTTATTTGATTTAATTATTAAAATATAAGATTTGGACTTAGTCCTTCCATAACTCGAAAACTGTGGCTTGAAATGTTTTGCTGTTTCGCTTGAAGTTCTACGTACCGAGGTTCTACTGTTACTATACTACTAGTTACTACTGTTAGGTATATTGTCTAGATCAAGTGTCGGCAACCTTTAGAGTGGGAAGAGTCAAAAATTAAAATTTGCAAAATTTCAAACTGTTTTAAATGGCCACAATTTTGTTTTCTCGCCAACAATAAATAGTACTTGCACGAATAAAGTTAGTACTAAGAGTCCGAAGAGCCGCGGGTTGCTGTCCTGGTCTAGATAATCTTAGCAGTGTAGATAGATGACGCTAGATATTTAAATTGTAGTATTTAGAAATTTTACATCCATACCTCTCTCTAAGCTTATTAGGTCTTATTCTTTCTTCGTATCATATGTGCCATAAGTATCGTACCATATTGTCCTGTACCAATGAATTGTTGTTTCGGTTTTTTTTAGTGAAAAAAAAAACACAAAAAATTTGTGCCCGGTGTTTGGCGATTTTTTCATAAATAGGGCATAATAAGGTGATAAGAAGAGAGCTAACATTGTCTCTGTCATTAAAGAAGTTTGGCTCTTCTTTGAAGTGAGATGCACTTGTGCTAGAAGATCCCTAAACTTTAATTAGTTATATATAATTTCCTTAAGTCAAATCCAAGTTATCTACAAGTATAAATAAAATAGCCTTTATTGCCTTCAAGTTTCTTTACTATTATAAAATAAAACGGTTTGCCTATTTACTAAACAAAATTAATTTGATTATTCTAAATTTTAATACTCGACAACTGGTTGTGGACGGCTTGTCTATCGACAAAGGCCTCCTCTAAAGATTTCTCCTCGTCTATCTTTTGCTAACCGGCTCCACAGCGGACCAGCTGTTCTTTTAAATTAGTCTTCCCATCTTTTAATTTGTCTACTTCTACTTCTTTTGTTATCTCTTGGATACCATTCAGTTATAAACTTCGTCCATTTCTCTCTTTCTCTTAGCATGTGTCCTGTCCAACGCCATTTAGGCCGTCTGTAGGCTGTGTCCATTCAATTTTGTTTTCATTTTAATTTCTTGTATCTTCACTCTATCCTCCCTCTCTTCTTTTTATACATAAAATATTCCTCTCTATTGCATTTTGGCAGACTTTTTCTACAAGTATACTTAAGAGCAAAAACAAACACCGACTTCAAATCGAATCAAACGCTCTTACGACGCCCTCTTTCTATTTACGAATTGTTGTAGATTATATTACGATTTTTTTTTCATCTACGATCTTATTTAGCAGACAGTATCCTCATTTAAAATTAGTCATTCATATTTGTATTCTTGACTTGTAAACTTGACAATATAATCTTTGAATCATTTCACAGTAATACTATCTAAAAGAAATCACGCGTAAATGATATGTTACTAACTTATTGTTTTCTGTTTTCAGTGAAAGAAAATACGGCGTTCGGCGGCTACGGGCGGTCCGGCGAGGAAGAGAGCGCGATAGCATCCGAGTGCCCGTGTGTGTTTGTGTGTGTGTTGTCGGACGCGTTGTGTGTACTTGCGCCATTAAGCCAGGTTAAGCCAAACACCGCCCCCACAACGAAACTCTTAGCCCCTCTTGAGTCGATCCTTTTAATTAGACAGTCGTGTGACTACAGGATTTTTTGTGTGGATCGGTTTTAATGTTTGCAGTGGGGAACTATCGACATTAAACGCTATCTACTGTTGCATAGCCGTTGCTTGAAGATCGTGGAAGTACTACTTCCTTACCGTATAATTTGTACATCAGCTTCTCTCCAGATGAAGTGGGCCCAAGACATGACCCTTTTTTTTATAAAGGATGGTGACCTGCCTATATTTTCTCTGGTATAGTTTGGGTTCTAACATTATGTGAGGTTCTAAATAGAATTCTCGAGTGAAATAAAAATTTGTGACTACGAATATATGTGAATTTGTAAGGTCAGGACGCAGTTATTTAGTAGTGTTGTAATGTGCAATATACGCGTAAATATGGGAAATCGTATTAAAATTGTACTACTTTAAGCATTAAATGCTAAAAAAGTATTCGATCATCACAAAACTATTCTCATGTCGCGAGACAATATGACCTGAATTGTGCAGTTTCTAAAATCCTGCACTAATATTTTGTTTGGGCAAGATAATCGCGTAGTATATTTGGCTTAAATTGGCTTAACGTGGCATAGCAGAATTGTACGGCGTCGAGTCGAACGCTCTAATGACGGAATAAAGTTTTTCTAACAGAGGCCTTTTAAGTTAACATAAATATATATCAAAAATGTAATTTCCGTACTAATTTGTGTGGGTTGCACACTACATTATATAGTTTATAATTACCATACCCTTTTCTTTCGAATCGTAAATGTATTTAGGTATCAATGGACCTTCGATATGTATTTATATGTTAAAAAAACCGTTGTCAAGTAATTTATGTGACGGGACAAATAATTCTTGCGTTTTCTTAGTCCGAGTTATCTCTCTGAATTACTTAGTTCTTCGATATTAGTTTCTTCCTAATTAGCTATTACATTCATGTTTGTTTAGTAATGTAGCGAGAGTGTTTCGATTTGCGATTACGCCCTCTGGTGGCGAGACACGGCAGTTTCTCAGTAATAGACAAGCGCAAGTACGCGTACGTACTGTTGCGAGCAGCAAATAGTATGCGAAGTCATACGGTATCGGCATGGCTTGCATAGGTCTTTCTACGTTGATCATTATTGTATTGTAATTGATATTTTAGCACCATGGTATTCCGAGGAATTGTTCGGAATTATCCCAGCTGTCGGATTTACCGCACATCACGACAGTATTCCAATTTCCACAGACACCATCTTGATGGTATGTAATAACTTGTAGGTTTTGTGGAATGAAATAGTCCAATAACTAGTACACTCGCTTTATTGAGACAGCGTAACGTTGTACAAAGAATTATTCTAACGAATACCGTCACAACTGCGCGTCCTTACAATTATTTAACATAATTAATTATTAAAGTTATTGTTTACAATGCCAAGTTCATGTGATGTTCAACTAAATTATTAATTATGAATTAAAGATAGAAGGTTCAGGTAAATCACTAAAAATCATAGTAGTTATTATGCATAACAATCGCTGTGTTGCTAGCTAACAGGTAACTTTTGAATCTACGATTCGATCAAGGGACCTTCAAGAAATGAGCCTAATCCTTCCTCAACGCACCTGCAGCTCTTCCGCTGTTGATGTTCATGGGCAACGGTGACCATTTAATATCAGGAGAAAGTTTTTTTTTTTAATTCCCTTTGCCACCGTGTCGTGCCACCAGCGCGCCTAGAAACACTTACGTTATTAAGTTATTGGCTAAATGAAATGTTCATTAAAAGATTATTAATTAAATAATTATTGAATAGTTTTCTGTATTGAAATGTGAAAAAAAGTGAAAAAAAAACAACAAAAAAATAACTAGCGTATAGCAAACACAACTTCGAGTCGCGTGATCCCTTGCAACATCTCGGCTGATCAACTAAATTGTACATAGAAGTTGAACGGCGTCTCAGTGGTGCGTTCTGTTAACATTTGTATTTACGTTCATTATAAACATACAAGCAAATTGTAAATATGAGACAGTGTTCATTTTCAGTGTTAATTTTTATTTTTTAAAGGACACGCTAATGATAAGCTTTGCGAGTCGCGGCACCCGTCTCACTCCCCAACCCTATTTTAAAAGCCCTTTCATACTATTGTCCGGATATTTTTGTATGACTTCTAGGCGGGTGCCGCGAATCGTACTGAATACCTATTTAGGTACTGTGTGTATGAGACTGTTGAATGGGTGTGAAGGAGACAAAGATGTCTTAATTAAAATGCCTTTTAGAATCCATTTTCCGTCGTATATTTACGGCAACAGTAGCCATGGGTTATAGGAATGATTCAATACAGGTGACCTAATGGGAAACAGAAAATACAAGGAATTGAAGCCAGATTCGATAATAGGAACGTTTCAATCGTTTAGTAGACCAGAATACTCGTGTCGTTTCAAGAAGACAGCTATGATCTTGTGGTAATTCATTCACCAATGCCCCAAGTCTGCTATTATAACTATGCCAAAATCAATTGTGGGTTTCCGTAGTTCAGTTATGTTATGGAGTCCCGATAGCGTACCACTGACATCCGGAAATCATTACATTAATGTTTGGTCGTGTACATAGTGATGTCATTCAATTATTTTACATTTCAATTCGTTTATCAATATAAAATAATTTATAACGATCGATTCAATGGTCAATCGTTATCAAATTAGTAGATTATTATTTGACACAAAGCTAAGAAAATTGTAGTTGATCGTTATAGTGAAAATTCAGTTACGATGGCAGACTTGACCCTAGGTGTTCCGATTGCCGGTAAACAAAATAAGTTTTGTATTATATAGATTTGTTATTTTTGTTCTCTAGTGCGTTTCGCTTCACGATTAACGAGGTACTAGAATGCGGCGCAGACTGATGCTATCAATGGAATTTCAATCAACGGAAATTCTTCTAGGACCACCTTATGTCTTGAACTTTGTAGGCTCTAGATCTTCAAAGAGAGAGCTCTGCATCTTCTATTACATTTACCACGGGGTGTATCGCGAAGGATTTTTCCTAATCTTCATAGTTGCGTTCCACAAGTACGTTTTCACGTAGCTCTCTCCTACGTATCACCAGTTTTTGCCGCTTTAGGGAACGAGTCAACTCCATTCTCCAGGTCAGAAACACACCTGCATCTCTTATGGCAACGGTAATCACTTAGATTAGTTGTAAGCTCGTGTCTTTATAAAAAAACGGCATCTTTTTGTTCATTATTTATTAAAAGATCTTGTCTGACTGGTCTATCTAAAAATGTGAATTAGTCAAAATATCTACCTTTTGGATGCTAGTTTTTTTTTATATACGATGATATAAGGGTCCAAATCTCCATTTTATATTAACTCTCAAAGTTAAAAATCCCATAATGCAACTACTGTGAGATATAAAAGTTTCATAGGGATAAACAGCATGGCGTAAATGCGAAGTCCTTTGTCCTTTACATGTCGCCATAATATGATTATGAAGCTGCCACCATAACCGATGACTGGATTTTGCGACCATATCTCTCTATAGTCTTGTGATAAAATGGATCTCATAATTCCTCAAACTCATGATCTGTGGAATAATACCATTCTTCTCTTTAAGTCGCTAACAAAACGTCTCAGTAACACCATCTTGTCTCCAATCGAGTGAATGCGCTGCACTTAATGATAAATTAATAAATATAATTCTAAATCGAGTCTTGTTGTTTTATTCGAAGATTCCTTTGAGCTACGAATCCATTTGTTGCATATATTATTGCAAATGAGACGACGGGGAAGGGAGTGAGCGATTTATCCATATGTAGCTATCGCCATAACCAGGTACACATTTTTAGCAACAAATTTTTTTTGTATTTTAAAAAAAACATCATTAAATATATTTTCACGGCAGATTTTTTGACATGAAAATATTACATAAAATTGTTTATAAGTTTACACTAAATATAACTTAGGTTATAAATAAAACTTATTCTATATAGTGAGTAATAATGAAAACATACTGAGAAATTTAAATAATTTTTATGGTATCCTGTAGATGTTTTGTCTTTTATCTTTATAAATTTATATACCATAATTATTTTAGTGAATTTTACGGCGTTATTATTAATTTTACAACCACTCTCACTTTAAATTTCATAAAGTAAAATGTCCGTTTTTTGTGTTTGGTGACATTTTAAATTTATGCTAAGCTTATGAACATATAGTAAAAACTGCTGTAAATATCAGTGTTGTGCCGTTGAGAAGAACTGTCCAGAACATCGGCATTGGTTTTGGGATCGTTTTTAAAGTAAGTTTTTCAAAATAATTTCATATTACGTACAACCATTTTGCGAAATCAGGCATCCTAAGCCTTTCATAGTGTATAGATTTGAAAATCGGTATATTTATTACTAGTACAGAACCAATAAGTATTAAAAAAAAATTAGCTTTCTTTTTCAAGATCGGCAACACACAAGAAAACCATCGGTTTTGTGGATGAAGGTCATGAAGGCCATCTCATAAATTTTCTATTTCTTATCTTTTATGTTAATAGATTATAAAATTGTAGTGTATTTTATTTTTTTTGACATTTTATAATTATTGTATTGCCATTTTATAAAAATAGTTGTTGGTGTTTAATTAGAATATATAAAAATAGTGTTACAAGGATATACTATTTATTAATACCGATTGCCATGCAATAAATCTAAATTACAGTACTAGATGATTTTCTCTCCAACATCTCAGTTTTGCAACCTAGAGATTTTCTGTATGCATCTATTATTGGAAGACACCAGAAAATAACTGAAAATGAAAAAAATGTATAAATATTGTAGTCACCAAAATATTATTAAATTTTGGAAGTCCGTGATCTCTGCCTTCCTTTCTGGGGGACGAGTGTGTTTGTATTTATAATACTTTATCTGTGATATATTTTAATACGTACCAAATAAATACGTCACGTCAGCAAAGAGGGCAAGGAAACTCCAGATATGCTCTGTCTTGATCCTGGTTAAGAATTCAGCAATCGTCATCACGAAGCCAAAAACAACGAAGCTGAGTGTGTACCAAATGTACAGTTGCAACATAGACGAGTCTTCCTGTAAATATATTTTGCTGTTTTTATAATTGTTGTATTTACTAGGTGTTGAGCTAGAGCTAGCCTGGGTTTTGCCTGCAACTTTGCATATAAGATGAAAGAGAGTAATAGTAATAGGCTTGCGCTTGTGTTAGGAAATGGTTCACGTCAATATTCGAATGGTAAATTCGAACCCTTACGATTCAGACCGTACCCATACCATTACACTTTTTCCCCTTATCGGTTGAAAATCCAGAGGAAGAACTAAGACGAGGTGGGAGATGTTCGAGGGACATAGACATGAGAAAGTGCAAGATTTCCCAACGACGATGTTCCAAGTAAGTGCTTTACTTCGATTCCACCTGATGTTAAGTGGAAATGCAGTCCTGGATGGTAGCGCTAGCTTAGTAAATACTTATTCACTCTTATGTGGGACTAATAGTCAAGAAGAAGAGAGGGAGTTGTGGGGCTAGAGCAATTACATATCTACAACTTACAACGGTGCAACCCAGTAACAGAACCAAATTGGCGACTTGAAACAACTTGAGCAGCAAGTTCCTTAAACAGTAGATATTTGCACGTAACCCTATCAGCTTGGTGTTGTGGACGACACAATACCCTCTATGAGGCAAGAAGCGGTCGGTGACGAAGTCCGCGAAACTTGCAGCCTGTTGAAAAATTATAAAAAGGATGGTCTAAAGCAAACTTCTTTAGCTCCATCTAAACGTGTGTATGTATTATATATATATATATACACACAAAAAATGATAACTGACAATATACACTCAAAATTAATTTTTTCAAAAAAGATCATTCCAACCCAATTTTAAAAACACGAATAAAATATTTATCAGAAAGCCAAGAACTGGACATGGTAAACATGTATTGTATCTGAAGGAGCACAACTGTTCAATACCGTACCTTTTTTTTTTTTTGTTAAGGAAATCTTCAAAAAGATACCCTGCCTTCTGGGGGGTAGGCGGCGGTTATGTGGGGTTTTTACCCACTAATACCTCCCCGGTGGCCCTTCCTCGGTGCATGGTGAGGGGCTCCGGGATCTCCAGTGGAACGCACCGGAGTCCACCTTGGCGGACGACAAAGGCCCCCACCCTTGTCGCCCAGTGAACCCAAGGCCCCTTTTAGTCGCCTACGACAGGCAGGGAATACCTTAATCTTATTCTTGAGAGCCCAGAACTACAGGGCTGCGGACCGGTCTGCCACCGGCCCTCCTGCGCCATCTCTGAACGGGATCGGCCATCTCCCGATCCCGTTCGGCGGTCTCCTTCTGCGTCATTACTGACTTACAGAAGGAGACCAGTGCCTTCCATTTAGCCATTCTTATATTGCCTTCCATTTAGCGCCATCCATCAATACCGTACCTAATGTAGTTAAAGATTGTCTATCTATATGTTTTTAAACAAAAACTACAAAAATATTTTGGACAATATTTTAAAGACCTGTTGATCACTTTAAGTCCATACTATTAAGTAATCCTTTTATAAGATCATTGTCAGTGGATGGATATCTTTAATGAGTAATAAACACTTCAAATCCAAACATAACGTATACACGATTGTTCAAGAGATTTTCTTTATCTCGGCGCGTGCTCTCTCTTACCCATAAAGTAATATACGAAACGTAACTCGCTCTCTTTCTATCTTCAGTAACTTCTATCTCCCTCTCAACTTCCTTTCGCCTCACCCGATGTCACTTTTCGTAATGCATTCACCATCTTACTCCCCACGTCAAGAGTGCATAAGAAGTTTTACTTCAAAAACAATTATTTTCAAAAAGATTATTGTGATTACAAAAAGAATTGTGTGATTAGGATAAAGTGTATTGAAGATGACGTGACTAGAATGAAGGAAGGTATTTTTCAGAGATAAAGAAAGGATGAATGAGGAAAAAATGGCGAAGAACCAACGCCATCTGTACGTACCAAACTTATTACTGAAATTATCGCCACAGTAGACCGAGGCGTCAGTGTTCTATTCAAATGTTCATCCAAATATTTCTTAGTTACTTCCATTTGATCGCTTCAAAGATACTTCCACAATTTAATTTACTGACATATTTGACAGAAAACTTCGTTCTTTATTTTATATTTTTTATGTCTATTTATTTATTGTTGGCACATTGGTATTTGATTTTTTTTATAGATTAAAGTAAAATAGTCAAACAGCGAGGTTCAGGCTAAGCGACCTAAAGGCTATGCCACCTCTCAATCCGGTGAAACAGTCAAGGTCTTAGCGGCACTACCTTTAGCCTGCTCTTAACCACTAAAGGTTAGCTGAAAGAAAATGCTAAATAGCATTAATTTCGTATTGTATTCTTTGGTGGAATAAAGGATTTGTCTAAGTACAGCTTCTCGGACTAATTTGTGTAGGTTGGTCAAAAAAAAGAATCGAACATTATGTGTCACGTATCTGACACGGCATAAAGCGTTCTATTCCGTCTTTAATCATTGCAAAGGATTGTAAATAATAATAAAAAAATTTTCTTGCTTCCCTTCCAACTGCAAAATGAGTGTCTTACTTAGAGAGCTTTAGAAATTAGCTTTTAATGTTTACTTAACATCAGATAGCAAAACTGGTAAAGCACTTTAATGAAAAAAAAAGTGTTTAAAAAATGTTAATTTCCTAACGAGGTTTTTCTTTTTCGTTGATCACTCGATCGATTATTTTAGTGTCAGGAACGAGTGGGCATTTAATATGTACATGTTCTATTGAAATTAAGACTTCGTAATGAACCGTTTACATATTCCGTTTATACATTTCTATTCTGTAAATAGCAAAACCTTGGGCTAGATATTTTGAACTACTTCACTTCCCGAGTTGACGGTATCAACTTGTTTATTACGCGGAGTCAGTAGGCGGTAATTGAAAAGTGTTGCCACGTCATGCCGCAAAGAATTTACCAAAAGTTTTAGGAAAACGGAAACTTCCAATTTGGATATTTGAAACAATAAAAATTACTAAATTAAAAAATAACCGTAAATATTTTTTTTATTTATGACTTACCCTTTATTTTGTACCTCTTCTAACACGTCTATCAAGTGTTCTTACATACAGATAATTAAACTGTCGTAACAAATACTTGACTGATATTGAATTTTGAAAATATTCAAGATTCTCTATTTAAAAAAAAATACAAAGAATTATCGGGTATCTGATATTCGAGGTATACGATAAAATTACCTTAATTTTTTCCACACTATATTTACGCAATGTTAAATGAATACTGGCTAAAAATATTAAAAATCTGTTAAAACAGTTTGTCATAGAAGACAGCGGCATGATAGTAAAACAAAGAAAATTTAAATAGCAAACAGCTTAATTCAAAATGAACAATAATTTCGCTATCGCCTGTGTAATTGCTTTATTTCTCACAGCCTCCAAGGCAGATGACATCGCTGAAGGTATTTTTTGTCTATTTCAAATATTCTGTCTCTAAACTTAACGCTGTATGATATTTGAAACACGACGATTATGTCTACCGTTTACTATTCCTGTGCGTGTCCACTAGTTTGTTGTAGATGAGAAGCATTTACCTGTGTTTCTGTTGAATTAATGTGTAGGCTCGACTGTGAAAGTCGCAGCATCTTTGTGGGGGAAGAGACAAGCAGAGCATGCGCTTCATCAGAATCACATGAAGCGAGAAAGAAATTCATCAATGTTCACCTCTAGTTCATAGCTACCTGATTCTTCACTCTCTGATGTCAGGTCGGACAGAAACATAAATAATGCATGGTTAATTACGCATTCTTTCCACATGTTCATTTAATTTAAAGTTATCAATCAATGACGCTTTCAGCTTAGGTAGGTTTTATAACTTAAGCTGAAAGCGTCAAACTAATTGACCTTGACTACGAACACACCTGATGTTAAGTGGTGATATAATCGAAAGATGGTGCTTTTTCACTCACAAGTTGTACTACGGAAAGACTGACGCCGCCAACTTGTTCCGCTTCTTGACTGTTCAATACATTCTTCCAAATATACATCATCCACCACTCCATAGGGTGATATTTAAAGACAAAAATTAACTTATTAGCATAATTAAAAGGTTAAATGTATATAGACACATAATTGCTAACATTTGAAACAACAAAATAGGTATAATCAATTTAAGTAAAAACTAAATTTGAACTATGAAGGGGCAAGGGCAGCCTTACCGCTATTAGCGATCTATTCCAGGTAACTAGGTAGGACAGGAGAGGTAAAATAAATAATAAGAAATAACAGCTAGAATTGTTTTAATAAAGAACTCTATATTAGAAATAAACATAAGCAAATAATTTAGAAGTTAGCGTGGTAGCTAAGAGCCGTGGTACTCAGTGTCCACGCGGTGGTCTCAAGTTGCAGTGTCCGGTGCCGGCACCAATAAATTTGTTGTTGTATTTTTATGTGCTGACTTACCACGCGCTCGACGGTGAAGGAAACATCATGAGGAATCCTACATCTTAGACAAAAATTTGTCTTTCACGCCTTTATACTTTCTATACCGACCGGGACATATCGATCGAGAGTTGCAGAAGAACTGATTTTTATCCCGTGACCGACCATATGGTCGTACGATTGAATACCGTGTGAAGATTTTTAGTCGGTTAGAGTCCGACACTACCCCGTTGCCGGCCCACGTGGCTGCGGGGCGTGCGTTCAGTTAGCATTTTTACAAAAATAAATAAAAAAAACAGTGCGACATATGCATATAAAGGGCGTAACGTGTTTGGACCGCCGTTACTAATACTGAGTTAATTTTTACTCTTCGACAGGTGAAGAGGATAATGCAACACGTGAAAATATAACTGACGAATTCCCACAAGACGACATTGAGAAATACATTGTAATGTTTGAAGAAACGGCGCGTCAGTCGCAAAAACCAGGAGCGAACGATATATCGCCTCTAGAAGATTCCGTAGGCGTTTATGAAGAGATGTCAGACATCATACAAACTGTTATAGACTTAAATGTAAACTCGAATAACGTTTACAAATTTCTTCATGCGAAAGGACTGGACAGAGTGGTTGCACCGAATTTAAAAATAAAATACACACCTCTACGTAGGCAGCTTTTAATTCTAACAAAGCAATTGCTAGACGTTGCTCCAACAACTGCAAAAGCCGTTATACCAATAAGCATACTTGATAATGTTCTTAATGTATTTGAGAATGATCAGAGCTTAGCTGTGAAAGCATACGCGTTAGATATCCTGCATTTATGGTTGCCTGGCAATCCTAAAATGCAAGCGCGCGTCATGAAACTTAAGGGACTCGAACCGTTCTACCATCAAATTTCGAATTTGGACATCACAGTAATTCACACCTTGCTGGAGCTTTTTAATAAGATTCTGGATGAGCATATAGAAGCGAGAAGGGAAGACACGATAAAGATTAAAGACAACGCGGAGAACTTGGTACTGTACCAAAGGATTGGTCTACTAGAGCGAATGTCGACTGGCCGTGTATGCGATGGATTGCTCAATATCTTCGAGAGTTCCCTGCCGTTCATTTCAAATACCGGGCAGATTATATCCTCCGTGTTTGAGTTGGTGAAGAAGATAAAACCGTTTTGTTTGAATGTTTACAAAGGAAAGCCCAAACCGATCGAAGTGTTTAATGAGCTATTTCAGTTTGTTAACAATCCTACCAACGAGAAGCAATTTGAGAAGCACGGTGTGAACATAACTGACATACACGGGGTGTTGGAGAAATATGTACAGGAGTTGAAATATATTGTCCGTAAAGATGAGTTGTAGGTCTGTCTCGATACCTATGTATACGTATATTGCTTGACATTGTACTCTTTATCAATTGACTACAGAAAACATTTTTTTTGTTTGATAGCGTTTGATTTCAATTAGTTTTCAAATACACGTTTCAAAGAAACTAAGATCGCGGTGTACTCGAATCTGCGAATCGAATCTTTAAATCGTCGTC
Organism: Meandrusa payeni; assembly: GCA_029286785.1. Classification (NCBI taxonomy): domain Eukaryota; kingdom Metazoa; phylum Arthropoda; class Insecta; order Lepidoptera; family Papilionidae; genus Meandrusa; species Meandrusa payeni. The sequence continues at coordinate 1,852,985 of JAGSMX010000023.1, forward strand.
AACGTCCCATACTTTGTGTGGTCTACAACAGACCACAGATAATGTTAATCCATTTGTACATTACGTGGTCTCTATGGAGGGGTTATTGAATACAATAACGTTTGTGTGTATAGGTAGCGTTGCGATTGTCAATCTGATTTATTATAGCGAGATGTCGACTGGGGTGTCCTTGTTAAATTTATATTGGATTGAGCTTTCACTGGCGCAATAATTGACGTTGACGCGTCAAGAATCAATTGATGTTTATCATCATCATTTAGTTTATATAAAAAAAAGAAATAAGGTCTCACGTCCTTTTATCATTAGCGGATAGACAGACACAGCGTTTGCTCTCCGCTTTATACCGTATCGTAGCACCAATGACACACACCGGGCAAAAACAGAAATTGGTACAAGGTGAGCGGGATTCGAACTCACAACCGTTAGAGTGTAAGTCGCATTATAAGAGTCTCTTGTTGTCTGAGTCTCTTTATAAAGATTCGTTTTGAAGGTTCTACTGTATATAATGCTTTAAATTATTTTTAAGTTTGTATGGATATGGTTGTCATTAGTATTTATTTATTTATTTGAGGTACTAAAACATAATACGTATACATCACACAATGAGTAATAGTAGAAAGGACATTTATCTTATACATATGACATAATGTTAGTACACAGCACTGACAATTAATCTTTATACAATCAAGAAGTTACCACTTAAAACAACACACAGAAAAACGAAGATCTATTGAGCATCCCGCAAATACCGGATAATCTTGTGGCGTTCATTACATATATACTAAAGAGTTAGTTCTGAAAAGAACTGAATTGTTCTCCGTGAAACTTTTAAGAAAACCCAACTAGACGGGCACACTCGACGATCACAACACAACGGCCGCGAGCTGCAACAAATGAAACGGAGCAACCACGCCACGCGCATATGTAAGATCTCCGTCGGAGTGCACCGCTTTTTATTGGACATAATAAGATTCAACACGTTATAGAACCCATATTTTATAAGACCATATTTTGTATATAAACAGCAACGTTTACCCAAATAAATTATTCTGGATTCCACAGTCTACTTCAACTACTACAACAGTATTATTTTCAACTCGTATCCAAAGTTCTGCCCAAGTATCCTGCCAAAATCTAATTTTTGAACTGTGCAATGCTATCGTGGGTGATATCGATTTTTTTATTAACTTTTACCATTTTGTTGTAGAGGGAACATGTTCTTACCAAGGGGGATTGTAGGCCCAGGTTTGTTTTGGTCAGAGGCGTGTAAAACAGTTTCCCAACTTTTTGATTATTACTTCGCGTTAGAAATATTAAGTTTTCAAGTAACTGGTTACATTAATATAAAATGATTTTATTTCAAACCAAAAATTCATGTACAAACCAGTTCGATAATAGCCGCAGTAGTAAAAACTGTGTCGCAGCTAATAACGCCCATCTCCAAACAGTTAAATACAAATACAAATTTAGTAAAATTAAAAACTTATAATGTAATTTAGTTTAATCGTTTTGTGTGTGTGAGTGTGTTTGTGTGTAAAAGGTTGCGTGTGTTGAAGAGTGACTGTATGTGTAGGGATGAGTATGAAGGGAGTGAGTTACTCTGACTGTTTATTATCGTTTTAAAAGATCTTCTGTAAATTCATACGAGAGGGTTTGGAGCCATTCAGTAATATGTGTCTTACATTCTTTTTTGTACAAAAGGCACTTAGGATGTAAAATTGATGTCTAGCGAAATCTGTTCTGTGGGCCACAATGGTGCAAACCCTGTCTGCGCTGTTTATTATAAAGTGCAGGTTCGTACTTAAGAAACATTGGGAGTGAATTATGAAGGAGTTTGTCAAGGAAACAAAAATCCAAAGTGACCCTCCTATCACTCAGAGAAGTTATTCCAAAGTAGGTCAGCCTATCACTATATGGGTTTCTATGTGTGATAGTAAGTTTGTCCTGTTTTTTTTTGTAAGGAATTTTTGACAAGGTAAATCTTTTATATTATTATACTCTATATATTATATTTTTTTGGCGCGATAGTACAAGAGTTATTATATGATTAAGAAGCGCTATAAACTGCTCCAAAGATTTCAATGTGCGAAATAGATATTTTTTTTTTACAATATTTTCGTTTAGGTAGGAATAATAACTTTACCGATAGTGTATCAGTCAAAAAAACACTATTCCTTAGCGCATTTTTATTATTCACTCGGATCGTTAAATGCGACATATCATCGCAAAGCGGGATCATTAGCACATAGATTGGTGACAAATCGATCACAGTGGGTGGCCGCCATTTTGTTAAAGTTGCCTTTTCGCGGGATTTCTTCCGCACGGTTCGGCTATGGATGCGCAATTCTACAGATTATATAAAATAAGGTTGCACGGTATTTTACAGATATGATAATCACTTCCTGCCTCTCACCAACATCATTAGTGTCCATATGAGATAAAATAAGATAAAGATCAAAATTTGGAGGCTTATTAGATAGAGAGATAAATCCTTTACTGTAACAAATAATATGTACAAAGGCGAAATTAATGCTAATTAGCATTTTCTTCCAGATAACCTTTAGTGGTTAAGAGCAGGCTAAGGGTAGTGCCGCTAAAAATTGCGTTTTAAAACTATTATATAGATAAATAAATATACATTTACATATACATAATTAGATACTACTTTATAAATATAATAATATACATACACATGGAATATAATAGGTTGTCAAATATCTCCCTTCCGCCTTTTTGTCTTTTGAATTTCGCGGCTATGTACAAAGCGCTACAGAGCTCGTATCTAGCAATACTATACATAATTTGAAAGGTCTTGACATAACCTACAAAACGACGCTATGCATAATTAGTTTGGATATTGCGTTCAACAGTTATAGACGTGTAAACACGGACTTCACTAACGCCGAAATTCGCGCTATTTTAAAGTTTTCCTTCGTTAAAGGCAAATCCGCTAGAGAAACGTTCCGTGAGATTAATGGTGTTTTGGGGGATGGTACTCTATCACTTCGAACCACGGAGGAATGGTTTCGACGATTCAGAGCCGGTGAAAACGACACCATGGATAAGCCAGCCGGCGGAAGACCTGTGACGACAAATACCGATCAATGATGATGATGATCATGGACTACATCGAGTTAGACCGGCATGTGGCATCTCGTGACATCGCCCAGGAGATGGGAGTTAGTCACCAAACCATTTTAAACCATCTGCAGAAGGCTGGATACAAAAAGCTTGATGTTTGGGTGCCGCATGATTTGACGCAAAAAAACCTTCTGGACCGAATCAACGCCTGCGATATGCTGCTGAAACGGAACGAACTCGACCCATTCTTGAAGCGGATGGTGACTGGCGACGAAAAATGGATCACATACGACAATATCAAGCGAAAACGGTCGTGGTCGAAGGCCGGTGAATCGTCCCAAATAGTGGCCAAGCCGCGAATTTCGGCGTTAGTGAACTTCTTGTTTACACGTCTATAACTGTTGAACGCAATATCCAAACTAATTATGCATAGCGTCGTTTTGTAGGTTATGTCAAGACCTTTCAAATTATGTATAGTATTGCTAGATCGAGCTCTGTAGCGCTTTGTACATAGCCGCGAAATTCAAAAGACAAAAAGGCGGAAGGGAGATATTTGACAACCTTATATATAACGACAATAAATACAGCAGTTTGTAATTTTTCATTGTTTGGTTAGAAAGTATTCAGATACACGCGATTTAAAGACATTAGTTGACGAAGCCTCCCTGATCTCAATCGGCAAACTATTCCATAGTTTTATAGCTGTACAGGTAAAAGAATTGCCATAGAAATTCGCTTATTGTTAAAATCTGGATAAAGTTTTAACTCAAATAATGAAAAAATATAAACTGGTATATATAATCGTTTATTTATTCTATGTATATGTTTATTACTATATTTATATAGACTTTATATGTATCTGTAAATGTATATTTATTATCGATACAATATTTTTTAGCGGCCCTCCCCTTAGTGTGCTCTTAACCACTAAAGGTTACCTGGCAGAATACTATATAGAATTAAGTTCGCCTTAATTTTGTTAACATATTTTGGTTCTATAAATGATTTAGTTATCTATTGTCGTTAAATTATTCGATTTTTTTATTTATTATAAATCGAAACAAAGTTATGCATGCACAAAGTTATTATCGAAATGCTGTATTATTCTTTTAATTAACAAATATAATATAAATACTCTCTCATATTTCAAGTATGGCAGAGTTCTATAAAAAGTTCCATAAAATTATTTTGTTTTTGAAGTATGATATGAAATTGTAAATTGTTATGTTAACACATCTTCTATAGAAATAAATGGGTAGAGGTATTGTTCTGTCAGTACTGCAAAAACTAAAGAAGTGATAGATATAATTATAATACAATACTAATAACATAAGACACAGCGTGTTTCGGCGAAAGTTTTAGTATATAATGTAATTTTATTCTTCTAATTAATTACTCATCTGAAACCTATATTTTTTGGTTTAACACAATAATACAAATTCGTACCATTTCAATGTAATGTAATTTTACTAAAGTCTTTCTGTCTTTCCCTCCGATTACAATGTGGGCGTTTTCGAGACTAGAGTGAATAGGCATTTACGAAGCTAGTACGTCATAGCATCCAGGACTGCATTTTCACTTAACATCAGATAAGTGAAAATGCAGCAAATGCAAAATGCTATAAAGTAAAAACAATTTATAACAAAATTTACGACAATCATTTATTACGTAAAATTTGCCTCAGTAAAACGATAGCAGACATCTAATTCAACATGTTGGGTATAATGCGTGGGATTTCGTGCAAGGTGTAGTAATGGTAAAAGGTCGACTAAACAAACACAAAAATTACTGGCCGAATCGATCATGCAACACCTTACAATAAAAAAGTTATACGCTCAACTGTCATGTGTCAAAAAATGCAAAGATTTGACCTGCGCGCGAAACGAATTGCACAAAAGTCACTTAGGGATGCACCTACATCCCGTGAGAATTCATTCGTAATTTTTTCTACCACGTTTAAAGTCATGAATGAGCATTGTAACGTAATGACCGCGGTAAATAACTCTATTTGCATTGTTAGTCACAACTCTCTGTACTTCTTTTTTGTGAGTAGGGTGTACATATATTTTATAGGATCGATTACTGCAATTTTTTTTTAGAATATGTACATATATTTATAAAGCGGTCACATCCTACTGTCTGACCAACCAACTAAGCCATATTATAGTTAAGTTTTGGTTACATTCGACATTTTGTACTAAGGAAATACAAAATTCATTCCAATTAAGGCGAGCTACCGGGTTATTTCAGTTTTCTTTTCAGTTTCCCCAACGTGTGTAGTTAGGGACCTTTATTATTTATAACTTATACTAATCTTTTTTTTTTTAACGGGGAGGAAATCTTCAAAAAGATACCCCGCCTTTTGAGGTGAAGGCGGCGGTTATGTGGGGTTTTTACCCACTAAAACCTCCCCGGTGGCCCTTTCCTCGGTGCATGACGAGGGTCGGACCTCGGTCCAGGATCTCCAGTGGAACGCACCGGAGCCCCTCTGCACTGTGCTCAAGGAGAGCACGTCCCGGGGGGGGGGAGGTTACTCCCTCCCCCCCTCTGCCCTCATAGTGCAAGGCTACACGGGCCAGCCGATGTCGCCTTCATCCCGGGTCCACCTTAGCGGACGACAAAGGCCCCCATCCTTGTCGCCCAGTGAACCCGAGGCCCCTTTTAGTCGCCTTATACGACAGGCAGGGGATACCGTAGTCTTATTCTTGAGAGCCCAGAACTACTGGGCTGGACTAATACTAATACTAATATATGAAATACTAATCTATGCTATTCTATTTTAACAATGACAATTTTACGTCTAATTTGCTTATTTCTATTAGTGTTATTTACTTTCTTGTTTATTACGTATATTTACTTTTTTTTACATTATGTATTTCTTTTTACAATATTCTAAAAAAACATATTTACATTTTTATCCTTGATCAAGACCAAGTAATTTTTTTGCCTTATCTGTTTATTTTAGGTTGCGTTAGCTGGCAACACATAGGCGCCTAGCGGTTGTGACGTGTAACAAATACTCCTAATTATATTTAAGTGATTTATCTATACAATACTATAGTTAAAATTCATAATTAATTATCTAGTTGATCATCGTATTGATTGGTTTGTAATCTGACTTCTATAAGGGAAAAGGATTGTACAAATGTAAAACAATAGTAAAAAACTGGTGAGGGTGGTGAACACGCCATTGTGTTACTAACTCTTTGTATACTAACCACTTATGCAACGTTACACTGTCAAAATATAAAGCCGCAATTAACAGTTGTCTGTGTTACAAGTAATGTACATTAAAATTCTAAGGACAGGATTCCTGTTATCGTCAAAATATGGTCACATTAAAAGTGGTCAAAGCAAGTAGCCTGAGAATCTCAGGTAGCAAGAAAAAAAACAATCTAAACGTAGGCGTGATACACCTGATCGAAATTCCCATGGACCGGTATAAAGGACGAGTAGCCGGGACTTATTAGTCCTAATTTATGACCCTGGATCCTTAAGTCACGTTAAAGCGGGTTGTTTAAATGTTAAAACATTAATATGACGATATATTTTTATTTTTCGCCTGATTTAGCCTGATGATCAGTTTTTAGAAAGAAGGTTTATATCATTTCGCTTAGTATCCTAACGCAAAAGCTCCCGGACAGTCCCCTCGGATCGGAATGCTTACGCGTAACATAGTAACCGTCCAAGCCGAGGTTATCCCTCACCCTTGTGTCGAGTTAATAGCGTTAGAGGTTCAGCCTGAGCGACCTAAGAGGTACGCCACCTCTCAATCCGGTAAAGCAGTCAAGGCCAGCTTCTTTGGCCAATCTATGTAGTTCGTCACAAAAAGAAAGCTCACAGGAAATTGAGCTTGAATTGTTTTGTTTTTTGTTTTTCACATAAAACTCTGATATCAACACCAATGAAATTGCTAGGTACTGATTGTGATTTCAATTTCTTAATGGCTTAAAAAAAAGCAGTTCTCAATGATTTTTTTGGAATTGTGTACTCATGATGCCGTAATTTATTATTAGATTTTATAACATTTATTTGGTTGGAAGAGTTTGCCTTCAATTACGAGTAAGTTATATATTTAGTATTATGTTTTATTATCTCTAGATAGTCCATAAAGAAACCGTAGTATTTGTACATTCATGTACATTTATAGTTTAGAGGATTGCGATTTGCTCCGTTCTTTGCCTTAAAGAGGAATATCGAAACCTTCACATAATTCAGTTTGTATTTTAATAACTGAGATTTATTAATCGTAGCGAAAACTATGTTATTCATGTAAAAGATTATTCAATAATTAATGTGTGTATTTGATTTTTTTCCTCTTCAAATAAAAAGCCCTGCCCTATTCGCAAATAACAAAACGTATCTTTGGAAACCAAACAATAAATGTTTACATTGGTTCAGTCATTAATATCGCGCGTCGTGAATCGGATTTCATTCAACCCGCGAACCGAGATACCACCTGCGACACAAACGTCAAAAATATTTTTTTTATCTGTGCTATTAATTCGGATACGCGCTATAAATTACCCATTCAACGAATTTGTTCGGCTTGTAGGCGGGTTATCGAATAAATAAAATTATCTCTGATTCCCATACTTTATAAAGAATATCTGTGTTGGTTTTTTGGATAAAATGTTCGGTCACACCTCTACTCTGACCATTTTTTTCTGCGGGAATTTACTTTTTTACCTTGGAGTTCTGACAGATTCATATTTATTTTTTTACTTAAGATTAGCCAGTGCTCCCCACGAAAAATGACATGTAAAATAGAAGCACCAGACATCATGTCAGGTGACCATCGAATAGAAGGTAATATTAGATGCTTACTTAATAATGAAATTAGCGTATTATATAGAAAATGAGAAAGGTTGATTACGATATGGGCAGGTTTAAATTAATTTTTCGCAGAACGGGATCGGGAGAGGGCCTGTCGTAGAAGGCGACTAAAAGGGGCCTCTGTCGCTCACCAAGGTGGACCCGGGAAGAAGGCGACATCGGTTGGCCCGTGTCGCTTTGCACCGCGAGGGCACAGGAGGGGAGGGAGTAACACTCCCCCGGAATGTGTTCTTCTAGAGCACGGTGCAGAGGGGCTCATCGTCATGCACCGAGGAAGGGCCACCAGGGAGGTTTCAGTGGGTCAAACCCCACATAACCGCCGCTTTCCCCCCAGAAGGCGGGGTATCTTTTTGACGATTTCCTCCCCGTTAACATAAAAAAGGTTTAAACTAATTTTAAGCGTTGATTTGAAGCCTAATTCTATTTTATTATCTTTTATGCAAAACACACACATTTTAAGTTAAAAAAAAAAAGTTTTGAAAGCCGGCATGATTCTGTACATTGACATAAAAGCCAAATGTTTTTATATCAAACTAGTGGAGGTTATAGAAATCATTTGACGTTGATCATTAAGTAGGTAAGATTTCAATTCTTAAAATTTTTATTTATACGCAAGTGCCATCGTCTTTATTTATTGCACAATGGCGGGAGTCACAACATTTTCACAACAACAAATTGTCCAAATGTGCCCATTACGAGAAACGGAAGTCCGCACTCGACTGTATTTAACTTTACTAAGGGTTTTTTTTTTATTTCTATTTGAAAAGTTATAGATGATGTATCGATTTGTTTGATTCCGTTAACCATGTGTCAAACTTAAAAATATTTCAATTGTTAACTTGTAGGCTTGTAAGATGCCTTTCGTTTTTGTTAGCACTAATAATCCTAAGAAATATTTATAAACTCTCACATTATTTTAAACCTAGCGGGGTATATAGAGACAGCTTTCACCAATTCTTCAAGTGTCAATAGTCTAATGGTTTAGGGTATGGTCAGCGAATCACATCAGTAAACGGATACATTCGTGGCGCTATGAACTTACCTTGTATAATTCAAAATCTTTATTATCTTTAATATACTTTAGTGTACTTCACTATACTTCAATATACTCCATTGTACTTCAATATGGTTCATAATGACATAAATATACACAACGCATGTGTCAATACAAATTTGGTTTATAAAACAATACAATATCATTATAGTAAATAAAAGGTGTATTTGACAGTTCAAAAAGAGGAGTGCTCCGATCGTATCCAAACTTTACAGGATTACACGGCAGGTCAATCTGAAGATTCCCTGAAAGTTTCATTGAAATCGGTCCAGCCGTTTTGGAGCCTATTTAAATATACACACAGACTTTCTCTTTTATTTATATGGGTATAATAGTCTCCCAACACTGTCAGAGAGGCTTCGGCAATATGTGTGCTTTTATTTTTAGACCATTTTCATGACCACCAATCTCTTTGTGAAGGATATAGCACTCTTCAAACATTCATTGCCAACTTTAACATGCATTATAAGTAAGTTCATTTATGTTTGCATCTATACGATTTTTAGGAGCACGTTGGTATATCTTCGGAATACAAGGTCCAAAAAGAAAGACATCATCAACGAGTATGTGCGACAAAGCCTGAGTGTACGACATTGCAGACAAGATGCAGGAAAGTAGGCAGCGATGGTATGAACACGTTAAGAGGAGACCTCCCGATTACGTACAAAACTTGGCGCTACAACTTTCCTCCTCCGTTCGAAGATCCGGAGGAAGTCCCAAGGTAAGGTGGGAGTGTATAGTTTCGAGATACACAGAGAGAGATTGAGAGAGAAAGACCTAACCTGAGTCAACCCTTTTACCCATCGTTAGATAAGAGAACTAATAACTTCGATGGAAACCGGACAACGACTGCTCTCTCAATCTATCCCACAAGGTTTAAAATTAGAATAGAGCTTTTTTGTTTTATTAAAAATAATAGTAACATATAAATATTCCCCTTCGTGAAGGACGCGACAAAATACGTAGAAAAAAATCGCCCTAATGACACAGATAATGAAAAGTGTAGCTGTCAAGCTGTGCGCAATGACAACACTTCTTTCAGACAATTATAACAGCAGCTTCTGTGATAAAGACGAGCCCCCGCTGGGTCGTGTAAACGGACTTCCGAGTTCGATATTCCTTGATATATTTTGGGACAGATAAAGACGTGGGAATACGTCTAATTTGCCCTTATTACATCGCAAAACTATTTAATTTATTGCATTACGTTGAAATAGGGCAGTGTTGCGTCAATAAATATTACGGAATCAAATCCCAAACGAAGCTTAAGCCAAACATTCAAAACATGTAACGGATAACACTATGAGTAGTTAAAATTATGTTATTTTACATAACTGGTTGGGGAAAAAGTTTCTTCACATTTTTTAATAAAATTCAAAACATAATTTAAAATAGTTTATATTTAACTAAATCATGTAGGTACCATTTTGTTGGATAACTTTTTGCCATCTTGTAGGTAGATCATGATCATGGGCATGATCCCATTACTATAGACATTTTGGGACTTCTGATCAAAATACCGCGACAATTGGTTTTGGCAGTCCTCTCGTGATGATAACCTGACACTAGCTTAAGAATTCTGGAGGGTCAGGATTATACGGCGGATGCATTAACACCTCCCAACCAAACTCTCTTAATTTTGTTTCATCAATTTCATTTTAGTGGCTAAAGATGTAAAAGGTCTAGCGTTTTCAAGATAAAAACCCACACCCCCTCTGTTGATTAATTCTGGCCGCTTTTTCTCATCTTCCTTTCTTATATTATTTATTAATAAAAATAGAAGACTATGCATTCGGACTTAATGCCTAGAAGCATTTTCGAGGCAACATTATGTTAAACATAAATAGAAAGAAGAATTGATTAAATAGCTTAGTTATAGACGTATATTATATACATTATACCTTCGGCTTAATTACATTTAGCAAATTTCAAATAAGTTTATAAACAAAAATATATCCAAACGATTTTTTTAATGACGAACTACACAGATTGGCCAGAGAAGCTGGCCTTGACTGCTTCACCGGATTGAGAGGTGGCATAGCTTAGGTCACTTAGCCTTCAGCCCTGTAGTTCTGGGCTCTCAAGAATAAGACTACGGTATCCCCTGCCTGTCGTACAAGGCGACTAAAGGGGCCTCGGGTTCACTGGGCGACAAGGGTGGGGGCCTGAGTCGTCCACCAAAGTGGACCCGGGAAGAAGGCGACATCGGCTGGCCCGTGTCGCCTTGCGCTGTGAGGGCACAGGGGGGGAGGGAGTAACCTCCCCCCCCGGGACGTGCTCTCCTTGAGCAACGTGCAGAGGGGCTCCGGTGCGTTCCACTGGAGATCCCGGAGCCCCTCGTCATGCACCGAGGAAAGGGCCACCGGGGAGGTTTTAGTGGGTAAGAACCCCACATAACCGCCGCCTTCCCCCCAGAAGGCGGGGTATCTTCTTGAAGATTTCCTCCCCGTGAACAAAAAAAAAAAAAAAAAAAAGGTTGCTTAGCCTGAACCTCTATCGCTAGTAACTCGACACAAGGGTCCCCTCGGTGGGGGTAACCTCGGCTTGGACGATTGAGTGCCACTTCGGGAAGCGTTGGCGCTGGGAGGTCCAAACGATTACTCTACAATGTTATGGGGAAAATATCATGTATATCCCTGTTGCGCCTTCATGGTCTCTCGAACGACGAAAAGTCACTTTAAGAATATATATACATATAAAAATAGAACAGTCGTGTCAGAACCACCGTTTGAGATTGTCTAATGTTCACTTCTTTTTACAACATTGAATCTTGTACTCTTATCTATCTCTTTGCATGTTCCTCCTTTTCCTAATTAAATTTCAAGCATAAACATGATTCTTCTTGTCCGTATCTAAATTTGCGATTAATAAACAATCCCTTTTATAGTTTAAGAAGTAGGTAAAACAGAATATCTCCTTCTTTATAACTATAGATGACTTACGGCGGGTTCCTATATTCGATCTTCAATGTAAGATTGTTTCCGATCCTGATTTTATTTGGTCCATCTATCGATCCGTAATCCGCATTTCAATATCCGATCTTAGCTTTGAAAGTGATTGAAAAAGAATGGATTTGTCGTAAATGACAGTCCTCTCTCATAATCCTTTTACGCTATAAGCATAATATACCAGTTATATAAATAATTACAAAGATGGTAATAATACGACTAAAACAGTGTTATTTTAATATAAATTAATATATAATTAGAAATAATAAAACAGAAATAATACCTAATAATAATTAATAGGAATTCTCAGTTTTAGAAAGTTTTATTATATATAAATATAAATGTAGTATGATAATTTTTTATAATTAGTATCCTTTATATATTATTTATATCTTCGACTTTTCACACTATTAACACTTTAATCACATTGTTTGCGTCACTTCCATTGTAACGCTATTTTAAAATTTACACGTACATGTTACAATCCACCGAAAATGAAGGATCGCAAATAAAGATCGATTACAGGCAAAAACAGATTTGTTAAAACAAGAGATTGGATATAGAAACAGCTCAGCTGTCACTTCCATACAAATATCAATCCGAAAATACCTATCCATTCTTCAGAGATAGATTTTAAAAATGGTACGATCTATCGATCCGCGGATTGCTTATTGAAACACAAAATGCAGAAAATGGATTGAAATATCAATCTCGAATAGCGATTTACGGATCGAGATTGAATATAGAAACCCGCCGTTATAGGCTAATTTCCTATAGTTCTAGTGACATACATCTAAACGAAAAAAACGTGCGTTAATTTAATTGAATGGTTAATAACCTACAAAAGTATTGTACTGTTTTCTTTTTTCTGTATTACATTTAATATATATTAAATAATTATTCTTACAATACAATAAACTAAATTAAATATTTGGTCATTTCTTTTAATAGTTGTAGAGCCGTGGTAGATAATTAGACGTTCGCCTCAAGTCGCGTAGCACGCTAGATACCTAATTTCGATCCCCGGCAACAATAAATTTATTTGCTCCAATTTTATGTGCTGATTTACTTTGATGGCGCTGATGGAAAACTTCGTGAGGAAACCTACATATGTTAGGAACTATTCTGAGACAGTGAAGTCAAGACAAGCTGTGTTAACCTGTTATTATTTTAACATTATTTTAAATTCCATATGTATTTTATTCAATGAGCACAATAATGTATATGCTATTGCTTGACTACTTGTAAATAAGTCTGTCAATCCGCACTAGGAGTGCGTGGCGGACTATGCCCTTATACTCTCTTTACAGAGAAGGCCTGCGTCCAACAGTGGCATATATATAGGCAGTAATTTTAACTTTTTTTATATGTAAAAGGTTGGTTGAATAATTCAAAGATAAGTTTTTATTATTAAAATATATTTTCTTATTATTAAAATCGATTTTTGCACACAGTCCAGTTTATATATACATACAAAAATATTTTACATTTTTCAACGACAAATTTACTCTTGTATAGTTAATATAATTTAATTTTAATTACAATATTTAACAAATTTAATATTTCACTTAAACCCTAATGAATATATCTATTGAACACAAAAGCGAAATACTTAACTTCATTGAAGTTACGATAAAGACAACTTAGAGAGTAATGCGAACCGCGATTTAACTGTATTACATTTGTTGATTTTAAAAGAGGGTCTTTAAAGAAGCTTTATAATTCGACTGTATATTTTTATCAATGTTTGTGCGTTTAACCTTTGATTCGATTTGAAGTCGGTTTCAGTTTTCACTCGTAAATACCCTTGTTATGTTTTAAATAATGACAAAAAAATGTTAACTTACAGGCCAGTTAAAACACGCACGTGGTTTATAAAGAACGAAATCCAATTTCGATTTGAAAGGTCAATATCCGTATAGATACGGGAACGCTCCCACGTGTGGGATTGCAGATAAAGGCACAAACACCGGCATCATCCTTTCCGCCTGCAAATAATGTGTGCGCGTATGCTTCTTCAGATGATCTCGCCTGCCGAACTTCTTCCCGCAAGTTGGGCAAGGGTACGGGCGGACACCCGAATGGATCCTTTTGTGACGGGTCAGTTCCTCGTTCCTTGTGAAGGTCTTTCCGCAGTTCTTCTCGTCGCACTTGTACGGTCTCTCGCCCGTATGGATGCGTATGTGACCTTTAAGCTGCCCGTTGTTTGAGAATCCTACTTGACAGTGGGGGCATTTGTATTTCTTTGGTCGCTGTTTCCTGGAATTTAGTAGTTTCGCTTCGTTCTCTTGGTGTAGTATTCTCGCGTATTCTAATTCCATTGCGTATCCCTGCGCTAGCGATTCCAAGAGTAAAGGATCAGTTGGGGGAACTCCTAGCGCTTGTGCGATGTCTGCTGAAATGTACTCCGGCATTAAAGGTGTTTGGTTGTATGCTTGTGGAGGTATTATGTTTTGTGGTAGTAAGTTTGATAAATTTGGATTTATAGTTGGTAATGCAGGTGATATAGCTTCTAATTCTGTTTTATGTTTTTTGTGTTTTTCTTCTGACTTTTCAGGTTCTTGTAGCAGTCTGTCGCAGTACATGCTTAGTTTTGCTACAGAGCTTAATGGTAATGATGTTGAATCGTTTATTTCATCTTCGGATTTAACTTTAGATTCATCGTCTCCTTCTGCAGTTGTCGTGGAAACTGTTGCGTCTTGGTGTACGTTGATGTCATTTTTCTTGTTGAAAGTTCCGCGAATTTTTCGCAAACGGTTTTCTCTCTTCTCGTCCAATTTCCGCTTCTTTGTTTTTGTTTGATCGTCTAAACCGCTTTTATTACTGTTCATGACTATTCGTAGACCTTCATTTTCTTTTCGTAGCACTTCATTCTTGCTATCACACACATCCCACGGCCTGAAAAGCCTCCCATAATTTTGCTCGGTGGACAACATTTTCTTGAATCGATTCGTGCGGACCAAACTCACAGACTGGGGACCCTTCTGCGTTTCAACAACTTTTATATACATTTCTTTAACAATAAATTTAATAAAAGCTCCCAAGAGTAGAGGGATAGTACTGCCATTGAATGGACGAAAGAGACGAAATATTTTTCAATTGTTGCACGCTTCACCAGCCTTTTTCTTTCCGTGTATGTTAAAACGATTTGCTATTTGATTTTATACCTTGATTATAATGATTTAGAGTGGGATTCGGATTGAATTCTAGTAAGGAGATGAGTCGTTTATTTTGTGCCTGCTGTCATAGTGTTTGAGATAGGGGTGTGTATTGTTATTTATGTTGATTTTTGTGCTTCTTTGGGAGGCGGGCTTAGGGGCAGAGCGTTCTGCGCGAGTAGCTCCGGCCCTCACAGCTGCAAGCTTGTTTGTTTTAATGGTCCCCGCATTTGTTGCGGTTCCCGAATAATTTCTATTGCACGTTACATATAGATACGCATGTGGATATAAGGGCATTGTTATCGCAAGCGGTTTATGGGTGACTTGAAAATTTTTATCACAGATATGCGTTTTCAATAAGTTATAATCAATTTCTTGTAGTATTGTTATGTCAACCAGTATATTCACGAGCAAAAACAAAAACTGACTACAAAGCGAATCAAACTAGTAAAATAGAATAGAATAAACATTTATTCGATACAGGAACACTGAAACAACAACAACAAGACAAAAAACAACATAAAAGTAATTAAAATTGTGGAAAAATATAAAAAAAGAACAAAATAGAAATTGTACCGAAAAGGGGTTGGCTCAGCATGTGCTATACTCACACGTGTAGCACAGCGCTGATTTTCAGCCAAAAAACCTGTGAAAACTAAGGCGGACGCCCTCTTCGTATCTTCGAATTATCTCTTGTATTACGAAATAGAATTAATCAGAACCTAATCAAATTCTCATCAAATAACTCTTGAAGTGTATCCTTTCCAATTAAAAATGATTCATCGAAATCGGTACGCGTGATATTGAGTTATCCGTCCATTTGTGGCGTAAATACTTGGTGTAAATTTAAGGCATATGGTTTTCTCATGGATCCCATTGTTAGAATTGGACCAAATTTACTAGCACTAGCTTACAAATAAAAAAAGAATCTTCAAAATCGGCTCTCCGAAAGTTATACAAACAAAAAAAAACAACATACAGACGAATTGAGAACCGCTTTGAAATCGGTTGGAAATAAAGAATGCTTCTAGCAATATTTTCTTTCACAAATATTACTAACATTCTTGTCAACCATTCCATGTAAGCTAAAGCTTGAGCCTGTAGATTCACGTCAATAGCCCAACATTGGATACAAACCTACGACATGACGTTTCGCAGACCGTTCCCTAAACAATTAGGCAGCTCACGATTAGTTAGCTTAACTTGGTTTACATGAACCGATATTGAATCCTTTTCATTGTGAAAGGATTTGATTTTAATAAGATCTCATATTGATTTTGTTGGCCCTAATCTTACTTAAATAAAATAAAATAAAATAGCCTTTATTTGCTACTACAAAAATGACTTGCCACTTTAAAATAATTTATTTAACAAATTGTTAGTAGTAGTCGTCACTAAGGCGTAGGCCTCTCGTAAACCTCTCCATCTCTGTCTATCCCATGCTATCTGCATCCATTGTGATCCGCATATGTCTTTGAACACATCTCTCCACCTTTAACATGGTCTCCTTTTTTTTCTTTCTAATGGTACTCACTCTGTTAAACGTTTTGTCCATCTGTTGCTACTCATCCTACAAATAAGTCCTGCCCAGTACCATTGGAGTAGCCTTATTCTTTTTTGTGCTTCTACAATTTTAGTTTCTAATTAAAAAAAAAACAGACGAATCGACAACTTCCTTCGTTTCGTCCTTCCTTTGTTGAAGTCTGATAAAAATAATTATCTAATACTAGAGTACTCAGCCCGCTTCGCCGGGTTAGATTTTGCTTTGTTTTATTTAAACAATAAACTTACATCGTTAAATATTTAATTTAACTCGCACAATATATTAAATTATTCATTCTCTTCTTTTTTTTTAATTTATTATAAAAACAGTTTTACAATAAATAAAATATATATAAATTAACGCTATATAAACCGCAGTGGTTTGTCACTAGCATTAGTGTCCGTCTTGCATGCCTAAATAATGTTTTAAAATGTGCTTAATGTTTTTTGAATTATGCATTTTATTATATCTTGGGGTAGATGGTTATTTAACCTAGGCACGATGTATCGTACTGTGCGCTCGCCATACACATTTTTTGCGCCTATCGTAATAAACCGGTTTAGCGATTTATTACGATAGACGCGATGCATATAGGATGTAATGTATTCATTCTCTTCTCGAGCGGGTGTAGATCATTACCTACACCCATGTATATATCAGTAAATACAATATCATTCTTATCATTTATACAAAAAAATATCGGGCTCAAGTTAATATCAGAAATAAAAGTACTACGTATGGCCAATCTGAAGATTCCCAGAAAGAAATTATCCATCGTTTTTAGACGTGCAAAAAAAACCGAGTTTATCTTATTTTTATCGGATGCTTTTATTTTCGAAAAAAAAATGTCACCATCAAATGAATCGAAATCAGACAGATCGAGTTATTTCCATTGAAATACAATGGGCTTGATTGCGTTCTATTTGATGCGTTTTTGGTTAGTTTTTAGACGGAATACGGAATCGAGGCGATCTGTCAAATTCGATGTCCCGCGTGATGGATCGTCCACCATTTTGATTGAGCTAGTAATACTGGTCGTGCATATTTTTCACTTTTCTATGTTTGTACTGAGTCATTTATAAACTTTTTTTGATTTTAATAAAACCAATCTGCCCAGTCTTAAGGACGAGCCTTTCGGTATGAAAAGTGTACTTTTATTAGATTATATAAGACATAATCTAATTCCTCCATCTCCCGTTCTTCATCTTCATTCTTCAATTTCATCCTTTTGTTGTGGATATCTCTCAAACTCAACTCAACGTCTTTCATTATTCGTACAGCAAAGGACTGGTTGCTTGTTCGCGTACACGTTTTATTAAATTAATTACCCATAATCGTTTGCCCGCGTCTGTCTTTTCAATTACAATGTGGGTGTTTTCAAGAGTAGAGTTATTAGGCATTTACCAAGCTAGTGCGCCTTACCATCAATGGCTGCATTTCCACTTGACATTAGATGGGATCGTGAAGCAAATCCAAGCAGTTTCTTAAAAAGTATAAAAGGAAAAGATTTTTTTTAAGTTAGAGTGCAGTTACTTTCAGTTACATTATTTTTATTAGGTATATTATATCTATTATAAGAACATGACATCCGCAACATCAGAAAAGTTGCAGGCGCGTTGCTATACTTGAGATGGGAAAAGGCTCGTTTCTTGAAGGTCCCCAAGTCGTACGGGTTCGGAAGAACCGCTGGTGACAGTTGATTGCACAGGTTGACAGTGCGAGGAAGAAAGTTTTGCGGGAAACGTACCGTAACTGGAACGCCAACAATCAAGATGGTGTCGATGGAATTCAGAATTTTGCCGAGATATCGATTCGAACCAATTTTACTTCGACTCGCTATCGATTTTGTGTTGAGACATATTCTTAACGGTCATCTGTTGAATTTTTTTGCAAAATTGTTTATTATAAGAGGCCGATTTGTCAATTTCTTGACACCATTCTCGAGTCTCCTTCCGTAATATCACAAGATTTGAGATGTCGCGCCTTTTGCGCCGCGGGCGCGGGTGATCGATTCGACCGTTATTCGCTTTTATTTACAGAATACGGATATTTCATTTGATAGATGTGATTTTTGAAATTCGAAATGAAAAAATTGAATCTGACTATCACGATCGACGAGGGCAGGTAAAGACTACAATCAACTGACGGAAGCGGTATCACTAGGACTGACGCCGCGATAATATTTCAAAATGGACTAGATTTATTGAAACCGTGTGCATTTAGATTAAAAATTTGGTTTTTTTAATAACTTGAATAACTTGGACGGACCGAAATTCATGATGTTTCCATTTTTTTTAATTGACTTCAAAAAGTGGGAGGTTTCAATTTAACTGTGTTTTTGATGTTGGATTTATAATAACGATATATTAGTTAGTCGATTGCAATTCCTTATTTTCGATCGGAAGGTGCAGATAAAGACGACTGGAAGTAGCACACCAAACTTAAAACATCCTGTAGTACTCGCGGTGTGCTGTGTGGTCCACACCGTATTTAGACACAAACGAATATCCTCATAAGCGGTCACAAGAACAAAATGCGCCATAAATTCAAAATGGCTGACAGTTCATTGTCCCGCGCACCCATTGATGAAAATAGTAGACTGGATGACGCCACGGGTCTTCGTTTAACAAATTTAAAAGTTATTTAGTCGACGGCAACAATACTATACGATAGACTGTAAAATTTCGTTTGACCCATATTAAAAATTATACATTTTCACAACTGTCTGCGCCCGCAGTGTTAGCCGTGATTAAAAACGTTTATAATTAAATTTTCTAAAATCCTACGTTACTCCTTATTACATCAGCTATCTGCTAGTGAAAGTCCAGTCAAAATCGGTCTAGCCGTTCCAGAGATTAGCCGGAACAAACAGACAGACTGACATAAATTGTCAAAAAAAATTTGATTTATGTACCGTATCAAAAGCAGTTATTTTACAAACAGATACTCCAATTTTATTTATTTGTATATAGATACAGTTAGGTTCCTTTATTATCTCTTGATGTGCTATATATAAATTGCTCTATTTTAACTAACTAATGATTTCAACACTATAGAACATTGACAATTATTAACCAACCAACAAGAAAAGGATATTTATATGCAATGTTTGAAAAATTGCGTAATTTTAATTTCAGACGCTCAATTTTTTTTTTTATTTGTATATAGATACAGTTAGGTTCCTTTATTATCTCTTGATGTGCTATATATAAATTGCTCTATTTTAACTAACTAATGATTTCAACACTATAGAACATTGACAATTATTAACCAACCAACAAGAAAAGGATATTTATATGCAATGTTTGAAAAATTGCGTAATTTTAATTTCAGACGCTCAATTTTTTTTTTTATTTGTATATAGATACAGTTAGGTTCCTTTATTATCTCTTGATGTGCTATATATAAATTGCTCTATTTTAACTAACTAATGATTTCAACACTATAGAACATTGACAATTATTAACCAACCAACAAGAAAAGGATATTTATATGCAATGTTTGAAAAATTGCGTAATTTTAATTTCAGACGCTCAATTTTTTTTTTATTTGTATATAGATACAGTTAGGTTCCTTTATTATCTCTTGATGTGCTATATATAAATTGCTCTATTTTAACTAACTAATGATTTCAACACTATAGAACATTGACAATTATTAACCAACCAACAAGAAAAGGATATTTATATGCAATGTTTGAAAAATTGCGTAATTTTAATTTCAGACGCTCAATTTTTTTTTTATTTGTATATAGATACAGTTAGGTTCCTTTATTATCTCTTGATGTGCTATATATAAATTGCTCTATTTTAACTAACTAATGATTTCAACACTATAGAACATTGACAATTATTAACCAACCAACAAGAAAAGGATATTTATATGCAATGTTTGAAAAATTGCGTAATTTTAATTTCAGACGCTCAATTTTTTTTTTTATTTGTATATAGATACAGTTAGGTTCCTTTATTATCTCTTGATGTGCTATATATAAATTGCTCTATTTTAACTAACTAATGATTTCAACACTATAGAACATTGACAATTATTAACCAACCAACAAGAAAAGGATATTTATATGCAATGTTTGAAAAATTGCGTAATTTTAATTTCAGACGCTCAATTTTTTTTTTATTTGTATATAGATACAGTTAGGTTCCTTTATTATCTCTTGATGTGCTATATATAAATTGCTCTATTTTAACTAACTAATGATTTCAACACTATAGAACATTGACAATTATTAACCAACCAACAAGAAAAGGATATTTATATGCAATGTTTGAAAAATTGCGTAATTTTAATTTCAGACGCTCAATTTTTTTTTTTATTTGTATATAGATACAGTTAGGTTCCTTTATTATCTCTTGATGTGCTATATATAAATTGCTCTATTTTAACTAACTAATGATTTCAACACTATAGAACATTGACAATTATTAACCAACCAACAAGAAAAGGATATTTATATGCAATGTTTGAAAAATTGCGTAATTTTAATTTCAGACGCTCAATTTTTTTTTTTATTTGTATATAGATACAGTTAGGTTCCTTTATTATCTCTTGATGTGCTATATATAAATTGCTCTATTTTAACTAACTAATGATTTCAACACTATAGAACATTGACAATTATTAACCAACCAACAAGAAAAGGATATTTATATGCAATGTTTGAAAAATTGCGTAATTTTCAAATCACATCACATTTAAAATGATTTTTTTTAAGGAATTGTAATAATTTTTTAACAAATATTACTAACTTTCTTGTGCACCGTTTCAACTAACCTTAAGCTTGTGCTAGGAGATGATTCACGTAAATAATTGAATAGTGGATTCGAACCTAGGGCCTTACGTTTCGCACACCATACCCTAAACCATTAGGCTATTGATGCTTCAAAATCTTTTAACCGACTTCAAAAAAGTTTTAATTAAACTGTGTTTTTTTGATGTTGGATTTATAATAACGATATATTAGTTAGTCGATTGCAATTCCTTATATTCGATCGGAAGATGCAGATAAAAGACGACTGGAAGTAGCACACCAAACTTAAAACATCCTGTAGTACTCGCGGTGTGCTGTGTGGTCCACACCGTATTTAGACACAAACGTATATCCTCATAAGCGGTCACAAGAACAAAATGCGCCATAAATTCAAAATGGCTGACAGTTCATTGTCCCGCGCACCCATTGATGAAAATAGTAGACTGGATGACGCCACGGGTCTTCGTTTAACAAATTTAAAAAGTTATTTAGTCGACGGCAACAATACTATACGATAGACTGTAAAATTTCGTTTGACCCATATTAAAAATTATACATTTATGAATAACTGGCTGCGCCCCGCGGTGTTAGCCGCGATTAAAAAAACGTTTATAATTAAATTTTTCTAAAATCCTACGTTACTTATTACATCAGCAATCTGCCAGTGAAAGTCCCGTCAAAATCGGTCTAGCCGTTCCAGAGATTAGCCGGAACAAATAGACAGACTGACATAAATTGTCAAAAAAAATTTGATTTATGTACCGTATCAAAAGCAGTTATTTTACAAACAGATACTCCAATTTTATTTATTTGTATATAGATACAGTTAGGTTCCTTTATTATCTCTTGATGTGCTATATTTAAATTGCTCTATTTTAACTAACTAATGATTTCATCACTATAAAACATTGTCAATTATTAACCAACCAACAACAAGAGGATATTTATATGCAATGTAGAAAAATTGCGTAATTTTAATTTCAGACGCTCTATTTTTTTTTATTTGTATAGAATAGACTTAAGAATTGTAATGCGATCTCATTTGCTTTGTTTGAATGCTATAAATAATAATTAAAATAATCTCTCTCATGTCCTTTATCCTTAAGTGGGTAGAAGTAACATTAGAGGCAGAAATTCAAAGGCAGAATTCCAAATTCTACCGCCACCATCTGTACGTACAACGACTGTACGTTTTTCGCGTAACTTTCTCCCACGCGCTGTCAACTTGTGGAATCAACTGTCGCCAGTGGTGTTTCCGAACGTTTACGATTTAAGCCGACTGGAATCAAATTAGGGACCATAAGATCATAAGCCGAACCACTTAGACACTAGAGTGTTATTGCTATTGCTAAAAATAATGAGAATCAAATAATCTAATAAAGCTAGATTTATAGTTCAACGAACGTAGTTAATCTTTTAGGGTAAAACGATCACACGACTAAAACAATATTCTTTAGTTTTATTTATTTTTCCGACCAATATGTCGAGTCCCTTGTGCGATGACCGACACGTTGAACAATGGTGTGACATAAAAACTGCCAATTTCCTGCTATTAGATGCGTGTACTTAGTTTTAAGACAGTTTGTTAGCGAGATTATAACTCGCATTACGCAAGGGCTAAGTGATTCTAACGGATCCTAAAAAAACCTGCGATATGTGTGATAACACAGTTCATTTGTATTCTTCTTCTATGTCGTAACCTCATAACTGAGGGACGTGACTACGGTGCGTTGCCTTGGCCACCATTTCTTTCCAGACATTTCTGTCTTGGGCCATTTGGATGGATGATTGTAGGATAACTCCCGTAACGGCTCTCCATAACAACACGTCTCTCAACAATCTGTAGGCAGAGAGTCATCAAGTTCTTCGGAAACACAGTCAGGCGAGACCCAGACCGTCTGATAAGGCTGATAATTACTGGTTGTGTGGAAGGAAAGAGAGCGGGAGGGCCTCCTTTAAACCTCCTTTTTTGTAGTCGGTTAAAAAACTTTCTATACTGTGGTAAAGAAAAACAGTTTTTAAATTTTGTATCTGTGTAACCCTCGCTTCTATTCCAAACCGCAACAAGACTGTAACGGCCCATCAAGTGGTCGAATCTCGCACCCCAATGTGTAAGCATTAGGGTCATTGGGGTGGAGTCACCACCCTTCCATTAATGGGAGGGGAAAATTGCAAGGGGGCGAGATAGAAATTAGGGTTACAATCTATTTGATTTAATATATCTTTCGGTTAAGCCATAAATGTTATATTTATTGTCAACGGATATTTAAGATTCTTCCGGTACAAATATTTATTTTAATAAAGGGAATATACCCGAAGCTAAGACATAAGCTATACCCATAAATAGAAGAGATACCTAGAGTTTTCAACAAACTTCAATCGGTTATGGTATCGGTTGGCGTGATATTGAGTTATTCGTCCATTTATGGCGCAAATACTTGATGCAAATTTTACATTTTGCCTATTTGCTAAAATCTCTTTTTTTCTGTGACGAGTCTACGCTAATTGGCCGCGACAGTTTCACCGGCTTTGAGAGGTGGCAGAACTGTTAGATCGCTTAGCTTGAATCTCGAATAGGACGATTACTCTAAATGCGACACGCAACGTTCGGTAGCTTTTATCGGAAGACTTCTTCTTGGTCTCTTCACTCTTGTCAGAGTGGTTGTGGTCATCATGATCCGGTGGGTTGGGCAGCAGACAGCACCCGCCGCACGACGTCTCGCCACCTCCACCTGCTGGTCGTCAATCGGGCACATTCGTGGAGGGGAGCACCCACCCTACTCCGCACCTGATCCAACCATCGCATCGGCGATCTACCTCGTGGTCTGCTTCCCTCTACTTTGCCCTGCACGACAGGACTACAAATACTATATTAACACCACTTTGGGAACCGTTGAAGCTGGAAGAAATGGCCGAAGAAACTCCAGCGACGATCTTAACATGGATTATGAGGAATTTCCATGTAAAGTGGCGATAACATGGATGACTTTTTTTATTTAATCTATTTAGAGGCACTTTTACCTGAGTTCAGTTTTCATACTCATTCTTGTAAAATCCAACACAATTGCTAGTATTTTACGATATAAAAGTCTGTCCACATCGTGCCTCCATTATACAAAAACCAATTGTCCACTCCTATAGCTAACTTTTTTAATAGTCATTGTTCTGACTTTATTTGTCAACGGGTTGTTAGATCGATCTTAATGTGTCACATCTTTTGAACAGACTAAATACTTACACATTGCCATAATGGGGTTTTGATCGATCGCCATTTTGCAATTGCATGCCGTTGCGATGAATGAACTCTACGATAAAGTACTATTGCGAAGAAGTAAACAGACCGATAATTTCAATGTATGGAAATGTCTCTATTTTTATTATCTTTGGAACTACGTGTGCCCTGGCTAGTTTGTATCGGCTTTGTACAAAGCTTTGACCTTGATGTTATCCTTCTTTTTTCATACTTTTTTTTTTGACGAACTACACAGATTGGCCAGAGAAGCTGGCCTGACTGCTTCACCGGATTGAGAGGTGGCCTAGCTCTTAGGTCGCTTAGCTACTTGTGCTCAGTGTCGGAATATAATATTGTAATAAATTACCTCCATCATTGAGCATTCTTTCATACAATTTAGGAGTTCCGTAGATCGAAAGCCAAAATACAGGCCAAAAAAATTAATATGCGATTTAAACGAAACCAACCTCTTTCAATAAAAAAACAACTTGAATTACGACGCTATGAATGCACAAATATTAAATAACACAGACGAATTGACAACCTCCTTTTACGAAGTCGGTTAAAAAATTGTACACGGACGATATTTGAGTTTAGTCTAAAAAAACGATGTCAAAACTGTCCAAATACCCTCGTCTTGTCGGCTCACGGTCCACTGAAGTTAAGTGGTTGAACATTACATCTGTGCAGTTGCCGACAAGGTGCGAAACTAACTCGCCGACAAACAAATAAACAATCGAACCGAGCCCCGCCCACGCGGCACTCTTCAAACCGATGGAAAGTCTACTGTATAGGGCGACTTATTGCTCTTGATATAACATGCTCCAAATTAATATTATTCCTGTTAATTCCATAACAGACCTTTGTGAAGATAACATTAAAATTAAAATTTAAAATTTTAATATTTGTGTCATACCCAGGAGGAGTAAAAGTAATGACTGTAAATCATACAATCCTCGAGTACCCGTTGTCCTCAAATGGCCGCTATAAAATAACATTTGAAACGTATAAAATTCAAAAGTATATTTAGGAGTAACAACAAATCCGAGCCGGGAGCTACGACTGCCGAAAGAAAAATCTTTGTTCCTTTAATCGTTTTTCTTATTCGGAAATACAAATTCGGTTAGGCCAAACTCTCATCAAATCAATCTATTTTGTAAAATGTTATTTATTCATTTAATCTTTATTTGCACAAAATAAAAGTGTACAAAAAGCCGGACTTAATGCCGGAAGGCATTTTCTGCCAGTCTACCTTTTTTTTTTTTAAAAAAAAGTGGCCCTTTTCTCGGTGCATGATGAGGGGCTCCGGGATCTCACGTGGAACGCACCGGAGCCCCTCTGCACTGTGCTCAAGGAGAACACGTCCCGGGGGAGGTTACTCCCTCCTCCCCTGTGCCCTCGCAGCGCAAGCCGACACGGGCCAGCCCATGTCGCCTTCTTCCCGGGTCCACTTTGGTGGACGACGCAGGCCCCCACCCTTGTCGCCCAGTGAACCCGAGGCCCCTTTTAGTCGCCTTGTACGACAGACAGGGGATACCGTAGTCTTATTCTTGAGAGCCCAGAACTACAGGGCTGAAGTCTACCAGTCTACCTTACAAAGTCACGGGTGCAACCTTAGAGAAAAAAAAGTAAAATAAGACAAATATAAAAACCTATTATATATGTATTAACATAAATATATACATAAATACAAGCATATATAAGCATACCATATGGATTAATTAATAGCATAACCATAATTATTATAAGTAACAATAAATATATATAAACACACTAAATAGATGAAAATATAGCTCATTTAAGTATAGGTTTAAGAGAGAGCATTTGAAAATGATGTTGCTATTGATCTTTCTATAAATAAATTAAAAAAATCTCTGTACCCCTTTGGTTAGTTTAAAATAAGCGTATATTATTCAGGCAATACTAAATCAAAAATTCATAATTAATTTTAAAACGAATAGAATAAAGTGTACTAAAATAAAAAGCATAAGGATCAAGATTTTGTTATCGCTGTAATTTTTGCATTGCTTCATCATGGCATATCATTGCAAATTTACTTGTAGTTCGTATAGCAAATTATTTACTTGTCGGAAGCTTTCAGAACCAACATGGATTGGTAAATAATATTTTAAAACACCAAGAAGTTTTAAACACACAAAGAATATTCTGTACTGGATTCTCTGTGGAACAATTTTATAAAGTTTAAGTCGTGTGTAGAATACTGCTGTCACATTTCGGCAGGCGCTGCTAAATGCCATCTCGCAGCTTTGGGCTCGGTGGAAAGGCGAGCTATTTGGTGATGCAGTTGAAACCAATCAGTTTTGAGCACTGGCATAAGGTAGCTAGTCTTTCGGTTTTCTACAGATTGCATTTTGGAGAGTGTGCTCAGGAACTACATGATCTAATTCCCCCATCCCCGTTCCATCATCGGTCTTCAAGACGTACTGCAAGATTTCGTCCTTTAGTTGTGAACATCCCTCAAACCCGAACCAAGTGCTTTGCTTCATCTTTCATTATTCGTACAACAAGTGATTGAAATAGTTTTCCCGCGTCTGTCTTTTCTTCCGATTACAATGTGGGTAATTTCAAGAGTAGAATGAATAGGAATTTACTAAGCGCCTTACTATCCAGGACTGCATTTCCACTTAACATTAGGTGGGAACGGTCAAGCACTTGTTTAGAAATTATAAAAAAGAGCTCCCCAATAGTACGAAGGAAATCTTTGACCACTAAAGATTCCGATCGTTGGAGGATGCGGATTTAAAACTACTAAATACTACAATTGAAATATCTAGCGACATCTCTCTAAACACTGCTACGATAAACTGTCTATCCGAAGAGAGCGTTGGAATTTTTAATACGTGCGTAACATACACTACTCTCAACGAGTCCAACCTCAAAGCGGTTGTCACACGAAGGCGCTTTGAGGCTTTGCCGAAAACACGATTCCCATTGATGTCCATACTTAAATAACGATATCACAAATGCACTGTCAATTGAACAAATAAAGGCATTTGTAAGGTTGCCGACTTTGGCTTTGAAGTGTTCGCGGCGTTGTATCTTACACTCGCCCCGCCCTTTTTGCTTTTGTACTACGTCAGTATGAAATTGTTTATTATCTGTGGACATTTTTGACGTTCCGTATGTGATAGTCTGTAACTTTATATTCTGCTTCTTCTTGAGATGCCAGCTACTATCGTAGGTTGGCTATCATCACAGCTATTTAAATCTTTGACATAGCGGTATATTGAACCATGTCCGGAGATTCTTCAGCCGCGAAATACGTCTTCTACCACGTGGTCGTTTACTCTGGATTTTTCTTTAGTTAATGTGTTGGAGTAGGTCGTATTTGTTCAGCCCTGTAGTTTTGGGCTCTGAAGAATAAGACTACGGTATCCCCTGCCTGTCGTAGAAGGCGACTAAAAGGGGCCTCGGGTTCACTGGGCGACAACGGTGGGGGCCTTAGTCGTCCGCTAAAGTGGACCCGGGAAGAAGGGGAGGGAGTAACCTCCCCCCCCCCCAGGACGTGCTCTCCTTGAGCACAGTGCAGAGGGGCTCCGGTGCGTTCCACTGGAGATCCCGGAGCCCCTCGTCATGCACCGAGGAAAGGGCCACCGGGGAGGTTTTAGTGGGTAAAAACCCCACATAACCGCCGCTTTCCCCCTAGAAGGCGGGGTATCTTTTTGAAGATTTCCTCCCCGTTAACAAAAACAAAAAAGTTCGTATTTGTTATTGAGGTGAAACTTCTTTACGCTCACGTGACTTAGGGAGTAAGCTGATGAATTCGTGACGAGAGCATGAGAAAGTGACTTTTGGTATATTACTGTAGGGGCAACTCATAGAGGTGCGAGCACATTTTCTTACTCTCTTTCTCTCAGCGTCAATAACGTTTAATTATTTATATTTATTTGTGTGGTCTAAAGCACTTTTTTTACGCCTTATAGAACCAAAATACTGGAGCTTGTCTACATTTATATTAATAATCAAAACCCGAGGATCGTCCACTCATGTGTGTTCCAAATTGATTCCCGGACTCTGACCGTTGGGCTGGGACTCACGTTTGCTAAATCAATTGTGTCAAAATGAACTTTCAGGGACATCTTAGTCGAATTTGCTAGTTTTGCTAATGTTGCTTATTTAGTTGTGCCATTATGTGTTTCCAATGGCTTCGTACATAATGACGTCGTCCAAATATACCGATAAATTTCAATCAAATGGTAAAAAAAATCAAGTGAAAATAACGTGTCAAAAATTTAATTTGCAGATAACGTTTTTTGGCACAATGGCTACTGAATTGTAACCATTGGGCTCAGGCCTTCTCTGTAAGGAGAGCCATCCGGACCTAGCGCGGATTGGCAGACTTCAAATATCTAAGAAAATTGTCTGACATTAGGTTTTCCTTCGAACTTTTTCTTCACCACCAAAGCCCGTGGTAATTCATCACTTAAAAATTGCAACATACAAATTCATTAGTGCCGGGAATCGTACTCAGGTTGCTAGCGTACTATGCAACTTAAAGCGACCGCCAGGACGCTGAGCTACCACGGCTCTCGTCTCATGTGAAAAATATTACCATTTTAATAAAAAATGTACGGAACCCTACATTGACATACGTCCGTCTCGCACTAGTTGAGTTTAAAAACGTCAGCTCGAACGTAAATTAGGTTAAGAGAAGCCGACATTCGATTGACGTGGCGAATCTTTGTTTGGTCCACATTGTCGGCGTTTAGGAGGCTGTCAACAGGTGTCTAGGCACTTTGTGTAAGTGATGAACATTGTACACTATGTTTCATGTTAATACTCTCTTGGGGATATTTACAGTTCTAACTTTTATTTCTTAATACAAGTGTAGGGAAAATTAGCAGCATTTTACATTTATTTAGAGTATAAACAGTTAGTCCTTTTATATTTTTACTTATCTATTTAAAAATAATTTAAAAAATAACCTTTAAATTAAAAAATAATGAAATTAAAAAGCGGCCTTATCATTAAAAGCGATATCTTCCAGGCGTTTTCGCGACCTCTACAGTTTCACGGGGTTTTTGAGAGGTGGCACAGCTCTTAGGTCGCTTAGCCTGAACCTTTTAAGGAGTAACTAGGTGCTAGGGAGGTCCAAGAGGCGATCTCGGCTTAGGGGTGTTCATGCAAAAAATACATCGTAATGTTGTATCGATACTATGCGATAAATTGTAAAAATATATCGACATTTGCCATATATCTTATTATTTGTTTATATTTAAGTAATACAAAAAAACCACCGCACAGATTGTAAAATTGATTAAAGAAATACTAAGTAGAAGTGTAGTAGACGTACGATATTTGTTTACTGGATGAAATATATCGATAGTAGATTATTCGATTATATTAGATTCAAGCGATATATCGCGTTCCACGATTGGGTAGCTTTTATTGGTAAACTATCAAAAAAACGTCACTAGGGAAATGTTGGCGCTGGAAGAAGAAGCGGTCGAATAAACTACAACAACGCTCTTAATAACGGGTACCAGCGTTTCACGTTTCCTCGTATATTTCAAGAGATCCACAAAAACGAACGGCAACCGCTAACTACAAAAGCTTCGTTCCCAAACGGAGGACGGATGAGAAATATATAAAGCGTAGATAACAAATGACGTGTATCCGCCATAATTGGTGAAGTGAGGTGGAAACGCCGGGTGCTTGCCCCGGGGCAGGGGCGGCCGGTGACCGCGACAACTTAACACGTGTTATTAAAAAAATGAAAGTTGCAGTCTACATATATATTCATTATTAATATATATTCTGATTGAATTACGTTGGTCAGCCCACCTGGCTGTTTATAATTTCACCGGGTACGGGAATCTCTATATAGATTAACTAGGCCCAAGGCTCCCCGAGAAAAGATCTCGGCTTGGGCAGTTATTCTATTCGCGATAGCATTGCGATCTGAGAGTGGCCGGCATGGCCAAACCACGTCGGCCGCGAACCTCGAACCTTTTATAATAAATTTCTAACATTCCCCGAATGTCACACGATTTTTATGGCAATTTATTTACATATACAGCTATAAAACTCTGGAATAGCTTACCGAATGAGATTAGGGAGGCGTCGTCAACTACGAGTAATGTTTTTAAATCGCGTGTATCTGTATACTTTCTTCTCAAGCAATGAACATTACAAACTGTTATATATACTATCGTTTATTTATCTATGTAATATATATAAATATTTTTTTAGCGGCCTGCTCTTAACCACCAAAGGTTAGCTGGAAGAAAATGCTTAAAAGTAGATGTATTTTAGTGCAATAAAGGATTTATCTATCTATCAAACCACGACTAGTTCTTCCCACTGTTGGGCACAGGCCTTTTCTGTAAACATAGCGCGTCACGCAAACTTAGTGACGATTGGCACATATCTTCGATTGTTTTTTAAGACATGTAGGTTTCCTCACGATGTTTTGCTTCACCGCCGCAATGCGATTTAGCCAGAATGTTCGTGTGTTATATTTTGGCCCGTGTCACATGAGTGTTTATATTTTTTTTTATTTCGTAGCGGCAGATGTGCGATAAAAGGACAATATCTCATAAGTTATTGTGTTATGTGGCCGCATGTGACACCCCGCCGGTGTCAACCCTGCGGTGTTCAACACTTCAACGCGTAACCATAAATGGCCCCGGGAACATTTGGCGCCAATTGTCTCTAATATACTAAGAATATTGATTATATAATATACAACTACACTTACATTCGCCTTTTTATATTACCTTATTAATAGAAAGTCCTCGTCAAATATATATATATATATAAACTGACGGAATTAACATATTTAAAAATAAACAAAAACAATTTTAAATATGTCCATTCCGTCTGTTTAACTCTAGTTGTAGACCTCTTAAATACCTAAAAATGGTTTTATGTTTTTTATTCATAAATATATCTACTTTGAAAGATTTCTTAGTTGTTCGTTTTTTTTATGGGGTATACACTAGTGCTTGACCACTTGGTCTTCCTTATAAATAAAATAAGAAGAAATGTGAGAACACTGTTAGGTTTTATATCAACAGCCCTGTAGTTCTGGGCTCTCAAGAATAAGAGTACGATATCCCCTGCCTGTCGTAGAAGGCGACTAAAAGGGGCCTCGGGTTCACTGGGCCACATGCGTGGCCTTTGTCGACCGCCAAGGTGGACCCGGGAAGAAGACAATATCGGCTGGCCCGTGTCGCCTTGCGCTGCGAGGGCACAGGGGGAGGGATAACCTCTGTGTGTGTGTGCTCTCCTTGAGCACAGTGCAGAGGGGCTCCGGTACGTTCCACTGGAGATCCCGGAGCCCCTCACTATGCACCGAGGAAGTGCCACCGGGGAGGTTTTAGTGGGTAAAAACCCCACATAACCGCCGCCTTCCCCCCAGAAGGTATCTTTTTGAAGATTTCCTCCTCGTTAACAAATTTAATTTCCTCGCAAATATTTTAATCATGTTAACACCAACAATAGATTGACACATTCAAATTTTGTAAGCGTTGATCTTCGAAAGGAGAAAACAATAATAAACACTCCAAATACTTGAAGAAATCCGATTACAAAACGAAGCCCGTAAACATTTGAGTCTCCCAAATCGAAGTGTCAACCGCTTAAGCCGACATAATGCATTTAAAATCCCTACCCAATTTAGCGAATGCAATACCGAAAAAAATCTCCATAGATTCCATTGTAACGTAATACAAACACAAACAATGCACTTACTTATTCTCTATTACAATCACATAGAGTACAAATTCGTGTAAAATAGAGGTAAAGTCGATCCTTTCAAAACCGTTGACTTTTGCCATTGAGCTCTCATTGTGTTCGTAACCACAAAAGCTAATGCACTCGTATTCTTTTCAACATTGTCATCTATACTAAGTACTCGGTTCGCCAAAATTGTTATTACCTTGAAACAAATATACTTACATCCTTGTCTTGTTACACTTATCGTTGTGTTTTCAACGTGACGTAGTTTGTTGTTGTCACGATGTAAATTTGTTGTACGCTGTAATTGAATATTTGACTATTAGTAAGTATGTGTGACGAGGCAAGGTACGGCGTGTCGAATGCCGTAGACATTTCAATTTTAACACAGCTTGATATATCTTTTAAAGAAAGTTTTATCTATTTTTAGAAAGTGTACCATAACAGTGATGGCCTATTAGTTTATTAAATCGACTAATGCGGGTTCGAATTGGGAGTCGACTTGTATCGGAATTACTGTTTTTATCGGTTTTTAAGAAAACACTTAATAAAAATGTAATAGGCTCTCGATACCTCATTTCTTTTGTTTTTGTTCATAGAACGATCTGATTACTTAACAGAATTAATCATAGCCTAATCAAACTTTCATCAAACTACCATTGAGTACAAACTTTCTAATAAAAAAAGAATTATCGAAATCGTTTGGCGTGATATTGAGTTATTCGTCCATTTGTCACGCACATAGTTTAAGACTTATTTGGTTTTATCACGGCTCCCATTGTCAGAATTGCACCAGCTTTTAAATAAAAAAAAAATCATCAAAATGAATTCACCCAGTCGAAAGTCATGACGTAACACACATAAAAAACATACAAACGGAGTACCTCCTCCTTTTTTGAAGTTGGTTGAAAACTAGTTAGCACAGTGTCATGTACTTTAAATAATGAAACATATGTGAATAAATACATTGTGGTGATAGAAATCAATGGTGCACAATTCTCACATCTGTTCCGCCACACCCATTCGTTTACCGTCGACATCATATCGACGCCCCTTTTGGTACTTCAGCTTAAATAATGTTTCGCTGTATTAAAAAAAAGTATGCTCTCACGTTTTGTAACTCAATAGAACTTACAGACAGACGTAACTTTCGATATCTGTGATATTTTTTTAAAATGTATATACAACATTAAAAGCAGGACGCATTTCCCGGCACTCCAATCTCAACGACATCATCCGTCGGGATCTTTCCACCGCTAATGTTCCATCAACTTTGAAGCCAAATGGACTCTTGGGTAGTGATGGTAAAAGATCAGACGGTATGACTCTTATACTCTGGAAGATGGGACGGCCTTTAGTATATGATGCGACATGCATGATGCGACACACTTTAGCACCGTCACATCTTCCAGAATCTTCTGTTGAGGGTGGTGTGGCCGCTGCAACTGCAGAAAACCTCAAGCGGCGCTAATATAGCAACCTCCATAAAGGTTTCATATTTGAGCCATTTGTGGCAGAAACGTTGGGTCCATGGAGTCTTAGTGCACACCACTTTTTAATGCGATAGCTAGGTCGGCTTATACCTTGCACAAGACAAAGCATTGCCATACGTGGCAATGCTACCAGCCTCCTGGGCACGCTGCCAAGCGACGACGGCTTGACACAGTCATATTTAACACCCTACCGATTTTGACGGGTCTTTAACTGGCTGATATAATAAGTAGTAACTTAGGCTTCTTTTATTTTAGAAAAAATTAATGAAATAGTTTTTAATAAACGTATGGATGGACACAAATTTGTTTCTAGAAAGGTTTTAAGTCGGTCTGTGATTATCTCTAATACACACATACGTACAAATACTATTACATAAAGCTTATAATATGTTTTTTTATCTCAATATTGACCCCTACTGGGATGATATGTTAACGACCTCGGACCTCGACTACGCTTATTTTAAACGCGATTGGGGTCAAACGTTTGCCTTGAATGAATTGAGAATTTCGCGTACGCATATCATCCGGCTAAATTGGACTATTAGTTAATTGACTGTGTCATAACTTCCTGACAACGTAAATTTACATTTTTGTAAATATTAGAGAGCCGTGGTAGCTCAGTGTGCGGGCGGTCGCCAAAACGCTAGCAACGGCGACACCAATGAATTGCTTGTTGCAATTGTGCTGATTACCTCTCATTGACGAAGTAAAACATCGTGAAGAAACTAAAGTGTTAGAAAATTTTCAAGATATGAAAAGTTTGTCGATCAGCACTAGGTCTGCGTGGCGGACTGTGCCCTTGTACTCCCTATACAGAGGAGATCGGTTCCCAGCAGTGGGACATATATGTATAAAAGTTGAAATCTTAACCTTAAATAATAGTTTAAAACTTTCTACAGTTGATGGTTAATGCTTTTATTGAGTTATAGAAAATATCTTAAGAATGTTTTTGCCTCTATATGTTTATATATGTGTATGTTTTATTCTTTTAAAATAAATTTATACGTGAAAATAAAAAACGCGATATTTTAAGTTATCCATTTTGTAAACTGAGTGACGCAAAGAAAAAACCAAAGATGGAAAAAACATATCAATTATCGGTTTTATAATATAAATTATACAACATAGCTGTATAAATTAGAAATTGGAATTCCTAACCAAAGAGGAGATATTTGAGATCAAATTGGCCAGTCCGACAAAACGCCAATTTCAAATTTAAGGACCTAATACTATCTACTAGTACAAGCCTGCTAGTATTAGAGAACTTTTCCCTCAGAGCTGACACAAATCATATGTCAGCCTATGGAGGATAGCTTTTTATCCTGATTCTATTATATTTAGACCTTAGTATCGTAAACGAAATGTTAGGTTTTATTTTCTGTCCGAGAGCAAAAACAGCATAATAAGAAAAAACACTGCGATAAAACAACAATATTTACCATTATAGAACTTAAAACATGATCCTGCCATCTTGTATCTGTTTAAGAGAACTACTGCAAGTCTAACCATTTCAAACTTATCTCCTCCACCCAATAGATGTCGTTCATATAAAAAAGGATATTTATCCTGTTTTCAGATTCGACGTGGGGACTTATGGAAAGTCTAATCAGAAAAGGTACTATAAGAATTATAAAGTTAATAACAATTATGAACGTACGTAATTATTCTCAAAGCCCTAAAGCCATACCATCCAAACAAGTATTTGCTTAATGAATGGGTCGGCTCGCAAGCGACTTCTCTTTGGCTGTTACAGCTGCTAATTCCCATGGTTAGTGTATCTGGTAACTAAACTGCAGCCCATATTTAAGTAAAGTCTTCTACAGTTATTTTTTTTTTACTTATTGTCACAAAGTAAGACGCTAAATTTTTAATAAGAATTTCTAATAAGATTTCTAAACAAAAACTTAAGTGTTGCGTTGGCCTACATTAACTTATCTATATAAATATGTTTGTATAGATAAACGAAAACGAAAATAGTACATTATACTATTACATATAATTAAATAAGAAAATACAGAAACAGTGTCAAGTGTTCTATCGATTTCCGTTGCTACGAGATTACGTCAACCGCGCTACGAGTACCGTAGAGCATGCGTAGCGGTACTTTATGACGTAGGCACATCGTAGAGATACAGAATGACGTAGAGGTGCTACACCCTATTTATTATATAAATATATGAAAAGATAAAGAGATTTTAAACATGATGGTAAGAGATCCCACTGCCCATCACACAAGACCGTAGATGTTCAAGGACGGCGATGTTTCAGACGGTTCCGTCAGATTATGTTGTAGCAACACCTTTTCCACATTTTACAACACCGAGAATAGATAGGCTATTAAGAAATTCAATAGAAACCAGCGATAGATGGTTCAAAAACTAGGCTTTCTGACATTACAGATATATTAATTAAGGCGTATCTTTGAATTAATTAATGATTCTAATATTTTATGGTTGTTTATAGTTCTTGTTTCAATTTAATATTAAATTGAAATAAGAACTGTGCGAATAGAAAATCCATAGAAAGGAGGTTACTTAACTCGTTTCTAATTTTTTGGTTTAATTCGTTAACCTTTGAAAAAATGGGAGTAAATAAATAAAATAAAGTAACTTCAGCGGTACAGTGAAAAATCTCTTGCAATTACTGTCACAAGTGTTCTGACGACGCCATGTCTCTATTTTCCGTCAATGCTGTAACATTTTTATTCACTAACTTACAGTCATACTAAAAATTCTAATCGAAACCTTTTAATTGAAGCAATAAAGTCGAATTTAACCGCAAACGCGAGCCAATATTCTGCGTTTTAGATTAACAAGCCAAAATAAACTTTAAGTTCATAAATATAGATACCATTATTAACTAATGCAAATGTTGATTATTTGTGCGTGGAAAGGCGCGCAGCCGCGAGCTTCTCGTTCTGGTCACCAGTCGGCTTGGTGGCGCCACTGGGCACGGTCGTGTTTTAAGCCACTTGCAAATTCCGGGACACTCCATTCGCTTATCCTAAGTCAATTGTGCGTATTTAAAAAGGACCCTTCAGTCAACTATTGCCTTCCAAATATAAAACCAGCTCCTCCATTACTCGTAAACGAATGTAGAATTTTTTTTTTACGTCTGTATTAAATTAATTTATTCTTTACCACTCAAGGGCTGGTTCGTAGTAAAGTACTTTTTAGTCATAATTTTAACTATGCGCGAGGGTATTTTATGAGAGGTGGGCCTGACAGGGGTGCCAAACATTTTCCCTCAGCGTGTGTAAGTTACGTAACGTCACCGGGGAAAATCGATATCCTGGGCGTATAAATAGCGACCTACGATTGAGAACAGCTGGCCGGTCGCCAGACAAAATGCAGCCTGCGGTGAGTTACATCAGTTGTTTATTTTATATCGTCTCTATCTGTAATAACTTATTTTGCTTAGAACTGGCGAATTAGGCGTCGTTGATATTTCAAAAGTATTTATTATTATTTTTACTATTTCTACTAAACATATACTTAGAAAAACTTTATTGCTAAAACCCTTGCTAAAATTTATGCCATGTGTTTAGGTATGTGCTTACCCTGCAACACATATTCGATCTAAAAAATTCTGTAAAAATAAAGGTAACGTTTCCTAAATCTTTCTAATCCGTAAGAGTTAAAATGAAGATTTATTTTATTTCACACTCTTTTGAAATAAATCTGTTTATTTATTAGATTATTAGATGATTAAATAAATTAAATTGATTAACTTTAAATAAAATTAATGAAATTGTTAAATAAATTATTATTTTTTTAATTTATTTACTATAAATACAATTTTACAATAAAGGAAATATACATATAACGCTATATAAACCGCAATGGGCTAGTAACTTTTAAAGTATCAGTTCTACAAATTATTTATCACAAAAATAACAATTACATAATATTTCTATGTATGTTATCTTGAAATTTAATACAAAATTATTATTAACTTTGCGTCTTTATCTAGTTTTGATAACCTCGGTGACACGGTATTTAACGTTTTTGAATCAAATTCAAATCGTATTATAGCTGTATGTTAAATACAAATGGGATAAACAGATATAGTAACATCCATCCACTTACCAGTAAACTTATTGTTATGTCTACTATGTCCGACGCGTAGTCTGGGTGAAAAGTCCAGTTTACAGGAGTAATGATCGATCAGAAGAACTCGACTTTGGAGGTCTCCCAATGGGGTTTCACCTGACTCCGACTTGCCGGATGCCCCCGATTAATGACCGTCTTGAGCTCCTTAGGTCAAGATCTTTCTTTCAATCTAAATTTCGGCCGCTACATTGAGTCTATTGTAAAAACTACTGCCAATACATTATCGTCGGAGCAGCTATTGAATCTTTACAGAGCCCAAGTTTGCTCCTACATGGAAAACTGTTCCTATCTCTGGGATGGGTCTGCTATATATCAAAATGGTCTTTGGTCTCGTTGAAGTGCCTAGCGAAGAGGATTATAGACCTTGTTAGGGCAATCCTTCAGAGCCAGGTTTTTCATCGGTTGCATTTCTTTTTTCCATCACCGAACGACTAGACGCGGCGAGCGGTTCCACTCTTACGTCGTAGACATTCCTAGACATCCGAAGCGGTTTGCCTCCACCTTCCTTATGCGGACGGCTAAGGAGTGGAACTCTCTACCGACGTCAGGCTTTCCGTTACGATATATTTACGTCTAATGTGAACAGATACCTTATAGGCTCACGTGTTCCATCGTAGGCTTCATCTTCGCCTTCCATCAAGCGAGATAGAAGCCAAACGAAAGCCTATTTTGTATAATAAAAAGAAAGTGATAATTATTCAAGTATTAAATTTATTAATTAATAATAAATCATTTTTGTCCGCAAACTGTAATAGGCCGTCGTTAATAGCAATGTAAATCGATCCAATCTTGGATTTTCCTACATTTTTGTTATACTTAACCTCTCAAATTTCCTAATGAAATAAATACAGACTTATCCATTTTTATTAAAAATCTACCCCTATTGTTGTAGGTTACTAATGTCTCAATATAAGTTAAAATCCAGTCCGCCACTATTGCGAAAATTTTAAGCATACACCAATCATTAGTGGGCATGTAGCTTTTCTTTAAAGGATGTAGGCAACTACGCCGTAGAGACATTATGTATGCTACGAAGATTTATCAGTTTACGTTTCTTTAACTCTTACGTCTTTTTAACCCTAACTGGGCATATCGAGGTATCGATCGCTGTCCATCGATACGCACTGAGCACCAATTTTAATATTTTTGAGGAGAAACAAATTAATAGACGAAACCTTTTTGGTGCAAACTACGATTTAATTTCCTGACCAATTATATCGTCGAGCGAACCGCTTTTTTTTTCTTTTTTGGTGACTTTTGTCAGCATTTTGTCTCATGTTAGCCCCATCATGCACTAACCTAAGTACACGCACATCGGTTGCATGAAGCGCCAGCTTCCACCAGCTTCCTCGCTCCCTCTGAGGACGGGTCAGACAGCACTTTAAAAAGGAACCCTCATGTTGCTCCCTTAATTAAGGCCATCGAACCGCTTGGATACTGGGCTATTGCTATTAAATAGATTAATATAATAAAGAAAAGATGTTTCGACTTCCACCGATACTGCCACTCCTATAAAAAATTTTCTTCTCATTTGTTTGTCTACCTTCATTATTTTAAAGAACATTACAAATTTAATCCTTTCGACATGCCTAAACAACTGTAGGCACGTATTAACCGGTCAAATTATTACGTAATAACACGACCTATGACGCATTAGCGAGGGTCAAACTCCAGCTAAGCTGTAGTCGTATGTCATTTTAAGCTATTATTTCGTTAGAGTTCTAATGACTTTCAGGGGAGGTGGTATTTCATATTGGTATGATGTTCTGCTGTGGTGGTAAACTTAGACAACTTATTAATTG
This sequence comes from Meandrusa payeni, assembly GCA_029286785.1. Lineage (NCBI taxonomy): Eukaryota > Metazoa > Arthropoda > Insecta > Lepidoptera > Papilionidae > Meandrusa > Meandrusa payeni. The sequence continues at coordinate 1,892,710 of JAGSMX010000023.1, forward strand.
TTCAGGTAGCGATGCGATCCACTTTATAGTCGGTAATATTTGTACAAGTATGGAAGGAACTCTGTAAGGCGTATTCCAATGGAGACGCCAAAACTTTTCTACTACTTGTAACTGTATATGTCATTTGTCCACGTTTGTATTGTTCCTTTTATTACCCTCTTACTACACAAATAGCATAGCATGGATGAGGGAAATTTGTCGTGAAAGAAAATGGTGTGACTACACCAATATATTTAAAAGTAAAAACAACTACCGACTTCAAATTGAATCCACTAAACCTTCCGCGAATGCCATCAGCCGTTATGAGCGGGGTGCCCCGGATCTGTCAGCGACAGGACACCCCAACTACCGGCCGGTCCCGGCAAAGACCGGACTTCATCCTCAAAGGGGACTTCTCCGGCACTAATTGAATCCAACGTTAAACGCTATTAAGCGCGAATGCCCTCTTTGTATTTCCGAATTATAGTACCAGTATAACGATAATTAATCGGAACCTAAGCAAACACTCATCAAAATACACTCGAAGCCTTTCCAATAAAAATGAATCATCGAAAACGGTTGGCGTGATATTGAATTATACATGTATTAATTGACATGCTTAATGCAAAGCCGTGAGCAAAAATAAAGGGTCGGCTATGAAAGTGTTGCCACCACGTGGCGACACTAAGTAGTACAATTTAAATAAAAATAAAATTTAATGAAAAATACTGTATTAACCAAGTTCACGTGAGATATCCTTTTTCGTTTAACTTTATATTTTTGAATGAAATATAAATAAATTATTAAAAATATTTTATTTTATTTGAAGCATATTTAAATGTCTATCATGCACAACTTAAACTTTCTTAAACGACCCTTTATTTTTGCTGACGAGTGTAGGAGTATAAGACTAAAATGGGTTTTCTCATGAATGCCATTGTTATGACCGCTCCAAATTGAAAAGGGATGGGAAGCAAGAATTAAAAATACTAAAATACTCATCAAAATTGGTTCACCGGTAGAATCTAGTACATAGACACTATCTATCTTTATAAATATATATATATATATATATTTTTATACGGTATTTGTATATATATATATATATATATATATATATATATATGTATATTGTTGGTTTGTATTAAAATACATATCATCACAGACCCACTAAAATATTTTTAGACGAAAGTTTCTGTCCATACAAAGGTTGTCTGGAAGAGATCGCTCTTAGCGATAAGACCGCCCATTGCGCATGCAATGACCTTGTCTAATGTAAAAATTGTATTTACTATTTCTGTGATGTATTTTGTTTTTAATTGTTGCGCAATAAAGAATATTCATTCATTCATTCACCCAGCCGAAAGTTCTGACGTAACACACATAAAATGGCTCCGGTGATTTGGGCATGCAGAAATGATAAATGAAGTCGAGGGAATGTCCCATTATATAAATACATACTCCCGAAAAACAATACTTGGGTCGATCAGTTTGAAAGGCATAAATGTATTTGTAAAAACTCCACTTCAACTGAAGTATTACAATTTATTAGAGACATTGTTCCTTGAACAATACGTCTGCATGGTTAAAGCCTATTACATGGCGTAATAAGCTCGCAGTTAAGTGAGGTCGCAGTCATGCCTAGACATTGTATACATGCCTTTTACAACGTTCAATAAACTATAGCTAAACCGGTGTAGTTAAATTAACGTACCGTCTACCTCCGAAATCTACCGTATCCACCCCGGTATCATTATAAATTGATTAATCAAATGTCGAATTGGATAAGAAACAATAGAATGGCGTGGCAATCGACAATAATGAATTTGTAAAAGAAAACTTGTATTTCATCTCCTGTCATGTATGGGTCGTAATGAGTTCGATGATATATGTACGATACATTTCTATGCTTAAGGAGCCTATTCGTAATCGAACTGAACGTATAAATTTACATAAAATTAAAATAAAACAAAAAATACAAATTAAATTTTCTTTGCCCTGTATTATTTCCTTATTCCGTCGGCATGGGAGTTCATGGAGACGGAACGGAAGTTCATCTGTTCATTATCTACTACTCTAATCATTATACATAGTAACTCTCAATTCGGTGAAGCTGTCAAGGCCAACTTCTCTGGCCAATCTATATAGTTCGTCAAAAAAAAATCTAATCATTATTTAATTTTACATGACGACACATTACATTTCGTTATATACATACATACCTTTTTAATAAATTTTATATATTTATGTTCATCTTATTTCTATAAATAATAGGTATGTAGTAGTTATGTCTTTATATATTTCACTATGTTAAAAGTACAACGCGGATAACAGAGGGCGCTGCCCTGATTTTGTGCGTGATATCGTCGGACTCGTAGCGAGACATAGTGTCTGGCAAAGACAGCGAATAAACTTAAGCAGATAGATTCGTTACGGCTGACGCTGAGGGATTAGCCTCGACGTAAAAATAGTTACTCCTAAAAAATCCGTCTTAAACGGTACCCACGACCAGGGGAGCAGTCGCCTCCTGCGCTGATTAACCCGAGTAATGGGGTCGATATCCCGAGGCCCGTACCTGCGAGGTTCCCTTGAATTTAGTAGACGACCCATGATGATGATGATGATGATGAATAAATTTAAGTTAAAACTGAGCTACTTTTTCATTGTAAAGAACCCAGTGCTACTTAACAAACCCACCGTTGTGTGACAGTTTACTTGCTGCCTTCAGGAAAGAGTGCAACGTACAAAAGTGATCGTACACACTATAACGTTTCCTCGCTCGTACAATTTATGTTACCATGTACCTATGAATAAAATAGGTGAACGTTCCTTTGTTTTCCGTTCGACGGCCGATGGAGTGGTGTTACGTAGAGAGCGCTTATGCATAATAATGTCCTCTTAGTGCCTTCACGTGAATTCTAAAACGCTTTTCAAACATATCCTTATTGAAAGGATGATGTATTTAAAAAAATCAAAGGCACAATCTATATATTTGTATACAGTAAAGAGAGTATAAGGGCATAGTCCACCACGCGGCTCTAGTGCAAATTGGCAGACTTCACATGTCTTAGAAAAATTCTAATGCATGTAGGCTTCCTTACGATGTTTTCCTTCACCACCGAGCGCGTGGTAAATCCGACAAATTCACTGGCGACGGCACAGATCGGATCCAACTTAGGTTGCTACCGTACTACGCAACATGAGACAGCCGCCGGACACTGAGCTACCACGGCTCTTATATATAATTAATGCTATAGTAAATTAAAACTAGCTAAATAATTAACCTAATAGTTTAAGGTACTGTCTGGGAAACGTATGGTAGAAGGATGGAATCCACCATTGACATGAACAATCCTCATTTCCTCATCAGAAAAGATTGTTATAAAATATTGTTAGAATTAGTCGTTACAAATAGTAGACAACTATAATGTCTTCAAAATAAATTTGAAGGAAAGATATTACGCATTGGGGACATTCGCTGTTCGTTTCCTGTTTGCGTTTCAATTCAACTGTCACAGCAATATATGAAATTCATTGGAATGTTAGTGGCGCCATCTGTCAGTACCAACTCAGAAACCTTCGTAGGCTCATGCACAACACTTTGCTGAAGATTATCACATGTTCAAATGCATAGTTCACGATTATATGAAGGACATACAGACAAAAAATCATATTTGAATACATAGATTGATAGTAGTTAGGTAACTTTCTTGCACGCACTATCAACCTGTGGAATCAAATGTCACCAGCGGTGTCTCTACCTACACCTTTGGAACGATGGTGTGATGATTTCTTTTTATTACCTTTGAACATCCGCCAGTTACAAATTTCAACTGGTGATTTCTTTCTATGCTTTAATCCGAAACTCTATCTAAATCATAGATTCTATTTGAAGATAATATATTCAGATCTCACCTTTGAGCACTGGTATAATGGAAGGTAAAATTGAATTACTCAACCACCGCTTTAACCTATTTATACAATTAAAATAATCCCGTGCGCTTCCGCCACTCACCCTGTTTCCGGTTTCATTAAATCTTTAGTCGTTAATTTCCCTCAGTGCTCTAAGCGTTTGATCTTTTACAATGCTAATTACACGTACCCTCTTATGTTAGCTCATTACAACTTTGTTCAACATGCAAATGTTCCGTATCAATTAGCGGAATTTATTTATTTCAATTATCAATTCTTTATTTGCAAAAAGCTTAAAAGAAAAAGAAATCTAGATACATAGACATAGACATTTATTTATTGGCATTACAATACAAAAACACATCACAAACTGAATATAACACACATTAAAAAAGAATGAAAAATAGACAAAACACAGTTAAAGTTACACGGACAAATAAGTATAGTTGAATAGGGACAGTAAATGTCAAACTATTTCTTGTTTAAGAAAAGTTTCCAGAGCAACTGTTTGAAAATGGCTTTGTTACTGTGTGTTTAAATTAACCGACTTCAAAAAAGGAGGATGTTTTTAATAGCGACATCATTTATAAACAGATTTTATTTTTTTTGTTTTAAGGGTTCAGTTTGTTTGCTGGTGGCATAATTCCTTTGGTTCTGAAGATACATTAGGCAACTTAAATTAGTAGAATTTAGAATTTCCTTTGAAATCGGTTGAAAATAATATTAATTCCTCCTTTAACTAGTATCGTGTGACCTAATAAGCTTGTTGATTAACGAATAGTGAATCTGTCTCCGTCTACCCAATAGGATTTAAATGGATTTAAGAGCTTGTTTCGATTTTATTTTTTAGGCTATAAGTTAATAAGCAGCCCTGTAGTTATGGGCTCTCAAGAAGAAGACTACGGTATCCCCTGTCAGTCGTAGAAGGCGACTAAAAGGGGCCTCGGTTTTCCTGGGAGACATGGGTGGGGCCTTTGTCGTTTGCCTAGGTGGACCCGGGAAGAAGGCGACATCGGCAGGCCCGTGTCGCCTTGCACTGCGAGGGCACATGGGGGAGGAAGACGTGCTCTCCTTGAGCAGAGTGCAGAGGCGCTCCGGTGCGTTCCACTGGAGATCCCGGATTCACCATACACCTAAGAAGGGCCGCCGGGGAGGTCTTATTGGGTAAAAACCTCACAAAACCGCCGCCTTCGCCCCATAAGGCGGGGTATCTTGTTAAAGATTTCTTCCCCGTGAACAAAAAAAAATTGTTAATGGGTGTGGTTAGATTATCAAAATTCCTCGATATAATTTATAAACTTTAATTGTAAGTGTAAACTTTGGTTACGGTTCACTTGTATGGGTCATCGTTAACTCCGACGGATTCATATACAAATTTATCTGGGGCAAACTTTTAACGATATGCATAAAGGCGGTCGAGATACTTTACGATATCATATTTTGTTTAGTATCATACCTCAGAACTCTTAACTGGGTGAATGGATTTTGATGATTCTTTGTTTTTAGGATTCTAGATTTTTTATTTGATAGCTGATGCCTTCCTAATACTGCCAATGGCACCCATGAGAAAACCATATAAGTCTTAGATTTGCATTAAATATGTACGCGATTAATGGACGAATAACTCAATATCGCGTCTCCCGGTGCCAATAACAAGGTCCACCTTTGCACAACGCCACTATATCTCTATTGCACCACGTATATATAATAAAATCCCATTCGACCTTAAATATCTCACAAGGCTTAACAGTCGTAAGTTCAAGGGATTGTTATTAAAATGGTTGCAGAATCAGGACTACACCCAAATTGAAAATATATTATTAACCTCATGATAACCACACACTCACTCACACAAACACACACACACACTACACATTCGCATAACTTCTCAACTATGACTGTAGTTCTTTCCCTTTTTTTTCCTTTTGCACACATTTTTGTTTTTTTTCATATATTTTTAATTATTAATCATCGTATAATTTACTTAACTTATATTAAAAACTTATTGTACGCAGGACTAACTGTTTGTGACTCTGGAAGGCACTGTCTCCTGAGATACAGGTACACTGTACCTAGTTCAGGAAACAGAGCTCCTGTATATGTAACATGTTTGTTTTTGTGATATTAATAAAGTTAATAAAGTTAAAGTTAATATCACGTCAGCCGATCTCGATTAATATTTTTTTATTGGAAAGGATGTATTTCAAGGGTAGTTTGATGAGAATTTGGTTAGGTTCTGATTAATTCTATTACGTAATATTCTTACCATAATTCGGAAATACAAAGACAGCGGCCGCGCGTAATAGTTTCACTTTTCTATTTGAAATCGTTTTTTGTTTTTACTCATAAATATATTCTATAAGTACAAATAAATTAGGAGTGTTAAAAGCTGTGACGCCAATATTTTGGCAGCGCTCTACACTTGGGCGGGGAACTAGGACATTGGACTAAGACAGAGGGCGGGCGGCGCCTTCGTGTCTGAAACGAGACATGCTTTCTCACTGATTATTGAGGGCAGACACGTGATGACGTCACACTTATAAGTTTACAACCTTGCCCGTACAAGTAAATTGAAAAATAACTTACGAATGCTTAAATTCTTGTACAATTTTCATTATTGTTAACAAGAAACTAGTTAAGGAGTTTTTATCTAGTCTTAGATTGTTCTAAATCTAGCAAAATTTATTTATTTATGTATTGAACACCAACACAATGAACATTTTCACTATAAAAAATGTAATAGTTGCACGGTTATGCCATCGCTTTTATAGCTGATAACAATGTGTTTTTAAGTGCATGCAATGAATAAATAACTAGTGAAAGCAACGCCTTAATGAGTATGAGTGTTTGATACAGGATGTTCCTAATGTTCTTGTCTGTTTTGTATGATTATATATTATAAAAAATATTTTTTTAAAATAATTTTAATGTTTTTGACAAAATTCGCAACGAATTTGTGCGAGGAAGCCTGGGTGTACGCGACATTGCCGACAAGATGCAGGAGAGTAGGCTGCGATGGTATGGACACGTTAAGAGGAGGCCCCCCGACTACGTAGGGAACCTCGTCGAAGATCCAGAGGACGACCCAAGACGAGTGTGGGGTCGAGAGACATGAAGGAGTGCAACATCACCAAAGACGATGTCAGGACAGAGCGAAGTAGAAAGCGAAAATCCGGAAAGCTGATTCTACCACCATGTGGAACCAATAGCGACGAAGAAAGAGAGAGAGTTTTAATGTTTTTGTTAATAATGTCTTTTTTTGAAAGTAACATGAAAACTTTGCTCGTAGTTTTTCAATCGCAACCCAATCATTCCTTTACTTTTGTATTACTTTTTTCTTTCCATCTTATACTTTCAATATTCATGAACATTTGTATGTTATATGTATTGTAATGAGTGTGTCAGGCGATTATTACTGCAAACCGTATACTCCAACGTTCACCCAGTCGGAGGGAGGGTAGACAAAAGTCAAGGTTCTCGATAAGACAGGACGGCTCCGGGTTACGTCACAGACGCCTGGAGTGCGGCTCCATACATTAATCTTCTTTATTGTTTACAATATAGTAGTTAAATAGATTGCCTAAGACCTTAGCGTAATACGTCGTAATCGATATATAATATAACTACGTAGTACTTTTATGGTTTCGTTGAATTTTTCACTGACTTTAAATGCTATTAACTCAGGAATTACTTTATCTATTTCCCCCATCCCTATTCCACCATCGGACTTCAGGACGCACTGGTTTGTTATGAATATTTCTCAAACTCGAACGTAACGCTTTTCTTCGTCTTTCATTATTCTTACAGCTAAGGACTGAGGCGTTCAAACTAACGCCTCTGTCTTTCCCTCCGCGATTACAATGTGAATTTATTTAGCTAGTGCGCGTTACTCCATCATCCGATCATGATGGCGTGGTCTGACCTGGATAAGAGTGGCCGAGGATCGTGCTCAGTGGCATGCTTTTGGAGCTGTGGACTGTTGCAGACTGATGATGATCTTCTGACGCTACATTTTAATAATATTTTTTTCACAAATATTACTAACATTGCAACTAACGTACATTTATAGATATAAATAAAAATATTATAATAATAAAATATACATGATATAATACAACCAAACTAAAAAGAGAAATATTTACAATACAATAGCTATTTTTTTAAATATTTACAAAAAATATAACTGTGCCGAACCGTCATCGCTTGGCAGCGTGCCCTGAAGGCTGGTAGCATTGTCACGTTGTATGGCAATGCTTAATCTCTATGCAAGGTATAAGCCAGCCCTCTGGTCACCAGATATGTCGACCAACCTCATTACTCTCATTGAAAAGTCTGTATACACTAGGACCTAAAGTTTCTACCCCAAACGGCTCAAATATGAAACCCTTAACGAGGCTGCTATATTTGCGCCGCATGACGCCGCTCAGGATTCTGGGAGATGTGACGGTGCTAAAATATCGACGCATGTGGCAACCCATACTAAAGGCCGTCCCATCTTCCAGGGTATAAGAGTCGTACTGTCTGGTCTCACTACGCACTAGGCCAGTTGGCTATAACATTGCAACTAAGTTTGTGCTAAGCTATGATTGGCGTTAATAATCCAATTGATTTGTACCTGCGACCTCACATTTCGCAGACCGTTTCCTGAACCATTAAGCTATTGACGATTCTGATATAACTGTAATACATTTCTTTCTTTTGAAATTGTATTCACAAGATTTGCGCGCAATCGTCGAAATGTTTCCAATTTGATTCCGTCCCGGGGCTCGTCTAAAAATAGTCCCCCGGAGACCGGGGGGCGTTTGATAAGGTCGACGCGGCTTCTCGGAGTTCCGGAACAACCCCTGAAGATAATCTCTACCTTCGCCCCCAATCTGCCTCCCCGGTATTGGAATAAATGTGCGTTTCGCTTTAAAGTAGTCTTATCTGTTATCTTGTCGAATGGAACCTTATCAGTTAATTAACAGACGACGCCAGTTCCCGGCTGCTGTTACGATCTGTCTGTCTTGACATTAAAATATTATTTCTGTTTTGTTAAACTTGTCGTTTTCTCATCAAAATTTAACAAAATTTATAGACATAAAATCAGTAAATGTCAACTGTAATTAATTACCTAAATATCTATATATATAAAAGAGAATGTGTGTGTGTTTGATCCGTATAAGCTCCGAAACGGCTGGACCGATTTCAATGAAACTTTCAGGGAATCTTCAGATTGACCTGACGAGTAATCGTGTAAAGTTTGGTGACGACACTTTTATTTTTAAACTGTCAAATACAGATTTTGATTGTTGATGATATTCTATTGTTTTACAACCTAAATTTGTATTGACACATGCGTTGTGTCCGCTCGAGAAGAGAGTGAATACGGAGAGAAATGAATCATTTAATATATTGTGAGAGTTAAATTAAATATTTAATGATGTAAGTTTATTGTTTAAATAAAATAAAGCTAAATATAGGCCGGCCAAGCGGGCTGGGTACACTAGCTATTAATATAAATTACGTATATATACATTGGTAGGTACCTCTTTTTGAACCGACTTCAAAAGAGGAGGTTCTCAATTCGTATCTTTTGTTACGTTTGTTATCTCATAAATTTGGACTGGGTGTACCGATATTTTAGTTCTTATTGGAAAGGATGTACTTTGATGATAGTTTGATGAGAGTTTGCTTAGGTTCCGAATAATTCTATTTCATAATATTCTTACAATAATTCGGAAATGCAAAGAGGACGCCCGCGTAATATATTTGTTTAAAAAATCATAGACCTCTTTGGCAAACCCTGAAGACGTCTAAAACTTGTTTGTACGAACGCCGTCATGTTTTAAAACAATGCTTGTATTTTATTTTACAAAAACGTTTAATGTTCTTATTACACATTCCAAATGACGTTAAGCTCGTGCTACGACATGGTTAACTTAATAGTCGAATAGGTATTTTTTTCAATAATGCGCAACCAAACTTGTGTCCGTAATGTACTTTGTTTTGTTAACAAGAGTGCTACCTCTAGAGTTACTACAATTTTTTGTTAATTATTTTAATGCCTGAATTTTAAAGGTATTGTTAGAGAATGCTCTGGTTCACGCGTCGTAGACGCCCCGTTGCATTGTAATTAGTTTCACCGGGACCGCTGCGTCGCTGTTTCTCATTGCCATTTTTAAGTTGTACTCTATTATTTTCTCTGTTGTTGCATCCGTTGCCCTTGCCACCAGTCTTCCTGTGGCATCGTCACAGTCATCTGTGTAATAGACACAGACAGGCAGAGAGAGAACGGGGGGTTTAAATGTAGGACTTTAAATTTCCCTATACTACTACCTAACTATTAGACCCACAACTGAATACTAAATTGGAAAGCATTCGCGTATTATCAGATAAATACAAGCGTATCACTACACTAGATAATAATATCAGAAATATACTCGTTTCGATAATATTATAACGAATTACTGATAACATTATTAAGTCTGTTAAAACACAAGCATATTTACGAGTAAAAACAAAAACCCGAATTAAAATCAAATCAAATATTAAAGTGTATTATGCGTGGACGTCCTCTTTTCATTTCCGAATTATCGTAGGGATATTATGAAAAATATCCTAAACAAAATCTCATCAAACTACCCTAGAAGTACATCAAAAATGAATCATCGAAATCGGTTGACGAATTGAGTTATTCGTCCATTTACCGCGCACATACTTGATGCAAATTTAAGACGTGTATGGTTTTCTCATGGGTGCCAATCAGAATTAGACCACACTGGAAGCACCGGCTTTCAAATAAAAATAATCATCAAAATTGGTTCACCCAATCGAGAGTCATGAGTTAACACACAAATAAAAAATACAGATGAATTGAGAACCTCCTCCATTTTTAAAGTCGGTTAAAAATCGTTTATGACATTCTTCCACATAAAGAATTCATTTTGAATTGTACTCTTCCTGTTAAATTGTGACAGTCACACAGAACTAATGAACGAAACTGACTGAAACGAACTGAACGACTTATTGACATGAATGTATGTTTACCAATGAGTTTACAAGTAATTTGCCACAAACTAACTTGACCTACGACAGCGATTCGCTTGCCGATCGGTTACGTTGATGCAATATGATCCGGTATAAAGGGGGCTTAGACTACTTAAGTTCTTGACTCCTCCTTGACAACCCCATTAAGGATTCTCATGCGTTATTATTTAAATACCTGAATGACCATTTTGTTTGTTAAATCGATTATTTAAATATTAAACTGAGGTACGAATTACATAATGATAAAATATAATATTTTTCGATTTACCCTCAGTATAATCAATGTAACATATTTCATTTTTCAGCCCTGTAGTTCTGGGCTTTCAAGAATAAGACTATGGTATCCCCTGCCTGACGAAGAAGGCGACTAAAAGGGTCCTCGGGTTCACTGGACGACAAGGGTGGGGGCCTTTGTCCGAGGGCACAGGGAGGGAAGGAGTAGCCCCCCCGGGAAGTGTTCTCCTTTAGCACAGTCCGGAGGGGCTCCGGTGCGTTCCACTGGAGAACCCGGAGCTCCTCACCATGCACCGAGGAAGGGCCACCGGGGACATTTTAGTGGGTAAAAACCCCTACATGACCGCCGCCTTCCCCCCCAGCAGGCGGGGTATCTTTTTAAAGATTTCCTCACCGTTAAAAAATAATATATATATGTACAGAAAATTAAAACTTAACTTACTTTGTACTTATCATTATACAGAGAATATTCAGATACATGCGAGCTAAAGATTTGTTGACGAAGCCTCTCTAATCTCAATCGGCAAGCTATTCCAGAGTTTTATAGCTGTACAGGTAAATGAAATGCACATTAGCTTAGTGTTACTTAATAATAGCTACTGAAGTAGCTTTAGTGCTGCTGTAAAATAATAATAGTATTACTAGGCGAAGAGTCATATTTTTAACCGTCTTCAAAAAAGATGATGGTTCTCAATTCGTCTGTATGTTTTTATATCTCTTTATTATCCTTATTTTGTTTTACTTTTCGGCTTGGTGAACCGATTTATATGATTATTTTTGTTCTGGAAGCTTTCAGAATGTGGTCCCATGTGTTACAGTCAATAGTACGACTAGTGATACAGACAATAGGCCTGCATTGTGTCTAAATATACGAAAACTCTATCGCTTTCCATCTAAACTAACTTATATCTCCCTCTCAACTAACCTTCGTCTCGCTCAATCACACTTATCGTAATTTCCCAGCTTAGTCCTCAATACAAATGTGTGGAAAGAAGTTGTGCTTCGACAAAAATAAAGAAATCAGTTCACAAACAAATATTTTACATCATTATTAGTAATGAATCAGCGAGGCTTCACGTCGTATTCAACCAGTCTTGAAAGATCTTTTAGTCTTTCTAAAGTTAAGATAATAAGGTTGAAATTGCACATTTCCACGGTTCTACACATAATAGTGGTTAGGGGAGACGCAAGGACGCATCGCATTTTCGGATCAATACAACTTGCGTGCCTCAACAATTTTGTTTCATCGACCATTAATAAAATGTATTCTTTGTAAACTCGAAATATATCTTACTAGCGACTAGGCCCGGCTTCGCACGGGTGGCAATGATTATTTCTTAAATCTGAGACTCATTTTTTTTTGGACGAACTAACACAGTTGGCCAGAGAAACTGGCCTTTACTGCTTCACCGGATTGAGAGGTGGCATAGCTCTTAGGTCGCTTATCCTGAACCTCTATTAGCCAGTAACTCGACACAAGAGTCCCCCTGGCGAGGGGTAACCTCGGCTTGGACGGTTACTATTTTACGCATTAGCAGTCCGATCCGAGGGCGCCCGAGAGGGCCAAACCAGGACTTAGTCGGCAGCTACTTTATTGGTAAAGGACTATTGCGACAATTTAAGCTAAACTAACTTATATGCAAAGCTTAGATTGTCGTGACTTCGATTCCCGGTGCCGGCACTAATAAAATTGTTTGTTTATTACGGACTGCCGACAGAAGTGAAGACTTAGAATTATTATTAAAATTTGAAATTTCATAATATTTGAATTGAAATTATCAACGTCAATGTGGTTTTCACATCTATTAACACTGAGATCAACAATTATGTACGTTTATATGGTTTATTTATTAATCGAAAATATTGCTGTACAAGTATAATATGGTATATTATACGCGGCTGTTATTTAAAAGTTAAAGATACAGCCTTTATATGTATAATATATATGTCCCACTGTTGGGCGCAGGCCTTCTCTGCAAAGCGAGTATAAGGGCATAGTCCGCCACGCGGCCCTAGTGCGGATTGCCAGACTTCACATGCCTTAGAAAAATTTTCTAAGACATGTAGATTTCCTTACGATGTTTTCCTTCACTGCCGAGCGCGTGTTGAATCATAAAATTACAACAGCAAATTTATTGGTGCCGGCACCGGGGATCGAACTCGCGTTGCTAGCGTACTACGCAACTTGAACCAACCCCCCGGACACTGAGCTACCACGGGTCAATGTTATATACTATTATATAAAGATATACAATTAAAATTGGCATGTCGGTGACGCGAATTGCTACAACATATCATTCCCTGAACATAATATAAATTAAATTGCTAACAGTAATTGTTTACTTAAACTCGGACAATAACAAAGTCCTCCGATTCCATTCTACTATTTCACTTATAACTGTCGATTTCATTTTGCGTTTTTAAAAAAGTTACTTCAGGCTTATTTCAAAGTAAATTACGGATACATTTAGTCTTATAACGTTTTATAATTACAAATTTCTATTTTTTATCAATAAAAGTTCTTTTTCAAAAGGCTTTTTCTTTCCAGCCTTTAACAGAACTATTTTTTCTCTGGTTTTCTCCTACCAAAAAGTGCTCAACGCTTCAAAACAATTTTTTACCCGAAAAATTGAAGTTTATCAACATTATCAACAATCAACTATGAGGTTTATCTCAGCATAATATATCATGTAGGTTATTATCTGCTGGCGTACCTATAATAGCAAAATAAATATATATTAACATTGTTAGGAGCCGTAACCTGATCGCCTGTGTACTCTACGTTGAAAGCTCAAACAATACCCACCCCCTGACCTCATCCCCCCGCACACCGTCCCCCGGGACCCTCAGCTCCTTTGTTAACTGCTCTCGAGGGGAACAGCCAGCGGAAATAATTCGCCAAATCACACAAGGAGACATTATTACGACGGGCTCAATTTAAAATTTCTCCTTAAAGACTTTCCCTACGTATTTGTTAAGGATTTTAGGTGAGTTTGCGCTGTTTGGATTTTTATAACGGAGACTGACAGTACATATGAATGAAATGGGAGACTAAAACCGTAAGAAAAATATATAACGGAAGTGCTATAGTCGTATACACGGCAGCCAATAGCGTGACTATTAAGCATGTAGTTCAACTCTCTGTTCACAGATGGCGCTTTAACGAATTATTAAAAAGTATTAATTATTTATTTATGTAATTAAATATTATCGAAAAAAAATAAAGGACCTTTTTTATATTACTGATTAATTTGAATGTATCCGAGGAAAAGCGGACTTCAAATCGACTCAAAAGTTAATCTTTAAGATTTAGCTTATTGACTGCCCATAGACATTCACTTGTACAGTCACGATCCACATGATATAATGGTAGTACTCTTAGGCATGTGATATTAAAATTGCCAGTACTTGATGCGTAATATACGTGTATATTAAAGATGACATATGGCAGTAATATGAATTCTTTAATGGTGCCATAAATATGAAAACAGCCATGACATGAGTATGGACTAATATTATTTTGATTGACTTATTTTCCATCAATAAGCTATCATATCTATAAAACTTTTATAAGGAATATTACGGTGGTATTGTTTTCAGACAATCCTTGACTGTGTCGATATTGTATATTTTCAATATAGTATACATGGTTCAAATAGCAGTTAAAAAAAAAGTTTTTTTTATTATAGGAAAAGAGGCAAACGAGCTGACACCTCATCCGTTCTTAAATGATCACAAAGGAGATAAACAAACAAATAAACATATTACAATTACAATTATGAGCGGGGACTGGTGTTTGGACACCAGTCCCCCACTAGGAGCAACCTGTGAGATGGATTACCAGGCCTACACTCCCTGCTTATAAAACTATTGGAGAAGCATTGGAAGAGAGAAAGAGAAAGTATATATTTTTGTGAGAATGTGTGTATTTCGAATCTGTAAGTGCGTCTGTATATAAGTTTGTTTAATATAATAATACACACAAAATATGCCTAAAACTCTAAAAAAACAACAACTAAGCAAATAATCGATTAAACCTTAAGATATTATCAACTTTCAAACATTTACTATGGAAGCTTTACCTAAGCAAGGAATAGTTTGACAATTGCTGTCCCTATCCATCTATAATTATATATATATATGTATTTATATATGTATCTATTTATTATTATATATAATTATTATGTTTAAATATTTAATTTATTTGTAAGTAGGTATGTATATTATATATGCATGCATTTATTATAGTTTTCTTTTATTTATTATTTTCTCGCATAGCTTGCACCCGTTACTCTCTACACAACCCCAAGGTAGACTGGCAGAGAATGCCTACTGGCATTAAGTTCGCCCATTTGTACCTTTTTTTTGCATTGTGTGCAAATAAAGAATAAATAAATAAATAATTTTTTCACATCAGTCAAAGCTTTGCCAATTATATTGTTAATAAAATATATAATGCTGTAAAACGAGCAATAAGTTTGAAATTGACGCCATCTCGAATCCCATTTATATCGTCGTTTATTGCGGCAACATTTTACCTTCCGTGGTATAACGTACATTTTACACTTTATAGCTGAGATCTTCGGAAATATCATCTTGCTTATAAATCGATGAGGTTTTATTACGAGATGAATGCGAAGTGGTCTTTTGCACTTACACCTATGTGACATTTGAAAATTAAAACAATTGAAATGTCACTTGCTTGTTGAAAATTTATGTTTTAAATATCCTCAGTGTTCTAAAAGTGGACATTTTATTATGGCCTAAAACCTTATCGTGACATGCATTTCCGTTGTATAAATTTCTCGGACATACCACGTTTTTGTGACGTGAATGTGGGTTAGTCTTTGGATCGGTCTTACAACCGGTCTATTGACGTTTCATTATGAAACGATTCTAATACAGTCATATCATTCCATCATTACTAAATAATTAAAATACAAAAACAAGTTGTAGTACAATAAAGAAGTGGTTGTGGGTAAGCTTGACCTCATTGGGACAGCGCAGCCGTAAGGCAGGTGCAGGCGGGATGTCACATCACAGATGTCTGAGAGAGCATTCCCGTGAGCCCGCCAACATGCAAGTGGAACATCTTGAGGTTCAATCGATACAAGTCCGATATAACACGCCCTTCCCATGGAGAGAACATGTTAGGCGTTTCCGCAAGTAAAAAATAAGTGGCTAAGCATTCATTCTTCAGGTCTGTGCTGTCACTGTCTGTCTGTCAAAAAATAGCAGAGGCCCCCGATAATCTGTAATGAAAAGATGTTAATCTTTTTTTTCAATGTTTCCATTTATCATTTTGATTGCAGAGGATGCCAAGACCTCGAAGACACCGCTGGCTAACGGTCTCGGTGTTCTTCATCGCCTACTCCATTTTCCAAGCTGTGTTGAGCGCGTCCACGTCCCCTCAGACTGAGAAACTGGAGACAGCCGCCGAGGGTGTCACCCCCAGCGGTGAACCGCATAATAAGGGTAAGTAGAAAGTAGAAGTGGCTTACGAATATCAGAGAGTGGACCAGCATTGCCAGCGTGGAACAGCTATTTCACGTGGCATTTGACCAACCTCCAGTACTGAGGGATTAGAAGTAGAATGATATTATAACTTTTTTTTTTTAAGAAGAAAGCTAGCAATATTTCTTTTTTTTTTCAGAAATCTTGTTAACCATTCCAACTAAGCTTAAGCTTGTGCTAGGACATGGTTCACGGCAATAGTCGAATGGTGGATTCGAACCCACGACCTTACGATTCGCACTCCGTACCCTAAACCATTAGGCTATTGACGCTTATTATATATTGAACTGATGATTGGCCGCTTTTTCAAAAGTATTATTCTTATACAGCAAGTATCTTAAGTGGTAAAAAGAATAACCGACTTCAAATCAAATAGATATTACGAAATATGTTTAATCAGAACCTATCCGAATTCTCTGTATGTATAGATCAAGGCATAGATTGGAAGGCGCAGGTAGACATCATTTGCAATAAAATTAATAAATATGTATTTGCTCTTAGACGACTGAAAAATGTAAATACTAAAACAGCCCTCCTGTCCTTCCACGCTTATGTGGCATCTATATTACGCTATAGGCTAATAGCTTGGGGTAACAGTACGGACGCTACCAGAGCTTTTGTTGCCCAAAAAAAGTTTATTCGAGCGATATTTGGGCTGCCGCCTCAGCAATCATGCTATCTGTTTTTTAAACAAAATGGTATTTTACCACTACCTTCACTATATATATTCCAAATTTGTATGTTTGTCCATAAAAATGAATCAATGTTCAAAAAAGCAAAGGATATGAATTCACGTAACAAACGAGATCTAAACAGGCTTGTTTTAGAAGAAACTCCAAAATTAATAAAATATGACAAAAGTTGCATAATTTTATGTGTAAAAATATATAATAAGCTTCCAATAGAATTAAAAATGTCAAATAGATCTATATTTAAAACAAGATTGTACAAGTGGCTTAAAGCTTTATATATTTATAGTGTTTCTGAATTTCTTTGTTAAAAATGTCTGTTCCCATAGTTATATTGACATATATTTCACAAGTTATTGACTTTATATTAAAAATTACAATAAATTTTAATTTGCATGCTTAATTATAATAAGCGAAATATGTCGGCCTGTCTGTAATTATATGTACAACATCAAATAATACCATGTTTTCAGCAAATAAATAAATCTTATCTTATCTTCTCATCAAACTACTCTTGAAATACATCCTTTCCAATAAAACATAAATAATCGAAATTGGTTGATGGTTCATGGAGTTGTTCATCCATTTGTAATTCATTTATAAAATACCTTCTCGACATCATGTTCACCCTTACTTAAACAATTCCAACAAGTTAAGAATGTCTCTCAGAAAAGACTTGCATTTTGCAACACTTCTGTTTGGAATCATAAACTCGGAACAGCTTAAATATCTGTACGAAAAGTTGAAATGGCGGAATGAAGATACTAGCTGTTTAATTAGAGCTAAAAACTGCATTTTACAAATTCCGCTACACCGATCTGCTGCGTTCCGTGGCAGTTTCAGATACTTGGCCACCAAGTGTTGGAATAATTTGCCACCGCCCATAAGAGACAGTAAATCTGTAAACGCATTTAAAAATAAATTAAAACACCTGATGTTAAAATTACAAAAAGATAATATATTTTGATATCGGTGGCTTGTTGTTTCCAACATTTTCAATATTTCATTATATAATATAAACTTTATACGTTTAATTATCACATTATTTATTTTAGTTTATTTTTTACTTAATAATATATTTATTTATGAGTTTTTTTATCTATTATTTTATTGTATAAAATGTATTTTAATCTCATAACTGTTTTATTTATGTATCATATTTATTATACTCTTATTGTCTGTATAGATTCCATATAAAAGTAGTATTGCGCGTGCACGTCTTCAGGTAGTCCCGGGCACCGCTGAAAATCAGCGCTGTCGCATCCTTGCGACAGCATATGCTGAGACGGTGTCCGATATTGGCATCATATGCTTTGTATTATTTGTCCGTGTAACTTTAACTGTGTTTTGTCTATTTTTCATTCTTTTTTAATGTGTGTTATATTCTGTCTGTGATGTGTTTTTGTATTGTGATGCCAATAAATAAATGTCTATGTCTATGTCCATTTGTCACGCTCATGCAAATTACACTTTATGCAAATTTAAGACTTATATGGTCTCTCATGAATGTTATTAGTTTGACCAAATTGAAATGAAGCTATATTGGAAACATCAGCTTTCAAATAAAAAATAATCAAAATCGATTCACCCAGTCCAAAGTTATGAGGTAACGAACATAAAAAATACAGACGAATTGATAACTTACTCCTTTTTGAAGTCGGTTGAAAAGGCTCTCGAGTGTTTAATTCAAACGAGGTCTAGTAGTTACAAGTATATCACTATTCGCTTTTCACCGTGCATCTTTGGTCTCAAATATGACATGTGTTAGGCATAATGTTATGTGCACTGCGTACAAATTCTATTGATTTCTGTTTGTATTAAAAAGTCTGAGATCACAACTCGAAATCTTAACCAATACGTCATTCACTGCCAACACATGTTACACGTAAATATACATATGACAGCATGTTAAATGGAAATATTCTATGGTAAATTCAAAATTAAATAAAGATCGCATTAGATATACCCATGAACTCCTAAACATTGTAGTGGAGAACGCTTCTTGATTGAGTTATTGGTAAGGGTTTAGGTATTTATGACAATATAAGACTAGGACTAGAACGAATCTGGAAGGAGAAAGAGAATTAGGCACTAGAACTTCGTAATGTGATTATGTTACTTCTAAAATAAAAAAGTGTGCGTAATGGCGTTTAATATTTGGTAATCAGATATAATTTGATTTTTATTTTTACTCCTAAATATACTTGTCTGGTAAAAAACAAGATACCGAAAGCTGATCTAAATATATTTGACTCAGTTACAGAGAATGTTGTCACGTCTACCCTCCCGATGACCAGCCGCTACGAGGACGAGGATGAGAGCAGCGAGACACCTCCAGAAGGTGGTAAGAAGATGCTCAAAGGTTCAGAGGCAGAGGAAGAAGGAGAGAAAAAGAAACAAAAAGACGACGGATATGTTAAGGTACATTATATACATACGCGTATAATAGAAATATTCAAATTTCACTCATTGAAAACTTTCTCTGCGGCAAATCATTTTAAAGTTAAAGTAACAGCCTTTATATATGTCCCACTACTGGGCAGGAAACAGACCTCTGTAAGGAGAGTATAAGGGACATAGGCAGACTTCACATGTCTTAGAAAATAATTCTAGGACATGTTTCCTCACGATGTTTTCCTTCACCGTCGAGCGCACCTGCACCCGCTAGCACCGGGGATCGATTTCGGGTTGCTAGCGTACCACGCAATTTTAACCGACCGCCCGAAAACTGAGATACCACGGCTCACCAAATTGTATTAGTTTTTTTTTTAATTGCTTAGATAATGGATTTTATTAATCACGCATGAATGCATAAAAAAATGCGTAAATTCTGTACACAGGTTATTTTACAGGAGTATATATTAATAGCATTGATAACTTAGAATGGCTAAGTTGTTCGACTGACCGTCTGATGGTCGCCAGTCGAATCCTAGATAGATAGATAGATAGATAAATCCTTTATTGCACCAAATAAAATGTACAAAGGCGAACTTAATGCTAATTAGCATTTTCTTCCAGCTAACCTTCAGTGGTTAAGAGCAGGCTAAGGGTAGTGCCGCTAAAAATAGCGTTTTAAAACTATTATATAAATAAATAAATATACATTTACATATACATAAATAGATACTTCTATATAAATATAATAATATACATACACATGGAATATATACAACGACAATAAATATACCAGTTTGTAATTTTTCATTGTTTGAGTAGAAAGTATTCAGGTACACGCGATTTAAAGACATTAGTTGACGAAGTCTCTCTAATCTCAATCGGCAAACTATTCCATAGTTTTATAGCTGTACAGGAAAGAATTGCCATAGAAATTCGTGTGACATTCGGGGAATGTTAAAATTTATCATAGAAGGTTCGCGGTTCGCGGCAAATCCTAGTCGCCTTGTGCCAATGAATTGGCGTTTTTTTAACTACATAAAATTACTTTTGGGTGTAGTCTGTATCTATGACATATAGGACATAATTGAATTTAAAACCTAATTAAAAACTTAGTGAAAAGCGAACTCTATCTACCCGCCATATATTTAAAAATCGGACATATTTTTTATTTACAGGAGGATGCTATACCAACCGTTCACCCGTTGAGGAACTGTACACCGCCAGCAATTGAACAGGTATAGTTAAATAATACATTAACTGTTACGTGATTTAATTACCTCTGACCCCCGGCAACGGCTTCTGCTGTAATTGTGTACGATCATCTCGTTAGCCGTATTGTATTATACTTGCAATAACAGTTCTTTACAAAGGAATTTAACTGTCGCACATCACTGTCAGTACGAACATTCAAGTTGCTTCCAATGTTTCCAGTTTCCCCAACCGCTGATGGGTCAATCAGCGCGCAAGCACGGAGGTCTGATACTTCATATCCTGGTAGCAGTGTTCACGTTCATCGGTCTCGCCATCGTTTGTGACGAATACTTTGTGTGCAGTCTCGACAGGATCTGCGAAGGTACATATATATGTCAATTACATTTATAATCAACCGTTATGATGACGAGAGATTCCGAAGGTAGAAGAGGCAAGGAAGACAATAGTTCCGTTGGTTGGACTGTGTGAATCGGGACGGCAAAGAAATTGGCATAGTTTATTGGAGGACTGTGGCCACGGATAGACGGAGGTAAAGGAAGTAGTTTGACCAAGCCAAGGATCGCTGTGGAAAGGGAACCGAACGTCCATGCGGCTTACCTGATATTAAGTAATCCCACATTAAACACCTTTTTTCTCACACACCCAAACGCTTACACAAACACTACACCACCTGTACTGATTACAACACTACAAACACCTAATCGATTGCAGGTACGTTGCTAATATATTATGAAGAATTGGGTTGGCGCCACCTCGCAGGCGAAACGCAGAAGTGTAATACACCTCCCCTAAACGTGGGTATGAAGTTGTGGCACTTCCTTGATTGTGCCAATGTATTCGTGCATGACCTACGGTGCAGAGACTTGGACTCTAACCGTTGGGCTCGTCCATAAACTTAAAGTCACACAACGAGCGATGAAAAGAGCTACGCTCGACATTCTTCTACGTCTGCCACTATTAGGTTAGGCTTAGTGGTACGACCATATACACAGTCGGACAATAGGTTGGAATAGGCTGCAGCGGCCTGGGGTACTAAATCATTTGTATATAGATGAATGCATTATAATACTAAATACCTTAAAATATGTGAATATATATGAAATAATTCTTGTTGAATGACTTATTAGGTTTACGCCAATCATATACCATTTTTTTATGATCTTTGAGATTTGTATGATCGTCGAACACGAATCTAGAACGTAATATAACTGTGATACTACAGAAATATTAAAATAGAGCGTCCGTGCATAGAGTTTAAGGTTTCATCCGTAATGTTTGAAACGTTGGTGTTTGTTTTTACTCGTAAATATGTTTATCTTTATTCATATTTTCATATATATACTTCATATCGCAGCAACTTTGAAGGCATCAGTCTAAGGCCTCGTGTTTCTCAATCTCATATAAGATGGCAGAAATACTGATACGTGTGTATAATTGATAGCATGTCATTCGAAACAGAATTGAGACTGGCACCCGACGTGGCCGGAGCGACTTTCATGGCGGCCGGAAGCTCCGCCCCTGAGCTGGCGACTGTCGTCATTGGAGTCTTCTGTGCACAGGACGATATTGGTTCGTATCGGGTTTGAGAATCTTTATTTTCTCATAAGAATAACAATTAATACACATAAACAATTATATATATTTCGGGCATTTACAAACAACATAACATTAACATAACCGACGAGGACAAAAAGTTTATCTTATTATAACATTTGAATTATTAAAAGAAATAACAATAAAGGTAGAAAAAGAAGAAATAAAAATAAGTCTTTTAAAGCGCGGGTATATTTGTAAATTGTACAAGGTTTTTACTCACTAAAAATCCCAGGCCCTTTTTGCTGCATGGCGAGGGGCTCCGGGATCTCCAGTTGAACGCACTGGGTCCCCTCTGCACTGTGTTATTAAGCACGTCCCGGGAGGTTACTCTCGGGTCCACTGTAGCGGACGACAAAAACCTCTCCCTCCTTGTTACCCGTGGTCCCTCATAGCCGCCTTTTACGATAGGAAGAGATACCGTAGTCTAATTCAGCCCTTTTTCTTCGCGGGGGATTCCTTTTTACGGACCATCCTCCGGAACCCTGGGTGGGCACGGAGGGATTTGTGGAGTTTAATTCAGCCCTGGACTACGGGATTGTGCCAACCTATTTCATGTAACTTCAACAAAGCTGCACAAATTGAGGACTTCACCCCTTGGATGGAGCATTGCTGGAGTTTCTTCGGCCACTTCTTGTCCCAGCGCCAACGCTTCCCGAAGTGGCACTCACAGTTAGTTTAGCTTTTCGAATGTCCCTTAGATTATCCGTGAAATAGCAACCGACCGAGTCGTGGTTCGGCCCTCTCAGGCGCCCTCGGATCGGAATGCTTTCGCGTTACATAGTAACCGTCCAAGCCGAGGTTACCCCCCACCGGAGGGACCCTTGTGTCGAGTTACTAGCGATAGAGGTTCAGGCTAAGCGACCTAAGAGCTATGCCACCTCTCAATCCGGTGAAGCAGTCAAGGCCAGCTTCTCTGGCCAATCTGTGTAGTTCGTCATTTAATAAAAAAAAGGGTAAGAGAGAAACATATTGGCAGGTGTAGTGTATTAATACAGTAGTTATAAATGTTTCCAGGCGTGTCCGGCGTGATCGGGTCGGCGGTATTCAACATAATGTTCGTGATATCTGTGTGCGCGCTGTGCGCAGGCACCGTCTCCCATCTCAACTGGTGGCCGCTGTGCCGCGACTGCTTTTTCTACGCCATCTCCATCCTAGTTATGCTATGCACCATCTCCAACAAATATGTCTCCTGGTGAGTGAGGAACCACAGTGAATCATATACATATATATATATATATATCATTTACATAGACTCGCTATAGAATTTAATTCACATTCAAAAACTAATAATCGACCTCTTTTGTCATAGTTTTGTTTTTATAAGTTAACTTTAATTTAAAAAAATTTCCGCAATATCCCCTCAGGCCGGAAGCGCTCTTCATGTTGATCATGTACGGCGTGTACTGCGTAGCGTTGAAGTTTAACACGGAGTTGGAGCGATGGGCATTGACTTTGCCCTTGCCCTTCAAGCTGCCCACGCGTGAGGAACAGGCAGCCCTCGTCACGTACAGGTAAGCTGTGTTATGTCAACAAATATCCATTTTCACAGTTTATAAATAACTAGCGTACCCAGCTCGCTTCGCCTGTCTCGATTTTACTTTATTTTATTTAAACAATTTTTTTTTTAAAAGAAAGCTAGCAATATTTCTTTTTTTTTTCAGAAATATTACTAACAATCTTGTTAACCATTCCAACTAAGCTTAAGCTTGTGCTACGACATGGTTCATGGCAATAGTCGAATGGTGGATTCGAACCCACGACCTTAAGATTGGCAGGCCGTACCCTTAACCATTAGGCTATTGACGCTTTTAACTTCACAATAAACTTACATAATTAAATATTTAATTTATCTCTCACAATATATTAAATTATTCATTTCTCTTTGTATTCTGTTCTCTTCTCGAGTCTTCTAGATTATTTAGTGGCAACGTAAACGCTGAATTAACCGTTCTGCTTCCATCCAATAAAGCTGCAACGCCAGATGATACAACGGCTAACGAAACTAATATTACTGTTAAAAAATAGGGGTTAGTGGTAGAACGGTGCCAATTTAGGGTTGTATGGGTTATTGGGACATATGTGTATATAGGCTCTAACTTGTACTCAATCCATCGACCCGGGGGCTTAAGCAGAAATTTTCATTTGCACGGGCACTTCTTGTCACACTTCCCTCCATGCACATCCATACATTCAACGTCTTGTTCCTCGGTTCCGAGTACTACTGGATGTGATATCCCTACTGATACTACTATAATGCAAATAATACATCCATTTAGATTAATATCTTAACGTAGGAGTGCGGGAGGAGTTCCACCGGAAGCAGGAGCTAACGGGGAGGGAGAGTACACACAGATGGACGGACAGACAAAAGAAACACCTCTACAATCTACTGGTGAGTGTTTTGTTACTGTGAAACTTTCATCGTGATCATTTCAGCCGTAGAACATCGACCACCGACACCGCAGAAGACTGGTTCTAAGCGGCTTGCATCCAGCTGCGTCCTTTATGAGTTCGTCAGACCACTTTGCGTTCTACGAAAGCTAACACATATAATATATGTCACTAGCGTAGCCAGCCCGCTTTGTCGGGCTATATTTTGCTTTGCTTTATTTAAACAATAAACTTACATCATTAAATATTTAATTTAACTCTCACAATATATTAAATTATTAATTTCTCTCCGTTTTTATTCTCTTCTCGAACAGTTCAAGTTCATTACCTACACCCACGTAACATACACATATCAGTAAATACAATATCATTCCTATCATTTATACAAAACATAACGGTCTCAAGTTAATGTCAGAAATAAAAGTACGGCGTATGGCTTGTTTGATAGTTCAAAAAAAGGAGTGCTGCGATCACCAAACTTTACACGATTACTGTCAATCTCAAGATTCCCTGAAAGTTTCATTGAAATCGGTCCAGCCGTTTCAGAGCCTATATGGAACATACCCTATTACCTTACCCATATAACATACCCTATACCCTTAATCTATATATATATATATATATAGATTAAGAAGGTTACGGCGGTGTTTCCGAACTAATACGAATTAAGATACGAGACAAACAAACAAGCTAGAAAGTAATTACAACATGTTTTATAACTTCCATAACAGCCTTCAACCCGGACGGAGCGTACGACAACGCGGCTTACAATGCAGAACCTATCCCAGTGTGGGACCCCAACGCAGCTTGGAACCCAAACCAGGCCTGGGATGAATCGGTATGAACATCCACAAAACTTTAATGATTTATTTTTTGTAAATACCCTTGATGTGACAAAAATTCTACAAATTACCAAAAAACCTTCATTTACAAAATGTGTTATGGAGGCCATTGGCCGTACATAGTACACACACACACGTTTGCGGTCAGTACCGAGATTGAAATATGGATGAAAAATAAGCCAATACCGGTACAAGGTAGTCTATGATCTCTGCCCACCCCTTTGTGTGACGGGAGTGAATGTTTGTTTTCATTCGAATACATTCCAGACGCAAGGAGCTCAACAACCTGGATGGAGACAAGAAACTCAACCGACACAAGCGCAGACCCAACCACCAACACAGCAGCAACCACAAGAGAACCAACAGCAACCACCACCGAAGGTTAGAATATTTAGGAATAAAACGCCCACTTACATATTTAGCCGGTTTGGATTGATTATGAATATATATTGTGCTACTACAGAGCTAATAAAGAATATTATCATTAACCACGCGGCTCGCAGTCAACAAAGTTTGTTGACTGCGAGCCGCGTTGCTCATCAGAATCTGTAACTTGCAGCCGACCATGCCTTCTATGCCAGCTTACTACAAGGCCAAGGAGTACAACCCTGAGACCGCAGTAGATCCACTAGTGAAACCCATTGGGGCGAGTAAGTGACTGTATTATGTTATATACCTTTTCTGTTAGGACTATTTTCCGTTAAGATCTCGTTTCACTTTTATTTATTTACACTTATTGCAACACCTTTTTTTTGTTGACGGGGGGAAATCTTTATCAAGATACCCCACCTTCTGGGGTGACGGCGGGGTTATGTGGGTTTCTTACCAATTAACTACGGTGGCCCTTATGGATTGCACCGGAGCCCCTCTATACTGTGCTCTCGTAGTCGATGCCGCCTTCTTCCCGGGTCTACTTCAGCGATGACAAAGGACCCTTATCGCCCAGTGAACCCGAGGCCCCTTTTATTCACCTTTTACGACGGGCAGGGATAGCCTTATTCTACCAGCCCAGAACTACAGGGCTGAACATATTGTAACACCTTAAACTTAGGCGGACTAGGTTAACAAAAGCGAACTTAATGACATAGTGCAATTCTGTACCAGTGAACACATCAAAAGTGGGTAAGAGAGAGACATAACTAAATATCAAGATACATTTATATATGTACAACATATATATACATAAATTCCTACGAATAAACTTATACGAGTATAAAATAAAAGAGTCGCGGTAGCTCAGTGTCTGGACGGTTGCCTTAAGTTGCATTGTATGCTAGCCTCCCGAGTTCGATCCCCGGCACCAATGAAATTATTGTTGCAATGTTATGTGCTAATTTACCGCTCGCTCGGCTGCGAAGGAAAACATCGTGAGGAAACCTACATCAACAATGGAAAGGCCAATTGTATTAACGATCTTCCTTAACCGACGACCAGGAACTTTACATGAGATTCGATTAAAATATTAAAAATCACGAAAATTTTAATTATATCAAAATCACCGGTGGATTAACACACACACAAGCCACATAAATTCTTAAATTAATATTAAAGTAAATATATTATATTAATTAAAGTTATTACAATTTGTCTTTCCATTGTCGACATGTCTTAAAAAAATTCTAAGACATGTGAATTCTGCCAACCCGCACTAGGTCTAGTCGCTTTCTTTACAGAGAAGGCCTGTGCCCGACAGTGGGACAAATTGTACATAAAGGCTGTAACTTTAACTTTCAAACATATTATTAATGTACCGAGGATATTCTACGGCTGAATTGATATTGATGATGAATATTTGCGACGTGGCTTCGCTTGCAGACAAGCTCCAGCTGGCGTGCTGGTACGTGGCGTTTCCCATACACTGGTCATGTCGGCGCACAATGCCGGATTGCCGCGGCCGCTGGTACCCCATCACCTTCATTATCTCCATGCTCTGGATTTCCTTCTACTCCTATTTCATGGTCTGGATGATCACCATCATTGGTGAGTTAAGTCGTCTTAGTTTAGACCAATATATTTACTACAAAGCAAACTTGAACCATTAAAACCAACTAGTGGAAAACCATTGCTATCTATTCCTCTATAGGGCAAAATAATCAGTCGGTTAACTTTTTCATTCATACATTCAAAAACTTTCAATTTTTTTGACGTCAACATTGAAGTTCGTCTAAACTATCTACGTACCTAGTTTGCATTATTTTAACCGACTTTAATAAAGGAGCAGAGTCAAAAAAGTTCCAAGGAAGTCGATTAGAAAAGACGTGGTATTAACGAATCTATTTTGATTTTCTCATGGATGCCATTGTCAGAAAGAAACGACCAAATTGATTATGAGGTTTAAAGCTATGAGGTGACAAAAAATAAACAAAACCTACAGACGAATTGAGAATCTGCTTTTTTGAAGTCGGTTAAAAAGAGACAAACTATGCGTAGTACACTTTAATACCAACAGTACAACTTTATAATTCCGTTATTTTTTACCGTGGATACAATTTGAAGTCATTTTTGTTTTAACCCTAAATATAATTATAGGTTGTCAAATATCTCCCTTCCGCCTTTTTGTCTTTTGAATTTCGCGGCTATGTACAAAGCGCTACAGAGCTCGTATCTAGCAATACTATACATAATTTGAAAGGTCTTGACATAACCTACAAAACGACGCTATGCATAATTAGTTTGGATATTGCGTTAGTTTGGATATTGCGTATGTAGATACGAGCTCTGTAGCGCTTTGTACATAGCCGCGAAATTCAAAAGACAAAAAGGCGGAAGGGAGATATTTGACAACCTATTTTATCCAATAGAGTTGACCTTTCCGTGGCCTTCTTTCTATCAAGTCACGTGGTGCGGTCTACCACCCACCCAAAGAACTATTAAAGTACGTTACAATTGTATGGTCTTTAGGCTATACCCTGGGCATTCCGGACACCGTGATGGGCCTGACTTTTGTCGCCGCTGGAGTCTCCGTGCCAGACGCCCTCTCCTCGCTTGCCGTCATCAAGGAAGGGTAATATATACTATAACTAGACATCAGCCTGCACTTCGCTCGGGAAACACTAATAAATATGCAATTGACTTGTAATGTAACCAAAGTGAAAATCCCATAAATTCACTGTAGATTGCCTGACATTTTTCTCATCAAAATTGTAGCATACAGCAGATTTATATCTAATTATAAATTTATTGTAAAACAAATATTGTTCACAAAATTTGACAAAAATAACCACAGTTTTATATAGAAAAAAGCTGTGCACCACGGTATTACTGGTGTATAAATTCATACAGATAAAAACTATTTATTTAAATCTTCATTTAATATTAAGTTATCTAAGTTACTCCTCATTACATTAGCTATCTGCCAGTACAAGTCCCGGCAAAATCGGTCCGGCCTTTCTAGAGATTAGTTGACACAGACAGATGAAAATTATAAAAAATGTTATTTTGGTATATGTACCGTATAAACATTTATATGCATGTATACATTGACATCTGATAAACTCGCTGAAAAGTGGACTGTGGTTGTCTCTGTCTACCCCGGTTAGATCAATATGCGAGCCATTTTTCTAAAGTTAATATATGAATTATCGTTGCATTTGAAGATATGGAGACATGGCGGTGTCTAACGCAGTGGGTTCCAACGTGTTCGACATCCTGGTGTGCCTGGGCCTGCCCTGGTTCATCCAGACCGCCATCATCCAGCCAGGCAGCCATGTTAACGTCATAAGCAAGGGTGAGTTTCTTTTATCTCATAGTGCAACCAAAGCAATAAATAATCAATAGAATAAGTCATCGGTTCGAATTCACCATTCGACTATTGACATGAATCAATCCACACCACCATCTCGACACCGTACGAACAAAAACAAAAAAACGTTCAAATGGTGCCGGCACCAATAAATTTGAGGCTTTTTTTGTCAATTTGTTTTTGTTTTATTGAATCGTTTTAGGGTCCTGCTTGCACTTGGCCGTTGCTGCTAAGCTTTGCAGCATCCTTGAGTTCAGAATAACTAAAAACTCTATATAAACATTTTTTTTCGTCAGTAATGGAAAACATTGTGAGATTTTTTTCATTAGGTAACCTACATGTCTTAGAAAATCTGCACTAAAGCCGCGTGGCGAACTATGCCCTTATACTCTCTTTAGAGAGAAGGTCTGTCCAACAGTTGGACGTATGTTTAAAAGCTGTAACTTTAATTAAATACAAACATTATCCAGGTCTAATCTACTCCACGTTGTCACTGTTCTCGACGGTGGTCTTTCTCGTGGTGGCTACACACGCTAATGGCTGGAAGCTGGACCGCAAGTACGGCGTGGTCCTGATGATTTGGTACCTGCTCTTCATAACCCTCGCTAGCCTTTACGAGCTGAACGTCTTCGGCAATTTCCATCAGCCCGATTGTGATTCTGAGTATTAAGTAATTGTCTATTCCACTGTCTCTGGTTTATTTAAATGTCAACTACAGTTTGTCGGTAATATTGAAAGCCTCCTTTTTTCAAATACTTGATGAATAGCATCTGGTTATTACCGAATTTTTTTATCGAATGCGGGTTTAGTTATTATAATCGTGATTACATGAGAATCATTCTGCTAAGCTTTCAATTGGAATCTCAACCAAAGATTTATGTTTGTATTGTGTATATAGTCAATTTTTGTAAGTAAAGATAATAATTTATTTTTATCTTTTTAGAGACCTTCAGTAAGTGAAAAAACAAATTATAACAAATAAATAATTAACTGGCCTTAAATAACTGTTGCTAAAAAGTATTAACATAAAAAATAAAAAAAAAAAGTAGCGTCTATGTAATCCTTCAAAATATAGGTTATGATTTACGGACGTTGTTGTTGGTAACTTGTATTTATCACACAATAAGTCACTATCACCTGTCAAAGTCAAAGGACGGTAACCTGCAACATCTGTATTGTTAATGGTAACTAAAAAGTGACTTGCTCGTTTGTCTATTAAAAATATTTTTTCTTTAAAATAGTTTTAAACTATTTAATATTAAATACAGTAGCTCATCAAAAAAAAAACTCGTTTAAAAAATATGCAGTCGGATTAGGGTTAAATTTAAACTTTTCAAATCTCAAGAGACTTAATTAAATACATTGGCAAGTGCGTGAAACAGAACAACTACTATTCGACATATTAAAATTGACAGATAATTTATTCGACTGATCTTAACTAAATATTTTTATTTTAAATAAATTTTAATTTTAAACAATTGAAAAAAAAAATAACATGCTGGTCACTTCCGAGTATTTTTATTAAAATTAAAAATAATCAAAATGCAAGTCATTAGTGTAAAAATCTAAATAATATCGTATATAATGGTGATAAACGTACCTGCTCTTGTAATCTAGTAACCGTCTTCCTTTTCGTTGTTGTTCATATTCATCAATTACGTGTACCCTTTACCTATTTTCTCAGTAAGTCGATCTCGTTAGTAAATCCAACTTAGTTGAGATGTAGTTTTTTTATTTTATTCATTTCGAACACAATATGACCGAAACTATGCATAGTGTTGTTCATCCCAACTAGTGATCTGTCTCTTCTTTATTTATGAACATACTCAAACAATACATTGACGTGTCGAGTCTTAATTAGCTTATGACTTGACACGTCACAAATACCTGTATCTATAGTACTGGTTTTCTACTGGGTACTTCCATGTTATTTCTGCCGAATAAAGCAGACACTAAAACGTAAAATGGTATATTACCATTTCCTTGCGTTCACCATCCCCATTCTACCTTCGGACGTTTAGACACTCGGCGGGTCTCCACCCTTTTGTAGTCGATGTTCCGCGCGTCCGAACGAAGCGATTTGAGTCATCGTTCATCGTGCGTACAGCAAAGGAGTGGAATAAGTTGCCGGCGTCAGTCTTTCCGTCCAAGTGCGACGTGGGTGCCTTCAAGAGTAGAGTTAATAGGCACTTACTAAACTAGCGCGTACCATCTTTCGGCTATATCACCACTGAACATCAGGTGGGATCATGGTCAAGCGCTAGTTTACAGGCATAAAAAAAAATCCTATGTCCCCAATGCATCTGCCATTTCTATTAAAACACACATCACTTCTTCTTCGTCGCTTGAGTCTTTACAGACTCGTCGTGGTTATCACGTATTAGGTATCAGTGACCCGCTTCACAAGCCGCCGCCACTCCTCCCTGTACGCTGCTTTTTTCGCACATTGATGCAAGGGTACGTCCATAGCCGTTCTTATCTGGTCGGTCAATCTCATAGGTGATCTTCCCCTAGGTCTGGTGCCCTCCACCTTACCCTGTACCGTCATAGTACCACCTTACACATCACTAGTACACGTTTTGTCTTGTACTTATGTTTTAACTTCGTCCTACTTACGTTTACTTTCATATCCTTATCACCGTGTAATCACCGTTGATATTTTATGGTTTCTGTTGTAGTAATGTTCATTACATGTATCCATGCACAAATTAATGATTACAACATTAAATTTTGCAAAACTGGTGGAAGGGTCTTGAATTGAACATCGACATTTACGAATTAAATTTGATACAAATTTAACGCACGTGTAGACAAGATTTATGATAAAATAGATAAAAAAATGATTTAGCAACTAATTTCCATCTTATAGTATAATTAAATTTCGCTTTTCTATAATAGATCTGTGGTATAAACATTAGTTAAATTAAGAATAGTATTTTCGCGCATTCTGGCCTATTACGGTACTTATTCTATTTGAATCTAGTTCATATTTCCTTATGTTTGAATACTAATTGTCGAGAGTTCAATCGCATTTCATAAATAGTAAAATGTGATGTATATTTTATAGAGCTACGGTTAATAATAACAAATACACTATTTTTTAATTTTGTTTTTTTGAAAATAATAGACATTAAAATACATATAACCTTACGTGGCGAATTACTTCCATTACCATTTTTATATATAATTAAATCTTTATCATAGGACATGATTAGCCCTTCCATTTTTGTAATATTTAACATACAGTATAATAGTTGTCTTGTACCCTTTTACATCCCACTTCTATCAATAGAAATAAAGAAATTAAATAATAAATTTAGTCAACAATATTTTTTCAGTCAGTTACTATAACTGTTTACTGTAACACAACAATAGAAAAAATACATTCTGAGAATATTATAAATTACAACCATATTATTTGTAATTTTTTCAATATTTTTTAATTTAGTTATACGTCAGTTAGATTGTCTATGGTATAGAAATAGGGACAACGTACCCTGTTAATACGCTTGTATTGTAATGTGACATTGGGTATCGAGTGACCAAACTCGAATCGAGCTCACAAGTTTAATCGTTACTTAGAAATAAACTTAGCTTATTTAAGGAACATGTATAAAACTTGATGTTTATCTTTGTTTGTCTGTATTTTATAGATGTTACTGTATTATATTTATTCGTCAATTATATTAATGTGTGTTTGTTGTGACTTATATAAATGTATAATCGTAGACGTTTAAATGTATTATAAAAAGGTAATCGTACGCTATGGTCAGATCACATAATCTCTATAAAAAAGCTTGAATGGTGATAATTTGATTACATCTGTTGCTAAATATGCGTAGATGCGAGACGTAAAATTCTTTCAGATTTAGGGACATTCCGTGAAAAACCTATTTATTTTTTACACAGTTCACGATCTAAAAGCATCAAATTAATGTAAAGCTTAATGTTCTAGACATTAAATCTATTTTTTTTAGCCAGAGAAGCCGACTTGTACTGCTTCACCGGATTGAGAGTTAGCATAGCTTTTTAGTAGAAGCAAATTAGTACATTGAACAATTATCTATTTAGTTTGAGGAACAGTATTTTACAATATTCTAAAAATACCATTGAGCAATGATAAATCTGTAGAACTTCTAGTAATCTGAATGCAGCATCGTATCATCGTATCCTCGACTTGAAACTCCCTGTCTCCCTTTGCCCCCGCAGTGCAAGGCGACACGGGCCTGCCGATGTCGCCTTCTTCCCGGGTCCACCTTAGCGGACGACAAAGGCCCCCACGCTTGTCGCGCAGTGAACCCGTGGCCCCTTTTAGTCGCCTTCTACGACAGGCAAGGGATACCGTAGTCTTATTCTTGAGAGCCCAGAACTACAGGGCTGAATATAGTAACCGTTCAAGCCGAGGTTACCCCTCACCGGGAGGTCTCTTGTGTTGAGTTACTAACGATAGAGGTTCAAGCTGAGTGACCTAAGAGCTACGCCACTTCAATCCGGTGAAGTAGTCAAAGCCAGCTTCTCTGGCCAAACTGTGTACTTAATTCGTCAAAAAAAATCGATGTAACTGTCAAAGCCTCTCAACAACAGGGTGACAACAGTATAGAGCTATAATAATAACGAAATGAGTTATATGTATTAAATATTTGAAACTGCATTTAATTTTTTATAAGATTAACTATATGTAATGATTTGTCACAAATAACGCCAGTGGTGGAGGATTTGCTTGTATGTTTTCACGTGTCTTAATATAGAAACAATCGATACTATCTGACATGACGTGAAGTTTTTAAATAAAATTAAATAATACTTGGTTTATGTTTTATGCTAATAGTAAAATATTTGAATTACCACAATAGCACTTAGCTGTGTAATATGCTATCATAATGTATGGTTAATTAATAATTATTTAAAAAAAAATAGTCCTACAAAAAATTATGGTCACCATTTAACACATACGCGTCAAGAACCTGATTTTATTTTTCAGTCATATTTCTAGAAATTGATAATTAAAAAATGCGTGAAACGATGTTATTCGTCAATTATATTAAACGCCGTATAATGTATAATTAGTGCGTCTCTCTCGTGAGTTAGATAGTGACAATATGTGTTTGATTCCATTAAAAATAACCGTGACTAAATTAAATAGCCTTTAGTCGTGTTATATTAGTAGATGGTATTGAAATGCTTAAAGTTAATGAGCAAATTATTTTTAGTATAATGAATCAAATATTACAGAATTAGTGCTATAACACTATTAGTGACATCGAGAGCAAATCGTCTATTAATAATAATTTTTAAACTCAAATTAAAAGTGACATGTTAGTATAAATGCTCATTGTCTATGTTTGATATGGCGTCATAAATTAAATTTGAAATAATATTTTAAAATTGATCAATAAAAACCCAATAGTTCAAAAAAACTCTTAATTCTGTGATTTTAAGCCCTAATCCTATTTTTATAGAAACTTAGATACGCAAAAAATCGATGGCTTACATAGGAGTAACCAGTATACATCAATTAAAAATGTCAATTTAATGATAAAATTATTATAAGGACTATTATTGGTCTTAATTAATGATAAACGGAAATAATGTTTGAAAATACTAAATAAATGTAGAGAAATTACATTCGTATGTAACTAATACAATCTTATTCCTAACGTTATATTAAAAGTAGAGAAAATAAAATATGACAAAATTCGTCTAATAAGCCGTTAGAGTTCATAGAAAGTTTATTATTGTAAATAATAGAGGACCATAATGATATCATAACAACTTAAAGTACTCTTGTTAAAGATAAAGCAGAATATATAGAATTGAATAGAGTCAAAACCTGAATAATAAAAAATTGCATCTTATAAAAGAGGAGTAAGAAATGTGACGCGTATTCGTAACCAAAGAACTCGTTACTAATTATTTGCTAGGTTTTAAAACATGATTTCGAATGTATCCATTATTCTATTACAATTAATTCAGCCACCAACACTCACCTTGAACTCCATTTAATTTTGTTTTCACAATACGCTGACATAACCCAATAGTCAAATGTTTAAACGGCCATAGACAATTGTTTATTTTATTGACATAGCATATTGCGCATATTATTTAAACGCCAGTTATATAACTTGCCAACTTTAGCATAAATATGAAATAGATTGCTAAACAATTAATTTAGCAAATTTACAAATATTTAGAAGCTTGCGACAAAATAAATCCGTCTTTAAGTTTATTCATTTCAATTTGTAGAATATTCTATGTAAGTTGGTGTTAAAGATCATATTTTTGTCAGTATTAATCCTTAAAAATATAATAGTTCTATACAATGTTGAACTTACATTTCTGTTAGAAACAATCTATTCTATAGTCGCTTGCTTCCTTAGTCTTGTTGCCATAGGATGAGTGCATTTGTCTTTAACTTGTTAGCACTTAGCTGTGAAAGCTAGGTATTTAAATCTTATGACTTTTATCACTTGTTAATTATTCCTTAAATGTTTATTATATAGCCTTAGACTGCAAGCCTGTAATCTGTGCTACACATATTTCTAACATATATATATTGGAAAAACTATTGAGTAGGGTATTGTAGAACAATATCTGATCATACTATAGTTCTGTGTATTAGTTTTGAACGTTAATTAACTAGGAACAGAATGTAACAACGAAATTGGTCTACACTGAAGATACCTTAGATTCCAGTACATATGTTGGTAATCTTTTTAATTGTTCAATAAAACGTCTGTCTCTGTACCATCAAACAAAAAATTCTAGGATTTTCGAATTAAATAAAGTTGTAATGTTAAAATTAAATTTATCTTTTAAAATCACTGGGGTATTTCATTTTGCATTACACTAGTAAATTGATAATAATGCTGGAAAATATCTCCTAAAAAAATACAACTGTCAAAATCTATTTTAGTATTCGGCGACCATTAAAACTACTTCAATAACTACAAAAAATTATGTAAACTCTAAATTTAATGGTATTGTTAAATTTGCTCTATATGAAGTGGATTAATTACAGCATGGTTCTTTTCACTTATTTTTAGGTTACTACTAATTAGTCTGAAATGTCATTTTCAATCAAGTTAGTTAACGTTTGAAGCTATTGAAGTTTTTCAATGTAACCCATAGTGTTAGTTGTTCATACGCGGAAATGGTCCGACGTTGCCGATGGGCCGATTCTGTGAAATGATTGTTAATTACTGTAAGTTATATTACAATGATGTTGAATAAAGACTAAAAAAAATAAACTTGTTTTATTTATTATGGGCCGACCATTACGGCTTTCTAGACAAGTCTTTCTCAAAGCGGGCGATAACGTTTAGCGTTTGAAACTTAGAGGGGGCGTTAAGAGGCCCAGAAATAATTTGTAATTTCATTTACTTTATATATTTCTATATTAATATTTCACTAAAATTAAAACCCAGCTACTACATAATAGCTGTTTATATTACTACTCTGTATGTTATAAGAACTTAAAATACATAGATTTCGTAGGATAGCCCGCACACAGTACTGAATCAAGTTGTAACAAGTTTCTGCGGATCAGGAACATTGCACCAGAAATTATTTTAAACACTAGGAAAAAAAACTACCAAGCAGAGTTTTAGGGGTGTATAAAAAACGATTGATTTTCAAAGAAGGAGGTAAAAGAAATAAGTTTGATAATCACTGTTCTAGACTAACTTACCCATTGACGATCCTTGATGACATAGGGTGAAATGAATTGGCAGAAATAAATAATTCTCTTTTCTGTTTAATATTTTTGTACTATCTACTATATACATTATGAATGTTAAATATCTATAGAAAAACATCGTACAACAAAACATAAAGACTAAAGTAAATACTAGAATATAGACAACATTAAAAAAACAGGTCCTCCGTCCAACACATGTCGTCATTAGAGTTTATAGCACTTTAAAGCAGCTGTAATGTACGCAGAAACAATTTAAGTATCAATTTCGTTATCACATATCGACCGGATGATTATAAAATTTGTTATATATCCTATTTCTTTACAAAATTTTAGGAAGTGAGACAACATTTGTCAGCTTCGATGCATACTTAGCTGCTGCATTACAAATGTGGTCAATTATTTATTATTATTTGCATTTAAAATGCATTATCAGTCAATTTTTTTACATGGCAATATTACACAGCTGTATATGAATCGATTCTGCTAAGTGTGACATTCATCTTAAGGGTAACAAACAAGCACAGTTCAACTTAATTATAAGTCTACCCTGCGTCCCATAGACAACTATATTTATTCTTCATAAGGAAATAAGATGGTACAGTTTTTTTATTTAGAAATCGTTAACACACGTATTCATTGAAATCTAAACAAACAAAAATTACACACTGTCCATATCTTATACATTACTGAATGATTCTTAGGTCTTTACACTCGGGGAATAACCTAGTCTTTAGATACGTCTGACAAAACCTGGCTACTATCCACCCCCGGTCACTTGATTGGTATGAGGATATCCACACAATGGTGAATTTACCAATTATTCCGTTCCAAATTACACAGGATGTGAGCCTAATAAACTTATTTTTCATATGCCATTGTGACAGCATTAGATAGTAAAATCGCCAAGCTATTCGCTCTATTAAATATTTACAAATAACATAACTAATGTATATCGTATGAAGGCTCTTATGGCATAAGTATTAACGCGTCGTAAAATTCATTAGCAGATACATTGATAAAGAAAAATAAACATTTTTGAAGACCGCCCATTGTCGTACAATTTCCAAAAAAAATATTATTGACCTAGATTTGATACGGTCGAAATTTGATTGCCAGATTATCTCGGTTGTACTTGCAGTACCGCAACAATGTATAGAACGATTTTGGCACTGTGATACGTACTGATAAAAGTCAACTAAAACATAATATAATCCCAAATGAGATCAAACTCGTAAAACTCTTCTCTCGACGACTAATAACTAAAATGAAAAGAAAATTAAAATGTCGTTTAGATTAATCGAATTTTCTTTTCTTTATTAATGCCAAGTGTCTCTATCTACAGGAACGCCAGCGGCTGAACATCGACCCGCAATGGCCAATTGATGGATGTACCTGAAGTATGTTTATTTAACCATAGAGAAAGTAGAAAATTTGAGAAAATTAAAAAAAAATAGTGACACTTGACATCTTTGAAAAGATTGACACTGACATCTGCCAGATTACAATGACAGGTGGAAAAATTAAACCTTTAACGAGCCTCGCGAACATTGTGAAAAGTTTGACAGGTGCTTTTGAAACAGTTACCAAGTGACAAATGTCAAGTATTATGTATTTAAACATGTTCAAATGAAATTATAATTTTAAACAACTAAAAAGAGACGTTAATATGAAAATGTAAACTAATAACGATTTATGATCGCTACAATATTTGCTGTCAAAGGCATTTTTTAATTTTTAGATCCTAGTTAGGATGTTAGATCAACTTCTACTTGTGCAAAATCATCAAACTGGTCCGACGTCTATAATACTATAGTAACACGCACGTTTGTAAATCCCAAGCGGGTAGACAGACACAGTACGTTGTCTGCCTTTCGCCAAGCTTATTAGGACAACATTACTAGATACAAGTTTTTAAGCAAGTGATCTTTTGATTTACGAGTAAAAATAGAAACCGACTTTCTTCTTTGTATTTCCGAATTACCGTAGGAATATTACGAAATAGAATTAATCAGAACCTAACTTTACTCTCATCAAACTACTC
Organism: Meandrusa payeni; assembly: GCA_029286785.1. Classification (NCBI taxonomy): domain Eukaryota; kingdom Metazoa; phylum Arthropoda; class Insecta; order Lepidoptera; family Papilionidae; genus Meandrusa; species Meandrusa payeni. Next base: position 1,931,984 of record JAGSMX010000023.1, read on the forward strand.
TTCAAGTACATCCTTACTAATAAAAAATGAATAATTGAAATCAGTTCACACAGTCCAAAGTTATAAGGAAAAAAACATAAGGAAAATAAACCTACAGATTAATTGAGAACCATCTCTTTTTTTGAAAAATAAAGACAGTGAGACTAACAAAGACTAAAATAGCCTGTATATGTCGAACTGTTGGACACAGGCTTTCTCTGTAAAGAGAGTATAAGGACATAGTCCCCACGCACACCTAGTACGGATTGGCAGACTTCGCGTATCTTAGAAATCTTTGAACACATATAGGTTTCTTCACGATGTTTTCCTTCACCGCCAAACGCGTGGTAAGCACATAAAATTATAATAAATTCATTGGTGCCGGCACCAGGGATCGAACTTGGATTGCCAAAGTACTATGCAACTAGTTGCATATTGCATAAGCATAAGTTAAACACCGGTATAATTTTAATAATATCCCATTAACTGAAGTTGAAATTGTAAGAGATTTAGGTATACTTTAGGATGCTAAATTAACCTTGGCAAATCACATTACATCAGTAAGTACCAAAGCATTTAAGAATCTTGGATTTATTTTAAGAACTGGCAACCTATTTAGTGATATGACTTGCTTGAAAATGTTGTACTTTGCTTACGTACGAAGTACAAACGAATATTGTAGCAATATCTGGAATCCATATCTCAACATTTAAATTACAGAATTCATCGCTTTAACAATGACTATATGGAATCTTGAAAAGGGCACAAAATCTTGTCATTGGATATAGACAATCCCTTCTGGATATACTGTTTATTTTTTGTGTGTCATGGTGCCATTAATAACAATGAATTAACGTCGACTTTCGTGCAGCTAAGAGCTTCGCTCATACCGCACAGACAAACCAATATTTCTCATGTCCCCGTTAAACATAGCAATTATGGTAAAAATTCAATTGCCTACAGAATAGCACCTATAATACGAGTTTCTCTAAAATTGATATATTTACGAGAAGTAAAAATCATTTGAAAATAAATACATGCTTTTATGTAAATAATAGAGCATGTACTTTTTATTTCAATTGATGAAATGTGTAATTTAATTTTGTTTTTGAATAATTTATTGTAGATAATGAAGTCCAATCTTGGCAACTTTAACTAAACTAGATTGCAAATTTATGTGAGCTGTGTGACTTTGTAAATAAATGAAATAAAAAATAAAAAGTTGTTTGTTATTCATTTCATTCTTTCTTCATTTCACCTCTCAATTCTTCAACATTCACATATATCTACACAATTAGTCAGTTATTCACCACTCTTATTTCCACTACTTCAGCAACAAACATTTTATGTCTCTTGTCTCTTATTCCATGATACAGAAGCTATCAAAGCATACCTTTCTCCTTTCACTCTAAACTCTTTCTTCTTCACAATCGCTGCATTGCTGAGTGACTCCTTTGGGCAGTCAATCATCTGCCCCCAAGCACTTCATAGCCCAGTGAAGGAGGTAATTGACCCCACTCACCATCATTCCAAATTGCTGGCCTCTCTGCAATCAATGTGGCCAAAAAATCTCATTACATGGCATAGACATAACGGACAGATATTGGGTTGAGCTCTCTCAATCCCATATTATTTTCTTAGCACAATTTTTTTTTATACTTAGCAAATGCTTGACCATGATCCCATCTGATGTTAAATGGAATTGAAATCCTAGCTGGTAAGGCGTACTGGCTTAGTAACTGCCTAGTCACTCTACTGAAAACACACACATTGTAATCGGAGGGAAAGCAAACACACAAAACTCCATCACTTACAAAAATATTTGCTTATAAACATTAATATATAACAATAATTTTATTCTCATACATCCATACACTAAATTATACCAACACTGTATATTGCCAGTCATGCGTTAGTAGATACATTGCCTCAACAATATATAGCAGATATTTACTTGAATATATAAATGGTATTCTACTTTCACGTTCTTTTTAACCCTGGCAGGGTAGACAGGGCCAGGTTTTGCTATCGGCTATTTAATAATTTTAATAGGTCCCATACGTGACAGGACAGCCAATACACTAACACAAACTTTCGGACACCCGACTATATCAAGTTGTAAGTCGAACCACTTAGCCTCGTCTTTTGATATTCTGAATTTGATATAATGAATGGTTGACGTACTCTTAATATCATGGTCAAACAAAACAATGATCAAATTAACTTTGTATCAGCAAAGCCTTGTGAGAAATCTTCACTTAACCTTTCTATAAATTTATTAATATAAAAGGGTATTATTTATTTAATAAATATGGTATCCTTTAGTTATAAATAAGCTCTCACGTGCTTTTAACCCTAATGGGTTAGACAGAGATAGCATTTGCCTAAAAGTCAGTAAATACTGGCATAAGTTTAGCGTTTTTTTTATACTTAAGAAACCAAAATGTAATTCTCATTGATACAAGTCACAAGATTCTAACCTCGGACCCTAAAATCATAAGTCAGATAGTAGTTACTTTGCTATTATTGTTAGCTAATGCTTTTAATGTATCAAGAATGATATTTGTATACTGCTGGTGGTTACATTACGCAGATTATATACCCTATATATATATTTTTACTTTAAGTCATTTTGATTTATGTATATCATTTTAAGAAGGAATATAGTTATACCTCTATAAGGTGTTTTGAGATACGAGCCGCTGAGTGAGCGATTGCTTTGATATGAGAGCCAGATTTAAATCGCACACTACACCGTAACAATTTCTACCAACCTTCTTTTTGTGTAATTACATGAATGAAAATGTGTGTTTGTGTAATTACATGAATTAAACTCGTATGAACGTACCACTGTAAATTCTATGTAGGAGGGGTCTGTAATATGCTAAATATACATACATATATAAAACTTTCAATATTAGCATTGTACTTGTATTTCGAATATTATTTTTCTATAACTACCTAACATTGTTCTGTATCAAAATACATGTAATATTTATAAGATTTTTAAACTGTCTATGATTATAAAAATAAATAAACATATATCGTGTAAATGTGTGTATAGTCTGTGCAAATTCTAACTTCATCATATTATAACAATTCGTAGAAATATATCTCCTATGTAATGAGTATTGCCAATTTGACACCTGTCAAACATTTGACACATCACGTCACGTGGTATGTTCAGTTAAACACAGTGTATAATTCAACATTAACAGTCAATAATGGAACGGCCGTCCTAACTAACGCTTTGGTTGGCGATGGAGACGACAGACTGTTGGTTATTGGCCGATATGACGGTAGAGCCGGGAGGAATCTTCTGCGGCACCATTCCGTCGATGTGACGGTATTTCTTGAGACGAGTCCACTGACCGTTGTTGTAGTTCATCTGGAAGTGCATCTCGGAGAGCATCGTTAGGTACGTGTCGTCCGTTTGTAGAACATTCTCGAAGTTCTCCGACAGCTTTATCGTGACTATGTTGCCGAGGTTCGGACACGGGTTGTCTGAAAACGATATTTCTTATCTACAAACACGTTTTATATACAAGTATTTTTATACACTAGTGAAGATTTCTCCCAAATGGTATTTAAAGCTAGTTAGCTGTATGAATGTTTTGATAGTTTCTGATACTGACCGAGTAGTGGCCCAGCTTTCTCAGTGCTCAACTCTCTGATGTTGCTAACTCTATTAATGTAAACGCCTAAGCCAAGATACCTCCTCGATGACCTTTCCACCTGCTTACTACTAATAGAGGTTCAGACTAAGCAACCTAACAGCTATGTCACCTTTCCAATGAAACTGTAGTGGTGTTCAATTTTTCATACACTGACATCAAACTTTTCCACTACTGTCAAAGTTCCCATACACATTCCCAGTATAGAATAAACTTTATCTGTTTATAATAGCCAGTTATTCACTAATAAAGCTGTGTTGCATTATACAAACGGTCAGCTTTATTGACTTGGCTTTTGGTAGCATTGAATCTCACATGTATAGGATGATATCTGTTATGCGATATGCTCTGCTATAGGGAAGACCGCCCTTAGCGACAAGACCGTCCTCTGCGCATGCAACTATATTGTGATATCTCAACTGTTTTACTGATTTATTTCTCAACTGTTGCGCAATAAAGTATACTTATTAATTCATTGTTTCGTCATTCATTCATTCAAATTGTGTTCGCGTTTTTTGGTTTATGAACAAATACAAAATATTTGTATTTGTTCATAAACCATATAAAGCACACTACACACACATACATGAACTACACACACACCACACACTTTCTTTCTTGCATGCTAATTCGTAAGTTAATATTAATAAATTACAGAACTATTATAAGTATGGTGGGGGCTGGTGGTCTGTCTTACAGGGTACACAGTACAGGGTACCTAGTTCAGACACCAGTCTTTCACAAATTTAAGATCTACGTAAACTGTAAACGTATAAGTAAACTGTGCATTTAAATTTGTGAAAGATGAATAAATAAATTTATTATTATTTATTATTATTTGTGGCATTTCAATGAGCGAATTGCTTTGAGATACGAGTAAGTTACGAAACGAACTAAACTTGTATGTCGAGGTGCCACTGTAGTTTCTTAAAATTAAAATTCTATACTTAAATTAGACACACAACTTACCCCTGGAGCCGGCCATGAAGCCGAGAATAAGCGCCTTCTCCGGCCGCGTGACACGATTCGCATTGCGAAACATATCCTGAGCTTCCAACATTTGTTCCCGCTGTAATTACAATATGAATTAAAAATATTATCTTTAATGAATTACTATGTATTTCTTAGAAATAGTACTACTGCATATCTAATAATCAGTGGAATGACAATGATAATCATTTTATTTCTACAACAATACAACATTTACAAAATAAAAAAAAGTACAAATCTTTTTAAAGTATTTTATCAAAATGCTTTTATGAAAAAGAATCCAGATTTTAAAAATCACAACATGTTTTTTCCCCTATAATTTTGGGATATAACCTTTTTTTTCAAATTAAATCTGTTTATAAGCGACTATGAGGAAGGACTACGAATTATGAGGTAATAAACATACAAACATGAGCCGTGGTAGCTCAGTGACCGGGCGGTTGGCTCTTGTTGCATAGTACGCTAGCAACTCGAGTTCGATCCCCGGTGCCGGCACCAATAATTTTGCTGTTGCAATTTTATGTGCTGATTAACCACGCGCTCGGCGGTGAAGGAAATATCGTGAGGAAACCTACATGTCTTTTAAAATTTTTCTAAGGCATGTGAAGTCTACCAATCCGGACTAGGGCCGCGTGGTGGACTATGCCCTTATGCTCTCTTTACAGAGAAGGCCTGTGCCCAGCAGTGGGACATATATATTATATATATAAAGACTGTAACTTTAAACATACAAAAAATACAACCCAAATTGTCCCTTCTCCCAGAAAAAAGCAAATTTACGAGTAAAAACAAAGACCAACCAATAAAATCAAATGTAATAACAGCGTAAATATAAAATTTTTATGTTAATTATTATGATATTTTAGCGATAAACATCTAAAAACAACTTCATCAAAACAGCATTTAACAAATCATCTTAACACATTTATTTTCAACGATTTATAAAAATATATAATTAATAATAGCCATCTAACTAAACTGGTTGACACTAATAATCTTACACTTATTAAAGTTACAGACGTTCTTTGCCGGCTGGGCTGGGGCTCATCCGCAACGGCCCATGGGGAACTACGTTCCAATAGACAAGCGTGAGAATGCTCTACTGAAAGTGTTGGCGCCTACATTTCCGTTTTTCTTCCACCTTTACACTCTTTATCGTACTTACCTAGTCTTATATTGTCATATACATCTCAATCAACAGGAACAATCATTCTACCATATGACTTTTAGGAGTGTTCTATTATCTAGGAATCCAAGGACGAATGCCAACAAAATCAACATATAATCTAACTGAAGGCAAACCTCTTCAAACAATAATTATAACGTACCGTAAGCGAAAGTCCTCTACGCGGTACTAGAGTCGGTGTCTGTTGTTGTGGCGGCTGTTGTTGCTGTGGCTGTTGTGCCGGTGTCGCGTGTGAGGTCGGGTGCACCGCGGCGACCGGTAGAGCCGGCACCGGGGTCGGCTGCACTGGCGTCGCCTGCACCGGCGTAGGTTGCACAGGTGTCGCCTGTACTGGCGGTGGCGCCAGTTGCACCTGCGAAATAATAAATTACATTAATCTATGCCCACTGTATGATGATTTGCGCGCTAGGCTACTTAATGGTTTCAGTCCTGTGGTTCTGGGCTCGTAGAATAAGACTACGGTATCCCCTGCCTGTCGTTGAAGGCGACTAAAAGGGGCCTCGGGTTCACTGGGCGTCAAGGTTGGGGGCCTTTGTCGTCGGCTGAAGTGGACCCGGGAAGAAGGCGACATCGGCTGACGCAGGGAATCAAGAAGGTAGAACTCAAGCGTTTCGGCCCATATAGCCGCGAGGTTGGTGGGGTCATGGGAGGTGGTGAGTATTACATTAATATATTAATGCGAAACTTTGGATGTTTGTATGGATGCAGAGTACGACTGGAGAGCCAATAACCGCTCACACGTGTCCGCCCGCGATCCTTGACGCTCTCAGGACTGGGTATAGTCCCACGCGGTCCTATTGCGGATTGGCAGCCTTCACATGTCTTATAAAAATTTTCTAATAAATGCAGATTTCTTCTCGATGTTTTCTTTCATCGCTAAGCGCGTGGTAACTCATCACTTAGAACTACCAAAGCTCTTGATCATTAAATAAGCACTCAAAAATGAAACAAAAACTTACAGGCATCTGGTGCTGAATTGGTTGTGACGTCACAGCTCTCGCCCCTGTTTGTACGACAGGCTGCGCCATCTATTGATGAGAAGTTGAATTAGTCTCGTATTAGAATAGAATTGCAACATGGAATACATGTTGTATCAGCTGAACATCTTTTATGTTGTTTTACATATGAGTCGGACTATCAAATTTTTAAACAACAAAATTGAACATAAAAGAACCATTCAAATAGAATTCACATAGAAGTTAAACAGTCAAAGTTAAAAGGAGGTTTTAAATATATAAAAGGTTTATCTAAAAGGTGGCGTAGGCGTGAACAGAATGTACCCGGGTTTAAAGACTTTATTACTCATTAAAGACCAGTACATCCTCTGACAATGAGCTTATAAAAAGATTACATAATAGTATGGAGGTCTTTAAAATATATTGTCCAAGATATGTTCTTGTAGTTTTTGTTTAAAAATATATATAAATAATCTTTAACTACATTAGGTAGGTAATTGAACAGTTGGCTCCTTCAGATAAAATACATTCCATTTCCAGTTCTTAGCTTTCTGATCATTTTATTAGTGTTTCCATAATGTGTTTTACAAACAAAAATACTTTATTCGTGATTTGTACAGATGAAAATTGCGTGTGCGACTGTATCCCTTCAACGTTTCGATTAAATGTATATATGTGAGATAAAGTTAAAGTTACAGCCTTAATATATATGTCCCACTGCTGGGCAGAGGCCTTCTCTGTAAAGAGAGTATAAGGGCACAGTCCGCCACGCGGCCCTAATGCGGATTGGCAGACTTCACATATCGTAGAAAAATTTTCTAAGACATGTAAGTTTCCTCACGATGTTTTCCTTCACCAAACAACAAATTTATTGGTGCCGGCACCGGGGATCGAACTCGGGTTGCTAGCGTACTATGCAACTTGAGCCAACCGCCCGGACACTGAGCTACCACGGCTCTTTATATATGTGAGTGTAAGAAATTAAATATTTAATTTCATAAAAATACTTACTGGTTTTATATTCTGCAATAGGACGGCCTTGCCACCACCTTGGAGGAGAACAGCGGATGTGGAGTTCAGAAGGTTCTGAGTGGACAGGAGCAGCGGCTTCCCGCCCGCTTGGCCTATGAGGAGTTTCGGCTGCTGTCCTATCACTATAGGCTTTGGTGTTGACGTTTGCTAGAAAAAAACGATTCATTCAGTTGCTATCCATACAATGTGCATTTTTAATTGATTGAGAGAATATTATCTATCTCATATGTATATAATATATTATATTTAAAAGTGTATGTATACGAGTGTGCTTTAGACCGCATGACAGAAGTAAAACATCTTTAGTTTCATCGATTTGTATGTTTATATATATATATAATATCTACATGATTGATCTCTGTACTCTTGCTCCTACAATGTAAGACAGACAGACCTGCACTGTGTCTTAGGTATAAAAAACGTAATTGGCTTTTTTTTTAAATAAAGCTATATTTCTTTTTTTTTTCAGAAATATTACTAACAATCTTGTTAACCATTCCAACTAAGCTTAAGCTTGTGCTAGGACATGGTTCACGGCAATAGTGGAAATGGTGGATTCGAACCCACGACCTTACCGATTCGCAGGCCGTACCCTAAACCATTAGGCTATTAAAGATAAAGAAAATGTGTGCTCACACTTGTCTCTATTGCCCCTTCAACAATATACATAACTTAATTCTATCTCTCTTTCTATCTCCCTCTTAACTTCCTCCCCCTCGCCCGATCACACTTTTCGTAACGCATTCGCCAGGTTACTCTCCAGGTGCGTAAAGAAACTTTAATAACTTTTTGTATGAAACAAAATTTGAATAATTCCTCTAGTGTGTTTGGGCTCATTGAAGACGGTAACAGAACAATAGCAAAAGATAGAATTCACTATCAGTTTGTGTAGTGACTACACAAACGTAAATAAACAAAATATACACATATTGAGTACTTCCATCTTTTTCGAAATCAATTAAAATATTCGTAAAAGTGCAACATACCTGTAACATAACTGGGCTAGGCAGAGATGGGGCAACTTCGCTGGGTGCACTCGGCTCCGGCTCAGTTTGTACTGTTTCCACATTGCTTACCGCTACAAAAAAAAACATGTTCTATTACAAGCACACAGACAAAGAATGGCAAAAAAAACTGCCGTTATAAAGGTAGCACATTTCAACCGGTCTCACAATAGGTGACACATTTCTAATTTACAGTCTTAAAAACCCACCCAAACCAAACTTGCTTGAGCACTGTGTGAGTGCTAGGGCAGTTAACCTGGAGGATGGCCACCAGGGGGTTTTAGCCTAACATAACCGCCGCATTCTCCTAAAAAGAGGGGGAATCATGTTGGCCCTACTATACTACTATAATTACTTTTTTTGACCCAACCCCCGTCACCAAAAAAGGAGATACGGAAGGGTGAGACGGCTCCCATAATCAGCCTTTTTCTCTGATGCGTTGGAAACTCATCGCACAGTATGGAAGTTAGAAATGGACAGCCGTGACAGCGCCTGTGAGTCTGGCGGGTTCTCTGGTGACTAGAACCGGTTCAAGTGGAAGCAAGTGAAAAGATATGTGTATACTCACATGGAGCTTCAGTGACGGGTTGTTCCTCCGCTTTGGGCATCTGATAATTATTGAGACCTTTAGCGTAGTCCGGAGGTGGTGACGGCGGCGCCGCTGGCGGCTGTTTCTTTGCACCCTCCTCCATTTCTGTTTAACATTTTTTTTAATTTATTTTAAAATCTTAGGTTAAGTTTACAAAATATAAAAACCTAACCAAGTGTGGGCCACCAGGAACGAAGCAGGGACCAAGCAACGGTGGCAAGTGGTTAGGACGACATAGAGAGAAACCTGACGGTGCGTTCCGTGTCCAGGATCTAACAAAAGACTCTTGAGGTGTGGATCGAAACGACTATTGGGACAATGATCGTCGAATCCACATCTCACATGGCGGTCACCTCGTGAGCCAAGTCGAGGTACCTGGTGATTTTTTCCCTTTCGGCCTTCACGAGGTTCTCGTCATGTGGGATGATAATAACGACGAGCACCGCCTCTCGCGTTGATCGATCTGTCAGCACAATATCAGGTTTATTGGCGACAATAGTCCTGTCTGTGATGACAGATTGATCCCAATGGAGCGTCGACCATGACCATTTTCGAGAAATGGCGCCGGTGTGTACATATATTACAGCATCTCAGATCCCACATGTCCATATCGAAGAGCAAGTTACTGGGGAATGATTAGAGCTACGAGGTGAGGTTAAGTTCTATATTATTGTTATCATTTAATTTACTTATTCAGTTGTGTCACCAAGTAATGACAGCGGCAACACACAAAGAGCATGTAATAGAAACTTACCAAGTTTCCTTCTCTTCTTGATCTGTGCATGTGTGGCAGGCTGCTCGTTGATGTCAAGCAATTTGATGCCAGAACGAGGAGGTGGTCGGGAAACAGGCGCCAGGACGCGGGCTCCAGTGCGCGCTGCCCAGCGGGATGGCAAGCCTTTTAATGGAGCTGGAAAATAATTAATTGTAAGTTACAATTTGCAAGTAGGATATTCTTCTTTTCGTTCTCTCACTACTGAGGATCGTGACCTCGTATAAGCAGCCTCCATTGAGTGTGGTCATACGTGGAGTGGCCGGCACGCGGCATGCTGCCTTCCACCGTCTTCGTGATCGTATGAGACCATTATGTAGGCGCCCTTCCCTGAGCACGTTTGCCGCCTATTTTGCCTAAAATGATCTCCACACAGTGCTTTGAAGACCGCATAACATGTCCAAAGAAGCTGAGGGCTCTTTGGCGACATATTTCAGATAGCCGTGTGGGGACTTCTGGTCCAAGTCTCGGCACCATACAGAAATATGGAAAAGACCAGAGAACGGACGAAGCGCACGCAAGTAAGATATACCAATTAGATTATTTATGTGTAGATTTATTGATGTGAATGGAGCGAGGTAAGGTAAGCCAACATCATACTAAATCGAAGACCTTGATTATAAGGAAAGGTCATATCAGAATTAAAATTATTTATTCATGGACCATAGGCATTAAATAAAGTAATAATTTGTGTCCAGGTAAATCCTTACCTGCAGGCATATGAAATTGAGGAAGGCATAGTCACAAATAATTGAAATCTAAATAAAAGGAGGAAAAGGAGAGGAAAAGAATCTCTAAATAGAAGGAGTGTCAAAATTAATTAAATAATCAATACAAATAAATAAAATCATGAAATTTTGCAAAGAAGGGGGTACAGAAAAGAACATATATGTTATAATCAATTTAATACACCAGCAAAATATATTATAATGACAGTAATTTTTAAAAATAGTGATTGGAAAATTTATCTATTAAGTAATATGCTTTTTTAAGACTGTTGGCTTTACTTTTACATAATTGACTACTCGTGCGAAGAAAACTTATTTTCATTGCCATTCAATGAAGCAACAACTTACTTGTGTCAGTCATTTTCCTAGGCATGCCTCTCGATCTAACAGGGACGGTGGGAGCTTGAGCTTTCTTCTGGTTAGCCTGGACTTCTGTCGCTTTAGCTAGCAACTCGCTTCTCAACGCCACAGATTTGGGTTTACGTTTTAATGTGAAATGTTTTACTGCATTCGGTTGCTGTCCAACCTGAAATTGATAAAAAAAATCCAATGACCGTATTACTGGAATGTTTTCAGAGGTATCAACTCGAAACATTTGAACCATCTTGTAAGAGCTGATTGGGACAGACTGACATGACAGACGATTGTAACATCAACTAAGTGGTGAAGTGAACGATAGTTGATTGTTACTTCTGTAGGTCATTGAGTAGTTATAAATAGTTATTAACATAAATAGATAGAAATATATATGTTTAATGTATACTCACGTTAATGATGGTGTCACTCGGTCGTTTTTGACCACAGCAATATCTTCTAGTTGTAACCAGATGACATCAACTGCGCAGGATATATTATATTGCTGTAAGTAATCGTGCTAACCGCGGGACACTTAATCGTCCTTAACTTTCCTAGTCCAATGTATGCATCATAAGCACACACAGATAACTTGGATTGGAAGATATCAATATGATCATACGAAGATAAAAAAGAGATGAAGCATGTTGACAACATGTAAACACACTTGTGTATACAAAGCACTCCGTCCCAAGTAAGCCAATCAAAAACTTTTTTTTAATACCAAATTAACACATTAAGGTGCAGTTTATATTTATCCCATAGCAACAGCGTGTTTCCCTTCTCAAAAACTATTGAGAAGGGAAACACAGTTCAAGACATTAACTGCAAATACCAATGTAATATGTAAGTAATCTTTGTTACTTATTTAATTGTGGAAGTCCAAGAGTGGCCACTTGAGCAGGATGGACAAGGATATTCATAATTATCACCCCCAATGTCCATTCATGCTAAGTATTACGTATTTAACTAAAAGCCTACAGTAAGTTACTGTGATGTATGTTTCAAATGGTATTATAATTTAAATTCAACTTACCACAGAAACTAAGGCATTCTTATTTAAATAAAGGCACTCTAGTGGTAATAGACCAAGATCGGAATGTTTAGCCAATGCTCTCCTCAGCTCCCCAATCATATCACTGAAAATTGGTCTAGTCTCGTCAAACTCTGCAATCTCTGTATTGAGTGTGCCGGCCGATGGAAATGTTTTAAGGACCTCAGCAAGCATAGCCACCCAGAGATCCGAATCCACCGCTGCAACTTCAATGATTTCCTCCAGTTCATTTCTCCACTAAAATAAACAAATTTAAGTTTTTCAAATTAGGTGATTGACAAATTTTAAAGAATAAACAAACTGTATTATGCAAATTAGGAAATAGAATTCTTTGTTATGTGATGGGAATACCGTCATCGTTCAATGTGCATACAGCAAAGGAGTGGAATAAGTTGCCAGCGTCAGTCTTTCCGTCCAAGTATGATGTGGGAGCCTTCAAGAGTAGAGTGAATAGGCACTTACTAAACTAGCGCGTGCCATCTTTCAACTATATCACCACATAACACCAGGTGGGACCATGGTCAAGCGCTAGTTTACACGCAAAAAAAAAAGGGCTGCCATTGTCACGCACAAACACAATTTACTTTTGAACCACATAATTCACAAATAAAATAGATTATCATATAGATATATATCATACTAAGATACAAATATGGTTTTTTGTTTTTTTTTTTTTTTAATTTAAGGCTCTTTTTTTTGAAAATTAGTATAGTTTATATATTAAGAACTGTATAATATTATTTTTAATACCTAATGTATAACTATTTTTGTTCTGTGAAATAAATAATGTATGCAGCAAGGCACCACTGAATGGAACATATCACTCACATATCACATGATTTACATAATTATTTATCTAATATATAAATTAAAAATTTGAATAAATATATTAAGTAAAAAAAATAAACAGCATGTACTCTACAAACCAAATAAAGATTGTTGTGACTGATTGTCAACGTAAAAAAAGAATCTTTAGATCTATAGCTATTGTTATTTATATAACTTAAATTATGATACAATTCATAAAAAACAAATGAGAAGCGATAAATCTGTATTGGAAAATATTAGTCATAAATATTTTAAGGCTACTTTATCTAGAATTTGTTTATGAAGAAAAATCATTTCAAATTTTAATCATGGATCTTTAAAGTAACAAGATATTGTAAACAATTTTAATAATTGTCATTTAAATGTAAACAAAACAGATAAAAGTTTTAAGATACTTGATTAATTTATAAACAAACATTTAAATTGTTAATTACTGCGTGTGTTGCTGAATATTTTGTCGTACAATGTAATCAAATATATATAAACAATACACAGCTATAAAAGCAATAACTTATTGCGAGGGAAAACCGTTGTTATATTTATTGTTCAATGCGCCAAAGTCAACCGTTATAAAACGCGCAAACATGATAACAAATTAAAACAACCTGATGTTTCATTATTTTACACTATTTTCACGTAATATTTAATGACAACAAATAAACTAGTAAAATAATTTATCCTGCTCTATCCCATTTAATTAAATTGCCGAAGAAAGAGACATCGACACTAAACAGTTATGCAAAACCATAGAATATCAAAGAGAAAAGTTACCTCTTCAACATTTCTGCGCGGGATATGAAAGAAACTTAGCAATAATTTTAGTTTCACTTGAGTCTGTAAATCTGGAAAACAATCCTTTATATTTTTCAGAACTTCCGCATTTAATTGTGTACAAATAGAACCACTTGTCCACGAATCATTCGAAATTCCGAGTTTATTGTGGAGCCACAACGATGTGTCACTATCCCGAACGTTCGCCATCTTGCAACTGAGGTAGTGACGTATCTGTTATTTTGCGTGTATGCGTACATGTGGTGTTGTGCCGTCATTACAGCCGTGACTCTTTCTCAATTGTTAAAAACAATATAGAATAAAAAGTTGTTGAAATATATCTGAGTAACATGGGCCTAGTAGATTGTGATGCTTTAGTTTTATTGGTAATATGTCATTAAAAACAAGTATATAGTAAATATTAAATAACGTTTGTAAGCTTTATTGACAAAATAGATATATTAAAAATCAAATTAATAAAAATCATAATGTTTTTGACAGAGACTGTCTGTCTTTTATATATTAATTGAATTGTAATTGATTAATTCAGTTGTTTAATAAAATATATTGTTGTCTATGGTTTCATCCGAAATTATTTAAAACTTATCATTTATTTTTAATATTAATTTACATCAACATTTCCTTTACGACATAATTTAATTTGTTTTTAAATACTTGGTTGTAACTAATACTAACACATTTATCATAAAAAAATATTTGAATATACTTCAATCAAATGATTTTATTCACTACACATGGCAATTTATCGACAAAACAGTTATCGACAAGGCAATGAGGAAACAACATGGGATCTGTCTAGCAAATGTTTAGAAGTGTTACCAAATATTGAAAATAAATTGTTATGCGTAAATATATTTTTTAAATGTAATAACATTTTTGTGTTTTTTACACTAACATGTTAGTAAATTTCAGATACTTTATGTACAAAATAACAAAATTCAAAAACTACCAGAGGATTTTTTTGAATCACTACCTTGTCTTATTTGGTTGGATTTGAGAGATAATCAGCTGTATGATATACCAAAATCTATTAAAAACCACCAAAGACTAACTCATTTACTCTTGCAAAATAACAATTTAACAACACTACCGAACGAACTGGGGACTGTACTAGGTTTAAAAGTCCTTCAAATAAGTGGAAATCCTTTAATATATCCACCACGAGATGTCATTAATTCTGGAACTGAAAAAATCTTGAACTTTCTTCATAGTAAGTTTATCGATGAATTATTTTTACAATCACGGTCAGCGTCGGAGGATCACAACAATTCTAGTGGCAACTCGAAGGACCTATCGGCATCTGACCTTAAGAGCTATAATTCAATTTTGCACGGGAATTTAAAAATACCTCAGCCTCTTTCCGTGCAATTAAGTGAAAGGGATGTAAATGAATCGGATGAGGAATTTTATGCTAAAATTAAAGGGAAGTGTCCCAAGCTGGCTACCTGTAGATTGAAGACATTGCCACCTCACTCTCAAAGTTCAAAATACCTTAAGCCGGCTTATGCGTGTAGTAAAGAGAAACAGGATGAGAAGATTAAGCAAAGCTTCTTGAAAGATATGGCGCTGAAGAAACAAAAGGATTTGTTAGCAAATATGGATAAGATTTTGCAGGATAAAAAGTAAGTATATGGAACAAGAAAAAGACTACTATATCGGTCTCAATTTTGAGACTGGAATTGGACTATTACGTTGTTACGGACGTACGCACCCGTCTTTACTATTGATCTTCTGGCCATGGCCCAATAATTTGGGGTTAAAGAAACTCTATTAAAAAATCAAGAATTTTACAATTCACTTACGAGTCTTAATTATTTATATCTAGTTACAAAATTGGGTCTAATAGTAAAAACTAAACAAAATCAGCATTATTTATTGCCGACAGTTAGCAACGAACTCTCATAAATACAAACAGCGTAACTGGATGTGGCTCAAGAACGATACTGAAAGCAGAAAAGTCGCTGAAACGCTTCGTTGTTCTTTCATATCGTTATCTATTAATTTCATTATCTATTTATTCCTATTTATAAACATAGCCCGTTTTATCGTCTCCCGAAATAAAAAGCTTTGAGTATTCTTTTTGTGTCGTTCATATTTATATTGTACTTGCACTTTTTAACTTTAATCTTGGTAAATCGTCCACATAATACCCTGAGCACAGAACACGGCCAGACGGGAAGGCATAGGTACCAGCAGAATACCAGCGTTGGCTTCACAGCCAATGCTGAGCTGGTACCTATTCGATCCAGCATCGCAACCAAATAGATCAAGTTTTCGTATTTACTTGGTTTCTTTTTTTATTTTATTTTATCTTTTATTTATTTTTTACCTATTTTAATTAGTATTTAAGGAAATGTTTTTTTTTTATTGTTAGTAGATAAGTTCTTCTTGTTTAATTTTTGTCTATTTCTGTGTGCTGGTTCGAATAAATGGTTTATTATTATTATTTCATTTATTTTTATATTTTAATGTTATTTTATAATATATATACATATGTTGTTTTTTTTTTTATATTCATTCATCATAATTTAACATAAAGAAGTGTATACCTTAAGTTTATTTATTTATTCGCAACAGTGTCTAATTGAAATTTATATTATCTCCCTTTGTGCACAGTTTATTTATTTCAGGAATTTGGAGCTGTTGAAGAACTTCCGAAGAAACTACAGATCGAAACAGATGTCCATGCCACGTGGAGATGCACTTTATAAACATAGCGCGAATGATTATCCATACGACACGAGTCCAGAATACATGACACTTCTGACACGAGAGGATATAGAAAAGGATCTACCGGATAAATATAAGAAGAGGCTGTGGAGACGATCAAAGCCCACTATGCCGAGAAAGAATAACGGAGACGTGCAATTGGCTATGAAGATTAAACAGTTGTTTGAGAATTTGGAAGCTATAGATTTGAACAAAGGGGATATGACGCCTAGAACAGAGCAGAAGATCCTCTTGAACGAGATACATAAGGTATATCATTATCGACTCTCTTACGACAACTCTTACTCGTTATTCGTAATCATGCAGAAGCGCCTCAACGCCGTGGTTCTGCCATCTTGGGCCCATTCGGATCGTAATACTAACCCGAATAGACTAAGGCTGAAATTCATTAGGCCACTTGCGTCAGCCCTTTAGCAGCCCTTACAAATTAAATGTAATTTCAAATATTTAATACATATAACTCATTTCGTTATTATTATAGCTCTATACTGTTGTCACCCTCTTGTTGAGAGGCTTTGACAGTTACATTTTTTGACGAACTAAGTACACAGATTGGCCAGAGAGCTGGCCTTGACTACTTCACCGGATTGAGAGGTGGCGTAGCTCTTAGGTCGCTCAGACTGAACCTCTATCGTTAGTAACTCAACACAAGAGACCTCCCGGTGAGGGGTAACCTCGGCTTGAACGGTTACTATATTCAGTCCTGTAGTTCTAGGCTCTCAAGAATAAGACTACGGTATCCCCTGCCTGTCGTAGAAGGCAACTAAAAGGGGCCTCGGGTTCACTGGGCGACAAGGGGACGGGACGTGTCTCCAAAGAGCACAGTGCAGAGGGGCTCCGCTGCGTTCCACTGGAGATCCCGGAAGCCCTCACCATGCACCGAGGAATGGCCACCGGGGGGTTTTAGTGGGTATGAACTCCATAACCGAGCCTTTCCCCCCCAGAAGGCGGGGTATATTGTTGAAGATTTCCCCTCCGTCAACAAAAAAATTGGGGGCTTCCAGATTAACGGTTTGAAGGTGCCTTAAATATATTAAGTATACGCTATACTGTTTTTCAGATCTCGGAGATAAAACAAAAACTGATGGAGTTATCCGCCACCAACACTAGATCAGTGGCTGCGGATTGATTTACTTTTAACGGCGAAGAGTATTAAAAAAAATGTCTCTTTATATTTTGATTCATTGATTTATCACTTTATTTTATAACACTTCGAAGCTTATTGCCGTGAAAAATAGGAAAAGTAGCTAGAACATAGATTTTTTTAGTGGAGGTCCCACGTGTAGGGATGTTCATGCAATTAATATATCGATATATTTTTCTATAGAATATAATAAATTAGTAAATTGTAATATTTAAGTAGCCCAAAATAAAACCGCGGCATAGATTATAAAATTTAAACTGTAATAGTCTAGAACTGCCATCGCGGAAAGTGTTCAGATGAAATATTGATATTAGATGATTCTAAAATATCTGATAGAAGCGTCATATATCCATATTTTATGAAATATCATGCACTTCTGATGTCGGAGGTATGTAGACACCATCAGGGTTGCATCTGCAGCGGATTACCTGTCTCCACCGTCTTCTGTCCAATGCATCTCTTACGACCGTGTAGAATTTAGAGGACGACGACATTAACAGCAAATGCATAAATAAAGTCTTTATTTCATTACACTTCCTTACAATATGCACTTGGCATATTACAAAATAGTACAAGCTTATGTTTACAGATTTCATTAAAAACTTAAATAAAAATACACTTAATTCTAAATTAAAAAAAAAACGATTACTCGTAAAGGAAATACACTCGTATTACATAAATGTATTGTACATTTGCCATCGAATCTGATTTGAGTAAAATAATAAATTTATGACTCGTCGTTATGCTCGACGCTGGAAAACAAAAACGTAGTAACCCACAAAAATGAAATTGTTTACCAGAGCCGAAAAACATTTCAAATTTTAAAAAAATTATAACTTTCGTGTTTATGGACTTAGAGCCGTCGTTCTTGGACACAATATTTATTATTTTTGCTGAATAGCTATTGTACTGCGGCATTAACCTTGTTTTCCTAAAAGAAAATCGTTTTACTGTACAAAAATAAAGAGAAGTGTCAATCTTGAAAATCCTATTTTTCATCTAATTGTTACAAGTCATACATCATTCGACGCGTCTTTTATTACTGATTCCAACGATGTAAAAAGTGAAAATGGCCATATGTTTCACTTACCACGTTTTGCTTTCGAGCGTCGATATATGTATATTGTGCAACACAAACAATAGGACTTTTAAGTTTATATACATTTAAAGTTGCAGCCTGTACCACACTATACGTAGAAGAACGTCGCAAGTGAAATTACGCCAATATATTTTACTTCAGTATTCAATAAAGGAGACCATGACACACGCTCACAAAGTCTGGAAAAATAATTCCAACAAAATGACGGACATATCAAGATATATTTTCAGAGACAAGCGCGTAGGTCCAGTTACGTATTTATTCGATTTTAGTTTATAATTTTAGTGTAAATCTTGTATAGAAATACGTAAGTAAAATTACGAAGCCATAATCAGTATGAATACCCTAGCAACAAGGCAATTATCACGGAGATTAAGGTCGTAACGCGTTTAATTTAAGTTAGTTCTAAAACCACTCAAAATTATTTCGAATCAAGAATTCACTTCATATAAATTTTGTCTATTGGCGGCTCTTAGAACATATTTCTCCACAAAACAGTTTCTTTTACGTTCCTGAAAAATTCATGTTTTCCACTTCGGCTCGAATAGTGCGATATATGTGCCCTGTTGGACGCAGGTCCTCTGTAAAGAGAGTATAAGGGCATAGTCCGCCACCTACACCTAGGGCGGACTGGCAGACTTCCCAATCGCTTAGAAAACTTTTTAAGACATGTAGGTTTCCTCACGATGTTATACCTAGCGCGTGGTAAATCAGCACATAGAATTGCATCAAACAAATTCATTGTTGCGGCACCAGGGTTGATGTCAATGAATTAATTAATACTGATTAATGGATATCAATCGAAGATATGTCAGCTTTACTCCAAAAAGTATAGAGGGATATATGTGAAATACAAACAGAACCAGCGTTTTTCGCAAAAGGTTTTAGTATATAATATATTGTTGATTACTCATTTAGAAACATTCTTTTGGTTTTAAAAATAATAATTTTCTATTACAATTTCCATTCTATTGACATGTGTTAGCTGGCAACACATGGCACCCAGCGATTGTTATGCATAATAATTACTTTCAATGATATCTTAGTGATTTACCTTAACCTGATTGTATCTTTAATTCATAATTAATAGTTTAGTTGATCCTACACATTAACTTGGCGTTAAACAATAATTTAACTCTATTAGTTACGTAATCTGACTTTAAATTAATTTTGTATAAAGATTGTGAGCACGCGCAGTAGTGACGGTATTCGTTGAAATAATTCTTTGTACAACGTAACGCCGTCTGAATAAAGCGAGTGTATTAGTTGTTGGACTATTTTATTCCACAAGACCTACAAATTCATCATCTAATATCGATATATTTCATCCGATATACGATATAAGAAATTAAATAAAAAAGCATTCTATTCTTTCTTTTATTTGTGGTTGACAACTTGAATAAAATAAAACCCTTACTTGCGCTGCCATCACTCTTTACAATGGCAGGACTCGTATAAATTTTATAATCTATGCATGTAGTCTATACTGCTAGCAGAATCAAATCAAATCAAAATAGTATGGACTGATGTCCGAAGCGAGAACCTCTCAGTTACGCTCTATTAGTACAAAACTTTTCTAATATTTAATATTAAGCGCTAATTAATTATAAACAAATTTCGATATATGAAAAATATCGATATATTTGTACAATATATCGCGTAGTATCGATACAATCTCACGATATATTATATCGAAAAATATATCGATATATTTTTGACATGAACATCCCTAGGTTACAGTACGGGTGTCGTCGTATTCCGATAAAGATCCGAGTTTTCCCGAAGGGAAATAATTTCTCACTACATCTGTACTTACGTAATTAAATGATCGAGTAACATATACCTATAATTGTCTATCAACTTACATAATTACGTTATACACACAATAATATACAATATTGAAGAAAACGCTCCTTTGTCAGGGTCTCTTTGTTGAATTAAAATGTCTGTGTATTTTTATCGTTTTATTTTAAAATATTAAAAGTGTAAGCAGAGATATTAAATTCGATCAAATTTTAATCGCTTCTTCCAAATCTCAAAAATCATTCAATATTTAACTATAGTTCTTATAAATTGAAATGACACTATTTCATTCATTTAACTGCCAAGAATATTTTATTTCAACATATTGTCATACCATATAAAAATTAAACCGTATCCTCTATTACCTGCAGACATTAATCCTACCATAATAATTTTTTTAATAAATAAATTTAAAAAATCAAATGTCAAACACATTGACAAGTGAAAGCACGATCGTTTGCCCCTTTTCCAATAAAAACTGAATTATTATAATAGTCAGATTATATCATAAGATAAAATGACAATAATAGACTCTTCCCGAAATATATAAATAAATAAATAATTGGTTTGTCTTGTTGTAATATTAATATAACCCCTTTTTACTATACGCATATGAATGTATATATACCAAAATAACATTTTTTACAATTTTTGTCTGTTTGTCTATTTGTTCCCTCTAATCTCTTTTTTAATACTTCGTTAATTTTGAAGGGACTTTCACAGACAGATAGCTGATGTAATAAGGAGTAACCTTTTTTTTTTCTTGACGGGGAGGAAATCTTCAGAAAGATACCCCGCCTTCTGGGGGGAAGGCGGCGGTTATGTGGTGTTCTTACCCACTAAATCCTTCCCGGTGGCCCTCGGTGCATGACGATGGGCTCCGGGATCTCAACGTGGAATGCACCGGAGCCCCTCTGCACTGTACTCAAGGAGAGCGCGTCCCGGGGGGGAGGTTACTCCCTCCCCTGTGCCCTTGCAGCGCAAGGCGACACGGGTCAGCCGATGTCGCTTTCTTCCCGGGTCCACCTTGGTGGACGACTCAGGCCCCCACCCTTGTCGCCCAGTGAACCCGAGGCCCCTTTTAGTCGCCTTTTACGACAGGCACGGAATACCGTAGTCTTATTCTTGAGAACCCAGAACTACAGGGCTGAATAAGGAGTAACCTTTTTTTTTTTTGTTCACGGGGAGGAAATCTTCAAGAAGATACCCCGCCTTCTGGGGAAGGCGGCGGTTATGTGGGGTTCTTACCCACTAAATCCTTCCTGGTGGCCCTTTCCTCGGTGCATGACGAGGGGCTCCGGGATCTCCAGTGGAACGCACCGGAGCCCCTCTGCACTGTACTCAAGGAGAGCGCGTCCCGGGGAGGTTACTCCCTCCCCTGTGCCCCTCGCAGCGCAAGGCGACACGGGCCAGCCGATGTCGCCTTCTTCCCGGATCCACCTTGGTGGACGACTCAGGCCCCCACCCTTGTCGCCCAGTGAAACCCAGGCCCCTTTTAGTCGCCTTGTACGACAGGCAGGGGATACCATAGTCTTATTCTTGAGAGCCCAGAACTACAGGGCTGAATAAGGAGTAACCTAGGCTAACCTTTATTTAAGAAAAAATTAAATAGTTATTAATCGCGGGTAATCAGTATTTTATATAGCAACATTTTTTACAGGAAGAGTCTACCCCTACATGTATTATTGTGTAGTTCAAAAAATGTAAGCAGGGGTGAGCAAACCGCGGCCTGAATATAGATTTTGTGCGGCCCGCTAGAAGTTTAAAATTTTTAGAAACTGTTAATTTTATCATAATAAGTTACACCAAAATTCATTTGTACCATCATGTCTTATGACTTAAGATATATCTGTAACTAAATTTACATTTACAGGCTAATAGCCGCTATATCAGGTTTTACCTTTTTTATTTTTAGTAGATCTAAAGTTTCGCCGCAAACGCAAACACACTTGGTAATATAAGAAGTACATCCTTAGTTAACACTGGAAAAAAAATGTTTTATATAATGTAAATCTATAAAGGCTTAGAACCTGAACACGTGACCCAAATATCTATTATAACTCATAAGCTGTTGATTTTGTAAAATTATAAGTAAATAAATAAATAAAATCTAAATTCATATTATCTGTAGTCAGGCTTTACTTAAACTTTAGGTTATTTGAATATTTTTAATTTTCCATTATTCTGTGCTTTTGGCCTGAATATCAATTTTTTCAGCCCTTTTGCGGCCCTTTAGTAAAAAAGGTTGATCACCCCTGTAATAAAGTAATAGATGAAAAGTGCATGAGTTTAATTTTTTTTATTTCTATATTTGGGGTATTTTAGTAATAAACATAATGTTGTGTTAATGTTTACTTGTTTGCTTAGTAAATAAAGAAGGGAAGCAGAGGTCAATTATAGTGACTAAAACTATCGACTATCGAACTTATCGACACTGTAAAATTATTGTGTTTGCTTATTATATAAACAAAATGATCAAAATCAGAGACATGATTCCATAGAAATACAATAATTAAATAAATCAACTCCGGGTCCCCAGTCTGCTTGACCAATTGTGTACAAAATGAACGTTTATGGACATCATAGGTTTTTTATAATTTCTAAGCAAGTGCTTGACTACGATCCCACCTGATGTTAAGTGGAAATGCAGTCCTGATGGTAAGGCGCACTAGCTTAGTAAATGCCTATTCACTCTACTCTTGAAAATACCCACATTGTAATCGGAAGGAAAGACAGACGCGGGCAAACTATTCCAGTCCTTTGCTGTACGAAGAATGAAAGACGAAGCAAATCGCTTCGTTCTGGTTTGGGGATGTTCACAACGAAAGGATGAAATCCCGCAGTGCGTCTAGAAGTCCGATGGTGGAAAGGGGATGGGGAATTAGATCATGTAGTTTCTGAGCACACTCTCCAAAATGCAATCTGTAGAAAACCGACGAACCTACCTTCCGCTTGTGCTTAAAACTGAGAAGATTGGTTTCAGCTTCGTCACCAAATAGCCTCTTAGCCCGCCTCTCCACCGAGTCCAAAGTGACGGATATTAGCTTGTATTAGTAGTTTCCTGTTTCATTGGTGTCACGAATATTGGTTTATCGATTGCGTACCACTGGCACGCCAATCGTGTGTGATAATGTATACAATACATTTATAAATGGTATAATAATATATATAAAAGAGAAAGTGTGTGGGTATGTTCCATATAGGCTCCGAAACGGGTGGACCCATTTCAATGAGACTTTCAGGGAATCTTCAGATTGACCTGGCGAGTAATCCTGTAAAGTTTGGTGACGATCGGAACACTCCTCTTTTGAACTGTCAAACAAGCCATACATCGTACTTTTATTTCTGACATAACTTGAGCCCGATATGTTTTTGTATAAATGATAAGAATGATATTGTATTTACTGATATGTACATGGGTGTAGGTAATGATCTTCACCCGCTCGAGAAGAGAATGAATACGGAGAGAAATGAATAATTTAATATATTGTGAGAATTAAATTATATATTTAATAATGTAAGTTTATTGCTTAAATAAAATAAAGCAAAATCTAGCCCGACGACGGACTGGGTACGCTAGTAGTATAATAATAACCATTAACGTTACGTAAAGTTACGTTAACGACCATTACGTAGAAGTGGTTGCACCAGGCCGAGTCCCACACATCCCTCCGGGCCCACCCAGGGTACCGGAGGATGGTCTATAAAAAGATTCCCCCGCGTGAACAAAAAAAAAGAGGTTGCACAATTAGTAGCAAGCCCCTACAACCTTCTCAACACTTTTACCCCCTCCCCATCCTCAATTAGGGGGTTAAATACAAAAAATAGATTGGTTTTATAATTAAACGTCACTAGAATAGCAGATTTCGAACCCTGGTTAATTGTAATTAGTTGTAATTACCTCCCCTCTCCCAACTAGGGTATCAAATTCAAAAAAGTAGATCGGTTTTATAATGAAAACACACTGGCAAATAGCAGACTGGGCGCCCTGGTTGTGTGTGATTTACGACTCTTAAAGACTGATTTATCACTTATACATTATTCTTGAAGTATTTATAATGACACACAAAAGTCACTGCGGGCGACGTCGGCGCCTGTGCATTGGTTTACAAAACGACCGCTAGAAGGCGCGCGCTAAGTACACTCTGCCGTCCTCTCGGGTCACCTCCACGAAGCCCAGCTTCGTGTAGAACTGGTGCAGGTATTGGTCCGTTGGATTGATGCATACGTGCACGCCGCTTACCCCTGTGTATAGACGAAAATTACAACTAAAAATCATTATATTAAAACGTAAATTTAAGAACTTTGTACAGGGAGCGTACTTTGTTACGAAAATAAGGCGGACGTAGCACTATGAAAATTCCCATACTTATAATTTCTCTTACACTCTTGCCCTTATAGTATTAAACAAAACGTAACTCTCTATCTTCACTCAGGTTATAAGGTCTGGAAGTAGCTTTGGGCTCGTAGAATAAGACTACGGTATCCCCTGCCTGTCGTAGAAGGCGACTAAAAGGGGCCTCGGGCTCACTGGGCGACAAGGGTGGGGCCTTTACCGTCCGCCAAGGTTGGCCCGGGAAGAAAGCGGGATCTGCTGGCCCGTGTCGCGGTACACTGAAAACCTGGGGTAGGGAGTAACCTCTCCCCCAGGGCAATGTAATGTATACAGAGGTAAGAAAATAAAATAATATTTTGTGCCTTAACACATCAGAAGGTTTTATAAGTCAGTAATATCTATTCCTGCTTCTTAAAATTAATTAAAATTTAAATTATTAATAAAAATTTTATTAAATGCATTAATTTCCTATTGCCCGTTGATCGTTATTTATTATTCACTTATCTCCATCCCAACTTCAATTCGTTTCGCCGGATCTCAGTTTTCGTAACGCATTCCCCACCTTACACCAAGTAAAGTGTTCGTAAAGAAGTTTTACTTTAAAAAAAATGTGAGTGGCGATATATTGATACCGTTAGCTCGTAACGCGGCCAGCAGGCAGGTGATGAGGCGCGGGGCGGCGAGGGTGTCCCGCTCGCACGGC
This sequence comes from Meandrusa payeni, assembly GCA_029286785.1. Classification (NCBI taxonomy): domain Eukaryota; kingdom Metazoa; phylum Arthropoda; class Insecta; order Lepidoptera; family Papilionidae; genus Meandrusa; species Meandrusa payeni. The sequence goes on from JAGSMX010000023.1 coordinate 1,957,737, forward strand.
AGCGTGCAACACACCAGCAGCGCGGGATGCGCACGGGACACGCTGTCGGGCACGCGCGGCACGTTGTCGTACTGGTGAAAGTGCCTGATGCACTCCTGGGACATACCACCACAATTGATTTTTTTTTAATTGACAGAATTGTCCAAATTTAAATGGGAAGGACTAGAATTTAAACAAAAAAATCCTAATCCTGAAGCAATGAGCACTCGTCATAGAATTACAATATGCATGTATTACAAAATAACAATGAAAATATAATTTATTATATCACAGTTAAAGTATTTTATTAATTTAATGATAAATACCTATACCTATAATATTTAATATCTGACAATTTGTTGTGTTCAATCTGTTGCAATCTCGCTATCTCTATCTCTAATTTTCGAGGCGATCGAACGGAGCTATGAGTCACGCCCCCAAGCCAATCAAACGATGCGTCATACCTCTTACCCGATCGTATTCACGTAACGGGACTTTTTTTTTGCGAACGCCTCCTAGGGTATACCGATTTATAAGACGTTATAACGTCAAAAGAATCACAAAATCGGTTCACGCAGTCGAAAGTTATGAAGCAACAAACAAAAAAAAACAGACAAATTGAGAATCTCTTCCTTTATTGAAGTCGGTTGATAAAGAAGCCGGATCTTTACAATTATATAAGACTTAATTTCAAACTTACCTTCGCAGCCGGACTGAGGTCTGCCCTCTCGATCATCTCCTCAGGGTACTTTTTACACATCTCGGGAATCCACGCGATCTCTTGCTTCTTGTAGAATTCCTTTGCGTTCAGGGCTGCGCACGCGTAACCCACTATTTCAGGTTTAACACCTAATATATAAAAAAAAACGAATTAGTTCGAAAAACAAAAACAATCACGTATTATAGCAAGATCAACATTGATATACGAAAACATTATGATAAAAAAATCATATTATCACCGTTTAATTTCACTTCCGCAATATCATCGGACTTCTCGTCGCAGTCATCAGGGTCGACTTCGGCCTCCGCCTCTGGTTGTATGCAGGCCGCGTCGTCTTCTATCAACATGCACAGCTCCGGGGTCAGTGTTAGGAATGGCGCCACTAGCCTGACAATGATAATGCCTACCATTCACATGTGGACAGAATAGAAAAAATCCAGCGTAAATTTGTAAACACTCTAAATTACAGAAATTACTGCTACGCGAATTCATATGAAGAATCTTTAAAAATTTATCGCCTACCAAGTCTTGAAAATCGTCGTACACATTTTGAACACTATAATCTTTACAAAATTTTTAACGGCCATGTTTGTTGTTGTTGTTGTTCGGATATTTTAGGCAAAATTAACTTCATCACTAAAACTAAATTTTTAACTCACCCCTCTCGTGTTCTACACTTAAACAACATGTATTTAAACATATTTGTACCACGTCCAGCGAAGAAAAACTATACACGTAATCGTTTCCTCATCAGAAAGTTAACACAGAAGCACAGTTACAATGACAACTTCAGCAACGTGGAGGACTTAACTTCAGAAGTGGATATTTTTAGCAATTCATTTATTAGGTTAAAACTTTTTTTTAATGACGAACTACACAGATTGGCCAGAGAAGCTGGCCTTGACTGCTTCACCGGATTGAGAGGTGGCATAGCTCTTAGGTCGCTTAGCCTGAACCTCTATTGCTAGTAACTCGACACAAGGGTCCGAACTCCAGGCTCTAGAGGGCCGAACCACGACTCGCTCGGTTGCTATTTCACGGATAATCTAAGAGACATTCACCCTCTAGAGCGCCCTCGGATCGGAATGCTTACGCGTAACATAGTAACCGTCAAGCCGAGGTTACCCCTCACCGTGGGGACCCTTGTGTCGAGTTACTAGCAATAGAGGTTCAGGCTAAGCGACCTAAGAGCTATACCACCTCTCAATCCGGTGAAGCAGTAAAGCCAGGTTCTCTGGCTAATCCTATTGAGCGGCCGTCATTTTTATGTATGATATGATATGTACATGGGTGTAGGTAAAGATCTTCACACGCTCTAGAAGAGAATGAATACGGAGAGAAATGAATAATTTAATATATTGTGAGAGTTAACTTAAAAATTTAATGAAATTAGTTTATTGTTTAAATAAAATAAAGCAAAACCTAGACTGGGGCTGGGTACGCTAGAATAAACTAAAAAGTATTATGAAAAGAATAATCCTAGTAGCAAATATGGTATTAAAAATAGTCCAAAGTCTTGTATGTAGCCGCTTGGTAGCCCAGCAGAGGGACAAATAGAAGTGTCCACTTACCTGTCTGCCGGCAGGGTCTGCAGGTCAATGGGGAAGAGGTCCGAGCAATCCGTGCCGTCGCGACAAGTCTTGTGACATATCACTGATACCTGAAAATACAGAACCCATCCAACAAATATTTTTCAATGACGGATAAAAATTAGACGCTACTACACACGGACGCTCTATTTTATTTCCGAAGTATCACTTTTTTGTTACCGTAGGAGCCTCTCTCTTACGGTAACAAAAAAAAATAGGAATAGGGAGGAAATCCTAATCAAGATCTACGGTGCATGGCGAGGGGATCCGTGATCTCCAGTAGAAAGCACCTAAGAGCCACTCTGCACTGTTAAGCACTTTCCAGGGGAGGTACTCCCTCCCCAACACCCTCTCAGTATTTTTATGGAACGTAAACGTAGTGCTTGACCACGATCCCACCTGATGGTAAGTGGTGATATAGTCGAAAGATGGCACGCGCTAGTTTAGTAATTAGAGTGAATAATCTACTCTTGAAGGCTCCCACGTCGTACTTGGACGGAAAGACTAACACCAGATGTACGCACGATGAATGATGACTCAAATTGCTACGTTCGGACGCGGAACATCAGCTTTGAAAGGGTGGAACGTCGGTAGAATGAGGATAAGGGAATTAACTCGCCACCTAGCGCCGGTGCTCAAGGCTAAATGAAGATCTTGGTCACTTCAGTGCTACGCACGGATGGACCGGTGTCGCCTTCCTCCACATTATTCGTGCACTGCTGTGGACGACAAGGGCCTCCACCCTTGTCACCCGTGAACCCGAGGCCCCTTTGATTCACCTTTACGACAGGCAGGGCATACCATAGCCTTGCTCTATAAGCCCACAACTAATCTCTCTTTCTATCTTCACTAACTCATATTTCTCTCTCAACTTAAATTCGCCTCGACCGATCTACTTAAGACTTCGCAACGCATTTACCTTACCTCCCAAGTCAAGCGTGAGTAAAGAAGTTTTCGTTGTTCCAACTCACCGCGTCTTCGTCCGCCGGTGTGTACGGTCTGACTGTGAGCGGCAACCCATCAGGTATGAGTTGTGGTCTGAGCACGTCACCGCTGCACTCGATGGGCAGGAGTCTCCGCAGGTCCGCTGTTAGGCCTCCCCTGAACACCCACGGCTCTTGAGCACCGCTTTCGAAAGCCTCACGCCAGCCTTTAGAGAACCCTGGGCGAGTGAAACGGAATTTAAAAACACAAAATTCAATTAGCATTGATCATTCTTCTTCCTTCATAGCCCGACTTCGAACCCCGGTGCCGGCACCAATAAATTTGCTGTTGCATTTGCATGTTGCATCTACCACGCGCTCGGTGGTGAAGGAAAACATCGTGAGGAAACTTTCACGTCTTAGAAAAAATTTCTAAAACATGTGAAGTCTGCCAACCCGAACTAGAGCCGCGTGGCGGAATATGTCCCTTATACTTTATTTACGGAGAAAGCCTGTGTCCAACATAAATCTTCTTCTTTTTTCTCTTCTTAGGACCCGCTAAAAAGTCGTCTGGTGCAGTCGAGCGAGCCGTGATGTTGCGTGTGGTATAGCCCCTTAAGGGCGTGAACTCCGAATGGTGGAGAAAGGCATTCATAAAGAACTTGTAGGGAGTCAAGAAGATGCGTGTGGGGCCACACGGCCAGACCACGCGTATGCGTTTCGGCCCATATAACCGCGAGGTTGGTGGGGCCATGAGAGGTGGTGAGAAATCCTCTTAGTCGTTACCTTCATTGCTGAAGGTCGTGTCTAGAAATGTTCATGATCAACATCCACGTGTCTTTGTCTACCTACTTATAGGATTAAAAGGATGTGAGAGCTTATTTATATTACTACTTAGTGCGATATAGGCACACCTCTTTCGTTTCATTTCTTGTCATGTTACGAATTTCATTAACACGGCGACCTCTGTTATTGAGTATAGCAAACTTTAAAACAACGTCATGTCAAAACTATGGGCCCAATGCAGAAAAAATAAATTACTCTGATATCACACTGGTATACCGCACGCATGCAGGAGCAAAGAACATTCTGTCTTTTTTCTGTAAAGCTTAAAAATACTTACACGTGTAACTTGCTTGTGAGTTGGACGTTATATTTTGAGGGAACTTGCCGAGTTCTGAAAAATCAGATTCAAATTAATTTACATAGAAAAATTACGGCGATTAATCTCTCAGGACATATTATTCTATGACATTGGATTTCTCCACATAACTGCCTTTGACGTTCCTTTATATTCTGTTTTCCACTTGCGTCTTTTTTCAGCAATAGTGCAGAAATCTATATATATAAAAGAGAAAGTGTGTTGGGGTGGGAAACTTTCAGGGAATCTTCAGATTGACCTAATGAGTAATCCTGTCAAGTTTGGTGACGATCAGAGCACTCCTCTTTTGGAACTGTCAAAACAAACCATACGTTGTACTTTTATTTCGGACATTAACTTTTTTTTTTTTATATGAAAAGTGGCAAACGAGCATACGGCTCACCTGATCTTAAGTGATCACCGTCGCCCATGAACATCCACAGCACCAGAGGAGCTGCAGGTGCGTTGCCGACCTTTGAGATAGGAATAGGCTCGTTTCTTGAAGGTCCCTAAATCGTAAACGTTCGGAAACACCGCTGGCGACAGTTGATTCCACAAGTTGACAGTGCGTGGGAGAAAGTGACAACTTGAGTCCGATATGTTTTGTATAAATGATAAGAATGATATTGTATTTACTGATATGTACATGGGTGTAGGTAATGATCTTCACCCGCTCGAGAAGAGAATAGAAGATAATGAATACGGAGAGAAATGAATAATTTAATATATTGTGAGAGTTAAATTAAATATTTAATGATGTAAGTTTATTGTTTAAATTAAAATAAAGCAAAATCTAGCCCGGCGAAGCGGGCTGGGTACTCTAGTATTAGCATTAGGTAGCTCTTTTGGAAGGTGAAATGGAAGTGGAAGAAAGGAAGTATACCGTACCCAACCAGCGCAGGAAGCCGGTCAGCAGAGCCAACACGGCGCACAGGTCCCACACGTAGGGGTGCAGCTCTGCGTGCAGCTCGCGGTTGGCGACGGCACACAGCCTGCGGGCCAGCCGGCGCGCTCGCCCGGTCCACCAGGAGAAGCGACGCAAGCGGCGCCGCCACTCACCAGCCTGGCAATTCATAACATTTTTTTTTAAATGACGAACTACACAGATGGGCCAGAGAAGCTGGCCTTGACTGCTTCAACGGATTGAGAGGTGACATAGCTCTTAGGTCGCTTGAATCTTTATCGCTAGAACTCGACACAAGGCTCCCCCCGGTGAAGGGTAAAAATCGATTCTTAGATGTCATCGCTATAAGGCTCCTAGACTTCGTCCGCGTAGAATTCTGACTTTAGACAGCATTCTTAATTTAAATAAAACGAATGCATAAAAATAAGCTATTTAATTTTACTACAAATAGCTTTTTAATAGTAGTAATAGCTTATACATTTGTAAATCGTAAAAAGCGAATCGTACCTCTGACTTGTTTCCCCTGGGCAACATGCTGGCCGCGTGTGTGACGAGCCAGTTGAAGTCGTGCATGAGACGCAGCCCGCGCGACCCGTGCTCGAAGGGCAGGTAGAACAGGTCGCACAACAGCATCAGGTCGTCCGTGGTCAACTCACTCGCCTCCACCGCCGGCTCATCAACAGTGCTGTTAGACAAATAAACAACGATATATATAATTGTTCTTTTTGTGATTTTTACCCACTAAAACCCCACGACGGCCTTTCCTCGGTGCATGGTGAGGGGCTCCGGGATCTCCAGAGGAACGCACCGGAGCCCCTCTGTACTGTGCTATTCGGAGAGCACGGCATAGGGGAGGTTAATTCTCCCCTATGCCCTAGCAGTGCAAGGCGACAGGGGCCAGACGATCTCGCCTTGTTCCCAGGTCATTATTGTCGGACAACAAAGACCCCTATCTACCCTTAACCTTAACCGCCAAAGGTTAGCTGGAAGAAAATACGAAATAAAATTAAGTTCGCCTATAGACATATATTTTGATGCAATAATAATCTATCTATCAATCTACTTATTAAGCATTATGTACAAAGGCTTTTTCAAGTAAAAATAAATTTATAGGTCCAGTCCAAACTTAGCTTTAATGCACGTGAAGGAATACAAGCTACGTAGATATCAACTTACTCATCTGTTGGTTCCGTTAACTCATTTGGTTCCACCATCATGTCACCACTGAGGGGACTGTTGCTCGGCTCCACTTGCATGGAACCATTCTGTAAATTTACCAGGAAAATTAATATGCAAGATATATGTACTGCTGTTTGAGCTCATCCCTGTCTTATTTAAGACCTAATGAGATTGGGGTAAAGTGGACAGTGATAGCTGTCTCTGTCTACCCCGCTATGGCTCAAAGAACTGTTTATGTAATGTATTAAATAGATAAACATTTTAAATATTTGATAACATCTCCATTACAATTTGTTCTATGCAATGATGCTAATAATATACATATTTTTAAAAGTATGCTCAATTTTTTCCTAAATATACAACAACTAAGCTTATGCTTGTGCTAGGAGATTGTTCACGACAATAGTCGAATGGTGGATTCGAACCTATAACCTTTCCATTTGCAGACTGTACCCTAAATATACATTACAAATCTTGGTCCCAAGATACAAGCTTCCGCTTAGTTTGGGAGTCATCGTTGATTGTTTACATAATGTATATGTAATAATTCCTAATGTTTAATATTCATAAATGTAACACATTTGAATTTTTTTTATTTATTTTAATTTTATAATATTAATAATAAATAATTAAATATAACAGTGACATAAATGGTGATACGCGCGCAATACCCAATGTATTGCATAGTACTGAAAATTAGCGCTGTGGAATCATACGCTAAGACGGTTGTCAATGTTGCCATATGTCATTCTTTGTTCTTTCCTTCTTATTTTTTTTTTTTATGCAAAAGAGTAAAGGCGATGTTATGAATATTGATTTTAAAAAGCAGAGTAGTATACCTCGCTCATGCCGTCGTTCATGATGACATCAGAGTCCGTGGCGGTGGTTGAAGGTGGATCCACATCCAACGGCTCGACACCCAACTCCGGGAGGGACGGTCGACTCGGACTTAATGTCTGGGGTGTATCTACGAACATGAAGTAAACAATTATATATTATAGAAGTTCCTTAGTCCTTCGTTCCTTTATAAACATAAAAAAATTGTCTAAATCCACCCTCAGTTTAAAAATATTTACAAACAGATTATTTAAATGTATTGTATATAAATTATTGTCGTTGATCGTCTGACAGTGTTACGGTGCATATCGACGCTGGAAAACAAAAACGTGGTAACCCACAAAAATGACATTGTTCACCAGAGGAAATTCGGAAATACAGAGGGTAGCGTAATAGCAATTAACGTTTGATTCAATTTGAAGTCGGTTTTTGTTATTGCTCGTTGAAATACTTGTTTTAAAAACACCGTTTAAGTCACCAGAGCCGAAAACATTTCAACTTTTAAAAAATAAATATAACTTTCGTGTGGACGTTATGGACCTAGAGCTGTCGTTTTTGGACACAATATTTTTTTATTTTTTGCTGAATAAGTATTGTACCACGGCATTAATCTAGAATTTTCCTAAAAGAAAATCGTTTTACGGTACAAAAAATAAAATAGAAGTGTCAATCATGAAAGTCCTATTTTCGCAATTTTCCATCTAATTGTTACAAGTCATATATCACTCGACGCGTCTTTTTCTGATTCTTACCTCCGATACTCATTTGATCATTCCTCTGTATTTCGACGGCCGGTTCGATATCATCTACTATTATAGTATCATTGTCCTGATCCACCTTTTCTTTCTTCATTTCTTCAATAAAACTGGTACTTTCTAGAACACTGTCATTTGTAATTGTATCGTTGATCTCTTCGATTTTCTCGGTCATATTCTGATCCTTCTCGGCTTGATTGCCTAAAGCTTTCAACCCAAGAATGGGTACGGGTAGAGTTGAAACTGGTATCTCTGATGGTAGAGCCATGTTGGAGCTAGCGATGGGTATAATTGGATTCGGTATTGATTCGTTCAATATCACTTTAGTCGGTGATACCAGAGAATTCATCACTGGGTTTGCCACAGGATTGAAGGTTTCGATTGATGATACCTGAAAATATAGAATGAATCAATTGTGTCTTCAACGTGTAATATAGTACGATGGTAATGAGAATTATAAATAGTTTTTTATATTTTTACTTTCGAAAACGAGCGAAACAAGCACACGGATAGGCCTAATGGTTCGATGGGATGGATGGGTTCGGGGATCGAACTCTGCGCTAGCTTTTTTTGTTAACGAGGCGGAAATCGTCAAAAAGATACCCCGCCTTCTTGGGGGAAGGCGGCGGTTATGTGGGGTTTTTACCCACTAAAACCTCTCCGGTGGCCCTTCCTCGGTGCATGGTGGGGGACTCCGGGATCTCCAGTGGACGCACCGGAGCCCCTCTGCACTGTGCTCAAGGATACACGGGCCAGCCGATGTAGCCTTCTTCCCGGATCCACCTTAGCGGACGACAAAGGCCACCACCCTCGTCGCCCAGTGAACCCGAGGCCCCTTTTAGTCGCCTTCTACGACAGGCAGGTGATACCGTAGTCTTATTCTTGAGAGAACTACAGGGCTGCGGGCCGGTCTCCCACCGGCCCGCCTGCGCCATCTCGGGATCTGCCCTCTCCCGATTCCGTTCGGCGGTCTCCTTCTGCGTCATTACTGACTCACAGAAGGAGACTAGCGCCTTCCATTTAGATTTCCCCGCCAGCGCAACCGCTACTGCCGACGGCGGGGAGAGGTCTTGCCCGATCTGCTGGACCAGGATCCGTCGCTTCGCCCCCCATGCGGGGCACACGGCTGGCGTGTGCTGCGCGGAATCCCGAGCGCTAGATTACTATGTAACTGTAATCGACCAGTCGGACACTGAGCTCAAAACTTAGCCACTTCAAAAGAAGTTAGTTCAAAAACAACGTTGGAATTAAAAAACTTCATCATTTGCATCCATTAAGATCTGCTTATTTTTCGAAGACATCTCTCCACCTTTTACTTGGGCTTGCTTGTCTTATTGTTATTAATCGATACCCACTCTTTATACTTGAAGCGTCAATATCCTAATGGCTTAGGGTACGGTCTGCGAGTCCTAAGGTCGTAGTTTCAAATCCACCATTTGACTATTGATGTGAACCATCTCCTAGCACAAGTTTAAGCTTAGTTGAAATGGTTAACAAGAATGTTAGTAATGTTTTCTTTAAAAAAAATGCAAAATATCGCTCGCTCAGATGCTCGTATCTCAAAACATTCCTATATCGAGATACCGCTGTACCTTACCTTTTATTAATCTTTATTACTTGTAAATAGCCTTGAGCCGTGGTAGCTCAGTGTCCGTGCGGTTGGCTCAAGTTGCACAGTACGCTAGCAACCCGAGTTCGATCCCCGGTGCCGGCACCAATAAATTTGTTGTTGCAATTTTATGTGCTGATTTACCACGCGCTCGGCGGTGAAGGAAAACATCGTGAAACCTACATGCCGTAGAAAATTTTTCTACGACATGTGAAGTCTGCCAATCCGCATTAGGGCCGCGTGGCGGACTATGCCCTTATACTCTCTTTACAGAGAAGGCCTGCGCCCAACAGTGGGACATGTATAAAGGCTGTAACTTTAACTTGTAAATATATTTTAATACTTGTATTTTGAGGTTCAGGCGACCTAAGAGCTATGCCACCTCAATCCGGTGAAGCAGTCAAGGCCAGCTTCTCTGGCCAATCTATGTAGTTCGCCATAAAAAACTTGTGTTTTTCTTTCAAGATAATACTTACTCCAGTCGACAGTATAGGACGGTCGGGTGTAGCGGAGCACACGTCCGCCAGCGCTTGCAGTTGGCTGGTGTTGATCGTGGGGATGGTAGGGATCATGGGGACGTGGGTGGACATCTCTGCAGTGCTGGTGGTGTGCGTGGTGCTCGTGGCCGTCATCAGCGACATGCACGTGTTCACCGACGGCAGGATCGGTATGATCGGCACCGGCGGAACTGTGGAAGTGAAAATAGATTACCTTTTACTGCAAAAACTAGAGCAACGTTAGTCATATAACATAAGATGAAGAGTATATAGGAGAAGGATTTTGTATATGGTATTTTTAAGTTTGTATGTTTTTACTGTTGGTTCCACAGGTTGACAGTGCGTGGAAGAAAGTTACGGGAGAAACGTACAGTCGAGGAACGCCAACAATCAAGATGGTGGCGGTGGAATTTGCAATTCTGTCGAGATATGCGGTAATGGAAATCGGTAGCTGAGATGATTCCGAACAATTCCTCAGAATCCTCACCGTGGTAAATGCGATAGAGAATGCAAAGAGCCCCAACATCTCTTCGAAGAGCTCAAGTCGATCGTATACGGTACTACATTGTATACGGTCAAACGGAAAATTCTCTATCAAGCGGAAATAATAATAAAACTAAATGATGATTTTCTTGTTAAAAAATATGTTTATAGAAATTTAAGAAAAACAGCACGTAATATTTATGAAGAACCAAGCGCGATAAACTACTTTGGGCAACGGACGCGTAGGTACTTAGTACCGCGAATATACAATTCGTATGAACTTGCAGAAGACTACCTGCAAAGGAACAGCAATAAGAAAAAATTTAAAACACAGCTACTAAGTACCCACGCTGCCGAATATGTTAAATAAATTACATATTATAAAGCATTAATTATTATTGTGTAGTAGTATGTATTAGTATATATTGTATTTGCTTTCTTTATTGTATTTTATGGGTGCAGTTTTCGCCAATAAACTGCCCTGGCAGTTTGGCGAAATAATTTAAGTAGATCTTATTGAATAAATTAAAAAAATATATATCTTGCCTCAATAGGGACAGCATTTATTACAAGGCTCTTTATATATTTGGTTGATGAATATTTTATGGCTTGGTAACAAGACCTTTAAGCCAAGTCTTTTTTAAAACACACACTTATTTCTTACGTCTAAGATGAAAATGTAAGTTAGATGATCCCCACCCCCATGAGTCCCCGCGCCATAAATCATAAATTACATGTAAATGTAGTATACATAGTATATGTAAATGTATATTTATTAACCTATATATCAGCTTTAAAACGCTATTTTTAGCGGCACTACCTTAGCCTGCTCTTAACCACTAAAGGTTAGCTGGAAGAAAATGCTAAAGAGCATTAAGTTCGCCTTCTATCTATCTATCTATCTAGTATTGCATGAGATTAGATAGTCCTGGATACCGCTGAAAATCAGCCTTGTAGCATCCTTGCGACAGTATATGCTGAGACGGTGTCCAATGTTGGCTTCATGTACTTTTGTCCTTCCTTTGCATTTTGTATATTATTCTTTTTTTTTTAATGTGTGTTATATTTTTTCTGTAATGTGGTTTGTATGTTGCCAATAAATAAAATGTTTATGTCTACATCTATATGTAAGGACTAAAATAAAAGTGTACATACAGATAAGATTACCTGCGACGGGCGGCTGTGGCTTGATCACTGGACCCTGCGCAGTCTTGGGGATGGAGAACTCCGGCAGCCATTCATTTATCGCTTGTCTGGAAGAAGGAATTAAGTAAGACAGGATAACTTTAAAATGGGTCATGATAAAACTAACGGCCATTCAGAAAAAAAAAGTAGTACGCGACTCTAATCGATGGAACGGAAATGGATGAACTCTAATCATTTAACGATGGAGATCCTGTAGTATAGTGGGTTTCACAAATACAGTGTCAGGGTCATTAGCGCAAATAGCCTAATGGTTAAGGGTACGATCTGCGAATCGTAAGGTCGTAGGTTCGAATCCACCATTCGACTTTTGACGTGAACCATCTAGCACAGGCTTAAGCTAAGTTGGAATGGTTAGCAGCTCTGTAGTTCTGGGCACGTAGAATAAGACTACGGTATCCCCTGCCTGTCATAGAAGGAGACTAAAAGGGGCCTCGGGTTCACTGGGCGACAAGGGGCCTTTGAGAGAGAGAGAGAGAGACAAACACACGAACACACGGCGAGATCATTTACCACTTGTCCTTAAAAACCTTGAATTTTCATACCTCAAAGCCTGACGGTGGTGGTAAACATGCTTGCCCAAGGTAAGTGGTGGCTCGTCCTCGCAAACTCCTTGCTCGCTCTCCCGTTCCAGTTTAATGTCCCAGGAGACCGCTTCCACTGCGACAGACCAACAATCAATCAATACATGTGATACTAAAGTCACCAAATATTGGCAAAATTTAACTTATAAAGACACTGAAGCAATTATGTCTGGATGCTTGTGATGCACACACATACATACACACACACACACGTTTACAATAATTTATTTTCTTCTACTAATGTCTACATAATTATAAGTGTGGTTTGTTTTATTTGTATGTGTCTCGAGGTGGGCGTAAGCTGCAGCGACACAGTTATCAACTACTGTAGCAGTTTACGAACGTACAGTATTGTTATGTTTCTTTTTCTTTTGTCCAAATGAAAATTTTTAGATAATTCCAGGTTGTTAAATTCGTGACAAAGTATCCTAGAACAATGAGCACTTGGCACGGACTAACAATATACATGTATTACACAATTAAAATGAATATACATCTTTATCAATCTGCTGCTATCTCTATCTCTAATCCCGAGCCTATCGAACGGAGTCAGTCACGCCCCCAAGCTAATCAAACGATGAGACGACGTTATACCTCCCAGCCGATCGAATGGAGCGATGAGTTATAGTATATAGTCATAGGTAACGGAGAATTCATGTAACGGGACATTGTATCAAACTTTTTGCAAATACCTCCTAGGGTATACCGATTTATAAGACGTTGTCACATCAAAATATATATTTAGACGAATTTATACTTACTATCTTCTTCCCTCTGCGACCTCCTACCTAATGATATCCCGCGCCCCATAGACTTCAAATCCCTCCTCTCTCTTGTTAACTCTCCTTTTGTCTATATTTTATGTTCATTCATTAACAAAAATAACATTAGACTTTAGTTTGTCTGTCTTTTAACCAACTAACCTTATGTATATATTGTGTATGTTTCTATTGTTTTAGATATATCAACAGAGAGCATCGCGCGGAATTGTCTCAGCAGTAACCACACGTACTTCCTTATAGTTTATATCCTTGTCCGTCACGAAGCCCGCTTTTTACAGCAGTTTAACGTACACACTTCGACATCAATGTCGAACAATTCCATATTGTTTTGTCAACAAAACTATATGGAAACGCCATAAACAAAAACAATCAATCAAAGTGTAAAAAGGCAGACTTTATACTACAGGGCACTCTCTGCCAGTCTACCTTGCAATTGTGTAGAGACAAAATAATGGGTACCAGTTTAAAAATAAACATAAAACAATATACATACATATATACTTAACAATAAATTAAAAACATAACCGTAACAATTATCAGTTAAATCGATTGATTGTCCCCGATCAAACAAAATTTCATACAAATTGTTTTGGCTGTTCCCGAGATCCAGATTAAAAATATACAAAAATTGCTCATGTAAAGATATTAGATACATATATAACTACATAGATCTAGATATAGAAGGATAGGGACAAAAAAAAGATAGATTTAAAACTATTACTAATTGTTTAGGTATAGAATTTCATATGAACTTACTGTGCGCAGGCGCATCCAAGCTGCAGCTTGCCCAATGAGCTAGAGTCCATATCGCTATCATATTCGCGTTGTATTCGCAGTTGGGATTGCTCAGCACGCCGCGGAGAAGTGGGATTAACTCCGGCGACCTTCCGCAGTACGGACCTAATACATAAAAAGATTCATCATCATCATCAGCCTGTCACAGTCCACGATCCCCGGCCACTATCATCCAGCTTCTGCCAGCCGTCCTGCGAAGATTGTCGCTCCACCTTGTCTTAGGGGTCCCAAATTGCAATTTTAGGGTGTCCCACTCCGCGTTTAATAATATAAAGAAATATTATATTCTAAATAAATTATATATATATATATATATATATATATATATTAATAATATATAGAATAATATAATAAAAAGATTTTATGTTCACTGGATTGAGAGGTGGCATAGCTCTTAGGTCGCTTAGCCTGAACCTCTATCGCTAGTAACTCGACACAAGAGTCCCCCCAGTGAGGGGTAAGAAATAAAAAAAAGTAATCTATACATACACATAAAATGGGAGTGTATGTACATCAACATAACCATTTTAGATTTAGACATTTATTTATTGGCATCACAATACAAAACACATCACAGACTGAATATAACACACATTAAAAAAGAATGAAAAATAGACAAAACACAGTTAAAGTTACACGGACAAATAATACAGAACATATGATGCCAACATCGGACACCGTCTCAGAATATGCTGTCGCAAGGATCCGACAGCGCTGCTTCAGCGGTGCCCGGTAGGTAGTAAAGACGTGCGCGCGCAATACTACTTTTATATGTAATTTATACAGACAATAAGAGTACAATAAATATGATACATGAATAAAACAGTTAAGAGATTAAAATATATTTTATACAATAAAATAATATATAAAAAAAATCATAAATAAATATATTATCAAGTCAAAAAATAAAATTTTACTACATGAACATAAATGTATATGCGGTACATATACTAAATAAACATTTCTTACAATTATTGTCTGTCTGTTTGTTCCCGCTAATCTCTGGAACGGCTGGATCGATTTTGACGGGACTTTCACTGGGAGACAGCTGATGTAACAAGGAGTAACTTAGGCTACTTTTATTTAACCGACTTCAAAAAAAGGAGGTTATTGATCAGTTACATATTGTAAATTATTAATTAGTTGGATAGTTTAGTTTGTCACACCAATTCCTTTAAAATTATAAACAGCGAGCGGAGAGTAGCGGCAACGAAGCGCTGGCGCGAAATTAACAGTTGTAGTGTATTAGTTGATATGGAGAGCGTCACACAGAGCCGTAGCTCGCGTCGCTCGACTAGCGGCTGAATACAAATTGTGTGGCATGGTGCTAGGAGTAGTTTGTGTTGTGTTCTATAAATATTCATTGTAGTATTCACACGGGTCACCTAACGAAAATAGGTTTACTACAACTACTACTGTCATTACTAATAAAAATGTATGTGTACCCAAAAAGATCCTTTTTTGATCGTAGTCGTTGGCGTGTAAGTTGTCCCATATCACAGGTGGTCGTCTCAGCACCTGAGTGATCTCTTCTATGCAATCCGTTGTGAGGGTCTTCGATATTACTTTAGGACCTGGAAACCAAATAAGAAAACCACATTTTAATATCTTTTTGAAGTGAAACTTTAACCACATTGAGAATTTTTCGGTAGGGAAAAATACACGCGTAACAACCATCCTCACACTACGGGCGTGACGATTCCGCTAGTATTTGCTTTATTCCGTATCTAGCATTTAAAATTGAATGGTTTTAGTAAAAATTATCTTAATTGCTCAATTGTAAAACTAGACTGATGTTGATAATTTAATTTTAAACATTATGAAATTCCTAACAAAGTTATATGTTTTCACTTCTAATGGCAACCCTCATGACAATTTTTTCGTAATTAAGTATGGTGATACATTTATTACCACAACGAGCCGTGGTAGCTGTATCCGATAGGACACGAATTGTTGCGTGGTACGCAAATCAACTGGTATTTTTGAATGGCTTCATAATGAAGCCCAAATATCGCGAGATCACTATAAATATGATAATGACTAAATCGAGGTTAGAATGCGTTGTTTCCCAAACGACGCCGGGTGCAATAGTTCACTGATACATTAAGAAACCGTTACACTGCAATGTATGTAAGTATCAGCTGGAAGCTTTGGATTCGTTGGAGCGCCGAGCGACGAAGATCATAGGCAGTGACTCGCTCGTTGAGGCAAATCTTCAGAGCCTCGCACACCGTAGACGAGTGGCCTGCCTCTCGGTTTTTTATCGGGTGCATTTCGGCGAGTGTGCGGAGGTTTTGCATGACTAATACCCCCCTCCCCTTTCCGTCACCGAACGACTAGGCGCGGCGAGCAGTTCCACCCTTACGTCGTAGACATTCCATCAATACGCACGAAGCGGTTTGCCTCCACCTTCCTTATGCGGACCGCTAAGGAATGGAACTCTCTGCCGCGTTCAGTCTTTCCTCACGGGTACAATCTGGACACCTTTAAGTCCGATGTGAACAGACACCTTATAGGCTCACGTGCTCCATCCTAGGCTTTATCTTCGCCTTCCATCAAGCAAGATAGAAGCCAAACGTGAACCTATTTACTATAAAAAAAAAGTATGACGAACATGATATATCGTGTTGTATGCTTATAGTTACAACCTTTATATATGTCCCACTGTTGGGCGCAGGGCTTTCCTGTAAAGATATAAGATACGCCACGCGGCCCTAGTGCGGATTGGCAGACTTCACATGTCTTAGCAATTTTTTTAGGACATGTTTTCCTTTACCGCCAAACGCTTGGTAAATCGCGTACGCAACTTGAGGCGGACAATGAGCTACAACGGCTCGGTGTATTCTTATTATCGTATAATTGTTATACGACATAAACATCTCAATGATTTTGTTTGTACTAACTCTAAATTCCTTTTAATTCTAGCGGGGTGAAGAGAGACGATGCCTTCGGTATGCGCTTTACAATAAGCTTTAGATAGTTTTAAACGAGAGGGTCGAACTATATATAAAGTAACAGCTGAAACCAATCTGCTCAGTCTTGAGCACAGGCGTAAGGTAGCTAGCCTTTCGGTTTTCTACAGATTGCAGAGAAAATGTAATGATTTTAGAATTCATAAATATATAGTTAATTTATATATGTAGTAAATGATAATTAATGATATTTTTTTATTTATTATTGGGTAGTTTTTATAATTTAAAAAAAAATATTGGTCTTGTAAATCAAAAATAAGTTTTATACTTTAAAAACTTCAAAGAAAAAGATTTTTCTTTATTTTATAGCATTTTGGAGAGTGTGCTCAGGAACTACATGATCTAATTCCCCCATCCCCTTTCCACCATCGGACTTCTAGACGCACTGCGGGATTTCATCCTTTAGTTGTGAACATCCCTCAAACCCGAACGAAGCGATTTGCTTCGTCTTTCATTCTTCGTACAGCAAAGGACTGGAATAGTTTGCCCGCGTCTGTCTTTCCTTCCGATTACAATGTGGGTATTTTCAAGAGTAGAGTGAATAGGCATTTACTAAGCTAGTGCGCCTTACCATCCAGGACTGCATTTCCACTTAACATCAGGTGGGATCGTAGTCAAGCACTTGCTTAGAAATTATAAAAAAAAAAAAATAAAGTGGAGGCTCCGTCTGTAAATTTAATTGTTTATGGTAGAGTAAAAAGTAGTTAGTGTTTTTATTATGTAAACGAAATTGAAATCATTTTGTTTTTAAGATTTCTAGACAGAATTGGATTCGCTGGAGATTTTTTTTTTTATATGAAAAGTGGCAAACGAGCATACGGCTCACCTGATCTTAAGTGATCACCGTCGCCCATGAACATCCACAGCACCAGAGGAGCTGTAGGTGCGTTGCCGACCTTTGAGATAGGAATAGGCTCGTTTCTTGAAGGTCCCTAAATCGTTCTGAAACACCGCTGGCGACAGTTGATTCCACAAGTTGACAGTGCGTGGGAGAAAGCTACGCGAAAAACGTACAGTCGTTGAACGCCAACCATCAAGATGGTGGCGGTGGAATTTGGAATTCTGCCGAGATGTGCGGTAATGGAAATCGGTAGCTGGGATGATTCCGAACAATTCCTCAGAACACACATATGTTTAAATACGAGTTGTTTAAGTGTAGAACACGAGAGGGTTGAATTAAAAATTTAGTTTTAGTGATGAAGTGGTGTGGTTAGTATAGGTGAAGATATCTACTTTCGTGTTCCTAGCAGTTCTCAGCGCATTCGTGATACATACACTCACAAAATGTTTTCTCCTATTATTACGAGAACCAACGCCGGTGAACGCGCTCCATTGACAAGGATTATGAAGCAGTATAATGACCATTTCGCCAACATTGATGTGTTATTTCTTGCCTTTTCCTCTTATATTATTAAAAAAACTCTAAAAAAGAAACTGGATATTTTAAATATCTGAATATAGATGATATAAATGCAGATCTAAAGTGTGTGTAGTGCTATAGACATTTTGTGGACATTTATTTTTTATTTTTATTTATTTAATAAGGTTTTCCAACAGTAAGTACAATTATACTTTGCTAATTTAATATATCCACAAATACCTTCTAATTGCCTTACTAATTATAGGAAAACACAGCATTCACAAATACATACAACGTAGACAACACTACTTAACTAATTTCTAAAATGAAAAATTTACTAACAAAGGAAATATTTATGATTTTATTATTATTATGTGGATAACGGTGTTGTTTACATATTTATAACTCTTATACTTAATGTATTTATTATTTTAAGCTTTAATATGTATTCGTTTGTTGTTCCAATAAAAAAAAAAGTTAATTTTTCCTAAAATATCCGAACAGTCAACATGGCCGTTAAGAATTTTGTAAAGATAATAGAGATCAAAATATGTACGACGATTTACAAGACTTGGGAGGCAATAAATTTTTAAAGATTCTTCATATGAATTCGCGTAGCAGTGAATTCTGTAATCTAGAATGTTTACAAATTTACGCTGAATTTTTGTATTCTGTCCACATGTGAATGGTATGAGGGATTCCATATGATGCATCCAAAGTCCAGAATAGATCTTACATGGGCAAAATACAATATTTTTAATGTATGGGTGCTTTAAAGGGTTTACTAGCAATATGAATGAAGCCAAAATGCTTATTTTATGTGATCTAGCAACTACATTGTCATAACACGAGTTACCGGTTGATATGACTAAGTGTATTGAAAGTGTACCGGTTTAGTTTTACGGGCGTAGCTAATGATATGACATTTGTCATGATTAAGATATAGTTGATTGTTCCTACAGTATTGTATTAGGTTACATATGTCGGTGTTTATTTTGTGACAGTCATCAATAGATTCTAAGACTCTGTAAAACTTTATATCATCGGCATCTAACAACTGATTAGTATTTGTAAGAGCTTATCGTGCCAATAGACAAAATATAAGTATGTATTTTTTTAAAGGATGTAAGCAATTATGTTTCTAAATACCACTAACATTCTTGATAACCATTCCAACTAAATTCAAACTTAGCTATAGTCAAGCAATAGATGCAATAGATATGAGAGTTATTTTTTTTCAGAAATATTACTAACAATCTTGTTAAACATTCCAACTAAATTCAAACTTAGCTATAGTCAAGCAATAGATGCAATAGATATGAGAGTTATTTTTTTCAGAAATATTACTAACAATCTTGTTTAACATTCCACCTAAGATTAAGCTTGTGCTAGGACATGGTTCACGGCAATAGTCCAATGGTGGATTCGAACCCACGACCTTACGATTCGCAGGTCGTACCCTAAACCATTAGGCTATTGACGCTTCACAATTCAATTGTGTTCTTTTTATTCACAAGTAGATGGACATTTTAGCCAGACAACATGCCGTTTCGATCGTATCATACAGGCATGACGCTATAAAATTCCTAAAACGTTAGGCCAATAACTCTATAGACAGTTCATTCAACTTAAAAAATAACTGTGTCGGTGTTTTCTCTTTCAAATCTAACAGCTACTAGTTTCATATGGAACAAAAATATCGACACTGGATAAAAAAAAACCGTTGTTAAATATAACGAGTTATTTATTTAACAAAAAGGCAAAACTACATTCCAAATGGACTTCATTTTATCATCATTTCGCTACAATTTCTATAAAATGGTGACAAAAATTGTTAGCCATTTTTTTTAATGATGAGCTGGCCTTGACAGCTTCAACGGACTGAGAGGTGGCATAACTCTTAGGTCGCTTTTTTTTTATAATTTCTAAGCAAGTGCTTGACTACGATCCCACCTGATGTTAAGTGGAAATGCAGTCCTGGATGGTAAGGCGCACTAGCTTAGTAAATGCCTATTCACTCTACTCTTGAAAATACCCACGTTGTAATCGGAAGGAAAGACAGACGCGGGCAAACTATTCCAGTCCTTTGCTGTACGAAGAATGAAAGACGAAGCAAATCGCTTCGTTCGGGTTTGAGGGATGTTCACAACAAAAGCTTAGCCTGAACCTCTATTTCTAGTAACTCGACACACGGGTAACCTCGGCTCGGGCGGTTAATTGATAGCCGTTAGTGAACTATGAAATGGATATAGCGTAATAATGAATGAAATATCGCGTTCGTATTCATATATCGTAATTTGAATATTAAAAAAAATCCGCGACACGGTTTGTAAAATTTATACAATATATCTTACACCGGCCCTACCCGTCTGGGGGGTAGACTTGTGAGCAGGGCTATACCTCCATAGGAGGCCGGAGACAGGACGAAAACAGGACCTCTGTTTTCTTCACCGGGCCTCCTGCGCCTGGTGAATGCTAACGCGACCCCACCTCGCTCCGTCATGACAGACTCGCCATTGGAGGTTTTAGTCGGTAAAGGCCTTTTTAGCCAACTTCAAAAGAAAGTGGTTCATGACAGAGGTTCACAATTTGTGTGAATTTTTTTTTAATTTTTGTTACCACATAACTTTCGACTGGGTTCACCCATTTTGATGATTCTTTGTTATTTGAATGCTGGTCTGTGTGGTCCCATTTCAATTTCGTCCAATTCTGGCAATGGCATCCATGAGAAAACCATGAAAGTCTTAAATTTGCATCAAGTATGTGCGCCACAAATGGACGAATATCGCCAACCGATCTCGATGACTAATTTTTTATTGAAAAGGATGCGCTTCAAGAGTAGCCTGATGAAAGTTTGGTTATTATGGTTTGGTAATTTTATGTCTTTACATTATTACAATAATTTGGAAATACGAAGAGGTCGTCTACACGTAATAGCTTTTAATGTTTGATTACATTCGAAGTCGGTTTTTAGTTTTGCTCGTAAATATACTTGTGCCCGCAGTACGAAACAACGACCCCGTTTCAGTAAATTGACAAAAGCTGGTAATGTATGAGTGGCTGAAGATAATAATTGGTCGCATACTTTTAGAGGCCGATGCCCAGCAGTGGACTACTACAGGCTGATGATAATGATTACAATATTAAGCTATATGTGGCTAATAAAAATACTAGATTTCTTTAAATAACTTACCCGTCCACATAATATCAATTTGCTGCGACAGCTTAGTGCCAAGTGTTATGAGGTATTCGGAGCTGTTGACAGTCGGTACAGCTCTTGTTGAGCAATATTGAGTTGGGCACAGGAGAAATCGTGGACAACCCAAGTGCTGATGGATTTCATTTGTTACCGACACCTGAAGCAAAATGAAGTGTTACCATGATACTTTTTTTAGAAAAAGACACTCACACTTTCACTGTAATAGGGTGATGAAACTTAAGAACAATTTATGTGATTATAGAAATAATTTATTTTACTAATTATTATCCGAACTGCATTTCCACTTAAAACTAGGTGGGATCATGGTCAAGCACTTGCCTAAAAGTAATAAAAAAGATAAATCAAAGATTTATAACATAAATAATTTACTTTAGCTTATCTCACCACCAACCAGAAAACTTTGAAAAATTACTGCTACTTGTATTGTAAGAAGAAGCAGAGGCTGGGCGCCCACTAGATGTACGGACTCTATTGGAGTAGCTACCACACAAACTCCAGGTGAATGCTCGTTAAAAGCAGCTCTCTTGTTGGTCACAACCCTTAAGCTCTGAAGAAACGATAAAGAAGAAGAAGAATATAATTTACTTACTTGAGCATGTGCGAAACTCTGGAAAATCTGTTTGTCAGCTTCACTCATTTCCAGTTCAATATCATCAAACAGCAGCGCAAAGCAAGTGCAACCAAATTGAGACACCTAGAAAGTAATTGCTACATGAATTTGCTAACTAATAATTACAGAAATCCATAATCTTATTGTCCAATGTTTTCTGTCTAAACACAAAAATTAATCTAATAAGAATTAAGTTAAAATACCAAATACAAAAAATTAATCGTCAATATCCTTTCACCAACTCAAAAGTTATGTAGGTAACAAACATTTAAAAACATAAAGACAAATTGAGAACCTCCTACTTTTCTGAAGTCGGTTGAAATTTATAAAGCATACTTTGTCTTTGCTCAGGCTTAGCTTACAAGTACTTAACAAGCGCATTGAAATTAATAGTAATTTGCAGGGCCTATGCTGTGCAAAGTAAAGTTACGAAAATCGTTGACTTAACAAATACTTACGTAATTCTTGAAATATTTTGAGATGTTAAAAATGTTTGAGAGACGTTTAAATTTAGAAAATAATGAACGAAATAAATAAACTTCAAACTTGACGATGGTTGTTTATTATTTTGTCAATGTTTTAAATTTAATAATGGGTATTTGAAGGGAAACAAGCGGATATGAAGGACTTTGTTTTTAAAATAACAAGATCTTATTAAGCAAATACAAATGTTTTACGAATTATCCGAAGCTCTAGTTTAGTACGCACTCAATTTAATCTTTGTGTGAAGGACTATCAATTCGAATGCTCAGATTACACTCACAAGTTTGGCCTAAGTTGGCTTTAAGTCAGCAAAGTCAAAGTGTGCTTTATCAATTCCAGCCTAAAACTTTTTTAAATTTTTCAACACAATCTTTCAGCCTTATAGAAAAAAATATCTGAAAACCTGTTCTAGCTTTCTCTTCAATGTTGTTATCTCTTTCTGACTGCTATACGTGATATCAAGGCCTGGAGACAGAGCATAACAGAAGGTGATGCCTTGCAACTTGGCTGCACAGATCAAAGATGTCAAATGTTCTGCCTCTTCCACTGTGTAGAGTTCTCGCCAGTACGCTCTATGCTTGTAGTCATCTTTTGGTGCATAAACATACATATCCATGCCCCATTTCTTTAATCTGAAATTATATACAGAACTTAGTGTTTTCTTGGAAATGGTTATAAACCAAAACTATATAGAAGGTGCAATGAAAATGCAATGCAGTGCAAAATAAATACAGCTGAGTTTCTTTTTATAAAAGAAACAACATTTAATGTTAATCATTTACAATATTAATCCCTATTGTACATGAATTATTTTATAAGTTCAAATGTCTCGTTGAGACGATGACACTTGATAACATTTTATAAAATGAAAATTATATTTTTCTTTATATATATATATATATATATATATATATATATAAACATATTCTTATTTTTATATAGTTAGGAATTCTTCACAAAATAAATAGTTTCACTTACTTATGAAATAAGTCTTTTCTTTGTTCAGTAGTCCACGGACGACCGTAAAAGCCTGCAATACATAATCTTAGGTCATTCACTCTATCGCAACCATTCTAGTTTAGACACATTTATGTATAACTATGGGACCATTATAGAACTACTAGTTAGTTACGTTATCCAAAAATAAATACAACAATACCTTCAACTACGCCACAAATGAAGTCTTTACGCTGAGAACTCGCCTCGTCTGATGAACTTTCAGTCATCTTAAACGTTGATATACCAATTACACAAACTTGTTACTCTTATAAATACTGATACTTTCGACAATTTTCTTTCGTATGGCACGTAAAGCTCTCAGCTCGCAAATAGTTGACAGCTGATAGCAAGGTTATGAGCAGGTTTTATCAATAAATAAACTTCAAAACACCGGTTGTACGCCTTAAGTGTTATTTTATTGAATTATATGTCCCGAAATGGACATAGAGGCGAATCAAATGTGATGTGTCAAATGGGACTGCAGAATGAGTGTTGCTGTTTAGAAATTGGATAGGTTCATTTTCTTGTTTTTGACAGCTTCGTTCTTTACGTGGACAAAGGAAAATATATTTTTAACTTTGTTATTCTCTGGTTTAAAATTATAATTAGAAGTAATATTACACACTTATTTAAATATTTATATGATAATTTTATTATTAGGAAAAAATTGTAGGAGAAAGCGAAAAGGAAAACGAAAATCAAATCGCATTTTCTTAAATGTTTTTGTTTACTTGGTAACTCTGTATATGCTGTTTAACTATCTATTTTGCCTATACAAGTTCACTAAAATATGCATCGCTGTTAGGCATTGCGATGTGGCGACTTGCATTCGGCAATCACCAAAAAGTATTTTAGACGATAAAATTATTTACATTATATTTGGGATAAAAAAAATTATTATAAAAGACACATGTCAACGTTTTTCTTTTCACTTACTTTTGATCTCTTTTTGTCTAAACATTTTCTAAAATTTGAATTTAATTTTAAGGAGTAAGAATTTCTTAAGACTCATTTATAAACCGACCTACAATAGTCTACTTAATATTGATTTATTCATTTCAGGGAAGTTTTAATATCAATTGGGTCAACCAAGTATACAGCAGCATTTTATGGTAACTTACAAACTATAATATACTAAATATATAAATATATATATATATATATATATATTTTAATAAGTAAATAAATACAGCTGAGTTTCTTTTTATAAAAGAAACAACATTTAATGTTAATTATTTACAATATTAATCCTTATTGTACATGAATTATTTATAAGTTCAAATGTCTCGTTGAGACGATGACATTTGATAACATTTTATAAAATGAAAATTATATTTTTTATATATATATATAAACATATTCTTATTTTTATATAGTTAGGAATTCTTCACAAAATAAATAGTTTCACTTACTTATGAAATAAGTCTTTTCTTTGTTCAGTAGTCCACGGACGACCGTAAAAGCCTGCAATACATAATCTTAGGTCATTCACTCTATCGCAACCATTCTAGTTTAGACACATTTATGTATAACTATGGGACCATTATAGAACTACTAGTTAGTTACGTTATCCAAAAATAAATACAACAATACCTTCAACTACGCCACAAATGAAGTCTTTACGCTGAGAACTCGCCTCGTCTGATGAACTTTCAGTCATCTTAAACGTTGATATACCAATTACACAAACTTGTTACTCTTATAAATACTGATACTTTCGACAATTTTCTTTCGTATGGCACGTAAAGCTCTCAGCTCGCAAATAGTTGACAGCTGATAGCAAGGTTATGAGCAGGTTTTATCAATAAATAAACTTCAAAACACCGGTTGTACGCCTTAAGTGTTATTTTATTGAATTATATGTCCCGAAATGGAAATAGAGGCGAATCAAATGTGATGTGTCAAATGAAACTGCAGAATGAGTGTTGCTGTTTAGAAATTGGATAGGTTCATTTTCTTGTTTTTGACAGCTTCGTTCTTTACGTGGACAAAGGAAAATATATTTTCAACTTTGTCATTCTCTGGTTTAAAATTATAATTAGAAGTAATATTACACATTTATTTAGATATTTATATTATAATTTTACTATTAGGAAAAAATTGTAGGAGAAAGCGAATAGGAAAAACGAAAATCAAATCGCATTTTCTTAAATAAAATTGTTTTTGTATCCTTAGTACTTCTGTATATACTGTTTAACTATTTTTTTTTGCCTATACTAGTTCACTAAAATATTCATCGCTGTTAGGCATTACGATGTGGCGACGTACATTCGCCAATCACCAAAAAGTATTTTAGACGATAAAATTATTTACATTATATTTGGGATAAAAAAAATTATTATAAAAGACACATGTCAACGTTTTTCTTTTCACTTACTTTTTGATCTCTTTTTGTCTAAACATTTTCCAAATCGTATATTTTAATGTAACAAATTTATATAATATAATTTCATTATTCCTCATTTTTCTGTGATACTTTTATTTACCAGTGGCACACTAAAAGACCAAGAACACGTGTAAAAATAATCACACACATGTTACACTTACATAAAAATCATCATAACCAACATATAATGTTATCAATTTCATATTTATATTTGATTTGGGCGTTTAGCTTTAGTGAGCTCTTCTTAATTTTACATGATTTTTGCCGCCATATACCAAGTCACCCGAAAGCATTTTTTGTACCTATAGTTATGTCTATTTGTCAATACTTCATGTAATTAATTCTCAGCTTTTGTGTTGCCAGTTAAACATATGAAAGATACATATCCATTAGTGGTCATTAGTTCATGCTCCTAATAATTTGACTTTCAACTACAATTTGTAATAGGGTGTGGTATTAAGAAGACACTGCGATTATTTACATGTAATTTTATTCACTTTTCCTTACACTATAATTTACATAGTTTTAGGGTACTCTATATAATAATACTGATCATGCTAAATTACTAATCAGAATAATTGCCTTTTCATAGCATATTACAGCCCTGTGTTTCGATACATGTTAGAAAGAGACAAAACACGGCCAATTAGCCTGAAAAGTATAGATATTTAAAACGTACAAGAATGACTAGAGAAACACAACGTGATTATTCAATAATAATATCTTACTGTAAAGTACAGATTTATTTACATTTATTAAAGTATCATCTTCATATTTACATTGACAGATATTCTTAACACCTGATCATTTTTCACACGCAGTCTTCTTACCATAAATACAATGGTGACGTTTTACATTTTAAGGTAGTCCAATTGGTAGCTTGAGATGAACTTATGTACAATATTTGATTTGATAACACCAGCAGCGGGATAACCCTGCAATAACTATGGACAACTCTTGTATTTTTCAATATTCTTTGCGCGAACGAAAACCTATCTTTATCCTCCCAGATGTTTAAAAATACTGAAGTTTCAGAGTATGTATCGGATGTAGAATCACAGACATGAAAATTGTACATAGTTCAGTTTGATAGTTGTACATAATATTTTTACTTAATTTAAAGGTGGACATAAACTACAAACAATGTCTATTATTTCCAAATAATTACAATATATATGATAGATAAATATAGAAGACTACATTTTAAAAGATATTTATCCAAAATATCTATACATGCCTATGACATGTCATGATCACACTAAATTACTTTCGTTTCTTAACAACATATTCGGGAAGTTAGCGTCCTGATCATAGTAATCGCTTTAACACGAAAGTAATCAGACATTTGCGAAGCATACATTAATTCATGAAAACTCTTCAAAGCTTAGCTAACAAAGTGATAAGAAATAAAACGTAGTTGCTATTGCCATAATCGGAATATCACTTTAAATATTGTCTCTGACAACCCTTAGCAAAGAACTAGATACAATTTTTATGGTTAAGTTTTTATTTAAGGTATTCTTAATTTCAAAGAGACTAACTGTATATATATATGTAGGTATTGTTGTTTCTGAATGTTGATTTTATATCAAATTAATCAGGATAATATGATGTGAACGCTATGGTTAAAAAATATAAAAATACTATTGCTTTCTATTGCATATGTGCGTGTTGCTAGAAATAAAAAAGGGACGAAGCGTATGATTGTTCACTTATAACATAATCTACCATTTATTTCTCATCACTGTATTATCTGTAGCAATTTGTTTTGTCTATTAGAATCCAAAAAAGTTGTTCATTTTGTTAAGTATTAGAC
Organism: Meandrusa payeni; assembly: GCA_029286785.1. Taxonomy (NCBI): domain Eukaryota; kingdom Metazoa; phylum Arthropoda; class Insecta; order Lepidoptera; family Papilionidae; genus Meandrusa; species Meandrusa payeni. Next base: position 1,985,564 of record JAGSMX010000023.1, read on the forward strand.
GTAGGACATTTGTCTAAAGTTCAATTTTGTAATGTTCATATGTATGCGGCTGGGAAACCGCACGTCTGTAGATGTCAGCCAAGCATTCCGCCAGATATATTGCCATGAACGCGCATGTGACGGTTAAGGTTGCCAGACTGAGAAAACCTGTATAAAATATGAAATATATTAATACTATGGCTTCGGGGTGTGCATCCGCATTTTGTTACACACGTAAAAAAAAAAAAAACTGTAAATTATTGAAACATACCTCAGTAAGCACAATTTACATTGATACGGTTTTTCTCCTGAATGTATCCTCAAATGTTTGGTCAAAGTCGAACTGTCCGAAAACGCTTTCTTACACGAACGACACCTGTAAAAGTTAGAATGTATAAGATTTTGTTTTTCACATGTTTCGTAGAAAACTACTAGGAATTCCATTTGAAAGATATTATTTTACTTGGTTTTATGTTAGATTATGTTGTCCTCTACATCAAGGCTGACAATGAATATAGTCGGTACAAATAAATAGGGAAATAGCTTCCAATATTTTGTTACTTTTTACTGCTAAAACTACAGACTATAGACGTGACAGTTATACCATAAGCTATATATTTTTGGTCTAAAAATAATAATTATCTATTACTATGTCGTTTGATTCATATGTACTTGTTTTGTTTATTATAAAATAACGAGGGCGCGTCTCTATTATAGCTTAACCTTTGACTTCTATAATAAAATAAAGGTATAAGCTGTGCCACCACTCAATCCAGTGCAGGTTTTTCAAATAATTTTTGGCGATAGGACACTATGAACTTTAACCACAGTATGGTAATACTTTTTATTTATAAAATATTTATTCTTGATTACTTGTAAAAATAAAGAAACAATATTATCACTTAAAATAATGTGTTTAATTTATCAAAAACATTTCAATATAATAATTTTGAAAATTATTCGAATTTTTTTTTTTATTATAAAATATTTATTCTTGATTACTTGTAAAAATAAAGAAACAATATTATCACTTAAAATAATGTGTTTAATTTATTTTCCCTTTTTTATCACTTAAAAAACATTTCAATATAATAATTTTAAAAATGATTCTAATTTTTTTTAATGCCTAATAGCCTAATGGCTTAGGGTGCGGCCTGCGAATCGTAAGGTCCTGGGTTCGAATCCACCATTGGACTATTGCCGTGAACCATGTCCTAGCCCAAGCTTAAGCTTAGTTGGAATGGTTAACAAGATTGTTACTAATATTTCGGGAAAAAAAAAGAAATAAGAAATATTGCTAGCTTTCTTTAAAAAAAATATATATATATATTATTAATATAATATAAAAGCTCTATAATAAGTTTTGTTGCGTCTAAAGTAACGAGCCCAAGCCGAGCTTTTATCTCGTGGATCCTAGCGCCTAACCTTAGGTTCACTATGTGCGGTATAAGGGTTCAACCACCTTCGAGTAAAAATGACAACAGCTATAAAAACGGGAGAAGACTTACTGGTATGGTCGTTCGCCGGAGTGTGTCCGCATGTGCGTCGTAACGCTGGAACTTTGGCTAAAGCGGCGGTCGCAAATCGGACACCTACGAACATCAATTATTTTATAAACAGGCTTACTTAAGCAATATGCGACGCCTAGGAATGGAAGGTTTCTTGGAATGGAGGCATAGGTCAGAAAACCATAGGGCGCCTTACCTCCAGCCCTTATAAGAACAGCTGGAAGTAGCTGGATGCGGAAAGCAGATTGTATACAGAGGATTTGAAGTGATTTTATACAGATCCTTAAAGTACATATTCGTTCCCATATTGAAAAAGTCAATTTCGAAATATATTCAGTGAGTATACCCAATTCTTGGAGCAAGATCTATTTGTCGCCTTCAAAACATCCTACATACTATATTTCACGAAAATCATTGGAGTTCCTATATAGGTATTAGATAGCAGACTTGCGTCACCAGAGCTGACGGACAAAAAACTCAGGACCGTAACCCAGAGGGATTACTTTTAGGTGGAAATCAACAAATATACCTGAATGGCTTCTGGCCAGTATGTGTCCGAACATGAGCAGTTAAATTGGCAGCTTGCGAGAAGCTCTTGTTGCAGTCTCCACAACGGTACGGCCTCTCGCCGGAGTGGGTCCGCAGGTGTGTCTTCAGGGTACTCGGTCGCGCGTACGTCTTACCACAGATCCGGCACAAGTTGGGCTTCTGCTCATCATCCTCCGAGCATCCACTGAGAGCGCCCACCTGGGAAATGTTAAGCGATGTTACAAGATGGCGCTAAAGTTATACAATATAACAAACGTCAGTCACCCAAATGGGTTGGCAGAGATCATGAACTTTCATTCAGTACGATCTTGGCAGTCCAGTTTCACGTGTAATGTGTAAGTAATTACATTACATCTATGGTCATAATTATATTGTTTGAAGTAAAGCTTCTTTACACACGCTTGACTTGGAGGAAGCAAGCTGGTGAGAGCGTTACAAAAAGTGTGATCGTGTGATTCGTGGCGAATGAAAGTTAAGAGGGAGATGTAAGTGAAGATAGAAAAAGAGAGACTTTAAGATCTCTTGATCTGGGAGTTCTGCAGTAACGCTTAATAGTATGGACAGACCTTTCCAAACGACGCTGTTACATTCCATTGTCAAGTCAGCACCTAAACCTAAAATAAAAGTGGTGTGTGCAACCAAGTACTTTTTAAAAGACATTTAGCGACGGTCGCCTAACAGTTCTAAAGATGTCGACGTGTAATGTGTAAGTAATTACATTACATCTATGGTCATAATTATATTGTTTGAAGTAAAGCTTCTTTACACAGGCTTGACTTGGAGGAAGCAAGCTGGTGAGAGCGTTACGAAAAGTGTGATCAGGCGAGGCGAATGAAAGTTAAGAGGGAGATATAAGTGAAGATAGAAAAAGAGAGAATCTAAGATCTTTTGATCTGGGAGTTCTGCAGTAACGCTTAATAGTATGGACAGAAAGTCAATTCAGCACCTTTCCAAACGACGCTGTTATATTCCATTGTCAAGTCAGCACTTTGCGCACTTGTTAAGTTTTTACATTATATTTGCAGCAACCTAATTGAGAACCTCGCGAACCTTAGTTCTCTCACAAAATCAGGGATTCGGGAGTCAGAGTTTTATTATTATAAAATAAAAGTGGTGTGTGCAACCAAGTAATTTTAAAAAGACATTTAGCGACGGTCGCCTAATAGTTCTAAAACATGTCGACGTGTAGCAATGAGTTTCCGTCATTCGGTTTCTAACGTACAAAAAACTCGCATACTAAAAATATTTCCATGCTGTATCACTTATACCTGGCCAACTTAGTGAAAAGTAGACAGCGATTTTTGTCTCTATCTACCCTGGTAATAAAGGTTTATAAGGAGGCTTGTGTTTCTTTTTTACCAGAAAACACTTACCTGTACTTTCCCAGAGGAATTAACGCATGTGGTGTAACCGTAGTCTTGAGAATGCATTTGTCCCTGGTGATTCAATATCGTGAAGCCGTTCCCCGTGTTCTGCTCCTTTTGACCTTCGTATATCTTGGGGGGCGACCTCTTCAATATCGGCCCTAACGTCTTTTGGCTCGAGAAGGTCGGCTTTTGTTGGAATAACGCGTAGTTGGGGTTTGTTTTTTGGGTGTTTTGGAGTTGAAGCGGTTTGAAGGTGGAAGTGGCGGTAATTAGGGGATCCGACTGGTTCGGTGGTCGGAAATCGGCTGTGAAGGAATACGTGGCTGATGGGTACGAGGCGGGACTTATGACGTTTTGAGCTTGAGGGTATACGACGTTGACTGACGGCGTTGAAGCATTCTGATTCCATTGCACCTGTAGATATATAGTAAATCAATTGCTATATAAGATTAGAACAAAGTAGACAACTGACCTTGTCATCCAAAATGAAATTGAATCCAAAGAGTTATTTTTCAACCGATTTCAAAAAAGAAGGAGGATCTCAAATCGTCTGTGTATTTTTTTATGTTTGTTACGTCATAACTTTCTACTGGGTGAACTGGGTATTTTTTTAAATTTGAAAGCTGGTGCTTACCGGACTTACCTTCCTTTGTTTATAAAAAAGTCACGGGAACAACAGAATTGGATGGTATTAGTAAATAATTGACCCTAAATATTGTTTCAATTCATAATACTTATCTACGCCAAATTATTTCAAACTTTCTATAATTTAATACACAACCGGCTTATATATTAGTGGCTTAGCTCTTACGTCGCTTAGCCTGAACCTAGGTCCCAGTGAGAGGAAATTTCGGCTTGAGCGGTTAGTTTTTATCACGCGTAATCCGATCTTATGGAGCCGAAAACCAGACCCTCGGCTCGGTCGATTGCTTTACCACGGATTGTTTTCCAGAGCCCAAATTATGCCGTGTACTTATATAATAGAAACGTACCTGAGAGCAAAGCTGGTCTGACGGACACCCGTGCATGGTCATATTCATAGAGACATTGACGCTCATAGTTGGGAAGAGCGGGGCTCCTCCGTAGTGCTCGTAGTACGGATACCCTCCGCTGCCGTTCACCATCATCTATGTACGGGAATGTATAAGAAATCAGTTACCAAGTGATATTCGAGGAAGCTTTTAAAGTCTAAGCTGCATTACCATCTTTTTAGTAAAGTCATTCGATGAATTGACTTTTTCACTTAAAGTTAAAGTTACAGCCTTTATATATTTAGTATATATATGTCCCACTGCTGGGCACAGGCCTTCTCTGTAAAGAGAGTATAAGTGCATAGTCCACCACGCGGCCCTAATGCTTATTGGCAGACTTCACATGTCGTAGAAAATTTTTCTAAGGCATGTAGGCTTCCTCACAATGTTTTCCTTCACCGCTGAGCGCGTGGTTAATCAGCACATAAAATTGCAACAACAAATTTATTGGTGCCGGCACCGGGGATCGAACTCGGGTTGCTAGCGTACTATGCAACTTGAACCAACCGCCCGGACACGGCTCATACTTATCTACGAGTATATAAATGAAAAATAATTATTCACCAACAACTTGCTCGTCGAGTACCAGTTCTTAAAAATGGTGATGCAACACTCTCGATCGATCTGTTATCACAGACAGGACTATTGTTGCCAATAAAGCTAATATTGTGCTGATAGATCGATCAACGCGACAGGCGGTGCTCGTCGATATTACTATCTCAACGTGAAGGCCGAAAGAGAAAAAGCACTAAGTATCTCGAATTGGTGACGAATGGAATAGGTGACCGCCATGTGGGATGTGGATTTTTTGACAATTTACTTTGATTTCAAAAAATTGGGATATTTATTTTATACAAATAATATATATAAATATTTATCAAATGTAGAAGAACAAATTTATTAAATGAAAGAAACTTATTTATTTGTTATTTGTTTTTCATTTTTATGTACATTCCAAATGATTTCGTATACAATACGATACGTATTTATAAAAAAAGTTAAAGTTACAGCCTTTATATATATAATATATACCTCCCACTGCTGGGCGCAGGCCTTCTCTGTAAAGAGAGTATAAGGGCACAGTCCGCCACGCGGCCCTAATGCGGATTGGCAGACTTCACATGTCGTAGAAAAATTTTCTAAGACATGTAGGTTTCCTCACGATGTTTTCCTTCACCGCCGAGCGCGTGGTTAATCAGCACATAAAATTGCAACAACAAATTTATTGGTGCCGGCACCGGGGATCGAACTCGGGTTGCTAGCGTACTATGCAACAAGAGCCAACCGCCCGGACACTGAGCTACCACGGCTCTCGTATTTATACTACGTATTTATACGTATTAAGTATTTGACTAGTTGGTTTTCATTTATAATGTTATTTCATTAAATCAACTGATGAATTCATTGGACTTTGTACCAGTCGTAAAATTTTTTTCGTAACGATTTAAGCCATAAAAAAACAAAACTTGGAATATTAAAATAAAGAATTTTATTAATTAAAAAAACTTGCAAAAGTAAAAGTATTGGATAATACACGCCATATTTATTAAAGGAAGCCAATTCTAAGCTTTTGCAACGTTAATTGAAATTATTTCAAAGCCCGAACGCCCCCTTTCGCCCCAACTGTACCTTTCACCCGCACTCACCCTCTCGCAAGGCATCGAAACTGCACAATTGATGTTGTCTCTGTCTTACGCTGGCTTTAACTTGTATGAGTGAAGGGGTGTACTGTACCTGCGGGTGGACGCTTTCTGAAGCGCAGTCTCCATGAACCACCGCGTGCTTTAAGGAGAGGAGGACGTCGGCCGCCTCCCCTCCCCCCCTTTCTCTGCATTCACCCACGCCGCCCCTGCTGGTGATCACGAGAAATGAATCCCTTTGTTCAAATTATGGTCCACAAAGATTCGTCTAGACAAGAGAGATTTTAACCTATTGGAATATCTATATAGATAAATACGAACCAATAATTCTTACATAGCATAAAATACGACTAAATATCGACTTCAAATCGAATCAAACGTTAAACGCTATTACACACGGACGCCCCATTTTTCAACCGACTTCAAAAAAGGTATATTTGTTAACACACACCTTTCGACTGAGTGAAGCGATTTTGATAATTATTTCTTTTCTTTGTAAGCTGGTGCTTCCAGTCCTAATTGAGTCCGATGCATAAAAAATTACAATTTACAAAATTTCAAGGTTTTTTTTTGTTATTATTAGGTCCTTATATATGAAATTGGCGTTTTATCGTACTGGCCACTTTGATCGCAAATATCTCCTCTTTGGTTAGGACTTCCAATTTCAAATTCATATAGCTGTTTACTCATGTTTTCAAAATGGAAATCGTAATCTATATGTTTTTCGCATCTTTGGTTTTTTCTGCGTCACTCAGTTTACAAAATGGAAAACTTAAAATATAGCGTTATTTACGAGTACGAGTTTCGTCGTGGCACCAGTGCTGCAGAAACGGCTCGAAGGATAAATAATATGTATTCCGGAGTTCAAGGTTGATAATAAAGAATTTAAGGCTATTGTGGAAGCGGATCCATCTCAAACCACGTCCGAGTTAGTTGCAGGCTGCGGTGGTAGTAATAAAGCTGTTTTAATCTACTTGAAGCAAATTGGGAAGGTAAAAAGGCTTGAAAGGTGGATCGTTTTCAATTGAGCGAAGCAAATCGATAAACGCGCGTAGACTGCTGCGTTACATTAGTCAACCGGCATAATGATGAAGGGATTTTAAATCGAACTATTACCTGTGATGAAAAGTGAATCTTTTACGATAATCGGAAACGCATCGCAATGGCTGAACCCTTGCGAACCAGCCAAATCCCCAAAGTTAAAATTGACTCAAAAAAAGTAAATTGTGAGCGTTTGGTACATAGTGACGGTGTTGTTCACTTCAGCTTTTTTAGATCTGGCCGACGATTACGGCATATATATGTCAGCAATTGTAAAGCATGATTGAAAAGCAAGCTAAACAACCGAGGTGGGTCAATCGCCGTAAGCCACTGCTGCCTTAAGACCACGTTAGACCACACACTGCACAATAGACAGTTACCAAATCAGGAGAGCTTCAATTAGAATGTTCAATTCAGGACATCCACGGTACTCCCCGATTCTCCAACAGATTACCACTTTTTATTTTGATTACTTCGAAATTTGGATAACTTCTTGCAAGGGAAAACCAACAACGGCAACTTACTTGTATCCGGAGCACGGTGAGAAGGGAAATAGTGAAGGGAGCGGGTCGAGCTCCAGAGGTGGAAGGGAGAAGGAGCCCATGTCGTCGGTCGGCCAGCCGCCTTCTCCGGCAGGGTCGAGGTTCACATCGCACGGCGCTATCGACTCGGTGAGCGCGTTCAGCTCCTCCCCATTCTCTGGGCAGCAGTTCTCGTTCTCTTGCTGTTAAAAGAAAAGAAGTTGCCTTATAAAAATATATTTATACACATATAAATTAAGCACACAGTTAAAAATGAGATAATATAAAAAATAACAGCATAATGCTGACTACCCAAAGAGGGTAAATCAGCGCTGGTATTCTGCAGAAACCCAGACGATCCTTTTTTTTTTGTTCACGCGGGGGAATCTTTTTATAGACCATCCTCCGGTACCCTGGGTGGACCCGGAGGGATGTGTGGGACTCGGCCTGGGCAGCCCCTACCCACTAAACCTTCCGCGAATGCCATCAGCCGTTATGAGCGGGGTGCCCCGGATCTGTCAGCGACAGGACACCCCAACGACCGGCCGGTCCCGGCAAAGACCGGACTTCATCAACTGGGACCGGACTCAAAGGGGACTTCTCCGGCACTGAGAAGTCCCGACGACGGCGAAGCATGCTGGGGCCAGGTTCCCATCCTGGCCCCGCTTCCGGATTACGGGGCGGCAAGAGGAGGCGTTCGTAACGCCTCCTGCGCAGATTTTTAACAAAAATAAGAATATCATAATAAAATAACACCAGGGAAAAATAAATAAAACACATTGTATATAAAATAGGGAATTAAACAAAACAGATCTCACGACTTAGATAATTTTTTCAGCTCCATCTATGTAACTTGAGGCGACCGGACACTGGGACAATACGGCTCTCTTGCTCTTTAACTATAAGGCAACAATTTGTAATAGTTGGCAAAAATAAAGTTACTGGCTATATCATTTTGAAGATTTCGTATACGTCCAGTCGTGGTTCGGCCCTCTACACAGAATAGAAGAAGAAACTGACCGCTACTGTTTCACCGGAATTGAGAGACAGTTGACGTTGGGATTTAGAACCGATACAAATATGAAATGAAAATGAAAAATTAAACAATTTTTACACACATATTTACACAAATTTTAGATATATTACAAAAATTAACATTAATAAAACACCAACTGTTAAAAAGAACTGTCAAAATATTAGCAGACTAACGAAAAGGTATTTCGATGAACTTATAATAGATACGAGACTACCGACTACGTCAAAATGCTAAGATTTGACAGATTGCGACACACAATTGAAAAGTAGACTGTGCGCCCTTCGGTAAAACCTATGAACCTTGAAAAACCTTTGAACTAGTAGACAACCAAAAGTGACAAAAATCGACCTATGCACATAAATTTTGATAACAATTGGTTTAGAGGACTTGAGTTAGACTAACCATAAGGGAGATCTGAATCTAAACCCGAGTTAATCTTCTCTTGCGAGTGTGTGCGTATGTACAAATGAGAGCATGTCTTTATGTTATGTTTTAAGTTTGCAGTTTGCCGGAGTTGTCGGCAAAAAGGGCAAGGGCCATACAAGCTGATCGAACGGTTACCGAATTTAAAAAGTGACATATCTCTTAGGTCGATTAGCTTGCCTTGACGGATAGTAACACATCACGCAACGGCTAAACAACCTGCTTCATTAACAAATGAAATTACAAATTAATTATTTCTTCGATGTACTACTATGTTTTCATTATTTTTTTTCTATTCAATTATCTAATGTAATTTGTAATACTAATAATTTATAATAATTTTTAGTAAATAATTGACTTGTAATTTATTATATTACCAATAAAATCTGAATCTGAATATATGCACCGCCGCAGCCGTTCGCGTTTATTTAATATTTTAATATTAATGACTGTTTGCACCCCTCGGTGTTGGCAGCGATTAAAAACTATGAATTTAATTGTTTCTTAAATAAAAACCTAAGTCTATATTACGCGTTATTACAGCAGCTATCTGCCTGGGGAATGTGCCAGTTTTGAAATGTGGTGTTAGAGGCGGATGTTGCGTTTTCCATGGACCGCTCGCCGAACCAACGCATTCATACGACCCTCTGAATAACGACAAAGCTGTCAACTCTTTACTTGCAGCGCATAGTCCAACATTTTGGACACGTTGCTGGCCGGAAACCCTGATAGTCTCGAAAAGCTTATGTTTATTGGCCATTGGACTTAAGACCGCCGAGGACAGGGACACGTGGAAGATAATCGTTAAGCGAGCGATCTCAACATTTCGTGCTAGATACACCCTTCAACAATGAAGGAGACGACTAAGAAGAAGGAGATCTACCAGTGAAAGTCCCGTCAAGATCGATCCAGCCTATATAGAGATTAGCCGGAACAAGTAGACAGAGAAACGGACAAAAATTGTAAAAAACCTATATTTTGTTATATGTACCGTATATAAATTCATATGCATGTAGTTAACAGCGGTTATTTTGATATTACAAAGACACACTCCAATTTTAAATATATTTATTGATAGTGACTTATTGTAAAGTGTAAATGTTAATCACATTAAATGCCCATAGTAACCATATTATTTAATAAGATAAGGTTTAATATTAGTATAATAATTACAGTACAATATTGTTCAAAATAACTGCGAAAACTTAAAAAAAAATTTCAAAAATTTAAAATCACCGTGAGTTATCCGTTATATGAAGAAAATTTTAGCCAGTGAAGAGTGAAAATTGTAGCGAGAGAAGGGACCAAAATACCGTTAATTTTTACGAAACATTGACTGTTTTAATATTTTCTGTAAATATAATATATCTAAAAATATGACCACTGCAATAAAAACTGTTGCGTCTTTTAAAAGATATAAGCCTGAGCAGACTGTTTAATTTTTGGGAGATAAAAGCTTGGATCAAGTCTAATATGAAAAGACCAGCTCACGTGTACCATCCTAGGCTTCATCTTCGCCTTCCATCAAGCGAGATAGAAGCCAAACGAGAGCCTATTTTGTATAAAAAATGTCCGCTTTTAAGAAGGGAACAGTGACGGGGAAAATAAATTAAACAAAAAAATTGCTAATGTTAGTTAGAAACTGGCAATTCAGATGTCAATAATTATAAATGTCGGGGTAATCAGAAACGGCAATGACTGTCCGCTTTTCAAGCCACTTCTCAATTCGTCTGTATGTTTTTATCTCATAACTTTCGACTGGGTGAACCGATTTTGATGATTTTTTTTATGTCTAATCTGGTGCTTCCATTGTCGTCCATTTCTTATAATGGCATGCAAGAGAAAACCATATGTCTTAAATTTGCATTAAGTGTGTGCGCGACAACGGGACGAATAACTAATTATCATGCAAATCGATTTTGATCATTCATTTTTTAATTGATGTACTTTAAGGGTAGATTGATGAGAGTTTGATTAGGTTTTGATTTATACTATTTCTTAATTGCTACGATAATTCGGAAATACAAAAATGTCGTCTACGCCTAATAGCGTTCAACGTCTGATTCGAGTTGAAGTCAGTTTTTGTTTTTACTCGTAAGTATACTTTTAACCTAGATTATTGGTATAAATAAGGTCAGGGGGAAAAGAACACAGATTTTCGAAATTGATTTCCGACTCACCTGACAGCACTCGTCTTCCGTGAACTCCCGGACCTGATCCACGCAGCTGCAGGGCTGCAGCGGGTCGCAGCAGAGGCCGTGGCAGCCCGGACAGTACTCCACGAGCCCGTACTGGGGATTGTTGGGCATATAACAGTCCATGGCTCCGCCTTTTAATTTCGCGCATCTTACGGCGCAGGGGCGGCGCCAAACATCCTCCTAATTCTGTTTCCGTCGCTTGTAGTCTCGGGTTGGCATGGCTACGGATGTGAAATAGATATTATTTTACAACGGGCTAGCTGACAGGACATTGACCTCGTGGTAAGTTATGATAATGCTATGTTTAATCTCTTCAATGATCTTATTCAACATCATCATGATGGATACTTCGAGCTTCAATAGCCTGACGGTTTGGGAACATTCTGCGAATCGTAAGGTCGAAGGTTCGAATCCACCCTTCGACTATTGCTAGCTTTCGTGTTTGTGCACCTAGAGCTGTCGTTTTTGGACACAATATTTATTATTTCTTGCTGAATAAGTATTGTACCACGGCATTAACCTAGAGTTATCCTTTTATGGTATCGTTTTACAGTACAAAAATTAAAGAAAATTCTCAATCTTGAAAACCCTATTTTCGTTATTTTTCATCCAATTGTCATCTATCATTCGACGCGTCTTTTTCTTATGATTCCAACGACGTAAAAAAGTGAAAATGGCCATATGTGTCAGTTGCTACGTTTTTGCTTTCCAGCGTCGATATGTAACCAAAATTACTGATTGATCACGAGATTAAAAACTTCTTAAAGTGCCTCTTCCACGCGAAGGTTGTCAATCAGTTCACCATATCTCTGTCTATTACGAGGTGAAACAGGACAACGATTCTATTTGCCAGTTACGGTTCATATAGAAAATGATCTATTACAGCCGTATCTTTTGAGAGTGAATAGCCTAATGGTTTAGGGTGCGGTCTGCGAATCGTAAGGTCGTATGTTTTCATCGACCATTCGACTATTGACGTGAACCATCTCCTAGCACAAGCATAAGCTTATTTGGAATGGTTAACAAGAATGTTAGTATTATTTGTGACAAAATTGTTAGCGAATGCTTTTTTAAAATTCGTTTTAAATAATATCATTCCATAATTATCGAATACGTCATTTACTAACACTCAGACGATGGGCGTACCAGTGGTACGCCATCGGTAAACCGTAGCACAAATGAACTAAAAGAATACAAAACTAGCAAGTATCGACCACTATTATTATTATTACTCATTTATTCAAATAAGTAACTAAGACTCATCATTATTTTAATAACTATTAAATAACAACCTTAGACTAAATTATAAGATTATAATATAAAATTATTATTATAATTATTTGATTATAATATAAAATTAAAAAAATATAATATTATACTAAAGGCTTGACTATGCTTATGAATACCTTACCCCATGTGAAACGGCGCAGCGTCTGTTTACATAAACACAGTCAAGCCTTTGAGATTATGCTCAGGATGCTGTTGGAGCTTTTTTTTATATTAAAAGTGGCAAACGAGCATACGGCTCACCTGATCTTAAGTGATCACCGTCGCCCATGAACATCCACAGCACCAGAGGAGCTGTAGGTGCGTTGCCGACCTTTGAGATAGGAATAGGCTCGTTTCTTGAAGGTCCCTAAATCGTAAACGTTCGGAAATACCGCTGGCGACAGTTGATTCCACAAGTTGGCAGTGCGTGGGAGAAAGTTACGCGAAAAACGTACAGTCGTTGAACGCCAACCATCAAGATGGTGGCGGTGGAATTTGGAATTCTGCCGAGATGTGCGGTAATGGAAATCGGTAGCTGGGATGATTCCGAACAATTCCTCAGAACACTCCCCATGGTAAATGCGATACAGGATGCAAAGAGAACCGACATCTCTTCGCAGACTCAGAGGGTCGAGTCGATCGGAAAGACCCTGATCGTCGACTATTCGAGCAGCTCTATGTTGTACACGGTCAAACGGAAGAAGTTGGTATTGGGGAGCACCCTGCGCACCAGAGATATGATACTATGATACCAATAAACGTTCATTTTCAACCGACTTCAAAAAAGGAGAAGGTTCTCAATTCGTCTGTATGTTTTTTGGTTACTCGTATGCTTATGTAGGTTTGTTACTCGTATCTCATAACATTCGACTGGGTGAACTGATTTGGATGATTCTTTAGTAATTGAAAGCTAATGATTTCCGTGTGGTTCCATTTCCGAGTTAATAGTCCAATTCTAACAATGGCTTCCACGAGAAAACCATGTTGGTCTTAAATATGTGTTAAGTATGTGCGCGACAAATGGACGAATAACTCAATATCACGCTAGCCTAAAGGTTTAGGGACGGTCTGCGAATCGAAGGTTGTAGGTTGGAAATCCACCATTCGACTATTGATGTGAACCATCTCCTAGCATAAGCTTAAGCGTAGTAATGGTTAATGGTAATGGTTAACAAGAATGTTAGTAATATTTACGAAAAAGAAAATAAATACTTTCTTTAAAAAAAAACCGATTTCGATAATTTATTTTTATTGGAAAGGATGTACTTTAAAGGCAATTTTTCGCTTTATTTTATGTAGTAGGTAGTTAAGAACAAAATAAGCGTAAAAGTAAAATCAAACTTGTAGAAGTGCGGTTATTAAATATCTTTAAACGAGCAATATATAATGTGCGAATCTCGGAAATGACTAGAACGATTTTCATGAAATTCTGTTTGCAGGGGCTTCCGGAGGCGATAAATAGATTTAGTTAGGTTTCATTTTTAGAAAATCCAGTTTTATCCGGGTTTAGGGTATACTGTAGTAGATGGGGTTGCTAAGGAACAAACAGACTGCGACGCGTGAACCGGTGCGATCTCTGGCCACCTCCAAATTCAGGCATTATATATATATAATAGTAACTGTAGAAGTGGCACTCTTTTAATAAATGCAGAGTGAACAATTTAAGTGTATTGGTAATGCACGGACACAGGTCTGTGGTTGCGATCTAATAATTATAAAAAAAAAGCAACAAACAGAAGTCAATGAGTTTAACGTTAGACCAAGAAAATCAATTTCAATCAAAATCTACATATATGTGAGAATGCGTGTGTGTTTGATCCGTATAGGCTCCGAAACGTCTGGACCGATTTCAATGAAACTTTCAGAGAAGCTTCAGATTGACCTGACGAGTAATCGTGTAAGTTGTTTGGTGACGATCGGAGCACTCCTTTTTGAACTGTCAAACACAGCTTTTATTTGCTATGATGATATTCTATTGTTTTATAACCCAATTTTGTATTGAAACATGCGTTGTGTATATTTATGTCATTATGAAACATATTGAAGAACAGTGTATTTTGCATTGGGTGTAGGTAATGATCTTCACCCGCTCCCGAAGAGAATAGAAGAGAATGAATACGGAGAGAAATGAATAATTTAATATATTGTGAGAGTTATATTATATATGTAAGGAAAAATATAATTTTCTTTTTATAAAATGTTGTCAAATGTCATCATGTCAACGAGACATTTGAAGTTATAAAATGATTCATGTAGAATAGGGATAAATATTGTAAATAAATAACATTAAATGTCGTTTCTTTTATAAAAAGAAACTCCATAACACCTATCTTATATATATCCTATCTTATATATATTTAATGATATAAGTTTATTGTTTAAATAAAATAAAGCAAAATCTAGCACGGCGAAGCGCTTGCTTTTGATTTATACGGGTACGCTAGTTATTTACAAAATCCATGTGTCATATGTGTTGCTTAGTAATGAATCAATACAGTAGTCGATTCACGTGAAAATAAAGATATAGCACGTGGAAATAGGTAGCAACATACTAACAACATAATGGTAAAACATATACAATTAATAGATCACAAATTTTGAAACAAAAAGATGGCGCAGTCACTCGGTAACGACCAAGAATCACTAACGGGAGCGAGTTGAATCAAAAATTAGACGAGCCATACAATCTGGATGTAATATAACTATTTTAAACTACGTTTACAAGATTTACGGCAGCATTTTCTCAATATTATGTCGGTAATATCGGCAAATTTTATTCATATTTCATCATTATGTAATTCCTATCTAAATATAATTTCCTAAAAAAAATACCGAGCATTCAGGTCCTAAATTATTAAAAGTGAAAAACTTCGAATGATAAGTTTAAAACCTATGTGATAGGAAAAAAGTGTAATTTAAAAGCAAATGCTGTCTAAAAAGAGTATATTTACCGGTAAAAACAAAAACTTTATTTCAAATTAAACGTTACCAATCAAACATTAAACGATACTACGCCCGGTCACTCTTTTATTTCCGATGTATCGTAGCTCTCCCGCCAATACTCTTATCTGCTTTCACATTCATGCTCATCTTAATCATCCAGCAAACTTGTATACGAAAACCCTTTGTCCTAATGCCAATAAAATTAATATGGGGCCTAATTGAAAAATACCCTTTAAAAATACCCTTTCAAACAAAAAAAAACACGGTCTATCACTGGCAATATACGCCACAAATGTTCATATAATTCAGAGGAATTGAGAAACGGCTCTTTTGACGTTAGTTGAAAATAGATATAAAACATAATTCAAAGTAACCACTTTCCACCTTTTTTTTGTGACGAACTACACATATTAGCCAGAGAAGCTGACTTTTACTGCTTCGTTGGATTGAGAGGTGGCATAGCTCTTAGGTCGCTTAGCCTGAACCTCGATTGCTAGTAATTGTACCACTCCCGGTGAGTGGTAACCTCGGCTTGGTATATAAAAAGTAGTAATAGGAGTAATAAAGAAATTGTAATAATGTGTTATTATGTAGTAGAGCAACAATTGTAAGACTAGGTGAGTGGAAGAGTGTAGTGAGTGGGAGTGGGATTGGAAGAGGAAGAACGGAAAGGGAATGCAAGAAGAAGAAAGACGAAAGGTCCCTAAAGTACCAAACATTGGGGGAATGATGAAAAAACCCCTCGGCTTGGACAGTTACACTTTCCAACGAAAAAAAAATCTAAATGACGGAGGTATAATAATTATTATATTATTATTTAGTATACAATTTTTTATGTCACAGACTTTATGTCAATAGCTTTAATAAGATGCGCAAAGTCTTTTGCTGCCGTAACATTAAAATGTGTTTGCGTGTTTGTCTCTCAAAATGGATGCAAGGCATGGATTTTAAAGAACGACCTTAGGAAAAAAAAGCGTTCGAGATGTGGGCTTATGTGGGTTGGATGGACTTAGTAACAAATGAGGAGGTTCTACGACGAGTCAACGAGAAGCGTAAACTATTGCAGACAATCAAGATAAGAAAAGTGTCTTATCTCGTCGCTGGCAAAAGAAGTGTTGGTCGTAGAAGGAAATCATGGCTGCGGAACATAAAAGAGTGGACCAGAATTGCGAGTGTCGCCCAACTGTTTCGCCTTGCAAGACACAGAGAAAGATTTGGTTGAGAGGTGAACTGACTGCCACTTCGCTAGTCGGAGAGGCACTTTAAGAAGAATACATAAAAAAATGTCCAATGGAGAACCTCCCTCTTATTTAAAATCGGTTTATAAACAGTGAACGCTCGTAATATCGTAAGTAAAATTTTTGATATTAAGAAAATTCGGGAAATTTCCGTATTACGAATAAGTTCAAAAGTGTTGTGCAAAGCTACTTTTTAACTCTTGTAAAATTAATTAATTAAGAGGCTATTGTTCAAAGGTCATACCATCGAACGATTAGTTACGAAATATACTTACGTTCTAAATCCGTCGGATTAGAGTACTTTGACCGACAATGGGATTGTGTATTTTATATTTATGTCTGGTCGCCAGTCTGTGATCCTAATATCAGAGACAAATATCTCTATGAACAGTATTTCAGACTGTGTTCCAAAAAATATTAAAATAAAAAAATAATACGAGTCTGCTAAGTCTACAAATGTCAAAATGGACGGTCTGTGACAGTGCTCGATTTTTGCTAGTTTTGGTAATCTACTAGTTCAATTGTGCTACTATGGTTTTCTAATGGCATACCCCTGATACTCCAATGGTAATCGGTAATCGTACATAATAACATCTTTCAAAGATGCCGATACAATTCCATAAGTCAATATCAAATAATCAAAAACTTTAGTTGAAAATATTTAAAATCATATCAAAAAAATTATATTAGTATATTACGATTTTCCATATAATGGTGATTGTAATATTATAGATTGTTTGATAGGGAAATGTTATTGGCGAACACACAGCTTCACCGGTTTAAGAGGCGGCATTGGTTTGTATCCCTTGGAACTCACTTTGTGACCGAATTTAAAAAACGGAAGTGGTTTTCAAAATGGTATGTTTTTTTTTAAACATTTCTGCTCCCGTAGTAGTAGTAATATTTTTTTTTTAAATAAAGCTAGCAATTTTTTTTTCACAAATATTATTTTCATTCGTGTTAACCATTCCAACTAAGCTTAAGCTTGTGCTAGGAGATGATTGACGTTAATAGTCGAATGATGGACCTTACGATTAGCTGATCGTGCCCTAAACCATTAGGCTATTGACACACACACATATATTTAAATTATGTTGCTCCCGTAAATAGTTTTTGTAATTAATGCGTGACAAATTCATTTTTTCTTAATCATACATAATTTTTTTTGTAAAAAAAAGAAAGCTAGCAATATATCTTTTTTTTTCATAAATATTACTAACATTCTTGTTAACCATTCTAACTAAGCTTAAACTTGTGCTGTTATGGAGATGGTTCACGTCAATAGTCGAATGGTGGATTCGAATCCACGACCTTACGATTCGTAGACCGTACCCTGAACCATTAGTCTCTCTATTCATGCTTTTTAATCTACGAAATTTACAAGAAATTTATAATAAAATTACAATAATTTTAAATTAACTTAACTAAATGGCAAAATGCGTTCAACTTACGTTCCGACGGTCGAGGATTCGAATTTTAACAGTAACAATGAATTTCTGTTAGTAAATATTTCTACGTACAAAGAATATGCTAAAATTTCTACGAAGTGTATCTATGGATAATCTTGGTAAAAACCGGATATTGATTGCTCATTTTTCCTTTCACACTGGGGTATATATCGTAAAGATATTACGACATTAATTATATTAAAGCGAATTATCCGAAAAAAAATCATGTAAGCATTATTGATTACTTGTTTATGCACATTTAGTTGAGTTTAGTTTATTTATAATTGAATTTACGTAAATATGTGTGTTATTCCACACATATTTCTGACACAACTATCGCAAAACTTTTAAGCAAAGCTCTAAGAGGTAAATCTTAAAAATTAAATAAAATATTGATAATAGACAAGTGAGAATTTTAAATAAATAAAATAGTAGAAATCTTGGACTTCCAACCCTCGACAGACATCTAAGCACGCTCATTACTCAAAAATCGAATTGAGGAAATAAAAATTGAAAAAACATTTTATACCTTTATTGTTAGTTAATGAAGGTAATGGATATTTCCTAGGGAAAAATATTGCTTACAACTAATATATGTCCTAAATAACGTATAGAATGTTGTACGTTGTAAATTTATATATATAAAAGAGAAAGTATGTGGGTTTGGCCCGTATACGCTCCCAAACGGCAGGACTGATTCCAATGAAACTTTCAGGGAATCTTCAGATTGACCTGACGAGAAATCGTGTAAAGTTTGGTGACGATCGGATCACTCCTCTTTTTGAACTGTCGAATACAGTTTTTCTATTGTTTTATAACCCAAATTTGTATTGACACAAGCGTTGTGTATATTTATGTCTTTATGAACCATTTTGAAGTACAATGGAGTATATTGAAGTATAATAAATTCCTAAATGATAGGAATGATATTGTATTTACTGATATGTACATGTCTGATGGGTGTAGGTAATCTTTACCCTCTGGAGAAAAGAATAGAAAAGAATGAGTACGGAGAGAAATGAATAATTTAGCATATTGTGAGTGTGTGAGCAGGCTGCGTACGCTAGTATTAAATATATATTGATATAATAATACAAAAGTAAATTCGTGAAAAGTACTGCACTTAAAATTATTATGTTACTAAATTAAATGAATAAAATTAAGAAATGCATAAAAATTATGACTCCACATAAGCAGCTATCTTTGCTTGTTGTTTCCGCCATTAAATAATTAAATTATTTCAATCGTGTGATAGTAAATGAATGTAATAACGCTATTCTGTATGATATCATGCTTACCTTTTTAAAAGCAAAGTTCCAATTATATCCAAATACACTTTAAAATATATTTCTCAAAACACATCACAAAATCACGGTTTCACAGAGCACTAGTTCACTAATTGAATTAAACGTATCGATGAAAGCATGCGCCATGGCAACACCAGCACAGTTCTAAAACTCTTTAAAAAACAACAGAAACAACCATCGTTTTTCATTAAATATTAATTGACCGCTTAATTAGCATTTTGCAAGGAAGACGCACCCTTACGGGATGATGGTCTTCACTAAATGGCTATCTGTTTGTAAGTGCACACTATACCCGCCCCTACGGTAATTGGCTGTTTGCATCCAACCCCTCGGCTGAAAAAAAAACATGACATATTGTGCGCGGGAAAGTGACTGTCAACGGGTATCGGGTTAGCATGGCGGGCAGCGCGCGGAAGCTTTTGTCTCTGCGGCCAGAAACGTTTAGTGCGATCCGATACTATTTAGATAAGTAATTAATTTAAATAATTATCTGTGGTACCCTTTTGTAGTGATAGTTTTATGATTTGTAAATTATTTTCTTTCATAGTTTTTCTTGATTATTTTTGATTAAAGTACTTTAATGATTTGTATATTACATTACTGATATGAGGATGATGATATTCGTATGTATGTATTTGTATTCATGGGCACTGCTGAAAATCAGTGTGTTCGTCCTTGTGACACCACACCACCACAATGCTGAGACGGTGTCCAATGTTGACATCACGTCCTATTTGTTCGTTCCTGCCTTTAATTGCATTTTGTTTATTTTTCTTTCTTTTAAAATATGTTTTAGTCTGTAATGTATTTTGATATTATGATGCCTACGTATCAAATATTTCGTGATGTCTTTCCTTCTAGTTGATGATTACACTTTGTTTCACTCTCGCCCAAGACTGCTACAAAACGGCACTACGGCATTACGTCCGCCTTTGGAAGCCTTTTTTTTGACGGGGAAATCTTCAACAAGTTATCCCGCCGTCTGGAGGGAATGTGAGGCTTCTACTCACTAAACTCACGGCGACCCTCTTCGTTGAATGGCGCACCGGAGCACCTCTGCAATATGCCGTGAATCGCGTCGCGGGGAGATAACTTCAGAACCCAGTGCTACTAGTGTCGCCCACACAGGACCACCTTTATTATTGCTTTGCTTTGCATACATATCGGATAAGCAAGTTGAAGTGGCAATGGGCAGGGCACATAGCGCGTAGAACAAATGCCCGTTGGGGCCGAAAAGGTCCACCCGCAAGGTGGTCTGACGACCTCATAAAGGTCGCAGGACGCAGCTGGATGCGGGCCGCTAACAACCAGTCCTTTTGGAAATCGTTGGGAGGGGGGGGCTATGTCCAGCAGTGGATGTTTTGCGGCTGAAACGATGATGATGATCAGGGCATCATAGCCTTATTCTATAAGCCCAGGACTACGAAGCTGAGCCTTTGTAAGCCTCCGTTTATGGTTTTATAATAGGAAAAAGCCTAGTGGTTCGGCTTACGATCTGAGGGTCGCGAGTTTGAATCACAGTCGGTTTCTATCAATGAATTGTCGTTTTTGGATCTTTTCAAATACGAAAACACTCGCTAGAATTTTTTACTAATATGTTTTGTAAACTTACCTTGTGGAAAATAAGTGTACACATTGTCCTAGTGCACACTGCTTTTTAATGTGATAGCTAAGAAGTTGGTCGACACATCTGGTGACCAGAGGACTGGCTTATACTCGTACCTTGCACAGAGGCTAAGCATTTCCATATAACGTGGAAATGCCACCAGCCTGGGCACAACGGACGACGGTTTGGTACAGTTATATTTTTTGGAAAATACATATTATATTGTAAATATTTTGTATATAATCCGTAAGTTTAAGAGTATTATTGTAATTAGATTCATGATATTTCTTTGTGGAAATAAATTAAATAAATTTTGTTGGGCAGATTAACAAAACAATAAATATTGAATGGCAACATTCGATAGTGGTATCGGTTGCCCGCCGTCTGAGGCGTGTTGGCTACAGCGTGTGATACTCGGCCACCCAGGTAGAGGCGGTCATGCGAGAGTTTCACGTCCCGTGTCAGACATATGGTGGATGCGACTCCGATACCCGTGGCTCTCCGACTTTTATAAAGGTGGCAAGAGTAATAATATGTGTGAATACCACATACACACAATTAGGAGCTATCTAATTGACGCTACCATCCTAGCTATGGTTCGTCGAGGTCCTCTTTTTTATGTTGACGGGAGGGGAAACCTTTTGGGAGGAAGGCGGGGTTATGTGAGTTAATCACTAAAACCCCTCAGTGGACCTCTTTGCTGCTTGCCAGGGGTTCCGTGATCGCCAGTGAAACGCACCGGCGTTTACTCTGTGCTCGCAGTACTAAGAGAACACAGAACCTCCAGTGTCGACTTCTTCTCGCTTTCACTGTAGCGGATAACAAAGGCCCTCCTTCACACTTGACGCTCGTGAACCCGAGACCCGTTTTAGTTGGCTTTTACAACAGGCATACCATAGCCTTATTCTATAGGCATACCCTTATCGCCGTGTTGCTCTCAATAGAAATCGGGCTAAGCGACCTAAGAGCTCTGGCACCTCTCAAGTCCAATGAAACTGTTGCGGTCAGCTGCTTTGCCCAAACAGTGTAGGTTCGTTACCAAGAAATAGGTAGAACGTGAAGTAGAGCCCTGAAAAGTCTGCTTAATCAATAGTGTACAAAATGAACGTTCATTGACGTAATAGTGGTCGATATTTACTAGTTTTGATAATTATTTAGTTCATTGGTGCCACTATATTTTACCGATGCCGTACCACTGTTACGACAGTCGTGTATGCGTTAGTATTTGAGGTATATGGTAACGATAGAATGAGAATTGACTGTAATTGATCGGTTTACTACCTAGACTTTAATTGTCATAAACCTACCAATATCACAATCAATAAGCAATCTTCCGTAAGTTTAGGGGTTCCCTGGTATATCTTCGGAACCGAAAGTCCATTGGCATTTAATGATTCATAAACGACGACGCTATGAGTTCACAAACGTAAAAGTATATATTAAAAAAAAAAACTAAAACCACCTTTTTTGAAATCGGTTAAATATTACTGTTGTTCATCATCAACTAATATACTTCAATGATTTCTTAAATAGAAACCTAATAAGAACGTCGGATGCTGTTGCCTACGCAAAAAGCCGATTATTTGGCGTGTGAATTTTTTGCATCTTTCACCGCGTGAGAGTTTCTCTGCTTGCTGTGTTGCGTGCCTCGGAACCACTCGGCTCACTGGGCAGCAATGCCTCCTCGCAGGTGGTGGCCGCCCACGAAGTTGGGACACTTGTGTCAATATACATAGGCTGCACTAAAAGTATCGGGAATGTAATATTTCCACTATTCCTGTCATATTAAAATCTTTTTAATTGCAACCCCTTGGTTTTGAAAATCGAATACCATTTATTTATTTAAAAAAAGATTCTCGATCTTGTCACAAGGTCTTGACAAACTTTTTTAGTCGTTAAGAAAATGGAATTGACTCGAGAAAATTCAAGAGCAATAATTTATTATGACTTTCGAAGTCATAATAAATTAGCGCTCGATGATTTCATAGTTACTTAACCGTCACTAAGCAACCGTACAATATCCGCGTGTATGCGTATCAAACGTGTGTTTTTTTGATGTTGTTGTTATTGATTGAATGCATTTTGTATGTATAATTTGAAAATATATTAGCATTCCGCATACTTAAAAAAATATAAACTAGTTAGGGTATTTTTTTTGGACGAACTACACAGTTGGCACAGAGAAGCTGGCCTTTACTGCTTCACCGGATTTGAGAGGTGGCATAGCTCTTAGATCGCTTAGCCTGTACCTCAAACTAGTAGCGTACCTGGCCCGCTTCCCCGGGCTAGATTTTGCTTTATTTTTTTTAAAACAAAAAACTTACATTATTAAATATTTAATTTAACTCTCTAAATATATTAAATTATTCATTTTTCTCCGTATTCATTCTATTCTCGAGCGGGTGAAGATCATTACCTACACCCATGTACATATCAGTAAATACAAAATTAATCTTCTTCCTTTTTCAAAATCCTTAATTACTAGCTTTAATATACTCCATTGTACTTCAATGGAGTATATGGTGGTGGTTCATATTGACATAAATATACACAACGCACGTGTCAATACAAATTTGGATATTAAAACAATAGAATATCATCATAGTAAATAAAAGCTGTATTTAACAGTTCAAAATAAGGAGTGCTCCGATCGTCATCACACTTACACTTACAGGATTACTCGCCAGGTCAATCTGAAGATTCCCTGAAAGTTTCGTTGAAATCGGTCGAGCCGTTTCGGAGCTTATAAGGAACATACCCACACACTTTCTCTTTTATATATATAGATAAGTGTGGGAAATTTATTTTTACGTATTTCTTCTTCCGCGCAGTTTTCCAAAGTTTTTGCTTCATTAGAATTAATACAATGATAAAATTTATATAAATAAAATTTGTTTAAAATAAAAAAAAAACAAAGTTGTCAAGCCATCGACTCAAAGGGGTAAGCAGAGATTACGGATTATTTTATTGATGAAGAAGTAAACGATGCATAAATGCATAATCGACAATATATATATTAACCTTCCAAACGACAGTAAAGTTTCATACTCTGAAATAACATATCCACGTTTTGGCGATTTTGCAAATATACACACGATCTCTCGTTAACATATACTATACTCAGACATACATACACAAATCTGCGTGCATACACACAATACACACACATTATAATTAGAAACATATAGAAGTCCGTGTAAGGTACAGCAGTAGCTGCGCCCCGTGGTGTCTTCATCGATTATTTTTTTTTTTTTAATTTAAAATAGGCTCACGTTTGGCTTGTATCTCGCTTGATGGGAGGCGAAAAGCCTACGTTGGAACGCGTGAGCCTATAAGGTGTCTGTCAATAAGAAAAATACTCCAAGCTACTTCTTTTTACATCAGCTATTTGCTAGTGAAAGTCTCGCCAAAATCGGTGTAGCCGTTCCTTAGATTAGCCGGAATAAATAGACAAAAACTGTAAAAAAGTGTTATTTTGTTAGTTTATATACTCGTATATTATATTGACTAATGATTAAAACCTAAGTATTGGCAAGTAGCAATTGTTTAGATGGCGTATACGTAAACCATAGACATGGAACAAAATCGATCGGATACACTCACCTGCCCGTTCGGAAACGGAAGTGTCGGATGTCATGTCCGCTGAGTAACCGGAGCTGGAGGATGAGCGCCCTCTGACATAACGTCACACGTTTGCCACGCACCGTCGGATCTCCGGGAGGCTTTATTACGCGAATATATCGAATGACTGACGGAATACTAATAATGAAATAGTGTTTTAATTGATTTTTACGAACACCGCCATAACCCATCATAATTATAAACCTAATATGTCCACTATGATGATGTATAAATAAATAAAAATAAGTATTTTCTAGAAACAAGAACCTACTTCAAATCAATGATAAATTAAAAATGAAACAGTGCGGACGCTTTCTTTAATTTCCGAAGTATCGTAATTGTATTACGAAATTTAGGCAAGCTCCGACATGGTAACCGTCTTTTCTTTTTTTTTTGTTAACGGGGAGGAAATCTTCAAAAAGATACACCGCCTTCTGGGGGAAGGCGGCGGTTATGTGGGGTTTTTACCCACTAAAACCTCCCCGGTGGCCCTTTCCTCGGTGCATGATGAGGGGCTCCGGGATCTCCAGTGGAACGCACCGGAGCCCCTGTGCCCTCACAGTGCAAGGCTACACGGGCCAGCCGATGTCGCCTTGTTCCCAGGTCCACCTTAGCGGACGACAAAGGCCCCCACCCTTGTCGCCCATTGAACCCGAGGCTCCTTTTAGTCGCCTTATACGACAGGCAGGGGACACCGTAGTCTTATTCTTGAGAGTCCAGAACTACAGGGCTGAGTAACCGTCTAAGCCGAGGTGACCCCTCACCGGGGGGACACTTGTGTCGAGTTACTAGCAATAGAGATTCAGGCTAAGCGAGGCGAGCTGTGCCACCTCTCAATCCGGTGAAGTAGTCAAGGCCAGCCTCTCTGGCCAATCTGTGTAGTTCGTCATTAAAAAAAAACGAAATTCTGGTGCTCTATGAAGTTTCTCATTTCGTCTGAATGTTTTTTTATGTATAACTTTCGAATGGGTGAACTGATTTTGATGGTTCTTTTTTATGTGAAAGCTGGTGCTTTCGCGTGTAGTCCAATTTCCCGTTCTAATTCTGACAATGGTATCTGACAATGAGAAAAACGTGTCAGTTTTAAATTTGCATTAAGTATGTGTACGACAAAAGACGAATAACTCAATTTCACGCCAACCGATTTCGATATTTAATTATTTACTGGAAAGGATGTTCTTCAAAGGTACTTTGACGAGAGTTTAGTCGCTCGCTATATTGACAATTATTCTTTTTTTAAATATGTATATAAATATATTTATGTACAATGTATGTTTGTATTATATGTAAGTTTATATTTTTGTGTGTATTATTTATGTTTACTTCTAATATAATAGAATAGAATATGGGTCTTTACCTTCAAAGTAATCCAACAGGTTCATTAATGACATGTTTGACATGCATGACAGTGACATATCAAACCTTTTGTAAAATATATTATTAGAAATTTATTTTCATTATTGATTTTCTAATGTGTTGCCGTGCGTAATTAGCAAAATAACGACTTTGAAGTGTATAACGTGTAATATTATTATAGATGAACTTTTACAACTTTTCTCCAACATTCGGCGCTCAACCGCTTAAGGGGTTCTACGGCACACAACATAATGGCTCGCTCGACGGCGCCAGACGGCCTTTTAACGGGTCCTTCTTTTATGCCAAGCGTGTGCAAATTCCCTGAACTTGAGGAAGTTGCCCTCCGAGGAGACCACTTCGCGAAAATAAAAAAATAAACCCGGACGAGTACTTGTCGGACCATTTAGTAGCCTAGCGCGCAAGTCATCATACAGTGGGCACGACCACAGCACATGGTACACTTCTAGTCAGTAGTTTCGGTAGTCGGTTGATTCTTCTTCCTGGTCGCCTCACTCTTGTCAGAGTGGTCGGGGCCTTCATGATCCGGTGGATTGGGCAGCAGACAGCACCCGCCGCACGACAACTGGCCACCTCCGCCTGCTGGCCGTCAATCGGGCACATTCGTGGAGTGGAGCACCTGATCCGTCCATCGCATTGGCGATCTGCATCATGGCCTATTCCCTTCCACTTTGCCCTGCTGTCTGTTGATTACCAGAACCATAAAAATGAAATGTTATATTCGGATGAAAAATTGAGTTATTATTGCAGGGTATTTATTTTTTTCATTGTCTTAAATTTTAATGAAGACTGGCGATCTTCTGACGAATGCAAAACGTTAACAGAAAAAATAACGCAAAAATCAAGATCAAAGTTATCATTATACTGATCCCCACGTAAATGGTCGTTCAACCTTAAAATTGTTAACAATACACGCTTTACACCTGTGTTTGCCCTAAAGCTAAACGGCAAGTGTTGTACGTACGGTGGGGCGAGTGCGCCAACTGTGATAAACTCTCTGGACAGGTTCCTTTATTCATTGTTGGTTTGGGAGGTGAGGGAAAACGTTAGGGTGTTTTTTAACTAATCAAGTTATATATTTGTTTGCTTATCAAGAGTATTAAACATCAATATATTACAATGTTAATATCGAAACGAATTTGTTTGTTGCCAGTATAAGCACTGATTGACTACGTGCTTGGCGGGCAAAAACATCGTAAAACATGTAAAATAGAGATTCAGGCTAAGCGACCTAACCGTTATGCCACTTCTCAATCCGGTGAAGCAGTCAAGGCCAGCTTCTCTACAGAGAAGGCCTGTGCCCAACAGTGGGACATATATAGGCTGTTTCTTTTCTCTTTACTTTATTTATGTACATATATTGTGGCATACAAGACGGGATATCGATATCTTTGCGATACAAATGAGTTTGGCGTACTGTTATAACCCATAATAGTATGGACAAAGCAGTCAGCACTTTTTCAAACGACACTGTTTTATTCCATTGTCAAGTCAGCACTTTTGCTCACTTGTACAGTTTTTACATTATATTTGAAGCAGTCTAATTCCGAATCTCGCGGAGCTCTGTTCTCTTTCAAATTCAGGGATTCGGGAGTCAGAGCTTTATTATTACGAAATAAAGTAGCCACCTAGTAGTTTTTTTTAAATGACATCCAGCGAAGGCAGCCTAACAGTACGTAGCGGTCCCTTATTTGATTTCCTTTATCACCAGCCTGTAACAGTCCACTGAGCACGATCCTCGACCACTCTCATCCTGGTCCTACAAGCCGTGCTGTGAAGATCGTCGCTCCATCTAGTCTACATATACGTCGCTAACAATCGCTAAGCTACTCGTATCTATTCTAATTGTTAACGATCTTCGTCTACCCTATATTTACACGGACCTTTCAACAAAGTGATTCCCATCAAAAACAATAACATTTCAGCCGATCGCTCGTCCCCTGTAGGTAAATAGATACGCCTCAATCGGAAACGTAAATAAAAGATAATGTGTGTAATTCAATATTTTATTGCGGATTCGTAAGTAAATCTTTGCGGATGCTCGCGATTTGTTCCGATTTAATCTTAAAAGGGAGGAACGAGAGACGCGTGGCGCACGCGTGTCTTGACAGATTGGTGCCGTATTCCATTGTCCCTTTTAAAATTAGGGTTGATATACACGAAAATTGTTGTTAGAATTTTGACGTGACAACGTGTTATAAATTGATGATAGCGGGTGGCATTCACTAAAAATGTAGCGTTACGGTAGTAGTACTGCGTGTCTGAATGTGTGTGAGCGAGAGTGCGGCATGAGAGACAGGGGGTAGCGCCGATAGTGAGTGAGAGCGCAGAGAAATAAAATGACCGAACAAGTAAGATAAATAATTTATAGAAAGAAAAATAAAATATACGACCAGCTCTACTCGGTCATGCGAAATAATATAAATTATAGTGATAGATAATAAATCAAAAAAAAAATACATTTATATTGTTAGTCCGTGCCAAGTGCTCATTGTTCTAGGATTCGTTGTCACGAATTTAACGCCCGAGCCCCTTGCGCCCAGACAACTGGGATTTTCTCCTATGTTGGATGTTGTTATGGTGTCCTATTTATCCGTTCTTTCATTCAATTGGATTTTTTTAATTTTTCTTTGTTTTTTTAATGTTTGTCATATTTTGCTTGTACACGATATGCCAATAAATAAAATGTCTATACCTACGCCTACACCTCCGTGTACGTCTATTCGTCTGTTTATTCTTTCGGCGTTTTCTTCTCCTTAACTCCTTCTCATATCTAAGTTACTGTACAGCTTTATATCATATTAATGAAACAAAATAGTAAAATATACCAACGTTCTTTTGTTTATCTCCTTTTTCAACATCCTATAAACTCACAATTGAATGGAACATAAAAAAAAACAGGAAAGATTTTTTTAGTGAGAAATATTGGCAACGAGCATAAATCTGAAATTGTGTTTATTAATACTTTATGGATTTCGTTTTTTTTTCGCCAACCTAATATTTACCTAGAAATCGATTCTCCATTCATTATAAATAATTTAGCAAGTATTATATTGGAAAATAAACAACTACATGTCAATCTAACATCGAATAAAATATAATAAATTTCAAAATCGAATTTTGAAAATTATTTTTACATATAATAAACATTATAACCAAATTTTCCGAAACACTAAACGTGTTTTTTTTTCATGTCTATCATTTCTGCAGTTTTTGCCGTAAAAAGTAGCGTCCCCCATTTTATTATTTTAAAAGATTTGCCGAAATCATACATAGTGCGAACGCACCCTTAAGCCACAAAGTGAAGTGGGAGTATTAACTACCGGTAATCATTGTCATTTTAGGGTTGCGTAATCCGGCAATGGCGAGACGATATGTTTTAGTTTAAAAGTTATCATTAGGGATTAATTTTCACTTTAGCAGTGTTATTACATATACTTAAATCTTTTTATATTGTCGAACAATTTTGGTTTGTTATTATAAAGCTCTTTTAGCGTCGGCCATTATTAAAACTGAAAATTTTTGTCGGCAAGGCGCCAGAATTTGATACTGTGCCGCGGATGATAATTTCCACAGTACTGTTCAAGTGGTAGAAACTACACGACGAAAACGTACAGTAGAATATAGCAGAACGTATAATAGAATGCCAACATACAAATAGTGTAGGTGAAACTGTGAGTTCTGTTACATTTAAAAACTTAAAATCTATGAGGCAGAATAATTCCAAACAATTTATCTCTCAATTTCTTTAATAGATTAAAAAGAGAGAAAAAAGTAAATTGGTACTTCAGCTGTTTGAGCATATAGAACGATTGAATAATCTTTATTGCGCACAAGACAGTCGTGGCGAAAACCGTGGTTTACTCGCCGTATTAACGATTAAATTGGTATGCATAGACAATGCAATAATAAATAAATAATTACTTAATTAGAATCCGTTAATTCTGCCCACTCATTGGGGCAAGGGCATTAGTGCTTCAATACAAACTACTTGTTAATCAATACAGTAGAATAGACTAAACATTTATTTAACGGAAGAGGAGAAAACAAAAGAAGTGTAAAAATGTAAAACAAAACAAAAGCAAAAATAATAAAATTTAAAAAAAAACAGTTCCGAAAAGCTTTTAGGCTCAGCTGTGCTTGTGGCTCAAGAGCTGCATTATAAATATATACCTCAGTGCTTTATAACTGTTGATACTGACAATTATGTTCATTTATATATATTAATATGTATTCTCATAATGCTTGTCTGTATGTTACAATGGTTGTCTTAAAGGTTTCGTCTTTTGAATTATTTTATAAGCATTAAATTAGCATTTAAATTCCGCGATTTGAGAACGTGAAATTATTTCATGATGATGACTTCTTTATCTTCTAATTAAATTCTAGTGTTTCGATAAAAGCAACCGACTAAGTCGTGGTCTGGCTCGATCGGACGCCTGAAATTTACTTTCAGATTAACTATGCGATTAGAGTAATCTTCAAGCTAAGCGATCTAACAGTCTCTCTCAAATCCGGTGAAACCGTGATGGTTAGCTTCTCTGACCAATCAGCATTGGTTCGTCACAAAAACTAAATTCTGTTATTAAATATCATTTTTAAAAAATCTCCATGTTTCATTCCCGCTTGTGCCTAGAAAATGGAGACATTGAACAAACAGAGTACATCGAGCTTGAAAAGCGAGCTTCTAATACTGGCACAATGGTACGACGGTTTTTAATTTACGTCTGAACAGCGAAGCCGTACGTCGAAGCCGCACAAGTTGTAATCGATTCGAAACATGGCGTCGGGTTTTTCGAAGTTCATCACGGGGGAGCTTTTGAATGCAGCTCGCGTATTATGTACACCAAGTAAGCTTACTTAATTTCTTGAAGTAATTGTGACAAAAACAGTAAAACACAAACTAGTAAATTCAGGAATACTGGTAAAGTGAAGAAGTAAAAGTCTATATATTTCTCAGTCTATGGCACAGGCTTTCTCTGTAAAAATAGTATTACTTTTTTCATTTCACTATTTTTTCAACAAGGAACTGAATTGTCTTCCTCGAGCCTGCCACAAGGGCGAAATGGTGAATGCTACACCCCATTTCCCTCCATTATCGCGGAGGATGGATTACCATATGAGGTTTGTTAGGGTCTCTTCTAGGCTGAGCCCGTCATAACTTACCCGCTTCGCCAGCGGACACGTATGAATGAAAGCATTTACTCTTATATAAAATAAAAAAAGGAACTGGACTGCCTAAGAGTTGCCAAAATATTTAGCAGAAGGAGAAAAAGCCAAATTTAGATGCTGGAAAGACGTGTAAAAATATTGGTAACCTTTCCATGACATTAATATCAGGTGATTTTCAAAAAAGCAAAATAGATGTAATTCTAGCCGTAATTCAACTAGAGTATCATATCATGTCCAATACATTAGACCAACGATGTATTTTGTACGTTTTATTTAAGTACCCTCAGGGCCATTGCATCATTCTTACCAGCACCAAGTTTATACCAGTCGCGTTGGCTTTGACTTTTACGAAATTAACTTGTTTCCAATATAAATCAACTTTCATAGTAGTTTGCATTCTAAAATTTTCTAATCATTATATATACTCACTATATTACGAATATCTTCGTTAAATCCCTCAGTAAGCACATACATCAAGGATATCACACGCTTGCGCGGCCAGATATTAGGTGCGAGCAATCGTTACAAAAAATTCACTGATGAAAACAAGAAATAACTCAAAGTACGTAAATAGTCTAAAGGCTCGCGCACAATATGATGGATGCTGAGAAAAGGGGGAGCTGGTACTTACTACGGGGCCTAGAGTGGCCAAGACTGAAAATCCGCCGATACTCTCACTTACATCATATTATATCATTCTTATTTTTTATATCATACTTTTATCAATAAAACATAGAAAGTGTTCTATGGAATTGCTCGGAATTATTGCACCTGCTGAAATTCATGCTCCTTCATCTTGACAAAACCTAATTCTATATGGCGCAAAGCATCAAAGCATAATAATTCCATGCGCATGACCATTTTAACGATAAATTATTTATCTGACACCTTTTTATTTTTTTTAAATATTATTTCAATAAACACGTAAAGCATTTTTAACTGTGCATACCAAATTTAAAAAAAGTCTTTGTAACTGTCATTATTTAAATGTATAAAACAAAATAATGTCGACAAGGTATGTACATTACCACAGTAAAAAATATTGTACTATTTAATTTTTTTGACTAGCAACATTACAATAACAATAAAAACCTTAAATATTTTAACTGTGTCAACTTCAAATCTTAAATGTCAAATTTTATTGTCGCAAAAATTTTAGTCATATTTTCGAACAATTATTACGTGATCTCAAAAATAATATTTAATTATATAAAATCAGTTACAAACAGTTCCGGTTCTTTGTTGCCGTTTCTGTCGGCTGTGTAAATTGTCGGTGGCAGTGCGTGAAGATTCGCATAAATGAATGATGTCGCTGAGGTCGAAGGCCCTGGCTCTAGTAGAGGTGCTTTTGCGGGTCCCACCACTGTTTGTGGTGGATGAGTTCCTCAAGATCAGTTTAGGACTGCCGGTGACAAGTGGCGACGATGTGTCGGTGCTGAGCAACGTGACAGTGGATCACGTAGACGTTCCAGAAACAGATGTGACATACTACGATCCCAACTTCTACAATGCTTTCTTCTTCACATTCTTAAAGTTCGTCATGTGTTGCATGGGTAAGCGCTTTTTATAATTGAAAACGTTCACAAAACTCGAAGGCCCTTGCGATTTCGCAAGATATTTTGCAATCGCTGTCACTATTTACTTGGCATCGTAATGTCACAATGTGTGCAGACCCTGAACTACAATTTTGTTAAAATTAAATATTTAGTATTTACGTGACTGAAAAATTTAACTGTAGTATAAACCTTGCTGTCATTGTATGAAAATATCTGATGTTAACACATTACTTTTATTTATTATCGCTTTACTAAATAGACAAAACAAAAGAAGACATGTGGTGTAGCAAATATTTTAGGGAATAATAGACAAACTCCTCTTGAAGATCCTTTATTTATTTAAGTCCTGAAAAATGATAATATACTCAAGATAGCAGATTTTATAGTAAACATATCTAAACAGGATTAATTTACGTAAAAATGATATCCTATTTATTTTATTGCTCTAGTACATTCGTTCAAAACTCTGAAATTGAGGCTTGTAATATATAGTTATTACATAGCTGTTATAGTGTTAGAGAAAAATTAATAGAAACCTTACTTGTTTAAAAGGAAATAAAAATAGTTCCATCAATTTACTTAAAATTTTAAGCTAAAAATCTAATTTGTATATTATATTATCACAAGAAAAATCTTATAACCATACATATAGCCACATTGGGTGTAGGGTAAGCAGAGAAATCAGATATTCACTTTGTATGATCTCAGCTCACAGCTCTCTACATTCCCAAGCATCTGCATATATAATCAACAGTGTATAGTAATCTTTACCAGCCCTCTTTTTTTGTTTCAACATAGGACATATAGATAATATAATTACAGCGACGATATGAGCTACATGGCAGTTATGTGCATTTTGTGTTCTGTTTCGACGGTAGTCTTTGAGATAAATATTACTAAAGTACTTATTACTATTCCTACTTACAAGATATACTTTCAATTTTTTTAAGTTTTTGTTTTATATAAAAGGTTGGAGTAAACAAACTCGTATGAATACATATAGCCATTATGCAAAATTGTATTAAGAATTTATAGAAAATTAGCTGCAGCTGGTGGTTTTACCTGCAATTAAAGACTTTTTTATTTAAATTGTACTAAAGTAACCTAAGTTACTCATTACATCAGCTATCTGCCAATGAAGGTTCCGTCCAAAGCGGTCTAGCCTTTCCAGAGTTTACCTGGCATAAATAGACAGACAAAAATTGTCAAAGTTATTATGGTATATGTAATGTATATACATTCATATGCATGTATTTAATTAAAAGGGGTTATGTTAATATTACAAACAGACACTTCAATTTCATTTATTTTTATATATATAGGATGTTTTGAATAATTTTATAAATGGTAATTATTTTTAAGACATCATTTCAACAGTTAATGAAACATTTTTAATTTCATACAATTTGAATGTTAGCTTGACTGAATTTGAACCATAATAATAAATAATTAACAATGTATACTTGTAGTATCTTGAATATTAAATGTTACTTATTTATAAATATCAAGTTGAATGTGTGCTATTGCAAATCAAGAGCTAGCAATAAATTGTTAGATATTACTGCATTTTTGTATTGACCTTCAGATTGCTTGGGCTTCCAATTGCTTAACTTTGTTTCTTGTTATTTTATTTTAACTGCATTTTTATGGTAATGAATTTTGACTCTAGTTATTTGAACGTAATTAGTGTTGATGGAGTTTATTTCTATACTACCGCCATTACTGTGCATTTTCATCTCATTTATCAATTGCAACTGACATATTATAGTATGGGCCCTGAGTGCATCCAAGATTTTGTTACTTATGAGACTGTAGATATTCCTAACAACTGAGATAGGTTTGAAGGAAGTTGTAAAAGTCCCACTGTAAGCGCATAAGTCCCACTGTAAGGGCATAGCCTGCTACACAGCTTTAGTTTCAATCCGATTAAGCAGTCAAGGCTAGCTCTCTGACCAATCTGTGTAGTTTGTCATAAAAAATAACAGCCCTGACTGACACTCACATGCCTATGAAAATTTTTTAAGTGTTTTCAAAATGTTTTCTGTCACCACCAAGCGTAAATTAAATAATAGCTTAAAAGCACTATCTATGACCCTAGCAGCCAGAGCTAACGGTTCCGTTGTGGCTGGAATAAAAAACTAACAAATAAATGGGTAATTATATAATGAATGATTAAATTTTAAAAAAATCTGGATACAAGGATGCTGCATAATCAATAGCAGCAATTCCATGGAGACCCTGCGCCTGGGTCTCACTGAAAAAGCTCAATCTTGGTCTCAATAATATTTAATGTTTTTCTATGTAATGAATGATAGTAATT
The DNA here is from genome assembly GCA_029286785.1 of Meandrusa payeni. NCBI lineage: Eukaryota > Metazoa > Arthropoda > Insecta > Lepidoptera > Papilionidae > Meandrusa > Meandrusa payeni. The sequence continues at coordinate 2,020,711 of JAGSMX010000023.1, forward strand.
ATACAATTTAATATCGCTGTTGACCCGTAGAATACCTGTGTCTAGTTTACCGGTCACTGGTGACAGCCCAACTCATCTTAAAATGGTTGCACCAGTTCTTCTGGTGTTGATTGAGTTCTTGGGCATTGATCAATATATAACATCAGGTGAGCTCTCACAAGTGACTCCCTTTCTGTTGTAAAAATTTGTGACTTTTAGGCAATCTCAAATTACACATGTCATGGTTATATTTGAAAATATAGCTATGTTATGCACTTGTTTACTGTAGAAGAAATATAATGTGTTACATGACACAAAAAAAATGCATATCATGATTAAATGTTACATTGCTATGTCAAAATCTTAGCAAATAGCGTGTTTACTGTAATAACTGTATAAAATGTACTAAATTAAGGACTCAATATTTTATTGGTGTGGGGTGGCGACTGTGACTGTTTGTTTGTTTGTCATCAAACTACCCTTAAAGTACATCCTTTCCAATTAAAAATGAATCATCGAAATCGGCTGCCATGATGTTTTGTTATTCGTCCTTATGTCACGCACATATTTAATGCAAATTTAAGACTTAATTTTGTCATGGAAGCAATTATCAGATCTGTGAGAAAAATTATCAAAAATCTGTTCACGCAAGTTCAGTCGAAAGTTATGAAGTAACAAACATAAGAATAAACATACAGATGAAATGAGAACCTCCTCCTTTTTTGAAGTTAGTTGTAAAGTGTCTTCAAGAGTAAACATCTACTTAGGCTGGTACTCTATTCGGGATAGAATTATAACTAGAAGGTGTTCAAGAAAGTAACTAACTTCAGCTGATCCAGTTAATTATGAGTTGTATGGTGGTTATTCCTGGCACCAACCACTCGTTTATTGTATTATCGTACCAATATTTTTTCCTTCGATGCAACCTTGACAAATTATTTAGATAAAAGAAATACAATCTTATATGTTATTCGAAGTGCTTAATATATTTATTCATTTTAATACACGTCACTATGACTAATAGCATTAAGTGTCGTATCATCATGAAAATTATGCTATAACATTAATTAAAAACGACCAAGTTTCTTTATCACTGACGGTAAAAGAGAGGCGGGCTTGCGAAAAGATGTCGGCTCTTTGCATTCTCTATCGCATTTACCATGAGGAGTGCTCTAAGGAATTGTTCGGAGTCATCCTAGCTACCGATTTCCATTAATGAATATTACGTCAAAATTCCATCAACACCTTGATGATTGGCGTTCCACAACTGTTTCTCGCGTAACTTCTTCAACGCACTTGTCGTCAATTGACATATCAGTAAATACAATATCATTCTTATCATTTAGGGATTTGTTATACTCATTTGTACTTCAATATACTTCATAATGACATTAATATACGTATACTGTTGGCATCAAGGCTTCGGGTACGTTTTTGAGTTGTCTAGTTAGCTCGCGATGAAGATTCTTTATCATGCTTTTCTTGAACCCGTGATTCACGCTCTTCTTCAGTTTCTATATTTCTTCTTTTATATATTCTGTTACGATTTTTTTCAAGGCGTAACTCACGTTCCTCAGCTGTTTCATTTGCTCTCTTTTCCTTTAACTTCTTCGGTTTGGAGGTTTGTTTACTAATGCTTGCTTTTTTATTAATTACAATGATTCTGTGAAGAAACATGAGTGGTGAAGGAAAATACAATTTTCCGTAGTAATAATCAATTAAAAAAGCATCAGTAAACGGATACATTTGCGGCGCTATAACTTATCTTGAAAATTTCAAAATTCTTAATAATTATCTTTAATATATTTGTATTTCAATATGGTTCATGATGACATAAACATACACAACTCAATTGCAAATTTGGGTTATAGAACAATAGAATATCATCATAGTAAATAAAAGCTGTTATTAAAAAAATTGTTATTACTCACCAGGTCAATCTAAAGATTCCCTGAAAGTTTCATTGAAATCGGTCCAGTCGTTTCGGAGCTTATACGGATCAAATCCACACTCTTTCTCTTATATACCTAGATTCTTTACCTTCTAAGAAATAAAATGGTGCATTGCGCAGAGGCGCCAACCTATAAGCTCCGCCACCTCTCAAATCCGGTAAAAATTTTACGGTCAGCTTCTCTGGCTGGACATTTCAAAATAATAATGGTTACATTACAAATTCGTTCCATTCTATTGTTTATCATCCAATTTGCATCCACCTTCCTTATGCGGACGGCTAAGGAATGGAACGCTCTGCCGCGATCAGTCTTTCAATACGGGCTTACTTATTGGCTCACGTGCTCCATCTTAGGATTCATCATCGCCTTCCATCAAACTAGATATAAGCCAAACGTAAGCCTATTTTGTATTAAAAAATTGCCTCTAGGTAAATTACCAAAAAAAAATTAAACAAGACTGCTCGTTTTTTTATAAATATAAGTATTATTCCTCGCCAATAGATGTCAGGAAAGTTCATATTTTTCAGTTCATGTTTAAGTTGATGTTGTTGATGAAGAGTTATTGATTTGACTTTTGTCTTTGTACCAAGACATCGCCAAATATTTGAACATTGTCGGTGTCTTTACTAATGTAATTACTATCGTATTCTTTTTCTTAAAACACGGCCATTTTTCCGTGATTTGTTTTTTAAATGCGTTGATGGAAGGGTACCAATAATATAAATTTGACGATGTTTTGTCCATTTTACACACAAAAAGTACTCTTTGGACTTTGAAGTTGTTATCGTGATAGGAAAATTTATAATAATAGCTTTTGTCGCTGAATCATTTAATCTATTTCTATACAGTTGCCTATAGCCTCTGATTAGAATCCCGTATTGCATAATAATTGCATATATTTTCATCAATATTACATGTTGGTCACACGTCCTTCTAACCAACGCTCGGAAGACAGAGATGGCTATCGCTGCTGGTTTTTCATCGATCTTATTATGCAGGTGACACTTCAGTGTCTGGGCAGTCAAAGTCAGTCTCAAGTTGCATTGTACCCCTAGCAACTCGAGTTCGAAGCCGGTGCTGGTGCGCGATATGGATACTTTATGAGAAAGCCCCACCCCTGGAATAGGATTAGGAGCGTTGCTGGAAATTCTTTAAGTTAAGTTGTTTTTTTTCTCTATTTATTGGGGACTTTTGCCCTTCTGGGAATGTCAGCCTCATAAGTTGGTTTAGCTTAGATTGTCCCATTTAGTATAATTAATATAATAGCTACCGACCGTGTCGTGTTCGGTAGCTATTATATTAAGCGTCGGCCCTCTCGGGCGCTCTCGGAACGGAATGCTTACGCGTAACATAGTAACCGTCCAAGCCGAGGTTACTATCACCGGGGGGACCCTTGTATCGATATCTTACTACTGTGTTACTATCGATATAGGTTCAGGCTAATCGACCTAAGAGCTAAGCCACCTCTCAATACGGTGAAGCAGTCAAGGCCAGCTTCTATGGCCAATCTGTGTAGTTTGTCAAAAAAAAGAGCACAAAAAAAGAAGAGTTCTGGGCTCTCAAAAATAAGACTACGGTATCCCCTGCCTGTCGTAGAAGGCGACTAAAATGGGCCTCAGGTTCACTGGGCGACAACGGTGGGGGCCTTTGTCGTCCGCCAAGGTGGACCCAGGAAGAAGGCGACATCGGCTGGCCCGTGTCGCCTTTGCGGGGCACGCTTACTCCCTCCCCCCCAAGATGTGCTCTCCTTGAGCTCAGTACAGAGGGGGTCCAGTGCATTCCCCTTCAGATCCCGTAGCCCTTTACCATGCACCGAGGAAGGGCCACCGGGGAGGTTTTAGTGGGTCAAACCCCACATAACCGCCGCCTTCCTCCCAGAAGGTGGGGTATCTTTTTGAAGATTTCCTCCCCGTTACGGGAAGGGGTAGGGGGCAACTCGAGTTCAAAGCCGGTGCCAGCATCAATGATTGTTTGTTTCCAGCTTAATTTCGCCTAACAAAACTAATAGTAGTAACTAGTCAATAATGGTGGATTGGAACCTACAACCTTACGTGTCGCAGGTCGTACTTTAGTTAAGGTCGTGTGGTAACATTGACATAGTAATTGATATAATGTAGTTTATTTTTTGCTAATCAATTTGATATACTTCTAACCTTAAGTTGAAGTTTTGAATAAGTTAATTGTAACAGTCTCGAGTTGGCCTTGTATTCGACCTCTTTCGGCGTAAATACTGATGTGGGTCGTGTGCCCAGATACGAGAACCGAAGGCCCAGTTAAAAGTAACGGTAAAATCTGGTGGTCAAGGGCTGTTTGTTGCCATTCAGTGAAAAATCAACAAATCTCTTAATAATTTACATACTGGAAACACTGGGCACACGAACTGTTTGTAATTTGTACAAGTAACATTATTCCGATGATGTAATTTTTTTTTCTTGTTTCCCTGACATATAGTTAGGGATTTTAATACATTAGCGTTGCTGTTTTCACCCCTTAGATGTTAACCTTCACCGGGGGGACCCTTGTGTTGAGTTACTAGCGATAGAGGTTCAGGCTAAGCGGCCTAAGAGCTATGCCACCTCTCAATCCGGTGAAGCAGTCAAGGCCAGCTTCTCTGTCCAATCTGTGTAGTACGTCAAAGAATAAAAAAATTAATACATTGTTCATTCTTTTATTTCCTCATATTCATTCTCATCAACATCGACTCCTCTTCTGCTTTTTTCTAAATTTTTTCTACACTATTTACCATTCTAACATTTTATATACTTATGTTTTCTATTTACTGTATTAATTTACATTATTACTCCTACTGTCTATTAATTTTATCTGTCTCTATTTTTTACATATTTTTATATATTTCTTATTTTCCAATTATTTCTTTTTTTTTAATATTTTTCTTCTATTTATACTTCTTTTAATCTGCTGCTTTGCTCATTTACATTTTTGCAAATATTCTTACTACTAATAACATTTTTTCTTTAACCCAGGGAATATATTTGTAATGAATATGGTGTTGTAAGTATTACTTACTTTAGTTTTATATCAGGCCGTAAATATACATAAAGAGATCTAACACGTCTAGCTAATCAAGCTCTTTGAGATTCGAACCCGTGACCATTCGATCGTAAGTCGAGCGCTATGCTACTCTTTACAGTATCACTGCATTATTACGAGCATGTCACTTAGCGTGAGGTGAACGGCCTTTCTTGCCCGTCGCGTTATTTCAAAAAAGTGTTTCGGACATTGCCGCCTCTGTACCAAGGTACGTAACGTTAGCGAAAATTAGCATCCGCGATGTTCTAATCTCACGCTAATTTTATCAAAACGCGTCTCATGGTATGAGAAAAGGCAACGGACTTGGGATCTGAAAAAAAATGTCCTACAAATGAGTATTTATGTATTTCATTTACGTGATATTGTATTTAAAATATTTTTTCTTTATCCATCATCATGAACGTACAAGCCAGCTAGGATTTGAACCCCAAACCAAAAGGTCATAAAGTCGAAATCTCTTGGACATAAGCAATAAACTATCACTGCATAAAAATAAATGTTAATTTATTTATTTTTTTGGCAGGTAGAATTTTTTTTAAATTATTTTAGCATCGTTACAGCTAAGTATAACCTTCTTAAGTGAGAACATAAAAAAAAAACATTTACGTCCTAATATATAGCAACAAACTAATTCATTGGTGCTGAAATCGGGGATCGAACCCGGATTACTAGCGTACTATGCAACTTGAGCGACCTCCCGGACCGTGCACTTTTTTTTTTTTGTTGACTGGGAGAAAATCTTCACAAAGATACCCCGCCTTCTGGGGAGGAAGGCGGCGGTTATGTGGGGATCTTACCCACTAAAACCTCCCCAGTGGCCCATTACTCGGTGCATGACGAGGGGCTCCAGGATCTCACGTGGAACGCACCGGAGCCCCTCTGCACTGTGCTCAAGGAGAGCACGTCCCGGGGGGAGGTTACTCCCACCCCCCCTGTGCCCTCGCAGCGCAAGGCGACACGGGTCAGCCGATGTCGCCTTCTTCCCGGGTCCACTTTGGTGGACGACGCAGGCCCCCACCCTTGTCGCCCAGTGAACCCGAGGCCCCTTTTAGTCGCCTTGTACGACAGGCAGGGGATACCGTAGTCTTATTCTTCAGAGCCCAGAACTACAGGGCTGACCGTGCACTACCATGGCTCTACACTTCGCATACTTTTATGATAATGAACATTTTTAATATCCGAAAATATAAAAGCGTTCAATTCATTCTGTTTCATTCACCTTTGATCATCGATAAAAGTAACAATATCTAGATCTCACGTTCACGTCAACAATATTAAATTGCTTATCTTATCTTAAATCCTCAATTACATAGTACTACACGTCCACTTCAAGACGCATTGCAGTATTTCATACTTTTGTTGTGAATATCCCTCGAACGCGAACAAAACGTTTTGCTTAGACGTTCATTATTAAACAGCCAAGGACTGGAATAGTTTGTCCAGGGCTGTCTTTCCTGTCAAGAGTAGAGTGAAGAGGTACTTACTAAGCTACCTACCTTACCACCCAGGACCCCAAATCTGCTAAACCAATTGTGTTCACACGTATTTTTACCAACAAAAACAGACTTAAATTGAATCAAACGTTAAACACTATCCCATTTGTGGCTCAAGTTATTTGATGCAAATTTGAGACTATTTAATACCTAAATAGGACCACGCGGTAACCAACAGCTTTCGAATAAAAAAAGAATCATCAAAATCGGTTCACTCAGACGTTATTCCGCAACAAACATAAAAAAAATATACAGACGATTTGAAATCCTTCTCTTATTTTGGAGTCGGTTAAAAATTTATGTTCATTGGCATCACAGTAGTCGATATTGGCTAGTTTTGGAAGTCTTTAAGTGGCTTGGTGCCACATTGGATTACACATGACGTAACACTGACACGCCAATCGAGTTTTGATAGTATTAGTGAGAAAAGATTTTACGTACATCGTAATTTTTCGGACAAGTTCGTATTTATCGTGCTCTCTCAAATAACTTATACAACATATTAATGGATATAAAAATGTCACTCATTCGTTGACATTCGAGTAATAATTTACTCTACTAATTTCTGATTACATCTATTAGTATTTGATAATGATAATTGATATGACTGTAATAGATCGGTTTCATAATGAAATGTCTGTGGCAAATGCATCTTCGGGGCCTTGGACTACATTTCCGCTTAACGTCTAGAAAGAATAAAAACAAAAATCGACAGTGTCTAATTTTTTTAGTAATACCAATTATTGTTTGTGATTTTAAAGAAATGACGTCACTCGTGACGCACACAGATTGGTGCCATACACACGAACAGTGAGTCTCATACACGCACAAACAATTATTTATTACTATTGGTTTTAAGAACCCATGTAAGATAAAAAGATCTGTCATCACAGACAGGATTATTGTTGCCAATAAACCTGATATTGTGCTGACAGATCGATCAACGCGACAGGCGGTGCTCGTCGATATTACCATCCCACATGACGAGAACCTCGTGAAGGCCTAAAGGGAAAAAATCACTAAGTCCTCGACTTGGCTCACGAGGTGATCGCCATGTGGTATGTGGATTCGACGATCATTGTCCCAAAAGTCGTTTCTGTAAACGGTCTTATAGCGAAGTCTCGATCAAGATCTTAAGACTCTTTCGCTGGATGGCTGGGTCAGATACAGAGGGCAGTACTTCTGGACACGGCACGCATCGTCAGGAGGTTTCTCTCTATGTCGCCCTAACCACCGGTTGCTTGGCCCTGCTTCGTTGTTGGTGACACACTGGGTTAGGTTTTATAATGTTTTTGTATTTTGTATTTTACTTTTTATATAAATATTATTAAAACTTAAGCTCTCAAAATAAATAAAAATTATAATATCTTTGTTGAAACAGCTATGGTCAAATAATTAATACATAAATAGTGTGTGTGTGCGTGTGTATCACAAATCATAGTATCATTTTTCACGCTTTTCATAGTCGAAATTATTTAACCAGTTATAATATTTTTTATTTTATATGAATTTACTCTTGCTTTTACTATGGATTTTGATCGATATGTTGATTTGTTTTGGAGAATCAAAGAACAGGCACTTCTTAACGAATAAGTAAGCGGAAAGATTATTTTTTTTTAAAGAAAGCTAGCAATATTTCTTTTATTATTTTTTTTTCATAAATATTACTAACAATCTTGTTAACCATTCCAAACTAAGCTTAAGCTTGTGCTAGGACATGGTTCACGGCAATAGTCCAATGGTGGATTCGAACTCACGACCTTACGATTTTGACCCATAAATATATTTGTGTTTTTAATAATACGATGACTATAAAATCAAACAAGATATATGGTGACCTACGAAAATAAATGACAAGGTTTTTTCGGAGGTCGACATTGCAGCGTCGTTAATAACCCGTCACGATGCATGGAAAAATAATTCCATATCATACTTTAATGTGGTCTCTAGGCCGTTGGTCGGCAACCTTTTCGTCCACAAGTATATTTACGTGCAAAAACAAAACCGACTTCAAATCTAATCAAATGTTAAACGCTGTTACGCGCGGACGCCCTTTTTGTATTTATATGCCTATCATATTGTAGGAATATTACGAAATAGAATTAATCGTAACCTAACCAAACTCTCATCAAACTACTCTTGAAGTGCATCCTTTCAAATAAAAATGAATCATCGAAATCGGTTGACGTGATATCGAGTTATTCGACCATTTGTCGCGCACATACTTGAGGCAAATTTATGACTTACTAGTGTTATAATTTGTAGGTTTCGTGGAATAAAATAGTCCAACAACTAACACACACGGTTTATTGAGACAGCGTAACGTTGTACAAAAAATTATTTAAAACGGATATCGTCACAACTGCACGTCCTCACAATCTTTATGCAAAATTAATTATAAGTCAGATTAGGAACTAATAAAGTTAAACTATTGTTTACAATGCCAAGTTCGTGTGACGATCAACTTAATTATTTATTATGAATTAAAGATACAATAAGGTTCAGGTAAATCACTAAGATATCATTGGAAGTAGTTATTATGCATAACAATCGCTAGGTGTCATGTATTGCCAGCTAACACCAGTGTACCTAGCTCGCTTCGCCGGGCTAGATTTTGCTATATTTTTTTAAACATAGATAAATTAATCAATTACAAAAATATATTTGTTTTTATTTTAATCCACCGTACTACAATATTGTTCACAATTACATAAATATACACAACCCATGTGTCATTACAAATTTGGGTTATTAAACAATAAAATATCATTATAGTAAATAAAAGTTGTATTTGACAGTTCGAAAAGAGAAGTACTCCGATCATCACAAAACTTTACAGCATCACTCGTCAGGTCTTTCTGAAGATTCCCTGAGAATTTCATTGAAATCGGTCCAGCCGTTTCGGAGCCTATACGGATCAAACACACACACATTCTCTTTTATGTATATATATAGATATGGTTTTGTCATGGATTCCAGTAAAGCTTTGCTTTAGTTAAAAAGGTCTTTGAATAAAAAAATTGAAATAAAATTTTGTATAGTTTATATTTTGCTCCTTTCAACCGACATCAAAAAAGGAGGAGATTCTCAATTCGCGTATGTTTTGCATGTTTGTTACCACATAACTTTGGAGTGGGTGAACCGATTTTGATGATTCTTTTTTCATTTGAAAGCTAGTGCTCTCTCGTCTCATTTCTCCAATTTATCGATAATGGAATTCATGAGAAAACCATTTAAGTCTTAAATTTTATCGTAATATGTAATGTTATGGGGTCTGATTAATACTATTTTGTAATATTCCTATTTGAAAAGATTTTTGTTTTTACTCTTAAATATGATTGTATGCATTGGCTTAGTATAAATTGTTGGCCAGCCTTGTAGTTCTGGGCTTGTAGAATCAGCCTACGGTATCCCCTGTCTGTCGTAGAAGGCGACTTAAAGGGGCCTTTTGTCGTCCGCCGAAGTCAGGCCAAAGACGACATCGGCTGGCCCGTGTCGCCTTTGCCACTGCGATGGCACAGGGAGAGGGATTAAAATCTCTTCCCGGGACGTGCTCTCCGAGAGCATAATAAAGGGAGCTCCGGTGCGTTCCACTAGAGATCCCGCAGTCCCTCACAATGCTCCGAGGAAGGGTCACAGGGGTTATAGTAACTCCACAAGATAGGAAATCTTCAATATACCTCGTCAAAAAAAAATTGCTGGTGTCGAATTAATATGACGGTAATAGATATGTTTCATAATGTAACGTCATTGGCAAATAGTAGACCTTAGGCCCAATAGGCTTTTAGGCATATAGCTGTACCTCGGGGCTATCGTCGTTTTGTTAAAACTTACGTAAACATCGACACACACAGTTAACTGTAAAGAACTAACATTTAAAATCAAACTTTTAGGCTTTTAGGTCATACGCAGGATAATTTCGTAATCGATGTCCTAACCTCATAATTATGAGACTTGAATATACCAGTTTTACGAATGCAATGCTGCCACATCATTCACGGTACTTTAAACTTTATTACGACGGTTAAAGATACATTTTTGTTTATATTGATTAAAGTTACAGCCTTTATATCTGTCCCACTGTTGGGCGCAGGCCTTCTCTGTAAAGAGAGTATAAGGGCATAGTCCGCCACGCGGCCCTAATGCGGATTGGCAGACTTCACATGCCGTAGAAATTTTTTTCTAAAACATGTAGGTTTCCTCACGATGTTTTCCTTCACCGCCGAGCGCGTGGGAAATCATCACATAAAATTGAAACAACAAATTTATTGGTGCCCGCACCGGGGATCGAACTCGGGTTGCTAGCGTACTACGCAACTTGAGCTAACCGCACGGACACTGAGCTACCATGACTCTCCAATTGATATATTGATTAACCGACTTGAAAAAAGGAAGCTGTATCTTGTTTTTAATGTTTCTGCATTATAACTCCGTCGAAAGTGTTTGCTTTTAATTAAATCCCATATTAAGGTGGCATAGGACCTTTTTATATAACAAAGGCTATATTGATTCAGCAATAATTGAACAAAACCGTTTATAAACTTCGACCTACATTTTATGTAATTGACGTTTGGAGCCAATATGTCATCCTATCTATCCTAAAGCCTTTTTTTTTTTAAGGGGGAGGAAATCTTCAAAAAGATACCCCGCCTTATAGGAAGGCGACGGTTATGTAGCGTTTTTACCTCGGTGCATGGTGATGGTGCCGGGATCTCCAGAGGAACGCACCTGAGCCCCTCTGTCTGCACTGTGCTCAAGGAGAGCACATCCCGGGGTTACTGTGCCCTCGCAGTGCAAGGCGACACGGGCCATCCTTGTACGCCCAGTGAACCCGCGGCCCCTTTTAGTCGCCTTCTACGATAGGCAGGGGATACCGTAGTCTTATTCTTGAGAGCCCACAACTACATGGCTGGCTATTCTATAGCCTATCTCAAAGTTGCAAATTTGAGACTTATATGGTTTTTTGTATGTTTTTTTATGGTTGAGAACAATCATAAAAAACATACAGACGAATTGAGAACCTCCTTTATCTAAGTCGGTTAATTGTAAACGTTAGTTAATAACATGTGATACGTTTCCTCAAGATATGGACTGAGGCGGTGTCTGGCTTCTGGTAGTGTTTTGTCCTTGTTCCACCACAATACTTAAATCATAACTGGCTACATCAAAATTTGTACGCAGTTAAACGAAATCAAACAGACTTGACGAGTTTCCTTTTTGGTTTAATTTCAATTTGAGTTCTAAGTACTAGGGTTTTAAAAGTGTTTTTCGCCTGCTTAAAAATAAATAATAAATCTTCCAATATTGTATTGTCAAATATGAATTCTGGCAAGACTGGTTTGAAGTTATGTTTATCCGCCAGCTAATGTCGTTGCAATGTTTCGTGTGACGAACTACACAGTCTGGTTAAGAGAAGCTGTGCTTTATTGTCCCTTAGTTCACCGGGTTGAGAGATAGCATAGCTCTTAGGTCGCTTAGCCTGAACCTCTATTTTTTTTTTGTTGACGGGGACGAAATCTTCCATCTAACCAGGCGGGGTTATGTGGAGTTCTTACCGATTAAATCGGTGGCCCTTCCTCGGTGCATGGTGAGGGACTCCGGGATCTCCAAAGGAACGCACCGGAACTCTGCAATGTGCTCTAGCACGCCCCGGGGTGGAGAGGGTAATCCCTCCCCACCCTGTGCCTTTGCAGTGCAAGGCGAAACGGGCCCCTTTAGTCGCCTTCTACGACAGGCAGGGAATACCGCAGTCTTATTCCACACTACTACAGGGCTGAGCCTAAACCTTTAATGTAGTAACTCGACACAAGGGTCCCCCCGGTGAGGAGTAACCTCGGCTTGGGAATTCCGATCCGAGGGTGATCCCTTAAGGGCCAAGCACGGCTCGATCGGCTGCTATTTCACGGATAATAGAATTTTAGTCTTCCTAGATTTTTCTTATACAAATAGCTATCAACCTGAGTTCGATCACCAATGAAATTGGTTGATAAAATTTTAAGTGCTGATTTACCACGCGTCGGTTGAAGAAAATTGTGAAGAAAACCGGCATTTCTTAGAATTTTTTCTAAGGTATGTATAAAGTAAGAAGTTTAGTAATAGTTTGATGAACGTTTGGTTTGGTAAATATACTTGTTTTCAGAATATATTACAATAAACGGAACAGTCTAATATGTTGGTGACATTTTAGACCGTTCCTTCTGCTATGTGTATTACTTGCGAGTGTGATTTATAAGTTGCTAAAACATCACGTGTTTACTGGACGACCTCAAAACTGTCTCAAGAATTCGGCTATCGAATTCTCTCTCATATTAACGAGTGTGTTTAAAAGAGTAATTACCTGTATTTACCGAGCTCTCCTGCCTCATACTTCAATCCGTTTAATATAATTTACGCATCCTTCCGTTCATATACTGCACGTTTGTTGTAGCGCATGAATATATAACGGAACGAATACATAACGCGTAACCTTTGAAGTTACGTTTTACTCGCTACATTTCAGGGTCAAGCAATATTGTGGTTCTGAAATGCCTCAATGCCACAGAAATATCGGGGTAGAAATAGCATTCACTATCCGTTTTTTTATCTCTGATTTGGTTGGAAATTTTTGGTGTTTCCTCGTTTACATATAAACCTTATATGTTTCCATTTCTATTTCTTTATCCATTATAATATTACATTACTATTATTTTAATTATATACACTATGTATGTACGGCTCACGTGATTAAGTGATCACCGTCGTCCATGAACATCCACAGGAGCCGGAGGAGCGGCAGGTGCGTGCCGGACTTTGAAATAGGTGTAGACTCATTTCTTGAAGGTCCCCAAATCGCAAACGTTCTGAAACATCGCTGGTGACAATTGATTCCACAGGTTGACAGTGCATGGAAGAAAACTACTTGAGTCATAGCACATGCTGACACAGCATCCTATGTTGGCATCACGTCTAAGTGTCCGTTCTTTCTTTATTTTGTGTTTTACAATGTATAAGATGTGTTTCATATTTTGTTTGTAATGTGTCGATGTCGATAAAGAATATTTGTCTATGATTATAAAAGTACGTGAATCCCTGGCGTAGCAACTTGCCGCTTCATTCGACCTTACAGTAATATATGTAAATATATAATGCCTAACGGGTATGACGTCAGAACTAAACTAAAGGTTGCAAACCAGATTATATAAGACTACAGCAAAAAATATACAGTCACTTCCTTTTAACTGAAACGGGGTGGGAAAATAGTGATCCTTACCCGTTTTTAAATCTATATTTGATCCTAAATGTAACAAATACAAAAACCGACTTCTACTCAAAACTACCCTAAAAACATGAGTTTTCTCTCCCAAGGTTAACTGGTAGAGATTGCCATTAAGTCATTAAGTCCACCTTTGTGCACCTTTGTTTTTGTTCACGGGGGGCAATCTTCAACAAGATTGAACAAGATTGGGGAAGGCGGGTCTCGAGAGAAATCGCCCCCTGCTCCCGGTGCATCTTAGTTTTAGACGTTAAAATAAGTGTAAATAAATTAATAAATACTGTACATTCAACCTATTTCGAGTTTATCGTCGTTGTCGGAAATTATCGACAATGATGACTAAATAGAAAAAGACTTAATTCACTATTTGACAGCGACTTCCGATAGGTTTGGCAACTTTAATCGTTTCCTTATGTTGATAAGTTTAACCGGTTACGGGATGCTATTTCCGCATTAGATTATGTAATTGTTAAGTTGAGGGTGGTTTGAATTAATTCCTATCCAGTTTTCAACCAAACTTATAAAGTCTTTATGACAGGGCGTGAGACCTATGATATTTTTGTACATAAAAAACCAGATCGGAACACATTGGTAGAAGCCGTCGTCAATAGCGTCGTTCAGGGTACGGTCTGCGAAACGTAATGTGGCAGGTCCGTATCCACTAATCGACTATTGACGTGAACCACTTTTTAAGCTTGGTTAGAATGGTTAACTAGAATGTGAATAATATTTGCGAAAATAAATTGTTAGTATTCTTTTTTAAAAAATTACGTCACTACGAAACCAACCTTTAATTCCATTATGCCGAAAACCATAATCTGCTAATTAATTTTTTTAATATGTAATTGGCATATTTGGAAGATGTAATTAGATACGAAATTAATAAATATCAAAATCGGTTGACGTGTTATTGATCTATTTGACCATTTGTCACGCATAGTACTTATGCAAATTTAAGTTTTAACTTATATGGTTTTCTCATAAATGCCACTGTCAGACTTGGGCCAGGGAGAGAGGACCACAAGGGACGCACCAGCTTTCTAATAAAAAGAATCATCAAAATTGGTATACCCAGTCGAAAATTATACCGTAACAAAATATATACATAAAAAAATCAGACGAATTGAGAAACTCTTCCTTTTGAAGTCGGTTGAAAAAAGCTTTCAGCCGTTAACATAAGTAGGTAACATCGTAATGTTGTTAATGGAGGGTACCAAGGGTAATAATAGTTGTGCTTATTCATTACTTCTCAATTTTAAGTGATTAACTACGATCCCGCCTGATGTTTAGGTGTAATGCAGTCATGAATGGCAAGGCGCACTAGCTTAGTAAATGCCTATTCCCTCAGACAGACACGAGCAAACTATTCCAGTCCTTTGCTCTACGAATAATGAAAGACAAAGCAAAGCGCTTCGTTGGGGTCTAAACCCTGCAATGCCTCTTGAAGTCTGATTGAGGAATTAAATCATGTAATTCCTTTGCTGTACTGTATCACGATTTAATTGCGTGTGAGACTGCCGGATGATGAAAGATCAAAGAAAGATCTACCTATGAATATTTAGCCAGTCGCTGATCCCGAGAATAATTTTTTGCTTTTATAACTTACTGATATAATCTTTTCTCTGTTTCCAGGATGCATGTCTTCGCTCTGCGTGTTCGTGCTGTACACGAAGCATCTAATCATCGTATATTTGTACCTGATCTCCCTCGGGATAGTCTTTGTCTCGTATTGGACAAATGTGTCTGCGATAAAGCAAATCCAAGCGCTGACACTAGCAGTCGCTTCCCCGCAACCTTCCGCTAGTATACTGGAAGATATTTTAAATTTAAACCTCAAAAGCTTAATCGATCTCGACGGCCCAGGCGTCCTAGTCATACAAAACTTTGTTATACAGTTTGGTTTATCTTTTCTCTTTAAGAATGTCCACCTCGGGCCACGCAACCAAACGATACAGAAACTACTTCCCATTAGTTTTATGGCGCCATCGTTCCTGGCAATGTTACCAGTACCGCCGAATCTTTTACATCATTCGCCGGTATTTTCCTCGCTGTTGCCGCTCTTCCTTGTCAAATATGTACTCTGGTCATCTGCCTACACTGTTATACATGTCATGTACACGGGCTATCAGCATGGCAGATTATTTGTCAGCAATTACGGTCTGTCGGCGTTAGTTGAAACAGAATGGATGCGTCTTAATGTACCGTGCGTTTTGAGGGTATTTTGGGTATTAAGAGTGGCCGAACATGCGATTATGCTCCTCATGGACAGTTACGATGATGACGCTGAAGAGATATTGAAGGTTTCCACCCTTCTGGCTGTCCAATCTCTGGCTTCCATGGCAAAATCGTTGCTAGTTACCGGATGCGAAACAATAACAGCTGTCCTTGGGATGACATCAGTCATATCGTTCTTCTGTCACTACATCGGCAATTTCTTCCAATGGATTCTGCTCACCGACGAAGAAGAAGACAAAAGTATAGGCACAGTCTCAGCTATACTGTTCTATATATTGGCATTGCAAACAGGACTAACGTCCTTAAACCCGGAAAAAGGTTTATTAGACTCTGCAGGAATTTTTGCTTGCTCTTCACAGCTCTGCTGCATTTTTTGCATAATATTGTCAATCCTATGCTGATGTCTCTAAGTGCGTCACACAACCCAAGCACACACCGACACGTCCGCGCTTTAGGCGTTTGTGCTTTTCTTATTATATTCCCTATTTCATTACTCGTATATCTGTGGTCCCAACATTCCGTGTCTACTTGGCTGCTAGCTGTAAGCGCTTTCAGTATAGAAGTCATAGTTAAAGTGGTGGTGAGTCTAATGATCTACTCCCTGTTTTTGATAGACGCGTATAGAAGTACCTTCTGGGAACAGCTGGACGATTACGTCTATTACATACGCGCTTTCGGCAACACAATTGAGTTCTGCTTTGGCATCTTTCTCTTTTTCAACGGAGCTTGGATTCTGCTGTTCGAATCAGGCGGCGCCATCAGAGCAGTGATGATGTGTATACATGCTTACTTCAACATCTGGTGCGAGGCCAGAGCTGGTTGGTCAGTGTTCATGAAGAGAAGAACAGCCGTCAATAAGATCAACTCCTTGAGGGAGGCCTCCTCTGACCAATTGAACCGTTTGGACGACGTTTGTGCTATTTGTTACCAAGAAATGCATTCTGCGAAGATCACACGCTGCAATCATTACTTCCACGGAGTCTGTCTCAGGAAGTGGCTCTACGTTCAAGACAGATGTCCGCTATGTCACGACATATTGTACCGAATAGACAACGATCCGAATAAAGACAGCAACTCCGAAGCTGGCAACGAGGAAAACAGCAACAATCAAAACCTTCTACTGGAGGAAGAACCCGATTTGTTCTTAGGCGACGGTGTGAGGTGACTGATTGACGAAGACTTGCAAAATTTTGATTAAAACTGTAATGAGTCCGAGTTTCTTCAGTGGTATTTTTAATTTTGTATAGTAAGTTATTTGTTTTTTTTTAATTGCGAATCAGTTGGATACCTGTGATTTAAGGTTTAAATTTTGTCTTGTGACGAGTGGGTACTTTTCTGTGGCGTCGTTAGGTCTTAAGTTCGTAGTCTCGCTTAGTCCTGTCAACGCTGATACTGTTTCTGTGAATGCTAAACGTTTTTTTAATTTAAAAAAAAATCGCCAGTGCATCACCTGCCTATGCTGATTAAAACACCGCTTATAAATAGCTTTGTTAGCGGCGTTAACAAAGCTATTTGTAAATAATAATATAGAAATAGCTTTTAATATTTTTGAAACTGACGTTGATGATGAAGAAAAAATCTATAAAAATGGTAATTTTCTCATTAAACTGTAAATAAACCATTATTTTTAGTAGTATCTTTTGTTTTATTTAACTTATTAAATATAGCTATCGCGGCGTAGGATTACAATGGAGTTTTTTTTTGTTTTACTTGTGGAAAAAGTGCCTAACCGCGTACGACGAGCCGGCCCGGGGAAGGACTGGTTATGTTGAGACCTCACAGACTTACCCGAAAAGATTTTCCCACCAAGTACTAAGCCCTTCCGGCACGACAAGCACGGAACCCTTCGTGGTGGAGGTTTGAAATGGGGTAGACAGGTGACAATATCTATGTACATACTATAGTGAAATACAGGTTAATGCTTTAACAATTTTATTAATAACGTAAGTTACAGAAGTAACACAACACTCATGTTTTAATTCTTTCATAAATCATTTATATTAAAGAGGTATAACAGAGTCAATAAATTTCTGATTATTTCTTCAAGGAATAGGGCCCGGGGCTTAAATCAATTGTGTACAAAATTAACTTTCATTGCTATCATAGTGGTCGACATTGGCTATTTTTGGAAGTTTTATTCATTCATAGTTCATCGGTGCACAATGGTTTATTGGCAATCGTGTATGTACGTGTTGACGTATTGGTAATGATTAAATGATAATGTAACTGTAATTGATCCGTTTCATAATGAAACATAACTTGTAAATGGCCTTCAAAGGATTTTTTTTTTAAAAAGAAAGCTAGCAATATTTCTTTTTTTTTTCAGAAATATTACTAACAATCTTGTTAACCATTCCAACTAAGCTTAAGCTTGTGCTAGCACATGGTTCACGGCAATAGTCGAATGGTGGATTTGAACCCACGACCTTACGATTCGCAGGCCGTACCCTGAACCATTAGGCTATTGACGCTTCTTAACACGAGGGTTTAAAAAGTAAGTTTCTGATGCAATAAAATGCTTTATCCATTAGAAATTTACTTCGAATATCTAAATTCATCATGTCACTTGATAAACGATGAGGGATTATGGAACACTAATACATAACCCATCGTAAAAGCACATTTAACATTGGTCCAAGGTTATTACGTACGTAGGTACGACATTATTCACATGAGACCCTAAAGTAACATACCGAATCAATACAAGTATATTTACGAGTTAAAAAACCCGAATTCAAATTAAAATCGATGACGGATTACTAAGCGTGAACGCTCTCTTTTAGTTCCGTAGTTATATTACAAAGTTTTGGTGCTTATTTACTAATTCTTCCACATTCGTACTCATTAGGTCATAAACCTAACCATTTCTCAATCGACAGTTGTTCTTCCATACTATTTTTAAGACTACCTGTGTATCTACCGACCCCAAAATTTGAAAATAAAAAAAATAAGTAATGAAGTAAATGTGACGGCGCCATGAATCCACAAACATATAAAAAAATACCCTCCTCCTTTTTTGAAGCCGGTTAATAACTGTCTATCTAATTAGACAGTTATTATCAGAGACGTCGCACTGATTAAATATGTGTGGAGGGTGCTGCGGGGCTGGGTTCATTACCCAGAAGTGCTGGCCGCGCTACAGTTGCGGACGCCTGATAACTTGTGCATGTGCCGTCGTCCGCCATTGTCTCCAGGACTAACTTATCGAGGAACTCTCGCTGTCGCGCGCGGTTGGGTTTGTTAATACCATCTCACTGCACATTGATATATTTTGTTGCACAGAGTCTGTGTTTATCGCAGCTGCCTACAAATGCGTAGAAGGTGTTTGACTTTATTATATTTATATATTATTGTCAATACATAAAGCAGCTTTTATTTGTTTTAATTTTAATAATATATATTTAACTAAGTTTTTATAACATCATATTGGTATTATCTGTAACGGTGTTATAATTTTGTTGATTTAAATAAATAAATAAATAAATCTTTCACAGTTCAAGTTTTTTCCCGGTATATGGCGATATGCCCACGATCAGTCACTTCGCCATCTCTGTCTATGCGGCCCAAAAAAGGGTTACTTTTTTTTACAAAAACCGTAATCGATTCAATTTTTATCCACTTTAAGTAATTAATCGGAATCAAGGGTCCCTATATCGATTAAACTAAAATAAGAACAAAAATACGATAGAAATCCAACTTCTTCTTTTGGTGCCATCTTCTATCGAAGGTTGGCGCCCATCATGGCGATTTGGACCCTCGACACAGCAGCACGAAATAAAGAACGTGTGCTCTTATTGTACCATTGGCGTAGATTTTTAAGCCAAGATGTTCTTCTCCTTCCCGAATTTCTTTTCCCTTGTATCTTTCCTTGGATAATGAGCTGTAACAAATCGTATTTGGGATTGCGCATTTTATGCCCTAGGTATTCCAGAAATCCAACTAAAGAAGTTTTTTAAATTAGTTTACGTAAATAATATGAGAGCTTATTGCTTGTAGGTCAACCTGACGGGGTTGAGAGTATCGCGGCATTCGGAACACGGCTGTCACCATTTCACTTCAAGATATATCAGTTAAATATAAGATCCTTGTAGTTGGATAGCAGGTAGTAGTTGGAGACGCGACAGTTCGTGGAAGTGCGCACGACGGTAAGACGGTCCGCGCGCTCGAAGTTCGCCTTCACGATTTCATAGTACCGGCCGTCGCTGGAACAGAAAATAGTAGTTAGATAAACTCTATTGCTCACATTTTAATTAAGTACAATCTAATTAAGTATTGTTAGCTGGCAACACATGACACCCAGCGATTGTTATGCATAATAACTACTTCCAATCATATCTTAATGATTTACCTGAACCTTATTGTATCTTTAATTCATAATAAATAATTTAGTTGATCGTCACATGCACTTGGCATTGTAAACAATAGTTTAACTTTATTAGTTCGTAATCTGACTTCTAATTGATTTTGTGTAAAGATTGTGAGGACGCGCAGTTGTGACGGTATTCGTTATAAATAATTCTTTGTAGAACGTTAGGCTATCTCAATAAAGCGAGTGTATTAGTTGTTGGACTATTCTATTCTACGAGTCCTACAAATTATAACCGAATAGGTATATTACGAAATAGAAATAATGAGAACGTAACGAAACTCTCATCAAACTACCTTTGAAGTACATCCTTTCTAATGAAAAATGAATCGTCAAAATCGGTTGGGTTGATATTAAATTATTCGTCCATTTATCGCGCACATACTAAATTATGGGACCACGTGGGCTCCAACACTTACGTATAAAAAAAATCATCAAAATGTACTATTATATAAATTACTTTCAAATAAAAAAAGAATCATCAGAATCCGTTTACCCAGTCGAAAGTTATGAGGTGACAAGCTTATAAATGTACCTCCCACTGCCGTTCGATAAATCAGAGGCTTTTTTTTACGAAATACACAAGTTGGCCAGAGAATCCGGCATTAACTGCTTCAACGGATTGAAAGATGGCATAGCTTTTAGGTCGCTTAGCCTGAACCTCTATCGCTAGTAACCCGACACAAGGGTCCCCCCGTTGAGGGGTGACCTCGACTTGGACGGTCACTATGTTACAGAGGCCTTTTTGTTGATGGGGAGGAAATCTTCAGAAAGATACCCCGCCTTCTGGGGAAGACGGCGGTTATGTGGGGTTCTTACCCACTAAAACCTGGTGACCCTTTCCTCGGTGCATGACGAGGGGCTCCGGGATCTCAACGTGGAACGCACCGGAGCCCCTCTGCATTGTGCTCAAGGAGGGCACGTCCCGGGGAAGATTACCCTTCCCCTTATGCCCTCGCAGCGCAAGGCGACACGGGCCAGCCGATGTCGCCTTCTTCCCCGGTCCACCTTGGTGGACGACTAAGTCCCCACCCTTGTCGCCCAGTGAACCCGAGGCCCCTTTAATCGCCTTCTACGACAGGCAGGGGATACCGTAGTCTTATTCTTGAGAGCCCAGAACTACAGGGCTGATGTTACAGAGGCCTTCTCTAAGCACGCGGTATTAGTGCGGATTGACAGATTTCACATATTTTAGAAAATTTTATAAAAAAAACCTATACATGTGGTTTTCACAAGTTTTCGTTCTCAACCGAAAATTGCAATAAACAAATTCATTGGTGACCGCCCGGACACTGAGCTATCACGGCTCCTTTTGCATATACTTTTGTTAAATCGTTTACGTTAATTTAAGCGTAAATCTGATTTGAAATTGGTTTTTGTTTTTACACGTAAATATACTTGTTTCAACTATGATTAATATCAATACAAATCACATATTATCAATAAAACCACTATAAATAGCCAATAAAAAGACTTTTAAATGATTATGCTTTATATGCAAATGTTCTCGGCATGTGTGAACGCATGAACACAAATTAATAGATGAACTTTAAAAGTAGAGGACGCATATTATAAACGTCATTTTGGATTGTTCCGGTTATTTATTTCCTTAGAAAATGGTTTCGTAACGCGTTTGTTGTGCTAAAACTTTTATATAATTATTTTTAGACGTTGTTAAGTGGAATTTTGATGTTATTTAAATTAGACAAGTAATTTACAGCGTCCATGGTCATATTGCATTTTCGTGATTCCATTGTGACGCTCAAGGGACATAGTGCAGTGGTTTCCCGTTGCCTTCTGCACCAGGCATTTTAAGGGTTATTTAGACCCTAAGGCCGCTGCAGCCTCTTCCATACAGTTGTCCGAATGGGTTTATAGTTATACCGCTATTGCTCGGTCGCCAGGGCCTCGGCCAGTTGGCTGCCGCCGCCTTTCAGCGCGTGCAGGTGAGGATGACGCTTGGGGCCGGCGTGATGTTATGTCCGATCTCCCCCTTACCCGTAGAGGGGATGGCAACCTTGAAAAGCTGGTCATCGTTGGCAATACAGAAGGCAAGAGAACAAAAGGCCGGTCGCCAACACGATGGTCTGACCAAGTAAAAGGTGCCATCTCCTCTCCTAATCTCTACCAGCTGGTGAGGGCTGCCTCGGACCGAAACCGATGGAGGCAGATTGTTCATTTGGGGGGCCCTAGTGACCACGATCCTCAGAAATGAGGGAACGACAAAGAAGAGAGATGGTCATATGGCTAATAACCGTGGCTTAGAAGTATGATATGTACCAATGTCATAGGTCTCCTACAGCACCGTTGCAGTGCAAGGCGACATGGGACCAACAGTGTCGTCTTCTTCCCGTGTTCCGGTTTCTGCCCCACTGCATTGGACGACGAGGGCCCCCATAGCCTTATTCTATTAGCACATCGCTGACAGAGTAAACCCACCTCAAGACAAGACACTTGAGCTTGAGGCACTTGACTCGAAGTATGTCGATCGCCTTCTGGCTCTTGTCGCTGAAGCGCAGGTTCTCGGGGTCCCAGCGCAGCTCCAGGCGCTCCAGGTTTGGACAATTGTTCGCGATGCCGTCCATCAGCTGGAGAAATATTACAGTCATTCACCGGTCACTTCGTAAATATGTGTGCACAAAACTAAATTTGAGATAAAAAGATGAATACAGAGTGTCCCATCACGCGCGGATTATGTATTTCTACTTAATATTCAACAGGGCCACAAGTCAGCTATTTGCCACTTTCGTTTCATTTTAAAACGATCTATTGCAGTCATATCAAACATCTTTCCACCATTACCAACATAAGTAATTATTACTAAACCTACGTGGTACTAATGAACTAAAAGACTACGAAAACAAATATTGATCACTAGCGTACCCAGCCCGTTTCGCCAGGCTAGCTTTGCTTTATTCTATTTCAATAATAAACTTACATCATTAAATAATTCATAATAATAATAATAAATTTATTTATTCATCTTTCACAAATTTAAATGCACAGTTTACTTATACGTTTACAGTTTACGTAGATCTTAAATTTGTGAAAGACTGGTGTCTGAACTAGCCCCCGCCATACTTATGATACGAGTAGCTCTGTAATTTTATTATTAATATTAACTTAAGAAGCTTAGCATGCAAGAAAGAAAGTGTGGTGTGTGTGTGAATGTGTGGTGGGTTTGTGTGGTGTCTCTGTGGTGTATGCGTGGTGTGTGTGTAGTTCATGTATGTGTGTGTAGTGTGCTTTATATGTTATTTAATTTATGATGAGATTTTTAACAAATTTTCTGTGGTAGTATAGTCGAGCTTTAGTAGCCAAGGTATGAGGACTTTTTTACATTTAGCTTTTGGCAAGTTAGCAATTCATATAACTCTCACAATAAATTAAATAATTCAATTCTCTTCGTATTCATTCTCTTCTCGAGCGGGGGAAAATAATTATACTGACTCTACTTGAATACTTCACAATCCCTAATTATTATCTCTAATATACTTCAGTATACTTTATTATACATCTATATACTCCAGTGTACTTCAATATGGTTCATACTGACATAAATATACACAATGCATGTGTCAATACAAATTTGGGTTATCAAACAATAGAATATCATCATAGTAAATAAAAGCTGAATTTGACAGTTTGACAGACAAGATTGCTCGCCAGGTCAATCTGAAGATTCCATAAAAGTTTCATTGAAATTGGTCCAGTCGTTGCGGAGCCTATATGGAACATACCCACACACTCTCTTTTATATATATAGATTATGATGACAATGAACGTTCATTTTATACACAATTGGTTTAACAGATTTGAGGCCCAGTACCTGGTTCGTCAATATCGACTACTTCTTACATGCGTCCTCGTTGATGAACGAAACTGGGAGAAAATGTGACGTCTATAGAGAGGAATCAGAGTTCGTACCTGATCAACGTGAATGTTTACGCCGAGCCTCTCTTGAGTGCCCATGATGAGAATTCTGCAACAAAAACAATGATTAATTTATTATCATATTGTTTTACCAACAATATTGTATTAACAATATTGTTGGCAATAAATTTTGCATGACCTAATAATACCCGCTCCCCTTTCCATCACCGAACGACTAGGCGCGGCGAGCAGTTCCACCCTTACGTCGTAGACATTCCATCAATACGCACGAAGCGGTTTGCCTCCACCTTCCTTATGCGGACGGATAAGGAATGAAACTCTGCCGCGTTCAGTCTTTCCTCACGGGTACAATCTGGTCACCTTTAAGTCCAATGTGAACAGACACCTTATAGGCTCACGTGCTCCATCCTAGGCTTTATCTTCGCCTTCCATTTTTCGCCTATTTACCATAAAAAAACAAATTGAGTTTTTTTTAACATGGGAGCAAATACTTTTCACCTGACTTCAAAAATGGACGAGATTGTTATCTCATAACTTTGGTCTGGGTGAACCGCTTTTGATGATTGTTTTTTTTTTTGATTTCAATGTTTCAGATTTCTAAATCTGGTATCCCATTTAATTTTGATTTGATGTTTCTAGGATAGTTTGATGAGAGTTTAATTAGTATCTGATTAATTCTATTTTGTAATATTACTTCTATAATTCGGAGACACAAGGAGAGCGTCCGCGCATGATAGCGTTTATCGTTTCGATTTATAGTAGGTCTTTGTTTTTATTCGTAAATATACTTGTATTCATTTGTGTGACTAAAACCATAGTGAACCGCCCTCCATTAGGGCTAATTTTCTTATTATAATTTGACTATCAATTTAAAGAGATGCTACTGTACTGCGATGGCAACACTCACTTGGCGTTGGTGAGGAGTTGCAGCACGCTCTGCCACAGCTGGTCGGTGATGTGTGTCATGCCGCTCAGCACCAGACCCCATAGCTGGCTTCCGTGCCGCGACAGGAAACGGTGCAACGCCTCATCGGTCAGATTGTCTGACGAATCCACGTCCAAAGCCACCAGATTCCTTGAAAATATTTATGAAATACATCGTAATTATTTTTGAAGTTGTACTTCTTTGATACATATTTTATATACTAGTATTAACGTATCCGTGTATGTAAATGTATGTTTATGTATGTACTAGCTGCGCCCCGCGGCGTTACCCTCGACTAATAAACTATAATTATTTTTAAATTAAAGGTTGTTAACATAAGATAGCTTTAGGTAATTTCTTATTATCATCAGCTATCTCTGCCAGGGAAACACCCATCAAAATCGGCCCAAAAGAGAAAAACAGACAGACAAAAATTTGCATGCATGTAGTAAAAAGCGATTATTTTAATATTACAAACAGACACTCCTATTTTATTGATTTGTATAGATTTATGATTTTTAAAACGCTATTTTAGCGTTTTAGGTCATCTGGAAGAAAATGTTAAATAGCATTAAGTTTATCTTTGTACATAAATTTCGGTGCAATAAATGATTTATGTATTGACATGTTCAGTTATGTACCTGGCAGTGCCGGCTTCCACCCATGCTTTGAGCACGGAGTCGTTGAAACCGTTGATCTGACCGGCGCTGAGGAAACGTAAGTTCTGAATGCGGCTCAGCATGTCGATGAGGCACTCCGTGGACAGGTCGGTGGCTGTCACATCCAGCTCCTGGATTGAAGACTTCTCCCATTCCACTTGCATCACGTACTCCGATTGGAGACCTAATTAGTTTTTATTTTAAACAAAGTTTTAAATTTATTTCCGTTACTGTTATTCGGCTATTGACTTTCAAGGCCAATTTAAATGGTCCAAAACATGTTACTTTATATATATATATATATATATATAATGTTATTATTTTTCAGTGTCAATAGCCTAATGGTTTAGGGTACGGCCTGCGAATCGTAAGGTCGTGGGGTCGAATCCACCATTCGACTATTGCCGTGAACCATGTCCTAGCACAAGCTTAAGCTTAGTTGGAATGGTTAACAAGATTGTTAGTAATATTTCAGGAAATAAAAAGAAATATTGCTAGCTTTCTTTTAAAAAAACAAAAAACAATTTTTTCACAAATATTACAATTTTTTTATGAAAACTTCTTTAACCGCGTTAAGCAATTATTGGTAGACGAAAATCTTATGGGTTCTCGTCACCGACATGCTAATGTTGTATTTTTATTTTGTCATGATCTTGTACAGCCCGTTATATATTTGAATAATAAATAAACCATATAAACATGTAAATAATTGTTGCTCGGACTGTCAGTACATGTGAAAACCAGATAAACGTTGATAATTGTAATATAGTCATTATGAAATTACAGTACTGAGATTCTTAGGTTTTCACATCTATCGGCTGTCCTTATGACTGATTTTTTATAATTTAAGAGATTAGTTTCGTCAATATTCGATCGGTAGGGTAGGTAACCTACATCCCTACGTTTCTTAGACCCTAACATATTAGTCTATTGAAGTTAAAGCTACAGCATATATATTAAATATATAAATAAACTGTTGGGCACAGGCTTTCTCTGTAAAGAGAGTACAAGGACATAGTCCGCCAGGCACACCTAGTGCGGATTGGCCGACTTAATATGTCATAGAAAACTTTCTACGATAGGTAATGTAGGTTTCCTCATTTCCTTCACCGCCGAGCGCGTGAAAAATCAACACATGAAATTGCAACACCGAAATTATCGGTGCCTGTCCTGTTGCTAGCGTACTATGCATCTTGAGGCTTCGCCCGGACACAGCTCCCAACGCTCCCAACAGTCTATTGGAGACTGAGTAATAAACAAAGGTCGTCGACCAACTCACTTGTAAGCCGAAAGCAGGAAACTCTGGTATTCTAAAACCCCTGGGACTTTCTCTACTGAGCCGACGTTCATGCAATAACAGAAGCAGCTACAACACGAATGTCTTTAGAACTGGATCAGAAAAAAGGTAGTGTAACTCACTGCATCCATTCATTAACAGGCAGGTGAGTCTCCTGGAGCGCTGGAACAGGGTCTTCATGGTGGAGCCAGTCACCTTATTGCAGTAGTTCACCGCCAGACACTCCAGCTGC
The DNA here is from genome assembly GCA_029286785.1 of Meandrusa payeni. Lineage (NCBI taxonomy): Eukaryota > Metazoa > Arthropoda > Insecta > Lepidoptera > Papilionidae > Meandrusa > Meandrusa payeni. The sequence goes on from JAGSMX010000023.1 coordinate 2,048,046, forward strand.
AACAAAATTTAAGTACGCTTTTATTTATTTAACTTTTCCGTTAATAAGTGCAATTATATGTTACCTGCTGCGCCTCCCGGTGTTGCCCGCGATTAAAACGTATATCCTTTTCTGTACCCCTTGCATGCAAAATTTAATGATTAGGGATGTTCATGCCAAAAATACATCGATATATTTTTCGATATAATATATCCTGACTTGTTGTGTCGATACTACGCGATATGTTGTACAAATATATCAATATTTTTCATATATCGAATTAATTAGCGCTTAATATAAAATATTAGAAAAGTTTTGAACTAATAGATTCTCGGCACGTAACTGAGAGGTTCTCGCTTCGGATACCAGTCCAGACTATTTGATTTGATTCTGCTAGCAGTACAGACTACATGCATAGATTTTAAAATGTATACGAGTCCTGCCATCTTGAAGAGTAGGAGTGTAGTAACATACTACACTACACTCTTCGTGATGGCAGCGCAAATATGGGTTTTATTTTTTTTATTTTATTCAAATTGTCAACCACAAATTAAAGAAAGAATGGAAAGCTTTTTTATTTAATTTCTTACGATGTTTCGTATATCGGATGAAATATATCGATATCAATATCAATATTAGATGGTTCGATAATATCGTGTTGAAGGGATATATCGCATCCTTATATCGATATTTTATGTAATATCGATATATATCGTACATTCCTAATGATGGTCGGTTGAATAGTTAAGGCGTGATGCGTTATAAACAAACTCAGTGTACTTTCCAATAGTAACCATGTCGTACCATTAACCAACCATAATATCGCGCACTCCGTTGTTTTACCGTCATAACTATTCAAATATTTGTCCAAATGATGTAGTGTAAAAGACATGATTTATCTACTTTAAATACCAAATGTGATAAATATTTGGACTTAAGGATCAATTCGTTAGTACCAAGTGTGCACTAGAAATAAATTTTCAATTTTTATTGTATTTTTGATTCACTATTTTGGTAATAATGGCTTTCGCATAAAAGATATATGCTGTCACGGTCTTATTTACAGGACTATATAAGAAAAACGTTTCCATCATACATTATTTACTTGTTTTTGCGGCTCACGCCAGAATAGCTCACAGATGGCAGAATTGTTTTCGTACTTATCGTTATATTTTGGATAATTCACCGAATTGAGAGGTGGCATAGCTCTTAGGTCGCTTAGCCTGAACCTCTATCGCTAGTAACTCAACACGAGGGTCCCCCCGGTGAGGGGTTGGACGGTATATTTAGTTCAGCCCTGTAGTTCTGGGCTCTCAAGAATAAGACTACGGTATCCCGTGCCTGTCGTACAAGCGACTAAAAGGGGCTTCGGGTTCACTGGGCGACAAAGGTGCCTGCTTCGTCCACCAAAGTGGACTCGGAAAAAAGGCGACATCGGCTGGCCCGTGTCGCCTTGCGCACAGTGCAGAGGGGCTCCGGTGTGTTCCACGTGAAATCCCGAAGCCCCTCGTCATGCACCGAGGAAAGGGCCACCGGGGAGGTATATTTAGTTGGCTTGGACGGTAGGACGGTATATTTGTGCCTTCACAAAATACTGTACCTGTATACAATTGGAGCTGAAGGCGTCGATATGAGAATCGTCTACGAAGTTTATTCCGTACAGGTTGATAACCCTCAGGTTGGGTGTGGCGGACTTCAATTTGTGAACGTTGATCACCTCGTAAATCTCTTCTTCCTCTTCTTCCACTTTCTCATATGTGCCTGCGAGGAGATGACAAGAAAATAATCTGATATATATACAAGTATATTCACTTCAAATCGAACGTTAAACGCTATTGCGCGCGGAGTTTCACTTTGTATTTTCGGATTATCGTAGGAATATTTAAAAATAGAATTAATCAGAACTTTACCAAACTTTCGTTTCTTTAATAATTTAGTTTTTAAAGATTTTTAATTCAAAACAATTAATGTAATTTATATTTGATTGTACTATCAACCATTTTCGCACACATGTACATCGGGGGTGTAACTCAGTGGTAGAGTGTCTGCTTCGCATGCTGAAAGTCCTGGGTTCAAATCCCAGCACCTCCAAATTGTTTTTTATATAATTCATAATATGTTTGATTTTATGTTTTATTTTACTGTTTTTTTTTAATATAAAACTAAAGTCAATTAGAAACATGAGAAACACATAATTTATCAAATAAATATTAAAATTTACAAACATAAGGAAATACACAAAATTAATATATGTAAATATAATTTGTAATAATTTGATGTTTTCAATGTCATTATTCCCACAGCCGCCATCTATCTTAGTAACTAAATTTTTATTACTATACATAAAATTATTAAAAAATTAAAATGATTAATTATAAATGTCGTCACTTTTGTACTAAGGAAATATTGTAAATGTATTCACGCAAGAATATAGTTGGTAGTTTTAATATATATAAAAACATAATAAAATTACCTCCCAATGATTCAAGTTATCGCCAAGAGATGTCACTATTGCAAAATATTACTTATATGTTTAAAAACTCTCACCTATTAAATGCAATATTTCCAGTCCATTAATAAAGTTGTAAATCTTCCTCATGAAACCCTCCATGAAGATTACTTCGGATAAGCAGATGCATAGATATCGCAACTTAGTTGGAAACGCCTGCATCTCCGAGAAGTCGTGCAGTTGCATGGCTGGAAAAACATTGGTACACAAAAAACTATAACTTGTTCAGAATTTAAACAAATATCTCTTCATGTACGCCCTCTCGACGTCTTGGACTTGGTTGAGACGGAGGACGCGGGGGAGGGAGGGTTTAGTGGTGGCTATTCAAAAGTTCCTTAATAGGGAACATTGAACTTGGGACGCACGTCGGGCAGACGAGCGTGCTGTGGAGCAAACCCGCACAGATGTAGCATGCCGGGAGTGACTGGTTGCGGAAAATGGAAGGCCTATTTCCTCCAGAGGATAGACACAAAATGATGAAGATGATTAATTAAGTTATCCATAATAATCAAAATTAAGGACCTTTACTTTGAGTCCGGTCTTTTTGAATGGCTAAGAGAGCTGTCATCTTGTCATTTTCTATAAAAATAAAACACCCACCTGTACTAAAGTCCAACAGCATATGTGTCAAGTTGGGACACTTAGCCGCCAATTCGTGCAGTACTGTGTGTGTGATCAGTTCGATAGGCAATTCAATATACCGTAACGAGGGGCCGAATCTTATGGATATTAGCGCCAAAAGAGACTCCAGTGAACCTGAAAATGAGAACAGATTTTTGATTTTAACGACATCTATTGTATATTATTGGAACTATATTTATGTTAGTATAACTTATACATAGATGGTGCTTATTTTTATAATAGAGTCCGACAGGTTACCATCTCTTAACGTTCCCATACCATCGTAGCCCACTCTCCTGCATCTTGGCTGCATGTGTCGTACATCCAGGCTTCTTCGCGCATATTATTTGCTTATTTTCCGGCTGCGTATCAGCCAGCAACTTGGGTAGTATGCACATTGTTCTACATGTGAATAATTTGGACAAATGTCCAAGCATATTGTATTTAGTTGCCAGTATGTTTATTCTTGAATTTTTTTATTACTCTCCTATTAATGAAGTAAAACTTCTGTACTTACGCTTGACTTGGGAAATAAGCTGGTGAGAGGGTTTCGTTTTCGAAGTTGAGTGGAGATATAAGTGAGAGAAGATAGAAAGAGAGAGAATAACGATTCGTATATCTAAAATAGTGCAGGCCTATTGTCTATATCACACTTTAGGAGCAAGAGAGAGCAGTGCGCGCGCACATTTTTTTTCTCTCTTGAACAATCGTGTTTTTATTGTATATTGTGTTTGTTCTATATATAATATATACATAGAGATGGAATTAAAGATTATTTTAAAGATATTATTTTACGTACCTACAATGGGACATATATAAAGGCTGTAACTTGAGATGTATTGATTGTATAGTATATATAGTTTATTTATCTACGTACCGACATGCAGGCCGGATATCTCGGGGCGTAAGCTGACGTGTGTCCAGAGACGTGTGTCGTACGCCACCATTCTCCACCTCTTGCAGACGGTAGCCATGCGACATATCTCGCGGTGGCTCAGGTACGAGAAGATGTTCTGTAACACCTTGTCCGGCAGCTTCTCTATTGTCTGAAATGCAAAATCTTATATTACATTTACAGCTTCTTTAGCCAATCTGTGTAGTTATATTTTTTAAGCCCTGTAAATTAAGTACACAAACATTGTAAATATATAAGATATTATATGTATAGGATTAAGTATAGTGTAGTATGTATTAGTTTATATTGTATATAATGTTTTTTTTTATTGTATGTTATATTTTTTTCTCATCTTGCACCCGTGACTTTGTTTCGACACAACCCTAAGGTAGACTGGCAGAGATTGCCTTCTGGCATTAAGTCCGCCTTTTTGTACTCTCTTATTTTGTGCAAATAAAGATTAAATAAATAAATGTATAGTTAATAGATTTATGAGTGCAGTTTTCGCCATTAAGCCATTAAGCTCTGGCAGTTGGACGCAACAATTTATGTTGTAATATAAATGAATCTATTTAGTAAATAAATTAAAAAATAAAAAAGCACATGGTATAAGAATATACACGAGATAAAACAATGGAAGAAGTCGAAGGGAATATGGTGCTTTTTATTCTCATGAAACCGAAAACGACGAAAACCGCCAAAAAAGGGTTTTGTAATCAGTAAAATATTTTTCTGAAAACCCCGAAAATATCCCTGAGCTATATTACTCGTAGTAGGAAATCAAACGAAAATATACATTAGCCATGTTCAAGATTCTTAAATGTGAAACTTGCCCTGGCTGTATCTCACATCTTTTTAACACTAGCGGGGTAGACGGAGCTGTGTCGCTGTTTCATTTACCTCAAGAATATATTTTATTATATATTTATTCAAGTGGTCATACTGCGACCATTTGGATCATATTTGTTCCATTATTTCATTGCATAAACTGGCCACAAATTTTAGCAAATCTTTTTTTTACAGTGTCGATTGGAATTTGAACCCACAAACGATCTTAAATCTCTCAAACATTCAGAATCAGCTTTTATTATACGTACAGCAAAGCGCTGGTATAATTTACGTCGTTCTTTCACTTATTTTGTAACCGGAGGGAAAGACGAACGAAAGTTTTTTTCTTGACGGACTTTTCTTCTGGAGGGAGGTGGGGTTACGTGTGATTTTTACCCACTAAAACACCCCTCCCGCCCTCTTCCCGATGGTCCTTCCTCGGTGTGTGTAACTTAGCGCAAGGATCCCCGAGAGGGAATCTCTAATTGGACTGTTATTCTCTTAATGATAGCGTGCAGACTCAAGGATGCCCAAGGAACAATGCTCTTCTTAAAAGTCCTTCTCCTCCTCGCGTAGGTTTCATCAATATTTAGGGTCGTGACTATTTCGTGGAAACAGTCTTTCGTTGGTGATCCGTCGCCACTTTCCCCTATCTGCAGCCGTGCAGGGTATTGCTAACCGAGGTGCCGAACAGACCAGCGTGTTGGGTTTTTGAAACTAAACCTAATTATTTTTGATAATATTGCCACAAAGGTTTATGTATTAGAAGCATAACGTAGTCAAAATAACATGATAAATTACATAACCATGCAAAGTACAGTCAAATTGTTTAACCAGCATTAAAACAATAAACCGTCTATATAAAGTTTGTTTACCGTGCCAGCGAACGGACTCCTGACCCCACCTTCCGTTAAATACACCTGACTAGCTTCTAAGGCCAACTGGCCCCATACATCGGTCGATATATCCATTCTACGTTATCTATTCCACACAACAAACACTTCAAATAATAAACTAAACACGAATCTCATACAATTACACGATACGCATAGAAAACCCAATACGAGCTATTATAAGGAACGCTGTGGTTAAATTTGGAAGCATCTGGGTGTCGACGCGGGGTTTATGATCGCTACAAAACATAGGTTAAAAAATCTAGTTAAGACTGTTATTAATTTTAACTGAAAAAATGTATTTACTAATAGTAATTTGATAAATGTAAATTGTTGTGTTAATGGCGTTGTAATAATTACAAATATTTTCTGTTTGTTATCTGTATTCTATGTTAATATGGCGGGAAAATTCGAATTGTCAGTTTCACAAAGACTATGCATAACTGTGTTGGTGATGTTGTTGACTGTGACGACGCCACAGGAAGACTGATGACAAAGGCAATGGCCGCATCAAGGGAGAGGATAGTGGACTACAACCTGAAAATGGCCACGAGAAGCAGGGACACAGCGGTCGCGGAGAAGCTAATAGCAATGCAGCGGGGCGTCTGCGACGCGTGAACCCAATACGATCTCTAGCCACCTCCAAATTCAGGCATAATATAAATAATAAAAAAAAAATAAGGAAAATAGTAACTGTAGAAGTGGCATTTTTTAACAAATGCAGAGTAAACAATTATTAATTAATTGTATTGGAAAAGGGCACGGACACAGGTCTGTGGATTTTTGGACGAACTAACACAGTTGGCACAGAGAAGCTGGCCTTTACTGCTTCACCGGATTTGAGAGGTGGCATAGCTCTTAGGTCGCTTAGCCTGAACCTCTATTAGGTGGTAACTCGACACAAGGGTCCCCCCGGTGAGGGGTAACCTCGGCTTGGACGGTTACCATTATTACGCGTTAGCAGTCCGATCCGAGGGCGCCCGAGATGGCCGAACCACGACTCGGTCGGTATCTATTTTATTAACGAAACTGGTCTGTGGTTGCAATCTAAGAATAAAAAAAAAAACTGTGTTGATGTTTGTTTAGTATTGTGCTTAGTTGTGGGCTCGTTCGATATGTTCATTGATTCAACATTGTACTGTTTTTTTTATTCTTATTTATTTGATTAAGTAGCACTTAACACAACTTTCAGTCAGTCGTATACATTTGATAGTTTCATGAATGAAATGAGACAAAATTCGTTGCAGTTTTTATTCAAATCTTTTCTAATTCACGATATTTTTATTTTTTTTACATTTTTAAACTACTATACAGTATTAACTAACCTAATAGCCAAGCGTTTAACTTTTACAAGCCGAAAAACGAAAATTTATATAATATTAATTGAAGCGTCAATAGCCTAACGGTTGGCCCCTTGTCCTTTTAATCTAAGTATAGAACGTAGTATGCCTATGCTATTTTAGTTCCCCTAACGTGGATAGGTTAAGGCAGTTTTTCTCCCATGCCTTTCCTCTCATCCCTTATATATTTTGCAATCTTACATTCATCTTTTATACAACTTATTTCTACTTTCACTTATTATATTTCTATTTCTAACATACACTTATTCTTTTATTCTTATCTTATAATTACCTTATATCTATCTATCTGTCTATGCTATTTTTATATAATACTATTTTGCTATTTTCGATTTCTTATACTACCTCCTAGTTTCTTCTAAATTTAATTTTTATGTCCAGTGGTGGGCTCTCAACTCACATTAAGCCTAATGGTTTAGGTACGGTCTACGAATCGTAAGATCGTGGGTTCGACTATTGACGTGAACCATCTGCTAGCACAAGCTTAAGCTTAGTTGGAATGGTTAACAGGAATATTAGTCATGAAAAATAAAAACATATTGGAAGTATTCTTTAAAAAAAAAAAGACGGCTGAGATTAGAACTCTCGGCGATAAATTGTATAGTGGAACATTTTGCCACTAGGACATCACTGCTGATTTTTGATGTAATATACTTATACACGTAAACATTCGCCAACGTTGAGTTAATTATAGCTTCAATATGCAACTTTGACGTCACTACATATTTTGAATATTCACGTTTGCCACAAATATTATTAATCTGATGGAAATGTATTTCGCGCGTCAGAATTAGATGTTATTTGCAGCGAAATGTTGATTGAGTACGATTTGTCAGATTAAAATCAAATCTAACAATTCTGAAAGAGCAATACATAGCAATAAACAAAATCCATAGCTCGAAGTTTGATTGGTATATTTTTGTCAGTTGCTAAGCAACCACATTGTTAATACTTTGCCAAAAACCAGCCGAAACATTAACACCTAATCACACTTCGCAAATACCTCAATGCATGAAGTCGAAGGTCTTCAACCAGTGCGTCCTCCCAACCATGACCTACGGTGCAGAGACTTGGACTCTGACCGTCGGGCCGGTCCACAAATTGAAAGTCGCACAACACACGATGGAAAGAGCTATGCTCGGCATTTCTCTAAGGGATAGAATCCGAAACGAAGAAATTCGACGGAGAACAAAGGTAGTCGACATAGCTCTTAAAGTCAGGAAGTGGCAGTGGGCCGGCCACATCTGCCGAGTTAGTGACGGCAGATGGGGGAGGAAAGCCTTGGAATGGAGGCCGCACATGGGTCGGAGAAGCGTAAGGCGCCCGCCCTCCAGATGGACCGACGACCTTGTAAGGTTAGCCGGAAGTGGTTGGATGCGGAAAGCGGAGGATCGTATGTGGTGGAAGGCATTGGGGAAGGCCTATTTCCAGCAGTGGATAGACACAGGCTGTTGATGATGATGATGATGATGAAAAACAAATAATTACAGTCCATCCATATTTCATCACCTTCCATGGCTTCATTGCACTCCTTCGGTTTTATTAAAAGTAAATGGTATTATTGAAGGCCTCCAATAAATAAATGTTGTTACAAGGTATAGCAGTCAAGCTCACTAATTGTGTAAGCAACAAACCAATAAGGTTGGTCCATCTGAAAGGAGGTATAATATAAAGTTTTGAGATAAATTTCTATTTGTAAAATGTTATCTACTATTTTTTTTTTTTTATTGACGAACTACACAGATTGGCCAGAGAAGCTGGCCTTGACTGCTTCACCGGATTGAGAGGTGGCATAGCTCTTAGATCGCTTAGCCTGAACCTCTATTGCTAGTAACTCGACACAAGGGTCCCCCCGGTGAGGGGTAACCTCGGCTTGACGGTTACTATGTTACGCGTAAGCATGCCGATCCGAGGGCGCCCGAGAGGGCCGAACCACGACTCGGTCGGTTGCTATTTCAGGGATAATCTAAGAGACATTCAAAAGCTAAACTAACTTTGAGTGCCACTTCGGGAAGCGTTGGCGCTGGGAGAAGAAGTGGCCGAAGAAACTCCAGCAACGCTCCTAACATCTAAGGGGTGGGGCCTGCCCATAAAATAGCGATAACGCGCAAGGATTATTCGCAACCTCCGACGGTCGCGAATGGACGCTTTGTTGATTTGTAGAGATCTAGCCTGTGCAATGGTAATCGCGTCGTCCGGATCGTCAAGAACGTGTCTCGGCCTCCGGGCGACGCGACGGAATTTACTATAGGAAGGCTTATAAGTGGCGGCACTTACAAGAAGTTTGTTAGAATGTTTGGTGGCAGTCTCGAAAACCGTCGAGATGCCTGCTTAAAGAATTGGGCTATTGTCGGTAACCCTGTATCAACGTGGAGCTCGCGATTACGTACGAACCACGGCGCACCCGTGGCTCGTCGCAGAAAACGATTCTGAATTACTTGTAACCTATGGATATGTTTATGGGCGGCATGCGCGAAGACCGGGCTCGCGTACGTCATAACGGGACGTATAACTGCTTTGTAAAGTGTCACCTTATTACGGAGGGACATTTTACTTTTCTTATTAATGAGGTGATATAGGCGACCCATAACGTAGGCCGCCCGGTTCCTAACTTGATCTACGTGAGGGCCGAAGCTGAGTTTAGGATCTAATACGACACCAAGGTATTTGGTTTGTGTAACCCATGGAATAGGGTACCTAGAAGTTGGACGCAACGAGGTGGAGACTGAAGACGCCTCGTGAAGTACATGGCTGCGCTCTTAGCCGGGTTGATTTCTATTCTCCATTTCCGAAACCAATCCCTAGGGCATCGGCCGCGGTCTGGAGTTTTAAGAATGACTTCGGAGAACGCCCGGAAGCATAAATGCCGGTATCGTCGGCGAAAAGGGCTAGCTCTGCTCTACGTGAGCGCGGAATATCGTTAGTGTAGAGCGTGTATAGGACGGGACCGAGTACGGAGCCTTGTGGTACTCCGGCTCGAACGGGACGGAGGGTGGAGCGCACTCCCTCGACGCGGTACCTGAAGGTTCGACCGGTAAGAAAATCGCGCACTATGCGCACTAGATAGTCAGGCACCCCAAGCTTGTATAGCTTGTATACAAGCCCGGCGTGCCAGACTTTGTCGAATGCCTTCGCCACGTCAGGAAGATTGCTCCCGTATGCATGCCAATAAAGGATTTGGCGTGAATGTGCTCCGTGATGCGGAGCACCTGTTGAAATACATGAGTGTTTGGCGCGGAAGCCAAACTGCTCGGTATGGGAAGCTCTCGCGAGTCCATGAAGGCGCGTAATCGAGCTAAGATAAGCCGTTCGTATACTTTCCTAAAACGGAGAGAAGACTAATAGGTCTATATGAAGAGGGTTCTGTGCGCGGTTTACCGGGTTTGAAGAACCCTACGATGTCGGCCTCCTTCCACTCGTTGGGAAAGATGCCGTGAGTCATGGCCGCGTTAAATATTATAGCCAGGAGGCGTACGATATTATCGGGGAAACGTCTGGCAACCAAGTTAGGTATTCCGTCTATACCGGGGCTTTGCGGGGACGCAGATTTTTAATACATCCTCAACCTCGGTGCACGTAATCGTTGGAACGGGATCGCGAATTGGTTTTTCGCCCTACGATGGACCTCGCTCTCTACCTTCAGGAGGTGAGCGGGTCGACGGGAAGGGTGCTGGGGAGCATTGAGCCTCGAGACTGTCAGCCAGACACTCGGCCTTCTCCTCGTCCAGTGAAGCTGGTGGGAGATTAGGACGATTGAGGGGTGGCATCCCGGATCGGGGTCGCGTTTAAGCGATTTTGGTAAGCTCCAAAATGCCAGATGTGATGGGCGGATGTCGCTTAGCGTATTGTTCCACCGTTCGTTCCTATAAGCGGCTATGCGTGATTTAACTTCACGCTGCAATTTATGTAGCCGCCTACGGTGACGCTCGGTAGGGTACAAATCGTAAGCCCTAGTGGCGGCGTTCTTACGTCTCATGAGATCACGAATTTCAGAAGGTAGGACCCATCTGTGGTCGTCCACAACGGGTACCTCCTTGGAGCAGTCTTTGATGACCGTCTGAATGTGTCTCGAGCGCGTGCGCTGCGAGATTTGTTTTGAGAGGAGAATCTACGTTCTCAGGAAACGCTTCTAGATGAGGGAGCTGGCATCTTTCAATTGGGACTCAAGTTTGTGCCAGTCGATGATGGATTTGGTTTGAGGAGCGGTTTGCGCTGAAGGCCCTAGCCGCAGAATTACAGGGCGGTGATCCGAGTGAAGCTCGTGTATCACGCACGGGTTACTTACTGTAAGGGTGATATGGCGGAGGATAGCAATGTCTAAGACATCCGGTGTATGTTCCACTTGATGCGGAAAATGGGTGGGCTCTTGTGGTCCCACGATCTCGAAGTCGAGGGATCGACCAGAGATTCGAGGGCCAGCCCTCGCGGGTTAGTCTTATAGGAGAACCACCGAGGATGCTTGCTATTAAAATCACCGGCTAGAATCGTAGCATCTCCGAGAGAGGAGAGCTTCGAAGTCAGATCTGAGTACTTCTTTGCTACGGTGACACGGAAGGTATACCGAAGCAATGGTTATAGGGAGTGACCTGTCATGGCTAACTGGCAGACCGAGGCCTCAAGGTGCTTTAGTCGCGGCGTGTCAATCGGAACGCAATGCAAAGACCTCCTATAGTAAATGAGGGTGCCGCCGCCTCTGGCGCCGGCTCTATCATTCTAACGATGTTATAATTCGCGATCTTCGGATCGCGCATAGACGGTTTGAGAAAAGTCTCTTGCACTAACATAACGTCGACCTGATATTCGCGTACGAAGTTCGCGACTTCGTCTTTGTTCCCTAAGCCCGTTCGCATTAAAAACGCGACGGTAAGCGAACGTGGCTTTATCCTAGCAGTACTACTCATTGTAACGCCTTAAGGACGTGCTGGTATCGGTGTATGACATCTAGACGTGCGCCTGCATTCGTTTTCGACGCATATTCGTTCGCGATGGCGATGAGTTCGTCGATGTTGAACGAGTTAAGGACCGCACTTAGTCCCTCGAAAGCCGTGGGAGTATCTGGAGTTAGGTGCCGTGGGCGCCGACGGTGGCGTTGGAGCGGATGGAGGTACCGCCGGGCGGACGGGCGCGGACGGGTTAGCCGCGGGGGGGCCGCTCGCGGAGAAGTTGAGCGGTGTTAACCACGCGGGTCGCAGCGGTGGGAAGGCCGACGGTGGCGGCAATGTCGGGCGTTTTGGGGCGGACGCGGTTTCAACGGCCGGCCGTTTACGTTTTGGAGCATTCGGGCATCCTTTATAGTTGGCCGTATGGCCTATCTGTCTGCATAAGACACAGGAGGGCTCTTCCGTTTGGAGGGCTTTGTCCTTGGGACGAGGACAGTCGCGAGTGCCGTGGTCTTCAAGGCACTTAACACAACAGGGGCGCGCGAAACAATTGCGTGCGGAATGGCCATAGACTTGGCACTTATGGCATTGCCCGGGCAAGCCTGTTTTACGCGGAGTTTCCACTAAGATGCGGGTAAACCTACACAGGGACTTAATGTCGAAAATGCGCTTTCCCTCGGGGTGCGCGCTAGCGTCACTTGGACCATATCTAGAGGTCTTGTCCCTCTGCCTACGCATGCGGTGCACGGATATGACCGGGAGGCCCTGCTCTTTGAGGTCATCTATGACCTCTTCTTCTGAGATCTCTGCGGGGATCCTTTTGACGACCGCCCGCAGAGTGCGCTCTTCTGGGAGCGCATAGGTAAAAATAGATACCCTTTTGGTGCAAGTAACTAGTAAGTTTGCGGAAGGTGTCGGCATCCTCCGCCTGGATACGTATCTTGGTGCCCGCTAATGTTGGCACCAACTTATAATGGGGCATAGCTGATTGGACGCGGGCCCTGCGATCTATCAGTCAGATAGACCGGAGGGCTTCGCGTTCGACGCGGTGGGTCCTGTACGGGTCGCGGCGTTATTGCAGGTTGCGGCGGTTGGGTGAGATGCGTTATCGGTAGACGCAGATACACGGGAGGTAGCGGGTAAAGGGGCCGAGTCTGTGACGCAGCGGTGTCGGCGGGCCCTTTTGTGCCTTAGCCGGTGGGACGGGGCTTGCGGAAGGCGATGGTACGGCCGACGCACGCTTCTTTCGCTTATTCTTCCGTTTATGGGTGACCTCAGTAAAGAGGCCGCCCAATTCGGAGATCGGACGCGGAGGCGCTTTCAGCTGCCAAGTTTTCAACCTCCATGTCGGAGGCCGAGCCGGCGCACGGAGAGGAACGTTTGAGTCGGAGCTCGACGGCGAGCTTTCTTGCATAACAACCACGACCACAGGGTCGGGGTTAGAGCTCCTTGAAGAGGGCCGAGAAGTGGCTTCGCGAGCGTCCGCGATTAACGATTTATATATCTCCGGGTGTTTGGCCCGGAGATTGCTGAACACATACCTCATCTCGTCGATGGGGTCCATTTTAAATTAATAAATAATCGCGAGGGGAGAATAAAACTAACAGCACTGGGGTCCCGGTGGGATGCCGGGGTGTGTGGCCCTGCCTCCCTCCCCGCCGGGTATAGGCAGGAGGATGTGTGCCTTGGTGTGTCTGGGTGCCAATCTTATTGTGCACCTCAGGTGTGTCCTTAAGACTAATTAAAACTACCCGGGGCACTAAAGGCCAAAACGTAAGTCGACTGTTGACTATGGCAGTAGACCAAAGGCCAACCTTGTCGACCCCTTCCGATTTCGCGATTCCTGAGGGGAAGCGTCAGGCACCAGGACCACCTGTCGTCGGCTTCGTTCACACCGTAAGGTATCCACCGAACGAACAAAGGACTCTAATCAATAAAATAATAAAGTTCTACTTATACTCAACAGTGGATAGACACAGGCTGATGATGATGATGATGAAAAACAAATAATTACAGTCCATCCATATTTCATCACCTTCCATGGCTTCATTGCACTCCTTCGGTTTTATTAAAAAGTGAATCGTATTATTGAAGGCCTCCAATAAATAAATGTTGTTACAAGGTATAGCAGTCAAGCTCACTAATTGTGTAAGCAACAAACCAATAAGGTTGGTCCATCTGAATGGAAGTGTAATATAAAGTTTTGAGATAAATTTCTATTTGTAAAATGTTATCTACTATCCATTTCAATTGTTTAAAACAGATTATAATAAAGTCAAAGTATCAGTCATCCACCGATAGATGGCGCTATAATAAATTTTAATTAAGAGCAACATTTAATAAATACAATTTTAACCGGCCGCAACACAATACAATGCAATGCAATTGAAATGTCACGCCCGTCTCGATCCATCACCGCGTAATGTTATTTGGCTGCATTCATTAGATAATTAATTTGGTGGTCTGTTAAATGTTGATCAAGTGTGACGATCACTATTTAGTGTTTACGTTCGATTAGTAATAACAATTATTTTCAATGATTGGTAATGGTGATGATATTATCACTAACAAGTTCGCAGTTAAGAAAGCGCTTTATCCCCATCAAAGGGACAAATCCTGGACCTACGTAATTGGTAATACAGAAGTACAATCAGGTCACAGATTGTTTTATTATAAAATAGGAGATATTGCAGTCATATATTTTGTTGTTTATAGCTTTGTCTATCACTTAATTAGTTGTCAATTTGAATTTCCTCACATAAATCAACTAAAGAGTGTAATTATCCGACATTAGCGACACGAAACGAAAACCTGAACGAGTGTTATAAATAGCCTCTTTTGTAATTAAAGTGTACGAGCTGAGCGCTCAAAAATCTCAATAATCGCCTGCCAGGGTGACTCACAAGTCCAGGAAATACCTCTCGTCTTGCCAAGAGCAGACGGTAAGCAGACCCGACGATGTCATTCCGACATGCCGTACAAAATTAATTATTTTCCGAAGAGCACCGCTTTCATTAAAGCGAACCGGAGCGGAATGCCAAATGTGCGAGATTTCACGTTGATTGAGGTCATTTGTTCTTAATTTACTTTTAACAAGTTTCCGAACGTTGAATAACATTGTATCGTCTGCTAATTAAGATGGCGGACAAATTTATTAGGATCCAAAGGATTAGTTTGGAACGGAAATAACAACAGCAAGATGCGCTCTTTTTCAACCGACTTCAAAAAAGAAGGTTCTCTCTGCGTCTGTATTTTTTTTATGTTTGTTATCTTATAACTTTGTGAACTGGGTGAACCGATTTGGATGTGGTAAAACGTACTAGCTTAGTAAATGCCTATTCACTCTTCTGTTGAAAACACCCACATTGTAATCAGAAGGGAAAGAAGCTTCAAAAGTCCAGTCTTTTGCTCTTTGAATAATGAAAGACAAAGCAAAGCGCTTCGTTCCGGTTTGAGGGGCGTCCACAACAAAAGGATGAAATCCAGTAGTACGCACTACTTTGGCTGGCCTGGGTCGCCTTGCACTGCGAGGGTACAGTGCAGAGGGGCTCTGGTGCGTTCCTCTGGTGATCCCGAAGCCCCTCACCATGCACCGAGGGCGGGCTACCGGGGGTTTTAGTGAAAACCCCTAAAGGGTATCTTATTGAAGACTTCCTCCCTTCCCCAAAGAATGTTTGTTGTATGTATATATATGTAGATATATGATAATCTAAGGTTAAGTAGGTACTCCATAACGACAGCAATATAGAATAAAGAGGAAAGAAATAAAGAGATGCTAGAATTTCGCAAAATAACTATGATACTTCAGTAATAAAAGACGTTTGATTCCATTTGAAATTGGCCTTTGTTTTTACACATAAATATTCCTGTACTTGTGTGAATACTGAGTTTATAGTCTATTTTTTGGTCGGTTCCAATTTACCTTACAACAATTATTGCCGTTTTACTTGCGTCCTGAAGATAAAAACAGTACTTATTATAAAATTTAAATAAATTTACAATACTTACTATACAATTTTTACGTCGAAAACTAGACTGAAAATCGTCTTCTCGCGAAATCGCGATGGCCGCTGTATCCACATTAAGGATCCCCCACGAATCCATATTTCCCAAATAAAAACCAAACACCAAGAGAAACTAAAACGTATAGCACAGGCCTATTAAAGAAAAAAACGTTCGAAATTTAAAAATCATTTACCAACACTTTTAACGAAATTAAATTAAAAATAATGGTACTAGATTATGTTGCCTCCTTCAGTCGGGATTTAAACACAACGAACACTAACGCGTGCGATCGTCTTAGCTTCGAAAAGTTGTGTTGGGGCAGATGTACGAATACTCGGATATTTAAATTGGCAGGCCAAAATAAGTACGGCATTTTGCTCCAACTGGGCTGAAATACAGTGTAGCTGCCAAGAAGATTCGTAATGCAATCATGTCACAGTAACGGACGGGTGTCTCAGCCCGTCCATCTGGCATCAAACTGTGTCTGTCTAATACTGGCAGATACGTTAATGTGAATTTAATCATTTTGTAAGAATTGTAATGCAATAAATATACTAATTTCTTACTAAAATATATTGAATGATTGTTATTATCAATCGATTATTACCATAAATTTTATTATTGAAATTTAATGTAATTTCAATAATTATTACCGATATTGGCGATATTAATCAGGTTTTTAAGAAATTACCGGTTTCAGAGGGTGGCGGAGTATTTTTTTTATATTACTATTCGGTCTATATTTCCAATGGGTCATCGATGAAATGCGTCTAAACACAAGGGAACATGTGTAGTTTTAACAAAGTCTATCAAAGAAGAAGCATATGTTTGCATCGCTACACATTACATTACTCTGTGAAAATTATGTCAAAGATTAACAATGACAGCTGACAGCAACATAGCTACCAAATCAAACAGAATTATTTAAAAGAGGTGTTCGATCTCTCATCTTTTTTTTTTGTTGACGGGGAGGAAATCTTCAGAAAGATACCCCGCCTTCTGGGGAAGGCGACGGTTATGTGGGGTTCTTACCCACTAAATCATTTAGAGCACAACGTTTGCAAACTGTGTCATGTAAATACGCGTTTACTTTTACTGAAAAAATGATAATTTTAACAAAGAACAAATAATTCAATTCAATTTTCAATTCAAATCAAGTTGATGTCGTTTATGGGCAAAAAAGAAATTATTACAACTTTGTTTTCGTAATGATAAAATATAAGCTAATGGCAACATTCTTAATTGTCACTTTTGCTGTTGTCATTCCCTCGTTTCTGCGCAGATGATGTTCTCATTCAAATACTCACTCCGGACAATTGTTCATTCATTCAGTTGTTTATTGTTATCAATTTATGAATTTTCACTGCTTCTATTCCGGTTGCGCATTGGAGTACTGTACATTTTCGCAGAGAGTTGTCAATTAGTTTTGCTCTTATATATAAAAATGAAATACTCCTAACGGTATTGTGCGCGTTTTATTTTATATACCGGTGTGGTCGCAGAATGTTTTATCACTAATCTGTGGAGATAAGAACCCGATCGGGCGTACTCAATCTCAGTGCAGATTAGTTCGTCTGAACTGCATCTTTTTATCTCAGAAAAATATGAGAGAGCATCAGTATTAAACAGACTGTAGCACGAGAAGCCAGCTCTTGTTTTTACGTTTGATTTATTTTCTTCTTGATACACGTATTTTAAAGCTTTTAAACCATTCGTAATGGAAAGCTCAGTTATGGCGGGATTTATTCCGGAATATTTTTTCAACTTCGTAGAAGAATTAGATGAACACCCATGGCTATTTTCAGCCCTTGCTTCGATACTTGTGGGTTTAAGTGGAATTTTGCCTTTGCTGATCATCCCAATCGACGAAACTGCGACATTTAAAGACGGGGGTAAGTACATTAATATTTTTAAATGCGTATTATTAATAGCTCTGGTTCGTAGTTTATTTAGAGCGTCGCCGGTTCTTTGTGTTACTTTGTTGCATTTATATAAATTAAAATATGTATTTAGTAAGTTTTCTTTGTTGTTATTAATAAAAGCACATATCGTTTCATATGCAGGCATAAAGTAATAAAATCAAATCTGTTGATTAAATTTTTGACGTATACGAACAATAAAAAAAAACAAATTTCTTTTTTTAATTGTTTTGAATAAAATTTATAAATACACTTAATTTATCTTGGTCATGAAAGGTATTAAAATGGTAATTACTCGTTTTAAGTATATGAATGTATTTTTTATTACTTTTCGGTCTATATTTCCAATGGATCATCGACGAAATGCGTCCAAACACAAGGGAACATGTGTAGTTTTAACAAAGTCTATCAAAGAAGAAGCATATGTTTGCATCGCTACACATTACATTACTCTGTGAAAATTATGTCAAAGATTAACAATGACAGCTGACAGCAACATAGCTACCAAATCAAACAGAATTATTTAAAAGAGGTGTTCGATCTCTCATCTTTTTTTTTTGTTGACGGGGAGGAAATCTTCAGAAAGATAACCCGCCGTCTGGGGGGAAGGCGACGGTTATGTGGGGTTCTTACCCACTAAATCATTTAGAGCACAACGCTTGCAAACTGTGTCATGTAAATACGCGTTTACTTTTACTGAAAAAATGATAATTTTAACAAAGAACAAATAATTCAATTCAATTCTTTTTGTTGATGGCGTTTATGGGCAAAAAAGAAATTATTATAACTTTGTTTTCGTAATGACAAAATATAAGCTAATGGCAACATTCTTAATTGTCACTTTTGTTGTTGTCATTCCCTCGTTTCTGCGCAGATGATGTTCTCATTCAAATACTCACTCCGGACAATTGTTCATTCATTCAGTTGTTTATTGTTATCAATTTATGAATTTTCACTGCTTCTATTCCGGTTGCGCATTGGAGTACTGTACATTTTCGCAGAGAGTTGTCAATTAGTTTTGCTCTTATATATAAAAATGAAATACTCCTAACGGTATTGTGCGCGTTTTATTTTATATACCGGTGTGGTCGCAGAATGTTTTATCACTAATCTGTGGAGATAAGAACCCAATCGGGCGTACTCAATCTCAGTGCAGATTAGTTCGTCTGAACTGCATCTTTTTATCTCGGAAAAATATGAGAGAGCATCAGTATTAAACAGACTGTAGCACGAGAAGCCAGCTCTTGTTTTTACCTTTGATTTATTTTCTTCCTGATTCACGTGTTTTAAAGCTTTTAAACCATTCGTAATGGAGAGCTCAGTTATGGCGGGATTTATTCCGGAATATTTTTTCAACTTCGTAGAAGAATTAGATGAACACCCATGGCTATTTTCAGCCCTTGCTTCGATACTTGTGGGTTTAAGTGGAATTTTGCCTTTGCTGATCATCCCAATCGACGAAACTGCGACATTTAAAGACGGGGGTAAGTACATTAATATTTTTAAATGCGTATTATTAATAGCTCTGGTTCGTAGTTTATTTAGAGCGTCGCCGGTTCTTTGTGTTACTTTGTTGCATTTATATAAATTAAAATATGTATTTAGTGAGTTTTCTTTGTTGTTATTAATAAAAGCACATATCGTTTCATATGCAGGCATAAAATAATAAAATCAAATCTGTTATTTTTATTGATTAAATTTTTGACGTATACGAACAATAAAAAAAAACAAATTTTAAAATAACAAATTTCTTTTTGTTAATTATCTTTTGAGCAAAGATAATTAAAAAAAAGAAATACTCTTAATTTATCTTGGTCATGAAAGGTATTAAAATGGTAATTACTCGTTTTAAGTATATGAATTTATTATTATTATTGAAAAGCTATATAACTTTCCAATGTCATCACTAATTTCTATTATGATCGGAAAGATAAGCTTATGATTATGCATTTTGTTTCACCTTGTTAGAAAATAAAAATAAGGTGTAAATAACAGAAGCTCTCCAACGCTTTTTACCTCTAGAGGTAAAGAAACAGCAATCACTATCCACTTTTCACCTAGCATCTTTGGTCCTATTGGATAAATGGTCACCAACATACACCTGGCCCAAATTTCTGAAAGTAATTTTTGATATGAGCCAGCTAAGATTAGAACTATAGAATTGTAAATCTCAGCTTAAAGCTGGCAACAACTGCATCTTCTCCAGTGTGGTAGATGTTCCTGGATGACGGTGATCACTTAACATCAGGTGAGAATTTGATTTCAAAAGCTTAGAAGCTTATACGATTGCATTTATAACAAATAAAAAGGCATTAGTCAAACACTGCTACAAAGTATTTATATATATATATATATATATATATATAAGATATGATTATGATTAAATCAATTCTTACATCTTTGAGCCAATTGAGGTTGAATAGGATTTTAATCTACAGTCAGATCAGCTTACTCGTATAAGATGAAATGAAGTATTTTTTTACACATACACATTCTGCTAAACATATATGTACATACACATATTTATTACATAACTATATTAATTTTTACATATACATTGCCCTGCTAGATTAATCCATAGCTTGTAATAGGGATTTATTGTACCTAACCCCGAGTTTATCTTAGTTACTATATATATAATTCATGTGATTGTGTTTGTGGAAAGAATAGTGCCCAATGTCAGCCTATAACATAAGATTTTAGTAATTCAAAATACATTAATTATTCTAATTTCAATAAGTTGTAATAATAAAAATTTAATAAGTATTCTTACAACACAGCAATCTGTCAACATTATGTTTCATTAACAAAGTTCCTTTGGTCTCAAACATTAGAAGGAATGACCGTTTTGCCAAACACACAGTACAAGTTATATTGAGCAGCTCCTTTGTTTGTCCTAAAGAGAAAAGTCATTTTTGTAAATCTCAACTATCAACCTGAAAAACTTTACTATGCGCTCGGCGGTGAAGGAAAACTCAGTGAGGAAACTTACATGTCTTAAAACATTTTTCTAAGACATGTTAAGTCTGCCAAACCGCCATACTGGGGCCGCGTGGAGGGACTGTCTCTCTTTACAGAGAAGGCCTGTGCCCAGCAGTGTGACATATATAAAAGGCTGTAAGTAACCTGAAAAACGGGTAGATTACTATCACTGTCTACTGTAAAAGGATCATTAAGTCTATTTTAATTTTTGTCACAGTGACATGGAACAAGGATCTTGTGGTCATGTGAACCATATCAGGAGATTCTAAAGTCATGTAATAAGTCTTCCAGGGGCTGTTTGCCCTAGATTTTCCTTGGATAATGAGTTGGAGCTTATCTTATTTGTTATTATGCATATAAAGTAGTATAGATTGCGTTTTTTTGATAGCATTAAGTTTTCATCCACAATATTTTCAGAATTCTTCTGTATATATAATATATAATAATCCACACCGTGACCGTGACGGCGACCTTGACTAGGTTCGGGCATGAGCCCTGATATGGTTTGCGAAGCCGAACTTGCTCTTAAATGCTCGGTTGCAAGTAGCACAATATAGCTGACCGGCGATATTGTAGGTGTAGTTGTAGGAGGACTTGGGGCGAGATTTCCTTTCGCGGCGTTTTGCGTCTAGATCATCGAGACGGTTCTTTTCAACGGCACTTCAATCCTACATGGACGCTCTACAGCAGTCTTGCCGTAGATTTGGTTTGGTTATCAGCATCTCCAAGACCAAGTGCTTAAGCAATTACCTCATGGTGGCGCAACGGACACCTCAGACTTAACTGTTGATGGAAAGCCCTTAACGGTAGTGTCTACTTTTAAGTACCTTGGCAGCCAAATCTTCTGTATACCCACATTTCGAAGACATCTAAGCGCTTCTAATTTATACCTCACCATAATGAAAAAATGTGCTTACTTTTATTATACATTTTACAAAATCTTTCGATGTATTCTGTAGATAGACAGATAAACAATAACTAAAACAACATTTTCAGGATGTTAGTTCTCTGTTTGATTCATTATGGTTGTTATGTATACACTGAAATTAGCGTGGGAATAATAGTTGCTTACTTAATTATAGTTTGATGTTTTGATTTTACAGTAATTGTTTACTGAATGGTTTTAGGAAATTGTTTTTAGAGGGGTAGATCTACTGGAACTTGATCCCATAACCCTGTCATTGAAAAAAAGCAACTGCTAGTGCCATGTGTTAGTGACAGTTGGTCCTACTGAATACCAATTTAGTTTTAAATACTATTGTTAGCGACAGTTGGTCCTACTGAATGCCGATTTAGTTTTAAATATTAAAATCTATAAAGTTGGTGGACTGACTAATATAAAAGTACTTTAGTTTAGTCAACTAAAGTACTTTTATCGGTTGTCGGTAACCAAGGCCGTTTCCGCTTCCGTCTTCGAAAGAGATGCATTTACTACAAATTTAGGATAAAAAGGAGAGGACTCTCTCTGTAGACAATTAGTGTACAGTTTAGAACAAGTGAGTTATGCTGGAGGAAAAGTCCTTTAAAAGTGAATCTCTGAAACAAAGTAAGTCTTTAATAAATTACCTCTAAGGCTCTTGATGTATTGCTGTTAATAATATGATAAAATATAAAATATGTTGTGTACGATGTTAAGCAAGGTAGCTCACATATGCAAAATTCTATTAAAAAAAATATTGGTAGTGCCTCTAACGGCCTCGGTAGTATGTGCGGAAACTATCATGGAGTTACTAATACTCCGAAGAGAGGAGACTACTCTTTGATAAAAACTTGGCAATTAGTACTGTATAGATTTGCAATATATGAGAGACGGTGATCATTGAATGTTAGGCAAATCTTGTTTGTCCTTTCAAAAAATATGCCTCCTTAGATCCTAATTAGATGCAAATTACAGTTCAAGAGCATTATCAGTGACCGTAATTTTAGCATAATAGGAGAATTGTTCATTTTACAAATACCGTTAACATGACAAACATACCATTTGGTATAATTATACCATAGTTTGAATAACTTGCAATTATGTGTTAGAATATTACTATGATGTTTTAAATTTACATATGTTGATATTTACATAATTTTTAGTCACAGTGTTATAGCCATTTAGAGTAAGTGACTGCCAAGTTCTATATTCGATTCATATATTAATATGTATCTATGTGTGATACTCCATGTTATCCTTTTTTTTTGTTAACGGAGAGGAAATCTTCAAAAAGATACCCCGCCTTCTGGGGGGAAGGCGGCGGTTATGTGGGGTTTTTACCCACTAAAACCTCCCCAGTGGCCTTTTCCTCGGTGCATGACGAGGGGCTCCGGGATCTCAAGTGGAACGCACCGGAGCCCCTCTGCACTGTGCTCAAGGAGAGCACGTCCCGGGGGTGGGGAGGTTACTCCCTCCCCCCTGTGCCCTTACAGTGCAAGGCTACACGGGCCAGCCGATGTCGCCTTCTTCCCGGGTCCACCTTAGCGGACGACAAAGGCCCCCTTGTCGCCCAGTGAACCCGAGGCCCTTTTAGTCGCCTTATACGACAGGCAGGGGATACCGTAGTCTTATTCTTGAGAGCCCAGAACTACAGGGCTGTACTCCATGTTATCCTATCATGTCATTGCGCACATCTGTGTGAATTATATCAAAGTCTAGAGTACCCAGCCCGCTTCGCCGGGCTAGATTTTGCTTTATTTTATTTAAACAATAAACTTACATCATTCAATATTTAATTTATGTCTCACAATATATTAAATTATTCATTTTCTCCGTATTCATTCTCTTCTCGAGCTGGTGAAAATGATTACCTACACCGATGTACATGCAATATACTCCATTGTACTTCAATATGGTTCATAATGACATAAATAGACACAATGCATGCCTCAATACAAATTTGGGTAGTAAAACATTAGAATATCAACATAGTGAACAAAAGCTGCAGTTCAAAAAGATGAGTGCTCCGATCGTCACTAAATTTTACAGGATTACACGCAAAGTCAATCTAAAGATTCCCTGAAAATTTCATTGAAATCGGTCCAGCCGTTTCGAAGCCTATAGGAAGAACAAACCCACACACTTTCTCTTTTATATACATAGATTTTATTTTAGATAAAGGGACTTGAGTCGGTGTTTGTTCAATAAACTTGTCTACGTTCGTTTGACTTGGGGAGGTAAGTTGGTGAATGCATTACGAAAAGTGTAATGTGATCGGGCGTAGCAAAGTTAAGAGGGAGATATAAGTTAGTGAAGATAGAGAGTTACGGTTCGTATATTACTGTAGGAAGAGACAAAAGAGAGCATACAAGAGATAGCAGTGCACATTTTCTTTCTATCTTGATTATTTATGTATATATTATACATATATTACGTATATGTATAATTAAATACATAAAGATGGAGCTAAAGAAGTTTTACATCACTCGGTCTAAAGCACTTTAGTTTTTTTTTTTATAAATTATGTGTGTACTTGTTAGAGATGAAACGGATATCCGGTAACTATCCGGTATCCGGTATCCGGTATCCGGTATCCGGTATCCGGTATCCGGTATCCGGTATCCGGTATCCGGCCACACTACTATCCGATTCATCTCTAGTACTTGTCCATATATAAAAAAATAAAAAAAACCTGTATAATAAGTTTGTTATGGAAAAGCGAGATCTTCTGACACTAGAATATTTCTTGCTTACAGGAAGGTCTCGGACAAAATTTGTAAATAGATCGCATGTATGGAAATAATAATTTTTATTTTATTATTATTATATGTACAAGCTGTGATTAGAGCCCACCACCGTTAAATCACAGGACAAATACTCAGTCGCGGAGCTATCACCCATTATTGATATATTTCGATACTATTTGGAGAGCACTTGAAAATATTTCAAGATCGGTTGCGTCAATTTACGAAATATCAATTGTTGCCCAACAAAGTGTTTCGAACAGTGCCGATTTCTAAAGCGATAAAGGAGAAAAAAATCCACCTAGATATCGCTTATCTATGTCTCTGAGAGCGAACAATACCGGTGAAGCTGTTCGGAATATTTTTACAATGTAAATGTGTTGATTAGATTCTGATTTCGTCTCAAAATTATTTGTAAAAATTCTGCAAAAATGTATGTTTTGTTTTACGAAAATTCCCGACCCTTCAAACGCACATGGATAATTAAATCGATTTGAAGCGTCAATAGCCTAATGGTTTAGGGTAAGGTCTGCGAATCGTAAGGTTGTGGTTTCGAATCCACCATTCGACTATTGACGTGAACCATCTTCTAGCACAAGCAAGCACTTAGTTTGAATGGTTGACAAGAATGTTAGTAATATTTATGAAAGAAATATTGCTAGCTGTCTTTCTAAAAAAAACATTTTCATGAAATAATGGCATCGGTACTTTGAGAGCAGAATCGATTCTGTGACAGTTATAAAAAACATTACAACCCAATTATATTTACGAGCAAAAAAAAACCGACTTCAAATAGAATCGCCCACTTTGTATTTCCGAATTATTGTAGGAATTACGAAATAGAATTAATTAGAATCTTACCAAACTCTCATCAAACTACACTATGGTACATCCTTTCCAATGAAAATGAATCATCAAAATCGGTTAGTATGATATTCGAGTAATTCACACATTTGTCCCGCACATAATGCATTTTTGAAATAAGTTTTATGGTTGTCTTATGTATACCATTGTCAGAATTGAACTAAATAATATATTTAATCTTTGATAATTCATCATAATCGATTCACCCGGTCGAAAATTGAGGTTTTTAAAGATAGCTTGTTAACCATTCCAACTAAGCTTAAGCTTGTTGGAATGGTTCACAAGCTGAGCTAGAAAATGGTTCACGTCCAGCTGATGGACTCGGGGGATCACATCACCTGCTTACGGAGGTCGTGAAGGAAGGCGCGTCTTATATTCTGACGCGCATTACCTGGAGGATGGTGAGAGGCTCGGCCTCCCCCGGGACGGGGATGGCACAAGGCGCCCGATTCGCATGCGAAGCCGCGGTTGTGTGCGCGAGCGATCCGCGCTTACGAAAAAAAACGTCAATAGTCGAATGATGGATTCGAACCTAGGAACTTACATATCGCAAGCCATACTCTAAACTATTGACGCTTCTTTTCTATCATCTGTCTATCTTTTGTGCCCCGATTTGTTTGTTGAAACGTGAAATTTCCAATTACCGCCGCGTAAATGGCAAATTTTCCACACCCTTTATTGAGGATCTTATCAAGAAACCGCAGATGTGTTGAACGAGTTGTGAAATTGCTTTTTTATATTTGCCAACTCGCTGCGCCCCCTCGTGTTGTTCACGTTCAAAATCTATTTATTTAAATACATTTAAGCTACTTCAATAAATGGTGTTGATACGGCAACACTAACCCAAGGAGTATTTATTTATGTTTTTTATTAAACAAATCTAGCAATGTTTCTCTTCTTTGCTTTGACGTTAGATCAAGTGCTAATAAAATGTTAAACTAATTGCACTCGGTCATTTATATTGAAATAACCAGTACATATGTTTTTATTATTATGCCGGTAACATCGAAAACTATTATTCATTATTCATCATTATGTAATTCATATATAAACATTATTATTTATATTTCCAAAAACACGATTTACGATTGGTCATCCAGGTATTCCTATATATATGTAAAAAAAATAATAACATTTATTTTTTTGTATGAATTATTATGATTATATATTTAATTTATTTGTAGTATATATATTATATATGTATGCATTTATTATAGTTTTCTTTTATTTATTATTTTTTCACATAGCTTGCACCCGTTACACTGTCTCTATTCTTTTTTTTTTTTTGACGGGGAGGAAATCTTCAGAAAGATACCCCGCCTTCTGGGGAAGGCGACGGTTTTGTGGGGTTCTTACCCACTAAAACTACTATGACGAGGGGCTCCGGGATCTCCAGTGGAACGCACCGGAGCCCCTCTGCACTGTGCTCAAGGAGAGCACGTCCTGGGGAGGGAGGTTACTCCCTCCCCTGTACCAGCGCAGTACTGTAGCGCAAGGCGACACGGGCCAGCCGATGTCGCCTTCTTCCCGGGTCCAATTTGGTGGACGACTCAGGCCCCACCCTTGTCGCCCAGTGAACCCGAAGCCCCTTTTAGTCGCCTTGTACGACAGGCAGGGGATACCGTAGTCTTATTCTTGAGAGCCCAGAACTACAGGGCTGACACTGTCTCTACACTACCCTAAGGTAAACTGGCAAAGAATACCTTCTGGCATTAAGTCCGCCTATTTGTGCCTTTTTTGTATTGTGTGCATAAATAAACATCTTTTGTTTACAAACACTGTACATATTTATTCTAATAAGACGTTGTTGCTATTGTTCTGAACTTCTGTCGACAACACGTACGTACTATATGGAAGCAGCTTGCGCACGACCTTAATTGGCATGATGACCAGACGCCTTGATTGTAACAAATTACATATATATACAATATCGATGGTGAACGAACATACAGTCACTATCATAATTAAGTAAGAGTGGAATGAAATGAGAATGATCTACGCTTGAATATAATGCCGATTCTGTAAGGCCGTTGGCAAACGTTGGGGACACCTATATCCAGATGATGTGGGACCTAATGTTAAGTTTTTTTATGACGAACTACACAGATTGGCCAGAGAAGCTGGCCTTGACTGCTTCGCCGGATTGAGAGGTGGCATAGCTCTTAGGTCGCTTAGCCTGAACCTCTATTGCTAGTAACTCGACACAAGGGTCCCCCCGGTGAGGGGTAACCTCGGCTTGGACGGTTACTATGTTACGCGTAAGCATGCCGATCCGGGGGCGCCCGAGAGGGCCGAACCAAGACTCGGTCGGTTTCACGGATAATTAATGTTAAGTGGACAAGCTGTCCTGGTTGGTGAAACGCACTGGCTTAGTGATTATATTACATGATTCATTTTTATTGAAAAGAATGTACTCTACGACTAGTTTGATTAATGGTCGGTTAGGTTCCGATTGATTTTGTAATATTCCTACGATAATTCGGAAATACAACAAGGGCGTCGTAAACGCGCGTAATAGCGGTTAACGTTTGATTTGTAGTCGTTGTTTTATTTTTACTTGTTAAAGTTACAGCCTTTATATATATAATATATATGTTCCACTGCTGGGCACAGGCCTTCTCTGTAAAGAGAGTATAAGGGCCTAGTCCACCACGCGGCCCTAGTGCGGATTGGTAGACTTCACATACCTTAGAAATTTTTTCTAAGACATGTAGGTTTCCTCACGATGTTTTCCTTCACCGCCGAGCGCGTGGTTAATCAGCACATAAAATTGCAACAGCAAATTTATTGGTGCCGGCACCGGGGATCGAACTCGGGTTGCTAGCGTACTATGCAACAAGAGCCAACCGCCTGGACACTGAGCTACCACGGCTCTTGCTTTTTTTACTTGTAAATATACTTATTTCTAAAGTATCGATGTATGTTACGAATTTCTCGTCTATAATCTATTTCTTCTAGCACATTCGTGTCGTTGTTAGGAAGTACTTACCTAATATTAGATTGTCATAAACATTCCAACATACGTTTTTATGGTAAGGAGTTATAAATAGAACAGTTGGTCCACTATAGTTTTGCGATGACGGCAACACTCGAATATTTGGTAAAGATTAGCTTATAGCATATAATATATTATTTAGTGTTATCTACAAATTTTACTTGTTAAATGTGTGCTCGAGTATAGAACACAGAGGGTAGGCCCATCGTTCGTAGTCACATATGGAAACTTATAAGCTTGGTGAAAAGCGAACAACGAAAGCTGTATGTGCTTGTATCTGTCTTAACCCTAACGGGGTATATACAAGGATGTGAGAGCTTTTTATTATATATTTATTTTTTAACTAAACGCCATTGCACCGAATCTGTCGTCTAACCAAATCTATTACAGTCATATCAAATATTGTTCCAACAAACTCACACGATGTACCGTAGTAATAAAGTAAATTTTACGAGTATTTCCTGTTGCCAGCCAACAGGAAATACAGTATGGACGCACTCGTTCTGTTGTTTCGACATTCGAATTTTAGTAGTTTTTAGTTCACCGGCGCCACTATGACGCATGATTGACGTTCCAGTGGTACGCCATCGGTACCACAGAAACGTCAATCGGTTCCACACTGCCCAGTCAACAGGATATAAAATTTACTTTACGATCGCAAAACCTATAACAGCTTGCGGCAGGCTGCGGGCCTTTTCTGTCGCGACGCGAGTCCTGAAGGGTTTTTTTTTTTTTACGTGTGTAACAAAATGCAGATGCACACCCCGAAGCCATAAGGGCCGGCGACGGCGGTAGTGTCGGGCTCCAACCGACTAAAATCTTCACACGGTATTATCCCATACGACCATGTATGTGGGGGTCACGGGATAACATCCCACAGTTCTTCCGCAACCCCGGCCGTGCCCGTACTCCGGGCCTACCTAGGAGGGTGAGAAGCACCCCTGAGACAATTACTACAATGCGGCGCGTCGAATACAAACGCGCCGCCGGTCCTGAAGGCGTAGGCTGAAAACCAGCACTGTGTGACATTATGTCACGCAGTACACGCTGAGCCTATTGCCTATAGGTAGACTATAGATTTTTTTTATTTTATTCCTTGTTTTTTTTCTCTCACTTAATAATTTTTTGTGTCTTATTATTTATGTTACGTATTTTTTTCCAAGGATGGTAATAAATGAGCTTTATTATTAATTATTATTATTAAAATTACCTAGTATGGACCACTCTCATGCCAATGAACGTTCATTTTACACAATTGGTTTACGAGACGGATTTTTCGCTACTTATAATACGATCTAATGGTTGGGAAGTCGAAATTAAAACGACCTGTACTACAATACTGAGTATTTAGTAAAAATGAGTTTCTATATTAACGACTGCGTACGAAAATATTCGCATCTCAGAAATATGTTGCCGGTGGACGGTGACAGGTGTAACCTTTGTCTATCTCGGCTAAGTTAAAAGGACGTGACAGCTTAGCTAGATTTAATTAACAATCTTTAATACCATAAAACAAGTAAAAATAAACGTGTAAATATAAATGAATCTCTCTCGATGCTTAAAACAACATTGTCTAGTAAATAACAACTTTAATTTAGACATGATCAAATAAAAAATCGTAGATTCATATCTCATTTATCTCAAGTGCCATGCCCCAATGTCATCAGGAGTTGTGATGCACTCGATAAGGATCGGTTACTGACAGATAACGAGATCACAAATCGACATTCATTTTGCATACGTGTTACACTCTCAGCTTCCAGACATGCTGATAAATAAAGGGCACTGAAGAAATCACCGTGATAAGGCATGTCATCCTTACTTGCTTTAAAGGGTGACGTTTGAAACTGCTACGTAATAGATTCGTCAATATACATCGGTAGGCAGAAAAGTTCCAAGTCACTAGACCAGCTACAATACAATTGTCATTATGGCTAACACTATCGACTATTCACTCCTTAGATGTTAGTAGCGTTGGAGTTTCTTCGGCCACTTCTTCTCCCAGCGCTAACGTTTCCCGAAGTGGCACTCAAAGTTTAGCTTTTGAATGTCCCTTAGAGTCGTGGTTCGTCGCTCTCGGGCGCCCTCGGATGAGAATGCTTATGTGTAACATAGTAACCGTCCAAGCCGAGGTAACCCCTCACCGGTCGACCCCTTGTGTCGAGTTATCAGCGATAAAGGCTCAAGCTAAGCTCTCAATCCGGTGAAGGAGTCAAGACCACCTTCTCTGGCCAATATGTGTAGTTTGTGATTAAAAAAAAACTATCGACTAAGACCATTTTGTACATAATTGGTTTAGCAGACTCGGGGCCCTAGACACTAACATTCCTTAAGTGACTATGACAGCCGACGAACTAAATTTAAATTTACAATTACCTACAATTGTATAATTATAATTGCTGTATAATTTATAATTATCTACAATTGGCATTATGGCAGATATCGTTATCTACAAATTTTTTAATGATCTATGGTTAGTCCAACTTTATAATTTTAATTGTTATTGATTATTTCATTGATATATATTTGTTAAGTGTCATTTTTTTTAAAGAACGCTAGTAATATTTCTTTTTCTTTCAGAAATATTTTATTTTATATATGTTAGGAAAACTTACAGCTAGAAGAGACACAAGATAAATAAATTAATCATGGAAATGGCCAATTAAAAGTTTTCGCAAATAGAATAGGATGTACAATTAAAGATATAAAAATTAAACAATAGAAAGAGCAACAATTCAACAAAAAAGAATCAAATAACAATAGAAGACATTAAAAAAGTAAATAAATAAATAGATAATGACAAAGAACCTTAACTCTATAATTATTTAGTAAATATAAACAACCTAAAATATCAGCTTATTTTGATAAATAAATAAAAAAGGAATCAAATAACAATAGAAGACATCAAAATAGTAAATAAATAAATAAATTAATAAATTAATAAATAGATAATGACAAAGAACCTTAACTCTATAATTATTTAGTATACAAATATAAACAACCTAATATATCAGCTTATTTTGATAAATAAATAAAAAAGGAATCAAATAACAATAGAAGACATCAAAATAGTAAATAAATAAATTAATAAATTAATAAATAGATAATGACAAAGAACCTTAACTCTATAATTATTTATAATTCAAATATAAACAATCTAAAATATCAGCTTATTTTGAATAAATAAAAAAATGTTTACACATCCTTTTCTTTAGGCAACCTACAGTTGTATTAAAAATGTCGATATCAACCTCCCTAGAAGTTTCATTATCGAAACGACAAGTTCTCTGCAAGTATGAGTTTTGTCCATACACAGTTCTGATCATAGAAACATGCAAAAGTTTGTATCTGCGCAGATTTACACATGGTACACGCAGTCCAATTTTGTTCAATAGTTCAGGAGTGTTGGTTGAGCCGTTCAGAATCTGGATGAAAACTATATATAGAAATATATCTAACATTCCAACTAAGCTTAAGCTTGTGCTAGGAGATGGTTCACGTCAATAGTCGAATGGTGGATTCGAACCTACGACCTTGCGATTCGCAGACCGTACCTTAAGTCATTACGCTATTGATTCATTATGTACGATTTAACTAATAATTGAAACATTATTCGAGTGTCAGTGGTAAGCCATTTGAAAATATAACGGCGTATTACCAAAATTAGTAAAAATCTACAACTAGGATGTCATTGAACATTCATGTGTCACAACACTTTTATTATAGCTGACATGAATCTAATCGTGTACTTGATTTATGCTAAGTATTAATTTGAGTAAGTTCAAAAGCAGAGATGTGCTTAATGTTATACGGAATGTTATCAAGTTTTTTTTCTTTTTTGGGACTGCGTGTTTCGTGCCTGTACGCCTACTTTTTTTTTTAATAAACCACGCTCCGACAGTGCCTATTTATAAATCATTTCCAAAAACTTAAAAAAAAGTTCACAACGTTCCTTCATCACAAATAATGGAGGTAAAAAATTTATTTAAATTTAGAACCGTCTTACCTGCATATAACAACAACAGTTAATGTTTAACGATACCGGTTAAACTACAACTTTTTAACTTATATGCCTTACATATGAAATTGTCGTACTGGCCATTTTGATTTCAAATATAGGAGATAACTTTGGTTAGGAATTCCAATTTCAAATGTATACAGTTATTTACTCATGCATTTGTGTGTGAAAACCGTAATCTATATATTTTTTCCATCTTTCGTTTTTTCTTTGCGTCACACTCGAGTTCCGCCGTGGCGCCACCAGTGCTGCAGAAACGGTTCGGATTAATGATGTGTGTAGATAACGGTGGTGTCGCAAAGTTCTAAATTAGAAGAGCTTCAATTGGAATATATAAGACATCCTACTCTTTGGACATATCTCCAATAGATTACCATTTTTTTCGAAATATGGATAACTTCTTGCATGGAAAAAAATTCAACTCCGATAGGGCAGTCCAAAGCGTCTTCGAAGATTTTATTGATTTCAGTCCGTATGTTTTTTTTAGTAAAGGGATCAATGAAGTATCTATATAGCAATGGTACACTTACTTTGATTAAATAGATGTATTATATTTTGGAAAAAAGTGACTTGAGTTGAGAGAAAAAAGCGAAGAGAGTAACCTCTCTCTTACACGCCGATTTCATATGTTAAGACCTAATGCTGTAATTGAAATTGAACATATATATATTGTTTTATCAGTTCGTCGGTCTGACCGTTTATCAATACGTGAGCACCCGCACCTACTGATAACGCGGAGATGAAGATAATGAACCATATGCCATTGACATAGAGATGACCGATTACTTCTCTCGTGACAGCTCAACGATTCTCTGTTTGTTAGTTCTTTTTATTTATAAATATACTTAACGGATACAAAAATAAACTAACAACTGTTTATTTTGTGTATTTTTATAAAGACGAGCTAGGAGATGCTTTACGTCCATAATCATCCTGGGGGAGGGGTTAACCTCCCCCAAACCAAAAAAAGGATTGGCAACCTATAGCTCGGGAGGCACACGCGGTTTTTTGAATGTGAAGCTGCGGCTAAATTATATTGTTTGCAAGAAAAAAAAAATCATATTGAAATTTTATAAACTGTCTACCTCTGGGTATACCGCCAGTGTGTATATTTCCGTATTGAAAATCAATATTATTTCTTTACAGTCAACTGTCGTTATCTAGTCATTATCGAGTAAACATAATGATTAATAGATTGTCGATAAAATCACAACACTATTTGTATTTTTATAACGTATAATCTTTGGATTAAAGCTATTAAAAGTTGATTCAATCATTTGATAATAGCAATAGACGATATCATGACATGATGTTATTGAAACATGCCTGATAGAATATTTATAATCTTTCATATCCTATTTTGAACCAACTATAAAAACTGAGGAGGTTCTCAATTCGTGTAACTTTCGACTGGGTGAACCTGGGTTATATATGTCCCAATGCCATAGGCCAAGAGAGTATAAGGAATTTGTCCGCTACGCGGCCCTAGTGCAGACTGGCAGACTACACATGTCCTAGAAAAATCTTTCTAGGACATGTAGGTTTCCTCACGATGTTTTCCTTCACCACCAAGCGCGTGGTTAAATTAGCACAACAATTTTTTTTGTGCCAGCGATCAAATTCGGGTTGCTAGCGTACTATGCAACGAGAGGCGACCGTCCGGACACTGAACTACCACGGCTCATTAATAATAAAAAATATACATATTTCAAGTGTTACCAGAAATCGTAAATACGTGAATATTTTCGGAAATAGGTTACATAATTTTAAAACATACATATAATAAGCATTTTATAGTATATAGTTAAAGATAAAGTATTCTGCTTTTTTTCTGTTTTTTATTATATTTCTGGCTGGTTTTTATTTTACGGTCATTTTAAGGCTGTTGTTTAAACCTGTAACTTACACGGTAACACTTGTTTTTGTTTTTTTTAAATCTTTGCATTTTTTTTAAATTGTAATAGTGTTTACTTTGTTGGTGTGTCAGTCAAGGTATTAGGACATTGTAATAGCAGCTATCAAAACAACCATTGCTCGCGAGATAGTGGTATAAAATCGCATTGGTATAAATTTTGAAATTGATTTAAATAACTCGTAGTATTGTACATAATCGCAAAGTTTTTGACAATGTTTTTTTAATTGTTTAATTTTAATTTTGTTTCTAACAGCCGGTGCGGCAACACTGAGGATCCTGCTAAGCTTCGCGGTGGGCGGTCTCCTGGGCGACGTGTTCCTCCATCTACTACCAGAAGCGTGGCAGCATG
Organism: Meandrusa payeni; assembly: GCA_029286785.1. NCBI lineage: Eukaryota > Metazoa > Arthropoda > Insecta > Lepidoptera > Papilionidae > Meandrusa > Meandrusa payeni. The sequence continues at coordinate 2,082,719 of JAGSMX010000023.1, forward strand.
ATCTCGCCAATACTAAAGGTACACAAAAAAAATCAAATCAAATTTGTTTTAACTTTAATCAGACTCATTTCACACGTAAATTGAGAACTCATTATTGGCGCATTCGTGTTACAACATTGGCACAATAGAAAAAAACTAAGGTAGCTGGGCGTGACCAACGTGTAAGACTAACACGACACACAGTGCCGCCAACATAACATTAAATAACAGGAGACACGAGCGCGATTACTTTATATACATACATATACGTCCTCACATTACTTAGAACTCATAATAAGTAAAATTTTTATTTCAAACCAAAAATTCATGTACAAACCAGTTCGATAATAATCCTAGAAACAGCTACACAAACATCGTCTAGCTTTTTCTAGGTTTAAAAACTTTATTTTGAAAATTTTCTAACACATCTATAGTCCATGACAATTTAACTAACCATTTTTTTTCCTTTTCACGGACCTTTTCGGAGGGATGTGTGGGAATCGATCTGGGCGAAATTTAACTAACGATAAAGTAATGTAGTTACAAAAGCACATAACTAAACTTTCACTAACTATCTAATTAAATTATAATTTACATTACCTAATCAATAACCTCTTTTTTAGAAGTCGGTTAATTATGTACTAGTCTATATGCTATTACAGACTATAAACTATCTCATCCGTATTCAACCTTTTTTTTCTATAGGGGCCACAAACCCGTTTCAGTCACGGTGTCGCTAGCAAAAGTTATTTAGGTTTTGATTAAAACGTAATTCCAAGTTCACAGTGTACTTACTATAATAATGAAAAAAGATGTTTTGATAAGATTTTTGATACTGTGAACACTTATTGAAAAATTTATCAATGTCTGACTAGTCGCTGTTTGTAAATTTGTAACTCCAGATAGGCTAATATCAAAGGCCTGCCGGACCGCAGGTTGTGTAAAGCCGATCTATCTCTATACCAAATTTCATCCCAATCCGTTCAGTCGTGATGAACTGAATTTTCACATTTATAATATTCATTCAATCAATCAGCCCGTATCTTCCCACTGCTGGGTATAGGTCTCCCTTTCACGCCATTCACTTCGGTCCTGTGCTGCCCGAAATCATTGCCCTGACGATGTCATCCGTCCTGCCTGGTGGTCTGCCCACAGATTGGCGTCCCTGTCTTGGCCGTCACTCGATTACTGCTTTGGTCCAACGACCGTCTTCGTCCTAATATTATTTATAATATAAATAATAAAAATAAAATAGCCTTTATTGGCTTCAAGTTTCTTTACAATAATAAAGTAAAAACGTTTTGCCTACTTACTAAACTAAATTAATTTTTTAATTCTAAGTTTTAATACTAAATTTGAATACTCGGCAATTAGTTGTGGAGGGCTTGTCTATCGACAAAGGCGTCCTCTAAAAATTTCCACTAATGTCTGTCTTTTGCAACGCGGCTCCACAGCGGCCACGACCACGACCCTCTAAAGATTTATAATATAAGTGAGATTAAATGTCACATTATATACAGTTGCATCATCCGCTCCAGGTGCAACCCTGATGGTGGCCACGATCCTCAGACATGAGGGACCGACACTAGAGAGAGATTACAGTTTTTATTATTTAAAAAAAAACAGTTACAGTTAGTCTTCGTGAAAATTGCGTTTGTACAACTGAATAAATAGATAATTTGCGTAATACTATCATTAACCCGTGCTTACCCTTGAATTTCACCTGTATTTACAAGATATACAGGTGACAAAAATAGGAGAACCAAGGGTCTGAAAACTATTGAAGGTCACCACTTAATTCTTAAATTCAGCAAAGAAAGAAAGACGTTGTTCAGTCTGAAGCGTAATAGCCTGATGGTTTAGGGTGCGGTCTGTGAACCGATTCGAATCCACCACCCGATGATTGCGGTAAGGAACTCGACACAATGGTCCCCCCGGTGAGGTTCCGATCCGAATCACGACTCGGTCGATAATTATTTTAATTATTAGACTATATAGGATAATCTAAGCTAAACTAACTTATATGCCACTTCGTGAAGCCTTGGCACTGGGAGAAGAAACTTCAGAAACGCCGCTAGTCCTATTCAAGGGTTGGGCACGTGGTCAACACAAGTTTAAGCTTAGATGGGATGGTTAATTTTAGTGAAATTGTAACAAAATGTGCTACGTAAAAATTACTCGCTCATTCAAATTTTTAATTTGAAATGGAAATTATAAAATATTTTATTACTTCTTGGTACATGTGTGTATACAAATACACTAATACATACGTAACTCCATTGTCAAGTGCAATACACACATTGACCTTACCTATTAGCATTGCACACATGTAAACAACGTTGAGGTTTTGTGTCGCAAGCTTATCGCTTCTTTATAATTACCAATAGTAATAAAATTGTATACAACTCTTTTCTCTATATAAATAAAGTTCAAAATTGAATGGGAATAGTTTTGCCATAAAATTCAATTTCCCAGTAACAAAGCAATTTGAACAAAACAAACTTTATGTTAGATGAAATAGAGTTGTTTTTCCAGCGAATGGTGAATGAATCATAAAGACTGCCACCGGGTGCGTGGTTGCGTAGGTTTTGTGTTTCAAGCTGTACAAAACGTCATGAGGATATAAGCGACGTAAACAAAGAAATGTGTTACCGGAATTATTTGTTTACATAAATAAATCATATAAATTGGACATTTCCTAATCGAGCGGGAAAAGTTAATGCAATATAATTATATATGAATAAGATAGAGTAGATAATGCTATCTCTGTTTTGTCAAGAACTTTTTTTTTCACTAATAAAAACTAATTTTTACGCACTAAAACCTCAAAGGTAGATAACCTTTGAGGTTCTCTCTCCACTCTACTTCGTGACTTTGACGACAGGCAGGGGATATCGTAACCTAATTCTAGAAGCCCAAGCTTTGTGACGAACCTACCCAAATTGGCGTCAGAAGGTGACTGTAAATGTCACCGGGTTTGAGAGGCCGCAGAGCTTTTAGCTCGCTAAGCCTGAACCACTATTGGTAGTTACAATAGAGGTTCACGCTTAGCGACCCTCCCTTGCCGCCTCTCAAATCAACACAGACATTAAAACAGTATAGGGCAGTTTCACGAGCTGATCTGTATAGATTCATTATAAAGATAAAAGAGTTGATAGAGATTCGAGATCGATTAGTCTTCAACCGACTTCAAAAAAGGGGGAGGTTCTCAATTGGCGCCGTCAACTTTTTTTTTAAAAAAAAAGAAAGCTAGCATTATTTCCTTTTTTTTTCAGGAAATATTACTAAGATTCTTGTTAACCATTCCAACTAAACTTAAGCTTGTGCTAGGAGATGTTTCACGTCAATAGTCGAATGGTGGATTCGAACCTGCCACCTTACGATTGGCAGACCGTACCGTAAACCATTCTCAGGTTCATCACGCTTCATCACAACAATCAGTGAAGTCTTTGTTTTATAAAAAAAATGCATTTTAAATTTGATAATTTAATGGAACAACATTTAACCTCACACGTCTATTTAACCTAAGCCGAGTAGACAGACACAGCTTTCGTTATACACTTTTCGCCAAGGTGATGTGAGGGACAGGAGGTGATCTCATCACCACACACAGGGCACACATTTTTAACGAGTGATTTTTTGTACTTAACAGCATTGGCGTTTAATTGTGATACCCTAACAATAAAATAAAGACTACAGTGGTACCTTGATATACGAGTGTTGGAGGTACGAGCCGCCAGACGTGCCATATATTAGTCTGAGATGAGAGCAAGATTTGAGGTACAAGGAATCGTTTCTGCCCACCCCACCTCAGACAAGATTCAATCAATCCTCAATCTTTGTGCTTGTTTCCCTAAAAAATATAATAGGCTCCCGTTTTTGCTTTTTGTAGATGTATAAAACATTTGTGGCAATGGCATTTCAATGGGAAAGAAATAAACTCATATGTCGAGCTACAACTGTCTATTTAAATATGAAATAAGACTTAGTCCAAGTAGCTCTCGGGATTGCTCAATTTATTTCAACAAAATGCCATTATCATATCGACGCTGGAAAGCAAAAACGTAGTAAGTGACACAAATGGCTATTTTCACTTTTTTACGTCGTTGGAATCAGAAAAAAAAGAAGCGTCGAATGATATCTGAGTTGTAACATTTAGATGAAAAATTGCGAAAATTTTGCGATTTTCAACATTGATACTTCTCTTTTATTTTTTGTACCGTAAAACGATTTTGTTGTAGGAAAACTCTAGCTTAATGCCGTGGTACTCTACTTATTCAGCAAAAAATAATAAATATTGTGTCCTAATACGACAGCTCTAGGTCCAACAAACACGAAAGTTATAATTTTAAATAGTTAAGTTATAATTTATAATTTAATTAAATTTTTAAAAGTTATAAATTTAATAAAATTACAATGGGAATGAAATGAATTCGACGTACAAGGTACCACAGTATATTTAAATATGAAATGAGACATATAGTAGCCCTCGGGATTGCTCAATCTATTTCAACATGACGCCATTATCGTCTATAAAACTGTCACAAAACAATTGACGAGACGAGTTTAATTGAGTCCGTTATCTAATGTTATTGTTTGTGCAGTTATCGAGAGCGCTTGTCCGTGTGTTTGTCATCGAACATACACTGGGATGACACAGTTAGGTATTGTTCTATAATTCTAATGGGATTCCCGGGGTTGGAATGATACTACTAAATGGTCTGACACGTACGTGTCCGGGTCCGGTCTACTACCGCGATCTGGTCTCCTCGATTCCTCAAGTTCAGGGAATTTGCTCACGCTTGGCACAAAAGAAGGACCCGCTAAAAAAGTCGTCTGGCGCCGTCCAGCGAGCCGTAGTGACGTTTTTTTTTTTTATGACGAACTACACAGATTGACCAGAGAAGCTGGCCTTGACTGCTTCACCGGATTGAGAGGTGGCATAGCTCTTAGGTCGCTTAGCCTGAACCTCTCCGTAGTGACGTATCGTTGAGCCCCTTAAGGGGGAGAGCTCCGAATGGTGGACAGGTCTAGACAAAGAATTTGTATGGAGTCAAGAAGGTGCGTGTTGGGCCACACGGCCAGACCACGCGTACCCTCCCGCGTTTCGGGCCATATAACCGCGAGGTTGGTGGGACCATGGGAGGTGGAATGATCGTGTTATCTATAGAAATAAATTAAATTGCAGTGTCTGTTTGTAATGTTAAAATAAATGCTTTTTTTACTATATGTATATGAATGTCTGTCTTTCCTTCCGACTGCAATGTGGGTATTGTCAAGTGTAGAATGAATAGGCATTTACTAAGTTAGTGCGCCTTACCATCCAGGACTGCATTTCCACTTAACATCAGATGGGATCGTAGTCAAGCATTTGCTTAGAAAGTATAAAAAAATGTAAATACTGTACATACACCAGCATAATTTTTGTCTGTCTGTTACGGCTTCATACCCCAGCAACAATGCTTCCCGAAATGGTATTTGAAGTAGTTAGCTGTTTGAATATTTTGATTGTTTTGCGATAAAAGCTACCGTCCGAGACGTGATTCAGCCCTTTCGGTCATACACATTAAAAATAACTGACAATCTATTTTTTTTCAAATCGGTTAAAAAAATGTATTTAAGACTAATTTGAAAACGACTCGCTTTGTTTAATTCGGTTCAAAATAATAATAATAATTTTATTTTTAAGCAACAGAGACTAATTGGTTGGTATAGTTTTTATTAATAAAATAGTTACCTCACCGGGGAGACCCTTGTGTCGAATTACTAGCGATAGAGGTTCAGGCCAAGCGACCTAAGAGCTAAGCCACCTCTCAATACAGTGAAGCAGTCAAGGCCAGCTTCTTTGGCCTATCTGTAGTTCGTCAAAAAAAATGTATTAAAAAGTGGTTTATATTATAATAATAATAATTTTATTTTTAAGCAACAGAGACTAATTGGTTGGTATAGTTTTTATTAATAAAATAGTTACCTCACCGGGGAGAATCTTGTGTCGAATTACTAGCGATAGAGGTTCAGGCTAAGCGACCTAAGAGCTAAGCCACCTCTCAATACAGTGAAGCAGTCAAGGCCAGCTTCTTTGGCCTATCTGTAGTTCGTCAAAAAAATGTATTTAAGACCAATTTGAAAACGACCTGCTTTGTTTAATTCGGTTCAAAATAATAATAATAATTTTATTTTTAAGCAACAGAGACTAATTGGTTGGTATAGTTTTTATTAATAAAATAGTTACCTCACCGGGGAGAATCTTGTGTCGAATTACTAGCGATAGAGGTTCAGGCTAAGCGACCTAAGAGCTAAGCCACCTCTCAATACAGTGAAGCAGTCAAGGCCAGCTTCTTTGGCCTATGTGTAAATGTATTAAAAGTGGTTATTTTATTGGTTTATATTATAATAATAATAATTTTATTTTTAAGCAACAGAGACTAATTGGTTGGTCCCATATAGTTTTTATTAATAAAATATATATATATATATATATATATAAGTGTATAGTGTATATATACGATTATATAAATATAATATTTATCTGTTTCTTTATTGTACTCGTTCTTTTCTGTACTCAATTTCTCCATTTATTTTCAAGAATCATAAATCACAAAATATAAGTAAATAATTTATATATATATTATTATCATATATTGATATATATGATAATAATATATATATATTATTATCATATATTAATCATCTATTGAATATTTCTTAATTAGTTTTATTGTTATTTATCAAGGAACTGAGACTAATTGGTTGGTCCCATATAGTTTTTATTAATAAAATAGTTACCTCACCGGGGAGAATCTTGTGTCGAATTACTAGCGATAGAGGTTCAGGCTAAGCGACCTAAGAGCTATGCCACCTCTCAATCCGGTGAAGCAATCAAGGCCAGCTTCTCTGGCCAATGTGTAGTTCGTCAAAAAAAAATGTATTAAAAAGTGGTTATTTTATTGGTTTATATTATAATAATAATAAAGCTCATTTATTACCATCCTTATCCTTTGAAGAAAAAAAATACATAACAAAGAATAAAATAAAAAAATAAAATCTTTTATAAGGAATGGCAAAAGGCATTAGGCCCAGCGTGTACTGCGTGACATAATGTCACACAGTGCTGGTTTTCAGCCTACCCCTTCGGAGCTCGCGCGCCGCGTCAGAACAGGCCCGCAGCCTGCAGCAAGCTGTGTTAGGTTTTGTGATCGTTCTGTTGTTTCTACAGTAGGAATTTTTTGTACGTTGTTTTAAAGCCAGTGTCTGATACAACATCAACGTTAATATCATTATATATCCACCTTTTTGGCACTTATATCCTTCTGTTACAGAAGGTGAACACGTGTCAATGAAGTGTGGACTCTGGTGTCTATTCGGTATGCTGGTTTTCATTGTGGTGGAGAAACTATTCGCCGCTGCGGAGGCGCGTGACGAGGAAGACGGGGCGAAACCTAACGGCCCCATCAAGCAGATAGAGATAGAAGAAATAGAGAAGTTGCTGGTAGCGGAGAGAAAGAGTAGGGGGAAGGAGAACGGAGAGGGCATCTGCGGGGGCAACGGGACCGTGTCGGCGAGGGAGCTCTACGACACTTGTGTGTTTAATAATAACACTAAAGGTAGGTAGTCGTTTTAATACAACGTATTATAAGTACGGTAGTCGGAAAAGGTTGATACTGTAAGTATCAACCACCAGCTTTCATATCAATTCACCCAGTCGAAAGTTAAGAGGTAAAAAACATTAAAAAAAGAACGAAAGACAGAATTGAGAACGTCCTTCTTTTTTGAAGTCGGTTGAAAATCGCTACAATGAACGACGCGGTTTAAAGCCACAGTTTTAGCTCCTGTCGCCGATGAGACGTAATTAACTCGTTGTTAAGTTCACCTTATACAGTTGCTCCCTCTACCAGTTCCAGGCGAAGGTGGTTGCTGTAGCGCAGTGTCGAACTCAAACGGCGTAGTGAAATGCAAGGGCAGTAACCGCTGGATGGGCCGGTGCCTGCTGCGGGAGGCGCGCGACAAAGCCCAGCAAGTCAGCAAGGAGAAGAGCGAAAAGAAGGATGTGAGTGGCTTTTTTTACTAGCGATGCGCCCCGGCTACGCACGGGTAACACTAAATATCATAAATATAAAACAATAGAATATCACCATAGTATATAAAAGCTGTATTTGACAGTTCAAGAAGACGAGTACTCTGATCGTCAACAAACCTTACAGGATTACTCGCCAGGTCAGTCTGAAGATTCCCTGAAAGTTTCATTGAAATCGGTCCAGCCGTTTCGGAGTATATATGTAACACACTTTTTCTTATATATATAGATTTTTATATTTATCTTATTTTACTGTTTTTTTCTCTAAGGTTGCACCTTTGACTTTGTTCCTACACAACCCTAAGGTAGACTGGCAGAGAATGCCTTCTGGCATTAAGTCCGCCATTTATTATGTTCAAATAAAGATTAGATAAATTAGTCAAAGAAGCTTACTGCTTTACCATATTGAGAGGTGGCATAGCTCTTAGTTCGCTTAGCCTGAACGTTCGTTACATTAATTTGGTACCTCGAAAACAAAAGCGCGCATAATATCGTTTAATGTTTAACCGTAGATAATTTTTGCATTCGTAAACATGTCTATGTATACATTCCAGGTAGCAGGATATCTGAACTTGATGGCTAATTCCATAGACAACTTCACGCATGGCCTGGCGGTGGGCGGTTCTTTCTTGGTTGGCTTCAGGGTCGGGCTGTTGACTACATTCGCTATACTTGGTGAGCAATTATGAATTATGAGCGTTATTAACTGACTTCAAAAAACAAAGAGGTACCCTTAATTTTATATCACTCATGTGATCCGATTTTTGGAATAAAGTTCCTTATAACGCATTGCGCAGGGGTACCGTCGGCGTCGTCGGGACTTCTCTGAGTGCCGGAGAAGTCCCCTTTGAGGATAAAGTCCGGTCTTTGCCGGGACCAGCCGGTCCGTGGGGTGTCCTGTCGCTGACAGATCCGGGGCAACCCGCTCATAACGGCTGATGGCATTCGCGGAAGGTTTAGTGGGTATGGGCTGTCCAGGCCGAGTCCCACATCCCTCAGGCCCACCCAGGGTACCGGAGGATGGTCTATAAAAGATTCCATCGCGTTAACAAAAAAGGGTATCGTAACCGACAAAACAAACGTAACGTTAAAATAAATGCGTAGAAATTTTAGTGTCGTCTGGTTTAGATAGATGGCGCTATTATTAATGGTATTTTTTTTCTAGTTTATTCATATTTAATCTATAATTAGATAGTTGAATAATTAAAATATTAATTATTACTAAACTAATCTAAAGCTGATAAATCCTTACTAACTACACTGATTCTAATCTTCTAAATTTGCAAGCAGACAGTGAGAAACAAGTCAACATCGTTTCTTTTAGTTCAATTATTTTAAACATGTATACACGAATAATTATTTTCTTTACACCTCGAACAGAATTTGAAATTAATATTATAATAATTAGGAACTTTGTTCCTATCTGTCCCACGACACAACAACGCCAGTACTCCACACCGTAAAAGTGGAAGGAGAAAGAGAACTTCGTAATATAACTATGATACTCGGGAAATCAAAGCATCCGCGCATTGTATCCGTCACGGATGGTAAGACGTTACATTATATTTCAACACGTGTTTAAACGTACATCGAACATCGAAAACGTCAACGTTTCATGTTACAGTCCACGAGATACCTCACGAAGTTGGTGACTTCGCGATCCTGCTGAAGAGCGGCTTTTCACGTTGGGAAGCTGCGAAAGCGCAATTGGTGAGTGTTGTCGGTTTTCAAACGACTTCAAAAGCAGGAGGTACTCAATTCGTCTGTATGCTTATTTTATATTTGTTACCTCCTAACTTTCGACTGGGTAAATCGATTTTTTTTTAATTTGAAACCTGGTTCCAATTTTGACTGGGACTTTAATGGGATGCATGAGAAATCCATATAAGTTTAAAATATTCATTAAGTATGCACGCCAGAAATTGTATACAAAATATATTTTTTTCACAAATATTCTAAACATTCCTGTTAACCATTTCAAATAAGCTGAAGCTTGTGTTAGGAGATGGTTCACGTCAATAGTCGAATAATGAATTCGAACCTACGACCTTACGATTCGCAGACCGTGCCCCAAATTATTAGGCTATTGCCGCCTTATTATTTAATAAGTGTCATATTGATTGCAGGCTACAGCATCAGCCGGTCTGATTGGAGCCATGACAGCTGTAGTCTTCAGCGGAGCGAGCAATGCTATAGGTAATTTACATGATATATTTTCGATTGTGTAAACCAGTATGTGTCAAAGAACGTTCGTCTATGTGGTAACAGGTAAAATAAAAAAGAAATTACGACGTAAGAGCTATGCCACCTCTTTATCCGCTGAAACGACAGCTTTTGACTTTGTATAAAGCACAGATCCGGCCATGTGTGGAGTACTGTTGTCATATCTGGGCAGGTGCAGCCAAATACCAACTCGCGGCACTGGATTCCATGGAGAGGCGGGCCAAAAGTTGATAGGTGACCAAGATCTACACCTAGATAGTCTTGAGCACAGGCGCAAGGTGGCCAGCCTTTCGGTGTTTTACAGATTACTCTTTGGAGAGTGTGCACAGGAATTACACGAGTTAATTCCTCCATCCCCATTCTACCTTCGGACGTTTAGACACTCGGCGGGTCTCCACCCTTTTTTAGTCGATGTTCCGCGCGTCCGAACGAAGCGATTTGAGTCATTGTTCATCGTGCGGACAGCAAAGGAGTGGAATAAGTTGCCGGCGTCAGTCTTTCCGTCCAAGTACGACGTGGGAAGCCTTCGAGAGTAGAGTGAATAGGCACTTACTAAAGTAGCACCAGGTGGGATCATGGTCAAGCACTAGTTTACACGCATAAAAAAAAAACTACGATCCCACCTAATGTTAAGTGGAAATATAGTCCTGTATGGTAAGACACTAACTTAAATAAATGCCTATTCACTCTACTCTTGAAAATACCCATATTGTAATCGGAGGGAAAGACAAGACTTAAAAAAAGAAAAAAATAATAGGACTGAAGACATTGTTAGGCGTTTTCATAACCTGAAAACACGGAGAAAACGTCATTTACCCAAAATGAATCTAAGCTAGCTTGATTTATCGTCCCCGAAACCTCCAGCATACTATTATAAATTTTATGAAAAACATTGGAGCCGTTTTCGAAATTCTAAGTATATATATATATGTTATTGGAAATGTCAATCAAGGAATTGTATACAAAACCTAGGAAATGTAAAAGTGACCTACCGTAACTTAATATCGCACTGCGGGACACAGGCCTTCTCTGTAAAGAGAGTATAAGGGCATTGGCCGCCACGCACACCTGGTGCGGATTGGCCGACTTCACATGTCTTAGAATTTTTTTCTAGTACATGTAGGTTTCCTCACGATGTTTTTCTTCACCGTCGAGCGCGTGGTAAATCAGCACATAAAATGGCAACAACAAACCGGAGATCGAACTCGGATTGGTAGTTTACTATGCAACTTAAGGCGACCGCCCGGACACTTAGCTACCACGGCTCTATAGCCGTTACATATTTCGGAACGGTAGGTCACTTTTACATTTTACATTGCCTAGGATTTGTATACAATTCCTGGATTTCATACATACAAGAATCGTTCATTTAAAGGTAATATATTATATATCTCTCATATACTCTCCCTTCTTTATAACATTATATTTACACCGTCATATCCATCTTATCTGAAGGAACGTTTTCAATTCCTTCACGGTTCGAATTCGTTGAATTTGCAGTCATCAGAGAATCTCATGCTAAAAATATCTCCGCATGACACCAACTTTTACAGTAACTCATTTACTGTACGCGCTGTCCGTCTGTGGAACTCTCTTCCTGTGGCCATTAGAAAATCACAGACAATAAATACTTTTAAAATCAAAGTTAAAAAGTTTTACTTAGACAAGTCCACCTAACATCATTTATACTGTTACGATATATATGTAAATATATTATATGTAATACTTTTTACATACGTTTTGTCTCTTCATAATTTATATATATATTTATACCTATATTATACGTATGTTTGTATGTAAATATTTATTATCAGTATTTAAGTATATCTACTTTTTATAAACTCCCGCCGCTTCTTTTTATTATTCCTCTCCATCCAAAGGTTGCCTGGAAGAGATCGCTTTTAGCGACAAGGCCGCCCATTGTTTATGTATTTTAATTATATTTTCTTTTTTTTTTAGTACATAAGTGTAAACAATAAAGAGTTTATAAATAAAATAAATAAATTATATTATATTTTTTAGAGAAAAAAACACAATAATTTTCTGTTATAAATTTTCTAAATCTCCGTTGACATGTAATTCTGTTATCTATCATCCAACTTGACTGGTAAATCAGATATAACACATAAATAGGAGTGAAACGTGGGATAGCCAGTAAATATATAAAATCTCTTATTTCAGAGGCTAAGACATCGTGGATAGCACCGTTCACTGCGGGCGGCTTCCTCCACATCGCGCTGGTGACAGTCCTCCCAGACCTCCTACGGGAAGACGACAAGCGGGAGTCCGCCAAGCACCTGGCCGCCCTCCTGGCCGGCATCGCGGTCATGGCTCTCATGAACAAGTACTTCGGGTAGACGGACCAACACCGCGGAGAGCGCCAAGACTCGGAAACTGTGTGTAGTGCTTTGCAGGTGCTCAATGACAGGAAGGAATCGTATCTATACAGTGGTTCCTGGTCATATCGTGAATTGTGGGGAAAGGAGGTGAAATGGTACAAATTTACATCACTTGAGATTCTTTTTAATATGTACGGTATTTGTTACATAAAATAATATTTTTGTAATACCCTCTCGCAGCTCAACTAAGTCCAACATAGTCACTAAAACACTGAGATAAATACTCTATCTGCTTAGTTTTAAGCACTTAAATACATTATGAAGATGAATGACATTGCTCAAGTTTCGTGTCTCTGGCCCGAGTCTGCTATTAAGAAGGACACATGTGAATAGCCTAATGGTCTAGGTATTTATGGTACGGTCTGCAAATCGTAAGGTCGTAGGTCAATAGCCTAATGGTTTAGGGTACGGTCTGCGAATCGTAAGGACATGGGTTCGAATCCACCGTACGACTATTGACGTGAACCATCTCTTAGCACAAGTTTAAGGTTAGTTGGAATGGTTAACAAGATTGATAGTAATATTTATGAAAAAAAAATAGCTAGATTTGTTTTTAACAAAAAAATACTTAGATCTAATATTAACGTGCTCCATGTCCTAACACAAACTTATTTGGAATTGGTTAGAATGTTAGTAATTTTTGTAAGAAATATTGTTAGCATTATTTTTTATTATAAACTAGCTCTGCCCCACGGTGTTACCTGCTCTATGTTACAACCTACTACTATTTTATTTTTATGACGAACTACACAGATTGGCCAGAGAAGCTTTTTTTTTTTTGTTAACGAGGAGGAAATCTTCAGATACCCCGCCTTCTGGGGGGAAGGCGGCGGTTATGTGGGGTTTTTACCCACTAAAACCTCCCCGGTGGCCCTTCCTCGGTGCATGGTGAGGGGCTCCGGGATCTCCAGTGGAACGCACCGGAGCCCCTCTGCACTGTGCTCATAGAGAGCACTTCCCGGCACTTTACTCCCTCCCCGCCTGTGCCCTCGCAGTGCAAGGCGACACGGGCCAGCCGATGTCGCCTTCTTCCTGGGTCCACCTTGGCGGACGACAAAGGCCCCCATCCTTGTCGCCCAATGAACCCGAGGCCCCTTTTAGTCGCCTTCTACGACAGGCCAGAGAAGCTGGCCTTGACTGCTTCACCGGATTGAGAGGTGGTATAGCTCTTAGGTCGCTTAGCCTGAACCTCTATGATCTACTACTATTACATCAGCTATCTGCCAGTAAAAGTCCAGTCAAAATTGGTTAAGCTATTCCATAGATTATCCAGAACAAACAGACAAACATAAAATTATAAAAAATATTTTATTGGTAAATGTGCTTATATATACTTTTATGAGCCGTGGTAGCTTAGTGTCCGGCCGGTTGGCTCCAGTTGCATAATACGCTAGCAACCCGAGTTCGATCCCCGATGACGGCACCAATAAATTTGCTATTGCAAATTTATGTGCTGATTATCCACGCGCTCGGCGGTGAAGGAAAACATCGTGAGGAAACCTACATCTTACGTCTCAGAAAATTTTTCTACGACATGTGAAGTCTGCCAATTCGCATTAGGGCGCGTGGCAGGCTATGCCCTTATACTCTCTTTACAGAGAAGGCCTATGCCCAGCAGTGGGACATATATATTATATATGTAAAGGCTGTAACTTTAACTTATTCTTTTAAATATAGTAAAAAGCGGTTATTTTAATTTTAAAAACAGACACTCCAATTTTATTTCCTTGTATAGATAATTTTTATCAAATATTTGTCAATGATATTACAATGAAACTCAATTACAATTCAATTGTCATAGTGCCAAAACTGTAATCTACTAATTTAGTGGATCCGATATGGTCTAGTGGAGGCTCGGGTTCGATTCGGTATCGGAATTGTTTTTGAGGTTCAGGTTAAACGACCTAAGAGCTATGCCACCTCTCAATCCGGTGAAGCAGTCAAGGCCAGCTTCCCTGGCCAATCTGTGTAGTTCGTCAAAAAAAAATCTACTAATTTAATTATTTTGATATGTAATTGTTGATTACGTGTCGTAACGGCATATTAGTAAATTGTCATTATGTACGATTGATCAAATACATAATCTTCTTCTTCTTTTGGTGCCATCTTCTATCGAAGGTTGGCGACCATCATGGCGATTTGAACCCTCAACACAGCAGCACGAAATAAAGAACGTGTGCTCTTATTGTACCATTGGCGTAGATTTTAAAGCCAAGATGTTCTTCTTCCCGAATTTCTTTTCCCTTGTATCTTTCCCTGGACTATAAGCTGTAATAAATCGTATTTGGGATTGCGTATTATACGCCTTAGGTATTCATAATAACATTTTTTAAGTATGTCCAAATAGCAACAATTGAAACAATATTGGAGCATTAGTGGTAAGCCATTGAGATAAACACTGATATAACTGAATTATAATATTATCAAAATTAGAAAAAACGACAACTGTGATGTCACTGAATGTTCATTATGACACAATTGGTTTAGCAGACTTGAGGCTTTGATATTATTGAGCAAGTGCGAGCCAGGTATTAAACTTCGTATAGTTTTAGTACATATGTGTATACGTAGTATCAATGCGATTGTTATATTTTGTATTGTTAAGAGTAACACACACATAATTTACTATCATCTATTATTTATAATTATACAAGATTATATATATTATTATCATAATAAATACAAGAATCACTCTTGCTTGCCTTTCCCCGAGTACCGCAGGTATGTAAATAATAATTGTATATATAATTTACATAAATCATTTTTAACTTTTGGTCCTAGTACGTATTAGTATTTCTAACTTTTTTTTTTTTGTTAACGGGGAGGAAATCTTCAAGAAGATACCCCGCCTTCTGGGGGGAAGGCGGCGGTTATGTGGGGTTTTTACCTACTAAAACCTCCCCGGCGGCCCTTTCCTCGGTGCATGACGAGGGGCTCCGGGATCTCCAGTGGAACGCACCGGAGCCCCTCACTGTGCTCAAGGAGAGCACGTCCCGGGGGGGGAGGTTACTCCCTCCACCCTGTGCCCTCATAGTGCAAGGCTACACGGGCCAGCCGATGTCGCCTTCTTCCCGGGTCCACCTTAGCGGACGACAAAGGACCCCACCCTTGTCGCCCAGTGAACCCGAGGCCCCTTTTAGTCGCCTTATACGACAGGCAGGGGATACCGTAGTCTTATTCTTGAGAGCCCAGAACTAGAGGGCGTATTTCTAACTTAAAGTAAACCTGTCATATGAATTGATTACAAGCAAAAACAAATATTATTCGTCCTTTTTGTATTTCCAAAATCATATTAGTCCATATGTCGCGCACATACGTAAATGCAAATATAAGACTTATATGGTTTTCTCATAGATAGCATTGTCAGAATTGAACCACATCAGCAGCACCAGCTTTCAGATAAAAAAACAGGAATTATCCAAATCGATTCAACCAGTCCACGACAGCTCCACAACAGACGAATTGAGAGCCTCCTTCTTGAAGTCGGTTGAAAATGAAAGAAACTTGAAAAAACACTGAACATTTAAGATACTTATTAATATAAATTAGCTAACAGAAATAAAAACGTCTAACGATATTTTTAGTATTAAAATAAACTTAGAGGATGTGAAGGCATTTTTAATTGTTTTAAAATATTATGATTAATGTCTTTATCCATAGAAGGGTTAGGGTAGACGGGGCTATCGCTTTTAAAGGAACTGCCCAAACCGATGTCTCCTCTCAGAGGCTTTTGCATTATTATTCCCTAAAAGAAATTCAGGTCAAGTGACTATGCCCTCAAAAATCTGGTGAAACTAGAAACTGCAGAGGTGTAGTTCGTTTTAAAAAAAATCTGGACAAACTGGACAGTTTATACTCGATGTCCTTTTTAAAAAATGGGCGCGTGTACTGTAATGTACGCGCGTGAGAAGTTGTACTTCTTTAGCGTCATTAAGAAATAGTTTTTATAAGAGGACTGGAAAAGGATAAAATTTGAAAAATTAAATTATTACATTAAATGGTAATATTTTAGTATAAAATAGTTTTTAATTGCATATAATAATTAATCACAATAAAATATTTATTGATATTTGAATTTATATCAACAAATAAGTAATATTAGTTACAGCCTTTATATATATAATATATATGTCTCACTGTTTGGTACAGGCCTTCTCTGTAAAGAGAGTATAAGGGCACAGTCCGCCACGCACACCTAATGCGGATTGGCAGACTTCACATATCGTAGAAAAATTTTCCAAGACATGTAGGTTTCCTCACGATGTTTTCCTTCACCGCCGAGCGCGTGGTTAATCAGCACATAAAATTGCAACAACAAATTTATTGAAAAGATTGAAAACTTGTATATGCCTTGAATACTTCAAGACATTTTAGTTTTATAATATAAATCGTATACTAACAACATATTAGATATTGTTGAAAATTATTTTTGATACAGAAGTCCAAAATGGACAAAGAGAAAGTATTACATATTTGGAATATGCTTAAATTTAGGTTTTGAAACAGTTCGTCGTTCAATTAAAGTGGTACCAGTGTTAACGGGGCGGAAATCTTCAACAAAGTACCTTCATGTATCAATAAGGTTCAACATGTGGGCTTTTAAACCACATGTTGAAAACCCCCCGGTAGCCTCGGTGCATGATGAGGAGCCCCCTTGCACTTTGCTCTTCGGAGGTTAATGAAGCGAAAACTGGAGTTGAGAATTGGAGCGATGCCAGTGCACATGGAGAACTCAGATTTTTTTTTACGACGATCTACACGGATTAGCGATAGAAGCTGGCCTTCACTGCTTCACCGGATTGAGAGGTGGCATGGCTTAAGTCGCTTAGCCTGAACCTCTAGAACTCTATTATGCCATACAAAGCGCACGCGCAGTGTCGAACGTTGAGGTTCAGGCTAAGCGACCTAAAAGCTATGCCATCTCTCAATCCGGTGAAGCAGTCAATGCCAGCTTCTCTGGCCAATCTCTGTTAGTTGGTCCAAAAAAAAAAAGAAGTGCCAGTCGTCCGTAACATCGCTGTACGCCTATAAGTAAAGCTTTGCAATAAATATATGTTTTCACATTTTTCAATAACCACCAATAGTGAAGGGGCGTGCCCACTTATAGTGAAAAATGTAACTTTTTATCAAAAAAATTGCCACATTATGAGCTTAAAAATATATAACAAAATACCAAGAGAAATGAGAGAATAATCGTTGCAGCGATTTCAGAAGAAACTCAAACAGTGGCTAATTCGTAACAGATTTTATTCTCTTAAAGAATTTTACACGTATAAACCGTAAAGTGACAGTGCGTGAAGTGATTTTTAAAAATTGTAAAAGGAATCATTTAAATTGTAAATTACAGTCGATGTATTATATTTGCATGCCGGTTAGGCGAAATAAGTGTTAGGATTCTGGTGGTTTCGTGGAGTAAAACAATCCAACAACTAATAACTCGCTTTATTCAGGCAGCGTAACGTTATCCAAGAATTATTATAACTAACAAAAACTGACAACTGCGCGTCCTCACAAATCTGTTACCAAAAGTGAAAAACAAGTCAGATTAGGAACTAATAAAGTTAAACTATTGTTTACAATGCCAAGTTCATGTGACGATCAACTAAATTATTAATTATGAATTAAAGATACAATAAAGTTCAGGTAAATCATTAACATATTATTGGAAGTAGGTATTATGTATCACAAATGCCGGGTGTCATGTGTTGTCAGCTAACATATGCTAGTGCCTAACTGAAAATATTCATCTTGTCAGTTACCATATTTCCCGCAAATTTACGTTTATTATTATTGTAGGGTATTCACAAATTAAGTGTGAACCCACCGGCAGTGTCTCTCACTGCAGTTGTTCTTTTAATATAGTCACCACCTCTTCGTACGTTTTCTCGCTCGGACTGGGCTACACCTTTGGTACCGGTACGTAAGGCGGATGGTGGACTTCGAATTTGTGCTGACTACAAAGTAACCTTAAATCCCATCCTCGTCGCCACAGTGGTGTATCGAAATAAAAAACGCGGGTGTGTAGGCTGACAGTTTATTGCAGACTGGCAGTGTCTCTCACTGCCGGTAGGTTCACACTTAATCTGTGAGTACCCCTACAATTATTATTATTAAAAACTTTCAAATATATTTTTTCACACACACGTAATTTTACATATAAATGTTTTAATAGTTCTTAGTTATTTTAATAGAATAGTGATAATAACTCCACTATAGAGGTTTTTTTTTAGTACAAATAACTATGTGCTATTGTGATTTTTTTACTGTACTCCGTTATTTACTTAGACAATAATTTGTTTTACCGCACTTAAGTCACGTAATCAGATATAAAGAAATGTTTTCCGTGTTAGTTGTAACATAGCATAGTCCTAAATATATTGTGATAATATTGCCATTTGTAAGTATTGTATTTGTGTAAACATATTTTAAGGAGAAAGTGTTGAAGTCATTAAACATTTTAACCGGAAACCGGATTTTATTGTAGTGTTATATCGTACTTATTATTTAAGTTAATAAATGTAAATGCGGTTGACTTAACTTGAGGTTAAAGAAACTTTATTAACGAATTTTACAATTAACTTACGTGTCTAAAATCTAACATCTAGTTATAAAATTGAGGGTAATGGTAAAAACGTTTTTTTTGGGCTACACAGTTGGCCAAAGAGGCTGGCCTTCACTGCTTCACCGGATTGAGAGGTGGCAAAGCCCTTAGATCGCTTAGTCTGAACCTCTATCTTAAAAACTAAACGAAATCAGCAATTTCAATTGCCGGCAGTTAACAACAAACTCGCATAAATACAAACAGCGCAACGGGACGTGGCTCAAGAACAATACTCAAAGTATTTTTTTTTATTTTGTTATGATAATATATATCGACGCTGGAAAGCAAAAACGTAGTAAGTGAGAGCGGCCATTTTCACTTTTACGTCGTTGGAATAAGAAAAAAGGACGCGTCGAATGATATATGACTTGTGATAATTAGATGAGAAATAGCGAAAATAGGATTTTCAAGATTGACAATTCTGTTTTAATTTTTGTACCGTTAAACGATTTTATTTTAGGAAAACTCCAGCTTAATGCCGTGGTACTATACTTATTCAGAAAAAATAAAAAATATTGTGTCCAAAAACGACAGCTAGGTCACAAACACGAAAGTTATAATTTAAAAAAAGTTGAAATGTATTTCGGCTCTGGTGAACAATTTCATTATTGTGGGTTACTACGTTTTTGTTTTCCAGCGTCGATATAGTATTTGTATTTAATTTATTTTTCATTACAACAAGTTTCTCCGTCTGCTTGGTATGTATAAAAATAATAAACTTTTATTATTTTTTTATAATTCGTTAGTAAATGTTGTTTGAGGAGTTTTTTTATATATGTGCATCGAATTGGATTCTCTAATATATTTAGGTAAATTATTATAAATTTGAAGGCTTCGTACATTATACATTTTTTGGCGAAATTAGTTCGCGGTAATAATTTAATATCCATAATGTAGTTCAAATAATTTGTTCAGATAATATTCAACGCAAAAGTGTAACGATATACATCTTTCTATGTAAGCTCTGCCAATGATTTACCTTATATAAGCATTTGTCTCCAATTCTTGTCTACATATATATTTTTTTTTTAAAAAAAGAAAGCTAGCAATATTTCTTTTTTTTTTTTCAGAAATATTACTAATAATCTTGTAAACCATTCCAACTAAGCTTAAGCTTGTGCTAGGACATGGTTCACGGCAATAGTCGAATGGTGGATTCGAACCCACGCTTCATGTATGTATGGTAGGTTATGAATGCAATTTTAATTTTATCGTGCTATAAAGTGAAATACGCTCATACGTTATTTTTAACCAGGAGTGGGGGGGGGAGATTTAGACAAACAGCAACAGAAGCGCTGTCCACTTTTCAATGTTTGCTCAAATGATATTTTGTTGACGACGTACAACAAATATCGCAAAGTAGGGTACAAAATAATATAAGTGACGTCTTAGTATGAAGTAACCAATAACTGATTTTCTCTATGGCTTCACTTATGTCTTTGTCTATGACCCGCTCCGACATAATCCATGTTGGGATTAAACGCTTGAGCTAACAATAATGCGGCGCGTTCGACAAAACTTGTGTTGGGGGTTAAAGTGCGCGAACTTCTTTTGGGGTAACAAGAACGAAACGACGTGTTGAAGTTCCGTAATTACTCGTTGAAGCCGTAATGCGTACAGCCGAGCCACGTAAGTTATTTATTGTTGTCACTCGTTTATGTTTTGTTGTGACTTTTAGTGTATGCTAACGTCACCCATTTATACTTTTGCTATACTGCTACCAAGACCATAAGAGAAGAGGGTTACGAATTCAATATAAATTGTAAATATCAATATACCCACATTCTATTCAACATGCGGTGATGTTAATAGTTATCAATCTACCCTCATTAACCACTCTGATTTATTAGTCTTTTCTGACAAATTCTATATACCGCGCATACATCCAACTATCCTAACATATTTAAGATTTAACAAGTATATTTACGAGTAAAAACAAAACCCGACTTCAAATCAAACACGATCGAACAGTGAACGCTACTACGCGCGATCGTCCGCGTGTAGTTGCGTTATTTACGAATTTCTAGCATCTGTATCCTCTATTTTATTCTACATTTGTTGTTAACTTATTCAGTCTTAGTATGGAACCTAATTGATATCAAATCCTTTGATACAAAATCATCCCCAGACCGTCATACTTTAAATTAAAAAATATCCTATAATATGATATCAGAAATAAGACAGGCATTCTATCAAATGTTCTTTACTTGAAAATATCCTATAATGTTTCTTAATGATTATATCATTTTTGTAGATTTTATTGCTGTTGATCTTCCTATAAATAAATAATATAATAAAACAAAGTCGCTTCCCGCTGTCTGTCTGTTCGCGATAAACTCAAAAACTACTACAGTGATTTTCATGCTGTGCTCAACAATGGATTTTTTTTCTGGAGTATGAACTAGTGCTTGACCACGATCCCACCTGGTGTTAAGTGGTGATATAGTCCAGGGATAGTACGCACTAGTTTAGTAGTTTAGTTTATTATACTTAGAAAATTATATAATTTATTAAGTATTTTTTTATTATTTAATATATAATTGGATATTGAACTCGGAAAAATAAAAGCAGTCTGGGAGGTTTCAACGTAAACGCTGGTGAAATTGTGTATCTTAGATATAGGTCTGCAGGAAAGCGATGGCATATCTCTTAGAGATTAAAAGTTAAAAAGTTGCCTTTATATATGTCCCACTGTTGGGCGCAGGCCTTCTCTATGAAGAGGGTATAAGGGCATAGTCCTCCACGCACACCTAGTGTGGATTGGCAGACTACACAAGCCATAGAAAAACTAGTAAGTACTACGCAACTTGAGCCAACCACACGGACACTCAGCTACCACGGCTCTAAATATAATAATAAAGATAGCATGCTGTATCCTTATTAACACTAAAAATTTAGCGTAACAAGTACGCTATTATTGCTCATTATTTTAAATACGTTAGTTGGTTTGACTATTTTATGAATATTATTTTTCTCTTCACGTCATGCAAATAAAATGAATACCTCAGGAGCAAAATCAAAATAACGCCCAATGAAATTTATTTCGTGTCGCCCTGAGTCAAACCTTAAAAAAACGTAAATAAGATTTAACATGACAACGTCTTATAGATTAATGAAACTGGATGTTATTCGCGCAAAATGTCCCGTTACGAACCGAGTTCCCGAGAATAGCCGATAGTGCACATTCAAAGTGTCAGCGACAGCGCGGTACGAGGGAGATAGAGAAGGCAAATTTGAAAAAAATACTTCGATTATGTTGGAACAACGTGGGATACGTTGTCACTAATTTGACGTCCGAGCGCCGCGCGCCCAGACACCTGGGATTTTTTAATTTCAACGCGGACGAAGTCGCGAGCAGAGCTAGTCTCATAAGAGAGAGTAAATCTGTAAACGCATTTAAAAATACATTAAAACACCTGATGTTAAAGATACAAAAAGATAATATCCCCGCGATATCGATAGCTTGTTGTTTCCAATATTTTCAATATTTAATTATATAATTTAAACTTTATACGTTTAATTATCATATTATTTATTTTAGTTTATTTTTGACTCAATAATATTTATGAATTTATTTTTTATTGTATAAAATATATTTTAATCTCATAACTGTTTTATTTATGTATTATATTTATTATACTCTGTCTGTATAATAATACTCCATATAAAAGTAGTATTGCGCGCGCACGTCTTTAGGTAGTCCCGGGCACCGCTGAAAATCAGCGCTGTCGCATCCTTGTGACAGCATATGCTGAGACGGTGTCCGATATTGGCATCATTTGTTTTGTATTATTTGTCCGTGTAACTTTAACTGTGTTTTGTCTATTTATCATTCTTTTTAATGTGTGTTATATTCTGTCTGTGATGTGTTTTTGTATTGTGATGCCAATAAATAAATGTCTATGTCTATTATAATCGAGTAACTTAGAAATTTGACTATAATAGATTTTTTTTATAAAGAATGCGATTATTTATTTTTGTTTAGAAATATTACTAGCATTGTAATTAACCATTCCAACTAAACTTAAAAGCTTGTGCTAGGAGATGGTTCACGTCAATAGTCGACTGGTGGATTCGAATCTACGACCATATCTTTAGCAGACCATACCCTAAACTGTTAGGCTATAGATGCTTTCAATAGATTATTTCTTCAATTTGAGTACTAGACGATAATAGGTTTATTAATTTCTTTTAAATAAAACTCAACTTTGGCGACATGCGTGTATTTCTCAAAGTAACCTATATGAAACAATGCGACTTATATGATTCTATATACGAAAATCTTAAAACATTCAAAATAAAGCGTTAAAATAGATCGGATCTCGTCTATATCAAAATGTCCACTAATCCATTTTGACTGGTTTACAAATTATAATTTGAAATATAAACCTTAATGCATAAAATTAAAAAGTTTGTATGAAAAATACTTTTTTCTTACAGAGATTCTGGTACAAGTTTTATGCACAGATTGATAATATTAAAATAAAATAGTGTCACGCAATAATAATTAAACTAAATAAAAAATTCAACACCGTCATATACTTAAACAAAATGTTCAGTTACCGAAAGGTGTTTGTCACTCAGCCCTGTAGTTCTGGGCTCTTAAGAATAAGACTACGGTATCCCCTGCCTGTCGTAGAAGGCGACTAAAAGGGGCCTCGGGATGACTGGGCGACAAGGGTGGGAGCCTGAGTCGTCCACCAAGGTGGAACCGGGAAGAAGGCGACATCGGCTGGCCCGTGTCGCCTTGCGCTGCGATGGCACAGGGGGGAAGGGAGTAACCTCCCCCCTCTGGGGGCTCCGGTGCGTTCCACGTTGAGATCCCGGAGTACCTCGTCATGCACCGAGGAAAAAACCACTGGGGAGGTTTTAGTGGGTAAGAACCCCACATAACATCTTTCTGAAGATTTCCTCCCCGTCAACAAAAAAAAAGGTGTTTGTCACTACCATTGCTAAAGTACACGACGGTAAATTTAATATGATTATAAATCGATATGGAAAACTTACAGCCTTTGCGCTGGGCTTTATGTAATATATAATATACAGTATTATATAGAAAGTTAAGGAAGGTTTTAAATGCTAGTACATGGCATATAGTTATATACATATGTAGGTAGTATTACAAATGTATTCACATCACGTAAACCTTCTCCACGCGCTTCATGCAGAACACCTCCTTTGTCTTGGGACACGTGATCGATCCATGTTCTTTCATCATTTCCTTCAAAGCCTGAAAAAGAAAATGTTAAATTGTTTATATCCTTAATCTATGATATCTAGGAGACAAGTACAACGCACGAGCATTTATAACAGATTTTGATCCGGCTCGAAGGATCATTAAATATATAATGATACCTGATTAATGTTTACATTATCTGTTTAATATAAATGGGTTTATGTACGAAGTTATATTGAAATAAGTCAAAGGAATCGATACCACAAAATAAAATTAAATCACTTGCAAAATCGTTATATATAGAGAGATTCGTATACGCTTATAGTTATTCCAATAATCCATATTTAACGGAACATATGAGCAGAGGAACGGTCGCCCCTGCGTTGATTACCCGGGTAATGGGATCAACACCCCGAGTTTACGGTACGGACCTGCAAGGTACACGGAACCTCATTGATGCCCGGATGTATGTATGTAGACTATCTTAGCCAAACGAACTGTTATGTTACATTTGGTTTTATTTTTTAATGTATTAACCATTCCAAATAAGCTTAGGTTTGTGTTAGATGATTAACGTCAATAGCGTAATGGTGAATTCGAACCCACTACCTTACGATTCGCAAACCGTGCCCTAAACTATTACCTTCTCGCCGTAGACCTGTCCGTTGGGCAGCGCCATGGGTTGGTTGTGCTCGTTGAGCGGCTCTTGCGAGATGCGGCACACGAGACGCGAGTGCGAGCAGTGCGCGTGCGGCAACGTGCGCGCGAGCGCGTTCAGCGGCGACGCGCACGCCGGGCATGCGGACACCTTCGTGCTCTCGTTGAAACACTGAGTGACTTTCAGTTAAGGGAACCACTCTTTGTTCATATTCAACAAGTATATATACAAATAAAATAAAAACCGACTTCAAATCGAATCAATTATTTTTTTTAATGACAAACTACACAGATTGGCCAAAGAAGCTGATTGAGAGGGGCCATAGCTCTTAGGTCGCTTAGCCTGAACCTCTATCGCTAGTAACCCGACATAAGGATCTCCCCGGGGAGGGGTAACCTCAACTTGGACGGTTATAATAATATTTGTAATGTTTATGGTATTGCAAAGGATATGGCGTGTTGAGCGCGGCGAGGCCGAGCTGCAGCGTGATGGGCAGCTGCGCCATGCGTGCGGGATGCAGCAGCCGCGAGTGCTCCCAGCGGAACTGCGCCACCAGCGAGTGCCAGCGGCGCTCCTCCAGCAGCGAGCGGTACGGCTCCACGTCTGCACACCGCACGCAATACACATTCAGCATACCGATGATACATCACCGCGTCTTAATGCTTCCTATATTGCTGAAGACCGTGTCTCCTTGGACGATCGCAACTTTACAGTAGTTTCTTTCTCGAAGTTGACAGTTTCAAGATGAAAATTCAATTTTAAAAAAATAGTACAATTATATTTACGAGTAAAAACAAAACCGAGCTCAAATCAATGACGATACTACGCGCGGACGCTCTCTTTTATTTTGGAAGTATTATAAAAGAAGTTTAATTTTCTTTCTACTACCACATTCGTGCCCATTGCCGTTAAGGACGAATTGCCTAGTCTTGGATTGTTAAAACCTACCAATACCATAAAATTATTTTTCTGTACGCTTTCAGAAGTTCTTTGATATTTTTTTTATACTTTCTAAGCAAGTGCTTGACTAAAATCCCACCTGATGTTAAGTGGAAATGCAGTCCTGGATAGTAAGGTGTACTAGCTTAGTAAATGCCTATTCACTCTACTCTTGAAAATGGTACACACGATGAAATGTGGGTACACGTTGTAATCGGAGGGAAAGACAGACGCGGCCAAACACCAACAACTGTATTCCAGTCCTTTTCTGTACGAATAATGAAAGACGAAGCAAAGCGCTTCGTTCGGGTTTGAGGGATGTTCACAACAAAATATATCTAAGGGAACCAAAGTAATCAAAAACCTTGGGACCTAATTAAATATATCCGCTATATAAGATATAATAATAAATAGATGAATGAAAAGATATGAGTTATGAAGACATAAACTTTAAAAATAAAACAGTATTGAGAACCCCCTCTTTTATGACCGTTAAAATAAATAAACGTGGGGACAATGGTACCCGTGTCCTTAGGGAAGGCGAGCATCCCCATGCAGTGCTGTATATCCTGGAGCTGCCCGTCCTCGAAATTGGAGAAGTGTTTCTTGGCGTAGCGCACCGCCTCCAGCCGCTTGTCCACGCGGACCAGCTCGATGAACTCCTGAAATGTCAAAATGTTTCAAGCAACACAATTTGACAGTAACCGTTCAAGCCAAATTTACCACCCACCGGTCGATATGTCAAGTTACTAGTCATAGCGATTCAGGCTAAATGACCGAACAGCTTTATCCACCTCTCAATCTGGTCTCTCAAACCGAACTACACAGATTGGCCAGAGCAGCTGGCTTTGACTGCTTCTCTGAGAGGTGGCATAGCTCTTAGGTCGCTTGGCCTGAACCTCTATCGCTAGTAACTCGTAAAGGATCCTCCACCGTGAGGGCAAACCTCGGCTTGGACGGTTACTATGTTACGCGTAAGCATTCCGATCTGAGGGCGCCCGAGAGAGCCGAACCACGACTCGGTCGTTTGCTATTTCACGGATAATCTAAGGGACATTCAAAAGCTAAACTAACTTTGGGTGCCACTTCGGAAAGCGTTTGCGCTGGGAGAAGAAGTGGGCGAAGAAACTCCAGCAACGTTCCTAACATCTATGGATATAATCCGGTGAAATAGTCAAAGCCAGGTTTTTTGGCTGATCTGTGTAGATTTGTCACGTAGGATATGTACTTGCCTGGATTCTAATGTTGAACTCCATGGAGGAGCAGAGCTTGCGCAGCTTGGACTTGTTGTCTGCGCACCACTGCAGGCAGCGCGCGGTGCGCTGCGCCGTCAGCTCGCGCTCCACCTCCGCGGCCGCCTGGTAGATGTCTGCCGGCCACGTCACAACCGCCAACATTTATATTACTATAGTTATCAGTAAAAATTCCCAGGTGTCTGGGCGTAAGGCGCTCGGACATTAAATTCCTGACAACAATGAGCACTTGGCACGGCCTTTGTGCTCGTCATTATTACGGATTATTCTTACATAGTTATAAACTTATATCTCACATATATAAATAAATCTCACTCAACAAACAATTTTCTATAAGATGGAGTTTCCTGGTATATATTTACAACACAAGGTCCTTTGCCAAGAAAATTTTCATTAGACCAGATTGGAATCTAAACCTTCAAAGGTTTCAAACAAAAGAAAATGCTCGACCAATTTCCGAGTGCTACTGCCATCACCACTTATTCCAGTTCCGTATTCGCGTATTAGCCCTCAAGGAGTAAAATCAACATCTCTAATCCACCGGTGCTGGTATAGGACAAAACGATCTTACCAACGTTAGTCAAATCCCTCAGGTTCTTGGCATCAGCCATCTTTGCAGCCGATTCGTAATGTCCATTCTTCAGGAAGTAATCCACCAGCATACGGTCGAGACGCACCTTGCGCCACTGGTTCAGGGAAGTCTACATCATTTGCAAAAGTATTAATATATGACCTTCTGCTACATAAACAGGACAATATTTTACTAGTAATAGGAGATGATACGCGAAACTCCTCATCGTCTTACAATAATAATGATTCTTGCTAGGTGGCTGGGTCGAGAAGTACTCCTGGACACGCGTCATCATGTTTATCCGTGTCGCTCTAATCACCGGCTGCTTGAGCCCTGCTATTTATTTTTTTCGCAGAGCGAAGTATATCAAACTTGCAGCGTTTAAGCCCCAAAATGTTCCACCATCGTCGAATATTGGTGGGGCTCCGGAAACTCTTTCGCAGACATTCGACATCCCAACCACTCCAGGCAAGACGCGCAGGGAAATGAGACATCCCATCCCTCAGAGCCTCCGTAACCGAGCGAAGGGCCACCCGTCACCTGGAGACTTTACGGGATAAGTGAACAAGCTGTACTGCACCATCCAGCATACGGCAGAGGAACAGGTAAGTTGAACAATAGAGTCCAATAAAGGTTAGGTAAATGAGCTGTGTGCCTATCCATCTATAATACACAGAATCCAAGTGTTATATTAACTTGTGAAGAAGCAGGATCCTGCAGCGCCTCTGCCTGTTCCTTGAGGTGCTCGAGTCGCTTCTTGCAAACATAAGCGGTCTGCACCTCTTCGTTGATTGCCTCTGAAGCTTTGCGTTTCATTGTATTCAGCTTTTCCACCTGCAAACCAAATAACAATGATACATATAAAAGAACAATTGAGTAGTGAAATCTTCATTAGAGCCATTGTAATTTGGATGAAACGAAAAAGTGACAATAAAAGACATAAATCTATAGGATTTAACCTTCGAGATAGAAGATTTGAAGCCTCATTAAAATAATGGTTACAGGACTATTGATGCGGACCATCTCCTAACACAAGTGTAAGTTTATTTGGAATGGTCCCATGGAGGAACTTTCACTTGGCCCTGTTACTAAAAATATGCTAGTGGCTAGTCTCCACTTAAAGCATATGAGAACATTAAATGTTACTATAGACCTACATCAACATTAATAAGCAGTGCTAAGTATTAGACTCTTTTAATTTATATTTGGGGAATCCCAGGGGCTTTTCAGTTTCTTACTTACAAAATCCATTGCTATAAATCATTCTTGTTGTACTGCAATGAGGTCAACCACATCTCACATATGGGATCTATTAGATCTTTGTGAAAAGTAGACAGTAATTACTGCCTCTGTCTACACCACTAAAAAGATGTATCTTATAATAATGTGAGAGCCTATTTAATCAATTGATGATATATATTTTGAAATATATCTTGATTTATTGCTTTGTATTGAACTTATAATAAGCATATACACAGAAGCTGGCACTCCGATCGGTATTTGCTATCACAATCCACCTGGGTACAATCATTGATATCAAACCATTCCACCAAGAAGCTTGTCAATTTCTCCAGCAGTGACGTTGCCCTTCTTTGCTTTCGAATCAAGTTCCGTCGCAGTGCTGCCTACATTACGAGCTTCCACGTCCAGGATACGTTGGGCATTCCTGTATTTCTTGTTGAACACTTCATATGGTATCTTAAAAAACAAATGACACAATTGTTTATTTTAAATATTTAGTAATAAAAACAGCAGTCGTTAGGCTAACAGTTATGCATATTACATACGATCTGACAGTCGTCAGTTCGATTTTGAGCCAGCTTGTTACCTTAAAAATCCTAACACAAATTACAAGAGCATAAACCAGAATAAAAAGTCTTCGCTTCATTCAAAGTAAACACCAACATCACCCCTTGGACTTCAACCTTCTTAATTTGCTGTACTAGTCAGTAAATGTTTGGTACTCTTTCATATATATCAGATTCTATTTGTTTAGGAAAAGGGGATCTCCTTTTAGTTTCCCGTAGTTTGACAGATCCAAGAGGTCACTTTGGGATTCAGTGGATCATAGACTGCAAACTATTAAATATGATATATGACTGAATGTACGTTAAATTGTATACTGTCGGTGTACTTTGTAAATCAATAAGATTATATTATAAGAATCCATTTAATTTGTAATCCAATAGAAGTATTTCTACAAGTACTTCTAGTGAGTGGTTCAACCGATCTTATAGACCACATTTCAAACAGCTTTCACATCTAGCATCAGTGCTAGGATACCCAATAATAGAGATTTAGGATAAGCACTTTAAAATCTGCTTTTCAGTGGCAAAACCACGAGGAGTACTCAGCAATAAACCAAGACTTTTTAAAAAGATTAATGTTATTTAAATCTCAATACATAATAATTCTATAACATTATATAACCACTTATAAGGTTATAAAACTTATTTGATGTGTTTTTTGCCTATCTATCTATTTATCATGACTTGCAACTAAAATTTTTCATTTCAATCAAATGTACATGCATTTTTAATTCTATAAAATGTTAAATACACAAATTGTCTATTATTACAACAATAGCCTAATGGCTAAATGATTTGACTTACAATCTGGTGATTGAGAGTTTGAATCCAAGTTGGCTTGTACTAAACTAACTCCTAAAGATTTGTGCCTATTATAAGTTCACCTATGTATGGGACCTAATAAGCTTATTTAAAAACAGACAATGAATGAGACAGCTGTCTCTATATACCCTGTTATGATTAAAAGAATGATAAAAATATGATAAAAAAACTAAATAGATTGGCATATTACTTTAAATTCAAGGATATCTTGTTTGGATATACTTAAGTCTATATTTGCTATAATATCAATATAGAATCCACAAGTTGTAACCATGCAATAGAAAATATTTGTTAATATGTAATAAAATAAAAAAAATTAAAACAATTAGTAATTATTATTAGTAATAGTAATTTTGTCATATGCATATTTTAAAAACATGCTAATAAAATTTTATGCTGCATTACTTACAGTATGTTTTCATGAAACTTTTATCTTAAAATAATTTTATAAATATCTGATACGGTGTCAAAATGCAACAACGAAACACATAATGTTTGAAGAATATATAGGAAGATTAAGTTATTAATCGCTACAGAAGGTATGTTGTACAATATTTTACAATATGTCTCGACCTACATAATAATCCATATGTTCACTCAATAATTGAACGATACGTAGGTCGTATTGCGATGGAGTTGTGGACAGTTTACAAAAAATACTTTACCGGAAATAACTTCCATTAATCGTTTCAAATAACTCACCTTCAAAGTTGGGTGTTCAAGGGACTTTATTTCGTTCATATTAGATACTTGTAATAGCTTCGTAATCGCTATGAATAAAAAGGCCTCAATACAAAGATGACAGTCTTACGGAGTTATGGAGTCAGAACGATGACAACAAAACTCAGCTGATCGAATACTATAACTATCAAAAGTAAACACAAAAACTATTACAATGTATGTAAATAGGTTACGGAAATTTTAAAGTGCATGATAATATACAAAAAAGGTATATTGACAAAGTCGCAACTCTTTTTAAGTGATATTATTTTTTAATTTTAGGCAATTAATAGTATAAAGTATGTACTTGAAATACACACAAAAAGTACAGTGCTGCCACATTATAGTATATATATCAAAAAATAACATAAGATTGTAAACTTTTCTATATGTTGTAATATTTATGTTGGTTGTGAATAAAATTGTCAGAATCATTACAATAATTATAAGCAAAAGTTAATAAAAATTATAATTCTCAGAAAAAAATATTGTTTATAATATAAATGTTTGCTAATTTAAATTACTGCTTTTGAAATTGTAAATTGTATTGTTTTTTTTTGACTAGTTAACTTTTTACATGCTAGTTTAAAAACCAAGTAGTATCTAATATTAACTAAAGTAACGTTAGTTCAGTTAACGAAAGTAAGTTAACAGTAAAAATGTGACGATTCTTTAAATAAAACAATTGGTATTTATTTACGACGACTAGTAACGAGACCCCTTTATTTTGTATTGCAACTTTAGGAATAATATTTAAACTCGATATCGAAATAGAGATTTATGATAACACTGCGATACATTGGACATCAAATTAAATGATCAGAATCGTCACTTAAGTAACTGTATTCTGTATATTTCCTTGTACCACCATTTTCAAAACCGTCATTACGTATGTTATCATTTAAACGCCGTTCCTTATTGTTATTAATGTGTCGATATATGTCTGTATAAAGAGGGCAGTACGTTCTCTTTGTTTAGCATTTTCATTTTGTGATTGTATCGTCTGATGTATATAAATCACTTGACACACTATGCTTTACTATGTCTGACCATCGGGTAGGTGAATGAGGATACGACGATATATCTTGTATATGAGTGGACTTTGGAAAGCTGGAGCCTCAACACTCCACATTAGTCGAAGTACGCAAATAGTTTTAATTACATTAAAAATCATAAGATTAGTGTCGGTGATTTGTCTTCTTACACTCAATCAAAACAACAGTTCTGTTACTGCGTACCCGTAGATTAGAAGCTAAACATCAATAAGCAGCGGAAAGAAAATTGTAGTTCGAACGAACCTAATAATAAAATTTGGTGAACCTTACAAATAATTAAATTGCTTTGAATTAAAATAAGTGTAATCTCCTTATATATTTGTTATTGGAAGTATATCTAAGTATTTATTTTTAAGTTCACGAAAATATTTAATATTAAATATTTTCATTTTATAAAAGGGTAATAACCGTATTATTTCTATCTAATATTACGTAATTTATGGCTTAGTTAATGAAATTAAATGCTATACTCTATGATTTTTACGAACATAGACTATGTGCTGTTTTTTATCCTATGGCGCTTGTCGGCGCGTCAGCGCGTCACTTTCATTACGCTAATCCGCCATTTTGTACGTAGCTGGCGGTGATTCAGGGTTCGCTTTCCCGGTTTAGTGTTTATTGCGGGTAAAACCAAGAAAACTTTATTCAAATTGACTTCGTTTATTGACTGTGACAAACAAAACTTTACTGTGACATAATCTTGCTGATTTACGTTGTGCTTTCGTGATTTGTGAGTGCCCTGTAACTGGAGCGCGTGGCTGGTGATTCTTTGTTGTTGGATTCAGCGTTTTAAACGGTAAGTTCTTTCATATAAGTGATTGAAGAATAGGCCAGTAGGATGTGTTAGCATTGGTCGGTAGTTCTACAGTTTTAAGTATTATAGTATCTATTTAATATACAAAAATGTGATAGCGTCATCGCAATGGTGGCGAAGCGGGCTTCATACAGTGGTCTAGTTGACGGGCGACGACATATTCGCCGACGCCACCGACGCGTCACAAATTCACGGCCACAGAACGGTGCGGGTCATGACTTTCTAGAACCTACCGATATTTGGGTACAGCTTGTAGATTAACGAGCACGCGGTTGTTCTAATCGGCGCGCTGCTGGGACTTTGATGACCTACTTATACTTTAGAAAGTTACCGCATTTACGGATACTATTGAACTCCTATTGTTTAGGACTTAAAGTACGATTGACATCTATCATATGCTAAGTTCATTCATATTCAAATTTATCTCCCAAATTTCGTCTATAAGAGTAGCTTTATTTACACACGATATTTATATTGAAGTAGAAGTTACAGAAATGTGACACAAACTGTTCTTATTCATATTCGGTTTTGTAATCTATCATAGATTTGAGAATTAAAAAAAGTTATAATTTCTTTACCTACATAAGTCAATAAATACGATATCAAATCTTCATTAAATTAATATGCCTCATGTTTACGTTTCAATTTTAACTTTTAATGACTAAATCATTTTGTGTACATATCTGGTTTTTGTCAAACCATTTTTAAGGTTCATTACTAAGAACATAGTAAATTGAAAATAAAATTGACTTGATTTGATAAAATTTACTATATTTATAGGCCAGTATATTATTCTAATAATTTAATACATCTGTAGTATAATTGTTGTTGGTTGACCACAGTTATAATTAGTGTGAGTTTATTTTATATATAACATACAAATATATGGATGTTTATGCCTTCACATTCCGCTTACCCTAATGAGGCAGACAGATATCAAGCACATTTCTTCCATACATATGATTTTATAAATTTAGTCCCATTCTGAATTCCCAACATTTCAGCTTATAATGACTTCTAGAATTTAAAATAAAATCAAACTACAATATAATCTGTTCAGTTAGTTTTATTCAATATTTAATTATGGCATAAATATGAGAATCATGTCCCATTTGTAGTAGTTGGTGAACATCTACCAGGCAATTTTTTTTGTATCTTTGAATCTGAAAATGAAGATTTATTAGTGTAAAACTGTTGGGATTTTATCTCTATTGATTTGAGACAGATATCTAGACTGTAATAGTTGAACTCTTAGACATTTGCTTAAATTTTCATGTAATTTTAAATATGTTGCAGTCTGCTCTAAAACATTTAGTCAAAGAACCAAATTATAAATGATTGCTTAAAATTCACCCTAATCCGTCAGTGTAATTCAATTTAATATAACAAACAGATTTACTACACAATTTGTGTTAAGTTTATAAAGTTGAAATTAGTATGACTTCTCATTCAACTAAGTTTGAATTGGGTAAAAACTTTGAATGGATTTCATCAGAAAGTTTTTGCCTCTCATTATTTACCTATTTAGCTTTTGCATTTGTTTTCACTTGTTAGCTTTGAACTTGTTTGGAATTCTTTTGTGGAGTTTCTGTAATTTCTCCATCAAAGTTTCTTCTCTAAGCTGTTTTTAATAAACAAAGTTTGCATTTGAATCTTTATGTGCTGAGGGTTGTGCTTTATAATTTGTTTAATGAATTTTGTTAATGTAAATTTACATTTAAGAAATTTGCTAATGCCCTGATACATGTATTGCCACAAGCAATCTCTACTGTCCATATTTAAATGACATAAATGACACATATAAATTTACATGCCATGTGTGACATGAATTCACACTATGTTTTGAGCAAATAAATCTAATCTAATCTCATAGTTGTAGGTCTGGATTACAGTTCATTTTCCTTAACTAGTTTCTGCCAGTTTAGAAATGTTTCCTTATGGTATTAAGATACTAAAGTTTCCTTGCATCTGTGAGGATAATCTTTTATTGGACACACTTAATCTGAGCTTACGTATAACCAAGGAAACGTTATTTCTTACTGGTATAAAAAAGCATGAGCTATTTTACAGTAGAACTAGATGACTCATAGCCTCCCACAGGACACTTTAATTAATAATCAATCTATGTTTAAACATTTTTCTAATAATGATTTAACAATTTATTGGCTTTTAAAAAGAAAAACTGGCAGTCAATTCAACTAATGGTTGATCACTTCTTACTAAGAAATAATAATGTATACTATATACCTAGATATAGACAATATGTCTGCATTGTGTCTTATACAATCTTGATATATGAAACGTAACTCACTTATACCTTCCTCTCAATTTCCGTGTCAATCAATAACACATTTCGAAATGCATTCACCAGCTTACTTTAGAAGTTTTTCTTCAAAAATTTGTTGATGCTTCCTATTACTTACGAACGACATCACAACTAAAATAAAACAAGTTTAAACTTGAAAATTATTTTTATTATCAGTTTGGAAATGCTAATACCATCGCCAAGGTCATCGGGTTAACGAGTAATGTAGCTTAAAGTAAGTAGAAAAGCGAACAAACAAAGTTATAAAGTTACATATCCCAACGCTGTTATTGGATAACGCGCTGTCGCAACTTGCGTAAGGCAACACCCGAGTGGTCGCCGGCGGCGCACCGACGTTGTATGTCGTAAACAATTCGCCACCAACGGACGTAGAGTTGTCCACCTAGAGGTGAACTTACCACCCAGTCACGGAGCCTTCAATCATTTTCAACCGACTTAGATAAATAGATATTGCACCAAAATATTTGTACAAAATCGTACCTTTTTTTTTCATCTATTAGTAAACGCCAACGATTGTTACAATGATACAAAACTAAAAGCAATACATGAATACTTTAAATCTTCAAATTAATTTCAAATGCAACATTTAGCACAAAAGTACACCCCATTCAACCGACTTCAAAAAAGGAGGAGGTTTTTTTTAAATCTTTTTTTGTCTATTTTATTTAATATTTGTTACCTTATAACTTACAAGGGGGCGAATCAATTTTTATGATTCTTTTTTATTTAAAAGCTGGTGCTTCCTGTACGGTCCCATTTCAATTTGGTTCAATTATGACTATGGCATTCAAGAGTCTTAAATTTGCATCAAGTATGTGTTCCACAAATGTATGAATTATTCAATATTTAAAATTGTGTTATAAATTCTATCGTATCACATTTAAGCATGTGATTTACTTTCTACGTAAGCATTGGAAAAACATGACGAACTCATTAGTTCAATCTGGTTGGTCCTCCTTAAAGTCTTACGAACTTCACGTTTGGCTTCTTTCTTCACGCAATTTATTATTACAAATTTGTTCATAACTATTGTTCGCATCCTTGCGACGGTGTCCTATATTGGCATCATATCATATGTCCTATTTGTCCGTCTTTTGTTTCTTTAACTGTATTTTTTTATATATTTTTTTGTCTTTTTTAATGTTTCATATGGACTAACGAATGATGCCAATAAAAATTATGTCTATTTGTTAGATATTAGTAAATATTAAGTACCAATCAGGAGATGTATTTACAGAATAAACGGTCAATTTTATCACAGACTTTTATGCGATAATATAGAAGTATTTGCACATTCTTAGTATATCGCACGTCGGTACCTTATCAATCGTTATCGGGTGTTCTTTGTTTTTTTGCATCGGTGGTCGATTCGTTTTTTGCAATAATCGTCTTGATTATAAACCTGATAAAAATAAGCGCAAGTTGCAAGTATGTTTGCTGGACTTGTAAATTACAAGTACAATATTAATTATTTAAACATTTATACAGGGACCAAGTTTACCTTAAAAGTTATGGTTCAGGCCGAACTGAACTAAATATATTATGTCTCCCAATGTCGGGCACGGCTTCTTCTCTCAAGAGAGTATAAGGGCATAGTCTGTCACGCGACCCTAGTACGGATTGACTTGCCGTAAACAATAATTATTTTGTCTGTCTACAGTGGATATCACAAAGACATACAAATAATGAAATGTTATAAATTATTTATCACTTGAATCGCTCTGTGCGGTTTTAACGAGCGATTGTAACGATACCACTTAACATACCATACCGTTGTGTTTATGAAAAACGTGCAGGTTCATGTCATCATACCATCTTCGCTTTGGAATGCCTTCTTCAAGATTCTCGTTCTCTCAAAATAACCTTCTGAGTGAAATGTGTGACAATTTTGTCCCACGATTGTGTTGGCTTCTATAGTCTATTTTGTTTTTTTTTTACTTCCCTTGTTCTCTTTTTATGCCTGTTCTATCGTTGTCTGCATTGGTTCATTTTTGTTAGATCTTTTAGTGCTACCGGATGTTTGTTAACTTTTTTATGGTTTTATAATTGTAAGCCTCTCGGGCGACTTCGGTATGCTAATGCAATTAGAGTAACTGCCCAAGCTGATGTCCCAACTCGCGGTTCCTTGCAGCATGTTGCTGCCCTGTAGAGGTTGATGCCATGCAGTCCTGGATGGTAACGCGCACTAGCTTAGTAAATGCATATATCACTTGACCCTTGAAAACACTCGCTATGTAATTGAAAGGAAAAGACGCGCTCCTTTGTTATATGAGTAGCTCCTTTGTTATAGACGCTTCGTTCGGCCATCTGACCCTTGAACATCTAGCGAAAGTCTCTTGAGGTTTTGTTCAAAACTTTTAGCTACAAGACCGTTCGCAAAAGTACTACTATTATTATACATTTCTCTCTCCCCGAAATGGCGTGGCCTAACATGCCTAACATTTTGCCGGTGAATTTATACTTATGCGTTCAGATATATTAGAAACTAGGCCATATTCTCTATATCGTTTGCAGAGCACCCCTACTATTGCGATGTCAAGATCTGTATCGTATACATGCTGCGTATAGATCAAGCTTCACATCAGAAGCGAGTAGGGTTGGCAATACGCTTCATGCAAATATCATGTAGAGAAATGTTATATATTCCACGTTATCAATTTATTTAAATGAGATATTATCGATGCGATTGGTTTTTACTAATTTTTACAAAGAGAAAATGACTTAATAATTTATTAATTTTTTTAAGGCTATTATATAATAGAGCTCGCACCGTCTACCCCGTTAAGTATAAAAGACATAACGCATTTATAATGTAAAACGCGTGAAGCAACCTTAAAAAATAATTTCAATATATAAATGGCGAAATTTTGCTTAAGTCACGACATTGACCGCGAGAGAATCCATTTATTTCGTCAAACAAGTTTCTTTTGTAAATGAGCAAGTTTAATTAATGCCGAGCTGCTCTCATGTTGAGTCAACTTTTATAACAACCATTTAAACATTTTTTTCCTGCTTTGTATTAGTGGCCACGCATGTTGTGGCATTCTTAATGCGGCATGCTCTTATTAAATGTTAAGTATAATTATTTATACATATTAATAAATTGGAGTAATTGTAATATTAAAATAATCGCTTTATAATACGTGCATTTAAATGTATTTACGGGGCATACCATAATAACATTTTATTCAAGTTTTTTTCTGTCTGTTCCACCTAATCTCTGCAACCACTGGACCGATTCTTACCCCTCATCGGGGGGACCCTTGTGTCGATCTACTAGTGATAGAGGTTCAGGTTAAGTGACCTAATAGCTATTCCACCTTTCAATCCGGCGAAGCATTCAAGGCCAGCTTCTCTGGCCAATCTGTGTAGTTCGTCATGGACCAATGTTAACGGGATTTTCACTGACAGGGTAGCTGATTTAATGAGATAAAGGAGTAACTTAAGCTACTTTCCAATTGCCAATCAGCATTGGTTCGTCACAAAAAATAGACATAATTTTTATTTTGTCAAAACAAGTTTTGTTGGAAAACGGAACGTAAAACGGATTTTTCCAATTTGAAAATATAACACGAGAAATAAATTCTCGCGGTACAACCATAAAACTCCGGCACGATACTTCTCGGTAAATAGTCGTCCGATGTATGCACAGACCACATCCGTTCTATGTGCCCACGCACACACGCGCATGGCTATATGCCCACTCACACACGGACGCGTCCGCCGACACGTGTGGACAGGCACCCACACACGCGCCCTGGTCCAACCGGCTCGGCCTCTCGTCGATCGGGTATCGATTGCGGCCGTTTTAAATACGCGCCTACCCGTTCATTCTTTTTTCATTAACTACACAACTATGTTTGAAGATGGCCAGTAAATAAAAAGCCATTTGTTTCTTTTTGGTGTACTTAAGGAGTCACGATACGAGCGGCTCACTACTGTAATCTGAAGTGATAATCTCTTATCTTGCATATCCGTACATCTTTGAAAGGGAAGCAAGGCAGTTATGCGGCTTATCTACTACTAAACGAATTGCAAGTGTGTTACCAATTTTTTTTGTTGGGGGGGAGGAGAAAATCTTCAACGAGATACCTCGCGTTCTGGGGGAAGGCGAGGTGTGGGCTTTTTACCCACTAAAACACACCGGTGGCCCTTTCTCGGTGCATGGTGAGGGGCTCAGGGATCTCCAGAGGAACGCACCAGAGCCCCTCTGCACTGCACTCTTCGGAGAGCACGTCCCGTTAAACCCTCCCAGGGCTGAGGTGTGTTACCAACTTATATCATGGCAACATCTCACTCGTAACTCAGGGCATTAGCATAACTTCACGCCAGTATTGTATTAGGTCGTGATACCTTCTCGATCCGAGCGACATTGACATGATTTTTTTTACACTTAGCGTAACGAAATAGTTATACCATATTCATAGACATCACTATTATATACTAGGTGTACAGAAATCTACATCTAATTACACTGTTATCAGAGAGAAAGACACGAGCAAACTTCTTCCAGTCCTTTGTTGTTCGAATAATGATAAAATGAAAGATGAAGCAAAGCGTTTCGTTCAGGTTTGAGGGTTGTCCATAAACAAAGGAAGAAATCCAGCATTGCGTTTTGTTCTAGTTAGGATGTTGGAATTAGATTATGTAATTCTACACTCTCCAAAATGCATTAGGCTAGCTACCTTAAGTCTGCTCAAGACTAAGCAGATTGGTTTCAGCTGAGTCAATTAACTTCTTCCCGTCTTCATCTAGTCAAAGCTGCGAGAGTTGCGCTGTTAAATACCATCTCGCATAGTATTATAATACATATAAATACAAGGATTTAATATCACGTGGCTTCGAAGTGGTTACATTATAAATGATCGGCAAAATTCCCAACACGCACGTATCTTTGTAATTGTATGCGTTCTCAATTTGCTTAGGAAATGAATGCGCATATTTTGCCGCGCTCGACGCCCGCTTGATCATTTTCCGCTGACGGTTCGTTTAGATCGCAAATTGGTCTTCTGTACCGTATAGTGGTATTTTCCTATAAAGTATACTATGGTATACAGTATGGAGGTTGATGTATTATTTTTATTTGCTTGTATTTTCGTTTTTGAATGAAGGAAAAATTAAATATTTTGGTATCGGCTATCGACATTACAGATTCACTCTGAGTTAAATTAGGTATTTAAGCATAGATATCCTAATAGTTTGAGTGCGGTATTGCGAAACGGAAGGTCATTAAGGAAACATCTCCTTGTACTTGCTTCAGCATTGTTATTCCAACATTGGTTAACGAGATTTTTAGTATTATTTATTAAAATAAGGTAAAAATGTGGTTACAAAAGCGATATAATTTAACTATCTTTAACATTGTAACAATATTACTAGCATTGTTATTTAAAATATTCTCATGGATTCTTCGTTCTCAATTTGATTTGTCAGTTAGATTTGATTCCCAAATTTGATGGTTCACAAGCTGCACTTGGCCGATAATTTATTTATATAAATAATAAAAAGAACTTAGAGTGGATTACTGATTTTTTCCATTTAATTAAACGCTTAGAATGTCACTATATACGTATGTACGTGCTGGTCGCTACCAACAAACATGGCTTCTTAATTTCGTGCTAATACAAACCGAATTGGTAATTGTATTAGAAACTTAACTCTGAGTTAAATTATCTTGAATGAACGAGCAACAATGGCAGGAACCACCGCACTAGAAATGTTCAATAACATTATCAAATGCGATATAATTTTACTTAAAGCTCTATTGTGGTGCGGTGTGTTATTGTCCCCACTCCACTCCCCCCACTCGCCATATCTCGCGAGGATTGCGGTGGAGTGGGGGTACCTCCCTACCACTGACCGTCCTATTAAAATTGTAATTACCGAACAGCTTTGCGAATTATTATTGTTCAAATGATTTGATATTGATTTTCCGAATGAGCCCTTCGCATTGGGTGCGCCGGGAAATGTTTTAATTGCTCGAGTTGTTTTGTATTTATCAATTTGTTATATTATTCTTTGTTCTTTTCAACCGACTTCAAAAAAAAGTTCTCGATATTTCTCTATTTTTTATGTTTGTTATCTCATAACTTCCGACTGTGAGAACTGATGAGATTGAGGTGAGATTTTGATGATTCTTTTTTTTTATTTGAAAGCTGGTGCTTTCCGTGAAATGCCAATTTGATTCAGTTCTGATAATGGCATACATGAGAAAACCATATACTACAGCATATGCCATAAATTTGCATTTAGAAGGCCGTGATTTTATTGTATGGATTGACCCTTATTGCCTCATTATAGAAATGTACTGTGCCCAATAGTTACTGAGCACTTTAGTGAGCATAACAAGCTGCTACCGTGGAATGCACACGGCAAGGAAATTTGCTTTTTATATTTCGACGCTGGAAAACAAAAACGTAGTACCCCACAAAAATGAAATTGTTCACCAGAGCCGAAAAACATTTAAACTTTTTTTTTAAATTATAACTTTCGTGTTTGTGGACCTAGATCTGTCGTTTTTATACACATTGCTTACTATTTTGTGCTGAATAAGTATAGTACCACGGCATTAAGCTAGAGTTTTCATAAAAGAAATTCGTTTAACGGTACAAAAAATAAAAGAGAAGTGTCAATCTTGAAAATCCTATTTTCGCTATTTTTCATCGAATTGTTACGTAAGTCAGATATCATTCGACGCGTCTTTTTTTTTCTGATTTCAACAACGTAAAATAGTGAAAATGGCCGTATGTGTCACTTACTACGTTTTTGCTTTCCTGCGTCGCTATGTACATACATAATATATGTGTTCACTCTAAAGGTGTCTTGTACACCGCCGCTTTTACTTAATTTGAAACTTGCCTTTTGAAACCGTGAATAACATATTACGTGACGTTGAATAAAATATTAATTGGACACTTGTGCAAGCTGACAATAACTTTTTTTGTCTTTCTGTGCTGCTGAAACATACCAAATGTCGCAAGGAGTAATCTCAGATACGACAAGAGCGGTCGATTGCTGACGCCATTGGAGGCGATAAAATTTCCCGATGTTATAGCACGAGCGACGCCTGGAGCACATTAAATTCAGCTATCTTTCACTTTAAGACGACAAACAGACGCAGATAAAGAACTTTCATGTTCTATGTTATATATTGAAACACAGAAGATATTTTTAAGTTATATAATCTAACATATAAGTAAAGATTTATTTATTTGAAACAATTATATCATCGTTACAGATGAATCAATTAGATGTTATAATAACTTATTAACAACCATTAATAAACAGAATATACACAAATTGATACAAAATACCCGAATGACCGTGGTGCCATGCTAGCTGTGTCCGGGCCGTTGGCTCAAGTTGCATAGCGCTAGCAACCCGAGTTCGATCCCCGGTGACGGCACCAATAAATTTGTTGTTACAATTTTATGTCCTGATTAACCACGCGCTCGGCGGTAAAGGAAAACTTTGTGAAGAAACCTACATGTCTTAGAAAAATTTTCTAAGGCATGTGACGTCTGCCAATGCGCACTAGGGCCGCGTGGTGGACTACGCTCTTATACTCTCTTTACAGAGAAGGCCTGCGCATAACAGTGAGACATATATATTATATATATATATATATAAAGGCTGTAACTATCACTTTAACCCGGATGACCGAGCCTTGCTACATATTTTTTTGGAAATCATATTTAGATAAGAATTACATATTAATAAAGTGTGATTAATATTTTTATACTTGTTTTATCTCCAAATGAAATCATAATGACTACATCTATTTTGAATCTGTACTTTCCTATCCACATAGTCTAGATCTAATGCGGGTCACGGTGGCATACATTTGTTTTGATAAACGAGAAAATTAAACCAAGATACAAACGTGAAATAGTACGATGGTTTTAGAGACATGGTGGATATACATATACATATTTGGATGTTCAATATAATTTGAGGAAATATTAATTATTATCTTAAATATTCCATTGTGTATGTAAAAAAAATTTCTGGCTACAAAATATATATAGAAAGTCAAGTTAAATGACACGCAACTTTATTGTATCAATCGCACTTTGACCTCTATTTTATCTTAATTTTTTAAGGTGGGTAGGATAGAGGAAGCTGAGTTGGGCGTGGTCCTTTGAGATTTGTGACGTATGACTGGGACTGCTATCCATAGATGCGAGATAATACGACCTCGATTCGTCCCCTCCAATTGACGTAACAGACTTATCAAGGTCTCGACTCAGGCAATTCTCTGCGGACCACTTGGCTTATTGTTCTGTGACCTAATGTTTGTCTACAAAGCGTCTTCATTTAAGGAAATACATTACTGTTAGCTATAAAACACTTTATTCACTTAAAAAAAAAAACAGACTAAAATAACAACGTTTTCGATTTTAAAACTGACCGTTTAGTGTTGAAATAGAGTCAAACTAGATGTCTCGTTGAAACTGCAGAGGCCTTCTGTTCGTACAACAAAAATAAATTACATGTTCAAAAGCGAACTTAGTGCTGTGTTTACACTGCGCAATTATGGGAATGACCTGGTTTCCTTAACACAGGCAAATTACTCATAGAATAAGGCTTCGGTATCCCCAGCCTGCCGTAGAAGGCACTAAAAAGGGCCTCGGGTTCTCTTGTCGTCCGCCAAAGTGGATCCGGGAAGAAGAGAACATCGGCGTGCTCTCCGAGATCACAGTACAGAGGGGCTCCGGTGCGTTCCGCTGGAGATCCCGGAGACCCTCTCCATGCACCGAGGAAGGGCCACCAGGCGGGTTTTAAAGGCGGAATATCTTTCTGAAGATGGAATATAAGAATATAGAATAGAAAAAAATAACCTAGCTAAGAGAAAATTGCCCAAACAAAAACGTGGGAGTAAATTGTGATAAAATATGTAATAATATAAGTTATATATTATTATTTTTCTCAAACATCTTTCCTTCACCTCTGCGGTGTAAATAAGCACTTTAAAAAATTTATCGAACAATTTCATTCTTCGCGGCATCGGGAACGAATACAGATAGCGTATAATTTACGCGGGTGCCCGAATATTTAGCCACCAAACCTGACAGGTAATATATACTAATTTCCCTAATCCGTAAGTTTTACAAAATTCAGACCCGGTGGTAAAGCCTTAAAGTTTTTCCTCCCGTATGTCTCCAACTATCTATATAATGTGTAAAGTTGAAATTTGGCTATAACATTCTCGCGGGACAAATATTCCGAACTTGCGAACTAGCTTTAATGTCTGCATGCAAATTGCCCAAGTTG
Source organism: Meandrusa payeni (assembly GCA_029286785.1). NCBI lineage: Eukaryota > Metazoa > Arthropoda > Insecta > Lepidoptera > Papilionidae > Meandrusa > Meandrusa payeni. The sequence goes on from JAGSMX010000023.1 coordinate 2,127,410, forward strand.
AACGTAAGTTGGATACGATTGCCTATTCAAAAATATACGGTACACAGACTTTGTTGAGAACGTTAAACTTTTTGAAAACATACCGTTGGTAAATGACACGATAAAAACTACCCACCTTAAAACAAGGTAAATTATTCTTCATTCTTCATTTAACAGAATGACAGATAGGTTATTCCAATAAATCGCTGTTCGCTTTGTAAATGGAATCTCCCCTTACGTCTTAATACTTAATATCTTAATATTAATAATAGGATAAGGTGATTATGTTATGTAAATATTGCATTCCCCGTTTTATAAACTAAATTATACATCGGAAGCATACGCAGTATATTGGGAACTCGTGTCTCGTTCTGGATACCTGGGTTACGGAATCGCGGTCTTCCTTCTACTTTTGTTGTTGACGAGAGGGGGGACAAGATACCCCACCTTCTGGGGAAAAGGCGAGGTTATGTGGGGTTCTTACCCACCAAAATCCGCCGGTGTGTCTCCAGTGGAACGCACCGGAGCCCTTTTCGGAGAGCACGTCCCGAAGGGGAGGTGCCTTCCGTTCCCTCGCAGTGCAAGGCGACTCGGACCAGCCGATGTCGCCTTCTTCCAGTCCACTTTAGGAAAGCCGACGCTGGCTCGAGATGGGATTAGGCTAAAAAGAAAACTTCAGAGAACGTTCAATGTTCAAGCCGTCGCTGGTCTATTGCTGTTCCTCGCTATAATCGTTAATATACTTGTTCAATACATGTACAGAATCCAAGTGAAATGCTCCGTGCATACATTTGCATATGCTTATAAATATGGTAATAGACTGTCTGCTACATTCCATTGTTCCTTACAAACGTACCCGTCTATCACATAAAGCCATGTTTAATTCTTGTCGCACAATCCAAGTCCCCGTATTAGCAAATATAACTTTAAGATGCTCATTGTTCGGTTTCGTCGTTCGCTTGCTTACGTCACAAAGGATTACGTATCAGTCACGCACACGTTATCATATGTGTACGACTTAGTGTAGACTGCTGGTGAGCATTATTCAAATGATATGGAAGATGCTGCGGTCGTATTTAGTGATTAGTGTATATGCATAGATTTTTTTTTCATGCATGATATTGTATGTCATCGACCTAATTCGTTATTATATTTCTTGTCCATACAAAGGTTGCCTGGAAGTTATAGCTCTTAGTAATAAGGTCGTCCATTGTACAACTAATAAAAAATGTGCTATATTTCTGTAATAAATCCGTTTCTTTTGGACTAATAAGTTATATATTAAAGTTTTTCTAAATTGCTCAAGTTTTTCTAAAAGCTCTTTATTGATTTTGCAAACTGTTTGGAACAAGATAATAAACACGCTCTCACTTATAAACACTCATACATAAATTCACGCACATAAACGTGCATACATACTATAACGGCCAATATACTGAAAGTTATTTGTCAGCATAATTAAGTCGGTGTCTTGTCTTCCATTTCACAGGCTATTTAGATCCTTAAAAGGCCTTTTACTAAATATTGGTTAAATATCGATGAAATTTGGATCTTTGGAAAATGTTTGGCGACCCTTGTCCTAGATCAGTTTCATTCCCAAGAATCTAAATTTATCCGTATCCTGGGTAATTATAGCGCCGATTTCCCTTTAAATATCGTAATAACCTCACGTAATGGGGTGTTACTCTTCATATTTACTATTATTTAACCGACTTTAAATAACGAGGTTCTCTATTCGTTTTTTATTTTTTACATCATAACTGTAGATTAGGTGAACCGAAATTGATGATTCCTTTTTGATTGAAAGCTGGTGTTTCCAATTTACAGTGGCGTCAATGAGAAAACTATATAAGTTTTAAATTTTCATTCCGTATATGTGCGGCAATTGGACGAATAACTCAGTGTCACGCCAACCGATTTCGATGATTCATTTCTTATTGGAAACGATGTACTTTAAGAGTAGTTTAATAAAAATTTGGTTAGGGTATAAAAGTTAAAGTTATATATATATATATGTCTCACTGTTATACGCAGGCCTTCTCTGTAAAGAGAGTATAAGGGCATAGTCCACCACGCGGCCCTAGTGCGGATTGGCAGATTTCACATGCCTTAGAAAATTTTTCTAAAACATGTAGGTTTCCTCACGATGTTTCCTTCACCGCCGAGCGCGTGGTAAATCAGCACATAAAATTGCAACATCAAATTTATTGGTGCCGGCACCGGGGATCGAACTCGAGTTGCTAGCGTACTACGCAACTTGAGGCGACCGCCCGGACATTGAGTTACGGCTGTCTAGGGTAAGGTTATGATTCATTCTATTTCATAATATTCCTACTATAATTCGGAAATACAAAGAGACCGTCCGTGCTTAAAAGCGTTTAACGTTTGATTCTATTTGAAGTCGGTTTTGTAATAACCAATCTTTTTGTCTCCCATATAAAATATTCGTAGTTCCAACGTGCGTTGACCATTATTCGGTTTATTGCGCACTGCCTCTAGGCCGCGATGCACAATTTACGACTCAATTCTCCGCACACATCCGCACACGTGTAATATTCGACTGTATGCCGTTCACCCCGTGAAATATCGACCGTAGTGATGCAATATGTAACAGACTGTACAAGATATGCACGTCGACAAATCACCAAGGTACTTTTTGTTTTAGTCGAAGTTGAACGAACTTTTTCATGATTCGGACGTTGAGCGATCATTTTACATGTAAGTACCACGCGAGTTGGATTTTGTGGGGGGATGTTTGTTTTAAAATTACAATATACATATAGAGGCACGACAAAAAACAACGTTAACAATTTTTTTTATAAATATTACTGATATTCTTGTTAACCATCGTAACAAAGGTTAAGCTTGTCCTAAGAGATGGTTCGCGCCAATAGTCCAATAGTGGATTCGAATCTACGAACTTACGATTCGCAGACCGTACCCTAAACCAAACTGGCTATTGAAGCTTTAAACTACCTCGCAAGGGGTAAAACTTAAGAACTATGACTTAAACTTAAGACTTAATATGCCTATTAAGGAATCTTTTACCATCAATGTTCACATACATAAACTATGTATGTGACCACTGGTTTCACATAAGCACCAAAATATCACATTCTCGCAACTTTTAGAATTCTAGAACCGACGGTAAAACTGTGATAGGTATTGTTCTCTCTCTTTTTCCTCCAGGTGGAATGACAGAGAGTATTAGAGTATAAATGTTTTATTTTTTGTTAATTCACACACGTTTCGATGTAATTACCATATTTATTTATGTCTTAATGTTTTTTGCAAGACGGTATATGGAAACAAGGTCGTATTTTATAATCTTCACAGCGTGTATGTATCTACTAGCCACCAACTCGCAGCTGGGTCCCGCCATTTTTGGTAGTCGCAGGTGGTTTGATTGCTTTAACTACTTGCATGCTGCGAAGTGAGTAATCAAATCGACTTAGTATTTAAGGTGTGTCTTATAACCAATTTAATACGGTATTCATGGACAGCCGGTAGCCGCGGTAGCTCAGTGTCCGGGCGGTCACCTCAAGTTGCATAGTACGCTAGCAAACCGAGTTCGATCCCCGGCGCCGGCACCAATAAATTTGCAGTTGCTATTTTATGTACCGATTTATTACGCGTTCGGCGGTGAAGGAAAACATTGTGCGGAAACCTACATGTCCCAGAATTTTTTTCTAAGGCATATGAAGTCTGCCAATCCGCAGTAGGGCCGCGTGGCGGTCCATCCCCTTATACTCTAATTACAGAGAAGTCTGTGCTCAGTAGTGGGACATATATAAAGCCTGTAACCTACATGGACGATAGCAGGTGTCCTAGAAGGGAACAATGACCCTCTTATGAGAAGCCAGTCAAAAAAATCAATGTTCTACACCCAAATACTATTCGAGTAGTAACCATTTTATTTAAACACAAAACATTTACATATCAACATATAGTGGCTTAGTGATTAAATTAATAAAGTATAGATATGTATTGATGGGTTGCAACAGACAATGGTAAAACATTTAGAAATAATTAGATCACAAATATTGAAGCAGAAAGATGATTCAGACACTCGGTTATGGCTAGGGATCACTAACGAACGGGTTTGAAGAGAGGATCTGGACTTATACGAGCCATACCGCTAAAGCTCGGTCATCCACGTACTATTAGTAATTAGTGATGCGCGGCAGAGGGCCTGGTAATCTGTCTGACAGGGTAACCTAGTGCAGATACCAGTCTCTCACAAAGGAGAGATAAATACTGCAATATATATAGATAAAGTAATGTTCTACTTGTATGTAACCTTTGTGACAGTAGAATAAAAAACTTATTATATATTATTATTACTATAACAGTCCATTTACTCCAAGACTACTACGTTATTATTCCGACAGTTACACGAACAATTATTGCTATTATTTAAAGAGCGTTAATCGCGTTTACACGTTCCGAAAATAACTAATTCTCTGTAACATACACTCCACCTGTTTCGAAGTAGAGATATCCGCGGCGTTCGGTAAGTCGTTTTCGCTTGGGATTAGGTTTTTTACGGTTTCCGGCCGCTCGGGCCGGTTAATGAAAGCCGGAGCGATTGCCACGGCTAATTGGATATCGTTTTGTGTTGGTAACGAGCGCCGGCGCGTTTGTCACGGGGCCGTTGACCTCTCGTGGACCCCGACTGTCACTTGAATAGATACTAAGAGAACATTGGTTACTCAGTATTGTTTTCAATGTTCGCCCGTCCGTCTGTCTAGGAAGATGCGTTGACCTCGTCTCGGACTCTGTTCGTACACGTTTATGGATAATTCACGAATAATGATTTGCTTGCCGATTAAGAACGAGTCGTGTTTCTTTGTCTCTTAAATTGGGAAATGTGTACTTTAGTCCATAGTTTTATTTTTTGGATTGTGGCGATTTTTAGCTTTTCTTCGTATGTTACAATTGATTTAGCATTTATCTAATTGGCCTATTAACAATACAATTACATATTAATCGAACTAATTTTTGATAAAAACTTATTATATTTTAACCAAAAAGGTATAAAATTCCAGTAATCCATCTTTGGTATAAATATGATGTATGGGATATATAGTCTTCACTAGTTTTCGCAGTAAAATAATGGAGCAAGTGGATGTATTGTGTTGCAACCAGTCGGAATTTGCGTGGAAGGCATTTTGTTAACAATTTTTTTATTTTGTATTATCTGTAACACTTTCATAGTATTATTTAGTTGCAGTATCGCCTTCGTTCGACTGTATTTTGTCTAATAAATTAATAAAAAAAATATCAGTGAGAACGTATTTTGTAACACATTTTTTCCTTTATGTTTTTAAAAAGGATTTTTAACATTTTCGAATGTCGAAGACATTTACAATCGGGTGATGTGACGTGGGTCTAACGGATCAATTACTATTTAATCTATTGACCCTTTTTCGATGATAGCCAAGCCTAGTTTTAGTTTGGCGCCCTCCGTTCAGAATCTCGGGAATCTACCTAAATAGGTTCGCTTTCCTGTGAAACTGTAGAGGCCGCTCTGCTGATGGATCGATAGATAAATTCTTTATTACACCAAAATACATACACAAAGGCGAACTAAGTGCAATTAAGCATTTTATTCCAGCAAACCTTTGGTGATTAAATGCGGACTATGCGTAGTGCCGCTAAAAATAACGTTTTAAAATCTTATATAGATACATAGACATGTATTGTCTATATAAATATAAGAATAGGCATAAACATAACGAAAATGTCAAAATAATATATATTAGTTTGTCATTTTCATTGTTTGAGTAGAAGAGATGATCATTGTAGTTTATTCAGAAGAAAAAAAAAGAAATAATACTATTTACAGCGTAAAACAAAACTAGACAGATTCATGACAAAATAATGAAACTAAATACAAATCATCAACTTTGTCAAGGAAAACATTAATACTATCGTAATTGTTGTGAAGGAGTTTACGCTTATGTTGTCAATTAGTATTGTGTTGTGTGTTATACTTTGTGTATTGAAATTATTATGCTTAGCTAAAATGATAATATAGTTTTTGGGAATATTTGTTATACCATGTTAAAAACCGAAAAACTAATTGATACCAGCCGGCTACAAAGACACGTGGAAATTAATATTAATCTCATAATAGTAACGTTTTCGAGTAGTAGACTTAAAATTTTTACAACTGCTTTACATACGCCAACGCATTTCCCCGCTCTAACTTGAATCGGAATTGTTACGAGGAAAGTTTTAATACAAACCTAAAGTTGCACAACTTTGTCGAGCGCTCTTTACATTCAGTTTCGCCGTCGGTAAAACTCAAACTTCAACCTTACGTCCGCAAGTCTAGGGCTGCATAGACACCGATCAAAAAGTCGACAAACGATATCGATGCAATATTATCTTTATTATAATAGAAATGCAATAAATATCGTTGAAATGTCGATTATATTTCGAGAATAATATTGTCTTTGGTGATTATCATACGAAACTTAATGAAATCGATATTTAGCTCCATTTAAATATCGACATCTTATATTAACGTAAATTTGCAACGCAACCCTAGAAGGGCCGACTCTCAAGCGATTTCCGGAACATCAAGAAACTTTGCCGTTCCTCAGCGCTCCGCCGCAAAGTTCCTTGAAACTTTAATAAAGGAATAAAGGGAGTTTGTGTGTGTGTAATTTATTCGCGGTTGCTCACGTTTATCATTGCCAATAGCGCCATTACCGGATGTTTTATTGACTTAAAAAAAAACTACGTTACAAACGAAAAACAAGCCACTTAAGTCGCGCGACGTCGAATTTGATATAACGCTCGCTGCTGAGTCACGTAAGTGGCAGCGGGGAGATAGAGGTGGGGGGTATAGGTGGGTGTAATGTTGAGGGGGAGGGGAGTGGGTTTGGAGGAAACAGCTCAGCTCAGCCACCTATTGTAGTATTGTGGAGGTACGTTGTTTTTTGCGACAAGTTGTGTCAGCGACAGGACGTGAGCCGCGTGGTCGCTGCGAATTGGGTTCTGCATCCAGGGCTGCCGCAAGTGCCGAATTTTTTTTTAAAGAAGTTGCTAACAATTTTTTCTTTCAAATATTACTAATTCTTATTTAAGCTTGTGCTAGGCGATGGTTTACGTCAATAGTCGAATGGTCGATTTGAACTTACGATCTTACGTTACACAGACCACACCCTTAAACTTGGAAACATTGGGCAATAGCTTCAAAAGTAACCTTTAAGAAAAATATAAAGGGATGAGAAAGCATTTTAAAAACAAAAAATTATATCTACGTTTTTAAATTGTCCGTACACGTGGAAAGCAGCAGTTTTATTAAGCAGTCACATAAAAAAGAATCATCAAAATCAGGTCACCCAGTCCAAGGTTATGAGGTAACAAACATTTAAAAAAACATGCACATAAATTGACAACCTTTTTTCAAAAATCGAGTATTTTAAAAATAGAGTATAGAGGGGCCGGAAGTTTGTATAAAAGAAATAAAAGAGAGCGTTTGCTCTTAATAGCGTTTAACATTTGATCCGGTTTTTGTTTTTATTTGTAGATATACGTTTGATTTAAATAAACATATGTTTTGAGTATCGTAAAAAATCAGTACGAAGATGAGAGGCAACCCTATTTGATATGCGAGACGTTCGTAAAGGTCTCGAGATTTATGCGGTAGTTTTATTATGCTGAGCAAGTGTACATCTCGTCTTTTATCTCACTGCGCCGTAAAAGGCGGTAGATTCTAGGCTACCCCTTTTTTTAGTGTTACATTCGCTCGTCCGTGGGATCGGATTGTGACGCGTTATACATTATGTAAGACGAATGTAAAACATGGGTCCTAGTTCAACATTTTGTTTATTATTGTATGAGAATTTGTGGTTTTGCTTACACATCTACTGAAGTAGGTATTGTATTGCTGTGTCGTTGAAGTAGTTTTTTTTTTAATTTATTTCAAATAAAATTTTACAGTAAAGGAATATACATATAACTTAACGCTATATAAACCGCAATGGTTTGTCACTAGCGCCAAAGCGTCCGTCTAACTCCGGATTAACAAAAATAACACATTATTTTGTGTAATTATTTAAATTATTTTTTGTTAATTTAAAAAACTCGTTACACATTATTTATTGAACACAATGAACATTTTTAACATACAAAATATAAAAACAGTGAAAAAGTTGCATGTTTAATGCCATCGCAGTTATAGGTGAAGACTGCATGCAATGTATAAATGGCGGGTGACAATATTAATTTATATATCTAAAAAAAACACAAAAAGTAAAATAAAACTAAATTTTAAATTAAAATAAACTAATTATGTTTGGTACAGCCATATTTTTCAGTTTATTTTTAAGTTGATTATCGATAAAAGGACATTTTCTAAAAACGAATTCTAGCTGAATTGTGTACTAAATTTCTTAAATATTGTTGACGCCGTCTTGTTTTATGTATTCAAGATTTGCTCGTGTAAGGTATTAGATTTGTTCCCTATTGAGAACTTGCAGTTGTTTTTGTTACCCGGTCCAAGAAGTGTAGGATGAGTCAGCTCGGAAACTGTAAAAGGCAATTACTTAGTCGACACGAAGTTGTCCACGAGCCGTCGGAGAGCCGTGCTGTTACAATTTTTATTTCCGCCGAGCACGGCACACCGCTCTCTCGTTTTATTTCGCCACCGAAGCGAACGCTTTTTAGAAGTACCCTCCCTCGTTCAAAATGCGATAAACGCTTTTCCAAACCGTAATACTTTTTGTGTTCCTTAAACCAAGCGACTTGTGGTAAATTTGTTTGAACTGAAGGCTCGATTAGCAAGTAACCTTTGGGCTTGCCGTTTCACTCGTTTTTCTTTTCTTTGAAAGTTGCGAGGTCGTTGAACTTTCGATGGTTGACGTATGTATCGTTAATGAAGTTTTAAGTTGTCAGCGTATTGTTGTCTACGTGAATAATGTTTTTTTCTAGTCATAACTGCAGACAGTTAATGTCTTTATAAATATGTATGTACTCGTACACAAATGAAGACATTTATACTATACTTTTAAATCTTAGCTCGTCGTTTATATTTTCCTGTAGTATGTATTTAAGTATTTTAATCAAAATTACTTGTACTAATTTATTAAAAAAATAAGTTCTCAAGTCTCCTTAGCTGGAAGGGGTAGACAGATGATTGTAAGAGAGAAGTAAGAATTTTTTTCTATTTCTTTAAACATATTTGGTCGGAATTAGAATTTTGTCCTACTATTAGGCTGGTGAAATGGGATTTATTTGATATCTTTTAATGTTGTTATACTCCTTTTTTCCTTTACGGGGTGTAAACTATGCAAATACATACATATAAATACAATTATTTTAAAATATAAGCTCTAATCGGGTTTGTAACGGGGGTAGACAGTGACAGCTTTCCCTGACCCTTTTATACGGTCACATATGTGAAAGGTGGTAAACCGATCGCCATACGCCCGACGATTTATAAGGTGATTTAAAAATTAGCAATTCATTGTTACAAGCCGACTGGGTTTCGAACTCGCGACGCTGGATGGCAAGTCCAACCGTCTAGCCATTACGCTATCACTGATATGTTATATAAAATAAAAAATAAAGCGGTTTGACGTGATCGCATAAGTCCTGAACTAGATACGAGGCCATCGTAGTCCGTTGGCAAATGTGATAAGATTATATAAACTAGATTTAACCGGTGATATCTTGTTACTGTCTTTATTGTTCTAATAAAAGGTACAAGTAGTAAAAGTTTATCTGAATTTAAGTCGATATTTTGTAATACGTGAAACATAGAATAATGTGATACGGTTATTTTTTATTTTATTTATTAATATCATGTTTTGTTTTTTAATGTACTATTTTTCATTAACACTGTGTATATGTTTAAGGTCAATCTGTAAGCTCTTAAATCTTGCATACATTTGATCACATATTTAGTAAATTGCATGAGTTGTAGATTTTGTATGTATAGTAAAAATAATAAAGTACAGTTAAATGACAAGGTGTTTGTAAGAAAATTTCTCATAACTACACTAATTATTTTAAAACAAAGAACATATAAATACCACACGAGATTTAAAGATGACAAAGTTACGTAATATTAGAACAGCATACGGAAAAGTATAGTACATCCCTTGTACTGTACTGTACTTTACTGTGCCGTGTTAGCTCACCGTCCGTGCGGTCGCTGCATAATGCACTAACACAAGAGTACAACACCCAGTGCTGGGCATAAAATATTTGTTTAAACTTAAAGTTATAGCCTATATACATATATACTCGTCTCACTGTCGAGCACGGACCTTCTCTGCAAGGGCATAATTCACTACGCGGCCCTAGTGCGGGCTTAACAGACTTCACATGTCTTAGAAAATTTCCTAACACATGTAGTTTTCCCCACGATGTTAAATCAGAACATAAAATTATATCAAACAAATTCATTGGTGCCGTCACCGGGGATCAAACTCGGGTTGGTAGCGTACCACGACTCTAAAATGTTTTCTCTAAATTTGTTCAAACACGATCAGCGATGACGAAAAACGTCGTGAAGAGAGGAAGTCCACAGGGCCACAACCCGATAAATTGGTGTGACCAAATCCGCGTCACTTAATTCCACCGTCTACGATGCTCTCGTAGCAGGACAGGGGAAGAAAGGGCGCTCCATCGTAAAGTCTAAGCACATGTATATCGCGTGGTCAAAATGGTCGTTACTCTCAAACGTGACACCTGAAGGAGGATCTGTATTTATCCGATCTCGTACCAATGTAATTCAATAAAAGTTCGATATATTAGGCGTTACGTCACTGTGCTCAAATCCTCTCGCACAGTTGCGCTCATTTATGTTCACCTAACGATGTGCACCGCGTCTAGCTATTCTAGGTATTCGCTGTACCTATCGTTGTATAAACAACAGAGACGGTTCCCTCGCTCGTGATTCCGCTTACGTTCTTAATAGCCGTGCGCTTCGGAGCACTGGCTAGGTTCACCACACGTTACACTGTTACTCAATCGAACTAAATACTAAGACAACGTCTTATAAATTGATGATAGCGGATGGCTTTCACTAAAAATGTAGCGTTACGGTCGTGTCCCGCTGCGCTTGTGCTGAGAGTAACCGATCATTCATGGTCGATGTACTGCGTGTCTGAATGTGTGTGAACGTGAGCGCGGCATGAGAGAAAAGGGGAGCGGCGATAGTAAGCAAATGAGAGCGCGGTGAAATAAAATGACGGAACAAGATAAAATAATTTATAAATAGGAAAAAAAATATGCGATCAACTCTACTCGGTCGTGCGAAATAATGCAAATATAATGATAGATTATAAATCAAAAACAAAAATAAATTGTATATTCGTTTTTATTTTGTAATATACGTATATTGTTTAGTCTGTGCCAAGTGCTCATTGTTCTAAGAATCGTTGTCAATAATTTAACGTCCGAGCATCTTGCGCCCAGACACGTGGGATTTTTTTAAAGCTTATGCCGCGGTCATTTATGAATAGATTTTGATTTGATTTTATTGAAAGGGTCTAGGTATTATGTACTATTTTTTTATTTAAGATTTTTTACCAACCAACTCATAAAAATTGAATGGAATAATGCTAGTCGACTGGTAGTATTGATAGGTTTATGGCAATCAGTTTTCCTTAATGTTATTGCTATATTCTATATTCTCTTTTTATTCTACATTATTTGTGAACTAGAACTTCGTTATTTAACTTCGATACTTTGGAAACAAAAGAAAGCGTCCGCAGTAGCGTTTAATGAGAACATGATTAGAAGTAGGTTTTTATGCTTATTTGTAAATATACTCGTTAATTATACGGTCACCTCAAGTTTGATTTACCACGCGCTCGGCGGTGAAGGAAAACAAACTGAGGAAACCTATGTGTCTTCGAAAAAAATTCTAAGGCATATGTAGCTGCTAACTGCCAACACGCGCTAGGGTCGCGTGGCAGACTGTGCCCTTATACTCTCTTTACAGAAAAGGCCTGCGCCCAACAGTGGGACATTAATTATATATATATATGTATATATATACGTAATAGGTAGTTTTGGGATAACTTTTATTTATTTATTGGAAACAAACAGAAACAAAAGATAACAGACATATTTTAACAATCACGGCATACAAAAATTATTACAAATGCTTCCTTCAAGTTGTCTCGCTGAGAACAAATTTATTTTTCGAAAATCATCGAAACAGTACAGCAGCAGGATCGTGTTAGCATTGGACAGGATAACAAATATAAATGATTGAAACTTATGTAATTGACGCATTTTAAGATAGTATATTTTTTTCATATATTATTTATTTTATATCTAGTGCATGTGGTCACCGTAGTGTTGGCGGCATTTTTTTCACTGTCGCCGTTCGCTGACGCAAACGAATCCGCTACTATCCGGTTTCTCGGAATTGTTTCCAGAAGCACATTCGCTGGAAATATACGTTTTGTGTTACCTTTAACCGGCTTTGTTGGTTTCTGATGACCCCAAGTTAATTAATTTCTACACGTTTAAATAGTATAAGTGAGGATGAATTTAGATAGTTTTAATACACATATAAAACACTCACCCGTTTTATCCAGCGGGGTAAGCAGAAATACAGGAGAGACCGTGGCACACGCATTCGCATTTACATTCATAGATAATCTCGCATAATTAACCGTCGGTTAAGGGTACTCCTTATCTGCCTCTTATGAGCTCTTGATGTCTTTAATAATAATATAAATAGATAATTATGCTTACACGTTCGTTAAATCCTAACGGGGTGGATAGGATTAGCCGCCATCAAGTTTATAGTTTTGTATGACAGGTAGTGGTCACATCGCTATACCGAACATAAATTTAGGTATGTATTACTTTTATACGTAAGAAAACGAACGGAAACACATCGTGACAAGACATATTAATAAAGTTATTAAAGACCCCGACCATCATGAAGTCTTAAATACTCCTTACTATTAATAAACTGATATAATAGTAGTACAGCAACAATTTTTAATATTTTTTTTTCACACACACACACACACACATTTAGCACACATAAGCGTGAAAGAGCGTTTATTAATGAGAAAGTGTTTATTTTGTTCATTCATGTTGTGCCAAAGTTTTGCAACGGAAAAATCGAGGATAATTTGTTTTAGATTCTTAATATATTGTGTAACTTGGCGTTAGTGAGCCAACAATTCATATGCATGTATATTCTGTTATTTTCTTTTAACCTTAGCAGGGAAGACAGAGACAGCTACTACCGTGCACCATTTTTAAGCACGTGATTTTTTGTTCTCAGAAAACGGCAATTCATTGATAAAAGCCGACTGGGATTTGAATCCAAGCAATCAGATCGGAAACTACATAGCCACTTGTTTTTATTTTAAACATATTAGGTACAAAAACCGACATGATGTATTCGTTATTTGAATGTAGAAATAAAATCAACTCTTATGATAAAAACATTAAAGTTGATTTTAGATCTATTATAAGTCAACCTAAACCTAACATTATATGAGCCACTATCTAAAATAAAAATACCATCTGTCCTAACGTGCAAAACAAATACATTACCTCACACAGCACTTCAGAAAGCGTTCGCAATCAGTAGGGAACACATTGGCGAGCCTGTATCGACGTAACGACGCATTTATTAAATACCAGTTATCGTGTTGTTATGGGGGGCGCCTATTCGTGTATATACATAACCGTGTGTGTGTGTATTTTTATTTGCACAGAAACGCCAATAGAATGTCTATGTTCTTACCTGTATAGACATATAGATTAAATAAACATGATTATTTCAATAATAGGTATACCAAATTTATTTTATTTATTAACTACCTGGGCACTACGGTCTTTCTAAACTATCTTTTTCTTGAGAGCCCAGAACTACAGGGCTTTTATACAGTATCCTAGCTTCTTCCATAGCTGGAGAAGCTAAGATACTAAAGACACATTCCAGTACGTGATGCACGTCCTCTATAACTCTGTTTTTTTTTCATAAGAAATGTGAAACCGTATTACCGGTTAAAACGATTTTAAATAAAAATCTAACATAAAAGCTATTAAACTATTCTAATATAAGTCAGAGATAGTCGGACAAAGAGACAGACAGACAGACAAAAATTGTAAAAAAAATGTTATTTTGGTATATGTATCGTATATACATTCATAGGCATATAGTAAAAAGCGGTTATTTTAATTTTACAAGTAGACACTCCAATGTTATTTATTTGTATATATAAATTTAAGGGAGCAATGTCTTAAAGTATATCGTTTGTAATTTAAATTTACAGTTCAAACATGTTTAACATTATCTTTAGAGGGAATTACTTTGCCAGCCCTATCAAATATCCAACTGAAAGTATGCGAGTGTCTCGTATTGGCACTTTCGAACGAGACGCGCGACGTGCTTTAATAAGAAATTCCATCGGCGATACATCATTCCCGATTGTTATCGATAAAGTGCTGAAATGACTCGCGCGTTTCGCTCGCATATTTAGATGTATGGAGTCTTCGAAACGCCACTACGTGACGGGGAGATTAAGATAGCGCCGCTTTCTATATAATTAATGAGGCGTGCCGACTCCGCTTCGTAACCTAATGTACGTCAGCTATATACGTATAATGTTTTGCTCAGAATAAGCTGGCACTGTCGATTATAGCTGATTATGTTGTAATCGACTCGATATCGATTTTACCGTCACTAGTGATGTACATAGACGACTACGACTTTAACAGCAATATAACGCTAACTTTAAGAGCTATGTGGACTACCATTCTCCGTCGAATTTTTTTCGTTTTTTTCTGAGAAATGCCTAACATAGCTCTTTCAATCACTCGTTTTGCTTTTTTTATCTAGGAACAACAAAGGGATACATATTAAGACTTAATCTAAAGATAAGAATATATCAAGGCAACAGGCTAATAAATATGTAAACAACATTATTAAATCGTTTTCCACATAATGATAATATTCACTATTGCCATCACGCTTTGGACAGGCGTAAGGTGACTAGTGTTTTAATTTGTAGGTTTCGTGGAATAAAATAGTCCAACAACTAATACACTCGCTTTATTAAGATAGCGTAACGTTTTGTACAAAGAATTATTTTAACGAATACCGTCACAACTGCGCGTCCTCACAATCTTTATACAAAATAAATTAGAAGTCAGATTAGGAACTAATAAAGTTAGAACTATTGTTTACAATGTCAAATTCATGTGACGATCAACTAAGTTATTAATTATAAATTAAAGATACAATAAGGTTCACGTAAATCATTAAGCTATCATTGGAAGTAGTTATTATGCACAACAATCGCTGGGTGTCATGTGTTGCCAGCTAACACTACCCTTTCGGTTTTCTACAGATTGCGTTTTGGAAATACACATGATCTAATTCTGCCACCCCGTTCCACTGTCGGACTTCAAGCCGCACTGCAGGATTTCATCCTTTTGTTGTGAACATCCATCAAACCCGAACGAAACGCTTCGTCGTCCATTGTTCGTACAGCAAGGGACTGTAATAGTTTGCCCGCGTCTGTCTTTCCTTCCGATTACAATTTGGGTTTTTTCAAGAATAGAGTTAGTAGGGATTTACTAAGCTAGTACGCCTTACCATTCAGGAATACATTTCCACTTAATATCAGGTGGGATCGAAGTCAGGGACTTATTTACAAAGTTTAAAAAAAGTCTTTGCTGTTATACTACACACACTGTATTATGTTTTAAAAAGCACATCATACATTAGTGGCTTAATTTTTTTTATAATGGTCAAAGGATAGAAATAACACGTCATCTATAACTTAAAATATGTCTGTGCAAAGCTCTAGCAGTGTTAAGTAATCGACTATGCAAAATAAAGTGCGAATGCTTCGAATATTTATACACGAACTGAGATCCCTACGGAGCGGACCGCGGAGGATTTTTTCCCATCTAATTGAGTCAGATCTGGTCTCAGCCCACCTGGCCATCTCGAGACCGGTTCGTGCCCAGTGTCCTCTGCTCTGTTCATTACACATGTTTTTGTGCCGCGCTAACAGACACTTGCCTTCTGAATAATGTTGATTGGCGAGCGGGCAGGCATAATTTGCCTCCGATAACTCTGCAATAAGGGTATAATAAAACGTAATGAATGGGACTTCGTGGAAAACAGAGACGTAAATAATTCAATGCACGGTGTCCCGTCTGTCTGTAGCAGGCTTACTAATGAAACTAGCTTCTGTTTGTCGTTGATAAATAAACTCAGTTTCAACCGACTTCTTTGAAGTTTAAACGGAGTTTATTTATGAAAGAGGGAGGTGCAGCGTTTAAAATTACAACAAACAAATTCATTGGTGACGGCACGGGAATCGAGCTCAAGTTGCTAACGTTCTACTAATTTGTGACGACCGCCCGGACTTACCTTAGTGATATGTAAGGTAATTTAGTTAAGTGTAATAAAAGTCATTGCTTACCCAAATACGGTGCAATTATCAAGTAAAAAGAGGTTCAGGTTAAACGACCTAAGAGCTATGCCACCTCTCAATCCGGTGAAGCAGTCAATGCCAGCTTTTCTGGCTAATCTGTGTAGTTTATCTTATAAAAAAAAATCCATTAAAAATGTCGACGTGTCAATTGTTACATTTTTAATCAGAAAGTTGACAAGTATACCTTTATGCATTCATTCGGTACGCTCTATAGGCGATCGCTGATAACGATTCAGTTTTATTATACCACGCTATGGCTAAACCTAGCTAATAATAAAAGTGATGCAATATGTACGGCGATCGGGCTGTGACTCACTGTGCTGTGTTCGCGTAACAAGTACCACCTTTGGTCGAGACAGGTAATAGAAGTGATTTTAACTATACGCCTTTCACGTTACTATCACGCCTACTTGTGGGATTATTCGCGACCAACGCTTACCGCACCGATGGGGCTTAGTGATTTTCAAGACATGAAAGGCTAGCAATACGGTTTCTACAGATTACATTTTGGAGAGTGTGCTCAGGAATTCCATGATCTAATTCCACCAACGGAGTTCAAGACGTACTGCTGGATATCATCCTTTTTTTGTGAACATCCCTCAATCCCGAACGAAATGTCTTCTCGTCTTTCATTATTCGTACAGCAAGGGACTGGAATAGTTTGCCCTCGTCTGTCTTTCTCTTAGATTACAATGTGGGTATTTTCACGAGTAGATTGAATAGGCATTTACTAAGCTAGTGCGCCTGAAAAAGAGACGTAGCGGTCGCGGAGAAACTAATAACAATGCAACGGGACATCTACGATACGTGAACCAGAGCTTTCTCCAACACCACCTTCAAAAATCAGGCATTATAAAAATAAAAAAATAGTAACTGTAGAGGTATCACTCTTATTAACAAAACAAAGTGAACAATTAAAGTACAAGAGCACGGACACAAGTCTGTGGTCGAGCATTATTGAAAAAGCTAGTGCGCCTTACCATCCAGGACTCTTTACTTAACATCAGGTTAAGCACTTTTTTAGATTTTTTTTTTTAATTCTAATCAAGGTCACTTGCTTACATATAGATAGATTACATATACAGTCGCAGCTTCTCTTGTGTTGTAGATGTTCATGAGTGATGGTGATCACTTAAGATCAGGTGAGCCGTCAGCTCGTTTGCATTTCTGATTACAATTCTGAGTCATATACCGTTGACAAGGTGAAGAACAAGACAAACACGTGGTGTTTATGTTTTTAGGACATAGCCCTATATATATTGTGTAAATGCAGTTTTTGGTCCAAATTTAGTTCTTTGTATTAATATGAAAGAAATTTTATAAAATATTTTCCTTTGCTAGACAAATCAGGACCAGACTTTCGCGTTGGTAGGCCAAATGTGATATATTATCAAAATAAAAACACATACTAAAAATTGTGTCCGAAGTACGGGAGAGGAGCTATGTATATATGGAACCTAATTAGTTGTGCGAAAAGCGGACATCGATTATTGTCTCCGCCTACTATTGTTAAAAGGACGTTATTATTTAGTATTCATTTGTTTTGATATAACTAGTGTCTATTAGGTTTAATTCGATTAGCTAAATATATGTCGAATTAAAATAAATCGCTTGGGGCTCGTTTCGCGGTGCCTCGCGAACCATTCAATATTAATCGTGAAGTGTTTAAGGCCCGGCGTCGTAGCTAGGTCGCTGGTAGGTTACGTAGACAAGGGCGGTGACCTTGGAGCCACCCCCTCGTCTTCACATCCCCACCCCTGCCCGAGTGCGCCACCCTACCCGACTTCCCCCACCGGGCGAGATGTGAGCTGACTTCTGAGGACGTATTCCTTTGACGTTATGTAGTTTATTCATGTCGAACTTGGGGAGCAGAGGCGACGGGAATTTTTATTGTTCAGTCTCTCGGACACCTTTTGCTTTTTCTTCTCCCCTTCCCTCCCCCCATCTTATGAATGTTTGTTTTAAAATTATTACTGGCCAGTGTTGGCGCTCCGTCCGAGCCGGTTTTTTTTATTTTCTCTCTCGAGATAGATTTTTTAAATTTATTCTTGTGAAATAGATTCGTTCTATAAAAAAGAAATGATATTTTTATACTAAGCTAGAAAAATCTAACCATCGAATACAAACACAAACACCACCGTCACCTAGCGGGGTAGGCAGAGATAAATGACTTCCACTTTTACGATCCCAACACACTTCTTTTGCTTCATTCAGGTCCATACCCGCCTACATTGACGTCGGTATAAAGGACCATAAATTATCTTATTCGATTCATTACCAATTGTGAAGTACCCTACAAATAAGTGCTAATGATTTTATGTATCTTTAAATCCTTAATAGGCAAACTCAATGATACAAGCTTAATTGGATTTAATATCGTCCAACAACTTGATTGTCTCTTAGCCAGTAGGAGATTGTCGTTCATAAGTACGTAACTAGAGCCGTGGTAGCTCAGTGTCCTTGCGGTCGCCTCAAGTTGCATAGCACGCTAGCAACCCGGATTCGATCCCGTTGCCGCCACCGATAAATTTGTTACAATTTTATATGCCGATTTACCCCGAGCCGAGCGTGTGTGATCGTGATCGTGCTTGATCGTGAGGCAAAACCTACATCTAGTAAATTTTTCTAAGACATGTGAAGTCTGCCAACGCTACTAGGGCTGCGGGGTGGACTATGTCCTTATACTCTCTTTACAGAAACATATATAAAGGCCACTTTAACTTATTTTCTTTATAAGTACGTAACTAAGTTTAAAGAACTTAGTTAATAGGTGGGAACTAACGGGCATGCTGCTCCCGTGATCTAAAGTGATCCCGCCGCACAAAAACAGACACTTAAGACATTTCAAGTGACTTTAACCCAGGTATTAGAGCATTGAAATCACACATAATTCGCAGCTCGTAACTTATTCGGAAAATTTCAGTGATTATTTATCATAGTTACTTAACCGTTGTCAAGGAAACGTATAATTTCCGCGTGTCCTGTGTAATACGCGGATATTATACGATCAACAGCAAGGTAGTGTGTGTAATGTTCTTTCATGTATTTTGTATGCATATTTTTTTAAATATAGCATTCTGCATTCTATATGAATTATAAACGTGGGAAATTACAATATACATCGTCCGCGCGCGGTTTTCGTAAGAAGGGGTACAAAGTTTTTTATATTTTTATTAAATACGTTAGGATATTGATGTTTTATTTTTTATTGTCACAATTAGTGCTTAATTTATTTTTTAAGGAGAGTATTTTGAAATATGGCAATACAACGTTTGTCGGTTCCTCTACATTACAACTCTTTCAAGTTTTTGAATCGTTATATCCCTAAAAGCCGTCTCTCTTTGGAAAAAAAGTTGTTGCACATTTTTTTAAAACCTATTTTTTTTATACTTTCAAAGGTTTTTGACTACGATCCCACCTGATGTTAAGTGGAAATGCAGTCTTGTGTGGGAAGGTGCACACTAGCTTGGTAAATGTTATTCACTCTACTCTTGAAAATTAAAATAAATCTTATCTCCATTTTTAAAACCTTTGACTCCCAGTATTTTTTCCCATTTGGTCGGATCGATGAGGATTGTTCACATTTTTATAAACTCGCCCCTATTTTTTTGTTCTACTTTGACCGCGCTACTATTATAATTACAATTTTTTCATTATTTCAATTATGTGTTCCAGGTATGTTCAAGGTCCAATTTGTCGCGTAGCAACTCGCCCGTCGAGCAAGAACGTGGCGGGGGGTGGGTGAGTCATTTTCGGCTTTTACAATAATGAAAGCCTGTCGCACTTCTTCGTTTTTTTTTTCCACGTCCGGTGGATCACGATTACCCGTGACGCTTTTAACTTTAATTACATTAATTTACACTTAATGCTGTTATATCAAGTTGGTTGCCTGGGAGAGATTGTTTATACAGATAAGACCGTTTTCACTAGGCTATAAGTTTAGTATTACTAAATTGAATCTGATCAATAATCTATCTATTTATGTAATCACTGTTATATGAATGTTAATGATCGTGCGGCCCAGTCGTGTCAGACTAGCTCGGTGTCTAGGCATTCGCCATAAGTTGCATAGTATCTGAGTTAATCGCACCGATGGAGTTATTTGTTGATTTTAAATTAGTGATTTACTAACTCAAAATCATCATCACATATAGGTCTATCTTTAGTGATGTAATATTATATTACAGAAATACTTGTAACCGATTAAAATGTACGTATGTAAATATGAATGGATGGACTGTAAAAAATGGAAATAGTTTATTTTTAAATTTAATATAAATTCAATTTTACTATAAAGAAAATATTTATAACTTAACGCTATATAAACCGCAGTGGTTTGTCACTAACGCTAAAGTGTCCGCCTTGCGTACCTAAATAATGCTTAATGTTTTGTTTGAGTTATACATTTTCTGATATCTGGGGGTAGTTTGTAATCTCAGCCTACCAACCCCTTGGGGATTGATTAAATTGATACTATCATTATTATATATTTCGATCGGAACACTTAAAAATTGCAAGAGCATCACCAACAACTCTATTGTCTCGCAACGTAATCCATTTTAGCCAATTAAACCGTAAATTGTTCTACATTGGTATCTCGCTCGGCTCTATTGCGTTATTAACCTGTACACAAGCCGGTCTACCGTCGACTACACTGTACCTTTAGCATTACAGACATGCCTCAAAAGGGCCCTTTGTCTAAATAGCTCTATCGTTTAGTTCGGTACATACGATGATAAAAAATACTAAACTCTGTATTGAATATGAACTCACAATGCTCATGCTTTCCTTTAACCGACTTCAAAAAAGTATTAGTTTTTCAATTCGACTGTCTTTTGTGACGAACTACATAGATTGGCCAGAGAAGCTGGCCTTGATTGCTTCACCGGATTGAGAGGTGGAGCGAAATGCTTCTGAAATAAAAATTTAAAAATAATTTTCGCAAATGTGCATTCAGATCAGTTAGAGTTAAAGTTACAGCCTTTATATCTGTCCCACTGCTGGGCGCAGGCCTTCTCTGTTAAGAGAATATAAGGCCATAGTCCGCCACGCGGCCCCAGTGCGGATAGGCATACTTCATATGTCTTAGAAAATTTTTCTAGGACGTATAGGTTTCCCCACTGTTTTTCTTCACCGCCGACCGCGTGGTAAATCAGCACATAAAATTGCAACCGCAAATTTTTTGGTGGCACTTGAGGTGACCGGCCAGACATTCAGATTCGTATTCAAGCCAGTTTAATTTCAAAAAGAGTCGCAGTAAATATGAGATGTCCCAGTTTCTTAAATATATATTAAGGCTATAAATAGTTAATACTTACCCAGAGGTTATTTTCTCGGAAATTTAATATCGCTCAAATATTAAATGACATCTTTTCACAGCAGAATAATCGGCTTAGAATCTTTTGAAGTGTGACTTGAAAGGAATAGGCTATTAACGTACATGGCTATAAAACGGATTACTTTTCCAACCGACTTCAAAAAAGCAGGAGGTTCACAATTCGTCAGTATGTTTTATGTTTGTTACCGCATAACCTTTCGACTGGGTGAACCGATTTGATGATTCTTTTCTTTTTATTTGAAAGTTGGTGCTTCCCGTGTGGTCCCATTATTCCCCATAATTTGGTCTGATTCTGATAGTGGGATGCATGAGAAAGCCAAATAAGTCGAATAACTGATTTTCTCATTGATCAAATTGTTGAATAACTCAATATCACGGCAACGGATTCCGATGAGTCATTTTTATTGCAAAGGATGTACTTTAAGAGTAGTTTGATAAAAGTTTGGTTACGTTCTGATTAACATTTGATTGGACGTTTTTTTAATTGGATTGTTCTTGACCTATAAATCCTATATAGTGTTGAGTTGACTGAGTATTAATTATCAAATGAACTCTTATGAGAGAAGAATCATCAAAATCGGTTCATTCATGAGATAAAAAAAACAAAGAGACGACTTGAGAACCACCACCTTTTTTGAAGTAGATAAAAATACACTTTTATGCTTAGTGTAAATAGCTGGTGTCGATATGTGTGTAGTAGGGATGTTCATGCCAAAAATATATCGATATATTTTTCGATATAATATATCGTCAGGTTGTACCGATACTACGCGATATATTGTACAAATATATCGAAATTTGTTTATAATTAATTAGCGCTTAATATTAAATATTAGAAAAGTTTTGTACCAATAGAGTACTCGGCGCGTTACTGAGAGGTTCTCGCTTCGGATACCAGTCCAGTTCACTATTTGATTTGATTCTGCTAGCAGTACAGACTACATGCATAGATTATAAAATTTATACGAGTCCTTCCATCGTGAAGAGTAGGAGTGTAGTAACATACTGCACTACACTCTTCGTGATGGCAGCGGAAGTAAGGGTTTTATTTTATTCAAGTTGTCAACCACAAATAAAAGAAAGAATGAAATGCTTTTTTATTTAATTTCTTACGATATTTCGTATATCAGATGAAATATATCGATATTAGATGATTCTGTAATATCGGATTGAAGCGATACATCGCGTCCATATGTCGATATTTTATGTAATATCGATATAATATATCGTGCACTTCTAGTGCGTAGTAACAACGATGTGCCTGCAACTGCGTTGCAAATGCAAAAAGTAGTTTAGCCTAGTTTAGTCGGCTTTTGTTGTTAAAGTCGTTCACCTTGCGCCGCGCGCTCCCAAACAACTTGGTTTTTTTAATCCCAACTCTTAAAGTCTACGGCGTTCATTATCGGTAGCCGTGGATTGCACTTGTATACAGGCACTGCGTGTTAGCGAATAGTCGGCGCTGTATGCACGGAACGTTTTCTATTATTATTAGTAATGTAAGGTAGGTATTATTGTGAGGAGGAAAACGTTACTCGAAATAGCGCGGACGCGCGACAACGAACGGCACGTCAGATCTGTCCGTTGGGCTAGGGTTGGCGATCGTTTTTATTACATTTCAGTTTATTATTAGACTTGAAGAATTAATGGATACTGTTATGAAAATGAACTGTCACGTCCTTTCAACACCTTTATTTAACCGATTTCGAAAAAGGAGCTTCTCAATTCGACTGTATTGTTTAATGTTTCTAAGAACATTGAACTGGGTGCACCGATTTCATGATTCCTTTTTTAGTTGAAAGCTGGTACTTGCTTTTTGACCCAGTTCTGCCAATGGCATCCACGAGAAAATCAAATAAATCTTAAAAGAGATCGTCAGCACGTAGCCGTTAAGGTTGTGCCAAGTCGGTTATTGTGTTTACACATTTTGTCAGTATACTATCGCTATACACCAAGCAGAATTTAAGTAATTTTTTTCGTAACATAGTAACCGTCGAAGCCGAGGTTACCACTCACGGGGGGGCACCCTTGTGTTGTGTTACTATCAATAGAGGTTCAGGCTAAGCGACCTAAGAGTTATGCTACCTCTCAATCCGGTGAAGCAGTCAAGGCCAATCTGTGTAGTTAGTCATAAATAAAAAAGTATTTTTTTTGTACATTTACAAACCTAAAAACGGAAACTTATTGATTCTAGCCGACTGGGATTGGAACTATCGATAGTAAAATCGTAGAATTGAAACGGTATTATTCGAACATGTAAAAAATGCATCCCAAAAGGGATAGACCGTTTGTAGTTATTTATTAGATCGTATATGTGATAGTAACTGATATATGGTACGTGAGAAACAAAGCATTAACTTGTAGATGCTTGTGATTCATACGCTATTCACTCAGGTTGTAAGTCAAATGTATAGCTATTGTTATCTCTGTTTACCCGACTAGTACGATAGTAGTAGACTGGACGATATAGTTTACAGTTGGGTCTCTCGTTTGCCGTTAAGTATTTGAAGCTACAATACTACGGTACTGTTAAGTATTTACCTAAACGCGTGAACTTATTTGGCCGGCAGCTAATGTTTTAATAACGCTAGTTTTAATAGCTGCGCTCTGCAGTGTTACACGAGTAAAAATAAGAGCCTAAGTCACTCCTTAATACATCAGCTATCTGCCAGTGAAAGTCCTCAAAACCGGTCCGGCCGTTCCAGACATTATCCGGAACAAACAGACAAAAATTGTGAAAAATGTTATCTAACATTAAAGTGTCTATACACTCCAATTTTATTTATTTGTATAGATGTATAGGTTAATATTCGGTAAACAGTTTTTGTGCAATCGTAAATCCAAATGGCGCTCCGCCTTTCTATGCGACCATTTTTAGTCGGACGTGTTTTTTCCACGCCCAGTTGAATACGGGCACGGGCGGGCCTTTGTCATTTTCGGACGAACGCTTCGGTTTCCGGAGCGAATTGTCAAAAAAGGCATTGTCGTCCGAACGCTTGTGTACGTCACGCTTCATCAGCGCCCGTGGCCGCTGCAAGCGCTGAAAGCTGACGGTTAATATTCCATTGTGTTGGCTTATATATTAGTGGAGCGCTTTACATGGTTTTGGTGCGAACGTGGCATTCCAATCTTTTTTCAACCAGTTTCTATATGGTCTAAGGTAAATTAGCGTGGAAATAGTCGCCTCCCGGAAATTGTCCTAAATGTTTTATTGCTATAGAATCTATCAGCAAAATCCTCCTCGAATGGTTTAGGTTTGCATACCATAAAGAAAATCCTACAGCATTGAGTTTTTGCTAATTATTATAATGTTTATGCATAAATTTATGATTTTTTGGAATAGATTTGCTTTGAGATAAATATGGTGTAAAATTGGATATTTTGAAATCAGACATTTTTCCACTTTCTATTGTCTATTTGATTATGACATGACTTTATGACATATCTTGCTTTCTACAACAATTTCGGCAATGGATTTTGAATATTAGTTTTGTACTGTATTAACGTTGAGTGTGATGTATTTTTGCATCCTAATTTGTATAACACAACTTTAGTAATGTATATGAACACGCAAGGAACTCGCAAAGGTTGTGTATGCATTTAATTTCATTATTAAGTAACTTTAAACAAAAAATATACTATTACGTCTCTTCTACCACAGTAGAATAGATTGCTTTTATTTACATAACTATTTCTTACGAATTTTATCGGTAGAAACAGACAGTAATTACTTTCCGCTTTTCGCTAAACATATTCGATCCCATATGTGACAGGTGGCACATATTTCAACAACACAGGGACTTTTTTTGTTATATAAGAAACCGAAAAATGAAATCTCATTACTTTAAGCTTGTTTAATAAAGATGTATATTTCTACTATAAAATTTATGATATATATCATAAGTGACACATATGGCCATTTTCACTTTTTTTACATCGTTGGAATAAGAAAAAAAAGACGCGTCGAATGATATATGACTAGTAACAATTAGATGAAAATAGCGAAAATAGGATTTTCATGATTGACACATCTCTTTTATTTTTTGTACCGTAAAACGATTTTGTTTTAGGAAAACTCTAGGTTAATGCCGTTGTACAATACTTACTCAAAAAAAATAATAAACATCGTGACCAAAAACGACAGCTAGGGTCACAAACACAATTGTTATAATTTTTAAAAAAGTTGAAATGTATTACGGCTCTGGTGAACAATTTCATTTTTGTGGGTTACTACGTATTTGTTTTCCATCGTCGATATAGTATTTGTAAATATGAATACAGCCTTTATTTTCTTAAAGTATTATTCAATAGTTATCCCTAAGCATGGGGCTGTGGTTTTATGCCTGCCTACTCGACACATGAGCGTAGATGGACCAATTTAGAAGATTCGTTGTGTACACGTTTGAATGGCACTCCAGTGAGAATTTCCGCCCGTATTTCTCATGCTCGTTATATGATTCATTCGGATATAAATAGAGGCCCTCTATACCTTTCTAGGACGTGCCGCAAAACGTTAATGATATTAGATACGTAATTAAGGGATCTTATATTACGATATACGCGGCATGCATACTAATGTTGCTTTTGTATTATATTTTATTAGGAGTTAGCAGATATATGGTAATCGGACTAATTCCGAATCCGGTGCCGACATCAATTAACGTAATAGTTGCAAACATTTTAGTCTATTGAATTACTATTTATGTGTTAGGTCGACGGACGATGTACATCTACTTTGTGCTAGTATTCTGTGAGGTCGCTTTGCCGTTGTATTGGTCATTACTGTTAAAAATAGTTGATACTTAACGATCTTATAATTTTGTCTCATAAATAAACTTGGTCATATGTATAATACATTAAAAATAGGGTGTTGCCTTCGCCTTAACGTTTAGTAGGTAGTTAAGTGACGCGCCGCACAGTCGGCTATTATCGTTGGCGTATTGTTGCGCAATTGGCGTTAATAAACACACGTGGTATCTGGACGTTCGAGAAGGTTCCGAGCGGCCGCGTGTCGACGCCACGCGACGTGTGACGCGGCGGGGCAGGGCTGTCACTTGCTGCGAAATTAATAATACATCAGGCTCACATATTTACTTACATAAGTCTTCCTTGACATTTGTCATTTATTATTTTCTGGACTGTTATGTAATTTCTCATTATATATCTATACATATTTTAGACGATCGTTTTTCATTGAAATTCAGGAAAATCCTAAAAAGCCATATTTATATATTATATTTTTATTTCTATACTCTCCATCTAAATCATATTGCTTGAAATTTGAATGCATTAAAATTACGCAAGCAACGTGAATTCGATCTCTCATGCCAATTTTTCATTGCGATATTATGCTAATTTACTACGAGCTCCGTTAATGGTAAATAGATGAGGAAATCTACCATACTTTAAGAGTTTTATGGCTTAGGGTCGAACAATTTCACATAAGTGTTATACGTACCGTCATATCTATAGAATGCTATAGAACCTAGAGCAACGACCCAAGCAGATGTCCTCCTTAACTGTTTCTTTTCGGAAAAAAAATGCATAAAATACATGCGTAGCTGTCTATAACTTAACTATCAAGGTGGTGTATATGTAACTTAGAATTCTGTCGTGATGGGCAATAATGAAAATAAACGAAATTCGTACTGACTACGAACTACTGAAACGATTTTTTTTATGACGAAGTTCAAAGATTGGCCAGAGAAGCTGGCCTTGACTTCTTCACCTGATTGAGAGGTGGCATAGCTCTTAGGAAATGAGCCTACTCTTATCTAAATGGCCGGCAACGCGCCCGCAGCGTATTTGATGCTGTGAATGTTCATAGACGTCTGTGATCACTCAAGATCAGGTGAGCCGTAACCTCGTTTGCCCCCTTATGCTATAAAAAAGACTACCCATCACGGCCGTAAATGACTTTATAATAATATTTTGTTTCACAATCGAAAGCCGTAGACTTTCTAGATTAACTGTCATAAAACAAGTATTTGGTTACGTCATCGGCGACTTCCTCCGGCGTAGATCAAGCTGTTTATTTTATATATGGTTATTATTTTGTCACGTTTTTGAATGCGTTGATGCATGCTGTTTATGATTACCTAGTAAACGTCTTTCTAGGCATGTTCATGCCAAAATTATATCGATATATTTTTAGATATAATATATCGTGAGGTTGTTTCGATACTACGCGATATATTGTACAAATATATCGATATTTTTCATATATCGAAATTCATAATAATTAATTAGAGATTAATATTCAATATTATAAAAGTTTTGTACTAATAGAGTACTCCGCGTGTAACTGAGAGGTTCTCGCTTCGGATACCAGTCCAGTTCACTATTTGATTTGATCCTGCTAGCAGCACAGACTGCATGCATAGATTACAAAATTTATACAACGAGTCCTGCCATCGTGAAGAGTAGGAGTGTAGTAACATTCTACACTACACTCTTCACGATGGCAGCGCAAGTAAGGGTTTTATTTTATTCAAGTTGTCAACCACAAATAAAAGAATGGAATTCTTTTTTATTTAATTTCTTACGATATTTTAAATATCGGATGAAATATATCGATTTTAGATGATTCTGTAATATCGGATTGAAGCGATATATCGCGTCCATATATCGATATTTTATGTAATATCGATACATATCTTGCAGTCCTACGGCTTTCCCTTGAAGGCACTTCATTTGAACTAACATAAGCCATTAATGGACTAATATGCTTTAATAGCGTGATGGCAACCCAAAATTCATCAACGACTTTATTGAAATCTATGTAGTAACAGAGTCCCTGCAATAGGATCTAATGCGTTATTATAGTCCTGGGCAAGGACAGGACCGCATGGATATAGTAGCAATCAAATCGGCCTTTGATCTTAATTTGTTGATGTATAATGTAAATTTGATTACACTGATAATAGGCCAATATTATAATCTGTGGTTTAACTGCTGTGAATGATAAATTAGAATAGATAGTTGTAAATGTTAATTTATTGCCAATTAATTAGAGTTGCGCGACGATTTCATCTCTTTCTAATAGCTTTAAATACAGCTTTTAGTACCAAACATCCTTTATTGGATTGGAGAACCGGTTGGTCCGGCGCTTCCTCGTTAAATTCTGGCCGGAAATAATGTGTCTTTTACGTAATCTCCGATGCAATAGTGATAACATTACACTTATCGACTGTGGTACACGGAACCTGTTATTATTTATCTCAGTCAAGCCGGAAAGAAGGTACTTAACTGTTGTCTGAGTTACACGAGCCCCGAAACACTATAGGCTATGCCTGATATTTAATGATTAGTTCGTGCCTTATCCAATAAGACACTTAATTTTAATAATCTCAAAGTCCTCATGATTTTTTCCTTCACCACTGACTTCATGGTAAATCATCACTTAAAATTTCCATAAGCAATTTTATTGCTACTGGCAGTAGAGATCTAAATCTTTTATTTTGAAATGGAGACAACTGCAGCTATTATGGCTATTATTTCTTTAAAATATTAGTATTCAAATACAATTAAAAGGTGATGGAAGTGAACCATTATTCATTAGGAATAACATATTTAAAACAGAATTGATAAGTACCAACTTTTGATATTATATCTACCACCAAAGCATTACTTCTAATTTTAAAGTTTTGGCATTCTTATTTAAATGTATGGAAAACCCGTTTATGTATTTTATAGTCAATTTTAACAATTATAATGTTTATTATTATTAAAAAAACGTACGCATACTCATTATTGCTAGACATAGACATGTTGTCACTATAGCTCCGCGTTATTATGAGACGTGTGTACACAGGTAATTGACGTAGGCATGCATGCGGAGATTTTCCTCAACATTCCGACTAGGCGGTGCGTATTGTGTCGCGATTGGTACGTTCCGATTCGTGTCGACGATGAGAGCGTGGGCCCCGTTCCCTGCACAAACAGCTAGTTGGGCGAACAATGGCGGCTCCCACTTCCCGCTCGCTTGTTTGACGCGCAGACACTCCGCCGGGCGTGTTGCTGGCTGCGTTCAGTAACCTTGCCATCTGCCACGTGCTTGCATGTTACATTATCGACCGATTTCAAAAATGCGGTTAACAATTCGACTGTTTTTGAAATTTTAGGCGCGTTATGAAAAATGGTGACAGTAACACGTTGAAGCTGCAGTGAAAAAGATTGTAGTTAAATACTTTTTTTAAAGCTACAATATAATTGAGATTAACTATCCATATATGTATATATATATATATATTATTTTAATTATAGATAAAATATTACTATTTAATATAATATTTATTTATCTAAGTTTTCAAATTAGAACTGAACTTTATTGACTGTGTTAATTATTTGCATACAGTTAAAAACTATTTTTTATGATGCCAAAGAAGTAAAACTTCTAACGCGCGTCCATGAGTACACTCATAGCGCGGTAATTTATGAGAGCTGATTTTGAGTCCATGCAGTTTCTAGATAGCGTTGTTACACGTGCACCATTAATATGCACGGACTATTAGCGACGCCGTATAATTATACCGCGGTGTGATTTAACAGAAAGTGATTCACTTGCCAATTGTCATTCAAAACATTTTTTAAAATTATTTAGTATTTTATTATAGTCAGGTGATTCGCTGTTCGTGTTATTCGATTACCAAAATGGCAACGGTTAAATGATTACAGTGTGCTCTAAATAAATTTCATCATCTGCCTGTATCTTCCCCAATGCTTTTTTTGCATAAAAGGCAAATGGACCTATGTCCTTATATTCTCCGCCACTCACACCTAGGACTTCATATGCCTTAGAAAATTTTCTAATACATGTAGGTTTCCACATGTGTAAAACATTCCCAGCATTGGAGATCAAACTCGGGATGCTATCGTACTATGCAACTTGAAGCAAAAACCCCGAGCACTGAGCTACCACTGCTTCTTCTGACTATTTGCATATTCTTGCACATTTCTTCTTCTTCTTGAAGTGCCATCTCCTACCGGAAATCGGCTATCATTAAGGTTATTGTAATTTTTGATGCAAGCGGCACGGAACAAGGATCGTGTGCTCATGTTGAACCATGTCCGGAGATTACTGAGCCACGAAATACCTCTTCTTCCAGGTGGTCGTTTACCCCGGGATTTTTCCTTGAATATTGCACATTTATTTGAACTATAGATTATTTATTATTAAATTAAAACTCCTTTAACGAACTCTATCACAATTATCTTATTTTGAATGGATTGGGGAGGAATAGTGTTACTTTCTAATATACGATATATAGCTACAAAACATTTATTTATTTATTTAAATCAACAAAAATTATAACACCGTTACAGATAATACCAATATGATGTTATAAAAACTTAGTTAAATATATATAATTAAAATTAAGACAAACAAAAAGCTGCTTTATGTATTGACAATAATATAAAAATATGTGAGAGACAATTATTTTTGTGTTCTTAGATATTCCTTTATTGCACCAAAATATGTATATAATAAAGAACGAACAAAAGAAGTACACGAAAAGAGCTTGGACACAAGTCTGTGGTTGCGCTGTATTGAATATAAAAAAAAACAAGTCGAGGTTTTCCCTCACCAGGCCCTTCTGTCGAGTTAGTAGCTATAGAGGTTCAGGTTAGTGTACTATTAAGCATTTTGTTCCAGCTAACATTGCAAGTCCATTACAGTCTTGTTTCAGTAAAGCTGTAAACTGATCGAAAAGAATTCAAAAACCCGAAGTTTTTTTTTCAATAAAAAGCAACTTATTCATTATTCATCCGTCCATCTTATATTCAAATGTGGCAAGGCGCTTACACACGCCGGTCAGATCACACATAACATTTGAATATATTAATAATTATATGTTCGTTCTTTATATTATGCGAACCAAAAAAACAACTGTCTCATGAGATATTAATGACGGCCTCAATCAGTCAAACACAAGTCAACAACACCGGGGCCCTAAATCTTCGTCTTCTGTTACAATTGTAACAAAATGAACTTTTGGTAACATAGTTGTCGATGTTTACTAGATTTTGTAATCTAGTTCAATTGTACCACTATGGTTTTCCAATAGCATACATCTGAAACTAGAATATTGTTTTATTTTAATTTTTTTTGTGATAGTTTATATATAGGTTTAATGATAGTTTCTTATCATGTTCGTTCTTCAAATATGACGTTTAATTTCAATCAATAACAAATAATTACAAAATATATATTTTTTACAAATATTATTAACATAAGTAATGTCCACTGCAAGTTACTTATGTTAATAATATTATAAAATAGGTCGGTTCATATTATTTCAAATATATATTTTTATTAACATTATTTTTAACCATTCCAATTAAGCTTTGGTTTGTGCTAAGACATGTTCACGTCAATTGTGTATAATGTAATCAATACATCCCTAAACCATTAGGCTATTGACGAATTTTTGTACAAGCACGGAATATTACTAATTATATCACGTTATAATCTTAAATAACATACAGATAGACATTTTATTTATTGGCATCACTTTACAGTCAAAGTATAACACACATTAAAATCATATATTATTATAATAAAAAATACAATTAAAAGGAAGGAACGGACAAATAGGACATGTTGCCAACAAAGTGACACTGTCTCAGCATGAGCTGTCGCAAAGCTGCCACAGCGCTGATAGTCAGCGCTGCCCAGGTGTACTCCAAAGTTGTGCGCGCGCTATACTACCTTAACATGGAATTTATACATAGTCTAATAATAAATATATGATACCTAAGTACCTCGACTTGGCCCACGAGGTGACCGCTATGTGGGATGTGGATTCGACCCGATAGTCGTTTCTGCAAACGGTCTCATAGCGAAAAGTCTCGAACAACATCTTAAGAGATTTTCGCTAGATGGTTGGATCAAGGGTCAGATACAGAAGGCAATACTCCTGGACACGGCACGCATCGTCAGAAGGTTTCTCCCTATGTCGCCCTAACCACCGGTTGCTTGAGCCCTACTTTGTTGCCGGTGGCACACACTAGGTTAGGTTTTTATAATGTTTTTGTATTTTGTATGATATTTTTGTGTATTTAACTTTTTATATAAATATTATAAAAACTTAACCTCGGTTGACATTTTTTCTAATTCACGCAAGGTCTTCCGCACCTTAGTGTTAAAAATTGTGCAGTGATTTTGGCTTATTTAATTAATTTAGTAGTTATATTCCTATTACTTTATCAAAATATTTTTGTAAGTATTAATAATAAAATCGTTACGTTTCTTTATAGGGAATGTTGTGTACACCTGTAATTGGCATACACAACTGGACTTAGTTTGTAAACTTGATTATTACAACAATGTATGCTTGTGTAATGCTGTTGGTGTATCTTAATAAATAAATAAATAAGGATTCAAAATAAATAAAAATATATGATACAATTAATATAACACGTGTATTAATAGTTATTACATTTAAATAATTATCTTTTTATAAGTACGATCATTATTTTATTTAATTTGAGTTAATCAAGAGCTTGTTTGATCATTATCAAACAAGCTTCAAGAGTGTAAAAGTACACTAAACTCGTAATATGATGTCTTACTTAAGCTTTAAATTTGTTGGGTTAAATTTTCGTTGTGTATTATCTATATTTGCATCGTTTGATGTATTTATAAAGAAATATGTGCTATTCAACGGTTTTCTATGTCAGATATAATGTGTTTTCATTTAAGTCGCCGTGCTATGAATAATTTGCTACAACCGGTTTCGCAATACGACAGCAATTTTGACGACGCGACAAGGTTTCGTAAACTATACCACAATATGAGTAGGTTATTCGTTACAAGGAAAAGCGAACGCGGCGACAATTCAATGCCGGCCCGTAGTGCGCGAAGATGCGGCCGCTACGTGCTCCATTTGACAAGCCGCGCACACGTACGTGCCTCTAATGCGATTATCTGAATAATCCACCCGTGATGTCATTCGATGGCTTGTGTTAACTTCGCGTTACGTTGACACGGCTGTTTACCGTTTCATCATTTTGCATACTAGACATTCACATATCGACGCTGGAAAATAAAAACGTAACACAAAATTAAATTGTACACCAGAACCGAAAAACATTCCATCTTTTTTTTAAATTATACTTTTCATGTTTGTGGACCTAGAGCTGTGGTTTTTGGATGCGGCATTTTTCTAATTCCAACGATGTAAAAAAGTGAAAATGGCCATAAGTGTCACTTACTACGTTTTTGCTTTCCTGTGTCGTAATACGTTTTCTTTAGCATCATATACAAACAAAATATGAAACACAGAAGAGAAGAACGGACAAATGGGACATCAAATAGACGCCGTCTCGGCGTGTGCTCTCGCAAAGATGCAACGGAGCTGATTTTCAGCGGTACCCACGGTCTCAATGTCGTGCGTTAATGATGCCGTTTCGGTTCAAAAGGCGCTAGCAGCGGCGGACGGACCAAACGGAGTATAGATACACGTTGCTTGTCCACAGAAATATTCGTCGCGGAGGTCTTCACCTAGACCTAAACTTAGACATTTTTTTTTGTTAACGGGGAGGAAATTTTCAAAAAGATACCCCACCCTTCTGGGGAGAAGGCGGCGGATATGTGGGGTTTTTACCCACTAAAACCTCCCCGGTGGCCCTTTCCTCGGTGCATGACAAGGGGCTCCGGGATCTCCTGTGGAACGCACCGGAACCCCTCTGCACTGTGCTCAAGGAGAGCACGTCGGTTACTCCATCCCCCCTGTGCCCTCGCAGTGCAAGGCGACACGGGCCAGCCGATGTCGCCTTCTTCCCGGATCCACCTTAGCGGACGACAAAGGCACCCACCCTTGTGAACCCGAGATCCCCTTTTAGTCGCCTTGTACGACAGGCAGGGGATACCGTAGTCTTATTCTTGAGAGCCCAGAACTACAGGGCTGAAACTTAGACCAAGCTCAACCGTGTACTTTAAATCGTAATATGGTTTCCCATTTAAACAAAGCTTAAGTAAAATAGAGGCTCTTTGGATGAAATTTAAAGTTGGATTGTAGTTGCCGACCACTGAGCTATACCAGTACAGGGTTAGAGACTAATATATGTATGTGAAAATTATGTTACGTCATGTTAATTTAAGGGCCAAGTATTTCACTTTACGGTCTTATACCCCAGGCACGAGATTGTTTAAAATAAAGTGGAATGAAGGTTGCAATTGGACTTCCAGAAGAAGCTTTTCGCAGGTCGTCGCGCCATTTATGTTATTTGTTTAATTAAAATACATTCCGCTGCTTTGAAGTTGTATAATTTATTAGAATTACTAAGTTGGCTCGAAAATACTGCAAGATAAGATGCCACACGACTATGCTATAAATTGTTTATGAACAAAGAGAAATTTGGCACTGTTGCAAATTGGAAATTATTCATTGACAGTCGCTTCGTAAGTTTCTTTTAATGATAGACGAACAAAAAGTCGTATATTTTATTATATT
The DNA here is from genome assembly GCA_029286785.1 of Meandrusa payeni. Taxonomy (NCBI): domain Eukaryota; kingdom Metazoa; phylum Arthropoda; class Insecta; order Lepidoptera; family Papilionidae; genus Meandrusa; species Meandrusa payeni. The sequence continues at coordinate 2,162,632 of JAGSMX010000023.1, forward strand.
GAATAATGTAATTTAGATAGAGATCATAGCAATTTAGTGAGCGTGTCGCACATCGATCTAACAGTCGCAAGTTCCAATCGGGACTAGCATATCTTATATGTTATATTCATTATGTATATTTATTATTCTCGTAAGTTTTCTGTGTAGACCTCGATTGGAAAATATTTGTATTAAAGATGTATGTAAAAGCTCTCCTACTTGTTGCGGTATTCACCTTCAAAGGCAGAATGTTATGAAACTTAATCAATAGAGAAATTAAAAAGAAAAACCCATTTCATTTCAAGTTAGCAACGGTTAATACGCTACTACGCACGGACGAATTCTTATTTCCTAAGTATCAAAGTATTACGAAGTTGTATGCTCTTTCTGTTTCCACATTCGTGATCGTTGCCGTTAAGGCGTACTAACCTAGTCATGGATCCTTTCAAAATATACATACATACATATACATCCTTTCCAAATTTTAGACTTATATGGTTTTCTCGTGGACGAGTCAGAATGGCACACCAGGAGGATAACACCAGCTTTCAAACAAAAAAAGAATCATCAAAATCGGTTCACATAGTCTTAAAGTTATGAGGTAACAAACATAAAAAAACATCAGAGGAATTGAGAACCTCCTACTTTTTTGAAGTTGGTTGATATAATATTCAAACAGAGCCTACCGATTTATATAGTAGTATAGATATATGTAAGTAGTTAGTTTTATACAAGTCGCGTTGTTCGACATCACGTGTAACTATTACATATAAAGCTAGGCTGCACGGTCCGACCTACGCCACTGCAAGTTACTTTGATCCCGGTACGATGTTTATGCATGCAGCGGCTCGCTGGACCGGTTCTAATGCGGCCTCCGAGACGAGGGCGCGCTCGTGTGATTCGGAGCGTAGGTCTAGAAAGATTTCATTTTTGCTACCTTCCACGCCATACTGTACCCACGGCTTTGCTCTTTAAACTATTACTAACTTATTACTCAATTGGTCTGTATGTTTTTATAACTTTCGACTGGGTAAACCGATTTATATTATTCTTATTTTGTTTGAAAGCTGGTGCTTGTGGTTATGTTCAATTTGGTACAATTCTGACATTGGTATCCATAAGATAACCACATAAGTCGTAAATAAGCATTAGGTTGTGCGTGACAAATGAACGAATAACTCAATATCACGCCAGCCGATTTAGAAAATTCATTTCTATTGGAAAGAATGTACTTCAAGGATAGGTTTGATGAGTTTGGTTAGGGTGTGTTTAATTCTTGTGAGCTACCTTGCTCAACATCGTACACAACATATTTTATCATATTATTAACAGCAATACATTAAGAGCTTTAGAGGTAATTTAATAAAGACTTTCTGACTTTGTTTCAGAGATTCACTTGTAAAAGGCTTTTCTCTTAACTCACTTGTTCTAAACTGTACACTGATTGTCTACAGAGAGAGTCCTCTCCTTTTTATCCTAAATTTCTCGAAGCGGAAACGGCTTTGGTTGCCGACAACCGATAAAAGTACTTTAGTTGAATAAACTAAAGTACTTTTTTAGTCAGTCCATTAACTTTATAGATTATAATATTCAATAGGACCAACTGTCGCTAACATTCTATTTCGTAATATTTCAATTCGTTTGTAACTCAGTTTTTTCGTTTACACGTAAATGTACTTGTATTTGGTAAATTGGTTAACTATAAAAATTATTTCCAAATCTGTTCATAAGCGCACGGCGAGATACTTCGTGTCTAGGTTAATTAATGAACTACCATCATAGTTATAAAAATGTATAATTTGAAACGACATTAAGCATAAGCTAAAGCATTATACTTATGTAGGCAAGTCGGTCAGTTTAGCGCTGGTGTCAAACCACTGTGGTATATAGCTTTAAATTATGTATTATTTCGGGTTTTGAATCTTTATTTCTCACTATCACGAGAAAGTTATAATTAATACTAAAAACAATTATATATATTTCGGGCATCTACAAACAACATAACACTAATATAACCGACGCGTACAAAAAGTATATCTTATTATAACTATACATTATAAAAGGAAATCAAAATAGAGGTTGAAAAGAAGAAATAAATTTCATATTATGTCCTTATTGTAACATCGTATCGATAATAAATTAAAAAAAAAGTGACGGTGCAAAAATACCAGATGAATGAAACACAAACTTTAACTTTACTCATTAACGTTATACTTAAACGTAGTGTTCTGAAGAAAATAATTTATACACAGTTGGTCATGTTCATGTGCTTCGAGGATTCATTAAAATAATTACAATGTGAATTGTAAAAGTTATTTTTAGTATAAAATAATGTTGATTTGTTTTTTGTAGTCTGTCCTTCGTCATCGCATGGCGCGCATCGTATTAATAGCTTGTTTTATTATATTTGTTTTACTCCGATACATAGTTATACACATACAGCTTTTAAGAACCTAGTACATAGACATAGAACCTAGTATATAGATCTATCTTTATAAATATATATTTTTTTATACAGTATTTGTATGAATATATATTTATATACATGTACTTAGGTATTTGTTGTACGTTTAGCACATCTATTTATATATTATTATTATTAATAGTGTATATATCGTTATATATCGATAAATACGTATGTTTATAATGTTGTTTTGTATTAAAATAAATATAATCACAGACCCACTAAAATATTTTTAGACGAAAGTTTCTGTCCATACAAAGGTTGTCTGGAAGAGATCGCTCTTAGCGACAAGACCGCCCATTGCGCATGCAATGACCTTGACCAATGTGAAAATTGTAGTTACTATTTCTGTGATGTATTTTGTTTTTAATTGTTGCGCAATAAAGAATATTCATTCATTCATTCAGTTATAGATGCATAAAATTTTTTTTAGAATCATGTGAGACATGGTAAGTGCATGTGGGAGTTGGAAGCTCATAGTCAACTTGTGTTAGGAGGCTCCTGCTACAGACCTGTAGTTCTGCGCTCTCAAGAATAAGACTACGGTATCCCCTGCCTGTCGTACAAGGCGACTCAAAGGGGCCTCGGGTTCACTGGGCGACAAGGGTGCGGGCCTTTGTCGTCCGCTAAGGTGGACCCGCGAAGAAGGCGACATCGGCTGGCCCGTGTCGCCTTGCGCTGCGAGGGCACAGGGGGGGAGGGAGTAACCTCCGCCCCGGGACGTGCTTCCTTGAGCGCAGTGCAGGGGCTCTCCGGTGCGTTCCACGTTGAGATCCCGGAGCCCCTCGTCATGCACCGAGGAAAGGGCCACCGGAGAGGTTTTAGTGGGTAAGAACCCCCCAGAAGGCGGGGTATCTTTCTGAAGATTTCCTTCCCGTCAAAGAAAAAAGGCTCCTGCTAATTAGGCTGTATATATAATTGTCCGAGCGCTCCCCCTTTGGACTGGAATTCCAGCCGAACTATATATATATATTGATCCTGATATGTGTTCGCTACTGGGCGCAGGCCTTGTCTGTAAAAAAATTATAAGGGCTTAATCCGGCACGCGGCATAGTGGGGATTGTCAAACTACACATATGTTAGAAAAATTTCTAATACATTAAGGTTTCATTTAAGAAAGGGGATATTAGCTATAAAACGCCACGCAAGGCAAGCGTCTTTGCGAGTTTTTATTGGGGAGGGGAGGATAATAGGGTAGGGATAGGAGGCGATATTATAAGCCCGGAGGGAAGGGTGAGGCTTGCTAGATATGTAATTGCCCTCGATGTATTCCTTCACACTTAACATTTAAATTTACAACAAACAACTTCACTTTTAATAATAAATAAATCTTTATTTTCATAACGCAAATAATATCAAACATATTTATACAATGTTTGGATCTTCTAATACACTTGTACGTGTATTTACTTGATCTAAAATATACCTGTGCCAGAAGATCCAGCTCTTCTTTAATCATATAATATATTCAATTGATAGAAAATATTCAATTGTACGTTTGCGTGTATCTATACATGTGTCTATATGAGATTGTGATAAAATGTACAAATCTGATTTTACTATAATTTGGATCGTAATATTGCCTCCGTAGCTTCGTAGTTCAAAGCTTGCAGCCTTTTTGATAAAGATACTTTACAGTCATGCCAATTTCCGAACGTAAATGCTGAATTACCTGTTTGCTTCATTTTATAGCTTGATAGCTTTCGATATTGGAAACTGGCGAAACTTTTTGAGTAGGAATTAATTTATATGAAGTGCTAGAGAAGAACTATTCATTATTGCTCGAACTCTGGTTGCTAGCGTACTACGCAACTTAAGCCGACCGCCTACACTGGTGCTTAAAGTCGATTAAAAAATAGCAATCGTCTAGCAATCAATATACAAGAAGCCTTGGTCATGCAACGGTGCAGCAAATCCAGCACCCATTAATTATGGAGATGTTGCATCTCCACGACCCGTGCCGCTATAGGTGGCCGGCGGCGTGGGAAAGCGCGCCCGCTCTCAGCTAATGCCTCATTATGCTGACTCCGGCTGACCTTTCACGCCTCACTGCTGCGACGAGAAACGCGTACAGATCTATGCTAACTGTACGAGCTGTCTTTGTTAGAGAACAGATTGACATCAGTAAATTATACTTATTTTTCTGTTTACGGGGCGAAATATTCAAGAAGATACCCCGTCTTGCCGGGACGGCGGGATGATGTGGGGTTTGTACCCGCTAAACTCCCCCGCCCGCCCAGTGGCCCTTCCTCGGTGCATGGTGAAGGGCTGCGGGGTCTCCAGTGGAACACAATATATTTATATTTTCAAGTATATTAACTAACAGTATTGGTCTGCATTTTTTTGTATGTTTGATACCTCTAAGTTTCGGCTGGGTGCACAGATTTTGATGATTCTGTTTTTATTCACTACTCCCCAGCTTTTGTGAAAATCGTAGTTTTAACCTTCCCATTCAACTATTGAGTTGAACCATCTCCTACCACAAGCTGTAATATTTGGAAATAGCATTTTTTTTTTCGAAAAACATACAAGGACACCCTTGCCGCATAAGTCTTAGTGGTAGGTCCGTCAGAACCCCCTTAAGTCCTTTACGTAATATAAAGGTAAATAATTGCTAAGCATTCGATTCTAAGATCTTTTGGCTGTGGGTTCGAATTGGCCTTAATTGTTTTTTAACATTGTAATATTTGCAATAGTTACAGCAAGATATCTCTCTGTCATTTAAACAAAAACGTTAACAGATGGTAAGTTTATCGACAAATGAAACCGTCAAGGTTTATCTAAATTGATGTATCAACTCTTTATCTATAGAAGATAAAAATTAAATGCCATTGAAATATTTTCAACGTGATATTTTATCTGTTCAGCTTGTGACAAATGTTGGACAATAAATTCGGGAGATAGAAGACATTTTTGTGAGATAAAACATTTAAAGTTATTACTACGAAAGGGACAGACAGGGTCGGTAAGAGAAAGTTGTTCTAGAACTATCTAGACCAATGATTCCCAAAGTTGTCTATATCGACCCCCCGGGGTCTATGACAACCTGCAAGGGGTCTACGTCAGCGAAAAAAAAATTGGGGGTCCATGACATGAAAATGAGGGTCCACGATAGTGGATCTCAACACATACACTGATAGTACCTATTTACCGAGGAGATTTGAGATTAACCCTTACAAAATTGATGCCAAATGTTAATAAACAATATTCAAAAATTTTAAAACATCAGGTTCATCCTTCTCATTAAAAATATTGACTTATTGCTTATGTTGTTTTATTTATAGTTTATTTAATGTTACGTATATTTTACATAACAGATACAACATTTTATTTTGTGTTGTTTTAATTTAAAATCAATTAAAAAATGTATAAATTAACATGTGTTTTTACTTTAAGCTTTTAACACTAAACGTCACTACAGTTAGACATTTACAGGAAATCAATATCAGGTAAGTAGGGGTCTACGACACAAAAAAGTTTGGGGAACTCTGATCTAGATCTACTACTGTATCGACCAAGTAGGCGATTAGGTTTGTTGAGAAAATATTGTTTTTTTTTTCAATATTTCGATATTTTTGATCGATTTTTAATATTTATATATATCCATGTATCAGTATAGAAATCCAAGTCTCGAGAAGTTATAAAAGATATTTTTTTCAGACTCATAAACATTTATATGTTTAAATTTTTTAATGGTTGTTCTTGACTTTTTAAAAATGATGTCTATTGATTAGTATTTATCAAATAATGAAAGATGATTGAAGCGAATTGGGCCAAATAAATATTATTCTTTGTCAAATCATACCGATATATCGATATTTTCAAAGAATATCGATACGATTTATATTTATTGCACCAATTATCCCGACATCCTTACAGGCGATTACTAAAGTATTGGAACACGAGTCTTGTAGCATAACTGAACAAGGGAATTGTGATAGGTTTGTGAAAATTGGAAAATGTACTCCTTCCTTACAGCTTATAACCAGCGGTTGTTTTACAGTTCTAGTACGGAAATCGTGGTGCAAGCCAACAAGGTTTTGGGTTTTTTTTGCAGTTCTGCTAATCTAACGGATATAAATGGATTGATATATTGGATATAAGCTCGAAATATCGCTAATTTGCAAAAGATAACACTGACCATAAGATGTGATATTCAATATATTTTATTCGACTCCTCTCGGTGACCCTAGCGGCGTGTTAATCGTAGAGATCTAGACCTAAGAGCTATCAAATCTGAAACTGTTGCGGTCAAATTGGCTTTTGCGTTATTTTTTAAAAAAAAACAAAACACGTTTATTAATCCATTTGGGTATGTAAACATAGGCATAGATTGCAAAATTTTTGATGACACCAACCGATTTCGATGATTAATTTTTTTTTGGAAAGTTCTGATTATTCTGTTTAGTCATATTCCAACGATAATTTGAAAATCAAAGAGGGCGTCCACGCTTAGTAGCGTTGGATGTTTAATTCGATTTGAAGACTGTTGTTAGACTTTGTGTTTACACATAATGAGAGCCTTTAAGTAAGCTCTCGGAGAGCCATTGCATAAGCCGCACTCATGTTTTTAATAATATAAGGCGAATGTCGTTGACACAGCCGTTTCGTGGAATCTAAGCTAGCCTTATCAGCCAACTGGTATGAAGGTAAACACCGGCGTGCAGGTGAATAGTGAAGCAGTCCAACTTGGCGCGAGTTCAAAGCGCCAGCTCCCGTTTCATATGATGCCAAGTGCAATATTTTTAGGCGCGGACTGTGGTGACATGGCGTGTTCGGGTCGTTGAATCACTTAATACCGTGCTCGTCAATGATTTCATAGGAAGTTATTTATCTTCTTGGATGGTGACACTCTTGACAGAATGTAGTGGTAACCAATCACTACCGGCGGTCACAACCCGCCACCACTCCTCCCTGATGGCTGCCTTCTTCGTGCACTGACGACCCATTTATTACAGACAAGTGACCGTTATTTACATAATAAGTTAAATAACACTTTGGATTTCCACACGTAAACCTAATACGAATGTTAGAAAATACACTTGTATACCCGCAATACCACACGATTGAAGTAAAACTTTCTTTGTATATATATGTTTATATATGTATAATATATACACGACTGTTCAAGAGAGAAAGAAAATGTGTGCGCGTACTACTCTCTCTTGCTCCTACAGATGCAGAAATGTAGCTGACTATGAGAGAACGAGATAAAAGAAATATGAGCTCACACCTCTCTCTATCTTCACTAACTTATATCAATCAACTTCCATTCGCCTTGTCCAGTCATACTTTTCGTAACGCTGTCACCAGCTTTCTCCCCAAGTAAAGCGTGCGTAACGTTTTCCTTCAATAAGGTATAGACAAATCACTAAGATATCATTGGGCGTAGATATTATCCGCTGGGTGCGTGTTGCTAGTTAAAATAAGAAGTTACTTTAGACACTTCCTTGCTTGCTATATTTTTACATATCATCACTACATAGTATAAAACAAAGCCGCTTCCCGCTATCTGTCTGTTCGTGATAAACTCAAAACTACTTCACTGATTTTCATCCAATGCTCACCAATGGATAGAGTTGGTTCTCCAGGTAGGTTTTAGTAACTAGTTTTCATATAAATTGGCTAAAATTTAAAGATATTTGAGGTGTCATCAATTTGTACCAAACCTTCACGGTACAAACAGGGCGCAGTAAAAATCAAAAAAGAAAAAATAAACGAAATAACTTTTTTGTTAAATTCCACGCGGACGAAGTCGCGGGGACAACTAATACGGCGAAGAAGCGCGGCGGCTGGACCGCGGGCCCCGTCCCTCGACCTCGGCCAAGGCCGTGCCCAACTTTTATTGATTTTCTTTATTGCGCATTGTCCATTTCGTTAGCCCAGTAACGCCCTCCGTTTGTGACGCTCTATCGTATTCTTCAATGAACTGTTTATTAATAGTTCCATATATTTACGTCTATAAACAAAACGTGTTTTCTAATGAAATATACTGTAAATAAATAAACACGAGCCGTGGCACCTCAGTGTCTCAAGTTGCACAGTACGCCAGCAATCCGAGTTCGATCCCCGGGGCCGGCACCAATAAATTTGCTGTTGTAATTTTATGATTATGATGATTGCTGATTTAACACGCATGCGTTGAAGGAAAACATCATGAGGAAACCTGCATGTTTTATAATATTTTTCTAAAACATTTGAAGTCTGCGAATCCGCACTATGGCCGCGTGGTGGACTACGCCCTTATACTCTCTTTACAGAGAAGGCCTGTGCCCAACAGTGGGACATATATATTATATATATAAAGGCTGTAACTTTCAATAAACTTGAGGCGTGTTAGTTCAGTGTCCGGATGGCCTCAAGTTCCATAATACATTAGCAACCCTAGTTCGTCCCCGGTGCCGGCACCAATGAATTTGTTTGTTGTTAAGTGCCGATTTACCACGTTTAGAGATATGTGAAGTCTGCCAGCACTGAGGCCGCGTGGTGAGCACTTTGTGGTGACAATTTTTACATTTTAAATACCGATATACATAAAAGTTCAACGGATCGTGTGATGGTATTTTCTTAAACATTTCCATAGCACTTAACTACTTCAAAAGTGGGAGATTCTCAATTCGTCACTATTTTTTTTGCTTGTTACCGCATAACTTTCGACTGGGTGAACCGATTTTAATGATTCTTTTTTATTAGAAAGCTGGTGCTTTCCGTGTGGTCCAGTTTAATACATAATCATTTAGTACAATTCTGACTATGGGATCTATGAGAAAACCATATAAGTTTTAAATTTGCATGAGGTATTTGCGTCACAAATAGAATTATATCGCGCCAACGGATTTCGATAATTAATTCTTATTGGAAAGGTTGATTAAAGTCTCAAGAATAAGACTACGGTATCCCCTGCCTGTCGTACAAGGCGACTAAAAGGGGCCTCGGGTTCACTGGACGACAAGGGTGGGGGCCTTAGTCGTCCACCAAAATGGACCCGGGAAGAAGGCGACATCGGCTGGCCCGTGTCGCCTTGCGCTGCGAGGGCACAGGGGGGGGAGGGAGTAACCTCCCCCCCGGGACGTGCTCTCCTTGAGCACAGTGCAGAGGGGCTCCGGTGCGTTCCACTGGAGATCCCGGAGCCCCTCGTAATGCACCGAGGAAAGGGCCACCGGGGAGGTTTTAGTGGTTAAGAACCCCACATAACCGCCGTCTTCCCCCCAGAAGGCGGGGTATCTTTGTGAAGATTTCCTTCCCGTCAACAAAAAAAAATAAGTATGTTTAGGTTCTGTTAAGTTTGATTTCGTGTCCCCGCATAAAAGAGTTTAATGTTTCATTCCATTTGAAGTTGATTTTTGTTCGTAAATTTATTGTTTTTAATAAAAGCATAATGATTTAAGTACAGTTTTAAGTTACAATCTGTGGCAGAGCTGGCCGCCATTGCAAAGTAATTTGGGGTGTTAATTCACTTTACAAAATGTTGTAAGGATTCTCAATTAGCGCCCATTGTGTGCGCGAAACAGTTTTTTTTTTGTTAACAGGAGGGAAATCGTGTCCTCGAAACCGGTTCCAAGTCGTCCAAATCGTACAAGTCACTTTATTTTCGTCTGATCTTGCAAGTTATGCGCTTGGGCGTTTGTTTGCTGTTGTTTTATTATTAGCTGAATAAATTTATTATTAGATGTGCAAAACAGTGTTCTCGGGCATATATAAGCGTATAAACGTGCGATTATAAATTGTATTGAAAGTAACAGCATTGAGTGTTACTCTTAACAAACGACCGTTATGTGATATATAAATCACATTTTTCACAGATTATACACTGAAGCTGGCCTGTACTATTTCACCGGATTTGAGTGGCGCCAAAGCTCAACTCGCTAAGACTAAACCTCTATTTATATTGTTATATATATATATATATATATATATATAAAATATATGTGTCTAAAATATTTATCTATATATATATATATATTTATAAAAAAAAAAAAAAGGAAAATAGTAACTGTAGAAGTGGCACTCTTAATAAATGCAGAGTGAACAATTTAAGTGTATTGGAAAAGGACACGGACACAGGTCTGTAGTTGCGATCTAAAAACAAAAAAAAAACCTCTATTTGGGAGTTACTTGATCCAAGGGTCCCCTAGCTACTCTATGGGGCGTTAGCATTCCAATTCGAGGGAGCCCGCGAGGGCCGAACCACGACTATAGCTATCGGAAACTACACTCGAATTGTTAGTAAGAAATATATAGTGAGCCATGGTGTCGGGGCGATCGGCTTAAGTGACACAGTACGCTAACAACCTAACTTCTATCCTCCGGTGCCGGCACCAATGAATTTGTTCGTTTCGTTACGTTTGACTGAATGTCCAAACCGCAGTAGGGCTGCGTGGTCTATACCCTGGGTGCGCTACCTTACAGAGAAGTCCTGTGCCCAACAGTGCGACTGCGTTGTTACTTTGTTTTAAACTTTCTAAGCAAGTGCTACGATCCCACCTGGTGTAGCTTAGTAAATGCCTATTCACTCTACTCTTGAAAATACCCACATAATAATCGGAAGGAAAGACAGACACAGGCAAACAATTCCAGTCCCTTGCTCTTTGATTTAATTAAACTTTTATAAAATCATCAACAGCCAGTATTAACCAACTGCGTGATGGATTCCCAATAAATTATAGATACAGTTAAATTTTTTGCATGGTATCTCTGCGAAAAACGCTAAAGAATCATCGTGAATCGAAATATATAATATAACTTAAATTCTAAGTGATGATGATAGGAAAGAAGCAAGATATGGACTTACACTAGTTTTTATTCTTGTAGAGGAATCGCATTAACTTTTGGAATTCAAAGTTTGTTATTAATGATTGTTTTTGTTTCAGGTTTAAACGGCGAATCACCGAACACTCCTTGGACCTTAGAGTAAGTTCATTTTACTTATATTTACATTTAAGTGATAGGAATCGAAAAATATTTCAACATCAGGCTGGAAACAAAAGTATTATATGCGTCAAGAATGCGGGACAGGTGTCAGTGTCCTGCGATGGTCCATCTAACGGAGAAGTTCTTGGGTTTTCTTGGTCATTGTCAATTCGTTCAAAAAATGTCCTGTTTTGAATATAAACAACATCGCGATCCCTATTACACAAATATCTTTATTATGACCTCAATACAGCTGTTGTTTGTCAAGGTTGCACGAAGGCTACAACCTTGACTTGGAACGTAGTAGATTATTTTACGTTACGCGTGTTGTGTTCATTGGAAATGTGGGAAAATAGATTTCCCTTTTAATCACTAGCTGAGATCGGTTCGGGGAAACGTCGACATTTCTCAGAATTATTAGTACAACTTGTGACGTCTGCCTCTCGGTGTTTTTGTTTATTGAGGATGAATCAAGGTCACTCGCCACTATTTTGAGATTTCTACTGTTAGTTAAATAATATTATTCCATGGGGCAACATTGACTTTAATGGCAATACTGGCGTTTTATCTGTGGCTTGATCTATGGTCGGGTTCAACAAGATCCCTGGTGCCGGCACCCATAAATTTGTTGGTGGATTCGAACCTACGACCTTATGTTTCGCCGACTGTACCCTAGCACTAGGCTATAGATGCCTCTATATAGTAAGGAAAGTTTATTTTTCTGCTTCTTCTGTAAATAAAATCACTTGCAATAAAGATTGAAGAATTATTTTACAATTGTTCTGTCCTTAAGCGTATTATTAAAATCTGTGGAATGAAACGAATCGCTAAATATTAAATATACTATGACTTTTGTTAATTATACGAGAATACCATCGGCTTCTGGAATTTGTCTTTCGACTAGCACACGTCCGATAGATGGCGCAGTCCCCCGTTCCATTGGAATGTTTAGTCGTTAAGACGCCGTATATATCGCGGCGGGGCAGAGGGCCGTCTTTGTTCACATGAGTTGTGCCCCCCGCGTCCCGACAATCCGCTAAATGATGCTCCGGCCACGACACAAATCACCGGCCAACGGCGATGCTTGTTATTTGCAGCTTAACTTTAACTTCACTTGGGAACTTTAGTTTGAAATTATTTATCGGATTGTATCAGTGTTGGTTTCTCTTAGTGCACGTTAATTGTTGCATGTAACACTAAGACGATTGCCATTTATCTATTTTTGTATGTGATGAGGAAATCCTCATAGATGCTACCTGGATTTTATTAGATATCTGGAACAAGTGGTTGGACTGCACTGATAATGTCTTATGTATTAACTATTTTATTTACTAAATTTTTTGCTTTCAAAAATGATTAAAATTTTACTATGGATCCCAATCTCTGTCTTGGTTTCTCCACCTTTCACCAAAGTAATAAATCCCAAAGATGTTTCTTAAAGAGTTTTCTTTCATCATTATTTGACACGAACTATGATCTGGCCGTGCGAGACATGAAGAATTAATTAATATAACAAACTCACGCTATTGGAAAAGAGTTAATTCTGTTAATTATCGACTAAATCATCAAAAGTTTGGAATCTTAATTCATTTCACAAGATCGCGCGTCACACGCCCCACCTTCCTAGTATCACCCGGCGTGTTTCAAGCAACCATTCCGTAACGATGCATCCGACCAATTCCGTACGCAAATATAGCACTAATCGTTCACGATAGAAACACCATAATCGCGCGGCACGTAACAGTTGGAAATTACAACGGACACACACGATCATTAAACGTATATCTGTTAATAATAATTGCGATTGTCTGGTTGTACGTGCTCGGAGAGTTATGGCGCAGTTGCCGGGCGAAACGACTCCCCTCCCGCGCCTCCCCCGCCACACTGCGGCGCGTCTTAAGATAAAATGGCATTCAGAATCGCTTTGTGACGCCTGAATGGATCTTGCGGTGCGCGGACGCCTGTGTGTGCGTGCGTGTAATGTTTATGAATTACCGGGCACATGTCCCGTGGTAAAATGTTTGCGTATGCTCTCACTCGAGCCGTGGTAGCTCAGTGTCCGGGCGGTTGGCTCAAGTTGCATAGTACGCTAGCAACCCGAGTTCGAACCCCGGTGCCGGCACCAATAAATTTGTGTTGAAATGTGCTGATTTACCACGCGCTCGGCGGTGAAGGAAATCATCGTGAGGAAACCTTTGAACATTTTTCAAAGACATGTGAAGTCTGCCAATGCGCACTAGCGGGCCATAAATAAAAAAAATGACATAACTGAGAGGTACATTTTACAAATCGCCTTATCGCTAAGAGTGATCTCTTTCAGGCAACCTTTTTATTTATGTACAGAAAATATATGAACAAAACAGGACGATGGCGTACAGATACAATTAGTATAACAAATCTATACATATAATTTATAATCTACATAAAATATATACCTAAATAAATAGCAACGATATGAATTGATAATGGTGCGTTAAAAATTTGGAAAGTCGATCGGAATTAGGAAGGGGCAGAATACCACGTTCTAGTAGCTTGCAATATGAATGACTTCTCATAAATGTTTGGGAATATGATATGTTGTTATATACGCTTATATTTATATTATATATGTTTAATAATATACATAATATAAAAAGTGTATATAACAACACACACGTAATGTCCGTTCCACATGTTCCGTAACATGTGGAACGGACATTACGCAAATATTGGAGGACATTCGCTGTTCGTCTGCTGTTTTCGTTGCAATTTAACTGTCATGGCAATATATGAAATTCATTGAAATGATAGTGGCGCCATCTGTCAGTACCGACTAAGAAACCATCGTAGACTCATGCACAACACTGCTGAAGATCATGACATGATCAAATCATAGTTTACGATTCCATAAAGGATATACAGACATAAATTTTATATATATATAGATTAAATAGATATTCTTAAAAACAAAACATATAGCTGTCGACCTAATTGTACTGTCCATCAAAAATTTGTCTGGAAGAGACCGCTCTTACCGATAAGACCGCCCATTACGCAGCGTCTCATATTAACATGTGAACTTTATTGTCTGTGATGTACGTGTTATTTGTTATGCAATAAATTGTATTCATTCATTCTCTCTTATAGGGTCATGTATGTTATATCTTTATAAATTCCCGCCGTGTTAAAGGTCGCATTTGTGAGTCGGTTCATAGCATTATTTATTAATGTAACAGTCGTATAACAATATAAATTTCATTGATGAAGTCCCCTCGCTAAATTATTTGATACTAATAGATTGCTTACTAATAGATCATCTTCGATTCCAGTACTAATTAATAGCTTTACTGGCATGAAGAATAAAGAAATATTCATGTACTTCTTACAACGACATAAAGCAAAAGTGAAGAACAAATATTTATCGTATTTTCAACCGACTTCAAAAAGGCAGGAGGTACTCAATTCGTCTGTATTTTGTTTTGTTTTTATGTTTGTTACCTCATAACTTTCGAGTGAGTGGGCCGATTTTGATGATTTTTTTTTATTTTATTTTAAAGTTGGTACTTCCCATGTGGTCCTAATCCATAAGGAAACCATACAAGTTTTACATTACATATGCATACATTTGCATTACATATTTATGTGCGTGACAAATGAACGAATATCACGTCAACCGATTTTGAGGATTCATTTCTTATTGAAAATTATTTCAGAGTAGTTTGATAAGAGTTTGATTAGGTTCTGATTAATTCAATTTCGCAATATTCCCACAATAATTCGGACACGTTTAAGTTTTGATTCTATTTGAAGTCGGTTTAGTTTTTGCTCGTAAATATTCTCGATTTTATACGCAACTGTTTAGCGGTAACTAGACTGGTAAATAAAAGAAATACAATGGAAATGAAAAGCTTCTAATTTTTTGAAGTCGGTAAAGAAACTAAGCAACATTCGACAGTTGGCCTATAAAGAAGAGACAAATCAAATAACAAAGGTCTAGAAAGCATTATAGTATTTTTCATTGGGCGACACTGGAGTGGATTTTCCGTTAGGTTGCACGTTTTTTACGAGGGCGCGGGTAGAATGGCAGCAATTGGAGGCAGGCTCGCGGGCCGGGGCGAGGCGCGCTACGACCGGTCCCCTACGTGATCTCCGGCTACACGCCTCGACTTGGTAATGGTGATGTTAGGCCTGCTGCACACTGCTGTGCTAATTTATTTATTTTTGAAGTGAATACTTCTTTAGTCGCGGAGAATCTATTATAGTACTAAAAATTCTAAATTATAAGTTTTCTCTCCTATCGGCGATCCCAATGATTGCAATTTTTTAAATTGGAGCCTTCCGCTCAAAAACATCGTATATAATTTAATATTATAATAATTAGGTACGCCATAATTTTAAATATCATAAAATAAATATTATGTCAATGTTGTTAACACTAAAGAGTTAGTCAAGTGTATTATTTTTTGGAATAGTACCTTATCCCACCAAATTTGGAAAATCTACAAAGGCTTGTTAATATTTTATTTTTGAGTGTAAAGAACCAATTTCTGAAATGAAATACACCAAAAAAATTGTTCAACAGCCGGAAGATACCTGAGAAAGTATCGCATTATACTCGGCTACGTGAACCCACTCAAGCGTATATTTAGCCTTAAAACCCTCTCCGGCCGTTCGTCTTTCGCAAGAACGAGCGCCGGTATTGGTATGCGCCCGTCGATAACGTCTCGAACAAGGCCGGCGGAATTCGACTCTACACGTGTGTAGGTGTTCGTACGTTACGCGCGCTCGTGTGATAGCGAGATGAGCGAACTTAGGGCTGCCACCTATTACAAATATCGTATTCTACATTCTTGTTAAGCCTCTATAGAAGATTAAATTGCATAGCATGTAAGCGCCATACAGTTTGTGTGGAATGTAACGTAACGTTCAAAATATTCGACTGTTGAAGGAATCCAATTTTTCAAAATTTTGCCATGGTTAACAATTTTATTACAACTAAAATTCTTGTTAGCCACTCCATAACATAGTTATTATAGAAACGTTAATTAGAACTTGTTAAATGATGATCAACATTTAATTAATCAAAAATATTAATTATTAAAATCAATATTTTAATTAATATTATAGCAAAATGTAGTCGTGCGATAGCGCAACAGTATCATCGTATCCCTGGCACCAGAGATCATATAAAAAAAAACATTCATTACAAAATTTGCTGGCATTATTTTTATAAAAAATATATGTGGGATTGAGGTCTAAAACTTTTATATTAAAATTTAAAATGAAAAATACAATTTTCTTGACAGATCTCTAATGTCCCTCCGTTATTTCTAAAATGACGTCATATGTCACATATTCGTCATCTCTATCGTACTTGTTAATACGGTTTATGTTGTGGTTACGCTCATTCATTCGATCATTGCATTCACAGTATTACGTTCCATTTCACTCGTCCTACATATATATATGTATTTATCTAAAATACGGTTAATTAATCTTAATAATTAATCTTGATTGTCGAATCTTATATATATTTACATAAAACGTAATGAGCACGGTGAAAAGTTACATCGTTGGATTGAGCTTTGTGAGCTTCTTAATTGTGGTGCTCATCTTCATTTCTTTATGTGCTTTCCTGAGTCGTAACGATTTCTTTTTTTTTAACCCCATTTAGGGCCCTATAAGCCTGTTGCTAAAATTTGTGCAACAACGTTGGTCCCTTTGTAAAATATTTATATATATTTTTTTCCTCCTTTAAGGATATTTCTTTATTCCTCTTCTTGCTAATATTGAGCCGTTAGCCTTTGCGGCTAAGAATATAACTAGCTCACAGTATTCCAGGAATTGTTCTCTGGTATCGGAGGCAACTATGCTGACTATGTTGTCCGCGGTGATGGCGGTATCCATTCTGTGTTCGCAGTCATGGCGGTGAAAAAGAGCTTAAATAAACTAAGAACTACTTTATAATTTATGCATAAAATCTTACAGACGTGGTTTGGCCCAGCTGAGAGCCCTAAGATTGGAATCCTTTTGTGATTAAGTTGAACGCCTAAACAGAAGTCTCTTCTCCGGAATCCTTACGTTGAGTAACCCAATAAAGGTTCAGCCTCGAATTCCGATGAACCAGTTTCCCTGATCGACAGATTCGTACGTAATAAAAACCGCAATGTATCAACGTATGACGATCGTAATACGATACAATACCAACATGTGAATTATTTCTTAAATATTATTATTAGTCCGATAGCTGTGTGTTATCGGCAACCCTTATCTTAGCGATATGATCGAATATATCATTTTACGGCACGTTTGATGAGCGATTGGTATCGCGCCTCGCTACGACCGATCCGTCGCATTTGCATCAATTCTCGATATTCTTTTTTTCTATAGTTAGTTGAAAATATTCACACACATATGTTTATGTATATTTAAGTGTGTGTGTGGCAATAAAATATTGCATTTTTTATTCCGTTTGTGTAGCAAATTTTGATTGATTTTATAATAAAATTGCTAGTGTTTCTTCCAACATGCACCAGTTTCAAATAGAAACTATGGCTGCAGTTACATACTTAGTTTCTATTTGATTCATCGATTTATCGGGCTTATATTTTAGCAACTAATTTCGTATCCAAATATACGAAAACCAGAATAGAATTGGTACTCAAAATTACAGTCTATTTAATTATATTATTCCCACTGTTATGTACAGGCATTATTTGTAAAGAGAGAATAACGGCTTCATTCGCCACGTGGCACTAGTGCGGTTGGCAGACTTCATAAGTCTTACACAATTTTGTAAACCGTAACCATGCCCGCCGATCACGTGGTAAATCAGCACTTAAAATTGTCACATACAAATTCAATGTTAGCACCGGGTTATGAGCGTACCACGTGTCGACTTTAATATTATTTTAATTAGAAATTTTATAGAGCCTCCTCAATTGAGTTATAAAATACATATGTATAATTGGCAAAACAATAGCTTGAATGTGTATAGCGCTGTTAGAACCAATGTGACGGGCGGCGCTTCATAGCCAATTGTTTTATATTGCCGCGGTTAAATTTGTCATCGGAGCGCACAAGGTCAAGTGACAGCTGTAATTTGTTGCAGCTTATTTCAATCGTTTGAGCATCCCCTTGAACTCGCGACATGATGCGAGGGTGAGACGCGCACTGCTACGCCTCCACTCACACCGTCTCGTCTTACCACTTATATGAAATGTGATAAACAGGAAAATGTTCGCCGACTGCCGCTACTTGCATAACACTGTAACAGATGCGCGGGAATATCAACTCTGTGAGTTATGATGCAAGGTTCATAATCGAATACTCCGCCAACAGAACTCTCGTGTGGTAGGTGCCGCAGACATTTAGGACGTGTTCACGCGCTTGGAAAATAAAATCCACTCCGCGCGTCCAAGGATTTCTTCTCATATTTCGGCGAACACAGTTTTTACGAAGACCTTTTTAAAGTCCGTTAAGTGAATCTTTCGATATAAGATGAAAAAACTGACTTTGTGCCGAAGAAGGGATTTGTCATGTCGATCGTTGACTAGGTAAGTACTCCTTAAAAACAACGTAACAATGCAACGGGTGTCTACGACGCGTGAACCAGAGCATTTTTCAACACCACCCTCCAAAATTGGGCATTAAAAAAAATTTTAGCACCTGTAGAGGTATCACTCTTATTAACAAAACAAATTAAACAATTAAAGTACATTCGAAAAAAGCACGGACACAAGTCTGTGGATGCGCTTTATTAAAAAAAAACAACCAGCACGTATGTGCACAAGAAAGATAATGAAGGCATCAGAACTTCGTAATGTTACTATGATGTTATAAAAACTTTTCGAGGTTTGCCCCTCTGGGGCGCCCTCGGATCGGAATGATTACGCGTAACATAGTAACCGTCCCTTGTTACTACTACGAGTTACTAGCGATAGAGGTTTAGGCTAAGCTTCCTAAAAGCTATGCCACCTCTCAATCCGGTGAAGCGGTCAAGGCCAGCTTCTCTGTGTAGTTCGTAATTAAAATAAAATACTATGATGCTTTGATTCAAATGCGAGCGTCTGTCTGTGCGCAGTTTAATCGATCACTGACGGTAAGACGTACGCTCATTTCTAGCTGAGATTTGATTTGAAGTAGGTTTTTGTTTAATTGTAACTCGTAAATATAATACTATGAATAGTGAGATCGGTCGATAGTACATGTACTGCCTCTATATGTATGTCTGTTTCACATTTCCCCGGCGATAATTTAAAACGTATTATACTATATTAGTGTACAACAAATGTATCGACGCTGGAAAGCAAAAACGTAGTAACTGACACAAATGGCCATTTTCACTTTTATACGTCGCTGGAATCAGAAAAAAAGACGCGTCGAATGATATCTGATTTGTAACAATTAGATGAAAAATAACGAAAATAGGATTTTCAAGATTGACACTTCTCTTTTATTTTTTGTACCGTGAAACAATGTAATTAACAAGAAAACTCTTGGATAACGCCGTGGTACTATGAGCTAAAAATAATAAATATTGTGTCCAAAAGCGACAGCTCTAGCAGCTCGTCCACAAACACAAAAGTTATAATTTTTGTTTAAAAGTTTTAAATGTATTTCAGCTCTGGTGAACGTTTTTGTTTTCCAGTGTCGATATATACTATATATGTGTGTGTATGTTTGAACATATAGATTGTGATTAGTGTTCGGATCAAATTCCAATCTAATTACAGAGAGTCGGGCTTGATGAGTCGTCTATTCAACATGTCGCCTGTAATCAAATATACGTGAAGCGCCCCCGGTGTTAATTCATGTGTAGCCGGAGAGATGCTTGGGAATTAATAACGAGACTACACCAGGGTTCAGACGTGGCATCCTCCATACATCAGTCTTATAGTTGCAATACTTATATTATACTTTAAAATTATTAATTATATATAATTATTAGCACCTAAGTTACTCGATTCGGCATCTAGGGTAGAATTTTATCATTATCATTTACTATCAAACTAGCTGCGCGGTGTTACCGGCGAATTAAAATTATTTCTTTAATTTTCTACTACAAAAGTACCCTAAATTACATAGTGCTGCCAGTAAAAATCCCGTCAATTCGGTCCATATGTTCCAGAGATTGCCGAAAAAAACACACTGACAAAAATTAAAAAAAAATGTATATGTGTTTTGTGTTATATGTACCGCATATACATTCATATGCATGTAGTAAAAAGCGCTTATTAATATTACAGACAATCCAATTTTATTTAATTGTTATATGCGATATTTAGTTGACTATGCATTGCATTAGTCAAGTAACTATCGCCGTATTACGACCTTAGGCGAGCTGTCAGAACATTGAAGCATTTTTTGCCCGCATTTATTATTCAATTTTATGGTAAGGTTTAGTATTTATTATATAAATAAAAACGAGGTCTAATGATCATAATATAAATCCCAGGGTCTCCAGAGGTTCAGACACGTGTGCTTGTATAGGTGCTGTATACGTGAATGAAGTACAAATACCGTGCTTTAGATTCCTCATTAACATCGCTTAAAAACAATAACAATGCATATTTCATTTATGTATCTAGTCTGCCTTGACTTACATATACAACCGGAATACATTTGAATAGGAATAGATTTTGAGAACCGTTTGCGTAATCAGAATCATCTCGAACGCCTATTGGAATTAAGTCAAAAGCCCATTCAGTGGGCAGACCACCAGCCCGCTGGTCGATGACATCGTCAGGGTAGCGGGGCCGCAATGCTTTCGGGCAGCACAGGATCGAAGTGAATGGCGTGAAAAGGGAAGGCCTGTACCCAACAGTGGGAAGATACGGGCTGTTTGATTGATTGAAAGTCATTCAAAAAATTTCTAAAATTAAATAAAAAAATATTTTTTTTTATTTGTTAAACCATTTCTAGCAATTTTATACAAGGCCCTAGCTCCTTGCGTAGTTACAGACGATTGAGAAGCTCCTTTTTTTCAAGTTGGTTATTGTTGCCTGTTACTGCCGATGGTCCCACCGCGCAATGTTTACAAATTCAAATTGAAGCTACCAACGCACGTCGATACGTCGCGAACAACAGGCAACAAAGCACGCGCGCAGACGATGCCAGAACGTAACTGTTCACGATGCGGCGAACGAATGGCAGCCAGCGGTCAATGACACCGCGCCAACGGACGCGCAGTTTCGTGGTACACGGATGGAAACGTGTTGTTGCGTTTAACGAATTTGCGAGCTAAATTTATATAATAGAGGTGATTCATTTACTGACTTACTACATACAGGTTGTCCCTAGAACATAGACAATTTGGCGAGAATTGCCATGTAATAAATAAGGTTTTGGAACAGTGTGTCCAGTGAGTTATTAACCGACTTCAAGAAAGGAGGTTTTCAATTCGTGTGTATGCTGCGATACAATATTTGAACGTTGACGTCACATGGTTCGTAAATAACATTGGTAAAAAGTCAGTCGAAGTCAGAGACAATTCTACGTGTTTCATACATTGCTTTTATATATAATACAGTTGAACTTGAAGCTCCAACGTAAATTTGGCTGTAGCAAATGTAGGACTGTGCCCTTAATTTTTGTGAGATAAATGTGCCAAAAATATCGTTATCGTGTCTAACAAGGCAGGATGAAAATCAGGGATCCATGCCACTAAAATTGTAACAAGGTTCAATAAGTGTCAAAATAGTTGTCGATTTTTGCTAGTTTTGGCAATCAATAGCTCAGTTGTGTCTACTCTGTGTATTACTTAAAACCTTTTTTTATGTACGTAGTATTGTGTATTTAATTTGATATTTCGTTATATCTATCTTTTCCATATTTCCATTAATTGAGACAGTGTTTCAATATTTTTTTTTTCAAATTTACGCCAATGGTACAATAAGAGCATACGTCCTTTATTTCGAGCTGCTGTGTCGAGGGTCCAAATCTCTATGATGATCGCCAACCTTCGATAGAAGATGGCACCGAAAGAAGATGAAGATAGCCAGTGTTATAGTCTTTGTGGCTTAATATAAATGTACTAAGTTGAAGTTATGTGTTGTTTAATTTAGCTTGGCATAGCAGTCGCTGGCCGGTCGTTAGATGGCACTTTCTTTGTGAGTGGCACTCGAGCACGCGTCGTGTTGCCAGGGCGTTTACCTCGGCCTCGCTGCGGCTGGCACACAATTTCAATCCGTTACCATCTGCTATTAGGTCGCGAGATTTTATTCTTAATTATATAATTTCTGCATAGAACATTTGATGTTTTAGCATTTTATACACTTATTACTGTTTTCTATTGATGTTGTTATACGAATACATCGCGATGTTTGATAGCAGTCCTCCCTGGAATGACATTCAAGCTGGTATAGTTGGCGTCAGATAACGCTAGCTGTGCTAAACGTGGACGAGATAGCTGGGTGTGTACAGTCGCACGCAATTATTCATTTCTCCAATCGCATTTATAGTCTAGTGACAATAGTAAAATTTAACGTGAATGAAACACAAAAAGTAAAATTAAAGTTAACTGTACTAAAATAAATAAAACAAAATATATATAATGACTTGCTACAATAATTTGACTTATTATCAAAATATATAAGGCATTGATGTTTTTCTTATATGTACATATATGGATTTATAAATAAATAATATGCTTTTTAGGAGACACGCCGTTATATTTATATAATGTTATACATTTCTTTAATTCTCTATTATATACTAATTTTATTTTACTATTTATTAAAAGTACTACTGTGTATTTGTGACAATACATTTTGTTTTGCCATTTTAATGTTTTATATGGAGACTTGTAGTGTGCAAGGAATTAATTTTATATCTACTGTACTATACCGAGCAGTTGGATGAATGTGTACGCGAACTCTTTAAGAGTCCGTGTGACCCTGTAAATATTCTAGATGCGTCATTAGAGAAAATGGAAGTGAACTACTTCGGAACGGGCTCGGAATTTGCAATTTATATCGTGTATCCATTTTAAAATTACACGGCATTGAGCTTCTTTTCAATTTAACTGAACTTTTTGATCTTTATAAATCATAGATAATTTCTAATTTTTTTTTTTTTGACCTTAGTTTAAGTGTGTGCCACCGGCAACAAAGCAGAGCCCAAGTAACCGGTGGTTGGGGCATAGAGAGAAACCTCCTGACGATGCGTGCCTATTTTTTTATATTGTTATTTTTTTCTATTAGAAAATTTTATCCTGCTAGGAGAAACGATGTTATACAAACAAAAACTTACTTATTTCTTAAAAAAACAATAAGATGTTGATCGAGACTTTTCGCTATAAGACCGTTAGCATAAACGACTCTCGGGACAATGATCGTCGAATCCATTATTATTATTAGCCTAATTTCAAGACTTCGGGTTCAATTGGATTATAATAACAAACTAATTACTAGTGTACAAAAAATAGTTTAAAGGTAATGAAATTATCCAGTAATGGACAGTCTCGATGAAAGATAGATAGCTCTATACTGCCCACTCATCTATCCTGTTTGGAATAAAATTCATACGAATTGTCATTTATTTACATTGAGTATCCCTTTGTTCACGTTATCGATTCTTCGTAATACTTTATTGCTTCCGCCACAATCACTTGGTCTAGTCTTATGAAAAAAATATTTTCGTATAAACCCGTCCAGTGACAATAAAATTAACATAACAGAAGCCTGTCGTCACGCCACGTAAAATCGTCGTGTTAACACGTCATTTTACAAGCGTTTATTTACATTCACCTGTCCCGTTAGTTGTCGGTCTGTAATCAAATCTTGCAAGTAAAATTTGATCCACTTTCCGGGTTCCGGGAGTTGTAATTTTACATGCATTTATAATTAGGATGACAATGCAATATTATTTTGACGTAGATCTGATCTGATGATGAAGCTGAAAGGCGGCCATAGGAACTCTGTAATTAAACGAAGCAACTCCATCGAACATCGACCTAAGAGCTATGACACTTTTCAATCCGGTGAAGCATTAAAGGCCAGCCTCTCTGGCCAACTGTGTTAGTTCATCCAAAAGAAAAAATGGATCATCGGCTCATTTCACTACAGCATTTTTATTTTTTTATTACTTGTTTTACGTTCATCGTTGCAACATTCGGTGGAGACCCACCGAATGTCTGAACGTCCGAACGTAGAATGGGGATAGGGGAATTACCTGTGCACACTCTCCAAAATGTAATCTGTAAAACACCGAAAGGCTAGCCACCTTGCGCTGGTGCTTAAGATTATCTAAATGTAGATCTTGATCAACTAGCAACTTTTAATTAATAACTTTGTAATATATCTATGATACTTGCACAAACACTACGTGTTTTGGTTTTTACTGGTAAATGTATAATAATTATTATTTTAGACAACATTAACGAAATTGTTATTAATAAACCTTTTTTTTGACGGGGAGGAAATCTTCAGAAAGATACCCCGCCTTCTGGGGGGAAGGCGGCGGTTATGTGGGGTTCTTACCCATTAAAACCTCCCCGGTGGCCCTTTCCTCGGTGCATGGTGAGGGGCTCCGGGATCTCAACGTGGAACGCACCGGAGCCCCTCTGCACTGTGCTCGCAGCGCAAGGCGACACGGGCCAGCCGATGTAGCCTTCTTCCCGGGTCCACCTTGTCGCCCAGTGAACCCGAGGCCCCTTTTAGTCGTCTTCTACAACAGGCAGCGGATACCGTAGTCTTACTCTTGAGAACTACAGAGCTGGTTATTAATAAACCTAAGTTAAGAGTACCCTACACTTTGTTAAACGATTGGTTAGGTAGTTAACAAAAGTATTCAGTTTTTGACAACCCTACATAAAAAGTGCGTAGCTATTGGCTTGTCGCAATGCATGGAAACTGATCCGCTTTCGTTTGCTTTCTCGTATGACCGCCGGCCAGTGGTGGCGCGGTGCGGAACACGATACCGGTTTGTTATCTGGCCTAATACAGGTATTTAGAGTACTGTCTATGTAGATATCATGCCATATCGTTTTTAATAACCGATAGCTAAACTGAACATCCTCCTTTTTAAGTCGGTTGATTATATAGCCACTGGTAAATTTTATGTGATACTAGCTGATCCGGCAAACTTCGTATCGCCTTATTTTTGATAGTAGTTAGTAGTAGAACCTCTAGGTGTAGATTTGAACATGACGGGATTCTATGATATGACGTATGGTCTTTTTGAAGTTGTCATTCGTTGACGGAACAACTGAACGTCATTCCGTCTCACTCACATAATGTGGTTTTATAAAATGTATTAAAAAACAATTATAATCTTCTTTATATAAAAAATAAATTTTGGTCTATTTGAACGCGCATTACTTCCGAATGACTACACCAAATTGTTTTTCGTGTTTGTTATTTTTATGACAAGTTTTGTATATAAGGTTACAATATTGTTGTATATCCATACGGCTCAATTACTTAGTCTTAATATAATGGAGAGTATATCTAACTGTGCTCGTCTTCAGTGGCCTTTATAATTAATGCCGAACTAAGTTAGAGAGGAGCTGACTGGATTTCATAGCAACTTTGTAAACTGCCAACTTTGTTCCGTTACTTAACGTCCGCTGTTATAATGCTGCCAACTTGAAACGAATGCCTAAAACAAAGTTTGCACTGTAAACTTTATTGATAAATGATTCTCAACGGTCGCTTTCGTTTCTTTATACTTTGTTTTCTCCGACTAATAAGCTTTATATCAGTGATTATCAAACTTATTTCTTTTACCGCCCCCTTTGAAAATAAATTATATTCAGCGACCTCCCGTTTTTCAAACTCTGCATGGTAGTTTTTCCTAATGTTTAAAATAATTTCTGGTGCAATGGTAAAATTGCTCAAATTTTTTAGCTATCGTCGATCATGTTCCTTTATCCGCAGAAACTTGTTGCAACTTGATTGTGTGCGGGCTATTCTACGAAATCTATGTTAAGTATTTTAAGTTTTTATAACATAATACTGGGTAGAAATATAAACTAATTATTAGTAGTTATTGTGTAGTAGGTGGGTTTTAATTTTAGTGAAATTTAAAATACTATATAAAGTAAATGAAATTACAGTTTCAAATGCCCCCAAAGGGGCGTTATCATCCACTTTGAGAAAGAATGCTTTATACGTACGTAAATTAGACTTGAGCAAATACAAAAGTAACTTAATTTTTGATTGTTTCTAATCTTATGATCTTTGATCATTTTTAAGCAAATAGGTTAGCTCTGTGATAGGCCTAATGCAGTGATTATCAACTTTTTTTTATTGTGGCACATTTTTAACGATTTTAAATCTGGCGACAAACAAAGAAAGACTTTAAAAATTTAGTTACATACACTACACGTAAAAATAGTATATCATAATCATTTTAAATGTGAGAAATAAAATAATATATAGTACAAAAATAGTACGTTTATTAAACGATTAACTACGTGGTAATATTATTATGATATATATTAACATACAGAATTTCATACCATACAAAGGTACCGCGGCACAATGGTTGATTGATCACTGGCCTAATACTTAATTATTCATCAGACCAGTTGTTGTGGTATGTACCAATATATACATAGATAGCCCAGTGTACAGTCTCGGGCACCCACGGATCGGAATGCTTACGCGTAACATAGTTACCAGTGTGTCCAGTTACTAACTACAGAGGTTCAGGCTAAGCGACCTAAGAGCTCTGCCACCTCCCAATCCTGAGAAGCAGTAAAGGTCAGTATCTCTGGCCAATCTGTGTAATTCGTCACAGAAAAGTGTCCAGACACTGGAGACACTTTTTTGTATAGTACGCTAACAATCAGAGATCGATGAATTTCTAAGTGCTGATTTATGATGTACTTGAAAATTTTCTAAAGCATATGAGCCTGCTAAAGCTACTAAGGCTGCGTGATGGACTATGCCCTTATACTTATTTTTACAGAGGCTTTGGTATCAATAAGTTTTCCGTTGTCTAAATTCTTTATTTGTTCAAGTATATATAACATGACCAACGGAGCCTGCACTAGACGATCTAGGCGCGTCATGACTCGTGCACCGCTGTCTGCGTGACCCGAACATTGCCCTGTGCCCCCGCCGCGGTGCCCCTTGAATGCGAACTTTGCACTCGGGATGTTACGTGCACTCACTACTGCCCGTTTTCTCGAGTACACTCTGTATATGTTTATAGTTTTTTTACCCTCTGGTAACATAAGTTCTTGTTCGGTACTATATCTTATATAATACCGTCTATATATTCACATGTCTGTAAAGTTTTCTCTCTCACCGGGGAGGACTGGTGGAGAATACCACTTAGATATTAGGATCACTTTTGTGAAACTTAGTGTTACAATAAGTATAAATACCTTTGCATTCTACCGATTCGTTCTCTCCACGTCTGCGGTGGAGTTTTATGTGCTTTCTAACTACAGTCGTCTATACCAGAAAACTAACATTTAAAAAATGTGTTGTTGAATATAACACAAACACACTCAATACAAATTTAAAACTAAGTATTATGAATCAATTCTATATCCATTTGTTGACATTGAGTACAGTAATTGTTGTAACAAATCAATAAAATCTGAGCGTCTGTTTGTAATGTACTGTAAAATTATCGTATTAATTACTTTTTACTACATCCATATGAATGTATGTAACTACGGTATATATACAAAAATAACATTTTCCAACTATTGTCTGAAACGACTGGACCGATTTTGACGGGACTTTTACTGGACTTTAACTTAGTCTACTTTTATTTTAGAAAAATTTAAATAAATAGATTTTAAACGCGGACAACACCGTCGGGCGCAGCTAGCTATGAATTATTAATAGCATTTTCAATCCCTTTCTTGGCAGTCGGTATAGTAAACGTTGATTTATAATATATCCTAAGTGCCGTGGATTCTATATAAAAAAAATAACTTAAAAACCTTACATATGAATAATAATAACGTATTTTTTACTTAGATTATTCTAATATTAATATAACTTTATTCAGTAGAAGTACATGTTGAGATATCGATCCATAAACACGGTGACTTAAAATAAATGCTAAGTGATTTTCCTAGCAGGTCAGTGTCTGCATAAATAGGCTTCATCTACATAAAGCTATAGTAACAGGGACGAGTGAAATAGAACAGTGTTTTATATCAAGCGTACAGAATTGGTTGTACAGCTGGCAATCTCTCCGGAGAGCCCCCCAGGCATACGGAATAAATGTTTATTGTGCCGCTCATGCATGCCAACGATAAAAATTTGCATTACAGCGGTGCGGTGACTCGTAAAATAGATTTAGAACACTTCTCCGCACCGCTAACATATAAGTTATGTGTCCAAACTATATCTAAGAAAAAGAAGCCTCAATGGCCTAATGGTTTGGGGTATAGTCCTCGACTCGTATAGTAGTGTTGTATTAGTGTTTACAAGGTCAGCTATTAGCTATAAAGAGGCATCCCCGATCTGTAAGAAGGATACAAATTTTATATAAATGGCGTTTTCTGTTAAGTTTTAGTTTATTGTTATTGATATTTTAGTTTGTATATATATTATATTAATAGTTATTGTAATAACTGGCTTAAATGAACTAGCATAGACATAGAGGAACGTTATGAGATTGGTGAAATGAATACTTGCGTGTGTTATCTGCCGCCAACTATACCTATCATGTCGTTGGCCTAGTCTTCATTAGTAAACTTTATTAATAAACTACAACTAAGGGACATTCAAAAGATAAACTAACTTTGCCACTTTGGGAAGCGTTGGCGCTGGGAGAAGAAGTGGCCGAAGAAACTCCAGCAGCGCTCCTAACATCTAAGGGCACTCTTATGTCGAGGTACCACTGTACTGTGAACTATCCACAATGCTAAGTATTCTGAATACAGCTTTCGCCAACTAATCATTATTCATTTAAAGTGCCGCGCTAAACTGAAACGTGTGATTTATTAATGTCGACTCCGCGTCTTTGTGTGCACGTGTATTGTGTAAGTTTTGCTAACGTGTGTGTGTTGGTGCGGGAGATAACTGGAGCAGGGACTTTGAACCCGTTACTTACACAATACTGTCTAGTCTAGAGCAACGGTAGATAATTCAATGAAAGCATATCAAAGGTGCATTGAATATATTAAAAGTTGTATAAAAGTCAATAGCCTAATGGCTTAGGGTACGGTCTTCTAATCGTAAGGTCGTATGATCGAATCCACCATTCGGCTAATGACCATGAACCATCTTCTAGCACAGGCTGAAACTTGGAATAGTTTGTAATGTTTGTGAAATAGAATTCGTTATTCGTAGCAGAATGCTAACGATTTTTTTAAAAATAAATATTATCTCTCCCTGTATAGCTAACTTGAATTACGTGTATATTCGGCTTACCTAAAAAGTATTTTATATCTGTTAGGAATAAATGAACAACTAATGGTACTTGATATAAGTATCTTAATTAATATACGTTTTTCCACAGTGAAATTCATCACTGTACATTTATGACTTAGTATAAATTGCTGCTGTCGTTTTGTACGCCAATATAACAGTCATTTAAATGTTCTTGAATAAAGTAATTATAATGTTATCAATATTAACAATACTTTTTTTTTAGAAAAAGGGCAATGCCTGATATTAAGTGTTCAACGTCTCCGATGTACATTCGCGACACCGCAGGAGCTGCAGGTGCGTTGCCGGCCTTTGAGAAAGTGTTTGTTTCTAGAAGGTTCCCCAAATCAAAATAATTAAAATATTCTATTTTGAATTTTGGTAGTATTAGCCTAATATGGTACCAAACTTATTGTATCTTATGAAATAACTTGTCGTTGGAGTGAGTGAAATAAACAATTTGTATGGGGCGCGATATTTTATATAATAAAAAAACTTCTTACATGGCTAAAAAACCAAACACGATATGTAGAAAAATTAGTAGCATCAAAAATTATATATATTAAAATACATATATATATATATATATATATATGTATTATATATATATATATACATATATATATATATTGTAACGACGCACAAATACAAAATTGTTATATTATTTTTCTTAAGTCCTTACGTACAGTGGTCACCCAGTCTACTACGTACTCGATGTCAAGCGAGTGACGGTGAATACTTACAATCTTTATATATATATATATATATATATATATATATATATATATATATATATATATATATATATATATATATATTTGGGTATATTTATAATAATAATGGAGATTCGACATCAAACCCTTGTGTTCTAATTATTCTGTATTTCCTTCAAGTGTGATCCCTTAGTAAAATGTTGTATTGTCACTTCTCTTCAGCTTTCTCCGCGCAGTCGTTTACAGCGACATTTTAATATAGTTAATAACGAGTGAAATGGATTTTTTTTTATTCTTAGATTGCAACCACAGACCTGTGTCCGTGCTCTTTTCCAATACACTTAAATTGTTCACTCTGCATTTATTAAAAAAGTGCCACTTCTACAGTTACTATTTTCCTTT
The DNA here is from genome assembly GCA_029286785.1 of Meandrusa payeni. Classification (NCBI taxonomy): domain Eukaryota; kingdom Metazoa; phylum Arthropoda; class Insecta; order Lepidoptera; family Papilionidae; genus Meandrusa; species Meandrusa payeni. Next base: position 2,193,423 of record JAGSMX010000023.1, read on the forward strand.
TTTTTATATAAAGCCTGAATTTGGAGGTTGCCAGCTTCTCCGCGACCGCTGTGTCAGGGACATTCTTCTCATGGCCATTTTCAGGTTGTCACTATCCTCTCCCTTGATGCGGCCATTTGAATGAAATGGATTTTAAGTATATTTATATAAATATATATACATAATTATCCCATTAATTTCCAACACTAAATCTCCATGTTTATATTGTAAGTTAAGTATTACTCAAATATTGTCTTAGTCGATTTACTATAATAGAACCTCTTGAATACAATGTTTAAGTCTCGATAAAACGGTGTTTAGACCGTCGTTAGATTAGCGTCTTTCTCGAGTCTCGAAACATGTTTAATCTTATCTCTTATACTGTAAACCTACACCTACCTTTAATCTAATACAAAAGGATAAATGCTATAACGATGATTCGGTACTACTTCTTCATTACTTTTTAAAAATAATAATAGGTTTTTTTTTTATAATTTGCACAAACAATTTTTAGTAAACAAGAACGTTATAATAATATATATTAGCGTCGAGTAGTGAGAGAGAGTAAGAGAACTATCATGATGGTCCATGTATCCTGTCCTAATGACCGGAACGTTGTTTCGTCGCTCTTGGAATGCCTGAAATCAGGATGTTATGTATATTCAACAGAACGAGGCGCTGCCACATTCGCGACAGTTTATTTATTACGAATATCCAGATTAATTCGGAAAATTCTTGGAAGTGGCCTTGTCACGGTTGACTAAAAACGAGTGTGTTTTAGACCACTCGGAATGAATTAATGCGTCCTTAGCTCCTTCTATATGTATGTGTAAACATATGTTTGTATATATGGATAATTTATACACAATTGTTCAATATAGAAAAAATGCGCGCGCATTGCTCTCTCTTGTCCCTACAGTGTGATGCAAACAATATGCCTACACTGTGTCTTAGATATGCGAAACGTAACTGGCTATTTTTTTTAAAGAAAGATATTTAAATATTACTAACATTCTCGTTAACCACTCCAACTAAACATGAGTTTGTTAGGATATGGTTCACGTCAATAGTCGAATGGTGTAGGACTTACGATTCGAAGACCGTACCCTAAACCATTAGGCTATTGACGCTATGAGAGAAAGAGAGGAAGAAAATGTGTGCTGCCAGCACACAATTCCACTTTCTCTTGTCCTTACAGTAATATACCTAACTCTGACTCTATTTCTATCTTCACTAACCTATCTACTATATCTCCCTGTCAACTTCAATTCGCTATTTCATCGCCTTATCACACATTCACTAGCTTACTCCCCAAGTCAAGTGTGCGTAAAGAAGTTTTACTTCAAAAAAGATATATCATCGATTAAATAAAAAAATGACATTTTTCAAAATTTTGAAATTAATCATTATTAAAAAGAGTCGAGCCTACTGTTAACAATATTTTTATATGTATAAAAGACACTTTCTTGTGACATCTAGTCAGCTTCACGTTTAATTTCTTAAAGTGTTTTATCGATATAAAAATATTGTTAACAGTAGGCTCTTTTAGTAATAATCTAATTATCGGAAAATTTTGAAAAATGACATTTTACTTTTTAATCGACGATATATGTAACAGTAGCAGGGTCACTGTAACCGCTTCTGCTTTGGCACGGATGGGTGTATTATTGGGGAAGTACCATACCGTCAGTCAATGGTAGCACCCGGTGTGGTTGGCGATCCACCAGTGGCTTGTAACAGGTCGTCAAGCGGAACGACCGGTTACAAGCCAGCGTTGATAATCGTGCACATTGCCGACTGATGCCGTTTATTTCGAATTAAAAAAAAATACATTTCCTTTTTGCATCACGCTCATTATCAGAACGTGTATTTTTTTCGTGTACTGAAATGAAATATACCTTACTCGGAAATGATTTCGACATTTTACAAATTAATACATTTTTTTTATTAATGTACATTTATGGTATTACAGTATACTTTTATATATATGTAGGTATGTATAAAGTTTTTGTACTTGACTGGACAGTGAAACGTTCACAGATTGCTTATTTTATTTGTATATGATAAGCTAAGAAGTTGATCGACACATCTGGTGTCCAGAGGGCTGCCTTATACCAGCCTTCTGGGCTCGCTGCCAAGCGACGACGGTTTGGCACAGTTATATTTTTGTGAATATTTTGTAAAATATCTACTATATTGTAAATATTTTTTTTTAGTCAGTATTGTGTAATTTAATTAACCTTACAGGTAATTTCATGGCTGAAAATTGATGTTACATCTTAAGTTTAAATATTGAAATAATTCCCATACATTTTATTACACATATTTTAATTAATATAAAACACTACCGTAGTCGTTTCGCTTACGTGGCAGCACACTGCGCTATTACTCACGCGACGGAAAATTGCGAACGTCGGGGATTCTAAGCGGTAATAATACTGAAAAGACACTCGGCGCTCTTCCGCTTAGTCCGCTGAAAAGGAATGCTGACTCGGACGGGAATAAAACCGGCCTCGGGCGACCGATACGAGACGTTTACACTTCACGCCGACGACCGGCCTACGACACGTGCACGACTGTAATGTGAAAATAATGTGCCTCGCGTTAGTAGTACATGTTTGGCTTTCGACATAAAGGTTGTCGGTATTTCGTTCGGCTTAGTAAGTTTTTCTGAACTGATCACTTGACTATACTAAACAGACTCAGCAGAATTAATGTGTAATGTAACTTTAAATGTTCCCGTAGCGAAAATGCGTGGTAGGGGAAACTGCTTTTCTGCCTTTAACAGAAAGACAGTACGAACTATAGAAGTAACTATTTTATGTTCAGGGCTGCCAATTATATAAATTCTCTTGGCACGGATATAGATCCTTTTGCACCTCGCCAAATGCTGCAAAACTAATTGTGTAAAAAAACTTCAATAAAATGGCCTAAACATTGTGCTATTTATATTTGCTTGGTTACATTATTATACTTATTTATATGTGAAAAGAGTTATCCCCTTTACGTATCGCGGTTTTTTGTTGGGCTTCAGATTTTGTTACCTGTATCATCGTCGTATCCTTATAGTTAAGTATAAATTATCAAATCATATTGAACGGATCTTTTTATTTGTAACGCTAAACTTTTTGAATGCCAATATTGTTATTTCTTTTTTTGTTTATCCTAATTTTCTTTCAAATGTGTCGAAATTCGAAAGAACATTTCCCGAGATGATTTCCAATAATATTATAGGTGCTTATGCATTTTGTTGCGTTTATTCCCATCTATCCGACAGTAAACTTGCAACGGCACGTAATTTCTTTATAAACACAATTATTTTCTCTCGGAACTGGTTTACCGCGAACGTGCGATCGCGATATTATAAAATGACACTGTATTGCATATTTACCTACGTTTCATTCTTTGAAATTAACGACCCCCTTTTTCAACGTGAGAACGGCGCACGGTTTGTCGGGAGACAAAAGGTCGTCGAAGTGTTAGGTGTGTTGTCACACGATTAGCTTGCAATTGCATAACGGAACAATGTGGAGTTTGCCTGTGGACGGTATACTACTAGGAACATATTTTAGGTAATCTATTTCAGTTTACTATTTGTGAAGAGCGTTGTTAGTACACGATTGCACAATATTGTAATTTCCTTTCATGCTCAACCGATACGACTTCTAGTAGCGGCGACGTAAGAAAACTTTACGAAACTAGCCTGCCATTTTCACAAAGGCCGTCAACACACCTGCAGTAGCAGCCGGTGTTCGTGGGAGACGATGGCCTCGTTTGTCCCTTTACTTAATAATACTTGAAACCTAAGCCTTTTATAAGCTCTTACGTCCTTTTAAAATTCATGGGTTAGACAGAGAGGGTAATGGCTAATCGTTTTTCATCTTTTTACCAGGTCTTAAATGTAAAAAGGTGTGTGTCCAATGAATGGGCAATTATCCCCTCAAATGAGGCCCACCTGACTACACATTTTAGGAGTGATATTTTTCTGTAAGTGTTATTGCTTTAGGGTTGCTGAGAACTTTTCTATTTTACTGTAGCATTATTAAACCCTGTACTCCTTTTAATTTAATTAAACATTAATTTTAAAAAAAGACGCACAACAAGCTACGGAGAGGGCTATACGCTCGAAATATCTCTACGAGATCATATCAAGCTTACAGCCGGTTCTTTTGGAAATCGTTGGGGGAGGCCTATGTCCAGCAGCGGATATTTTACGGCTGAAATGACGATGATGAATAAAAAAAATATTTCACATAACTTAATCCATAGAATTTGTTATTAACAATGTAACTTAATAACTATGTTGGTATGCACAGTTTTAATTAAACCTTATTAAATTAAGAATCTAAAACAGTCTTAACCTATAAATTACTGTTAAGAGTCATTCATTATTATTATTCAAGTCAATATTAATCTAGGTCGCTATCATGTCATCCCATTGGTTGTTACCTTATTTTGAGGAAGGCAATAAATCCTCATTATAATATCTTTATTCCATAACTGACGTTACGTAGACGCACACGAACTGTCGTGCCTTCGTGATAGTTTCAGTACGTCGTATGAATTCATTAGAACCGTATATCGTAGTCTTCGGCGTCCTTTGTTGTCAACGCGTTGCCGTGGGAATAGAGACATTATCGACTGTCACCAACACGTTTCGAATCTCTTTCAATCGACGTAATTAGCCAGTGAATATTTGTACAATGCTCGCCACTCTAATCTATTCTTTGTTCGGCGGCGGCTTTGTTTAATAGGGCTGCCGCGTACAGTGAAAATTTATGGTCTGGTTAAAATAATTTCAAGTTTTTGTGAGATACGTTAAGAACAAACATTGATTAAATCTCTAGGATCGTAAATAAGATGAAATAGATAGTAGGTAATAAAAGCTATATCAATATTATAGCAAGCAATATATAAATGAATATTTTATCTAAGAAAAAAAGGAGTGTGCTTTTACACCACACCACTGAAGTAAAACTTCTTTAGCTCCGTCTATATGTACGTATATATATGTGTAAAATATACAGAAAAATATAATGTACACACGATTGTTTAAAAAAGAATGAAAATGCGCGCGCACTGTTCTCTCTTGCTCCTACTGTCTGTCTTTAATATACGAAAGGTAAAAGAACTAAGCAGACATAAGCAGAGCTCTGCCACCCGGCTAATCACAAGTTCTTCGTCGCCAAAAAAACTGCCCATATCGAATCCCGAGAGAAAATTGTGAATGTCTTCGAAAATTTTCTAAAGCATGTGAAGCATGGCAATCCGCACGCTTGGCGGACTATGCCCTTATACTCTCTTTACAGAGAAAGCTTGTATCATATAGCAGTGAGACATATATATTAAGGCTGTAACTATGTATGTATAAATTGTTACTTATATTCAAGTCACCAACCAAACCAACACCATTGAAATCATTATTCCAGTAGCCTTTATCAAGTTTTCTGGCATCTATATAAGGGAACCATCCAAACACTCCAGACACGAGGGCGCAAAGCTCGCGAACAAAGAACGGTCAGTGAAACAACGTAGTTTTGTTGGAGGATTTCCGGTCGCCGGCGGGCGGCGTAAAAACTTTGTGCTCCAGCTGGCAGCTAGACACGAGAATTTATAACAATAACTGCATTGTTCCAGTCATTCTACTAATTTAATGCACCCCGCTTTCAAGTTAGTAACCGTCCAAGCCAAGGTTACCCCTCACCGGGGACCTTTGTGTCGAGTTACTAGCGATAGAGGTTCAGGCTGTGCCACCTCTCAATCCGGTGAAGCAGTCAAGGTCAGGTTCTCTGGCCAATCTGTGTAGTTTGTCATTAAAAACCGCTTTCAAGTAAAGGTAAGCAGACCTCTTTTTATTTTATTTTATTTGCAAAACAGGTGATAATTTTAAAACAGTGACAGTCACATCTTCAGTCATTTCAGTTACACGCAAATTTCTATGTCACCTTTCGTGTACCGTTTAACATTAGAAACTATAAATTATAAGCAATTAACTGTGCCCGCGACTTAGTCCGTGTGTAATTTTACCAAAAAGATTTATTTTTTCTTTTTTGATTTTTACTGCGTCCTTTTTGTACCGTGGAGGTACTATTACAAATTGATGACACCTCCAAGTGTCGTTATATTTTAGCCAATTTGTACGAAAATCAGTCAAGTAATTTTTGAGTTTATCGCGAACAGACAGACAGCGGGAAGCGACTTTGTTTTATACTATGAAGTGATAATAAACAGTCACACAATTCAATTATGTTCTAAAGTATTCTTTCAAATCATGAAAACATTGAGCAACCCGGATTTTAGGCATATTTTAACATTATTTTTTTCAAATATCCGATAACAGTTGAATATTTTTATTAGCAAAGTGAAATATATTATGTTGTATCGTTCGTCAAAGAAAGTTTTTCTAGTTCTCCTTAAATTTGTTTTGCTTTTTTTTAATAGAAGATCGCCAGTCCGTGCACGTCGGCCAATTTAAATGTAAGTAATTGTCTTTTAAATACTAAAACGTTTGAACGTACTGGACCAGCATTAACGACTTAGTTTTGTTCGCCAGTTACCGTTCGCCGCCGGCCAGTGTGAAGTTTAACGCTACTGCAATTTTGCATGGAATGAATAGGGTTGATACAAAAGCAACGCTTAGTTTCGCACAGTACAATTTTAGAAAAACGCAGATGCAAAAATTGTTTGCACTGATGTTTACCTCATAGCTGATTGGTTGAAATGGCGAGCTGCATTATTGTAAGCGGTTGGGTGTTTATTTTGATACGATTCATTGGGTAGTAAGTAAAATCCTAAGCTTGAAGTAAAGGTAATAGCAGTGACTACTAAGTCTGCTTTAAATTTTGCGAGGTAGACTCAAGTCTACTTTAAGATAGTAGAGTCTAGATTTAAAAGACGTGACAGTTTTATAAAGAATACGAAATATCTATAGCGAAGAGAAACATAATAATATTTAAAATTCTATCAGAATTTACTAATATCTTAATATTTATAACAAAAACAGAGGAGTAAGTAGAGATTGTGGTTTTCCTTTTGCGGCCATAGCACACGTCTTGCGCTTTATTGTCATCCATACAACATTATGTATGCGCATACATAATCCTACTCCTTACTTCTCCCTTTTTATTTACAAGTGTTTATATAATATGTATTTAAAGAAGAACTTATTATATCCATGATGATTTCAAGTATGTGGTACCATACCATTCACGAACATTTCTTTAGCAAAATATCAATTCGGATACATGATTGAGAACAGCTAACAATTAGCATAGAATTTATTTCAATGAAATAGTACTACTGTTATCTTCGAAGCAAGAAGAGGGCGGGCTTGTGCCAAGTTTTCTTTCGGCAATTCATCACGTCGCCTCGGCTTATTCACGTCGGTTCGTTCAACGGAACGGTCTCGCTTCGGTTACAGTCGATTATGTAACAAATTTACTTGAACCAAAACTAAGTCTGCTGTTTGCCTCTGATATCCCTAGATAGAAAGTAGTACGATAGAGATGTAAAATTACGAAATATACAATATACAAATCCCAGTGGGGTTGGCAGAGATTTCGATTGTATTAGTTAACTTTCTTTTCTCGTCCATACATATAATCATACTACAATATACAAGAGTTTATTAAACTCTAATGGATTTTGGTTTAATATTACATTAGCTATTTTATTTATAAATAATAAATAAATAAGCTCTGATGCGATAGCTTTCGCTCTCAACTTTTTACCACATTTATAGATTTTTTAAGCAAAATTGAAAAAAAAAAAGAAATTCGGGAATCCATTTGGGAATCGAAACCGATTACCCACTAGGAAATCACTGCTTCCTAGTTATGTATGTATGCTTATATTGTAATTAGTTTAACGCAATTCAATATACGGGTATTAAATATATGTAAATTTTACATTTTAAAACATATCAGCAAAACCTTGACGTGACCAATGCGTTCTTTTTATCAAAGCATAGTTTATTTAAAATAATAGGAGAACGGAAAAAATAAATGAGACAACTAATGCGTGTATTTCGTGTCCAATTGCTTGTCACTTCTGTTGTTGTATGCGATCGCGTGTTCTCATAATTGTGTCCGAGTTGTTTTAGTCTACTAACGATATTTTTACTGGCCAGCTACAGGCACAAAGGTTCTTCAACCCGAAAGTTGTCCCTTACTCTTATTAAACGCTCATTTTTTATATTGTAAACAGGACAAAAGGGCTTACGGCTCAACTTGACTCTTGCTCATTTGGATTAGAGGGTAGGAGTTATCCCCTGCCTGTCGTAAAGGCGACAAAAGGGGCCTCGGATTCGCTGGGCGACAAGGGTGGAGGCCTTTGTCGTCCGCCAAGGTGGACCCGGGAAGAAGGCGACATTGGCTGGCCCGTGTCGCCTTGCACTGCGACGGCACAGGGGGGGAGGGAGTAACCTCCCCCCCCCGGATGTGTTCTCCTTGAGCACAGTGCAGAGGGGCTCCGGTACGTTCCTCTGGAGATCCCGGAGCCCCTCACCATGCACCGAGGAAGGGCCACCGGAGGGGTTTAGGGGGTAGGCTAGTAGCATAGACAATAAACGAATGTAAACATTTTTACAGTTCCAAATTAAGAGTTTTATTAAGACATAAAATGTCAAAAGCACTTAAGAAGAATCCATTTGAAAAGTTATTGTTTTGTTCTCAATTATTACTTGTTAAAGTACAGTATGTGCGCTCTCGCTTCTGGGAATGGGATCGATCGGGAAAGTTTCAAGATCGCCCCGCTGTCTGAGCCGTTGCGCTCGTCTGACCCGCTTCACAGAGCTCTCGTGATTTGAACCTTTGAGCGGCATACATTGTTTGCATAAGCCTTAGATTTTAACGAAGTTTGGTGGCATTTAGGTGACACTTGAAAATCTTACATTTAATTTACTTTATGAAATATTCATTAACAAAGATTTTTTACAGAACCAATATTACTTTACGATCATATATGTATGTTCTATGTTTTTATTCTATATTCAAATGAATATAGGTGGCAGACCCACTTAAAACCTTTCTAGAAATAATTTTCTACCCATCCAAAAGTTGTCATGACATAATTAGGTCGACATATATCAACATTGAAAATTTATTGTTTTTGTTATGTATTTCTTAATTGTTGTGTAATAAAGTATATTCATTCATCATTCTTTATTGATTTCTTCGTCACCTGATGTGAAGTGAAAGCAGATGCGGTCTATCAGATCGCAACCACCAGACATTACAGGTGTGTTGACAATCGTTCCAATAAGGTTTAGAGCTTCGGTCACCACACTTAATAGGGATAACGTAAATATAATATACCTGTACTTCAAGCCGGTATTATTCAATAACTAGACTTCTAAATGTATAAGGAATTAATTATGTCTTCATGCAAACTAATTTTCTTATCTAAGCCATCTTAAACTTGCTGCAGTAGTTAAAAATAGCTGTTCACTACTGCTTTTTAATTGCCTACGTTGATCAGCCATGGTTAGTCTTACCGCGATAGCACTCCGACCCTAGTGCGCCCAATAGGACTGTTGACTACTCCATAATTAGTGTTTTAACGTATCATTAAATCGGCTTCCAGATCTCACACGATCCCAAATTAGATGTGCGTTTATAACACACACACAACACTACGAAACGCTCGACATACAAACCGGCGCCCTGATAGACATGGCTCCTTGTTTTTGCGCATACATTTGCTGAAATTGGCCGGATAGCGTTTATTCCGTCGCCGTGGCTGACGGGCGAAAAAACAATTCCGCAATTTTAGGTAATCGTCCACTGTTGTCCTTGCGATGACCTCAATCTTCTGTTTGTCAGACGATATCAAGGACGATTTCACACCACAGTGCCAACTTCAAACGTTTCTAGAACATGGAACAGAAAAATTATTAAGACAAACATTGAGCATTAAATCTGAGATATCTACTCTGCCCACTACTTTTGCAATAAATAATAGCCCGGCAAAACTCGGATGTTCCATGTAGACCATTTTAATGGTATTTGCTAGGCATTCCAAAACTGGTATGCCTTTAGCACTTCGTTCTCAAAGGTGGGCGACGCACTTGCAATACCATGGTAACAAATTGTAAACCGAACGCTAGCCGCTGCTTTTTGTCAGCTTCTTTTTGTTGTATCTAGTTCTTACTGAGTTATAAGTCTTTAAACTTAATGTTTGTGCCACACAACTTAGTTTGATATCTTTGGTTTAGGTACTAATGGCACCTAAATGCTCGACTTCTGATAGACGGTCGGTAATTCAAATTCAAAACAGCTGGTTTGTATCACTGTGGGATTTTACAGTTTTTTCTTTATAAAAATATCACTCTGTCATATAATATACCTTGGATAGTATTTCTTTTACAATTTAAATTATTTGAACTAGACATAGAGTATAAGTGACATCTCGTAAAGCGAGATGAAGGAGGGAGACGTCTGTTATAATATATTTTTCCAGGCACGCCCCTGACATCAATCAATGGAATCCATTTAAACTTTGTATTGATCTGCCAGGCGACACCGGCCGCCATCTTTAAAAAGCTTACGGGTTTTAAATTAATGAAAGGTTAAACAAGTTGACGCCTCTTCTCCCTCAACTTAGTTGTTTTTGCGAGTTTCCATGCGGACCAACTTGGAAATTAATCCTGAAGTACAGTCTAACTTAACTGTGGTATTTATATGTATATATGCCACTTGATAACTGGGTTAAATGTTTGGGTTGTTTTGTTTATTGTAGAAACTGCGCATTTAGTTCGGTCGCTATGCCGTACGATTGATAATATTTTGAGAACGTAAAATTGAAGCAGTCTTGTCGACTAACTACGAATCATCGTGACTGACAGATCTTGGCGATCCAATTTTCTCTAAGCTAATTGCCATATTATATAAATGATGAAACAGTGAGCCCGTAGCACTTTTTGGATACACAATTTGTTAGTAAGAATCCTAAAAACAGTAGCTAGTTTAAGTAGGCCGACAATGTATTCAAGTTTCTTGCCCAATTGTCTGTTGTTTATTCACGAGACTGTATTACTATTAATTTTACAAAAAATATTACGTAAACGTTTCCGTTGTACGATAATTTGCATAATATTTGTAACTTATTTGGGTTGTGACCTTTGTAAAAGTTTATCCGTTTAACCCAATTTAAATTAAACGAAGAAAACTACTTTAAATATGAATGTTTACATAAAATTATTATTTCCATGTATTAGCTGCAGCAAATATCCAATAGGATTCGTATAAAATATAAGGCTAAAGTCTTTAAATTTAAGAACCGTTAAAATCCAAAATCCATTGCTGGCAACCCTAGCGGCCGGTCCAGGCGGGCGCGGGGTGAACGACCTGAGCGCGTCCCCGCGATCGAACGCTAGCCGCTCCACGCCGCGCTCGTCCTGCCCCACTGGTACACTGCACACTATGCACCTTCACGCGTTGACATAAGACCTATATTCCCTATGTACAGTGCCAAAGTGAAACACCTTTACTATTTCCGCACAAGGCTTAGATTCGCTCGGTCTATTTGTGAATTTCAAGCGGCCAGCATTATGCACCTTACGGTATAATAATAAGAACAACAAATTTATGCGTTTATCAAAGAGTGTGCTCACGCACAAATAAACAAATGGATTTTAATTGTAAGCGGCTGGTACACGCGATGTTTTACGATTACTGTGCTTCTCTGCCGTTGTGCACGTGTTCTTTTTCTATTGTACAAAACGAATATTATTTTTTTATTTACACTTACGTTAACTTACACGTATGTGGCATCTATGGCTCTACCATTCATCCCTGTGAGAGAGAAATATATTGGCAGATATGATAAAAAAGAAAAAGATAGGAGACACTAGAAACTTGATATCAAATACATACGAATATACACATGCAATATTATAGATATGTTTTAAATACATATACGTATAGAAACTAAAATACTGTAAACGTTTCTCGTTGAAATTGTGTATGCAAATTGTAGAGCAAAGCATGCTATATTTATTAGTGATCTGGATTTTCAGTTTAAAAAAAGAAAACATGCTGAAAGTATTAGCGTTATTTAATTTTATTTAAGAAAAATCCTCTGGTAATTCAGGTGTATACCAGAAGTGTAACCTTTTAAGAGAAGTATATTTTTTATAGTCTGTGCACTCATATAGCTACCATCAAAAAATATTGAACCGATTTTGAAATTATTTCTTTGAAAGTATCTATCTATGTATATGAATTTTGATGACCCTGAGTTCCGAAGATATAGATACCAGGACTTCTAAATATAGGTGGCGTGCTTGTTGATTGAAATATTGGTAGGTTTATGACAGTCAAAAACCAATTAAGTACTCTTTTTTTTTATAGTAAATAGGCTCACGTTTGGCTTCTATCTTGCTTGATGGAAGGCGAAGATAAAGCCTAGGATGGAGCACGTGAGCCTATAAGGTGTCTGTTCACATTGGACTTAAAGGTGTCCAGATTGTACCCGTGAGGAAAGACTGAACGCGGCAGAGAGTTCCATTCCTTAGCGGTCCGCATAAGGAAGGTGGTACTCCTTAAGGAATGCACGAATTTTGAGGAATAAATTTAATAAAGGCGCCAGAACTGCGTAATATAACAATATCGCAAATAATAAAGATAATCAAACGTCATCTGATGGTCGGTTCATCAGGTCACGTTTGACATGTGATTTCCTTTGCAAACTGTTTTTTTACTTGTTGTACCAAAGTATTTATTTTTAAAGCGAATAAGTCATTTACGAGTAATTAGGTTGTGTTACAAGAACACAGGCGCGTTACGTACGATGAATAATTGAACGACTTCACGTAACGGTCCCGTGGCTTCGAACCTACGTACGCAATGTTTACTTGCGACGTGTCGCAACCGGCAGTCGCTCTCTGTCGCCGCGTGTTGTTTGCTATCGGCAGTTGCGTTGTTGCAGAGTTTTTTTTGAAGTTAAACTTTTTTACGCACACTTGACTTGGCAAGTGACTTTGGGAATGCGTTACAAAAAGTGTGGTCGAGCGAGGCGAATGGAAGATGAGTAGGAGATATAAGTTAGTAAAGGTAGAAACAGAGTTACCTGTGCGAGCACACATTTATTTCTCTCTTCCTCTCATAGCCAGTGCATGAAAATATATATATCAAAGTATTATATATATATACACTGTTTAGAAAGTAGGATTGAGGTTTTTCTAGGTCTCCAAAATTAATATTGTATGAATCAATTAAACTGAAGCAAACAATTTGTACTAATGAGAATAATTTTAATTACAAATATTGTATTTGAAAGTAATTATCCCCAGCGTTCTAACGTGCCGTAGCGCAACCCTATTGGGTTAATTCTCTGCGCATATAACATCAATAATTCATTAACGGATTGTTGTCCGAATGCACGCGTACGTGTTTCAATTTGATCATTAACACACACACACACCCACACTCGCTCGCTGTACACACGGTATAATTACTGTCGTTTTGGTATACAGTCGTTAGGGTCTTTGAAATAATATCAAACTTTACTAGGTAATAACCTGTGAAGTTTTTTTTTTGCGATGAATCTACGCTGATAATACGCTCTGGCCCGGAGAAGCTAAACTGTAACACTTTTACCGGATGTAAGAGGTGGCAGAGCTCTTAGCTCGCTTAGCCTTGAAGCTCTATTGGGAAAAACGTAAGCATATAAACGCGTCAGCATTCAGAACCACGACTCGGTCGGTAGCTTTAGAGGAAAGACTATGAAGACTACAAATTGTTAACTTACTTTAAATACAACTTGCATTGGCGCTGGGAGAGGGAGTATCCGAAGAAACTCCAGCAACGCTTCTAACTCAATATCTAACGGGAACGTGTGAAGTGACTCTCAACTAGCCATAGAGTTAGTGATCCCTGTGAAGCATCTCATTCATATACATACATATATCTGAGTTATAAGAAGCTCTAACATTCAAGTAGAAATAAAAAATTTAACATTTACTTTTTTTTAAGTCCGTTAATAGATTGCCCGTCGGTTTGGAACAGTTATTTAGTGTGACGTATACCGGCGCTCCGTATGCGGGCCTAAGTGACACATACGCAGTTCTTACGGCGCTGCCGGGAAATGTGTGCTCACACCAATATTAAACCTAATGGCGTCGTTTAATGTAACACTTCTTATAAACCTAAATTGTATTTAAACTCTGTATCTTGAATATGAGCTAATATTCGAAAAATTAATCACGGCACTTAAGAATTTGCCGATAAGATGAATTACAAAATCTGTCTAAGTGGTAATCCTCTTTTTTTCTCTTTTTATATAAAATAGATCGTTTGACCGTCAGTCTCGGTTCTTACGCGGCAAAGATGAGGCTTAAGGGTACACTTTTGCCTAGAAGGTGTCTGTTCACTTCGACTTCAAAGATGTCCAGATTAAAGCGTTCCAGAAGAATTGGCGATAGTATAGAGTTCCACTCCTTAGCCGCCCGCATATGGAAAGAAGAAGCAAACGGCTTCTTGCGTAATGTAGGAATGTCTACAACGTAAGGGTGGCACTACTCGCCGCGTCTAGCCATTTGGTGATGGAAATGGTATATCAGGTTATGCAAAACCACCGCACACTCTCTTTAATGTAACCGATAAAAAAAACTAGTATCAGGCCACTTGTCTAAGGAGTTCCTCTAAATATCGAATAATTGCCGATCTTTACAAATCCACAAAGTGTCCATTCGCGACCGTCGGAGGTTGCGAATAAACCTCGCGCGTTTATTTGAATGTCCCTCAGATTATCCGTGAAATAGCTACCGACCGAGTCGAGGTCCGGCCCTCTCGGGCGCCCTTGGATCGGAATGCTTACTTGTAACATAGTAATCGTCCAAGCCGAGGTTACCCCTCACCGAGGTTACCCTTGTGTCGATTTACTAGCGATGGAGGTTCAGGCTAAGCGACCTAAGAGCTATGCCACCTCTCAATCCGGTGAAGCAGTCAAGGCCAGCTTCTCTGGCCAATCTGTGTAGTTCGTCACTAAAAAAAAAATAATTACCAAGTTACTACTGTGTCTTATTTGTCGGTGACACTCTTAGCAGGGTCGTCGTGGTCATCACTTCGGGTTTTGGTGGTAAGGTAACCACAATACGCCGCCACTCCTCTCTGATGGCCGCCTTCCTCGTGCACATCATACCACCTCATAACTAAATAGCCTTAACCTTTCCTTTGACCACAAGTCGTTCAATACCACACCTCTTGGGGGCATGCGAGAGTACTCTGTACTATTTTCTAACATACGAGTTACGAAAATGTCAAGATGTTCAAGATGGTAATTGACTTCCCCTTTTCCATAACAGAGCTGTGAAAAAGATTTCAATAAAATAATCCTACACAGTAAGACGCGCTTGTGCTCTTTACATGTCATTATTATTATATTAAATTGAATAATTACGCAAATTGTGTGTTGTAAGTTAATTTACATCCCGTTCTTAACAACGACACTGAACGTATCTTGATTTATAATTCGATCTTGTTTTTATTATAAATGCAAAACGCGCGTGCAACGTGCTATAGTAATTATATGCGTCATATCTAATTCATATTAACAACATTGAAGATGTTGCAACATTACCGTATCAGATGCATTTCATCTCGCCGTCTCGTATAATTGCACTCTCAAACGAAATAGATAGGATAGCTTGATGGTTTACCCCTCGGACCCTTGTTTCGAGTTACTAACGATAGAGGTTCAGGCTAAGAGACCAAAGAGCTATGCCACTTCTCAATTCGGTGAAGTAGTCAAGGCATGCCTGGCCAATCTGTGTAGTTACTCCTAAAATTAAAAAGCTTGATGGTGTTGTTATTAAGCGGCTTTGATAGCAGAAATAGAAGTAACACACATGTCGAATCAAAGCGCAGAATAGAAAAGAAATTGAAGCACACACACAAATATAACAAGCTCTCACTGGGCCGACTAGGACAGCTGTCTTATTCCCATAAGGCGGTGTGAGGGACATATTTGCTGTCCCGGTCACACACTGCACGTAACAAGAGGACTTACAGGGACTACGGACTTCCCTCGCACTATGTTGTGGGAGTGAGACAACGAGCGCCTTCTTTCTTCCTCAGGTACAAATGCATTGATAAAACATTTGCCTTTTCGGTATTCCGTAACAATCATAAACCGCACAACATACTAATAACTTAAGATAAACTTGCAATAATATTGCCAATCTATCTTAGAACACTGGTTCATTGGCACTTGACATATAGCCATAACGTTGGGATCTAGCCCTAGCAGTCCGTCCCGAGTGAACATATGTCCAGTAAAACGCTTATTATATGTAAATTGAAATCATATTTAACCCGAGATAAAATAGTTTATTTCGAATGGGTTTACATCAATAGTTGAAGGGAGCTTAGATATTGTGTGATATAATCTTTTTGAAGTCTATCCCTAGATGGCTCTTAAATTATCATAAGTAAATATTGCATTGATATTTTCCAATAAGAAACATAATACCTCTTATTTCGTCCCTCTTAATTGAAAAAATATTGCGTACATACCACAATGGTAATTTGATCATTAGTTATTGTTCCAAATATAAAGGGAATAGAATAGGTTTGTTATTTTCTTCATTATCTAGCGACCACTGTATTTGCTGGAGGCGTAATACGTGTCCATGGGCTAGTAAATTGTATATTCTCTCCGTAACAATTCGACAGCTCGTTAGATATCGCCCCGAGTGTAGTCCGTGTTGGAATTCTTTTAGAAAGAAATTACATCGGACGACTTTTTAATTAAATGATAGAAGCTACATTATTATGAAACATAATAAGGACATTTAAAAAGGTCACGTTAATAAAATACAGTATTCTCTTGGCAAGTTTAATCTTATTGTTTCTTTCTCAACAACAAGTCTATTTACGAGTTACAAAACCGTCTTTAAATAGAATCAAACATTAAACTTCATATTAGCGTAGGAATATTACGAAATAGAATTAATCAGAACCCAACCACACCCAAACTTTCATGTGTGATGCGGCCTGAATCTCTGGCCAATCACCCTGGGATCGTCAAAAAATAACCAAAGACAACTCCCTAAATGGCGCGGGGACTCATGGGGGGATCATCTAATTTGGCTTAAAGATCTTGTTACCAAGCCATAAAATATTCATCAACCAAATATATAAAGGCTGTAACTTTAATTTTTATAGTAAAATGTATTATATATTCTGATGTATATGTCAATTGTTGTACAATAAAGTTTATCCGTTCATTTATTCATTACACATCAGATACATAATCCGCTTGATCTAATAGGAGTAAGTGTATTCAATAAAATATAGGTTGCGCTAATATTGGGCGTTTGTGTTTCTTCAGTTGTCAAGTCAAAAAAAATACCGAATTGCTGTACCTATTTAATGTGTGAGTGTAATTTTCTTTCGTCGCCGTGTATATATGATGTTATTTTTGTTCCTCGTGCCCAAATACTTATTAGTTCATTAATTTAATTCGTAGCATAGTGTATGCGTGTTACTATTTTTTTTCGACGGCAAATATGAGGAATCGTTGGTACTTAACGTAGTTAAACAGTCGCGACGCTCGTGCGTGTTTACATTCAAGGACAAGTTTTCGATTTGCGTAGTTTTAACCACCTGTTAATGCTTAACCTTGAGTCTTCGCTAAGCTTGTATAACTTGTTGTTTATATGCTTATAACTTTTACTAAATATTTTAATAACATTCTCAAACGTTAACCATTCCAATTACATATATACTTGTGGTACGAGATCGTTCACGTATAATAATGGAATGGTGTGTTACAAAGATCTAACGTTTCGCAGACCCTGAACCTGTATTGACGCTCTTGTTCTAGGTATAACTACTTGACGCGCTACTAGTACTAGGTAGGTAGGTGTAAAAAATCCATCCAAATGACGTTGATAATTCAATAAAATACGGTTGAGGTTGAGGAAAAAAATTAAATAAAAATTACTTTAATGAAATAAAAAATATGCTATTAAAGTATTTTTTATTTTATTTTTACAAAATCCACAGCACTTAAATTATTTTTACATCAACTTATACAGTACAGACTGTGTATGTATGTGCGCGTGTGTGGGCGCGTGTTCCTGTGTATTGTAATAATTTATAGGTCTTGTGGAATAAAATAGTCCAACAACTAATACACTCGTTTTGTTCAGACAGCGTAACGTTCTACACAGAATTATTTTAACGAATACCGTGACAACTGCGCGTTCTCACAATCTTTATACAAAATTAATTAAAAGTTAGATTACGGACTAATAGAGTTAAATTATTGTTTACAATGCCAAGTCAATGTGACGATCAACTAAACTATTAATTATGAATTAAAGATACAATAAGGTTCAGGTAAATCACTAAGATATCATTGGAAGTAGTTATTATGCATATCAATCGCTGCGTGCCATGTGTTGCCAGCTAACAGTATATCTAAAGAGTTCTAGGTAAAGCAGAATCCGTTGCAGTGGTTCCATCACAAGACATTTAATTCGTGCGATCAGTCCGCATCATTTGAGCATTGAAGACTGTCCGTATAACGTGTTTGGCGTTGAAGGAGAAAATCTAGATAAATATAAGACAGAATAATTTCGGAGATATGAGAAATCGCTTATGCATATTGGTGTCTTTGTTGCATGTACTTTAAAGGTAGTTTGATGAGTTTGGTTAAGTTCTAATAATTTTTTTTAGTAATATTCTTATTAGATTTGAAGTCTGTTTTTGTTTTTGCCCGTAACACTTGTACATCTATTGTCCCGCATATATTAATGTCACACGCGAATTACGTACGTCATTGTAAAATACGTAAACAGGTAAGAAGCGAGCAGACAGCAGTCAGCGGGGACCTGGAACTTTGTTGCAAAAGATTTAATGGAAGTTACTCTGTCTTTGTCTAAGTTTCGGTACTCCGCTGGCCGACGCCCCTGCCCCCGCCTCCGTTTTGCCCCGTTCATAACTCGAAACTGCTAGGGTTGCCAATTAAATTTTAACTTGTGTTTATGTAACGATGGTGTTGATGACACGTATTCTTTTTATATTGAAATTTCAACGCTGTATAAAAAACTATTAATCGTGGAACTATTACAAATAAAAAATATATTATTCACACGTGACTTGCAGCAGTGCGTTTCCAGTTTTTGTTTCGCTCAAAAACACTTAATGAAAATCTGTGCCCGTTCGTACCTGTCACGTATGGGATTTAATAGTACCAACCTAAAAAGTGTTAAGACGTGACTTTAATTATCTATACGCGATCGTATCGGAAAACTACAGAGGAAAGTCGCAAGCATATATTATATGAAAGAAAACATTATACACGGATTGTGGTTAGCATACTCTGTGGAGCAGGCGAGCTCTCTCTGTCTCTGGCTTGGCACTTCTCACTCAGCAAGATGGCGTACGCGCATTATAAAATTGTAAGTCGTTCCGTATCCTAAAATAAGTTTGAATATAAGTCATTAATACAAAGGTCTTTTTAAATTCATAAATGACAGGGATGAAACTAAATAATCTTGCCTCTTTTTTATTCAAAATCTCATAAAGTGTACAACAAAAAAAAAGGAATTTTAATCCCCTTGCAAATGAGCAACGCGGCTCCCGTGAAATATGTGCAAGTCGTTCCCGGTATTTTTCCGCTGTGCTGGAAAAAAACAACGAGCTTTAATGTGAAATTGTAAAAAATGCAAGGGTTTGTACAGCCCTGCCTGGAAATGTATATCCAGGGGTTAGTCAAAAGGAAAGTTTTATTGCTCGTGAATTTCATTATAACTTTGCGCTACGTAACTCCCTTCTCTTCTCTTTAAAGTCTTTAAACGAGGATTGTTGACAAATTTTCAAGAGTTATGTGGAGTTTTGCATTGTAGAATAAAGTGGGTGTGTAACAATTGGAACATGTGCCTTTAAAATTTACTATTTCACGTGTTCCAATAGTTACAGGGTTATACCGCGATTGAGCTATGTAGTTTCTTCATCATACAATATACGTCATCATATTCTCGTACAATTAAACACTAGCCGTGGTAGCTCTATGTACGGGCGGTCGTCAGATTTCCATCCACAGCGCCGGCCACCAAAGAATTTGTTCACATCTTGAGGGTGTAGGTTACATGTGTCAGAAAAATTTCTAAGACATGTGAAGTCCGCCAATCAGCACTAAATCCTCGCGGAGGACAATGGCCTTATACTATTTTTACAGAGAAGGCCTGCGTCCGACAGTGACATATATACATATGCTGGAACTTTAACATTTCGTCCTCTTTTTTCATTTTTTTGGAAAGAAAGCTCGCAATATTTTTTTTTGTTCTAGAAATATTACTATCTTTCTTGTTAACCATTCAAATAAGCTTAAGCTTGTGATAGCAGATGGTTCACGTCAATAGTCGAATGGTGGATTCGAAACTACGACCTTACGATTCGAAGACCGTACCCTAAACCATTAGGCTATTGACGTTTTATTTTCTTCAGTGTGACACTGCCACTCCCTTCTATTTCCTAGTATAATTACTTTATTTTTTTAATTTATTCAACAGCAATTTACGTATCAGATAATAATCTATACTTGTGAATGGGGATGGGAATGTTGTTGTTTCTGCAGCTTTTATTGCTAAGTCTACAAAAGATAGACATGGTACTTAATAAAATTCTATAACAAATTCGTTGCATTAAATTGACATACAGTTTAAAGCTTTAGAATAACTGAGTTTACCCAAAGGAATAAGCTCTCACCAGACAACAATCGAGCCCATTTACATCATACAACAGGTGCAAATTTTTATGATTGTACGTAAGAGACCGGAAAATGGCAACTTTTTGAAACAATCCGGATGGTATTCGAACCCCCGACAATAAGATCGTGGAGTCGAACGTTTAGCAATTATACTTTTACTGCTTAATACAATTTTTTGCTAAGTAAAACGTTATCATGTACTGAGTTTTACAACAGCGACATGATACATTGGAAACAAGTGCGGAATTCAAACGTCGCCTGATTGATGGCGATAGATAACATTCGCGTTTTTGCTCGCACGACGCGACGGCCGGAGAAAGCGGTACACGGCGCAACGTCGAAAAGTTTCCACTGTACGTATTGACACAGTTGCCGACACTCTGATTACAAACATACGTAATTTCCGTCTTACATAAAGGTAAAGTTACAGCCTTTATAGACACATTTATTCCCACATACATGTCCTACTATTGGGCTCAGGCCTCTGTACAGACAATATAAGGGTCCGCCACGTGGCCCTAGTGCGGATTCACATTCGGCAGATTTCACGTGTCTTAGAAAATTTTCCTCACAGCGTAAAATTGCAATAACAAATTTATTGACACCTGGGATCGAACCCGGACAGCTACGCCGGCTTTACATCCGTACAGTTCCGTTTTACATGCTCGCACATTATTCGGAGAAAACAATGGACACTATAACATAACGTATATAATGTGTGAGGTAAATTGTCTATTTAGGAGTAAAAACAATAAATGACGGATAAAACACTACAACCGCTACTCGTGAGGACGCTCTCGTTTTGGAAATACCGTAGTTATTATAATATAACAAGTCTTTTATTGTTCGTACAGCAAAGGGCTGAAATAGAGTTTTAATCGATATAGTCAAATATACAATACACATTTACGTCAAACATTTTTTATATATGCTTTCTAAGTGCTTGACCACGATCCCACCTTATGTTAAGTGGAAATGCAGTCCTGGATTGTACTCTTGATAATACCTACATCGTAATCGGAACACAGTGTCGTGTAATGAAAGACAAAGCAAAGCATTTTGTTCGCGTTAACATGAGGACATAAGGATGAAATCCATAATAATGTACACGTACAAATAAACGTTTATATATATACCAGTTTGTCATATTCACTGTGATTTGACTAGATTTTTTTCATATACACGCGATTTAAAGACATCAGTGACATTAGTGGAAAGAGATTAACATTATATAGCTAAATACTGTTTCGTTAAGTCTGTGATACTGTAACGACATTGCGCACAGTTAGTTGCGAGGTTATGACACGTAAAACTTACCCGACGGGCCCTAAGAGAAAGTTGGTAGAGTTGGCTGCGAACTTGCGCTCGGTTCACAAGTTAACCCACCCTCCCTCCTTTAGTACACTCATATGTTACGCTCTATGAGGTTACACTTTGAAATTTATTTTGTGTATAAATTAATGCTCGCAGTCGTTTTGCGACTCTATGAATTTGATTTGTAAAGTAACCGTTTCACCGGTAGAGTAAACTATAGGTCTTCTCGTCCTCTATTTCATAACGTCCAAAGATCAAAGCCTTCAATAAGTGTGTCCTACCCGTCATGACGTATGGAGCTGAAACGTGGACACATGATCACGGCAGGTCGCTCAACGAGCTATGGGAGAGCTATCTCGGTTTCTCACTGAAGGATTGTATCCGGAATGAGTTGATTCGAGAGAGAACAAGGTAATGATGATGATAACTGTGCGTGCGTTGTGTGTGCTGTGTACATACGTGATGTGAATGTGAGTATTTATGATTGTCTCTCTAGTGTCGGTTCCTCGCGTTTGAGGACCGGTGTTTAGTCACCTGGCCAAACGAGTTTTAATTTGCAGCTATAGTATCTATACATTGGTATTTTTAGCATGTTTCGCAAGGTATCTTAGCATGTTTATAATTGTTTCAGAAATAATTGTCAATTTGTTTTATTACAATTTCGTGGGTATGTCCATGTCATTTCTCTGTCATTAGGTTAGGAGTGCCTGATATTTATCGATATTTTATGAAATACATTAAAGATATGAACGCGATATGTCACTTCAGACCGATATTTATTTAACCAAACATTTTAAGTACTAATATTGTATATAAAAATTATATATATAGTAATATAAAAATTAGTAGTTAGCATAGTATCGATACAAGATTACGATTTATTATATCGAAAAATATATTGATATATTTTTTGCATGAACATCCCTATATTACGTACAAGTAGTACCATAACTTGTGGCAGTCTCTCTCTGAATATTAACTCGTACCGACGGTAAATCAACACGAAGATTACTAGAGTAGAAGGAACATCGCTGACTAGTTGCCCCTTGCGTTTATGTGACGTACTAAACATTTTATGAACAGGAAGGCACTTCCCGTGCAGAGCGTTGTTGATCTTTGAGTGGCTCCATTGTTTAGTATTACCGAGCTCACGTTTTTTTACTCGCAACTGCCGTCCCTCTGTGTTGACTCTCTAATTGACGCAGTTTGCAGCAAGCGTCCTGTTTCATTCTGTTTTTCGCCTCGTTAAGAATATGCGTTTCGCAATTCATTAATGAGGCATGGTACACGTGGTATAAGAGCTCCGAAAGAGGATAACATTTTGAGTATATTACGTGTTTTTAGTAAGTACTACGTAATTAAGTTTAGTATCGCGGGTTGGTATCCCAGTCGGATGAGTCATAATTTTTTTGATTATTATGTGTAATTGCTAAAATGTGTGCCCGATGTTTAGCAATGATTATAAGCTCGATGATGATTAGAAGCAGGGACGCAGCGGTCGCGGAGTAGCTAATAGCAATACTGTGAGGTGTTTACTACGCGTGAACCAGAACATTCTCCAACACCACTTCCAATCTATAAAATTAAATTTTTACAAAACTAATATGTAAATAAAAAAAATACAGTATAGACTACATTTAACGCCTGGATTTAGAAACTTATTGGCAGCATATCTATAGTTAAATTACTTGACTTTGGTACTACATACTTCATACATACAAGTACTGGATACAGTAGTCACTGCAGTCGTCGATATATCTATCTAATATATTTAAACAAGCAATTCTTGTATATATAATCTGAATCTCGGACACGGCTCCAATGATTTTTATGACATTTAGCATGCGGGGTGTTTCAGACAAGGAATAGATCACAAAGTTTGAAACAAAAAAAAGGTGCTGTCACTCTTTTAAGGCCAGGAATCACTTACGAGATCGAAAAACGAGTCGAATAAAGCGTTAGATGAACCATACAATGTGTAGGTTAATTTACTATTTTGAACTACGTTTAATGCCGCAAGATTTAAGGCGTTATTTTTTATCATTTTGTCAGTAAGATCAAAAAATATTTATTTAATCGAGGAAAACTTCCAGCTATTCAATACTCCTTATATAATTAACTGATATGATGTATCTAAATATAATTACTTTTCAAAGTACTAAAAGTACTTTGAAGCGTTAATAGCCTAATGGTTACTGCCTGCGAATCGTAAGGTCGTGAGTTCGAATCCACCATTCGACTATTGCCGTGAACCATGTCCTAGCACGAGCTTAAGCTAAGTTGGTATGGTTAACAAGATTGTTAGTAATATTTCTGAAAAAAAAAAGAAATATTGCTAGCTTTCTTTTTTTTTAAAAAAAAAGTTACAAAAAATAAATGTTTACAGTAAAAAATATCGGTATTATTGATAATTATGTCGCGGATAGCCTACCACCGGTAATGGAAATCAAATCCAAGCGGACACATGACAACCTTGATTAGTCAAGAGAAAGACTTCCAGTCGCTTGTTATTGGTAGAACTTCCCGCATAACAATAGACGGATGTTTATATAGTTTAATCAGCTTTATGGTTACTTCGCTCGAGTCTAAGCCGTAGGCGAAACTAAACTATTATGTCTAGAGCTCCGTAACTTTAACTAGCGTTGGGCTGTCACAACTTGCATATTGTATTTTATTATCGCATCCGCATGTAATATGTTAGACCATACAGTCCATTATAAAGCAATGATACTTATGATTTATATCACTGTCTGTCTACTTTAGTATACTAAAAGCAAGGACGTGAGATATTATTTTTTGAAGTAACACACTTTACGCTAAGGAAGTAAGCTACTGAATGCATTACGAATAGTTTCATCGGCCGTCGCGAAAGGAAGTTGAGAGGAAGTTATAAGTCAATGAAGATAGTTACGTTTCGTATATTACTGCAAGGACAAGAGAAAGGTGCGAGCATACATTTTCTTTAACTTTCTCTTATAGCTGGGTTACGTTTGAGCAATATTTGTATGTACATGTATTTTTACAGGGTATTGGGAGACCCCTTCCGGAAAGACAGACGATAGTACTAATGACACATTTGATAATGAGACGGAAAAAAAATCCATCCTGATTAAAAAATAACATAAGTTTCGAGAAAACAGCCGCACCATAAAAGTATTCTTGCCACTTCTTAGCCGCCCCTCCCCCTCCTCGCCCCTGCGTTCGTTGACCCGAGCATCAGCTGTTTTGACTTTATATTTCATTGTTATTTTTCTTTAGTAAAGTAATGTATTTTTTATTAAACTATCGTTCTATTTAACTATACTAACATGATGGAGGATCTTTTCCGTTCTATCATTAACGGTGTCATTAGTACTATCGTCTGTCTGAGTTTATGGAAGCGGTCTCCTAATACTCCTGTATACAAACATATAAATGGAGTTAACGATGTTCTATTTCACTTGTGTGGTCTAAAGCCCACTCGTTTTTTATGTGTTAAAATGATTGCAAAGTGACGAATACATCTCGTAACAAATTACAATACCAGTATAGTCTAGGTCCCTATTTGCAAATTATCAATTGAGAATAAGGCATCGTGTGCCCATTGATCAAGCAATCTTACAATTGAGTTAGTGAACTCGTGAAAGTGGCCACCTCGCTCGCATCTAGAAAGTTTTGTGAACTTGGCAACATCGAGTGTTTGGGAGCGCGGGCCCGGCATCCGGCGAACTTATCCGACTTCCATGAATATTCAAATTGTGTTCGCGACGCAATAGTTTCCACGTAGTGCTCCGGCTGAGAGGATTTAGTCGCTTATATGTCACGTTTACTAGCTCATTGTGTATACGGAACTGAGTTATTGTTTAATGTAATTAAACATAATAACATTGTTGTGTCGGCGATTTCGTCCGCGTGGAATAGTAACATATTAGGCAAATAAAACACATTAAAGTCATCTATTTACAGTATTTTTAACCGACTTCAAAAAAGGAGAAGGTTCTCAATTCGTCTGCATGTTTTTTTATGTTTGTTACCTCATAACTTTCAACTGGGTGAACGGGTTTTAATTATTCTTTTTTTATCAGACTGGTGCTTCCAGTGTGGTTCCATGTTACAATTTGGTGTAAAACCATATTGGTCTTAAATTAGCATTAAGTATGTACGCGACAAATGGGCGAATAACTCAATATCACACCAACCGATTTCGATGATTCATTTTTTTATTGGAAAGGATGTAATTCAAAGGTACTTTGATGAGAGTTTGGTTAGGTTCTCATTAATTTTATTTCATTATGAAATACAATTAGTAAAATATACTTGTGTTATTTAGAAAACAACAAGAAAAAATCTTTTTTTCTCATTCATTTTCAACGACCCCGTTTATCCGTGAGAAGTAATTGAGTGTGACCACACCCTTACATCGTGCAATTTGGAACGCATGTCGGGCATTGAATGGTGCTTTACAGCTGCACGAGAGTGGTGCGCTATTGGAGTCGAGCCATCCGATACTTTAGCGACAATTGCAGAACCCTATGCGGTCGGGGAGCGCCACTGGGTCGCCCATTGTCTCTCGGTGAAAGGGAATTAAGCCGCACGGGCCGACAATGTCGTATATGTTTTTGAGTTGAATAGTATTTATCTAATATCTTTAAACCAGCAACTCTTGTATATATAATCGGAATCAAGGAAAACAATTTCAATCAAAATTATCTATAAAATACGTGTGTCATATTGTTGCTTAGTTATGAATCAATAAAGCCGATATTCACATTAAAAAAAAAGATATGATTTGAAGTTTTATTGGCTTGCAACAGAGAATTGTAGAACATACAGAAGATTTCGATCACAAAGTTTGAAAGGAAAAGATAGTAGTCACTTTGCCAGGAATCACGAGTTAATCGACGCATACAATTTGGACGTAATTTGAATTGATAACTAATTATCGATAAAAACAAACTACAGTAGTTATACTAAAAAGTGGCAATGTTTTGTGCACTTATACTACAAATGATTTTATACATGACCATTAGAAAAGAGAAAAGATTTTTATGTCAGATGGGATTAGTCCATCGCCAGCGTTAAAATCTGACAAGCATATTTATGAGTAAAAAACTATTTTTTCTGTATCATTCAATGATATCTTCCGAATTCCGAAATTTCCAAGGTGTGATCTCAATAGACACGGGACCTAATTGAAAATAAATGTTTTACAAAAAAACCGAAATCCCTTCTTAAATGATGACGTAGTATCTAATATATAAAAGACGTATCCTGTTAACATTTTTAGTAAAAGGGAAGCTCTGTAATAGAAAAAATTACGATGTGTGAGCCTTTTTCTATTCTGAAACCTTAAAATACTATAACTCACCGATGTATGTTGGGTTAAGTCGTCACAAAAATACCCCATGTTTATGTCGAGTTACTACGAATAGTAGTCAAGCTAAGTGATCTAAGGGCTATGCCACTATTCAGAGAGACATTCAAAATAAGCTTCTTTGTCTAACCTGTGTAGGGTCGTCTCATAAAAAGTGAGTTGAATTGGGCATTTAGAATTTCCGTCGTCGGATAACTATAACTTTTTTAAGTGCAAAACATATGTTCGCAATCTATACCCGTATGCGTTGTAGTGTGTGAATAGTTATGTTACGTTTGTTATTTATGAGATGAAGCGCACTTAACGTTTCAACGAGGCAGTCGGAAGTTCCAGAATGCAACGAGAGCCCTTCCCTCGCAATCGATAGCGCATCGACCCCATCAGTAACGAGTTACTGCCCTGACTAACTCACTGCCGTATATCTAACCGTTAGACAGCGGTAAGAAAACGTTACGGCTAATTGAAGATGGCGATGCGGGGATCGGATTGGTTTATCTCAATCGGCTGTCGTGACTTTAAGTTTTTTCAGGAGCATCTCGTGTGTTGTTCAAGAAGTTTAGGCAAAGCTCTTATGAACTAATACTTCTTGGGCTGGAGAATGCGTTACGTAAAGTGTCAAAGGGCGAGGCGAAGGGAAGTTGAGAGGAAGATTTAAGTTATTGAAGATAGAAAGGGAGAGGGTTTCGTATGTTCCATATGGGATTTTTATGAAAATTTCAAGGAATCTTCAGATTGACCTGACGAGTAATATTATTTATAAGTTTGGTGACGATCGGAGCACTCCTCTTTTTGAACTGTCAAACAAGCCATACGTCGTACTTTTATTTCTGACATTAACTTGAGCCCGATATGTTTTTGAATAAATGATAAGAATGATGTTGTTTTTATAGACAAGTGCAAGCTTATTGTCTGTATCACACTGTAGGAGCAAGAGTGCACGCGCACATTTTCTTTCTATCTTGAACAATCGTGTATATATTATTCATATCAACATATATTTATGATACATATACAAAGATGGGGCTAAAGAAGTTTCACTTCAGTCGTGTGGTCGTGGTCAGTTTTTATAACACTGCGGTGATATCAAAGTTAATAATTATCCCAGTAAGGAATCTGGTCGGCGTGGACAACACAATGGTTCAATTATAAAGTACATTAGTAAAGCAAAACAGTTGATTTATCTTTTAATAAAGTTTCTATTTTATTAACGGTCTTATTTGACTCGTGTTTATCTTCAGATGAAATAAAATTGAAAAAATCAAGCGTTTCTTATCTTCATTGTCGATTACAGATGGAATCGTGACTAACGTTGCTGTGGTGTACAGGTGAACTAGAGTTAGGCTGGTAGTCTAGTTTTCTGCTAACCAAAAGCTTTTGTTTACTTGTGAATCCTGTAATTTTAGGTGCTTACCTTGTGAATCCTGTAATTTTAGGTGCTTAAATTTTGCGGTTAGAGAAACTTTATTAATCATTTTAATTTCATTCATATAAATACAACAATAAATGCAGGCGGTTACGAACAAACTGATAGGATATAGCACGAAACAGTACACAGTAAACAATTTTTTATTTTATTAGCAGATATTGTTTGAATAGTCTTTTAAATTTTCTCTTTCTCAAATGTATTACAAAGTTATGTCGATTTTATTTAATTTTTTTATGACGAACTACACAGATTGGCCAGAGAAGCTGGCCTTGACTGTTCACCGGATTGAGAGGTGGCATAGCTCTTAGGTCGCTTAGCCTGAACCTCTATTGCTAGTAACTCGACACAATGGTCCGGTGAGGGGTAACCTCGGCTTGGACGGTTACTATGTATTTCTTATACTAAGCATTTCGATCCGAGGGTGCCCGAGATTTATTTAATAAAGACACTGCTTTATATTGTAAAGAAGACATTGTATTTAACAATGAAATAGCGTGATCCAAGTCCACTCTAAAATACTGTATATAGCATTATAAAATAATAACAATAAACGTGAACACTGTATAAATGCTGCTAGAGATAGCAAATTTTATCATGGTATGGAGAGTTGTCGTTAACCTTTAAATTGGCAGTGTGATACGGGTAAGACTGGCTTTTAAAAATTCAAGCGACTTTGTTATTAGGAAATTGTATCATTTTCCTGTGTAAATACATTAGTGACATTATTTTTAGTTTAAAAACATTTCGCATCTCTAACAAATATACAAGTTACCTAGCCTAGGTGCATTACACCAAGCACTATTAATAAATAGAATGTCATTTTATTTCATAGCCAACGCCTTATACGTATCACAGTGCCATATTTAATGTTAAATATGGAAAGAGATAGGTAGACAGACAGATTCTTTGGTACACACTTTTTAAAATGATACAGTTAGAGTAAAACTAAACATAACTTAAAAATGGGCAAGAGTAAGAGTGTATCATTGAATGTAAAGACAATCAAAGTCGATCAATTTCGACGTTTTAGGAAGTTTCTCGTAAAATCGAGCACTGTGTTTGTTACTTTGGAACGTGCTTGCATTACTGTAATATATGTATTTGAAATGCGCATACATTTAAAAAACGTTTTATCTCAAAAATTTAACAAATCGTAACACGTGTCGCGAAATCTTTGTAACTTGTTTTAGCTTGAAACAGTTTAATCCATCCAACAAGCAAGTAATCAGCGAGTATAGTGCGGTCGGCCGGCCCCCTCCCCTGCAGCCTCCGCTCCGTCTCATCCGCCGGATGCGATCAATGGCCCTTTCAATTAAAAGTTTCTCCTGGAGCCCCGTTTGCAGGCCGCGCCGCGACGCTTTTGTTCTAACAACTTGCTACTCTAGTCTTTTTTTTTATTTAAATCCCAGTTAATACATTAAAGAGACCGTCCCACTTTGTTTGAGGCAGGCGAAGGGTTTATGTAGGTTAAACGTTTCACAGAGAATGCAAATAGAGAAGATGCTTTGAGATGCGCTAAAAGTTCATTTTTGAATTTAATGTCGAGTTTTTACTCTGCTGTGTTAGTTTGTAGTATCATCGTAGGTTCATACGTTTGCTTTTAATTTTGTTGCGTAATATCAGCGAACATTTGAAATATTGTTTGAGAAACTAGAATATAGAGAAACATTGTTCAAGTCTTTACATACTAATTATTGTATATAAAATAAGCAATGGATGCGTTTTTTATTAGATGTCACCATTTTATTATTATTATTCAAATAAGTAACTGAGACTCATCAGATGCAAATATTATGTGTGAGTCATTTATGTATTTCGACTACGAAAAACGAAAATTCGAACTCCAAACTATTGATTCATCAAGTCTAAAGCTTAGCCATGAGGCGACAATGTAATTTAGACAATATTTTTTTTTATATAAAGAATGTTAACGATTTTTTTGTTCCCATTCTTGTTAATCATTACAAATAAGTTTAGGCTTGTGTTAGGAGATGATTCACGTCAATAGTCGAATGGAGGATTTACGAACTTACGATTCTCAGATCGTACTCTAAACAATTAGGCTATTGACGCTTAATTAAATTAATAAAAATACATCTTTGATCACGTTCGGATAGAAACAGAATTCTGTAGAGAAGGCGCGTTTGTTATCTGTGCTGTAAACGCACAAAATTGCGAGACACGACCGCGGTCTATTTGCGATAACCACATTCCTCACGGCGGTCGCGACACGTCACTTGTTGACTTTACTTTTTAACGACGTGCCACTTCACCTGCCCGGCGACTGTCCGATACGCATTATTTATCGTGGGGAAACTCTACAATTCGAGAACTGCATGAAATAGCGTTTGTCATCTTTGGTACAGTCTTGTATCTTTCTCTCTTGAACAATGGTGTACAATTATGCTATATAAACATATAAAATATCTTTAATTTAATTTTAGTGATTGTCTTTTTATCTGCACATACCCTATTATTACTTCAATAGATGGCGTTGCTAAGCAACAGTAAGTCAAAGAGTGTTTGGTTTGACGTTAGACCAAGAAAATCAATTCTATATTTGAATTATTTATAAAATACATGTGACATTTGTTTGCCTAGTGATAAATCAATGAAGTAGTCGATATTCAAGCGCGCGGAGACAGGTTAAGGTTAAGAATGAGATCACAAATTATTTGAAATAAAAAGATGGTGCAGTCACTCGATTAAGGCTAAGAATAACTACACTTGCCTAAAATTTGTGCTTTTTGCCTAATTTATTGGCTATGTGTTCTGTCACATATTACGTATATTCCCAAACGGACAGCGGATATCGATTGTTCACTTTGTCTACCCCACTAAAATTAAGCAATGTAAAGACTTTCTTTTAAACAAATTTCGTAAGAGCGCATCACGCCAACGCGGATTCAAGTCCGAAGCGGCATTCAAGTTAGTTTAGCTTAGATTGTCCTTTAGATTATCCGTGAAATAGCAACCGAAATGCTTACATACAACATAGTAACCTTCCAAGCCGAGGTTACCCTTCACCGAGGGGACCCTTGTGTCGTGTTACTAGCTATAGAGGTTCAGGTTAAGCGACCTAAGAGCTATACTACCTCTTAATCCGGTAACGCAGCGAAGGTCAGCTTCTCTCCAATCTGTGTAGTTTGTCAAAAAAAAGCGCATCACAGACAAAACGCCCAGCAAGTGCCAACTTAGCTAGCGTCAAATTTATTAATGCAAATAAATTCAAAACGCCACCCGGCAACCGACAAGCGGGCTATAATTAACACATTAATTCCGCTTTTAGCCTCGCTCATACAACAACGTTCAAATGTCGGCGACTGTGATAATGTAAGAATGTTCATGGACATAATTGTAGTCAAATTTATTATTCATTGCGTGCTCCAAAAAGTTTTTATATAACGATGAATACCAAGGCCATGTTGTTGTACGACTGCCAGTATTTACATATTACATACAAAGATTGACCGCCTTTTAAAAAAAAATACAATTGAGATTTCCGATCATACGAAACTTTTAAAAGCAGAGGCATTTATTTTAATTTGTCGTCTACGCGCGATTATTTTAGAGTTATAGAATTTTCAAGTTATGGAGGATGAATTACTAGCGAAATGGCCAAAGCTGTTACTATTATGGACTTTATAGCGGCTTTTTTTTGAAATTTCGAATACTTACAGTGGTCACAATTATGGAACTCACTACTGTATATTTAAATAACAAGTATCATAGCTTAAGTTTTAGGTAGGAACGTGTGGCCTTTGCCAAATAATATTTTGTTTTTGTATGATTCTTTGATGAATGAGATTGGCAACGCATAATAAAGAGCAGGTAAGAAGTGGAGTACTATTGTCTATGTGCATGCTTGTGAATGAAGCGCAAAGAGCTATGTAAGGATCGTATTTAATGAATGTAGTTGTTCTCTGCCCAATCCTTCACAGCGGTGAATTATTTTATTGTATAAGAAGAGAGCTTGTTAAAATAAACTGACTGGATTGAGAAAAAGAACTGTTGTATTAGGTTTAGCTATCATCAGCCCTCTAGTTCTGGGCTCTCAAGAATAAGACTACGGTATCCCCTGCCTGTCGTACAAGGCGACTAAAAGGGGCCTCAGGTTCACTGGGCGACAAGGGTGGGGCCTGAGTCGTCCACCAAAGTGGACCCGGGAAGAAGGCGACATCGGCTGGCCCGTGTCGCCTTGCGCTGCGAGGGCACAGGGGAGGGAGTAACCTCCCCGGGACGTGCTCTCCTTGAGCACAGTGCAGAGGGGCTCCGGTGCGTTCCACTGGAGATCCCGGAGCCCCTCGTCATGCACCGAGGAAAGGGCCACCGGGGAGGTTTTAGTGGGTTAGAACCCCACATAACCGCCGCCTTCCCATCAGAGGGCGGGGTATCTTTCTGAAGATTTCCTCCCCGTCAACAAAAAAAAAAAAAAAAGGTTTAGCTATCATTAAAATATAGTGTGTTTAAATAATGTGTCGTGATGATTTAGATTACGCAAATTACGTGTCAAAATCATCCTTTTTACGTAAAACAATGTTTAGATGTCTTAAAATTTCAGTCGCAGACGTCAGCATCGCTCAGTTTACGAGCTCTGACGGCGAAATGTTTTTATCGTCTACGTTACGGTTTCGCGGGTGCCGGAGTAATATTTTACGACCCATTAACAGTTGTATGGGCGCGACAATGTATCTTTGAAGCTGACGCGATGCGTGCAGCACTCCAGTTACTACGACAGCAGGCCCCTGAGTCTGCTAAACAAGTTGTATACAAAATGAACGTTTATTGGCATCAAAGTGGTCGATATTTCTTAGTTATGTAATATTTTAGGTCACTGTTATCACTACAGTTTACCGATGGCCTAGTACTGGCACGCCAAATATGTGTGAGTTAGTATTTGCGTTCGGAAAAAATCAGCTGATTCCGCAGAACGACGTGTTATGCAAGAAACGTACGTGTTGTGAGAGCTAATTGACTTTTTTTACTAACCAAAAAATTATGAAAAAACAACGATATAAAACATTTAAAATAACTAGAAGCATTCCATCCCAACATGGACTTTCCGGACGTTCTTAACACTGACACCTGTTATGTCCACGTTCAGGAACTACACGGCCGATCGCCAAAAGCATTGTCCCACCAATTGATACGAACGCAAATACGTGAAGCATTGTCATCGCTGGACGATAAATCAAAGCAATGCTCTATCCGTCGTCCGCTCCAACGTATTGCGTTACGATGGGTTGATAATTAATATGACTGTAAGGTTTCATAATGAGACATCACTGGCAAATAGCAGACTCGGGTTGCCAGCCATCAATGACTCCTGTCTACATTCTTTGATTAATGTCTTCATTATGTAATCGCGGAGTATCTTTCTGCTTGTACCGTAGAGAACTTAGTGTGCTTTATTCCATTGTGATTCACGCCAGGATTTGTTCAACATTGTTATTGGAAATTCAATTTAAATTTCCAAGTCTCAGTTCAAGTTCATTAAAGTTTGACGTGGTTTTTTGTACAAAGTTGGCAAATAACTTTGCCACTTTGGATGGGAAAGTTTCTCCTGTGGTTGCTCTACGAAGAAAAATAAAGAATACTAGCCAGTGACTTCCAACTGATATTGTACGCGCGTGAGAACAAGTTGCACTATGAATTTTACAAGGACGTCCAAAAAACAGTTTTGTGGAGAAATGAAATGACATAGAGTAATATGTTCTGAGAGACTTCAATAGACAAAATTAATATTCACATTTTGCAGCTCGTAACTTATTCGATAAATTTGTCAGTCATTACTTATTATAGTTACTTAACCGTTGCCGATGTAAATTTCATACTCCATGTTTGCTTCACGTAATAATATAATGCTAAATTTTTGTTTGTTTGTTTCAGGTGTGTTGTGCGTAGTGTTGTAGAGTGAGTTGGTGGCAGGGCGGTGTGCGGTGGTGCTGTGGTGCGTGCAGTGTGGTGCGTCGGTTAGTGCGGTGCGCGGCCGTGCGGTGCGGGCCCCGTGCGCGCGTCCGCTGTGGCGCCCACCCCAGCGTCAAGTCAATGCCGGTGCGCCGATGGAGCGGTGATCGCAGCCTGACTACGTCACAAGAGCAGCGCTGGTGAGTAACGCGCACATACACCACTCTCTCTTTCACAAAATATATTTAGTTCTTTGAAGTAAATTTTTTTTGCGCACACCTGGTGAATGCGTTACGTAAAGTGTAATCAGACGAAGCGAAGGGAAGTTGAGAGGGATATAAGTTAAGAAGAGAAAGAGAGGTGCGAACACACATTTTCTTTCTCTCTTTCTCAAATAGCCAGTCTCGTTTTGAATGTCGAAAACACAGTGCAGGCCCACTCGAGAGAGCGTTACATAAACGGTAAACGTTCAAGTTCCAATTGAGCTAACAACATTAAACAGCAAAACTAAATAAAAGCAAGAAAAATCTGTTTGTTCATAAATAAAAAAATGCCAGCTCTGTGAATGCGCCATACTACATATTTCTAAACCCTTAGGTTTAGCCTAAGATTTACACTAAGATTGCTACACCCAGTTTTATTTAAATGTGTAACAGTCGCGTAATTAATATACATAAATTAGTATACATAAAAGTTGTAATATTATTGTTTGAAGAAAACCTTATCGTTATTTTTCGCTAGCTGGGGCACCCTTGAACTTTTTAGGCCAAATGTAGGGCGGTAAGCTGTTGGGCCACCGACCGCGATCGGTTTATGGGTCTGCGTATCACCCCAATACTGGGGGTGAGAAAGGTCAGTAAATGTATACTTAATACCTTTCTTTAGGTTACTTGTTACTTATTATTTCTGACAACAGAATGTTACATTACAAGGCTAACTAAATAAATAATAATCACGCTGTCGACCCAAGGAGATTACGAATTTCCATTTGAAGATCACTATCTACTATAGAAAACTATCTTAGTTTCCTAGTATATATCTCAGAAATAAATGACGGCGCTATGATCTCTGCCTATCCCATTGGGCGAATGTCATTTTTGTGTTGTATTTTGTGTTTGAAGTTCCCCGAGACAAAGGTGAACGAGTTCTCGACACGGCAGTCGGTCGCATGTTAATTGTAATGTCCAGCTACAAATGCGCCCATTAGTTAATTTCTTACCGTTTTTTTCCATATTATTGTTACGCTGTCGTAGTGTTGAGACGATGCCACATTCTTTATGTAACGTACTGTAATGCGGTCATATCGATATTTTAACTTTAGTTCCGATATATTTATTTTATACAAAAAAATAGAAACACAGGTGATAGCGGTAAGTACAAATATTATTTATAATGTTTGGTATTCGCTGAGTGGATCCTTATTACTTAGGTGAAGAAAAAACCGTGATAGTTTAATGGCTAAATGGTTCGACTTTGATGATAGCGGATCCAATCCTAATCCCTTTTTTTGGATCGCATAGGGCTCCTCCCTCTCGGTCGTTTTACCTGTGGCCAGGAGTGTTTCCAGCGTATCATTGTTCATTATGCCCTAATACTCTCTTTTTCTCTGCTTAAATATGGGCCTGTGTCCGACTGTAGGACATACATTGACATATTCAATTACCGAGGCCGTATTATTTATTATTTTATCTTACTACTTTATTTGCTTTCAAACATTTAGACAAATGCCCAACTAGATATAATCCAAGAACGACACAAACAGTACGGAAATGCAAAGAGAAGTCACCGCTTCTGCCAACACAAGGTATTTCAGTTTTTATCAAAGCGCCTGCCTACGCTCTAAGATTTGCACGTTTTTTGTACGTGTCTCTCTCACTCGTTGAAACGTCTAGGTCATATAAATCACGCTGGGGATAATAATTACCACGCGGGGCAATCATTTCTAATTTCGTGCTATATACGATGTCTAGAATAAATATCCTACCTATATTTATCTTAGTGGACGACACAGACGTTTAGTTGGTTAATAATGAATGTTCCTTTTGTAATACTTTAACCTGTGTATTTTTTTTAACTTGCTAAGCAAGAACTTGATCACAATCCCACCTGATATTAAGTGAAAATGCAGTCCTATTATGCACTAGTTAAGTAACCCACATTGTTATCGTAGGGAAAGGCAGACACGGGAAAACTATTCCAGTCCTATGCTATACAAATAATGGAAGACGAAGCGAAGCGCTCGTTCAAGTTTGAAGGATGTCCACAAACAATAGAATGGTAGTATACAGTGCAAGTGCAGTCGTCTTCACCAAATTTTAAATAAAAAAAGTATCGTGAAAATCGATTCACCCAGTCGAAAGTTAAGGTAAAGTAGAGGTTACAAATATAAAAAAAACATACAGACAAATTGAGAACCTTATCGTTTTTTAAAGTGGATTGAGAAGAAGTTTACTAATGAAGCAAAGAAAACAAATTAATTAGTATGACTATTTACGTTATTTTACATAAATGTTGTTGATTCTTTCAATTGGAAATTACAATTGGCGAACTAGAGTTGTGTAACACAAGAAAAATCTCCTAGTAAGAAAATGTAACGGACATTTTATTACTGCCGGTCCGCTTCGTTTTAATTAACGCCACGATTTCTTTTACAAAACGTAAGGGATTAACAGTTGCGCCGATATTGTTCCTTAATTGCACTCGCTGGTGCCAAGATGTTCGCTGCAGCAGCGGCTCTGCCAACGCTGCCATAACTACTTGGTAACTATTTACGTAACACCACGCCCCCAAGTCCGCTATCACAGTTGTGTGTCAATGAACGTCCACTGACATCATAGTTGATGATTTTTGTTATTTATTTATTTATTAGGAAGCCAACTTACTATGTACTTAACAATATGTTTTAAACAGCTGGTTTAAGAAAATTTTACTTAGTATATTTAAAAGGCTAACTTAACATTCAAACATATGTAATTAGATACCAACTTAAATATGACAACAAATAATTAGGACGTGCCATTGACATAATAAAATGATTTTTTAAAATATTTTAATTATACATAAAAATATTAGTTTATTTAGAAAATTCGTTATATCTTTGGTGCAGATAATCCGATATTAGTTGTACAGAACAATCCAGCTGCAAAGGTGTATCGACGAGGGCGAAGAACTAAATATACCAGCATTATGCCTGAACACAAATATTGAGACTCTCAGATGTCCGAGGCGTCTGCTTATTTACTTCATACAAATATTCAAATTTATCGCAGTTTTAAATTTTCCCTCCATAATCCTCGTATTATAATAGGTTGTCAAATATCTCCCTTCCGCCTTTTGTCTTTTGAATTTCGCGGCTATGTACAAAGCGCTACAGAGCTCGTATCTAGCAATACTATACATAATTTGAAAGGTCTTGACATAACCTACAAAACGAAGCTATGCATAATTAGTTTGGATATTGCGTTCAACAGTTATAGACGTGTAAACATGAAGTTCACTAACGCCGAAATTCGCGCTATTTTAAAGTTTTCCTTCGTTAAAGGCAAATCTGCTAGAGAAACGTTCCGTGAGATTAATGGTGTTGGTACTCTATCACTTCGAACCACGGAGGAATGGTTTCGACGATTCAGAGCCGGTGAAAACGACACCATGGATAAGCCAGCCGGCGGAAGACCTGTGACGACAAATACCGATCAAATCATGGACTACATCGAGTTAGACGATGTGGCATCTCGTGACATCGCCCAGGAGATGGGAGTTAGTCACCAAACCATTTTAAACCATCTGCAGAAGGCTGGATATAAAAAAAAGCTTGATGTTTGGGTGCCGCATGATTTGACGCAAAAAAACCTTCTGGACCGAATCAACGCCTGCGATATGCTGCTGAAACGGAACGAACTCGACCCATTCTTGAAGCGGATGGTGACTGGCGACGAAAAATGGATCACATACGACAATATCAAGCGAAAACGGTCGTGGTCGAAGGCCGGTGAATCGTCCCAAACAGTGGCCAAGCCGCGAATTTCGGCGTTAGTGAACTTCATGTTTACACGTCTATAACTGTTGAACGCAATATCCAAACTAAGTATGCATAGCGTCGTTTTGTAGGTTATGTCAAGAACTTTCAAATTATGTATAGTATTGCTAGATACGAGCTCTGTAGCGCTTTGTACATAGCCGCGAAATTCAAAAGACAAAAAGGCGGAAGGGAGATATTTGACAATCTTTATATATATTCTATATGTGTACAAACAAAACGTTCTTTCTTACTACTGCTACTATACACATCGTGGTATTAGTACACGCGCGGGAGGGGTATAAAACTCACGCATCGGTTACGTGTGGTAATGCATAACACAGCCGAAGGTCGTACGAGTTTCTGCCACTTGGAGATAACACGATCCATCGTTTTATTGGTTCCGCGAAGTGAGGCGCGAAAATATATTGTAAGGGTATTTACACACCGCTGCGGAACAGATACGGTCAATTGTTTGTTTCAAATTTAACTTACGTGATCTTAAGTGATCCGTGGAGGAGCTGCGGGTGCGTTGCCGGCCTTAGAGAAAGGTAGGCTCGTTTCTCGAAGGTTCCAGAGATTGAAAGTGCGTGGGAGAAAGTTACGTGTGAAACATACGTCCGTACAACGCCAACTGTCAATATGGCGTCGATGGAATTTGGATTCTGACGAGATGGGATGATTCTGAACAATATCTCAGAACACTCCCCGGTAAATGCGATAGAGAATGCAAAGAGCCGACATCTCTTCGCAGACCCAGTGACCCTGTGTTATGTCTTTAACTTGATCGAATCCCATACGCAATAAGTTTAGGCCGTCTCGTGTAGTATGTTACTAATTCTACGAGATATTTGAATACTGTATTTAGAAACGACCGTTACATTTTAGTCGTTTATTCAGCGCTTGATAATGCGTATTGCACAAGTGTAACGCAAGCACCGACCGCGATGGTTTTATAATTGTAAACAATTGTCGATAACGGACCATTCAGCTCGTTTGCGTAACCGGCCGACAGTTCCGGCCGACTCGTGCAACTCCGCAGTACAATTGTACCTACTTTGCTTAAAACAAACGCTATTGCACTAGGAAAATACACTATTACGAATCATTCTTTCGAGCTACCGCCGTTTTACGAACAGCCGCCACCCGCTAGATATTAGGAGCGTTGCTAGAGTTTCTTCGGCTACTTCTTCTCCCAGCGCCAACGCTTCCCTAAGTGGCACTCTAGCTTTAGACCGAGCCATGCTTACGCGTAACATAGTAACCGTTAGCCAAGCCGAGGTTACCCCTCACCACCTTGTGTCGAGTTACCAGCAATAGAGGTTCAGGCTAAGCGACTTAAGAGCTATGCCATCTCTCAATCCGGTGAAGCAGTAAAAGTCAGCTTCTCTGGCTAATCTGTGAAGGTTGGTAAAAAAGAAAAAAACACTACCCTAAATATTATTCGAAGCAACTGTTTTACACCATCGAACAAACTATTTAGAGCGTCAATAGCCTAATGGTTTACGGTATAGTTGTAGATACCCGAAATATCATACTTATATTATTCTGACGGCTGTATTATCTTTCTTCTTCCACATTCGCTGGTTTACGATAAGGCGTATATCGATATCTAAACTAAAAATTTCTACCATACGACTTTTAGGAATTTTCTGGTATATCTTAGGAGCAGTGACATAAGCTCCTTTTTTTTTTGTTAACGGGGAGGAAATCTTCAGAAAGATACTCCGCCTTCTGGGGGGAAGGCGGCGGTTATGTGGGGTTCTTATCCACTAAAACCTCCCCGGTGGCCCTTTCCTCGGTGCATGACGAGGGGCTCCGGGATCTCCAGTGGAACGCACCGGAGCCCCTCTGCACTGTGCTCAAGGAGAGCACGTCCCGGGGGGGGGGGAGGTTACTCTCTCCCCCCCTGTGCCCTCGCAGCGCAAGGCGACACGGGACAGCCGATGTCGCCTTCTTCCCGGGTCCACTTTGGTGGACGACTCAGGCCCCCACCCTTGTCGTCCAGTGAACCCGAGGCCCCTTTTAGTCGCTTTCTAGCGCTATGAGTACACAAACATACAAGTGAATTGAGAACCAATTTCAAAAAAAATGGAGATTCGCAAATCTACTGTTTTTTTCTGTTCATTTCAACTTTATTCGATATGAAGTCAGTTCAAATTTTTTATGTCACAATTAATTGATAAGAATCCAAAGTACCTGAGCTTTTGGATTAAATTGAATTTAATATGTTTTCACGAATGCCGGCATAATAGTTTCGCATGTTATTAATAGAAAAACATGTGGGCGACGACCCATGCGCGGGCGCACATTGTAATAGACGGTTTGGATATTTTTAAAGTGCTCCATTCCCACAACGTTTACGTTTCGTGTAACGAGTTGTTAAGAGGGGGAAATATGAAACTAACAAAACAAATGTATAAACATATCCCCCACCCCTTACATGTTAGGAGCGTTGCTGGAGTTTCTTCGGCCACTTCTTCTCCCAGTGCCAACGCTTCCCGAAGTGGCACTCAAAGTTAGTTTAGCTTTTGAATGTCCCTTAGATTATCCGTGAAATAGCAACCGACCGAGTCGTGGTTCGGCCCTCTTCGGCGCCCTCGGATCGGAATGCTTATGCGTAACATATTAACCGTCCAAGCCGAGGTTACCCCTCACCGGGGGGACCCTTGTGTCGAGTTCTTATTTGTGTGTTTATTTATGATAAATAGACAAAAAGTGATATATTTTTACATATAACAATAGTTAGATATAACTTTATTTTACACCAAAATCAAACAAAAGGCATTACATAACTAAGGTACATTTTACAATTCGTTGTACCGGCGCTAAGAGCGATCTCTTCCAGGCATAGGACCTAATTAAATTTTTAGGTTATATAGTTTTAGTTTAGTTTAGGTATTTTACAAAATATTTCCAAAAATATAACTCCAAACCGTCGTTACTTGGCAGCTTGCCCAGAAGGCTGGTAGCATTGCTAAGTTGAATGGCATTGCTTAGCCTCTGTGCAAGGTGTAAGCCAGCCCTTGGTCACTTTTTTTTTACATTGAGTTACTGATTTACCAAACGACGTATTGTTAATAAACAACATAATTTTGTCATATGTATTTATTTATCTTTTTTTTCTCTATGCATGCACCTGTTACTATGTCTCGACCCGACCCCAAGCTAGACTGTTAGAGAAGGCATTGTGTCCGTATTTAGTATACTTTTCAACCAACTCAAAAAGGAGAAGGTTCTCAATTCGTCTGTATATATTTTATGTTTGTTACCTAATAACTTTCGACCGGGTGAACCGGTTTTTATGATTCTTTTTTAATTGATAGCTGGTGTTTCCCGCTGGAATTAGAATTTGATTAAATTCTGACAATGGCACCATGAGAAAACCATATAACTATAAAATTTGTAACAAGTATATATCAATATCAGTATTTATAACAATATCAACCCAATCCATTTCGATGATTCATTTTTTATTGGAAAGGATGTACTTCAATAGTAGTTTGATGAGAATTTAGTTAGGTTCTGATTAATTATATTTCCAAATATTCCTGATTTTTTTTTAATGACGAACAATCTTTGTGATTGGCTAGAGAAGCTGGCCTTCACTGGATTGAGAGGTGGCATAGATCTTAGGTCGCTTAGACTGAACCTCTATCACTAGTAGCTCGACACAAGGGTACCCCCCTTGTGTCGAGTTCTTTTTTCTCTTTGACCGGTGAGGGGTAATATTTCTATGATAATTCGTAAATACAAAGAGGACGTCCGCGCGTAATAGCGTTCAACGTTTAATTCGATTTAAATGGGATTTTTAATATACTTTTAAATATACTTACATTTTGTGCACATAAAATATAAGTAGATTTAAAAGTATTACATTTGCAGTGTTTGAATATTCCTTATCTATGTGATTTCATTTGTACTGCTAACATGTCTTATGGAGATCAGTTATGATCTGCATTTGTTCGTGTACATAGCGTATGATGATATTTTATAATGAGTTGTCTGGGAAACTGAGCAAGGCGGCCTCTAACACTGGGAAATGGTATATTACCATGATACAATCAGATTTTATAGTAGATCAATAAAAGCACTATGAAGCGTCACTTTCATAAAGTAAATATAATAAAAGTAATAAATATAACCAAAATACATAACTATCGTATTTTCACCGAGATCGTAAAATTTTAACTGGCCGTTAGCGAGAGCTGTAAAAGGAAAAACTTAACGCTCACAATAACAATGGGATAGCAAGATAACATAGCTGGCCAGAGTGAAATATTACATGAACAGCTAAACAATAAAGACATAAACTTGGCCGACTTGGAGATATCGGCGAACACAGGAACGTTCTTTGTCTAGTCTGCTGGATTGCTTTATTTATTGGGCTGATAGTGAAATGCTGGCAAAAGTGTTGATACTTTTAGAGCGGACGAAAAATTTCATCATGACACTTTCGAAGATGACACAAAACAGCGTGACAAGAAATAGGTTACCAATGACTCTTCCGTATATGTACTCTAATATCGACTAGCTATTTAGCTTGAAATCTTAGTCCAGTGGTTCTCAACCTTTTTTTGTTGCGTCATACTTTTAACGATTTCAAAATTTGGCGACAAACAAGGAAAAACTTTTTTAGTTAATGTTAAAAATTATTTAGTTAGCGACACTACATAGTACGTAAAATAGTTTATGGTTAAAATTTTAAATATGCGATTTAAAATAAAATATAGTACAAAACTAACAGCACTTTTATTAAAGGATTAATTACGAGTTAATATATTTATGATATATCCATTCAGAGTTTTGTACCACACAAAGGCGGCGCGGCACAGTAGTTGAGAATCAGTGGCTTAGTTCTACGGTTGTAGAGTTCTTCATCCTGATTGTGCAATTTGCCACTAACGTTTCACTACGAAACCGACCCATTACGATCATATTGTCATTGTACTTAGAACCGTAACGATACTTGATTTGTAATTTCATTTTATTATTTGCGATTAACTAGCTGACACGACAAACGTTGCTTTAGTGTAAAAATTATTTCTATTTTTTTGTGATGAATCTATGCTGATTGGTAATTGGAAAGTAGTCTAAGTTGCCCCTTATCACATCAGCTATCCTGCCAGTGAATGTCCCATCAAAATCGGGCCAGATAGATTAGCAATATTATTTTTGTATATACACCGTGTATAAATTATTTATTTATAAGTATGTAGTAAAACCGGTTATTTTGATGTTATATACAGACACTCAAATTTTTTTTTTTTTTTAGATTTTTTGAAATGTAATTGATTATTGAGATAAGCATAGCATGGCAAAGAATATGCATAGAATGTCTCTTTACCTATTAGGTCTGAGCCCATTAGTGTAATAAAAATAGTTTCTAATAACTGTTAACATTGTAAACGTGGTCCGTGTGTCGCCACTCTTAGAGGTTACGCTGCCATCAATTGCCATTCATTCAGAACGGTATTGATTCCAATTGACCTTTGCCTCTGGTGATCAGCGATGATTGTTCAATATTGCTCCGCTGTCATATGTGATTTATATTAAATTTTGGTTTGTGTTTTAACTTCTATTAGCTATTTTTGCTTTTGAAGTAAATTTTTTTT
Source organism: Meandrusa payeni (assembly GCA_029286785.1). Taxonomy (NCBI): domain Eukaryota; kingdom Metazoa; phylum Arthropoda; class Insecta; order Lepidoptera; family Papilionidae; genus Meandrusa; species Meandrusa payeni. The sequence continues at coordinate 2,237,750 of JAGSMX010000023.1, forward strand.
TACGCACGATAATGCAGTTAGTATTAGTTACGAGTAAGTTGTTGAATGCATTACGAACGTAAAGAAAAACGATGTAAGATAGAAACGGATGGTTTCAGGGTCAGAGGGAGTAAGCCTGTTGTCTGTATCACACGAGGAGCAAGAGAGAGCAGTGCGCGCGCATTTTCTTTCTTGAACAATCTTGAATATTATGTATATATAAACATATATATAGATGGAGCTTATGAAGTTTTACTTCAGTATTGTGGTCTATACTCTCGTTTTTTTTATTGAACTACGCCGATCAGGCAACCGGCCTCGACAGTTTCGGGTTTTTGGAGTTAGCACAGGTCTCAAGTCGCTTACTTTGAACTTCTTTAGGGAGCGTGCGTGTTCTATCTTTTTTCGATCTGTTCGTTTCTCTCCGATTACGATGTGGATGTTTTCAAGAGTAGAATGCAGATGCATCCGGAGCCACAACCCCAGGGCCTTTTATATAGGGCTATTTTTATATAATTCTTGTTTTGAAATATATTTATATATGTTTGTTAAATGTTGAAAAAATCTATTACTTGGTTTTACAATAAATTGTTTCATAAACATTTTGACAAAAATTGGTAATTTTTTTCGAAAATAATTTGTGGCCTCCACTCGTTTTATATGCTCTGGGGCCTCCAGATCTCTAAATCCAGCTCTGGTAGAGTGAATTGGCATTTACAAGTTATTGCACGTAACCATCCGGGACTGTACTTCCACTTAACATAACATGGGATTAGTCGTCACGTACTTTATTAGAAAATATAAAACTAGTGTTTACTTATTTCCCCTGCCCGCCAAAAGTTTAAGACCGCGCGTTAACAAACAAAAAGAAAAATAAAAGAAACGATATTTGCATATTCTATTGCATAGTTTCAAATATTTCAAATATTTAAAGAATTGTCATTCATTTTTATCTTCTCGAAACACCGACAAATGCTGTGCTTAGGTGAAGTTGTAATAATATTTTTAAAATGACTTCATTACAAATAACTTTGCTTTTGTGAGGTATTGGTCAATTGTTAGGATTATTTAGCTCCTGAAAGCACGTGTTTCTGTCTTATTATTACCCGGGTTTAGTTGAGTTTGTATACAGACAATCTCAATTAGTCTAAACTTGTGGTTCCTACAACGAGAAATTAGCAATGAAATGCGTTCTGCCATCGTTGTCATATCCGAACGTGAGATTTCTTCACAACTGACGTTATCGAAGACTTGTATTCATGGCGCGATAACTTGATACAGGAAGACAGGCAGAAGATCTACCACGTTTAATGAAAATAATTTCATTGCATTTAAAAATGTAAACACCATCGCTTAAATATTCCTATAAATAAATGCGCGCATACATGAATTAACCGCGTATATTTTCACGTCCCCAAAGTGTTCGGTGCGATTTATTGGCGCGTCGCATAGAGTCGCGTTTTATGTCATATTTATTTATGCACGCTCAAGCACTGTCCCGTTTGGAAGGTTTCCAAGCGGCGCCGAAGCTCGCTATGTGTACTCGGTAAATCCTGGAACAATGTAATACGGGGCATCGGTTCACTGCTGTCGTAGCTCGGCTCGCCAACGGAGGCACTAACTTAGTAAACGTGTTTGAGACCTCTCTGAAGCAGGGGTGAGCAACCTTTTTGACTGAACAGAATGATGGATAATTAAATGTATTGAATAACCTTAAGTTATAAAAGGATTTCGATTTAACAAAGTCTGTTTGCGTTTGTGGCGAAACTTAAGATCTCGCTATAAAATAAAAAAAGGAAAACCGTAGGGTTACTCATGAATGTAAATTTGGTTACAGATATAACGGAATGATATATGTATATTTTATGTATTAGTGTATTTAATGATAAATTATTTATGTAGGTATATTTAGTGTAGGTTGTTAATTATATGTATAGATTTGTTATCATATTTGTATTTCTAACGCCATCGTCCTGTTTTGTTCATATGTTTCCTGTCCATACACAGGTTGCCTGGAAGAGATCGCTCTCAGCGATAAGGTCGCCCATTGTACAACACACTGTAAAATGTACCTTACTTATGTAATGCCTTTTGTTTGATTTTGGTGTACAATAAAGTTATATCTATCTATCTATCTATACCTTAAGTCATAAGAGTTGATGGTACAAATATTGATTTTTGGCGTAACTTATTATAATAAAATTAAAACCGTTAATGTATAATCAGGGTACACTGAACATTTTAGATAAGTCCAAGGCATTGTTTTAAATCATTTTTCAACCGACTTCAAAAAAGGAGAAGGTTCCCAATTCGTCTGTATGTTTTTTATGTTAGTAACCTCATAACTTTCAACGGGATGTACCAATTATGATGATTCTTTTTTTGGTTAAAAACTGGTGCTTCCCATGTGGTGTCACTTCAATTTGGTTCAATTCTGACATTGGCATCCATGAGACAACCATACAATAGTTAAATTTGCATTAAGTATGTGTGCGACAAATGAACGAATAACTCAATATCACGTCAACCGATGTTGATGATTAATTTTTTATTGGAAAAGATGTGAGTAGTGTTATGATAGTTTAGTTAAATTCTATCTCGTAATATTCGTACGATATTTCAGAAATACAAAAAGGGCGTCCACGCGTAATTAAGTTTAACCGTGTGATTCGATTTGAAGTCGGATTGTTTTTTAAATACTTTCTAAGCAAGTGCTCGACTACGATCCCACCTGTTGTTATGTGGAAATGCAGTCCTGGATGGTAAGGCGCACTAGCTTAGTAAATGCCTATTCAATCTACTCTTGAAAACACCCACATTGTTATCGGAGGGAAAGACAGACGCGGGCAAACAATTCCAGTCTTTTGTTAGTTTTCGGAGTTGTTGGCACTTTTAATAATTACTATATTATTGTTTAATATTAATCAATGATACTCTTTATTTATATTACCTTTTGATACCCTCGATTACGCCTTGCATTGCTTCGAGAAGTCCACAGTCCACAACGCGCAATAATTGTGTGACAATGTAACAGGGACGGAGCGACCTCAAGACTATTGACTCCACAGTCGCGTGTAAATTGCCTCGCAACACCGTCCGGTCTATGTAATGTGTACATACATTGTACTGTACGCGGATTACGATATCTCTCTCATAGAACTCGCAGCTTGAGTTCAAGCCACGCTACGCCAATCTACAATCATTAGTATAAATGTATTTTTAGTTGATTTGTCACGTGCACAGTCCAGGCTTACATGTCTGCTAGTGACGTTTCATTATGAAACCGATCTGATACCCCTCGCCATAACACCGTCCACTGGGATTTAAGTGAGTCAAACGTCACATAATCACAGCTTTGATTGATTCCTTTTTTTTTTGTTCACGCGGGGAATCTTTTTATAGACCATCCTCCGGTACCCTGGGTGGGCCCGGAGGGATGTGTGGGACTCGGCCTGGGCAGCTCCTACCCACTAAACCTTCCGCGAATGCCATCAACCGTTATGAGCGGGGTGCCCCGGATCTGTCAGCGACAGGACACCCCAACATTGATTGATTCCTCCTCAGCCGTCGTCAACAAAAAAAATATTCTCAAAAGTGGACTTAATGCCTTAGTGGCAGGTGTAATCATTATGAATATGGTATATGGATAAATACAACATACAAATATGCACAACATATATAACAGCACACAGCTAAATCGCGTATATAATAATTACAATGTAACAAACATTTTAATATATCTATGTTAAAGTTAAAGCCGAACATAGTAGCTGAAATTTGTAGCAAACAAGATTACTGGCGGGGAGAGAGCGCGCTCGACGAAGAATCGGTAATTCCATTACGGCCGACTTCCGACTCCATTTGCACGCTATTGATACCATACATACCTTTCCAATTTAATCTTACTAGTTACTTTTCTGTCGACTTTGCACAATGTTTAATGTTGTTTATTTCTAAAGAAGGCTAACAATGTTTTTTTATTAAAATATTTTCGTAAATGAATTTTGTCGGATCAACCAGGGGGCCTCTACGGTTTCACCGGGTTTTTGAGATGTGATACAGCTCAGCTTGAATCTAGGGAGTAACTATTCGCAAGGGCCCCTGCGAGGGACCTCGGCTTGGGCGTTCACTATATTGGCAATAGCATTCACGACTCCACCAGCCACTCGATCGATAGCTTTTATCGGAAAAGTTCCAAAACACCAAAGCATCCAAAGCATTGGGAGAATTCTTTTATTAATATCACAAATATTTTTATGTTCATTTTAAATAAGATTACACTTGTACTAGGAGATGTTTCACGTCACGTTCCCGTGTTTCAATTCTAATTCTAACCTACCTTATGTTTCGCCGTACATTAAATAACACTGTTAAGGCTTAAACGCTCTTTCATTCTTAATGAGCACAAATATTTGTCTACTGAATTGTAACTGTAATATTAATGTTTTTGTCGTATGTTTAGATACAAAATCGAAACACCAGATTTATCAATGATGCTATCAGATGCTTCAACTAGTGTCTGCCCTCGAGTTAGAATGGTATAACTCCAACCAGAGTTAGTAATCGAGCTAGGCCAGAGGTCGTTTGGTTTTTTACTACTATTTAAGTGCTTAAAAGGGGGCTTAAAAGGGGGCTCTTTGACTATCGATGAAATTTGACTCTTTGGTAAAAAAGTTTGCTGAACTGATCTAGACCATGGTTCAAAGCGGTGATGTAAGCCTTGGGGCTACCAATGGCAATATGCGGAAAGAATCGGACTTACTTTTATAGAAAAAAAAAATAGGTAGCTCTTTAAATTAGAAAAAAGTTAACTTTAAAGAATACAGATCAAGCATTGTAGAATTATTGAAGAAGGCTTATGTTAGGTATATCTGTAATTCTGGGCACGTAGAATAAGCCTACAGTCGTAGAAGGCGACTAAAAGGGGCCTCGGGTTCACTGGACGACAAGAGACTTTGTCGTCCGCTGAAACGGACTCGGGAAGGCGACATCGGCTGGCCCGTGTCGCCTTGCACTGCACACTGAAGACCTGGTATCTTCTTAAAGATTTCCTCTCGTCAAAAGTATATCTGTAATTGACGTATAGGTGCGTGTGTATAATTGTGTGCGGTCATTTTGCTCTATTGTTTATTGGAGAGGGAAGAAAACGAGCGCGCGACTTTCTGGCCAGAACTTAAGTGATGCGCCGCCCACCAACAACTACTAATGAGACTGCAGGTGCGTTGCCAACTTATTATAAACAGTTGGGTCGCTCTTGATGACAGCCGGGAAATATTTGTTCCTTCTTGTGTGTAAAGAGCTTATTTATTATAAAAGACTGTCGGAACCGACGTGTTATATATTGTTGTTAGGTAAGGTAAACACCATGTTTATAATAAAAATATTAAGTAATAGTTAAAGTTACACTCCATTTATGTGTTTCTCCACTATTGGGCATAGGCCTTCTTTGTTAAGAAAGTACTAGGTCATAGTCCGCCACGCGGCCTTGGTATAGCATTGTAAACTTAGCTTGTCTTAAAGTGAACGTGGCGATATTATTTATCAAACATAACATACAGTTTGACAAACTCGATGGCGAGTTGAAATTAAGTTGTTTAGAACTAAATACCCTCCCAGCACACAATTCTCTGCCGGTCCTCAAACCTTTGGGACTTGTGTGTTGCCACTCCATTTTTTTCAATCAGACAACTGCAATCAGCTGTCATATTTGATCGGTGAATTTGTATTCATACATCATCGTATTAATCGCGAACACGGAAAATAACTCACAGCTATAAATCGTGGACAAAGAGAGGTGAAATTAAAAGCGGACGCCGCTTATCGGATCGCAAATAAATATTGGATTGCGGTGGAAAAAATGTCATCTGCATGCGCGCGAGCCCGATTGTTTTCCCGCCGGGCTCAATCGAGCGCCCCCCCCGTAGCGCAGTCGTGATTGTTTTTAATTTACCTGCATTTCCATTTATACCGAGCGGAAAGAGCACGTACAGGATTTATTTTTTGTTTAATTTTAATTGTTATATTCCCATCTGGAACAGGCGGCCGGTTGAGATCAGGGAGGCTTCATCAACTAAAGTCTTTCTCAAACAGTGAAAATGACAAACTCCTCATATATTATCGTTTATTTATAAAATGTGTATGTATGTATAATATTATATTTATTTTGACGTATCTGTGTATATATATGTAAATATATATATATATATATAACATTCTTAAAACGCTATATTTTAGCGGCATTGCCAAAGGGTTAGCTGGAAGTACTAAATAGCATTATGTTCGCCTTTGTACATATACCTTGGTGTAACAAAGAATTTATGTATCAGTCTATCTCTCTTTATAGCCCATTTTTTTTGCTTACATAAGAATTTTATTGGAATCGGATGTTGATCCCGAACTGGCACTTAAAGTTAGTTTTTGAATGTCACATAGATTATCCGTGAAATAGCATCGTGGTTCGGCAATCTCAGCCGCTCTCGGATCAGAATGCTTGCGCGTTACATAGTAACCTTCCAAGCCGAGATTACCCGTTACCTGGTGACCCTTGTGTCGAGTTACTAGCGATAGAGGTTCAGGGTAAGCGACCTAAGAGCTATGCCACCTCTCAATTCAGTCAAGGCCATTTTCTCTGGCCAATCTGTGTAGTTCATCAAAAAGGGTTTCAAACATATATCAGTGAACTCCTAATTCTGATAATGGTACGCATCCAAGACTAGATAGACACGACGACAGAATGTTTTTTTTGCTGTCTTTGGTGAGGAATCTACACAGATAAGTCAGACAAGCTGACTGTAACTGGTTTCACCGGATTGAGAGGTGGCACAGCTCTTCTGTCATAGCTCTCTATGAAGGAAAAAGAAAATATAACTTCATATTATATCTATGAATTTGAGAGTTTGATTTGATTAGCTTTTGTTTTTACTCGTTAATGTAGTTTCTCACTTGTTGTATATAAGAATCCAAGAAAAAAAAAGCTCATAGTAATTTGAACCACTGTCAAGCAACAACCAACTAACTGTCAGGTCGTGATTTGATAGTAACCGCTGCGTTTATCTAGTTATTAACGGGAATAACAACTTTGAGTTATGAACAAACAGTGATAGAGACAAGCAAACAATGTTAGTTTAGGACCAGTCATTTGATCTATAGATAGTCGTAGATTTATGTTAGTGCTTTGTTATAACTGCGATGTTGTTATTGCGCGTTTGTTTGCACGACTCTAGTCATCCAATGTTTGTTTCTATGGATTGCAGGAAAACATAGTTTTTACGGGTTGTTACCAGTGAATAGATTTTTTTTTATATAGGAAAGGAAGCAAACGAGCTTACGACTCACCTGATCTTAAGTGATCGTCGACCATACACATTCAGAACACCCAAGGAGCTGCAGGTGTGTTGCCAGCCTTTGAGATAGGAGTAGGCTCGTTTCTTGAAGGTCCCCAAATAATAAAGGTTCGGAAACACCAGTGTCACCACTTAATTCGACAAGTTAATAGTCCGTGGAAGAAAGTTACCCGAGAAGTGTACGGTCGTGGAACGCCAAACATCAACATGGTGTCGATGAAATTTGGATTCTGCCGTGATGTGCAGTAATGGAAATCGGTAGATATAATGAATCCGCACAATTGGGTGTGTGCTTTTGGTTAAGCGTGCGCCGAATTTCTCAAAACACAAGCTTAGTGCTTGTGTTTTGAGAAATTCGGCAAAGTCGGAACTTGTCCGAACTTGTCCTTGAACTCCCGGGCAAATTGTCTTCTATTAAGAATTCTCCCAGCGTTAACGCTGAAGTGGTAATAATGTTAGTGTACTTTTTAGAAACTGTAACTCAATTGGTGCTGATGGTCGAGCCGCTTTTCAGCCTACGGGAACTCTCGAGTGAACGCAAATAGTAACGGTCAAGGCAGAGTACCCTCGCGAGGAGTAAACGCTTTATGAGCTCTCACATCGACATAAAAGGAGCTTATTCCGATGAAATCATAAAGCCATAAAAAAGAGCGACTTACAATTTCAAAGTCACAATGTTACAGGTTTGCGAACAGTTTCCATTCGACCCTAAACTTATTAGTCTCTGTATATTATATGTTTTGAGAACATCTTCAAATTTACTACATATTTTAGCAGGTAGGTTTATATATAATAACACAAACAGGTATAACCCTGCTGAGATTTCAACCCCCGACATTAACATCAGATCATAATCGGTTTTTTTATAGAGGGTTACTTTGTTTGCGTTAGCATTCCGATACGTGGACGGCTAAAATCGGTGTATCGCAGACGCCGCGTTGGAGAGGAAGTTGTAATCCTATTTTCTTTGAACTTCCTGTATATTATTGTCATGTATTTTGTCGATGTAGGCCAGTACTTTACTACTTGTATACTAAGTACCGCATGTTGTTTGTTGCAGGTGACGCGCTGCGGTGCGCTGGTTAAAGCGGCTCTGCCGCTTTAAATGGATAAACGCAAGATGATGCCAAAGAGAGCGCGTATGGACAGCATGAGGGGCCCCATCGCTAATGGGCCCCTGCAGTCGAGGTGAGTTACCTTAATGTCATCCTATTAATATTTTAAACGTGAATGTTTGTATGTATGTGAAGTGTTACTATGTCACGCAAATACTACGGAATGGATTTTGATAAAACTTTACAATTGTATAGTTTACATCAGAGTAACGCATAGACTATAATTTATAAAGATATAGTGTGAATTATCCAAAATATAACAATACCTAGGAAAGAAATGTGCCATCTGCGCAAAACCGTAGGAGTTACACGGATGTGCTGTCGCGGACACAAAAAATTACGCGACAGATATGAGGGTGCAAATCAGCAAATCGCAAAACACAAATACAATAATAATTGATAATTTCTTTCTAACGTACATTTGGTGGTAACAAATAAATCCTTCCATAAAATAAATACTTTTACCGTATTTGATATTTAAAGTAGATACGGAACAAGTAATACAAAAAAGGACGTACTTTTTAAACGCGGGTAACACCGCGGACACAGCTATGCATGAATGTGACTAATTTATAGCAACCCTCATTTGGCATCTGTAATTAGAACCCACGGGACGCTCCATTACGCTATCTCATTTTTAACCGCATGTGTAAAAGATAATAAAATTAACATTTACCTCGTGACGAAAAACATATCTTTATTCGCTATTTGTCTAAATGTCAAAGTATCGTTAATTGATGTCACTTTAGAATTCTTTTCAATAACTTCTGTTTTATAAATATGCGTTGTATGTGTGTGATATGAATTTATTTATATACTGGAATACGTATATCGTTTCACTTCGGTTTATTTATCTTGTGACTGACCATGTGTCAATAAATAGTATTACATGTCGATCAAACATTAGATAATAGTAAATTAATATTTTTGACCCAAATAAAAACATTGGTTTAAGGAATCAACAATGTAGTATATACTAAATCCTGTCTTGTCCTTGAACACGCTGTCTTATGTTATAAGTATGATGTGTGGCGTATACATGATACTTATACTGTAGTTTTTTCAGGAAGAGTTAACTTAGTAAACGTATCTCCATTTATTAGTATAGATTCTGTATGTAATATTATAGCAATATGTTCCTAGTGTCTCGGGATCGGTTAACTAACGATCGAACATAGATTAAGTATTGGACTAAAGCTACCAGTATCGCGTCTTGTCGACCTAGATATAGCACAATGCATATATATATATATATAGGTATAAGTTTGCAGAGAATTAAACCCCCGACTTTAAGATCAGATCATGACGACAATCGGTTTTTTTTTATAGAGGGTTAATTTGTTTGCGTAGCACAATGCATATACATAGCAATTATATAGCACTATATTAATCTCGACTGCTGACAATGTATAATGCGGCGGGCATTACACATGTCTCTTATGAAAAAGTAAGCTATCACGGCCTTTTACCTTTTTTGCCCTTGTTATTCTCTGATTCTAACAATATTAGTCTATAAACTACATACATAAACACCCACGCTCTTCATCCAGAGAGGTAGGGCACGGACTTCTTCTTAAATCCTAACATATTATTGAGCCGTGGTAGCTCAGTGTCCGGGCGGTTGGCTCAAGTTGCATAGTACGCTAGCAACCCGAGTTCGATCCCCGGTGCCGGCACCAATAAATTTGCTGTTGCAATTTTATGTGCTGATTAACCACGCGCTCGGCGGTGAAGGAAAACATCGTGAGGAAACCTACATGTCTTAGAAAATTTTTCTACGACATGTGAAGTCTGCCAATCCGCATTAGGGCCGCGTGACAGACTATGCCCTTATACTCTCTTTACAGAAGGCCTCTGCCCAGCAGTGGGACATATATATTATATATATAAAGGCTTTAACTTTAACATTCTTGTGCCTTCTTCACTTAGATCCTAACACATTCTTGTGCCGCCTTCACTTAGATTCTAACACATTACTGTGCCTTCTTTTAGATCCTAACACATTCTTGTGCCTACTTCACTTAGATCCTAACACATTATTTTGCCTTCATTTAGATCCTAACACATTATTTTGCCTTCATTTAGATCCCAACACATTATTTTGCCTTCATTTAAATCCTTACACATTATTTTGCCTTCATTTAGATCCTAACACATTATTATGCCTTCACTTATATCCTAACACATTCTTTTGCCTTCACTTAGATCTTAATCACATTCCCCGGACCCCTTCCCCGGACCGCGAAAGTGATTAGACGTGTGCACCGTAAATACATTTTTTAAAAATTAATTAATTTAACATAAAAATAAATAATTTAAAAACTCCGCGAGTACCAGGAACGCATCAACTGTGAGAAGGTGTACGCAGCGGGTCATACAAAAGGTGCGTGTTAAGTTGCTTGTGTGAGTGTGCTTTCATGTGATTGGCTATTACCACGACAACCACACCCACAGCTGAGTGCAGCCTGTGCAAGCGCCTTCGCAAATTTGAATAGCAAAAGTATTTTATTGGCGCTTGCCTTTGTTTGCAAACAGGGGTAATATGATTCGCTCACCGAGCAAATCAGGTAATGATCAGAAACCACCAAAGGTCAAACAAAACCTCCTGGTGCATCAACTAGAGCCAAGAGACGCCAAGAAGATTTATCCAAAGATGATTGGCTAGACTTTAAACGTGAAATTATGGATATGCTGCATTCATGGAAATTAGACCAAGAAAATAAGTTGGGTAAATTAGAAGACTTTAAAGGAAATTCATAAATCCAACTCTGATATCGAAAAGTCAATTGAATTCATATCCAAACAGTATGAAGATATGAGGTTAAAAATCGAAAGCCTTGAAAACCAATGCAAAGTTAATGACCAACATATTGCGTCCATGGAGGATAAAATTGAAGCATTGCAACGCAACAGCAGAAAGAACTATATTGAGATACGCAATATTCCACACAAGGATAAGGAATCAAAGTCATGCTTAACGCAATTAATAGTAAATCTTTTCAAAACGCTAAAATTAATGTACAGACGACTGATATTAGAAATTTATCGTGTGCCTGGGAAAAAGGATCTAATAAGCCTATAGTTGTGGAATTAGCCAACCTAACTCATAAATATGCCATAATTAATGCGGTGAAATCATATAATAAAAAATTCAAGTAACAAGCTTACCTACCTTGAAATGAATAATATTATAAATCAAAACCAATTTGGCTTTAGAAAACACAAATCAACTGAAGATGCAGTTCTGAAATTAGCAACGGAATTAAATTCCCAAATTGATAAGGGTGAAAAATGTATAGGGTGTTCCTGGACCTACAAAAGCGTTTGATACGGTTTCTATCAAAATACTTCTAAAAAGCTAGAGAATGTTGGTATAAGAGGTACTGTCTTGGATTGGTTCAAAATTACTTATCAAATAGATTACAAAGTGTCCGCGTTGAGCAACACGTAAGCGACAAGGCCGCATGCACTTTAGGTATACCGCAGGGCAGCACACTTGGTCCCACCCTATTTCTAATCTACGCCAATGATCTATTTAAAAGTACCTTACCTAATACGAATATTTTAATGTTTGCTGATGACACTGTTTTGCTCTTCTATGGAAAGTCATGGGACGAAGTATATAGTAAAGCTGAAACAGGTTTAGCCAAAATAACTACTTGGCTTGAGAACAACCTTCTCTCACTAAATACAGACAAAACTAAACACATATGTTTTACAAATCAAAACTAACTAAACCAGACAACATGAATACCCTTAAGATACACACCTTTCCATGCAACCGTAATATGGAACCATTTGACTGTGGCTGCGCTATCCTATCTCGTGTTTCCAACATCAAATATTTGGGAGTTATAATTGATGAACAATTAAACTGGCAGCTTCACCTTTCGACATTGGCCAATAGAATAAGAAAGATGATTTATATTTTCAAAAATTTAAGGAATATAGCCAATACCAAGCTTCTCAAACAAACATATCAAGCACTAGTCAGATGTTTGGTAAGGTACTGCATCTGTGTATGGGGTAGTGCCGCTAAAACCTATCTCCTTGTTGTTGAGAGAGCCCAGCGTGCTGTACTAAAAATCATGATGCACCTTCCATACAGATGTCCAACAACAGATGTTTACGATAAAACTAACATTTTATCGGTAAGAAAAGCATTTGTATATGAATTGCTAAGGAGATACCACAAGCAAATTGTTCCAACCTTGTCTGCCACACTAAAACGCCTTAATAAATGTCCTGTGCCCAGAGTGAAAAATTCCTTTGCACAAAAACGCTTCGATGTTTTAGCTCCATACCTTTACAATATTCTTCAAAAAGAACACAATATAAGAAATTATACAAATAATAAATTTAATAAGACAATACTTACATGGCTAAACCAGTATAATTATGAAGCAATTGAAAAATTAATAATTATAAATTAAAAGTAAAACACACATTATAAGTAAACACAGTAAACACACACACACACATACACACAAAAACATTTAAAAAACAGATTTTATTTTCGACTATTTATTTACATTTTGTTACACAATTTTTTATCTTTTGTTATTTTTTTACTATATTAATGTTTAAGATTAAAAAGTTACGGGGAAGACACTAGCTCCTGAGATACAGCTTACGCTAGTTCGGGAGTTAAGGGACTCACCTTTATATGTATTCAAATTTATTTTTTGATGCAAATAAACTATATTATTATTATTATGTACATTCGAATTTTGATCTCGACCTTGAGGGTCGGTATTACTGGATCAGGAACGGGCTTATGCCAAGTATCCTGGTCCAGGTGTTTGTGTGTGTGTGTTTGTGTGTGTGTATGTGTGTATATGTGTGTGTGTAAGTGCGCGTGCGTGAATGTTAGGTTATATTATTTATGTGGATGTCTTGGTCATATTGGAGAGTATGGGTGGTTGGGTTTAAAAATCGGCGGACAATTGAGCATGTGTCTATTACTACCGATTTTTGCAAGCAGATATTTTTGTTTTGATGGAGATCTAATAATTTTAAGGCGAGACTGGGGGTTTTTGGTATGACACCGGTCGACGAGATGATTATAGGGATGACTCTAACTGTTTCCTGGTGCCACATCTGTTTGATTTCGTCTGCCAGCTGGATGTATTTTTGAATCTTTTCTGTATGTTTCTGTTTTAGGTTGTTAGTATTTGGAACTGAAATGTCTATTAGGTATGTAATTTTTTGAGCTTTTAAGGTAAGTGTTATATCTGGTCTATTAGCAAGAATGGTACGGTCGGTAATGATGTCGCGGTCCCAGTAGAGTTTTGCAGTACTATTTTCAAGAACATTTTTAGGCAGGTATTTGTAATATGGGGTGTATGTATCAACAAGCTTGTATTTAAGTGCAAGTAGTTGGTGAATGTGTTTCGCTACATTGTTGTGACGATGTGTGTATTCTTTATTAGCTAAGACGCTGCAACCTCCTGTGATATGTTCTATTGTTTCGGTAGTTCGGTGACATAATCTACATTTATCTGTTGCTATTATTTCTTTGAGTATAAATTTGCAGTAGTTACGGGTCTTTATTACTTGGTCTTGTATTGCTATAAGAAAACCTTCTGTTTCCCCGAATAAGTTTCCCTTAGTAAGCCAAGTGTGTGATGCGGTTCGGTCGATGTGCTCTTGTTCCAGCTGGTGTGGATATCTACCGTGGAGTGCCTTTCCTTTCAATTTAATATTTTTGTTCATCATTTAGGATTTTAATTTTGGGTTGTAATGTTTATTATTGAGTTGTAGGGGTGTTCCGGCGTGTGAAATATGTGTGATGGCTTTGTGAAGTAAACTATCGTTGGCTTTGGTGAGGAAATATGATCGAAGGTTATCTATTTGTGTGTAGTGTAAGTTTTTAATGTCTATGAAACCGCGACCTCCTAGCTTTCTTTTAAGAGTGAATCTTTGAATTGCTGAGTGGATATGATGAATGTTATACTTGTTGCTTGCTGTCCTAGTTGCAATATTAAGCGCTTCTAGCTCGGTATCAGACCACTTGATGATCCCGAATGAATAAGTTAGTATTGGTATAGCGTATGTGTTTACTGCCTTTGTTTTATTTCTAGCGGAAAGTTGGGATTTTAGTATTTTGTTGAGCCTCTGCTTGTATTTAATTTTAAGTGAATTTTTAATTTCAGTATGGTTTATTGAGGTGTTTTGGTGATATCCTAAGTATTTATAAGACTCTTTTGGTTGCATACTGTCAATCATGCCACCTTGTAGTTCTAAATCAAATGCATCTGTTTCTTTGTGTTGTCCTCTAATAATGCTATTAACTTTACATTTATGAATTCCAAACGTCATCTTAATGTCTGTACTGAATTTTTCCGTTAGTTTGAGTAGTTTGTCTAGTTGCTGTCTATTGTCGGCGTATAACTTTATGTCATCCATATAAAGCAGATGTGAGAGTTTGATATTAAATTGTCTGTCGATTGTGTATCCGCAATTAGAGTTATTGAGGATTTTAGAAAGGGGGTTTAAGGCCAGACAGAACCAGAGAGGGCTGAGACCTTGGAATATGCCTCGTGCTATTTTTATCTGTTGTGTACATAAAGTTGTATTGTTTGTTCGTAGATTTAGTTTTGTAGTCCAAGTACTCATTGCATGTTGTAAGAATTGAATTAATCTATTATCGACTTTGTATATGTGGAGTATGTGTATGAGCCATGAATGAGGTACGCTATCAAATGCTTTTTGATAATCGATATATGAGTAGTATAAGTTCCTGCGCTCCTGCTTTACTTGGTTGTGGATTTCGGCATCGATAACAAGTTGCTCCTTACATCCTCTAGAGCCCTTAGTACAGCCTTTCTGTTCTTCTGGTATAATTTTATTTCGGGTAATGTGTGCGTTGAGTTTGTGTGAAATTATAGATGTGAGTAATTTGTAAATAGTTGGTAGGCAAGTAATCGGACGATAATTGGTAGGGTTAGTAGTGTCATTGTCTTTAGGTTTCAGATAGGTGATACCTTGTGTTAGAAACGCGGGAATGTTTTGTGGATTTTGTATGATATGGTTTAGTGTGTTTGCAAGCTGGTCATGTGTTGCGGGGAAGTATTTAATCCAGTAATTTTGCACTTTATCAGGGCCGGGAGCTTTCCAATTTAGTGTCTTTTATTG
This sequence comes from Meandrusa payeni, assembly GCA_029286785.1. Lineage (NCBI taxonomy): Eukaryota > Metazoa > Arthropoda > Insecta > Lepidoptera > Papilionidae > Meandrusa > Meandrusa payeni. The sequence continues at coordinate 2,253,324 of JAGSMX010000023.1, forward strand.
CTTGTATTATATCTTCTTTATCTATTCCTATCTCTGGCATTGACTCTATGTTTCCTATCTCTTGTTCTTCCGGGCTAGCCCAGGGTGATAGTGTACTATGTTGGAGCGGTTTTGACCATAGCTTTTCCCAATACCTTTGAACGTCACCTATGTCTGGAGGATGAGTGATTTTAATGTGGTCTGAATTAAGATTTTGGTAGAATAACTTCTGATTATTAGTGAATAAGTTATTATCTTTCTTTCTCTGGTTACTTAACTTTAATCTGCGGAGTCGTTTAGAGTAGGCTTGGAGTTTCTGTTTTTTATTATCTAATTGGTTAATTATTTCATCTCTATTACTATTATTAGTGTTTATCTTTTGTTTTTTTTTGTGTGATAGGTTTCCGTTTAGGTATTGAGTCAGTCTACCTATTTCTTTACGTAGATTTGAAATTTTGTTGTCTAACCGTCTCTCCCACTGTGGTTTATTTTGGCTTACTATTTTATTATTCTTATAGGTTATATTAGTATTTTGTTTTGGTGGTTGATGTGTATGAACTAATGTTGTGACGGTCATTGCTGCGCAGTAGATGACTTCATGAAGTTCTTCTAGCGTGATTGTGTCTTTAGTTTTCAAATGATCTTCAATTATTGTGTTTACAGTATTTACTACTTTAATAGCGTTTCGTGAAATCTGGAGTTTAGGTATAATCGGTCTAAGAGTAGGGTCTGTACCGGTATATTTGGTGACCATTTCTCCAAAAGTGTTTTCAATTCTATTAAAGTCTATTGAATCTACTTGTCTATTAATTGACTCGGTATCATCTAGTAGGAGATGTTCGTGTAGAGATGAGCGGAAGTTTGAGTTTTGTGTCGAGAGTGCGTTGTGATCTGGGTTTAATGTATGTGTGGATGGGCTTCTTAAAGGTTGTGAGCTGTCGTGTGTGGCGCTATTGCCTATGATGATTTGATTTCTTGTGTTATCACCTATATTTTGGTCGTTTTGGTAATGTGTAGTTGTATTTAATAATGAGACTGATTGCTTTATGTGTGCTCTTTCTGGCTCGGGTATTCTATTATTTCTGTGTATGACTCTTATTTGATCTGCCAGACGTTGTTCTGATATATGGCTTAGTTCTGGGAATGTTTCTGTAAATGTTTGATGTAGTAAAGGCCTATATGCGGTGAGATCTGTTTCGCAGAGTGTGACTATGTAGTAGCAACGGAGGAGTTCTTTGTTGATTTCATCAGTCCACTTCATCCGTTGTCTACTTTTGCCGGCTAGGGTGGTTGCAGGAAGCATATCTTGCAAAGCACTTCTTGCCGGTGTGTTAGTGATATTTGTTAGTGAGTGTGTGTTGTGATCTACGCGATTCGGTGTGTTATTTGGAGATACGCGCATGGGATTGGTGATATCAGACATGGGCGCAGTTGAGATAGCATAAGCTTCCTGCGCAACATCTTCTGATATTGGTGATATGGTGGAAGATCGTGTATATGATGTATGGTGATATTGGCTTGAATGTGGTGAAGAGATGGGTGATTGAAATAAGCTGAATGTGGATGAGGGTGAATGTGTACGTGATGTGACATGATATGTTGGTGAATTGTTATCTGCAGCAGTAATACACTGGGCAGAACTTTGCGATACGGTGCCCCCCTCAGATACGATGGGGCAGCCCAAGCCCGAAGGCCCAGGGCGGGATTCCCTCTCCCGAGGACCCGCCTGAGGAATGTTCCTACTTCGTAGACGCATCGCATAGTGTTTACTAGCGCACCGTTAGTCAAAGGTAAGTAAATAGCGCAATGCTACCAATGTCCGCTCCCCACGTGGCAACAGGTGTTCGTGCCGGACGAGGTGTTAGTTTTTTGGGGGGCTTATTATTATTATTATTATTATTATTCTTTCGCATCCATGTATTCTTAATCGTCTACACACTTAATACACATAATCTTTACCCGCTCATTTGTCAGTACATCGCTAATCAGGTCGATATATCACTAGGTAGTGGTAGGTCACAAAAAAAAAGTAATAGTAGGTAGGATCTACCGATTTGCTAATACCGCATTATTAATTTACTTTGAAATTCTTTCTTCATTTATTTATAAATTTCAATTCTTAAGTTAAAGTTAGATATTAAGCAATAAAAATAATGCAATAATTCATTAAATTATTAAAAAACAAAGCGTATAAAGTTTTATGCCAACTTTAAACGGTAATAGAGATATGATCATACTTTAAAATGCAATCTATGCAGTTATTGTAATTTGTCTAGGCTTCCTCGAATTTTAAATAGGACCGAGTGTTGCACCGTAAAATATTCAGTAGCAAAGGCCACTCCGTCCGGCGCAAAAATTTACGAGCTCGTATTTTCATATATATCGCGTTCGACTCCTGCATTGCGGTTCCAACGTAAATTCTCTATAGGATTTTTGCTTCGACGTTGCGTTGAATGGATGCTGCATTCCATTTTCGAATACACTTTTTTTGATGTTGTTTGGAACTGATGGAGTTTATGATAACCCAGATTCATAACGAATTGTGATGCGAAATTTGTTTGGTTATAGAGTTTTTAACGCTAGTGACATACCACTGCGGTTTATATAGCGTTCATTTATATATATTTTCCTTATTGAAAAATTGTATTTATAATAAATTAAAAAAAGTGCGCATTTACCATGAAACTTCGTCATAAAATAATTGAAAGTTTTTTCTAGCGTTTGACTAACTACATACAAATGAAAAAAAAATACGATTTATTATCATAATTATTTAATAAGCAACGTAGAATTAAAATTTTAAACCCCTTTTTTGAGACGCTTTACATTATGAAGTATAAAGTCAATTCACAAAACTGTAGTAGGTTGTCTTGATACTAAGTATTGCCACGGTGCATCCGTATACACGTATTTACAAATATCTTACGCACTTACTTGGCAGAATATATATTGGAGCCGTATATATTTGTGCCTTTTGCCGTGGAGGCCTTGGAGTGCGGAAGCCCGTCAGCTCTTCAAGGAGAGGAGCCTCAAGGGATCCAAGGGCTGGCGCGCATTTCGGATAAAGGTTGAGGCCTGGCCATTCAACGGGGAAATGCCGCCAGCCTCTTGGGCACCCTGCTCTGCGTGCGTAGTGATTTGGGGTCGATTTTTAAATTATCTATTTTTATTTTTAGTTTGGTATAGGTTTATAGTTTATTTTGTAGTTTTACCTGTTATTTATTGTTTTTAAATATTAAAATTATTGTTTTAGTTGTAGACCTATTTTTATTGTAAATATTTCCCAATAAGTTTATTTTGTTGTACTTTTTTAATATTAATGGAAGTAAAATTAGAATAACTATTAATATTTTTAAAAGGCAACAGTAGGATCCTAGGTGACGAGTCTGTTATTTGCCAATGACGTTTCACTGCGAAACTAAACAATTCTAATTCAATTGTCATTGTGCCAAAAACAGAAAACTTAAACGAAAAAGGATATCTTGCGTAAACTTGAATAGTACAGTATTTTTCATTAAATTTTATTTTAGTACTTAGTGTTTCTCCATACATATTTAATTGTCTATCATGCAAGTTAGCCAGCGTCTTTATCTTTCGAGATATTCAAACTTTCTTAACCGATCCTTTATTTTTGCTCACGAGTGTATTACCTAATAGGTTAATTACCTCATTGTGCAGCATTTCGGTTGGTATGGAAAACATGGACGTAAATAACGTCAGTAAAAGTTATCTTGTTGTTTCTCTAACGCTAATCTTATTTGGTTTCTATCAAAACTTAGGAATGGCTTCAGTTTTCTCCTCGACTCATTGCTTTGTTTGTCCCCGAAATCCGTTTCCGGAGGCCGGGCCGAAGTTTGTTGGAAACTCTGTTCGCGCTGTGCCCGTATTACTTTCCCGTTACCCAACGAAAGTTTCCACGCCAATAATAATAACTCTACTCCGCTACGATGAAAGTTTAAGTTATTAGTTTATTCGCACCGGCTACGGCTCTAATTATTTTAGGAGGGGTGGTGCGGGGGTGGAAGGAGAGGGATCGTGGAGGGCGAATTGCTCTGCGAACCTAATCCACTGTTTAGATAACAGTTGGGTTTTAAAGTGAACGTTATTTCTCATTATACTATTAGACATAGGACATTTTATCTCTTGGCATCATATACAAACAAAATATAATATAAAAAAATATACAATATATAATTAAAGGAAGAAGGAACGGACAAATAGGACACGATGCCAACATTGGACCGATTCAGATTTTATTATTATTTTTGTTTGAAATAGTTTGGTGTCTATTAAGTCCCACATTAATTTTGTTGGAATATGACCTTGGGTTTCAAAGATATACCGGGGAACTCCAAAAAATTGTTGACAATGAAAATGGTTAAGATATTGGTAGGCTTACGATCTAAGACCACAAATGTAAAATTTCATAATATAACTATGATACTTGGAAATTATGTGCGTTTAATATTCAATTCATCACATTTAAAGTCGGTTTTTGTTTTTACTCGTAAAAATGCTTGTTATTTATAACTTGATTGTAAGAGACGAAGCTCGGTATTTGTTCGTTTCTAGAAAGTAAAGGAACATTGACGGCACTTCGATAAGCGTTGCCTCTGTGGTAGAAATCGGTGTAATTCTTCTTATTTACTCGTATAATTGCCGCATAATCTTCATCTTCGATGCCTTTTCCCTTTATTTGTTCAGCGTCAAAACAGTCTTGGGTTGCCTGCATCTCTAATTGAGTTCGTTTCAAATTTTTGGCAACAGTTTTCCACCACGTGGCATACCATCGCCATATTATTTCTGTTATTTCATTGTCAATGACGAAACAGTTTCTTATATCGTAATCTGGATCTATCAATGTTATTTCTCTTGGTGATTAACATTTGATAAATTAAAAAATATTTCGCGTAAATGACGATACGTACATCGCGCTACGTAGGTAATAGCCTTTCATTACTCACTTTGTAATTATTATGATTAATTAAACGATTAAACGGTACGAACGTCGCACTCGTGCCGTTTCCATTAACTTGAAAGGAGCCATTACCTCGCGCCATTTTACAAATTAAATTCATTTCGTTTTTAATTATGGCTACGTTTGCTCCAAATTTGTTTGTGAGTCACAATTTTCCATTTGGTTACCCTTGTTTTTAAAAATTATATAGCTATTGTTTGGCTGGCTTATACCTTGCACACAGGCTAAGCATTGCCATACAACGTGGCAATGTTATCAGCCTTCCGGCACGCTGCCAAGCGACGACGGTTTGGCACAGTTATATTTTTTGTAAATATTCTGTAAAATATCTATTATATTGTAAATATTTCTTTTTTTAGTTAGTATTATGTATTGTTTTACATATATAGTTAAAGCAATTATATGTATAAAATTAATTTATTTTAAAGCTATAGCTTGATATATTGAAAACTAGCTGACCCGGGAAACGTTGTTTGTCATAAAAGTTATTTCTAATTATTTTGTAAAGAATCTATACATACTGGCAAGTGGAAAATAACCTAAGTTACTCCTCATTACATCAGCTCCCATCAGCCAGTGAAAGTCCCGCCAAAATCGGTCCAGCCGTTCCAAAGATTAGCTGGAACAAAAAAAATGTATTTTGGTATATGCATGTAGTAAAAAGCAGTTATTTGAATATTACAAACAGACAGTCCAATTTTATTTATTAGTTTGTGAGATAACTTACGGTATATGACAATGTTCCAACAATAATTCGCTATCCGTTTATGTATGCTTTGTAAAAGAATCCTTACAAAACCCGCAACTGATCTCGCAATACATCTTATTTTATTGTTGTTTATCATTTAATTAAATAAGATTAAAAGTTGTGCAATCCTCATTATAATTTGTTATATTGGATTAGAGTTTACTGCTGCAATTGTTGGCCTTGTGGTGTCCAAGCTGTAATGACTAGGCTCTGAATTGCGGGTAATATTTTTTTTTCATGGGAGGAAATGGTTTTATTCATACGTGCCCGCCGGGGAAGCGGGCAATTTATGTCGGGCTCGGCCTACTAGAGGCCCCTACCGACTAAAACCTCCCATGAAGCAGTCCTTCACTGTGATGGGGCGAGATGGGGTCGCGTTAGCATTCACCATCTCGCCCCAGTGACAGACCCGGTTTAAAACCGGGCCTCTTGCGCTTGTGGGAGGGTGACATAGTGAGCCATGCTCACCAGGCTTGGCTAGGCCCCCAGTCGGGTGGGGTCGTGCAAGCCAGCGATGAGTTCCCCAACTCCACGCCAGCTGCCCCACTAAGGAGGTTCGAAGAGGCGGGCAAATTGCGGGTTACCCAAGTAACTAAGGCAAACGTTTGCAACGCACGTCTGTGTTTTGTGCGAAGTTGTCACTGTCATAAATTTTATTTCAAAACTTTTTTTTTATCATATCTATACTGATTACTGAAAAATGATGATACCGACTACTGATGACTAAAAATACGACAGTACGTTTTTAAGTCAGCTTTTACTGCAAAAATATGAGCCGTGGTAGCTCAGTGTCGAGCCTGTCCGTGTAGGTTTAAAAGGACGTGAGAGCTTATCCCACTTATAGTATAAACTCGAAAGTATTATATATAGTTTATAATAAATCTGTCTTAACGTGGCCCCTATAGTTCACAATGAAGGTTGAACAATGGCGTAAGCTTGGTCTCCCTTCTAATCCTGCCAATATTTCCTACGTATATCTATTCCAATAAATTTTAATTCGTCTCACATTTGTAATACAAAGTCACGCCGTTTTCTGCGTCTTACCATTATTCACACCGTTGTTGGGAGACGTTTAACGTATATCAAACAAATCTTTCGATATGTATCTTTCTTGTTATCGAGGTGGATAACTCGCCTTTTATTAGGTACCTTGGCGTAAAGATTCCGAGAAGCACTTTCGACGTGGAAGGTTACTGAGTCACTTGATTCGAATACATTGCTATCGATTAATTATAACATCGAGAAAGTACGAGAAATCATCTTATATAGGCATCTTAATAAATTCTCATTGGAATAAAAGTGAATTGAACTTGTTTTTTTAATTACATTGGTTACGAGATAGAGTTGGTTACGAGGTTTTCCTCATTAACAGTATTTAACTTAGTACATTAGTTGACATAATTGTTTACTTCAGGTAAACAATTACGTTAGTTAACTTATAAGCAAAGTATCTCAGACTTCTTATATGCACGTAAAAATTAGTTGTTGCACAAAACTACTTTTACGGATTTTATTGCGGTTTAATGTTTTTAGGATTCCGGACGTATCGAAACACATTACAGCGGTATTTAATTTAGTGCTCTTGAGAGCCGGCCCTACTGCGGTCACCACAAGTTGCATAGTTGTTGCAATTTTAAATGTTACTTGCCCGGCGGTGAAGGAAAACATCGTGAAGTCCACCAATCCGCTATGCCCTTGTACAATGTTTACAGGAAGGCCTGTGCCCAGCATTGGGATATATATGTATATAGGCTGTAACTTTGACGTTGTTTGCAGACCACTGGTAGCGTTATTAGACGGTCGCGACTGCACCGTCGAGATGCCGATACTGAAGGACGTCGCGACGGTGGCATTCTGCGACGCGCAGTCCACCTCCGAGATACACGAGAAGGTGCTGAACGAGGCTGTCGGCGCTCTCATGTGGCACACCATCATACTCACCAAGGAGGACCTGGAGAAGTTCAAGGCTCTCAGGATCATAGTGCGCATCGGATCCGGTGTCGACAATATTGACGTCAAAGCGGCGGGGGAATTGGGTAAGTTCACGACGTATACCTCTTCTTGAAGTAGTCTTCTTTTCTTCTTTACGCACGCTTGACTTTTGAAGCTGGTGAGCGCGTTACAACAAGTGTCATCGGCCGAGCCGAATGGAAGTTCAGGTGGTGATATAAGTTGTGAAATTAGAACGAGTGAGTAGTGCGCGACAAATGACCGAATTTCTTTTTCTGGGGTATAAACTTGTGCTTGAACACGATCCCACCTGATGTTACGTGGTGATTTAGTCGAAAGATAGTACGCCCTTTTTGGCTGCACCTGCCCTGATATGAAGAAATAGCAACAGTACTCCACACAAGGCCGGATCGGTGTTTTGTACATAGTGAAAAGCTGTCCCGCTGTGAAGTACCGTCGTACCTTTAAAAGGACTCCGAGCTAAACTGTAGACTGTCTTTAGATTCCAGAGATACATTTAGAAATGTCGGAGCTAACGTAGACTGGCCGAATAACTCAATTTGACGGCAACTGATCTCGATGATTCATTTTTATTGGAAATGATGTACTTCTAGAGTAGTTTGATGAGAATTTAGTTAGGTTATTATTAATTCTATTTTGTAATATTTCTACGATAATTCGGAAATACAAAGAGGTCCTAATAAATGGCCTTTAACTTTTGATTCGATTTGAAGTCGGTCTTTGTTTACTCGTATATATTATCCATATCGTTCAGCATACTCAAGTTGTCACGTGGACATTTTCAGGTATAGCAGTATGCAACGTGCCAGGTTACGGCGTAGAGGAAGTGGCCGATACGACAATGTGTCTCATACTAAACCTCTACCGGCGGACGTACTGGCTCGCGAACATGGTGCGGGAAGGGAAGAAATTCACAGGTAACTTTTATATTCCATAGTTTTCATTATGATACCCATACATGACGACTTTCGTAAGGCGACATATTTAGATCTCCTCAGGGGGCAACTTCCTCAAGTTAAGGGAATTTGCTCACGCTTGGCACAAAAGAAGGACCCGCTAAAAGTCGTCTGGCGCCGTCGAGCAAGCCGTCGAGAAGTATATTGCGTGTCGTAGAGCCCCTTAAGGGTGAGCTCCGAATGGTAGAGAAAGGCCTTGATAAAGAACTTGTAGGGAGTCAGGAAGGTGCCAAGGCCACACGGCCAGACTACGCGTACCGCGTGAGGCCATGGAAGGTGGTGGATAGTTAACTTTTATATTCACTACTCTTGTGGCTGATCATTCCGGTAAAAATCTCTACGAAACCGTGATAGTAATACAATGTAGTTTTTCGTTTTCGAATATTACTCGAGATTTCTGCATTTAAATTGTATTGTGACATGTTTCTTATTCTGTAATCGACTTTAAAAAAAATCTATTTTTGAGCTGAAACGATCTTAACTTATAAAGACGTGATGCATTTATATATCATAGAATATATCGATTTAAATGAACAATTTTCTTTTTAATAATAAAAGAAAACACGAACTCTTATATCTGTTATGCTATTTACGTGTAAATATATGTATAATCTCGGACTTTTCCCTGGAATTTTTTTTTTTAAATAGAACTTCATTTATCCTTTTTTTATCACGAGGAATAATAGTCAAATGATACATTATCAGTGCTGATTACCGAACTGATGACGAAGTGAAACCATTGTATTAGTTTGCATAATGGATTCTACTATCCCTGCATTCTCCTTGTGGCGACACAGTGTGAATGTATATACATTTAATAACAAAACATTACGGAAACAAATCTGACAATATAGTTTCTTGCCACTCTTGTTTCAAACGTCACAATCCGCAGTGCTCGGCGCACCGTGCATGTTCTATGCAGACTTTCTGAAGTCTTTGTTCGTCCCGCGGGCGTGGTACCCATTCTACCTGCTTTAATAGTTCTTTCTCTGTGAACACATTGAAATGCTCCTGTAATCAGCGCTTCCATCTCACCAATATTCCACTCGCAATTGTTTTAAAATACACAGAGTTATTGTATTAACTGTATTTCATGCTAGTCTAATAACATAATTAACAATTTCTTTATTTTATATGGGTATTATTTCCCTTTTGGGCATGTCAGTCCCATCATACTTACGCACACACACATCGGTCGCATGAAGCGAGAAAGAAAGTCATCAATGTTGTATAGCCATAGCCACCAGCTTCCTCGCTCCCTCTGAGGTCGGGTCAGACAGCAGCATTAAGAAAGCACCCACAAGTTGCTCCCTCAGTTTTAGACTATCTATTTATTTTTATGACTTTTTATGACTTTCTTTCCGCTTCATGTTTGGCACATTCCACCATTATGTGATGCACATCATCCAAATTAACAAACTTACAGGAATAAAAAATATAAATAGGTTTTGTTACTATTTTCTCTTTTTTAAGAAACAACATACGAATACGTATTAAGCCTTAATCTTAGAAAATATATCTAAAGTAAATACTCTAATAAATTTGTATAGATATAAGTGAGAAAAGATTTTCCTTCGTAATTTTTCGGAAAAGTTTGTAGTTATCGTGCTCTAACAAATAGCTTCAGTACCCATCTTAGGCCTTAGATACTTTTTTCACTTATGTACCCATCTGTGTACTGAAGCTATTTGTTAGGGCACGATAACTACAAACTTTTCCGAAGAATTACGTAAGGGGCATCAGCAGACTAACATATACATATATAGAGCGGAATACGCGATTCAAATATTCGCTATGGTTTTAATCATATATATTTTCAGATTTCGATTGCATCCCTCTCATACGCAGGTTATTTACTTAGGTACGAGAGGGACGCCAATGACATAAAATTTAGGCAGGAGTTGAGTTTTATTATTGTTAATATTTCCCAATAAGCTTGTGTTGTACTTTTTATGTTTTAAATTGGAGATAATGTTTTATTTGCTAATGACAATAAAACTGAGTATTTTCAAAGTTACAGAAGGTGGTTGTAACATAATTAAGATTTTAAAGTAACATGGTCACGAACTTAACAATTATTACTTTTTAAATATCGGGAACTCATTGTCGTATAATACACTGGTAATGGTAATATCCCGTTTTAAGTAATAATTGTCGTCGTCTTCCGATAAAGATCCGAGTTTCCCGAAGGAAAATAATTTCTCACTACATCTATATACGTTATCTACATAATAATAATGTCTACAGTATCTTTGCTATTACACTATACACACAAACACTTAAAAAAAATAGATGGGGGGAATTCACAATCCGTGCAAATTTCTTGAGAAGTGGTACACAGTTTTTGCTTCGCGAATTAATATAAGTAAATATTAAAATGTGAGCGTAAATGTGGTTCCAGGTCCTGAGCAGGTGCGCGAGGCGGCGACGGGCTGCGCGCGCATCCGGGGCGACACGCTCGGCATCGTGGGGCTGGGGCGCATCGGGTCCGCGGTAGCGCTGCGGGCCAAGGCGTTCGGCTTCAACGTCATCTTCTACGACCCCTACCTGCCCGACGGCATTGAGAAGTCGCTCGGTCTCACCAGGGTCTATACGCTGCAGGTACGTTTCATTGGGCCTGTATTGTTATAAAAATAAACTCTCCAAGTTTAAACACCAAGTTTGTTACGTTCCATCAGCCTGCAACAGTTTACTGCTGGACATAGGCTTCCCCAAAAGCATGCCACTGAGCACGATTCTAGACCACTCTCATCCAGTTCCAACCAGCTGTACTGCAAAGATCGCTTCAACTAGTCTTAGGGCGTCCCACACCACGTTTGCCTCTGCGCCGTCTCCACTCAAGGACTCGTTTCACCCAACGGTTATCTGTTCTACGGCTGATATGACGACACCATTCGTACTTTAATTTGCTAATTCAGTGGGATATGTTCTCAGTCGGATCAGCTCAGTCCGGATTTTTAACTTGTCGCCTTGAACTCTATTTATTATTATTATTTTTTGTAATTGTTAAAGGTTAAATAAGAAATAAAATAAAAACAATTTTAAATTAGCTGGTAGCGAAGTAGGGCCCAAGCATCCAGTGGTTACGGCGACATAAAGAGAACAGCTTCTACATATCTGACCCTTGACCCAGCCATCTAGAGAAAGTCCCTTGATCAATATTCATTGTTATTATTGATTTTTTAATGTTTCTCATATATGTACTGTGTAAATATACTCATTAAATAATATATTGTGTTACAGGACCTCCTATTCCAGAGTGATTGCGTGTCATTGCATTGCAGCCTAAATGAGCACAATCACCACCTCATCAACGAGTTCACTATCAAACAGATGCGTCCAGGTACAGAACATTATACATACGAGTTGTGTTGCTAAAGCAACTTGCCTTGTTGACTCAACACGAGGGACTGATAGGACTCTCAAACGAAGGATTAGACAAGTGTGACAGGTTTTGAGCCTATCACTGTGTACACAATACACACACCATGCAGTGTGTTTGTACGTAATAAACCGATCCACGGAAATTCATTGATCCGATTACGAGATCGTAAATTCTATCCAGGCTATCACTGCTATATACTATATAAGGCAATATAAGCAATATTATGTAAAGTTCAAATATACCAGTTTACCTATTTGGAGTACCCAAGGTTACCTATTTGGAGATAATTTTTTTTTTAAGTTAATTGTTTTTAAAAAAAATCTATTTTGAACTAGGCGTACCCAGCCCGCTTGCCCAGGCTAGATTTTATTTTTAAACAATAAACTTATATCAGTAAATATTTAAATTAACTCTTACAATATGTTAAATAATTAATTTCTCTCCGTATTCATACTCTTCTCGAGCGGGTGAAGATCATTACCTACCCCCATGTACATATCAGTAAATACAATATCATTCTTATCATTTATACAAAAACATATCGGACTCAAGTTAATGTCAGAAATAAAAGTACGACGTATGGATTGTTTGACAGTTTAAAAAGAGGAGTGCTCTGTCGTCACCAAACTTTACAGGATTACTCGCCAGGTCAATCTGAAGATTCCCTGAAATTTTCCTTGAAATCGGTCCAGCCGTTTCGGAGCCTATATGGAACAAACACACACACTTTCTCTTTTATATATATATATATATATAGATAGAAAGGGAACAATTGACTTTAACAAAATTCTTATCTCTCTCTCTCTGTTCCTTGTTATCGGTCCCACGTGGTGTGGGGCCAGCTTTCCTCTGCGCTCTGACCCCGACATCATCTCTTGACACTATACTCTCCCACCTTCTCTTGGGTCTTCTTATGGATCTTCGATCGGGGAGGGAATGTTATACCAGGTTCCGTCTTTAAGATTATCATGTGTGTGCGCTGCAGGCGCGTTCCTGGTGAACACTGCGCGTGGCGGGCTGGTGGACGACGAGGGTCTGGCGACCGCGTTGAAGCAAGGCCGCATCCGCGCCGCCGCGCTCGACGTGCACGAGAACGAGCCCTTCAACGTGTTCCAGGTACTACTTGTTTACAACTCCTCGAGCACCGCTGACATGTTCAATTGGAACAGTTCTGTTGGTGCTTCTGCTGACGAGACTACTCCTTTCCCGAAGGCCGACAACACACTTGTTGTGGATGTTCTTGAATGATCACTTTAGATCAGAAGAGCCGTAAGCCACAAAACTCTTCAACCATGGGTCGATTGTAACTAAACTCTGCTACCTAACTGACTACTTTTCTAACTAAATTTTGTTGATATTTTTAAAATGATGAAGCCACGAATAGCAGATGACGCCTCGATGAGTGTCAGGAAGTATGTGTATGAAAAAACGAGAAAGAACTGTTCAAATTGAAAATCCGTTAACTCTGCCTACTTTTCGCTGTCCACTGCTTTTAACCGACTTTAGAAATGTTGGAGGTGCTCCTTTTAGATCATGGACTCCTAAAAATCATATGGAAGAATGTGTGTAGATTAATATATTAGTAAATTTATTACAGTCCATGAGTACTGACCTAGTACTCTTTAACGACGACGAGTGGAAGAAGAAAGAAAATATAGATTCTGAAAGAGAAGAAAAAGCGCCTGTGCGTAGTAGCGTGCAACGTGTTGCTGATTTGATGTCATTCGTTGTACTTATTCGTAAATTACTTATTGATTAATGTATTGTTACAGGGCCCACTGAAAGAAGCGCCCAACGTCCTGTGCACGCCGCACGCAGCCTTCTACTCGGACGCGTCTGCGCAGGAGCTGCGCGAGATGGCCGCCTCGGAGATTCGGCGCGCGATCGTCGGTCGCATCCCCGAGTGCCTGCGCAACTGCGTCAACAAGGACTACTTCCTCGCGGGCTCTGCCCCGCCGGTGCTGGGCGCGCCCGCCCCGCCCCTGTCCGCGCCCGCGCCCTACGGGGACGGCGTCAACGGGGGGTACTATGGCGGGGCGCAGGCCGCGCACTCGACCACCGTGCACGAGCCGCCTGCACTCCCCCCGCAACCTGCGCCGCCCCCGCCGCAGCCACCACAGCCGCCCATCTCGCTCGTCAGTATTACCTTTTAAATGAATATTTTAAAACCAAATAAGAGTAGAGTGCATTTACTAAGCTATAGCGCCTTACCATCTAGAACTGCATTCCTACTTAACATTAAGTGAGATCGTGGTAGAGCACTTTCTTAGCAAGTATTAAAAATTAAACAATATATTTTGATGCCCTCATCATCAAGGTCGACAGTTACTGGAACCTTGTTCTGTATGGTGATAATGTCTTAGAAAGATTTGACCCAACAATTGATTTGATATTTTTAATGTAAAAAATCAACTATAGTTATTTAAAAAATCCGGCTCTCTAGTTATCGCACGTGTCCCACAGACTTAATAACTGACTGATGAAAAAGGGAAAGCGATTTCTGAACATTTTGTATAAATTTCTTAAGTAACGTCTTGACGTAGGTTACCTATGTAAAACCTAGAGCGTGTGATACCCTGAAACTCCAGGCACCAGCTGCTATAACTCAGGATAAAAATAATAAAGAAAATGATCCCAATGCTTCCCTACAAATCAAATCAATATGTATGTTTAAGATTTGTCTTACAACTTAAGACCTGCGTGACGTGGCATCTTCAACAAATAATATTCTTAAACCATACAAATTGATTGATAACATATGAGTATTAATGAGAATAATTATTGTCCCATCCAGCCAATCAACTCTTCGGACCCGCTGAAGCAGGAGAGCTCGGACGTCCACTAGGCGGACGACACGCTACGTTGCAGTACCGTACGACCGCCGGCAGACAGACGTACATATAAATAAACAATAGTTTTATTGATTCCATCGCAACTATGTCATAAGTACCTATGTCGTAAGCCAACGAGTGATATGACCGTGGGGGCGACGTTTGCATTGCACCACAGCTGCACTCACCACCGCAGACGAGAGGAGCTCCACTGACATTGGCTAATGGAGACGAGTGAATAATGACTTATGACGTTTATCAGAAGTCTCACACACAAACATGTGCGCAGTTAGTGTTTGCATCTATCAAGTCGTAAAGGTAAACGTGAAAAATAATACTTCTCGTTGTGTGACCCCGAGGAGTCCGTCTTGTGACAGTGCAAACGTCGCGTTTGATGAATAAAAATAAAAAAACATTTGAGCGAATAGTTGATTCTGTGTTTGTATTCGGTAAGGACAGCTCTATATATAACTGTTATGCGTGTGACATAGCGGGCCGATTTGTGTGAGGCTGGTGGAGTTTAAAAGCTTCCGATCACAGCTGAGGTATCTTTGGCTTTCTACATTCAATTATTATTTTGGAACGGTGCGAAATGTCTAAATAAATGTGAAAATTACATAATACCTCATCTGTTTCTATACTCGACCGAGTGGCATTGTTACACGGTGTTAGAAGTTTGCTGTAAATTTAGCGCCCTAGTTATCCGTATGTAGGTAGTTGCAACGCTATAACAGAATTATTGTATTGTCTATTTTATGGCAGATTAGTAAAAAACCGTTTCGAAGGAGACCTAAATTATATTATGTAATGTAAAGCAGTTATAACTGGCTGGGTATCCTGTCCGCGGGTGTAGGGTTCGATTACCAGAAGGCTTGTATCCTGTCTCCCTTTTCAGTTTCTTAAGTACAAAACTAATCACTCGCTAAAATTTGTGCCTGGTTCTCCTGTCATATGGGACTTTAAGCTTGGTGAACAGTGGATAGCGATTAGTATGTGGTGACTTGAGAGCTTATTTTTATATTATATACTTGTATAGTTCACTTGAGCATAAATTGCAATTTAAAGGAATGCCACTCGGTGGAAGTTGAGTACAGGGCCCAGAAGAGTGAAGCATTTGAAAGCATTTGTATGAAGCATCGAAGGTCCCTGGACTCCAGACCGCATGCATTGAAACTGTTATTTTTTAAGTAATCAACAAGAGGACTGTAGAATTCTATCATCACACTTTAATGAATACAGGAGGTCATGATTTTTTTTTTTAATTTTGGAATGTACAAAATCACGCTTTCGTTTGATTAGTTTTTTTTCCTTTTTTTTTCTAAATAGAGTTAAGTAATACGGATTTGTACATGAGCGGTGGACACCAATTTGAAATTGTAGCGGAACGCAATAGCGGGCGAGCCCCCGACATCCAGCCTGCTCGGGACAACGTGAGAATTGGTATTTAAAATTAGAATTTACTTACAGTTTTAGTTTAATGACAAAACAATGTGTATATTTTATGAGAAAGTGAAAAAGTTCTTAAATAAAACTATTGTTTTCGGATTAATTATTTGAGCGTTTTATTTCACTTGCACCCCCTCGGATGCCACGGGCAGCTTATTTCTTAATAACTAGTTTCTTCGGCCACTTCTTGTCCCAGCGTTAATGTGTAAGCAGAAAAAGAATATATATTTAGCCAGAACTTCGTAACGTAATAAAACACAAACTTGAAAAATAATACACAAGCGTTCGACAGTATCGTTTAATCCGTCATTGACGGTAAGACGTTTACAATTTTTCCCATATTTTTGGCGATTTGATTTGAATTGTGTATTGAGTAGTTGTAAATATACTTATGGTTTCCTTTTTCCAACCAAGACCTTGCAAGCACTCTCGCTAAAAGTAAGACAATACGGCAAACCGCCTTAACCCGGTTACCCTCTTTCGTAACGTTAACTTGAACAGCAAATATCACCCATAAAAATACAATTAACAACAATAAATATATAATTCGAAAGTTTCACATATCACGAAAATATTTACAACTTTAAAATTTATTTAACAACAATTGGAAGAAAGTGTATAAAGTCGGGAGCATTAGCTAGTGTTCTCTTGCAACGCGGGGCTGGGGGGATGCTGGGGTGTTGGTACTCGAAGTCGTCTAGCCTCGTCTGCGTCTAGTGCTCGTTTCATTTCGTAGTATTTTTGTTTGAACGAGCTCAAGTCGCCATTAACTCTGTCCAGTTCGCGACGTAGGTCCGTCACTTGGTTCTCGCGCATTCCCAATTCTGCAAGAAGACACCTAAATATAAACGAAATATCTTCATGATGTCTATATCATTTGTAGTAGACAGAGATAGCGTGAAAATGGGGGTAGACATGAACACAATCCATAAACCCAATGTCTGCTAACTATTCGATTAAACATGAAAAATCTCGTAGGACAGGGGATCTACTTCAAGAGTAGTTTGATGAGAGTTTGGTTAGTTTCTGATTAATCTTATTTCGTAATATATATACGATAATTTGGAAATACAAAGAGGGCGTCCGCGAGTTTAAGGTTTGATTCGATTTGATGCCAGTGTTTGTTTACACTCGTAAATATACTTGTTTAGATGATGATATTAATTTATCCCTAATGGGATAGGCAAAAGACTTTAGTCCATACAGCCATGTCTTGAATAGGAGAATTTTGGTAGTTCTAAAGGCTGAAGCCATGTCTTCATTGTTTTTGATCGTAAAGCCGAACGCGTGCACGCGCGCTCCTCTCCTTTTTGACTCTATACTTGTTTTTTTTTTTTTATTGGTGATTATACTAAGTTTGTTTCCCAGCGTATTTGGCTGTGGGGTATTTTTACTTTTACATTAATTATTTATTTACTTATATGATTTACCTACTTTATATAAGACTAATTTCTAGTTTCCTTATTTCTACTTTTTACATTTCCTTATGTTTCTAATATTTCTACTACTTATTTCTATATTTATTGTCTTAGTTATCTATTTGTTTTTGTCTTTTTTGTATTTATAATTTTTTGTTTGATTTTCTTATTTTTATCTATTTATTAATTAGTTTTATTTCTATTATTTACTTTTATTACAATTTCTTTACAAAATCTTATAAATATTTCTTTTGTATTCTTATTGCTAATTAAATTACTAATATTATCTAAATTTATCCTTTCATTCATCTCGCTTTCACACTCAATCTATACTTGTTTAGACAACATTTGACGGACCGCAGAACCGCGGACAAAGGTAATCCGTAATCTACATACCCTGCTCAGTTACAGTCACGCTAGGATACAATTGTTTTCAATAGATGTGTTGTTATTTTTATTTCAATTTATGTCTTTAAAAAGATTTGTCATATAGGAACATACCGGCTATGAGGCATTTCATCTTTGTGGTGCGTTGAACAAGCGCACGCTGTGTCCTGTTGAGGGTTTGCTGAAATTTTATTTAAAATTAATTAAAGAACCGATCGCATATTAATATATTATACTAGTGGTCGCCCTAAAGTCAAAAATCTTTAACCCAGGAGGTGGAGCATTGTCATCACACATCTTCACAGCTCGTAAGTTATTGGACTATTTCATTCCACACAACCATAACCTACAAGTTATTATATACCTTATACTTACGTAGTGGTATGTATGGCTAATTACCTGTATCTCGGGGCTGGGCTGCAAGGCAAGCATATCCTTGACAGCGCCGTAAAGATTCTTCGTCTCTTTCAGTTCGCGGTCTTTCAGAACGATCATCTCGCTCTGCGCCAACACTTTCCTGTAAACAATAAAAATATTTACGTGTAAAGCAAAACCCACTTCCGATAAAATAAGTGACGCATCCGACATTAAACAAAAACAAACTTCAGTCATATTGTCTTTCTTGTTCATACCATTTAAGGTGTTCCCTGTCATATCGTCGGAACTAAAGGTCCTGTGCCGACAATATTAGTATGGAAACTTAACCAAAGCCTACATTTTTCAAAATCGATTTATAATTAACATACGAATTAAGAACGGCGTCCTTTTTTGAAGTCTGACAATAAAGTTTTTATTAGACAAATGTCCTCGCTTCACTTATAATATATCCAGCTGCGTCACGTGGTGTTACCCGCCATTAATTTTTTTTTCTAAATAAAAGCCTAAGATACTCCTTATTACATCAGAACTCAGGTCTTCGCGACCGCAATAACAGAAAAGCTGTAAAAGTCGATAGCAATCGACTAGCAGTGATAACATCATTAGATTATAGATATTACATCAGCTATGCCAGCGAAGGTCCCGTCAAAACCGGTTCAGTCTTTATAGAGATTAGCCGGAATAAACAGACAGACAAAAATTGTAAAAAATGTTATTTTGGTTTTATTTATTTATTAATTTATAAACTCTTTACTGTTTACACTTATTAACTAAAATTAAAAAAAAAGAATATATAATTAAAATACATAAACAATGGGCGGCCTTGTCGCTAAAAGCGATCTCTTCCAGGCAACCTTTGGATGGAGAGGAATAATAAAAGAAGCGGCGGAGTTTATAAAAGTAGATATACTTAAATACTGATAATAAATATTTACATACATACATATAATATAGGTATATATATATATTATGGAAAGACAAAACATGTGTAAAAGTATTACATACAATATATTTACATATATATCATAACAGTATAAATGATGTTAGGTGGACTTGTCTAAGTAAAACTTTTTAACTTTGATTTTAAAATATTTTATTGTCTGTGATTTTCTAATGGCCACAGGAAGAGAGTTCCACAGACGGACAGCGCGTACAGTAAATGAGTTGCTGTAAAAGTTGGTGTCATGCGGAGATATTTTTAGCATGAGATTCTCTGATGATCGCAAATTCAACGAATTCGAACCGTGAAGGAATTGAAAACGATCCTTCAGATAAGTTTTTTACTACAATGCATATAGTAAGAAGCGGTTATTTTATAAAAATAACCGCTTCTTACTACAAACAAACAAACACTTCAATTTAAATTATTTGTATATATGGAAATTTGACATTTGTATAGATACCATAAAGTATCTATACAAATGTCAAATTTAGGGCATGCGTATATCGGACCAAAGTCAAACGGTAACTTGTCAAACAAATGTGACAGTATAACAATGCAAGTTCTGGTCAGATTAGAACGTTCTAGTATATTATAGTAAAACTTTCCATAGCAAGGCTCAAGTGTTTGCGTGATAACAGATGCCAAGTGAGCTGATTAAAAATTGAATTCCTATGAATATAGAAAGAGCTGGAGGGATGAAGACTTATCTTTATTACAATGAACGAAATTCTATGAAACATTGATTGTCGTAATTTGTTTTATAATAGCTCGTCGCGTGCTCGCTCCGTGCGATTCAGCTGACATCTCGAGGACAATGCTGTTCGTTTTTACCGATTTCTAAAAACGTGGAGGTTCGCAATTCGTATTTTTTTTAATGTGTGTTACCTCATAACTTTAAACGATTTTGATGATTCCTTTTTTATAGGAAAGCTAATGCTTTCCATGTGGTCCCATTTGGTCCTATTCTGACAATGGCTTCAATGACAAAACAAGATACATGTAAGTCTTAAATTTCCATAAAGTATGTGCGCGATAAATGGACGAATAACTCAATATCACGCCAACCGATTTCAATAGTTATTTTTTTATTGGAAACGATGTACTTCTAGAGTACTTTGGTTAGGTTCTGCATAATTCTATTTCGTAATATTCCTATGACAATTCGGAAATACAAAGAGGGCATTCGCGCGTAATAGCGCCTTACGTTTTATTTGATTTGATTTTTTCATTTTCATTTGCTCGTAAATATACTTGTATTAATTCGTCCTTGTACATAGGACCTATCAATACACCTTATAGCATATACATATATCAATCTCTAATAGCAAAGAATTATTTTATCTTTACTTCTGCGTGAGTCGCAACTTGTGTGTGAGCGTCACGCTCTCAGGGTCGGTCCCCTGCAGCTTCCTCCATCTGTGCACGTTCAGAGGAGTCTCGAGCGCCTCCTCTAGAGCCCTCACGCGCAGTCTGGAGCGACCTAACTCTCGTTCCAGATTGAATACCTGTAAGGTGGTTAATAAGTGTATATTTTTCGACGAACCTATACAGATTAGCTGGAGAAGCTTCGCCGGATCGAGAGGTGGCATAGATATTGGTTCGCTTAGCCTGAAACTCTATTCTGTTGTTTAATAATTCTTGACTTTTTGTTATTATCCTACTATATATTTATATTGCTACTGTTAATCTACTTTGTTGTCCTGTCGTACAGGCTTTCCTAGAAGAGACCGTTCACGTTCAGTTTGGTGGTTTACTTCAGTTGATATATCTATCTAGAGCAATGATTATCAAACTTTTTTTACCGCCCTCTTTGAAAATCAATTATTTTTCAGCGCCCCCCATTATTTATAAATCTAAAACTCGGCATGGTATTTTTTTCCTAACGTTTAAATCTTCTTAAATTTCTGGTGCAATGTAATACAGGTAAAATTGCTAAATTTTTTTAACTATCATCGATCGTGTCCCTTTATCCGCAGAAACTTGTTGCAACTTGATTGCGTACAGTGTGCGGGCTATCCTACGAAATCTATGTTAAGTATTTTAAGTATAACATCATACAGCGTAGAAGTATAAACTAATTCGTTATTGTGCAGTAGGTGGGTTCTAATTTTAGTGAAATTTAAAATACCATATAAAGTAAATTAAATTACAAATTATATATCAACGCCCCCATTTTTTCTGGGCCACTTAACGCCCTTCTGGTTTGAGAAACTTTGAGAAAGACTGATTTAGAGCAGCAGCAGAATGCTTGATAGAATGTCATCATAAGGACAGTACCTCCAGTCTCAGGTCGGTCATGTTCTCGATGCCTTTGGACAGTAGATTCTTCTCCTTGCGCAGTCGGATGATCTCGAGGCGCAGGAGTCGTATGTCCTCCACGCGCTGCTCGTATTGACGTTCACCTGGTGCAACATTAGTGGTTATGAGAAGTGAATACTAGAACAGACCTTCAAATTAATCATACATTAACGATTATATTACATTCAACATTACATTAACGTAGGGTTTAATGTGTAAGCATTTATTAGTCTGTGGTGTAACTATTCATTAGTCTGGTGTAAGTATTCATTGGTCTGTGGTGTAACTATTCATTGGTCTGCGGTGTAAGCGTTCATTAGTCTGCGGTGTAAGCATTCATTAGTCTGGTGGTGTAAGCATTCATTAGTCTGCGGTGTAAGCATTCATTAGTCTGCGGTGTAAGTATTCATTGGTCTGTGGTGTAAGCATTCATTAGTCTGCGGTGTAAGCATTCATTAGTCTGTGGTGTAAGTATTCATTAGTCTGCGGTGTAAGCATTCATTGAGTCTGCGGTGTAAGTATTCATTAGTCTGTGGTGTAAGCATTCATTAGTCTGGTGTAAGCATTCATTAGTCTGCGGTGGCATTCATTAGTCTGCGGTGTAAGCATTCATTAGTCTGTGGTGTAAGTATTCATTAGTCTGCGGTAAGTATTCATTAGTCTGTGGTAAGTATTCATTAGTCTGCGGTGTAAGCATTCATTAGTCTGCGGTGTAAGTATTCATTAGTCTGTGGTGTAAGTATTCATTAGTCTGCGGTGTAAGCATTCATTAGTCTGCGGTGTAAGAGTATTCATTAGTCTGTGGTGTAAGTATTCATTAGTCTGCGGTGTAAGCATTCATTAGTCTGCGGTGTAAGTATTCATTAGTCTGTGGTGTAAGTATTCATTAGTCTGCGGTGTAAGCATTCGATTAGTCTGCGGTGTAAGTATTCATTAGTCTGCGGTGTAAGCGCATTCATTAGTCTGGTGTAAGCATTCACAGTCTGCGGTGTAAGAGTATTCATTAGTCTGCGGTGTAAGCATTCGATTAGTCTGTGGTGTAAATTATTCATTAGTCTGCGGTGTGTAAGCATTCATTAGTCTGTGGTGTGGCATTCATTAGTCTGCGGTGTGGCATTCATTAGTCTGCGGTGTAGCATTCATTAGTCTGTGGTGTAAGCATTCATTGGTCTGTGGTGTAACTATTCGTTAGTCTGCGGTGTAAGCGTTCATTAGTCTGTGGTGTAACTATTCATTAGTCTGCGGTGTAAATTATTCATTAGTCTGTGGTGTAAGAGTATTCATTAGTCTGTAGTGTAACTATTCATTAGTCTGCGGTGTAAGAGTATTCATTAGTCTGTGGTGTAAGTATTCATTAGTCTGCGGTGTAAGCATTCATTAGTCTGCGGTGTAAGCATTCATTAGTCTGCCGGTGTAAGCATTCATTAGTCTGCGTAAGCATTCATTATTAGTCTGTGGTGTGGCATTCATTAGTCTGTGTAAGCATTCACAGTCTGCGGTGTAGCATTCATTAGTCTGTGGTGTAAGTATTCATTAGTCTGTGGTGTAAGTATTCATTAGTTCAGGTGTAAGCATTCATTAGTCTGTGGTGTAAGCATTCATTAGTCTGCGGTGTAAGCATTCATTAGTCTGCAGTGTAAGCATTCATTAGTCTGTGGTGTAACTATTCATTAGTCTGCGGTGTAAGTATTCATTAGTCTGTGGTGTAACTATTCATTAGTCTGTGTAAGCATTCACAGTCTGCGGTGTAAGTATTCATTAGTCTGTGGTGTAAGTATTCATTAGTCTGTGTAAGTATTCATTATTCAGGTGTAAGCATTCGGTAGTCTGTGGTGTAACTATTCATTAGTCTGCGGTGTAAGTATTCATTAGTCTGCGGTATGGCATTCATTAGTCTGCGGTGTAAGCATTCATTAGTCTGCGGTGTAAGCATTCATTAGTCTGTGGTGTAACTATTCATTAGTCTGCGGTGTAACTATTCATTAGTCTGCGGTGTAAGTATTCATTAGTCTGCGGTGTAAGCATTCATTAGTCTGCGGTGTAAGCATTCATTAGTCTGCGGTGTGGCATTCATTAGTCTGTGGTGTAAGCATTCATTGTTAGTCTGTGGTGTAACTATTCATTAGTCTGCGGTGTAAGTATTCGTTAGTCTGTGGTGTAACTATTCGTTAGTCTGCGGTGTAAGTATTCATTGGTCTGTGGTGTAACTATTCATTAGTCTGCGGTGTAAGTATTCATTAGTCTGTGGTGTAAGTATTCATTGGTCTGCGGTGTAAGTATCTATTAGTCTGTGGTAAGCATTCATTAGTCTGCGGTGTAAGCGTTCATTAGTCTGCGATTGTAAGCATTCATTAGTCTGTGGTGTAAGCATTCATTAGTCTGTGGTGTAAGCATTCATTAGTCTGTGAATTGTAAGCATTCATTAGTCTGTAAGCATTCATTAGTCTGTGGTGTAAGTATTCATTAGTCTGCGGTGTAGCATTCATTAGTCTGTGGTGTAGCATTCATTAGTCTGCGGTGTAAGCGTTCATTGGTCTGCGGTGTAAGCATTCATTAGTCTGTGGTGTAACTATTCATTGGTCTGCGGTGTAGAGTATTCATTAGTCTGTGAATTGTAACTATTCATTAGTCTGCAGTGTAAGTATTCATTAGTCTGTGGTGTAAGTATTCATTAGTCTGCGGTGTGTAAGCATTCATTAGTCTGTGGTGTAACTATTCATTAGTCTGCGGTGTGGCATTCATTAGTCTGCGGTGTAAGCATTCGGTAGTCTGCGGTGTAAGGTATTCATTAGTCTGCCGGTGTAAGCATTCATTAGTCTGTGGTGTAACTATTCATTAGTCTGCGGTGTAACTATTCATTAGTCTGCGGTGTAAATTATTCATTAGTCTGCGGTGTAAGCATTCATTAGTCTGCGGTGTAAGCATTCATTAGTCTGCAGTGTAAGCATTCGATTAGTCTGCGGTGTAAGCATTCATTAGTCTGTGGTGTAAGCATTCATTAGTCTGCGGTGTAAGTATTCATTAGTCTGTGAATTGTAAGCATTCATTGTTAGTCTGCGGTGTAGCATTCATTAGTCTGCGGTGTAAGTATTCATTAGTCTGTAAGCATTCATTAGTCTGCGGTGTAAGCATTCATTAGTCTGCGGTGTAAGTATTCATTAGTCTGCGGTGTAAGCATTCATTAGTCTGCGGTGTAAATTATTCATTAGTCTGCGGTGTAAGCATTCATTAGTCTGCGGTGTAAGCATTCATTAGTCTGCGGTGTAGCATTCATTAGTCTGTGGTGTAACTATTCATTGGTCTGCGGTGTAAGTATTCATTGAGTCTGCGGTGTAGAGGTATTCATTAGTCTGCGGTGTAAGCATTCATTAGTCTGCGGTGTAAGCATTCATTAGTCTGTGGTGTAAGCATTCATTAGTCTGCGGTGTAAGCATTCATTAGTCTGCGGTAAGCATTCATTAGTCTGCGGTGTAAGCATTCATTAGTCTGCGGTGTAAGCATTCGTGGTCTGCGGTGTAAGCATTCATTAGTCTGCGGTGTAAGCATTCATTAGTCTGCGGTGTAAGTATTCATTAGTCTGTGGTGTAAGCATTCATTAGTCTGTGGTGTAAGCATTCATTAGTCTGCGGTGTAAGTATTCATTAGTCTGCGGTGTAAGCATTCATTAGTCTGCGGTGTAAGCATTCATTAGTCTGTGGTGTAACTATTCATTAGTCTGTGGTGTAAGCGTTCATTAGTCTGCGGTGTAAGTATTCATTAGTCTGTGGTGTAAGCATTCATTAGTCTGTGGTGTAAGTATTCGTTAGTCTGCGGTGTAAGTATTCATTAGTCTGCGGTGTAGCATTCATTAGTCTGGTGTAAGCATTCATTATTAGTCTGCGGTGTAAGCATCTATTAGTCTGCGGTGTAAGTATTCATTAGTCTGTGTGTAAGCATTCATTAGTCTGTGGTGTAAGTATTCATTAGTCTGCGTAAGCATTCATTAGTCTGCGGTGGCATTCATTAGTCTGTGGTGTAACTATTCATTAGTCTGTGGTGGGCATTCATTAGTCCTGTGGTGTAAGCATTCGGTAGTCTGCGGTGTAAGCATTCATTAGTTCAGGTGTAAGCATTCCATTAGTCTGTGTGGTGTAAGCATCTATTAGTCTGCGGTGTAAGCATTCATTAGTCCTGTGGTGTAAGCATTCCATTAGTCTGTGGTGGCATTCATTAGTCTGCGTAAGCATTCATTAGTCTGCGTAAGCATTCATTAGTCCTGTGGTGTAAGCATTCGTTAGTCTGCGGTGTAAGCGTTCATTAGTCTGTGGTGGGCATTCATTAGTCTGGTGTAAGCATTCATTAGTCTGCGGTGTAAGTATTCATTAGTCTGTAAGCATTCATTGTCTGCGGTGTAAGCATTCATTAGTCTGCGGTGTAAGCGTTCATTAGTCTGTAAGCATTCATTAGTCTGCGGTGTAGTATTCATTAGTCTGCGGTAAGCATTCATTAGTCTGCGGTGTAAGCATTCATTAGTCTGCGGTGTAAGCATTCACAGTCTGCGGTGTAAGCATTCATTAGTCTGCGGTGTAAGTATTCATTAGTCTGCGGTGTAAGCATCTATTAGTCTGTGGTGTGGCATTCATTAGTCTGTGAATTGTAAGCATTCATTGTCTGTGGTGTAAGCATTCATTAGTCTGTAGGTGTAAGCATTCATTAGTCTGTGGTGTAAGCATTCATTAGTCTGTGTAAGCATTCACAGTCTGCGGTGTAAGCATTCATTAGTCTGGTGTAAGCATTCACAGTCTGCGGTGTAAGTATTCATTGGTCTGTGGTGTAGCATTCATTAGTCTGTGTGTAAGCATTCATTAGTCTGTGGTGTAAGCATTCATTAGTCTGTGGTGTAAGCATTCATTAGTCTGTGGTGTAGCATTCATTAGTCTGTGTAAGCATTCATTAGTCTGCGGTGTAACTATTCATTAGTCTGGTGTAAGCATTCATTAGTCTGTGGTGTAAGCATTAATTAGTCTGTGGTGTAAGCATTCATTAGTCTGTGGTGTAAGCATTCATTAGTCTGTGGTGTAAGCATTCATTATCTGCGGTGTAAGTATTCATTAGTCTGTGTGTAAGCATTCATTAGTCTGTGGTGTAAGCATTCATTAGTCTGTGGTGTAAGCATTCATTAGTCTGTGGTGTAAGTATTCATTAGTTCAGGTGTAAGTATTCATTAGTCTGTGGTGTAAGCATTCATTAGTCTGTGGTGTAAGCATTCATTAGTCTGTGGTGTAAGCATTCATTAGTCTGTGATGTAAGCATTGTTTAGTCTGTGATTTTTTATTGATTACTCGATCGTGAACATTCATCGTGAGAAGATCTGATTTGTTACCTAGACATTACTATTATCATCAAATATTAAACCCAATTTTTATTTCCGGAATCCTGCATCTGGAGTGCCTCTAAATATATATATACTGCTGCAAATAGGCCTTCTAAAATTCCTTCCAACATATATAAAGCTCCGCTTTCAGCATCCATTTCGGCTATGCTTTCGTTTGTAGATTCGAATCCATCATCCGACTATAGACGTGAATCATCTCCTAGCACAAGCTTAAGAAGTAATATTTATAAAAAAAATTTACATTAAAAAAAACAATCAATAAACATACCTCTATACGTTTTTATGAGTTCTCTGGTATATCTCCAAATAAAAAACAATGGATGGACAAATGGATTCATAAACGACGACGCTTAAAGTGCACAAATATTTAAAATTTAGTAATCGGTTAAAAGAAACATTTAATTTTGATGATTCTCTCTTTTGGTTTGTTAACATCACATGCGGTATAAAAACCTATTTTAATTTTGCCTTACATCCTCGAAGACTTTGAGGGTCACATATTGCGTAATCCTCTAAGAAAATGTGTATCTCACCTCGCTGCAAGGTGACCTCTAAGATCCTTATCTTCTCGTACAGCAGAGATATCTCGTCATTCCGTCTCACCAGCTGCGCGCCCACCACGTCCCGCTCGTTCATCATACCCTCGAGATCCTTTGACAGCTTCGCGCGGGCTGCGTCGCTTTCCTAAGAGAAATGTACAACATCTTAATGGCCGATTAGAAACGTTTATTTGAAGCTTCATTTAAACGAAAAAAAACAGTGATTATGTGATTTCATCTACTGTAAGTAATACAGACGCGCACACTCACTCATCCTTGAATTCCCTTCGTTGTAATTAATGCAAGGGCCATTAGAAAGATGCGGATGCAGTGTAAAAATCATACACAATAAATTTACAGCATTTATATATAAAATATATGTGTCCCACTGCTGGGCACAGGACTTCTCTGTAAAGAGAGTATAAGTGCATAGTCCGCCACGCACACCTTTTTTTTTTTGTTCACGCGGGGGAATCTTTTTTAGACCATCCTCCGGGACCCCGGGTGGGCCCGGAGGGATGTGTGGGACTCGGCCTGGGCAGCCCCTACCCACTAAACCTTCCGCGAATGCCATCAGCCGTTATGAGCGGGGTGCCCCGGATCTGTCAGCGATAGGACACCCCAACGACCGGCCGGTCCCGGCAAAGACCGGGCTTCATCCTCAAAGGAGACTTCTCCGGCACTCAGAGAAGTCCCGACGACGCCGAAGCATGCTGGGGCCAGGTACCCATCCTGGCCCCGCTTCGGATTACGGGGGCGGCAAGTCTCGGGGGCAACTTCGCCTGCTGAGGGGGGGAACCTCTGCGCTCCCCTCCTTGATCCGCTCGTCAGCCTCCTTCTGGGACATGTCCGTCTCACAGAAGGAGGCACACCTAATGCGGACTGGCATACTTTACATGCTTTAGAAAATTTAAGTTTATGTGGTAACAGCACATAAAATTGCAACAACAAATTTATTGGTGCCGGCACCGGGGATCGAACTCGGGCTACTATGCAACTTGAGCCAACCACCCGGAATCTGACCTATCAAGGTTATCCATAAACAAAGTAACTTAAACAAAATACATACCAATATTAGTCCGAAATACTATTGCTATACAAGAAACCATTTTACAAGGGAAGTAAATTTTATACGTAAGATTTATTATTAGATTCAATAATCAAAAGGATACAACTTGCCCTCCCCAGTGGAAAATCCAGAGGAAGACCCAAGACAAGATGGTAGAGCGTAGTGGCGAGAGACACGAGAGAGTGTAAGATTTCCCAAGACCCTGATTTCCCTATATATTTAACTACAACTTTTATATACAAAGGATGGTCTCAGTTATTGATTCATTGTAATATTTTTAAGAAATCAGCAAATTATCACATTCTTTGATTACTTAATTGCTATGATGTTTAACGCACGTGTATTATCCTGTTAAGCCGCGCCTCCTCCTGTCTCAGAGCCATTATATCGGCCTTGGCTTCGGACAGCTTCACAGCGCCGGCCTGCACCTCCGCGCGTAACTGCTCGTTCTTCTTGTTACACTTGGCCAGGGTGCCCTCGCACGTCTTCAGGCCCGTCTCCTTGCCGCTTATGTCTTCCTTCAGCTGCTCTATCTGATATGCTAGCATCTGTTAACAACACACGAACATATACACAACTACAGTCATGAACGCAATACAACTCACACACGCGCCTGTATATATAATGTCACGGCAATGGGGTATGTTTTATGTATTTGGTAATGTGTGAATGATAATGTATATAACTGTAACAAATATTAGACATTTTTCTACATTTGTGCTCGTTGTCATTACGTAGTCTCAGATTATCATAAACCTACTATATCTCAAAAGCATTCTTCCGTACAATTATTGGGACTTCCGTTGTACACGAGTATCTTTGGAACCCGACCATTGGACATAGGGTCTGTCACTAAAATGATGTTCGTCAAAAAAAATCGGAAATTTTAATATAATTATATATGGATATATGAGGCCCATATTAATATATTGGACCTTATTGAAACTAAACCCCTTTAAAAAAAAAATCAAATCCTGTTCATGAATAACAGCGCTATGAGTCGGACGCGGAGCACGGACAACAAGAAATATAAATGAATAGACATTTTTTGAATTCGGTTAATAACAAAAGAAACTGTAACTACGTTAGAATTTTTTGACGATTTACACAGATCGGCCAGAGAAGCTGGCCTTGACTGCTTCACCGGGTTGAGAGGCGGCCTAGCTCTTAGGTCGCTTAGCCTGAACCTCTATCGCTAGTAATTGGACACAAGAGTTTCTCCGGTGAGGGGTAACCTCGGCTTGAATGGTTACTATTAATATAATAACCGTCAAGCGCTAACCGCTTAAGCAATCCGATCTGAGGGCGCCCGAAAAGGTCGAACTACGACTCGATCGGTTGCTATTTCACGGATAATCGATGTGAGAGGATTAGAAATTGTGTAATAAGGGAAGATTGTATATTGATAGAGTATGCTGTGATTACGAATCTCATTTAAAAATACAAATGCAACGCAGCAAAGTTTCAGCTTTAAAATTAAGTAAGCGTGAACATTTTGAAGAACAATTGTCAATAACAAAGGTTTATAGCGTATTGTAACTGTGAACACAATGAACAATCGGACAGTGCTTAAGCATGTTTATTGGTGATACAAATTAAAAGTAAATTTACAAAATCAAGATTAATTCTTGATTGTAATTAAAAAAAAAAAAACTTGTACACATCTCAAATTCAATCTAAATTTGGTAACGATAGAATGATAATTGATATGATTGTAATTGATGTGATTCATGATGAATGTCACTGTTAAATAGCAGACACGTGGTCCTTATACGAGTATATTAGTAACCCTAAGGTCGTATGCCAACAAAATTAATATGGAACTTCATTGAACAAAACCTCTTTTAAACAAAAATAATAATAATACGGCACTATGAATGCACAAACATACAAATAAATATTCAGAATTTATTCATATATTAAGTGCCTCCTAGTCTTTTAAAAGAGTCCGATTAAATTAAATCACCGTAAATATTGAAAACTGCATTTATCCTTTTATTGTTTTTCAATATCTTTATAGTCAATGACTAATATATGTAAGTTTCCTCGAGCTCCACATCGCACGCAACATATTTTATCATATTATTGACAGATCTTAGCAAAACATCAAAAGTTTTAGAGGTAACTGACTTTGTTTCAGAGGATCACTTGTAAAGGGCTTTTCCTCCAGCGTAACACACTTGTTCTAATACATAAGTATATTTTACAGATTATAATATTTATTTAGGCATTAAAACTAAATTAACATTTATAGGACTAACTGTTGCTAACATATAATACATCAAAACAAACACTCACACGCATTACCCATGAGCGGAAGGCAGAGATCACCTCTTTGGCTTATTTCGCATCATGTCTGCGGACAGTTAATTGTCATGTCCTTCTAGGCCGCCCTCTACCGACCCCACAACTCAATTCCGCGTTATAAATTTTCTGTGTCATTCTTTTCGCCTTCATTCACTCTATATGTCCGAACCAAGGGAACTACCGAAGCATACCTTTGTACTATACCTTTATTTAAGTGTCTCTTAACATAAATACATGAAGTCCTGAACCAGTAACTAAAAAGAATAACTTATATAATTAAATAATCTATATAAATAAATAAAATTGGAGTGTCTGTTAGTAATGTTAAAATACTTTTTACTACATGCATACGAAAGTATATACGGTACATGTTCCAAAATAACTTTTTTTTACAATTTTAGTCTAATCTCTGGAACGGCTGGACCATTTTTGACGGGACTTTCATTGGCATATAGCTGATGTAATAAGGACTAATTTAGGCAGTAGGGTATTTAGGTAATTAGGTGGCTTTATTTTAGAAATTACATTTAATATAAATAAACAGTATTAAACATTTAAATGTGTAGGTGTTGCAGGTTCTGTGCGTATCTGTTTGTACGTGTCACAATGTTGTATATTATATTCTACTCACAAACACACTCTTCCCTAATTTTAACAATACCTTCAGTTTCTGCTTCAGATCCTGTATCTCGTCCACAGCCTCCGTGTAGTTCTTGTGCAGCATGTTTCTCTCCGTGCGGGTCGCGTCCAGCGCCACGGACAGTTTGCGGCTCTTTATAGCTTCCTCGCGGATCAACTTGTTTAGGTCCAAGATGTCAGCGGTGCGGAGGCGAACCTCCTCTGGGAAACATAGCATCTTGCAATAACCGGTGTCGACAGGGCCGGATTTAAAGAGAGGCTTTGAGACCTTTTTTTAAATTACATTTATATTTGTTAGTTAAATGTTGAAAAAATCTATTACTTGGTTTTATAATTTTTTTAAATAAAAAAATTTATAATTTTATTTCGAAAATAATATGCGGCCAAAGAGATTACAACAAGGAAAATTCATTTTACAGGTTTTAAATACAAAATCGCTCGTAACCTGTTGTGTAAATTCGTGTCAATTTAAAATAAACGTTAAACCGTGATATCTTTTTCTTAGATTGCTAAAAATTTTTTTTCACAAATAATACTAATATTTTTTTTAACCAATTCCATTAAACACAAGCTTCAGTTTAATTGGATGTGTACAGGTCAATAGTCAAATGGTAGATTCGAACCTACTATCTAATGTCTGGCAGACCGTACCATAAAGCATTAGGCCATTGAAATAGAAATTGAAAAAACATTTATTCGGCACAAGAACACAGAAACAACAGGTAAAACAAGACAAAAAACAACATAAACAAAAGTAAACAGAAACAACACATGTAGCACAGCGCTGGTTTTCAGCCAAAAAACCTGTGTAGGCGGGCACGATTCGGTTGTGTATTAATATGGTGTACATTACATAAACTTTCATATATAATATTCATAAATGTATATATTATAAAAAGCAGCTATAGATATATATATCTTTCTATACATATATATAAACAAGTTACATAATAAATAACATAAATATATTGTTATATAAACGATTTGTCGTAGTAGGATGTCGGCCTGGTTACGTTGAGACTCAGTTAAGAAGCATTTCAATTTATTTTTAAATATAGGTAATGTTTTAGACGTCCTAATAGGTCCCCCGCCTATTATGTCGTCTATGTGTTATTCCAACATTTTGACACCGCATATCGAAAACTACCACGGAATGCAGTAGACTTGTGGGTTTGTATACTTAACTGGTGCGAGCGCTGCCGGTTGTTATAGCGGCTTGTCTCCGAAACCATAGTGAGGTTTTTGCACAAATAAGGCCTTTCAAAGTTAACAACACCAAACAGGAGGTTTTGTGTTGTTTCAATATTAGAACATCCCGTTAGTTCTAAATGCTGTGTATAGTTTTGTCTTGTACCTGAGATCTCGTCGATTTTATCATTAAGCGCTATCGTTTCTTCCAACATTCTGCGAACATAAAAGTTATTTATTTATTTGGTTCTAAAATAAGTTACTCCTTATAACATCACCTATCTGCTAGTGAAAGTTCCGTCAAAATCGGTGCAGCTTTCCAGAGATTAGCCGGAACGATCAAACAGACCAAAAATGTAACTAGTATATTTAAGAGTAAAAACAAAAACCCACTTCAAATCTGTGTGGTTTCAACCCACCACCCCCCGTGGCCCAACCGTCCGTCGTTATATGGGTTGAAATACGGCGGGAAAAATGGGTGAGCACACGTAGTCTGTGTGTCTGTGTCTTTGGGGCTTCACGACACAGCGCAAGAGTGCCTTGCTCGACGTGCCAGGCGGGTCCTTCCTGGCACAAGGCATGGAGTGTGCGAATTCCCTGAACGAGAGGAAGATGTCGAGTAGTTCAGATCTGTGTGAAAGTGATGGAATCATGTTACCTGTCTTTGTCCTTCTCCATCTGTCGTATGAAGAGCCTCTGTTTGTTCATCTGGCCGCCGCAGATCTCTAGCTCATGTTCCAGCTGTTTGCGTCTCTGCTCCTGGAGGTTCAGCATTTGTAGATTTTCCAAAGCCTCGTCTGTCGGGAGAAACATATCAAAGTTATAAGCAAATACTGGCAATCGATTGGAGTTACTTCGGCCACTTCTTTGTTCTCGTACATAAGTACACGCACCCATTTTTTTAATTAGAAAAGGGAGGGGGGGGGCTTATCTAAGACATTCCGCCCCCAAAGGTCTACTCAAGTGATTTATCAAAGAACAACTCACTCTGTATCTTCTGAATATTCTTGTTCAATATATCCTTCTCTCGGTTGAGATTCTCAATCTCCCTCCGTTCTGCCTCAGCGTGCTTGTTGCCGAGCATGATCTCTCTCTCCATTACGGACACTTGCTGGCGAAGCCGTTCCCTGGCAATTATAGCTCAAATCTAAACTCCATTAGGGCATTTAATCATATACAAACACTAGGGTCTATTGATAACACATCTAATACAAACGTAACATGGGTATTATAGATCTGTAAACGTATTTGAAAATAAATTATAACACCTGATGTTAAAGTTACAAAAAGATAATATCCCCGCGATATCGATAGCTTGTTGTTTCCAATATTTTCAATTTTTCATTAAATAATTTAAACTTTATACGTTTAATTATCATATTATTTATTTTAGTTTATTTTTGACTTAATAATATATTTATTTATGAATTTTTTCATCTATTATTTTATTGTATAAAATATATTTTAATCTCATAACTGTTTTATTCATGTATCATATTTATTATACTCTTATTGTCTGTATAAATTCCATATAAAAGTAGTATTGCGCGCGCACGTCTTTAGGTCTTTAGGTAGTCCCGGGCACCGCTGAAAATCAGCGCTGTCGCATCCTTGCGACAGCATATGCTGAGACGGTGTCCGATATTGGCATCATATGTTTTGTATTATTTGTCCGTGTAACTTTAACTGTGTTTTGTCTATTTTTCATTCTTTTTTAATGTGTGTTAAATTCTGTCTGTGATGTGTTTTTGTATTGTGATGCCAATAAATAAATGTCTATGTCTATTTCATACTTTTCAACTGACTTCAAAATAGGAAGAGTTCTCTAACGCGACAAATGAACGAATAACTCAATACCACCCCAACCGATTTTGATGATTCATTTTTATTGGAATTGGGAGTTTTATGAGAATTTCGCATTAATTTTATTTCGTAATATTCCTACGACAAAACGAAATAACAACGGCATCCGTAATATAATAGCGTTTAACGCTTGATTTGAAGTCGGTTTTTGTTTTTGCTCGTAATTAAAATTGTAAAGCATGTACTTTACCATGATCCTACCGGAAATTATTGAAACCCCAGTTCAATCCCCGGTGCCGACACTAATGGTTCCATTTGGAATGAATGAATGTTCTTTATTGGGCAACAATACAAAACTAAAATACATCACAGAAATAGTAACTATCAATTTTCACATTGGACAAGGTTAATGCATGCGCAATGGGCGGTCTTGTCGCTAAGAGCGATCTCTTCCAGACAACCTTTGTATGGACAGAAACTTTCGTCTAAAAATATTTTAGTGGGTCTGTATTATGTGGTTTGCATTTGGTTGCAATTTTAAGTGCTGATTAACCACGCGTTTTGCCGTCAAGGAAATCTACAGTTGTTACAATATTTTCTACGGCCAATTCGCATTATGGCCGCGAAGTCTACGCAACATCTCTTTACATAACGTGTTCCCAACAGTGGGACATATATTTTCTTGAGCCTTAAGAATGTAAGTGGCTCAAAAAAATAAGCTACGATGAATAGAACTTCCTTTGGATAGATTTCGAAGCTCAGCACTATTAAACAATAGAATTTCTTCTACTTATGATGAATGTAGTTCCATCTTTACCTTTCAGCATCAATAGATGCCTTGCTTTGCTCCAGGAGTTGGAACTTCTTCATTTGCTGGACCTGTTGTTTGTGGAGCTTGGTAATCTCGTTCCGCTGTCTGTTATTGTCGTCAGTCATGTTCTAAAATGATTATTTTCAATTAATTTCTTTCTCCTTCCTCCTTCTTATAATACCTGCCAATTAATAATCAAGCTTTCCCAGAATTTCACCTATTGTTAACGGTAGTTATCAATTTGAATAAATAGATAGTATTCTGATAAAAGCTCGAAACATCGAATCATGGCTACGTAGCCTCTCTAGGGCTCTTGCGCCGTGTTGCGTCCAATCTCTCAAATCCGGGGAAACTGTTCTCTGGTCAATTAGCATAGGTTCGTCACAAAAAAGACCTATCGAGGAAGTACCAAGACCTAGCAGAATACTGGGATGAAGTATCTATGTTTGTACGTTCAACTTAGAAGTGCATTACACTTTGTTTTATCGTGGGGACATGCCTTCGCATACACACACACCATTGCGCGGACGATGACGTGTCCGACTCGCACCTACTAAACCACCACGGCGGTCGCCATCAGCGCTACCGAGGGGTCGTGAGTGCGCGAGAGTTTTGGTAGCGGTATTAACGCCACCGAGACAGACTAACCCAGCGAAGAGTTATGGCGCAACCACGACTGCATATGACGAATGACGGTGCCACTCCGTGTCGTGGTCCATCGGGACGCATTAACGTTAGGAGTTACAACTCCGAATCTTTATTTAGGGAGAACTTACAGTTCCGTCATGAGTGCACAGATATTGAAACGAAAAACAGAATTGAGAACTTATCCTTTTATTGAAGGTTACAAAAGGGTGCTGTAAAGTTGATGAAGACTTCAATATATAGTACATTTCGTGGTATGTTTAAGTGTATCTACCGTCGGTTACCTTTAACTCCTTGGTAGTGGAATTCAACGTTTGCTGGGCCTTGTCGAACTTGGTATTGGTCGCGTCCAGTTGATCCCTCAACGCCAGGGACTTGGCGATAGCCTCCTCTTGCTCACGCTGCGCTGTCTCCAGCTTGCTGCCCATGTTGGCCAGCTGCCTTTCTCTGCGCTCGATGCCTTTCTCCGCTTTGTTAAGCTGTTAATACGATCATTTATTTATTGAAGTAAAGCTTCTTTACGCACGCTTGACTCGGGGTGGTGGTTGGTGAATGTGTTACTTAAAATGTGATTGAACAAGGTTGAGCGGGAGATAAGTGAAAATAGTAAGAGAGTGAGAGATTTACGTTTTGTATTTTTTTGTTCACTCGGGGAATCTTTTTATAGACAATCCTTCGGTACCCTGGGTGGGCCCGGAGGGATGTGTGGGACTCGGCCTGGGCAGCCCCTACCCACTAAACCTTCCGCGAATGCCATCAGCCGTTATGAGCGGGTGCCCCAGATCTGTCCGGCACTCAGAGAAGTCCCGACGACGCCGAAGCATGCTGGGGCCATCATGCATGGTACCCATCCTGGCCCCGCTTCGGATTACGGGGGCGGCAAGAGGAGGCGTTCGTAACGCCTCCTGCGCACCGATAGGTCGCCTGCTATGTTTTGTATATTACTTTAGGGGCAAGTGAGGTGCGAGCACACATTTTCTTTCTCTCTTTCATAGCCAGTAACGTATTATGTTTCGTACATCTAAATATATATACAGGTAAATAACAAAATTATTTATCTTCATAAGATGTGGATTCTAAATATTTTAGCACCGGCGGGACCCTTGCTAGCTATAGAGGTTCAGGCTAAGCGACCTAAGAGCTATGTCACCTCTCAATCCGGTGAAGCAGTCAAGGCCAGCTTCCCGCCAACCGTTCGTCACAAAAAAAATAGTAACCAACATGCGCTATGGGCCACCGAAATTATTGCTTTATTGGTTTTAAAAAGGCTATAATTTTGTTTTTCTCCTAGCTGCATCCGTTAATTTACAAAGCAAAAGTAGACTGGTGCCTTGTGCTAAGGAGTCCGACAATTATTTTGTGTCAAATAAAGATTATATATATATATAAATATCATAATTAATTAAACAAGAATGAAGCTGTTACCTTATCCTGGAGGATGGCCATGGCGTTACCTCTGTGCTCTAACTCGGACTTCAGAGAGTCCGATTCCGTCTTCAGGAAGTCAACTAGCCTATTCTGCCGGACTGCATTATTGTCTGCTTCCTAAAACAAGAATTGAGAACAAAAACCGTCATCAAATAACGATACAAACAAAAGTAAAAAAATCAACGTGACTAAAATAGCAAACGACTTACCGTTAGAGTGGGATTGAATGCTTCAACGTTCGGATGCTCTCTTTTATAAACCGACTTCAAAAAAGAAGGAGGTTCGCAATTCGATTGTTTTGTTTTATTTCTTTATTTTAAAATAAAGAAATAAAACAAATCT
This sequence comes from Meandrusa payeni, assembly GCA_029286785.1. Classification (NCBI taxonomy): domain Eukaryota; kingdom Metazoa; phylum Arthropoda; class Insecta; order Lepidoptera; family Papilionidae; genus Meandrusa; species Meandrusa payeni. Next base: position 2,291,187 of record JAGSMX010000023.1, read on the forward strand.
TTGTTGTTTACACTTATGAAATAAAATTTAAAAAAAAAGAAAAAATATATATAATTAAAATACAGAAACAATGGGCGGCCTTATCGCTAAAAGCGATCTCTTCCAGGCAATCTTTGGATGGAGATGAATGAAAAAAAGAAGCGGCGGGAGTTTAAAAAAATAGATATACAGAGTAGTAGTAAGTAGATATACTTAAATACTGATTATAAATATTTACATACAAACATACATACATATATATAATATAGGTATATATATATATATATATTATGAAAAGACAAAACGTGTGTAAAAAGTATTACATATATATCATAACAGTATTAATGATGTTAAGTGGACTTGTCTAAGTAAAACTTTTTAACTTTGATTTTAAAAGTACTTATTTTGTTTGTTTGTTACTTAAGAACTCTCGACTGGGTGAACCGATTTTGATGATTTATTTTTTATTTAGAAGCTATAGCTTCCCGTGTGGTTCAGTTCTGACAACGGTATCCATGAGAAAACCACAAAAGTCTTAAATTTGCATTAAGTATGCGCGCGACAAATGGACGAATAACTCAATTCCACGCTAAGCGATTGCAATGATTAATTTTTATTGGAAAGGATACTTCAGGGGTAGTTTGTTGCGCTGCTGGACAGGGCGTCTTCGGAGAGAGAGAGAGATCCTTTGTCGTACGCACGTAGCCTTGCACTGCACCTCCACCCCGGGACGTGCTCTCCTTGAGCACAGTGCAGAGGGGCTCCGGTGCGTTCCACTGGAGATCCCGGAGCCCTTCGTCATGCACCGGGGAGGTTTTAGTGGGTGAAAACCCCACATAACCGCCGCCTTCCCCCCAGAAGGCGGGGTATCTTTTTGAAGATTTCCTCCCCGTTAACAAAAAAAAAGAGGTAGTTTGTTGAGAGTTTGGTTAAGTTCTGATTCATTCTATTTCGTTATGTTCCTAGGATAATTCGGTAAGACAAAGAGGGAGATATGAATACACAGAAATACGTGCGAGGCGTTTAACATTTAATTTGATTTGAAGTCGGTTATTGTTTTTATTAGTAAATATATTTGTAATATTTAACATTTGTTTATATATAAAAGACCGTTATACATTTGAAGTTAAAGTTAAACCCTTTATATATGTCACACTGCTGGGCGCAGGCCTTCTCTGTAAAGACAGTATAAGGGCATAGTCCGCCACGCACATCTAGTGGCAGATTTCACATGTCTTAGAAAGAAAATTTCTTAGATTCCTCACGATGTTTCCGCCGAGCACATGGTAAATAATAATGTACATATATTAAGTATATATGTACATTACATGAGATAAAATTTGCTATTGGACAGGGTTAAAAAGCTAGGGTTAAGAAGGAGAAATAACAAATGAGAGCTGAACAGACCTTAAATGTTAAGTGGCTGATTTAAAACAGCTTTAATCTAATGGACATAATAGAATGCAAATAATCATGTAGTATCCAGTACGTGCATTATATTTATTGGAACTTTATGTAAAGTATCAGAGTACTCGTAAACACTAAGTACAGCCTCGGGGGGTAATTAAATATCCAGGCGCAAATTATTGTAATTAACGTTAATGCAACATAACTATGGACACATATGACTTCCGCTTTGACTTCGTCTTTTAGAATGACAAATCTATAGTAGCAATTTATTTATTTTTTTTACACAGATTGGCCAGAGAAACTGGATTGACAGCTTCACCGGATTGAGAGGAGGCATAGCTCTTAGGTCGCTTAGCCTGAACCTCTATCGCTAGTAACTCGACATAAGGGCTTGAACGGTTACTATGTTACGCGTAAGCATTCCGATCCGAGGGCGCCCGAGAGGGCCGAACCACGACTCGGTCGGTTGCTATTTCACGGATAATCTAAGGGACATTAAAAAACTTTAACTTGAACTTTGAGTGCCACTTCGGGAAGCGTTGGTGCTGAGAGAAGAAGTGGCCGAAGAAACTCCAGCAACGCTCCTAACATGTAAGGAGTGTGGTAATTTTAATTAAGCTAACTATAAGTGTACTTTACTAGGATGTGTTTCATTATGGAAAAAAAAAATTAATTAAGATGCGTATTTCAATTTCAATATCCGTGAGAGGTAATTTATTCACGATAGACATAAAATATTTCTTTCTTTCTTTCCCTAAGGAACGCAGTATCTTACGACAAGCTTGAAGGAGATAGGAGTTTTGCTGCGCGACCGAACTGAAAAAAATGTGTTACAAAAACCGTAAGAAAAATAAATAACGGAAGTGCTATAGTCGCACGGCGGCCGATAGCGTGACTATTAAGCATGTAGTCCAGCTCTCTGATCACAGATGGCGTTTTATCGAATTACTAATAAATATTAATTATTTTTATTTTTATACTGTCGAGAAAATAAAAGTGGCTTTTATTTTACTTAATGATAAAAAATAAATAAAATAAAATAAAGTCGCGGGCACAGTTATTAAGCAATATAACTGAAATGAGAACCTACTTTTTTGTAGATTGGTGACAGCGGAAATGTCTAAGTTTCTCACCTCGAGCTGTTCTTCCAGTTTAGCAATGGTCTCGTCTGCTTCTGTGTTCTTTAGTTCCAAATCTTCAATGTAGCTCAGAGCATTGTTCAGTCGCAGCTTCACACCGTCCAGTTCGCCCTGGAGTCGCGCCTTCTCTTTTTCAAATTTCTCCTTCTCCTTCACCGCTGATGTTGCTCCGCTAAAGATATTTATTACCATTATTTTTTAGGTAAATGATAATTACGATTACAGATTCTAATGCATAAAAATCCATATTTTTCTCATATTTATCGGTAACGATATTACTTACAATCAACAACTATCCTTCCATACGACGAACTCGAAAAATAAATCAAATGCATTTGAAAAATCAAAATAAAAATATATGTAGTAAAATTTATGTACTAACAAGAGAAAGGAGGTTGAGGGGGAATGAAAGGAGGAGAGGCAGATGTAAGGAGAGTATGAATTAATAAGAATAGGAGGACGAAGAAAGAAGGAAATTTATAAGTTACAAAATATCATGTCATGCATGTGTAGATGATACTACAATCGTTTTACAGTATGTACTCACGCGTCATCATCGCCTGCACGTTTCCTCGCGTCCAGTTCCTTCTCCAACTTGGCGACGGTCTTCTTCATCGTCTCCAAACTTTCAACGCTGACTAACTCGCGCGCGTGCATTGCGTCCGAAAGAGCTCTAGCTTCCTCTGGAGTTTTAATAATAATGAGTTGTGGTAGCTCAGTATACGGGCGCCTCAAGTTACATAGTACGCTAGCAACACCAACTTTAAGTACCGATTCGCCCCACGCGCTCCGCTATGAAGGAAAACATCGTGGAACTTAGAACTAGAAAATTTAATAAGATGTGAAGTCTACCAAGCCGCACTATTATTACCGTGATATACATGCTAATCATTGTTCAATAAAGTATATATTTTATGTATCTCATTCTAATGTATTGTATATTACAGATCTTTTTATCGTTTCCCCAAGGGTCGTGAATATCGCGAGATCTGTTCTTAGCCAACACTTCTCACTCGCTTCTATTTTGGGCCAGTCTAGTGGGCACCCTGCCTTTGTTCGGAATACCAGAATTAATTTTTCGGCTTATATATACTTTGAGTTAATTTTACCTATTTCGCCCATCAGTCGTTCGATGGTCCTTTGTGCTTCGGAGAGCTCATTGATGTAATCAGACATGGTATCGTCAAATCGTCCCAATTTGATCTGTGAACATTGGACAAACGTTATGACGTCACAGGAGATTATTACTAGATCCTATGCCTTACTAACTCTTACTTTAAGCTTTGAGTTTAAAATCTATTGTCACGAGATAAGTATATTTACAAGTAGTAACTAAAATCGACTTCAAATGTCAGGGATCAAGCATTAAACGCTACGCGGCATGCTCTCTTTTCAACCGACTTCGAAAGCTGGAGGTTCTCAATTCGTTTATTTTTTTATGCTAATAACTTTTGACTGGGTCTACCAATTTTGATGATTCTTTTTATTTAAATTCTTCCCATATAGTCCCACTTCAATTAGGTCCAGTTTTGATAATGGCAACCATGAAAAAACCATATAAGTCTTAAAATTTGATATGTGCGCGACAAATGGACGAACGACTTATTATCACGACAACCGATTTCGATGATTCATTTTCTATTAGATAGGATACTTCAAAGGTAGTTTGATTAGACTTTGGTTAGGTTCTGATTAATACTATTTCGTAATATTCAAATTAGATTTGAAGTCGGTTTTTTTTTATGATTTCCGAAGTATTATATTTGAGTTACGAAGTTTTGGCTCCTAAAATTCTAATTGGTACTGGGGATCGAACTCGGGTTGCTAGCGTACTAAGCAACTTGAGGCAACCGCCGGACACTAAGCTACTACGGCTCTACCTACCACAATTAAAATTACCTCACCTTGAGTGTTGTGATATTTTCATTTTGTGTGTGATTGTCCTCTTTTAACTTGAAATAAGAATCGTAAAGCTTGGTGTACACATCAGAATAGTACTTCATCCCTTCAGCTTCACGTAACTGATCCAACACCTTGAAAACAAAAAGATAATATGGGCTCAGGAATTACACGATCTAAATCCCCCATGCTGTTCCACCCTCGGACTTCAAGACGCTCTGCTGGATTTCATCCTAGTAAACATCCATCAAACCTGGAACGCTTTGCTTCGTCTTTCATTATTCGTACAGCAAAGGACTAGAATAGTTTTTTTTTAAAAACTAAGCTGATGCGCTTTACCATCCAGGATTGCATTTCCACTTAACATGACGTGGGTTGCTAGTGAAAAACGTTAATTAAGTTGTTGAAATATACAGTATCTGTAGTTTTGGAAATCATTGGGGGAGGCCTATGAGCAGCAGTGGATGTCCCAGAGTTGAAATGATGACGATAAACTGACGGTATTGAAAATCATTTGTACCTTTTCGAATTCTCTCTCTGCCTCAGTGGTCTCGGAGGCAACAGCCGCCATTTCTCCGAAGCCATCTTCGTCATCAACTGGCTCCATTTCTTATAATTAATATAAACAATAAATACTAAGCAAATAATAACAGAAGCAAAAACAAAAGTTGCATACAAAAGTTTGTGATAGCGATGTTTCTCGTTGTCATAGTTACCGCGTCACTTTCACAGATAATATATTTTGGAATTGCCATTCCGAGTGCAGGTCTGCTATTTTATTTTGTGTTAAAATATACGTTCGGTGATAAACTACTGATCGATTTATGCTATTTTTGGTTATCTGCTAGTTTGTTGTACCGTTATGGTTTTGCCAATGAATACTGGCAATCGAATATTGTCTCTATTGTTAGCAATTTTTTGGAATGACATGTAATTATATTGCCACTCCGGCCTTAACGACATCATCCGTCGGGCTCTTTCCACCGTTAATGTTCCATCAACTTTGGAGCCAAATGGACTATTGAGTAGTGATGATAAGAGACCAAACGGTATGAGTCTTATACCCTGGAAGATGGGACGGCCTTTGCATGGGATGCTACATGCGTCGATACTTTGGTACCGTCACCATCTTTCAGAATCTTCTGCTGAGGCTGGAGCGACCGCTGGAGCTGCAGAAAATCACAAGCGGCGCAAATACAGTAACCTCGATAGTGGTTTTATATTTGAGCTGTTTGGGGTAGAAACTTTGGATCCGTGGGGTTCTAGTGCACACCTTTTTAATAAGATAGTTAAGAAGTTGGTCAACAAATCTGGTGACCAAAGAGCTAGCTTATACCTTGCACACAGGCTAAGCATTGCCATGCAACGTGGTAATGCTACCAGCTTTCTGGGCACGCTGCCAAGCGACGATGGTTTGGCACAGAATATTTTTTGTAAATATTTTGTAAAATAATTATTTTTAGTTTTTAAGTTTGATTAATACATATTATATTGATATTTAAGATCCATATTATACATATATATAAATATATATGAAACGAAATGACATAATGGAACTACGTATTCTTCCTGATTGTCAATGAAATGTTTAAGTGACCGTTTAGTTCAAATTGATTTTACGTATTTTAGGTGCGAGCAAGATGGTTAATGTCACATCTGTAAGGTGGAAAATGTGACATCGGTAATGGTAACAGGGATGTAAATTCTACATCGCTAGCGGATGTAGGAGTGAGATGCCAGTAGTCGGAAGTCAGGTCGGTTGACAGTAATCAGCCTGGGGTCCCCAGGTCTCTAATTGTGAAGTAATGAGGAAGCAAGCATTTTAACAATTACCCACCGATGCGTTCACATTTAATGTACTATGTACTATATATTGATGTTTTTATTAGCGGTTACTGTAAAGCGTCCTGCCTCCACAGACTGAGATTACGAGTAATCTTATCTCGTTACCGCCATTTCATAGGAAGCATGCGTTACATGTTAGGAGCGTGCTGTAGTTTCTTTGTTAACCCCTGTAGTTCTGAATAAGACTAAGGTATCCACTGCCTGTCGTAGAAGGCGACTAAAAGGGTTTTGGGTTCACTCGGCGGAAAGGGCGGGGCCGTTGTCGTTGTCAATGCAAGAGCACAGGGGGAGGTTAATACCTCCCGGGACGTGCTCTCCGAGAGCCTAGCGCGGAGGGGCTCCGGTGCGTTCCACTGGAGATCCCGGAGCCCCTCAGCATGCATCGAGGAAGGGCCATCGGGGCGGTAGCAGTAAGAACCCCACATAATCCCGCCTTATGTGGGGTTCTTACCCATATAAGGCGATATCTTCAACAAGATACCCCGCCCCAGAAGTCGACTTCCGATTGTTGAAGATTTCCCCTGTCAACAAAAATAAAATTTCTTTTGCCATCTCATCTTGCAGCGTAGTGTATTCCTGAAGTGGCACGAAGCTTTAGCTATTAATTATATTATTAATAGTTTTCAGATAAAATCTACGACCGTGTCGTGATTTGGCCCTCCGAATAAAGTAAGCCGAAGTCCTTCGTGACAGGATCCCGAGTTTGCTATTACAATTGTTTGAAAATAAACGTTCAGTGACGTCATTCTTATCGATTTTCGCTAGTTTAGATAAAGTTACAGCCTTTATATATATAATATATATGTCCCACTGCTGGGCACAGGCCTTCTCTGTGAAGAGAGTATAAGGGCATAGTCCACCACGCGGCCCTAGTGCGGATTGGTAGACTTCACATGCCTTAGAAAAATTTTCTAAGACATGTAGGTTTCCTCACGATGTTTTCCTTCACCGCCGAGCGCGTGGTTAATCAGCACATAAAATTGCAACGGCAAATTTATTGGTGCCGGCACCGGGGATCGAACTCGGCAACAAGAGCCAACCGCCTGGACACTGAGCTACCACGGCTCTAGTTTAGATAATCTACTTTAATTCAGTTGTGGCAATTTTTTTTTAATTTAAACTTTAGTGTCATGGTTATCTCGTACATAATGACATCCTCCAAATATGCTGTTAAATTTCAATCAAGTATCTTATATTAAACATTCATAAAACAATGAAGTATATTTACGACTAGATCGCAAAATATTTCAAAGGGCCCGAAGTAGCATTAATTGGCCGCCATTATTTCTCTTTTATTTAGACGAACGAAGCCAACAGCTGATAATCAGTGATGTTACATCTTTGTGACAGCACATACTGAGATGGTAACCAATATCATATTTGTCTGTTCCTTCCTACAATTGTATTGTGTTTATTTTCTTTTTTTGCATGTGGATCATATATGTAATGTGGTTGTATATTGTGATACCAATAAATAAAATGTCTTTATCTAACCGACGTAGCTCGCCGGGAAAGCAAGTTGGTAGCAATGGGCAGGGCACATAGCGTTTAGAACAGACGGGCGATGGGCCGAAAAGTTCTCGATTGAAGACCACGGCAAGCGCAGCGTAGGACGTCCACCCGTAAGGTGGTCTAACGACCTCATAAAGGCCGCAGCACGCAGCTGCATGCAAGCCGCTTACAACCACAACGTTGGCGAGGCCTACGTCCAGCCGTGGATGTTTTGCGGCTTAAATGATGTAGATTTGTCTCTTGATTTCTGATATTTCATTCTCCTTCCGTATGGCTACAAGTTTTTTTTGTTACTTTTAATCAATCAATGGGCATAAATACATATTTATCACAAAGAAAAAATATTAACGTCGATATTCAAGTTGTGTCAAGCGTCATGTCAAGGCGTTAATTGTACGTCGGTATATATATTTTTTCCCGATCGCTAATTAGAGAACAACGCATGTATACGTTTTCCTCGAACTTTATATGGGAAAAGATAACTTGACATTTTCAAATTAATCAATACAGCTTAGAGCGACATTCCTTTCAGAGTTTTCCTCATGACGCCCGCTAACGTCACTAAAACATACATGTTTGTTTTACATAATAGTGCCATTATATATTAATTACTAGTGTACCCAGCCCTTCGTCGGGCTAGATTTTGCTTTATTTTATTTAAACAATAAGCTTAAATATTAATTAATAAATATTTAATGCATGTGTCAATTCACATTTGGGTTATAAACAATAGAAAATCATCACATCATAGAGGAATGCTCCGATCGTCACCAATCTTCACATGATTACTCGCTAGGTCAATCTGAAGATTCCCTGAAAGTTTCATTGAAATCGGTCCACCCGTTTTGGAGCCTATATGGAACATACCCACACACTTTTTTATATATATAGATTGTCAAAGTCAAAAATCAATTTATTTTTAACCGACTTCAAAAGGAGGAGGGTCTCAATTCATTTGTATTTTTTAGGTTTATTATCACATAACTTTCCACTACGACAAACCGAAACAGAAGATAACTATCTCTGGAGATGTGGTGTTGGAGAAAGATGCTCGGGATTTTGTGGACCGAACTCCGAACAAATGCCACCATCCTTGAAGAGCTTGGTATCAAGGAGCGTCTATCTACTGAAGTGCACAGGCGGATACTTACGTTCTTTGAGCATGTTAAGCGACGTGGAAACGACGCTTTAGAGCGTCTCGAGCAGGGCAAAGTGGAAGGGACTAGACAACGAGGCAGATCGCCAATGCGATTCGAAACAGGTGCGGGGTATGGCAGTTGCTACCCTCCACGAATGTGCCCGATTGAAGGCCAGCAGGCGGGGGTGGGGCGGGTGCTGTCCGCTGCCCAACCCACCGGATCATGATGGCCACGACTACTCCGACAAGAGTGAGTGCGACGAAGGAGAAGAACTTTCGTCTGGGTGAACCGATTTTGATGATTCTTTTTTTATTTGTAATCTGATACTTCCTGTGTTGTCCCATTTTGTCCAATTCAGACAATGGGATCCTAGGAAAATCATATAAGTCTTAAATTTGGACGAATAACTCAATATCACGCCAAGACGATTTTGATGATTAATTTTTATTGGAAAAGACACACTTAATAGTAGTGTGATGAGAGTTTGGTTACGTTCTGATTATTTCTATTTCGTAATATTCTTACGATAATTCGGAAATAAGTTCGGTAAAGCGTTACGTTTGATTCTATTTGAAGTCGGTTTTTGTTTTTGTTCGTAAGCCATTAAGTGAAGTCAAAAAATATAACAAAGAACAAACGTTCCGAATTGTGTTCATTGAACTATTATTTTTACTTAATAATTTTATAAAGCATGACTCTTGCTTTTTGTGAATGAAAATTCTAGAACGTTTCAGAATAAAGCAATAAAAACCATTAACCGTTAAGTAATTAGCTCGAGGGTCATTCTATCACTTATTAAGGTTACAATAAACAGCGACGCCGACACAGTCAGGTCAAGTAATATTTTATGAAATAATTATCATTTCTTTACAGTTTGCCTTAACCCTGGCTAAATGTCAAAGGGATCCCTTACAGGATCGGATTCAGATGTCTGGAGGCACCGAGACATAAAAGTCAAGTGGAGGCCCCATTGGCCACATGTTATTTTCTAGATTGTCACTTTGTATAGTGCTCTCGGAGAGCACGTCCCGGGGGGAGGTTGATCCCTCCCCCTGTGCTCTCCCGGTGCAAGGCGACACGGGCCAGCCGATGTCCACTTTAGCAGAGGCCTGCTCAGGAGATCTGCTCAGTCTTGAGCACAGGCGTAAGGTAGCTAGCCTTTCGGTTGTCTACAGATTGCATTTTGGAGAGTGTGCCTGAGTGATTAGATCATGTAGTTCCTGAGAACTACATGATCTAATTCCCCATCCCCTTTCCACCATCGGACTTCTAGACGCACTGCGGGATTTCATCCTTTTGATGTGAACATCCCTCAAACCCGAACGAAGCGATTTGCTTCGTCTTTCATTCTGGACTGGAATAGTTTGCCCGCGTTTGTCTTTTCTTCCGATTACAATGTGGGTATTTTCAAGAGTAGAGTGAATAGGCATTTACTAGGCTAGTGCGCCTTACCATCCAGGACTGCATTTCCACTTAACATCAGGGGATCGTAGTCAAGCACTTACTTAGAAATTATAAAAAAGTGAACCTGAGGCCCTCTTTTAGTCGCCCTCTACGACAGGCAGGTAATACCGTAGCCTTATTCTACAAGCCCAGAACTATAGTCACAACCAGCATTTCTAGATTTTCACTGTTATTTCTGTTTTTTTTTCTTTATGTAATACCAAACCCTTTCAAATTATGGCGCTGTGAATGAACAAACTTTGAAAATTACAAGTACATTCATTGTACGTGTAAACACAAAAATCGTTCAAAATCAAAACTTCAACTCAAATCATTGATGGATTTAAAATTTTCTCATGAATGCTATTCTCAGAACTGGACCAAATTGAACAACAATGGAAGCGCCAGCTTTCAAATAAAAAAAGAAAAATCAAAATCCCTTCAACCAGTAACAAGTTCTGACGTAACAAACAAAAAAATACAGTCGAATTGAGAACCTATTCCTTTTTCGAAGTCGTTTAAAAATAAATATAGACTTATTGATAGCCGCCACCTTTTTTATCTATCTGATGATTACTCCCGAGTGACCTTGAAGGGGTTAATAGTACAGAGGCAACGCATCAAAGGTTTGAGCACCGAAGCGACACAAATAGACGCGTGTCAAGGTACGCCTTTGAACCCGATCCTCGGTTTCACGCGTCTGGTTACCAGAAATGACCTTGTAGAGGTCGAAGTTTTAAAGGCAGCCTCTTTTAATCAACAAGTAAGTAGTATACAATTAAGATGTTAATTGATAACGAAAGAGAAAATGAAAATATGATTTTTAATGACGACACAGATTAGCCAGAGAAGCTGGCTATGACTGCTTCACCGGATTAGAGGTGGCATAGCTCTAAGGTCGCTTAGCATGAACCTCTATCACTACACACTAGTAACTCGACACAAGGGTCCCCCCGGTGAGGGGTAACCTCGGCTTGGACGGTTATTATGTTAACCCGTAAGCATTCCGATCTGAGGGCGCCCGAGAGGGCCGAACTCCGACAGTTGCTATTTAACTAAGGGACATTCAAAAACTTAACTAACATCGGGAAACTTAAAATGAAAAATAGGATGTACTAACCCTATTTGTCCATCCTCTTTCCACCACCGGACTTCAAGACGCACTAATGGATTTCATCCTTTTGTTGTGAACATCCTTCAAACCCGGACTAAGCGCTTTGCTTCGTGCTTCATTATTCTCACAGCAAAAGAGTGGTGTGTAGTTTATACCCATCTTTCCGTCCGATTATAATGTGTGCTTTTTCAGAAGTATATTAGTTATATTTACTAACTTAGTGCGCTTTACCATGGATTGCATTTCTACTTAACCTCAAGTGGGATTGTGGTCAAGCACTGGCTTAGAAAGTATAAAAAAATCCTATGAGGTACCGTTGAATATGAGTCGTGGTAGTTCGATCCACTGTGTTGGCGCCAATAAAAATTCTTTGTTGCAATTTTAAGTGTTGATTTATCACACACGGTGGTGAGAGAAAATATCGTGAGGAAACCTACATGTTCTAGAAAATTTACTAAGACATGTGACGTCTGCCAATCTGCGATTGATGTGCGTGGCAGTCTATGCTCTCTTTACAGAGAAGTCCAACAGCTGGCCATATAGGCTGCAACTTTAAATTTTAACCGATGAACGCCTTTCTACCAGGTTGGTGCCATACTAAACAATTGAGGGTTTCAACTAAATAGAGATGTATTGTATGTCTCCGTAATGGTTGTTGAGTAAGGTGCCGGTGAATAAGCCCTTCATAAAATACATCGAACTTGAATGTACTCTAATAAATGTTTGTAACTTTTAGCATACGACCTCCAAGCACCAGACGCCCAAACGTAACGTAAACAGCAATCGTTCGTTTACATTACCAAATCTAAATCAAATACCGGACGCGATAGTTTAATGTATTTATTTAAATCAGAAACTCAGTCAAAACACGGACAAACCCGGCCCGGTTCCGAGTATTGTTTTAGCATAAGTAAATGTTTACTTGAACTACGATATTCAAAATGTATTAGTTTTGATTCGCCATATTTGTTCAATATGTTAGTTTAATGATTCACGGTTTAAAGGGAGTTAGAAAGTTTGGGGAAAAACCTTACTGACACCTTACGCCTCTCTCTTCCTTGTCCAACAGTCCCACATAGTGGTGGAGTCAGCTTTTCGCTTTCCACTTCGATCTATCCCCGACATCATCGTGGGAAATCTTGCACATGAGCGACATGTCTCTCGACACTACAGTCTTCCACCTTGTCTTGGGTCTTCCTCTAGATTTTTGTCCGGGAAAGGAAAGCTGTATCGCCTACGTAGTCGGGGGTCTCTCTAAACGTGTCCATACCATCGCAGTCTACTCTCCTGCATCTTGTCGCCAATGTCGTGTACATCCAGGCTTATTTTTTTAAATATGAATATTTTTTAATATACAATCGATATTAAATCTATAAATATCAAAAAGAGAAAGTGTGTGGGTTTGTTCCGTATAGGCTCCGAAACGGTTGGACAGATTTCAATGAAATTTTCAGGTTATCTTCAGATTGACCTGACGAGTAATCGTGTAAAGTAAGTTTGGTGACGATCGGAGTATCCATTGTTCTATAACCCAAATTTGTATTGATAGATACGTAGTGTATATTTATGTCATTATGAACCGTATTTAAGTACAATGGAGTATATTGAAGTATAATAAAGTATACTGAAGAATATTAAAGATTTTGAAGTATTCAAGGTAAGTTATAGCGCCACGAATGTATCTGTTTACAAGGTAATGATCTTCACCCGCTCGAGAAGAGAATGAATACGGTGAGAAATTAATAATTTTATATTTTGTGAGAGTTAAATTAAATATTTAATGATGTAACTTTATTGTTTAAATAAAATAAAGCAAAATCTAGCCTGGCGAAGCGGACTAGGTACGCTAGTAAATTATAAAATTACTTGTCGTTCTTTCCTATGATGTCACTGTATGTTCGTTTCGTCACAGATCATAAAACCACTCATAGATTGATACAGAGAGATTATATTGTAAGACATACATTTAATAAATAGAATGATTACAAGTTGGCTTTTCTTATTCATCTCCGTTATCCTTGGCCGCTAGATGTAAAAACTAGGCACGACTAACTACAAGACAATCGCTTGAAATGGCACAGTATTCACACTTCACTACACTAGATTTATAGATGTGAAAATAATATTGACTTGAATTTTAATTTACCTATTATTTCTAGTTTTTAAATATTAAAATGATTGTTTTAGTTATCAATATACCTACCCAGCACCTCCCATGGCCCCACCAACCTCGCGGTTATATGGGCCGAAACGCGGGAGGGTGCGCGTGGTCTAGCCGTGAGGCCTCACACGCACCTTCTTGACTCCCTACAAGTTCTTTATCAGGGCCTTTATCCACCAGGCCCTACGGCACGCAACATAATAGCTCGCTCGACGGCGCCAGACGACGAGCTTTTTAACGGGTCCTTCGTTTATGCCAGGCGTGTGCAAATTCCCTGAACTTGAGGAAGTTGCCCTCCAAGGAGACCAGATCGCGGAAGTAGACCGGACCCGGACACGTACGTGTCAGACCGTTCAGTAGCCTAGCGCGCAAATCATCATACAGTGGGCACGACCACAGCACATGGTGGCGATCCTCTGCATCCTGTCCACAATCACACGCACTCACATCACATAAACGCATCTCGTGCAGCCTTTTACGAAAATTTCCGTGACCCGTTAGGAGCTGCGAAGTCACATAATCCGGTGCGATCCAAGTTGCTTTTTTTCGGTCTGCAACCGCCGGGAAGAATTGATAAAGTTCTCTGCCTCGCGTTTCCTACTGCCATCTTTTAGTTATCAATAGTGAAGTGGACAATTTTTAGCTTTTAAAGTGAAGTTTTTGTTGTAAAGAATATAATTTTAACATCGATGTTACATTTCGATTCCGCCGTCAGATTTAAATACTTGCCACATATTTAGATGATAAATGATTTTCTTTCTGAATTTTAATGAATAGTAATAACCAATATATACTTTTTAATTTAAACATTGTGAATTTTCAAATTTTTATACTACAATTCTAATTATACTAATTTTTAATCAATATTTTAATTAGTTTAGAGGGTGTATCATAAATGGCCTTTTTATTATTATCGAGGAGGAAATCTTCAAAAGGGAAGGCGGCGGTTATGTCGGGCTTTTTACCCACTAAAACCTCCCCAGCGGCGCTTCCTCGGTGCATGGTGAGAGGCTCCGGGAACTCCACAGGAACTCACCGGAGCCCCTCTGCACTGTGTTTTCACTGGGCGGCAAGGGTGGGGGCCTTTGTCGTTCACTATGGTGGAGCTGGGAAGAACTGCGAGGTCACAGGGGAGGGGAGGGAATAACCTCCCTCCCCGGGACGTGCTCTCCTTGAGCTCCTCGTCATGCACCGAAAGGGCCACCTGGGAGATTTTAGTGGGTAAAACCGCACATATCCTCCCCGTAAACAAAAAAAAAAGATTGTCCCATTTAGCTTAATTAACAAAATAGTTACCGACCTTGTCGTGGTTCGGCCGAGGGCGCCTTCGGATCGGAATGCTAATGCCTAAAATAGTAACCGTTCAAGCCGAGGTTACCCCTCACAGGGGTGACTCTTGTGTCGAGTTACTACCTAAGGTTCAGGCTAAGTGACCTAAGAGCTCTGCTATCTCTCAATCCGGTGAAGCAGTAAAGGCCAGTCTCGCTGGCCAACTGTGTTAGTTCGTTCAAAAAAAAATTCAAAGCTGGGGTTCCCATTCTGGCCTCATTTTAGGATTTCAGGTGTTAGGTCCAGTTCTGACAATGGTATCTATGACAAAATTACCACCAATGTACGAATATCTCAATATAACGACAATCGACTGATGGGCATTGATAAAATTGCTTAAATGAGTTGTGAGCTAGTCACGGGCACGTCCGGTCACTCGACCTCACTTCAAATTAATGGAAGTGCCTCAGTAATTGGGTCGCTCAATCTGCTCTACATTACATATTCATAAAATATGTATGTATAGAAAGCCATAAAGGATCGCTTCTCTTCAATTTTTTTTTCTAAGCTTGTACTTTTTTTTTAATCTTAAAATATTGCAAAATCGAATGTCACGGTTGTCAATGTCGTAATAAGACAAAAGATAAAATAAAAATGCACAGCTCTGGGAACTTGGAATGTAACATCCAGCACAGAATAGCCTCAGCGTGGTTGAAATGGCGAGAAGTAACTGGTGTTACCTGTGACAAAAGGATACCGGTCAGACTGAAAGGTCCGGTCTACAAAACCATCATACGACCAGTCCTTATATATGGCAGCGAAACATGGGCCGTGACTCGGAATAACGTGCATACCATCCAAGTTGCTGAAATGAAAATGCTGAGATGGACGTGTGGCGTAACCAGGCGGGACAAAATTCGCAACGAATTTGTGCGAAGAAGCCTGGGTGTGCGCGACATTGCCGACAAAATGCAGGAGAGTAGGCTGCGATGGTATGGACACGTTAAGAGGAGACCCTCCGACTACGTAGGGAACCTCGCGCTACAACTTTCCCTTCCCGGTCGAAGATCCAGAGGAAGACCCAAGACAAGGTGGGAGAGTGTGGTGTCGAGAGACATGAGGGAGTGCAACATCGCCAAAGTTGATGTCGGGGACAGAGCGAAGTGGAAAGCGAAAATCCGGAAAGCTGACCCCACCACAATGTGGGACCTATTGCATGGAAGAGAGAGAGAGAGGCGTTCCTCTAATATTCTACAGGCTGGGCTTTCTTTGATGTTTATAGACTTTATTATATGTATTTTAAAAAAGAATGTCTAAAACTACTTCAAAGTATTTTAATTTCGTAAAATCGCGACGTTCTGACTGAAAATTGTCACTTGGTGAAAATTACCGGTCTAAAGTGTTCGAAACTTTGGAACGGTCGACGGGAGAAAATACAACATTTTGACAAAAACATTCTTTGTAAATTCATTCTAAATAAGTTTAAACTTATGCTATGTTATGGTTCATATCTATAGTGAAATGGTGGGTCTGGTTTATTGAAGCCATTACGCTATTGAATTTTTAAACAGGAATAGGCAGCTATTAAAATATTGCAAGAGGTTTTTTTATAGTAAAGATGTACGAGCTCACGGCTCTCCTGATCTTAAGTGATCGTCACCCATGAACATCCACAGCACTAGAGGAGCTGCAGGTGCGTTGCCGGCTTCTGAGAAAGGAGTAGGCTCGTCCCTAATAATCGTAATTCGGTCCCCAAATTATATAAATAATAATAATAAAATCTTTATTTAAAATCATAACAAAGTGTCATACAGTACAGTTATAGTGAACGATAATTGCAACATTAATAAAAGGACATTGTGTCGCTGCTGTTAACGCCCACCTTCCAAAAAAAATTGATTTTTTAAATTTTAAAAGAGTTTTTAAGTTGAAATATTAATTTATTTTAACGAATAATAATATACAACTAGGTACTTAATACTAACTAAAAAAGAAATATTTACAGTATAATAGATATTTTAAAACTATTTACAAAAAATATAACTGTGCCAAACCGTTATCGCTTAGCAGCGTGCCCAAAAGGCTGGTAGCATTGCCAGTATTGTATGGCAATGCTTAGCCTCTGTGCCAGGTATAAACCAGCCCTCTGGTCACCGGATGTGTCGACCAATTTCTAAGCTACCACATTGAAAAGGTGGACCCAAAGTTTCAACCCCAAACGGCTCAAATATGAGACCTCTATCGAGGTTACTATATTTGCGCCGCTTGAGGTTTTCTGCGGTTACAGCGGCCGCCCCAGCCTCAAATAGTTTTCAATTTTCAAATAGATTATTATATTTTTTTCCTTAGAATAAAATAGAGAAAGAGCCTCGACATCTCTTCGCAGAACCAGAACGTCAAGACGATCTGAAAGAGCCCGATCGTCAACGATTCGAGCAGCTCTGCGTTGTACACGGTCAAATAGTTTGAGAAGCAGTGTTAAAGACACGAAAAATACCATAATACATCCTGTTCTGTCACATGTGTTCACAATTAACGTTACTTCCGCGCGTATTTCAACCGAGGACGACTAGGACTTGACTAATCGTAGATTAAAACAGACTTTATATAATTTTCAATATGTGTCAATATTCAACTATAGCTTGTATGTCTGTATGTTTCGTTTATTTTATTGGTAGAGGAATGATGTTCGATTTGGAACACAGACAAAGGTGTACACCGACGCTATTGAAAATGAATAACGTCCGAGTTGAAATTCTTGTCCCTTTCCTTTTTCAACTGACTTGAAAAAAGCAAAAGAGTTTCAATCAGGTGAACCGATTTTAATAATCCTTTTTTGATTATTAGATTTAGATACTGGCTGCTACTATCAATAACCTTTTTTTTTGACGGTGGGAAATCTTCAAGAAGATGCCCCGCCTTCTTGAGTGAGTTATTTGACTTATGTGGGTAAGAACCTTACCCACTTAAAACCCCATGGTGGCCCTTCCTCGGTGAATGGTTAGGGGCTCCGGGATTTCCAGCTGAACGCACTGGAGCCTGCACTGTGCTCCCGGAGAGCACTTCTCGGGTGGGAGATTAATTCCACCCCAGGACTCGTTTAGACTCCCCGGGTCCACTTTGGAAGACAAACGCCCCCACCTTTGTCGCCCAATGAATCCGAGGTCCCTTATATTCGCCTGCTATGACAGGCATTGGATACCGTAGCCTTATTCTACGAGCCCAGAATTACAGGGCTGGCGGTCACGCACGAATTTTGAAGTCTTTTAAAAACAGCAGAATCGGGAATATATATGGAAGGTAGACAAAGTCGCGGACAAAAACT
Source organism: Meandrusa payeni (assembly GCA_029286785.1). Lineage (NCBI taxonomy): Eukaryota > Metazoa > Arthropoda > Insecta > Lepidoptera > Papilionidae > Meandrusa > Meandrusa payeni. Next base: position 2,309,422 of record JAGSMX010000023.1, read on the forward strand.
AACTTGTTACATTTTTTAGACTAAAAGTTTATCTTCCTTGTCGTCTTGTTAAACTTGTATTATAGTAATCATATGTTAATGTATTAAAATAATATTATCCTCGTCTTTCCTGAACCGATTACTATGTAATATAAAAATTGATTACAATTCCCAATTAATATCAACGAGGAAAAAAGATTTCACTGTACTAACAATTGGAACATCTACTATAGATTAATTTGTTTGTTGAAATTTTAAGTCATGATTTACCACGTGCTCGGTGGTGAAGGAAAACGTCGTGACGAAACCTACATGTTTTGGGAAATTTTCTAAGACATGTGAATGCTTTTATTTTTTTTTATTTAAAAGAAAGCTAGCAATATTTTTTTTTTAGAAATATTCTAAACATTCTTGTTAAGCATTCCAACTAAGCTTATGCTTGTGCTAGGAGATGGTTATGGAGATGGAGATGTCAGCCCTGTAGTTCTGGGCTCTCAAGAATAAGACTACGGTATCTCCTGCCTATCGTATAAGGCGACAAAAAGGGGCCTCGGGTTCACTGGGCGACAAGGGTGGGGCCTTTGTCGTCCGCTAAGGTGGACCCGGGAAGAAGGCGACATCGGCTGGCCCGTGTAGCCTTGCACTGTGAGGGCACAGGGGGGGAGGGAGTAACCTCCCCCCCCCCGGGACGTGCTCTCCTTAACCACAGTGCAGAGGGGCGGGTGCGTTCCACTGGAGATCACGGAGCCCTTCGTCATGCAGCGAGGAAAGGGCCACCGGGGAGGTTTTAGTGGGTAAAAACCCCACATAACCGCCGCCTTCCCCCCAGAAAGCGGGGTATCTTTTTGATTCCCCGTTAACAAAAAAAAAGAAGATGGTTCACGTCATTAGTCGAATAGTGCGATTCGAACCTACGATTCGCAGACCGTACCCTAAACCATTACTTTATTGAAACTTTAGGACTAAACCGCACTAGGGCCATGTCCCATACAATGCTCTTATAGATGCATCTATATAGAGGAAGCCTCTAACAGTGGGGCATATAAATTATAAATAAGCTGTAACTTTGCCTAACAATTATACTTACAAGTAAAAACAAAAACCAACTTCGAATCGAAACAAACGTGAAAAGTTGTTACGCTCAGAAACCCTGTTATTATACCATCGAAATACATATTTTCCAAAAATATAAAATATATATTATAAAGTTATTTATCCATTTGTCGTGCATACTTAATGCTAAATTTTAGACTGATATGGTTTTCTCATAGATGCCAATGTCAGAATACGACCACATGGGAAGCACTAGCTTTCAAATTAAGAAGAAATTATTAAAATCAGTTGACCCAGTCCAAAGTTATGAAGTAAAAACACACAAAAAAAAAATAAAATAAATTGGAAACATTCTTTTTTGAAGTCGGTTGAAAACGAACGTACTATTTATTGTTGGTAAGAAAAATAATTGTGGCTCTTTAAAACCTTGAAATTATGTCAATTGTCATTAATTTTTGATTCTTCCGACTGAAAAGGTTGCCGATCTCTGCCCTATACGCTTACAAATACGGCGTTCGGGAGAAACCAGATTGCATGGTATTGCAATCTATTTACTTATCTCTCTCGCAAAAGAACGTACGGAAAGTTTTCTAGTGTTAACCATGATGATTCAAGTAGTAAAAGGTCAGGCGACCATTCTCACAGATAATATAACGGTTCATATATTCATCCATGCGTGGCCGTATCTTTTGTTGTCTGCGTCTGCGCACGCGCAGACATCATGCGAAGGTTTCCGAGTTGTTTTGACCGCCGTTTCAGAGTAAGGGATTTATTATTGAAAATACCCAGCCTGCTTCGTCCGGCTAGATTTTGCTTTATTTTATTTAAACAATAAACTTACATCATTAAATATTTAATTAAGCTCTCATAATATATAAAATTATTAATTACCCTCCGTATTCATTCTCTTTCCGATATTCATATCAGTAAATACATTTATACAAAAACATATCGGGCTCAAGTTAATGTCAGAAATAAAAGTACGACGAATGGCTTGTTTGACAGTTCAAAAAGAGGAGTGCTCTGATCATCACCAAACTTTACAGAATTACTCGCCAGGTCAATCTGGAGATTCCCTGAAAGTTTAATTGAAATCGGACCAGCTGTTCGGAGCCTAAATTGAACATACCCACACACTTTCTTTTATATATATATAGATTTATCCGATTCTAAATGAGGATGAGATTTTCAATTCCTTTCACCTTTATGTCTAACGAAGGCTAATTTATTAGCTTCGCGGCACCTTGTGTGAGACGCCCCTTTTTAATGACGTATTATATCGATCTCGCACCGAATAAAACCTCACGATGATCGCCATCAGCGCTAATGGCGTAATGGCAATTGTTGCCAGTTTTAAAATGTTCGATAAGGAGGTTTATGACAATCCAAAACAAGGCAAGTATTATTTAACGATAATGCCTAGACCTCAATACACATACGTATACAGTAGGCCTAAGAAACGCAGCCCGTATATCGTGAGGTGACAGTGTTACGTTATCTTGTATTGGACGGCAGTACTATGTGTGTGGGTGTTTTAAGATGAATTTATGTTAAGTGATTTAAAATGAGTTTTCACAGTAGTGTATGGTTCCAGGGACTTCGTTTTAGAAGCAATTTTATTTATGTATGACAGACTATTTAGACATAGACATTTATTTATTGGCATCACAATACAAAAACACATCACAGACAGAATATAACACACATTAAAAAAGAATGAAAAATAGACAAAACACAGTTAAAGTTATTCGGACAAATAATATAAAACATATGAATATCGGACACCGTCTCACCATATGCTGTCGCAAGGATGCGACGCATATACGCGCGCAATACTACTTTTATATGGAATTTATACAGACAGTAACAGTAAAATAAACATGATACATAAATAAAACAGTTATGAGATTAAAATATATTTTATACAATAAAATAATAGATGAAAAAAATTCATAAATATTATTGAGTCAAAAATTAACTAAAATAAATAATATGATAATTAAACGTATAAAGTTTAAATTATATAATAAAATATTGATAATATTGGAAGCAACAAGCCACCGATATCGCGGGGATATTATCTGTTTGTAACTTTAACATCAGGTGTTTTAATTTATTTTTAAATGCGTTTACAGATTTACTGTCTCTTATGGGCGGTGGCAAATTATATTTAGTAGCGTTTTCTTTCTTTTGCCTGGCAAATTCTATTATTTCAGACTGAAATCGAATTAATTAAGCATTTATTTATAATCAACGATAATTCTGGATAAAAAAGCTCTCTAATATTGACAATAAATATTAAATCGGTTCGTGAAAACAGACATGATAGAATATCACAACGGAGTAAAACCGACCAAAGTGGAATAGATTAAGCAGGAAGTAATCGGACCCTTGCAGTAGGCCGGAAAATTGTCGGGAAGAATATATACATGTTATTAAAAAAAACTTGTGTGGTGTCCGATTCTCGAACGACCATGTTTTATGCTTGCAGTCCGCCATTATTTAAATTATAGTCTGTCATTTCCTTAATAAAATCATTAATGCGAGTCCTAAAAATTATTAGAACCGGTTGGCGGTGTCAAAAAAAAACAGTAATATTCAAATTAAGTTATATTTTATCTGTAAGGCTTAGCAATGCGCGCGATTTAATTTATACGTGTAAAAAAATAAACGGTGTATTTTTAGAACATAAGATAGAGCCTATGTTTTTTTTCTCTTTTTTTTTCAAAGCTTGCAGTGAAGTACATGCCGAGGATCTCTCACCAGGGTACCCTTCTGCCGAGTTACTAGCAACAGAGGTTCAGGTTAAAGATCTTAAGAGCTAGCTACCTCTCAATCCTGTGAAGCAAGCATCTTGCTAATCTATGTAAGTTTATTAAAAAAAAACATTAAATGCCGCTTCGGTGAATCAATAGTCAACTCTGTAAATCAATATTCATTGTCTGCGGTAAACAATTGCCGTTTACTACGTAATAAATTGACGTGTAAATGTCATTATAGCGCACATCAATGATTGACAGTCACGTGCAACAACTGCATGCAACGGCGAAGATGTTTGTTGTTTACGTACCCTCATGTAACGACGCAAAAGAACAACAAAATAACGCTGACACTTATACAGATATAATTTTTTAATCACATATGAAAAGGTCCTGAGTTTGTTGAACTATTTGTTGTAAATTTATGAGCTAAAACAAACACCGACTTCGTATCAAATCAAACGTTAAACGCGCCCCAGCCAGCAGTGAACAATCTTAGTTCCGCCGGGGGAGATACAGTTAGATCGGAGGTTGGCAGACAAATTGGTCTGATGAGATCTGAAAAATTATAAAGACTATTGTATACACTGTCTTGACATCGGTCAATCGATCAATGTGGCAAACGGAGATGCCGCTGATCTGATGTAAAATTTTCACCCGACTTTAAAAAGATTGTACATACCAAAACAAATATTGATAATCAGTTCATAAATTACGGCGTATGGGAACCCAAATATTGTAAAAAGATCACTGTAATTGTTATCTCCTCCTTTTTTAAGTTGGTAATTTTTTGGAGGCGCAAACTTGTTATTTTTTAACATATCATTGTTTTCAGTACAGCAGTAGAATAATTATATGGACAGGAATGTATAAATAAAATATACCATGCTAAGTAGCAGCGACTTTATCTGTCACTTGTTGGTGAAAAAAAGGAGTGTACTTTTAGACCACACGACTGAAGTAAAACTATTATATATATTTGCGGTATTTACGAATTATCAGTTTTTAGAGTTAATCAGAAAATAAACAAATTGCCATCAAACTACTTTTGAAGTTTACATGCTTTCCAATAAAAAATGAATAACTAACTTTCTACCACGCACTGTCAACTTGTGTGTGGTGTCACTGTCGCCAGCGGTGTTTCCGAACGTTTACGATTTAGGGACCTTCAAGAAACGAGCCTGCTCCTATCTCAAAGGCCGGCAACGCACCTACAGCTCCTCTGGTGCTGTGGATCTTTATAGGCGACAGTAATCACGTAAGATCAGGTGAGCCGTATGCTCATTTGCCACTTTTCATATTAATAAAAATCGAAATCGGTCGGCGTGAAATTGAGTTATTCGTCCATTTGTGTCGCACATACTTGATGCAAATTTATGACATATGATTTTCTCATGGTTGCCATAGTCAGAATTGGACAAAATTAAAATGGGACCACATGGGATACACCAGCTTTCATTTGAAAAATAATCATCAAAATCGGTGACGGGGGAAATCTTCAACAAAATACCCCGGAAGGCGGAATTATGTGGGGTTTCCTCAGCGCATGGTGAGGGGCTCCGGGATCTCTAGAGGAAACCACCGGAGCCCCTCTGCACTGTGCTCTTTGGAGAGTACGTCCCGGGGGAGAGGTTAATCCCTCCCCCCTGTGCCCTCGCAGTGCAAGGCGACACAGGCCAGTCAACGTCGTCATGCCAGTTGCCTCCTTCCGAGGTCCACTTTGGCGGACGACAAAGGCCCCACTTGTCGTCCTGTAAACCCGAGACCCCTTTTAGTCGCCTTCTGCGAGAGGCAGGGGATACCATAGTCTTATTCATCCCTGAACTACGGGGCTGAATCCCTGGTCCGTGTATCAACAAAATTAACCCGTTGAACCAAAACGAATCAAAATCGACTTATAAATGAACTAGCTAGCTATAAGTGCACAAATATAGAAACAATCGAGAACCTCGTTTTTTAAAGTCGGGGAAAATATGTAAGCGAGTAATTCGCCAGCACTAGTATGATTAACGGCCGGCCGGGTATGGAAACGAGTGCACCTTGTTGACGAATCTAGCCGGAAAGTACGCGGGACATCCCGTCTCCACTGTTAAAATATATACCTATATATATTTTGACTCAGCGACAGTCAACAGTTGATACCCTTCAACTGTTAACATAAAGGGCCGCTACAAATTGCGTGTGCTCTTAACTAGAGGCTGCTGGTGTTGCGTGAATGGAACGGTCGGGGAAGTCCCGCCTACAATGAACGTTCATTGGCATTATAGTGATCGAGATATCGACAGTATAGTGAACGATGCGGCATTTGCCGATGTTTTGATTAATGTTTTGTTGGAATAAGGTGTGTACCTAGGATACGTTGTCACGAATTTAGCCTCCGAGCGCCTAGCGCCCAGACACCTAGAATTTTATTTTATACGTTCTAAGCAAGTTAAGCAACTATTCTATTCAAGTCCTTGACTACGACTACTTGGAGACGTCACGGGACGTGGAAACGAAATCCTTAAAAAAATATTTTGTCTTTGTTTTTATTAATTTGATTTTTAATAGGCCACGTGATTAGGCACTAGAGATATGACCTTCATCTACTTATCTTGATGTGCAAGGCCGCTGGCATGAGAAGGACATAGTGATTGCGTAACATCAGAGAGTGGAACGAAATTACGAACTCCGCATAACTGTCCGGCCTCGCAAGAAACGGAATTATGGAGATGAAGTCTAAGTGGCACTTTAAAATAAAGATGGCACCCGTGCCTGCTTCGCTTAGATAACCTTGATCTACTTTATTGTCTTAATAACTGCGATAGATCCGGAGTGCTAGAGAAGTTTTAACCCAGAATACAAATATGGATACAATGGTCCACATGCACTCCTGCAGAAAGCAAACATCCCGGAATATTTATTTTTTTAAACCAAAATGAATTAATATAAAGAGTATGAGAAAATTATACAAATATTTAATTAAATACAATTTATTAAAGTCATGTAATATAAATAGTCATGTAATGTCACATTGTGATATAAATACGATAGAAAAAATATTTATTCCACCAAGTTTAGTAAAGGAAAACCTCACTTCGCATACATCTCAACGCTGAAGACGAAGGGCTTCAGGCTGTGTGTCCTTCGAGGTATGTACGGTGCCAACAGGGACTTGACCGGAGCTTGACTTGGGCTAGTACACACACTTAAAGTCCCACAACAAGCGATGGAAAGAGCTATGCTCGGCATTCCTCTAAGGCTCTCAACCTTTTTTGTCACGGCGCACTTTTTACGATTTCAACCTTTGGCATAAAATATATAAAAAAAAACTTTAAAATACATTATTTATTTATTTATTTATAATCTCTAATAAAATTACCAAAAAAAGACAATAAAATTCATCATCAAATCATAAACAATGGGCGGCCTTATGGCTAAAAGCGATCTCTTCCAGGCAACCTTTGGATGGAAAGGAATAATAAAAAGAGGAATAAGAACGATTTGGACCCCTGATCGGGTAAGACCTTTATCCTTTTCCATGACTGCCTGTCCTTGCCTGTCATTATCCAGTGATTTCCTGTGACGTGTCTGATATCTTCAGCCCGCCGTTTTATTAGTCGACCAACATTTCTTTTACCCTTTGGTCCTATCCATCGTATGGCTTTCTATGGTTCTTTCCAAAGATTATATTAAATTAAATATACAATAACAATATATTCACTTTTCCATTAAAATATAAAATCCTATACAGAGTTAAGATTTTTAATATCAAAAGTATATTGAGATATAAAATAACTGAACAGTTTAGAATCAAGAAACACTATTACAATAAGAGTATAGAGAAATAAAAAATCTAAGGCCAGTAGCGAGAATCTGAACGGCGAATGCGTTTCGACGACAAAGCGGACCGATTACCCAACGGCTATATAAATTGCTTGTGTTCAGACGTACAGGCAGTACGCTGCCCTAACCTCTGTACATAGACTTGCATCGGGACCAAGAGAACGCGCGGGAAAATTGTTGTGACAGTGATAGCTGGAAATTGTGCTAGTGACTTTTTTTTTAAAGTGAGCAACGTTCTGAAACTGTAAGTAGATTTTATGTAAAATTATTTATAACAAGTTTTAACAGAGAAAAATATTCATTTTTTATTGTGATTATAATACAGGCAAGTTTATTGTAGTATAAAATAATTATGATATTTTTATAATTATAAGTAAAAATATTTTTGTCACGAAATATTAATTTAAAAATAAAAAATGCGCTTCTTTTTTATTTTCATTCTAGAATAAAAGTGACTTTCAAGGTTTATTTAAAATATCTATTAAATAAGTATAATCTGGGAAAATGCTATAAATTAAATCATGATTTCGAAATGTTTATTATTATAAAATGTAATTGCATATTAAATGCAGTTCAAATATAAATTAATATGAGATGTGTAATTAGTACCATATGTGCATAAAGCGTCTTTAAATAAAACTAAAATGCGCACAATTTTTTTGGTCAGAAACTTTTTTGGAGGATATCCGAATAATTTTAATTACATCCTTTCATAATATAAAATGTTATAATGAAACATCTTGAACATCCGTGCAATTGTAAATTAAAAGCATAAATAATTTTAATTAAATATGTATGAAAAGTATTTTTTAATTTGCCGTAATTAAACTTAAGTAATGTAACTCTTATACAATTATTAATTGAACTGTAAATTATTTTATTTTTTTTATGACTTCAAACCAGTCTCAATCCAGGAGATGCAGTTTTTGGCGGTATAATGCATTTAATAAATACCTTGCTACTGCTTTTACCACCAATTGTGCAATAAGCAATTTGTATTAGGTAGAATTTAAATTTCGTTTTCAAATTGTTCTCGAATTTTATAGAATTTACTCACAACTTTAGTCGTTGACATTGACGTTTTCCGACTGGTTCGTTATAAGGAAGTATCGAAAAAAAACGCGGGAGACTTTCTATGTCACGTTTATTATTCGTTCGGAAATGAATCACACAACAAACAATCTTAATTTAGCGGGTTATAACGGATCGTCAATATGCGCATTTTCATTACCGCTTTAAAGTTGGAATTTACTGACATAAAATTTCCAAGTAAAATTTGAGTGTTCAAGCTGTTTGCTAAAAATTTTAAATGATTATAAATTCTATAATTGTTTAAAAGAATTCTTATATTAAAAAATTATTAAAATGAGTGAGCTATAATTAAAGCTCAGCACGATAGATGTACCACAATCTCGTTTGAATGGAAGTGGAGGATTTCTGTTTATCGCCCGGTTACAGAGGTGTAGGAGACCCAACTCTTCAACCAACTTATCTGAAATCTTTATTTTAAGTATTTATAATTTTTTATATCGACTTTATTATATCGGCGGGAAGACTTAACGTGCGCAGCATGCTCGTTTGCCAACTTCTTTCATAAATAATGATTCTAAAAAGTATATTTAGGGGTAAAAAAGACAAAAAGGGACGACTCTCCGGAACCTCTCCACTGAGCCGAAGCATTGCACAGAGCACGAGTTCCTACCTCAGCACCCTCGTTGTGCTAAGGCGTTAGAGAACCACTCTATGTTGTCTTCCTCCCGGTTCTACTTTTACGATGTCAAGAGGCCGAGTCCTTGTTGCCCTTGGCTCCGATACCATAGCAGGAGATACCATAGACTAATTCTATATGCTAAGGACTAGTTACTACAGAAGTTATGGTGAGATATTTTAGCTTGTGATTCATTGTTTTAGATTATGTTAATTTAGCGCTTTAAAAACACGTGCATGTTACATGAATTAATGCAAGCGTGGACATGTTAGTGCAAATATGGTCTGCATACAAATGGCACTAATGGTTTAATAAAATATCTAGCAAATATGTCGGATTTATCTCTAGATCTCGTAGATCTTTTAAGATTTATTTAAAACCAACTGACGTCCAATATTTCACACGTTTGGCTTAGTTAACAATATATTTCACGTATTGAAACTGGCAAAAGTATAGGTTTTTGGATCCAAATCGTATAACCAGAAAAATCGAATTTGGGATTCTTATGTGTTAAAAACCATCCCGCTAAAATGTGTCCGTGAAAGGAAGTGATGCAATGTATACGCCAAAACTTCTATTTGATAGTATAGACTGTAGATGTCAATCTATCTAATATATTTAAATAGACATAGACATTTATTCATTGGCATCACAATACAAAAACACATCACAGACAGAATATAACACACATTAAAAAAGAATGAAAAATAGACAAAACACAGTTAAAGTTACACGGACAAATAATACAAAACATATGATGCCAATATCGGACACCGTCTCAGCATATGCTGCCGTAAGGATCCGACAGCGCTGATTTTCAGCGGTGCCCGGGACTACCTAAGGACGTGGGCGCGCAATACTACTTTTATTTTTGCATTTATACCGACAATAAGAGTATAATAAATATGATACATGAATAAAACAGTTATGAGATTAAAATATATTTTATACAATAAAATAATAGATGAAAAAATTTCATAAATAAGTTTATTATTAAGTCAAAAAATAAAATAAAATAAATAATATGATAATTAAACGTATAAAGTTTAAATTATATAATAAAATATTGAAAATATTGGAAACAACAATCCACCGATATCGCGGGGATATTATCTTTTTGTACCTTTAACATCAGGTGTTTTAATTTATTTTTAAATGTGCTATTCTTGTATATATATACTCTGAATTTCGGATACGGCTCCAACGATTTGCATGAAATGTTCTATGCAGAGGTTTGCGGGGTTTGTAATTTGATCTAGCTAGGCTTTTTTTAGAAAATCTCGTTTTGTCCGCATATACTTTATTATTAGTTCACTAGATGGCGTTGCTAAGCAACAGTTAGTCAAAGTGTTAGTGTATTGGTTTATCCCTAATAGAAAAGGCAAGAAGACTTTAGTCCATACAGCCATGTCTTGAATAGAAGAATTTTCGTAAGTCAAAGAGTGTTTGGTTTGACGTTAGACCAAGAAAATATTTTTTTAGATTAATTATTTATAAAATACATGTGTTATATGGTTGCTCAGGTTAGTGCAGGGATCACTGTCAAACCGAGCAAAGCTCGACCATCCAGTTACTATGACCAAAATACTTTGAAATACGTCAAAATGTTGACAATTCTTGGAACACATAATACATATGATGATATATTTTTCTAAATTGAAATTTATGCTTAGTGTAGATTATATTATATGAAGTCGGTTTTGTCTGTTAAAAATATATTGTATATTTAACTGGTCCAAACATGTCGAAGTTAACTCGATTGTTTTTAAGCATCTAATTATAGAATCGTTAATAACAGGCAAATAATATTTTATAGTCTCGTTGAGATTTGACATTTATAAAATGTTAAATCGTGACTACGAATCTAGCATTAGCTTGAGATAAGCAAATAATAACAGCAGAGATCTTGATACTTGAGACATATTGTTACGAAAATAATAATATTCACGAGGTGACCGCCATGTGAGATGTGGATCTTACGATTATTGTCCCGATAGTCATTTCTGCGAACGTTCTTAAAGCGAAATGTCTCGAACTCTCATAGATGGCTGTGTCAAGGGTCAGATATAGAAGGCGGTGAAAATTTACGTTTTTTACTTTCTATAATGATATTCTAAAAGCTTAACCTTAGATAGATAATAATAAAAATATATTTAATATATATAATACAATAAGCTCTCACGTCCTTTTAACTTTACAGCAGAGTAGACGGAAAGAAGAGACAGAAAACACTCGGCGTCCGCCTCTTCTTTAATTTCAAGTACAAAATGTTTACAAGAGTAGTGTAGCTTACAATTAACGACTGCATTTCCACTTAACATCAAGTGCTTTGAATGAATGAAAAACTGAAACGAAAAATTAAAAAAAACACAACGGCAGTCTAAAAACTTCTAACTGTAATGTACTTTATCAACTAGACATGATATAAAAACTATACTTGATGTATGGTTAAATTTTTTATTCAGACGTACATAAAACGTGTTATGATAATTAGGCGCTTTGACCACTTTTTTTGTTTATTGCAAATATTAATATAATGCAGGTGCAGCTTCCTGGTCGTTAAGATGATCTTCGTCGCTTCCTAGTTGTACATCTATAAAGGTGTTTAAGCAGAAAACAGTTCAACACATTTCGGGTATACCCACCACCTCCAATGGCCCCACCAACCTCGCGGTTATATGTGCCGAAACGCGGGATGGTACGCGTGGTCTGGCCGTGTAATCCCACACGCAGCTTCTTGACTCCCTACAAGTTCTTTATCAAGGCCTTTCTCGACCATTCGTAGCTCTTCCCCTTTAGGAGCTCTACGACACACCACAACGACTCGTTCCACGGCGCCAGACGACTTTCTAGCGGGTCCATCTTTTGTGCCAAGCGTGCGCAAATTCCCTGAACATGAGAAAGTTGCCCTCCAAGGTGTCCAGATCGCGGTAGTAGACTGGACACGGACACATACGTGTAGTAGCCTAGAAAGCAAATTTTGGTCATGGCATGACCAGAGCACATGGTGACGATCCTCTGCATCCCGTCGACAATCACACGCTCTCTCATCGCATAAACGCATCTCGTACAGTCTTTTATGAAAATTACATTACGGGTATACGTAAAAGAAGTATATTTAGAAGCGGTTGGTCCATCGATGAATAAATGGATGGGAATATTCTTAGTGAAAACAATTGTTAGCAAACTCTGTAAAAACCAAGGCGCTCGGATGTTAAATTCGTGACAACGTATCCTAGTTACATACGGTATTCCAACTAAATAGAACAAAATAGAAGTTTTTTTCTACTTCATTGAGCACAAATGGGTGATGGGGTTATGTGGGGTTTTTACCCAACTAAAACCCCCGCTTGGCCCTTCCTCGGTGCATGGTGCCTGAGCCGGAGCCCCTCTACACTGTGCTCTTATAAAGTGCGTCCCGGGGGGCGGGGGGGGAGGGATATTAATCCCTACACGGGCGAGCTGATGTCGCCTTCTTCCCGGGTCCACTTTAGCGGAAGACAGAGGACCCCATCTTTGTCGCCTAGTGAACCCGAGGCCCCTTTTAGTCGTCTTCTAAGACAGGACTGGACCCCAAGATCCTATGCCAACAAAATTTGAGACAAAACAATTTCAAATAACACAAAAAACCCATCCAAAATCGGCTCATAAACGACGGAGCTATCAGCGAACAAATTTAAAAATGAATGACATACGAAATTACTTCTGTTTTTTGAAGTAGGTGGAAAACCGTTATTTAATAACGTCACGTAATAAGTAACATACAGTTTGATAGTACAAAAGAGTAATGTTTCACTTTGTCAACGTTAGGTCAATGTCGAATTACAACATTGAAAACTTGACCTTCATTAGCTTGGCAAGGTATCGGTAAAGTGGTCTCGGAGCTTTGAGCAATCGAGTTCAGAATTATACTGTAACCGCTGCGACATGGCAGCTTGGGACTTTCTTAATTAGAAATTTCTTTCGTTCTTCTTCCTCCTCGTGTAATTAATTCAAACTCTCCTTTAATTCCCTCTCAATCTCTCTTCGAGTTCTGAAGATACAACATGGAAATCCTAAAAATAAATAACAGAACTTATAGCAGGGCTGGGTATATGACACCACTATCCTCTATATTACGAAGTTCTAACATGTATCGAAATTTTGAAATATGCTCGTATCGGAGGATGCTCCGTATAAGCTGGGCAGATAAGGTATCCAACAATGAGGTTCTTGCCCGAATGCAGAAGAGCATTGAATTGGTCAAAATAATCAAACAGCGTAGGATCATACCTAAGCCATATCCTGCGACATGATAAGTGCCGCTTGCTGCAATTGATTATGTTGGGCAAAATAGCGTGAAAAAGAGGGGTGGGAAGAAGGAAGAAGTCATGGTCAAGAAACAACAGGGAATGGACTGGAATAAAAACAGTAGAAGCAATATTCTTCACTGTTCTTTTATTTCTAATTCGTGCTCGTTGTCGTCATGGATACATTGCCCACTCTTGGTCAAACACCTACCAATATAACCATGATTTCTCTGCTATACTAATACTCTGGTATCACCGGATTAAGCCAAAAGCAATGCCATCTCTATAGCCTGAACCTCTTTGTAATTCGACACAAGGCCTTGGGTAAGGGTAACCGCTCGGTCGGATGGCTTTCCATTGTATCATCGACGCCCCGCGGGCATCGCGCCATATCATCGACGACCGCAAGACAGAAAAGGACTGCCGAGAGACCTTGTTCACACGGACACCACTTCTCGGAACCACACATGAGGGAAGGTCGTTGCGAAATCGCGACGACCAAAAATTAAGACAAGGACAATAACGTTCTAACCCAGCGACCCGCCTGTAGTTGCAGGCGACGCTGCTTCTACTGAAACGGGCACCCCAGAACACAGTCACCCCGAGGTCCAAATACAGGACCGGCGTGGAAGACTTCATTGTTGTTTCCATTGTATAGGATAACCCCGTTACTGACATGACAAGACAGGATCGAGAATGTTCTTCATCTATACAAATAATTATAATTGGAGTGTCTGCTTGAAATTTTAAAATAACCGCTTTTTACTACATGCATATAAATATATATATATAAGGTACCAAAATAACAGTTTTTATTGTTTGTCCGTCTGTCTGGCAGATATCTGATGTAATAAGGAGTAATTTAGGCTTTTATTTTAGAAAAAATAATGAAAATGCATAAACTAAATAACTTTTTGCTAAATTCTACGCAGCCGAAGACGCGCGCACCCTAGTGTATCCTAAACCAATTGTGTCATAATGAACGTGACATCACTGTTGTCGATTTTTGCTGTCTTTTGTAATCTGCTACTTCAGTTGTGCAACTTTGGTTTTCCAATGGCGTTACTAATGACACTCCAATATTGTCTCAATTGTTGCCATTTGATAATCTCGTCATACCCTGTGTTAAAGAATCATTATTTAGATACGTTAAATATTGGATAACATAATGAAACATAACATTATAATATCAAACATAATACTTATATAATGACGTCTTAACGTAATTATGTTATCCAAATATGCTGATATATTTCAATCAATTAATTAATATATAAATTACCCTAAGTATATTATAATCTGTATGCATGCGAACCGAGTTGCAATCTTTTAACATCATCGGTTCCAAAACTGTGACAAATGGTTGCAAGTCAAGTAGGAATGTTGACATTTTGGAGAATAAATAATATAACTGGTTCTTCCTTCATTATTTATATGAAATAAAAGGTGCTGCCTTTCTGTTCTATACATAAAGAAACATTTAATTAAACAACATTATTAGGTGTTGTCTATTTTTAACTTTACCGATAACCTTGTACTTGGGAAAAGACCCTCTCATAAGGAGCCAATCAAAATAACACCGTAGTACACGAGTAGCAACCATTTCATTAAACTATTAAAGACATACTATAGTTATATCGGCATAACAAGGAAGCCGATATACACATCGAATTCCAGAGATAAGGTTATAAGTAACGTGACCGCTCAAGTTTTTTTTTAATGACGAACTACAGATTGGCCAGAGAAGCTGGCCTTCACTGCTTTGAATGAGGTGGCATAGCTCTTAGGTCGCTTAGCCTGAACCTCTATCGCTAGTAACTGGACACAAGGGTCCCGGTGGGGGGTAACCTCGGCTTGGACGGTTACTATGTTACGCGTAAGCATTTCGATCCGAGGGCGCCCGAGAGGGCCGAACCACGATTCAGTCGGTTGCTATTTCACGGATAATCTAAGGGACATTCAAAAGCTTTTTTTTTTTTTGTTGACGGGGAGGAAATCTTCAGAAAGATACCCCGCCTTCTGGGGGGAAGGCGGTGGTTATGTGGGGTTCTTACCCACTAAAACCTCCCCGGTGACCCTTACCTCGGTGCATGACGAGGGGCTCCGGGATTTCCAGTGGAACGCACCGGAGCCCCTCTGCACTGTGCTCAAGGAGAGCATGTCCCGGGGGGAGGTTACTCCCTCCCCTGTCTCGCAGCGCAAGGCGACACGGGCCAGCCGATGTCGCCTTCTTCCCGGGTCCACTTTGGTGGACGACTCAAGCCCCCACCCTTGTCGCCCAGTGAACCCGAGGCCCCTTTTAGTCGCCTTGTACGACAGGCAGGGGATACCGTAGTCTTATTCTTGAGAGCCCAGAACTACAGGGCTGAAGGGACATTCAAAAGCTAAACTAACTTTGAGTGCCACTTCGGGAAGCGTTGGCGCTGGGAGAAGTGGCCGAAGAAACTCCAGCAACGCTCCTAGCATCTAAGGGGTGGGGGCCGCTCAAGTTGTTCATTGGCATATAAGCACCCTTTGTTCAGCATATTTAGTGTAATAAATTAAGATATCTAATTACACACACCATTGTATTAGGATAATATTTAAACTAATGCTTTAATAAAATAAAGTCAGTCTACAATTCCTCTTCAAGCAAAGAACATCTATTGTTTCTTTTTAAAAAGCCTGCCACCGTCACCCGCGACCTAACTCTATCCGGTCTGGAATATTTCGACATCGTGTTTAGCGTTTTCAATTGTTTGTAGGTTTTAATTCTGTTTCTGTCCTCGTAAGAAGCTAATCTACTTGTTACCAAATCTAACAAAGCGGGAGACAAATGTATTTTTGGAGAAAAATAACTAAATATCATTGATAAATGTACTCTAAGTTCACTATATTTGGTTACTCGTACTGTGAAAAAAATACAATACCCGCATCAACAGCATCAGTAAACGAATACATTCGCGGCGCTGTAACTTACCTTGAAAAGTTCAAAATCCTTAATTATTATCTTTAATGTACTTCAATTTACTTTATTACACTTCATTGTACTTGCTATAATATAAATTTGGGTTATAAAACAATAGAATTTCATCATAGTAAATAAAAGCTGTATTTGATATATTGACAGTTCAAAAAGAGGGGTGTTCCGATCGTCACCAAACTTTACAGGATTACTCGCATGTTCAATGTGAAGATTCACTGAAAGTTTCATTGACATCGGTCTAGCCGTTTCGGAGCATATAGGGAACAAACCCACACACTTTCTCTTTTATATATATAGATGGCCGATATTGTCGAGATTCTGACATGCTTTCACATGCTATACTCCGGGTGCGAGGTTAACGTATATATATATACGTTAACCTCGCACGTATATATATGGATATCTGTATATAAGTAAATGTTATGCATATATGTACATAACGTATATATATATATATGTACAACAAAATTCGGTATAAATAAATTATGTGAGTTAGGTGAATTCATCTAAGTACATTAAACCGTTAAAATAAAGCTGGCGTTGACTGCCTCACCGGATTGAGAGGTGACATAGCTCTTGGGCGCTTAGCCTGAACCTCGATAGCTAGTACTCGACATAAGAGACCTCCCGTAAACTTTTCTAATGGAGACGGGGAGAGAGTTTCACAGACGGACAGCGCGTACGGTAAAAGTATGTAACATCAATTAATTTAGCAGACTAGGGACTAAAAACCTATCGGATGCCATCCATTCCCGTTATGGAATGTATGCGAAAATATTCCCTTTACTACACTATTGTTCGACACAGGTCGATGGTCGCAGTGCGTCGGGCGGCAGCCTATCGCCCTTGAGTCTATAAATAGCGCATTAAAGCTCGCATCAAAAGAATAAAAGAATATAGTGGTCTTGAACCAGTCAATCCTGTACTACACTACTACTAAGGACTATCGAGCATAGGACAGGGGTCGCCAACCTGCGGGGTATTGGATGTGAAGCTGCAGCTCTTTGGTACTTAATTTATTTATCTTGTGTGTGTTTATGGTTTTGTATTTTTTCTGACTAGCTATACAGGTTGGCCAGAGAAGCTGACCTTAATTGCTTCACCGGACTGAGAGGTACTGGTAGGTAGTATAGCTAGTAATTCAACACAAGGGTCCCCCGGGCTAACCTCGGCTTGGATTAATCTACCGTTTGATATTACGTCTTCGCGTACTCTTTTTATTGGACGCAAATAAAATATATGACTCGTGTTGTAGAATAATAATAAACAATGAAGTATTTGTTTTATACTTTCTAAGCAAGTGCTTGACTACGATCCCACCTGATGTTAAGTGGAAATGCAGTCCTGGATGGTAAGGCGCACTAGCTTGGTAAATGCCTATTCACTCTACTCTTGAAAATACCCACATTGTAATCGGAAGGAAAGACACGCGGGAAAACTATTCCAGTCCTTTACTGTACGAAGAATGAAATAATTGAATGAATGGTTTTTACGGAATATGGCAGTTTAATCTATTTTTAAAACACTCTTCGAACTTCGAACAACACAATGTATTGATGGCAAGAAAAAACTTTGTGGCTCTTTAAAAAAAAATTGTTGCCTCGCCCAAAATGTTGCCTATCCCTTTCTACGAGAATAAATTTAACATCAGATCAAGTTGAAATGTGAAGAGTTCTTAGTAAATCTGAAAATCAATATCAAATTCAGGTCGGATCATGTCCTAGATATATCTCTCTGCACTATAGATGTTTCTTTGTGTCGAACACATACTGTTGTTCAGTGAAGATTGCTGCTACAGTTACAAGAGATTGAGAAGTCGCTGAGCTCATAGGTCGCTTAGCCTGACTTAGTTCTGGGATAGGAGTGCATGATATATTATATCGATATATGAACGCGATCACAATATAAAACGCCTCACAATCCGATATTATCGTATCACTTAATATCGATAGATTTCATCCGATAACCAAATATCGATATCAATGTATGTTACTACAATCCTACTCTACGCAACTACCGGTTGTATAAATGTTAAAATCTGTGTTGTGGTTTCTTTTGGGCTTATTTAAATATGAACAATCTATACGATATGTGGAAAATATCGATATATTTATATATTATATAAATATCTTTTTTGTATGAACATCCCTATTGTTACAATTTGTAGGTCTAATAGAATAAAATAGTCCAACAACTAATACACTCGCTTTAATGAGACAGCGTAACGTTGTACAAATAATTATTTATAACGAATACCGTCACAACTGCGCGTCCTCACAATCTTTTTACAAAATTAATTAGAAGTCAGATTACGAACTACTAAAGTTACAACTATTGTTTACAATGCCAAGTTCATGTGACGATCAACTAAATTATTAATTATGAATTAAAGATACAATAAAGTTCAGGTAAATCATTAAGATATCATTGGAAGTAGTTATTATGCATAACAATCGCTGGGTGTCATGTGTTGCCAGCTAACACTATTCTGGGTTCCAAATCCGGTAAAGCAATTGGGTACAAAATTAACGTTCAAAAGCATTATAGTGGTCGAAATTTGCTACTGTAGTTTACTGATACCACTGGCACG
This sequence comes from Meandrusa payeni, assembly GCA_029286785.1. Lineage (NCBI taxonomy): Eukaryota > Metazoa > Arthropoda > Insecta > Lepidoptera > Papilionidae > Meandrusa > Meandrusa payeni. The sequence goes on from JAGSMX010000023.1 coordinate 2,328,590, forward strand.
TCAATCGCGTGTCTGTAACACCTGGCCTCTTTTTCTAACTTCTTTCTTCTTTCCGAGGGCGCCGGAGAGGACAAAATTTTCTTAGTAGTTGATGTCAAGCGACTTATAGATCACAATTGTTATTGTGTCCAATGTTACAGTTACAGGCTTACCACCTATCATATATTGGAGGAAACAAGCTCGTTGAGAAGACAACAGCTATTGTTACCTTTGTCTATACCTATATAATAAATAATACCACAATTTTCACGATGAAACACTAAATGTGTTTTTAAAATAAGCGAAATAACAATCTATTGACTTGACACATTCGTTAAATGTTATCTTATTATGTTGATATTAACAGATTCGATTTTATTCTTAAGTTTTTTGAATATCCTCGCAAAAGAGCATTATAAATTATTTATAACACAAACATATACGAAGGTCACTTGTATAAAATTACTGGCATCATTGTCGATGACGCCCTCTTGCTGCATAATAAAAAAAATAATGCAACCGGCAAATATTCGTCGAAACAACTAAAGAGTATTAGTAGGCTCGGATTATATTCAAATTTAAAACGTCACACGATTGACAAATTAGGAAATCTTTTTTTTTGATAATATATAGTTATCGTTTGTTTATGGCGGCATTTGCATGTTCTTACTGACCAAGTAATTAAATAAAAAAACAGCTTAAATATTATGGTATTGTTTTACGTTTTTTTTGGAATGGAATACCTCTACAGTTTCACTAGGTTTTTGATTTGCAGTACAGCTCTGGGAGCTCGTAAGGTTAATGTTATCGTGAAAGTTTCCAAATCTTCGAAGTTCGTAGTTCAGAAAATTACCAAGACAATCAATTAGCTAAGTAGATTTAAATGCCACTTAGCTTTAATGGCTGTGGTATATTCTCAGATTTGCGGATTTTTTTTCTACTATTTTCAAATGCTATTCTCATGGTTAACTCCTTGTATTGTATTGATTGTACAGATATTAGAGAGAAGTGTACCTAAGCGTTCTACCATCAAAATCTTTGCATCAGTCCCCCAATTCTTTAAGCAGGCATCTCGACCGACGACATTCTAACAAACTTCCTGTAAGTGCCGCCACTTATAAGCGTTCCTAAACTAAATTCCGTCGCGTCGCCCGGAGGCCGTTCTTGACGATCCGGAAGACGTGATTACCATTGCACCGGCTAGATCTCTACAAATCCACAAAGCGTCCATTCGCGACCGTTGGAGGTTGCGAATAATCCTCGCGCGGTTACAACTATTTTATGGGCAGGCCTCACCCCTTAAGATGTTGGAAGCGTTGCTGGAGTTTTATCGGCCACTTATTCTCCCAGCGCCAACGCTTCCCAAAATGGCACTAAATGTTAGTTTAGCTTTTGATGGCCCTAAGATTATATGATATGTCGATAATGATTATCTGTGAAATAGCAACCGAACGAGTCGTGGTTCGGCCCCCTCGGGCGCTCCCGGATCGGAATGCTTATGCGTAACATATTAACCGTCCAAACCGAGGTTATCCCTAACCGGGGGGACCCCTGTGTCGAGTTACTAACGATAGAGGTTCAGGCTAAGCGACCAAGAGCTATGGAACCTCTCAATCTGGTGAAGCAGTGAAGGCCAGCTTCTCTGGCCAATCCGTGTAGTTCGTCATAAAAAAATAGCATCGGTCTCTTGCTTAGAAAGATAAAAAAAAAATTAAGTACACAATTTACACCAGACAGCAAGGCTGACAACGTTGATTCCAAAGATTAAAATCAGAAACAGCACACGCTACATCCGTTATTTCGTGTATTAAACCAATATAAACAATAAAAAAATCGATTCTTGACCATATGGATTTTTATCAACACCTTTCCTGCTATGCAAGGCCTAAAAGTTGTCATCTCTTTTCCTACATCTCGAAAATGTTACTGGCCTTCGATTTGACAGTTTAAAATTTTACGTACGCATAATTACGCCGTGTGTTTGTTTTATCTATGTAATACAATTTGACAGGTGTCATTATAAGGCGACTCGACCACATTTAAATTACTATATTGAATAAACATAATATGATTTTGTAATTTATTATTAAATTATAACATTTAAAAAAGAGGTAAGTAGATCTTTTTTTATACTTTCTAAGCAAGTGCTTGACAACAATCCGACCTTGATGTTAAGCGGAAGTCCAGTCCGCCAGCAGATGGTCAGGCGCATTAGCTTAGTAAATGTCTATTCTCTCTACTTCTCAAAAAAGCCAAATTATAATGATACAATATTTTATTTGGACAATTACGTATGTAAGATATATAATGAAATATTGCAGGAAGTTTGTCATCTCTGCTTACTCCTCCGAGTAACAGACATGATTGTTTGGAGTTGAGAGTGTATTTGTATTTAATATATTTCAGCAACAGCTTCTTTTATTTTGTATGTGAGAAGTTTATGCTAGTAATACGGAGGCTTTTAGAATTTCACCAGCTTTAGAGGCGGTGGAGCTCAGAAATATGAGTAACTCAGCAAAAGGAATTTGGAAAAGAAACTTTAGTTGGGGCTGTGTTTAGTGTGGCAGCATTCCAACTGCTCCAGTTACTGCTCGGATTACAAGTTTTTTTTTAACGAACTACACAGATTGGCCAGAGACGCTGGTCATGACTGCTTCACCGGATTGAGAGGTGGCATAGCTCTTAGGTCACTTAGCCTGAACTTCTATCGCTAGTAACTCGACACATGGGTGGGAGATAAACTCGGCTTGGACGGTTGGATTACAAGCATCATCATTTAATAGAATGGGTGCATTAATTTATGTTGTTGTTCGACCCGACCTCAGAGGGAGCGAAAAAGGTGGTGGCTATGGTCATTCAACACTGATAACTTTCTTTCTCTCTTCGTGTCATCCTATTTGTCTAAATTTATGTAATAAGGTTAAATATCAAAACGATTAAATATCACTAATATTTTTTCTAACCAATCCAACTAAGCTTAAGCATGTGCTAGGAGATGGATGGCTAGTGGATGGTGGTTGCCAATATTCGAATAGTGGATTCGAACCTACGACCGTACGTTTTGTAGCCTGTACATATTTATTAAGACATAATTGACGCTTGTTAATTGATAATTATTAAGTTTTTTTGTTTACATTAAAAATATTTTTTCTACAAGTTTATAGGGAGCCTTAAATCAATGTGCGTACGATTTTTGTAGTAATAATAATATATATTGCGTGCCCAGCCCTCATTTCTATCTGATATTCGAATATAAACCTTAAAATAATGCATATACTGCACATATTATTTGAACAAGACATCTTTATTATTGATTTCCGGCGCAGATCCAAGTAATTTTTGCGACTAGCATCGAATGGAAGATGCACATTTGCAATGCTAAAGAAAATTTGCATTTAATGTGCTTTAATTTAAAGCGTAATTTCGCGTGCTCTACTAACGCATGACCCAAATGTAGTACAGTCGAACCTTGCAGGATCCGTTCACTTCGGAAGTATACTCAAGGTAACTCAACTAAGTTTTACTGACAAATATTGCTCGTAAATAGTTAACAATTAATTTACTTTTGTATTACACAACTAGTGCCGCGATTGCAAATAGATACACGTTTGAAAAGAGAACAAAAACTGTTATTGTCTATGGTGTAATTGTTTCCCTATATGTTGTCGTTGTTGAATATTTTATGGCTTGGTAACAAGACCTTTATGCCAACTCTTTTTTAAAACAAACACTTATTTCTTACGCCTAAGATGAAAATGAAACTGTAAGTTAGATGACCCCCCATGAGTCCCCGCGCCATTTTTTTTCGTTTTCCTATATGAAGTCAATGTCTGTGTTGCAACGTTCACATCATTAAAACTCACATCTTTAATATAATTGTTAAGGTTGTTCTACATTATTATATTAACAACAAAAAATTGTCGTAATTTTTACTACGTAGTTTTTCAAAATGTTTATTGCTTGACGTATTAGAGCTTAGCTTGGACTCGATCTCGATTGATCTACCATGTCACGGCTGTCATAGCCTTGTAATTAAACTATAAAAGTTGCGGTTTTATCGTTTATTAAAGTGTTGTAGTTATTTAAATCTATAACAAAATAGTTTTGCAGTCTATGAAGTAAGACGGAACAACATAAAGTTTTTTTCTGTAGATAAAGAATAACAAGAGCAGGCTATCGAGGTTCTAGTGCTACGAGAAAAAACAACGTTAAGATTCTAGGACACTTATATTTTATCTAACATCTGCTGAGCATGGCTGCAAACTGTTAGTGCCTTTGTCTTAACTTTATAAAAAACTAAGAAGCTTGCTTCTAGGAAATACTTAAGGTAGCATTTTTTTAGATGGATACATGTTATGATGGTATAATTCTTATACGTACGTTAGATTTATAATATATGTTGTATCGTTCATAGTAAACCATACAGATTAGTACTTCTGTTGATTAAAAAAAAGATTGTAACAAGATTTGTATGCCATAACTTAGATGACTAATTATGTTTACTATTTATTATATAAAAATTATAACACTTAGGCTACGAGTCTGCTATTTGCCAAAGACATTTCACTATTAAACCAACCTATTATAATTCAATTGTCATTGTGCCATAAACCACAATGTACTAATTTAATTTTATGATATGTCATTTTCATTTGAAAATTCGATTAAGTTAAATTTACAGCCTTTATATACGGCCCACTGCTGGGCACAAGTCTTCTCTGTAAAGAGAGTATAAGGACATAGTATGTCACTGGGCTCCAGCGCGGATGTCCAGACTTCACATGTCTTACAATTTTTTTCTAGGACATGTAGTATCACGTAGTTTTCCTTCAGCGCCGAGCACGTGGTAAATCAGCACATATTATTGCAACAACAAATGTATTGGTGCCGGTATCGGGGGACGAACTCGGGTTGATAGCGTACTATGCAACTTGTGGCAACTGCCCGGCCACTGCGCTGCCACGACTCTCTTAAATGTAATGTAACGGGGTATTAGAGAGATACCAGCATCAATATGGTTTGGTACAACGGAACTAGCAGATTACCAAATCTACAAAAACTCGACAACTGTGAAATCATTGGATTTTAATATTGACACAATTGGTTAGATATCTATGCTACCATGTTTATGAAATAAAAAAAAACTGTATTAGTATTATATATATATATATTATAATATTAGTTAGAAAAACAAAAATTGTCCTTGTATCACATGAAGACGTTTGTCCTAAATAACATATGTTCATGGGAAAAAAAATCATTTTAATAATTATCATTAAGTCAATATTATTATAATTTATAATGACATAATAAGGAAGATCCAGAGTAAAGATATACCAAAAAGGTCAATAAACCTAATAAAATATGTTTTTTAGTCTGTCAAAAGTTGTGACAGAATTTTTATCATTTTATTTACACGCTAATGAATATTAATTAAATTATACCATTGTATAATAATTCATTTTCGAGCGTTGGTTGAAATATTATGTCATTTGTCAACACAAAGTGATTATTTTTGTGTTCTATTTCAATCCTTCGCCATTTTGAATTACATTTCGCGCCATTTTCACTTATGTCATATGTCTCTTCGGATTAGTTTTATTTCCAAAAATCCTTATATTTGTTAAGTCTCGGCGCTTCATTTCTCTATTATAGCTTGTATATCATATTTTCGCTAATTGAAATTATGATTTATGATAAAATAAACAGCATGACGTCTTTGGAATTTTGTTCCTATCGTTTTGTATGCAAGCAACGGCGTTACCGCCATATCTGTTACTGTCAACGTAAAGTGTACATGTTTAGTTACTATATATCTTGGTGTACAAAAGTCGTGGTGTAGTAAAAACCAATAAAATTTAATAGCTTATCAAGAACATTCTGGTGAGTCATAATAATTAATTAAATATAACAGCTATGGTAGAAAACTAATGATGTCCCGTTTCCTAAACTAGGAAATTCTGTATTATAGGAAACCGTACCATTCCAATGTTGCAATTGTGCACAAATACGGTATATTTATTTTACATATAATTTATACACAAATTGTGTGTGTGTGTGTTAACTAAATTGAAACACTCATAATTCTAATCTTACGTCTACGTCGAAAAATCTAATTAATTTTCAGTGTTTTAATTAAGCAAAGTTTTATCATATTTATCTTTCATCTGTCATATCCCACGAAAAAGTCAATCTCGCATGGTCAAAACTTAGCCTCGAAGTGCACTTTTAAAATCAATATCATTAGTATGTAAGATATTTGCAAATTTATTTTCAAAAACAGTAACAATTCGAATGTTTCCACAAAGTTTTCGTAATCAAAAATGGACTAATTACCATAGATTAAAAATTCATTCGAACAAATCGAATAATCACTATACATTTTATATGTTTTATTGTTGGCACAATATAAAAATAACCTTCAAGTGACGGAAATTAATTTTATAGAATTACAATAAAATACTCAATTGATGTGATGATTATTTTAATTTATAAGAACTAAGTGAAAATATTTAATGTGGGTACGCTGTGATAGTGTCAAAAACAGCCCTGTAGTTCTGGGCTCTCAAGAATAAGACTACGGTATCCCCTGCCTGTCGTATAAGGCGACTAAAAGGGGCCTCAGGTTTCACTGGGCGACAAGGGTGGGGGCCTGCGTCGTCCACCAAAGTGGACCAGGAAGAGGCGACATCGGCTGGCCCGTGTCGCCTTTCGCTGCGAGGGCACAGGGAGGAGGGAGTAACCTCCCCGGGACGTGCTCTCCTTGAGCACAGTGCAGAGGGGCTCCGGTGCGTTCCACGTGAGATCCCGGAGCCCCTCGTCATGCACCGAGGAAAGGGCCACCGGGGAGGTTTTAGTGGGTAAGATCCCCACATAATCGCCGCCTTCCCCCCAGATGGCGGGGTATCTTTGTGAAGATTTCCTCCCCGTCAACAAAAAAAAAAGTGTCTAAAACAAGGCGCAGAAAAAATAAATTATCAATCAGAAAACGTATACATTCTCTTACAGATTTAGAGAGAAATTATTATCCTTAGCGAAAACTGGGATCGGTATACGATGACACCCGTACTGTTAATAAATGATCGTATTAAATGAGTGACATTTACCATTAATATGCAGCTATTTGAGAGAGCACGATAAATATGAGCTTTTCCAAAATTACGTAGGAAAATCTTTTCTCACTATATCTATACAATATATGTAAGCCACTGTAGAAAAATATAGCATATTTTAATTCGAAATTTCCCTTTTAACAACTAATTGTCAAGGAAAAATTTTATTCTAAGGAAAAAAAAAATAACCTATTTCAAATTTAAAAATTTAAATCTTAATATGTAATCAAAATTTGTTTGGAGGGTGGGCGTTAATAGCGGCGACACAATAACTTTACTGTATAAACTTGTTATGGTTTTAATAAAGATTTTTATTTTATTATTTTATTTACTTCTTGTCACCTTTGGAAAGACGCTACAATAATCGACCGATAAAAAAACATTCAAATATGAATTCTAAATTCAAAATTTTCAGAATGCCATACGTTTTTTTTATTAATTGCGGAAGGTTCGGCAAAGGCAGCCTGTGTAAAAATCTCCGTGGCTTAATAAAAACTCCTTTAAGGATAAATAACGTGACAACAATTTCACAAATTATATATGAAAGTAGAACATAATAACCTGTGTTTACCAGTAATTTACTACTTTGAATGCTAAGATCATACAATATTGTAAATTACCCGTTTAACATTCCTGTCATCCTAATACTTGACTCAAAGTTGAGTGGTCATTTATTATTACATTTACAAAAAAACTTTACATAAATTTCAAATTACAATCTCATGAATATGTTCATTTATTCGTGCTTAATTATCTAACAGAAATGTAACTAGATTTAGTGTTGGTTTTATGAATACTAAAAATACTAACTGAATTCAATTTATTAGTGATTAGATAAAGCCGTTTATTTAAAAACAAAAATCGATTTCAAATGGAATCAAACGTTAATCCTTGCTACGTGCGGATGCTATTTATGTATTTCTGCATTACCGTAGGAATATTATGAATGAATTAAATGAAATTTGAATATTATTATGAAATAGAATTAATCAGATTAATCTGACCTAACTACGTTTTTTTTTTTGTTTACGGGGAGGAAATCTTCAGAAAGATACCCCGCCTTCTGGGGGGAAGGCGGCGGTTATGTGGGGTTCTTACCCACTAAAACCTCCCCGGTGGCCCTTTCCTCGGTGCATGACGAGGGGCTCCGGGATCTCCAGTGGAACGCACCGGAGCCCCTCTGCACTGTGCTCAAGGACAACGCACGACACGAGCCAGCCGATGTCGCCTTCTTCCCGGGTCCACTTTGGTGGACGACTCAGGAAACTCATCACTCCCACCCTTGTCGCCCAGTGAACCTGAGGCCCCTTTTAGTCGCCTTGTACGACAGACAGGGGATACCGTAGTCTTATTCTTGAGAGCCCAGAACGACCTCTGATCTAACCTAACCAAATATTCCTCAAACTACTCTAACTTCCAATACTTCCAATAAAAAATTAATCATCGAAATCGGTTTTTTTTTACGAGGTACACAGATTGGCCAGAGAAACTGGCCTTGACTGCTTCACCGGATTGAGAGGTGGCATAGCTCTTAGGTCGCTTAGAACCTGAACCTTTATCGCTAGTAACTCGACACAAGGGCATTGCATGCCAATCGTGCGTATTTGGTAATGATGCGATGATAATTGATTTGAGAGTAGTAAATCGGTTTCATAATACTGGCAATTATTATGAAGCGTCAATAGCTTGATGGTTTACCGTACCGTTTGCGACTATTGACATCTCCTCCAGCTTAAGCTTAGTTGCTGCAGCTTAAGTTTACGAGAATATTGATAATATTTTTAAAAATAGATTTGATGGCATTCTTTTTTTTAAATAGCAAAGTCGGGTAAAATTGGACATTTCCAGACGCAATAACTCCGCTTTCTACCGTCAATGGTGATGTTCTACTCAGTTCGTGATAGATCCAGATGCAGGATATAGTAGATTACCACATGACGCATCTAGTAACGTGCACCGACGCTTTGAATGCATCCGTTGGGACGCAATTGGAATAGCATACTACGGGCAAATGCAGACCTTATACAAGTATATTTACGAACAAAATTAAAAACAGTCAGTTTTTTCAAATCAAATCAAATCAAACGTTAAACCTCGTAGACGCCCTCATTATATTGACGAATTATCGTAGGAATATTACGAAATAGAATTTATACATACATACACATATATACATCCTTTCAGATCAGATAGCGATTAAAAATACTTGCTAAAACCCACCCCTCCCAGTGCTGCGTTAGATAGCTTTAGAATGTATCTAACTTTTAAAGCTGCGTAAAGCTACCGTTTGAGTCGTGGTTTGGCCCTCTCGGTCGCCCTCTAACCAGAATGCGCCTAGAGCAACCGCTTAAGCCGATGTTACCGCTCACCGGTGACACCCATGTGTCGAGTTACTAGCGATAGAGGTTCAGCCTAAGCCACCTTCATAGCTCGTAGGTATCAATTCGGTGAAGCTTGACTACTTCTCTGGCCAATCTCGGTAGTTCGACATAAAAAAACGGAATCCCTTTTCAGGGGCCCTTGGACCGTGTCGCTCGCAAAAGTACTATAGTAAACTAGATTAACGTAAGTGCGTGACCGCAATCGCATCTGATTTTAAGTAGAAATGCAGTCCCGCTATGGAAGGTGCACCAGCTTAGTAGGTAAATGCCTCTTCACTCTACTCTTGAAGACACCTAAAATGTAATCGGAGGGAAAGACAAATACGGGCAAACTATTCCAGTCCTTTACTGTGCGGATAATGATAGACAACATGCTTCGTTTCAGATTTGAAGGATGTTCACAATAGAAAGGATTAAATCCACCATTTCGTCCATGCATTCTGAAAACCGGAAAGCCTGTGGTCAAGACTGAACAGATTGGTTTCAGCTGTGTCATCAATGGTAGCGAACTTTCCATCAAGTCCAAAAATTAATTGTCACAATGTTGACTTTCTGTTACGATGTAAGTTTGTCTCGAGTTTCGAGTTGATTCGAGGATCTTGGACTAATTCTTATTTAAAAACTATCTCCTCCATGTTTCGCCTTTGCGGCCAAGGATCCTATTAAACGCTAGTTAATAAGTTATTGTGTGAATTTCGTAACTGCTGTCAAGGTGGAATTTAATGAGTAATAGATCATTTTTCTTTCCAACAAGCCATTGTCATGAAACCATGAACATTGTACTGAAGTCCCATTGAAAAAGCAATTAGATAATGTAATTAAATCTTACCATCAGGTGTTTAATAGTAACACAGCGTGATTAAAGTGTTGTCAATAAAATGACAAGTATATCTAAGGGAATAAAACAGACTTCAAATCAGAATCAAACGTTAACAATATAATTGATAAAATTATTTGTACAAAAGAAAAGAAAATTTAACAACGAAAAATGGTAACTGTGTTTTACATCACCGGACGACTAGGTGCGGCGAGCTGTACCACCCTTACGTCGTAGACATCGCATCGATACGCACGAAGCGGTTTGCCTCCACCTTCCTTATGCGGACGGCTAAAGAATGGAACTCTCTGCCGCGATCAGTCTTTCCATACGTGTACAATCTGGACACAAGTCCAATGTGAACAGACACCTTATAGGCTCAATCCTAGACTTCCTAGATAGAAGCCAAACGTGAGCCTATTTTGAACTAAAAAAACAATCATTTAGGAACACAAACAAATTAAATAGACAATATTAGAAGACAAAGACGTATTGAATATGGGTATGTATTATAAAAGACATAGAAGAGGATAAAATCCACATGGAAGTCAGGTACAGGAGGAGAGCACGTAACCCGCTGACTAGCCATGTGGTACTCAGAGTCTCGCCCCAATATGGAAAAGACTCACAGAAGCGGGAACCGTACACGTGGACCTCCAGAGAGTTAGAGTGGAGGATCAATCCCCACTAGTCCAGTGCACGCGCTGCCTCGGGTATGGGCATACCAAGAGGCTGTGTGGCGAAACCGCGGACACATGCAGCCATTGTGGGGGCCCACACCTAAAGGCAGAATGCGTGGACTGGCTCTCTGGAGAGCGCCCGTCGTGCAGGAACTGCTTCAAAGCAAAGATGGATGGGAGGGAGCACAACGCGTTCAGCGCCGACTGCCCCATACGGAAAAAATGGGAGGCATTGGCAAGATCGGCAGTAGCATACTGCTGAGGTTGCCCCGGGAGTCCAGAATAACACCGAGTCAGCCGACACCCCGACCCGCCGGTATCACGTCATACAGGCGAACCTTCAAAGGTCCGAGCTCGCCACGGCCGAGCTTATAGTAGAGGCAAGGAAAAGGAAGACGACATTTGCGATCGTCCAAGAGCCCTACATAGGCCGGGCGGGGGAGATGAGGCAGTACCCAGGTACAAAAACAGTACAATGCGTTAGAAAGCCAAACGCCGACAGCGTAGTCAAGGCCGCTATCGTGCTGTTTGACGACGACATCGCGGTCACTCAGTGCCCCGACCTCACGACGGAGAACATTGCTGTTGCCAGACTGAAGATCGGGGCCTGGGAGATCGGGGTGCTGTCGGTGTACCTGGAGTGCGACAAGCCCATCGAACCCTACCTGAATGCCATCGCTGCGGCTGTGCGAGCCTTGGGAACCTGTGGCGTGATACTAGGCGGGGACGTTAACGCTTGGAATACGTGGTGGGGCAGTCGACTGACGGACAGAAGGGGCAGCGATGTGGCGGCGGCGCTGGATGAGTTGGGGCTCCATACACTGAACGTGGGCAACGAGCCAACTTTTGACACGATCCGAGGAGGGAAGCAGTATGCTAGCTGTGTCGATATTACAGCGTGCTCGACCAACCTGCTAAGCAGGGCCGATAACTGGCGGCTGTCCGGAGAGGTGACGGGGTCGGACCACAAGGCGATCCTGTTTGACATCAGCCTGGGAAGGTCAGTCGGCAGCAAAATATGGAGGACCACGAGACTGTACAACACAAAAAAGGCTAGCTGGAGCGGGTTTCGTGAGAAACTCGCCCAGCTACAGAACAACAGAAAGTTAACCCCCGATGAGGTGGAACGGGTAGAGTGTTGTACAGTTCTCGAGGAGGTGGTCAAAGGCTATACGGAGACCATCCAGGAAAGTTGCGAAGCCAACATTCCCAGGCTGAATAAAATAAAACAAGTAGGGTTACCTTGGTGGAATGACGAGCTCGCCGAAGTGAAGAAAGAGGTGACTCGGAAAAAGCGTCGAATCTCGTGGGCAGCACCGGTTCGCCGAAAGTGGGTGGTCGAGCAGTATCTGAAAGCAAAAGAAGAGTATAAGGAGAAGGTCAGGTTGGCTCGGATTGCAAGCTGGAAGGAGTTTTGTGAAAAGCAGGACCGGGAAACAGTATGGGGAGGGATATACAGGGTGATAAGCCGCACCACGGTGAGGCAGGATGACCTACCCATTGTAAAGGAAGGTAAAGTCCTGGATGGGAAAGAATCTGCCCGGGTCCTCGCGGAAACATTTTTCCCCGAGGATAAAGCCGAAGACGAGGACACGGCCCACAAACAGACAAGACACCTTGCAGAACAGGCGAACAGAGGAGGGCCACATGATGGACCATGTGACCCTCCCTTCACAGCGGGTGAACTGGAGTGGGCCGTGTCAAGCTTCAATCCTAGGAAGGCACCCGGAGCCGACGGACTCACCGCGGACATCTGTGCGGCCGCTATCGCCCAAAATCCTCCCTATTTCTGGCAATAGCCAATAAGTGCCTAAGCCTCGCATACTTCCCCATTAGCTGGAAAGAGGCAACAGTGATCGCATTGAGGAAACCCAACAAGGACGACTACACGCACCCCAAATCCTACAGGCCGATTGGGCTATTGCCTGTACTAGGGAAGATCGTTGAGAAGCTGGTCATCAATAGAGTTAGATGGCATACCGTACCTAGCTTAAGTATTAAGCAGTATGGGTTTATGCCACAACGCAGTACCGAGGACTCCCTCTATGACTTGATGGAACATATCAGAGCCAAGCTGAAGAACAAGAAGCTTATAGTTATGATTTCACTTGACATAGAGGGAGCCTTCGACAATGCGTGGTGGCCAGCCATAAGATGCCGTCTTGCCGAAACCGGGTGCCCCGCGAACTTAAGAAGACTCATAGACAGCTATCTTAAGGATAGATCTGTCCGAGTCAAGTACGCAGGGTCCGAGTGGAAGCAAGAGACGACAAAGGGGGTGCGTGCAAGGTTCTATTGGGGGACCTACTTTGTGGAATCTGTTGCTGAATCCACTACTGGGGGAGTTAGAGAGCAACGGCCACTATTGCCAAGCGTTTGCGGACGATGTGGTGCTGATTGTCTCCGGGGACGAGACCCCAGATATACAACATCGGGCCAATGCTGCGCTCCAACTGGTTCAAGGGGTGGGGAGATCGGAACAAACTCAACTTTGCGGCACACAAGACCAAAGCCATGCTAATTACAAATAAAATTAAGTACGACTCTCCGCTCCTGAGCATGGGGGGGGTGCGCATTGATTATTCCCAAGAGATCAAAATACTCGGCCTCACAATCGACAGAAGGCTCACTTTCAATGCACACGTTAAAAAACGTGTGCAGGAAAGTACAGAGCCTGTATGGTCGATTGGCGAGGACCGCAAAGGTTCACTGGGGATTGGACCCGGAGATAGTCAGGACCATATACGTCGCCGTAGTAGAGCCTACAGTGACGTACGCAGCAAGCGCGTGGGCGACAGCCACGCGGAAAGTGAAGACGCAGAAGCTGCTAAATGAGCTGCAGAGGGGGTTCGCGCAGAAGATCATGAGGGCGTACAGGACAGCTTCATTAAACTCAGTCCTTGCACTTGCCGGGCTGCTCCCACTAGACATCAGGATACGCGAGGCTGCTCTTCTCTACGAGGAAAAGAAAGGTTATACCAATAGGTTCGTGGGAGACCGGGAAATCGAGAGAAGAGTGGCCTACGCTGAAACACCGCACCCGGCGAGTTGCACAGGGGTGAGATTCACGTGCGTGGGGGACAGTGCAGAAGAAAACCAGAATAGTACGGAAATAAAAATATATACAGACGGGAGCAAAATACAGGGGAAAGTAGGGGCGGCACTCTCTGTATGGGAGGGAGACGCAGAAACGTGTACCCGGAAGATCAAGCTGGAAAACTTCTGCACTGTCTACCAAGCTGAATTACTGGCCATCCTGGAGGCTGTCCGGTACGCGCTCAGCGGGTCTGCGCGGACGTACCGTATATTTAGCGACTCAAGAGCAGCTCTACAAACAGTCGCACAACAAAACACTCTGCACCCCTTGGCTGCAAAAGCGAGGGAAAAAATCAGAGCGGCAGAGAAAGCGGGCAAGGAAATAGCGCTTCACTGGCTGAAAGCCCACGCAGGGATAAACGGCAACGAGAGAGCAGACCAGTTGGCGAAGGAGGCTGCCCTAAAGCTGAAAAAGAAAGCGGACTACACGAAATGTCCCACCTCCTTCGTAAAGCGACAGATCCGCCTTCTGTCGCTTGAGGAATGGAGGGAACGATACCTGGACAGCTCTACGGCGAAAACAACAAAAATATTTTTCCCGGATCCTATAAAAGCCTACCCTATCATCAGGAAGCTGAAACTCGATCATGTACTGGTCCAAGTGATTACAGGGCATGGCGGGTTCTCAGAGTACTTACACCGTTTCAAGTGCAAGGAGAGCCCGTCATGCTCATGTGATCAAACTAAGATAGAAAATGTAGAGCATGCAATACTAGAATGCCCTATATATGGGAAAGAAAGATATGAAACAGAAATAGAGATAGAATGTAAAATAAAAAGAGAAAACATACAAGAAATTATACAAGACAAAACAAAAAGAAATAGTTTCCTAAGATTATGTAGAGAAATAGCTAGTAAAATAATAAGAAAGAACAAATAAAAAACTAATAATAGAGATAATGTGAAACCATTGTATATTTTTTGAAATATACAAAGGTTAACAAAAGTAAGTAAGATTAATTCAAGTAGGATAAGCTAAAAACAATAGTATATAAGTAAAAATAAAATGTATAAGAATAGGTAGAATAAGAGGAAAAATGTAGAGTAAGAAAATGTAGAGTAAGAAGGTACATGTAGAGTAAGAAAATGTAGAGTAAAAAGAGTAAGGTAGTAGAGTAAGAGACAACAATACTGTGTTGAAGTAGAGTAAGAAATGTAAAAGTAGTAGTACAGTAAAAAGTAAGTAGTACCGTAAGAGAATGTAAAATTTATAGTACATAATTAGTAGTATAGTTCAGAGTTAGATATTGTAAATATGTAGCTATATGCAGTAATTGTAAGAGTAGGTGAGAGTAAGAGTGAACGGAGTGGGATTGAAAGAGGAAGAATGAAAAGGGAATGCAAAAGATAGAGTAATAAGGACCCTAAGTTACCAAACGTTGGGGAACGATGTAAAAAAAAAAAAAAAAAAAAAAAAAAATATGGGTATGTACGTGTCTGTGGGTAATTGCTTCAGTACCTCTATAGGTTAAATTTTGCGAGTAGTTGGTTTTTTTTTATGCGTGTAAACTAGCACTTGACCATGATCCCACCTGGTGTTAAGTGACTGACTGGTGGTGTCTTTAGCTTTATATTCCCAGTACGAGAGTGGTTACAAATACATTTATTTTGTTGTAAACAGTAGAATCTAGGTAGACATTATGTCGCCCAACAAGTGCAGACATTCAAATTGCTACAAAATCACAATCTACTATCACTAAAAAGCTCACAAAACTCTTTCTTTTCTTGTTTGTGTTTGCTTTTGTCAATGTCGTTTCATTATGAAACCAATCTATTACATCAATCATAGTCATATCGATTGTCATTCCATTATTACCAAACACGTCTTATACTAAAGCAAACAGACGAAATAACCTATAACATCACTGTAGAGGCGGGCCAGTTGCTCCGATTTTAATAAAGACACGTTTAGTTGTGGAAACATGCAAGCCGCGTGGAATATTTCCAACAGGTGCAATGGGCGGTAGATTAAAAACTAATAGAGGCCTTTAATTTCGACCTTCTATAGGCGTTTTAATGTTTATCTTAGTATATAAAGCGAATATAATCAACGATGATTACGGTACGCGAATGCATTGGCGATCGGCCCCGCCGTATTACGCAAGAGTCCACGGCCGACCGTGCACCGCTTAACAAATTTAATGGTTAGTTACGAAATTCGCGTCCTCAACGGAACCCTGCGCGTTCTGCACGTAGTTTTATCTAGTTGTAGGGCTGCCACAGTTATTATAATAATTAGAACCTTTGGAAAACAAGTCTATTTACGAGAAAAAACCGACTTCAAATCGAATCAAGTGTAAAACATCATTACACGCGACCTTCTTTGTATTTCCGAATTATCGTAATTACGACATATAGAATTAATCTAAACTTAACTAAAATTTCGTCAAACTACTCTTGTACATTCTTTCCAATAAAATAATTAATCATTGAAATCAGTTGGCGAGATAATTATCCATTTATGACGCACATACTTGGTGCAAATTTAAGACTTATATGGTTTTCTCATGGATGCCATTGTCAGAATTGGACTAAATTGAAATGGGTCCACATGGGGAGCACCAGCTAAGCGGTTTAACATACAATCAGATGATTGCGAGATCGATTCCCAGGACCGCAAGTCTTATATTTGGCGGTGACATTTAATTATGAAACTCATCTATTACATATTAATCATTACCAAATACGTTAAAAACTAACACACACACACGATTAGCGTGCGAGTGTTACACCATCGGTACACCATAGTAGCACCAATGAACTATAAGACAATTTATATTTATTTAAAATAATATTCATTTCATATAAAATCAAAACTCCAAGGTATAAAGCGTCAATAGCCTAATGGTTCAGAGTGCGGTCAACGAATCGTAAGGTAGGTTTTTTTTTTAATGTCACAACGGCTTTTAATTACTGAATTGTGGTTAATTTCAGAGTTGTAAAACCCTTTGTCTTTATTCTACGTGAGCCGATGTGCCATACTCTAGCTCCTCCAACGTGGGTGGTTAGGGATTTTCTAGTTCTATTTTTATTCTTCTCTAGGTTAGTTGTTAGTCATATACATTTCTTATATCTACACATTCTATTACAATATTACTCTACATTTTCTTTACTTTGCTCTACCTTACACTCTATATTACACTTCTCTATTTCTTTACTCTCTACTTTACATTTTTCAAAATTTTCGATCTCTACTTACAGGCCTAAACTACATATTTTATACTATCGTAAGGTAGGTTCGAATCCATCATTCGACCATTGATTTCCTTTTTTTTTATTCACGGGAAGGAAATCTTCAACAAGTTACCCCGTCTTCTGGGGGAAGGCGAGGTTATGTGGCCCTTCCTTGGTGCATGGTGAGGGGCTCCGGGATCTCCAGAGGAACGCACTAGAGCCCCTCTGCACTGTACTATTAGGAGAACTCGTCCCGGGGGGGAGAGGTTACTCCTTTTTGAGTTAGATCCTCCCCTGTGCCCTCGCAGTGCAAGGCGACACGGGCCTGCCGATGTCACCTTTTTCCCGGGTCCACCTTGGCGGACGACAAAGGCCCCCCCCCACCTTAGTCACCCAGTGAACCCGAGGCCCATTTTAGTAGCCTTCTACGACAGGCAGGGGATACCGTAGTCTTATTCTTGAAAGCCTAGAACTACAGGGCATCTCCTGACACAAACATTAAGTTAGTTGGAATGGTTAACAAGAATGTTAGTAATATTTCTGACCAAAAAATAAGAAATATGGCTAGCTATCTTTTAAAAAATGTTCATCGATCAGTATAAGGCGCCCCAACAGCTCGATAGCCTCTCCAGCAGCTTAGGTCCTTCGCAAAAAACATAAGGTGTGCGTCCGGTTAAACACGTTTCTATCATGCATACGTAAAAAAATGTACCGAGTGTCACTCTATTCGCGTGGCCTCCAAATATTGAAGTCTGTGGAATGGTTACGTCGCGGGCCTTTTATGTAGCTGTATTATGAGTGTACGTCAAATGTTCATTGACCTATGATACAGTCTCATTCATATTTTCATGTGTTTGTTTGTTTCATATTACATGAACACACACACATGAACGTAACACGATTTTGGCGCGTATTGAAGGCCTTCTAGTTCTAGTTAATCTTAAAGTTATAATAGGGTTGTCATGCAAAAAATATATTGATATATTGTATGCTCATCAATAGCCCTAAAAAACCGCGGCACAGATTATAAAATTTATACAAATAGTACTGTCATCAGGGAGAGTTGGAATGTAGTAACATACATACAATATTTGGTTTTCAGATGAAATAAATAATAGATTTAAATAACGATATTGGATGATTCGATAATAGCGCATTAAAGCGATATATCGCGTTCATATATCGTGATAATTATATTTTTTTGTGCAACGAACTACACAGATTGGTCAAAGAAGCTGACTTTGAGTGCTTCACCGGATTGAGAGGTGGCATAGCTCTTAGGTCGCTAAACCCGAACCTCTAATAGCTAGTAACTCGACACAAGGGTCCCCCGTAACGCATAAGCGTTTCGATCCGGGAATGTGGGATACTCATAAAATCCTTGAATTATAATGAAACGGAAAAAAGAATTCAATTGAGTACATAAATATCTGTCAGTTTTAGGGATATTTAGTTGTATGGCCAGCCTATGTCGCCTTCTTCTCAGGTCCACCTTGGCGGACGACAAACCCGAGGCCCTTTTAGTCGCCATCTACGACAGGCAGGGGATACCGTAGTCTTATTCTTGAGAGCCCAGAACTAAAGGGCTGATGTACGTACCCCTATCGGATACAAAACAGTGACAGCCAAGTAGCCCGGTTACACGTACGGTCTGATGGATTCCATCCCAGTCGACTAAGATGACTATTTCAACGTTCAGTTAGTAAACCAATACCAACTGGTGTTACCATTTAATACCGTGTTTACGTATTTACGTTTACATTACGTCCCTTTACGGACCTGAGGTTGATCTGAGCGAGGTCTGTTAAACTGTGGCCGAGCCATGCTAAATGGCCCCGGTAATATGTTGCGAAATCGACGAGCAATTAGAATCCAGTAGTATTCTCGGATGCGGTTACTGACCTACGACACTGAGCGCACTGCATGCATGGAGTCGAATTTATCACTTATTATTATTTTGTCTTTTAATTTTGTTAAGGGCGAACAAAAGTTAAAGTTTATTCATCATTTAAACGTTCTAATTACTCAAATGAATTAAGTAATAGTTCAACTGTATGGATAGTATAACGTATATGACTTCTCTTTATATTTCCACTCCTGTTAGAGGTTGGATAATTCGAACTTTTTTTAATTTATTAAAGCGCAACCACAGATTTGTGTCCGTGCACTTTTTAAGTATACTTTATTTGTTAACTTTGTTTTGTTAAGAAGAGTGCTACCGCTCTATATAATCTAACTATTTACTACAATTTTTTTATGATGATTTTGGAAGGTGGTGTTGGAAAATGCTCTGGTTCACTCGTCGTAGATGCCCCGGTTCGTTGTTATAAGTTTCTCCGCGACCGCTGCGTCCCTGTTTCTCATGGCCATTTATAAGTTGTACTCTATTATTTACAATTCAAACTTTCCAGGTTGCTTCTCCAATTAACGACATCTTGCAAAATAATTCCATTAAGATTTTTTTTTAAAAAGAAAGCTAGCAATATTTCTTTTTTTTTCACAAATATTACTAACAATCTTGTTAACCATTCCAACTAAGCTTAAGCTTGTGCTAGGACATGGTTCACGGCAATAGTCCAATGGTGGATTCGAACCCACGACCTTACGATTCGCAGGCCGTACCCTAAACCATTAGGCTATTGACGCTTATATGTAAGATCCAGAAGTGCCATCTTCTGATGGTAGTCTTATACCCAGTAATCTTCTTCTGAATTTTGAGATAGAGTAGTTTGTGGTAGTTTCCGTACGATTTTCATGTTTAAAAAAAACTATAAATATTACACGACATTTAAAAAAAAAAAGAACGCTGGCAATATTTTTTTATAGTGTTTATTTCTAATGTCATACAATATGTTATTAACAGTTTTTAAATTTTAAAATTAATTGATTAATTTAAATATATTAATTTCTCAGAAAAAAAAACCGTTGCTGTTTACTCGTGTGAGAAGTAATACTTCTTTGGCATCATTAAACATTTAATTGTTTGCAAGTAATTAATTGCAATAAAATAATAAAGGAAATAGAAAGGGATAGTCAACCCAGTCAATTTGAAAAATTAAATGAATAAATATTATATTAAATAATTTTAATTTAATTTCTATCTATAAATAACACATACGGATCGTTACCCTCAATCATTTTCATTACAGCTTCAACCGGTTACTGTCGTGATTTTTTCGTAACGCACCAAAAGAAATAAAACTTCAAAAAACATGAAGTCTCCGTAGCCGCCTCTGTTCCAATTATGTAACCGCGAATTCACGTATTCAAATGAAACGTGTTGTTTCATTGTTTTCTTACGTTCTGTGCCGTTAGCTAAGCGGGTCAGGTTCACGCGACGCTCGTGTCTTTTTTATTTATATCTATTTTTGTAGGCGAAGGTCGCCATGTGACATTGGAACATTGGTTCAATACAAAAGTGTCAATTACTTGAACTTCCTCACGAACAACTGATGCTCAGGATAATACTTTTTGACTGGAGAGTAAGCTTGTGAATAAGGTACAAAAAGAATGATCCGGCGAATGGACATTGATAGTATAGATCGTAGAATAAGACTACAGTATCTTCTACCTGTCGTAAAAGGCGACTAAAAGGGGCCTCAGGTTCACTGGGCGACAAGGGTGGGGGCCTTTGTCGTCCGCCAAAGCGGACCCGAGAAGGAGGCGACATCGGAGTAACCCCCCACCCGGGACGTGCTCTCCTAAGAGCACTGTGCAAAGGAGCATGCATGCGGTGCATTCCTCTGGAGATCCCGGCGCCCCTCACCATGCACCGAGGGTTTTAGTGGGTAAAAGCCGAACATAACCGCCGCCTTCAGAAGCCCTAGAAGGTGGGGTATGTTGTTGAAGATTTCCCCTCCGTCAACAAAAAACGTAGATAGAGAGGGTTTTTACTATCGTGTATAACAAAATGCTAACAGAACTACATGGGCCGGCAGCGGGGTAGTGTCGGACTCCAACCGACTAAAAATCTTCACACGGTATTCAATCACGTTCGACATTATGCACGAGGGTCACGCGTTGACATCGAGCAGTTCTTCCGCACCCACAGAGACAGGGTTACATTTCGTATATTATTATAGGGCAAGAGAAAGAGTTCAATCAACTTCCGTAAGGAGTACCGTGGTATGTCTTCCGAATCGTTCCAAAAAAAACACGAACCCAAAATTATTAGAGTACAGAAACAAAAAAAATTTACCAATTGATTTTTTTGTGACGAACTACACAGATTGGCCAGAGAAGCTGGCCTTGACTGCTTCACCGGACTGAGAGGTGGGTGGAGAGAGACAAATTGACCTACTCCTCTGTTAGGGTCGGTTAAAAATAGTCATTCATTTATTTCAGTTAAAATTCATTTTCGTTACACACTCATGACTTAATTACCTAAAACATTTTAACTGAACTACGTAACCGTCGTTATACAATGAAAAGTCACACGAAAAAGGTTTGACTCTAAAAAGTATTTAATTTGTTCAATTTCCTCATTTCATTCTCAGAACCTTTATTTAGTGAACAATCTCCATCTGACTAACAGACCTAGATGTTTTTCCATTAAAATCATGCAAAAACGCGATTAATTTAAAAAAAAAAGTAATTGTTTTTAATACTCTTATCTCAATCGCCTATAATTAATTGGTTTTCCACTGAATTAAGTCACGATAGTTGTCTTTGTAACGATGTTTACTTAGGTAAAAGGTTTTATTGTCAATTATATTACAGTTGTTAAAAGAATGCTAACAATTTTTTATTGAAAATATAGCCGTGAGCAAAAATAAAGGATCGGTTAAGAAAGTTTGAATATCTCGGAAGATAAATACGCTAGCTAACTGAAATAAATTGTGCATGATAGACAATTAAATATCCTTAAAATAAAATAAAATATTTTTATTAATTTATTTATATTTCATTAAAAAAACATAAACTTTGTTAAGATATGAAACCTCTTTACTTAAATTTATTTCTTTTTGTATTTTTTTAAATTTTAAATGTCAATGAAATGTGTGACATTTATATATAATAGATAGAATTAAAATACGGACATTAAATATTGTTTCTCTAAATATTATAAAGAAACGCAATTTAGTCTATATATTTGTTTGAAATAAAAGACTAAATTGCCTTTCTAAAAGGTTATCTTACGTAAACTTGGACAATACAGTATTTTTCATTAAATTTTATTTTTATTTAAATTTTAGTACTTATGGATGCAACACTAAGTAGCCAGTTAGCTAGCGTCTTTATCTTCCGAGATATCAAACTTTCTTAACCGGCCTTTTATACTGACCCTTTATTTTTGCTCACGTGTATATTAACACTCTTAACCATTCCAAATAAGCTTAAGTTTGTGTTAAGAGATGGTCCACTTAAATAGTCGAATAGTATATTTGAACCTACGACCTCATGTCAGGCCATACACTAAACCGTTAGGCTATTAGACTATAGGCATCAGCCCTGTAGTTCTGGGCTCTTAAGAATAAGACTACGGTATCCCCTGCCTGTCGTAAAAGGCGACTAAAAGGGGCCTCGGGTTCACTGGGCGACAAGGGTGGGGGCCTTTGTCGTCCGCCAAAGTGGACCCGAGAAGAAGGCTACATCGGCTGGCCCGTGTCGCCTTGCACTGCGAGGGCAGAGGGGAGGGAGTAACCTCCCCTCGGGACGTGCTCTCCTTGAGCACAGTGCAGAGGGGCTCCGGTGCGTTCCTCTGGAGATCCCGAAGGAATCCAGGATCCAGAAGAAGGCGGGGTATCTTTTGAAGATTTCCTCCTCGTAAACAAAAAAAAAAAGACTATAGGCATGGTCAAAACCTTGTGAGCGAGGTGGGTGACCTTACTCCAAGCCCGGTTAATGCCCAGATTTTGAAGCGTCTATGGCCTAATGGTTTATGGTACGGTCTGCGAATCGTAAGATCGCAGGTTCGAATCCATCATGATGCGAATCATCTCCTAGCACAAACTTGAGCTAAATTGGATTTGTGTATTAGTGTTTATCTGACTAATGGTGAGATCTTTCCATTTACCTTCATGTATATTAGATGTTATTTGAAGTCGATGTTTGTTTCTACAACTATTTACATATATTTGTGACACTGCAGTATTACTGTAACTGTAATAATAATATGTAATGATGACTTGAGGCTGGGGTTTGGCGTAAATTAAAAAAATAATTACAATACTCGAGATATCTATGCAATCTCCGAGCGAAGTTATTGACCTCAAACATGCCAGCATCTCGGTCCGTTCGCTTCACAATTCTGAGAATGAGGTTAAAATGAACCATTAGCGTGCACTTTGACACATGATTTAATGACCAACTACATAATTGTTAATTACAATTGCATCGAGCTGTAATAAAATTATAATAAATTTGTATAATTTGTATAATTTAATGTTCATCGATAAAATCGCAACGGTGCAATTATGTCTAAAGCTTTGTGTGGTATATTGACTTGTAGCGAATGTTATTAGGCGCGGAAGCGCTATCTTTTTGAAGTCTAAATGTAGACAAAATGAATGGTCATTGGTATCATAGTGTATATTTACTAGTTTTTAGTTCATTGGTGCCACTATAGTATGTATGACTTTTTCCAAATATGCTGATACATTTCAATCAATTAATCAATATCAGATAGTTACACAGCCTTTATATATAATATATATGTCCCACTGTTGAGCGTCGGCCTTCTCTGTAAAGAGAGTATAAGGGGCAAAGTACGCGGCCCTAGTACGGATTGGCAGACTTCACATTCTAAGATATGTAGGTTTCCTCACGATGTTTTCCTTCACCGCCGAGCGCGCGGTAAATCAGCACATAAAATTGCAACAAATTTCTCGGTGCCGGCACCGGGGATCGAGCTTGGTTTGCTACATAGATATTTCATCGTCGACCCCACCCGGTCCTGCACGTCACCTACGCGAACCAACCGGCGGGGCGGTTCCCTAGCTCTTAGGAGCTTGTGGAACCATAGCGCCTCGGTCTTGTGAGGCGCTACCCGTAGACCCAGCTCGTGGATTTTGTCCACGACGCATGCCACCCCAAGCTCGGCCAGCCGGATGGTGCTATCGAAATCCTCCCCGTCGGACATGACTAGCGTGTCTGCTATGCAAACGACACTCACGACGACGGGGAGACCGACCCTAAGGACCGCGTCATATGCGAGGTCCCATAGCAGGGGCCCCAACACAGACCCCTGCGGAACCCCGCAATTTACCTCCCTCCGATGGAACACGTCCCGTACACGGACACTGAGCTACACATTTCTATAACATCAGATAATTATAAAAATAAATCAATTGAAAATTACATGTCAAAAATGTAAATTTGTAGATTATATGTAACACATAATTTACTGTCATTTATTGGAGCGTTTCGATTGTGAATTTCTAACCGTCAGAATAAAATTCTTGCCTTTGCCCGGTTGGATCCAAACGTAAAAAATATACGCATCTTTCAACTGTCTTCAAAAAACGAGCAGGTTCTCATTTCTCTCGTCCGTTTTTTTTATATTATATTTGTTACGTCATAACTATCAACTGGAGGAACCGGTTTTTTTTTATATGAAAAGTGGCAAACGAGCATACGGCTCACCTGATCTTAAGTGATCACCGTCGCCCATGAACATCCACAGCACCAGAGGAGCTGTAGGTGCGTTGCCGACCTTTGAGATAGGAATAGGCTCGTTTCTTGAAGGTCCCTAAATCGTAAACGTCCGGAAACACCGCTGGCAACAGTTGATTCCACAAGTTGAGAGTGCGTGGGAGAAAGTTACGCGAAAAACGTACAGTCGTTGAACGCCAACCATCAAGATGGTGGCGGTGGAATTTGGAATTCTGCCGAGATGTGCGGTAATGGAAATCGGTAGCTGGGATGATTCCGAACAATTCCTTAGAATACTCCCCATGGTAAATGCGATACAGGATGCAAAGAGAACCGACATCTCTTCGCAGACTCAGAGGGTCGAGTCGATCGGAAAGACCCTGATCGTTGACTATTCGAGCAGCTCTACGTTGTACACGGTCAAACGGAAGAAGTTGGTATTGGGGAGCCCCGGCCCAGAGACAGTATTCCATATGAGGCCGTACTTGCGTCTTGTAAAGTTGCAGACGGTGGGCAGGCGTGAAATACTGTCTTGCTCTACTGAGTATGCCAATTTATATTTTTTATTTGAAAGATTCGATTTTTTCAACAAATTTCAATTCACGAGATGGCACACTGGATGACTGGACGATTCGTCCAATCCTTGAGAAAACCATATAAATCTTAAATTTCATTTAAGAATGTGCTCGACAAAAGGACGAATATCTAAATATCACGCCAACCGATTTCAATGGTTCATTTTTTTATTGGAAAGAATGCATTTCAAAGGTTCAGATTCTACACAAACTCTCATCAAACTGAAAAATGTTTCCGTTAAATCGCATGCAGTAACGTTTAACGTTTGAATTGAAGTGAAGTCGGTTTGTGCTTTTAACGTTAATATACTTGTGTTTATCTCGTGACAAAGTGAATCAATTAGTCTTAGACAATGAGTTAACAATGTTGCATTTCAACAAATGATCCAACAATTATTTCTAACTGGTTCCTCCGCTATGATAATCTTCAATTGACGTCAATTAAGCGGATAAAATATATGTCAGCTTTATTGACCAAACAATGAAACGCCTAGTGCACTTATAAATAAATGCATCACTGCTACTACCGTAATATATTAAGCTGGGAGACAAAGAATTTTATCTTTGACTAGTTGTGCACCGCTGTGTTACCCGCGGGGAAATTTTTATAAAATACAATTTTTCCAATATATACAAACATATTTAATAATAAAAGCAAAAACCGACGTCCTAATTTAAAGTCAACGTTTTAAACAATAAATAATGCCGAATAAAACTACGCATTATTTTTGAATTCCCCGACATTTAGAACACTTTTTTTTAATTTATTTACGAGGATTTTTTCTATTAGAAAATATCATCGTCACACAAAAGATATCATAAAAACCTTACTTATTACGTAATAAACATTTTCTTAAAATTTTATACAGTATGAAGATAGGATATCTTCTTCCATAGCTGGAGAAGCTAGAATATTGTTACAAAACCCAACATCTCTGCGGCTAATCTTAAATTTAGCTAACAATTCAACTCTTAGAATTTAGAACACTTTACAATAGTCATCTTGACAGGGGCATTCATTCACGTAAATGATTTATGACTATTCGCGTAAATGTGTAAGAAAAAAATCATAATCCGTTCCCATAAAAAAACAACACAATTGAGAAACTCCGCCGTATCATAGTCCAAGCCGAGGTCCGGTGAGGGGGACCTTGTGTCGGGTTTCTAGCGATAGAGGTTCAGGCTAAGCGACCTAAGAGCTATGCCACCTCTCAATCCGGTCGAGCAGTCAAGGCCAGCTTCTCTGGCCAATCTGTATAGTTCGTCATGAGAAACTCCTTTTTTGAAGTCGATTAATTATTAACCACGTCATGGTGTTAATATACTGGTCCTTTACATACGCGTCATAGCATATGTAATGTCGAGACTATGTACGGAACGCAATGATGTAGCGAATTGGAATGTTGCATCAGAACTTTTTTTATTTATGACCACATTATACTGGACTAGTCTCTAGTAATTAGCCTAGCGTCTTATTGTTGATGTAGGTAGTTTATTTTTTTCCTTTTGGATGAGGAAACGAGCATGCTCACCTGAGCCCCAAGTCTGCTATTTTCCAGTGACGTTTCATTATGAAACGAATTAATTACAGTAATATCTATAATCATTCCATCGTTACCAAATCAAATATTACTCTCGTGAGCAAAAATAAAAATTTAAGAAAGTTTGAATATCTCGGAATTTATTTCAGTTAGCGTCTGATAAAGACGCTAGCTAACTGAAATAAATTGTGCATGATAGACAATTATTCCTTAAGATAAAACAGATTGTTTTTATGTGTATAATTCGCATGAATTTAGTTGTCGTTATATATTGAATTTTTTATAATAACCTAATTAACGTTAAAGTAATTTAAAATTTACAATTTGTTTTATTGTTATAAAATACTTTAAATCTAACAAAATTATAATAAATAATTAATAAATGAATACTATAATTATTAATACAAATGAAAAGTTAAGAACTAGTTAATTAAATATAAATGTCATTGTCCAGTTTTAAAATAACTAGTCAAATAACCCGCTCCCGGCGCAATAGTGCCCATTACACTAGACGCGTTCCCACGCTGAATGGCAACGGACATCCTCTGCACCAGGAACGAACCAGAGCGGGAGTCACCTGTCCTAACCCTAAGCCTGTGAACTATTTCGCGGATGTTTTTATTAAATTATTTATATTTCATTAAAAAACATAAACTTAAACGAAAAAGGATATCTTACGTTAACTTGGATAGTGCAGTATTTTTCATTAAATTTTATTTTTATTTATTTACCTTCATGTGGCGACACTAATATAATTTAAAAAAAAAGTATATTTAGCTAACCCATCCCGCTTCGCCGAGCTAGATTTTGCATTATTTTTTTTAAACAACAAACTTACATAATTAAATACTTTGTTTTTTGTTGACGGGGCGGAAATCTTCAGAAAGATACCCCGCCTTTTGGGGGGAAGGCGGCGGTTATGTGGGGTTCTTACCCACTAAAACCTCCCCGGTGGCCCTTTCCTCGGTGCATGACGAGGGGCTCCGAGATCTCCAGTGGAACGCACCGGAGCCCCTCTGCACTGTGCTCAAGGAGAGCACGTCCCGGGGGGAGGTTACTCCCTCCTCCCCTGTGCCCTCGCAGCGCAAGGCGACACGGGCCAACCGATGTCGCCTTTTTCCGGGTCCACTTTGGTGGACGACTTAGGCCCCCACCCTTGTCGCCCAGTGAACCCGAGGCCCCTTTTAGTCGCCTTCTACCACAGGCAGGGGATACCGTAGTCTTATTCTTGAGAGCCCAGAACTACAGGGTTGATCATTAAATACTTATTTTAACTCTTACAATATATTAAATTATTCATTTCTCTCCGTAATCATTCTCTTCTATTCTCTTCTCGGGCGGAAGATACTTCAATATTCTAATACTTCAGTATAGACATAAATATCCACAACACATGTGTCAATACAAATTTGGGTTATAAAACCATCATAGTAAATAAAAGCTGTATTTGACAGTTCAAAAAGAGGAGTGCTGCAATCATCACCAAACCTTACAGGATAACTCGCCAGGTCAATCTGAAGATTCCCTATATGTTTCATTGAAATCGGTCCAGCCGTTTCGGAGCCTATGCGTAACAAACCCACAAACTTTCTCTTTTATATATTTAGATAGCAATAGTTAGAATGCTACTATAAGAAAGCCAAAGGGGCACAAATAAATTAGCAAATTACCAAAACTAGCAAAAACCGATCACTGTGATGTCATTGAATATTCATATTAACACAATTAGATTAACGAGGCTCTGGCATCGTGCTTTCCGTGTCCTTACTACAAAGCGACCAGTTACTGATCGCTGATGTGTTTGATCATACAACAAGAAAAAAAAAACATAATTGCTGCACACACGTTTTTTGTGAGATACCGTCACTTGGCGGAAGCGACGCTGATCATGATAATAGCAATTTAATTGTCCGTACAGAGAACTAATACGTTTGCCTTATTATATATTTATATGCTTTATTTTGACATCATCGGAAATGAGCTGATGTTATCAGAAGAGATAACTGTTTAACAGAAATGCTATGTTAGCATTATTTTCTTCAACCAGATCTGTGTTCTTCTGGGGGCAAAGTGCAGGGTGAGTGGCTTCGGCATATCCAGTGGAACGCACCAGAGTGCTCTCGGAGAGCACGTCCCGGGGGCAGGTTATTCTCTCCCCCTGTGTCCTCACAAGGCGACACGGGCCAGCTGGTGGCCGAAGGCAACCCGAGGCCCATTTTAGTCGCCTTATACGACAGGCAACGGAAACCGTAGCCTTATTCTACAAGCCCAGAACTACAGGGCTGAGACATTGAATAAACTGCTTCAACTAATCTCAATTTTAATTTTATTTTTGATACTAGACGTGTTGACGTCTGTGCGCTGTCAAGTGCTTGAAACGCTCTAATAAAAATAAACCTAAAACGACATACGACCATACATTGGTAAAAGCGCTGTAGTGCTTTATTAAGAAAAAAAAATACAATCAGGTCACGCTGCTGAAATGGAAGCTGATTTGATTGTAAAATTTTCTTTTTTCTGTTCTGTCCTGAAAATTATATTTATTAATTAACCCTTATTGTGGCAAGAATGTATTTTGAAGAAAAGTAAAAAATCGTGAATTGAATAGACGTATTTTGAAAACCAAGATGTACACTATTCTATAGTGCTACACGTACAGTGAGTATCGCATTTTTAGGAATGTATATAATGAAGTCCACTTTTTTTTTGACGAACTAACACAGTTGGCACAGAGAAGCTGGCCTTTACTGCTTCACCGGATTTGAGAGGTGGCATAGCTCTTAGGTCGCTTAGCCTGAACCTCTATTTAGGTGGTAACTCGACACAAGGGTCCCCCCGGTGAGGGGTAACCTCGGCTTGGACGGTTACCATTATTACGCGTTAGCAGTCCGATCCGAGGGCGCCTGAGAGGGCCGAACCACGACTCGGTCGGTAGCTATTTTATTAACGAAATCTACTGGGACAATCTAAGCTAAACTAACTTATATGCCACTTCGGGAAGCGTTAGCGCTGGGAGAAGAAGTGGCCGAAGAAACTCCAGCAACGCTCCTAATCCTATCGAGAGGGTGGGGTTTCCATAAAGTACTTGTATCGCGCAAGGATTATTCGCAACCTCCGACGGTCGCGGATGGACGCTTTGTAGCTTTGTAGAGATCTGGCCTGTGCAAATGAAGTCCACATAGTCTTTCATGTATATGTATACATGAAAGACTATGTGGACGGACTATGTGGATGAAAGACTGCGTTTCTGTAGAATATTTAGAAAAACAACATTTGATGTTCTTATTCCATCCCTATCTCTTTTAAATAAATGTCACGACACCGACAATTGTGACATTAAACATTTGAATAATTATTATAAAATACAGTTAAAGAATAAATTTAAGTACAGAGATTGTAATCTTTACTTTACATGCATATTATGCTATACATTGCTATGTTTAGGGTTAAAATTATGACATTATCATAAAATTGATAATAGTAAAATTGGTCAGTAAAGCATTTAAGCATCGACTTTTGTACAGATAACGTTATAATCTCGACAAGTCTATTGGACGCTAATTGGAGCAAATTGTTCAATAGAGTATTCACCGTTCAGACGCAGCGAAGGACTATTTCTTGGAAATCTCAATTATATCTATCTAGGCTTACGAGTTTCATTTAATGGTGATATATTTAATTGTACCTACAGTCTTTAAAATTTTCATAGACTATATAAAAATATATTTTTTAAAATATCATAAAATATTTAAAAACGTATACAAAATTTTTGTTTTCTCCAAATTTGTGGACAACGTAAATCGATTGACTTTCACTTAGAACTGTTATGGGAGCTATTGCTAACCTTGCCTTTTTTTTTTTTTGTTGACGGGGAGGAAATCTTCAGAAAGATACCCCGCCTTCTGGGGGGAAGGCGGCGGTTATGTGGGGTTCTTACCCACTAAAACCTCCCCGGTGGCCCTTTCCTCGGTGCATGACGAGGGGCTCCGGGATCTCCAGTGGAACGCACCGGAGCCCCTCTGCACTGTGCTCAAGGAGAGCACGTCCCGGGGAGGTTACTCCCTCCCCCCCTGTGCCCTCGCAGCGCAAGGCGACACGGGCCAGCCGATGTCGCCTTCTTCCCGGGTCCACTTTGGTGGACGACTCAGGCCCCCACCCTTGTCGCCCAGTGAACCCGAGGCCCCTTTTAGTCGCCTTCTACGACAGGCAGGGGATACCGTAGTCTTATTCTTGAGAGCCCAGAACTACAGGGCTGAGCTATTGCTAACCTTGCCTATCCCTATAAAAAAGGGGTTGAAATGTAACGTATGATGAGCTCATATTTGTACACGTTCTTATGTTTTATATTGTTTTAATTTAAATAATTTTGCAAGAAGATTTTTCGGTTCTTGTCTTTTTGATACTTTTAGTCTAAACAATAAGAAATCTTTCCTTGTATGTTTTTTTAACTCTTATTAGCTTCTTCTCAGTTCATTTTATTCCATTTATCGATTAACAATTCAACGTAGTAAAGACGACAAACCGTTGTAATGCGATTTCCTTACATTTATTCGCGTATCTCATTGACTAAACCTTATAAATATTAATAAACAGCAAGATTTTTTTTGCGTACAAAATCTAGTTTTTTATAATTAATTTATACACTTTGTATGACTGTCTTATCGGAGTGCGTGTATTAGTACAATCGATCGGCATTACGTTTTAACGGTTAGTGGTTCGAACCCTCTATACGCTTTTACCAATGAGTTTCCGTTTTTCGATTTCTTACGTATGAAACTTGTCAGACCTTGCACACTTTGATTTTAAACCGACTTCAAAAAAGGAGCTGGTTCACGATTCGTCTGTATTTTTTTTGTTTGTTACCTCATAACTTTCGAACCTAAGCTGACCGATTATGATGATTTTTTTTTTATTGAAAGCTGTCGTTACCCATTGGTTCAATTGTGACAATGGCACCCATGATAAAACCACATATGTCTTAAATTGGATTAAGTGTACGCACGACAAATGGTCGATGATTTCGTTAACACATTTTTTATTGGAAAGGAGGTCCTTCAAGGGTAGTTTGATGAGAGCTTAGTTAAGTTAGGTAATTCTATTCCCAGTTCTGTAGTTCTGGGCTCTCAAGAATAAGACCACGGTATCCCCTGCTTGTCATAGACTAAAAGGGGCCTCGGGTTCACTGGGCGACAAGTGTGGGGGGGCCTTTGTCCACAATGGTGGACCCGGGAAGAAGGCAACTTCGGCTGGCCGTAAACTCTCCCCCGGATGTGCTCTCCGTGAACACAATGCAGGCAGAACACGGTGCGTTCCTCTGGAGATCCCGGAGCCCTTCACCACGCACTGGAGAAGGGCCACCGGGGAGGTTTTAGTGGGTCAAACCCCACATAACCGCCGCCTTCTACCCAGAAGCCGGGGTATCTTTTTGAAGATTTCCTCCCCGTAAACAAAAAAAAAGGTAATTCTATTCAGTGATATTCCTACGATAATTCTTAAATACAAAGGGGACAGACGTTCGCGCGTTTAACGGTTCGATTTGAAGTTTGTTTTTGTTTAATTATTGTTTATTTTAAATTTTTGGTTTAACATATTTGTACATGTTTGTTTTATTCTATTCTAATTGTTCCAGACACAATGGGATCACTGCCCCGCGTTTCTGTGGTCACCGGACCGAGGGTGCCCGTGCCAGCCGCGACTCTCACGAAGCTGATGGACAACCTGACGGGAACGAATACAACTGCTCTGGTCTATACTGGTGAGTGACGAGTTAAATGTGCAGCCTATACAGGGTAATAGCAATAGACTTCTGACACAGACAGATACTAGTACCAATGACACCTTTGATGATAGGACGGAAAAAAATCGATTCTGATTAAAAAAAAATCATATTTTTAAACTTTTTATTAGTATTATTTATGCTCCAACATGTTACTATAAATGAAACGATAGTTTATTTTATTTAAACAAAAAACTCACATCATTAAATATTTAATTTAACTCTCACAATATATTAAATTATTCATTTCTCTCCGTATTCATTCTCTTCTCTAGCGGGTGAAGATTATTACCTACACCCATGTACATATCAGTAAATACAATATCATTCTTATCATTTAGACAAAAACATATCGGGCTCAAGTTAATTTCAGAAATAAAAGTACGACGTATGGCTTGTTTGACAGTTCAAAAAGAGGAGCGCTCAGCCGATTGTCACCAAACTTTACAGGATTACTCGTCAGGTCAATCTGAAGATTCCCTGAAAGTTTCATTGAAATCGGTCCAGCCCTTTCGGAGCCTATATGAACATATCCACACAATTTCTCTTTTATATATATATTTTATATATATATATATAAAATATATATGAGTTCTTACGTCTTTTTAATCTTAAAGGGGTAGATAGAGACAAATTCTACTGCCTGTTTTTAACCAAGCTTATATTATTTTTTATTATTATTATAATTTCAGTATTATGTGGGTTAAATCCATTCAATCATTCAAATAAATAAAGTCAATCAAACATACAAACCAACACCATAGAGTTTAATGTTTGATTTGATTTGAAATTAGTTTTTTTCCTTGTTGTTTATCATTTTGATTTTTTGTTGAATAGAAGCGTACTTAGTGGCCAACC
The DNA here is from genome assembly GCA_029286785.1 of Meandrusa payeni. Classification (NCBI taxonomy): domain Eukaryota; kingdom Metazoa; phylum Arthropoda; class Insecta; order Lepidoptera; family Papilionidae; genus Meandrusa; species Meandrusa payeni. Next base: position 2,362,172 of record JAGSMX010000023.1, read on the forward strand.
ATTTCGACTTACGATCTTATGTTAGAATGTGCACCGGTCTTGCACTATAATTGTGACAATAAAAACTTGATTGTCAGATGAGACCAGTTCCGTGCGTGTCAGCTATGCAGAACTCCAAGCGCGCACCAACGCCTTGTCAAGAGCTATCGCAGCTCATGCGAGACCCGTCGGACCTAACAGAGATGGAGACTTCGTGGTTGCCGTATGCATGGAACCCACACATAAGTAAGTTCTTGAACCAAAACTTCTTTACGTTTCTCCTTCCCAAGTAAGCTGGAGAATGCATTACGAAAAGTGTGCTCAGGTGAGGCGAAGGATAGATGAGAGGGAGACGTAATTAAAAATAGAAGAAGTGTTACGTTTCGTATATCTAAAATACAATACAGGTCTATTATTGTACTCATATATATTGTATCATATTTATTATACTCTTATTGTTGTCTGTATAAATTCCATCTAAATGTATTTTTGGGCGCGCACGACTTTAGGTAGTCATGGGCACCGCTGAGAATCAGCGCTGTCTCATCCTTGCGACGGCATATGCTGAGACAGTGTCCAGTATTGGCATCATGTGTTATGTACTATTTGTCCGTTTTTTCTTTAACTGTATCTTTTTATTTTATTGTTTTTTTCTGTCTTTTTGATGTGTTTATTTTGTGCCAATAAAGAATATGTTTATGTCTATTATCTGTTTTACACTGTAGGAGCGAGAATCAATCCACGCTCATATTTTCTTTCACGCTTAAACAATCGTGTACACATTATACTTATATAAACGTATATATACATACATATAAATGAACCTAAGGAAGTTTTACATCAGGCAGGCGATCTAAAGCACACTCGTTGTTTTTTATAGCACCATAATAACTCTATTAGCCATATGGAAGGCTGGTGCAGCGTACGTACCAATGGATCCCAGCTTCCCTCAAGCAAGGATAACACACATCCTAAAAGATGCGGAGCCATCTCTCGTAATATACGATAGCGCAGGTATTATAATTATTTTTAACTATTTCTATGCGAAAGGATTCTACAAACGAAAATTTATTGCATCAAGTTCCATTCAAATTGAAGTTTCGCAACCCAGGGTGATCGAAGATGAAGTTGCCTAGAAAAGTCGTCTTGAAATATGAGATAAAAACATTATTTCGCTAAAAAACTAAAGATTTTAAAACAACTAAAGGGTAAACACCTGTTACTTAATATAGCATAAAAATATATGTGTGAAATTATAGTACATTGCATATTAATTTTTCACAGGCGCCTATACTAAAATAAATAAGTACTTTCAGCAAATCCCTCTATGTTCTCTGGGAGCGGAGTGCCGGCGGTATCGTTCGAGGAGTTATCTTCAGAAGCCAGTGGACTACCAGGTGACAAGCCAAGTGAAGAGGAGGTACTTCTCCAAGCAGCGGCCAACAGCATCGCCATAGTTCTATACACATCTGGAAGTACTGGAATACCAAAAGGTAAGTTTTAATATGTAGAACAAATGAACGGAAATTGTATACTTACGAATACAAGTATACAAGAAACAAAACCGACTTCAAATAGTATGAGAATGTTACGAAATACAAGATTTTTAATAATAATAATATCTTTGTCATATGTCAAACAAATGTCTATGTCATTAAAATTATATGATACCTAATTAAAACCAAATCCTTACAAACAAAAAAAAAACTATTTTCAAAATCGGTGCCTAAGCGACGAAGTTATGAATGCACAAGCATTAACTTAATGATCTATGATAATTTACTTAATTATATAAGATATTTTCGATTTTATTTATATGAATGTAAATGTTTCGACATTTTAATAAACAAAAATAATAATGAACTAAACGACACGGTCAAATCATTGTTTCAATAATTAAATGGCGTTCTACTGTTGTGATTTAAAAATAATGGCTGCGTTCTTGACAGCAACGAGTATCGTGTTCAAAAACGTTTTTTACACTTACAAGATTGCATGGAGTTAAGTCATTTGAGACGTTTTTAAGGTCGCGTCTATATTGATGGAATTGTAAGTAAAACCACATTACACTTAATGGATTTGCACTTGCATTTGTTTAATGGTTTTAAATTACAGTATTCTAAGTGATTATAACTGAGAAGATATTTTATTTCATATGCTTGTGTAGCCTCGACTAATTTTATGAAATGATAATGATGCTTTTTTAATGCTAAATAAGCTCACGTTTGGTTTCTATCTCGCTTGATGGAAGGCGGAGATGAAGCCTTTTTTTTTGTTGACGGGGAGGAAATCTTCACAAAGATACCCCGCCTTCTGGGGGGAAGGCGGCGGTTATGTGGGGATCTTACCCACTAAAACCTCCCCGGTGGCCCTTTCCTCGGTGCATGACGAGAGGCTCCGGGATCTCACGTGGAACGCACCGGAGCCCCTCTGCACTGTGCTCAAGGAGAGCACGTCCCGGGGGGAGGTTACTCCCTCCTCCCCTGTGCCCTCGCAGCGCAAGGCGACACGGGCCAGCCGATGTCGCCTTCTTCCCGGGTCCACTTTGGTGGACGACGCAGGCCCCTACCCTTGTCGCCCAGTGAACCCGAGGCCCCTTTTAGTCGCCTTGTACGACAGGCAGGGGATACCGTAGTCTTATTCTTGAGAGCCCAGAACTACAGGGTTGAAGCGGAGATGAAGCCTAGAATAAGGCGTCTGCTCACATTGGACTTAAAAGTGTCTTAAAGGTTAAGATTGTACCCGTATGGAAAGGTTGATCGCGGCAGAGTTCCGTTCCTTAGCCGTCCGCATTAGGAAAGTGGAGACAAACCGCTACGTGTGTATTGATGGGGTGTCTACGACGTAAGGGTGGAATTACTCGCCGCGCCCACTCGTTCGGTGATGGAAAGGGGGGGGAGGGCTTTAGGTCAAGCAAAACGTCCACACACTCGCCGAAATGCACCCGATAGAAAGCTGAGAGGCAGGCCACTCGTCTACGGTGAACGAGACTCGGAAGATTTGTCTCAACGAGTGGGTGACTGCCTCTGATCTTCTTCGCTCGGCGCACCAACGGGTCCAAAGCTCCCAGACCCATCCCGGAGATGGAAACACTACTCCATGCAGGAGCGAACTTGAGCATAGTTTATCGGACTTCAAAATGTTTCAAAAAGAGCTTTTCAAATATATTTTTAGGCGTATTTGTGCACTTATTTGGCTCTGTCGTTTTTGAACCAATTTTGAAATTATTTGTTTCAAAGCATTTACTTTCAAATTGTTAAAAAAAAAAGTTACAGCCCACCGTTGGGTACAGGCCTTTACGAGAATAAGGGCATAGTCAATTACGTGGCCCTAGTGCGACAGGCTTCAGATGTCTTAGAAAATTTTCTAACACATGTAGATTTTCTCACGATGTTTTCTTTCACCGCAGAGCGCGTGGTGAATCAGCACATAAAATTGTAACAAAAAATTAATTAGTACCGCCGCCGGAGATCAAATTTGGATTGCGAGCGTACTGTGCAACTTAGGCGACCACCCGGACAGGCTACCACACTCTATATGTGTGTAACCTTGACAAGTTTTATGAAATAATAACTATGCTTATATATTTTTAGCCAAAAACGGTTTCAAGAAGTATCTCCCAAATTGTTGTCAATTGTACTATCGATTAGGTCATATATTAATTTTGTTAGTAGCTCACCTAGAGATACGAAGATATATGAAAGAACTAGCGTAGATTTGAATTCGGTTTTTGTTTTTATTCAAATATATTGAATATGTGTACTATGAATATAGAGCCGTGGTAGCTCAGTGTCCGGGCGGTTAGCTCAAGTTGCATAGTACGCTACAAACCCGAGTTCGATCCCCGGCGCTGGCACCAAAAAATGTGTTGTTGCAATTTTATGTGCTGATTTACCACGTGCTTGGCGGTGAAGGAAAACATCGTGAGGAAAACTACATCTCCTAGAAAAAAATTCTAAGGCATGTGGAGTCTGGCCATCTGCAATAGGGCTGCGTGACGGACTATGCCCTTATACTTTTTACGGAGAAGGCCTGCTCTCAACACTGGGACAAATGGGCTGAACTTTAATTTGAATCTAGTAGGGCTATGCCCAGCAGTGATGTAATTATACGGATTGTTAGTTGACTAATACACAGTATTCACAGTTATAATTTGTTTTACAGGGGTCCGTTTACCGTATTCAGCGATTTGCAACCGACTATGGTGGCAATTCCGTACGTTCCCATTTACCAACACGGAGAGGGTTTGCGTTTGGAAGACGGCCCTCACCTTCGTGGACTCGGTGTGCGAGATATGGGGCCCTCTGCTCCACGGCAGAACATTACTGATTTTATCGCGGGAGACCACCAGAGACCCTCAGAAGTTGGTACGGGTCCTATCGGAAAATGAGGTAACTGAAGCATCTTTAATCAAAAAATCATAACTGGTTGGGTAGAGGCAGAGACTATTAAATTAAAACAATAATTAAATTATTTTTTTTAAAACAAAACAACAGGGCCCATTAAATTATTTTTTTTAAAACAAAACAACAGGGCCCTGAGTCTGCTAAGCCAATTGTATACAAAATCAACGTTCATTGGCATCATAGTAGTCGAAATTTGTTAGTTTTAGTAAGTTTTTAATTATTTATTTATTCTAATGGTGTACTACTGGCTACTGTACTAATCTACAGCCCTGTAGTTCTGGGCTCGTAGAATAAGACTACGGTATCACCTGCCTTTCGTAAAAGGCGACTAAAATGGGCCTCGGGTTCACTGGTTATCGGGTAAAAACCCCACATAACCTTGCATTCCCCCTAGAAGGCGGGAAACTTATTGAAGATTTCCCCACCGTCAACAAAAAAATAACACTTCACATACATTTAATCATAGTTTATTGGGGTCAAAATATCCGTTAGTGAACAAAACAGTATCAACACCAAAGGAATGCATAAGTACGGACCTTTAAATAAAGGCTGGTACAGAGAATAGGGCATGAATTAATGATAGGATATTTCCATTCTCAGGTACAACGGCTAGTGTTGGTGCCAACGCTGCTGCGTTCCATTCTGATGTACCTCTCGTTGAAACCCACGGAAAGACCTCTACAGTCACTCAAGCTCTGGGTCTGCTCCGGTGAGACCTTGAGCAAAGACCTCGCAGCGCAGTTCTTCCAGTATTTCGGTGATAACGATGGTTACAAGCTGGCCAACTTCTACGGAAGCACCGAGGTGATGGGCGATGTCACCTTCTATGTCCTAGAACGGTTGGAGCAGCTGGATGTACATCCTACGATTCCAATTGGTAAGTTTGACTTTATGGAACTATAAACAAAGATAAAGGGTAACAATTTTTTGACCTGCCCAGATTATTCAGAGATACTGACTTTTACTGCTTTGCTGGATTAAGACGTAAGAGATAATCTCGACAAAAGCCCCCGTGGGTGGTAACCTCGGCTTGAACGGTTACTACGTCACGCATGGGCATTCCGATCCGAGACCGTCCGAGAGGACTGAACCGCGGCTCAGTCGGTTGCTATTAAACGGATAACTAAGGGGTATTCAAAAGCTAAGACCCATTTAATACCATTTCCGAAAGCATTGGCGCTGGGAGAAGAAGTGGCCGAAGAAACTTCAGCAACGCCCCTTATCTATCGGGTGTCATTTGCTAGGATAAATATAATGAGAATAGACTTCCTTCGTAATTTTTCGGAAAATTTCGTATTTATCGTGCTCTTGCAAATTGTTCGGGTTTCATCGTATTCCGTAAAAGATCCGAGTTTTCCCGAAGGAAAATATTTTCTCACTACATCTGTACAGATAAGTACTAATAATTTGATTTTCAGGCAAACCCTTGGACAACTGCGTCATTTATCTTCTGGACGAGGAGATGAACCCTGCCCGTGAAGCTGAACCGGGCGAGGTATGGGTCGCGGGAAGCAACCTCGCCTCTGGATACGTCGGTGGTCAAGCGCCAGAGAAGTTCTGCTACAACCCTCACGCTTCTCATCCAGGTACTCTTTACTGTTGACACTGGTAGCCCAAGGGGTTCTATACCTTTGCCAATTTGAGAGACGTCTGAGCTCTTACAGCGAGAATCTTCTGAACTTAGCACAAAGGTCCCCGCGAGGTAATCTTGGCTTTGGCCTTTAGTCTGTCGCGGTAGCATGGCAGCATTCGGAGCCGAGGGCGCCCAAAAAGGCTGAACCACGACTCGTTCAGTTGCTTCAGTTGGATTAATTAAAATCCGGCGCTTTTCTATCTGCATGCAAGTCTGCATACAAAATATAATGCCGCTGTAGCTAGTGAACTGACACGTGCAATATGTCGGTCGATAACAAGCGCCAACGTGATGCTGTAATGGATTTTGTATGTCATAATACTGAGTACACTTACTCTCAGGTCTGCACGTCTCCAGTATTCTATGATTTTAAGAAAGAACCTACGCTTCCGGTCAGGAATGTTGGACACTACAGTATCATCGGAACTTAAGAGGTGGCACAGCTCTTGGAGTTTCTTAGCTTGAACCTCCTTGGAGGCTACTTCTGTTCAAGGCCTGCAGACATTGCCTCGTATAAGCATTACGACCCGGGGACGACGACGACGACTCGGTCGGTTACTTTATCGGAAAACTATCAAAACGTTCAAATAGCTTACTAGCTTTAAATACCATTTTGAGAAGTGAAGAAGGAGAGAAGAAGTGGCCGAGGAAACTCCAGCCACACTAACATTGACTGTCTACTTTATGCTACACGACGCTATCATTAAAGCGCTATACATATAAACATTATGTGTAATGTGGGAATTTCCACAGATTTCGGTAAACTCTATCGAACGGGTGATTTCGGCGTTCTGCACAAAGGCACGGTATTGTATGCTGGAAGGACCGATTCCCAAGTTAAAATCCGAGGTCACCGGGTTGACTTGCAGGAAGTGGAAAGAGCAGTGTCTGCTGTGGAAGGAATTGAGAAAGGTACTATATCTTTAAGTATTAAAGGTCATATTTTCAAAACTAAGTGATAGCCTAAATGCTAACCATTCTGCTTTCGTATTTCGGTTTCTTGCTTACAAATGTTCACCTGCCTAAATTTGACTCACCTATGTATATACAGCGATCACTGTCTCTCTGTTTCTCCATTTTTAACCGACTTCAAAAAGGTGGATGTTTGAAATTTGCTTATATATTAATGCTCGTGTTAATGTAACTTGTAGCACAGTAATTTATGAACCAATTTTTTTAAAGGGTCTCGGTTAGAATTAAGTCTCATAATAATATTGTTGGCATTAGACCTTGGCTTTCATAGAAATACCAGTAAACTTCTTAAAATCGTAAGAAATAATGCATGTCGAGTGAGATGTTGGTAGGTTTATGACAATCTTCCTTCTGCGAGTCAGTAATGACCCAGAAGGAGACCGCAGAACGGGATCGGGAGAGGGCCGATCCTGTTCGGAGATGAGGCAGGCGGGCCGGTGGCAGACCGGCCCGCAGCTCTGTAGTTCTGGGCTCTCAAGAATAAGACTACGGTATCCCCTGCCTGTCGTACAAGGCGACTAAAAGGGGCCTCGAGTTGACTGGGCGAAAAGGGTGGGAGCCTGAGTCGTCCACCAAAGTAGACCCGGGAAGAAGGCGACATCGGCTGGCCCGTGTCGCCTTGCGCTGCGAGGGCACAGGGGAGGGAGTAACCTCCCCCCCCGGGACGTGCTCTCCTTGAGCACAGTGCAGAGGGGCTCCGGTGCGTTCCACTGGAGATCCCGGATCCCCTCGTCATGCACCGAGGAAAGGGCCACTGGGAGGATTTAGTGGGTAAGAACCCCACATAACCACCGCCTTCCCCAGAAGGCGGGGTATCTTTCTGAAGATTTCCTCCCCGTAAACAAAAAAAAAGGTTTATGACAATCTAAGATTAGGTACTACAACTATGACTAGTTGAATGTGGAAGAATAATGGGAATATAGGCGTCATAATTTCGAAATATATAATTTTCTAGCGTCCATCATACCAAGCATAAAATTTTTATTCTTATATTATCTTGTTACTTACTTTTAAATTTGAAGCGTCAATAGCCTAATGGTTTAGGGTACAGCCTGCGAATCGTAAGGTAGTGGGTTTGAATCCACCATTGGACTAATGCCGTGAACCATGTCCTAGCACAAGCTTAAGCTTAGTTGGAGTGGTTAACAAGATTGTAAGTAATATTTCTAAAAAAAATGAAATATTGCTAGCTTTCTTTTTAAAAAAAAACAAAAAAAATATGTTAAGTTAGCCTTTAAGTATTATGTGTACTAACTAAAACTTCCTTAGGTAAGTTGTTAAAATATAGCCGTGAGCAAATATAAAGGGTCGGTTAAGAAAGTTTGAATATCTCGGAAGATAAAGACGCTAGCTAACTGAAATAAATTGTGCATGATAGACAATTAAATAACCTTAAGATAAAATAAAAATATTTTTATTAATGTATTTATATTTCATTAAAAAACATAAACTTAAACGAAAAAGGATATCTTACGGAAACTTGGATAATACATTATTTTTCACTAATTTTTTTTTTAATTATAGTAGTACTTAGTGTCGCCACATGGAGCCTTTATTTTTGCTGACGAGTGTATATTGTAATATTTGAATTGATTTGAAGTCTTTTTTTGTTTTTACTCGTTATATTTGTTGATATTGAGAAATACATACATATAACATATAACTACATATAACCTTCTTAACACTAAGTCCACGTCGGTTGACATTTTTTCTAATTCACGCAAGCTCTTCCGCACCATAGTGTTAAAAATTGTGCAGTGATTTTGGCTAATTTAATTAATTTAGTACTTATATTCCTATTACTTTATCATATAATAAAATATTTTTGTAAGTATTAATAATAAAATCTTTACGTTTCTTTATAGCGAATGTTGTGTACACCTGTAATTGGCATACACAACAGGACTTAGTTTGTAAACTTGATTATTACAACAATGTATGCTTGTGTAATGCTGTTGGTGTATCTTATTAAATAAATAAATAAAAAAAAATATTATCTATATCTACGCCGTAGATACACGCATAATTTTTTATACTATAAGATGATATTTTGATAATTAAAAACTTTAACAGCGGTAGTCCTATGCTACGGATTGGACACTGGAAACCCAGAAATCCTTGCCTTCGTCACTATCCAGCCTGAGGCGAGACTGGCAGCACATCATATTGAGGCGGCTTTGAAGAAATCTCTCACACATTATATGTTGCCACAGGTAAATTATATTCTTTTGTATTAATGAGATTCTGGCTCGATCCTTTATATGTGACCGGAACGTCAAACCAAGTATCAAAATTAACCCTCAGTGACATAACACAGATTTTTTCTAGTTTTATCTGCTAGTTCAGTTGTGCCACTATGGTTTTCTAATGTAGAACCACTTTCACTCCAATATAGTGTAAATTGTTCCTATTTGTAAATGTTGTACATACCGACATCTTCCAAATATGCCTACATATCAATCAATTAATCAATATCAAATAAACAAAAACTCAATGGAAAATTACATATATCACAGTTGAATAGCTTGGTTTCGTAATAAGCCAACTTTGAGATTTGGCAGAGCTCTTAGGTCCCTGTAGCCTAAACCTCTATTTTCGGCTACGGCTTAAAGTCCATCAAACAAGACCCATGTCTTATAACGTCACTTTTCTTCGAAGGTAATTGTCATTGCGACTGTACCGTTATTGGTGAACGGTAAAGTGGACAGACAGGCGCTGCTGAAGATATACGAGAATACCAATAACAACGGTAAGCAACGTTGAATATTTTTTTTAAACTGTTTAAGCAAGTGCCGTAGATTCACTTATCTTGACAGTACGAAAAACAAATGAAAGTCACACTTTTTCTAATTTGAATTTGGAATTATGTTCTTTAAAATGTAAATTTTCAATGATGCCAAAACCGGCCAGATTTTTTAAAAAAAAATTATTTTTAAAAAAAAATTATTTAAAAAAAAAATTAAAAAGTTTCTTAACCGAGTCTCAACGTAACCACGCCAACATCAATTACGACAAATCGTTTATATAACACTATATTTATGTTATTTATTATGTAATTTGTTTATATATATATGTATATAACTATATATTTATATATATGTATCTATAGCTGCTTTTTTTAATATATACATTTATATATAATATTTATGAAAGTTTATGTATTGTACACTATAATAATACACAGCCGAATGGTGTCCGCCTTAGTCTTCACAGGTTTTTTGTCTGAAAACCAGCGCTGTGCTACATGTGTGAGCACAGCACATGCTTGAGCCAACCCCTTTTCGGCACAATTTCTTTTTTGTTCTTTTTTTATGTTGTTTCTATTTACTTTTGTTTATGTTGTTTTTTGTCTTGTTTTACCTGTTGTTTCTGTGTTCTTGTGCCGAATAAATGTTTTTTCAATTTCAATTTCAAGATACAAATAGTATAGCCAAAGAGATTTTATTACAAGTTCATACATAGTACAATACGAAAAGACTTTTTTTCCGCAACCTAATATATAGATTGAAAAGAAGAAGGAGATTCTCATTTCGTCTTTTTTATTTTAACGTTTGTGCACATTTTTCTTGTCATCAAATATCTTACTTTAATTGTACTTTTTTAAACTTGGGCTAAGGTGTTTAGAAAAACACTTTGCGGAGGGTTGGTGAGATATTTAATTCTCAACAAAAAATTCTTTCATATTTTATCACAGCCTAAAACAGTCGAGAAGGACAATGATGGCTTATGTATGTGTATTTTTCAGATGACGCGGAGATATCTCTCGATATAGACTATACGGGAGTTGAACCGGAGAATCTGGAGGCAGCTAAGGTCCTTTTCGAGACTGTTGGCGAAGTCCTAGGGAGGGCAGCGAGGGGGACGCTATCAGTGAGGGTTGGCTTCTACGAGTTGGGAGGGAATTCTCTCAACTCCATTTACACCATCACAAGACTGAGGGATAAAGGCTATTATATAGGTGAATATATTTTTGAAGTTAAACTTCTTGCTTGACTTGGGGAGTAAGCTGAATACGAAAAGTGTGATCGGGCAAGGCGAATGGAAATTGAGAGGGAGATATAAGTTAGTGAAGATAGAAAGATACGTTTCATGTTTTACTGTAGGAGCAAGAGAGATAGAGAGAGAGAGATGCCAGCAAATATTTTCTGTATCTCTTGAACAATCGTGTATATAATATTATAGGTTATTGAAAAAAAGGCAAACAATATTTTTTTTTATGTGCTTTATGTATTCTTTATCCTTCTCTCTTATCAGTCAGTCAAAGTTAAAGTCAATCAGTTAAAGTTAAAGTAGTTTAACTAACAGCCATTACATATGTCTCACTGCTGGGCACAGGCCTTCTCTGTAAAGAGAGTATAAGGACATAGTCCACCACGCAAACCTAGTGCGGATTGGCAGGCTTCACATTTCTCAGAAATGTTTTCTAGGACATGTAGGTTTTTTACGATGTTTTCCTTCAGCGCCGAGCGCGTGGTAAATCAGCACATAAAATTGCAACAGCAAATTTATTGGTGCTGACATCGGGGCTCGAACTCTGGTTGGTAGCGTACTATGCAACTTGAGGCGACCGTCCGGACACTGAGGTACAACGGCTGAGTGGACGCCGTTGTGGTGCATACAATTTTAAAATGTATTTTTCATTACTCTTGTTTACTTTTATTTGTACCAAATAAATATTTTTCTTTCTATCAAACGACAATTGGAGTCTGTTAGTAACATTAAAATAACCGTTTTTTACTATACGCATATAAATGTAAATAGGATATATATACCTATATAACATTTTTTACAATTGTCTGTCAACATTTTTAAATTGTTTCACATTTTGTCTATCTGTTTGTTCCGGATAATCTCTGGAACGACTGGACCGATTTTGACGGGACTTTCACTGGCAGATAGCTGATTTAATAAGGAGTTAGTTTAGATAATTGTAATAGTTTTAATTGCGGGAAACACCTAGTAATAAATGAAAAGAAAGAAAAACGATGTAACAAGAATTAATTTACAGAAATCAGTGAGTTCCTCGGCGCGGCCAATCTCGGCGACGTTCTGTCGCACATGAGGACCGGCAGCGAGCATAACACCGACGGCTACGAGAACAAGTTCAGTGTCGTACCCATGGCGGAAGACCACGAGCACCAAGTCATCGAGTAAGAGACTTATTAATTTAACTGAAGGAAACTTAGCTTTTGGGCGATTTTCAACGTTTATGGTACGAGAGGTCATGCCCGATCTTGGCATTGGCATAACCCAGTGTGCCACCGGCAACTAAGCAGGGCTTAAGCAACCGGTGGTTAGGCGAGGCATTTGAGAGACACCTCCTGACGATGCGTGCCGTGTTCAGCACTGCCTTCTGTATCTGACCTTTGACCCAGCCATCTAGCGAAAGTCTCTTGAGGTGTTGATTGGAACTTTATACTATTATTATATTAAAGTAGATAAATATATAGAGAATTAACACGTAAAAGTCAATAAACAATACTCAATCTGCAGCATGATAGTGTCGTCCTTCTACGAGAAGGCAGAATTGGAGCAGTTCTTGAAGCACGAGATCGCCACAGAAGACTACGCGCATTGTGTACGTGCCTGTTGGTCTGCGCTACTCCAGGCCAGACTTAGCGTCGTTCTAGAAGATCGTAAGTACCAAGCTAGTTAAAGAAAATACTAACATATATAAGCCGCTTAATGGCTTTTTTCCGTTCCACCAACGTGTTCGGGACTTTTGTTTCTCCTTAATTCTTTATTTATTTACATTTTTTAAAAAATATCTTATTAATTTTACAATTTTGATTGTAGTCTGACCAATACACTTATTTTTGTATTTTAACTAATCTTACAATACTAAAGTAGTATTGCGCGCGCATGTCTGTCGCATCCTTGCGACAGCATATGCTAAGACAGTGTCCGATATTGGCATCATATGTTATGTATTATTTGTCCGTGTAACTTTAACTGTGTTTTATTTATTTTTCATTCTTTTTTAATGTGTGTTATATTCTGTCTGTGATGTGTTTTTGTATTGTGATGCCAATAAATAAATGTCTATGTCTACTCGTGTATATTTGCTCTTCCGTCCAATTCAGGCATAGATTTTTATTTTTATATTTACTTTTTATGTTATACTTATCGCGTACAAGTGGGCGTTAGATTAAGAGGACGGTAAGGTTTGTCTATTATAAAATTGTGTGTACTGCCCAAGTTCAAAATAAAATCTCTCTTCATTTCGGAATCTGCTTTACTTAGATTGATCTTAAACGCGGGGCGTTACGTCAGAAATGACGTAATACACCGTGATTTAGGCATAGAATCAATCCATGAATTTGTCACGACACTAGCTCGTAACTTATTCGACCGCGCGGACAACAGACCGCACGAACACCTGCGCGCCAGGCCATCAGGCTATTGACGCTACTTAAGTATATTAACGACTATATTAATTCTATTTCCAGATAATCCTATTTGATCTGAAGTCTGTTTTTGTTTTTATTCGTAAACATACTTGTTAAGTACATAAAAATCACTTGCTAAAAATTTATGACAGGTGAATGTCGATGGCACACCATCTGTTACATTTGAGACATAACAGCGAATGCTGTCGCGGTCTACCCCGCCAGGGTTGAAAGGACGGATAGTTGATTTTTTTTTATTTTTTCATAAATAGTTTATTTAAAGAAAATTCTCTTTTCAGCTTCAGGAAGCCTGTAGCTGTCGCATTGAATTTTGATGCACGGGACGAGCCGGAGATTGAACTGAACGGGGGTCTGGCGAAGATCATGACCTTCCTCGAGTTTGTGGAGAGCTCTGTAAGAGACACCATGCTACCTGAAGGAAAGGGTAGGTCAATTACAAACCTGCTTAGTTTGAGAGTCATTGTTGTAACTGATATGATTTATATTAAGCAATAATATATTTTATACTATTTATTTCTTCCCCAGCATTTGCTGCATACTAACAATTTTAAGTGATATTACATGTATTCGTTTTAACATTTTGCGCTAAGAAAGCAACACGAAATTTCTGGTCCTTTGAGCCGGATATTGAAGTAACTTTTTTCAAAGGAACGATTCTCCACTCATTCATGATGGCAACGGCGGCCTCCCTGAGCCCTCAGGATAACGTAGCAGCGATACGGGCGCTGGAACATGCTACTATGAGGATTGCACGCGATAGACGATTCCATGGAGTTTTTACTACCAACACTAGTCCACTTACTCAGGTATTTTTCTATTAGATTAGATTAGATTTTTAATATTTTCAAGCATGTTAAAGACATGTAAAGGTTTGAATAAAGACATTCATCTAAATGAGGTTAGAAATCTCAACCGCCGCCTTACCCCCAGAAGGCAGGCTGGAAGAGTAACTTACCAATCAAGTAATTTTGCTATAACTTACACTATCACGGGTATTATTGCATTTTTAATTATTTTTCCCATGAGGTTTAATTTATTTTGTTATATTAGCGATCACTTTACTTCAGCATTTTATGTTTCATTTAAATATTCTTTACAGCAACTTGGTACCGATGTTCTTGGTTTCCAAACTTTACTGGACTACCAAATAAACGAGTACATCGACCCTAATGGAGACAGAATATTTGGAGACGCTTCTGATGATATGAGAGCAATCGTCTGCTGGAAACCTATCGATTAGTGTTATTTATGTAAATAAATTATCTTTACTCTATGGTATTAGTAGTGATAAAATGTTGATAAACGCACCTCATAGTAGAGCTTACACAGATCTAAAATAATAGCAATGGTTTAGGGAAAAAAAATCTGAGACAATTTTTTTAAACAAGTCTCACTGGCCATTCCCAAAATATATATCAATATGAGCATGAATAATATTTATCACAGATAATAGAAATCTTTAACTGTATTGGATTTTAGGGGAAAGGTTTTAGCGTACAAGGCTAAAAAAGTATTACTTGAAAATATTCCCATATATATAGTTAAATTTTCAATAAAAATCGATCTAAAATCAACAAAATGTTGCCTTAACCTCGAATTACTTGAAATATCTGACATTTAAATTCACTTTGATATTATCTGAACTGTAAGTATTCATTAGCCAATTAAAACACTTGTGCGTAAAATGAATTTAAATCATTGTGCTACAATAATACAATAAATGTACAAAATTATAATATAACTATAATCGGTACTATGCCATAGATATTAAATATTATTTAATAAAATGGCTCAAAGCCAATCTGGCAATTCATTCCATTCGGCGAGACTATTTTTATAAATTGTATGTCAAAATGACATTCCCAGTGTTTTTAGTTAAAGGCTTATCTTAGATTTAGGAATGTGATAATTATAACTACTAATTTTAGAACAAAATCAAAGAACAGATAGGAAATCATAGAAATTTATATACATTTAAGAAAATTATAAATTTGATAATAGCGTTAGTTGTACTTGATTCTAAAAACTGACATAGACAGTAATTTATTGTTCTCCTTGCGCATTGTGTTATTCTTGCCTCTGTCTGAAATTGTGTGTTTGTATATAATTTGTCTGTTATGTACAATATTTCATTTATTTTATCAGATTACTGATAGTTAGATCTCTACTTCGTGATTATTGTGATATACGTTTGCTTTAGTGAGATAATTGTTACGATTTATGTTATAATTATTAATTAATAAAAATTGGATATCATATTTTGTTTCTTTTACATTACAAATTCCCCTACGCGATTGTAAATTTGTTTAGTTTTTACCTGCGGTTCGACCAGTCAGAGCCTCTAGTAAGAAATCTTTACGTGGTTCCTCTATATAAATAAAAATGAATCACCGAAATATTTGTGCGCGCATAACTTTCGAACAACTGCGCCAAATTGATTTTTACTTTTGTGTTTGTTATTTTAGGATAAAGTTTGTATATAAAATAACATTAAGTATTTTTTTAATTAACATCGGATCTTATAAAACCTCATTAAAGAAATGTGACAGAATGACGTTCAGTCTTTCAGCCAGCGAATGACAACTTTAACAGAGCATAAGTCATATTGTAAATGTCAATCATAGAATCCTGTCCGGTTCAAATCGATACCTCTTTGAGGTTCTACTACTATCTACTGTGAAAAGTATCAAAAATATGGCGATAGAAAGTTGGACGGGTCCGCTAGTTATTAATGAAATAAAGTCAAGCCCTTTAAAGGGGAAAGTTAGACAAAGATAGGTCTTGACAAAAAAATTGTAAGGAGTCAAGAAAGTGCCTATGGAGCAGGGTGAGAACCCGTTTTTGTACTCTAGAGAACATGCTAAGATATCGTTCGAGTGGCGGGCACCATCTATTTTTAATCGACCAACTCCTTTCATAACTTCTCATTTTACCATAATTTATTTTCTTATATTCATAATTTATCAATAAATAATAAGCAAAAATATTTCAAAATAATTATTGTATTTACAAAACGTAATAATAATTCACATGTTTAAATAATGTTTAAGAAAAAAATAGTGGCGAGCACACACGAATCATTCCGCTGGCGCCATGGTGCCTGCGGGCACGATTTTGGGAACCTCCGGTATGAAGCCACAGTGGAGGTCTGACAACGAGTTTCCGACCACATAACCGTGAGGTTGGTAAGGCTATAATCTCCATGTTGTTGGTGGTCGGTTGCCATGATGAAAATTCAGTGACAATAGACTTCGGCTCCGGTAAGAAAAGACAGTACCACAGTTTACAGTTACAGTGTAGTATAGTTAGTTTTACCATCTTGATGGTTTGCGTTCAACGACTGTACGTTTTTCGCGTAACTTTCTCCCACGCTCTGTCAACTTGTGGAATCAACTGTCGCCAGCGGTGTTTCCGAACGTTTACGATTTAGGGACCTTCAAGAAACGAGCCTATTCCTATCTCAAAGGTCGGCAACGCACCTACAGCTCATCTGGTGCTGTGGATGTTCATGGGCGACGGTGATCACTTAAGATCAGGTGAGCCGTATGCTCGTTTGCCACTTTTCATATAAAAAAAACAGAATAGACGCATTCGAGATGTGGTGCTGGAGGCGAATGCTAAGAATGCCGTGGACTGCATTGTATCTTGTATCTATTCTCCCTCAATTCGACATAAAGACCGGACTGTCCACTACTTGTCTACAGCACGTAATTTGATATTTCGAGCATATAATGCGTACAGGGAATGAAAACATTAAAAAGCTGGTCATTGTTGACAGATGGTATGGTCTAGTGAAAGGTACCATCTAATCTCTACCAGCTGGTGAGGGCTGCCTCGGACCGGAGTCAATGGAAGTCAATTGTCCACTTAAGGGGCTCTAGTGACCACAATCCTCAGAAATGAGGGAACGACGAAGAAAGACGTATGAAATAAGTTGTGTCATTATTATTGATAGCATAATAAAATCATTGGGTTCTCGAAAAGTACCTTGGAAAAAGTACAAGCAATAAAAGACTTTTAACGATTGAAACATGATATATTTTTCTACTGACTAGAAACAGACATAGACTAGAAAATGTTCGGTGACATTTTTGATTTCTTTTTAATAGTATATATTTTTTTTTTATTAAAAAGAGGAGAAATACTCCTACTTTACAAGACCACTATATTTCAAACTAACTATTATATAAACATCAATTAGATATTGAAATAAAAATAATTTTATGGATTTTATCGCTGTTTATTTTTTTTTATGATCACTTTGGAGATCTTGCTGGCAATGCTGCCTGTTCTCGAGAAATTGTTATGAACATACTATGTCCGTCTGTGTGTGTCCGTAAAATCATTCTGAAAGGTCTGAAGGATTCGTGTTCACGAAATTTAAATTCATAATTAAACTGTGATAAAATCCGTTAAATTATTTTTGTATTAATGGTGTTACAGACACATAACACGATATTATATACGATTATTCAATTTTATTAATATTGTGTTATAAAAAAATAATTATTAGTAATATACCTAAGACATAGACATAAGGCCGTGTCGATCTGTGCGGTCTATCTAAAATTCTTCTTTAATCAAAAAAATTACTCCAACTAGTTTTGTAACTATTATTTATTACGAATACTTTTTTGACGAACAACTTTCTGGTCAACTGTGCCAGAAAGTTTACCGCAACACCTTTTTGCAGGTTTCACCTGATTTGAGAGGGGCAGAGCTGTTAGGACGCTTAGCCTGAACCTCCATTGAGAGCAACTCGGCGCAAGGGCCCCAGAGGACCTCGGCTGGGACGGTTACTCTAGGACGTTAGAATTGCGAGGGCGCCCGTGAGGGTCGGACCGGTGCTCAATTGGCAGCTTTTGTTGGTAGACTATCGGACATTAAATTAGCTTGTATTGATTTACTTAAAATGACTCTTAGTTTAATTAATTTTCTTAATAAACCGGTAACTACATCTACGATTATATATTTTAAGCGTATTCTATGACATTTCTAGCACAGATAAAATAATTACAATTACTATTAAATAAGGTTGTATACATTTGTAACATTCTACGAGTTTTCTAGGCCTACGATATCTAATTCCTATGTTGGCTATTAACGGCAACCTATATAACATAACGCACTTCTAAAGCCCATAACCAATTTATTCAATTTAAATAGCAACACTCAAAGTATGCCAGGCTGAAATTTAATGAAGAAGTTGTGATTAAAGAATATGATATGAATAATACCATTTACTACAAATAGATGGCGCTCATATCAATATATTGTCAAAATATATCGCCTTGGTTGTATTTGCAAAATTTGCTTTGAAGGTATATTTACCAGTGGGTGGACGACAAATTCTAATATCGATTGTTATAGTTGATATTCACGCAAGGTCTTCCGCACCTTAGTGTTTAAAATTGTGTACTACTTTGGCTAATTTAATTAATTTAGTAGTGATATTTCTATTACTTTATAATTTATTAAAATATTTTTGTAACTATTAATAATGAAATCGTTACGTTTCTTTATAGCGAATGTTGTGTACACCCGTAATTGGCATACACAACAGGACTTAGTTTGTAAACTTGATTATTACAACAATGTATGCTTGTGTAATGCTGTTGGTGTATCTTATTAAATAAATAAATAGATATTGGCATAAGTCTTGAGTACATCGCTATGTTCACGATTTTGAAGTAAAATTTCTTTACGCACGTTTGAATTGGGGAGTAGGTATTACGTTTGTGATCAGGCGAGGAAAAGTAGTTGAGACGGAGATATTTGTTAGTAAAGAAAGAGTTACATTTATAGTATTGTAGGAGCAAGAGAGAGCAGCGCGTGCACATTTTCTTTCTCTCTTGAACAAGCGTTAAATTACACATACATATAGAGGTAGCTAAGGAAGTTTAACTTCAGTCGTCGGGTCTAAAGCACCCTAGTTCTATTAAAGCACACATTACGACCAGTTAGAACAATACGCAAACGTTAATGATTAGTTGTGTTAACAGATAAGCCATAACTACACGCCCTTTAGCCCACATTAACAGAACCAAGTCTTGACCGGAGGCTGACAGCCGTCCGTGGAGACGCTCTGTCAAATGGCGCCAATACCAGTAACGCCGTACTTAGCCAGTTCCGGGACGTTGATATCATCCAAATCCGGCTTGATCGAGATATAACCGGTTGAATCCAGTTTCGTCTGTATATAAGCTTGGTCCGGTTTAACTAGCACGTAATCCTCGGTACCATCGTTGAGGTCGATTATTGGATCTTTTGGAGCACTATCCGATATATTTGCCTCGTTTAACAGCTTCAGCGATTCTTCAAGAGCCAAATGTGTGCGATTGTGCTCGGGAGTTTGACCAGATGTGGAGGGCGTGTTGGCGGCGTTGCCCGATTTACGATGATGCAGGGAGTTCGTTGTGGAGCCGATGTAAGGGGGCGGTTGAGGCCGGTTGTAATTGCCGGCAAGATTTGTCGTTGATTTGGGACTGTAGGGCCTCACGAGGCTGTTATTGGGACTGGAAAATAATAAATGATTAATCAAGCAATAATCAGTGATACCCAAACGTCTAAGCATATGGACCCTTTAACGAAATAGACAGAAATAGCAATTGTTGTCAGTTGGTACAACGTCAATCGTGATTCTATATCTTAAAGTCGCATAGTTATAATACAATGGTAATTACCTCACTCCCAAGCTCTTGTTACTAGTATTATCGGGGACTTGTGTCTGTTCAGTGTTGCCTGTTCCATACCTGCATAGTTCTACTCGGCCGGATTTATGTGCTCTATAAAAAAAATTAATAACAATTAATAAAATTAATTAATCTACGATTTTCATTTCTCCAATAAATTTGAACCCTCCCAGAGAGATAGAAATTTTTTAAGCATATACATTGAAGCATTTTAGTGTTGCAATTAGTATTATTAAGATAACGAAGAAATTAATTATTGTATATTAGTTTTTAGTATGATTACTGGCAAGAATAGAATTTTGTTAGTTACTATTATTTATTATATGTTTTTCTGTATGTTTTTAGCTAACCTTCTTCTTCTATAATCAATGCATATATGATAGATATTTTCTAGGAAATACTCAGACACTGGATCCGTCCTGAAATCAATATGAACAATTGTTTTGTACTGCTTTTATACTTTCAACAGATGGCGTGGCGTTAAGTGGAAATGCAGTCCTGGATGGTAATAGGACGATCAGGCTCTTTCCGACCGACTTGACCCTAGGGTCTGTGAAGAGATGTCGGGGCTCTTTATATTCTCGATGGCATTTACCATATTGAGTGTTCTGAGGGACGCACGACCACCCCCGCGCCTTCACTCCTCTGTAATACTTTATTTTCTACTTCTGCGCATTAATTGTCAGTGCTAAAGTTATTTCCCGCCAACTATATCACTCTTGATACAGTCAGAGGTCGTGGTGTTTTTTTAACGACGACCTACACAGATTGGCCAAAAAAGCTGGCCTTGACTACTTCACCGGATTTAGAGGTGGCATAGCTCTTAGTTCGCTTAGCTTGAACCTCTATCGCTAGTAACTCGACACAAGGGTCCCCCGGTGAGGGGTAACCTCGGCTTGGACGGTTACTATGTTACACGTAAGCATTCCGATCCGAGGGCGCCCGAGTGGGCCAAATCATGACTCGGTCGGTTGCTATTTCACGGATGATCTAGGGACAATAGGTAAAGTAACTTTGAGTGCCACTTCAGGATGCGTCGGCGCTGGGAGAAGAAGTGGTAACGCGCGAGGATTATTCCACAACCTCCGACGTTCGCAAATGGACGCTTTGTGGATTTGTCAAGATCTAGCCTGTACAATGGTAATCGCGTAGTCCGGATCGTCAAGAACGTGTCTCCGCGTAAAATTAATAAGGGTACTGTCGCCAAATCCTTTAAAAGGCTACTTTTTAAAAAAGAAAGCTAGCAATATTTATTTTTACTCAAGAAACATTACTAACATTCTTGTTAACCATTCCAACTAAGCTTAAGCTTGTGATAGGAGATGGTTCACGTCAATAGTCAAATGGTGGATTCGAACTTACTCTACCTCTACCGACCGTACCCTAAACTATTAGGCTGACGCTCTCTACTTACATGGCGGCATATCGGAAGCAGAGGACAGCAGTGAGGGCAGCGACCGCGAGACAAAAGAGGAGCAGAGGGGGCGCCACCGCTGCCAGAAGCTGTCGCGCGATACTACGACGTGGTAGAGCGTGTCGTGCGGGCGCAGACCACAGCTGGGCATCAGGCGCACGGGAGTTCGCCGCGCGACTGTTGTTGGGCAACTCCGTCAGGTACTCCAAATGGACCGTGGACCGCTGCTTGTAAATCGTGTTATACTGTAAATATAAAACAAGTATATTTACGAGTAAAAACAAAAATCAACTTCAAAACGAATAGGGATTAATAAAGATTAAAAAATAAAATTAAACAGAACCTAACCAAATTCTCACCGAACTACCCTTGAAGTGAACTCCTTTCCAATGAAAATTAATCATTTTGGTTTTTTTTTCTGTATTTATTGGGGACTTTTGCCTTTTTGGGCATGTCCCATCAGCCCCATTGTACCCTAACCTACGTAAACACACATCGGTCGCGAGAAAGACATTCATCGATGTTGTATGGCCATAGCCACCAGCTTCGTCGCTCCCTCTGAGGTCGGTAAATAAAAAAATAAACTAGTCGGAATTCGGCTTAGTTGTTTTCGTAACAATTCTCTACTGAGGCCTTATAGTAATTCCTTAAATAGCAAAGTCGGTACCAGTTCAAAGCTACACCAATCCAAAGTGAAGCCAGCGTCACGGAACAATCTCTCCACAGTTGTACGTTTGTACTCCCTGGGGCAGCTGGGCAGCCGGGATAGGGGACGTACTTCCTCTCGGAGTCTCTTCAGCTCTGATGAGAACGGCATAGAGCTGCCTAGACGTACTACCAATCTGAAAAATACATAGATATAACTTAATTGTACACCATAACCACACAAGCAAATTACATAACTAAGGTATAGTTGGCGGCAAATAACTCTAGCGCTGAGGGAAACGTGGAAGGGATAGCTGCGCATGTGTACAGTCGCGCACGAAATTATTTAATGACGTAACTACACAGATTGGCCAGAGAAGCTGGTATTGACTGCTTCACCGGATTGGGAGGTGGCAAAGCACTTAGGTCGCTTAACCTGAACCTCTATCGCTAGTAACTCGACACAAGGGTAAAGTCGCTGTCGCATCCTTGCGACGGCATATGCTGAGACGGTGTCCAATATTGGCATCATGTCTTATCAACTCTTAGTCCGTTTTTTCTTTAACTGTATCTTTTTTATATATTTTTTCTGTCATTTTGATGTGTTTATTTTGTGCTAGTAAAGAATATGTCTATGTCTATAATAAGAGCCGTGGTAGCTCAGTGTCCGGGCGGTCGCCTCAAGTTGCATGCCCAGTACGCTAGGAATCTGCGTTTGATCTTCGTTCGCCGGCACCAATAAATTTGTTATTGCAATTTTATGTGCTGATACTCGTACAACACGCGCTCGTCGGTGAAGGAAAACATCGTGAGGAAACCTACATGTCTTAGAAATTTTTTAAGGCATGTGAAGTCTGACATTCCGCATTAGAGCCGCGTGCTGGACTATGCCCTTATACTCTATGTATACAGATAAGGTCTGTGCCCAACAGTGGGACATATATATTATATATAAAGGCTGTAACTTTGACTTAAAACTATGACAGGCAATAAAGAAAAACTCAAAATTAATAGGAAATAAGAGCACCACAGGAGAGCCAAGAAGCGATCGCGCATGTCTGCCCGAACCCCTTCACTCCCCTTATTTTCGACTTCTGCGGAATAACGGTCAGCGCTACAGTTATTTGCCGCCAACTGTACATCTTAAATTTGTTGTATGATGACGACCTTATCGCTAAGAGCGATCTCTTTCAGGCAACCTTTGTATGGACAAGAAAATTTATGAATAAACCAGGATGATGGCATACAGATACAAATATGACTTAACTATTATATATACTAAATAATCTTTTTTTTTGAGGGGGGGGAAATCTTAATACATGTAGGGGATACCGTAGTCTTATCCCACTTCAACCCGACTATAGATCAGGCGATAGACAAAGGCATGACTGGCTGGGGCCATAGACAAAGTGTCAGTATTGCCATTAAACCGAATGTTGCCCTATGAATAATATTTTTGACATTACACTATAGAACATCAACAATATAAAGTCTATAGGGTATAATCAATGCTTACCCCTCTCCATCACTGGGTTTGAGTGGCAGTCGAGCTCCCAGATCTATAGCCGAAGACAGGAAAGTTGGATACAGGTCCTGGTTGCTCTCCGTCCATAGCTTCACCCTCAAGATGTCTTTAAGGCGTGTCATTCTGAAGTTGATAAACGTAATAAAAAGAAAAGATTGGTATAAAACATAAAAAAATGCTAATGTTTAAAGCTTAAGTATTAGAAGATCAAGTCAATAGGCAATCGGTGAATTCGAACCTACGACCTCTCGTTTCGCAGACCATACCAAGCAAGCGAAGTCATTCCGGGGTGATCCCTTATTACCCGGGTGTCAGCACAGGGGCAAATGCTCCACCGGTGGTAGGTAACGCTATGCACCGAAGAAGGCCACCGGGGGATTTTAATGAGTGTATGTGTGCCTCTCATAACCCTTCTCCCACAAGAATCCCCGTCAACAAAAAAAAGGAATTTCATTAGCAACAACGGTCGTTAACGAAATATAGAAAATGTAATATAAAATGTGTGTATTCATGTATATGTATAAATAAATAAATAGATATGATGTATGAAAGGAAAGGAAATTGAAAGGAAGGAGATTGAAAGGTCCTGACCGTCCTAGCCAAGGGGAATTAGATTTAGCATAGGCAGACTGTGCTCAGCCCTGTAGTTCTCGGCTCTCAAGAATAAGACTACGGTATCCCCTGCCTGTCGCAGAAAGCGACTAAAAGGGACCTCGGGTTCACTGGGCGACAAAGTTGAGGGCCTGAGTCGTCCACCAAGGTGGACCCGGGAAGGCGACATCGGCTAGCCCGTGTCGCCTTGCGCTGCGTGGGCACAGGGGGAGGGAGTAACCTCCCCCCGGGACGTGCTCTCCTTGAAGACAGTGCAGAGGGGCTCCGGTGTGTTCCACGTTGAGATCCCGGAGCCCCTTGTCATGCACCGAGGAAAGGGCCACCGGGGAGGTTTTAGTGGCTAAGAACCCCACATAACCGCCGCCTTCCCCCCAGAAGGTGGGGTATCTTTCTGAAGATGTCCTCCCCATCAACAAATAAAAAAGGCAGACTGTGCTCAGAGTAAAAAGGACAAGGAGTGATATAACTCTGAATTTATATATAAATCAGCAGTCATGCCTTTTGTTACAATAAAAAAAAAACGAAACATAGGGGTTCCGGATATTAAACCAGGTGCAGATAATAAATATTTGTCTGAAGAATAAGAAAAAAAAAGTTGGTTATATTTTATAAATTCGTAAAGCGGTTTTTTATTATACTCTAAATATAGAAGTACAATTACTTATATACGAGTAATTAATTACGAGATTAACGAGTTAAAATGTTTCCCCCTTTCGAAATGGCTTTAATTGTGCCTATTAATAAACAGCTTAATCTAAAAAACAATTAATTACGTAAAGATAACATATAAAAAACATCTGGCAATTCACAACGCGGTGTTATGCCCGCACTAATGCACACCGTCATTTTAATCGACACCACGAAGTGAGTTGGTCATGACAAATAATGCACCGTGCCATCTTTTTTTAATTATTTTAAAAGAATGCTACCAGTTTTTTTTTCTACAAATATTAATAACATTCTTGTTAACCATTCCAACTAAGTTCAAGCTTGTGTTAGTTTTTTTTTATGGACGAACTACACAGATTGGCAGACAGCCAGAGAAGCTGGCCTTGACTTCACCGGATTGAGAGGTGGCATAGCTCTTAGGTCGTTTAGCCTGTACCTCTATCGCTAGTAACTCGCCACAAGAGTCCCTCCGGTGAGGGATCATCTCGGCTTGGACGGTTACTAAGTTAAGCGTAATCATTCCGATCCGAGGGCGGTCGAGAGGGAACCACGACTCGGTCAGTTTTTCACGGATAGTCAACTAATTACTGCTTACGTGCACACACACTATTTTAGTGTAAATTAAAATTAGAAAAATGGAGCATTTAGTAAGAGATTTATAGCTTCCCTGTCTGACAGTGTAAGTTCGTTAGAAAAAGGACTGTGCAAACCTGTGCTCGTCAAGCAGATCTTCCACGTTCAGATTGTCTATCTTCAATTCCACTTCATGCCGCGCCATATTATCCTTCGGATGTATGTTCAGGGTCATCAGAACACGCCGTGTTTCGTAATCCTGGCGATTGAGCCCGATTACCTCTAACTGAAATGGAAAGATATACTTGTGTTTCGTCTTCTTTATTAATTTAATCTAAGTAATAGAAATTATAAAAAAAAAACGAGCGTTCCTTAGGCCACATGACAGTATTAAAAATTCCTTAGCTCCATATAGTAGTTAGTTACAGCCTTCATATAAAATAATATATATGTCCCACTGTTGGGCGTAGGCCTTCTCTGTAAAGAGAGAATAAGGGCATAGTCCACCACGCGGCCCTAGTGCGGATTTACTTCACATGCCTTAGAAAAAAATTCTGATACATGTAGGTTTCCTCACAATGTTTTTCCTTCACCGTCGAGCGCGTGGTAAATCAGCACATAAAATTGCAAAACAAATTTATTGGTGCCAGCATCGGGGATCGAACTTGGGTTTTTTTTCTTACCATTTAGGCATGGAACTTGAACCGTTCGGACACTGACCTTAACCACGGCGTATTTATGTTTTTATTTATGTATGTATAATAACATATATACAAAATATATATACACGATTGTTGAAGAGAAAGAAAATGTGTGAAAATCCTACATGCGATACAAACAAGAGGCCTGCACTGTGTTTTAGAAATACGAAAAGAATCTCTTTCTCAACTTCCTTTCGCTTCGCACGATCACAATATTCGTAATGCATTTATCAGCTTACTCCTCAAATCAAGTGTGGGTAAAGAAGTTATACTTCAAAGAATTGAGAGGTGGCATAGCTTTTAGGTCGCTCAGCCTGAACCTCTGTTCGTAGTAACTCGACACAAAGGTCCCGCCGGTGAGGGGTACACGTTTGACGGTTGTTGTTACACGGATAAATTGTTTGGTTTGATATAAACAAATCAATACTTACAGTGATCGACGAGTCGGTACCTCGCGGGGGTGTTCCAAATATAAATCCGGAATGATGTCGGCTGCTGTAAACGTATCGAAGCCACGACGGAAGCTCCGGTTTTCTCTTCAACGATACGTGGAATCGATACTGTTCATCGAATTCTAAAAGATATTAAATAGTTACTGGTTTTGAAAAGTTTGATCCGGCAAGGCGAAAAGAAGTTGAGGGACAAATACGTTAGTGAAGATTGAGAGTTACGTTTCGTATATTCCTGTAGGGGCAAGAAAGACATTATTAACGTCCATTAATAGCGGCCCCGAGAAGGACGGCGTTACGGAGTGGTACAGTGAAGTCGTGGCAGTACGCGAGGGTTTTGGGAATAGCGACTTCAAACGCACGGCACGTCCCCGAGACGGGCTAGCCCATCGAAGCGCAGAGGGGTTGTGGTTGCGTTCCTTACGGAGATCCCATAAATTCTAGAACTTCCACTAGCTTAAAGGTATCTTCGCAATCTCTAGTGAATTAAACGAGTCCGATGTAAAAACGTCAATAGCCGAATGGTTTAGTATACGGTTTATGACGTTAAATCGTAGGTCAACAATACTAAAGCTTATTGATAATGGTTAACAAGATTGATATAAACATTGATAATAAAATTTGATAGCGTTCTTTAAAAATAGGTGTTGCCTTAAATAAATTATTGCAAATTAACCAAATTTAAATATAAACGCTACAAACTTACCCTGATAAGTCCAGTTAAATAAATTGGGACTGATAGGCACTGCAAACATCTCTGTCTCGACAGCATTATTAATGTTTTCCGCATAAACAACAGCCGCAAGTAGAGTTAAAACGAAAGACGTAAACATTTTTGAATTGTTACCTAAGAAAAAAGAAACATTGAAACGCGTGTAACATATCATTCGACAACTGGTTTACGTGGGTGGTATTTAGTTAAAGAAAATAACTAATTAGATTCTATTACCGGCGATTTAGGTAGCAATGGAAACACGACTCAAACCGATGTTTAATACGGTATAAAGTATATAAACCATTATCATCGTAAAGTGTTACACAAGCACGTGAAAATACTCGACCTGAATCACTCAAAAGAAAACAATGCAATCGATTTCCATTCTATCCCTTCACAAAAGGTTAGGCGCTGAATACGTATCGCACATGTGCAGAAATGGCACATTTCCCAGAGAGGGATCAGAGATCGAAAGACGAAAAATATTTAATTTGTTTGTAATATTTTGAGAATTAAAAAAATATTGCTAACCATAGCAAGCCGTACAATTAACTACTTGTGTTATTCATTAATATCATTATGATTGTTATCGAAGTACGCAATACACAAACCACGCAAGCGACACGTAATAAATATAATGACAGTTATTTACTTAATGTAAATTCACTTCCTGACTGAACACCCTTTTTTATTTACAATTTACGTTATAAATACGCAAGTGCGTCCCTGAAACCTAGGCGTGACGTAAACCGAGAACCGACGTCATTGGTCAACATACACCCGATGGAAGTGTTTTGATATCGAAAATTACGTTCCGTTTCACATGCTTATTATTTATTTTCCTGGGTTGAAATAATTAATTATAATTTTTTACTTTTAATTTCATCCCTAAAGTTACTATTTATATAAAATAAGAAAAAATATTTGATATAAAGTACAAATATTGTTAAAAATGTAACTAATATATATAAAAACTTAAGTTAATATATAGATTTTACATTACGGCTTAAGACGGTTAGTAAAACAAAACGAAATTCATTCATTTACAAATGTCAGAATCCTCAAAAAGTTGAAAGGGCGAGGAGGGCCATTCGGGTGATTTTTGCGGTGTCGCGACAAAAAGAATTGTACGCGGGGATAAAATAACAATTGAAACAACCATAATGTTACCAGCGGTGGTTGTACACGGGGCGTTCGCGCGCGAAATCCGCTTCAGCGCCGCAATATAATGTCGTCGGGACAAGTTGATTGGCAGAATTGTTTTTAATTCTAAACGCCTCCAGGATCATGTTGAAATTTAAAAAAATGGGATCGGATAAAGTGCCGTTGCTGCTTGTGACCGCTAACGTTGGATCTATTTTCGAAGACGTGAGTATTACGTACAGGAAAACGTCCTTTTCATTCTCGTCGTTTATGTGACAATAATATAATCACTCACACGGTTTTTAATTAAAATGTTGCGCGATGAGATTGTGTTCTATATTTGAAACAAGAGGATTATCGGGCGTTTAACATTGTCACGCGCATTTGTTACTGGTCGATAATAAAGAAATAGGTGTGAGAAAATGCCTCACAGCACCTAAATAGATTTTAACTTTGATTTAAAATAATATACCAGACATTTTAGTAGCAGAGTATAGTAAAGAAGGTTTATAATTATTTATATTGCCTCTTTAACAGCCATTTACAAATAGATTTTTAATTGTTTAAAAATATCTGAGTTGGATTGATTAGGACAGAAAACAAATGAAAACACTTTAGCTAACTAATATTTGATTGTTAATTCTATAAATATTTAATACTATATGTTTGCATTAAATTGGTAAATATAAGCACCAATTTACCACATGCTTTGAGGTAAAAGAGTATATTTAGAGCACACTTACATGTCACAGATATATTTGAATATATTCAAAATACATGCACTGGAGTTATGGCCAACTGTGTCAAAGGCATTCTTTGGGAAGAAAGCCTGCCAATTGGGATGTCTAGCTTTTTGTACTTAACTATCTGTGTTGCGTAGAATGGAAGTTCCAATAGGCAACTAATTATGTAATACTTAATCTTGAACCTTGGAATTTGTCTTATAAATTTCATTCCTATAATATAACAAATGTTCACAATACTGAGGTCCGGAAGAGGTTTTTTTAATTTATTACGTACATATAATAGGGTGGTAAATGTCTGGGGGCCTGAAGGGAAGTGATCGAATATGTTTCATGAAGCTGTGGAAATTTTGACTTATTGAGTTGCAACTTAAATAAGTTCTACGGAAAAAAATGTTGTATTGATTTAATAGCTAACTAGACAAAGAAAATTAATTCCATTTATAGAATGGTTATTGTCTTTATAATTACTTCGCATTTATACATTTTTTTTTCCATTCCCCCAACATGTTTGGTTAGGGACCTTATTATCGACATGTTACAAACTATTACATTTATTTGCTTATATTATTCCTATATATATATTTTAATTTTAACAATATTTTCCTATTTCTTATATCTTATATTTTATTGACTTAATTTTTTGGTGATCTTGGGAACATTTTTTCAAATGTTCCTCGATACATCCTTAATGTCTATTTATTTATTTTATTGACTACACTAAGAAAATTTTATTTATATATATATATATTTTATACATTAGAAACTAGAATTATACTTTTTAAATATAATAATAGAAATAATGTTGCCATAAATTTTCTTAATTTATAAATTGCTTGAGAGCTATATTATTAAAAAATGTAATTTGTATTTCAAAGAATATTGAAAATTAAATTGTGTTTATTCTACTGTATTTTAATTTTAGCATGAAAGCATCAATGCGAATAATACCAAATTACAGTTATCTACATCGGAATGAGCATCCGCAATGTTTATTTGGGCACATGATTAGGTTTGCTTCGACCTTGACAATAATTAAACAACCTCTATCTCAAATTTACAGTACCATGGTTTTACATCAATAAAATATAACATCATTTGTGTATTTGATTTAGTGCTACCCAGGTGACTGGGTTGTAATTGAATACCTATTCAATGTGGATTCACATAGTTATTGTATGGATTTTTCACAAATTATATTAATTGGGTTTTAGATTATGTGACACAAATACATTGATCAAAGTGTACAAAATGTCAGTGATAATAAGTATATCCATTTACATTCATCAATGGTAATGAATAAAATATTAAATGCTACTATGCATGGACACTGTCTTTCTGAAGTGTCGTAGTTATATTACGAAATTCTGGCGTCTATATTCTTTTTTTTCTTCCACATTTGCATGTGATGTCTTTGAGGAGTCTAGACCTAGTTTTAAATAGTCATAAACCTACAAATATCTTAATCAACTGGCATTCTTCCATACAATTATTAGAAGTTCACATGTATATCTTCGGAACTCAAGGTCCTATGCCAATCAATATAATATGGATCTTAATTGAAAACCTTTCAAATAAAAAATATGTATCAAAATTGGTCGGTAATTACGGCACTACGAGTGAACTAATATTCTATAATATATAACAAATATAATATCGAATAGTCGATGATCAGGGTCTTTCTGATCAACTCTACTATCTTAGTCTGCGAAGAGATGTCGGTTCTCTTTGCATTCTGCATTGCATTTACCATGGGGAGTGTTCTGAGGAATTGTTCAGAATCATCCTAGCTACCAAATTCCACCGCCAACATCTTGATAGTTGGCGTTCCACGACTGAACCTTTTTCGCGTAACTTTCTCCCACGCACTGTCAACATGCGGAATCAACTGTCACCGGCGGTGTTTCCGAACGTTTACGACCCTTGTATCGAGTTACTAGCGATAGAGGTTCAGGCTAAGCGACCTAAGGGCTATGCCACCTCTCAATCCGGTGAAGCAGTCAAGGCCAGCTTCTCTGGCCAATCTGTGTAGTTCGTCATTAAAAAAAAAACGCACCAGCAGCTTCTCTGGTGCTGTGGATGTTCATAAGTGACGGTGATAACTTAAGATCAGGTGAGCCGTATGCTCGTTTGCTACTTTTCATATAAAAAAAAAATATTAAAAGAATACAAATAGATAGTGAACCTCATCCTTTTTTGATGTTTAAAATTAAAATAAATTTAGTATTAACAGATTTAATCATTTTATATAGCAACACCTGTTTAAAAAGGTTGTAAATATGTGTTATTATTGTATTGTTATACTCTTTGAAGTTTATTTTAAAACAATTACGCGCGTCCTTATCCTTTTCGACATCTTGACGTAACCATTAATTCAAAGTCCCATTATTTTGGTAATCGAGATTGCAATCTTGTTTTGTTTTTCTTGTCTAATAATTGTTTTGTTTTTAAATTGGCGCTACGTATTTTCCTGTTAGCGTATTTCGTATGTTGTTATGCAAATGGTAAATAATTCCTATTAATATAATAATGACGTATCAATCAATTAGTGTTACCAACATCCGTTAATATGAGTTGGGTTGTGACATGAAAACATTATTGTGTCCTTGTTATACTCAAAATAACATAAATATTTACGGTATGATTTCATTTAAAAGAGCACAATTTTAAAACACTAGTATGTGTGCCCGGGTTTTGCCGCCATCCTTCTTAAACATGGAGACCCAATAAGCTTGGTGGCTAGTGATAAAAGGACTTAAGAACTTATGTATTAGAAGTTTTTTTTAAAAAACACTAGCAACATTATTTTCTAACCGACTACAAAAGAGATTCTCAATTCGTCTATAGGTTTTTATGCATGTAAACTAGCGCTTGACCATGATCCCACCTGGTGTTAAGTCGTGATATAGTCGAAAGATAGTACGCGCTAGTTTAGTAAGTGCCTATTCACTCTACTCTTGAAGGCTCCCGGGTACTTGGACGGAAAGACTGACGCCAGCAACTTATTCTACTCCTTTGCTGTGCGCACGATGAACGATGACTCAAATCGCTTCGTTCGGACGCGCGGAACATCGACTATAAAAGGGTGGAGACCCGCAGAGTGTCTAGGTTTATTTTTATGTTTTGCATAACATGGGATTGGGTGAAAAGATTAAAATGATTTTTTTCATTTGAAAACTGGTACTTTCTATGCTGTTCTAATTTGGTCCAATTCTGCAATGGCATCCATAAAAAAAATTATAAAAGTCTTATATCTGCATCAAGTATGTGCGCTACAAATGGACGAATAACTCAATATCACGCCTTTTTTTTTTTTTTGTTAACGAGGAGGAAATCTTCAGAAAGATACCCCGCCTTCTGGGGGAAGGCGGCGGTTATGTGGGGTTTTTACCCACTAAAACCTCCCCCGGTGGCCCTTCCTCGGTGCATGGTGAGGGGCTCCGGGATCTCCAGTGGAACGCACCGGAGCCCCTCTGCACTGTGCTCATAGAGAGCACTTCCCGGGGGAGGTTACTCCCTCCCCCCCTGTGCCCTCGCAGTGGAGCCCTCAATATCACGCCTACCGATTACGATGATTCTATGTTTTATTGGAAAGAATGTACTAGTTTGATGAGATTTTGAGTAGGTTCTGATTAATTCTATTTCGTAATATTCCTACGATAATTCGTAAATACGTCACAAGTGTATTAGCGTTTAACGTTTGATACGATTTGAAGTCTGTTTTTGTTTTTACTCGTAAATACACTTGTTCTTACAAATGTTACTAACATTCCTGTTGATCATTCCTAGCACAAGTTTAATGCCTAGTGCTTAAGATCGATTCACATCAATAGTATAATTTAGACCTACGATTTTCGATTTTTTTTTAATTTTGTTATATGTGGCAAAGCTTTTTTATATAGATTCTATATATAACAAAATAGTTATATCTATATAGAATATAAATAGGTTACGAAAAGAAAATATATTTATATATTATACTATTTATTCCAAGTTAAATCTTCTCCAACTGTTGTTAGAAAAGGTTTGCTCCCGGAGCGGGACTGTGCCACATGTGTTGTTTGTTTTGCGGGTAGGAACGGGAGCTTGCTACTCAAGCAGATATAATCAAATGGCGACTGTTATTAACTGAAAAACGTGTAGTTAATTCGGAACGCTGACGGATCTTAGCCCTTCGATGACTGTATACACAATGTTTCCAGCCGTCTGTGATGCTTCCAATTTGGACATCGGAGTTCCTCCAGGCCGTATCCCGCATGGACCCCAAGTTCATTGCGTTGCACCTTCAAGAGGTCGGTGGGAAGACGTACGAGAAATCAATGCAATACGTCCAAGAATTCGTCCAGCGGCTCTGCGACTGCCCCGAGCTGAGACTGTACGACAAGATCAGGATATTCCTGGACGAAGACTTCAGCTCACCGGAGAAGTTCACGGTGAGTACATGGTGTAGTGATAAAGCGTCTTTAGTTATATAAATGTATTAAGCAAACATGCAGGTTTTTTTTATGAACAAACTACACAATTGGGTAGAGAAGGTGGCCGTTCGTGCTTCACCGGATTGAGAGGTGACATAGCTCTTAGGTCGCTTAGCCTGAACCTCTATTAGCTAGTAACTCGACACAAGAGTCCCCACGGTGAGGGGTAACCTCGGCTTGGACGGCTACTATGTTACGCGTAAGCATTCGAAGGCGCCCGAGAGGGGCAAACTACGACTCGGTCTAAATTTGACAAACTAAGCTAAACTAACTTGTATGCCACTTCGGGAAGTTCATCATAGGAATGTTTACACGATATATATACCAAAATAACATTTTTTACAATTTTTGTCTGTCTGTTCTGGCTAATCTCTTGAACGACTAGACCGATTTTGACGTGATTTTTAGACGCAGACATAATAATGTGTAACTTGAGCTACTTTTATTTAATAAAAAATCAATTTAAAATTACTAACTCGTATATAGGTTGAACTTGTTCTATAAAATTACGTGTGTCCTTCCACAGAGTAATTTCAGAAAATTGTTGATTGGATATCCGTATGAGAGTCTGTGAGGCAAAAGAAAAAAAAGTTTGCGTTGTTATATGACGTTGGTGGCGACCGAATATTCTGGAAATACCATAAACCAATTATAATAAGACTTATCCGGATCACGAATCAGTGTCCAAGGCTACGATACCTTACAACTGAGAGCTCTGAACAGATAAAACTAAACAAATTTTAACGTTATATAAAAAATTGTGATAGTCCCTCAGTTGGACAGCCGGGATTAATATCGAAAGTTCTCAGATACTATCCATTCGTTCAATAGCAGAAGTGTATGCAATATCACAACTATCACTTTTATATTTTCCGTGAAATAGCAACCGACCGAGTTGTGGTTCGGCCCTCTTGGGCGCCCTCGAATCGGAATGCTTACGCGTAACATATTAACCGTCCAAGCCGAAGTTCGAGCGACAGAGGTTCAGGCTAAGCGATCTCAAAGCTATGCCACCTCTCAATCCGGTGAAGCAGTCAATGCCAGCTTCACTGGCCAATCTGTGTGGTACGTCTTTAAGAAAAAACCTTATTTTTTTCAATGACCCTCTGCTTCTGTTATGAGTTTTCGGAACTCTTTGCATCCTTTGTCGCATTTACCATGAGGAGAGTTATGCGGTATTGTTCGAAATCGTCTCAGCTGCGGATTTCCATTTCTGCAGGATTCCAAATTCCATCGACACCTTTCATGGTCTTTTTTGTTTTACTTGTGGGGAACATGCCTAACCGCGTACTCGTCCCCCGGGGGAAAAACAAGTTATGTTAGGCTCTCACCGACTAAGAAGACTTAGATCTTCCATCGAGGTATGGCGGGACTACGGGAACGGAAACCGTCAACTTCCAGGCAAGGCATGCCCGGACATAAGGCGCGTCTTCCTCCACGGCCTCCGTAAGCAGGTGACGCACTCCCCCGAGTCCATCACCTAGAGGCCTTGGGGCCGGGAATTCGAGCTGCCCCCTAACACACCTAGCCCCAGCGCGTACTGTAAATAAACTGTAATTCTGCCTTCTAGCAACTGGAAATTTCTGACAAATGGATCTGGGTAATTTTTGGTTTTCCCTTCTTTGAACCTTGCGCAAATGCTTGTGTGTCTTTGATTGTATTAATATTATAGTTGACACCTTTTGTGATTGTTTTATTGTCTCCATTGAATAAAGCCTATGTTGAAGGTTGCTGTGTAATTCCCATCTAATTTGAATCCCATCTATCCCCATTATGGCTTTCAATTAATCACTATCGATGTTGATCTCCGGTCTGTCATGGGGTTTCCTTGTTGAGATCGATTCCGACCAAAAACGTTCCCCGATGAGGGGTAACCTGAAGGGTTACTATGCTACGAATTGAAATATATAGACCGCATTTAACTTGATAGTATTACCACAATCGCGATCAGTCAACGCTCGGTTGCTTGTTCCATATCTGTCACGTTGGAAAAGTATTAAATATCTTGACTTGTCGTGCTATTATATTCCTAAGATAATTCGGAAATACAAAGAGGGTGTCTGCGCGTGATAGCGTTTAACATTTGATTTGATTTGAAGTACGTACAATAAGGCTACGGTATCCCCTGCCTGTCGTAAAAGGCGACTAAAAGGGGCCTCGAGTTCACTGGGCGACAAAGGTGTGGGCCTTTGTTGTGTGCCAAAGTGGACCCGGGAAGAAGGCGGCATGGGCTGATCCGTGCCGCCTTGTACTGCGAGGGCACAGGGTGAGATAGACCTCCCTCCCGGGACGTGCTCTCCGAGAGCACAGTGCAGGGGTGCTCCGGTGCGTTCCACTGGAGATGACGGAGCCCCGAGAGTCACGATGCACCGAGAAAAGGCCGCCGGGAGGGTTTTAGTCGGTAAAAACCTCATATAACCCCGTCTTCTGAGGGGAAGGTGGTTCTTGAAGATGAGGGAAATCTTCAAGATGTAACTTGAAGATTTCCGCCTCCCCTTCCCCCTCCATGCGATCGTGCAGCTCGATCGTGATCTAGTAGATGAAAGTTTTATTTTCTCGTTAAAGAGAACGTAAACCGCAATGTCTTAACATTCTTTCCATCCACTTCTGTGACGTCAATTGCATTCCGACGATCTCCGGTTCTTGATACTTTAATGTGTAATAAAAACCGAGATTTCCGTGTTTACTCTGTAGCTAACGAGGAAATATTTTATTTGTGATATAATTCTTATTATTATCTGCATATGTTGCACGAATGCTTATTCGAGTGTCTTTCACTTAATCACAGAGATGAACTATTTTTAGAAAACTAAGATATACGGTAAGCGAACATCGCAATACTTAATACCGACACTAATGAATAAACTCCCATTACAAACAAAAAAAGACATTAACAACAAAACTGTTTTAAAAAAATATTTTTTATAACATGTGTAAAAAATATATATTTTAAGAACAGCCTGTATCGAACGCTCACACGCATTGAGGCGTCTTCGCTTACGATGGGTGTGTGCGTTCGTTTGCAAAGGATGCTCGCAACGGCTCGTGGCGAGGTGTTGCGGTATTCTCTTTTAAATCAATATTACTGTAAAAATGAAACCGAGGACTGAATGCTGAGCATCCAGACAAACCTGGGATAGGTTTTTGGGATGCGCTTTATTGTGTAAATTTTATTTGTAAAATGTATTAAATAAAAAAAAAAAAATTAAAAGATAATTTGTGGAGAACAAATTGGACCACTACTAACACATATAATAAGCTCACGTGTTTTTAACTATAATGTGATATTTACATATATGTGAGCCGTGGTGACTCAACTCGCGTCAAGTTGCATAGTACGCTACCAACCCGAGATCGATCACCGGTGCCGGCACCAATAAATTTGCTGTTGCAATTTTATGTGCTGATTTACGACGCGCTCGGCGGTGAAGGAAAATATCGTGAGGAAACCTACATGTCTTAGTATTTTTTTCAAGACATGTGCACTGTTTCACCGGATTGAGAGATGGCATAGCTCTTAGGTCGCTTAGCCTGAACCTCTATCGCTAGTAACTCGACACAAGCGAACATCTTTATCTTCAGAGATATTCAAACTTTATTAATCGACCCTTTAGTTTTACGCCCCAAGTGTATAGATAGATAGATAGATAGATATAACTTTATTGTACACCAAAATCAAACAAAAGGCATTACATAAGTAAGGTTTTACAGTTTGTTGTTGGCGACCTTATTGCTGAGAGCGATCTCTTCCAGGCAACCTGTGTATGGACAGGAAACATATGAACAAAACAGGACGATGGCGTTAGAAATACAAATAAAATAACAAATCTATACATATAATTGACAACCTACACTAAATATACCTACATAAATAATTTATCATTAAATATACTAATACATAAAATATTCATATATAGTTCCGACGAAATCGATTGATAATGTTGCGCTAGCAAATTTTTAAAAGCAGGGGATTTAGCAAGCCGAATGGAATTTGGAAGGCCATTCCACAGTCTAGTAGCCCGCAATGTGAATGACTTCCCATAAAAGTTTGAGGAATGAGTAGGGTTTTAAGTTTAAAGGTTTCAGAGGATCGTAAGGATAGAGGATCGGATAGGTGGATAAATTCAAAACGTTCTTTAAGGTAAATTGGAGTAGATGGAATGAAGAGGATGCTATAAAGAAGAGAAAGGATATGTGCATTTCGACGATAACGGATTGGTAACCACTTTAGCTTCTTGCGATATTCAGTAACGTGATCATATTTACGTAACCCAAATATAAGACGGATGGAGAAA
This sequence comes from Meandrusa payeni, assembly GCA_029286785.1. Taxonomy (NCBI): domain Eukaryota; kingdom Metazoa; phylum Arthropoda; class Insecta; order Lepidoptera; family Papilionidae; genus Meandrusa; species Meandrusa payeni. The sequence continues at coordinate 2,400,223 of JAGSMX010000023.1, forward strand.
TTTTGCAGTCGCTCAAGTTTGTCAAGCTGCTCTTCCGTCAAGTTAGGATAGCAGGCGTCGGCGTAATCAAGAATACGTAATAAAAGTATACGTATAAATTATTACGTAGGCATTTTGAATACGTTCGCACGTACGCTCAGCAATGTTTTTTTTATTCAATGCTTGATTTCATTTTTTCTGTTTACGGAGATCATTTGCGTAGGAGGGTTATTATGATGGGGCGGAATATTATGATAAATACGGTAATATTTGTCTATTTATTTCGAACTAAAGACACGCCCTCGCGGCTATGGTTTATTTTACCTTAGCTTTTAGAGCCAAGTGTCAATTTAGATAATAAACAATTTTTTTTTAAAATTATTTTCGGCATATACGTAATATCACTTACGTCATATTGAAACCTTTTTGTTAACGAGGAGGAAATCTTCAAAGATAACCCGCCTTCTGGGGAAGGCGGCGGTTATGTGGGGTTTTTACCCACTAAAACCTCCCCGGTAACACGGGCCAGCCGATGTCGCCTTCTTCCCGGGTCCACCTTGGCGGAGGACAAAGGCCCCCACCCTTGTCGCCCAGTGAACCCGAGGCCCCTTTTAGTCGCCTTCTACGACAGGCAGGGGATACCGTAGTCTTATTCTTGAGAGCCCAGAACTACGGGGCTGCGGGCCTGTAGGCTCCATGTGAAACCTACGAACAATGATACTCCAGTCTTCATCTTCTATTTTTTTGAATGGAACACTCGGTGCGCAGTTGATATCGTATTTTAACCGACTTCAAAAAAAGAGGAGTTTGTTATATATATTGAGGCGATTGTGCGACCATACGAACAATCATGTAAAGTTGAGTTACATTTCCAGGCGTTAGGCAACATGTACTTTGCGCATTCAACACTCACCGATGTCAAGATCTGGGACTTTGAAGCGAAGGGTTACGTCGAGGTAGTGGGGAAGGAGGTCAACAGTGGCAACATTGAGAAGGTCACCACCAAAGAGAAGGCGAAATTCCCTCAGCATTTCTTCCCGGAAGTAAGTATATAGAAACTCAATCTCATCTGGTTGCTTCTTACACACTGTGTATGGGTGGCGGGGGTTGTGTAATGGCAGTAAATTCTATTATAAATGTTACTAACATCCCTGTTAACTATAGCAAATAAACACAAGCCTACGTTTCTGCTAGGAAATGGTTATGAGTCGAACGGTGGGTCGGGACCAGCGTCGTTATAATTCGAAGACCGTACCCTGATCAATTAGGCTATTAATACAGACAAATTTGGATTTCATGTGATGAACTACACCGATTAGACAGAGATGCTTAGTTTTACTGCTTCACCGGATTGAGAGGTGGCATAGCCTGAACCTATGCTAGTAACTCTACACAAGTGTCCCCGGTGAGGGGTAACCTTGGCTTGGACGGTTACTATAATATTAGTTAGCATTCCGATACGAGAGGTCAGAACTACGGCACGGTCGGTTATATCATGGATATCTAAGGGACATTCAAAAACTAACTTTGAGAGTAGAGTGAATAGGCATTTACTAATCTAGTGCGCCGTACCATCCAGGACTGCCTTTCCGCTTAACATCGGGTGGGATCGTAGTCAAGCAGTTGCTTAGAAAGTATAAAAAACGCCTCTAACATCTAGCAGCTATGGATATGTTTATGGGCGGCATGCGCGAAGACCGGTCTTCGCGGGACGTATCACCTTATTGCGAAGGGACGTTTTACTTTTCTTATAAATGATACAGGCGACCCACAACGTAGGCCGGACGGTTCCGTACTCGAGTTACGTCCAGACCAAAGTTGAGTTTATGATCTAATACGATGGAGGTATTAGGTTTCTGTAAGTCATGGACAACTTCGTGTTGCAGTGCAAGTGGTCGCGCAAAGGTTTCCTTCGCACGCGCTGGTTCCTCCGCGGCACCGCTGTGGAGTTCGTCAACATCCATCTATTCCATGATGCCTCCAATCTGGTAGCAATGGAGCCATTTCCATCAGTAAGTCTCTTTTTACTAATGTTCCACATCAGTGTTAAAATAAGCGTAAATAGCCTAATGGTTTAGAGTACGGCCTGCGAATCGTAAGGTAGGTTCGTATCCACCATTCGACTATTGACGTGAACCATCTCCTTTTTTTTGACAGGGGAAAAATCTTCAAAAAGATATCCCCTTCTGGGGGGAAGGCAGAGTTATGTGGGGTTCTCACCCACTAAACCCATCCCCCCTCGGTGGCCATGCATTGGTGGCAGTTGTGGTGGTGCATTGGAGGGACTCCGGGGTCTCAAGTGTAACGCATCGGAGCCCCTCTGCACTGTGCTCTGTACACAAATCAAATTTAAATTAAAAAGTTGTAAAAATGCGTGACAAGTTATATATTTCTTTGCCATCATTATATTTATTAACTACACACTTTTTAATTACACATTACATAAAAAATGAATTACCATAAAATAATAAAATGATAGTAAACACAAACACAGTTAAAAAGCTTCAGTTTCAATTTGAAGAGTTAACCGTCCGATTTGATTAGAAGTCGTAAATATACTTGTAAAAAATGTTAGTACTTGATCTGGTTTTGTTTAGAAGTTGGTTAATATTGTACGTGATCTGTTACCACTTGACCTGATCTTCTAGGTGTACTGCCGCAGCCGGCGCCGCGCTCTCCGGCATACGCTACGCCATCTGCATTCTGACGCGAACTCCGCACCGTATTTTATATTTGGTGACTTCAACTTCCGCACTGACACCGGTGCTGTGGTTAAGGTAATTGATAATTGAAAGTAGTGCATAAGTCGCACAAAACATCAAGTACATAAAACAATAAATAGATTGCGTGTTACCTAAATAGTGTTTTTCTAAGAAACCACACAACATTTCCGGTCCTTCGAGCCAGAGTCCCACTGAAGGACTTCTTCTTCTATGAGCTCTACACCCCTTTGTGGGCCTTGGCTTGGTCAAGCAACTTCCTCCACCTCGGTCTATCCATCCACCTCTTCGACCTTCGGGGTCCCTTGTCATAAGTCCACTAAAGGCCATTCTCTGTAAAAAAAACAAAAACCATGTCTCTGTTATTTGATTTTAAATGTAAAGGATATTCCAGAAAGTGACCGAGGAGTTGACGGCGTGTCGGCTTCAGAATGGAACTAACCTGGAGTCGTCTAAGATGCAGTACCGTGCCCAGGCCGATGACAAGCTCGTGCTGACAGTGGGTAAGAAGGAGTTCGCGCACGTGGACCATCAGAAGATATTCAGGGAGCCTTGGGTGAGTGATCTTTATCATTACCAATGTTCATTGCACTTTATATGTAATTAAATTACCCATACAAACATTCATACACACACACTGTGTATCAAGTACATAAAAATTAACAATTATTGTCAACCAAGTTTATATAGGCTTATTAGTTAGTGTAGTTAAGGGATCGGCACTACACCCCATACATAAATATAATAAACATTTATCAACGCAAAAAAATACATAAGTAACTAAAATTAAGAAATCAAAAATCTAGTGCCGAAAAGCGGTTGGCTAAATATGTTATTACTTATTTATATATATAAAAGAGAAATTGTGTGGGTATGTTCCATATAGTCATCGAAACGGTTGGACTGATTACAATGAATCTTTCAAGGAATCTTCACATTGACCTGGAGAGTAATCCTGTAAAGTTTGGTGACGATCGGAGCACATCTCTTTTTGAACTGTGAAAAAAGTCATACGTTGTACTTTCATTTCTGGCATTAACTTAGCCCGATTTGTTTTTGTATAAATGATAAGAATGATATTGTATTTACTGATATGTACATGGGTGTAGGTAATAATCTTCACCCGCTCGAGAAGAGAATATAAGAGAATAAATACGAAGAGAAATTAATAATTTAATATATTGTGATAGTTAAATAAAATAAAGCAAAATTTAGACCAACGAAGCGGACTTTTACTAGGGATCCGATCTCGTCAACTTCATGCATATTTTGTATTATAGATGCAGCGCTACGACCGCGAGCTGGAGGCTTTGCGGCCCCATCTATTCGAGTTCCCCGTCAAATTCCCACCGAGCTATCCCTTCGAGGAAAACGTCCAATTGCCCACCCATTACATGAAGACCAGGTAGGAGTGACTTCGTCACAATCGGTTTCACACCAGAGTACCAATATATAGTCCAAAACCCCAGATGGCCCCAGACCAACATATACCAATATATAGACTAGATAGTTTCTAGAATAATACATTGGCAAAGGTTTGAGAAGAAATAGTAATTTGATAATGGTATTTAATTAGGTAATCGAACATGCTTGATTACAACATAGACGAAAAGTAAAGAGCGTGTGTGCGTGCGTGCGCGCATGCGTGCATGCATACGTTCGTGTGTGCGTGAGATGGGACTTTAATTTTAATTAGAAGCCATGTTGTGGAAGACGATAATTGAAGAACTAAGTTAATATCAAGTGAATGTCGCAAAGGAATTCTATTCAAGCACTTAACAATTACAACACAATGGTAATGGGGTAACAATTTATCTGACACTCGTTTGCACACAGCACCAGGTTTATGAGGTGCAAGGGATAGATAGATAAATTCTTTATTGCACCAAAATACATGTACAAAGGCGAATTTTTCTGCCAGCTAACCCCCGTTGGTTAAGAGCAGACTATGGGTAGTGCCACTAAAAATATCCTTTTAAAATCTTATATATAGATAAATAAATATACATTTCCCGTCAATAGCCTAATGGCTTAGGGTACGATCTGCGAATCGTAGCGTGAGTTCGAATCCGCCATTAGACTGTTGACGTGAACCATCTCCTAGCACAAGCATAAGCTTATTTGAACCATTCCAAGAGCGTTAATAAAAAAAATGTACATACACTGATAACGTCTATATAAATATATACTATTTTTTCCACTTCCAGATGTCCAGCGTGGTGCGACCGAGTGCTGCTGTCTCAGTCGGCCCGTCTGCTCGTACAGCAGGCAGATGCACGAACTGGCGACTCCAGGCATCAGCATGGCTCCAGGTGCGTTGACTTTGTATTTTGTATATACCTCTCTCAGTAGTTATGTATAAATTTATTACTATATAATTATATGTTTACGATAACATATCGTCGATTAAATAGAAAAATTACATTTTTCATTTTTTTTTTAAAGAAAGCTAGCAATATTTCCTTTTTTTTCAGAAATATTACTAACAATCTTGTTAACCATTCCAACTAAGCTAAAGCTTGTGCTAGGACATGGTTCACGGCAATAGTCCAATGGTGGATTCGAACCCACGACCTTACGATTCGCAGGCCTTACCCTAAACCATTAGGCTATTGACGCTTCAATTAGATTATTACTAAAATAAAAAAAAAAAAAATAAAATTTATTTGGACAAAAGAAAAGAAATAACACAATACAGAACGTACGTAAACTGCTACAGTAGTTGGCAACTGTGTCGCAGCAGTTTACGCCACCTCGAGACACAAACAATACAAATACAAATTAAACTTACGAGTATAATTATGTACATAATATTAGAGGAAAAAGATATAGATACAATATTGTGCATATGTGTGTGTGCGTGTGTGTGTATATGTGTGTGTGTGAGTATGTGTGCATCACAAGCATCCAGACAGAATTGCTTCAGTGTCATTATAAGTTAAATTTTGCAAGTAGTTGGTGATTTTGGTTTTACATTCCGGTGCGAGAGAGGATACAAGAAGAAAATACTAAAAAGAAACACTTTAAGAAATTAAACGTGAAGCTAACTAGATGTCACAGGAAAGTCACTCCATCTCTTTCTTGTGAAATCTAGAGATTTATTTTTTCTTTGGATATTTTTATAATACAATTTAACTATAATTTAATTGGATCTGGAGTAATTCTCATAAATATGGTAGATTGATATTATATTACATAACCATAGACAAAGTCATTGATTGTTTCTTAAACGCTATTAAGAGATGGCGCCACAGGTAATGACACTGCATCATATATATGATTTCCAGTACTATATCTAATACTATTTATAAATATAGTACAAACACCAGCGCTCGTCACCTGCAGCGGTAGACAGAAACCACTGACTTCCACTTCACACCACACAATCTTAACTCCCCTTTCGGTTCATTCATGTCCATACCCATCTGCGTACATAAACGTGTTACTAGAATGTATGGATGTAGCACACTACGTGGCTTGCCATGCAATAGTGCATTTCCAACATCAGGTGGGATTTTTTTGTGAGGAAAATACGTCAGTGACGCTGAGAACAGTTTCACCGAATTTGAGAAGTGTCAGAGCTCTTCTTAGCCTGAAATTCGGCTTGGAAGAATACTCTGATTACATTAGAATCTCGAACCGAGGGTGACCGAGATGGCTGAACTACGACTCGAACGGTAGCTTACCACGGAAAAGTGTCCACACATAATCGTGTCACTACAAAACTAATAATGGATGTATAAGTGAAATGCAACATTTAATACGTGTATGTTATACTTGCACAGAAAATCGGTGACCGATTCAACGGACAGTAGCGGTCGAGTGTCATCATCAGACAGCAGCCCTGCGCGGTCCAGCTCACCAGCGAGGCAGAACCATAAGGTGAACTAAATTATGTTTCATTTCGTAGAAAAAATTCTAGGGCATCTAGGTTTCCCCACGATGTTTTTCTTCATCTCCGAGCGCGCGATAAATCAGCACATTAAATTGCAACAACAAATCGGAACTCGGGCTGCTCGGGTACTACGCAAGTTGAGGCGACCGCCTAGTAATTATTAGGAAGTGCAAACAAAAAAAGCGTTAATAACCTGATTGTTGAGGTTACGGTCTGCGAATCGTAAGGTCGTAAGTTCGAATAGATCATTCGACTATTGAACGTGAACGTGAACCATCTCCTAATACAAGCTAAAGTTTACTTGGAATTTGTGAGTGAAAAAATATAGGTTAGAATTCCTTTTTTATTTCATAAATATTACTAACCTTCTTGTTAACCATTTGTCGATGGATTAGTAATTTACTCCACTCCCTTTCTAAGGATAGAATTTGTGTGCCTATATCTGACTTTCACACGTCATTCTCTTCGTCCCCAGACCAGTCCTAGTAAGGTGCTGGAGAAGAAGAACAGTGTCTTGGATTTGGATGCTCTCTCCGTCCCCGATAGCGGTCAGCAGGAAGAGTATCGCGGATCCCACCAGCATCCAGCATGCCCTCAATGTCCGGTTAGTATTCATCCAATATACTTATTATTGTTTATGAGGTTGGGAAAAAGTCCATTCACATTATAGTATCAACTTATAATATCAACTCTTTGGCATAATTGAGTACTGTTACACACGTTGTGTGATTCTTTATTATAATGTAATGAAACCGAACCATTTTTGAAGAAGCTGATAACTGATGAAAAGTGGATCTGTTTGGTGTCTGTAACATTTTGTATATGATTGCGTCACGTTTGATTGTAGTCGTTGTTTAATTGTCAATGAAATAATTATTTTTCATAATCACAGTACCACGGAGTCGGATGGGTCGCCGAACCGCCGCCGGCTCGTGCGCAATCAGTCTGAAGGTTCCCCGAAGTCTGACAGCGGCGAGCTGAAGCGTCTTACCGATGTGACGTCGCGTCGTCGCACCGACTACGGCGTTATAGGGGACGCAACGTGCATGGGTGACCATAAGGTACTAAACATGTCTTTTTAAATAGGAGATACATCGTCAAATGATGTCCTGTACTAAAAAGAGCCACAATTTTTTCTTGCCAGCAAAATAAATTACTTGAATAAATAAATTTAGTACTAAAGAGCGGTAGTTTCGAGAACCGTATCCTTTTTTGGTTGATGGGGGGGTGATACTCCAGGAAGCGGAGTATCTTCAACAAGATACTCAGCTTTCTGGGGGGAAGGTGGCGGTTATGTGGGTTTTCACCCACTAAAACCCCGGTGGATCTTCCTCGGTGCATAGTGTGGGGCACCGGGATTTCCATTGGAACGCACTGGAGCCCCTCTGCACTGAGAGAGCACGTGCCGGGGGAGGGACGAAGTTAATGCCTGCCCCCTGTGCTCTCGCAGTGCAAGGCGATACGGGCCAGCCGATGTCGCCTTCTTTCCGGGTCCACTTTAGTGGACGACAAAGCCCCGAGGCCCTTTTTAGTCGCCATTTACGACAGGCAGGGGATACCGTCGTCCTATTCTTACGAGCCCAGAACTACAGAGCTGGTGAACCATATCCTAGCACAAGCCTAAGCTTAGTTGGAATCGTTAACAAGAATGTTAGCTAAGCTTGATCTTGTGCTGCGAGAACCATCACGTCAATAAAAGAATGGTGGATTAAAACCTACGCCCTCCTGTTTCGCAATCTAAACCATTAGGCAATTGACGCTTAGATATGATGGCGGGTAGAAAACATACTATGTTTTTCTTTTTATAAGGTTTGTTTTCTTCCACAGCCAATCTACTTGCGCGTGATGCTGCAAAGCGACAGAGGTATGGTAGAGAGTAAATGCATCCACCCTTGCGGCCTCTGTTCCTTTACAAACCACAACACACCCACGCACCGATCACCGCACCTCGCTCGTCTCCCCACAGACCCTGACATCTACTCCAATAGGAAACCCATATTCACCTCTGACGTCCACTCAGAAATACTATTGGACGATAGACCGAAGCGAACACGAACCAGTTCCTTGACGGAGAAAATAGAAATACCTTACGTTGAAATCACTAGTGCGGATTATTCGAGTTACGTCGATATATTCGTTAACGATATCGACACATCACTACTCAGCCCTACACAATGCTTAGATCCCTACACACCGGAAAGCGTAGAGTCGCATACGCCGAACGCGGAAAATTCAACTGGCTCTGATGATTTGGCGAACGAAATAGTCGATGTCCTATCGAGTACGTTGGATTTAAGACCATCCTCAACGAAACTCACTAGAGATCGTAGTGTATCTCCCACTCAACTGAAGAGTAGGTTAGATATGCTCTTAAACGAGAAAGATCCACCGCCATTGGAGAGGTTGAATAGCCGGGAGTCATGTAAATCAGAGGCCAGCAGGAAGGGAGGATTGTGTTGTTTGGCTTTGAAATGTTACGGGTTCTGTACGAGACGAGCGCGTAAAGTCGAATGTGGTTGTAATGGCTTTAACTGTTGCACGTGATTTTATCGATATGTTGATGTCACCGCACTATTGAAGTAGCTTAGCTCTTTTAATGTCAAAAAATGCATAGATGACGTATTTCACAGATAAAAAATAAATGCACATTACTTATTAAATAGATAAAGTAATATACATGATTTATTTCACAGATAAAAAAATATTTGGATGACAATAAATTTTTATATCATTAAATGGTATTTTTTACCATTAGATTATATATTGGCGTGTTTTGTCGTTTTACAATGGTGACATTATTTAGTATTTTATAGTACAGATATAGTGAGAAATTATTTTCGAGAATACGATGACACCCGGACTGTCAATGATTCAAAAATGATTCAAGACATGGCTGTATGGAGTAAAGTTTGCCTTTCCCATTAGGGGTAAATCAATAATACAATATAATATTTGTATTAAATGAGTGACATTTTCATATCCATATGGAACTTTATTGTTTACTGTCAAAGTGTATTATACGAAATGACTTCCTGATATTTTAAAATAATAATTGTTAACCACGTGACCATGTTAGTTTTAAAATCATAATTATGTTACAACCACCTTCTGTAACTTTGAAAGTAACCAGTTTTATTGTCATTAGTAAACAAAAAATTATCTCCAATTTAAAAAATTGAAGTACAGCCAAAATAAAGCTTTTTGAGAAATATTTACAATAATTAAACTCAATACCTGCCTAAATTTTATGTCATTGATGTCCCTCTCGTACCTAAGTAAATCTTAAAATATATATGATTAAAACTGTAGCGAATATTTGAATTGCGTATTAGCACTCTATATAATAGGTTGTCAAATATCTCCCTTCCGCCTTTTGTGTCATGCGGCACCCAAACATCAAGCTTTTTTTTGTATCCAGCCTTCTGCAGATAGTTTAAAATGGTTTGGTGACTAACTCCCATCTCCTGGGCGATGTCACGAGATGCCACATGCCGGTCTAACTCGATGTAGTCCATGATTTGATCGGTATTTGTCGTCACAGGTCTTCCGCCGGCTGGCTTATCCATGGTGTCGTTTTCACCGGCTCTGAATCGTCGAAACCATTCCTCCGTGGTTCGAAGTGATAGAGTACCATCCCCAAAACACCATTAATCTCACGGAACGTTTCTCTAGCGGATTTGCCTTTAACGAAGGAAAACTTTAAAATAGCGCGAATTTCGGCGTTAGTGAACTCCATGTTTACACGTCTATAACTGTTGAACGCAATATCCAAACTAATTATGCATAGCGTCGTTTTGTAGGTTATGTCAAGACCTTTCAAATTATGTATAGTATTGCTAGATACGAGCTCTGTAGCGCTTTGTACATAGCCGCGAAATTCAAAAGACAAAAAGGCGGAAGGGAGATATTTGACAACCTATTATATGTAGGTCTGCTGATGCGATTTACCCCTACGGCTCTAAGGTACTGAAGCTATTTGAGAGAGCACGATAAATGCGAATTTTTCCGAAAAATTACGAAGGAAAAACTTTTCTCACAATATCTGTACATGATCCGTGGATAGAATAATATTTTTTTTTAATTTATATAAGCAATTTGACTTATTAATAAGTTTGTCAGTTACCTGAATGCTATTCAATATGCTATAAGCTCTTAAGGCATGATTGTTTTGTTTGATGTTTAAAGGCATGCATTTTTTTTTTAATTTAAGCCAATGGAATCCTTATGCTAGTATATATAAAACCCACTGTAAATATATGCATACACCATATATAAATATGGTTGTAACTAGTCCGCAGGTAACTGCAAATTATGATGCAATTTAAAAATGGCGCCGAGCAATGACTATAGTCAATGTGAAATAAGACCATAGACAATATGGTTTGGTGGAAATAAATGGTGCTTTAGGAATTTCATGCCAAATAATTTTTATATTAATTCTAGTCTTAATTCTCGCTCAAATGTGTCTTTGCCAATTATGTCGATTGGGGCCCATTTTGACGTGTTATATATGGCGAAATCGACTTATTAACTTACGAACAAATCGTTACGATGTAGTTGAATTGCGATGATGTTACTTATATAAGCATTTACAATTATTTAGTAACAATTATGAAAACGAAATGAATTTTAAAACTAGGGATGGTCGTTGTTAATATCGATAGCTGAACATCGATACGTGAATTTGTCAATTAATCCGATAGAGGCCTCCGATCGAGCGTAGCTCAGATCTGGGGTCGGAATGCCATATTATATTATAAGAGCATACTTTTACATAACTATTATAAGTAGATTAATGATAGTTATAATAGTTAAGATAAAATAAATTTGTGCGCACTTCTTCCGAAAAGAAGTTGTAAAACTTTTTCTTTTAAATATAGATAACACTAAAACTACTAATTTATAGTAGTTTTTTTTTTAAATATTAATAACAAGGAACTTGAGCACACTACCCGGTGCCACAAATCTTCTTATCAACGATCGTAAATTTGTGTAACGCTCCATAATTATTACTCTTTAGCAATGAAGTTTCACTTCAAATTTTGGTAATAAAAATGATAACATTTTCGACAAATCTATAATCGATAATATGGTCACAAAATCGATGTTTTGTTTATCGATATTTACATGGAGCATCCTATTTGATGCGTTTTATCGCTATCGAATTGTAGATTATATTTAGTAATAATGCTAAATCATTCTTTTTTTAACGCTTTGCTTTAAATTGATGCAATATACTTACATTTGTATATCTACGACTTGATCATAACGCTTACGATCCAAATGAGTAGTGGGTTATATCATATACCATTTAGTTGTTGTTTCGTTTTAAGACTAGTGTATACTTTCTAAGCTAGACGCCGTGTATGGAACGTAATCGCGTGGATTTGGTATATCTTGTATGTCAGTTTTTTTTTCAAATTTTTCAATAAATACACTCACCCGTTTAGTGTCATTAACGTAATATTATATATGTCGGAAGTGACATATATGGCCATTTTCACTTTTATACGGAGTTGGAATGTGAAAAAAAAGACGCGTCGAATGATATATGACTTGTAACATTTAGATGAAAAATAGCGAAAATAGGATTTTCAAAATTGACACTTCCCATTTATTTTTTGTACCTTAAAACGAGTTTCGTTTCGGAAAACTCTAGCTTAATGCCGTGGCACAATGCTTTATTCAGCAAAAAATAATAATTATTGTGTCCAAATACGACAGCTCTAGGTCTACAAACACAATTTTTTTTTTTAAAGGTTGAAATGTTTTTCGGCACTGGTGAACAATTTTATTTTTGTGGGTCATTACGTTTTTCTTTTCCAGCGTCGACGTAATGATCGAGTTGTTTTGTTCCTTATTATCCGTGAAATAGCAACCGACCGAGTGGTGGTTCGGGCCTTCCGAGCGCCCTCGGATCGGAATGCTTACGCGTATGGGAAGCCCCTTGTGTCGTGTTACTAGCTATAGAGGTTCAGGCTAAGCGACCTAAGAACTACGCCACTTCTCAATAGGTGAAGCAGTCAAGGCCAGCTTTTCTAGTCAATCTGTGTAATTCTTCAAAAAAATCGAATCGTGGCTCAGTGTCCGGGTTTTGACAACTGTTTTCTCGTTTGCTTTCCTTCGCCCCCTCCTGCCTCGTGAAAACAGTATATCATCTCTTCTTTATGGTCGCCGGGGTGAGTGTCTTTATATGTTTGTTTTTCTAGTCGTCGAGATTCAGTCGTCTATTGGACGCAATTTTTTTTTTTGCTATTAACAAATTTTCAAATCCACGCGTTCTATTTACGTTGAAATACACTTTTAAATGTGTCCCTGTATTCAGCGATTGTACCAACAATAAACATTATACACTCACCTTTTTTTTATTTTGCCGCTTTGCCTCCTAAGCTTGTAGATTTTTATTGCCATTAATAAAATAATTACCCTAAACCAGTGGTGTGCAAACTTTTTGGTTGGCGGGCCACAAATTGTAAGAAATACTTTAAAAGGGGCCAAAATTTTACTGAAAAAAAATAGTTTGATTTATAAAATCTACTTAACAAAACAATTAAAAGCTAATTAAGCAAATTACACAAATTGTTGATGGCAATTATTTTTTTGGCTTTTTACGTAAAAATTTATGACGTTATAATTATTTTTTAAACAAACCGTGAATTTTTAATGGTTTTAAACCTTATAATCACTACTGATATAAATAAAACAGAAATAATTTTACAATAACACATCAAAAATATTAACAAAACAAAGTCTTGGCGGGCCAGAGGAAATGCTTTAAGGGGACAGATTTGGCCCGCGGGCCGTAGTTTGCCCACCACTGCCCTAAACGCAAAGTTTATTTAAATCCGTAGTAAGTGTGTTAGAACATACAATCTTCATAAAGAGCCCTTCAATATACAGTATAAACCTGCAATTAGTGAAAGGTAAACATCTCGTTGCCTTTTGCATTTTCACACAAAGGAGCTTTTCAATTCAAAGTTCTATATTTGATTTGTCACACTGAATTATACGTCACAAAGGACTAAGGGATGATTATGATGTTAATTTATCCCTAATGGAAAGGCAAAAGACTTTAGTCCATGCAGCCATGGAGAATTTTAGTAGTTTTAAAGGCCGGTTTACGTCTTCATTGTTCTTGATCGTAAATACGAACGCGCGCGCACGCGCCACGCCCTTCACACATGCGTTCAGGACTAAGGGATATTTCTTTGACAGACTATACGTAAGACATGATAAAAGTCAACAAAAAATACAGCCAAAAAAGCTAAGGGTCTATACATCGAAAAACAATAATATCTGTTCTTATTTATTAAAATCCGGAAACTTTTAATATGGCCTAAGTAACAAGTAATTTCAAGTGACAAGTAAGTTTTATTACGTGTTTGGATATGTCATGTTTTAGTTGCTTGGTTTCTCCTCTTCCCTTGCGTAAGTTTAAATAAATCCGTTTGTGGTTGTAGTGTGTAGTGAATTCCTTTATGTTTTTTTTTTAATTTTTATTTTAACATGTGTATGTATTCCAGCCAAACCCAATTTGTTTTCGCCTCGAAACTTTGCCGCTTTGCTTGTGAGTATGTTTTTGTAACATGTCCGTTATTTGTATTATATTAATATAAAAACAAAATACTTAGAATAGAAACTCTTCTGTTTTCGTTATCAAAATAATCAAATGTCAATTTTGTATAATGAATACTCAAGAAATGATTAAACAGTTAAAATAGATATCGTAGAAATATTGACATTGGATGAGATTTGATTTTAGGACCTCAAAGTAGCCGCTAAGGCCCATTAGCTAGAAATACAGTAAAGCCCTGTTCACACTGAAAGAGCGTACTGCGGTGTGTTTGTGCACTGACGCGATATTAAGAGTAGTAGTTGATGTGGACGTAGCGTTTAAATACTGCACGTTACATTATTATTATACAGGCTGTTCCGAAATTTAACGTCCAATCAAAGACCTTTACAAAAATGTCAAACAGTTGAGTGTTTGACATTTCACAATTTCGTGACGTCCTGTATATACCGCGTCTACCCACGTACGGCATCATTGTGAATGGTGGCTTAAATTATTGTAACTATAATATATAATTATATTTTCCTTAATAAATAAATTCTTCGTTAACATTAAATCTTCATATTCACAGGTAATTTCCGCCATGAATTCCATTCAGAAACATCTCCAAAACACATGAAGACAGAGGAGCAAGAGTCCCAAGATTCCGTGGAAGCGTCTAATGTGAGGTACATCCATTTCAACTCTGACCACCCGTCCAATATATTCAAAGAATCTGACATATAAATTAATCTCATAAGACAGAGTCACGAGAAGGCACGAAAAAAATAGCACTGTATTCATTCTATACAATCCATCCAGACATATTTTGCGCAAAGTTACTGTCCTAAACGCAACTAGGCGACTTCTATTTAATCTATAATAAAACTAGTATAGATTTTTCGCTTTTTATGCTGTTGACTGTACTATGTCCTCATTTATTCGATACTTAAATTTATTGTATTTGTGTACAAATTAATGTTCATTTGTGAACACTATCTTTTTTTTTTTTTTTGTTTACGAGGAGGAAATCTTCAAAAAGATACCCCGCCATAACCCCGCCGGAAGGCGGCGGTTATGTGGGGTTTTTACCCACTAAAACCTCCCCGGTGGCCCTTTCCTCGGTGCATGACGAGGGGCTCCGGGATCTCCAGAGGAACGCACCGGAGCCCCTCTGCACTGTGCTCAAGGAGAGCACGTCCCGAGGGGGGAGGTTACTCCCTCCCCCCCTCTGCCCTCGCAGTGCAAGGCGACACGGGCCAGCCGATGTCGCCTTCTTCCCGGGTCCACCTTGGCGGACGACAAAGGCCCCCACCCTTGTCGCCCAGTGAACCCGAGGCCCCTTTTAGTCGCCTTCTACGACAGGCAGGGGATACCGTAGTCTTATTCTTAAGAGCCAAGAACTACAGGACTGTGTGAACACTATCTTGCCACTAGTGGCGAGATCGGAGGAGTAGAACCGTGACAACCTTCAAGATTTTGTACATGTGACAAAGGCTTGTTGAATTATGATATATAAAACCCTTTCGTCAATTTTCCCTAGATTTGGGCCATTGCTACTCCCTTGTTCGTGGTTGTTTTGAATCCATCTCTTTTCTTTTCCTCTTATCTTTAGCCTTTCTTTTTGATCACGGGGAGGAAACCCAGCATAACCGCCGCCTTCCCCCCAGAAAGCGGGGTATCTTTTTGAAGATTTCCTCTCCGGGAACAAAAAAAGTTAGTATTTAGTGATTGCATTGATTTTTAATAAGCGGAATTCGAGCGTGTATATAGATATTGGTTAATAAATTTAACCCAGACTGTGAACTCTCACGTTTGAGATATATTTCGAAGACGTGTAAAGACTACAATCAAAGGCTGGCAACTCTTACTGGAGCATTAGAAGAAATATTATCAGCCTCCTCACAACTTTACATATAAATGCCAAAATTAATGAATTACGCCAAAAATACTTTATGTAGACCTTTTTATTACTAAATGTAGTAATGTCAGTTATTTAGAATTTCATTCGCATATCATGACATATCTGTCAATTTCAAATCGTTTATAGTTCATATTCTGCCATGATTTATTTTTAATTTATTGGTATAGTTAGATTTTAATGAGGTCGTTATACGTAATTCGTTAAATACAATGTTTATGCGCATGAGTGTACTTTTGCGATTACGTCGTAAAAAAATTCTCACGTATTTATAAAGTTAGGCTAAGGCTCGCTAGGGAGTAGACAGAGACAGCTTTAGCATTCCGCTTTTCACAAGCTTAAAAAAAAGGTTATAGAATAAAATTTATATACATATATATATATATATTTACATGGGAGGAAATGTTTTTAATCATACCTGCAACAGATTTAGGCAAGATACTTTACACCGTGATTGAGCGAAATGGGATCCTTAGTATTTCTCTTGTCTTAAACATCTGCTTCACTCCCACCTGTCATATCGTCGTAATATCTTTGCAATACAGTAGAAAAATCGCTTTAAAGCTATAGTACAAATTGAAATCATATTTATTATGAATTAATATTTGCACAGATTATACAAAAGATATTTTAATTATACGTGAAAATATATGTATATTTAAGTTAAATGTTCAAGCTTTTTATATTTACTTGGACGTGATTAAAATTAGTAAATGGGTAACCGGTATTACGAACATTTGAATCAACCTGCTCTAAGAAGCGATTGTTCCAATAGTCTAGATTGTAGAACTCTCCACTTGTATAAATATGATTGGAAGAAGAAATGACAGAGAATAATAGAATAGCATAATTTAGTACATTCAAAAAATTACATTGAAAAAGGTTAAAAGGTTAAATTCCTATATTTAAATCCTAGATCCATGAATAAGAGGTGAAGTTGTATTAAAAATCGATATTTCCTTTCATAAAGTTAATATTTGCGAAAGTGTCGTATTTGTGTTTGCCTTTTCTCTGAACTTCACAGTTTTATTTATAAACAGTTCAGAATTAAATAAACCGAATAATCATTAGTAATTATTATAGACATAAATAATAATAATAATATTAAATAGAATACTTTTAGGCACGTAATTATGATATATTTAATGAAGATCTATATGTTGTATAGCATGCAGTGTCATGCGATGACATAACGACGCTTGTGTAAAAATAAAATGGCGACTTGTCCCATATGTTTTATTACAAGAAAAAAATGCAGTATAATATTCAATTAAAATAATTTTCGTACATTTCAATTCTAAGTTTTTATTATAATAAAAATACAGATAAATGTTTAAATGAAATTATTTTCTTATGAAATGTAATTTTTTGTTTTTGAATTTGGTTCACTTAAAAGTGTTGCAGAAAATAGAAACAAAGTTTATTTCGACGCCTTTGTCTATCGCCACCTTGATCATCACTCCTCCCACCGCCTACGCTGTCTTTAATAACATAGATTTTAGATTATACTACTGTGGAATATATGTAGTAATAAATACTCAGAAAATATATTCCCTTAAGTTATAAAAAATACACGATATTTTAACAAGTACTCATAATATTTTTAAACATAGAATATGTACAACAAAATTTTATAAATTGTTTTGTAATTAAAGCACTATTTAATAAAAAAGTAAAATAATAACAAAAAAAAATAAAACGAATGAATAATTTAATCTGTACAACCATATTAATTACGCCATATTTGGAAAAATGGCGCGGGGACTTATCCCCATAAGTAGTGTAAGGGATCATCTAACTTACATTTTCATTTTGATCTTAGACGTAAGAAATAAGTGTATGTGTTTAAAAAAAGACTTGGCTTAAAGGTCTTGTTACCAAGCCATGAAATATTCAACAACAACAACAACGCCATATTTAACAAAATATGGCGTTGGCGTATGGTTTTTAAAAATTTCGCCGCGTTATTAGCCGTCTTTAAAATCGATGAGCGTTATTATGACATACTTAAATAGTGAATAAAAAATACGTTAATCAGCTAGTCCTATGTAAAATGTGGTTTTATTTTTAATAATCATTTCATTTACACCTCATGTTAAAATACTCGGTACAACGTTAGAACATAGGTTAAAAAGTGGCGGGAAATTTCAAAAAAACGTCCCCGTTTTTAGCATAAGCTCTAATAAATGTTAGATTTATTATATTCATTCCATCATATAATGAACTAGGTAACCCTTAATTATATCTTGTCGTGACAATGCTATTGTCATTAGTAGTTGAAGCTAGAAAAAGCGCTTTAAATTTGACAGTAAAGTTAAGGGCCAGCCATATTGACAGTATACAAAACTGCTTTTGATACTTAAGGTCAGGAATTTATTTAATATTATTAAAGTTTAGTTTTTTTTATTTGTTGTTATTATACACGAAACATTATTAAGCTAATATGTTGCTTTGGTTTAAATTGCTAGTTTCTATTTTATTATTATTTTTCTAGTAATCATTAAAATGTTATTATTGAAACTAATGCGGTTACAAGGGTTGTAATTAATAAAGCGACCAAGTTAAACTTTTACTTTTGCCATGTAACTAATGTTTTAATTGACGGTTTATTTTTCTACTTATCACTTTACGCCGAGTTAATTCTAGGAAATAGGATTGTTGTGATTATGATTTAATATTAATGTTAAAACGAGTCAAATAGTAAAACCCGAACGAAGCGATTTGCTTCGTATTTCATTCTTGTACAGCAAAGGACTTGAATAGTTTGCCCGCGTCTGTCTTTCCTTCCGATTACAATGTGGGTATTTTCAAGAGTAGAGTGAATAGGCATTTACTAAGCTAGTGCGCCTTACCATCCAGGACTGCATTTCCACTTAACATCAGATGGGATCGTAGTCAAGCACTTGCTTAGAAATTATAAAAAAAAAATTACAATCTTCCCGTAGATGTCGCACAGTCTTCTTGACAAAAAGACAAATTGCCCAGTTTTAGTATCGAGAAAAACGAGTCCCCTAATTACGCCAGTGTATGTATTTTTTGTTATATCGGACATAGATTTGGCCAGCCGCTTCAGGTGAATTTGAGTACAATCCTTTCTGCAATCATAAATCAAAATTCAGGAATCCGACTACACTACGTACTTTTATTAGAACGTGTCACCTTCCTTAAGTACTGCTGGGAAAATTATGCACTGCCATACTATTTTTTTGTATTATTGCTACCGCCGACTGCTTTCTTTCTTCGGCTACCTCGCCCCAACTATTAAAAGCTAATTCTGATTAGCTTTATCGACGGAAGAAGGAGTAGAGGAGCGGACTCTATTAGAGTAGTTACCGAATTGACACTCCCAAGTGGCTATTAATCTGTGTCAAATTTGAAGAGATTGTGGAGTGCTGGTTAAGAACAGCTCTCTCAGGGCCGGGACTCTCAGCCCTGATGAAACAATATAAAAGAATACAAAATACTATTTATATGAATACAAAATGAACTCATTACCCTTTTTACGCTTTTTAACCCGTTTAAGGGTAGTCCATTATGAACCCTTTAGAAGTGCTTACATTAACGGTGTAGTTCTATAAGTGTTACTTAATTAAAAAGTCAATATTAGAAATTTGTCCTATATATTAAGCTCCGCCTGACCATGGTTCTCAATTTTGTTGCAATCGTTATTACTGCTTTGTATTTAGAAATAATATTTCGGATCAGTTTGTTAATATCATATTTGTTTTAGATTTTAGTTAATGATATGGTTACAATATCGTATAGTCCAAAATTATGCAATGTCCCAGATGTCATTTTATTTATCGTCGCTGGAAGCAAAAACGTGACATATATGTCTATTTTCACTTTTTACATCGTTGGAATCGAAAAAAGGGAACGGTTGAATGATATATGACTTGTAATAATTAATTTAAACGTCAATAGCCTAATGGTTTAGGGTACGGCCTGCGAATCGTAAGGTCGTGGGTTCGAATCCACCATTGGACTATTGCCGTGAACCATGTCCTAGCACAAGCTTAAGCTTAGTTGGAATGGTTAACAAGATTGTTAGTAATATTTCTAAAAAGTTAGTTCTAAAAGCTAGTTTTCTTTTAAAAAAAAATTAGATGAAAAATAGCGGAAATAGGATTTTCTAAATTAACATTTTTCTTTTATTTTTTATACCGTAAAACGAATAAATAACAAGAAAATTCTAGGTTAATGCCGTGGTACAATGCTTATTCAGCATAAAATAATAAATATTGTGTCCAAAAACGACAGCTCTAGGTCCATAAACACGAAAGTTATAATTTTTTTAAAAAGTTGAAATTTTTTCGGCTCTGGTGAACAGTTTCATTTTTGTGGCTTGCTACGTTTTTGTTTTCCAGCGTCGATATATAACATACTTGATTAGATGCTATGTGTTATTACTAAAAAGCATAAGTAGTATTCCATGAATTCGGCGTCTGATATCGATGCTGCAGCTAATTGATAATCGATTATAGATTTTTGATTATCAATTTGCTATCATAGTCGTGCCTACCTCCTAGGGGTAAATATTGAGCTTAGGGAAGTAGTGTTTTAGATACTAATCTCGGCCAATTTTACCGACTGAGCAAAGCAAACTTAGTTCCCTGTTACCCGTACTTAATTTTATTAACCGCATTGTAAGGGTTAAGCAGCACTCGACCTCGTGACTGTAAAATATCGGTTCCAACGTTCGCGATGTACTTATGTGAAATAGCAATTCTCATCCTTTCATCCAAAGAGTGATTCGTATGATATTTTTGTTTAGATTTTTGACGAGAGAAATTAAAAAAATATAATACAAAAACTAAAATAAATTCAAGTATCAAAATCAGTTAGTTGCAGTTCTTGAGATTTGCCGTTTTCATTTCGATTTTGTTATTTTCGAATATTACTATTTATTTTCAGTCTCAACTTTTGTTAGCTACAGTCTAGCAACACTATAGATATTTTATCGTATATCTATAGTATATAGGTAGATTATCATTAAGACCACACGGCCGAAAGTAGTTCAGTATACAGTAGTACCTTGATATGCGAGTTTAATTCGTTGTTTGTGGTTTGAGAGCCCGTGCTCTGCAATTTTCTATCATAATTTTAAAGATGAGAGGAACAAGCACACAGAATGAGGTCTAATCTGAGATGGGAGGAACTGTGTAAATGTATGAATCTCGTATATCGAGGTACCACTACAATTAATTTTGTACAACATGGTAATACAACAAGCCAGCAATTTTTTAACAACCAAAAAAGGTTAATAAAATAAAATACACGGTTTAAAGGTAACAGGGACCTTGGTTTATATTAATATTTGAATAATGTGAACACCGATCCTACTAAATATTATTATTTCATGATAATATTTATACACCCGATAATTTTGAAAGACAATTTATATAATGGATAAATATAGATTATAATTATTGTATGTATAGTCCATGTATTTCAAACGTTTGCCAAATAATATTGTTGTGGTACATAATATATTGAAGTTATACTACTTAAGGCCTCGAGTCTGCCAAATCAATTGTGTCTAAATGAACATTCAAAGACATCACTTGTCGATTTTTGCAAGCCATTATATTAGGTACACCAGTCGTGCCACTAAGCGACTTAAGAGCTATGTCACCTCTATCTATATCTAATCTGTGGCTAATTATTTTCCAATAGCGCACCGCTGACATTTCAATATTGTTACAAATATTGGTAGGGTGCGTTATTTGTATAATTTATATTTTATTATTGTTGCTATTTGTTAACATAATCGACAACCTCGAGATATGCTGTTGCATTTGAAACAATTAACGAATATCAAATAACCACCGGTTTTTGGTAGAATGACTTATGAATTTTAATAAGTTGGTTTCATACTGAAATGTCATTGGTAATAGAGTCGCGGCCTTGATATTTAAATCGACATCGTGAAATTAGAATGTCAATGTTGTATATTATGTAATATATTAATTGATAATTTATTTTACATACATTAAGTGGACTGTACGCGATATGAAATGTTTTGAAGTTATTTTTGTTTTGTTACACCGAAGAAGTGTAACTTTTTATGTGCGTACATTACATATAGACATTTTTTTATACACGTATATTGTGTATTTTGTATGTTTGTATACAAAATAGATTAAGAGAAATTGTTTTCCTTTAAATTTTCATTTCACTTTTAAAAGCTCTCCGCTGTAAATTTAATTTATAACAAATTATATTGTTTTGTTTCTAAATTATTACGTAAAGGTGAGTAATCATTTTGACAACTCCAAATTACTCGTCAATAATCATTCACTCATGAGTGAACGCGGGAACGAGTGAACGAAGGAATGAACGCAAACGCATTGGATAACCAGTGTACGATTGCTTGCGTAAACGTAAATAACAGAACTAATTTGGAATAATAAAAACTTCGTTACTAATTATAACTTATTCTTAAAAGTTTTCATTATTCGTATTTCGTCATTTTATATAATTAAATCTTTAAATATTTTTAATGTTCGTGTGTGGTGTCCACTGTATGTCTAAATTAAAAGTTTTTCAATTATTCTAACTTTTCATATTCGTATATTACTCATTGAATAAAACTTAGATCGTGCCGAGTCTGCTATTAATGTGTGGCTTCTGCCGTGGCTGCTCCAGTGACATTACAGTCGATTATTACTAGATTTGGTAATCTGCTAGTTCAGTAGTTCCACTATGGTTTTCCAATGTTGTACCTCCAATATTGTTTAAATTTTTGCTATTTGTTAATCTCGTGCATAATGCCGTCTTCTGAAAATGTCGATACAATTCTATCAATTAATCAATTTCAAATCATTTTAAAATCAAAAAATTCTGTTGCAAATTCAAATCCAAAAAAAAAATTAGATTACGGTTTTCAGTACAATGACAATTGAATTGTAATAGGTTGGATTCATAGTCAACTGTCAAATTCCCATAACTATGTCACTGGGATTTCAAACGCCCTCGCAATCATGACGCAGTGTTCGAGACGTTAGGAATTAAAAAATAAGATAAAGCCCATGAAATTAGTTTTATTCAATGAGTTTTTCATTTATATTTGTATTAATATATTTATATAATGTATGATAACTTTTTACTGTCATTTGGCGATTTGACATCATAAATTATTTATTATTAGTCAAAACGCCAAGACGATATGTATTCATTAAAAGCTTACGTCAACTCGTGGGTTTTTTTCTATCACAGTGGTTCAATGGTTCGTTTCGAAATATCAACGTTGTACTTGTAGCAAGTACAACAATCTATGACTTACTCTCGGACTGTTGTTATTTATTCATTGTATTTATAAATTTTACAGTTATACGATAACAATATGCTTTATTTACAATAGTTGGTTTTTCAAATTGCAAATAATAACAAAAGTAACATGAAATTAATAAAAATTTTATAGATTAAAAATAATTAGTTCGCATAAATATACCATAACCTTATTTTACTGATGCTATTTTCTATTAAATAAAACGAAAAGGCCAAAATAATATTTTTGTTTGACATTGACCTAAGAATGCATTCCTTTCTAAATGTTCTATTATGGGAATCCATAGCAAAAGCACTAAAACTCTCTTATACGCCCACGGCGTGAATAACCGCTTATTTTGAAATTAAAATAAAAAATTATTGGTGTTGGTAAACAAAAATTGATTTATATAATACATGTATTATTGCTATTTTTAATTTAATAAGACATAACGGCAACATTCCTTTATAGTCTATAGCATTCTTGCCGTGATTAGTTGATTATTGTGGAAGATTTTAATTATGTATTTTTAAAACTTTAACGATATATAAATGTCTATATTACGCTTAAAACTATTGTATCTCCGACTTTCTAGTCATTTTATGTTTTGTTGTCATCGGTGTGAATAAAATAAAAGAGAAAACGAAATGTTGAAATTGTTTTAATTTATTTATAAATATAATGTAATTACTGTATTAAGGGAAACGTGATTTGTACGTTAAATCATCTTGTAGGCTCCCCGAATACGTTTGCCGTCCATTATGTCTAAAATTTCTGGATCTCACCAGTGCTTTGAACACCGCGTAATATGTCCAAAGAAGCTTGGTCAATATACATTTATCTAAAAGGGCAACGTTAAAACATTTGAACAAGAATACGATGGTGTGAATGAGTCATTTAATTAACAGAGTAATTCCCGCGTACACAGCACCTTGCGACATTATAAAATAGCAAAGGGATTTCCCAGATCGATACTTATTAAACCTGTTTCAATAAATTCTTCGTCATAGTTGATAATAATGCCGATGGTACTGTACCGACTTAATAGTGTACCAAGGATGTTTGTTGAAGTACTTACGAGTAAAATTAATTTTATTCATCATGTGAACAAAATTAATTTTAACACAATTAAACAATTGATTTAGGGTACAATAAACATATATAGATAAAACAAAAAACATATAGATGTAGTGAGAAATTATTTTCCTTCGCAAAAACTCGGATCTTTATCGGAATATAATAGCACTCGAACTGTCAATGAATGATCGTATTAAATTAGTGACATTTTCATATTCATTAATATGGAGCTATTTGAAAGAGCACGATAAATACGAACTTTTCCGAAAAATTACGAAGGAAAATCTTTTCTCACTATATTTGTATATGATATATTGCATTTAAAGCAATATGCATATATATTTGTATGGGAGGGGGAGGGTGGGGTAAATAATAACCTCTAAATTGCAGATAACTTCTCATTATAAATAGTTAGGACGCCTGGCGCATCGCAAAACTATAAGGTATACACTTTCACTTCACGCCATTATTCTGCGTAATATTATTGTTAACAATTCCACAATAGTCTAGAAGGTAATTAAAGTCATTAAACCATTGGACTATGGCGCCTGGATTTTTATTGGCCACTTACGCTGAAGCTGTCGAATAGTTCCACTGTAATTTGAGAAGTGGTACAGCTCTCAGGTTTACGCCTTAACCACTTTCGGGAGTAACTCGATATAAAGACTCCCGAAAGGGAGTCTCCGCTTGGGCGGGCACTGTATACTGCGATAACATTCAGATTCGAGGGCGCTTGATTGCCCGAATACATCAGACTAGCAGAAATTCCAGCTGTGGGGGTGTTGTGCTGTTTATTACCTTCTGTAAAAGAAAACTATTATGGCCGACAGGGAAATCTTGTGGTACTCTAATGTTTGAAACAGGAATTATAATGCTATGGAATATTTGCAGGATGGAGTAGATTTTTAGAAACGACCTTGATTACAAGATCTCACATAGCATGCTGTAATTCCTTGACTCCAGCCCACACGGTGTATAGTATTTATTGTGCATGGTTGTGACATGTCCACCAGATTTTAATAGTACTCGTCATGCCTCGCGATAACAACGTACTTATGAAAAAATTTCTAGAATAAAAGTTACTCCTTATTACATCAGCCCCTCAAAATCGGTCCAACCGTTCCTGAGATATGCCGGAACAAGCAGGCAGACAAAAGTTGTACAAAATGTACACGTGTAAGAATGTATATATATACAGTATATATATTCTTACACATGTAATTGAAGATTATTTTAATATTACAGACACTCCCATTTATTTAATGCCTCTGAATTCTTTTTGTATCTTTAGGTTTAAACAGGGGTTAATAAAATGAATAGTTTTGTACAAAAATAAAATTTAATATCAAATTTATCAACAATATACCACAATTAGTACTCATAAGTATAATTTGTACAGTATTGAAACAAGTTGTTTCCTTGTTTCAGTTTTTTGATTAAGTATTTTCGATTACCGACAAATGTATGACCAATATATTATTCAAAAATTACAGTCTTATTAACAGTTTGGCACAATTAAATTCTTTTTAAAAATATACATGCAGATCTGATGTCCAACATTATTATATAGCAGTTGTAAAAGTAACACAATAGCATTATAAAATAAAAACATAACATTGTAAAAGCTAGTCCATATTGATTATAAAGTGTTAACATTTTTAACTTATCTTTAAACAAGCAATTCTATATATATATATTAATTATATAATCTAAATCTTGAATTTTGCATGCAGGGTGAGTTATTCCACACCGTGACCGGTGTCGGCAACCTTCACTAGCTTGGGTGTGAGCCCTGATATGGCTTGCAAAGCCAAACTTGCTCTTAAATGCTCGGTAGCAAGTGGCACAATATAGCTGACCGGTTACATTGTAGGTGCATGCAGGGTATAAACTATTTTAACTTACTAAATAAATATAGTAAGAAAAATATGTAGAAAAGCAAAGCTTCTTATTGTTGTAATTAAAACATTTAAGGTATGCATCTTAAAATGTAATATTTATTAGGTAATTTTACAGAACAGATAATTTCATAATATTGTCATCACAATTTCCTTTACTTTCATTGCCTGGTTATATAAAATTCTGGAACGAACACTTTCAAATAAGTTTATATTTTGTTATAATGAAAACTACATCTAGAACTAATACTATAAAACCTCATAGTGAAGCTTTGGTGGAGTAGATGCATGATATACAAGCAACAATGTATTAATCCAATTCTAGTCGAAAATATTCTGTGCACCTTGTGTATTTTCCAAAATTTCATAATTTTGGGTATTTTCAACACGATGTGGTTGAGTTGAAATCACGTCTTAATAGCGTGGGGGTTCACCAGAAACAGTATTAGTAGCGTAACAACGTAGGAGCCTACAAGGGTAGAGTGAATAGGCATTTACTAAACTATTGTGTACCATTTTTCGACTATATCACCACTTAACATCACATGGGATTGTGGTCAAGCACTAGTTTATACCCCCATAAAAAATAAATAAAATAATAATAATAGTTTCTTGATGAGTTTATAAGGTGAAAGAATTATTATTTTTATAAAAATTAATAATATGAGAAACATTATAGTAATGGTATTGTAAGTTGTTACATTAGTTGGTACATTAGTTGATTATATAGAATAATCTATAAATTTACCTATTTTACTATTTTAAACATTAAAATTTTTTTCATTAACAACTGTAACACTAAATTGACTTGACCTGTTCTGTAAAATTACCCATAAAGTATTTAATATATCTCTGGCATACAATACAATGCAACAATCATCTTACCATCTTTAACATTTAATCAAAGCAATTACCATCACAATTACAATCACAGTTACAATCACAATTGGTATTGCTGTCACTACTTGTACAACAGTCAACACAGCAATTATCATCATTATTTTGTTCGGTACCAGTACCAGATTCACAGCAGTCATGCAGACAATCAGCACATCCTTCGCCACATGATTCTGTACAATTTCCAAAACTTATGCAACAATTTGAAATAAGTCTACAAAGGCAATAATTTTCGTCGTCACTTGCAAAGTATACAAAGCAACAATCGTCTGCCTGTCTCCTATTACGTCTTCGTTCTTCTTCAGCATTATTTTCTGGTTCATAATTAATACTCATATTTTTTATTTCATCACTTACGAGAGTCGCACTTTCCATCTGTGCACCTTGTGTATTTTCCAAGTTTTCAACATTTTGGGTATTTTCAATGCGATGTGGTTGAGTTGAAATCACGTCTTCATAGCGTGGGGGTTCATCAGAAACAGTATTAGTAGCGTGAGAAAAAGTGGGTTGCGAAGTTATAACATCAGGAGTCATTTCAAAAAATTGAAGATAGCAATAGTTTTAAGTCAAAAGATTTTTGCACATTATTTTTAAAACTGGTTATGATATCATGAAAACTATAAACTTATTACAATAACTAAATGTAAACCATGTAGTACGTATGTGTTAACAACTAACACAACAACAAAAGTTACAAAAATACTGAAAAATTATTATATCAATTATCATAAAAACATAATATGCGTTTCAAGTTTAAGTTTTATATGACTTTATTTAGACACGAACTGTCAATTCGCTCATGTCTATGGAGGATACCGATGTCATTGCCAATAAACAAACACATAGCTGATAACAATACACGGCACGTGCGCGCCAGCTGTCCATCTATGTTTGATTTATTTTAGGGAGATATTGATCCAATTGTTTAAAAATGAATACATTGATAATTTAAAATCTTAAAATTTAATATGCAGGTTGCATTTAAAATTTTAAAGTATTTTAGTAGTAAATATCAGATGGATTATTTACAGTCTCTCATTTTCTGTTTAAATCTATTCCTCTACCCCAAAATTGCTGAACCTTGACGTATTGAGAGTGAAACACTACCTTAAACGGTATACGAGTCCTCTTTGCTTCGTTTTTATTATTTTAGTGGAAAAAGTTGCCGGCGTCAGTATTTCCGTCCAAGCACGACGTAAGAGCTTTCAAGAGTAGAGTGAATAGGCATTTACTAAACTATCGCGTACCATTTTTCGAATATATCACCACTTGACATCACGTGGGATCGTGGTCAAGCACTAGTTTATACCCCATAAAAAATAAATAATAATAGTTTCTTGATGCGTTTATAAGGTGAAAGAATTATTATTTTTAGGCACAATTGTATCATTTTTATATTGTAGAGGACAGATCTTATAATCAGACTATAAAAAAGTGGCCAAACTATAATTTAAGATACAAATTTACATTAATTCCATGATTTATACCTAGAGACAGTTTTGATGAATATATTTCTTGGGGATAGATATTATAACTGAGTATTGCAGATCAGTGACACATCTAAACGTAGGTGATAGAAAATATTATTCCTAATATATAATGGTACATTGATGTTATTTGTTTTTGGTTAAATGTCTATTCGCTGTCGAAAACTAAAGCCCCAACGCTGCCTACCGGAATTGAATGGAAATGAATGTTGAGTGTGACACGGGTAGTCTTGAAAGTTCATCTTCCGCCGAATGCTAATGCCTATCCGTGTCATTTGAAGACGTTTTTAATAACATTTTTGTTTTATAAGTTCGCAGCCGTAAATTATGATATCTCCCGAATGTGTCACATAAATTCATTGGTTGTATTTTATGTAAATTACCAAGCGGGAACAACCTCCTAAACCAGTTGTATGATACAATTTTTTTTTTAATAAAATTGAATCATTGATGGTTTTCCCATCACGGTGTCATCGATTAATTTCATATTTTAGCAAAAAATATTGTAAAGTTAAAAAAGGTTTTACTGGGTCTAGCCCTGTAGTTCTGGGCTCTCAAGAATAAGACTGAGGTATCCCCTGCCTGTCGTAGAAGACGACTAAAAGGGTGGGCGCCTGAGTCGTCCACCAAGATGGACCCGGGAAGAAGGCGGCATCGGCTGGCGCATGTCGCCTTGCGCTGCGAGGGCACAGGGGGGGAGGGAGTACTTCCCCTCCCCCCGGACGTGCTCTCCTTGAGCACAGTGCAGAGTCTCTGGTGCGTTCCACTTTGAGATCCCGGAGCCCCTCGTCATGCACCGAGGAAAGGGCCACCGGGGAGGTTTTAGTGGGCAAGAACCCCACATAACCGCCGCCTTCCCCCCAGAAGGCGGGGTATCTTTCTGAAGATTTCCTCCCCGTCAACAAAAAAAAAAAAAGGTTTTACTGGGTAAAATAACACTACAGTTGCAGAAATTACAAGTGCACATTTTATTTAAATCGAAATTTTTCATATGAATAACTGGATGTTATTAAAATTAAAAACCAATTTTGTTCGGAAATTTTATTTAAATCGTTTATAAATAGCTTTATTTTAGTTTATTCACCGTATTCACTACTTACATACACGGAGCAATCCACTAAATAAGACAATGTTGCCAGTAATATCAATAAAAAAATAAATACAATGCATTAAATGCGAACGCCCTTGTATAATTCGAATTCGCTAGAGGTCATCGTGTATTCAGCGGCGGTACACAGTTATTCAATGAAATTCCCCATTTACTAAATCTGATAATTATTTGTTTTTCTTTAAATGTTTGTAATAAATTACTTTCTTTATTAATTTAAAATAAAAAGGCACTAAAATGCACTATTTCTTGTTTATTCACGACGAGCCTAGTGTTTGCCAGCTTTAGAAATTATTTAAAAAATGGTGTTAAAATCAGTCCTTTAGTTTTAATCAGTCGTACATTTTTTAATTCTGAACAGAATTAAAAAAAAGTCAACAATGTGGAAAAGTAAGACGTACCTAAGTATTAAATTAATCATATTACATAATTTGCCCTAATTTACCACTAAAGGCTTAAATAAATAGGCCCATAAGAATTGAATCGAAGTAAACCCTTTACATAAAAATGACCTACGATACAACTTTCACTAGTACCAACGTACGGTACAGGGTGGTGGTACATATATAACAGGTAAGGTACCCAAGGATTATCAATCCTGGATGTGAAGCAAACGAAACAAGTTTGACATGTTGGTACTAAGTTAAAGTTTTTGATCTCTGTCTACCCCTGATGGTGACTATGGTTTGTAAAAAAATATAGTACATTATTTTATCTATAAGTTACGTTGTATACAACAAGGCAATATTTTATATAGATTATCAACGCACAGAGCGTAATATTTAGATTTAGGTAAATGGCAGTTAACAAAAGCAGTCTATAATAAGTGCGTAAGCAATTTGTATGAATAATTTGTTTTTTTTCCTTGCTTTGACATCAATGTCAAGCAGTCAAAGCGCGTTAGCATTTCAAGTTGTGGGCCATCCGAATTATTTAAAAAAAAAATAGTTTATTCTCTTTTAGATGACATTTATGTGAAGTGATTAAATGGAGGGGGTCTATCTATGCAATTAAATCTGTGGTAATTTCACATGATACATTTAAATGCTTGAACTGAAATCCTTAATAAAACTTTCGAGAATTTATACACATTTAGCTGGTAAAGAGAAAACTACAAATAAATTTGTTATTAAATAGAGATTACTTATTAAATAATTAAGTATTTAAATTATCATGTAATAATGAATGTTAAGGAAAGTTAGAACGACTAATTGATCTATACGGCTGAAATAAAGTAGTACAAATCAGTCTATAAACGCATTTTGGGAATGAGAAGTGGAAGTAACGTAAAAATAGAATAGAAAAATGGAGCAAGAGAAAGATGTAATGGGAGGATTAAGTAGTAAAAGAAAATAAAAAATACGAGTGACAGTTTAAAGTTATTGTTGCAAAATTTTAAGAATAAGTCCGTTCGCATTCTTTCGTATCAATTTTTTTTTGGATAGATTTCTTTAAGCTAGCGTAGACGTTTCTAAAACTTTACCAGCTAGAAAGGTGGTCAATTTCTTAGGGACCCTGGTTCTAAACACTGCTCTGAGTAATTTAGTACAAGGGTCTGCGCGAAGAAACGGCTTGGATAGTTTACGTTGTTGAATTTGAGCACTTGCAACAAAAGTGGTTCCAATAATTTTCGTGAATACGAACTAAACTTAACTTACATAACTACCAGTTACTTATTAGTTTTATATTGCTATTGTTATTTATTGCTCATTCTCATATTTTTCTAAACCACAGCGCTATATTTGATTTAGTTGAAATACACAACATTGTATCTCCGAAAGAAGAATAAGACTTTTCCATTCGTATGTAATATATAGAAATGTTTTAATTATATTAATTATTGTCAATTTTATATCAACAAAATACACACTCATTTCTGAATGATGCAAATATCTGACGGCTCAATTTTCCTTCTAGAAAACTCGATTCTTTATCTGAATACGATGACACCCGAACTGTTATGAATGATCGTATTAAATGAGTTACATTTTCAAATCTATTAATATGGAGCTATTTGAGAAAGCACGATGAATACTAGTTTTACGAAAAATTACGAAGGAAAATCTTTTCTCACTATATATATAGGTATCTATTTGTGGGTGTACCTATATCTGTCAAAGAAAAGTGCTGCCATCTTACTGTGTTGCTGCTGGTAGTACGCGCCAATAACTGACAGATACTGTCTCAATGACATTTTTTAGACTACATAACCTCTCAACTGTGCAAAGTCCGCTGAGCGGACTTTGCAGTTATTCGATTTCTGTGTCGCGTCCGCTCAGCGGACTTTGCAGTTATTCGATTTCTGTGTAAAGTCCAATCAGCGGACTTGTCGTAGATGTGTATTTAAAGTTTTCTTTTTAATAAATGACATAAATAAATCTTAATTACATAAATAAAAACAAAATTACATAAATAAATCTTGTTGGAATATAAAACCAATTGTAATCTTATATAATTCCAACAAGGCTAAGAGAAAATCGGGTTTTTCTAAATCTAGACTGAATAAATACCCCATCTGTGTAAAGTCCGCTCAGAGGACACACAGATTAGCTAGATTCTAATTTTGACGTGTCACAAATGACAGGTTTTGTAATTTTGACGTTACACTGACGAGAGGATAATATTCATTTTGCGGAGAAAAAAGTTGAATAAGTTTTGATTTTTTATTATATTGTGTCGTATAAAACAGTTAAAACCATTATTTGTGAGTATTTTTACCTTACGCAATAGATTCTAATTGAGTTGGATGTTAAAGGGAATCTTAATCAAATTTGGAACCTGGAGTATCTAATACGCAGTTATATTCTAAATTGGTCGGTGTCAAAGCACACAGCTCATCCACTGTCACTAGCACCTTTGTCTTTGCTGCTTACACCGTCAAGCTTACTCTGTGATCATTTTAAAAGCAAGAATACTTATGAACAGTTGAAAACAGATCCAATTAAACATCAACGGAAAATTTATTGTGTCCACATGTCACAATTAATTTTCATCCATGTGAAATTTAAAAATACAGTTTCTTTATTGTGGAAATTGTGTGAAAGTGTAACATTTGGGAGAGGATTGAGGATTGAAAAAAATAAATTGAAATTATGAAAAGCTCGCTCTTGAAGTGAGAGATGTGGTTATATTACTATCACAATAGAAACTAAATTTTATTGTTATTGCATGCACAATAAATGTGCTATTAATTAAAATTCTTATATTTTATTTTTCTCACTTCCATCAATGATAGCAACTATGCAAAAAGTATCTAAAATTGTAACTATTTTTTGTTTTAATTTTGATCTAAATTTAAATCAGATAAGATCACTTCTACCTGCACCATTGTTATTTAAATTAAAAATCACACAGGAAAAAGAACTTTTTCCTTACTCTATGGCAGTAGGAAAACTACCTAAATTATTTTTAAAAAGTGCAGCTAAATATTGACTATATATTAACTGTGAACACTATAAAAATCTTAACTTTAATTAATTAAACTATTGTTTAAGACGCTATTATCACTTGATGGAGAGCATTGTTCAAGCAAGGCATACTTTTAAATATATCAAAGATCTATAAATTTACTTAATCTTAATTTGTCATTGTCTTAACGTAGCAGGAGTATTTGATTCACAATTTTATTTTATTCTTCAAATTTTTACTCAAAGGTAATTTCAATCAAATCTGTACAGGAAACTATTTGCCACAAGCAGCCTTCAGCTTAGCGGTGAAAGTTTGTGGTTGGTCTCCTTCTGTAAAGTCTTTTTCTTCTGACCAAGTTAGATTAAAATTTTTTGAACAATATTATCAGGTTGTGAAATTTTAAACACTGAATGTCTTAACTTAGAATAGTATCTGGTATGTATATTATCGAAGATAAAACAGGAACGGTTGTTGTACACATATGTGATATACAGTTGCTACACGCCATTGGACTTGAGTAAAGTGTTTCCTTATCACAAATGATAATGGTAAGGGAAAAAAATATTCCTTTAAAGATTAGATGTGGTATAATTATGAATCAAATATCCTGCTCCGCCTAAAATTTCAATAAATGCTCTGTGACCTATAATTTGAACTCACTGCAGACTAAATATATTTTACCAATAACACTTTATTGCGATCAGTTCGCATTGCGATACCCATATCCTTGTAAAAATATTGCAGTCTTCTAAGCGATAAGGCGACTTGATCTGGCATCATTCACCCTGTAAGGGGTGAAGGTACCAGCATTAAAAATACCTATTGTCATTCCTTTGGTGTTGAAGGAGCACTGTCCTCAGCTTTTCTTTTGCTACCAGCATGATGAGTCTTGTTCTTGTCAGGCTTGTATTTCTCCCACTTCTTATGGTTCAACTGGTCAAAGTCCTCGCAGTACTGGGCTATGTCCCTCAAATAGGCGGCTAAGTGGATGAGTTCCCGATCTCTGTCTCTGTTTAGGTGAGCTTGTCTGAATGGTCGGATTTTGAGTCCACTTTTTGGGTTCATAATGAAGTTCCTTCGGATGTCGTCAAACATGATCGTGTTTTTCGGACCGTATTGAGGATACTTTCCCCAGATCACGCCTAAAGGTTTGACCTGAAATAAAATGAGAAATTATTTAATAATGTTTTTAGAGCCTAAATTCTTTCTCTGGTCTTGCAATATGGACTAAATACTGCATAGTAGTTACTCATTGTTGTTAGTCTTGAGACTGGAATGCTTAAGTGTTTTACAAAGGAGGAATAACAAGGGAAACAAAGACAAAAAAATTAATGATAATGTTGGTATTTTATTTTTTGGGGTATAAGCCAGTGCTTGACGATCCCACCTAATGTTAAGTGGTGATATAGTCGAAAGAAGGTAACGCGCTAAAATCCTTTTTGTGCTATAGAGTGGAATTTATACAGGGCGTTAGGTGACTGCTTCCGAAACGAAGACAGACGATAGTACTAATAACACCTTTGGTGATGGGATGAAAAAAAATCGATTCTCGAAAAACGAAAAAAACAAATTCAACAAATATCTTCAAAAGATTCTCCTGATATCCAGCCTTCTGAGAGGAAGTCACAATTGTGTATTGTAAAGTTACTGGTCACCCCGGGTTTATTGACCCCTTTCTAACAGATCACAGGTAGGGGAAACAGTCTGCACTGCGACCGAAACACTTTTAGGGGAGGAATTCCTGTCCTAGAACACAATGCAATACTGGTATACTCAATGTCAATTTCCTGGTTCAGTTCGTTTTGAAAAAGAATGACCTGTATTTAAACAAAAAGTGACGTCACTTACATCAATAGTTCCATACTTAGCAGTATGTACGGTTATCATAGCCAAATAGTCCAAGTAAAACATAATCTTGTACTCGGGATGGGTGGAAACACCAAGCAGTCTCATTTTCTCTTCTATCCACTTCATGCCGGTAGCTGACCATATGACTATATCATAGTCTTCGTATGCTGATGTGAGGAATTCGTGCAGGAATGGACGCATTAGTTCATAGCCTAAAATTAATATTAACAAACTATTGTTCAATGAATCAATGAGAGTAGTAGTAGTTGCGCGATTTATTTGCGACTAAACCTTCCGGTTTATTTATATTTCCCCAGCAGCAAGCATTCTATAAGAGATGTGGTAGCTCAGTGTCGGGCCTTTGCCTCAACTTGCGCGTAGTACAGTACCAATCCGAGCTCGAACCCCTCTGCCGGCACCAATGAATTTGTATGTGCTGATTTACCACGCACTTGGCGGTGAAAGAAAACAACGTGAGGAAACCTACATGTGAAGGCATGTGAAGTCTGCCAATCCGCACTAGCGCCGCGTGGCGGACTATGCCGTTACACTCTCTTTACAGAGAAGGCCTCTGCCCAACAGTGGGCCATATATATTATATATATAAAGGCTGTAACTTTAACTTTAAGAAGTCTAGAGAGGTAAGAAGGATGAAGGGAGTTGAAGGTAAAGAATGACAGGCCATTTATTCCAATCCTTAACTATGCATAATGAAAGATGAAGCTACATCTAGGTTTGCAGTGTGCCCATAGCATAAAAAAATAGGCAAAGCACACTATATCGTAGATTAAATGAAAAAATGACATTTTTCAAAAAAATTTTAGGAACATTATAGATTATTACTAAAATGAGCCTACTGTTAAAAATATTTAAGAATAGACACTTAAAGAAATTAAACGCGAGACTCACTAGATGTCACAAAAGAGTGTCTTTTATCCATATAAAAATATTGTTAACAGTAGACTCTTTTTAGTAATAATCTAATTTTAAAATTTTGAAAAATGTCATTTTTCTATTTAATCAATAATATGTAAATTTGTTTCAGAGATATATTAAGTTCACTAGCTCACTACAATTGGAAAAATCATAAAATACTATTATTTTAGGTTTCCAAGTTATTTACAGAATATTTAATTTTTTGCAATTTAGATTTAGGAACATCCATTCATTTATTTATAATCGGCCAACTAAATGCATCATGTGCATAATACAAAACCCTAACACATACAGTTATTAGTACCAAGAAAAGCTTAAGCTGCCTTAGCCCTTCCCAGAAACTGAGGACAATTAAGTAATGAAAAATTCCACATAAACTACTGGTGCTTGATCTCAAATTTGGTGTAACAGTAGCCATCAGCACTGGCTTATCTGATTTTGTTCATCACAAAAAACTAAAGATTTCTTCCTTAATACATATATTAATGTACATACCAGTCTCTGCCACAGATCTATGGTCGAACAATGTGTAGTCTATGTCCAAAACAAGCAACTTTTTTCCTTCTCTGGGTTCGTTTAATACATTAATCTTGTAATCTCTCACTCGTTTGTTTATTTTAGCCAAATAAATCTGAAAAATTTAAAGCACAATAATTAGAGGAAAAAAATAGTTAAAACATGTGAAAAAAATTCATAGCTTAAATAAAGAAGACTACCAAACAAGGTGTGAGTAATATTATGATAGTGAGGTCTTTTCTGTTTAGATCCCACAGACAAAACAAGATAAACGTGTTAGATCAGATTGTTATCAGTTACCGAGTGTGTTACTGATGTATTGTCATCCCATTAATAATTATTTACTGAAAATAGGGGTTCACCACCCCTATTTAGAGTAAATTATTAGTAATAATTAACTATTTAAGGTATCGCAAGTGTCTTTTAAAAGTTAAAGTTACAGCCTTTATATATATATATATATATATGTCCCACTTTTGTGTCTCGAGGTGGGTGTAAACTGCTGCGACACAGTTGCCAACAACTGTAGCAGTTTACGTACGTTCTGTATTGTAATATTTCTTTTCTTTTGTCCAAATAAAATTTTATTTATTTATTTATTATTTTGGGCACAGGCCTTCTCTGTAAAGAGAGTATAAGGGCATAGTCCGCGACTTACACCTAGTGCCGATTGGTAGACTTCACATGTCTTAGAAAAATGGTGGCGAGACGTCGTGCGGCGGGTGCTGTATGCTGTCCAACCTACCGGATCATGACGGCCACAACCACTCTGACAAGAGTGAGGTGTCCAAGAAGAAGAAATTCATAGCAATCATTAATTTCTGTAGTAGCCATCCGTTGGCTGGTGACCTACCTCTTAGTGTATCACACACAAATTTTTCACAAATTAAAGTATAATTTAAATGTATCAAATAAAAATTGTACAGTTAAATTGTAAGTGATTAACAATATTATTGTGGTTAGAAAAAGGAAAAGTGTAGGGTTAATGACATTGTGCACACTTTCACAAGTTAAAAACCCTGAAAGACCTAATTTGTTAAGGTTAGAATATTGTAGACTTGTTGCAGCATTAAGATAATCAATGTACAAATGTTGCAAAGACAAATGCATTACTAAATTGTAAAAAGTACAGGGTGGGAGTGGGACCTGGTTGAATTATGTATGTTTATGTAAATGTGTCACAAATGTGCGCATAGGTCGGAGAAGCGTGGGGCGCCCTCGCTCCAGATGGACCGACGGCCTTGTTAGGATAGCCGGAAGTGGCTGGATGCGGAAAGCTGATGATCATCAGAGGCATGTGGTGGAAGGCATTGGGGAAGGCCTATTTCCAGCAGTGGATAGATACAGGCTGATGATGATAATGATGTAAATGTGTTGCAAATTGAAAAAAAATCTTATTTTCATAATTAGCAGACCTGTGCAAGGGTTGTAAAAAGTTACTATGAATACTTAGAAATGCATGAAATAACAATGCTTCAGTCATAAGTAAATAAATAATTATGAAATTCATAATTTTTTGGAAATACCTCTTGATTCTCAACGTCTACTTCTTCTTCTTCAATGTCCAAGTCATTTATAACCACATCCCCGACATCGGGTTTCGTCCGAGCACCTTCAATGGCTTGTTCTAAGGATCCCATCATCATAATCTTCAAGTTTGGCTTTAAATTAAGGTCAAACAAGGTACAGTTATCTGTTGCAACTTTACCTACAAAATATTTATTGTATTAATAATTATTGTAACTTGTAAGGAATTTTGGAAAGCCTGTTGTTACACAATGGTATGTTCAAAATACTCATTGTTATAAAATGGTATTTATAACAGTTGTAGTTATGTTGATGTTTACATAAACTATATATGATTTATTCAAACATAAACAATTGAGAAGAAACAATGACTATATTATACAGACAATATATTGTACAATATTATATAGGTGTACAAGTTTCCGTCATTTTGAGCTAGATGGCGTGGCCCGAGTTTACGTTAGAATTTGCTGATGGTGGCCGGCTTGAAAATTACTTTATTCATTCCAGAACAACATATTATCAAGTTATTAAGTTCGTCCCTATCATATTATTAAGTTCGCATAAGCATCATATATTCTTAATAATATTTAAATTTGTGCAGAAGCATATAATGAATATGCCTTAGGTGATTTCAAAAGTTTAAAAACGGTGATTTAGACTTACAAGCCTCGGAAGGCCAAAAATTTACAAGGATGCACATTTGGCGATATTATTGAAGGACAATTTATCTCAAATGCAAAAGGAACTTGCACTTACTTCAGAGGTCAATACATTCACAAGAATTAAATTTTTTTGATATACAATGATAGAAACTTATTTGCCTATTATATAGAAATGTTATTGATGAAATATGGACCATTGAGTCATAATGCACACTGTATCTGAAGTTTGAGTATGCTTTTGTTTTGGATTGTTATATTGTACATGTTTTTCCTAGCGTAGTGTTATGGTCGATTTCTGAGTATAGCCTTCCAATATCTCCTATCATTCATATTTATAGGTTACAAGAAATTTAAAATCGTTTTCTACAACAAGCCACAGGTTCGTACATAATTGCGAGCTCCACAATGATACAAGGTTACCAGCAGTAGCCAAATTCTTGTCATTTCGACGTATTTTCGGGACTCCCGCCATACATCCTAACAAACTTCTTGTAAGTTCGGCCACTTCTCCCAGCACCAACGTTTCCCGAAGTGGCACTCAAAGTTAGTTTAGTTTTTGAATGTGCCTTAGATTATCCGTGAAATAGCGACCGACCGAGTCGTGGTTGGGCGCCCTCGGATCGGTATGTTTACACATAACAAAGTAAGTACCGTCCGAGCCAAGGTTACCACCACCCATCACCGGGGAGACCCTTGTGTCAAGTTACTAGCAATAGAGGTTCAGGCTAAGCGAGCAAGAGCAAGAGCTATGCAACCTCTCAATCCGGTGAAGCAGTCAAGGCCAGTTTCTCTGGCCAATCTGTGTAGTTCGTCAAAAAAAATCTATCATCTAGGTTAATAGTGCACAACTTCTGAAACTGCAAATGAAATAGACACGTCTAACAGCGAAAGTAATTACTTAGCTTTAAACTCTTTACATTAGTACAAGTTTTTATAATAAATCCTAAATATACATATACGTAAGGTCTGTTGCCCAATGATGAGCTAAAGATTTCTTACATTATTTGAGTAGATCTTATTGCACATCGACTTGATAGAGTTTTTTTTTCATATAATTAACATATACTTGGGAAAAATTATCAATTACATTTACCCTGAAATTTAACATTGAGAAGTTTTTGTCTTTCCGGTCGAACTCCCGTGGCATTTTCAATAGCAATCTTGAGCATCGCAACGGAGTCCGAAGGCGACAGCTCCGGTATGTCGAATTCCTTGCCGTTCCATTTAACACTTAATTTAATTGGATTATCGTTTATATCGCACATTTTCACATACAAGTGTTATGCAAAATGTGTAGATTTGTAGAATGGCAAATGACACATAAACAAAACAACTTTGACGCTAGTGATGTATTTCAGAGTCGTTATTTCGTATACTTTATGAACGGATTTATTTATTTGATTATATTAAATTTATTATTATAGATTATAATAGATATTTATTTATCTGTTACAAATCGTGTTTTCGTAATTCACACATTGTTTCAAAATAGAAATAGTATTTATGTTGTAAATAGAATGTGTCTTAATCACATCTTACCTTGACCGACTTGTTTTAATTTCATTAAGCCTACCCGTACATCTATGCCATATTTAAAATATTTCCCACGCTTCATCTTTTGATACCCTTTTTAAATATATATATATATATATTATTTGTATATCATCGTCTAATCGAATGGGACGGAAAAGCCACGTCAGCTCTTGGATCATAGTTGTTTTTAATAAAACTGCATATAAAATGAAACAAAACATGTTTATTTGCAATGTCTTACAAGGACACCAAAATCAACAGCACTAAAAACAATCATCCATCAAAAATTACTCGCAGAATTGCATTGCCCTGCTAAGCTACTACTTTCTGTAACAAAAAGAAAAAGTTTAAGGTTTTAATGTGTAAAAACACACCGCGGTGGCAAAGAAATAGTTTTCACTTTTTTTGCAGATTTTATGGCCTGCTAACAAATAATCACTTAAGGCAACTAAAAAATGTTAAGTTTGGTGGATTTAGATAAATCAATAAAAGTCTTCAGAAAATATGAAGAATACTGGCATTTTTGAATGGTTTTTATATTGGAAGAGCTCTGAAGTTGCTAGGCATAACTTGAATTCTGAGTTAATTTAGTAAAATGGGCCCTGTGATGGAACCTCGGTTTAGTGACGGTAGCATTGTCCTAGAATAGTAACTTTGGGGACGATAACTCGTGAGTGCTGTAATGCTGCTAAAAGATTAAATAAATTATATAATTAGCATTGACAGCCAAAGGTCTTAACGGATTCCAGGAGCTATGTACCAATGTATTTTGATTTCATAAGTATTAATTGGCATATTTGCGATCGTTATACGACATTG
Organism: Meandrusa payeni; assembly: GCA_029286785.1. Taxonomy (NCBI): domain Eukaryota; kingdom Metazoa; phylum Arthropoda; class Insecta; order Lepidoptera; family Papilionidae; genus Meandrusa; species Meandrusa payeni. Next base: position 2,441,279 of record JAGSMX010000023.1, read on the forward strand.
ACAATAATAAGTTATTAATTATACTCACTGTCTTCGGTAGAGACATACTGTGGATATAAATTTTGTTGCGACTTCTGAAATAGAAAATGTCACTTTACTTATATATATATAATTACAACTAGAAATATCCGGGATTTAAATTTTTCTCCAATAATTTTTGTTTTACTTCTTCCCCTTTTAAGAATTCTTTAAAAAGAAAAGCATTTTTTTTCACAAATATTACTATTATTTTATTTATTTAATTTTTTTTACAAAAACAGCTTATAAATTATAATAAATTTTTCGATCACGTATTCAAGATAAGCCTTTATAGATTTACATCATATAAAACATTTTTTTCAGTGTTAACTAAGGATGCACTTCGCATTAAAAAACAAGAACAAAAGAATTGGACAAATTAAAAGAAAATAAAAATTGCATTACCTACGTTACTGTGTGTGAGTGTATGTGTGTACGATGTGTGTATATCCCTGTATGTATATTCTTGTTAACCATTTCAAGTAAGGTTAAGCTTGTGCTAGGAGACGGGTCACGTCAATAGTCGAATGGTAGATTCGAACCTTACGTTTCGCAAACATTACCCTAGAGGCCTAGATCATTAGCCTATTGACGATTGTGTTAGGGGATACCATGATAAAAATGTTAGCAATAATCAAACGATATACAAACCGTCAGAATTTCGTTTTTAGGAATTTCGTAAACATGCCTTCGCCACCTAGGTTTAGGCGCGATGTTCGTTTTCGTTTCTTTTCTGCGAAAACAACCCGTGTGCATTAATATAGTTGGAAACAGGGGCTGACACGCGAAGTGCCGTGCCATTGTACTGTAGCTTTGTTGGTTGTCGATTAAATCAAACATTAAAACGGAATTGTTTTTAGATTAAATCTGGCACAGAATAGTAGAGTACGACGAGTTAATGTTCAGTTTTTATTTGCGTACATGTATGCACACCAGTCATAAACCTACATAATTGGCTGTGGGACCATACCATAGACCATAGAATGGTTTTAAACGATTTCATATATCATTGAAAGCCAGCAAAAATTGATGACTGAAGGCAGTTCAACACTAAAAAATTATGTCTCGTTATGTAGGAACTCGGGTTGCAAGCGTACTCCGCAACTTGAAGTGACCGCTCTATTGTTAGAATATGTGCGATTTCATGCATCGACGTTAATTTTGCACACAATTTGTTTAACAGATTCGGGGCCCATAGCCGGCGCCAATGAAATTGTTTGTTGCAATTTTAAGTACTGATTTAGGAAGACATCATGAGGAAACCTAGATGAGTTAGAAATTTTTTAAGGCATGTAAAGTCTGCCAATCCGCAATAGGGCCGCGATAGACCCTTATACTCTCTCTATGATGAGCCCAACAGTAGGTCATGTATAGAGTGTTATTTTGAGGAAGTGTGCGATTTTTCATGAGCACGAATTTGGGATGAATTCCAAGATGGTAGATTGTGGTATTTTCCCCGATTTGCGACCCCTTCGTCAGTTATTGCAGAGGACCTTTGTTGGAGGACCGCAATTCAAACCGTTAGACTTCTGACGCCTTATAAGCCTCAGTCAAGTCATTCACCTTTTTATTTATTTAGTGACAGTTCAGCCTCAGCAGACTCACTAAAGCCCTCCCGGTGGCCGTCGTAAGTGAAGAGCTCCTGGATCTAACGATGATGATGGTAACTGGTGCCCGTCTGTACTAAGCCGAAGAACGTCCTGGGGAAAAGTTCCTCGCCCAGCACGCTCGCAGTGTTAAAACAACATGGAACACGGATTGGCCGTGTTGCCTTCCTCCCGGGTCGGCATTTACGATGACAAAGCCCACACCTGTGTCGCCGCTGAACCTGTCAGGGCCTTTTACGACAGCCAAGCCAAGGATTTACCTTATTCTATGTTGTCTCCTTCCTTTCCAGTGCCGGATTGCGGGTTTTGTGCTGTCATCAGACCGTGTCCGGTCGTCACTCACTCTGGGACTTATCTTAAAGAATCATGTGGTAGATCGTTTAAATTTAGAATAAGTTAAATAGTATATTTACGAGTAAAAACAGTACCATAGTTATATTATGAAGTTCTGGTGGCCATATTTTCTTTCATCTCTCACATTCGCGCTCGCAATCGAAAAGGAATACCAAGTCTTGGGTATCAATAACCGGTTTGATTTCGATTAGGTTCCAAATTAATTTTCTTGGCAAAGAACCTTGAGCTACGAAGATATACCAGATAACTAGTAAAAATTATATTGAATAATGCTTGTTGATTGTGATATTGGTAAGGTTATGACAATCCAAGGATTGGTAAGTACTCACGACATCGAGGACGAATTTAAAAGAATATATACATATATTCGTATGTATCTTTTATGTATATATGGTGTTCTCTCATCCAGGAGTGACTTACACGGGCCACCCACCACCTCCCATGGCCACCAACCTCGCCTGGTCCGAAATGCGGGAAGGCCGGGCGCATGGTCTGGCCGTGTGGACCCCCACACGCACCTTCTTGACTCCCTATAAGTTGAGTGCCATCAAGTGAGTTTAACAAACTCTACTAACTATATCGTGGAACTTAACCAGACCCGGACCATGAGTGACGTGTAAAGAATGCCACTATAGCATTGAGTCCGCTTTAGTTTAAGGTGTTACAATACAATTTCAGCCCTGTAGTTCTGAGCTCCTAGAATAAGACTACGGTATCCCCTGTCTGTCGTAAAAGGCGACTAAAAGGGGCCTCGGGTTCACTGGGCGTCAAGGGTGGGAGCTTTTTTCGTCCCCCAGTGAATGGGAAGAAGGCGACATCGGCTGGCCCGTGTCGCCTTGCACTGCGAGAGCACAGGGGGGAAGGATTAGCCCTCCCCCCCGGGACGTGCTCTCCGAAGAGGACAGTGCAGAGGGGCTCCGGTGTGGAGATCCCGGAGCCCCTCACCATGCACCGAGGAAGGGTCACCGGGGGTGTTTTAGTGGGTAAGAACCCCACATAACCTCGCCTTCCCCCAAAAAGGCGGGTTATCTTCTTGAAGATTTCCCCGCCATCAAAAAAAAAGGTATTACAATAAGTGTAAATAAATAAATAAATAAAGAGAATAAAGGCGTCAGAACTTCTATGATACTTCTTTCAACGTTTGATTTGATTTGCAGTCGGTTTTTGTTTTAATTCGTAAATATCCTTGTTCCGTTCACGAGTATCATGAACCGATGGAACTGTGGCTTGCAGTAGTTACGCAAGAGACTGCATTACGAAAGATTTAATAGGCAGTTAGTATTATCGATTTAACAATACCTGCCGCCTGGTGTACTCAGCTCTCCTCGTTTTTTGTCCTGCAATTGATTATTTAATTTATTTCATGGCATAAACGTGGTATCGTAAAATAAGATAAAATGGTATTTTGATTGGCACAATTATTTTTGATAGTTGGTAACCTGCTAGATCACTTGTGCCCCTATGGTTTTCCGCTGGTGTATAAATGACACTCGAATATTAATGTAACATAATAACATTTAGTCGAGGATCGTTAAGAAATTAGTTTTTACAGTTTTTGGCACAATGAGATTGAATTATATTGGCCGGTTAGCAAAGAAGAAATCCAGTGACAATGGAACTAATATGAAGCGTCAATAGCCTAATGGTTCAGGGTACGGCCTGCGAATCGTAAGGTCGTGGGTTCGAATCCACCATTGGACTATTGCCGTGAACCATGTCCTAGCACAAGCTTAAGCTTAGTTGGAATGGTTAACAAGATTGTTAGTAATATTTCTGAAAAAAAAGAAACATTGCTAGCTTTTTTTAAAAAAACCATGTCTCTTGATTTTTTTGTATCGTAAAACGGGGTGGATAGAAATGATATCTTGATTAACACGGTGATATTCTTTCTGAATGCTTTTATATACCTAAGTATCTTTATTTATATTTAATACTGTACATGCTTATGTAAATAGTCTGTATTTTGATATATATCATCTTTTCCTTGATGATTACGCCTGCCAATATGTTTTTTTACACCCAGGATTGACTGGCAGAGAATGCTATGACATTCCACCTTTGGGAAATATTTATGGGTTCACAAGTTTAAAGTCCAAATTACAATAAAATTGATTGAGTAGTGAACCCATTGCCATACACAGGGCATAATTTTTTTTAAACTTAAGTAACCGAAAAACGGCAATTCCTTGGTGCAAGCCGACGCAGATTTGATCCCAGGTGTCAATACTAAGAAATTTGTATGTTCCAATTTTAAGTGCTGATTCACCACGCGCTCGGCGATGAAGGAAAATTTTCTAACATGTGAAGTCTGCCAATTCGCACTAAAGTCGCGTGCTATGCCTTACCCCCTTAACAGAGAAGGCCTGTGCCTAACAGTGGGACATACTTAAGCTGTATCTTAAACCAAATATGAGGTAAGTAAAGAATGTGTTTCTAGTTTATTAATAAATAATGCAATTAGCATTACATAGTTGAAGGCTTACCTCTTTGAGAGTTTCTTTTGATCTTTGACGCGCAAAACCCGCCGTGCCTTTGATGGTACTGTGAAGTAATAAATATAATGAGATACTAAACGTATGTATAATCATTTGAATTTAATAATGAACTGGTGATAGGACAGTAGTTACATTCAGGACACCAGGTCTGCTATAACGATTGTGTCAAAATGATTGTCAGTGACATCATAGTTGTTGATTTTGCCAGTTTTCTTTCTCGTTAATCTGCTAAAACAGTTGTGCTACAATGGTCTGCGGAATGGCGTGCCAATGAAATATTTGTATATGTATATGCATATTGTACCACAATTGTTGGTATTTGTTAATCTCATATAATATCTTCGAAGCCGTTGCATTTCAATTTGCTAAATCGAATATAATAATGGTCGACCGTTATGACATGACCCTTAAATTGTATTTTTGTCATGGTTTTCGGTTGTCGTTATGGAAAATAAGTGACATTAGCACAATTGGCGCCCATGCATCTTGAGAATGATAGGACAACATATGTTCAATGACTATAAAAACTTTATATTTTTCCATTACTAAACTATATACTACATGAGCAGTGGCGCCCGTCACCCAGACGGTTGGGCAGAAATCGAATGCTTCATTGATATCTGTACATTTGCGCATACGTAATCCATGATGTGCTTTTTTTCTGATCTCATTCAGATCTTCTCAATTCTCCAGTATAAATTGCCTTCCCCACCCCTTAGACGTTAGGAGCGTTGCTGAAGTTTCCTCGGCCACTTCTTCTCCCAGCGCCAACGCTTCCCGAAGTGGCACTCAAAGTTAGTTTAGTTTTTGAATGTCCCTTAGATTATCCGTGAAAAAGCATCGAACCGAGTCGTGGTTTGGCTCTCTTGGATGCCCTCGGATCGAAATGCTTACAAGTAACATAATAACCGTCCAAGCCTTGGTTACCCCCCACCGGGGGACCCTTGTGTTACTAGTGATAGAGGTTCAGGCTAAGCGACCTAAGAGCTATGCCACCTCGCCAATCCGGTGAAGCAGTCAAGGCCAGCTTAGCCAATCTGTTTAGTTCGTCAAAAAATGATTTCCTCATTCATCTGTCTACTTGTGCTATTACCTTAAATTTAGTAAGAAGAAAACACAAACCATAATCCCTGGACACAGCTGAACGTACTTCGAAGAGAAGACCTCATTGTACTGCCTCTGAGACTGAAAGTGATGAGACTTTAAAAAGAGAGTCTCAATTTTTGCTTGTGGAAAAAAAATGTTAGCATTCTTAAAAAAATAAAAGATTCTACTGTCGCTGGTCTGGTTACCATGTAGAACCGTGTGTTTAGTAACTTTATAGAATACGAGCCAGATGTGGACATCTCCTAAACATAATTTGTATTCAGGCAGTAATATGTTAGCACCTATAGTTCTGTCTAAAGTTAAAGTTACAGCCTTTATATAAGTCCCACTGCTGGGCCCAGGCCTCCTCTGTAAAGGGAGTAGAAAAGCAATCTTCACATGTCTTTGAATTTAAATAAAATATTCTAAGACATATAGGTTTCCTCACGCTGTTTTCCTTCACCGCTGAGCGCGTGGTAAATCATCAGCACATAAAATTACAACAACAAATTTATTGGCACCGGGGACCGAACTCGGGTTAGCGTACTATGCAACGTGAGGCAACCGCCCGGACACTGAGCTACCACGGCTCTTCATCACTAATTCTTAAATCTTACCTCTAGAAGATATCTTGACGGGGATAAAATATCACGGCAGCCTGCAAAAAATAAACGCTACGGTTACTATGATCTCGAGACTATTCAATACTAAAAATAACATTTGCGGGTAACACACATATACACCACCCATACCACCCATACACATACAAACACACACAAACACACACACAAAACAAACTAAAGCAATCTTGTAGTAAGATAGTCTAGTTTTAGTTTTTACTTTTCTTTCTTGTAAAATATCTAATTATTGTGAAATCTCTGTTATTGTTCTGTTATTTGATTTTTTACTTTACCAAAATCTAATTCCGTTTTTGGTTCCATGTTCAACTTCTATGTATAACTTTGCTTTTCAATAATGAACTGTGATGAATAAAACAAAGTATATATGGTTAAATTACCAAGTAATAGCCCTATACTTCCATTCTTCTTCCACATTCGTACTAATTGTCATGAAGCAATACTTTATACCTATAATAAGTGACCTAGTCTTGTCATAAACCTACTCCAAACAACAAGCAATCTTTCTTATGATTACGACTTCTAATGTATACCTTTGGATCTTTTGCCAACAAAATGACCTTGATTAAAACGTAATTCTTTGCAACAATAAATATAACAAAATCGAATTGAAGTCCGTTCAAAATTGCGTGTGATCAATTTAATGGTCAGTACAATATTTCTCTGATAGTATTACGAAGTGTAGATTCGAAATTTATTTAGAATAGTTCCGTAGTCATGTCAGTACTGCCTGTGTAGAAAATTTAAATAAATTAAAAGAAAACACTTTCATTTGAAAGCTATCCTCCTGAATAAATTATTAAGCATAGTAAAACTGACAGTTGGACCCTAATAAACTAATCAAAAAATACGGAACCTTACTAAATGACAGATATTACACGACGGAAACCAAAACCACATTTCGATTATAAGTTAATTGAGACTACAATGACATTCCTGACATAACTATTGAACGTAAAATCATTGAGTGGGTCAATGTTTTTCGTATCCTAGTTTTCCTAGAGTCTAATAGATTTTTGCAAGTTTTTGGACAAGTTGTCCAATTCTACCGTTATATGTTTTCGTTATATACTCAAATGCATTTTCTTTTGTTGATCCTTTTCTTCATTCATATTTTTTTTTCTTTCAATAAAGCGCAACCACAGACTAATGTCCGTGCTCTTTTGTAATATTCTTGAATTGGTTGCTTTGGTTTTTTTTATAAGGGTGCTACCTCTACAGTTACTACATATTCGGTAGATCGAAGATCCGGTGTACTTCCGCGATCTGGTCTCTTCGGAGGGCAACTTTCTCAAGTTCAGGGAATTTCCACACGCCTGGGATAAACGAAGGACCCGTTAAAAAGTCGTCTGGCGCCGTCGAGCGAGCTATTATGTTGTGTGCCGTAGAGCCCCTTAAGGGGTTGAGCTCTGAATGGTGGAGAAAGGCCCTGATGAAGAACTTGTAGGAAGTCAAGAAGGTGCGTGTGGGCTCACAGCCCGACCACGCGTACCCTCCCGCGTTTCGGCCCATATAACCGCGAGGTTGGTGGTGGGTAGTTACTACATATTTTTTAATTTTTTCATTTTTTTATACATATAATGCCTGATTTTGAAGGTGGTGCTGGAGAATGCTTTGGTTTACTCGTCGTGGATGCCCCGTTGCATTGTTATAAGTTTCTCCGCGACCGCTGCGTCCCTGTTTCTCATGACCATTTTTAGATTGTAATCTATAATTTTCTCTTTTGATGCGGCCGTTGACCTTGTCACCAGTTCATTCATATATTATATGGTTTCAACTGTATTTACACAAATTAGTGGCAATAGAAAAGACTTTTCAAGATAAGGTTTGCGGTAAAGGTTCGTCAAATAATTTAGAATAATTTCTCCAAGTTTCGCCTCTTAGCTTCAAAAGGTTGTTTTTTTATTATAAAACCTGTCCTTGTGCTTAAATTTCACATCTACCAACATTACGGTTTCTTCAAATACAATTGGTTACATCCGCAGGGAAAAGTTTACCAATAATCTTTCGAGATTCTCTGTTATATTTCTAAGCTTTGATTACTTTAACTAATAACTACTGCAATAATTGTTGTCACGTCCTCATATTCTGTAGTTAGACTAATCTGCTTTTAAGCCAGCATCAAGATATAGCTGCCTCTCGTGTGTGTATTCTATCAAATTAAAGGAAGAAAGTCTAAAGCTTCGTTTTTAACATAAAGTTTTTGCGGTCATTGTGTAATAATTATAACAATTTTATTCCAATTTCAACTTACTCTCTGTGTCAAAAGTAACAATTCTTTTATTTTTATTTGTGTTTTTTCTCTTGTTTTCTTTATGTGTCTCAATTCATATCTCCTTTCACAAATTGATTTTACACTCGATATTGTATATATTAGTTACTAGCATAAATGGTCAGATAATTGTCTCAAATTCCAATTATCATATTTTTATAGATCGACGAAGGTTCAATGTTAAAAATACTGCAGCTAAACTATTAATGTATAGACAAATACTGTTCATTCAATTATTTGTATCACGTTAAATGTTTCAATCAATATAACGGAGTTTTATTTATGTACATATCGAAGAGAAAGCGGAAATGTCGTATCTGGAACTGTCCAATTTTTAGTCGGAACCAAAAATACTATTCCAAAAATGTTTGAAATAAACAGTAGAAAAATCATAAAAAAATTCAATGTTGTTTGATGATTGTTTTCGTGGTGTATTTGTATATCTATAATTCCAGATCACCCGACCTTTTGTTCTTCCGAATTCTATAGGAATAGGTCATTTAGAACAATCTTTAGGACACAACGGTTTTAACGGGCTTAGATTTTACACTGTTGCATTGTATTTCTTTGACTAGGGACTGTATTCATTGTAGCCTTTTAACTTTAGATTAAAAGTATTCTCTTTATAATAGTAAAATACTACATAAATAAACTAAAATGTTGTTTTGCTTTTGGTCGTGTGCATTATCTGTCATGTTGTTAAATTAGATTATAGTTATTATTCATTATTTCCAATTGATATATTCCATTGTCTAGAGAGAGCGAAATGAACTGTATATAGTTTAGTGTTTAATTACAAGTTCACTTACAAGACGGTATAATATGTGGGCAGCTCTTAAATGTGACCAATCTTCCTTCTGTACAAGTACACTTATCGCAAGTAATGCCATCTTTCCTTTTCTTGCCGTCACCACGACCACTGCGGCATTTTGTTACCGTGCTCACGTCCTTGTTCCTCAATTTGATTGTCAACGTTGCTTGATTTGATTTCTTTGGTAGGCGTTGCCTCTCGAGCTGTTTCAAGCACAATCTGCATATCCTCTTTGATTTCGACAGCTTGTTGCTGTTATCTACCGTTACCCTGCTACACACTGTATCAGTTTGTAGAGTTGTGTCCGTCTTGACATCACTGGTTACATTGCTGTGTGCAGCTTCGCCCACTGGCTTATTTCCTGGGGTTTCAAATTGTTTATTGATGTTTACAAATATATTATTGACACAGAATCATTAAATATCAGATTAGAGTACTATTACTTAAAAATTAGAATCATATTTTTATTGTACCTCATAGACTAGATAACATAGAAGATGTATTTGTCTATATTGATGGAACCTAATTATTAAACTATAATAATGTGTAGTACAAGCTCACCTCTTAAGTTTTGGCCAATGACAATATCCGTACTGCGAAAGCATCGAGTGCCGTGGCACTGTGTGGCGCACGTACAGATTGGACATCTAATTTCTACAGCCATGTCTAATAAAATGAAGAAAGTATTAGTATTTTTGGAGGTCATCGATTAATTCTTTGTTAGTAAGATCAGGAAGCTCTACAATCAAACAACTCGGCAATCAAAGAATAAAATACCATTAGTTCTAAATTTGCCTAAAAGCCTCGTTGCTCAATCATTGCTTTTATAACTCGAAATAATATTTTAAAATACAAGTGAAATAACATTCTGTTGCATAGAAATTATAGCGACTAACGTTTCTATATTTGCATGTCACTTACAATTACTAAAAATGTGACCCTTACTAAGTATGTTGAAATTAACACCTGTATGCACCATGTTGTGCGAAATATTCTATTCTATTAAGGTCTAATTCGGCCAATTAAATCACGTCTTCCATCGTTCATTCTCTAAAATACCGAAAGACCATTTATTGTCTGTACTCAAGACAGATTGATATTCATTTTCACATTGCTTATGTTGGCCATGTGGACGGAAAAGACCACCCGGCTGGCAGGCGCAGTTAAGATACTCACGGTTCTTCTAACACCGAGGATCGTCAATCAAGCTATCAACATTTCAGCAATGAAGATAACGATAAAGAGGATATACATTATCTATTTTTTTCTTTTTTTCCGACGAACTACACAGGTCAGAGAAGCTCGCCTTGACTGCTTCACCGGGTTAAGAGGTGGCATAGTTTTTAGGTCGCTTAGCCTGAATCTCTATCGCTAGTCACTCGACACAAGGGCCCCCCGGTGAGGGGGGTAACCTCGGCTTGGACGATTACTATTCCGAGGGCGCCCGAGAGGGTCGTCGAATCATCTCAACGTAAAAATAAAATGAAAACATTTTTATTTAAGTTCCCCTTCAAATCTTTACAAATATCTATTTGTCATATTTAAATAACCGCTTTTTACTACATACATATGTATATATGGTACTTATACTAAAAATAACTTTTTTAACAATTTTGTCCGTCTGTCCGCTTATCCCGGCTAATCTCTGGAACGGCTGGGACGATTTTCACATTTTCACTGGCAGATAGCTAATTTAATAAGGAGTAATTTAGGCTTCTTTTATTTTCGAAAGATGTAAATAAATAGTTTTTAATTGCGAGTAACACCGCGAGGTGAAGCTAGTTAAACATAATAAATATCTAACAAGCATACTACTCGGAGTATTATGTGGCTTACCACGCGTATTCTTGTCCGGACTCGGCTTACTTGGATCGGGTTGCTGTTGCAAAACAGCTCTTTTCAATTCATCTGATGGTTGCCTAGCGGGTGGAACATCTTTGGGAATCTTTTTATATGCGTCGGGAGGTTCTGCCTTTCGGTAATTGCATGGAGCAGACTTGTTTCTGGTTTTCGTGGGTGTTTTAATTGCCTGTCTTCGGTGACTATCACTCGAGGAGCTATCTGGTTTTGCCTTCGACGTTTGGCTGTCACTTAAACACTTGACCAAATCTGCGACTTTGCCATCAATACGTTGTTTTTTTGTCTTCGATTCTTTCGCTATATTCTTATCAGTCGATTCCTCCGGGATTTGCAGGGTTTGATGCGAGTCACAATGTTCGGGTCTCGGTGCGGGCGCCGGTGGGCGTGATTTTGGTTTAGACGCAATCGTAGGCCGTTTCTCATTTGTTTTGTGTGTGTGTTTGTGCTTCACTTTTGGCGGCGACCTATCTTCCGGCAGTGGTTCTGGTGCTGGTGAGCAACCACATTCTCTGTAATCATGTAATAAGTGGTTATAAATGAATTACCTTTAATATAACTAAGACATATTTGAAAGGCAAGCTCGAGATTGTTCTTTCAACAAGCTTTAGTTAAAACAATCAGACAAACCTGGGATAGGTTTTGGGATGCGCTTTGTTGTGTAAATTTTATTTGTAAAATGTATTAAATAAATAAATTAAAAAGAAATGGCTTTTGGATAAATTTCAATTTGTATTGTCTCTATGTGTCTGTTAGCCAGGTTTAGAAGTAGCAGTGTAATGCATTGAACATTTTAAAATCATCATAGTTAGCGAAATGACTAGGTTACCGAGCTGACGGTCGGGCGTCAGTGTTTTTATTAACTTAATGGATTGTTGACGTAAAATGACAGGATAAAAAGTGAATAATTTTAGCGATCTAAGATAGTAATAATGAAAAGTCGAAACGTACTGTGTACTTTCTTTCGGTTTCACCGCTATAATCCTTGTTTCTGAAAAGGTGCACCATTCATGAAGATTATAATGAAATACAACATAATTCTATAGCAAAAGAATAGAAGAGAACTTTAAAACAACGTCAATATTTACATTATAGTGGTAGTAAGTACAGAAATATCGAATATAATTTTTAGTTCATTAGTTTTATAAAAACACTAATTTCTGTTTTCTTTTGCAATCATTAAAACTCGAAGCGTCAATAGCCTAATAGTTCAGGGTAGGGTCTGCGAATCGTAAGATCGTAGGTTCGAATCCACCATTCGACTATTGACATGAACCATCTTCTATCACAAGCTTAAGCTTAGTTGGAACGGTTAACAAGAATGTAAGTAATATTTCTGAAAAAAGAAATGTTGTTAGTTTTGTTTTTTAAAAAAGAAATAAAAAAGGTTGTATCATTTTATGTGCTTTTCTGAATCAAGTACTTATAACACGCAGGCAGCTCTCGAATAAACCCGACCGCCTGTCACAATGTTATTTTTTACTCATTGGAGCTTAAGGCGATTTTGATTTGATTGATTTTGACTTTTGGTCAGCCGTAAACACTGTACTGTCATGGAATTGTTTAAACATTATGACGTCACACAAATAACGTCACTTCACGTTTTTCGTAAAATTTTATCAACTTTTGATTGATTTTAAATTAAAAATTCTTAACTAAACCTATTAGACTATTAATATAACTAATGATAAAGTTTAAAAATACATCAAGTAATAATTTTTCGTTCAAAATCTCAATTGTAGAAGTTAAAATTCTTTCTAACTTTGTGTTAGATGAAACGAATAAAAGATACAATGACATTATAGTCGAATTCTTAAAATCGTTTTTTTTAAACGATAAAATACTTTGGTATTTCATTTTTTTTATATGAGATACAAAAGTCCAAGTTAAAGCTATGGAGGGACAATTTGTAAGTTAATATCTTGTGGGGAATCACTGATTACTTCAACTTCACCGTATGAGATTTCGAGTAACGAAGGTTTCCTTCAATCCTTGCGTGTTACCGCTATTTTATGGGCAGGCCCCACCCTTAGATGTTAGGAGCGTTGCTGGAGTTTCTTCGGCCACTTCTTCTCCCAGCGCCAACGCTTCCCGAAGTGGCACTCAAAGTAAGTTTAGCATTTGAATGTCTCTTAGATTATCCGTGAAATAGCAACCGATCGAGTCGTGGTTCGGCCCTCTAGGGCGCCCTCGGATCGGAATGCTTACGCGTAACATAGTAACCGTCCAAGCCGAGGTTACCCCTCACCGGGGGGACCCTTGTGCCGAGTTACTAGCAATAGAGATTAAGGCTAAGCGACCTAAGAGCTGTGCCACTTCTCAATCCAGTGAAGCAGTCAATGCCAGCCTCTCTGGCCAATCTGTGTAGTTCGTCAATAAAAAAATGAAGGTTTCCGATGTATCGAGGATCAAGTTAAAGAAGCTCTACTATACTAACTGCATTTTTCTTGTGTGGGAAAGTTATCAATCTCGTCAACTTTTCTCGATGTACGAGGGATGGTCTTTTCCTTGGGAGAGTCTCTAAAATAACACACAAGTTAATTATGACGATATTGATCATTGAAAAAATATTGAGATTTTTTTTATTTATTTTATTTTTTAGTTTGAGTTATGTCGTCCCAATAGCACGACTGATTGCAGGCAAAAAATAAAGTTAAAGTTACAACTTATATAAATGTATGTCTCACTGTAGGGATTGGTCCTCAGAGAGTATAAAGGTCAAGACCACACAGAGTGCGGGCCGTGGCGTTGGCGTGAAATTAACAGTTGTAATGTACTAGTTAATATCGCGCATCACACACAGAGCTACAGAGACAAAAACTACGCTACGCTTCACCGCACTCAATCTGTATTCTATGTGTGATGCTCTATATTAAATAGTACATTACAAGTCGTCGTAGCGTCAATAGCCTAATGGTTTAGGTACGGACTGCGAATCGTAAGGTCGTGGGTTCGAATCCACCATTCGACTATTGCCGTGAACCATGTCCTAGCACAAGCTTAAGCTTAGTTGGAATGGTTAACAAGATTGTTAGTAATATTTCTGAAAAAAAAAAAAAAAAAAGAAATATTGCTAGCTTTCTTTTAAAAAAAAAAAAAAAAAAAAAAAAAAAAAAGTGCCGAATGGCAGACTTCATATTATGTCTTAGAAAATTTCCTAAGACATGTAGGGTTCCTCACGATATTTTCCTTCACCGCGGCAATAAATCAGCATTTCAAATCGCAACAAGCTAATTCTTCGATTTATTACAGTCGTATTAACAATCATTGCATCATTATCAGATACGTCAAATTTTAACGCAGGATTGGAGTGCGCGTGCCATCGGCAAAACATAGTGACACCATTAAACTAAAAGACTACTAAAATTAGCAAATACCGACCACTATGATGCTAATGGACATTCATTTTGAACACAATTAGTTTCATTGGGGGCTTGGACTTCATTTACACTTAACATCAGGTGGGATCGTCGTCAAGCCTTGCTTAGAAATAAAAGAACCGATTAGTTAGAATTCTATATAGTGTGTAAACTACAAAACGCACTAATGCCGTTATAGTACTGCAAATAAACAATATTGTTACGCAAAACTATTTATGAATTATATCACATATCTTTTGTATTGACTTACATTTGTTTAACTTTTGAATTGACAGTTACACGTTTGTCAGTTTCTGAAAAATAAATTTTCAAATAAAATTATTAGTTACAATAAGCAGCGGTTAAGCGCTTCGACTTATTCTCATCGTCGTGGGTTGGAATCGCAATCGACTTGTACAATAAATTTTCGTTTATTAAGTATAAGATTACTTGCTAATATGTTGTGCCCGGTGTATGCCGTTGGACCAACAAACTGTCAGATTTGTAGATCTAATATACTTGCTGACAAACGGACAGCTAACAGCGGGCTCTGTCTAGCCTGCTAGAGACGTGAGACCTTTTTTTAATAATATAAATAACAATATATCACCTTTATCCGTTTTGTACTTTTTGCAGTAAGTGTTGACAAAAAGGAACGAAATGTATTTTTTTTAAAAGAATGCCAAGAATATTTTTTTGTCAATATTACTAACATACTTGTTAACCATTCCAACTAAGTTTAAGTATGTACTAGATACTTCACGTCTATAATCGAACAGTGAACTCAAACCTATGATATTATGTTTCAAAGACTGTACCCTATCGAAGATGAAATAATCACCAGTCCACTGTTGGACATAGGCCTCTCTAAAATTATACCACTGTGACCTCGGCCACTCTCATCCAGCTCCGGCCAGCTGTCTTTCGATCGCCACCCCACCTAGTCTGATGTCGCCCTTTTTTTTGACGGAGGAAATATTCAACAGGATTCCTACCATCTGCTGGGAAGGCTAGCGTTATGTGCTGTTACTCATTAAAATCCCTTCGGGGCTTGGCGTGAGGCTTCGGGATCTCCAGTGGAACGCACCGGAGTCCCACTGTGCAGTTATGCATGGTTACTCCTTCCCCCAGCACCCTCGCAGTGCTAAGGCGACCCCCGACCACCCGTGTCGCTTTAATCACGGGTCCACTGTAGCGGTCGCCCATGAACCCGAGGCGTGACGGCAGGATTATTCCGGATTAAGGGAGGGGCCTTCACAAGAGAGGGGCTCTCATAATAGCAGCTTCGAAGCTTTTTTAATTTATATATGTCTGTTAAATGTTGAAAACTCTATTACTTGGTTTTAAAATAAATAGTTCTTAATTAGTAATTTTATTTCGAAAATAATTTGTGGTTAAGGGGGAGCATCCATTCGTCTTTTATGCCCCGGGGCCTCCAGACCTTTGAATCCCGGCCCTGCGTGATCGCGTCTTACTGCGTGTTTGCCTTTCTGCATCCTCCAATTTTCAATTGCTTAAGTTTTTAGTTAAGTATTGTAACATACACTTACGTCTCGGTAGTTTCTCCGGCACTGACTGTGGGTCATTGAGACATTTCTCATTTACTTTCACCTTCTCACTCTCACACGGCGAGGGGAAACACATCCCATGCTCGCAAGTATTTTTCGTTGACGAATAAGGACCACAGCCTCTCAGCGTGTCTTGATCACATCTACTGTGCTCTTTGCAAGGCCGCCTTTAATAAATAAATGAAAATGTTTAGTGAATTCTGTACAAAAAAACGAGTGTCCTTTAGACCGCACGACCGAAGAAAAACATCTTTAGCTCCATCGATATCGACGCTGGAAAAAAAAGGTAGTAACCCACAAAAATGAAATTGTTCACTAGAGCCGAAAAACATTTCAACTTTAAAAAAAAATTATAACTTTCGTGTTTGTTGGACCTAGAGCTGTCGTTTTTGGACACAATATTTATTATTTTTTTCTGAATAAGTATAGTACCACTGCATTATCCTAGAGTTTTCTTGTTGTTTACATCATTTTACAAAAAATAAATGAAAAATGTTAATTTACAAAATCCTATATTCTCTATCTTTCATCTAATTGTTACAAGTCATATATCTTCGAATCTTTTTTTTCTGATTCCAACGACGTAAAAAAGTAAAAATGGCCATACATGTCACATAATACGTTTTTGCTTTCCAGCGTCGATATGTATAATATACACGCGATTGTTCAAGAGAGAAAGAAAATGTACGCGCGCACTGCTCTCTCTTCCTACTACAGTCTGTTATAGACAATAGGCCTGCACTGTGTCTTAGATATACGAAACGTAACCACGAGAGACAGAAAGGTGTCGTAAATCTCTCTCTTTTGCCTCTACAGTTATAAACGAAACGTAACTCCCTATCTTCTCTAACTCATATCACCTTCTCAATTTCCCTTGGCCTCGCCCGATCACAGTTTTCATAAGGCATTCACTCGCTCACACAACTATAACCCCTTTTTTTTGTTAACTGGGAGGAAATCTTCAAAAAGATATGTGGGGTTTTTACCCACTAAACCTCCCCGGTGGCCCTTTCCTCGGTGAATGATCTCCAGTGGAACGCACCGGAGCCCCACTGAACTGTGCTCAAGGAGAGCACGTCCCAGGGTGGGAGGTTATTCCCTCCCCCCCTGTGCCCTCGCAGTGCAAGGCTTCACGGGCCAGCCGATGTCGCCTTCTTCCCGGGTCCACAGCGGACGACAAAGACCGAACTCCAGCCTACTTAAGGAGTTTTACTTGGGTTTTCGAGGACTGTGTTTCCACTTAATATCTGGGATGGTGGTCAAACATAAAAAAAGAATATCAGAATAGTGTTATTATGCTAATGTTAAAGTAAACAATAATATATCCACTTACGCTTCGTTCGAACATTTCATTTTGTTGGTGTTGCTAATTTTTTCGATTCCTAAAAACATTACATAACATTGGTTGTAATTTCGTGCATTTATTGTTAATAAGCAATTATTTTTTAATCGATCCGTGGTGGCTC
Source organism: Meandrusa payeni (assembly GCA_029286785.1). Classification (NCBI taxonomy): domain Eukaryota; kingdom Metazoa; phylum Arthropoda; class Insecta; order Lepidoptera; family Papilionidae; genus Meandrusa; species Meandrusa payeni. Next base: position 2,458,810 of record JAGSMX010000023.1, read on the forward strand.
AGTCTTGTGGAGCACGTCGAATTTGTATGTTGAAATTTAAAGTGTTACTACGCGCTCGGCGGTGAAGGAAAACATGGCGAGGAAACCTACATGAGTTAGAAAATTATCTAAGACATGTGAATTCAGTAGAACCGCGTGGCAGACTATACCCTTATACTCTCTTTACAGATAAAGCTAACAATGGGACTTAAATATATAGGCTATAACTTTATCGTTAATTTAGCAAATATTGATTTACCGAAGAACTGTGGGTACCTCAGTGTCCTGGGCATTTGCCTCAAATTAGTAGTAACTGACACGCCAATTGTGTAATAATTGAGGTATTTGGTAATGATAGGATAACTGTAATACATCGATTTCATAATGAAATTTCACTGGAAAATAATAGAGTCTGGGCCCACTCTAGGCTCAAGGCCCTGGTGAATAAGCAGAAATAAATATAATATTTTATTGATTTACTTTTAGAACTGTAGATCTATCACTACGGCGACACGGTCCAGACGATGTCGCATCTTCCCGGGTCCACATTGTCGCCCAGTGAACCCGAGGCTCCTTTTAGTCGCCTTCTGCGATAGGCAGGGAATACCGTAGTCTTATTCTACGAGCCCAGAACTACAGGGCTGGAGTGAACCATCTCGTAGCACAAGCCTAATCTAACTTAATCTCTATCTATAATAAAATTTCTTATTTAATATCTTATTAAATTTAAGATTTCTTATATAAAAGCAGTTACCGCAAGAGAGCTTTTCGGGGAAAATTTGGGATCTATCCGTTCCTCTGCGCCATCGACGCTTCAAGGGGTTTGTGTACTTATATGGTATATGGAAAGAATTCTTCCTGATGCTGCTGCGTGAACAGTTTCTTTTCAATTCATCAATCGAACAGCAGGCGTCCACGTCCGGCACGTGGAGTGTTTGTTGCGAGTCATTATATCTAAAGTTAGAAATATGTTTACGAGTAAAAACAAAAAAATACTTATCGACGAATTAAACGCTATTAGACATAGATTAAAAGAAATAAATAGAAGATGATGATGAACTATGGACAATTTTTAGCGATGCCCAGAACTAGCCAACGTTGTGCGCGCGCAATTGTACCTTTAAATGGCATTGCAACAGAGCCTACATAATAAATAAATAATACGTGTATATTATATATGTAATTTATAGATTTACGTACGTGATATATAATAAATGTAAATATTTTAATAAAAAAAACAAAGAATTTGAAACATATGTTTAGTTTTGATAGACGCTGTATTTTCAATTCCTAAACATCATAGTTATATCAAAATGTTCTGGCGATGTACTCTTTTTCAACTGAGTACCTGTACCTGTTGTCGTTATAGATTACTAACCTAATCTTAGATTGTCTTAAACCTTTTTTTTTTTTTGTTTACGGGGAAGAAATCTTCAGAAGATACCCCGCCTTCTGGGGAAGGCGGCGGTTATGTGGGGTTCTTACCCACTAAAACCTCCCCGGTGGCCCTTTCCTCGGTGCCTGACGAGGGGCTCCGGGATCTCCAGTGGAACGCACCGGAGCCCCTCTGCACTGTGCTCAAGGTGAGCACGTCCCGGGGTGGGAAGTTACTCCCTCCCCTGTGCCCTCGCAGCGCAAGGCGACACGGGCCAGCCGATGTCGCCTTCTTCCTGGTCCACTTTGGTGGACGACTCAGGCCCCCACCCTTGTCGCCCAATGAATCCGAGGCCCCTTTTAGTCGCCTTATACGACAGGCAGGGGATACCGTAGTCTTATTCCTGAGAGCCCAGAACTACAGGGCTGAGATTGTCTTAAACCTACCACATCTGACACAAACCTGAATAAAATATGCGTAAATATAAGAAATTGTTGAATTACTCACGCGGCTTTCCATCTAGGGTTGGTCGACACGCGTTTGTTGACCACTGTGAAATATTTATATAATTACATAGATGTAACATGATTGAGAATAAATATATTGTCAACTATATTTTTGAGTGAAAACAAAAATCGACCTCAAATTATATTAAACGAGAGGTTCTCGATTAGTCTTAGGTTTATTTATGTTTGTTAACTCGTAACTTTCGACTGGGTGAACCGATTTTGATGATTGTTTTTTTATTTGAAAGCTGGTACTTCCAGTGTGGTCCGACTGTGACAATGGTATCCATGAGAAAACCGTAAAAGTCTTAAATTTGCATCAAGTATGTGCGCTACAAATGGACGAATAACTCAATATCACGCCAACTGATTTGTATGATTCATTTTTATTGGAAACGATACACTTTAAGGTTAGGTTTTGAATAATTTTATTTTTTAATATTCTTAGGATAATTCTCTTGATTTGATTTGAATTACCTTGGTGCAAAATGTACAGCAAAAGCTGTGTCTGGTTTCTCTCGTTAGGGCTACAAGGACGTGATATATTTTTTTATATTTTGAAAGAAAAATTGGTATCATTGTCTTACTGCGTTTCTCTTTCACAGGCGTGTATTCAGTAGACATTTTCGTATCTCTTTCTTTCTGTGCTGCTTCCATGTCTGGTAGAGCGATAATTCTGTATTTAATAAAATCACATTAGTCTATTTAATCCGTTAGTTCCCAAATGGACACTCAAGTTGTCGTTACAAAAAACGGTGTCTACGAAAATTTATCTGCTTTCTTTAGTGAAGAACTAAATGTTGGCTGGAATTCACCTATCAATGTAGGCCAGACATAAATACAACGAGCTTTAGGAACATGGTAGAAGTGTAGTACACAACTAAATTTTGAAAAGAAAAAAAGTCTGGGATCATATATTTAATCATTATCGATATATTGCACATACGAGAACAATTTTTGACTGTATTCAAAAAAGGATTCTCAATTCGTCTGTTAATGTTTATGCACATATAAAGCCATCTCTAATGAATCGATTACATAGTACTATTATAAACAAAATTTTAAAGTTTTTCATATCAATTCTTTTTGTTTTTCCATATTCGTGGTCGTTGTCGTCTTAGAATACATACCTATCATAAAGCGTCAATAGTTCAATAGTAAGGTCGTAGGTTCTAAACCACCATATCCTAGCACAAGCTTAAGCTTAGTTGGAATGGTTAACAAGAATTTAGTAATATTTGTGAAAAAAAAAAGAAATATTGATAGCGTTCTTTTTTTAAAAAAAAAACCATCCAAGCGACAATTCTTTTATACGATTTTAAGAGTGACCTATTATATTCGGAACCCAAGGCGTTCTATGCCTACAAAATGATTTCAAATATTTAAAAAAAAATATCACAATTTTGGTTCATAGGTGCTAGCGATATGAGTGTACACTGCATTCAAATAAATACAGACGAATTGAATTTTTTTTTAATGTCGGCTAAAAATTTAAATTATAAAACTTACGGAATCGGTATATCGAGCGATGGTGTGGAGTTAACTGAAAAATAAATTGTTTTGTTGAACGAATTCTTTGGAATGTCCCTGATTAATACATTATTTTATTTATTTATTATTTTTTTTATTTATTTATTTGATTCTACGATTTGAATGGACTTGTATGGAGCGTTAATAAATAGATAGATGTAGTCTTTATAGCTTACATTTCACAAATTTAATAAAGCACAATCAATTTCAGTAATAACTTAAAACTAAACCTAAAAATGGGCAAGGTCCGCTTTATCGCTATAAGCGATATCTTACTGGCAACCCTGTATGACAGGAGAGTCAGAATAGATGATTAAATAGCAGAGTAATAAGAAAAATAAATTAGAGAAAGAATTGTTTATAATAAATATATAATTACTGGACTCTATTTATATTAGAAATGAAAATATGATATGTACAAAAATTTACATTATACATAAATATATTTATATACATTTTAAAATAAGGAAAATAGTCTATATAGCGGGCGATTATTCAGAAAATGGTTAGGCAGCTTAGATTTAAAAATAGCAAGTGAATTTTCCCCTTGAACTTAGACCATTCCACAGGTGCGAAGCTTTCAAAGCGAAAGAATCCCTAGAGTTACTGGTAAAGTGCTCTTGGAGAACATGTCCCGGGAGGAGGGTAATCCCTCCCCCTCTGTGCCCTCGCAGCCAATGTCGCCTTCTTCTCGAGTCCGCTTGGAAGACCACAAAGTTACCCCTTAGTTAACTTTTGGCCTCTTTTAGTCGCCTTCTACGAAAGGGGATATCGCCTTATTCTACAAACCAACTGCAAGGCTGACTAGACAATTCCACAACAACCCCTAAAGTTACTGGTAAATTTACTTTAAATTCATATCAAAAATTAAATTAAAATGATATAATTTACAATTTGTCAGGTACAAATAGTTGAGCGATATACCTATAAATACGTTAAATATTGTGAATGGATTTTGAGCTTTCGCGGTACATAATGAGAGAAAGATAGAGATTATCAATATGGCATCTAGATTGAATAGCGTTAACACACAATACTTACATTGATCATATTTATCTGTTAGCAAGCCAGGAATATCGAGTCTTTCAATTTGATCGACCCTGAAAGTTTCCAAGTCATAATTTAGTTGTTGTTTTCTAAAATAATTTAATATTCGAAGAGAGTTCATTAAACATATTGTGCATAGAGAAATTAGAAGGTGAAAGAGTAAGAGTTAAAAGTTATAACTTAGCTTTGAAGCTTCGATAACGTAATAGGGTACGGTCTGCGAATCGTAAGGTTAAAGTTTCGAATCCACCATTCGACTATTAACGTCAAGCGTCTCTTCGGAATGTTAACAAACAGAAAGATACACTTTTCTTGAAGCAACCGAAGTCGTATCGGTTAATTATGGCGACAGTTGATTCCGTAATTAATATTTTGACAAACTTAACTTAGAACTTAACTTACAACTTAAGTATAGATTAAAATTAAGCAACATTGCTATTACTATAAAGAAGTACATTTACACACATTTAAAATAATCATAACAGTTTTTATTAAACTTTCACAAAGGAGGAATTGAAAATTATGTTAAAATTACACAATATGTACGGCCCATCGGCCTTCTACGCGCTATGTGACCTGCTCATTGCCACTACAACCTGGTAATCCGGCGGGCTATGACGGTTACGTTCAGTCGATACCCCGAGTATAGCCCTCTCCATAGCTCATTGTGAGACTTCGAGCTTACTTATGAGGGCGTAGGAGGTCCAGCAAGGTGATCTGACGACCTCATAAAGGCAGGTCGCAGCTGCATGCGAGACGCTTATATCAAGTTCAAGCGTCAATTTAGGGTACGGCTTGCGAATCGTAGGGTCGTGAGTTCGAATCCACCATTCGACTATGAACCATGTCCTAGCACAAGCTGAAGCTTAGTTGGAATGGTTAACAAGATTGTTAGTAATATTTCTGAAAAAAAAAATACTGGTAGCTATCTTTTTTTTTAAAAAAAAAAGAAGTTCTTTGAGTAATCGTTGAGGGAGGCCAATGTCCAGCAGTGGATGTTTTGTGGCTGAAGTTATAATGATGATGATGAATTTACTTACAGGGTAGACGCTTCCACACTGGATTTGTGTTTAACTGGTTCTGTGAATAGAAATAACAGTAGTTCCTCTCACACAGGATTTTTTGTTACTAATTGCTGTGCTCTTATTATCTGAGTTTAATTTTTTTACCGACTTTAAAATAAGGAGGTTGACTAGTGGGTAAGCGGCTTGACTTATGATCTGATTGTCACACCTTACGCCTGTGCTCAAGACTAAGCTAGCTTTTCGGTTTTCTACAGATTGCATTTTGGAGAGTGTGCTCAGGAACTACATGATCTAAGTCCCCCATCCCCTTTCCACCATCGGACTTCTAGATAGGATTCTCATCTCATCATTCTCATCGGACTTCTAGATAGGATTTCATCCTTTTGTTGTAAACATCCCTCAAACCCGAACGAAGCGATTTGCTTCGTCTTTCATTCTTCGTACAGCAAAGGACTGGAATAGTTTGCCCGCGTCTGTCTTTCCTTCCGATTACAATGTGGGTAATTTTAAGAGTAGAGTGAATAGGCAATTACTAAGCTAGTGCGCCTTACCATCCAAGACTGCATTTCCACTTAAAATCAGGTGGGATCGTAGTCAAGCACTTGCTTAGAAATAGTAATAAAAAAGTTCGAATCCCAGACGGCATGTAACTATAAATTGAAAAATTGCCATTTTTACAGTTTTGTAAGTCAAAGAAATGCATTTGTATCCGGTACCTAGCGATGGGCTCACCACCTGTCACATTTAGTACCTAGTAAGCTTGGTGAAAAGTGGATACCATATGTTCTCTGTCTACTCACTTAGGATACAAGAACATGTGAACTTTTTTACCTTCTTAACTCTCGTACCGCTGACATTTATGAGTCGATGTCGAAAATGTTTGGTTAAAAGATATGGTTATAATTACATTCCAAATGATTTTTTTTGGCATAGGGTCTTGCGTTCCAAAGATATAATACGCAATTCATAAATAAAGTATGGGAAAATGCTAAAAAGGTTTATGATAATTTAAGACTATGATAAGCCCGAATATGGAAGAAGGAAAAGAATAGAGAATAAAAGAGAATTGATGCGTAATGGTCTAACATTTAACCATTATGCTATTACGTCTTATAATATAAAGTGGTGGTAATAAAAAACTTACTTGTGTCATAAATAAATTGTTTTTCAATGTCGCCTGAAGATGATTCTGGTACTATCTGGTCCTTTCTATTAAAAAAATGAAAAAGAAAAAACTTTAAAGGGAGGAAGAAAAAAATTTTTTTGGAACATAATTTTTTTGGTTGTTCACTGTGACTTGGATTGGTCTGATTCCACTAATCGTATTGTTTCGCCGAAGTCGTATTTAAGAGACCATGGTTTTTATAATATAAATAATATAATCGGCGGCAAAAAACTCGAAGCAACGCTAGTTGATGCGCAAGAGTCGGAAAGGTATCACAGGGGAGTGGAGGGGGCGCGGACGGGAATGCTCGAGCGATTATTGGCTCTCCCTGGTGTACAGTCGTTTTCAAATTTTATATTAAATGACTGTTCTTTTCTGGTAATTTTGAGTATTTTTATTGACTGTTGTGTTGTATTGCATTTTTATCTAATTTATTTGTGATGTTAAATAGTAATTGCTTCCATGTTTCGCTCAGCGCTAGAGTTATTTGCCGACAACTATACCAGGTAACTCTTAAAGAATTTTAGATATTTTATGACACGATTGATTACTTTAACAGTCCTGGGAGACTGTTTAAGTAATCAACGACAACAAGCACGAATGTGGAACTTCGTAATATAACTATTTTTTTTAAAGAAAGCTAGCAATATTTCTTTTATTTTTTCAGAAATATTAGTAACAATCTTGTTAACCATTCCAACTAAGCTTAAGCTTGTTTGGTGGATTCGAACCCACGACCTTACGATTCGCTGGCCGTACCCTAAACCATTAGGCTACTGACGCTTCAATATTAATTTCTACCTAGGAAATAAAAAAGCGTCCGTGCGTGGTGCCGTTTAATACGTCACTAATGGTACTGCTACGTTTACTTTTAGCGGGTATTTGATTTGAAGTAGGGTTTTTAATCTTAAATATACTTGTAAAATAAGATGTTGAAGTATAAGTGAACTTACCGGCTAAGTTCCTTGAATATGTTGAATGTACTGCTGATTGAAGTGACTGTAAAACAAGAAGTCTTCATCAAGAATAGAAAAAAAGACTCTTAAGAATCTTATTTAGAAGATAAAACCTCGTGTCTTTTATCACGAAATAGAAAAAACAGCTACTTTTAACACATTATTTTGAAACTGAAATTGAAAAAACAGTTATTCGGCACAAGAACACAGAAACAACAGGTAAAACAAGACAAAAAACAACATAAACAAAAGTAAAAATAACAACATAAAAAAAAGAACAAAAAAGAAATTGTGCCGAAAAGGGGTTGGCTCAGCATGTGCTGTGCTCACACATGTAGCACAGCGCTGGTTTTCAGCCAAAAAACCTGTGAAGACGGACGGACAGACGATAAGGCGGACACCATTCGGTTGCGTATTATTATAGTGTACAAATATACAATACATAAACTTTCATAAATATTATAATAATTGTATATATTAAAAAAAGCAGCTATAGATACGTATATATATAAATATATAGTTATAATCATATATATATATAAACAAATTACATAATAAATAACATAAATATAGTGTTATATAAACGATTTGTCGTATTTGATGTTGGCGTGGTTACGTTGAGACTCGGTTAAGAAACTTTTTAATTTTTTTTTTAAAATAACTAATGTTTTAGACGTCCTAATAAGCGGGGGGATGTTATTCCAACATTTTGACGCCGCATATCGAAAACTACCACTATTTATAATAAGTTTAAATATATTTTATTAAATATTTATTTTATATTATTTAAATTGCAGGATTATTGTTAAGTAGTATCATTAAGTATGTATTTGTAAACAAAATATTTATTTATTAATATTGTATTAATACTTTTGCGATCGAAGCCATTTGATACTAGTATATGACAATGAAAGTCAATCGATATTGTCACTTTTATTTTAAAATATAATTAGAATCGACATAGGTAGAAATAAAAAACTATAAATGTCATTTCTCTTACTCTAGAAGCAACATTTTTTTTTTAATTATTTAAGCCTAGTAAAATAACCATATATATTATAAAACACAAAATCATTAAGTTTTCGGAAGGACATCGCTGCCTAATTTGCCAGTTATGGTAATTTGAAACCACTATGGCTTTCTGACGGGTACCAGTCCACACTCCAATACTCCAAAGTGGTCTCATAGACCCACGACAGCTTGTGTGCGATCTACGAGTACTTCGCATATGACCGCACGATACTCAGCGATGCAGGTAAAAAAGATGAACGTTTATTAAACATTTTTATGTCTACATCTTTGCGTCTACGCCGCCGCCTACGTCTTTGCCTACGCTTTTGCAAATGTCTATGTCTACGATGTTCACGGCACTAGGTTCGTCTAGAATACTAATAAGTTTCTATTAATAAAATCTCTTACCACAATCTTGATGATCCGGTAAGTCAATAGCACTTAAGTTCACTGTACGTTTTTGCGGTTCGTATTCGGCGTAAAACGGTTTCTTCGAGCGCGTTCTGTTAAACAGTTCATAGTGAAAAATTAACAAATAAAAATTGTTTACGAGTAAAAATGAAAATCTCGTGTCATATCAAACCAAACGGGACAGTTCATAGTTATATTACAAAGTTCAAATTGAAGCCAAATCCTTTCAAACAAAAAAAAAATTCAATAACGGTCCAGATCGGACGGCGTTGTCAGTGCATATATTTAGCTAGATGAATGTTATTTAGCTATTTCTATGTCTTGATATTCTTCCCATATAAGCTACCGGCCAAATTGTGGTTCGGCATAATGGCAGTTAAATTATAATTGGTCATTGGCATATAGCAGACTGTGTTTGGCCCATGGTGTTGTGTACGGTAGCAAAGCCTGGACTCTGAAGGATTAGCCTTTAGACGAGAAGTTTCTCCAAGTCTTTGAGATGTGGTGTTATCGTAGAATTCTAGCAATGCTATGCATTAGCTGAACCCAGAAGATATTCAACGTGCGGGTACTCCACTGTGTCGGAAAGAACCGCGAATTGTTACAGCCGTCAAACGAAGCCTCGCCTACCTAGATCATGTCTTGCTACACGAAAAATATCAGCTTTTCCGAATAATTATGAGCAAAATAGTAGGGAAGAACTGCGCTTGACGTAGGAAAAATCGTAGTCACGAAATTTTAGACAAAAAACCTCTGGTTTTCGTAACCACTTGGCATAAGAGAGAGAAGTTCGCCGAGCTGACGGCCAACTCTAGCATTTGAAGAAGGAGATATAGCAGACTCGGTATCAGGTAGCAGGGAGAAAGAGTTTGGAAAAGGAGACGATTTGAATCACCATTTATCATTTACTAGCGTACCTTTTTTTTTTTTTTGTTAACGAGGAGGAAATCTTCAGAAAGATACCCCGCCTTCTGGGGGGAAGGCGGACGCACCGGAGCCCCTCTGCACTGTGCTCATAGAGAGCACTTCCCGGGGGAGGTTACTCCCTCCCCCCCTGTGCCCTCGCAGTGCAAGGCGACACGGGCCAGCCGATGTCGCCTTCTTCCCGGGTCCACCTTGGCGGACGACAAAGGCCCCCACCCTTGTCGCCCAATGAACCCGAGGCCCCTTTTAGTCGCCTTCTACGACAGGCAGGGGATACCGTAGTCTTATTCTTGAGAGCCCAGAACTACAGGGTTGCGGGCCGGTCTGCCCCGGCCTACTAGTTACTAGCCCCGGTTACTAGCGTATCCAGCATAACTCGCGAGGTTAATCTGAAAATTCCCTGAAAGTTTCATTGAAATTGGTCCAGCCGTTATGTTACATACCCACACACTTTCTCTTTTATATATATAGATTACAAGAGAGTAAAACAATACTCACATATTAATTCCTTTTAGATAATTTTTTTTCTTTACTAAAAATGAAAAATAATTTTAGAATGTTTTTAATATAATTAAATAAAAATAATAGGCTATATATTAAACAGTGATATTCTAATGGCTAAGCGATCCGACTTACATTCTGATTATATCCCAGTCGGCTTGTAATAATGAATTGGTGTATAGCGATAGGCTCGCCTTTCACGTATGGGACTTAATAAGCTTGGCGAAAAGCTGACTAAGAAAGCTTTTTGTCTACCCAACTAAGGACAACAGCACGTGGAATATACTAAAAAAATATTATTATAAATAATATCCAACGTTTCAAGTACTTTGCAGTCATGCAATAATTCCCACAATGTACTGGAAAAACTCAAAACGTCAGGAAATTGTTTATAGTCACGGACGCTCTCCTTGTTTCCTGAAGTATCATATAGCCAATATTAAGAAGTTCTGTTTCTAATATTTCCTTTCTTCTCCCATTTTCGTGCTCGTTGTCCTAAAGTGAGTAATTTCTTTTCTTGTATCATCCATAAATCTAATAATATTTCTCACGCTTTTCGTCACGCATTCACCAGCTTATTTCCCAAATCAAGCGTGCGTAAGGAAGTTTTAATTTAATAATTTCGATGAAGTAAGAAAGGCAGTTAACAATAACATTATAGTACGTACTGCATTGACAATTCTTGCAAATCGAGAGGGCGCTTGTATCCACGTTCAATGTGGCCATTGATGACGTAGATTGTGTTTGATTCATCTGTCCAGTTGGATCGTTGCCGCTTCTAGAACAAATGTCTCCAGTAATACCTCACCTAGAGATAGGTTAGCAAGCGACTATCTAACGACCTGGACCCCAAGTCTTCTAAGTTAATTGTGTACACAAGTAGTAGAAATAATTAACATCAATTTTTGTTATTTTTTTTTTTATATGAAAAGTGGCAAACGAGCATACGGCTCACCTGATCTTAAGTGATCACCGTCGCCCATGAACATCCACAGCACCAGAGGAGCTGCAAGTGCGTTGCCGACCTTTGAGATAGGAATAAGCTCGTTTCTTGAAGGTCCCTAAATCGTAAACGTTCGGAAACACCGCTGGCGACAGTTGATTCCACAAGTTGGCAGTGCGTGGGAGAAAGTTACGCGAAAAACGTACAGTCGTTGAACGCCAACCATCAAGATGGTGGCGGTGGAATTTGGAATTCTGCCGAGATGTGCGGTAATGGAAATCGGTAGCTGGGATGATTCCGAACAATTCCTCAGAACACTCCCCATGGTAAATGCGATACAGGATGCAAAGAGAACCGACATCTCTTCGCAGACTCAGAGGGTCGAGTTGATCGGAAAGACCCTGATCGTCGACTATTCGAGCAGCTCTACGTTGTACACGGTCAAACGGAAGAAGTTGGTATTGGTATTGTTATTCGAAATACCCTTTTTAACGAAAGTTACAACTGCAAAGAGTACAGTGACGTAGATGTAAACGGAAAGGTAAACATAGGTTAATGTGGACGTGCACAAGTGAAAAGAAACAGGTGACAGGTCAGGTAAAATGTAAGAGGTCCGACGAAGTGACTGGCGACAGGTCAGGTGATATGTGACAGGTGGGAGGTGACAGAAATGCCCAGCAAAGCTCTTTTTATGGCAAAGTTTATTTTTTGTGTTTATGTTATATAATTTCAATGTATATGTTACAGGAGTGCTGTCCTGTGGCCAGCAGACAGCTAGTCTGATATATATTTAGGAATAACTTACCCCTTATTTATCGGATTGGGCCCAGTTCTAACTTTTCCTGTAAAAAAGTCTGCTATAAATATTTATGGTATTGCTTCCATACATAATCCCAGTAAAAGCAATATTTAAATATTTTTTATACGTATAGGGATAAACGTGTTTACAATTCACCTGATATTAAGTCAACTTTTTCCTTTTAATGAAATAATAAAAGGAAAAAGTGGACATACAATAAAGCACACATCAACGTGAAAAAAGCGTGGATGAAATATCTGCACGTAGAAAAGTCCGCACATGGAATCTTCATACTGGATTTTAACATCAATGCCAATTCACGTTTCCAACAATTCAAAATGACCGCTGTAAATTGTTGTCAACGCCGGGAATTCAAAAAATAAGATTAAAACGCGATAAAAAATAGTTTTTTCAAAGCGTGGTCTTTTATAGGATTAGAGTTATTGAGTTGAACTCACCACATTGGCAGTTCCGCCACGTGGTCTGCAAGTAACCTCTTAGCTCACTGCTCTTGGTGTCCACTTCGGCGTTGCCTGACGCCTTCGTGTTTCTTGAGCCGAGACCGTACAGAGGTAAGATCAAATCATACTTGCTGACGTCACCGCAATTTGGATGCTGCGGTGATTCATCAGGCCAAGGCTCTCTCCGAATCCTAGAGAAAAATACGTTGTACATATATATTCGCTGATTGTGGGGGCAATTTTTTTATTTGTCTATATTTGCGCAATGGTAATAGTTTATGAACGGAACGGCGCTGTTATTTATGAATCAATGTAATTTTTTTTGTTTGAAACAGTTTGATCCCATATTCATTTTCTAAGGATAGGATTAGGCATACTTCGATCGTACTACGAACGATCTTGTACAGCATTATATAGTATATTTAAATAATAAATAAACCATATAAACATGTATAAAATTGTGGTTCACAGAATCTTTAGATATGATAGATGGATGTTGATAAAGTTTTCACTTTTAGTGGCAGGTCCGTTGACTGCCAATTTTTATTTAACGAACTGTTGCTCAGAGAAGCTGGCTACTACAATTTCTCTGGAAAAAGTGGTGTACTTGTTCTAGAAAGAGACTCAATGTACTGATGGAAGGTAATATTTATTACAGTAAATAACGCTCTATATATATTTTAAAATATATAAAAAGAACACAACACTTACTGTGCTTCTAACATCTTTTTATCTGAAAAAAAAAGAATTTAAATTAACCTTTTAAAGTTTAAGTTAAAGAGTAAACACCAGCTGGAGATTTACTAAGACTACCAAGTATACCCTATACCTGGATAAAACGACAGTATTTAAAAATGAAACCTCTATACATGAGGCGCAGAGACTAACGTACGAGACAGTAGTGATCGTGCGCACGTCAACACAGCACCTACACCTGCACAACAGTGTCCCCCATGCAGTCGTGGAAATATCTCGTCACACTATCAGCTGCACTTACTACGCAGACAGCAGCAATGACGCCATAGCTCGGTTCATCCAAAGGGCTATGAATGCCACCAACGAGAGACTGGAAGACTACAACATCGCGATGGCGTTTCGGTACAGGGATTCGAAGGCGATAGACCACGCCAATCAAGTAAAGGCGTTGGCGACATCTGCGAAGGCGAAGTGTTGAAGTTTTAAGCAAACTCTTTTATAAACGGAGCAAATATAACAAATAAAAATCCAAATAAAAAAGGCAAGGTCGATCAGTCCGCGGAAAAAGCAGTTAAAATATTTAAAAAAAAATGAAACCTAGCTAAATCGATTTATCGTCCCCAAAACTCACTGCATACAAAATGTCATGAAAATCGTTGGGTCTTTTCCGCGATTCAAATGATAGAATTGCTCGTTTAAGGATATCAGACATACTCACCACATTGACAGTTTCGGCATAACGAACGGAGATAGCCTTTTATGTCTTCCGTTCCCACTTGTGGGGGCATGTGTTTGCGACAGGGAACTTGGCTAGGGAAAGAAAAATAGAAACTACATTGAATTAATTTATTAGATTTATTATTATATTGTAATTCTAATAAATAATAATAAAATAAAATAAATAAATACGTAAGGTCGTGGGTGCGAATCCACATTTGACTATTGCCGTGAACCATGTCCTAGCACAAGCTTAAGCTTAGTTGGAATGGTTAGCAAGATTGTTAGTAATATTTCTGAAAAAAAAGAAATATCGCTAGCTTTCTTTTTAAAAAAAAATTAAAAAAGTAACTAAAAAAATGGGCTCACTAATTATTTCTTAAGTTTGAGACACTGAAAATCTATACAAAAAAATAAAATCGGAGTGTCTGTTTGTAATATTAAAATAACCGGTATACGGTAAATATACCAAAATAACAATTTTAACAAGTTTTTTCTGTCTGTTTCTGATTGTGTTGTTGCAATTTTATGTGCTGATTTACCACGCGCTCGGCGGTGATGGGTAACATCGTGAGGAAAGCTACATGTCCTAGAAAAAAATTCTGCGAAATGTGAAGTCTGCCAATCCGCACTAGGTGTGCGTGGCGCACTATGCCCTTATACTCTCTTTACAGAGAAGGCCTGCGCCCAACAGTGGGACTTATATAAAGGCTGTATTCGGACTAATCTCTGGTACGGTTTGCCCGATTTGAGAGGACCTTCACTGGCAGATAGTTTATGTAACAAGAGGTAACTTGGGCTACTTTTATTGTTATAAAAAGTCATTTTAGTTATGATTTACGTAAAATACTATTTTAGTGGACGTTTATATCGTGAAATTAACTGAATTAATAATCAAAAATCAAGTTCATATTTTTTTTTTTCAAATCGAAAATTCATGTACAAACTAGTTTGATAATAGCCGTAGTAGTAGAAACTGTGTCGCAGCTATTAACGCCCATCTCCAAACAGTTAAATACAAATACAAATTTAGTAAAATTACTAATAATGTAATTTAGTTTAATCGTTTTGTGTGTTGAGTGTTTGTGTGTAAAAGGTTAAGGTTGCATATTATTGGCGAGTGCTAAATGGCATGGATGGTATATTTATAATCAATAATAATAGATAAATTATTTATTTCACTGACTTACCATAAATCAGTGCTATCTTTTCTTTTATCTGTAAAACGAAAAAGAAACACATTATAAAACTGCGTACGTGGTGTATTAATTTTTGGTAGAAATTACATATTTTTTTGGAATAAAAATACCCCTTCTTTTTTCTCATATTTAGAAAAAAAATACTAATTATTTTATTTATACAACTTAATAAAATTTAAGCGTCTGTTTGTAATAATAAAATTATCACTTTTTACTGCATACATTACTACAATTTTGTCTGTCTGTCTGTTTCTTTCGGCTTATCTATGGAACGGCCGACGGGACTTTCACTGGCAGTAACTGATGTGATAAGGAGTAAATTAGTCTATTTTAATCATAGAAATATTAAAAACAAAATAGTTTTTAATCGCGGGTAACACCGCAGGGTACAACTAGTACATTCATAAAATATATTAGTAATTTTATTGCTGTATATGATACTAGTAGAAAACTTTGTAACTCGAACATTAAGATCGATAAATATTTATTCTATTTCATATGTAATTCGTATTTTTTTTGTACTTTCTAATCAAGAGAAATGAGACAATTACCATTGCAGCGATTTCAGAAGACACTCAAACGCTACTATTATTATTAAATAAAATGTGCTTGACTACGATCCCACCTGATGTGAAGTGGAAATGCAGTCCTGGATGGTAAGGCGCACTAGCTTAGTAAATGCCTATTCACTCTTCTCTTGAAAATACCCACATTGTAATCGGAGGGATAGTCAGATGCGGGCAAACTATTCCAGTCCTTTCTATCTAAATATAATTACCAATCAACAATGATTTACAAAAAATATACCGAACAAAGGTCCTAATGCTTATAGGTGGTGAAAAATGTATAACAACTCACGGCATTGACAATTGGTACAGTTAGTATCCTTTTTGTTGGGCAGAGACGAGTGAAGCAGTTCAGGGTTGTGGGTATACGAGCAGGGGTCGTTAGGGATGGGCACACAGCGGTGCTTGTCTGATCTCATTTCAGCTTCACCAGATCCTGTATCGCGTGTGCCTTTCGATGCCGTCTTTAAACACATGCTGCAGTCGGAGGTGAAGTCGTTGTCTTTGCATGGCAGCGCTGGCTTCTCGGGAACCCGTTTCTTTATGGGCGGACAGCTACTGAAATATGTGAATAGACCTAGCATAAATCTTCAAATGGCAAAGTCCCGCTCCGGGAGTAAAAATATATACTTGGATTTTCATTGCGTAGTCATTGTAAACTGATTTTTTTTTTAATATTTGTATGGAACATGTGCATTTAAAATATTTTTTTTAATCTTAATAATGTTGAGCTATAGCATAACCACAAACATGTTATGTTTTAAGATAACAATATTCCGAGTTGAATATTTTCTAATTTTTGTAAAAAAAAGGCTTGTCACTTGAACAGAAATAATCAAAATGGCGACTGCCACACTAGAAGTTAACCAATTGTAGATTATGTCAATCTTATTTAGTTGCATTATTTTTTGTGACGTATCTATGCTGATTATAGCCGGAGACACTGAAGGCAACAGTTTCACCGGGTTCGAGGGGTGGCTTACTCTGTTTCTCTGTGACAGGAAAAGAAGCAAACGAGCATACGGTCGATGTTAAGTGATCACCGTCGCCCTGGAATTTGGAATTCTGCCGTGATGTGCAGTAATAAATTGATTCCAAACAATTCCACACCGCATGGTAAATTCGTCGTCAAGTGTAGGAAATAAGGTCGGATTTGCCAAAGTCGAAAAAGCCAAAGGCCAAAGAGTTTACGGCACACTTGATCTTAAGTGATCACCGTACCACATGAGAATCTAAGACACGAATTCGAAGTGTCAATAGCCTAATTCTTTAGGATACAATCTGGGAGTCTTAAGGTCGTAGTTTCAAGTCCACCATTCGACTATTAGCTTGAACCGTCTCCTAGCATATGCATAAGCTCTACAATTAATGGAATGGTTAACAAGAATGTTAATAACGTTTAAAAAAAAGTAACATCGTAGGAACTGCAAATGCGTTGCTGGCCTTTGAGAAAGGAGTAGATTCAATTCTTGAAGGTCCTTAAATACTACAGGTTCCTGGTGATAGTTGATGACGCTACACGTGGTAAAAATAGATTATAGTTCACTCACTCTACAGGCGGTGGTCTCACACGCTCGAACTCGCCACGACACTTATTATGTGGTTTTTGTTTCGGTGAATAACATCGCCGTTTAGCTGTTATCCTAAAAGAATTATGTTTAAAATAAATTATTCGAACCTGTAGTTATAGCTTAGACTTCCCGTAACGGTGTTGTATAATCATTAGCTACAAAATTATTTGCCGAGATAATAATCTACGATCACTGTCCCGATAGCCGTTTCTGCCTGAAGTGACTTTCGCTAGATGGTTGGGTCAAGCATTACATACAGAATGCAGTACTTCTGGACACGGCAGGCATCGTCAGCAGGTTTCTCTCTGTGTCGCCCTAACCACCGGTTGCTTGGGCCCGGCATCGCTACCGACGGCACACACTTTTTTAAGGTTTTTTTTTTTTATATTTTGTATGGTATTTTTGTGTATTTTACTTTTTGTATTATTATTGTAAAATCTAACCTGAGAAAAATATATATAAATATTACAGTATTTATCTCTCCTTTGTGAGAGACTTGTATACCGCACTAGGTTGCCCTGTCAGACACAGATTACCAGGCACTCGGTCGCGCGGTTCACGTAATAGTAATATAATTCTATGTATGTGAAGTTAAAGGCAAATGTGCTAGTAGGAGTTTATGGAATTTAGTTAAGTTTTAAATGAGGTAGTTACTTGTAAATATAATAAAGTTCAAAATGGTGTCGCTATTTTTGTTTACGATTGAGCATTTTAGTATAAAGCGATTATATTCAATAGCTTAATATATACAATGAACATCAAACGTGAAAATCTGACCCGAAAAGAGTTTATAATGGCAATAAAAACTTACATGGGTTCACCTACAACGTCACCTGATGATGGTAGTTCAGTCAATCGAGACAGGGTAGATCCGCGTGGGGCGACGCCCTCGCAACAACTGTAAAGTATATTGTGATTAAGCCATGATCCACTAGAAATCAGTCAATTTACGGGCGAAACTCAGAAGTATGGCATAACTCCAATTCAAAACGCTTATTTTGAAGGTCGTGATACTTAACAGACCGTGTCACAGCGTCTTACTTTTCGGTAACTTAAAAGTTGCAGTTGCTAATGTATTTAATCTATTTAGACTAGTTCTGGGATCGTAGAATAAGACTATGGTATCCCCTGCCTGTCGTAGAAGGCGACCAGAAGGGGCCTCGGGTTCACTGGGCGACAAGGGTGGGGGTCTTTGTCGTCCGCTGAAGTGGACCCGGGAAGAAGGCGACATCCGTTAGCCCGTGTCGTCTTGCACTGGGAGGGCACAGGGGGGGAGGGATTAACCTCCCTCCCGGGACGTGCTCTTCAAGAGCACAGTGCAGAGGGGCAACGGTGCGTTCTACTGGAGATTCTGGAGGCCCTCACAATGCACCGAGAAACGACCACCGAGGGAGTTTTAGTGGGTGAGAACCCCACATAACTTCGCCTTCTCCCCAGAAAGAGGGGTATCTTTTTGAATATTTCCCCCCGTCAAAAAATGCCTTGCACTTAATGAGACTTGGTCCAAGGTTGCCATGACGTTCTATTGTCCGTTTCCTTTTTGTGTTGTACAACTATAATTATTGTAACAATTGCAGCTCGTCGCTAGTGGCTTACAACAGGTCCTTCTGGGAATCGTTGGTGGGGGGGGGGGGAGGAGGAGTAAGAGGGAGGAGAAGAGCCTATGTCCAGCAGTGGATGTTCTGCAGTTGATATGATAATGATGATGACAATGATTTTTTTATATTTTTTATATTTTGTTTGTAATTGTGTGTAAATGTATGAATGCCAGTAATGAAAATGTCCATTTCTAATCACTTCATTAGGTAAGTCATAAGTGGCTTAAAACTAGAAAATGATGTTAAATTATAACTATAGATAGTTACGGAAGTGGTATAGATGGTGAAACTCGGTCGCGTCTGGATCGATACCTGAAATTTTTATCACGAAATACATTTCATACAAAATTCCACAATATATATTTCACATCATTGGTTTTAGAGGTAGCCGGGCTGTTACGGCGTTCTGCGTAAACCTCCATTTTCGAGTAACATAGCACATAAAACTTCTAGAGATGGAGGTCGTTGGCGACTAAACGGGGCCTCGGGTTCACGGGCGACGCTATCCTCGTCGTCGGATACAGTGGACCCAGGAAGAAAAACATTGATGTTCCCATGTCGCCTTAAGTACTGCGTTGCTGGAGGGGGAAGTAACCTCCCTGGGACGTGCTGTTAAAGCACAGTTCAGAGGGTCTTCGTGGCGTTCCACTTGAAATCCCGAAGCCACCATACACCGAAGAGGGCTAGCGGGGGGATTTGAGTGAGTTTGATTCTGAGGGGAAGGCGGGGTATTTTGTTTAAGATTTTCCCCCTTCAACAAAAACGGCCGTTGAGTGCAGCGTTCAATATAGCAACACCATAAAAGAAGACACGTAGTTTTAACAAGGGCCTGTAAAGCCCGGAGAGGGGTTGTGGTTGATTCCTTACGGATATCCCACGACTCCTCAACTAAAACGAAGAAACTCACGCAGAAGGTAAGGTTGGGACTTGCGGATGCTGGTATATTGTCCTTCGCCTTGTTCTGTAAAATTTAAGCTATATTAGCACCCCGATTCATGTACAATATTCGCGCTTAAGCCTGGGATGTAGAGAGATGCTAAGTATGAAGATGTGACATTTCTTCGTCATGCGAGAGGATCAAGCTATTGAAAGAACTTGGTGGTCGATGATCTATGGATTGCAAACGGTTATACTGAATTAGCTGGATTCAGTACAAAATCGAGAGAAAACATTTGATGTTCTGTAATTTATTTTCGAAATCAACGGTTAGTGTGGGACCAGTACTCCCTAAGTCGATTGAATATAGTTGTGACAGAGAAATATTAATTACTAGCTGGTTTTACCCGCTTAACAGCTAAAATTATATATTTATTTTTCGACAGTAAAAGTATCGTAAGTTAATCCTTATCACATTAGCTATTTGTAAGTTCTGTCAAAATCGGTCGCCGTTCCAGGGGTTAGCCGACCGCAACAGAAAGACAGACAGACAAAAATTGTAAAACACGGTATTTTGATATATTATTTATACTAACATTCTTTTAACCATTCCACCTAAGCTTAGCTTGTGCTAGGAGATGGTTCACGTCAATAGTCGATTGGTGGATTCGAATTTACGACCGTATGATTCGCAGACCGTACCCTAAGCCATTACGCTAGATAAGAAATAAAAGAATAAGTGTATATATTAGAAATAGAAATATAAAAAGCGAAAGTAGAAATAAATTGTATGTAAGTGGAATGTATATAAAGGATGAGAGGAAAGGCATGGGAGGAAAACTGCCCTAACCTTATCCACGTTAAGGGAACTAGAAATAGCATAGGATACTACGACTATTCTTAGATTAAAAAGGACAAGGGGCAATAAAACTCTGAATTTAGATATAAGTCGCTAGTAATGCCTCATGTTACAAAAAAAAAAAAAACCATTAGGCTATTGAAAATATTAAATTATTGAAAATATGTACGGTAAACATTCATATGAATGTAGTAAAAAGCAGTTATCAAAATTACAAACAGACGCCCCAATTTTATTTAATTGTATAGAGGACAATACTTTTCTTCGATTACCGTATTTATTACTGGCTATTAACCAAATAATAGCTGGAAGAAAAAGAATTAAGTTCGCCTTTGTACTTATATTTTGGTGCAATAAAGGATTTATCGATCTAATAATAATATCCATAATCATTCGTCTTTAATCAACTGTTACTTACCTGCGATCATTTGGCTTCAACTTATACTGTCTCGGTATCATTTTTGGATTCAAGTCGGGTATTTTGGGACATACGATATTATTACATTCACTTTTAGTTAAACTATCGCTTTTGCTTTGACTGTCAGATTTGCATTGACTTTCGTCTTTGCTAAAAAAAATGAAAATAATAGTATATTATGCTATAAGGAAAATATATATTTTAAGCTTAAAAATTTCAAGCACAGTTTCCTTCATTATTAAAATGAAGGAAACTGTGCCCCGGATATTAAGCTAAAGATGACGTAACACGCCTGCAATGTATTTGGAAAAATCGAGGAATAAGCTATAGAAGAACAAAGGCTCGATTAGTTAGAGCATTAATGTTCCCAATCTTTCTGTATGGAGTCGAGACGTGGACAATTCGAGCAAGAGAAAGACAGAGAATAGATGCATTCGAGATGTGGTGCTGGAGGCGAATGCTACGAATACCGTGGACTGCCAAACGCACAAATGTATCTATTCTTTCCGTCTACAGCGCGTACTGTCATATTTAGGGCATTTAATGCGTAGAGGGGATGGCAACCTTGAAAAGCTAGCCATCGTTGGCAATACAGAAGGCAAGAGAACAAGAGGCCGGTCGCCAACACGATGGTCTGACCAAGTAAAAGGTGCCATCTCCTCTCCTAATCTCTACCAGCTGGTGAGGGCTGCCTCGGACCGAAAGCGATGGAGGCAGATTGTTCATTTAAGGGGCTCTAGTGACCACGATCCTCAGAAATGAGGGAACGACAAAGAAAAAGAAGAATATTTAAAGTTTTTAAAGCCGGATTTCCTTTAAGAGGTATATCACATAGTATTCACATATTTACTATTACAATTTCACATAAAACAAAATATCCTCAGGTGCTTTGAGATCAAAACACACAAATTTAGTTCATTGATGTAACTCCTGTCAAAAATAAGATATATTTAGTTTTTTTTTTACCAATCTATACTGATTAGCTAGAGAAGTTGGCTTTGCCTGAACCTCTTTTTGCTAGTAACTCGACACAAGGATCCCCTTATTTATAGGAAAAGGGGCAAACGAGCTTACGGCTAACCTGAACTTAAATGATCGGCGCCCATAAACATCCACAGCACTAGAGGAGCTACAGGTGCGATGCTGGCCTTTAGAGATAGGAAAAGGCTCGTTTCTTGAAGGTCTACAAATCATAAGGTTCGAGAACACCTCCGCTGACTGTTGATTCCTCTGGTTGACAGAGCGTGGAAGAAAGTTACGCAAGAAACATACAGTCGTAGAACGCCAACTATCAAGATGGTGTCGATGGAATTTGGAATTCTGCCGAGATGTTTGGTAATGGAAATCGGTAGCTGGATTGATACCGAACGATTACTACGTGGTAAATACGATAGAGAATGTAAACCTGGTGAGGGGTACGGCTTGAAAGGTTACCATGTCACGCGTAAGCCCGATATGGTGCCGAGACACAAGGGTGCCCGAGAGGGCCGAACTACGGTTCAGTCGGTTTGTTTTTCATGGATAGCTAATGGACATTCTAAGCTAACATTAAAAGGTTGGGAACTTGAAACAACAATTATTGTAGTAGTTGAACTGGAAATTTGTGACAAGTATTGAGTCTCTGCTATTTGCGAGTGACAATTATGTAACCATCCTATTACAATTCAATAGTCATGGTAACAAAAACCATAATCGAATAATAAATTACTAACATGTTTTTCAAGAGAATTTTTGATTATTTTATGATTAATTGATATTGCTGGAGTGAAACAAATATGTCGGCATATTTGGATTTACAAAATGTACAAGACTGTAAGCGGCACACCAATGGAGACCTATAGTGGCACAACTGAACTATTAGATTACCAAAAATAGACAACTGTGATGTCAATGTATACGTTCATTTTGACTTGTTTAGATACTCGGGATCCACGTATGTTATTTTATTAACCTAATAATAAAATTTAATAATTAACTTACTCGTCTGATTTCTCAAGGGTATCTGATGATTCCTCGGGTTTTGTCTTGACTTTGCGACCTCTGAATATGCTATAGGAGCGATCATAGTAACCATAAATATCTTTTTACAGAATGCTAACAAATATTTAGTTGTAAACTACCGTACCTAGCCCGCTTCGCCGGGCTAGATTTTGCTTTATTTTATTTAACCAATACACTTACAAAATTAAATATTTAATTTAATAATGTCAGTTTATATTAGTATATATAATATAAAAACAGCTCTCAATACATCTGCTCATAGTCTAGCTGACTAAAGATAAAGAGGCAAGATAAAGACAAAAAAAAATTACCTCTCACAATATATTAAAGTATTCATTCTCTTCTCGAGCGGATGAAGATCATTCACCTACACCCATGTACATATCAGTAAATACAATATCATTCCTATTATTTATACAAAAACATATCGGGTACAAGTTAATGTCAAAAACAAAAGTACGACGTATGGCTTCTTTGACAGTTCAAAAAGAAGAGTGCTCTGATCGTCATCAAACTTTACCGGGTTACTCGCCAGGTCAATCTGAAGATTCGATGAAAGTTCCATTGCAATCGGTGCAGCAGTTTCAGAGCATGGAACATACCCACACACTTTCTATTATTATCTAGATGTTACAAACAATCTTATGTTGCTCAGACCATGCCACACCGCTGGGGTATTGACGCTTTCGAAATAAATAAAATATTACTCTCAAGAGATTCAAATCTATAAATTTACCTTCAATAATATATTAGTTGTAGTACAAAAGATATATGTGTTTTAAGGAGTCCTTGAAATTAAATTCTTACCTTACATTCGGATGGTTTGAATCTGCAAAAGTAAATATATAACAATAAAACTATTATTATAAATAATATTACGATAATCTGGCAAGTTTGCATGCAAAATTATTTTTCCCACCGATATATACAATATCAGTGATGCTGTATTTTGGAATTCTGTGGAACTTAGGGTAAATTGCCACCGTCTTATTACGAAACGTAGACCAGTGATATCCAAAGTGGTCTATATCGACCCCTAGGGTCTAGGGTGGGTCTATGATGAGGGATCTACGTCATCGAAAAAAAATTGGGGGGTCTATGAAATGTAAATGGGGGTACACGATAGTCAATCTCAACACATACTTATTTGCTTCGTCTTTCATTCTTCGTACAGCAAAGGACTGAAATAGTTTGCCCGCGTCTGTCTTTCCTTCCGATTACAACGTGGGTATTTTCAAGAGTAGAGTGAATAGGCATTTACTAAGCTAGTGCGCCTTACCATCCAGGACTGCATTTCCACTTAATATCAGATGAGATCGTAGTCAAGCACTTGCTTAGAAATTATAAAAAACACATACACTGATAGTACCTATTTACCTATTTCTCACTAAAAATATTGATTTATTGCTTATGTTATTTTATTTATAGTTTATTTAATGTTACGTATATTTTACATAACATAGACAACAGTTTATTTTGAGTAGTTTTAATTTAAAATCAATTAATAAATGTATAAATTAACATGTGTTTTATTTTAAGTTTTTAACACTGAACTTCACTACAGTTAGACATTTACAGAAAATCAATATCAAGTAAGTAGGGGTGAGGTGTCTACGACACAAAAAAGTTTGGGGAACTCTGACGTTGACTAACGAAAATACCAAAAGTAATCAACGTTCTAAACCACGCAGTAAATTTATTTACGTCACACTCCAAAGACGCTTTTTCTGGCGAGAATGCGGGGTTATGTGGGGTTCTTGCCCACTAAATCTCCCCGGTGGCCCTTCCTTGGTGCATGGTAAGGGGGTTCGGGATCTCCAGTGGAACGTACCGGAGTCCATCTGCACTATGCTGGAACCTTCGAACCTATGACTTTACTCTACTAGTCTAACATATATAGAGTCCATCCAGATGAGATCTTGCGCTACAAAACATAAATATGTATACTAGTGTAATATTTATACTCACGATGGCTCTTTTTATCGCATTCATGTGACCAGTCATCGCGACACGTGCAGCAGCTGTAACAATTAATTTTATTAAAGCTATACTGGTAGCAGTTCTAGAAGATCCTTCAACAAGACGACGACACTCACGGAGCCGTCTCTTGAGAAAATACTCGCCGGTAGTCCTTAGCTATTTAGGCCACAGTGCTCCGAAGGCAACCAGATAATTTGAAGAAAATGGTTGTTACAAGGGGCAAAAGATCAAGGAGCCGATCACCTACTCGCTGGTCTGACCAAAATCATAGTGGGTCGTCGTTCTCTCATAACAACGACCCACTATGTTTTTAATTTGGATCACTTAAGATCAGGTGAGCCGTATCTTCGTTTATCACTTTTCATATAAAAATATAACGATCGCCCGGACACTGAGCTACCACGGCTTTTTTTGGCAGGCAATGGCAATTGCATAATTTGGGCTAAAACAATTAAAATAATCGTTGTGATAATGATACGGAAGTCCGTTGAAATACTTACGAGGACTTACTGCACGAGAGTTGAGAAGAGTCGGACGACAAGATACAATTCTGCTCTGGTTTCGTGGCTGAAAAAACATTTGGATTTTTGTTATGTTTATACACTACTCAAAAAAGGCCTTCGCCTTCATAATGCCTTCAATCGTATACGATCCTACGCTTTCCACATCCAGCCACTACCGGTTGCCGTAGGACGTCTGTTTATCTGGTCGATCTGATGGACAGAATTAAAATTTTTTGGAATAACATAAACAAAACAAAACTCCCACCAGATGGACCGACGACCTTATAAGGATAGCTGGAAGTAGCTAGATGCGGAAAGCGTAGTATCGTATAACCTCCACCTTATTTGAAGCCGATAAGATAACGCAACGATTACAATACTCACAGCAATCACAGATTTCTTCCGCTGGGTTAAAACAGTCCCGTTTGGGCGCGCATTCCCGCTCGAATGATCTGTACATGTAAATAAATACTTTCCACGAGTATATTTACGCGTAAAAACAAAAATCAAATGCAATTTTTTTAAAAACCATTTCATTACTAACATCCACAAGACCGGAGAAGGGACAGACCTACCCACCACCTCCCATAGCCCCACCAACCTCGCGGTTATATGGGCCGAAACGCGTGATGTGTTAAATGGGGTACGCGTGGTCTGGCCGTGTGGCCCCACACGCACCTTCTTGACTCCCTACTCCCTACACGTTCTTTATCAGGGCCTTTCTCCACTATTCTGAGCTCAACCCCTTAAGGCGTTCTACGGCACGCAACATAATGGCCCGCTCGACGTCGCCAGACGACTTTTAACGGGTCCTTCTTTTATGCCAAGCGTGTGCAAATTCCCTGAACTTGAGGAAGTTGCCTTCCGAGGAGACCAGATCGCGGAAGTAAACCGGACCCGGACACGTACGTGTCAGACCATTTAGTAGCCTAGTGCGTAAATCATCATAAAGTGTGCACGACCACACGATCATCTGCATCCTGTCCACAATCACACGCACTCACGAAGGGACAGACCTGCAGGGCGTTGTCAGCCGAGGTGAAGAGTATGAGCGTTAAATGTATAGTTAATGTATTACTTTGAGCTAGTGGTGAAAAAACTGCGCTGTATCTCGTGACTCCACGCATCAGCTATCTCAGTTTCACTTTGAACGTTCCAGATCCTGTAAGAGAGAAAAGAATAGAAACAAATAAGGTTCCTTTTCAATTTAATTCAATAAAAATATTTCTCGGACTATTTTTATTTCTGTCCAATCCTTTATATTATTTAGCTATGACTTTTTACCACTAGTAATATCGTTATTAAAAAATGAGTTATACCAACATAAGGGTGAAAATTTAAATCTTATGTGTTTTTTCATGCGAAATTATCTATACATATAAAAAAATTAGTGTCCGTTTGTATTATTAAAATAACCGCTTTTTACTCTACACATATATACATCAAACGTCATATTTTTTTTTTACAATTTTTGTCGGTCTGTTCCGGCTAATGTCTGGATCGAGTGGACTCATTTTGCTCACAGCAGATGTAATAAGGAGCAACTTACGCTACATTTTTCTTAATTTACATAAATAATTGAATCGCGGGTAACAACGTCGGGCGCAGGTAGTAAGGAAACAAAAATAAAAAAAAATTGTCCAAAAAATTATTTGGGGTGGGACCGTAGTGATCACAAAAGGATAAACAAAATGGTCATCCTATTCTCAGACCTACCGTAAATACACAAAAACATTCATAAAAATCGGTCCAGCCGTCTCGGAGCAGTTTAGTTATAAACACTGTGACACGAGAATTTTATAAAATATATTTACATACTCAGATAACGTCTATATAAATACAATAATCCTAGCGTACCCAGCCCGCTTCGCCGAGCAAGATTTTGCTTTATTTTATTTAAACAATAAACTTACATCATTAAATATTTAATTTAACTCTCACAATATATTAAATTATTCATTTCTCTCCGTATTCATTCTCTTATATTCTCTTCTCGAGCGGGTGAAGATTATTACCTACATCCATGTACATATCAGTAAATACAATATCATTCTTATCATTTATACAAAAACATGTCGGGCTCAAGTGAATGTCAGAAATAAAACTTACCATATGGTATACACCATTGTACTTCAATATGGTTCATAATGACATAAATATACACAACGCATGTGTCAATACTAATTTAGGTTATAAAACAATAGGATATCATCATAGTAAATAAAAGTTGTATTTGACAGTTCAAAAAGAGTGCTCCGATCGTCACCAAACTTTACAGGACTACTCGCCAGGTCAATTTGAAGATTCCCTGAAAGTTTCATTGAAATCGGTCCAGCCGTTTCTGAGCCTATAAGGAACAAACCCACACTCTTTCTCTTTTATATATATAGATACACACTATGGCGGTAAAGGAAATTTAAAACCGTTCTTAACATATTGAAAACCATTGAAGCTTCTTCAATGATTATGCAGACCATCAAGATAAGACAAGTGTTGTATCTCGGTCGGGAGAGATATTCCTTCCTCAACTTATTTTGATGGGCAAAGTCGCTGGAAAAAGAAGTGTTGGTCGTAGAAAGAAGTCATGGCTGTGGAACATAAGAGAGTGGACCGGAATTGCGAGGTCCGCCCATTTGTTTCGCCTCGCAAGAGACAGAAAGAGATGTGGTGAACTGTCTGCCAACCTTCGCTGCTCGGAGGGGCACTTTAAAAAGAAGAAGATAATGATCACGACGTCTTTCTGCTTCTAATAATCAAAAGTTGGCATACTCACGCTGATTTGGTTCTCGGCACAGTTTTAGGGAATACTCTTGGTACAGGCGATGGAATCATTTTTGTTCTTCCCTTCACGCTGACTCTCGATGGGGATGTAGCAATATCTATATCATTAAAAATATGAATTAATAATTATATAGAGCCGTGGTAAGTTTTTTCTAAAGCATGTGAAGTCTGCCAATCCGCTCTAAGTGTGCGTGGCGGATTATGCCCTTATACTCTCTTTACAGAGAAGGCCTGCCGTCCTACAGTGGGACATATATAGACATAGACATTTATTTATTGGCATCACAATACAAAAACACATCACAGACAGAATATAACACACATTAAAAAATAATGAAAAATAGACAAAACACAGTTAAAGTTACACGGACAAATAATACAAAACATATGATGCCAATATCGGGGACTACCTAAAGACGTGCGTGCGCAATACTACTTTTATATGGAATTTATACATACAATAAGAGTATAGTAAATATGATACATGAATAAAACAGTTATGAGATTAAAATATATTTTATACAATAAAATAATAGATGAAAAAATTTCATAAATAAATATATTATTGAGTCAAAAATAAACTAAAATAAATAATATGATAATTAAACGTATAAAGTTTAAATTATATAATGAAATATTGAAAATATTGGAAACAACAAGCCACCGATATCACGGGGATATTATCTTTTTGTAACTTATAAGGCTAATAACTTTAATCGGAACCTCTCTGTCAACTGATTGGACTCGCTTCACATATGGAACAGGCGCTACAAAAACGGGGAAACTGTGGGCACAACGAAGGTGTTTTTCCCTGACAATGTGTCCGCATACCCCGTCATAAGGAAGACAGAACTTGACCCAGTCCTGATGCAAATCCTGACAAGGTACGGAGGGTTCTCCGAGCCCTTCGTGCATCTCGATCCGGATGTACACGAGTCGGTGCTACACGTTTTGATAGAATGTCCGGAATTTAATGTTAAAAGATATGAGTGTGAAAGCGAAATTAATGAAAGAATAACTTTAGGTAATATTAGAAATTTAATTAGTAATAAGGATAAAAAGGATATATTTATATGTTTCTGTAAATATGTAGCTAAAAAGTAATTAATAGAAATAAAACATAGTGTAAATAGATAAATAATAAGTCAATAAAACAGAATTATAATAAATAGAAATAAGTAGATACAAATTAAGAAAAATATAAATAGAAATATTATATGTAACATAAAGAAAATATGTAAATAGATATAATAATAATAATAAAGCTAATATAATAATAACTAATGTGCTAATAGCGACATTAGCTTAGAATGTAAATAATAAAAAGTAGTAAGTTAGTTAATATTCCATGTATTGCAAGAACCCCTCCTCAGACGAAGGTGAAGGCCTCCTCTAAAGAATTCCATTTGTTTCTGTCCCGTGCCAATTGTGGCCAGCAGGGGCCAGCTAATTTAATTATATCATCTTCCCATCTCATGTGGGGGCGTCCTCTGAGGCGCTTGCCGTATGTACCCTCCCACTTTGTAACCCTGCTGGTCCACCTCCCATCCTCCAGTCTCGCTACGTGCCCCGCCCATCCCCATTTCAGTCCCTTAGCATAGCTCAGAGCATCTTTGGCTTTGGTCATGTTTCTAATTTTTGCCACCAAAATTAATATGGAACTATTTTAATGCGATTCAAATAAAAAAAGTCGAAATTTGCTGATTATAAATTGAAAACAAACATAAATAAAATAAAATAAAAAAATGCTGAAGGGTTTTTATAATAACTTACCCAAATCATTGTCCACAGCACATGGATCTTCGCATTTCATTTTTACAGGTAAAATAGGCGTTTTCATTGGCGGTGTCGGTGGACACTGGCATATCCTGGTAAGGGATAAAGAACTATCTTCATATGTACCTATATGTGTCATGGCTTTTAAGCAAGTGTCTGACCGCGATACCACCTGATAATATCCCCAAGTTACTATCATACCATGTGCATCCTTTTTAGCCGGGGTGAACAGAGACACCAATTATTAGCATACACAAAAATTACTACATATGTTCGTCACTTCCGAGTAATTCTCACGATTCCCTTGTTCAGTATGTCACGAATTTGGTCGATATATAATCTGTATTCTAGTCACATTACCCTCTTAAACCACAACTTTCCTTGATTACACAATTTCTAATCCGTTAAAAGTTACCCCTCACCGGGGACCCTGTGTCGAGTCACTAGCGTTAGAGGTTCAGGCTAAGCGACCTAACAGCTATGCCTTATACCTCTCAGTCCGATGAAGCAGGTAAGGCCAGCTTCTCTGGCGAAGGTGGACCCGGTAAGAAGGCGACATCGGCTGGCACGTGTCGCCTTGTACTGATAGGGCACAGGGGGGGAGGGAGTAACCTCCCCCCGGGAAGTGCTCTCCTTAAGCACAGTGCAGAGGGGCTCCGGTGCGTTCCACTGGATATCCCGGAGCCCGTCACCATGCACCGACGAAGGGCCACCTGGGAGGTTTTAGTGGGTAAAAACCCCACATAACCGCCGCCTTCACCCCAGAAGGCGGGGTATCTTTTTGAAGATTTCCTCCCCCTTAACAAAAAAAGCTTCTCTGGCCAATCTGGTTAGTTCGTCAATAAAAAAATCCATTAATACAGATATAAATAATGTTGTGGACGTCCGGTGCGTTCCACTGGCTATTCCGGAGCCCCTGGCCATGCACCTAACAGGGCCAACGGGAGATGGGAGGTTTTGGTGAGTAAGAACCGGTCAATAGAAAGAAGTTACTGGTCGATTATAATTGCATAGAATATCTTATTATTTAAACCTTTCATGTATCCAAATTAGTTAAACTTACGCTGTTTTTGTTTTAGTTTTCGTTTTACGATGTGATCTGTTACGGTCCGTCGCGACTTTACATTGATCTGAATTGTTATCCCTGTTGAATAAGAAGAAATATAATGAATATATAGGGTAACGGGTAATTTGACAATCTGTTAGGAGGTGATAGAGGTGACAATTTGAGATAAATTTATCCCCTTTCCCCAAGCATTACGGAAAAGTGCACCATTTTTGAGTTATCGCGTTTTTTATTTTTTTCTAAATAAGCGAGAAATGAAACATCAAAATTAAAAAAAAAAACAATTTATATAAACAATGATTATTTATCAATTTTAAAACAATTATCGGTTCTAATTTAAAAATGCAAGACGAAAAAAGTTTTTTGAGATTTATGTCCACTGAAATGTCTTATAATGGAAAAAATATATGAAACTTAGCTTGCAGATTATTTTGAATACGATTATCTTTTTATTAGCTTTCCAACAATGCGTAACAACTAGGAACTTATTTCAAAGAAACTAAAAAAAAGTGACCACAAGGAAGCTGACGGATATTCGTAATCGAACTTAACCTAAGCTAGTTCTTTAAATTTTTCATAAAATTAATTAAAACCAATTCCCAATGTAAAGAACCGTGGTTATCTCAGTGTAAGGGCGGTCGCCTCGTCGCGTTGCATAGTACGCTAGCAACCGGAGTTTGATGCCCGGCGCCGGCACCAATAAATTGTTGTTGCAATTTTATGCGCTGATTTACCACGCGCTCGGCGGTGAAGGAAAACATCGTGAGGAATCCTACATGTCCTAGAAAATTTTTCTAAGACATGTGAAGTCTGCCAATCCGCACTAGGTGCGCGTGGCAAACTATGCCCTTATACTCTCTTTACAGAGAAGGCCTGTACCCAGCAGTGGGACATATATAAAGGCTGTAACTTTTAACTAACGCAATGTATAAGAAATTGGAATAAAACAATAAGCATAGGAATAAAATGATAGAGTTAAAGTAGAGTAAGAGAAAAGAAAAGAAAAATATATGTAATAACCCGTAAAATAAATAGAAGTTTGTTTTAAAAAATAGAGTGCAAAACTAAAACGATAAGAGTAGAGAAATAAGTATATGAATGTTAAAGTAGAGTAAGATAGAGAATAAAAGTAACAAATTGAAATGTAAAGATGAGATATAAAAAAAAACGTAGAATGTAATGAACAATAGATAAAATAAGAATTAATGTAAATGTAGAGAAAAGTGTAACTTGTAATGTAATCTGAAGAGATGAAAGAAAGAGAAGCATGGAAATATCCCTAACCACCCACGTTGGGGGAACTAGACATAGCATAGGCAGACTATACTTAGAGTAAAAAGGACAAGGGGCAATAAACTCTGAATTAAAAATATAAGTCAGTAGTCATGCCTCGTGTTACATAAAAAAAAATTGATAGAAAAGGGGATGGTTCTATAGTATTCTAGAAATTGTACATCAAGGTTAAGGGCTTCATTTGTAATATTGGTTTCTTACTCCGTAATCGGGATCTGTTTCGACCTTGAAGATTTTCTACGGCTCGAGCCTTGGTCGAGTGGTCCCGGAGGTTCGTCCCTGTGTGATATAAAAAGTGACATTTTAATAATAAAAACTGGGCAAAATAAATATTGTACTGAACTATTTAAAGACGACACTCACATCGTCGTATATTTAAAATGGTAACCGTCCAAGCCGAGGTTACCCCTCACCGGGGGGACCCTTGTGTCGAGTTACCACCTAAATAGAGGTTCAGGCTAAGCGACCTAAGAGCTATGCCACCTCTCAATCCGGTGAAGCAGTAAAGGCCAGCTTCTCTGTGCCAACTGTGTTAGTTCGTCAAAAAAAAAAAATCGTCGTATAGCGTATTACTGTCCGCTTTTCTCTAAGATTATTAGGTACGATTTGTGACCGATGAGATATTGTTGGGACATAGCTATTGATATAAACGGAGCACAAATTTTAGCAAGTAATTTTGTATTCTTAAAAAATGTAAAATCGGAAACTCATTCGTGCAAGCCATCTGCGATTCAATTAAGTGCGGTCTAATTAAATAATAATATATTTAATTTAAAAATAAAAGGACTGTCGATATCCGATATTACACGGTAATGAACAGCACTAGCTGTCATATGTTCAATTTAGTAAAACTTCTTTACGGAGGAAGTAGGGTATAGCTTGTGAATGCGTTACGAAAAGTGAGATCGGGCGAGGCAAAAGAAGTTGAGAGGGAGATATAAGTTAGTGAAGAAAGTTATGTTTCGTATATCGACGACACAAGGCAGGCCTATTGTCTATATCGCACTAAAATATATATATATATATATATATTTTTTTTTTAAAGAAAGCTAGCAATATTATTTATTTTTTTGGAAATTATTACTAACATTCTTGTTAACCATTCCAATGCTGGATTCGAACCTACGACCCTACGATTCGCAGACCGTACCCTAAATCATTAGGCTATTGACGCTTCTATATAATATATATATATATATATACATAGATGGAGCTAAAGAAATTTTAATTTTTAATTTCGTCACATGATCTAAAGCAAACTCGTTTTTTTTAAATTGTTAATTATTTGAAACTTACGCATTTCTTACGTTCAATTTCGATCTAAACGATGATTTTCTATGGCTCGAGTCTTGAAGTTGGACGGCAAGCTCCCTGCAGAACAAAAATAATCTTGTACCGTACCTAACGCTATTGAGGCCGATATATACAAAGTAGTATATTATAGTATACGTTTTTTAACTTTCTAAGCAAGTGGAAATGCAGTCCTGGATGGTAAGGCACATTAGCTTAGTAAAAGTATTCACTGTTTGTGTAATCGGAGGGAAAGATAGAAGCGGACAACCTATTCCAATCCTTTGCTGCTCGAATAATGAAAGACGAAGAAAGCTGTAGGCTATATGGTCATATGGTTATTATATCAGACAGAAGACAAAGAGGAAGATCACGCACATGTTTAATCACTTGCTGAAATTTGTGCTCAATTTATGGCGATCGGTTCACCACCTGTCACGTCGGTCGTCAGACCAATTATTATCTTATTTATATCAAAGTTAGTAGTGCGTAAAGCTGGTAGAGTGTAATTAAAAAAAATATATTGATACCTCTTAAGTAATCAACAATAGAATACAATAAAATACGCCTTAAACTTAAAGTTTCATGTTGCATTTGAGACAAGAGCCGTGGCCAGCTGAGGTCCGAACGGTCGACTCAAGTTGCATAGTATGCTAGATCCCTAGGCACCAATGAATTTGTTGCGATTTTAAGTACTGATTACCGCGCGCTTGACGGTGGAGGAAAATCTTCTAACGGCGGCTATATTCAATCTCGATCCGTAAATCGCTATCCGAGATTGATATTTCAATCCATTTTCTGCACTATAACTGGCATATTATTTTTACGGCTTAAAAGGAGGAGCTTAAAAGGCAGAGCAGGACGTGGCCAACAGTGGGACAAATATATAAGCTGTGACTAACTTTTTTTAACATAAACGAAGAAAATTTATACTTAAAAAGGAAAAAAAAAGGGTTAAAAGTCAATTCAATTACGTGCTCAATTTTAATATGAATTACTGTGATAAGCTAGGCTGCTGCCTTTTTGTAGGGATTTTAAGAGGTGGCACAGCCTTTAGGTCGCTGAGCCTGTATCTCTTTTTACTCTTACTCGGCGCCAGGACCCCCCAAAAGGGAAACTCGTCGTGGACAGTTACTTTAATCGCAATAGCCTTCAAACCAAGAACCACACGACCAAGTAGTCGTAACATACCAATATGTAATT
Source organism: Meandrusa payeni (assembly GCA_029286785.1). NCBI lineage: Eukaryota > Metazoa > Arthropoda > Insecta > Lepidoptera > Papilionidae > Meandrusa > Meandrusa payeni. Next base: position 2,493,836 of record JAGSMX010000023.1, read on the forward strand.
AAAGTGCAGATGTTTGAATACGTATAAAGCGTAGGGTTATGTTGGAATCGTAGTGGAAAACCGTAATCACTACCTACCCCTCTGAATCAAAGACGTGATTGTTTTAAGATAAAAATAATAGGACTTACTTGCAAGCTGATTTTTTTCCTTTCCCTTTACTAGTAATCCCTGTGAAAATAAATTCTATTATCATTATTATATTATTTTAAGCTGAACCTAATTTCGAACAAATGCCTCCATTCTTGAAGAGCTGGGTATCAACGAGCGTCTATCTACTCAAGCACGTCGGCGAATACTCAATGTCTTTGGGCATGTAAGCCGTCGTGGAAACGATTGTTTAGAGCATCTTGTCGTGCAGGGCAAAGTAGAGGGAAGCAGACCACGAGGTAGGTTGGATCAGGTGCGGAGTATGGTGGGTGCTCCCCTCCACTAATGTGCCCAATTGACGACCAGAAGGCGGAGGTGGCGAGACGTCGTGCGGCGGGTGCTGTCTGCTGCCCAACCCACCGGATCATGATGACCACGACCACTCTGACAAGAGTGAAGCGACCAAGAAGAAGAATTGCTTTAAAAATGTAGATAACACATTTACGAGTAAAAACAAAAAAGAGTTTTAATCGTATCAAACATTAAAGGCTATTACGCGCGGATGCCTTCTTTGTATTTCCGAATTATCGTAGGAATATTAAGAAATAGAATTAATCAAAACCTAAATAAACTTACATCAAACTACCCGTTAAAGTACATCCAAACAAAAAAATCCAATAAAAAATGAATCATTGAAATCGGTTGGCATGATATTGAGTAGTCTTTCCGTCCAAGTACGACGTGGGAGCCTTCAAGAGTAGAGTGAATAGGCACTTACTAAACTAGCGCGTACCATCTTTCGACTATATCACCACTTAACACCAGGTGGTCAAGCGCTAGTTTACATGCATAAAAAAAAGAATAACTCGTCCATTTGTCGCGTATATATTTAATGCAATTTTCTCTTCTGGATGCCATCGTCAGAACTGGACCAAATTGAAATGGGACCACACGGGAAGCACTAACATTCAAATAAATCATAAAAAAAACATCAAAATCGGTTCACCCAGTCGTCAGTCCTGAGGCAACAGACAAAAGAAAATCCAGTCGAATTGAGAACCTTTTCCATTGAAATCGGTTAAAAAATAAGCTCAATATTTGTGCTATATAGCGACGGGGTTATCCTCGTCACACATGACCTTAATAATCTCATAATAGCCTATATTCTTTATCATTAATGACAAAATGTCAAGCAAGCCAAATGCTACTCTATCGAAGTAGGTAGCATGAACACACATGACCTTTCAAACACATGTACTTTTCTTATATTTATCCGAATTTTCATATTTTTTTTTTATTCGTGATTATACTAAGTAACTATACGGAAAATGTCTCCCTGAGATAAAAAGGCGGATTGGGATGGCATCTGGAAGAAAGAGGAATTGGTATCAAAACCAAGATGAGATTGATACGTGCCTTGGTATTCCCTATCTTCCTGTATGGAGTGGAAACGTGGACCATCCCAGCGAGAGGGAGGCAAAGGATCGATGCATTCGAGATGTGGTGCTGGAGGCGTATGTTAAGGATACCCTGGACTGCGAAACGCACCAATGCATCTATCCTAAGCCAACTACAAATTAAGACTCGTTTGTCTACCATATGCCGACGACGAATCCTGGCGTATTTCGGACACACAATGCGCAGAGGCGACGAAAGTCTGTATAAACTGATCGTAGTTGGGAACACCGCAGGAAAAGATCGTTCACCAACAAGATGTTCCGATCAAGTAAAGACTCGTCGTCCTCGTCGTACAGTGCTGTAAGAGACGCACTGGACAGAAGCCGGTGGAAGCAAATCATCCGCTCCAGGTGCAACCCTGATGGTGACCTCGATCCTCAGACATGAGGGACCGACACTAGAGAGAGATACTAAGTTTGTTCCCCAGCGTGTTTGGCTGTGGGGTATTTTTACTTTTACATTAATTACTTGCTTATATGATTTACCTACTTTATATAAGACTAATTTCTACTTTTTACATTTCCTTATGTTTCTAATATTACTACTACTTAATTCTAAATTAATTTGTCTTACTTATCTATTTGTTTTTGTCTTTTTTATATTTATAATTTTTGTTGGGTTTTCTTTTTTTATCTATTTATTTATTAGTTTTATTTCTATTAATTACTTTAATTACAATTCCTTTACAAAATCTTATATTTCTTTTGTATCCTTATTGCTAATTAAATTATCTAAATTTATCCTTTATCCTTTCCGAATTTTCATATTGAGTAAAAAAAAACGATTATTTAATTATTAACTTAGTTGGTAATAAAATTGGGAGTCAATTGCAGTAAAACGTGTAGGCACGTCTTATTTTATTCTAAAAATATTTTTAATATTCCACTACCGACTATTTCAAAATACTACAAATTGGGCAAATTATTTCCTGGACAATTTACAAGATAAATATCGATTAGACCTTACTTACCGCATTCGCAATCAATTTGATCTGAAATTACGCAGCTTCGTTTACTGTAAAAAGCAAAATTTTTATCAATCATTGAATTGATTATTTAAAAGAAAACAGAGAACTAAAAAACAATCCATTACAAAATGAACATTTCTAACTACTGTATTATAAACGCTTTATGCTTCTTCTTAAATTATTCGTACAGCAAAGGACTGGAATAGTTTGCCCGCGTCTGTCTTTCCCTCCGATTACAATGTTGGCCTTTCAAGAGAAGAGGAAATAGCTATTTACTAAGCTAGTGCGCCTTACAATCCAGGACTGCATTTCCACTTAACATCAGGTGGGATCGTGGTCAAGTTACTTGCTTGGAAAGTAAATATCCTTTGACTCTATTTATTCTTTTATTCCTCTAAATGACGCATTTTCCTTATTCTCAAACTTTATATTTACTACGACACATATTTCAAGTTTGTATATATTCAATATAATATAAAAATAAAGTACATAATATTAATATATTTACGATTAAAAACAAAACTGACTTCAACCATCCTTAGTGGAGAAATATTTTGATAAAATTTTAACAAGTCTTTCCTTCAACAGCAATTCTAATAACATTCATTGAAATCTATTGAAAATTCACGACTGAATGAACACGAGTCGAAGCAATTAACTGAAAAACGCTAACCACCTTTCTACTTAGGCTCACAATTGACGATGTAATCGATAAATATACATAAACGAATACACACAGCCCAACATATATTACTGCCATGAGAAACAGCAACACTGTATATAAACACGTCTTATCACGGCACGTGTGTCGCGTACAGAAATATAATTAGGTAATAATTTGTTAGGTTTTTTAATTATTACAAATTGTATGACAACTATGAACAGAATTATAATAATATATTTTTTTATATACATTTCTCTTCTTCTAGTAACACTTGGGCAGTAGCCCGTGCTACTAGAAACCTGCACACCCCTTTAAGGGAGACACAAATATTTGTAATAATAATAATAAATATTTATTTTCAGATAACTTGATCCATAGAATTTGTTAATAACAAAATAACTATGTTAGTACATACAATTTAAATTAAAACTAAAACTTAACAACTAATGCGTTGTCCGTCAGGGACAAGCCAATAAGGTGCTTTATGAGCCGTGAGTCATACCGCTCTGCAACAGTTCTCGTGATGGCGTTTGAACTGTCCCTCATTCTGCAGAGCAAGGAGGCCGTTTTTTTCCTGATGATGGCACAAAATCCATCAGTATGTGCCTTGGCGAACATTTCGGATGCACTGCAGAATTTGGGCAGCCCCATGAGCATCCTAAAGCCGTTATTGTATTGGACCCGTAAGGCGCTGATTGTACGCTGCGTATAGCTCGACCACAGACTGCACGTGTAGAAAACTTGGCAGAAGGCCATAAACAGTGTAATTCTTCACTACAACGTGCAAACCTGCGTGCCAGCATGTTGCAACGCACTGCCAGCCATTATGATGTATATTTTAACATTGGGTTTTATTAACACCATAAGGGCAAACCACATAAGGCTAGCTTGTCTAGCTGGAAGAAAATGCTAAGTAGCATTAAAATTAGCCTTTGTACACACATTTTAGTGCAATTAAATATTTATTTAAGTATTATCAGTTAACTTACGATGTATTAGTAAATCGAGTTTGCCTTCTTATGAAGTCGGATTGATTTCGTTTTTTGAGTAATTCTCTGGTTCCTAGTTTTTGGCTGGCGTTCCCGCTGGTTGGCTGACATTCGTGGGCTGGCGGCTTTTCACAACTCGAATGTCTATCGCGACTTGAATGTTTATCCTGACATAGACGTCTATCGCGGCTCGGCTGTCTGTCGTAATCTGGAAGTCTATCACAACTTCGTTGTCTCTCGTAACTTGGTTGTCTTTCGCAACTTGGTTGTCTCTCGTAACTTGGACATCTCTCGATACTTGGACGTTTCTCAAAATTTGGATGTCTTTCGAAACTTGGACGTCTTTCGAAATTTGGACGTCTCTCGCAACTTGGTTTTCTCTCGCAACTTGGTTTTCTTTCGTAACTCGGACGACTGACGCAATTTGGACGTCTGTCGCGACATAGATGTAAGTCACGACTTCCATGTCCATCGCGATTTTGAAGTCTACGACGGTTTAAGAGCCTTACCCCAGGTTGCTTATCGCATTGACGTTTGGTCTGACAAAGGAGCTTTTCTTGGTTTCGATATCTTTCCTGACATATTTTTTCTATACTTGGACATTTTTCTTTCATCATATCCATGCTTGGTTCATTCGTATTCACGCACGGGTTTTTCTCTGCTGAGGCGCATTTATTATAGTTTTCAGTCTCGTCGCATGGCCGCGGACGTCGGTTGTCTGATATATTATTCCTAAATCTAGTAAGACTATCTCGTTGCATTAATAGTGAATTGCTCCTTTGTGTAATTCTCTGGTTTCTTAATCTGTTATTTATTTCATCTGAAATGAAGTTATTAATAAATTATCATGACAGCATTAAAACGAAAAAATCGACATGTGAAACATTGAAATTATTTTGTATAGATAATATGCTCAAAAAGAGTTTCTGAAAATAAATAAATAGGGCATAGCTAAAAATAGAATTCAGATTTTTCAACGAAAAATAATATCAATTAGATGGGTTCTAATTGATACTATACAAAATAATTTCAATGTTGTTAATTTTGTTGTCATTAGACCTTAGGTTCCAACGGTATATGATACAGAGAATTGTTTCTTCATCCTGTAATAACTACGAAATAAAGGGGAAATAACGTATCTCGAAACTTCCAATTTTACAACAAAGCTAAATGACTATTTCAAAAATTCATAGACTTTTGATGAAACAGTAGAAAAACTATAAACAATTCTGTATAATTAATAACGAGACTTAGACGTGGCTTTTTACTTCGATCAATTCTATAGCAATAAGTCAATTAGGAATATTTTCGAGATACAAGATTTCTGCTTTCTACCGTATAAACGATTTTACTCAAAAGTACGTCTTAACGGCAACGAGTATGGACGTGAATGAAGAAGAACAATGTAGACGGCAGAATTTCGTAAGACTATGAAGGACTATTAAGCACTGTGGTAGATCAATGTCCTGGCGGTTGCCTTAGTACCAACGAATGTGTTTGATGCTATTTTACACATATTAAGTCTCCCAATCCACAGTAGCGCCTCGTGGACTATGCATGATCTCAATGTGCCCTACAGTGGCACATAAATAAGGCTGCAATGTTTAACTAAGAAGATAAAAGAGAGCATCTATGTGCAGCAGCTCTCATTGACGATAAGACGTAATTTGTAGCGTCAATTTAATTTGAATTCGGCTTTAGTGTTTGTTCATAAATTTAGTTGTATAGATAGATTAAAAAATCTTACCTCGACATCGATTTGAAAACTTCCTATCTGAATCGCAATCCATTTCCTCGGAACTTTTTGGCATTCTTAAATAAAATAACATAAATTTTATGTTTTTTTTTATAGGAGAATGGTTTATCCGGGCGTAAGGCTCACTTGCTCGTGGTCCACCGTCACCCATGAATACATATATTACACTAGTGGCAGTCCAGATGCATTGTCGGCATTTGAGATACACAAGCAAACATATTAAAATATACAGGAGCTCTATCTCTTGAACTAGATATAGTCTACCTGTATCCCAGGAGACATTGCTTTCTATTAGTAACAATCAGTAAATCCTGCGTACATTAACTTTTTAAATTAATATATTAAATGAAAAATAAAAAAAAATGTGTGCAAAAGGAAAGAAGAAAAAGAACTACAGTCTAAGACGAGAATCGAAGCGAATGCATAGTGTGTTTGTGTGAAAATCCATGTTTTTTTTATGATTTGTTTCTTACTTATCGTTATATTTTGGATAATTTCCACTATGTCTTTATAAATTATAGCCTGTGTAATAACTTGTATTACTCTGATGTGTAATCTATATTATAATAAAGTTTTATCAAAATCCTTTCAGTAGTTTTTTGCGTGAAAGAGTAACACTTCACATACTCACACAAACATTCACGTTCTTAATATTAATAGAATTGATCTTTCAAAGTATTATCCATCTATTCTCTTGCTGGCAAAGCGCAAATCGCGCGAAGCCATATTTAAAAAAAAAGAAAAAAAGGATTTGTGTAACGAACACGAACTATGTTTTTCTATTAACCTTAAATCTTTACAAGTAATCAATGCTTACGGTATTCGTGTTCTCATCATTTGAGAAGGCACATTATCATCGGAAACTGAAATAGAAAACATATTATAGGAGGATATAAAGTGAGATATGATTAACGGTGATGTGTATATTTTACTTCTAATCTTCAAAAAGATACACTGTTTTCTGGAGGGAAACCCGAAGGCCCATTTTAGACTACTTTTACGACAGGCAGGGGATATTATAACCTAATTCTGTAAGCCCAGGACTAAGGGGCTGTTCACTAGATGGCTGGGTCGAGGTTCAGATACAGAAGGCGGTACTCCTGGACACGGCACGCATCGTCAGGAGGTTTCTCCCTATGTCGCCCTATCCACCGGTTGCTCGGCCCTTGCTTCTTACGGTCCCTTTTATGTATTTTACTACGTACAGTAATAGTTTTTTTCTAAAAATAAACAAAGGGAATAATAAATATTATTTGAAACGTTAATTTGATTAACTGTTACCAGCGCAATGGTCTAGTTTCGATACACTCGGAGTTCTTTCAATATCCACCGCAGGTTCGACCGGTCTCAACGTAGGCAACTTAAAAACGCAGTTCCTAAAACACAACAAAGAACTTAACCTTACGATTTAATCAATCAATAGCTTAATGATATAGGGTATGGTCTTCGAATCGTAAGGTGTTGGTTCGAATCCACTATTCGACTATTGACATAAACTATCTCCTAACACAAGCCTAAGCTTATATGGAATGGTTAGTAATGTTAGTAATATTTTTGAAAAGAATATATTGTCAGCATTTTTTTTTAAATCCGTTACGTTTTGTTTTTGAAAAAGTTTTCACTTCAAAATCTCTCTTTAGCGACGTTAAGCACTTTTGTGGTAGGGTCATCGACACGCTAAAAAATAAACCATATAAACGTGTATGTTATTGTTGCTCGGAGTGTCAATAGATTTGAAAATCAGATGTTGATAATTTTATTTGTATTATTGTATGTGTATTTAGTAGGAAACTTTTATGTATTACCTTCAGCTCTAGTTTAGTATGCACACTTATCTTAGGACGTGGACTATAAATTCGAATCACTGAGACTCAGATTTCACTGAGCAGGAACTCACGCAAGTTAAGCCTAAGATAAGCCTGATTAAAGACAAAGTACGCTTTATAAATTTTAGCCTAAGGAGGGAAACTAGAGAAGTCCTAGCTATACGAATAAGACGTAGCAGACAAAGTCGTCCAGGTTTGAGGAATATCCTGAACAAGCTAAATGTAGATTACATTTGTTAATTAATGAGATAATTGGAGACACACATGACAAACTCAAACAATGAGAAATTACAAACTAGTATTTATATTGTAGTTTATGTATTCTATATATATGTAAATGTTTATTTATTTATCTATATAATACCACTAAAGGTTAGCTGGAAGAAAATTCTAAATAGCATTAAGATCACCATTGTACATATACTTTGGTGCAATAAGGGATATATCTATCAATCTATATACTTACGGCGACATAACAGAATACCGATAGTCATCGTGAGATGGGTAATTTTCAAGGTCTTCGTAGACTTTATCGGACTCCTCTGTGCTTGTTATATCACAGTTGATCATGCAACGCTTGTCTCTGATAGCAGTCGAGCATGTGTCGTCTTGTAATACTGTTGGAGATTCTTGAGTCTGTGGTTTAGCGAGTTCCGCTTGACAGTTGTCTAACAAATAAAGTAATAATAAGCACGATGTGGGGGCAGCTTGTCGACGTTGTGGTAAATGCGCTTCAAAACAAGGACGATCTTCAGAAAAAGATCAAAACAGTTGCAGTTGCAAGTTTTGGACGTGTGCTCAAATTTATGAGGGTATATTATAAAAATATTATAAGTATTCACCGTCACTCGCTTGACATCGAGTACGTAGACTGGGTGACCACTGTGTGTACGGACTTAATAAATATAATATAACAATTTTGTGTTTGTGCGTCGTTACAGAATATGAATTTAATGTGATTTTTATTTTGGACGAACTCACACTTTTGGTCAGAGAAGCTAGCCTTTACTGCTTCTCTACCAGTTTGAGAGGTGGCATAGCTCTTCGGTCGCTTAGCCTGAACCTCTATTAGGTAGTAACTAGACACAAGGGTCCCCACGGTGAGAGGTAACCTCGGCTTGGACGGTTACTTTTGCGCGTGAGCAGTTCGATCAGAGGGCGCCCGAGAAGGCCGGACCACGACTCGGTCGGTAGCTATGTTATTAGCAAAAGACTATTGGGACAATCTAATATGCCACTTCGGGAAACAGAAATGAAGAATACGAAGAATAAAGAAGCACTCACAACCGATTAACCGTAGCGAGGTAGTCAGAGACAGTTTAGCTGTCCACTTTTCACCAAGCTTCCAATATGGCCACCAAAACTTATAATGCAACGGGGCGTCTACGACGCGTGAACCAGGGCATTATCCAATACCACCAAAATTCAGGTATTAAAAAAATTGCAGTAACTGTAGAGGTAGTACTCTTATTTATTTAATTAATATAAACTAGTGTAATTAGTCCTTCAAATAATCGTATATAATAACTAATGTTTAGTATTGGCGTGTAGTGTAAGGGTGGTTAGAAGTGTTTGCAGGAAGTCCTTTCCTGTCCGTAACACAGGTCTATGACATAGCACGGCGGCTAAAGTTGGTGGAAAGAATAATCCTGTATCGTCTTGTATTTGTATTTATTTTAATTCGATATGTTATTTTTATCTATGAATATTTTGTTTGTGTTTTCATTTGAATAAATAAAAAATTATTTCTTTCTTTTCTTATTAACAGAACAAAGTAAACAATTAAACAAAATAAAAAAGATTACGTACATACAAAAAGAAAAAAGCACAGATACAAGTTTGTGGTTGCGCTTTATTGGAAAAAAAAACATGGTCACCTATCCCATATGTGAGAAAAAATCTCCTACTTATTTTGAAGAAGGTTAAAATTGTTTAGTGTTTTTTAATAGTGCTTAATATAATAGAAATGGCAATTTTTAAACCTTTAAGCCTTTTTGGAGAGCAAGGAGCGAGCGGCTGGGGGTCCGGATGTTTTGGTAACGTGGGGTCCTCCGGGAAGTTGTTCTCGCAGTGGCTCGGCCGGAACATAAACGGTTTTTGGTGGTTGTCACGCGTACCGCTGGAAATGAAATTGTACACGAACGTCTATTGGCATAATTCCCAAGCCAACCTTGTATGTATTGTGTTGTTGTAATGATAGAGTGACAATTGTCATGACTGTATAAAATCGGTTTCGTAATGAAACGGCACTGGCAACAGCAGATGCCAAAGGAGGTCTTGGACCTGACCAGTTAGTATTTGAAACAAAACCATTTTCTAATATAAAGACTTGAAGTTAAGCATGGTTACTACTTAACGTCACTTAGTAGACACTAACCAAGAAATTATTTTTCGAAAATTCTCTCTAAAATTGATTAATATCTTTCACAATGAATTTGAAAAAGAAAGACTTTTATTTTCGTCCAATAACAAAAATAGAAACACTCCCGCCTGTCATCCAGTGGGGTGAGTAAATAAAATAAATATTATAAATATATAAATATTATTATCCAGAACTAATAGATTATATTTAATAAGACGAACAAATACAAGACAAGCACTTACTTTGTTGGTCTTCTTGGTGTGTAGAGCGGTGCGGTCTTACCTGTTCAAATATTTTTTATTATATTTATTTATTTATTTATTACACCAACACAATGAACATTTTTAACAAACAATACATAAAACAGTGAAAAGTTGTGAAGTTAATGCCATCGCAGTTATAGGCGTAGACTGCAAGCAATTAATTGGTGAGTGACAGACAATATTTTTTTATTTTTTCTTAATATTTTTCTATGATATGACATTTTTTATTTTATGTGCTTACCTTTAACTTTTTTTAAAGTCGGCTAAATGTAATACAAAAACACATAAACGAAAACTAAACGAGTATATCGAGATTAACAATACACAGATATATAAAACAACAAACAAGAATAGCGTCAATAGCCTAATGGTTTAGGGTACGGTCTGCGAATCCTAAGGTCATAGCATCGAATCCACCATTCGACTATTGACAGAACGATCTCTTAGCGCAAGATTAAGCTTAAGTGGAATGGTTAACAAGAATGATAGTAATATTTCCTAAAAAAATAGATTTCAATAATTTTTTTTTTTAAAAGAAAGCTAGCAATATTTCTTTTTTTTTTCAGAAATATTACTAACAATCTTGTTAACCATTCCAACTAAGCTTAAGCTTGTGCTAGGTCTGCACGGCAATAGTCGAATGGTGGATTCGAACCCACGACCTTACGATTCGCAGTCCGTACCCTAAACCATTAGGCTATTGACGCTTCAAAATAAAAAAAAATAAAAAAACATTGAACAAAATATACTTGAATTGACTTACTTAGTTCCATTTGTTTGCTCATTTTTTTAGGTTGTAAATAATCTGGTTGCGATATCTCTGGGGGATGATATATCGTCTCCACTAGATGGTTGGATCCAACGCTAACATCAAACAATTAATTAATAATTAGGTTATAAGAGAAAAACAAACAAACGAAAGACTAGTCTTTCGATGTTATACAGAACGCATAATGAAGAATGTAATGAGAAGATTTTGACCCTTTTGTTGTGAACATCCTTCAACCCTCCTCTCCTTCCCCCCCGAAACAGGCTTTTGGTTATTCGTACAGCAAAGGACTGGAATAGTTTTCCCGCGTCTGTCTTTCCTCCCGATTTCAATGTGGGTATTTTCGATAGTAGAATGAATGAACATTTACTATTCAGCCTCGTCTCGTCTTCTTACCATTCAGGATGGCATAAAATTAGTGACTGTTTGTAATATTAAAATAGCTGGTACATCTATTTATAAAAGAGAAAGTGTGTGGGTATGTTCCATATAGGCTCCGATACGGCTGGACCGATTTCAATGGAACTCTCAGAGAATCTTCAGATTGTCCTGGCGAGTTATCCTGTAAAGTTTGGTGACGATCGTTGCACTACTCTTATTGAACTGTCAAATACAGCATTTATTTACTATGATGATATTATATTGTTTTATAACCTGTTTTGTTTTATAATCTCTGAAATGGCTGGACCGATTTTAACGGAATTTTACTGACAGATAGCTATTGTAATAAGGAGTATCAAAGGCTACATTTATTTTAGAAAAAAAATATCTATATATAAAAATATATCCCACTGTTACGGGTAGAGGCCTTTAACATATCAATGCATTTAATAACTACTAATTTAGTAATAAGCAAAAAAAACTTACCCTGAATGTATTTTATTGTGCATTGGTGTTGTGTTTGCTGTAAGTAAATAAAGTTAGAGAAATTATTAAAGAAATTGTACAAATACGTTTATGTGTAAAAACAATCTTCAGAAAAAAAATTCAAATTAGCGACGTTATACATTAAAAACTACCCGCAGACTTTTTAACCGACTTTTAAAAAGTAGTAAGTTTGTAACCAGAGAATGAGAGTGAGAGTGTGAGAACTGATTTTGATGATCCTTTTATTTCTCTCTCTTCCATGCTATTGATCCCACATGGTAGTGGGGTCAGCTTTCCATATTTTCGCTTTCCACTTCGCTCTGTCCTCGACATCGCTTTGGCGATGTTGCACTCCCTCATGTCTCTTGACACCACACCCACCTTGTCTTGGGTCTTCGGCCGGGAAGGGAAAGTTGTAGCGCAAGGTTCCTACGTTGATGATGACGTTTGATGATCCTTTTATTTGAAATTATTTTCATTAAGTATGTTTTCGACTAATGGTCAAATAACTCAATATCATTCCAACAGATTTCGACGAATAATTTTTATTGGATATTTCAAGGGTAGTTTGATGAGAGTTCAGATTATTATATCGTGATTACAACCATAGTTCGGCAATACAAAGAGGGTGTCCGCGCCTAGTAGCGTTTAACGTTTAATTATATTTGAAATTGGCTTTGTTTTTACTCGTAAATATACAAGTATACACACACTTGGGGGCCTTTTCTATAACGGAAAGCCCTATAGATAGATAGATATAACTTTATTGTACACCAAAATCAAACAAAAGCATTACATAACTGAGGTACATTTTTCCAGTTGTACAAAGGTGGGCGACCTTTGTACCTTATACTATCGCTATTCCAGGCAACTTTTGTATGGACAGAAAATATAAGATTTTTTTTTCAATGACGAACTACACAGATTGGCCAGAGAAGCTGGACTTGACTGCTTCACCAGATTGAGAGGTGGCATAGCTCTTAGGTCGCTTAGCCTGAACCTCTATCTTTAACAAAACATTACGATGGCGTTCAAATACAAATATTATAACAAATCTATACATATAATCAATAACCTTTTTTTGTTAACTAGGAGGAAATCTTCGAGGTATCTTCCCCGCCTTCTGGGAGGCGGCGGTTATGGGGTTTGACCCACTAAAACCTCCCAGTGGCCCTTCCTCGGTACATGGTGGAGGTTCCGGGATCTCAGAGGAACGCACCGGAGCCCGTCTGCACTGTGCTCAAGGAGAGCACATCCCCGTGCCCTCGCAGTGCAAGGCGACACGGTCAGCCGATGTCGTCTTCTTTCTGGGTCCACCTTGGCGGACGACAAAGGCTACCTTGTCGCCCAGTGAACCCGAGGCCCCTTTTAGTCGCCTTCTACGACAGGCAGGGGATACCGTAGTTTTATTCTTGAGAGCCCAGAACTACCGGACTGGATTATCAATACTCTACACTAGATATACCTAAATAAATAGCTTATCATTAAATATACTAATACATGAAATATACATATATCAAAGTTCCGACGAAATTGATGACCTTATATTACTGTTACAATTAATAATGAATACTTACTCAATTCATTTCTACGTGGCAACAATGTCTGCGAGGTGTGGACGCTTTTGTTATCTGTTTCCAATCGTTTGGGCGGGTCGGTGTTGGAAGGCTGCTCTTTAGATCTTTGTACGATGAGGCTAGAGTAAAGGTAAAGTTTTTAGGTTTTAGAAACTTTATTCTCACTATAGACATTAAAGGTCACTTACATGACAACAATAAAATAACTAATATTATAAAACAATAAGTTCGCTTGCATATGGAAGAACTCTAACGCATTCATTTGCTTTGGGACGATTAGCTGTCGTTAAGGAATTTAACAAGTTGCATTTTGAATGCGCTAAGTGTGTATACCCTCTTGACGTGTGCTGGTATTTTGTTATACAGCTGTGCTCCTTCAAAACAAATATACAACTAACTTTTGGTAACTAAGGGAAACTTAATTTACTATTTACTTTATAATACAATGATACCTCGATATACGAGTACCTTTTGAGATACGAGCCGCCGAGAGAGCGATATTTTGCTTTGAGATGAGAGCAAGATGTATCTTATAGATCCCAACAATCAACAATCAACGAAATTAGCCTTTTTTTACGCAGGGAAATCCTTTTTACGGACCGGATCTGTGGGAATCGGTCTGGGCGACCCCTACCCACTGACCTTCCGCGAATGCCATCAGCCGTTATAAATGGAGTGCTCCCGATCTGTCAGCAACAGGCAACAATGAAACTAGCCTAAGACAGTTCCGCAATATGAAAAAAAGGAAGAACAAACCTCCCTGAACAGTTTTTTAAACAATCTGCGCTTTTCTGTGTTTTGGGAGCTGGAATGTATTTATTATTAGAGATTATTAAAGAGGAAATTTTATATATACTTTCTAAGCCAATGCTTGACTACGATCTCACCTGATGTTAAGTGAAATGCTGTCCTGGATATAAGGCGCACTAGCTTAGTAAATGCTTATTCATGTTTATTTCATGCCTATCCATCTCCTCTTGAAAATACCCACATTGTAATCGGAAGGAAAGAGACGCGGGCAAGCTATTCCAGTCCCTTGCTGTTTGAACAATGACAGACGAAGCAAATCGCTTCGTTCGGGTTTGAGGGATGTTCACAACAAAAGGATGAAATCCTGCAGTGCGTCTTCAAGTCCAATGGTGGAATGGGGATGGGGGAATTAGATTATGTAGTTCCTGTGCTCTCTCCAAAATGCAATCTGTAGAAAACCGACTAGCTACCTTATGCTTCCTTTGCGTCTTGATTGATAATCCAAGTAAGAACTAACTAGCGACGTTATACATTAAAAACTACCCGCAGACTTTTTAACCGACTTTTAAAAGTAGTAAGTTTGTAACCAGAGAATGAGAGTGAGAGTGTGAGAACTGATTTTGATGATCCTTTTATTTCTCTCTCTTCCATGCTATTGGAACATCTCACATGGTAGTGGGGTCAGCTTTCCGTATTTTCGCTTTCCACTTCGCTCTGTCCTCGACATCGTCTTTGGCGATGTTGCACTCCCTCATGTATCTTGACACCACACTCTCCCACCTTGTCTTGGGTCTTCGGCCGGGAAGGGAAAGTTGTAGCGCAAGGTTCCCTACGTTGATGATGACGTTTGATGATCCTTTTATTTATTTGAAATTATTTTCATTAAGTATGTTTTCGACTAATGGTCAAATAACTCAATATCATTCCAACAGATTTCGACGAATAATTTTTTATTGGATATTTCAAGGGTAGTTTGATGAGAGTTCAGATTATTATATCGTGATTACAACCATAGTTCGGCAATACAAAGAGGGTGTCCGCGCCTAGTAGCGTTTAACGTTTAATTATATTTGAAATTGGCTTTTGTTTTTACTCGTAAATATACAAGTATACACACACTTGGGGGCCTTTACTATAACGGAAAGCCTTATAGATAGATAGATATAACTTTATTGTACACCAAAATCAAACAAAAAGCATTACATAACTAAGGTACATTTACCTTGTCGCTAAGAGCGATCCCTTCCAGGCAACCTTTGTATGGACAGGAAATTACGATTTATATTACGATTACATTACGATGGCGTTCAAATACAAATATTATAACAAATCTATACATAATCAATAACCATTTTGTTTGTTAACGGGAGGAAATCTTCAAAAAGATACCCCGCCTTCTGGGGAGCGAAGGCGGCGGTTATGTGGGGTTTGACCCACTAAAACCTCCCCGGTGGCCCTTCCTCGGTGCATGGTGAGGGGCTCCGGGATCTTCAGAGGAACGCACCGGAGCCCCTCTGCACTGTGCTCAAGAAGAGCACATCTCCCCCCCTGTGCCCTCGCAGTGCAAGGCGACACGGTCAGCCGATATCGTCTTCTTCCCGGGTCCACCTTGGCGGACGACAAAGGCCCCCACCCTTGTCGCCCAGTGAACCCGAGGCCCCTTTTAGTCGCCTTGTACGACAGGCAGGGGATACCGTAGTCTTATTCTTGAGAGCCCAGGACTACAGGGCTTGATAATATAAATAATTTATCATTAAATATACTAATATATCAAATATACATATATCAAAGTTCCGAAGAAATTGATAACCTTATATTACTGTTACAATTAATAATGAATACTTACTTAATTCATTTCTACGTGGCAACAATGTCTGCGAGGTGTGGACGCTTTTGTTATCTGTTTCCAATCGTTTGGGCGGGTCGGTGTTGGAAGGCTGCTCTTTAGATCTTTGTACGATGAGGCTAGAGTAAAGGAAACTTTAGGTTTTTAGGTTTTAGAAACTTTATTCTCACTATAGACATTAAAGGTCACTTACATGAGAACAATAAAATAACTAATATTATAAAACAATAAGTTCGCTTGCATATGGAAGAACTCCTAACGCATTCATTTGCTTTGAGACGATTAGCTGTCGTTAAGGAATTTAACAAGTTGCATTTTGAATGCGCTAAATATGTACACCCTCTTGACGTGTGCTGGTATTTTGTTATACAGCTGTGCTCCTTCAAAACAAATTGATCTTTTACCGTAATTCGTTCTAACTTTTGGAAACTAAAGGAAACTTAATTTACTATTTACGTTAATACAATGATACCTCGATATACGAGTGCCTTTTGAGATACGAGCCGCCGAGAGAGCGGTTTGTTTTAGCAGAAGGTTGGTTTTAGATTGCGGCACATCAAAGATCCTACAACAACGACTCCTTGGATATTTGAATGGCACTCTAATGTGAATGTCACAAATCATAATGTTTACAACATGTTTAAAGAAACAAATATATGTGTACACTTACAATGACATGCTTCTTATATTTATTAAAGATGGAGTGTTGAAACCTACAAAAAAAAAAAACATCTGTACAATTAATACAAAAAACACACAAGACAAGGGAACTTTAAAAAGATTGGCTTATAAAGGTACTATTTTCAGAGATAACAGGATTATCGAATTTGATTCCAATGTGAGATTTAGAGAAAAATCCTTTTGCACAACTGGGAATTGAAAATTCGTAATCCCTGCCTGCCCTCTTGGTCAAGATCGTCACTGCTATTATTTATTACATAAAAAGATATAAAATATAATTTCATAAACAAAACCTTTTTTTTCAAAGAAGCTTTAATTATTTCTTAACAAAATGAACTAATGAAATGCGTCGTTAATTACGGAGTTCCTATGGCCACCTTCCAGCTCCATCATCAGATCAGCTCTATGTCATAATAATATTGCATTATCATCCGATTTATACATGCAAAATTTCAGCTTAGTCGGAAAACGGGAAGTGGATCAAATTAACTTGCAAGATTGATTACAACAATTAGAATAGATTACAGATCGACAGACAATAAAAGCTTATTAAGGCTTCGATATCGAGAATACAATGAGAATATCGTATCACAGTTATTATTTAAAATTGTTATACATAATAAAGCTTTCTAACCCGATTTCGATTTATGATTTCCCACAGCCGTGCTTATATTCGCTTGATTATATTTCGATGTCTTCGTGCATTTTGACTCTTGTAGAATTAGTTCTCTGGTTTCGCACGCGGTATCTCTGTCAGATTAAAATATGACAGCATCATAATATTAAATGTACATTACATAGTGTATGTGTAGATTAACTTATCTTTATATTATGGCATCGTCCTATTTAGTTCAAGAGGAAGAGATCTCTCTTAGCGATAATGTCGTCTATCGCACAACGAAATGTAAAATGTGCCTTAGTTCCGTAATTTACTTCTTGTTTGATTTTGGTGCACAATAAAGTTAAATTATAGAAACACTTCATAACACCAGTTCCACTTGGCTCGTCTAGTATCTATATTATCCATACTATAGAAGGATATATGGTATGTTATGTATGGTATGGTATGCTATGGTACAGATAAGACTGTACCATGCTAGTCAAATTACTGGGCCAAAGAGTAATACTTTTTTTTTTCGTTGACGGGGAGGAAATCTTGAGAAAGATACCCCGCTTTCTTGGGAAGAAAGCGGAGGCTATGTGGGTTTAACCACTAAAACCTCCCCGGTGGCCCTTTCCTCGGTGCATGACGAAGGGCTCCGGGCTCTCAACGTGGAACGCAGCGGAGCCCAAGGAGAGCACGTTCCGGAGGGGGGACCCTGTGCCCTCGCAGCGCAAGGCGACACGGGCCAGCTGTTGACGCCCTCTTCCCGGGTCCACCTTGGATGATGACTCAGGCCCCCACACCTTAAAATCCGGCCACGCAGCAGCAATTCTTCAGGTGTGATGGACGATGATGCCCACTCAAGATCAGGGGAGCTGGTAAGTTTCTCTTTAAATAAAAAAAATCGTACTTACATTTGATTTCTGGCTCCTTCTGAAAACAAACGAAATATTATGCTTGACACTTTAAATCTATTTTTGAGATTTATTGAGAGCGAATTTTAGCTAGCGATATTTTTGTAATTAACATTCCGAAAAACTAAAATCTGATTGGTCCATGTTAGCTAGGCCCGAAGCTGCTAAACCAATTGTACTCAAAATGAATTTTCATTGGCATCGTAATGGTCGAAATTTTCCCGTTTTAGACATAAACAAATTCTTTATTGGCATAAAATATGAAACACATAAAAGAAAATAAAAAATACAGTTAATGAAGAAACGGACAAATAGGACATACGATATGATGCCAATATTGGATACCGTCTCAGTATATGCCGTCGCGACAGCGCTGATTTTTAGCGGTGCACTTGACTACCCAAGTCGTGCTCGCGCAATAAAATATTTACATGGAATTTATACAGACGAATAAAAGTTCAACTGCAAACTAAAAAAACTGCTGTGGCAAAAAATTATTCGTCGTATTCCTTATTCGTAGGAAGGTTCTCAATTCGTATGTATTTTTTTATCTTTGTTACGTCATAACTTTGGACTGCGTGAAACGATTTTGATGATTCTTTTTTTATTTGAAAGCTGATACTTCTCGTGTGGTCTAAATCTGGTTCAAATCTGACAATGGCATCCATGAGAAAACCATACAAGTCTTAAATTTGCTTTAAATATGTGCGCCACAAATAGACGGATAACGCAATAACATGCCAACCGATTACGATGATTCATTTTTTATTGGAAAGGATGTATTTCAAAATTAGTTTGATGAGAGTTTTGATAAGGTTCTGATGACTTCTATTTCGTGTTATATTCCTTATTATATTATTAATAGTTCGGTAATACAAAGGGGGTCTCCGAGCGTGATGACGTTTTGAGTTTGATTCGATGTTGATATTTGTTTAAGACCCTGAAGGAAAACTCATTACTGCAATTTGAACACATAGAACGAAAGTTTGGAAGATAGACATTATGGTTTATATTGTTTTATAGTAATATATATAGATATTGGTTATGTATAGAATAGAAATTGGAACTTACCTGTTCGTGTTTTTGAACAAGCATTACTATGGCACTCCTTGTTTACAATTTTTCCGCACAGTTCTACGCCACACTGGCAAACTCTGTTCGACAATATTAAAAATTAACTTACATATATACAAAAAACAGTACATATATACAAAGCAAAAAAATACTACAAATTATATGAATATGATAATTCCTACCACTTCAACATATTTTTAAACCTAAGGGATTTTCGGTGACGTGGTTTTCTAAGGAGTCTATGTCAGCTATGACTACTAATTTACTAGCTCCATGGGTGTTCATATTGTGTGAACCGCCAAATTTCATGTTTTTTTTTGAAGTAAAACTTCATTACGAACGTTTAAATTGGGGAGTAAATGAATGCGTAACGACTGCGTTGCGTGTGAAGTGTGATGGGGCGTTATCAAATCGTTGCGTGAAGGTATTTAACATTGGGTACTCACGCAGATTTTCGTCTGGGGTGCACCGTTACCGCTTTGCATTTGGCTGAAAAAAAATTTATTCAGCTCAAATCGTAATTTCAAATAAATCGTAAAAATTCATTCTTCAATCATTTTTCCTAATACGCGTAAAGAAATATATTTTGAAGGAAACAATATACACGACAAATACTGATTTTTCTTGTTGTTTTTGTTGTTACAAATTTGTGCTCCGTGTATAGCGATGGGCTAACCACCTGTCAAATATGCGACGTAATAAGCTTAGTAAAAGCAGAGAGCGAAAGCTGTCTTTGTTTACCGCTCTAGGATTAACAGGCATTACTCATTTCTATATTTCTACAGGTCATAAAAATCCCGTCTAGCTTAGATTATCCGTGAATTCCATGAAAGCAACTGAACGAGTAGTGGTTCGACCCTCCCGGGCGCCCTTGGATCGGAATGCTTACGCGTAACATAGTAACCGTCCAAGCCGAGGTTACCCCTCACCGGTTGGACCCTTGCGTCGAGTTACTAGCGATAGAGGTTCAGGCGAAGGGACCTAAGAGCTATGCCACATCTCAATGCGATGAGACAGTCAAGGTAAGCTTTTTAGGCCAACCTGTGTAGTTCGTAATAAAAAAATCCCGTCATCTGTATCTTGAAAAACTTATTGATATTTCTTCACACATATAATAGTATATATAATTTCAATCTTCCTTTACTTAAAGTTAAGGTAACAGCCTTTATATATGTCCCACTGCTAAGCACCTTCTCTGTAAAGAGTATAAGGGCATAGTCCGCCACGCACACTCAGTGCGGATTGGCAGACTTCACATGTCTTAGAAACTTTTTCTAGACATGTAGGTTTCCTCACGATATTTTTCTTCACCGTCGAGCGCGTGGTGAATCAGCACATAAAATTGCAACAACAAATTTCGACAACGAACTCGGGTTGCTAGTGTACCATGCAACTTGAGGCGACAACACGTGCACTGAGCTACCACGGCTCTTTTTTTCATTGCTTGGTGGACAGATATTTTGCTAAAAAAGTAAACATAATTTTATAAAAGTATTCTATATAAATTTTACCATCTTGTGCTTTTGTTTTTTTCATTTTCGCATCAAGCATACTGGAGTAAAAATCTTTTACCAACGGGAGTGGGTTTCGCAATCTGAAAGAGAATGGAACTTAGGTACACCCTCTTTGTTATAGGCAAAAAATGATGATTACATTAGTGTTACTCTGGTGGTTAACACTGTCAGCTACACACCAGATCAGAACCTCGCCTTCGAGCTCGGCGCAATAGGAACACATAGCGCGTACACAAAACGACACCCGCGTTTTAGGGCGGTTCTCACAGCACAGTTTTCTCAGCAAACGAGGCAGTTGACGATATGCGCAGGAGAGGTCCGAACTTCCCTACGACTAACAAGACAACATCCAGTATTAAGAAGAAATTTTCGGCGACATGGCAGCCTGTTACTTAAAAATTCCAGTACGAGCTTAGGGAACCTTATTTATCTAGATCGCGAACCCAGCTGAGGAAGGTGTAAAAGTTGATAGCAGTCGACTAGCAGCGACAACACCATTAGATTACAGACTATAAAGAGAGTATTAGAGAAAAGTCTGTGTGTGTGGTTGTACTAACCTCAAATGGAGAAAACGATCTGACATTGCGCTGGAAAAACAAAGAAATGTAACGATAAAATTTCACTTTAGCGGGGTAGACAATCATTTTTTGCCGTCGGTTTTGCGCTTAGCTTATTATGTCTAATGTGGCAGCAGCCATCTCGTGAAGAACTTAGTATAGAAACGATGATAAAACGGCGTTTTTGGCGTTTTTTCCACGTACCATCAGATGGTAAGTCAACCCGTCAAGCCGACTTTCGAGGTCTGGAGGCCCCGCAGCATAAAAAAACGAGTGGAGGTCCCCAATGGTCACAAATTAGTTTCGAGACTTTAATTAAGCAATTTATTGTAAAACCAAGTAATAGATTTTTTCAACATTTACCAAACATATGTAAAGAAAATTATATTAAAATTATAAATACTTTTTTTTACCTTACTACTACTTGACCCACCAACGCCATTTTATATATGACAATAACAGTCAACAGATATTGTCACTTGACTGTTGTTTTAAAATATTATTAGAATCGTCATATTTGGAAATAAAAATGTCATTATCTTACTCTAGAAGCAACACATTGCGTTTAATTTATTTACACCTAACAATATAACGGTATACATATATAATAAAATTTAAAAAGCCTCGAAGCCTCTATCGTGGGGCCCCCGGATGAACCCCGCACCCTAAAACCATCAATGCTGGTTTAAAGAAATGCATAATCCCCAAAATAACGTGATATTGTAAAATGAATCTTGCAGAAATATTTCAAATTAAAGCGTGTTCTTGATTTCTCAATTCTCCAATTATACTCCCCTCTAGAAATATATTTTGAAGTTGGATAAAAACCCTAAATTATATAAAATAACTAACCTCTTTAATGCCTTCAGTCTGATACCACGAACGGGCTTCGCCAGCATGTCAAATTCGGTCTTGAAATTACACGCAATAGATGAAGCTGAAAACATAAATTATTTCAGAATAGCATCACTCTTGGATCGAAGACGCATGCTAGACCTCACATTCCTCTATAAAGTTGCAAATGTCATTTTTGACACCCCTGAGCTTCTCTCCGCCGTAGCTTTTACTGTACCGTCACGGTTACCTAGACCTTCACGATACCAATTTTTGAGAAGCAGTTTATTCAGATCGAACCTAGGTAAAAATGCGCCTTTAAATAAAATTAGTATAGAATTCAACTCTTTATCAAAAACGGACGATATCGATCTCTTTTTTCCTAGTATAAGTATGTATAAACAATCACTAATCTATAGTCTTTTTATTAGTTAAATTTTAATTTCAAATTTAGTTTTATTTTTACTTTTATGTTCTTTTCATTTTTATCTTAACATTGTCACTCGCCAATTAATTGCTTGCAGTCTACGCCTATAACTGCGATGGCATTAACTTCATAACTTTTCACTGTTTTATGTATTGTTTGTTAAAAATGTTCATTGTGTTGGTGTAATAAATAAATAAATATATTATATAGACAGAGCATAGGAAAAGAAATTTTGATTATTGACCTCGTATACAAACACATTACGTACAAAATTGAGACACATTAAAATAGAATATAGTTGAAGAAAGAAAGAACAGATAAATATGCCAATTTTGGATACCGTCTTAGTATTTGCTGGTGCAAGGCTGCCACGGGGCTGATTCTCAGTGGTGGCATTCAAACAGAGCCTAATAATAAATATATAATACTAGGTGTTAGCTGCGATTAAGTCGTATTTATTTTATTTTCTCTCTAATAAGTGTAGCTCAAATACTCTAATTAAATCCGCTATCTGCTAGTGAAAGTCCCCTCGAAATAGGTCCAGGCGTTCCAGAAGATTAGCCGAACCATACAGACAGAAAAAAACATTAAAAAATGATATTTTGGTATATGTACTTACAATCATAAAGATGTAGTAATAAGCGGTTATTTATTATTACAAACAGACACTTCAAACTTATTTATATGTATAGGTAAAAATAATACGATAGCCTAATGGCAGAGCGGTTCGACTCTAAATCTTATGGTCGTAAGTTCGAATCTCAGTTGGCTTGTACAAATGAATTGACTTTATTTTTTAAAAAAAAATTGCTTGCTAAAATTATGCCCAGTGTATGACGATGGGCTCTCTACCTGTTACATACGGTACCTAATAAGCTTGATGAAAAGCAGCGGAAGCTGCTTGTCTACCCCGCTAGGGTCAAAGGATGAGAGCTCATTCGCATCTCAAAATACACAAGAGAGTAATAAACAACACTTACTTCCCTGTTTATTAGTTTCAAAACGTTTACAATTCAAACTCAAATATCTGTTGGACATATCTGAAATTAAAACGAAAAAGATTTTTGTGTAATGGTATAAATCTAATCTATACATCATCACACCATCGACCCAGAGGTGTAGGTACAAACTACGTACAGGTTCAGAAACACCGCTGGTGACAGTCGATAGCGATGATTGGAAAAAGTTACCTAACTACTGTAAATATATTTATTTAAAAATGAATGTTTGCCTGCGAAGTGTTGTGCATGAGTCTACGAAGGTTTCTGAGTTCGTACTGACAGATGGCGCCACTATCATTCCAATGATTTTTATATTTTGCCGTGACAGTTGACTTGAAACGAACAGCGAACGGTCCCCAATATATTTTCTATATAACCCATTATCGGAGAGGTTCAGGCTAAGCGACCTAAGAGCTATGCCACCTCTCAATCCGGTGAAGCAGTCAAGGCCAGCTTCTGTGGCTGTGTAGTTCGTCAAAAAAAATTTTCGCGGCTCTATCACGCTCCAGAAACATAATCGAATATAATGAAATTTTGCGAACAAGGTGTACAGAAACGGACATATAAGTCTAAAATTATGCATTAAGTATGTGCGCCACAAATGGACGAATAACTCAATATCACGCCAACCGATTTCGATGATTCATTTCTAATTGGAAAGGATCTACTTCAAGGATAGTTTGATGAGAGTTTGGATAGGTTCTCATTAATTCTGCTTCACTACAAAGAGCGCGTTCTTTTGTAATAACGTTTAACGTTTGATTTGAAATTGTTGTTTTTACTCGTAAATGTACTTGTTTTAACTCGGTTGATGAAAGCAACGAAGCTGTAATCATAATTTATTTACCTTCGGAACTGCAGTAGCAACTGTGGTATGGGGAGCCGTCACTTTCGTATCTTAACTGTAGAAAAAAATGGTTAAAAGAGTTTGACTACGAAAAGTGTGAAAAATTAACATTATGACTTGTGGTACACACACACACACTCGCACTATATAATATGTATAATTATTATGTTAAATTAATGTATATTTGTAATATGTGCACAATTGAAACATGGTGGGTACTGTTTCCTAAAACACAGGTTTTCCTAGTTTAGGGAGGCAGGACGACAGTATATTAAGTGACATAGCTGTGTTTAATAAAGATATTATTATTATTATTTAAGATATAAGATATTGATATACGAGCTGCGAATTCTGTTTGATTGACTGGAATTGTGCCTAAGACCTGGAAGCTTGCGAACTTACAACCTGTGCCCAAGAGAGGTAACCGAGCTGATCCTGTCAATTATCGACCAGTATCGATTACCTCCATTATTTGAAACTTCAAGACGCATGGCAGGATTTCATCCTTTTATTGTGAACATCCCTCAAACCCGAACGAAGCGCTTTGTTTCGTCTTTCATTGTATGTACAGGAAGGGACTGGAATAGTTTGCCCGGTTCTGTCTTTCTTCCGATTACAATGTGGGTATTTTCAAGAGTAGAGTGAATAGGCATTTACTAAGTTAGTGCGTCTTATTGTCCAGGACTGCATTTCCGTTCTGTATTTTCCATGTTTAAAGTCGAATTTGGACTGGCCTTGATACAAAAATATTAAAAAAAGGTCGGCAATGTGTTCCTACACCATATTCGATGTTTTCACATGAAAAAAATTACAATAAAAATTGCAAAATTCTAAGTTTTAAATATTCAACAAGCAAAAATATGTTTATGCTCGGAAATCAAATGTTTTACATAAATAAATCTGCCTTACCGTAGATACAACGGGTTCATCCTTCTTTATGGTGTGCTTATTTAAAGTTTTAGCTTTGAATACATCCCTGTTGGAAAAAAATCGAGTGTGCTTTAGAACGTTCGATTGAAGAAAATCTTTAGCTCCATATGTATGTATATATCTACTCCTCTTCCTCGCGTCGGTTTCCTCAATGCTGAGGGTCGTGACCATCTCGTGGGAACAGTTTGTTTTTAGTGATCCGTCGCCATTTTACTCTATCTATGCAGCCGTGCGCAGAGCACCGCTAACCGACGTGCCGAGAGTGGTACGGATCTGGTCAGTCCAACGTGTCGGGCCAGTCACAACTAGCCTTTCTAAGTTATTGCTGTTTTTTCTGGCAATGTGAAGTATTCCAGCATCCTGCGTAGGCATATGGTGGACAGCCTAGCTTTGATTTTAATTTCTTTCATATATATCTACTAGTGGACCCAGAAAACGTTTTGCCATATAAATTATTTCTAGTGATAATTTTGACAGAAAAATAACTAACTTATTGTATTACCGCATGGGCTATGTCATCATGATCATGTTTTTTTAAAAAAATAGTATAAAATGGTTTTTTTAGTTGATTAGTTATTGACCACCAAAGATTGATAATTATTCAAGTACTAATATCGATATTAAAAATTGGGGTTGGTAGTAGAAGGTTCAAAATTTAGGATAATATGTATTTTTAATGCCACATTTTAAAAATAGTCCGAAAATAAAAAAAATAAAATTTAGTGTGGACCATCCTTATCACTTAGCAATATGAAAAATAGATGATAGCCGATCTCAGACCTACTGAATATAAACATAAAATTTAATAAAAATCGGTCAAGCTTCAAATGTGCGCGCGCACTGCTCTCTCTTGCTCCTACAGAGTGATACAGACAATAGCTCTGCACTCTCTTTCTTTCTATTTTTATTAACTTATCTTCCTCTCAATTTCCCTTCGCCGCCCCAACATGTTTTTGTAACGCATTTACAGGCTTACTTCCTTTTTTTTTTGTTAACGGGGAGGAAATCTTCAAAAAGATACCCCGCCTTCTGGGGGGAAGGTGGCGGTTAAGAGGGTTTTTACCCACAAAAACCTCCCCGGTGGCCCTTTCCTCGGTGCATGACGAGGGGCTCCGGGATCTCCAGTGGAACGCACCGGAGCCCCTCTGCACTGTGCTCAAGGAGAGCACGTCCCGGGGGGGGAGGTTACTCCCTCCCTGTGCCCTCATAGTGCAAGGCTACACGGGCCAGTCGATGTCGCCTTCGCCTTCCCGGGTCCACCTTAGCGGACGACAAAGGCCCCCATCCTTGACACCTTCTACGACAGACAGGGGATACCGTAGTCTTATTCTTGAGAGCCCAGAACTACAGGGCTGACCGGCTTACTTCCTAAGTCAAACGTGCGTAAAGTAGTTTTACTTGTACAATACGTCACTTGAACCTCATTCCAATGTAATTGTGTGAAATATTGTCATGAAATACTACAAATACACAAAGTACTTACGGACAGTCAATTTGATCAAACTCCGTATTTCCTATAGAACAGTAGTATCGCAAACTACGGGGCATTCCGTAATCAGATATCGAGTTCACTGCAAAATCAAAATATATCAATGTATTAAAAAGGTCGACGGGGCAACTCTTTCATAGTCGATGTTCCCCGCGTCCGAACAAAGTGTTTTGCGTCATCGTTCATCATGCGTACAGCAGTGGATGAAGTTGCCGGCGTCAATCTTTTCGTCCCACGGGAGCATTACAAAGTAGAGTGAATAGGCACTTACTAAACTAGCGCTTACCATCTTTCGACGATATCACATCAGGTGGGATCGTGGTCAAGCACTAATTTATACCCCATAAGAAAAGCTATGACCTCCTTATAAAGAAGTGTTGGTCTTAAAAGGAGATAATTGTTGCGTATCAGAGTGGACACGGATTGCGTGTGCCGTCCAACTGTTTCGCCTCGCAAGAGACAAGGAGAGATATGGTTAGTAGACTGCCAACCTTTGCCAGTTGAGCTTTCAAGTGCTATGTGTATGTTATCGAGTTTTTAAGATTTATATAGTGTTCAATGTGGGAGAGATTCACAATCAAAATTGTACACGATACATGCAGTGTACACCTGCAGTTTGATTGTGTCTAAGTATGGGCGATGGTGTAGCACTTGTAAGTGGTGTATTGGCTCAAGTAGCTTTTTCTATAAGTGTACAATACTAACTACGATATTTACCCGCTTTATTTGCTTTCATTATAGTTTTCAAGGAGAATGACGATGTATTAGGATGCAGAGAATAGTAATTATCGAACCATTTGTGCGTGACTACATTTCCTCGGTTTTTCCCTGATGAAATAAGTTTATGAATTTTCTTTTTGTTAGAATAAAGTTAGATTATTAATTTTGATTTTAATAACTGTGTTTTTTTATTAAGTATACTTAACACCACAAGTATATTAACTAGCAAAACAAAAACCGACTTCAAATCGAATCAAACGTTAAACGTGATTACGCACGCGCGTCCTCTTTGTATTTCCGTATTATCGTTAAAATATTACGAAAATGAATTAATCAGAATCAAACTACTCTTGAAGTACTCGTACATCGTTTCCAATAAACGATAATTGGCATCAAAGTGGTCGATATTTGCTAGATTTCATTATCTTATAGACCATAGGTATACAGATGGTTTACCACTATTTGACGTGTTTGATAATGATGGAATTGTAATAGATATGACTATTATAATTATAAGACTTATTATAATGTACCACCATCACTGGCAAATTGTAAACTCGGGCCCTGGTCACCTTCCAGTGCAGTAAAATAGTTGCGGTCAGCTTCAAGAGGATCTTTCCATTTATCACAGAAAACAATGTTCAAATACCCATTAATCCAACGCTGTAAATATGTATTTACAGCGTTAATGGCTATTTGGTGACGCAGCTGAAACCAATCTGCTCAGTCTTGAGCACAGGCGTAAGGTAGCTAGCCTTTCGGTTTTCTACAGATTGCATTTTGGAGAGTGTGCTCAGGAACTACATGATCTAATTCCCCATCCCCTTTCCACCATCGGACTTCTAGACGCACTGCGGAATTTCATCCTTTTATTGTGAACATCCCTCAAACCCTTCTTTCTGTCTTTCATTCTTCGAACAGCAAAGGACTATGTGGGTATTTTCAAGAGTAGAGTGAATAGGCATTTACTAAGCTAGTGCGCCTTACCATCCAGGACTGCATTTCCACTTAACATCAGGTGGGATCGTAGTCCAGCACTTGCTTAGAAATTATAAAAAAAAATCTATAACTATATCAAACTGCTGGTCCTAGGCCTCCCCAACGATTCCCTAATGACCGATTGTGAGCGGCTTGTATTCAGCTGCGTCCTGTAGGCTTTATGAGGTCATAAGACCACCTTGCGGGTGGATGTCCTATTCTGCGTTCGTGATCTTCAACAGTGATTTTTTCGACCTCATCGGCCTTCTCTTCTACGTGCTATGTGCCCTATATCCAGCAGTGGATGTTTTGTAGCTGAAATGATGAGGATATTAAACTAAAATCCTTTACAAAAAGCAAGTTACTGTTTTCGTTTTCACTTGAGATTATTTTTCTCTTTGAATTCCTTTTCATTTCATAGCCCGTTTCCTGGCCAATAATTGTGAAGCCAATTTTCTTCTTAAAATGTCTATTCCTGTGTTTACATTTACTTTGTTTATCCTGGAAAATAATACAATATATCAATGCACTGTTTACCTTAACTTTATGTTTTACTAAATAACTGTAGTACTTACGTTGAGAGTACTATCAATGTCGTTGATTTTTGTTCCTGAATGGTGCTTCAGTTTATGTAAACTTTTGGTAGAGTTAGTTTGAAATATTGCCCTTTTCTTTATATCCAAATGGTTGGACTTACTGTATTGACCTTTCATCCATTCCTGTTGCCCCACGTAGGTTGATAGTCTATAAATTCTAGCGTTTTCGTCCTCTTTCCCTTTAATTACTTTACTATCACCCTTTTCGTTACTTAGATTATTGTCACTTTTATTTTTTTTTCTCTTTTTATGGTTAGTTTTATGAGAACAACGTGAAGTGTTGTGACTCTTAAACATTTTTTTAAACATTGAACACGGTGTGAAGGAAAATTTTTTGTGACGACAAAAGCAAAATTTGCATATGTTCTTCATGCAATGACAAGGGCTTTTACTACTTGTATTATCTTCGTCATGCTTATTACCTTTTCCAGTCTCATTATTCTTGTCTGGAACGTCTTTTTGAGATAAATCATCATCATTAGGTTCATTTCGAGACTTTTTGTTTGATTTTTCATTCCTAAACGATGGCTCTGTATTAGAGTCATTAGATTTACACGGTTTAATAAAGCACGAGTGTTTACAATAACTAGATACATCCTGAGGCTTCACAAAATTGTGTTTGCAGCTCCATGTATTATTGTTGTCGGCAAATAATCGGTTATTGTTTTTATCCAAGTCTGTACTCCTACGCCGAAAAATGTTTTTGTGATTATTTCGTAAATCCTTTGCAAATCTATTACAATGTACAATTCTCGAGATTGATATAGTACTGGTCGTTTTAAATTTGATCTCATAGTAACTGGAACCTGATGTAGGGTATGTATCATTGCGACGCAGTAGTAATACGCCATGAAATAATTTCTTGATTATAATACGTCTAATTTTAGACGAGAAGCCTAATCGTGAAATTGCGCTTGTGAAATTCACTTTACGACATTGCATTTTACTTATCTTACTCTTCAGATAATCTACGATTGAGTAAAGTTTCCTTTTAACTCCAGTCAATTGGCTTGCGTTAAGGTTGACTTTTCTTCTGTATTTGAAATTATCCTGTGCATCAGAATAATTGGAAAATAGTTTGTTCTTTTCCTTATTTACTTTTGAAGATTTAGGCAGAATTCTTCGTGTTGGTGAAATTGGGTTAATTTCTGATGTTCTGATACGACTTTCCGAATTTTGATCATAGTTTGTTGGGCAGTAAGTAGTATTTGAATACAAATCATTGTATCGCTTATTATTGACACCAACGGGTATTAATTTCGTCCTAAAATTCAGCGGATCATTGTTACCATACTTTAAATATCTAATCATGTTTGCCTTTCTATAAAATCTAGTAATTTTAGGGTTTCCATCATTCAGATATTTCGAAACATGTGATTTCTCTTCTAAATATTCATGTTTTGCTCTGAATAACGATTGTTTCTCTGATTGTGCGACGTCTGATCTTGATTTTGAAAATCGCTCACAGATATTTTTGCGTCTTTCAAAATGTTGTGCTGAAATAAAAATTTGAGTGTTTAATACTCTAAATCTAAAAACACAAAGAACATTTTTACTTACTAAACGCATGAGTACAGTGGTATATTAGAATGGTTAGTGACATCTAGATTATAAGACGAGAAAACTTATGTATTATATATAGTGTACTGTTAAAGGAACGCAAAAGTAATTTATTGTCCGTGAAATAGCAACCGACCGAATCGTGGTTCGGCCTATCGGGCGCCCTCGGATCGGCATGCTTACGCGTAACATAGTAACCGTCCAAGCCGAGGTTACCCCACACCGGGGGACCCTTGTGTCGAGTTACTAGCAATAGAGGTTCAGGCTAAGCGACCTAAGAGCTATGCCACCTCTCAATCCGGTGAAGCAGTCAAGGCCAGCTTCTCTGGCCAATCTGTGTAGTTCGTCATAAAAGAAAAAAGCAAAAGTAAGTTACAGATATTACGTTAATGATAAATAATTGATCATTCGATCAGCTTATAGCATAACAATTAAGAAATACATCACAGAAATAATAAATTTGCCATTTTGACATATATCGATAATTTGGTAAAAATTCAATTGCCTGCAGAACGCACAGAACCTAAAATAACTGTTTCTCTGAGATTGATATTTTTATCGGAAGTAAATAACATTTAAAAAGAAAATTAATACAGCTTTTATGTAAAAAATAGGAAGGACATCTTGTTTTCAAAGAAGAAATAAATTACTTCTTTTAAATAACTTATTATAAAGAATGAAGTCCAAACTTGGCAGTATGCTTTAAACAAGATTATAAATTTAACATTTAAGTGCTGTGTGACTTTGTAAATAAAAAAAATTGCATGCGCAATTGTCGGTGTCATCGCTAAGAGCGATTTCTTCCAGACAACCTTTGGATGGACAGAAATTTGTTTCTAAACAGGTTTTAAAGTCATAAGATGTAGATAAAGATTTCACACGATTGCTAGAATTAATGTCGACTTACAATATGTTTCGCAAACGCTTCTTCTTCAACCTCCATTTCTTCATCGAAATCTTGACAGTCACTGCTGCTATCTTCAGAAGAACCCCTAAATCATGATACGTTTATTGTTAATAAGATGTGGAGGATATCACACTCTGGTTCAAGCAACATATGTACTGTATAATGGTAGCTCTGTGTCGTAACATCACCAGATATATAACGGTAGTAGCCCGTGTTCTATCGCCGATACACAACAAAATTGATTTTTATAATTTTAAGTGTTGATAAGTTGTTACGTTCTGGGTGGTGAAGGAAACGTCGCGTGGCGAATCAAGCTCTGGTATTGGTCTGGTAAGGCTGTAACTTTACTGTATATTAAGACAGTAAAGTACTTAGATTAATACGTAGTAGAATAGTTTAATTGTGTCTTTACAATTGGTGTTCGCGAGTTCGAATCCTGAATTGCAGATTTTTAGTTTGGTAAGTACCAAAAATCACTTACTTAAAAATGTTTGCCCGGTCTATTGCGTCATTTATGGATCCTGATACCTTGGTGGAAATTTCAGCGACAGACACGTAGCGAAACGTTTTATGTATATTCCGATAGGGTAAATCGACGTTGGGCTTATTTATTTTTATACTTACTTCTCCAAACTAACATCACTCAGGTCTCCATAGTCGATGGGATTCAGGCAAATTGTACAAAGTTGTCCTAAATCATTGAAACAATGATTGCAATAGATTCCTGGACATTTGGGTGTTTCGCATCTAAAATCAAAGGTATTTGGATTTACTTAATCCATTTGCTGTTTTTTAAGTATTTTAAGTAATATTACTGCTTCTATATGTTGGACACATGTTTTTTTTTGCGACGAGGATATTACTGCAAAGTCCGAAACGATGCGGTAGTGCGCATTCGTGTTACATTTCTTAGAAATTTTTCTCAGATATGCAAGTTTTTATTAAAATTTTGACTATTTTTTGGTCCCGCACTAATGGAATGCACCGAGCATCGTAGTTAGTTTGTTAGGCTACTTTATAACATGTGAAAGAAAAAAATTGTAGGCGCCAGAACTGTATGTATCTAATTGTCATTTTTATTGTGCATATAAATGTATTATTAATTTATACCCATATTAGATTTATTTTATTACATTTATAGTCACCGCTGAAAAGCAGCGCTGTGACAGGGCATCCTAATTTGTCGTCACATCTTATTGTCCGTTCTTTCTTTCTTTATACAACTGTAATTATTTGTTAAGTGTTTATATGATGCCAATAAAGAAAAGGTCTATGTCTATACGTTCGTGCGTTTAATATTCAATCCGTCACTGATTTGATTTGACTTTGATTTTTGTTTTTACTCGTAAATATACAACATGTTAGTAGATCTATATATACCTTAATAGTTTGGTGTCAGGATCATCAGGCTCGTCCACGGTACCACAAAGCAAGCAGCTGGGTTCTTTCGGAAGTGTTCCTAACATGTATCGAAGCCACCAGCATCTGGAACAAATCAAATAATAACTACGCTATCGACTCAGCGACAGGCAGAATTACGGATTTCAGGGCATTTTTCACTAGCAGTGACGAGAATGTGCAGAGGGGCTCCGGTGCGTTACACTGGAGATCCCGGAGCCCCTCGTCATGCACCGAGGAAAGGGCCACCGGGGAGGTTTTAGTGGGTAAAAACCCCACATAACCGCCGCCTTCTCCCCAGAAGGCGGTATATCTCTTTGAAGATTTCCTCCCCGTTAACAAAAAAAGGGTAGATAATTTAGTATATATATAGTCATCGTCCTGTTTTGTTTTTATTCTATCCGTCCATAAAAAGGTTGCGTGGAAGAGCTCGCTCTTAACGATAAGGTTTTTGGTTTGATTTTAGTGTACAATAAAGTCATATATCTATCTACCCTCTGAATCAAGTAACAACCTGCTTGTGAAATAAAAGCAATCAAAATATTAATTTCTCTAGCTAACCTAAAACTCTACTATCTCCACAATTCTGAACACAATCTGTAAATCTGGAAAAGAGACACACTTTAAAGTAAGGTATATCACAGTAATACTCACGGCAAGTAAAAATCCAACCATTCTACGAAGGTAAGCATGTCTCGATTCAAATATTTGAAATCCTTGTGTAACTTGCGCCGCGCGAATTTCATAAAACCACCTTAAACATACAATCTTAATTAAGACGGCTGGCAAGGAGCTGGATGAGAGTGGCCCAAGATCGTGCTCGAGGAATAATAGTCCAGCAGTGGACTATTGCAGGCTGATGATGATTATATTTGTAGACTCGTTTCACTAACAAGTCTTTATCTCATTATTAATGATTTATCTTTTGATATTATATTCTATTAATGATATATTCTTTTTGTTTGAAAGCTTCCAGTGAGGTCCAATTTCAATTCGGTCCAATTGTGACAACGGCATCCATGAGAAAACCATATAAGTCTTAAATTTGCACTAAGTATTTGCGAAACAAATGGACGAATAACTCAAGCCTCAACTCAAGCTAACCGCTTTCAATGATTCATTTTTCATTGGATGGACGTTCTGGTTAATTCTATTTCGTTATATTACTGCGATAATACCAAAATTGATCCAGCCGTTCCGTAAATTAACCAGAACAAAGAGACAAAACTTGTAAAAAATGTTATTTAGGTATACGGTACATTACGGTACATTCATATTCATGTAGTAAAAAACGGTTATTAAAATATTACAAACAGATTGACCTAATTTTATTTATATGTATAGATTCAAATATCGGCGTAAAAATGAGAATTCAGTTTATTTACTACAGTATATAAATAGGACGGTGTCTCGTCACGCTCATGTAATGGGAGCAGGGGAATTAGAGCGCATAATAATTCCCTTGCATGTTGTTGAATATTCAGTATAATTTCGCAGTAAAATGGAAATGTTAAGGAGGTGGAGATTTGTAAAGACTTAGCGTGGTTCATTTTGAAATTATACAATTCATTTTAGCCTAATAAAAGAAACAATACAGTCGTTTATTGATATTTTCTTTTTTGCTTCACCGGATTGAGAGGTGTCATAACTCTTAGGTCGATTAGCCTGTACCTCTATTGCTAGTAACTCGATACAAGGGACCCCCGGTGAGATGTTAAGTCTGCCAATCCGCACTAGGGCTGCGTGGCGGGCCATTCTCTCCGTGGCGACTATGGACTTATACTCTCTTTTTAGAGGTCTTTATAATAGGTTGAGGAAAAAGTTGCTTTGCATTTTTAAGAAAATTCAAAACATATTTTAATATAGTTTATTTATATTTAACTACAGTATGTAGGTACCATTTTGTTTGATAACTTTTTGTCATCTTGTAGATAGGGATCTGATTCCATTGTTATATAAATTTTGGGACTTCTGATCAAAATACCGCGACAAGTGGTCTTTGGCATTCACCTAAATTATTTTGACGTGAACGTGTCAGGATTGAAAACGCTTAAACCAAATTTTGTGCTAGTTTCACAGACACAGTACTAGGTCCATAAACATCGCAAATTTTTTTTTGCGTTGCGATTTTACCGTTTCTTGTTGTAAAATTTTAAAATGAATCGAATTTCTTCATTACTTTAACTCATCTTGACAGTACACATAACAAATGAAAATCACACATTTTCCTAATTTGAAATTGGAATTACGTTCTTTAAAATTTAAACTTTCAATGATACCAAAACCAGCCAGAATCAAATAGCATAGCCAAAGAGATTTTATTACAAGTTCATACATACTATAATGCGAAAGACTTTCCCTATACCCATATATATAAGCTGTAACCTTAACTTTAACATAATTTTCTATCACTCCCGAATTGGAATAATTATCCAAGATGATTCTCTTAAAAGGACGTTATCGATAATACTAAAGGAGATTCTTAAACGGCTCACCTCTGTTCCGTAAGATGTGATTGTAAAGCCACAACGCTCTAGTTTTAGCGCGCTCCGGTCTATAGAGGCTCATTATAACGTGGCTCATTCGCAGCCCATACGGCTCGAACAGGGCAAAGAACCATAGGAGGAAAATGAGCACCCCTGCGGAATTATATTATATTGAACCTTTGTAAGTTTAATCTGACAAGATGACAATGAGCCCGAAGATCCAGCGATCCATCCGCGTGAATGATGGACAGTTGATTGCTCTGTCCGAAAGAGCACAGTGCGATCACTCGCAGGTTTGGATTCCCTATTATATCTGACATAATAGACATATAGATGCGACGTATGTAGTGTATATCAGACTAGACGAATAAAAAAACCGGTTAATGAGGGTAGATTGATAATGTTGATAAATAACTACATGTTGATTAGAATGTGGGTATATCGATATCGGATCTTTCATCCGGGCTTGGGACCGACAGCACAACACCTTTCTCTATTGCTCTGCCAGAGTTAAAAGAACTATTGGGTGACTGTCTTTCCCTCTGACTACAATGTAGAGTGGTAGATAGGTAATTTCCAGAGTAGAGTGAATAGACATATACTTAGATCCAAGACTACTTTCGCTTAACATCAGGTGGGATCGCGGACAAGCACTTGTTTAAAAAGTATAAAAAAATCACAGAGTAACGCAGACTATTTAAAATTTCCCAAGCGTAGAGAATATTTTCCTTTCTTTATTGGTATGTAGGAATCTGAAACACCTCAATTCCAAAACCCGAATTGAATCTCGAATATCTACAAAATATATATCTATAATTGTTTTCTAATAGTTTAACCAAAAACAAAAACGAACCAATTTGAGTG
This sequence comes from Meandrusa payeni, assembly GCA_029286785.1. Lineage (NCBI taxonomy): Eukaryota > Metazoa > Arthropoda > Insecta > Lepidoptera > Papilionidae > Meandrusa > Meandrusa payeni. The sequence continues at coordinate 2,530,398 of JAGSMX010000023.1, forward strand.
TAACGGTATAAATCAGGCGGATCTGGGTTGGGTAGACAGGAGACGGTAGAAGAAGACTGCGTAGACAACGGAAGTGTGAGAAAACCAATTAGAGAACGTAGCATCTCTGCTACGGGTCCGGTTCCGGACACTTGTACGCCTGCGTCAGTGGGTCCGGCTAGAAACACAAGTAAAATATTTTTAAAGGAAAACTTAGCGTAAACGTTACCAAAAGTGTAATCGGACAAGGATGTGGGAAGTTGAAAGGGAAATATAATTCAGTGAAGATTGAAATAGAGGAGCTGCGTTTCGTATATTACTGTAAGGGCAAGAGAGAGAGGTACAAGCATACATTTTTTTCCTCTACGCATAGCCAGTTACGCTTCGTATCAAAGAGACGGTGCAGTTCTATCGTCTGTATAATTCATACAGACATGGAACAATAATCGACGCAGTTTCGCCTAGATACATATATATCTTTCATTCTATACCAAGCCTATTGTTTTGAGAGTGTGCTCAGGAACTACATGATCTAATTCCCCCATCCCCTTTCCACCATCGGACTTCTAGATGCACTGCGGGATTTCATACGTTTGTTGTGAACATCCCTTAAACCCGAAAGAAGCGATTTGCTTCGTCTTTCATTCTTCGTACAGCAAAGGACTGGAATAGTTTGCCCGCGTCTGTCTTTCCTTCCGATTACAATGTGGGTATTTTCAAGAGTAGAGTGAATAGGCATTTACTAAGCTAGTGCGCCTTACCATCCAGGACTGCATTTCTACTTAACATCAGGTGGGATCGTAGTCAAGCACTTGCTTAGAAATTAAAAAAAAATCAGGCAATCATCGGTTGCTGTGATTTCAAGTTATTCGTCCATTTGTGTCGCACATACTTGATGCAAATATTAGGCTTATAAGGTTGGACTTGTATAGACTACATTGAAATGGGACCACATGGAAGCCAGCTTTCAAACAAACGATGTATTATCCAAATCGCTTCATCCAGTTGAAAGTTATGATGTAATAAAAATAAATATATTAAAAATATTAATTCATCAATGAAGACCCATAACTAACTCACGTTTTATTGGTGTCTGGAATCTTTCATGGTAGCGTATTGTTATCAAAACCCAGTAAAGACTGTAGTCAGCCGCCATATGGATAAGCAGTTTGAAAGTCGTAATTACCATGTGTATTATTGAACGTGTTAGATAAACTTTCTCCGTAGCTAACAGTCTAAATGAAGTTGTCTGGAAGGGAAGATTGGAGATGATTAATCTAATTCCATATAGTTGGCGGTCCATAATTGCATCTTGTTTTTTTTAAGGAATATTCGTCCCCCTTTTTTTTTGTTAACGAGGAGGAAATCTTCAGAAAGATACCCCGCCTTCTGGGGGGAAGGCGGCGGTTATGTGGGGTTTTTACCCACTAAAATCTCCCCGGTGGCCCTTCCTCGGTGCATGGTGAGGGGCTCCGGGATCTCCAGTGGAACGCACCGGAGCCCCTCTGCACTGTGCTCATAGAGAGCACTTCCCGGGGGAGGTTACTCCCTCCCCCCCTGTGCCCTCGCAGTGCAAGGCGACACGGGCCAGCCGATGTCGCCTTCTTCCCGGGTCCACCTTGGCGGACGACAAAGGATATTCGTCCCCCTAGGATGGAAAATTCGGGGATATGCACTAAAAAAAATTCTTGTATACTAATACAATATCATAATTCTATGTAATACATATTTTATTATAATTTTATAGCACAATATCTCTAATAGGAACAATAATACTTCTTTCATTATATAATAAACTTTAACGAGCAATTCTTGTACATAAATACAGGATGTTAAAATTGCTTCTGAAAACGAAGACAGACAATAGTACTAATGACACCTTTGATTTTTTTGCACTATTTACACTCCATCATTTACATTCATAAAAAATACATTACTATATTTATGTATTTATTGTTGACGAGCAAAAAAAATTGTGGCTCCTTAAAAAGTTTGAAATTTTGCAAATTGTAATTTTTGACTCTTCCGACTCAAAATGTTGCCGACCCCTGTCTTAAACCAATGACAATTGCTTGAATGACATTAAATAAAGTGACGATTATAATGTCGTCGATAATTATTAATCGATTTTCAAAATCTAACGTAGTAAGTGGAAAAATTAAACTTACAGTTATGTACTTGGCTTTCTCTCTCCTATTCAAGGGCAGAACCGTTTCTTTGCCTTCTTTGAGCTTTTGAAAGTCCAAGTCGCGAAGCTCTTTAGTAATGAAGCGATTGTCGAAACGAGATCTGGTGTCATACATGTGTTGGTACTTTTTTGCTCTGTAGGATTTTATTACGAATTAACTTTGACTTATTTCAATTTTTATGAGAGAAAGCAGTAAACGAGCTTACGATTAACCGAAACCTCAAGTCTGCTATTACTATTGTGTCAAAATGGACATTCAGTGACATCACAGCTGTCAATTTTTGCTACTTACTGACAATATACTTTTTCAAATGTTGTATTTGGTGATCTCACATTTCCAAAAATGCCGATAGTTCATGTTCAAATGTTCATAATGATCGACCATTGGTGCAAATTAGTAGATAGTTAAGTTGAGTTGTCATAGTGAAAATTCAGTGTCAATATCAGAATTGGGGTTCTGATGTTTTGTTCTTGGAAAAAGCTGGATGATCGTTAGGCCCTTCGCCAATAAAAAGTCAGTGACAGTGTACACCCATCTTTTATATTTAAGCTATAAATACATTTTTTGTTACGAACAAAATAAAATAACTCCAAACTGTTTAATAACCTACCTAATGTAAATAAATAATAAATATCCTTTATTTATTAATAAAATTATAACAATATTACTAATTACACTTTTTTTTTACTGCGAGTATTAGTTCTAATCAAGTTTCACTACCACCTAAACTAGGGATTTCCTATGCGATAGGTGTCAGTCCTTCCTCCTATGGTTATTTATATACCTAATATTGTAATTATATCATATTTTTTTATGTGCGAATGTGTGTGAGTGCTTTTCGATCGACCACTTTTAACATATTCTCACAACCTTCATAATTTAGTGTTTCAAGCCACTCTAGTTAAAGATTGTCAAACTTACTATATATTTTTAAACAAAAAGTACTAAAACATATCTTGGATAATATTTTTAAAGACCTGTCGATCACTTTATATACAGCTATATAATTTTTTTTTAAGCTCATCGTCAGTGGATGCGACGCATATTAACCGATGCGAAACAAGGGCGGAGCTAGCTTTTAATATTGCATGTTAATGGATTGGAAAATGAAAACCACACACCTGTATAAAAGCTTTTAAGTGATGATAGTTAATATATTTATTCTTTATTTGCACACAATACAAAAAAAGGTACAAATAGGCGGACTTAATGCCAGTAGGCATTCTCTGCCAGTCTACCTTGGGGTTGTGTAGAGACAAAGTAACGGGTGCAAGCTATGTGAGAAAATAATTAATAAAACTATAATAAATGCATGCATATATAACATACATACCTACTTACAAATAAATTAAATATATAAACATAATAATTATATATAATAATAAATAGATACATAAATAAATACATATATATAATTACAGATGGATAGGGACTGCAATTGTCAAACTATTCCTTGCTTAGGTAAAGCTTCCATAGTAAATGTTTGATAGTAGATTTAGTTCCAGCTGTACGTACATTTGTTGGCAGCGTATTCCAGAGTCTTATTGTGTTAAAGGTAAAAGATTTATGTATAAAATCAGTGTGACAGGAAGAAATATGGAGAAAATTTTGTGAAATTTAGTAAAGTTTAGTGTCCGGGCAATCGCTTAAATAACAAAGTACGCTAGCACCGCGAGTTCGATTCCCGGTATTTGTTGGTGTTGACATTTTAAGTGCTGATATAACATGGGAAGATAACTTTTATTATCTTTCGTTTTTGAAGGGGAAATCTTCAAAAAGATAAGACTGCCTTCGTTCTTGTGAGATTTTTACTCACTAAAACGTCATAGTGGCCATTCTCCGTGCACGGTGAGGGGCGCCGGGATCTCCAGCATAACGCACCGGCGCCTCTCTGCACTGGACAGAAGCACGTCCCAAGGAAAGAGTTCCCAGTACCCTCACAGTGCTCAGTTAACACGGGACCACTCCGTGTCCATATTTACGACGCCCCTGAACTCGACGGTCCTGCTTAGTGGCCTTTCTACGATAGGCGGGGGATACCACAGCTTAATTCTTAAGTCTATGACTACGGGGCTGTATTGAGAAAGATAACCTGCATATCTGAGAATTCTTCTAAGGCATGTGAATTCTGCAAATCTCGTATAGTAGGACATCTTGAAATTTTACGGGTATGTAGACAAATTAATCTGTGACAACCAACATACCTGAATATAATAAGTAGTAGGAATAAGCTAGTTACGCACGAGCTCCACGAGAGCCAAGTGAGAAGTGGATCAGCTCTGTTCCTGATCTCGGTAACGATGCCGGCGGCCACCTGGCTGGCGGAGCGGCTGGCGTTACTGCTGAACGAGTACGAGTGGTGCACGTGGATCTTGACGCACAGCAGGGATTGGACGCGGCTTGCGAAGCTTCTAAATTCTATAACGTGAATGAAAAATATAGATAAGTACCTAGTAACTAGTACTTGACTACGTTCCCACCTGATGTCACTTCAAAACGATAGTTCATAATTCATCATCACCACTCACCCCTTACCATCATGACTGTTGAAAAGTGTTTTTTTTAATAATGAGTAAAGTAAGACTGAAAATGCGACAGCATATGCTGAGACGGTCTCCAATTGGTATCATATACATTTTGTTAGCAATGTGTTTGTATATGATATGATATGACAATAAACAAAAGGTCTATGTCTAATTGGCGAGAGGGCGCCTCGATGGCGCTGTTTCTATTGATTGAGAACGCTGTAAAGTGTTCGTAACGTTGGTAATAATCAAGAGCTAGTACGGCTACTAATAGTACGCTCCCCGGCGCTGGCAACAATGAAATTATTTTAATTTTAAGCAGTAATTTTGGAGATGGCATCGCCTAGTACTCACATGCTGATAGTTCTCTTAATTTTTTCACGGACCAGGGAAGTAGACCGCTAGTCATTGGAATTTTAGAGGTCGCGTAGCTCTAAGGTCGATTAACCCGTCCCTTTGTTGGGAGTAGCTCGGCGGCCGCATAAAGCATTCCGACGCGAGGGCGCACAAGAGGGCCGAACCCCGACTCGTTAAACTGGAAGATACGGCACTACTCACTCCTCTTCATTGTGGCTACGATCGTGGTCCTGGTGTAATCGGCAATCTCAAATATCCTGGCGTAACGTTTCAACGAGTGACATGAGACATCAGCCAGATAGTTGACGTTATAGAACCAAGGCATCTTCAAAGCTCTACTGCCACTCGGATCACTCGCACTCAACAAACGATTGCAATGCTGTGCAGGCGTGCCAAGTTTTGCGTTGCATTTCTCCGTGATCGAATTGAGCCACGAGAAGGAAGATTCTAGAACGTTCGCTGGAAATTTGATTAACATTATGTTAATTTTTCCGTTACAAACGTGATTTAAAATGTACATTTGTATGGATTATATTAGAATATTTTCGCCCTCTTCAACAGTATTCAACATTCTTCATTCAGACTTCATTTTCATAAACATTAGTTCTTAAAAAATAAGACGGTCTTAGACCGATTACTCTAAAATAATGTTACAACTTTACCCGAAATAGGATCATGAGAATAAAAACAATTATTAAATTAACAGGTTATAAGCACATATAGGCACATAAAGGAATATCTAATGATGCATGATCATCAAATCTTCCTCATCAAAACAAAATACTTTCTAGCTGATACATCTATTAGGACCAAAGATTAAGAAGAAATTTCGAAAATCATATCAAAAATCAATCAGTCAAAATTCTTCAGTACTCACCAATCGCTATCACCATACGTTGTGTGGCCACTAAGCTAGTTTTAAGTGTCTTAGCGATGCCCTTTATGCCTTCCGTCATTATCTTTATCCAGTCCTTCATGGCATTGAAGGGATTTTTTATCGAGTCCGTAAATTCCTTCACACTGGTCTTTATTTGTTCCTACATTGATAAAGAACATAAGTATCGCCGTTCTGGGTATTAAAATATTATATAATAACTTGCCCAATGCAGAGTTATCACGAAATAAGATTATTGGTCCTTTTTTTTTTGTTCACGCGGGGGAATCTTTTTATAGACTATCCTCCGATACCCTGGGTGGGCCCGGAGGGATGTGTGGGACTCGGCCTGGGCAGCCCCTACCCACTAAACCTTCCGCGAATGCATCAGCCGTTATGAGCGGGGTGCCCCGGATCTGTCAGCGACAGGACACCCCAACGACCGGCCGGTCCCGGCAAAGACCGGACTTCATCCTCAAAGAGGACTTCTCCGGCACTCAGAGAAGTCCCGACGACGCCGAAGCATGCTGGGGCCAGGTACCCATCCTAGCCCTGCTTCGGGATTACGGGGCGGCAAGAGGAGGCGTTCGTAACTCCTCCTGCGCACCCCGAGACGTCGCCTGCGGAGGGGAGCCTCTGCGCTCCCTCCTGACCGCTCGTCAGCCTCCTTCTGGGACATGACCGTCTCACAGAAGGAGGCGACCGCCGTCCAAGACCTGTCGCTCGAGACCATCGCAAGAGCGACGCTCGGAAGCGACAGGTCTACACCACCGAAAACTATTGGTCCTGTCGCAATCATACCTAACGGAAATACCCCGTAGAGTTTACGTGATGATAGGCTCTAAATAAAAATTGTCTTTTTTATTGATATAGATGAGTAATTCTTCTTTAAGAGCCAGAGGAAGACCCAAGACAAGCTGAGAGGACGTAGTATCAAGTATAATGATGAAGACAGAGTGAAATGTTACAGAAATCCAAAAAAACAACACCTCACCACCGTGTGGGACCATGAGGTGGGTAAGAGACTCTTCAAGAGGCTTTGTTCAAGAGGACTGAGCGGTTATGGCCATTTATACTCGTGTAGTCGAATAATAGATGATAAACTCGATCAGTTCACAAGCATGACCTTGCATAGAAAAGTTTTTAATTCTATTACCTGGTGACAAGCCATAGACTCCGAGAGCACCTCAGAATTTTTAAGGGTGTTTGTAGCGGGGCCCGTTAGTATAAGAACTAGAGCATAGCACGTCAGTGTATATCTCCCGACGCGAGAGAAGAATTGTGGTATTAGTAAGAATACGAGACATCTGTGAAGATATTAAACAACGATAAAGTTGTGACTTATTTCGATAAATTACATACATCTAGTATTATTTTAAAAATCATATGTAATATAGGTATATTTATTTACCTTACTCGATAGCTAAAGGCCAACCCTAGAGTGAGCAAAACGCCAATGATCGAGCTCATAATAGTGGCGTGCATTAATGATATCGATAATTGAAACACGAAAAACATAAAGCAAAGGTAAGTGAAGACAATTCCTCCAATAAAACCGAGGACGCTCTTCAACAGAAAATTGGGAAAAGTCTGATCCGTTCTTAGGTAAACGAGAAAGTTGGAGATAGACGATTCTTCAGACCAGAGATATTTCAATTTTTTTATCAAACGTTTCTTCGTATTACAGCTGTAATGTGACCATTTTTGTATCAATGTTTTCTTGGGAATTTCCACATTAGCGTGACGTACTGAATTAATTTTTTCTCGTTCGTATTCTAATCTATATTTTTCGATAATGCGTGCTTTCCACAGCAAGGCAAAGTTAGCCATGTTTCAGATGTTATGGATATTTGTTACGTATCTTGAATGTAAAATAATTTATAAAAAATTGGCGTCATAGTCCCGGCATACGATGCTTTTTAAATTATAAAACACGGTGTATTTTCCAAAACCATCACCTGACAGAATGGTGAAGACAAAAAGTCTTTGTTTTCTGTTTTTGTTCTAGTTCATTCTAATAACAGCCAGTGTTGAAATTTGCACAAAAGCGGGGAAATGTGTAATAAATTGAGATAATTGTTAAACATGAATAGTTATGTATCCTGTAATAATAACTTTTCGTAAATATATATATTATAAACAAAATACTAAATTAATAAACAAAATGTACAACTCTCACTTTTTTCAAAAGTGCGCTAATTTGACTTTTAATTATGCCCAAGAACAATATTCACAGAAAACTTTGTACAAAATATTATCAATACCGTATGTTATTTACGTGAAGCTTTTAAATTTGAAATACAAATAATAAAGATGAAACATTTCTTTCGAGTTAATGTTTTAAAAAATATATGTGTGTCCATTAACATTGACTCTCTCATTATTAAGGATGTTGTATGTTTCGTACTCAATTAACCTACAAACTCGTACCCGCTTTATTATATGGGAAGAAAACGTTCACGTACAAGTTCGTTGACTCGTCATGGATTATCAATAACAAAATTTAAATGTGTTGCCTTGTTCTGTGGAAAATCTGCGCAAGGGATTCTCTGTTCAGAAAACATGCGCAGAACACTGCATTGCTACAAAATCAACTTCAGACTGTTTTAGCTCCGGTTAGGTACTACATGGCTATTTTTCACTGCTTTTCTTTTTAAGTTAATGTCGTGTACTTTCTGTTAATGCGCGAATATATTTAGTGAAAAATATTGTGAATATGTCGGAAGAATAAGAGCTTCAATTTATTGCAAGCAGACAAACCAATGTGAGTAATCTCAATGTAATTGCTTTTTGTGACAAGTTTATTAGGGTTTATAAAATACGCAACAAATTTAACATTGTGTGTATTTAAAAAAACAAACAAGAGTTACGATTTTTCACTAAAACGTACACAGATATAATTATATTTTATATTCCTAATTAACTTTTGAAAAAGAGCAATTATTTAATTTCTTTATCTTCAAGTTGGGAAAATGTTTATTTACAATTTTAATAAAATTGTAAGGTTATTAATTAAGCCAACATTGTTAAATAATTGTCGATAATTATTGACGTTAATCTGTATTATTTATTTACACGGCTTTGGAGAATTTGTCGAACAGTAGTGATTTTATTTCATATTAATTCAGTATACAATTATTTTTTTCTGTTAGAAAATTGATCGTAAGAAATACATTTTAAGATTCTGTTAAATAGTTTGCAAATGTTATTTTCTAATATGTAAATACGTTAAATTTACACAACTCTTTTAAATTTGTTAGTTCCTTGTTTTTATAATCAAACTAGTGAAACTCATGCTCTGCATTGACTTTATTTAATTTCTTCTCTTCTTATAAATATTCGAATCATACTCTTCTAAACCTAGTTTATAGTGGGGATGGTAAGTCATGCCAAGTCCCCAAATAATCCAATGACTTAAGGTTAAGTAGAGATACTAATGATAAACTTTACAATATTATATATAGCTTTGACAATGTCTTTTTGTTCATCTCCATAAATAATTATTATAGCCCCTGTTGTATGCATAATCATTGATAAAAATATATGTGCTGGTCTGCGATATGTCCACAACAAGAAGATTAAAACTGTAAATGTCTTAATATCTGATGATGAAAAAGTAATGAAAAAATCAAATCAAGCGGTTCCTGCACACACATCTAATGTAAAATACATATTATTTTATTTACAATTAAAATTTTAAACTGAATAGGCTTTTATATATATAGTAAAAGATATCAGAAGTAAATGCAAACCCAAATTTAATTTTTGCAATTAAGTTTTATATTTTTTCATTGTACTGTCTTCAAGAGGTTGAAGCTATGAAATACTTATGTTGATGACAATGTCAACATAATGAAATAGATTTCATTCATGGCAGAGACTAGGGATTTCAATTTTGTATAATATTGCACATGTTATTCTTCTCTGATATGTACAAGTATATATAAATGTTCTCGGTCACTAAACTTTCCACTTAGGCTATTTATTTAGTTTGATTCTAAGCTACATTGACTGGTCTATTATTAAGTTCTAAATGAATATTGTTAGGGTTCTATGATCCGTCTGTGCTTCTATATATCCAAGCATTTTGTGCCATTTTAGAATGGGACTTCCTATTCTGACCCACCCACCAATGCCAGTTCAGTATCTGTAATGATACATGACTGAAAATCAACCTAATTATTAATAAAAAAATTAAGTGTGTAATATAACTTCATGTACATCACTTCTGAAAGGTTATTGTAAATATAAATAAAGTTTATGGACTATTTTCCACAAGAAATAGTACAAAAATACTTACAATATACAATAAAGTTAAACAAACTGATATTTGTTTAAAAATTAATACCATAAATATATAGTATTTAAATAATTGATTCATAATTTATAATTGTGGTATGAATCTCGGCCAGCTTTGTGCAATAAGTGAACATCTTTTATTGCATTTTTTTAGATTTGCTATCTCTTTCTGAGGAAAAGGAAACAAAAACAAGATGAGACAAATTATTTAAAATATAATATTTTTGTTCATAGTCTTTTTGTTTGTTATTGAGGGGGAAAACTTTAAATACCCTGCCTTGGTGAGAAGGCGGTGGTGATGTTAGATGTTTACTCACTAAAACGAAATCTTCCTATGCATGATGAAGGGCTCGATCTCAAGCGGAACTTAATGGTGCACTGCTACACCAGGCCAGAGCACCTCTGTCAAGAAGTTCCTTCCTCAGCAACCTCGCAGTGCTAAGGCAATACAGGACCACTCTGTGTTGTCTTCATGCTGGGTTCTGTTTCTAGCCTACAGCAATTGTGGTTGACAAATAATTATATTGAGTCACAACTTATTGACTCTATTAATAATTAGACCTCTATTGACAAATGTCAATAATTTATTTTAAAATATAAGGTTGTCAAATATCTCCCTTCCGCCTTTTTGTCTTTTGAATTTCGCGGCTATGTACAAAGCGCTACAGAGCTCGTATCTAGCAATACTATACATAATTTGAAAGGTCTTGACATAACCTACAAAACGACGCTATGCATAATTAGTTTGGATATTGCGTTCAACAGTTATAGACGTGTAAACATGAAGTTCACTAACGCCGAAATTCGCGGCTTGGCCACTGTTTGGGACGATTCACCGGCCTTCGACCACGACCGTTTTCGCTTGATATTGTCGTATGTGATCCATTTTTCGTCGCCAGTCACCATCCGCTTCAAGAATGGGTCGAGTTCGTTCCGTTTCAGCAGCATATCGCAGGCGTTGATTCGGTCAGAAGGTTTTTGCGTCAAATCATGCGGCACCCAAACATCAAGCTTTTTGTATCAGCCTTCTGCAGATGGTTTAAAATGGTTTGGTGACTAACTCCCATCTCCTGGGCGATGTCACGAGATGCCACATGCCGGTCTAACTCGATGTAGTCCATGATTTGATCGGTATTTGTCGTCACAGGTCTTCCGCCGGCTGGCTTATCCATGGTGTCGTTTTCACCGGCTCTGAATCGTCGAAACCATTCCTCCGTGGTTCGAAGTGATAGAGTACCATCCCCCAAAACACCATTAATCTCACGGAACGTTTCTCTAGCGGATTTGCCTTTAAGGAAGGAAAACTTTAAAATAGCGCGAATTTCAGCGTTAGTGAACTTCATGTTTACACGTCTATAACTGTTGAACGCAATATCCAAACTAATTATGCATAGCGTCGTTTTGTAGGTTATGTCAAGACCTTTCAAATTATGTATAGTATTGCTAGATACGAGCTCTGTAGCGCTTTGTACATAGCCGCAAAATTCAAAGACAAAAAGGCGGAAGGGAGATATTTGACAACCTATTATTTGAGGCGTTTGAATGTGATAATGTTTTAAGTTCATCGCCAAGGGATATTTTCTATAAAAAATCGAAAAAACGGTAATTCTTGGATACAAGCTGACTGGGAGTGGAACTCTCCACAATCAGATTGTAAGACTGACTGCTAAGCTTCTAGGCTATCACTTCTATATACACATTGAAAGCAATTTTTCTATAATCGGATTTTCACGCAAGAACCGTCATAACAGCAAACTGTATACCACTCATAATGTTAATACTAGCTAAATATGCAGATCATGTAACACAGCTCTATTAGAATGTTTATAACACCTGCAAGAAATATATATATAATATCAATCTGGCATCACAGTCAGGACCATTGTCCGCCAATAAACCTGATATTGTGCTGACAGATCGATCAGCGCTCCAGGCGGTGCTGGTCGATATTACCATCCCACATGACCAGAACTTCGTGAAGACCGAAAGGGAATAAATCACCAAGTACCTTGACATGGCTAACGAGGTGACAGCCATGTGGGATATAGATTCGACGATCATTGTCCCGATAGTCGTTTCTGCGAACGGTCTTTTGAACTTGAACAAAAGAATTTCGCTAGATGACTGAGTCAAGGGTCAGATACAGAAGGCGGTACTCCTGGCCGCGTCACGCATCGTCAGGAGGTTTCTCTCTACTAACCACCTGATGCTTGGGCCTTGCTTCACTGGCGGTGGTCAAAACCTAACCTAGGGTTATTAGGGTTATAATGTTCTTTAAGTGTAGAATGGTATTACTTTTTACATGAATATTTTAAAAACTTGACCGTAAAAGATTGACAAAGTGCGGTTTGTATACTCTACAATTTGTGAACCGATTATTGTATCTTTCAATGTGAGATGGTAAAATTTGAAAATTTTTGATGTAAAGAAGTTATACCGCAAGTCAATGATTTTATAGTTGACGGTAGCAGCCCTACGTTATATAGCAATGACAAATGTTTACGATTGATTTTTATTTGTACTTAAACAAAAGCGAATCGAATACTGTATTCGATTTCGAAGGCTTTTTGAAGCCTCTTTTTTTCATGTACGGATATTACTACTACACATCAAGCATCTAAGTGCACGTTAGAATACAATGGGTTACAAAGGTATCAGACATCTGATTCAATAACTCACTGTCATGCAGGATGATAACAGATGTCCCATTGAGTTATATATGCCAGCGTTAGATATATTTATAGGCCTTTGTTAACGCGTTTACTTGATCTATTGACGCTCGTGTTTAGTTAACGAACCGGCAGTATTACCTTCTTGCTCTTTTTTTTTTTTTTTTTTAAATGTAACATGAGGCATTACTACTGACTTATTTCTAAATTCAGAGTTTTATAGCCCTTGTCCTTTTTACTCTAAGTATAGGCGTAGTAATGCCTAAGCTATTTCTAGTTCCCCTAACATGGATAGGTTAGGGCAGTTTTACTCCCATGCCTTTCCCATTCCTTATATGTTCTACATTCTTACATTCGTCCTTTACAACAACTTAATTCTACATCTCTTATTTTATTTCTATTTCTAATACACTTCTGTCTTATAATTATTTCTATTTCTAAGTACACTTTTGTCTTATAACTATCTTTCTATCTATCTAACTATTCTATCTTATATAATGCAATTTTCTATTTCTACATACTAGCCTAATTTACAATTTCTATCTATAGGTGGGCTCTCCACTCACACTATTTTAAGTGTGAGTTCGATGCTCCTTGCTCACTAAGTTGCGTTCCTTTGCGCTGTTTTCTTCGCTATCTTCCTACAGTAGCAAAGGAACTTTCCACTAATCTCTTTGTTGCTCACTAGTATTGGTAGATTTTTTATACTGATTTTAGTATCTAGGGCTGTCTCCATATCCATTTTTAGGCTAGAGTATATGGGACACTCGGTGAGGAGATGGATGATGGTCTCATCACAGTTTTCGTCATAGGTAACAGAGCACGGGCTCTCCTTACACCTGAACCTGTTCAAGTATTCGGAGAACCCGCCATGTCCTGTGAGCACTTGCACGAGCCTAGCATCCATCTCCGTCTTTCGTACTGTACGATATGCTTCAGCAGCGTCCGGGAAGAAGATTTTGGTCACGGAAGCTGTCGCACCTCCTCGGTACCTCTCGTTCCATTCGTCAATCGACTCCAAACGGATCTGTCTCTTGACAAATGAAACTGGGCACCGATCGTAAACGGGGCCCTCTTTGTCTTAGTTGCGGCCTCCTTTGCAAGTGCATCCGCTCTCTCATTCCCTTCCACTCCTACATGGGCCTTCACCCATGTGAGGGGAGAAGGTTTTGCCTCCCTCCCTCATTTGGCCGATGTTCCGCCGGGCGTTGACCGCAAGAGGATGGAGGAATCCGGATTATCACGGTCTGGAGAGCGGACCTGGAGTCGCAATAGACCCTGTAGTGCCGTGCAGAATGCCGGAGTGCCCACTTAGTCGCTTCATTGAGTGCAAGCAGCTCCGCCTGGTAGACGGTGCAGTAATCGCTCAGCTTGAGTTTTCGGGTACTCGTCTCGGCAGCACCAGTCCATATGGACAGTGCCGCTCCGACTTTCCCGTCTATTTTACTACCGTCGGTATATATACGGACGGTAGCCTCGCCAACAGCGACTCCCCGCCATCCTCCAGGCAGGGGATCGTCCAGCTCGACCCTTTCAGCTGGGTGAGGCATCTCGGCGAAGGGTGTCCTGGACTCTATCTCCTGTCCTTCACCACCCGATTGGATATGCCTCTCTTTATCTCATAAAGAGAGGCCGCTTCCTGATCCTTACATCCAGCGGAAGCAGTCAGCGGTAAGTAGGGCTGAATGCAGGAGACGGTCCTATAGGATCTGATGATCTTCTGGACAAACCCCTCTGCACAGCTCCCAGCTGCTTCCTGGCAGACTTCTTTAGTGTCGCCGACGCCCATGCCGCCGAGGCATACATGATCGTCAGCTCCACCACCGCCGTATATATCGTCCTAATCACCTCGGGGTTTAACCCCAGGAGACCCTCGCAGCTCTCGACAGTTGGCCATACAGGCCCTGAGCCTTCTTGCACACATTCAATATGTGCGCATTGAAGGTGAGCCCGCTGTCCACTGTGAGGCCGAGGATCTTGATGCTTTTAGAGACCAATCCCCTCCCGCCCATGCTCAGAAGTGGTGAGTCATACTTCCGCTTCCTCGTCACCACCATCGCTTGGGTCTTGTGGGGTGCGAAGTTTAGCTTATTTCTGACCCCCACTCCCGAACATACTCGAGGATTGGATTAGCCTCCTTTGCACCTCAGGGCGTTACCACCCGAGAATATTAACACAACGTCATCAGCGAAAGCCTGACGGTACACCCCCTCTCTTCCAAAGCGGTAAGAAGGGGATTCAGCAGCAGGTTCCACAGCGTAGGTCCTCCTATGGATCCTTGCACGCATCCTTCGTCGTACGTTTGACGCACTCCGCACCGGCGAACCCTACGCGCACTGATCGGTCGCTAAGATAGCTGTCGATCAGGCGCCTCAGGTCCACCGGGCAGCCGGTCTCCGCCAGCCTGAGTTTGATCGCAGGCCACCACGCATTATCGAATGCTCCCTCTATATCCAGCGACACGAGAACCATGAGCTTCTTTGCAAGAAGCCCATCGTTCAAGTGCCGCATCATGGCGCAGAGGGAGTCCTCGGTACTACGCTGTGGCATAAACCCGAATTGGCGGACGCTTATCAGAGGCACAATGTGCCACCTGATTCGCTGCACCGCCATTTTTTCGAGGATCTTCCCCATAACCGGCAGGAGACCTATGGGTCTGTATGACTTAGGGTTAGTGTAGGTGTCCTTTCCGGGCTTCCGTATAACCACGACCACAGCGACCTTCCACCTCGCAGGGAAGTATGAAAGACTTATACACTTATTGAAAAGCGCTAGAAAAGGTCAGGATCAGGTGATAGCCTGTTGGCAGATGTCGGAGGTTAGGCCATCCAGTCCAGGTGCCTTCTTCGGATTGAACGACGACGCGGCCCATGTTAGCTCTCCCTCAGGAAGGTGGGCTGCATGATTTACCATGCAGCCCCTCATTTATTGTATGGGATAACGCTCTTATATGCTTATGTTCCGCGTCGTCGCTCGCCGGATCGTCTTCCGGATAGAATGTATCCGCCAGCAACCTGGCTGACTCCTCCCCTCCCAGTACTACTCCATTTCGTACTAGAGGAACGTCCTCTTGTTTCACCCCGTGCGACGTATCACTCTGTATATCCCGTCCCACATCGACTCACCATCTTGCTGGCCGCAGAGGCCCTCCAGCTGGCGGTTTGTGCCTTTTTGACCTCAAGGAGATAATTCTCCTTGGTCTTGAGGTATTGCTCGACAACCCACTGTCTTCGGACCGGTGCTGCATTGCGGATCCTCCGCTTCATACGCAATACCTCTTTCTTGAGGGTCGTGAGCTCCTCCGACCACCAGGGCAATCCTATGAATTTCTTCGTTCCTACTTTTTTGAATTTTTTATCACTTGCTTCCTGTATAGTTTTTGTAATTTTGTCTGTAACCTCTTCTATTTCTCTAATATTATTAATTTTATCTATCTCTTCCTTCCTAAATTTCCTATCTTTCCAAATTTGGCCGAGCTCCTTTCGGAACTCGGTCCAATCAGCTTTTCTCGTATTATATTTTCTTGTTCCTATCCTTTTCATTTCACTATCCCTAGTTTTTTCCAAATTAATTTCAAATAGGATTGCCCTGTGGTCGGAGTTAATTATTTGATCCTCCACTCGCCAGCCCCCGATCTTCCCCAGTAGGGCCGTCGAGCACACCGTGACATCCACACAGCTGGTAAATCTTCTGCCGCCCCTGATGGTATCGAAAGTGGGATCGGTTCCCCTGTTTAGGAGGTGGAGTTCGAGCTCATCGAGCGCCGAGGCCACCTCCGTTCCTCTCCTGTCTGTCTTCCGACTCCTTCTTGCTCTTGTCGTGTGTTGTTTATGGATTTTGAAGTAAAACTTCTTAACACGGCTGGTGAATGCGTTACTAAGGTGATCGGGCGAGGTGAAGGGAAGATGAAAGGGATATATAAGTTAGTAAAGATAGAAAGAGAGTTACATTTCGTATACTATACGGACAAGAGAAAGCACACAATTTCTTTCTCCCTTTCTCTAACATACAGTTATGTATAGTATATCTAAGACACAGTGTAGTCATATTGACTGTATCACACTGCAGGGGCAACTATCCTAGTAAATAACTAAAAGATACTGCTTTGTTAGTTATGCTTTAAAATGCCCACATTGAATTTGTTAGTTCAGTTGCGTTACTATGGTTTTCCGATGGTGTACCACTGACACTGCAATATTGTTTCAAATTGTTAATCTCGTACATAATGACATATTCCAAGTATACATTTCAATCTATCTATATATATAAAAGAGAAAGTGTGTGGGTATGTACCGTTAACTTTCAGGGAATCCTCAGATTAACCTGGCGAGTAATTCTGTAAAGTTTGGTGACGATCGGAGCTCTCCTCTTTTTGAACTGTCAAATACAGCTTTTATTTACCACAATACTACTACTACGGGTATGATATTGTATTTACTGATATGTAAATGGATGTAGATAATGATCTTCACCCGCTCGAGAAGAGAATGAATGAGATGATGAGAAATGAATAATTTAATATATTGTGAGAGTTAAATTAAATATTTAATGATGTAAATTTATTGTTTAAATAAAATAAAAAAAATCTAGCACGGCGAAGCGGGCTGGCAACTCCAGTAAAATTGTCCTAAAATTAAATTGAAAATTACCATATCACAAAATCTAATTAGTATTAGTATTTCTCAGGTCAATTCTATGTGCCTAGGATAAACAACTAAGCAATTAGTTAGTTATATACAATCTAAGATCTTAGATTACTGTACGTAGATATACTGACAATCACCAAGTACCTAGACTCCTGCACTACTTTCCTAATTCTCTAAGTAATAAAAGCGATGGCGGCAGTCTTGTTAATGTAAATTTTAATACAAAAGCGACGGCATAAAGTTGTCTCGGTCGTTAAATGTACAGCGTCAGAGTGTGTTTGACAATAAACAGTCTCACAAGAAACTTATAAAATAACTAGGGCGCCATGATAAACGAACGAAACTTTTTAATACATAAAATCCCACATGCGATCACAGAAATAATTAAAATATTTCAAGGCATGCTTTTGTATGCTACATGTTATAACTATATGACTTGAATATGCTTTTAAATTAATCGGGTTCAAAAAAATGGGACATTTATTGTGTCACTTTATGTTTTCTTTAAAAGCTATTGGGTTTTTTGTTATCTCATAACTATCGACTGGATGAACCGATTTTGTTGATTCTTTTTCTTTCAAAGCTGGCGCTTCCTGGTGTCGGTCACATTTCAATTTGGTCCAATTCTTAGAATGGCATCCATGAGAAAACCATATAAGTCTTAAATTTGCATTAAGTATGTGCGCGACAAATGGACGGATAACTTAATATCACGCCGACCGATTTCGATGATTCATTTTTTATAAGAAACGATGTAGTTCAAGGGCAGTTTGATGAGTGTTTGGTTACTTTCTGATTGATTCTATTCAGATATTCTGGAAGCTTTACAAACAAGGAATAGTTTCCCCTTTTTTTGTTTTCTGATTAACCTTTTTCTATCCCTATCCATTTTTGGAAAATGGAGAAGATAGTAGTCAAAGTAAACCGACCCTGGCTCTAGCATGTATTAGGCTGGAAAGAAGAAGAAGAGTGTAGTTGGTAGGCAATCACGATGTAGTTCTGGGCTCTCAAGAATAAGACTACGGTATCCCCTGCCTGTCGTAGAAGGCGACTAAAAGGGGCCTCGGGTTCACTGGGCGACAGGGGTCCTTTGTCGTCCGCCAAGGTGGACCCAGGAAGAAGGCGACAGCGGCTGGCCCGTGTCGCCTTGCACTGCGATGGCACAGGGGGGGAGGGAGTAACCTCCCCCCCGGGAAGTGCTCTCCTTGAGCACAGTGCAGAGGGGTTCGTGTGCGTTCCACTGGAGTTCCCGGAGCCCCTCGCCATGCACCGAGGAAGGGACACCGGGGAGGTTTTAGTGGGTAAAAAACCTCACATAATCGCCGCCTTCCCACCAGAAGGCGGGGTATCTTTTTGAAGATTTCCTCCTCGTTAACAAAAAAAACGGCAATCACGATTTAAAGGTGGAATGATCGACACTCGTGCTGCTGTTTTATAGATGTATGGTGACGTACTTGATGAAGATTCGTGGCTTGTCTCTGTTTCGCTAAAAAAGAGTGTAAAGATGAATGCTTCTTAATTTTATTATTACATTTTAAAATAAATACGAAATTCAGGTATTTCTATCGCTGACGATACTGGCAGCATAAATCAAGTTCTCTTTAATGTTGTTATGAAAATTAGAAACTAAATTATTATTTAATCGGTATTTATCGCGGATGAACTAATGCGTCAAGTTAAAGTTACTGCAGTTATTAATGATTTAATATATTACGAATTTGGTCCACATGAAATACCAAGTCATAATTTATAAATCGCGACAAACTCTGTCACCCGAACCATGCTTCAGTGCACATGGTACAAGAATAGAGGTTCAGGCTAAGCGACCTAAGAGTTATGCCACCTCTAAATCTGAAACAGTGAAAGTCAGCTTATCTATGTAAATCATGAAGTGTTTTTTTTCCCTTAGACAATGGACAACGAGCAGCCACATCAGGAGTTAGTGAAGTATGGTTGTGGGAGATGCGGGAAAACGCGGCTTATCTGCGCACGGGCGTGCAACAAGCATGTCTCTCTTTCCCAACTCATGACCACTACGCTCACTGTGTGGGCCATCGACCAGTACAGGATTTATAAAGATGTAAGTGTCAGACGATGATGATGATGTATATAATAACTTGTAGGTGGAAAGAAATAGTCCAATAACTAGTACACTCGCTTTATTGAGACAGCGTAACGTTGTACAAGGAATTATTTTAACGAATGCTGTGACAACTGTGCGTCCTCGCCATCTTCTTTTACAAAATTAATTAGAAGTCATATTACAACCACAGTTAGTTGCTGCTGCAATGCCTCAAGTTAATGTGATGTTCAACTAAATTATTAATTATGAACCAAAGATACAATATGTTCTGTATACTTATACATAACTGTCGCTAAGCTATGCGGTTGCCAGCTAAGGATGCCAGTGGTACGGCGGATTGTTTTAAATATTGGTAAATATTTTAAATATTGATTGGCGTAAATATACTTGTGTATTGATCACAGGTAATTGAAAGATCATGGGAAGTGGTCGACGGAGTGAACGTCTCGCTTAGATTATGGGATACCTTTGGTGATCACGAGAAGGATAGAAGATTCGCCTATGGAAGGTAAATATCTATTTTAGATTTACAATAACTTTAAGAGAATAAATTAAACCCTTTCATAGTCGATGTTCCGATTGAGTTATCGTTCATCATTGCTGTACACCAAAATCAAACAAAGGCATTACATAAGCGGTACATTTAACACCCGTTGTACAATGGGCGACCTTATCGCTAAGAGCGATCTCTTCCAGCCAACCTGTGTATGGACAGGAAATACATGAACAAAACAATATTGAACGATGGCGTCTGAATACCAATATTATAAGAAATCTATACATATAATCAAAACCTACACAAAGAGAGTGAAACAAGCTGTCGGCGTCAGCGGAATTCTGTGGACTTGTGAACTAACTGTCGCCAGCGTGCTTCCGAACGTTTACGATTTAGGACCTCAAGAACGAGCCTATTCCTATCTCAAAGGTCGGCGGACGCACCTACAGCCTTGGTGCTGTGGATGTTCATATGGTCGTGATCACTTAAGATCAGGTGAGCCGTATGCTCGTTTGCCACTTTTCATATAAAAAAGTCTTTCCGTCAAGTTCTCAATACTACAGTGAATCAGCACTTACTAAACTAGCGCGTACCATTTTTCGACTATAGTCGCATATCACCATTCAACATCAGGTGGGATCGTGGTCAAGCGCTAGTATATTCCCAGAAGAAAATTGGCTACATGTCAATAATCTTCAGATTGAAGAAATGAAACCGGTTCAATTGGAAGACATAGATTTGGAAAAAATGAACATATTAGTGAAGTCATTAAAAGAGAAAGTGAAAATAATACAAGTGAAATAAGAGTAAAAGTGTCAGTGTCTGGACTGTCGGGTTATATTTAATTATTGCAGTTATCGCAGGAGTATTTTTATTATTAATCTTAAGAAAAGGGGTTTAAGTGTAGCTTTCAGATTCTCCGACTTCTTCGGAAAATCCCGAATTGGGGAGAAGTTACGCGACCAGAACCCCACACAATAAGCATATATGCTGATAGAGCATAACATCTTATTGCAGCATCGCACAACGGATGTTATGACTACGCCGTATGGCTATCAAAACACGGGTGGTCTTCTGCGTCCCGTAACGACTAGGTTTAATTAAAATAAGTTAGAATTAAGTTGCCCTCTGTAACGAATAGACGTATTAAACTTCTTTTGTTTTCTTTTTAAAAACACGTCCTGAGGCCGTTAGGATTTGACTACCTTCTTGCTCTTGTCGTGTGTTGTTTATGGATTTTTGAAGTAAAACTTCTTAACACGGCTGGTGAATGCGTTACGATGGTGATCGGGCGAGGTGAAGGTATAAAGAAGAGATGAAAGGGATAAATAAGTTAGTAAAGATAGAAAGAGAGTTACATTTCGTATACTATACTGACAAGAGAAAGCACACAATTTCTTTCTCCCTTTCTCTAACAGACAGTAATGTATAGTATATCTAAGACACAGTGTAGTCATATTGACTGTATCACACTGCAGGGACAACCATCCTAGTAAATAACTAAAAGATACTGCTTTGTTATTTATGCTTTAAAATGCCCGCATTGAATTTGTTAGTTCAGTTGCGTTACTATGGTTTTCCGATGGTGTACCACTAACACTGCAATATTGTTTCAAATTGTTAATCTCGTACATAATGACATATTCCAAGTATACATTTCAATCTATCTATATATATAAAAGAGAAAGTGTGTGGGTATGTACCGTTAACTTTCAGGGAATCCTCAGATTAACCTGGCGAGTAATTCTGTAAAGTTTGGTGACGATCGGAGCTCTCCTCTTTTTGAACTGTCAAATACAGCTTTTATTTACCATAATACTACTACTACGGGTATGATATTGTATTTACTGATATGTAAATGGATGTATATAATGATCTCCCCCGCTCGAGAAGAGAATGAATGAGATGATGAGAAATGAATAATTTAATATATTGTGAGAGTTAAATTAAATATTTAATGATGTAAGTTTATTGTTTAAATAAAATAAAGAAAAATCTAGCACGGCGAAGCGGGCTGGCAACGCTAGTAATCCTAATCCTAAAATTAAATTGAAAATTACCATATCACAAAATCTAATTAGTATTAGTATTTCTCAGGTCAATTCTATGTGCCTAGGATAAACAACTAAGCAATTAGTTAGTTATATACAATCTCTAAGATCTTAGATTACTGTACGTAGATATACTGACAATCATCAAGTACCCTATACTCCTGCACTACTTTCCTAATTCTCTAAGTAATAAAAGCGATGACGGCAGTCTTGTTAATGTAAATTTTAATACAAAAGCGACGGCATAAAGTTGTCTCGGTCGTTAAATGTACAGCGTCAGAGTGTGTTTGACAATAAACAGTCTCACAAGAAACTTATAAAATAACTAGGGCGCCATGATAAACGAACGAAACTTTTTAATACATAAAATCCCACATGCGATCACAGAAATAATTAAAATATTTCAAGGCATGCTTTTGTATGCTACATGTTACGAGTATAACTATATGAGTTGAATATGCTTTTAAATTAATCGGATTCAAAAAAATAGGGCATTTATTGTGTCACATTATGTTTTATTTAAAAGCTATCGGGTTTTTTGTTATCTCATAACTATCAACTGTATGAACCGATTTTGTTGATTCTTTTTCTTTCAAAGCTGGCGCTTCCTGGTGTCGGTCACATTTCAATTTGGTCCAATTCTTACAATGGCATCCATGAGAAAACCATATGTCTTAAATTTGCATTAAGTATGTCCGCGACGAATGGACGGATAACTTAATATCACGCCGACCGATTTCGATGATTCATTTTTTATAAGAAAGATGTACTTCAAGGGCAGTAGTTAGTCACCCGAACCATGCTTCAGCGCACATGGTATAAGAATAGAGGTTGAGGCTAAGCGACCTAAGAGTTATGCCACCTCTAAATCCGGTGAAACAGTGAAAGTCAGCTTATCTATGTAAATCATGAAGTGTTCTTTTCCCTTAGACAATGGACAACGAGCAACCACATCAGGAGTTAGTGAAGTGCGTGGTTGTGGGAGATACCGCCGTGGGAAAAACGCGGCTTATCTGCGCACGGGCGTGCAACAAGCATGTCTCTCTTTCCCAACTCATGACCACTCACGTGCCTACCGTGTGGGCCATCGACCAGTACAGGATTTATAAAGATGTAAGTGTCAGACGATGATGATGATGTATATAATAACTTGTAGGTGGAAAGAAATAGTCCAATAACTAGTATACTCGCTTAATTGAGACATCGTAACGTTGTACAAAGAATTATTTTAACGTATGCTGTGACAACTGCGCGTCCTCGCCATCTTCTTTTTTACAAAAAATAATTAAAAGTAATATTACGAAACTAATAAAGTTAAGTTATCGTTTACAATGCCAAGTTAATGTGATGTTCAACTAAATTATTAATTATGAATTAAAGATACAATAAGGTTCAGGTATATCACTTATACATAACTGTCGCTGGGTGCCATGTGTTGCCAGCTAAGTGGTGCCAGTGGTACGGCGGATTGTTTTTGCTTGTAAATATACTTGTGCATTGATCACAGGTACTCGAAAGATCATGGGAAGTGGTCGACGGAGTGAACGTCTCGCTTAGATTATGGGATACCTTTGGTGATCACGAGAAGGATAGAAGATTCGCCTATGGAAGGTAAATATCTATTTTAGATTTACAATAACTTTAAGAGAATAAATTAAGGTCCACCCTTTCATAGTCGATGTTCCGATTGAGTTATCGTTCATCATTGCTGTACACAAAAACCAAACAAAAAGCATTACATAAGTAAGGTACATTTAACAATTCGTTGTACAATGGGCGACCTTATCGCTAAGAGCGATCTCTTCCAGGCAACCTGTGTATGGACAGGAAATACATGAACAAAGCAATATTGAACGATGGCGTTCAAATACCAATATTATAAGAAATCTATACATATAATCAAAAGCCTACACAAAAGAGTGGAACAAGTTGCCGGCGTCAGTGGAATTGTGGACTTGTGGAATCAACTGTCGCCAGCGGTGTTTCCGAACGTTTACGATTTAGGGACCTTCAAGAAACGAGCCTATTCCTATCTCAAAGGTCGGCAACGCACCTACAGCTCCTCTGGTGCTGTGGATGTTCATGGGCGACGGTAATCACTTAAGATCAGGTGAGCTGTATGCTCGTTTGCCACTTTCATATAAAAAAAAGTCTTTCCGTCAAAGCCCTCAACACTACAGTGAATCAGCACTTACTAAACTAGCGCGTACCATTTTTCGACTATAGTCGTATATCACCATTCAACATCAGGTGGGATCGTGGTCAATGGCTAGTATATTCCCCAGAAGAAAAAATTGGTTAACAATATTTATGAATATATATTGGAGTCGTATTTGCTTCTGATTTTACACCATTGTCTAAGTAAAGTATTAATTTAATCAATTTTAAAATAAATTAACTAACAGTATTTTCGACGATATCAAAAAGGTGGAGGTTCTTTATTCGTCTGTATCTTTTTTTATATTTATTACGTCATAACTTTCGACTGGGTGCACCGATTTTGGTGATTGCTTTGTGAAGCTGGTGCCCATGCACCAGCCACAGGTTCAGTTCGGACAATACCATGCATGAGAAAATCAAAGTTTTAAATTTGATTAACGTTACATTCGATTTGAAATAGGTTTTTGTTTTTACTCGTAAATATACTTGGGAACTTCTAAAATAGTGCGATGAAACGTTTATGACAATCTTTGTTTTTTTTTTTGTTAACGAGGAGGAAATCTTCAAAAAGATACCCCGCCTTCTGGGGGGAAGGCGGCGGTTATGTGGGGTTTATACCCACTAAAACCTCCCCGGTGGCCCTTCCTCAGTGCATGGTGAGGGGCTCCGGGATCTCCAGTGGAACGCACCGGAGCCCCTCTGCACTGTATCAAGGAGAGCTCTTCCCGGGGGGAGGTTACTCCCTCCCCCCCTCTGCCCTCGCAGTGCAAGGCGACACGGGCCAGCCGATGTTGCCTTCTTCCCGGGTCCACCTTGGCGGACGACAAAGGCCCCCACCCTTGTCGCCCTGTGAACCCGAGGCCCCTTTTAGTCGCCTTATACGACAGGCAGGGGATACCGTAGTCTTATTCTTGAGAGCCCAGAACTACAGGGCTGACGTTTATGACAATCTAAGACTAGATATGCAATTGTCACTTCGAGGTCACTGAAATGAACCTAAACGTAAAATGTATGTGTGTTTCAGATCAGATGTTGTTTTATTGTGTTTTTCCATAACAAATCCGATCTCGCTGAGAAATTGTGGCGCCATGTGGTATCCTGAAATAAGGTAACTATTTAGATGTCACAAATGTAATTATAATTTAACGGTGTGTTTATTAATACCAAAATATTAGTAAAATGGAAAGAAGCATGCTAAGAATAAAACAGTCAGAAAAAATAAGTAACGAAACTATAAAAAACAGAACAAAAATTGTAGAAGCACAAAAAAGACTAAGGTTACTAAAATGGCACTGGGCGGGACATGTATGTAGAATGGAAAACAATAGGTGGGCAAAGCGACTAACAGAGTGGGTACCACTAGAAAAAAGAAAAAAAGGACGACCATTTAAAAGGTAGAGAGATTTGTCTTCAAAGACATATGTGGATAATAATAAGGATAGGCGAAGATGGAGAGGTTTGGGAGAGGCCTACGCTTTAATGGCGATAACTACAAACCTGTAAATTAATTTTTTTAATGTGCATGTTATTTGTAGTAGCAAATAAAGGCTATTTTATTTTTATTTATTTATTTTATTTAATATACGTACAGATAAGAAAATAAGACTACTAAAAATAGTTTGGTTAAAAACATGGCGCTTTCCTTCTATGTCCAAAGATCGATTACACGCAAAAACAAATCTGTCAAAACAAGAGATTGGATATAGAAAGCGCACAGCCGTCACTGTCATACAAATGTCATTCCGTCCTCTCAGAGATAGTTTGTAAAAATGGATCTATTTATCGATCCGTAGATTGATTATTGAAATACTAAATGTAGAAAATGGATTGAAATCTCGGTTTACGAATTGAGATTGAATATAGAAATGCAGTTATATATGTGTCTATTTTTCGTTAAAAGACTTTTAAAAAAGAGAAGGGTCATAATCCGCCACACGGTCCCAGTGCAGATTAACAGACTCTGAGCAATATCAACGTATAATGTATGGTCACAATGCTAAATTACCAGTTCGAGGTGTGTTTCCAGACGATTCTGTCCAAATACACCGGTGCTGCTCGTCGGCTGCAAGAACGACCTGCGCTACATGTACAGAGATGAGACTTATTTGAACTATTGCAAGGATCGTAGCCCATTTATTAGGTAAGTTATATTTTTTATAGGAGCAATCTAGATTACATCTCACCTGATCTTAATTAATCACCGTCGCCCATGAATATTTACAACATCAGAGGTAGCTAGAGTTATTGCTGGCCTTTCAGAAAGGAGTAGGCTCGTTACACGACGGTCACACCCATAGCTTTTGAACAGTTAGGCTTCAACTCGCCCCCTCTCGACCTCCATCTCAACCGAGACCGAGAGGTCGGGACGGCGTAGTTATTCGATAGATTCGACGTGACTGACGCTTGAGGGATTAGCCTCGACGTAAAAATTGTTATTTCTAAAAAATCCGTCCTACACGGTACCCATGACTAGGGGAGCAGTTGTCCCCTGCGTTGGTTACTCGGGTAATGGAGTCATACCTCGAGGCCCGTACCTGCGAGGTTCAAACACCGCTGGTTACATAACTGATAACAGGTTTGCAGTGTAAGGAAATTGTGTTGACTGACCACTTCTGTTCTCGTTCGAATTTCTTCGTTTCGGATTCTTTGCCTTACAAGAGTGTCGAGCATAGCTTTTACGATCGTGCGAGTTTTAAATTTCTGAACCTGCCCAAAGAGTCTTTGCACGGTAGGTCGTAATTGGCAGGACGCACAGGTTGAAGACATTCGTCTTCAGACATTGAGTTGACCTAAGTGGGAATACTGTGGAGTATTGTAGAATTAACTAAAGATTAGTGAAATAAGAGGAAACTCTTGCAATGGAAGCCGCGCATGAGTCGGAGAAGCGTAGGGCGCCCTCCCTCCAGATAGACCGACGCCCTTATAAGGATAGCTTGACGCGGAAACCGGATCGTATAGGGTGGAAGGCCTCTAAGGACTCTGTCTATCCAGCAATGGATAGACAGAGTTCGATAATGATGATGAATGAAATAAGTATCTCTCGTTGCATAGGGCTCCAAGGAAAAGTGACTTAGTGATGCCGGACCAGGGGCGCGCCCTAGCGCACGAGTTCGGCATATACTACTACGAGACTTCGGTGTTCACGTACTACGGCGTCAACGAGGTGTTCGAGAACGCTATACGGGCGGCGCTCATCGCGCGGAGACAGCAGAGGTTCTGGATGACCAACCTGAAGCGAGTGCAGCGTCCCTTGTTACAGGTAATGTGTTGTATAACACGGTTACTAAACAATAAAAACTTGAGACCGAAAAAGGCTAAGCATCATTTTTTTGAAGTAACAATTCGTTACGCACACTTGACTTGGGAAGTAAGCTCGTAAATGCGTAACAAAAAGTCGGATCGGGCGAGACAAGCGGAAGTTGAGAGGAAAATACAAGTTAGTGAAGATAGAAAGAGAAAGAGACATATGGTTCGTATATTCCTGTAGGGGTGTAAAAACAGATTTTCTTCCTCCAAAGCTAGTTACGTTTTTTTTTAAACAAAGCTAGCAATATTTCTTTTCTTTTTTTTTCAGAAATATTTCTAACATTCTTGTTAACCATTCCAACTAAGCTTAAGCTTGTGCTAGGAGATGGTTCACGTCAATAGTCGAATGGTGGATTCGAACCTACGACCTCACGATTCGCAGACCGTACCCTAAACCATTAGGCTATTGACGCTTCAAACAAAGCGAACGAGTTTTGTACACATTAGACAAAATGCAGGTCTATTGTATGTATCATAATGTAAGAGCAAGAGAGCAGTGTGCACACACGTTTTCTTTCCCTATAATAATAATATATATAAAGAATTGTGCAAATTTTATAGAGCTAAAGAAGATTTACTTCAGTTGTGTGACCTTTCTTATGTGCCCTGAACTGACGACATTAGCTTGGGTTCCCATTACTAATTTATTTTCTTACAATTAGGCCCCATTCAGACCTCCGAGACCCATGGAGCCGGAGGTGGTGGCCGTTAATAGCGTCTATTTGGAAAATATGACCATATTGTTACGACAACAGGTACGTATAAATAAATACATTTGACATCCTTTTCTTCTAAACCGGCCGCAAATCAAACTAACGACTGATGCCTCAAACGCCGGTGTATACAGTATTTAATTAAACAAAAAAAAAGAGTAAGTAAAAAATCCCGCTTATAATGGATAAATTTATGAAGATTTTTAATTCTAATTTGAACATTTTGGTTGGCTGCGTTCCGTTTCGTTTTATTTAATTCCCCAATTTATTTTATTTTATATACAATTTATGTTACCCTGGTGTTTTACTTGCTTTTACGTTATTCGTAATTTGTTAAAATTCTGCTGCTGACATTTGTTTGCTTCTTAAAATGGGTTTCTGCAGAATACCAGCGCTGATCTCCCCTCCTCGGATAATCAGCATTATGCTGAGCAGTGAACCCGGTCGGTTCAGCGTTGCAACGCATAGCCTTGTGTATCGGACCTTTTGGGTCTTTATTGATATATGTATATATTTTTTTCATTTTTTACTGTGCGCTTAACTTGTGTTAATTTGTATATGTGTTGTAATCTGTCTAATCGATTAAATGGCTTATTATTATTATTAATTAAATGTCTATAAATGACTTATATCTTATTTTAATTGTTTAAAATAAAAGACAAAATTCTTTGTATTTAATCATTATTGAAGTTAGCTATGACATTACTTGTTTTTTTGCCAATATTGCTACATCTTTTTTAGTCGAATAGTACTGTTAGCCACGTGGTTTGACGTACGATCTAGTCTAATATGGATCTATTATGAATAACAGTCGACTTGTAATGGCAATTTATTGGATTTGCTTTTTTTCGGTTTTTGAAGTACAAAAAATCATTTTGTTATTTTGTTTTATACTTTCTAAGCAAGTGCTTGACTACGATCCCACCTGATGTTAAGTGGAAATGCAGTCCTGGATGGTAAGGCGCACTAGCTTAGTAAATGCCTTCACTCAATTCATGAAAATACCCACATTGTAATCGGAAGGAAAGACAGACGCGGGCAAACTATTCCAGTCCTTTGCTGTACGAACGACGAAGCAAAGCGCTACATTCGGGCCGGTATATGGCAATGTACTCAAACTCTGTGATATATAGGGATAAGCTTAGTGAAAAATCGGATAACGAAAGCTGTCTCAATCTACCCCGCTAGGATTAAGAGTGCGTGAGAACTTATTTTTATCCGACATAAAAAAGGAGTAGGTTCTCAATTCGTCTCTACTATTCGTTTGTTACGTCATAACTTTCGGCTGGGTGAACCGATTTTAATGATTTTTATGACTAACTACACAGATTGACCAGAGAAGCTGGCCTTGACTGCTTCACCGGATTGAGAGGTGGCATAGCTCTTAGGTCGCTTAGCCTGAACCTCTATTGCTAGTAACTCGACACAAGGGTCCCCGGTGAAATTAACATCGGCGGACGGTTACTATGTTACGCGTAAGCATGCCGATCTGAGGGCGCCCGAGAGGGCCAAACCACGACTCGGTCGGTTGCTATTTCACGGATAATGTAAGAGACATTCAAAAGCTAAACTAACTTTGAGTACCACTTCGGGAAGCGTTGATTTTAATGATTCTTTCTTTATTTGAAAGCTTGTTTTTCCCAACTTTCTGACATTGGCAACGGTAAAAATAACCAGATAAGTCTAAAAATTTACAGCAAGTATGTGCGTACAAATGGACGAATAACTCAAAATCACACCAACCGATTTGAATGACTCATTTTCTTTAGGAAAGGATGTTCTTCAAGAGTAGTTTGATGAGAATTTGGTTAGGTTCTGATTAATTCCATTTTGTTATATTCCTCCTGCGATAATTCGGCAAAATAAAGAGGAAGTGTAAAAGCGTTTGACGTTTGATTGTATTTGAAATCGGTTTTGGTGTTTGCACGTAAATATACTTGTTGTTATCGTTACCCGCAGTATTTCTCGGACATGGTTATCATTTGCGGCGCGAAAGGGTTCCCGGTACACCGGTTCATGCTGGCCGCAGCCTGCGAGGCCTTCCACCGTCTCCTCACCACGGATTGCGTCAGTCTCTCCGCTGAACTGGCTCGCAGCTCAAGCGAAAGTAGCATGGTAACTGACATTTTACTCATTATGATGAATATTTTATGGCTTGGTAACAAGATCTTTAAGCCAAATCTTTTTTAAAACACATACACTTATTTCTTACGTCTAAGATGAAAATGAAAATGTAAGTTAGATGATGAGTCCCCGCGCCATTTTTTCTTTTCAAGTCGTCTACTTTTCTTACTTCATTTTGATTAATTATAAGAGACTCCACAGCACGTAAATTATAATCTATATATATAAAAGAGAAAGTGTGTGGGTATGTTCCATATAGACTCCAAAAGAGCTAAATTCTCAATGAAACTTTCAGCCAATCTTCAGATTGACCAGCCGAGTAATCCTGTAAAGTTTGATGACCATCGGAGCACTCTTTTTTAACTGTGATAAATTCGCAACTAGTATACGCGAGGAAGCCTGGTTGTACGTGACATTGCAGACGAGATACAAAAGAGAAGGCTGCGATGGTATGGCTACGTTATGAGGTGCCCTCAAGACTAAGAACTTGGCGCTACCAGAGGAAGACTAGGGAGAAAATATGTAAAAGCTGACCGTGTGGGACCATTAGCAAGGAAGAGTGACTGACAGTGTCAGTCAGTCTCTCTCTCTCTCTTCCTTGTCTACCCTGTCCATGTCTGTGGCATAAACCATCACTTTTTTTTCTTGACTCACCTAACTATTGGTACTTATGTGGATGAGTTTACCTCCTGAAATGTTATCACGCTGTATAATTACAGGTAAGCAGCATGGGTGAAGCGACCACGGGTGATTTCAACGAGGACACAGAATATTTGATCCGACAAGATCAGGCGAAGCAGATGAGGTAAACTAGAGAAAGTGTGATCTCCATTGAACGTACTGTACTGGGCCAGGTTTCAATGTCTTACTAAATTCATAGTTCCACATACAAAATATAAACGTAAATTAGACAAAATTTTTGTTGTAATACTCATAAAAAGGTAATAATCATTTTAGATTATTACTTGTTATACAGTGTGACCGTTTCCGAATCCGAACCAAGGTGGACCGCTAAATAATGCTAATAAAAGGTTTTTAAAATATGTTTTTTTTAATCAGAATCAATTTTTTGCCGTCCCATTATCAAAGGAGTCTTTAGTACAACATGTCACTGTTTTCGGTAGTTTAATTGTGTACATAATAATTCCAGGGTGTGGGATCAGATTAAACGTCGATCTTCGTGTCAAATCCTGCCGCTAAGTGACAGCTGCAAGAAACCTCCAGACCTGTACAGAGAGGTGAACCATCCTGCCATCAACTCCATACGAGTTGTTAAGGTAATCTATAGCAATAAATGGGAATAATTTTTTTGTCACCTTATACTGCGAAAACTATAAAAGGATACACACTTGGTACATTTTAAGATAAAATAAGCTGTAGGGAACGGTCGGAACGCTAACGCTTTTTTAGTTATATTTATTAAAGTCCTCTATTCATTTGTCCAAAGAGCGTCCTAGGTTTTAAAATGACTTTATATAATAAAACATTTTAAAAATTATTATCATCCGCCTGTGTCTACCCACTGCTGGTTATAGGCCTTCCCCAATACCTTCCACCTTATACAATCCTCTGATCTTGCTTCCAAACACTTCCGGCTATCCTAAGGACAGCTGTAGAGAAAAATTGATCCTAATTTAAAAAAATCATATCTTTAAAGAAAACAAAATCAAAGACAGCTGATGCTCGGGTCAACGAACGCTTGGGCGCAAATGGGAAGTGGCGCGATGCGGAGCGGCGGAAGCTTGGCGCTGCTCATCATCATCATCATCAGCCTGTGTCTATCCACTGCTGGAAATAGGCCTTCCCCAATGCCTTCCACCAGATACGATCCTCCGCTTTCCGCATCCAGCCAGTTCCGGCTATCTTTACAAGGTCGTCGGTCTATCTCGAGGGAGGGCGCCCTATGCTTCTCCGACCAATGCGCGGCCTCCATTCTAAGACTTTCCTCCCCTATCTACCGTCACTGACTCGGCAGATGTGGCCGGCCCGCTGCCACTTCAACTTGCTAACTTTAAGAGCTATGTCGACCACCTTTGTTCTCCGTCGAATTTCTTCGTAGCTACCGTACCATAAAGAATACTCGCCGCTTCTTTCTTCTTTCCGCACGCCGGCGTTCGTTGACCGGAGCATCAGCTGTCTTTGACTTTGTGTTTCATTGCTGGTTCTTTAAGCATATGATTTTTTAAATCAGTATCAATTGTTTTTCCATCCTATCATCAAAGGTGTCATAAGTACTATCGTCTGTCTACGTTTTCAGAAACGGTCGCCTAACACTCTATATAAGTTCAGGCTAGGCGATTTTTCTGTCTGGTGAAACAGTCAAAGTCAGCTTCTCTATGTATATATATCTTCAATGTAGGTGCGTCAAGAAAACTCTCTATTTCAGTGCGACAAGATACAACACGCAACCTCCCAGACACAGACTATAGTTACAATGAGCAAGCTGATCTCCCAGAACGTAATGCAGGAAATCATTAACTTCATCTACACAGGTGCCATGGACGCTGGAGCCTTCAAACAACAGGTGACTTTCCACATACCCACAGGAATTTCCTCCTAGCTTCCTCCGGCACTATAACTTAAACATATAAAAAAATATTGCAATTTTTCTTCTCTGTTAGCTTTATTCTCTGTGTTATACTTACATATCTCTTTTTAAAATTAAAAATAGCTTATATTTTCTTCCTGTATTATTTTATTATTAATTAAAAATAATATTGTAATCTTCTACACATTAGTATTCCTCAGTCTATGTAATATTTCTATACAAATAAAAATGAAAATAATAATTATATAATAATAAGTAATAATTATACAATAATAAATAATAATAAAATTATGTCCTGCAGTCCGCTGCGATCGGATTACTTCTGGTAATTGTCATTATAATAAATTAACGCATAAAATCATGATTATTAATTTCCCTCATTATTATTATTATTATTATTTTTAAAATAGATTGTTCATTTTATTCGAGCGTATTTTCTCTTATAAATCACTTTTAAATATTTTTCACTTCATTATTTTGATCTTTTCTTATATATTTCTGTTTACATCTATATGTTAAGATTGATAATGCACTTTTAATATCATTAGATAACACTATGTATTTATATTATGTAATAGTTAATTTGGTCTATTGTTCGATTTGAAGACTTTATCACCAAAATACCAATTAAATATTATTAACTAAAAATCGTAATATGGTATACGATTGTGTTCGGAATACAGCCGGAATAAATGAATTTATGGCCAATTTAAAGACAAATGCATGTCTAAGGTCGGTGTTTCTGATAGCATTCTGCCCCTTCAATGATCCGTCAGGGCCCGTATCTGCTAAACCAATTTTGTCTAAATTACATCAGTTTGATAATCTGCTAGTTCAGTGCCACTTTTCCGATGACGTACCGATGACCCTCCAATATTGAAACAATTGGTGCGTATTTGTTAATATCACACATAATGACATCTTCCAAATATGTCGATGCATTTCAATCAATGAATCAATGTGAAATAATAAAAATTTAATTGTTACATTACGGTAGCACAATGACAATTGAATTGTAATATGTTAGTTTCAAGTTAGTTAGTGACATATCATTCGAAACGAGTGGTTTGTTCTGTACAAGTAGTTCTTTTTAGATTATTAACTTCATAACGCGACATTTATTTTTAACAGACTTGATTCCGAAGATACAAGAGAACTCCTAAAAAATATAGAAAAATAAATGTTTTCTTGATTGAGATAATAGGTAGTTGAGTAGGTTCATAACAATCCTAGACTACATAAGTAACTCGTGTGCCGACGATGCAGTTAATGTTTGTATATGGCGATGGATGCGACCTAATTTGGTGGCAAGCGCAAAGCTGTCTCTGTCTACCCAGCTATACCACAGAGATGTTTGGTTATATCACAATATCCCAGCTTCTCCAACTATGGACATATATATACATATACTATACAAGAAGCTAGCCGTGTAGAATTGTATTATGTAATATTGATTAATAATTAATATGCGTGAGATAACGTGTGTGGTACTAGAATCCTAACCACCCACGTTGGGGAGCTAGAGAATGAAACATCGGCTAACGTAGAGTAAACGACAAAGGGTTTAGCCTTTGTGACAAAAAAAAACGTGTGTGGTGTATGTATGTGTGTGTGTAAGTTCATGTATGTGTTTGTGTACTGTGCATATGTAAGTAATGTTGTTTTATTTTATGAAGAGATTTTTAGTAAATTTTCTGTGATATTATAGTCCAGCTTTAGTAGCCAAGGTATGAGAACTTTTTTATTTTTTCTATTTAGGCATGCAAAAAATAAAAATACTCGGCTATAAATTCCATTATTAATTATCAATTATAAATCAACAGGAAATCCGTCAAGCCGCCGAGCTCCTCGGCTTTCACGAATTGACGAAGCTCAGCCAGTTCATCTTGGACCAGCATCTTCTGTTCGATAAAGGGTTCATGCTGCAATTCCATACGGTGAGTGCTTCATTGCTAGATTGACTATTTGAACCAGCTCCAAAAAGGAGATTTTTTATATGTTTGTTATCTACTAACACATTTATAAGCCGACTAGCGTACCCCGCCCGCTTCGCCGGGCTAGATTTTGCTTTATTTTATTTAAACAATA
Organism: Meandrusa payeni; assembly: GCA_029286785.1. Lineage (NCBI taxonomy): Eukaryota > Metazoa > Arthropoda > Insecta > Lepidoptera > Papilionidae > Meandrusa > Meandrusa payeni. The sequence continues at coordinate 2,565,505 of JAGSMX010000023.1, forward strand.
AACTTACATCATTAAATATTTAATTTAACTCTCACAATATATTAAATTATTCATTTCTCTCCGTATTCATTCTTTTCTATTCTATTCTCTTCTCGAGCGGGTGAAGATTATTATCTACACCCATGTACATATCAGTAAATACAATATACTCTCCGATATTTGACAGTTCAAAAAGAGGAGTGCTCCGATCGTCACCGGACTTAACAGGATTACTCACCAGGTCAATCTGAAGATTCCCTGCAAGTTTCATGGAAATCGGTCCAACCGTTTCGGTACCTATAACGAACAAACCCACACATTTTATTTGTAATGTGTTTGTCCATGTTGCCAATAAATAAAATGTCTATACCTGCGTTTAATATGCCAAATTTGATTGCAGCCGTTTCCACAAAGGCTGCGCGACGTGTGTGTTGAACGGAACCTGTTCGCGGACGTGACCTTCGACCTGGATGACGGAATCCACTTGGCGCACAGAGCAATGCTGATGGCGCGCTGCGATCCCATGAAAGCCATGTTTCAGGGTCACTTTAGAGAGAGCACGTCCAGAGTGGTGAGTCAAGTTAATAAAAAAAATCCCACAATGGTAATGTCACTGATACGGCTTTCGCTGTCGCAGTATAAAGACGTGAAATGTATTTAAATTGTTCTTCTTCGTTTCAGTGATCTTTACTGGTTAAAATGATCTCTATCGACTACAATAAAAGTACGCAGCAATCTATTTTTTAGCTTTATTTTAAATGAGCACATTTTAAAGAAATCGGTTTACTTTCAATTAAGTCTTATTTTAATTTGGTTGACGTAGGACCATTAAATACAGCCCTGTAGTTCTGGGCTCTCAAGAATAAGACTACGGTATCCCCTGCCTGTCGTATAAGGCGACTAAAAAGGGCCTCGGGTTCACTGGGCGACAAGGGTGGGGGCCTTTGTCGTCCGCTAAGGTGGACCCGGGAAGAAGGCGACATCGGCTGGTCCGTGTAGCCTTGCACTATGAGGGCACAGGGGGGGAGGAAGTAACCCGGGACGTGCCTTCCCCCCAGAAGGCGGGGTATCTTTCTGAAGATTTCCTCCCCGTTAACAAAAAAAAAAGGGCCATTAAATAACAAGCCCTGTAGTTCTGGGCTCAGAGAATAAGGCTACGGTATCCCCTGCATGTCGTAAACAGCGACTAAAAGCGGCCTTGGGTTCGGCGAGCGACAAGGGTGGGAGCCTTTGTCGTCCACTAAATTGGACCCGGGAAGATCAGCTGGCATACCTCATTAATATCTATATACTTAGATAAGTATTTCTTTATTGTTACGTATAAATAAAATGTCCTTACGTTTACTTGTGTATATATGGATTTTTCTCTACACTTTCGCTCGTTACTTTGTCAACAAAGACCGGTTGAGAATTCCTTTTGGCAAAAAACAAATATAGCTGTGCACATTTCCAGATCTCATTCCCCGGCGTCAAGATGTACGCGTTCCAAATACTCCTCTGCTATATATATTCTGATAAGATACCAACTGTGGAGCCGACGAGATGCCTGGAACTTCTGGAGCTTGCTAACCGTTTGTGCATGAACCGTCTGGTCAACCTGGTGGAGGCCAGAGTTATAGAACAGCTTCAACATCAGGATAGGTAAAATTACATGAAGAATAATTTGTCGTGGTAGACTGTTGACGAACCCACAGAAATTAGTCATAGATGCTGACTTTGACAGCTTCACCGGATTGAGAGGTGGTATAGCTCTTAGGTCGCTTAGCCTGCACTTCTATTGCTCGACATAAGGCTCCCCCGGTGAAGGGTAACCTCGGCTTTGAATGCTTAGATTTCGCTAAAGAGCGAACATATGCGTGTGGTGACTACCTCAAAAGCAGTAACCTTATAGCTTCAATGCTAAAGCGCTAGGAAGACTGGTATCGAAACAGTTCGTTTCTTCGACAAGTAATAAGGACACGCAAAGTAGACGAAATGCAAGTTGAAGGCAGACCTTAAATGTCTCTACATAAACAGGCCCATTCCTTAAGTAATGCAAGAGCGGTTCCAGGAAGAGTGCGCTCAGGAACTACATGATCTAATTCCCCCATCCCCTTTCCACCATCGGACTTCAAGACGCACTGCGAATTTCATCCTTTTGTTGTGAACATCCCTCAAACCCGAACGAAGCGATTTGCTTCGTCTTTCATTCTTCGTACAGCAAGGGACTGGAATAGTTTGCTCGCGTCTGTCTTTCCTTCCGATTACAATGTGGGTATTTTCAAGAGTAGAGTGAATAGGCATTTACTAAGCTAGTGCGCATTACCATCCACGACTGCATTTCCACTTAACATCAGGTGGGATCGTAGTCAAGCACTTGCTTAGAAATTATAAAAAAAAAAGCTGCCGGCGAGGAGGTTTTAGTCCGTAGGCCACCGGAACCTATTCCAGTGGAGTCGGACTTACCGTCTGGTACAATCCAGGCAGTATCCATGATTTCCTACTCCAGAAAAAAAGCATTCCACTACTGGGTCGGTTGCTATTACATTATAAACGTTAGAATGGTAGATAATGGTATAATAAAACACATACTTGGCTTTGGTAGGTGGTCATTCTGCTTAGCTATCATGTCGAGAATTATTTTTTCCTGAGTTTTAGAATCGAAATTAAGAATCGTTACTTTTTTGATCGTAGTCAAGCACTTGCTTAGAAATTATAAAAAAAAAGCTGCCGTACGGCGAGGAGGTTTTAGTCCGTAGGCCACCGGGACCTATTCCAGTGGAGTCGGACTTGTCGTCTGGTACAATCCAGGCAGTATCCATGATTTCCTACTCCAGAAAAAAAGCATTCCACTACTGGGTCGGTTGCTATTACATTATAAACGTTAGAATGGTAGATAATAGTATAATAAAACACATACTTGGCTTTGGTAGGTGGTCATTCTGCTTAGCTATCATGTCGAGAATTATTTTTTCCTGAGTTTTAGAATTGAAATTAAGAATCGTTTCTTTTTTTTACATACGAATTCAATTGTTCAATTGACTGTTTCGTCTAAATCACTTGGAGATTTGTATCTTTATATTTTTTCCTTTTTCATTAACGTTCATCTATTGAAAGAAGATACGAATACGAAGATACCTAATACGGGTGATTAGGTAGTTTTATAATGAAGTGATCTACTAAGTTCTTATTAAGTTATTTCCTCGCAGAGTATGCGGTGACGACGATCAAGTTGTTGAAATAGCCCTGTCTTTGTTGGAGCCCGTAAAGGTAATGTAGACAATTTACTTTTAACAAAGTGAGTATAGATTTACAAGAAAGAGTGCATTTTGATTTGAAAGCTTGCAAGCGAAATAATTGGTCTTAAGATGCTGCATCCCTTTTCTCGAGATAAGGACGGCTATATCGTCAGGAGGTTTGTACAATTTTTTTTTGACGAACTACACAGATTGGTCAGAGAAGCTGGCCTTGACTGGTTCACCGGATTGAGAGGTGGCATAGTCTGAACCTCTATCGCTAGTAACTCGACACAAGGGTCTCCCCCAGTAAGGGGTAACCTATGCTTGGACGGTTACTATGTTACGCGTAAGCATTCCGATCCGAGGGCGCCCGATACAGCCGAACCACGACTCGGTCGGTTGCTATTCCACGGATAATCCTGTATGCGAATACGTAACAATGTACAACGAAAGACGATTAATAATTTAAATTCTTAATCTCTGCCTACCGAATTTACGTCAACAGCGTGAATTCTTATTTTTATTACGTATATGTATTGATACAAGAGTATTGTGCCGGTATTCATCAAAAGGTATCAAAAGTAGTTCTGTAATCTCAGCTTACCCCATCAGTATCAACACTCAGTTGTTTTTTTCCAGTTGCACAATGCTCACAGCCTGGCGGGCTGGTGCACGTGGCGGCTGTGCGGCGCGTACGACCGCGTGTGCCGCGCGCGCCACCTCAGCCCCGCCTCCCGCGACTACCTCGCCGACAACCGCTGGCCGCCCGTCTGGTGAGCGCTCATACACACCCACACAACACTACTCGTCTCTCTTTAAAACTATACTAAATTCCGTCGCGTCGCCCAGAGGCCGAGACAGGTTCTTGACCGTCCGGACGACGCGATTACCATTGCACAGGCTAGATCTTTACAAATCCACAAAACGTCCATTCGCGACCGTCGGAGGTTGCGAATAATCTTCGCGCGTTACCGCTATTTTATGGGCAGGCACAACCCTTAGATTTTAAGAGCGTTGCTGAAGTTTCTTCGGCCAATTCTTCTAGTTAGGCATAGATTTGGCTTGTAGTCTTTGTAGGAAAATTCAGGTGAATATTTCCTCATCTTTCGTAATTAATAATTAAAGTTTATCCGTTAACTTTTAGGTATGTCAAAGAATATGACTACTATCAGAAATGCTTGAACGAACAGTCCAAAGAACAGAAAGAGATTCGACCTACAACTTCTCTGCAAGCTAGCCAGCAGACTGGATGCCTTTGTTTCACTAGTAAGTGACGATTGCTTTCTTTTGCCTTGGTACAGATTTATTACAAACAGCCCTACATGTAGAGTACGCCTATATATAGAATTACGCCATGGTATTCGTAAAAGGCGATTACTACGTAAATGGCGTGTACACGGGCGACAAGGGTGAAAGCTCTTGTACCCGTAAAAGTGAACCCGGGAGGAAGGCACACGGAGTTGTCGGAGTTGAGTTGGCATGCAGAAAGAAACTGTTACACGCTGTAGTGTGCGATTCCTCGTATCTCAAATCTTCCTGTCATCTGAAAGCAAAATTAGGGCACTCATTTATCGAGGTAATGCTGTATTTCGTTTTCGTCTTAGGCAAGGTACGTCGCGAGAGCTCGGAGGTGGTAGTGGCGGGTGTGGAGGGGGCGGCGGACGCGGGCGGGGAGGCAAGCGCTGCGGTGGCCGACGCGACCACCGCCCTCTGCCGCAGCGAACCGCAACCCAACCCGCCGCTCTGACGTCCGCCTTACTGGAGGTATATAATAAATCTTTGTTTATTCCATTTTCTTTAAATTAAACTTGCAATATATAAAAACTTATCGTATAGTTTTATGTAGGTAATTAACAATTTGTGAAAGCTTTTTTTAGTGTCTATACTTGTGTACCCTGTCAGACAGATCACCTCACCATTGTTATAATTTTACTCTATCAACGCACGTGTTGTGTATGTGTATGCGTTTGTATAAGTGCATGTATGTATTTGTATATTATAGATTTTTATGTTTGTTATATAGTGATAAGATTTTAAAAAACATCATATCAAAACTAAATGCGGTTGGTATTCACCGTCCTAATACCAAAAGTTAGTAACAAAAAAAGATCTAACTTACTACTTTGCGTACTAAGCAACTTGATGCGACCGCCGGGACACTGCACTACCACGGCTCTCACTCATTATTCATACATTATTGTAATATAACTCTGATTTAACAATATCTCCTGTCTGCAGGTCTCTCCGTGTCGCAGTACTGCTGCCGGTGTCGATGTGCTTCATGAGCACAATACTGACCATCCTGATACTATTCCACATCTACACGTAAATCCACATCTACACGTAAATCCACAGCGCCTAGTAGTAATACTAGCATACTTTACGATCGCACTCAATTTGCATTATTAAAACTATACCAGTGTTTCTCAAACTGTTTCGCTCGAACATTTCAAGTTATGAACGATAGAGACCGAGAAATTTAAAATAAGCTCTCGCGGAGAGCCGTGGTAGCTCAGTATCCGGGCGGTTGGCTCAGGTTGCCAATGAATTTGCTGTTGCAATTTTATGTGCTGATTTACCACGCGCTCGGCGGTGAAGGAAAACATCGTGAGGAAACCTACATATCTTAGAAAAATTTCTAAGGCATGTGAAGTTTGTCAATCCGTACTAGGGCCGCGTGGCGGACTATGCCCTTATACTCTCATTACAGAGAAGTCCTGCGCCCAACAGTGGGACATACATATATATATAAAAAGGCTGTAACTTTAACTTAAATTCTCGCGTCTTTTAACTCTATTTTTTAAAGAAATTTGCTTGCTTGGTGAAAAGCGGACAGTCAAAACTATCTCTATCTACCCTGCTAGGTTTAAAAGAGCGTGTGAGCTTATTTCATAATTTAATAGCGACAATTGCCTGAAACATAATTGTAGATTGCGGACTTCTTACAGCAAAGATGTAAAAAACGATCAAATACAAAGTTATTTAATATAATTCTTCATTAAACTAATTAGTCACTATATCGACTGCTTTAGCGAAGTTTGAGAGACACTGGTATACTGGACTATCAATCTTTTTACATAAAAGCTTTCAGAGACTGGTTCTTAAATGGCAATGTGTGACGAGTGTCTGTTTGTATTATATGTAACACTCAATATATACTGGGCATATAATAAAAAGAAGTTACCCCTCGGGGGACCCTTGTGTCGAGTTAGCGATAGAGGTTCAGGCTAAGCGACCTAAGAGCTATGGCGCCTCTCAATCCAGTGAAGCAGTCAAGGCCAGCTTCTGTGGTTAATCTGTGTAGTTCGTAAAAAAAAAGGAGTGGATTAATCTATAATACTCTTTATAGAGTATCCATATAGTTACGGTACGTATCTCTAATATCCTATGAGATATTTCCTTTCACCAATATCGCGAACATTCTATATTTGCCTTTGGCGCTGTGCTGAGATGAGCTGTACCAATAACTGCACGTGGATACATCAAATTGAATAGACACAGGTTGGCCATGTGAAGCAGATGGATGAAGCCAGGATACCCAGGGCTGTCACGATGATGGATTTTTGTGACCGTTGGTTGGACGGTGTGAATCGAAAAGTCAAAGAAATTGGTCTAGATAATTGAGAACTGTAGCCACGGATAGACCGAGGAGGTTGATTGACCAAGCCAAGACCTACAAAGGGCTGTAGAGCTTTAAGAAGAATGTTCAGGTTGCGAGTTACCAAGGCTATTGGTTCCATACGATTAATTCAATGTCAACTATGGCGACTTATTTTTATTAATGTCTGACCACAACGAATATGGTATGTTGCAGAAATTATTTAACATCTTTATAATAAGTAGAAAGATAAGTTGGATGCTAAAAGTGACTAGAACGTGCAGTATGGATTGAAGATTGAGTATTATTAATAATTATAAACATACATTATAATATTGCTAGTAATAAATGCTAGCTGGAGTGCCCTCGTGGAGACCTGAGCTACAATACAAGTTCAGGCTGAGCGCCCTAAAACTTCCGCTACCTACCAAACCGGTGAAATGCATTCGGGCAAAATGGCAATTAAACGTTTAAAAATAAATTCAATGTAAAAAATCAAGTTTAAAAAGGATTTTAATTTGATTTGAATTCCCAAATGAACAGTATAAATAGTGAATAATGTAAGCATATAAATAAGTATAATTGGATTCATAATCTCACATTGAAATTATGAATCCAAAAAGTCACTAACGCGTAACATAGTAACCGTCCAAGCCGAGGTTACCCCTCACCGGGGGGACCCTTGTGTCGAGTTACTAGCAATAGAGGTTCAGGCTAAGCTGTGCCACCTCTCAATCTGGTGAAGCAGTCAAGGCCAGCCTCTCTGGCCAATCTGTATCATTTAAAAAATAAACAGCATTGTAAGGGAAAAAAACTACGCTTTCGACATATAGAATTCTAAATTATGAAATTCTGGTATTAGACGGTGAAATTGGGACCCCCAGTCTTCTATTTTCCAGTGACGTTTCATTCAACATTACAAAATACGTGTGCTGAAATTGGCATGCCAGTGGTACGCCATCGCTAAAAGACTACTACTAGCAAGTATCGACCACTATGATGACCAATGAACGTTCATTTTGTACACGATCGGTTTAGCGGACTCGGGAAAGAGGCGTTTGAAATTTTCCCCCGATATATGGCGAAAGATTCACCATTTGCCACGTATAAGATAGCGTTAGCCTGATTTCATTAACAGTTTGACAGCTTAGATATCTTAACGTCTTTTTTATATTACACGTGCAGTGCAGTGTATTTATTAAACAGAATAAGTCATGTAAGTGAATTGATTCAGTAATCATTTTATTCAATCACACACAGCTCATATTTTTGTACGTCAAATATTTATGTTAGAAGATAATTCGTTGAATTTTTAAAATAATTTAGAGTGTAAGTCGCTAACTTTAATAGTTAATTAGACACATAAGTAGTGGTTATTGTATTATTTTTGGACAATTTAAATTATTTCTTCTTTCCCCTCATTGCTGTTTATCACGTATAAGAAACCTTCATTGGGTGCAATTATATAGGGATCACACGCTGCTTATTATATGCCGTTAGAAATTATTGACTTACAAAAAATACGTATATAATTTCAACTTTAAAATGTCTACTCCTAATCAACATTAAATTATCGTTTACATACCGATCAATTTCATTAATATTTATCCATATATACGCTATTTTCGATTTTGACATTGTATTGTAATACAATTTGTATGCGATGTATTATTTTTACTATTTTTAGGTTTGGTACGCGTAGTCTGTGATAGATTATAAATCAAAACTGTGATGTGTTGTTTGCTTGTTGTGCTTATATATAAATATTATATGTTCGGGTCGCTATGCATACACGATGGCGACTGACCGACAGTCCAGTGACGTCGCAAATGTGATTGGATATTTACATAGGTTTTAAGTAGCTGGCATTACGTTACTGATATCGCTGCAATGTTTAAAATATACACTTATTATATCCCGCCTTCCCAAAAGATTTCGAAGCCGAGTATCCCCTCAAGAAGATAGATTTTTTTTCGTTCGTTTAAGGTTATCGTTATTAAGACATATTTAAGCGTCAATAGCGTAATGGTTTAGGGTACGGCCTGCGAATCGTGAGATCGTGGTTTCGAATCCACCATTGGACTATTGCCGTGAACCATGTCCTAGCACAAGCTTAAGCTTAGTTGGAATGGTTAACAAGATTGTTAGTAATATTTCTGAAAAAAAAAAAAAAAAATTTTGCTAGCTTTCTTTAAAAAAAAGAACAGACTTCAAATATTTTATTAAAATATAATTAGAAAAAATTCAAAGTCGTAACAGCTATATAATAAAATACATTTGATGAGTTTTGAGAAAAAAAAATTATTTGACAGTTGACAGTTTATAAAACTGCTGATGAATATTTAAGGCGTGGTTACAAGACCTTTAAGCCAAGTCTTTTTTAAAACACATACACTTATTTCTTACGTCTAAGATGAAAATGGTAAAATGTAAGTTAGATGATCCCCCCCATGAGTCTCTGCGCCATTTTTTTTCAATTTTACAAAACAGCCTAACAAACTTCAAACAGATGATACTGCTGTTTAAATTTACTTATTTTGTCGCTTTAAAAAAGATAGTTCATACTTTTTACTTCTATTATGTTTATTTCTATATGCATGTTCAGTTAAATGCTATATTTTGTTATTAATATAATACAATTTAATTTCTGAAACATACTAACCTGTATAATGCCTCATAAAAATGTGCAGTTACAAATGTACGTATAGCGCCGAAAACATAAATACCTATGTAAAAACTTGAGTTGAAATTAAATTTCATAAATATTATGCTTTGAGCAATTAATTAGCAATTTAAATTATTGTTATCTAACTGCACAGAAATTGATACAGAAAAAGTTTTTTTTTAAACAAACGCAGTGTAAAATTGAATTGTAAAAATGTTTGCATTAGTAAGTTTTCACTCGAAGCCCATTCATTTATTCATACCTGAAAGAACCAATTCATTTGAGTGTCATTTAATGGAAGTGGAATAGGAATGATTCCTTTTTTAGAATATATTTTAATCTTAAATTGAAAACTCATTGCAGTGAAACTGTCCTTAAGGCAAATATTTTAAAGTAAGGATTACAATAATAATTAAGATATAATCTAATAATTGTCAGTTTACTTGAACTTGTTTCGAGGTGTAGGCTGTAATGATGTTTTAAGCATTAAAGCAAAAGCAGGATAAAGCAGAGGGTCGCCAAGTGACTGACGCAGAGAGTAACTGTGTGTTGACAACTTAAGCTAACGTAGCAGTACTGTGTAAGAGTGTCCACAACGAGAATGGGATTCTTTAAAACTGTACCCTCTGCACTGACGTTTTTAGTTGACAGGCGTTGCGTTCATTATCCTAGATAAACTTAGAGATTAAATCTCGTTCTGTAAAGTTTCTGTGTTAATGTTGCCATATTCATGTAGTAACCTATTCTTTTTATACTTTTAAAATTGTATCGTAAGAACCTTTCAGTATTGTATCGATTCCTATGGATTCTAATGTAATCCATTATATTTTAAGAAAAAATCTCAAAAAGATTATTATTACTTATTTTTGAGTACTATAGTATTATTTATATAAATTTAGGTAAATTGAAACATGAATGTAATTGAATTGCCGATTGTTATCGCCTTTAGTCTAATAATTTAATTTTAATTGCTTCATCGTTTTTGTCGCCCATGGAATGACCATGTACCACGGATAACAAAAAAAATGTCAATACAAAATGGCGGCAATTTTTTTTTAAATGCTTTTAATTTTTCTAATAATAGTTACCTTGGAATTGGCGCTTAACGCTGTTAATAATATACCGAACCAAAAGACAGTGTATTAAAAAAATAAATACAAAGCCTGGCTATAAAATACAAAAAGTGTTGTTACGTTGTTACAAAAAAAGTTTATATTGCTATATAATCCGTAAATCTGATTGTATTCATAAAAGTATTACAATTTATTACACATGAAAAGCACATTTATGTAAAACTCCTTACAAGGTGAAATGTATATTCGTGCCTGAGTGAATGCATTAAAGCTGTCAGTTTTTGGTGAATGGTTAGATTCTAATCTAGGTATTTGTCGTCTAAGAACTATGAAGTACAAATATCGATATATCTTCACTATATACACACTACGTAACAATTCGTACACCACTCGTCTCGTCCAAAGAATCTCTGTATTTTCTTATTGCATTTTATTGATTAAAGGATTTTAAACTATGATCTCATAACAACAATGCACTAAAATCAGGGTTTCACTAAGAACAATTTGCTTCAATTACTAGATTATATTGACTGTAAATAGAATAGATTTCAGGTTATTGGATAAACTCACCTCACTCATAAATATATAAGTGTAGCACTCATTCTACAGTAGTTTTGAACTAAGTGCACAGATATAGAAATCACTGAAATCTATTCTAGACAAGAAATCTAGACTTCTTAGCTTAGGCGTTCTAGTAATCTAGTGCATAATTTAAACTACCTAATGTATTTTGCCAATCTTCACTGTCGGTTAACGATAATCTGCCATTTTTTACGTACCCATAGTTTTTAACAAGTGTATTAAATGTATGTCTAATGACTGGGTTGTTTTAATATTTAACAATTATAATTATATTATTTACTTTTTAAGGGGTTCTAAGGAAAGCCAAGATTCATGTTGTTTAGATGGGCATATACATATATCCTATATATACTACGCTACTATATTGTATATTTCCCTATATAGTTGAGTATAACAAATATAGGCCCCGTCAGAATGTTTCTTGCTAGCGTTTCATCTCAATGACAGAAACTTTCTAATCAATATTGCTCGAATTTTTTCACTCATTTCTCCCAGTGCTAAAGCTTCCTGAAGGGGCATTTTACTATATGTTGAGTTTATAGGTGCCAAATGAGACAACAATGAGTAACCAATACAATAACTGGTTACAAATAAAAACTCAAACCATTTCAGTCTCAACAGTCCAGTCATTTCAACTGAATAATGTCATGTAACATACATGAATGTGGGAAACCCTCTTATTCCATTTCAAAGATCGTTCAGTAAATAAAAATATAAACAAGTACATGGAAAATTTATTTTTCATATTCAAAATATTTACATTTTCTTTCTGGCAACAATTGGTTACAAACTTTAACCAACACATGGCAAAATGATTAACATTATACCATGAAGCCTATAGTAGTTATAATAAAGTCAAAACCAATATATTGTCTGTTAGATAAAGATACTTTTAGCACAAGTTGTACATGTTTCACTTTATTTTGAGATTTTATTTAACCAAGGAAATGGTTTTAACACTGTACTCAATGTGTTCATATATTTACCCGAATGTTAGACTAACCCAACATTGACAAACTAGTTTCAAAGATTTTTTTAGGTTTTTTTTTTAAATTCTATAAATTCCAAATAATTTACAATCCTCATAATCATAAAGGTGACAATCTTACACACAGGTGTTTGTTATTTTAATCTTATTTGCCTTAGAGTTTACCATAAAATGCATAGATCAACTTCAATTAAATCAGCATTAGACCAGTCACTTTAATTCTATTGAACAATTAGGTTACCATATGTCTCATGTGAAGTCTATACATAATATATATACTTTTTAACAAACTACAGAGAATGGCTAGAGAAGCTGGCTTGAATGCTCCACCGGATTGAGAGGTGGCATAGCTCTTAGGTCGCTTAGCCTGAATCTCTATCAGTAGTAACTCGACTAAAGGGTCCCCCCGGTGAGGGTAACCTTGGCTTGGACGGCTATGTTGGTGCATAAGCATTCCAGTCCGAAGGCACCCGAGAGGGCCAAACCATAACTCAATTGGTTGCTATTGCACAGATAATCTAAGGGACCGCTATCGTAAAGACATTCCAAACGAATATAGGGTCATGAAGACTTGTTTCCTGATATTATAAAATACAGGATAACTTGCAGTGTTTTAAGATATAAACACTTATGAAAAAATTAAATTTTATAAATTAAATCAATCAAATTTTTATGTTTTTTTCTATACCTATTCTTATGCTGCCATGTTTGATTTATAATTCTTTTACAACTTTAGACATTTACTAGTCTGAATTTCTATTTTGAGTAACTTGAAAGTGACTATTCTATCCTATTAATATAGAAAGCAATACAACTTGGTCTCTTACTTTGACATTAAATGTGAAAAGTATATGGGGTTGAAACATTACATTAAATTAATGGAAATATCCACTTATATTTTCACTATTTATATGGAAATTTATTTTATGCTAATATGTACCTACAAGGGATGACCTAAGAGTTTGATTTCACCTCTAATCTCATCAAATAAATCCTTATATTCATCATGTTCTTTGATCAGCACCATTATGCAACCCCTCATGGTTCCCATGGCAGAACCAATGTCCTTCCGACTCGGTGTATAACAATATGGAACATCTTTCTCCTCACACACAGCCGGCAAGTGGCACATTATTTCAATAGGAGATATGTCACCAGCAAATACAACGATTCTGAAATTAAAAATTTAAGATATTCATTATATACATATTTTTCTGTTATTCATAAAGTCTGTTTTTAATAAATAAATTATTGATTAGGCTCTAATTGTATTGACTAGATATCATTCATAAACAATCATGAAGAAATATTCTAAAATTAGGGTAAGTTGGTGACATAATGTCTTTACGTCTTTCCGAAATGAAGATGATTAGAGTTATCTACATCTATCTCTATCCGACCTCTCACCAATCCCCATAACAAAACAAATATGTTGTTACTTTTCCTTCAAAACCCAAAATCTACATTACTCGAAATCTCAAATTTAAAGAAGTGGAAATAATCAGTAAGTCTGTAAAACTGTTTATTAATTTTAAAACGATAGCAAAGACAACAATGCTGTTGAATACTTAATCGTGCACACCATAAAATAACCTCTAAAACATCGAATGAACTTACCCCTTTTCGCCTAATCGCAGTTGTTTTGAACAATTTTAAGGCCATTTCTAATATAATTCTTATGACTACTTGATTTTTAATTAGTTTATAAATCTTTTTGCTAAGTTTCTTCGGTGCCATGGGCTTATGTAGTTAATGCTACAATGGTCAACCTTATCATCATAAGTTTGTGGTTCCGTTTTTATTGATACGTCAGCTTCTTGTTCACCTTCAACTTCTTGCTTTATTTTCCCCATTATTTATTTGTTCCTATTTTTAAAGAAATGAGATAACCCCACGTGCACTCACAACAATCAAACAACAGTAATTTTTGTTTTTAGGTTACTTTTTAAACCATATATACTAACGGCAAACGTCGTCGTTCATACAGCCAGAAATAAAAATATTGACTAAATATAATTATTTCAAAATATACTTGTCAATTGTTTATAAATGATATATGTTGCACTTATGCAATATTATTTCTCTCTCTCTTCCATGCTATTGGTCCCACATGGTGGTGGGGTCAGCTTTCGAATTTTAGCTTTCCACTTCGCTCTGTCCCCGACATCGTCTTTGGCGATGTTGCACTCCCTCATGTCTCTCGACACCACACTCTCCCATCTTGTCTTGGGTCTTCCTCTAGATCTTCGACCGGGAAGGGAAAGTTGTAACGCGAGGTTCCCTACGTAGTCGAGGGGTCTCCTCTTAATGTGTCCATCGCAGCCTGCTCTCCTGCATTTTGTCGGCAATGTCGCGCACACCCAGGCTTCCTCGCACAAATTCGTTGCGAATTTTGTCTCGCCACATCCATTTTCATGTCAGCAACTTGGATGGTATGCACGTTATTCCGAGTCACGGCCCATGTTTCGCTGCCATATGTAAGGACCGGTCGAATGATGGTTTTGTAGACCAGACCTTTCAGTCTGACCGGCATCCTTTTGTCACAGGTAACACCAGTTACTTCTCGCCATTTCAACCACGCTGAGGCTATTCTGTGCTGGATGTTACATTCCAAGTTCCCAGAGCTGTGCATTATATTACCCAGGTATTTGTATTGGTCACACAGGGTGACCAGTTGTCCGTCAATGGGAATCGGATTGCTGTCCCTTGAGTTTGGGACATTAAATGTCATAAACTGGGTCTTTGCAACGCTCAGCATTAGGCCACCGGTCTGTAACTGGTGTTTCCACGACAAAAGAGTCTCTTGCAACTTTTCGCGGCTCTCAGTGCAGATGGCTACATCGTCTGCGTATATAAAGGTCCACGCTGCCGAAAATTGCGCTGCCTCGGTGAGTGAATCTAAAACCAAGCAAAACAGGTAAGGGCTGAGCACTGAGCCTTGATGCACACCTTCTGTGACCGCTATCGGTTTAGTCCACCCACTGCCGTCGGATTGTCGATCTTGCATCCCTATACATGTCGGCAATGATGTTTACGTACTGTTCGGGGACTTTCTTCTTACGAAGGCTCCACCAAATCGTGTCCCTTGGGACCCGGTCAAACGCCTTTTCCATGTCTAGGAAGGCCACATACAATGATCGGTTTTTGGCGCGGTACTCTTCAGCAATCGTGTTTAGGGCAAACATTGGATCGATGGTTGACAAGCCGGGTACGAAGCCGTAGTGATTTTTAGATAGCGAGCACTCGGATCTTAGGCGGCTATCAATCACTCTTTCGTATAGCTTCATAGTGTGGCTCATGAGCTTGATTCCGCGATAATTATTGCACTCGTACTTACTACCTTTACCCTTATATATAGGAACTATGGTGCTCAATCTCCAAGCATCTGGGACCTTTGAAGAGCAACATACAGTTAAAAGTTGGTAAGTAGTGCGACACCTCGCTCGCGTAAACATTTCCAAGCTTCCACCGGGATACCGTCTGGTCCTATGGCTTTCTTGTTCGACATCTTTTGTAACGCTGTCTTAACCTCATTCGGATGGATTAGAGGGATCAGTCCTACGTTTTTTTTCATCTCTGGAAGTTGCGTAGTCCCTGACTTTGGGTTCAGTAGCTGCTGATAGTACTGATGCCAAGTGGTTATGATGTCTTTGTCTTTATATAACAAGTCGCCACTTTGGTTTTTGATGGTTTTGCACCTTATTGGATCCTTAGTATTTTGACAACGTTGTTTTGCGAGCTTGTAAATACTCTTTTGGCCTTCTCTAGTTTCTAATTGTCTGTATAGTGATTTCTGAGCATGCGCTTGTTCTATTGCTATTTTTCTCTTGGTGTCCTTCTTGATCTTTTTATACTCTTCTCTATCTTCAGGCGTTTGGGTCGATTGCCATAGTTTGAAAGCAGCTTTCTTCTTCTGTATTGCATTTTGCACTTCTTCAGTCCACCACCACGTTTCTCTGTTTTTTCTTCTTCCTCCTTTTGTACGACCAAGAGTACAATTTGCAGCCGTTGTAATGGACTTGCGTAGATATTCCCATATTGTGTCCACGTCTGATTTAACATCGATTTCCAGATCTTTTAACTGTTCACAGAACTTAGGGATTTTCTCCGCTTTTAAGTTCCACCATTTGGTAAGTTCTGGAGTATTGGGTGGTCTCTCCTTGGCTGTTTTCCGAAACAACATGTCCATAACAACAATTCGGTGTTGAGCGATAACGCACTCTCCAGGAATCACTTTACAGTTCTTCACACGGCCGATGTGAGCTCGATTAACTAATATGTAGTCTATCTGCGACATTGTTTGACCGCTTTTGTACGTAATTTTATGTTCTGGCTTTTTGGCAAAGAAAGAATTTACAATTGCGAGATCGAACGCTGCTGCTGTTGAAAGAATGGTCCTACCTTCATCATTTAGAGTGCCATAGCCGTAACCTCCGTGCACTCTTCTAAAAGCTATGTTTGCTTTTCCAACATGGCCGTTGAGATCACCCTAGAATTATCGTCTCTTTCATAGGCACTTCTTGGAGTTCACCTTCTAGAGTTGTCCAAAATGTATCCTTCTCCGTCTTGCTACGACCTCCTTGGGGGCGTATGCAGAAAACACGTTTAGGACTTCTCCTTCTACCAGTACTTTTAAAGTAATTAACCTGTCACTACCTAATGATATCCAGCCCATAGACTTCAAATCCCTACTATCTCTTGTTAACTCTCCTTTTGTTTATATTTTATGTTCATTCCTTCACAAAAATAACATTAGACTCTAGTTTGTCTGTCCTTTAAACAACTAACCCTATGTATATATTGTGTTTGTTTCTATTGTTTTAGACTTATCAACAGTGAGCATAGCTGAATTGTCTCAGCAGTAACCATGCATACTTTCTTATAGTTTAGATCCTTGTCCGTCCACGAAGCCAGCTTTTTACAGCAGTTTAACGTACACACTTTGACATTGGCGAAATCTATATGGAAACGCCATAAACAAAACAATCAATCAAAGATTATTCATTATATACATATTTTTCTGTTATTCATAAAGTCTGTTTTTAGTAAATAAATTATTGATTAGGCTCTAATTGTATTGACTAGATATCATTCATAAAAATCATGAAGAAATATTCTAAAATTAGGGTAAGTCATAATGTGACATAATGTCTTTTAGTCTTTCCGGAATGAAGATGATTAGATTATCTACATCTATCTCTATCCGACCTCTCACCAATCGCCATAACAAAACAAATATGTTGTTACTTTCCTTCAAAACCCAAAATCTACATTACTCGAAATCTCAAATTTAAAGAAGTGGAAGCAATCAGTAAGTCTGGAAAACTGTTACCCTATTTTACACTTAAATTACTAAAAACTATTCTTAAGTAAATTAGTAATTTAACTCAAGTTCACATATCTTTTACTCATTGGAAAAACACACTATAAGCACAACGATGAGCATACAATTTATTAATTTTAAAACGATAGCAAAGACTAGAACGCTGTTGAATACTTAATCGTGCTCACCATAAGATAACCTCTAAAATATCGAATGAACTTACCCCTTTTCGCCTAATCGCAGTTGTTTTTGAACAATTTTAAGGCCATTTCTAATATAATTCTTATGACTGCTTGATTTTTTAATTAGTTTATAAATCTTTTTGCTAAGTTTCTTCGGTGCCATGGGCTTAGCAATTATGCTACAATGGTCAACCTTATCATCATAAGTTTGTGGTTCCGTTTTTATTGATACGTCAGCTTCTTGTTCACCTTCAACTTCTTGCTTTATTTTCCCCATTATTTATTTGTTCCTATTTTTAAAGAAATTAGATAACCCCACGTGCACTCACAACAATCAAACAACAGTAATTTTTGTTTTTAGGTTACTTTTTAAACCATTTAAACTTACGGCAAACATCGTCGTTCATACAGCCAGGAATTAAATAGATTAACTAAATATCATTATTTCAAAATATACTTGTCAATTGTTTATAAATGATATATGTTGCAATTATGCAATATTATTTATTACATATTATTTATATGTTTACTTTTGACGACCTCTGTAATGGCCACTTTGCCCATAACATGGGTCGTTAATGTATAGCTGATCCGTTCCGTTCGGTATCATAATACGGTGATATCTCTTCGCTTTTCATGAATTTTAAAACTTATTTTTGGACTGGCTTCTCTGTCCTACTTTATGACCTTCATTGTTTGCCTACAGTCTGGTGTTTAGAAAAAGACCATTGCAATAGCTGTTTTGGAATATTGAATTCTGAGTACTGTCATTTTGCATGTTAATTCTATAATTTGCTTATGTTTAATTATACGTAGTAACGTAGTCTTTGATAGTAATCAAAGACTACATCTCAAATTACATCTGACGCGATTTAGACAGAACTACGGAATAATAAATTAAACAATCAAACTCGAGGTAATTTTTATTACGTGTTTTGGTATGTCATAGCAACCATAGCAACCGAAACTACGTAAACAAATGTTTTACGCTGTAGGTTTAGGCGATGCGGATATATTTAAATAAAGGTATTGACCGGTTATACGTGTACATTGATGATGGTAAGAACCTAATGTGATTTATTTCTGTCTTCATTAAGTTCATATTGGAACTAGTTGATCGTTCTGTTATTACAGGGCCTTTTGGATATTTTGAGAAAGTTGCGCTCGAATCCGGACAAAGAATTACGTCTGCTACTGCTTGGATTAGATAATGCAGGTAAAACGACGATTTTAAAACAACTGGCGTCGGAAGATGTAAATCATGTGACACCAACAGCAGGTTTCAATATTAAATCTGTCCTTTCTAACGGCTTCAAACTAAACGTATGGGATATCGGAGGACAGCGAAAGATTCGCCCTTACTGGAGGAATTATTTCGAAAATACTGATATTTTGGTACGCATGCATTTATTTCTATTCACATAAAGGTCTTTATAGCCCTCGTATGATTTGTTCGAAACTGATAATTTATGGCATCCGATACAAAACATGTTTAGTGATAATAAAAATGAACCATACAAACAGTTTACTTGGATGATGATAAGTACACATATTCCATTTGTAATATCAAACTAATTAGACATAGAATATAAAATAGACAACGAAGAAGAATAAAAAATGTAACTCTGTGGAATTCTTGTCTTATTATTGTTGAAGTATAAATTGTTTATTTCAAAGCGTCTCTTAATTTAGTCTTTTCGGTCTTCCATTATTCATAACAGTCAATTGTATTTTAAAGGAATTGCAAGCATATTTTTTTACACTGTGATCATTTCAGATATATGTAGTAGACTGTTCAGATCATCAAAGACTGGAGGAGACAAGTTTAGAGTTGGCTGAACTACTTCAGGATGACAAGTTGCGTGGCGTACCGTTATTGGTGTACGCTAACAAACAGGACCTCGCGACAGGTGATTCATCAAAGCTTGACTTTCGGTTATGGTACCACTTAGCCCCTAAGCTCTCAATGTTTCATTATTATTTACTTACAGCACTTCCCGCGAGTGATGTGGCCCAATATCTCGGTCTACATTTGATCAGAGACCGTACTTGGCAGATCCAGGCATGTGTTGCCACAGATGGTACTGGAGTTAAGGTAAGACGTTAAATATGGGCCAAGATGGAACACATATCCAATATGTAAAAAATAACAATAGCGTGCCTACGGAGTGGTTACTCAATCTATGACTTTTATGACCTATGAGCTTCAGTGGGAAGTACTAGGATCTCATAGTGACAAAAGGAGATTGACGTTTACGTTAATTTATCAATTCTATGAATTAAATGTCTAAACCTCTGTAGCACCATGAGAACTGGCCAAATATGTCGACGGTAAATAATAGTAATAGTTTTTATTTTTCTTTTCTTTCACAAAGTTACAAATTGAACATAACATTAACATTTTACACAGTATTTATCTCTCCTTTGTGAGAGACTGGTATCCCGCACTAGGTTGCCCTGTCAGAAATTTTACCAGGCCCTCAGCCGTGCGTATCACTTATTTCTAATTTTATTATGTGAAACGCAAATGTGGTAGTAGCTACAAAATAATGGCTACTAGAAACAAAGAGGTTCGTCAAAAAAAAAACTATTACTTCTTTGAATTTGAAAAACGAAGGACAATGAAAAATATCAGTACTGCCAACAATTCGAATTCTTTACTGATAGTTTTGCACTACCTTATTTTGTCACTACCTTACTTACCTAAATTATTTAAGGCATAAAAAAATACAAAAGCCAGAAATAAATTTCTTTTTACAGGAAGGCATGGAGTGGGTCTGCAAGAACATACCAGTGACGAAATAAACGTATCTATCTTTTTTTTTACTACACAGTTGGTCAAAGAGGCTGGCTACTGCTTCACCGGATTGAGACGTGGCATGGTCGCTTAGCCTGAACCTCTATCGTATCTATCGAACAGGCATTGAGGTATTTGCGAAGTGAGGATGGTGGGGAGTTATCCGAATGCTGCTCAAACCAGCTGAATGCGTCTATCGACCTCTTTGTTGAAGTTAAAGAAAAAAATAAATAAAACTAAATTATTTCAATAAAAATAAAAGAGCACTTTTATGATTATAACTTTCTTATTATATCTATTTAGGGAAAGGCACATCCCCTGTTACATATGGGGCCTAATAAGCTTGGTCAGAAGTGAATAGCTTAGAATAAATAAACAGACTATTTTAAAATAATGGGATTTCAGGCTTAGTAAATTTTTTTTAGTCGATTTTTTAAATTCATACATTTAAAATTAAAATCTCCCTATCAGCTTTTTACGATGTTTATAGACCCCTATATGCCAGGTAGTGAACATATCGCGCTATATCTGACACATATATAGGTAAATTATTGTACGTACGTCACACCACTCACATTTTTGTACGGCTGGTCCTCCGACCATTGTAAAGTTGAACGCCTAGATGTTAATTCCGTATTAAACAATAATAGTTGTAAATGTGTACTTAACTAAATTTGTCCTATTTAAATTTTACCGATTTAAAATTGAATCAAATGTTCAACGCTATTACGCAGACGCTCTTTTTTCATTTCCGAATTATCCAACGAATATTACAAAATAGACTTAATCAGAATCTAATTTAAGTAAAATTATCTAATTTAGAATTTGTCAAACATATCTGTCATATCTAAATAATCTCTAATGTATTTCTGGTGATGTCACGGTGTTATACTTGGCTCGATATTTTGTTGTGCTTAATCGTAATCTTGTTGATGTAGTAACAATTTATTTCGTTTCGGGAAAACTTGGATCTTTATCGGAATACTATGACACCTGAATTGTCAATGAAAGAACATATTAAATGAGACATAGGGAAGACATACCTTCGGTCTTAAAAACTACCAAAATTCTCCTATTCAAGACATGGCTGTATGGACTAAAGTCTTTTTGCCTTTCCCATTCGGGATAAATTAATACCATCATCAACATTTTAAATGAGTGACATTTTCATATCCATTAAAATAGAACTTTATTGTGTAGTGTCAAATGTCAAAATGAATACTCGTATAATATAGAGATGTACAACCCATAACAATTATTACTTAAAACGGAACATTACCATTACCAGTGTATTATACGAAATGAGTTCCCAATATTTTTAAGTAATAACTGTTAAATAAAATCATAATTATGTTACAACCACCTTCTGTAACTTTGAAAATACTCAGTTTTATTGTCTTTAGTAAACAAAATATTATCTCCACTTAAAAAATAATTAAAAGTACAACAAAATAAAGCTTAGTGGGAAACATTTACAATAATAAAACTCATCGTCTGCCTAAATTTTATGTCATCGTTGTCCCTCTCGTACCTAAGTAAATCTGAAAATATATATGATTTAAACTATAGCGAATATTTGAATCGCGTATCCACTCTATATATATGTAGGTCTGCTAATGCGACTTACCCCTACGGCTCTAAGGCACTGAAGCTATTTAAGAGAGCATGATAAATACGAACTTTTCCGAAAAATTACGAAGGAAAATCTTTTCTCACTATATCTATAGTATATTTTTAGTATAGAAGTTGCTTCCAAATAATATAAATAAATAATAACAAACTTATCGGAAATCGTTTTATTTCATATCTTAAAATTACCATACCTTATTTACAGACGAAATGTATATTATTATCTAATTAAAAAAAAAGAAATCAAGGAGAAGCGAGTTTCCTGTAATTTAACAGGATTTAAACGCAATAAGTTTTTAGCACCAATTCCAGCATTTGTGTAACTTAAATCTCTTATATTTAAGTCGCAATATAGTTTTTCCTCCAAATCCTTAATGATTTTTTTCAATACGTAGAAAAAATATTTTGCGACTTCAATTGTGAATATATAACTAATTTTTTACTATAAAATAATTTTAATTATATAATCTGCACGTAACGGTTTTTAAAGGAACAGATTAAAAATTATACGACTATTTTAAATAATATACTGTATTGATATAATGCGATGGCGCGCAAAAACGTTGGGATTTTATTAAAATCATTATGAAATCGCGATAATAGTTTTTTTGATGATGAATATTTTATGGCTTGGTAGCAAGACCTTTAAGCCAAGTCAGTACAATTATTTCTTACGTCTAAGATGAAAATGAAAATGTAAATTAGATGATCATGAGTCCCCGCGCCATTTTTTTTTCCTATAACAGTTTTCAATGTGCAACATTCAAGTAAATGTAAGAATTTAAAATACATTATGGTCAAATTTTGCAATATTTATAATCTATGGTCATTATTAAACTATAGTTTTTTTTTATAATTCGTTGTGGTACACTT
Organism: Meandrusa payeni; assembly: GCA_029286785.1. Lineage (NCBI taxonomy): Eukaryota > Metazoa > Arthropoda > Insecta > Lepidoptera > Papilionidae > Meandrusa > Meandrusa payeni. The sequence continues at coordinate 2,588,412 of JAGSMX010000023.1, forward strand.
CGGTAGTAACTTTTATTTCGTGTTCGTGGAAGGATGCACAATCCGCAGGGTACTTGGCCTAGAAAAAAAAGTACATAATTTTTTACCAACCTTTCATATATATTTGGTGGTATTTCTAGAACATACAACATTATATAATAAAGATAAGAAGTATATTAGTTATAATGATATGCGGGATATAGCATGAACATATGAAGTATTTTTAAGAGCAGAAATAACAACCGACTTCAAATCGAATTTTCTTTTTGACGGGGGGGAATTCTTCAACGAAAAAAAGGGAAGACGGGGTTATTGACCCACTATAACCCCCCCTTGCTGGCCCTTCCTCGGTGCATGGAGAAGGGCTCCAGTATCTCCACTGGAACGCACCGTATCCCCAGCACTGTGCTCTCGGAGAGCATGTCCCAGGGTGCATTTGTTTTTTTTAAGTCGGTTATAAAATAATCCATTCCACTGCAACTTACCTCACAATTGACGTCGTTTTGTACAGCGTTGTACAGGTCCCAGAAGCCCTTGCCGTTCTGGAAGCTCAACGCCGCGGATGCAACAAGGCTGCTCAGCTTAGTGAGACCAGCTTTGAAGCCGGGAAGACCTGGAATATAGGAGGTGGTTAAAAGCGACTAACGAAACCTTGAGAATCAGAAGATTCAGAAACTATTTGATGACTAATTTGACCGGCAGACGCAGTGTAGGACGTCTTTCCGTCTGATGACGTCATTAAAACCGCAGGACGAAGCTAGATGCAAGCTACTTACATCCTGTCCTTTCGGGAATCGTTGGGGGAGGCCTACGTCTAGTCAACTCTGTAGTTCTGGGCTCGTAGAATAAGACTACGGTATCCCCTGCCTGTCGTAGAAGGCGACTAAACATCCTTTCCCCCAGAAGCCGGGGTATCCTTTTGGAGATTTCCCCCCTCGTCAACAAAATAAGGCCTGTGTCCAAAATATTCCTACGGCTTAAATGATGACTACGATTCAACGAGCATTTTACAATAGACAAAAGAATACTTGGGACCGTGCTATAGTTGGCGGCAAATAACTCTAGCGCTGACCGTTAATGCGCACTAGTCGACATTACGGTGTCACAGGGGAGAGAAGGGGTCGCGGGCGGATAGGCGCGAGCGCTTATTGGCTCTCCTGTCGTCCTCTGCCCCGCGCACCGGTACCACACCCCGCTCGCTCCTGGTGTACAGTCGATTTCTAAATATGTTAATTGACTTTTGTTTTCTGTCAAGTTTTAGTTTATTTTTTATTTACTATATATTATATTATATTGTAATAACCAGCTTAAACGAACTAGCATACACATAAAAAAGTACAAACAAAAATACTTTATTCGTAATTTGTAGAAATAAATAATTTCGTGCGCGACTGTACACATCTATCCCTTCCACGTTTCGCTCAGCGCTAAAGTTATTTACCGCCAACTATATCTCTTTGTCTGCTCGTGTTATCTTCTCAATTGTTCTCTTGTTAATGGAGTGGCTCCTCAAGTATCATGGAGTCTATTCACCTTGTTTGTCCTGGTCGGGATGCCTGTTGACGAGGCACATGAGGTGCTCCTGGCAGTGCGGCGCCTTCACGGAGTGCTTGTAGGCCCGGTACACCCTCAGCACCGGCTCTATCACCTCCAGGTTGAGGGTATCGGTCAGACGGTCCGCCACTGCGTTGTAGTCTCCCCTACTTACGATGTTTTGTGAGGTGGACTGCGCCATTTTAAGAGTTTGCTGGAAATAAAAAAATATAGTTAAATAAAAAATAAAACGGAATGTGTGTCTGTTTGATCCGCATAGGTTCCGAAACGGCTGGACCGCTTTCAATGAAACTTTCAGGGAATTCTAAGATTGACCTGAGCAGTATCCTCTTTCCACCATCGGACTTCTAGACGCACTGCGGGATTTCATCCTTTTGTTGTGAACATCCCTCAAACCCGAACGAAGCGATTTGCTTCGTCTTTCATTCTTCGTACAGCAAAGGACTGGAATAGTTTGCCCGCGTCTGTCTTTCCTTCCGATTACAATGTGGGTATTTTCAAGAGTAGAGTGAATAGGCATGTACTAAGCTAGTGCGCCTTACCATCCAAGACTGCATTTCCACTTAACATCAGGTGGGATCGTAGTCAAGCACTTGCTTAGAAATTATAAAAAAAAACTATGATGATATTCTATTGTTTTACAACCCAAATTTGTATTGACACATGTGATGTGTATATTTATGTCGCTATGATCCATTTTTAAAGTACAATGGAGTATGTATATTGAAGTATAATGAAGTATACTGAAATATATTAAAGATAATTATTAAGGATTTTGAAGTATTCAAGTTAAGTTATAGCGCCGCGAATGTATCCGTATATGGGTGTAGGTAATGATCTTCACCCGCTCGATAAGAGAATGAATACGGAGAGAAATGAATAATTTAATATATTGTGAGAGTTAAATTAAATATTTAATGATGTAAGTTTATTGTTTAAATAAAATAAAGCAAAATCTAGCCCGGCGAAGCGGGCTGGGTACCTTAGTATACAGATAAATAGGTTTACCTTAACATATTCGACTGCAGGCTTGACGTATTCCGACACGTCGGTATCCATTTCTAAGTAATGGCGCAACACGTAGTTGATTAACGTTGTTAGGGATTCTGTCGGCCTCTTAGTGTTGAAGTGAGTGCTTGAAGGCAGACCCTGTGCGTCCAAGAAGCTGTTGATGATGTACTGACCTGATATTAGGTACCTGGAAATTAGTTGTATTGTAAAAATAAGTGTATAATTGTAGTAGGGTACTCTCGGTCTTATAATACGGTCCTGGGCTTATATAATAAGGCTGTGGTATCCCCTGCCTGTCGTAAAAGGGAACTAACATGGTGGGGCCTTTGTCGTCTGCTACCGTGGACCCGAGAAAAAGGCGACACTGTTCCCTGTCGCCTTAGCACTACGAGGGTGCATGGGGATGGAGTAACCTCCCCCGGGACGTACTACACAGTGCAGAGGTCTTCTGGTGCGTTCGACTGGAGATTGAGAGAGAGGAAGACCCAAGACAAGGAGAGTATAGTGTAGAAAGACTTGAGGTAGTATAAGATTTCCCTAGAAGATGTAAGGGACAAAGCGAAGTGGAAAGCTGACCCCACCACCGTGTAGCAAGGAAGATCCCTCTAAAACAGTTTTAAAACGTCAATAGCCTAATGGTTTAGGGTACAGTCTGCAAGAAATCCGCCATCAGGTTTGAATCCACCATTCAACTATTGACGTACCATCTCCTAGCACAAGCTTAACCTAAGTGTGTATCACTATTAAAATAGTTGACTAAAACGTCCTTATAATCGTAAAGGATACACGGAGAATTTGTTATCATGTGATTTTTTTTCCAAAACATACCTCCTCATGATGTTTTTGTTCACCACCAAGCGCGTCGTTAATTAACACTTAAAATTGCAACAATTAAATTCATTAGTGCCGGCATTGGGAATCAAACTCGGGTCGCTAGCGTACTATGTCACCGCTAAGGACACAGAGCTACCACGGCCCTTGGAGCGCTAATATAGCTTACATTAGAGCTTATTTCAAGTTACCTTCAAATACGTAAATTATAATCATACCTTTGATACACTTCAGGTTTGGCGACGTGCACTACCATGTCTGTTAAATACTTAGCAGCTGTCTTAATCCAGTGTCTTCTGAACGAATGGTTCTCGAAGTTCTTGAACATCATCTCGAAACTGATCGAGCCGTCGGGGCTCGTGAAAGCTTTCATCGCGCGCTTCAACCCAGACTTCTCCCAAATGGTCCTCCCGAGTTCGGAGTTGATGAAGAGGTCCCAGTAGAGGTGTGCCTTCTCCAGGAACGGGGGCAAAAAAGTTGCGTGGTCTTTATGACTGTCCGCCCGCTTGTCCGCTTCTGGGGCGGAGAAAGAGCTGAGTGTGTTCATAACTATAGGTAACATGCTCGCTACGTTTTTATTGCCCAGGAAACCTGAAGCCAGACTCAGTATGCTATCCAGGTTGATCGGGCCTTCTTGACTCTGTCTCTTTGGCCGCTGTGGCTTTGGTTGCTCACTGCCCAACTGTTGAGCGAACATTGATACCATTGTGCCCATTAGAGCTGGATCTATTTTGCCGTCTTGTCCACCCAACAGGCTTCCTAGACCTGAAAATATTTGTCGTCACTGTGATAAATTTATTTTTATTTATTATATTATTTGTATGTTATTGTTTATTTTAAATATGTTGTTATTTTATTTTAAAATACATACAGGGTTTTTGGTAATTCGACGTATATCCGTTAGGAGGTGATTGAAAAATGGTTGACTTTTGGTATAAAGAAAATAATTATTCGGTTATATATTTTTTACTTAACAAAATTATGTTAACACATATATTTTATTTTCAATAATTTATGAAAATATATAATTAACAATAGCGCTATCTATCGAAACCAGTTGAATCTAGAAATCTTACGCTTTTATTTAACGTTACGGTCGTTTGTTTCTGGATAGGGTACTACTCTGCAACGCCCCAAAAGGGACTATGTTCCAATTTAATTAAGAGAAATCTCACCTGACAACACATCACCAGCGTTGGCGCCGTCCGACTGTCCGAAGAGCGCGCCCAGGTGTTTAGCATTATCACCTTGCATGAGAGTACCAACTATGTTGCCGATGGCCGCCATACCGTTCATGTTGTTGCCACCACCATCGGCCATGTTCTGGAGGAAGGAGGACGCCATGTCCATGAAGGGGTTGTCATCGTCGCTTCTGCTGCCGAGGATCGGTAGCGTCAGTATTTGACACAAGAACACTAGCAACACGCTAGTACGCGCCATGGCTATCTGGAAAGACATTTTGAACATTAACAAATATATTTACGACTACAAACAAAATCCGACTTCAAGTCCAATCAAATGTTAAACGCTGTTACGCGCGGGTGACCTTTGCATTTCCGAATTATATTAGAAATATAACATACGGGGTACATATTTATACATATTTGGGTTACGTAAATATGATCACGTTACTGAATATCGCAAGAAGCTAAAGTGGTTACCAATCGTCGAAATGCACATATCCTTTCTCTTCTTTATAGCATCCTCTTCATTCCATCTACTCCAAATTACCTTAAAGAACGTTTTGAATTTATCCACCTATCCGATCCTCTATCCTTACGATCCTCTGCAACCTTTAAACTTAAAACCCCTACTCATTCCTCAAACTTTTATGGGAAGTCATTCACATTGCGGGCTACTAGACTGTGGAATGCCCTTCCAAATTCCATTCGGCTTGCTAAATCCCTACCTGCTTTTAAAAATTTTCTAGCGCAACATTATCAATCGATTTCGTCGTAACTATGATATATGAATATTTTATGTATTAGTATATTTAATGATAAACTATTTATGTAGGTATATTTAGTGTAGGTTGTCAATTATATGTATTGTTATCTTATTTGTATTTCTAACGCCATCGTCCTGTTTTGTTCATATGTTTTCTGTCCATACACAGGTTGCCTGGAAGAGATCGCTCTCAGCGATAAGGTCGCCCATTGTACAACGAACTGTAAAATGTACCTTACTTATGTAATGCCTTTTGTTTGATTTTGGTGTACAATAAAGTTATATCTATCTATCTATACATGTTTATGTTATTACTATTTTTTATTTATTATAGCATATGTAATAGAGGTATGATAGGACACTAATGCAGCATTATATGTATTAAAGCATAAGACACACAGACTCTTTACGTAGAAGCCTCATTTACATAGACTGTTTCTTTATATAGAGCTATGTTCATATCATAACTAGTACGATCTACTTTTGCTATCAAATAACTCTATAAAATGTCAACACAGCGCCGTAAAACTGCCGACGCATAACCGCGATAATAAATGTATTTTAATATCTGCTTCGAATGTTACCGTCATTTTTAACCGACTTCACGAATATAAGAGTTTTTCAAACTTCACTAACAGAACTACAGGGCTGAAACTGCCTCTACAAAGCTCAAGTTCGCTCCTGCATGGAGTACTGTTCCCATCTCTGGGATGGGTCTGCTAAGTATCAGCTGGAAGCTTTGGATTCGTTGGAGCGCCGAGCGAAGAAGATCATAGGCAGCGACTCGCTCGTTGAGGCAAATCTTCAGAGCCTCGCACACCGTAGACAAGTTGCCTGCCTTTCGGTTTTTTATCGGGTGCATTTCGGCGAGTGTGCGGAGGTTTTGCATGACCTAATACCCTCCTTTCCATCACCGAACGACTAGGCGCGGCGAGCAGTTCCACCCTTACGTCGTAGACATTCCATCAATACGCACGAAGCGGTTCGCCTCCACCTTCCTTATGCGGACAGCTAAGGAATGGAACTCTCTGCCGCGTTCAGTCTTTCCTCACGGGTACAATCTGGACACCTTTAAGTCCAATGTGAACAGACACCTTATAGGCTCACGTGCTCCATCCTATGCTTCATCTTCGCCTTCCATCAAGCAAGATAGAAGCCAAACGTGAGCCTATTTACTATAAAAAAACCCTACTAACTAACTCAGGCAAGGTAGCTTGCCTGTCCAGCCATTTGCCCTGCATTTCAACTTATAGGTTGTATGGGCTATGTCGGATCCCCCATTCCTGATTTCTTCTTGCTATGTTTTATTCAACCCAAAAGAATTTATTGTAAAACTAGCAAATACTTCGATAGCACATCAGAAATACATGAGCGGAGTGCGTAGGCATGAATAAAAGATCGAGATCACGGTCTATCGATTGTCAGCATTCAGGAATTTCACTGATCGTATACTAAAAGGGAAATCTGATGAAATCTCGTGCACGCTATTTACATTCACGCTATACCGTTACGGAGTTAGCAGTGAGCTTTTTTTTAGAACTCAAGAACCATGACCAAAGTGAATGTATACTAATAGGTTAAACAGTAAATAAGCCGAAGGGAAAGGGAGGATAGTCCAATATATAATAAAACATTATTAAAACCTAATTTTTGACGAATTACATTTGACATCGACAATTACATTAACCAGGGAAGCTAACTTTTACTGCTTCACCGGATTGGGAGGTAGCAGAGCTCAGCTATCCTCAGACGGTTACTATGTTACGCGAAGCCTTCGAAGGATATATCTCAAGTCCGAAAAGCTACCGACAGTCTTGGTTCGGCTCGGCTTAGTTCGGTTCTCCGTCCAAGTCGAGGTCCTCTTGCGGGCCCTTAGAGGTCCTTGCGCCGACTTACTTCCGATAAAACTGTCAGCGAAAAAAGGCTGAGCAGCGTAGTTCATATAAAAATGGAGTTATATATCTATCTATCTATGATGCTATCTATTAACGAAGTATCTAATGGTCCGAAGTATCTACGGTTTGCGAAACGTAAGGTCTTCGTCGAACTTACGATTCGAATCCACCATTTGACTATTGACGTGAACCAACTTTTAGCACGTGCCTAAGTTTATTTGGAATGTCGGTAATATTTGTGAAAAAAAAAATTATATTGTTCGCATTCTTCATTCATCGAAGCGTCAAATAATACTAATGGTTGGTATCTTAAAAGCCTGATGGTTTAGGGTACGGTCTGCGAATCCACCATTCGACTATTGACGTGATCCATCTCCTTTTTTTTTTGTTGACGGGGAGGAAATCTTCACCAAGATACCCCGCCTTCTGGGGGGAAGGCGGCGGTTATGTGGGGTTCTTACCCACTAAAACCTCCCCGGTGGCCCTTTCCTCGGTGCATGACGAGGGGCTCCGGGATCTCCAGTGGAACGCACCGGAGCCCCTCTGCACTGTGCTCAAGGAGAGCACGTCCCGGGAGCAATCTCCCCCCCTGTGCCCTCGCAGTGCAAGGCTACACGGGCCAGCCGATGTCGCCTTCTTCCTGGGTCCACTTTAGCGGACGACAAAGGCCCCCACCCTTGTCGCCCAGTGAACCCGAGGCCCCTTTTAGTCGCCTTGTACGACAGGCAGGGGATACCGTAGTCTTATTCTTGAGAGCCCAGAACTACAGGGCTGACGTGATCTATCTCCTAGCACAAGCTTAAGTTTAGTTGGAATGGTTAACAAGAATGTTAGTAATATTTCCGAAAAAAAAAATTCCTAGCTTTTCTTTTTTAAAAAAAAAAATCTTTAAAAAAAGAATAACTTATTTGTGTACGCATTATATAAATCAAACCAACACAATCAAATGATATAAATTCGACTGATATTATTATACTGTTTTAGTGTTGTAATTACGAGTTGATATCACATATCTCTCGGTAATTCATTTTATCTTAATGATTAAAAATTATTGATAGGAGTTTCCTATGATTTTATATTTGTACTAGGTGTCCACTAGCTTAGTTTGCTTAAATGAAAAATAATATACGTGTCTCTATAAATAGTACATATATATTCAGTATTTTAATTTCAACTAACAATTTACATTCAACATACAATATACGTGTCTACACATGCGTCCAGCTCCGCTAAAATGTCGAGCGGTGGAAACCGAGCCAGGATAGTGGCCGCCTCGTAGGACACCGTCTCGTATCCTCGTGCCTTGCGCTGCAGGCTAAGCACACGGCCGCTCCGTAGAGGGCGACCGATCGTTAACTTAGCCTAAGAGTCCTTATGACTCAGCCCTGTAGTCCTGGGGTCTCAAGAATAAGACTACGGTATCCCCTGCCTGTTGTAGGACGCGACTAAAAGGGGCCTCGGGTTCACTGGTCGTCAAGGGGGCCTTTGTCGTCCGCTATGGTGGACCCTGGAAGAAGGCGACATCGGCTGGCCCGTGTCGCCTTGCACTGCGAGGGCACAGAGGGAGAGGGAATAACCTCCCCCCGGGACGTGCTCTCCATGAGCACAGTGCAGATGGGCTCCGGTGCGTTCCACTGGAGATCCCGGAGCCCCTTGTCATGCCCCGAGGAAAGGGCCACCGGGGAGGCATTAGTGGGTAAAACCCCACATAACCGCCACATAACCCCAGAAGGCGGGGTATCTTTTTGAAGATTTCGTCCCCGTAAAAAAGGAGTCCTTGAGAAGAAACCTCGATTTAGTTGCTTCAGTTCGATTACTATAAATTGGATAACTAAGACTGGTAAGCCACTAGAAACGTTGACGCCGCAAGAAGAAATCCCCGTAACACTCCTAAAAACGCTTTGCTTACGGGACCTCAAGCGCTTTACGTTATGAAAAGTGTAATAGCCTAGCTTTTCCCCGTTCAGGCCCGTAGCCCTGGGCTCGTATAACAAAGCTTCGGTATTCACTGCCTGCCGTTCTACGACTAAAAGGGGCCTCTGGTTTACGGGCGATAACGGTTGGGCCTTTGTCGTCCCCTACAGTGGACCCGGGAAGAAGGCGAAGTGAAGGGTGGAGGGGAACCAGAAGCCTACCGGGGGGTGTTAGTGAGTAATGAAAATGAGTGAATCTCCCTATCGGTTCCGTTTCGAACTTCCGCACACTAAATCTACTAATTGCTTTATTATCAAAATATTAATCTTCACCATTATTCACTATCGACAAGTCGCAGAACAATTTTTTTTCCATCGTAAAGAATTACCTGCCAGAAACATTATCTAATAGGGAAATTACTTTTTAACAGTGGCATAAAATTAACGTTCAGTTATAAATGGCAACATTATCGATAAACCCGTTCGTAATCGGTCCTTAAAAATGTACACGACAATGTATCTACGTACCGAGTGATAAGGACGGACGAAATTCGATTGTCTTTTGTTAATAGCTTTCATATTATTTTCAACCGAAAAGAGACTGTCAATTTGTCTGGTTTTTTTAATGTTTCGTGGTTATAGCGCCGACAGTTTTTGAACTCATTTGGGTCCCATATTGATTAATTTATTTTATAGCATAGTGGATCTCATAGTCGCAAGTTCGAATCCCCGTCGGTTTGTACAAATAAATAGCCATTTTTTTTTTTTTAATACCAACGTAAGTTATAGTAACTTACTTCTAATATATGTAAATAGACTTTAGTAATCAAATCATTATCTTAGAGCCTTGGTAGCTAAGTGTCTGGGCGGTCGCCTTAAGTTACATAGTACGCTAGCATACCATGTTCGATCCCCGGTGCCGGCACCAATAAATTTGTTGTTGCAATTTTATGTGCTGATTTACCACGCGCTCGTTGGTGAAGGAAAAACATCGTGAGGATACAACAAAACTACATGTCTTAGAAAATTTTTCTAAAAAATATGAATTCTGCCAATACGGACTATGCCCTTATACTCTCTTTACAGAGAAGACCTGTGCCTAACAATGGGATATATATATATATATTATAAAAAATTCTTACTCTATTTATTGGTGACTTATCTTGTAACCCCGTTATTTATTTATTTATTTTACCTCTCCTGTCGTACAAGGTTGCCTGAAAGAGATCTCCGTCCTTGCCCACTTTTAGTTATTACTCAAATTGTCTGTACGTACTAAAATATATGTAATGAGAGCAATAATATGTATATCTGTCTGTATATCTTGACGACATTGAAGCTTTGTTTTCGCTCCAATTCCGGAAATATGGATACATTACCTCTGTTTGTATTTATATCTTTAGTCGCGACAAAATCTCCTTTTACTTTTAACAAATAACTGTAAACGTGTTTTAATATGATTTTGTTTTATTTTTTTAAAGAAAGCTAGCAATTTTGCGTGCCCTGTTGCTGACAGATCCGGGGCACTCCACTTATAACGGCTGATGGCATTTGCGGAAGGTTTAGTGGGTAGGGGTCGCCCAGACCGTTTTCCCCACATCCCTCCGGACCCACCCATATTTCCGGAGGATCGTTTGTAAAAAGAATACCCTACCTTAACGAAAAAAAGGCTTGCTTGCTTTCTCTTTTTCAGCCTCTTGCCACCCACTGCTGAGTGTAGGCCTCTTCCATAGAACTCCACTCTTTGCGGTCTTGTGCTTTCTGCATCCAACCCTTGCCAGCCACCTTTCTTAGGTCGTCCATCCATCGTGCCGGTGGTCTGCCCACATTTTGCATGCTTTCTTTGGATTGTGTTAAACATAATCTTACATTTCTTCTATGAAGAATAATATAGAAAAGATGAAGTTATATCACCTTTCTAGTCACTAAATTCTCGTTTCACTCTCTGTGCATTTGGAGAGGTTTACGATATCCAGCGATCTCCCAGGCGAGGAATAACTCCCCTGCGCTAACACGTGACCACTCTATGTTGCCTTCCTCCCACGTCCACTTTTAAGGGCGTCCTCCGCCCTTGTCGTCAGTGAAGGTCGTTTCGTTTTTACTAAGACAATGGATACCTTAGTTAATTCTATAAGCCCAGTAGTACGGAGTGGTTCGTGCTATATATGCTGATGTAAATATCATGATGCATGAACGGGGATGTGAGTGGTATTTGAACCCGGTAATAACGATAGAATCAGGTACACCGCTGAGTCACATGTGCAACGAATGTACCAGTAAATCATGGACTGTTCACACTAGTCCGATAAAGTTTTGTATTAAATTTTTAATTTGTAACTTTTAGTAGTGATTACAGAGCAATTTTAAATAGATATATTTTTTTAGTATGTGACTGATTTAATCTATATGAATAAAAACTGAGAAAGAGCACTTTACATATATTTCGTGCATGAATAATGCAATTAAATTTTATATAATATATGTAATTATTTAATCTTTATTTGCACATACTAAAAGTGTACAAACAGGTGGACTTAATGCCAGAAGGCATTCTCTGCCAGTCTACCTGAAATTATATTATTATTAACAATCTTGTTAACCATTCCAACTAAGCTTAAGCTTGTGCTAGGACATGGACACAATAGTCGAATGGTGGATTCGAACCCACGACCTTACGATTCGCAAGCCGTACCCTAAACCATTAGGCTATTGAACTTAGAGTTGTGAAGAGAAAAAGTCACTTATGCAACCTTAGAGAAAAATAAAAATAAAATAACACAATTATAAAAATATATCATATATATATAAACATATATTCATAAATACAAACATACATAAATAATCATACCATATGGATAAATTAATATCATAACCATAAATATTTTATTATTAGTTTATTTAAAAAACCGACTGCAAATCGAACCAAGTAGACGCCATTTTTATTTAGTCATCGTCTCTTTTTTTTCCACTTTCGTGCTCGTATTGGTTATAAAGTATTTACCTAGTCTAGGATTATCATAAACCTACCAATATCACAATCAACAAGTAGTCTTCCAAACAGTTTTTAGGTGATCAATGGTATATCTACGGAACCCTCAGGACCCAATTGAAAGCAAATCCTTTCACAACATAAAAAATGGAGATCTTTTCATAGATAACAGCGCTTTGAGTATACAAACATTTTCTAAAACACATACGAATTGAGAACCTCCACCTTTTTGAATTCGGGTAAAAATATATTTATTTTATCAAATCGCCCTCGGATGTATGTAAGCGGGCCCTAATTGCATAGCGGTACAAGAAACCGTGTGACGTCATCAAGAGCGCTTCAAGTCATTGACCCCGCTACCTGTCCGTTGAGGTTATGTTCACGATGGAATGAAGAAATGTTCTAATTATGTAGTACGTAAATTGGCAAGTAGGCCAAACGTAACGTAAACTTTATAGTTATACAGTGTTCTAGAATTATAAAGTATTTTGTATTTTAAATTATAAACAACTAGCGTACGCAGCCCGCTTCGCCGGGCTAGATTTTGCTTTATTTTATTTTAACAATAAACTTACGTCATTAAATATTTAATTCAACTCTCACAATATATTAAATTATTTATTATCTTCTTGAGCGGGTGAAGATCATTACCCACACCCATGTACATATCAGTAAATACAATATCATTCTTATCATTTATACAAAAACATATCGGGCTCAATTTAATATCAGAAATAAAATTGCGTCGAATGGCTTGTTTGACAGTTCAAAAAGAGAAGTGCTGCTATCGTTACCAAACTTCACAGGATTACTCGTCAGGTCAATCTGATGATTCCCTGAAAGTTTAATTAAAATCGGTCCAGCCGTTTCGGAGCCTATATGGAACATACCCACACACTTTCTCTTTTATATATATAGATAATGTAACTTTATCGCTCTAAGAGAGTGGAACATTTTGCCTGGGTTGGTCCGAAAGGTTTTATCTATTTAGTCTTACTCATTATTTGTTTTTGCATTGATAACAAACAAAAAAGTAAAGTTGAATGTAAACCTTCTTGGAAACAATAACTGGCCATTTACCATTTCTTTTTTCTGTCACTTTTTTTTAGGAAAATCATATCTGTAAGATACCATTATGTACGAGATTATCTGAAACAATTGTAACAATTTTCGAGTGTCATTGGTACATCATCGGCAAACCATTGTCAGCAAAAAAACTATGATTTCAATGAGCGTTCATTTTGAAACAAGCAATTGTTTGAGCAAAATTAGGGCAGTTTGAGCCTAGGGTAACGGCTAAAGAGGAGGTTCCTTATCTAATACCCCATTGCTATGCGAAAGTGACTGATTGTTGGACAATTGATGACCCTTATGCTAAGTTATTCATAGTAGAAGTTTAAAGGCTGGGTGATTTACGGCTCGGCCACCTCTTAATCAGGTGGAAAGCCTTCGAGGTAACAAAATTAATCAGCCAAAAAAAACACGATTCATCTCATATTAATCTAATATTTAATTTTTTTATGGATACAAGTAGTTCTTAAGTGCTGGCCTGAATAATTGACATAGTTTTTTTTTCGTTTGTCATCATTTCCCTACAATACAATAAACATGCAATCTAGACAGTTAATTTTATTTACAAGTGAACGGTTATATTTAATATGTTTAAGATAAGATAACCGTGCTAATTATAAATAAAACATGGTAACCTCATAACATGGGAAGATGAAATAAGAGCAATAACGGGACAAACCTGATCCGGTAACCAGTAAGGATTTTTTTAAGCTAGCTTTGACTGCTTCACCGGATTGAGAGACCGCATAGCTCTTAGGTCGCTTAGCCTGAACCTCTATCGCAAGTAACTCGAAACAGGGGGCCCGGGTAACCTCGGCTTGGACGATTACTATGTTACGCGTAAGCATTCCGATCCGAGGGCGCCGTGGTTCGGCCACGACTCGGTCGGTTGCTATTTCACGGATAATCCCGGTAAAACAATGGAGTCGGAAGATTGACGTAATAGGTTGGTTAGGATTTTGCAGAAACGACTATTGTGATAAGCCGGCATGTCACCCTAAATGTTTTATAAGGCTTTTTATTATTATCATTTATTTTTAGCCTTAGATTAAGTTTTTACAATATTTATGTAAAAAGAATATAAAAACATTATAAAAACCTAACGTAGTGTGTGCCGAAGCAGGGCCCAAGCAACCGGGTTAGGGCGACACAGAGAGAAACCTCCTGACGATGCGTGCTGTGTCCAGAACTACTGCCTTCTGTATCAGACCATCGACCCAGCCATCTAGTGAATGTCTCTTAAGATTTTGATCGAAACTTTGCAAGACCGTTTGCAAAACGACTATCGGGACAATGATCGTCGAATCCACACCCCACATGGCGGTCACCTCGTGAGCTAAGTCGAGGTACTTTTTAATAGGAGAAAAGACAAACGAGCATACGGTTCGTCTGATGTGATGTTATCTTCGCCACCTACAATCACAAACAATTGTAACATTGTGTGCTACAAGGAAATGTTCGGAATCTGATGAAATTCTGTCAATTTTCATCAGAACTCATCACCGCACTTAAATGTTTAGAACCTACGTACGTACGCCATGTTTAAATCCAATAATACATTAGTATTTTGCAAAAATTCCATGCGCAGTTTGACATTTAATGATATTATACGAGGGTGCGTTTTTAAGTTCGCGGAATGAGAGGGATGGAGGGGGGTGATTATGCTCATTAGGACCGTAACGTGTTCAGTGACTCATAATTAGTATATATGCGAGCTTTCATTGTTATAAGATAACTAGTCTTTGAGTTATCGTCAACCAAGCAACATAATCCGGAGTGAAAAGTGAAAAATGGAAAAAATTGAATATCGTGCCGTTATAAAGTTCCTTACCAAGCAACGAAAATCAGTTCCGACTATACTAAATGAGATGTCATCGGTTTACGGTGCCTCTTGCCCTGGAAAAACAATGGTTTACAAGTGGCACAGTTTATTCAAACAAGGCCTCGGGTCGTCTTCAAGTGATTCTCTTAATCACTTGAAGACGACCCGAGGCCGGGCAGGAGCGTCGAGGTGACCACGCCAGAGCTTATCCAAAAAGTCGAAAAAATTGTACTCGACGATGCTCGGCTAAAGAAGAAACAGATCGCAGAAATGGTTGGAGTATCGAATACAACCATTTTTAAAATTCTGCACGACCACCTTGGCTCGTAGTTGTAAATTTTAAAATAAAATTGTTGCATTGCTATAAATAGAAGCAAGGAGATTTTGTTTCACCTTTCTCTTTCGTGGTATATATAATTGTGATATTATGTACACTTCACTTTTCTGTATACTTGCCGTATTATTACATGTTTGTGAAATGAAGGCCATGACAACAAAAGCTGTGTTGCTATCCGCAAATAACAGGCACGGACGAAAATGAGAGCAAATTTCAACTCAACGTATATACGTTAATATGCTGTTTAGAATTTCCACCTGATATAAAAAATCAACTTGTCTTTTTAGCAAGGTTGGCAAAAAAAGCAATTGCTGTCCGCTTCATTCATCATATTATTAGGCCTCATATGTGACAGGGACGAGCCTATCGCTATTCGCTGGTACACAAAATATAATCAAAACTTCTTTTACGGATTTTATATCGTTTTATTCAGTCCCGTGAAAATGACCGCTATAAAGCATACCAAAGGAAAATAAGATAAGAATAATATTCACGTATTTATATAAGAAATCACTATATAAGAGATATCTAAAAAAGATTGGTGCATGCCGGATTTCGAACCCTCGACCATAAGATCGTAAGTCTAACGCTTAACCATAGCTTCAGCTATAAGGATATCACAGCTCAAAACGAGAAGTAAAATGATTTATACTTAGCTATGCTTTTGATATTATCCATATTTTATTCTATCTCAAAGCCATTATAAGTTACAGGGTCTTTTTAACGCATTACCATATGGAAAGTCTCCAACTAACCAACCATTCCAACCAATCATCCAACCTTTACAAATACACGTAACGGTTCCTAAAAAGGGACATCGACTTGGGCTGTTATAGTCCACGTCCTCTAGATTCGAACGTTGATCATGGCCGTAAGTTTTAAATATTTATGACATAATAGATAATTTGTCAAATATATTTAAATATTAACTAAATATCGATATCAATAATAAAGTCGAAACACTTCTAATGAAAAGCCGTTATTTCTCAAATATTTACCAATAATAAATAATATTTTAATAAACAAAAACATTTTACAACATTGTTGGAAATAGAACATTTTACCAGACATGTTTATAGCACATGATAAAAATATGTTTTAAAATTTTACAATGGCTACGTAAATCAAATTACATACCAATAAAATTGGTTTCCGGTTTCATATATTAATCATAAAAAATATAGATATTAAAAAGACTTTGAATAATTAAAATAACATTCTAGGTATGGAAAATAAATTAAAAATAGTTTATGAAAATTAATATTATTATTGAAAAGAAACTTACCCGCTATAATTATCTTTTTTATCCAAACGTATATACTAAGCACTGAAATAATTCACTACACCGCAGTTTAATTTTATTTAAATTATTAATTTATTTTCTAAATCACCTCTCGCGTCGAGTTGCGAAGTGTTCATGACTCAGTTGGCTCACCGGTAAATTCGTAAAAGCGGTAAAAGACCACGTAATCATTACCCGATAAAAATCCTAGTGTTGCTATATTAATATTTAAATTTCCCTACAAATGTTTTTAAATTAATTTTACATTTAACGTATACAACTTTTTAAAAAATCAGCGCATAAGCAACGTCAACACCCGACCATCTTATTTTTTAATGTCAAGTCTGACATTAAATTTATCTCTTTCTTCGTATTAGACCATCTCTTTCATACAGGTGTGGAAAACCAAGTGCATTCGTCCTTGACTCTGAGCGCGGTTCCTACAAGAAATCCAGTGTACCGTTTTGATTTTCTGTCTCACTTTACGTGTTTATTTTGTATGGTGCTAGACTGAGAAATATAATTACCAGCTAGGTGTGAAATCTGGCTGTCAATGACCGACGTTTCGAAGGATCAAAATAAGAAGACATTTTGAACTGTTATATTTTTACTGTTATTGTAAGTCCTTTGACCTCGTTTCGTAAAGATTTTATGCCAGAAGATACTTGGAATGACTTATTTATGTTTGTAGGTCGAATCGAAGCGATTTTTATTATCTTATGAGTGTATTATTTTGTTTCCGCTACTACTGTAATACATAGTTATTGCGATATCTTCAAATATTGTTGTATTTATAAACTATCGCGCGTGTTGTAACTGAACAATGTATGTACCGTTTAGTCATATGAACAAATGACATAGTTTCCCGCCTGTTTTTGTTTCTAATATTAGACTTTCGTTCAATGTTTAAATGATTTTTTAAATCTTTGTTTAAATGTTCACTTTGACGAGTCTTTATATACCTTTTGCTTATTAACATAAACTAAAAAAATATTTTTCGTTTAGGTCTAACTTTTATGGAGCATGATGCTTTTACTTTAGAGGTACGGTTTTAGAGGTGAGAGGCGAGCTCTAGAGTGCCTGAGCACGATTGTACATGTTCAAAAATTTCAAAATTTCATCAGCTTACAGTAGAGCTGTAATTTTAATATTTGCTCTTCGGCAGTTTAGTGATGAAGAAATTTATTCGCATATATTTTATTTTTGCCGGTTTGCGCGGTATTATACATATCTGTAGATTTGATGACATTTATTCATGATTTTAAAGTATTATAATATAGCGCCTATTAGAATTGAATAGCAATTTTTGCTTATTACAATTTTGCTAATTCTCCATAAAGTTAATGTCCATCCACTCTAAGACAAAAGTATTTGTTAATAACCCCAAATATGATAGCGACTCACACTGGGCACAACGAACATGTTGCGAATAATCTACTGGATTTAGGTGGAAATATAAGACTTTTTCAAATAAATCATACGACCATTTTAGCGAACCAATTCCTAGCACAAACGTTATCTTATTCAGAAGTTTTATAACAATATTAAGTAGTAAAATTTGTTTTTTCTTTATGAGAAAAGGGGCGATTACCATTTCTTTCTATTTTATCATACTGTCAATGTGAGTATCGAAACAATTCGATATTGCTTTTTCTATTGAATCAAGTCTACAAGTCCGTGTAATCTGTGAGAAACGTGATCTAGACGGTATAGTATAGATCAGTTGCTTCATTCGATTCGGGCTTAAGTCTGACGCCTGCTTTGTGGACACAAAAGTTATTCACTGTATAAATTGCCTTGTTATTTTTTAAAGGCGTTTATTAATAAAGTATTCATTTCATTCCATGCTTGTTAAATAACATAAATAGGTTGAGATCATCTAGCAAGAATATGCTTGTGTCTGGAACTTTCTAATAATATTTATGAAATGAAGCGAATTATGAAAAATATGATATTAAGCAATTTCAACTTTCGGCCATCTTTGTTTTAGTGTCGAGACTGATCTGACATTAAATTTATTTGTTTAAATCAATTCATAACAATTAACTAACTACTCGTAAAGCTGTATTAGCCTGTATTATGCATAATACGCCACCAACCAGAGTTCCATTCCCCGGTACCAGTCACCATAGAATTTGTTTGTTGCTATTTTAAGTGAAACATTGTTAGTAAACCTACATTTTTTAGAAAATTAAAAGAGTAACTAACAACCGAATTGATAACTTCCTCCTTTTGAAATTAAAAATAACGATATCCAACATGACTCTCCATTTATTTTTGTTGGTATATAAATAAATTGTGTCACGGTATCGATTAGAAAGGTCCATCATTAATCTTAATTAGAGGGGGAGAGTTATTTCGTCTGTGCCAGAGACGCCGCAACATAAATTCGATTTTAAGCTCTTGATTTAATTGCCAACCAGAGCCTGGATCTTCCATTTATCAGTGACATTTCACTATGAAATCAACCTATTACAATTCAATTGACACTTATAAACCGTAATCTACTATTTCGATTTCTTAGAAATGTATATTTGGAATATATCATTATCTACTAGATTAACAAATGGCAACAATTGAAACAATAAGTGCCATTGGAAAACCAAAGTGGGAATCAACAACTGTGATACTCGTATCACTGAACGTACATTTAGACAAATAGTTAAGCAAACTCGAGGCCATGGCGATTTACAGCATCGTAAATCACCAATTTGCCGTCGAAAATACCATATATTTGAAAGCAAATATATGAACAGATGTAATGAGATAGTATTTTCCTTTGGGAAAACTAGGATCTTTATCGGAATACGATGACACCGGAACTATCAATGAATGATCGTATTAAATGTCATGATCATTTTCATATCCATAAATATGGAACTTTATTGTTTACTGTCAAATGTCAAAATGAATAATGTCATTGTACGAGGGCGTCACTGAAAATTTCGGGAATCAAGGCAGTGACACAACATTACTATTAAAAAAATGTATTTATTGCTTTTCGAAGTAATCTCCGCGAAATTTGACACATTTTTTCACACGATGGAACCAACATTGAAGCAACAAAAATTAAAATCAAAATTAAAAAGTTTTACTTAGACAAGTCCACCTAAAATCATTTATACTGTTATGATATATATGTAAATATATTATATGTATGTATGTATGTATGTATGTATGTATGTATGTATGTATGTATGTATGTATGTATGTATGTATGTATGTATGTATGTATGTATGTATGTATGTATGTTCGTATGTAAATATTTATAATCAGTATTTAAGTATATCTACTTTTTATAAACTTCCGCCGCTTCTTTTTATTATTCCTCTCCATCCAGAGGTTGCCTGGAAGAGATCGCTTTTAGCGATAAGGCCGCCCATTGTTTATGTATTTTAATTATATGTTCTTTTTCTTTCTATTATAGTTCATAAGTTTAAAGAATAAAGAGTTTATAAATAAATAAATAAATAAATAAATAAATAAATAAATAAATAAATAAATAAATAAATAAATAAATAAATAAATAAATAAATAAATAAATAAATAAATAAATAAATAAATAAATAAATAAATAAATAAATAAATAAATAAATAAATAAATAAATAAATAAATAAATAAATAAACCATTCCATTCGAAAGTTTCGGTGTCCAAAATGACCGTTTTGTAGGCGTCCACAGCTTTTTCAGGTGATGAAAATCTCTGACCACGCAATTTATTCTTTATTTTAGGGAAAGTATAGAAATCATTAGGAATCAGGTCGGTGCTGTACGGGTGGATGTTCTAATAATTCTATGTTTTCTTGCTCTAAAAACTCTTTTGTTCTGTGCGCGGTGTGAGAACTCGCATTGTCGTGATGGAAGATGATGCGGCGGTTGCAGTTCACTTTACGGAGTTCAGAAACGACTTATGGCAAACAAATACTAGCTAGCTGTTGGAGAGAGCACAATAAATACACTTGTCTTATATTTATCTATACTATTTTTAAGTTTCCTAAATTTTAACCAACTTACTAATTCTAATTTTTATTCCCAATGGTGGGCTCGCAACTCACATTATTTACAAATATATACAAGTGTGTTGGGATGCGCCTTACTTACTAGGTTTTGTTCCTATATGCTGCTTTATCTGCGATTAATTTGCAATAGCTAAGGAATCTTTGACTAATTTCTTTATTATTTACTAGTAGTGGTAGGTTGTCACTGCTAATTGGTTGATAATAATATTAGTAATATTTATAACAGAAATTTTGCTTTATTTTTAATTGATGCTCATTTGTCTTGTTAAAAAAGAAATAAGAGATAAATAGAGACATAATATCGGCCAGATAATATGGGGTGTTTGCGTTCGGTGTTATATTTATTTCCGCCAGTCCCCGCCATAAATATGAATTAAGGTTTGTACGCAACGGCGGCGTTTTTGTTACCAATGATTGAGCAAATAAAAGTTGATTTATTGGGTATTTTGCTGACCCGAATTTTTATCCTTGGAGATATTCGGATCTAATTTTCTTCCTAGAGCGCTTATAGTTAAATATCTTTTATACATCATTCACTTTACTATAACTTAAACAAGTTTGTAGCGTCAAGAAATGAAATCATTAAATTATTAATAACGTTAAAAGTTAGTTAAAGTAAAGTGCCTTTCACTTAAAGCTAGTTAAATATTGAATTTCTTAATACCGTTCCGATACCTGCCAATCTCATTGTGGTTCGTCCCTCTCGGGTGCCCTCGGACCCTATAAGACAGTACAGGCACTGGCTCCTTCCAGCCCTGTAGTTCTGGGCTCTCAAGAATAAGACTACGGTATCCCCTGCCTGTCGTACAAGGCGACTAAAGGGGCCTCAGGTTCACTGGGCGACAAGGGTGGGGGCCTGAATCGTCCAAAGTGGACCCGGGAAGAAGGCGACATCGGCTGGCCCGTGTCGCCTTGCGCTGCGAGGGCACAGGGGGAGGGAGTAACCTCCCGTGTGTAACGGGAGTAAACCGGGACGTGCTCTCCTTGAGCACAGTGCAGAGGGGCTCCGGTGCGTTCCACTGGAGATCCGGATCGTCATGCACCGAGGAAAGGGCCACCGGGGAGGTTTTAGTGGGTAAGAACCCCACATAACCGCCGCCTTCCCCCCAGAAGGCGGGGTATCTTTCTGAAGATTTCCTCCCCGTAAACAAAAAAAAAAAAGTTTTTCTCCCATGCCTTTCCTCTTATTCATTCATCCTTCTTATTATTATTTATTACAGTCTTATATTCTACTTATTGTTACAATGTTTATTTCTACTTTTAATGTACACTTCTTCTTTTATTTTCTCTTTCTTATATTATTTCTTATTACATTTCTATCGTTTTACTTATTTTAATCTTATTTTTTATTACACTTGTCTTATATTTATCTATACTATTTTTAAGTTTCCTAAATTTTAACCAACTTACTAATTCTAATTTTTTATTCCCAATGGTGGGCTCGCAACTCACATTATTTACAAATGTGTGTTGGGATGCGCCTTACTTACTAGGTTTTGTTCCTATATGCTGCTTTATCTGCGATTAATTTGCAATAGCTAAGGAATCTTTGACTAATTTCTTTATTATTTACTAGTAGTGGTAGGTTGTCACTGCTAATTTTTGGAATGGTTGATAATAATATTAGTAATATTTACAACAGAAATTTTGCTTTATTTTTAATTGATGCTCATTTGTCTTGTTAAAAAAGAAATAAGAGATAAATAGAGACATAATATCGGTCAGATAATATGGGGTGTTTTGTGTTCGGTATTATATTTATTTCCGCCAGTCCCCGCCATAAATATGAATTAAGGTTTGTACGCAACGGCGGCGTTTTTGTTACGAATGATTGAGCAAATAAAAGTTGATTTATTGGGTATTTTGCTGACCCGAATTTTTATCCTTGGAGAGATTCGGATCTAATTTTCTTCCTAGAGCGCTTATAGTTAAATAACTTTTATACTTTATACATTTTACTATAAATTAAACAAGTTTGTAGCGTTTATTAATAACGTTATTAAATTATTAATAACGTTAAAAGTTAGTTAAAGTAAAGTGCCTTTCACTTAAAGCTAGTTAGATATTGAATGTTGCATTGTGGTTCGTCCCTCTCGGGTGCCCTCGGACCCTATAATACAGTACAGGCACTGGCTCCTTCCAGCCCTGTAGTTCTGGGCTCCCAAGAATAAAACTACGGTATCCCCTGCCTGTAATATAAAGCAACTAAAAGGGGCCTCGGGTTCACTGGGCGACAAGGGGGCCTTTGTCGTCCGCTAAGGTGGACCCGGGAAGAAGGCGACATCGGCTGGAGTAACCTCCTCCCCAGGGACGTGCTCTCCTTGAGCATAGTGCAGAGGGGCTCCGGTGTGTTCCACTGGAGATCCCGGAGCTCCTCGTCATGCACCGAGGAAAGGGTCACCGGGGAGGTTTTAGTGGGTAAAAACCCCACATAACCGCCGCCTTCCCCCCAGAAGGCGGGGTATCTTTTTGAAGATTTCCTCCCCGTTAACAAAAATAAATAAAAAGGCAGCCTGGCTGGTCAGTCTAGTAAAATCTGTCTACAAAAATCGGCTTCAAATCGAATAAAACAAACGCGCGTTAATACGCGTGGACGCCGTTGTACTTTCGATTGTTAGGAACCGTCCAAGCTGAGGTTACACCTCACCGGGGGGACCTTTGTGTCGAGTTACTAGCAATAGAGGTTCAGGCTAAGCGACCTAAGAGCTGTGCCACCTCTCTATCCGGTGAAGCAGTCAATGCCAGCCTCTGTGGCCAATCTGTGTAGTTCGTCATTAAAAAAAAAATCTATCTAGTTATAGGTCAGCGTTTATCTCACCTTAAGTAAAAGGTCTTTAAGTAATAGTATCAATGCCTAAAAAAATAAATGTACTCCCTCTAATGTGATCTCTTGGGATGAGCTCATTTAGGTAATCGTTAACGATTTCCAGAATTACCATGGAGGTACCTTTGAATTTGTTGACTTGGACGAATTTGAAGTCTATCACGGCTCTATTTAGAACTACTGTTAGTATCTTAAATTATACGTTTTCGGTATAGTTGAATAACGCTAATTTAAAATTTCGAAGCGAGATATTTTTGGCGAGGACAGTTGCATACCAGTTATTGAACCGTTTTGTATATTTACTTAGCGTACAAGGTCGCTGGTCCATACCCATCGCTTGATCCACGACGTCATTAAATTACCTTATGAACCAGCTAACGGGAGTGATACAGCATTTTTGTTAATAAAATAGCTACCGACCGAGTCGTGGTTCGGCCCTCTCGGGCGCCCTCGGACCGGACTGCTAACGCGTAATAATGGTAACCGTCCAAGCCGGGGTTACCCCTCACCGGGGACCTTTGTGTCGAGTTACTAGCAATAGAGGTTCAGGCTAAGCGATCTAAGAGCTGTGCCACCTCTCAAATCCGGTGAAGCAGTAAAGACCAGCTTCTCTGTGCCAACTGTGTTAGTACGTCAAAAAATGATACAGCCTGCATCAGGGCAAAATCGCTAGCGTGTTCATACTCGACTGACTTACAAACTCGACTGAGAATTTACAGAGTGGTCCATGAGCCTGCAGGCGGAGAACAGGACATCGAGATGGGACGTCATCATTTAAATCAGAGTCCCCCCTTTTTTTTGTCGTAGACCCCATGTTTTTCCGTGTTGGCTAGACTACTTACCTGATATTGAATTCCTGTAAATGCCTAACTGTAGTGAAGTTTAGTGTTAAAACTTAAAGTAAAAACACATGTTAATTTATACATTTATTAATTGATTTTAAATTAAAACTACTCAAAATAAAATTTTGTATCTGTTATGTAAAATATACGTAACATTAAATAAACTATAAATAAAATAACATAAGCAATAAGTCAATATTTTTAGTGAGAAATGGGTAAATAGGTACTATCAGTGTATGTGTTGAGATCCACTATCATGGACCCCCAAATTTTGTTTCGCTAACGTAGACCCCTTGCAGGTTTTCACAGACCCCTAGGGGTCGATATAGACCACGTTGGCAATCATTGATTTAAACCGTAAATATACTTGTATATGCGACACGAAGTCTCAGAAGGCCGACCCCGTTTTGTAGGGCGCACAATACGTGTTTGCTACACGTGATGGTAGAGGCTGTTTGGTGAGCAATAAGTCTTAGAGTAGAAAATTGTTTCCCAAACAAATCCGATAGCACGCTGCACTGTTTCCACAATCGTTATCTTGCAGTATTTCTTTTTCCTCCCAGCAATTGTTAGTGAAACGATGTGCGGACTATGCCCCAATACTCTGTCAAAGATTAAGTCTGCTTGACATATTAGGTTTATTAGGCCGCTCACTATTTTTGCAATGAACTTGCAGTTCTGCTGTCAATTAGTGTTTGTCATTTGCTGTTTAAAATTTGAAAATCGAAACAATCAGGTAATATGCGAATTGTTTAATTACTACGTCTGAATTATGGCAAAAAAAAACAATTGATTTCGAAGGCGTCATTTTATAACAAAAATATACTCTTCTTTGTCGTTCCCTCATTTCTGACGATCGTGGTCACTAGAGCCCCTCAAATGAACAATCTGCCTCCATCGGTTTCGGTCCGAGGCAGCTCTCACCAGCTGGTAGAGATTACGAGAGGAGATGGCACCTTTTACTTGGTCAGACCATCGTGTTGGCGACCGGCCTCTTGTTCTCTTGCCTTCTGTATTGCCAACGATGACCAGCTTTTCAAGGTTGCCATCCCCTCTACGCATTATATGCCCGAAATATGAACTGTCATATTTCGGGCATACTGACGCGCTGTAGACACGTAGTGGACAATCTGGTCTTTATGGCGAGCTGGGAGAGAATAGATACATTTGTGCGCTTGGCAGTCCACGGTATTCGTAGCATTCGCCTCCAGCACCACATCTCGAATGCATCTATTCTCTGTCTTTCTCTTGCTCGAATTGTCCACGTCTCGACTCCATACAGAAAGATTGGGAAAATTAATGCTCTAACTATAAAACAAACTATAAAAATATTGTAATTTTATAAAATTATTCTTTTAATAAAATATTTAAAATATCAAATTAAATATTTAAAAAAAATAGATACATTTGTGCGCTTGGCAGTCCACGGTATTCGTAGCATTCGCCTCCAGCACCACATCTCGAATGCATCTATTCTCTGTCTTTCTCTTGCTCGAATTGTCCACGTCTCGACTCCATACAGAAAGATTGGGAAAATTAATGCTCTAAATATAAAACAAACTATAAAAATATTGTTATTTTATAAAATTATTCTTTTAATAAAATATTTAAAATATCAAATTAAATAGTTAAAACACATTGACAGTATTATGAACTACCGGTAGATGTGCAAACTTATAACTTCCCATGAAATTTCATAAAATTTAAATTATCTACGTCAACAACCAATCTAGCTGTCACGTCGATTGACACTCCGAGTAACAATTATATACATGGTTTATATGGTTTATTTTTTTTTTCAAAATGGCTGTTGACAAAATATAAATACAACATTAGAAAGACGGTGAGGCGAACCCAAATGATTTTCCCATAATAAATTTTAGTTTATTTTTATTTAAATTTTAGTACTTAGTGTTGCCAGATAGACATAATATTTTCATTAGTGAGTAAAATTGAATGAAAAATACTGTATTATCCAATTTTACGTAAGATATCCTTTTTCGTTTAAGTTTATGTTTTTTAATGATATATAAATTAATAAATAAAAATATTTTTTTTTTTAAGGATATTTAATTATCTATAATGCACAATTTATTTCAGTTAGCTAGCGTCCTTATCTTCCGAGATATTCAAACTTTCTTTACCGACCCTTTTTTTTGTTCACGGTTATATTTGAAATGCGTTTGTTATTGTTTTAAATTGGTGAGTTTAATTATTCAACCGACCGTAGTCGAGCACTTACTTAGAAATTATAAAAAAAAAGACTTCAAAAAAGGAGGAGGTTCTTTATGTTTGTTACCGTATAACTTTCGACTGGGTAAACCGATTTTGACGTTTGTTTTTTGTTTGAAAACTGGCGCTTTCCCTGTGGTCCCATTTTAATTAAAGACCAATTCTGACAGTGAAATTAATGAGAAAACCATATAAGTGTAATAAATTTGCATCAATTATGGGCGCCGTAAATAACTTAGAATCACGCCAATCGATTTCGATGATTAATTTTTATTGGAAAGTATGTACTTTAAGAATAGTTTGATGAAAGTTTGGTTAGGTTCCGATTCTATTTCGTAATATTCCTAAATTCGGAAATACGAAGACGTTTTACGTTTAACGTTTGATTCGATTTGAAGTCGCCTTTTGTTTTTATACGTAAATATATTTATATATTTATTTATTACACCAACACAATGAACATTTTTAACAAACAATACATAAAACAGTGAAAAGTTGTGAAGTTAATGCCATCGCAGTTATAGGCGTAGACTGCAAGCAATTAATTGGCGAGTGACAATGTTAAGATAAAAATAAAATTAACACAAAAGTAAAAATAAAACTAAATTTGAAATTAAAAATTAACTAATAAAAAAAACTATTTATACATTAGGGATTGTTTATACATACTTATACTAGGAGAAAAGAGATCGATATCGTCCGTTTTTGAAAAAGAGTTGAATTCTATACTAATTCTTTTTAAGGGCGCATTCTTACCTAGGTTCGATCGGAATAAACTGCTTCTCAACAATTGGTATCGTGAAGGTCTAGGTAACCGCGACGGTACAGTAAAAGCTACGGCGGAGAGAAGCTCAGGGGTGTCAAAAGTGCCATTTGCAACTTTATAGAGGAATGTGAGGTCTAGCATGCGTCTTCGATCCGCAAGTGAGGCTATTCTGAAATAATTTAATCTCTGTTGGTGTGACGAAAGGACCTTTCCCAAATTAGCAGAGTATGCTAAATGCCATAAAATCTTTATTGGATTGAAATCAGATAATAAATAGATCGATATATTTAAAACATGTAATTTACTTAATTGTACGAACAAGTTTGTGATTTGTACGCAAACTATGAATGATAAAGTGCCACTAGATGGCGTTACAGGCAATTGCGACTCAGTAGGCCTGTTACGGTGAACTTTGGCACCAAGTTTAGATTAGTTCGGGCGAATTGCGATTAATTTCTAAATGTTGTGTTACAAGTCCGCCATAACTCAGTGTTGCCATATGTCACGACCGCCATTAGCGGGAAAATGTATTAGGCGGCGGGAAAACTAGGTCACAGTGATAGACAACCTGGTATGCTTGTGTCACTGAATTTTCCTTTTCCAACTGAGCAATTACAATACGATTGGTCAATCATTAACAGATTGATTCGATTGATTGCTGTAAACTGTTGAATAAAATTCATTTTAGGGATTTTACCACTGTTTCATCTAATTTTTAATTCCCTATTTTTGATTTGAAACGATATGCCGCTGTGTTCCCCATTGATCCCTTTATTGTGAGCAAGAAAAATTTTGTGGCTCTTTAAGAACTTTGGAATTATGTAAATAATTTACTTTCTTAAATTTTTGACTCTTTCAACTCAAAAGGTTGACGACCCCTTTTTTTGTTCACGAAGAGGAAGACTTCAACCAGATACCCCGCCTTTTGGGGGGAAGGCGGTGGTTGAAAGTTTTTTTTTTTTTATTGACGAACTACACAGATTGGCCAGAGAAGCTGGCCTTGACTGCTTCACCGGATTGAGAGGTGGCATAGCTCTTAGGTCGCTTAGCCTGAACCTCTATTGCTAGTAACTCGACACAAGGGTCCCCGGTGAGGGGTAACCTCGGCTTGGACGGTTACTATGTTACGCGTAAGCATGCCGATCCGAGGGCGCCCGAGAGGGCCGAACCACGACTCGGTCGGTTGCTATTTCACGGATA
This sequence comes from Meandrusa payeni, assembly GCA_029286785.1. NCBI lineage: Eukaryota > Metazoa > Arthropoda > Insecta > Lepidoptera > Papilionidae > Meandrusa > Meandrusa payeni. The sequence continues at coordinate 2,616,928 of JAGSMX010000023.1, forward strand.
ATCTAAGAGACATTCAAAAGCTAAACTAACTTTGAGTGCCACTTCGGGAAGCGTTGGCGCTGGGAGAAGAAGTGGCCAAAGAAACTCCAGCAACGCTCCTAACATCTAAGGGGTGGGGCCTGCCCATAAAATAGCGGTAACGCGCAAGGATTATTCGCAACCTCCGACGGTCGCGAATGGACGCTTTGTTGATTTGTAGAGATCTAGCCTGTGCAATGGTAATCGCGTCGTCCGGATCGTCAAGAACGTGTCTCGGCCTCCGGGCGACGCGACGGAATTTATTATAGGAAGGCTTATAAGTGGCGGCACTTACAAGAAGTTTGTTAGAATGTTTGGTGGCAGTCTCGAAAAACCGTCGAGATGCCTGCTTAAAGAATTGGGCTATTGTCGGTAACCCTGTATCAATGTGAAGCTCGCGATTACGTACGAACCAAGGCGTAACCGTGGCTCGTCGCAGAAAACGATTCTGAATTACTTGTAACCTATGGATATGTTTATGGGCGGCATGCACGAAGACCGGGCTCGCGTACGTCATAACGAGACGTACAACTGCTTTGTAAAGTGTCACCTTATTACGAAGGGACATTTTACTTTTCTTATTAATGGGGTGATATAGGCGACCCATAACGTAGGCCGCCCGGTTCCTAACTTGATCTACGTGAGGGTCGAAGTTGAGTTTGAGATCTAACAAGGTATTTGGTTTGTGTAACCCATGGAATAGGGGTACCTAGAAGTTGGACGCAACGAGGTGGAGACTGAAGACGCCTCGTAAAGTACATGGCTGCGCTCTTAGCCGGGTTGATTTCTATTCTCCATTTCCGAAACCAACTCTAGGGCATCGGCCGCAGTCTGGAGTTTTTAAGAATGACTTCGGGAGAACGCCCGGAAGCATAAATGCCGGTATCGTCGGCGAAAAGGGCTAGTCATTGAAAGTTAACGACCCCTGATCTATGGCGAAGTAATACTTTTTCTTTTTTGTCGCGAACTTACGCCTTACGGGTAACACCGCGGGGTGCAAGTGTTATACAATTTAATAAATTAATCGTATATTTTTTTCAGGTTGATGCAAATAATCATTCATTTTTGGTGAAATATTTTGATGACGATTACAAATACAATGTCCAGGTAATCATTACAACGATTTATAATAAAATCCTACAGTATAGACTTAGATTGTTTTGTCGCATTGCTTTTGTTTATCACGTGGTAGCTCAGTATCGGGGCGATCTCAAGTTGCATAGCACCCTAGAAACCCGGGTTCAATCCTCGGCAACAATAAATTTTTTGTTGCTATAATGCCCATTTACCTTGTGCGCACACTTGTGTTTTCTATATTCACCTACGGAGCTGAGACATGGACCCTGAAGAAAGCCGATCGTGATCGCATTGATGCCTTCGAGATGTGGTGCTGGCGAAGGATGTTACGGATCCCATGGACAGCACATCGTACCAACGTGTCCATCCTGAGGGAACTTAAAATCGAAGCTAGGCTGTCCACCATATGCCTACGCAGGATGCTGGAATACTTTAGTCACATTGCCAGAAAAAACAGCAATAACCTAGAAAGGCTAGTTGTGACTGGTAAAATTGACGGGACAAGACCGCGAGGTCGAAGCCCGACACGTTGGACTGACCAGATCCGAACCACTCTAGGCACGTCGGTTAGCGATGCTCTGCGCACGGCTGCAGATAGAGGAAAATGGGGACGGATCACTAAAACCAAACTGTTCCCACGAGATGGTCACGACCCTCAGCATTGAGGAAACCGACGCGAGGATTAGGATAATGCCCATTTACCACGTGCTCGGCTGTCGAAGAAAACATAGTGAAACTTTCTGAGACATGTGAAGTCTGCCAATTCGCAATAGCGCCGTTTAGCAGAGTATGCCCTTATACTTTCTTTACAAACAAACCATGTAGTGTCTGAAAAAGATAGACGTAACGACAGACGGTACAATTATACGCTGTAACTTTCAATTTATTGAATGTTACTTCTTCTTCTTGGTCATCTCCTTCATTGCTGAAGGTCGTGCTCGCTTAACTATTAACCTCCACGTGTTCCTGTCCTCGGTGGTGTTCATGGCTTTCGTTATTGGCAGGCCTGTAAGCGTCTGAACTGCGTCTGCCCACCGTGTAGGTGAGCGACCACATGCTCTTTTTCCGTCCACTCAGCCAACAACCAATAGCTTTTCGAGGCTATCAGGATTTTTGCGAGCAACTTGTCCAAAATATTGCAGTTATTCCGAGTAAGAATGGACACGTTGGTTCAACGAGCGGTCCATGGAATACGAATTATACTAATATAAAAATAAAATTATAAATCTATTTCAGGAATCATATCCAGCTTTAAATAACCTTACAAACGTATTCGACTTTGATAAAGGTACGGTCAAGACTAAAATGTATAAAAAACTAAGTAAAAACAAAAAGAAATTGTGGAAGAAGAAAGATGAGAAAGGGAAACATCACAAGTTGAAAATAAGCCAATTTGTAAAACGAAAACAACGTGAGAAAAATAATAGAAAGAAATCACCGAAGAAATTCGTTAAGACTGTCAGCGAGAAAAATAAAGATTCAAATTTATCCGGTTCGAGAGAAGTCGCGTTGAATGAGCCCAATCCCGATATAATAGTGCATATAATAGAATGAGTGACTGCCACTAATGTTTTTATTTCATTTTTCCTTCTTCTTCTTTTTTTAAGTGCCTCTCCCACTAGTGATGGTTGCCAGTCAGTTCACCTCTCTCTGTCTTTTGCTAGGCGACACAGATGGGTGGCACACGCAATTCCCGTACACTCTCTGTCATAATTTCCTTCTACGACTAACACTTCTCTCGTCAGCACCCTTTGTCTTGGTCTATGTTTACATGTCACATGTCAATGTCTACGTCCACGTCTCTGTCAACATCTACGTCTGCGTCTTGGTCTACGTCTACTAAGTTTATCTGTCACATACCACCTATCACCTGTCACCTATTATTTTTCTCTGTTATTCGTCCATTTGTGTCGCACATACTTAATGCAAACTTAAGATTTGTATGGCTCATGGTATCCATATGCCATACATTATCAGAATTGGACCTAATTTAAATGGCACCACATGGGAAGCATCAGCTTGCAATAAAAATAAAATCATTAAAATCTATGAGGTAAAAAACAAAAATAGAGATGAATAGAAAACCTTTTTTGAAGTCGGTTGAAAAAAACATAATTTGGTATTCTAGTTAAAATGTGAGATGAGAAAAATTGTAGGTCTTTAAGGAGGCTTCTAAATAAGATTTCATCTTAGCATCTCAAAATTTCTAATTAATTTTGAAGTTGTTTGCTTAAAGTGTACTTTGAGAGCCTAAGACGTGCCTCGAGAGCGACTTAACTTTGCCTAAGAGCTGTGAAGTCTAGACTTCTGAAAATAATACGAGCTCATCCCTTGCTACCGAATATAACGTAAATTATCTTAAGTATTTTTTTTTAGAAGCTGACCGCAACAGTCTAACCGGATTTGAGAGGTGGCAGAGCGCTTAGCCTGAACCTCTATTGCTAGTAACTCGACACAAGGGTCTCCCCGGTGAGGGGTAACCTCGGCTTGGACGGTTACTATGTTACGCTTAAGCATTCCGATCCGAGGGCGCCCGAGAGGGCCTTTTTATGTTACGTATGGTCTATGGTCTGCTTGAAGTTGTCATTCGTTGGCTGAACAACTAAACGTCATTCAGTCTCATTCACTCACTTTTCCTTAATAAGTTCTTATAAAATCTGATTTAATAAAAACATTTTTATGTTATTTTATATACAAATACAGTTCCTAAAACAAAGGAAGAATCATCTAGTTTAGTGCGGTAATTCGGAAGTTATGCGCGCAAATGTATTTCGGGGAATAATTTTTATTTATATAGATAAACTCTAATTTACTGGCAGCGTCAATTTCGATCCTGTGGTTTCACGTTAAATTAAACCAGACGAGTTAAACACGTAAATAAAGGACCTTTATTAAATTCTATTTGAGTTGCAATTAAGAGAGGTATACAGGGACGTATTGAGTTCACGGTAAAATTATGTTTAATTAAAAACAGTCGAACTAGACGCTGACATTAATTAGGTCTTGTGGTAAACGTTTGATTATGGCTTTAAAACAACGTGCAAAAAATTCCTACTGTCGAAACAACAGAACGATCACAAAACCTAAAACAGCTAGCTGCAGGCTGCGGGCCTGTTCTGTCGCGGCGCGCGAGTACCGAAGGGGTAGGCTGAAAACCAGCACTGTGTGACATTATGTCACGCGGTACACGCTGAGCCTATTGCCTTTCGCCATTCTTATAAGAGATTTTATTCTTTGTTTTTTTTCTTTCTATAAATTTTTTGTATCTTATTATTCTATGTAATCTATTTTTTTTTCTCTTGAAAGGATAAGGATGGTATTAAATGAGCTTTATTATTATTATTATAGGTATTGTATTATGCGGGGTTTTTACCCACTATACCCGGTAGCCCTTCCTCGGTGCATGGTGAGTGGCTCCGGGATCTCCAGACGAACGCACCAGAGCTCTGTTCTCTTCGGAGAACATGTCCCGGGAGGTTAAGCCCTCCCCCCCTGTGCCCTCGCTGTGCAAGGCGACACGGGCCAGCTGATATCGCCTTCTTCCCGGTCCTCTTTGACCGGCGACAAAGGCCTGTTAGTCGCTTTCTACAACAGGCAGGGGATACCGTAATCTTATTCTACAAGCCCAGGGCTGAAACATTTTAGAACAAACCTAAGTTGATTGGCTACAAAAGCTGACTCGAAAGGAGTTTCACTGGATTTGAGAGATGGCAGAGCTCTTAAGTCCCTTAGCCTGATCCTCTATTGGGAGCAACACAGCTTCAATACATTTAGTGGAGGTGTGGTGTGGTTACAAATGACGATTTGATTTCCTTAAGTGGGCGCTACAATATTCTTGCACGGGATGTCAGTGGTCAGTGGCAGCCTATTATAATGAGTTGAGTCGACGGTACCGCACTTATTGATATTAAAATAATTATTTATATATAATTATAGATAATATAGTTGGTGAAAGATGGTTTGATTATTCGTGTTTAGTTATCAAAGGTACGTATCTGTAAGTACTTCTGGGTGTACGAGACATTGCAGAAGATGACACTGGAGATCCCGGAAACCTTCACCATGCACCGAAGAGGGCCACCGGTAGGATTTTAGTGAGTAAGAGCCTCAATAGGGTATCTTGTTGAAGATTCCCCCGTCAACAAAAAAAGGAAAGCTGTGATTGTATGGACACGTTACGAGTAGGCTGAGAGTACATTAAAAGTAGAAATAAAATTGTAACAATAAGTAGAATATAAGACTGTAATAAATAATAATAAGAAGGATGAATGAATGAGAGGAAAGGCATGGGAGAAAAACTGCCCTAACCTATCCACGTTAGGGGAACTAGAAATAGCATAGGCATACTATATACTATACTTAGATTAAAAAGGTCAAGGGGCAATAAAACTCTGAATTTAGAATAAGTCAGTAGTTATGCCTATTGTTACAAAATAAAAAAGAGTAGGCTGAGTAACTCCCTAAAAAGCTTCAGGTTAAGGACCTAGGAGCTACGCAATCTATTAAAAACCCGATGATACTGTAGAGATCTGATCGGCGTATTTCGAAAAAGTGTAAAGCAAAATTCCGGAAAGCTGACTCCACCATCAAATGGGATCAAAAGGAAAAGAGAGAGATATACGTAACTGTAAGGAAAATGTAGTAAGAAAGCGTACGTAATGTTCAGTTTGAAAACGTAATAAATAAGAACTGAATTTAACCGAGAACACTGCCGTGGGACAGTCTGAAAACGTAAAGTGTAGTTTTTGACATATTTAATACCTAACTTTTCCGATGTGTCCTAGTTTATTGTGCAACTTGGAAGCGAATGAAACAGATACTTCAGCAATAAATAGACTGTAATAAAAATACCGGTCGTTTTATTAAAGTACAGTATTTTTAACCGACATCAAAAGAGGAGTTAGGATCTATCCACTGATCTGTATATCTGTAGCTTCGTCATTTGTATTTCCAATACGAATTTTAGTTCGATGTTGATTTTGTTGGCGTTGTGTATTGCGTCTTGGGCTAGGAAGAATTATCCTAAATTATCCCCTGCCTGTCGTAGAAGGCGACTAAAAGGGGCCTCGGGTTCACTGGGCGACAAGGGCGAGGACCCGGGATGTAGGCGACAACGGCTGGCCCGTGTCGCCTTGCCCTGCAAAGGAGACAGAGACAGACGTCACGTGACCTCCCCCGTGACGTGCACAGTGCTGACGGAATCCGGTGCGTTTCAATAGAGATCCCGGAACCCCTCACCAAGCACCGAGGAAGGGACACCGGGGGGGGTTTTTAGTGGGTAAGAAACCCACATAATCCCGCCATCGCCCTAGAATGCGGAGTATCTTTTCATCCGTTTTTACGGATTGAGACATGGCTGGTGAAAGCGCTATTACCTTTCTCCAGGTTGGATTAAATAATATATATGTGATGCTTTATTATTTATTTACACCTGATTCATCTGCTTTCGGATGCTGTTTATGTGTTTGTAATTCAGTTTTCTTTCTACTGGCGTTCTTTATCTTCATTATCCTTCTGAGTTTTAGTTCCATTATCCGAAGCGCTTTCTTCACGAACTGTAGTCCACTGCCATCATCAATATCTTGTTTCTTGTTTCTATCGCTGTTTACATTATTTCTTTCCAGTGTAACATGGCGGCTTATCTGAAAACATTTGGTATACCATCTGAGTAGTTTTTTTAAAAGTAAAACCCACGTTTAACTCGAAGCGTCAATAGTCTAATGGTTTAGGGTACGGTCTGCGAATCGTGAGGTCGTAGGTTCGAATTCATCATTCGACTATTGACGTGAACCATCTCGTAGCAAAAGCTTAAGCTTACTTGGTTAACAAGAATGTTAGTAATATTTGTGAAAAAAAAAAAACTTTATACTCTGTTTATAAAATGAGAGCCGTGGTAGCTCAGTGTCCGTGTGCTTGGCTCAAGTTGCGTAGTACGCTAGCAACCCGAGTTCGATCCCCGGTGCCGGCACCAATAAATTTGTTGTTGCAATTTTATGTGCTGATTTACCACGCGCTCGGCGGTGAAGGAAAACATCGTGAGGAAACCTACATGTCTTAGAAAATTTTTCTACGACATGTGAAGTCTGCCAATCTGCACTAGGGCCGCGTGGCGGACTATGCCCTTATACTCTCTTTACAGAGAAGGCCTGCGCCCAACAGTGGGACATATATAAAGGCTGTAACTTTTTAACTGTTTATAAAATATTTTTACTATTACAAATAGCAGACTCTGCGCCGTTGTGAGAGCGTTACGAGAAGTGTGACGTGTGGGAGTGCGTTAACCTTCTCCGTTTTAGAAGTTGATTTATAAATATTATAAACAATATACTCACTCTTTTTAGGTTTCCCGAAGAAAACAATAAGTTTGGCCACATGAAATGTTGTTCCATTTCTTTTTTTGTGAAAATGTTCTAAAACAGTAACACGTTAGTTAATGTAATGCAATTTTTTGAAGTAAAACTTCATTACGCACGCTTGACTTGGGAAGTAATGCGTTACGAAAAGTGTTATCGGGCGATGCTAACGGAAGTTGAGAGAGTAATGTAAATTAGTGAAGATAGAAAGAGAGAGTCACGTTTCGTATATCTAAGACACAGTGCAGGCCTGTTGTCTGTATCACACTGTAGGAGCAAGAGAGAGCCAGTAATTTTTAAAGGTTTTCAACTTTATAAGCACTAATGATACAAACAAAAATAGAAAAAAAATGTACAATAAGTTTTGCAACACATCAAAAATATTAAAACAAAAATTCTTGGCGGGCCTGATTAAATGCTTTTACGGGCCAGATTTGGCCGTAGTTTAGCCACCACTGGTCTACCACACCACCTCTCATGGACACCTTCTTGACTCCCTACAAGTTCTTTGTCAAGGCCTTTCTTTATTAATGGCAACTCTCCCTTAATCGCTTAATCCCTGCGTTATCGTAGAGCCCCTACCGGCGTCATAGCGGCGTCCGAGCAACAGTGTGTTTATTTGGTTTATTTATTATTAAAAGTAGAAGCTGTAAACGATTATGACGAAATATAAATAGGGGCATGTCGGGAACGGGACCCAGACTCTCCCCTACCAAAGTCCAGAAGTATTCAAGAATTAAGACTCGCCTTCTTTTTTTGTAGTTTAATTAAAAAAGTATAGCACCTCTTTTGTGTGTAAGTCCTTCGACATAGACAATGTAGCTACTATGTACACTATGAAGACAATTCGTATCCACATTGAAAAACATTTCGCGTACATTTTCAATTGCGGTTCACTGTGAAACTTTTTGAAGTAACTTTTCGTATTGCGAATTCAAATTCATTATGGAATCGCTTCTGAAGTCTGTTACCGTTTCGGCAGTTTTTCATAACATGTTCCAGTTAACGCGGTTTTAATGCACGTGTTGCCAGTTTGTTATTCAAACAACGATATTATTGACAAACAATCGAGAAATTTGTTATCGGTCCGAGTGGTTGCTTAGCGACTAAGAACCATTTGCGTATGTTATATATTAGTAACATTTTTGTTAACCATTCAAAGTTTCTTAAGTTTGTGTTACTTGAATAGTAAATAGTTGAATGGTAAAATCGAATCTGCGACTTTACGCAGACCGTATTTTAGATCATTAGGCACATATTAACCTGAATTTTACTATTGTCACTGAATTTTCAGTATGACAACCGCCAATCACGATTCATTTAGTATTGTGCAAAAACATAATCGTAAATTTCTTACGTTTTCTTTTGTCTAACCATTATTTGATATTTATTGATTGATGTCTTAGATATCTTTATGTAAGACATTACAAAATACTAATAAATAATATTTACGAGATAAAACAAAAATCGACTTCAAATTGAATTAAACGTTTAACGCTAGTCCGTGCGGACGCTCTTTTTGTATTTCCTAATTATCGTAGGAATATTACGAAACAAGTATATTTACGATCAAAAACAAAATCCCACTTCAAATCGAATTAAACGTTTAACGCTAATCCATGCGGACGCTCTTTTTGTATTTCCTAATTATCGTAGGAATATTACGAAACAAGTATATTTACGATCAAAAACAAAATCCCACTTCAAATCGAATTAAACGTTTAACGCTAATCCATGCGGATGCTCTTTTGTATTTCTAATTATCGTAGGAATATTACAGAAACAAGTATATTTACGATCAAAACAAAATCCACTTCAAATCGAATTAAACGTTTAACGCTAATCCATGCGGACGCTCTTTTGTATTTCCTAATTATCGTAGGAATATTACAGAAACAAGTATATTTACGATCAAAACAAAATCCCACTTCAAATCAGATTAAACGTTTAACGCTAATCCATGCGGACGCTCTTTTGTATTTCCTAATTATCGTAGGAATATTACAGAAACAAGTATATTTACGATCAAAACAAAATCCACTTCAAATTGAATTAAACGTTTAACGCTAATCCATGCTGACGCTCTTTTGTATTTCCTAATTATCGTAGGAATTATACTACATATTAATTATTACGAAACAAGTATATTTACGATCAAAACAAAATCCCACTTCAAATCGAATTAAACGCTTAACGCTAATCCATGCGGACGCTCTTTTGTATTTCCTAATTATCGTAGGAATTATACTACATATTAATTATTACGAAACAAGTATATTTACGATCAAAAACAAAATCCCACTTCAAATCGAATTAAACGTTTAACGCTAATCCATGCGGACGTTCTTTTTGTATTTGCATATTACCGTAGGAATATTGGGAAATCAAACTTAGTCAGAACCTAATCAAACTTTCATCGACCTATTCTTATAATACATCCTTTCCAATCAAAAATGAATCATCGAAATCGGTTTTCGTGATATTGAGTTATTCGTCCATTTGTGGCGCATATACTTGATGCAAATTTAAAACATAAGTATATGGTTTTCTCATGGATGCCGATATCAGAATTGGACCAAACTTTTGGAAGGAATGAGAATAGGTATAAATGGGACAGCACGAGCAACAACAGCTTTCAAATAAAAAAAGGATCATCAAAATCGGTTCACTCAGTCGAAAGTTATGCGGTAATCAATTTAAAATAAATACAGACGAATTCAGTACCTTTTGAAGTTGATTAAAAATCGACAATACATGGTTTAGGGTACGGTCTGCGACAGCCCTGTAGTTCTGGGCTCTCAAGAATAAGACTACGGTATCCCCTGCCTGTCGTATAAGGCGACTAAAAGGGGCCTCGGGTTCACTGGGCGACAAGGCCTTTGACGTCCGCTAAGGTGGACCCGGGAAGAAGGCGACATCGGCTGGCCCGTGTAGCCTTGCACTGCGAGGACACAGGGGGGGAGGGAGTAACCTCCCCCCCTCCCCGGGCCGTACTCTCCTTGAGCACAGTGCAGAGAGGCTCCGGTGCGTTTCACTGGATATCCCGGAGTCCCTCGTTATGCACCGAGGAAAGGGCCACCGGGGAGGTTTTAGTGGGTAAAAACCCCACATAACTGCCCCCAGAAGGCGGGGTATCTTATTGAAGATTTCCTCCTCGTTAACAAAAAAAAGGGTACGGTCTGCAAATTGTAACGTCTTAAGTGTGAATCCACCATTTGTCTATTAAAAAGTAAAGAGAAACTGTATTCTAGTGTCAGCGGTACGCCGTTGAACTATACACAAATTAGAACGTTTATGAACTACAAAACGGTCTTACAAGATCACAAAACAGTAGATGCAGCGTTACACGTGGTCATGATCCTCAGCTTTGACTAGACGAAGAAAAAGGAGAATAAAATTTAAAAAAAAAACGGTTATAAAAGTCTAGGTTTAAAAGGACAGCTTATTCTTTGTTAATTTCAAATAATACAATTATTTATCTGTATAACTTTATTTGATTAAACCACTTGATCGTTTTTTGATCTACCCGTTATATAAAAATGGTTTTTTTTCACTTTATGACGACGTCTTCCACCCACTGTATTTCTGTCATTTTGAGAAGGTATTATATAAAGCAGAGGCCTGTTTATCTGAAACGAGAGATCGTATTAGTATTGAAGCATCTGACCGAGAGGGACAAAGCAGTCAGCTTTTTTTTTGACGAATTAACACAGTTAGCACATAGAAGCTGACCTTTACTGCTTCACCGGATTGAGAGGTGGCATAGCTCTCAGGTCGCTTAGCCTGAACCTCTATTAGGTGGTAACTCGACATAAGGGTCCCCGGTGAGGCTTGGACGGTTACCATTATTATGCGTTAGCAGTCCGATCCGAGGGCGCCCGAGAGGGCCGAACCACGACTCGGTCGGTAGCTATTTTATTAACAAGATCTATTGGGACAATCTAAGCTAAACTAACTTAAATTCGGGAAAGCAGTCCGCATACTTTGCTATGATTTATTCATAATAGAGGGTCAGGACGATTGATCATTATAGTTGCAAGTACACTCGTAAGCAAAAATAAAGTTGAACTGAAATAAATTGTGCACGATAGACAATTAAATAGTTTTTATTAATTTATTTATATTTCATTAAAAAACAAAAACTTAAACGAAAAAGGATATCCTACGTAAATTTAGATAATACAGTATTTTTGTTCATATTTTAAAAATTATTATTTTTTTTAAATTTTAGTACTTAGTGTCGTCACATGGAGGCAACTTTATTCGTTTAAGTTTTTCAATGAAATATAAATTAATTAATAGAAAAAAATATATTTTATTTTAAGGATATTTAATAGTCTATCATGCACAATTTATTTCAGTTAGCTAGCGTCTTTATCTTCCGAGATATTCAAACCACTTATTTTGCTTACGGCTATATTAAGAAGTTGTGACGCCAATATTATTTTTCTCCTTGCACAATAGTCGTCGTCATCATATTCATATTTTAATCATAATCTACTTCTATTAGAAAACAATTATTTTTATAGGAAAGGGGGAAAACCAGCTTGTAGCTCAACTCATCTTAAGCGATTACCGTCGCCCATGAACATCCACAGCACTAGTGGAGCTGCCGGACTTTGAGATAGAAGTAGGCTTGTTTCATAAAGGTCTCCAAATCGTACTGGTTCGGAAACGCCGCCAGTGACAGTTGATTTCACAGGTTGACAGTACGTGGTAGAAAGTCACGCGAGAAACGTACAGTCGTAGAACGCCATCAAGATGGCGTCGATGGAATGTAGAACTCTGCCTTGATGAGCGGTAATTGAAATATTTTCATTCTTTTATACAATTTGTAATAGTTAGCAATAAGCTCGCTAAATAGGTACGCCAGCCAATAAGGAGCACAAGAGAGGGCAAGCCTAATAACACAGGAGCCATGGCTGAAATCGGCCATCATCGTCATTATCAATAGCTATGTAGTCTAATTTTACCTCTCCTGTCCTACAGGGTTGCCAGGAAAGATTATTCATAGCGACAAGGCCGCCCTTGCCCGCTTTTCGGATATGTTTAGTTTTTACTTTAACTGATTGTACTTATTTTAAAATTTGAGCAATAAAAAATATATCTATTTATCTTCGGGACTCAAGAGTCGATGATTTATGATTGTTATGGATTGTTCTATCTTTAGCGCATAGAACAGTGTAAATCGAAGCCCAAAATTCTTTAAAATAGGTATATTGTCAAAACGATGTTAATTGTATCGCGGTAGTTTGTCAAGTGACTCAGTATCGGTATTGATAGCACTTGTTACACCACATAACGCCTAGAATAATGAAACAGTGATCGGCGCGCGCGGTGCGGAATTGCAATTACTTTTCCGGCAGGAGCCTGAACATGGATTAACATGGAATCTACTAAGCCTTTTAAAAAAATCAACATTAAGTGTAAACGACGAGTTTATGTACGTGCACAATAAGAACCTCAAACTTTTTCGAACACGATTAATAAAATACTTTTAATTAATACTATATGGCATACTCACTCTTCTTAGCTTGCCAGTCGAAATATTTAACTTGATATACGGTTCCATATCTTTTTGTGTAAAATATCCTAAAAAAATAAAATTACAACTTATATATATAGCTTAAATATACGTAGGTTTATATTGCAGTAAAGGTACATGGACAGACAAAGCGTGACCTCCTGTGTTTCGGCCCATATAACATCATGTCCACCCTTACTTAAACAATACCAACAAGTTAAGAATGTCCCTCAGAAAAGAATTGCATTTTGCAACACTTCTGTTTCGAATCAAAAACTCGGAACAGCCTAAATATCTGAAATGGCGGAATGAAGATACTAGCTAAAAACTGCATTTTACAAATTCCGCTACATCGATCTCCTGCGTTCCGCGACAGTTTCAGATACTTGGCCACCAAGTGTTGGAATAACTTGCCACCGCCCCTAAGAGACAGTAAATCTGTAAACGCATTAAAATGTAAATTAAAACACCTGATGTTAAAGTTACAAATAGATAATATCCCCGCGATATCGGTGGCTTGTTGTTTCCAATATTTTCAATATATTATTATATAATTTAAAGTTTATACGTTTAATTATCATATTATTTATTTTATTTTATTTTTGACTTTATAATATATTTATTTATGAATTTTTTTTCATCTGTTATTTTATTTTATAAAATATATTTTGATCTCTTAACTGTTTTATTTATGTATCATATTTATTATACTCTTATTGTCTGTATAAATTCCATAAAAAGGTAGTATTGCGCGCGCACGTCTTTAGGTAGTCCCGAGCACCGCTGAAAAACAGCGCATGCGACAGCATATGCTGAGACGGTGTCCGATATTGGCGTCATATGTTTTGTATTATTTGTCCGTGTAACTTTAACTGTGTTTTGTCTTTCTTTTTTTAATGTGTGTTATATTCTGTCTGTGATGTGTTTTGTATTGTGATGCCAATAAATGTCTCCAATTTCCAATTTCTTTGTCTATAACAGTTGGTACTATCCAGACTCATAGCGTAGATTTTTCATAGAAAAAGATACTTCAACAGCGTGAAATATTACAACTATATTTACGAGAAAAAAAACCGACTTCAAATCGAATCAAACGTTAAACGCTTTTACGCGCAGCCGCCCTTTTTGTATTTTCAAATTATTACGAGAATATTACGAAATAGAATAAATCGGGACATAACCAAACTTTCATCAAACTGTTCTCCCATAAAAATGAATCATCGAAATTGGTTGGCGCGATATTGAGTTAAACACTTATGTGACTGTCTCGTGGATGCCATTGCCAGAATTGGACTAATTTGAAATGGGACCACATGGGAAGAACCAGCTTTCAAACGAAAAAGGTATCATCAAAATCGCTTCACCTAGTCCAAAGTTCCCATGGACAGCACATCGTACCAACGTGTCCATCCTGAAAGAACTTAAAATCAAAGCTAGGCTGTCCATCATATGCCTACGCAGGATGCTAGAATACTTTGGTCACATTGCCAGAAAAAACAGTAATAACTTAGAAAGGCTAACTAGCCTGTACTGTACAACTGTGACTGGTAAAATTGACGGGACAAGACCGCGAGGTCGAAGCCTGACACGTCGGTTAGCGATGCTCTGCGCACCGCTGCAGATAGAGGAAAATGGCGACGGATCACTAAAAACAAACTGTTTCCACGAGGAGGAGTCCAAAGTTATGATATAACAAAATTAAAAATGAATAAAAAATAATCTCACAGGTGAATTGAGAACCTACTTTTTGAATTAAAAAAATAATATAGGTACCTCTTCTGTATCTAAGTCTTTCGACATAGTTACTATGCACAGTATAGACACAATAAAGACAATTCGTATCCACATTGAAATACATTTCACGTACATTTTCAATTGCAGTTCACTGTGAAACTTCGAAATCGCGAATTCAATATCATCATGGAATCGCCTCTGAATTCTGTTATCCTTGCGCCAATTTTTCATAACAAGTTAAGAAAAAAAGGTTTTAATGCACGTGTTGCCAGTTTGTTATTCAAACAACGGTATAATTGACAAACAATCGAGTAATTTATTCGTTGCTCTGAGTAGCAAGCTAAGCTGTAAAACCGTTACAGCTGTATAGAGCTTGAAACTCGACTTAAAAATTGATTTTGTACGGGTATACTGAAGAATTCTGAATATCATAGACTGATAGAATATCAAACGAAAGAGTATTACAAATGGTGAGCAAGAATGTAGAGTTCCAAAAGCTCTAGTGTGGCAAAGCCAATCTTGTGCAATTCAACGCTACCAAAACCGCTAAAAGGAGCCAGTCCACATTAGCTCCGACTTTTCAGAATGTATCTCTGGAATCTACCGACAGCCTACAGTTACTAGGAATCGAATTGTCTGCGAATCTTCATTACGGGCTTTCGAATAACTGAATCGATTTTGATGATTCCTTTTTTATTTGAAAGCCGGTGCTTCCAGTTTGGTCCCATATCAATTTGGTTCAGTTCTGACAATGGTATCCATGAGAAAACAATATAAAATTAAATTTCTAATTACCCGACGGAGTATTTTGATAAAAGTTTGGTTAGGTTTTGATTAAGTTGATTTCGTAATATTCCTACGATAATTTTTACTCGTAATTATACTTGGAATTTGTCGCCAATCAAGTTAATATACATCCTTCTAGGGACGGCAAGTCACTTCCGCTTTATAAATTTTCTTTGTCATTCTTTCCTCGTCCATCCTCTTTATATGTCCGAACCACCGTAGAATATAAATAGATAATTGTAAATATACTTGTGTTAATTTCAAATTAAACAAAAATAATAATAAATATGTATATATATAATTTTTATTTGATTAAAAACTATGAACGCTTCTCGCTCTGTCTGGCATGTAAAAAACGTTTTTTCTCACTTTCTGCTGATTCTGCCTTACTACCCGTTCTTTCCTGTCAGGTTGAAAAGGTCGTAGTGCTCGATTTTCATTCTCCTGAAACAATTTTTTTTTACACTTTCTAAACAAGCTTGACGTAAGAGAAGGACCCGCTAATAAAAAATCTCCTGGCGCCGTCGAGCCGTTGTGTTGTGTCGTAGAGCCCCATAAGGGGTAGAGCTCTGATGGAGAAAGGCCTTGAAAAAGAACTTGTAGGGAGTCCAGAATGTGCGTGGGGCCACACGGCCAGACCACGCGTGCCCTCTTTTCGGCCCATATAACCGCAAGTTTGGTGGGGCCACGGGAGGTGGTGGGTTACCTACTCAAGCAAGCTTTACCACAATTCCACCTGATGTTAAGTGGAAATGCAGTCCTGGCTGGTAAGGCGCACTAGCTTAGTAAATGCCTATTCACTCTATTCATGAAAATACCCACATTGTTATCGGAGTTAACGACAGGCTCTGACAAACTATTCCAGTCCTTTGTTGTACGAATAATGAAAGACGAAGTAAAGCGTTTCGTTCGGGTAATTCAGTAAAGTGTTTTTTAGTAGCCAGAGAACCTGACTTTGATTATAAGTAAGGTAGTAGAAAAAGAAGAGGAAAGTAACTGCTATCACTGTCTATATCCCTAGGGTTAAAATAGATAATAAATATCACTCTATTTTACTAAAACCATGGACGCTTCCAGTCTTAACTATCATATAAAAAACTTACCTTCTGCTGATTTGGTCTGACTGCCACCTCAGTCCTCTCAGCTAGAAACGGCCGTAGAGCTCGATTTTCATTCGCCTAAAACAAAATTTAGTTACTTAACAGTTAAAGCCCAGCGGGTAGGCAAATTATACTTGTTAACTTAGTTTGGCTAAATGGGCTTAATTAGCAAACTAAGCGATGAGTTAGGAGAAACTAAGTTATATAGGAATCGAATGATAGCTTATTGCCAATAACCTCGAGCAATAATCATTTTTCTATATAATTTTTAAGAGATCGCTGGTAAATCTTCGTAATCAATGCCGAAAAATAAATATGGAACTAAATCTCGAAGAAAAATTCTCAAAGTTAGCTCTTTTAATGTCCCTTAATTTATTTATTCGGGGAAGAAATCTTCAAAAGATGCCCCGCCTTCTGGGGAAAGTCGGCGGTTATGTGGGGTTTTACCCACTAAAACCTCCCCGGTGGCCCTTTCCTCAGTGCATGACGAGGGGCACCGGGATCTCCAGTGGAACGCACCGGAGCCCTCTGCACTGTGCTCATGGAGAGCACGTCCCGGGGAGGTTACTCCCTCCCCTGTGCCTTCACAGTGCAAGGCTACACGGGCCAGCCGATGTCGCCTTCTTCCCGGGTCCACCTTAGCGGACGACAAAGGCCCCACCCTTGTCGCCCAGTGAATCCGAGGCCCCTTTTAGTCGCCTTATACGACAGAAAGGGGATGCCGTAGTCTTATTCTTGAGAGCCCAGAACTACAGGGCTGAGGTTGTAATGACCTAATACGAGAGTGATGGCAATACTTATAGTAAATTACTGCTTAACTTATCATATTGTGAATTCCTTCGTGGAGCATTGAAAGATATCTATTATTTCACAAATATCATTGAGCGCTAAGTCCGCGCATCAGTGGCGCGGCAACCGACGTAATGGTTAGGCGTAACATGATCACCATCCAAGCCGAGGTTACTCCCTACCGGACTTACAAGCTTATTAAGAAGTTTAGGCTAAACGACCTAAGAGCTATGCCACCTCTCAATCCGGTGAAGCAGTCAAGGCCAGTTTCTCTGGCCAATCTGTGTATCTGTAGTTCGTATTAATAGTAAAAGTTCTCCTTTTTTGAAGTCGGTTAGAAAGAAGTAATATTTATACTGCGAAAGTGAGCACTAGGTCGGGTAGAGGGCGTCCTACAAGAAGGTATGTCATGTACGAGATTAATAAAGTATGTACTGAAAAAGGGGCCGGTAGGAAGTACTCGTATGTCTAACCGACGATGAAGTAGGCGAAGTTACGTAGATTTTAATTAAGCATAAGAGATAGGTCAAAATCGTACTAAGCAGAAGTCGGTCGGTTTTCAACCGACTTCAAAAAGGTTGGTTCTTTTTTTTTTATATAGTAAATAGGCTCACGTTTGGCTTCTATCTTGCTTGATGGAAGGCGAAGATAAAGCCTAGGATGGAGCACGTGAGCCTATAAGGTGTCTGTTCACATTGCACTTAAAGGTGTCCAGATTGTACCCGTGAGGAAAGACTGAACGCGGCAGAGAGTTCCATTCCTTAGCGGTCCGCATAAGGAAGGTGGAGGCAAACCGCTTCGTGCGTATTGATGGAATGTCTACGACGTAAGGGTGGGACTGCTCGCCGCGCCTAGTCGTTCGATGATGGAAAGGGGAGGGGGGTATTAGGTCATGCAAAACCTCCGCACACTCGCCGAAATGCACCCGATAGAAAACCGAAAGGCTGGCCACTCGTCTACGGTGTGCGAGGCTCTGAAGATTTGCTTCAACGAGCGAGTCAATTCTTAATTCGTCTGTATATTTAAATGCTGTGCGGTAACACCGCATAACTTTCGACTAGGTAAACCGATTTTGATGATTCCCTTTTTATTTGAAAGCTAGCGCTTCCCGTATGATCCCATTTATATTTGGTCCAATTCTGACAGCGGGATCCATAGAAAGCCGTATAAGTCATAAATTTGCATCAAGTATGTGCGCCACAAATGGACAGATAACTCAATATCACGTAATTTGTTATTGGAAAGGATTCATTTCAAGGGCAGTTAAATCAGAGTTTGGTTAGGTTCTCATTAATTCTATTTCGTAATATTCCTACCGATAATTTGGAAATACAAAGAGGGCGTCCGCGCGTTCGACGTTTGATTTGTAGTCGGTTTTTGTTTTTTCGCGTAAGTACACTTGTTACGAACAAAATTCTCGCCATGGGCGCAGTACATGTTGCATATGGAACCTAATATGGTGAGAAGCGAACAGAATAATCAAAAATGATTTACATAAAAAGACACTTTGGCTTACTTACTTTGTTGAATCGAATATTATTTCGAGCTTTTTGAAGCTTACGTTCTATATAATCGAGTTTATCCTGATAATATTTACGTCTTTTATAATTAAGTTGTCCGTCGTTGACGAGACGATTTCTTATATAATAACTTTTCAGTTTAACGTCATCATCATATTTCGATGTGTATCTTTCATCGGGCAGTTCGGTATTTCTAAAATTTTGTTTATTAATATCATCATTGACATCGCCAATATTCGTTAAATCTCTTAACATGTCGTTATGGCCGTGATTATATTCCACTAGTGCATTCATAGTTCTTGTATTCAACCGCTTATCATACTTTGGATTGGAGCTGTAGTCATTATAGTTAATAGGGTTTTCCAATCGTTCTTTCAAGTTTCCTATATTCTCGTCGTAGCCCTTATCTTTGTCTACCAAGGGGTTTTGAACATTTGAAAGGTCATCGTAATTTAACGATCGTCGATTGGATCTACCCCTATATATCTGTGGATCTCTTTGCTCATTCAACAAATGAAGATTAACTCTATTTTCAAATTTAAGGAAGTCATCTCTTAATTCTTCTTTTATTTTACTCTTGTAATTGTCTCCTTTTAACTTCCTAGCGGTTGTTAAATCTTTGGGATCATTGCTAATGCGTCCATATATCTTTCTCAATTTATTATCCAAAATTTCCTTCTCATTATCGTCTAGGTTAATATGACCAACTTCTTGTTCTAAGTTATCTAGTAAATGCATAACTTTTTTGTCGCTGTTTTCTTTTAAATAATCAACATGGACATTGGATATGGAATCGTTGGTAAGAATATCATTATAATCGGTAGTTGCGTAATCAGTCATAGTTATGTTTAAATTTGACGGTTGTATTGTACGCCTTGTTATGTCGAGCTTGCTGTTTGGATGTATGACAGTGATGTTCCTTTTCTTATTTAAATATTTGTTTACGAGGTTTTGGACTTTAGTGAAGTCTTTTCTTGGTAGCACATCTTTTTTAATAGACACTTTTATGGGTAATTTAAAATTGTTCACTTTCGAGAAGATGCTTTGCCTAGCAATTTGTGTCTGTAAATGAAAATTGAACAGTGGTTAAAATAGCATTAAACCAATAATTTAATTTAAGTGATATATTTGTATTTATTTTTTTATGCGTATAAACTAGCACTTTACCACGATCCCACCTGGTGTTAAGTGGTGATATTGTCGAAAGATGGTACGCGCATAGAAAGCGACTAAAAGGGGCCTCGGGTTCATTGGGCGACAAGGGTGGGGGCCTTTATCATCCGCCAAGGTGGACCCGGGAAGAAGGCGACATCGGCTGGCACATGTCGCCTTGCACTGCGAGGGCACAGGGGGGGAGGGAGTAACCTCCCCCGGGAAGTGCTCTCTATGAGCACAGTGCCGAGGGGCTCCGGTGCGTTCCACTGGAGATCCCGGAGCCCCTCACCATGCACCGAGGAAGGGCCACCGGGGAGGTTTTAGTGGGTAAAATCCCCACATAACCACCGCCTTCCCCCCAGAAGGCGGGGTATCTTTCTGAAGATTTCCTCCTCGTTAACAAAAAAAAAACGCGCTATTTTAATAAGTGCCTATTCACTCTACTCTTGAAGGCTCCCACTATAAATTCATTTGAGATTTTCTTCGAGTGAAGATTAATTGTTTTATTTGGTCAATACCCACCGCACTAGGTCGTACTTGATCCGGACTTTCTTGGATGGATTCCCCATTTTCCACCACCAACTGGTTTTTCCCAAAGTTACCATTATGTAGTTTCCAGATATTCTTTTTGTTTTGTTTGTTTAGTGACAGACTAGAAGACAGACAAAAACGGTTATTTATTAGTGCCGTGGGTTTATCTTGAGAACCAGAGATCCTGAACAATTTTGAACAAATAAAAATTCTAAATCAGATCATATCAGACACACACATATAAAAACAGACGAATTGAGAACGTTCTCCTTGTATGACGTCGGTTAAAATGATAGTCCCTTCAGTGTTTCTGTTGGCTTAGCTTTAAAAAAGGTCTCCATTCTTATAAGTATAATTATGTATGCAAACTATTTAGGTAAGAGTTGTGGGAGTGAGTTAATTTGATTACCTCGCTTGTTGCAGACTATTGCGCGCTGCCCGTAGGGTATTTTCGAAGTCACTCCCTGTGTTGCTCTGGAAATATGATTTCGCTATAAAATAACTATTTTCGGATAATTTTTCGCAACTGCCATTCCATTTACTTTCACTCGACTTATACTATGTGGCAAAAAACAATACAAAATATTGCTTGATTTGTACTTGCAATTTGTTCCCGGTGTGGTGTATGATGATTGGCTCATCCTCTATCCCATATATGACCTAATAAACTTGCTAAAAAGCGGACAGGGAGTCTTTGTCCATCCCGTTGGTGATAAAAGAAGTGCTTTGTGCTTTTTTCGATGTAATATTCTAAGATTCTATCTTCATACGTCCTTAATACGCTACGTGTTACCGAATTACATTATGGCGAATTGTGTCAATTTAATATAAAAATAAATATTGTATTGGAAGACTATTGTCAACCACGATTCAAGCAGCTAATCCGTCCGTTTAATTAATGTCTGTATGACCTGAATTTTAAAAAAATACCTCTTCGGGGCGAATCGTGTTGTCAATGTTGTCAGTGAATATATCAAAGTTGTCAGTCAGCTCTTGCGTGTTGTTATTGTATCTGAAAAATAAGGATTCTTAATACTTGGACAATGTATTTTTTTTAAAAAGAAAGCTAACAATTCTTTTTTTTTTCAGAAACTTTACTAACATTCTTGTTAACCATTCCAACTATGATTAAGCTTGTGCTATGGGATGGTTCACGTCAATAGTCGAATGGTGTTTCGAACAAATTTGGGTTATAAAACAAAAGAATATCATCGTAGTAAATAAAAGCTATAATTGACAGTTCAAAAAGAAGAGTGCTCAGATCGTCACAAAACTTTACAGGATTACTCGGCAGGTCAATCTGAAGATTACCTGAAAGTTTCATCGGTTCGTTCAGACGACCAGACGTTCTGGAGCCTATATGGAACATACCCACACACTTTCTCTTTTATTTATATAGATTTTATTATACTAAACGAAAATATCTATATGTACTGTATTGTTACTAACATAGTTATTAGGTGTCTTACTAATATTATGATCATAATATTTGAGCCGAAATATTTCATATCATTATTATTACATCTTTATTTATTTTTAGACCTTACGCTAAGTTTTTACAATATTTCTTTTTTTTTTGTCGGTGAGGAAATCTTCAGAAAGATACCCCGCCTTCTAGAAGGCGGCGATTATGTGGGGTTCTTACCCACTAAAAGCTTCCCGGTGGCCCTTTCCTTGGTGCATGACGAGGGGCTCCGGGATCTCACGTGGAACGCACCGGAGCCCCTCTGAACTCTGAGCACGTCCTGGGAGGGGAGGTTACACCCCAAGCCGAGCACAAGGCGACACGGGCCAGCCGATGTCGCCTTCTTCCCAGGTCCACTTTGGTGGACGGCTCAGGCCGCCACCCTTATCGCCCCGTGAACCTGAGGCCCCTTTTAGTCGCCTTGTACGACAGGCAGGGGATACCGTACTCTTATTCTTGAGAGCCCAGAACTACAAGGCTGTAACATTATAAAACCTTTTTTTTTTTTTGTTCACGGGGAGGAAATCTTCAAGAAGATACCCCGTCTTCTGGGGAAGGCGGCGGTTATGTGGGGTTCTTACCCACTAAAACCTCCCAGTGGCCCTTTCCTCGGTGCATGACGAGGGGCTCCGGGATCTCCAGTGGAACGCACCGGAGCCCCTCTGCACTGTGCTCAAGGAGAGCACGTCCCGGGGAGGTTACTCCCTCCCCTGTGCCCTCGCAGCGCAAGGCGACACGGGCCAGCCGGTGTCGCCTTCTTCCCAGGTCCACTTTGGTGGACGACTCAAGCCCCCACCCTTGTCGCCCAGTGAACCTGAGGCCCCTTTTAGTCGCCTTCTACGACAGGCAGGGGATACCGTAGTCTTATTCTTGAGAGCCCAGAACTACAGGGCTGCGGGCCGGTCTCCCACCGGCCCGCCTGCGCCATCTCCGAACGGGATCGGCCCTCTCCCGATCCCGTTCTGCGGTCTCCTTCTGGGTCATTACTGACTCGCAGAAGGAGACCAGCGCCTTCCATTTAGATCTCCCCGCCAGCGCAGCCGCTACTGCCGCCGGCGGGGAGAGGTCTTGCCCGATATGCTGGACCAGGATCCGCCGCTCCGCCTCCCACGCGGAGCACACGGCTAGCGTGTGCTGTGCGGAATCCCGGTCACAGCCACAATGGTGGCATTGCGCGGTCGGTTCGCGCCCTATCCTGTTCAGGTACTCACCGAAGCACCCGTGCCCGGTGAGTACCTGTGTCAGGCGGTATGTGACGTGCGCGTCATTCCTCCTTTAAGCCAGGCTTCGAAGTTCGGCAGGAAGGCACAGACGATGCGTTGGCGCGAGCAACGACGCTCCGAGAGCCGCTCGCGCCAGACCTCCATCGCCCGCCTGTGCTCCTGCCGACGCACCTCTCCCGCATCCAGGGGCGGCCCGGCCCGCCGTCGACAGCCCGGACGCGCGTGTACACACGCGCGTCCAGCTCCGCCAAAATGTCGAGCGGCGGGAACAACATTATAAAACCTAAACTAGCATTTGTCATCGGCAACGAAGCAGGGCACAAGCAACCGGTGGTTAGGGCGACATAGAGAGAAACCTCCTGACGATGCGTGCCGTGTCCAGGAGTACTGCCCTCTGTATCTGACCCTTGACCTAGACATCCAGCGAAAGTCTCTTAAGATGTTATTATTATATATTATTGTGAAAATCCAATGACAATAATGACGCAGAGTCATTATACGATTGGTCACTCAGCTCTCACGTCAATTGGATTCAATTTAATGTATTATTGTGACTTACCTTCGACTTTTCAGTTTATGAAGTGGTGCGTCTTCCATTGCAATAATTGGCAATAAAACGATGGGCGGGACGCAGTTTCTGCCTTTACATAAACCTGCTTTCTGTTTACGAATTGCTGTAATTATAAATATTTTTAGCATCATCACTTAAGTAAAGTTTATCCTAATAACCTTCGACCGGTACGGTTGAACTTAGCGTTCAACGGCAGCAACCACGGGCTTAGTCACGCGGGTACATTTTTGTACGTCAGATGGCAATCGGTACTAGAATAGTAAACCAAATAATTGCCAAGTATACACTAATAATATGGTACGGTTCCAAAGTTAAAACGTTAACGGATGGGGCGTCGCCGAAAGTGACGAGCAGACACATCGCACTGTATCTGGGAATAGTTTGCTAGGGCTACCAACTCATGGACGGGCTCGGCCAATGAAGTTAGTCTACAATCGTAACCTTAAGGTTCGCTTCGCTACTTTTAATGTAGAAACACTATCAGGAAGAGTAAGGAACTAGCTTCCCTTTTTACTCGCAGACTGCGTAGGAAAACTAGCGCTATAGTTTTCCCTCCCCGGACGAAGTCTAGAGGAAACCCAAGAAAAGGTGGGAGTCTGTAGGGTCGAGAGACATAAAGGAATGCAAGATTTCCCAAGATGATGTCGGGCTGTCCACGATGTGATGTGGAAAGCGAAAATCAGGAAAGCTAACACCACCACCATGTGGGACCAATAAGGCAAGGATGAGAGAGAGAGAAAGGTATGGTATGAACCGTGGAATCAATGTTAGAATCGTTGCTGAAGTTTTTTCTGCAACATCACAAAAATAATTAGCAATTTAAATGTCTTGATAATATTCAGATAAAGTTAAAAACGGAATCGTAGTTCGGCCCTCTTAGGCGCCAACGGATCAATATGCTCTCAACTTATACAAATTCGGCAGCGAACTAGTTTTTTCACAGGATTGAGAAGTGGCATAGCTGTTAGGTCGCTTAGCTTTATGCTTAGTAACTTAACAGGTGAAAATGAAAGAAAAATGTTCGTTGTAACCTGACAAGCAAGGTCCGAACTCAAGTCAATTCTTCTTATGGTGTGGTTCTTTGGAAGCATGGTGATAAGGCTATTTTTATTTGAAAAACCGTGAACAGTGAGAGCTGACGCACCCACGCACCCTATCTTTTCCAGATTCTCGCTCAAACACAGAAAAATTATCAATATTTAGACCGTAGGATTAACTCCGGGTTGCGTACAGTATCTTCCTAATAACTAATATCTCCTGCCTGTCGTAGAAGACAAATAA
The DNA here is from genome assembly GCA_029286785.1 of Meandrusa payeni. Classification (NCBI taxonomy): domain Eukaryota; kingdom Metazoa; phylum Arthropoda; class Insecta; order Lepidoptera; family Papilionidae; genus Meandrusa; species Meandrusa payeni. Next base: position 2,642,055 of record JAGSMX010000023.1, read on the forward strand.
AAGGGGTCATGGTTTCACTGGGCGACAAGGGTGGGAAGAAGCCGACATCAGCTGGTACGTGTCGCCTTGCACTGCGAGGGCACAGAGGGGAGGGTTAAACTCCCCCCAGCTCTCCGAGAGTACAGTGATACACCGAGAAAGGGCCACCGGGGAGATTTGAGTGGGTAAGAACCCCACATAATGGTATCGGTATATATAATAGTAGACGTATCTTGTAAAAGATTCCTCCCCTCCCCCCGCCAATAAAAAAAAAACAGGAGATCGATAATTTGAGAAAAAAATATGTAGCGTAAATAAATTAATATTTCAAACCATCTATCTACGTGGACAAGTGGATCAGATTTATACTGAACACTATACACCCCACACACGCGCCTGTATATATATACTTGGCCAAACACACACATATATATATCTATATATACGTATATATACATTTATTAACTAAATTATAAAAAAACTAAAACTTTGTGCAAAATGCTAACTCCACAATGCAACTCTGGCTCCCAAGATACAAGCGTCTGCTTAGTTTGGGAGTCACTGTGTACCAATAATATGTGCTGCAATGGTTACATGGATGTTCGTTTAATTTGTATAATGTTCATAAGTGTAACCAAATCTGTGTGTTAATAAATAAATATTCTATATTCTATTCTATTTAAGTACATTAAAGTATTAATGAAATCTAGTATTCTAGAATATAACAAATAATGTAAATATCTGTACTTACTTCTATATCCGCTTTCGTTACAAAGACAGTCTTCGTCTTCCTCGTAGCCTTCGGGACATCCGCACCCCCGCGTATCAATTGGCGGTTGCAAGTTATACACCGAAGTGCCGGGTGTGGGACGCGCGGAGAAATTGCAAATAACTTGTACAGACTATAAATAAAATTCAATGTTTTTTTATATACTTTCTACTATACTATATAATGCACCAATGCATCTAAAAAAACCCTCCCCGGTGGCCCTTTCCTCGGTGCATGACGAGGGGCTCCGGGATCTCCAGTGGAATGCACCGGAGCCCCTCTGCACTGTGCTCAAGGAGAGCACGTCCCGGGGATGTCGCCTTCTTCCCGGGTCCACTTTGGTGGACGACTCAGGCCCCCACCCTTGTCGCCCAGTGAACCCGAGGCCCCTTTTAGTCGCCTTGTACGACAGGCAGGGGATACCGTAGTCTTATTCTTGAGAGCCCAGAACTACAGGGCTGGCACCAATGCATCTATCCTAAGCCAATTACAAATTAATACTCGTTTGTCTACCATATGCCGACAACGAAACCTGGCGTATTTTGGACACACAATGCGCAGTCGCGACGAAAATCTAGTTAATCTGATCGTAGTTGGGAACACCGCAGGTAAAAGATCACGCTGCCGTTCACCAACAAGTTGGTCCGATCGGGTAAAAGACTTGTCGTCTTCTAAATTTTACACTGCTGTAAAAGACGCGCTGGATAGAAGCCGGTGGAGGCAAATCATCCGCTCCAGATGCAACCCTGATAGTGACCACGATCCTCAGACAAAAGAAACCGACATTAAAGATCCCACCTAATGTTAAGTGTTAATGTTCTGGATGGTAAGACGCACTAGCTTAATAAATGCCCATCTTAAATCTCTAGCTACATGTAAAAGGATTAAGGGATAGACGTTGCATAAAACATAGACATGTTGAATATAACAGATTAATTTCCGTGAATATTTGATATACGCCGTTGTTCCCTTAATACGGACGGTATGTTTGGTTGAATCCCCAGATGTTTAGTGACGTATCACGTACTTAAGCCCCTCCGTCTTAACTTCGTAAATCTATCGAGCGCTCTGAAATCCCTCGCGAATTTTCTCATCGCCATAACTTGGGAACGGGGGAAATATCATTTTTCAAATCCCTAAAGCGCCTTCCGTTCAAACGTTTGGGTCGCATCCCTTTGCGATTGAATAATATATAACGGAAGTTTTTAACCGACATCTAAAAATGAGGAGGTACTCTATTCGTTGTTATTTCGTTATTTGGATTATTTTTGGTTTCAATTAGGTCCCATGTGTATTTTGTGAGATATATTATAGAGCCTAGGGTTCCGATATGAACCGATACTTACAGAAGGATGTTTTGATTATAATAATGCATGTAGGACGCATTTGTGAGGACAGGGAGACTAATAATGGTGCAAAAGAAAATAGCAGACGAGAGAAGGAGGAGAGTGGAGAAGGTAAAGTGAAGGTTTACTCATAAACAATGAGTTTGTATAGGTGTTGTCGGAACGTGTCAATTGAAATTTCTAATCTCTTACTCACTTGAGTCCATTGTAAAAGTGGTATGTTATTTATTTTTATTTATTTATTTATTTAATAAGATACAGCAACAGCATTACACAAGCATACATTGTTGTAATAATCAAGTTTACAAACTAAGTCCTGTTGTGTATGCCAATTACAGGTGTACACAACATTCGCTATAAAGAAACGTAACGATTTTATTATTAATACTTACAAAAATATGTTATTAAATGATAAAGTAATAGGAATATCACTACTAAATTAATTAAATTAGCCAAAATTACTGCAAAATTTTTAACACTAAGGTGCGGAAGACCTTGCGTGAATTAGAAAAATGTCAACCGACGTGGACTTAGTGTTAAGAAGGTTATATGTAGCGGAAATCCTTGGCAAGGGCGAGTGTGACAGAAGGTTGGTTTTAGATTGCGGCACATCAAACATCCTATAACAACGACTCCTTGGATATTTATATCGAAACCAAATCCTTTCAAAAAGTTAATAAGGTAACAAAAGCCTATATATTGAATATATGTCTGTTAGGCACAGGCTTTCTCTGTAAAGAGAGACTAAGAGCATAGTCTGCAACGCGGCCCTAGTGCGGATTGGCAGACCTCACAAGTCTTAGAAAATTTTTTAAGACTTGTAGGTTTCACGATGTTTTCCTTAACCGCCGACCGCGTGGTAAATGAGCACATATAATTGCAACAGCAAATTTATTGGTGCCGGCACCTAGGATCGAACTGGTTGCTAGCGTACTATGCAACTTGAGGCGACCGCCCGGACACTGAGCTACCGACTGGGCTACCGGCTCGAATTCTTTCAAACAACTTAATAATATTTTAAAATCGACTTATAAGCGACGGCACTTAGAGTACACAGACATTAAAAAGGTTCAGACCAGACAACTTCTTTTTTTTAAAGTCGATAGAACTAAGCTGATCTTGATGCACTAAATCGCTGTGTTGACTATCTCCCTAGGATACAAACTTACGTTGTAATTCATCACTGCGAAGGTGTTCCTGTAAGTGTATTCAGTATATGCTGACATGCCACAGCCCATATGTGTCGCGTGACCGGTGATCATCTCCAAGTACAGCTTTCCCGCGTGTTTCGTTGGATGTCTGAAATCATTTTAACCGAAAAAAAATCATTAAAAAGTTTGTTTGTTTCCACGGAAAAATAGCAAGGAAAAGAGAGAGATAGAGAGTCTTGACAACTTACAGTAACCAATCGGGATAATTTATAATCATCTGAGTTGAGACTGAAGCCTTCTGGATATACCAAGACTTGGTGCTCTGTTTGATAGCGTATATCAACTTTTCTTCGTTCAGACCCGGTGTGTCGTCTTCTCCATTCGTGAAGGACCTTGAGATTGAATTCCAATCGGGATACGTATATCGCACTAGACCAGCCGTTTGTCCCGGATCAGAGAAGGTTTCTATAAAAAGAATGAAATAGTTAGTCATGTTCTGTTAGAAGAATAAACGTCTGCTAACGAGATCCGAATGTGATGGAAAAAGTATGCGTCCACAATACTGTTGATCAGCCTTTATATTTGTCCCACCGCTGGGATGTAAACCTTCTCTGTAAAGAGAGTATAAGGGCATAGTTCGCCATGCACGCCCAGTGCGGAAAATTTTCTAGGACATGTATATATAAAATATAAACAGTTATATATAATATAGTTTTGCTATAACTATACGTAGGTTCAAATTTCCCTATTCAAGGGAGCTTTTGAACATATAGGCCCCCCTCTCGACCTCCGTCTCAATCGAGACCGAGAGGTTGGGAGGGCGTAGAAGATAGATTCGTCGCGGCTGACGCTTGAGGGATTAGCCACGACGCAAATAGTTATACCTAAAAAATCCGTGTTAATACGGTACCCAAGACCAGGGGAGCAGTCGCCCCCTGCGCTGATAACCCAGGTAATGGGGTAACACCCCGAGGCCCGTACCTGCGAGGTTCCCGGGAACCTTGTAGATAACTCCACACACACACACTATAACTATTGTAAACTATCTTTCCATTTATCAGAAAAAAACGTTCAAACTCCGGTGCGTTCCGCTAAGATCCCGGAGCCCCTCACCATGCAGAGGAAAGACGACCGGGCAGGTTTTAGTGGGTAAAAACCCGACATAACCGCCGCCTTCCCCTTAGAAGGCGGGATATCTTTTTGAAGATTTTCTCTCCGTTTACAAAAAAAAAGGGAATAATACCGTATTGTGTAATTAACATTCAAATTACCGCTTTATAATTGCCCACGCACATAGCACAGCATGAAGGAGTTTTTGAGTCGAACATACTGAGACAGCGGGAAGCGACTTTATTTCATACAATGTAACTATTACTTAGCCAAGTAAAAGTAGCCTTAGTAAAATGATACTTACTCGTAGCTCTACATATATCGTGTCTTAAAACACACTGATTGGCCAACACTTGGGCAAATGTTGCCAATTCTTCGTCCCATTCCTGAAATATAAAACTATGATAGTAGTATAATTTGGTTTTACACTGCAATATTTTTAAATGACTTGAAAAAGAAGGAGGTGTTCAATTAGTCTGTATTTTTTTGTTTGTGCACTAATAACTTCGTCATTTAAGAATTGATTTTGTTTTTTCTTGAAAGGGTTTCGTCATTGGTATCGTAGGATCTTTAGATCCCGAAGACATCATCATCATCATCATTTCAGCCGTAAAACCTCCACTGCTGGACATAGGCCTCCCCCAACGATTTCCAAAAGGACCGGTTGTAAGCGGCCCGCATCCAGCTGCGTCCTGCGACCTTTATGTGATCGTCAGACCACATAAACTTGCGGGTGGACGTCCCACACTGCGCTTGCTGGTGACATTTCTTCGATTAAATAGAAAAATGACATTTTTCAAAATCTTCGGAAAATTAGATTATTAGTAAAAAGCCTACTGTTAACAATATTTTTATATGGATAAAAGAAACTCGTTCGCATACGGATCTCCTCATTCCTGATTTGATCTCGTAGAGATACTCCGAGCATAGCCCACTCCGTAGCTCGTTGTGCGACTTTGAGCTTGCTTATGAGGCCCATAGTGAGAGACCACGTTTCTGTTCCGTATATCATCACTGGTGACACACACTGGTCGAAGACTTTAGACTTCAAGCACTGAGGTATTTATATATATCCGTAGACGAACGAAGGTAACCGACATAGCACGCCGGATAAGCAAGTTGAAATGGCAAGAGGCAGGGCACATAGCGCGTAGAACAGATAGCCGATGGAGCCGAAAAGTTCTCGATTGGAGACCACGGACCAGCAAGCAGCAAGGTAGTCTGACGACCTCATATAAGTCGCAGGACGCAGCTAGATGCGGGCCGCTAACAACTGGTCCTTTTGGAAATCGTTGGGGGAGGCCTATGTCCAGCAGTGGATGTTTTACGGCTGAAATGATGAAAAGAAACTTTTTTGTGACATCTAGTGAGCTTCACGCTTAATTTCTTCAAGTGTTTTATCCATATAAAAATATTGTTAACAGTAGGATCCTTTTATTAATAATCTAATGTTTCTATTTAATCGACGATATCAGAAAACATCTAAAGTTGTATGACAGAATGTTTGTCGACTGATTGACAAAGATTTATGACCTCTTAAAATCTCGGTGCGATGTAGAACATAAAAAAATACCATCATATCTTTTCTATTATGCTTCGCAAATCGTATATCTGTTAATGTTATTGTAGAATATTCTAAGAACAATTTTGAAAATAAAAAAAGGGCTTGTTTACCAATCTCAGCATTCCATAGCCCCTAGGCAATGGCGCGTTACCTTTTCCCTTTTCCTTGCCGAGGGCCACTTTGCTCCTTATTCTGAAGGAAGAAGATAAAATTGGCTTATTCAATAAACTGTACAGTTAAAATAAACTATTTATTTAGGAAACGTAGATCAAATAAAATACAATTCAAACGATAAAAACTTGTTAAATCACAATTGGTTTAAAAAAATGATAACATTACAAGGATAGCAGATTCCGGGCTTTTGAGCCATATGTGGCTCTACACATCTTGTGTTTAATTATCCCGTGAAATAACTACCGACTGAGTCGTAGTTCAGCCCTCCCGGGCGTCCTCGGATCGAAATTCTTACGCGTAACATAGTAACTGTCTAAGCTGAGGTAACCACTCACCGTGGGGACCCTTATGTCGAGTTACTAGCGATAGAGGTTCAGGCTAAGCGACCTAAGAGCTATGCCACCTCTCAATCCGGAGAAGCAGTCAAGACCAACTTCTATGGCCAATCTGTGTAGTTCGTCATTAAAAAAGAGGTTCTCAATTCGTTTGTTTTTTTTTTAATTTGTTACGTCATAACTTTCGACTGGGTGAACCGATTTTGATGGTTCTTTATTTATTAGAAAGCTGGAGCTTCCCGCGTGGTCCCATCCAATTTTGACAATGTCATCCATGAGATCCATCCACATTCTACTTTCGGACGTATAGACATTTGGCTGGTCTCCAACCTTTCATAGTTGATGTTCCGCGCGTCCGAACGAAGCGATTTGAGTCATCGTTCGTCGTGCGTACAGCAAAGGAGTGGAATAAGTTGCCGGCGTCAGTCTTTCCGTCCAAGTACGACACCTTCAAGAGTAGAGTCAATAGGCACTTACTAAACTAGCGCGTACCATCTTTCGACTATATCACCACTTAACACCAGGTGGGATCATGGCCAAGCGCTAGTTTACAGGCACTAGATATTATATAAGTACGAATAACTCAATATGACAAACCGGATTCGATGCTTTATTTTTAATTTGAATACCCTATACTTCTACTGTAGTTTGATGAGAGTTTAGTTAGGTTCTGATTAACTCAATTTCATACTATTCGATCGAGGTTTGATTCGATTTGATGTCGGTTTTTGTTTTTGCTCGTAAATTTATTTATTTATTTATAAACTCTTTATTGTTTACACTTATGAAATAAAATAAAAAAAAAGAGAAAATATAATTAAAATACATAAACAATGGGCGGCCTTATCGCTAAAAGCGATCTCTTCCAGGCAACCTTTGGATGGAGAGGAATAATAAAAAAAAGCGAGGGAGTTTATAAAAATTAGATATATTAAATACTGATAATAAATATTTACATACAAACATACACACATATAATTTAAGTATAAATATATATATATAAATTATGAAAAGACAAAACGTGTGTAAAAAGTATTACATATAATATATTTACATACGAGTAAATATCATACCAGTATAAATGATGTTAGGTGGACTTGTCTAAGTAAAACTTTTTAACTTTGATTTTAAAAGTATTTATCGTCTGTGATTTCCTAATGGCCACAGGAAGAGAGTTCCACAGACGGACAGCTCGTACAGTAAATGAGTTGCTGTAAAGGTTGGTGTTATGCGGAGATATTTTTAGCATGAGATTCTCTGATGATCGTAAATATACTTGTTTCGTAATATTCTTTTTGTTGATTCGATTTGAAGTCGGTTTTTGTTTCTGCTCGTAAATATACATTTAAGAAGAAAAGTTTATTGTATAAGTGTCTACTCACGCATTGGCTATCTCTAGAAACTTCGACGCTAATAATGGAGTTACCGTAATGTTCGGAGAGTTGAGACAGTGTGGTCCCATTTCCTTATCCTGCAACGTGAAAGTTATTTTAGGACCTCTTGATAATAGTAAGGCGATATCACAGTCACAATCGATAAACGGAAATCCGATACACGAACATCTTGTGTGTTTCCTAGTTGATACCCAACAATAGATTTTTTTTATAGGCTATATTTACTATGGATCAGTCCTCGTTTCACTTCTGCTTAATTTAACTTGTAATTGATTTGCTAAGTTTAGTTTTGGATAATAAACAATTGAAACCAAAAATCTCATTTCTCACCACCTTATAGTTCTTTTTAATAGTAAAATGCTATCGGCTCCCCTGATTTTAAGTGATCACCGTCGCCCATGCACATGCACAGCACCGTAGAAGTTGCAGGTGCGTTGCTGGCAGTTGAGGGTGAAAGAGAGTACGTTTCTTGAAAGTCCCAAAATCGTACTGGTTCGAAAACACCGCTGGCGACAGTTGGTTTCACGATTATATAGGTTGATAGAACGTGGAAGAAAGTTACGCGTTTTCAAACTTCGATCATTTTTAGCGACCGATCGATGTTATAGTTATATGAAAAATATAATCTAATTTAACATTGTGACATTTACCTTATCATAAAACATGCACATAACGTGTGTTCCATCCTTGCAATACTTCATGCTCGGACAGTATTCCGACACGTAGACACTTCTTTGTGAAACAGCATCTATTACTCGCGAGCACGTTGACTTATCCAATATATATAATAAATATGTCAGAAGTATAGGACATCTCTGAAAAATAAACATTTTTTTTGACGAACCTACACAGATTAATTTAACGGATTGAGAGGTGGCATAGTTCTTAAGTTCAGGGTATGCGACAGCCTAAACCTTTATTATATTAAATCTTTTTTTTTTGTAAACGGGGAGGAAATCTTCTGGGGGGAAGGCGGCGGTTATGTGGGGTTTTTACCCACTAAAACCTCCCCGGTGGCCCTTTGCATGCCTAGGGGCTCCGGGATCTCCAGTGGAACGCATCGGAGCCCCTCTGCACTGCTCACGCTCAAGGACAGCACGTCCCGGGGGGGAGGTTACTCCATCCCCCCTGTGCCCTCACAGTGCAAGGCTACACGGGCCAGCCGATGTCGCCTTCTTCCCGGGTCCACCTTAGCGGACGACAAAGGCCCCCACCCTTGTCGCCCAGTGAACCCGAGGCCTTTAAAAAGAGAGGAGATACTCAATTCTTCCGTTTTATTAGTTCGTGCTCATAACTCCATTATTAAGGTTAAAGTCACAGCCTTTATATATGTTCCACTGCTGTTCTACTTCTCTGTAAAGTAAGGCATAGTAGATCACGTGGTCCTTAGTGCGGATTGGCATACCTCACAAAATTTTTCTACTTGAGGTACTTACACCTACATGAGGTGTCCTCACGATGTTTTCTTTCACCTGCGAGCGCTTGGTAGATCAGCACAGAAAACTGCACTAGCACATTTATCGGTGTCGGCACCGGTAATCGAACTCGGGTTGCTAACGTACTGTGCAACTTGAAGCGACCGCACGGACTCTGAGCTACCACGTATTCATAAGAAGGGTTAAGTTTCAATTAGATTCCATGTCAATTAATTGTAATTGTACTTTGTGTTCCAACTGTTTACACGTATAAGGAAAGATTGTACATTCCTTGTGTCATACCAGTTGGTGCAGATTATCGCGCATAAAATGTGACGTTAGCATACCAATTACCACAGAAGAACTTCGAAGGATTTAACTGCTTTAAAACAACTGAGACAAGCTCCACTGGGAATGCCAATCTCCTCTCGATGTCGTCACAACCTCACTCCCGACCCTATAGTAGACAAAAGCATGGCTGGCGGAGGCCATAGACAAGCGCCAGTATTGCCATTACACTAATAATATTGCTTACCTTACATAAGGTAATTTTTATAGTCGAATAGAAAAGTTTTGGAAATATAGAAACCGTAGTACTTACTGAGAAAAACATTATAACATTTCCGAATGTATTCTGAGCATCATAATTTCCCTGGAGCGTCTTTTGGAAATACTTATATTATAATATTGTCAACATTGTCTCGTGGTATTTTTTTTCTGTATTTTCTTTTTAGCATGTAGCGGTAGACGCCTCTAAAAACCATCAAATAACATGTTTATTAGAATTCATTCATAAGCTATTTATCTAAGCTATTATCTAAGCTAGTGGCCAATCAATCATCGTGGATCGTGGTCAAGTTCTTGCTTTCAAAGAATAATAAAAAGAATTATACCTCGTTAGCGCTTAGATCGTGTAAAGACTAGCCCATTATTAATGCCAAAGATTCACTCTTAGAGGTTAGTCTGGATAATTTTGGGATCTTGACAAATGGAAAAAAGAGAATGACAAAGTTTAATATTTTACCAGTAATCTAGACAATCTCGATGAGGCAGATCCTAGATTAGAACTCGTCCAAGATATGTGAAGTACGAGATTATAAGATACGAGTACGTACTTGACGACTTCTGAATATGACGATATATTTCTTATCAAAATTAAGTAATTTAAAAATTCAATAGAAAATTGCAAATTAAAATAGTAGATTACGTTTTTTGTTACAGTGACAATTGAATGGTAGTTCGTTTCACAGTGGAATGTCATTGGCAAATAAATGACTCGCCCCAGTTTAGTCCCTTTTGTAATTTTCCTAAACTAAATGCAAGTTCCCATGGAATGATTCAATGTTATCGCTTAAGAGTTACATTTCTGTAGTAGATCAGATTTTTTTGATAACATCTAGATAGTATGAATATGATAGGTGCTTACTTGTGGTAGGATAGAAGCAGTAGCTGTAAATTCAGATTATTGTACCGTCTACAGACACTTTGATAAACTTAATCCGGTTCCGAGTACACGTATCAACTGTTTTAACGATAACATATAGGAATGTGTGCCAGTAGATCAAGAATACGGTTATGGTGTGAATTGTTTATCTTCCTAGCTATTGTAAAAAGAAATAACTTTCTCACATTAGAATAAAAAAATATTAAGAGTCATCGTTCGCGTCCTTTAACTACTTTTTTTTTCAAACACATAGCATTGAGGCAAGAGAACAATAGTGTTTTGTTTCTATCTTGATAAACTTTGCCGATAGTTTATAAAAGTAGTTCTTCACGATTTTTAACTTGTATTTGCGTTCGACCGTATCGACGTGAATCGATTAAAATCATGATCCTAATTATATTGGTGGTTAATGTTATTATAAAAGTGTCAGTGGCTACTGATTCGGGACATGTAAGTTAAATTCTAGTTAGTAAACTTGTTAGTGTAATAATTTGAATATTAGTTATAATGTTTTTTTTGAAATTTTTTTGTGTTTGGGAAAAATTAGCCAGTGATAGGGGTAGACACGGATGGTGAAAACACTAAAGAAACTTCGCAGAGCATAGTGTTATCATATTATAACAGTAGAACCTTGAAATCCTATCAAAATCTAATATCTTTAGTTCCCTTTCCTTTCCTGCAAACTTCCAATATTCGAAATATTAACATTAAATAAATCGAAATAATCAATTAGTTCTACAGTATCTAAACGGTGCCCACGACCAGGGGAGCAGTCGCCCCCTGCGCTGATAACCCGGGTAATGGGGTACACACCCCGAGGCCCGTACCTGCGAGGTTCACGTGAACCTTGTAGATGACTAGTGACCTGATCTGAGTTCTACAGTCATCATTTAAATTTGTACTGAAATAGCTAGTAGGGAACTAACAGTAAAAAAACAAAGGCTAACGTAATGGTCATTTATAGGTATTCGTTTTCAGTTATTTTTTATTGTATAAAAAATATCGTATTATAAAAAGGAGGTTCTCAGTAAGCCTGTGTTATTATTTCATTTGTTACGTCATAAAGGTTTTTGTTTTGTTTCGTAAAAATACTTGTCGTAGTGAACGAATAATTTACGAGAATAATGGTCAGCGTATAATACAGAAAGACTAGGCCAGATGTAAGATTGAAAACTCAATGCCTATAGTGAATAATAATAATAATATTGTGGAGTCCGAGGTGCCGTACTATATTTACACACCGGCGGCAGTTCTCGAAAATGGTCATGCAACGCTCTATTGGGATCGATCTGTCATCACAGACAGGACTATTGTTGCCAATAAGCCTGATATTGTGCTGACAGATCGGTCAACGCGACAGGCGGTGCTCGTCGATATTACCATCCCGCAAGTCGAGAACCTTGCGAAGGCCGAAAGGGAAAAATCACAAAGTACCTCGACTTGGCTCACGAGGTGACCGCCATGTGGGATGTGGATTCGACGATCATTGTCCCGATAGTCGTTTCCGCAAACGGTCTCCTAGCGAAATGTTTCGATCATTATCTTAAGAGACTTTCGCTGGATGGCTGGGTTCAGATACAGAAGGCAGTACTCGTGGACACGGCACGCATCGTCAGGAGGTTTCTCTCTATGTCGCCCTAACCACCGGTTGCTTGGGCCCTGCTTCGTTGTCGGTGGCACACAACTAGGTTAGGTTTTATAATTTTTCAGCCCTGTAGTTCTGGGCTCTCAAGAATAAGACTACGGTATCCCCTGCCTGTCGTACAAGGCGACTAAAGGGGCCTCGGGTTCACTGGGCGACAAGGGTAGGGGCCTGCGTCGTCCACCAAAGTGGACCCGGGAAGAAGGCGACACCGGCTGGCCCGTGTCGCCTTGCGCTGCGAGGGCACAGGGGAGGAGTAACCTCCTCCCGGGACGTGCTCTCCTTGAGCACAGTGCAGAGGGCTCTGGTGCGTTCCACTGGAGATCCCGGAGCCCCTCGTCATGCACCGAGAAAAGGGCCACCGGGGAGGTTTTAGTGGGTAAGAACCCCACATAACCGCCGCCTTCCCCCCAGAAGGCGGGGTATCTTTGTGAAGATTTCCTCCCCGTCAACAAAAAAAAGGTTTTATAATGTTTTTGTATTTTGTATGATATTTTTGTGTATTTTAATTTTTATATAAATATTATAAAAACTTAACCTAAGGATTCAAAATAAATAAAAAAATAATAATAATATAGTTTTTTATTTCGCTCCCACAAATACAAATTGAATTACATTACATAATACAATATTTAGTCTCCTTTGCGAGAGACTGGTATCTGTACTAGGTTGCCCTGTCAGACAGAATACCAGGCCCTCTGCCGGCGCCGCGAGGCGCGAGGTGACGTGCTTCGGCACTGGGAGCAACGGCTTCTAAACCCGTTGCACGGTCGCCTAACGGTGGTAGCCGTCCGACCGGTGCTGGCGGACTGGCTCAACAGGGATTGCGGAGTCCTCAAGTTCCGCCTGGTGCAGATACTCACGGGGCACGGCTGCTTCGGGAGCTATCTGTACTTGCGTAGTAGTAGCGGTGTGGCGAATGTGGCCACACTGTGGACACATCGTCACACACCTTGGCCGGTTGCCCGCGCTGAGGGTGGATAGGCCGCGCTCGTAGCGGCAATAGGAGTGACCTCTCACTGCCAGCTGTGGTTCGTTCCATGGTCGGTATCGAGGCGTCATGGGATGTGGTAGACCGATTCTGCGACTCTATTATGTCGCAGAAACGGGAGACCGAACGCCTAAGGAGCGGGTGCCTAGGAGGCAAGACGCGGTCGAAGTGCGTAGAAGGCTCACCGCCAACAGGCGGGGCCGAGCAGAAGACCGCCGAATGCCTCCTTAGGCCGGGGAACCTGGCGTCGCGACCGACATGGGCCGTTGATCCGGCGCCCCCTCGGAGAGGGTTCTCACAGGAACGGCGGCGCGTTTGTATTCGACGCGCCGCATTGTAGTAATTGTCTCAGGGGTGCTTCTCACCCCTCCCAGGTAGGGCCCGGAGTACGGGCACGGCCGGGGTTGCGGAAGAACTGTGGGATGTTATCCCGTGACCCCCACATACATGGTCGTATGGGGAATACCGTGTGAAGATTTTTAGTCGGTTGGAGCCCGACACTACCGGCGTCGCCGGCCCTTATGGCTTCGGGGTGTGCATCCGCATTTTGTTACACACGTAAAAAAAGGCCCTCTGCCGCGCGTATTACATATGTCAAGTTTATGTGGTTAAATTAATAAAGCTAGCTGAATGTAGAATAAATCAGAATCAGAATGGTGTTTGCCTTTTATGTGTGTGGGTGTTTAAGAATTAGGATATTGTATCTAGAAAGTTTTCAGTATCATTGTAATTAACAGTCACTAACCAAGCTGACAGTTCCAATTTGCATTTGTATTTAGAAAGCGAATAAATACTTTTTTTTAAATTAATATTGTTATATAGGTGAACGCCTAGAAAAGAATTTATGCGAATAGCTGGTCTTAAAAAGTGGTTTTCGACAAATTATATTGTTAGATCTTTTTACTGTAGCTAGTGAAGGAACAAATGAACGCTAGCTAATGGATACATTTTATAATTTCCTATTTCTGTATTCATCCGTTGTGATAAATGTCGTCAGACTTATAGATTCATATTTTCCAGGATTCAGGCCTCGAGGGAAAAGACTATACGCACGCACAACCATCTTATTTCACAGAAATATTATCTGTAAGTATTTCATTGTTTTATTGAAATATACAAGCAAATATTTATGTATATCTGTCCTAAAAATCAATTATCGTTCCCTATTTAGACTGTTTTAAGGCATTTTTATTATTTTAATACAAGACCTTGATCTCACTTGATTTTAAGTGGAAATGCAGTATTGTATGGTAAGGCGTACTTTTTTTTTTTTTTGTTAACGCGGGGAATCGAGTTATTAACCATCCTCCGGTACCCTGGGTGGGCCCGGAGGGATGTGTGGGACTCGGCCTGGGCAGCCCATACCCACTAAACCTACCGCGAATGCCATCAGCCGTTATGAGCGGGGTGCCCCGTATCTGTCAGCGACAGGACACCCCAACGACCGGCCGGTCTCGGCAAGACCGGACTTCACCCTCGAAGGGGACTCCTCCGGCACTCAGAGAAGTCCCGACGACGCCGAAGCATGCTGGGGCCAGGTTCCCATCCTGGCCCTGCTTCGGGATTACGGGGCAGCGAGAGGAGGCGTTTGAAACGCCCCTGCGCACCCGACTCGTCGCCAGCGGAGGGAGGGAGCCCCACGGCTCCCTCCTGACCCGCTCGTCGGCCTCCTTCTTGGACATGACTGTCTCGCAGAAGGAGGCGACCGCCGAATGGTAAGGCGTGCTAGATTTGTAAATGTCAATTCACTCTAGTCTTGAAAACACCCACATTGTAGTTAATGTGCGAAAGCTCCATAAGATTTTCCCGTACCAAAAATGCTCAACGCAGCTATAGATATATGAATATATTAGTAGGCATAGATATACAATTAATTAGATGTCTTTTCACTCTACTCTTGAAAATACCCACATTGTAATCGGAAGGAAAGACAGACGCTGGAAGGCTATTCCAGTCTTTGCTGTACGAATAATGAAAGATGAAGCATAGCGCGTTCGTTACCATAAATACTTACATAAAGGTATAAAATTATAAAACACCTTTGTGTATCAAAAACAACCTTTTGTCTCTTTTTTCTTCTCTTGCTTGCTCTTACATAAATAAAATTTTATGGAAAATAATGAAATTTTCTACCCTTTAGATGCCGTCTAAAAATATGTCATACTTCGAGAAGTCGGAAAATTTACTGCGAATGCCGAAAAAGTATTACGAAGAGCGGAAGAGGAAGCGGAAGACAATAAAAAAACTGCCCAAAAGAACCGTGCAGAAGATAATTAAGAAGACTAAATCGAAATATAGAAGGAATTTCAATCTAGCAACGATGCAATCAACTCAAGTGTCAAACATGATAGATAAATCATTCTCCGTTATAATTAATAATGAAGCTACCACTCAAATGAATCAAAGAAAGAAATCGAGGAAGAATTTGAAGCTTATGAGGTATCCGATGCCGTTCCAGAAGTTGCCATACCATTACAGGTATAAAAGGGACAATGACAGGGATATTTATATATTAAAGGATTTAGATGAAATACAATTTCTTAGCAACGAAGACGGATATGACGCGGTGAAGGCAAATGTCAAAAAGTATTGGTAAAAATTTTGTTAAATGGCAACATTTTAAAAGGTTGTCATTGATGGATTCAATTATCGAACGAATAAGTAAAAATTGTAGATTTAATGAACAATATA
The DNA here is from genome assembly GCA_029286785.1 of Meandrusa payeni. NCBI lineage: Eukaryota > Metazoa > Arthropoda > Insecta > Lepidoptera > Papilionidae > Meandrusa > Meandrusa payeni. Next base: position 2,658,060 of record JAGSMX010000023.1, read on the forward strand.
ATAATTGTTGGATTAAAGTGTTGATAATTTTATAAAATTTGTTGAAAATTTATGTTGTTGAATTACTTAAATTTATTTGATAATATAATATTAATTTTAACGTTATTAAATACATCACTAAATATTTATTGCAATTTTCTACTTAATTTAGATTTCGAACTTATAATTAATTCTCATTTTAAATAAATGTATATTTTTATACTCGGTAATAAATTTGACATTATATTAAAACTAAATTTTAAAATTTAAAATATTCTGTCGATAAATAAAGGGTTGGGTAAAAATAATAAAAATTGAATATATAGAAATAATAATTTAATTAACATTAGTATAAAAAAAATATTACAAAATATAAAACTTATTTAAAAAAATTAATATACAACTATAATACAAGAATCAATAAAATTCGATGGAATAAAATAACATTTGAGCAAATTACTCCAACTATCATGTTTCAAGGTGGACTAAGTCAATTTTTAAAAAAAATATATTATTATTATGCGTATAAACTAGCTCTTGACCATGATCCCACCTGGTGTTAAGTGGTGAAATAGTCGAAAGATGTTACGCGCTAGTTTAGTAAGTGCCTATTCACTCTACTCTTGAAGGCTCCCACGTCGTACTTGGACGGAAAGACGCCGGCAACTTATTCCATTCCTTTGCTGTACGCACGATGAACGATGACTCAAATCGTTCGGGCGCGCGGAACATCGACAATAAAAGACCGCCGAGTGTCTAAACGTCCGTAGGTAGATAAATGAAAACAAAAAATGATAAGCTCTCATGTACTATTAACCCTAGCGAGATGGGCAGAGACATCTTTGTCTGAGCTTATTATGTCTCCTACGTGACAGAAAAAAAAACTCGAAAATAATATCTAATCAAAAAAAAATATAACAAATCGATAATCGATTAAATTAAATCTAATAGACTTTATTTACAATTTACTTATGAAGTATACCACGACATCGATATTTACTCATCGATGTTTATAATGTCACATCTAGAACAATTGTCTAAATCGATATAACTTTTGAATTACGTTCAAATTTTAAAAATCCAATTAAAAAAAAAAATTACAATTTTATTATAACTGGTCAAATACATTTTATGAATAAATAAAATTGGAGTATCTATAACCGCTATTTACTACATGTATGTGATGCGGGACATATACCAAAATATTTTTATTACAGTTGTTTGTTTCGGCTAATCTAAGACGAAGGATTTTGTCGGAACTTTCACTGGCAGATAGCCGATGATAAGTAACTTAGGATACGTTTACCGTCCCGTGTCCAGCGAAGTTGGCGCCATCAGCTAGTCTTACTATAAAAATGACTGGGCGGGCTATCAGCACTTAATTAAAAAGTTATTTTCAGTCAGTCTTTATGCTCCTTCAGCTTTAATATCTTCACCTCCATTTTTATTTCTATACTCCCAGCCTTGGTAAGCCAAATCCTGTGCGCTCACATCGTGATCTCTGAAAGCGACGCCATTGGAGCTGTATTTATGACCACCCTGGAATTACATAAATTGATGAAATACTTCTAGAATTTTAGACGCTTTAAGGTTGACGGTCTAATCTAATTTTCAACCGACTTTAAAAGAGGTGGTTCTCAATACTCAAGAATTACACTAATAAAAACACATCCTGTATATAAACGTGACTGGCTATGAGAGAAAGAGAAGAAGAAAATTTGTGCTCGGACCTGGTAAATCTCTCGAATTGAATTTGAAAACGAATCGTAACTCTCTCTTTTTCTATGTTCACTAACTTATATCACCCTCTCAACTTTCCTTCGCCTCGCCCTTGAGTCCTACAATTGAGACCCTGCTCCTTTCGTGAAGTCGGTTAAATGGACGACAAATAAACACTTACTGGATAGGTCTCGTATTGAGCGTAGTGTGTGGGAGGACTCTCTCTGTACGGTCCGTGGTTGATGCCGATTCCAGCTGGAGAGTACTGAGGGCCGGTGTGGTGGTTCGCTGAGAACGGTGACGTCAGATTCGGCTTGCAGAACTTGAAGTAGCCGATGACACCTGGACAGAAGACAATTTTGGAATATAGATATCTTTTTTTTTAATTCTGCGCCTGATGATTAGTGTGAGACGCGGTCTATGATGGTAAGACGCACTATCATATTAACATTAAACTGGACTTAAACTTGGTCGCAAACAGAATTAACAATTTGTCTGATATATATTTGCTTGTAAACATTATTCTCTTTCTTCTTAGTACCCTTACTACTCCATTGGGTGCGGAGTGAACCGCAGCTGTCTTCTTTTTTTATAGTATAAGCTTACGACTCACCTGATTTTAAGTCACCGTATCCCATGAAAATCTGATTCTGAAACCGCAGATTCGTTTCGGCCTTAAAACGGCATCCTACCGCTTCCACGATTGTGTGACACCTTTTTGTAGGCGCTCTTCTCTGAGAACGTCTATTTATTGCTTTTTGTTATAATATCGATTTCCTTACCTGGTACAATGAGAGCCATGAACCCAAGGAACTTCTTGAAACTCGCAAGACCGAGAATGAGAGGCAGGAAAAGAAGGAGTTTCAACTTGAACAACTTAAGGATCAGCAGCATTGGGATGATCAATTTCTTCAGCTTATGACGACCTGTTATCAAATATTCGTTATTTTAATCTCCAAAACCACTAAATTCACTTTTAGGAGTATTGTAACACGGCCTTTTAACCTTAGCATAAGGACAGCAACGCTGTCCGTTTTTTAAACATAACACTACATTTTTATAGTTAAAAAAACGAAAAACCAGCAATTAAAATGAGTTTTTTAAAACAAGGAATCACTCGATAAAAATTTGTACCAGATAGGCGCACCGCTAGCATGTGGGATAAACCAATTATTTGCTATTAGTTTTATCGAAGGTAGTGATCCGATTGGAATTAGTAGAAGTAATTTAAAATGCTTACGGAAGGGAGATGCTTTTTTATCTTCAATTATGTCCACTTCATCAGCGATTTGATCCAGGAATCGTGGGGCAATCACACCGTTGGATGTCACGTCATCGTCCAGCTGCATCTCAAGGGCTGTAGACCTCAAGAACCTGAGAAATGTTAGCGGTGAATATGACCATGTTTTCTTTTGTCTGTCTTGACTGTTATGTCGCTTTAACTACTTAAAAAAAAAGATCCAGAGGAAAACCTAAGACAAGGTGGGAGACTGTAGTTTCGAGAGACATGAGAGAGTGCAAGATTTCCCAAGATCATGTCAATAGCAAGGAAGAGAGATAGCTACCTAAAAGCGGTTGATTCGTAATCCCGATGTTTTCTTTTACTGCTGCGTGGTAAATCGGTACTTAAAATAGCAATAAACAAACTCATTGGTGCCGCTACTGGGGATCGAACTCGGGTTGCTTGCGAACTGCACCATATACAAAAAATTCCCATTCGATCTGAATTACCTCACAAAGATTAATACAACTAAAATGGCTGCACGCAGTAAGCCTTTCGAGAAACAAACTTCTGTCCATCCAAATGTGGCCTGGAAGAGATCATGCAACTATGGTGTGAAAAAAATTTATGGTTTCTGTTATGTATTTATTAATTGTTGCACAATAAAGAATATTTATTCATTCATAGCCAAATTGTATAATACATTAATAACGTCGTAATAAACATACAAACACACCCGTATTTATAAAACCACACTACACACTCCCATCAATTCTTGTTTTTGAGTGTAGTTATTTTTTTTTTGTTTCTGTACACTACTTTTACTTTCTTAGTAAGCGCTTAACCACGATCCCACCTGATTTTAAGTGGAAATACAGGAAACTTAATGAATGCCCAATATGTACACACGATTTACTGATTGTGACCCATCTAAGGCACATCCTGAGAGTACACATAGAGTCGTAGACTACACCTAGTTCAGGAGGCAGCTCCTGTATAATGTAATATATTTGTTTGAATATAATTAATAAAGTTACTATTAGTACTGTACTTCAGGCGACCGCTCGGATATTGAATTGCCATGGCTCTGTTATTAATAATAGTAAATATACAAACTCATCGAAACATACACCCCTTACTACAAATACTTTACTGGGACCGTGACGTCATTACTGACCGTACTATACTCGCCAATAGACCAGACATAACACTCACCTTAAAAGCTCAAAAAATAACATACTTAATAGACATTTCAGTTCCAAATACGAATAACTTAAAACAGAAGCACACAGAGAAAATTCAAAAATACATTCAGTTAGCAGATGTGGCGCCAGGAAACCGTCAGAATCACTCCCATAATCATTTCATCTACTGGTATCATACCAAAAACACTTAGTCTTGCCTTAAAATCACTAGATCTCAATAAAAACACATACATATCATTGCAAAAATCAGTCGTGAAAGACACATGCTCAATAGTCCGTCGCTTTTTAAACCCAACCACCCTAACGCTCCAAAATAACGAAGACATACACGCAACCTAACATGCAATAACACACATATAAACACGCACACGCATACAAAACATATATGCACTTACAAACACACTCGCACTTGGACCAGGATACTTGGCATCAGCCCTGTAGTTCTGGGCTCTCAAGAATAAGAGCACGGTATCCCCTGCCTGTCGTACAAGGCGACTAAAAGGGGCCTCGGGTTCACTGGGCGACAAGGGTGAGGGCCTGCGTCGTCCACCAAAGTGGACCCGGGAAGAAGGCGACATCGGCTGGCCCGTGTCGTCTTTCGCTGCGAGGGCACAGGGGAGGAGGGAGTAACCTCCCCCCGGGACGTGCCCTTGAGCACAGTGCAGAGGGGCTCCGGTGCGTTTCACGTGAGATCCCGGAGCCCCTCGTCATGCACCGAGGAAAGGGCCACCGGGGAGGTTTTAGTGGGTAAGATCCCCACATAACCGCCGCCTTCCCCCCAGAAGGCGGGGTATCTTTGTGAAGATTTCCTCCCCGTCAACAAAAAAAAAAGGATACTTGGCATAAGCCCGTAGCTGATTCAGTAAAACCGACCCATAAGGTCGAGATAAACAGTTTTTTTTTTCTTTATTTTTTCGGGACTTTTGCCCTTTTGGGCATGTCAACCCCATCATACCCTAACCCATCACACCTTGGTCGCATGAAGCGAAAAAGAAAGTCATAAATGTTGTATGGCCATAGCCACCAGCTTCCTCGCTCCCTCTGCGGTCGGATCAGATAGCAACATTAAAAAGACCCCCACAACAGTTACCGTATCAAGTAATAATAGTAATATCGAACATGGCCGTAACATCTTTCAAGTACCATTAATGTTTATGCCTTGGCACAGTTTAACGGAAATGTCGCCAATAACAAATGGGTCAGGCCAATTCATTTACATATACTGGCTAATAACATCTACCCGTTATGATGCTCTTTGTATCAAGTGATATGACTTAGTATAATTTCGAAACAACTTTTGTTTCAAAGTTACGTAAAATAAGCATTGATGGCTTAGTTCGATGGTTAGGTTTATGATCTGATGGTCCCGAATTCGAGGCCCAGTCGGTTTGTAGCAATGAATTGTCATTTTTCCATTTTTCAAAGACAAAAAATTAATTTGCTAAGAATTTGTGCCCTGTATATTGTTTCGTTATTGTATCGTTAATATATCGTGAGAGCTTATTTTTTATTAATATTTATTGTACCTGTATGACCGAGCATTACTCGGTATTTCTAATCTGATATATCGTATGTCAAATATTTGAATAATATTTTTCAATATTACCGACGACACATGTTTTTGTATCAATAATATAAGTAAATAAATCACTTTCTTGGTTTAACGTACTTGTAGTGTAACGCGAAAAAGTCAGCTTGTGTATAATTTACCTTTCGATTTTTCTCATTCCGAATTTAACGAGCGAATCCCAGTCGGAGTCTTCACTGCGTGGTTGAGAGCTGAGCTCTGGTGGCTCGTGAGCCAGCGCTCTCGCCTGGGACTCCACCTTTACCAGCACCGCGTTGTCTGATAGCCTGTGATCAAATAAACAAAAAATTAAAGTCGGTATTAATCTAACATCTAAACAGTGTAGCCTCAATAAATGTTTTAAGGTACAATTAGACATATAACGTAAATTACAAGAACAATAACAAGAATATTTACGACTAAAAACAAACGCCGACTGCAATATATATTTTTTAATTTATTTTACATATAATCAATAACATTTATTTATATTATTTCGCCAAACTGCCAGGGCAGTTTATTGGCGAAAACTGCACCCATAAATCTATACACTAAATACCCATAAAATACAATAGAGAAAGCCAATACAATAAATACTAATACATACTAGAGAGTACTACTGCCAGAGCATGCTACAAAATTTTTGAACAAATCTTTCTCAGTGGAAGCAGTCCGACTTTGGAATGCTCTGCCACAAAGCATAAGATGCACTAAATCCTTGACAGCTTTTAAGAACCTAGTACATAGGCACTATCTATCTTTATAAATATATTCTTATATGGTATTTGTATGAATATATATTTATATATATATACTTAGGTATTTGTTTTATGTTTAGCATATTTATTTATGTATTATTATTATTAATAGTATGTGTATATATTGATAAATGCATATGTTTATATATATGTATATTATTGTTTTGTATTAAAATAAATATAATTACAGACCCACTAAAATATTTTTAGACGAAAGTTTCTGTCCACACAAAGGTTGTCTGGAAGAGATCGCTCTTAGCGAAAAGACCGCCCACTGCGCATGCAATGACCTTTTTTTTTTTTAACGCGGGGAATCGAGTTATCAACCATCCTCCGGTACCCTGGGTGGGCCCGGAGGATGTGTGGGACTCGGCCTAAGCAGCCCATACCCACTAAACCTACCGCGAATGCCATCAGCCGTTATGAGCGGGGTGTCCCGGATCTGTCAGCGACAGGACACCCCAACGACCGGCCGGTCTCGGCAAGACCGGACTTCACCCTCGAAGGGGACTCCTCCGGCACTCAGAGAAGTCCCGACGACGCCGAAGCATGCTGGGGCCAGGTTCCCATCCTGGCCCCGCTTCGGATTACGGGGGCAGCGAGAGGAGGCGTTTGAAACGCCTCCTGCGCACCCCGACTCGTCGCCTGCGGAGGGAGGGAGCCCCACGGCTCCCCTCCCTGACCCGCTCGTCAGCCTCCTTCTGAGACATGACTGTCTCGCAGAAGGAGGCGACCGCCGACCAAGACCTGTCGCTCCGTACCATCGCAAGTGCGAGGCTCGGAAGCGACAGGTCTACTCCACCGATGGCGGCTGCCAAGTCGCAACGCTGCGCTGCCCATCTCGGGCACACCTCCAGGGTGTGCTGGGCAGAGTCCACCGCAGCGCCACAATCATGGCACCGCTCATCAGCCTCCCGTCGGGCCGTCCGACACAGGTAGTCCCCGAAGCAGCCATGCCCCGTGAACACCTGCGTCAGACGGAAGGTGAGAGGTTTGCGCTTCCTGCGCATCCAACGCTCAGGACCGGGCGCAGAGCACCCGTTGTACGTAAACCGTACGGGTGATGCGCCAGGTCCGACATGCATGCAATGACCTTGTCTAATAGTCAATAAAGAATATTCATTCATTCATTCATTCATACTACTAGACAATAATAATTAATGCTATACATATATCTAATTTATTTACAATATTCGGTAGCGTAGGTACTTAGTAGCTGCGTTTTAAATTTTAAATCAAACGTTAAACGCGCGGGCTCCCTCCTTATATATCTTTTCTACATCCTTTCCAATAAAATATGAATCATGGAAACCAGTTGGCGTGATATTTAGTTATTTGTCCATTTGTGACGCACCCGATTTTATTCTAACTATGTATCCCATTGTTAGAATAAAATATTCAGCGGGAAGCACCACCTTTCAAATAAAAAAACAATCACCAAAATCGGTTCACCCAGTAGAAAGTTATGCGGTGACAAACATAACACAACTCTTTTTAAAGTCGTTTGAAAAACCGATAGAATGCTTTAATTTGTGTCCGTGTTGTACACAAATGTAATAGAGGGTGACAAAAAACAATGTTTAATATTGAAATAATCATATCTTTGGTACTATTTTTTTTATAAATGGCCATTACTTTTACCATGACCCATTTTAAGGTTAAATCTGTTACTTTCAGTGTTTCTGTAAGATTCAGAAGCTATAATATATTTACTTGTAAGCCTGCTTGTCAAAGAAGTCATCAAATGATCTCAACGCTTGAGCTTTGAAGCAATCAGCTAGATCTCCGTTGATACATTGCTGTGTCGCTTGCTGGATGTAAGGGTCTTGGTCTTCGCCAAGACCGATCCAGTCTAGTAGTCCTCGACCGGAGGCTTGAGGCTGGAAGATTAAAAAATATGTATTTTTAATACAGGAAAATTTACAGCTAATACTATTATATAATTTACTGACATATAACTTTTTTTTTTTTATAATTTCTTAGCAAGTGCTTGACTACGATCCCACTTGATGTTAAGTGGAAATGCAGTCCTGGATGGTAAGGCGCACTAGCTTAGTAAATGCCTATTTACTCTACTCTTGAAAATACCCACATTGTAATCGGAAGGAAAGACAGACGCGGGCAAACTATTCCAGACTAGTCCTTTGCTGTACGAAGAATGAAAGACGAAGCAAATCGCTTCGTTCGGGTTTGAGGGATGCTCACAACAAAAGGATGAAATCCCGCAGTGCGTCTAGAAGTCCGATGGTGGAAAGGGGATGGGGGAGCTATCTTAGCCTTAGACTCGATGAATCGTCCATAGTTTAGGGTCGATGAGATTTCAATACCCAATAATTGAAGACGATCAGTGAATTCCACAGATAGATCCTGGAAAGTAGGAGCCAAGGTGTACTGGCTCCTTTTAGCGGAAAAGAAACACGCCTGTGTTTTGGCGGCGTTGAATCTCACAACTAGTTTAGCAGATAATATGTAAAAATATATACAACATTTAGGTACCCTCCTGCCGTACTGCGAAGATCGTCATTCCACCTAGTCTTAGGTCATTAATCTTCGCGGTTTCCACTCAATTATGTAGCGCCAAACATGATTACTTTATACATTTTAGTATTTATTTCAATTGAATTGGACTAAGTACATAGAGCCGTGATAGCTCAGTGTCCGGGCGGTTGGCTCAAGTTGCGTAGTACGCTAGCAACCCGAGTTCGATCCCCGGTGCCGGCACCAATAAATTTGTTGTTGCAATTTTATGTGCTGATTAACCACGCGCTCGGCGGTGAAGGAAAACATCGTGAGGAAATCTACATGTCTTAGAAAATTTTTCTACGACATGTGAAGTCTGCCAATCTGCATTAGGGCCGCGTGGCGGACTGTGCCCTTATACTCTCTTTACAGAGAAGGCCTCTGCCCAGCAGTGGGACATATAAAGGCTGTAACTTTAACTTTAAGTACATAGATGATTTTATTGTTAAAGTTACTTTTGATAGATGACAAATTAAAAATATCTACATCACGCAATTTTTAAATTGTAGCATAGCTCATACTTGTTAATCATTGTACAAACTTTTGACCCAATGGATCCAGTTGTATAAAAACAGATCTACTATAAATAACCTATATTCGTGTTTTAAATTCACAGAAGCGGTTGTATTACAGTTTTCTTTTTTTTTCCGGTACATTGCCAGTAGCAAAAAATAATGGTCTATAGCGTTCAACGAGTGTGTTCGTTTTTATTCCTCTTTTGTGATCGCGCCACGGAATTACTTTGTAACACTGTTATGGAGTGCTTTATTGGATGTTTGAAGAATACCTGGTTACTATACCACGTGTTAAATAAAAAATATATTTATACCAATACGACCGCATGGTATGTCGATTAAAATCGTCAATAGCCTAGGTTTAGGGTTCGGGCTGCGAATCGTAAGGCAGTGGGTTTAATTCCACCATTAGACTATCGACGTGAACCATTATAATTCTTTTTTTTTTTTGTTAACGGTGAAATCTTCAAAAGATACCCCGCCTTCTGGGGAAGGCGGCGGTTATGTGGGTTTTACCCACTAAAACCTCCCAGTGGCCCTTTCCTCGGTGCATGACGAGGGGCTCCGGGATCTCCAGTGGAACGCACCGGAGTCCCTCTGCACTGTGCTCAAGGAGGCACGTCGGGGGGAGGTTACTCCCTCCCCTGTGCCCTCGCAGCGCAAGGCGACACGGGCCAGCCGATGTCGCCTTCTTCCCGGGTCCACTTTGGTGGACGACTCAGGCCCCACCCTTGTCGCCCAGTGAACCCGAGGCCCCTTTAGTCGCCTTCTACGACAGGCAGGGGATACCGCAGTCTTATTCTTGAGAGCCCAAAACTACAGGGCTGAACCATTATAATCCTAACATAAGCCTAAACTTATTTGAAATGGTTAACATGAATCTTTAGAACATTTGTGAAAAAAAAAATATTGTAAGCATACTTTTATAAAATGTTTGCTATAGGAGAAGGATTAGGATAGAGAAAGATAGACCTTACGGCTAACCTGATTAAGTGATCACCGTCGCCAATGAACATCCACACGGTACATAAGTGATCTACTATGTTCAATGAACCTTGCAAGTACGGCAGGGTATTAACCGGCCGGTTATTAAAGCAGGGGGTAACTGCTCCCCTGGTCTTGGGTACCGTTTAAGACGGATTGTTAAAGATAACTAATTTAACGTCGAGGCTAATCCGTCAAGCCGAAAATTCCTTTTCCCCTTCCGGAGTAGACTTGCGCCTTAAAGGGAATTAATGTGAAACCTAATTGTAATGACGGCAAATGAATCGAGAGCCTCTTCTTTTTGAAATCGGTTAAAATAACATAAGTGATTTTTTCTTCTAAGTGAGATTTATTCTGCCATGGGTTTACACGATGAATTGTTTTTAAATAAATAATATATATTATTAAAAAAGAATTTGTCATTTACCGATCGTCCATTGTCTCCGGCAAAATTCAAAGACCTGCCTTCGGTTTCTTCTTTAGGAGGCTGGTCTGGCAGTCTTATGCCCCCTTCCCCACGCGACTGCAGCGCCAGGGCTGCAGCTATAACCAGCATGAGCCAACGAGCTTGATGTAGCATTGCAATGTTTAATCAACCCTGGAACAAAGAAACTTTTATGTAAATATATACTGCGGAATCAGTTATTACTAGCGGTAATACGAACCCATATACTTGGGGATATTTAGAAATGAGCCTTGTACTTCCTCAGAGGCCAGTAAACGCATCTCCCAAAGTACTATATAATGTGCTCTCTTTTTTAAAAAAATAGAATGCTAAACAATTTCTGTTTTGTAACTAACACAAATATTCTTGACAATTCCAACTATGCTTAATTAGGTAAAATTGTTACACTTCCAGCCTTATCCTCATTTCAATCCAATATTTTATTATTGAGTCAAAATTCATTTTCACATTTTATTGCTGCCATTATGTTACACTCTCCCGCTTAATTCAAATAGTTGGGAACATTTGCATTACATTAGTTTTTATTACAACAGAACAAGGTTTGCAATCGTTTGGTTCCTTTTATAAATATTTCCATTCATAACTGTCAAACATAGAAAGTGCATTACGCGTTTGAAATCACGAAAATATTTTCTCAATAGGCAAGACTCTCTCAGAATTTGTTTAAACACATTCCGTATTAAACATTAAAAAAAATTGTAATTTACATTTCATAATGTAATAATTGTAGTTTGAGTTAAAACTGAAAACTTTTTTCAAACTGTTAAAAGCAAAAAATTTGAATAATATCTGTATCAAAATTTATTACAACAATAGAACGGTTAGGCACGTCATGCGTGCGAGCGAGACGCACGAATCGCGGTCGGATACTGGTGTGTAGGTGTACTGTGCACGCGCCTGCCCTAACGGTCAACGACAGTTTTGGCGCGCTTTCGTAATGAAAGAAATGTCATCTTGAATACTAAAAATGTTAGCCCATAAAGATACATATAATTTCCCGATGATTTGAATTAAAATTTTTGCCAACCTAACCTATAATTTTTATGAAATTTTATATTAAGAGTTTTAATTATGTTTGACAGATAAATTAAATATTCACAATGAAAAAGTATGTTACGAAGAGTTTTTTTTTCAATAAAATTAATTAAAATTATAATAAGCTAAATAATTATCGTCCATTAATGCAATAGTGCTAATTCAACGAATTTTTTTACTGATTCTATAACATATAGATTTTTTTTTTGGACGAACTAAGATGGCACAGAGAAGCTGGCCTTTATTGCTTCACCGGATTGAGAGGTGGCATAGCTCTTAGGTCGCTTAGCCTGAACCTCTATTAGGTGGTAATTCAACACAAGGGTCCCCAAAACCTATAGATTATATCTAATTATTATAAGAATACAGAAAAAAAAGTGGCGCGGGGAGTCATAGGGGGATCATCTAACTTACATTTTACCATTTTCATCTTAGACGTAAGAAATGTGTTTGTGTTTTAAAAAAGACTTGGCTTAAAAGTCTTGTTCCCAAGCCATAAAAATATTCATCTAATTATTATTTTTAATTCATGACGAATCGAGTAGTTTACGTTCATAAGTTAGATGTCTTTGCTTTTTCTTTTTTTATGATAGTTGTTCGCTGTCAATGTTTTTGTAGGTTATTGTGTAATATAAATATTTATACATCTATATAAATAAAATTGTAGTGTCTGTTTTTAATATTAAAATAACCAGTTATTACTAGATGCATATTGAATGTTTATACGGTACATATACACAAAATAACATTTTTTACAATTATTATTCCGAAATACGACGAATGAACTTATTGTGACTTAGTGAAAAGTGTAATTTCGAAATCTTAACAGCCCACTTATCGGTGTTTGGATTCCGTTTAAAACAATAAACAAGTGGCAAACCATAACCAGGAAGATAACATCTTCCTGGTTATGGTTTAAGAAAGAGCAAACGTGTCGTGAAATGTGAAATTTGCATTTGAAGTAAAACCTTTGTCGTGTTACTCGAATGACCAGCTTCAGTGAAAGCGTTTCCGCGGCCTGACTGTAATCAAACTAGTTCTATTACGTTAATTATTTGCTAAAGGTGTGATATGAACCGCTAGCTTGCGATAATAGACTTTTAAATCTATTAGAAATACGTTGATCACTTTTCGTATTGGGTGAACCTATTTCGATGATTTATTTTTTATTGTAACTGTACTTTAAGGGTGGTTTAATGAGAGTTTGGTTTGGCAACCTAAGTTCTGATTAATTCTATTTCCTACGATAAGCACTAATTCAAAGATGGCGTCCGCGTGTAATAATAGTGTTTATCGTTTGATTCGATTTGAAGTCGGTTTTTGTTTTTACTCGTAAATATACTTGTTGTAGCCTTATTTATATCAGTTTTAAAAAAAATCACAAATCAAAACGAAAGGAAATGTTACGAAAGATGATTATTTCTTAAGCATTAAAATTTGTTTATCGTTTTCACCAGATTTACGTAGTTGGAAAGTAACGACTTTGTTTTCTTTCATCTCATATTTTGCTGCAGTTCGTGTAAATATTATTCACGAAATTTCTTACGTAAGACATAACCTTATGTAGCAATCAATGAATACAAGTCAATGAAAAACAGTTTTAATTGGTCTATTTATATTTTTGAAGCATCAATAGCGAACGGTTTAGATTACGGTTTGTAAATCGTTTGGTCGTAGCTTCGAATCCACCGTTAGACTATTGATGTGAACCATATTACAGGAGTATAAGCTTAGTTGGAATAGTTAACCTTTAGCCCTGTAGTTCTGGGCTCTTAAGAATACGGATCCTTGAGCACGATGCGCAGGGGCTCCGGAGCCCGGGATCCCGGCCCCATGCACCGGGAAAGGGCCACCGGGGAGATTTTAGTGGGTCAAACCCCACATAATCGCTTCTCCCCAGAAAGTGGGGTATCTTTTTGAAGATTTCCTCCCCGTAAACAAAAAAAAGTTACCATACCCATTAGGCTATTGACGCTACAAATATATTATTGTCAAAAAAATTCTGTCTGTTCAAATAAATAAATTGTTCTTATAACTGTTAATGTAGATAAATGACACGAAATCATACCTTTATTTAAGCTTATTTAGGTGAACAGAGATGGCAATAATTACTTTCCACCAATTACATTTATTTTGACGAACTACGCAGATTGGCCAGAGAAGCTGGCCTCGACTGCTTCACCGGATTGAGAGGTGGCATAGCTCTTAAGTCGCTTAGCCTGAACCTCTATCGCTAGTAACTCGACACAAAGGTCCGGTGAGGAGTAACGTCGTCTTGGACGGTTACTATGTTACGCGTAAGTGTTACGATCAGAGCGAGATGGCCGAACCACGACTCGATCGGTTGCTATTTCTTACTTAGACTTAGAGTGTAACTAAGAAGTGGCCGAAGAAACTCCAGCTACGCTCCTAACATCTAAGGGGTGGGCCTGTCCATAAAATAGTGGTAACGCGCGAGGATTATTCGCAACCTCCGACGGTCGCGAATGGACGCTTTGTGACACATTTATCTAAACTAGTAAAATACAAGTGGCTTTTGTCTTTGACAAAGAAAGAAAGATCATTTATTTTCTTTGCTTTAGAACAACAATTTTGACAAGACAATATATTACATTAAAATAACTAAATTAAAATTTGACAATACAACGAACAACAATCACGCAGTCGGTGCCTGTGGTTAATTTGGACTCGAACCTTCAATCGACGGATCGTAAGACGTGAGATGGTAAGACCAACGTGGCTGTCACTGTCGTAAGAGAACAGTTTTTAATTTCGCTGTAGGAAAGTTTAACATTGTCATTCCGGTCGGCTCAGCTCTTCACGTGATTAGAATGAACAATGTCTGTACTTGAAACATTAACGGCCTATCGGTTAATGCGGTATTTGGAATATCCTTTTACAATAGCGTGTCATGGCGACCTGATTAAGATACAAGGGCTATAGAATTTAGAAATGTATATTATTACGAGTAAAACAAAAACTGACTTCAAATCAAATCAAACGTAATAGATTGAACATTTATCGTTACTGCGCGTGTAGGCTTTTAACCGACTTCAAAAAAGGAGGGGAATTCAAAGATTTGAAAATGATTTTTTTTGACGAACTACACAGATTGGCCAGAGAAGCTGGCCTTGACTGCTTCACCGGATTGAGAGGTGGCATAGCTCTTAGGTCGCTTAGCCTGAACATCTATCGCTAGTAACTCGACACAAGGGTCCCCCCCGGTGGGGGGTAACCTCGGCTTGGACGGTTACTATGTTATATGCTCCGGTGCGTTCCACTGGAGATCCCGGAGCCCCTCGTCATGCACCGAGGAAAGGGCCACCGGGGAGGTTTTAGTGGGTAAAAACCCCACATAACCGCCGCCTTCCCCCCAGAAGGCGGGGTATCTTTTGAAGATTTCCTCCCCGTTAAAAAAAAAAAAGGACGGTTACTATGTTACGCGTAAGCATTCCGATCCGAGGGCCCCCGAGAGGGCCGAACCATTCGAAAATGAATCAATATTGGAATGTATAGTAAAGAGTAGTTTGATGAGAATTTAGTTAGGTTTTACAATAATTCGAAAATACAAAGAGGGCGTCCGCGCGTAAAACATGTTTAACGTTTGATTCGATTTGATGTCGGCTTTTGTTTTTATTCGTGTTACTTGTTCATTCTCGAATTATCACAGTTATATTACGAAGTTCGGTCTCCCATTTTCTCTATCTCCTTCGACAGTTGTCGTTAGAGACCAAATTAGACCGGTGAAATACACTTAGATTGATAGATGTAGTCTACAATTGTAATAAAGCTACCAAGTATCAAACGACAAGCATTGTTTGAATAATTTAAACCTTGGGTTCCGTACATATCAACTTGGAATCATTTATATCTACGGAACCCAAGGACCTATGTTATAATATGTATATTAATTAGTCTTATGCCGTATGTCCTCCGTAAGTCCACATATATTACAAAACAAAGACAGAATTGAGGACTGGTCCTAAATTCTAAAAAAAATTACCCAAAAAACATCCTTTTCAAGCGTCATTAGCCTAATGGTTCAGGGTACGGTCTGCGAATCGTAATGTCGTGGGTTCGAATCCACCATTTGACTATTGACGTGAACCATCTCCTAGCACTTAAGCTAAGTTGGAATGGTTAACAAGAATGTTAGTAATATTTATGAAAAAGAAGAAATATTGTTAGCTTTCTGTAAAAAAAAAATTAAAAAAAAAATACTCGCGTCAGTGACTAACGTTTTAACGTTATAGCATGTAAGAGAAAAAGTAATGCATTATGTGTTACTATAATGGCGGTATCTAATCACATTGTCATTTGATAGTTACGTATTACTACTATAGAAAAAGTTACATAGCCGTGCGAGACTTCGCCACAATATACAAAAAATACACTGTGCTTTGAATTAGAACGGTAAATGCGTCAAGCGTCAATAGCCTAACGGTTTAGGGTTAATAAGTGAAAGTAGAAATAAGCTGCATAAAAGATGAATGTAAGATTGCAAAATATATAAGGGATGAGAGGAAAGGCATGGGAGAAAAACTGCCCTAACCTATCCACGTTAGGGGAACTAGAAATAGCATAGGCATACTACGTTCTATACTTAGATTAAAAAGGACAAGGGGCAATAAAACTCTGAATTTAGATATAAGTCACAAAAAAATTCATAAACAAAAAAAAAAAAACGGTTTAGGGTATAGCTTGCGAATCGTAAGGTCGTGGGATCGAATCCACCATTCGACTATTGCCGTGAACCATGTCCTTTTTTTGTTGACGTGGAGGAAATCTTCACAAAGATACCCCGCCTTCTGGGGAAGGCGGCGGTTATGTGGGGATCTTACCCACTAAAACAGAGCACGTCCCGGGGAGGTTACTCCCTCCCCCCCTGCGCCCTCGCAGCGCAAGGCGACACGGGCCAGCCGATGTCGTCTTCTTCCCGGGTCCACTTTGGTGGACGACGCAGGCCCCCACCCTTGTCGCCCAGTGAACCCGAGGCCCCTTTTAGTCGCCTTGTACGACAGGCAGGGGATACCGTAGTCTTCTTCTTGAGAGCCCAGAACTACAGGGCTGCGGGGCGGTCTGCCACCGGCCCGCCTGCGCCATCTCCGAACGGGATCGGCCCTCTCCCGATCCCGCTCTGCGGTCTCCTTCTGGGCCATTACTGACTCGCAGAAGGAGACCAGCGCCTTCCATGTGAACCATGTCCTAGCTTAAGCTTAGTTGGAATGGTTAACAAGATTGTTGCTAGCTTTCTTTAAAAAACAATAAAATATAATTTTCATTACATTACTCAATGTGAAGGTACCTTAATAAATATATTATATTATAAGCTCGCCCTTTTAACCTTAGCGAGAAACACAAAGACGGCTGTCGCTTGTTGTATAGGTTTAGTGGAAAATTATTTTCTTTCAGGGAAACTCGAATCTTTATTTGAATATGATGACACCCCAACTGTTAATCGTCGTTTAAATGAGAGACATTTTCATATACATTAATATGGAGCTGCTTGAGAGAGCACAATCTGAACAAACAGAGAGAAAAATCTTTTACTATATCTATACTTAAAAAACGGCAATTCTATTTTACAAGCCGACTGAAATTTCTAACCTGCGACTATCAGATTGTAAGTCGACCACTAAGCCACTATCACTGCTAATTTTAAAAAAGTAAAAAAAAAATTCTAGTAATATTATCCCCAACAAGAAACGTAACAGTAACGAACAAAGTTGAAACCATTCGGTCAAAGGATTGCGAAGTGTGTTACATAATGCCGTGAATGCCTCATCCATTCATTACGCGTTTGTGATTCATAGCTCCGTGTGTTAACCCAGAAACAAAGTGCCGTCCTCTGTTTAGTATTGTAACTTTCTCTCGAAGTCCATAAACATTTTTTAAGTAAATACCTTATGTACTTTAAGCTATTAAATATTTTGTACTTAATAGCCTAAAGCTTATTTTTTGGGAATAAATATATCTCTCATAGACTATGCAATATACGAGTACAACAAATAAATAAAATTGGAGTGTCCGTTTGTAATATTAAAATAACCGCTTTTACTACATGCATATGAATGTATGTACGGTACATATATCAAAATTCTTTTTACAATTTGTGTCTGTCTATCTGTTTGTTCCTGCTAACCGATTTTGATGATTCCCAATATCTTTTGCAAAACACAAACTTCAAGATTACCTACAAAATGAAACCAAAACCTTAAGATTACCTACAAAAGAATCCACAATCGGCACATTTACAACACATATAATAGAAATTTTCAGAAATCTTAAAAATTCAACAACACATAAACACTCCAATCTTAGCCCAAAAACAACAAATAAATAACTACCAAATACCTTAAACTCAAAACACTTGCTCTTATATTTGATCACTGTATCCCGATAGGAAGGATCAATATAAAATGGCATATACAAACCACTTCGCCTTAAAAAAAAAAACAGATTTTGATGGGACTTTCACTGGCAGATAGTTGATGTTATAGGGAGTAACTTATCCTATTTTTATTTTAGAAAAATTAAAGTATAAATCTATATATGAATCGTCAATAGCCTAATGATCCACCATTCGATTTGACTTCTACTATCTCCTAGCAAAAGCTTAGTTGGAATGGTTAACAAGAAGCAATGTTAGCAATATTTTCTGAAAAAAATTTGCTAGCTTTCTTTTAAAGAGAGAAAAAATATATGTAAAAATATATATTTGTTGGACATAGACCCAGTCGGTAAAAGGAGTATTACGGAAATCCTAGTACATATTGACACTTTTCACATGTCTTAGAATTTTTTCTAATACCCACAGCTTTCCTCGCATTGTTTTCCTTTACCGCGCCTGGTTAATCACCATTTAAAATTGCAACAATAAAATTCCTTGGTGCCGGCACCGGAATCGAACTTGGTTTGCTAGCTACGCAAGTTGAGGCGTCAATCTTTACAACTCTACTAAGGCTCTATATACATCTCTTTAGTGGCACAAAATGCCATTGGGATCACCATTGATCATCAAATTAATCAAGCTTATAAGGTTTCAATTGATCTCGCAAAGAACCGGGAATATTTTTTAGCAAGTGTTTTTTTTGTACTTGAAAAACCGAAAAAATTACAATTCATTGGCTGGAATACGGCTTTCGTGTAAAGCAGGCGATAATAACGGTCTCTGTCTACACCGCTAGAATAAGGATTATTTATAAAAAAATGTTTTATATGTCCTAAGATAGTATTAGATAGAGACAGATATATATAAAAGCTACTTAAAGCCAAAATAATTTGTCTAACGACATTTTTAATCTTAGATTCCTTTTTTGGTCGACAACTATTTTGTCGAAAGACAAACTAGCCATATATTTAATAGACATTTTAAGAATTATCTATTATTCGTTCACGAATCGTGTTGTAATTTTAATATCAAAATAGCGAAGCCTTATACGTTGTATAACGTTTTAATTTATAGATTTTAAAATTGATAATAAATAAAAACTTACCACTTGTGATTAATTAAAAACTATTTCGGTCAAATCTAGTTCACGTTCAATGCACTGAACGTTACAAGTAAGAATGACCTGAGTCTCTACTAGCCTTATATAATAACAACATAAGAATTGCATAAACTTCTTGGATCCGTATTGAATCCATTCAACCCTCCCATTTTACAGCGAAGCAAATTATATTCTTTGACCTATGAGATAAAGTCCATTTTTAAATATAACGATATGACTGTATACTGTAACGCTTAAGACTATCTCGTCAAATCCATTCCAATTTATGCCCTCTGCTACTTGGCTTTATAATACAATTTCACAAATCAATGTTAGTTTTCAAGCCGTCGTCAAAACTTTAAAAAAAACTGCTGCACTAAAATGACACATAATGTCATTGATGATCATGTGATTTACGATGAATTTCGCGTAAAAGGACTTTGTTCCGCAAAACGATCGCGTTCGAAGCTAGCGTAACTTCGGGATATCCCAGTGATTATTTCAGGTAAATAAGTGTGGAGTGTGATTCGTGAAAAAATATTTAATACTGCATTTCAATGTCCGACTTTAAAGTAATTTTCTACATTAGCTTAAGTAGCTTTTTTTTATGACGAACTACACAGATTGGCCTGAGAAGCTGGCCTTGACTGCTTCACCGGATTGAGAGGTGGCATAGCCCTTAGGTCGCTTAGCCTGAACCTCTATTGCTAGTAACTCAAAACAAGGGTCCCCCGGTGTTACGCGTAAGCATGCCGATCCGAGGGCACCCGAGAGGGCCGAACTACAACTCGGTCGGTTGCTATTTCACGGATAATCTAAGAGACATTCAAAAGCTAAACTTACTTTGAGTGCCACTTCGGGAAGCGTTGGCGCTGTGAGAAGAAGTGGCCGAAGAAACTCCAGCAACGCTCCTAACATCTAAGGGGGCTTAAGTAGTAGTACTTTCATTTATTACTACCCAATTTACTTTACCCAATCGCTATTAAGGGTAGGCCCCGCACCTTAGGTATTGGAGCGTTGCGGTGATTTCTTCAGCCACTTCTTCTCTCAGCGCCAATGCTTCCCGAAGTGGCACTCAAAGTTAGTTTAGTTTTTTAATGTCCCTTATCCGTGAAATAGCAACCGACTAAGTCGTGGTTCGGCCCTCTCGGGCGCCCTCGGATCGGAATGCTTACCCGTTACATAGTAACTTTCTAAGCTGAGGGGTAACCTTACCGGGGGGACTTTTTCTATCACTGCAGACCAGTAGTCAAACAGGATTACAATAACAACCTTGTCTTAAATCAAAATGACTTGAATTTTTCGCTTTCTTAACCAAAAAAATATTTAAAAAATTACACTTTTTTACCAATTTGTTTTTCTTTAGAATTAAAAAAAGATACCAGACCTTAACGTTATCAATTTCTTAGGGATAATTGTTTCACGATTTCTACATTTAAGTCAAATGTTTTTGTATAATTTAAAAAAAAATTGACATGTGACTAAATTATAGTTTTAATTTTTGGAATAAAGTAATATTTAATGCAAGTATAGTTAAGAGATATTTCTAACCTACGTTTTCTTAGCGAAAGCCGTTTCCTTGCTTGCCGAGCCCGTAGCATTGCCCGTCGAATCCTGGTACGCGTTTCATCATTTAGTTCATGGAGATGGCGTATTCCCTACGCTCGGCCTCGCTTAAAAACGTTTCAAAATAAGGCAGATGAGCATTGGGAAAAATGAGTGTTCACGTATTGATAGCAATAGCGAAAGAATTTATTTCTGTCAGAATAATAAGAAATAAGCTTCTACATCTTTGTAACCCTAGTGGGATAAACAGAATCAACAATCGAGCTGCTTCTATTAAGTTTGGGCACACGAGATCTGGTGATCACAAGAAATTGTTCAGTGACATCGTTGTCCATTTTTCCCAGTTTTGGTAATCTGATAGTTTAGTAGTGCATCTATGGTTATGGCCGTCCGCTACAGTGGAGTGGACCCGGGAAGAAAGTGACACTGGTGGTCCCGTGTCACCTTATTGCGAGGCACCGCGCTGCAAGGGTGCTTTAGAGCCCCGGGGAGCAGAGGGGCTCCGGTGCCTTCCACTATAAATCTCGGAGTCCCTCGCCATGCCCCAAGAGGGCCATTCAGGGTTTGTATCAGATCTTACATATCCCCGCCAAAAAAAGTTATATTCGCTATATTTAAGACAGCAGTCACAGCACACAATATTTTTTGTTTTGTCGTTGATTCATATGTACGTGGAAAATTTTCGGACATCTGGGTTAAGTTTGTTTTGACTCAATAATTATGTTTTTGTAAAAAAATAATACCAGTTATTTAAATAACCAGATACGGTCAGAAAATACGATACCTGCTTATGTTAATTTTTATTACCTGTTTTAAATAGAACTGTAGTTAAAACAATTTTAAAAGAAAGGTAATATTTTTAGGAATATTACTAAAGTTAAAGTTACAGCCTTTATATATGTCCCACTGTTGAGCGCAGGCCTTCTCTGTAAAGAGAGTATAAGGGCATAGTCCGCCACGCGGCCCTAATGCGGATTGGCAGACTTCACATGCCGTAGAAAAATTTTCTAAAACATGTAGGTTTCCTCACGATGTTTTCCTTCACCGCCGAGCGCGTGGTAAATCAGCACATAAAATTGAAACAACAAATTTATTGGTACCGGCACCGGGGATCGAACTCGGGTTGCTAGCGTACTACGCAACTTGAGCCAACCGCATTGTAAACCATTCCAACTAAGCTTAAGCTTGTGTAAGAGGTTGGTTCACGTCAATAGTCGAATGGTGGATTCGAACCTACGATACCTACGCTAAACCATTCGGCTATTGACGCTACGTATTTGTTTATGTTCTACCCTCTATTGAGTACAAGTAAATTACTTTATGGTTATTACAATAATGTAGTTGTTTAGTGAAAAAGGTTTTTAGGAAAAATTAAAAGCTTCCGAAATCAAATGAAATCAAATTAAAATGACGGATTTAAACATTATCAGACTTTTGGAGTTTGGTGGTTTTTTTCCAAAAAAAAAAAACACTTCAAGCCGATAAGTCGAATAACTCTTTCGACCAACATTAAAAAAGGGGGTGATTCTCTATTCACCCGTCAATCGTTAAGCATAATCTGCTTCACATGTTTTAGAACTTTCTAAGACATGAAGTGTTTCCTCACGATGTTTTCCTTTACCGCCGAGCCCGTGGCTAACCACGGACTAATCAGCACTTATTGCAACAAACAAATACGTTGGTGCCGACAATGGGGACCGTATTTGTGAATCGCAGAGTACTTAAAAATGTTATCTGAATGACCTTAATTGACACACACAATAAAAACAATGACCGAATAACACACTAAAAGTTACCTAATATTATGAGCTGTCGGTTAATAAGTATAACATAAATCATGCTATATCAATTTCAATTTTAAAACCTTATAGACAAGGTTGGGATTCGTTTGGCAGAATAAGGTATAAGTAAGGTCAACTTTCTACTGAAGCAGTAGTGGGATAAACAACCGGATCTTTGTATACATTCACTATACTCTGACTAGTGATACTTGGTACTTGTTTTGATTATATTATTTATTATTTTCGACCGATCTTTATTACGCGTTATTTCAATATCTTGATCGTGTTTTGTGTCTTCTGATAGATAGATAAAACGTTTATTGCCGTTTATGCCACCATACTATGTGTATTAATATATTGTTAGGTGGCAACACATGACACCCAGCGATTGTTATGCATAATAACTACTTCCAATGATATCTTAGTGATTTACCTGAACCTTATTGTATCTTTAATTCATAATTAATAATTTAGTTGATCGTCATATTAACTTGGCGTTACGAACAATGATTTAACTTTATTAGTTCCTGATCTGACTTCAAATTAATTTTGTATAAAGATTGTGAGGTCGGGCAGTTGTGACGGTCTTCGTTATAAATAATTATTTGTACAACGTTACGCTGTCTCAATAAAGCGAATGTATTAGTTGTTGCACTATTTTATTCCACGAAACCTACAAATTATAACAATATATATGGAGCCGTCGGTAGCTCCAAGTTGCATAGTAACCTAGCAACCAGAGTTCGATCCCCGGTGCCGGCACCAATAAATTTGCTGTTGCAATTTTATGTGGTGATTCACCATGCGCTCCGCGATGAAGGAAGACATCGTGAGGAAACCTAAATTTTTTCTAAGGCATGTAAAGTCTGTACATCCGCACTAGGGCCGCGTGGCGGACTATGCCCTTATACTCTCTTTACAGAGAAGGCCTGTGCCCAGCAGTGGGACATATATATTATATATATAAAGGCTGTAACTTTAACTTTATGTGTACATAGGTGCATTTATTGATATTTACCGTTTTCTTCCTGCTTACTTTTGGTGATGACGCGCTAAGGGTATTGTCATTAAAAATACTGTTTAAAGAGCCCGATATTGTACATTTAAATATATATATATATATATATATATATACATAATATCCGTATAAATATAATTATATACATAGTATAAATAGAATTGTCACATTTCGGACACACAATGCGCAGAGGCGACGAAAGTCTGGAAAAAACTGATCGTAGTTGGTAACACCCCAGGTAAAAGATCTCACGGCTGTCCACCAACAAGGTGTTCCGATCAGATAAAAGACTCGTTGTCCTCCAAATTTTACTCTGTCGTAAGAGACGCGTTGGACAGATTTTGGAGGCAGATCATCAGCTCCAGATGCAACCCTGATGGTGACCACGATCCTCAAACACGAGCGACCGATACTAGAAAGACAGAGATAAATAAATTATAACATATACACCAGTTTGTCACGTTTATTGTTTGAGTAGAAAGTTTTCTGATACACGCCATTAGAAGGTATTAGATGAAAATTTCGATTTTCTATTTCTACCTTATTTTATGTCCGGACAATGGGGAGGTTTTAGTTGGTAAAATCCCCACATAACCTTCTGGGGGGAAGGCGGGGTAACTTTTTGAAGATTTCCTCCTCGTTAACAAAAAAAAGGTTTAAGAAATGAAGTATCAAGAGCATTAAATCCTTAGTCGACGTAACGAGTGTTCGCGGGAATCGTGACCGCAGTGTATCTGTTGGTACTTTCCTTCCTTTACAATTTCAAACATTGTAAAGCCTTTTCAAACCCTTTGAAAAGATTTTACCGTTAGTATACCGTACCAAATAATATGTATGTTGTTACAAACATATAAAAAATATTATGGTTGTTAAATGCATTTTGATTAAAAAATACTTTAATAAAATGGTCCAACCATTGTGTACATACATAATTTAACGTTTATATTAACTACAATTCTTAAATGAAAAACATACATTTTTTTTACTTTTTTTTTGTTTAATATTTTATGGCTTGGCAACAAGACCTTTAAGCCAAGTCATTTTTAAAACACATACATTTATTTCTTACGTCTAAGATGAAAATGAAAATGTAAGATGATCCCCCTATGAGTCCGCACGAACCATACAAACATACTAATTATTAAATGCCCACACACGTAAACAAAAATAGAAACGCCATTCTGTATTTATCTATCTTCAAGTTATTAATTTTATTTATTTAATAACAATAATTAGACATATGTAATACTCGCGGCAGAGGGCCTGGTAATCTGTCTGACAGTGCAACCTAGTGTAGATACCAGTCTCTCCAGCCCAGTAGTTCTGGGCTCTCAAGAATAAGACTACGGTAGCCCCTGCCTGTCGTAGAAGGCGACTAAAAGGTGCCTTGGGTTCACTGGGCGACAACGGTGGGGGCCTTTGTCGTCCGCCAAGGTGGACCCGGGAAGAAGGCGACATCGGCTGGCCCGTGTCGCGAGGAGTAACCTCCTCCCCCCCCCCCCGGGAAGTGCTCTCCCTGAGCACAGTACAGAGGGGCTCCGGTGCGTTCCACTGGAGATCCCGGAGCCCATCACCATGCACCGAGGAAGGGCCACCGGGGAGGTTTTAGTGGGTAAAAACCCCACATAACCGCCGCCTTCCCCCCAGAAGGCGGGGTATCTTTCTGAAGATTTCCTCTTCGTAAACAAAATAAAAAAAACCGTTTATTTTTTTTTTGCAATAATCCATGACTACATGAATAAATTAATTAAAATTAAACAATGAATTCATAATTTCATTAAGTCATCTACATTTAGTTATCTGTAAAATAATTAATTCACAAAATTCCCGCGCAACGTTATTTCGCGTTCTTCGTTTGAAATTGCTCTGTAACAAGTTTCATAAAGACTTCATACGGCACTGGTTATAATTTAATTAAAATATGAAATGAAATAAAACGTTACAGAATTTTCGTACAGAGAGGTATTCATTATAAAAACATTATTATGCCAGGAATGTAGATATAAAAAAGGCATAGACGCGCCAACAGAGTAATCAAAATATGATGATTTTACTAAATACTTTATAATTATTTCTTCTTCATGAACAGCATGGATTTTAAACTGGAAACTGCCACCGAGACAGGTAAAGGTTAGGCTACGGTATCCCTGCCTGTATAGGGCGACTAAAAGGTGCCTCGGGTTCATTGGGCGGCTAGAGTAGGGAACTTTGTCGTCCACTGAAGTGGACCCGGGAAGAAGGCGTGCAAGCCCGTGTCGTCTTGCATTGCGAGGGCAAAGGGAGGGCGGGGTAAAGATTAACCTTCCCCGGGACTTGCTCTCCGAAGAGCACAGTGCAGAGGAGCACCGATACTCCGCCTTCCCTTTAGGCGGGATATCTTGTTGAAGGTTTCCCCCCGTCACAAATAAAGGGGATTTAGTTTATCGACGATAAGGGTTTTTCTGATCGACTTGACTCGACTCGATCCTCTGGGTCTGCGAAGAGAAGTCGGGGCTCTTTACATTCTCTATTGCATTTACTATGGGGAGTGTTCTGAGGAATCGTTCGGAATTATCCATTACCGATTTCCATTACCGCACATCCCGGCAGAATTCCAAACTCGGCCACCATCTTGATGGTAAGCGTTAGCGTTAACGAACCGTAAGCTCGTTTGCCACTTTTCCTATAAAAAAAAGAAGAACTCAATCGGCTCCATTAAACTGACCGAACAAATAAAACATTTGCAAAAACGACGAATAAAAAGGAAGTATTTTAATATAAGAAAATATTATAAGCAAAACAAATAATAAAAAAACAATTGTATTCTAAACCGTATTTCTTGCAATAAACCGGACATATCGATGTTAACCGACAAGCGGCCATGTTTAATTACAACGCTCTAAAACAAGTCTCGTTTCACCCCTCGAAAAAGAGTCGGACAAGTTCTCTAACGTTAAAATGGAGATTCTCCTAATAAAACTGAACATTTTTAACGCTTTAATTTGAATATTTCAGTCTGATAATAAAAGAATTGTAGCAAATACACTTTTTAATAAATTATTTATTACATAATAAGGAAAAAAAACATTTATAATACAATCACACTATAAATACAATTACACAATAAATTACATTCACACATTAAATAAATAATATTAATGTAATAAATATTATAAATAAATTAAATTTAATGTATAAATAAATCCTTTTCCATTTTTAAAGGCTTCATTACAACTAATATTTACATGTTTAAATTATATTAAATTATGTTATACAATTAGCAATTTACTCTTTGAATAAATATCGCAATTTAAATTAACGTACAAAGTAAAATGAAATCAAATTTATCTTCGCTTATTGTTAAGTTAATTAAGACTTTTAATTGAAATATAAATATATGTTTTAATGAAAATAAACGATTAAAACTTGAGACACAAAGGCATACCTCGCTTGTGATTCGTGAAAGACAATTTAAATTTATTAAATGGTGAAATTAAATGCTTTCAAGATTTATAATGTAATTTATCAAATTTTTGATTGAGAATTGTTTGTTTGATATTGTTTTTAAATCAAAAATTAATCTTTTGTATCTTAGCTTCTGAAATTATGTGTTTTCTATTCAGCCTTCCCGCGATTTTGATACGTACTTATGTTTTTTTTTAATTCAATACCAAAACCTCTTTGGTAAAGGTAAACAAGAGGTAAGGAAATTAAAAAAAAAAGTTACATTGTCTTGTCTTCGTGTTTCTTATTTGCATGAATCTATAATTTAAATTTTGTCTAATGAAAATATTTTAAATTACTTGGTATGCCAATGATTTAATAAATTAAAAATGATAATCCGTCATCACATCAAGGTCTTAATAATCTAACGATATATGTCATGATTTATCCGTAGGATATAGGACACGACGCTCGAGATGTTCTCGAAGCTTCGACGTGTAGGAATCTGAAATGGAAATTATATTTTTGAATATTGAAATGGCTATTAATAGGTAGTATTTTTATTAGAATAATTACATCGTGATATCATTTCATAATCACGTAAGGTTTCTTTGAGTTTAAAACTGTGTAATGATAGAAAAAGTACGGCTGGAAAAAGTACGTTTCGACAAAAAATACTTTTTTTTGTCTTAAATAGGATTTGTTGAGGGAAGTGATAGGTATAACATCATGCTATGTGTTCGGTATAGTTGAATACCGACATATTCATATTTCGCTTTTTTTTTTTTGACGAACTAACACAGTTGGCACAGAGAAGCTGGCCTTTACTGCTTCACCGGATTGAGAGGTGGCATAGCTCTTAGATCGCTTAGCCTGAACCTCTAAATATTTCGCGGTAACATAGAGATTTTATTTTTATTTCTCCGCGAACGTGGGTAATTGATAAAGCCTTGCTGTCGGACGCAGCGTAGAGCGTGCGCGGAGAAGCCACTATCTGACCAATCGCCCACCAGTTGTAGACCCGTTTGGTGTAGTTAATTTAGCGTCAGCCCTGTAGTTCTGGGCTCTCAAGAATAAGACTACGGTATCCCCTGCCTGTCGTAGAAGGCGACTAAAAGGGGCCTCGGGTTCACTGGGCGACAAGGGGCCTTTGTCGTCCGTTAAGCTGGACCCGGGAAGAAAGCGACATCGGCTGGCCCGTGTAGTCTTGCACTGCGAGGGCACAGGGGGGACCCCCGGGACGTGCTCTCCTTGAGCACAGCGCAGAGGGGCTCCGGTGCGTTCCACTGGAGATACCGGAGTCCCTCGTCATGCACCGAGGAAAGGGCCACCGGGGAGGTTTTAAAAAAAAAGTTAATTTAGCGTACAGGGACGCAGTTAATTATCAGTTCGCGGCGCATCATTAACAACGTCCTTTCCTCCTTTCGTCCTGTCCTACGGGAGCAGTGCAATACGGTACAGCGCATTGCTCGTGTGTTCAGGCTCGACTTAGACTTAACTAAGTGAACCAGGAGCAGGCAAACGGTGACCAGGTCATCGAAGTGGTAAGTCATGTCTTTTGTTATTGCGACACGCAGTATCAGGGGCTCGTGCCGCGGGATCCCGACCCCGTTTTATATGGCGCACAGTTTCTGATAGCAGAGCGTAGATATAGCTTAACTTTAGCCACGTGCATTATAGTCGGGTGCGTGTCGCGTCGCCGCTTGTTATGTCGTTATCGCGGTAAAGGAACTACGTGAGTTTTTTGCGTTCAGTTTGCTTTTTATTTTAATTGCTTTCTTGCTAGGAGCAATGTGATACAGACAATAAGTCTGTGACTCAGATATAAAAACGTAACTGTGAGAGAAAGAGAGAAAGGGTATGTGTGCTAGCCCCTCTCTCTCTTGCCTTGACTGTAATATACGAAACGTACTCTCTACACTTATGTCTCTCTCGACCTCCGTTCACCTCGCCAATCACACTTTTCGTAACGCATTAACCAGCTTACTCCAAGTCAAGTGTGCGTAGCGAAGTCTTTCTTCAAAATGAATATTTGAAGTTCTATCTGCTTACCCATCATTTCCTAATCTTCCTAGCCGTGACGAGTTTGTTGATGTCATGGTACGCCGCTATCATGGTGTGAGATGGGGTGGCGTTGGACCCGCAGCCGGGGTGTGAGCTGATGCAGTCCGTGCCTTCCTGGCCACGGCGTGCGGCGCGCATGTAGCGGAAGAAGCGCAATATCTCCGGATTGTCGGACACTGGTCTGCGTAGCTCGTTCAATTCCCTGTTGAAGGTGTCACATATTAGTGTCAATAATCTAATGGTTTAGTGTACTGCGGTTTCAATCCACCGCGAACCATCTTAAATGAACAAGAATGTTAATAATATTTGTAAAAAATATATACAAAGTATATACCTAAATGACACATTTGACTATTTTTGTCTATCTGTATGTCCGGAACGGCTGGACCGATTTTGGTGGGACTTTTACTAGCAGATAATGTAATAAGGAGTTACTTTGCCTACTTTCCAATTGCCTATTAGCTTAGGTTCGTCACGGTGGGACTTCGGAGGAAGTAACCCGGGACGTGCTTCAGAGCACGGATGCGTAGCCCCTAGCCACGCATTAGTAAGAACCTCACATAACCCCGCCTTCCCCCAGACGGACATCTCCTCCCGTGCATGAGAGGGTTGTTACTACAGTTACCTGCTCAACTGCGCCGACACGAGGTTGCTGTATGGCGCATACTTCGCAGGGCTGGCGTACATGAGGCAGATGAGCTGCTCGCGACAGGCCTCAAGCTTAACATCGGTCACACTTTGACCCCCCAACTTCGTACCGTCGTCGATCGCGTTCTCGGAAGGCGCTAAACCTGTTGGAAAGTTCGTTAGTTAATTAACCTGAAAGTGCGAAATTTAGTATGCATGTGGTTTCGAAGCGATAAATTAATCTAGATAGATAGATAGATATAACTTTATTGTATACCAAAATCAAACAAAAGGCATTACATAAGTAAGGTACATTTTACAGTTAGTTGTACAAAGGGCGACCTTACCGCTTAGAGCGATCTCTTCCAGGCAACCTGTGTATGGGGACAGGAAACATATGAACATAACAGGACGATGGCGTTCAAATACAGATATGATAACAAATCTACACATATACTTAACAACCTACACTAAATATACCTACATAAATATACTAATACATAAAATATACATATATCATAGTTCCGACGAAATCGATTGATAATGTTGCGCTAGCAAATTTTTAAAACCAGGTAGGGACTTAGCAAGCCGAATGGAATTTGGAAGGGCATTCCACAGTTTCATAGCCCGCAATGTGAATGACTTCCCATAAAAGTTTGAGGAATGAGTAGGGGTTTTAATTGTAAGGGTTTCAGAGGATCGTAAGGATAGAGGATCGGATAGGTGGATTAATTCCAAACGTTCTTTAAGGTAAATTGGAGTAGATAGAATGAAGAGGATGCTATAAAGAAGAGAAAGGTTATGTGCATTTCGACGATAACGGATTGGTAACCACTTTAGCTTATTGCGATATTCAGTAACGTGATCATATTTACGTAACCCAATTATAAGACGGATGGAGAAATTTTGCAGTCGCTCAAGTTTATCAAGCTGCTCTTCCGTCAAGTCAGGATAGCAGGCGTCGGCGTAATCAAGGATAGGAAGCAGCAAGGATCTAGTTAGGATTCATTTTTATAAAATTTCGCGAAAATCAATTGTTATTATATACAGGGTATTAGGAGACCACTTCCGAAAACGGAAAAAAAAGTTATATTAATCAACATAGCCGTGGTGGTGGCCATTAAGAGCCGTGGTAGCTCAGTGTCCGTGCGGTTGGCTCAAGTTGCGTAGTACGCTAGCAACCCGAGTTCGATCCCCGGTGCCGGCACCAATAAATTTGTTGTTGCAATTTTATGTGCTGATTTACCACGCGCTCGGCGGTGAAGGAAAACATCGTGAGGAAACCTACATGTTTTAGAAAATTTTCCTACGGCATGTGAAGTCTGCGAATCCGCATTAGGGCCGCGTGGCGGACTATGCCCTTATACTCTCTTTACAGAGAAGGCCTGCGCTCAACAGTGGGATATATATAAAGGCTGTAACTTTTAACTTTTAATCAACATAGTACGGTTCTTAATTCCTTAATATATTTTAAATGTTTATGCATTAATAGTGATCGACTTCATTTGAAGTCGATTTTTGTTTTACTTGTAAATATAATTGCATGAAGTTTCTTCGCGTTGTCTCATTCAATGGGAATAATAGAAACGTTGATAATACCAGTTCAATCCTCTTAAATCATTTGTTGAACAACAATATTTGTTGAGAATGTTTCTAACTTTGTTACGATATCTTACGTAAACAATTCTAGACTATTGTATCGACAAGATCTAATAGACGTCGACAAGTTGGCCCCTATATCTCAGATATTCTAGACGTATAAAATGATTCAACTTCTCTTCAGGCTCAAGGACATTTCATATATCAAAGCATTTTCTGAAGTTATATTTCATTTGTGGCGTTAAGCTGAGTTACCAAATTGATTCATCACACAATAAAAAATATATTTCTTTGATTAGTTATCTTAAAGTTTTTTATTGTATAGATCAATTGATTTTTAGGAAACAATGTAGCTGTAACAATATATATATGTATATAAAAATGACCCTCTGTATGTCCTTTATGGAATCGTAAACTATGCATTTGATCAAGTCATGATCTTCAGCAAAGTGTTGTGCATGAGTCTACGAAGGTTTCTGAATTGGTACTGATAGATGGCGCCACTATCATTCCAATGAATTTCATATATTGCCATGACAGTTGAATTGAAACGCAAACAGCAAACGAACAGCGAATGTCCCCCAATATTTGTGTAATGTCAGAAGCTGGCCTTTACTGCTTCACCGGATTGAGAGGCATAGCTCTTAGGTCGCTCACCCTGAACCTCTATTGCTAGTAACTAGTAGTACTAAGTAGACACAAGGGTCCCCGGTGAGAGGTAACCTCCGCTTGTTATTAATTTACGCGTAAGCATGCCGATCCGAGGGCGCCTGAGAGGGCCGAACCACGACTCGGTCGGTTGCTATTTCACGGATAATCTAAGAGACATTCAAAAGCTAAACTAACTTTGAGTGCCACTTCGGGAAGCGTTGGCGCTGGGAGAAGAAGTGGCCTAAGAAGCTCCAGCAACGCGTGCAGTCACAGCTAATAATATTTTTTTATGACGAACTACACAGATTTGCCAGAGAAGCTGGCCTTGACTGCTTCACCGGATTGAGAGGTGGCATAGCTCTTAGGTCGCTTAGCCTGAACCTCTATTGCTAGTAACTCGACACAAGGGTCCCCGGTGAGAGGTAACCTCCGCTTGTTATTAATTTACGCGTAAGCATGCCGATCCGAAAGGGCCGGACCACGACTCGGTCGGTTGCTATTTCACGGATAATCTAAGAGACATTCAAAAGCTAAACTAACTTTGAGTGCCACTTCGGGAAGCGTTGGCGCTGGGAGAAGAAGTGGCCTAAGAAGCTCCAGCAACGCGTGCAGTCACAGCTAATAATATTTTTTTATGACGAACTACACAGATTTGCCAGAGAAGCTGGCCTTGACTGCTTCACCGGATTGAGAGGTGGCATAGCTCTTAGGTCGCTTAGCCTGAACCTCTATTAGCCAGTAACTCGACACAACGCTCCCCCCGGTGAGAGGTAACCTCCGCTTGTTACTAATTTACGCGTAAGCATTCCTATCCGAGAGGGCCGAACCACGTCTCTGTCGGTAGCTATTTTATTAATGAAACTAAATGGGACAATCTAAGCTAAAATAACTTTGAGTGGTACTTCGTGAAGTGTTGGCGCTGGGAGAAGAAGTGGCCTAAGAAGCTCCAGCAACGCGTGCAGTCACAGCTAATAATATTTTTTTATGACGAACTACACAGATTTGCCAGAGAAGCTGGCCTTGACTGCTTCACCGGATTGAGAGGTGGCATAGCTCTTAGGTCGCTTAGCCTGAACCTCTATTGCTAGTAACTCGACACAACGCTCCCCGGTGAGAGGTAACCTCCGCTTGTTATTAATTTACGCGTAAGCATTCCTATCCGAAAGGGCCGGACCACGACTCGGTCGGTAGCTATTTTATTAATGAAACTAAATGGGACAATCTAAGCTAAAATAACTTTGAGTGGTACTTCGTGAAGTGTTGGCGCTGGGAGAAGAAGTGGCCTAAGAAGCTCCAGCAACGCGTGCAGTCACAGCTAATAATATTTTTTTTTTTATGACGAACTACACAGATTTGCCAGAGAAGCTGGCCTTGACTGCTTCACCGGATTGAGAGGTGGCATAGCTCTTAGGTCGCTTAGCCTGAACCTCTATTGCTAGTAACTCGACACAACGCTCCCCGGTGAGAGGTAACCTCCGCTTGTTATTAATTTACGCGTAAGCATTCCTATCCGAAAGGGCCGGACCACGACTCGGTCGGTAGCTATTTTATTAATGAAACTAAATGGGACAATCTAAGCTAAAATAACTTTGAGTGGTACTTCGTGAAGTGTTGGCGCTGGGAGAAGAAGTGGCCTAAGAAGCTCCAGCAACGCGTGCAGTCACAGCTAATAATATTTTTTTATGACGAACTACACAGATTTGCCAGAGAAGCTGGCCTTGACTGCTTCACCGGATTGAGAGGTGGCATAGCTCTTAGGTCGCTTAGCCTGAACCTCTATTGCTAGTAACTCGACACAACGCTCCCCGGTGAGAGGTAACCTCCGCTTGTTATTAATTTACGCGTAAGCATTCCTATCCGAAAGGGCCGGACCACGACTCGGTCGGTTGCTATTTCACGGATAATCTAAGAGACATTCAAAAGCTAAACTAACTTTGAGTGCCACTTCGGGAAGCGTTGGCGCTGGGAGAAGAAGTGGCCTAAGAAGCTCCAGCAACGCGTGCAGTCACAGCTAATAATATTTTTTTATGACGAACTACACAGATTTGCCAGAGAAGCTGGCCTTGACTGCTTCACCGGATTGAGAGGTGGCATAGCTCTTAGGTCGCTTAGCCTGAACCTCTATTGCTAGTAACTCGACACAACGCTCCCCGGTGAGAGGTAACCTCCGCTTGTTATTAATTTACGCGTAAGCATTCCTATCCGAAAGGGCCGGACCACGACTCGGTCGGTAGCTATTTTATTAATGAAACTAAATGGGACAATCTAAGCTAAAATAACTTTGAGTGGTACTTCGTGAAGTGTTGGCGCTGGGAGAAGAAGTGGCCTAAGAAGCTCCAGCAACGCGTGCAGTCACAGCTAATAATATTTTTTTATGACGAACTACACAGATTTGCCAGAGAAGCTGGCCTTGACTGCTTCACCGGATTGAGAGGTGGCATAGCTCTTAGGTCGCTTAGCCTGAACCTCTATTGCTAGTAACTCGACACAACGCTCCCCGGTGAGAGGTAACCTCCGCTTGTTATTAATTTACGCGTAAGCATTCCTATCCGAAAGGGCCGGACCACGACTCGGTCGGTTGCTATTTCACGGATAATCTAAGAGACATTCAAAAGCTAAACTAACTTTGAGTGCCACTTCGGGAAGCGTTGGCGCTGGGAGAAGAAGTGGCCTAAGAAGCTCCAGCAACGCGTGCAGTCACAGCTAATAATATTTTTTTATGACGAACTACACAGATTTGCCAGAGAAGCTGGCCTTGACTGCTTCACCGGATTGAGAGGTGGCATAGCTCTTAGGTCGCTTAGCCTGAACCTCTATTGCTACTAGAGGTATCACAACTCTAGTCTCATACATATCTCTCTCATACATAAATATAGTCTTGTACTAGTGTTATATATAATATATATAGCCGTTAGCAAAAATAATCGGTCGGTTAAGAAAGTTTGAATATCTTGGAAGATAAAGACGCTAGCTAACTGAAATAAATTGTGCATAGTGATAGAGTGATAGACAATTAAATATCCTTAATCCTTGAACGAAAAAGGATACCATACTTAAACTTGGATAATACAGTATTTTTCATTCAATTTTATTTTTATTTAAATTTTTATTTAAATTTTGCACTTAGTGTTGCCATGTGGCGTATTGACTGTTTTACATATGCGATTAATATTTGCTGTAAGCTCTGTCTACCACATTAGGGTTAAAATAGAATTGTAAGCTTCCAAAGTGGACCCGGGAAGAAGGCGACATCGGCTGGCCCGTGTCGCCTTCTTCCCCGGATCCCGGAGCCCCTCGTCATGCACCGATGAAAGGGCTACCGGGAGGTTTTAGTGGGTAAGAACCCCACATAACCGCCGCCTTCCCCCCAGAAGGTGGGGTATCTTTCTGAAGATTTCCTCCCCGTAAACAAAAAAAAAATTCTAAGCTTCAACGCTGTAATTCTGGGCTCGTAGTAACGGACTACGGTATCCCTGCCGTCGAAAGCGACTAAAACGGACCTCGGGATCACTGAGCGACAAGGGTAGAAGGCGATTTCGGCTTGCCAGTGTCGCCTTGCGCCGCGAGGGTTTAATCTCCCCCCGGGACGTGCTCTCCGAACAGTGCAGAGGGGTTTCGATGTGTTCTTCTGGAGACCCCGGAGCCCTTCACCATGCAAGGCCCACCGAAGGGGTTTATGTGGGAAAAATTCCACATAACGATTTCCGCCCCGTAAACAATAAAAAGAATTATAAGCTTAAAAATTATTAAGTTTTTAAATAGGAATGCCTTGTTAAAAGGTGAACGTCTTCGTTTCATTATTTCTCACAGGAAACACCTCCACTAGTTACAACGCGATTGTGGTTTAATAGCTCCATGCTTTTAATTTGTAAGATCAAAGTAGAAGTAGACAAAGCTCCTTTGGAACGGTAGTTATAAGTTGAAGAAGTTTGTTATCTGAAGTTTTTAATCTCGACTGTCATAATCTCACCTAACTTATAGAAAAGATTAGCCTTTAACGGAACTTGTTATACTCGTAATACTGGTAAAGTATGTGTAACACAGAGGCTCGAATCTTAGCTGAGGCGTGGACTAGTGCTTAGTGTGTACCGTGCTTTATATTTGAACGCACATTTTATCAAACTTTTTTTTTGTTTACGCGGGGGAATCGTTTTATAGACCATCCTCCGGTACCTTGGGTGGACCCGTGATGTGTGGGACTCGACCTGAGCAGCCCCTACCCACTAAACCTTCCGCGAATGCCATCAGCCGTTATGAGCGGGATGCCCCGGATCTGTCAGCGACAGGACACCCCAACCGGCCGATCCCGGCAAAGACCGGACTTCATCCTCAAAGGGGACTTCTCCGTCACTCAGAGAAGTCCCGACGCCGCCGAAGCATGCTAGGGCCAGGTACCCATCCTGGCCCCGCTTCGGATACGTCGCCTGCGGAGGGGGGGAGCTTCTGCGCTCCCCTCCCTGACCCGCTCGTCAGCCTCTTTCTGGGACATGACCGTCTCACAGAAGGAGGCGACCGCCGTCCAAGACCTGTCGCTCGAGACCATCGCAAGAGCGAGGCTCGGAAGCGACAGGTCTACACCACCGATGGCAGATACCATGTCATGGCGCTGCGCTGCCCATCTCGGGCACACCTCGAGGGTGTGCTGGGGTTTAGTGAACGTACATTTTATCAGAGAGAGTAACTTCTCAATCCGAATGTAATTTTTGTTAGTGACAGCCTTTATATATGTGCGACTGCTGGGCCTTCTCTGTGAATAGAGTATAAGGCCGTAGTCCACCATACGCCCCTAGTACGGATTGACAGACTTCACATGTATTAGAATAAATTTTTAAGACTGTTGTACTTTTCCTCACGATGAAATTTGAATATTTCCAAATACGTGTAGAAATGACGACGCTGTTAATGTAAAAAAATGCAGACGAATTAAAAACCTCCCTTTTTGAAGTCGGTAAATACGTTCTTACAACGCAAAAAATAGACTTTCACACTAATAACTCACGTAGACAAATATGGTGTTATTACAACGCATAAAAACTTTCACACTAATGTACCAACCTGAGAGCAGGCAAACCTTTTTTTTTTGTTGACGAGGAGGAAATCTTCACAAAGATACCCCGCCTTCTGGGGGGAAGGCGGCGGTTATGTGGGGTTCTTACCCACTAAAACCTCCCCGGTGGCCCTTTCCTCGGTGCATGACGAGGGGCTTCGGGATCTCACGTGGAACGCACCGGAGCCCCTCTGCACTGTGCTCAAGGGGAACACGTCCCGGGGGAGCTACTCCCTCCCCCCTGTGCCCTCGCAGCGCAAGACGACACGGGCCAGCCGATATCGCCTTCTTCCCGGGTCCACTTTGGTGGACGACGCAGGCCCCCACCCTTGTCGCCCAGTGAACCCGAGGCCCCTTTTAGTCGCGTTGTACGACAAGCAGGGACACCGTAGTCTTAGGAGCAGGCAAACCTGGACTCATTTTAAAATATTAAAAGAAAATTTCAATATATTTCTTTCATAAATTCCGTTATGATTAATTTGATATTCAAATGATCAATCATTACCCAGTCTAGCGAAGATGCCGTCTAGTCGCGAGAGCAAAGGCGAGTAGAATGGATCGTAATTACTCAGAATCATTGAGGACGACGGAATCTTCTGGAACATCTGGAAAAGTGAAAACAATAATTCATTAAGTATATAGGCTATTTATATAAAAGACAAAAGTGTGTACGTATGTTCCATAAAGGCTCCGAAACGGCTGGACCGTTTACAATGAACAGGGAATCTTCAGATTGACCTGGCGAGTAATCCTGTAAACTTTGGTGAAGGTCGGAGCACTCCTCTTTTTGAACGGACAAACAAGCCATACGTCGTACTTTTATTTCTGACATTAACTTGAGTCCGATATGTTTTTGTATAAATGATAAGAATGATATTGTATTTATTGATATGCACATGGGTGTAGTACAGGTAAGGGGGTCGAGTCAAATCTCATCTAATCTTACGTTGGAGAGGGGAGGGGTCACGGCTAATATCACTCAATTTTTTTCTGATTGAAACAAAAAAAAATTATACTATTTTGGTCCATTTAATCCAGATTGTACACGCTTAAGATTTAATCTTAAGCGTAATCGTAATCCGATTAAGATCATTTACTAATTCTTTCGAAAGAAGTTACGATTTAAGTGTTCTATTGTTAAATTTTTATTACACTTTTAAACTCTCAGCAATATTGATGACTAGTCTTAACTAGTCGTAAATAAAAGCACGAAGCAAATTTGTTTTTTTCTTTTTACAATAACAATCCAACGCGTTTACGTAAGAAACTCACATTTTGAAAAATCTCACGTGAGATTGGGGGATAGGGCGGTTGAATAAAATCTCACGACATCTCACCAGGGGGGGAGATAGGGGCAGAACATTTAAAAAAACACCTCACGTAATTCATGGACGCCCCCTAATGATCTTCACCCGCACGAGAAGAGAATGAATACGGAGAGAAATTAATAATTTAATATATTGTGAGAGTTAAATTAAATATTTAATGATGTTTTTTTTTTTCCTACCTACCTCGGCTTGGACGGTTACCATTATTACGCGTTAGCAGTCCGATCCGAGGGCGCCCGAGAGGGCTGAACAACGGCTCGGTCGGTAGCTATTTTATTAACGAAATCTATTGGGACAATCTAAGCTAAACTAACTTATATGCCACTTCGGGAAGCGTTAGCGCTGGGAGAAGAAGTGGCCGAAGAAACTCCAGCAACGCTCCTAATCCTATCGAGGGGGTGGGGTTTTCCCATAAAATATTTATTTAATGATGTAAGTTTATTGTTTTAATAAAATAAAGCAAAATCTAGCACGGTGAAGCGGACTGGGTGTACTCTAGTATATGATAAATTTGAGTGTAGGTTGAATTTTCTTATTGGAAACTGTCTCCGTGGTTTTATCCGCCATTAAAAACTATTTATACGTTGCATTGGCCTTACATCTGTCATTTCTGAATCTTCTTCTTACAGCAGAGGGAAGTTTAGGGAAGCTGAGAGGGAAACATATGTCAATGTAGAGAGAGTTTTATGTAACGCTATAAAAGCTTTTTCTTTCTTTTGAATAATCGTGTATATATTAAAAAATTACGTTGTGTGGTCTCGTTTTTGTGTTTTTTTTGTATTGAAAATGCCAACAAATTTGCACTAAAAAAAGCTAGAGATTGTTCACGTTTTATTCAAATGGCGGATTTGAATCTACGACCTTATGTTCAGCAGAACGACGAAACCTTTAGACTATTAGCGCTTGCTAATATAATTGGTAACATTCCTCATATCTGACATTGCCTTGAATAAACATCCTTAGCAAAATTGCTTAAAGGAGTACGCAGTAAATATGAAGTTGACATAAGTAAATACTTCCAGTATTGTAACCGTGCGAGACGTTTGCAAGTAGGTCAAAGTGTCGCAACAACATAGATAAAAGAAAACGCCAACTTAGACACAAGTTTCCTGTCGTATATTTGTTCTAAGGCTATCTCCATGTCACAGCAACATTTTAACCTACTTGAAAAAGGAGGAAGTTCGCAATTGAAACGGTTAAGAATATGGTCAGCGAATTAGTCGTAGGTTCCTACCCACGGTTCCCTATGCTAGGTTACGGTATCCCCTGCCTGTCGTAGAATGCGACTAAAAGGTCTCGGGTTCACTGGGCGACAAGGGTGGGGGGATGACATAGGCACAGGGAGTAACCTCCCCCCGGGATGTGCTCTGCGAAGAGAAAAGTGCAGAGGGGCTCCAGTGCGTTCCAGTGGAGATCCCGGAGCCCCTCAACATGCATATAGGAAGGGCCACCGGAGGGATTTCAATGGGTAAGAATCCCACATAACCGCAACCCCGCCTATCCCCCTAGAAGGCATCCCGCCTTCTATTCTTCTATCTTGTTGAAGATTTCCCCCCCGTGAGAAAAAAAAGGTCATAGATAAAGGCAAGGCTATCTGTGGTCATAGATAGACAAAGCACCATATTTTTATTGCTATTAATCGGAATGTTTATTTATTTATTTAATAAGATACACCAACAGCATTACACAAGCCAACATTGTAATAATGAAGTTTACAAATTATGTCCTGTTGTGTATGCCAATTACAGGTGTACACAACATTCCCTATTGAGAAACGTAACGTTTTAATAATTAAGACTCGTGAATATTGGCGAATTAATAATATTCTTTACCTAACAAAGCATTTATTACAATTACCTTGTAATTATTACTGTTGGCCATTTGGTTTTTATAGTAGCTGTTCTTGGTAGGCAAGTACGATACTTTCTGGCTGCCCGCTCCGAATCTGTAAAGAGAAACATGAAATATATAAAAAGAATTATAAAATAAAACCTCTTAAATATAGCTTTCGCATTCCATTTTTCACTAAGATTATTAGGTCCTATATGTTCCTATACGCTTTACCACTTTTTTTATGTTTTCAACCGACTTCAAAATTAAGAGGTTGTCAATTCGTCTGTATTTTTTTTGTTACCGCATAACTTTCGACTGGGTGAAGCAATTTTGATGATTCTCTTTTATTTGAAAGTTTTCAGTGTGGTCCGATTCTGACAAGTCTTAAATTTGTGTGTGTAGTGCGTGCGCCACAAATGGATGAAAAATAATTAAAAATGACAATTACCAAATTATATTATTACAATTAAAACACCCCACATAACCGCCGCCTTCTGGGGAAGGCGGCGGTTATGTGGGGTTTTACCCACTTAAACCTCCCCGGTGGCCCTTCTTCGGTGCATGGTGAGGGGCTCCGGGATCTCCAGTGGAACGCACCGGAGCCCCTCTACACTGTGCTCATAGAGAGCACTTCCCGGGGGAGGTTACTCCCCTGTGCCCTCGCAGTGCAAGGCGACACGGGCCAGCCGATGTCGCCTTCTTCCCGGGTCCACCTTAGCGGACGACAAAGGCCCCCACCCTTGTCGCCCAGTGAACCCGAGGCCCCTTTTAGTCGCCTTCTACGACAGGCAGGGGATACCGTAGTCTTATTCTTGAGAGCCCAGAACTACAGGGTTGATAAAATTAAACCTAGATCATTTCAACAATTTTCAGATTAGACCAAAATTAGCTCGAGTCATTTGAAGTCCGTTAAAAACAAACGAATGAGAACAGATAAAGTAAATCCTTATAAATCGTGATATAAAATAATATTCCGTTATCCGTCTTCCTTGACATTTAAATCTCCTGCGGAAATTCTATCTCGGGATTTATAAAGCTACAATTCTCTATTTCCCAGTTCTATTTGCGTTCACTTTTTTGTATAAATCAATGAGCGTCGGAATCCGTTTACAATGTATAAAGACTGACCTTAGACGTGACGTGAGGATACATTTTAAAATACATTTATTAAAGTATTGTTATATGAATTAATATAAGCTTTCACATTCTTTTCAACCGACTTTAAAAAAGGGGGAGGTTCACAATTCGTCTGTATTTTTTTATGTTTGCAACCTCATAAGTTTCAATTGGGTAAACCGACTTTGATTTTTTCATGGTGTAGAAACTTGTGCAGGCGTAATGACGAATCCATCGAACGCCTGGTAGTACAGGGTAAGGTGGAGGGCACCAGACCTAGGGGAAGATCACCTATGAGATGGACCGACCAGATAAGAACGGCTATGGACGTACCCTTGCATCAATGTGCGAAAAAAGCAGCGTACAGGGAGGAGTGGCGGCGGCTTGTGAAGCGGGTCACTGATACCTAATACGTGATAACCACGACGAGTCTGTAAAGACTCAAACGACGAAGAAGAAGAAGAAACTTGTGCTTGACCACGATCCCACCTGTTGTTAAGTGGTGGGGTAGCCTAGTCAGTGCCTATTCACTCTACTCTTGAAGGCTCCCACGTCATACTTGGACGAAAAGACTGACGCCGGCAACTTGTTCCACTTAGCTGTACGCTGAACGATGACTGAAATCGCTTCGTTCGAACGCGAACATCGACTATAAAAGAGTGGTGGAGACCCGCCAAATGTCTAAACGTCCGAAGGTAGAATGGCGATGGGGGAATCAACTCGGGTAATTAATGTGCACCCTCTCCAAAATGCAATCTGTAAAACACCGAAAGGCTAGCCACCTTGCGCCGGTGCTCAAGACTATCAAAGGAATCCTCTCCATGGGATCCAATGCCGCGAGTTAGTATTTGACTGCATCTGCCTAGATATGACAACAGTACTCCACACAAGGCCAGATCTGTGCTTTATACATAGCTACTACTACTATCTCCACGAGCTATGTCATTTTTTGACTTGAATATCGACTACTTTATTGATTATATTTATAGTCCCCGAAACTCCCTGTTTACAAAATTTCATGGAATTGTTAGAACAGTTTCCGAAATTCAAATTCTGGCTGTGTCTATTTAAACTAGATTAGGAGCACTGCCCTGTAGTTCTGGGCTCTCAAGAATAAGACTACGGTATCCCCTGCCTGTCGGACAAGGCGACTAAAAGGGGCCCCGGGTTCACTGGGCGACAAGGGTGGGGGTCTGAGACGTCCACCAAAGTGAACCCGGGAAGAAGGCGACATTGGCTGGCCCGTGTCGCCTTCCGCTGCGAGGGCACAGGGGGGGAAGGAGCAACCTCCCCCCGCGGGACGTGCTCTCCTTGAGCACAGTGCAGAGTGGCTCCGGTGCGTTCCACTGGAGATCCCGGAGCTCCTCGTCATCACCGAGGAAAGGGCCACCGGGGAGGTTTTAGTGGGTAAGAACCCCACATAACCGCCGCCTTCCCCCCAGA
The DNA here is from genome assembly GCA_029286785.1 of Meandrusa payeni. NCBI lineage: Eukaryota > Metazoa > Arthropoda > Insecta > Lepidoptera > Papilionidae > Meandrusa > Meandrusa payeni. Next base: position 2,701,016 of record JAGSMX010000023.1, read on the forward strand.
AGGCGGGGTATCTTTGTGAAGATTTCCTCCCCGTCAACAAAAAAGAAACAAAAAAAAGTCTATGTCTATGTCCATTAGGAGCACTAATATTGTCTTACCTGGACATATCAGCGTTTGACAGATCGTTGACATCGTTAGCCTCCGCCATTGCTTCATAAAGGCCCTCCTGCGGGTAAGAATAGCTCCCTGCCTGGTTGCTGTCGTAGCCCATGAAATCCTTGTTATCATTGTTGTATGCACTCTGATCATCTGTATTCGCTGGTGGATAGCTTGCTTGGCTCGAAGCCGCTGACAATTGGGAGATACCTGGAATTGTAATCATTTATTAAGCACTTTATGGAACGCACTTGATGTGTATCGATTTATTTATACTCTGTATTGTTTACAAAAAACAACACATAAAATTAACCCACAACACATTAAATAAAAGTGACCCGTGAAAAAATGGGCAGCCTGGTCTTATCACATAAAGTTAAGTTAAAGTTACAGCCTTTATATATTTAGTATATATATGTCCCACTGCTGGGCACAGGCCTTACCTGTAAAGAGAGTATAAGGGCATAGTCCGCCACGCGGCCCTAATGCGGATTGGCAGACTTCACATGTCGTACAAAAGTTTTCTAAGGCATGTAGGTTTCCTCACGATGTTTTCCTTCACCGCTGAGCGCGTGGTTAATCAGCACATAAAATTGCAACAACAAATTTGTTGGTGCCGGCACCGGGGATCGAACTCGGGTTGCTAGCGTACTATGCAACTTGAACCAACCGCCCGGACACTGAGCTACCACGGCTCTTATCATATATATTCATATATTTTTTTTATGCGTGTAAACTAGCGCTTGACCATGATCCCACCTGGTGTTAAGGGGTGATATAGTCGAAAGATGGTACGCGCTAGTTTAGTAAGTGCCTGTTCACTCTACTCTTGAAGGCTCCCACGTCGTACTTGAACGGAAAGACTGACGCCGGCAACTTGTTCCACTCCTTTGCGTCTTCATTTAACATCCTGTTTATGTCAGTGTGATTTCTTAGGCCGGGGGCCTTGCTCTCTTTTATAACTAGTTGCGTGATATTTTAATAAATCTTTCACGGTTTGTGCTCTCGTATAAAATACGAGTAAATATCTATTTGGAAAAACATGTTTTTTATTTTGTTTACAGACGAAACGTTACCGTAATCTAAGTATGACTTTATTATTAAATACTTAATGGTGTTTACTTATTATTGGTGGTTTCACACGTGATTGGTTTGTGAACGTTAACCAGCAGTTAATCAATTTCAGTAAGAAACACTAATCATGTTTTAGTCAGCGCCCCGCGGTGTTACCCGTGATTAAAAACTATTTATTAATTTTTTTTACAATAAAAGTAGTCAGTCATATGCCAGCGAAAGTCTCGTCTAAATTGATTCAGCCAAACCAATTTTTTTTTAAAACAGTTTTTGTTTAACAGTTAGACAAAAACAATTGTATAAAAATGTTATTTTGATAAATGTACCATATATACATACGAATGTATATATAGGCATGTAGGAAATGCGGTTATTTTAAAATGTAATTTGAAAAACAGACGAACAGATAAAATGTAATTTATTTGTATAGATTTTATGTTCATTGTTTTTTTTTGTTATTCTACGAGTCATAACGTAATATCATAACAGTAACCTTTTTTTTTTTTGTTAACGAGGAGGAAATCTTCAGAAAGATACCCCGCCTTCTGGGGGGAAGGCGGCGGTTATGTGGGGTTTTTACCCACTAAAACCTCCCCGGTGGCCCTTCCTCGGTGCACCTCCCCCCCTATGCCCTCGCAGTGCAAGGCGACACGGGCCAGCCGATGTCGCCTTCTTCCCGGGTCCACCTTGGCGGACGACAAAGGCCCACACCCTTGTCGCCCAATGAACCCGAGGCCCCTTTTAGTCGCCTTCTACGACAGGCAGGGGATACCGTAGTCTTATTCTTGAGAGCCCAGAACTACCAACAAATGGGCAATCTACCGCTATAAGAATAATTCAAATCGGTTCTGTAGTTTGTTGTAGCTGTGTCCGCGACTACGTCCACGCGGAATTTAATAAAAAAGTTATTTAGTTTATTGTATTAATATTGATGGGGGTATAAGAACTGCATAATCCACGGGCAGCGGATTCAGCGAAATACCATAATGAGTTTATAAAAATAAAAAAAAAGAGACTATTTCCTCTATACATTTGTGTAAATTAAAACAGTCCTTGGGTCGCGTCAAGCTCAAATTGCCCGTCGCGCCCAATGTGACTCCTACAATGAATATTCACAGAACACAACAAAAACTACATCCCACCTCACCGCACTCGATTTGTATTCCCACCGGACACAGCGGCTAGTAGTACCGCGCGCGACTGCGTGTGATGGTATCCATAATAACTGATACATTACAACTCTCAATTTCCAGTTCGAAACTCCTTTTAGGAAGACAACATGTAAATATATTTAAATATTATCTTATTTTTACTTTTTTTTTCCACCAACCTTGCATTTAGTATTCTTTACAACCAAGGTAACGGCAGATAATGCCTTTTGGCATTGGGTCCGACTTTTCAACCTTCACAAAAAGAAGGTAGTTCTCAATTTTGTTGATAAATAATTTTATGTCTTTGTTACCTCATAGCTTTGGATTGGGTGAACCGATTTTGATGATTCCTTTTTCATTTGAAAGCTGTTGCTTTCCAGGTGGTCCCAATTTAATTCTGTCAATGGCGTCCATGAGAAAACCACGAATAACTCAATATCACGTCAACCGCTTTCGATGATTTATCTTTAATTTGAAAGGATGTACTTCTAAGGTAGTTTGATGAGAGTTGGGTTTCTATATCGTTATACTTCTACCATAATTCGGAAATACAAAGAGACGTCCGGACGTGATATTGTTTACGTCTGGTCTGATTTGAAGGTAGGTTTCGTTTTCACTATATACTTTCACGCTTACAATATATACGCTTTTATTTTGAGCAAATAAACATTAAATAAATATGTACTTAATTTATAAAACAAACATTATAGTTCAAACAAAAACTTACGAGAAGAAATGTAACATTGATGCTGTATAGAGTCCGCTTTCAAAATGGCCGCGTGTGTCACAGCAGGATATGAAATCCAACTGTGTCGACATAATTAAAAGTTGTAACTTTCGCTCACCTTTACCGAGAATCTTGCCGAAACTGCCTAAGATGCTGGGCAGGAACATTGCTAACAAAATGCTTTTGAACACTTGCATGCCGATTATTATCGGTAGGAAGAATTTTTTTAAGCCGAAAGCTGAAATCAAAACATTTCAAATGTCATTCTAAATATTACATCGACGCTTTAAAGCAAAAACGTAAAGTGACACATATGGCCATTTTCCCTTTTTACGTCGTTGGAATCAGAAAAAAAAGACGCGTCGAATGATATATGACTTGTAAAATTAGATGAAATATAACGATAATAGGATTTTCAAGATTGACACTTCTCTTTTATTTTTTGTACTGTAAAACGATTTACTTTTAGGAAATCTAGGTTAATGCCGTGGTACAATACTTATTCGGCAAAATATCATAAATATCGTGTCCAAAAACGACAGCTTTAGGTCCACAAACACGAATATTTTTCAGGTCTGGTGAACAATTTAATTTTTGTAGGGTTACTACGTTTTTGTTTTCCAGCGTCTATATGTAATAGTTTATTTACTTTATTGTACAAAAAGGCACTTGGGAGATAGAAGATACAATTGATATAGGCCGTAACTTTTACTTCTATGTGCCAAATTTCGAAATATGCAAATAAACTGAAGATTCTTTAAAACTATATATAAAATTATAATTACATCTGAATCCAATTAGTCGAGCAGCTTTGGGAAGATTGATGGATAGAATGTGAGTTTCGAAGAAGTTTTTTATTTTCTGATATAGTCTATATTCGTAAGTATATGTGCTAAATAGCGCTCTCCCTTCCACTTTGTCTGTCTTCATTAAAGCCTTTTTATTGTCTATTGGTCGTATTTCAACACCCTGTATAATTTCATAACGATCCTTGCTTAATGCATTGTCTAATACCTTTTCAAATTCATTTTCTAATTGGCTTTCACTTTGATTTACGATAACATATTTCTTTGTAAACGTATTGACAGTTTCTATCAGCTGTTCCATAAATCCTTCCGATCTCTTATTTTTTAGTTTTTCCTCATCGTTTAAATTTTCCTCATTAATTACGTTACCTTGATCTATATTTCCATTAAAATTATCACTATTTTCACAACTATGGCAATGATTAGATTCTAAATTACTTTCTAAATTGTGTACATCTGTTTTGGTTTCGTTTTCATCTTGACTCGAGGCATTGATTGTTGTTTGACAGTCGCTTTTAACAATAAAAGAAAAATATACAATACAACTACTATAGGTCTTTCACTAAGCTTCCACCGATACGGTGTGCTTAGCTTGGATAACACGTTCCCATTTATTAGGTCCATCTTTAATCGATATTATTTCAAACTTCATCACCGAATACGTCGTTCGTTCTCATTGATGGATAGTAACATTGATATACGGTGAAATCTGAAACAAGGACAATATATATTAATCTCCAATTGACATGAATGTTTCTCATTTATTATTGATAACTTTTACATGTTTATTGTCTGAGTGCATATAGTTTGATAGCAATGCTTTCGACAATAAAGAAAGTTTTGTTCATTTATCATTGCAGATAGATAGACACATAAATTATTTTTTTGTGACAGATTAGCCAGATATTTTATTTTATATATGTTTGGAAAACTTACAGCTAGAAGAGACACAAGTAGTATACAATAGTAAATAAATTAAACATGGAAATGGCAATTTAAAAGTTTTCGCAAATAGAATATAAAAATTAAACAATAGAAAGAGCAACAATTCAACAAAAAGGAATCAAATAACAATAGAAGACATTAAAAAAGTAAATAAATAAATTAATAAATAGATAATGACAAAGAACCTTAACTCTATAATTATTTAGTATACAAATATAAACAATCTAATATATCAGCTTATTTTGAATAAATAAAAAAATATTTACACATCCTTTTCTTTAGGCAACCTACAGTTGTATTAAAAATGTCGATATCAACCTCCCTAGACTTTTCATTATAGTAACGACAAGTTCTCTGCAGGTATGAGTTTTGTCCATAACAGTTCTGATCATAGGAACATGCAAAAGATTGTATCTGCGCAGATTTGCACATGGTACACGCAGTCCCCAATTTTGTTCAATAGTTCAGGAGTGTTGGTTGAGCCGTTCAGAATCTGGATGAAAAGAGCTAGATCCGCTATTTTCCTTCTTTCAAACAAAATTTCGTTTTGTGTAATTAGATCGGTAACATTGTGAACGAAATTGAATGTACCTCAAGAATCGTTTCTGCATACCCTCCAATCGGTTAATATATATATTGTAATTTGGATTCCAGACTTGTGAGGCATATTCTAAGTGACTACGAACGAAAGAACAGTACAGGATTTTCATGGTTTTTATGTTTCTAAAGTCTGCTGAGATTCTTATAATAAAACCTAAAGCTTTGGTTGCTGTGCTAATGATGCTATTTATGTGTGTATCAAAGAGAAGTTTCGAGTCAAGTCCCTTATTGTGTATACCCTGGTAATATCATGATCATAAAGTTTATAAATAAAATTTAAAGGACTAGGTTTCCGAGTAAATGAGCATACGTAACATATAGGTATATGACTTTGATTGTTTTACCGGAATGAGAGGTGACACAGCATTTAGATCAATTAGCCTGAATATTTGCAAAGGCGGTAAGATATGTGAGTAATTATAAGAACAGAAAAAATTAAAAAAAAATTGACACGTTCTCACAAGGTCAATTGCGGCCGGTCATTGCCAGGTATAGTGGCGACGCTGATACGAAAAAGTCTGAATGCTCACACAGCGTGACTAATAGACCATAACACCCACAGGGGCCCCATAGGCTTTTAACGGCCTATACAGTGTGTAAGATGTAATTAAAGACATGTCTGGCTTGTTGATGAACTAAATGGAGTGTGGACCAAGGCAAAACTAAATATCTACCAATCATTAAACACTTTTAAATCTAGTTAATTTTTTAATGTCACATGGGTATCTAAGGGTCCACATTTAGGCTTTTAATGGCCTCTACGGGTTAAGACATGTAACTGAAGACATGACTAACTTATTGATGAACTAAATAGTGTATGGACCAAGGCAAAAATATCTGTTAATCACTAAATAATAATAAACTAAATTTTAATGTGTCACATAGGTATCTAACGAGCATAGGGTCCCTTTTAGGCTTTTAATGACCTCTACGGCATTTGAGAAGTAATTGAAGACGTGTCTGGCTTGTTGATAAAAATAACTAGTGTGTGGACCAAAGCAAAACTTTAATATTGGTCACTAAACAAACTTACTAAACATAAGTTTTAAATGACATATATAGCACAGGCATTTCCCCACGAAGAAATTGTATTATAATAAGTATAAATTAGCTTATTAGCTATGTTATATATATTCTTAATTATCATGTTAGACCTCACATTCCTCTATAAAGTTGCAAATGGTTTTTGATACCCCTGTGCTTCTCTCCGCCGTAACTTTTACTGTACCGTCGCGGTTACCTAGACCTTCACGATACCAATTGTTGAGAAGCAGTTTATTCCGATCGAACCTTTTTTTTTTTTGTTGACGGGGAGGAAATCTTCACAAAGATACCCCGCCTTCTGGGGGGAAGGCGGCGGTTATGTGGGGATCTTACCCACTAAAACCTCCCCGGTGGCCCTTTCCTCGGTGCATGACGAGGGGCTCCGGGATCTCACGTGGAACGCACCGGAGCCTCTGTGCTCAAGGAGAGCACGTCCTGGGGGGAGGTTACTCCCTCCTCCCCTGTGCCCTCGCAGCGCAAGGCGACACGGGCCAGCCGATGTCGTCTTCTTCCCGGGTCCACTTTGGTGGACGACGCAGGCCCCCACCCTTGTCGCCCAGTGAACCCGAGGCCCCTTTTAGTCGCCTTGTACGACAGGCAGGTTATACCGTAGTCTTATTCTTGAGAGCCCAGAACTACAGGGCTGGATTCAGATCGAACTTAGGTAAGAATGCGCCTTTAAATAGAATTAGTATAGAATTCAACTCTTTATCAAAAACGGACGAAATCGACCTCTTTTTTTCCTAGTATAAGTATGTATAAACAATCACTAATCTACAAATAGTTTTTTCATCAGTTAATTTTTAATTTCAAATTTAGTTTTATTTTTACTTTTGTGTTTATTTTATTTTTATCTTAACATTGTCACTCGCCAATTAATTACTTGCAGTCTACGCCTATAACTGCGATGGCATTAACTTCACAACTTTGCACTGTTTTATGTATTGTTTGTTAAAAATGTTCATTGTGTTGGTGTAATAAATAAATAGATAATTAGTAAATATGCTTGTCAACACATAAAACAGTAAATATTTATTATCAGTATTTAAGTATATCTACTTTTTATAAACTCCCGCCGCTTCTTTTCATTATTTCTCTCCATCCAAAGGTTGCCTGGAAGAGATCGCTTTTAGCGACAAGGCCGCCCATTGTTTATGTATTTTAATTATATTTTCTTTTTTATTTTATTTCATAAGTGTAAACAATAAAGAGTTTATAAATAAAATAAATAATACAGAAAACTACTGGAGCTCATTCTCTTGTGTTGGATATCGTTCAAACCCGAATGCTTTATTTCGTCTTACATTATTCGTACAGCAAAGGACTGGAATACTTTGCCCGCGTCTGTCTTTCTCTCCGATAACAATATTGGCCTTTCAATAGAACACTGGATAGGCATTTGACAAGCTGGTGCGCTTTACCAACCAGAACTGCGTTTCCACTTAACATAAGGTGGGATTGTAGTGAAGCACTTGCTTAGAAAGTATAATTTTTTTAAATGAAAAGTGGCAAACGAGCATACGGCTCACCTGATCTTAAGTGATCACCGTCGCCCATGAACATCCACAGCACCAGAGGAGCTGTAGGTGCGTTGCCGACCTTTGAGATAGGAATAGGCTCGTTTCTTGAAGGTCCCTAGATCGTAAACGTTCGGAAACACCGCTGGCGACAGTTGATTCCACAAGTTGACAGTGCGTGGGAGAAAGTTACGCGAAAAACGTACAGTCGTTGAACGCCAACCATCAAGATGGTGGCGGTGGAATTTGGAATTCTGCCGAGATGTGCGGTAATGGAAATCGGTAGCCAGGGTTGATTCCGAACAATTCCTCAGAACACTCCCCATGGTAAATGCGATACAGGATGCAAAGAGAACCGACATCTCTTCGCAGACTCAGAGGGTCGAGTCGATCGGAAAGACCCTGATCGTTGACTATTCGAGCAGCTCTACGTTGTACACGGTCAAACGGAAGAAGTTGGTATTGGGGAGCCCCGGCCCAGAGATGCGAACAGTATTCCATATGAGGCCGTACTTGCGCCTTGTAAAGTTGCAGACGGTGGGCAGGCGTGAAATACTGTCTTGCTCTACTGAGTATGCCAAGTTTTTTGGAGGCCAATTTGGCTTTGCCTTCCAAGTGACCACGAAACTGAACGACACTCGATATATCGACGCCAAGAATTCCAATGCTGGAGGATGCGACCAAGGGAGTGCCCTCGAACTGAGGGGAGACGATAAAGGGAGTTTTTTTTAGCGGTAAACACGCATACTTGTGTCTTTGTGGGGTTAAATTGGACTAGATTTAGTCGTATAGTTTCAATGTTTAAGTTCAAAAACCTGTTTATCAATAAATCTTTACATATTTTTAGCGAAGTTAACTTTTACGATAATTCTTGTCATAGATTCCACAAGACCATAAATTAAAGGGGAGAGTTGTGTTCTATAGGGGGCATTAACGATAATGTATGGCAGTACATTCATGTACCGTGATTGATGCTATGATAAATTGCTATTGGAAAAGTTTTTCAACAAAATTATGATAAATATCACAAGCGTATTTTTCAACAGTCATTCACAGTTCAGAGCGTTGACAGTATAGGGGATTGAGGAACGAATTACGATTTGACGATCAGGGTCAATCAAGTTTTTTTTTTATAGAATACATCAATAAATTTATTTTACCACGATTTTCGATGAAGAAAAACATCGTGATGAAACCTACATGTCTTAGAATTTTTTTTTAAAAAAAAAAGAAAGCTAGCAATATTTTTTTTTTTTTTCAGAAATATTACAAACAATCTTGTTAACCATTCCAACTAAGCTTAAGCTTGTGCTAGGACATGGTTCACGCCAATAGTCGAATGGTGGATTTGAACCCACGACCTTACGATTCGCAGTCCGTACCCTAAACCATTAGGCTATTGACGCTTCGAAATGTTCGAAATGTTTTAAAAGACACGTGAAGTTTGCCAATCCGCACTAGGATCGCGTAGCGGACTATGCAAATATACTCTTTTTACAGAGAAGCCGACATTCCGACCGCGATGAGAGAATCCGAGGACAGAGCAGTGTGGAAGCAGCTCGTCGACGTCTCGGTGAAAGCGCTTCAGGATAAGCACGACGAAGAAGAATCAGAGAAGCCTCGTCCCCAGCTGTGGGACTGTAATTATATATATATATATATATACATATATATATATATTTAACAGCCTTTAGCCAGACCATAGCTGGGAGTTGGCATTCAGTAATGCCTGCTTAATAAGTTTTGTTGTTGAATTTTCAATAATAGCTACAATGTCTTAAGTTCTTGCATGGATGGTTCTGATTGACTATTGACGACCACTCTATCTTGTCTTACTCGTTTTAATAGTGCCCCTATTTAAGGTTGCAATTCTTTGAACGTTTGTAGTGAAGATCACAATGTTTAACCTCAGTACACCTGCATATTGGTCGGTCGTAAGTCAGACAGAATTCGCAGAATATCAATAGCAAGAAAGCTAATTAGTCGTTCAAAGAAAACGATCCATTGAATGAAGGTGAAATTTTAATGCATTCATTTTATATAGAGAGAGCTCATCTCGGCAGAATTCCAAATTCCACCGCCACCATCTTGATGGTTGGCGTTCAACGACTGTACGTTTTTCGCGTAGCTTTCTCCCACGCACTGTCAACTTGTGGAATCAACTGTCGCCAGCGGTGTTTCCGAACGTTTACGATTTAGGGACCTTCAAGAAACGAGCCTATTCCTATCTCAAAGGTCGGCAGCGCACCTACAGCTTCTCTGGTGCTGTGAATGTTCATGGGCGACGGTGATCACTTAAGATCAGGTGAGCCGTATGCTCGTTTGCCACTTTTCATATAAAAAAAAAAGCTATGCAGGTTCAAAGTGTATAATTAATCTTCTAGATGGAATGCAGTGTAACGAACTTTGAAGAAGTACGGATGAATAGAATATTTTAATAGGAATTCTCGAATTTATTAGCGGTGTTTTTTTTTAATTTATTACAAATAAAATTTAACAGTAAAGGCAATATACATATAACTTAACGCTATATAAACCGCAATGGTTTGTCACTAGCGCCAATGTGTCCGTCTTGCGTTCCTAAATAACTTTTTAATATAAGCTTAATGTTTTTGTGAGTTATACAATTCCTAATATCTGAGGGTAGTTCGTTAATTAATGTAGGCACGATGTATCTTGCCGTGCGCTCGCCGTACACATTTAAATCTTTATTTAACGCATTGGTAAGACGCCATTTAGAGGCGAACGCTTACATATGGAATCCTCATGAAGACAAATATTGTCTCATGGTGGAGAAGATACAAAATAAATTTTGTAGATTTCTATATTATAAGCAGTACGGGGTGTATCCTTGCTTCCCACTGATGTACCCGAGCCTGTTTGTACTGGGCGTGGTCGGGTACAGCAGGCTGCAGGTGAGGAGAGACGTCGCACTGGTTAAATATAGGTTGTCAAATATCTCCCTTCCGCCTTTTGTCTTTTGAATTTCGCGGCTATGTACAAAGCGCTACAGAGCTCGTATCTAGCAATACTATACATAATTTGAAGGTCTTGACATAACCTACAAAACGACGCTATGCATAATTAGTTTGGATATTGCGTTCAACAGTTATAGACGTGTAAACATGGACTTCACTAACGCCGAAATTCGCGCTATTTTAAAGTTTTCCTTCGATAAAAGCAAATCCGCTAGAGAAACGTTCCGTGAGATTAATGGTGTTTTGGGGATGGTACTCTATCACTTCGAACCACGGAGGAATGGTTTCGACGATTCAGAGCCGGTGAAAACGACACCATGGATAAGCCAGCCGGCGGAAGACCTGTGACGACAAATACCGATCAAATCATGGACTACATCGAGTTAGACCGGCATGTGGCATCTCGTGACATCGTCAGGAGATGGGAGTTAGTCACCAAACCATTTTAAACCATCTGCAAAAGGCTGGATACAAAAAAAGCTTGATGTTTGGGTGCCGCATGATTTGACGCAAAAAAACCTTCTGGACCGAATCAACGCCTGCGATATGCTGCTGAAACGGAACGAACTCGACCCATTCTTGAAGCGGATGGTGACTGGCGACGAAAAATGGATCACATACGACAATATCAAGCGAAAACGGTCGTGGTCGAAGGCCGGTGAATCGTCCCAAACAGTGGCCAAGCCGCGAATTTCGGCGTTAGTGAAGTCCATGTTTACACGTCTATAACTGTTGAACGCAATATCCCAACTAATTATGCATAGCGTCGTTTTGTAGGTTATGTCAAGACCTTTCAAATTATGTATAGTATTGCTAGATACGAGCTCTGTAGCGCTTTGTACATAGCCGCAAAATTAATAAGACAAAAGACGGAAGGGAGATATTTGACAACCTATGTTAATACGAGTGCTGGCCGCGCTACAGTTGCGGACGCCTGACAGTTACGTGTACATGTGCCATCGTCAAAAATGAAATTGTTCACCTGTAGCCGAAAAACATTTCAACTTTAAAAAAAAATTATAACTACCTTGTTTGTGGACCTAGAGCTGTCATTTTTGGACACAATATTTATTATTCTTTGCTGAATAAATATTGTAACACGGCATTAACCTAAAGCTTTCTTAAAAGAAAATCGTTCTACGGTACAAAAAATAGAAGAGAAGTGTAAATTTTGAAATTTTCGTTATCTTTCATTTTGTTACAAGTCAGATAACATTCGTGTCTTTTATATTTTTTGAAAATGGCCTTTTCAATATGTGTCACTTTCTACGTTTTGTTTTTACGTAGAGTGAATAGGCATTTACTAACCATCGTACTTACCAAGCAGTACTACATTTCCACTTAACATCAGGTGGGACCGTAGTCAAGCACTTGCTTTTTTTTTTTTTTAACTAGGAGGAAATCTTCAGAAAGATACCCCGCCTTCTGGGGAAGGCGGCGGTTATGTGGGTTTTACCCACTAAAACCTCCCGGGTAGTTCGTTAATTAATGTAGGCACGATGTATCTTCGACTTGACATCCGCCATCGGTGGAGTAGACCTGTCGCTTCCGAGCCTCGCACTTGCGATGGTAAGGAGCGACAGGTCTTAGTCGGCAGTCGCCTCCTTCTGCGAGACAGTCATGTCTCAGAAGGAGGCCGACGAGCGGGTCAGGAGGAGCCGTGGGGCTCCCTCCTTCCGCAGGCGACGAATCGGGGTGCGCAGGAGACGTTTCATACGTCTCCTTTCGCCACCCGTAATCCCGAAGCGGGGTCAGGATGGGAACCTGGCCCCAGCATGCTTCGGCGTCGTCGGGACTTCTCTGAGTGCCGGAGGAGTCCCCTTCGAGGTGAAGTCCGGTCTTGCCGAGACCGGCCGGTCGTTAAGGGTGTCCTGTCGCTGACAGATCCGGGACACCCCGCTCATAACGGCTGATGGCATTCGCGGTAGGTTTAGTGGGTATGGGCTGCCCAGGCCGAGTCCCACACATCCCTCCGGGCCCACCCAGGGTACCGGAGGATGGTTAATAACTCGATTCCCCGCGTTAACAAAAAAAAAAAAGGCACGATGTATCTTGCCGTGCGCCATTTAGAGGCGAACGCTTAGATATGGAATCCTCATGAAGACAAATATTGTCTCATGGTGGAGAAGATACAAAATAAATTTTGTAGATTTCTATATTATAAGCAGTACGGGGTGTATCCTTGCTTCCCACTGATGTACCCGAGCCTGTTTGTACTGGGCGTGGTCGGGTACAGCAGGCTGCAGGTGAGGAGAGACGTCGCACTGGTTAAATATGTTAATACGAGTAAGTGCTACAGTTGCGGACGCCTGACAGTTACGTGTACATGTGCCATCGTCAAAAATGAAATTGTTCACCTGTAGCCGAAAAACATTTCAACTTTAAAAAAAAATTATAACTACCTTGTTTGTGGACCTAGAGCTGTCATTTTTGGACACAATATTTATTATTCTTTGCTGAATAAATATTGTAACACGGCATTAACCTAAAGCTTTCTTAAAAGAAAATCGTTCTACGGTACAAAAAATAGAAGAGAAGTGTAAATTTTGAAATTTTCGTTATCTTTCATCTTGTTACAAGTCAGATAACATTCGACGCGTCTTTTTTTCTGTTTTTTGAAAATGGCCTTTTGAATATGTGTCACTTTCTACGTTTTTTCTTTTACGTAGAGTGAATAGGCATTTACTAACCATCGTACTTACCAAGCAGTACTACATTTCCACTTAACATCAGGTGGGACCGTAGTCAAGCACTTGCTTAGAAAGTATAAAAAAAGCACTGTCCAATACATTTGCGTGTTCTTTCACTATTTACTTATGTACAGCCAATTTATTTTCATAACAAATGTACGTTATTTATTCTTTATAATCGTTTCCTCAGAGCTGCGGATCGTGACCACCAAGAGAGCTGCTTTGAACGAGCATTCCCCACTCTTTCCTATTTACTTATGTACAGCCAATTTATTTTCATAACCAATGTACGTTATTTATTCTTTATAATCGTTTCCTCAGAGCTGAGGATCGTGACCACCAAGAGAGCTGCTTTGAACGAGCATTCCCCACTCTTTCCTATTTACTTATGTACAGCCAATTTATTTTCATAACAAATGTACGTTATTTATTCTTTATAATCGTTTCCTCAGAGCTGCGGATCGTGACCACCAAGAGAGCTGCTTTGAACGAGCGCTCCCCACTCTTTCCTATTTTGGGGCAGGTGGATAGCCGCCTGGAGTTTTAATTTGGTAACTCCTCCAATAGAGTCCGTCCATCTAGTGGACGCCCTGCCTCTGCTTCTTCTTCCTTCGACGCCGTCAACCAGCAGTAATTTTTCAAGGCTGTCTGTTATCTATTTTTATACGTTATCTATTATACTTTATGAAAACCATGCTATAGAAATGATTGTATGAAGCATTTCTTGTTATCTGTTACGTCGGACTTTGCTCTAATAAAGAAGTAATCTTCTCCAATGTCTTAGAGTGGCTTGCCCTGTAGCTCATATAGGGATTATAAGGGTTCGCATCTAATAGCCGTCCCTAATAACGTTATTATCATTTGAGATAACTGTGTCTATGTTGTATTAATTAAGGCAAAAGCTGTAACAGCCTATTGGCTAAGCGATTAAGATGGTTGTTGGTTCGAATTCCAGCAAGATATTTCTTAAAAGTAAAATTTACCATAGAGCTGTTAAGCCTAGAAGCTATCATATATACAGGTGGGCGTGAAGCTCTAATTTTACAGGGTTTTCATGAGATCGCTTTTAGCTATAAGGCTTTTGCCTACATTTAGACTAAGTTTAGTTTTACTTGAAATTACAGTACCTTTAATTGTGATCAATAAAGTGTATCTATTTTTATACGTTATCTATTATACTTTATGATTATCTATTTTTATACGTTATCTATTATACTTTATGATTATCTATTTTTATACGTTATCTATTATACTTTATGATTATCTATTTTTTTATACGTTATCTATTATACTTTATGTTATTATATCTTCTGCAGCGCTGTCGTGAAAGCCCGATCGACCTCCAAATAAGGCGCCGTAAATGGATTGGCCATAACCTCCGAAGAGATGCCGATCACATTCCCAAGCAGGCCCTTGATTGGAATCCGCAAGGAAAGCGCAAGCGCGGCCGTCCTAAACAGACGTGGCGCCGCACAGTTGCAGACGAGGCGAAGAACATCGGGAAGACATGGAGCGAGATAAAGCGTGAAGCCCAAGATCGAACGCGATGGAGGTTCACTGTGGACGCCCTCTGCCCCACCTAGGGGACATAGGATGATTTATATATTATACTTTATGAAAATCATGCTATAGAAATGATTGTATGAAGTAGTTCTTGTTATCTGTTACGCCGGACTTTGCTCTAATAAAGAAGTAATCTTCTCCAATGTCTTAGAGTGGCTTGCCCTGTAGCTCATATAGGGATTATAAGGGTTCGCATCTAATAGCCGTCCCTAATAACGTTATTATCATTTGAGATAACTGTGTCTATGTTGTATTAATTAAGGCAAAAGCTGTAACAGCCTATTGGCTAAGCGATTAAGATGGTTGTTGGTTCGAATTCCAGCAAGATATTTCTTAAAAGTAAAATTTATCATAAAGCTGTTAAGTCTAGAAGCTATCATATACACAGGTGGGCGTGAAGCTCTAATTTTACAGGGTTTTCATGAGATCGCTTTTAGCTATAAGGCTTTTGCCTACATTTAGACTAAGTTTAGTTTTACTTGAAATGACTGTACCTTTAATTGTGATCAATAAAGTGTATCTATTTATCTATTAATATATTGTTTTTTATTTAAATTGTTTTATTTAAAAGGCTTATGGATAATTGTGCTTCTGCTTAGATCCAGGGTCAATATGATCTATGAAGAGAACAACTTTCCTGGCACATATTCTAAGTGCATAAGACATGGCATGAGTAAGTCCTTACACTTGAGATCCTTTAGTGCCAGTTGCAGTAAAATAACAATTAAAATAACAGTCTATATATTTACATAACTCCTAAGGTGACAATAAGATACCTGTGCCACATTATAATTGGCTTATAGTCGCAATATTATTAAGATTTCCTTATGTCATTACTATTTGCGAGCTATACTATGGCACATTATCTGCAGATATCACCAGTGATAGGCTGTGGTAGAATCACAATATATACCAGTACGTGATTGTATTCTTCACGAAACATATTTAATAAGAATAATGTTGCGCTGTACCCAGGGTAAGCATGGCAACGTGATAAAATAAACATAAAAATTTATGCCCTTCAGGCGTATGTTTGCTCAGAAAATGCCATTTTTCGACGTGACACTGTGATGGAAATCATAAAATAGTTGTTACAGTATTTTTTATCTGTTGCCATATTTCTTTTCTGATTTAAAGGGATTTATGATGGCCAGTTATGTGTATGGTAATATAAGTTTTAATAATATGCTATATCATTATAAATTACAAATTAAGACTCGTTTGTCTATCATATGCCGACAACGAATCCTGGCGTATTTCGGACACACAATGCGCAGAGGCGAGGAAAGTCTAGATTTGTTAACCATTCCAACTAAGCATAAGCTTGTGCTAGGACATGGTTCACGGCAATAGTCCAATGGTGGATTCGAACCCATGACCTTACGATTCGCAGGCCGTACCCTAAACCATTAAGCTATTGATTCAAAATAGATAAACTGATCGTAGTTGGGAACACCGCAGGAAAAAGATCTCGCGGCCGTTCACCAACAAGGTGGTCCGATCAGGTAAAAGACACGTCGTCCTCCAATTTTACAGTGCTGTAAGAGACGCGCTGGACAGAAGCCGGTGGAGGCAAATCCGCTCCAGGTGCAACCCTGATGGAGACCACGATCCTCAGACATGAGGGACCGACACTAGAGAGATCATTATATACAAAAAGTATATTTAATTCATAACGACTGGACTGACTGAAAGCTGATGCTTCCAGTGTGGTCTCATTTAAGTTTGATCCAATGACAATTGCGTCCATGAGAAAAGTTTCAAATTTGCATTAAGCGAACGGCAAATGGACGGATATCTCAATATCACGCCAACCGATTTCGATGATTAATTATTTTATCGGAAAAGATGTACGTCATTTGATGAGAGTTTAGTTAGGTTCTGATTAATTCTGTTCAGCCCCTACCCACTAAACCTTCCGCGAATGCCATCAGCCGTTATGAGCGGGGTGCCCCGGATCTGTCAGCGACAGGACACCCCAATGACCGGCCGGTCCCGGCAAAGGCCGGACTTCAACCTCAAAAAGGGGACTTCTCCGGCACTCAGAGAAGTCCCGACGACGCCGAAGCACACGGGGGCCAGGTACCCATTCTGGCCCCGCTTCGGATTACGGGGGTGGCAAGAGGAGGCGTTGGCTATAACGCCTCCTGCGCACTCCGATACGCCGCCTGCGGAAGGAGGGAGCCTCTGCGCTCGCCTCCCTGACTCGCTCGTCAGCCTCGTTTTGGGACATGACCGTCTCACAGAAGGAGGCGACCGCCGTCCAAGAGCACTTCCGAGCCTCGCTCTTGCAATGGTCTCGAGAGACAGGTCTACACCACCGATGGCAGATACCATGTCATGGCGCTGCGCTGCCCATGTCGGGCACACCTCGAGGGTATGCTGGGCAGAGTCCACTGCAGCACCAAAATCATGGCGCCGCTCATCAGCCTCCTCGCGTAATAGCGTTTAACGTTTGATTCGATTTAAAGTCTTTTCTAAAGTATCATAGTTACATTACAAAATTCTGGCGTTTTTATTCTTTTTATTTTCCACACTTGTCTTCGTTGTCCTTAAGTCCTTCACTACTTAATCTTAGATAAGCCCACCAATACCTCATTCGTCGCGACGATTTTTAGGAGTTTCCCGACATATCTTCGGTTCCTAATGTCCTATACAAACAAAATTACTAGACCTCATTGATACCAAACAAAAAAGTTAATGCGCCGTTTTTTATGAACCGATCATAAAGAACGGCGCTTTGATTGCATAATCTATTATGTAAACAGCGAATTGAGAACATTTACGATTTTTCCGGTAGTCAATTAAAAACAGAACGTTCAACTGAAAAGGAGCAACCTGATAATGTGAACAGAATATCACAATTCACAAAGGCGATTTTCAGATTTGAAACAATGAGGCGATTTTAATTAGAACTAATTTAAATTAGACTTTTGAATAGACATTGTATCTGGAAGTATTCTATTTCCGATAAATCGCCTCAGGATTTCGTAAATATTAAACAATCAAACAACTTGTAATAAAAGCTGGTAGATCTCAGAAATGTTTTATTATAATTATAACTGACTTATAATAACACAAAAACCACGAAATGCCAGAAAAGGAACAAATCACTAAGTACCTTGACTTGGCTTTTGAGGTGACCTCCATATGGGATGTGGATTCGACGATCATTGACCCGTTTGTTGTCTTATATCTATTAATGGTTGTATAGCGAAAAATCTCGAACATCTCAAGAGATATGAAAAAAAATAGAGGAGGCCGTACATACCTAACAAAATCAAAAAAATCGAAATTAGACTTTAACCCAGGAATTGTAGCATTGAACTCACACATAATTCGCAGCTCGTAACTTATTCGGTGAATCTGTCGGTTTATCATATTTAACCATATTCATTTTTATTGGAAAGGATGAATTTTAAGAGTAGTTTCTTTAAAGTTAAGTTAAAATAGCTTGTCGTAGAAGGTGACTAAAAGGCCTGTCTTCAGGGGACAAATGGGGGGTTGTCGACCATGAAGAAAAGTGGACCCGGGAAGAAGGCGACATCGGCAGGCCCGTGCCGCCTTGCACTGGGAGGAGAAAGGAAAAAAAGGTTAAATAATAATAATAAATAATAAGGAGGACGCCTTCGAGCGTGTAACGTTTGATTCGATTTGAAGTCGGTTTTTGTTTTTGCACGCAAATAAACTAGTGTCTACGACACATTGTTATGTAAATTTCTCCGTAGATATTTGTCCGTTACTAAACCATAATGATCAAATGTGATCTCTAGCTCGGTATCCGAGCACATGCAGTAAAGCAGCATCCCGAGTACTAACCCCATTGCCAGCACTAATGAAAATGTTTGGTTAAATTTTAACTGCTGTTTTACCGTGCTCGATGGTTAAGGAAAGCATCGTTTCTATACATAGCTACATTTTGTATATAATATTAAATATAAGGAATATAAGAAATATGCTCTACAGGGAAGCAATATGACTGTCGACTCTAAGAAACGACATCAATATTGAACTGAAACGAAGGGAATTGATATACTGGAATTTTAATATAACATCAAATACCCGAATTCTGTAAATGTAATCACGCGGGTACACTATATTTGCGGTCCAAATACAAAATATATATAGCTGAGTCATCATTTTGTTATTCTATTAATTGTACCTTCAATCATTAGCACAGAATGCACATACAAATATATTGAGATAATATACACTCGGGAGCAAAAATAAAGGGTCGGTTAAGAAAGTTTGAATATCTCGGAAGATAAAGACAATAGCTAACTGAAATAAATTGTGCATGATAGACAATTAAATATCCTTAACCCTTATTTTTATTAAGTTATTTATATTTCATTGAAAAACATAAACTTATTCGAAAATATATTACGTTAACTTGGATCATACTTAAATTGCGTCTTTATCTTCTTAGATATTCAAGCTTTCTTAACCGATTCATTTTTGCCCACGAGTGTAGTTGGTGTTTTGACTTAAATAGTCAACTGACTTTAAACTTTTCCGACGAAAACTACTGAACTAGAAAACGAGCCGGCTAACTGATCAGCGTTGGTCATTTAGAAAAAAAATGTAGCTTGACCCTACTTTCCCTCCCGGTGGAAGAACTAAGACAAGGAGGAGAGAGAGTACCTTTAAAAATTAGCACGGCATGTACATACAAATATATTGAGTTATGAATGTAGTTTAGCCCAGGTATTGGTGTAGATGTAGGTATTTGTTTTAATAAACAATAACGCTCACGTCGTTTCCATTTTCTTTCTCTTTCGTTCATCTTTTGTATTTTCGCCATAATTTCCCTGTCACTTTGTTCAGCTACCGTACAAGTAGTGCCTGCAAAACATTCCTAATGACAGGAACAGTGAAAGGTCGTAAAAGTTTACGGGTCCACTTTATTATTTACTGCTAGAGTTCCTTTGATCCTAATTGAGATGAAGTGTAGAAAGGGCTGTTTTGTATTATATATTTATGTGGCAATTGTCTGCCGCATTCGTTTTATTAAAGTTACAGATGTAGTGAGAAATTATCCCGAAGGAAACTTCGGGAAAACTCGGATCTTTATTGGAATACGATGACACCCGAACTGTCATAGAATGATCGTATTAAATGAGTGACCATTAATATGGAGCTATTTGAGAGAGCACGATAAATACGAACTTTTCCGAAAAATATCGAAGGAATATCTTGTCTCACTATATCTATACCTAGATGTATCATTGCCGATCGTCTCTGTTCAGAGAGTATAAGGGCAAAGTCCCCTTCGCGGCCCTAGTCGGATTGACTTCACATGTCTTAGAACTTTTTTTAACACATGGTTTCCTCACGAAGCATTCTTTCACTGTCGAACGCTTGGTAGCTCACCTCCCCGGTGGCCCTTTCCTCGGTGCATGACGAGGGGCTCCGGGATCTCACGTGGAATGCACCGGAGCCCCTCTGCACTGTGCTCAAGGAGAGCACGTCCCGGTGGGAGGTTACTCCCCCCGGGACGTGTGCCCCTGTGCCCTCGCAGTGCAAGGCGACACGGGCCAGCCGATGTCGCCTTCTTCCCGGGTCCACCTTGGCGGACGACAAAGGCCCCCACCCTTGTCGCCCAATGAACCTGAACCGTAGTCTTATTCTTGAGAGCCCAGAACTACAGGGTTGATATGGAACATACCCAGACACTTTCTCTTTTATATATATATAGATAATATTTATGCAGACCAAGCAGGTTTGCATAAATCGATTCAGCGTATGACTGGAGCAGCCGGCGCAGTAAAAGCATACGACGCGCGATGGCTGTATAGTGAATGCAAATGCTTTAGTCGCATGTCTTCGATGATATCGGTTACCACTTTCTAAGTGTTGTTGTGACTTTTCCGTTATCGACACGAATACAGATATATCGCAGCGACATGCAACGCTTGTGTCATTGTATGTTTGCGTAATATTATTGTTCACAGGAGCATTGACCACGAATAATTTTTAGCTAAATCACTTAGATAATTCTGTTAATTTAATTTAGGTTAAGAGATTAACTACAGTTCTGGGCTCTCAAGAATAAGACTACGGTATCCCCTGCCTGTCGTACAAGGCGACTAAAAAGGGCCTCGGGTTCACTGGGCGACAAGGGCGGGGGCCTGAGTCGTCCACCAAAGTGGACCCGGAAAGAAGGCGACGTCGGCTCGTGTCGCCTTGCGCTGCGAGGGCACAGGGGAAGAGGGAGTAACCTCCCCCCCGGGACGTGCTCTCCTTGAGCATAGTGCAGAGGGGCTCCGGTGCGTACCACTGGAGATCCCGGAGCCCCTCGTCATGCACCGAGGAAAGGGCCACCGGGGAGGTTTTAGTGGGTAAGAACCCCACATAACCGCCGCCTTCCCCCCAGAAGGCGGGGTATCGTTGTGAAGATTTCCTCCCCGTCGACAAAAATAAAAAAGGTTAAAAAAAATAAAAAATAAAATCTCTTAGGTTTAGGTAAATCACTTAATTTCTAAGGTAATTAACTCCGCCAAAGAAGATAAAAATAAATATTTAATTAAAAAAAAAAAAATTTTTTTCGTCTAAAATCCTCTTTTCTAGTTGGCGAACGCAAGTCGCCACAATCTAGAACACGCCAACGCCGTACAGTGGCGGCGGTGGAATAACCCACATAATAGGTATAGGAGACCTAAAAGATCCGACGTAGAAGGTAATGAGAACCTACTACGATAAAGCCTCCCAAAAAAACTCCATGACACAAGCAACAGTATCGAATATTGATTTGTCTGGCGATCCGGCTGACCCCCGGCGCCCACTAATATCCGGGGTTAGTGGATGAGAAATCTGCGAAGAACTAGAGTCATCTACCAGCGACGCCCACCGTGGACCGAAATGCCTGGGGACAAGACAATCTCCGAGGAGTCACGATCCTCAGCAATGAGACAGCGATTGAAAATAATAGATCAATAGATTATCTGAAATGTTAGTGATCGTGAATATGGGAGGAAGTCTTGTAACGGAGCCTCACGGACCGACGACCTTAAAGATGACCGAAAACCGGAAGTTAATATATAGTGGAAGGCATTGGGGAAGGTCTATTCCAGCAGTGGATAGACACAGGCTGGTAATAATGAATGAATCAGATCAATTGATAAAATTTGTTCCTGGTGTACGAGCGTTTTGTCGTGCAGGGCTAAGTGGAACTCCGATTGACGGCCAGCAACATACGTCGTGCGGCGCGTGCTGTCTGCTGCCCAACCCACCGGGTCATGATGGCCACGACCACTCTGACAAGAGTGAGGCGACCAAGAAGAAGTACGACGGTAGGCGTATTTTATAGACAGACGAGCTAACGGTTCCACGCCTCCCATTAACAACCACAACAGAGGTTGCAGGTGTGTTGTCAACCTTCGATAAATGGGTACCTCGGGAAAGGAGTAGACCACAATTGCTGTCATCTAAATTAATGCTTTCTTTACATCTGTTTGCTTAACCTTTGCGTATGTTAGTCGTAAACGTTGTGTTAATTATACATGTGAATTGTGAGAGCTTTGTGTGAATCAATTTCTATTGGCACAGCCAACGACTTGCATCTGAAATCCGGGTCAAAGATATATTAGCTTTGTTGACACCTTACTAAAGACTAAATGTTATCTTTTATTTTCGCACGGTACGGACATTGAAAGAATGAGAAAAGATAGACGTCTTGGACTAGACCTAGATTTTTGCGGAATTAATTTGAATTCTTTCATATCTCCTTCATCCGTTCTACTAGATCCTTATGGGTGCTATCAACTATAGGAATATCTTATAAGTCTATAAATTATTCAAATATATAAAAGCTGCCTACGGAGTCGGTGCGCCCTTGGACCTTGCACGGTGTCTCTCATAGAGGTTCAGGCTTGTTGCAGTGAAATTGTTGAGTAGGTAAAAGAAAAATTATTATTAAGCCATTTAAACGTAAGTTTCGACGGACAGTTAAAAGGGCTATGAGTCTACGTATGAGAGATATTTCTGTCATCTGCCAGCCCTAAAGCATTAAACAATAAAATGACACAGAATAACCTGCAAAAGCCGTTTATTGCGCCAGTTTTGCCTTTATGTTGTCTCAAAGTAAAACATACGGTAATAGAAACTTATTGCCTCTGCACTGAATGTGCTCTGTGGGGAATAAATGATAGTTAGGGTTAGCACATAACATCTGCCACACTTTTATGATTTACAAAGACCCCGAGCTAAGTTTCACCGAAAATATGTTAACGGATGATTTTGTAACGGGCCATTTTAAATGATTCTATGAAGAAAAGATTTTATTTTCGTAATCACCACTATCATTATTAATAATATGGTTACTGAATAGATGCGAGAACGATCCAATGGCGATAACATATCATAAAACTTTGAAAGTTACGGCCTATATATGAAACACTAGTACAGACCTCTGTAAAGAAAGTATAAGGGCATAGTCCGCCACGAATCCACCCTACAGCGGATTGGCAAACCTGTGCGAATTAGCGCTTATAATTACAACAAACCATTTCATTGGTTGGCAGTGGGGATCGAACTCGTGTTGCTAGTGTACTATGCAACTTGAGGCGTCCGCCCGGACACTGAGCTACCACGGATGACGTCAACAATTAAACATATAGGCGTCAATAGCCTATGTTTTAAGGTATGACCGTCTGCGTCTTGTGCGGTAATGTAATCGTAGGTCGTAAGTTCGAATCCACACTATTTACGAAACATCTCCTAGCACAAGATTAAGCTTAGTTGGAATGGTTAACAAGAATGTTAGTAATATTTCTGAAAAAAGAAATATTGCTAGGTTTCTTTTTAAAAAAATTAGTATCATTGGCTGATTGAAAGAATTTTTTATATACAAATAAAATGGTAACTTTTTCAGCTTGTTTTAATTAACAACTGTTATATAAATAGCTATTGTAATTTAAAAAGCTATAAAATATTAAACGATAAGTTAATCAACAGTTACGTAATTGTTGGTGCATACGGCCCTAAGTGTTTTGAGACTGTATTGTTATTTGTTTTATATTTTAGTATTCTTATACACTAACCAGTGATACTCTACTATTACTAAGTGCTATTCTTTGTTATTCTAGGATTTTTTTGAGGGGGGCAAAATCTTCACCAAGATACCCCGCCTTCTAGGGGAATAGCGAAGCATCTTGTTGATGTGGGATTCTTACCCACTAAAACCCCCCGATGGCCCTTCCTCGGTGCACGGCGAGGGGCTTCGTGATATCCAGTGGAACACACCGGAGCCCCTATGCACTATGCTCTCCGAAGAGCACGTCCCGGAATGGAGGTTAATACAGGAGGCAATACCCTGTGCCCTCGCAGTGCAAGGCGACACGGGCTAGCCGATGTCGCCTTCTTCACGGGTCCACTTCAGCGGACGTTAAAGGCCTCCACCCTTGTCGCCCCGTGATCCCGGGGCTCCTTTTAGTCGCCTTCTACGACAGGCACCTAAAAAGCCTAGAACAACAGGGCTTTTAGGATCCTATTCCAACCTATATTAGGTTGCCATTGCCAATGCCATTACTTGTGGTCGATAGGCACAGTTATCTACCCTTCCTATAAAACATATTCATCGCCAAAACTAGCCTATTTGTCGTTATAATACTTAAAAATATCGTAAAAGGTGTGATTTTTACACAGTTTTCAGTAAGCTATGGGGGTATTAAACATAAAAAACGAATCGAGAACCTCCTTTTTTGAAGTCGGTTGGAAAATATGCAACTAATAATCTCCCATGTTCTCATTTACATCCGAGCATTAGATAATTTTATCAAATCAATTTTTTCAAAACTTTATCCTCCAGTTAGAAATAAGCTATTGACTTGAATAATGTATTTTCTTGACGTTATAATACACGCTTTGTTGGTTCTATCCACCCGGGATTATAACACAAGCCTCGCGTTGTACACGTGACAAGTAATCTCTCCGACAAAGACACTTTGGCAGTTCTAAGATGAAGTAACCACACAGTGGATCCCCTAAGGTAAAACTTTTTACGTTATTTTATATTCTACTAGTTGCGCGCTGCGGTGTTACGCGCGATTAAAAAAATATATATATAGATTAAATTTTTCTAAAATAAAAATGTATTTTCCACGTATATATACATATATATACAGTGGTGGTCGTATAATTAGAGACACTAACAGTCCTTGACATTGTCCAACATACTTCTATTTTGAAATCTCATCACAATACAAAACACATCACAGACATAATATAACACACATTAAAAAGAATGAAAAATAGACAAAACACAGTTCAAGTTACACGGACAAATAATACAAAACATATGACGCCAATATCGGACACCGTCTCAGCATATGCTGTCGCAAGGATCTGACAGCGCCGATTTTCAGCGGTGCCCGGGACTACCTAAAGACGTGCGCGCGCAATACTACTTTTATATGGAATTTATACAGACAAAAAGAGTATAATAAATATGATACATGAATAAAACAGTCATGCGATTAAAATATATTTTTTACAATAAAATAATAGATGAAAAAAATTCATAAATAAATATATTATTAAGTCAAAAAATAAAATAAAATAAATAATATGATAATTAAATGTATGTAAATGAAGTTCCTCTCTATTAGGCTTCATTTAATTCTATTTTGCCGCGTCGTTGACAAACCTCTATGGTAAGATGACAATGACTGTCAGATTGAGGTTATATTATTTGGTGGTAATTGTAAA
This sequence comes from Meandrusa payeni, assembly GCA_029286785.1. Lineage (NCBI taxonomy): Eukaryota > Metazoa > Arthropoda > Insecta > Lepidoptera > Papilionidae > Meandrusa > Meandrusa payeni. The sequence continues at coordinate 2,726,914 of JAGSMX010000023.1, forward strand.
ACGTCGAACATAATATTGTATAAAAGATATTGAAATAATAGCTTTAAATGTTGTTTCTCTCTTTCAGGTAAGAGTTATAATTTAGTTCATTAATATTACTCATTGCATTGTAAACTAAACAAAAACAAAATGTGTTAATAAAAACATACTCTCTTTCAGAACAACACAATTTGGTTTTTTATTTCTTATAGAAGAAAACTTCATTATATGTATAAAGTTCAAATCATATAATAAAATATTGAAAATATTGGAAACAACAAGCCACCGATATCAAGGGGATATTATCTTTTTGATAGGACAACAATATGTTCAACGATTTATCATTTATTAGAAAAACAATAAAAATCCTCCTACACAAGTACAGTTACAATATTACATTACGGACAAACACTTAAATCACTTTTAAGGTATGAACACAAATGGTCAACTAATTAGAAACGAGAACAAAAAAGTATAAAAAACAATATTTTTTTAGAATTTGTAATTAGTAATGTTATTTACGAAATAGCTACTATCCAGCGCCTACCAAAAGTTATAATTTTAATAATAATGTTCGGTCGATAGCCTAGGTTTATTAGCCTATTACTCATTACATCAGCTATCTACCAGTGAAAGTCCCGTCTGAATCGATCCAACCGTTCCATACATTAGACGGAACAAAATTGTAAAAAATGTTACTTTGGTGTATGTACCATCTGTCTGTCTTTACTTCCGATTACAATGCGGGTATTTTCAAGAGTAGAGTGAATAGGTATTTACTAAGCTAGTGCGCCTTACCATCCAGGACTGCATTTCTACTTATCAAGTGGGATCGTAGACAAGCGCTTACTTAGAAATTATTAAAAAAAATATTACAAATAGACGATCCAATTTTGTTTAATTGTATCAATTTTAGTTTAGTAGGCTAGCTTGTGTCAGGAGATAGGTCACGTTAATAGTTGAATGGTGGATACGAGCCTATAACCTTAAGGCTATTGAGGCTTCTATGGTATGTCCTCTATTAATAAACTACACTTAAAAAAGCCGCCCTTTTTTTTTGTTCACGCGGTGGAATCTTTTTATTGACCATCCTCCGGTACCCTGGGTGGGCCCGGAGGGATATTTGGGACTCGGCCTGGGCAGCTCCTACCCACTAAACCTTCCGCGAATGCCGGACCTCCTCTGGCAAAGGGTTCTCTTCGAGGGCCCTCCTATCCGAGACATAGTCGGACACCTCGGCGAGAACCCCTACTACGAGCTCCCACGGCGGATTGCCGGCCAGTGAAGTAGCTGCCGCCCACGAGACCGTACGGTACCCCCGAATGATTCTGACCGCGACAACCCGCTGCGCCCTGCGCAGCTGAGACAGGTTGCCGCGGGTCAGGTCACCCGCCCAGATGGGGGCACCGTACGTGGATAAAAGCCGCCCTGCAAGAGTTTATCACAAACAAAACTTTTGTTAATAGACAATAAATTTCGCATATCTAAATTCCCCAGTTGATAATCTCAATTCTCCGAAACTGTTTCGTTATTTTCTGAAGCTTCTATTTTAATGAATCCTTAATTAAAGACCGCTATCTACATTATCGTGATTATTTCCTTCTTTGTATACTTTTCTTGTGTAAGCTTTTGTAGCTACAATTAAACACGCGCCTCTCACCCCGTGGGGGTGGCAGAGATTATAGGGGGCTCTTATTCAGTGCATCGTTAATCTGGTCCATTTACTTTTACCGTTAATATTTTCTTTGTCTCCCTTACTTAATTTTTCTAGCCATTGTTTTTTCCTCATCTTTTTAAGCCACGTTTTTTTTTACTGTTTGTCGGTTGAAGTCGGTTTTACTCATAAATATACTTGTTACTAATAATATCAACCTACATAAACTTTACTGAGCCAGTAGCCACTTGGTACCTTCACCGGGGGACCCTTGTGTCGAGTTACTAGCGAAAGCGGTTCAGGCTAAGCGACCTAAGAGCTATGCCACCTCTCAATCCGGTGAAGCAGTCAAGGCCAGCTTCTCTGGCCAATCTGTGTAGTTCGTCATCTTTCCGCTTTAAGATACACGCTTATTGTTATATGTAGATGGAGACAGCTTTCGCTGTCCGCTTTTCATCAATCCTATATGTGACAGGTAGTGAGCCTATCGCCGTACACACACAACATTTTAACAAGCGATTTTTTGTACATAAAAAAACCGGCTTCATTGATATAACCCGCAATAGATCGTAAGATCGCTTAGCCATTAGGCCCGCATTATCACGTATACGTATTTTTGACGTTGACTGTACTCCCTATTTAAGGGGAAGCTACAACAATTTTATTTAAAAAGTTTTTCACAACGTTAACAATGTCCTCAATATTGGATTGAAGAAAATTGTTTTCGCGTCACGTGCTTTGTCTTGGGGTTTGAACAGTTCTCAGTAAATGTGAATTTAATAGTTACGAACAACTTTTTAGTCTCCACAAGTTCCTTTTTCAATTATAGACCTAAGTTATGTCGTTTTAGTATTAAACAAGTGAATTATTAAGATTTTTTTTATTTATTGTTTTTAGATCGCAACCATAGACCTGTCTCCGTGTCCTTTTCAATACACTTAAATTGTTCACTCTGCATTTATTAAAAGAGTGCCACTTCTACAGTTACTATTTTCTTTTTTTTTATATATATAATGCCTGAATTTGGAGGTGGCCAGAGATTGCTGCGATTCACGCGTCGCAGACGCCCCGCTGCATTGCTATTAGCTTCTCCACGACCGCTGTGTTCCTGCTTCTCATGGCCATTATTAAGATGTTGCAAAGAACAAGCAAATCGTGCTACAAAAATATGTCTTGTTTTTTAAGTATAGAATGAAAAAAAATAATTAACATACTAGAGAACTGCCCATGCTTAGGTTCTGTTTATTTTCAACTCGACTTCAAAAAAGTAGGTTCTCAATTCTCGTCTATTTTGTTTTTAATGTTTGTTACCTCATAACTTTGGGATGGGTGAACTGATTTTGATTTTTCTTTTTGTATTTGAAAGGTGATAGCCCCACTCCCATTGGTTCTATTCTGACAATGGCATTCATGAGAAAATCATGTAAGTCTTAAATTTTGCATTAATAATGTGCGCGACAAATGGACGAATAACCAATTTTGATTATTAATTTTTTATTAAAAATTATGTATATCAAGGGTAGTTTGATAAGTTTGTTTAGCTTCTGATTATTTCTATTTCGTAATATTCCTATCCAATTTGAAGTCGGTTTATGTTATTTACTCAGAAATATATGTATACATACTACAAGGAGTGCAAATTGTCGCTTCGCCTTAAGAAACTTGATTGGAGGTGACCGTCCATTGTATTTCAGCGCGCCAAGTGAAAGTGTGATATTATTTCGCTTCACGTAATACTACTTTTAAATTCAACGAACACAACCGAAGATACGCTCGCTTACACATAATAAAATCGATTTTTCTAATCTAATTATTATGAAAGAAACGTGTGTCGGGGTCGTGAATAGTGGAGGACACCTCAGAAAAATTACTAACAATCTTGTTAACTATACCAAATAAGCTTAAGCTTGTACACATGGTTCACGGCAATAGTCGAATTGTGGATTCGAACCCACGACCTTACGATTCGCAGGCCGTACCCTAAATCATTAGGCTATTGACGTTTTTAACTTGACTATTGACCTCTGGATCGATGGCATCAGTGCAATACTATTTTTTTATTTTATTTTGTATTATTTTAGATACTAAAGAAGCATCGATAGAACTAGGGCCGAAGAGACCCTCATCAAATACTTCTATAAATCCTTCTTCTATCTTCTTCTTTCCTCATTAAATACTTCTATTTGATGAGGGTCTCTTCGTCTCTTCTTGATTTTTAATTTAAATATCTGCTACTATTTTTTTGTGCAGCCTTATTTACAGTAAAATCATAATCTTTCAAGTACATTTAATTTCACTATTTACATAACAATTAAATAATCAAATTTATGGTATAATTAAATGTATAACATAATTATTTATATAATATATAACAAACAAAAACGGACTTCTACTCGAATCAAACATCAAACGCTACTACACGCGGACGTCCGGATATCCGAATTATCATTTAGGATCATAAATGCATGCACAAACATAAAAAAAAAATACAGACGAATTAAAAACCTCCTATTTTGACGTCGGTTAAATAAAACTACTTTTATGGATTTTTCGCTGTAAAATCTTTTATTAATTCTGGTGCAAACTGTCTTGTTAATTGCTACTGCAGTGTTGTTACATTTCGCAGGCGACGTATCGGGGTGCGCAGGAGGCGTTACGAACGCCTCCTCTTGCCGCCCCCGTAATCCGAAGCGGGGCCAAGATGGGTACCTGGCCCCAGCATGCTTCGGCGTCGTCGGGACTTCTCTGAGTGCCGGAGAAGTCCCCTTTGAGGATGAAGTCCGGTCTTTGCCGGGACCGGCCGGTCGTTGGGGTGTCCTGTCGCTGACAGATCCGGGGCACCCGCTCATAACGGCTGATGGCATTCGCGGAAGGTTTAGTGGGTAGGGGCTGCCCAGGCCGAGTCCCACACATCCCTCCGGGCCCACCCAGGGTACCGGAGGATGGTCTATAAAAAGATTCCCCCGCGTGAACAAAAAAAAAAAAGTGTTGTTACATTTGTTTATTTATTTTTTGTAAGCGAACATTTGCTCGGTGTAAATGAACGAACCAAATAAATTTATATTCCGGTCGTACCGTTAAAGTGAGCGAGCACGATTAGATTTTTCACTTCGAGGTGCTGAACATAGTTAAGTGTAGCTCTATTTCAAGCTATAAGTTTGTTGCACTTTAATTTATCCTTTGCTAGATGTACTTTCGAATCCATCTTGAAATGAGCCGTGGTATGTGCCATGTCTCGTCTCTGATCGGAATGCTTACGCGCAACAAGCGTCAATAGCCTAATGGGTTAGGGTACGGTCTGCGAATCGTAAGTAACCCACGAGGTTCGAATCCAGCATTCGACTATTGCCGTGCACCATATCCTAGCACAAGCTTAAGCTTAGTTGGAACGGTTAATAAGATTGTTAGTAATATTTCTGAAAAAAGAAATATTGCTAGCTTTCTTTAAAAAACATAGTAACCATCCAAGCCGAGGTTACCCCTAACCGGAGGGACCCTTGTGTCGAGTTATTACCTATAGAGGTTCAAGCTAAGCGACGTAAGAGCCACCTCTCAAAGCAGCCCAGGCTAGCTTCTCTGGCCTATCTGTGTAATTCGTCCAAAAATCGCAAACAGGACTGTTGTAACCAATAAAGCTGATATTGTGCTGACAGATCGATCAAGGCGACAGGCGGTGCTCGTCGAAATTACCACCCACCATCGCTCACGAGGTGACCGCCATGTGGGATGTGGATTCGATGATCATTGTTCCGATAGTCGTATCTGTAAACGGTCTTATAGCGAAAAGTCTCGATCAACATCTTAAGAGACTTTCGCTAAACGGCTGGGTCTAAGGTCAGATACAGAAGGCAGTAATTAATCCTGGACACGGCACGCATCGTCAGGAGGTTTCTCTCTGTGTCGCCCTAACCACCGGTTGCTTGGTCCCTGCTTCGTTGTTATATAATATTTTTATATTTTGTATGATATTTTTGTTTATTTTACTTTTTATATAAATATTGTAAAAACTTAACCAAGGTTTGAAAATTAATAAAATATTTCTTGCTCTATGTTAATTTATTATGTTGGGTATCGAGAACAAGAGGAACAAATTACTTAGTTGTACTTCCTTTTCTTTCTCGTGAATTTTCAAAATAAAAGATTAATTATTATTATATTAACTTAAAATGCTTAGATAGATGTGTAGATTACGCTACACATCTATCTAAGCATCTGAGCTTTATAAAATACGCACGGACTATGTGTAGTAAGCCTAGGTGTGAGCGATATTGCCGACTAGATGGAGCTGCGATGGTATGGGCACGTTAAGAGGAGGCCTTCCTACATAGAGAACCTAGCGATACAACTTTTCCTCCCCGGTCGAAGATACAAGACCGGAAACAAGTTGGGAGTGTATAGTGTCGAGAGAAAGAGAGTGCAAGATTATATGGGGGTAGAGTGAAGTGGAGAGCAACACGGTATATTGTATCTACACAGCTAAAGTCCTAAGCGAAGTTAATATAGCTCCTAATTAAAACTTTACTTACAAACAGACAAAATAAAGAACGAAATGACGGCAATATGGACGCAAAAAGTTTAAAAACATGCAGACAAAATAACATATTTCTTTTAGAAGTCGATTAAAAATAGACAAGTTATATATGCAGGCAAAGGGTGCTTTTATAATTATTTGGTAATGTAATTTTAATACGAGGTGATTTGTATAATAACTCAAAACGCCACATGTTAAAAATATATGACTATAAAAATGCCATTTCTAGTAATACAAGACAATGCACATTCATTTTTTAAAACAAAACTTGGATATATGTTAATGACCTGTACTTTCCCATACTTATAAGCCGTTTTGTATTTTTGCTGTTAATGTTATTTTAACAAAAGGGAAAATACCCACAACAATGAGTTAACAAACAATAAACCAACAAAAATAAATTATGAATATGCTACTGGGAAAAATAAGGTCGTAGGTTAAAACCATCATTCGACTATCGATGCGAACTTAGCTTGTTTATTTGTATTGTAATCTTTTTAACAATTCCAATTTTACAAAATAAAATGATCAAGGTTGCAATTGCAAAAAATATTATTATTAAGTAATATTTTTAACAATAAGAAAAAATGACCAAGGTTGCAATTGAAAAAAATATATATTAGTAAATAATATTTTTAACAATTCCAAGACAAATTAAAAATAAAAATGACCAAGGTTGCAATTGCAACAAAAATATTATTAGTAAATAATATTTTTAACAATTCCAAGACACATTAAAGAAAAAATGACCAAGGTTGCAATTGTAAAAAATATATATTAGTAAATAATATTTTTAACAATTCCAAGACACATTAAAAATAAAAATGACCAAGGTTGCAATTGCAAAAAAAATATTATTAGTAAATAATATTTTTAACAATTCCAAGACACATTAAAGAAAAAATGACCAAGGTTGCAATTGTAAAAAATATATATTAGTTAATAATATTTTTAACAAGACAAATTAAAAATAAAAATGACCAAGGTTACAATTGTAAAAAAACATATTATTAGTAAATAATATTTTTAACAATTCCAAGACAAATTAAAAATAAAAATGACCAAGGTTACAATTGTAAAAAAACATATTATTAATAAATAATATTTAAACCATTCCAAACAAATCTTTTTCTAACGCTATCGATATTCAGCTCTGCTCTTGCGTTATTGAATATGCCAGCCACTTTACTCTGGTGGTAAGTCGCAGCTCGTAACTTAATCGTTTAAAATAAGTAATAGATGTGACTTAAATCGTAACAATTCGGGTTCGTGGGCGAAAAGGTTCTCTAGGGTGCTGGAGGAGCGATTTACTTTCTCTGCGACGAGCTGTCGTAGTAGCAAAGTGCAGAGGGGTCCCAACGCCATGCACCGAGGAAGGGCCTCTGGGGGGATTTAGTTAGTAAAAACTTCAGATAACCCCGCCTTCCCCCTAGAAGGCGCGGTGATTCCCTCCCCCCGTCAACAAAAACAAAATGGACGATTACTTAACCTTTAGCATGCTCTTAAACACTAAAGGTTAGAAAGAAAATAGCATTAAATTCGCCTTTTTTTTTAAATAATGCAATATTTTTCACAAATATTACTAACATTCTTGTTAACCATTCCAACTAAACTTAAGCTTGTGCTAGGAAATGGCTCATGTCAATAGTCGAATGGTGGATTCGAACCTACGACCTTATATCGCCGACGTTGACGCTTAAATGCCTGTACATATATTTTTAGTGCAATAAGGGATATCAATGAATAGCAAGTTATACTTAAGTGTTAATTCATTCAGAATATACGTCACGTCTTCACTGCGGCCTGACCTCGTTAGCGCCAGGCCCATTCTGAGGCATTCCGCTCGCTGATCAGGTTTCCTACTAAGTAAACTTGGAAATGAACTTTCCAATTCTTTGTTTACCCCGCCTATGCGTCATTTTTGAAAGCGAATTTGTTAAAAAGTTATCACATTGGTAATCTTTGTAGTTGTAAAACTATTTACCATTAGACATAAATTGACCGCATGTTCTCTATAGCTTTGAAGCTTTGACTATGAAGACGTACGTAAAAGAAAATTGGTACGACAAAAACTCAGCCGGTTGTGTGAGGTTTTACCCACTAAAACCTCCCCTGTGGCTCTTTTCTCGGTGCATGACGAGGGGATCCCCCTTTTGTCGCCTAGTAAGACCGAGGCCTCTTTTAGTCGCCTACGACAGGCAGGGGATACCGTAGTCTTATTATTGAGAGCCCAGAACTACAGGGCTATTAAGTATTAAATCTGCATCAAGTATATGCGCCACAAATGGACGAATAAATATCAATACCACGTCAACGGCTTTCGATGGCGTTTTTTTTTATTGGAAAGGATTACAGAGTTACTATAAGAGTAGTTTGATGGAATTTTGGCTAGGTTCTGTTTAATATTATTTCGTAATATTCCTACGATTATTCCGAAATCCAAAGCGTCCACGCGTATTAGCTTTTATTGTTTGATTTGATTTAAACTCAGTTTTTGAGTTCTCTTGTAGGACACAGTGTTATTCAGAGGATTATAACCACCGATCATCCAACATGCTGTAGTGGCGATATCCCGGCACACCGTCAGCTGTGTCTATTATACAGATGACTGTGACGACGCCACAGGAAGACAGATGACAAGGGCAATGGCCGCATCAAGGGAGAAGATAGTGGACTACAACCTGAAAATGGCCATGAGAAGCAGGGACACAGCGGTCGCGGAGAAGCTAATAGCAATGCAGCGGGGCGTCTACGACGTGTGGACCGGAGCGATCTCTGGCCACCTCCAAATTCAGGCATTATATATATACAAAAAAAGGGAAATTATAGCTGTAGAAGTGGCACTCTTTTAATAAATGCAGTGTGAACAATTTAAGTGTATTGGAAAAGAGCACGGACATGTGGTTGCGATCTAACAACAATAAAAAAAAAAACACCGCTATGATAGCATTGTAAGTTACAAATCTAACTACCAGGCTATATTGAAACCCAAAACTATAGCCGTGCAAAAATAAAGGGTCGGTTAAGAAAGTTTGAATATCTCGGAAGATAAAGACGCTACCTAACTGAAATAAATTGTGCTTGATAGACAATTAAATATCCTTAGTGTTGCCTAACTAAAACTACGTACTAAAATATAAATAAAAATATTTTTTTATGAAAAATACTGTATTAGACAAGTTTACGTAAGATATCCTTTTTCGTTTAAGTTTAGTTTAAATTAATAAAAACATTTTATTATATTTTAAGGATATTGATATTGTATATTGATAGTGATATTGTCTATCATGCACAATTTATTTCAGTTAGCTAGCGTCTTTATCTTCCGAGATATTCAAACTTTCTTAACCGACCCTTTATTTTTGCTCACGTGTGTAAATCTAACGGAATAAAGAATTAAAAACCAAAGAATTAACTACGGGACAGATCGCATGATCAACTTTTTCCTTCGGTTCTACTTTCATCCTCAACATTCCAATTGCGTCGTTTTAACGTGCGTCGAAAATTGACTTTCACTGCTCACTACAGTTTCGTAGCAATTAATTCGTCGTTGTTCATCGCGTCTGTAGACATTTAGTTATAAAAAAAAACTAATTTAATTTGACTTTTAACTAATCACAATAAAGATCACACCCACCATTTGATTAATGACGTGAATTGCATTTTAGCACAAGCTTAAGCTTATTTGTGTGTAGGTTTGTTCCGTGTAGGCTTCGAAACGGCTGGACCAATTTCAATGACACTTTCAGGGAATCTGCAGATTGACCTAGCGAGTAATCTTGTAAAGTTTGGTGACGATCGGAGCACTCCTCTTTTTGAACTGTCAAACAAGCCATACGTCGTAGAAATTAATAATTTATTTGAGAGTTAAATTAAATTTTTAATGATGTAAGTTTATTGTTTAAATAAAATACAGCAAAATCTAACACAGCAAAGCGGGCTGGGTACGCTAGTAGTTTATAAGAACGTTAGTAACATTATTAAAAAAATGTATATTTTATCCTTAGTACGGTGGACAAAGAAAGACACAAATACACCCATGGCAAGCCAAAATAGCAAATAATTTTGTACTTAAGTCAAACGATAAACAAGTATATAAAAGCGTAAAAATAGTCAAAGCGAATGACGATCTCTTTTAACTTATATGGTTTTCTCATGAGTGCCAATGTCAGAACTCGACCACACGGAAAGCAACAGCTTTAAAATAAAAAGAGAATCATCAAAAACGGTTCACCCAGTGAGAAATCAGGAAAAAAGACAGTCGAACACCTTCTCCTTTTTTGAAGTCGTTTAAAAACTACGCAATCAGTGCTATAATTCTTAAATAGCGATTTAAGAATGATCAATATGACAAAAGTTGTCATGTTATGTGCATTTTATATCACGTCATCATTTGATGTTTCTGGAAATAAAATCGTTGAAACTCATAAACTCTGAAAACAATTTCTAGAATTTCGAAAATTTCATTTATTATTCGAGATTTGGTTTACCCTTCACTAACGAGCTTCGGTATCTAGTGCCCAACTACTCGTTTACACTAAATTACTGTATAGATATCAACCGAATTCCAAGAGGAAAGTAGTTATATAATTTTCACAGAAGACTAGACTTAGATGTAACTGCAAATATGAGTGGATATTTAGACGCCTTTATGACACAGAAGGATTTTCAACTGACTAAACGGAGAGGTTCTAATAGCTTGAACTTTTTTTACGTTCGTCCACAAGTGTATTTATTATCATTTTATTTTCTTTTTAATAAGAAAGATTTCTTTTTCAGAAATATTACCAACATTCTTGTTAACCATTCCAACTAAGCTTAATCTTGTGACTATTGACGTAAACCATCTCGTAGAGATGTGGTCGAATGGTGGATTCGATTGGACCCTAAACTAGATTAGATTAAAATCAAAAAACTACTTTACAAAATTATCTTAACACCTTTATTTTATTAAGAATGATTAATAAAATATATAATTAATAATAGCGCCATCTATATAAACGAGTTGACACTAAAAATCTTACGCTTTTATTTAACGTTACGGACGCTTTTTGCCTAGGATAGGTTTAGCCTAGTACCCCTTCGCAACGCTCTGAGGAACTTCGTTCCAAAAAAAGTCTTTCACAAACCGTTTGTCGGAAAGTCGTTAATGTTAACAGACATTGGTGGATTTATGACGATATGAAACTACACCGTATTCGTTATGGACACTGAATAGACTCCAGAACTTCCTTATATAACTATGATACGTCAAAATTTAATGGAAGCGTTCGATTTAATTTGAAGTCGGTTTTGTTTTTACTCGTAAATATACTTATATCTTTACAAAAAAGGAAAAAATATGGGTCGATTTGCTAGTATAACATATCCAGATCAGCTACGTAACATTAGCGACATACATAATCTTTGAAGGGCACAAGAGTAAGAGAAATATTTCGCCTTATCTACATTCCCACGCTTCCAAATACGCGCCAGTTAGCCTGGAAACTAGGTGTTGAGTGAGCTTACATAAATTGTCGATAAACATTTATGTAAACCTTTTTCCAACACATTCCCTTTCTTACGAGATATGCGGATTGTTCCCCCTAGATATGATCAGTTTTGAGAAATTAGTCAAGTAAATAAAATTGAGTAAGTAAGCACATAAAATTGCGACAAACAATTTAATTTGTGCCGTCACCCGGGGTCGAATGCGGGTAACTAGCGTACTATGCAACTTAAGGTGACTAAGCTAGCACAGCAATTTTAAGTCCTGATTTACGTCGCACTCGGTGGTGAAACATCGTGAGGAGACCTACATGTCTTAAAAAATTATGGCTGTATCCAATCTAGAGCTGCGTGGATGACTATGGGACCTCTACAGTATCTTTACAAAGAAGGGCTGTGCCAAACAATAGAGCATATATAGCTGTAACGTTTTAAATTCAGTTAAAGTTACAGCCTATATATAGAAATAATATATGTCCCACAGTTCATCCACTGTTCACAGTCCGCCACGCGGCTCTAGTGCAGATTGGCAGACTTCACATGGCTTTGAAAAATTTTCTAAGACATGTAGGTTTCCTCACGATGTTTTCCTTCGCCGCCGAGCGCGTGGTAAATCAGCATATAAAATTGCAACAACAAATTTATTAGTGCCGGCACCGGAGATCGCACTCGGGGTGCTAGCGTACTTTTTTTGTTTACGCGGGGAATCTTTTTATAGACCATCCTCCGGTACCCTGGGTAGGTCCGGAGGGATGTGTGGGACTCGGCCTGGGCAGCCCCTACCCACTAAACCTTCCGCGAATACCATCAGCCGTTATGAGCGGGGTGCCCCGGATCTGTCAGCGACAGGACACTACTAGCTTGCTAGCGTACTATGCAACTTGAGCCAACCGCTCGTACACTGAGCTACCACGGCTCTGAAATTCATTTAAGTCTTCCTATATTGATATTTTTTGTTCTACCACCAATACCTACTCTATTATTAAGAGTGGAGTCTGCGGCACACTCAACGAGAGAAACGAAGTCGGCTGTAAGTATATTACACCGATATGGGAGGTGGGATCACACCGAACGTGATAACTCGTTCGTGTAAGGAACAGCTGCAGTAGTCCTACAAATTTACACCAAATTATTTGACATTCGCGTACAGGATGATTCGATAGAGTTAACAGTTACGTATTAACCTTAATTTACTATTACCGTCTGCAACTTTACAAGGCACAAGTACGGCCTCATATGGAATACTGTTCGCATCTCTGGGCCGGGGCTCCCCAATACCAACTTCTTCTGTTTGTTCCGTGTACAACGTAGAGCTGCTCGAATAGTCGACGATCAGGGTCTTTCCGATCGACTCGACCCTCTGAGTCTGCGAAGAGATGTCGGTTCTCTTTGCATCCTGTATCGCATTTACCATGGGAAGTGTTCTGAGGAATTGTTCGGAATCATCCCAGCTACCGATTTCCATTACCGCACATCTCGGCAGAATTCCAAATTCCACCGCCACCATCTTGATGGTTGGCGTTCAACGACTGTACGTTTTTCGCGTAACTTTCTCCCACGCACTGTCAACTTGTGGAATCAACTGTCGCCAGCGGTGTTTCCGAACGTTTACGATTTAGGGACCTTCAAGAAACGAGCCTATTCCTATCTCAAAGGTCGGCAACGCACCTACAGCTCCTCTGGTGCTGTGGATGTTCATGGGCGACGGTGATCACTTAAGATCAGGTGAGCCGTATGCTCGTTTGCCACTTTTCATATAAAAAAATACTATGTATAAATCTCTCTATAGTATGATAGAGTCCGACTAACGGGATTCGAAGGCGGATACCAGATTTATGGATTAAACATGATGTTATATTGCGGTCGGAAATCTAGGCTGTGGTTGAGAATGCATAGGTCTTTTAAACTTGTTTGTAGCACGCTTACTAAGATGATTGTACCCATTCGAATAAGATATATATGAATTTATTAAGCTTTTTAATAGCTTCCCCGGTCTAGATTTTGCTTTATTTTATTTGAACAATAAACTTACATCAATAAATATTTAATTTAACTCTCACAATAAATTAAATTGTTCATTTCTCTCTGTATTCATCCTCTTCTCGAGCGGGTGACATATGTACATATCAGTAAATACAATGTCATTCTGATCATTTATACACAATCATATCGGGCTCAAGTTAATGTCAGAAATAAAAGTACGAAGTATGGCTTGGTAAATGTGAATTATCTGTGATTTAAGGCCATTAATAAATACTTATGAAGCAATAGGTATTTTTAAACTGTTAATGTTGATCACAAATAAGGAATAATTATAATGACTCGACCTGATGTTCATGAAATCATAGAATATCATTATAGTAAATAGAATAGAATAGAATATTTATTTACTAACACAGATTTGGTTACACTTATAAGCATTTCACAAACCAAACGATAATACATGTAACCATTGCAGCACATATTACTGGTATGCAGTGAACCCCAAATTAAGCAGACGCTTGTATCTTGGGAGCCAGAGTTGCGCTGTGGAGTTAGCATTATTGCACAAAGTATTAGTTTTTTCATAATTTAATTAATAAATTTATATATACGTATACATATATATATATATGTGTTTGGCCAGGTATATATATACAGGCGCGTGTGTGGGGTGTATAGTGTCCATGAGTGTGTGCGTAGTTGTGTATATGATTGTGTATGTGTTATAATAGGTTGTCAAATATCTCCCTTCCGCCTTTTTGTCTTTTGAATTTCGCGGCTATGTACAAAGCGCTACAGAGCTCGTACCTAGCAATACTATACATAATTTGAAAGGTCTTGACATAACCTACAAAACGACGCTATGCATAATTAGTTTGGATATTGCGTTCAACAGTTATAGACGTGTAAACATGGAGTTCACTAACGCCGAAATTCGCGGCTTGGCCACTGTTTGGGACGATTCACCGGCCTTCGACCACGACCGTTTTCGCTTGATATTGTCGTATGTGATCCATTTTGTTTGTGTTTATTTTGTTTGTGTTTACCCGATGATCCTTTCGGTCTGCTCGAGGGTGAGGCCGAGCAACCAAACAATAAAAGCTGTACTTGACAGTTTAAAAAGAGGAGTGCTCCGATCGTCACCAAAATGTTTCATTGAAATCGGTCCAGCCGTTTCGGAGCCTATTGGGAAAAAACCCACACACTTTCACTTTTATATTTATGTATTATATATTATAGATAAATTAATTTGACGGTATATTAGAAGTAATATCCTAATTTCATTTATTTAACCTTTATTTGCTCATAATAAAAGTGTACAAAAAGGCGGACTTAATGTCAGAAGGCATTCTCTGACAGTCTTTTTTTTTTGTTAACGGGGAGGAAATCTTCAAAAAGATACCCCGCCTTCTGAGGGGAAGGCGGCGGTTATGTGGGGTTTTTACCCACTAAAACCTCCCCGGTGGCCCTTTCCTCGGTGCATGATGAGTGGCTCCGGGATCTCCAGTGGAACGCACCGGAGCCCCTCTGCACTGTGCTCAAGGAGAGCACGTCCTGAGGGGGGAGCTTACTCCCTCGCCCCCTCTGCCCTCGCAGTGCAAGGCGACACGGGCCAGCCGATGTCGCCTTCTTCCCGGGTCCACTTTAGCGGACGACAAAGGCCCCCACCCTTGTCGCCCAGTGAACCCGAGGCCCCTTTTAGTCGCCTTCTACGACAGGCAGGGGATACCGTAGTCTTATTCTTGAGAGCCCAAAATTACAGGGCTGATTCTCTGACAGTCTACCATAAGGTTGTGTAGAGACAGTCACGAGTGCAACCTTAGTAAGAAAAAAGTGAAATAAGACAACTATAAAAATATATTATATGTATATAAACATAAATACATAAATACAAATAAATTTACCAAATGGATAAAAATCATAATAAATAACCTAATGGTATATGTCACGGTCTGTAAAACGCTTGGACGTAGGTTGAAGTCCACCATTGGAATATTTACGTGAACCATCTCTTGGCACACAAGATTTACAAGAATGTTAGTATTGTTTGTGTGGGTAAGAAATTTTTCTTTTTCTGGAGGGAAACTTTTACCGGAGGTCTCCAGATGGACCGACGACCTTGTTAGGTTAGCCGGAAGTGGCTGGATGCGGAAAGCTGAGGATCGCATGTGGTGGAAGGCATTGGGGAAGGCCTATTTCCAGCAGTGGATAGATACAGGTTGATGATGATGATACATATATGTGTGTGTGTGTAAATATTTATATAATAAAAAAAAATTAAGAAAACCTGTATATAAGTTATGAAAGATATGGAAGAGCGAGATCTTCTGATACACGCATATTTCTTGCTTGCTAGAAGGTCTCAGCCAAAATTTGTAAATAGATCGCATCTATCGAAATAAACATTTTTTTATTTTATTTTTTATTTATGTGAATAAATTTATAATATATATAAAAAAAGTGTTTTAGGATGCTTGATTAAATCCATACTGTTTGCGTTCTCTCAACCGACTTTAAAAAAGGCGGAGATTTTCAATTCGTCCGTATTTTTTAAATGTTACCTCATAACTTTCGACTGACTGAACCGATGTTGATTATTCTTTTTTATATGATAGATGGTGCTTCCCATGAGAATATCATATAAGTAAGAACAACGCACCTGCAGCTCCTGGTGCTGTGGATGTTCATTGGCGACGGTGATCACTTAAGATCAGGTGAGCCGTAAGCACGTTTGCCCATCTTTCTATTAAAAAACTGTTTACCTACCGTACCTTGATATGTATTATTTTATCTCTTTAGAAAGTAGTAATAATTGTCGATGAAACGATCGACTACAAGACGATGACGCGTATTGACATCACGTATGTGACATGAAGTATAATGGAAGTCCGTTAAATCACCTGAGCTATTAAGATAACGTCTTCGTGATTGGCGAGAAAGAAGTGAAAACGTAGAAAAAAATCTCAACTAGGAAACCATAAATTATGCAATACTAGAAGTCGTCTGTATGTCGTTTGCAGAATACTGCTGTCGTGTTTAGGCAGGCTGATAGAGTATCCAATTGTACCTTCACAAGAATATTTGCGAGTTAAAACAAAAACCGACTTCAAATAGAATATGAATATTACGAAATAGAATTAATCTGAACCTAATTAAGCTCTCATCGAACTACCTGTGGAGTACATTCTTTCGAATAAAAATGAATCATCGAAATCGGTTGGCGTGATACTAAGTTATACGTCCATTTGTCGCGCACATACATCATGCAAATTTAAGACTTGAAAGGGTTTTCTCATGAATGGGCAAAATATAATTGGGATCACACGGAAAGTACTAGCTTATAAATAAAAAAAGAATTGAGAACCTCCTCCTTTGTTGAAGTCGGTTGAAAATAGACAAAATCCAATTAAACGGACAATGGAAAGGACATCAAAATGATGATTCAACATTTTTTTAAAGAAACAAAGCTAGCACTTTTTTTTCAGAAATATTACTACATTCTTGTTAACCATACCAACTAGGCTTAAGCTTGTGCTAGGAGCCCCTCACGATGCACCGAGGAAGGGTCACCGGGGGGGATTTAGTGGGTGAAATCCTCCACATAGCCTACCTTCTGGGGAAGGCGGGGTGTCGTCAACAAAAACAAAGGAGATGGTTCACGTTAATAGGTGAATGGAGGAATCGAACTTACGACCTTTCGATTCGCTGACCCTAAACCATTAGGCTATTGACGCTTCAAGGACACCATTTCATCATGTGTTGTCGCAAGGCTGCAATTTTTAGCGGTGCCCAGGACTACCCAACACCGTGCACATGCAAGAATACCTTTATATAGCATTTTAACGGAGCCTAAAATATAATTAATACCTGTACAGCTATAAAACTATAGAATAGCTTGCCGATTGAGATTTGGAAGGCTGTCAACTAATTTCCGAACGAACGTCGAAGTGAAATGAAGGCGTAATGTCTATTAAAACGTATAAAAAAACGAAAAAGCATGTTGTTAACGTCGTAGGTCATGGTACTGGAATGAATTAAAGATGCAACAATTTACAACTTTGTACACGAGAAATTGATCTTGCATTTAAAGAAGACCATGAAGCGGTCTACCTTTTTACTTTTGACTTGTAATTTTCTTGTAAATATAACTACGGGCAATGAAGCAAACCTTTTATTATGCTACTACGTGCCATTATCAACAAATTGTACCTTTTCGCTCGCACAATTGCCCTCTGCGGGGCTTTAGACACATCATTACGTTTTGTCGGAGCGACGTCATTTTGGAATAATAACAAAGGGTAGGTCTGAACACTGGTTGAAATTGCTTTTTATAGGAAAATGGGCAAAGGAGCTTACGACTCAACTTTCAGTGATCGGAGATCGACCCGGTGCAGCTGCAGGTGCGTTTGCGTCCTTCGAGATAGGAGTAGGCTCGTTTCTTGTACGCGTATTAGTTCAGAAATATTGTGACTGTTGTAGTACGTGGAAGCTATATCACGGATTAAGTGAATATTGTACGCACGCTTTGTGGCATACCTAGATCTATTTTTGACGAACCTATACGGGGCCAGAAAGGCTGACGGTTACTGCTTCACCGAATTGAGAGGTGGCATAGCTCTTAGCTTACCCTGAACCTCTATTTGTAGTAACTCGACTCAAAGGTCCTCCGGTGTCCCAGAAATAGTGATGATGATTTATTCATTTACATTGGTCAATTAACAGTGTAAACATTAAGAAAATATGAACCAACTTACACGGACTACATTAGAAATTTCTGGTGCCTACATTCTCATAGTCCTCCACGTTCGTGCTACCCTTTACCAGGGCGACCTTTGTGTCGAGGTACTAGCAATAGAGGTTCAGGAGCGACGTATGGGCTATGCCACCTCTTCTGCCAGCTTCTCTGACTAGTCTCTGTAGGTAAGTCGCTAAGCTTGAAGCTCTATTGGAAGGGACCTCGGCTTGAGCGGTTACTGTAATCGCGTTAGCATTCCACTCCGAGAATGCCCACCGACAGAATCACGGTGGCTTTTATCGAAAGACTATCAGTATTGATAGCTTTATTTTTTTTTAAGTCAGTTCTAATATTCGTGTATTGAGGAAAACTATACGTTAAGTTGCAGACATATTGTAGAAGCGAGGCCATTAGAAGCCGTATTGATGATATTTGTAGAAAGTCGCAAACACAGACGACGGCACCGTCGGAATGGGGAAACGGGGGAAAAATGCTAATCCCCTCGAAACCGGTGCCAAGTGGGGCAATTGGTACGCTAGAGTACCTGACGATGTTGTACCAAAGTGGCCGTATATAAAATTGTTAACAATTTGGCTCTCTGTCTATGTTTTTATTTCTTGAAATTTTCGCCCCGTTTTTAAAGATCTGGCAAGTTTACGTAACATGTACATGAGGCATTTTACAGTACTTTGTACCAATATAAGAGCGAGACTTCTCAAATGGCACTGGGCAGGGCTCATATGTTGAATGAACAACAACTGATGGACAAAACGTATAACAGAGTGGATACAAAAAATACAAGAGACAAAAAAAGAGAAAAAGGTAGACCAAGTAAGAGATGGAGAGACATTTTCAAACAGAAATGTCAATCTTGTTGGATGCGAGTAACACGAGAAAGAAATAATTGGAAAGATTTAGGAGAGGTCTACGCCGCAGAGGCGACTACTACAAACGAAGCTATTAAAAAAAAATGAAAGTCTAAAATATTTTTTGTTTCCATTGACATTTCTATTAAATAATATCAACAGAATATATTAGAACAATAGTCAGATTACCGAACAATGTTTATCTTAAGTTTAGTTGTAGAACAAATAAGGCATTTTTTTTTATTTTATTTATACCAATATAATAAAAACGTCTCAATCTACAGAAATATTGGAAGTTTTAGAGTTAGAATCTTAGGAGAGGGAAACTTTTGAACCCGTCCAAGCCGACATCACCTAGATACCTATAGAGGTTCAGGTTGAGTCCTAAGAGCTTCGCCACCTTTCAACCCGTTGGAAAAAGCCATCTTCATTGTGTAGGTTCGTCAACAAAATTGTTAATACATAGTTTTACATATTACTTCATGGGGGTTCATCATTAGGGATGTTCGTCCAAAAAATATATCGTAATGTTGTATTGATATTTCCATATATAATTATTTGTTTATATTTCGGCACAGATTAAATTAAAAATTTATACCAGTAGTGCTGTGATCGAGGATAGTAGTGTTGTCATATTAAAATATTACCTACAAACGGTATCGGATGGAATATATAAATATAAACGATATTGATTCGATAGTTGAATTGTTGATTGAAGCGATATAGCGCGTACATATCGATATTTTATTAATTTGTCGTGCTACTTTCTGGACATCCTGTATAATTGTGTGTATTTAAGTGTGTATGTCTGTCATTATAACAAAATCGAAGAGAGAATGTTCTGGTGATTTCAACCTTGAATCATACAAGACATAAATTGAAAAAATGTCAATTTATTTCGTCCATTCAGTCAAATACATAAATCTATCGTTTTGAAGAGGGTTAAGGTGAATTTACAGACGAATTCACTGCGGGACGTATATTGTCTTACTGATTTCTTAGAATACGAATATGTTTTCTTAATACTAAATACAATTTACTAAGCTCTGATAGAATCATTATATCTTTCCAAAAATGTAAGGTGTAATATCGTGTACGTAATATGAAGTTAAGAAAGTGCCGGACGCAGGCCTTCTGCCTTCGTATTGGTGGACTTCACATGTCTTTGAATTTTTACATAACTATACACTCTTACGCGTAACATAGTAACCGCCCAAGTCGAGGTTAACCCTCACTGAGGAGACCCTTTGTTTCGAGTTACTAGCGATAGAGGTTCAGGCTAAGCGACCTAAGAGATGTGCCACCTCTCAATCCCGACAAGCAATGTTTTGCATATATAAATTAAATAGTAATATACCATATTACTTACTGTTCTGTACATATATTACCCAGAGTTAGTTTATATAGTATATAAAACATTTGTTTATGTAAATTAATTGTTTATTTTGTTATTACATTGTTATTGCATTTGATTAACGTCTACTCTGTGTATCTGTTATTATTAAGCATCTGTATCGTCTGTATATTGTGTTTTAAATTTTAAGAATTATTTTATTTTTATTTGTTACTGTACCATATTACTCTATCAGTTTATAAGCCATATGACTGTACTACTATTACTAGGTAAAAACAAACTAAAAAGAAACAGGGGAAATTAAAAAAAAAACCCTAGTTAACTACAAATCTATGCTTATCGTGCTGTGTTTATATTATATTTATTTAAGTTTATGCATAATATATTACATATGTATCTCCTATATATGTATTACTTATTATACTTATTTTATCAACCCATGGCGAATCATTCGCTACTTATTGTATAAGCAATGGGGGTCATGGAGCATTGTATCCAATAGCAAAAGCTCGATGACCCCCCGCACCACTCAAGGCGAAAACTTTAAAAAATCATTATCGAAACCAACCAAAATTGAAAAAAAAAATCCGGACAAGCAGTCAAAGCCAGCTTCTCTGGCCAATCTGTGTAGTTCGTCATAAAAAAACTATACATATACTATATCCTTTGATAATATATTAGATAATAATAATAATATCAGTTCTATAGAGTTAATCGACCTTTCATTACACTCCTATCAGTCTATCGCTGGCTCCTTTTTATATGAAAAGTGGCAAACGAGCATACGGCTCACCTGATCTTAAGTGATCACCGTCGTCCATGAACATCCACAGCACCAGAGGAGCTGTAGGTGCGTTGCCGACCTTTGAGATAGGAATAGGCTCGTTTCTTGAAGGTCCCTAGATAGTAAACGTTCGGAAACACCACTGGCGACAGTTGATTCCACAAGTTGGCAGTGCGTGGGAGAAAGTTACGCGAAAAACGTACAGTCGTTGAACGCCAACCATCAAGATGGTGGCGGTGGAATTTGGAATTCTGCCGAGATGTGCGGTAATGGAAATCGGTAGCTGGGATGATTCCGAACAATTCCTCAGAACACTCCCCATGGTAAATGCGATACAGGATGCAAAGAGAACCGACATCTCTTCGCAGACTCAGAGGGTCGAGTCGATCGGAAAGACCCTGATCGTCGACTATTCGAGCAGCTCCACGTTGTACACGGTCAAACGGAAGAAGTTGGTATTAGGGAGCCTCGGCCCAGAGATGCGAACAGTATTCTAGCTACCACGAACATTGGTCCTTCGAGCCACTGACAAGCTCTACTGGGTCGTGTGAAATAATTCAAATTATAATGATAGATAATAAATCAAAACTAAATTGTATATTCATTTTGTCAAATTGTTAGTCCGTATCACGAATTTAACGTCAGAGCGCCTTGCACCGAGACACCTGGGATTTATTATTGTACTACTTTGACTTTTTCCAGACAGCGCACATAAATACTTGGTCTTCGTGTACTAGAGACCGAGATACATTTAATTAACACTTTGACACGGTTATGAATTTTTAAAAAATACAGAGACATACCAAAGACTAACAAAATAAATTTAAATGCTAATATTGCTCGCGATATCATTCCAGCCATATAACGTTGGTTTGTTTCGTTTGTAAATGGCATTCTAAATTTAAATTTAAAAAGAAAATAGCGATTTAGGTCCCATTAATAAATTATAAAATGGCCAGCCATGTTTTTCAGGATTTTAGAGAGAGGTGACACAGCACTTACGTCGCTTAGTCTGTACCTCTTTAGGGAGTAACTCGATCTCGGCTTGAGCGTGACAAATGTACTCGTAATATGTACTACAAGGATTTTTTTCCTTTATCCGTATAATCTGTGTGACAAGCGGGTAGGTTGCCGCTGGTCTGACCAAATCCAAAACATTGAGCCTTGAGGAAAGCCGAGGACAGGGCGTTGTGGAGGCAGCTCGTCGACATTTCGGTAAAGGCGCTTCAAGATAAGCACTACCCTCAGAAATGAAGAATACGAAAAGAAGTATTCTCTCTTATGATAAGACGTGTATCCAACTTTTTTTTATATGAAAGTGTCAAACGAGCATACGGCTCACCTGATCTTAAGTGATCACCGTCGCCCATGAACATCTACAGCACCAGAGGAGCTGTAGGTGTTGCCGACCTTTGAGATAGGAATAGGCTCGTTTCTTGAAGGTCCCCAAATCGTACCGCTGGCGACAGTTGATTCCACAAGTTGACAGTGCATGGGAGAAAGTTACGCGAAAAACGTACAGTCGTTCGCTGCACCATTGTTCCTACTGCCTGTCTCCAGGACTAACTTATCCAGGAACTCTCCGCTGTCGCGCGCGGTTGGGTTTGTTAATACCATCTCACTGCACATTGATATATTTTGTTGCACAGAGTCTGTGTTTATCGAAGCTGCCTACAAATGCGTAGAAGGTGTTTGACTTTATTATATTTATATATTATTGTCAATACATGAAGCAGCTTTTTATTTGTTTTAATTTTAATAATATATATTTAACTAAGTTTTTATAACATCATATTGGTATAATCTGTAACGGTGTTATAATTTTTGTTGATTTAAATAAATAAATAAATAAGTTTAGCATCGGAGCCGCCGCCGAGTCCGCTAAACCAATTGTGTGCAAAATGAACGTTCATTGGCATCAGAATGGTCAATAATTGCTTAGTAGTCTTTTAGTTCATTACTGTCACTAGGGCTTACCGATAGTGTATTGCATTGCACTGCCACACAAATCGTATGTGTTGGTATTTGACGTTATTAATAATTTTCTTTCCTCAGTCTTTCCCTTGGATTACAATATCTGGGTGTCTTCAAGATTTTTTTAAGCTTTTTTTTATAGTAAATAGGCTCACGTTTAGCTTCTATCTTGCTTGATGGAAGGCGAAGATAAAGCCTAGGATGGAGCACGTGAGCCTATAAGGTGTCTGTTCACATTGGACTTAAAGGTGTCCAAATTGTCCCCGTGAGGAAAGACTGAACGCGGCAGAGAGTTCCATTCCTAAGCCGTCCGCATAAGGAAGGTGGAGGCAAACCGCTTCGTGCATATTGATGGAATGTCTACGACGTAAGGGTGGAACTGCTCGTCGTTCGGTGATGGAAAGGGGAGGGGGGTATTAGGTCATGCAAAACCTCCGCACACTCGCCGAAGTGTGTTAGAATCATAACTGTATCTTTATTTACTATCAGGTGGGATTACGGTCAAACATCTGCTTAATCTCCGTAAAAATTATGAAGATACAATCTTAACATGATTTAACAACCACGAGTTAGGATTAAATTTATATTCCACATAAAATCTTGTTTTTCATAGACGTTAGTGTACACTGCAGAAGATTTAGCACG
Source organism: Meandrusa payeni (assembly GCA_029286785.1). Lineage (NCBI taxonomy): Eukaryota > Metazoa > Arthropoda > Insecta > Lepidoptera > Papilionidae > Meandrusa > Meandrusa payeni. The sequence goes on from JAGSMX010000023.1 coordinate 2,750,906, forward strand.
CTAATAGTGGGTATTAGCATAATTTACTGAGAGAAACTTGAAGTGACGGCTCTAGTCACTTTCTGTTTTTCAACCTCTGCGGTGGTATTTCACTGCCACAAGTCGTTTAATAAATGTTACACGAGCAAAAACCAAAAACCGACTTCAAATACAATCAAACGACATACGCATTTCCGTATTGTCGTATTAATATTATGATATGAAATTAATCAGAACCTAATAGAACTATCATCAAACTACCCTTTAAGTATATCTGTTCCAACAAAGAAATGAATCATCGAAATCGGTTGACATGATATCGAGTTATTTGTTCATTTGTGGTGCACATAGTTGATGTAAATTTATTTGCTTATATTTTCTCCTGGATACCATTGTCAGAGGTGGACTAAATTAATCACGGCAAGCTACTTTCAACTAGCTTTCAAATAAAAAAAGAATCATCAAAATCGTTACACATTCCAAAGTTATGAGGTAACAAACAGAAAAAAAAACAGAAGAATTTAGAACGTCCTTTTTTGAAGTCCTTCGATACGCTAAGATAACTCTGCATAAGTTATTTTATGGTGGCTACTTAAAAATACATATAAACCAGTTTACTAATCACACTTTCTTCTAAAACTGAATTACCATAGAAACGATCTATTGATCCGAGTCTATGAATAGGCAATATTCAAAAGAATTTCTCTTTTATTGCACACACTCGGACCCATACGAATTTTTGACATATATTAGGTTGTCAAATATCTCCCTTCCGCCTTTTGTGTCATGCGGCACCCAAACATCAAGCTTTTTTTTGTATCCAGCCTTCTGCAGATGGTTTAAAATGGTTTGGTGACTAACTCCCATCTCCTGGGCGATGTCACGAGATGCCACATGCCGGTCTAACTCGATGTAGTCCATGATTTGATCGGTATTTGTCGTCATAGGTCTTCCGCCGGCTGGCTTATCCATGGTGTCGTTTTCACCGGCTCTGAATCGTCGAAACCATTCCTCCGTGGTTCGAAGTGATAGAGTACCATCCCCCAAAACACCATTAATCTCACGGAACGTTTCTCTAGCGGATTTGCCTTTAACGAAGGAAAACTTTAAAATAGCGCGAATTTCGGCGTTAGTGAACTCCATGTTTACACGTCTATAACTGTTGAACGCAATATCCAAACTAATTATGCATAGCGTCGTTTTGTAGGTTATGTCAAGACCTTTCAAATTATGTATAGTATTGCTAGATACGAGCTCTGTAGCGCTTTGTACATAGCCGCGAAATTCAAAAGACAAAAAGGCGGAAGGGAGATATTTGACAACCTATTATTTACAAGGATCTACGCGGATAGGCTTTATCAATAAAATAGCTACCGACCGAGTCGTGTTTCGGCCCTCTTGAGCGCCCTCGGATCGGAATGCTCACACGTAACATAGTAACCGTCCAAGCTGAGATTACCCCTCACCGGGGGGACCCTGGTGTCGAGTTACTTGCTAATAGAAGTTCACGCTAAGCGACCAGTAAAGACGAGCCTCTTTGGCCAACTGTGTAGTTCGTCCATAAAAAAACGCGGACCGGCCAGGTCATCGCTAAAATTTATATTTTAATATCAGGTATTGTTTTATGTTAATTTGATTCGACATCGATTTTTGACTCCACCCGGCAAACGAGCTTAAGGGTCTTAAGTGACCATCGTCGCCAATGAAGATCCACGTCACTAGAGGAGCTGCAAGTACTCTGCGAGCCTTTGAGTGATAGTTGACCTCATAGAATGCTTCGGCCTGAACCACTGGAGTAACCCTGGGCCCCCGAGACCGATCCTCAGCGTAAGCATTATTCATAGCCCCTCTATTGGACACAAACCGAGAGTTGACCTTGGCTTTGACGGTTATTCTTATTCCGAATCAAAAGTGCTTGAGAGAACAGAACTACGTGTGGAAAGCGGAAAACTGCTAAGACATTCGAATGAAAACTAGCTTTAAATGCCATTTCGGGAAGCATTGGTAGTTAAAGTTAAAGTTACAGCCTTTATACATGTCCCACTGCTGGGCACAGGCCTTCTCTGTAAAGAGAGTATAAGGGCATAGTCCGCCACGCGGCCCGAATGCGGATTAGCAGACTTCACATGTCGTAGAAAAATTTTCTAAGACATGTAGGTTTCCTCACGATGTTTTCCTTCACCGCCGAGCGCGTGGTAAATCAGCACATAAAATTGCAACAACAAATTTATTGGTGCCGGGCACCGGGGATCGAACTCGGGTTGCTAGCGTACTACGCAACTTGAGCCGACCGCACGGACACTGAGCTACCACGGGTCGCTAGCATTGGTAGGATAAAACATAATGACGCTTTGAAAAATGCTTTTAAACAAATTAACCGTCGAAAAGGATTTATTCTGGTAAAGCACTGAGATAAGACTTTTCAATTTAAGTAATTTTCTAAATTAGATATTTTCATTATCGTTTCTTTACTACTTTGCAAACAATTCTTCTCTTAGCGCCAACAGCGATGTGGTCATAAAACTAGATTAGATTTTATAGTAAAACACTTAAATAACTGACAAAGCCTTACTCCATCTCGGGCGCATTTAAGGATGTTATCTCCAACAGAGTAAATGCATTAGCTGAGGTTCTCTCTCGGGGACCCTTGTGTTATTTCAATAGTGGTCCAGGTCAAAGCATCCCCGGTGGAGTAGACCTGTCGCTTCCGAGCCTCGCACTTGCGATGGTCTCGAGCGACAGGTCTTGGTCGACGGTCGCCTCCTTCTGTGAGACGGTCATGTCCCAGAAGGAGGCTGACGAGCGGGTCAGGGAGGGGAGCTGTGGGGCTCCCTCCCTCCGCAGGCGACGAGTCGGGGTGCGCAGGAGACGTTTCAGACGTCTCCTTTCGCCGCCCGTAATCCGAAGCGGGGTCAGGATGGGAACCTGGCCCCAGCATGCTTCGGCGTCGTCGGGACTTTTCTGAGTGCCGGAGAAGTCCCCTTTGAAAGTGAAGTCCGGTCTTTGCCGGGACCGGCCGGTCGTTGGGGTGTCAAAACAAAAAAAAAAAAGGTCAAAGCATCCCAAGAGTTCGGCCGTCTTAGAAGTAAGGTGGCCGACAACGCACGTGCAGCGCTGGTGCTGTGGATGTACATTGGTGATGATGATAAATTAAGATTAGGTCACGCTTAAGCTCGTTTTTCCCTTCTACTATAAAAACAATATATAACACAAGTATATTTACTAGTAGAAACAATAACCGACTTCAAATCAAATTAACATTAAATATTGGTTCTGTATCAATGTTGTGATTTGAATAAGAGAAATAAAAAAGTTTGAAAACAAAAAATAATTTATTTCATAGGTATATTACCTATTATTAAACGCTACTACAACACACGGACAGTTTTGTGACCGACGTGTCAAAGTTATTATATGAAGAATTCATGCTTATATATTTATATTCAAATAAATGTTTTAAGTAATTGTAATAATCAAGATCTTTAATAAATAAAAGTAATTTTATACATAAAAAATAAGTTGAATCATACGATAAATAAGAGATATGAAGAAAAGAGAGAAACTTAAAGAGCATATAAATATAAAATATAACCGTTACAATTATATTTAGTAATAAATAGCTAGATATAAACATATATCACTATAAATGACTAGCAAAAGATAAAAAACGAATATGTGTGTGTCTGTATATCAAAAGATAAAAAACGAAACATTAATAACAAATATGAAAGTTTCACTCACACCACCGGCATTCATTTCGAGACTCTCACCGAAAAATCCGATAGATATCGGGGGAAAGAGAAATCCGCGAACCCAGTTTTTTATCACTTTAACATAAACCAACGTACCTAGTAATATGCACAAATAACACACGAAGGGACTACGATGAGCATAAGAGCACAAGTAATCACTGCACTGATGTATTTTTAATTTCCGCCTCTAACGTTGTCGCGACAATTCGTTCGTAGTGAAGTTCATTCGCCACTGCCACGGTCGCGTTGCCATCACACGTCCTACTCCCACCAATCAACTTTTACCGACGCAAAAACTCGTAAGCATCACGTGTAAGAACGTGTAAAATAATTGAACAAGCCAATATAATGTAAAAGAGTATTTAATGTGCTTGAAATTTTAAAATACACGATGTTTGTTAAATGGGTGAAGCAGATTAATGAAACGCTTCTGAGACGGGAATGTTCCGTCCCTGTCTCTCTAAGCGCTTGCGCATCTATTACTACGAGCTTTGAAGTCGATTGTAATTCGCTCTTTAACTCGAATTCAAATTTATTAAGAGTTGAAAAAGAAAATTTATTTTCTTTAACACTTGACTAGCTTGTAAGCTGGTTATTGCGTTACGAAAAGTAGGATCAATATTACGATTTAGTCGAAGGGAAGTTGACGTGGAGATAAGTTATATTCGAGTACCTGTACCTGTTTACCTTCTGTATTTTCTGTATGTTGTACCATTGTCTGTTGCAACCCAACAAAACCTATCTCCACGCGCTATATTTTTTTTTGTTTGACGTGAATATCGACTACTATATGATCCATCATTAAGCAACCATATGACACACGTATTTTATAAATCATTATGATGGAAAATGATTTTCTTAATCTAACGTGAAACTCAATGACATATTTTGTTGCTTAGCAACGCTATCTACTGAAGTATATTTTGTACAAAACTACATTTTCTAAAAATTAATCTAGGTAGATCGATTTATTACCCCGAAACCCTCTGCATGCTAAATTTTATGAATATCGTTGAAGCCGTTTTAGAGATTCAGATATAAGAAACACTAAACCTTAATTCGAGTTTCAATAGTAATGTTCTAGGTCAAACAGGTGAACGCACTTGACCGATTACCAGTCAAGCTGGTGTAAAATTGTACGAACATAATAAATTGCGACAAACCTAGTGGAGAGTTGTGGACTACTGACATATAGATAAATGTGTCCATAATTATGAAAGTGGTTCTAAGTCATATATTTCTTGTTTCGAAATATTTAATGATTTGCATTTGAACGAATTAAAAATATTGTAATTTTTTTTTAAACCTTGATTAATAGAAATTTATAATTAATATGTATTTTTGTTTGTATTTCAAACGATGTTTTTAAAGCTTGAAATAACTCCAACATTTTCAAAATTAACTGAATCTATAAATACAAAAGAAAGTGTGTGGCTATGTTCCATTTAGGCTCCGAAACGGCTGAACCGATTTCAATGAAACTTTCACGAAATCTTCAGATTGACTTGACGAGTAATGGTGTAAAGTTTGGTGATGACCGGAGCCCTCCTCTTTTTGAACTGTCAAATACAGCTTTTATTTACTGCGATGATATTCTATTGTTTTTTAACCCAAATTTTTATTGACATATGCTTTGTGTATATTTATGTCATTATGAACCACATTAAAAGTACAATGGAGTATATTGAAGTATAATAAAACCCTAAATTATAAGAATGATATTGTATTTACTGATATGTGGGTGTAGGTAATGATCTTCCCCGCTCGAGAAGATACAGAATACGGTGAGAAATGAATAATTTAATGTATTGTGAGAGTTAAATTCAATATTTAATGATGTAAGTTTATTGTTTAAATAAAATAAAGCAAAATCTAGCCCGGCGAAGCGGGCTGGGTACACTAGTGTCCTACAAAAGACTTCAAGCGCTATTGCGTTATACAATAACTTTAAGAAATCATTCACGTACATTTATTAATAAAAATACACACAGAAACAATTTTATTATTTCGAGGTTTTAAATTTTTAATTGATCCGGATAAAACTGGTATGGTCGTAAACTCATAAAATCCTTATGTTTTTTTATGTCGCTGGTATACTAATGGAAGGAACGTAATATTTCCGTATATTTGTGTCCTTGCTCTTATAGGTGAAAAATCGAAAACATGGATTTTTTTATTGTTAAATCGCAACCACAGACCTGTGTGTTCCGGTTCAAGCGTCGCAGACGCCCCGCTGCATTAGCTTCTCCGCAACCGCTGCGTCCCTGCTTCTCATGGCCATTTTTAGGTTGTAGTCCACTACCCTTTCCCTTGATGCGGCCATTGCCCTTGTCACCAGTCTTCCTGTGCCGTCTTCACAGTCATCTGTATAATAGACACAGCTGACGGTGTGTCGGGATATGGAATTTAGAATCATCTAAAGAAGTTTTATAGTATCTATATAGTATATAGATATTTTAAACAATCTTACCGATTTTCAGCTTGGTGGGAATTTAGGTAACTTCGAATATCTAAATTGACCTGACTACTAGAGTGAGGCGAGCTATACAATTTGGAGGTAATTTAACTTTTTTGAACTACGTTCACAAGATTTACGACAGTATTTTTTATTATGTCGGTAATATTAATCATATTTCATCATTATGTAATTCGTATCTCATCGTATTATTCTTAGGTCATCCAGGTACTGGCAAAATAAGCGCAAAATGATCTCAAGAAGATTATAAATTAGCGGAAAATCTTTTTAATTCTTTTATACAAACAATATTTAATTTATAAAGAAGTTAGAATAAAGCTCTTAGCATGAGCCAGTTCCTCTAAACGTCTAAACAGTAAAACCATCTTAAAAGCTAAGAGAAAACTTATTCTACTTTGTGCAGAAAGGATATTTCACGAGAATACCAGTTAGGACAATGTGGGCGTATAAACGGATAGTAGAGTTCTCGCAGAGCATTAGATACAGTAGCTTTGCTTTTAATAATAAAACGGAATAAAGCAAAAACATCGTGGGCGTTATTCAACTTAAAACTCACGTCATGACGGACCTAAGTTTATGTTTCAAAACACTTTTCAACCGACTTCAAAAAAAGAGGAGGTTCTCAACTCGTCTGTATTTTTTAATTCATAACTTCTGACTGGGTGGGCCGATTTTGATGATTCTTTGTATGTAATGTAAGACACATATTACTGAATGGCTCCAAACCCTCTCGTATGAATTTGCAGAAGATCTTTTAAAACCATTATAAACAGTCAGAGTAACTCACTCCCTTCACACTCGTCCCCACACATACAGTCACTCTTCAACACACGCAACCTTTTACACACTAACACACTCACACACACAAAACGATTAAACTAAATTACATTATAAGTTGTTAATTTTACTAGTTTGGAGATGGGCGTTAATAGCTGCGACACAGTTTTTACTACTGCGGCTATTATCGAACTGGTTTGTACATGAATTTTTGGTTTGAAATAAAATCATATTATTATTATTTTAATTTGAAAGCTGGTGCTTCCAGTGTGGCCACCATTCTGACAATGGCATTCAATGAAAACCATATAAGTCTTAAATTTGCTCCAAGTATGTCCGCCACAAAGGGACCAATAACTCAATATTGCCAACCGATTTCATTGATTCATTTTCATCGGAAAGGATACAGTTCAAAAGAACTTTGGTGAGAATTTGGATAGGCAACACTAAGAACTAAAATTTTATGAAAAATACTGTATTATCCAAGTTTACGTAAGATATGCTTTTTCCTTTAAGTTTATGTTTTTAATGAAATATAAATAAATTAATAAAATTGTTTTATTTTAAGGATATTTAATTGTCTATCATGCACAATTTATTTCAGTTAGTTAGCGTCTTTATCTTCCGAGATATTCAAACTTTCTTAACCTACCCTTTATTTTTGCTCACTACAGTATATCGTAATATTCCTACAATAATTCGTAAATACAAAGAGGACGTCAAAGTGTAACAGCGTTTATCGTTTGATTCGATTTGAAGTCGGTTTTTATTTTTATAGACTTTATACAAGTGCTTCACTACGATTTTTCTTTATTATAAACAATCGTTCTTATTTTACTTCTACAAAAGTGGCAAACAAGCTTACGATCTTAAGTGATCACCGTCGTCCATGAACGTCCACAGTAACAGAGCCCGTTTGAAGGTCCCCAAATCGTAATGCCTGTGCACTCAACTAATTTTTTTTTAAAAAGAAAGCTAGCAATATTTTTTTTTTCAGAAATATTACTAACAATCTTGTTAACCATTCCAACTAAGCTTAAACTAGGACATGGTTCACGGCAATAGTCGAATGGTGGATTCGTACCCACGACCTTACGATTCGTAGGCCGTACCCTAAACCATTAGGCTATTGACGCTTGACGCTTCCTTGTTGACGCTTGCTCGCTTGAACGCTTGCTTGCTTGACGCTTTTTGTTTGTTCAAAATAAGTTTCAATTACTCGTACTTCCAATGTTAATATAATTAACATTAAATACTCTACGGAGCCATGACGTCTTTCATGATAGAACTAATAAAACTTCTAATAACTTTATAAACCAGCGTTGAAATATGATTGCCATTAAAGTTTTTAATTATTGTCTAATTATATTTATGAAGCCGTTTGTTCAGTATTGGTACCACTGGTGCCCTCTAGTGAGGACATCGCAAACACTCTGAAAACAGGATTGGTTCTATTGGAAGATCGGTCGACCAATCGGAACGCACCACGACCACGACCGCAACCCCACCGTTGGGCAGGACGAAGAACACATTTTAAAATTCACTTGCTTGTCAAACTGTAAACGAAGTACACGCATTTGGTAGCAGGAAAGTAGCAGTTGTTATTTCACACCACTTGTCTACGTGTCGATCCAACGCACAAGGGACTCGACATACTGGTCCTTTCGAAGACAAATATTGGTCCATCACAACGGATACTGGTCCTTTCGAAGACAAATATTGGTCCATCTTCCACGTGGACGTCTTTCGAGAAGCAGCACCGTTGGAAGAAATTGCCACATCATCCTGTCGACCAACTGGAAGGCGCTGGCAGGACAAAGGAAGCGGGCACGCGTAGGGCACAAGAACTGGAGGTGTCACTACTGTGAGAAACACACACGTCACGGTACGGCCTTCTTTGTTCCAACCTCCTATACCAAATTCCTTTGTCTCATACTGTGCTCAACATTAATTTCAGCAATCGTCACTACCTGCACGTTACATTTGTCGCGTCATCCTGCACAAAGCCCGACATCGCACATATTACAAGTAAGTCACCTTAGTTATACCTACACATCACCAAAATGAGCATAGAACCCGAATCTAAACGCGACAAGTCCCCTTACAGGGGGGTTGATGAGCAGACTGAGCACGTGCTCAGAAACCTCATCAAAAAACGTGGTATCCTTAAGGCAAGGCTCACAAAATTTACTAGCCATCTTAATCTTTATATAGATAATGTACCCGCAAGTGATATTATAAATTTAAAATTACGCAGTAAAGGAGTTATTGATCTGTTTAAAGAATTTAACGACGTCCAGAGTTCTATTGAGGAAAGCGTTCAGGAGTCAAATTTGGATGAGCAGTTAATACAACGCGAATTATTTGAGGATTTATACTACAAAGCACAATCGCAAATCGAGTCGTTGTTGGCTAAGGATGTCAATTCTCTAGCTAAAATATGTAACACAAGTAGCTACCAGAATGTTCGACTCCCGACCATTCCTATGCCCGAGTTCTCAGGGTCTTACGACAGCTGGATTAATTATCGAGATGCCTACCTTTCCCTTGTTCATAATTCCACGGAGCTTAGTGACATACAAAATTCCACTATTTAAAAGTTCACTAAGCTCCAGTGCACTATTAGTTATTAATTCACTAGATTTTACTTCTAATAACTATGTAGTTGCATGGGAGCTTCTATTGAACAGATACGATAACGATCGTTTACTAATTCAAAATCATGTTAGGGCGTTATTTACCGCCACATCTTTAAACAAAGAATCGCATACATTAATTAGGGAATTAATTGATTGCACTCTCAAGAATTTGCGCGCGTTAAAAATGTTAGGAGAATCTACGGACACTTGGGATACGTTGGTTATATACCTACTCGTGTCTAAGTTAGACAAATGTACCGAACGCGAGTGGGAACGACACAAAAGTAACCTTTATCCCAATGATAGAAAGTTTAAAATAAAATTAACTGACTTGTTATCGTTCCTCCAAGGTCGCGCAGACATGCTAGAATCATTGCAGGTATCACACAACAAAGACACAACCACAGCTGACTTTAAGAAATCCACTTCAAGTCACAAACAGAAGTCTCACTGTTATGTTTCTACCGACAAGCCACACACGCACGATCGAGTTAAGTCAAGGTCAAGGTACACTTGTTACATGTGCAAATCAAATCACCCTATTTATTCGTGCGTTAAATTTCTTCAGGCTGATTTAGATGCTAGAATGAAGGTTATACGTGATAAGGGACTATGCGAGAACTGTCTGCGTACTGGTCATACTGTACATGCATGTATTTACGGCCCGTGCAAAGGTGTAATAAAAACACAACACACTGATTCACTGTGATGACCTACATACGGTAGCCATCAATCACGCGTCATTAAATACTGCCCATGCGCCCGCGGCATCACTGGCTGCGAACCGAGGCGTGACCACGCCCTCTGCAACTTCCGCAGTTCCCGCGCATCCCCTTCCCATTCAGTCAACGGTCACGCGCATAATAACAACATTTCTTTTAATCTAAGCTCGCAACAAGTATCACACAAAGGCTGGAACCGGTACTGCTGTCAACTGCATTAGTCGAAGTAGCAGATAGTAATAATGTTTACCATTTAGCACGAGCATTACTCGATTCTGGTTCACAGCGTTGTTTTGTAAAAGAATCTTTTTCAAAATTATTACGCACGAAATTATTACAGTCCACTCACGAAGTTCGAGGTGTAGGTAACTCAGTTACGCAATGCACACACAGTTGTTTACTGGATGTTAAATCACGAATAAATCCCTATCACACACAAATAAAATGTATAGTTTTACCACACATTTCTTCTGTCATGTCAAACATGAATAATGTTACATATAAACAATTTTCAATTCCTAGTAACATTCAGTTAGCCGACCCACACTTTTTAGATGATCGAGACATCGACATCTTGATTGGCGCTGATATATTTTGGGATATAATTTCACACGAGAAAATAAGGTTACCTAATGGTCCTTATTTACAAAATACAAAGCTAGGTTTCATACTTTCAGGTCCTGTTTATCACAAAGCGCACATTGATAACAGCCAAGTACTTTGTAATTTCACACAATCGTCAGACCAACTACTACGTCAGTTTTGGGAACTCGAAGAAATACCTAGGGCTCAGGTCACACAGACTGATGAGGAGCAGGAATGCGAGAATCACTTCGTCAAAACCACCACACGCAATAGTGACGGGAGGTTCTGCGTGTCCATTCCTTTAAACAGTCACCTGACACCTGGGCGACTCATATGCTCAGGCTGAAAAACGCTTTTAGCACTAGAAGGCGCTTGCATCGGTCTGCTACTTATAAAAATGTACAGCGACTTTATTCATGAGTACGAGAGCCTCGGGCACATGACTAAGGTCCTTTCACACGGTACACCGCACTATTTTTACCACACCACGGTGTGTTTCGCGAACACAGCACCACGACCAAGTTGAGGGTTGTCTTTGATGCCAGCGCCCCGACCACATCGGGCGCATCGCTCAATGACCTTCAGCGTGTTGGTCCAGCGATTCAGGGTGATTTATTGGGCATCCTGTTACGCTTCAGGGGCATCGGTACGTCGCCTGCGCCGATATCGAGAAAATGTATCGCCAGTGTTTAGTGGCTGAGGAGCAGCGAGACCTACAGCTTATACTCTGGCGAGATTCGCCCTCAGAACCCTTCAGTACGTACAGACTGAAGACGGTGACGTACGGCACTGCGTCAGCGCCGTTCTTAAGCGTTCGCTGTCTGAAGCAATTAGGACAGGAAAGCAACAATGTGGACGTACAGAGAATCATAAATCAAGATTTTTACGTTGACGATTTATTGACAGGCGATGACGATAAATTGAATTTAATATTTCTCTGCAACGAGACCACGAACACACTAAAGTCAGGTTGTTTTCACTAAGAAAGTGGATCTTTAATTTCACACCGGGCGATGAGTCGTTGGTGGGTTCATGCGACGAGTTGAAGCAATTCTCCTCTAACACAACGAACAATTCTAAAACACTAGGTTTAGGTTGGTTCAGCGCATCGGATGAATTTCATTTCAACACACAGTATGATTATAGTGATCGTGATGGTAAGGTAGTTACCAAACGCACTATACTATCACACATATCGCAGATTTTTGATCCGTTAGGATTACTTAGCCCTTGCATAATGCAAGTTAAAATCTTGTTACAACGTTTGTGGCTATTAAAATCGACTGGGACGACCCAGTACCCGGTGACGTCACACGGACCTGGGACCGGTTCGTCAAAGCGTTATCTATAATTAACACAGTACGTATTCCACGTTATGTAATAGGTAGCCGGACTAATAAGCACGTATCTTTGCATATTTTCACAGACGCGTCACAGGCGGCCTATGGTGCATGCCTATATATACGTACCGTTAACATGGATGATTCCGTGTCGGTTAGATTGTTGTGCTCCAAAGGGAAGGTCGCACCTTTAAAGCCCGTCAGTATACCTCGATTGGAGTTGTGTGGAGCACTACTCGGAACTAGACTTTATGACAAGGTAATTAAGTCACTTAACCGCGAATTCGACCACACCGTGTTTTGGACGGACTCGACGATAGTGTTGGGCTGGCTGCGCATGAGCCCCAACCTGTTGAAAACGTTTGTGCAGAATCGAGTTGCCGAAATACATGAACTAGCGAAACATCTACCTTGGCGTCATGTTCGCGGAAAGGATAACCAACCGATTTGGTTTCGCGCGGAGCTAGGTTGGACGATTTACTCAAATCTGAAGCTTGGTGGGCAGGACCGAATTTCTTATATAACGAATACGACACTTACATATCGCAAAGTGGAAGTGTGTATACAGACGAGCTGCCCGAAATCAAACCTAAGGTTCAGTTTAACTTCACTGCTACGGATTCACAGAAAATATCGCTTTTCCCTTTCACGAGATTTTCACAATTCTCACGCATGGTGCGCGCGGCTTCGTACATGCTCCGTTTTACACACAACTGTCGAAACAAATTTAATAAACGCACAGGTAGAATTTGTATCGATGAGATAAACGAGGCGGAGAGGGTACTTGCCAGGCTATCACAATTAGAATCCTTTCCTGAAGAGTGCAATCAATTAATTAATAAAATTTCACTAAAACCTAAGCACAAACTGAGTAAGCTCAGTATATTTGTCGATGGCAACAAATTACTGCGTGTCGGGGTCGGATGAAGTATTCTACGGAGTTTTCATTCGACAAACGCCACCCAGTATTATTAAATTCAAAACATCATTTTACGCAACTTCTGTTCCAGCACGAGCACACAAAATTATTACACGCAGCTTCGCAAGCTCTGTTATACAATATTCGCGAGAGTTGGTGGCCTATCAATGGTCGCAATCTTGCGCGAAGGGTAGTGCATAACTGTGTAAAATGCACGCGATTGAAGGGCAAGACGCTAACTCCCATTATGGGAAACTTACCTTCTGAAAGAATTACTCCCACGCATCCGTTTTAAGGTGCGGCGTCGATTACGCCGGGCCAATTCTTATGATTAACCGCAAGGGCAGAGGTGCTCAGAGGTGAACTGTAAAATGTTACATTTGCTTGTTCGCATGTTTAGTGTCGCGTGCTATTCATCTAGAACTAGTTACAGATTTGACATCCGAAGCTTACATACTCGCGTTGAAGCGGTTTTATCACGTCGCGGAAAGCCTGAGGAAATTTTCTCGGACAATGGTCGAAATTTTGTTGGGGCTATGAACGATTTCGCCAAATTTCTTTCTTCGTGTCATACAGACATTCGAGATTTTGCTACATCACACAAAATTAAATTTAATTTTATAGTCCCGTATGTTCCTCATTTTGGTGGTCTGTGGGAGGCTGGGGTGAAGTCTTGTAAATATCATTTACGCCGTGTTGTAGGAAACGCACATCTTACTTACGAGGAGTTGAGCACAGTATTAGCACAGATTGAAGCCATCCTAAACTCCCGCCCTTTATCTCCAATGTCCGCAGATCCGAATGACTTCCTGCCTTTAACTCCCGCACACTTTCTAATAGGCCGTCCGTTGACAGCGCCGGCCTGCTTTGACGTACAAGACGTACAAACATCTCGGCTCACTCGCTTTCAAAGAGTGGAGCAAATGAGACAGCATTTTGGTCCCGCTGGATGAAGGAATGCATCTCCGACCTGCAGACGCGATCAAGTGGCGCGACAACACAGACGTCTTGAAGCAGGACACTCTCGTCGTCATCAAAGACGATAACCTGCCTCCACTAAAATGGCAGTTAGGTCGAGTGCTGAAGACGATTCCAGGCAAGGATGGCGTGTCACGTGTGGCAGACATTCGAACTGCGACGGGGCTCATACGACGGGCATTCACAAAAATTTGCCCACTGTTTACCAGATGAAGATCCTGTTGAAAGTCGCTCGGTATCTACTTCCAAGGCCGGGGGCATGTTCAGTATTGGTACCACTGGTGCCCTCTAGTGAGGACATCGCAAACACTCTGAAAACAGGATTGGTTCTATTGGAAGATCGGTCGACCAATCGGAACGCACCACGACCACGACTGCAACCCACCGTTGGGCGGGACGAAGAACACATTTTAAAATTCACTTGCTTGTCAAACTGTAAACGAAGTACACGCATTTGGTAGCAGGAAAGTAGCAGTTGTTATTTCACACCACTTGTCTACGTGTCGATCCAACGCACAAGGGACTCGACACCGTTAATTAAGATGTGTTGATTAGTTTGTTAATCATTTTTGAACTAAAACACCGTATCAATTATGCATATATTATAAACGCGAATATGTGTGCACAAATTACATTTTATTAAAGCATGGAAAGCAATGGCTTTGCCTGAATGGCGTTAGGTTACAAGTGTTGTTGTTCAGCCCTGTAGTTCAGGACTCGAAGAATAAGGCTTTTTTTTTTGTTAACAGGGAGGAAATCTTCAAAAGATACCCCGCCTTCTGGGGGACGGTGGCGGTTATGTGGGGTTTTTACCCACTAAAACCTCCCCGGTGGCCCTTTCCTCGGTGCATGACGAGGGGCTCCGAAATCTCCAGTGGAACGCACCGGAGCCCCACTGCATTGTGCTCAAGGAGAGCACGTCCCGGGCAAGGCCAGCCGATGTCGCCTTCTTCCCGGGTCCACTTTGGTGGACGACGCAGGCTCCCACCCTTGTCGCCCAGTGAACCCGAGGCCCCTTTTAGTCGCCTTCTACGACAGGCAGGAGATACTGTAGTCTTATTCTTGAGAGCCCAGAACTACAGGGCTGAGTACTGTCAGCTTCCTTTTTTTTTTTTTGTTGACGGGGAGGAAATCTTAACGCACCGGAGCCCCTCTGCACTGTGCTCAAGGAGAGCACGTCCCGGGGAGGTTACGCCGTCCCCCGCTGTGCCCTCGCAGCGCAAGGCAACACGGGCCAGCCGATGTCGCCTTCTTCCCGGGTCCACTGTCAGCTTCCTACCTCAACATTGCACACAACAGTTATTATTGACAGATTTTAACAAAATATCAAGAGTTTTAGAGGTAATTTCATAAAGACTTACTTTCAGAGGTTCACTTGTAAAGGGACCTTTTGCCTCCAGCATAACACACTTATTCTAAGCTGTGCACTGATCGTCTACAGAGAGAGTCCTCCGCATTGTATCCTAAATTTCTAGTATTTGCATCTTTTTTAAAAACGTAAGCGGAAACGGACACTGTTGCCGACCTAGTCAACTAAAGTACGCTTATATAAGTCAGTCAACTTATTCTTATTCATACATTTATTTTACAGATTATAATATTTATTTATGCATTAAAACTTATTAAGCATTTAGCAGGACTAACTGTTGCTAACAATACAAAACATTTTTTTTTAAAAGAAAGCTAGCCATATTTCATTTTTTTTTCAGAAAAATTACTAACAATCTTGTTAACCATTCCAACTAAGCTTA
The DNA here is from genome assembly GCA_029286785.1 of Meandrusa payeni. Classification (NCBI taxonomy): domain Eukaryota; kingdom Metazoa; phylum Arthropoda; class Insecta; order Lepidoptera; family Papilionidae; genus Meandrusa; species Meandrusa payeni. The sequence goes on from JAGSMX010000023.1 coordinate 2,766,824, forward strand.
AGCTTGTGCTAGGACATGGTTCACGACAATAGTCGAATGGTGGATTCGAACCCACGACCTTACGATTCGCAGGCCGTACCCTGAACCATTAGGCTATTGACGCTTACTATTTAATATGTTGTATAATGTTCAATGTTATTCAGAGATTCACTTAACAGTGGAGTTAGTTTGAGATATATTCAATTAAGCGTCTATTCTTAATATATTCAAGCTCTTAATGCTGTTCTTCTGTTGAATTTTAATAAGACTTTTCGTTTCTAATTCACAATGCTTTTATTTCTCGTAATTAACTTCTGTGTTAATGAATTTTATGTTAATTGAACGTAAAATGCATGTCAATGTAAATGCAATTCTTATCGACAGACCTTAAATATAAATGTCCTTGTCCCTGAGATAAAAATAAGCAGTTTGCTTTTATTGTTAATAAGTTATTTTATAGTATATTGATACATCTAACTCACCATTTACGGCTGCGAGATGCCCCACCCGTTAGATTTTAGGAGCGTTGCTAGAGTTTCTTCGGCCACTTTTTTTTTATGCCTGTAAACTAACGCTTGACCATGATCCCACCTGGTGTTAAGTGGTGATATAGTCGAAAGATGGTACGCGCTAGTTTAGTAAGTGCCTATTCACTCTACTTTTGAAGGCTCCCACGTCGTACTTGGACGGAAAGACTGACGCCGGCGACTTATTCCACTCCTTTGCTGTAGGCATGAACGATATATGATGAACGATGACTCAAATCACTTCGTTCGGACGCGCGAAACATCGACTATAAAGGGGTGGAGACCCGCCGAGTGTCTAAACGTCCGAAGGTATAATGGGGATGGGGAATTAACTCGTGTAATTCCTGTGCACACTCTCCAAAATGTAATCTGTAAAACACCGAAAGGCTGGCCACCTTGCGCCTGTGCTCAAGACTATCTAGGTGTAAGATACCACTTTTCTATCAATCATCTATCAAAACCAGTTGACACTAAAATCTTACGCTTTAATTTAACGTTACGGACTATTTTGCCGGCTTCGCGCTACGTCTATGAGGAACTTTCTTCCAAAATGATCTGATTTTTTACAACAATGATTTTTACCCTATCAAAGTGTAATTCCGTACAACACAGAACCTATTGCGCGATACACTTTCGCTACCAAGTGATTCAGATCGACGTAATCAGGAATTGTTTGCTTTCACTGGTCCATTTACGGACGGCCCGCGGTGAATCACGTACTAAAACTGTGCATCTATACGTGACGGGTATATGTATTTGGAATGAATACAAACGATGCATACTCACTCATCCATTCAAATTTAATTTGCACACAAATACACAAAAAACATTATATACTAGAGACTTATTTTACATAGCTAGTGAAATTGCTGAGCTAACGAGACATCTTAAGTTTGTTAATGATATGCGGAAGTACAGTACTTTTTAAAAATAATATTTCTTTTTCAGAAAAATTACTAACAATCTTGTTAACCATTCCAACTAAGCTTAAACTAGGACATGGTTCACGACAATAGTCGAATGGTGGATTCGAACCCACGACCTTACGATTCGCAGGCCGTACCATAAACCATTAGGCTATTGACGCTTATTTTTTAATATGTTCAATGTTATTCAGAGATTCACTTAACAGTGGAGTTAGTTTGAAATATATTCAATTAAGCGTTTATTCATAATATATTCAAGCTCTTAATGCTGTTCTTCTGTTGAATTTTAATAAGACTTTTCGTTTCTAATTCACAATGCTTTTATTTCTCGGAATTAACTTCTGTGTTAATGAATTTTATGTTAATTGAACGTAATATGCATGTCAATGTAAATGCAATTCTTATCGACAGACCTTAAATATAAATGTTCTTGTCCCTGAGATAAAAATAAGCAGTTTGCTTTTATTGTTAATAAGTTATTTTATAGTATATTGATACATCTAACTCACCATTTACGGCTGCGAGATGCCCCACCCGTTAGATTTTAGGAGCGTTGCTAGAGTTTCTTCGGCCACTTTTTATGCCTGTAAACTAACGCTTGACCATGATTCCACCTGGTGTTAAGTAGTGATATAGTCGTAAGATGGTACGCGCTAGTTTAGTAAGTGCCTATTCACTCTACTCTTGAAGGCTCCCACGTCGTACTTGGACGGAAAGACTGACGCCGGCAACTTATTCCACTCCTTTGCTGTAGGCATGAACGATATATGATGAACGATGACTCAAATCACTTCGTTCGGACGCGCGAAACATCGACTATAAAGGGGTGGAGACCCGCCGAGTGTCTAAACGTCCGAAGGTATAATGGGGATGGGGAATTAACTCGTGTAATTCCTGTGCACACTCTCCAAAATGTAATCTGTAAAACACCGAAAGGCTGGCCACCTTGCGCCTGTGCTCAAGACTATCTAGGTGTAAGATACCACTTTTCTATCAATCATCTATCAAAACCAGTTGACACTAAAATCTTACGCTTTAATTTAACGTTACGGACTATTTTGCCGGCTTCGCGCTACGTCTATGAGGAACTTTCTTCCAAAATGATCTGATTTTTTACAACAATGATTTTTACCCTATCAAAGTGTAATTCCGTACAACACAGAACCTATTGCGCGATACACTTTCGCTACCAAGTGATTCAGATCGACGTAATCAGGAATTGTTTGCTTTCACTGGTCCATTTACGGACGGCCCGCGGTGAATCACGTACTAAAACTGTGCATCTATACGTGACGGGTATATGTATTTGGAATGAATACAAACGATGCACAGTCACTCATCCATTCAAATTTAATTTGCACACAAATACACAAAAAACATTATATACTAGAGACTTATTTTACATAGCTAGTGAAATTGCTGAGCTAACGAGACATCTTAAGTTTCTAAATGATATGCGGAAGTACAGTACTTTTTTAAAAAAAAATAATATTTCTTTTTTTTTCAAGAAATATTACTAATATTTTTGTTAAACATTCCAAGTAAGCTTAAGCTTGTGCTAGGACATGGTTCACGGTGGATTCGAACCCACGACCTTACGATTCGCAGGCCGTACCCTAAACCATTTTTTTTGTCTGCCTATGCTATTACTAATTCCCCCCAACGTGAGTGGTTAGGGATTTTTTCATGCTTCTCTTTCTTTCATCTCTTTAGGTTATTTTTACATTACACGTGTTATAATTTGTAGGTCTCGTAGAATAAAATAGTCCAACAACTAATACACTCGCTTTATTGAGACAGCGTAACGTTGTACAAAGAATTATTTATAACGAATACCGTCACAACTGCGCGTCCTCACAATCTTTATACAAAATTAATGAGAAGTCAGATTTGGAACTAATAAAGTTACACTATTGTTTACAATGCCAAGTTCATGTGACGATCAACTAAATTATTAATTATGAATTAAAGATACAATAAGGTTCAGGTAAATCACTAAGATATTGTTCAGACATTGGAAGTAGTTATTATGCATAACAATCGCTGGGTGTCATGTGTTGCCAGCTAACACACGTTACAAGTTACACTTTTCTCTACATTAACCATTGATTCTTATTTTCTATTGTTCATTACATTATACGTTTTTTTTATATCTATTCTTACATTTCAATTTGTTAGTTTTATTCTCTAGCTTACTCTACTTTAACATTCATATACTTATTTCTCTACTCTTATCGTTTTAGTTTTACACTCTATTTATTTTACGGGTATTCACATATATTTTCTTTTCTTTTCTCTTACTTAACTTTAACTCTATCATGGTTAACGTCAATAGTCGAATGGTGGATTCGTTCCGTTTGTTGCACATATACTTAATGTAATTTTAAAACTTCTATGGTTTCTCCTGGATGCCATTGTCAGAAAAGCAACCATTAGACCAAAATTAAATGGGACCAATAAAAATCTAGATCCCGGAAAGGGCGAAAACAAGTCCCAAAAAGAAAATCGGCGAGCAATATTACTTGTTCTACCAAAGTACGAACAAACTGTGTTCAACCAAACATTACATTCGAAGAGCGGAACTTTACAAGTTCCCCTTTTATTAAAACTCTGAGGTCATTTAATATATTTAAATATTTGCTATCACAACAATATAAGTATTTTATGGGAAAACCCCACCCCTCGATAGGATTAGGAGCGTTACTGGAGTTTCTTCGGCCACTTTTTTTATGCCTGTAAACTAACGCTTGACCATGATTCCACCTGGTGTTAAGTAGTGATATAGTCGTAAGATGGTACGCGCTAGTTTAGTAAGTGCCTATTCACTCTACTCTTGAAGGCTCCACGTCGTACTTGGACGGAAAGACTGACGCCGGCAACTTATTCCACTCCTTTGCTGTAGGCATGAACGATATATGATGAACGATGACTCAAATCGTTCGGACGCGCGGAACATCGACTATAAAGGGGTGGAGACCCGCCGAGTGTCTAAACGTCCGAAGGTAGAATGGGGATGGGGGAATTAACTCGTGTAATTCTTGTGCACACTCTCCAAAATGTAATCTGTAAAACACTGAAAGGCTGGCCACCTTGCGCCTGTGCTCAAGACTATCTAGGTGTAGATACCACTTTTTCTATCTATCATCTATCAAAACCAGTTGACACCAAAAATCTTACGCTTTAATTTAACGTTACGGACTATTTTGCCGGCTTCGCGCTACGTCCATGAGGAACTTTCTTCCAAAATGATCTGAATTTTTACAACAATGATTTTTACCCTATCAAAGTGTAATTCCGTACAACACAGAACCTATTGCGCGATACACTTTCGCTACCAAGTGATTCAGATCGACGTAATCAGGAATTGTTTGCTTTCACTGGTCCATTTACGGACGGCCCGCGGTGAATCACGTACTAAAACTGTGCATCTATACGTGACGGGTATATGTATTTGGAATGAATACAAACGATGCACAGTCACTCATCCATTCAAATTTAATTTGCACACAAATACACAAAAAACATTATATACTAGAGACTTATTTTACATAGCTAGTGAAATTGCTGAGCTAACGAGACATCTTAAGTTTGTTAATGATATGCGGAAGTACAGTACTTTTTAAAAATAATATTTCTTTTTTTTCAAGAAATATTACTAATATTTTGCTAAACATTCCAAGTAAGCTTAAGCTTGTGCTAGGACATGGTTCACGGTGGATTCGAACCCACGACCTTACGATTCGCAGGCCGTACCCTAAACCATTTTTTTTGTCTGCCTATGCTATTACTAATTCCCCCCAACGTGAGTGGTTAGGGATTTTTTCATGCTTCTCTTTCTTTCATCTCTTTAGGTTATTTTTACATTACACGTGTTATAATTTGTAGGTCTCGTAGAATAAAATAGTCCAACAACTAATACACTCGCTTTATTGAGACAGCGTAACGTTGTACAAAGAATTATTTATAACGAATACCGTCACAACTGCGCGTCCTCACAATCTTTATACAAAATTAATGAGAAGTCAGATTAGGAACTAATAAAGTTAAACTATTGTTTACAATGCCAAGTTAATGTGACGATCAACTAAATTATTAATTATGAATTAAAGATACAATAAGGTTCAGGTAAATCACTAAGATATCATTGGAAGTTGTTATTATGCATAACAATCGCTGGGTGTCATGTGTTGCCAGCTAACACACGATACAAGTTACACTTTTCTCTACATTAACCATTGATTCTTATTTTCTATTGTTCATTACATTCTACGTTTTTTATGTCTAATCTTACATTTCAATTTGTTACCTTTATTCTCTAGCTTACTCTACTTTAACATTCATATACTTATTTCTCTACTCTTATCGTTTTAGTTTTACACTCTATTTATTTTACGGGTATTCACATAAATTTTCTTTTCTTTTCTCTTACTCTACTTTAACTCTATCATGGTTAACGTCAATAGCCGAATGGTGGATTCGTTCCGTTTGTTGCACACATACTTAATGCAAATTTAAGACTTCTATGGTTTTCTCATGGATGCCATTGTCAGAAAGGACCATTAGACCAAAATTAAATGGGACCAATAAAAAATCTAGATCCCGGAAAGGGCGAAAACAAGTCCCAAAAAGAAAATCGGCGAGCAATATTACTTGTTCTACCAAAAGTACGAACAAACTGTGTTCAACCAAACATTACATTCGAAAGAGCGGAACTTTACAAGTTCCCCTTTTATTAAAACTCTGAGGTCATTTAATATATTTAAATATTTGCTATCACAACAATATAAGTATTTTATGGGAAAACCCCACCCCCTGGATAGGATTAGGAGCGTTACTGGAGTTTCTTCGGCCACTTCTTCACCCAGCGCCAACACTTCTCGAAGTGGCATATAAATTAGTTTAGCTTATTTGTCCCAATAGATTTCGTTAATAAAATAGCTACCGACCGAGTCGTGGTTCGGCTCTTTCGGGCGCCCTCGGATCGGACTGCTAACGCGTAATGGTAACCGTCCAAGCCGAGGTTACCCTTCACCGGGGGGACCCTTGTGTCGAGTTACCACCTAATAGAGGTTCAGGCTAAGCGACCTAAGAGCTATGCCACCTCTCAAATCCGGTGAAGCAGTAAAGGCCAGCTTCTCTGTGCCAACTGTGTTAGTTCGTCAAAAAAAATCACAACAATATTTTGATAAACTGTGTAAAAGCAAAGCAAATAATGAATACCGGCGTATGAATAAGTGTAATATTATTCTAATATAAGCGACTTTTTTAGAGTAAAAATATTTTAACCGAAAAATGTCGGACTTAAAGCACAGTGACGTTCTTTATTTACCAATCTTTTACTACCTTTCATTTTATTACCAGCGAAGCTACTCACGATAACGATAAGAGCGTGGAAGCTTAAATAACGTAGATAATATTTTATATGGTGGAGCGGAATCCATGGGGCGTACTTCCCGAGTAAACCTCCAAATTTGTGTAGTCATATATTTACATAATGGTGTGATTCATAAGCAAGTCAACACGCGGTGTGCGTGCGAATCACACTCATGATGGCTGGTGACTGTACATAAAATGCTAAAAAAAATTAACCTACCTGAAAAAGGAGGTTCTCAATTGTAAGTCTATATTTTTTGAAGAGAAAACATCTTTAGCTCATCTAACTTTTTCGTTCTGCTTTGATAACTTTTTGATAGGGGAAAATCTTACGGGTTCGCGTCTCTGACATGTTAATGTTACATTTTATCTTAAACGGTGGATTCGAACCTCTTCATCAACTCTTTGCTTCCAGCGCATACTGCAATATTTTGGACACGTTGCTCGCAGAAATCCTCATAACCTCGAAAAGCTAATGGTTGTTGGCCAGGTGGACGGAAAAAGAACACGCGGTCGCTCACCTACACGGTGGGCAGACGCAGTTAAGACGCTCACAGGCCTGCCAATAACCAAAGCTATGACCACCGCCGAGGACAGGAGCACGTGGAAGTTAATCGTTAAGCGAGCGATCAATACTTTGTGCTAAACACGACCTTCAGCAATGAAGGAGACGGCTAAGAAGAAGAAGATTTATTTTTCAAAATCAACAGCTTATGAATTATAAAAATATTTTGGTCACGTATTCATGATTGACGTTCCACACTGCGCTTGCTGGTCCGTGGTCTCCAATCAAGAACTTTTCGGCCCTCGGCTATCTGTTCTACGCGCTATGTGCTTGCTTGATTATCCACCCGCTGGATGCGGGTCGCTTACAACCGGACCCTTTGGAAATCGTTGGGGGAGGCCTACGTCCAGCAGTTGATGTTTTACGGCTGAAATGATGACGATGATGATTCAAGATTGTATAGACCCTTTATAGATTTACATTATATATAACATTTTTTTTGTCATGATCTTGTACAGCCCGTAATATATCTAAATAAATATTTCCATTCGGATCTGTTTTGAGCTTCTTTGATCCGTAAGGGCTCTGCAATCATTTTAATGTCTTCCTCGCATATGTTTCTTATAGAAGAGCTGTGCCACCTCTCAAATCCGGTGAAGCAGTAAAGGCCAGCTTCTCTGTGCTGTGTTAGTTCGTCCAAAAAAAAATGTTTCTTATCTCTATCATTCTGTCATTCTGATCTGATCAATCTAGTTCGTTTGTCGTTATTCTCTCGTATCATATATACCGACAAATGACAAAATGGTGTATCATTTTAGTCTTATGATAGATATTATACTGTCATTAAATTTAGTTCTTTTTTTGCAGAGGTGCATGTCAGGCATAGAATCTGAACGCGACAGCTTCACCGGATGGGATGGGTAGAGCTATTCGGTCGCTTAATCTGATCCTTTATAATTTTTTCCTTATTAAATTTTGTTTAACTTCAAGTTCCACTCCTAAGAGTCTATTCAACAGTCAAATTATAATACTGATTTATAAAAATGTAATATATTTACGTCCATAAAGAATCCAATTCGAGACATTCTTGCGTTAAGCCGCGGCCTATGTCAACGGCTAAGACCCTTTTCAAGTGACAAGCCTGCTTAAGAAACTTAAAGAATGCCGAATTCAATGCAATTGCTTTAGTTTTCGGATTACTTAGATATTTTTTTATTTTCCGACTGACTTAAAAAAATGACGAGGTTCTCTATGCATATTTTTTTTTCAACCGACATCAAAAAGAAGGATGTTTTCAATTCGTCTGTTTTTAATGCTTGTTATCTCATAGCTTTTGACTGGGTGAACCGATTTTGATGATTTTTTTTTGTTTGAAATCTGATGCTTGTGGTCCCATTTCATTTGGTCCACTTCTGCATCTATGAGAAAACCATCATCATTCATCATTTCAGCCGTAAAACATCCACCGTTAGACATTGACCTCCCCTCAAAGAGTTCCAAATGATGTAAGCGGCTTGCATCCAGTTGAGTCCTGCGGCCTTTATGAGGTCGTCAGACCACCTTGCGGATGGACGTTCCACGCTGTGCTTGCCGGTTCGTGGTCGCCAATTGAGACATTTTTGAAAACTATATAATTAAAAAATTGGCATCAAGTATGTACGCTACAAATGGGCCAATAACTCAATATCAGGCCAACGGATTTCGATGCTTTTTATTCTACTGTTGATCATTTTTTCCAATCAAGTGCTTGATCACGTTCACACCTTCATCATAAACCGTGTATAAAGGATGAAATAGGAACGAGTATCTTTTCGCATGACTGTAAAATAGCACCCGTCTTTCGATAATTATGTCCACGCGCCGTAATGTTGACAATGGTAGACAATTACGTGGCGCTCTACAAAACTGGGAAATGCACAAGACAGTATATTGCACGGTTAGTGCGCATATACTTAATGTGTTGGTGTTAACGGTTGTTAGACTGTACACTTTGGTGTCCTAAATAACGTTAGAAACTGTTATATGCGCGTTGCTACTCCACTTACTAAAATAAATAAGGTAAGAAATTATACAAATATTGGGGGAAAGAAACGATTTGATTATCGTTTATCGTGCGTCCAGCAAAGGTATGGAACAAGTTGCCGGCGTTAGTCTTTCCTTACCAGTACGACGTAGGAGCCTTCAAGAGTAGAGTGAATAGGCACTTACCAAACTAACGCGTACCATCTTTCGACCATATCAACATTTAACATCAGGTGTGATCGTGGTCAAGCACTAGTTTATTAATATATATATATATAAAATTCGTATATCGTTTTCTGTTTGCGATTCAATTTAAATGTCACGACAATATATGAAATTCATTGGAATGATAGTAGCGCCATCTGTCAGAACCAACTCAGAAGCCTTCGTAGACTCATGCACAACACTTTGCGGAAGAACATCACATGATCAAAAGCTAGATCAAAATAGTTTACGAATATATAAAGGACAGACAAACATTATTTTTTATATATATTTCTAATTTTTGTGACGAATCTATGCTGATTGGCAAATTGAAAAACTTCAGTTAAGCTTAATTTATTCATTACTATATCAGCTATATGCCAGTGAAAGTTCCGTCAAAATTAGTAGCTTAAGTTACTCCTTATTACATCCGCTATAGGGGAGAGGTGGTATACTTGATCCCTGTTTTAGTTTTCTTTTAGTAATGCGAACCATTTTCATAAATCTGACTTTCTTTTAAATCACACATGTATTTCCGTTCAATACTACTGATTTAGCACCAATACAGACCTTCTTATTTATTAAAAAAAACGACAAAAAGGGTTTTTTTAAAGTCCGACACAAGGATCAAGTAACCCTCCCTATGGGGATACTTGATCGCGGTGAGTGGGTTGTATGATGCCGTCAAAGTTTCAGCCATAGGACTACCTAAATATGGAAATTAAATAAACTTAGGTCTGCTATTAATAAGTTGTAATTAAGGATTCGAAAGATGAGTAGGTACAAAATGAAAACAACATAAAAAATTGTAAAGTACACGTACCTGAAGTTTTTCGAGTTGTCGTACACTAAACAAAACAAGTAAGATCCGGTAAAAACATAAATTTCCAATTATTTTGGCAACGAGCTGTTGTTTCGGTATAATGTTTACTATTTGTACTAGCCCATCATGGCGGCGTCCTAATGCAGCCAACAGAACACCTTTAAACACTTTTTGGCGCTAGTTTTAAATGGGGGATCATGTATCCTCGAGGATCAAGTATACCACCTCTCCCATATGCCAGTGAAAGTTCCGTCAAAATCGGTTTAGCCATACCAGAGATTAGCCTGAACAAACACAAAAATTGTAAAAAAAATTATTTTGCTATATGTACTTTTATATGACTGTAGTAAAATGAAGATATTTTAATATTACAGACAGACACTACAATTTTATTCATTTATATAGATTGTGTACTGACCTGTAGATAAATCTAGAAGAGGTTTAAAATAGTTTTCTTTTTAAAATTTGATTGTCTTATATGTATTGCTAGCATACCTTCAAAAAATAACCTTAAAGGATAAAGCCAATTCCACAATGAGTTATCGTTTATACACGGATGGTTGCGGGTAATGAAGTTCACCAAACCGAAGTCGTAAAACGAAGAACAAGAGGAAGGAAGTATAATTAATCAAGTTATTTGTTCCCGTGACGCTCCTTTTGTTTTCGATACGCAATATAATAAATTTTAAAAGAAAAAAGACTGGAAATAAAAAGAAAGAAACAGCGGTATAAAGTCACTTTTTTATCACAACTTTGCAGTGAATTTCAGTTGATGACTTAGGCTGAAATTTATAAAGCGTAAGCTAGGCTTGGACTGTGCGGCGGCAACGATAAAGTAACTGTATCACCGAATAAGTTATGAGCTTCGAATTATGATACACAGGTTTTTTGGCTGAAAAACAGCGCTGAAAACATATGTGAGCACAGCACATGCCAAGCCAACCCCTTTTCGGCACAATTTCTATTTTGTTCTTTTTTTATGTTGTTTCTGTTTACTTTTGTTTATGTTGTTTCTGTGTTCTTGTGCCGAATAAATGTTTTTTCTATTTCTATTTCTATTTCTATTTCTATTTCTATTCTATTTCTATTTCAATGCTCCAATTCATAGGTTATAATTTCGCCTACAGGGCAACCTTAAACAAAAGATATACAAGTGCAGTAATTAATTTTACCGGGTCTCCGTGGTACATAAATCATCAAATAATAAAAACGCCAATGACCAGGCATATTTCTCTAGTAATACAGTAATTTGTTATGCAAGCCGCTTAAACCGGCGTCCCTTTGGTCGCGCTGCTCCAGACGTGTCAAGAATAAATTGTAATAAATAATGACATTATATAAGGTCCCCCTGGAATGAAGCTTCCGAAAGTACTACTTGAATTAATAAGTATCACTTTGGTTAATTTTTTAGCCGCCAATTTTTTTAAATGAAAAGTGGCAAATGAGCATACGGCTCACTTGATCTTACGAGTAAGTCATCACCGTCGCATGAACATCTACAGCACCAGAGGAGCTGCAGGTGCTTAGCCGACCTTTGAGATAGGTGCTTACAGTACAGGAAAATCCTGTACTGTAACCACCGGCTACCTTCCTAACTAGCCGTCACATGATATCAATTTTTCTCCCAATTTTTTAAGCAGGCATCTCGGCGGTTTTCGGTTATAAGCCTTCCTATAATAAATTCCGTCGCGTCCCCGGAGGCGGAGACACGTTCTTGACGATCCGGACGACGCGATTACCATTGCACAGGCTAGATCTCTACAAATCCACAAAGCCTCCATTCGCGACCGTCGGAGGTTGCGAATAATCCTTGCGCGTTACCGCTATTTCATGGGCAGGCCCCACCCCTTAGATGTTAGAAGCGTTCCTGGAGTTTCTGCGGCCACTTCTTCTCCCAGCGCCAACGCTTCCCAAATGGGCACTCGAAGTTAGTTTTGCTTTTGAATGTCTCTTAGATTATCCGTGAGGCAACCGACCGAGTCGTGGTTCGGCCCTCTCGGGCGTCCTCGTAACCGTCCAAGCCGAGGTTACCCCTCACCGGAAGGACCCTTGTGTCGAGTTAATAGCAATAGAGGTTCAGGCTAACCGACCTAAGAGCTATGCCACCTCTCAATCCGGTGAAACAGTCAAGGCCAGCTTCTCTGGCCAATCTGTGTTGTTCGTCATAAAAAAAACCAATTTTTCTATTTAAAATCATCTCTCTTCGTAGCTATTAGTACTGCCCTATTTCACTTGATTCAAAGTATATTATCGCAAATAATTTTCTATAACAAGATCGCAAATAACATTGTCGGATACGCTCGAGGTTGTTTTGTGTGAAATTGGTATGACATATATTGTCACACTAATCACTGGTTGTATAAAATAGTGATGTTCATTTTAATTAATTTTATCGATTATTATATTGCCGTGGTAGCTCAGTATCCGGGCGGTTAGCTCAAGTTGCATGGTACGCTAGCAACCCGATTTCGATCCCCGGTGCCGGCACCAATAAATTTGTTGTTGCAATTTTATGTGCTGACTTACGACGCGCTCTGCGGTGAAGGAAAACATCGTGAGGAAACCTACATATCTTAGAAAAATTTTCTAAGACATGTGAAGTCTGCCAATCCGCACTAGGGCCGCGTGGCGGACTATGCCCTTATACTCTCTTTACAGAGAAGGCCTGCGCCCAACAGTGGGACATATATATTACCGCTTTTAGGAACATATTGTTTTCCGACGTTACCGCGATATATTATAGGAGAACTAATTTCACTGCAATTAGTTTTCACATGTCTTGAATTTAAAATCATAATAAAACTGACGCAATTTAAATGAAAAAATTATGTTATTTCTTTTGGGAATAGTTACTCATTCGTTTATTTATTGTAAAACACACACCTGAGCTTCTCTCCGCCGTAGCTTTTACTGTACCGTCGCGGTTACCTAGACCTTCACGATACCAATTGTTGAGAAGCAGTTTATTCCGATCGAACTTAGGTAAGAATGCGCCCTTAAATAGAATTAGTACAGAATTCAACTCTTTTTCAAAACGGACGATATCGACCTCTTTTCTCCTAGCATAAGTATGTATAAACAGTCACTAAACTACAAATAGTTTATTTTTTTTTTTTTTTAGTTTATTTTTAATTTTAAATTTAGTTTTATTTTTACTTTTGTGTTAATTTTATTTTTATCTTAACATTGTCACTCGCCAATTAATTGCTTGCAATCTACGCCTATAACTGCGATGGCATTAACTTCACAACTTTTCACTGTTTTATGTATTGTTTGTTAAAATGTTCATTGTGTTGGTGTAATAAATAAATAAATAAATAAATAAATAAATAAATAAAATAACAACGATCCATTAATTCACGTAATTCAGATAACACAATAAAGTGTAGTATGTTTTTCAGTTATGTAACAGTTATAAAGAATATTAGTATACGTTACTAGTAGTGTGTAAAATCTTTTTTCTTTTGTAAAGAGTACTATTAGGGCATAGCCCATAATACAGCCCTACTGCAGTCGATAGTTTTCTCATGTCTCAAAGAATGTCATGAAATGTGTCGTGAATATACAAGTATATTTCAACAATCAATTTCATCGGTGCCGATACCGGAGATCAATACTAGAATATATGCAATACTTTATGACTATAATATATGCATGTATCTCTGTATATATATATATATATAGTTTTAGTTAATATGTTCACATTTTCTACCGGTGTCCTCTGTGATCGCAGGATACCGGTGAAGCTAAAGGGCCTTGTGTACAAGTGCATCATCCGACCAGTCCTGCTGTATGGTAGTGAGACGTGGCCAGCCCTCGGAAGACATGTCCAGCAGCTGCACGTTGCAGAGATGAAGATGCTGCGCTGGATGTGTGGCGTTACGCGATTACATCGTATAAGTAACGAACACATCCGGGGCAGCCTTGGAGTCCGCGACGTAGCAGACAAACTGCAGGAAAGTCGTCTCCGATGGTATGGCCACATATATCGCAGGCCGTCTGACTATGTCGGAAATAGATGCCTAGCCCTCAACGTACAAGGCCCAAGACCCCGTGGCAGGCCCAAGAAACGCTGGCTGGATGTTGTTAAAGCGGACATGTTAATGAACCACCTAATAAACGAGGATGCCGAAGACCGGGCAAAGTGGAGGAGATTAAGTCGGAAAGCGGACCCTGGCTGTAGGCCGGGAAAACGCTAGGCAGAAGAAGAAGTTAATATGTTCACATTTTAAAAACTCCCGTCGCTTCCACTTCATTATTCCATCCTAACGTGGCCGGGAAGAGATCGCTTTTAGCGATAAGGCCGTTTCTGTGGCCAGTTACTATTATTTTGTTTTCTTTTTCTTTCGTTAACAATAAAAAGTATAAATAAATTGACTAAAATAAATATCGACACATTGTGCTATTATACTGCTCACGTTGCTATGACAACACTAAAACTTTTCTTTTATTTCAAACCGCCAATGCCTTAGTCGTCGTTATTTTCGAAAGCGAAATAACAACACTATTAAATAATATGACAATCACTTTCTTTTGTACTAATCCGTTATATGAATTGAAATGTGAAGAGAGTGCAGAACTGTTTTTAAGGGTTTTAAACTAGTGCTTGATCTGGACCCCACCTTATGTTAAGTGCGCACTCCCCCCCGAGACGTGCTCTCCTTGAGCCCAGTGCAGAGGGGCTCCGGTGCGTTCTACGTGAGATCCGGAACCCCTCGTCATGCACCGAGGAAAGGGCCGGAGAGGTTTTAGTGGGTAAGAACCCCACAAAACCGCCGCCTTCCCCCCAGAAGGCGGGGTATCTTTGTGAAGATTTCCTCCCCGTCAACAATAATAGTAAGTGCCAATTCAATCTACTCTTGAAGACTCCCACGTCGTACTTGGACGGAAAGACTGACGCCGGCTAGTTGTTCCACCCCTTTGCTGTACGCACGATGAACGATAACTCAAATCGCTTCATTCGAACGCACGGAACAACGAATATGAAAGGGTTGAGACCCGCCAAATGTCTAAACGTCCGAAGGTAGAATAGGTATGGGGGAATTAACTCGTGTATTTCTTGTGCTCACTCTTCTAAATTTAATCTGTAAAACACCGAAATGCTGGCCACCTTTCGCCGGTGTTCAAGATATTTTTTTTTTTTTATAATTTCTAAGCAAGTGCTTGACTACGATCCCACCTGATGTTAAGTGGAAATGCAGTCCTGGATGGTAAGGCGCACTAGCTTAGTAAATGCCTATTCACTCTACTCTTGAAAATACCCACATTGTAATCGGAAGGAAAGACAGACGCGGGCAAACTATTCCAGTCCTTTGCTGTACGAAGAATGAAAGACGAAGCAAATCGCCTCGTTCGGGTTTGAGGGATGTTCACAACAAAAGGATGAAATCCCGCAGTGCGTCTAGAAGTCCGATGGTGGAAATGTACAGAGATTAACTTAACAATATTAGGGTGTCAATAGTACGCCATTGGACAATTATAGTGATACAACTGAATTAGTAAATTACCAAACTAAGTAACAATCGACATCTCTCATGTCACTGAATGTTCAATTTTGACTGTTAGTATAGCAGACTCGCGGGCGTAGTTTGCTTGTAGCGTCTAGCTCCGCTTTATTTTAATTATTAAGTACCGATTTTCGAAGTCGATTAAAAATGGCGTTAAAATTAATACTGCGAATGCCCTTGTGCCTAATCACGCGAACAATTTTCGTTGTTAAATTAAACGAACTTTTAGTTTTTAAGGACGCATGAAAAAACATCTTTCAAGCAACCAAGCCGTAAATAATATAATTAATTTACGGAACAAAGAGTTTCGGAAACGAGTTTACGTTGAAAGAACATAAGTTAAGTGTTGACCTTAATATTTTTTCTTTAGGCCCAACCCTTTTTAGGGTTCGCTTTCACTGAAGCGGAGCGAATATAATTATAACTGAAATTTATTAGTAGAAAAAATATATTACACTATATAATTATCTAACGGAGACCAGGCTTGGTCAGCTAGACGAAGGCCAAGGAAATTGAGAGAGATGTAGCCCACATTGCGTAGATCTGAAACGGAGCAGACTTATTGTCTGTATCACGCTGTATAAGCAAGGGAGACAGTGTGCTGGGACTTTTTCTTTCTCTTTTGAACGATCGTGCATATGTTATATATTTTTAAAAATAAAGTTAAAACCTTTATATATGTCCCACTGCTGGGCACAGGTAAATAGAGTATAGTCATAGTCCGCCACACGGCCCTAGTGCGGATTGGAAGACTTCACATGTCTTAGATATTTTTTCTAGGACATGTAGATAGTGTGTAGTCTTTCCTCACGATGATTTCCTTCACCGTGCGCGTGTCAGCACATAAATTTGCAAAAACAAATTTATTAGTCCCGGCACTGGGGATCGAACTCGGGTACTACTATGAAACTTGAGTCGATCGGGCGGACACCGAGCGACCAGGTTTTTAAATAAATTAGACATATATAAGCACAAAAATTTTATTTTATTTTTTGACTTAATAATATATTTATTTATGATTTTTTTTTATCATATTTATTATTGTATAAAAAATATTTTAATCTCTTAACTGTTTTATTCATGTATCATATTTATTATACTCTTATTGTCTGTATAAATTCCATATAAAGGTAGTATTGCGCGCGCACGTCTTTAGGTAGTCCCGGCCACTGCTGAAAATCAGCGCTGTCGGATCCTAGCGACAGCATATGGTGAGACGGTGTCCGATATTGGCGTCATATGTTTTGTATTATTTGTCCGTGTAACTTGAACTGTGTTTTGTCTATTTATCACTCTTTTTTAATGTGTGTTATATTCTGTCTGTGATGTGTTTTGTATTGTGATGCCAATAAATAAATGTCTATGTCTATAAATATATACATACATAGATGGAGCTGTATTTCAGTCGTGTGGTCTGATTTTCATAGAAAAACTAACATACAACTGTATAGTATTTCTTCTCCTTCATCTGTCTTCTTCTCGGTCTTGCCATATTGGTTCAGATATGAGATTATCTGGTATTTAAAGGATATTCAATAGATCGTTTTTCTGTCTGTTTTCATTCCTATCTTCTTATTTGTATAAAGTTTAATTTGTCATTACGTCATATATATTTGATAAGGGGTCTTTATACTATTACTTATTGTGTGATGTTTTAGTAAAAGTTAAGTTAAAGTTACAGCCTTTATACATGTCCCACTGTTGGGCGCTGCGGATTGGCAGACTTCACATGTCGTAGAAAATTTTTCTAAGGCATGTAGGTTTCCTCACGATGTTTTCCTTCACCGCCGAGCTCGTGGTAAATCAGCACATAAAATTGCAACAACAAATTTATTGGTGCTGGCACCGGGGATCGAACGCGGGTTGCTAGCGTACTACGCAACTTGAGCCAACCGCACGGACACTGAGCTACCACGGCTCAATATACTATGATGTTTAGTACCTTAAATAAATAAAGAAAACGAGCATAAATTCAAAGATCGTAAGTTAACGAGAAACAGGAAGTAAACCCTTATATTTTTTCTTTATTAAGTGTTCGAAATTCTCCTTAGGGTGTGTTCTCACTGAAGTGGAGCATTAATGAGACGTGCCAGAATAGACTTAATTAAAGTTTTTGGACCCTAACCAACATGTCAGGTGTACTATAGTTGCTCTTTTGATTATTCAATAAATTGTTTCAAATGTTTAATTACATGTAGTTTTAGATTACATGTCCTCTTTCTTGCGTCGTTTTCCTCATTGCTGAGGGTCGTGACCTTCACGAATTATGTAGCGGACGATCGCTTTCCACCTGTTACGGTCTTTGGCGGTGTAAATTTAACATGCAGATAATTACATTACTACGACTATGCCCTTATACTCTATTTACAGAGAAGGCCTGTGCCCACTAGTGGGACATATATAAAGGCTGTAACTTTTGATGGTGATGTTGTTAATATGTTATTTGTTTACTAAATAACTGTACAGTTATGTGCTGCCGGACCATATCATAATACAGGCAATGTAGATTCAGCTCTGTAGTTCTGGGCTCTCAAGAATAAGACTACGGCTGCCTGTAGTAGAAGGCGACTAAAAGGGGCCTCGGGTTCACTGGGCGACAAGGGCCTTGCACTGCGAGGGCACACTTCCTCCCGGAAGTGCTCTCCTTGAGCACAGTGAAGAAGGGCTTCGGTGCGTTCCTCTGGAGATCCCGGAGCCCGTCACCATGCACCGAGGAAGGGCCACCGGAGATGTTTCAGTGGGTAAAACCCACACACCACATAACCACCGCCTTCCCCAGAAGGCGGGGTATCTTTAAAGATTTCCTCCTCGTTAACAAAAAAAAGGTAATGTAGATTATGGTTTTGTAGGTTTTTTTTTTTTTTTTTTTTTTATGACGAACTACACAGATTGGCCAGAGAAGCTGGCCTTGACTGCTTCACCGGATTGAGAGGTGGCATAGCTCTTAGGTCGCTTAGCCTGAACCTCTATTGCTAGTAACTCGACACAAGGGTCCCCCCGGTGAGGGGTAACCTCGGCTTGGACGGTTACTATGTTACGCGTAAGCATGCCGATCCGAGTGCGCCCGAGAGGGCCGAACCACGACTCGGTCGGTTGCTATTTCACGGATAATCTAAGAGACATTCAAAACCTAAACTAACTTTGAGTGCCACTTCGGGAAGCGGGAGAAGAAGTGGCCGAAGAAACTCCAGCAACACTCCTAGCATCTAAGGGGTGAGGCCTGCCCATAAAATAGCGGTAACGCGCGAGGATTATTCGCAACCTCCGACGGTCGCGAATGGACGCTTTGAAGATTTGTAAAGATCTAGCCTGTGCAATGGTAATGGCGTCGTCCGGATCGTCAAGAATGTGTCTCGGCCTCCGGGCGACGCGACGGAATTTAGTATAGGAAGGCTTATAAGTGGCGGCACTTACAAGAAGTTTGTTAGAATGTTTGGTGGCAGTCTCGAAAAACCGTCGAGATGCCTGCTTAAAGAATTGGGCTATTGTCGGTAACCCTGTGTCAACGTGGAGCTCACGATTACGTACGAACCACGGCGCACCCGTGGCTCGTCGCAAAAAACGATTCTGAATTACTTGTAACCTATGGATATGTTTATGGGCGGCATGCGCGAAGACCGGGCTCGCGTACGTCATAACGGGACGTATAACTGCTTTGTAAAGTGTCACCTTATTACGAAGGGACATTTTACTTTTCTTATTAATGAGGTGATATAGGCGACCCATAACGTAGGCCGCCCGGTTCCTAACCTGATCTACGTGAGGGCCGAAGCTGAGTTTGTGATCTAATATGACACCTAAGTATTTGGTTTGTGTTACCCATGGAATAGGGGTGCCTAGAAGTTGGACGCAACGAGGTGGAGACTGAAGACGCCTCGTGAAGTACATGGCTGCGCTCTTAGCCGGGTTGATTTCTATTCTCCATTTCCTAAACCAATTCCCTAGGGCATCGGCCGCGGTCTGGAGTTTTGAGAATTACTTCGGGGGAACGCCCCGAGGCATAAATGCCGGTATCGTCGGCGAAAAGGGCTAGTTCTGCTCTACGTGAGCGCGGAATATCGTTAGTGTAGAGCGTGTACAGGACGGGACCGAGCACGGATCCTTGTGGTACTCCGGCTCGAACGGGACGGAGGGTGGAGCGCACTCCCTCGACGCGGTATCTAAAGGTTCGACCAGTAAGAAAATCGCGCAATGTGCGCACTAAATAGTCAGGCACCCCGAGCTTGTATAGTTTGTATACAAGCCCGGCGTGCCAGACTTTGTCGAATGCCTTCGCCACGTCCAGGAAAATAGCTCCGTATGCATGCCAATTAGGGATTTGGCGTGAATGTGCTCCGAGATGCGGAGCACCTGTTGAGTACATGAGTGTTTGGCACGGAAGCCAAACTGCTCGGGTATGGGAAGCTCTCGCGAGTCCATGAAGGCGCGTAATCGAGCTAAGATAAGCCGTTCGTATACCTTCCCCAAGACGGAGAGGAGACTAATAGGTCTATATGAAGTGGGTTCAGTACGCGGTTTACCAGGTTTGAAGAACCCTACGACGTCGGCCTCCTTCCACTCGTTGGGAAAGATGCCGTGAGTCATGGCCGCGTTAAATATTATAGCCAGTAGGCGTACGATATTATCGGGGAAATGTCTAGCTACCAAGTTGGGTATGCCGTCTATACCGGGAGCTTTGCGGGGACGCAAATTTTTTAATATATCCTCAACCTCGGTGCACGTGATCGGTGGGACGGGATCGCGGATTGGTTTTTTCCCCCTACGATCGACCTCGCTCTCTACCTTTAGGAGGTGAGCGGGGTCGACGGGAAGGGTGCTTGGGGAGCACTGAGCCTCGAGACTGTCAGCCAGACACTCGGCCTTCTCCTCGTCCAGTGAAGCTGGCGGGAGATTAGGACGATTGAGGGTGGCATCCCCGGATCGGGGTCGCGTTTAAGCGATTTTGGTAATCTCCAAAATGCCAGATGTGATGGGCGGATGTCGCTTAACGTATTGTTCCACTGTTCGTTCCTATAAGCGGCTATGCGTGATTTAACTTCACGCTGCAATTTACGTAGCCGCCTACGGTGACGCTCGGTAGGGTACAAGTCGTAAGCCCTAGTGGCGGCGTTCTTACGTCTCATGAGATCACGAATTTCAGAAGGCAGGACCCATCTGTGGTCGTCCACAACGGGTACCTCCTTGGAGCAGTCTTTGATGACCGTCTGAATGTGTCTCGAGAGCGCGTGCGCTGCGAGATTTGTTTTGAGAGGAGAATCTACGTTCTCAGGAAACGCTTCTAGATGAGGGGAGCTGGCATCTTTCAATTGGGACTCAAGTTTGTGCCAGTCGATGATGGATTTGGTCTGAGGAGCGGTTTGCGCTGAAGGCCCTAGCCGCAGAATTACAGGGCGGTGATCCGAGTGAAGCTCGTGTATCACGCACGGGTTACTTACTGTAAGGGTGATATGGCGGAGGATAGCAATGTCTAAGACATCCGGTGTATGTTCCACTTGATGCGGAAAATGGGTGGGCTCTTGTGGTCCCACGATCTCGAAGTCGAGGGATCGACCAGAGATTCGAGGGCCAGCCCTCGCGGGTTAGTCTTATAGGAGAACCACCGAGGATGCTTGCTATTAAAATCACCGGCTAGAATCGTAGCGTCTCCGAGAGAGAGGAGAGCTTCGAAGTCAGATCTGAGTACTTCTTTGCTACGGTGACACGGAAGGTATACCGAAGCAATGGTTATTGGGGAGTGACCTGTCATGGCTAACTGGCAGACCGAGGCCTCAAGGTGCTTTAGTCGCGGCGTGTCAATCGGAACGCAATGCAAAGACCTCCTATAGTAAATGAGGGTGCCGCCGCCTCTGGCACCGGCTCTATCATTTCTAACGATGTTATAATTCGCGATCTTCGGATCGCGCATAGACGGTTTGAGAAAAGTCTCTTGCACTAACATAACGTCGACCTGATATTCGCGTACGAAGTTCGCGACTTCGTCTTTGTTCCCTAAGCCCGTTCGCATTAAAAACGCGACGGTTAGCGAACGGGCTTTATCCTAGCGTTGCAAATCATTTTAACGCGCTAAGGACGTGTTTTGTAGGTATTAAGTCTCTACCTGCTACTGATAAAATTTACGTATGTCTTACCCGACCGGATCTATTATTTTACTAAAATATATCTGATGTATGTGTAACAATGAGTATGAAGGACTCAAAACTAATTAAAACGATATTATTGGTAATAAGTCTATTATTGATACAATTACTATCCTGTATCTGACAGGCGCATTCGGATCGTAATGCTGTCTCAATTAGCGTCAATAGCCTAATGGTTTAGGGCACGGTCTGCGAATCGTAAGGTCGTAGGTTCGAATCCACCATTCGACTATTGATGTGAACCATCTCATAGCACAAGCTTAAGCTTAGTTGGAAAATATTGTTAGCTTTCTTTCCAAAAAAAAATTAGCTAACATAAGCCGAGGTTCTCTTTCTTCTTTGTCTCCTCCCAATAAGAATGGTCATCCCATCACGCACTTACCGTTGGAAGTCGAATTACGAGACACCCTGTATATACCAGGGTACTCCTAAATATCGTATGGAAAATTGTTGATTGATATACTGGTAGCTTAATAAGGCTAGGTAAGTACTACATATATATACGTACGACAACGAGCGCTAATGTGAAAGATCTTAAAAATAATACTACTATAATACATAATACATAATCTCGTAGCCAGAATTATTCACCAGCAAATTGCTCTTCGATATGGTCTTGTGGAGTCCGAGGTGCCGTCTATACATACACACCGGCGCCAGTTCTCGAAAATGGTCATGCAACGCTCTATTGGGATCGATCTGTCATCACAGACAGGACTATTGTTGCCAATAAGCCCGATATTGTGCTGACAGATCGGTCAACGCGACATGCGATGCTCGTCGATATTACCATCCCGCATGACGAGAACCTTGTGAAGGCCGAAAGGGAAAAAATCACAAAGTACCTCAACTTGGCTCACGAGGTGACCGTCATGTGGAATGTGGATTCGACGATCATTGTCCCGATAGTCGTTTCCGCAAACGGTCTCATAGCGAAAAGTCTCGATCAACATCTTAAGAGACTTTCGCTGGATGGCTGGGTCAAGGGTCAGATACAGAAGGCAGTACTCCTGGACACGGCACGCATCGTCAGGAGGTTTCTCTCTATGTCGCCCTAACCACCGGTTGCTTGGGCCCTGCTTCGTTGCCGGTGGCACACACTAGGTTAGGTTTTTGTAATGTTTTTGTATTTTGTATGATATTTTTCTGTATTTTTCTTTTTATAGAAATATTATAAAAACTTAACTTAAGGTATCAAAATAAATAAAAGTAATACTACTATGATACTACGGATATAAAATAAGGCATCCGCGTGTAGTAGCATTTAAAATTTCGTTTTTTTTCTCCGGTAGTCTTCGGTCCTAGTATGAACGCATCTTTACACCTCACTTCTTAATAGCATTGGCAAAGTTTTGTGTTATATCAAAGGTTGCGTGCATAAGGGCTGTAATTACAGTGCGGAGTTAAGGTGTAAAATTATGGGGCTTTTGGGTGAATTTGTAATGGTGTTGTGGCGTAGATAATTGTATGTGAAATTGCATGTCGTCTTAAGAATAATTCATTGATCCGTACGCTTTGCTTCATCTTTCATTATTCGTACGACAAAGGACTGGAATAGTTTCCTTGCGTTTATTTTTCCCTCCTATTACAATGTAGATGTTTTCAAGAGTAGAGTGAATAGACATTTACTTAGTGCGCTTTACCATCAAGGAATGCATTTCCACTTAACATCAAAGATCGAGGTCAAGCTGTTGCTAAAAAAGTAAAAAAAACGTGCAGTATTGGTTAGATTTTGGTTAGGTTCTGATTAAGTCCATTTCGTAATATTCCTATTCTATTTGAAGTCGCTTTTTGTACCAAATAATAATAAATCAATTAACTGAAATATATTTGTGTTAATTTCTCTTAACTAACGATTATGACCCCAGGCAATTGGGAGTCGAAATTATGCGTAAACTTTGACGTTTCCTTAATCCATAATAATGGAATAAAACCATTTTTCACTGAACATAATCGCTCCCACTCCATAACTTTCTTGTTCTAAGATGTTATCGGTACAATACAAAGTAAATTAGGTTCGCGTGACCCGTAAGACCTCTAAGGGTAGCGCTTTAAGCGCTGTATTATGTATATGAATTATAAGTTGGCTGTTTCTTTGCCTTTGATCGACTTCGTGATTAAATACTATTTTGTGTTTTATAATTTCGTGTGATGTTGGTAACTGTTACCACGGTATATTCTGTTTTGTGTTTGGAAATACAAAATTGTTAGGCTTTAAGTATATAAGCGTAACTACCTATGCATTTATTTACTTAGGTTTCTATACATAACAGACTTTATTGCACTTTCATCGTAGTTCAACCAATTACAGGCAATATACATTTTTCATTAGATCTGTATAATTTATTAATTTATGTCATCTCTGTATATATTTAGGAGCTTCATGTCAAAGGATGGTTTGTCGTGACCTCTTAACTGTCTTCGTTTGATGTAATTTTTGTTTTATATTATAAATGTTTTCGCATTTAAATTGTGTTAAGATTTATACATATTAAATTAATAAACAGGCCCGTGTTTAGAAGTCTAGAGGCCAGGCCTAAAAGACGAGGCCCCATGGCCATAAATTATTTTTAAAATTACCAATTTTTAGTGGAGATTTTAATTAAACAAATTATTGTAAATGTAAAACCATGTAATAGATTCTTTCAACACTTAAAAATATTTTTAATTAAAAAATAAAGACTCGAAGCCTCTATTGTCAGGACCCCTATGATGTGGAGGCCCCGGGGCTGTGGCCCCGGATGCCCCCTCTTTAATCCGGCACTGTTTTTAAGTAACAATTAAATCACTACAAATTTTATGTTTTCCGAAAAGAATAAAAGTGTCTATATATATGTATATATTGTAAATGTATTTATTTAACTACGTTATAGTTCCTTATCTTTTATCTTTTCCTTTATGATTACACCTGCCAATATTTTTCTCTCAACCAGAGTTGACTGATGGAAGAGAATACACTTTGGCATCAATTCCGTCTTTGTGAATCTTAGTTTGAAATTTTAAAATAGTGTAACTATTATGAGATCCCTAAAACTATTTAATAATTTGAACTTGTATTTTGGTATTCATAATAATAATTTTCTATTACAAACTTCATTAATAGAAACGTAAAATCTATTCATTGCTAGTTCATTATCTATCCAAATTAACCTTAGGTAGATAAGACTATATGGTAATATAAGCTGAAATTAAACAACGGCGATACTCTAGTTAATATAGCCGCGGGCAAAAATAAAGGGTCGGTAAAGAAAGTTTGAATATTTTGTAAGATAAAGACGGTAGCTTAATGAAAATATTAGTGTTCCCTCCATGTGGACACTAAGTACTAAAATTTAAATAAAATTTAATGGAAAATACTGTAGAACCCAAGTTTACATAAGATTTTTCGTTTAAGTTGTTTTTAATGAAATATAAATAAATTAGAAATAGAAATAGAAGTAGAAAAATAATTTATTCGACACAAGAACACAGAAACAACAGGCAAAACAAGACAAAAAACAATATAAACAAAAGTAATAATAGTAATAATAAATCATTTATTCCTCACCATAATCCACAGTAGTTACTTAAGATAATTATATAATTAAAAACATATACACATTTGGAATAAGAGACATAATAACAGAAGATTATGGTGGAATGATACTTGAACTAGGACGGATCCTGTGTCTCAAGTAATCAACCCTCCACCCCTTTACATTATCAAAGGTAGTGTACATAGCTAATTAAAACACAATTTTAAGAAAAGTAAAGTAAACAGAAAGTAAACAGAAACAACATAAAAAGAACAAAATAGAAATTGTGCCGGTTGGCTCAGCATGTGCTGTGCTCACACATGTAGCACAGCGCTGGTTTTCAGCCAAAATTAATAAAAATATTTTATTTTAATTTTAAGGATATTTAATTCTCTATCATGCACAATTTATTTCAGTTAGCTATCGTCTTTATCTTCCGAGATATTCAAACTTTCTTAACTGGCCCTTTATTTTTGCTCACGAGTGTATATTCGGATAAACTCCGTCCCAATAATTACAATAATATATAAATGCAATAATTGCAATGAATCTTAACGTTTCAATTAGCATCTAAAGTTTCCACTTGTAACACCTGCTAGAAGGATGGTAACATTGATAAGTTGGAACTAAACAGGACTGTTCCCTTCCATTATGTTAACAAGTAAGATTGTCGAAGTCGATAATGGGTTCACGACTAAGTGATTTTGAATTTATATAAGATCAAATGTTCTATTGAAATTAGATATAACATAATGATGATCGAATGGCGTAGTGACAATAACAGAATAACCGTGACGATTTTATGTCTTAAATGATTTATAAACAATATTAGGGTACCCAGCCCGCTTCGCCGGGCTAGATTTTTCCTTTATTTTATTTAAACAATAAAACACATGTTAACATGTCGACAGTACATGGCAATTTACTGGACACGCTCTAATGTCTGCAACGTCCAAAGACAAACTATTAAACACTCCGCTGACCACGGACCTGTCATTTAAGTTCACGTATCAAACCGTGTGTGTACATTGTTCGTGGTCGCACCGCTGCTTTCTAGCAATAGCAAGACGATATACATCGCCATTGTACTTTCGAAATTTAAATTATCATAGACCGTATCGAATTTGTAACTGTCGCGTAGATACGTCTATTGATTTAGTAATGCTACATCAACATGTATCTTTAGTGCTAGTCCCTGAACTCTGAGGACCGTGGTCGCCATCAGGGTGGCTTCTGACGCGCTGGACAGAATCCGGTGGGTGGATCTACATGTATATTTACGAGTAAAACCAAAAACCGACTTCAAATCGTACGTAATGGATCAAATATTACTCGTTACGCAATAGAATTACTCAGAACCTAACCAAAATTTCATCAATCTACACTACAAGTACAGTCTTTTCACTAAAAAATGCTTACATCCATAGGTTACAAGTAATTCAGAATCGTTTTCTGCGACGAGCCACGGGTGCGCCGTGGTACGTACGTACTCGCGAGATTCACGTTGATACAGGGTTACCGACAATTCTTTAAGCAGGCATCTCGACGGTTTTTCGAGACTGCCACCAAACATTCTAACAAACTTCTTGTAAGTGCCGCCACTTATAAGCCTTCCTATAATAAATTCCGTCGCGTCGCCCGGAAGCCGAGACACGTTCTTGACGATGCGGACGACGCGATTACCATTGCACAGGCTAGATCTCTACAAATCCACAAACCGTCCATTCGCGACCGTCGGAGGTTGCGAATAATCCTTGCGCGTCAACGCTATTTTATGGGCAGGCCCCACCCCTTAGATGTTAGGAGCGTTGCTTGAGTTTCTTCGGCCACTTCTTCTCCCAGCGCCAACGCTTCCCGAAGTGGCACTCAAAGTTAGTTTAGCTTTTGAATGTCTCTTAGATTATCCGTGAAATAGCAACCGACCGAGTCGTGGTTATCCCTCACCGGGGGGACCCTTGTGTCGAGTTACTAGCAATAGATGTTCAGGCTAAGCGACCTAAGAGCTATGCCACCTCTCAATCCGGTGAAGCAGTCAAGGCCAGCTTCTCTGGCCAATCTGTGTAGTTCGTCATAAAAAAAAAATCTTAAAATGTGTCATCGAAATCGGTTGGCGTGATATTGAGTTATTCGTCCATTTGTGACGCACATACAATAAAGAAAATTTAACACTTATTTGGTTTTCTCCATGCCATGAAACTAAATAACTGCTACCATGGTCGAAGTCTGTTGTAGTCGATTACTGATTTTCTAGTTGTAAATGTTTTGTGAGAAAGACCGCAAATATTTAATTTCTCTTTCGTGGCCTTTCCGACAGTTACAAGATTATATTTCATTGTATTGACCTCGATCTAAACGACTAAATTGTGTGCCTGTGGCAGTTTTCATTTACATGAATCCAGTTGATTACAGAACAATGGGGTGAAACAGAAAAATATCCAAATAAAGAGCAATTTTTCCAATTGGATATCATCTAATACTTCGACCGATACCATTCGACTATTGACGTGAACCATCTCCTACTACAAGCTTTAGCTTAGTTGGAATGGTTAACAAGAATGTTAGTAATATTTGTGAAAAAAACAAAAGAAATATTCATCATCATCATCATCATTTCAGCCGTAAAACATCCACTGCTGGACACAGCCCTCCCCCAACGATTTCCAAAAGTACCGGTTGTAAGCGGCCCGCATCCAGCTGCGTTCTGCGACCTTTATGAGGTCGTCAGACCACCTTGCGGGTGGACGTCCCACACTGCGCTTGCTGGTCCGTGGTCTGCGATCGAGAACTTTTCGGCCCCATCGGCCGGAAAGCCCCATTGGAAATATTACTATATTTCTTTAAATATTTACGAGTAAAAACAAAAACCGACTTTAAATCGAATGAAACGTTAAACGCTATTACGCGCGGACGCCATCTTTGTATTTTAGAATTATCGTAGGAATATTACAAAAACAAACTTAATCAGAACGTAACCAAACTTTCATTAATCTTTTTTTTTTGTTAACGGGGAGGAAATCTTCAAAAAGATACCCCGCCTTCTGGGGGGAAGGCGGCGATTATGTGGGGTTTTTACCCACTAAAACCTCCCCGGTGGCCCTTTCCTCGGTGCATGACGAGGGGCTCCGCGATCCCCAGTGGAACGCACCGAAGCCCCTCTGCACAGTGCTCAAGGAGAGCACGTCCCGGGGGGGAGGTTACTCCCTCTCCCCCTGTGCCCTCATACAAGGCTACACGGGCCAGCCGATGTCGCCTTCTTCCCGGGTCCACCTTAGCGGACGACAAAGGCCCCCACCCTTGTCGCCCAGTGAACCCGAGGCCCCTTTTAGTCGCCTTCTACGACAGGCAGTGGCAGCGTGGAAGCAACTCGTCGACGTCTCAGTGAAAGCGCTTCAGGATAAGCACGACCTTCAGGAATGAAGAATACGATGAAGAAGAAACGACAGGCAGGGGGTACCGTAGTCTTATGCTTGAGAGTCCAGAACTACAGGGCAGAATCTACTTTTACAATAAAAAATGATACATCGAAATTCGTTAGCGTTATATCGAGTTATTTGTCTATCTGTGGCACTCATAATTGATGCAAATTTAAGACTTACAACATGGTTTTCTCATCTCATGTTTTTTTGTATTCTATAAATGGCAACTTTCCTTTTTTCTGTCAGGGGAATGCTTACGTTTGGTATCTTTATGCCGACGAATGTGATATACGTAGCGTAGACGTTTTCCCTGTAGTCTCTATCCCAATTAAGCACGGATCGGTGAGCAAAAGTTTCGCATTGTACAAGGAAGTTATTTAAGATCAAGTAAGTAGCTTATTTCGCAACAAAATTCTATCCGCCGTATATCGGCTATAGGACACGACAAGAGCAGAAAGGTTAAAAGCAATTTACGTGGTCACTCCTGCGTTTAAACGTTTTATTGAAATCTATCGTGAAGTATTTAACCGACTTCATAAAAGATGGTTCTTAATTTGTTAATTTTTTTTTAATGTTTGTGCACTCAGTGTGTTTTTTGATTTTTCTTTTGTTTTCTATCTGTTAACCTTCATCAATTTTGTTAGCATGGAACATTGATTTGCGGATTTGAAATCATTTTTTTTTATTCGTAAATATATACTTAAAGTGTCAATAGCCAAATGGTATAGGGCACGGACTGCGAAATCGTAAGGGTTATGGATCATGGGTTCGAATCAGTAAATCGACTATTGACGTGAACCTTTTTTTTTTGTTATCGTGAGGAAATCTTCAACCTAACCTAACCGGGAAGGCGGCGGCTATGTGGGGTTTTACCCACTAAAACCTCACCGGTGGCCCTTTCCTCGGTGCATGACAAGGGGCTCCGGGATCTCCAGTGGAACGCACCAGAGCCCCTCTGCACTGTGCTCAAGGAGAGCACGTCCCGGTGGGGAGATTACTCCCTCCCCCCCTGTGCCCTCACAGTGCAAGGCTACACGGGCCAGCCGATGTCGCCTTCTTCCCGGGTCCACCTGTCCATTGACGTGAACCTAACACAAGTTTAAGCTTGTTAGGAATAGTTAACAAGAATTTTAATAACATTGAAAAATATTGTTAGCATTATTTTCCTTTTAATTGTTTTCTTGTGTGGTCAATCAACCTTTAGAAAACAGGTAATGGCGAATCCATTTAGATTTTACAATGTCGATGGACTAATAGCTTAAGGTGCGGCCTGAATAAACCATTTCGTAGCTTGAAGTTAAACTTATTTTGCGGATTTTATTTTGGGTTTTAATTTGACGTTTCGAGGCTTTCGATCGCACTTGGTCACGGGGCATATTAGGCATAACTTACATGCGGGGCGTACTTGGATATGTATTTATTAGGCGCCTGTCTAGGTTAATAGCAAGCGTAAGACAGTCAATCTGCCGACAGCATTTTATAAGGCGCTAACACTGAACAGTGTATATTTATTTGTAAGTGAAATGTACAACCCAAATTCTTCTCTGCACAATGAGGGCTATAAAATGTTAGAACCTAAACTGCTCGCATTTCTTGAACCCCAGAGTTAATGAGAGTTTTATTTTATGACCATTAAAATAATACGGCGCGTAGATCGTTTTTATTTTAGGCAAAGGCTTATTGCAAATTATTTATTATATCGTATATGTATATATATTAGCGTTTATTTATTGTATGTTCGTTTTTATATATTATTTATGTATTTATTGAACACCAACACAATTAACATTTTAAACATACAATATATAAAAACAGTAGAAAATTTACATGGTTAATGCCATCGTAGTTACAGGTGAAGACTGCATGCAATGAGAAAATGGCGAGTGACAATTTAAAATATATAACTAAAAAAAACACCAAAAGTAAAATGAAATAAGTAAAAATATATAGATCAAAAAAAAACTCTTTCACAAGTATTAATAAAATTCTTGACAACCATACCAATTTAGTATAAGCTTGTGCTAGTTGGTTTACGTCAATAGCTAATGGTGGATTCGAACCTACGTTCTTACGATTCACACAGATTGTCCACTAAGCTATTATATTTATATAGACGTTATCTGTAAATGCATAAATGTAATGTTAAAGTATATTTATCTGATTGTAATTGCTAAAATGCTTCACTACCCTAAGCATGTTTTAACCACTTAAGATGACTTTGGTGGTTAAGAACAAGTTATCACGGTGCCTCATGTAACGTAAAGTTATTTAGATTGCAAACAAAGATTATATTTATTATATATACATAAAGAAATTAAATGCATTGTTGTTTATATCTCCATTATTTTATTAATGACAATGTTGACACATTATTGATTATAATCTCACTGGCTTACCGGCCAGTAACTTTATTATAAAAGAGGTGATACACCACAATATTGATAAAAATGTTTAATTAGATTATGCGATGTAGGCTAAGCTAACGATAGAGACTTGAAGAAAATTATTTTATCTACAACAAATCAAACAAATACTCTCTTCACATTAAACAACCGGAGCGGAACGAGAAAAAATTAATATGGAACAAAATGAAATAAATTAAAAATTTCGTCCGCCCTTTCTTGAAGGTACCCAAATCGTAAGCGTTTGGAAACACCACTGGTGACAGTTGAGTCCATAGGTTGACAGTGCGTGAAAGAAAGTTACGCGAGAAACGTACAACGTACGTACGTATCGGTTATCCGTGAAATATCAACGGACCGAGTCGTGGATCGGCCCTCTCGGGCGCCCTCGGATCGGAATGCTTACGCGTAACATACTAACGGGGTTACCCCTCACCGGGGACCCTTACGTCGAGTTACTAGCGATGGAGGTTCAGGCTAAGCGACCTAAGAGCTATGCCACCTCTCAATCCGGTGAAGCAGTCAAGGCTAGCTTCTCTGGATAATCTGTGTAGTTCGTCATTAAAAAAAAAATCACGTATCGTGGAACGTCAACCATCAAGATGGTGGCGGTAGAATTTGGAATTCTGCTGAAGTGTAAGCCATCCAAATTTCGAATACTAAATGAAATAATATAATAAAAAAATATGTATATGGCACCAGGTAGGAATGAAGTTCCATGGGATAGAAGCAACACAATATGTAAAAAAAATAGGTCAATCGTATATATAATTTCTTGTTTTCTTTTATTTAATATTTTAAATACATTTAGTAAAATTACTATTTTAGAAAATTACAAATAACTTAATATAAAATAATTCAAACAAATAAAAAGTAATTCGTATTATTAAGTGAAATAAAAAAAATTGTCTTTTATTCTTTTTTCGACAATATAAAATATTAATAATTCGTTAAAGCGCCACCTGTGATCAGAGAGTTGAACTACTTTTTTTTTTCTTTTTGTTGACGGGGAAGAAATCTTGACAAAGATACCCCGCCTTCTGGGGGGAAGGCAGCGGTTATGTGGGGTCCTTACCCACTAAAATCTCCCCGGTAGCCCTTTCCTCGGTGCATGACGAGGGGCTCCGAGGCTGCAAGGGCACAGAGGAGGTTACTCCCTCCCCCCCTGTGCCCTCGCAGCGCAAGGCGACACGGGCCAGACGATGTCGCCTTGTTCCTGGGTCCCCTTTGGTGAACGACGCAGGCCCCCACCCTTGTCGCCCAGTGAACCCGAGGCCCCTTTTAGTCGCCTTGTACGACAGGCAGGGGATACCGTAGTGTTATTCTTGAGAGCCCAGAACTACAGAGCTGGAGTTGAACTACCTGCTTTATAGTGACGATATCGGCGACACTTCCGTTATATATTTTTCTTACGATTTTAGTCTCACTTTTTTTTCAATTTAGTCATGCAGCATAGATCCTATATCATCCAAGCCAGGAACTTCGTTCCTATAAGGTTAAAGCGCAATAAAATCTATTATAGAAAAAATAAATAATAAAAAACTATTTAAAATATGAAAGAGATTCCGTGTCACATCCCTTGATTCTTTATCAAAATTATGAAATAATTTCCACTCAAAAATACTCTTCACACGAAAGATTCAAATGATACTTAACCTATAATATTACCAACATAATAAGTACATTTAAAACACCTTACGGGATTGTTTTAAAGGATATTTTAACACGATTTGAAAGCAATGATACAATCGACCGTTATCTTGGCGAGTAATATAAAACAACCAAGCTCAGTACTTTCCTTAACAATCTAGTTTGTGTGGTATTTCTTTCAGCAGTTTGTCTGTAACGTTCAATTGAAATGGATTTTAGAAGATTTTTATATGTATTCCTTTTGTGTCTGATGTCCGTATCCTTGGTGAGCTCGTCTCCGAGATGGAAGTTTTTTAAGAAAATTGTAAGTACATATTTTTGGAGTGAACTAATTTTTTTCAACTGAATTCAAAAAAAGATCTCCCCCTTTTTAATTTATCTCTTTTATTATGTTAGTGAACCGATTTTGATGATTCTTTTTTTATTTGAAACCTGGTAGGTTCAGTGTGGTTCTATTCCTGGTTTAATTCTGACAATGGGATCTATGAGAAAACCATATAACGTCTTACCATCAGTGTTGGTTAACGGTTACAGTTTTTCACGCAATGTGAATTAAGTGAAAGCGGGGTGCGTAATAAGTCCCTGATCTACTCCTCCGGCTTGAGTAGTTGGTGCTTGGATGTATGTTTTTTTACCAACCTACACAGATTACTGAGAAAGGTTTGCGACTGTGTCACCGGATTTAGAGGTGGCATAAGCTTAATTATAATCTTAGGTCGCTTAGCCTGAACCTCTTGTATGATTTCGTCTATTTTTCTTTTTTCTTCTAGGAAAGAGTGGGGCAACACATCAGGGACGGTATCATCAAGGCTGGACCAGCCGTTGCTGTAGTTGGTCAAGTGTCTTCTATTGGCAAGAGATGATGTGACATGATTGAATTTTGACATATTATTTTAAATACATTTTTATTTAATAGCACTAGATCTTTTTTTAGATTGCTAGCAATATTATTTCACAAATATAACTAACTTATTAAAGTTTGTGCTAGGAGATGATTCACGTCAATAGTCGAATGATGACAATTGACTTTATAAGAATTGATCAAAATACTTGGAACGGTGATGGGTGAATGCATTCTATAAAACACCGAAGGGCTAGTAACCTTACGGTTTCTGCTGCATTACTAAATAAAAATCTCAAAGGCGAACGCCTTTCCACCGAGTCCAAAGCTGCGAAATGACATTTAGCATCGCCCGCCCAAATGTGACAACAGTATTCTATACACGACTAGATTTGAAATGTATAGTGTTAAAAGCTGTACGCAGAGAAATACGGTTGCACTTTGACCAAGATCCTTGGCCTCGGACACGATGAATCAGCATTAGTTAAAGTTCAATAAAATTTCTATACCCAATAACAACTAATTTTCAATACTGGAAAGTAGGAGCCGTTTGGCGGCATTTAAACTAACAAGATTGGCTTGGCCAAATGGAGACGTTGGCGTTAGCATCCAACTGTTAACTCTCTACAACTGTGTTGCCGTCTGTACAGCCAAAGATACCGGGTTACAACAGATCCGCCCGCGCCCCTTCACTCCTCTGTGATTTTTTTAATGACGAACTACACAGATTGGCCAGAGAAGCTAGCCTTGACTGCTTCACCGGATTGAGAGGTGGCATAGCTCTTAGGTCGCTTAGCCTGAACCTCTATCGCTAGTAACTCGACACAAGGGTCCCCCGGTAGAGGGTAACCTCGGCTTGGACGGTCACTATGTTACACGTAAGCTCCTCTGTGATACATTAGATTCGACTTCTGCGCATTAACAGTCAGCGATAGAGTTATTTTCCGTCAACTATATGTGTATTGATTTCATAGTTAGTTCGTAAATCGAACACTTATTAACGAAGTTATAACAGCTGAGTATAACAGTTAAAATTTACTTGTATAATAACAATTGATGGATAAACAGTTCAGAAACTCAGTTTATTTAAGCTCTCAATCTCGAGTTTGAGAAACTTATCTTCGTCAATTCAGTGTATAATTCATGAATATTGATCAGAATTTAGAAACGTTTTATCTTTGAGAATTATAAACTATCCGTTGACACAAATCTGTGACACGGGTCTGCTAAACTAATTGCGTACTTAATGGACGATCATTAACATTATAGGGGTCTGTATTTGCTAGTTTTTGAATTCTTTTAGTCCATCGGTGCCACTGAGGTTCACTATTGCCACGCCGATCGAGTGTAGTATTTGACGTAGATGTCATGCAATAAAGTATTGGAACATATCGTATCGATATTTTTTAAAATACCAATAACGATATTGATATTTTTCTGAAAAAATATCGACATATCGCTAGTCTACTTCAATCATCTGACATTACTAAATAAATATTAATCAGTAGACATTATTTTATTATCTCTTTAATAAATAAAATTAAAAAAACAGTTAAGGAACCAGGGGAGAAGTTGCCTGCGTTCATAACCCGGGTATTGGGGTCAACACCTCGAGATCCTTACCTGCAAGGTTCATTGAACCTTGCAGATGACCCACGCTCGGATATTTGCTCCAGGATCGTGTATGGTCAGCCTTGTAGTTCTGGGCTCTCAAGAATAAAACTACTGTACCTAATTAAGACTACCTGTCGTAGAAGGCGACTAAAAGGGGCCTCGGGTTGACTGGACGACGTATCGCATTGTACTGCGAGGGCACAGGTGGGGAGGAGGGGGGGGGACCTCCCCCGAGATGTGCTCTCCTTGAGTAGAGTGCAGAGGGGCTCCTCCCCGATAGCAAAAAAATAATCGTGCGATCGTAAATGGTGGAACGCTTTGGGGCAAGTATACTTCCAGCAGTTATACGGATACTAACTGTGTGGTATAGAAGGGATTCTTTGTTTCTTAATAATTATGGTTATGATATTAATTTATCGATATTAGTATATTTATTTACGTATTTATGTATATTTTTTATCTTATTTTAATTTTTTTTCTCTAAGCTTGCACTTCTAACTTTGTCTCGCCGCAATCCTCAGGTTGGTTTTAACAGTATGGCAGAGAATGTCTTCTGGCATTAAGTTCGCCTTTTAGTACTTATTATGTGCAAATAAAGATTAAATAAATAAATATATATGTATATGGGTAGATGTATATGCATATGAGATTATTTATTAAAGGTAACAATCATAAAAAACAAATTACTGACGAATCGAGAACCAGTCGGTTGAAAATAAATTTTGAGAAGTTTTCGAAATTTCCAAATGTGTCGACATATTTGGTAGATTATGTACGAGACATACGAACAGAATCAATCGAGAAAATAACT
Source organism: Meandrusa payeni (assembly GCA_029286785.1). Lineage (NCBI taxonomy): Eukaryota > Metazoa > Arthropoda > Insecta > Lepidoptera > Papilionidae > Meandrusa > Meandrusa payeni. The sequence goes on from JAGSMX010000023.1 coordinate 2,803,076, forward strand.
GTTTGTCAGTGATACGCCACTGGAAAACCTTAGTAACACAACTGAACTGGCAGATAACCAAAAGGAGCAAAATTCAACTGTCATGTCACTGAACGTTTATTTCGATACAATTGGTTTAGCAATCTCGGGGCTCTTATGGAACTGACTGGAAATGATAACTTAAAAAAGAAAGACATGTTTAATGTGCAGAGGTATTTTAATATCAGTGTTTACTTAGTACACTTAATCTGGATTTATATGAAATTGCCATTGTAATGTAACCGTTATATTGATATCGTGAAGGTATATTTTTGTTTTAACCTCCCAATATTGCTTTCCCGACCCCGGCGACTGCTTCAACTCCACCGTGAGCAAGCTTGGCAGCTTTATCCTGAAATACAAGAATACATTTATTTATGTATATACAATGCCTACAAAACTGACAGCCTAGTGGCTAAGCGGTGTGGCTTACGTCTGATGGTCGTGGACTAGAATCACATTTAGCTTGTACCAATGAATAGCTGATTTGTCTATTTTTAAGTACAAAAAATCACTAGCTTAAAAATATGTACCCGTGTTAAAGCGATAATAATACTAAACCTTGTATAAGCTTATATAGTGAAAGTCTATCTACCAGATAGCTTTAAAAAGGACGTGAGAGTGTTTTTATTGTATTCTTAAAATGTAGCTTGCTTGCTGTCTGTCTATACTTATATATGAATAGACGTTTTGTTAGCTTTTATACGTCTACTGTAAGATATTACTCCCAACAGAGGTTCAGTCTAAGCGACCTAAGAGCTCAGCCACCTTTTAAATCAGAGACAAAAAAATATGGTAAACTTCTGCCAACCTTCCTAGTTGGAGAGTTGCTATAAGAAGAACAAGAAATAAGCCGAAGTGAATATGAATGGATCTCTAGTCAGAAATATAATTAAACATATACTTACAATCAAGCCAGGATTGGCTGACGTGACGCTCAGGGCTGCCAGGCACGCCATAACGAAAAACAATATCTTGCCGAAGTTCATGTTTGCAAATGAATTTGAAACAATATGTTGAAGCGACGAGAGCTTGAGCTTGTGTGATGAATGCATACAACAAGCATTCCGTTTTATATCATACCAGTCACAATGTTATCAATGCAGATACAGAAAAACAGTATTTAGTAAAGAGGACTTTAGTAATTAAGCTTAAGAGCAATTCTTAATAAATTCAATCAGCGATGTGACAAAATAGCTTGTAGAAGTTGTGTGATCCCACCTGAAGTTAAATGGAAATACATCGCACCGTGCTATATTAATTTGAATCGTTATTTTACATTCAATTACGGTAGGATTTGTCGTTTCATATTTTCATCTTTAATTAATCGATTTGGTCATTAAGACGAGACAATGATGAACTTCTATATTTATCTGTCATTAATTCTATATTAGCGACTAAATGTCAAAGTAATTAATTAACCTCATTTAATATTTTTTTTGTTTTACTTGTGGGGAACGTGCCTAACCGCGCACTCGTTCCCCTGGGAAAGGACGACTTATGTCGGGCCCTCGTCTACTAAACCCGGCAATATGTTCCACCATTGTCGCATATGGCGGGCCTACAGGCACACATCCGCGGCCCCGCCTGCGAGTAGCTGCCTGGCGGCGGCTCCGTCCCCGGGGAGGACAAGGCTTCCACTCACCTAGGCAAGGCGCGCCTTTCTCCACGACCTTCGTAAGGAGGTGATGCAATCCCCCGAGCCCACAAATACAAGTTGCCACCTCGCCCACCCAGCCCGCAGCTGCGGCCAGGATGTATGACTCCACCGCCAGCCAAAGGGCCGCAGCGGGAGTCGCCCCTCTCGTTGCAGCCCTGCCACGCCGTAACCGAGGTGCGGCACCGCTTAGTCGCGGGGAATTTTTGTAGTGGGTAAGAGCCTCCTAGAAGGTGGGGGTATCTTGTTGAAGATATCCCCCCGGTCTCAAAAGGTATAGTGCTGAATCGTGGGGTAACATCGAGAAATAAGATCGAGTTCCTGACAATTTGAGTGAACTGCGAAGAGCCGTCACGGAAGAATGTGACAGAGACTTCTCCAGGAAACTATGGACGATACCAATCTTAGCATGCCTAGATGGGCAATATCATTCTTAATACGCCTAGACGGACAACATCATTCTTAGCATGCCTAGACGGGCAATATCATTCTTAACACGCCTAGACGGACAATGTCATTCTTAGCATGCCTAGACGGGCAATATGCACGCCTAGACGGACAATATCATCCATAGCACGCCTAGACGGTCAATATCATTCTTAGCATGCCACGACGGCTGGAAACTTTGATAAGAGTTCGTGGAGGAAACACACGATATTAATTTGTCCCTTTTGTTTTGTCTGGTTGTTATTTTTAATAATAAACATTGATTTCTTCAAGGTGCAGCATACGTTCAAAAATGTACTTTATCTTTTATTTTCTTTTGTTTGATGAAGTCTTTATTTCCAATACAGAGGTCAGTAATTAGGTGTACAAAAAATTCTATCGTTAGTTTTGTTCACAAAAATGGTTACCTTAATGTTTTTTGGTAATTTTTTGATGTTCCCCGTTCAGTGAATAATTTTTTTTAAAACATAAGTGAAGATACTAATCTCATGGACACTGTGATAGCGTAACGCTTCTTCATTCGACTTTTCTATCTTACAGGTTTCAAATCCTAGTGGACTTCTATATTTGGGTTTTAAGAAGTGTCGAGATTATTTTATTGTAAATATTTGCGTGTGTGTTCTTTGTGTTCAAACACTCAATATACACTTTGTGACGAATGTATGTGTACTACAATTACAATTGAAAATTCTTCTTGAGAAATTTTGGTCTGCGAACGTTAAGGTCGTAGATTCAAATCCAACATTCGACTATTGACGTGAACAAAAAGAGGTAGGAGTTAGCCACCTCTCTTTGGAATGGCTACTAAGTAAAAATAAATATTGTGAAATTTTCAGTGTCCACCGCTGGAAAACCATAGTAACATAACTAAACTGACAGATAACCAAAAGCAATAAAATTAAACTGATATGTCACTGAACGTTCAATTTGTAACAATTAGTTTACCAATGTCGGGCCTCTAATGGAACACAAGGGAAATGATAACTTAAAAAAGAAAGAGAGATATAATATGCAGACATATTTTATTGTCATTGTTTACATAGTACACTTAATCTGGACTTCAATGAAATTGCTATTGTACTGTAACCGTTATATTGATATCGTGAAGGTATATTTTTGTTTTAACCCCTCAATATTGCTTTCCCGACCCCGGCGGCTGCATCAACTCCACCGTGAGCAACCTTGGCAGCTACATCCTGAAAAACAAGAATAAATTTATTTATTTATATACAATGTCCACAAAACTGACAGCCTGTGACTGACTGACATAGTGACTAAGCGCTGTGGGTTACGTCTGATGGTCGCGGGTTAGAATCATTTGGCTTGTACCAATGAATAGCCGATTTGTCTGTTTTTTAAGCACAAAAAAAATCACTAGCTTAAATTATACCCGGGTTAAAGCTACAATAATATTAAGCCTTGTAAAAGCGGATAGTGAAACTCTATCTACCCGGTTTAGCTTTAATAGGACGTGAGAATGTTTTTATTGTATTTAAAAATATGTGGATAGAGCTTGCTTGCTTGCTGTATATCTATACTAATATATGACTAGATGTTTTGTCAGCTTTGACTAGAAAAACTGCAGAAGGGATACGTAATATACATCTGCTGTAAGATGTTGCTCCCAACAGAGGTTCAGGCTAAACGACCTAAGAGCTCTGCCACCTTTTAAATCAGAGACAGAGAAATATTGTGAACTCCTGCCAACCTTCGTTGTTGGAGAAGCGCTCTAAGAAGAAGAAGAAATAAACGAAGTGAATAAGGATGGATCTCTAGTCAGAAATATAATTTAACAGATACTTACAATCAAGCCAGGATTGGCCGACGTGACGCTCAGGGCTGCCAGGCACGCCATAACGAAAAACAATATCTTGCCGAAGTCCATGTTTGCAAATGAATTTGAAACAATATGTTGAAGCGACGAGAGCTTGAGCTTGTGTGTTGAATGCATACAACAAGCATTCCGTTTTATATCATACCAGTCACTATGTTATCAATGCAGTTACAGAAAAACACTATTTAGTAAAGAGGGCTTTAATAGTTATGCTTAAACGCGATGTTTAATAAATTCAATCAGCTATATTTGGTGATAACAGATGCAATAAACATTTGTGTGTGAACCCACCTGATGTGAAATGGAAATACTTAGCACCGTACTATGTTTATTTGAATCGTTATTTTACATTCAATTACGGTAGGATTTATCGTTTGATATTTTCATCTCTAATTAATCGATTTGGTCATTAAGATGAGATAATGATGGACTTCTATATTTATATGTCATTAATTTTAAATTAGCGACTAAACTAAACGTAGTAATTAATTAACCTCATTTAACCGACCTTTCATCAAACTGCTTTCATACTTGTTGTTGGGCGTTGTCAAACGATTTTTTAAATTTCGGAAAACCTGTCATCTCACATACTCAAAACGTACGCATGGGCTTCCAAGCGGCACACGTTGAGAGCGTTGTCCGTCTGGTTGGATCTCTCTCTGCCGAGCGCCGTGAATGCAATGCTTATCGGGGAGAGATCGTGTCAGACTATGGTCTCATTCTGTCAACAAGGACGGAGAAGAAGACCTCAGAGCGGACAAGGTAAGGGCGGTAGGGGCCTCTTGTAGTCCGAGCCTGACATAACGCACCCGCTACCCCTGTCGAGTGCGTATAGGTAAACGTATTTCTTCCCACGTTAAAAAAAAGTTTTTTTTTTCATATTTCCAACATCCTTATTGAAGCCACTGGACGAGTTGGAGAACTCGCAGCCGACGCCACCCATGTGAGCAGGGCCACCCCGTTCAACACATAGTGTGAACACCTTTTACAAAAACAATTTATTAGTTCACCTGATGATAAGTGATCACCAGGGCCACCCCTCCACAGACGCACGAGGCCGATTTTCGGCTCTAGTCCTGACGCTAGAGCGAGATGTTGAAGGTAACGCGACTCCATCTCGCTCTATTATGGCGGAGTACGACTCACCATGAGAGGATTTACTCAAGGGCCGAGCCCGACATAACTTACGACGTATCGCTAAAAGAATTTCCTACGAAAAAAAGCTTAAAAGAATTTAGCTATCAAATCTATTCTAGAATTAACTAAAAATTTCTTAATAAGTCAAAACTTATAAACGTCTAATCGTCAATGCTGGTATAAATCCGTACGCTCTTTTATCTTCAAAGTATTCTGGACATTCCGCAAATCCTGCATCCTGAACGAAGGGCTAAGTTTTCATTGTCTTTCATTATTCGCGCTGGAAAGAACTGTAATAGTTTGCCCGTGTCTGTCTTTCCCTCCGACAATGTGGGTGTTTTGGAGAGTAGAATGAATAGCCATCTACTGAGCTAGTGCGTGTTAACATCCAACACACATTTGTTTATTGCATCTGTTATCACCAAACATTAGCTTCTATAAGTTATTTTGATACATCGCTGATTGAATTTATCAACTATCGCTCTTACGCAAAACTATTAAAGTCCTCTTTATTAAATTGTGTTTTTCTGTAACTGCATTGATAACATTGTGACTGGTATGATATAAAACGGAATGCTTGTTGTATGGATTCATCACACAAGCTCAAGCTCTCGTCGCTTCAACGTATTGTTTCAAATTCATTTGCAAACATGAACTTCGGCAAGATATTGCTTTTCGTTATGGCGTGCCTGGCAGCCCTGAGCGTCACATCAGCCAAGCCTGGCGGCATGCTTGTAAGCACATGTTTAATTATATTTCTGACTAGTGATCCATCCATATTAACTTCGGCTTATTTCTTCTTCTTCTTATAACGCCTCGCCAACTACGAATGTTGGCAGTAGTTCACACCGCTTAGCCACTAGGCTGTCATTTTAGTGGACTTTGTATGTAAATAAATAAATGTATTCTTGTTTTTCAGGAGAGGTTCACGACACCTGGCTACCAGGGTCGGTAAAGCAATATTGGGAGGTCAAAACGAAAATTTACCTTCATATTATCAATATAAGGGTTACATTACAATAGCAATTTCAATTAAATCCTGATTTAGTGTACTATGTAAACACTGATAATAAAATACCTCTGCACATTATATGTCTCTTTCTTTTTTAAGTTATCATTTCCAGTGTGTTCCATGAGAGCACCGAGATTGCTGAACCAATTGTATCAAAATGAACGTTAAGAGACATCACGGTTGAATTTTGCTACTTTTGGTTATCTGCCAGTTTAGTTGTGTTACTAAGGTTTTCCAGCGGTGTACCACTAACACGCCATTATTGTTTCAATTGTTGCTATTTGTTGTTCACAGTATTTATTTTTACTTAATAGCTATTCCAAAAAGAGGTGGCTAACTCCTACCTCTTTTTGTTCACGTCAATAGTCGAATGTTGGATTTGAATCTACGACCGTAACGTTCGCAGACCAAAATTGCTCAAGAAGAATTTCCAATTGTAATTGTAGTATACATACACTCGTTCACAAAGTGCATGTACACAAAGAACACACACGCGAATATTCACACTGAAATAATCTCGACACTTCTGGAAACCCAAATACAGGAGAAGTCCCTAGGATTTGAAACCTGTTAGATAGAAAATTCGAACGAATAAGAGTTACCCTATGACAGTGACCTTGGTTACTTATGTTTAAAAAAATAGTTATTTAAGCTATATTATTAACTCACAGACAAAGTTAGGGGAACATCGAAAAAAAATTACCAAAAAATCAAGGAAATTGAACAAAAATAAAAATCAGACAAAACAAATGGACAAATTGATATGGTGTGTTTCCTCCACGAACTCTTATCAAAGTTTCCAACCGTCTCGGCGTGCTAAGAATGATATTGTCCATCGTTTCCTGGTGAAGTCTCTGTCACATCTTCCGTGACGGCTCTTCGCAGTTCACTGATATTGTCAGGAGCCGGTATTCTCTATCTTACCCACGATTCAGTAAGCACCATATTTTTTAGACCTGGAGGAAATCTTCAACTAGATACCCCGCCTTCTAGGGGGCTCTTACCCACAAACACCCCCCCTGTGGCCGTTCCTCGGTGCATTGTGAGAGATTTCGGGATCTCCAGTGGAACGCGCCGGAGCCCCTCTGCACTGTGCTCTTGGAGAGCATCTCCCGGGGGGAATCGGAGGGAAAGATAAACGCGGACAAACTATTCCAGTCCTTTGCTGTGCAAATTATGAAAGACGAAACAAAGCGCTTCGTTCAGGTTTAGGGATGTCCACAATACTTTGAAGATAAAAGAGCGTACGGGTTTATGCCAGCATTGACGATTATGGGTTTATAAGTTTTGTCTTATTTAGAACTTTTTAGTTAATTTTTATTTGGTTGCTAAATACGCTATTTTTGGGCGGAATTCTTTTAGCGATTCTCTCATAGCGAGCCACTGGCGGGGAGTCATCGCCGATCGGTCTAAAAAAAAGTATGGTGCTTACTGAATCGTGGGATAAGATCGACAATACCGCCTCCTGACAATTTCAGTGAACTGCGAAGAGCCGTCACGGAATATGTGACAGAGACTTCACCAGGAATAGATGGACAATATCATTCTTAGCACGCTGAGACGGTTGGAAACTTTGGTAAGAGCTCGTGGAGGAAACACACGATATCAATTTGTCCGTTTGTTTTGTCTGATTCTTATTTTTAATAATAAACATTGATTTCTTTAGAGTGCAGCTATACGTTCAAAAATATGTTTTTTCTTTTAATTTTATTTTTTATGAACTCTTAATTTCCAATACAGAGGTCAGTATTTAGGTGTACGAAAAAATTCTATTGTTACTTTTGTTAAATTGAAATGGTTTCCTTAATTATTTGGTATTTTTTTTATGTTCCCGTAAATTTATCAGTGAGTTAATAATAAACCCTAAGTGACTAATTTCTTTAAAACATAAGATGAAGACTAATCTTAAGGACACTGTGATTAGCGTAACGTTTCTTCATTCGACTGTTCTATCTTAGAGGTTTCAAATCCTAGTGAATTTTTTTTAAATTTGGATTGCAAAAAGTGTCGAGATTATTTCATTGTGAAGATTTGCGTGTGTATTCTTTGTGTACATACACTTAGGTATACACTTTGTGACGAATGTATGTATACTACAATTACAATTGGAAATTCTTCTTGAGCAATTTTGGTCTGCGAACGTTAAGCTCGTAGATTCAAATCCAACATTCGACTATTGACGTGAACAAACAGAGTTAGGAATTAGCCACCTCTTTTGGAATGGTTATTGGTTTAACAACTAGCAACAATTGAAACAAGAATGGCGTGTCAGTGGTACGCCACTGAAAAACATTAGTAACACAACTGAATGTGCAGATTACCAGAATAAGCAAAAATCTGCCACCGTAATATCAGTAAACGTTCATTTTGTAACAATTGGTTTACCAATCTCTTATGGAAAAACAGACTGGAAATGATAACTTAAAAAAGAAAGAGAGATATAATGTGCAGAGATATTTTATTATCAGTGTTTACATAGTACACTTAATCTGGATTTATATGAAATTGCTATTGTAATGTAACCGTTATATTGATATCGTGAATGTATATTTTTGTTTTAACCTCCCAATATTGCTTTCCCGACCCCGGCGGCTGCATCAACTCCACCGTGAGCAAGCTTGGCAGCTTTATCCTGAAATATAAGAATACATTTATTTATGTATATACAATGTCTACAAAACTGACAGCCTAGTAGCTAAGCGATGTGGCTTACGTCTGGTATTTGCGGGATAGAATCACATTTAGCTTATACGAATGTATAGCCGAATTGTCTGTTTTTAAGTACAAAAAATCACTAGTTTAAATATTTGTAAATAGTTGTAGTTGTTTTAAGGCGACAATAATACAAAGCCATGTAAAAGCGGATAGTGAAATTCTATCTACCCGGTACCTTTAAAAGGACGTGAGAATGTTTTTATTGTATTCCAAAATATGAAGCTTGATTCCTGTCTATCTATACTAATAAATGAAGAGACGTTTTGTCAGCTTTTACTAGAAAAACTACAGAAGGGATAGATAATATACATCTACTATAAGATGTTGCTCCCAACAGTGGTTCAGGCTAAGCCACCTAAGAGCTCTGCTATGACGGAGAAATATGGTGAACGCCGGCCAACCTTCGTAGTTGTAAAGGCGCTATAAGATCAAGAAATAAGCCGTAGTGAATTTGAATGGATCTCTAGTCAGAAATATAATTAAATATATACTTACAATCAAGCCAGGATTGGCCGACGTGACGCTCAGGGCTGCCAGGCACGCCATAACGAAAAGCAATATCTTGCCGAATTTCATGTTTGCAAATGAATTTGAAACAATACGTTGAAGCGACGAGAGCTTGAGCTTGTGTGTTGAATGCATACAACAAGCATTCTGTTTTATATCATACCAGTCACAATATTATCAATGCAGTTACAGAAAAACACTATTTAGTAAAGAGGACTTTATTAGTTAATTAATAAATACGTTTTATTTAGTCACTAATATAAAATTAATAACAGATAAATATAGAAGATCATTATTGTCTCATCTTAATGACCAAATCGATTAATTAAAGATGAAAATATGAAACGATAAATCCTACCGTAATTGAATCTAAAATAACGATTCAAATAAACATAGAACGGTGCGATGTATTTCCATTTAACATCAGGTGGGTTCACACACAAATGTTTATTGCATCTGTTATCACCAAAAATTAGCTTCCACAAGCTATTTTGACACATCGCTGATAGAATTTATTAAACATCGCTCTTAAGCTTAACTATTAGAGTTCTCTTTACTAACAACTGTTTTTCTGTAACTGCATCGATAACATTGTGACTGGTATGATATAAAACAGAATGCTTGTTGTATGCATTCATCACACAAGCTCAAGCTCTCGTCGCTTCAACATATTGTTTCAAATTCATTTGCAAACATGAAATTCGGCAAGATATTGCTTTTCGTTATGGCGTGCCTGGCAGCCCTGAGCGTCACGTCAGCCAAGCCTAGCGGTATGATTGTAAGTATATGTTTAATTATATTTCTGACTAGAGATCCGTCCATATTAACTTCGGCTTATTTCTTGTTCTTCTTATAGCGCCTCTCCAACTACGAAGGTTGGCAGAAGTTCACCATGTTTCTCTGTCTCTTTTTTGAGACATGGCAGAGCTCTTAGTTCGCTTAACCTGAACCTCTGTTGGGAGCAACATCTTATAGTATATGTTTATTGTCTATCCCTTCTGTAGTTTTTCTAGTAAAAGCTGACAAAACGTATCTTCATTTATTAGTATAGATAGACAGCAAGCAAGCTACATATTTTAGAATACAAGAAAAACACTCTCTCGTCCTTTATATCTACCGGTAGATTGACTTTAGGGTAAGGTGGAGGGCACCAGACTTAGGGGAAGATCACCTATGAGATGGACCGACCAGATAAGAACGGCTATGGATGTACCGTTGCATCAATGTGCGAAAAAGCAGCGTACAGGAGGAGTGGCGGCGGCTTGTGAAGCGGGTCACTGATACCTAATACGTGATAACCACGACGAGTCTGTAAAGACTCAAGCGACGAAGAAGAAGATTGACTTTCACTATCCACTTATACAAGGCTTAGTATTTTTACCGCTTTAAACCTGGTACATATATATTTAAGCTAGTGATTTTTTTGTACTTAAAAAACAGACAAATCAGGTACAAGCCAAATGTGATTCTAACCCGCGACAATAAGACGTAAGCCACACCGCTTAGTCACTAGGCTGTCAGTTTTGTGGACTTCGTATGTAAATAAATAAATGTATTCTTGTTTTTCAGGAGAGGTTCACGACACCTGGCCGGTAAAGCAATATTGGGTGGTCAAAACAAAAATATGCATCACGATATCAATTTAACGGTTACATTACAATAAAATACCTCTGCACATTATATGTCTTTTTCTTTTTTTAAGTTATCATTTCCAGTTTGTTCCACTGCTAAACCAATTGTATCAAACTGAACGTTAAGATACATCACAGTTTAGTTTTGCTACTTTTGGTTATCTGCCAGTTCAGTTGTGTTATTAAGGTTTTCCAGTGGCTTACCACTGACACGCCGTTTTTGTATCAATTGTTGCTATTTGTTAATCTGGAACACACTTGGACACTGAAAATTTCACAATACTTATTTTTACTTAATAGCCATGCCAAAAAGAGGTGGCTTGTTCCTACCTCTTTTTGTTCACCTCAATAGTCGAATGTTAGATTTGAATCTACGACCTTAATGTTCGCAGACCAAAATTGCTCAAGAAGAATTTCCAATCGTAATTGTAGTATACATACACTCGTTCACAAAGTGTAAACCTAAGTGTATGAACACAAAGAACACACACGCGAATATTCACACTGAAATAATCTCGACACTTCTGGAAACCCAAATACAGGAGAAGTCCACTAGGATTTGAAACCTGTTAGATAGAAAATTCTAACGAATAAGAGTTACGATATGACAGTGACCTTGGTTACTTATGTTTAAAAATAGTTACTTAAGCTATATTATTAACTCATAGACAAAGTTCGGGGAACATCGAAAAAATACCAAAAAAAAATTAAGGAAATTGAACAAAAATAAAAATCAGACAAAACAAATGGACAAATTAATATGGTGTGTTTCCTCCACGAACTCTTATCAAAGTTTCCAACCGTCTCGGCGTGCTAACAATGATATTGTCCATCGTTTCCCGGTGAAGTCTCTGTCACATCTTCCGTGACGGCTCTTCGAAGTTCACTGAAATTGTTAGTAGCCGCTATTCGCCATCTTACCCCACGATTCAGTAAACGCCATACTTTTTTTAAGACCGCGCGGAAATCAACAAGCTACCCCGCCTTCTAGGGGGCTTACCCACTACAACATCTCCTAATGCTCTTCGGTGCATTGTGCGGTATTTCCGGATCTCCAGTGGAACGCGCCGGAGTCCCTCTGCACTGTGCTCTGGGAGAGCACCTACCGGGGAGAATCGGGGGGAAAGATAAACGCGGACAAATTATTCCGATCCTTTGCTATGCGAATAATGAAAGACAAAATAAAGCGCTTCGTTCAGGTTTGAGGGATGTCCACAATACTTTGAAGATAAAAGAGCGTACCGGTTTTTGCCAGTTGGTTTATGCCAGCATTGGCGAACTTTTTAGTTAATTTCAGAGTAGATTTGGCTGCTAAATATGCTTTTTTTTTGGACGGAAATTCTTTTAGCGATAATCTCATAGCGGGCCACTGGCGAGGAAACGGGGAACTCGTATCCGGCCCCTCCCTTGTGAGTAGGGCCAGCCCGCCACAGACGCACGAGGCCGGGTTTTCGGCTCTAGTCCTGAAGTCGGATATTAGATGGTGAATGCTAACGCGACTCCATCTCGGCCTATCATGACGGAGTACAATTCACCATGGGAGGATTTACTTGAAGTCCGAGCCCGACATAACTTACGACGTATCGCCGTCATAATTTCATTTCGTCAGAGATTATTTCAGTGTGAATATTCGCGTGTGTGTTCTTTGTGTACATACACTTAGGTTTACACTTTGTGAACGAGTGTATGTATACTACAATTACGATTGGAAATTCTTCTTGAGCAATTTTGGTCTGCGAACATTAAGGTCGTAGATTCAAATCTAACATTCGACTATTGAGGTGAACAAAAAGAGGTAGGAACAAGCCACCTCTTTTTGGCATGGCTATTAAGTAAAAATAAGTATTGTGAAATTTTCAGTGTCCAAGTGTGTTCCAGATTAACAAATAGCAACAATTGATACAAAAACGGCGTGTCAGTGGTAAGCCACTGGAAAACCTTAATAACACAACTGAACTGGCAGATAACCAAAAGTAGCAAAACTAAACTGTGATGTATCTTAACGTTCAGTTTGATACAATTGGTTTAGCAGTGGAACAAACTGGAAATGATAACTTAAAAAAGAAAAAGACATATAATGTGCAGAGGTATTTTATTGTAATGTAACCGTTAAATTGATATCGTGATGCATATTTTTGTTTTGACCACCCAATATTGCTTTACCGGCCAGGTGTCGTGAACCTCTCCTGAAAAACAAGAATACATTTATTTATTTACATACGAAGTCCACAAAACTGACAGCCTAGTGACTAAGCGGTGTGGCTTACGTCTTATTGTCGCGGGTTAGAATCACATTTGGCTTGTACCTGATTTGTCTGTTTTTTAAGTACAAAAAAATCACTAGCTTAAATATATATGTACCAGGTTTAAAGCGGTAAAAATACTAAGCCTTGTATAAGTGGATAGTGAAATTCTATCTACCCGGTACCTTTAAAAGGACGTGAGAATGTTTTTATTGTATTCCAAAACAAAAGCTTTTTTGCTGTCTATCTATACTAATAAATGAAGATACGTTTTGTCAGCTTTTACTAGAAAAACTACAGAAGGGATAGACAATAAACATATACTATAAGATGTTGCTCCCAACAGAGGTTCAGGTTAAGCGAACTAAGAGCTCTGCCATGTCTCAAAAAAGAGACAGAGAAACATGGTGAACTTCTGCCAACCTTCGTAGTTGGAGAGGCGCTATAAGAAGAACAAGAAATAAGCCGAAGTTAATATGGACGGATCTCTAGTCAGAAATATAATTAAACATATACTTACAATCATACCGCTAGGCTTGGCTGACGTGACGCTCAGGGCTGCCAGGCACGCCATAACGAAAAGCAATATCTTGCCGAATTTCATGTTTGCAAATGAATTTGAAACAATATGTTGAAGCGACGAGAGCTTGAGCTTGTGTGATGAATGCATACAACAAGCATTCTGTTTTATATCATACCAGTCACAATATTATCAATGCAGTTACAGAAAAACACTATTTAGTAAAGAGGACTTTATTAGTTAATTAATAAATACGTTTTATTTAGTCACTAATATAAAATTAATAACAGATAAATATAGAAGATCATTATTGTCTCATCTTAATGACCAAATCGATTAATTAAAGATGAAAATATGAAACGATAAATCCTACCGTAATTGAATCTAAAATAACGATTCAAATAAACATAGAACGGTGCGATGTATTTCCATTTAACATCAGGTGGGTTCACACACAAATGTTTATTGCATCTGTTATCACCAAAAATTAGCTTCCACAAGCTATTTTGACACATCGCTGATAGAATTTATTAAACATCGCTCTTAAGCTTAACTATTAGAGTTCTCTTTACTAACAACTGTTTTTCTGTAACTGCATCGATAACATTGTGACTGGTATGATATAAAACAGAATGCTTGTTGTATGCATTCATCACACAAGCTCAAGCTCTCGTCGCTTCAACATATTGTTTCAAATTCATTTGCAAACATGAAATTCGGCAAGATATTGCTTTTCGTTATGGCGTGCCTGGCAGCCCTGAGCGTCACGTCAGCCAAGCCTAGCGGTATGATTGTAAGTATATGTTTAATTATATTTCTGACTAGAGATCCGTCCATATTAACTTCGGCTTATTTCTTGTTCTTCTTATAGCGCCTCTCCAACTACGAAGGTTGGCAGAAGTTCACCATGTTTCTCTGTCTCTTTTTTGAGACATGGCAGAGCTCTTAGTTCGCTTAACCTGAACCTCTGTTGGGAGCAACATCTTATAGTATATGTTTATTGTCTATCCCTTCTGTAGTTTTTCTAGTAAAAGCTGACAAAACGTATCTTCATTTATTAGTATAGATAGACAGCAAAAAAGCTTTTGTTTTGGAATACAATAAAAACATTCTCACGTCCTTTTAAAGGTACCGGGTAGATAGAATTTCACTATCCACTTATACAAGGCTTAGTATTTTTACCGCTTTAAACCTGGTACATATATATTTAAGCTAGTGATTTTTTTGTACTTAAAAAACAGACAAATCAGGTACAAGCCAAATGTGATTCTAACCCGCGACAATAAGACGTAAGCCACACCGCTTAGTCACTAGGCTGTCAGTTTTGTGGACTTCGTATGTAAATAAATAAATGTATTCTTGTTTTTCAGGAGAGGTTCACGACACCTGGCCGGTAAAGCAATATTGGGTGGTCAAAACAAAAATATGCATCACGATATCAATTTAACGGTTACATTACAATAAAATACCTCTGCACATTATATGTCTTTTTCTTTTTTAAGTTATCATTTCCAGTTTGTTCCACTGCTAAACCAATTGTATCAAACTGAACGTTAAGATACATCACAGTTTAGTTTTGCTACTTTTGGTTATCTGCCAGTTCAGTTGTGTTATTAAGGTTTTCCAGTGGCTTACCACTGACACGCCGTTTTTGTATCAATTGTTGCTATTTGTTAATCTGGAACACACTTGGACACTGAAAATTTCACAATACTTATTTTTACTTAATAGCCATGCCAAAAAGAGGTGGCTTGTTCCTACCTCTTTTTTGTTCACCTCAATAGTCGAATGTTAGATTTGAATCTACGACCTTAATGTTCGCAGACCAAAATTGCTCAAGAAGAATTTCCAATCGTAATTGTAGTATACATACACTCGTTCACAAAGTGTAAACCTAAGTGTATGTACACAAAGAACACACACGCGAATATTCACACTGAAATAATCTCTGACGAAATGAAATTATGACGGCGATACGTCGTAAGTTATGTCGGGCTCGGACTTCAAGTAAATCCTCCCATGGTGAATTGTACTCCGTCATGATAGGCCGAGATGGAGTCGCGTTAGCATTCACCATCTAATATCCGACTTCAGGACTAGAGCCGAAAACCCGGCCTCGTGCGTCTGTGGCGGGCTGGCCCTACTCACAAGGGAGGGGCCGGATACGAGTTCCCCGTTTCCTCGCCAGTGGCCCGCTATGAGATTATCGCTAAAAGAATTTCCGTCCAAAAAAAAAAAAGCATATTTAGCAGCCAAATCTACTCTGAAATTAACTAAAAAGTTCGCCAATGCTGGCATAAACCAACTGGCAAAAACCGGTACGCTCTTTTATCTTCAAAGTATTGTGGACATCCCTCAAACCTGAACGAAGCGCTTTATTTTGTCTTTCATTATTCGCATAGCAAAGGATCGGAATAATTTGTCCGCGTTTATCTTTCCCCCCGATTCTCCCCGGTAGGTGCTCTCCCAGAGCACAGTGCAGAGGGGACTCCGGCGCGTTCCACTGGAGATCCGGAAATACCGCACAATGCACCGAAGAGCATTAGGAGATGTTGTAGTGGGTAAGCCCCCTAGAAGGCGGGGTAGCTTGTTGATTTCCGCGCGGTCTTAAAAAAAGTATGGCGTTTACTGAATCGTGGGGTAAGATGGCGAATAGCGGCTACTAACAATTTCAGTGAACTTCGAAGAGCCGTCACGGAAGATGTGACAGAGACTTCACCGGGAAACGATGGACAATATCATTCTTAGCACGCCGAGACGGTTGGAAACTATGATAAGAGTTCGTGGAGGAATCACACGATATTAATTTGTCCATTTGTGTTGTCTGATTTTTATTTTTGTTCATATTTCAATTTTTTTGGTAATTTTTTGATGATCCCCTAACTTTGTCTATGAGTTAATAATATAGCTTAAGTAACTATTTTTAAACATAAGTAACCAAGGTCACTGTCATATCGTAACTCTTATTCGTTAGAATTTTCTATCTAACAGGTTTCAAATCCTAGTGGACTTCTCCTGTATTTGGGTTTCCAGAAGTGTCGAGATTATTTCAGTGTGAATATTCGCGTGTGTGTTCTTTGTGTTCATACACTTTGTGACTGAGTGTATGTATACTACAATTACAATTGGAAATTCTTCTTGAGCAATTTTGGTCTGCGAACGTTACGGTCGTAGATTCAAATCCAACATTCGACTATTGACGTGAACAAACAGAGGTAGGAGTCAGCCACCTATTTTTGGAATGGCTATTAAATAAAAATAAGTATTGTGAACAACAAATAGCAACAATTGAAACAATAATGGCGTATCAGTGCTACGCCACTGAAAAACCTTGGTAATACAACTAAACTGGCAGATATCCAAAAGTAGCAAAATTCAACCGTGATGTCTCTAAACGTTCATTTTGATACAATTGGTTCAGCAATCACGGTGCTCTCATGGAACATACTGGAAATGATAACTTAAAAAAGAAAGAGATGTATAATGTGCAGAGGTATTTTATTATCAATGTTTACATAGTACACTTAATTAGGATTTAAATGAAATCGCTATTGTAATGTTACCCTTATATTGATGACATGAAGGTATATTTTCGTTTTAACCTCCCAATATTGCTTTACCGACCCTGGTTGCCAGGTGTCGTGAACCTCTCCTGAAAAAACAAGAATACATTTATTTATTCACATACGAAGTCCACAAAACTGACAGCCTAGTGGTTAAGCGGCGTGATTTTCTGCCAACATTAGTAGTTGGCGAGGCGCTATAAGAAGAAGAAGAAATAAGCCGAAGTTAATATGGATGGATCTCTAGTCAGAAATATAATTAAACAAATACTTACAATCATACCGCCAGGCTTGGCCGAGGTGACGCTCAGGGCTGCCAGGCACGCCATAACGAAAAGCAATATCTTGCCGAAGTTCATGTTTGCAAATGAATTTGAAACAATATGTTGAAGCGACGAGAGCTTGAGCTTGTGTGATGAATGCATACAACAAGCGTTCCGTTTTATATCATACCAGTCACAATGTTATCAATGCAGATACATTAAATTAAAGAGTATTTAATGAGGAGGACTTTAATAGTTTTGCGTAAGAGCGATGTTTGATAAATTCAATCAGTGATGCATCAAAA
The DNA here is from genome assembly GCA_029286785.1 of Meandrusa payeni. Lineage (NCBI taxonomy): Eukaryota > Metazoa > Arthropoda > Insecta > Lepidoptera > Papilionidae > Meandrusa > Meandrusa payeni. The sequence goes on from JAGSMX010000023.1 coordinate 2,820,928, forward strand.
TAACTTGTAGAAGCTAAGGTTTGGTGATAACAGATGCAATAAACAATTGTGTTGGATGTTAACACGCACTATCTTAGTAGATGGCTATTAATTCTACTCTCCAAAACACCCACATTGTCGGAGGGAAGACAGACACGGGCAAACTATTACAGTTCTTTCTAGTGCGAATAATGAAAGACAATGAAAACATAGCCCTTCGTTCAGGTTTGCGGAATGTCCAGAATACTTTGAAGATAAAAGAGCATACGGATTTATACCAGCATTGACGATTAGACGTTTATAAGTTTTGACTTATTAAGAAGTTTTTAGTTAATTCTAGAGTAGATTTAGCTGCTAAATACGCCTTTTTTCGGAGGAAATTCTTTTAGCGATACGTCGTAAGTTATGTTGGGCTCTGCCCTTGAGTAAATCCTCCCATGGTGAATCGTACTCCGCCATAATAGAGCGAGATGGAGTCGCGTTACCTTCAACAACTCGCTCTGGCTAGTCCTGAAGCCAACCGAAAATCGGTCTCGTGCGTCTGTGGAGGGGTCGCCCTGCTCACAAGGCCGGTTACGAGTTCACCAACTCGTCCAGTGGCTTCAATAAGGATATTGAAAATATAAAAAAAAATTTTCAAGGTGGGAGGAAATGCGTTTACGTATACGCACACCCGACAGGGGTAGCGGGTGCGTTATCTTACCCGCTCTGAGGTCTTCTTCTCCATCAAAACCTGTTCACAGAAGGAGACCATAGTCTGCCACGATCTCTCTCCGTTAAGCATTGCAATAATAACGCTCAGCAGAGAGAGATCCGGCCCGATGCACAACGTCCTCAGCGTGTGCAGCGGCAAATACGGGAAGCCCATGCAGCGCACGCTTTGAGTGTGTGGGATGCCAGGTCTTCCGAAATATAAAAAAAACCCAACAACCAATAGTATGAAAGCAGTTCGATTAAAAGTTGGTTAAATGAGGTTAATTAATTACTACGTTTAGTTTAGTCGCTAATTTAAAATTAATGACATATAAATATAGAAGTCCATCATTGTCTCGTCTTAATGACCAAATCGATTAATTAAAGATGAAAATATGAAACGATAAATCCTACCGTAATTGAATGTAAAATAACGATTCAAATAAACATAGCACGGTGCGATGCATTTCCATTTAACATCAGGTGGGATCACACAACTTCTACAAGCTATTTTGACACATCGCTGATTGAATTTATTAAGAATTGCTCTTAAGCTTAATTATTAAAGTCCTCTTTACTAAATACTGTTTTTCTGTAACTGCATTGATAACATTGTGACTGGTATGATATAAAACGGAATGCTTGTTGTATGGATTCATCACACAAGCTCAAGCTCTCGTCGCTTCAACGTATTGTTTCAAATTCATTTGCAAACATGGACTTCGGCAAGATATTGCTTTTCGTTATGGCGTGCCTGGCTGCCCTGAGCGTCACGTCAGCCAAGCCTGGCTTGATTGTAAGTACATGTTTAATTATATTTCTGACTAGAGATCCATCCATATTTACTTCGGCTTATTTGTTATTCTTCTAATAGCGCTTCTCCAATTAGGTAGGTTGTCAGGAGTTTACCATATTTCTCTGTGTCTGATTTAAAAGGTGGCTGAGCTCTTAGGTCGCTTAGACTGAACCTCTGTTGGGATTGATCTTACAGTAGACGTATAAAAGCTGACAAAACGTCTCTTCATATTTTAGTATAGATAGACAGCAAGCAAGCTACATATTTTAGAATACAATAAAAACACTCTCACGTCCTTTTAAAGCTATCTGGTAGATAGACTTTCACTATATAAGCTTATACAAGGTTTAGTATGACTATCGCTTTAACACGGGTACATATTTTTAAGCTAGTGATTTTTTGTACTTAAAAATAGACAAACCGGTTATTCATTGGTACAAGCCAAATGTGATTCTAGCCCGCGACCATCAGACGTAAGCCATACCGCTTAGCCACTAGGCTGTCAGTTTTGTGGACATTGTATTTAAATAAATAAATGTATTCTTTTTTTCCAGGATGCAGCTGCCAAGCTTGCTCACGGCGGAGTAGAAGCAGCCGCCGGGGTCGGGAAAGCAATATTGGGAGGTTAAAAAATATACATTCACGATATCAATATAACGGTTACATTACAATAGCAATTTCAAATAAATCCAGATTAAGTGTACTATGTAAACACTGATAATAAAATATCTCAGCATATTATATCTCTCTTTCTTTTTTTAGTTATTATTTCCAGTCTGTTCCATAAGAGCACCGTGATTGCTAAACCAATTGTATCAAAATTAACAGTTCAGTGACATGACAGTTGAAATTTGCTTCTTTTGGTTACCTGACAGTTCAGTTGTGTTACTAAGGTTTCATTGATTCAGTTGTTGCCATTTGTTTATCTGGAACATACTTGGAAACTGAAAATTCCCACTCTGTCCCACTGGGCACAGGCCTTCTCTGTAAAGAGAGTATGAGGGCATAAGTCCGCCACTCGGCCCTATTGCAGAATGGCAGTCTACACAGGTCTTAGAAAAATTTTCTGCACCACTGAGTTCGTGTTAAATCAGCACATAAAATTGCAATACCAAATTTATTGGTTCCGACACCGGGGATCGAACTCGAGTCGCTAGCGTACTATGCAACCGCACGGACACTGAGCTACCACGGCTTACTATTTCATGTAATCGATACTATGTACTTCTGGCGTAACATTTTTAAGGTTTTTCACCCGCATCCTGTCCGCATTAGTCATTTGAGACAAGGAAGTTACATGCAACTATCGCATAGAGTTGCGCGTGTGCATAAATTGTTTCCCCGTTTTCAGAATTCAATGAATAATCACAATAATAATTATGTTGACGATGTGTAAAACGGAGCGGGGGATTGACCTGAAAGTTCTTTGTTTGTGTTTTTGAGGTAAAAATTCTTTACGCTCGATTTGGAGTGTGGACTGGTGAATGCGTTACGAAAAGTTTGATCGGGTGAGGCAAATAGAAATTGTGAGTGAGAAAAAGAATTGAGAAAGACACAGAGTGCAGGCCTGTATCACGTACGAGCAAGAGAGAGCAGTGCGCGTGCACATTTTCTTTCTCTGTTGAGCGATCGTGTATTGAAACATAGATGAAGTTTTAGAAATTTTACTTCAGTCATGTAAAGCACACTCGTTTTTTTTTAAAAAAAGGATACTAAATTTTTTTTTACAATTAATAATCTACAACTGTGGATGTCAGTTGATTCAGTTAATCAACTTCAAAAAGGAGTAGGTTATCAATTCTTCTGTTTCTTGTCTAGCTATAACCTTAGGTGAATTTGATGGATCTGCCCTGTAGTTCTGGGCTCTCAAGAATAAGACTACGGTATCCCCTGCCTGTCGTACTAGGCGACTAAAAGGGGCCTCGGATTCACCGGGCGACAAGGGTGGGGGCCTGAATCGTCCACCAAAGTGGACCCGGGAAGAAGGCGACATCGGCTGGCCCGTGTCGCTTTGCACTGCGAGGGCACAGGGGGGGAGGGAGTAACTTCCCCTCCGGGACGTGCTCTCCTTGAACACAGTGCAGAGGGGCTCCGGTGCGTACCTCATGAGATCACGGAGCCCCTCGTCATGCACCGAGGCAAGGGCCAGCGGGGAGGTTTTAGTGGGTAAGAACCCCACATAACCGCCGCCTTCTCCCCAGAAGGCGGGGTATCTTTGTGAAGATTTCCTCCCCGTCAACAAAAAAAAAAGTTAGTTACGGGTCTATCTTTAGTACTATAGATGGTCCCGTAACTATTATTAAATCTCGTTTTGTAATATGAATAAATTTAGTACATGACTTAGTACCTTGATTAGTCCTGGTACTTTCGTTAGTCTACGTTTTGTAATAAGGCGGGATAAGTTTAGCAATCTCGCGTCTCTGTTACAATAACTGAATACACGATAAGTGATAACTTAAAAAAAAAAGAGATTTAATATACAGAGGTATTTTATTGGCAGTATTTACATAGTACTCTTATTATCTAGACTTAAAATGAGATTGCTATTATAATATAACAGTTATAATAAATATTGTTAATCTCTATTTTCAACCGACTTCGAAAAAGGAGGTTTAGTAATTCGTCTGTACGGTATTTTTCTTAATGTTTGTTGCCTCATTACTTTCGACAGGGTGATATCAGTTTTTTGTTATTGGAAAGGATGTTCTTTAAAAGTAGTTTGATAAGAGTTTGATTCCATCATAATTTTAGGCGTATAACATCCACTGCTGGACATAGGCCTCCCCCACCGATTTCCAAAAGGACCGGTTGTAAGCTGCCCGCATCCAGCTGCGTCCACATAAAAGCCACATTATAAGGTCGTCAGACCTCCTTGCAGGTGGTCTCCAATCGAGAACTTTTCGGCACCATCGGCCATCTGTTCTGCGCGGTATGTGCTCTGCCCATTGCCACTTCAACTTGCTTACCCAGCGAGCTATGTCGGTTACCTTCGTTCGTCTACAGATCTCCTCATTCCTGATATGTTCTGGTAGAGATACTCCGAGTTTGGTTTGGTTCTGATTAATTCTATTTCGTAATATTATTATTAGATTTGAAGTCGGTTTCTATTTTTACTCGTAAATATGTATATTTGCTGTTTTATCCTTTGATAACGGAGGTAGCTTGTCCGACCACTGCGACTGCGGGGCCCGCTTTGATAATACCGTCGCGAACATTCCTGCCAACTTTTTCCTGAAAGAAAAAAAAACATATTTGCTTAACTATGAAGTCTATACAACTGATACCCTAATGCTTAAGCTTGACTTACGATGGTAAGTCGGCTTGTACCAAGGAAATTCCGTTTTGTAGGTTATGGTATATGGCGATGGGCTGTGTGTGTGTGTGGAGTAATCTACAAGGTTCACGGGAACCTCGCAGGTACGGGCCTCGGGGTGTTACCCCATTACCCGGGTTATCAGCGCAGGGGGCGTACCGTTTTAGAATGGATTTTTTAGGAATAACTATTTTTGCGTCGAGGCTAATCCCTCAAGCGTCAGCCGCGACGAATCTATCTTCTACGCCCTCCTGACCTCTCGGTCTCGATTGAGACGGAGGTCGAGAGGGGGCTATGAGTTCAAAAGCTCCCTAGAATAGGGGAATTTGAACCTACGGGGCACGTCGGGAGGACGCGCGTGTTGCGGGGCGAACCCGCGCAGGTGTCCGGCGAATAAGTTACGAGCTAGTCTCGTGACAAATTCGTGGATCGGTTCGATGCCTAAATCGCGGTGTATTACGTCATTTCTGACGTAACGCCCCGCGTTTAGGATCATTCTAAGGCGATGGGCTGTCTAACCCGGTAGAGTTAAATGTGATAGCGTTTAAGGAATACATAAACATGGTAAGAAAACCATCACAAGAATTATACACAAAATTTTTTTTTTTTCTAAAATATGCTGATATAGCTGGCTTGCTGTCTTCTATCTATACTAGTAAATGGAGTGAATTTGTCAGCTTTTACTAGAAAAATTGCAGAAGCTATTTTACTACAATTTACTTATAGTATAAAATATAACGTGTCTCAGGGAAGATTACGGTATATTATATATTGATGAATTCTTAACTATAACCTATATTTTTCAGTTTAAAAAGTAATAATTTTCTATTATAAATTCATTCCATTCAATTGCCATGTAATTCTATTATTTATTATTCAATTGACACTTGGTAAATAAACCTTGGCTGCGAAACAACAGAGACTAGGATTAGAGGAGCCGTCCGAACCGAGGTATCCTCTCGGGGGCCCTGGCGCCGTGTTGCTCCCAACAGAGGTTCAGGCTAAGCGACCTAAGAGCTCTGCCACCGCTCAAATCTGAGACAGAGAAATATGATGAACTGTGTGCCAACTTTTTAGTCGGAGGCATTTTAAAAAGAAGAAGATAAAGTATATAGGCGGTTTCTCAAGTAGGAAATAGAATTGAACATAATATATACTTACAATTTTCTTGAATATTTTCCAGCGAGGACTGGCCGACGTGACGCTCAGGGCTGCCAGGCACGCCATAATGAAAAACAATATCTTGCCGAAGTTCATGTTTGCAGACGAATTTGAAACAATACGTTGAAGCGACAAGAGCTTGAGCTTGTGTGATAAATGCATACAACAAGCATTCCGTTTTATATTACACAGTTCACAATGTTATCAATGCAGTTACACAAAAACACTATTAACTAAAGTGTACTCTAATAGTTGACCTTAAGAGCGATGTTTAATAAAGTCGCTCGTAGATGCCAATGTTTGGTGATAACGTGTACAGTAAACATTTGTGTGTGAATCCCCGTTTTAACGGATTATTAATTTGAGCGTCAATAGCCTAACTAATTAGGGGACGATCTGCAAAATGTAAGGACATAGGTTCAAGTATACTTTTGCATTCTCTATCTCACTTACCACGGAGATTGTTCTGAAGAATTGTTAAAGCTTCCGATTTCCATTACCGCACATCTCGGTAAAATTCCAAATACCTTCGACGCCATCTTGATGGTAAAGACTCTCTGTAAAGCCTTTATATATATAAAATATTTGTCCCACTGTTGGGCGCAGGCCTTCTCTGTTAAAGGGAGTTATAAGGGTATAGTCCGCCACGCACACCTAGTGAGGATTGGCAGACTTCACATGCCTTAGAAAATTTTTCTTAAACATGTAGGTTTCCTCACGATGTTTTCCTTCACCGCCGAGCGCGTGGTAAATCAGCACATAAAATTGCAACAACAAATTTATTGGTGCCGACACTGGGGATAAAATTCGGGTTGCTAGCGTGCTATGCAACTTGAGTCAAACGCCCGGACACTGAGCTACCAAGGCTCTTAAGCAATAAGTTATTTTATATATTACAAGATGTACCCGCGACTTTGTCCGCCTGGTATTTAACAAAAAAGTTATTACTATGTATCTCTGGGACTCACTATTTTGACGTATTTTAAACGAAATAACTTATAATTAATATCAGTATTATTATTAAGATTTGGACCTCTGATCCGGTAAAGGCCTCCTCCATCCTTTTCCATGACTGTCTGTCTGTCCTTGCGACATTATCCAGACATTTCCTGCGACGTGTCTTATATCATCAGCCCCTTTGGTCCTTTCCATGGTGTGGCTTCAATTATTGTCAATTAAAATAGGTGATACACGTTCATTGTTGACGAGTATAATTTTCAATCGAAGGGCACAGCCACTCGGTAAATATATTTGTTGCATATTCTCATAACTTAATACTTGGAGACAGCTTCTCTCATCTGCTGTTTTAACATGTTATCATTGTGAACGATTAAATATATTTACACGCGCGATTCGAGTGGACAAATAAAGGCTATTTTTCTCATTCTGTTATCGTTAGAGGATCACAAGTCTTAGTGTTACTTGGAATTTGGTATGCAGATTTATCTGATATGGAACTAAATTATTTCGTCTGTTATTAATGTCAACGATGATAACGGAGGCTGTGACTGGAATTAAGAAAAATGGTCCTTTATGGTTTGTTTAGGGTATAAATATATGACCAGTAATGACATGGTCAATAAATAAATAATAATAATAACTTTTTAGGGAAGGCCCCACACCTTGGATAGGATTAGGAGCGTTGCTGGAGTTTCTTCGGCCACATCTTCTCGCAGCAGCAACGCTTCCCTGGCATATAAGTTAGTTTTGCTTAGATGGTTCCGTAAAATTATTCATGAAATAGCTACCGACCAAGGTTCGGAACTCTCGGGCGTCATGGGATCGGAATGTTAAGAGCTATGCCACCTCTCAATCCAGGAAGCACACTAAGATTATCTGGTCAGACTGTGTAGTTCGTCAAAAAAATGTAATTCTCTCTTTCTATCTTTTCTAACTTATATCTCCCTCTCAACTTCCGTTCGCCTTACTCGATCACACTTTTCGTAACGCATCCACCAGCTTACTCCTCAAGTGTAGCGTGCGTAAAGAAGTTTTAATTAAAATAGCCTCAGGTTGGTTATGATTTAATTCCAGTAACCTTTTGAAGCAACTGATTGTTCAGGATTGGTATCAATGGTGCCTAACGAGGGCTTCAGAGTACACTCGGCGATGAAGTTTGGCCCTAATGGAGGACCGGTCGGCCACTGTTGGAGAGGACGAATTTTCTGCAAACAAACTTCTTAAAACAAAGTACACTTTTTTTATGCGTGAACTAGCGCTTGACCATGATCCCACCTGGTGTTAGGTGGTGATATAGTCGAAAGATGGTACGCGCTAATTTAGTAAGTGCCTATTCACTATACTCTTGAAGGCTCCCACGTCGTACTTGGACGGAAAGACTGAGGCCGGCAACTTATTCTACTCCTTTGCTGTACGCACGATGAACGATGACTCAAATCGCTGGTTCGGACACACTGAACATCGACTATAAAGGGTGGAGACCCGCCGAGTGTCTAAACGTCGGAAGGTAGAATGGGGATGGGGGAATTAACTCGTGTAATTCCTGTGCACACTCACCAAAATGTAATCTGTAAAACACCGAAAGGCTGGCCACCTTGCGCCTGTGCTCAAGACTATCTAGGTGTAGATCTTTGTCACGTATTAACTTTTCACGCAAATAATAACAGGAAATTGGCAGGTTTTATAACACACCACTTTTCTATGTATTAATCACCGCACTAGGGACTCGACATATTACGTATTATAATCATTACGTGTTATCGTTTTACTTTTTTCCCGGTAAAAAAAACATACGGACCTATTAATTAGGATCCAATAATTGACCACAGTAGATTAGACGGGTCTTCACCGATGTTAACGAACAGGGGATTCACTGCATCCCGCAAAGTTGCGGTTCTTCTCAGTATCGGGATGTTTTGACCCGTTATCACTTAGCTCTCGGTAATGACTCAGTGTATTATTACTCTTATATCTATTGAGTTAAGTTCCTTTTTACTTTGATATCGTTTTAGCAACTGCAAATTTACATTTGTATTAATTTTGAATATATAATGACTTCAATATATCTAATATTCATTCAAATCCTAAGCCCCTAAAGGTAAAGTTCTCCGAGTATAAATATTAATTACAAAATAATAAATATTTAAAATGAATTTCGCCAAGATCCTGTTTTTCGTGGTGGCTTGTTTCGCGGCCTTTAGCGTGACGTCAGCGAGTCCAAAATGGAAGCTTTTCAAGAAAATTGTAAGTAATTTTCATTATATACACTCAATTTTAAAAGTTTCAATAGCCTAATAAGGGTACGGCCTGCGAATCATAAGGTCGTGGGTTCGAATCCACCATTCGACTATTGCCGTGAACCATGTCCTAGCACAAGGTTAAGCTTAGTTGGAATGGTTAACAAGATTGTTAGTAATATTTCTGACCAAAAAAAAAAAGGAATATTGATAGTTTTCTTTTAAAAATAAATATTTTCTGTTTTATATATAAAAATCAGTAAGCAATGGCTACGCATTGGACTTTACGACTTTCGGTCATAGATTCAAATCTCAATAATATATCCATATAATGTACTAATGGGGTTCCTTATTACGTATAAAAAGATTGAACTATTTGAACTAAAATGGATAAGGTTTTAGCCCTACTGCCTGTCATTCATGGGTACCCTGGTTACCCACGCCAATGGATTCGATGGTTCATTTTTTATTGGAGAGTATGTACTCTAAAAGTAATTTGACAAGAGATTGGGTTCTAATGAAGTTGGAATTCGTAATAATCGTGGGACGATAATATACTTGTTGTGACAACTGGTACGCCATAGAAGCATTCGTTGTCAATATTGTAAGCACAGAAGTTGTAAGCTTTCGTCTCATGTTATCCTAATGACTTTATAATTTTGTTTTCAGGAAAAAGTTGGCCGTAACATTCGTAACGGAATCATAAAGGCGGGACCGGCGGTGCAAGTTCTCGGTCAAGCATCACAAGTTTACAAACAAGGATAGATTCGCGCGTACCTTGACCTCGAGTCTGCAATACCAGTGGCGTTTCATTATGAAACCTATGTAATACAACATTAAATACACAAAACATCAAACGACAACGAGCATGCCAGGGGTCCACGACTAATGAACTAAAATATTTCTAAATCTAGCAAATATCGGCCACTATTATGGCATTGAATGTTTTTTACACAATAGGTTTAGCAGAATCAAGGCCGTGTAGTCTATTATAGCGCATAAGTATTAAAAAAAACTGCCAAAATGTATTTATTTATGAGTTAAGTTAAATGCAATAAAATTTATTTTGCAAAAAGAAAATTTTATTTGTAATGAACCCAATATAAAGTAGAGGCCTCCCCAAACCGTTGGAGTCCTATGACCAGCCGTGCATGTTCTACGGCTAAAATGATGATAATGAATAACCATATCAGTGATAGCCGAGTGGTTTAACGATTCGGCTTACGTTCTGATGGTCGCATGTTCGAATTTAGATCGGCTATTTACAAATCGATGAAGGTAGGATTACCATTTGTCTTAAATTTTTGGGATCGAAATTACCATCGGTTCTTATGCATCTCGCAAATGGTTCGATACTTTTGCTATTAATGGTGCAACCAGCTTCTACTAGATTTGGCTTTATTTTATTTCAAAATTGATTTCCGCACGCCTCATGGACGTCTCAGGAGGGCTGGCGCGCATTTCGGACAAAGGTTGAGCCTGGCCATTCAATGCGGAAATGCCGCCAGCTTCGTGGGATCCCTGCCCTGCGAGCGCAGTGATTTGGGGTCGATTTTTTACATTATTTAGTTTTATTTTTGAAGCGTCAATAGCCTAATGGTTTAGGGTACGGACTGCGAATCATAAGGTCGTGGGTTCGAATCCACCATTCGACTATTGCCGTGAACCATGTCCGAGCACAAGCTTAAGCTTAGTTGGAATGGTTAACAAGATTGTTAGTAATATTTCTATAAAAAAAAAGTAAGTTAGTATTGTCAGTAAGTTTGTATAATTGTAGTTAGATTCATGATATAACATAATACTGTGTGAAAATTTAAAATAAGTTTTGTATGAATAAAAAGGATTCCTTTTTGTCAAAAAAAAATATCGTATAATATTTTTTATATATATATATTGTTTAATAAGTAGAAATGTATAGGAAAAACAAACATTAATAATTGCAATTACGATATATAAATTAATCGATTACAAAAATATATTTCTTTTTATTTTGAATCCACCGTATCTATTTTTAATACTTTAACATACTTTTTTTTTTTGTTCACGCGGGGGAATCTTTTCATAGACCATCCTCCGGTGCCCTGGGTGGGCCCGGAGGGATGTGTGGGACTCGGCCTGGGCAGCCCTTACCCACTAAACCTTCCGCGAATGCCATCAGCCGTTATGAGCGGAGTGCCCCGGATCTGTCAGCGACAGGACACCCCAAATACTTTAACATACTCTAATATGGTTCATAATGACATAAATATACACAACGCACCTGTCATTATAAATTTGGGTTAAAACAATAGAATATCATCATAGTAAATAAAAGCTATATTTAACAGTTCAAAAAGAGATTTGCTCTGATATTTGTTAGTTCAAAAAGAGAAGGTCTCCGATCGTCACCAAACTTTACACGATTACTCGTCAGGTCAATCTGAAGATTCCCTGAAAGGTTCATTGTAATCGGACCAAACACACACACGTTCTCTTTTATATATTTAGATTTAGGACCGTTATCCCATTACCGTAGCCGGCAGTACGTGTGCGTCGTGCGTTTCTTGTCTCGATAATACCAATGAGTCATTGAACCAATCGGTCAAGTTCATTAACTGACGCGAATCGAGCAAAGCGCGCAAATATTGTACATTTAATTATGCAAGCTTTGCGTCTGAAATGTACTTCCCCTGAATGAAATTAAAATGGAACAAAATCTAATTTTTAACTTAAAAAAAACGTTATAAATTTGTTTATTTTTTTTAAAAGCCTCTAATGTCTTATATAGTTATAAAACGAGTTCGGTTTGGGACGGTTTGGTATCAATTATGGTTCTTGAGTTTTGGCGTGGAAACTTCAGAACATATACGAACATGTAGATAGAAAAATCTAAGACCATTTAAAGGTAAGCACTCCACCCGCAAGGTGGTCTGACGACCTCATAAAGGCCGCAGGACGCAGCTGGATGCGGGCCGCTTACAACCAGAAATCGCTGGGGGAGGCCTATGTCAAAGGAAAATAAACATCGATTTTAGTTTTTTGTTAATAAAAAAGTCTTAACTCCATTTTTGAGAAGGAGGAAACACTCCTGGTCACAGGCAAAGTACAGGGAAAACGACCAAGAGGGAGGAGCCCTATGGGTTGGACAGACCAAATTAGCAACAACACTAACACGAGAGTCCATGAGGCATTTCACACCGCCATAGACCGCAACAGGTGGAAAGCGATCGTCCGCCACACGATTCGTGGAGGTCACGACCTTCAGTAATTTAGAGATCGTCTGAATCGGAGTGTTTTTCCATAAACGCGTTTTAATTTTATTGTGTCAAAATAGCCTGGAGTCTATGTGAGCGTCAGTGTACCGATAATATTCCCCGACCAGGCTGCCTTCTTTGGTGGTGACTTAATTCACCTTCCTCATGACGAATTCGGGAAATCACCTCTCTGTTCATTCACACTATTTAGCGTTAAATAAAAAAACAATGTTTACGTTAAACAATTTATTTTTCTACTCGCTGTAATTAATTCTATCCGGGAATGACTAACTACGTCAAAGTGGGCCGCAATCGGCGTTATATTTATTTCAATATATATATTTTTTTAATACTAAATATGCTCATGTTTGGCTTCTATCTTGCCTGATGGAAGGCGAAGATGAAGCCTAGGATGGAGCACGTGAACCTATAAGATGTCTGTTCACATTAGACTTAAAGGTGTCCAGATTGTACCCGTGAGGAAAGACTGAACGCGGCAAAGAGTTCCATTCCTTAGCCGTCCGCATAAGGAAGGTGGAGGCAAACCGCTTCGTGCGTATTGATGGAAGGAATGTCTACGACGTAAGGGTGGGGCTGCTCGCCGCACCTAGTCGTTCGGTGATGGCTAGGGGAGGGGGGTATTAGGTCATGCAAAACCTCCGCACACTCGCCGAAATGCACCCGATAAAAAACTGAGAGGCAGGCCACTCGTCTACGGTGTACGAGGCTCTGAAGAAATGCCTCAACGAGCGAGTCTACTGCCTATGATCTTCTTCGCTCGGCGCTCCAACGAGTCCAAAGGTTCCAGCTGATACTTTATACTAATTAAATTTCAGACAAAATTATCAGGGTTTTGTGAATATGCTATCCACATTTCAATAGCCATAATATGCTTAATACGTATATATGAGTCGTATACGATAATGGACAAAATAACTTACTAAAATTATTTTTGAGCGATAAACTTAGCAAAGTATGCTGTTATATATTGGAGCCCTCAGTTCGGACCTGGTTCGTGTACACGACTCGTGTAGTAGAGACCGTATTCTGATAAAAGGGTTACGTTGGGTCAATGGGCTATCGGATGGGTCTGAAAGTGAATCCCCTGCGTTCGTTAATACTACAAGTTATAGTTTTGTTTGTTTTGAGTCAACAATTCGTGTTACAACAAAAAGAGTGATGGCCTAGTAGATAAAGGCTTGACCCACGTGAAGGTATCGACTCCCAGGCGGGTTGTATTAATAAAATAATGAAAATTTTCTAGACTTTGTGAGCTTAGTGTCCGGGCGGTCGCCTCAAGTTGCATAATACGCTATTCAAGTTCGATCTCCGGTGCCAGGTGCCAGGTGCACCAATGAATTTTTATGCTGAAATTTTAAGTGCTGATTTACCATGATGCTCCATTTGGTTGGTGGAGGTGGTGATAATTTTCTAAGACATTACTACCAATCAGCACTACGGCCGTGTGGCGGACTATGCTCTTAAAGAGAGTATCTTTACAGAGAAGGTCTGTGGAACAACAAATGGAACAGACGGCTTACTTTAAGTAAAAGAAATTGCTTGCTAAAATACTTTTTGACCGACGAAATATGTTCTCAACTATCAAGGTTTAAACCATTGGTAATAAAATGTTAATAAAGGCATAAATTGATTATTTTTTTTAATTAACTGACTTTTTTATTTAAATTTTCTATTGTCATTAACAGAATTTGCGGTAGAATTCTACATTTCATTAATATCGAGAGGGATTTTTTTATTATAATGCTTGCAAATTTTTTCACAAATATTACCAAATTGTTTGTCAACCATTCATAGACATAGACGACATTTATTTATTGGCATCACAATACAAAACACATCACAGACAGAATTTAATACACATTAAAAAAGAATGAAAAATAGACAAAACACAGTTAAAGTTACACGGACAAATAATACAAAACATATGACGCCAATATCGGACACCGTCTCAGCATATGCTGCCGCAAGGATCCGACAGGTTTTCAGCGGTGCCCGGGCCTACCTAAAGACGTGCTGGCGCAATACTACTTTTATATGCTATTTATACAGACAATAAGAGTATAATAAATATGATACATGAATAAAACAGTTTTGAGATTAATTTATATTATATACAATAAAATAATACATGAAAATTTCATAAATAAAACCATTCCATCAAAGCTTGTGCTGGGAGATTGTTTGCTTCAATAGTCGAATTCGAACCCATGCTCTTACGTTTCTCAGACTGTACCCTAAACCATAAGGCTTCTATAACCTTGCAATATATGCACTCTTTCTCTCTCTTCCTCTCTATTTGTCCCACTTCGTTGTAGGGTCAGCTTTCAGCACACTATCTCGTTAAAATGTCACCACACTGGCAATCGTGACATCTATTAGAAGTCCCTTAGTACTAGATATAACGAAAAGAAGAAATTTTGAAAAATAAAGGTTTTTACGAGCTACCAGCTCAGTGTCCGGGCGGTCGCTTCAAGTTGCATAGTACTATAGCAATCCGAGTTCGATTCCCGATGCCGGCACCAATAAATTTGTTGCTGCAATTTTATGTGCTCACCACGCGCTCGGCGGTAAATCATTTAAAATTGTGTGCAAACCAATATGTCCCAGAAAATTTTTCTAAGACGTGAAGTCTTCCAATTCGCACTAGGACCGCGTGGCGGACTATGCCTTTATACTCTCTTTACAGAGAAGGCCTGTGTCCAGCAGTGGGACATAGATAAAGTCTGTAAAGTGTGGCTAAAAAGTTTTTACGTACTTGGTGATGAAGAAAGGGAATTCCCTCGAATGGAATTATAAAGTCTTATTCATTTAATGTTCCTTAGTTAGCTACATATAACAATGAAATGGATCTTTAGCACGTACGACATAAAGTTCATTTAATACTTTCACTTTATGACTAACAGGAAATGTAAGTTTGTCCATCGCAATACATAAATACATCGTCCGTGTTAACTGTCGTATTACGTTCGCTAAGTTTGAAGTGCCGGGAGTGTATAGGAAACCACAATGAAGTACACATCTGTATTCCTCTTCGTTGTCATCGTCATCATGTCTGTCAGCTACGTGTCTGCAGCACCCAGCCCATGGAATCCGTTTAAAGAACTAGTAAGATTTTTTCATACGTTAGAATAGAATAGAATAAACATTTATTCGACACAAGAACACAGAAACAACAGGTAAAACAAGACAAGAAACAACATAAACAAAAGTAATTAAAAATGTGAAGAAGTAAAAAAAAAACAACAAAATAGATCTTGTGCCGCAAAGGGGTTGGCTCAGCATGTGCTATACATGCAGCACTGCGCTGGTTTTCAGCCAAAGAACCTGTGAAAACTAAGGTGTTATATACACTTGTATTTATATTATACATATAATATATTTAAAAATACAGCTATATATAAGATAGAATTGGAATACGGACATTAAATGTTGTTTCTCTAAATATTATAAAGAAACGCAGTTTTGTCTTTTATTTCAAACAAACATACAGACATTATTATATACATATAAATTGTGAAATAAACCATTTATGTTGATGTTGTTTCATATATTTATAAGGTCGATAATAAAGCATAGCCATGCTTTTATAATGTAATAGAATACCGCCTTCACTTCACATTCCCAATTCTTTAAGCGGACATAACGACCGTATTTCGTGACTGCCACCAGGACATACTAATAAATTTCTTGTATGCTTTTCTTATCCTATGTGCTTATATCTATTATTTATTCTATTAATAATTTATATACGATATATAGATTAGTTATATACATAAGATAGTTCTGTATAATTTTTTCTGTTAAACGAAAGCTAGCAATATTTCTTTTATTTTTTTAGAAATATTACTAACAATCTTGTTAACCATTCCAACTAAGCTTAAGCTTGTGCTAGGACATGGTTCACGTCAATAGTCGAATGGTGTATTCGAACCCACGACCTTACGATTCGCAGGCCGTACCCTAAACCATTAGGCTATTGACGCTTCTTAATATATTAATAAAGGAGATTTTAAAATTTAACAAATATGTAATAACAAAAGACTAGAATTTATGTTTAGTGTTAATGGTAATAGAGATAGCCCTGTATATTATTTTTTATACGTTCTGAGCAAGTGATTGACTACGATCCCACCCGTTGTTAAGTGGAAATGCAGTTCTGGATGGAAATGTAAGACGCACTAGTTACTAAATGCCTATTCACTCTACTCTTGAAAACACCCACATTGTAACCGGAAGGAAAGACAGACGCGGGCAAACTATTCCAGTCCTTTGCTGTACGAATAATGAAAGACGGAGCAAAGCGCTTCGTTCGGGTTTGAGGGATGTTAACAACAAAAGGAGGTTCCCCTGATTACAATATAAGTGTTTTAAATAATAGGCATTAACTAAATATTTGCTTTTTCAGGAAAGAGCAGGACAGAATATAAGGGACGCTATCATCAGTGCAGGTCCAGCGGTGGACGTATTGGCTCGAGCTCAGAAGATTGCGAATGGGGAAGACCCCGATGAATAGTTAATTATAATTAAATTTTCTATCTATTAACTATACGACTTTTATTCTATCATTTCGTCATGTATTGATGATATTTGAAGCGTCAATATCCTATTGGATTAGGGTACGGTCCGCAAATCGTAAAGTCGTAGGTTCCAATCCACCAATCGACTATCGACGTGAACCTTATCATTTTTTTTTTGTTGACGGGGAGGAAATCTTCACAAAGATACCCCGCCTTCTGGGGCAGGCGGCGGTTATGTGGGGATCTTACCCACTAAAACCTCCCCGGTAGCTCTTTCCTCGGTGCATGACGAGGGGCTCCGGGATCTCACGTAGAACGCACCGGAGCCCCTCTGCACTGTGCTCAAGGAGAGCACGTCCCGGGGGGAGGTTACTCCCTCCTCCCCTGTGCCCTCGAAAGGCGACACGGGCCAGCCGATGTCGCCTTCTTCCCGGGTCCACTTTGGTGGACGACGCAAGCCCCCACCCTTGTCGCCCAGTGAACCCGAGGCCCCTTTTAGTCGCCTTGTACGACAGGGATACCGTAGTCTTATTCTTGAGAGCCCAGAATTACAGGGCTGCGGGCCGGTCTGCCACCGGCCCGCCTGCGCCATCTCCGAACGGGATCGGCCCTCTCCCGATCCCATTCTGCGGTCTCCTTCTGGGCCATTATTGACTCGCAGAAGGAGACCAGCGCCTTCCAAGTGAACCATATCCTAGCTCAAGCTTAAGCTTAGTTGGAATGGTTAATAAGAATTTTAGTATTAGTTTCTGAAAAAAAAACTTAATCAGAACATAACCAAACTACTCTTGAAGAACATATTTTCCAATAAAAAGTGAATAATCGAGATCCGTTGGCGCGATATTGAGTTATTCACACATTTGCTACACTCGATTGAACTACACAGATTGGCCAGGGAAGCTGGCCTTGACTGCTTCACCGGATTGAGAGGTGGCATAGCTCTTAGTTATAGCCTGAACCTCAAACATATTTAATGCAAATTAAAGATATATATGGTTTTCTCATAATTGCCATTGTCAGAATTAGACCAAATTAGAATGGAACCTCACCGAAAGCACCAGCTTTCAACTAAACACTGAATCATCAAAATAAGTTCATAACATAAAACACAAACGAATTGAGAACCTCCTCCTTTTTTTGAAGTCGGTTGAAGATGCTAATAAACAAAAGTTCTCATTTTTACATGTTAAAGTTACAGCCTTTATATATATAATATATATGTCCCACTGTTGGGCGCAGGCTCTGTAAAGAGAGCAGGAGGACATAGTCCGCCATACGGCCCTACTGCGAATTGGCAGACTTCACATGCCTCAGAAAATTTTTCTCAGACATGTAGGTTTCCTAACGATGTTTTCCTTCACCGCCGAGCGCGTGGTAAATCAGCACATAAAATTGCAACAACAAATTCATTGGTACCGACACCGGGGATCGAACACGGGTTGCTAGCGTACTATGCAACTTGAGCCAACCGCCCGGACACTGAGATACCACGGCTCTATTATTTTTTTAATTACCATTTCACATGTATTTTGGTGAAATAAAGAATTTCTTAACCTAAAATAAGGCGGAGAGATACAAGCAGGCCATTCTCATTATGCTCAGGCTAACATAAATAAAAGAACTACCAAATATCGCTGTATTTCAATCTTCATCTCTCAAGAATGGGTACGTCTGAATGATATATGGACATAGACAGAATTACTGTACAAAAAAAACATCCCGTAGACGATAAATATCAAATCTCTTTGGCAAAGTGTACAACAAGATTTATTAATGTCTCCAACTGGAACTAGGCTATGTCTTTATGATGCTTCAGCAGTTTTCTAGACTTTTTTTATATGAAAAGTGGCAAACGAGCATACGGCTCACCTGATCTTAAGTGATCACCGTCGCCCATGAACATCCACAGCACCGGAGGAGCTGTAGGTGTGTTGCCGACCTTTGAGATAGGAATAGGCTCGTTTCTTCAAGGTCCCTAAATCGTAAACGATCGGAAACACCGCTGGCGACAGTTGATTCCACAAGTTGACAGTTGAAGAGAAAGTTACGCGAAAAACGTACAGTCGTTGAACGCCAACCATCAAGATGGTGGCGGTGGAATTTGGAATTCTGCCGAGATGTGCGGTAATGGAAATCAGTAGCTGAGATGATTCCGAACAATTCCACAGAACAGTCCCCATGGTAAATGCGATACAGGATGCAAAGAGAACCGACATCTCTTCGCAGACTCAGAGGGTCGAGTCGATCGGAAAGACCCTGATCGTCGACTATTCGAGCAGCTCTACGTTGTACACGGTCAAACGGAAGAAGTCTAAAACAAGATATAATATATCAAGATAAATCAAGAAGACTAACTCAAATACCATCGAACTTCAAGGGAAATGCTACAAGAAACGAATTTATGAAGCCATACTTCTTTAGGCGCGTTATGAAAAAATGATAACAATAACAGTGTTGAATTAAGAAAATTATAAACGTATGTTATAATTGTAGGTTTTGTGGAATGAAATAGACATAGACATTTATGTGTTGGCATCACAATCCAAAAACACATCGCAGACAGAATATAACACACATTAAAAAAGAATGAAAAATAAACAAAACACAGTTAAAGTTACACGGACAAATAATACAAAACATATGATGCCAATATCGGGTACCGTCTCAGCATATGCTGTCGCAAGGATGCGACAGCGCTGATTTTCAACGGTGCCCGGGACTATGTAAAGACGTGCGCGCGCAATACTACTTTTATATGGAATATATATATACAGACAATAAGAATATAATAAATATGATACATAAATAAAACAGTTATGAGATTAAAATATATTTCATACAATAAAATAATAGATGAAAAAATTTCATTAATAACTATAGACCAATAACTAGTTCACTCGCTTTATGGAGACAGCGTAACGTTGTACAAGGAATTATTTTGACGAATGCCGTGACAACTGCGCGTCCACGCCATCTTCCTTTTTACAAAAATTACAAAAAAGGGAGTGGAAAGAGTGAATGATTTAGTAAATATTATTCAGACTCCAAGACAAGTAACAATATTTAAAAGAAGCGAAAACCATTCTGAATTATATGGCGATGAACAGTTTCGACAAAAATATCGGTTTTCTAAAAGTGGTGTTACCTGGAGGTGAATTATCTTCTGACATATTGACAGATACCATAAACTACAATTCGTTTTTAGACAATTGTTTATAGTTTCTCTTTGATTTCGATGTTGCCAACACGTGTATAAATTTGACGTAACGGAAAATAGATAAACCATAGTTATTCCGGATTTATTTTTGGTAAACTATGCTTAGCTTATTCCTAGTTTAATTAAATTTAGTATAACGGTGGAATAAATATGTTTTAACTTATTTTTATTTGTAAGACCCTAAGAGTTTGACTTTTCTCCCAATCCTCGTGGAGTTGTCTTATGTCTTGTCTGTCATGTAATGTTAGTTTTTAATTGCACTCTTGTGGCTTAGGTTTTGTAAAGTTATAGCTTGTATATATTGTCCCACTGCTGGGTACAGGCTTTCTCTGTATATAGAAGTGCTGTGCGGGCTGTCAAGGGATTGGTAGACTTCACGTCTTAGAAAATTTTCTAACTCATGTAGCTTTCCTCACGATGTTTTCATTCACCGTCGAGCCAATGGTAAAGCAGCACTTAAAATTGCAACAGCAATTTTATTGGTGCCGACACCGGGGATCGACCTCGGTTTTCGATGCAACTTGAGCCATATTTCTATACATTCCTTTTTTAGTAAAGAATTACAACAAGTTTAGGAATCAATTAAAAAAACTTTTTTTTATTATAAGTTTTTGGTTTATTACAAAAGAAAAGATTATATAAATTAAGGTTTCAAATCACAGTGACATTAAAATTAGCCTTCAAGTGACACAGGTCGTGAAATCATTTTCCAAGTTTGGCGATAGACGCTGCCTGTCCCACAACGCCGACAGCGGGGCCCGCTTTGATGATACCGTCCCGAATGTTTTGCCCAACTCTTTCCTAAAAAAAACACAAAGACCCATGAATAAAACCAGTTTTACGAAAAGCGTTCATTCGTGACCGTCGGACGTTGCGCAGTCGTTTTGACCGCGTAACCGCTATTTTATGGGCAGGCTTCATCGATTAAATGTTAGAAGGGTTGCTGGAGGTTCTTCGGTGCCTGAGGTGCCTGAGTCGTCCACCAAAGTGGACCCGGGAAGAAGGCGACATCGGCTGGCCCGTGTCGCCTTGCGCTGCGGGGGCACGAGGGCGAGGGAGTAACCTGGAGATGTGCTCTCCTTGCTTCGGTGCGTTCCACTGGAGAACCCGATCGTCATGCACCGAGGGAAGGGCCACCGGGGAGGTTTTAGTGGGTAAGAACCCCACATAACCGCCACCTTCCCCCTAGAGGGCGGGGTATCTTTCTGAAGATTTCCTCCTTGTCAACAAAAAAAAAAGGTTCTTCGGCCACTTCTCCCAGCGCCAACGCTTCCCGAAACCAAAATCTAGCCCGGCTGGGTACGCTAGTTAATTATTCAAGCTTCAAATGAATCATGGAAAATTTACCAATTTCTTGAATGGATTCCATCTCGGTTCTGGTGCACTGAAGACGCAGCTTAGAGCCGTGAAGAATACGAACACAAAGCACAGGATCTTGTTGAAGTTCATTTTTAAGTTAAAAAGTTAATTCTTAAGTTACAGGAAAGCTTATAAGAACAGTCCTTTCCAACTCAATGATGCTCTTACAGTCGAGCGAGGTTTTATATAGTTATTGTAGAACTTTATTTTAAAGATAAAACATTAATCTGCAAATAATATTAGTCTTTATTACGAGAAACATAAGAGCTCGTTTAGAACAATGATGAGTAATGATGCGCAATGCCATTTAAGATTGGTGTCGATGTGGAAGCTTAGTAGGGGTAAGGGAACTCCCAGAGCTAACGGGGTCCAGTGATTCCCCGATCGCTCATTCAATTAGGAACCGTTAAAAAATAACATGTTAGGAATTTATAATTTTAATTTGCACACTTATGAATGAATGAATGAATATTTTTTATTGCGCAACAATTAACAACAAAATACATCACAGAAATAGTAACTACAATTTTCACATTGGACAAAGTCATTGCATGCGCAATGGGCGGTCTTGTCGCTAAGAGCGATCTCTTCCAGACTACCTTTGTATGGACAGAAACTTTCGTCTAAAAATATTTCAGTGGGTCTGTGATTATATTTATTTTAATACAAAACAATAATATACATATATATAAACATACGCATTTATCAATATATACACATAATAATAATAATACATAAATAAATATTCTAAACATACAACAAATACCTAAGTATATATATATATATATATATATATATATATATATATATATATTAATATATATTCATACAAATACCGTATAAGAATATATTTATAAAGATAGATAGTGCCTATGTACTAGGTTCTTAAAAGCTGTCAAGGATTTAGTGCATCTTATGCTTTGTGGCAGAGCATTCCAAAGTCGGACTGCTTCCGCTGAGAAAGATTTGCTCAAAAATTTTGTAGCATGCTCTGGCATTTTAAGTGTCATTTTCTCCGATGATCCTAAAGATTGTGAATGTGCGTCGTGTAGAAACATAAAACGTTTCTTAAGATAGGAAGGGTAGGATGGATTGAACAACACATTGTATAGAAGAAAAAGAAAGAAAAGATAATAAATTATAAAATTTAATTTAATCTAATAACATCATCGTCTACGTACTCGATGTCGAGCGAGTGACGGTGACTACTTATAAACTTTTTATAATATACCCTCATAAATTTGAACACACTTCTAAATATATAAAGTTAAATCTTTATGGGTTGCCATAAAGGTCTAACCAAGAATAGAATACCTGTACGAAATAGGTCACGGGTAGGAGTGCACGATATATATCGATTTTACATAAAACATCGACATATGGACGCGATATATCATATCAAATCGATATTATCGAATGATTTAGTATCGATATTTATATCGATATATTTCAACCGCTAAACAGATATCGTACGTATGTTACCACAGTTCCACTCTCCGCCAGTGATTTTACAATTGTATATTCTTAGAAAACTAACTAAAGTGGACTGCGAATCCACTTCTGATGTTGTAAACTACTAGTAAATAAACTAAAAATAAAATCCTCGACGTCAGGTTATCGTAACTTTTATTTAATTCAAATGAAATTTACTGAAGCTACCGTCGGTTCGAAAATACTCTACTACGAGAAGAACCGACAAGAAACTCGTAGGACGTATTCTTTTCAATATAATTGGTTCAGTACAAAAGTAAATAACAAAATTAAAGTCGGGCAGCGAGCCGACACAAATTTATAGCGTAAAATAATATCGGAAAGATCTCACCAAGACGACGCCTGGACCGCAAGTGCCCTGAGGTCGGCAAGATCTCCGTTTTTATAGGCCGCGTGTCAGAAACATTTTCCTAATATATTTTCCTACTACCCAACATTTTTCATATTACCCAACACGGCCTTCCTGCCAGGAGTCCGTCCTCGGGCTCCCTTAACTCTAATCTACTTAAATATCTAACAAGGGCATAGATGCTCCGGCACAAGGCTGTGGTCTGACGATCACCGGATCACGCTGCTCGGCGAGTGTCTGTATCCCAGATGTACCAGGTTGCGGCTCGGTGCTCGCCGACTGTTCGTTCGCTGGTACTACCGGCGACAGCTCTTCGTTATATGGGTCGACTGTGGTTGAGGTGGACTCCTTCTGTTCTAGCTCTGAGTCCGTGACCGCAAGCAGACACACAGATACCAACATCGACATGAGGTTTGCTCAAAATAATGTAATATGCTCAAAAAGATCACATTAAGAGCAAATAAGTTTGTGTAACAAAACAAACTTTATCAAATAGTTTAAAATTGAAAACAGGATTCAACTACAGTGAGAAATGTATTTGCGAACAAATGCTCGCAACCCCGGAAACCAGAAGTGTTTCAATATGAGGTCAACAGTTTTGTCAACTCCCGAGTGATCATGCTCATCACGAAAAACTCTCAGCAAACTGAGACCCTTCGGGACGTAGCATAAAAGCCTGGAGGGTTCATCAGTAGGTGAATGTTTCACATAAAAAGATGTCGTTTTTAACGACGTAGCGATTTGCATCTAATTGTCCGTCAGTCAATTTCTGAATGAGGCCACGCGTCTCCTCATCAGCAGCCTGAGCAATCTGCGCCCAGTTCCGAGGCTTCTGAACTGTACACACATTGACAGGGTTCCGACTGAGATAATCGGCGTGTGACATCAGAGTACCCTTTCGATAATCTAACCCGAAATCAAAATCCTGAAGATATACCCACCACCGGATCACTCTAGGTAACAAGTCTTTCTTACGTTGCGTAAGTTTCAACGCGTTACAATCCGTGACCACGGTGAAGTGCACACCAACAAGATAATGCCCTAAAGTGCTGCAAAGCCTTAACCACTGCGAGAGTTTCAAGCTCGTAAGAGTGATATTTACTCTCCACACCTTGGGTGAGCTTAGAAAAGTACGCTACCACTCTCTTGTAGCCACCCTCGTGAACCTGCAGCAAGACTGCTCCATAACCGATCGAACCCGCGTCTGTGTGGACTTCAATCGGTAAAGAAGAGTCAACAAATTGCAAGTACCGGCTCGTCGGTCAACACACAATGCAACCACGCGCAACTTGTTGCTCGATACCCCAACTGCCTAACAGTCGTTGGCTCAGGTGCGTCTGTCAATGCTTTGACCTTATCAGGGCTCGGCCGTACCTGACCCTGACCTATACTTCGCCCAAGGTACTCGGTTTCCGCCTTGAACGACAATCGCGAAAAGAATGCGTAAGATCCTCCAAATAATCATAACGATCCAAACCAGCTCCAGGACAACTGACCAAGTCAAGTTTCCAAGCTCAAAACAAATCAAACGGCAAAACAACTGAAGACAATTCAGTCAAGGGACCGACCTCAAGACAACGTATCCGATGCACTCCAAGATAAACCGTTGTCCCAAGCCCGAGGTCCCTCCCCGGGATAACATGTCCGATGCACTCCAAGACAAATGTTATCCCGGGTCCAGAATCCCCCTAGAATAATCTGTCCGATGCACTCCAAGACAAATGATTATTCTAGGTCCCGAGTCTAGGGTAAAGTGTCCGATGCACTCCAAGACACTATTACTCCAGGCTTAAGGGCTCAAACCCCAAACAGCGCGCCTAATGTACTCTTTTCCTCATATCAGGAAATTTAACATCACAAAATCTCAAGAAAAATAGAGTGAAAAACTCACCATCAAAGAAAACAGAGCACACATCAAACTAAAGAAAATTAAGCCAAGCCGAAATGGGCCCTAAAAAGTACGAATCCCACTTCTGATGTTGTAAAACTAACTAAAGTGGACTGCGAATCCCACTTCTGATCTTAGAAAACTAACTAAAGTGGACTGCGAATCCCACTTCTGATGTTATAAAACTAACTAAAGTGGACTGCGAATAAAATCCTCGACGTCAGGTTATCGTAACTTTTATTTAATTCAAATGAAATTTACTGAAGCTACCGTCGGTTCGAAAATACTCTACTACGAGAAGAACCGACAAGAAACTCGTAGGACGTATTCTTTTCAATATAATTGGTTCAGTACAAAAGTAAATAACAAAATTAAAGTCGGGCAGCGAGCCGACACAAATTTACAACGTAAAATAATATCGGAAAGATCTCACCAAGACGACGCCTGGACCGCAAGTGCCCTGAGGTCGGCAAGATCTCCGTTTTTATAGGCCGCGTGTCAGAAACATTTTCCTAATATATTTTCCTACTACCCAACATTTTTCATATTACCCAACACGGCCTTCCTGCCAGGAGTCCGTCCTCGGGCTCCCTTAACTCTAATCTACTTAAATATCTAACAAGGGCATAGATGCTCCGGCACAAGGCTGTGGTCTGACGATCACCGGATCACGCTGCTCGGCGAGTGTCTGTATCCCAGATGTACCAGGTTGCGGCTCGGTGCTCGCCGACTGTTCGTTCGCTGGTACTACCGGCGACAGCTCTTCGTTATATGGGTCGACTGTGGTTGAGGTGGACTCCTTCTGTTCTAGCTCTGAGTCCGTGACCGCAAGCAGACACACAGATACCAACATCGACATGAGGTTTGCTCAAAATAATGTAATATGCTCAAAAAGATCACATTAAGAGCAAATAAGTTTGTGTAACAAAACAAACTTTATCAAATAGTTTAAAATTGAAAACAGGATTCAACTACAGTGAGAAATGTATTTGCGAACAAATGCTCGCAACCCCGGAAACCAGAAGTGTTTCAATATGAGGTCAACAGTTTTGTCAACTCCCGAGTGATCATGCTCATCACGAAAAACTCTCAGCAAACTGAGACCCTTCGGGACGTAGCATAAAAGCCTGGAGGGTTCATCAGTAGGTGAATGTTTCACATAAAAGATGTCGTTTTTAACGACGTAGCGATTTGCATCTAATTGTCCGTCAGTCAATTTCTGAATGAGGCCACGCGTCTCCTCATCAGCAGCCTGAGCAATCTGCGCCCAGTTCCGAGGCTTCTGAACTGTACACACATTGACAGGGTTCCGACTGAGATAATCGGCGTGTGACATCAGAGTACCCTTTCGATAATCTAACCCGAAATCAAAATCCTGAAGATATACCCACCACCGGATCACTCTAGGTAACAAGTCTTTCTTACGTTGCGTAAGTTTCAACGCGTTACAATCCGTGACCACGGTGAAGTGCACACCAACAAGATAATGCCCTAAAGTGCTGCAAAGCCTTAACCACTGCGAGAGTTTCAAGCTCGTAAGAGTGATATTTACTCTCCACACCTTGGGTGAGCTTAGAAAAGTACGCTACCACTCTCTTGTAGCCACCCTCGTGAACCTGCAGCAAGACTGCTCCATAACCGATCGAACCCGCGTCTGTGTGGACTTCAATCGGTAAAGAAGAGTCAACAAATTGCAAGTACCGGCTCGTCGGTCAACACACAATGCAACCACGCGCAACTTGTTGCTCGATACCCCAACTGCCTAACAGTCGTTGGCTCAGGTGCGTCTGTCAATGCTTTGACCTTATCAGGGCTCGGCCGTACCTGACCCTGACCTATACTTCGCCCAAGGTACTCGGTTTCCGCCTTGAACGACAATCGCGAAAAGAATGCGTAAGATCCTCCAAATAATCATAACGATCCAAACCAGCTCCAGGACAACTGACCAAGTCAAGTTTCCAAGCTCAAAACAAATCAAACGGCAAAACAACTGAAGACAATTCAGTCAAGGGACCGACCTCAAGACAACGTATCCGATGCACTCCAAGATAAACCGTTGTCCCAAGCTCGAGGTCCCTCCCCGGGATAACATGTCCGATGCACTCCAAGACAAATGTTATCCCGGGTCCAGAATCCCCCCTAGAATAACCTGTCCGATGCACTCCAAGACAAATGATTATTCTAGGTCCCGAGTCTAGGGTAAAGTGTCCGATGCACTCCAAGACACTATTACTCCAGGCTTAAGGGCTCAAACCCCAAACAGCGCGCCTAATGTACTCTTTTCCTCATATCAGGAAATTTAACATCACAAAATCTCAAGAAAAATAGAGTGAAAAACTCACCATCAAAGAAAACAGAGCACACATCAAACTAAAGAAAATTAAGCCAAGCCGAAATGGGCCCTAAAAAGTACGAATCCCACTTCTGATCTTAGAAAACTAACTAAAGTGGACTGCGAATCCCACTTCTGATCTTAGAAAACTAACTAAAGTGGACTGCGAATCCCACTTCTGATGTTGTAAACTACTAGTATATAAACTAAAAAATAAAATCCTCGACGTCAGGTTATCGTAACTTTTATTTAATTCAAATGAAATTTACTGAAGCTACCGTCGGTTCGAAAATACTCTACTACGAGAAGAACCGACAAGAAACTCGTAGGACGTATTCTTTTCAATATAATTGGTTCAGTACAAAAGTAAATAACAAAATTAAAGTCGGGCAGCGAGCCGACACAAATTTATAGCGTAAAATAATATCGGAAAGATCTCACCAAGACGACGCCTGGACCGCAAGTGCCCTGAGGTCGGCAAGATCTCCGTTTTTATAGGCCGCGTGTCAGAAACATTTTCCTAATATATTTTCCTACTACCCAACATTTTTCATATTACCCAACAATATATTATATTATAATCCGTGCCGCGGTTTTGTTTGCTCTACTGAAATATAAATAATAGTCACCATATATTTATACAATCGCATTGTATCGATACAACATCACGATATGTTATATCGAAAATACATCGATATATTTTTTGCATGAACATCCCCAGTCACGGGTCAGAGTATGCTTCTTTGCGTGTATTCTTTAAAAATGTCGAATCAGTTTTGAGGGACTTCCCTGAAACAATGACTTCACGAGAATACTTTACTTATCTGTAACCTTACTGATAATAAATAACCTTTACCCTTTAACATTACGACTACTATATAGGTTATCAGAGGAAAACAGTCTTATATAAATATGTCCATCAAGGAAATAAATATCTCAGGTTTACATTTTGACGAGTATTTGTCCAATCTTTTTGTAACAGCATCTTGCTTCTATTGAGTTTTGATCTCAAAGTGTAAAAAATGAAATTTACAAGCATTTTTTTCTTCATAATCATCGTTGCAATGGCCATTAGTTATGTATCTGCCGGAAGAAGGCCATGGAATCCCTTTGAGGAGTTGGTAAGAGATTTTGTTTTAATCGACTTAAAAAAGGAGTAATTTTGTGTCTCAGATATTTTTAACTGGGTGACCCTTTATTTGAAAGGTGATGCTTCCCGTGTGGTCCCATTTCAATTTTTTATTGAAAATAACGTACTTTAAGGGTAGTTTGATGAGATTTTAATTAGCTTTTGATTAAGTCTTTTCGTAATATTTCTACGATATTTAGTAAATACAAAGAGACGCAATAGTGTTTGACATATGATTCGATTTGAAGCATGTACATACCGAGATTGTAGAGTCGTAATAGCTCAGTGTTCGGGTGTTCCAATTAAGTTGCATAGTACGCTAGCAACCCGAGTTCGAACCCCGGTGTCGGCACCAATGAAATTGCTTTGTTGCATTTCTAAGCTAAGTTCTCGGCAGTGAATGAAAAAATCGTGAGGAATCCGTCAATGCGCACTACGGCCGCGTGGCGGTGAAGACCTGTGACCGACAGTGGGGCATATTCATATCCCAGAATGTAATGATGACCTCGCATCGGGGAAAGACCCTGTGGCGTTCATTACATATATACTCTAAAGAGTTAGTTCTGAAAAGAACTGAGATGTTCTCTAGGAAACTATTAATATAATCCTGAAAAGGACTGATAGAATGTTCTCAAGAAACGATTAAGAAAACATCTAGACGGGCACAACTCGAGGGGCACAACATAACGGCCGCGAAGGGTCATATGTTACACATCGCGCCACACACTACACACGTGAGGCCCGCTAGGGAACAAATGAAACGGAGCAACCATGCCACGCGCATGTTCAAGATCTCCGGCGGAGTGAGGCGCGGGGAACAGCGCAGGATTCACCGTTTTATTGGACAAAATAAGATTCAGGATTCAGGATTCCACAGTCTACTCCAACTACTACAACAGTATTTTATTCAACTCCTATCCAAAGTTCTGCCCGAGTATCCTGCCAATACTTCCTGCCAAAACCCTGTTATGAAGAGCTAGTCAGTCAAAAATCAGCGTTCTACACTATTCTACAGACGGTATTACTCGAGTAGCAACCATTTTAATCAAACACTAAATCCATAGTATTATTGAATATCTCGGAAGATAAAGATGCTAGCTAACTGAAATAAATTGTACATGTCACATGGTGGCAACACTAAGTACAATTTTTTTTTTTAAAAGAAAGCTAGCAATATTTCTTTTTTTTTTCAGAAATATTACTAACAATCTCGTTAACCATTCCAACTAAGCTTAAGCTTGTGCGAGGACATGGTTCACGGCAATAGTCCAATGGTGGATTCGAACCTACGACCTTACGATTCGCAGGCCGTACCCTAAACCATTAGGCTATTGACGCTACTGACGCTATTTAAATAAAAATAAAATTTAATGAAAAATACTGTATTATCAAAGTTTATGTAAGATATCCTTTTTCGTTTAAGTTGATGTTTTTTTAATGATTTTTTTATTAGACGATTTTTATTTTTTATTAAAAGATCAGATTCAGCTTGATCGTTAGAGCGTCTTTCTATCTTCCGAGATATTCAAACTTTCTTAACCGACTCTTCATTTTTGCTCACGGTTATATCATTGGTAAGCTAACTTTGATTAGTCGTACTATAAAAATATACAAAGCTGAGCAGGGAAGTATGATCAAAATATGGTCGCTTTTATCGAGATTCTGAAATGCTATCACATACGCAACTTCTGTAATAAAATAATATTCTATTTCGTTTTTTTGCAAAGATCATGTGTGATTAATGTGTAAATCAAAAGAAAGCCAGTTAAAATACATATTTTTATAATGTACACAATGAAATAAAGCTATTAGAACATAGTTTTTGAGATATTAAAATCATTTCCCAGGTTTAACGATAGAGGCCGCTTGTCCTATCACACCAACTGCCGGCCCCGCCTTAATAATGCCGTCGCGGATGTTTTGGCCAACCTTTTCCTGTAACAAGACAAAAAAAATTATTAATCTTTAGAAATCGTCCGTACCAAAGAATCAGTATCCGAAGTGTTTTAAAGCTTATCAGTCTTACAAATAAAAATGAGTTATATATGTTATATAACATATTTATTTCACTCTTAAACTATGTTTAGTTAAACCAGGAATAAATTAAGAACAAGTTGAGAATAGTTTACCACAAATAAATCCGGAATAACTATGGTTTATCTATTCTTCCTTTACGTCAAAATGCACGAGTTGGCAACAGCGCAGTCAAAGAGAAACCATACTAAAAAATAATTGCAGTCTATGTAGTAGTGTAGTAATGTATCTGTCAATGTGTGGCGGTTATAAAAATATTCTATACTCTATATATAGATAGAAGATAATCCACTTCCACGCTTGTCCATAGTAAGAGACCTTTCAAATAAATGGTCTAGAAATATTATACCACTTTTAGAAAACAGATTTTAATCGAAACTAATCATCGACATATAAATCAAAAGTTTTCCCATTTTTTAAATATTTTTACTTTTTTTGGAGTCTGAATGATATTTATTACGTCAATTACTGTTTCTACTTCCTTCATTACCCTTAATTCCACAATAAGTTAATTTAAATGAGCGAACACAAACACAAATCGTGGTATTTTAAATGTTATACTGGACTTAAACAAGGGTGTACGTCGTTATAACTTCGGAATAACGATTGTATGAACAAAAACGTCTACGTTATACCAGGTATAACGTATTCTTGGTTTATTAGTACAAATGTTGCTTATTCTTAATTTATTCCTAAGTTTATATTTATACCACATTTATTTGAAAGGCTGTAAAAGTATAGTAACAAAGAAAAACAAAAACCGACTTCAAATCGAATCAGACGTCAAAGGCTATTTATAGACAGTTTGTATTTCTGAATTATCGTAGGAATATTACAAAATAGAATTGATCAGAACATAACCAAACTCTCATCAAACTACCCTTGAAGTCTTTATCAACGAAAAATGAATCATCAAAATTGGTTCGCCATGACATTAAGTTATTTGTCCATTTGTCGCACACATAATTAATGCAAAATTTAAGAAAATCATATATGTAGTTTTCAATTCGTGTGTATGTTTGTAACCGATTTTGATGATTCTTTTTTTATTTGAATGGCCAAATTCCCACAATTGCTCCCACGAGCAATTATATAAGCCTTGAATATCCATCAAGTATGTATCAAGTATCTGGAGGCCAAAATTAGCTTTCTTATTCCACTGGAGGCCAAAATTAGCTTTCTTATTCCACATTCAAATTATTGATTTATAAGCGTCTTTTTATTATTAAATATTTCTGTTATCAATTATTTACAGATGAAAAAGCCTAGAAACCCGAAGAAAATGATGCATTAATCTACTTAACGACCCGTAGAAGACCTACATCTAATATATACAACAATATATAAACCTATACAAATAAAATTGGAATGTCTGTTTGTTATATTAAAATAACTTGGATTGCATTTTGGAGAGCATGCTCAGGAACTACATGATCTAATTCCCGTATCCCCGTTCCACCATCGGACTTCTAGACGCACTGCAGGATTTCATCCTTTTGTTGTGAACATCCCTCAAACACGAACGAAGCCCTTTGCTTCGTCTTTCATTATTCGTACAGCAAAGGATTGTAATAGTTTGCAGGCGTATGTCTTTCCCTCCGATTACAAAATGTGGGTATTTTCAAGAGTGGAGTGAATAGGCATTTACTCAGCTAGTGCGTCTTACCATCCAGGACTGCATTTCCACTTAATATCAAGTGGGATCGTAGTCAAGCACTTGCTAAAAAAGTATATAATTAATACATTATAATATATTATTGTAATACATACGGTACATATACCAAAATAACATTTTTTACAATTTTGTCTGTCTTTCTGTTCCGGCTAATCTTTGGAACGGTTGCACCGATTTTGAAGGGAATTTGAAGCTGTTGTAATAACTTAGTAACTTTACTTTTATTTTAGAAAAAGTTAAAAAAACTTTTGTAATCGCGGGTAATACCGCGGGACGCAGTTAATTTAGATAAATTTAATTAATCTCTGGTATGCTGCGCCCACCGTCGCGCTCTACCCGTTTAGAAACACTATTGTTTTTTTTTTAGATACTAGCCTGCAATAATCCTTGACGTAGAACAAAAGTATTTACCGGTCTTTGAGCCTTCAATCCCAAGTTATTGGCGAGATATGAAACGCCCCATAGCTGTCTAGCTAGCTACAAGCGCCTTTGCATGGCTTATGTTCACGGGAGATAAGATGGTTGTCGTTCCAGCGACTTTATTTCTTGGTTTTATTTACTACTTATTATTCGTATTTTAAGGAAATCTTCAAAAAGATACCCCGCTTTCTGGGGGGAAGGTGGCGGCCCACTAAAACCTCCCGAGTGGCACTTTCTCGGTGCATACCACTTAACATCAGGTGGGGTTTTTTATGGAGTATAAACGTGGTCAAGCACTAGTTTATACTTCATAAAAAAACAAATACAGTATAGAGGTTCAGCTACCTAAGAGCTATGCCACTTCTCAATACGGTGAAGCAGTAAAAGTCAGTTTCTCTATTCTGTGTAGTTCGTCATAAAAGAAAAAAAAGGCGAAACCTTGTTCATTCTATAGTAATTATATATGTATTAAAAAAAACTCACCAATTTCTTGAATGGATTCCATCTCGGATCTGGTGCACCGATTACGCCGCTTAAAGCCGCGAAGAAAACAAAGACGAGACATAAAAATTTGTTGAAATTCATTTTGTAGTTTAGTTTGCGTTCAAGTTAGATAACTAGAAGTAGACTTAGTCAAATGCAATGATTCTATTGCAAGCAAGCTAGTTTTATATAGTTGTAATCTGGCTTTAGTTTCCAGCTAAAGTTGAACGATTTTGAACTGTATTAATAGCGTATTAGAGTTTATTACGTGCACTTTGAAATACAGGTAAAAAGAGGTGGTAAGGTAAATCCCAACGCCCCTGTTCTTAGTGAATCCCCGGCGAGAGAAATTTAGGACAACTGTGTTTAAATAAACACACAAACGATTTGGGTGCGATAATTTGAATACGTAATCACCCGCATTTCAATTTGAAGAGGATAATTTTGATTTATCGTCAAATCCACAATCCAGACAAAAGTTTATGATCTCGTAGTTTCTTTAACCCTCCACAAAGAAAGAGCCCATAGCCTGCCATGAACTCTCTCCGTCAAGCATTGCTTTGACAACGCTTGGCAGAGAGAGATCCGGCCCGACGAACACTGAGTGCTTGTGCCGTTGGGAAGCCCACGCGGCACACGACTCCAGTGTGTGGGCCGAGACGTATATTAGACGACTTCCTTTATGAATGTGTATACACAGACATAGAAATTTTTCTATATTATTATTTCTAAAATTTTTATATGTCAACGTAAAATGCAGAGAAGCATGCTAAGCATAAAACAGTCAGAAAAAATAAGTAACGAAACTATAAAAAACAGAATAAAAATTGTAGAAGCACAGAAAAGACTAAGGTTACTAAAATGGCACTGGGCGGGACATGTATGTAGAATGGAAAACAATAGGTGGGCAAAGCGACTAACAGAGTGGGTACCACTGGAAAAAAAGAAAAAAAAAGGAAGACCATTTAAAAGGTGGAGAGATGTCTTCAAAGACATATGTGGATTCCAGTGGATGCAGATAGCACGGGATAGGCAAAGATGGATGGCCAAAAGGAGCCAGTCCACATTAGCTCCAACTTTTCAGAATGTATCTCTGGAATCTACCGACAGCCTACAGTTACTAGGAATCGAATTGTCTGCGAATCTTAACTACGGGCGGTTCATTGAATCCAAAGCGAAGGTAGCTGCTAGGAAGCTTGGAGTCCTATCAAAGGTACGGCGGTACTTCACACCGGGACAGCTTTTGCCTTTGTATAAAGCACACATCCGGCCATGTGTGGAGTACTGTTCAGGGCAGGTGCAGCTAAATACCAACTCGATTCTGGATTCCATGGAGAGGCGGGCCAAAACTTGATAGGTGACCAAGATCTACACCTAGATAGTCTTGAGCACAGGCGCAACGTGGCAAGCCTTTCGGTGTTTTACAGATTACATTTTGGAGAGTGTGCACAGGAATTACACGAGTTAATTCCCCCATCCCCATTCTACCTTCGGACGTTTAGACACTCGGCGGGTCTCCATCCTTTTATAGTTGATGTTCCGCGCGTCCGAACGAAGCGATTTGAGTCATCGTTCATCGTGCGTACGGCAAAGGAGTGGAATAAGTTGCCGGCGTCAGTCTTTCCGTCCAATTACGACGTGGGAGCCTTCAAGAGTAGAGTGAATAGGCACTTACTAGACTAGCGCGTACTATATTTCGACTATATCACCACTTAACACCAGGTGGGATCATGATCAAGCGCTAGTTTACACGCATAAAAAAAAAAAAAAAAAGATGGAGAGGTTTGGGAGAGGCCTACGCCTTAATGGCGGCTACTACAAACCTGTAAATTAATTTTTTTAATGTGCATGTTATTTGTAGTAGCAAATAAAGGCTATTTTATTTTTATTTTATGCACAGACATACAAGTCTAACTGGTTATCGACAATTTATAATTAAACGTTCATGTATGTACATACTAAAAGTAATAAAGAACAACCTTATCGTAATTCTTCCGAACACAATTTATCCAGCTGCCCGCGTACCGTTTGAGTTTATTGGTTTTTAATGCAATAACTTTATTATTTATGATTGAAGTCTCTTATAAGCTATGCAGTTTAACACAAAACTAATAATATTTGTAGTTTGTTTAAGTAAGTATAACCTATTTTATGTCTATTTTGGAACTATATACCATATACCATCGACTCTAAAAAATGTACAAGCTGACCTCGCAGGTAAGGATGTTCATTATAAAAATATATCGATATATCTTATCGTTTGTTTTTTGTTATGTAGCTTAAAAAAGATTATAAAATTCATTTACATCTGTATAAATTGTGTCGCCAAACTGCCAGAGCAGTTTATTGGCTAAAACTACACCCATAAATCTATTTAATAATATATTTATTTATGAAATTTTTTCATCTATTATTTTCTTGTATAAAATATATTTAAATCTCATAACTGTTTTATTCATGTATCATATTTATTATACTCTTATTGTCTGTATAAATTCCATATAAAAGTAGTATTGCGCGCGCACGTCTTTAGGTAGTCCCGGGCACCGTTGAAAATCAGCGCTGTGGCATCCTTGCGACAGCATATGCTGAGACGGTGTCCGATATTGGCATATATGTTATGTATTATTTGTCCGTGTAACTTTAACTGTGTTTTGTCTATTTTTCATTATTTTTTAATGTGTGTTATTTTCTGTCTGTGATGTGTTTTGTATTGTGATGCCAATAAATAAATGTCTATATACATAAAATACAATAAAAAAGCATATACAATAAATACTACTACATAATAATTAATCGTATACATATAATACCTAATTTATTTACAATATTCGGCAGGGTAGGTACTTAGTAGCTGCGTTTTAAATTTTTTTCCTATTGTTGTCCCTTTGCAGGTAGTCTTCCGCAAGTTGATACTCATTGGATATTCCCGATACTAAGTACCTACGCGTCCGTTCCCCAAAGTAGCGCGTGTTAGATAATTGTATTTTATATATGTCCCACTGCTGGGCACAGGCCTTCTCTATAAAGAGAGTATAAGGGCATAGTCCGCCACGCGGCCCTAGTGCGGAATGGCAGACTTCACATGCCTGGGATGCATGGTATCGAACTCGGGTTGCTAGCGTACTACGCAACTTGAGCCAACCGCCCGGACACTGAGCTACCATGGCTCTTAGTTGGGAGTCTGGGGAATCCGTTTCTACACAGTAAAAAAGTGATGGGTTACAAATTCTTACCTCAGCTAATCTGCGAAGCATGTCTGGGGGGTCCGTGCTCTTCGCGGGTTAGTGAAGCTTTGGGACACAGTTTCGATTGCGAGAAATCCTTTCATGTCGGCCATAAGGTCGTCAAGTTAATTGTATTATAGTTGCTCTTTTGACTATCGAATGATTCGTTTAGAATGTTTAGATTATATGTCAAATGCATTTACCAGTTACTTTATATTTATAACAGATTCGTTTATTCGACACATATGGTATATGTGTGTTATAATACGAATAACTAGTTGTTAATGTATGTGCTATTAAAACCAAAGAGTATTAAATATGTAAAGGATTTGTGAGGAGTCATGTTGTTGACTCCTCACAATAGTATAAGAGCAGTGGTACAGTTCAGAGGTTTTAGAGTTGTTCTGTTGTGTTAAGTTGTTAGTGTTGTTCGTCGGTAACGCCTCTGTACATAAGCTAAGTACTCTCTTGTTATTTACGTTGTTTTATATATTGTGTATTATTATGTACTGCCCACCCGGATCTCTAATTTTACTAAAATATATCTATATAATAAATATATAACTTCGATTCTGACACGGGCATCGTTCTTCGTACATATTACGTGGCGTTTTTCTTAAATTACCATAAACATATTTTTAACAAGAAAATCATTTGTGTCGTTCTCAGTTGCTATCCAATACTACCATCGCTGAGAGTAGGAGTTTTGTAACATATATGCGATATTTGGTTATCGGATGAACTTAATCGATATAAATATCGATATTAGGGGATTCGATAATATCGAATTGAAGCGATATATCGCGTTCATATATCAGTTTAGACATTATATGTAATATCGATATATATCGTGCACTCCTACGCAAACTTTTTGATGTATACAGGGTTATTAGTGATTCGTGATCACCGTCGCCCATGAACATCCACAGTACCAGAGGAGCTGCAGGTGCATTACCAGCCTTTGACATAGGAGTAGGCTCGTTTCTTGAAGGTCCCCAAATCTTAAAGGTTCGGAAAAACCGCTGGTGACAGTTGATACCACAGGTTGACAGTGCGTGGAAAAAGAAAATGGGCCTGGATAGTTATGCGCATTAGCTTGTAGATTAAGTAATAATTTAATACACTGATGGCGTAGCGATGGCAGAATCCTTTTGTGACTACGTCAACGATGAACACACTGCGCCATGGAAGGTTAGGTTCTATCCGAAAAAAACATTATTCAAAAAATCAGACCTCATCGACAGGGGATGCACCGTTTTTCTTGACCATTGTCCAGCTGCTTATAAGTAAGTCGATTTTAAAATAATAACAATTAATACAGTTAGTATAGTTCCTTGTCATATGGTTCCAACGTGCATCACCTCCAAGATCTATGGCGGGAGGGGCCAGTCTCCAGTTGCAGCCTGATCCTGAGAGCTGCAGAGACCGTGGACGAAGGCGGTTTGTACGCAGCAACCTGGGTTGGTTCTAGACAGTCTTGCTCTCCCCGGACCACGCGGATGTGTCCGAGGGCTTTCCCTTAGGGGCTAAACGTCAACATGAAGGCGAATGAGGAACATCCTGGGTTTTTAGTCGGTCCAAGCGCCACATAATTCACTCTCCTCCCAGGAAGCGCGTACGAGTTATGTGTAACTAAGTAAAAAAGTATATTATTTACGAATAAAAAAAAACCGACTTCAAATCGAATCAAACGTTATTACCCGCGGACGCCCTATTTGTATTTCCGAATCATCGTAGGAACTATGAAATAGAATTAGTCATAACTTAACCAAACTCTCATCAAACTGTACTTGAAGCACATCCTTTAGAAAAAAAACATGAATCATCGATATCGGTTGACGTGATATTGAGTTATTCGTCCATTTGTGGCGCACATACTTGATGCAAATTTAAGATTTATATGGTCTTCTTGTGTTCTCTTCTTGTTTTATGTTGGTAATAAAACAATCCGCTGTAATGTTTATTCTATTTCTAGGAGCAAACAAGTTTGTGCACGTCACTACGACGGTCACTATAAGACATTTGTCAATTATTGCCTAATGGAATATGAGAACTGCAACTCGTGGAGACGTAAGACTTTTTCTAAAGATATAACGCAAAGAGAACAAATTTACATACATTCATATAGAGACAGATCCTGGCTATCTATGTACTTTGGCCACTTTCTGTGAAAAGGTCATGATTTAGAAGGAGACCGTAGTTCGAAGGTATCCCGCTCAGAGGAAGACGATTTGGGGAAAGAGACGGCGGTTTGCCCACCTTCAAACTTAGTGAGGTCGTTAACGGGGAAGTCTCCGCCGGCTTCATCCGTGAACGCTTTCTAAGTTTAATCAAAATCTCCATCCAATAAAATTCATTAATTTATCCACTGCTGGAAATAGGCCTTCCCTAATACCTTCCACGATATTCGGCCAGTATTTACGGTTTTCCTTATAATGTCGTCAGTCCATCAGGAGGGAGGGCACCTTACGATTCTCCGACTATGCGCGTCCTCCATTCCAAGACATTCCCATTTGCCGTTACTAAATCAGCAAAAGCGGCCGGTGCGCTGCCAATTCAACTTTGCTACACGTATGTCGACTACCTTTGTTCTCCGTCTAATTTCTATATATAATTTATAAAATTCTATCCCTAAGAGAAATGCCTAGCATTGCTTTTTCCATCGCTCGTTGTGCGACTTTAAGTTTGCAGACCAAGGTCAGAGTCCAAGACTCTGCACGATAGGTCATAGCTGGTCAATATTACCTAAACATAGAGTAAGCTAATTTAGTCAATTCGTTCTAATCTTTTAAACACTAACATGGATATCCTAGCGAATAATAATAAGTGTATAATGAGAATATAGGAAATAGTAAAATTATAATACCAATAAATACCTTCTGTCTTTTGCAGAATGGAGCATGATTAAAGAATTTAGATGCTAAACACAATAACAGTCTTACAAATAAAAATGAGTTATAACATATTTATTCCACCCTTAAACTAAGTTTAGTTAAACCAGGAATAAATTAAGAATAAGCTGAGAATAGTTTACCACAAATAAATCCGGAATAACTATGGTTTATTCCGGATTATTATTCTTCCTTTACGTCAAAATGCACGAGTTGGCAACAGCGCAATCAAAGAGAAACCATACTAAAAAAATAATTGCAGTCTATGTAGTAGTGTAGTAATGTATCTGTCAATGTGTGGCGGTTATAAAAATATTCTATATTCTATATATAGATAGAAGATAATCCACTTCCACGCTTGTCCATAGTAAGAGACCTTTCAAATAAATGGTCTAGAAATATTATACCACTTTTAGAAAACCGATATTTTAATCGAAACTAATCATCGACATATAAATCAAAAGGGTTTTCCCATCTTTTAAATATTTTTACTTTTTTTGGAGTCTGAATGATATTTATTAAGTCATTTACTGTTTCTACTTCCTCCATTGCCCTTAATTCCACAATAAGTAAATTTAAATGAGCGAACACAAACACAAATCGTGGTATTTTAAATGTTATACTGGACTTAAACAAGGGTGTACGTCGTTATAGCTTCGGAATAACGATTGTATGAACAAAAACGTCAACGTTATACCAGGTATAACTTATTCTTGTTATATTAGTATAAATTTTGCTTCTTCTTAATTTATTCCTAAGTTTATCTTTATACCACGTTTATTTGTAAGGCTGTAAAGATATAACAAAGAAATGTGGACATAAAAAATGCACTTTGGTCTTGTAGTCTCATGTGTGGGGTCTCGCTGGATCTGCCTGCAATGAAAATTATAATAATACAAAATTGATGAAATTAAAATTTAGTATTTATTAATTTTTTATTGATTGTAATTTGATTTATACGT
Organism: Meandrusa payeni; assembly: GCA_029286785.1. Lineage (NCBI taxonomy): Eukaryota > Metazoa > Arthropoda > Insecta > Lepidoptera > Papilionidae > Meandrusa > Meandrusa payeni. The sequence continues at coordinate 2,861,295 of JAGSMX010000023.1, forward strand.
TATGTATTTTTATGTTCTTTCACCCTTAATAAAAAGCCTTAAAAAATTCTATAAAAATCTCTAGTTATTTAAAATAATTATAAATTAGAAAAAAAGCAATAAAAATAATACATCTAAGGTCTTAATATGTAATTTGAATTAACCCTAAACATAACAATGTACAGCATAATATGCATGTAAAGGAAAGATATAAGATCTCTTTACTTAAAACTATTCTTTAATTGTATTTTATAATAATTATTGATTTTTGTTAACGAGGAGGAAATCTTCAGAAAGATACCCCGCCTTCTGGGGGCAGGGTATCTCTTTCATATTCTAGGCGGCGGTTATGTGGGGTTGTTACCCACTAAAACCTCCCCGGTGGCCCTTCCTCGGTGCATGGTGAGGGGCTCAGGATCTCCAGTGGAACGCACCGGAGCCCCTCTGCACTGTGCTCTAGAGAGCACTTCCCGGGGGAGGTTACTCCCTCCCCCCCTGTGCCCTCGCAGTGCAAGGCGACACGTTTTGCTGCTGCTTTTGCTGCTGGTGTGGCCTGTGTGAGGGCAGGCCACACCAGCAGCAAATCTCTAAATATTCTACAGAAACGCTGTCTTTAATTTCGTGTATACAAATACATTCCTAATAATGCGATAATCATTGTACGTGTATCACTGAATATATTACAATAGTGTACGTAGCGTTCAAAATATGTATGTTCATATCACGATTTTTATATTTAGATATTTTTTGGATATACATTTTTTTTTACTTTTCTTCAAAAAACAATCTTGCCACAATAAGGGTTAACGCAAAAAAAAATTGCTTCACTTCTACGGTATGTAAATAAAAGGTTTTTTAATTTTCAAAAACCACTTTCAAACTACACAAATAAGCTTTATTAATAAAGTCATACAGTTAACGATTTGATTAACTGATTAACAGTAACTGTAATTATAAATTTTTATTTGTGATTGATTGTTTTGTGTTAACAAATGCCGTTGTACTCTTTTAAGTAAACCCACACATCTGCAACAATTAAATAAAACAAGTTAAATCGTTGTAAAAAATCATATTTAAAGGTTAAAAGTTACAGAATTTATAAGCAATCAAAATCAGTTTTTTAAACAAAATGGATTTTTTTTTATATGAAAAGTGGCAAACGAGCATACGGCTCACCTGATCTTAAGTGATCACCGTTGCCCATGAACATCCACAGCACCAGAGGAACTATAGGTGCGTTGCCGACCTTGAGATAGGAATAGGCTCGTTTCTTGAAGGTCCCTAAATTGTAAACGTTCGGAAACACCGCTGGCGACAGTTGATTTGACAGTGCGTGGGAGAAAGTTACACGAAAAACGCACAGTTGTTGAACGCCAACCATCAAGATGGTGGCGGTGGAATTTGGAATTCTGCCGAGATGTGCGGTAATGGAAATTGGTAGCTGGGATGATTCCGAACCATTCCTCATAACACTCCCCATGGTAAATGCGATACAGGATGCAAAGAGAACCGACATCTCTTCGCAGACTCAGAGGGTCGAGCACTACCTTCACTATATATATTTGAAATTTGTATGTTTGTCCATAAACATAAATATTTATAATAATATGTTTAAAAAGCAAAGGATTAATTCACGTAACAAACGAGAACTGAACAAAAATTAATTAAATACGACAAAAGTTGCATAATGTTCCAACAGAATTAAAAGTGTTAAATAGATTAATTTTTAAAACAAAATTATACAAGTTTTTTTTTTAAATGACGAACTACACAGATTGGCCAGAGAAGCTGGCCTTGACTGCTTCACCGGATTGAGAGATGGCATAGCTCTTAGGTCGGTTAGCCTGAACCTCTATTGCTAGTAACTCGACACAAGGGTCCCCCCGCTAAGGGGTAACCTCGGCTTGGACGGTTACTATGTTACGTGTAAGCATTCCGATCCGAGGGCGCCCGAGAGGGCCTTATACAAGTAGCTTAATTCTTTAAATGTTTATAGTGTTTTCGAATTTTTTTGTTAAAAATGTCTATCGTCTTAGTTATATGATATTCTTATTCAATGATTCAAAAATAGTAGTTATGATTGAAACGATGACTGAAATGTTGACTTATATAATTTACAATTTATTGATATTATTATTGTTTTTGCAAACATGATATAAGATAGATAGATAAATCCTTTATTGCACCAAATAAAATGTACAAAGGCGAACTTAATGCTAATAAGCATTTTCTTCCAGCTAACCTTTAGTGGTTAAGAACAGGCTAAGGGTAGTGTCGCTAAAAATAGCGTTTTAAAACTATTATATAGATAAATAAATATACATTTACGTATACATAAATAGATACTTCTACATAAATATAATAACATACATACACATGGAATATATATAACGACAATAAATATACCAGTTTGTAATTTTTCATTGTTTGAGCAGAAAGTATTCAGATACACGCGATTTAAAGACATTAGTTGACGAAGCCTCCCTAATCTCAATCGGCAAACTATTCCATAGTTTTATAGCTGTACAGGTAAAAGAATTGCCATAGAAATTCGGGGAATGTTAAAAATTTATTATAGAAGGTTCGCGGTTTGGGTGTGAAACTATTAAAAACTTACCTTCTCCGAATTTACAATTCTCGTAATACATATCACAATAAGTTGTGAATGTCTTTCCTTCTTTATCTAATCCCGGTATTGATTGAACAGCACAAATAGGTCTTTTACTGAAATAACAAGTATATTTACGAGTAAAAAAAAACCCACATCAAATCAAATCGAACGTTAAACGCCATTACGCGTGGACGCCATTTTTGTATTACCGAATTATCGTAAGAATATTTCGAAATCCAATTAATCAAAACTTTTTTTGTTTACGAGGAGGAAATCTTCAGAAAGATACCCTGCCTTCTGGGGAAGGCGGCGGTTATGTGGAGTTTTACCCACTAAAACCACTCCGGTGGCCCTTCCTTCCATGGTGAGGGGCTCCGGGATCTCCAGTGGAACGCACCGGAGCCCCTCTGCACTGTACTCAAGGAGAGCGCTTCCCGGGGAGGTTACACCCCTGTGCCCTCGCAGTGCAAGGCGACACGGGCCAGCCGATGTCGCTTTCTTCCGGGGTCCACCTTGGCGGACGACAAAGGCCCCACCGTTGTCGCCCAGTGAACCTGAGGCACCTTTAGTCGCCTTCTACGACAGGCAGGGGAAACCGTAGTCTTATTTTTGAGAGCCCAGAACTACAGGGCTGATAATTAAAACCTCATCTCAAACTACTTTTGAAGTACATCCTTTCTAATAAAAATGAATCATCTAAATCGTTTGACGTGTGATATTAAGTTATATGTCCATTTGTCGCGCACATACTTCAAACAAATATAAGACCTGTATGGTTTTTCCTCATGATTCAGATGATGAAAATTGGTTCACCCAGTTGAATGTTATGAGGTAACAAACATAAAAATATACAGTCAAATTGAGAACTTAATAATCTAGACTAAATTTAGTTCCATAAATAGGCAAACAATAAATATACTAAAATAAGTAACAACCTTTATCCACTGCTGGGCACAGGCCTTCTTTGTAAAGAGAGTTTAAGGGCGTAGTCCACCACGCAGCCCCTTTTTTTTTTTCATGCGGGGTTATCTTTTTATAGACCATCCTCCGGTACCCTGGGTGGGCCCGGAGGGATGTGTGGGACTCGGCCTTGCCAGCCCCTACCCACTAAACCTTCCGCTAATGCCATCAGTGAGCGGGGTGCCCCGGATCTGTCAGCGACAGGACACCCACCACGCAGCCCTAGTGCGGATTGGCAGACTTCACATGTCTTAGAAAAACAATTCTAGGACATGTAGGTTTTTCTCACGGTGTTTTCATTCACCGCCCAGCGTATGGTAAATCAGCACATAAAATTGCAACAACAAATTTATTGGTACCGGCACCGGGGATCGAACTCGGGTTGCTAGCGTACCATGTAACTTAAGGCGACCGTCCGGACAATGAGCTATCACGGCTCAATGTTAATATACTAATATATAATACATAATATTAAATTTACAAGAATTGCTTACTTTAAGTAGAAATATAATATTTCTTACAAAGCGCTTATACCGTAACACTGAATCAAATTTTTGACGCATGACGAGTCCGCTGTTGGACGAGGAAACTCTTTTTTCGCAGGCATTGTCCAGAATTCTTCAGAATTTGTCAAATCTATTTTAACTGGAAGAGAACGGGAAATATTGTATCGTTTTCTTTTCAACCGACTTCAAATAAAAGTGTAGGTTTTGAATTCGTCTCTATGTTGCGTCACTCTGTTTACAAAATCGTAAAAATAAAAATATCTCGTATTTAGGAGTACGAGTTCCGCCGTGGCACCAGTGCTGCAAGTGCTGCTGTAGTGTCGCAAAAGAAAACACAGAATGTTTTTGGTTCCAACATTTTCGTTCTGTAAATTTTGACCTCAAACCCGGACGAAACGCTTTGCGACGTCTACCATTGTTCGTACAGTAATGGAAGAAATTCCCGAGTCAGCCTTTCATATGATTACAATGTGGGTGGGGTGTTTTCAAGAGTAACGTGAACCTGATCATCCAGGACATTTCCACTTAACATCAGTGGAACCGTGTTCAATCACTTTGTTAGTACTGTCCCAATATTTATGAACAAATTGTACCAATAAATAATAATACTCACCTAACATATAGAAAAGTATAAATGATAGATACTCGTATTTCTTCATTATGCTAGAGTAGAAACTGATTTACGTGCGTCGCGTTGTCTTATAAGCAAAACAGTAGACCAATGTAAAGATAACTGTAAACCGTAGCGAGAACAGAATCGATTTTATGGAAATAGATATCGACTTAAATTACTTATTGCTATTTGATTGAACAGAGCATTAGCGTCGAATGGTCTACGTCTCGTCAGAGAAAAATAATATATATACAGCATTGAATTTTTTTAATTTTGCTAATTTAACAAACAACAAGTATATTTGCGAAAAAAAAAAAAAACGTCTTTAAATAGAATAGGAAACGAATTAGAATTCTTCAGAACCTAACCATCGTCATCAAACTACTTATATGGTACAGGATGTACTATAAAAAATAAATCATCGAAATCGGTTGGCGTGACATTAACTTATTCGTCCATTTGTCGCGCACTTGAGGTTCAGGCTAAGCGACCAAGCTATGCCACCTCTCAATCCGGTGAAGCAGTAAAGGACAAAAAAAAATTGCACACATACAAGTACTTAACCCTAAACATAGCAATGTATAGCATAATATACATGTAAAGTACTAATAATATAAGTAATATATATATATATATATATATATATATATATATATATATATATATATATATATATATATATATATATATATAGATTTTATATCTGTATAGTATTTTATTTTTTTCTTTTTTTCGCAAATATATTTAAAATTCTTGTTAACCAAATAAGCTTAGACTTGTTAGTACGTACGTTACGTACTTAGTACATATAACACTCTATAGAATAGTGTATATCTTGGTCCTTCAAAATACGTATTTTTATCACGTGTATTCATATCACGATTTTTTAATGTATTTTTTGATATTTTTTGAATATACATTTTTTGTACTGCTCTTCAAAAAACAATCTTGCCACGATAAGGGTTAATACAAATTTAAAATTTACATGGTTTTCTCATAGATGCGGTTGTCAGTAATTTATAGTCGGAAATTTCACAATCAACGAATGCGCCTGCATGAAAAGTAATGCAATCGAGCTTTATAGAGTTTTTGCATGTTACTATTTCTTAAAGAATCCGAACGCAAGTGTTAGAAACGTCCGTGAACTTCGTTGTTTTAATATTAACCTTTTTTGCATGTCACGTATTACAGTGAGTCAAAGATAGCTCTTTCGATATGTTTGAATTCAAATTAATAAAAATGAGGAAATAGTTTCTAGTGAAACTACGAATTTCTTAAACCATTCTCTCAAAATTAGCACCAAAATTCCAGCCTCAAGTTAATAGTGCTTGTTAGTACGACCTGATTAGATCTGCCCCGTGTCAAATTCGGTCCAGCCGTTCCTGAGATCCCGAACAAACAAACAAACAGACGGACAGACAGAAATACAAAAATTGAAAAGAAAAATATTTTGGTATACGTGCCGTTATTTAATTCGGTTATTTTAATATTATAGACACTTCAAATTTATTTAATTCTATGAATATAGTTATAAAGGATGCCAGTTAGACTGAAAGGTCTGGTCGATAAAACCATGATACGACCAGTCCTTATGCGCATACCACCCAAGTTGCGTAAGTATGGATATGTGGCGTAACCAGGCGTGATAAAATACGCAATGAATTTGTGAGCAGAAACCCGAACCCCACTGCATACAACATTTCATAAAAATCGGTGAAGCCGTTTTCTAGATTCAGATTACATATTTATTTATACGAGAATACTAGAATTGGTCGGTTAAAGGTTTTAGATATGATTGACATTTGGCATATAATACAAAATAATCCGAAACGCGATCGCGAGAAATGAAAAGCTTGGCCACCGCTCGATGAAACTGTCGCAGGTAACTTCTCTGGTTTAGGTTCGTCACAAAAAATGACTCACTAACTGTCGTAGCTCATTGTACCAACAATTTATTTATTGCAATTTTAAGTGCCCATTTACCACGCGCTCGTGTTGTAGGAAAACAACGTGAGAGAACCAGATTTTTTTTTCTAAAACATGAGGTCTCCCAATGCGGTCTATATACACCCTTTTGCTCTCTTTACAGAGAAAGCCTGTGCCCAACAGTGGGATAAATATGAATAGGCTATGTATGCCTTTTGTTCAGGAAATCTTCACAAAGATACCCCGCCTTCTGGAAGGCGGCGGTTATGTGGGGATCTTACCCACTAAAACCTCCCCGGTGGCCCTTTCCTCGGTGCATGACGAGGGGCTCCGGGATCTCACGTGGAACGCACCGGAGCCCCTCTGCACTGTGCTCAAGGAGAGCACGTCCCGGGGGGAGCTTACTCCCTCCCCTCCTGTGCCCTCGCAGCGCAAGGCGACACGGGCCAGCCAATGTCGCCTTCTTCCCGGGTCCACTTTGGTGGACGACGCAGGCCCACACCCTTGTCGCCCAGTGAACCCGAGGCCCCTTTTAGTCGCCTTGTACGACAGGCGAGGGCTACCGTAGTCTTATTCTTGAGAGCCCAGAACTACAGGGCTATAATGATTTTACCTATTGCAACGATTCTGCTTGATATATAGTAGCTATGTTGGCTTTAATGGGATTGATTTAGTAAACACATATTGATTCCTCTGTAGAAGACAGCTTCATTGTAATAGGAAAGAAAGACTGATTCAAACGATTTATTCCAATCTATTGGTATGTACATAAAGTCGAAGCTTTGTTCGAAAAAATAAATGATAAATAAGGATAAAAAAATCAAAGTTTTTCTTGATACAGAAATGAGCAAATTTCATTAAGAATAGAACAAACAACGACGGACAGAATACAGAGAGAAATAAACATGAATATATTTTGTGATATTCGGCCTTCCGTGTTTCAACAATATTATGTAAAGTGAACATTGAAATAAAACAAAAGCAGACTGGAAAATTATGCGGCATCTTAAAATAAGGGAACTCCGAAAGAAAATACAAGAAGAAAAAATTGTGACATGAATTCTCATGATATTCAAATTTCCTCGAGTCTGCCAGTGACAATTCACTATGAAACTAACAAATTGTCAATTGTGCCAAAAACGTCTTTTTTTATGGACGAACTTACACAGGTTGGCCAGTTGGCCTTGACTGCTTCACCGGTTTTTTTTACTTACTTACGGACTTATATGCTAGAATCAGAGTTTATTGCCCCTTGTCATTTTTTCTCTAAGCATAGTCTGCCTATGCTATTTCTAGTTCCCCCAACGTGGGTGGTTAGGGACGTTATTTATTCTACGCTTTCATTCATCTCTTGATTAGGACTAAAGTTATATTTTTTAAAACGCTCTTATCGTCTATTTTATTATTATTACATATCGGAAGCGGTCAAATGATAGATAATAAATATAGATATAAGATGCGATATAAATACGTCGCAGTGGAAAGATATGGCAGCTCAGCGAACTGAGTGGCGGAACCTCATAAGGGAAAGGGTGTACGCTTTTGAGCAGAAGCGTAAGTCTGAATTAGACGACAAGCGTGACCACGAGCTGCCATATCCTACAACATCAATAACGGTGTGCTTACGTGCTCCCAATGCGGGCGCACTTTCACAAGGAAGAGTGGTTATGCAAGCCACATGAGGGCACACTCAAGAGCCGCGTGACCTGGCTCATGACATGACAGTCCCGAAGCGTCGCCGTAGCCGAAATCGGCAGGACATCATCATCATCATTATTATTACAATTCTTATTTTTCTATTTTTTATTGCTGTCTTACATTCTTACTAACTCTAATTAGTTTCTTATTCAATACTCTATCTAACTCTACATATAATTCTTGTAGTCTTATTTATATTTATTTATACTATTCTTTACTCTGCTTTTTACATTTTCTTTACTGTTCTCTTTGTATATTTCTTATACTCTACTTCTCTAGATTTGGGCTCTCTGCAACTCTTGCTTTGCAATCATGCAGGGAGCTCCTTAAATGCTAGTTTTATTCCTTTTTGCTTCTTCACCGGTTTGAGAGGTGGCATAGCTCTTAGGTTGCTCAGCCTGAACTTCTATAGCTAGTAACTCGACACAAGGGTCCCCGGTGACGGGTAACTTCCGTAAAAACGTAATCTACTAATTTCATTGTCGCAACGTTATTTTTAAAGATTTGATATAATTATTTGATTGAAAAGTTTCGCTGGATGAAAAGGCTAAATAGCAATAAATTCGCCATTGTGCATGCATGTATTTTAATGCAATAAAAATGTCTCTATCTATCGGTATAGGTAAAATCACTCGATTACGACATCACAGAAGCATTGATAAAAGTCAACTAAGATTACATATTTATTTTTTTATATACTTGTATTAATATTATTGTAATAATAAATAAATAATTATATATATACTTATATAAATTTAAATATTAAAAAAAAACCATGTATAATATTTACTTGAGTACATAATTCGATATAGATGAGCCGTGGTAGCTCAGTGTCGGGGCGGTTGGCTCAAGTTGCAGTTTCAGCCCTGTAGTTCTGGGCTCTCAAGAATAAGACTACGGTATCCCCTGCCTGTCGTACAAGGCGACTAAAAGGGGCCTCGGGTTCACTGGGCGACAAGGGTGGGGGCCTGAGTCGTCCACCAAAGTGGACCCGGGAAGAAGGCGACATCGGCTGGCCCGTGTCGCCTTGCGCTGCGAGGGCACAGGGGGGGAGGGAGTAACCTCCCCCCCCGGGACGTGCTCTCCTTGAGCACAGTGCAGAGAGGCTCCGGTGCGTTCCACTGGAGATCCCGGAGCCCCTCGTCATGCACCGAGGAAAGGGCCACCGGGGAGGTCTTAGTGGGTAAGAACCCTACATAACCGCCGCCTTCCCCCCAGAAGGCGGGGTATCTTTCTGAAGATTTCCTCCCCGTCAACAAAAAAAAAAAAGTTGCATAGTACGCTAGCAACCCGAGTTCGATCCCCGGTGCCGGTACCAATAAATTTGTTGTTGCAATTTTATGTGCTGATTTATCACGCGCTCGGCGGTGAAGGAAAACATCGTGAGGAAACCTACATGTTCTAGAAAATTTTTCTAAAACATGTGAAGTCTGCCAATCCGCACTAGGGCCGCGTAGCAGATTATGCCCTTATACTCTCTTAATAGAGAGGGCCTGTGCCCAGCAGTGGGACATAAATAAAAGCTGTAACTAACATATAACTGATACTGTAGATGATAAAATTGCAATAAAAGAGCGATTTTCTGACACAAGCAAATGATCATGCTTACTAGAAGGTCTCAGCAAAAATTTGTAAATAGATCTATGGAATAGCAGGTATGGTAATAAACATTTTTTTTTATTTATAGGCATGTTTGGAAGATATCATTATGTACACTAGCAGATTACCAAAACTAGCTGATTTCGATAACTGCGATATTAATGATCGTCTTCTTCTTCGTATTCTTCTTTTCTGAAGGTCGTCTTTATCTTGAAGCGCCTTTACCAAAATGTCGACGAGCTGCCTCCACACCGCTCTTTCCTCGGCTTTTCTCATGGCGGTCGGAATGTCGCGCCCCACTATGTTTTGGTTGATCAGACCAGCGGGTAGGTGAACGGCCCCGTGATCTTTTGCCTTCGATTATCCCTACAACAACCATTTTCTCCAGATTATTTGGTTGCCTTCGGGCAATGTGGCCACAGTAGCTGAGGACTCGCCGGTAGCAGGTAGTGGACAGTCTGGTGGTGAAGAAGAACTACAACACACTAATAAGAATGGACTTATTAGTGTGTTGTATTTAATGATCGTCTATTTTGACACACTCTACTCTTGTATGTATGTGGATGTTCCACATCGTCATCAAAGGGAAGGACAGATGCCGGCAAACTATTCCAGGCTTTTGCTGTGCGAATAAAGAAAGACAAAGCAAAGCGCTTCGTTCGGGTAAAAACTTCAAATCGAATAGAAATATTACGAAATAGAATTATCATAAATAAACAGCCATTGTCTCTCACAATTTGTTTAAACAATCATCTGACAAAGTATTTTATCCGCTTTTCCGAATATTTTTTTCGACATACCGTACATTGTCCCTTTATCTTTTGTTTCAACATTTTTACAGCATTATTGTCAGTTCATTTTACTTTCTAATAAGACCTTTCATCGCTCTTGTTCGTTTTCTTTCGTTCGTTGCCTGTGTATTTTTTGCTAAGGGAAATACGGTCTCATAACCCCATACGGTCTCAAACCGTAATGAATTGGTAAATCTCTAATAATAAATGATATATTTTTGTCAGTCTTTACTGCAAACGCTACATGAGCGGTAATCATTTACGTGACACCGGGACAGCTTTTGACTTTGTATAAAGCACAGATCCGGCCATGTGTGGAGTACTGTTGTCATATCTGGGCAGGTGCAGCCAAATACCAACTATCAAGACCAAGATTTACACCTAGATAGACTTGAGCACAGGCGCAAGGTGGCCAGCCTTTCGGTGTTTTACAGATTACATTTTGGGGATGGGGGAATTAACTCGTGTAATTCCTGTGCACACTGCACACTACCTTCGGACGGACACTCGGCGGGTATCCACCCTTTTATAGTCGATGTTCCGCGCGTCCGAACGAAGCGTTTTGAGACATCGTTCATCGTGCGTACAGCAAAGGAGTGGAATTAGTTGCCGGCGTCAGTCTTTCCGTACGACGTGGGAGCCTTCAAGAGTAGAGTGAATGGGCACTTACTAAACTTGCGCGTACCATCTTTCGATTCTATCACCACTTAACACCAGGGATCATGGTCAAGCGCTAGTTTACACGCATAAAAAAAAAAGATCTAAATCTTTCTATCCACCATTGGACTTCAAGACACACTTCTAGATTTCAGTAGCATTCCATATAAGACTCGTATTCCATACTTTATACGTATATGCACGACAAGTCGACGACTCGTATATATTACTTGTTAAATCGGTTCATATGTTATTGAAATAGGCAGTACGAATGCACGAACATTTAAAAAAATGTAGACGATATAATTTTATCCAACTTTTTGTAGTCAGTCAAAATTAATTCTCTAACTTTCACCGAATTGATCCAGGCCAATAATCTTCAATTACTTTCACTAACTTTGTATTCAAGATATTTCTTTTAGAGAGAAGATAGATTTCTTTAAGACATTTTAACTTTATGATTATTTTTTTTCAATACATCACTCCGAGGTCTATTGAGAAACGCTCTCTCGTAGAATTAAAGATGAGCATAATTCGTTCAATAGATATTGAAGGTCACTGATTTTTGGGGGCAACCTTCTCTATTAAATACAGACTGTATTACTATACTTATTTCAAAGATATAACAAGTAGACTGTATTTCAGACTGTATTCACGTGTAAAAACGAAAACCGACTCCAAAATGAGTAAAATTGAAATTAGATTACAAGCACAGTTTACAAATAAAAAAAAACTGTCATAAAACGAAAATCCTTTTTTGAAGTCGGTTAAAAACTAAGATTTTTTAAATTATTCATCTTTCTCTTCTATCGTTCTCTTAGGGTGGGAGTTACAGTCATCAGCCTTGTAGTTCTGGGCTCACAGCCTTTGTTGTCCGCCGAAGTGGACCTAGGAAGAATTCGAAGGCTAGCCCGTGTCACCTTGCACTGCGAGGGCACAGTGATACCCCAAGATACGTCCAGCAGAATAAGGCAACTTATAATAGTATTTAAAACATTAAAAATGGTGGCTACCAGAGAATTACTGCTGCGAACCTATAAAGCCTTGTGTCACTGCATAATACACTATTGTATATGTTCCTGGGGAGGAGCTTCCAAGATCTACATGATAGAAGCAGAACGGGCCCAAAGAGCAGTACTAAAGGTTATGTTAAGCCTACCATATATGTACCCCTCATCTAAACTGTATGAATTGACACAAGTGCATAGTATACGTAAAACATACATATCCAACTGCATCACCAAATTTCATAAGCAAACGAAGCCATTTTCTCCAGAGACCAACAAGCGAATACAAAACTGTCCCGTGCCATTTGTTAAGAGCTCTTTTGCCAGAAGGCAGTACTACTGTCGGGCACCTCGCCTTTATAATATTATCAACAAAAAAAAAAAAAACAAATTTAAATTCATATAAATTAAAAGAGACGATAAGCAACTGGTTGAAGGAATTTGACTACGAAAAGTGTGAAAAATTAATATTATGACTTATGGCACACACACACACACACACTCGCACTATATAATATGTATAATTATTATGTTAAACTAATGTATATTTGTAATATGTGCACAATTGAAACATAATGTGTGGGTACTGTTTCCTAAAACACAGGTTTTTCTAGTTTAGGAGACAGGACGACAGTATATTAAGTGACATAGCTGTATGTGTGAACAATAAAGAAATTATTATTTATTATTATTTCTTTTATTTATTTTGATACCTTAAGTTAAGTTTTTATAATATTTCTATAAAAAGTAAAATACAGAAAAAATCATACAAAATACAAAAACATTATAAAAACCTAACCTAGTGTGCGCCACCGGCAACGAAGCAGAGCTCAAGCAACCGGTGGTTAGGGCGACATAGAGAGAAACCTCCTGACGATGCGTGCCGTGTCCAGGAGTACTGCCTTCTGTATCTGACCCTTGACCCAGCTATCCAGCGAAAGTCTCTTAAGATGTTGTTCGAGACTTTTCGCTATGAGACCGTTTGCGGAAACAACTATCGGGACAATGATCATTGAATCCACACCCCACATGGCGGTCACTTCGTGAGCCAAGTCGAGGTACTTTGTGATTTTTTCCCTTTCGGCCTTCACAAGGTTCTCGTCATGCGGGATGGTAAAGTCGACGAGCACCGCCTGTCGCGTTGACCAATCTGTCAGCACAATATCAGGCTTATTGGCAACAATAGTCCTGTCTGTGATGACAGATCGATCCCAATAGAGCGTTGCATGACCATTTTCGAGAACTGGCGCCGGTGTGTATTTATGGTACGGCACCTCGGACTCCACAAGACCATATTATTGATTCTGACACACGCCTTAGGAAGTTTTTTTACGTATGAAAGCCCTTGTTGTTAGATTTATATGTTTTGTTTTGTAGTGTAACATTTTGCTTACATATTGTTGATAAAGTTAGGCCCGCAGCAATAAAAACATTGTATAATGGAAAACGATCGTTGTTTTTGTAGGCAGCAATTTCAGTTCCATTAACAGAATCCCATGCGGTCCGAAGTTGAATGGACCTTCCTTATATTGGGCATAATAACAGAGTTTGTGTGTGTACGTTAAGTTGTTTTGCTTCACTGCAGAAATATTGTTAAAGGTTTATTTCACAAGTATATTTACGAGTTAAAACAAGAACCGACTTCAAACTGAGTCAAACGTTAAATGCTACTACGCGTGGAATTTGCATTTTTTTCTTTGTATTTCCTAATTATCGTAGAGTTAATCAGAATCAAACTAAACTGTCGAAGTATTGTACATACTTTCCAATAAAAATGAATCGTCGAAATCGGTTGGCGTGATATTGAGTTATACGTCCATTTGTCACGCACATTCTTAATGCTTAAGACTTATATGGTTTTCTCATGTATGCCATGACGGACGCTCCCTTTGTATTACTGAATTATGGTAAGAATATAACGAAATAGGATTAATCAGAAGCTTACAAAACGTTCATCAAACTACCCTTAAAGTACATCCTTCCGAATCAAAAATGAATCATCGAAATCGGTTGGCACGATATTGAGTTATTTGTCCATTCGTTGCACACATATGCATGTATAATAGTTATATTGATTCAGTCTTACAAATAAAAATGAGTTATAACATATTTATTCCACCCTTAAACTAAGTTTAGTTAAACCAGGAATAAATTAAGAATAAGCTGAGAATAGTTTACCACAAATAAATCCGGAATAACTATGGTTTATCTATTCTTCCTTTACGTCAAAATGCACGAGTTGGCAACAGCGCAGTCAAAGAGAAACCATACTAAAAAAATAATTGCAGTCTATGTAGTAGTGTAGTAATGTATCTGTCAATGTGTGGCGGTTATAAAAATATTCTATACTCTATATATAGATAGAAGATAATCCACTTCCACGCTTGTCCATAGTAAGAGACCTTTCAAATAAATAGTCTAGAAATATGATACCACTTTTAGAAAACCGATATTTTAATCGAAACTAATCATCGACATGTAAATCAAAAGGGTTTTCCCATCTTTTAAATATTTTTTTGGAGTCTGAATGATATTTATTAAGTCATTTACTGTTTCTACTTCCTCCATTGCCCTTAATTCCACAATAAGTTAATTTAAATGAGCGAACACAAACACAAATCGTAGTATTTTAAATGTTATACTGGACTTAAACAAGGGTGTACGTCGCTATAACTTCAGAATTACGATTGTATGAACAAAAACATCAACGTTATACCAGGTATAACGTATTCTTGGTAAATGAGTACAAATTTTGCTTATTCTTAATTTATTCCTAAGTTTATCTTTATACCACGTTTATTTGCAAGGCTGAATAAGTTCACTGTTGTCACTGTCACTGTCCTAAACCGTTCGGCTATATACGCTTAGTTGTAAACAGGCTCTACATACTGACATGACAAGTTGCCGTGATCCCAGTGAAGATCTAACCGTAGGCGTCAGCATCATCTCTGCAGTGATACTTCAAAGCGGCGTGGTGTAGCTTCTCGACCTATTTTCGCGTCTGAACTTAAAAAGCACAACTTCTATCTATCTAGGTCTCATTGACACTTGACGTGAGCTTGAGTTGATTACGAGATATGTGAAATAAGCTCACACTTTCTTTTAATCTTTACTGAACATTTGCTCTACCCTGCCGATTAATATAAATAAACGGTTTATTGTTGTTATTATTAAATAAATGTTATTATTTTATTAAATTAGTATTATATTCTATTTATTTTAATAGTATTAAATACAACTAGCGTACCCAGCCCGATTCGCCGGGCTAGATTTTGCTTCATATAAACATTACATTATACATAATTTATTGAGAGTTAAATCTCACATTATATCAAATTATTCATTCAAATTCAGTCTGTCTATTGGTATACTAGTCTATTTTCTCCTTCTTAGCACCATTTTGTATCCCATTACCGTACTCCTCATCGACTTCCTGCAAACACTTGTCACCTGTCTTGTCGTGCCTTACACTACATGCCAATACTGAAGATTAGTTATTATATACAATTATTTGAAAGTATAATTACACTATGCACACACGTTTTTAAGTTTTTTGTTTTTGTGCTCCGTATTCATTCTCTTCTCGAGCAGACGAAGAAGACCTACACCCATGTACATATCAGTAAATACAATATCATTCTTATCATTTATACAAAAACGTATCGGGCTCAAGTTAATGTCAGATATAAAAGTACGACGTATGGCATGTTTGACAGTTCAAAAAGATGATCACTCCGATCGTCACCAAACTTTACAGGATTACTCGCCAGGTCAATCTGAAGATTCCCTGAAAGTTTCGGATCAAACACACACACTTTCTCTTTTAAATCTATAGATTTCACTAAAAAACAATTTCTATTAGTTGACCAACTATATTTAAATATATTTTTTTTGTTTTAAAAAGAAAGCTAGCAATTTTTTTTTCACATATATTACTAACAATCTTGTTAACCATTCCAAGTAAGCTTAAGCTTGTGTTAGGACATGGTTCACGGCAATAGTCCAATGGTGGATTCGAACCCACGACCTTACGATTCGCAGGCCGTACCCTAAACCATTAGGCTATTGACGCATTATAATAAATATTAATATCATATAATAAATAACAAAATTATAACAACACTATTACTAATTTCAATTTGTACTGTGAGTATTACTACTATTTATGCTTCACTGCCACCTAAACTAGAAATTTCCTGTGTGATAGGTGGCAGTCCTTCTTCCCATGGTTATTTATGTATGTAATATTTTAATTATATCATGTTATTTTTTGTGCTTGTGTGTGTTTTTGTGCGCGCGCGTCTGTGTGCCGGTGATTGTGTGAATGCTTTTCAATATACTTTTAACATATTCTCACAACCTTCATAGTTTAGTGTTACAAGCCACTTTAAAATTTCATGCTTGTTTTTATAAAAAAAATTATCTCTAATATATAATATTGTATTAATTCTATTGTATATATATAAGGTCCAAGAAAACAGAAATGTTTATTAACAAAAGTTAATTTGATGTTAGGCATTTTAACTTTATGAATTCTTTTATTTTTTATATAGGTTTTTTAATGTAAGTTTTTTTTTTGTGAAGAATGCTAGTTAGTTAGCTATTACTAACAATCTTGTTAACCATTCCAAGTAAGCTTAAGCTTGTGCTAGGACATGGTTCACGGCAATGGTCGAATGGTGGATCCGTACCCACGACCTTACGATTCGCATTCCGCACCCTAAACCATTAGGCTATTGACGCTTTATATAAATAATTAAACATTATCGTCTTTAATATTATTTTATTAAAAAAGAAACTGTAACGACTAAGTACGCGTATTTTCATATAATTTAATATTAATACTTTACGTTTTGGGCTCATAAAAACGTAAAGTACAATATTGTTTACACTAAACTAGACTATATTTACAATAGAGACGTTTAATTTTTACAACATAATTATACTAACTAATTTACATCATATTTATACTAAAACTCAAAGTTATATTGTCGATATACTAAGAACTTTAATGCGGATTAAACAAAGGAACATCTTACAATATACAAGAACAACACAGATACACAGTGAATTGACGTCAGAAACAGTTCAAATGCATTGTGCACTTTCAGACCACAGTCTCGGGCTATTTAAAACATGTCTTTAGTCAGAAAATCTGAGAGCACTGAGATGTCTTCGTATTAGCTGTCACTGTATGTTCTATTTGCGCTAACGCAGTTAACTCCGTATCCATTTTTCTATTTTTGATCCTAGTCTCCTTTGTGATCTGCCGTTTCCTACAACAGCACAATATCTCCTCGAACTCTTTCCTAAAGTTATCATTCAACCAACCGTATAGTAGAGGATTGGAAACCGCACTCGACATACCGAACATGTGACACACCGCGTATGTTATCGTCATGCATTTCTCCTCCAGGATCGGTTCGTTGCTGAAATCCGCGGCGAGATTAAACACGTTCAAAGGCAGCCAACTTATCACGTATGTGACCGCAATGGCGATAAGTATGGCAGGAGTTTTCCTCGTAGTCCGTCTGCGACCGCGAAGTCTCCTGTGTATTTGTACATGCGCCATGACTACCACTAACACAGGAAGGAGATATTGTAAGATAAGACTGAATAGAGAGTATATCGCACGTCCGTTGGCGATTGGCCAGTCTTCTATGCAGAAACTTAAAGAGTCCATGTCTTTCAGTCCTATATTATGAGTTTTAAGGCTTCTAAATATATAGAGCGGCGACGCTAGACAGAAGGCGGTGACCCAGATGAACAGCATTGTCACCAGTGCTCCCATTGTCTGTAATCCAGGACGCGTCGGGTACACGATCAACTGTGGACAAAGCGAACCGTTTCAATTTTCATATTCATTGGTTAAAGTATACCCAAGAGTATCTAATACAAGTCTTGAACAAACATGCTTGAATAATTGTTGCGAATTCATTTCTTAGTGAGCATTATTTGATTTCAAGGAAAAAACGTGTCTCGGGCCAATACTTATTTAAAAATATATATATATATGGTTTAGGGTACGGCCTGCGAATCATAAGGTCGTGGGTTCGAATCCACCATTCGACTATTGCCGTGAACCATGTCCTAGCACAAGCCTAAGCTTCCCAGAAGGAGGCTGACGAGCGGGTCAGGGAGAGGAGCGCAGAGGCTCCCCCCCTCCGCAGGCGACGTATCGGGGTGCGCAGGAGGCGTTACGAACGCCTCCCCTTGCCGCCCCCGTAATCCGAAGCGGGGCCAGGATGGGTACCTGGCCCCAGCATGCTTCGGCGTCGTCAGGACTTCTCCGAGTGCCGGAGAAGTCCCCTTTGAGGATGAAGTCCGGTCTTTGCCGGGACCAGCCGGTCGTTGGGGTGTCCTGTCGCTGACAGATCCGGGGCACCCCGCTCATAACGGCTGATGGCATTCGCGGAAGGTTTAGTGGGTAGGGGCTGCCCAGGCCGAGTCCCACACATCCCTCCGGGCCCACCCAGGGTACCGGAGGATGGTCTATAAAAAGATTCCCCGCGTGAACAAAAAAAAAAAAACAAGCCTAAGCTTACTTAGTTGGAATGGTTAACAAGATTGTTAGTAATATATCTGAAAAAAAAAGAAATATTGCTAGCTTTCTTTTTAAAATAGAGAAAAAAAAATATTAATGGACAATGTAAGTTTATATTTTTGCATGTATAGCTTATCATATATATAAAATTCTCGTGTTATAATGTTAATTACCATGCTCCTCCGAAACGGTTTGACCGATTTGTATGAAATTTTATGTGTCTAAGAATCGGCTACTATCTCTTTTTCATATACCTTAGTGATAAGGGTGATTTGACCTTAAATTTTAATTTTTTTGGTCATTTTTTTATTTTTTTATGATTGAAATGAAGACCTAATTATCCTTCTACTACCAACCGCCATTTTGTAACAGCGATATTAGCCCTTTGAGTCAGATATTGAAATTGTTTTATATTGTAATCATTATTATTACAGATACATTTAGGGTACGGTCTGCGAATCGTAAGGTCGTAGGATTGAATCCACCATTCGATTACTGACGTGAACCATCTCCTAGCAAATACTTAAACTTAGAACGGTTAACAAGAATGTTTGTATTATTTTTTGAAAAAAAAAATTAGCATTTTTCTATACTTTCTAAGCAAGTGCTTGACTACGATAGCATAATGTTAAGTGGAAATGCAGTCCTGGATGGTAAGACGCACTAATTTAGTAAATGCCTATTCACTCCACTCTTGAAAATACCCACATTTTGTAATCGGAGGGAAAGACATACGCCTGCAAACTATTACAATCCTTTGCTGTACGAATAATGAAAGACGAAGCAAAGGGCTTCGTTCGTGTTTGAGGGATGTTCAAAACAAAACAATTCTGCGCTCCTTTTCTATATATGTCTAGTAAATTTCATACTCTTAAGATCGTATAGTTCACGCTTGACGCATTAATATAATTATTTGTTTTTAATAATAGAAGATGAATGCACTCTATGTATTTTTTGCATTGAACTTATCGTTTGATATTATACGGTCTTATCAAATACCTACTGCTTAGCCATTTAGTTCATTACGCTAGACCCTCGAACGATAACCAATAAATAATGGGGCGCACGCAAAATCAATAACGCGTAGCACAATAGATACGCTAATCTACGTAATAGTTCAATGTGGCTTAATCGCTTGCACGGTCAATTTAAAGGCTTAGGTTTTTTTTATTATTATTTCTAAGCAAGCGCTTGACTACGATCCCACCTGATGTTAAGTGGAAATGCAGTCCTTGATGGTAAGGCGCATTAGCTTAGTAAATGCCTATTCACTCTACTCTTGAAAATACCCACATTGTAATCGGAAGGAAAGACAGACACGGGCAAACTATTCCAGTCCTTTGCTGTACGAAGAATGAAAGACGAAGTTAATACAAGTATATATTCCTTAAGTCCTGTAGTTCTG
This sequence comes from Meandrusa payeni, assembly GCA_029286785.1. NCBI lineage: Eukaryota > Metazoa > Arthropoda > Insecta > Lepidoptera > Papilionidae > Meandrusa > Meandrusa payeni. The sequence goes on from JAGSMX010000023.1 coordinate 2,881,591, forward strand.
GGCTAGTTGAATGAGACTACTGTACACCCTGCCTGTCGTAGACGGCGACTAAATGAGGCCTCGGGTTCACTGGGCTACAAGGGTGGGGGCCTTTGTCGTCCGTCAAAGTGGACCCGGGAAGAAGGCGACATTGGCTGGCCCATGTCGTCTTGCACTGCGAGGGCACAGGGGGAAGGGATTAAATCCGGATTAAATCCATCCCCTCTACGCATTATATGCCCGAAATATGTAGGTACGCGCTGTAGACACGTAGTGGACAGTCCGGTCTCCATGGCGGGTTAGGTTTATGTTCTCAATATGGATATATCAAACATTTACTATGGAAGCTTTACCTAAGCAAGGAATAGTTTGACAATTGCTGTCTTCCATCTATAATTATATATATATATGTATCTATTTATTATTATATATAATTATTATGTTTATATATTTAATTTATTTATAAGTAGGTATATTATATATGCATGCATTTATTATAGTTTTCTTTTATTTATTATTTTCTCACATAGCTTGCACCCGTTACTTTGTCTCTACACAACCCCAAGGTAGACTGGCACGGAATTCCTACTGGTATTAAGTCCGCCTATTTGTACCTTTTTTTGTATTGCGTGCAAATAAAGAATAAATAAATAAATAAATATTATTGAAATAAAGATTGAGCACTTTATTTACCTTGCCGTAAGCTCAATCCGGTCCTGTATAAATCTCACTTCGCCGAATGACATCTTCGACTATCGAGCAATAACTCCAATATTATTTTATCCCTTGATATGATGTCAATATAAATATATATATGGCTTCTTTCCAAGAATATAAAACAAATATAACGCTCCTTTTTGATTTTCGTTGGCCGCTTTAGTCTATTAATACATTTATGTTAGCTTTTTTTGTCATAGGAGTTAAACCCTAAACATAGCAATGTATAGCATAATATGCATGTAAAGTACAGATATAAAATCTATTTACTTAAATTTATTCGTTAATTGTATTTTATAATAATTATTCAAATGTTTAATGTCACAATTGTCAGTGTCGTGACATTTATAATTATAAAAGAGATGGAGTTGGAATAAGGACTTTATTTTTAGAATGCTAACAATATTTTTTTTTCGCAAATATATTTAAAATTCTTGTTAACCATTCCAAATAAGCTTAGGCTTGTTAGTACGTACGTTAAGTACTTAGTAATGTATGTGCTATACGTACTAAGTAATGTAAGTGCTATACGTACTAAGTAATGTAACGTACGTGTATAACGTATAGAATAGTGTACATCTTGGTTTTCCAAAATACGTATTTTTATCACGTGTATTCATATCACGATTTTTTAATGTATTTTTTGATATTTTTTGACTATACATTTTATTTACTGTTCTCTTTTATAATTATAAAAGAGATGGAGTTGGAATAAGGACTTTTTTTTAGAATGCTAACAATATTTTTTTCGCAAATATATTTAAAATTCTTGTTAACCATTCCAAATAAGCTTAGGCTTGTTAGTACGTACGTTAAGTACTTAGTACGTATGTGCTATACGTACTAAGTACGTAAGTGCTATACGTACTAAGTACGTAACGTACGTGTATAACGTGTATAGAATAGTGTACATCTTGGTTTTCCAAAATACGTATTTTTATCACGTGTATTCATATCACGATTTTTTAATGTATTTTTTGATATTTTTTGACTATACATTTTATTTACTGTTCTCTTTTATAATTATAAAAGAGATGGAGTTGGAATAAGGACTTTTTTTTAGAATGCTAACAATATTTTTTTCGCAAATATATTTAAAATTCTTGTTAACCATTCCAAATAAGCTTAGGCTTGTTAGTACGTACGTTAAGTACTTAGTACGTATGTGCTATACGTACTAAGTACGTAAGTGCTATACGTACTAAGTAATGTAAGTGCTATACGTACTAAGTACGTAACGTACGTGTATAACGTGTATAGAATAGTGTACATCTTGGTTTTCCAAAATACGTATTTTTATCACGTGTATTCATATCACGATTTTTTAATGTATTTTTTGATATTTTTTGACTATACATTTTATTAACTGTTCTTCAAAAAACAATCTTGCCACGATAAGGGTTAACATAACAAATTGCTAACATTTGTACAATTTGTTTAAAACACACAAGTAAATAAAATTGGAGTGTGTGTTTTTGATACTAAAATAAGCGGTATCGATGTAGTGAGAAATCATTTTCCTTCAGGAAATCTCGGCTCTCTAACGGAATTTGATGACACCCGAATGAGTGACATTTTCATATCATCATATATATATACGATTATTTCTGTAAAATTACGATGGAAAATCTATTTCTCACTACAACTATACCAATTTTTGTCTGTCTGAATGTTCCGGCTAATCTCTGAAACATCAAGACCTATTTTGACGGGACTTTCACTGGCAGTTTTTTTTAAAAAGAAAGCTAGCAATATTTCTTTTTTTTTAGAAAACATTACTAACATTCTTGTTAACCATTCCAACTAAGCTTAAGCTTGTGCTAGGAGATGGTTCACGTCAATAGTCGAATGCTGGATTCGAACCTACGACCTTACGATTCGCAGACCGTGCCCTAAACCATAAGGCTATTGACGCTTTTTTTGTGCTTTATTGTGCAAATGATTTGAATGATTCGAAGCACCATTATTTACAACGCGAGTTGAACTCTCAGCTACTACAACAGGAGCGCCGCTTAAAATAAGATGATTATGACGTCAGAAGTAAGATCAACACTACTCCTATCTCATCCTATTTCCAGAGATATCGAGTACGGTGTAAACAGTTTAACGAATATGTTTAGCTTGTTTCAGTAACGAGCGATATCTGGAAAGCGAACTCATACCACCGCTAGTAAAGTATGAATCAAAGCTCTTTCAAAATTAACTTTAGCCTAAAGCTGTTTGTTAAATTTATATTAATAGCGCTTTATCGAAAAGCGTAGCTGTCATGGCGATTTTCTTCTGTTATTGGACTTCTATTTTTTGCAAGGGATTTCGGGGGCGATAAATCGGTCTAGTTAGGATTCACTCTTAGAAAAGTCGCTTTGTCCGTATATACAGCAAAGCTACTTCAGTATATGGTGTTGCTAAGCAATACTAAGCCAATGAGTGTTTGATGTGACGTTAGATCAGTTGATATTTTCTTATTACGTCAGTAAGATAGAAAAATGTTATTCATATTATTTGATATAATATAGATATAGAATGCATTTTATTATGTAATTCGTATTTAAATAAAATTTCCAAAAAACACGACTAACCAGAGAAAAAACCGAGCAAGGCTCGGTCGATTGGTCGGATGGATCCAGGTGCTCATATCATATATCATAATTTAATAGATTTAAAATGTAATAATTCAATGTCACGTACCTGATACCTGTCTAATGCGATAGCTGTAATCGAAATTGTGGAAACGAAAATCGATATAGCCTGTATAGCTCCACAGGCCTTACACAGGCTGGGCCAATCTGGCAACGGCCAATGTTTGGTCAAAAGTTCCATCAGTGTCAAAGGTGTGCCAACACAGCAGACCAATGCATCGGATACGGCCAAGTTGACGATGAACATATTTCTTGCCGTTCTCATTACAGGCTTTCTGACAACCTGAAAAAAATCTAATTAATATCGTATTGCTTATTTTTTTGTGCAAAAGCCTGCGCCTCCTTCGCCTGTGGGAGGGTAGCCATGTTCACTAGGCTATCCCCCAGCCCTGTAGTTCTGGGCTCTCAAGACTAAGACTACGGTATCCCCTGCCTGTCGTACAAGGCGACTAAAAGGGGCCTCGGGTTCACTGGGCGACAAGTGTGGGGGCCTGAGTCGTTCACCAAAGTGGACCCGGGAAGAAGGCGACATCGGCTGGCCCGTGTCGCCTTGCGCTGCGAGGGCACAGGGGGGGAGAGAGTAACCTCCCCCCCCCCCGGACGTGCTCTCCTTGAGCACAGTGCAGAGGGGCTCCGGTGCGTTCCACTGGAGATCCTGGAGCCCCTCGTGCTCATGCACCGAGGAAAGGGCCACCGGGGAGGTTTTAGTGGGTAAGAACCCCACATAACCGCCGCCTTCCCCCCAGAAGGCGGGGTATCTTTTTGAAGATTTCCTCCCCGTCAAAAAAAAAAAGGCTATCCCCCAGTCAGATGGGGAGGTGCAAGCCAGCGCAGAGTTCTCCAACTCTCCGCCAGTGGCCCCACTAAGGAGGTTCGGAGAGGTGGTACACTGTGTTACTACAACTTTATTGGATATATATCGTAACTATTAAATAAATATATCGACAATCGAGTATAAAATAACTTAATACCAAGTATAATACTTACAGAAATAACAACGAGGGCATTGCCAACGGCGCCAATAACTACCAGGATTCCATAAAACATAAGAAGTAGGGCGCTAGTTCGATCGTCGACTTTTCTATTTAGCGAGAATTTTTCCAGAAGGTTGTTTGGATTTTCGATACCTCGAGATGCTTCTATTAACCATTTTGCTGATGCGTTAAAAGTCAGGTTCATGCTGTGGTCAACTTTCTGCAAAAGAAATTTGAAATATTAACTTGAATTTATATTTATATTTTCAACCGACTTAAAAAAAGGAGGACGTTCTCAATTCCTCGGTATGTTTTTAAAGGATTAAAAAACGTCCATGGCCGCAAGGCGGGAAATTTGATGTGGTGGAGGAGGAGGGTTTTAGTCCGTGAGAGTGGGACTCTCCTTAGCAGCTCGGGCAGCCCAGGCTTGCGAAAAAAAAAGAGCTCTTAGGTCGCTTAGCTCGAACCTCTATTGGAGCGCAAGTGTCATCAAATGATTTCCCCCCGTCAACAAAAAAAAGGGTATGATGGGGCTGCCCAAAAGGGCAAAAGTCCCTAAAACATAAAGAAAGAAAAAAAAACAATAAATTTGTGCTAAAATCTAAAGCTTCGTAGCTTAGGGTTTATCTGAGTGTTACAATTTGTTGCTTGGATTGAATTTCGACCCTTTTCGTGCCTTAGCTAGTGTTTATTGCCACTTATCGTGTCCGGAGCGTGAAATACTGTAATTTTTATACCGCACTTTAATCAGATTACTTACAATTGAAAGTACACCATAGTAAATATATTTATTTATCAACCAAGTTTAAATACTTTGCCATTGCCAGAAAAACGTTGACAACCTGGAAAGGCTGCTTGTAACTGGAAAAATTGACGAGATAAGACCGCGAGGTCGATGACCGACACGCTGGACTGACCAGATTCGCACCACTCTCGGCACGTCGGTTAGCAATGCTCTGCGCACAGCTACAGACAGAGGAAAATAACGACGCATCACCAAAGACAGACTGTTCTCTGTTCTGTTGACAGAGATGGTCATTACCCTCAGCATTGAGGAAACCGACGCGAGGAGGAGGAGGAGGAATGGTTAACAAGAATATTCATAGTTTTTGAGTAAAAGCATTCTTTTATAGAAAAAAAATTATGGCATATCTAGTGAGTTATGTATCAGAAGAGTATAATTTTTATTGAAAACCTCCATGTTATATATGGCCGAGATTGCTTTTCCGGGTTTGAGCGTACCTACACGTCCGTTAGCATCGCCGGATGCATAACCAGGTCACATTATACGAGTACTATGGGCTAAAATATATGCGCCGTGAAATAAAATTTTAATTTTATACGCTTTCTATAAAAGATTTCATAGAATTAAATGCGTGTAGTTCACTGATTTAAGTTAAAAGGAATCAGCCACGACTTTAATAGCCTTTTCCCTAAAAGTTTACTAAGGTTAAACGTGTGCTAGTCGGATTAGTTTATATGGTCGCGAGACTTCCTGCGACCCTAATATGCGACGATGGTGGAACATCACGTGGGTTGGTCAGTGAGGGCCCGATATAACTCGTCCTTCCACCGAGGGACGAGTAGAACATGAATTGGAAAGAAAGTCATATAGATAGTCTAAAACTAAGGGAGCAACATGTGGGTGTCTTCTTAATGCTGCTGTCTGACCCGACCTCAGAGGGAGCGAGGAAGCTGGGGGCTATGGCCATACAACATTGATGACTTTCTTTCTCGCTTCATGCGATCAATGTGTGTGTGCATATAGGGTATGATGGGGCTGACATGCCTAAACGGGCAAAAGTCCCTAATAAGAAAAAAAAAAGAGGGACGAGTAATTGTCTACTTTGATGATGGGACGGAAAAAACAACGTATGCCGGGGCACGATTATAAAAAGAATTCTTTATTATTGCTTTTTTTGTATGATGGTTACTTACTAAAATATTTTCTCTAACTTGTTTAGCTAGGGTCATGTTTTACTTATATTAACTTGTATCTCCTATTTTTTTCCTCATTTATATTTATTGTTTTGAGTTTATCTATTTATGTTTTGATTTTTCCGTGACAATTGTACGATTAACGCGATAGTATGTGTTCAGGCTCCTGCCGGAACAATAATGCAATTCCGCACCGCGCGCGCCGATCAACATTTAATTATTGTAGGCGTTATGTCGTGTAACAAGTGCTATAGCGGTACAATGCCGATACTGATTCACTTGCCAAACTACCGCGATACTATTAACATCGTTTTGACAATATACTTATTTTCAAGAATCTTTGGGCTTTGATTTACACCGTTCTATACGCTAAAGATAGAACAGTATGCCAACCGATTTCGTACTTTAAAGATACTTTGGTTAGGTTCTGATTAATTCTATTTTGTAATATTCTTATTCTATTTGAAGTCGGGTTTTTGTTTTTACTCGTAAATATACTCTCTACTCTCGTTTATAGACTCTTGTGTCTATATAAGAAATCTAAGTCTTTAATTTAGGCTAAGAGTCTAAGAGCTCTGCTACCTCTGAAATCCGCTGAATAAGTTTTTTTATATATAGGTTCTTTAAATAAAAGAAATTAGCGCCAATGAATAAAGGACTAAAGAGCAGGAAAAATCGAATGCCTGAGCAAAATATTGTTATTGAATAAACAGTTCTTCTCTATTCCGCTATTAGCTAGATTTTTATTGCATATATAATCTGTACAGCGAAAATAAACTAGGTTGGGAGTTAATACTGCATCAATTGTGGTTATTTATTTAAATTCAGCGAAGTAAATTGTTACGCTACTTGAAATAAAATCGCTACAATATGTATGTTCCGTATTTAGGATGCGTAATAAAACTTCAAACATTTGCCTGTGTAGCTTAGTGTCCGTGCGGTCGCGGTTGCGGTGAAGGAAAACACCGTAGGTTACATGTGGTACATTGTCTAAGACATGAAGTCCACATCCGGACTAGAGGCGGGCCCTTACACCCTTTTTATAACACCTTTACCCAACAGTGGGCCCATCATAACTTAATTTATGTAACTAAACTTAATTTTAAGGTTAACGTCTGTATTGTTGGTGTGTCGTTGCCTCGCTCCTTATCCTCCGCGACTAAGTGGGGCCGCACCGCAGGTGGAAGGGGAGCGGAACCAAATATCTTATCTGCCGCTGGGAGCTGGGGGGGCGAGGTGGCAGCTAGTATTCCCGTCCTCCAAGACCTTCTAGTGAAGGACTCGGGGAGTACATCACCTGCTTACGGAGGTCGTGGCACGTCTTATGTTGCGGCGCGCCTGGAAGGTGGTGTGGGGAGGTTCGTCCTCAGGGCCGCGGTTGTGTGCGCAAGCGATCCCGCAGCCCCGCTATATGTGACGATGGTGTAAAATCTTGTGGGTTTGGCCGGTGAAGGACGAGTACGCAGTTAGGTACGTTCCCACAAGTAAAACAAAAAAAGTGCATAAATTGGCATGCAGCGAAAGTCATGACTGGACCATATTAACGTACCACTGTTTTATAATGTTTTATTTATTGCGTTCTGACCTAATTTATACTATCTCCGGTATATATCACGTAACAGATAGATTCATATCTGCCTACTCATCATGATTAATTATATTTTATGATACTAATACATATAACCATCATCGTGGTGGAAAAACAATTTTAAAATTTACAATCTGTGCATCGCTCTTTTGGCGTAGAACGGAAAAATCTTAAGTCTGTTTTATTTCAGATCCGTCGTAGATGCCGCGTAGGCGTTTAGCTACTGTTTGGATTCGAAAATGGAACACATGATTTTTTTGTAGACTTAAAGGCATCAATCGTCTTAAAAGGAGGAGGTTCTCAATTCGTCTATTTTTCATGTTTACTACCTCACAAGTTTGGACTGGGTGAACTAATTTTAATGATTATTTTTTATTTTAATGCTTGTGTTTCCCGTGTGGTCCCATCTAAATTTGGTCCTGTTAATGGATCATCTATGAGAAAATCATGTAAGTCTTAAATATGCATTAAGTATTTGCGTGACAAATAAATCAATATCACGTCAATTGATTACGAAGATTCATTTTTATTGCTTCAAGAGTAATTTGATGAAAGTTTGGTTAAGTTATGATTAATTTTATTTTTTAAAATTCTTATGATAATTCGGAAATAAAGGGTCCGGGCGCAATAGCGTTCGACATTTAGTTCGATTTAATGTCGGTTATTTTATTTGCACGTACGTAATATAGTAAATTAAATAAAACTTATTTATGCACGCTTGTCTTGGGGAGTAAGCTGGTGAATTCGTTACGAAAAGTGTGATTGGGCGAGAATAATGGAAATTGAGAGAGGAAAAGTTCGCAAAGATTAAAAGAGAGAGTTACGTTTCCTAAATCGAAGACACAGTGAAGGCCTATTCTCTGTATCACAGTGTATATAGTGTCCCAGAAAGACAAAAAAACAGCGTTCTACATGCAGTAGTACGCGTGAGTTTTTTTTTACTTTCTCCTGGTACCAGGTTATTACCTTCTGGGATACTATGTCAATGTGAAAATGTATGTATAACATACACTATTGTTCAAGAGAGGAAGAAAATGTGCGCGCACTTTTCTCTCTTGCTCCTACAGTATGATACAGACTGCCTGCATGAGATATACCAAATGTAACTCTCTTTCTCTGTATACAAAAATTTAGCCGTGAGCAAAAATAAAGGGTCCCTTAAGAAAGTTTGAATATCTCGGAAGACGCTACGTGAAATAAATTGTGCATGATAGACAATTAAATATCCTTAAAATAAAATAATTTTATTGATTTATTTATATTTCATAAAAAAACATAAACGTAAAAGGATATCTTACGTAAACTTGGACCAAGTTACATTTGGTATCCCCCCGAAGGGTTCTCGGCTTGTCGTGCCGGAGGGGCTCAGTAACCGTGGAGTGGCCCCCAACACCCACGGTGAAGCGAAGAGGAACCCACACGCCGACCCGCGTGGAAGGGCCGGCCGAGGCGGCAGCACCTGGCGGGATTTGGGTCCGCCACGAGTGTGTCGGAGGGCTGCGGGGGGCGGTTGTCCGCCCTTCATGGCCGGGGTGGAGTCGCGGGGGAAGAGGAGTGTTGGCGTTGCGTTGCCACTCGCCCTATCCCCCGCGACTAAGCGGTGCCGCACCGCGGTTGCGGCGTGGTGGGGCTTCGGCGGGAGGGGCGACTCTCCTGCCGCGGCCGAGTGGTCGGCGGCGGAGCCAAACATCTTATCCGCCGCTGGGGGCTGGGAAGGCGAGGTGGGAGCTCGTATTCTCGGCCCCCAAGGCCTCCAGGTGATGGACTCGGGGGAGTGCATCACCCGCTTACGGAGGTCGTGGAGGAAGGCGCGTCCTATGTTCCGGCGCGCCTTGCCTTGAGGGCGGTGAGGGGGAGGCTTGTCCTCCCCCGGGACGGGGATGCCGCAAGGCATCCGAGTCGCAGGCGGGGCCGCGGTGCGTGCGTAAGCGATCCCGCAGCCCCGCCAAATGCGACGATGGTGGAACATCTTGTGGGTTTGGTCGGTGAGGGCCCGACATAACTCGTCCTTCCCCCGGGGGACGATTACGCGGTCAGGTACGTTCCCACAAGTAAAACAAAAAAAAAAGTTACATTTGGTATATCTCATGTAGGCCTATTGTCTGTATTACACTGTGCGAGCAAGAGAGAACGAATGACAGATTGACATAACGCAATATTAGAATACAATTGTTTACGTTATAAATACAAACGCACGAAAGTGAGAAACGCGCGGAGGTAAACATAAGCAAAAAAATACAAAGCGTACGTCAGCGAAGCTTTTACCGTAGCACGGGAGCTTTTAACCTCAAAAATCAAAGGCGAAATTTATATTTGTAGACGGTGTACTGACAGCTCGGCGAAAACATGATGCAGCGGGAATATCGTTACTGAAATTATTTAAGGCATATTTAATTTTCAAAAGTCATGTTAACTTAGTCATCACTTTTCTGGAAGGCGCTGGTCTCCTTCTGCGAGTCCGTAATGACCCAGAAGGAGACCGCCGAACGGGATCGGGAGAGGGCCGATCCCGTTAGAGATGGCGCAGGCGGGCCGGTGGCAGACCGGCCCGCAGCCCTGTAGTTTTGGGCTCTCAAGAATAAGACTACGGTATCCCCTGCCTGTCGTAGAAGGCGACTAAAAGGGGCCTCGGGTTCACTGGGCGACAAGGGTGGGGGCCTTTGTCGTCCGCTAAAGTGGACCCGGGAAGAAGGCGACATCGGCTGGCCCGTGTGGGAGTTACCTCCCCCGGGACGTGCTCTCCTTGAGCACAGTGCAGAGGGGCTCCGGTGCGTTCCACTGGAGATCCCGGAGCCCCTCGTCATGCACCGAGGAAAGGGCCACCGGGGATGTTTTAGTGTGTAAAAACCCCACATAACCGCCGCCTTCCCCCCAGAAGGCGGGGTATCTTTTTGAAGATTTCCTCCCCGTTAACAAAAAAAAAAGTCATCACTTTTCTATTCAGCGGCATTCCGAGTTCGATTCTTGTTGCCACCCTCAATGAAAATGTGATTTTTTTTAAATAATGTTAGTACTACTTGTGGTTTGAGAAATTTATCTCCTTAATAAGAATAGCAACAAGTATATTTAAAACATAAACCAACTTCAAATCGAATCAAACGTTAAACGTTATTATTATTGTAGGAATATTACGAAATAAAACTTAATCAGAAGCTAACCAAACTCTCATCATCACCCTTGAAGTGTACCATTTCTGGGATCCACGAGAAAACCATATATTACCAGTATGTGTGACATAAATGGACGTATAAGTCAATTTCGATTACTTATGTTTTATTGGAAACGATGTACTTTAAGAGTATTCTCATGAAAGTTTGGTTAGGCTCTGATTAAATTTTATTTCGTAATTTTCCTACGATAATTCAGAAATAAAAAGATGGCGTCCGCGCATAATAGCGCGTCATAGATACGATTTAAAGTCGGTGTTAGTTTTTGCTGGTGAATTTACTTGTTTGAGTAACACGAATTTTAGTCGAATTCGAGCTCAATATTAATAACGCCTTAAGATTTTTATATTAACTACCTACGAGCAATTTGAGACCCGCGGTTCGTACTTAAGCGTTGACGTTTTCGTTAAATTGAATGTGAAACCTAACATGTGATAAAAGCTTTAAAAGCCTTTTGAAGTATATGAAAGCTCTATGAATTCTAAAGAGGCAAATGAAACGACTCTTATTACAAATTTACTTAAAGACTGTACTATATAAAATCTTCCTTGGACACTTTTTTATAGTATACCTTATATATTGAGCGAGCTATTATGTTGCGTGCCGTAGAGCCCCTTAAGGGGTTGAGCTCCGAATGGTGGAGAAAGGCACTGATAAAGAACTTGTAGGGAGTCAAGAAGGTGTGTGTGGGGCCACACGGCCAGACCACGCGTACCCTCCCGCGTTTCGGTCCATATAACCGCGAGGTTGGTGGGGCCATGGGAGGTGGTGGGTAGGACGGTGTATACCTTATATATATATATATATATATATATATATATATATATATATATATATATATATATATATATATATATTTGTGTATAATTTAAATAAAAGTGTATAGTTTAGTGTTAGTTAGTTTTCACCGGTTTTTTGGCTGAAAATCAGCGCTGTGCTACATGTGTGAGCACAGCACATGCTTAGCCAACCTCTTTTCGGCACAAGGTCAATTTTGTTCTTTTTTAAAATTTCAACGTTTTTGTTTATGTTGTTTATTTTTCTTGCATTACCTGTTGTTTCTGTGTTCTTGTGTCGAATAAATGTTCTATTCTATTCTATACTGTTCTGTTATGTATAATATTACGATATGTATAGCTATGTTATATATTTTATTTATTTACGCTTTATTGTTTAGGAATAAAATAAAAACAAAACACGAATATAAACAGTCACTCCGTAAACAATATACCTTATAGCTAATAGTGGCTCTCTCTCACTTTCGAGGAGTTCTTTTTTTTCTGTTCTCTATTCGAGGCAGTTTTTTTTTTCAGAAATATTACTAACATTCTTGTACACTTTTTTTTTTTGTTTACGTGGAGGAAATCTTCAGAAAGATATCCCGCCTTCTGGGGGGAAGGCGGCGTTTATGTGGGGTTCTTACCCACTAAAACCTCCCCGGTGGCCCTTTCCTCGGTGCATGACGAGGGGCTACGGGATCTCCAGTGGAACGCACCGGAGCCCCTCTGCACTGTGCTCAAGGAGAGCACGTCCCGGGGGGGGAGGTTGCTCCCTCCCCCCCTGTGCCCTCGCAGCGCAAGGCGACACGGGCCAGCCGATGTCGCCTTCTTCCCGGGTCCACTTTGGTGAACCCGAGGCCCTTTTAGTCGCCTTGTTGCCAGGCAGGGGATACCGTAGTCTTATTCTTAAGAGCCCAGAACTACAGGGCTGAACATTCTTGTAAACTTTTTTTTTTTTTTTGTTCACGGGGAGGAAATCTTCAGAAGATACCCCGCCTTCTGGGGAAGGCGGCGGTTATGTGGGGTTCTTACCCACTAAAACCTCCCCGGTGGCCTTTCCTCGGTGCATGACGAGGGGCTCCGGGATCTCCAGTGGAACGCACCGGAGCCCCTCTGCACTGTGCTCAAGGAGAGCACGTCCGGGGAGGTTACTCCCTCCCCCCCTGTGCCCTCGCAGCGCAAGGCGACACGGGCCAGCCGATGTCGCCTTCTTCCCGGGTCCACTTTGGTGGACGACTCAGGCCCCCACCCTTGCCGCCCAGTGAACCCGAGGCCCCTTTAGTCGCCTTCTACGACAGGCAGGGGATACCGTAGTCTTATTCTTGAGAGCCCAGAACTACAGGGCTGCGGGCCGGTCTGCCACCGGCCCGCCTGCGCCATCTCCGAACGGGATCGGCCCTCTCCCGATCCCGTTCTGCGGTCTCCTTCTGGGTCATTACTGACTCGCAGAAGGAGACCAGCGCCTTCCATTTTGATCTCCCCGCCAGCGCAGCCGCTACTGCCGCCGGCGGGGAGAGGTCTTGCCCGATATGCTGGACCAGGATCCGCCGCTCCGCCTCCCACGCGGGGCACACGGCTAGCGTGTGCTGCGCGGAATCCCGGTCACAGACACAATGGTGGCATTGCGCGGTCGGTTCGCGCCCTATCCTGTTCAGGTACTCACCGAAGCACCCGTGCCCGGTGAGTACCTGTGTCAGTCGGTAGGTGACGTGCGCCTCGTTCCTCCTGCGAAGCCAGGCTTCGAAGTTCGGCAGGAAGGCACAGACGATGCGTTGGCGCGAGCAACGACGCTCCGAGAGCCGCTCGCGCCAGACCTCTATCGCCCGCCTGTGCTCCTGCCGACGCACCTCTCCCGCATCCAGGGGCGGCCCGGCCCCGCCGTCGACGGCCCGGACGCGCGTGTACACACGCGCGTCCAGCTCCGCCAAAATGTCGAGCGGCGGGAACCGAGCCAGGATAGTGGCCGCCTCGTATGATACCGTACGGTATCCTCGTGCGATCCGAATGGCCATCTTGCGCTGCAGGCTAAGGAGCTTAGCTCTGCAGCGCCGGACGCCCGTGAAGCGGTTACACCACACGGGCGCCCCGTAGAGGGCCATGGATCGCACGAGACCTCCGTAGAGGCGGCGGACTCCTCCTGGGGCCCCAAGATTAGGCAGCAGTCTGTGCAGAGCACCCACTGCCTTATCGATCTTGGGGACCAAGCGGTCGAAGTGCACTTCGAAGCCCCAGCGACTGTCCAGGGTGAGGCCAAGATATTTCATCTCCGACCCCACCCGGACCTGCACGTCACCCACGCGAACCGACCGGCTGGGCGGTTCCTTAGCTCTTGGGGCTTGTGGAACCATAGCGCCTCAGTCTTGTGAGGCGCTACCCGTAGACCCAGCTCGTGGATTTTGTCCACGACGCATGCCACCCAAGCTCGGCAGGCCGGATGGTGCTATCGAAATCCTCCCCGTCGGACATGACTAGCGTGTCGTCTGCATAGCAGACGACACTCACGCCGGCGGGGAGACCGACCCTAAGGACCGCGTCATATGCGAGGTTCCATAGCAGGGGCCCCAACACAGACCCCTGCGGAACCCCGCAGTTCACCTCCCTCCGATGGAACACGTCCCGACCCATGTACTGGATGCACCTGCCATGCAGGTACGCCCCGACGATGCGCTGCAGGTAGGGAGGCACGTGGTGATACACCAATGCCTCCCTAATCGCTCCCCAGGGCAGCGTGTTGAATGCGTTGACCACGTCAAGGTTGACGGCCAACGCCACGCCACCCCGGGTCACTACCTGCCCCGACCGTTGACGGACCTGGAGGATCGCGTCAACGGTCGACCGCGCCTGCCGGAAGCCATATTGGCATTCCGACAGGTCGGGGCCTACCTGCCGCAGGTGCGAGTTGAGGCGGGCAGCAATTATTCTTTCGAATAATTTGCCCGCCTCATCCAGCAGACATATGGGTCGGTACGCGGAGGGAGACTCCGCGGTCCTACCGTCCTTCTTGATCAGCACCATCCTAGCCTCCTTCCAGCCCGAAGGGAAGACTCCGACTTCCAGACAGCTGGTGAACAGCCGTCTAAGTCTCCCCCTCAGGCCGGCGGCGAGAGCCAGCACCCAAGCCCTTCCGGGAATCCCGTCTGGGCCGGGTGCTGTATTGCGGGCCCTGAGGCGCCCCGTGGCTCGATCCAACTCCTCGGCAGTCACCCCCAGCTCGTCGGACCAGATGGTACGGTCCGACGGCATCGCTGGGGGTGCAGGGCTGGGTCCCTGGATCCTTGGGAAGAGTGTGTCTACCACACTCTCCACGAATGTAGGATCCAGGGTTTCCGTCACCGGAGGGACCCAAGGTCTGAGCTTGCCCAGTACAATTTTGTACGGGCGCCCCCATGGGTCCCTCTCCAGCCCCTCGAGGAGTTCGCTCCAGGATCGAGCCTTCGCGTCCTTGATCGCGCTTTGGAGCGCGATCGTGGCGCCTCTATACCCCGCATAAGCTCTCGCCGTTTCGTCGGCTGTGGCTCGCCTTCTTCTACGGGCTCTGGTGTACCGGCGTCGGGCCCGTGAGCAGTCCTCGCAAAGCTGCTCTATGGCCTCCGACCACCAGTACACCGCCCGGAGCTTGGGGACCCGGCCTGGCATCGCGACGTCGCAAATCGACGTCATTGTGCTCCGGAACCAGGTCGCCTCTTGTTCGGGATCGGGCAAGACCCTTCTGTCCATGCCGCGACGATGGCAGCGGCCTCGAGCATATCAGCATCGAGCCGCTTGAGGGACCATCGCCGCGGTCGGCTGCTACCGTGCCGGCGGGCAGCACCTGCGGGAGGACGGAGGGCCACATCGAACATGATGTGGAGGTGGTCGGATAGTGTGACCACCTCCTCCGCCACCTCCATCCCGACACCATGCGTACGGCAGAGGAAGTCGCCCACGACAAGTCGATGACCGACTCCCCCTGCCAACGCACGGAGGTGCTGACGGACCCCCGGTTTAGAAGCCGGAGGTCCAGTCCCGCCGCCCACTCTTGCACGGTCTCTCCCCGCGCGCTGTCCCGGGCACACCCCCACGCTCTGGAATGAGCGTTGAAGTCACCCAGGACAAGCACTGGACGTGGCGAGCATCTGCGAACGCAGTCGCCCACCGCATCCATGTACGCCTCGTAAGCGGCGAGGGCACAGCTGGGAGAGACGTAGCAGCCCACAACTGCCAGGGGACCCCATTGCACCGCAATGTAGCCCTGTCCCTTAACGAGTAAGGAACAGGGCGGGTCCCCTGCGCCACCACCCCGGTAAATGGCGACAGAGCCTCCGTCGTCACCGAACCAGCGAGGATGGTCCGGGACTCGGTAAGGCTCTGCCACCACGGCCAGAGACACTGACCACTGCGCGAGGGTCTGCATCAGCAGGTCCTGCGACCCTCGGCAGTGGTTCAGGTTGCCCTGGAGGATCCTCACCTTCACACAGAAGGTGAGGCCTCCATGGCCTCCGGCGCACTGGGTGTGGCCTTGGGAGGGGGAGCCTGCCTACTCCCCCTCCCTTTCTTACCTCTCTTTGGTGCGCAGCCCTTGGTCCCCAACCGATGGTTGGCCGGGCGACCAAGGTCTGCGCACAGCGGGCACTTTAGGGCGGCTGCCGTGCACTGCCGGGCCTTATGGCCTGGCTCGCCGCAAGCGTAGCACCGCGTGCTCCGGTCCTGTTCGCAGGTGCACGTGCTACGCACGTGCCCCTGCTCCAGGCACCGGAAACACTGCAGTGGTCTCGCGGCGAGCACCACCAGCCTCGCGGCCGTCCACCCGATGCGGATGCGATTCGCTGTCGCCAGCTTACGCACCGCACCGAGCGGACACCGCACCCACAGCGACCCCAGACGCAAAGGTGAGCGATGTATCTCCCCCACCTTCACGTCTGAGGCCTGGCAGCCACCCTGCTCGGCCACCGCTGCGACCACCTCAGCTGGAGTGATGGACTCGTCTAAGTCCATCACTTCAGCTCGCCGGTCTTCACTGGACGTGCAATATGCACGTCCAGGTCGACCAGCCGCTCCTCATGGTGGCCGCCAGCGTATCAGCCTTGGCTGAGCAGTCAGCACCCGCTACCTCGAGGATTAGGCCCCAGTAACGGCCCTCCTCGTGCGGACAGTCTCTATGCCGCAGTCTGCCAGTTTAATCCGCTGTTTAGCGGCTGACATGACTGCGGCATAGGACGCGTCGCTGTGCTCCGGCACGGTGACCGTTATGGCCGCCGTGCTCGGAAGCCTTCCCGGTTTCGCCGCCTTGGGCTTTGGCTTCGCCGCTGCCTTCGGGGGGGCCACCTTCTTTGGCTGGGGCTTCGGTGCTGGGGCCGCCTTTTGGCGGCCTTGCCCGCAGCCCTCTTTGCCTTCCGGCCAACGACCACGGCCCAGGTCTCTCCTACGGGAGACGGCTGGGCCTCTGCCTGTTGCGCCGAAGGCGCGCTGGCCTTCGGCTGCGGTCGTCGGGCCGGTGCCGCTTGAGCGGCCCCCTCCCTGCCGGCAGCCGCTGGTGCGGGCGCCATGTATTCGGAGAGTTTCCGGTCGATTAGAGCGCTGATGCGCTCCATCAACCGGCTCTCCGATGACGCCCGCTCTACCAGCGCTGGCGGCAGTGGCTTCTTGAAGGCCACTGGCCTAGCGGCAGCTGCCTTACTCGGCCCCGCCTCCGAGCTTGCGGCCGCCGGAGGAGCAGGCGCCTCGCGATTCCGCATGGCGCCTATCTCGTTCGTTAGCCGCTCGACCCTCGCTGTCAGCTCCCCGAGCTGCAGACGAAGCTGCGCATTCTCCCGCTGCAGCTCGTCCACAGTCGGCGGAGGCTGCGATATCCTCCGAGTAAGCTCAGAGGTCGCAGCCTCCACCTCTCGGGCCGCCAGGCGTAAGTAGTGAACGTACGGGCCCTTCAGGTTTGCCGATTTATCGGATATCTTCTCGACGGCGAGTACAGAGGTCCTGATTGATCGGCCTAGGTCTTCCGTCGATCTTCCCATCATATCCCGGGCCAGATCTTCGACCCGGGGGAGGTTATTCTTCGACCTCCTGGCAGCGGGGGCCACCATCGGATCGAATATTCCGTCCTCGTCGTCGTCGGCAGAGACCGGCGGCGGGGACTTCAGCTTCCTCCGCTTCCTGCTCACCTCGGAGGTCGCAGACCTCACCGAGGCGACAGACATAACGGAGGAGTCTGAATCCTCCCCGCTGTCCCTCCCTGACGCTGCTGACGAGCGCACCACAAAACGGCCGGTTCTGGGGTCGCTCTGCGACACCCCAGATCCGGCTCCCTCCACTGCGCCCAAACGGGCCTCCACCTTGTTCCCTTCGATTGTGTTTGTACTATTCATATCAAGTCCCACGAGAATGGTAGGAAATAAATGTCCGCCGGGCAGAGCCTCCTTACCCCGGTAAGCCTTGGTATACCTTTCGGTATACCTACACACGGGTGGCGGCAGGTGCCCGCGGTCATTACAGTAACGGCTGACAAGCCCTCAACCATGCATCCCATAGCGCTGTTTTCACCGCTTAGGATTGGGGAGTTTTATAGAGGTACTCTCCTCGCGGCCCGGCCAATTAAGGCAAGACCCCCGCTCCGGGCAGAGCCGCTAGACATGATCAACGACACTCCACCCGGTTTACGGTCTTTGGGCGGGGGCAGTGCGACTGGGTAGTCACACCACCTGCCCGGTGACAGGGTTAGTGAACACCGGGCCCGCCCTCCGTCCTCTGGCGCGCCCTCTGCAATCAGAGGGACGCCCAGAAAAACCTTCGATAAGGCCGAAGCCTACCGGCACTTGTTGCTCGTTTAGCACTACCCGGGGGGCACGTGTAGGGTGTCATGGTTCAAGTATCTCCTACGGACGCGAGCAACTCCACCCCCACATTCTTGTAAACTATTCCAACTAAGCTTAAGCTTGTGCAAGGAGATGGTTCACGTCAATAGTCGATTGTGGTTTAGAACCGCAGTACCCTAAATCATTAGGCTATTGGCGCTTCGTAGTTTTAGCAACGGGTTTTTTTTAATTTCTTTATGAAAATTGTATATACAGAGATACATACACATAAAGGTAAATACATGTATGCACACATATATAGTACGTAACGTGTTTGAAAATTATACTTAGACACGAATTTCATAATGATGAATTAAGATTTATTAAATAAAAATAATATAATAATATGAATTAGTTATTTAAATAAAAAGTCAGGAGTGCACAAGTTCTTACATTTTTTTACCAAGTAATAAGACAACATTTTCTAAAAATTAATTGTATAGGTCGATTGATTTACGGCCCCCGAAGCCACTGCATACTAAATTTCATAAAAATCTTTACAGCCGTATCTCAATAAAGTTTTTTTATAATTTCTAAGCAAGTGCTTGACTACGATCCCACCTGATGTTAAGTGGAAATGCAGTCCTGATGGTATGGCGCACTAGCTTAGTAAATGCCTATTCACTCTACTCTTGAAAATACCCACATTGTAATCGGAAAGTTTTGTGTTGCTAGCTTTAATTTATTAGTAATTCAAATTATTAGGTATAATGTTATATCATGAATCTAACTCCATTATACAAACTTACTGACAATACTAACTTAAAAAATAATATTAAATCAAAAACTTCACTTTAATTGCTTATTTAAAAGTTACATTAAATCTAATTGACATCTTTAAAAAGGAACTTTAAAAGAAGTCGGAGCCGATGATAATGATGGAATTTGAGAGAGAAAAAAGTGCCAGGATTGAAATAATGTGGAGGCATGTCGGCAGATAGATCTCTGCCCACCCCTATGGACTAACGGTGTGTGTATATTTACAAAATGATTGTTTAATATATGTCGTAAATAGTTAACAGAACATAGAACAAACGTAGTCGACATAGCTATTAAAGTCAACGTGGAAGAAGTAATGGACCGGCAGGTGGGTACGGAAAGGATGCCGCGCATGGGTTGGAAAAGTCTTGGGCGACGGACCGCCAACTTTATACGAATATCCGGAAGTGATAGATGGAAGGCATTGGGGAAGGCCTATTACCAACAATAGATTGAAATTAAACAGACAAAAAGAAAAATAAACGATTACATAACCGAGTTTTATTTCATGGCAACCATTTCCCACTTCTCCAATAACGTAAATGGAATAAATTTCCAACATCCGGAATTTTCACATCAAAGCATCTCACTACTGATTGAAATTAATTAGAAACTTTTTTCATCTCGGAAATCTATCATTGAATGGAATGAGTTTTTAATTCAAAACCAATTAATTAACTGCCATGAACTATTTTCAATTGACTAAATAAATATAAAATTGAACCATATTTTATAAATCTATGTAATAATTTTAATCGACAATTTTTGTTTATTGTTATGTGTGTAGGTTTTTTTTTTTTTTTGAATCTCGGGTTCACTGGGCGACAAGGGTGGGGCCTTTGTCGTCCGCCAAGGTGGACCTGGGAAGAAGGCGACATCGGCTGGCCCGTGTCGCCTTGCACTGCGAGGGCAGAGGGGAGGGAGTATCCTCCCCTCGGAACGTGCTCTCCTTGAGCACAGTGCAGAGGGGCTCCGGTGCGTTCCTCTGGAGATCCCGGAGCCCCTCGTCATGCACCGAGGAAAGGGCCACTGGGAGGTTTTAGTGGGTAAAACCCCACATAACCGTATCCGTAACCGTAATATCTTTTGAAGATTTCCTCCTCGTAAACAAAAAAAAAAAAAAAGTTTTTTTTGAATGAAATAGTTCAATAACTAGTACACTCGCTTTATTGACTGCTGTTAGAACTGAGCGTCCTCACAATCTTTTTACAAAATTAATTAAAAGTCACATTACGAACTAATAAAGTTAAATTATTGTTTACAATGCCAAGTTAATGTGACGATCAACTAAATTATTAATTATAGTTACAATAAGGTTCAGGTAATCAACAAGATATCTGTTACCTGGCAACACATGACACCCAGCGATTGTTATGCCTGAACCTTGCGTTTGTGGTGAAACTTGAGAGCGTACAATTATTAAATTTTGGTGTAAGTTGTTATAATAAAATTAACAGTTTTGAAAAATTGAAAATCTCAGACGGGCCGTACTAAATCTCTATTTGGGAAGGGTTGCTCACCCCTTGTTTAGCGGAAAAGAGAGATAATCCAGTCATTCAGCATGGCGATGGGTCTTAGATAGATCTTCAGTTACTATCATATAGCGTCATATCAGCGGTCAAATAAAAAAGTTGAAGTTTTCATTGAGCATGTAAAATTGAAGCCCTTTTCAATAGACTAGCTTAAATTTTCAAGCTGGAAGCGGCAATTGGAAGCTGGAGTAGCTTTTGACACACTAAGATAATTCGGTCAGTCGGTCAACGCTGCCGCGAACAATACCGCTTGTCACTCAATGTGATTAGAGACTTGGAGTTTGATTTGTGGTTTTAATTGCCGCCTTTGATGTTCAATAGAACTGGTCACACTTCATTAATACCGAAGTTTTACGTCAATATTGCTTTATTTTAAAGGCAGTAGAACCTCTTTGATGCGATGCTCGAATTTTTTTCATTAATAAATAAATAAAAAAAACAATTTTAATAAAAGTCACGTGACCTGTTGTTCTTAACATGTGACGGTTCGTCGCCATATTTGTGACGTCATAATATCAAATCCATAATGGCACAGCGTTCACGGGTGATTAAAATTCTAAATATTGTTTCACCCTCCCTCCAATCTATCGGTACAACTATGCTCCATACACATAGACAACCAAATTTTTTTTTATTTGTTTTGGTATTAACAGCTGGGTTAGAGACTCTCAATTACAATGATACTGAAAACCGTCTAGATATAATATCCTAATTCCCAAGGCCTCACGTACGGGTCAGTGGTGGTCATCAGAACAGACGAAAAATGTGCAACTGCACGACAGCGTCCGACATGCTGTAGTGCATGCTGGGGAAATATATAATAGTATGTAATGATCAATCAAAAAAAAAACATGCTGTAGTGGCGATATCCCGCCACACAGCTGTGTCTATTACACAGATGACGGTGACGACGCCACAGGAAGACTGATGACAAGGGCAACGGATGCATCAAAAGAGAAAATTATAGACTACAATCTAAAAATGGCCATGAGAAACAGGGACGCAGCGGTCGTGGAGAAACTTATAACAATGCAAGGGGGCGTCTTCGATGCGTGAACTAAAGCATTCTCCAGCACCACCTTCAAAAATCAGGCTTTATAATAAAAAAAAATGTAGTAAAAGTAAAAAACCACAGCAACCAATTCAAGAATAGTACAAAAGAGCACGGACATACGTCTGTGGTTGCGCTTTATTGAAAGAAAAAAAAATCCTTATTAATAAATGCTCACTCACATAAAATACAAACACCATTCTGATTTTATCTATATTCAAGTAACTAGTTTTATTTATTTAAACACAATAACTAGACATATGTAATACGCGCGGCAGAGAGCCTGGTATTCTGTCTGACAGGGCAACCTAGTACAGATACCAGTCTCTCGCAAGAGACTTAATAATGTATCATTTAATGTTTCAATATGTAACTTTTGCGAAAGCGAAATAAAAAATAATTATTATTACATATATGCAACAACACAACAGACAAAGAATATATGTTACATGATATTTATTGTAAAGAGCTTAAGCCTGTAAATGTAAAAGAAATGAAAAAGGATGGAGGTAGAGAAAAAAAAATTTTGTCAGAACAATGTCTTTAGTCTATGTTTTTATATTTTGAAAGAAGTTCTAAAGAGTTATGAAATAAATTAATGACACAAAAGTTCTTATTACAAAGTCTAAAGTGTGAAAATACGCTGTTTCGTGTATAATTTCTTTATAGTCGTGGCAAGCCAATGTTGTTGGTAGATTGGCATGCGTTGTGCTTTCATTGTGTAGTTGTAAGCCATTGTAGTTACAGAAGTAATCGGGTAAACAAAGGCACAAATTAATTAATTGTAAGACACTCGACATTTTAGTATCAATTGAGTTCTCAAAATTGAGATTCACATTCATCCAATTTCCTGTTATTTGTTTAGTCTCCACTTGATTAGTAGATACGCAGCACAACGTGGCTACGTAAGCAAATTCGTGGGCGAAAGGTCACGGATTTACGCCCGTAAAATATAGTACAATGCTTTCACCTGAATTGTAAATAAGAAAAGGATTTGTATACCATCTTGAATACGGTAAAGGATTGGTTTATATCCATTGGAAAATCTCTAAACATCGAAAAATATTAACGCGGAAAAAAGATCCAATTACTTCGACTGGTACGTATTCGTATTTTTTGCACATCGGATGCGGAAGGCCGAGTCTCCGAGCGACATTTGCCAAGTGGTGGATGATGTGCACCACATGGGGGAATGTGCTAAACATGAAGCGGAAAGAAATTCATTCATAGGTAGTCTAAAACTGAGGGAGCAACATGGGTGTTTTCTTAGTGCTGCTGTCTGACCCGACCTCAGAGGGAGTGAGGAAGCTGGTGGCTACGGCCATGCAACATTGACTTTCTTTCTCGCTTCATGCGACCAATATGTGTGTTGGGGTATGATGGGGCTGACATGCCCAAAAGTGCAAAAGTCCCCAAAAAATAAAGAAAAAAAAACGTATTCGTAAACGTGATCATGTAATTGTATTACATCATAGCCGTAGTCCGGGCTGTTGCCTCAAGTGGCAGAGTACGCAAGTGACCCGAGTTCGATCCGGTGCCGACACCAATAATTTTTTTGTTGCAATTTTATTTTTAGTTCAGCGGTGAAGGGAAACATCGTGAGGAAACCTACATACGTAAAATATTCTAAGACATGTGAAGTTTGACAATCCGCACTAGGGCCGCATGGAAAACTATGCCCTGATACTCTTTTTAACTGACTTCAAAAGACTTCAAATAGAATCAAACGTTAATGCGCAGAAGCCCTCTTTGTATTTCTGAATTATCGTAGGAATATTACGAAATTGAATTAATCATAAACTTACCAAGCATTCATCAAACTTCTTTTATATATATCCTTTCCCATAAAAATGAATCGAAATCGGTTGGAGTGAGATTCGTCTTTTGTGGCGCACATACTTAATGCCAATCTAAAACTTATACGGTTTTCTCGAGGATGCCATTGTTAAATAGGACCACATGGAAACCACCAGCTGTCAAACCGAAAAAGAATCATCAAAGTCGAAAGATACAAGAAAACAAACATTAAAAAAACTGTACAGACGAATTGAAAAACTCCTTTTCTTTGAAATCGGTAGAATTGAGGGCGTCCCCGCACAGAATTTAACGTTTAATACGAATTGAAGTCGGTTTTTGTTTTGACTCGTAAATATACTTGTTCTATAAAGTTTTCCCCATCATAACAAAAAAATTGAATAACGTCCCTACGTGGGAGATTCGTTTTTCAATTTACGTTTTCCTGTACGATGTTCTCAAATACCACATGGCTCTCATGAATATAAACAGCCTCAAATTCTTTGAAAACATGAAGAGAACCGTACTCAATAAAAATTATTGCATACATGTCTGAGTATTTTAGCAAGTTAACAAATTCGCAAGGGAATTCGGTTGAGATATCGCAAATTAATCGTAAAAATTATTGATGGTCTTTAGGTATATGTTTCATGTATTATTTTAACAAAGTAGGTAATAAATATATGTTTATATATTTATTTATGTATCTACTATCCAGAAGTTTTCTGGACGTACCGATAGGAATAATATGACTAAGCCATTTTTTTATAAGAAAGCTAGCAATATTTCTTAAAAGAAAACATCACTAACATTCTTGTTAACCATTCAAACTAAGCTTAAGCTTATGCTAGATGATGGTTCACGTCAATAGTCGAATGGTGGATTCGAACCTACGAGCTTACTAAACGCATACCCAATAGGCAATTGAGGTTTCTATAATTATTATAATTGAATTCTACTAGATTGGTTTCATGGTGTTCGCAAATAGGAGAGTTGGGGTCCGTATTCTGGTCTTTTCCAATAAAAAAAATCTCTAATCAAAACATCCATACATGAAGCGGGACGTGCATTAAGATTGACTAATCCTCTGTATTAATATCAACAAATGGCCGTGCCGTCTGTCATGTATCAATGTACCCTACGCAGCGATAAGATAACAGACAAACATAAACGAATTTTATTTCGGGCGTTTCGCCATAGAGTGACTTATCCAAAATTCAAACGGATTTCCATGCAGTTTCCTATAAATATATGAAGTCGTCTTTATAGCGTTGCTGCATTGCTGCCACACTATCTTAAACTATACTACTTAGCTGAGACAGAGCCGTGGTAGCTCAGTGTCCGGGCGGAGGGCTCAAGTTGCATAGTACGCTAGCAACCCGATCTCGACGCCGGTGCTGGCACGAATAAATTTGTTGTAGCAATTTTATGTGCTGATTTACCACGCACTCGGCGGTCAAGGTAAATATCGCGAGGAAACCTACATGTCCTAGAAAATGTTTTCTAACTAAGGTAATTTCGTTATACGCCTATTCAATTTGAAGTCGGTTTTGTTTTTACACGTAAATATACTTGGGCGCATAACATCTGTCATGGTCGAGAAATTACAAATTGAACAAATATAGTAATACATAGATAAATAGATTAAAAAAATATGTCCGAGATGTTTACGCATATGAATATTGTCTGTGCATGATCTCATGCTTGCACATGAGATTTTGTTTCTTAATCTGTTCCCAAAAATAGTTGCCAGTTTGTTATAACAATTAACCAAATGTTAATGTAATTAATTATCTGTGAAAAACATGCGCTCCGTTACGTGATTAATAATTACTTGCCAACATGCTATTATAATATATTGTTAATGGCAATTGTTTATTATCATAACGCCTTTTCTGAAAACCGGACGGGTATTAATCGGTAACGATTTGTTAGTAGCATATAGGGTTAAACGGTCACCCACGATCTGACTATGATGGAACAAGTCTTGTTTTACACATAATAGAGCGTCCTCACTTTGGGCCTCACAGGCAAGCTCAAGGTAGCACAACGAGCTATGGAGAGGGCTATGCTCTGAATATCTCTATGAGATCATATCAGGAATGACGAGATCCGTATACGAACAAAGGTAACCGACATAGCTCGCCGGGTGAGCAAGTTGAAGTGACAATAGGCAGGGCACATAGCGCGTAGAACAGATGGCCGATGGGGCCGCAAATTTCTAAATTGGATACCGCGGACCGCCAAACTAAAGGTGGTCTGACGACCTCATAAAGGACGCAGGACGCAGCTGGATGCAAGTCGCTTACAACCGGTACGAAATTAACTTTCATTGGCATCATAGTGGTCGATATTTGCTAGTTTTGATAGTCTGTTAGTTCATCGGTGCCACTATAGTTAGGTAACAGTATTTTTCTTGGGGCAACATTAGGTTTATACAGGCAATACTGGCACTTTGTCTGTGGCCTCAGCCTGCCGTGCGCCTGTCTGTGGCCTGATATATCGTCGCGTTCAAAACATCGGAGCAGTTGTCTTCAAGCGGTTATACCGTTATTCTTCTGGTAGTGCCGCCGTGACACTGAAGCGAAGGAGAAGTGCGTTGTTCTTTCTTTAAAAGTCTCTCTCTAAAGTCGGATTTTATGCGTGATAATGTGCCCAAGTAGAAAACTTAAGGAAGATAACCTTCCCTTACACTATGGTTTACCCACGGCGTAGTATCGGATGTATGTATTAATGATGGAATGATAATTGATATGACTGTAATAGATCGGTTTCATAATGAAACCTCACGGGCAGATGGTAGATTTGGAGACCTAGCAGATTCTCCCTTATTAATGATAGGAGCTAGGATACTGAGCCGTGTCAGCTCAGTGTCCGGGTGGTCGCCTCAATACGCTGGCAACCCGATTGCAATGAATTTGTGTGATGCAATTTTGTGTGCTGATTTACAACGCGCTCAGAAGTGATGGAAAATATCGTAAGGAATTATTTGTGTTTTAAAAAAATATCTAAGACATAAATTACTGGAGTTTACATTCTTGAAAGATGCTCTTGTATTTATTATCGTTTACCGATACAATCTAATCAATCAAATTGCAGAACATTACATGTGTATATGATTTATATCAAACATGTCCTCTATTATTTGTGAAGTGCGATGTGTGATTATCTTGTCGCGTATATCTGTCATCGATAAGGCATATTTCGATCATGATATTAGTATACCTTAGTAGCTAAGATTCCTTACGATCTATTCCTGTCTAGTTGCGGAGTAAGCTGATCTACCACGCGATGTTTTCCTTCACCTCCGATCGTGTGGTAAATCAGCAATAAACAAATTTATTGGTGCCGGCACCGGAGATCGAACTCGTGTTTGCATACTATGCAAGTTGAGGCGACCCCACGAGCACATATATCATCGTCTTCTTCTTCTTCTGCCTAGCGATTTCCAGGCCTACCACCAGGGTCCGCTTTCCTGCTTAGTCTTCTCCACTTTTCCCGAACTTCGGTATCCTCTTTTGTTAGGTGGTTCTCTAACATATCCGCCTTCACGACGTCTTCCAGCGTTTCTTGGGCCTGCCGCGGGATCTTGGGCCTTGTAGATTGAGGACTAGGCATCTATTTCCGACACAGTCAGGAGGCCTGCGGTATATGTGACCATACCATCGGATTCGACTTTCCTGCAGTTTATCTGCTACGTTGCGGACTCCAAGGCTACCCATATATCATCTAATATCATATAAAAATTATCTGAATCTCGGAAACGGCTTCACTGATTTTCGTGAAAATCGGTGGAGCTTCGTGGGCGATAAATCGATCTACTTCTGATTTTACTAAATGTCGTTTTATCCGCCTATAATCATTCAATTACTGTAGTAGATTTCGTTAATAGCCAAAAGGTTTAGGGTCTGCGAATCGTAAGTTCGTGGCTTCGCCATTCGACGATTGATGTGAACTATCTCCTATCACAAGCCTCAGCTTATTTAGAATGGTCAACGAGAATGTTAATAATATTTGCAAAAAAAAAATGGGCAGGACACATTGATTATGTACATATACACCTTGGTCTTGAGGCATTGTGGGAGTTTGGACTTGACTTCGTCGAGTTTTCCAAAGGCAGCCCAGCCCAGCCGTCTTTCGATCTTTGCTGCCTGAACACTACTGTCAAAGGGTAAACGATTTCCAAGATAGACGTAATCATTCACACGTTCTACCCGGTCGTTACCCACAATTATGTTGGATACAGGCTAATATTGATTTGTCATCTTCGTCTTAGACATGGTCATCCTGAGACGGCTCTTTATATTGTAAGTTAATTTAAAATAGAGAAATGTTTTTTTTTTATTGTATGAAAGATTGTGTATAGATTCTGCGAACGCGGTGTAAAAATAAAGCTATCTTTCAAAACACGTCTGTTTTATTTCACTATGGCAATAATTCGTAGCGATTTATTTTATGCGTTGTAAATAACTTTCATTAAAACAGTCATTTCCTTCTTCCTCTGTCTTTTTATACAAATTGCCATGTTCCAACTAGTATTTTTTGTACCCAAAAATGAATTTGAATACCTTGGTCCGAGTCTGTTATTAGCCAATGGCATTTTACTATGAAACCAACTTATTACAATTTAATTGTCATTATGCCAAAACGAGCCGTGGTAGCTCAGTGTCCGGGCGGTTGGCTCAAGTTGCATAGTACGCTAGCAACCCGAGTTCGATCCCCGGTGCCGGCACCAATAAATTTGCTGTTGCAATTTTATGTGCTGATTAACCACGCGCTCGGCGGTGAAGGAAAACATCGTGAGGAAACCTACATGTCTTAGAAAAATTTTCTACGACATGTGAAGTCTGCCAATCCGCATTAGGGCCGCGTGGCGGACTATGCCCTTATACTCTCTTTACAGAGAAGGCCTCTGCCCAGCAGTGGGACATATATATTATATATATAAAGGCTGTAACTTTAACTTAACTTAATGCCAAAACTGTAATCCACTAAAAAAATTTCACACACATCATTTTCACCCACCCCTTAGATGTTAGGAGCGTTGCTGGAGTTTCTTCGGCCACTTCTTGTCCCAGCGCCAACGCTTCCCGAAGTGGCACTCAAAGTTAGTTTAGTTTTTGAATGTCCCTTAGATTATCCGTGAAATAGCAACCGACCGAGTCGTGGTTCGGTAACATAGTAACCGTTCAAGCCGAGGTTACCTCACCGCAATAGAGGTTCGGACTAAGCGACCTAAGAGCTATGCCCCCTGGTAAATACTCGGGAGAATAATAGACAAGTTGCACTTCGTATCTCATATATCCCGAGACTGACACAATAAATCGTATCATGACGGTGCCAGACAAACATCCAGGTACCGTCATAACACCTCCCAACCAATTTTTCAAAAAATAATAAGAAAAAATGAGAAAACAATAAATAAAGAAAAAAAAGAGAAAGAAAAAAAACCTGGATGTTTGTCTGGAAGCAGTCGAGGCGAGCTTCTCTGGCCAATCTGTGTAGTTCGTTATTAAAAAAAAATCAAGGTGAGGTGTAACCCGGGAAGAAGGCGACACGCCTTGCGCTGCGAGGGCACAGGGGAGGGAGTAACCTCCCGGGACGTGCTCTCCTTGAGCACAGTGCAGAGGGGCTCCGGTGCGTTCCACTGGAGATCCCGGAGCCCCTCGTCATGCACCGAGGAAAGGGCCACCGGGGAGGTTTTAGTGGGTAAGAACCCCACATAACCGCCGCCTTCCCCTCAGAAGGCGGGGTATCTTTCTGAAGAATTCCTCCCCGTCAACAAAAAAAAAAGGATCCGATGAGAACCACTACT
The DNA here is from genome assembly GCA_029286785.1 of Meandrusa payeni. Lineage (NCBI taxonomy): Eukaryota > Metazoa > Arthropoda > Insecta > Lepidoptera > Papilionidae > Meandrusa > Meandrusa payeni. Next base: position 2,911,150 of record JAGSMX010000023.1, read on the forward strand.
CGGTTGGTTGTATTCCCACGAGTATACTCCTGCCTACCTCCTGGGTTCATTTTACTCTATCTTTTTATTAATCCGTATTTACCTATTTACCAGATAGTTATCTACAACGACATAGCATCGCATATAGGATAGTGTAATTCATTATTTTACGGCCGGCACTAAACGATAACAGTTAATTTGTAGTCTACGCATAAAAGTGACAATTAGAAAAGTATTTATGGTATTCCATTCCGCGTTGTTTCATTAATCATTGTTTCAATATCTCATTTACAAGGAGAAGCAATAAGAGAAAGAGATTCATTTTCATATTTATTGCGAAGTGGTATAACATCGTTGATACGTTTATTACAGGATTTATGAGAGGTATAATAAAGTTTTGTTCCTCTATATCTACAAGGAAACTTCCAGAACGTTTAAAGAATATTTTCTTAACTTATAAAACAAGTGACCTGTTTTGATTTTAAAAAGTAGAAGCTGCTTATATGTATTGTTAGCTGGCAACACATGACACCCAGCGATTGTTATGCATAATAACTACTTCCAATGTTATCTTAGTGATTTACCTTGAACCTTATTGTATCTTTAATTCATAATTAATAATTTAGTTGATCGTCACATGAACTTGGCATTGTAAACAATAAACAATAAACATTATAACAGTACTCAATTTCTTTTCAAAGTTTGTGTACTATAGTGCCGTCGTTTATTTAATCTTTATTTGCTTTAATAACTTGTAGGTCTTATGGAACGAAATAGTCTAATAACTAATACACTAACTTTATTCAGACGGCGTAACGTTGTACAAAGAATTATTTTAACGAATACTGTAACAACGGCCCGTCCTTATAATCTTATACAAAATTAATTAGAAGTCAAATTACGAACTAATAAAGTTAAATTATTGTTTACAATGCCAAGTTAATGTGATGAACAACAAAATTATTAATTATGAATTAAAGATACGATAAGGTTCAAGTCAATTACAAAGATATCATTGGAAGTAGTTATTATGCATAACAATTGCTGGGTGTCATGTTTTTCAACTAGCAATAATCGCACCTCGGATAAACCTCATTGGTTATGATATTGCCTCTGAGCAAAGTTCCCGGGAAGAAGGCGACATCGGCAGGCCCGTGTCACCTTACACTGCGAGGGAATAGGTGGGAGGGATTAACCTCCTTCGTTCTGGGACGTGCTCTCCTAAGAGCACAGTGCAGAGCGGCTCCGGTGCATTCCTCAGGAGATCCCGGAGCCACTCACCATGCACCCAGGAATGGCCGCCGTGGAAATTTTAGTGGGTTAAAACCCCACATAACCGCCGCCATCCAATGTGTTGCTAGCTAACATTTCACAATATTAATGAAAAATAAGCGGACTTAATGCCAAAAGGCATTCTATGCCAGCCTACTTTGAACAAAATAAGAAAATAATTAATAAGTAACAATGAATATCGATAATAATAAATAAGGAGGCTCTCAATTCATCTGTATGTTTTTATATTTGATAACTCAGGAACTAGATAAACTTTGGACTGGGTGTACCTGGGTGTTTTGATATATTTTTTTGTAAGGATGTATTTCAATAGTAGTTTGAAGAAAGTTTAGTTCTCTTGTTCTATTTCGTAATATTAAGATATTTCGGAAATAAAAAATTATTGCTAGCTTTTTTTTTAAAAAATTACGAATGAAAATCTTTTTTTAGTATATCTATGATAGCTTTTAATTTTTTAATCTATTTGAAGTCGGTTTTTGTTTTTGCTCGCATATATACTTGGTATACTCGTATAAATGGAGTCTTACAAAGAAATATGATATCCAAACAAACGTCGCTTATTTTAGTAATGTACAAAACAAGTGTGTGACATATAATAAAATTGTCGAGCCTCGGTGAAGGTAAAAGTAGGGAAATTAATATAAATATGTTTACATGTTATAAATCTAGTCGCTAGGTTGGTTTTGGCGCAAATTTTTCCTTGATTAATTTGCACTATAAGAGTCGTGGTAGCCCAGTGTCCTGGCTGTCGCCTTAAGTAACATATACGCTGGCAACCCGACTTCGATCCCCGGTGCCGGCACCAATAAATTTGTTATTGCAATTGTATGTGCTGATTTACCACGCGCTCGGCAGTGAAGGAAAACATCGTGAGAAAACCTACATGTCTTAGAAATTTTTTCCAAGACATTTGAAGTCTACCAATCCGCATTAGGGCCGCGTGGCGGACTATGCCTTTATATTCTCTTTACAGAGAAGGCCTGGGCCCAGCAGTGAGACATAAATATGGGCATCTTTTAATACTACTCAATGTATAAATTACATGGGCATGTAAAATTGGCTACAATCGTTACATAAGCTAAATAAGCGAAAAACTAAACGAGCCGTTTATTTTATTTTATTTATTTATAAACTCTTTATTGTTTACACTTATTAACTAAAATTAAAAAAAATCCATCGCAAAACGAATGTCATCAGTAATTTTAACTAAGGTGCTAACGGTGCTATGACCAGGACGGAAGCCGGATTGGAAGGGATTGAGTAGATCGTGACAGGTAAGAAATTTGCTAATTTGCGTGTGAATAAGACGCTCAAGAACCTTGGAAAGCCGTTGTCCGAGCAGTAGCCTCAAATTACATAGTACGTTAGCGTTCAGTTCGATCCCCGTTGCCGGCACTAATGAATTTGTTTGTTGCAATTTTAAGTGCTGTTTTACCCCTTGTGAGTGTCACTGAGTGTCATCGGCTTTCACAGTTGCCTTTATTTCATTATTGTAGACCAAAGTATATGTACGACCACGAGGTTCATTTTTGAAATCAAAATTTCGAACCGGACCAACCAATAACGGTTTGTGCGTTCGTTTGTAAAGTTCTCTACGTAAACGTTGTTGATGTTACGTGTCGTTTTTACGTTGATGCCCGGACGGAACCTAAATTTAAATAATATAACTCATATTTAGATAATATAATTTCTAAAGTGTCCATTGTGACGAAAAATGTTTAAACGTAATGAACATATAAAGCTAATAAACAGACAAAAGAATGAATTTGTAAAAAGAATGTTATGTTTTTAAAACGAAAACAATTTGAATTTAGAATTCGAAACCAATGAAAACTTTTTTTGGTTTGAAATGGCCAATACTAAAGAATACCTATTACAAACGGGTCATGCGTCGGCCAATTGGGTCACATATTTAAAAAAAACTGTGTTTTTACAGAGTCGACACAGTAGATTATAGCAAACCAATAAAGCGTTATTATATTATATACCACGTACGTGACTAAAATTGCTACATAACGCAACTTTCAAAGGGTTAAAACAGATTATATTTGAATCACGTTTGGGTGAAGAAGGACACAATCGTGACCACAACCTGTGTCCGACACACGGGCATACTGTCTACCTACAATGTAATTACATTATACCGGCGGAACGCGTTACTAACACACGAGGAGAGATTTTTTTACCTTTCATTGCTAAACCGCTGATAGAACAGATATGATGCTACCATTACATGCAGCGTGGTATGCAACTGTAAGGAAAGGTTCCTTAAGTTATTCCGTTTCGGGCACATTATCACGCAGAAAATCCTACATTAGCATAGCAAATGATAAAGTATTTAGGACACAAATAATAATACATTAAGGCCTACTAAATCAACCGCTAACTCGTGTTAGGGAAATCTAAATCTGAGCATTATAATAGATGAAAAACTATCATTCAATTCACATATTGACAATGTAGTCGCTAGATCACATATTTATCCGTGAAATAGCAACCGACCGAGTCGTGGTACGGCCCTCTCGGGCGCCCTCGGATCGGCATGCTTACGCGTAACATAGTAACCGTCCAAGCCGAGGTTACCCCTCACCGGGGGGACCCTTGTGTCGAGTTACTAGCAATAGAGGTTCAGGCTAAGCGACCTAAGAGCTATGCCACCTCTCAATCCAGTGAAGCAGTCAAGGCCAGCTTCTCTGGCCAATCTGTGTAGTTCGTCATAAAAAAAAAAAAAACTAGATCACATAAAATGCTCGGCTTCCTTAATCGGGCTAGTAAACCCTTTAAAACACCGATACATTAAAAATATTTGTATTTTACCTATGTAAGATCTATTCTGGACTATGCATCATATGGAATCCCTCATGCCATTCACATGTGGAGAGAATAAAAAAAAAACCAGCGTCAATTTGTAAACATTCTAAATTACAGAAATCACTTCTACGCGTATTCATATCTTAAAAATCTATCGTCTACCAAGTCTTGAAAATCGTCGTACACATTTTGATCTATCATCTGTACAAAATTCTCAATATTATGTTTCAAATTAACTTCATCACTAAAACTAAATTTTTAACTCACCCCTCTCGTGTTCTACAGTTAAACAACACGTATTTAAACATATTTGTTCCACCTCCAGCGAAAGGAAAACTATACACTATAGTAATCGTTTCCTCATCAGAAGTTTGCATAATTACAATGACATCTTCTGCAACGTCCTCCACTTCAGAAGAATTAAAATAAGAAATAATGTAAAACCAGTGGTATATTATAGGAATACACCAATGGTTAACGAAAAAAAAGGATAATTAAAAATAGGATAAGCTTTAAAGTAAAATAAAGGACTATAATGTAATAGAAGACAAGCAATAATATGTAAAATAATAGAAAATAAGGGCAAAATGTAAATGTAGAATAAGAAAGTACATGTAGAGTAAGGAAATATAGAGAAAATAGAATAAGGAAGTAGAGTAAGAGAAAGGAAATGTAGGTAGTAGAGTAAGAAATTGTAAAATGTAGATAGTAGAGTTAGAAATTGTAAAAACGATCTGTAAGAGAGGTGAGTGGAAGAGAGTAGTGTGTGGGAGTGGGATTGGAAGAGGAAGTACGGAAAGGGGAATGCAAGGAAGAAGAAGAAGAAAGGACCCTAAGGTACCAAACGTTGGGGGAGCGATGAAAAAAAAAAAGGACTTCAGAAGTGGATATTTTTAGCAACTCACTTACATGGTTTAATACTTTTATTATTAGCAACCTGACAGTCTTCTGTTTACTTCTCTTCAAGTTTGCACGCGGATGTAAATTATAATAAATTAATTATTCTCGGCAATGTTGGTCGATAGCTTGCAAAAAATCTTTGATGTAACATAATAGACAATAAGGACTGTTTGTTGCCTAAATAAAGAGAAAATAATTTATAGATGTACAAAAAAACATTGTCACTCACGCACTTCACGGCTCACCTCAGATTACAATGTAGGCGATTTCATAGATAGAATGAATAGGCAGTAAATTTTTTTTGTTAACGGGGAGGAAATCTTCAAAAAGATACCCCATCTTCTGGGGGGTAGCGGCGGTTATGTGAGGTTTGAACCACTAAAACCTCCGTGCCCCTTCCTCGGTGCATGACGAGGGGCTACGGAATTTCCAGTGGAACGCACCGGAGACCCTCTGCACCGTTCTCTAGGAGAGCACATCTCTTGTCGCCCAGTGAACCCTAGGCCACTTTTAGTCGCCTTCTACGAAATGCAGGGGATACCGTAGTCTTATTCTTGAGAGCAATAGGCATTTACTTAGCTATTAAGACTAACATCATTTCCAATTAACATCACGTGGAATCGTGGTCAAGAATTTGCTTAAAGTGTAAAAAAAACCCATTATAAACCACACTGAATATACGACAAAGTACATACAACTTTAGTTTCGACATTTTGACTATTTCTTTAATCGAATCTGACCAGAAAATTTGTACACTAGCAACACCGTAGCTGACAACTGGGTATATTATATAAGTATTCTTGCATTTATATTACGTATGGTGCGTTATCAAGCGACGATGATGCCTTTTATTACTTTAAGGCAAGCAATAAATGATTGCGGTATTAATAACTCCGGCGCGTAAACTCCTAATGAAATAGTTTATTGCGGGATTTTATTTTCCCACAGACTTTATTAATCAAGATTATTAATTAGTCTGGAGCATAGACGCATGTTGAGCAATTCTCAATGAAAAAAATAATAAACTCTCACGTTCTTTTAACCCTAGCGGGGTAGGCAGTGACAGCATTCGTTGTCCACATTTCATCTAGCTTATTAGGTCTCTTTAACAGTATTATATTTGAATAATAAATAAACCATATAAAAATGTATATAATTGTGTTCGCACTGTCAATATTTACAATCAAACGTTAAATGTTATCACATGCAGAAGCTCTTTGTATTTCCGAATTATCGTAGGAATATTACGAAATAGAATTAATCAGAACCTTTTTTTTTTTTGTTTACGGGGAGGAAATCTTCAGAAAGATACCCCGCCTTCTGGGGGGAAGGCGGCGGTTATGTGGGGTTCTTACCCACTAAAACCTCCCGGTGGCCCTTTCCTCGGTGCATGACGAGGGGCTCCGGGATCTCCAGTGGAACGCACCGGAGCCCCTCTGCACTGTGCTCAAGGAGAGCACATCACGGGGGGGAGGTTACTCCCTCCCCTGTGCCCTCGGAGCGCAAGGCGACACGGGCCAGCCGATGTCGCCTTCTTCCCGGGTCCACTTTGGTGGACGACTCAGGCCCCCACCCTTGTCGCCCAGTGAACCCGAGGCCCCTTTTAGTCGCCTTGTACGACAGGCAGGGGATACCGTAGTCTTATTCTTGAGAGCCCAGAACTACAGGGCTAATCCGAACCTAACCGAACTCGCATCAAAGTACCCTTGAAGAACATTCTTTCCAATAAAAACTGAATCATCGGAATTGGCTGACGTGATATTGAGTACCTCGTTCATTTGTCGCGCACATACATAATGCTAATTTAATACAAATATGGTTTTCTCATGGACGCCATTGTCGAATGACACCGCACCCAGTACACCAGCTTTCAAATAAAATACGAATCATCAAAATCGGTTAACCCAGTCGAAAGTTATGGTTATAGCACACAAACGAATTGAGAATCTGCTCCTGAAGTCGTTTGAAAAAAATTTAAGTTGTAAGTATTCGTGTTTATCGGCCGTAGAGGTTCAGGCTAAGCGATCTAAGAGCTATGCCACCTCTCAATCCGGTGAAGCAGTAAAGGCCAGCTTCTCTATGCCAACTGTGTTACTTCGTCCAAAAAAAAAGTGTTTATCGGCAGTCCTCTGACTACCAATTTCTTCTTCTACATTTACCTAGCTATTTTCCGGCTTATCACTAGGGTCCGTTCCTACTAAGTCTACTCCATTTCGTCCGGTCTTCGGCATCATGTTTGCTGAAAATTTTCTCTGCTACGTCTGCTCTCATGACGTTCATTATTACGGGTTCTTATTATTTATTTTTTTACTTTCTAAGCAAGTGCTTGACTACGATCCCACCTGATGTTAAGTGGAAATGCAGTCCTGGATGGTAAGGCGCACTAGCTTAGTAAATGCCTATTCACTCTACTCTTGAAAATACCCATATCTTTCCTATTATTCTTCCATAATCACTTCATTCACGCAGCTAAGTATATACTGTTCGTCCACGCATGCGTCTTATTAACTCCGTGTTTATCTTCGTCATTATCTGGTGGATTTCATCTTATCGACTATCGATATTAGTGTATCAACATTTCATTCAGTAATATTTTTGTGATAAAAATTAAATGACAAACGTTTCCGGCGCTCAAGTATCCATTAATTCGTATAATTCTGTACTGCTATTACGTTTTCTTTTTTAATTATAAATTATAGAATAAAAGACAAAGTGTGTGGGGTATGTTCCATATAGGCTCCGAAACGGCTGGACCTTTTAGGACTGAAACTTTCAGGGAATCTACAGATTGTTCTGGCGAGTAATCCTGTAAAGTTTGGTGACGATCGGAGCACTCCTTTTTTGAACTGTTAAACAAGCCATACGTCGTACTTTTATTTCTGACATTAACGTGAGCCCGATATGTTTTTGTATAAATGATAAGAATAATATTGTACTTATATGTACATGGGTGGTAATGATCTTCACCCGCTAGAGAATAGAATGAATACGGCGAGAAATGAATAATTGAATATATTGTGAGGGTAAAAATAAATATTTAATGATGTTAGTTTATTATTTAAATAAAATAAAGCAAAATCTAGCCCGGCGAAGCGGGCTGGGTACGCTGGTATATTATAGTAAATGCGAAAACAAATTTCTTTTGAATTTTCGCCCACAAACCAATAATCATTCTAACGTCTAAAACAAAAATGAATTTCGTTCTTTTTAAACTCGCGCTGAAGATGTCGTTTGTCCGGACATTTTATGAAGCCATTAAAAAGTGTGCTGACATGTTTATGTACGTACGATTCAATGTGCCCGCCGTCCCACTATGCTTCCTATTTCAGTACGGTGGGTATTAAATGGTTCCAGATGGTCACTGCCAACGATTGACCGTGGCCAATTAAACTAGTGCATCGAATTAACGTTTCCTTTTATATACTCGTAACTGGTTGCTAAAACGGGGATATTAAATAGAAACTGCTTGTTCAATTTAGTCAAGGTTATATACACTTGTGAGGTAAAATAAAGGGTCGGTTAAGAAAGTTTGAATATCTCGGATGATAAAGACGATAGCTAACTGAAATAAATTGTGCATGATAGACTATTAATAGTCTATCAATCACAATATTTAAATATCAAAGGATATCTTACGTAAACTTGGATAATACAATATTTTTAATTAAATTTTAATCATTAATATGCTATATTTATCTAATTTATAAAATTCTCGTGTCACAGTGTTTTTTTTTTTTGTTCACGCGGGGTAATCTTTTTATAGACCATCCTCCGGTACCCTGGGTGGGCCCGGAGGGATGTGTGGGACTCGGCCTGGGCAGCCCCTACCCACTAAACCTTCCACGAATGCCATCAGCCGTTATGAGCGGGGTGCCCCGGATCACCCCAACGACCGGCCGGTCCCGGCAAAGACCGGACTTCATCCTCGAAGGGGACTTCTCCGGCACTCAGAGAAGTCCCGACGACGCCGAAGCATGCTGGGGCCAGGTACCCATCCTGGCCCCGCTTCGGATTACGGGGGCGGCAAGAGGAGGCGTTCGTAACGCCTCCTGCGCACCCCGATACGTCGCCTGCGGAGGGGGGGAGCCTCTGCGCTCCCCTCCCTGACCCGCTCGTCAGCCTCCTTCTGGGACATGACCGTCTCACAGAAGGAGGCGACCGCCGTCCAAGACCTGTCGCTCGAGACCATCGCAGTGTCACAGTGTTTGTATCATAGTGCTCTAAAACGGCTTGACCAATTTTTATGACTTTTTTTGAATATTTGGTAGACGTGGACGTAATCTATTTGTCATAGCCTTAAGTGATAAGAGAGGTCCACCCCAAAAACATTTCTTTATTTTTTGAAAAATTTTTGGGCCACTACTGTAATATACGACGTAAAAACTTATACTTCAAAAAATAATCCAATACTAGCATCTAATTGAGTTATAGTTGCTCTGGCGCCCTTAAAAAAAAAAAAAAACCTGTACAGCTATAAAACTATGGAATAGTTTGCCGATTGAGATTAGGGAGGCTTCGTCAACTAATGTCTTTAAATCGCGTGTATCTGAATACTTTCTACTCAAACAATGAAAAATTACAAACTGGTATATTTATTGTCGTTGTATATATTCCATGTGTATGTATATTATTATATTTATATAGAAGTATCTATTTATGTATATTTATTTATTTATATAATAGTTTTAAAACGCTATTTTTAGCGGCACTACCCTTAGCCTGCTATACCACTAAAGGTTAGCTGGAAGAAAATGATAATTAGCATTAAGTTCGCCTTTGTTCATTTTATTTGGTGCAATTAAGGATTTATCTATCTATCTATCTAAGGCGAGCTATTTTTCAACCTATTTTAAAAAAGGAGGAGGTTCTCAAATCGTGTGTATATTTTTTATGTTTGTTACCTCATAACTCGATCTCAATCATTGAAATCGATTTTTGAATTTTTATAATTCCTGTTTTTATATTTGAAAGCTGGTGCTTCCCGTGTAGCCCAATTTGGTTTAATTCTGGCTCTCAAGAATAAGGCGATGGTATCCCCTGCCTATCGTAGAAGGCGACTGAAAGGGGCCTCGGGTTCACTGAGCGACAAGAGTGTGGGCTTGTGTCGCCTTGCATTGCGATGTCACAGGGGAAATGGATTAAATACCCTCCACACCCCCGGGACGTGCTCTCCGAAGAGCACTGTGCAGATGGGCTCCTATCTTGTTGAAGATTTCCCCTCGTCAAAAAAAAAGCAACGTTAGCTAGCTATAAAAATAAAAACATTATTTCCTGACATCTACTATTTTAATAAATAGTATCTTCACAATAATAAAGTCTCATTTCTGTAACGGCCGGTGACGTTAATAATGGACGTCGTATTTTGAAATGAGAAGTATTATAACAGAGATTTCATCTTAAAACATTCGAAAGCCTTATTATTTTTTCAGATGAAAGTTTTACGATCCAAAGTGAAATCATGATTAATATAAAGAAGTCGCTCCGTTGACGTTAGTCGTGGTGGCTCAGTGTCGAGCGAAGTTGCATAGTAGGCTAGCAACCCGAGTTCGATCCCCGGTGTCGACACTATTCGTCGGTAAGGTAAACAACGTAAGTACTGGAAGTCTACGGTTCAACTGTCCTTTTTTTATTATTATTAAAGCGTAACCAGGACAGACTTGTGTCCGTGCTCTTTTCCAATGTACTTTAATTGTTTACTTTGGATACACACGAAAGTTATAATTTTTTTTTAAAGTTTAAATGTTTTTCGGCTCTGGTAAACAATTTCATTTTGTGGGTTACTACGTTTTTGTTTTACAGCGTCGATTTATACAAAGGTGTAACTTTATTTTTAATCATTAGTTCAAGCGCCACCTGTGATCGGAGAGTTGAAATACATGCTAAATAGTCACGCTATCGGCCAAGTTTCCGACTATAGCACTTCCGTTATATATTTTTCTTACGGTTTTATTCTCACATTTTTTTCATTTCGGTCAAGGTCGGTTCGGTTGAGCTAGCGCCAGGCCACAAAAGCTGATTGTTAAAAGTAAACAAGTATATCATTGTACAATAACACACGTCGTATAAAGTTACAAACAGATAAATTGCCAGAACCGTACGCGACACAGACTTATCTGTCTATTGTCAATTTCAACTAATCACAGCACGTTATTTGCGATCTATCTATTTAGTATCAGTCTAAATTCTGGTTCCACAATCATCGTTTTGATATTACAGTCGTATTGTACCACATAAATTTATTTTTTTAACTAATCGAATTATCAATGTAATTTTAGACGCCCCTCTAGTACTTAATTACAATGAGGGTGTTTTAAAGAGCTTTACTGATTAGGTTAATAAGTTACTGCGTCTTGCCATCTGCATTTCCATTTAGAATTGAACGGGGTCGTGGTTTTAGTTGCTTGGAAAGTATAAAAAAATTCTTATTCCTATTCGATGAAGTTAAAAGTTTGGTGAGGTATATTTTGAGGTTTTTCGTGATATACCTTCGAAACCGAAAGCTTGAAAGTATCCCACCACCAGTTAGATTTTAGAAGCGTTGATAGAGTTTCTTCGGCCGCTTCTTCTCTCAACGCCCAAATTCCCGAAGTGACATTTTTTGCTAGTTAGCTTTCGAATGTTCCTTTTTTTCCGTGGAAGAGATTGTAAGCTTGTGTTAGGAGATGGTTCACCATTTAATGTTTTATTTCCATGCTCCGTTCATTCCTAACGAATCATTATTGGTATATTCAGTAAGGTTTATGAAAGAGATTCAGCCCTGTAGTTCTGGGCTCTCAAGAATAAGACTACGGTATCCCCTGCCTGTCGTATAAGGCGACTAAAAGGGGCCTCGGGTTCACTGGGCGACAAGGGTGGGGGCTTTTGTCGTCCGCTAAGGTGGAACCGGGAAAAAGGCGACATCGGCTGGTCCGTGTAGTCTTGCACTATGAGGGCACAGGGGAGGAGGGAATAACCTCCCCCCCGGGACGTGCTCTCCTTGAGCACAGTGCAGAGGGGCTCCGGTGCGTTCCACTGGATCCCGGAGCCCCTCGTCATGCACCGAGGAAAGGGCCACTGGGGAGGTTTTAGTGGGCAAAAACCCCACATATTTCCTCCCCGTTAACAAAAAAAAAGAGATGGTTCACTACAATAGTCGAATGATGGAATGGTGGATTCGAACCCACGACCTTACGATTCGCAGACCGTACCCTAAACCATTAGGCTATTGACGCCTATGTCATTGTCTAAAAAAGGGAGTCCTATACCCAGCAGTAGGAACATACGGGCTGATTGATTGATTGAAGTGACTTTTAATGTCTTAAGTGAGAATAAACAAAAACAGATATTTTCAAAGTCGGTTAAAAATTACGTGGGAGACAATTTAAAAGTATAAATGTCCAAGTATCGCAAATGGTGTTCGTATTCCAGCCGAAGATTAGCAAATATAACCTCGAGCTCTATGTCGCTGGTGTTTGCACTTCTGAAAGTTAAACAGCGTACAAGTTTTTCAATAATGGTCCGAGCCTTGTTGGAATTCATCCAGCGACCACGTAGAGGCGGTATTAAGATATTGTGAAGCTTTATCTTTTCATATCGACCGTGGAAAGTCGAAATTTATCTTGTAAATTGTCCCAATTTACCTTAAAGAACTTTTTAAATTTATCCACCTATCCGATCCTCTATCCTTACGATCCTCTGAAACCCTTAAACTTAAAACCCTACTCATTCCTCAAACTTTTATGGGAAGTCATTCACATTCAGGGCTACCAGACTGTGGAATGCCCTTACAAATTCCATTCGGCTTGCTAAGTCCCTACCTGCTTTTCGATGCAATCGATTTCGTCGTAACTATGATATATGTATATTTTCTGTATTAGTTTATTTAATGATAAATTATTTATTTACGTATATTTAGTGTAGGTTAATTATATGTATAGATTTGTTATCATATTTGTATTTGAACCCCATCGTCCTGTTTTGTTCATATGTTTCCTGTCCATTCACAAGTTGCCTGGAAGTGATCGCTCTCAGCGATAAGGTATTAAGGTCATTGTACAACGAACTGTAAAATGTACCTTACTTATGTAATGCCTTTTGTTTGATTTTGGTGTACAATAAAGTTATATCTATCTATCTAATTGACCTATTGCTATAGAATTGATCAGAGCAAAAGCTAAAATTAGATCTAAAGCCATTAGGGTCTAGATCTAATCCGCATAACACGACATGTGCTGTAGGAAGGAACGAAGTTAAAGAAATACGTTTATGTAATATATATTAGTTTTTATTTAATTACATTAAAGTATATAGGAATTTTAGTATTTTACAAAATAACAAATAACGTAAAATAAATAAAACATATCCCTTTATTTTATTCACAATATAAAATTAGAGAAATAATTATTATTTAATAATAATTCTTAAAAGCGCTGTCAGTGATCCCAGAGTTAAACTTCAAGATTAGAAAAAATCTTACGCTTTTATTTAACGTTACGGACTAGGGTACCCGTCAGCAACGCCCCATAAGGAACCTGGTTCGAATATAATTAATTCGAAAATTTAAAAAATTTCTGCATTGAAATTTTTCTCGTTTTTCTACTGTTTATTAAAAAAATTCTGAATTTTTGAAATAGTTTTGGGTCTAGTGTAAAATTGGATAACGAAATAGAAATGAGCAAGATCTAACCTAACTCTCATCTACCCTTGATGTGCATCCTTTCCAATAAAAAATGAATCATCGAAATAGATTGGCGTGATATTGAGATATTCGTCCATTTGTCGCGAACATACTCTGATGCCATTATCAGAACTGGTCGATAATTGACACAAAAGCATCAACTTTCAAATAAAAGAAAGAATGATCAAAATCGGTCCACCCAGTCGAAAGTTATGGAGTAATAAACATAAAAAAAAACAGACGAATTGAGAACCTCTTTTGTCGAAGTCGGTTAAAAATGGTGATGGTGAAAATGCTGAAATAAACAATGAGAAAATTTTACTACTACATAAGTAAAACAAGAGATAATTATCCACTTACCATTTCATCATAAAAAGGCATTAGGATGGTTATAATACGTTGTACTTGGTAAACACATAACGTCCAGTTCACGTGGAAGTCATTGCACGGTGGATGAGAGGACCATTGACCATGGTGGTGATGACGGATATCCTCCACACCACCTATTTTGAATAAGAAACACTTTTATGAACCATTGAAAACAATACACTTCACTTTCACAACTATTCGGGAAAAAAACTTTTCTCAGCAGTTCGAAAAAATTTGAATCGGAAAAACAATTGAAAAGGATAGAAATTTGGAATATAAAAATAATTCGAATAATAATATAACTTTCGTAAATTTCTATCGTCGCATTGGTATGCCGAGAGACGTGCGCTCAACACGACTCCTGAAAGCAGACTGGCGAGGAAAACTGAATCATTTCAGCATAGTACAGTACAATACAGTTTTATCGCTTTTATCTCCGAGTATGAAAATTTGATGTATATTTCAAACTGGTCAAACATTTTGTTCAGCTTTTATTATGCATTAAATGTGTGTTCCTGCATTTATCGTAAAAATTACGAACGTTTGGGATGAAAGCCGATGGCCAAAAAAAGAGAGGGCTAATGTTTTCAACGAACTTCGAAAAAGTTCTTCAGTTCTGTCTGCTTTTTTTTTTTTATAATTTCTAAGCAAGTGCTTGACTACGATCCCACCTGATGTTAAGTGGAAATGCAGTCCTGGATGGTAAGGCGCACTAGCTTAGTAAATGCCTATTCACTCTACTCTTGAAAATACCCACATTGTAATCGGAAGGAAAGACAGACGCGGGCAAACTATTCCAGTCCTTTGCTGTACGAAGAATGAAAGACGAAGCAAATCGCTTCGTTCGGGTTTGAGGATGTTCACAACAAAGGATGAAATCCCGCAGTGCGTCTTGAAGTCCGATGGTGGAAAGGGGATGGGGGAATTAGATCATGTAGTTCCTGAGCACACTCTCCAAAATGCAATCTGTAGAAAACCGAAAGGCTAGCTACCTTACGCCTGTGCTCAAGACTGAGCAGATTGGTTTCAGCTGCGTCACCAAATAGCCTCTTAGCCCGCCTCTCCACCGAGTCCAAAGCTGCTTTGTTTGATTATTTTTTTTATTTGAAATCTGATGCTTCCCGTGTGTGAATTTGGTCCAATTCTGACAATGGGTTCCATGAGAAAACCATATAAGTCTTAAATTTGCACTATATGCGCGACAAATGTACGGATAACTTTTGACTAATTGGTTGGTGGTAAAGTTAGTTTAATGAGAGATGGTTAAGTTCTCAATTAATTATATTTCGTAATATTCCTATTATATTTGAAGAACCAATTTGTATCTGTTATTTTTAAGTACTAAGAAAATATCAATTTTTGAAAATTTATTCCTGAGTATTCGTTACGATCTGTTGATCACGGTTTTGAACCCCAATTGAACCACTAAATTGTCGTTTTGTAAGTTTTTTATGTCCAAAAAATCATCAATTTTGTGTCATGGCGATGAGCTCACGAAAACTGTCTCTGTCAGACAGACACCTGACAGACACCTGGGATTTTACGAACTTGCTTGGAACTTTGCCTATCCCACATATATTTTCCAAAAAAGCAAAACAACAAAGAGAAACGCAAAGAAAACCCGTCGTTCTCAGATCCTTTGATGTAACGTGCTTCTCTCATTAACATGGACACTAAATGTCTCACGAGACAACGCGGACTTTGTATTTTTCGTTAACGTTTGTTGACACTCTAACGGACAGAAAGCAATGTTAAAAAAAAACGTTCAATTACGAGTTTCGAGCTTGTTGGTTGAATTCTCTAAATAAATTCGCAGAAGCGACATCGGTAGGGGGAAAATCTTCGTACTTTTGCTGTAACACGAAATTGTCTTTGCTTAAGGCGTGGAATTTATGGAGCGTGCATCCCTTTTGTAAAGAGAATTTTCCAGAGGTGAGATTTCGGCCATTTATAATAATATTATTATTCTATCTGTACTGGTATTATCCGTAAACAACTACATCATTTAAAAAAGTTAAAGTTACAGCCTATTTATTAAATATACCCACTATTCAGCACAGGCCTTCTCTGTAAAGAGAGCACAAGGGCATAGTACGCGACGCGACACTGAGTGCGGATTTGCAGACTTCACAGATCATAGAAAATTTTCTAAAACATGCAGGTTCCTCACGATGTTTTACTACACCGCTGAGCGCGTGCATCAGCACTTAAAATTGCAACAACAAATTTATTGGTACCGGTACCGGGGTTGAACTCGGGTCGCGAGCGTATTATGCAACTGGAGGCAACCACACGTAGTGCACGTGAGGTTGCTACCACAGCTCTCGTTACTTCATCTCAATTCCACTCTATCATTACATTCAACAACATTCAACGAGTTGCTCCGGGATCTCCAGTTGAACGCACCGGAGCTCCTCTGCAATGTGCTGTTAAGCACGTCCCGCGGTTACTCCTTTCAACAACAATAACCAACGATATGTTTATAGTAATTTATAATTTTTCTTTAGACTTTATTTTACTTTATTGCTTATATAGATTTATTATAATTGTACAAATGTTTGTTGCCCTGAATAAAGAGAAAAAAAAAAACATCCTAGCGGAGTTAACGGACACGGGACCACCAGTGTCACCCTTGTGAACCGTTTAGTCTCCTTTTACGACAAGTAGGGGGTACCAGCCGAAGACTACAGGTCACTAAATGAAACTTAGGCGAAATCACGAACTCCAATTACACACCACGCACCAACTACGGAAAAAATATTATGTATGAAGGTTCTCAAATTTGTGACAAATTACCGAAATATATAAGAGACACTAAATCAATACCATTATTTAAAAAAATATACCCGCGCTTTCAAAGACTTACTTCTATTTCTTCTTTTTCTACCTTTATTTTGAATTCTTCTTATAATGCAAATGTTATACTAAGATATACTTTTTGTCGTCGTCGGTTATGTTAATGTTATGTAGTTTGTAGATGCCCGAAATATGTATAATTGTTTATGTGTATTAATTGTAGCTTTCTCATGGAAGTATATTGTTATTCTTAAACCCGAACGTAACCCTATCTCGCTCCATTATGACGGAGGATGGCTCGCCATGGAAGGTTCTAGTCGGTAGAGCTTCTTCTAGGCGGAGACCGACTACTTTGTATAAAAGCATTTCCTCCTGTATACTTAAATATACTTGACATCCTTGTTATTTCCCTGTGCGCCATTTTGCTTTGTTATTTTACCATTTTTGTCATTAATGTCTCCATACAAAAAATGTACGTTGCCGTTAACGTCAATCATATATAATGGGCGTTTGTTTTTTCGGCAATGAAGCTTTTAATGGTGTTATTTCTTAGTTTATTTTTATGTTGAACTTTGTATTACAAATCTCGAAAATAGTTCTTAATTTACTAGTTACAATTTGTTTTATTCCGGTTTAATCTTTAAGATCAAGTGTATTTATGGGCAAAAACAAAAACCGACATCGATTTAAACCAAACATGAAACGCTATTAGGCGCGGACACACACACATACTACAAATCTATCAAATATTCCTCACTTATCTAAATTAATACTTAATCAAGACAAAATAGCTTAATATTCTGTTTTTTTAATTTTCAATTAGCTTTGTACACTACTTTTAGACATTTAGACATTTATTTATTGGCATCACAATACAAAAACACATCACAGACTGAATATAACACACATTAAAAGAATGAAAAATATACAAAACACAGTTAAAGTTACACGGACAAATAATACAAAACATATGACGCCATTATCGGACACCGTCTCAGCATACGCTGTCACAAGGATGCAACAGCGCTGATTTCAGCGGTGCCGGCACTACCTAAAGACGTGCGCGCGCAATACTACTTTTATATGGAATATTTTATTTTTGATAATGTACTTTTGTTAAATAAATGGAGGGTTGATTACACAGGACCCGTCCTTTTTTTTTTGTTGACGGTGAGGTAATCTTCACAAAGCCCGC
This sequence comes from Meandrusa payeni, assembly GCA_029286785.1. Taxonomy (NCBI): domain Eukaryota; kingdom Metazoa; phylum Arthropoda; class Insecta; order Lepidoptera; family Papilionidae; genus Meandrusa; species Meandrusa payeni. Next base: position 2,929,149 of record JAGSMX010000023.1, read on the forward strand.
CTTCTGGGGGGAAGGCGGCGGTTATGTGGGGTTCTTACCCACTAAAACCTCCCTGTGATCCGGTGGCCCTTTCCTCAGTGCATGACGAGGGGCTCCGGTATCGACTCAGGGTGGGGACCCTTGTCGTCCAGTGAACCCAAGGCCCCTTTTAGTCGCCTTCTACAACAGGCAGGGGATACCGTAGTCTTATTCTTGAGAGCCCAGAACTACAGGGCTGAATCTCTTTCACAACCTTACTGAATATACCAACAATGTGGATTCGTTAGAAATGAACGGAGCATGGAAATAAAACATTAAATGAGTTAAATAATATTTTATATGCTAATGCCTCTCTGTACAAACAATTCTATTGCGGGCTGAGTAGATCAAAATGCTATTAACATATTTTTGCTATAATAACATAACTGAATAATCAAGTTCACATCGTGATACATAATTTATGACCACAATATTATAAAAAAATATTAAAAAGGTCCCTACTACGGTATCCCCTGCCTGTTGTAAAAGGCGACTAAAAGGGGCCTCGGGTTCACTGGGCGACAAGGGTGGGGGAGTCGTCCACCATGGTGGACCCGGGAAGAAGGCGACATCGGCTGGCCCGATGCCGCCTTCGGGACGTGCTCTCCTTGAGCACAGTGCAGAGGGGCTCCGGTGCGTTCCACGTTGAGATCCCGGAGCCACTCGTCATGCACCGAGGAAAGGGCCACCGGGGAGGTTTTAGTGGGTAAGAACCCTACATAACCGCCGCCTTCCCCCAGAAAGTGGGGTATCTTTCTGAGCTTTCCTCCCCGTCAAAAAAAAGGTTGTGAAAGAGATAATTTACATCTTAGTTATGAAAAGAAGATTGAACTGAAGAACTAGTAATAATAGTAAATAAAGCAGACTAAGTTACTCCTTATTATATCAGCTATTTTTTTTTATTACATTAGCTATTGCCAGTGAAAGTCCTGTCATAATCGGTCCAGCCGTTCCAGAGATTAGCCGGAACAAACACACAGACAGACAGATAAAAATTAAAAAAAAATAATTAGCATATGTACCGTATTGGCGGTTATTTTAATATTATTAGCAGACACCCAAACTTATTTATTTGTATAGATTAATTATAAATTTAGAAGTATAAATAAGTGTATTTATATCCAGGAGCGCTTGCACTTAAAAAATAGCACAGTTTACTTGAATGGGCTTTTTTGGGTCTTTTGTTATTTTTTTTGTGTTGTGGGGCATCTGGCAGGGATATGGGGAACTCTCCGCCGGCTTGCACGACCCCATCTCAATGTGGGGTAGCCTCGAGGCGAGATGGTGAATACTAACGCGACCCCATCAGAGCGAAAAACTCACCATGGGAGGTTCTAGTCGGTAGGGGCCTCTAGTAGGCCAAGCCCGACATAACTTGCCCGCTCTCCCAGCGGGCACGTATGCACAACAGCACTTCATCCCATGAAAACAAAAACAAAACCATTTTTTTAATTAAAAAAAAATGATTTTTTCATAATAAAATAATTTATACTCTAAGCTAGATTTATTTGAACCACTATTATATCGTATCGTAGTACTTCCTTTACCAAATTTAGTAAACAAGTTTCTTCGTAATAGATATTTACGTCGTACCAAAATATTATTTTGTAAGATTATCTTATCTACAATCGAATTACATCGCAATATGGTAAACGGAATTCGTCCACGTACAAATCAGTGTCAATCAAACATAAGGGTCTCCTATTATTGTTTTCCAAAAGTTGATTGTTTAGTAACAGGACATTAGCTGTCACGCCCTTTTAACAATAGCGTCGTTGACAGAGACAGTTTTTCCCTTGTCTGTTCTCTTTTCACCAAGCTTATTGAGTCCCATCTGACTGCACGGTGTAAAGCAATATATCTCCTACACTTGTAGGTCGTACATTTACAAACAAAAACCGATTTAAAATCGAATCATATTACCAAATTATCATAGGAATATTACGAAAGAAAATCAGAACCTAACCAAACATTCATCAAATTGATCTTAAAGTACATCGTTTCCAATAATAAATGAATAATCGAAAACTGTTAGCGTGATATTGAGTTATTGGAGTTATTGGTCCATTTGTAGCGCACATACTTGGTACAAATTTAACATCTATATGGTATTGTCATGGATGCTTTTGTCAGAATTGGATTTATTAATTTATTTATTGCACACCAACACAATGAACATTTTTGCCATTTTTAAAATGAACATTTAAAAAAACAAATTTTTTTTACAAATTTTACAAAAAAGTTGTACAGTTACTGCCATCGCAGTTATACGTGTAGACAGCAAGCAATTTCATAGCGAGTGACAATGTTAAATTATAACTAAAAGAACACAAAAATTAAAATTTAACTAAATTTGAAATTAAAATTAATTACGAAAAAAAAAACAATTTATAGGTTAGTGATTTTTTAAACATACTAATACTTAAAGTCTAGGTAACCGCGACGGTATAGGAAAAGCTACGGCGGAGAGAAGCTCAGGGGTGTCCAAAAGTGAGGCTATTCTGAAATAATTTAATCTCTGTCGGTGTGACGAAAGAACCTTTCCCAAATTAGCAGAGTATGCTAAATGCCACAAAAATCTTTTTTGGACGCTCTCGAGTCTATCGATATAAACTTTGTAAAATAAATTATTTATTTTACAAAGTTTATAATTAAATTTAAATGGGACTACATGGTAAACACCACCTTTCAAAAATAGCAAAGAATCATCAACATTGGTTCACCTAATCGAAATCGACGTTAAGTAATCAATAGATAGGTAACGAATATAAAAAAGACATACAGACGAATTGACAACCTCCTTTTTTTGAAGTCAGTTGAAAACGAGCTAAGCACGTAAGTGAATGAGTGAATGAATGATTTATTGGCTAATTTACTTCAATAAAAAAATTTGGCTTCTTCTATGTCGTTTCCTCATTTCAGAGGATTGTGGTCACTAGAGCCCCTCAAATGAATAATCTGCCTCCATCGGTTTCGATCCGAGGCAGCCCTCACCGTAGAGATTAGGAGAGGAGATAGCACCTTTTACTTGGTCAGACCATCGTGTTGGCGACCGGCCTCTTGTTCTGTTGCCTTCTGTATTGCCAACGATGACCAGCTTTTCAAGGTTGCCATCCCCTCTACTATATAATACTAAGACAACATATTAATATAAAATAATCAGTTAAAATTTGACAAATTAAACAAACAAAAATGATGCAGCCGGTGCTTAAAAAAAAGGAAAATCCTGTACTATAATGTTTATTGTATGTGTATAAAATTACAGCCTTTATATATATAATATATATGTCCCACTGTTGGGCAATGGCCTTCTCTGTAAAGAGAGTATAAGGGCATAGTCTGCCACGCGGCCCTAATGCGGATTGGCAGACTTCACATGTCATAGAAAATTTTTCTAAGACATGTAGGTTTCCTCACGATGTTTTCCTTCTCCGCCGAGCGCGTGGTTAATCAGCACATAAAATTGCAACAACAAATTTATTGGTGCCGGCACCGGGGATCGAACTCGGGTTGCTAGCGTACTATGCAACTTGAGCCAACCGCCCGGACACTGAGCTACCACGGCTCATATGTATGTATGTGTATGCTCATACGTATGTATGTATGTGTATATCTAGGTTTAAATAGTTAATGAACATAATATATTTTGTCGCCATAAAACTATATCATAGTTTGGCGTTTGGGTGCGTGTAGTTATTTGCGTTCTTAAAGAAGAATAGATGTCTTTTGTTTGACGAACTACACAGATTGGCCAGAGAAGCTTGGTAATAGATGTCTAGCGAACTCAGTTTTATGGGCAAATGGTGCAAATCAAACGTGCCAATATTTGGTATATAACAATCCTCACCAGCCCTGTAGTTCTGGGCTCTTAAGAATAAGACTACGGTATCCCCTGCCTGTTGTAGAAGGCGACTAAAAGGGGCCTCGGGTTCACTGGGCGACAAGGGTGGGGGCCTTTGTCGTCCGCCAAGGTGGACCAGGAAGAAGGCGACATCGGCTGGCCCGTGTCGTCTTGCACTGGGGGTAGAGGGGAGGAATAATCTCCCCTCGGGACGTGCTCTCCTTGAGCACAGTGCAGAGGGCTCAGTGCGTTCCTCTGGAGATCCCGGAGCCCCTCGTTATGCACCGAGGAATGGGCCACCGGGGAGGTTTTACGTTACCCCACATAACCGCCGCCTTCCTCCCAGAAAGTGGGGTATCTTTTTGAAGATTTCCTCCTCGTAAACATAAAAAAAAAAACAATCCTCACAATGATTCGTCAGCTTCAAACGGGCACCTGTACATTCAGCGCTAATCTAGTTTACTTATCTGTTACCCTACTTCGCATCTGTTCTGTAAATCGGTCTGTAAAAAAGAAAATTGTATAAAATTGATGAAATTCACACATGTTTACATCTCATCCTAATTCGCTAGGCCTGAATAAACAATTCAAATGACTTGGGTGTTATTTTAAAGATAGGTATGTTTGTTGAAATTATCATGACCGAGGTTAGCTTATAAAACTAATGTATACAGAATGATTGGTGTTTTGCGCAAAAGGTAATTGAACTGTTCCGCTAATTAATACGTTACAAACAGTGTGATCGGGTGAGGCGAATGGAAGTTGAGAGGGAGATATAGTTATAAGATAGAGAGAGTAAGTTACATTTAAGATATTACTATAGGGGCAAGAAACAGGCACTTTTTCTTTTTTCTCATAACCTAACTGGTTTCGTTTTTGGTATTTTGAAGTAGATAAATTGTGTCATTTTAACCGACTTCAAAAACCCACTTCAATTCGTCTGTATTTAGTTTTTTTATGTTTCTTACCACATAAGTTTTGGTCCAAGTCCAAGGGGGGAGCCTTGTGTCAAGTTACTAGCGATAGAGATTAAGCGACCTAAGAGCTATGCCGTCTCCCAATCCGAGAAGGCCAGCTTCACTGGCATTTCTGTGTACATACAATGTTATTTTTAAATTAAAATCGAAATAGATCGTTGTTGGCGATTTTATTCACTCCAGTGTGCAAAGGCGAATGAAAATCAGTCGACATGTGAATGATCGATTATGACAGGTCTATAGGCTGACCAAACTAACCGTAGATGATGAATTTGCACGTGAAATTCGCTATGTATCGGAAATAAATTACTTTCCTTTGGGAAAACGAGGTAAACGAGCGTATCTTTTGGTTTCCAAGTCTGGTATTTACAATGAATCTTTGTTTTTTGTTGACGGGGGGAAATCTTCAACAAAATACCCCGCCTTTCTGGAGGGAAGGCGGCCGTTATGCGGGGCTTTTAACCACTAAAACCCCCCTCTTCCTCAGTGCATGGTGAAGGACTCAGAGGAACGCACCGGAGCCCTGTCTGTGCACTGTGCTCTTAGGAGAGCACGTCCCGGGGGGGAGGTGATTTCCTCCCCCTCTGTGCCTTCGCAGTGCAAGATAACACGGGACAGCCGATGTCGCTTTTTCCCGGGTCCACCTAAGCGGACGACAAAGACACCTACCCTTGTCTCCCAGTGAATCCTAGGCCTCTTTTATTCGCCTTCTACGACAGGCATATACCGTAGTCTTATTCTTGTGAGCCCAGGACTACAGGGCTGCGGGCCGGTCGCGCCATCTCCGAACGTGATTACACTGGATCTTACGACAACTGTTCGATGTTTCTGTTGGATTGCTCCTACATGGTGGTGGGGTCAGCTTTCCACTTCGTTCTATACCAGACGTGGCCTTGGGAAGTCTTGTACTTCCTTATGTCTTCCAACACTATACTCTCCCCACTTGTCTTAGGTCTTCCTCTGGATCTTCGACCGGGGAGGGAAAGTTGTAGTTGCTAATCCCTCCCTCCCCCCCGCCCTCCTGTGCCCTCGCAGTACAAGGCGACACGGGCCAGCCAATGTCGCCTGCTTTGCGGGTCCACTTCAACGGACGACAAAGGCCCCCACCCGTTGCCTAGTGTACCCGAGGCCCCTTTTAGTCGCCTTCTACAACCGGCAAGGGATACCGTAGCATTGCAGCATAATTACAGGGCTGAGATATCCTGAACCTAGAGCATCCTAGAAGGTCGAAGTGCTTGTCCAATAGCTTTAGTCGTATTACTTATATTTACCCTTAAATATTTATACTTAGAAACAATCCATGTCTTATAACACAATGGAACGGTTAAATCGAAAATTTTATATCGAGAATTATGCTTTCGTCGTAAAACCTTCACAATAAATCTTATTTAAGACGGACAAACATACAACTTTTTCCTTTTAGAGAGTAAAGTGTACTGTGCCGCGGGTAACCAGTTGCCGGAGGTAGATTGGTTACGATATATACTCAATAGGAAATATGCTTGTGGACTACTAAAAACTTTAAGTATGAAAAAAAGTTCTACTTAACTCCACAGTTTTATATGTATTCCTTACACTAGAACAAATAAGAGAATATTTAGACAGTAATTTACGGTAATATTTTAATTTGAAAGAAAATATACCACTCATTACCCGACTTCAAAAAAGGAGTAGGTTCGCTTAGTGTCTCAATTTTTTTTTTTAATGTTACCTCAGAACTTTTGACTGAGTGAACCGATTTTAATGATTCTTTTTTATTTGAAAGCACTAGGCTTTTCTTGTAGTCACATTTGGTTCAGTTCTGAACAGTTCGCATGGCATGGCTATGAGAAAACCATATAATTCTTAATTCGGCATTAAATATGTGAACGACAAAAGAACAAATAGCTTAATAGCACCCCAACCGATTTCGTTGATAATTTTTTTATTCTAGAGGATGTCCTTTAATGGTGGTTTGATGATAGTTTGGTAAGATTTATTTTAAAAAAAGAAAGCTAGCAAATTTCATGTTAGTAACATTCTTATTAACCATTCCAACTAAGTTTAAGCATGTGCTAGGAGATAGTCCACGTCCATAGTGGAATGGTAAATTCGAACCCACGACCTTACGATTCGTAGGTACCGCACTTAGGTTGTGATTGTATTATGTTTAGTAATATTCCTACGAAAATTCGGATTCGTAAAAGCGTTTAACGTTCGATTCAATTTGAGGTTTTTCGTTTTTACTAGTAAATTAACTTGTTATCTATCTATGCTGGTAATTGTTATAAAACGTAAATATTCCTGTCTTGTCGTGATTAACTTTCTTTCATTTGGTTAATTTCTAATTGAATCATCATGAAATCTCAATGAAAATATCATGGACATATCTATATTTCGATATAGAGTGACAGTATTGGAAATAAACGTTTGAGTCCGTCAATTCATTGTACCTCATTATGGAAAACGAATGGTGCTTACAATGTGTTCGCGTAATGAAACAACGCGCTCGTCGTCGTGTTTTCATTCAATTTGTTTAGGCGGAGCATTAACGATCCCGTATTACGGTACAATTGTTGCCATTACTGTACTAACGAGCTGCAATTCCGGGATCCTTGTCCATTTGATTTCGCCGTATTAAATGTGTCCAAATAATCTTATTCCTTGACACCGTCGAAGATCGTTCAACTACTTCAATAATTTCTTGTAGATCTGCATTTACAAATTTTATGCAATTTCAATAATTGAAGTTAAAGAAAGTTAACGTCGTCTATAAATAACAGAGTTCCCCAAACTTTTTTGTGTCGTAGACCCCATGCCATGTTTTTCCGTGTTGAGTAGACCCCTACTTACCTGAAATTGATTTCCTGTAAATTTCTAACTGTAGTGAAGTTTAGTTTTTTTTCTTATATTGCAACCACAGACCTGTGTCCGTGCTCTTTTCAATACACTTAAATTGTTTACTCTGCATTTGTTGAAAGTGCCACTTCTACAGTTACTATTTTCCTTTTTTATATATATATATATATAATGCCTGAATTTGGAGGAGGCCAAAGACCACCACGGTTCATGCTTCGCAGACGCCCCGCTGCATTGCTATTAGCTTCTCCGCGACCGCTGTGTCCCTGCTTCTCATGGCCATTTTCAGGTTGTAGTCACTATCCTCTCCTTGATGCGGCCATTGCCTTTGTCATCAGTCTTCCTGTGGCGTCGTCACAGTCATCTGTATAATAGACACAGCCGACGGTGTGTCGGGATATCGCCACTACAGCATGTTGGACGCTGTCATGCAGTTGCAGTTTTTCGTCACTGCTCTGATGACCACCACTGACCTGTACGTGAGGCCTTGGGCCTCGTGCACGGTAAGGATGCGCGAACCTGACCCCGAAGTTTAGTGTTAAAAACTTAAAGTAAAAACACATGTTAATTTTTTACGTCATTTACTTTTATAAATAATGTATGTGTTTTGATATTTTAACCATTTTCATTTCATGGACCCCCAAATTTTTTTTCGCTGACGTAGACCCCTTGCAGCTTGTCATAGACACCTAAGGGTCGATATAGACCACTTTGGAAATCACTGATATCGCCCCACAATAGGATTAGGAGCTTTGCTGGAGTTTCTTCGGCCACTTCTTCTCCAAGCGTTAACGCTTCCCGAAGTGGCATATAAGTTAGTTTAGCTTAGATTGTCCCAATAGATTTTGTTAATAAAATAGCTACCGACCGAGTCGTGGTTCGGCCCTCTCGGGCGCCCTCGGATCGGACTGCTAACGGGTAATAAGGTAACCGTCCAAGCCGAGGTTACCCCTCACCTGGGAGACCCTTGTGTCTAGTTACCATCTAATAGAGGTTCAGGGTAAGCGATCTAAGAGCTGTGCCACCTCTCAAATCCGGTGCAGCAGTAAAGGCCAGCTTCTGGCACAGCCAACTATGATAGTTCGTCCAAAAAAAAATCACTGATATACAACATACTATAGTTATGATATCATCTAAAATTTTGACAAAATTTGTATTTGGTTTTAACATATTAACTAAGTTTTACAACCTGTAGCCATTTTATTCTTACTTGTTTATACTTAGGTAGTTTAAAACAGTTTCTGTGGTGTTTTCGTTGTTATACTGATACATTGCGGTAATATACAGTGCTTGTAATAATTATATATCATCCTATGTCCCTAGGTGGGACAGAGGGCGTCCACAGTGAACCTCCATCGCGTTCGACCTTGGGCTTCACGCTTTATCTCGCTCCATGTCTTCCCGACGTTCTTCGCCTCGTCTGCAACTGTGCGGCGCCACGTCTGTTCAGGACGGCCGCGCTTGCGCTTTCCTTGCGGATTCCAATCAAAGGCCTGTGAATGTTGATTTGGGAATGTGATCGGCATCTCTTCGGAGGGTGTGGCCAATCCAGTTCCATTTGCGGCGCCTTATTTGAAGGTCGATCGGGCTTTCACGACAGCGCTCCAGAAGATGTTCATTGGAAATTTTCTCAGGCCAGTAGATACCGAGGATTCGGCGAAGACATCGGTTGACGAAAACTTGGAGCTGATGGGAGATGGTTTTGGAAACCTTCCACGTCTCACACCCATATAGCAGTACGGATTTAACGTTGGACCTGAATATTTTGGTCTTAACGTTTTTCAGAAATATTACTGACAATCTTGTTAACCATTCCAACTAAGCTTAAGCTTGTGCTAGGACATGGTTCACATCAATAGTAGATTGGTGGATTCGAACCCACGACCTTACGATTCGCAGACCGTACCCTAAACCATTAGGCTATTGACGCTTGACTGACGTGACTTGTTTGTGTCAGTGCCATTGTAACGCTGTTTTAAAATTTACACGTACATGATACAATCCACCGAAAAGGAACGCAAAAAAACGGATTACATGCAAAAAAACTATTAAAATTTGAGCCGCCTTGCATTGTCGCCTTTATCAATAACAATTGATTTCTTTTCTCAACCGATTTCAAAAGGAGGAGGTTCTAATTCGTTAGTATTTTTATTTTATATATCTATCTCATATACCTTTAAACAACTTAGAACAATTGCTAGTAACAAAATTCTCATACAAGTCTACAAAGCGCTTTGCCAGAGTGTTATCAGCTATTGTTTAATAGCTTGGGGTATACAAAACGAAAATGCTTGAATTAGAACGAGTGCAGAGAGCAGTGTTGAAGGTTTTGATGAGTCTTCCATACCAACATCCTACCACAGAAGTGTACCAGCGGACTGGAGTCCTTTCAGTTCGAAAGCTTTTCATATTTCAAACGCTATTGAGATGTCACCGTGAAATAGAGTTGCCATTACTGCCTTCTAAAAAAAGAAGGTATCGTCTCCCGGTGCCAATAACAAGGTCCACCTTTGCACAACGCCACTATATCTCTGTTGCACCACGGATATATAATAATCCCATTCGACCTTAATTATCTCACAAGGCTTAACAGTCGTAAGTTCAAGGGATTGTTATTGAAATGGTTGCAGAATCAACTCTACACCCAAATTGAAAATATATTATTAACCTCATGATAAACATACACTCACTCACACAAACACACACATACACTACACATTCGCATGCTTCTCAACTATGACTGTTGTTCTTTCCCTTTTGCACATATTTTTGTTTTTCATATATTTTTAATTAGTAATTATCGTATAATTTACTTATATTAAAAAGTTATTGTACGCAGGACTTACTGTTTGTGACTCTGGAAGGCACTGTCTCCTGAGATACAGGTACACTGTACCTAGTTCAGGAAACAGAGCTCCTGTATATGAAACATGTTTGTTTTTGTGATATTAATAAAGTTATTATTTATTATTTATGTTGTAATTTTATTTGTTACCGCAAACTAAAACGTCAACTAAGGAGCATAAATGTTAAATAATAGGTTGTCAAATAGGGAGATATTTCGCCTTTTTGTCTTTTGAATTTCGCGGTTATGTACAAAGCGCTACAGAGCTCGTATCTAGCAATACTATACATAATTTGAAAGGTCTTGACATAACCTACAAAACGACGCTATGCATAATTAGTTTGGATATTGCGTTCAACAGTTATAGACGTGTAAACATGGAGTTCACTAACGCCGAAATTCGCGGCTTGGCCACTGTTTGGGACGATTCACCGGCCTTCGACCACGACCGTTTTCGGTTGATATTGTCGTATGTGATCCATTTTTCGTCGCCAATCACCATCCGCTTCAGAATGGGTCGAGTTCGTTCCATTTCAGCAGCATATCGCAGGCGTTTATTCGGTCCAGAAGGTTTTTGCGTCAAATCATGCGGCACCCAAACATCAAGCTTTTTGTATCCAGCCTTCTGCAGATGGTTTAAAATGGTTTGGTGACTAACTCCCATCTCCTGGGCGATGTCACGAGATGCCACATGCCGGTCTAACTCGATGTAGTCCATGATTTGATCGGTATTTGTCGTCACAGGTCTTCCGCCGGCTGGCTTATCCATGGTGTCGTTTTCACCGGCTCTGAATCGTCGAAACCATTCCTCCGTGGTTCGAAGTGATAGAGTACCATCCCCAAAACACCATTAATCTCACGGAACGTTTCTCTAGCGGATTTGCCTTTAACGAAGGAAAACTTTAAAATAGCGCGAATTTCGGCGTTAGTGAACTCCATGTTTACACGTCTATAACTGTAGAACGCAATATCCAAACTAATTATGCATAGCGTCGTTTTGTAGGTTATGTCAAGACCTTTCAAATTATGTATAGTATTGCTAGATACGAGCTCTGTAGCGCTTTGTACATAGCCGCGAAATTCAAAAGACAAAAGGCGGAAGGGAGATATTTGACAACCTATTATTTCTCTTAACGAGATATCAATCAGTAACGCCCTGTACCAAAAGAAGGGATTTATTTTTCCTCAACGCGTTATAATCCAATCCATCATACCAGTTAAATGTAAGTTATTATAATGTGTAATGTACAGTGAAACGAAGTAACAAGGCGCGATCCTTACACATGATAAGCCTTAATAGTTGAGGCAGAAAACGAATGATTTATTGCGACCTACAATAGTCCGAGCCCTCGAACGTCTGATGGGTTTTGTTGAGCCCAAATACCGCCTGTCAGAAAATCAATATGTTTAACGAGCTCAGAATTATTTGTGTAATGAAAGAGTACTGGATATAAAAATAAATGCGTTTGCATCTTGCCTAGACATTTATTTAAATCAACAAAAATTATAACACCGTTACAGATAATACCAATATGATGTTAAAAAAACTTAGTTAAATATATATTATTATTTAAAACAAATAAAACATGGACGCCCTTCCTTGATTCCAGTCGTATGAAAAAACAGGTACTGTTTTTTGTTTTTGTTTTTTTCTGGCTCCTCCGACTTGTATAGGTCGTGGCTGTTTTTATCCGTTCTCATTTTACTCTAACAATTTCATTATCTTTTAGAATAATATTCATCCTCTTTCTTTCTTCCCTCTTATTTATTTACTTATTACAATTTCTTTACTTAATTATTTTTTTTTCTTTGCTACGCCCTTGCAATATTTGAAAAAATTCCGGTCTCTTCTTCTTTGGGTACTCAGGTAATGTTCAAAACCCCTGATCTTTATGTAACAGCGTTTATATATGTCCCATGCTGGGCACAGGCCTTCTCTGTAAAGAGAGTATAAGGGCATAATAATCGGCAGACTTCACATGTCTTAGAGAAAATTTCTAAGACATGTAGATTTACTCATGAGGTTTTCTTTCAAAGCTAAGCATGTGGTAAATCAGCACATAACATTGCAAGAATGAATTTATTGGTGCCGGCACCGGGGTTTGAAATCGGGTTGGTAGTGTACCACGCAACTTGAGGCCACCGTCCGGACACTGAGCTACCACGGCTCTAAAATTAATACGGGACCTAATAGAAAATAAAACCCTTTCTGTCATTCTGACTTCTTTGCTATCATTCTTATGTCATTGTGATTTCATTCTGGCGACGGTTTATAACAAAATGAACACGGAACCTAATTGAAAGTAAAACCTTTTAAACAAAATCGCTTGGATTGAAAAAACAATAAAAAAATACACGAGATATCTCATTCCCCTCCTTTTTGAATTCGAAGGGATCAAAGTGTTTTAGACAACACGAACCGGCAAGCGTAGTGTAGGACGTCCACCCGCAAGAGTAGAGTGAATAGGCACTTACTAAACTAGCGCGTACTATCTTTCGACTATATCACCACTTAACACCAGGTGGGATCATGGTCAAGCGCTAGTTTAAACGCATAAAAAAAAAAAGATGGTCGCACGACCTCTTATAGGCCGCAGGACACAGCCTGGATGCGGGCCGCTTACAACCGGTCCATGGAAATCGTTGGGGGAGGCCTATGTCCAGCAGTGGATGTTTTACGGATGATGATAAAAGTGTTTTAAATAAGTTTTAAGTTAATATTAAAAAAGAATGAATTGTCTATTATTGTGGATTCTTAAATACAAAAAATCACTTGTTAAAAATTTGTGCACCGTGTATTGTGATGGCTCCAACCACACCTAATCATTTTGGTTGAATAGCGACAAATGAAAACTGTCTCAGTCTACACCCATAGAATGTGAGTGAAAAAAAATACATACGAATTGAAAACCTACTTTTGTGAAGTCGGTTAAAAGTAATTTCTCGTACGTATATTATGTTTCAATATTCAAATTTTAATGTATTAATATTCAAGATCAAACGGTGCCGACGCGAGAAACACGTCATGTTAAAAATCGTTCGATCCGCGCGAAGGGGACAGGCAATTAATGATTGTTGCCAGTCTGCCGGGAACCTGCACTTCGTTGGAGCGCACGTGATATATCTGTTTGACGAATCTTCCAGCTTTTAGAAGCTGTAAAGTACACATAGAAAAAAGTCTTCGTCTGTCTAAGAAAAGTAGTTTGAAAAACGACTGTACAATTGAATTCTTTAGGCGCGTTATGAAAAAATGATGACAGTAAAAGAAACTATAGGAGAAAAATTGTGCTTATATACTTTTTAAGTGCTCCAATATAATTGAGATTAACTATCCGTATGTATTATCTATTCATATAAATTTCTAATATTATTATTAAATATAATATTTATTCAAATTTTAACTGAACTGTATTGACTGTGTTGACTACCCTATTCCAATCCTTTTATTATTTTATTGTAATTAATTATTATCATAAAATTATTCCTATTTTTTGTTGATGCCGTAAAAGTACAACTTCTTACGCGCGTACATAAGTACACGCACTCGTTTTTTTTACGCTTCCCGAAGTGGCACTCAAAGTTAGTTTAGCTTTTGAATGTCTCTTAGATTATCCGTGAAATAGCAACCGGCCGAGTCGTGGTTCGACCCTCTCGGGCGCCCTCGGATCGGCATGCTTACGCGTAACATAGTAACCGCCCAAACCGAGGTTACCCTCACCGGGGGGACCCTTGTGTCGAGTTACTAGCAATAGAGGTTCAGGCTAAGCGACCTAAGAGCTGTGCCACCTTTCAATCCGGTGAAGCAGTCAAGGCCAGCCTCTCTGGCCAATCTGTGTAGTTCGTCATAAAAAAAATCGTTTTTTTTAAATAGAAAACATAAATTTTGCGTCTGTGATCTATCAAGCTTGAAACCCCGACAGCGTTTATTGTCTCTGTCTATTTTTTTATGTCACAACGGCTTTTTGCTACTGAAATATGATCAATTTCAGAGCTGTAAAACCCTTTGTGATTTCTCTACGTATACCGATGTGCCATTGTCTAGCTTCCCCAATGTGGTTAGGGATTATCTATTTGCTCTTTCATTCATCTCATGTTAATTGTTAGTTATTTAAGTTTTTACAATTTTCTCTATCACATATTAATAATTTACAAATTTACATACAATTATACTTTTACTTTTCTCTACATTTTTTACTTTCTGTGTCCCTGTCTATCACGCTTGGGTTAAAAGGTCTTGAGAGCTTTTTTTTTCAATTTGTAATATTCATGTAAATATGATAATTTAGAATGCTTTTGGGACAAAAATAACATAACAAGTCTTTCAAATAAACTCGTATAATGATAACAACATATTTTATACAGTTAATTAAAGGTTTCCACATTTAAATACGTAGAATAATGTGACCATATGTCATGAAATAGATCATAAACCTACCAAAAACTAAATCATCACATATTTTCAAAATTTTTAGGAGTTCTACTCGACTATAACATATTTTTTTTAATTTTACCTTTTTTTTTGTTCACGGAGAGGAAATCTTCAAAAACATACCCCACCTTCTGGGGGGAAGGTGGCGGTTATGTGGGGGTTTTTTAAAACAAAACTGACATCATAATGATTGAAATTTGCCAGTTCTAGTAGTCTCTTAGTCCATCGGTGCTACTATAGTTTACCGATGGCGTACCACTGGCAAGCCCATCGTGTGTGTGTGTTAGTAATTGACTTTGTTTTTAGTGATGTTTTCTTCTTCCCCTTTTGTTCGTCATTGACAAAAACATTAAGAAAACGTCTTGTTTCATTCTTTCACTGTCAAATGCAATTCTTTTTATTTACAAAAACGTATAGATCTCCTATCAAAGGATATCGCTATAAAAGAATTATTGTCAGAATGTGTTTTTTTTGTTCGTGTCAGCTTAACGTAAAGAGCCGTCGGTGCAATAAAAAAGTTATTAGGACGCTGTCAGACCGTACTTCGGACAAAGAACTCCTAGTAACGAGTTTATTTGAAACACTTGTTATGTTATTTTTGTCCCAAAAGCATTCTCCACTCGTTTCTTTCTAAATTTTCATATTTACACATATATTACTCATTGAAAGATTTATTTCTTCTGAGCACTGGACGATTTCAATTGAAAATGCTAAGAAATTTTCACGAAATTTAATAAAAAATAAATTATTAACCATTCCAAAACTAGCTATGCTTCATGATAAATGAACACGGTTCGGTTACCACTAGGCTATTGAAAGCTATTTATAATAGAAGAAAAATATTATTGAATTCAATTCCGAATTGTTTTTCACCAAAACTATTTCAATAAACGCCTTTGAGACTGCAACATAGAAAATAATCCATAGCATTGCTCTCATTCCTGCTATCTGCTGGGGACAGATGAGCGTAAAACTCAGTAGTCAATATTTTGGACCGACTTAAAAAAGAAAGAGTTTTAGAAAATAATTCATCATCATCACATCAGCCGTAAAACATCCACAGCTGGGCATAGGCCTTTTTTTGTTTTATGTGGGGTTCTTACCCACTAAAACCTTTCCTCGGTGCATGACGAGGAGCTCCGGTATCCCAACGTGGAACGCACCGGAGCCCCTCTGCACTGTGCTCAAGGAGAGCACGTCCCGGGGTTACTCCCTCCCCACCTGTGCCCTCGCAGCGCAAGGCGACACGGGCCAGCCGATGTCGCCTTCTTCCCGGGTCCATTTTGGTGGATGACGCAGGCTCACACCCTTGTCGCCCAGTGAATCCGGCCCCTTTTAGTCGCCTAGTACGACAGGCTGGGGATACCGTAGTCTTATTCTTGAGAGCCTATAACTACAGGGCTGAGGGCATAGTTCTCTATGAGGTCGTCAGACCACATTGCGGGTGGACGTCCTGCACTGCGCTTGCCGATCCGTGGTCTCCAATCAAGAACTTTTCGGCCCCATCGGCCATCCCTTCTACGCACTATGTGCCCTGCCCATTGCCACTTCAACTTGCTTACCCGGCGAGCTATGTCGGTTATCTTCGTTCGTCTACGGATCTCATAATTCCTGATATGATCTCGTAGAGACAAAAAATTTAAAAATAATAATTTAGGAAATAATTTTAAATGAATAATATTTACCTAACTTGAGTTTAGTTAGTTAAATATTAAAAAAATGGTATACTCTAGTAGAACTACTAAAAATTTTGAAAATGTGTAATGACTAAATCACCACCATTAATGGTAGGTTTATGATCCATTTCATGACATATGGTCACAATATCCTACGTATTTAAATGTGGAAATTTTATTTGTCTGTGTTAAATATATTGTTGTACCTTATAATTATTAATAATTGCTTCCTAATAAAATTTATATTTATTTTTTATATTTTCCATTTTAATAGATACTACCTACTCTCAAAGGAGTTACACTCTTCGTAGCAAATGAACAAAGCTTTCAACAAACGTCAATAAAAACACTTCCTATTATCAATATTGCTAATGACATTTCAACTCTGAAGAGGGGGAAGTGGGTCCCTTCCGTTTCATTCAAATACATAAAGCTTTGCGATGAGACTTATTACCAGATTCAATTATTTAGAAGTTCTAAAAGCTTTCACAGCGTTAAGTATCTCTTGCCGTGACGTCGTAATTAAAGAGTTATACTTTTTTATTGTCGCTTAAAATAGACAAAAACTTAATCACTTAAAGAATTTATATATTGTTATCGTTGTAGGAACGTTTTGGTGCAAATATTTTTTTTTTAAAGAATGTTTTTTTTTTCAGAAATATTAATAAATCTTATTTACCATTCCAACTAAGCTGAAGCTTGTGCTAGGAGATGGTGCACGTCAATAGACGAATGGTGGATTTGAACCTACAACCACAGGAAGACTGATGACAAAGGCAATGGCCGCATCAAGGGAGAGGATAGTGGACTACAACCTGAAAATGGCCATGAGAAGCAGGGACACAGCGGTCGCGGAGAAGCTAATAGCAATGCAGCGGGGCGTCTGCGACGCGTGAACCCGAAACGATCTCTGGCCACCTCCAAATTCAGGCATATATATATATATATATATATATATATATATATATAAAGGAAAATAGTAACTGTAGAAGTGGCACTTTTTAACAAACGCAGAGTAAACAATTTAAGTGTATTGGAAAAGAGCACGGACACAGGTCTGTGGTTGCAATATAAGAATAAAAAAAAAAAAAACCTACAACCTTACGACTCGCAGTCCTTACCTAAACCATTAGGCTAGTGACGCTTGTTATAATAATAATTTATACTTAGCTATATTTATTTTTACCACGCGCTCGGCGGTGAAGGAAAACATCGTGAGGAAACCTACATGTTTTGAAAATTTTTCTACGGCATGTGAAGTCTGCCAATCCGCATTAGGGCCGCGTGGCGGACTATGCCTTATACTCTCTTTACAGAGAAGGCCTGCGCCCAACAGTGGGACTTTTATAAAGGCTGTAACTTTTAACATTATATTTATTTAAGTGAAAACTTCTTATACCCGCGTTGAGCACTTTGGTTGGGGAAAATTTATGGGTTCGCAACTCGACTATAACATATTTTTTTTTTCTTTTACCTTTTTTTTGTTCACGGAGAGGAAAAAGATACCCCGCCTTCTGGAGGAAAGGCGGCGGTTATGTGGGTTTTTTTCCCACTAAATCCTCCCCGGCGGCTCTTCGGTGCATGGTGAGGGGCTCCGGGATCTCCAGAGGAACGCACCGGAGCACCTCTGCACACGACACTGACACGGGCCTGCCGATGTCGCCTTCTTCCCGGGTCCACCTTGGCGGACGACACAATTTGGCGGACGACAAAACCCCAACCTTGTCGCCCCGTGAACCCGAGGCCACTTTTAGTCACCTTCTACGACAGGCAGGGGATACCGTAGTCTTCTTGAGAGCCCAGAACTACAGGGCTTAAAATTTTACCTAACTTAATTCAAGTTAGGTAAATATTAGTAATTTAAAATGTTATCAACCTAATACTTTTCCAAAATTAAGTCAAAAGACGTAAGACCTATGCCACCTCTGAATTCGGTGAAGCAGTCAAAGTCAGCTTCTCTGGCCAATTTTTGTAGTTCATCAAAACAAAACTGACATCATAATGATTGAAATTTGCCAGTTCTAGTAGTCTCTTAGTCCATCAGTGCTACTATAGTTTACCGATGGCGTACCACTGGCAAGCCAATCGTGTGTGTGTGTTAGTAATTGACTTTGTTTTTAATGATGTTTTCTTCTTCCCCTTTTGTTCGTCATTGAAAAAAACAATAAGAAAACGTCTTGTTTCATTCTTTCACTGTCAAATGCAATTCCCTTTATTTACAAAAACGTATAGATCTCCTATCAAAGGATATCGCTATAAAAGAATTATTGTCGAAGAATGTGTTTTTTTTGTTCGTGTCAGCTTAACGTAAAGAGCCGTCGGTGCAATAAAAAAGTTATTAAGGACGCTGTCAGACCGTACTTCGGACAAAGAACTCCTAGTAACGAGTTTATTTGAAACACTTGTTATGTTATTTTTGTCCCAAAAGCATTCTCCACTCGTTTCTTTCTAAATTTTCATATTTACACATATATTACTCATTGAAAGATTTATTTCTTCTGTGCACTGGACGATTTCAATTGAAAATGCTAAGAAATTTTCACGAAATTTAATAAAAAAAAATATTAACTATTCCAAAACTAGCTATGCTTCATGATAAATGAACAAGGTTCGGTTACCACTAGGCTATTGAAAGCTATTTATAATAGAAGAAAAATTTTATGAATTCAATTCCGAATTGTTTTTCACCAAAACTATTTCAATAAACGCCTTTGAGACTGCAACAAAGAAAATAATCCATAGCATTGCTCTCATTCCTGCTATCTGCTGGGGACAGATGAGCATAAAACTCAGCAGTCAATATTTTCGACCGACTTAAAAAGAAAGAGTTTTAGAAAATAATTCATCAACATCACATCAGCCGTAAAACATCCACAGCTGGGCATAGGCCTTTTTTTGTTTTATGTGGGGTTCTTACCCACTAAAACCTTTCCTCGGTGCATGACGAGGAGCTCCGGTATCCCAACGTGGAACGCACCGGAGCCCCTCTGCACTGTGCTCAAGGAGAGCACGTCCTGGTCCTGCCTCGCAGCGCAAGGCGACACGGGCCAGCCGATTTCGCCTTCTTCCTGGGTCCACTTTGGTGGATGACGCAAGGGTCGGGCCCTAGGCACCCAGTGAACCCGAGGTCCCTTTAGTAGCCTTGTACGACAGGCTGGGAATACCGTAGTCTTATTCTTGAGAGCCCATAACTACAGGACTGAGGGCATAGACCTCTACGAGGTCGTCAGACCGCATTGCGGGTGGACGTCCTGCACTGCGCTTGCCGATCCGTGGTCTCCAATCAAGAACTTTTCGGCCCCATCGGCCATCTCTTCTACGCACTATGTGCCCTGCCCATTGCCACTTCAACTTGCTTACCCGGCGAGCTATGTCGGTTACCTTCGTTCGTCTACGTATCTCATCATTATCTCGTAGAGACAAAAAAATAAAATAATAATTTAGGAAATAATTTTAATGAATAATATTTACCTAACTTGAGTTTAGTTAGTTAAATATTAAAAAAATGGTATACTCTAGTAGAACTACTAAAAATTTTGAAAATGTGTAATGACTAAATCACCACCATTAATGGTAGGTTTATGATCCATTTCATGACATATGGTCACAATATCCTACGTATTTAAATGTGGAAATTTTATTTGTCTGTGTTAAATATATTGTTGTACCTTATAATTATTAATAATTGCTTCCTAATAAAATTTATATTTATTTTTATATTTTCCATTTTAATAGATACTACCTAATTTCTCAAAGGAGTTAATCGTGTGAAGTAAATGAACAAGCTTTCAACAAACGTCAATAAAACACTTCCTATTATCAATATTGCTAATGACATTTCAACTCTGAAGAGGGGGAAGTGGGTCCCTTCCGTTTCATTCAAATACATAAAGCTTTGCGATGAGACTTATTACCAGATTCAATTATTTAGAGTTCTAAAAGCTTTCACAGCGTTAAGTATCTCTTGCCGTGACGTCGTAATTAAAGAGTTATACTTTTTATTGTCGCTTAAAATAGACAAAACTTAATCAATTTTGAAGAATTTATATATTGTTATCGTTGTAGGAACGTTTTGGTGCAAATATTTTTTTAAAGAATGTTTTTTCAGAAATATTAATAAATCTTATTTACCATTCAACTAAGCTGAAGCTTGTGCTAGGAGATGGTGCACGTCAATAGACGAATGGTGGATTTGAACCTACAACCACAGGAAGACTGATGACAAAGGCAATGGCCGCATCAAGGAGAGGATAGTGACTACAACCTGAAATGGCCATGAGAAGCAGGGACACAGCGGTCGCGGAGAAGTTAATAGCACGTAGCGGGTGTCTGCGACGCGTGAACCCGAAACGATCTTCGGCCACTCAAATTAGTATATATATATATATATATATATATATATATATATATATAAAGGAAAATAGTAACTGTAGAAGTGGCACTTTTTAACAAACGCAGAGTAAACAATTTAAGTGTATTGGAAAAGAGCACGGACACAGGTCTGTGGTTGCAATATAAGAATAAAAAAAAAAAACCTACAACCTTACGACTCGCAGTCCTTACCCTAAACCATTAGGCTAGTGACGCTTGTTATAATAATAATTTATACTTAGCTATATTTATTTTTACCACGCGCTCGGCGGTGAAGGAAAACATCGTGAGGAAACCTACATGTTTTTGAAAATTTTTCTACGGCATGTGAAGTCTGCCAATCCGCATTAGGGCCGCGTGGCGGACTATGCCCTTATACTCTCTTTACAGAGAAGGCCTGCGCCCAACAGTGGGACTTTTATAAAGGCTGTAACTTTTAACATTATATTTATTTAAGTGAAAACTTCTTATACCCGCGTTGAGCACTTTGGTTGGGGAAAATTTATGGGTTCGGGTAACCGACTTACAAATGTTGTATCACGATCTTGTACAGTCCATAATATATTTTAATAATAACTAAACCATATAAACATTTGAAAACCAGATTGATTTTGATAATTTTAATTTGAATATTCAAATTTTAAGTAAGTCTATTTAAGTTATCAAGATCCCCATGACTTTTTTACTCTATTTTGTGAATTGTTTATGTGGATGGTTTTAACTACTATATATAGTTTATATAACTTTTTTTTGTTAACGAGGAGGAAAGGCGCGGTATTTTCAAAAAGATACTGCTCCTACCTACTCAAGAAATATTTTGTTGCCTGAAAAAATAGTAGAAAAGTAAGCCTTCCTTTGACCCTGGCGGGATTAACAAAAATGGCATTCGTTATCCCTTTCTTATCAGACTTATTTGACCCCTTATTTTTGAGCAAAAATAAGGGGTCAAAATTAAGGGTCGGTTAAGAAAGTTTGAATATCAAGATACATCATAGAATTATTATTAATATCAATTAAATATCCTTAAAATAAAATAAAATATTTTTATTAATTTATTTATATTTCATTAAAAAACACAAACTTAAACGAAAAAAGAATATCTTACGTAAACTCGGATTACACAATATGTTTCATTAGATTTTATTTTTACTTTAGTAATTGTGCATGATAGACAATTAAATGTGATATTTAATAGTCTATCATGCACAATTTATTACAGTTAGCTAGCGTCTTTATCTTCCGAGATATTCAAACTTCCTTAACCGACCCTTTATTTTTGCTCACGGCTTTACGTCAAATACTAACCTACACACGAATGGTGTCAGTGGTACCCCATTAAGACTAGTAAACTAACAAATATGGATCACTATGATGCCAATGAACGTTCATTTTTAAACAATTGGCTTAGCAGACTCGGGGTCCTTGCGGCAATCGGCTAGAGACATCAAATATGAGAATTAATTAGAACCAAATAAACATCTCTCTAACCGCTAACATTAATATCGCCTTTGATGACTGGTTACGAATCAGGAGAGGAATTTAATCAAGTATTCCTGAATACGGTAACTGCATGGGTAATGAACGTATGGCGAACGTGAATGAAACATTAGAATTCGAATTTGTTATTCTATTGTTAACATGAGCAGATTTCTATGTTTCAACATATTACAACATTCTATTGTTTGATCTAGTATGTTCTAGATATTTCTCACTGGAAGTAATTTCCCACAAATTAATACTTAAGTGTATCAGCACCTATAAGGCTTAGGGTATGACTTTCATTACGAGACCATTGGCGTGAATCATTTCCTTAGGACAAGCTTAATTTCATTAGGAGTTGTAAAAAAATTTTTAACCCTAAACATAGCAATGTAAAGTACAGATATACAACCTATTTACTTAAATCTATTCTTTAATTGTATTTCATAATAATTATTCAAATGTTTAATGTCACAATTGTCAGTGTCGTGACATTTATAATTATAAAAGAGATGGAGTTGGAATAAGGACCTTTTTTTTAGAATGGTAACAATTTTTTTTTTCGCAAATATATTTAAAGTTCTTGCTAACCATTCCAAATAAGCTTAGGCTTGTTAGTACGTACGTTACGTACTTAGTACGTATAGCACTGTATGGAATAGTATACATCTTGGTTTTCCAAAATACGTATTTTTATAACGTGTATTCATATCACGATTTTTTAATGTATTTTTTGACTATACATTTTTTTACTGTTCTTAAAAAAACAATCTTGCCACGATAAGGGTTAGAAGCTTCTAAATATATAGACGGTATTCGAATCAAACAATAGAAAATATAAAAAAAGGAAGGCACCACAAGTATATTTACAAATAAACATAAAAACCGACTTCAAATGGAATGAAACAATAAACTCTATAATGCACGCACGTTCACGATATTGATCGAGGAATCACCGAAATGTATGTAATTTTATGCACTTTCCGAACTACTGCACCAAATTGGACGATTCTTTCAAACATGATTTGTATATAATTTTTTTTTTATTAATAATAATAAGCCATTTAATCGGTTAGAAAGATTACAACACATATACAAATTAACACAACAAGTTAAGCGCACAGTTAAAAATGAAAAAATATATATATCACTAAAAGACCAAAAAGGTCCGACACAAGGTTATGCGTTGCAACGCCGAACCGACCGGGTTCACTGTTCACATAATGCTGATTATCCGAGTGAGGGTAACTAAGCGCTGGTATTCTGCAGAAACCCATTTTAAGAAAACAAACAAATGTCAGCAGCAGAATTTAACAAAGTACGAATAACATAAAAGCAAGTAAAACACCAGGAAACATAAATTGTATATAAAATAAAATAAATTGGGGAATTAAATAAACGAAACGGAACGCAGCCAACCAAAATGTTCAAATTAGAATTAAAAATCTTCATTAATTTATCCATTATAAGCAGTTTTTTTACTTACTCTTTTTTTTTGTATATTCATTAAGAAGACTTTCATCTTATTTTTGAACAAGACCTTAGTGAATACGTTTTTATATCTATGTTATATTACTATCTATATATTACTATCAGATGTTATAAAACCTCATTAAATAAAAGTGAACGAATGACGTTCAATTGTTCAGCCAACGCATGACATCTTCAAACATATAATTAATCATCAATCATATATATGGGCGCAAATCGCCTAGTATCGAAAATACTGTTTTGATTTATCATTTTAATCAAATTGGAATAACTACGCATTAAATAAAAGTTCAGCGCCATCTGTGATGAGATCTCGAACGATATTTGTTCATACGAAATTAACGTAATCATGTTAAATAAATCATTGAAAGTTGTGTTAAATTCATTTTACATATTTATTGTGAATATCAATTAAATATCCTTAAAATAAAATAAAATATTTTTATTAATTTATTTATATTTCATTAAAAAACACAAACTTAAACGAAAAAAGAATATCTTACGTAAACTCGGATTACACAATATGTTTCATTAGATTTTATTTTTACTTTAGTAATTGTGCATGATAGACAATTAAATGTGATATTTAATAGTCTATCATGCACAATTTATTACAGTTAGCTAGCGTCTTTATCTTCCGAGATATTCAAACTTCCTTAACCGACCCTTTATTTTTGCTCACGGCTTTACGTCAAATACTAACACACACACGAATGGTGTCAATGGTACCCCATTAAGACTAATAAACTAACAATTATCGATCACTATGATACCAATGAACGTTCATTTTGTATACAATTGGCTTAGCAGACTCGGGGTCCTTGCGGCAATTGGCTAGAGACATCAAATATGAGAATTAATTAGAACCAAATAAACATCTCTCTAACCGCTAACATTAATATCGCCTTTGATGACTGGTTACGAATCAGGAGAGGAATTTAATCAAGTATTCCTGAATACGGTAACTGCATGGGTAATGAACGTATGGCGAACGTGAATGATTCGAATTCGAATTTGTTATTCCATTGTGAACATGAGCAGATTTCTATGTTTCAACATATTTCAACATTCTATTGTTTGATCTAGTATGTTCTAGATATTTCTCACTGGAAGTAATTTCACACAAATTAATACTTAAGTGTATCAGCACCTAAAAGGCTTAGGGTATGACTTGCAATACGAGACCATTGGCGTGAATCATTTCCTTAGCACAAGCTTAATTTTATTAGGTGTTGTAAAAAATGTTTAACCCTTAACATAGCAATGTATAGCATAATATGCATGTAAAGTACAGATATAAAATCTATTTACTTTAATTTATTCTTTAATTGTATTTTATAATAATTATTCAAATGTTTAATGTCACAATTGTCAGTGTCGTGACATTTATAATTATAAAAGAGATGGAGTTGGAATAAGGACATTTTTTTTAGAATGCTAACAATATTTTTTTTTCGCAAATATATTTAAAATTCTTGTTAACCATATAACCGCCTGCGCCATCTCCGAACGGGATCGGCCCTCTCCCGATCCCGTTCTGCGGTCTACTTCTGGGTCATTACTGATTGAAGGAGACCAGCGCCTTCCATTTTGTTCTCCCCGCCAGCGCAGCCGCTACTGCCGCCGGCGAGGTCTTCACCCGATATGCTGGACCAGGATCCGCCGCTCCGCCTCCCACGCGGGGCACGGCTAGCGTGTGCTGCGCGGAATCCCGGTCACAGCCACAATGGTGGCATTGCGCGGTCGGTTCGCGCCCTATCCTGTTCAGGTACTCACCGAAGCACCCGTGCCCGGTGAGTACCTGTGTCAGGCGGTAGGTGACGTGCGCCTCGTTCCTCCTGCGAAGCCAGGCTTCGAAGTTCGGCAGGAAGGCACAGACGATGCGTTGGCGCGAGCAACGACGCTCCGAGATCCGCTCGCGCCAGACCTCTATCGCCCGCCTGTGCTCCTGCCGACGCAACTCTCCCGCATCCAGGGGCGGCCCGGCCCCGCCGTCGACGGCCCGGACGCGCGTGTACACACGCGCGTCCAGCTCCGCCAAAATGTCGAGCGCCGGGAGGAGCGGTAGAGGCGGCGGACTCCCTCCCTGGGGCCCGCAAGATTAGGCAGCTTTTGCCAACGTATAGTTAAAAAACAAATCGCTCGTGTTTTTATTATATTTGTGCAATCATTGTGTCGTCTGTTGCTTGAATTGGTCTGAGACGATCCAGCTTGGATGAGAAGTGAAGGTGTATCGTATTTGTATGGTTTATTTCTTCGTTTCATCCGTTTAGAAAGATTGCCTACTGCCCGATGCCTACAAAGGTTAACAACTCTCATGTTATATGCTCGGTTTTCACTTAAGAAAATATACACTAAATTTACGGTCTGTAGTATCTGCTTACCGTTCTATGTCACGGCACTGAAGGCTCTTGTCTATTCCGTGTACTGGCATATTCATTATTTGGTGCTTGAATATTCATTAAAATCAAATAAGAAACGGGATTTGTTAAAATAAACATACGCGATTTTATTTTTTATATCTCGGTATTGAAAATCTTTTTAGTAGTTGCTATTGGATCTCAGCATAGTTTTGATTCTGTATGACCTAAGCTCTTCAGGCAATTCAACGTAGCCTCGCTGAAAAGGTGAGATAACATTTGTAACACCTTTACAGCCGTGGTAGCTCAGTGTCCGTGTGGTTGGCTCTAGTTGTGTAGTACGCTCAGCCCTGTAGTTCTGGGCTCTCAAGAATAAGACTACGGTATCCCCTGCCTGTCGTAGAAGGCGACTAAAAGGGGCCTCGGGTTCACTGGGCGACAAGGGTGGGGGCCTGAGTCGTCCACCAAAGTGGACCCGGGAAGAAGGCGACATCGGCTGGCCTGTGTCGCCTTGCGCTGCGAGGGCACAGGGGGGAAGGGAGTAACCTCCCCCCCCGGGACGTGCTCTCCTTGAGCACAGTGCAGAGGGGCTCCGGTGCGTTCCACTGGAGATCCCGGAGCCCCTCGTCATGTGTAGTACGCTAGCAACCCGAGTTCGAACCCCGGTGCCGGAACCAATAAATTTGTTGTTGCAATTTTATGTGCTGATTTACCACGCGCTCGGCGGTGAAGGAAAACATCGCTAGGGAGCCTACATGTCTTAGAAAATTTTTCTATGGCTTGTGAAGTCTGCCAATCCGCACTAGGGCCGCGTGGCGGACTTTGCCCTTATACTCTCTTTACAGAGAAGGCCTGTGCCCAGCAGTGGGACATATATAAAGGCTGTAACTTTAACTTTAACCTTCATCTTTTATTGTAATACGATTTCAAGCAATTATGAGTACCGTTTCAGAATTCGAAAGTAATGTCTCACAGTTTATTTTATCCATTTCTCTTTGTCTCTTGACAAAACATGTTTATAAATTCTTTAGATTTTTAGATTAATTTAATAAGATGTCACCAGATTATGCGAATCGTGCCTCGGGGACGTTGTTCGTCTAAAATTGCGTTGCGTCAAGATGTCCTTTGTTAATAACTCAAGTGAAAACTTGATAAGTTAAGGACCTTAACCTTTTAATGTGGACGAATTTATAGCTGACTAAGACTTGTCGATAATTTGCAAAGTTTAATATTTATTTATTTTTTAGATTTTCTCTGTTATGTATAAAAGCAAGCTATTTTTTTTTAAATGACGAACTACACAGATTGGCCAGAGAAGCTGGCCTTGACTGCTTCAGCGGATTGAGAGGTGGCATAGCTCTTAGGTCGCTTAGCCTGAACCTCTATCGCTAGTAACTCGACACAAGGGTCCCCCCGGTGGGGGGTAACCTCAGCTAGGACGGTTACTATGTTACGCGTAAGCATCCGAGGGCGCCCAAGAGGGCCGAACCACGACTCGGTCGGTAGCTATTTCACGGATAATCTAAGGGACATTCGAAAAGCTAAACTAACTTTGAGTGCCACTTCGGGAAGAATGTTCCTCAAGAGTTCGGCGCAAAGAGCTTGTAAATATATTTGTAATGAAGGCGCTAGTAATTTTTATCGCATTATAAATCTATACAAAAACGAAAATATTTCTATTTGACGAAAATTATATTTTCATAAATATTGACCTGACTTTTTTACTAAGTAGTAATGTCAACAATTATAACATATCGTTTGAAATTATCCTTTTAATTTACAAATATAACAGGGCCTCAAACAACGCTGATTATTTACAAAACAAACCAGGCGAATATGAGTTTTCAACAAATTTATTTATGGCACGTATCGTAAAGTTTGTTCATTGTGTTGATTGTGAAACAACAAGTTCTGTATTTGTATATTTTGTATATACTTAGTGTATATAAAAAATATTTTTTTTTGTTACCGAGGAGGAAATCTTCAAAAAGATACCCCGCCTGCTGGGGGGAAGGCGGCGGTTATGTGGGATTTTACCCACTCAAACCTCCCCGGTGGCCCTTCCCTCTGCACTGCGCTCAAGGAGAGCACTTCCCGGGGAGAGGTTACTCCTTCCCCACCCTGTGCCGTCGCAGTGCAAGGCGACACGGACCAGCCGATGTCGCCTTCTTCCCGGGTCCACCTTGGCGAACGACAAAGGCCCCCACCCTTGTCGCCCAGTGAGCCCGAGGCCCCTTTTGGTCGCCTTCTACGACAAGCAGGGGATACCGTAGTCTTATTCTTGAGAGCCCAGAACTACAGGGCTGTTGCAAATACACCAACAACAATTATACAATATAAATTGTAAACCTTGATAAAGCATTGTAAGAATGACGTCTTGGATAAGTGATCACTTAAGATCAGATGAGCAGAAAGATCGTGTTCTAATAATGCTTACGTGTAACTTAGTAACCGTCCAAGCTGAGGTTACCTCTCACCGGGGGGACCCTTGTGTCAAGTTACTAGCGATAGAGGTTCAGGCTAAATGATCTAAGAGCTATGCCACCTCTCAATCCGGTGAAGCAGTCAAGGCCAGTTTCTCTGGCCAATCTGTGTAGTTCGTCAAAAAGACAATCCGGTCTCAGGCTATGAGAGAAAGCGAAAAAAAAATGTTAACCGGCACGTCTCTTATCTCTACAGTAATAGTATATAAATTTATGAAACGTAACTCTCTCTATCTTCACCAACTTATATGTCCCTCTCAACTTCTCTCAATCTCGCCCGATCGTTCTTTTCGTAACACATACAGTTTACTCTCCAAATCAAAAGAGCATAAAGAAGTTTTACATCAAAAATCATGCGTCAGGCTTCGTCAAGTTATGTCTTTAAATCGCGTGTATCTGGATACTTTCTACACAAATAATGAAAAATTACAAACGGGTATATATATTGTCGTTTATGTATTCTATATAGATTAGTATATTTGTATTAAAGTTACTATGTATGTATATGTAAATGTATATTTATGTATTAGCGGCACTACCCTTAGCCTGCTCTTAGCAGCTAGCATTTAAGGTTATCTGCAAGAAAATGCTAAATAGCATT
This sequence comes from Meandrusa payeni, assembly GCA_029286785.1. Taxonomy (NCBI): domain Eukaryota; kingdom Metazoa; phylum Arthropoda; class Insecta; order Lepidoptera; family Papilionidae; genus Meandrusa; species Meandrusa payeni. Next base: position 2,958,558 of record JAGSMX010000023.1, read on the forward strand.
AAGCTATATCCTTTAAGTATTTATAACAAACATTCGATCTTCTGTTATTAGTTTAGGTAATAGAAACAAATTCATTATTAGTAAGGTATATTTAACTTAAAACAATGAAAAATTATAGAAATTCCAAAAGAGTTTAATATATCATTGTAATATTCATACTTCAACATTTGTTTCGCTTGAAAACTCTCCAATCTGAAATTAAAAAAAAACATACATAATAATTAAAAATATATTAACATACTAAATACATGTATAAAGTGCTTATTCACCACGTAGGAACCTAAAATGAGGAAACTTGTGGGGCCGATTGACGATATTAAAGGTCAAGCTACACAGCAAGTGGAGCGTAGCGTTGCGCAGTTGTCCTATACTAGTTATTATAGAGCTTTACACACAGAGCCATCACTCGCGGCGTTCGACTACCCGCGGCGTCTAATGGGAGTACAGATTGAGTGGGGTGGAGTGGAGCGTAATTGTCTCTGTAGCTCTGTGTGTAACCCTCTATATTGACTGGTACATTACAATAGTAAATTTTACGCAAACACTACGCCCCGCTCGCTGTTTGGCTTGACCTTCCGAATGACGCACTTTGTGTCTTTCATTATTCGTACAGCAAGAGATTGGAATGGTTTTCCCGCGTCTGTCTATCAACAATGTGAATGTTTTCAAGAGTAGAGTGAATAGGCATTAAGTAAGCTAATGTGTCTTAAAATCAAAGACACATGACACAGATACAGCATTTCCACTTAACATCAGATGGGATCATGGTCAAGCACTTGCTTTGAAAGTAAAAAAAAACTTATTATGCTGATAATAATCACAACTTTGACATTCAATATATATGGAATATTGCTTTCAGTTATGGTGATTTTATTACAGGGACAGTACCCTGCCAGGAACAGTAATTTATTAGGGTAGAAGAAGGTTAAGCCGAGGCGGTATGAGGGCACTCCAATCAATCTGTTTCAAATTAACTAAACTTGACTCTCTGAAAATAAATGCGATGTTTGCCAAAATGAGTTGTTTGGCACTTAAAAAAAATTTTCAATTTAAAATGAAGAAGCGATAGCCTCCTGGCTAAGGTACTTACGATTTAATGGTCGTGGCAAGTAGAGTACAAAAAATTCATTTGGTAAAAAATTGTAACCGGTGTATAGTGATGGGCTCGCCCCTTATCGCATATGAGACCTCTTAGTTTAGCTTGGTGGACAGCGAAAGCTTTCTCTGTCCTCCCCGCTAGAGTTAAAAAGAGGGAGGGAGGGGTGTTGTTTTATATTTAATATCTTCTCCTTCTTCTTTTTATATTATAAGCATATATGATGAAAAATAAATTAAAACACCTGATGTTAAAGATACAAAAAGATAATATCCCCGTGATATCGGTGGCTTGTGTTTCATATATTTCCAATATTTCATTATATAATTTAAACTTTATACGTTTAATTATCATATTATTTATTTTAGTTTATGTTTGACTCAATAACATATTTATTTATGAATTTTTTTCATCTATTATTTTATTGTATAAAATATATTTTAATCTCATAACTGTTTTATTTATTTATCATATTTATTATACTCTTATTGTCTGTATAAATTCCATATAAAAGTAGTATAACTGTGTTTTGTCTATTTTTCATTCTTTTTTAATGTGTGTTATATTCCGTCTGTGATGTGTTTATGTATTGTGATGCCAATAAATAAATGTCTATGTCTATATGCATAAGCAATGCGACTAGCAATTTTTTTACATACTGATTATTAGACCCAGAATATACGTCTCTTACGATTATCAAATTTTTTATACCATCATCATCAGCCTGTCTATCCACTGCAAGAAGTAGGCCTTCAATAACTCTACGAGATGGCGTTGAAATTAATATAAAAATTATTAGGCTGTTGACTTATAATAAGAAATTTGTACTTACTACGCCACGTGTTACAATTCTCATATTGCATTTCACAGTAATTGTTGAAGTTTTTATAATCCTCGTTGTAGCTTACGCCACATATTTCTTGATATCTGAAACGAATTATTTGCATACATAATTCCAATCTAACAGATACTTTTAACCGACTTCAAAGAGCTCCCGAATTCCTCGGTTTTTATAAGTTTTAGTGCAAATATCTATCTAACTTAGAGTTCGATCCGATTTCGCCTTTTACGGTTACCGATTTGTGTACATTCAACAGTCAGTGGAGTAATAATTGAACTATAAAAAAATACTTTCAAGCTTACCTGTAACTAGGCGGACAGTTGTCGAGGAAATTCTTACACCCCTTAACGAAGAAGTCCGTCACCCAGAACAGAGTGTCTTTCGGATATTTCGCTATTGGTTTACGGTATTTTGATAAAATTGGCATCACCACAATTACCACCAAAAATACTGTAAATGTAAAGATTTTTAATCTGTATCTCGGAAACGGCTCCAACGATTTTCATTAAATTTAGCATGCAGGTTTCGGGGGCGATAAATCGTACTAGCTATTTTTAATTTTTAGAAAATGTCGTTTTACCCGGGGATAGGGTATACAAAGTATACTTCAGAAGATGGCGTTTATAAGCAACACACAGCGGCATTGACGCCATAGCACAGTTTATCCAAAGGGCTATGAATGACATCAACGAGAGACTGGAAGACTACAACATCGCGATGGCGTTTTGGAACAGGGACCTGAAGGCGATAGACCACGACAATCAAGTAAAGGCGTTGGCGACATCTGCGAAGGCGAAGTGTTGAAGATTTAAGCAAACTCTTTTATAAACAGAGCAATTGTAACAAATAAAAATCCAAATAAAAATGCCTTTTTTACGGACGATCAGTCCGTGGATAATCAGTTAAAATAAAAAAAGCGACACATATTAAATCAATGGGTATGACTGTAGACGAAGAAAATCAATTTCAATCACAATTATTTAAAAAACGTGTGTTGCTTAGTAACGAAACAATAAAGTAGTTGATCTATACGTCAAAAAAGGTACGGCGAGTGGAGATAGATTTTATTGGGTTGCAACATACAATGGTAGAACATACAAAAGAAATAGATCACAAAGTTTGAAATAAAAAGACAGAAATCACTAACGGGATCGAAGAGCGAGCTGAATCTAGACTTAGACGAGCCATACAATCTGGAAGTAATAAAACTTTTTTTGAATAAAGTTTACAAGATTTACGGCAGTATTTTTTTAATTATTATGTTGGTAAGATGGAAAAATACAATATTTCATTATTAAGTAATTCGTTTCTAAGTATCATTACCAACAAACACGATTTACTAGAAAAAAAATAATGAGCAAAGCTGCCATCCAGATCCTGTTCTTAATATACGGTAAAGTATTGGTATGTACTGGGAAACGCAAATTTCCTTAAGAGGAAAGTGGTGAATTGAAAAACAGCGTTAAGAGAGACTGTATTAACGTTGAAAAAATGCAACTATAGCAGCTATAGCTGCAGATTTTGTGCAAATCTTTTAAAAAAAGTACGAAAGAGAGAGAATAAAAAATCTTACTATGGTCGGAGGTTCAGAACCAGTCGGCTTGTATAAATTTCCGTTGTTACGTATAAAATCTTTAAATCGAGTGTATCTGAATACTTTTTACACAAACAATGAAAAATTACAAACTGGTATATATATATTGTCGTTTATATATTCCATGTGTATGTATATTATTATATTTATATTGAAGTATCTATTTATGTATATATAAATGTATATTTATTTATCTATATAATAGTTTTAAAACACTATTTTTAGCGGCACTACCCTTAGCCTGCTCTTAACCACTAAAGGTTACCTGGAAAAAAATTCTAAATAGCATTAAGTTCGCCTTTGTACATATACTTTGGTGCAATAAATTATCTATCCATCTATCTATAAAAAATATTTGCTTAATTTGTACCTTGGTTCACAAACATTCATACATAAAACCTTATATGCATGGTGAAAAGTGACAGTGATTCACTATCTATCCCGGACAAGTTACAAAATTTCATGTAGATTTTTAAAATAACTATGAAAATATACCAAAAATGTCTTTGGGGAAAAGAAAAAAGGTTTTGGCATCACGGAGTCATCACATACGAGCACATTGACTGAGCCATTACAATAATTTATTTGGAAATAGTAAATTTTACATACCCACCATTCGTATACACATCGCGCTCAACTGAAATCGAATCAAGTATTTTTGATATGGGACATAAAGTTTATTGTATAACATAAAAGCAATGTGAATCATATATTTCAAGCATTAGAAATTCGTTTTATTTGTTTTAAATCGCTGTAGTCTAATGTATTTTGCAAGTGTAAACACTACCCGCTAAGTATAAACACTAAAGGTTAGTCGGGAGAAAATACTAAATCTTATATCTTTCATCGAGCAATGTTTGTTTTAGGAGTGCACGATATATATCGATATTACATAAAATATCGATATAAGGACGTGATATATCGCTTCTAATGTCGATATTTATATCGATATATTTCATCCGATTAACGAAATTTCGTAAGTAATTAAAAAAGCATTACATTCTTTCTTTTGTGGTTGACAACTTGAATAAAATAAAACCTTTACTTGCGCTGCCATCACGAAGAGTGTAGTGTAGTATGTTACTACACTCCTACTCTTCACGATGGCAGGACTCGTATACATTTTATAATATATGCATTTAGTCTACACTGGCAGTAGAATCAAATCAAATAGTCTGGTATCCGAAGCGAGAACCTCTCAGTTACTCGCCGAGTACTCTATTAATACAAAACTTTTCTAATATTTAATATTAAGCCCTAATAAATTATAAACAAATTCCAATATGTGAATAATATCGATATATTTGTACAATTTATCGCGTAGTATCGATACAACCTCACGATATATTCTATCGAAAAGTTTGTAGTGTTATATAATCTAAATCTTGGAAACAGCTCCAACGATTTTCCTGATATTTTGTATGCAGGAGGTTTCGGGGGCGAAGTCGTTATAACTATTAAAAAAAATACGTAAATAATAATAATAATAATAAATATATACCCTATTATTAATTCAGTAGATGGCGTTCCTAAGCAACAGTAAGTCGACGACTGTTTGGTTTGAAGTTAGACCAAGAAAATGCATTTTTTACATGAATTATTTATAAAAACATGATATGGTTGCTTAGTGATAAATCAATAAAGTCGATATTCACGTCACAAAAAGACATGGCGTGCGGAGATAGATTTTATTAGGTTACAACGGACACTGACAGAACAAACACAATTTATTTATTATATTAACATTATACATAATATATTTAAATTAGATCACAAATTTTGAAACAAAAAGAAGCTGCTGTCGCTCTGTAAAGGCTAAGAATCACTACTTAGCAAAGCTCGGTGATCAAGGTGCTAGCATTAAGTTCGCATTTGTACATACATTTTCGTGCAATTAAGAATTTATCTATTTATCTATAAATAAACAGTATATATATATTTATTTAATCTCTATTGGACAAAATATAAGTGTACAAAAAGGCGGACTTAATTCCAGAAGACATTCTTTGTCAGTATTCCTTGGGGTTGTGTAGAAACAAAATTTTTGCACCCGTTGTAATCTAAAAAAAAAATTGTACAAATATAGACTACTTGCTAGCAGACTGTGAAATGCCTTTCCTAATTCCATTCGACTTGCTAAGTCCCTACCTTCTTTTAAAACAAAGGCAAACTGCAAATTGCTGTAGCGTGGTAGTATACGGACATTCGCCTCAAGTTGCGTAGTACGCTAGCAACGAATTCGATCCCCGGTTCCGGTACAAATAAATCTGTTGTTCCAATTTTATGTGCTGATTTACCACGTGCTCGGCGGTGAAGGAAAACATCGTGAGGAAACCTACATGTCCTAGAATCATTTTTCTAAGATATGTGAAGTCTGTCAATCCGCACTAGGTGTGCGTGGCGGACTATGTCCTTATCTTTACAGATAAGGCCTGTGCCTAGCAGTGGGATTTATATAAAGGATGTAACTTTAACTGCAAAATCTACAGATGAAATAAATAGACATGAAACTTATAACTTATACCAAAATATGTATTCTGTATGTTTTATGATGTTGACAATTTCAGTCTTGAGCACAGGCGTAAGGTAGCTAGCCTTTCGGTTTTCTAGAGATTGCATTTTGGAGAGTGTGCTTAGGAACTACATGATCTAAATCCCCCATCCCCTTTCCACCATCGGACTTCTAGACGCACTGCGGGATTTCATCCTTTTGTTGTGAACATCCCTCAAACCCGAACGAAGCGATTTACTTCGTCTTTCATTCTTCGTACAGCAAAGGACTGGAATAGTTTGCCCGCGTCTGTCTTTCCTTCCGATTACAACGTGGGTATTTTCAAGAGTAGAGTGAATAGGCATTTACTAAGCTAGTGCGCCTTACCATCCAGGACTGCATTTCCACTTAACATCAGGTGGGATCGTAGTCAAGCACTTGCTTAGAAATTATAAAAAAAAAAAAACTCATCTGTGATCTACATTTTTTGGTATGAAAATTTTCTATAACAAATTCCACCTTCCATTCGATTGAAATGAAATTCTATTGTTTCTAATCGAATTTAATACTTATTAAAATATTTATAAGATAAAATAGAGAAAGGGAAGCGAGATCGCAGAGCCTCATATTTGAATAAATAATAAATTTACTCGACGTCTTTTAACAGATTTAATTATATAAATTTATAGCGACGTTTAATTTCCCCTGTTACCAATGAAGAAGGCAATGTCGCTTCTGGTTAGTATACACAGCCATTAAAGAAATGTTTAATGCATAAGACATTACGCGAACGAATGATGAATCGCACCGGTAAAATGGAAGAGAAGAAAAGAAAAATCCTATTGAACAAAACTTGACCTATTCTTAGGTCCCATACCTATTTGGCGGTTCTTTCATGGAAGGTCCTGCCTTGGGTTCCAAACCCAACCAAGGGGAATAGCTTGGTCAAGAGCCAACGCTGTCGGGACTACGCGGAACAATGGAAGAATGCCTAAACAGGTTAGATAGAGAAGTATGGCTTTGACTGTTTCACCAGATTGAGAGGTGGCTTAGCTCTTAGGTCGCAGGACGCAGTTGGATGGAAGCCGTTTTCAATCGGTCCTTTTAGAAATCATTAGGCCTATGCAGATGGCAGCTCTTGGGTCGTTTAGACTGAACCTCTACTAACTCGATACAAGGGTCCCAAGGGATAGAAAGTATGCGAAAGCGTTTCCGTAATTGCGACTAAAGGCATCGAGAGTAACATCGTGGGGTTTTAGTCGGTGCTCGACCGACATAACCCGGTTGGAGGATATGCATAATCATTTCCAAAGCATACAGGTTCAGAAACTGATAGAACGACGTTAGATAGAACATAGAACTTCGTAACATAACTACGATACTGTAGAAATCAAAGAGCGCGTCTATTTAATGTCACGTTTGATTTGATTCCAGATCGGTTTTGTTTTAATCTTAAATATATTTGTTAGAGTTCTGAGAGCGTATTTTTCGCAACGTGAACACCGTAATAAATATGAGAAAATGTTTTTCAGAGTTTGTAATGGATTGCACTCCCAGGGGGTAAATAAATTCCCGTGAAAAATTATCGCTTTCGTTGCTTGTTTTGGGATCTTTTAATATAATTTGGGCAACAAAAGTTTCTTAGATGGTTCTGAGCGTTTTTAAACGCTCCTACCATTCATTTAACACTATTATCATCAGCCCCGTAGTCTTCGGCTTATAGAATAAGGCTACGCTATCCCCTGCCAGTGGTAAAGGCTACTAAAAGGGACCTCGGGCTCGCGGCCGACAAAAGGGGGATCCTTTGTCGTCTGCTACAATGGAGCCGGGAAGAACACTAGTGGTCCTCGAGCCCGTTCCCATGCACCGAGGAGGGCCACCGAGTGAGTAAAAGCCTCATATAACCCCGCCTTCCCCCCAAAGGGTATTTTGTTGAAGATCTCCCCCCTGTCAATAAAAAAAGCACAATTATCATAGGTAGATGATAAATTCCATTGCATCAAAATACATATATTTAGCGTTTAAATCCAGTTAATCTTGTCATAAGAGCCTTTTTTTCGTGGCGAAATGCCTACCCATATCCTTCCTTGCGGGGGCAAGGACGGATTATGTCGGATTCGCAACAACTAAAACCCGACGATGTTCCTCTCGTGCCTTTCGTCGGAACTACGGGAACGCTTTCGCCCTACCTTTCTTCCAACAGCGACGGCCCTTGATGAACCTCGTCTCTTGCTGCTGGAGCTCTCCACCACTTCTACTTACGGAGCGCACAGGAGCACTGCACGGGTATTTCCGAGGCCATTACATTACCTTGTCATCAGCCTATGATGACCCATGGGAATTTCTGAGCTATGCGCGGCCTCCATTCCAAGATTTTCCTTCCACATCTGCCATCGCTGACTTAGCAAATATGCCGAGCTTAACTTATACCGACGCTCGTTATGAGACAAAGTTTGTGGACCAGCCCAACTGTGAGAGTCAGAGTTCCTGCGTATATCATATCTGGAAGGACGCAATGATTGAAGACTTTCGTCTTCAGACATTGAGGAGTTTTTTTTTTCAATAAATCGCCAGAGAAACCAGAGACTTGTGTCCGTGCTCTTTTTTAATATACTTTATTTGTTCACTTTGTTTTGAAGAGTGCTACCTCTACAGTTACAAGTTTTTTTAATGCCTGATTTTGGAAGGTGGTGATGGAGAATGCTCTGGTTCACGCGTCCTCGACGCGCCGTTGCATTGTTATTAGTTTCCCCGCGACCGCTGCCTCCTTGTTTCTCATGGCCTTTTTAAGTTGTACATTATTTTTTTCTGTTGATGCGGCCGTTTGACATTTAGGTGCTTGTGAAGTCAGGATGGTGCGGAGGACCGTTGACCATTAATTTAAAAAAATAATTAAAGTACGCAAGAGTCCGAGTTACTGATTGTTAACTGCTAGATATTTTATTTCTAGCAGTAGAGCTAGAAAAGCTGCCAGTACTTTTCCTTTAAAAAAAAAGACTAGGCACATTGTTCATACGCATGTCTACATTCATATTTAAGTTATAATTTCTACAATGACTATTAATAAATCATTTTAATTGGGCACTGCTGGGATATTACAGTGTAAACTCACTTTCCAGTAAATTATAGAAAACCGATACGCAGATATTTCTACGCGTATCTCGCAAACCAGTTTCTAATTTGATGTAATTTGACGACTACAAGAAAACGAAAATTACACCAACGATATTTAATAATACGCCACGTTGATTTGAAATTACTGTCAATTTGAAAATAAAAGTGACTATATAGGGTGGGCAGAGGTGGAATACAATTAATGATTAGTTGATTAGTTATAATTCATAATTAATGAGTTAATTTTTTAATGACGAACTACACAGATTAGCCAGAGAAGCTGGCCTTGTTGGGACTGGTTCATCGGAATGAGAGGTGGCATAGCTCATAGGCCGCTTAGCATAAACCTCTATTGCTAGTAACTCGACACAAGGGTGAGGTGAGGAGTATCCTCGATAGTAACCGTCCAAGCCCATTGAGCCCATTGAGCATTCCCATACGAGGGCGCTCGAGAGGGCCGAGCCACGACTCGGTCGATTGCTATTTCACGGATAATGTGTAATTATCCGTGAATTAATGAGCAGTTCTTGATGGCGTCCTTACGTTACGTTTTTCCACGTACTGTGAACCTGGGGAATCAACTGTCGCCAGCAGTGTTTCCGGACCATTACAATTTGAGGACCTTCAAGAAACGAGCCTACGTCTCAAAGGCCGGCAACGCATCTTCAGCACCGAAGTTATGGAAGTGAGCTCGGTTGCTATTTCAATAAAATATTAAATATTAGTAGAAAGATTTTGTATAAATAAACGGACAAACGATTATAACTACCAATACATATTGAATTTTCCTTCGTTTCGTTACGACGAGTTAAGATTAAAATGATAGAATAAAGATTGGGCTTATAAACATGTCAATGCTTTTGAGGGGTAGACAGTGACAACAATTACTGTCCACTTTTGACAGAGCTTATGGAAAACATGATCTAATACGTTCATCGGGTCTTCAAGACGCACTGCTGAATTTTAACCTCTTGTTGTGGACATCCCTCTAACTAGGTTGAAGCAAAGAACTGGAATAGTTTGCCCCCGTCTGTCCTTCCCTACGATTACAATATGCAAACATTTACTAAGCTAGTACGCCTTACCATCGAAGATTGCATTTCTACTTAACATCAGGTGGGATTGTGGTCAAGCACCTTCTTAGATAGTATTAATAAACATAAAAATCACCATCGCCAAAACGAAACAAATTTCGTCAACGGCATTATATATTCTAAGGTGGGCTCGTTATACCCGTTTGTTTGCTTTGTATGTAACGAAGTTCCTTTTGTACATTATCTGTGTTATTTGACAGCTCGTTACGCTTGCAAATTTTCGAGTAATGTGAAAGTTCTGATTGAAACGAAATATAGGGTTATTTTATTTTTTTATTTACTATTATTTTAACACCTCAAACTAAGGCTTATCATTATATTGCGGGTCAAATACAATGACATGAATACGGCTTTAGGATGCTCATGGGGCTGTCCAAATTCTGCAGTGCATCCGAAATTTCGCCAAGGCACATTCTGATGGATTTTGTGCCATAACGTGTGATTAACACATACGAAACCTAATTAGCTTGGAGAGCAGTGCATAGCGACTGCTGTTCCTGTCTACCCCGCTTGAGTTAAAAGGACGAATAAAAGCTTTTATACTTATTATTAATTATTATAATAGCTCTTATTAAAATTAACATTTAAAAATTATTGCATACTTAAAAGTGGAAAAAAAATCCACTCTCACATTATAAATTCGGCACCCGACACCTCGTTGGTCTTATAAGTATCTCGTTAAAATAATTTGACCCTTAGACCGTTAGATTATCTAGAAAATCAAATACTTAAGCAATACTCGTTTCTCAAGTTACTTAAATCATAAATACTTAGAAAAGAATAATGGACATTCGATACTCTGTGTATATTTTTTTCAATAGCAATAATTGAATATTGGAACGTCATCGACCTTAGGCCGTTTACCTTTGTCCGATCAGACTAGAAAAGAAATTGCAAGTGAAATCCGAACGGGGGTGGGAAAACCTCGGGGTGTAATGTTACACTTTCGATATGGTGAAATTAATTATATATATTGACCATTTCATTTGTATGTTTGTTGAAAAAAAATATAAAGACATTATGTGTAACAATTTATCGTTAACAAGCTGTAGCCCGCGTAAAAACTATCGGTGCCAGAGCGGAACTCGTACCCGTAAATAACGCGATATTTTAAGTTTTTCGTTTTTTAAATTTCTTCATAATTTAAGTACTTATGTACCATATTAATCTTAACTTTCATAAATTGTCTCTGATACTGAAGCATAGTTATGCACCTGTTGGCTAATTTATCTGTTCTGTGTCTACTTGTTTTATATTTATTTATGTAACTGAGTAATTAAATTAGATGTTGTGATACTATTATTAATAAATCAAAATCAAATCAATAAACTAAGTGACGTAAAGAAAAAATCAAAAATGGAAAAACATATAGATTACGGTTATTTAAATTTGAAATTGGAATTCCTAACCAAAGAGGAGATATTTGAGATCAAAGTGGCCAGTACGACAAAACGTCAATTTCATATGTAAGGACCTAATAAATTACTCCTTTTTACATCAGCTATCTGTCACTTTTAAGTTAATTGTAACTCTGAATTTGTAATTGATGTAAAATTGAACAATAAATAAATTATCTCCCTATCTTTTTATATGTCCGACTGTTGGGCACAGGCCTTCTCTGTAAAGAGAGATTGGCAGACTTCACATGCCTTAGAAAATTTTTCTAAGATATGTAGGTTTCCTCACGATGTTTTCCTTCATCGCCGAGCGCGTGGTAAATCAGCACATTGCAACAAATTTATTGGTGCCGTCACCGGGGATCGAACTCGGGTTGCTAGGCGTACTATGCAACTTTAGCCAACCGCCCGGACACTGAATTACCATGGCTATAAACAATAAAATAATAATGGTATTAATAAATTGTAAATATAATATAAGATTAAGAATAAATACGAGAGTCGTCGCCGGAAAACACCTAGTCAAACGGCACTTGGAAATCATCCGGTACGTATCAGCTTTGTTCCACTGCTTGCTTCTAGATCATTTAAATAGCGAATCAGATCTACGCTCTTGACATTGGTCCGTCAAACATCAGCCTGTACGCATAGACAATCTTTTTTTGTTCTAAGTGATTTTATTAGTGGACAAGTAAAATCTATAAGTGTAGTTCCATAGAAGTGAATGCTTGTATTCGGAAAAAGGTAATTGGAAATTGTTTTATTTTCATATATACGAGCTCTCTTCTTTTTAAATCTATGGTAAACAGAGACAGACAGTGACAAGGCTACTGCATACATAGAGTAAAAATCAAAAAGTGTTATTTTTTGTATTTTAAAACCGAAAAAGGGCAATCCATTAGTAGTATTAGATTTACATATCGACCGGGATTGATTCCGATTAATTGTGTACCAATGTGTTTTCTACACTTGTGAGAAAAAATGTATATTTTTTTTAAATTTAAATAAAATAAACTAATAAAATAAAGAAATCAAAAATATGTATTATTCAAGTTAACGTAAGATATCCTTTTACGTTTAAGTTTTTGTTTTTTAATGAAATATAAATAAATTAATAAAAACTATTTATTTTATTTTAAGGATATTTAATTGTCTATCATGCACAATTTATTTCAGTTAGCTAGCGTCTTTATCTTCCGAGATATTCAAACTTTCTTAACCGACCCTTTGTTTTTGCTCACGGCTATATTTTACGGTTTCCAAGTACAAAAAAATCTTTTGCCAAATTTGCGTAGCTTATTGGGTTGTGTTTTACTCATTAATTCGCCTGAGCACTATGCAATTATGGGCTTCACATCATTATTCCTCAAGTTTCTATAGATTGTAGTTGATTAATGTGTTGTATAGATGGATTAACGACTGCTTCTGTGATGTAGTCACTCACTGTCAATCATGTATTATCTACCAAATAACAATGACAATTTAAAGGCCAAAATCAACTGAAGTTTAGACTGGTAAGGGGTTTGAATAGATAAGGGATCTGGGATAGAAAAAAAAAATTGGTAAAATATTTCCCCTAAATACTTTGGGAACTCAATCAATATCTATCTACCCCATTTAGTCTAATAGTATTTTTGTCGAACTACACAGATCGGCCAGAGAGGCTGGCCTTGACTGCTTCACCGGATTGAGAGGTGGCATAGCTCTTAGGTTGCTTAGCCTGAACAACTATCGGTAGTAACTCGACACAAGGGTACTCCCGGTGAGGGATAGCCTCGGCTTGGACGGTTATTATATTACGCCAAACCACGACTCGGTCGGATAATCTAGTATATTTTATTTACCTATCTATGGCGTTAGTAAAATTCGGTACGCACTGCGAAATTTGCGATTGTAGATTCAATCACACCGTTACATTATTGACGTTTAATTGCCATAGCTTAATTTGTAATGGTTTACGGATTATTATTATACCTAACGGATAATCGTTCGACTTTAAGATCTTATTTAAATTAATAATATAATTATTAATTATTAAAGAAATGAAAATCATATTATAATTTAATAAACTGCATTATTACACAAACCAATTTAAATAGCTGAATAAAATTACAAAAATATAATTTCATAATGGACAACAAAACTTGCAGAAAGAGAGAAAGAAAAAAAACTGTGACCATTTTCAATCTAAACGTGCTAGTTCTATGGTCTTATGTTAAAATTATTAAAATTTATTTGAATATAAATTAAATTATTAAACAGAGTTTTGACAGAACAGTAATTTTATTAACTAATTAATAGAATAGTAGTAATTATTATTATTAATTTCAAATTGTATTAAACAATATTTATATTACAATAACCAGACAGAGAAATACATTGAAATTATTATTAGAAATACAAAATAATTTTTAATCATTGTAAATAAAAAACGATAAAATTGAAACGAATTTTATTCGTTATGATTTTTTTTAATAACGAAATAAACATGCGGAAGAAAATTTGTACAGTCAACTATTAAGTACCGTTGTAATCTCGATACGTATATTTACTTAGAAAGCTATGTGCCGTTTAATAGAATATTCCAGCTTCCGCTAACAATACCGATGAATAATTATATTGTAAATTGTAAAACTAAATACTCGTAACCGAAGTTACTAAGCGGTTCGACCTCAGACGGTCTAGTTTTTTTTTTTTAATGACGAACTACACAGATTGGCCAGACAAACTGGCCTTGACTGCTTCACCGGATTGAGAGGTGGCATAGCTGTTAGGTCGCTTAGCCTGAACCTTTATCGCTAGTAACTAGACACAAGGGTCCCCGGTGAGGATAGCCTCGTCTTGGACGGTTACTATGTTACGCGTAAGCATTCCGATCCGAGGGCGCCCGAGAGGGCCGAACCACGACTCGGTCGGTAGCTATTTCACGGATAATCTAAGGGACATTCGAAAAGCTAAACAAACTTAGAGTGCCACTTCGGGAAGCGTTGGCGCTGGGAGAAGTGGCCGAAAAAACTCCAGCAACGCTTCTAACATCTAAGAATGGGGCCTGCCCATAAAATAGCGGTAACGTGCGAGGATTATTCGCAACCTCCGACGGTCGCAAATGGACGCTTTTTGGATTTGTAAAGATCTAGCCTGTGCAATGGTAATCGCGTCGTCCGGATCGTCAAGAACGCCTCCGGGCGACGCGACGGAATTTAGTAAAGGAAGGCTTATAAGTGGCAACGGTCTAGTGTTCGATTCCTAACAAGCTTGAATAATGAATTCCTTTCTGTGTACTTCGTCTTAAAAAAAAATCGATTTGAAGGCAGTGTTTGTTTTTATTCGTAAATATACTTGTTAACAAATATACTCGCATTATTTACTAGTCCAAAGTAAGATGAACTTAAGACATGTACGAATAGATAAAGTTTATTATCGATAGAACTCGCCATTACGGACTAACGACCTAAGTTCTAAACTAAAACTAGGAACAGCTCTTATACTACTTTTAATTAAACTTCAAAAGGCTTTATCGAGTCTTGTAATAACGGAGCTACGATCAAAGACAATTTAATAGAAGTTATTTTGACGGGACAACTTATTTGAATTTCCAATCAAGTATTTTTCATAGGAAAAGTGGCAAAAAAGGTCGTCGTCCGACCTAAGCATGCTCTGTGGAAGTTAGGGGGAATGGGAATATCGAGGTTTGCAGGAATTATTATTGGTAATGTTGAAGTTATACTTCTGTAGGCGCGTTACGTAAAAATGATGACAGTAACAGATTGAAGCTGCTGTGAAAAAAAATTAAGGTTATATAATTTTTCAAGTGCTCCAATATAATTGAGATGCAATGGCCGCATCAAGGGAGAGGATAGTGGACTACAACCTGAAAATGGCCATGAGAAGCAGGGACACAGCGGTCGCGGAGAAGCTAATAGCAATGCAGCGGGGCGTCTGCGACGCGTGAACCCAAAACGATCTCTGGCCACCTCCAAATTCAGGCATTATATATATAAAAAAAAAAAAAAAATAAGGAAAATAGTAACTGTAGAAGTGGCACTTTTTAACAAATGCAGAGTAAACAATTTAAGTGTATTGGAAAAGAGCACGGACACAGGTCTGTGGTTGCAATCTAAGAATAAAAAAAAAATATATATAATTGAGATTAACTATACGTATGAATTATTTAATTATAAATTAAAATATTTAATTGTAATAAATTAGTTGAGCCGTGGTAGCTTAGTGTCCGTGTGGTTGGCTGAAGTTGCATAGTACGCTAGCAACCCGAGTTCAAACCCCGATGCCGGCACCAATCATTTGTAGTTGCAATTTTATGTGCTGATTCACCACGCGCTTGACGGTGAAGGAAAACATCGTGAGGAAACCTACATATCTTAGAAAAAATTCTAAGGCATGTGAAGTCAATCCGCACTACGGCCGCGTGGCGGACTATGCCCTTATACTCTCTTTACAGAGAGGTCCTACGCCCAACAGTGGGACACATATATTATATTTATAAAGGCTGTAACTTTAACTTTTATAAATTATTTGCATTCATTTAAAAACGTAACTGGTGATACCAAAGAAGTGTAACTTCTACTACCCATTTATTTTTCCTACCAATTTAAGGAGGATGGAGAAGACGGGCGTACCGCCTTCTCTTTCTCCGTTTGACTACGTCGGAGTTCTGAGTAATAACCTCTTCACTCAAATAGACCATGTGACAACGTAATGACACAGATCTTGAGCAGTGTTGATAAATTAAAAAATAAGTAATCGCGTCAATAATGATTTTTTTTAAAAAAAGCTAGCAATATTTCTTTCTTTTTTTTTCAAAAAATATTACTAACATTCTTGTTAACCATTCCAACTTAGCTTAAGCCTTTGTGCTACGAGATGGTTCACGTCAATAGTCGAATGGTGGATCCGAACCTACGAACCTACGATTCGCAGACCGTATCCTAAACTATTTTTTTTTATGTCGAACTACACAGATTGGCCAGAGAAGCTGACCTTGACTGCTTTACCGGATTGAGAGTTGGCATAGCTCTTAGGTCGCTTAGCCTGAACCTCTATAAATAGTTGGATCCTAAACTATTAGGCTATTGACGCTTCGTCATTTGTCAGTTAACTTTAAATAAATCAAATATATCATCAAATTCAACCAAAGTCATTTAACTTCTCCGTCTTAGATTGTGTTTCGTTAAATCTAGTTGACAATGTAATGTGATTTCAGAGAGAGAAGAAATTTAAGTTACACCATGGACTACATTAAAACTTCAAAGCAAGTTCTTCTCTTAATATTAACACTACACCAAGCGAAGAGTGTTGAAGAAGGGTATCTAGGATATGTAAAAGATGCGTGCTATATCAAAGGAGAAGCACTATCATGCGTCAAGTATCGAGCTCTCAAAATTGCCACAAACACATTCTTCGGTGACGTATATTCAAATGATACAATCAGAGCCAACAAAATGATAAGTTTAGTACCTCTTGATGAGGAAGCAATTAAAGATGCAGCACAGAACGAAGAAGAAGACGCGCTGGTAAAAGAGCCTAGAAGCTTCTTTTCCGAATGGTCCGAGTTTACTAAATACGTTATGAAAGTGCTAAAAGGTTATTTCAAGACTAAAGGTTTGAAAGTCGATCTTCCTGAAGGTGCCAGAACTATTGAGGAGCCAGAAGACGATGATGGTAAGTTCTCAATGCGTATTTATAATAATGTACATAATATATATGTTTACATTTTATGGAACGAAAGTTTATATATAGCTGGCAAAATATACAAATAATAGTTTTTTTTTGTTAACGGGGAGGAAATCTTCAAAAAGATACCCCGCCAGTGTGGGGTTTTTACCCACTAAAACCTCCCCGGTGGCCCTTTCCTCGGTGCATGACGAGGGGCTGCGGGATCTCCAGTGGAACGCACCGGAGCCCCTCTGCACTGTGCTCAAGGAGAGCACGTCCCGGGGAGGTTACACCCTCCCCTGTGCCCATGCAGTGCAAGGAGACACGGGCCTTCCGGTGTCGCCTTCTTCCCGGGTCCACCATGGTGGACGACAATGGCCCCCGCCCTTGACGTCCAGTGAACCCGAGGCCCCTGTTAGTCGCCTTCTACGACAAGCAGGTGATACCGTAGTCTTATTCTTGAGAGACCAGAACTACAGGGCTATATACAAATAATAGTTAGTTTATCTTTACACTCTAAACAATCAGTGTAAAATCTACCGGCCTGAGTCGTGATTCGGACTTCTTGGGCATCATCTGGCTTGAATGTTGACGCAAAAATAACCTCCCAAGCCATGGGTACCCTTCACTGAGGGGACCCTTGTATCGAATCACTAGCTAAAGAGAGCCTAAGAGCTATGCCACCTCTCAATCTATAGGGCTCGCTATATCTATCGCTATTGGGTTCTGTAGCCTGTTCTGAATTTCTGTAGGTTCGTTAAAAAATCAAATAGCTATTATTTGTATTCGTTGCTTCATTGCCTTGTATATTAGAATAAAAATAGAAAAGAGCTTGATAATTGAATGAATTTGTTACTGAATGCTGATAGAAATTAACCCCAATGGGATTCAAATGATGTGGATGATTTTTTTTATATATTTTGCATAATTATGTATTATTCATATTCTCATAATTTATACTTAAAAATACACAATTTAATTTTAGTTTTTAATAATATCGCGTTTTGTTTCTTTTTAGCAGTTAATTGAATTATTTTATGATTTTCGTTATGTTGGCCACATTGATTTACTACTTACCTTACCTCTACTGTATTTAGATAGATTGTATAACAATACTCAAGAGTAAACTTTCTCATTTATCTTATACTGCGAGCAACGCCAGTTTATAAACTAATTGACGGGTTCATTGTCATTTTTTAAAAAAAATTAATAAACCAACATATTAATAAAAAACATGTTAAATAAAAAATCACGATTGAAATTAGTTTTATTAGTCTAACGTCAAATCATACACTCATTGGCTTAGTATTTCTTAGCAACGCCATCTATTGAACTAGCTTTAATGTTATAACGTATAAAACGAAATTTTCTAAAAATAATAACCTAGCTAGATCGATTTATTATAACATTATATTTCATGAAAATCGTTGCAGCAATTTTCGAGATTCAGATTATATACATATATACAAAAATTGCTCGTAAAAGTATCAGATTATGTTTATCATTGTTATCGCTTGACCTCTGTGTAATAATTATAGCTCATGGGGTTCGATGTACGGGCACTCATTCTTATATGTCTCTCCTCTTTAGTGCGTCACAAATCTGGTCGTCAGCCTTCCTTATCGAAACTGTCAGTCAACAGTAATATGAACTTTCTTTGTTGCAAATATAATCCAGTAGGAAAATTCCAGTACCAATGCCCTCTGATTGTGTTTTGAAATTATGAACGTACCAAAGAATAAATAATCTTATAGTAAAACTTTTGTAGATCGATCTTTAAGAGAGACCGATAAAATTCTACTTATAGAGTTTTCGAGTTATAAAGAGATAATTTGTACAGAAATGGCTGATGATTTCGATTTAAAATAGTTCTGCTATAAATCGTGTTTTATAGAATTCATTTTGAAGTATGCATTCTCAGTTATTTATAGCAGTACTTTTCATCTTAGAAAGGGGAAAATGGAATTTCGTCTAATTCCATTTTCCCCTTTCTACCATCGGAGCGCTGGATGTAATTTTGTTGTGAACATCCCTGAAACCTGAAAAAATCGCTTTGCTTCGTCTTTCAATTTTCACGCAGCATAGGACCGGAATACTTTGACCACATCTGTCTTTCCCTATAATTACAATGTGTTTTTAAGAGTAGAAGTTTCTGCGGACACTTCTTCTCCCAGAGCCAACGCTTCCTGAAGTGGCATTATTATTAGAAGTGGTATTATACTTAGCGTAGATCGTCCCAATAGTTTTATTAATAAAATAGCTACCGACCGAGTCGTGGCTCGGCCCTCTCTGGTGCCCTCAGATTGGAATGCTTACGCGCGACCCTTGTGTCGAATTACAAGCTAATAGAGGTTCATGTTAAGCGACCTAAGAGCTATGCCACCATTCCGGTGAAACAGTGAAGGCCAGTCTCTCTGACGAATTGTGTAGTTCGTTCTAAAAAAATAATTCAAGAGTAGAGAGAATAGACATTTACTAAGCTAGTGCGCCTTACCAAGGACTGTGTGTCCTCTAATCATCTGGTGGGATCCTGATCAAGCTAGCAACAAACTCATTGGAAAGTTTTTCTGTAAAAATCAAAAATTCTATGTTTAAATAAAAATATTTGTACAGCTACGCAATGAACATTTTAACCAGTTAATATTATAACAGATAATCATCGAGCAGTGAATTTGCAGTAACAAAACTCGTAAAAGAAACATTCTCACAACCGTTGTTAAAATATTCTCATTTTATTAGGTTTTTAATTAAATTTACACAAACATAACCTTGCAACCCTGTATTTCGTATAATATGTTGCTGAAGAAATAATATCAATGTAATAAAGAATAAATGATCAGAATGATATTGTATTTATTGATATGTACATGGATGTAGGTAATGATCTTCACCCGCTCGAGAAGAGATTGAATACGTAGAGAAATGAATAATTTAATATATCGTAAGAGTTAAATTAAATATTGAATAATGTAATTTAATTGTTTTATAAAATAAAGGAAAGGAACGCTAGTATTATTAAAGGTAGCAGATGGTTCACGTTAATAGTAGGATTTGGTCGTGGTTGTGACAAAAATTAATGTCTTTGAACCTAACTCCAATGGTAAAACAATTTAAAATTCTCATATATCATCGCGCCATCTTGTCGAAATTAATTATCGTTAAAGATGAAAATGTCCCAACAATTTCTTTGCGTATCCATTTTCTAATTAATCAGAGAAAGATTATCTTATTAAAAATAATGTTGCCTTATTACAAATTACCGTCGTAAGCTTTACGCTGTTGCTAAATGATTGATCGCGTATTACCAACGTAATTATTTTAATCTCCAAAGTTTCATGGAATAGGGAAACTGTCTACGAAATTTTATGTTGTAAATAATATTATTAGTAAAAAGTTAAAGGTAGTACCACTTCTGGCGCCCTTACACTGAGCTAACACTTTATTCGTTTCCATTTCATTTGCTACGCAATTTGCTAAACGTCACAATGAAATAAACAAATGATAATCTCTCAGTCTGACAAATTAAAATGTAACTTATTACGAGAGAGTTTAATTTTCGAATTCCGTAATTGTTTTTTTTAGTGTAAGTGGCCAGTTCTAGAACAATTAAAAAAATTAAATTTCACTGGCAATGCATTGATATGGGCACCAATACAATACTGTGAATTGTTAGAAATTACGCTAGTTAATGTTACAATTTTTTTTATACTTTCTAAGCAAGTACTTGACTACGATCCCACCTGATGTTAAGTGGAAATGTAATCCTGGATGGTAAAGTGCACTAGCATAAATCGCAATTCACTCTACTCATGAAAATAACCACATCGTAATCAGAGGGAAAGACAGACGTGGGTAAACTAGTCTAGTCCCTTGCTGTACGAACAATGAAAGACGAAGCAAAGTGCTTTGTTCGGGTTTGAGGGATGTTCACAACAAAAGGATGAAATGCGTACGTCTTGAAGTCTGATGGTGATCCAGACTTCACATGCCGTAGAAAAAGGCATGCAGGTTGAGAAATAAATATGTTTTCTTCATCGTCGATTACGTCGTAAATCAGCACTTAAAATTTCAGTAACCAATTTCATTATTATCGGGGATCGAATTCGGGTTGCTAGTGTAATGCCGAATGTTACCGTTATGTAATTTAACCTTATAAATACATGCACATTCTAACACCTAATGGGATAGAATGCATGCATTCAACCGCTTAAAGCATGTAAGCGAAGTTTGCAATAGTCCCCAATGCAAATTTAAATGTTAGCTGGAAACAAACATGGCCGCTAACCGAGCCAATGTACTTAGATATTCAAATTTTACCTATGAACATAAATGCATTTGTGTACACGTTCGAAGGAAACAGGGTTCGCTAAGTGGTGTTTTAACTGAATGTTAAACCTAAACTCTTATACCTTTTTGTTAACGCGGGGGAATTCTTTTTACAAACCATCCTCCGGTACCCTGGGTGGGCCCGGACGAATGTGTGGGACTTGGCCTAGGCAGCCCTACCCCACTGGGCGACACGGGTGGGGGCCTTTGTCGTCCGCTAAGGTGGACCCGGGAAGAAGGCGACATCGGCTGGCCCGTGTAGCCTTGCACTATGAGGGCACAGGAGAGGGGAGGGACTAACCTCCCCCCCCGGGACGTGCTCTCCTTGAGCACAGTGCAGAGGAGCCCCGGTGCGTTCCACTGGAGATCCCGGGAAGGGATTTAGTGGGTAAAAACTCCACATAACCGCCGCCTTCCCCCAGAAGGCGGGGTATCTTTTTGAAGATTTCCTCCCCGTTAACAAAAAAAAAAAGGCAGCCCTACCCACTAAGCCTTCCGCGAATGCCATCAGCCGTTATGAGCGGCGTGCCCCAGATCTGTCAGCGACAGGACACCCCAAAACTTTTATACCTTAACCAAAAGTGTATAATGAATAAAGTTAGAGCGGGCCTGAAACGCAGGTAATTATAGTTATATTTGGCATTCGTGTTTTGATGCTGTGTATTGTGAGTTGTGTATTTAATTTTGTATTGTTTTGTTGTAATGTGAACAATTATTGTAAGATTTTTATCAGGGTGATATGATCAATTTTGATCAAACCCTCCTTAATAAATTAAAAAATAATAAAGTTTATTTTTAACCGACTTAAAAAGGAGGAGGTTCTTAATTTGTTACGGCATAACTTTCGACTGGGTGAACCCATTTTGATGGTTCTTTTTTTATTTGAAAGCTGGCGCTTCCTGTGTGATCCCATTTAAAAATACGATCGGAGGGACTTACGAACCTGATGTTAAGTGCACCGTTGCCTTTGAACTTCCACAACGCCGGAGGAGCGGAACATTACCGACCTTTGAGAAAGGATTAGGGTTGTTAATTGAATGTCTCCAAACCGTATAGGTTTATGAAACTGTTGATCGGTAGTAGTAAACAACTTCATTATACAGCTACCCTAATTACGGTAAGAGTAGTGGAATAAGAGTTAGTACCCTAATGGTTTTTGGTACGGTCTGCGAATCGTAAGATCGTGCATTCGAATCCACCATTCGACTATTGATGTAAACCATCTAGTACAAGCTTAAGCTTAAGTTGGAATGGTTAACAAAAATGTTAATAATATTTTCAGAAAAAAGGAAAAGAAATATTTTTGATTTTTAAAAAATAGTTTCTCTTATCATATTTCTCCGAATTGAGAACTAGTTTCCTACCCTCCATTGAGAAGGGGGCAAGCATTAGTTACCATAATTACATGAAGAGAAACACACATATCGCGTGACAAGAGAGCTTCACCGCTACCAGTATTTCATGACCCGCCAGCGAAGTTGTGCTAATGTGTGATCATTAACAATGTTATATAGCTGTACATAAATGTATCGACACGCTTTGTGTATAAATATCGCACGTAATGATTTTCAATTTAATCTTATCCTGTTTGTATGGCCCCTGACGATTTGCCAAATGATGCGAAATAAGATTTATTGTTCGGTTTTAGCGGTGCCATGGAACGTAATTTGAAAGCCTAGAGATATTTGTTCCACTCCACATTTAGAGCGTGAATAACAAATTGCTTATATTGTCACAAATTGTATTGGTTCATTAATACTTAGTAATATAATTACTAGTGTAGCCCTTTCATTTGATACCCATATTGAGGGGGTTAAGGAAAAATATGTAATCCGCCATTTTGTATCGGCGGCCATCTTAGATTTATAATGTGATTGATTTTATTATATTGTATTGTCATCTAAATTAAATATGTACCAAATTTCAGATCAATCTGACAACGGGAAGGTGCTTAAATTTCAATTTTTAATTTTGACCCAAATAAACAAATAAATTCCGTACGGGTCGAGTTAAATAAAACCGTTTAAAAACAATGGGTGCGTGTACACACACGTGAGGTTTATCCGTGAAATAGCTACCGGCCGAGTCGTGGTTCGGCCCTCTCGGGCGCCCTCGGATCGGCATGCTTACGCGTAACATAGTAACCGTCCAAACCGAGGTTACCCCTCACCGGGGGGACCTTTCTGTCGAGTTACTAGCAATAGAGGTTCAGGCTAAGCGACCTAAGAGCTGTGCCACCTCTCAATCCGGTGAAGCAGTCAAGGCCAGCCTCTCTGGCCAATCTGTGTAGTTCGTCATAAAAAAAAAACACACGTGATCTTTACAAATCTACAAAGCGTCCATTAGCGACCGTCGGAGGTTGCGTAAAATCCTTCCGCGTATTTTCCAAGTATTTTATGGGAAAACCCGACCCCCTCGATAGGATTAGGAGCGTTGCTCGAGTTTCTTCGTCCACTTCTTCTCCCAGCGTGGCATATAAGTTAGTTTAGCTTAGATTGACCCAATAGATCTTTGTTAATAAAATAGCTACCGACCGAGTCGTTGTTCGGCCCTGTCGCGCACTCGGATCGGACTGCTAACGCGTAATAATGGTGACCGTCCAAGCCGAGGTTGCCCTTCACCAGGGGGACCCTCGTGTCGAGTTACCGCCTAATAGAGGTTCAGGCTAAGCGACCTAAGAGCTATGCTACCTCTCAATCAGGTGAAGCAGTAAAGGCCAGCTTCTCTGTGCCAACTGTTCGTCCAAAAAAAAACACGCGTTTGTGAAGTTCCATAGATACAATAGTTTTTAATTGCATGAAAATAATTAGAATAAAATAATAAATGGACTGGAAAAGGATAATCAACACAGTCAATAAAGTACAGTTTAAATTTGAAAAATTAAATTAATTTTATTTTAAAAAACAATATTTTAATTTATATCAAAAAATAAATACGGATAGTTAACGTCAATTATATTTGAGCACTGGACAAAGTATAATCACATTTTTTTTCACTGCAGCTTCAAGCTGTTATTGTTTTTCAGAAGTATAACTTCAAAATAAGGTCTCGCATCCGTTTAATTGTATTGCAACAGAGACAGCTTTTGCTCTTCACGTTCCACTATAGTGAGTCAATCACTAAATACCGGGTACAAATTTGGGAACTGCACTTGAATACGTGAAGACGTGGTACCTCAGTGTCCGAACGGTCGCCTCAAGTTGCGTAGAACGCTAGCAACCCGATTTCGATCCTCGGTGCCCGGCACGAATAAATTTGCTTTTGCAATTTTATGTGCTGATTTACCACGCGCTCGGCGGTTAAGGAAGACATCGTGAGGAGACATACATGTCCTAGAACATTTTTCTAAGACATGTGAAGTCTGCCAACCCGCACTAGGGTTGCGTGGCGGACTAAGCCCTTACACTCTCTTTACAGAGAAGGCCTGCGCCCAACAGTGGGACATATATATTTTTTCTTAGATGCCAGAATTGGACCAAATTGAAATGGCACCATACTGCAAACACCAAAGCACCTTTCAGATAAAAAAAAATCCCAGACGTCTGGACGCAAGGTGCTCGGTCGTTTAATTCGTGACGTATCCTTGGTACAAACGTTATTACAACAAAATTGAAGTGTTTATTTAAGAAAAGATAATCATATTTTTTCTACTTCACTGAGCAACAATTTGCGTTCTCTATCTCTCTCATACTGTGCTCTCGCTTAGCTTACACGAATACACTTTGCGCGAATGACATTCAGTATTCATTCCAGTTTATCAGAAGTTGTTACGTCAAAGAGAATCATCCAAACCGGTTCACACAGTCCAAAGATATGACGTAACAAACATAAAAAAACATACAGACGAATTGAGAACCTCCTCCTTTTTTGAAGTCAGTTGAAAAGTATAGATGATTGAGGCACGCATCTGTATTTACCTACTTTTTAAGGGGGTTTAATAAACCCCAAATTAGCGGTACACTTGGACTCGTTCTCATTAACGTTTCGACCTCAAGCAATTCGAGCCAGTGCGCGCCGTCATCGCTCCACTTAACTCGACGACCCGTAAAATAACTATGGTCATACTTAAATTGATAGCATAAAAATTGAATCTAATGGATTACCGGATACTGTGTCAATAAAACTGTTACAATTGTCTGGTGTGTTGAGATTAATCGAGGATAGCGTGGGATTCTGTGCCGAGGTCGGTCAAGGTTGGATAGGGCAAATTAGCAGTGTTCGACTGAGATCGTGGTCTCTTGTGAAGGGCTTACGCCGCGGATGGAGACGTCAAAACGGGCGATTGAAGTCCGATGGTGGAACGGGGAATGTGGGAGGGGAATTAGATCATATAGTTCCTAAGCACACTCTAAAATGTAATCTGTGGAAAACCGAAAAGTGCTCAACTGAGCTAAAGAAGTTCTTACTTCAAAAATCAAAAGCTAAAATTAGTACCCAGTGTAAAAATATAATTCGGTAACCCTTTTGAAGGTCTTCCCCTGTGTTACATTAAGCAAGCTTCTAAGTGATCCAATGATTTGATCAAAATTTTTTTTTTTCAGCGCGAGGCAAAAAGAAAAGACTGGCGGTGATGATTCCAGTCCTAAATCTGTTGGCGACTTTGAAGACCAAGCTGCTTCTCATCCCAATACTCTTAGCCGTGCTGCTGATAAAGAAACTTCTTTTGGTGGCAGCGCTTCTAGTTCCCAGTCTTCTCAGTACCTTGAAGTCGTGCAAGGTAACATTACTTGAAATTTAGTTTCTGCGCGGTGTATGGCGATGACACATAGCACTATTTTTTTCAGTTTTTTTGTAATAAGTTCCTTGTTATTATGTACTTTTGGAGAGCTAAGAAAACGATTCTATTTAAAAAAAATCTGTCAGCCATGTTTTGTACATGCCTTATAGGCATTTTAGTGATAAATCTAAAAAAAAAATAACGAAATAGTATGTTGGTACCAGTGGTTAATCCTTTTTATAAATTAGAAGAAAAAAATTAGTATTGAATTAATACTTTTAAAAAAATCAGTTGCATTTCTGACTTATTAAGATAAAAGCTGAGAAACATAATAACTCAAAAATGGTTCACTTTTGCATAATGTTAATTTGAATTATCGCAAACACCGTCACCCGTATAAAGGGTATTAGATTAACGCTTCCGAAAACGAAGACAGACGAAAGTAACCTTTAATAATGGAACGGAAAAACGATCATGATTAAAAAGAAATCATAAAGTTAAAAAATTTTTTGGCATTATTTACGGTCCAAAAAGAATTGTTGCTGTTTCGAGGCCGGCCCTCCGCGCCCCAGCGTTTGTTGCTCCCAGTATCAGCTGTTTTTGACTTCGTGTTTCATTGCTGTTTCTTTTAAGTTATGAATGGTTAATTAAGTGATGAATGGAGTAGGGTAGATTGCTATTAACTTTCAAAGACTATTAATATATAAAAGTGTACTGGTTTTATTTCAACTTCGTTAAAATGTACACTAGTCGACCCTTATCTTTACCGTCGCAAATCATTGTTTAACGTTTTCACAAAGAAGATCTCACAAAGCGACAGGTTCCTAGCTTGATAGAGTGCTTTACATTTGTGTATCAACTTGATGACAAACGGTTCGCTCATTCCTAAAAGGGTTTTGTTATTTCAACCTTTACAAAAGGCAAATGTTTATAAAATATACAATTTAATTATAACGGGACACAAGCTAAGGGCTAAGGGATTGAGACAACAAGAGTCGGATTTAGTTGTTTAGAGTTGAGCTCGTCGGCAAGTCAGTGTTAACTTCTTTAGTCGCGTTGACCACTTTATGTTAGCGAAAATCTTATGGATTCGCAACACCGACATGCTAATGTTGTATTTCTATTTTGCCATTGATTTTAATACAGCTCGTAATATTTTAGAAAATAACAAATAACGTAAAATTAAAAAAAACTATTTTTTTTTCGAAAATATAACATTACATATATAATTAATAACTCCATAAAGCGCCACCTGTGCTCAGAGAGTTAAACTACATGCTTAATAGTCATGCTATTGGCCGCCGTGGATACTATAGTTATATATTTTTCTTTCTTTATACAACAGATCCAAAAAATTACAAAACAAAATAACGATAACGAAGTGTTTTTTCTTTTTAATGACGAACTACACAGACTGGCCAGAGAAGCTGGCCTTGACTGCTTCACCGGATTGAGAGGTGGCATAGCTCTTAGGTCGCTTAGCCTGAACCTCGCGCTAGTAACTCAACACAAGGGTCCCCGGGGTGTAACCTCGGCTTGGACGGTTAATATGTTACGCGTAAGCGTTCCGATCCGAGAGCGCCCAAGAGGGCCGAACCACGACTCGGTCGGTTGCTATTTCAAGGATAATCAACCCTTTTTTTGTTCTGGAAATCTTTTGGAATCTTTTGTTGGAATCTTTTATAGACCATCCTCCGGTACCCTGGGTGGGCCCGGAGGGATGTGTGGGACTCGGCCTGGGCAGCCCCTACCCACTAAACCTTCCGCGAATGCCATTAGCCGTTATGAGCGGGGTGCCCCGGATCTGTCAGCGACAGGACACCCCAACGACCGGCCGGTCCCGGCAAAGACCGGACTTCATCCTCAAAGGGGACTTCTCCGGCACTCAGAGAAGTCCCGACGACGCCGAAGCATGCTGGGGCCAGGTACCCATCCTGGCCCCGCTTCGGATTACGGGGGCGGCAAGAGGCGTTCGTAACGCCTCCTGCGCACCGATACGTCGCCTGCGGAGGGAGCGTCTGCGCTCCCTCCTGACCCGCTCGTCAACCTCCTTCTGGGACATGACCGTCTCACAGAAGGAGGCGACCACCGTCCAAGACCTGTCGCTCGAGACCATCGCAAGAGCGAGGCTCGGAAGTGACAGGTCTACACCACCGATGGCAGATACCATGTCATGGCGCTGCGCTGCCTATCTCGGGCACACCTCGAGGGTGTGCTGGGCAGAGTCCACCGCAGCACCACAATCATGGCACCGCTCATCGGCCTCTCGATGGGCCGTCCGACACAGGTAGTCCCCGAAGCATCCATGCCCCGTGAACACCTGCGTCAGACGGAAGGTGAGAGGTTTGCGCTTTTTGCGCATCCAACGCTCTAGGACCGGGCGCAGAGCACTCGTCGTACGGATACCGTACGAGTGATGCGCCAGGTCTTCCTCCCACCTTCGGCAAAGTGCCACCTCTCCTAGACGACGGATCCGCCGGAGAGGATAATCAACCTAACGTAGTGTGACGCAAAAAAATGTAACGGCACACAGCGTATCTTTATGGAATCCCATAACACTTTACTAACAGTTAAATACATAAATATATATACATATATAATGACACATTAAAATGACAATTGTAAACACAAAAAAAGAAAACACGATGTAATAAAAAAAAAAACACAATTCACAAGAACATAAAATAAAATTAGCGTTCATGAAGTGACAGACAAATTTAAATCAAGGAACGTTAAAATCCCAGCCCTTGCCGGTTGAGAAGCAATGTTTATATCGACCCTTAAAGCTACTTGATAAAGGATATACTACAAGAATAGTTTGATGGGAGTTTATTTAGATTTTGATTTTATTTTCATAATTCCTACGATAATTCGTAAATACAAAAAGGGCGTCCGAGCGTAATAGCGTTTAACGTTTGATTCTATTTGAAGTCGGTTTTCGTTTTTGCTAATAAATATATTTATAAATATCATTGTATCTATTAGAACAACAAGAGAAAGCTTATCGTTTTACTTCCATATTTCAGCATCATCCAATGCCACATTACTCGTCGTACTTCGACGCTGGGTCTTCAGACTTCAATTCAGATTACGGCAGCAGCTATTCCTACTCAGCTGGTGGTGGATACGGCAAAGATTACGCTTCAAACAGGGCTTACCTGCTTCCGAAACACAGGCCTACATCTTCTCCGATGTACATAACTGCCCCCGGAGCTACAGCTTAGAAGAGTATCTTCATATGTATAATGGTAGTTATATAGTAGAAAAACTTTGTTTTCTTCCTATCTGTTAAGCTCTAATACCTATTTCAGTCCTTAATAGATAAAGGGAAAACCAATTGGTGGCTCACTTGATCTTAAGTGTTCACAATGTTAATACAGCATGTATATGTCCACTGTTGGGCACAGGCCTTCTCTGAAAAGAGACTATAAAAGCATAGTTCGCTTCCTTCACCGCCGAGCGCGTGGTAAATCAGCACATAAAATTGCAACAAACAAGATCATTGGTGCCGGCACCGTGGTTTGAATTCGGGTTGCTAGCGTACTGTACAACTACAACAACCGTCTGGGCACTGAGCTACCACGGCTCAATTAAGTGATCCATTCACTTACTCAATCGCATGCAAGCATCCAAAACCAAGAGTTGCAGAACCTTTTTTTTTGTTGACGGGGAGGAAATCTTCACAAAGATACCCCGCCTTCTGGAGGAAAGGTGGCGGTTATGTGGGGCTCTTACCCACTAAAACCTCCCCGGTGGCCCTTTCCTCGGTGCATGACGAGGGGCTCCGGGATCTGACGTGGAACGCAACGGAGCCCCTCTGCACTGTGCTCAAAGACAGCACATCCCGGGGGGGAGGTTACTCCCTCACCCCCTGTGACTTCGCAGCGCAAGGCGACACGGGCCAGCCGATGTCGCCTTCTTCCCGGGTCCACTTTGGTGGACGACGCAGGCCCCCACCCTTGTCGCCCAGTGAACCCGAGGCCCCTTTTAGTCGCCTTGTACGACAGGCAGGGGATACTGTAGTCTTATTCTTTAAGCAGCTTTCTTTAAGCATTTATTTAACTACAGGGCTGGAGTTGCAGAAACTTTACTAACCTTTGAGATGAAAGGTGAGCTTTATTATGAAACGACTTGAAAAAGGGACGAGGTTCTCAAATCGTGTGTATGTTTGTTACCGCATAACTTTCGACTGGGTGAACCTATTTATATGTGTTTTTCATTTTAAGTACTAGCCTCCCGTATGGTCTCATTTGGTCTAATTGAGACCATGGGATCCATGAGAAAATCATACTCGTATAAATTCGCATTATATTTGAAGTCGGTTTTTTTAATAGAGGTTCAGGCTAAGCGACCTAAGAGCTATGCCACCTCTCAAATCCGGTGAAGCAGTAAAGGCCAGCTTCTTAAGTGCCAACTGTGATAGTTCGTCCAAAAAAAAAAAAAATCTATTTAAATTTTATACAAATTAGTAATCATAATGATTTAAAACTCTCCTTACTTATCCTTAAGTTACACAATTTTTTTTTATCTGCTGTTAATTATTGTGACACAAATACTTGATTTCCGACGAAAAATCTAAGTCGACTTTTTGTATTATTATGTATGTAATAATTGAAGTAAAAGAACGTATACTTTAGTTCCGAAAATTATGATACTTAATTAATTACTTTTGTAGTATTTTTTTTTATGGGTTTCCCCCGGAAAGTACATGTTTTGCCCTTTCCGGGAAATTCTATTTGTTTCTCTGACTTGTGGGGGGTCAGAGATTGTACAAACTGGTAGGTATCTATTTTCTTATCTTAATGATTTTCTTCTTGATAATTTCTAAATTCTAAGTATATGTAAATAATATATATATGTAAGTATAGTATTTATCTTTTTTCTTTATTTTTCTTTTCTATACACAATTTCTTTATTTATTTTCAAAAATCAAAATCACATAATAATAATATAGGTAAATTTATACATGTACTCTTGTAGTATTATACTCTAGTAGTTAAAGTTAAAGTTACAGCCTTTATATATATGTCCCACTGTTGGGCGCAGGCCTTCTCTGTAAAGAGAGTATAAGGGCATAGTCCGCCACGCGGCCCTAATGCGGATTGGCAGACTTCACATGCCGTAGAAAATTTTTCTAAAACATGTAGGTTTCCTCACGATGTTTTCCTTCACCGCCGAGCGCGTGGTAAATCAGCACATAAAATTGCAACAACAAATTTATTGGTGCCGGCACCGGGGATCGAACTCGGGTTGCTAGCGTACTATGCAACTTGAGCCAACCGCCCGAACACTGAGCTACCACGGCTCTAGTAGTACTCTAGTACTACTCTAGTAGTAGCATGTAGTATTCACAATTAATTTAAATGATTACAAATAACTGTCAGATATAAGAATAAGGTCTTTTTTTCCAGCATTATTTATTGACTGATAATTTATTTTATTTATAAGCTTTAGTACGTAATTATTTATTGTTCTTTCTAGTGTTAAATAATTTTATAATAAAAATATATCAAGTACAAAGTAAGACTCATTTTAATTTCAGATGAAAACCTTTTTTACTAACTTATTCAAATAACTAGAGTACCTAGCTCGATTCGCCGGGCTAGATTTTGCTTTATTTTATTTAAATAATAAACTTACATCATTAAATATTTAATTTAACTCTCACAATATATTAAATTATGAGAAGAGATATGATGTCTTCGTATTCATTGTCTTCTACTCTCTTTTCGAGCGGGTGACACCTACACTCGTGTACATATCAGCGGCATCAGTAAACGGATACATTCGTGGCGCTATAATTTACCATGAATACTTCAAAATCCTTAGTTATTATCTTTAATATACTTCAGTATACTCCATTGTACTTCAATATGGTTCATAATAACATAAATCTTAAATAAAATCTAAATTAGCTCCAATCGTCAACAAACTATACAGGATTACTCGCCAGGTCAATCTGAAGATTCCCTGAAAGTTTAATCGGAATCGGTCCATCCGTTTCGGAGCCTATACGGATAAAACCCACACACTATCTCTTGTATCTAAATAGATTTAAGTAAACAATTGATTTTCTTGGTCTAACGTCAAACCAAACACTCATTGACATACTGTTGCTTAGCAAACACGTACACGGGTAAAACGTCGATTATCCGTGAAATAGCAACCGTCCAAGTCGTGGTTTGGCCGTCTCGGGCGCCCTCGAATCGGAATGCTTACGCGTAACATAGTGACCGTCCAAGCCGAGTTTACTCTTCACCGGGGGGACCCTTGTGTCGAGTTACTAGCGATAGAAGTTCAGGCTAAGTGATCGGTTATGCCACCTTACAATCCGGTGAAGCAGTCAAGGCCAGCTTCTCTGGCGAATCTGTGTACTTCGTCAAAAAAAAACGGATAAAACGACATTTTCTAAAAATTTATTTTAGACAAATTTCATGAAAATGGGTTGAGCCGTTTCCTAGATTGCACAAGAATTGCTCGTTTAAATATGTTAGATAGATAGACAGTAACTTTAATTTTTTATAATATTAAATCTTACAAATATTATCGAACTGGTTTGTACATGAATTGTTTGGTTTGAAATAAAAATTATTTATTATTATTATTATAAAGACGTTATCATCTATTGCGAATACGTTTCTATTTTTTTTTTTTTTTTTTTTTTTTTTTTTTTTTTAAAGAAAGCTAGCAATATTTCTTTAATTTTTTTTTCAGAAATATTACTAACAATCTTGTTAACCATTCCAACTAAGCTTAAGCTTGTGCTAGGACATGGTTCACGGCAATAGTCGAATGGTGGATTCGAACCCACGACCCTTACGATTCGCAGGCCGTACCCTAAACCATTAGGCTATTGACGCTTAGGCATTAAAGTATATTTACATAGAACGTTTTCTCTTTTTTTTGACGAACTACACAGATTGGCCAGAGAGCTGGCCTTGACTGCTTCATCGGATTGAGAGGTGGCATAGCTCTTAGGTCGCTTAGCCTGAACCTCTATCGCTAGTAACTCGACACAATGGTCCCCGATGAGGGTAACCTCGGCTTGGACGGTTACTATGTTACGTGTAAGCATTCCGATCCGAGGGCCGCGTTTTCTCTTAACTTGTTTTACTTAAGAGAGCCTAGCTTTCATTGTTAATGAAGATATAAAATATTATTCTTATAAAAGGTCCAGTCTGAATTCTTTTAGCAAAAAAATTGTAATTGAATGTCTGTGAATAGCAATTTGACTTTTCTAGCTAAAGTAATCTAAAAATAATATTTAATCTAAATGTGATATTATTTTCAACCGACTTCAAAAAGGAGGTTTTCAATTCGTCTGTATATTATACTGATCAAAGTCGGTGAGCTATACAACTCGAGGCAACTCTTGGACCGTTAGACCGTATTGGTCCATTAATAGCGGCCCCAAGAAGGACGACGACACGGAGTGGTGCCGTGAAGGCGTGGCAGTCGCGATTTTGGGGGTAGCAACTTTAAACGCTCGCCCCCGAGACGGGCTAGCCCAGCAAAGCGCAGAGGGGTTGAGTTTGCGTTCCTTACCGAGATCCCACGACCCTCGGTTGCGCCGACAGCTACCACCGTGGTTTTAGTCGGCGCCAGTCCTACATAACACGTCATCGTCCCCGTGGCGTCGTGTATGCGTAGGCATTTCCCCACAAAGAAAAAACCGTCGGACTCTGACCTACCACGACTCTATATTTATATATTTAAATATATAATTTAATTAAGTTAAATACGCTATCTTGAAACATTAAGAAAGTTGAAAGTTATTAGAAAAATATCATAATAGCTTACGTTATTTTCAAGGAATTAAATTTATGCGGAAACCTTAGCATTCACGTGGAAGGTAATTAAGCCGCTCTAAATCTCTGTAAGGTTCAGAGATAACGCGATATTAATTTTGCGATCTGTTCAAAGATAGCGTGTTTAACTTAATTAAATTTATGCTTATAGAGTCGTGGTAGTTCAGTGTTGCGGCGGTATTCTCCAGTCCGGTAACCGAGTTCGATTCCTGGTGCCGGCACCAATGATATTGTTTCTTGCAATTTTCAACCGTGCTTCAAACAAGGAGAAAGTTAAATTTATGCTTATAGAGTCGTGGTAGTTCAGTGTTGGGGCGGTAGCCTCCAGTATGGTAACCGAGTTCGATTCCTGGTGCCGGCACCATTGATATTGTTTCTTGCAATTTTCAACTGACTTCAAACAAGGAGAAAGTTAAATTTATGCTTATAGAGTCGTGGTAGTTCAGTGTTCGGGCGGTTGCCTCGAGTTGTATAGTACGGTAGCCGATTTTGATTCCCAGCCCCTCCCTTGTGGAGGCCCCGGGGCTGTGGACCCGGCCCTTCAAATCTGACCCTGGATATTCCTCAAACCTGAGCGAAGTCCTCTGCTTACTGAAAAAGCAAGGGACTGCAATAGCTTGCCCGCGTCTGTCTTTCCCTCTGATTACAATATGCGTGTTTTCAAGAGTAGATTGAATAGGCATTTACTGAGCTAGTGCGCCTTACCATCCAGGACTGCTTTTCCAGTTAACTTCTACATCACTTATTTTTTTTATGCTTTCCAGCAAGTGCTTGACTACGATCCCACCTGATGTTATCATTGAATATTCTAAAATATCTGAAACATGCTTTTTATGTTATACGTATTTTGTGTATTGTTCCTTTAGTTTTTGCTTTATATATTACCAATAAAAAGTCTATACAATTATTAAATTTTATTTATTAACTAATGGACCCAAGTACTTCTTTTCTATTCTCTTCTCGAGCGGATGAAGATTATTACCTACACCCATGTACATATCAGTAAATACAATATCATTCTCGTAATTTATACAAAAACATGTCGGGCTCAAGTCAATGTCAGAAATAAAAGTACGACGTATGGCTTGTTTGACAGTTCAAAAAGAGGAGTGCACCGATCGTCACCAAACTTACAAGATTACTTGCCAAGTCAATCTGAAGATTTCCTGAAAGTTTCATTGAAATCGGTTCAGCCGTTTCGAAGCCTATATAGAACAAACCCACATACTTTCTCTTTTATATACATAATTTATTTAATACATGACCAGATGAAAGCATAATGTGTTTTTTGGAGAAAAAGAAATAGGATCAAATGATATATAAAGAAACTTAATTAAGTCGTCACCGTGGTACATGTCGGAAGATGGGTTAACCGTAATAAATCTTCTCACGGCTGGCGAATTTAATAAAATGTTTCGTTTATTCTGCTACATTCGCAACAGATCATAAGTGAGGTCGTAATATTATAATTATAATTAAAATAAATATTAATTTATAATTGATTATTCAATTAGGTGCTCTGGTTAAGAATTTATATGCAAATTCAAAAAAGTCTTGGAACGGAGAACAAATAGATTAATTATGGAAATAAATGTAGAAATAAGTAACGGAAATGGGTTTAAAGAATTTATTTCTCATAAGAACATGAACAAAGTTCACTTAATATGAGATATAACTGTGCTCCTTCGTACAATATCGTTTTCTTTCCGTAATTGGTACGTGGGGTGATTAGGTCGAGCTTATCTTTGTTCCTCAAGTTACGAGTTCTTTCTTTTTTATGCAATTGTATATTTGTGTGAGTCGAATTTGTTATAATTTTCCTAATTAGAGTGTAAGTACAGTAAGTGTGTAGTTGTGTGATATTAAATAATTGTGTTCTTTTATACAATTCATCTGTTAGCGTTAGGTAGTTATAGTGAAACGAAACTTTTATTATACTGTGTTCTTTGCAGGGGAGCTAGGTGAGTGACAGCAGCTGAACCCCATATTTCTATTAAATATTCTAAGTGTGATTTTACTAGGGAATTGTAGATAATGATGCTTACGTTTTTGGGGATACAATTAGAGACATTAAGGAAAATGAATAAATAGGAAACAAGGAAATTAGAAATTAGTTTTATAAAAAGAGCAAAATAATGTGTAAGTCAAAAATACCCCGCAGCCAAACACGCTGGGAAATAAAACATTGTAAATAATCATCAATAAAAAAATAAATAGAATGTCTGTCTTTATCTTATTTTTATAGATTTTTTTTGGATTTGAACGTACGACCTTACGATTAGCAGGCCGTACCCTAAAGGCAGGCTATTGACGCTTAATGACCCAGAAGGAGACCGCCGAACGGGATCGGGAGAGGGCCGATCCCGTTAGGAGATGGCGCAGGCGGGCCGGTGGCAGACCGGCCCGCAGCCCTGTAATTTTGGGCTCTCAAGAATAAGACTACGGTATCCCCTGCCTGTCGTAGAAGGCGACTAAAAGGGCCTCGGGTTCACTGGGCGACAAGGGTGGGGGCCTTTGTCGTCCGCTAAAGTGGACCCGGGAAGAAGGCGACATCGGCTGGCCCGTGTAGCCTTGCACTGCGAGGGCACAGAGGGGGAGGGAGTAACCTCCCCCCCGGGACGTGCTCTCCTTGAGCACAGTGCAGAGGGGCTCCGGTGCGTTCCACTGGAGATCCCGGAGCCCCTCGTCATGCACCGAGGAAAGGGCCACCGGGGAGGTTTTAGTGTGTAAAAACCCCACATAACCGCCGCCTTTCCCCCAGAAGGCGGGGTATCTTTTTGAAGATTTCCTCCCCGTTAACAAAAAAAAAAGGCTATTGAGGCTTATCATGTTATTAATTGCAGCAGTGGAATAATGATGATAATGCATATTCAAAATCACACCCTTAAAATTGCTCAAAAAATTATATACTCGTATGTACCTAAATATTTCATGTTCATGAGAGTTCAGTAATAGCTTAGAGAAACGTAGAAAGTTTTAAAATATTCCTTATTATATGTGTTCATAGCAGAAGTTTTAACGTAACTTTGATGTTCATATCATCTCAGCGTGTTATGGAAGACTTGGCTGCTGCTATTTTACTTAAAATCGGTGCATTGTCCCCGTTAACTTGAAATTACTCTCTGTTGAGTTGATAACTTAGCTTGATTCTTCCTCAGTGTAACCAAACATCCTACTCAATGTCTTGTTTTAAACTGCAATACTTGTGTTTTTATATGAGCTTTCAAGTCGTTTATACCGTAGGTACAGATAGAGAAAGATTACTAAGCTCCTTAGGTCCTACATATTCCATATACCATTAACAAAGTCTAGTGGCTGGTTATGTAATAAGCGTTTAGCTTAACTTTTCTCACAGTAGGCTTTAAAAAACAGAACGGAACGAAACAGGGTAGACCAAAGATGAGAATAGAGTATAACAGAATAGAAAACAGATTACACTAGAATAGAACAGAAACCACGTCGAGGTGACCCCTCACCGGGGGGACCCTTGTGTCGAATTATTAGAGATAGAGGTTCAAGCTAAGCGACCTAAGAGCTACGCCACCTCTCAATCCGGTGAAGCAGTCAAGGCCAGGTTCTCTGGCCAATCTGTGTAGTTCGTCATAAAAAAATAGAACAGAATATATTGGAAAAGAATAGATTACAACCGAGAAGAGAATAATAGATAACAGAGGAAAACAGAGTACATAAGGGACGAGAAGCGAAGCGAAGTGAAAAGAGAGGAGTGTCGAGTCGGGATTGGGATCGTGACGGCACCGATCGGAGAATGGCTCTCGTGGCGGAGCTTATATGCTTAATTGTTTGTGATGTGAAAACTTTTGGTGTGTGTTTATGTGTGATTATCGTGACGATATCAAGTTAACCTAACAAAATGTTGTTATATACATAATAATACACGTAAATATGTACACTTTAATTTATAAATAGGTTCGTAGGTACAAATTATTATACGTTCAATTGTAATATAAGTAATGAAGTATCAATCTAGACCAATATCAAGTTGAAAAGATAAAACAAATAAGAAAGTTAATCTTATTATTTCTATAAACCACGTCCTAGATTCCTACAAATGGCAATGCGACCTTGCTCTATTTAGACTGAATAGGAAACTCCATTACGTTCGGGATTACGGGTTCCCGAATTTATGAGTGCCGTTGACGGGAACAAATTTACTTACGCCTGATTGTGCAATTAACAATGAAATCTGTTACTTATACATATATACTAGCTGAAAAGATAGAGCCGTGGTAGCTCAGTGTCCAGGCGGTTGGCTCTTGTTGCATAGTACGCTAGCAACCCGAGTTCGATCCCCGGTGCCGGCACCAATAAATTTGCTGTTGCAATTTTATGTGCTGATTATCCACGCGCTCGGCGGTGAAGGAAAACATCGTGAGGGAACCTACATGTCTTAGAAAAATTTTCTAAGGCATGTGAAGTCTACCAATCCGCACTAGGGCCGCGTGGTGGACTATGCCCTTATACTCTCTTTACAGAGAAGGCCTATGCCCAGAAGTGTGACATATATATTATATATATAAAGGCTGTAACTTTAACTAGCTGAAAAAAGTGTGATGCAGAGGTCTTGTGCCTCTTTTGATGTGAATCTGCGTACTTTATTTATTCAAGTACTACTCGTATTTATTGTAGGCAAGAAATAATAATGTGGCAGTTTAAAAACTTTTCACTTTTGTAAATAATTGTAATTTTAGACTCTTCCAACTCAAACGGTTGCCAACCCCTGGCCGTTTTCGAGCATTTCAATGCATTTGAAAACGTTTTTTTAAGTACAAAAAATGTCATTTGCTAAAATTTTGTGCCCGGGACGGCGATGGGCTCATCCCCTGTCACGGAATCTAATAAGCTTGGTGAAAAATGTTGCTGTCCACTTCCCACGATTTATTAAGTTTCCATTTATAGTTTTTTTTTAAGAAAATAGCAAATTTTATATAAATATATAATACTACAAAAGGAAATTTGGTTGCGACTGCCGCCAAAGTGAAAACTTTGGATTTCTTCGTTGTATTTTAGTAGATATCTCACTAAAATCTATATGGCTTAGCACCACAAGATCAGATAGATTTTCTTTTAGTTCTTTAGTAGCTGAGTATTGCACAGTAATATTAAGAATATGTTTATAGAAGTCTAGTCTAGACATTAGAGATTCGAATTTAGTAATAAAATAACGTGGCGTATGTTCTCTTTTCTTCTTCAGTGTCACTCTCTTAATTCTTTCCATATTTCCCTTGGTATCCTCGCTTCTCAAATATCCTTTCATAGAAAACAATATTCTTACTGTTATCGAATTCTTCATATCTCGTAATTTGTGTTTACAGTACAAAATTATACCACCTAAAATTAAAGAACAATTTCATAACGACGAAAAAAAACTTTTTAAACACTGTAATATCTTACCAATTTATACAAAAATAAAATACATTATGTTAAAAGAATATTTCTTTAATGAAAAATTTTTAACCAAAATGGAACAACCTATGTGCACACGGTCGATATCGTCAAACCAGTTTAATACGATAGGCGCAAAAAATGTGTACGGCAAGATACATCGTGCCTAGATTAATTAATGAACTACCCTCAGATATAAGGAATTGTATAACTCACAAAAACATTAGGAGTATATTAAAAAGTTATTTAGGAACGCAAGACGGACACTTTGGCGCTAGTGACAAACCATTGCGATTAATTTAATAGCGTTAAGTTATATGTATATTCCCTTTATCCTCGCGCTTTACCGTTATTTTATGGGCAGGCCCCACCCCCTAGGTGCTAGGAGCGTTGCTGGAGTTTCTTCGGCCACGTCTTCTCCCAGCGCCAACGCTTCCCGAAGTTAGTTTAGCTTTTCCGAATGTCCCTTAGAATATCCGTGAAATAGCTACCGACCGAGACGTGGTTCGGCCCTCTCGGGCACCCTCGGATCGGAATGCTTCCGCGTAACATAGTAACCGTCCAAGCCGAGGTACCCCCACCGGGGGGACCCTTGTGTCGAGTTACTAGCGATGGAGGTTCAGGCTAAGCGACCTAAGAGCTATGCCACCTCTCAATCTGGTGAAGCAGTCAAGGCCAGCTTCTCTGGCCAATCTGTTTAGTTCGACATTAAAAAAAAAATTACGATTCGTATATCGTACCCTAAACCATTAGGCTATTAACGTGAATTAAAATCTATATAGATAGATGAAATTTGAGTCTTGACTTATTAAAAAATAACTCAAGCACATAAAAGAGCCAGCTGTAGTACAATGTTCTTAATGGCGCACTTTAAATAATTTCAAAACATTGATATTACGAGTATATCATACCCTAAGTTCTGTAACAATGATTTGCGACGTAATAAAACCCGGTACAGATATAGACAGTAAAATATTTTTACGACTGGTTTACTGAGTAAAATAAATTTCCTATTTGCAACGTCCCGGACTTTAATCGAGCATTTATTACCGCATTAATGTAAATTAGACCATAATCTTCAGTTATTGGGTATTGAAATTTCATCGACCCTTAACTATGGACAATTCATCGAGCAATGCTAAGATAGCTGCAAAAAAACTTGGATCAAACTGCAACCGTATTTCTCTGCAGGATGGCTTTTAACACTTTATAAAGCTCAAGTTAGGTCGTGTGTAGAATACTGCTGTCACCTTTGGGCAGGCGTTGCTAAATGCCATCTCGCAGCTTTGGACTCGGTGGAAAGGCGGTCTAAAAGGCTATTTGGTAACGCAGCTGAAACCAATCTGCTTAGTCTTGAACACAGGCGTATTGCTAGCTAGCCTTTCGGTTTTCTTTAGATTGCATTTTGGAGAGTGTTTTCAAGAACTACATGATCTAATTCTTCCATCCCCGTTCCCGTTCCACCATCGGACTTCAAGACGCACTGCGGGATTTCATCCTTTTGTTGTGAACATCCCTCAAGCTCGAACGAAGCGCTTTGCTTCGTCTTTCATTGTTCGTACAGCAAGGGACTGGAATAATTTGCCCGCGTCTGTGTTTCCTTCCGATTACAATGTGGGTATTTTCGAGAGTAGAGTGAATAGGCATTTACTAAGCTGACTGCATTTACTAAGCAGACAAGACTGCATTTCCACTTAACATCAGGTGGGATCGTAGTCAAGCACTTGCTTAGAAAGTATAAGAAAATTAATAAGTTTTTAGTAGTAATTTTTAAACGAATGTGCTTTAGACCACACGACTGAAGTGAAACGTCCTTAGTTCCATTTTTAAGGTAGTATTTGTATAATATACATGCGATTGTTCAAGACAGAAAGAGAACGTGCGCGCGCATTGTTCTCTTTAATTCTGACAATAGACCTGTACCTTAGGTATTAGAAACGTTAATGGCTATGAGAACAAAAGAGAAAGAAAATATGCACACCCTTGTTCCTACAGTAATATACAAAACGTTACTCTCTCATTCTATCTCCACTAACTGATACCACCCGTTCAACTTCCGGCCTCGCCCGATCACACTATTTGTATTATCAATAAACCTCAGTCTTAGATTACTCCTTTGCACGGTGCGTATAACTTTGCAAATACCTGTCACAAATCAGTAAAAATTCCATCAGTAAGAGGGCCACTGCAACCGCTTTGACAAGAGATTGGGCGATTTATATAATGACACACAATGACGTCAGCATTATGTAATGTGTCATATGTAAATCACACACGATATATGACTATGCGGCGTGGATATCGCTTCCACATTTTCAGCATCCATTACTCTGAACGTGAATAGAAGTAATTTGTAACTCGCAGCAATTTGATGTCATACATGGCTTTGTAATATATTGTTTACTCGCAATATGTGGGTGGATAGATTTAATAATGCATCAGATAGCTCGACTATTGTTTCCTACAGTTTGTATTGAGTATAACACATGAGCGATCTTGTTCTGGTCGATTTATAGCACAATACATTCTGTACTGTACCACATATGTTGACATATATAATCGTACCTGGATGAGCGAGCATTGTTCGGTTTATTTATACAGTGATTCTTAGTCTAAACCGAGTAACTGAACCATATTTTTGTTTCAAAATTTATGATCTGAATCTCCTATCCGTTTCAACCCAATTCCCCTATTACCGCGCACTGTCTTTTTTTGACGTGAATATCGACTTATTTATTGATTAATCACTAAGCAACCATACGACACAAGTATTTAGTAAATAATTCATGTAAATAATTAATTTTCTTGGTATAACGTCAAACCAAACACTCATTGACTTACTGTTGCTTAGCAACGCCATCTAAGTAATAAGCCATTTCCGAGATTTATATTATTTGTATACAAGTATTATATAGTTAGGTAAACTGTATTATTCATGTGTTAACATTCAGTTAAATGGTAATACTGGTGCTTTGTCTATGGCTCCAGCCATGCCTTTGTTTATGGCCTCAGCTATGCTTTTGTCTACGGCCTTAAT
Source organism: Meandrusa payeni (assembly GCA_029286785.1). Lineage (NCBI taxonomy): Eukaryota > Metazoa > Arthropoda > Insecta > Lepidoptera > Papilionidae > Meandrusa > Meandrusa payeni. Next base: position 3,001,149 of record JAGSMX010000023.1, read on the forward strand.
TATAGTCAACATGCTCAAGTGGACTACAACGAGTAGGGCGCACCATGTGTAGCTTTTTTTTTGTTAACGCGGGGGTATCTTTTTATAGACCATCCTCCGGTACCCTGGGTGGGCCGGGAGGGATGTGTGGGACTCGGCCTGGGCAGCCCCTACCCACTAAACCTTCCGCGAATGCCATCAGCTGTTATGAGCGGGGTGCCCCAGATCTGTCAGCGACAGGACACCCCAACGACCGGCCGGTCCCGGCAAAGACCGGACTTCATCCTCAAAGAGGACTTTTCCGGCCTTCAGAGAAGTCCCGACGACGCCGAAGCATACTGGGGCCAGGTACCCATGCTGGCCCCGCTTCGGATTACGGGGGCGGCAAGAGGAGGCGTTGGAAACGCCTCCTGCGCACCCCGATACGCCGCCTGCGGAGGGAGGGAGCCTCTGCGCTCTCCTCTCCCTGACCCGCTCGTCAGCCTCCTTCTGGGACATGACCGTCACACAGAAGGAGGCGACGGCCATCCAAGACCTGTCGCTCGAGACCATCGCTAGAGCACCACATGTAGCTTAACTCAATTGTTTTCAGGCAACCATTCTCAAACAACCCGTGGTCCGAGTTCGACCCTTTCAGGTGCCGTCGGGTCGGAATGCTGTGCTATTAAAATAACCATTCACGCAGATGTCGCTTCTTGGTGGCCCTCGCGCCGAGTACTCCCTATAGAGGTTCAGGCTAAGCGTACTAAGAGCTGTGTGCCACCCCTCAAAACGCGGTGATTGTAGTGGTAGTTTATATCAAATAAATTACCGAGTGAAAAGGTTGAGAGTTTCTGATGCTAGGTAACGCAGATTCTGATATGACGATTTCCTCGCTAATTTTTACTGTGGATGTTAGCCTACATTATGGACGTGACAATTGTAGTAGTTACAAGGTATGACAGAGTGCTTAGAAGCCTTTAGAGCATTACGCTTTTGAACAGAATATAGGTACATAGGATTTAAAACCACTGCCATGTTGATTATAAATGAAATACTGGAGTGAAAAATCAAGTTTATTCGTAGTACTTATATTTCCGATCAATGTGATAATTCTCATTATTATTAATGAAATTCCCAGAATTTCTGTCCTTCCAGTCTTGATAAGGGTCTCCATCAGTGAATATCTCCAACGTCGTCTCATTTGGCTGCACAAAATATTTAAAAAAAATCTTAGATACGATCACTGGTCGAAGGCACAAAAGGAATCTAATGACAGCTATTAACCAAATCATATTTTTTCAACCGACTTTACAAAAGGAGGAGATTCTCAATTCATATGTTTTTTAACTTTCTACAGTGTGAACCGATTTCGATGATTTTTTTTTAATTTGAAAGCTAGTGTTTCTCGTGTGGTCTAAATTTGGGCTAATTATGATTATGGTATCCATGAGAAAGCTATAAAAGTCTTAAATTTGCATTATGTATGTACGCCACAAATGCGAGAATAGCTCAGTGTCACGCCAACCAATTTCGATTATTCATTTTTTATTGAATAGACGTACTTAAAGAGTAGTTTGATGAGAGTTTGGTTAGATTGTGATTCATTCTATTTCGTAATATTCCTACGACATTTCATAAATACAAAGAGGAATTCCCGAAGTGGCACTCAAAGTTAATTTAGCTTTTCGAATGTCCCTTAGATTATCCGTAAAATAGCTACCGACCGAGTCGTGGTTCGGCCCTCTCGGGCGCCCTCGGAGCCGAGGTTACCTACCCCCTTGTGTCGAGTTACTAGCGATAGAGGTTCAGGCTAATCGACCTAAGAGCTATGCCACCTCTCAATCCGGTGAAGCAGTCAAGGCCAGCTTCTCTGGCCAATCTGTGTAGTTGGTCATTAAAAAAAAACAAAGAGGTCTTCTGCGTATAATAGCGTTTAACATTTGATTTATTTTTTGTTTTTGCTCGTAAATATACTTGTTTTTATTGATAGAATGAAACACAACGAACTCTAGTAGTGACAAAGGTGTGACCTTGTCGTGATACTCAGGATCTTGAAAAAAACAACGCATATAATTAATTTCACTAATTATAGCGAACCATATCCCAACAATGAGTATATCAATACTGCTTGGTCTAAGTAACCAGCTACAGATTTGATTTCCAGACGATAAGGGTCGAAGTGGACCCGGGGAATAAATATGGAAAGGTCTTGTCCTTATACCTAAAAAGGCGCTACAAGAGGAATTCACCTGAGACGGATTTTTAATTACTCAAAGCGTCGTTTTTAATTACTAAGGTTGCGAACAATCCTTGCGCTATATAAATATTTTTGGGAAAGCCCCACCCCCACGATAGGATTAGGAGCGTTGCTGGAGTTTCTTCGGCCACTTCTTCTCCCACCGCCAATGCTTCCCGAAATGGCATATAAGTTAGTTTAGCTTAGATTGTCCTATTTAGTTTTATTAATAATCGGATTCGTATCGGTACTCGGATCGGTAAGCTAATGCGTAACATAGTAACCGCCCAAGTGGAGGTCACCCCTCTTGTCTTGTCTATACCATTCGTTAGAAATAACGCAATAGTTAGTCGCGCTACGTCAAAATCCATACCCTTGATTATTAGTAAAGCGACATAGCTTTTATAGTAGCAAGATAATGTAACCGCTCAGTCACGCGACACTTTTTATGTTACTTCTATATCAATGTCAGATTATTATACTCTCTCAAATGCGAGATAGGGCGACCGTCAAAGTTAGATACTAGATGTTAAGTGATCTTAATTTATTTTTGAAGACAAAAGAGTGTCCAAACAGATACTTGAAGTAACAATCACCTAGTAAAGGGACAGCAGATGCGCTGTCAATGTATTTAAAAGATAATTGTATTTAATAGGTTGTTAGAGTTATTTTGCGAGGTCGTGGTACTTTTTTTTTAAGTGTGTATTTTATTCACTATTCATTTTATATAGGAAAAGATGCAATTAAAAAGTAGATTGATGAAAGTTTGGTTAGATTGTGATTCATTCTATTTCGTAATATTCCTACGACATTTCATAAATACAAAGAGAAATTCCAGAAGTGGCACTCAAAGTTAGTTTAGCTTTTCGAATGTCCCTTAGATTATCCGTGAAATAGCTACCGACCGAGTCGTGGTTCGGCCCTCTCAGGCGCCCTCGGATCGGAATGCTTACGCGTAACATAGCAACCGTCAAGCCGAGGTCACCCCACCGGGGATCCTTGTGTTGGGTTACTAGCGACAGAGGTTCAAGCTATGCCACCTCTCAATCCGGTGAAGCAGTCAAGGCCAGCTTCTCTGGCCAATCTGTGTAGTTCGTCATTAAAAAAAAACAAAGAGGTCTTCTGCGTGTAATAGCGTTTAACATTTGATTTATTTTTTGTTTTTGCTCGTAAATATACTTGTTTTTATTGATAGAATTAAACACAACGAACTATTGTAGTGACAAAGGTGTGACCTTGTCGTGATACTCAGGATCTTGAAAAAAACAACGTATATAATTAATTTCACTAATTATAGCGAACCATATCCCAACAATGAATATATCAATAATGCTTGGTCTATGTAACCAGCTACGGATTTGATTTCCGGACGATAAAGGTCGAAGTGGACCCGGGGAATAAATATGGAAAGGTCTTGTCCTTATACCTAAAAAGGCGCTACTAGAGGAATTCACCTGAGACGGATTTTTAATTACTCAAAGCGTCGTTTTTAATTACTCAAAGCGTCGTTTTTAATTACTCAAAGCGTCGTTTTTAATTACTCAAAGCGTCGTTTTTAATTACTCAAAGCGTCGTTTTTAATTACTCAAAGCGTCGTTTTTAATTACTCAAAGCGTCGTTTTTAATTACTCAAAGCGTCGTTTTTAATTACTCAAAGCGTCGTTTTTAATTACTCAAAGCGTCGTTTTTAATTACTCAAAGCGTCGTTTTTAATTACTCAAAGCGTCGTTTTTAATTACTCAAAGCGTCGTTTTTAATTACTCAAAGCGTCGTTTTTAATTACTCAAAGCGTCGTTTTTAATTACTCAAAGCGTCGTTTTTAATTACTAAGGTTGCGAACAATCCTTGCGCTATATAAATATTTTTGGGAAAGCCCCACCCCACGATAGGATTAGGAGCGTTGCTGGAGTTTCTTCGGCCACTTCTTCTCCCACCGCCAATGCTTCCCGAAAGGGACAGCAGATGCGTTGTCAATGTATTTAATAGATAATTAGGTTGTTAGAGTTATTTTGCGAGGTCGTGGTACTTTTTTTTTAAGTGTGTATTTTATTCACTATTCATTTTATATAGGAAAAGATGCAATTAAAAAGTAGATTGATGAAAGTTTGGTTAGATTCTCGCGAATTTTATTTCATAATAATCCTATATCGAAAAACGTATACGGCTGGGCTAGGCTGCCCTTGAACAGCCCTGTAGTTCTGGGCTCTCAAGAATAAGACTACGGTATCCCTTGCCTGTCGTACAAGGCGACTAAAAGGGGCCTCGGGTTCACTGGGCGACAAGGGTGGGGGCCTGCGTCGTCCACCAAAGTGGACCCGGAAAGAAGGCGACATCGGCTGGCCCGTGTCGCCTTGCGCTGCGAGGGCACAGGGGAGGAGTAACCTCCCCTGGAACGTGCTCTCCTTGAGCACAGTGCAGAGGGGCTCCGGTGCGTTCCACGTGAGATCCCGGAGCCCCTCGTCATGCACCGAGGAAAGGGCCACCGGGGAGGTTTTAGTGGGTAAGATCCCCACATCACCGCCGCCTTCCCCCCAGAAGGCGGGGTATCTTTGTGAAGATTTCCTCCCCGTCAACAAAAAAAAAAAAAAGGCTGCCCTTGAACAGCCCTGTAGTTCTGGGCTCTCAAGAATAAGACTACGGTATCTCTTGCCTGTCGTACAAGGAGACTAAAAGGGGCCTCGGGTTCACTGGGCGACAATAGTGGAGGCCTGCGTCGTCCACCAAAGTGGACCCGGGAAGAAGGCGACTTCGGCTGGCCCGTGTCGCCATGCGCTGCGAGGGCACAGGGGGGAGGGAGTAACCTCCCCCTGGGACGTGCTCTCTTGAGCACAGTGCAGAGGGGCTCCGGTGCGTTCCACGTGAGATCCCGGAGCCCCTCGTCATGCACCGAGGAAAGGGCCACCGGGGAGGTTTTAGTGGGTAAGATTCCCACATAACCGCCGCCTTCCCCCCAGAAGGCGGGGTATCTTTGTGAAGATTTCCTCCCCGTCAACAAAAAAAAGGCTGCCCTTGGAAAACTCGACGACGTCTTCAAATCCAAACTCCCCCAATGCCTCAAGACCAAGGTGTATAACCAATGTGTCCTGCCCATTTTGACATACGCTTCCGAAGCGTGGACGCTCACAAAGCAAAATCTGCACAAAATTCAAGTAGCACAACTAGCTACGGAGCGCGCCATGCTGGGAATCACCCTGATGGACCGCATATCCAACGCCAAAATTCGCCAGAGAACCAAAGTCAAAGACGTGGGTATGCGGATCATGAGACTGGGAGAAATGACAATGGGCGGGACATCTGGCTAGGAGAGAATACGGTCGGTGGACCAGGGTAGTAACCGGGTGGTGGCCAAGACAGGGACGCCAATCAGTCCCCGCTGGTCGGATGACATCATCAGGGCAGCGGGGCCGCAAAGGTTTTGGGCAGCACTGGACCAAAGTAAATGCTGTGATCCCTTTACCCAGCAGTGGGAGGATACGGGCTGATTAATTGATTGATATTCCTACGATATATCGTAAATAAAAAGGGGCTTCCGCGTGCAATAGCGTTTACCGTTTGATTCGATTTGAAGTCGGTTTTTTGTTTTTGCTCGTAAATATACTTGTTTTACGGCGAACGCAGCTACAAATTCTGTGTCTTCTTATATTTGTATCATTATTAAATGATCATTAAATTAGTTTCAGAACCGTGGTGTTGGCTCAAGCTCAGTGTCCGTGCGGTTGGCTCAAGTTGCGTAGTACGCTAGCAACCCGAGTTCGATCCCCGGTGCCGGTACCAATAACTTTGTTGTTGCAATTTTATGTGCTGATTTACCACGCGCTCGGCGGTGAAGGAAAACATCGTGAGGAAACTTACATGTTTTAGAAATTATTTTTTAGAAATTTTTAGAAATTAGGGTCACATGGCGAACTATGCCCTTATACTCTCTTTACAGAGAAGGCCTGCGCCCAACAGTGGGACATATATATAAAGGCTGTAACTTTAACTTAGTTTCAAAGTTAATGGAATGGTTATGAGTTTACAGTTAGGGTTAGGATAAAAACAACGTGTTAGTGATTAATCCGTTTAATCCACAATACATGACCGTTAGTACAATTTATATAATATATTAGACTTTTTATTATCATGCCGCAAATACATTAGCCATTTGTTAAATGCGAAATTACATTATACAAGTAATTACAGTTAACATATTCGTAGTATAACGAAGATTTTAAATAAATAAATAATGTTGTGTTATTTACATCATAACCAGTGTGTACTTAAATAATACTAGTCCCGAAATGTCTATTCCGCAGTTGACAAGAAACTGTACTATGATAACAAAAGAATCTTTCCTACTACCCACATCTGTTACAGTTCTCATATTATCAGTTTCTTGTGAACCCTTGTGATTATTCTTTAAGAGTTTCGAGGTAAAATCTTAACATCCCGCCATAATCTCCGTTCAGGTCTCATACACGCAAATGTTTAGTCCTTCTTGTTGATAGCCTGGAAAGTGTTCGCACATTTAATTCGTTTTTTAATTACCCCACTCTTTACTTTAACAAGGTTCTAAATGCCCAATCTAGTGGTTGTCAATAGATGTCCCAGTCACAGCTACGCCAGTCTGGAAGGAGCAGTTACAACCCTTAAATACTTCAAAATTTTCTTCCCTCCTCCGTAAGAAATGAACAGTAGAATTTCAACAGTTTCAATGTACTCTTGGAAACGGAACAGAAAAGCATTATCTTGCATCTCCAATGGCAATAGCGTTTATCAAAAAAGAACTAATCAAGCCATCTAGATCAGAAGTGAAAATAAAACCACTAGCCCTGATAAAATCGAATCAAGATAGCGAAGTAATAACCATGAAAAATATCTGTAGTTAAAAAATTTACTCCGTTGATACATGAATCTGATTCATATCATAATTTACGTCACAAAATAAAAGATACTTTTAATGATATAACATAAGCTAAAGCTATTTTAATTGTAACTATTTTAAGAATCAATACTTATGGAAAATAATTTTAAATAGCATCAAAATTTAACAAGAAATTTGCAGTGAATTCGTAGAGATAATTGCATATTACTAATAGCGTAGTACTAATTGTGATCTAAACACGAAAATCTACTTAAATTTTATAGATATATCTAGAAATAGCTGTGAGTATTGTGTACTTATGAAATAGCAGCCGTTACCAAGAGATAGGGTAAACGAGAATTCTCTAATTCCGTAATGCTGATCCCAAACCTAAATATTATTAGAGTAATAAATCATGTGAAATGACATGCTAAATCAACGACGGTTTAGTAAGAGATCAGGTAATTAGAATTACTAAACAAAATTAATACGCTCTCAGGTCTTTTTAACCCTACCGGAGTAGACAGAGGGAGCTCTCGCTTTCCAATTATCATTCTAGTTTTTAATCTAGATCAAGAGTGTTATTTTAAATGGTAGCAAAAAATAGAAACACAATTTTATATCCAACATTTATCAATCTGTTCAATCATGTTTCAAAAAGTTAGAATTTTAAAAGAAAAAACGGCGTTATCAACTTATTTCTAGATTAACTGGATTGGAAGATTTTTTTTAAAATAGAAATAAATTTTGCATGTGACAGGATGAAAGAATTATTATAAATCAATGTCATTGTGTTGTAAGATATTTGAAAAGTTTCAGCGCGCTTTTGAAATTATAAGTTGGTAGAAAATCGTTAGCAAAATTCCAAACTAAAAAAACTGTAAATGTATTCTATTTGTTTAAAGTTAAGTTATAGTCTTCGTACATATAATATTTATGTCCCACTGATGGGCGCAGGCCTTCTCAGTGAAGAGAGTATAAGGGCATAGCCCGCCACGCAGCCCTGGTGCGAATTGGCAGCTGCGTGGCGTGTTGCTCTCTTTACAGAGAAGGCCTGTGACCAACAGTGGGACAATTATATACAAAGACTGTAACTTTTATATTATTACTCTTAGTAAATAAGAAAGTATATACAATCAAAATAGACATTGTGATGAAGGAATTAAAAACAAGCGTTCATGATTAAAGTTTATTCATGCACAAGCATGCGTTCATGCAACAAACTGATGAAAAATAAAAATGATTCAATTATTATGTTAGATACATAACATATTGTATTTTTACTGTCCATCAGTTCTAATAAATATCGATTCCTGCTAAAAAATACACAAAATTATCTAGTCGGTCACCTGAGGAGAGAATAATTTTTTGAGTCCAATAATTGTAGCCAACAGTAGGGCTATCTTGGAAACTAGAAGTGCCTTCCCGACCATTAGGTACAAGCCCTTAAATGTCAGTGCTCCGAGTAGTCCAAACTTCATAGCCGCTGCTGCAAGGAACGGCCCCATGTTCTTGTTTCTGGCTCTTCCAGTTTCAATTGGCTTTGGTGCCTTCATTGAAACACCTAAAATACGAATAACTTGATCAACTTGTATATGAATATACTACGGAAATGTGCCCTAAACCTTCACTAGGCAATTATGTAACGCGAATGGAAAGACCATTGGTAGTATTGGACCTTGGGTAGTTCTTCTCTTACAAACAGTAAAGCTATTTGCCTCTATCCCTTCCCTTCTCTGCTTACCCCACTACATATAAAACACTTGATATAAAAAAAAATTGAAATAACAAAAAAATGTTAAAAGGTTTACAGGAAATTATATTTTCTAGGAGACCCTAAAATTCATTCTTCAACAAAATTTACGACTCATAATTCATTCATAAATTTGCCAAATAGCCAGTGTTTCTAATATTTATAATCTATTATTCTGTTATTACTTATGATTTATAACCAGCCGAAACAAAAAAAATGCTACAAAAAACTTAATTAAGTTAAAACTTATATTAAACTTTATTTAAGTTCATTAGATACTTGAAAATATATTTTAATATAACTTGAATCTACTTTATGTTTCGTTTGTAGGCAAATATCAAATAAGCATTCGGCTGAGTCGCCGAACTGTGAGATTTGCCAAGTGGTAGATGATGTGTACCCTATAAAGGGGGAAATGTATTAAAAATGAAACGGAAAGAAAGTCATTAATAGGTAGCCTAAAACTGAGGGAGCAACATGTGGGTGCTTTTTAATGTTGTTGTCTGACTCGACCTCAGAGGGAGCGAGAAAGCTGGTATCTATGGCCACGCAACATTGATGACTTTCTTTCTCGCTTTGATATGTGTGTTACCTAGGTTAGGGTAAGATGGGACTTCAGCCCTGTAGTTCTGGGCTCTCAAGAATAAGACTACGGTATCCCCTGCCTGTCGTAGAAGGCGACTAAAAGGGGCCTCGGGTTCACTGGGCGACAAGGGTGGGGGCCTGAGTCGTCCACCAAAGTGGACCCGGGAAGAAGGCGACATCGGCTGGCCCGTGTCGCCTTGCACTGCGAGGGTACAGGGGGAGGGAGTAACCTCCCCCCCGGGACGTGCTCTCCTTGAGCACAGTGCAGAGGGGCTCCGGTGCGTTCCACTGGAGATCCCGGAGCCCCTCGTCATGCACCGAGGAAAGGGCCACCGGGAAGGTTTTAGTGGGTAAGAACCCCACATAACCGCCGCCTTCCCCCCAGAAGGCGGGGTATCTTTCTGAAGATTTCCTCCCCGTAAACAAAAAAAAAAAAGATGGGGCTTACATTTCCAAAAGGGCAAAAGTCTCTAAAAAATAAAGAAAAAAAATAATAAAAATAAACATTCACGTTATTTTAGACCGTAAGTTTCCAAAGTGGTCCACGGGAAACTTAACGGGAGTCTATGTTGGCGTGACATAAAAATGGTAGTTCACAATTCGTAAGCGGTGGTCCACGAATTTATATATGCTTTCGATAGTGAAAGACTAAAATGCTGGCTTGGTTTCACCTAACAATGTACGCAGATAACATTTAAGAGGAATAGCGGCTGTTATTTATAAAAACTTGCATTTACCATATTAGACTTTTTTTTGACGAACTACACAGATTGACCAGAGAAGTTGGCCTTGACTTCTTCACCGGCGACTCGGTTGGTTGCTATTTCACGGATTATCTAAGGGACATTCAAAAACTAAACTAACTTTGAGACTTCCACTCCCATATTCGACTCAACCTGTCGTTTCCATTATCTAATCTTCACATTTTTGTCGACTTTTGGGAATATAGTAGAAATGTAGTTACAGGTGGAACGAAATCCAACAGAATTAGCTAAATTCGATTTAAGAAAAATAACATTTAAATTATCTGATATATCTTCGTTAACTGGATGAAATTGGTATATGAATTACTTGGTATCAAAGCTAAAATGATAACCACCTTCTTTTGAACTCGTTTTGAAATGAGCAATAGCTGTATGTGTTCGAAGTAACTTGTATCACTCACCCACGCCAAAGCTTCCGTCTTTTTCTTGCTTTCCAGAAATGACCACGTCGGCGTTCTCCAGAAGTCTGTACCTCAGCGATCGCGTTGTAGCGAAGTTCCACAGTTTGTCTGTGATGATCTGCTGCGCTTTGTCTTCAAGAGATGTACCGGCTCTTGCTAGGGATTCGGATCTTATAGGCATTTTAGCTGCCACTCCATTGCTAGAAAGGTTAATCAAGACATTTTATAAGTGTCCTAAAATGTCAAAAATAAATTTACGAAACAAAATCCGACTTCAGAATAAATCGAACGTGACGGTTTCAATTTTGTGTACAAATTGTGAACCTGGAAGGGATGTTCATGCAAAAATATCGATATATTTTACGATATACTCGTAATTATATCGTAATTTTGTATAATGATACTATGCGATATTTTGTATTAATATATCAATATTTTCCGTATACTGTAATTTGTTTATATTTAAGTAGCCCAAAAAAACCACGCTAATGATACGAAATATGATTATCGGATGGAATATATCGATCTTTTATCTAATCTAATAAGGAAATATCGTACGCTCGTAACCTTTTTCTTGACGGGGGAACTCTGTGGGGAAGACGGAGTTATGTGGATTTCTTATCCACTAAAACCCCCGCGGTGGCCCTTTTTCGATGCATTGTAAGGGGATCCGGAATCTCCAGTGGAACGCACCGAAGTCCCTTTGCACTGTGCTCATCCTCGCAGTGCAAGGCAACACGGGCCAGCCAATGTCGCCTTCTTCCCGAATCCACTTCATCGGACGACCCCAACCTTATCGCCCAGTGAACCCGAGGCCCATCTTAGTCGCCTTCTACGACAAGCAGGGGATATCGTAGTCTTATTTTTGCGAGCCCAGAACTAGAATCGGCCCTCTCTCGATCCCGTTCGGCGGCCATTACAACCTCGCAGAAGGAGACCAGCGCCTCCCATTTAGACACACACACACCTAACCTAGGACAGTCGACAACTCGACACTTTGATCCAATTTTTTTACAATAATATTTAATACGATTTTTACGTATAATAGAATCATTCGCTAAAATACACTCCGTTCCACTCAAGCTTGGGTTAAAAGAACGTGACGTAATAATCCCTTATTATTTTTATATTCTGATGGAGTGTTCATCAATGTATGAATTTATGAGCGGGCTTACTGGAGGAAATGTAATACATAAATTCTATTAAACGATTTTGTGATGCTTTGAGATGAAGAAAATTTAATCACGTCTCGCTACGGCTGTTCAAGCGTGTAGTCTAGTGACGCGAATGAGTGCTACTTTGAAACAAATAATTACTTATTATTATTAGATCCCAAAAGTATAAAGTAAATGATATGAACGCACTTGACTTGATATACGTTTCGTATATCTAAAATATAGTGCGTTTTTTTTTGACTAACTAACACAATTGGCACAGAGAAGAACTGGTGCCGAAAAGGGGTTGGCTCAGCATGTTCTGTGCACGCAATTCGTTTTCTCGTTAAAATAAATAAATAATAAGAAATGAAAAGATAAGGAAGTAGAACTAATTACCTCTCATCAACAATCATCATATCGTCTGTGAGCTGGAAGGAAGCGGTCTTGAGGATTTTGTCCATGTACCCGACAAGTTCCACAGCGAGGCATGACGATGTTTCCCGCGCCACGCATTTATGATTCAAGCCACGTTTCACCGATTCTTCTGTGTTTGGCTGAAACAATATAGAAATCCATTGTTATTCATCATCACCTATAACGCTCAACTACGTTTGTGCAAGAATGGTTTGGCACGCTCGAGAAGAACCTTAGTTACAGCCCTTACATGTCCCACTGCTGGGCACAAGCCTCCTCTGTAAAGAGAGATAAGCGCAAAGTTCGCCACGTGGTCCTAGTGCGGATTGGCAGACTTCACATGTCTTAGAATTTTTTTTCGAGTACATGTAGGTTTCCTCATGATGTTTTCCTTCACCGCCGAGCGCGTGGTAACTCGCACTTAAAACTGCCTCAACAAATTTATTGATGCCGGCATCAGGGATCGAACGCGGTTTGCTAGCGTGCTATACAACTTGGGGCGACCACCCGAAAACTAAGTTACCACGGCTCTTTTTGGGATTGCGAGACGAACCATGATTTCCTTCCGATTACGATGTTGATGTTGAAGAGGAGAGTATTTACTAAGCTAGTGCGCCTTATCATACAGGACTGCATTTCCACTTAACATCAGGTGGGAATGTAGGTTCATCACAAAAACAAATTATATTTACATAAACATTTTATTTAGTGACATCATAATACATACAAAATATAACAAACAATAAAAATAAATAACAAAATACGATTAAAGGAAGGAACTGATAAATAGGACATGATGCCAACATCATGTGCTGTCGGCAGAATGCGATAGCGGCGATTTTTAGCGGTGTCCAGGACTATCTAATGTCGTGCCCGTCTTTAAATTTGGGTCCACTGTACGAAGTTAATAGTGATTGTTATTTGTATTTACAACACTTTGACGTTTTAATAAATCAATTGTAAACAAAGAAAATGAAACGGTATTATCGCATAATGCTCGCATTTATTAGAAAACTTATAAACAATACGACACATACTCAACGCAAAAAGCTTCCGTTACAATCACAATATTTGTGTTTGAACATTATGTGATGAAAACACATGGTGTGTTTTCATCACATAATGCGATATATCACTCTTTTTTTTAAAACGGAAACGGAAAAAGAGCATGTACGGTATCGAAACGTCAGAAATTGAAAATAACAACAGAAAATTATAAAAATCTAGTTATTAAATTATGAAATGCAGTCCGCAAAAATATTTGATTATTGTATTTTTTTTTTAAACAAAAGTAGCCTAAGTTACTCCTAATTACATCAGCTTACAGCTTCAGCATCTGTAGCAGCCAGTGTAAGTCTTGTCAAAATCGGTCTCAAAGTGGCATTAAAAGTTAGGTTAGTTTTTGGAATGTTCCTTAGGTTATCCGTCCACCAAAGTGGACCCGGGAAGAAGGCGACATCGGCTGGCCCGTGTCGCCTTGCGCTGCGAGGGCACAGGGGGGGAGGGAGTAACCTCCCCCCCGGGACGTGCTCTCCTTGAGCACAGTGCAGAGGGGCTCCGGTGCGTTCCACTGGAGATCCCGGAGCCCCTCGTCATGCACCGAGGAAAGGGCCACCGGGGAGGTTTTAGTGGGTAAGAACCCCACATAACCGCCGCCTTCCCCCCAGAAGGCGGGGTATCTTTCTAAAGATTTCCTCCCCGTAAACAAAAAAAAAAAAAGGTTATCCGTGAAATAGTAACCGACCGAGTCGTGGTTCTTTCTCGGATCGGAATGCTTACGCCTAACATAATAAACGTCCAAGCCGAGGTTACCCCTCACCGGGGACTCTTGTGTCGAGTTACTAAGGTTCAAGCTTAGCGACCTAAGAGGTGGCATAGCTCTTAATCCTGGGAAGCAGTGAAGGCCAGCTTCTCTGGCTAATCTGTTTAGTTCCTAATATAAAAGAAAATAGTTCCAGCCGTGCATACATAGACATGTAATAAAAAGCTATTATAGTATTACAGATACTCAAATTTTATTTATTTGTATACCCTACTATATATTTCTAGAATTAGATGTACAAGAAATTATTAAAATATTTGAGATATCTTAGACTATGTTCCATTCACCAATTTTTTGAATTAAGTATTTGTATTTTTTTTTTTTATAATAATATCCCGCGCAATCGAATTTTTGTTTGACTGCTTCACCGGATTCAGAGGTGGCACAACTCTTAGGTCGCTTAGCCTGAACCTCTATTAATCGTAACCCCACAAGGATCCCTCCGGTAAGGGGTAACCTCGGCATGGACGGTTACTAATCAGCCCTGTAGTTCTGGGCTCTCAAGAATAAGACTACGGTATCCCCTGCCTGTCGTACAAGGCGACTAAAAGGGGCCTCGGGTTCACTGGGCGACAAGGGTGGGGGCCTGCGTCGTCCACCAAAGTGGACCCGGGAAGAAGGCGACATCGGCTGGCCCTTGTCGCCTTGCGCTGCGAGGGCACAGGGGGGGAGGGAGTAACCTCCCCCCCCGGGACGTGCTCTCTTTGAGCACAGTGCAGAGGGGCTCCGGTACGTTCCACTGGAGATCCCGGAACCCCTCGTCATGCACCGAGGAAAGGGCCACCGGGGAGGTTTTAGTGGGTAAGAACCCCACATAACCGCCGCCTTCCCCCCAGAAGGCGGGGTATCTTTCTGAAGATTTCCTCCCCGTCAACAAAAAAAAAAAAAGGACGGTTACTAAATTACGCGTAAGCATTCCGATCCGAGGGCGCACGAGCAGGCCGAGACACGGCTCGTTCGGATGCTTACGAATAAGCTAAGGGATGTTCTAAAGCTAAACTTTGAATGACATTCAAAGTTAGTTTAGCTTCGGTAGTAAGTTAGTTTAGTAGAGCTGTCGATTAAACGCTTCATTATACGAGTACGTTATAATTTCTAATTACATATCGCTTCAATTCAAGGTGAAGTGAGAACGTCGCCTTAACTCGGCGAAGCCAATCGCTTTGGGAGTTGACAGCGCCGCGCCACTTTTCCACTTTCCATGTATAATTGATACCTTGATATCTAGATCGACAGCGTGACCCAAATTAGAAAACTAGGGAGAGAGTTCTCGTATGCATTACTTTAGTCACGGTCGAGTAGATTAGAATTATCCTTCAAGTATCGCTTATTTCGTTATTTATTTATTGAGCAATGGTTCGGAACTTTCCCTTTCCAGAAGATTTATAGAGAGAGCAAGATTTCCCAAGACGATATCGGAGACAGCGCGAAATGGAGACCTTACATTCGGAGAACTGATGCCAATACCATGTAGGACATGCAGGGAAGGGACAGATAGTCTAGAACGGTCAGCGAAACATACGGTCATAAGTTCGAATTCACCACTATTGACATTTTCAACAAGATATTCCGCCTTTCGAGAAGGTCTTTACGTGGCACTCTTCGGTGCATGGCGAGGGGCTCCAGGATCTCCAGTAGAACGCACTGGAGCCCCCCTGCACTGTGCTATTAACCACGATCCGGGAGGTTATTTCGTCCTTATCTGAGGCCCCACGACACTACACGGCTTTTTAGTTAATATTATAATGTAATTAACAGTCCGCCGTTTAAACGAATTATTTTATGGAAACCAAATTGTTGCGAGAAATAACATTTCGTCTTTCGTTATTCGTACTCAAGGTCTGTAATAGTTTCCAGCATCTGTCTTTCCCTTCGATTACAATGTGGGCGTTCTCAAGAGTAGAGTGAAAAGGCATTTACTAAGCTATGGTGCCTTACCATCAAGGACTGCAATTCCACTTAACATCAGATGCTTTGTAAGTACAAAAAAGTCTTTGTTTAAGATTTAGAGATATCGTGATGAGTCAACCTACCACATTCCGCCGTATACGAGTACATAGTACGATACCCTGTACGATTTTTTGGTCAGTCGTGTTTTTGAAAATATATCATCATCATCATAATTTCAGCCGTAAAACATCCACTGCTGGACATAGACCTCCACCAACGATTTCCAAAAGGACCGGTTGAAAGTGTGTTGTTTTAAACTGGTCTGACGACCTCACAAAGGCCGCAGGACGCAGTTGAATGCTGGCCGCTTACAACCGATCCTTTTGGAAATATATATTTTAATTTAAATAAAAATTACTTAATGAAATATGAATAATATTTTTCAATCTTACCAACATAATCAAGTCGAATCAAACGATAAAAATTATAATGCGTGGACGCCCTCCGTCTTTGCATTTCCGAAATATCGTAGTATTTATTAAATATAGAATCAATCAAAACCTCACCAAACTTTCATCAAACCATTCTTAAAATACATCCTTTCCAATAAAAAATTAATCATCGTAAATGGCTGGCGTGATATTGAGTTATTCGTCCATTTGGGCAGCGCAGCGCCATGACAGGGCAGCGCAGCGCCATGACATGGTATCTGCCATCGGTGGTGTAGACCGTAATCCGAAGCGGGGCCAGGATGGGTACCTGGCCCCAGCATGCTTCGGCGTCGTCGGGACTTCTCTGAGTGCCGTAAAAGTCCCCTTTGAGGATGAAGTCCAGTCTTTGCCGGGACCGGCCGGTCGTTGGGGTGTCCTGTCGCTGACAGATCCGGGGCACCCCGCTCATAACGGCTGATGGCATTCGCGGAAGGTTTAGTGGGTAGGGGCTGCCCAGGCCGAGTCCCACACATCCCTCCGGGCCCACCCAGGGTACCGGAGGATGGTCTATAAAAAGATTCCCCCGCGTGAACAAAAAAAAATTCGTCCATTTGTGGCGCAAATACTTGATGGAAATCGAACACTTATATGGTTTTCTTATGTATGTCATTGTCAGAATTGCCAGAATTATAGGTATATCATTAAAATCGGTCCAGCCGTTTCGGAGCCTATATGGAACATACCCACACACTTTCTCTTTTATATATATGGATTGCTCGCTTAAAGGCTTAAGTTAAATAGATTAAGATTATCGTGCTTAGCCGCAGTATCGACGTCGTCGTTAATCATATGTAAGGAGCGGTAAATCTTGACGACTCAACGATTCTATGCGGCAAGGAATGCGCGTCGATACGCATCAATCACATATCCTAACAGTTTCCAATCCGTTTGATTTATAAGAGAATTTTCAAAACAAAAGCCATGATAAATATATATTATATATAAAAGGGATCGATATAATGATATCGATCCCTTTTCTCAAATTATTTGTATATTTAAAATTCATTAAATAATAATTATATATATGTATATATATATATGTTTAGTGTTTTGTTCAATTTCTTTTGATTAGTTTAGTTAGTAGATTAGTCACTCGCCACATATATTGCATGCAGTCTTCAATTCTAATCTTTTTAGAGGTTATAGAGGTTCAGGCTAAGCGACCTAAGAGCTATGCCACCTTTCAATCCGGTGAAGCAGTCAAGGCCAGCTTCTCTGGCCAATCTGTGTAGTTCGTGATAAAAAATCACCAATAACTGCGACGGCATTAACTTTACAACTTTTCCACTGTTTTTATATATTGTGTGTTAAAAATGTTCATTGGTGTTCAATAAATAAATTTAATTTCTCAATATTTAGTCATATATACTTATATACATATATACTTTCTATCTATTATTGTATTATATATAAAAAAATATATGTACGTTTTATGATGTTGTATTTATGTATGTATTTATGTTAAAACAGTTTTTCCTCTCATCATGCTTACACTAGTTACTTTCTCTGGCAGCTTCAAAAATACACAAGGTCGGATTTTTTCACAGTTTACAATTAAAATGGTCGTTTAAAAAAATAAAAACAAGGAATTTTTTTTTATTATTTTTGTTGAGCCTGTCATACCTTCCAGTGATTTACCTTTGAACGTTGAATTTCGAGTCCCTGTATATAATAACATTTATTTATGTATATATGTTGTGCATGTATATTGTATGTGTATTTATCTTAATACTTCGTTATGTCTCATATCTTCTCCTTGATAATTACACCTGCTCACATGTTATTTCTTATCAAGGGTTAACTGATACAGAATGCAGTTAAGGCATAAGTCCGCTCTTTGTAAATCTCAGTTAAAGATGTGACAATACGTGTATATAAATCTATATAAATAAAAGAGAGAGTGTGTGGGTTTGTTCCATATAGGCTCCGTAACGGCGGGACCGATATCAATGAAACTTTCAGGGAATCTTCAGATTGACCTTGCGAATAATCCTGTAGAGTTACGATCGATAACGATGACGAAGGTGACGATGGGAGCACTCCTCTTTTTTAACTGTCAAACAAGCCATACGTCGTACTTTTATTTCTGACATTAACTTGAGCCCGATGTGTTTTTATCTAAATGATAAGAATGATATTGTATTTACTGTTATGTACATGGGTAAGGTAAGGTAAATCATCTTCACCCGCTTGAAAAAAGAACAGAAGAGAATGAATACGGAGATAAATTAACCCTTATCGTGGCAAGATTTTTTTTTGCAAAACAGTAAAAAAAATATTTTCAAAAAATATCGAAAAATACATTAAAAAATCGTGATATGAATACACGTGATAAAAATACGTATTTTGGAAAACCAAGATGTACACTATTCTATACAGTGCTAAGTACGTAACGTACGTACTGACAAGCCTAAGCTTATTTGGAATGGTTAACGAGAATTTTAAATATATTTGCGAAAAACAAATTTGTTAGTATTCTAAAAAAAAAGTCCTTATACCAACTCCATATCTTTTATAATTATAAATGTCACGACACTGACAATTGTGACATTAAACATTTGAATAATTGTTATAAAATACAATTAAAGAATAAATTTAAGTAAATAGATTTTATATCTGTACTTTACATGCATATTATGCTATACATTGCTATGTTTAGGGTTGAAAATTAATATTCTATTGACTAGTTTATCTACAAGCAAAAACAAAAACCGACTTCTAATCAAATCAAACGCTAAACGTTTTAATATAAAATTTAATTAAATTGTAATTCTATATTATCTTAGGAATATTACGAAATAAAATGAATCAGAACCTAACCAAAATCTTATTATTTTTTTTTTTATATGAAACGTGGCAAACGAGCGTACGGCTCACCTGATCTTAAGTGATCACCGTCGCCCATGAACATCCACAGCACCAGAGGAGCTGTAGGTACGTTGCCGACCTTTGAGATAGGAATAGGCTCGTTTCTTGAAGGTCCCTAAATCGTAAACGTTCGGAAACGCCGCTGGCGACAGTTGATTCCACAAGTTGACAGTGCGTGGGAGAAAGTTACGCGAAAAACGTACAATCGTTAAACGCCAACCGTCAAGATGGTGGCGGTGGAATTTGTTCAGCCGAGATGTGCGGTAATGGAAATCGGTAGCTGGGATGATTACGAACAATTCCTCAGAACACTCCCCATGGTAAATGCGATACAGGATGCAAAGAGAACCGACATCTCTTCGCAAACTCAGAGGGTCGAGTCGATCGAAAAGACCCTTGTCAACTATTCGAGCACCTCTACGTTGTACACGGTCAAACGGAAGAAGTTGGTATTGGGGAGCCCCGGCCCAGAGATGCGAACAGTATTTCATATGAGGCCGTACTTGCGCCTTGTAAAGTTGCAGACGGTGGGCAGGCGTGAAATACTCTCTTTCTCTAATTTACTCTTGAAGTACATAATTTCCAACAGAAAATGAATAATCGAATTGGATGGTGTGAAATTGAATTATTCGTCCATTGGTCGCGCATGTACGTAATGCCATATTTAAGACATGGTTTTCTCATGGCTGTCATTGTCAGAATTGGGTGTAATTCAAATGATTTTAAATACGAAAAGAATCATCAAAATCGGTCCACATAGTCGACGGTTATGAGGTGACAAACATAAAAAAAAATACAAACGAATTAAGTACCTATTTGTTTGAAGTCAATGTAAATGAAGTTTTTTTTTTTAAAAAAAGATAGCTTATTTCTTTTTTTTTTTAGGAATATTACTAACAATCTTGTTAACCATTCCAACTAAGCTTAAGCTGTGTGCTAGGACATGGTTCACGGCAATAGTCCAATGGTGGATTCGAAGCCACGACCTTACGATTTGCAGGCCGTGCCCTAAACCATTAGGCTATTGATGCTTCGAAGATAACATTATTAACCGTTTTTTCAACGGACTTATATTTATATTTAAGTTATATTTAAGTTTTGTCACTTAGGATATTCTTTTTCATTCATTTTGATTTTATAACTTAGACTACCTTAATAAGATTACTTCAGACATAAACTTTAACAGTTTTTTTTATATTTTATATATATAAATAAACTATAAATTACATCAATAACTTACCTCATTGTCGATCTCATTCGACCGTACGATTCCGATTAGCAAAATCGATATTAAAAACGCGCTCTTCATGTTATCGATAATAAAGTCCGACTTCACTTCACTAGCACCAACGTTCTATCACTGGAATTATATCGATTTTATGGACACGCAGGTCGACAACTAGTGCACTTTACGCAGCACAAAGCAAATGCAGAAGTGCATTGAGTAATACAGTCTTATATGACAACGCCTCATTGAACGCGCGAGTGGGGCTCGATTATATATGCTATATACTTGCGTTACTTTACAGAATCTTTAAATATATACTTAAAAGCATCAATAGCCTAATGATTTAGGGTATGATCTGCGAATCATAAAGTCGTGGGTTCGAATCCACCATTCAACTATTGAAGTGAACCATACCCCTAGCAGAAGAATAGGCTTAGTTTTTTTGTAACAATAGGCATAACTACTGACTTATTCTAAATTCAGAGTTTTATTGCCCTTGTCCTTTTTAATCTAAGTATAGTATATAGTATGCCTATGCTATTTCTAGTTCCCCTAACGTGGATAGGTTAGGGCAGTTTTTCTCCCATGCCTTTCCTCTCATTCATTCATCCTTCTTATTATTATTTATTACAGTCTTATATTCTACTTATTGTTACAATGTTTATTTCTACTTTTAATGTACACTTCTTCTTTTATTTTCTCTTTCTTATACTATTTCTTGTTACATTTCTATCGTTTTACTTATTTTAATCTTATTTTCATTACACTTGTCTTATATTTATCTATACTATTTTTAAGTTTCCTAAATTTTAACCTACTTACTAATTCTAATTTTTTATTCCCAATGGTGGGCTCGCAACTCACATTATTTACAAATGTGTGTTGGGATGCGCCTTACTTACTAGGTTTTGTTCCTATATGCTGCTTTATCTGCGATTAATTTGCAATAGCTAAGGAATCTTTGACTAAGAATAAGGTTAGTTAGGTTAACCAAAATATAAGAAATGTTTTCTGAAAAAAAAGAAATATTGCTAGCTTTCTTTAAAAAAATCTTGTAGACGTGGATTTGACGATCAATGTCCCGATAGTTGTTTCTGAGAACGGTCTCATAACGAGTATCGTACAAACATTTAAGAGACTTTCATTAGATGTCTGGGTCTAGGTTCTAATACAGAAGGCGGTACTCCTGACACGACAAGCATCATCAGAACGTTTCATTCTATATCGCCCTAACCACCGGTTGCTTGGGCCCTGCTTTTTTATTACAAACAAAAAAACATTGTAAAAAAGTTAAGTTTTTACAATGTTTTGTGTTTAATTTTGCCCTTTTGTGTATTTTATGTTTTATAATAATATTGTAAAAACCTTAGATTTGAAAAATGAATAATAATCTTTTTTTCATTATAAACTTAGCCTAGTTGTAGAAGCCACTTATGTCTAGCAAAACATCCATTAAAAAGTCTTAGTATTAAAAACAGTATTTTGCAGGTATTTTTGATGTATTTTTGTGTTCGCGCAAGGTCTTTCGCATCTTTGTGTTAAAATTGTAAAATAATTTAATTTGGCCAATTTTATTATTTTTTACTGTATTATTTTTAACTAGGTTAGGTTTTTTTTTATTCCTGTCGCTGACAGATCCGGGGCACCCCGCTCATAACTGCTGATGGCATTCGCGGAAGGTTTAGTAGGTAGGGGCTGCCAAGGCCGAGTCCCACACATCCCTCTGGGACCACCCAGGGTACCGGAGGATGGTCTATAAAAAGATTCCCCCGCGTTACCAAAAAAAAAGGTTAGGTTTTTATAATTTTTTTTATATTTGATATGTTATTTTTGTGGGGTTTTTACCCACTAAAACCTCCCGGTGGCCCTTTCTTCGGTGCATGACGAGGGGCTCCGGGATCTCCAGAGGAACGCACCGGAGCCCCTCTACACTGTGCTCAAAGAGAGCACGTTCCTGGGGGGGGGGGTTATTCCCTCCCCCTCTGTGCCCTCGCAGTGCAAGGCGACACGGGCCAGCCGATGTGTACAAGAACTCTGTCTCTTGAATTAGGTATAGTGTACCAGTTTCTTCAGGAGACAGCGCGTTCCATTTACACACAATAGAGAAGCATTGTATTCCCTCATCACCGAGAATCAAACTCAGGGTGAATTAAATTCAACGACAGTGCCACTGCCTAATCATTACTGAGTCGTTAAATTTCTTTAGTCAATAAATCAACTCCAATTAAATTTGATTTACTGATTATCGTTACATGTTTTTGAAACTTTGATAATTTCACTTACCATTGCCTAAGTAAATTTTGAGAATCAGGCTAGCTTATTTTTATCTGTGGTTCTTTTGTGACGAACAGGTTTGTAAGGTGCCAGAGCTCGTGGAGCAACACGCCGCATAGGCCCCGCGAGGCACGGAGGAACATTGCGATCCGAGGGCGCCCGAGAGGTTCGAACCAGAAATCGGTTGGTAGTTTTTTTTGGAAGAGATTTATATCGATATATTTTTTGACATGAACATCCCTAGTTGCTAAGCTACCACGGTTCAATTTCATTAGAACGCACAAAGCATGTAAACAAGTAAATTAAAGCCCAATCTAAGTACGTGGCCATAATTTTCATTCCCTAATGACACAATTGGTATCATAAAATTTTATTCTCCATTGCCCTATAACCATAAAGTAGGGTAGCCAAAAATGTAAAGATTACACGAAATTTTCGTATTACGTTTACTTTAAAAGTAAACAAGACTCTTACGATTTAATGACACAGTAACGCTACGTTTTCATATCATATTTAAACTACATACAAAATGGGACTCCTTGAGTCGAAATAGCTTATTAAATTATTTTGTTGATAGTTAAGTTGAGACTAGAAAAGGTAAATTTATAACTTACGCTAACAATGTGAAAGAATGTAAAAAACTGTGTATTGTGTGTGCGCTGTGTATTAAAAATGGCAGTCATAGGGACTGCTAATATAAAATTCTGAGTTATAGTAAAAACTTTTAACTATGAATTTTAGTATTAAAAATTTAAAATTTCATAATGTTTAAATTAAAATTATCAACATCTCATCTGATTACCAAACATACAAAATGACCAAACTCAAGAGACAGCAATCCGATTCCTATCGACGGACAACTGGTCACACTGTGCGATCAATACAAATACCTGGTTAATATGATGCACAGCTCTGGAAACTTGGAATGTAACATCCAGCACAGAATAGCCTCAGCGTGAATGAAATGGCGAGAAGTAACTGGTGTTGCCTGTGACAAAAGGACGCCGGTCAGACTGAATGATCTGGTCTACAAAACCATCATACGACCGGTCCTTATGTATGGCAGCGAAACATGGGCCGTGATTCGAAATAACGTGCATACCATCCAAGTTGCTTAAATGAAAATGCTGAGATGGATCTGTGGCGTAACCAGGCGTGAAAAAAATCGCAATGAATTTGTGCGAGGAAGCCTGGGTGTGCGCGACATTGCCGACAAGGTGCAGGAGAGTAGGCCCCCGACTACGTAGGGAACCTCGCGCTACAACTTTCCCTTCCCGATCGAAGATCCAGACGAAGACCCAAGACAAGGTGGGAGAGTGTGGCGTCGTGAGACATGAGGGAGTGCAACATCGCCAAAGACGATGTCGGGGACAGAGCGAAGTGAAAAGCGAAAATCCGGAAAGCTGACCCCACCACATTGTGGGACCAATAGCAAGGAAGAGAGAAAATCTGTTTACCACATCTATTGACACTCCGAGCAACAATTATATTCATGTTTAAATGGTTTATTTATTATTCAAATAAATAACAAGCTGTACAAGATTAAGACAAATATAAATACAATATTAGCATGTCGTTGACGCGAACCCATAAGAATCAGCTAAGCCTTAGCAAAATAAATGTTCACTGACATTATTTAGATGTTAAGAGCTTTGGAGTTTCCTCGGCCACTTCTTCTCCCAGCGCCAACGCTTCCCGAAGTGGCACTCAACGTTAGTTTGGTTTATGAATGTCCCTTAGATTATCCGTGAAATAGCAACCTCTTAGGCGCCCTCGAATCAGAATGCTTACGTGTAACATAGAACCGTCCAGGCGTATACCCCTCACCGGGGGACCCTTGTGTCGAGTTAATAGCGATAGAGGTTCAGGCTAAGCGACCTAACAGCTATGCCACCTCTCAATCCGGTGAAGCAGTCAAGACCAGCTTCTCTGGCCAATCTGTGTAGTTACTCAAAACAAAACTGATATCTAAATTATTGAAATTTGCCAGTTCTAGTAGTCTCTTAGTTTATCGGTGCTACTATAGTTTACCGATGACGTATTATGGCCAATCGTGTGTGTGTTAGTAATACACTTAGTTTTTAATGATGTCTTCTTCTTCTTGTATTGCCGTCGGTCCGCTTTTCTGCTTAATCTACTCCACTTTGCCTGGACTTCGGCATTCTCCTTTGTTATATAGTTCTCTAACATATCCGCACTCACCTCCTTTTCTTAGGCCGGCGTTTCTTAGGCCTTGTGAATTGAGGACTAGACATCTACGTCCCACATAGTCAGGAGGCCTGGGGCCATACCATCGGAGACGACTTTCGCAATTTGTCTGCAGTTTGTTTTAATGATGTAATGATATTTAATCTGACTGTAATAGATCAGTTTCATAATGAAACATCACTGGCAAATAGCCCGTGGGGCTCTGATTGTAGCGAAATTGTTAAGTGAAAATTGAAACAATCATATTTACTATTTTATCGAAGGTAGCAAGTTGAATGTAGTATTGTAATGCACTTTGAGTAATTCAACACTCCAATGTCGAGTGTTTGTATAATAAATGGCAGTGATGCATGTTGTTTTTAAATCTAAAGTGTTGACAGTTTAAATAAAATTGTGACGCAAATATTACAGAGTTTTCAGACAAAGCTAGCATTTTCAACTGTGGCGTTTCCCACGTGGTCTCATTCTGTGGAGTTCAAAAGAAGAAATAACTCAATGGGGTATAAACTAGTGCTTAACCACGATCCCATCTGATCTTAAGTGGTTATATAGTCGAAAGATGCGCTAGTTTAGTAATTGCCTATTCACTCTACTCTTGAAGGCTCCCACGTCGTACTTGGACGGAAAGACTGACGTCGGCAACTTGTTCTACTCCTTTGCTGTACGCACGATGAACGATGACTCAAATCGCTTCGTTCGGACGCGGGAACATCGACTATGAAAGGGTGACCTGCCGAATGTCTAAACGTCCCGTAAATATCAACACACACCGTTAGCTGTGTCTATTATACAGATGACTGTGACGACGCCAAAGGAAGACTGATGACAAAGGCAATGGCCGCATCAAGGGAGAGGATAGTGGACTACAACCTGAAAATGGACATGACAAGCAGGGACACAGCGATCGCGCAGAAGCTAATAGCTATTAGCAATGCAGCGGAGCGTCTGCGACGCGTGAACCGCAGCGATCAGGCATTATATATAAAAAAACAAAAAAAAGGAAAATAGTAACTGTAGAAGTGGCACTCTTTTAATAAATGTAGAGTGAACAATTTAAGTGTATTGGAAAAGAGCACGGACACTGATCTGTGGTTGCAATATAACAATAAATAAAAAAAAAAGTCTAAACGTCCGAAGGTAGAATGGGGATGGGGGAATTAGCTCGTGTAATTCCTGTACACACTCTCCAAAATGTAATCTGTAAAACACGGAAAGTCTAGCCACATGTCAACCAATTTCGATAATTCATTTTTAATTGGAAATGATGTTCTTCAACAGTAGTTTGATAAGAGTTTGGTTAGGTTCTCATTAATTTTATT
This sequence comes from Meandrusa payeni, assembly GCA_029286785.1. NCBI lineage: Eukaryota > Metazoa > Arthropoda > Insecta > Lepidoptera > Papilionidae > Meandrusa > Meandrusa payeni. The sequence continues at coordinate 3,027,363 of JAGSMX010000023.1, forward strand.
TCGTAAGGTTCTAAATTATGAAGTTAGTTAATGTTTTTACTCGTAAATAAGTATACTTAAAAGTAAAAAACCAACTTCAATTATAATCAGTCGTGACGGATCAAACATTAGACTCATTTTATTACTGAAATATCTTAGTTATATTACGAAGCTAGCCTATATTCTATTTCTTCTCCCACATTCGTGCTCGTTATCATGAATCGATACTTACCTAGGCTTAGATTATCATAAACCTGCCAATATACCAACCAAAAAACATTATTCTATACGCTTTAGCAGATCCCGGTATATTTTTGCAACCCTAACTGAAACCAAACCCTATACAGTACATAGATATAAAAAAAACATACGAATTGTGACTTCTTTACTTTTTGAAGTCGATTAAAAGGGAGCAAACTTTCTTACAGATCACCTGATTACGGATGCCCATGAACATCCATTACACCATAGGCGAATTACAAATGAAATGCAAATCGTAAGGTCGTAGGTTCAAATCTATTATTCGACTATTCTCGTGAACCATCTCCTAGTGCAAGCATAAGCTTAATTTGGAATTGCTTTTTTTTTTAAATCGATGTTTTTTTTTCTATTACAAAATATCATCCTCATAGGACAACAGTATTATACAAACAAAATCCTTACTTATTGCTTAAAAACCCAATGTCTTACAATTTTATACTGTGTCCTAGTTTCTTCCATAGCTGGAGAAGCTAGGATACTGTTACAAAATCCGACATCCCATCGGCTAATCTTAAATATAACTAAAAACAACAAAACTAACAAAGCTAAGTTGGAATGGTTAACAAGAATGTTAGTCACCGCTACAAAATCTGTAAAATTAATTTGATTTCAACAAAGGAGATCGAATACGTCTGCACATAGCACATGAATAATTAAACACTGGCACATTACAACGGGGAAAATTGAACAGAAAAAAAAAATACTTTCGAGCGAACACGGCGGTCTTGTTAATGAACGATGTGGAAAGTATCTCACACGGCATCGTTATCATGCGAACTTACATACCAGCGTTGGCAATTATTGCTGTATTATGTATACACGGGAATAAACATGAGGTCCGTTGTGGACTTGAGACGATGGATTGAAGAAGAAAAAATTGAAAAGTTTATTCAAATACCCGCCTTGTTTAACGCTAGCACGTTAGTTGATCTCGTGTAAGTTATATTGCATTGGTAAGATTACTAACAGACTTCAAAAAGAGAGTGAGTTTCCCAATTCGTGCGTACTTTTTTTGTACGTTTGTGCACTTAGAATTTCGTAAATTATAAGCTATTTTTTTCTTTTGAAAGAATGCTAACAATATTTCCTTTCACAAATATTACTAAAATCCCGATTAACCATTCCAACTAAGCTTGGGCTATGAAATGGTTCACGTCAATAGTCAAATGATGAAAGCGTCCATAGCCTATGAATTCATTAGGCTATGGACACTTCTAAAATACAACATTTTCATTTCTATTTGTTCGATAGGAACAAAACGAACATTCTTCAACCCCGTACGAAGTGCTCTGCTTTCTTTGATTATTCGTACAGGAATTGCCTGCGATCTTTCCCTCTACCGTTACGTGAGTGTTTTCAAGAGAAGAGTGAATAGGCATTTACTAAGCTAGTACTAGTCAATAGTCAAAGCTACTAGCTAGTCATCGTGGTCAAACAATTCTTAGAAAATATAAAAAAATATATCGACGACCCAAATCTTGAAATAAAATGTATTGGCTTATGTTCTCCTGGTACATGTTTCTTGTTTCTGGGAGCACTTGCGTGAAGTTAATCACATGCTCCTTTACGTATAACTGTCAAAGGAAAGTATATAATTCCCTTCGAGTGTATTTATCTCTTCTTATATTCACAACAATTTTATCTCAAAATAGACATTCCTTGAACAGGATAAATGGGTAACGAGGAAACTCTAAAGAAAGGTATTGTTAACGACATCCTCTTTCAACAAGAAATAGCGCAAAGAAACGCCTACTAAAAATAAAACAAGCAAAATGTTTGTGTGTTATTTTGCCATACTTTTCAACTTTTCTTTAGGTTATTTGCTTACGTAATTTTTATATACATATATTTTATGTACATATGTAGGTAACCCATGGTGGGTTGCTTTGAGAGCTGCTGTAACGACAAGTTAGTATAAGTAATAAGTCCATATTTATTATAAGTTTTACTGATACTGAGAAAGCTTAAGTGAATACAATTTTTCTTTTTTGGGAAAACATAATTATCAAGTCATGTTATTATACCTTATTGCTGGTAGAGTACCCTAGCAGAAGAGTATCTAGAATAACACACGAGCATTATAAATCGGCTTTCAAACAGTAGTACATACATGGCTTCTATCAATTAGTTCGGTGAAAATAAAAAATTCTGCGCGCAGCTCTTCAATTGGAAATTTCGAGAATTGTTTGTCTCTATGAAAACATCGTAACAAGTTAATGGAACCTGTAAAATATCTTTACAATGAAGTCACTTTTAGGTAACCATCAAGAGCCAGTATATTTTGATAACGACAAACGCCTGCAACAATAATAAGAGCAAAAATTTTGTTTGTTATTTTGCTGTTTTCATTATTTACTTAAATTTTATATAGGATGTAAGAAACGTTGCCCAAGTACTATAAATAATATTTACTATTCATGTCGGCTTTATCGAGTTTTAGCTAAGCTACTATCTTTTATAGAGAAAGTTTTAAGGGAATAAATAGAACAGGAAGGTTTAACCCGTTCTGAAACATTGTAGGCATTTGAGAAGACCTTTTACTTCCGTACTGTTACCCTTAACTTTACTAAATTGCTTTCCGACTTTGCCCGACTAACTTAAAAGTAAAATTAACATAATAAGTAAGAACACCTTTTCAAATTTACCTTATGGAATGGTAATAAAGCTTATAATCATTTGTTTAGTTCTGAACATATTATCGAGGGATAAGATTGTCAAAGACTTATTTGAAAAGGAAAGTATTTCTTTCTTCTTATTGCCAAATCCCTAGATTTAGTAAGCATGTGATGACTTACTAAGCATTTCACTTGTCATCTGAGAGTCGGAGGTTTGAATCTCAGTCGGTTTGTGCCAATACGTTTTAACAGACCTCACAATAGGAGAATGTCGTCAATTCGCCTGTATCTTACAAATTCCATGAAACCAGAGGGCTATTGACGCCTCTAGAAATAGAATACATAATGATAAACCGCCAAGCGTGCGCCAAATTCCGCCTTTGAAACTTTTCGTGTTATAAAACTTTGTAATAAGATTTTGGTATACATTTTAATGATAACGTACCGTACGGCCTTCAGGAAATTTTTCAAGATATTTTTCGTGTAGCATAAGAAACCGTTACTTACATATTAATTACTTAAAAAGTACAGTTTAGATTGAGCACCCCACCCGAGTTTCTCGGTTGGCTTTGCCAATGCGCTCAGTAGCCGTAGCTCAAACACCCACGGTCCAGGCAAGAGGAATCTACATACAGGCCGAATTGGCTACATCAGTTGGTCACTTATCTTGAGTGTTTGTCAGGGTACGGTTGTCCACGCTTTACGGCTAAGAAGGAGTTGCTGAAGGCGAGGAATGTTTATTTGCGGGAAATATGGTAACTGACATGACAATTTATGATGTTAGAAGCGTTGCATGAGTTTCTTCGGCCACTTCTTCTCCCAGCGCCAACGCCCGAAGTGGCTCAAACTCAAATTTAGTTTAGTTATTGAATGTCCCTTAGATTATCCGTGAAATAGCAACCGACCGAGTCGTGGTTCGGCCCTCTCGGGCGCCCTCGGATCGGAATTCTTACGCGTAACATAGTAACCGTCCAAGCCGAGGTAACCCCTCATCGGAGGACCCTTGTGTCGAAAAACAAATGACAATTTATGAGTACTACTAGCACATTTCGCCTAATTGGCATGCAAATATAATACTTTTCTAGTTACATTACTAATTTATATAATTTTTTGTACAAATTAATTACACTTAAAAATCACTTCACGCACAAACGACTCTTTACGGTTTAAACGTGTAAAATTCATTATGGTAATAAAAACAGTTATTTAGCCACTGTTGGAGCTTATTCTGAAATGGCCGCAATTGTAATTCTCTCATTTCCCTTGGTATTTTGTTATATATTTGAAACTCATATGGGCCTCATAAGCAAGCTCAAAGTCGCACAACGAGCTATGGAGAGGGCTATGCTCGGAGTATCTCCACGAGATCAAATCAGGAATGAGGAGATCCGTAGACGAACGAAGGTAACCGACATAGCTCGCCGGATATGCAAGTTGAAGTGGCAATGGGCAGGGTACATAGCACGTAGACCAGATGGCCTATGGGGCCGAAAAGTTCTCGATTGGAGACCACGGACCAGCAAATGCAGTGTGGGACGTCCACCCGCAAGGTGGCCTGACGACCTCATAAAGGTCGCAGGACGCAGCTGGATGCGGGCCGCTTACAACCGGTACTTTTGGAAATCGTTGGGGGAGGCCTATGTCCAGCAGTGGATGTTTTACGGCTGAAATGATGATGATGATGAATGTGGCAGTTTTTTGATAAAGAGCTGTTGCCCTTTTGGGCCTAGGCTTGGTCAAGCAACTTCGTCGAACTTGGACTATCTTTGGTCATAGTCCTCCAATTAACTATGCCAATTTCTCTGGTGTTCACACACCGTCCAACCAAGGGAGCTTTGAGCGTCCCTCGCCATAATCGCCTTGGGTATTCTGGCTTCAACATTATTTATTGTCATTTTTCCTTTATTATTTTTTTCTGATTTAGTTTTAAGTTAGCGTAGTGTGAATTGTTAATGTCGATTATTTTAAATGTTTTTCTAACATAATAATTAGAGAGAGAATTCTATTGATTATTGTGTATTTGGTGTGACTAGCAACAGTCCGGCAAATGTCGTTGGACGTACTGTGCGTAGATCGTAAAATATTTTATGACACCATCTTAGAGTCGGCTTTATTGAATTGCACATCAAAATAATGGAATGTTAAGGATCTTTCCTATTTGTTCGATTTTATTACCAAGTTAGCTTATTCGCTTTTTGATAACGATACTGGATTTGATATTTTGTGGAAGGGGAATACGATGTAACACCATGCAGGACAGCTTTTGTAGAGGAAAAAGGGCAAAATTAATGGCTAATTCTAAGTAGTCCTATAACCACAACAACAGAGAAGCGATCTTCTCTAAGGCCTGCGAAAGGTAATTTTCTTACCGTAACTTTGCCTACATGATTCACCTACAAAGGATATTTTCAATTCTTCTTAAACTTGTAATCTTGTTAGAATCATACCTGTTAATAACAACATCTAAAAGACATTTGTTACCGACATAATCTAGCAATCTAGCTTACTCTTCGATACGACAACAATTGTGTATTGCCAGGCCTGCCTTTTTTCATACCTTTTTCGCTTCCGATGATTGAATAACAAGTTCCATTCTATTTTCTTGATCTATTATTTAAAGGTCTTCCCAATCTACCAGCCCTGAAATAAATACAGCTCAAGTACACCTGCACTACCAATTCACTTAAGTGTTTATTATATCTAATTCGCGACGAAAGTCTAGATAAACTGATCGTAGTTGGGAACACCGCAGGAAAAAGATCTCGCGGCTGTTCACCAACAAGGTGGTCCGATCATGTAAAAGACTCGTCGTCCTCCAAATTTTACACTGCTGTAAGAGACGCGCTGGACAGAAGCCGGTGGAGGCAAATCATCCGCTCCAGGTGCAACCCTGATGGTGACCACGATCCTCAGACATGAGGGACCGACACTAGAGAGAGAAAATAACTATGAAAAATCTTAGAGACATATCTCCCAACTTAAATTCTAAAATTATAAAATCTCGATTCACGAAAGCGTACGTGCTAACTTTATCCATAACTTAATTCAAATAATTATTACCCAAAGTTATTTGAAATTTGTAATTTCAGAAAGTTGAGTACGAGAAATGTAGAGGTTAATTTCTTTTGAGCCGTTTTATATGTTTTATACATATATATATATATATATATATATATATATATATATATATATATATATATATATATATATATATATATATATATATATATATATATATATATATATTTTGCGGTTTTCTACAGATTGCATTTTGGAGAGTGTGCTCAGGAACTACATGATCTAATTCCCCATCCCCTTTCCACCATCGGACTTCTAGACGCACTGCGGGATTTCATCCTTTTGTTGTGAACATTCCTCAAATCCGAACGAAGCGATTTGCTTCGTCTTTCATTCTTCGTACAGCAAAGGACTGGAATAGTTTGCCCGCGTCTGTCTTTCCTTCCGATTACAATGTGGGTATTTTCAAGAGTAGAGTGAATAGGCATTTACTAAGCTAGTGTGCCTTACCATCCAGGGCTGCATTTCCACTTAACATCAGGTGGGATCGTAGTCAAGCACTTGCTTAGAAATTATTAAAAAAAATATGTTTTATATGATCAAGCACCGTTATTCCACTGTCAATTCTTAGAAATGCTTAATGGATTATTGACAGTTTTTATGGGAATGGGAGGACAAATTATTACATAGTATGACATTAATAAATGTAATATATTCGCAATTATATTGACTTCTTGCTTGCCTTATATGCTTCGTTTTATTCCTCACTAGTTGTGCCCGCGACTTCGTCCGCGTGGAATTAACCAAAAAGATATTTAAGTTTTTTTAGGACTTAGAAGCGAACGCGGGTGCGGGGGTTCATGGGGCGCCCGCGCGTCCCCGTTGAATCAGTCTGCGAAGAGATGTCGGTTCTCTTTGCATCCTGTATCGCATTTACCATGGGGAGTGTTCTGAGGAATTGTTCGTAATCATCCCAGCTACCGATTTCCATTACCGCACATCTCGGCAGAATTCCAAATTCCACCGCCACCATCTCGATGGTTGGCGTTCAACGACTGTACGTTTTTCGCGTAACTTTCTCCCACGCACTGCCAACTTGTGGAATCAACTGTCGCCAGCGGTGTTTCCGAACGCTTACGATTTAGGGACCTTCAAGAAACGATCCTATTCCTATCTCAAAGGTCGGCAACGCGGTGTTCATGGGCGACGGTGATCACTTAAGATCAGGTGAGCCGTATGCTCGTTTGCCACTTTTCATTAAAAAAAAAAAAATCAGGGCGACACGAAATCATGAAATTGATTGAATGCGCATTATTTTGATTCTGGTATATCTCCTTAGGTATTTATTTAATTGGCATGGTGTATAGGGAGAAATAATATTCATAAAATGCTTAAGCCAACTAATGTATTTAAAATGGTAAGTAATAATACCGTACTTGTGTCATTAGCCCAATTTTTAAAGTGTTAATATAGATATAGTATGTTATCCTGAAGAGATAGACATATGTCATCGCGGAATGAAATATCGTTATATGTTAGCTAATGTATACGAAAATCGTAGAGGTTCAGGCTAAGCGACTTAAGAGCTATGCCACCTCTCAATCCGGTGAAGCAGAAAAAAAAACCGAATAAATTATATTCTAAAACCTTCCGCGAGAACCGCTTTATCCTTTGGTGAGCACGGAATCAAAATCAGTGTGATAATTTTTGAGTTTATCGCGAACAGACAGACAGCGGGAACCGACTTTGTTTCATACTATGTAAGGATTTCTCATTAACGCATTTATAATGTATCATCGAAGTGTGTCAGGAGCTAGTTATTTTTAAATATTTACTTGAATTAATTGTAAGAGCCGTGGTAGTTCAGTGTCAGGGCTGTTGGCTCAAGTTGCATGGTACGCTAGTAACCCAAGTTCGATCCCCGGTGCCGGCACCAATAAATTTGTTGTTGCAATTTTATGTGCTGATTTACCACGCGCTCGGCGGTGAAGGAAAACATCGTGAGGAAACCACTACACACTAAAGCACTAGGGCTGCGTGGTGGACTATACCCTTATACTCTATTTACAGAGAAGGCCTGTGTCCAGCAGTGGGACATATATATTATTTATATAAAGGTTTTTACAACTACTACGATTTGCCATTGTTGTATTTAAAATCTACCAGCCACAATTATTTTGCCGATGATTTTTTAGAACAGGGAGTAGTTAGCGGTAAATAGATTTAAGAGTAAATAAAAGAATTTATAATTTTATATTTCATTTATTTCAGTGCAGAATAAATACCCTTACAACAATAATACTTAAGATTAAAATAAATTAATTTAACTAATTTAAATAAATAAAGTCGACGGGCTCGCGCTACGATCTCAGAATTTAGACTAGGAAGAGTTCTTAAAATTTATTTACCTATTACGGGTTGGCAGATTCGGGCAATGCTTTAAGATATCCGGGCCTCACTAGGAATAGTAGAAAACAAAGGAACTTCAAATTTAGAATAGGGTCCAGTAACTTAAAGCACTGCGACTGCTTTCCAACAATAGCTAAATGTCAGATTGCCACGTCTCACTCGTAAAAACCAACGGAACCAAGTTGACGTGACAATCTGACATTTAGCCGTTTCTATCTAAGGTCACTTGGTCCAACATTTAGTCGAGTGTTACGTCCAGATGTCCAATTTTGATTATTGATTAGTCGGCACGGTCATTGTGGGCCCGTACATTTGTGGCAAAGCGTAAATCGGCGCAGAATTGTTTAGCGTCGGGATTTCTGGTAGGCCGAATAGGATTCTGAAGTAGCGCGCGAGGTTCCATAAAACATTGGACGTCTCCGGTACCCTGTGTAATACAATAATTATTATATAATGCGACTAAATTGTAAAGTATACTCCATTTAATAATAAGTCAAACATTATTAATATTAAAGATCGTTTTGACAATTGTTTTAGATCATTATTCGTAATGAATTCACATTTTGACGCATTAAGTAAAATAATTTCGTCATAGTAGATTAGTCATTGACATGGTTAATAAATCAAACAATTTTTCTAGTGCAATCGAGCGATATTTAGGCTGCCGCCTCAGCAACCTTCACTATATAAATTTAAAATTTGTATATTTGTCCATAAAAATGAATTTATGTTTAAAAAATCAAAGGATCTGAATTCACGATACACAGGATTGTCTTAGAAGTAACTTCAAAATTAATAAAATACCACAAAAGTTGCATAAATTCATGTGTAAAATTTTATAATAAGGTTCCAATACAAATAAAAGTGTTAAATAGATTAAAATTTAAAACAAAATTACACAAGTGCCTTAATTCTTAAAATATTTATAGTGTTTCCGAATTTTTCATTGAAAATGTCCGTTTTCTTAGTTATACGATATTCTTAGTCAATGATTCAAAAATAGTAATTATGATTGAAATGTTGACTTATATAATTCACAATTTATTGACATTAATTATTAATTTACATGCTTAATTATAATAAGCGAAACATCGGCATGTTTGTAATGATATTTATAATATTGGTAGCGTATTTTCAGCAAATAAATAAATCTTATCTTTTCTGGATTTTATAGCGTTTATATTCTATCAATCCAATCGGTGATTGATCAGTAATCATGTCAATAAATAAAACTAATCTGCTATGTGTAATTTTAATGAATTTTATCATTTACAACAAAACAATTGTCAAATTACAAAATAACAACAAAAATTATCTAAATAATATTTACAAAACATTTACTAGAAACAAAACAACATCAGCCGTAATAACAATTTTAAGTCATATCACCGTCACCGATATTATAAAATCTGTGATGACTAATCTAAATGCTTGATTAAATGCAACTAATTTATAATAATTTAGATATATATATATATAAATTATCGACCCCAAATTGCTGCGCTCGCAGGGTAGGATGGGTGCCCAAGAGGCTGGCACGTTCTTCTGATATTCAAACAATGTAATATAAATTCGCTTCAAGACACTTCTACCGTCTAAAATTTAGTCGTAATTTTAATTTTTGGTTTTTCTACCTTATCTTTGGCCTGTGAACTTTTCTTGTGTTTTTTCTTAATAAGAGTTCCCATGTATTGTTTTTATTTCTTTTGTTAAATCTAACATTCCCTCTATCGCGTCTAAGCTGTACATGACCATGGTATGAGCTATTGTATAGTACTGAGGTGGTTTTTTCTTTTTCTTCTTGACAACATGTAAGAAATCTTTCGTGAATTCTTCAGTATGTTTAATAATAAAAGAAACGGGATCAAATATGAGGTCGAAAAGATACGATAATCCCCTACTTGAAATAATTAGATTTTGTTCATTGTCCGGTTCTAATTTGAGAGATTCATTATTGAATTGCGTTGATTCTAACATTTTCCTATTTATATTTCTTTTTGTTCTTATCTTTTTCCTTCGGATGTTTTTTTTATTTGTTACCTTGTTTTCCCTGACATTTAAAGAAATGTTAGTCGTTGGTATTGTTATAGGTCTCCAGTCACTTGATCCATTGATAAATTCATTGTTGTTTTCTACGTTCGATTCATTTTTATTCAACGTTTCTTTTCTATATTGCGAGAGACGACTTTTGCTAGGTTTAGTGGTGAATGTATTAGGATTGATAAAATACTTTACTCTAGGGTAATAATACGTACGTGGATAATTGTATTTATACTTTTTCGTTTTAACATAGTCGTGTAAATCTTTATTTTGTTTAAGTCTCTCTAAGTTAACTTTTAATTCGGTGTACTTTTTTGTTCGTGGTGCCATCCTGTAATTCATTTTTCGTTGTGCTATATACCTGGGTTGAGGAACAAGAAACTCTTTTCTATTATTTTCGTCTATGCTCGTTTCGCTGCTGCTTGTCGTGGTAACATCCGAGTTTAGGCCACGGAATGTTGCTGGCATTGCGTAGAACACATTCGCGATTGGCTCCAATACGTTTCTTACGGAGCCAATTATCGGTTCGAGAAATTTTAGGAATTTTGACTTACCATCCCATCTTTCTGTAGCGGACCTTGTCGAGTTAAGGAGTAAGGTTGGCGATTGCTGTGACTGCTGAGCAGTGACTTCATTCTGATGTATTATCTCATGCGAGTTGGATTGAGAGCCCAGTGCCGTGGGGTTATATATCTCTGGGGATGCAAATTGCGAGTTGACTCCATTTACGGAGTACGCTTGCTGTGCGCCCGGAAAATCAATCGGATATTGCGAATATAGATATGGGTTATTAGGCAAACCGACGCTGCAATTCAAAGAAAGTTTTTAATCAGTAACTTGATATCTGCACCACATATCTTGAGGTCACACATTCCTACTGTCGTACAGTTAAGTCGTTGTCATTCATCTGATATATTGTTGGAGTCGTATCTGTCACGTCGAATAAAGATAAAGTCACATATATACAATACATTGGATTCTACAGATTGTAAATTTCTAATTTACTACGTTGCTTATTTTGAACATTATACCAAAAAGTACATATTATATCCGTGTTCTTTGTCTAAATAAATTCTAAGCTACTTAAGGTGAAGCATCTATTACAGTCACTACAGTCAAAAGTATTTATGATTCAAGTCAGTCCCAGTAAATTGTGAAGACAGTGAGTGTGGTCTAGTCAACATAGGTCTAGGCATTACGTACAATTAAGAGGGTTATTCAATAAACAACAGAGATTTTTGTGACAGAGAATGATTTACATAATATAATAAATACAATTGTGGTGTATCACATAAAATATAAACAAAGAGCAAAACACCACATAATTTCCTAAAATAACATCCACGCTCTATTTTACACTAGCCTGGCATATCTCTTTCTCTTTTATTTTTATAAATGTAGATATATGGACATCCTCATCTATTACCACTACGCCTAATAACTTTTTAATTATGTCATCAATTTCGTAGATATATATTTGCTTATGGCATGATCTAACATAACATTAGCAATCACACATACACAAATACACTCACACACAGTAACGCAGATAATGCAATTTTTATTTCCTATTAATTTGTTTTTTTTTATTGTTTTTTAATACAAAGTACATACATAAAAAACTATTACTGAAAAAATGTTTTATATAATGTAAATCTATAAAGGCTTAGATCCTGAATACGTGACCGAAATATCTATTATAACTCATAAGCTGTTGATTTTGTAAAATTATAAATAAATAACCTAACCTCTAACCTAACTCCATAAACTTATTTCGTCCTCCTTTCATTCAGTATACATGCGTAAGGTTTTTGAATCATCAGCCCTGTAGTTCTGGGCTCTCAAGCATAAGACTACGGTATCCCCTGCCTGTCGTACAAGGCGACTAAAAGGGGCCTCGGGTTCACTGGGCGACAAGGGTGGGGGCCTGTGTCGTCCACCAAAGTGGACCCGGGAACAAGGCGACATCGGCTGGCCCGTGTCGCCTTGCGCTGTGAGGGCACAGGGGGGGAGGGAGTAACCTCCCCCCGGGACGTGCTCTCCTTGAGCACAGTGCAGAGGGGCTCCGGTGCGTTCCACGTGAGATCCCGGAGCCCCTCATCATGCACCGAGGAAAGGGCAACCGGGGAGGTTTTAGTGGGTAAGACAACCGCACATAACCGCCGCCTTTCCCCCAGAAGGCAGGGTATCTTTGTGAAGATTTCCTCCCCGTCAACAAAAAAAAAAAGGTTGTGAATCATACATTTCTCTGTCAAGCCATTCATCTATCTTTTTGTTTTAAACGCTTCGATTCATCTTTCACTATTCGTAGAGCAAAGGCTTGGAATGGTTTGCCCGCATCAGTCTGTCCACCATGAGTGAATATTGACTTAGGTAGCGCGCATTTTCACGACTGCATTTCCACTTAACATAAGATGGGATCGTGGCACTTGATCAAGGACTTGCTGAGAATTGCTTAAATATGTTCGCAGTGATGTCTTTACATTAGACTACGTTAGAATAAATCAACTGTTGTTTATTGGTATATTTATTTACAGTATTCTGACAAATATATTTGAAAAGATATTTTGATTTAAGTAAGAATTAAGTACTTACCCATTACTGTAACTTTCGTATATCTTCTTCATAGCGATGCCTACTGTAACGAGGAGCGCCAGTTTGCTGGCGAAGAATGCCTTCAAGGTGATAGCTGTCACCAAGGCCATGGCGAATAACACTGCGCCGGTTGATTTCATGCCAAACAAAAGAGGTATCACCGCTTGGAGTACCTTTCTCTTTGGTAACTTCTTCCTTTCTGTAAACACAAAAAGAATAGATTATTACTACACTATATTCACTTCTCCCTTATCATTGACTTTTCAACCGACTTCAAAAAAGAAGGAGGTTCTCAATTCGTTTGTTTTTTATGTTTGTTACCTCATAACTTTGGACTGTGAAATTGAAAGACCCTGACCGTCCTAGCCACTAGGGAACTAGAGATAGCATAGGCTATACTTAGTCCAGCTCTGTAGTTCTGGGCTCTCAAGAATAAGACTACGGTATCCCCTGCCTGTCGTACAAGGCGACTAAAAGGGGCCTCGGGTTCACTGGGCGACAAGGGTGGGGGCCTGTGTCGTCCACCAAAGTGGACCCGGGAACAAGGCGACATCGGCTGGCCCGTGTCGCCTTGCGCTGTGAGGGCACAGGGGGGGAGGGAGTAACCTCCCCCCGGGACGTGCTCTCCTTGAGCACAGTGCAGAGGGGCTCCGGTGCGTTCCACGTGAGATCCCGGAGCCCCTCATCATGCACCGAGGAAAGGGCAACCGGGGAGGTTTTAGTGGGTAAGATAACCGCCCACATAACCGCCGCCTTTCCCCCAGAAGGCAGGGTATCTTTGTGAAGATTTCCTCCCCGTCAACAAAAAAAAAAAGGTTGTGAATCATACATTTCTCTGTCAAGCCATTCATCTATCTTTTTGTTTTAAACGCTTCGATTCATCTTTCACTATTCGTAGAGCAAAGGCTTGGAATGGTTTGCCCGCATCAGTCTGTCCACCATGAGTGAATATTGACTTAGGTAGCGCGCATTTTCACGACTGCATTTCCACTTAACATAAGATGGGATCGTGGCACTTGATCAAGGACTTGCTGAGAATTGCTTAAATATGTTCGCAGTGATGTCTTTACATTAGACTACGTTAGAATAAATCAACTGTTGTTTATTGGTATATTTATTTACAGTATTCTGACAAATATATTTGAAAAGATATTTTGATTTAAGTAAGAATTAAGTACTTACCCATTACTGTAACTTTCGTATATCTTCTTCATAGCCATGCCTACTGTAACGAGGAGCGCCAGTTTGCTGGCGAAGAATGCCTTCAAGGTGATAGCTGTCACCAAGGCCATGGCGAATAACACTGCGCCGGTTGATTTCATGCCAAACAAAAGAGGTATCACCGCTTGGAGTACCTTTCTCTTTGGTAACTTCTTCCTTTCTGTAAACAAAAAAGAATAGATTATTACTACACTATATTCACTTCTCCCTTATCATTGACTTTTCAACCGACTTCAAAAAAGAAGGAGGTTCTCAATTCGTTTGTTTTTTATGTTTGTTACCTCATAACTTTGGACTGTGAAATTGAAAGCTATATATGCTATATATAGCTTTCAATTTAGTCATCATTTAGTCATAGGCTATACTTAGTCCAGCTCTGTAGTTCTGGGCTCTCAAGAATAAGACTACGGTATCCCCTGCCTGTCGTACAAGGCGACTAAAAGGGGCCTCGGGTTCACTGGGCGACAAGGGTGGGGGCCTGAGTCGTCCACCAAAGTGAACCCGGGAAGAAGGCGACATCGGCTGGTCCGTGTCGCCTTTCGCTGCGAGGGCACAGGGGGAGGGAGTGACCTCCCCAGAAGGCGATCTTTGTGAAGATTTCCTCCCAGTCAAAAAAAAAAGGCTATACTTAGAGCAAACATGACAAAGGGTGAACAACTCTAATTTTATATAGAAGTCAAAGCTTCCTGTTACGAAAAAAAAATTGATTTTTTTTATTAGAAAGCTGGTGCTCGTGTTGTCCAATTCTGACAATGGTATCTGTCTGAGAAAACCATATAAGTCTTAAAATTGCATCATGTACGTGCGGGACAACTGGAAGAATAACTCGATATCACGACTACCGATTTCGATGATTGATTTTTTTATTGGTAACATTGTAATTCAAGGGTACTTTGATGAGAGTTTGGTTAGGTTCTGAACAATCATATTTCCTAATATTCCTATGGTAATTCGAAAATTAAAAAGGGGCGTCCGCGCGTAGTAACGTTTAATTAATTAAAATCAATACAACTTGAGCAATATCACTAAAGCCAAATTTAACTCTCAGTTGCTCACGTTCAGTTGAATTTATTTTCCAAACAGTATCATAAAAGAATCTTTCACCTAGAGAATATAAAAATAATATTTAATATCTACAATCTTGAAAGAAATTGAGGGCGTAATGGGATCGGAATTCGAAACGCATCCCCTCGTTATAACTGGAAAGGAACGTAGGGGTGAGCTATTAAATATCGTATGCGGGGAAGCAAGCTTGGCATGGTAATGTAGGAAAATTATTACGACAAAAAAACTTCACTTTGCGGAAATTTTTAAAGGCTTTTAAAGTATAAAGTTTAATGTTTTCTGTCCGTTAAGTTTAAAGTCGTAATAATGATTACAAACACCAGTAATAAAGTGAATTTGACTCTATTTAAAAAAAAAAAAGTAACATACCCAGCCCGCTTCGCCAGGCTAGAGTTTGCTTTATTTTATTTAAACAATAAACTTACATCATTAAATATTTAATTTAACTCTCATAATATATTAAATTATTCATTTCTCTCCGTTCTTCTATTCTCTTCTCGAGCGGGTGAAGGTCATTACCTACACCCATGTACATATCAGTAAACGGATACATTCGCGGCGCTATAACTTACCTTGAATACTTCAAAATCCTTAATTGTAATATTTAATATACTTTAGTATACTTTATTATACTCCATTACTGTACTTCAATATGGTTCATAACGACATAAATATACACAACGCATGTCTCAATACAAATATGGGTTAAAAAGCTTTAGAATATCATCACAGTAAATAAAAGCTGTATTTGACAGTTCAAAAAGACGAGTGCGCCAATCGTCACGAAACCTTACACGATTACTCGCCAGGTCAATCTGAAGATTCTCTGAAAGGTTAATTGAAATTGGTCCAACCGTTTCAAAGCGGATTTTTTTTTGACGAACTAAGACAGTTGGCACAGAGAAGCTGGCCTTTACTGCTTCACCGGATTGAGAGGTGGCATAGCTCTTAGATCGCTTAGCCTGAACCTCTGAAGATCAAACCCACACACTTTCCTTTTATATATAGTGGTAAGCGGTTTGATTTAAGAACTTGTACGGGTTTTGGTAATTTTTCTCGCTATTTTAACGTCAAAAAATCATCTTCTACTCTTGTGTGGCACCTCGGTGAAAAGTAAACGGCGGATGTTGTGTTGTGTCTGTTAACCCGATATGGTTGAAAAGACGTAAGAGCATATTTGTATTTAATAATATTTCTATTTGTATGTTGTTAAAAAAATCTATGCTAAAAATTAACGTACAAGGCTGCGTTTTCACCAAAGATGTGCTACGCTACGTACTTATGGAAGCGTCAGATAATCACCAATAATGGTTTTGGTCCACATAGCAGTGGTGGCAACCGGTTCAACTAAGCTACGACTTTTTTATGGAACACACGTTTTGAGAACCGTCTCCTTTATTAAGTCGGTTAAAAGAAGCTCATTAGTCCAAATTCTAACAACTTAATTATTGTAAAACGCTTCAACTATACATGTTTAACGAAGTCTGCCATTTTAATTGCTAGATTATTAGTAACGGTCGAGTTGACATGGATGTCAAATCGATTCTCATCCGACTAGAAGAAAGCGTCTCTTAATTATTGCGGTGTCGACTTTAATCTTCATTTAGTTATAATTTCGTTATTTATCTTTTTATTTATTGTATGATAAGGTTAAAGTGTGGAAGACATTTCACTATGACAACAACCAATTGTGCTCAAAAACCTTCATCTATTATTTTTTTTAAAAAGAAAGCTAGCAATTTTTTCACGTAAATATAACTAACATTCTTTTCAACCATTCCAATTAAGCTTATGCTTGTGCTTGGTGATGGTTCCTCATATTCCTGACCCAAGGCATCCAGGTTGCAGGCGGGGCTGCGGTGCGTGCGCAGGTGATCCTGTAGCCCCGCTATATGCGACTATGGTGGAACGTCTTGTAGGTTTGGTCGGTGAGGGCCCAACATAACTCGTCCTTCCGATTACGTGGTCAGGACAAGTAAAAAAAAAGGAAATGGTTCACGTCAATAGTCGAATCGTGGATTCGAATCTACGGCCTTACGATTCGCAGACCGTACCCTAAACCATTAGGCTATTGACGCTTCAAATAGTCAAATGCGTAAAAAAATTAATTTTTTGATATGTTAGCTGGCAGCACATGACACCCAGCGATTGTTATGCATAATAACTACTTCCAATGATACGAGTATCTTAATGATTTACCTGAACCTTATTGTATCGTTGTTGATCGTCATATGAACTTGGCATTATAAACAATAGGTGTAACTTTATTAGTTCGTAATCTAACTTCTAATTAATTTTGTATAAAGATTGTGAGGACGCGCAGTTGTCACGGTATTCGTTATAATAATTCTTTGTACAACGTTACGCTGTCTCAATAAAGCGAGCGTATTAGTTCTTGGACTTTATTATTCTACGAGAATTACAAATTATAACAGATATGTAACTTTCAATGTCTTTATTTCACTTCATTTCTATGAATTTTTCAATATTAGGTGCGTTATTAAAAAATGTTGACAATCAAACAGTGAAAATAAAAATTGTGCTTATTATACTTTTTCAAATGCTCCAATATTAATTGAGGTTACCTATGCGTATGTATTGTTTATTGTAAAAATTAAAATGTTATTATTTAATATAATATTCTATTATATAAATATTTATTGACTGTGTTGACTGTCCTTTTATTATTTTATTGTAATTAATTATTTGCATTCAATCAAAAACTATTTTTTAATGATGGCAACGAATTAAAACTCCTCACGCACGGGCATAAGAACACGCACGCATTTTTGTAATTTTAGATATTTATTAATGAATTGAAAAATAACTATATATTTAGAATATATTATTATGTACGTGATTAACAATTAGCAATTAATACAATATTGTAGCGACAGTGGAACATTGGAAAACTGTAGTAACGCAAAACTGTGTCTCCGAACGTTCATTGTGACACAATTGGTTTAGAAACCCTAGATATTTTTGTAATGCTCTTTTAAGTGGAGGACAGTAATCAATGCTCACTACTGATTGTAAAACTTAGCTTTTATGTCAGGTTTAGGTTTAGATTTCGTGTCAAGTAACTGCTTTGATTCATATCTATTCCATGCTATTAAGTTAGTAATCGAAATTCGCTTATTACCTTCAATGTAATGTAAATAGATCAATGCAAATGTACTTACGCAGGGCCTGTCACCTAAAAACTTAGCTCTATATTAGGTGTCTTATAATAGATTTAGTATCATGTAACTGCTTTGTTTACTTATCTATTCCATGCTATTAAGTTAGTACTCGAAATACGCTTGTTAGCTTCAATGTAATGTAAATAGATCAATGTAAATGGATTTAGTTTTAATGCCTTTACAACACAAATCATAAAACTATAAAAGCGTAAGCACTTTGTTTACAATAAAAACAATAATTTACGACTTATCGAATCTATTTTGTGTTAGCGCCGTTGTTTTTAAGTGCTGCCAACTTGTAAATTTGCATTCATTGTGATTTACGACTCGACTAAATTGTTTATTTGTTTATTGAGAGACATAAATTTTCCAATTTTATCATCTTTGTCGACAAATTATTTTAGATGATCTATTATTTAATGATGTACAGGAACAACGTAACTGTTACGATCTTTTAAATTTAGAATTTGTTAAAAAAATAATGAAAACTAATTTTACAGAGTTTAAAACTTTTACAACAGTTACTATATATATACATATGTCTACTGTTGGGCATAAGAGTATAAGGGAATAGTCCGCCACCCAAACCTTTTTTTCTTTGTTAACGAGGAGGAAATCTTTAAAAAGATACCCCGCCTTCTGGGGGGAAGGCGGCAGTTATGTGGGGTTTTACCCACTAAAACCTCCCCGGTGGCCCTTCCTCGGTGCATGGTGAGGGGCTCCGGGATCTCCAGTGGAACGCACCGGAGCCCCTCTGCACTGTACTCAAGGAGAGCTCTTCCCGGGGGGGAGGTTACTCCCTCCCCTCTGCCCTCGCAGTGCAAGGCGACACGGGCCCGCCTATGTCGCCTTCTTCCCGGGTCCACCTTGGCGGACGACAAAGGCCCCCACCCTTGTCGCCCAGTGAACCCGAGGCCCCTTTTAGTCGCCTTCTACGACAGGCAGGGGATAACCGTAGTCTTATTCTTGAGAACCCAGAACTACAGGGCCGCCACCCACACCTAGTGCGGATTGGCAGACTTCAGATGTCCTAGAAAATGTTCTTTCACATGTGTTTACTCACGATGTTTTCCTTCACCACCGAGTTCAGTTAAGTTACTATATTTTTCCTATAGTATATTACTAACACTCAGGTATAGTTGCAATCGTAATCACGCACACAATGAAGTCTTCCAAATATGTCAATAAATTTGAAATGACAGACCAATGGTCTATCATTATCAAATAAATCTATAAATTTAAAAGAGAAAGTGTGTGGGTATGTTCCATATAGGCTCCGGCTTAACCGATTTCAATGAAACTTTCAGGTAATCTTCAGATTGCCTTGGCCAGTAATCCTGTAAGTAAGTTTGGTGACGATGCACTCCTCTTTTTGAACTGTCAAATAAGCCATACGTCGTACTTTTATTTCTGACATTAACTTGAGCCCGATATATTTTTGTATGAATGATAAGAATGATATTGTATTTACTGATATGTACATGGGTGTAGTTAATGATCTTCACCCTCTCGAGAAGAGAATGAATACGGAGAGATGAATAATTTAATATATTTTGAGAGTTAAATTAAATATTTAATAATGTAAGTTTATTGTTTAAATAACATCAACTAAATCTTACCCGGCGAAGCGGGCTGGGTACGCTAGCACTCAAAAGATATCTATATACGAAATCGTTCAGCAGAATTCATCAATTTAATATCTAATATCATTTCCACTAACCGTCTCACTTACCCTCAATATATCAAATATATTCTATTGTACATACGAGAGGCAACTGAGTCGTAAAATTATATCGCAAATCAAGATAGTACCGGTTTGAAAGGAGCATTGGGACATTTTGTAGTAACACAGTAGGAGTAAGACGTGGAAACTATTTTACGACTGGAAATAAGTGGTCGTACATTTTACGAGCTTTCGTGTTTACTCGCAATTGTACCGACAATTTTCTTGATAACAAGGAAATCCTTTTAATATCGGCACAATGATACTATCGCGAAAACGAGGGCAGGTCTAAAATCAGCTTTTGGCATGGCAAATAATATTGTTTACAGTAAGTAAACATTACTTAAATTAAAATAAATTAAAATACTCCTTAACAGAATCTCAACGTAAGCTCGTCAACATCAATTGCGACAAATGGTTTATTTGACACTTCATCTATGATGTCATTTATGTTATTCTCACGTCCTTTAACTCTAGCGGGGTAAACAGAAAGCTACAGCTGTCCGCTTATCACCAAGCTTATTGGGTCCCAAATGTGACATCCAGCGCTCTGCATCGGTCATAAATTTTTAGCAAATGTTACTATCCTGAGAGAACCGAAAAAATGGCAAAACATTGGAAACGCACTCGCGACAAAGTAAGCATCGAGTCCAACCCAATTGTGTTAAACATGAACGTTCATTATTTAGTCCAGTTCATTGGTTCCACTATGATTAACCTTTACGAGCACCATTAGCACGCAATCCGTTATATGTGGTATTTTAAATCGGTAATTGTAATAACTGCAATAGATCGGTTTCCTTATGAAACGTCACTGGCAAATAGCTTAGCCACTAGGCATTGCTTTAAGAAAAAGAAAGTCGAATTAATAAAGCGATCTCAAGAAGATTAGATCACGCTACAATACGTGAAAAAATGTAAATACCGCATGTATAAATGGATATATGAAAGTGTACGGAACCGTGAACATCATATAACCGTTTGTGCATCACGCACGCGATATTAGAGATCGTTAGAACTAAGAAAATTGTAAGGAGAAAATCCATATATTAAAAGCGATAAGTTGACAGGAATCCTGACTTTCAACGCGTTTCAAACGACACGGTCAATTGCTATGTTAAAAAATTCAGTATTACTGTTATAATTGCGTTCATTTAACATGATCGATATGTATGCGCATACTAGAGATAGGCCCCTGTTTTGCTGTCGTTTATTTTGCCTTACAAAATTGTATTATTCTATATATCTATACATATGTATAAAATTGGAGTGTCTGTTTTTAAAATAACCACTTTTACTTGCATATGTACACGATACATAAGCAAAATAACATTTTTTACAATTTTTGTCTGTCTGCATTTATAAGTCTGTTTGTCCCTGCTAATCTCTAGACCGGCAGAACTGATTTAGAGGGGACTTTCACTGGCAGAAGGCTGATGTAATAAGGAGTTTATTGTCCAGTTACATACTCTCTCTGTCTCTTTTTCAGCCTCTTGCCACCCACTGCTGAGTGTAGGCCTCTTCCATAGAACTCCACTCTTTGCGGTCTTGTGCTTTCTGCATCCAACCCTTGCCAGCCACCTTTCTTAGGTCGTCCATCCATCGTGCCGGTGGTCTGCCCACATTTCTGTGCCCAGTTCGAGGTCTCCATTCCAGGACCTTTCTCCCCCACCTGTCATCAAATCTACGGCATATGTGGCCCGCCCACTTCCACTTTCTTTTAGCGACTGCTACTGCTATGTCGGTCAACTTCGTCCTATATATACCATATTGCTATAAACGGCCAGAAACTGGATATAGTAGATGAATATATTTACCTCGGACAGTGTTTGAGTCTAGACGGGAGTGGCCAAGCTCGTGAAATAAAGCGTCGCATCCAACTGGGATGGGGGCTTTTGGAAAACAAGTAGATGTATTCAAGGGACAGATACTTATCAGCCTTAAGCGTCGTGTCTTCGAACAGTGTGTTCTTCCCACTATGGTATATGGGGCCGAGACCTGGACGCTCACAAAACAGTCTATGAACAGACTGCAGGTCACACAAAGAGCCATGGAGCGGGCTATGTTGGGAATTTCCCTCCGTGATAGGATCAACAATGTTGAGATACGTAGAAGTTACATACTGTAAATTATTAATTAGTTAGACCGTTTTGTTGTGTTAAGTAATCAATTAGTAATTCCTCTAAAATTATAAACATAAAAGTTGAGATCTGGATGAAATTTGACACAGAGATAGATTATAGTCTGGAATAGCACATAGGCTTAATTTTTGATTTAACCGACTTCAAAAAGAGATGTTTTTTTTTATATTTTCTAAGCAAGTGCTTGACTACGATCCCACCTGATGTTAAGTGGAAATACAGTCCTGGATGGTAAGGCGCACTAGCTTGGTAAATGCCTATTCACTCTACTCTTGAAAATACCCACATTGTAATCGGAAGGAAAGACAGACACGGGAAAACTATTCCAGTCCTTTGCTGTACGAAGAATGAAAGACGAAGCAAATCGCTTCGTTCGGGTTTGAGGGATGTTCACAACAAAAGGATGAAATACCGCAGTGCATCTTTATTGAATAGTTATTGATTTAGTTATAATTTGTGTGATTTGTCTTTTATTTCGTATTTTTTTCGAATTTCTGGTGTACATATGCTACGTCAAATTAAAGATTAAGCTCTTTAGATACATACATATATCTCATATAATCGTAATCAGACCAGGCTACGAGCAGAGAGCTGTAAACATTTGCATGATGCCATTAGAACCGATGGTAAGGTCGACCCTAACAATAAAAGACTAATGGTAATCTAGCTCTCGTCAATTTGTAAATATCCCAATGGATGTACCACATGAAAAAAATCTGCATAACTTTTTTGCTAAAATCCACGCGCACGTAGCCGCGGGCTCAGCTAGTAAACAAATAGAATTACATGTCAAAAGAATTTGTAATAGAAAATGTTTGAAATTAAACTTCTTTAACGCCGTTGTGATTTTAAATTCTACAACACTGTTGGAGCTGCAGGTGCGTTGCTGGTCTTTGAGAAAGAACTAGGCTCGTAGGTCGTACAGGTTCGGAAACACCGCTGGTTATAGTACACAGTGCATGAAAAAAGTTACACGAAGAACGTAAAGCCACGGAACGCCAACCATCAAAATGTCAGTGTAATTTGGATTTTTTTACGGATGCGAGGCGTGGACTTTAAAGAACGACCTTGGGAAACGTATTGAAGCGTTCGAGATGTGGGATTATAGGCGCATGTTGGGTATTGGATGGACTTAAAAAGTAACTAATGTGAAGGTTCTACGACGAGTCAACGAGAAGCGCAAACTATTGCAGACCATCAAGATAAGAAAAATGTCGTATCTCGGTCACATACTTAGGCACGACCTTCTTCAACTTATTTTGATGTGCAAAGAAGCTGGCTAAAGAAGTGTTGGTCGTAGAAAGAAGTCATGGCTGCGGAACACTAGAGAGTGGACTGGAATTGCGAGTGCCGCCCAACTGTTTCGCCTCGCAAGAGACAGAAAGAGATATGGTGAACTGATTGCTAACTTTCGTTAGTCGGAGAGGCACTTTAAGAAGAAGAAGAAGAATTTGGAATTCTGCCATATTGATTCTGACGATATTTAGCAATACACTATAGTTACTTACTATTACGCATCTTGGGTAGTTTATCTTCAGATCCATCTTCGGTTTTACTAGCTGCCTTCTTAAGTACGGGCTCTGGTTCGTCTGGAAATTGAAAAAGTAATGTATAAATGAAAGGAACCCGTTCCTATATAAAAGAAAGGGTATGTAACATTTTTAGAGTTGCTGATGTTAAAGTTATAAAATCTATATAAGAAAATGGGCTCCCACGTCACTTTAAATCTAGCGAGATTGCAAAAAATCCTAGGTGTCTGGGCGCAAGGCGCTCGGACGTTAAATTCGTGACAACGAATTCTAAAATACAGAGCACTCGGCATGGAATTACAATATGCATGTATTACATAATAACAATTTATTAATTAATACATAAAAACAAATAACAAAAGGATTTTTTTTAATAACAATGAATATACAATTTATTATATCACAGTTAAAGTATTTTATTCATTTAATGATAAATACATATACCTACAATATTAAATATCTGTCAATTTGTGATGTACACAATCTACTGCTATCGCTCTATCTCGAATTTCCGAGCCGATCGAACGGAGCAATGAGTCACGCCCCTAAGCCAATCAAACGATGCGTCATACCTCTCAGCCGATCGAACGGAGCGATGAGTCAGTTTTTTTTTTATTACGAACTACACAGATTGGCCAGATAAGCCTTGACTGCTTCACCGGATTGAGAGGTGGCATAGCTGTTAGGTCGCTTAGCCTGAACCTCTATTGCTAGTAACTCGACACAAGGGTCCCCCCGGTGAGGGGTAACCTCGGCGGACGGTTACTATGCTACGCGTAAGCATTCCGATCCGAGGGCGCCCGAGAGGGCCGAACCACGACTCGGTCGGTAGCTATTTCACGGATAATCTAAGGGACATTCGAAAGCTAAACTAACTTTAAGTGCCACTTCGGGAAGCGTTTGCGCTGGGAGAAGAAGTGGCCGAAGAAACTCCAGCAACGCTCCTAGCATCTAAGGGTGGGGCCTGCCCATAAAATAGCGGTAACGCGCAAGGATTATTCGCAACCTCCGACGGTCGCGAATGGACGCTTTAATGGATTTGTAGAGATCTAGCCTGTGCAATGGTAATCGGATCGTCAAGAACGTGTCTCGGCCTCCGGGCGACGCGACGGCATTTAGTATAGGAAAGCTTATAAGTGGCGGCACTTACAAAAAGTTTGTTAGAATGTTTGGTGGCAGTCTCAAAAAACCGTCGAGATGCCTGCTTAAAGAATTGGGCTATGTCGGTAACCCTGTGTCAACGTGGAGCTCGCGATTACGTACGAACCACGGCGCACCTGTGGCTCGTCGCAAAAAACGATTCTGAATTACTTGTAACCTATGGATATGTTTATGGGCGGCATGCGCGAAGACCGGGCTCGCGTACGTCATAACGGGACGTATAACTGCTTTGTAAAGTGTCACCTTATTACGAAGGGACATTTTACTTTTCTTATTAATGAGGTGATATAGGCGACCCTATATCACCTCATTAATAAGAAAAGTAAAATGTCCCTTCGATGAGTCAATAGAGAATTCACGTAACGGGGCTTTGACTCAAATTTTTTGCGAATGCCTCTTACGGTATACCTATTTATAAGACGTTGTCACGTCAAAACAGCAAAATTAACAATGTACGATCAAATTAAAGTTATAGCCTATATATTCATGTCACACTGCTGGGCGCAGGCCTTCACTGAAAAGAGAGTATAAGGGCATAGTCCACCACGCGGCCCTAGTGCGGATTGTCTGTCTTCACATGTCTCAGAAAATTTTGTAAGACATTTAGATTTCCTCATGGTTTCCTTTACAGCACTTAAAATTGCAACAACAAATTTATTGGCGCCGGCGCCGGGGGTCGAACTACCAAGGCTCTTTTGTTATCATGACTATTAATTTTGTTCAAAGATTATTAGAGAAGAAAATATAAAACAAAGCGCTTCATTATTCTCTTAACTTTGTTATTTCGTAATCAAAATGACGAAGGTAATTTTTATTAACACTGGCTACGCCCGCGGTGTTACACGCGGTAAAAACTATTTATTTGAATGTTTTTAAATTAAAAGTAGCTTAAGGTACACCTTATTACATTACCTATCTGCCATTGAAAGTTCGATCAAAATCGATTCAAAATCAGACAGACAAGAATTATAATAAATGTTAATTTAGTAAATAGTTACAGCCTTTGTATATGTCCCTCTTTGACCTCTCTGTTGAGCACAAGCCTTTTCTGTAAAGAGAGTATAAGGGCGTAGTCCGCCACGCGGCCCTAGTGCGGATTGGCAGTCGTCACAAGTCTTAGACAAAAATTTCTAGGTCATTTAGGTTTGCTCACGATGTTTTCCTTCACCACCGAACGCGTGGTAAATTAACACACAAAATTGCAACAACAAATTTATAGGTGCCAGCACCGGGGATCGAACTCGAGTCGCTAGCGTACTAAGGAACTTGAAGCGACCGCCCGGACACTGAGCTACCACGGCTCTATTTTAGTACATATACCGTATGCATGTGCATGTTGTAAAAAGTGGTTATTTCAATATTACAAACAGACACTCTGATTTTATTTATTTGTATAACTTTTCTGTTCTAAATGTATTATTATATATAATTAGCATGTAAACGTTGAAACATTTGTAATTAATTATAACGTAAATGTTGTGAATCAAGTTGCCGCCGCAAATGTCGTAGCCAATTTATATTCTGTTCAGTAATCTGGAATATTCGACGTTGCTGTTTGAATTAATTGTTCTGTTAATATCATTAACTAAATATATTACATCTATATCATATGAAATTTACTTTACTATTACAGTACCTGGATGACGAGTATTGCTCGGTATCTTTATTTGTTCAGTTGATTATCGGTAAAGATTAATTGATATGACTTTTATCTTTGTACCAAAACATCGCCAGCAGAATAAAAATATTTGCACAATGTTACTACCGTAATGTTTCTGAAAGGCGCGGCCATTTAGTAAGGATTTTTAAATATACTAAGATACGAATTGATGCGTTGGTAAAGGGTTTCCATCCCATTGTCAGTATTAGACTAAAATGAAATGGGACCACTGGAGTCATCATCATCAGCCTGTATCTATCCACTGGAAATAGGCCTTCCCCAATGCCTTCCACCGCATACGATCCTCCGCTTTCCGCATCCAGCCACTTCCGGCTATCCTTGCAAGGTCGTCGGTCCATCTTTAGGGAGGGCGCCCTACGCTTCTCCGACCCATGCGCGGCCTACATTCCAAGACTTTCCGCCCCCATCTGCCGTCACAGACTCAGCTTACGACCACTGGAGTGGATAGATTTAAATAAACAAAGAATCATCCCAGTCGAAAGTTATGAGGTAACTATCATTAAAAAACACATACAGACGAACTCAGAACCTCCCCATTTTTTGAAGTCGGTAAAAAATTATTAGTAATTTATTTTATTTTTCTTATAAAACACTATTTTTTACGAGACATCTGTCTCTATGTCTTTTTTACTGGTATGCATTATATAGAAATTTATCTACCTGTCCAAAGTAAGTCGTAAGGGATCGTAAATTTTATGACGTCATAAATTTTTATAGTCGATGTTTCACATTACACGTGGGTAGCCGTACGGCGGATGTCGCGCGTATCAGACGCGGAAGGGTTGGTGGGAAACGTAATGCTTTTAACGTACAACTTTACGAGACGGGGGAGTGAAATACTAACACATAAAAACTTAACCAATAGTGTAACTATTTCAAGTCATTACATAATGTCTAAGAAACTTATTATATAAGTCACTTAATTAACAATAGAATAAAACAATATATTCATACGAAGAAGCGAACCAATATGTCAACACCAGTAATTTAAACTAATCTCTCTCATAAAGGTGAATCAACGTAGAGGCTTATAAAGAGAAAAAATGAGCTAACTTTTATATCAGTTAAGATACTTCAATTTTAGATATCGTAATAGTTAATTGAAAAAACGCAAGCTCCTTTGATCTTTACAAATTCACAAGGCGTCCATTCGCGACCGTCGGAGGTTGCGAATAATCCTCGCGCCCCAATTCTTTAAGCAGGCATCTCGACAGTTTTTCGAGACTGCCACCAAACATTCTAACAAACTTCTCGTAAGTGCCGCCACTTATAAGCCTTCCTATAATAAATTCCGTCGCGTCGCCCAGAGGCCGAGACACGTTCTTGACGATCCGGACGACGCGATTACCATTGCACAGGCTAGATCTCTACAAATCCACAAAGCGTCCATTCGCGACCGTCGGAGGTTGCGAATAATCTTAGCGCGTTACCTCTATTTTATGGGCAGGCCCCAACCCTTAGATGCTAGGAGCGTTGCTGGAGTTTCTTCGGCCACTTCTTCTCCCAGCGCCAACGCTTCCCGAAGTGGCACTCAAAGTTAGTTTAGCTTTCGAATGTCCCTTAGAATATACTTAAAATAACTGCCGACCGAGTCGTGGTTCGGCCCTCTCGAGCGCCCTCGGATCGGAATGCTTACGCGTAACATAGTAACCGTCAAGCCAAGGTTACCATGGCGGGTACCCGGGGACCCTTGTGTCGAGTTACTAGCGATAGATGTTCAGGCTAAGCGACCTAAGAGCTATGCCACCTCTCAACCCGGTGAAACAGTCAAGGCCAGCTTCTCTGGCCAATCTGTGTAGTTCGTCATTAAAAAAAAGCAAGCTTCAGTACTTTGTTCAAATAATGATCGGTTCGGATGTATCAGAGGTAATTTGATGAGAGTTTAGTTAGATTCTGATTAATTCCTATTTTATTTTAAGTAGCTTTTTGTTTTTACTCTTAAATATTTTACTTATATTAAAAACGGACACTCCAATTCTATTTGTATACTAGCGTACCCAGCCGTACGCTTCGCCGGGCTAGATTTTTCTTTATTTTATTTAAACAATAAACTTACACCATTAAATACTTAATTTAACTCTCACAATTTATTAAATTATTTCTTTCTCTCCGTATTCATTCTCTTCTCGAGCGGGTGAAGATCATTACCTACACCCATGTACATATGTCTTGTTTGACAGTTCAAAAAGAGAAATGCATCGTCACCAAACTTTACAGGATTACTCGCCAGGTCAATGTGAAGATTCCCTGAAAGTTTCGTTGGAATAGGTCCAGCCGTTTCGGAGCCTATATGGAACATACCCACACACTTTCTCTTTCATATATTTATAGATATAGTTACATATTATGCGGGATTTTATTACAAAAATAAATAAAAACTTTGTTAGTTTTCTGAATGAATATAACCCATTACACTAGTGACGTCTACAACATGTCGATAATTAAAATATCGATGTAGTCCAGTCTAATCAGATCAACTCCTATGAATTATGCAGGTTTTTCTCAGTCTGACGATTCCATCACGCAGCTTGGAGTAAGTAGTCCATAAAAATCAGACATTGTGACGGTCCAAGCGCGTTTAGATGTCTTAGTGATGATTGTGTGTTTGTATCAGGCTCGAATTGGACTCCATTGCACGTTTTATGATTACACCAGGCCAGAGGTCGGTTTCATCCAAAAGAGCCAAATATAACTAGCATACCCTTTTTTTTGTTAACGAGGAGGAAATCTTCAGAAAGATACCCCGCCTTCTGGGGAAGGCGGCGGTTATGTGGGGATCTTACCCACTAAAACCTCCCCGGTGGCCCTTTCCTCGGTGCATGACGAGGGGCTCCGGGATCTCACGTCGAACGCACCGGAGCCCCTCTGCACTGTGCTCAAGGAGAGCACGTCCCGGGGGGAGGTTACTCCCTCCCCCCTGTGCCCTCGCAGCGCAAGGCGACACGGGCCAGCCGATGTCGCCTTCTTCCCGGGTCCACTTTGGTGGACGACGCAGGCCCCACCCTTGTCGCCTAGTGTACCCGAGGCCCCTTTTAGTCGCCTTGTACGACAGGCAGGGGATACCGTAGTCTTATTCTTGAGAGCCCAGAACTACAGGGTTGAACTAGCATACACAACCCGCATTACCGGGCTAGATTATGCTTTATTTTATTTAAACAATTAACTTACATCATTTAATATTTAATTTAACTCTCACAATATATTAAATTATTAATTTCTCTCCATATTCATTCATTTTTCGCGCGGGTGAAGATCATTACCTACAACCATGTACCTATCAACTTCAGTAAACGGAAACACTCGCGGCGCTATAACTTACCTTGAATACTTCAATATAGCTCATGATGACTGAAATATACACAACGCATGTGTCAACACAAATTTAGGTTCTAAAGCTATAGAAATTTTTGTGACCAACCTATACAAATAGAGCAGTGAAGCTGTACTATTTCATCGGATTGAGAGGTGACAAAGCTCTTGGGTCGTTAAAGCAGACCTTTATTTGGGTATTAAATAATATATATCAACTCAAGGGTCGACCCCAGTAAGGGGTAACCACGGTTTTTTTTTAATGACGAACTACATAGATTGGCCGGAGAAGCTGGCCTTGACTGCTTCACCGGATTCAGAGGTGGCATAGCTTTTAG
The DNA here is from genome assembly GCA_029286785.1 of Meandrusa payeni. Lineage (NCBI taxonomy): Eukaryota > Metazoa > Arthropoda > Insecta > Lepidoptera > Papilionidae > Meandrusa > Meandrusa payeni. Next base: position 3,057,630 of record JAGSMX010000023.1, read on the forward strand.
GTCGCTAAGCCTGAACCTCTATCGCTAGTAACTCGACACAAGGGTCCCCACGGTGGGGGGTAACCTCGGCTTGGACGGTTACTATGCTACGCGTAAGCATTCCGATCCGAGGGTGCCCGAGAGGGCAGAACCACGACTTGGTCGGTAGCTATTTCATGGATAATCAAAGGGACATTCGAAAAGCTAAACTAATTTTGAGTGCCACTTCGGGAAGCGTTGGCGTTGGGAGAAGTGGCCGATGAAACTCTAATGAAGAAACTCTAAACGCTCCTAATATTCAACGGTTGTGGCCTACCCATAAAATAGCGGTAACGTGCGAGGATCAGCGATTTTTAAAAGTTTCCTGGTACTTTAACTTTTAATCAAAGGCCTTACTTTAAGGTCAGTAGAATGGCCACAGAACCTAATTGAAACCTAACCCTTTTGAAATGAAAAACATCTCAAAATCGGTTCATTGAATGCACTATGAGCATTAACAGTTAAAATAAATACGTTTGACTTGAAAACCTCCGCTGTCTTAAAGTCGGTTAAAAAAAGGAAATTGATTCAATAAGGTCGACTATTCAAACTCCCGTCCCGAAAAATGTTTGCATTTTTTTAAGTAAATAATTTTATTTATAATAAAAATAAAAATAATATTGACAGTTATTTATTAACTATCTCAAGATCTCATGTATATAAGTTAATAAAAGCGCCATCTACCGTCTGGAAATGTATCGACAACACAATAACATTTTTATGATATACGAGCCCATATAGGAAATTGATTGAGTGATATTAATAATATAATTTGATAGGTAAATATGTATTCAAGGTCCAATACATTTTTGAATAGATAGATATTTTCTTAAGTTTACTATCGGCTCGTTAGCTCAGCGGTTAGAGCACCCATTTATATAATTTAATAGTGGTGGTCGGGGGTTCAAGTCCCTCACGAGCTAGTATTTTTTTAATATTTTACTAAAATTTTGTTTGATGAATTTCACAAAACAACTTTTATCTCTGTCTAAAAGCGTCGCTAAAACAAAATTTACTCAATCAACTATAATTGTTTCTTCTAATTTTACTTAGACGAACACATTAATGAAATAAGACGATTTTTTATTTTTTAAAGAAAGCTGGCAATATTTCTTTCTTTTTCAGAAAACATTACTAACATTCTTGTTAACCATTCCAACATTTTTTTAATGAAGAGCTACACAGGTTGGCCAGAGAAGCTGGCCTTGACTGCTTCACCGGATTGAGGTGGCATAGCTCTTATCGCTTAGCCTGAATCTCTAGATCCATTCCAACTAAGCTAGCGCTTGTGCTAGGGGATGGTTCACGTCAATAGTGGAATAGTGGATTCGAACCTACGACCTTACGATTTGCAGACCGTACCCTAAACCATTAGGTTATTGACGCATATAATAATATTGTATTACTACAGAAGTTGCACATGTGATAGCATTTCAAAATCTCGATAAAATCGACCATCTTTTAATAAACTTTCAGTATATTTATCAATGATATTTACTTATTTTTCTTCAAAAACACATTTTTTTGCCACAGTTGGCCAGAGAAGCTGGCCTTTACTGCTTCACCGGATTGAGCGGTGGCATAGCTCTTAGGTTGCTTAGCCTGAACCTCTATTAGGTGGTAACTCGACACAAGGGTCCCCCCGGTGAGAGGTAACCTCGGCTTGGACCGAGGTGCGAGGATACCGTTACATTCTGGGACACCTGTATATATTATATATTTTTCTACTTAGTTCTAAAATGTAGAGATGAAAATTATATCAAGAGTTCTTCTGGTTCGGTTCCCTAGACCAGCAACTAAACCGTTGTTTATTTGAATCTATTTTTAAGCTGCCAAGGTTTTTACAACATTCAGGGTCATGTGTTACCTCGGTACAAGTATGGCGTTACCATAACATAATTATTCAGGGCACCGTACGCATTTATTTTTCGATATAGATTACATATGGAAACTCTTTGGATGGTTTTGGTACTGGCTTGCAAGTTTTTTAACGCCTTGGAAACTCTGCCTGCGTTATAACTAAATTACAGGGAAGTCAATTACACCGTTAGCTAGATGTTAAAGTTGTCTCTAAGAGTAATTTAGTAATCACCGAGGATATGAGATATTTTGCGTAGCATGTAATCACCCAAACCGAAGTTACCCTTCACCAGGGGGACCCTTGTATCGAGTTACTACGTTAGAGGTTCAGGCTAAGCAACCTAAGAGCTATGCCATCTCTTAATCCGGTGAAAGTCAAAGGCAGCTCCTCTGGCTAATCCAAGTAGATATGTCACAAAAGACTCTCCTACACAGGGAAATTCTCATGGTAAATATCGCAACTCGCAACACAGTCTGTAATCATGTCAATCAGTGTCGTCGCTACGCACTTAGGCTGCGTCCAAAAAACGTCCCCTTGCATGCCATTATCACTGAATTTTTACCATGACAACCGACTAACTACAATTCTATTGTCTTTATCCCGAAAACCCTAATCTTCTAATTTCACAATAATCGACCGATGGAATCGAAAGGTGTAATTATGTACGAGATTACCAAATACTAATACTACTGTATACACGCTATCCATCAGTGTGGTTGATGAGGTGCCATTTATTTTAGCATGAACCTCTTTCGGAAATATCTCGTAGTAAGAGTCCCCGTGAGAGGAGCTCTGTTTGGAAGTTTACTGTAATCGCGAAAGCCAATAGGGCGCTCGAGAGGGCAGGATGACCCAATGGCACACTTTGATAGAGGTTCAGGCTTTACGACGAGCTATGCCACCTCTCAATCCGGTGAAGCAGTAACTACCAAAAGGTTGGAAAACTGTTCTACACTCCTCTGACCAAAGCAAACCTGGGCCTGCAATCCCCTTGGTAAGAACATGTTCCTTTATAACAAAATGGTAAAAGTCAATACGAAAGTCGATATCATCTACAATAGCGTTGTGCAGTTCAAATATAAGATTATCCGGTATTTAAAGGATCTACAATAGATCTACGTTTTTCTGTGTGTTGTTTTAATTCCCAACTTCTTGTTTGTATCAAGTCTAATTGCCAGTGTTGTGTACTAACATTATATCATATGTAAGATATATGTCCTTTATATTATTACTCATTGTGTAATGTATACATATGATGTTATAGTACCTTAAATCTATAAATATAAAAGAGAACGTGTGTGGTTTTGATCCGTATAGGCTCCGAAATAGCTGGACCGATTTCAATGAAACTTTCAGTGAACCTGGTGAGTAATCCTGTAATGTTTGGTGACGTTGTCAGTCGCACTTCTCTTTTTGAACGCCTTTTATTTACTATGATGATATTAAATTGTTTTACAACCCAAATTTGTATTGACACATGCGTTATGTGTGCTAAAAACCCCACATAACCGCCGCCTTCCCCCCAGAAGGCGGGGTATCTTTTTGAAGACCCCGTTAACGTAAGTTAACGTTAGCGTAAGTTAAAGAGTTAGGTGCAGGCTAAGACACACGATCAGCACGCCAGTGGTATTCCAACCACTAGCCGCAGTGACACCAATATACTAAAAGTAAATAGGCCACTTATTTTGTACACAATTTTGCAGACTCTGTGCACTGTTTTAACTATGCGTAGTATGTAGTCACATTGTATTCAGCTTACCTTTGCTGGATCTATTTTCGAAGACCTCCAAATCCATGGAATCTTCCTTGTCTTCGGGATTCGAAAATCTGAAAGTGAAGTCGTTCCAGTCGAAGCTGATCGCGTGACTTGTGAGCAGACGCGTCAGTGGTCCCTTATTAGATCTCGATTGCCTCGTCCTCAGCGGCTCTATCGTGAGCACATCGAACAATCGAACCGTCTTGTGTTGTTTTATACTCGTATACAATTTCGTCCCCAAATTGCTTATGCACGTTGCGTTATCACCGCACTTCAATTCGACCACCTCGGCCCCAACTTGTCCCATCAGTGCCACGGCGACGATGTAAATTAGAGCAGTCATTTTGATCACTTTATCGTCTTTATCACCAGCACTATTTCACAAGTCTTCACCAATCCATTTGTGGGTCACGGCTCCTTGTTCCGTACCACATGCATCGGTGGTTTGTTCGTCAATGAGACCCGGTTTGGTCTGTTGATGATTTTTATCCGTCGTTCCGCTGCACTGGTCTTCGCGGACCGTGTGTGCAATATTTTTTTCATAGCATCGTCGTGTGTATGTATTCCTTTTTACTTATCAGTATACCACTTTTCTTTCCACCGGTCACGGATGTGTTGAGAAATTCTTTATAAGTGTAAAGCATAGGGTACATTGTCGCTGAATCAACGTGGAAATGTGAGCAATAAAAAAAATTTTTGCTACGCGTTACGCACTGTACGGTTTCGATTAATAAGTTTGGTGAAATGATGTTTTACTTTCAAAGTACCGACAGCATGAACACCTACTAAAACACATTGTAAATTTAGCATTCTTATGCGTACGTAAAATCCATCTTAGGTATTAAATCTCTGATGTCCCTTTAATTCTTAGGTAAAACAGAGGAAGAAAATGCTATCACGAATTTCAGTTCGTGATTTTTTTTTAAACTAAAGGTTGCAACTGGACTCCTATACTTCAGTTCAGGGATCGACAACCTTTTAGTTGAAAGACTCAAAAATTACAATATATAAAACTTCACACTTTTTAGAGTGCCACAAATTTTTTTCTTGCCAAAAATAAATAGTACTTTTAAAATTTAGTTAGAGTACTACAGAGCCACAGGTTGACGAACCCTGCCTTAGGCTATACTTCTATTGGCATCCGCCATCGGTGGAAGTAGACCTGTCGCTTCCGAGCCTCGCACTTGCGATGGTAAGGAGCGACAGGTCTTGTCGGCGGTCGCCTCCTCCTGCGAGACGGTCATGTCTCAGAAGGAGGCCGACGAGCGGGTCAGGGACGAGGGCGACGAGTCGGGGTGCGCAGGGGACGTTTCAAACGTCTCCTCTCGCTGCCCGTAATCGAAGCAGGGCCAGGATGGGAACCTCGCCCCAGCATGCTTCGGCGTCGTCGGGACTTCTCTGAGTGCCGGAGGAGTCCCCTTTGAGGGTGAAGTCCGGTCTTGCCGAGACCGGCCGGTCGTTGGGGTGTCCTGTCGCTGACAGATCCGGGACACCCGCTCATAACGGCTGATGGCATTCGCGGTAGGTTTAGTGGGTATGGGCTGCTCAGGCCGAGTCCCACACATCCCTCCGGCCCACCCAGGGTACCGGAGGATGGTTAATAACTCGATTCCCCGCGTTAACAAAACAAAAAAGGCTATACTTCTATCTTCGAGGAATTAGCGGGTGGGAGACGATAGTGGTAATACCGTACCGCAGTTACAAATTAATCAAACACGAATATGTCAGGACGAAACGCTGTGTAGTTAGTCCTTGGATCGTTTTTTCCATACTTAAACTTATCTAGATCATAAAAACCAATTCAAAAAATGTATTTTTTTGATCGAAAGGATGTACATATTTTAAAGACAGTTCCAATTTTGCATTGTTTATTAAAACAAAGAACACAAAATACGAAAACAATGAAATGCATGAAGAAAGCACAAAATGATATTAAACAATTCTTTTGGTAAAAACAATCCTTGAAATGGTACAACAAATGGTGATTGTGAAAAAGTTGTATTCAAAATGTTCTATTGAATTTTGAGCGACGGTGTGATATCAACGAAAATAAAGAAATCTTCGCGATGATAACTGTATTCACGTCATATTATTCTTTATCAATCGTGAGAAATAAATAATTACATATAGATATATAAATATCTCTCTCCTCTATAAGATCTCGTACCTAGGCCAAATCCTGCGACATCATAGATACTGCCTGCTGCTATTGATTATAATGGGAAAAGTAGAGGGTTGGGAAGAAGGAAGAAGTAATGGCTAAGGAACATCATGGAATGGACTGGAATAAAAACAATCGAAGCACTATTCCGCTGAGCCACGAATAAGTTTAGAACACTGACTGCCGACCGCCGACCTTCAGTGATGGAGAGGCACATGAAGAAGAAATATCTCTATCTCTAGTGTCTGTCCCTCATGTCTGAAGATCGTGGTCACCATCACGGTTGCATCTGGAGCGGATGATCTGCCTCCACCGGCTTCTTTACTCCAGAGATTTGCCGTTGCGTAATTGCAAGGGTTTTAACACAGCCAGGATGGCTGACTTTTACTGCTTAACCAGATTGAGAGGTGGCATAGCTAGAGTGTCACTTAGCCGGAATTTCCATTGCTAGTACTTCGACAGGTCCCTGCAGTGATAACCTCGACTATGTTACGTGACGGCATCCCGATACGAGGGAACCCGAGTGGGCCGAACCACAACTCGGTCGGTTGCTATTTCAAGGATATCTATTGTCGATGTTCCGCGTGTCCGAACGAAGCGATTTGAGTCATCGTTCATCGTGCGTACAGCACAGGAGTGGAACAAGTTGCCGGCGTCAGTATTTCCGTCCAAGTACGACGTGGGAGCCTTCAAGAGTAGAGTGAATAGGCACTTACTAAACTAGCGCGTACCATCTTTCGACTATATCACCACTTAACACCAGGTGGGTTCGTGGTCAAGTGTTAGTTTATACCCATAAACAAAAAAAATGGTCTATCTAAAAATAAATTTAGATTGTTTTACTAACGGTATTAAGGCGTTATAAAACAAAACTATATACTTGTGAGATCGGGATTTGGCGTTTCATAAACACGCGACGTTCGCTTGTCCGATCGCGATATCGGTGTGTTCGCTCCGCCATATTAGATGATAAGGTAAGTACAATACGGAAATTGAGTGACGCATATCAAATCGGTATATCCTAGAATATCACAGAGTTATTTGAATGTATTGGTCTAGAAACTTAAACAACTCCAACATGTTAAGAATGACCCTCAGAAAAGAGTTCTGTTCCGAGTTTACGATTCCAAATAGACTTGCGTAAGTCTGTTCGGAACGTGAACTCGGAACTGGAAAACTGGGAACAGCCTATATATCTATACGAAAACTTGAAATGGCGGAATGAAGATACTAGCTAGTTAAATATTAGGTATAAAAACAAGTTTCCGCCGTTTTTTATCTAAAAACTAATTATTTATTATTGTTAAAGTTTGATTTTAAACAATGAGACTGAATCTACATCGTGGTAAATTTTTGGCCTTCCACTGCCATCTTCGTCTTTGACGTCAAAATCCAGAGGCATCCTCACTATACGCTTCTACGAGCAGTCGATGCATTTCAGCTGACACTTGGCTCAAGTTTAGGAATTTTTAGATAAAGGACAATGTATGATGCTAATACAGACTTAATGTTATGTTACTCGTATTTTGGAATGAACAAACTTATTTTCAAGCCGGTTACCATCTGTGAATTTTACACCCTCAACTTTACAAACACCGATCTGCTGCGTTCCGTGACAGTTTCCGATATTTGGCCACCAAGTGTTGGATAACTTGCCACCTCGCATAAGAGACAGTACATCAGTAAAAGCATTTCAAAAATAAATTAAAACACCTGACGTTAAAGTTACAAAAAGATAATATCCCTGTGCTATAGTTGACTTGTTGTTTCCAATATTTTTATTATTTATTTATTGACTTATATAGACTTTATACGTTTAATCAATTTATTATTTATTTTTTAACTTAATAATATATTTACTTATGAAAAATTTTTCGTCAATTATTTTATTGTATCTCATAACTATTTATACAGGAAGGGCCACCGGGGAGGTTTTAGTGGGTAAAAATCCCACATAACCGCCGCCTTCCCCGTAGAAGGCGGGGTTATGTGGGTCTTCAAAAAGATTTCCTCCCCGTTAACTAAAAAAAACAGGACTTAAATTTGTCAATTACCGGGCCGGACCACATAATGTGCAAATTAGGAAGCAGGCAATCATAGCAATGCAGGAACAAAACGCGACACGCGGCGCGCAAATACTCGGCTGATTTCCTTGCGTATATATTATGTATTGTAGATATGACAAATGTTTCTTTCTAACCGGCTACAAAAGATGAGATTCCGTAAAGAAAAATATTAATAATATATTAATCTCGGCAAATGAGCCTAGACTCACCCGATATATGGATGGATTTAATTTTATTGCATGGTTTGGTTCAAAAATTCATATTTTTAATAACACAGTGTGAATATGATTATCCTTGTTTATAAGTAAATCAGGGATCTTTCTAAATTTTTTGAAGTAAAACTTCTTTAGGCGCGTTACGAAAAAATTATCGGAGTGAAATTTTAAAATGCGCGCGCATTGCTGTAACACAAAAGTAACAGGTTCAAGCTGCAGTAAAAAAATGTGGTTATATACTATTTCAAGTGCTCCAATATCATTATCATCAGCCTATGTCAGTCCACTGCTGGACATAGGCCTCTCCAAAGGCCTCTCATCCAGCTTCCCCCAGCTGTCCTGCGAAGATCGTCGCTCCACCTAGTCTTAGGGTGTCCAACTGCGCGTTTGCCTCACCGCGGTCTCCACTCGAGACCTCGTTTCGAGTTCATCCCTTTGTTATCGACATCCCTCAAATTCGTTTTTTTTTCTTTTTTTAGAGATCGCATAGCTCTGAGGTCGCTTAGCCTGAACCTCTTTTTTTTATCGAACCAACGTTCCTCCAATTTAACTGAGATTAACTTATTGGTATAAATTGAAAAATTATTATATAATATAATAATTAATTTTTAAAATTTAAACTGAATTTGATTGATGTTAACAATCTTTTTGCTGTCCTTTTATTATTTTATTGTAATTAATTACTCTCTGACCGTTGGGCTGGTGCACCACCTGAAAGTAGCACAACGAACGGTGGAAACAGCTATGCGCGGCATTTCTCTAAGGGATAGAATCCGAAACGGAGAAATGTGACGGAGAAGTATCGTAGTCGACATAGCTCTAAAAGTCAGCAAGTTGAAGTGGCACTGGGCCGGCCATATCTGCCGAGTAACTGACGGCAGATGGGGGAGTATAGTCTTGGAATGGAGGCCGCGCATGGGTCGGAGAAGCGTAGGGCGCCCTTCCTTCAGATGGACCGGCAACCAGGATACGTGTGGCTGGTTGCGGAAAGCGGAGGATCGTATATGGGAGAGAAGACCTATTTCCAGCAGTGGATGAAGATAGGCTGATGATTATGATAATGAATTATTTACAAAACACTCACGCTCATTCATAAGTACTCGTACACTCACCCAATTTGTTTGTCTGATCTGTTTTACCACATGTCTCCGAATCATGCATCCGAGTCACAAACTCTTTGATGTCTTTACAATTAACACACAAAGAGGTTCTGCATTAGTTAATCTTTGCCGATACGTCACGGTTGATAAGAGGCGTGCCGCGTTCGTGCGAATATAATTGCCGTCCGACTTCGTTCTGACTTTTTCCGCTGGCACACCGAACGCGTTGGAAGTCGTCATATTAACATATATCGTGGAGTTGAATTGATTCGAAAATTTTATTTCCCTTGCACATGGAAGTTTTATCTGCGACGAATATATACAGAGTACCTAGACGAGCGATATTTGCTCGAGAATGTTTTTGGAAATTATATTTAAATACGCAATACGTAATTAGTTTGTTTATAGGCCTTTTTTGATGTGACAACGGCTTATAAATTGATGAATACATAGGATGTCATTCGCTCAAAATGTCCCGTTATGCTCGAGCCGAGAATTCCATTCAAAGTGTGTAAGCGAGAGCGCGGTATGAAAGGGATCCCTTCTTGTTCGTTCTCTCACTGCTGACGATCGTGACCACATATAAGTAGCCTCCATTGAGTGCGGTCATAGGCGGAGTGGACCTGCCTCCCACCGTCTTCATGACCGTGTGCGACCATTTTGTAGGCGCCCTACCCTGAGCACGTTTGCCGTCCATTTTGCCTAAAATGATCTGCTTCTCCAGACAGTGCTTTGAAGACCGCATGACGTGTCCAAAGAAGCTGAGGGCTCTCTGTCCGCAAATTTCTGATAGCCGTGTGGAGATCTTAAGTTCCTTCAGTATGGACTCGTTGGTTCTCATGGCAGTCCAAGGTATACGGAGCAGCATAATGAGACGCATGAAAGGGATAGACAATTTTGTTGTAATGACGTGTGTACCTAGGATACTTTATCACGAATTTAACGTCCGAGCGCCTTGCGCCCAGACACCTAGAATTTTTTTTTCAAAGATATTTGAGAAATGATAAGTGACACGATTTTATCTATACAAATAAATGAAATTATCGCTTTTGACTACATGCATATGAATTTATACGGTACATATACACAAATTTTGTCAGTCAGTTCCGGCTCATCTGTGGAAGGGCTGAATTTTAATGGGCCTTTTACTGACAGAAATACAGTCCTGGACGGTAAGGAAGCTTAATTTTTTTTTGTTTTTATAATTTCTAAAGCAAGGGCTTGACTACGATCCCATCTGATGTTAAGTGGAAATGCAGTCCTGGATGGTAAGGCGCACTAGCTTAGTAAATGCCTATTCACTCTACTCTGGAAATTACTAACATTTTAATCGAAGGGAAAGATAGACGCGGGAAACTATAACAGTCCTTTGCTGTACGAATACGAAAGACGAAGCTAAGCACTTCGTTATACCAAAGAGGCACTCAAAGTTAGTTTTGGCGTTGGAATATCCCTAACCTTATCCGTGAAATAGAAACCGACCGAGTCGTGGTTGTACATAACCGGTGAGGGTTAACGTTAAGTCAATTATACAATAGGTTTAGGCTAACGACCTCAGAGCCATGCCATCTCTCAAAGAAAAAAAAAGGGAAAATTTTTAAGGGATGTCGACAACAAAGGGATGAAATCCAGCAGTGCGTCTTCAATTCCGATGGTGTATGTATATAAAATTCTAAAACTAAAGTTCTAGTATCAAATCTAGGTCTAAAACAAATCAAAAATAGAGAAACAAGGACGGATGTATTTCTAAAAACCATCTTACGTAACAGTGAAAGTATAACGCAACAGATTGGTGCAATAGAAAGCCCGCTAAATAATGCTATTTACTTTTTTTTTAATTTTACAATGTCGTGGACGGCTATCGATTCGTTTCTCTTGCATTTTTTTGTGAAAATCGAAAGTAATGTCGGTAACGAGACCGTTTGTATCGGAATGTAATCAAAGCGGACAATATTTATTCCACAATAAATACAACTGAGAAAGAAAGAAAAATTGCTTAAAACCTTCTTAATAAATTATACTTAGTTTCTGAAGCTGTCCACTTACAAAAAAAAAATAATCATTTCAAATAATTTCTGAGCCCTGAGTCTGCTAGACCAATTGTGTGAGAATTGCATCCAACTGAATTGCTACCAACAGAATTGCGAACCTCCGCCACGCCAATCCTGTGTAGTATTTGACATATTTGCATAGTGCATAGTGAATTAAATGATAATTGATATGGCTGTATCAAATCGGTTTTATAATGAAACTTCATCGGAAAACAGCAGACGGAGAGTTTGTGTCTCTACAATTTCATACATTTTCCGTATTTAAAATGTTTATGTTTATTATTTTCTATATTATTATAAATGATAAACTAACACTAGATATGTATTTTAAACTACAAAGAGTACAAATGTGAGCGAAAATGGAGGATATAGGAATTTAGCGCCAGAACTTGGTAAAATAACTATAAGATTTCAGAATTAAAAAAAAAGTTAAATATAATTTATTTATCTATTAAGCAACATTACAGCATCATTACAGACGAACCAATGTGTTGCTGTAACAAAATAATATTAATAATATTTATAGTATTTAATAAAAAAATAACTGGTTAATTTATGTTAATGTAACATAGAAAAAATTGAAAAAGACAAAAAAAAATAAATAAAAGGAGAAAGAAATTCAAATAGAAAATGGATATGAAATACCCTTCACGCACTTGTACACAGCTTCTACAAATTGCAACAAATACATTGATGCGATGTCTTGCCACTTGCTATATAAAGGACCTAATAAGCGTGGAGTACTTGCTTCGGCAGTACATAAACTAAAATTGGAACGATACAGAGAAGATTAGCATGGCCCCTGCGCAAGGATGACACGCAAAATCGTGAAGCGTTCCACATTTTTTAAGGTTTCGATGCAAGGAGAGCCCTTCGTGCATCTGTGATCCGGGGGTACATGAGACGGTGCCTCATATTTTAATAGAGTGTCCGGAGTGAAAGAATAACTGTAGATAATATTAGAAATTTAATTAGTGATAAGAACAAGATAGATATATTTTTAAGATTCTGTAAATATGTAGTAAATAAAGTCATAGCTAGAAATAAAACAATATAAATAGATAGATATAAAAATTAGGAAATAAAACAGAGTATAAATAGAAATAAGTTGTGTAAATTAGAAATAAAAATAAGAAATTTGTGTATTTTTAGAAATAATAGATATATAAGGAAATTGTAATAACTAGAAATAAGAAATTTAGAAATTAGTATTGTATAAAGTAGACAGATAAGTTAGTAGTGAATTAATGTTAGATAAAAATACCCCCAGCCAAACATGCTGGGGAACAAAAATTAGTAATAAATCATCATAAAAAAAAAATAAGCGTGGAGAAAATCGGACTGTCATACTGTCTACCCCGCTGGAGTCAAGGGGGTTAAAACTCACTAGTTCATTTACCATTATCCTATATAGTTATTGATCTATGAGAAAGATTTTCTTTCCATCCCTACCTACCCCATTCATTTAATAATGTTCATGTTTGAATGTTATATACCTCTAAGTTTTCCGCCCATATTTTATACCTATATACACCTTTACCGCAAGACCACTCTGATAACTTTAAAGTTTGAAGTTAACTGTTTAATGGCGTCTCTTCAGTAAGTAACGTGATACTATAGTGAATTTGTGCCGAGGGTGGAGCAAATTATTAGAGAAGCAACCCGGCAACCTTTTCACGTGAGACGTTGACAGTTTTAAGTAGATAAGATCTTTAGTTACCGGTGTAATTTAATAGGAAGGGGACGGAAAAACGTCGTACAGGATAAACCCATTTTATTTTACTAGCTACATAATTAGCTACGAGCTTCATTATGTATACTAAGAATTTGTCAGCTTTTCAAGCGACTTCGATAAAGGAATGAACTGTGGCACTCAAAGTTAATTTAGCTATTGAATGTCCCTTAGATTATCTGTGAAATATCAACCGACTGAGTCGTGGTTCAGCCCTCTCGGGCGCGCTCGGATCGGAATGCTTACGCGTAACATAGTAACCGTCCAAGCCGAGGTTACCCTCACCGGGGGGACTCTTCTGTCGAGTTACTAGCAATAGAGGTTCAGGCTATGCGACCTAAGAGTTATGCCACCTCTCAATCCGGTGAAGCAGTCAAGGCCAGCTTCTCTGGCCATTCTGTGTAGGTCGTATTAAAAAAAATCGTCTGTATGCTTTTTTACCTCATAAGTGTCGTCTTTTTTTTGTTGTTTTTCCTGGACAAAGGCCCCCGCCCTTGTCGCCTAGTGAACCCGAGGCCCCTCTTAGTCGCCTTCTACGAAAGGCAGGGGATACCGTAGTCTTGCCCTTGCTGAGCCCAGAACTATTGGACTGCATAACTGTTGTCTAGGTCAGAGGTTACCAACCTCGTGCTGGGAGCGGCTATTCGACCACAGACAATTTTTTTTCTTAAATATTATTTAAAAATGTGAATTATTACTACGTTTTGTAAATTATTACATGTTGTAAATACATTGCTCTGGGTGTATGCAATTTGAATAATAATGTTATTACTTTGAAACATTTTTGATTAAGTTAAAGTTACAGCCCTTATATATATATCATATATGTCCCTCTGCTGGGCACAGGCCTTCTCCGTAAAGAGAGTATAAGGGCATAGTCCGCCACGCACACCTAGTGCGGATTAACAGACTTCACATGTGTTAGAAAAATGTTCTAAGATATGTAGGTTTTCTCACGATGTTTTCCTTCATCGCCGAACGACCAGAACATAAAATTGCAACAAAAAATTTATTGGTTCCGACACCGGGGATCGAACTCGCGTTGCTAGCGTACTATGCAACTTGAGCCAACCACCCGGACACTGAGCTACCAAAGCTATAGCTTTATTTAATCAAAATGATTTGATGTAAAATCTAACAAAAATAAACGTCACCCTATTACGTACGTGTGAGATAATTGTAGTATAGTTGCTCCTTTGACTATCGAATGATTCGATTCCGATGTTTAGATTATATGTCAAATGCAGTTGCCAGTTATTCTTTATTTATAACAGTTTCATTTCATTCGACACATATAGTATATATGTGTTAAAATACGAATTATTAGTTATTAATGTATGTGCTATAACAACCAAAGAGTATTAAATATGTAAAGCATTGTGAGAAGTCGTGTTGTTGACTCCACATAGTATAAGAGCAATGGTACAGTTCAAAGACTCTCTTAGAGTTGTTCTTCGGTGGCGTCGCTTAAGTGTTGTTAGTGTTATTCGTCGGTAGTGCCTCAGTATATAAGTTAAGTACTACTGTTATTTACCATGTCTTATATTTTATACATATACTATGAGTAAGGTATGCCTGTGATGATATACCTATATTTATGGTGATGTTGTTAATATGTTATTTATTTACTAAAATATATCTGATGTATGTGTTACAAGGAATATGAAAGTATCAAAGTTAAATAAAACGATAATACAATAAGTATATTATTAACTGCTCCTGATTCTGACACACGCATACGTTATCTTGTTGTAGCTCGTAGCCAAAAATGTATCTTGTAAAATATATTTACGAATAATATACTTGTTTTACTTTTTTCTTGTCGAGTTACTAGCGAGAGAGGTTCAGTTACGACCTAAGAGCTATGCCACCTCACAATCCGGTGAAGCAGTTAGGGATTTGAATTTGGTTTATGTTTCATTCGTAAATTATACAAATAGAAAAACAACAAAATCTTATATAGTCAGCGCTTAAATAGCATTACTAAAATCCCAATCCACGTACATGTCCCACTGTTGGGTACAGGACACAAGCACAAGGTAAGTAATAGAAACTATCAAATCTACATAAAAATGAAGTCGAGACGTAAACTTCACCTCGCATGCCTCCTGTTTGGTGTTGTTAACTATCAAAGGCCTTCTTATTTGTGCAAAAAGCTCACTATGGTTTCGGAGATAAGCCGCTATAACAGCCGGCAGCGCTCGCACCAGTTAAGTATACAAACCCACAAGTCTACTGCATTCCGTGGTAGTTATCGATATGCAGCGTCAAAATGTTGGAATAACATCCCCCCGCCTATTAGGACGTCTAAAACATTACTTATATTAAAAAAAAAATTGAAAAGTTTCTTAACCGAGTCTCAACGTAACCACGCCAACATCAATTACGACAAATCGTTTATATAACACTATATTTATGTTATTTATTATGTAATTTGTTTTTATATATATGTAAAGCAAGTATAACTATATATTTTTTTTTATGCGTTTAAACTAGCGCTTGACCATGATCCCACCTGGTGTTAAGTGGTGATATAGTCGAAAGATACTACGCGCTAGTTTAGTAAGTGCCTATTCACTCCACTCTTGAAGGCTCCCACGTCGTAATTGACGGAAAGACTGACGCCGGCAACTTATTCCACTCCTTTGCCGTACGCACGATGAACGATGACTCAAATCGCTTCGTTCGGACGCGCGGAACATCAACTATAAAAGGGTGGAGACCCGCCGAGTGTCTAAACGTCCGAAGGTAGAAGGTAGAATCTATAGCTGCTTTTTTAATATATACATTTATATATAATATTTATGAAAGTTTATGTATTGTACACTATAATAATACACAACCGAATGGTGTCCGCCTTAGTCTTCACAGGTTTTTTGGCTGAAAACCAGCGCTGTGCTACATGTGTGAGCACAGCACATGCTGAGCCAACCCCTTTTCGGCACAATTTCTATTTTGTTCTTTTTTTTAAGTTGTTTCTGTTTACTTTTGTTTATGTTGTTTTTTGTCTTGTTTTACCTGTTGTTTCTGTGTTCTTGTGCCGAATAAATGTTTTTTCAAATTCAATTTCAATTACATTTAACTTGTAAATATTCTTTTCCAGTACACAGAGTTAGGAAAGTCAGTGGCGGCCCTTAATTCGTCGCAGTGTCAATAACTTTCAGTCCTACACTCTCACTGTCCACTACAAATGCAAAAAGAAGAGAAAAACCACAACGCTCACTTCTCGCCAGAAGCGGACTCACTCGTATACAGTGTACCACTGTCTTTATGACGATGAAATAAAGTCTACTAGATGAGCCATTTGTTATACAAGTATATTTACGGACCAAAACAAAAACCGACTTCGATTCGAATCAAACGTACTCTTTGTATTTAGGAATGATCTATGAAATAGAATTAATCAGAACCTAACCAAATTCTCATCAAATTAATCTTGAAATCCTTTCCAATAAAAATGATATTGAGTTAGTTATTCATCCATTTGGGCGCACATGAGAAAACCATAAAGTCTTAATTTTTTTTTTTTTGTTAACGTGGAGGAAATCTTCAAGAAGATACCCCGCCTTCTGGGGGGAAGGCGGCGGTTATGTGGGGTTTTTACGCACTAAAACCTCCCCGGTGGCCCTTTCCTCGGTGCATGACGAGGGGCTCCGGGATCTCCAGTGGAACGCACCGGAGACCCTCTGCACTGTGCTCAAGGAGAGCACGTCCCGGGGGGGGAGGTTACTCCCTCCCCCCTGTGCCCTCATAGTGCAAGGCTACACGGGCCAGTGTCGCCTTCTTCCCGGGTCCACCTTAGCGGACGACAAAGGCCCCCACCCTTGTACCCCAGTGAACCCGACGCCCCTTTTAGTCGCCTTATACGACAGGCAGGGGATACCGTAGTCTTATTCTTGAGAGCCCAGAACTACAGGGCTGAAAGTCTTAAATTTGTATCAAGTATGCAAATTAAATAATATTGTTTTCTCATGGATACCATTATCAGAATTGGACCAAATTAAATGGGACTCATGAATCAAAGAATCAATGGAATCGATTCACCCAGTCGAAAGTAATCAGGTAACAAACATAACAAAAAATACAGACAAATTAAGAACCTCCTCCTTTTTTGAAGTCAGTTAAAAAAAGTTAAAGTTATACCCTATACATGTCCCAATGGGTTCAGGTCATCTCCGTTACGAGGGTATAAGATTGGCATATTTCAAATGTCATAGAAAATTTTCTAAAAAATTTACCCTGTGTAAATATCATTTCTGAATCCTTGTTAATCTCTTTGAAGCATCTGATCTTTGTCAAAAGTCAGGATAGACTTTGGACGGATGAAATTAGTATGACACATTAGTTAAAAAGCGAAGTTTTTTCGATAATAGCTATGGTTCAACCTTTTCAAGAGCTCAAGCTGATTGTGCGCCATCTTGCCCCCATTAGAAGTTCAGGCTAAGTGACCCAAGAGATCTGCCATTCCCAAAAACTGTTGCAGACAGCTTCTCTGGACAATCAGCGTATTTTCGTCAACTAACTACGGGCGGTTGATCGAATCTAAAGCAAAAGTAGCTGCTAGGAAGCTTGGAATCCTTTCAAAGGTACGGCGGTACTTCACACCGGGAAAACTTTTGACTATGTATAAAGCACAGACCCGGCGTTGTATGGAGTACTGTCGTCATATCTGGGCAGGTCCACATACCAACTATACGGCACTGGATTCCATGGAGAGTGACAAAAAGTTGATAGGTGACCAAGACCTACATTTAGATGAACACCGGCGCAAGGCTATTCTTTCGGTGTTTTACCAATTACAATTTGGAGAGTGTGCACAGCGTGGGAGCCTTCAAGAGTAGATTGAATAGGCACTAAACTAGCGCGTACCATCTTTCGACTACATCACTACTAAGGCGTTGTGACGTCCGGCAGTTCAATCAAGAACTAGCTACACAAAAACACAGACTTGTCGCCTTCCGGGGCAGTTTTCGCTACGCTGCTACTAAATGTTGGAACAACATTCCTCCCCCAATCCGGTTAGCGCGAACCGTAGGCGTATTCAAAAAATTAAAGCATTTTAATTGACTTGCAGAAAAGTCGCTGAAACGCTTCGTTGTTCTTTCCTATGGTTATCTATTAATTTCATTAT
Organism: Meandrusa payeni; assembly: GCA_029286785.1. Classification (NCBI taxonomy): domain Eukaryota; kingdom Metazoa; phylum Arthropoda; class Insecta; order Lepidoptera; family Papilionidae; genus Meandrusa; species Meandrusa payeni. The sequence goes on from JAGSMX010000023.1 coordinate 3,075,721, forward strand.
CTATTTATTCCTATTTATAAACATAGCCCGTTTTATCCTCTCCCAAAATAAAAGCATTGAGTATTCTTTTTGTGTCGTTTATATTTATATTGTACTTGCACTTTTAACGTGGAGGAAATCTTCAAGAAGATTTCCTTCTGGGGGGAAGTCGGCGGTTATGTGGGGTTTTTACCCACTAAAACCTCCCCGGTGGCCCTTTCCTCGGTGCATGACGAGGGGCTCCGGGATCTCCAGTGGAACGCACCGGAGACCCTCTGCACTGTGCTCAAGGAGAGCACGTCCCGGGGGGGGAGGTTACTCCCTCCCCCCTGTGCCCTCATAGTGCAAGGCTACACGGGCCAGTGTCGCCTTCTTCCCGGGTCCACCTTAGCGGACGACAAAGGCCCCCACCCTTGTACCCCAGGTGAACCTGACGCCCCTTTTAGTCGCCTTATACGACAGGCAGGGGATACCGTAGTCTTATTCTTGAGAGCCCAGAACTACAGGGCTGAAAGTCTTAAATTTGTATCAAGTATGCAAATTAAATAATATTGTTTTCTCATGGATACTATTATCAGAATTGGACCAAATTAAATGAGACTCATGAATCAAAGAATCAACGGAATCGATTTACCCAGTCGAAAGTAATCAGGTAACAGACATAACAAAAAATACAGACAAATTAAGAACCTCCTCCTTTTTTGTAGTCAGTTAAAAAAGTTTAAGTTATACTCTATACATGTCCCAATGGGTTCAGGTCATCTCCGTTAAGAGCGTATAAGATTGGTATATTTCATATGTCATAGAAAATTTTCTAAAAAATTTACCCTGTGTAAATATCATTTCTGAATCCTTATTAATCCCTTTGAAGCATCTGATCTTTGTCAAAAGTCAGGATAGACTTTGGACGGATGAAATTAGTATCACACATTAGTTAAAAAGCGAAGTTTTTTCGATAATAGCTATGGTTCAACCTTTTCAAGAGCTCAAGCTGACTGTGCGCCATCTTGCCCCCATTAGGAGTTCAGGCTAAGTGACCCAAGATATCTGCCATTCCCAAAAACTGTTGCAGACAGCTTCTCTGGACAATCAGCGTATTTTCGTCAACTAACTACGGGCGGTTCATCGAATCTAAAGCGAAAGTAGCTGCTAGGAAGCTTGGAGTCATTTCAAAGGTACGGCGGTACTTCACACCGGGAAAACTTTTGACTATGTATAAAGCACAGACCCGGCTTTGTATGGAGTACTGTCGTCATATCTGGGCAGGTCCACATACCAACTATACGGCACTGGATTCCATGGAGAATGCCAAAAAGTTGATAGGTGACCAAGATCTACATTTATATATTCACCGGCGCAGGGCTATTCTACCAATTACAATTTGGAGAGTGTGCACAGCGTGGGAGCCTTCAAGAGTAGATTGAAAAGGCACTAAACTAGCGCGTACGTGTACTACGCGTAAAGGGCCACATCAAAAGAGAAAATTATAGACTACAACCTAAAAATGGCCATGAGAAACAGGAAACTTATTACAATGCAACGGGGCGTTCTCGCCGCGTGAACCAAAGCATTCTCCAGCACCACCTTCAAAATCAGGCATTATATAAATAAAAAAAAATGTAGTAACTGTAGAGGTAGCACCCTTATTAAAAAAAGCCAAAGCAACCAATTCAAGAATATTACAAAGGAGCACGGACATAAGTCTATGGTTGCGCTTTATTGAAATAAAAAAAAATTACCGCGTACCATCTTTCGACTACATCACTACTAAGGCGTTGTGACGTCCGGCAGTTCAATCAAGAACTAGCTACACAAAAACACAGACTTGTCGCCTTCCGGGGCAGTTTTCGCTACGCTGCTACTAAATGTTGGAACAACATTCCTCCCCCAATCCGGTTAGCGCGAACCGTAGGCGTATTCAAAAAAAATGAAAGCATTTTTAATCGACTTGCAGAAAAGTCGCTGAAACGCTTCGTTGTTCTTTCCTATCGTTATCTATTAATTTCATTATCTATTTATTCCTATTTATAAACATAGCCCGTTTTATCCTCTCCCAAAATAAAAAGCATTGAGTATTCTTTTTGTGTCGTTTATATTTATATTGTACTTGCACTTTTTAACTTAACTTTAATCTTGGTAAATCGTCCACATAATACCTGAGCACAGAACACGGCCAGACGGGAAGGCATAGGTACCAGCAGAATACCAGCGTTGGCTTCACAGCCAACACAATGCTGAGCTGGTACCTATTCGATCCAGCATCGCAACCAAATAGATCAAGTTGTCGTATTTACTTAGTTTCTTTTTTTTATTTTATCTTTTATTTATTTTTTATTTTTTACCTATTTTTAATTAGTTAGTAGATAAGTTCTTCTTGTTTCCTCTGTGTGCTGGTTCGAATAAATGGTTTATTATTATTATTATATTATTATTAACATCAAGTGGGATCGTGGTCAAGCACTAATTTATACTCCATAAAATAAAATGCCGATCATTATTTTAATAAGTTTGAAGACAAAGATGCTGCAGTAATTTATTTTATCACATCCAGTAGATCTTAACCCACGGCTAGGTAGTGCAAACTATTGTTTTAGTTTTGTTGTTGCGTAGTTTCAATGTCGTTCATTCAATGATTGTATTCTGCAACAAGATGCTAAATATTTATTTTTATGAGTAATCCTATAATAGTAAATTATATGTAATGAAAATTATATAATTATAGTCAATTATAATAAGTGAGCCGTGGTAGCTCAGTGTCCAGGCGGTTGGCTCTTGTTGCATAGTACGCTAGCAACCCGAGTTCGATCCCCGGTGCCGGCACCAATAAATTTGCTGTTGCAATTTTATGTGCTGATTAACCACGCGCTCGGCGGTGAAGGAAAACATCGTGAGGAAACCTACATGTCTTAGAAAATTTTTCTGAGGCATGTGAAGTCTACCAATCCGCACTAGGGCCGCGTGGTGGACTATGCCCTTATACTCCCTTTACAGAGAAGGCCTGTGCCCAGCAGTGGGTCATATATATTATATATATAAAGGCTGTAACTTTAACTTTTAACTTTTATAATAAGTGCTCATCATTCATCTTTAAAAATCAATTATTTTTCAGAACCCCCCATTACAACTTAAAAAAAATCTTAAGTCTACGTTAAGTATTTCAAGTTTTTATAACATCACACTGGGTAGAAATAGAAACTAATTATCCGTTATTGTGTAGTAGATGGGTTTTAATTTTAGTGATATTTAAAATTCTATGTAAAATAAATGAAATTACAAATTACACAACGCCCCCCAAATCCACATCAACGCCCCCTATTTTTTGGGCCCCTTAACGCTCCCCTTAAACGCCCCCAAGGACCATTATCGCTCACTTTGGGAATGTTTGAAAGAGTTCTGTCTTTATAAATAAGCTTAAGATTGTGTTAGAAGATGGTTCAACTTAATAGTCCAATGGCGGGAACTTATGTTATTATGCTTAATCAATAAACTATTAGCCTATTAACACTGATAATATAATAATGATTTTGAATATTTTTATAATTTTATTATTGCAATAATTAACATAAAATCTCAAAAGTTGGTTACAGAATGACCCTATAAATTTTTTACACTCGCCGCTTCGCTCCGTACCAATTGCTGAGCAATTTAGGTTTTCATTTTTTCGAAAGCTATAACTATAAAAGACTTCGTGCCTCCCTTTCTGACTTATTGATCGAACGGACTCTTGCGAGAAAATGTACCGGGCGGCTGCCATACTCTTGGCCACCGCTTCCCTGGGCCTGGGAGCCCTGCTAGATGGAGATTTGGATATAGCAGACGGTGTTAGACTAGTCAGCATACCAGTGTCCAATAGTTTGGAAGATGAGGGCAGATCGTTGGGGAATTCGCCGCTGTTCCGCATGGCGAAGTTCCTCCAGGGTCACGAGCTTCACGTCAAGCTACCGAATATCATCGAAAAGGATAAGATAAGCCACCTCTTCGCTGAATCGCTGAAGGTTGTCGATGATTCATACAAGAGCAATAATGGTGAGTCATTTTTACTGCATTTTTTATTAGAAGGGCGACGTAGAAAGAATTGAGTATTCTTTTTCTGTCGTTTATATTTATATTGTACTTGCACTTTTTAACTTAACTTTAATCTTGGTAAATCGTCCACATAATACCTGAGCACAGAACACGGCCAGACGGGAAGGCATAGGTACCAGCAGAATACCAGCGTTGGCTTCACAGCCAACACAATGCTGAGCTGGTACCTATTCGATCCAGCATCGCAACCAAATAGATCAAGTTGTCGTATTTACTTAGTTTCTTTTTTATTTTATCTTTTATTTATTTTTTTTATTTTTTACCTACTTTAATTAGTATTTTAAAGATAAGTTCTTCTTGTTTCCTATTTGTCTATTTCTGTGTGCTGGTTCGAAAAATGGTTTATTATTATTATTATATTATTATTAAAATCAGGTGGGATCGTGGTCAAGCACTAGTTTATACTCCATAAAATAAAATGCCGATCATTATTTAAATAAGTTTGAAGACAAAGATGCTGTAGTAATTTATTTTGTCACATCCAGTAGATCTTAACCCACGGCTAGGTAGTGCAAACTATTGTTTTAGTTTTATTGTTGCGTAGTTTCAATGTCGTTCATTCAGTGATTTTATTCTGCAACAAGATGCTAAATATATATTTTTATAAGTAATCCTATAATAGTAAATTATATATAATGAAAATTATATAATTATAGTCAATTATAATAAGTGCTCATTATTCATCTTTGAAAATCAATTATTTTTCTGAACCCCCATTACAACTTAAAAAATCTTAAGTCTACGTTAAGTATTTCAAGTTTTATAACATCACACTGGGTATTATCCGTTATTATGTAGTAGATGGGTTTTAATTTTAGTGATATTTAAAATTCTATGTGAAATAAATGAAATTACAAATTATACATCGCCCCCCAAACCCACATTCCCCGACCCCCCATTTTTTGGGCTCCTTAACGCTCCCCTCAAACGCCCCCAAGGACCGTTATCGCCCACTTTGAGAATGTTTGAAAGAGTTCTGTCTTTATAAATAAGCTTAAGATTGTGTTAGAAGATGGTTCAACTTAATAGTCCAATGGCGGGAACTTATGTTATTATGCTTAATCAATAAACTATTAGCCTATTAACACTGATAATATAATAATGATTTTGAATATTTTTATAATTTTATTATTGCAATAATTAACATAAAATCTCAAAAGTTGGTTACAGAATGACCCTATAAATTTTTTACACTCGCCGCTTCGCTCCGTACCAATTGCTGAGCAATTTAGGTTTTCATTTTTTCGAAAGCTATAACTATAAAAGACTTCGTGCCTCCCTTTCTGACTTATTGATCGAACGGACTCTTGCGAGAAAATGTACCGGGCGGCTGCCATACTCTTGGCCACCGCTTCCCTGGGCCTGGGAGCCCTGCTAGATGGAGATTTGGATATAGCAGACGGTGTTAGACTAGTCAGCATACCAGTGTCCAATAGTTTGGAAGATGAGGGCAGATCGTTGGGGAATTCGCCGCTGTTCCGCATGGCGAAGTTCCTCCAGGGTCACGAGCTTCACGTCAAGCTACCGAATATCATCGAAAAGGATAAGATAAGCCACCTCTTCGCTGAATCGCTGAAAGTTGTCGATGATTCATACAAGAGCAATAATGGTGAGTCATTTTTACTGCATTTTTTTATTAGAAGGGCGACGTATAAAGAACTCGATAGATACGAACATATAGATTAATAAATGTGAAAGAAAGTGTACCAGAAGCGGGCAGAATGGAAATTCATTACCTCTATCTGACCCTCTAGGTTAAGGGCGTGAGTATTTAGATACTATTTTGTAATTAAAATAATTATTCTATTAATTACGTAACCACTTCATTGAAAAAAAAAATATTTTTAAGTTTATAACAAGGAATCCCAATTAATGGAAAAATTACGAAATAATTTTAAATTGCTTTTAAATATTTAAAAATAAAACACCTGATGTTAAAGTTACAAAAAGATAATATCCCCGCAATATCAGTGGCTTGTTGTTTCCAATATTTTCAATTTTTTATTATATAATTTAAACTTTATACGTTTATCATATTATTTATTTTATTTTTTGACTTAATAATAAGGGATTGAGCTCTCCTCCTATGCCCTCGTAGTGCAAGGCGACACGGGCCAGTCGATCCACCTTGGCGGATGACAAAGGCCCCTTTTAGTCGCCTTCTACGACAGGCAGTGGATACCGTAGTCTTATTCTTGAGAGCCCAGATCTACAGGGCTGAAGGACATTCAAAAGCTAAACTAACTTATATGCCGGGAAGCGTTGTCGCTGGGAGAATAATTGGCCGAAGAAACCCCAGCATTGCCCCTAGCATCCAAGGAGTGGGAGGCTGTGTATAATATAGAAAATGCTTACAAAATTGTATTTCTGTTCATTCCAGAAACTGGTCGAGGTAAAGGTGATGGAGGGGAGGTGGTCTCGCCCTTCTTGGGTTAATGTTCGCGAAGAGTATGGGCGCTGCTGGCATCGGCGGTTTGGGTCTACTGACAATGAAGGTACTCACATACCTACCATCACAACCTAATACCATCTTCAAATAAAATCAGTGACTAACTAAAGTTTAAATGCTACTACGCGGACTCTCTCTTTTGTTTCTGAAGTATCACAGTTATGTTACAAAGTTCTATGATATATATATTCTCTTTCTTTGATGATTATCAATGTCATTAGGAAGCTACTCATCTTGGATTGGAAGATATTCATCTTCGATTATCATAAACCAAGATCTCTCTTGAAGATTTTTTAATGACCGCACTACTCAGATTGGCCAGAGAAGCTGGCCTTGACTGTTTCACCGGATTGAGAGGTCGCATAGCTCTTAAGTCGCTTAGCCTGAACCTCTATTGCTAGTAACTCGACAAAAGGGTCCCCTCCAAGATCTCAATTAACAACCAACTTTTAGACCATGTTTAAGTTTCCTGGTATATTCTTGAATTCGCCCTCGGATCGGAACTAGCGATAGAGGTTCAGGCTTAACCTAAGAGCTATGACACCTCTCAATCCTGTGAGACAGTCAAGGCCAGCTTCTCTGGCCAATCTGTGTAGTTCGTCAAAAAAAAATCGGTTATGTAAACAGCTGAGCATTGCTAAGCTTTTAATTACCGATGTCATGACTGAGAATCCACGACGATGCTGCAACACCTTGGCGTTTTAGATGCAAGACCAGTGCAAGCCTGATATCTCGGCCTGCCCCTTGCAGTCCTGGATAGAAAGTCGCACCAGCTTAGTAAATGCCTATTCATTCTACTCTTAAAAACACCCATATTGTAATCGGAGGGTAAGACAGAATAATAATTGCTTTTATTATTCTGCCTTACGCGCTTCGTTATGATTTCCAGAACGCTGGTTGTCCTGATACGCGCTTAGAAACGTTTTCTTTACCGATAACAGCTAAAACTGTGGCACATTCGGAGCACGCAAATATGAGTAGAAAACACATCTTGGTATTGCGTACGTGTCGGAATAAAACCAACACAAACATCTCAAAGTAACTGGAAGAGGCAACAGAACAAATAATAATCAAGAACGGCGACTGTGAACGTGAGTTCTACTTCGTCACGCGGCTCGGCATTAACGTTTCTTGCTAACTCATTCTCTTTCCTATAAAAGTTTAGTATCTATAAGACCGAGCTTTGCTCAGTATTTATATGGAAATTATATTTAAATACAAATTACATTATGATTGAATAAGAAACAACACGAACTGTTTTTTAATAAAAAACACGAGAGCAATAATATAAGTAAATAATTGATTTTTTTCGCCTAACGTCAAATCAAACACTGGCTTAGCGTTACTTAGCAACGCCATCGACAGAAGAAGCTTTAGTATACACACTAAAACGATCGGTCCTCTCGATCCCTCTCAGCAGTATCCTTTCGGACGATTACGGTCTCGGAAAAGGAGACTAAGAAACTTTATTACCTGCGCAGCGTCACTGAAACGACTGCTGACAGGGATAGGTTCCGTGCGGTCTGGTTGACCAAGATCCGCCGCTCGAGCTTGAGTGATACTTACTTACTGGCATAACCGTGGGGATAGATAAAAGCCACAGACTTTCATCATCATCAGCTTGCAACAGTCCACTGCTGGACATAGGCCTTTCAAAATTATTATTACTAAGCATGATCTTCGGCCACTCGTATTCAGCTCTTGCCAGCAGTCCTCCGTGTTTGCCTCCTGTCTCCACTCAAGAACTCGTTTCACCCAACTGTTATTAGTTCTACGGCTAATATGACGGGCTCACTGCCATTTCAATTTGCTAATTCGGTGGGCTATGTCGATCACCATAGTTGTGTGCAGGGCCGGATTTAGAGGCATTAAAGAGGAGGGCTCCTTGATCACAAATTATTTTCGAAATAAAATTAGAATTTTTTTAGTCGAGATTTTAATTGAACAGGTATTTGTAAAACCAAGTAATAGATTTCTTCAACATTTAACAAATAAATATAAAAAAGCCTCAAAGCCTCTTTTGTGGAGGCCCCTCTTTTGTGCTGTGGCCCTGGATCGCCGGTGGCACATAACCTTGTTAATTATTCATTATTAACTGAATATTCAATTTTGCAGGCGTTGGCAGTATCAGCTCTTGCATTAATGCTGTCAGCCATAGTGGGAGTGAAGAAGCTCTCCTCACACGATGACCATGATGACCACCAGGTCATATACGCCGGCCACCACGGTCACCATCGAAGGAGACGAGGATTGGTTGACACGCCACTGCCCTACAGAGGCTGGATGGAGTACAAAAAAGATTAGCATACGTTATAACACTATCATAGAACAAATATACAGGGTATGAGGTGATCGCTTCCGAAATCGAAGACGATAGTACTAATGACACCTTTGATAATGGGACAGAAAAGAAATCCTGATTAAAAAAATAGCAATAAATCACAAAGTCAAAATTGCTGATGCGACTTTGTGTTTCATTGCTATTTTTTTAAACTATCGTTTCTAACATGATGGAGCGTAAATAATGCTAATAAGACGTTTTAAAATAAGACTTTTTTAATCAGGATCGTTTTTTTTCCATACCATCATCAAATGTGTCATTAGGTACTATCGTCTGTCTTCGTTATGGCAAGCGGTTTCCTAATACCCTGTATTTACGAGTGAAACCAAAAATCGACTTCAAATATCCGATAGATTTATTACCCAGCCGAAAGATCTGATGTAATAAATAAAAAAACAGTCGATTTGAGAACCTCCTTTTAGATATCAGTTAAATATAGAAACCGTACAATTTTGTTTACTTCAAGTATTATTATGATTTGATTATTTTAACGTCTGCCATATTTGTATACATAAGAGTAATGGTAATTACGTACGTTGCAGCCGGAGGATCGAAAAAAAAACCAAAATGTATATTAAAAGTATATTTAAAAAAAAAGAAATTACAATTAATTATTACTTATAACTAACTAAACCTATCGGATCGAAGTATGATCCAAGAATGTCCATATTGAAAGTGGACGGCACGAGGCTGACGCTCCTGCGTCAGCATTAACCTGTATCCAAGGTAATGTGGATCGCATGGCACGACGCTAACGCTCCTGTGTCAGCATTAACTTGAATCCAAGGTAAAGCATCGGGAATGCAACGTCGGGGCTCTCCATGTCGTAGGCATATGTAATTTGGTACAGTAATTTTTACTAGTTTCGTTTACATAAATCGCCTGATTGTTTGATTTGATTTTTGTTGCAGTTGTTAAAGCTCGATATTTGTAAGTAGTTAATAAATTAAATTATTTATTTGAACACATTGTTGATGAAAAAAATAAAACTGATTTTTGTCTGTAAGATTCAATTCATTTTTTTACCTACATTGGTTGGCCAGAGAAGTTTGTCTGCTTTACCGGATTGAGAGGTGGTATAGCTCTTAGGTCGCTTAGTCTGAATCTCTATTGCTAGTCACCGGACGTGAGGGTCCCCCCGGTGAGGGGTAACCTCGGCTTGGTTGCTATGTTACGCGTAAACATTCCGATCCCAGAAAAGTTAACCACAACAGTTTCAACGGATTTGACAGGTAGCAGAGTTCTTAGATCGCTGTGATTTTTTTATGTATCTCCTCTTTATACTAAAATTACAATGAATTTTAAACTTTTAAATTCCCGTAGAAATTACGCCATTTGAAAATTTCTATAACTCGAATTATTTTGCCGTCTCAATTGAAGTTAATCGAGATTCCGCTGTGTATATTATTAGATTCTAGCCAGGTAGAGAGGATAGACAGAGCTCTTAGCTTCGTGCTTCTTAGCTTCTTAGGTTGTAAGCTTATTTTACTCATTTTAAAGAATTTTAATATATTTTACACAAAAACTCTCTAACCATTTACACTATGCTTGTGCTACGAGATGGTTCACGTCAATATTCGAATGGTGGATTCGAACCTACGACCTTACGATTCGCCGTATCCTAAGCCATTAGGCCAGTGATTATCAAACATTTCTTTTACCGTCCCCTTTGAAAATTAATTGTTTTCAGCGCCCCCCATTTTTATACACCCTGAAACTTAAAAAAAAATCTTAAATCTATTTTGTTTTAAGTTTTTATAACAGGGTAGAAATATAAACTAATTATTAATTTTAATTAATAATTTTAGTGAATTTTAAAATACTATATAAAGTCGCCACACTAACCCACAACAACGCCCCTCATTTTTTCTGGGCCCCTTAACGCCCCCTAGGTTTCAAACGCTCCAAGAATCCCTTTCCAACCAGGGATACGGATCGGGGTCAGGTTCGCGCATCCTTACCGTGCACGAGGCCCAAGGCCTCACGTACGGGTCAGTGGTGGTCATCAGAACAGTGACGAAAAAACTGCAACTGCACGACAGCGTCCAACATGCTGTAGTGGCGATATCCCGACACACCGTCAGCTGTGTCTATTATACAGATGACTGTGACGACGCCACAGGAAGACTGATGACAAAGGCAATGGCCGCATCAAGGGAGAGGATAGTGGACTACAACCTGAAAACCTGGCCATGAGAAGCAGGGACACAGCGGTCGCGGAGAAGCTAATAGCAATGCAGCGGGGCGTCTGCGACGCGTGAACCCATATCTCTGGCCACCTCCAAATTCAGGCATTATATATATATATATAAAAAAATAGGGAAAATAGTAACTGTAGAAGTGGCACTTTTAACAAATGCAGAGTAAACAATTTAAGTGTATTGGAAAAGAGCACGGACACAGGTCTGTGGTTGCAATATAAGAATAATAATAAATTTTAAAAAAATATATACGTTATACATATAAATACATACAACACAAACATTAACAACCAATGTATCTTTATTTTTGTAAGAATTATTATGAAAGAATTGGCTCAGATGAAACTCTTCCGGAGAAGTCCCCTCTGAGGATGAAGTCCGGTCTTTGCCGGGACCGGCCAGTCGTTGGGGTGTCCTGTCGTTGACAGATCCGGGGCACCCCGCTCATAACGGCTGATGGTATTCGCGGAAGGTTTAATGGGTAGGGGCTGCCCAGGCCGAGTCCAACACATCCCTCCGGGCCCACCCAGGGTACCGGAGGATGGTCTATAAAAAGTGAACCAAAAAAAAAAGATAAAACTCTTCCATTCTTATTCAGGATTAAAAGATTTGACTTCCTAAAAGATTGATATAATATTACTCTAATACTAGTGTTAATAAGGTAAGGTAAGACAGATTGGACCAACCATATTGATTAATACGGTTTCCTGTTAACAAAATATTAGATATTTGTGTCACAAAATTAGGGCAAAGATGTGTGGTATTAAATTTGTTAACCGACTTCAAAGAACGAGATGTTCAATTAGTTTATAAATAATTCTTTTTTAAGTTAGTTTTATGTATTATTTTATGTGTTACGTCTATGTTATATTAGATTATATACGAGTAAGTTTGTTTTTTTTTTTTTTTTTAATGACGAACTACACAGATTGGCCAGAGAAGCTGGCCTTGACTGCTTCACCGGATTGAGAGGTGGCATAGCTCTTAGGTCGCTTAGCCTGAACCTCTATTGCTAGTAACTCGACACAAGGGTCCCCCCGGTGAGGGGTAACCTCGGCTTGGACGGTTACTATGTTACGCGTAAGCATACCGATCCGAGGGCGCCCGAGAGGGCCGAACCACGACTCGGTCGGTTGCTATTTCACGGATAATCTAAGAGACATTCAAAAGCTAAACTAACTTTGAGTGCCACTTCGGGAAGCGTTGGCGCTGGGAGAAGAAGTGGCCGAAGAAACTCCAGCAACGCTCCTAACATCTAAGGGGTGGGGCCTGCCCATAAAATAGCGGTAACGCGCAAGGATTATTCGCAACCTCCGATGGTCGCGAATGGACGCTTTGTGGATTTGTAGAGATCTAGCCTGTGCAATGGTAATCGCGTCGTCCGGATCGTCAAGAACGTGTCTCGGCCTCCGGGCGACGCGACGGAATTTATTATAGGAAGGCTTATAAGTGGCGGCACTTACAAGAAGTTTGTTAGAATGTTTGGTGGCAGTCTCGAAAAACCGTCGAGATACCTGCTTAAAGAATTGGGCTATTGTCGGTAACCCTGTATCAACGTGGAGCTCGCGATTACGTACGAACCACGGCGCACCCGTGGCTCGTCGCAGAAAACGATTCTGAATTACTTGTAACCTATGGATATGTGTTACGTCTATGTTATATTAGATTATATACGAGTAAGTTTGTGTTTTAAATATGTTCTATAATAATATTTAATACGGATGGTTTATTAAAATTCGATTGTTTTATTAATGTTTTGTTAATATATACCCACAGTCAATGTCTATTCACTCTACCTTTGAATAACACCCAAGTTGTAATCGAAGGGAAAGACAGACGCGCATGAAATGGATGGAATACTATTTCGTAATATTCCTACTATAATTCGGAAATACAAAGATGGCGTCCGTTCGTAATAGCTTTGAACTTTTGATACGATTTGAAGTCGATTTTTATTTTTTTTACTTTTTTTATATATACGCCTAACATAGTTACCGTCCAAGCCGAGGTCACCCCTCACCGGGAGGACCTTTGTGTCGAGTTACTAGCGATAGAGTTTCAGGTTAAGCGACCTAAGAGCTATGCCACCTCTCAACCCGGTGAAGCAGTCAAAGACAGCTTCTCTGGCCAATCTGTGTAATTCGTCATTTAAAGAAAATCGAAGGGAGAGACAGACGTGGGAATATATTCCATCATGAAAAGCTACATTCTAACAAGAAACTTAATAAGCTTCTGTTAGTAAACACTATAAACGTAACAAATGTTATTTCTCGGTCGTTCACGGCCCGTTTCAACCTTTACCTTCGTAATGGAATAATTAAGCGGTGTCTGAATAACTTGAGCTGGTAAAGGAAATTCTTTACTATTTTATTACGTAATGGATTTTGTCAGATGAATGGAAACGGTGAATAAAATCATTCACAAAAATTCCTTTGTTCGTAATATTATCTTTTTTTTTTGTTAACGGGGAGGAAATCTTCAAAAAGATACCCCGCCTTCTAGGGGGAAGGCGGCGGTTATGTGGGGTTTTTACCCACTAAAACCTCCCAGTGGCCCTTTCCTCGGTGCATGTCGAGGGGCTCCAGGATCTCAGGGAACGCACCGGAGCCCCTCTGCACTGTGCTCAAGGAGAGCACGTCCCGGGGGGGGGAGGTTACTCCCTCCCCCCCTGTGCCCTCGCAGTGCAAGGCTACACGGGCCAGCCCGACAAAGGCCCCCACCCTTGTCGCCCAGTGAACCCGAGGCCCCTTTTAGTCACCTTGTACGACAGGCAGGGGATACCGTAGTCTTATTCTTGAGAGCCCAGAACTAAAGGGCTGATTGTTCGTAATATTATCTATTTTATCGCTACATGTCATATCCATAGGTTACAAGTAATTCAGAATCGTTTTCTGCGACGAGCCACGGGTGCGCCGTGGTTCGTACGTAATCGTGAGTCCACGTTGATACGTTGAAGTCGAGGTTACCCCTCACCGGGAGGACCCTTGTGTCGAGTTACTAGTGATAGAGGTTCAGGCTAAGCGACCTAAGAGCTATGCCACCTCTCAACCCGGTGAAGCAATCAAGGCCAGCTTCTCTGGCCAAACTGTGTAGTAATTAAAAAAAAATCGCTACATGATGGTGATATATCTTTAGCAGAAATAAATAAAAAGAATACAATTACAGAAATTGAATCGTTATGCACTTAAATAATATACTAAGGTACCCAGCCCGCTTCGCCGAAGTAGATTTTGTTTTATTTTATTTAAACAATAAACTTACATCATTAAATATTTAACTGAACTCTCACTATATGTTAAACTATTCATTTCTCTCCGTATTTATTCTCTTCTCGTGCGGGTGAAGATCGTTGTACCCATGTACATATCAGCAAATACAATATCATTCTTATCATTTGTACAAAAAATTGGGCTCGAGTTAATATCAGAAATAAATGTACGACGTATGGCTTGTTTGACAGATTAAAAAGAGGAGTGCTCCGATCTTCACCAAACTCTTCGTTCTTCTTCTTCAATCTGAAGATTTTTCTGAAAGTTTCGTTGAGATCGGTCCATCCGTTTTGTAGCCTATAAGGAACATAGCCACACACTTACTCTTTTATATATGTAGATACACATTATACGTGTGTGTATTTATTTTATTACTTTGTGTGTCTTATTTTCTTCTTGAACACACTTGTCAATTTATGATAAGTATTTTTAATTTTATTTATTTATAAGAAAAATTTCGATAATTCTAATCATGAGAATCATCAGAAGCTAATTTTACAAGTTCAATTCTAATTAATTTTACAAGAATAAATGGACAAAACTTAAAACTGCCATCTAGTATTTCAAACATATATTAATTCGTTCAATATTTCCGAATTTTTAATTATTGTACAATATCGTCGCTAGATGGCGCTGTTATTAATTATAAATAAACTCTTCCATTTTACGTACTTAGCAAAATTTGGATAATATTAAAATTCCGCTGAGTGCAAGACTCTGCTAAATATCCTACTATGTAAACTAAACTTTAAAAACAATTTTTGTATTGTTTATGGTTCGAGTTTATGAAAATAGATGGCAGTATTTACTATGATTGAATAATTTAAATATTTATTAGAAGACTCATTTAGAATTCTTATAAAGAGGCAGTAAAATATTACAGAAAATTTTACCTTTATCTCATGTTTCGCAAACCATACCCTAAAACGAAACGGCTCCAAGAAAGCTATAATAATGGTTGTTTGGGTAATGTGGCATCAGAGCGGAATGCCAACCCCATTATCACTTTTGCACGTGATCTTGACATTCTAATGTGCCGCCGGTAAATAAAAATATCACAGAAATGATGAGGTATACTGAAATATATTTTACATTCTTGTTACATTAAAATATATACAACTGGAAAAGTGTCTAGGCAAAAACGAATGAAAGATGTTGACATGTGTCTTATAAAAATTTCTGTCTAAAATCCTCTTTGGTAGTTGGCGAACGCTAGTCGCCACAGTTCTGTTGAGAGTACCGCACACTGCACATGCACAAAATGTTAAGACACGTGGTTTTCCTAACGATGTTTTCCTTCGCGGCTCAGTTCGTGGGAAATGTGTCCTTGACCTCTATCTCTTGCCCATTTAATATTACACGAAAAGTAACTCTCTCTCTTTCTATCTTCATTACCTTACATCGCTTCGCCTCGACCGATGACATTTGTAACACATTTACCAGCTTACTCTCCGAGTGTGCTTAAGGAAGCTTTACTTCAAAATATTTGCGAACGTGTCTTAACCATAACGTTATAATAGCGTTACACGTTAGAGAGTACTAGGTAATCTATATAAAAAGTGACAAGCCGGTCGTCTAGTTTCTACGACAACAAGGCCAATGCCGTGTAGTGAAGTGTGGTAAGGTCAGGAGAGAAATTCAGTGCAGCAATATAACTTTACGTATCCAAAGCCCTCAATTCTTTTTCTCATGAACCTACGAGTATATTGTTCAGTGAAGCTGGCGGGAGTTCTTTTTTTTCTTCGTTCCCAGCAGCATTACACAAGCATACTTTGTTGTAATAATCAAGTTTACAAACTAAGTCCTGTTGTGTATGCCAATTACAGGTGTACACAATATTCGCTATAAAGAAACGTAATGATTTTATTATTAATACTTACAAAAAATATTTTAATAAATGATAAAGTAATAGGAATATAACTACTAAATTAATTAAATTAGCCAAAATTACTGCACAATTTTTAACACTAAGGTGCGGAAGACCTTGTGTGAATTAGAAAAAATGTCAACCGACGTGGACTTAGTGTTAAGGAGGTTATATGCAGCGGAAATCCTTGGCATGGGCGAGTGTGACGTGTTGAAACTTAGGGTCCTTTTCACATCCTCCCGACATTTCTTTAACATTTAACATTTTTCTTATTTCTACTACAACCTTTTCCTTTACTTATTTCTACTAGCACATTTTCAGTTTCCTTATTTCTACTAACACATTCTTGTTTCGCATTTACAAATCCGCTGGCGGGAGTTCAGTCGAGTTTGAAATGAGTGACGTCTGAGTATGAGGCGTATTTGTACTGAGATAAAAAAATATAGACGAATTGATTTTTTTTAATGTAAGGGTAGATAATTGATAATGACATTTAATAGGTAGATATTGTTATGTAGGAGGTTACCAAGTACTACCAATTGAGACAATATTAGACTTTTTGAAGTTATACTTCTTAAAAATTGTGCTTACATACTTTTAACAGTGGTTCAGTATAATTGAAGTTAATTATCCTCAGCCTTGTAGTTCTGTGTTCTTGTTTTATGTGCTGATTAACCACGCGCTCGGCAGTGAAGAAAAACAACGTGAGGAAACCTACATGTTTTATAAATTTCTAATCAGCACATAAAATTGCAACAACAAATTTATTGGTGCCGGCACCGGGGATCGGACTCGGGTTGCTAGCGTACTACGCAACTTGAGCTAATCGCACGGACACTGAGCTACCACGACTCTCCAGGAGGATGATAATGATTAGAGGATGATTCGGCTCAAAAGGACGAGAAGGGATATCGGCTTGGGAAGCTGCTTTATGCGCGATAGCTTCTGATCCGAGGGCGCTCGAGAGGGCTGAACCACTCGATAGCTTTTATCGGAATAGTATCACTGAAGCGTCAATAGCCTAATGGTTTAAGGTATGGCCTGCGGATCGTAAGGTCGTGTGTTCGAATTCGTCATTCGACTATTGATGTGAACCATCTCCTAGCACAAGCCTTAGTTTATTTGCAATAGTTAATAATATTTTCAAAGAAAATATTGTTAGTATTCTTTAAAAAATATATATTAATATGTTCTAACTAGTTGAGAGTGCCATTTCGGGGCGTAAGCGCTGGGAGATGAAGTGTTCGAAGAAACTGAAATGTAATAACTGAAAGAACTAAATTCTGATTCTTAAGTGTTTTTTTGCTATCCTTACTCCAACAAAGTCCGGTTAAATATGTCTTTTAGAAAACCGTCGCGCCTTCTCCCCCGTAATGGGTGTATCCGCTCAGTCAATGGCCCGACTGGGATATCCGTACGAAGCGTGAAAACATATGTACACTGGTACAATGTGGATATACATAAATTAAATAACTATTTATACACGTATTATATTCTATATATTTTTTATTAGACTCTAGATTTTGTTTTTGACGAACTACATAGATTGGCAAGAGATGCTGGCCTTCACTGCTTCACCGGATTGTGAGGTGGCATAGCTTTTAAGTTGCTTTTGCTGAATCTCTATCTCTCACCGACATCAATTAACAAATATGGACGCAAGGGTCCCACCGGTGAGGGGTAACCTCGGCTTGGACGGGTACTATGTTACACGTAATTCACGGACAATCTAAGGGACATTCAATAGCTGAACTAACTTTGTGTGCCACTTCGGGAAGCGTTCCAATAGCTGACGACATATGAAATAATAATCGCAAAGTTTAACATTTTTTATAGTTTTTATTTTACGAATCTGCACAGATTAGAAAGAGAAGTCGAATTTGACTGTTTCTACTGACTCTTCTTGACTGCCTCCCCTTCTATACTTAGTAACTGGACACAGCTCTCAGACACTGGACAGGCTTGGGCGGTTGCTATGTTAGACATAGAGATAGACAAATTCTTTATTGGAATCATTTACAAACAAAATATGAATCATATTAAAAGACAAAAAAAATACAGTTAAATAAAGAAAAAACGTATAAAAACGTTATGTTGAATGTGATGCCAACATTGGACACCCTTTCAGCATATGCTGTTGCAAGGATTCGACAGTGCTGATTGTCAGCGGTACCCAGTTCAGTGTTACGCGTAAGCATTCCGAATAATTGGCGCTCGAGATGGCGGAATCACGAATAGGGACATTCGATAGCTGCACCAACTTTAAATACCACATCGGAAAGCATTAGCGCTGGGAGAAGAAGTGACCGGAGACTCCGCGATGCTCCTAATATCTAACAGGTGGGTGTAAATTGGAAATATCGCGATAAATCACCCCTTCCTTCTCGCTTTTACCTATTGTTTTGATCTCTTTCCGTATGTCATATTATTTGTACAATTGTTGGCTTCAAGACAGTCTCATTATTAACACTTCCCATATACCTGTAAATAATTGTTACAGACTATTTTGCAACAGAGACCGCGTTTTGTGACATTGTAATTTAATTGGCTATTTAATGGTCTTACCAGCGTACCGTCCAATTTTGTCCTGTATAATTCGATTGATCAATTGTAAGGAAACATTATATTTTGAGTTATTCAACATAGTGCATGTCATCAGGCATAAAATGTGACGTAAACTGAAGTTTTTTTGAACATATATAAAAATCTTTTAAACTCAAGCACTTCTTTTTCACTTCAGTGGTATAGCTTCACCAATTACTTCAGAAGAACTCCGTAGGATTTAACTGCTTGAAGACAACTTTTTATTTTGTTAACGCTGGGGAATCCTTTTGACGGACCGTCCGCCGGTGCCCTGGGTGGGCCCGGAGGGATGTGTGAGACTCGGCCTGGGCAAGTTCCACTAAACCCAACTGCGAAAGCCATCAGCCGCTATAAATGGAGTGCCCTGGATCTGTCAGCATCAGAGTAAGCTTGAAGACACCTGCGTCAAGATCTGTTAGCAACGCTAACTTTTAATCGGTGTCAGTGTTTCCCATGTCTGAGGGTCGAAATCTTCTCCATCCATGAGCTTCCATACGATGGAACGCCATCTCATCTATTTACGCACTTGTTACATACTACGTCATTTCAATCCAAACTCTTCATTTTCAACAAACTTTCAACAAACAAAAGGAGGAGTTCAGGATAAGAGGAGAGTCCATTTTTTATGTTTGTTACCATAACTCTCAACTGGGTGAACCAATACTGATGATTTTTTTAATTTTTGCTTCCCAAATTACTCCAAATCTGACATTGGGAAATTGTCTTAAATTTGCATTAAGTAAGTGTGTGAGAAATGGACAAATAATTCAATATCCCACCAAACAATTTCGATGATTCATTTTTAATTGTAAAGGATGTACTTAAAGGTTAGTAGAATCAGAACACCAAACCATCATCAAGAACGTTTGGTTAAGTTCTGATTAATTCTATTTCGGAATATTCCTATGATAATACGGCAATAAAAAGAGAATTAAAGTTTGATTCGACTTGAATTTATTCTGATTGTTTTTATTCGTAAATATACTTGTTAAATAATTGTCCTGGACCAGTAGGTAGGCCGATGGCGGTAGCGCCCACTCTTGCATGTCTCGCGCGCACCAACTTCCTGCAATACGCGTCACTGACGCGCGCACTTAGGGCGCTCAATGATATTTGTGAAATAATAGATATTTTTCAATGCTCCACGAAGGAATTCCCAAGGGTATCATATGATAAGTTAAGCAGTAGTTTAGCGTAAGCAGTGCCATCACTGTCGTAATACGTCATTACAACCTCTTTTGACTATCGAATAATTCGTTTCCGATGTTTAGATTATATGTATGTCAAATGCCTTTTGTCTTTCTCTCTTGTCTTTATTTATAACAGTTTCATATCATTCGACATATATAGTATATATGTGTAAAATACGAATAATTGGTTATTAATGAATGTGCTATTACAACTAAAGAGTATTGAATATGTAAAGTATTGTGAGAAGTTGTGTTGTTGGCTCCCAATAGTATAAGAGCAATGGTACAGTTCAAAGAGTCTCTTAGAGTTGATCTCCGGTGGCGTCGCTTAGTGTTGTTAGTGTTATTCGTCGGTAGCGCCTTAGTACATAAGCTAAGTACTATTGTTATTTACCTTGTTTTATTTATTATGCTACTGTCTTCTCATTACATATTATGTTTAGCCTATACTAGTGAATTACTACATGTACTATGAGTAAGGTGATATAACTATATTTATGGTGATGAAAATATATCTGATGAATGTGTTACAATGAGTATGAAGATAAGTTAAATAAAGCGATGTTATTAATAATAAGTATATTATTAACTGCAATCCTTATTCTGACAAGTGCATGTCTTGAAAAAATATAAAAATATAATATGTTGTCTCTATTGAGAAGGTAGTCTATGTACATCGGTAGTACTGTGCACGAGTATCTATGTTTCGAGGTAAATCGTTACACGACGTTACTTTCTACACAAATTGAGACTATGAACCGGATTGATGCATTAACTATTTCATTGCTCATCAATCTAAAACGAATACGATATCTTAGGGCGCGTATCCACTAACGCTAAAGACTACAAAAACTATTTTCACCTCAAAAACTACAGCTTTTTGATGTGTGTTACCTGGCAACACCTGACACCCAGCGATTGTTATGCATAATAACTACTTTCAATGATATAATAATAATAATAATAAATAATAAATCTTTATTAGTCACCAAAGAAAATGTTTAAACAAAGAAATATGAAGTCCCTGGCTCCTGAGCTAGGTTCAATTGGACCTGTGTTTCAGGGGTCAGTGTCTTCTCCCATTTGAAAAGCACAATAAAATATAATAATATATGAGCATAACAAATGAAAACAATATTTTATAAATTTGTGTGTGTGTGTTGGTGTGTGTGGGTAAATTTGTGTTTGTGTATGTCCCTCAGCTTTATATTATATTAAATTTTATTAAATTAGGAGGCGTTCAGTCTGAATATAATCCAACTCTAGTAAATATTTTTTACAATCTTTATGATTTACCTGAACCTTATTGTATCTTTAATTCATAATTAATAATTTAGTTGATCGTCACATGAACTTGGCATTGTAAACAATAGTTTAACCTTATTAGTTCCTAATCTCACTTCTAATTAATTTTGTATAAAGATTGTGAGGATGCGCAGTTGTCGCATTACTCGTTATAAATAATTCTTTGTTACGCTGTCTCAATAAAGCGAGTGTATTAGTTGTTGGACTATTTTATTCTACGAGACCTACAAATTATAACATGTGTAAATCTTTTGGGTTCACGTCACCGACATGCTAATGTTTTTATATTTAGTCATGATCTTGTACAGCCCTTAATATATTTAATTATTAAACCGTTTTAAGTTAAAGTTGCAGTCTTTGTATATGTCCCCTTGCTGGGAACAGGCGTTCTTTGTAATGTACTCTACATGGGCATAGTCCACCACGCGGCCCTAGTGCGGATTGGCAGACTTCTCATGTCTTTGAAAAAATTTTATAGGACTAGAAGGACTAGGAAATTTTAATTACTTTTGTTTATGTTGTTTTTTTTGTCTTGTTTTACCTGTTGTTTGTTCTATTCTATTCTATTCACTTGACAATACGTAAAGCATCTATAATGCGCGCTTTCCCATAGTTTGCAATAGCCAGTTTTCCGAGGGCATCCTATTCAATATAAAAACGAAACGCGGAAAAACTCTTTTGTTCTCGTGTATTACAGGCTAAGTAGCGGATGCCCGACATCTTCTCTGTTCGGGTCATGGTGGTTATATGCTAATATTTATGTTTTATGGGAACAACATGATGAGAGGAAACGGCAGCTTAATGACTGTGCTCTCGGTTAATGTTCACGTATTGCAATCGAAGGCTGACTTGCATCTACAAGATCACATTTTAAACCGCCTTTAATAAAGAATAGGGTCTCAATTGATATTTTTTGTTAAATCGGTTCTAATTTGTATTTAGCATCATCCTAGTGCCGATGGAAATGATTTTTTTTTAGGTTACAAAACAATCCGAGGAACAATATTCATGCTTATATATTTTTTAGAGCCTTGGTAGTTCAGTAGTTATAATAGTATGCTAGCAACCCCAGTTCGAATTCCGGTGCCGTCACCTATGAATTTGTTGTTGCAATTTTATGTCCTGATTTACGTACGCTCGGCGGTGACGGAAAACATGATATGAAATCTTACATGTCTTAAGGCCTAACCTAGGCCCGTGCTCTCTTTACAGAGAAGTCCTGTGCCCAGCAGTGGGATTTACATAAAGGTTGTAACTTTAAAAATACGTATAATATCGCTGTTTTATTGAAGCGTCAATCTAATATAATTAAACGAGCAATTCTTGTATACGAGTATAATCTGAATCTCGGAAACGGCACCAACGATGCTCACGATATTTAGTTCAGGGATAATATAAGCAGGGGTACCAGCCCTGTAGTTCTGGGCTCTCAAGAACGGTATCCCCTGCCTGTCGTACAAGGCGACTAAAAGGGGCCTCGGGTTCACTGGGCGACACGGGTGGGGGCCTGCGTCGTCCACCAAAGTGGACCCGGGAAGAAGGCGACATCGGCTGGCCCGTGTCGCCTTGCGCTGAGAGGGTACAGTGGGGGAGGGAGTAACCTACCCCCGGGATGTGCTCTCTTTGAGCACAGTGCAGTTCGGTGCGTTCCACGTGAGATCCCGGAGCCCCTCGCCATGCACCGAGGAAAGGGCCACCGGGGAGGTTTTAGTGGGTAAGAACCCCACATAACCGCCGCCTTCCCCCCAGAAGGCGGGGTATCTTTCTGAAGATTTCCTCCCCGTCAACAAAAAAAAAAAAGGTTTCCTCACGATATTTTTGAAATGTTTTTTTTTAATTTTTCAAATTTTTAATTACTTTTGTTTATGTTGTTTTTTTTGTCTTGTTTTACCTGTTGTTTGTTCTATTCTATTCTATTCACTTGACAATACGTAAAGCATCTATAATGCGCGCTTTCCCATAGTTTATGATAGCCAGTTTTCCGAGGGCATCCTATTCAATATAAAAACGAAACGCGGAAAAACTCTTTTGTTCTCGTGTATTACAGGCTAAGTAGCGGATGCCCGACATCTTCTCTGTTCGGGTCATGGTGGTTATATGCTAATATTTATGTTTTATGGGAACAACATGATGAGAGGAAACGGCAGCTTAATGACTGTGCTCCCGGTTAATGTTCACGTATTGCAATCGAAGGCTGACTTGCATCTATAAGATCACATTTTAAACCGCCTTCAAAAAAGAATAGGGTCTCAATTGATATTTTTTGTTAAATCGGTTCTAATTTGTATTTAGCATCATCCTATTGCCGATGGAAATGAATTTTTTTTGGGTTACAAAACAATCCGAGGAACAAAATTCATGCTTATATATTTTTTAGAGCCTTGGTAGTTCAGTAGTTATAATAGTACGCTAGCAACCCGAGTTCGAATTCCGGTGCCGTCACCTATGAATTTGTTGTTGCAATTTTATGTCCTGATTTACGTACGCTCGGCGGTGACGGAAAACATGATATGAAACTTACATGTCTTAAGGCCTAACCTAGGCCCGTGCTCTCTTTACACAGAAGTCCTGTGCCCAGCAGTGGGATTAATATAAAGGTTGTAACTTTAAAAATACGTATAATATCGCTGTTTTATTGAAGCGTCAATTAAACGAGCAATTCTTGTATACGAGTATAATCTGAGTCTCGGAAACGGCACCAACGATGCTCACGATATTTAGTTCAGGGATAATATAAGCAGGGGTACCAGCCCTGTAGTTCTGGGCTCTCAAGAACGGTATCCCCTGCCTGTCGTACAAGGCGACTAAAAGGGGCCTCGGGTTCACTGGGCGACAAGGGTGTCGCATTGCGCTGCGAGGGTACAGTGGGGGAGGGAGTAACCTACCCCCGGGATGTGCTCTCTTTGAGCACAGTGCAGTTCGGTGCGTTCCACGTGAGATCCCGGAGCCCCTCGTCATGCACCGAGGAAAGGGCCACCGGGGAGGTTTTAGTGGGAACCCCACATAACCGCCGACTTCGGGGTATCTTTGTGAAGATTTCCTCCCCGTCAACACTGTAGGTATGTATAATAAATAATAATAAAATATTTTTTGTAATCTGTACAAAGTGATAATAATTACAAAGTATATTTTTATTACAATCACATGAGTCAGGAGCTCGTACTAAGTAAATTTGTGTTATGAGTCTCCTGGCTCCGAAACGGAACTCTACTCCGAATGGAACGAAAGCTGAGGGAAACGGGGAATTTTTAACCCTAAACATAGCAATGTATAGCATAATATGCATGTAAAGTACAGATATAAAATCTATTTACTTAAATTTATTCTTTAATTGTATTTTATAATAATTATTCAAATGTTTAATGTCACAATTGTCGGTGTCGTGACATTTATAATTATAAAAGAGATGGAGTTGGAATAAGGACTTTTTTAGAATGCTAACAATTTTTTTTTTCGCAAATATATTTAAAATTCTTAATAACCATTCCAAATAAGCTTAGGCTTGTCAGTACGTACGTTACGTACTTAGTACGTGTAGCACTGTATAGAATAGTGTACATCTTGGTTTTCCAACATACGTTATTTTATCACGTGTATTCATATCACGATTTTTTAATGTGTTTTTTGATATTTTTTGACGATACATTTTTTTTTTACTGTTCTTCAAAAACAATCTTGCCACGATAAGGGGTAGATAAATTTAAAAATCTCAATGACTCTTTTATTAAGTTATTTTTTTTTTTTTTGTAGGTGACCCTTTAACGGTTTTTCCCTTAAGTTTGTTGTAGTAATTGTATATTTCTGATCTCAACAAGTTCAAGACTATATCTATGATTTCATCTTTCATAAATTAGTTGTATCAGAATAATCTCGGGAGCCCTCGGCTTTCGCTCACTTTCACTTGAAGATCCGCGTAGCATGTCATGGGTCGGTGGGTTCCGTACGTGTGTTAATACTGTTACATTCACTACTAGTGGCTACATCAGGCGTTGCTCATTTTCTTTTACAAAACTGGATACTTGCACGGAGTATAACGCGGTTCAAGTTTATCGTTGAATTCCCGATGTTTCGAGTTCTTAGTTGTTGTTAGGTTGTTTTATGTAAACAAACAAACAATACCGACAGTGTTTATTATAATGGCGAGACGTGAACCACTTTTCACGGTATTGCGTCTCCAGTTTACCAGTTTACACGAATTAAGCACAGACATTAGTTTTATTGTTGCTTTAGAAGTTTCTTCTTGGCTTCACACGGCACTAACATTTTCTGTATATTACTTAGTATCGAGAGTAGTACTCTCTTAACAGAGAAGACCTGCGCCCAACAGTGGGACAAATCTATATATATAAAAGAGAAAGTGTGTAGGTTTGTTCCGTATAGGCTCCGAAACGGCTGGAATCATCAATGAAACTTTCAGGGAATCTTCAGATTGTCCTGGCTAGTAATCCTGTAAACTTTTGGTGACGATCGGATCACTCCTCTTTTTGAACTGTCAAATACAGCTTTTATTTACTATGATGATTTTCTATTGTTTTATAACCCAAACTTGTATTGACACATGCGTTGTGTATAATGATGTCATTATGAACGATATTGAAAAACAATGGAGGAATTGAAGTATAATAAATCCCTAAATGATAAGAATGATATTGTATTTACTGATATGTACATGGGTGTAGGTAATTATCATCACCCGCTCGAGAAGAGAATAGAACAGAATGAATCCGGAGAGAAATGAATAATTTAATATATTGTGAGAGTTAAATGAAATATTGAATGATGTAAGTTTGTATTGTTTAAATAAAATAAAGCAATCTTTTTTTTTTTTAACGAGGAGGAAATCTTCAGAAAGATACCCCGCCTTCTGGGGGGAAGGCGGCGGTTATGTGGGGTTTTTACCCACTAAAACCTCCCCGGTGGCCCTTCCTCGGTGCATGGTGAGGGGCTCCGGGATCTCCAGTGGAACGCACCGGAGCCCCTCTGCACTGTGCTCATAGAGAGCACTTCCCGGGGGAGGTTACTCCCTCCCCTGTGCCCTCGCAGTGCAAGGCGACACGAGCCAGCCGATGAGAGCCCAGAACTACAGGGTTGAAAGCAATCTAGCCCGGCGAAGCGGTCTGGGTACGCTAGTATATTATATATATAAAGGCTGTAACTTTAACTTAGTATATGTATAGTTAAGTTATAATATATTAATATATCTATCTATCTATCTATTAGAATATCTGCAGTATTCTGTTCACTTCATTTTTTCAACCGACTTCAAAAGGAGCAGTTCTATTCGTCTGTATTTTTTTTAAATTTGTTACCGCATAACTTTCGACTGGGCGAATCGATTTTGATGATTCTTTGTCATGATGTTTTCATTTGAAAGCTGGTGATTCCCGTGTGAGATCTTATTTCATTTGGTCCCATGGCATCCATGAGAAAACCAAATAAGTCCTAAATTTGCATTGTTTACGCGATATATTGACGAATGTACCAACCAATTTCGATGATGTGTTAGCTAAGAAGTTGGTCGACACATCTGGTGACCAGAGGGCTGGCTTGCACCGAGGCTAAGCATTGCATGCATAAAAAATCTTAAAAATCCACAAAGCATCTTAAAAATCCACAAAGCGTCCAATGGCGACCGTCAGAGGTTGCGAATAAACTTCGCGCGTTACCGTTATTTTATGGCCAGCCACCCTTTAGACGTTAGAAGCGTTGCTGGGGTTTCTTCGGCCACTTCTTCTCCCAGCGCCAACGCTTCCCGAAGTGGCACTCAAAGTTAGTTTAGCTTCTGAATGTCCCTTAGATTATCCGTGAAATAGCAACCGAACGTGTCGTGGTTCAGCAATCTCGGGCGCCCTCGGATCGGAATGCTTACGCGTAACATAGTAACCGTCCAAGCCGAGGTTACTTCTCACCGGGGGGACCCTTGTGTCGAGTTCCTAGTGATAGAGGTTCAGACTAAGCGACCTAACAGCTATGCCACCTCTCAATCCGGTGTAGCAGTCAAGGCCAGCTTCTCTGCACAGAGGCTAAGCATTGCCATACAACGTGGCAATGCTACCAGCCTTTTGGGCACGCCAGCGTGCCAAGCGATGACGGTTTGGCACAGTTATATTTTTTGTAAATATTTTGTAATATCTATTAAATTGTAAATATTTCTTTATTAGTTAGTATATGTTATGTTTACTTCATTAGAAATTCATGTATGTATTATTTCGATGATTGGAATTACTTCAAGAGTAGTTCTATGAGAGTTTGGTTAGGTTCTGATTAATTCAATTTACTTTATTTGTAAATACAAAATGGCCGTTCGTGACGTAAACGTAGAACGTTTAACGTTTGATTCGATATGAAGTCGGTTTTTGTTTTTACTCGTAAATTTACTTGTACCCATTATTTATTTATTTATTTAATAAGATACACCAACAGCATTACACAAGCATACATTGTTGTAATAATCAAGTTTACAAACTGAAGTCCTGTTGTGTATGCCAATTACAGGTGTACACAACATTCGCTATAAAGAAACATAACGATTTTATTATTAATACTTACAAAAATATTTTAATAAATGATAAAGTAATAGAAATATCACTAATAAATTAATTAAATTAGCCAAAGTTACTGCACAATTTTAACACTAAGGTGCGGAAGACCTTGTGTGAATTAGAGAAAATGTCAACCGACGTGGACTTAGTGTTAAGGAGGTTATATGTAGCGGAAATCCTTGGCAAGGGCGAGTGTGACAGAAGGTTGGTTTTAGATTGCGGCTCATCAAAAATCCTACAACAACGACTCCTTGGATATTTGAATGGCACTCTAATGTGGTAATAAAAATTAATGCACTGCTATACGAAAGCCGAAGACGACGATGTAAGTTAATAACATCTATAATTATCGGCTTAACAAAGAAAAGCGTACAGAGATATAATACGGGTTTTATCTCACATGTTCACTAAGCATGTATAATGTAGTGACTATTTCGCATTAACCATAACCGCTGTAAATTAGTCACCATGTTGATCGTTTTTTAATCGCCTGGCGTTCACGCAGGCGTGGAACTGTAAAGTCAAGATTACTGCCTCCATTAGTTTACGAGAGGCGCCGTTATATTGGGTATAATGGCATGTTTTAAAAGAAGGTGGTCTCTGAATCACTGTTACGATAATAAAGGTTTTCGACCGTATACTTTTCAATCGACTTCAAAAAGGAGGCACTTAATACATATGTATTTTTCTTATGTCTGTTATCTTATAATTTTCGACTGGGTGAATCGACTTAAAAATTTGAACAAAACTAAAAAAAAATGTTAGTAGGGGACAACTCTTATCACTTAGGGATATGAAAATTTGATAGTAGCCGATTCTCAGACCTATTAAATATACAATGTCAAGCCGTGTCGGCGGAGCATTGTAGGTTAGTTACAATACTCCTTTGTATTGTAACTAACATTGTGCCACGTACATAACCATAGGTTACAAGTAATTCAGAATCGTTTTCTGCGACGAGCGACGGGTACGCCGTGGTACGTACGTAATCGCGAGCTCCACGTTGATACAGGGTTACCGACAATAGCCCAATTCTTTAAACAGGCATCTCGACGGTTTTTCGAGACTACCAACAAACATTCTAACAAACTTATTGTAAGAGCCGCCATTTATAAGCCTTCCTATAATAAATCCCGTCGCGTCGCCCGGATACGTTCTTGACGATCCGGACGACGCGATTACCATTGCGCAGGCTAGATCTTTACAAAGCCACAAAGCGTCCATTCGTGACCGTCGGAGGTTGCGAATAATCCTCGCGCGTTACCGTTATTTTATGGCCACCCTTTAGATGTTAGGAGCGTTGCTGGGGTTTCTTCGGCCACTTCTTCTCCCAGCGCCAACGCTTCCCGAAGTGGCACTCAAAGTTAGTTTAGCTTCTGAATGTCCCTTAGATTATCCGTGAAATAGCAACCAACGTAGTCGTGGTTCGGCAATCTCAGGCGCCCTCAGATTGGAATGCTTACGCGTAACATAGTAACCGTCAAGCCGAGGTTACAGTATAGATGTGTATAATACAATCATTGAGACCAGTTTTCTTAAACTGTACATGTTTGGGCCTTGAACTTGAAATAAAGTTGGGGGCATACTGAGCTCCAACAGAATGGGTATTTTATATTTTTATTAATAATGATAGATTGGGAACATGATCGAAATAGTGTAGGCCGTTCCACTGGGGTCGGGGTTTAATTATAACGCGACGTAAATAATACACAGCTGTGGATTTCGTCATTCGTTTGGGTTACTTACTTATATTTTTTTGTTCGATGTATGGTGATGAGCTCACCTATTATTAGACTATTATTAGCTAGCCAATATTATAATTGTTGGAAAACGGACAACTAACGCTGTATCTGTCTATACCCTTATGGTAAGTAGAACGTGCAAGCTTATTTATTATCTTTTGGTGTGCTCTTTAAATGTAAAGTCTTCATTCAAATTATCTTTTCTTAGTTTTATACTCTATATATATATATAGCTCTGTGTGCCCGCGCCTTTATCGCATATAATTACCATATCAGTGTCACACGATCTCGTTTTATAACAGATGTAATACTTACATTATTATGACATTTTTGTGTAAAATTTAGGAAACAATGAGTATTTTTTATACATTGTCCGCAGCGATAGCCTGATTTACCGATGCTTTTCTAAGTGGCATATAAAGCTAATTCTATAAAGCGATAATTCGGACAAGGAGGGCGTCAGCGCGTAGTAGATAAGCCTTTGATTCGATTTGAAGTCAAATTTTGTTATTGCCCCTAAGTATATATGTTATTACAAATGTAGTGATGAATTTTCCTTCGGGAAAACTGGGATCTTTATCGGAATACGTTGACACCCGAACTGTCAATGAATCGTATTAAATGACTGACATTTTCCCCTACGGCTCTGAAATGGATACTGAAGCTATTTGAGAGAGCACGATAACTACGAACTTTTCCGAAAAATTTTGAAGCGTCAATAATGGTTTAGGGTACGGTCTGCGAATCGTAAGGTCGTAAGTAATCGTAAGTTTCGAATCCACCATTCGACTATTGACGTGAACCATCTGACACAAGCCTAAGCTTAGTTGGAATGGTTAACAAGAATGTTAGTTATATTTTCCAAAAAAAAAAGGAAAATCTTTTCACACTATACCTATTTCTATTTTTGATAGAACGACGTATGTATAGGCAGAAAGTACTACAGCGTTTTAATAATTCGTGTTATACAATTGTATCTTATCTGCATTATTCAATTACAAGGCGGAATTACATTTCGTGCAAAGATTTCATCTCGTCTCTATTTCCGTATACTTTCACATTTTTTTTATTGCCAAAACACATTCTCTTATGCAGATTGTAAATCGTTCTGACTTTTCCTCGTCATTATTCCTTTAACACTTGTAAGACCGCAGTGCTCAAATCGTCCATTCCATGATGTGAAATAGCTAATATTTTTAAAGTTACCCCTTGTTTAGACTTAACATTTGTTGATTCTTCCCTTGTGTTGACCCCTCACCGGGGGGACCCTTGTGTCGAGTTACTAGAGATAGACGTTCAGGCTAAGCGAACCTCTCAATCCGGTGAAGCAGTCAAGGCCAGCGTCTCTGGCCAATCAGTGTAGTTTGTCAAAAAAAAAATCTTATTATCTTTATTTTTGCTCACGAGTGTACAATATTTACATATTAATACTATATAACGTGTTACTTTAAAATATTTAATCCAGCCTAGAGAATGGAAACTGTATTTCTCGGACAAGTCCATGCAGGTCGTAAACCTATTCTCTACGTTACCACTGTTAAGAATAATAACCTGCCAATTGAATCGCAATGACATGTCAATGAACTCTGAGTACATTTGAAAGTGAAAGGATTATCTCGTATACTGGAGAACGGTCAACGTGTTGCCATTTGCATTAAGGGTTCTGTATATCGTAACGTGTTTTATACTATTAACCGACTTCAAAAAAGGGGAGGTGTATGTCTGTGTTTTTATGTCGTCGTCAAAAATGCTTATGCACGAGCGATATAAGGAAGAAATCTTGGATGTAGTGGTCTAGCGCTCTTTACGCAACCGGCTCAATCTGTGTAGTTCGTCGAAAAAAAAAGATGAACTAAAAGATTACTTAAACTAACCAACATTGACAACTTTGATGCTAATGAAGGTTCATTTTGTACACAATTGGCTTAGCAGACTCCTGACTCTGAATGAGAGTAGCTGAGGATCGTGCATAGTTGTACAGACAGATTAGAAATTTCTAGTCTCCGTCTAAGTTATTACTGGGCTTTAGAGATAAGACTTTAAATATGTCTATTGACGGATGTGGTCGAATCGCTTCGCGTGGGAACAACCAAAATCGGTCATCATTGTACGTGCTTTGTGTAAGTAATGAAACGAGATACCGACCTGTACGCGGATGAATAACAACAGATTACGAATGTTCTTATTAAAGTTTTCCAAATTCTCGACGTGAAAGGAAGATTGTTTTGGTTTTTAAGCTGAATTCAAAAAAGAAATTTCGTAACTCTTAGCTATTTCATAGACCCTTAACTATGAACGATTCATCGAGTCCAATAGTCAAAAAGTGCAACCGTACTTCTCTGCGGGACAGCTTTTTATAAATCTCAAGTCCGGTCGTGTGTAGAATACTGCTGTCACATTTGGGCAGGCGCTGCTAAATGCCATCTCGCAGGTTTGTACTCGGTGGAGAGGCGGACTAAGAAGCTATTTGGTGACGCAGCTGAAATTAGGCTCGGTCTTGAGCATGGGCGTAAGGTAGCCTTTCCGTTTTCTAAAGATTGCATTTTGGAGTGTGCTCAGGAACTACATGATCTAATTCCCCCATCCCCGCCCGACCATCGACTTCTAGACGCACTGCGAGATTTCATCCTTTTGTTGTCTAACCCTAACCAAGCGCTTTGTTTCGTCTTTCATTATTCGTACGATAAAGGACTGACAATGTGGGTAGTTTCAAGAGTAGCCTATTCACAGGCATTTACCAAGCAGGACTGCGTTTTTACTTAACACCAGATTGAATCGAAATCAAGCACTTGCTTAGAAAGTATAAAAAATATATCTAAATAATCTAATTTTCCTGCGATAATTCTGAAACACAAATAGGGAGTTCGTAATAAGATTTAACGTTTGACTCGATTTGCAGTCGGTTTTGTTCGTATCTTGTTCGTAACTTCTAATAAATAAATGATTTAAAGAAGCTTTATTTGAGGAACCCTAAATCTTGTCATCATTACAATAGACAATAATGTGTTTCTTTTCGGTAATATCGTCAACAGCCGTGACGAAGCACAACTTTTACTTCACTATAACTGTTCGCGCTCATTCATTATTAGACCACCACACTTACGTTCTAAAGTAACGTGTCAATAGCCTAATGGTTTTGGTTACGGTCAGCGAAATGAAGGTCGTAGGTTCGAATCCTCTTCGAATATTAACTTGAACCATCTCCTATTTCTTGGTAACTGGGTGGAAATTTTCAACAAGATAACCCGTCCCGTAAGGCGTCTTACCCACTAAAACCTCCTCGGTGGCCCTTCCTCGGTGCAAGTTGAGGGGCCCAGGGTCTCCAGTGGAAGGCATCGGAGCTGACTTGCACTGCGAGGGCGCTGGGGGAGTTATTAACCTCCCCGGGATGTGCTCTCCGAGCATAGTAGACACGGGTGTGCCGATGCCGCCTTCTTCCCGAGTCCATTTTAACGTACGACAAAGGCCCCCATCCTTGTCACCCCGTGAAGCCCGTTAGTCGCGTTCTACGACAGGCGGGGGATAGCATAGCCTTATTCTACGAGTCCAGAACTATAGGGCTGTCCATCTATGTGAACCATCTCCTATCGCAAGCTTACGCTTAGTTGGAATCAGTAATACTTGTGAAAAAAAAATCCGGGTGACTTCATCGCCTGCTAACGAAGGTCGTGGAGGAAACCGCGTTGGAAGACCCTTTCCCCCTAATTTCACCCTCAATTTAGACCTTGCATTCCGTAATGTATACAACAACAATTGAAAGTCAAAGAGACGGCCTTCAACATCGCTTTTGTATTGTTTTGTTTGATTTTCTGCAGACTGGCACACTTCGTGTCTGCATTCTTTTATTTTTTCTGACTGTTACAACAAATTGTGGGACAAGTTACACTTTGTATTATGTAATGTTATGTAACTAACCTGATTTTTGTTGTGACTTCGAATTTTATGATCCGTTTATTATTTTTTGGTATTATTTCTTAATTGAAAATTTACATACTGTACTAAATACTGCATTTATATGACAATAGACAAAGGTTTTGGCAATTCTCTTTAGTGCTTAGTAACCAAAATACGGAAAACAATAATGCAAGCTGTTTTTTTGAAGTGATAACTTCTTTTAGTCGTGTCTAAAATCGTGTATATCTTATGGGTTCGCGTCACAGACGTGCTAATGTTCTATTTCAATTTTGTCATGATCTTGTATAGTCCTTGATACTTTTGAATAATAAATATACTTTATAAACATGTGTATAATTGTTCGGAGTATCGAGTATCAAGATGTTTTAAACCATATTGATGTTGATATATATTACAAGTTACAAGTTTCTTCTATCGGCAGTCATTGCTGCCTGCTAATTATTAAAAATTATTGTAGGAATATACAACGAACTAGAATTAATCAGAACGTAATCAAAAAATTAATCATCGAAATCGGCGTGATTTTGAGTAATTCGTTAATTTGTGTCGAACTTACTAGATAGAAATTTAAGACATGGTTTTCTAATAGACGCATTGTCAAAATTAGGGAAGGACCAGCTTTCAAATAAAAAGGCATCATCAAAATCGATTCATCCAGTCAAAAGTAATGAGGTAACAAATATAAAGAAACCTTTTTTTGTTTTTGTTAACGAGGAGGAAATCTTCAGAAAGATACCACGCCTTCTGGGTGGAAGGCGGCGGTTATGTGGTCGGGTATCCTCGGTGCATGGTGAGGGGCTACGGGACCTCCAGTGGAACGCACCGGAGCCCCTCTGCACTGTGCTGTGAGGTTACTCCCTTCCCCTCTGTGCCCTCGCAGTGCAAGGCGACACGGGCCAGCCGATGTCGCCTTCTTCCCGGGTCCACCTTTGCGGACGACAAAGGCCCCCACCCTTGACGCCCAGTGAACCCGAGGCCCCTTTTAGTCACCTTCTACGACAGGCAGGGGACACCGTAGTCTTATTCTTGAGAGCCCAGAACTACAGGGCTGGAATATAAAGAAACCTACAGACGATGCCTGCCAATTTTTCCTTTTACATGTGACGAAATGCTTTTTCCGTCGGTGAAGCAAGCAATTACGTATATAAATGCTTATATATTTTATTCTTTAGAGATTACCACTGTTCATTCACAGGCTGCAATGAAATATCTATCTACAGTAATATTTATTGCGTCTGTATAATTCAATGTACTGGAAACTTTCATAGACTTGCCAGCTTCGGGGAACGGGTTCCGCGTGGATTTCTACGTGCTTTGCGTGAATTATTGAACCGTTAGCGATTTCAAATGCAAGTGTAATCCCATGATCTTACAAATATATTCATAAGTAAACATTCTTCATACCACTGAAACAGCACAAGAGATGCTTTTTGTTATGACAAGTCTAATAGCTAATGATCATTCATGTTTGTTTTAATTCAGGTCAGTCAACATCAGGTGGTCTAAGCACTTGATTAGAAATTATAAAAAATAAATACATAATAATATATCTAGTATAAATAAATTATAATATATCCAGTTTGTCAATTTTATTTTATGTAGCTAAAGATGGCAGTAAATAAGCTTAATAATCGGACAATAGCGATTCAAGTGATATCTGTTCACGAATCAATGGAATGACTTAAAGTTTAGTGGAGCAGCCGCTGTAACTAAAAAAACTTAAGCAGCACAAATATAGTAACTTCGAATTCAGAGGTTTCATTTTGGAACCGTTTGGGGTAGAAACTTTGGATCCGTAGGGTCCTAGGGCACACCACCTTTTTAATGTGATAGCTAAGAAGTTGGTCGACACATCTGGTGATCAGAGGGCTGGCTTATACTTTGGATAGAGGCTAAGCATTGCCATACAACGTGGCAATGCTACCAGCTTTCTGGGCACGCTGCTAAGCGATGACAGTTTGGCACAGTTATATTTTTTGTAAATATTTTGTAAAATATCTCTTATATTGAAAATATATTTTTTAAGTTAGTACTATATATTGATTTTGTTTTATATATAGGCTGTAATTTTAACTTAATTTTATTGTAAGAATTTGTGTCACTATTTACATTATGTATTACACTTTTATATACGTACGACGTAAGCTTTTTTTTTCTTTCAATAAAGCGAAACCACAGACTTATGTCCGTGCTCCTTTGTAATATTC
The DNA here is from genome assembly GCA_029286785.1 of Meandrusa payeni. Classification (NCBI taxonomy): domain Eukaryota; kingdom Metazoa; phylum Arthropoda; class Insecta; order Lepidoptera; family Papilionidae; genus Meandrusa; species Meandrusa payeni. The sequence continues at coordinate 3,111,397 of JAGSMX010000023.1, forward strand.
TTGAAATTGGTTGCTTTGGTTTTTTTTATAAATAAGGGTGCTACTTCTACAATTACTACATTTTTTTATAATGGCTGATTTTTGAAGGTGGTGCTGGAGAATGCTCTGGTTCACGCGTCGAAGACGCCCCGTTGCATTGTTATAAGTTTCTCCGCGACCGCTTCGTCCCTGTTTCTCATGGCCATTTTTAGGTTGTAGTCTATAAATTTCTCTTTTGATGCGACCGTTGCCCTTGTCACTAACTGTGTAATAGACACAGCTGACTGTGTGTCTGGATATCACCACTACAGCATGTTGAACGCTGTCGTAACGTACGACGTAAGCTAGACTTTTCACCCAAGACTGCATTTCCACTTAACATCAGGCGGGATCGTGGTAAAGCACTTACCTGGAAAGTATTAAATTAAAACATCAGACGTTCAATTTCGACCCAACGTTTTACGGATCTCTAAGTAAACGGTTAAAACTACTGTAAAGATGATTGCCGATGACTTTATTCCATTTCTGTCTATTTATCGAGGCCTATTCCAAGATTATATAAACTGTATTTCGTAGTCTAATGACCATTCAAAATATTCAATATACGATAATGTTATTTCGAATTGATTTTTCGAGTTGACTCAATGTCTAAGCTGCTGCTCCCGGACTAATGAAATTTTATATGCCAAGGAAAACAATTATTTAAAATTTTCAAAGACACGTGAAGTCTACCAATTTGCACTAGGGCCGAGTGGCGTAGTTTGCTTTTATACATTCTTTGCAGGGAAGGTCTGTGCCCAGCAGTGGGACATATATAAAGGCTATAAAAATGTATAATAGACTCATGAGCAAAAATAAAGAGTCGGTTAAGAAAGTTTGAATATCTCGGAAGATATCCTTAAAATAAAATAAAATGTTTTTATTAGCACTTAGTGTTGCCTCTAGTCTAGTACTAAAATTTTATTAATTTTTATCTAGATACGATGACAATTACGGTACGCTTAGTGCACGCACAAATATGCTTTCAAGTGCGTATTTTCAAGTTCACGAACTTCGTAATAACGTTCTAAGTTCACAGGCTTTCACATAATACGGCGTTATGAAACCTGGACTTCACTTTTACTTCCAGAACATAGAAAGTCCACACTTAGATTTCGGTGAGATTTTTTTCCTTCAATGCAAAGCCACTATCGCGGGGTGCGGTGCGAGGTATTTAAGTTTATGCCGTTCGCGCCGGCGCACAGTCTGTTTGTAGACCTTACCATGTGGAGGACGGGTGCAATCTTCGCGCTTATCGCCGCGTCCGTCGCGCTTCCCGCCCAGGAATCCGGTCCGACGGTTAACGACTCCGAAAGCATCAGCGAGTGCATCAGAAAAGATTCCGCGGCATGCTTAAAGTACAAGTTTTTCTCGTACCTCGACAAAGCCGTCGGGCAAAAGGAAACCTTCCCGTTATCTGATGGCGTGACAGTTGTGAGAGCGAACGATGCCCCTCCTGAGATCGGTGCGCCAAGATCGTTGGATCCCGTTGCAAGATTGAAGAGATATTTGGAGACTCACGCTATACGAGTGGAAGTGAAAGGCTCGGATGTGATAGATGCAGTTTCCAGTGCCGGGCGTGCTTTAGAGGATACCGTGGAGTCGTTTACGGAAGACAATGAGGTCACAGAAGAAGGGAGAGGCAAGAAGAAAAAAGCGGCCAAGATTCTAGGACCGATAATGGCTGCGGTGATGCTGAAGATGATGGCGTTGATGCCTCTTGCGATAGGAGCCATCGCACTGATAGCCGGGAAAGCGTTACTGATCGGAAAGCTAGCTCTAGTATTGTCTGCGGTAATAGGATTGAAGAAGTTACTGTCTCAACAGAAGCATGTCACGTATGAAGTGATTGCACATCCGCATCATTCGTCGAGTCACACGTCGAGTCACGACTACGGGGGCACAAGTGGCTATGGTGGAGACGCGGGTGGATACAGCAGCGGTGGTGGTCATGGCAGTGGTTGGGGGAGGTCTATAGAATCCCAAGGCTTAGCGTACGCCGCGCAAAAGCCTTAGTGGCGCGTGGCCTAGTTTGACGACCCCTTTCCCGAGACGATTTCTCTACAACGCCCTCTCTTTTAAATTATCTATCGTTCGGTGTGTGAATGTGACGTCCGGTTTATTTATATCGACTGATTTTTTAGGCTTACAATTGTACTTCATTTGAAAGTCATTACTGTCTTCTTTGTATGCCTTATAGGCATTTTGTAGCTATATTATAGTGTTTTTTTTAATAATATATGGTATTTATATTATATATATGCCTTAGATTATGTACAATTATTTAAATAATAATATTTATAATTGTTTTTAATAGTAATAGCAGTTTATATACGGTTCCCTGAACCAGTTACTTGGCTTTAATTTTTATTTTAAGTATCGTTTAAGTTTGTGCAAGACTTATAACTTTAATAATATGTATAGCTAATGTTATTATATAAATAACATTCCCTAATCTGCCTTATCCCCACGGGTTGTACATTCAAAGATTTTTATTTATTTATTTATATATTTAAGTTCATTTTAAGTTGTTGTGTTGATTTCTATATTTGTAACTTATTTATTTTGCATTTTTTGTTGTTATATTAGTAACAGGTATTAATTAAACTATTAAATTATTTGAATCTTGTTGCATATTTCTTTTATTGTTAAAATAAAGAAGGGGTATTTAGATTTGGAAAACGTGAGAAATGGGTCCTGACTCTATGAAATCAATTGTGTCACAAAGAACGTTCAATGTCATCACAGTCGTCGATTTATTAGCCGTTTTGGCACCACAATATTGTTTCATTTGTTAATCTCGGACATAAAATCGTCTTACAAATACACTGATACATTTCAGTCAATTAATCAATATCATTAAATTGAAAATTTTTACTCAATGACAATTGATTTGTATCACTATGAATGGTTTCATAGTGAAATGTCATTGGCAAATGGCAGACGTTTCGTATACCTTTTCAGAAAACAACGCTATTGATTAGATTTTAGACGTCAGTATTCTTATTCAATCATGATGCTTATATCTCTATTATTAGTAACTAAGCTCAAGGCTCAAACCACGACTCAATCAGCTTTAGTCGATTTACTAAAAACTAGAAATTACTATTTCTCCACTACGGAAAGCTTTGACGTCAGAAGGAGAAGTGGTAAGAGAACTTTCACCTGTCATTAATGCTCTTTCTATTATTTATAGGGAAAAATCAGCCCCTAACGTAAGGAAAACACGAGTTTTTTTGACGTACCTACACAGATTGGCCAGAGAAGCTGGCCTTGATTGCTCTACCGGATTCAGGGGTGGCATAGCTCGAGGGCTTAGCTTGAACCTCTTTCGCTAACACAAGGGTCCCCCCGGTGAGGGGTAACCTCGGCTTGGACGGTTACTATGTTACGCGTAAGCATTCCGTAGACCGTTGTCTTTTAATCATATATACTTATTATTATATCATTTCATCTGTACTATTGTTTACTATTCCAAATAATGATCATGTTAAAGCTAGTTAAAGTTATAGCCTTTATAAATGTCCCATAGGCACAAGCCTTCTCTGTAAAGAGAGTATAAGGGCATAGTCCGCCATGCGGCCCTAGTGCGAATAAGCAGACTTCTCATGTCTTAGAATTTATTTTCTGTATGTAGGTTTCCTAACAATGTTTTCCTTCACCGCCTAGCGCGTGGTAAATCAGCACATAATATTACTACACAAATTTATTGGTGCCGGCATCAGAGATCGAACTCGTGTTGCTAGCGTACCATGCAACTTGACGCGATTGCTCAGACACTGAGCTACCACGGCTTCGTTCATGTAATGTTATCAGACTTACATTTTTAAGTACTTCCTTTTTCATCTGTTCAACTTAAAATTTTACGTAATATAAAAAGTAATTTGTTTCTTTTATTTATATACTGAAAGTTTAAGACTTAACCCTTCACCAGATTTGTATCTAAAGAATATCTAATTAACGCTCGCTAGAGAGAGTCTGCATAACTTGATACGCGTCAAGTAATTACTTTCCTTTATGTTTTCGTGATTCCCACACAACTTGGAGATGGTCAAAGTAACGAGAGATGAAGTAAAAATACATAATTAACTTGACGGTTTCAACTTTAATAGCTCTGTAGTTCTAAGCTCGTAGAATAAGACTACGGTATCCCCTGCATGTCATAGAAGGCGACTAAAAGGGGCTTCGGGTTCACTGAGCGACAAGGGTGGAGGCCTTCCCGCCGCGTCGTCCGCCAAAGTGAACCCGGGAAGAAATCGACTTCGGCTGGCCCGTGCAGCCTTGCTCTACGAGGGCACAGGGGGTAGGAAGTAAACTCCCCTCCCCACCCGGGACGTGCTCTCCGAAGAGCACAGTGTAGACGGGACGTTCTACTGGAGATCTCCGAGTCCCTTACCATGCACCGAGGAAGGGCCAGGGGCCTTTTGGGAAGCTATTAGAAAGCTTAACTTGTTGAAGATTTCACCCCCGTCAACAAAAAAACGAAATTGCAATCCGATGTTGGTGTGATTGGCTCCCTTGAATAAAATGTATTACACATATTCACTGAACTGTTTCCTAAGCAATTGATCTTATCCAGAAGCATTCAGTAGCATCCATGATCAAAATTTACCATGTCGTATAAAAAAACCATCGTAGAGTTATTAACATTGAAACAAAATCTAGTACAAGTCAAGCGGATGTCCTCACTGTCGGATGAACGAGTCGTTTCTAGATAATACATTAAGATAATTTCCACTGCAACTTAACTGGGAAACATCACTGATCTTACTTACCGTGCTTAATTACTTTATCTATCGTTAAGTCGGCTTTAATGTAACTCATTGTTAATGTTAACAGTTACGCCGTTAACATTAACAGTAACTTATTGAGAAGAAATGTCGGGTGCATTTGTTCCGGAGGCATTTTTCGTAGTCATCAACACGACTTCGATCCTCGGTGCCGGCACTAATAAATTTGTTTGTTGTAATTTTATGTGCTGATTTACCACGTTCTCGGCGATGATGATGAAGGAAAAAACCGTGAGGAAACCTACATGTCCAACAATTTTTTTCTAAGACATGTGAAGTCCTCCAACTATGCCCTTTTACAGCCTCTCTTTACAGCCCAGCAATGGGACATATATTACGGCTGATACTTTAACTTTAACTGCCTACGTTGTGTTCCACTCGCCCAGCCTCCTGCAAGAGAGAGCAACTGGCTTTTACGCCAATGCTCAAGTTGGCACTCAAAGTTAGTTTTTGAATGTCTCTTACATTATCCGTGAAATAGCAATCGACCGAGTCGTGGTTCGGCCCTCTCGGGCGCAGACGGATCGGGATGCTTACGCGTAACATAGTAACCGTCCAAGCCGAGGTTACCCCTCACCGGGGGGACCCTTGTGTCTAGTTACTAGCGATAGAGGTTCAGGCTAAGCGACCTAAGAGCTATGCCACCTCTCGATCCGGTGAAGCAGTCAAGGCCATCTTCTCTTGCCAATCTGTGTAGTTCGTCATAAAAAGCAACTAGCGTGATGAGAGCAAGTGGCAGATATAATATCACCTGTCCAATGTACACACACTGACCACACATTGTCACCGTACGGATAAAGCACAGAAGTGATAAATTTCACTTTTCATGTAATGTTACAAACGTGACCGATCTGATGATTTCACCGGGTATACCTTTCTCTAGAGTTGGAGGGCAAACGCTCGACCTGGATACAAGGAAAGCTATGCACTCTGCAGTCCAAGAACATGTATGGGAGCGATTTAGAGAGACAATTAAATACTGTGAACTTTTAAAATTTAAAGTTACAGCTTATAAATTTATGTCCCACATACGGACACGGGCTTTCTCTGTACGGAGAGTATAAGGGCATTGCTTTTTTTGTGCCGACCTACTCAGGCTGCGAGGATGCAGGATGCCATAAGAACCAATGGTAATTCTTTATCAATTTGTGCGAAGTCGCGGGCACATCTAGTAATTAGACATAGACATTTATTTATTGGCATCACAATACAAAACACATCACAGACAGAATATAACACACATTAAAAAATAATGAAAAATAGACAAAACACAGTTAAAGTTACACGGACAAATAATACAAAACATATGATGCCAATATCGGACATCGTCCAAGCATATGCTGTCGCAAGCGACAGCGCTGATTTTCAGTATTAGAATAAATAATTAAATTAAAAATAACTTTCAAAAAAATTTTGCTGGGTATATAGCGATGGGCTCACTACCTCTCACAAATGGAAACGAATAACATTGGTAAAAAATCTCTCTGTCTACCCTACTAGGTTTTAAAGGTCGTGAGAGCTTATTATTATTTTTTTATATATAACTGATATAAAACCATTATAATAAAGACCTACACAAAATTAAGTAACGGAAAACCTATCGAAATTTCTGACGTAATGAACGGGTTTCAAATTTGAATTTGGAACAAAAATTCATTTGGAAAATCCTTTATGTAGAGATTAGTTATCATTTCATCCCTGTAGTTCTTTGTAGAATAAGACTACGGTATCCCTGCCTTTTTTTTGTTCACGCGGGGGAATCTTTTTATAGACCATCCTCCGGTACCCTGGGTGGGCCCGGATGGATGTGTGGGACTCGGCCTGGGCAGCCCCTACCCACTAAACCTTCCGCGAATGCCATCAGCCGTTACGAGCGTGGTGCCTCTGCGCTCCCCTCCCTGACCCGCTCGTCAGCCTCCTTCTGGGACATGACCGTCTCACAGAAGGAGGCGACCGCCGACCACAGTATCCCTGCCTGTCGTAGAAGGCGACAAAAAGGGGCATGGGGTTCACTGGGCGACAAGGGCGAGGGCCTATGTCTTCCGCTGAAGTGGACCCGGGAAGAAGGCGAGCACAATGCAGAGGAAGGGCCACTGAGGAGTTTTTAGTGGGTAAAAATCCCACATAACCCAGCCTTCCCCCCATGAAAAAAAAAGTTATCATAAAGCTCACAGTGTAGGTCTAAAGACCAATGACCAGAGATGAAAGAAAAGGTATGTTCTTAAAGGAGGTCGGAAAAGCTGGGAATTACACACTGTTTATGGCGCAACCGGTCGTGTAAAGAGAAAATCTCTTTTTCATTTCACTCAATTTCTATACATGCTCTGTAATATTTTAATTAGTACATAATTAAGCCGCTTGCTCACCTGATGCATTTTATACTACGATCTTTTGATCAAATTTGTAGCGGAAATATTAAAAATAAACTTTACCTAAAGACAATAAGTGTTAGCTGGCAACACATGGCACCCACCTATGCATAATAAGTACTTCCAATGATATCTTAGTGATTTACCTGAACCTAGCCTAACCTATAATTAGTAGCGGTGGTTCCGGACAAGCCAAGCGTTTCTCAAGGACTGGCGACAGGTGAGTTAAGCATCCTCTGATGCTGTGGATGTTCATGGGCGACGGTGATCACTTAAGGCGAGCCGTAAGCTAAAGTAATACTACTTTTACGACAACAAGATCAACAGAAAGGGGATATCATAGATTAATTTCGTAAGCTCGGAACTACAGGGCTCTGATAGAGAATACCTAGGACAGGGGTATGCAACATTTTGAGTTGGAAGCACAAGACTTGCGCTGTAGTGGCCCTGTTGTTGGCCCGTAGGACTACAAGTAAAGATTATTTGTAACTAACTCACAAAAATTGAAAAAGAGAAACGAAAAACATCTATTTATTCTATCTGTTTCATAATTTATACTTAACCTGATCTTTTAAGTTGACTTATGTATGTAAATTTACACGTAATAGAGAGTTCATTGCCGCGACACTAGCGCCCCGCGTTCTCTATCGGCGAAACCTTGAACTTACATTGGACCTGTTCACCGTTCATTCATGAGCACTGCGGTAAACGCGCTATGCGATGTAAACAGAAATGGCCATGAACGTTGTTCGGTATATGTCTCATAGATGGCGCTGTTTTTCGTATATAAATTTACTTATAATATCTAAAATATATTTTTTTTTTGAATTTATAATAATGTTTTATATATTTCTTGTTGGCTGATAAAAGTGATATTAAAACAGTTAGTTTCAAGTTTTAAGTTTGATAAAGTTTAGTGAAAGTCTTTCGTTTTAATAAGAAATGCTTAAAGTCTAAAGATGGCGTTATATACTATAAAATATACAATCTTGAGCAAAAATAAATAAAGGGTCGGTTAGGAAAGATTGAATGTCTCGTGAAAGCCCGATCGACCTCCAAATAAGGCGCCGTAAATGGAACTGGATTGGCCTTACCCTCCGAAGAAGTGCCGATCACATTCCGAAGCGGGCCTTAATTGGAATCCCCAAGGAAAGCGCAAGCGCGGCCAACAGACGTGGCGCCGCACAGTTGCAGACGAGGCGAAAAACATCGGGAAGACATGGAGCGAGATAAAGCGTGAAACCTAAAATCGAACGCGATGGGGGTTCACTGTGGACGCCCTCTGCCCCACCTGGGGGTCATAGGATGATATATATAACTGAAATAAATTGTGCATGATAGACAATTAAATATCCTTAAACGCCCACATCGATACACAAACAAATCAAACTTATAATTATGTAGAAATTCTGTTTTGAAACAACATAACATTATTTTAAATCAATATTCAACTGACAGGTTTTAGCTATTAGCATAAGGATAATGATGCTTGAAGCTTACAATGTTTAGATTTAATGGCTAACAAGATGAGATCTGATGAGATAGCAAAATATTTATGATTCCATAAAAATACGCCATTTGTTTGCGTCACACTATTCAGTTCCGTTCCCTTCCCTTCTCCTTTTCCCTTTTTTATGACAAACTACACAGATTGGCCAGAGAATTAGCCTTGACTGCTTCCGGATTGAGAGGTGGCATAGCTCTTAGGTCGCTTAGCCTGAACCTCTATAGCTAGTAACTCGATACAAGGGTCCCCACGGTGAGGGGTAACCTCGGCTTGGACGGTTACTATGTTACGCGTAAACATTCCGATCCGAGGGCGTCCGAGAGGGCTGAACCACGATTCGGTCGGTAGCTATTTCATGGATAATCTAAGGGAAATTCAAAAGCTAAACTAACTTTGAGTGCGAATTCGGGAAGCGTTGGCGCTGGGAGAAGTGGCCGAAGAAACTCCAGTAACGCTCCTAACATCTAAGGGTTGGGGCCTGCCCATAAAATAGCGGTAACGCGCGAGGATTATTCGCTACCTTCGACGGTTGCGAATGGACGCTTTGTGGATTTGTAAAGATCAAGCCTGTGCAATGGTAATCACGTCGTCCGGATCGTCAAGTACGTATCTCGCCCTCCGGGCAACGCGTCGCGATTTAGTAAAAGAAGGCTTATAAGTGGTGGCACTTACAAGAAGTTTGTTAGAATGTTTATTATTGGGCTATTGTCGATAACCCCGTATCGACGTGGTGCTCGCGATTACGTACGAATCACTCCGCACCCGTGGCTCGTCGCAGAAAACGATTCTGAATTACTTGTAACCAATGGATATGTTTATGGGCGGTATGCGCGAAGACCGGGCTCGCGTACGTCATAACGGGACGTACAACTGCTTTGTAAAGTGTCACCTTATTACGAAGCTATAAACGCTATTACGCGTATTTGTATTACCGAATTACCGTAGGAATATTAAGAAATAAAATAATAGGAACTTGAATCTAATCTACTCTTAAAGTAATTATAAAAGAATCATCGAAATTAGTATAACACGTATGGTTTTCTTATAGATTTAGGCCAGTGTCAGAATAATAAAGGATAAAAAATACAGAATAAAAAAAAACTAATTGTTTATTGTTATACTGGTTGTTCGAAGTCGGTTGAAAATAATAGAGGACGATCCTGATGTTTGTATGAATTTAACTGGCCGCCTTTATCAGTATTCATAAGTCTCCGGCTTAACTTAACTGTGTAACTTAACTCATTTACTTAGGCGCGGCTAATCTGGTTTATTCTAGGTTACCGTGTTTTGTTAGGAATGCGAATAAGTAATGTGGAAAGAGTTTTCCAGATTAAAGAATAAAAAGGAAAGTGACAGATTTGAGGTTAAAGTTGACAGAGTAAATATGATAATGAATTAAGTTGCATAGTTGAAATAGCAACCGACCGAGTCGTGGTTCGGCCCTCTCTGGCGCCCTCGGATCGGAATGCTTACGCGTAACATAGTAACCGTCCAAGCCGAGGTTACCCCTCACCGGGGGGACCCTTGTGTCGGGTTACTAGCAATAGAGGTTCAAGCTAAACGACCTAATAGCTATGCCACCTCTCAATCCGGTGAAGCAGTCAATCTGCGTAGTTCGTCATTAAAAAAAAAAAATCAACCTGCATTTTGAAAAACATGATTTACAAAAAAGAAACCAGCAAAGAACACTCAGCCAGGTCCTAATTATAATCCCTAGTAGATTTTAAGTGAAATTAGTATTGTCTTGCTTATGCTTAAAGGTCAAATGCCAATGGTTATAACCGCTTAAAGGCGAGAAAGTTCTCACCCGACAAAGGTCGCGGTAAAAGCTCGTGCTGCAATATTTCAGTGTTTATTGATTATTATTGACTGTAGAAAATAGGCCTCAACCCTGTAGTTCTGGGCTCGTAGAATAAGACTGCGGTATCCCCCCGGGATGTACTCTCCGAAGAGCACAATGCAGAGAGACTCCGGGGCGTTCCTGAACCCCTCACCATGCACCGAGAAAGGGCCCCTAAGGGGGGTTCAGTGGGTAAGAACCCCACATAACCCTGCCTTCTGGGGGTATCTATATCCCCCGTCAAAAAAAAAGGAATTGGAGCATTGAAATCACACTTAATTCGCATCTCGTATTTTTTTCGGTGAATCGGTCAGTCATTTTTTATCGTTGTCACACCGTTGCTAAGCAACCATATAACAACATAGAATTTTAATGCACGTGTGTAGTGTTTTATTATTTATTTATTGCATTTTACATGCACCGAGGGGGTGGGGGTGGAGGTTTAGTGTGTAATAGCAACTCGGTCGGTTGCTATTTCACGGATAATCTAAGAGACATTCTAAAGCTAAACTAACTTTGAGTGCCACTTCGGGAAGCGTTGGCGCTGGGAGAAGAAGTGGCCGAAGAAACTCCAGGAACGCTCCTAATATCTAAGGGGCGGGGTACAGGTCGATGACGTCATCAACATACTGGCTGATTTCGACCTTATAGGTACTATTTGTTTTTTATTTCCTTCTGTTAGAGGAAATTTAAGTATAAATTCAGTTTTTTTAGTACGTTGCTTTGATACATGTTTGTGGACGAAGGTAAAAACGCAATGATAGGTGAAATATAAAAAGAAACAAATTTGTTTATAATAAAAATGTATTTTTTGAAATGTAAATGACTTTAATTAATATTAAATGAATAAAAATATAATTTATGAATGACATTATGTGTGTATGAATTATTCATCATGTTAATATGAATTGAAAAAGTGAAAGTTTACAATGTGAAGGGCATCACCATATTTACGCATAGATATAATATTGAATAAATATTTATATAAAAAAAATTATAACGCATATATAATTTATAATTATAAACGAAGATGCAAAAAATAATATTTTACGTAAATAAAAAATATGAAGCATATTTACAAAAGTTTTTATAGATTTAAGCAAATAATATTTTAAATATAAATATAATTAATATGAAATTGAATAATGTTATAAATAAAAATTAAAGCTTAAAACATATTATAGTCAAAAAACAATTTGTACTATAAAATAGCGAACAGGTACAATGTAGTATGAATAACTTGAAATAAAAAGCAATGGTGATGCTTTTAAAGTATACAGCTTATATTAGTTTATTAAATAACATCGTAATAATTTAATAAATTATTAAATAATAATAAATTAATTCTCGTCTGAGGTCCGCGTTAGACTTAATAATGCTAATATTTTGGACGTTGTCTTAGGTATTAGTTCGAGTATGCGCTATATGCGAGGTTCTGGGCATCTTGAGATGACCGGCCCCAGCCACCGTGGCCGCCACCACCGTGACTGAAGTGTTCGTCGTGGTGTGGATGTGCCACCACTTCATAGCTTTCGTGGTGCTCATGTTTAGACAGCAGCTTCTTCAAGAGGAGTAGAGCGGAGGCTAGAAGTGCCGCCTTAGCAAGCATCAGGCCCTTGACTGCGGCGAAGGCGATGACGCCGAGGAAGAGGGGGATTAGGGACTGGATCTTCAGCTGGAGGAGGGCGAAGATTGGAAGGAGCTGTTTCAGCTTCTTCTTCTTTCCACGACCTAAAATAGAAAATACACCTCGAATTAAATTACTGATAGTTACGTAATAATAACAAGTACACTTACGACTAAAAACCAAAAACCGACATTTTCATCACCGCTTCGTACTCAAATAGTTCGTCGACCGCAAACCTCGAACCTTCTAAATTAAATTTCTAACGTTCCCCGAATGTCACAAGAATATTTGTGGCAATTCCTTTCCCTGTACAGCTATAAAACTATGGAATAGTTTGCCGATTGTGATTAGGGAGGCTTCGTCAACTAATGTCTTTAAAAAGCGTGTATCTGAATACTTTCTACTCAAACAATCGAAAATAACAAACTGGTATATTTATTGTCGTTATATATATTCCATGTGTATGTATATTATTATATTTATATTGATGTATAAATGTATTTATATGTAAATGAATATTTATTTATTTATTTAATATTTTTAAAACGCTATTTTCAGCGGCGCTACCCTTAGCCTGCTCTTAACCACTAAAGGTTAGCTTACGACTTCTGGTATTCTTATGGATGCCGTTGCCAGAAGTGGGACCACATGGGAAGCACCAGCTTTCAAATACAAATAGAATCATCAAAATCGGTCCAGCCAATCGAAAGTTATTAGTTATGAGATAGGATAGATAAAAAAAAAAACAGAAGAATTGAGATTTTTTTTAGGAATCTTCTCCTTTTGTGAAGAAGGTTAAAAAATTACGGTTAATTAGAAACAAAAGAGAATTGCTATATTAACTATAACTAGTCCTGAAGTCGAAATTCGACTTTAACCCAGGGACGTGCTCTCCGAGGGGCTCTGGTGGGTTCCACTGGAGATCCCGGAGCGCCTAACCATGAAAGAACCACCGAGAAAGGGCCACCGGGGGTGTCAGTGGGTAAGAACGCCACATAACCCCGCCTTCTGGGGGTATCAACAAATAAAAGGAATTGAAGCATTGAAATCACACATAATTCGCATCTCGTAACTTATTCGGTGAATCGGTCAGTCATTATTTATCGTTGTCACACCGTTGCCAAGCAACCATATAACAACAAACAATTGAAACGCACGTGTGTTGTGTTTTGTTTTTTAATGCATTTTGTATGGATAATTAAAAACTATATATAAGCATTCTCTATTTCTTCTCTCTATGAACTCTAAGTGTGAGATATATGTCAGGAGTACCCTTAAGCATATATGGTATGGACAGATGTATGGATGTGAATGAAGGGACAGAAGTGCGACAAGATCGTACTCAGTGGAAGTCCCTGTCTACTCCTCTAGGTGACTGGCGTGAGTGTTTTAACGGACTGCCACTTACGTAAGTTAATCTGGCCTGGTACACATCTTCATTCGTCATATTTTATTAAGGGTACCTATTGTGTAATAAATGAACGTTAATTACCATTACAGTGGCATTATGGTTTGCCGATGGTGTATCAATGACTGCTCTGCCCCTTTCTTAATAATTCGCTAATCTGGTTGATCTCATTATAATCAAAACTAGCAGCGCCCGCGGCATTACTCGCGATTAAAACTATTTATTAAAATTTTTCCAAAAAATGTAGCTTAAGTTACTCTAATTACATCTTACATGAAAGTCCAGTTGAATACGGTAAAGCCGTTCTAGATATTAGCCGGGACAAACAGACACACAGACAGAAAATATTTTAGTATTAATATTACATTGATATGCATGTAGTAAAATGCGTTTATTTTAATAAACAAAACAGTAATAACAATTTTATTTATATATATATATATATATATATATATATATATATAAAAAGAAAGTGTGTGGGTATATAGTGCCAACTGTGTTAGTTCGTCCAAAAAAAATTTGTGATTAATAAAAAATACTCTTTATATAACGTTAAGAATACATAACATTCTTAACCTAATCTATAAAATAAATTTCGAAAAAAGTATTCTAAGTTACTCTTAATTACATCTGCCATGAAAGTCCCTTTGAATACGATAAAGCCGTTCTAGAGATTAGCCGGGACAAACAGACACACAGACAGAAAATATTTTAGTATTAATATTATATTGATATGCATGTAGTAAAATGCGTTTATTTTAATAGACAAAACAGTAATACCCATATATATAAGAAAGTGTGTGGGTATATAGTGTGTATGGGTTCCACGTAGGCTCCGAAAAAGCTGAACCGATTTCTATGAAACTTTCTGGGAATCTTCAGATTGACGTGACGAGTATTGCTGTAACGATTGGTGACGATCGGAGCACTCCTCTTTTTGTACTGTCAAATACAGCATTTAATTGACTGTGATGGTAATATTGTTTTATAATACAAATTTGTATTGACACAAAGTATACTGACGCATTGATAATATTTAAGGATTTTGAAGTATTCAAGGTAAGTTATAGCGCCGCGAATGTGTCCGTTTACTGATTCTGCTGATATGTACATGGGTGTAGGTAATGATCTTCACCCGCTCGAGAAGAGAATAAATAATTTAATATTGTGAGAGTTAAATTAAAATCTAGAGGTTCAGGGCTAAGCGACCTTAGAGCTATGCTACCTCTCAATCCGGTGAAGCAGTAAAGACCAGCTTCTCTGTGCTAACTGTGTTAGTTCGTCCAAAAAAAAAAAAGTTAAATTAAACATTTAGTGATGTAAGTTTATTGTTGAAATAAAATAAAGCAAAATATGGCCCGGCGAAGAGGGCTGGTTACGCTTGTGATTAATAAAAAATACTCTTTATATAAGGTTAAGAATACATAACATTCTTAACCTAATCTATAAAATAAAAGAAAGTTATATATGTAAATGGTAACATTGTAACAAATTAATTCGAAAATGTGTACACCAGCTATGTACCTGTATTGGCGTGTTAATTTCTAATTCCGGTAACTGATCAGCATACAAGCAATGCACGCGTTCAGTGCTGACAATTTGAATTCAATGGCGCACCGTTACCATTGTAATTCACTATGTTACGTCCAGTTTGCATAACAACCTCGTTTATCTAGAAAGTGCATCGATTACCGGACGTTACAATTCGAAAGCTCCGAGCCTACTGCCACATTTAGTATGCGTGATTTCGCCTGGAGCGAGACTTATACAAGACAGATGGCATTGCTGAGCGGAAATCTCAAACTAGTCACATAGTCCCACATACTGGTAATATGGCAAAAAGTCGACGTAGGTACGACCGCTTTCGACGGTAATGAAGACTCGTTAATGGGATAGAGAAAACCCTAGTTAGACTCGTTTGGATTTCTAGAATATCGTCTTCTTTAGGCGTTCAATTTCTGATGTGAGATACCGAGACTTGGAGTTTTAACGTTGTTTAACATGCAATGTTAATTTTCTAAATGTATATATTATTTCACCGGATAACGTGGTGAACTTTCTATTTCAAAGCCGGTTGCATGTGGCGTTTTTTTTTTAATTATCTTTTGTCTTGAACGTTACATGTGGCAGAAATTTGTTGCAAGTAATTTTGATACTGGCCGTTTATATTTGTTTGGGAACATCAAAAATAAATAACGGATTTTTTATCTTTTAAAAAAAGAACAACAATGGTAATATATTTTTTAATAGCAAAGTTGTTCTTTTTTTAATTGAACAAGCACTTTACTTAACAATTAATACTTGTAAATTAATCGATTTAATTTATATCAAAATTATATTATCGTCATTTGGTATAATTATTACCATTATTCATTTTTGAATAATACTTATTTTAATAAAATCTTTTTTACGCTTAAAATTTATTATTATCTTTATTTTCCCTCACCTTATTTATTAATTATTTTAAACTAATTAATTTGTTTAAAAAAAAGCCGTACAATAAGCTCCAATTAAATTTAAGTAACTTTAATGATTTATTAAAATACAAAAGAATTAAAAAAATCTTATACTTTGTTTAAAACAAACACGTGTTAAACACCAAATTATTTTTAAATCCTATAAGTAACATGAATAATAATAGAAGAGGCACGAATTTTAGTAAATAATAATAACATAATAAGTTTCAAGTCCTTTTAAGCCTAGCGTGGTAGACAGAGACTGCTTTTTATGTATTTGGTGATGATCCCATCGCCGTATATCGGCCAAAAATTTTAGCACTCATTTGCTTTGCAATTTTTGTATTAAGAAAAAACCGAAGAAACGGTAATTCATTGATACAAGCCGACTGGGATTCGAACCCGCGATCATAAGCTTGACCAACCGGACCGCTTAACTATTATTACAGTATATTGTAGTTGTCTTAGTCTATTATTCACTTAAAGTAACTATTCTAAAAGAAACATAAAACCTGCTTGGTGAAGAACTGGCAATGTACTCGTAAATTGATAACGTATTAAAAAATTAATTAACAGAATTAGCAAACCGAACTAGTTGATCGTATTTTTTTTTCTCTTAAGGAAATTCAAATTAAGGCAATGTAACGACTCATTACGAAAACAAATTGGAGCCATTTCATAACTGTTCCGAAGATGTAACGAATTTATTTTATCACGTTTGTTTTCTATTCTCATTTCGTTTTTATAGCGAAACTTTTTTAGCACCGTTGCAATTTGAAAACTCGATAGAACAAAAAAGAGACAAACTTATTTATTAATAAGATTTAGCTTGCGAGAGAATGAGATAGATAACACATAGGATACACATGTACATATTTTTTCTGTAAACTTCGTTTCTTATTTTTTTTTCTCTTAGAACAAATTAAAATAAATTTGTAATTGAAAATAAAATGTAAATTTATTAAACTTAATATTTTGCAAATAAATTTACTAATTTCGAAATAAGAACAGTAGCGGGACACTTGTACCAACAAAGCTCGTAGGGAACAATGGAAGAAGTTGGCCTTTGTTCATATCGGTCACACAGATATAAAACCATTTTGATAACTAAATACTATGTAAATATATATTCATTTTGTTAAAGTATTATCTGAACAAAGGCTATTATTATTATTACTTATTATAAATTTATAATTAATTTATATAAAAATAATAAAATAAAATGAATATTTTGCATATGAATTTACAATTAATTTTATAAAAATAATCTTTTAATTATCGTAATACTC
This sequence comes from Meandrusa payeni, assembly GCA_029286785.1. NCBI lineage: Eukaryota > Metazoa > Arthropoda > Insecta > Lepidoptera > Papilionidae > Meandrusa > Meandrusa payeni. The sequence goes on from JAGSMX010000023.1 coordinate 3,128,701, forward strand.
CCGATTACATTTATATTTATGTAATTTTCCTGTAGGCTATTTTCCTGAAGATTCACGTCTGCCATGTGTAAATTATAAACACTTATTTTTAAAACGTTCGATCTAATTTGATATGGTAGCATTATCTCCAGCAATCGTGAATACACGCTCTCATAGTTTCGTAATAAAATCTATTTGTTATGTTAAAAAAGAAAGCCACGAATGGTATTTTGATAGATAGCGGGAGATAAATTATGTCTAATTAGAGGAGCGAAAATAGCATGCACTCACGACCGTATTGCTCAGTGGTATGGACAGAAACGGAAGCTACACGTGACTGAACAGACACATATTTATGCCTATATTTTATGTTTTTTTCTCTATATATAGAAGCAAGCCGTAAAATAGCAATCGACCGAGTCGTGGTTCGGCCCTAACGGATCGGAATGCTTACGCGTAACATAGTAACCGTCCAAGCCGAGGTTACCCTTCACTGAGGGTACGCTTGTGTCGAGTTACTAGCTAATAGAGGTTCAGGCTAAGCGACCTAAGAGCTATGCCACCTCTCAATCCGGTGAAGAAGTCAAGGCTAACTTCGCTGGTCAATCTGTGTCTTTTTTTTTTTTTTTTGTTCACGCGGGGGAATCTTTTTATAGACCATCCTCCGGAACCCTGGGTGGGCCCGGAGGGATGTGTGGGACTCGTCCTGGGCAGCCCCTACCCACTAAACCTTCCGCGAATGCCATCAGCCGTTATGAGCGGGGTGCCCCGGATCAATCTGTGTGTCTGTATTAAGGCCGTGCATAGTTAATTAATTGACTATTTTAGTGTATTGTTTTCTAATTTTATTTTTAAACAATTAAGAGTGAATAAATATTTAAATAAATAAATAAAAAACAATTATTTTATTTTTCCGTTCATACTTTCATTAATATTCCACTTTATTGCTTATTTTTATTTCTTTTTTTAATTTGTGTCACATTTTGTTTCTAATTTATTTGTATATTGATGGCATTAAACAAAATGTTTTGTCTATTTGTTGCATTATGTTAACACGTAAAGTTTAGTGGTTATGCTTTTGGATAATGATTAGTGGATTGTCCTATGCATAAAATGGAACTACCCTCTGCTACAGATCACTAAACGGCTATACGTGATGTTAGTCTCCGTTAGACAATGACTTGCTTAGAAAGTATAAAAAGCCTGCAGCTTCTTTGGACAAATTATGCGGTCTTCAACGCTTTGTCTGGAGAAGCAGAGCGTTTAACGAAAAATGGACGACAGAACAAGGAAGGGCATCTACAAAATAGTCTCATATAATCGTGAATGCGGCATCGAAATCCGTTGGCGTAATATTAAATTTGGATCAAGTATGTGCGCCACAAATGGACTAATAACTCTATATTACGCCAACTGATAACGATGATAATTTTTTTAATTAGATGTACTTCCAGAGTTGTTTGGTGAATGTTTGGTTACAGTAACAGCCTTTATATATGTCCCACTGCTGGGCACACGCCTTCTCTGTAAAGAGAGTACAAAAGGGCATAATCCACCACGCGGTCCTAATGCGGATTACCAGTCTTTACATGTCTCAGAATTTTTTTCTAGGACATGTAGGTTTCCTTACTATGATTTTCTTCACCGCCGAGCGCGTGGTCAAATCAGCACATAAAATTGCAACAACAAATTCATTGGTGCCGGCACGGGGGATCGAACTCGGGATGATAGCGTACTATGCAACTTGAGGCGACCGCACGGACACTGAGTCACCATGGCTCCATGTTTGGTAGCTCGACTACCAAGTTTGGTAATTTTGTTTTTACAATTTGTGGTCCGCCGATCAAAAAGCCCCCCACTGGGCTACACAATCGGAGCAAAAGAAAAAAAGCGAACGACGTTAGCAGAGGTAAATAAGCCTTGTATTAAAAAAAATTATTAAAGCTTTTGAAGCGTCAATAGCCTAAAGGTTTAGGGTAAGGACTGCGAATCGTAAGGTCGTGGGTTCGAATCCACCATTCGACTATTGCCGTGAACCATGTCCTAGCACAAGCTTAAGCTTAGTTGGAATGGTTAACAAGATTGTTAGTAATATTTCTGAGAAAAAAAAAACAGAAATATTGCTAGCTTTCTTTTTTTTACAAAAAAAAAACTATTGTATCTATCATTTTGCTTAAAAAGGTATACAACTTTTTCCTTCCCGTACTAACATGTAAATTGTATACATATTCAATAGCCCATATTGAGTCGAACTTTATATTGTAATTAATTATTTTATTAAACATATATTTAGCTTAATATTTCTCAATGATTTAGAAATTGTGGAAATGAATATAATAATAAAGTCGATCAAGCTATTTTAAATGTAAACATTAATTATGCAATTAAAATTTAAATAAAAAGTTATTTTATATGTTAAATAAACAAATCTTATTGTACTATCTTAACAGGATTAATAAATCTATTGATTTAAATGTAATTTAAAGCGTAAAATTGGTTAAGGTCGTAGGTTCGAATCCACGATTCGACTATTGACGTAAAACAATCTAGCATAAGCTTAAACTTAGTTGGAACGGATGACAAGAATGTTTGTAATATTTCTGAGAAAAAAGAAAAATTGCTAGCTTTCTTTATTTTAAAAAAATAATCACTCATTCTATAGCTATCAACAAAATGGATTGAAATATTTTCATTTAAATAAAGCTTTTTATGTTTATGTAAATAAAATTATTTATCTCGGATTAATTAAAAATATATTTTGGTAATTACTACGATTGCGGTCAAAGACCGCAGTCTTGCCCTTGACCATGGGTACTATATATATAAGATCGTCAATTTAAAATTAATTTACATATAAATTTCTTATTTTAAATCGGATATAATATATAAAATTAATTTAAATCAATTTTCAATTCAATATTCTTTGATAAAAATGAACTTCATAAATAATTAAACTTTAAACAGGGCCGCGGTAATGTCTTTATACGTAATTTTTAAATTAAAATAATTTAATATATTGGATGATATTATATAGGATGTTCACAATTCGTCTAATTTTTTAAAAGCATTTTAATTTCTATTAGGACCCATATTATGGTGGGTGGTCTAAGGATTTCGAAGATATAACAGAGAACTCATAAAAATCGTATTTAAGAATACTGGTTGATTGAGATATTGGTGAATATATGATCGAAAAATTTTACTTCTTGGTAAAAGGTAGTAATTATAAATTCGTTCCGTTTGTTTTGCATGTAATTTTATTATCTTGGTAAATCAATTATTAAGAAAAATAAGACGAAGTGAAATGAGGGCGGTTCAGTAGTAAAATACATCTACTACTACCACCTAAATACTAAGTCCACGTTGGTTGATCTTCCGCACCTTAGTGGTAAAAATTATTCAAAATTAATTAGCTAATTTAATTAATTTGTTATTGTTTTTTTATTAAAATATTCCTGTTATCCTTAATAATTAAAACGTTACGTTTTTTTTAAAAGCGAATGTTGTGTACACCTGTAATTGGCACAATAAGACATTTATCACAACAGTGTAATGCTGTTGGTGTACCATATTATTATTTGAATGTATTATATAGATTGTAAATTTCAATGTTAAACGTACTAACCTTCTTCAAGCGACCTCTTGACGTCTTCAACTGCTCCTTTAGGTACTCTCAATTGAATGACATGGTTTTCGAAGAAGTCCAGCGCTGTGTCAAGAAGCCTGGTCTCCACTTGGTTCTCCCTGGCCGTCGGCTCCTCGGACAAAGGCTCGAATGATCTCGCAGACCTTGAAGAACCAGTTCCGATGAGACTGATACCATCAGTAATGCTGACTTCTCTGGCCGCTGCTAAGTTCTCGGCGTATTTCAGAGCTCTCTCCTGTCATCAAACACACAGAATGTTACAATATAACAAAAACACAATTACTCTTTAATTAAAATGTAAAATATTTGAAAATAAATTTCTTAGTTATTCGGCAAGTAAAAGAAAATACTGGCCGTAAATAATTACAATGATGCAACATAAGAAAAAAAAATACTGAGATCGAAATCAAATTTGAAAATCGATATTTTGTTTACACGGCAATTTAAAGAAAGCACTAAATACTGGCCGATAAGAAAGACCTTTAAAACTATTTTATACGTTTGAAATTCAATACAGTAAGTCGTCAATCAGGACAATGAATCTATTGTTTGCATTTAGGTCGCACTTGACACTGTCACACACACCTTGAGGCACAACGATACATCTTCCTCGGCACAATTCTTCACCGCACCGATGACGGAACCGATGACATCATCCTCACCACCAGCTGGCTTCGCGACTGCAACGCCTACACACACGAGCGCGATAAGGACCGCCTTCATTGTTTCTATTACCCTTCGATGGTGTTACACGGAATGTAACGTCTGGAGTGGACGAATGCGGTTTTATTCAACGTGCCCCCACTGCGACTCTGTTCCCGCCGAATTGCGTACGCGCATAGAGTACTCAAGGGAGAGGTGTCGCGAATGCAATAGACACCGTTGAATGCTACACTAACGCGTAATGTTTGCTTAGGCCTACAGTTCTACTCTGTACACGATGCGTAAAACAATGTTTAAATTTGTTCTTATAACGTTCGCTTTTCGAAAACAAAAACAAATTATAATTTATTAAATTTGAATCTACATCAATTTATTGTTTTAAAATAAAATTTATTTTAAATTGATGTTCGTAACGTGAGACAGTTGTTTTACTTGTGATGCTTTTAATTGTGTTGTTTTTGTTTATATATTCGCAAATGTTCTTTCAATCTCTTTCGGGGAAAGTTGAGTTATTATAAATTGGGATAAAATATTTGAATCCATAATCAGGAGAGTGTATCGTGCACTTCCTTGTGCATTTTAGAATGTTTTATGCAGTTTAAAATTAATTTATTTAAATTATCATATGCTTTAATAAATAATATGTAAATTATGTATTTATACGTAATAATTAATTTTATGTATTATAATAATACGAATTTAAAAATGGAAAAACAGAGGTATTCGACGTACAACCAAAGTGCGCTTGGTCCGTACTTTGGTCTTTTCCGAATTTCTATACGGTGCCGAAACTTGGTGAGAAGTCGGGATAGTCGTGTCATAGACGCCTTCGAGATGTTGTGTTGGCGAAGGCTGCATATACCTTGACAAAAAAATTTATTGACACGGGCCAGCCGATGTCGTCTTCTTCTCGGGTCCACTTTGGCGGACAACAAAGGTCCCCACCCTTGTGGCCCAGTCAACTCGAGGCCCCCTTTAGTTACTTTCTACGACAGGGGATACCGTAGTCTTATTCTACAAGCCTAGAAAAATACCAAGACAGAGTGAAATGGTGACGCACTGTGGACGCCTTCTGCCCTACAGCGGGGACTTATAAGTCAAATAAGTCAAGAATGGACACGTTGGTACGATGTGCTGTCCATGGGATACGTAACATCCTTAGCCAGCACCACATCTCGAAGGCATCACATCTCGTAGGCGAAAATGGAGAACTACGGGGTGGCGACTTGCATTTGCAGACCAAAAAATATTTTAGATAATTTCTCTACGTCCTGCGCTCTCTGGGTCGGTTAATGCCTAAGAAGTCGACTCCGCGGAGTATGAAGCACGGAATACTCTACGCGGTGCAGGATTAGAATTAGTAAAGCTCTAACCTCATCACTTTTTTACTGTGTTGAAACGGACTCCCCGGCGGGGAATCGAACCTCGATCTCCCGCGTGACGCGTGACACTATACTACCGAGGAGAAGGGAAATCGCGAAGATTTTGGACTCGCTCCTTTGGGGACGATTCTTATGTAGTTCATGATAACTGGCAGTACAACAGACTACCGCCAGACCGAGAGCGAGACGACCGACTCAGTGTCCATGCGGTCGCTTCAAGTACACTAGCAACCCGGGTTCGATCCCCGATGCCAGCACCTATAAATTTGCTGTTGCAATTTTATGTGCTGATTTACCAGGCACTCGGCGGTGAAGGAAAACTACGTGCCCTAGAAAAAAATTCGATGACATATGAAGTCTACCAATCCGCAATAGGGCCGCGTGGCGGACTATGCCTTTATACTCTCTTTACAGGGAAGGCCTGCGCCCAATAGTGGCACATAAATAAAGGCTGTAATTTTTAATAATGCTTGTTAGAATTTATATAATATAACTAGCGTACCCAGCCCGCTTCGCCGGGATAGATTTAGCTTTATTTTATTGAAACAATAAACTCACGTCATTACATATTTAATATAACTCTAACAATAAATTGAAGAAATGTTGGCAGACCATTCAAACGGTGGGCTGATGATATTACCGAATCAGCAGGGAAGGAGTGGACCAACATAGTCAGGAATAGAAGTGCCTGGAAAAAGATGGAGGAGGCCTTCACCCAAAAAGGGGTCCATATCTGCACCAGTGCAACTAACACTACTAATATATAATATAAGTTCTCACAATACTAATAAAATTATTTATATTATCACTTATATATTTTTATAGTATCACTTGTAATTTGTAGATATTGAGAAAAATAAAAGTCTTTATTATTATTATATAACAATAAATTAAATTATTCATTTCTCTCCGTATTCATTCTCTTCAAGAGCGGGTGAAGATGATTACCTACACCCACATACATATCAGTAAATACAATGTCATTCTTATAATTGATACAAAAAAAAAAAATAAATATCGGGCTCAAGTTAATTTCAGAAATAAAAGTACGACGTATGGCTTGTTTGACATTAGATTGCACAAAGATTAGTGCTCCGATCGTCACCAAACTTTACAGGATTACTTGCCATATTAATCTGAAGATACCCTGAAAGTTGTATTGAAAACGGTCCACCCGTTTCGGAGCCTATATGTAACAAACCTACACACTTTTTCTTTTATCTATATAGATGAATATTCTCAGTGATTTTTATGTACATGACCTGACAAAATAAGTCAGACATTACTGATTCGCGCGGTGATTGTAATGATAACCCAATCATCCTAAAAAGGTGTTTTTATTTCGTAGGAGGTAGGATTGTTTCCTCTATTATCCATACAAGTATATTATATACCTCCAAAATATTTAGCTGCTACTTGAGGCCATACCTTTATAATAAATTAACCTTAATCTTTATCAACTTTTATGTAGTTATATTAGGAGTGCACGGTATATATCGATATTACATAAAATATCGATATATGGACGCGATATATCGCTTCCATCCGATATTATCGAATCATCTAACATCGATTTTTATATCGATGTATTTCATCCGATATACGAAATATCGTAAGTAATTAAATAAAAAAGCATTCCATTCTTTCTTTTTATTTTTATTTGTGGCTGACACCCTTACTTGCGCTGCCATCACGAAGAGTGTAGTGTAGTATGTTACTACACTCCAACTCTTCACAATACTGGTATAAATTTTATAATCTATGCATGTAGTCGTACTGCTAGCAGAATCAGATCAAATAGTCTGGACTGGTATCCGAAGCGAGAATCTCTCAGCTACGCGACGAGTACGCTATTATTAGAAAACATTTCTAATATTTAATAATAAGCGCTAATTAATTATAAACAAATTTCCATATATGAAAAATATCGATATATTTGTACAATAAATCACGTAGTATCGATACAACCTTACGATATATAATAATGAAAAATATATCGATAAATTTTTGGCATGAACATCCCTAGCCTATATATATACTCGTATATAATAGTTTATCTCACTTTAATTGTAAAAAATAAATTAGTTTACTCGTTTCTCCATAATTTTTACCGTTTCGACAGAAATGTTTCTTCATAGAGTTAAAGAAATTATCCTCGATTTTTCCGTTTTTTTTTGGCACAACATAAATAAAAAAAAAACACTTTCTCATTAATACACGCTCTTTCACGGTCATGTACACACTCGCACATACACCCTCGCACGCACCCACGCACACCATTCTCTCCACAAACACACACAATCACATAAATTATTAAAATTTAGTTCCTAAGATAAATTCGGAGTTAGGTACAATATCTCCCTAATAGGCTTCCGGCTTAGTCTAGCAGGGAGATGTGTACTTTAAATCTGATAAAGAAAATGTATACGAAAAATAAAAGTATGTTCTCATTTCGTTTCATTTCATATTTACGAGTAAAAACAAAAACCGACTTCCAATCGAATCAAACACAAGACGTTAAACGCTATTTCGCGCGCCTCCTTTGTATTCCCGATTTACGAAAAATAAAAAATATTACTAAGTAGATGTATTCAGAACCTAACCAAACTCTCATCAAACTACCCTTAAAATACACCCTTTACAATAAAAAATAATTCATCGAATTCGGTTGACGTAATAATGAGTTATTCGTCCATTTGTCGCGCACATACTAAAATGCTCATGTCAGAAATCATCATTGTCAGAATTGGACCAAATTGAAATGGGACCTCCTCCTCCTCGCGTCGGTTTCCTCAATGCTGAGGGTCGTGACCATCTCGTGGGAACAGTTTGGTTTTAGTGATCCGTCGCCATTTTCCTCTATCTGCAGCCGTGCGCAGAGCATCGCTAACCGACGTGCCTAGAGTGGTGCGGATCTGGTCAGTCCAACGTGTCGGGCTTCGACCTCGCGGTCTTGTCCCGTCAATTTTACCAGTCACAACTAGCCTTTCTAGGTTATTGCTGTTTTTTCTGGCAATGTGACCAAAGTATTCCAGCATCCTGCGTAGGCATATGGTGGACAGCCTAGCTTCGATTTTAAGTTCCCTCAGGATGGACACGTTGGTACGATGTGCTGTCCATGGGAATGGGACCACATGGCTTAAAAAATCATGAAAATCGGTTTACCCAGTCCAAACTTACGAAGTGACAAACATAAAGTAAACATACTTGAGAATCTCTTTTTTTGAAGTCGGTTGAATAAATTAAAAGTCATTGAACCGTCTAATTAAATTTCTTGAAGTGACGTATTTATTTTGTTTTCCGTATTAAAGTAACAAACTCACGACATGTTATACACTTACTTGATTGTTTAGTTTCTAATGTTACGTAACTTAGCGTGAATAATATTCACACCGTAACTTGCTTTTACGATCGCCTGCGAATTTCTACTTGAAGCTCAACTCTGCTTAGTCACTGTTGAGTTTAATCTGATGTGTCCGCTGTGTTTTTTTTTCAGTTTTAACTTAAAACGCTAACTTATATGTAAAGGTCAATATTAGTATGAAATTTATTTTTACAATTTTTTTATCCGTCTTCAAAAAAAGTCTCTCGAATTGAGTTTCGAATTTTTGTCTGTTTTTTTGTTTTAATGTTTGTGTGGTGAATTACCGCCATTGCGCCATGTATTGGGTTGGGGAAGTAAAGTTTCTTCGCATTTATTTTAAAAATTCAAAACATATTTTAATATAGTTTATTTATATTTAACTACAGTATGTAGGTACCATTTTGTTTGATAAGTTTTTGCCATCTTTTAGGTAGGGACATGATCCCATTGCTATAGAAATTTTGGGACTTCTGATCAAAATACCGCGACAAGTGAAGTTTGAAGCGTCAATAGCCTAATGGTTTAGGGTACGGTCTGCGAATCGTAAGGTCGTGGGTTCTAAACCACCATTGGACTATTGCCGTGAATCATGTCCTAGCACAAGCTTAAGCTTAGTTGGAATGGTTAACAAGATTGTTAGTAATATTTCTGAAAAAAAGAATATTGCTAGCTTTCTTTTTAAAAAAAAAAATTTGGCAGTACTCTCGTGATGTTAACCTGACACTGCCTAAAAAATTCTGAAGAGACCGATACAGGTGGAAATTTGAAGATGCAAGATCAGGACTATACGGCGGCTGCATTAACACCTCCCAGCCAAACTATCAACTTTTGCTGAGTGACTAAATTTGTGTGAGGTCTAGCGTTATTATGATGAAAAACCAAGCTCCTTCTGTTGATTAATTCAAAAATATATAAATCATAAATTTGCATTACGTATGTCCGCGACAAATGGACGAATCATACCATAGAATAGGCATAAATAGTGAATAGGCATTTACTAAGCTAGTGCGCCATCCAGGACTGCATTTCCACTTAACATCAGGTGGGATCGTAGTCAAGCACAAAAAAAAAACCACGCCAGCCGATTTCGATAATTCATTTTTATTGTAAAGAATGTACCTTAAGAGTAATTAGGGTAGTTCTGATTAATTCTCATTTCAGTCATTAGTTTAACGTTTGATTCGATTTGAATTTAGTAATGGACGAATTGAGAACTTCTTTTTTGAAGTCGGTTAAAAACAATTTATTTTCTTCGTACATAGGCTGCACTAAAAGTATCTGGAATAGAAAATTTCCACTATTCCTTCTAATCTAAAATCTTTTTCATTGCAAACCCCTTGGTTTTGAAAATCGAATACCATTTATTTATTTAAATAAAAGATTCTCGGTCTTGTCACAAGGTTTTAGTCGTTAAGAAAATGGAATTGACTCGAGAAAATTCAAGAGTAATAATTTATTATGACTTTCGAAGTGGTTTAACACAAAAACAGTGTGTTGACCGGATGATTTCTGCATTTGGGCACCCCATCCAAAACCACAATTTATCGCTGGTTTGCTGAATTTCAACGTGTCGAGCTCAGTGATGATCCCCGTCAAGGTTTTCCAAAAACTGCAGTCACATAAGAAAACGTTGATGCTGTGCGTAAGCTGATTGAGGAAGATCGACATGTGACATACCGCGAAATTCAGGCAACTTTAGACATTGGCATGAGTCAAATACAAATAATCTTGCATGAACAATTAGGTGTAAAAAGTTGGTTTCCCGATGGATACCGCATTCGCTCTGTGAAGAGCAAAAAGCGGCTCGCGTTACTAGGTGCGTCTTTGGTACAACTTTTTCCTCCGAAAATGAAAGAGTACGCGGGTAGTAGCGTTTAACGATTGATTCGATTTGAATTTGAAAACGGACTAATTGAGAACTTCTTTTTGAAGTCGGTTAAGAGGACCAATTTATTTGTTAATATGTAAATTTATTACGTCTCAGGCAATACAGGATTATGGTTACACAACGATAAAGAGGAAAACAAATTGGTAGACAGAACGGCGCGAATCTAGTACAATGTTGATTTATATTAATAGGATGAACTGGTTCTGTCTGTCTGTATGGCTTTAGGCGCATAAATATATTTAGCGTTTTCATTTAATTAACCGCCTATAGCAATATAAGACTCGTTTTATTTATGTTCAGATCTGGTTAACTTGTATGTCTTGTCTGTGTGACTAATTATAATAGTTTGGTGTCGTAAATTACTATTTGATATCGTTCTAAAAGACTACATTTTAGTCTCGTTTATAGACGGTAAACTAGTGGAAAACAATTTTAAATTATATATATAAAATTGTTTTCCATACATTACATTACGTATTACGTACATATTTATAGGCTCCGAAACGGCTGGACCGACCTCAATGAAACTTTCACAGAATCTTCAGATTGACCTGGTGAGTAATCATGTAAAGTTTGGTGACGATCGTAGCACTCTTCGAACTATCAAATACAACTTTTATTTACTATGATGATATTCTATTGTTTTATAACCCAACTTTGTATTGACACGTGCGTTGTGTATATTTATGTCATTATGAACTATATTGAAGTACAATGGAGTATTTGAAGTATAATGAAGTAAAATAAAGTATACTGAAATATATTAAAGAAAATATATTTTTTTTATAGTAAATATGCTCACGTTTGGCTTCTATCTTGCTTGATGGAAGGCGAAGATGAAGCTTAGGATGGAGCACGTGAGCCTATAAGGTGTCTGTTCACATTGGACTTAAAGGTGTCCAGATTGCACCCGTGAGGAAAGACTGAACGCGGCAGAGAGTTCCATTCCTTAGCCGTCCGCATAAGGAAGGTGGAGGCAAACCGCTTCGTGCGTATTGATGAAATGTCTACGACGTAAGGGTGGCACTGCTCGCCGCGCCTAGTCGTTCGTTGATGGAAAGGGGAGGGGGGTATTAGGTCATGTAAAACCTCCGCACACTCGCCGAAATGCACCCGATAAAAAACTAAGGAATAAAATTAAGGATTTTGAAGTATTTATGTTAAGTTATAGCGCCGCGAATGTATCCGTTTACTGATGCTGCTGATTTGTACATGGTGTAGGTAATGATCTTCACCCACTCGAGAAGAGAATGAATACGGAGAGAAATTAATAGTTGAATATATTGTGAGAGTTAAATTATATATTTAATGATGTAAGTTTATTGTTTAAATAAAATAACGCAAAATTTATCCCGGCGAAGCGGGCTGGGTATGCTAGTATAAAATACTATTTACTAGTATATGTGAGCCATGGTACCTCAGTGTCCGGGTGGTTGCCTCAAGATGCGTAGCCACTACGAACCCGCGTTCGATCCCCGGCACCAATGAATTTGATTGTTGTAATTTTAAGTGCCCCAAAAAGATAGGTCTTATTGGGTTGCAACAGACAATGGACATACAGTAGAACTACGTTAGATCACAAAGTTTGAAAGAAGAAGATGGAACAGTCAATCGCTTAAGGCCAGGGATCACTAACGGGATTCGATCCCGAGCGAGTTAAATCTAGACTTGACGAGTCATACAATTTGAAAGTAATTAAAAAACTACTTTTATAGTTTCGGAGAGATCGAAAAATATTATTAATTTTTCATCATTGTGTAATTGGTATCTAAATATAATTACCTGAAAAATGATTTACAAAAATACTGAGTAAAGCTCGGTCATCAAGGTCCTGTATTTAAAACTCGGAATTAGATAACTCAATCGAAACCGCACGCGAACATTTCTAAACGAAATTTAAATACCGCATCCACCAAAACACACTTTCTTTCCAATCGGCCAAACCGGATCATCCTAACACGCGATATATCGATCGTTCGATAATTTGGCGAGTAATAAAAACTTTCATTCGATATATAGATGCGACAATTATCAATATGACGCGTTCACGTGATTGAGAGATAAATTCAATTAAGCCGTGAGAAAACGCCGACTAATTTACCGGAAGTGATTATTACGCGTATCGCGAAGAGTTACGGCCAGTTTCGTAGAGCGTGACCAATTGTTTTTCTCGAGAAATTATGTTCTAACATAGTTTCTGGAGTCGTTCTACCGGATTTACTTAATGAGGCAAATGTGGGGAGAACTAACAATGTTGTTAATCGACTTTAGAGTTGGGAAATACTAGGTAAATCATAATACTAGCTGTCACAATGGCTGTGACTTAAAAATATCAGTAACACACAAACATATACTAGGTATAAGATATGACAGCAGTCACTGTGACTAGTAAATTAATTGATTGATTAATTCACGCGTAGTATAAAAATCAATGCTACGGATATATCGTGTATCTGTCACAGGTACGGGGGATATCTTGTCACTGACAAAATAGTCACTGACTGTGACTATTTTGGTACCTTGTATCTTAACTGTGAAGATTAATACGCCTCAACTCTAATGGACTTCAAAAAAAGGACAAGATCAATTCATATATGTTTTCAATTATTATGCATTCATAGCGCATTTAGATAGACAGATAGATTCTTCGTTACTCACATTTTAAAGTACATCATACAGAAATAAGTACATAAAGTCCCGTAATTGAACGTCCAATAATGAGTAGGTATGACAGCCAAAAAAAATATCGCATAAGTTCTAATTATTTCACACAGTTTTCAGTAAAATTATCATATCATAAAGACATGCATGATGGATTTTTTAATTTTTTTTGTCGCTGCTGTCATCGAGTTACTGTTGGACGTTGGATAACGGGACATCCTGTATACCTATATAAGTGCATATATCAAGAACCTAATTTTTAGGGTACGGTCTGAGAATAGTCGTAGGTTCGTTTGACTATTTACGTGAACCATCTCCTAGTACAAGCCGAAGTTTAGTTGAAATGGTTAACAAGAATGTTAGTAATATTATATAATAAAGCTTAGATTATTATAATAAAGCTTTTAACACTTTATAACGCTCAAGTCCGGTCGTTTGTAGAATACTGCTGTCACATCTGCTCAGTCTTTAGCAGCAGGCGTAAGGTAGCTAGCCTTTTGGTTTTCTACAGATTGCTATTTTTTTTAAATAAAATTTAAATCTAAAAATTAACCTCAAAGCGGGAAAGCGCGGCCTTACTATAAGCGATCTCTTCCTGGCAACCCTGTAAGACAGGGGAAGTAAAATGACTAAATAAAACAGTAATAAAAAAGTTATGAATAAATAAAATGTTTGATATTGAATATTTTTGTTATGATAAATGATCACTAACAATAAATATAATATTTATATCCGTTATCGTAATTATATTATTACATGTCAATTGTTTCCGGACGGCCTACAAAACGCAAACCAGCCATTTCCACGTTAACGTTACGATTTTCCCTCACGTGCTACGCTGGCCGTAAGGCGAATACATATCATCTAATTGTTCTATTCGCAGTCTGCAATACGCAATTGCCTATTATAGGCCGAATGCCGAAGAAAGTGAACGCGCCTAAGTATATATTGGTCCGGGTTGGTCGGGTATCGTCTTTAACATGCTTACTTCCGAGCTAAATATATCGAGCGTTTGGTTATACAAGTAACTGCATGACAGAAAGCGAAGTATTTTTTTTGGTAGATCGTTGTGATGATGATGATGATTTACAGGCCGATGTTGGCCATTGTGACTGTGTCACTGGAAAGGCGTTTTAATTAGGACGCTTCATTTAGGTAGTAATTAGGTAGGGCTTATGTTATCTGCCCTCTCGTGTGGTCTTTGGTGGCTCGCGCACGCGAGCCTGTTGCTAAAAGCATAGGAGCACTTCTATTAGTGCGGACACGTCTCTTGTATGTCGTAGAGTCGAGTGGCAAAGCGCATCTATTATTCAGACTCTAGTAAGCGGAAACGCGGTGGCCAGTACCTAAGATATAAGGACGTTCTGAATAGGCATATGAAGAGATGCAAAATAGAGCCCTCAGTGGAAGACAAAAGTAGCACTGCGTCCCGAGTCGAGGCGACTTGTCCACCGACAGGTTAATAACTCAACACAAATCGAGATAAACTGAAGAACCGCCAACTAGTGTCCATCCACTATAATTATGTTGGTGGAATCTTGAAAAAAAATCTTGTTGAAACCTGCTCAACTTCGAAGATCGTTGTATGGCTCGTCTAACTCCCGTGAGTGATTCCTAGCCTTAACTGAGTGACTGCACTAACTTTTTGTTTTGTTAAAATTTGTGGTACGGCGGTACTTCAAACCGGGACAGCTTTTGACTTTGTATAATGCACAGATCCGGCCATGTGTGGAGTACTGTTGTCATATCTGGGTAGGTGCAGCCAAATACCAACTCGCGGCACTGGATTCGCGGCGGGCCAAAAAGTTGATAGGTGAACAAAATCTATACCTAGATAGTATTGAGCACAGGCGCAAGGTGGCCAGCCTTTCGGTGTTTACACGAGTTAATTTCCCCATCCCCATTCTACCTTCGGACGTCTCCACACTCGGCGGGTCTCCACCCTTTATAGTCGATGTTCCGCGCGTCCGAACGAAGCGATTTGAATCATCGTTCATCTTGCGTACAGCAAAGGAGTGTTGAAGCAAATAAATAAGTGTTGAAAAAAATAACGTGGGAGCCTTCAAGAGTAGAGTGAATAGGCACTTACTAATCCAGCGCGTACCATCTTTCGACTATATCACCACTTAACACCAGGTGGGATCATGATCAAGCGCTAGTTTACACGCATAAAAACAAAAAAAAACTTTCTTCTGTATGCTCTACCATTGTTTCAACCCAATAAGATATGCGCGCGCTATGTCTTTTTTGACGTACATATCGACTACTCAATTGATTCATCACTTAGTGACTAAATGAAAGACGTATTTTGTAAATAATTTATGTGAACAATTGATTTTTTAGTTCAAGCCAAACACTAATTGTCTTACTTTTGCTCAGCAACGCAATCTACTGAACCAATACGCGTAAACCAATACCATATACGCGGATAAAACGACATTTTCTAAAAAATCTAAAGAATCTTAGCTCTAGACACAAACACCATTTGAAAAACCGTTTTTCTGTTGCGAAAGAAGCGGTACTTGTATATGATTGACATTTACGATATGATGTTTGGTCTGTTTGAAGTTATTATTGGCTGAACAACGTCATTCCGGTCAACCGAGGTTTTATAAAATTTGATTTTAATAAAAAAAATAATAATTTTATTTTACATGCAAACATTTGCCTGTACCAACTCGGAAACCTTCGTAGACTCATGTACAACACTTTCCTATCACATGATCATTACATACAGACAATCATTTATTTCTATATATATAGATTGTAAAAACTTAACCCGAGTTTGAAAAAAAAAATAAAATGATAATTTAATATATTATACAACAACGCTCTTCGTATAATTGATTTGTTATAAGTAACTGACTAACCGGAATTAAGTAACACCAATTACTGGCGGGCGTCTGTGGCCCCAATTCACAGCGTGCTCCAATACGCCGGCATATCGGTTTGCGATCTAACGAATTGGGGGGTGTAGCTTTCACCCGATTTTTGACAAGTGTCATAACGGGGTTAACGACCTCACCATCTCGCGATCGGTATATGAATGAACACATATTGCGTAATTTTTTTTTAATTAATTGTGAAACGGTGAAACTGCGACGTAATGACGTAACTGTATATGAATATATATTTAGATATGAAAAGGTTTGAGACGTCCTGCTTCCATCTGCTCCATTTTGCTCGGTCTTTGGCAAATTCACTTAGATTGTTGGAGGTTATGTTGACCCCAGCCCCGTAGCCCTGGGTTTAAGAATAATGCTATGATATCCCTGCCTGTCGTAAAAGGCAACTAAAAGAGACCTCGGGTTCAAGGGCGACAAGGGTGGGTGCCTTTGTCATCTCCTACATTGGGCCCAGTGGTCCAGACATGCCGCCTTAACACTGCGAGGGTGCTGGGGGAGGGAGTAATCTCTCCCGGGACTTGCTTTTCAGTACACAGTACAGAGGACGAGTACCACTTGAGATCCTCACTTGCACCGAATAGGGCTTCCGGGAGGGTTTTAGTAAGAGCATCCATAACCCCGCCTATCCCCAATGAAGCCAGGGAATCTTGTTGGAGATTTCCCCGCCCGTTAACAAAAAAAAACCAAAAGTAAAAACGAGCTTAAAACATGAAATCAATCGTTAAACGCTTGTATTTCCGAATTGTAGAATATTACAAAAGATAATTAATAAGAACTTAACCAAACATACATCAAACTATTCATAAAGTATATACTTTCCAATAAAATATGAATCATCGAAATCGGTTGGTGTGATATTGAGTTATTCGTCTGTTTGTCGCGTACATCCTTTATGCAAATTAAGACTTACTCGTATATGATGTTCTCATGGGTGCCATTGTCAGGATTGGGACCACATGAGGAACACCAGCTTTCAAATAAAAAAAATAATCATAAAAATCGGTTCACCCATGTATAAGGTAACAAACATACGACGAATTGAAAACCTCCTCCTTTTTTGAAGTCAGTGGAAAAAAAAATGGAACACGACCCGCGACTTTCAGGATTGTAAATCGCTTAAATACTAGGCTATCATAATCTATTTTTAAAATTACATATCTAAGACAATATCATGCTTACTCTTAAATTCATACATAGTCATAAATTTTCCTATTTCTTTCCCAATGTTTTTCTTTTTTTTGTACTAACAATATTGTTAACCATTCCAACTACGCTTAAGCTTGTGCTAGGACATGGTTCACAATAGTCGAATGGTGGATTCGAACCCACGACCTTACGATTCGCAGGCCGTACCCTAAACCATTAGGCTATTGACGCTTATTGCGTATAATAAAATGCCTATATCCATCTAAAGTTTGATCTATGTTGTTGTATACATATATTTATTGTTAGTCATAACAATTATTCGGTTGTGCTGTTAATTTATCCATATGGTATGTTTATGTATGCTTGTCTTTATGTATATATTTGTTTATACATAAATAATTTATTTTTATATTTGTCTTATTTTACTTTTTTTCTGTAAAGTTGCAGAGAATGCCTTCTGGCATTAAGTCCGCCTTTTTGTAAACTTTATTATGTGTACATAAAGATACAATAAATAAATTAATATCAAAGATCATGAATAACAATTACCAGTATCAACACCATGAAAGAATTGCATTAACCTCGATTTTAGCTCCTGTGTCGTAATTAGAAAGAAAGCTAAATTCACTCTTTACCCAACGCTCGCACCCGGTGAACAATGGCGTGAACATGTGAGAAATACATGGAGCAATTTCTTTGTATCGCATCTTTTTATGGGCACCAATTCACCATGGCAATCAAGAAGATTAGATACTTGCTGCGATAATAGATATGAAGTTAATAATAGCTTTAAGTATTTAAAAGCATATAATGAGTCTCATTCACCACGGTTACGTGTGAATTCAGACTTATTTGGGAGAAACGAGATAATAAGAGACCTCAGCTTCTTTGGGCACATTATGAAGTCTTTTGTGCAGTGTCTGGAAGCTGACCTTTTTACGACAAATAGAATATTTAGAATATTTTTATAGAATACCAGCGTACCCCGCCCGCTTCGCCGAGATAGATTTTGCTTTACTTTATTTAAAGAGTAAACTTACATCATTAAATGTTTAATTTAACTGTCACAATATATTAAATTATTCATTTCTCTTCTATTCTCAGTATATATCAGCAGTATAGTATTTATCAGCAACCCACATATCAGTAAATACAATACCATTCTTATCATTTATACAAAAACATTTCGGACACAAGTTAATTTCAGAAATAAAAGTACGACGTATTATGACTTGTTTGACAGTTTAAAAGAGGAGTGCTCCGATCGTCACCAAAGTTTACAGGATTACTCGTCAGGTCAATTTGAAGATTACCTGAAAGATTCATTAAAATCGGTCCAGCCGTTTCGGAGCCTATACGGAACATACCCACGCACTTCCTCTTTTATATATTTAGGTTTATTTATTAACAGATTTAGTTACATTTATATTTATTATTTATAAATAGTTCACAAATTAAACGGACATGCATGTAACCATTGCAGCACACATTTTTCGTAAACAGTGACTCCCAAACTAAGCAGACGCTTGCGAGACAGATTTGGATTGTGTAAAATTTGCATTGTAACATTTTAGTCTTTTACCTATATATATATATATATATATATGTATATATATATATACAGCCGCGTGTTCATGAGTGTATGTGATGTTTTTCTTTTTTTTTCTTTTTGGTTTGCGTCTACCCGAAGATCCTTTCGGTCTGATCGTAGTTGAGGCCGAGCAACCATTTTGATACTGTTTTCTTTAGTCTGGGTGTCTTAGGTCTAATGTTTTGGAGACATTGTTCTAGACTAGGTGGACTTGTGTATATAGGTGTATATAGGTCGGGCAAGAATAAAAGAAAATTGTAAAATGTACCTCACTTTTGTATCTAGAAAAAATACCTTCTTAATCTTCAATCAATATCATCACAACTTAAAACAATATATTTTATTTAATCCGTGTTTTTATAGTGACAGGTTTTTTCGACTTATCAAAACCTGTGTTCTTAACGGAATGTGGAGTGTCATCCTTTGTAGAAAATTTAGAGGTGTGTAAACAATCTGATACAAGTTGTTCTCAAACTTTGGTTCGTGGGTTGCATTAAAGTAATTTTTTTACTGATGATGATGTCCAGGTCGATTTAGGCCCTGGAGACTGTGTCACTGCATAAGCATTTTAATTACGACGCTTCGTTCAGATATTAGGGCTTAGGTTTTCTGCCCTGGTGTGCTTTTTGGTGGCTGGCGCACCCGAGCTTGTTGCTAAAAGCACGAGAACACTTCGCACAGGTCAAGGTTCCACTAACATAATTAAAGTGGATGGACACTAGTTGGCGGGTCTTCAGTTTATCTCGCTTTGTGTCGAGTTATTAACCTGTTGGTGGACAAGTTGCCACCACTCGGGACGCAGTGCTGCTTTTCTCTCCCACTGAGGGCTCTAGGTAGGTACTGGCCACCGCGTTTCCGCTTGCCGTACTGGAGTCTGAATAATAGACGCGCTTTGCCACATGACTCTACGACATACGAGAGACATGTCCGCACCAAGCCGCAAGACCGCATCTGCCGGATCATTAGATACACTTCAATGCCTCCGACATTAGCGCGCCTCAGGATATTAACTAATACATGTTCGTTGTTAATATCCCCCAAACAAAGCGTTTTACTTTGTCCGCTTTCGTTTGTGCAGCAAAGGACTAGAATAGTTTACCCGCGCCGGTCTTTCCCTCCGATTACAATGTGGGTATTTTCAAGGGTAGAGTGAATAGGCATTTAACACCAGGTGGTCAAGCACTTGCTTAGAAAGTATAGAAAAAACATTTTAGGAGTATTCACCTTCCATATTAGCATCAAATAAAAGCTAACACTTGAATAAAATCTTAAGTACTTATGTACTGAGTAGATATAAGCATTTTGACAGCTCGCGCAGTCTTTAGGTTTCCGGGCCCGAGTGTTAAACGGTCGTCCAGCTTCATTCATCATGGACAGCAAAGGAGTGGATCAAGTTGCCGGCGACAGTCTTTCCATCCAAGTACGACGTGGGAGTCTTCAAGAGTAGAGTGAATAGGCACTTACTAAACTAGCGCGTACCATCTTTCGACTATATCACCACATAACAAAAAGTGGGATCACCATATGGGACCCAAGATAATCAAATTCTATAGGAGAGAAGCTCATCCTATCAAAGTCAACGATCGACCTTTATAAGTTGTATTCCACTCGTCATCATTTCCTCGCCTCTTTTTCAACTTTCGTCGACAGGCCTATACTACTCTATAATACTCAATCCTTTATCTAATTAAAATTGAGCTTATACTTAACATTCTGGTAATCATTCAAACTAAGCTTGAGCTTGAGCTAGGAGATGGTTCACGTCAATACCCGAATGGTGGATTCGAAACTGCGCGCTTACATTTCGCAGACCGTTTTTTTTTGTTGACGGGGGGGAAATCTTCAATAAGATACCCCGCCTTCTAGGGGGAACGGGTTATGTGGGGTTTTACCCACTAAAACCCCCCGGTGGCCCTTATTCGGTGCATGGTGAGGGGCTGTGCTCTCGCAGTGCAAGGCGACACGTGCCAACCGATGTCGCCTTTTTCCCGTGTCCATTTTGGCGGACGACAAAGCCCCACCTTGTCGCCCAGTGAACCCAAGACCCCTTTTAATCGCTTTCTACGACAGGCAGGAGATACCGTAGTCTTATTCTACGAGCCCAGAACTACAGGGCTTTTTATTTTATTTTTTTTATAGTAAATAGGCTCACGTTTGGCTTCTATCTTGCTTGATGGAAGGCAAAGATAAAGCTTAGGATGGAGCACGTGAGCCTATAAGGTGTCTGTTCACATTGGACTTAAAGGTGTCCAGATTGTACCCGTGAGGAAAGACTGAACGCGGCAGAGAGTTCCATTCCTTAGCGGTCCGCATAAGGAAGGTGGAGGCAAACCGCTTCGTGCGTATTGATGGAATGTCTACGACGTAAGGGTGGAGCTGCTCGCCGCGCCTAGTCGTTCGGTGATGGAAAGGGGAGGGGGGTATTAGGTCATGCAAAACCTCCGCACACTCGCCGAAATGCACCCGATAGAAAACCGAAAGGCAGGCCACTCGTCTACGGTGTGCGAGGCTCTGAAGATTTGCCTCAACGAGCGAGTCACTGCCTATGATCTTCTTCGCTCGGCGCTCCAACGAATCCAAAGCTTCCAGCTGATACTTAGCAGACCCTGATGTTTTGCTGAATAAATATAATTTTAATAAATAATTTTGAACAGTTTGAATACCACTGGCTCAAAGAATCTAGTAAAGAATAAGTTGAAAGTAAAAATTTAGGTAAGAAAACGAAAGTCCGCCGCGAGATCTATGTCGATGTGTTGTCATGACGATGATTCTTAAAAACTTGGACATATAGCGGCGTGAGGTCTTTTATAACACGCGGGTTAGATATTTGTGTAATAGCCACGGCACACGTTATTTACAACTGACTTAAAAAGTCGCAGTTTCGAATGACTTTTCTTGATGTTTGAGCATTGTTTTCTTATTGATTTTTGAGCGATTTATGAAACGATTTCGATTTTTTATTTATTTGAAAAATATACCAGTAGACTCCGTAAAATTGCACGATTGTGTACGAAATATTAGTAGGTTTATGCCAAAGTAAATGTGAAATAAGAAAGATATAAGCACTAGAACTTGTTGTAATACTAACTATGGCATCTTAAAATACAGGAGAAAAACAGTCTCCTAAATATCTCCTTAAAGGAAATCACCTGATCTTAAATCATCACCGTCGCGCATGAACATTACAACACCGGAGGAGCTGGAGGTCCTTTCCCGACCCTTGAGATAGGAGTAGGCTCGTTTCTTGAAGGTCTCCAAACCGTACTGGTTCGGAAGTACCGCTGGTGACAGTAGATTCCACAGATTGATAGTGCGTTGAAGAAAATTACGCGGTGATATTTGGAATATTATCAATTTCCATTACCACACATCTCGGGAAATGCTTGACTGGCCACGGAGTCTTTATGACCTACACAACAATTGGTAAACGTCAGAGCGTAATTTATGTATTGTGAAGACGCGATAGATGATGCCGAACACAAGTTATTCGCATGCGGTCGTGAAGGCCGAATTAAAGACTAACGTGACGGTGGACAGCATAGTAGAATTAATGATAAGAAGCAAGGAGAACTGGACTATAATCAATACGTTTAAATTATCAAACAGAAGGAAAAACTCGAAAATAAAAAACACAGAGAGAGAGAGACAAGACACAGAATAAAATAAGGGTTACGTAGGACAAAAAAACATCAACGGTAGGCCGCATGGTGGGAACATCGAAGTGGTGAAGGAAGGGAGGGTCCGTGAGAGTCGGAAACTCCTTGACAGTACGGACGCAGTGTCCAACACGGATTTCCCTTCCTCGCGGAAAAAAAAACATCTCTGCAAAGATGTGTGGTAATGGAAATTGGTGGTAGGGATGATGCGTCCGGGCACAGTTGGGTATGTTGTTTAATTTGAAGTCGATTTTTGTGTTTACTCGTAAATAGACTTGACAACTCTCATAGGCTTATAAAGAAAGATTACGTGACATCTATAGAACAAAGATTTGAGAGTATATGACCGCTGTTTGAAATAACAAATATAAATTGCATGAAAACAATTTGATTATCTAGTTTTACTTTCCTTTCTTTTCTTTATGGCAAGTAAAAGTACGTTATAAGCACTGATAGCCTAATGGCCAAGCGTTCCACTTTACGATCTTGCTGGGGTTTGAATCGGGGCCGGCTCAAATGAATGAACATAATTTAATAATACTTTTTGTTTGACGAGGGGGAATCTACAACAAGATAGCCCGCCTTTTGGGGAGAAAGCAGGGTTATGTGGCATTTTTACCCACTAAAAACCCCCTTGTGGTCCTTGCTCGGTGCATGCTGAGGGGATCTCCAGTGGAACGCACCGGAGCCCCTGCACTGTACTCTTAGGAGAGCACGTCCCGGGGGGAGGAGATGAGATGAGAGATTAATCCCTCCCCTCCTGTGCCCTCGCAGTGCAAGGCAACACGGGCCAGCCGATGTCGCCTTCTTCCCGGGTCCACTTCAGCGGACGATAAAGGTGGGGCCATTGTCGCCTAGTGAACCCGAGGCCCCCTTTAAACGCATTCTACGACAGGCAGAGGATATAGTAGTCTTATTCTACGAGCCCAGAACTACAGGGCTGAACTGATCCGACCATAGGTTGTGTCACAAATGTAATGTAATATTATTGAAATTTATACCTTAATATTAGCAAAAAAAAATATGTTCTAATCGAAATGGCCACGTTTGGCTTTTATAAGTTACAGCCTTTATATATATAATATATATGTCCCACTGCTGGGCAGAGGCCTTCTTTGTAAAGAGAGTATAAGGGCATAGTCCGCCACGCGGCCCTAATGCGAATTGGCAGACTTCACATGTCGTAGAAAAATTTTCTAAGACATGTAGGTTTCCTCCCGATGTTTTCCTTCACCGCCGAGCGCGTGGTTAATCAGCACATAAAATTGCAACAACAAATATATTGGTACCGGCCCCGGGGATCGAACTCGGGTTGCTAGCGTACTATGCAATTTGAGCCAACCGCTCGGACACTGAGCTACCACGGCTTATCTATGGATTTACGCACTGTTTCTAAGGGAAATTTCGCCACTGTTTCTTCGCGCTCCAAAGATTTTTTAAGAGATTAAATGTTGCCGTGGAAAACTGACCACAATTTTAAGTTTTAAGGGGTAAGGTATAGATGAGGGCCAGTCTTTAGTCCAGAACATTGGTTTCAAGCCAGGCTTGGGTAGTTCGTGCCTTACGACCGCGATATTTATAGCTGAAAGTTATTGCAACATGATCCAAGACTAAATCTCGATACACTTTGGCTGAAGTTTTCACTCCTTTTTCACAAAAATGTAGTTTTGTGACTCCTTAATAAAACACGTCCCACCAAACCATCACTGACGCTTTAGAACTGTGATCGTAGACTTTATCATTTTGCTTATTTGTCTGGAGTCGGTATTTGCTTTAAGTCGTAAATTGTTCTTTCTTTCTCTCTCTCTACTGTCGGTCCCTCATGTCTGAGGATCGTGATCACCATCGAGGTTGCATCTGGAGCGGATGAATTGCCTCCACCGGCTTCAGTCCAGCGCGTCTCTTAGAACAGAGTAAAATTTGGAGGACGACGAAATCTTTTAACTGCGGTGTTCCCAACTACTATCAGTTTTTGTAGACTTTCGTCCCCTTTGCGCATTCTTTCTTTATTGTGTGTCATAATTTGTTTGTAATGTGTGTGTATATGATGCCAATAAAGGAAATGTCTATGTATCTATTATGTCTATCGGCCCGTCAAAATATGTTAGTAGTTGTAGATAAACAACGATGGACATTTTATAATTACTAAACAAATGGTTGATTCGAACTTACGACCTCAAGTTTCACTGATCGTGCCTTAAACTATTGGCATTGTTTGATTTCACTTGATTTTACGAGAGTGTTGGTAGCTCAGTGTCCGGGCGGTCTTCTCTAGTTGAATACACAACCCGAGTCGATCCCGGTGCCGGTACTAATGAATTCTCGGATGTTTATTAAATTTTTATGTGCTGTTACCGATCGGCGGTGATGGAAATTATCGTGAGGAAACCTAAATGTCTTGGAAGAAATTTCTAAGACGTTTGAAGTCGGCTAGTCCATACTAGAATCGCGTGGCGTTCAGCCTTGTAGTTCTGGGCTCTCAAGAATAAGACAACGGTATCCCTTGCCTGTCGTAGAAGGTGACTAAAAGGGGCCTCGGGTTCACTGGGCGACAAGGGTGGGGGCCTTTGTCGTCCGCCAAGGTAGACCCGGGAAGAAACTCTCCTTGGGCACAGTGCAGAGGGGCTGCGGTGCGTTCCACTGGAGATCCCGAAACCCTCACCATGCACCGAGAAAAGGCCCACCGGGGAGGTTTTAGTGGGTAAAAACCCCACATAACCGCCGCCTTCCCCCCAGAAGGCGGGGTATCTTTTTGAAGATTTCCTCCCCGTTAACAAAAAAAAGGAGGGATAGTTCACGTCAATAGTCGAATGGTGTATTCGAAGCTAAAACCTATTAATTCGCAGACCGTACCCTAAACCATGAGGCTATTGACGCTTATCTTAATCTTGTTAATTATACAAATACAAACACTCACGCAAAGGAGTAGGGTAGTCCGGATCCTCTTAGTACCTGTAATAAGTATCCCGGCTTACGTCTTTAGCTTTCTGAACCCCACGAGACGGAATTGACGCAAACAATAATCTGGTATAGCTTGCCGATTGACATAAGAGATACTTCAAACAAAGAAAGCTAACAATATTTCTTTTATTATTTTTTTTTCAGAAATATTACTAACGATCTTGTTAACCATTCCAACTAAGTTTAAGCTTGTGCTAGGACATGGTTCACCGCAATAGTCGAATGGTGGATTCGAACCCACGACCTTACGATTCGCAGGCCGTACCCTAATTGCTATTGACGCTTCAACTGATGACATCGATTGCATGCTTACCATAAGGGGCGTAATGGGGTCGCAATAGCACTTGTCATCATGCCCCGCAGACAGGAAATCAGGCCTCCGATGCCTGTGGGGAACTAGCCGTGATAATAAGACCCCCCAGACAGGCGGAGAGTTCACCAACTCCCCAAAACCACTCTCTACAAAGCTTCTTAACGACAGATGAATGTTCAAAGAACACCATACTTATAACAGCTCTGCGGAGACATTAACATAAGGTTATACAATTGTCTAACAAAGTTTTCTATTGGTTCTGCTAATGGATTTCACTACTTGTTCGTTCATCGACTCTTATGGCATGTTTTAATAAATATCGAAATATCGAATATGTAAATACATCACTTTCTCGAGCGTCGAATTAGCGGCTAATTAAAAATACTACCGTCGTTTTATGATCAAATTATGTCACACAGAAAAGAAATATGCTCTCACGGCTTTTTAAGTCTAGTGGGGTAAATAGAGACGGCTGGCTGAACAGCGACTCAGCTTTCGCCAAGCTTATTACTTCCATTATAATATAAAAGATAACAGAGCTTTGCTAGGTATATTTTTTGGTAATTCGTTGCATTGAGTTAAGATTACTAGCCTTCAGCCCTGTAGTTCTGGGCTCTCAAGAATAAGACTACGGTATCCCCTGCCTGTCGTATAAGGCGACTAAAAGGGGCCTCGGGTTCACTGGGCGACAAGGGTGGGGGCCTTTGTCGTCCGCTAAGGTGGACCCGGGAAGAAGGCGACATCGGCTGGTCCGTGTAGCCTTGCACTATAAGGGCACAGGGGAGGAGAAACCTCCCCGGGACGTGCTCTCCTTGAGCACAGTGCAGAGGGGCTCCGGTGCGTTCCACTGGAGATCCCGGAGCCCCTCGTCATGCACCGAGCAAAGGGCCACTGGGAGGTTTTAGTGGGTAAAACCCCACATAACCTCCGCCTTCCCCAGAAGGCGGGGTATCTTTTTGAAGATTTCCTCCCCGTTAACAAAAAAAAAAAAAAAGATTACTAGCCTTAAATTTGCAAGCTACTTCTTCTGTATGCAATTTATATGCAACGAATAGTAGTATATATTATCTATTGCAACCCTATAAGACCCTATCTCCGACAATAGGGGGAGTCATGGGGGGGGATCATGTAACTTACATTTTCATTTCCATCCTAGACGTAAGAAATAAGAGTATGTGTTTTAAAAAAGATTTGGCTTAAAGGTCTTGTTACCAAGCCATAAAATATTCAACAACAACCTTATCTCCCTATCTCTGTGCGCTATTTTTTTTTTTGACGCGAATATCGACTACTTTAATGATTTATTGCTAAGCAACCATATAATATACGTATTTTATTAATTATGTTTTTACAAAATCAACAGCTTATGAATTATAATAAATATTTCGGTGACATTCAAGATCTAATTCTTTATAGATATACATTAAATAAATCATTTGTTTTCAGTGTTTACTAAGGATTTTATAATTGACGTCAAACCAAAACACTTTGCCTTACTGTGGTTTAGCAACGCCATTTACTGGCCTAATAACAGGGTTACACGTGAATAAAACGACATTTTATTACAAAATCCTAGCTAGATCAGTATATCGCCACGAAACTCCCTGCATACAGTTTTCATGAAAATCGTTAAAGCCGTTTCCGAGATTCATATTATATATACAAGCATTGCTCGCTTTTTTTTATGACAAACTACACAGTTTGGCGAGAGAAGCTGGCCTTGACTGCTACACCGGAGCTCTTAAGTCGCTTAGCCTGAATCTCTATCGCTAGTAACTCGACACAAGGGTGAGGGGTAACTTCGGCTTAGACGGTTACTATGTTACGCGTAAGCATTCCGATTCGAGGGCGCCCGAGAGGGGCGAACCACGCCTCGGTCGGTTGCTATTTCATTGGTAATCTAAGGGACATTCAAAAATCTAACTTTGATTAAAGATCGATGCCCTTATACTCTCTTTACAGAGAAGGCATAATGCTTCCCTTAGTGGTACTCAAAGTTAGTTTAGCTTTTGAGTGACCCTTAGATTATTAATGTAATAACAACCATCCGAGTCGTTGTTAGGTCCTTTTTGGCGCCCTCGGTTAAGATTACTAACGCATAACCTTTCAAGCTGAGGTTACCCTTCACCGGGGAGATCCTTGTGTCGAGTTACTTACATTGTTCCCATTGAATTCGTAGGTTTGTTTTAAATAATACTAGTAATTATTGTTAACCAACTAAGCTTAAGCTTGTGCTAGGAGATTGTGCACGTCAATAGGTGAATGGTGGATTCGAAACTACGCTGTTACATACAGCAGAAATTGTTCACGTCTAATAACACAACGGATTTTTCCTCTCATAGAATATGAATGTCCATGACATAAGTTGAGACAGTTAAGTCAGCCTTTTTTATAGGTAAAGGGGCAAACGAACTTACGGCTCGCCTGAAGTGATCATTTAAAATATTGTAAGTCTGTATAACTTTCCTCATTTTATTTAAAATATTATTTTATTTAAAATATTTGAATTTAAAAGTTTTTTTAATTTAAACGGAGCCAAATGCGGTTTTCAAATACATTTTTAATTAGAATTACGAAAATTAAAACGGAAAAAGTAATTTTGTACCATTTTATTTAAAATATTAAATTAATTTAAATATTAAAAAATTATCTTGTTTTTTTTTTAATCTATTGAATTCATAAGTTACATTAACGTTGAGAAATTAAAAAGTTTTTTTAATTTAAACGGAGCCAAATGCGGTTTTCAAATACATTTTTAATTAGCATTTCGAAAATTAAAACGGAAAAAGTAATTTTGTACCATTTTGTATCGTGCATCGATTAAACATCATCCTTTCCTATTACACAACGGACAAAATTTTACATAACCGCTAAGCGTAAATTGGAAACTAAAGTAAAAAATCACTTGATAACAAACCACTTAACCATTCACGGACACACCATATGAACCATCCATCTTTATTTTATTCAAGAAAATACCTATATGATAACCGCAAATATTTACAAAGCAAACTTATTTGCATAAACATTAGGGTCCAAACTGAATCGAATTTCTTCTTAACCTAGTTGAGAGACCCGTGTGGAGCAAATAGACGTGCATCAGGTGGGGGGGAAATGATAAAACTGTATGGCCGCGCCGCCATCTGACCAAACATAGCTTGACATCACTCGATGTCAGAAAATTAGAATTACGGAAGAGAAAAAAAAATTAAAAAAATGAAGTTCGCTATCGTTCTCGCCATCACTCTGTGCACCTTCGCAGCAGCCGAAGACAGCGATAACACCATGGAAATAGCTTTGGGCTTCGTCAAGGATTGCAAAGGCGATTACTTCTTATGTGTTAAGGTTTATAATTTCATTACTAAAGTGAAAGTGCTCAGTGGGAACGGAACGTGTTCTAGTGATTGTGTTCGAATTTTAAAACGTCCGAAGACAAATAGTTTTTAATTGAATTGCGTGTTGCCAGTTCATATTTTAATTTACACGGCTTAAAAAATATAAATGTTGGGAAACTCGTTAGTTGGTGTTGCTCTATCAAATATGTAACGTGACATAATTTATTTCTCAGGAGAAAATGCTGAAAATTGTCGACAACCTCAGAGCGTCTCGCAGCATTACGATCGCTGAAGGTGTTGTCTTGAAGGGAGAACCTGACACCAGGTCTCCGAAGAAGCTCGACTCTCTGCCTGTGGATCCAACGGCCAGAGAAGCGGAAGTAAATTACAGGCTCATGGACGGCGTTGTCAGTTTATTCGAAACACACGCCGTAGAAGTGAAGATGAACCCCGCCGATAAGGAAACTGTGCAGAGATCCCTCGAAGAAGGTAATTTTTATGCTTTTAATAGTCATCATTTCAGCACAAGATCATACACTGCTAGACATAAGCCTCTTCAAACGATTTCCAAAAGGACCGGCTAGATCCAACTTCATTCTGCGGCCTTTAGGAGTTCATCAGATACCCTTGCTATCTATTCTGCGCTTGCCAGTCCGTGATCTCCGATCGAATTGTCGACCTCAGCGGCCGTCTGCTCATGCAAAATAAACGCACTTTCAATAATGTATACATTATTTTGCAGCATCCGACTTTAATAAATGTTTCTCAATTTATAAAATTATTTGTATACAGGTCGTGGAAAGGGAAAGAAAGGCGGCGGTGGAATGGGAATTATTGGACTACTCGGCGCTAAGCTACTCCTCGGGAAGCTGTTCATCGTCAAGCTGATAGCCCTGAAGGCTTTAGCCACAGCCAAGATTGCACTAGTTCTTGCCGTCATCCTCTTCGTTGCGTGGTGCATGAAGCATGACCACACTAAGACGACTTACGAAGTGGTCCCACATCCCCATCACCACGAGTCACACCACCCCGTTCACGTTGAGCACCTCTCGCATGACGCCGGCCATGGCCACGGGGGGTACAGTTCCGGGTACGGATCCGACTGGAATAAGAACTTGGACGAAGCTCAGAACCTGGCCTACGGCGCGTATTCACCTCACAGGAAATAGAATAACTTATACCAAAAAAAAAAGTTGGTCCAACCCAGCGCACCTGTAACCTCTATTGTACAAAGATTTATTTATTAATTTATTTAATTTATTGTTATTAACTTATTGACTTATATCTATAATAAAATATTTCAGTTTTAACGTTCGTTTCCTTTCCATATACAATAAATAAAAAAAAATCAAGTTCAATATAATATATTAAATGAAATCAATAAAAGCTCTCAGAGATAGCTTTCGCTGTTCGCTTTTAAACAAATTATTTTATTCTATTAAAAAAAAAAACGAAAAACGGCAATTCAAAGAGTTTAAAAACCGGTCGGAAATCGAAATATTTCAACATAATAATATTTTTGTGAATCCTCAAATAGTTTAACAGAATTGTATTAGTATTATCGCTATAAATACCATATGAATAATAATATTATATGTAGAATATTGTATATCCAATCCATTTTATATGTATAAAATCTAATAAATAATTAAATATTTTATAAGACAAAATTACAGCATCATCACAGTCGAACCAATGCGATGTTGTAACTAAATAATATATACATACAAGAAAATTAAAAAAAAAATGTTTTAAGAATTAATACAAAAAGAGAAAAAAAAAAACACTTGAATCAAGAAACTCGTTGAAAAGTTAGTTTGTGTAAATTAGTTATTAAAATTCAAATTTAAGAATTATCCTGCATATTTATGAATGCTAGACATTACCTAATGCTATCTTACATTCTTTGTTTTCACTCTCTCTGATATGTTTATTAGACGTTCCATATTTCAAACTAAAGAATGATAGTTATTATAAGATATTCGAGATCTCTCTCTCCCCCGGCGGACAAACGGTTAACGAAACGTGCACAAGACTGGTCAAAGTCGGAACAGGTTTAAAGTGGTCATTTTAAGGTTCAACTTTCTATTGAATGAAATTATTCAATGTCTTTATTGCCGTAATTATTGGCTTGTATACGTATTTCTCAGGGTATAAACTACGAGTATTAATTCCTTAACCATTGGTACAAGACGAAAATGAAAGTTTTAACTATAGTCTAAGTCTATTAATTTGTTTAGTAAGTTTACATTCAGAGTTGTATTCCCGATGCCAGTTTACCGCGTGTTCGAAGTTCCACCATCATTCAGTATAACATCGTAAGGAAGACACGAGAGACTTCTAAGCCACTAGGGTTGCGTCACATATGCTTTAACATAGAGATTTTTGATTTGACGATGTTCAAACGTGTAGCTCGCTTCAAATAATAATAGAGAAAGAAACAGCAATAAGAGTGGTAGGAAGAAATAAGGTTTATGCGGATTATGCGTAAAGGAATGGGCAATAAAACCACCTGACAAATATATTCCTAACCCATGGGGAAGGAAAAGTCTAGCTAATGGTCTGCGAATCGTAATGTCGTGGGATCGAATCCACCATTCGACTATTGACGTGAACCATCGCTTAACACAAGCCTAAGCTTATTTGGAACGGTTAACAAAAATTTTAGTAATATTTGGGAAAAAAAAAATAATCATTTCAGACGCAAAACATCCACTGCTGGACATAGGCCTCCCCAACGATTTCCAAAACGACCGGCTGTAATCGGCTTGCATCTATATGAGGTCGTCAGACCACCTTGTGGGTGGTCCTACGCTGCGCTTGCCGGTCCGTGGTCTCCAATCGAGAAATTTTTCGCCCCATTGGCCATCTGTTCTATGCGCTATGTGCCCTGCCCATTGTCACTTCAACTTGCTTACCCTGCGAACCTTTTTTTTCGTCTACGTTACCATCGTTTTTTTAAAAAAAATTTTTACTAGCATTCTTTTACAAAAAAAAAACGAGTGGTTAGTCCTAAAACCAAGAATTAAATTAAATTAAGAACAAAAGACGTTCTTTTAACCTAGATATACGGAGGTTTTAATAAGAAGCAGCTGTTCGTATAGCTTATATTTAGGTCTTAAGCACTTTTTTTAATTTTTAAAAGAATGCAAAAAATATTTTTCCCATACATTAGATAAGATTCTTTGAATGGTGTATTCGATTACGAACTTACGAATCACAGACCGTAAAATAAAACATTAAGTTATTGACGCTTCTATACTTTATGTACATATAGGGTATTAGGAGACGCTAAAACTGAACACAGACGATAGTACGAATGATACCTTTGATGATGGGACCAAAACAAATCATATGTTTAAAGAAAACAGCAATGAAACACAAAGTTTAAGACAGTTGATGTCAATCCACTCTCCGGGGTTCGTTGACCCGAACATCAGCTGTCTTTGACTTATTATTACATTGCTGTTTTTTCTAGAAATGTATTTTTTATGAATCTATCGTTTCATTTAGCTATACTAATATGATAGAGCGAAAATAATGCTAATAAAACATTTAAAAAAAATGATTTTTTTTAATCAGGATCGATTTTTTCCATCTCATTATCTCATCAAAAGAATAGTATGATCGTGTTTTCGTTTTCGGAAGCAGTCTCTTAATATATGTCACTCTTTAATAGTAACTTATGTTAGCTGGAAACACATGTCACCCAGCGATTGTTATGCATAATAACTACTTCCAATGATATCTTAGTGATTTACCTGAACCTTATTTTATCTTTAATTCATAATTAATAATTTAGTTGATCGTCTGTCTGTCGAACTTGGTATTGTAAACAATAGTTTAACTTTATTAGTTCGTAATCTGACTAATTAATTTTGTATAAAGATTGTGAGGACGCGCAATTGTGACGATATCCGTTATAAATAATTCTTTGTACAACGTTACGCTGTTTCAATAAAGCGAGTGTATTATTTGTTGGACTATTTTATTCTACGAGACCTACAAATTATAACACTTACGTATTTTTAATCTTTAATTCATAATTAATAATTTTGTTGATCGTCTGTCTGTCGAACTTGGTATTGTAAACAATAGTTTAACTTTATTAGTTCGTAACTGACAATTTAATTTTGTATAAAGATTGTGAGGACGCGCAGTTGTGACGGTATTCGTTATAAATAATTCTTTGTACAACGTTACGCTGTCTCAATAAAGCGAGCGTATTATTTGTTGGACTATTTTATTCTACGAGACCTAAAAATTATAACATTTACGTACTTTTATACTTAACTATCTGTAACTATAAATAATGACAAGATTTCCTCATGAATATTTTCGAAAATTTCTGCCTATATGGTATATACGAGATATGATGAGAAAGTGACGATAAATTAGAAATTCCGCCTATAGCGTTATAACGCGCTGTAATCGCTTGATAGACGGTTCAAGTTTCTAACTCCTACACAATACAACAGCGGAGCATCTTTATTAACGTAACTTTCTTAAACGCCATTCGATAATCGGATAATAGTAAATTTGTTTTATCTCGTAAGATTTTTTTTATTTTTTTTAATGACGAACTACACAGATTGGCCAGAGAAGCTGGCCTTGACTGCTTCACCGGATTGAGAGGTGGCATAGCTCTTAGGTCGCTTAGCCTGAACCTCTATTGCTAGTAACTCGACACAAGGGTCCCCCCGGTGAGGGGTAACCTCGGCTTGGACGGTTACTATGTTACGCGTAAGCATACCGATCCGAGGGCGCCCGAGAGGGCCGAACCACGACTCGGTCGGTTGCTATTTCACGGATAATCTAAGAGACATTCAAAAGCTAAACTAACTTTGAGTGCCACTTCGGGAAGCGTTGGCGCTGGGAGAAGAAGTGGCCGAAGAAACTCCAGCAACGCCCCTAACATCTAAGGGGTGGGGCCTGCCCATAAAATAGCGGTAACGCGCAAGGATTATTCGCAACCTCCGATGGTCGCGAATGGACGTTTTGTGGATTTGTAGAGATCTAGCCTGTGCAATGGTAATCGCGTCGTCCGGATCGTCAAGAACGTGTCTCGGCCTCCGGGCGACGCGACGGAATTTATTATAGGAAGTCTTATAAGTGGCGGCACTTACAAGAAGTTTGTTAGAATGTTTGGTGGCAGTCTCGAAAAACCGTCGAGATGCCTGCTTAAAGAATTGGGCTACATCTCGTAAGATGCTTTTAATTACTGTTTGCGCGTCTGTTGAACATTGGAATAAAATAATTGAATTGAATAATTTTTTCAAACATCTTCAAAAAAAGTTGAGTATGTTTTTTTTTATATTTATACACACATTCATATACATTGACACATATGCACACTCTCACACACTCCCATTTGGTCCAATTCAGACTTGAATGGTATCCATGTGAAAGCAATACAAGTATTAAATCTGCATCAAGTATGTGCGCCACAAATATAAAAAACTCTTTATGAGGTAGTTTCTGATTAATTCTATTTCATATTATCCCTACGATAATTCGTAAATACGAGTACAAAGAAGTAAGTCTGATTTGATGTAGGTTTACGTTTTTACTCGTCCATACGGCAAAATACCACTCAACCAAACCAAAAAATAATTTGATTGTATGGCGGCCGCCATTTTTAAATGTGGCAAATATATTACTTTTCGTTGTCAATTCCCTAGGCTACTCAGGGTTTTCCGTCGCATATAGGTTTGCAAGGCAATGAGGAGGCTGACAGATTGGCCAAATTGGCTATTACAGAAGGCGACGAAAAATGTTTGTTACCACTTTATAAGGAGATTTTAGGCTTTTATAAAATAAATTGTTTTCAAAATTTTAAAGAATATTTCGATGAAAGAAGTCAGCAGAAAGGGATTTGGTATAAAATCATACAGAGTCGACCTCCTCATTTGCCTTGGTTCCTGAAGGAAACTAGTAGGAAGTACATCACAACGGTGCACAGATTAAGGTCGGGACATTTTCCGGCAAAATTTTTTGCACATCGGATGCGGAAGGCCGAGTCACCGAACTGTGACATTTGCCAAGTGGTGGACGATGTGCACCACATATTGGGGGAATGTGCCAAACATGAAGCGGAAAGAAAGTCATTAATACATAGTCTAAAACTGAGGGAGCAACATGTGGGGTTTTCTTAATGCTGCTGTCTGACCCGACCTCAGAGGGAGCGAGGAAGCTGGTGGCTATGGCCATACAACATTGATGACTTTCTTTCTCGCTTCATGCGACCAAGGTGTGTGTGCGTAGTTTAGGGTATGATGGGGCTGACATGCCCAAAAGGGCAAAAGTCCCGAAAAAATAAAGAAAAAAAAAGGCTACTCATTATAGAGTAAAACTGCAAATTTTTAATTTCTTATATGGAACATGTATTCAAGTTATATTTTTTAATCTAAAAAATGATGAGTCATAACTATAAATACATAATGTCTATGTTTTTAAAATAAAACAATATTCTATATGATATATTTTACAGTAGTTGTTTAAAAAAAATTTACTCCCGGAACGGGAGCTTGCCACTCAAGCAAATAACCAAAATGGAGACTACCGCACTGGAGGATAAAGAGTAAATGTATTAATCATCCTCGATTATGCTATAAACTCATTATACAGGCATGACTTGTGCCTTGTTAATACGTCTAGATACAATGTGTGTAATTTTACGTTGAAATACGAAAGGCTTTCACGGTAAGAGTTTCTCTACCAATCATTCTATCGATGTCAATTAAATACGGGTCGTCGACCTTTCATTCAGTTAGATTTAACTTATTCAAATAAACTGCCTTAGGTATCTAAAATCTCTCTAAATATCGCTTAAAGCCTGCTTGCTCAATAATTGCTTTTATGATTTGAAAGAAAATTTTCGAACATATATAAAAAAAATAGGCCATCTTGTTTACAAAGAAGAAAATTGTAGTTATAGAAATATATATTTTAATCGTCTTTTAAATAATTTATTATAAAAAAAGAAGTCCAAACTTAGCAGTATGCTTAATTAAATAAGATTGTAAATGTAACATTTAAGTGCTCTATGACTTTGTAAATAAATAAATAAACGAAGATACTTGTTGCGTTTGCATATAATTTATAGTTACGTCAAACTGCTTTGCCTTATAAAAGGCTTACACAAATAAATATTTGCATGTTACTAAAATGACTAAACTAATAACCCTTAGTTACTAAAAAGTAAGTTAGTTACAGCCTTTAAATGTCCCACTGCTGGGCGCAGGCCTTGTCTGTAAAGAGAGTATAAGGGCATAGTCCGCCACGCGGCATTAGTGATTGGCAGACTTCACATGTCTTACAAAATTTTTTTAGGACATGTAGGTTTCCTCACGATGTTTTCCTTCACCGCCGACTACGTGGTAAATCAGCACATAAAAGTTCAACAACAAATTTATTGGTGCCGGCACCGGGGATCGAATTCGGGTTGTTAGCGTACCATGCGACTTGAGACGACCGCCTCATTCATAAACATTGAAAAAACGACGTATTGAGAAGCTCCTGTTTCTTGCAGTCGGTAAAAAAGAAATGGTACACGAACAAATAAGGTACATATCAATTAAACCAATGCTTGGGTAAATTTCAGGCCAGGGAAAAATTGTAGCAGCAATGACCCACATGATGGGACAGGAAACGGGCTCTTAAGTTAAGATGACAGTCATTACGTGAGGGAACCAGTCGCCACTGTACCGTGAGAGTTTGATTAAGCAGGCCAAGTGGTTTGTTCGAGCTTCGAAAGTTCTTCAAGTACCAAGCTAATGATAGACTATGTATGTATTTAATACTATGCGGTATATTTCATACAACTCTAGAAACATTATTACTAAGTTTGTATTGTTTAAAATACATAAATAAAAAATATTACACATTTTTTTGACGAACACAAACTTTTACTGTTTCACCGCTGAGAGGTGGCATAGCTCTTAGGTCGCTTAGCCAGAACCTCTATCGCTAGTAACTCGTAACGCAAGGGGTAATCTCGGCTTGGACAGTTACTACGTTACACGTGCATTCCGATCCGAGTGCGCCCGAGAGGGGCGAACCATGACTCGGTCGGTTGCTATTTCACAGATAATCGAAGGGACATTCAAAAGCTAAACTAACTTTGTGTGCCACTTCGGGAAACGTTGGCGCTGGGCTAAGAAGTGGCTGAAGTAACTCCAAACGTTCCTACCATGTAAGGGGTGGAGCCTACCCATAAAATAGCGGTAACGAGCGAAAGATCTAGCCTGTGCAATGGTAATCGCGTCGTCCGCGTGTATATGTGTTTATATGACCACTAAAGATACGGTAAGAGAAAAAGCACTCTTTCGTTTATAAAAAGAATTAGAATTCAAACAACATACACATACCTACACATAATCTAACACATGCACACTTTAACACACTCTTTTACACACAAACACTCACGCATACACACTCGATCAAACTGAATTACATTTGTTTTTGATTTTAGTAAATTTGGAATTTTGTATTTATTTGTTTTTCGATGGGCGCTAATAGCTGCGGCTATTATCGAAATAGTTTGTTCATATAACATATATAATTATTAGTGCACCCAGCCCGCTTCGCCTTCTTAACTCTTCCAATATATTAAGCTTCTCGAGCGGGTGAAGATAATTATCTACACTCATGTACATATCAGTAAATACAATATCATACCCGTAGTAGTAGTATCATAGTAAATAAAAGCTGTATTTGACAGTTCCAAAAGAGGAGTGCTCCGAACTTAACAGGATTACTCGCCAGGTCAATCTAAAGATTCCCTGGAAGTTTAATTGAAATCGGTCCAGCCGCTTCGGAGCCTATTTAGAACAAACCCTCACAATTTCTCTTTTATATATATAGATTATTCTTATTCTTACTCGTATAACGAAATTGGAAATTACGTATTACGTAGTTACTTATGAAATAAGCCAGAAGGCCATTATCACCGCGTGCTCTATAATAACGCTGCAAAAGGAAGCACGCATAATGATACAAAAAGTGTAGATTACGACCATTGACTCACCGCCGTATGCTGTAATGGTAATCTTGGGGCGTTCACCTTATAGATAGATAGACCACAAGTATATTTACGAGTAAAAACAAAAGTAGCAGTAGTTGTAGTAGGTATAAGGGCATAGTCCGCCACCCATACCTAGTGCGTACTTCACACGTCTTAGAATTTTTTTCTGGGACATGTTTCCTCACGATGTTTTCCTTCACCGCCGAGCGCGTGGTCAATCAGCACATTAAATTGCAACAAAAAATTTATTGGTACTGGCACCGGGGATCGAACTCTGGTTGCTAGCTACTATGCAACTTGAGGCGATCGCCCGGACACTGAGCTACCGAATTAAACTTTTTTTTAATGGGGAGGAAATCTTGAAAAAGTTACCCCGCCTTCTGGGGAAGGCGGCGGTTATGTGGGGTTTTTACCCACTAAAACCTCCCCGGTGGCCCTTTCCTCGGTGCATGACGAGGGGCTCCGGCATCTCAAGTGGAACGCACCGCAGCCCCTCTGTACTGTGCTCAAGGAGAGCACGTCCCGTGGGGGGAGAGATTACTCCCCCCCCCCCTGTGCCCTCAAGTGCAAGGCTACACGGGCCAGCCGATGTCGCCTTCTTCCCGGGTCTTCTTCTTCCCTTAGCGGACGACAAAGTCCCCGCCCTTGTTGCCCAGTGAACCCGAGGCCCCTTTTAGTCGCCTTGTACGACAGGCAGGGGGGGATACCGTTGTCTTATTCTTGAGAGCCCAGAACTACAGGGCTGAAATCGAGTTAAACTACGCTCTGCGTGCGGGCACCTTTTTCTATTTCCGAATTATCGAATATTACGGAAAATAATGCCCCAGAACCTAACAAGTTCTCGTCATCCAATTTGAGTTATTAGTCTATTTTTAGCGCACACGCTTAATACAAAAGACTTATATGGTTTTCTTATGGATGCCATTGTCAGAAATAGAAGATGGAAATGGCCACAAGGGAAGTACAATCTATGAAATAAAAAAAGAATCCTCAAAATCGGTTCACCCAGTCAAAGTACTGAGGTAAGAAACATAAAAATACCGACGAATTGAGATCCTCCTTTTTGAAGTCGATTGAAAATTAAACAAGAATCAAATTACAGAACTAAGGCACATATTACAATTCGTAGCTCGTTGTTTCGGTCCTCTAGACGGGGACAGAGAGAGAGGGGTCGAGAGAGTAATAACCCAGTTGTCATTAACAGAGACAACAACTGTCGTCCGATTATCACCAACCCCGTTACTCATTGGTATCAGCTTACTGGGATTCGAACTCTGGACCATAACTAAGATCGTATAGTAGGTACTTAGCTATTGGGGCGATCATTCGTTACCTAGGCAAATAGAATTATTTAAAATACAGAGTTAATTTTAACATAAACTAAAATTATAAATTTAATGATTAAAAAAAATGTGCCGGTTAAGCGCCTGTTCAATTTTGTCAAGCAATGTTTCAACGGCGATTTAGATGTTCTCAAGGCCAAGGCGTCTCTAGTTCAATGACATTTCCACTTCCGATTTGCGAAACAAGTTTCCATTGCTCATTTGTTTCTATAAGGCGCTTTCAAAATGAACATTTTAAAAATTACTTTAAGGCAGCTTTTGTCTGTCCGCTTATCATCTAGCTTATTTTACATAATATGACTATGGCTACACACCGGAGATTTTTTTTTGCATGTGATTTTTTATCTTTTAAAACCGCAAAAGCGGTATTTCATTGGATTAACTGATCTTGCGACCATCACAACTTTAAACTCTTTAACCACTAGGCTATCAGCTTCTATTTTTTAATATGAATAATTGCATGCGACTAATTAATGACAATAAAATAGTAAAAGGACTGGAAAAGGGTAGTCAACACAGTCAATAAATTTGAAAAATCAGTCAAATTTAGTTTACATTTGAAAAATTAAATGAACTAATATTATATTAACTAATAATATTTTAATATATAGTACCTAAATGATAGTTGACCTCAATTATATTGGAGCACTTGAAAAAGAATACAAGCAATTTTTTTTTTCACTGCAGCTTCAACCTGTCACTGTCATCATTTTTTCATAACGCGTCTAAAGAAGTATAACTTCGATAAAAAATCTTGCATGTCATTTCCATCGCTTTAAATATGTCTGTAGATAGTAGATGGGCCGTGGTAGCTCAGTATGGGCCGTGGTAGCTCAGTGTCCGGGCGGTCGCCTCAAGTTGCATAGTACGCTAGCAACCCGAGTTCGATCCCCGGTGCCGGCACCAATAAATTTGTTGTTGCAATTTTATGTACTGATTAACCACGCGCTCGGCGGTGAAGGAAAACATCGTGAGGAAACCTACATGGTCTTAGAAATTTTTTTTACGACATGTGAAGTCTGCCAATCCGCATTAGTGGCGGACTATGCCCTTATACTCTCTTAACAGAGAAGGCCTTTGCCCAGCAGTGGGACATATATATTATATATATAAAGGCTGTAACTTTAACTTTAACTTTTAAATATGTCTGTATCTCTTTCATGCTCTTGTTCCCAGATGGTGGTGGGTTCAGCATTCCCGATTTTCTCTTTCCACTTCGCTTTGTCCGACATCGTCTTGGAATATATATTTGGATTATATATATAGTATTCCAGCAGTAATGTGGACCGCAAAAGATTTAATTTCTACCTGGGGCCATACCTTTATAATAAAGTTAACTTTTATGTGTCTCTTCATAGTTTATCCCTATATAAATGTAAAAAGCTACTTTACTCGTTTCTCCATAATTTAACCAACGAAGACACTGAAAAATTTCTGCATAGCCTAAAATAAATTATCCTCTCTTATGTACTCACTCGCACACACACTCTCACATGCACCCACGCACACTACTCTTTTGCAAAATCACACGAATTACTCATAAGCTGTATAACTAACTTTGGTCTATGGACTCGGACTTAGGTACAACATCTCCTAATACAGGCTATAAATTAGTCTAGCAGGGAGATGTGTACCGAAGGACGAGGACAAAGTGAGAAAGTGTTTATGGAATTTGTTGTATGGTATGTGTTTTACATTTGGTAATATGTTTTCCGATATTTGTGTGCATGCCGGTCATTTAAAATGTATGTAATTTAAGTGTGTGTAAAAGTAAAATAAATATTTCATTTCAAATTTCATTTCAATATCTTATCTTAATCTATCTATCTCTCACTCCCTTACGTCTCTTGAGAGTCTCTCATCTTACCTTGAGACATCCTCTGGATCTTCGACCGGGGAAAGAAGTTAGCGCCGGATTCCCTAAGTAGTCAGGAGGTTTCCTTTTAACGTGCCCATACCATCGCAGCAGATAAGATGCAGGAGAGCATCCTAGTTGGAGTTTCTTCGGCCAGTTCTTCCCGAAGTGGCAGTCAAAATTAGTTTAGCTTTCTTAATGTCCCTTAGATTATCCATGAAATAGCTACCGACTGAGTCATGGTTCGGCCCACTCGGGCGTCCTCGGATCGGAATGCTTACGCGTAACATAGTAACCGTCTTACCCCTTAGCGGGGGACCCTTTAATCGAGTTACTAACAATAGAGGTTCAGGCTAAGCGACCTAAGAGCTATGCCATCTCTCAATCCAGTGAACTCCTGGCCGTGACAGTTTGGCCCATTTTTGTTTGTTATTTTTTAATTGTTTGTTCATTTTATTACTATTTGTTATACTTTAAAGAAATTCATTCACGCATTCGTAACGTAACATTAACTGAATCAGACTTTCCAATTTACATAAATATACTTGGGTGGTATAAATGCATTAGTATTCTTATTGGGAAAGATACGCGTTAGGATTTTTAAAAGTGTTACCATTTTACAATAGTATAAGGCAATATAAAAGAACTCCTTAATACTTAATAGTCGACTTTCCGCGCGTGCGAACGAAGCGATTTGAGTCATTGTTCATCGTGCGTACAGCAAAGGAGTGGAACAAGTTGCCGGCGTCAATCTTTCTGTCCAAGTACGACGTGGGAGCCTCCAAAAGTAGAGTGAATAGGCACTTACTAAACTAGCGCGTACCATCTTTCGACTATATCACCACTTAACACCAGGTGGGATCATGGTCAAGCGCTAGTTTAAAGGCATAAAAAAAATAGTGTGAGAACTTACTCCCTTATAC
Organism: Meandrusa payeni; assembly: GCA_029286785.1. Lineage (NCBI taxonomy): Eukaryota > Metazoa > Arthropoda > Insecta > Lepidoptera > Papilionidae > Meandrusa > Meandrusa payeni. The sequence goes on from JAGSMX010000023.1 coordinate 3,171,338, forward strand.
TTTTAACGGGGTAGACAGATGTTACTTTAGTTGTCCGCTTTCAATTTACTGGTTAATAAAGCGTCTTTATTACTATCATAAAGAAGGTCAATAGGGATCATGAATTGATTTTAATCACATTTCTGTCGTTCTATGGCTACAGACTCACCACCTGTCAGATATAGGGCCATAGTAGGAGTGATAAAAAGTTCACAGCTATTGCTACACTGCTGAATTAAACGAACGATGAGAGCATATTTTTAAATTACTTTAGACCAATTATTGCTTCATATTATTTACTATACTTTTTTTTCTTCATAAACATTAAATCTACATGTCTTAGAAAAATAGACATGTAGATTTTCTAGCCGCTAGTGCGTGGCAAATCATAGATTTGCAACAATAAATATATTGGTGCCGGCATCGGGGATCGAACTCGGGTTGTTGGTATGCAACTTGAGCTAACCGCCCGGACACTGAGCTAACACGGCTCAACTCCTTAGGGTTGTTAAGATGAAATGCTATCCCATCTAGATTAGGTTCCCTTTCCGATTTCCTTGCCCTGATTTGCTCATTATAAAGATTCATACCGACTACATTAAGAAGTCAACTATATCTCAAAAAAATATTATATTAAAAAAAAAAACTACATTGTAATGTTCATTGAAGTTCAGTTTATTATATTATTTTAACATTCAAATATAAATTACAAACAAACATTCGTACAAACAAAATAAAACATAACTAGTATTATACACAGAAAGTTCACAAAATAAAAATAAAGAAAAAAAATTGTAGTAAAGGACTTCTACGTATAATAGTCTTTATAAAATATTTATTATACAAAAATAAATAATAGATACATAATACAACAAAAACATAAAATATAATATGAAAAGAAAAAACAAACCAAAAATATAAATAATTATTAAAATAATAAAATAAAATAATAGAAAAAATATAACATTACGGAATATAGATGAATAATTATACTATATACAATAAATTAATAAATTTACAAAAAAATATTTACACATAAAAATATAACAACAAAAAACAAAGACATAAACTGACAAAATATTAAAAATCCGACATCATACAATATAAAAATCCTTTTCAGTCAGATTATTACGTAAACAGAAAACAAACAAGCGAAACAACATAAAATGACCGAAAAGAAAAACGAAAACAAAGGAAAACCATAAAACAACAAACAAAAAGGCAAATCAACAACAAAACCACGTTCACACACACATGCGCACAACAATAAATTAATCAATAAATAGAGCTGAGTTATTTTACCCGGAATAAATTATTTGGTTGTCACAATTTATTTACTATACGCAGAGTAGGCCAAGTTACTGGCGTCGTTCTTGGAGCGGGACCAGCCACCGTCCCATCCACCATGAGGGCTTCCGTGCTCCTCATGAGCGGTCACCCACGTATGCTCTTCCTGTGCATGCTTCTTGGCAATGAGAGCCTTTACAATGGCAATCACCTTGGCAATGAAGGCGATCTTGGCAAGCAGAGCTAGCTTGAAGAGGGAAGCGGCAATTACTACTAGAGCTAGAACAACGAGGGCGACGGCTTTAACCTTGGCTAAGATGGCAAGAGGAATGAGCAGCTTCAGCTTCTTCTTGATCTGCTTCTTCTTCTTTCCACGACCTTCCGCTGTAAGAGAATGAAAACTTTAGTTTTAGTTTTTTATAACAAGTCACGTTAACTGCCAGCTGTCACATAGGAAGTTTATAGTATAACACCAAGTGCGGCTGTTGCCTTTTTGATTATTTCCGCTCGAGCGCTAAATAACGCACGTGTGGCATAATCCCGCTCCGGGAGGAAACCCATTTTTATAACAGTTTGAAAAATATAACTTGAAATATTGTTCTTTTTTAAAAATATAGATCTACTGTATTAATAATTATGTTATACTCAACGTTATTAAGATTATAAAAAAAATAGATTTAAAAAACGGAAGCTACTTGCCACATACATCAAAATTTCAAAATTCATATTTTTTTTACTCCCGGAACGAAACATAACTTGCCAGTCAATTGCAACGAATTTCTGTTGTTTTTTGGTTATTTAAAAATAATTCTTATATTATTAGTAAATAACTCTTATATTATTAGTAAATAATAAAATAACGAAATCTTAAGCTCTTGTTACTAATTAGAAGACAATTTTTAAAATAAAGGCAGCCAACCAACAATCAAAAATCAACGGCTTTAGGGCAATTTCATAATAGGTCCCAAAAGAATATTTGGAATAGTCCCAAGCATTTCTACATGATCAATGACAGCTGTATTCATAAAGAAAAAAAACAAAAAGAAGCTCTCACGACCTCTTAACCCTTGCGAGGTAAGCAGAGACAGTTTTTACCGCTTTTAACCGTGATTATTTGATGACCTTTAAGTGGTAGTGTACCCATCATCGGATCGGAAAACCATTAGTACAGGCCGCATGGGATTCTAATTAGAAAAATTGACTGAACACGGATTAGTCAGAGAAGCTGACCGCAACAGTTGATCCAAAACAAGTACATTTAAGAGTAAAAACAAAAACTGACTTCGAACCAAATCAATTTTTTTATGACGAACTACACAGATTGGCCAGAGAGGCTGGCCTTGACTGCTTCACCGGATTGAGAGGTGGCACAGCTCTTAGGTCGCTTAGCCTGAACCTCTATTGCTAGTAACTCGACACAAGGGTCCCCCCGGTGAGGGGTAACCTCGGCTTGGACGGTTACTATGTTACGCGTAAGCATGCCGATCCGAGGGCGCCCGAGAGGGCCGAACCACGACTCGGCCGGTTGCTATTTCACGGCTAATCTAAGAGACATTCAAAAGCTAAACTAACTTTGAGTGCCACTTCGGGAAAAATACATAAATCAAATCAAACCTCAAATGCTATTACGCGCGGACGATCTCTTTATATTTACAAATTGTCGTAAGAATATAACGAAATAAAACTTAAAACCCTAACCAAACTTTCATCAAACTACTATTAAAGTACATCCTTTCAAATATATCGTATTGGTTGTCGTGAACTTAACAAGTTACACTTCTCTATCCCTTCTCGTAGTCTGCGGTTCAACTGTCCAATAAATACTCCACCTAGTAATGGAAACTATATTCTTAATAGCTATTTTATCAGAGCATGTAATGAATTCAATAACCTTTGTAAGAAATACAATAATGTCGACCTATTTCACGTCAGTGATGCCTCCATACGTAAGCTTTTTATAAGTATATTTAGTGAAATTTTGTCTGCGGGACCTTGATACTGTTTTCCAATCTGTGTTACCTAAGTTTGCGTGTCTGTAGTGTTTTCTCTAACTTATTAGTGAAAACTTGTTATCTGCTAAACTAGTGATATATCTGTAAATTATATAAGAAGCATTGAATAGCTGTAAGTATTCCTGTATTAAATAAATAAATAAATAAATAAAATAACAAAAATCAAAATCCGTTAGCATGATATTGAGTTATTCGTTCATTTGTTACGCACATACTTGATGGAAATTTAAGACTTATATAATCTTCTCATGGATCCCATTGTCAGGATTGGACCAAAATGGGACCACACGGGAAGAACCAGCTTTCAAATAACAAAAGAATCATCAAAATTGGTTCACCCAGTCGAAAGTTATGCGGCATAACTTTTGAAGTTGGTTGAAAAGAGACGCTGTATCGATGGGGCACGTCCTAGTGGAACATATAACGACCGGAATGGTGATACTAACGTAGGAACAATTTGAAACCAATGGACATATATGTGCAGAACTGTAAAAATGGAAATCAATTATCTCTGCCTACTCTTCTGGGTCAATTGCCTGATGATTTTGTTTGTTTTGTGTTTAACTAATTTATTTTTTATTTTTTATTTATTTGAGACTTTTGCCCTTTTGGGCATGTCAGCCCCATCATACCCTAAACCACGCACACACACCTTGGTCGCATGAAGCGAATAAGAAAGTCATCAATTTTGTATGGGCATAGCCACCAGCTTCCTCGCTCCCTCTAAGGTCGGTAATTTATCTTCATAATATTTCAATTTATAAACTTAAGAAGTTTTATAAAAATGGAGTAATTACATTTTTCTCTTAATGTTATTGCCTCCTATAATTAAAAAGCTTTAAGCTAGACCCGTGGTAGCTTAGTGCCCGGGCAATTGGCCTAAGTTGCATAGTACGCTAGCAACCCGAATTCGAACCCTGGTGCCGGCACCAATAAATTTGTTGTTGCAATTTTAGGTGCTGTTACCACGCGCTCGGCGGTGAAGGAAAACATCGTGAGGAAACCTTTCATGTCTTAGAAAAAATTTCTAAGGCATGTGAAGTCTCCCAATACGTACTAGGGCAGCGCTGGCAAATTATATAATTATAAATATTTAACTTTTAAACGTATTTAAAACAAGCTTTCACGTTTTCTGACAAAGGACGGTAGACAGAGATAATTACTGTGGACACAAATTTTGGCACGCATTTTTTTATACTTAAGAGAACTACATTTTTTAGTAGGTCTGCGGGAATTGTACCTCCGATTTTAAAACAGTAAATAAGTACTCGTAGTCACTAAGCTATCATATATAAAATAAATATTAGCTTGGTTTTTGAATGTCTCTTGGATTATCCGTGAAATAGCGACCGAATGAGTCGTGGTTCGGCCCTCTCGGGCGCCCTCGGATCGGAATGCTTACGCGTAACATAGTAACCGTCCAAGCCGAGGTTACCCCTTATTTTACCAGTTTTGATAAGATTGTCTTTGAAAATACAGACACATAATTATGCTTATAATTTAAAAATATTGTTGTCTATTTTTTGTCGAAAATTGGAAATCGAAAAATGCAGAATAAAAAAATATAATTTGACTTAAAGGTGAAACTTCGTTGGTGTGACCTGAAAAACAACACGCTCCAACATAGTAATAAAATTAATATTATCTGTCAGAATGAAATTTACGACGTGCGCTACGAACAGAGCTTTTCATTTTTGACCTCAACGTGACATTGACCTGACGGGAATGTATATGTTTGACTTTCTTTTTTCTTATCGTAAAAATTGAGTGTTGACATGAAAGTTGAAATAATATGTATTTTATTAACGATGTTGTCATTGAAAAATATTATACTGTTTTAAAACAGTATAATAAATATAAATTAAAACAATAATTTATGATACAACGAAATTAACTAAGCTATTATAATATTTTTTGAATAAGTTAAAAACCGTAAAATAATTTAATCTTATTAAGTAAAATCTAATGTTATTTATGTTTTGTTTTATTCTTAAATGATTAAGAAGTTGGATTTGTTGTGTTTACTTTGTATTAAATAGCATTAAATATATTTTTAACCGACTTCAAAAAAGGGGGTCCTCAATTTGAATGTATTTTTATGTTTGTTACATCATAACTTTCGACTGGATGATCCCATTTTGATGTTTTTTTTTTATTTGAAAGCTGGCGCTTCCAGTGTGGTCCATGAGAAAATGATATGTCTTAAATTTGCATATTAACGTTTGATTCGATTTGCAGTCGGTTTATGCGTTTTTCATAAATATACTTGTTACATTACATAACTTATGTTAATTTTCTCCTTGTTAAAGGTTTCGTAACCACAGCCCTGTAGTTCTGGGCTCTCAAGAATAAGACTACGGTATCCCCAGCCTGTCGTATAAGGCGACAAACGGGGCCTCGGGTTCACTGGGCGACAAGGGTGGGGGCCTGCGTCGTCCACCAAAGTGGACCCGGGAAGAAGGCGACATCGGCTGGCCCGTGTCGCCTTGCGCTGCGAGGGCACGGGAGGGGAGGGAGTAACCTCCCCTCCCAAGACGTGCTCTCCTTGAGCACAATGCAGACGGGCTCCGGTGCGTTCCACGTGAGATCCCGGAGCCCCTCGTCATGCACCGAGGAAAGAGGTTTTAGTGGGTAAAAGCCCCCAGAAGGCGGGGTATTTTCGTGAAGATTTCCTCCCCGTCAACAAAAAAAAAAAGGTTTCGTAACCAGGTTTTTTTCTCTACCTATTAGCTAAGCAGTTCGATTTGACGAACAGTTCTATCTGATAAAATCCGTGTCCGCTTGTACCAATAATATACCATATTATATGATAGTTTTTATTTTAAAGTTGACAGCGAAAACTGTCTCTGTCTGTCTAAGGTGAAAAGAACGGGAAAGCTATTTTTTTCTATTAATTTATTTTAGATTACAACTTGTGGTATTATGCGAATTAACGAGTTTTTTTATTGTTCAAGACAAAAATATATTTCCACGAATTGACTAATGATACTAAATTAATACATGAATTATAAATGAACGAGAATCACTTAAGCCCTTCATAAACTTTCATAGTATATACTGTGTTGATTGTTTTACTAGTGTGTGTATGCGAATTGATTTAAATAACGGGACAAACTGGATTCCATGTTGGGCGTTTTCATCAAAGTGTCATATCAAATTAACCGTTAACTAAACACAAGTTTTACACGTAACCGTAAAAAGAAAAGTAGATTGGGACCACTAGATATAACTAGAAAAAGAAATTTGCGAGAATATTAATGAAAATAATTTCACTAGTCTGATATTCTAATCATATTTTTATATGCTACAAGATTTGTCATCGTTTCAAGTGATAAATTGGATAATACAAAAATATTTACATGTTAACACAGGCTTAATAAATATCAGAAGTATATGGGAGGAAGCCTGCGTGTACAACATTGAAAGCAAGATGGAAGAGAAGGATGAAATGGCCACGTTAAGAGGAGGCCCTTAAACTACGTAGGGAACTTGACGCTTCATCTCCTCTCGGTCAAAGATCCAGAGGAAGATCCAAGACAAGGTGATAGTGTCGAGAGACAGAAATGAAAATTATAAGTCAATCGACAGGATTTCTGATTTGACTGGCAATTATTTATTTAATTAAAAAAATGAATGAATTTATCAATTGTATGTACTAAAACTATTACAGTTATAATGAACCGTGGTAGCTCAGTATTCGGGCGGTCGCCTCAATTTGCGTAGTACGCTAGCAAGCCGGCACCAATAAATTTGTTGCAATTTTATGTGCCGATTTACCACGCGCTGCGCGGTGAAAGAGAACAACGTGAGAAAACCTACATGTCCTAGAAAAATTTACTGAAGTGGTAAGTCTACCAATCCGCACTAAAGCCGTGTGGCGGACTATGCCCTTATACTCTCTTTACATAAAACGCCTGCGCCCAGCAGTGGGATATATATAAAGGCTGTAACTTTAACTTTTAACTTAATCGTTGTCTTCTCGGAGGGCAACTTCCTCAAGGGAATTTGCACACGCCTGGCATAAACAAAGGACCCGTTAAAAAGTCGTCTAGCGCCGTCGAGCGAGCTATTATGTTGCGTGCCGTAGAGCCCGTAAGGGGTTGAGCTCCGAATGGTGGAGAAAGGCCCTGATAAAGAACTTGTAGTCAAGAAGGTGCGTGTGCCACACGGCCAGACCACGCGTACCCTCCCGCGTTTCGGCTCATATAACCGCGAGGTTGGTGGTGCCATGGGAGGTGGTGGGTAGGTTAACCGTTGTCAAGCAATTATATAACAAACGAATGCATTTCTATTGTATTGTCTTTATATTGAATTGATGCATTTTGTGTGCATAATTAAAAAAAATTGCATTCCGCACACCTCTATTAATACTATAGTGTGGGAAACTCATACTCCTCCGTGCAAATTTACAAAGGACACAAAGTTTTTGCTTCACGTATTAATACAATGATACCTACTCTAGCAGTTATATTAAAATCTGTCAAAAATACGGCCCATTTATTAGTACTGATAGAAGATAATAAGAATGGAGAAGGTAAGAACGACGCAGAAAAGTGTGTGATGTCGGTAGAGGGAAGTATATCGACTAGGTTGGTGAAATATTACAAATGTATTTCTATGAGTAAAAATAAAACCGACTTCAAAAAGAATGGGATGATTACGAAACCAAACTTTCATCAAAATCGTTTGAAGTACATCCTTTACAATTAAAAATGAATCATCGATATCGGTTTGCACGTACTTAATACAAATTGAAGCTTTCTCATGGATTGTGTACAGCTTTGAATGAAGCGGAAGTGATAAAAAATTGTACTAAGTGGTCTGTGATCTTTGCCTACCCCTCCGTATGATAGGCGTGAGTGTCTGTATTATATGATATATACGAATTATTCTACACAACCGCTACACCCAAATAATCCGCTCTAAAAGTTGTGTGAGAAAATAACGTGAGAAAACATGCATCAAGTTAATTAAGTTGAAACAATCACGTCGTTTGTTTTGGAAAGTTCGTTATAATTTTTAATTGGTGTTAAAGACATACGGATCGAAATGCGTTAGATTAAACGGTCCGTTTTCTCTAATATTTAAAAACAACGTACATAACTATGGATTTTATAGCTTTAAATTTATTAACTGGTGTTAGCTGGCAACACATGACACCCAGCGATTGTTATGCATAATAACTACTTCCAATGATATCTTAGTGATTTACCTGAACCTTATTGTATCTTTAATTCATAATTAATAATTTAGTTGGTCGTCACATTAACTTGGCATTGTAAACAATAGAACTTTATTAGTTCGTAATCTAACTTCTAATTAATTTTGTATAAAGATTGTGAGGACGCGCAGTTGTCACGGTGTTCGTTTTAAAATAATTCTTTTTGTACAACGTTACGCTGTCTCAATAAAGCGAGTATATTAGTTGTTGGACTATTTTATTCCACGAAACCTACAAATTATAACACTGGCATTAAATGAATATGCACATCCACAAATAACTTTTATTTCTTTTGAAGATATTGTGATAGACTACCGCTTTTTATTTTTGATAAACCTTTTTAAATTGATTAAAGATGAATGAATATAAACACACAATGACATACACACTGTCGGGCACTTCTTAATGCCGGGCCCAAGCCTTTTCTATAAAGACAGTATAAGGACATAGTCCGCCGTGCGACCACTTTACTTTTTTTTAAAAAAATTCTAAAACATGTAGGTTTCCTCACGATGTTTTCTTTCACCGCCGAGCGCGTGGTAAATAAACACTCAAAATTTCAACAAACAAATTCATTGGTGCACCGGGGATGGAACTCGGGTCGCTAGCGTACTATGCCCATTAATGTGAAACGACAATTTTTACTGTTAAAGAGTTTCTTTGAATTCCATTTAATTGAAAATGATGAAGAACTACAATTTAAAATACGTCAAATATCGAAAGTAATCGTGCAAGGCTATATGCTTACCACCTGTCACGTATGTGACTAGAATAGCTTGGTGAAAACAGTGAAAGCTGTCTCTGTCTACCGATAGGGTTAAAAGGCCACGAGAGTTCATTTTATTGTTATAAAGTCTAAAATTAAAATCTATAGAAATACGGAATGTAGATCTACACCAGTGATAATCTAGGTAAATTTACATTTTAAACACAGCAAACTGTTAACTCATGTGTTTTGACTGGTCAAACCGTTCCTGATTGATACGTTAAGGTTTTTTTAAAAGTCCACGAAAGTTGTTGTTGCCATTTTAAATTGACTTATGCTATCGGAATACAATAGTCAAATATAAGAGAAAGCTTTTTGGGAATTATTTAAAGTGTTTTGCAGTTCTTTTATTATTTATTTTGGAGTTGTAAGGGATATCTGAAGGTTATCTAACACTTAATATAAATAAAATATTTACTGTCTATAGTCAGGTCCACCACTTGATGCATAATCTTTTACTTAAAAAGTTAGCTTTTAAGGCTCAAATATGACAAGATTTAAATTTCCAAAGTGCTCCTAATAATTATTAATATCCTAAGAAACTACACAGATTAGCCAGAGAAGCTGACTTTTACTGCTGTCTTAGCTCTTAGGTCGCTTAGTCTGAACTTCAAAAAATACAGTATAGCGTCAATAGCCTACAGGCTTAATTAAAACGTTAATCGTAAGTTCGAATCGGCCATTCGACTATTGACGTAAATCCTAGCACAAGCTTAAGCTTAGAAATGGTTAACAAGGATGTTAGTAATATTTGTGAAAAAAATATTGTTAGCTTACAGAAAAGAGTTTTAATATATAGTTATTTCTACAATATTCTCACCTTCATCGATGGACCTGGATTCTTCTTCATCATCTGAACCGTTGAAACTGAGTTCCAGATCACTTCCACGCAGAAGATCTGAGGTGCTCTGCCAAAGTCTCTCATTAATCTGTCTATTCCTGACCTCTGGTTCTATAGCTAGAGGCTCCAGGCTTCTAGGCTCCTTGAGTCCGTTATTGTAGAGGGTGACCCCTTCGAAGATGTTCAATTTTCTCACTGCTCCGAGTCTTTCAGTGGCTTTCAATGCTTGTTCCTGTGAAATAAATTTTAATTAGTGTTGAAAACAATTGTTTTAATTTATTTAAAAAATAATCTACTATTAAATGACTATATTACAGCCTTCTCATTTTTATAACATGTGAAAAAATTGATCGATGGTATGTTGAAATTTAAATTTTTTGAGAGCTTTTTAGAGTTTCGTCTCATAAAAAGCTCTCGGAATATTTTTTGTCGATTTTTTTTTGTATTTCACTGTTTAACGTTGAACACTTTAACGCGTATTTTATTAATAAAATTGTTCGAGTACAAAATCGTAATTGTACGTCGCGCCTCTCGAAAGCGAGTAGGGAATGTCACATATGAAACCCGTTCGTCCTTTCAACTTCATACGATCTCGTGTACTGTTCCGATTAAAATGGCCGTATCAACACTGTTATTTACCTTCAAGCACATATTTAAATCACTGTTCATACAATTCACAAAGTTTCCGATCACCGATTTCAACACTGCATCGTCCTGGGCGACGGGAACACTTGTCGCCAAACCCACTATACATAGCAGCACGAAGAGCTTCATTTTTGCGTTTTTTATTTCCGATGCACGTTCTCAGACGGAGCCAATTGGACTGTGGTCATCGGCAGATTGGTAAGAGTTTTTTATCTAAATATCCCCCACCACGCAGTTTGGCCACATTAACATTTTAAAGTAATTGATGCTATATTGAAGACGGGGAAGACATTATGCCATAGTGAGTGACATAGTTATTCTACCATTAATATTTATTTTATTTCGGATAGCGCACGCTTTTTCTTTATTTTATGTAAGGTTTATGCAAAATGTGTGAATGTTTATATACTTAAACAATTGTTGTGGCTGTTATTTTGGTAAATTTAAACAAATAATTCACATCAGTACCATATCAGGGTAGACAGAGAATGCAAAACCGATCTTTACGAAGCTTGCTAGATCATATATTTGAGCAAGTGAAACAATTCTTTTACATCATTATTCTAATGCTAAGTATATATAATCTTATATTAAAATTATCTATAATATAAATAAAATTGAAGTGTCCCTTTGTAATGTTAAAATAATCAAATATGTACATATATATAAATATTAAATATAAAAATATTTTTTATACAATTTTTGTGTCTGTCTGTTCCGGCTAATTTCTGGAACGGCTTTAACAATCTTGACAAGATTTTCACTTTCCCTTATTAGGAGTAACTTAGGGCTACTTAAATTTTAGAATAATATAAATAGTTTTTACATCGCGAGGTATAATTTAAATTGTTGTCCTGTCGTTCGTGTTTTTTTGTTGAGTTGGAAAATGAAAAAATCAAAATAAATTTTAAAATAATTTATTAATAAATTAAATTGAGGTCCTTGTACATTACACATTCAGTCGAAATAAATATATCTCTCACATACACACAAATAAATACTCGAAAATTATATTTTGGTTCATTAATTTCCTAACTGTCCGGCATATGCTAAAGATTGGGCGTCGTTCACTTTCCTACTCCAACCTCCAGCGGGCTCGTAATAGTAGCCCGGGTGTTCGTCGTGATTCTGAGGAGAAGCGGCGTAAGTTATCACTCCTGAGGATTGCCTGTTCTTACTGAGCAGCCGCCTGATGAGATTGAAAGCGTTTATCGCGAACGCAATCTTTCCGAGGAAGACCGCTTTAACTGCGACGAAGGCAATGATTCCAAGGAAGAGAGGAACGAGAGCTGCAAGTTTCACTTTCAAGAGCAGAAGGAGAGGGAGGAGCTGCTTGATTTTCTTCTTCTTTTTGCCACGGCCTGGGAAATTAATAGAAAACAATAAATTCCCATGCATATTTGAAGTTTTTGAGCATTAAATCACGCCATGTATAAAAAATTAGGCGTGACAGTCTCGTAGCCGGTCAAGGATTCGCAGTTTGCTAACTTCACCAGTCTACCCCATATAGATTAAAGAAATTAAAATAATAAAAGTATTGTTTTTGGAAATGTTTAGGCTTTCTTACTAATAACATACAAATTTGACGATCGGATCACTCTTTTTGAACTGTCAAACAAGCCATACGTCGTACTTTTATTTCTGACATTAACTTGAGCCTGATATGTTTTTGTATAAATGATAAGAATTTGTATTCACTGATAATGTACATGGGTGTAGGTAATGATCTTCACACGAAATAAATAATTTAATATATTGTGAGAGTTAAATTAAATATTTAATTATGTAAGTTTATTGTTTAAATAAAATAAAGCTAAATCTAGCCCGGCGAAGCGGTACTGCGTATGCTAGTTTCTTTATATTTTTTTGTATATCAATAACGAACTACCTACATAATTACTTCTATTAGTTCGGGTTTCATAGTATTCGGATTCGGATAAAGATCCGAGGCTTCCCGAAGGAAAGTAATTTCTCACTACATCCGTACATATTGTTAAACTGTCACTTTGTTGAAATAAGAACGGATTACTTCTTACAATTAGATTTGGCATGCAATGTAATAGCGATCAGTTCAAAGCAACTAATAAGTGTACACGATAAGAATTATTAACAACGAGATGTGTCGCATGTTTAATGAAAATGAATGGCATATTTGAATGAGTTTTGCAATATTTGTGGTAAATTGACTTTAATTAATTTCTCTATATTGAAAGCTCTGGTTAATTCTATACGGTATTGATAACTAATTTTCACTCGTGTTAAAATTTTGTTACTTCTGGCAATGTTTTATCTGTTTACATGTATTTTAACTTCAAATTTATGTTATAAACTAGTGTATTAAGGTGTTTACATAATCAAATATAGGTACGAATATCTCCCTTACTGACGTATTAATTAAAAAAATATATGTGTTTTGTGTCGGTCCTATGCTGTCCTCTGATGGCTGTTTCACAGGAGTTTGAGAGATGGCAGACCTCTAGGTCGCTTAGCCTGAACCTCTATTGTCAGTAAATAGGAGCCCCCGAGAGGGGAGACCCGTACCTTTTAACTATACAAATAAATAAAATTGGAGTATCTGTTTGTAATATCGAAAAAACTTCTTTTTGTGTATACATGTAATATTCAATGTATATATCGTACAGCAAATTTTAGAATTTTTATTTGTCTGTCTGTTAGTTCCGACTAATCTCTGCAACGGCTGTACCGATGTTAACGGGACTTTAACTGATAACTGATATAATATGGAGCTTACGTAGCTAGGAACTTACGCTACTTTTGTTTTGGTTATAAATTTTAATAAATTGTTTTTAACCGCGGGGCGCAGTTGTTGAATAATATTTGTATTTATATAATCTGTGTATAAAACGATTAAACTTTACATTGAAATAAAGAAAGCGTTATATTTAAAAAATAAAAACACGTACCTTCGCCATCTAGATCCCGACCTCCTTCAGAGTCTTCAGACAACCGTAACTGCAGTACATGGCTGTCCAAGAAATCGCCAACATTATTAGCGATTCTTTCTTCCAGTTGAGTTTCTCTCGTCTCGGGATCATCGGCCAATTGTTCGTAGCTCCTCGAGGAACGTGCCGAGCCAGTGTTCACTAAACTGATGCCCTGATAAATATCTAGATTCTTAGCGATGGCTAACCTTTCCGTTAATTTATACGCTTTTTCCTGAAACCAGTTAAGGCGAACTTTTAATACAGTGTTAGTCTACACAATTAAATACACAACAGTGGAGTAATAGTGATTTGAAAAGTACTAGGATCTGATAGAATACATAAAGTATATTTAGATTTTTGCATTTCACTTAGTAAGTGAAGTGGATATAGGCATCAGCCTTCATAAAGGCTTAACGCACGAACAACCGTCCAAACCAAAGACCCCGGGTCATGACGGGGGCCATTGCGCCGAATTACTCCCTTAAGAGGGTCCATCTAAGTCATCTAAGAGCTGTGGCAATTCTCAAAATCCCGGTGAAATTGTAGACGCCTCCTGGCTGAAGGTAGTTGATAAAAATGACACTTGTTTAACGTCGAGGACGATGACGACTTAACACCAAAAATGTGCCGTAACATTTATCCTATTTCCTATTAAACGTGTTAGTAAACTAGCTAGTGCGCTTACTGGCTACTTATCTGGGACAACCTTTCCACTTAACATCAGGTGGGAATGTGGTCAAGCACTTACTTAAAAAAGATTAAAAAGAAATTAAACTGCCTTAATACAGTTAAAATATGCTTTGCATATCATTTGTACTAAGGTATAGTTATTCTAGGGCATGAAGAGAAACTGTTTCTTTCTTATTTTATAAGAAACATCCATTGTTTTCATTTTATCACATACATTCACTTCACTTTAACGTTAACACGTAAAATCACTTTTCACCTTTAAACACAATGACGTGTCGCTGTCAACACACTCGGAGACAGCGCCTACGAAGTTTTCCGCGAGACCATTTTCAACGGGGCCACAATTCACTGTAGCCAACGTGGCTAAAATTATTGCTATTTTCCACATGGCCCTTTATATTTTTGTACTTGTACTTGAAGAGCCAACGCTGGGCAAGTTATGGTATCTTCCGAAAAAATCATATGGATTTTATCCTTTAAGCCCCCACCACTTGTTAAAGATGACGCAAAGTGTGTACTGTTTGACTATACATGCTAACTGATGGGACGCGAGTAGAGTTCTGTACATGTAAGGATAAATAGAAAAATAAATATTAGTTGTTAGAAAGCTTAGTTTGCGTTTAACATCCCAATATGCGCTCGTAATGTCGTTTGTGAACCCAGTGCAAATGAAATGAAAGAAAAAGTGTCATTATTTACACATAACAGCCTCCAGTGAAAACGATTATGTAAAAGTGAATTTTATATCATGTAATGTAACTGTCTCAAATTGTAATTGCATTTCAAAAATCTTAGAAAAAAAATATAAATTATAATAGTAAAAATATACTTGATCACTCTTGCATAAGCATTGTCTATTTTTATATATGGTCATTTTTAATTCATAGCATAGGAGGTCAATAATAGTCAATAAGAAACCGGAAAGGATAGCGGATAGCCCCGAAACTGACTTTCCGTAGATGTCGTGTACTATGACACCTACTGCCATTATTACCATTTACCATACTAACTACCATTTCTCTCTACAGATAATATCTAGTGCGGATTGGCAGACTTCACAGAAAAAATTTCTAAGATTCCTCACGATGTTGTTCTTCACCACCGAGCGCGTTGTAAATCAGCACATAAAATTGCAACAATAAATTTTTTGGTGCCGGCACTGGGGATCGAACTCGGGTTGCTAGCGTACTATGCAACTTTTGAGGATATCTTCAGAAAGATACCCCGCCTTCTGGGGGAAGGCGGCGGAACGCACCGGAGCCCCTCTACACTGTGCTCAAGGAGAGCACGTCCCGGGTGGAGGTTACTCCCTCCCCTGTGCCATTGCAGCGCAAGGCGACACGGGCCAGCCGATGTCGCCTTCTTCCCGGGTCCACTTTGGTGGACGACTCAGGCCCCCACCCTTGTCGCGCAGTGAACCCGAGGCCCCTTTTAGTCGCCTTGTACGACAGACAGGGAATACCGTAGTCTTATTCTTGAGAGCTCAGAATTACAGGGCTGAGCGTATTATGCAACTTAATCCAACCATCCGGACACTGAGCTACCACGGCTCAGTAATATTAAATAGTAGTAATATTTGATATTATAAATATTAAACCTTGTTTGTTATTCATTGAATAATATCACCCATTTTTACGACGCCTCTAGACATCTTTTGTTTATTCACAAATCACTTCAATGAATATTCACATAGAAACCAGATGGTTATATAAAAGTGGAGGTATAATTGGAATAGAAAAGACGTATTGGTTACCGCAGATTCATAATGGATTATACAGATGATTTCAACTGTAATTACACGTGGCATTGCTATGTGTGTGTCTGTCGATGTGTGTCGCTATTGATTTATGTGTTTTAAGTGAAAGTGGTATGGCTGGCATAAAACAAGTTAGTATCTTTTCCTATGTGTCAACCTTTGAAGGTACTTAAGGTAAAAATTGGAAAACACAGTGTTAAATTTCACTTAAGCTTTTGCAAAGCTTTGGTATAAGCTTTTATGTACATCATTAAATAACCTCGCGTTCTTTCAACTCTTTTTTAGACGGAGACACCACCCGATGCTAACTTTACATCAAGTTTATGAGGTCATATATGAAACAACTGGTAATTTTTTATACTTTAATCTGAAGAACGAAATGTGATAGTTACATGCATTTATTAGAATCTTTGATGGCCAATCTACTAGATTATCACTAGGTATTGTTTTAATAATTTAAATCTAATATATTTAAACGAGAAATTCTTGTATATTTATAATTTTATAATCTAAATCTCAGAAATGTCTCCACCGATTTTCATAAAGTTTTTTTTTTATTACGAACTACACAGATTGGCCAGAGAAGCTGGCCTTGACTGCTTCATCGGATTGAGAGGTGGCATAGCTCTTAGGTCGCTAAACCTGATCCTATATCGCTAGTAACTCAACACAAGGATCCCTCTGGTGAGAGGTAACCTCGGCTTACTATGTTAAACGTAAGCATATCGAGCTGAGGGCGCCCGAGAGGGCCGAACCACGTATCGGTCGGTTGCTATATCACGGATAATCAAAAAGTTTTGTATGCAATGGGTTTCGGGGACGATAATCTAGCTAGATTTTTTTTCTGGAAAATGTAGCTTTTTAATTGTTAGCTTATAATTAGTTCAGTAAGAGGCGTTTCTAAGCAACAGTAAGTCAGAGTGTTTGGTTTGACATAAGGCCAAGATAATCAATTGTTTACGTTGTGTCATATGGCTGCTTGTAAAAGATCGTATTTATCGTGCTCTCACAAATAGCTTCATATCAGTGGATATGAACATGTCACACATTTAATGCGATCATTCATGACAGTTCGTGTTTAATAATATTCCGAGTTTTCCCGAAGGAAAATATTTCTCTCTCATCATATATCTCGCTACATCTATAGTCGATATTCACGTCAAACTGCGTACGGAGTTATATCTTATTGGGTTGTAACGGACAATGACAGAACATACCGAACAATTAGATCACAAATTTTGTAACAAAATTCTTTCTATCACTATACAATAAACCGAGCCAAGCTCGGTCATCCAATTACTATTTTATAAACTGAATAAAATGTAACTTGCCTAGATAAGATCTAAATTTGATCGTTTTTTGTTTAAAATTTTAGTGTTGCCTCCATCTGGCGATATAATAAAATTTAATGAAATATACTATATTTTCAAGTTTAAGTAAGATATCCATTAATTTAAGTTTATGTTTTTTAATGATATATAAAGAAATTATTATAATAAAAATATATTATTTTATTTAACTTCGCAGGACGGCTGGTAGAAGGTGGATGAGAGTGGCCGAGGATCGTGGACGGTGGCATGCCTTTGGAGAGGCATAAATAAAGGGTCGGTTAAGAAAGTTTGAATATGTCGGAAGGTAAAGACGCCAGCTAACTGAAATAAATTGTGCATGATAGACAATAAAAACAACACAAACAATCCTTTAAATAAAATCATCTTCATGATCATCAGCCTGTCACAGTCCTATGTTAGCAGTGGACTTCCGACATATTCAAACTTTCTTAACCAACCCTTTATTTTTGCTCACGAGTGCATATAGAATATGAATGAACTATGAAATTAATTTAAGCCATCTATAGCTTGAAGGCTTTGGCCTCGTAGGTAAATTATTAATCGACTATTGAACCATCCCTAGCATTAGATTGAGTTTATTTAAAGTTAACAAGAAAGATTGTTAATTTTTTTAATTTATTTTTTTAAGAAAGCTAGCAATTTTTTTTTTCATAAATATTACTAACACTCTTGCTAACCATTCCGACTAAGCCTAAGCTTGTGCAAGGAGATGGTTAGTCAAAACAACCTTACGATTCGCAGGCCGTACCTTAAGCGATTAGGCTATTGACGCTTCTAATAATTAAAATTAAATAATTGATAGCATTATAAAAAAAAAATTGAAAGAAATATGTTAAATGGCATTACGACATTGAATAGCTCGGCGTATTTCCAGCCATTCATTCATAACATATGTGTGTTAAAATTATTCCGCGGACTTTCACTCGGGGCTAATCGGAATTCGTTATTCACACAGTGTAAAGTGTCACACCATAATAGCATGTTTTCCCATCACCTCATAAATACTTGAGAATTTTTTTTTATTACTTCCTTTCTTTTTAAACAATTTATAAAAAGGTACTAATTTGATATGTATTTTATACAGTTATGTTTACGAGCAAAAACAAACGACTTCAAATTTAATCAAATGTTAAACGACATTACGCGTGGACGTCCTCTAGATGATCCGGGGCACCCCGCTCATAACGGCTGATGGCATTCGCGGAAGGTTTAGTGGGTAG
Source organism: Meandrusa payeni (assembly GCA_029286785.1). NCBI lineage: Eukaryota > Metazoa > Arthropoda > Insecta > Lepidoptera > Papilionidae > Meandrusa > Meandrusa payeni. The sequence goes on from JAGSMX010000023.1 coordinate 3,190,052, forward strand.
GGGCTGCCCAGACCGAGTCCACACATCCCTCCGGGCCCACCCAGGGTACCGGAGGATGGTCTATAAAAGGTTCCCCAGCGTGAACAAAAAATGGACGTCCTCTAGATGATCCGGGGCACCCGCTCATAACGGCTGATGGCATTCGCGGAAGGTTTAGTGGGTAGGGGCTGCCCAGACCGAGTCCTACACATCCCTCCGGGCCCACCCAGGGTACCGGAGGATGGTCTATAAAAAGATTGCCCCGCGTGAACAAAAAAAAAATGGACGTCCTCTAGATATTTACGAATTATCGCAGGCATATTAAGAAATGGAATTAATCAGAACCTAACCAAATTTTGAATAAACTACCCGTTGGCCGTTTATTTAACATTCACTTTTTTAACCGACTTCAAAAGAGGAGGAGGTTCTCAATTCATCTCTATGTTTTTTTTTATGTTTGTTATGTTTTTCATTTATATTCCGGTGCTTTCCATGTCGTCCCATTTTAATTTGGTTTAATTCTGACAGTGGAATCTGAGAGAAAAACATATTAGCCATAAATTTGCATCAAGTATTAATGGACGTATAACTCAATACAACGCCAACCGATTTCGATGATTAATTTTTTATTGAAAAGAATAAACATTAGTTGTAGTTTGATGTGAATTTGGTTAGGTTCTGATGAATTCCAATTCGTGATAATCTTATGATAATTGGTAGAGGGTGTCCACGTGTTAAACGCATTAAACGTTTGATTTGATTTGAAGTTGTTATTGTTTTTGCTCGTAATTATACTTGTACAACGACAAGAGCACTATTATCCGTGAAATAGCAGCCGACCGAGTCGTGGTTCGTCTCTCTCGGTCACCCTCGGATCGGAATGCTTACGCGTAACATAATAACCGTCCAAGACGAAGTTATCCTCAACGGGGTGACCCTTGTGTCGAGTAACTTCTCTGGCCAATCTATGTAGTAGTCAAAAAAAATATGACAAGAGCCCTTGTCTACTGTGAATTGGACGGCTTCTTCTTCGGAGCGTTCATACTTAGCTCTACATAATTACATGATCTTATGTTTAATGTTTCTATGAGTTCTGTTGTGATTAGTAAGATAAAGAAATTGTTACAGACAATTCTACGGAATACAGGCCAATGTAATATAAATTGCAAAGAGTTTCCCGAAAGAGCCTGTCATAGTAAAGTCGACATAAAATAAACTAAAAAAATAAAATTCTTTACTAGTCTTGCACATATATTCTCTATTTACACCGTCATATCCATCTTATCTGAAGGAACGTTTTCAATTCCTTCACGGTTCGAATTTGTTGAATTTGCGATCATCAGAGAATCTCATGCTAAAATATCTCCGCATGACACCAACTTTTACAGTAACTCATTTACTGTACGCGCTGTCCGTCTGTGGAACTCTCTTCCTGTGGCCATTAGAAAATCACAGACAATAAATACTTTTAAAATCAAAGTTAAAAGTTTTACTTAGACAAGTCCACCTTACATCATTTATACTGTTACGATATATATGTAAAATATTATATTTAATACTTTTATCTATATATTAAATACTTTTTACACACGTCTTGTCTCTTCATAATATATATATATATATTTATACCTATATTATATGTATGTATGTATGTATGTTTGTATGTAAATATTTATTATCAGTATTTAAGTATATCTACTTTTTATAAACTCCCGCCGCTTTTTATTATTCCTCTCCATCCAAAGGTTGCCTGGAAGAGATCGCTTTTAGCGATAAGGCCGCCCATTGTTTATGTATTTTAATTATATTTTCTTTTTTATTTCATTTCATAAGTGTAAACAATAAAGAGTTTATAAATAAAATAAAATAAATAAATGAATAAAATGATATGAAAGAGAAAACATAGCTATGTGAGGTAAAAACACGTGCCTTTTAATGCTTTGAGCGAAAGCAACTGGAAATTTATTTTAAAATCACAAGCTACAAAAATTTACCGTTGCTTGTACAATAGCTTTGTTTTCCGGAATTTATATCATTGTTTATCAGTGTCATTATGTACGAATATTCCACAAAAGCTCACAACAAGATGTCTCATGGAGATATTTCAAATTTGTACGCGATGAATTTCTTTTTTATTTTTATTGCCGGTAATGCATGCAGTTTTATTTTTTTTCTTACCATATACTTGAACATTTAGTAAATTTGTAAACAATATATTAACACCATCTTTATTTGGGCGGCATTCGGAAAACTCCGTAACATCCTCACTTCGCAAATACCTCAAAGCCTGAAGACGAAGGTCTTCAACCAGTGCGTCCTCCCAGTTATGACCTATGGTTCAGAGACTTGGACTCTAACCGCTGGGCTGGTCCACAAATTGAAAGTCGCACAACGAGCGATGGAAAGAGCTATGCTCGGCATTTCTCTAAGGGATAGAATCCGAAACGAAGAAATTCGACGGAGAACAAAGGTAGTCGACATAGCTCTTAGAATAAGCAAGTTGAAGTGGCAGTGGGCCGGCCACATCTGCCGAGTCAGTGATGGTAGATGGGGGAGGAAAGTCTTGGAATGGAGGCCGCGCATCGGTCGGAGAAGTGTAGGGCGCCCTCCCTCCAGATGGACCGACGACCTTGTAAGGATAGCCGGAAGTGGCTGGATGCGTAAAGCGGAGGATCGTATATGGTGGAAGGCATTGGGGAAGGCCTATATCCAGCAGTGGGTAGACACAGGCTGATGATGATGATGATGAACTTTATAATGTACCAGTCGTTAAGGTGGGAAATCTTAAAATATAACTTTTCTATTCTAGGCAACCATGATGTTGATGATATTGACACAAAAAGGCCTACTTAATACCAGAAGGTATTCTCTGCCAGTCTACTTAGGGGGTTGTGTAAGGACAACGTAACAAATGCGAGCTTAGCAAAAAAATAAGACAATTTTTACATTAATAGAAACATAAATATATAGTTTGCCCGTGTGAGATAATTGTAGTATAGTTGCTCCTTTGACTATCGAATGATTCGTTTCCGATGTTTAGATTATATGTATGTCAAATGCAGTTTGTCAATTGCCAGTTACTCTTTATTTATAACAGTTTCATTTCATTCGACACATATAGTATATATGTGTTAAAATACGAATAATTACTTATTAATGTATGTACTATTACAACCAAAGAGTATTAAATATGTAAAGCATTGTGAGAAGTCGTGTTGTTGACTCCACATAGTATAAGAGCAACGGTACAGTTGAAAGGGTCTCTTAGAGTTGTTCTTCGGTGGCGTCGCTTAACTGTTGTTAGTGTTATTCGTCGGTAGTGCCTCTGTATATAAGTTAAGTACTACTGTTATTTACCTTGTCTTATATATTATACATGTACTATGAGTAAGGTGATATACCTATATTTATGGTGATGTTGTTAATATGTTATTTATTAACTAAAATGTATCTGATGTATGTGTTACAATGAATATGAAAGTATCAAAGATAAATAAAACGATAATGCTGATAATAAGTATATTATTAACTGCTCCTGATTCTAACATCAGAAGTGGGATGGCGCATGGAGAATTAATTACTCTGTGCGTATTCCTAAGTCCACTGAGCCATTTCCTTACATGTTATTTTTGGTGGCCGATACGGACTATTTATCTCATGTTGGCAATTATTAATAAATATGTCGGTCACTTTATTTATATTACATGAAATATTTTTCTTTCTTTCTTCCAGTGTAAAGCAAGGATGCACTTCGCATTAAACACATATTAGAAAGCAAAATACCTGCTATATTCTTTTCTTTTACATTATTTTTATGTTAATCGTGAAAAGTTGTAAGGTAAGTTATCCAATTCTTTTGGTAAAAGAATTAGTTACCCACTTTTCTTAACATTTTATGTGGATTGTTTTTTTTTTTTATTTATTTAATTGTGTAATGTAGATATGTATTGAATATGCGAATGTTCAAGCAATAAGGAAGTTATTACCAAATTGTACGTAGCTTTGAATCGTGTTTTGGGCAATCGTTTTTGGAGAAGATACGTATTTTTTTTTTTCTTTAATGGCATGTAAAATAGTGTAAATTATTCAGTACAATATAGAGAATAAAATATAATTGATGCTTTGAAGTTTAACCTTACTAATGAATAATATTTAAAGTGCACACTAAATAGAGAACGAAACAAAAAAGGTAGTCTGTAAATTTATAAACGAAGATAAATGTTAAATAGAAAGTAAATTATAAACACTATACGGTTATAATTATAAGGATATCTAAAATTTAGATTAGCCGAACAGATGTTAGGTTTTACAATAGTATTCCAGTTTTTTTTCTACTACGGCGGAAGAAGCTGGGAAAGGAAAAGAAAAATGAAGAGACATTTGTGACCTTTCCCAAGATGTTTAATGATATCTTCTGTTAATTCCAATACATCAGAGGTAAGTGTTTTGATAATAGATGATACAAAAGAGGTTTTTTTTTATTATTTTACTAAATATTTATTAATTAATCTTTCCATAATTTTGAGAGTGAAGGTAATATTGATATTGGACGATAATTGTTTGTCGTCTTTTTTACCGGTCTTATATATGTGTGTAATATTGATGTTTTCAACAAATCTGCATAAAAAATCCTGTATTTAGGCTAAAGTTACAGACACGTGTACGCGGAGGCACTAAAAATTGTTTAGTGCCTCCGCGTACACGTGTTGCTTATTTGAAATGCCATCCCGCATTAATGCGCAGTCGGTTTTCAATGAGGTAATAAGGTTATCAACTTCCTATTCATCAGTATTCAACAGTACAAGCGAATTTAGTGAGGACTGTTGTCTGGGTGGGCTGTGATCATGTTTCGGGATGTCGTCTACATCATTATTTGGAGCAAGTTTTTCTCCTTAAATGACAATAAAATCTTTCTAAATAAATGAAATATAATATTAATGACATCATCGGGCTCTAATGTTCCTTCAACTTTGGATCCAAATGGACCATAGTGATGCTAAGAAGTTGGTCGACACATCTGGTGACCAGAGGGCTGGCTTATACCTTGCACAGAGGCTAAGCATTACCATACAACGTGGTAATGCTACCTGCGTTCTGGGCATGCTGCCAGGCGATGACGGTTTGGCACAGTTATATACTTTTTTTTTTGTAAAATATCTATTATATATAGGCTGTAACTTTAACTTAATTTTAATGTAAGTATATATTGATACATATAATTAATATAATATTTGGCTCATTCTGTAACTCTTGTGAGATTATTATTATTATAGAGCATTTTTTTTGTAGGGTCTAGTCCAAAAAAAAACTATTAACATCTGATAGGAGAGTATATACCCGCTCGGTGGAGTAGTGGGTATAAATGTAGCAATATCTACTATGGGGTTGAATAATAAAACCTGTAATAGAGTAAAAAAAAAAGTTCTTTTTTCTCGGTTGCAAAAGTTACAGGAAGTCAATTACCCCAAAGGGAGTAGGGTAACTTCGTCTTTTAGTCTTTCATGAAGATTTAATAAACTTTTGGTTCCATGAACCTTATATAATTTACAATAAAACAAGCCGACACTTGTTAAGTCTGAATATCTAAGAAAAGAGTACCCAAAACCCTACAGTCACAATATTGCTTATTGGTGGCTACTTGACACTTTGGTTAGTAAATTAGGATAACAAGAATAGATTTGAAGTACTCAAATTAATAAAAATGGTTTTGACTTGTCCCTCATGAAAAGTTATTAGTCAATCTGCTGCGAACCTATAAAGCCCTGTGTCACTCCATTATACACTATTGTATATGTTCCTGGGGAGGAGCTTCCAAGGTCTACATGATAGAAGCAGAACGGGCCCAAAGAGCATTACTAAAGGTTATGTTAAGCCTACCATATATAATATGTACCCCTCATCTAAACTGTATGAATTGACACAAGTGAATAGTATACGTAAAACATACATATCCAACTGCATCACCAAATTTCATAAGCAAACGAAGCCATTTTCTCCAGAGACCAACAAACGAATACAAAACTGTCCCGTGCCATTTGTTAAGAGCTCTTTTGCCAGAAGGCAGTACTACTGTCGGGCACCTCGCCTTTATAATATTATGAACAAAAAACAAAATAACAAGTTTAAACTCATACAAATTAAAAGATATGTTAGGCAACTGGTTGAAGGAATTTGACTATGAAAAGTGTGAAATATTAATATTATGATTTATGGTATACACACACACGTACACACACACACTATATAATATATATAATTATTATGTTAAACAAATGTATATTTCTAATATGTGCACAATTGCAACATAATGGGTGGGTACTGTTTCCTAAGACACAGGTTTTCCTAGTTTAGGAGACAGGACGACAATATTTTTAGTGACATAGCTGTATGTGTGAACAATAAAGATATTATTATTATTATTAATTGTGAATTATTAAAATAATTGTATTTAACATTTCTTAACCACCTTCCTATAAGTTTCAGGATTTATGACGAAAGGTTTTGACGAGGTGCTGTTGGAGTGGTCCTTGTGAGAGGACTGCGAATCCTCAACGGGTGGTGCCGCATCAGGAGGCATTTGCCGCCACATACATCGCATCGCATTGCTGACGGGCGGACAGCGGGTCGCGCCTCGCGGGGAGACAGTGGGTCGCGCCTCGAGGGCGGACACCGGGTCGCGCCACGCAGGCGGACTACGGAGCGCCTCACGGGCGGACAGCGGGACGCACCTCGCGGTCGGACTACGGGTCATGCCTCGCGGGCGGACTGCGAGTCACATTGGACAAGGCGGCCTGCGGGTCATCGTGGACATGTAGACGACCAACTACAGGACCGTTGTTGACACTAATTTTGCGAGTTTAGTAGAATTAACAGTAATTGGCTCATTGTCGTATCGTTTAAAAGAAATGTCTGATGCCTTTCAATTATTGTATCAGGCCACTAGAGGGCTCTCTTACAAATATAAACATTGTGTAGACTACACTGCGGTCATTACCTAGAATGTGTTATATAACTCTGAGACACTAAATAACTTTTATAATGAGAACATGCATATTTTTATATAAATTTGTATTTTGTTAGCTCAATATTATAGGAGCAATAGTAATATACGATGAATCAATGAATGATTTATTGGCAACTTTGCTTCGATGCAATAATTTGGCAAAATATTATTTAACACTAAAACAACATAATAATATAAAATAATCAGTCTGACAATTCAACGAAGAAAAATGATGCAGCCAGTGCTTAAAAAAAAGGAAAAACCTGTACTCTAAGCACCGGCTTCCTTCCAGTTTAGCTACCATTTTCTTTTGTGGTTTGTGACAATTAAGATTGTGTGGTGTCGTGATGGTAGGCGACAATGTGCAGATGTTATGTATGACAGTTATACTAATGGGAAATAAGTTTTCTTTTATCTCTGTTTCTGTGTATGTGAGTTTCCCAAGATAGTTACTAATTATTATATTTTTTTTTTTTTTGCTTTCTTATTTGGTCTTCTCGTAGAAAAGCAAGACGTTATTTAACTTAAAATAACGGCCTAGAAAATATGATGAATTACGCCGAAAATGTTATAATATAATGGTCAGAGTGAAATAACGTGTAGAGTTTTTAAGTCACTCATTGCATTGTTTTTTTTTTATTATTGGAAGCCTAGTACTACCACTGAACAGTACACACACGAGAACGTGTGGTAATGTAGGATGGCCGTAACGGCGCCGGACATATTCTAGTTTGTAGATTTCAAATTCAAGTAATCAACTGTGGAACATGTTATTTGGTAAAAGATTGTCCCTCAACCACCGGTGGCGGATTGCCATCGCGCGATGTAGGTGACTAGATTATCATCATCTCATATAAGGTGATAATAACTACTGTTATTACACCTTATATATATAGGCAATTTTGCTGTTCATGAAGTGAATAAGAAAAGGAAAAGATTTTTTTAACTTAATGCTCATTTTGTGAACATTAGTGTGGGTTGTATGTTAAGAACTATAATATTAGTAATTTCTGTTTGCAATGTGAATACATAATGTATGTAATAGAGACTATATAGAACTTTTAAGATAGTAATTAAGACGATCTGGTCCTGAGATAAACTGCTGAAGTCATTTGCTTCTTTCTATGTCCATCTCATGTGCAGCAGGTGTGGGGCTAGAAGTAACTGTCGCAGGAGCAATGACCGTTGTTACAATTTCTCTTAATGTCAGAAGAGAGTTGGTAGCAATGACTAACTGTAATAGTATATAAGAAAATACCAAATGTAAATTATTTTGTATTTCGAGAGCGAAATACTTGTCAGTTTGGCCGTGTGAGATAATTGTACTATAGTTTATCTTTTGACTAACGGTGAATTATTTTGTATTTCGAGAGCGAAATACTTGTCAGTATGGCCGTGTGAGATAATTGTAGTATAGTTGCTCCTTTGACTATCGAATGATTCGTTTCCGATGTTTAGATTATATGTATGTCAAATGCAGTTTGTCAATTGCCAGTTACTCTTTATTTATAACAGTTTCATTTCATTCGACACATATAGTATATATGTGTTAAAATACGAATAATTACTTATTAATGTATGTACTATTACAACCAAAGAGTATTAAATATGTAAAGCATTGTGAGAAGTCGTGTTGTTGACTCCACATAGTATAAGAGCAACGGTACAGTTGAAAGGGTCTCTTAGAGTTGTTCTTCGGTGGCGTCGCTTAACTGTTGTTAGTGTTATTCGTCGGTAGTGCCTCTGTATATAAGTTAAGTACTACTGTTATTTACCTTGTCTTATATATTATACATGTACTATGAGTAAGGTGATATACCTATATTTATGGTGATGTTGTTAATATGTTATTTATTAACTAAAATGTATCTGATGTATGTGTTACAATGAATATGAAAGTATCAAAGATAAATAAAACGATAATGCTGATAATAAGTATATTATTAACTGCTCCTGATTCTAACACCCGCGTCTGCCTTTCCTTCCGATTACAATGTGGGTATTTTACCCATGTACACATTACCCTCTAGTATGAATTTACAGAAGATCTATTAAAACCATAATAAACAGTCAGAGTAACTCACTCCCTTCATACTCGTCCCGACACATACAGTCACACTTCAACACACGCAACTTTTTACACATAAACACACTCACACGCACAAAACGATTAAACTAAATTACGTTATAAGTTGTTAATTTTACTAAATTTTTATTTGTATTTGTATTTAACTGTTTGGCGATGGGCGTTAATAGCTGCGACACAGTTTTACTACTGCGGCTATTATCGAACTGGTTTGTACATTGATTTTGGTTTGAAATAAAATATATTATTATTATAAAAAAAATATATTAATAACACTATATATCTTTAAACGAGGAATTCTTGGATAACGATTTTCATGAAATTTAGCATGTAAAGAATTTCGAGGGCGTTAAGATTTAGATTTAGCTGGGTTTCATTAGAAAATGTCATCTTGTCGGTATAGGGTATAAAAAGTTTATTTCAGTAGATGGCGTTGTTAAGCAGCAAATATTAATGAGTCTGACGTTAGAGCAAGAAAATCAATTTCAATTGAAGTTATTTAAAAAATACTTGTGTTGGTTGCTTAGTGAGGAATCAATAATTATCGATATTCACTTCAAAAAAGATATAGCGCGTGGAAATAAGTTTTATTGGATTACAACAGCAAATGGTAGAACATAAAGAGGAAATAGATCATAAAGTGTGAAGCAAGAAGGTGGTGCAGTCACTCTGAGGGCCAGGAATCAAGAGCATCCAACAGTAAATAGAATCTAAATTTAGACGAGTCATACAATCTGCAAAATTTACCACACCATTTTTTTATTAATATGTCGATAAGTACGATTTATTTTTCATTATTATGTAATTCGTATTTAAATATAATTTATATAACTAAATAGTCATATTATATGTCTGCCGGACTTATAAGTATTGAAAGATGGAAGAAATCTTTCCCTCTTTCTATTCGTGATCTAAGTCATTGTGCTCCAGTCACATCCGCTGACCATGAATTATTATAAAACGATTAAGTGATTGAGCTCAAGTGTATACCAATTGTATTACATCCACAACATAGCTGACGCAACTTCACCGCTAACATTACGTAGAATTCGCGTCGCATGGTGAAAGTACACTATGCTTTTTTCGCCTGTCGCAAAATTCGCGTTGAGGCCTCTTAAAACCTCTGCCTGGTAAACATGGTGGTTTTTTTACATGACATCCGGGATCGTATCCCGACTGGGTCAGGTCTTTTGACACTTTATAAAGCTCTAGCTAGAATACTGCTGTCACATTTGGGCAGGCACTGCTTGTCGCAGGTTTGAGTTGGGTAGAAAGGCGGGCTAAGAGGCTATTTGGTGATGCAGCTGAACCAATCTGCCCAGTCTTGAGCACAGGCGTAACGTTTTCTAAAGATTGTATTTTGGAGAGTGTGCTAAGGAACTACATGATCTAATACCTCCATCCCCGTTCCACCATCGGACTTCTAGAGGCTGCAGGGTTTCATCCTTTTGTTGTGAATATCCCTCAAACCCGAACAAATTTGCTTCGTCTTTCGTTATTCGTACAGTAAAGGACTGGAATAGTTTTGTCCGCGTCTGTATTTTCTCTTATTACAATATGGGTGTTTTGATGAGTAGAGTGAATATTTATCATTTACTAATCGAGTGTGCCTTACCGTGTGTACTGTGGGATCGTGATCATTATCTAGCTTAGAAAGTATTTTTTTTGTTGTAATAATTATGTTTCATAAATATATGTAAGGTTATTAATAGTAGTTGCAGCCGATAATATATATATATATATATATATATATATATATATATATATATATATATTTATATATATAGTTGTCCACACCGTGACCGGTGACGGCGACGTTGACTAGCTTCGGGCATGAGCGCTGATATGGCTTGCGAAGCCTAACTTGCTCTCAAATGCTCGGTTGCAAATGGCTGACTGGTGACATTGTAGGCGTAGCTGATAAGCGTGTATGTTGAATGTATTTAAGCTAACGTGGTGTGCAAGGATCATAAATAATTAAAATCCCTATTCTCTCTCTATTCCTCTACGTTGAAATAGTGAGAGCTTTTATTTATTTATTACATCAATGTTAAATTCTCAACGTCGATGTATAAGACTTTATCAAATTAATTTATGTAGAATAGATTCAAACATTATTAATAATAAATTAATTTTAGTATGCATAATATTCAAACTAGCCATAACGATTTGCTAGAAACTCTCGTTTAAGTCTTTTATATGAAACGGATTTAAAAATCTGTGTCACAGATCACCCTACCTAAACCTAAGCTTTCTAATTTATGATTAATGGTTACATCTCTTATTAGGAAAAATAACTTAAGTAAACCGAATTATAATGGTTTTTTGTTTGCTATTTCTAACAATCTTATCAACCATTCCAACTAAGCTGAAGCTTGGGCTAGGAGACTGTTCACGTCAATAGTCGAATGGTGAATTCGAACCTACTACCTTTCGATTCGCAGACCGTACCCTAATAGGCTATTGACGCTTAAATTTTAACTAACATCAATATTGAGAAGTTTTTTTCTATACTCTCTTTAAATGTTAATTAAGTTTTTATTAACCAAGTCAAATGTCGGTATAATTTGGGAGTTATAATAAGAACTATCTCGTGATATTAGTTTGTATATTTGGGAATATGTCCTTCCTTATAATTTTTTTTCCTTATCTTATAAATTTTGTAACGTCATTACGAATACTGTCAAACAATATATATAGGCTCTCAAATGTTAAACCCTAGCCAGGTACACAGAGACAACGACGGCCACACCAATTGTTGTTTATCTAACTTTTAAAAGTTTAAATTCGAGACCCCGTCTATTAAGATTGTGAGTACAACACATAGAAACTTTTTTTTTTTTGTTAACGGGGAGGAAATCTTCAAAAAGATACCCCGCCTTCTGGGGGGAAGGCGGCGGTTATGTGGGGTTGTTACCCACTAAAACCTCCCCGGTGGCCCTTTCCTCGGTGCATGACGAGGGGCTCGGGGATCTCCAGTGGAACGCACCGGAGCCCCTCTGCACTGTGCAAGGAGAGCACGTCCCGGGGGGAGGTTTTTCCCTCCCCCCTGTGCCCTCAATAGTGCAAGACTACACGGGCCAGCCGATGTCGCCTTCTTCCCGGGTCCACCTTAGCGGACGACAAAGGCCCCCACCCTTTTTAGTCGCCTTATACGACAGCCAGGGGATACCGTAGTCTTATTCTTGAGAGCCCAGAACTACAGGGCTGACAACACATAGAAACTAAGCTAACAATACTTAATTTATTAAAATAAATAGTAAAATATCTCGATTATGAGGTCATCAGCAGAAGTGGTGCAGCTTCTACAGCATTTGGCAGACTATGCTCAAGCTGCTCCCACAACTTGAAGTTCGCTAAAAAGGTCTCCGTGCACATGGAAAACATTTTGCCAAATCTTCTTACTCAGCGTAAACTAAAGCTACATTTGTACACTCGACCAATTCCACTTTAAATTCTTACGAATGATTTCAAACATCAGTTGGTCAGATCGTGTGAGGTACACCGAAGTCCTCCGACGCGGGTGGCATAGAAGCCTGTCTTATGCGACTACAACTGCACTGGAGCGGTCACATATGACGCTTAGCGGACGAGCGACTGGCGATGCGCATCTTCTTTTAAGAATTCCAATAAAATGGCACATTAAAGCACGGGAATCATTTTCTAAGATACGAGGACGTTCTGAAGAGACATTTAAAATAATGCGACATAGATTCGTGGTGGTGAGGGATAGGGAATTAGATCATGTAGTTCCTGAGCACACTCTCCAAAATGCAATCTGTAGAAAACCGAAAGGCTAGCTACCTTACGCCTGTGCTCAAGACTGAGCAGATTGGTTTCAGCTGCGTCACCAAATAGCGTCTTAGCCCGCCTCTCCACCGAGTCCAAAGTTGCGAAATGGCATTTAGCTGCGCCTGCCCAAATGTGACAGCAGTATTCTACACATGACCGGACTTGAGCTTTATAAAGTGTTAAAGCTGTTCCGCAGAGAAGTACGGTTGCACTTTGACCAAGATCCCAAGTTTTTGCAGCTATCTTAGCCTTAGACTCGATGAATCGTCCATAGTTTTTGTTTGCTATTTTTAACAATCTTATCAACCATTCCAACTAAGCTGAAGCTTGTGCTAGGAGACTGTTCACGTCAATAGTCGAATGGTGAATTCGAACCTACTACCTTACGATTCGCAGACCGTACCCTAATAGGCTATTGACGCTTAAATTTTAACTAACATCAATATTGAGAAGTTTTTTTCTATACTCTCTTTAAATGTTTATTAAGTTTTTATTAACCAAGTCAAATGTCGTAAATCATAATTTGGGAGTTATCATAAGAACTAACAATCTCGCGATATTAGTTTGTATATTTGGGAATATGTCCTTCTTGATAATTTTTTTCCTTATCTTATAAATTTTGTAACGTAATGACGAATACTGTCAAACAATATATATAGGCTCTCAAATGTTAAACCCTAGCCAGGTACACAGAGACAACGACGGCCACACCAATTGTTTTTTATCTAACTTTTAAAAGTTTAAATTCGAAACCCCGTCTATTAAGATTGTGAGTACAACACATAGAAACTTTTTTTTTTTTTTTGTTAACGGGGAGGAAATCTTCAAAAAGATACCCCGCCTTCTGGGGGGAAGGCGGCGGTTATGTGGGGTTTTTACCCACTAAAACCTCCCCGGTGGCCCTTTCCTCGGTGCATGACGAGGGGCTCCGGGATCTCCAGTGGAACGCACCGGAGCCCCTCTGCACTGTGCTCAAGGAGAGCACGTCCCGGGGGAGGTTTTTCCCTCCCCCCTGTGCCCTCAATAGTGCAAGACTACACGGGCCAGCCGATGTCGCCTTCTTCCCGGGTCCACCTTAGCGGACGACAAAGGCCCCCACCCTTGTCGCCCAGTGAACCAGAGGCCCCTTTTAGTCGCCTTATACGACAGGCAGGGGATACCGTAGTCTTATTCTTGAGAGCCCAGAACTACAGGGCTGACAACACATAGAAACTAAGCTAACAATACTTAATTTATTAAAATAAATAATAATATATCTCCATAATGAGGTCATCAGCAGAAGTGGTGCAGCTTCTACAGCATTTGGCAGACTATGCTCAAGCTGACCCCACAACTTGAAGTTCGCTAAAAAGGTCTCCGTGCACATGGCAAAGTTTTTGACAAATCTTCTTACTCCACGTAAACTAACGCTACATTCGTACACTCGACCAATTCCACTCTAAATTCTTACGGAGGATTTCAAACATCAGTTGGTCAGATCGTGTGAGGTACACCGAAGTCCTCCGACGTGGGTGGCATAGAAGCCTGTCTTATGCGACTACAGTTGCACTGGAGCGGTCACGTATGACGCTTAGCGGACGAGCGACTGGCGATGCGCATCTTCTTTTCAGAACTCCAATAAAATGGCACATTAAAGCACGGGAAACATTTTCTAAGATACGAGGACGTTCTGAAGAGACTTTTAAAATGATGCGACATAGATGCGCGGTGGTGACAGGATATGGCAGATCAGCGAACTGAGTGACGGAACCTCGTGAGGGAAAGGGCATGCGCTTTTGCCCAGAAACGCTGGTCTGACCGAAAGCGTGACATCCTGAAGGCCCGGCCACCAGCTACCATATTCTACCACTTTAGTACCGGTGTGCTTACGTGCGCCACACAATTACAAGAAAGAGTGGATATGCCACTGCGTGGCCTGGCTCTTAACATGGTTGTCCAGAAGCATCGCCATAGCTGAAACCGATGGCGAAAGGAGGACGATATCATCATGGTAAATATGGAAACACAAATAGTAGAACATGGTGACAAGTGGATAACGATCGCACTCTCTATCTGCGTAACTCAGATTAGAGTGAACAAGTAAGCTATGTGTGGTAATGCGCCAACAAATTTACCTTATGTAAGTTAATTTATAAGTTTCTAAAAACAATTTTGTTTTAATGATACTGAATAGATATCACCTTAAAAGAATTGCCATACCTATTACGCAAAATAGGAAGTCACATTTCTTGTAAAACACATTCCGTAGAGAAGAAAGTAGTGATGAGTCAGTAGCAGAATGGCGGTCAGGAATGCGAGTGACCTTGAACAACGGTACTTTGAACGCAAAAGGGGATCGGCACGAACTACCTGATTTTTCCGCATATTTTCTATGTCCATTTATATTCTGACAAATTGTTTTTAATGTTTGCCTGTTTTAACTAACATTAAGCTTACGTTTCATTATTTCGGAATTAATAATTATTTGTATTTTTGTTTATAACATATAATTTTACATTAGTTTCGTCTTCGTTCATTATTCAAAATAAAAAAATAAATACGTTGTGACTCAAAATATCGGACATCAATTAGTCTCTTTGTTTACCCAGAAACGGCGTTAAGGTGGTGATAGCTTACTATTTTCCACTTAAAACATGATGCATGTGAACCGTAAAAGATGTATTTCAAATATAATTAATCTGTGATTTACTTAATATTATCAAATAAGTAACTTAGTGTGTTAAGAGGTTGAGTGGGCGCGGCTTTATGAACTTTCGCAATGCTCCACACCCTTAAGCGTCACATGTTACGGTCATGGGACGTAAGATATTCCTACTATTCGGACTATTGTCCGATTAATTTTATTATAAAAACGAAAAATAAAACAAAAATCATTGTATAAAAAAATATTTAACTTTGATTAAGTAAAGAAATGAGCCTTGGTAGCTTTGTCCCGGTGGTCGCATCAAGCACCATACTACACTAGTTCGATTCCGAGTGTCGGCACCTATAAATTAGTTGTTGCAATGTTATGTTCTGACTTACCACGCGCTCGGCGGTGAAGGAAAACGTCGTGAAGAAACTTAGATTTGGAAGAAATTTTTCTTTTTATTAGCTCTATCGTATGATCATTCTAGAATTAGGCCGCGTTCACAGACCCATTTACTAGTCGCATCCGGCTCTCCGCAAGCATGCAGGCATAATGTTTTCAAACAAACCTGACATGTTAATGACCCATACGGCTTTAGGGTTGGCAGGAAAAATAAACTTAATATAAAGTACATAATCGAGCCTTTAACGAAATCTAATCACCAGTGCATTTAGGTGGTGCCAATGAATCCAAACATTATTATTTCTTCTTTGAATCGACTAGATGTCGCTGTAATTTAATTCTGTTACATCGGCTATAATAGCAAACACGGAGGTGGTAGCTCAGTGTCGGGCGAGCGCCTCAATTTGCATAGTACGTTAGCAATCGGAGTTCGATCTTCGATACCGCCATGAAGGCATGTGCCCAACAGTAGCACAAATTTAAGCTCATACTTTGTTTTACACTAGCTGCGCCCGCGGTGTTAGCCACGAATAAAAAATATTTAACTTTGATTAAGTAAAGAAATGAGCCTTGGTAGCTTTGTCCGGGCGGTTGCATCAAGCACCATACTACACTAGTTCGATTCCGATTGTCGGCACGTATAAATTAGTTGTTGCAATGTTATGTTCTGACTTACCACGCGCTCGGCGGTGAAGGAAAACGTCGTGAAGAAACTTAGATTTGGAAGAAATTTTTCTTTTTATTAGCTCTATCGTATGATCATTCTAGAATTAGGCCACGTTCACAGACCCATTTACTAGTCGCATCCGGCTCTCCGCAAGCATGCAGGCATAATGTTTTCAAACAAACCTGACATGTTAACGACCCATACGGCTTTAGGGTTGGCAGGAAAAATAAACTTAATATAAAGTACATAATCGAGCCTTTAACGAAATCTAATCAATGGTTGCCAATGAATCCAAACATTATTATTTCTTCTTTCAATCGAGTAGATGTCGCTGTGATTAAATTCTGTTACATCAGCTATAATAGCAAACACGGCCGTGGTAGCTCAGTGTCCGGGCGAGCGCCTCAATTTGCATAGTACGTTAGCAATCGGAGTTCGATCTTCGATACCGCCATGAAGGCCTGTGCCCAACAGTAGCACAAATTTAAGCTCATACTTTGTATTAAACTAGCTGCGCCCGCGGTGTTAGCCACGAATAAAAAAATATTTATTTAAAAGGAAAGCAAAGTGAGTCCTTAGTACATCTATCTATCTGCCACTGAAAGTCCCGGCAAAATCGGTCCAGCCGTTTTAGAGATTAGGCGGAACAGACAGACAAAAATTACGGACGGTTATTGTAATATTAAAATAGACATTCCCATTTTATTTATTTAGCTTGGCTACCACTATTTCAATTAATATATTATATTTACTTCTAACTTTTTTTCCTTTATTTATTCGGGACATTGGTCGCATGAAGCGAGAAAGAAAGTCATTAATGTTGTATGGCCATCACCACTAGCAGCGTCATCTGAGGGCGGGTCATACAGCAGCATTAAGAAGACACCCACATGTAGCTCCCTTAGTTTTAGACTATCATGTTTCGCACATACTTATAACTTAAAGCTCGTGTTAAATTTAATTCGTGTTAATCTGCCAACCCTAAATACGTTTCAAGCAGACGATTTCACGCCACGCAGTGCGTTGCATCTATTCATACTCACGTACACACACGCATAAATAGTGCATCCATAAATACGTAAATATAGCGCCTTTTGAGCAGATAAAAATACAAAATGGCGTTTCTATATTCAAAACTGCACGCTATTGAAATAATTTGAGACATGGATAGATAGATAGATATTACTATAGCAGTTATAATTTAGCAAAAATAAAAGGTCGGTTAAGAATGTTTGAATATTTCGAAAGATAAAGACGCTAACTAACTGAAATAAATTGTGGACGATAGAAAATTAAATATCCTTAAAATAAAATAAAATATTTTTAATAAGTTATTTATATTTCATTAATAAAAAATAAACTTAAACGAAAAATGATATCTTACGTAAACTTAGATGATGCAGTATTTTTCATTAAATTTTATTTTTATTTAAATTTTAGTACTTAGCGTTACCTCCTGTAGACAGATGCAGTCTATCAGACAGTACGTGCACGCGCGTGAGTAGTTACACTTCTTTGGCATCGTCAAGAAATAGTTTTTAATTACATGTTAATAATTACATACAAAATGACTTGAAAAGGGTAGTCATCATAGTCAATAGATTTTAGTTTATATTTGAATAACCCTGCCTGAAGTCCAAGCACCTTAATTTGCGGGACGACCAGCAGTCCTACGTGGGAGTGGGATCCTTGTAAAATTGAAACTTACAAGCAAATAAAGCTTGGCAACATTCAAACATGAATTGAATACAAATATTTTGATTTATACCAATAAATAATACATGCGGTTAGTTAACTTTAATTATTTTGGAGAACTTGAAAAGTATTTATGCACAATTTTTTTCACTGCAGCTTTAAACATGATAACCAAAAAAAAATGGTAACCGTCCAAGCTGAGGTTACCCCTCACCGGGGGGACCCTTGTGTCGAGTTACCATCTAATAGAGGTTCAGGCTAAGCGATCTAAGAGCTGTGCCACCTCTCAAATCCGGTGAAGCAGTAAAGGCCAGCTTCTCTGTGCCAACTGTGTTAGTTCGGCCAAATAAAAAAAAATGCAGCTTCGACCTGTTACTGTCGTCTTTTTTCATAAGACGCTTAAAGAAGTATTACTTTAAAAATGTATGAGCAAAAAATTTGTATATATGTTAATATGTGGCTGACTGTACACGGTTATGTCCGGTCACACGGGGACATTGTGTAAGCCTTTGCCGGCCGAATTTCTTTTACTTGAAAATGAAAGTTTTTTTTTTACGTACACATCGCAACACATCCGCTTATATCATCTCACGGTATCGCGTATACCACTATAGACCTACTTTCTTTTAGCCTAAGAGTGAAAGTTGTGTGAACGTCTCAAGTGACCTGTCTCTGAGATTCCGCTGAGTGTAACCTATTGTTTATATAATTCTGTTGACACACAAACCGGCACGATCTCTATACAATCGTTTGTGTTTGATGAACGCGCCTTTGCTAATTGTCGACGATAAGAAAACTTTCGACAAACATTAAAGCGCTTTTAACGATCTCAGCGATCGTTCATTCAACTTTCAATCAATTGTTCTGTTTAATTACATTTTTTTTCTTAAAATAAAATAAAATATTTATATTTCATTAATAAAAAATAAACTTAAACGAAAAATGATATCTTACGTAAACTTAGATGATGCAGTATTTTTCATTAAATTTTATTTTTATTTAAATTTTAGTACTTAGCGTTACCTCCTGTAGACAGATGCAGTCTATCAGACAGTACGTGCACGCGCGTGAGTAGTTACACTTCTTTGGCATCGTCAAGAAATAGTTTTTAATTACATGTTAATAATTACATACAAAATGACTGGAAAAGGGTAGTCATCATAGTCAATAGATTTTAGTTTATATTTGAATAACCCTGCCTGAAGTCCAAGCACCTTAACTTGCGGGACGACCAGCAGTCCCACGTGGTGGATCCTTGTAAAATTGAAACTTACAAGCAAATAAGGCTTGGCAACCTTCAAACATGTATTGAATACTAATATTTTGATTTATACCAATAAATAATACATACGGTTAGTTAACCTTAATTATTTTGGAGAACTTGAATATATAAGCACAATTTTTTCACTGCAGCTTTAATAATGGTAACCGTCCAAGCTGAGGTTACCCCTCACCGGGGGGACCCTTGTGTCGAGTTACCACCTAATAGAGGTTCAGGCTAAGCGATCTAAGAGCTGTGCCACCTCTCAAATCCGGTGAAGCAGTAAAGGCCAGCTTCTCTGTGCCAATAAAAAAAAATGCAGCTTCAACCTTTTTCTTCTGTTCTGTAACTGTCGTCTTTTTTCATAAGACGCCTAAAAAAGTATTACTTCAAAAATGTATGAGCAAAAAATTTGTACATATGTTAATATGTGGCTGACTGTACACGGTTATGTCCGGTCACACGGGGACATTGTGTAAGCCTTTGCCGGCCGAATTTCTTTTACTTGAAAATGAAAGTTTTTTTTTTACGTACACATCGCAACACATCCGCTTATATCATCTCACGGTATCGCGTATACCACTATAGACCTACTTTCTTTTAGCCTAAGAGTGAAAGTTGTGTGAACGTCTCAAGTGACCTGTCTCTGAGATTCCGCTGAGTGTAACCTATTGTTTATATAATTCTGTTGACACACAAACCGGCACGATCTCTATACAATCGTTTGTGTTTGATGAACGCGCCTTTGCTAATTGTCGACGATAAGAAAACTTTCGACAAACATTAAAGCGCTTTTAACGATCTCTGCGATCGTTCATTCAACTTTCAATCAATTGTTCTGTTTAATTACATTTTTTTTCTTAACAAGTTTCAATTTAATAAAAAAATTATAATTACGATAGTGAAATTGAAGATCGTTTGGCCTTCCAGAGATCCTGTAATTCTGGTAAAGACTAGAAATAGATGAACGGCTCTAACGATGATGTATTTTACGGCCGTAAATGTTCATGTATCACGCCCACCAAAGAGTTATGAATAAAACAGACATTCGAAATATATTTAAATTAATTTATTATATACAACTTTCGCTAATGAATACTTAACACCCATTACAATACAAGAGGCATAAAATATTCGGTACAAATAATTATAACAATTGTTTTTTATTTAAAAAAAAAGATTACTTAAATTTTCCGATTCGTGGGACATTTGGATTTAAGGACTAAAAGATGTCATAATTTCTGACAAAATCAGATTCAAGAATGTCAAAGGCCTTGTGTAATACATATGGCATAAAAAAGCGTTTTAAAGTGTCAATAGACTAATTTAGGGTACGGTCTGCGAATCGTAAGGTGTAAGTTCGAATCCACCATTCGACTTTTGACGTGAGCCATCTTCTAGCACAAGCTTAAGCTTAGTTGGAATGGTTAACAAGAATGTTAGCAATATTTTCTAAAAAAAAATATTGCTAGCTTTTAAAGGAAAAAGACCAGAATACCTCTCTGTATATGTAGATATCTCTCTGTAAATATCTTACTCACATTTACTTGAGCTTTATTTACATAAATTATATATTAAAAATAGAATAAATTATAATGATAAATATTAATTGAAATAAATGATTGCAATGTTGTATAAAACTTTATTTATCTTACGTAGATCCATCGCATAACTTAGTTTTTATAAGCAACTTAACATAATTATAATCGTGTAATAAATAAATTCATTCGGTAATAAATATTTGACTGGTTTTCAAAACACTCATTCCATTGTCGTATTTATAAAATTATATAATATAAAAAAAATAACTTAAATTAAAAAAAAAATATCTTTGGATTATAAACTTAAAAAACAAAATATTTGGTAAAAAACACCAGTATTACTCAATATATTTCATAAGAAATATTAATATAAATATACTACATAAAATTTAATAATACAATACATAAATATAACATGGACTAAAGCAGAATCAGTCATGAACTTAAAACGAAAATTAAAAAAAAATACACATATACTATAAAAAAAATACTGCAAAGTAACACTCACACAAACACGCTACACACACACACAATCACATAACGTGTCATTAAACAAAAACGGTGGTTATATAATAAATAAGACTGAACAAAATAGAGTAGAATTAAGAAAAATTGTCATAGACTTAGATTACTCGAATAAATAAATAAATAATCGTTTACAATTTCTACGCCTGTTTAGCATGAGCTGCGTAAGCCAAGTTCTGGGGGTCTTGCGACCTTCCCCAACCACCGCCGCTCTCCCACCCATGTTCCTCATGAGCTGGCTCCGACCAGCCGCTGTTCTTCTTTGATTCTAGAAGTTTCTTCAGCGCTCCAAAGGCAGCGGCGATAAACGCGATCTTGCCCAGCAGATAAGCCTTGAAGACAGCAAAGGCGATGATTCCAAGGAATAAGGGAACGAGTGCAGCTAATTTCAGCTTGATGAGAGCCAGGATGGGGAGGAGTTTCTTCAGCTTCTTCTTCTTCTTGCCACGACCTGTAATCAAGCAAATCTTTTATCATAACCACCATTATACATTATAAATCTAAATGTTCCTTACAACCGACACTCAAAATTTCTTTTTTATGTTTTTCACTCATAACCTTTGAGTAGGTGAACCGATTTTGACGATTCTTTTTTTATTTGAAAGCTGATAATTTTTGATATATCCATTATAAATTATAATTATTTTTTATTTAAAAAAAGCCAGCAATATACCTTTTTTTTTCATAAATATTACTAAAATTCTTGTTAACCATTGCAACTAAGCTAAAGCTTGTTCTAGGAGATGGTTCAAGTCAATAGTCGAATGGTGGACGCGAATCCACGACCTTATATAATATTATTTCGACCATACATTCGATTTCAAGTTTTTGTTTTTACTTAACAGTATTATTATTTGATGTCTACACGTAGACTAGAGATTTTTAACTATAAACAGTTAACTTAATTTACTATTTGAATGGTATTAAGCGTGTAAGAAATTGACTGTATTTAAGTTGTATTTAAGAAGTACAACGTTGCCAAGTTCAATTTGCTAGGAGCCAAGTCAAGGACAAATTATTCACAGACCTACTGGCGCCGGAGCCGACCCCAAAAATGAATTGAAATGGCGTCGAAGAAGAACATAATAGCTGAAGTAACAGCCTTTATATATATAATTTATATGTCCCACTGTTGGGCAGGCCGTCTCTGTAAAGAGAGTATAGCCGCGTATATAGTCCGCCACGCAGCTCTAGTGGGGATTGGCAGACTTCACATGTCTTAGTGAATTTTCTGACGCATGTAGTTTCCTCACGATGCTTCCTTAAAAAATAAAAAAAATTATGGTGCCTTCACAGGGGATTGAATTCGGAATACAGTTGGAGACGACCGCCCGGACACTGAGCTACCACGGATCTTTGATTTTTGCACGTATAAATATTTTAACGATAACTGTAAAAACTAAGCATTCAGGAATTGATTAGAAGAAATTCCTTTTTAATTAATGAAATGTGTATATTGAAAAAGTTAATCTATACGGCTCTGTAAATACCAATCGGACAATTCATACTTCGAAAATAGACAGGATTTTTATTAATCAAGTAAATGGTCATTAACGATAAACGAAACAGAAAAATAAAGCATTGTTAGACTAGTAGCTAAGCGGTTTGACTTTTGATGTGACCCCGAGTTCGGATCGCAGGACAATACCTTGTCAAATATGGGACCTAATTAATTGGGCCTGTACCTGTCTGCCTCGATAGCGTTAATAGTACGTGAGAGTTTGTAAACCGTTACAATTAAATTACTTTGCAATTATTATGTTAATTTAATAACTGTTCATATTGTTTCGGTGCCTTGAATAAATGCATAAGCGAATCAAACCATGTTATTATTTCCAAGATAAGGAAATTAACAATGCGTAAAGACTTACCGTAGACGCTTGTATTGATGTTATTTTTTTATGAAATTCACGAAAATTTCAATAGTTTTAAAGTGCAATTTAATACAGCACAAATAAGTATTTAATAGCTCACTTATAAAACGTTAGAGCCGTGGTAGCTCAGTGTCCGGGCGGTTCACGGCTCAAGTTGCATAGTACGCTAGCAACCCGAGTTCGATCCCCGGTGCCGGCACCAATAAATTTGTTGTTGCAATTTTATGTGCTGATTAACCACGCGCCCGGCGGTGAAGGAAAACATCGTGAGGAAACCTACATGTCTTAGAAAAATTTTTCTACGACATGTGAAGTCTGTCAATCCGCATTAGGGCCGCGTGGCGGACTATGCCCTTATACTCTCTTTACAGAGAAGGCCTCTGCCCAGCAGTGGGACATATATATTATATATATAAAGGCTGTAACTTTAACTTAACTTTATAAAACGTTAACAATCGTCTGATGAAATGAAGCGTCAATAGCCTAATGTTTTAGGGTACGGTCTGCGAATCGTAAGATCGTAGGTTAGAATCTACCATTCGACTATTGGCGTGAACCGTTTCCTACAAGCATAAGCTTAGATGGAATTGTTAACGAGAACGTTCGTAATATTTGTGAAAAAAAATAGTAAATAGTCTGATGATTTTAGTAAGAGTGTTTATTTGTGACAAAATAAATGAAAATCGTTATCATTTTTTTATATTTTTTTAAATAGAAGTTCAATTGATGGTATTACTATATTTAACTTTAGTTCTATAGTCTTAAGAAAGTAATTTTAAGCATTGATATCTCAATTTTGTGTTTCCCTAATAATTGAGTGAGTTTATTCTTTTTTCAACCGACTTGAAAAGAAGGAGCTTTTTGTTACCGCATAACTTTGGACTGGGTGATCCGATTTTGATGATTCTTTTATTATTTGAAAGCTTGCTTCCCGTGTGGACCCATTATACTTTATTGTACATTGCACATTAACTACGTGCGTCACAAATGTAAGAATAACTCAATATTACGTCAACAGATTTCCGTGATTCATTTTTATTTTTTTTATAATTTCTAAGCAAGTGCTTGACTACGATCCCATCTGATGTTAAGTTGAAATGCAGTCCTGGATGGTAAGGCGCACTAGCTTAGTAAATGCCTATTCACTCTACTCTTGAAAATACCCACATTGTAATCGGAAGGAAAGACAGACGCGGGCAAACTATTCCAGACCTTTGCTGTACGAAGAATGAAAGACGAAGCAAAGGATGTACTTTAAGAGTACTACTAAGTTTGATTTCGTAATATTCCTACGATAATTCGGAAATACAAAAAAGGATGTCCGCACGTAATATAGTTTAACGTTTAAAGTTGTTTTTTTTACTCTACTTAGAAGACCTTATAAGTCTTAAATTTCCATTAAAAACGTGCGCGACAAATGTACTAATAACTCAATATCACGCCAATCGACTTCGATGATTGATTTTTTTATTTCAAAGGTAGTTTGACGAGAGTTAGGTTAGATTCTCTTTCGTAATATTTAGAATCCGATAATTCGGAAATACATAGTGGGCACAGACGTTCAGCTTTTAACGTTTCATTGAATTTGTAGTCGGTTTTTGTTTTTACGCGTAAATATTTTTGTAATGTTAAAATGTAAGCAATAAAGAATCTATCTATCTGTCTATATATGTATCTATAATTTGTAGAGAGAGATAATGAAACAATTCCTCACCTTCCTCTTCTACTGAATTATCTTCTATGAAAGATTTTGGCATCCTCAATTGCAGAGCGTGGCTGTCCAAGAAGTCAACAACATTATCCATAATTCGTTCTTCAACTTGCTGTTCCCTCGCCTTTGGGTCTGTGTCCAGTGGTTCATAGCTTCGGGCAGATCTTGGACTACCGGTCCTGGAGAATGTAACACCTTCAACTAAGTTCAGGTCCTTAGAAACTGCAAGGTTGTCTGTAAACTTCATCGCCTTCTCCTATAACACAAATACAAGCAAATTTTTAATTACATAATATCTAAATTATATTTCAACTACGCTAACTTATTTTAAAACGACATTTAACTTATAAGAAATCGTTAACTTTCGCATGATTTACAATTCACATTGTTGCTTAGAGACTGCGCTTTCTTACTTATCTTGGGAACACAACTGTGATATTTTTAATTGTTGCCATGTGAACTAAGTTAAAAACGTATAAATGCATTACTAGATGACACGGTTCCCGTTTACAATTCTCTAATTTTACTTTTAAAAGTTATGTATTATATTGTTAAAGGCTTAAAGCTTCTAAAGCTCTTAGAATATTTAGTGTAAAGTTTAATTAAATTTACTTTATAATTTATTATATGGCTATTCGAAATTACGCAGATTAACTGTAATTATAATCTAACAAGGCAATTATATCTGCCGCAATAAATAGCGTGTCACTTATCACTCCAACACTTCACTTCACTTCACTTCACACACCTTAAGGCACAGCATGGTGTCGGTTTCCACGCAATCCCTCAGAGCGGAGATGAAGCGCTCCATGACCCCGTCCTCTTTGGCAGTCGGCATAGCCGCCGCCGTTACCACCAGACACAATAACACGTACGCTTTCATCTTTCACGATTGCAAATGTTCAATTGTCAAGGAACCCTGTAAGACGGTGAGTTTTATTTTGTGCCCCCCTCCCATCTCTATTACAATATGTCACGTATGGGGGCACAGTGTGTGGCAGATGTGCGAGGTTGTGACGAAACGCAAAGCACACAAACCTCGCTCTGTGTACATTAAACATATTAAGATGACTCCGCTAGTTTTTAATGGAATATTAAGATAAAAAGTGTGCTATGATCACAACACAGGGGCAGTGCGCGTTGGCGTGCGTTTTCACTTTTCTTTTTTTCGAGTGCTGCTTTAAAGATTAAAGAATTGAAGCGTCAATAGACTAATTGTTTACGATCTGCGACACGTAAGGTCGTAGGTTCAAATTCACTAGGCCACAATTGCCATGAACCATCTCCGCGCAAGCTTAAGTCTAGTTGGAATGGTTAACAAGTCAGTTACGATTACGGTAGGGATATTTTTACCATTATACCAAATCATATATTTTTCATCACTGCATTTTCAGATATAGTTTTGTCTATGACATAACTTATGTTTTAGACGTTTATGACCTATTTAATTTTCTATTTTCACATGAAAATCTTTACTTATTTTGTAAGTACACATACTGAAAATGATATTTAGTTATAACGTTATATGAAAATATAATTATTTATGCAGTATAATTGTTCAGAATTTATATATTTTTAATATAATAAATATATTAAATAAACCGGATAAGGAAGTTTTCGCTGTCTGCTCTAGACTTATTAGGTCTCATATGAAAGAAGTAATGACTTCATCACCAGGAACAAATTCTTAGCTAGTGATTTCTTTGTACTTAAAAAATCGTAAAAACACTAATTAGGTACGAGGTAACGAACCCGCGACCATCACTGCTTATGTTTCTCTGCCTTCAATCTGTCTTTTCTCCTTTGTATGAATTATTAATTCTTGACACTTTAACAACGGAAAAAGTTCGAAAGGTACAATTTCACGATAAATGTGTAATTATACGATATAAGATAAATCTGCCATAATCTGCCGACCTCAAATCCACAGCAACTTGTCGTACGAGTTTAAAAGGGCACGTGTTAATTCATACATTTCACAAAGGAATTCACCGACCTTTTTGCGATATATTGAAACTTTCTAAAGTAATAATTTACCCATTAAACGTCAGGCAGTCGATCCTGTCACGCCGTAAACGTCATTTGTACGCGATCGAAAATTATAGAGGCCATTTGAAGGCGTTGCGACGCATTAGGCGAAAGTTGAACTCTTTAGAAACAAAATCTGGATATTGTGGCTGCATATAAACTGCTGGATTATGTAATTCGTGCGCGTTACTTCTTACTAATGTCAGATAATTTTTTTTTTTACTCCTTAAATTTCTCTCAGTGACCTGCGAGGGGTTACGCAATTTTGGTTTATGTTAACGCGTCCATTCGCGACCGTCGGACGTTGCGATTATTCCTCGCGCGTTACCGCTATTTTATGGGCAGGTCTTAGTTGTTAGGAGCGTTGCTGGAGTTTCTTCCGCCACTTTTTCTCCCAGCGCCAACGCTTTCCGAAGTGGCACTCAAAGTTAGTGTAGCTAGTTGAATATCCCTTAGATTATCCGTGAAATAGCGAAAAGACACGCGAAGTCTGCTAGACTAGGGATTCGTGGCGACCTATGCCCGAATTCTATAAAAGAGAGAGAATAATTGTATATAAAAGAAGTGACTCTAACTAAGATTCTACACTCAATATCTTTTCGAAAACGAGCCTGAAATTTTCTTCTGTTTAGTGATGTTCGATTCGAAGAGAAGGACAACGGAAACGAGGCAGACCTCATAAAAGATGGTCCAACGGCATATACCAGGTCGCCCGTAACACATAGAACAGAATAACAAGAAGGAGAGAGGAATGGATGGCTAGAGGAGGCCTTTGCCGAAGGGCAACTTTATCTATGTATTTCTTTATAATCGTATACACAACAGCTAAATTTAAAACAGTTATCTAAGAAAGTAGTAAAAAATTGGACACAAAACCGATAAATTAGCCAACAGGTGCATGACTACATTTTCAACAAAAATTTATGAGTTAAGTTTACTAAGTTAGGTAAGTAGTTAAATTATGAAGCGTCAAACATAATTACGTTCTTATACATTTTAGTTTTTATTTAAAGTAAATTATAAGAGCCGTGGTAGCTCAGTGTCCGGGCGGTTGGCTCAAGTTGCATAGTACGCTAGCGACCCGAGTTCGATCCCCGGTGCCGGCACCAATAAATTCGTTGTTGCAATTTTATGTGCTGATTAACCACGCGCTCGGCGGTGAAGGAAAACATCGTGAGGAAACCTACATGTCTTAGAAAATTTTTCTACGACATGTGAAGTCTGCCAATCCGCATTAGGGCCGCGTGGCGGACTGTGCCCTTATACTCTCTTTACAGAGAAGGCCTCTGCCCAGCAGTGGGACATATATATTATATATATAAAGGCTATAACTTTAACTTTAACTTATAAGAAGATTTTATTTTTAAAGTTACTTTTTGATAGATGAAAAATATCTACATTACTGATTTTTCATTGTACAGGCGGGGTAATCTTTATGAGCAATACTCAGATTGTGAAAAAATAAAATGAAAAAGGCTAATTATTTGTAATAGTGAAAATTCGAATAGTGCCGACTGTGGAGACAGCTTTCTGCTATGCTTAGAGCTCAAATTTAATTAATTGCTAACAGTTAAAAAGATGCTCTGACCAAGCTATTAAGAGCTCTCGACTCTTAACACAAAACCAAAACGTTCTATTGAATGCGACATTGAGACATCTTAAATGGTGAGAGTGCATTTGTCAAAGTATCCATATTCAATGCGGCCCATACATTATCATACTCCTACGAAAATTGTACTCTAATACTGACTAGATAAGATTGAAAATCGATTGCAATTTGATTGCGCCGTTTTCTAGATGTAAGCTTGGATGTAAAGACAAAATATACGCCTGCGAGCACTGCTTGAATGTTTAAGTACTGGGAGAAATTTCCTTCATATGCCAAATGAGTACCTCCGCTAAAGCTCATAGATGATAGAAATTGATTGACACGACGCTCTAGCCTATGATGACACGTAATAGAGTACTATCTTCAAACAAGTTACGTAAATTGTCTATCGTAGTCTATCCTCGTTGACTTCTTTCATTTCCTGCTTAGAGATTCGTTTCCTTAACTTAATAATTTACTCGACGGAAGTGAAGTAACCATTCTGTGATAGAATTACGAAGTAAATTTCTCTTACTGTAATGGTAATCACTTTAAATTGCCTGACAACATTTATAATCAAACAATTATTTATAAGAGTAACAGATGTCTTACTTAATTCTTTAGTTTGGGACTTACATGATCTAATTTTCTCATCCCCGTTTCACCATCAGACTTCAAGACACCCTACGCCCACAAACGAAAAGTGGTACTGTACTATGGTCGATATCATCACGATCATATATACCAACTTATATGTTATATTACTAGCAACCCATACCATTTTCGCACGTGTAGTACTATTTATTTCTTGATAATAGGATACTGAAAACCCCCTAGTGCGGCGGTCGCCATTTTGATTACTTCTGCTTGAGTGGTAAGCTCCCGTTCCTGCCCCACATTACAAAAAATATAAATTTCAGTTTTGCTCGACAATGAGTACCCTAGGTTAGTTGCCAATTGCAACGAAAAGTATTTACCGCACATACCGACATTTCGAAATGGCAGCCAATATACAAGCATACTTTTTTTACTCCCGGAGTGGGATTTTGCCACTTGAAATAAATCATCATTTGAAATTGCAGCAAACAATTTTTGTTGTCAGCACCAGGGTTCGAAGTCAGGTTGCTTCGTCATCGTCATCAGCCTGTATCTAACCACTGCTGGAAATAGGCCTTCCCCAATGCCTTCCACCACATGCGATCCTCAGCTTTCCGCATTCCGCCACTTCCGGCTATCCTTACAATGTCGTCGGTCCTTCTGGAGGGAGAGAGCCCCACGCTTTCGGGTTGCTTGTTATTCCATAACTTACATAAATTTATGTAGTAATTTACTTTCATTTAATTTTGTATGTCTACGGAAAGAAATAGAACATACGGCCTATACCTATACCTCGTGACACGTAACTTTCTTTATTTGGGTTTCACGTTTACGACGGGCGTAACCGGAAACAGGTATTGCGCCACACAATAGCCTCGACTCATTGTAGAAATATTTAGATGGAATCAAACGGTAATACAACTAACATTCCTTTGGTTTACTGAATTGTCGTAGGTGGCGCTGTAATTACTTATCATAAGAGCAACATTGTCGCATGCCTCGTTTCCTACAAAACAACTATATTTACCAAATAAATCAGAAATTCACTTCAAATCAGATTAGTAACGGATTAACGAGTTCTCTGGCATATGTTTCATTACCGTGTACATTATCCGTCAGATAGTAAGCGACCGAGTTGGGGTTCGGCCGCTGTCAGGCGCCCTCGGATCGGTATGCTTACGCATAACATAGTAACTGTCCAAGCCGAGGTTACCCCTCACCGGGGGGACCCTTGTGTCGATCACTAGCGATAGAGGTTCACGACCTAAGAGCTGTGCCACCTCTCAATCCGGTGAAGCAGTCAAGGCCAGCTTCTCTGGCCGGTCTATGCAGTTCGTCATAACAAAACGGTCTCGGCTTCTAGAACTTCTTTATCATGTGGCCATCCAAACTACTACCGTGACTACATGAGCTTTGCAGGAATTTTCACGGTTTAGAAATTTCACATAAGTAAAAAAAAATTGAAATGAAAACACAATTAACCAAGGCACAGTAAACATAACCTTAAGAGCAGATAAAGCAATATATTATGGAGCGAATGCGTGACGAGTATTTACTAATAAATCAGCAGATAGCAGTTAATTGTTAAACGAACAATTACACGAAACAATTTTTAACGTAGGCGTTTAGAATGAACCACCAATAAAAGTAACGTTTTAATCACATCGCTTATCTCCCGCTCAGTCAATGTTACGGTAAATTAGATTTATCTTGCAAATTAAATATACAAAACGACACAACGAGGAGAACTTTATTAAATTGCCTAATAATTAATGTGGCATTTTAGAGCCACGTTATCGCTAAAATGTACACATTAATTGTATATATGTGACATCTAGTTTCTAATTACTAATAAACAAGCTATACATGATTACCTCTTAGTTTTAGATAGATAGATATAAATTTATTATACCCAAAAATTAAAGAAGTAAAATTTCAGAACTAAGACATATTAGAGTAAGCAAGACTATTCTTTTTTATTCTAATTATTGCTAAGAGTGATCTCTTCCAGCGACCTTTGAACTAAAAAGACTACAATAAAAATACGTACATATATAACTTATCATAAATGTATAACACAAATAATATACTATACGTTTGTTATATATAATAGTTAGCTGGTATTGTTTGATAATGTCGCGTTAACAGTTTTTTCATTTTCTTATCAGATATCTAATATATATTTATATATATAAATAATCATAATCTGTTTTTATTTATATATAAATATATACAATAGAGCCGTGGTAGCTCATTGTCCGGGCTCCGGTTGCATAGTACGCTAACAACCCGAGTTCGATCCCCGGTGCTGGCACAAATAAATTTGTTGTTGCAATTTATATGCTGATTCACCGCGCGCTCGACGGTGAAGGAAAATCATTGCGAGGAAACCTACATGTTTTCAAAAAAAAATATCTAAGACATTTGATGTCTGCCAATCAGCACTTTGAGGGCTGCGTGGCGGACTTTTCGCCTTTATAGGGAAGGCCAGCGTCCAACATTCATACCACAATGATTAGTATCTCAAAATATAACCTAGGACTGTCTACATATTACTAGTTCTCACACAATGATTGTACAGATTAACGCTACTGACTAAACAATGAACCCATGTGGGATATTTGGATAAAAGTAAGGCTTGAAAGAGGTCATTTTGATAATAATTGAAAAAGGCATCCCCCAGTCATAGCATTTACAAGAATGAGAAAATGATGAATATGCCGCAATGGGTCGCTCAGGTCGTATCGATAGAGACATTACCCATTTAATCTATCTAGAGATCTAGCTCTGTATTAAACAGATACTTAAAAAAGAAAATTGAAATCAATAATACTCGGAACCCACGAATTTATTTGTAAAAAGGATCCCTAATGAGGTGGTCATCAAAAAAACAAGACAGATGTATGAGCTTGTCTTGTCCTTAAAAAGGGTTAGATTATTTATACTGAATTGAATTGAATCTATATTGTTATATTATGTTTGTCTTACAAATGATGTCATGACGATGAAAGTTACGTTGTCCACCTCATCCGTTAAATATTTAGGACGCACACGTCACAGTTGCGTATGCGTTACGATTTACGACGAACATCCTTAACTTTCACGATTTGCTCTTATTGTGTTCTTAGTCATGACGGCTCAGTCTACCTATTGCCACTGAGAAATGTATTATTTTAAAAGTTATTTAGTAAATAACATAATATATGTGAATGAAATATAATGCTGAGAAGTAATGCTTCTCGCTATTAACGGCACAAGGTAACTTATAACTTCAACTATCGACCAATTTGTCCGTGTATATGTGTTTTTTATAATAATACGAAACAAAAACGATAATGCGCTTCTAAATAATTCGAGTGAATTAATTGAAGCGTCAATAACCTAGGTTATTATTTAGCTTTTTTTGCTGAGAGTGGGGAAATCTTAAAGAAGAAAACCCGCCTTGGGGGGAAGGTTGGGTTATCTCCATTCGAACGCACCGGAGTCACCTGCTCTCGGAGAGCACGTGCCACTGTGCCCTCGCAGTGCAAGGTGACACAAGTCCGCCGGTATCTCCTTCTTCCCGGGTCCACTGTAGCGGACGATAAAGCCCCCTCCCTTGTCGCTCAGTGAACCCGAGGCCCCTTTTAGTCGCTTTCTACGACAGGCAGGGGATACGTAAGTTCGAATTCACTATTCGAATATTGATGAACCATATACTAACATAGTTGGAATGTTAGTAATATATATAATAAAAAATATAATTAGCATTCTAACAAAAAAGAGAAACAACATTTTATAATTTTATATCCTAAGATTAACGTTTATCTATAGCTCACATTAAAAGGAATCACGTCCTTATAAAAATGTTCCGATTGTCATTTCATTCACTTCATGTTCTCAAAAGAAAAAAGTTTGTATATGTTTTTTTTTCGTTTGTATTTTATTGGATCTTTTATATTTTGCTACAGTGACATCTAGCGGCAAACTTATGAATGTGCTCGACTTTGTAATAATATTGTTACCGGAGCTAAAAGGCGGAGCAGTTCTTTAAGTAAGATATTGACTTATACTGACGTTAATTATGATTTAATTATATTTTTATTTTTGAGACACATTTATAAAAATAAGGCCCATTTAAACTCTCATTTATTTTAGCAACTTAAACGACTAAGATTTTTTTTTTATGACGAACTACACAGATTGGCCAGAGAGGCTGGCCTGGACTGCTTCAACGGATTGAGAGGTGGCACAGCTGTTAGGTCGCTTAGCCTGAACCTCTATTGCTAGTAACTCGACACAAGGGTCCCCTCGGTGAGGGGTAACCTCGGCTTGGACGGTTACTATGTTACGCGTAAGCATTCCGATCGGAGGGTGCCCGAGAGGGCCGAACCACGACTCGGTCGGTTGCAATTTCACGGATAAAACGACTAAGACCTAAGATGTACCATGCATATAGTTGTTCATAGAAATCAGTAAGGTAAATGTGGTTTAAAAATGATTAAGTTAATAAGCATATTATTTCGGCAACATGTAAGTAAGAAGTGAACCAAAAAATTAAATAAAATACAATACAAGAATAGAAAGAAAAATGTTTTTTTTTTTTTTTAATGAACACAGATTGGCCAAAGAAGCTGAGAGGTGAGAGATGCTGAAGAAGAGAGGTGGCATTTAGGGCACAGCATGAATCTCTATAGCTTTGACGATTACTAAATGGAAAAATGATTAAGAAAATCATGAATTTATGTACTTAAACAGTGTTTCGTACGGTAAGTAAGTTTGATAAGGATAGAAAAAGAAGGCTCAACAAGGACAGAGAAAGAACGTAGGGATAGGAGTGATTGGTTTTAAAACACTTGTCTACCAATTCACTGAGCCGTTTTAGTACCTACACTAATGTATGGCAGTGAAAGTTGGGTGTGGCAGAAACAGCGTGAGAGTAAGATTCCATAGAAATGCGGTCATTGGGGAATAGCCACATGTGACCCTCGATCACAGGTTAAGGAATGACGTCATCGGGGAAGAGTGTGCCTTGAAAATGGATTTTATCAATCGACCAAAAAAGTAAGACCAAAAATAAATGGTACGCAAAGCGTTTCTAAAATTTAGAAAGTAATTAATGAATATAGAATTTCAAACAAAATTAATATTGCGGAAGTAAGATTATTTAGTATAGACTTAATAAGAGTTATAGTAAGAATGTTGGAAGATTGTAACAATTCTGGCCCTCTACAAAACGCTACCAAACAAGATCTCCGAGGTCATGAGATAACCGTGGCGACTCATTCGTGCAAATTGATACACTGAAAAAAGCGAGTCTGAGATTTTTGGATTAGGAACGTAGACGAGATCTTTCAAGGACTTAAAAACGAGCCGGGAGGATTTCCATGTCTATTTCGAGTTAAATCCTAAAAATAATTTCTAAGGTACGTAGTCCTAAATAACTTTTACCGTTTCTATTTACGGAATTAGATGATCTAAATAAAGAGAAACAAATATATGATTTATTTCTATCTTTATGATAAAATATTTATTATTTTCTGTTTAACCTTCACAAATCTAGACAAATTTAAAATTTTACTTGCTATTTGCTAGCTAGCACCATAGCATATTTATTTTACCTTAAAGGTTATTGTAGGTATATTACCTGTAAAGGCTATAAATTTAACCTCATCAAGATTTGAACAAATCTAAGATTAGAATTATTTCCGAATAACAACACCATTAAGTTTTTAGTTCTTTATTTGTACGAATCTCTTGCGTGCAATATAAATTGTAGAAATAGGAAATAAAATAACGGACGTGCGTGCAACAAATGTAAAAGTACATATTATACTTAAATAAAATACTTAATTGTAGAAAGTTTTCATATACTAATAAATTCGATAGAATATTTAGTATAATATGATATGAGTATAATATAGTATGAAATACAATATTAGATAGACAAAACAATTAAATACTATAAATAAACGTATGTACCTATTAAAATACATAAATATTATCGCTATATATAAATAAAATCAAGAAGGAATTACACTAAATTATTTACAATATATACACAATGCTAAAAGAAAAACAATAAGTAACAATAACAATGATTCAAAAGAAATTATAACGCTTAAAAAGGAATAGATTAAAATAAGAATAAAGGACTAGAATAATAAATTAATACAAAAATTATACATATAAAGCGCTTAACAAATACATTTCTTTGTTTGTAACAAATACACAAATACGGATACCGTATTAGTTGTGTTATACTAATATAGTACATACAAGATCATACAAATTCAGAACAAATGTTTATGAAAACAAAACAACATTCCAATTTCGTAATCATCCCTAACTAAGGGACGTCGATGAATAAATACACAATAAATATTTCTTAATCCTAGCAAATAAATACAAACATCTCTATGACTGATGAACTAAATAGGTCCCAGCGCGGTTCCTTGGAGCACACTTCTCTCTAATCGGATTTAATGTGGCTAGAATAGGCCAAATTCTGGGCTTCATCGATCGATCTACCCCAACCGTGTCCACTGCTTGCAAAATGCTCCTCATGGTGTGGATGAGCAACCACCTCGTAACTTGTTTCGTGATGCTTGCTTGCCAAAAGCTTCTTCAGAGCAATAATACCGGCTACTAGGAGAGAGATCTTTGCAAGGAGAAGAGCCTTAGCAGCAGCGAATGCTATGATACCCAAGAAAAGAGGAATGAGAGCCAAGATCTTCAATTTAGCGATTGCCAAGAGAGGAATCAGCTGCTTGATCTTCTTCTTCTTGCCACGAGCTGAAAACGAAAGCATTAATAATAAGACAAAAATATAAATAAGATATGATATCTTTTTTGCGGGTAGATAGAGTAGATAAAAAGGGTTCCAAGGATGTGATAGTTTATTTTTTAAATACACTTCCCATCTTTTAAATTATACAACATAAGTTTTAAATTTCATGTTAACCAGGAATTACCTGATTCATGACTGTTTAACATATCCTCTGAGTAGCGCTAAATAAGTAAGCACCTAGTGGTAAAACTATGGTTTGGCTTGATACAGATGCTAGCATGGTTTGAACATGATTGAATACCATGTTCTACACTGCTTATTGAAATTATTGTTCGGTGTCACCTACAGTGACGTCAGCCGCACGCGCGTCATTTTGGCCACACGTCGAGCTCATTACTTTAGTGCATTATACGGAACCGTCACGGATGCATTCATGCACTTTAACAATAATCTTTAATATAACATTTAACATAAAAACAACTTTCACTAGCAATCCTCGTGCCCCACAATTATTCTGGTAAATTATGTTAGCCCAGAAATTTCACTAGCTACACCGGAATTTAGTAATATAGTAATGTATGTAAATTACCGTTTGATGGGATTTTTTTTTAAAAAGAAAGCTAGCAATATTTCTTTTATTTTTTTCAGAAATATTACTAACAATCTTGTTAACCATTCCAACTAAGCTTAAGCTTGTGCTAGGACATGGTTCAATAGTCGAATGGTGGATTCGAACCCACGACCTTACGATTCGCAGGCTGTACCCTAAACCATTATCTAGATGATCCGTGTAAATAAATTTATCAAAACCTATTTTTATTTAAATTTGTACCTAATTCAGATAAGTAATTTTATTGTTAACTGGCAAATTTCTAAAATGATCCAAATAAATATTCAATAAATTTCAACATGTCTTGTTTTGTAACGTATGTCATATACTTGTAATTAGCATGATTCATAACTTATATTCATTATGTATATTTATTGTTTTCGAAAGTTTTCGCTACAGAGATCAATTGATAAAGACTCGTCTCGTTCTCTACTACTGATTGAAAGCGTATTAATTTCAAAGGTAAATCAATTAGTTTTAATTAATATTTGTATGAAGCGACTGGTGTTAAAAAATAAATGAATAAACGTTACGCCAGTCGCAACAATGTAGAATAAGAGAAACGACAAACGGCAATGATTATGCTAAGATCATAATTGACCAGCAAGAATGGAGAAACAACTTTCTTTAAACTGCAAAGAAGACTGTCTGACCAACTGTGGCTCGATTTCACGATGACTTGCCTCGCTAAGGAAACTGGTTTGTGCATGAAAGCTCGGTGGAACAGAAGGATCCGATGTGTACGGAACTTGTCTAATGACCGTAGTAGGAACGCTCAGTTCCACTTTCCTGACCCAGTGATAGTGATGTTTACGAACGTTTGATCACGTATTACCACCTGTTTGGAATACAAATGTGCACATTCTGATACAACGGAATTGGGTTAGGAGTTCTCCTATTGTTATATTGTGTTCAGCATTATCAATGATGGAATTTATTGAAATTCGATTGGAACGTTTGATGGAAAGAATCTAAACTCAATATTAAAATACATTTGACTGAATAATTCAAGTATATTTGAATTGCATTGCATTAATAAACAGAGTCATAATAATAAATACACTCATGTATACTTTATTATTTAAATTTAAAAATATTGGTAGCCCTGTGTATCTGATATTCATCCAACCTGGTTGTACAAATGAAATTTAATTTTTTAAGTACAAAAATATCACTTGCCAAAAATTTGTGCCTGGGACGTAATGAGCTTGATAAAAGTTGGACAGCGATAAATGTCTCTGTCTATCCCGATAGGATTAAAAAACGTGAGAGCTTAGATTATTTTTCTTATTTTATATATTAAATTAACTGGTTGATTTTGTTCTTTGCTGTATATTGTATTTTCAGTGGCAATTAAATCAGATAACAATTAATTTAGTTAATATCACTAACATGTCCCTGTTATTTATATTATTATGTGTTTAGCTTATCTTTATTTACTTATTTTTATATTTTATACACATAGTAACTATTCGATTTTATTATTTCGTATATCAATCAAGACTTAATATTGCTTGCAGTCATCACACCCGAAAGTAATTTGGACAATTGTGTTTTATTTATAAATAAATTATTCAATACCTAACAGCGAACCATTCATATTTACGACCGTATAAATGTTCTTATGGTAATATAGCGGCCAATGACACAGGAGTGAAAGTTGTCAGATCCTTCTTGATGCGAGAGAAAGTGACTAAAAAGATTATTTAACCGTAAGGAAAATATTAACAGTAATTAATCCAATCATCGGAAAGTAAAAGTTGTTTCCGATGCCGATTAACGAATTTTTGAATTCCAATAATTCTTTAACAGACATTCAAGATTAATTCATGAATATGATAAATACAGATGACGAGAACTTATTGACAAATTATTTATGATTATTTAAATGACAACAATTAATACTTCCACTACGTTAATTATTTTGTTAGATTTAATACCTATCGCTTCTTTGGTTGCAAATAAGTTTGTGGGAGGTAAATTTCTTAACTCAGTGTTGGTGTGGTCGTAGCAACTCGAGTTATATCCAATACCAATGATAAAATCCCAAATCAATGTACCTATTTGTTGCAATTTTAAGTGCAGATATATCCCGCGCTCGACAGCGAAGGAAAACATCACGAGGAATCCTGCATGTGTTAGATAATTTTCTGAAGTCTAATAATCAACTAGCGCCACGTGGCAAACTACACCCTTATACACTCAAATATATTTATAGGCTGTAAGTTTAGTTTTTTTTTTTAAGTTAAAGAACACCGATTTAAAAACTTAACTGGAAGATAGTGGACATAATTTTGTAAGCGATATTTCCACCAAGTTCATTGACATTAAAGTAATAAATTTTTTGGACGAACTAACACAGTTGGCCAGAGAGGCTGGCTTGATGCTTCACCGTATTGAGAGGTGGCATAGCACTTAGGTCGCTTAGCCTAAAACTCTGTAATATCGAATAACATGCTGTAGTGGCGATATCCCGACACACCGTCAGCTGTGTCTATTATACAGATGACTGTGACGACGCCACAGGAAGACTAATGACAAAGTCAATGGCCGCATCAAGGGAGAGGATAGTGGACTACAACCTAAAAATGGCCATGAGAAGCAGGGACACAGCGATCGCGGAGAAGCTAATAGCAATGCAGCGGGGCGTCTGCGACGCGTAAACCGGGCGATATCTGGCCACCTCCAAATTCAGGCATTGTAAAAAATAGTAACTGTAGAAGTGGCAGTCTTGTAATAAATGCAGAGTGAACAATTTAAGTGTATTGGACAAGAGCACGGACACAGGTATGTGGTTGCGATCTAACAACAATAAAAAAATATCGAATAAAGGCGACCTAACTGTAATGTGACCTGGTAATTTGAGGCAAAAGTATGATATAAATAACATTTTCTTTTATTTGTTTAACATTGAGGCAGACCGTGAACATTCAGTCGGTCAACGTTTGTCGGCCTACTTTATTTCATTGTCGATTTTTGTTGTTTTGTTCGTCTCTCGTAATTTCATTCTTCTGCTTCCTTTTTGTTTCGTAATATTACTGATGTAATGTGTAGTTCGTGTATGAAAAACGAAAGTTCTTGGCAATGTTTCAATTGCCTACGCATCGTTTGTGGGACATTTAGCATCTTTGGGAACGTTGTAAGATGTATTTTTAAGAATTCACTTATTGCATCAATGATTATATTAAGTTTTTTTTCTTATTGTTTAAACGGTTTTGAATGTTATGTTTATTATTTCGTATCACAATTTATGATTTTTAGTTTATTTTTGTTCTGTTTATTTTAATTGGAGTTTTTAGGACTTAGAATTTAGGTTTTGTTAATAGAAGTTGATTGAGAACGCTAGTTATAAAGATTATAGCTCTTAATAAATAGTAATAAAATTTACCTTCTTCCAATGACCGCTTCATGCCTTCAACAGCTGAAGAAGGAAGTTTGAATTGTATGACATGGTTCTCCAAGAAGTCGGCAGCGGAATCCAATAGTCTGGACTCCACTTGAATTTCCCTCGCTTTTGGCTCCTCAACTAAAGGCTCGTAAGCCCTCGCCGATCTCGGAGATCCAGAACCAAGAAGGGTCACACCGTCTGCCAAATCCATCTCCCTCGCTGTTGAGAATGACTCAACGTATTTCAACGCTTTCTCCTGCAACCAAAAGACAAACTTAGTAACCACATTTATCACAAACACTTCACGGTCACTGCACGGTTACAACCTTGAGGCACAAAGACACATCGCCTTCAACACACTCCTTGACTACTCCGAGGACGCTGCCCATTAAACCCTGTTCTTTCACATCCTGGTCTAGCGCAGGCATGGCCCGCGCCGTTGCGACCAGAAATAGGGCAAATATGTAACTTCTCATATTGCTTGCTACCCTTACGGAAAGCTTGATACAAAGTGTGGCTACGGTGTATAAGACGGTCTGTTTTAAGCATCTCACCCCACTACCAAGTGCCGGCGGCCAGACAAGAAAAGTGAACCCAAAGGCGTCCGATTAAACTGGTACTGACGAAATAATTTCACGTTAACACGGGCAGTTTGGTGCGTGTACGCTAGAATTTGGGGTTCATTCACACGTACGGTGTACGTAGTTGTGTCTATGTGTGTGGCTGTGTGTGTGTGCGTGTCAAGTACACGGTCACGGATCAATGGTCGAACCACTTGCGTACTATGACGGTTGCGCCACGGATGCGCTTTAGAAGCGCATAGATGAAAAAGCTTTCTTGATACTATTAGAATTTGTAGATTCAAATTTATACAATAATATGATTGGATTATTTATTTAATTAATAATACTTCGTAATTTATTCCGTGTTTTTTACTACACTTTTTTCTGACATTTAGAATCTCATCTCATCATAATTTTGTTCTGTAATATAAAGCATTGTGAATTACCAAGGTAAGACAGAGTATGACTTACCACAATTGAATCAAAAGCCCCATTAATTGTATTTCACTTCAGTCACTCTCCCTTCTAAATCCTTATCCACACTGCCACTGATATGCAGATGAAGAATACAAACTCATGAACCCGTTTCACCTTCTATATTCAGGATAATGGATTAAAAAAAGTTCAAAATAATGGTTACCAGAATAGAAAACGGGTTAGATGTGACAGCTACAATAATTGAGCCCTTTTTCTTAGGGAATCGAGATAACAAATAACTCTGAGGAAAAAGGATATAAATTAACAGATATATGATCATCATCTTCAGCCTGTGTCTATCCACTGCTGAAAATAGGCCTTCCCCAATGCCTTCCACCACATACGATCCTCCGCTTTCCGCATCCAGCCACTTCCAGCTATCCTTACAAGGTCGTCGGTCTATCTGGAGGGAGGGCGCCCTGTGCTTCTCCGACCCATGCGCAGCTTTCATTCCAAGACTTGCCCCATCTGCCGTCAACGACTCGGCAGATGTGACCGGCCCACTGCCACTTCAACTTGCTGACTTTAAGAGCTATGTCGATTACCTTTGTTCTCCGTCGAATTTCTTCGTTTCGGATTTTATCCCTTAGAGAAATACCGAGCATAACTCTTTCCATCGCTCGTTGTGCGA
Source organism: Meandrusa payeni (assembly GCA_029286785.1). NCBI lineage: Eukaryota > Metazoa > Arthropoda > Insecta > Lepidoptera > Papilionidae > Meandrusa > Meandrusa payeni. The sequence goes on from JAGSMX010000023.1 coordinate 3,231,868, forward strand.
CTTTCAGGACCAGCCCAACCGTCAGAGTCCAAGTCTCTGCACCGTAGGTGGGAGTCCTATACGACGTCGAAACATCGACCCTAAGACAAATCTTCACAATAACCCTGCCCATAGCTACTAAACCATCACCGCTTTTCACTATATAATAATACTTCCTTATTTTCACTTTATATATAATATGTTAAATTTATTATTTATATGAAATTAACAAGTGAAATATATTTTATAGCGTGAAAAGTAAAAGTGTCTGGACGGAAATCAAACTTGTATAATATTTAGTGAGTGTTGCAGAGTCGAAATCGCGGGTAAAAGCTTCGCTTTAATTATTATGGCAAGAATATAAAAACGGAGACTTAATTACTAGCAACACCACTGTATCATAATCCTTAATGCTAACAACACATATCTTTTCGCTTTCCTTTCAGTAGTAGATCTAGTCTAGGGGTAGAGTAAAACATCTCCTATTTTAGAAAGAACTAGCGTACCCAGCCCTCTTCGCCGGGCTAGATTTTATTTAAACAATAAACTTACATCATTAAATATTTAATTTAACTTTCACAATATATTAAATTACGCATTTCTCTCCGTATTCATTCTCTTTTTGAACGGGTAAAGATCATTATCTAAGCCCATGTAGCATCAGTAAACGGATGCATTTGCGGCGCTATAACTTAACTTGAATGCTTTAAAATTCTTAATTATTATATTTATTAAACTTCGTATGGACACAACGCATTTGTCAAAACATATTTGAGTTATAAAACAATAGAATGCCAACATAATAAAAGCTGTATTTGACAGTTCAAAAAGAGGAGTGCTTCGGTCATCACCAAACTATGTAATTATATACACATAAGATAAGCACAGCCTAGTGCCTAAAGATCTCCGGTGCGTTCCACTGGAGATCCCGGAGCCCTCGTCATGCACCGAGGAAAGGGCCACCGGGGAGGTTTTAGTGGGTAAGAACCCCACATAACCGCCGCCTTCCCCCCAGAAGGCGGGGTATCTTTCTGAAGATTTCCTCCCCGTCAACAAAAAAAAAGTGCCTAAAGATAGCGATTTTTTCACTGCATCTTTGTTTCATCTGTTTGGGTTAAAAAGCGTATAATTAATTTACTTTTCGTAGTTTCCACATATGTATTAGCTATGTATGACAGCCTACAGCCTAAATGATTCACCGCACCTGATTGATGTATCACATTTGATTTTTGGTTTAGTTTCTTATATTTATACACTTATCTATATATATAAAAAATAAAGTGTGTGGGTATGTTCCATATGGGCATCGAAACGGCTGGACCGGTTTCAATGAAACTTTCAGGGAATCTTCATATTGATCTAGGGAGTAATCTTGTAAAGTTTGGTGCCAATCGGAGCACTACTCTTTTTGAACTGTCAAACAAGCCATTCGTCGTACTTTTATTATTGCCATTAACTTGAGCTTGATATGTTTTTTTATAAATGATAAGAATGATATTGTATTTACTGATATGTACATGGGTGTAGTTTCTTCACCTGCTCGAGAAGAGTATCGTATTCATTATACGGAGAGAAATGAATAATTTAATATATTGTTTAAATAAAATAAAGCAAAATCTAGCGACGAAGCGGGCTGAGTACGCTAGTTCTTTATACAGTTACTGCTCGTTGTAAAAACCCTTGAATAAATGTATACGTGTGAACGTCATTTACACTACTTACAATGTGGTATAAATTGAGACAATAAAAGTAATGAGAATTCGCCGCAAAAAGTTAAGTATAACATGTGATACTTGTTCGATGTTCACTGGGCATTGTTTCTACTGGATGGGAAGTGATACTAGTAAAATTCAAACCCTTGCTGCCTGATAAACTAGAAGCAGTCTGTACGTGTGGGAACCGTTTCACTCTCACGCAACGTGAATCCACGACAGGACAGATATAGTGAGAAAATTTTTCCTTCGTAATTTTTCGGAAAAGTTCGTGCTCTCTCAAAGAGCTTCAGTACCCTTAGAGATATATAGAGTGGTAATACGCAATTCAAATATTCGCTTTAGTTTTAATCATATATATTTTCAGATTTCGATTACATCCCTCTCGCACACACGTTATTTACTTAGGTACGAGAGGGACGCCCATGATATAAAATTTAGGCAGGTATTGAGTTTTATTATTGTAAATATTTCCCAATAAGCTTTATTTTGTTGTACTTTTAATTATGTTTTGAAGTGGACATGTTTTCTTTACTAATGACAATAAAACTGAGTATTATCAAAGATACAGACGGTGGTTGTAAAATAAATATGATTTTGAAACTAACGTGGTCACAAACTTAACAATTATTACTTAAAAATATCTGGAACTCAATTCGTATAATACCCAGTGTATTATGGTGTATTGTGTATAATGGTAATATCCCGTTTTAACTTATAATTGTTATGTTTGGCCATTTATATATATTATACAATGGCATTAATTGATTAAATTTACGTATTCCCAATGTGAGTGTGAAAAAAAAACAATAAATTGATTTGACTTTTATACGCAGTAACAAATTACATCTAGTATCAAGAACGATTAAATATACTGCAACTTGACGTGAAACCTACGTCACATACTGACGTCCATTCCGTCGTTATGTCTGCAACAAGAGGTCGGTTAATAGAAACTTTAGCATACGACGTTTATAGTATAGAAGAATATTAACAACCGCAGTGTTGCCATTTTATAGTAAACAGAACGAATCGTACAGCCATGGTGGCTCAATATCCGGGCGGTCGCCTCAAGTTGCATAGTAAGCTAGCAACCTTAGTTCGAGACCCGGTGCCAGTTGATGTGTTGTATATGTGATATACCAATAAATTTCTTGTTGCAATTTTATGTGCTGATTTACCACGCGCTCGGCGGTGAAGGAAAACATCGTTAGGAAATCTACATGACACCTAGTCGTTGTCTTAAAACATTTTTCTAAGACATTTAAAGCCCGCCCGCACTAGGGCCCCGTGGCAAAGTATGCCCTTGTACTCTCTTTGAAGAGAAGACCTGTGCCCAGCAGTGGTAAATAAAAAGGCTGTAACTAACTAACCGAATCGTAAGGTCGTGGGTTCGAATCCACCATTCCACTATTGACGTGAATCATCTCCTAGCACAAGCATAAGCTTAGTTGGAATAGTTAACAAGAATGTTAGCACTATTTATAAAAACACTTGCCTAAATTTGTGCCCAATGAAAAGCCGCAGCGGTTCTTGTCTACCCCGTGAAACATAATAAAAGTACATTTGTAAATTTCTAGATTTCATTCCGTATAGGTTATGGAGAATATAACAGTTATCACCTACTTTCTCTTGCACTTGGAAGTGTGATTTTACTGTCAGAGATTTACCTAGGCACCTTATAGGTTAAGGTCTGCCTGACGTATCGAATTCTATAGCAAAAATTAGTTTGAAGTTTTTGAAATATCTCAATGCCTACTGGGGTTCATAAGTAAAAACGTAATGTAACGTAAGGGTAAGTAGATTTACAAGTAAAAACAAAAACTGGTTTTAAATAGAATATTATTATTTTTTTTGAGATTTTCTCCTTCTCGAAACTAGAGAGTTTCGGTTTTAATGTAAACCACGGGCCTACGCCAAGTGGGTTTCATTTTGAGGGTTGTCTAAGTTAGCGGACTCATCCTGCAAGAACTTCCGGACAATTCGACACGTATTTAGTACGGCAGCTTTTTGCATACTGATATACGTACTGCTGTGTAAGCCTTATTGTTATTATTATTCATTTATTCAAATAAGTAACAAAGACTAATCATTATTTTAAATAACTATGAAATATTGGCCCTCTCGGGCGCCCTCGGATCGGCATGCTTACGCGTAACATAGTAACCGTCCAAGCCAAGGTTACCCCTCACCGGGGGGACCCTTGTGTCGAGTTACTAGCAATAGAGGTTCAGTCTAAGCGACCTAAGAGCTATGCCACCTCTCAATCCGGTGAAGCAGTCAAGGCCAGCTTCTCTGGCCAATCTGTGTAGTTCGTCATAAAAAAAAAAAACTATGAAATAACAACCTTAGACTAAATTATAAGATTAAACTATAAAATTATTATTATAATTATTTGATTATAATATAAAATAAAAAATATAATATAATATTATACTAAAGGCTTAACTATGCTTATGAATACCTTACCCCATGTGAGACGGCGCAGCATCTGTTTACATAAACACAGTCAAGCCTTTGAGCAATCATGCTCAAGATGCTGTTGGAGCTGGTCCGCACCCTGCGCACCAGAGATGCACTCCTCTTGCGCATTGTCGCAAAAAAGCATGCCATCTGTGCATCCGCGAACATCCCCAATGCACTACAGAAACGGGGCAACCCCAACAGAACCCTGAACGCGTTGTTATATTGAACAGAATAGAAATATTACTAAATAGAATTAATCAGACCCTAACAAAACACTCATCAAAGTACATATAAAGTTCATCCTTTCCAATCACAAATAATTCATTCAAATTCGTGATATGCGCGGTATTAAGTTATTCGTCCATTTGTAGCGCACATGCTTGATGCAAATTTAAGAGATATGGTTTTCCCATGAAAGCCATTGTCAGAATTGATCAAACGGGTATTTATGGTAAACATCAGCTTTCAAATACAAAAAGAATCATCAAAATTTTCAAATCAAGTTAAGAATGTCCCTCAGAAAAGACTTGCATTTTGCAACACTTCTGTTTGGAATCACAAACACGGAACAGCCTAAATATCTGTACGAAAAGTTGAAATGGCGGAATGAAGATACTAGCTGTTTAATTAGAGCTAAAAACTGCATTTTACAAATTCCGCTACACCGATCTGCTGCGTTCCGGGGCAGTTTCAGATACTTGGCCACCAAGTGTTGGAATAATTTACCACCGCCCATAAGAGAGAGTAAATCTGTAAACGCATTTAAAAATAAATTAAAACACCTGATGTTAAAGATACAAAAAGATAATATCCCCGCGACATCGGTGGCTTGTTGTTTCCAATATTTTCAATATTTAATTATATAATTTAAACTTTATACATTTAATTATCATATTATTTATTTTTGACTCAATAATATTTATATATTTTTTTTCATCTATTATTTTATTGTATAAAATATATTTTTATCTCATAACTGTTTTATTTATGTATCATATTTATTGTACTCTTACTGTCTGTATAATAATATTCCATATAAAAGTAGTATTGCGCGCGCACGTCTTTAGGTAGTCCCGGGCACCGCTGAAAATCAGCGCTGTCGCATCCTTGTGACAGCATATGCTGAGACGGTGTCCGATATTGGCATCATATGTTTTGTATTATTTGTCCGTGTAACTTTAACTGTGTTTTGTCTATTTTTCATTCTTTTTTAATGTGTGTTATATTCAGTCTGTGATGTGTTTTTGTATTGTGATGCCAATAAATAAATGTCTATGTCTATGTCAAAATCGGTTCAACCAGTCGAAAGTTATGAAGTAACAAACATATAGAATTAAGAACTTATCTTTTGAAGTCACTTGAAAAAGACAATTAATTGGTACAAGCCGTCTCGGCATGAGCCGCTCAGCCTCTAGACTATCATTGCTATTATAATTACTGCAATTATTATTATCCCACATTCTATCCACCCTACATCTTATTCATTCATTCAATGTAGATATTCGAGAATTATCGTTATGAATTATGTTAAGTCTTCTCTGTTTGTTTTCCCCTTTCTGGAGAGAAGGCGGGGGATGTGAGAATTCTACTCACTAAAATCTCTGCGGTGATCATCTTTGCATTGGAGGGCAATCTATCTTAGTTATATTACGACACACCTACAATTTTATTCTTCTATCACATTCGTGATCTTTATAATTACGGAATACTTATCTAGGATTGTCATAAATCTACCAATATCTCAATCAACGAATTCTTCGATACGACTTTAGGACGTCCCTGGTATTGTATTCGGAATCCAAGGGTCTATTCCAACAGAATTAAAAAGTAAACAAAATATAAGTAAAAGAGTCGTGGTAGCTTAGTGTCCGTGCTGTCGCCTCAAGTTGATACGCTAGCAACCCGAGTTCGATCCCCGGTGCCCGGCACCAATAAATTTGTTGTTGCAATTTTATATGCTGTTTTACGTGCTCGGCGGTGAAGGAAAACATCGTGAGGAAAGCTACATAACACCTAAAAATTTTTCTAGTACATGTGAAATCTGCCAATCCGCACTAGAGCCTCGTGGGGGACTATGCCCTAATACTCTCTTTACAGAGAAGGCCTGTGCCCAGCAGTGGGACATATATAAAGGCTGTTAATTTAACTTTTTTTACAAAGTGTAATTAGGCCTTTCAAACAAAAATATATTTTTAAGATCTATTCATACATGTGAGTGTGAACTGTAATTGAAGTCGCTCAACAAAGGTCCAATATATTACAGCACTTGTTCATTTTTTTTTTGACGAACTACACAGATTGGCCAGAGAAGCTGGCCTTGACGCTTCACCGGATTGAGAGGTGGCATAGCTCTTAGATCGCTTAGCCTGCACCTCTATCGCTAGTAACTCGACTCAAGGGTCCCCCCGGTGGGGGGTAACCTCGGCTTGGACGGTTAACAGCACTTGTTCCATACCAATTACACATTTAGACAGAATTCCAAATTCTATCGACACCATCTTGATTCTGCGACTGTATGTTTCTCGCTGAACTTTCTTCCACGTACTGTCAACTTGTGGAATCAACTGTCACCAGCTGTGTTTACGAACCTTTACGATTTGGAGACCTTCAACGAGCCTACTCCTATCTCAAAGGCCGGAAACGCACCTGGTGTTTTTTTTTTAAGAAAGCTAGCAATATTTTTTTTTAGAAAGTATTACTAACATTCTTGTTAACCATTCCAACTAAGCTTAAGCTTGTGCTAGGAGATGGTTCACGTCAATAGTCGAATGGATTTGAACCTACGACCTTACGATTCGCAGACCGTACCCTAAACCATTACGCTATTGACGCTTCGAAGTTGTGGATGTTCATGTGCGATGGTGATCACTTAAGATCAGGTGAACCCGTTTGCCCTTTTACAATAAAAAAAGTCTTTAATAATGTGGTTATTTGTTACAAATTATTTACACTTAACGTAAAACCATTAACTTACAGTTAATCATCTATGGAATTTAATCCTCAACAACCAATCTACCGTGTTCCACATACTTTGGTACGCTAGTTGTGTCAGGTAATGGTGGTACACTTAGTGAGCATGTGGGACTAATGTAACCACACGTTTAACTAAAACAAGGGACAGAAATTTATTCCAATAACTAAAAACGCCGTGGTACAAGTATATCAATGTCCGGGCGGTCGTTTCAAATCGCAATACGCTAGCAACGGGAATTATTTATTTATTTATTTTTTTAAAGAAAGCTAGCAATATTTCTTTTTTTTAATTCGATCCACGGTGCACAAATTAAGTGCTCGCGGTGAAGGAAATCACCGTAGGGATATTTCATAACACACTAAAGTCACTACACTCTTCCTCTCTTTACAGATGGGACATGTGTATAGGCTGTAACTTTAACTTTGAAGTTTAAGTAAATATAATAACTGACTTCAAATCAGACCAAACATTTGTTGGTACAGCGTGCGGGCGTTCTATTTTAATCCTAAAGATTATGATATTTATTACGAATTACTGATGACTATATTTACCTTTTTTCTTTCACATTTGTGTTAGTTTTTTTTATGGGGTATAAACTGATGTTTGACCACGATCTCATCTAAAGTTAAGAGTCGATATAATAGAAAGAGTGAAAAGGTTTATAAAGTTTTCGTTAAGCAGTACTTACCTAGCCTTATATTGTCTTATCAAGAAGCATGCTTCAATACAATTTTTAGGAGAATTGTAGTATATTATCGGACCCTAAGGTTATACGACAAGAAAATCAATATGAGAGCTTATTAAATCCAATCCCTTACAAATTCAAAAATCCAAAATTTATTCATAATTGACGGCGCACGTAACAAGAATTACAAATATAACAACGTATATAAAATAAATACAGATTAATTGTTAATGTCCTCATTTATATTGAAGTCAGTTAAAATAGTCACATTTTTATAAATGAATTTCTCACAAAATTCTAACGCGTGGTAACTCTAAAGTGTACATAGTTAAAACTTCTTTCTGGTCAGACTTCGCTTTCTTTTTTTAAAAAAATACTGACCACACAGTAACTTTCGTGATGTAACCTCATTATTTTTTTATGAACACAAACTCACTTGTTGTGCCAGTCATTGTCTTTTTATAATCTATTCTGAGTTTTTTTTTATCTGTACGAGAATATCTAGGCCACAGTACACTGACACCGTCATTAAGACGGTTTCAAGTCACACGGCGATTTATTGAAATTATTGAACGACCCCCTCAATGGTTTTTATAATGAAAGCTGTAACATACTAACCTCACACAATTTGCTTCTTAAATAGAAAGACTATCGATCCGCCATGACCTTTTTTTTAATGACGAACTACACAGATTGGCCAGAGAAGCTGGCCTTGACTGCTTCATCGGATTGGGAGGTGGCATAGCCCGAAACTCTGTCGCTAGTAACTCGACACAAGGGTCGGCTTGGACGGTTACTATGTTACGCGTAAGCATTCCGATCCGAGGGCGTCCGAGATGGCCGAACCACGACTCGGTCGGTTGCTATTTCACGGATTATATAAGGGACCGCCATGACTTATCGTCATCATTATCTCATCATTAATCATCAAAAATCATTAATTATCTATAGCCAGTTAACTTCTGTTGAATATGAAAAATGAACTTTGTTGATTTACAAGCTCGTCGCTCGAGTTAATCTCAAGGTGCTTGAAATTTTATCAAATCAAGTAAATGTAGTGTATGATTTTCCTAATTATATGTTCTCACTGCATACAATTTATATCGATAAAGCGGTTTTTAACTTATTGAAGGAAATGTTAAAATGCCAAATCAACAGTAAGGGTCGAAGACGAAGTTAGTAACCGCAATAGAAGGTCCGAAAGTCGTTTAAGAATACTTCAGTGATTACATGTTTAAGCTAAAATTTAACGAAATTAAGAAACTGTCACAATGTTTTACAATGTACTTACAAATAGCGTCAATAACCTAATGGTTTAGGGTACGGTTTGCGAATCGACGAATGCGAAAGGTCGTGAGTCCACCATTCGACCATTGACGTGACATCTCCTAACACAAGCCTAAGCTGATTTGGAAAAGTTAACGAGAATATAACAATTTGTAGGCACTTACAGTGCGAGGAACTTGAACGATAAAAAAAAGACACGTCAACAGGCAGTCGCGTGACAGCTTTCCTTCCAACATATCATAAAAGGCATTGAAACTTTATTGCTTAGGGTATCCCGTACACAGTCAGCTTCTATTAATACATTATTGTATTTAACCGACTTTAACGAGTTTATTTACGAGTAAAAATAAAAACTGACTTCAAATGGGATAGGAATTTTTAGAAATAGAATTAATCAGTACCTAACCAAACCCTTTCCAATAAAGATATACAATTAATTGTCCATTATCACGCACATACTTAATTCAAATAGAAGACTTACGTAGTTTTATCATGGACGCCATTGCCATAAGTGAACCAAATTGAAATGGGAGCCCATGTGCTCAAGCACCAGCTTTCAAATAAATGAAAGAATCAACGAAATAAATTCAACGAGTCGAAAGTTATGAGGTAATAAAGATAAAATCATTCAGACGAATTGAGAACCTCCTCTTTTTTTGAAGTCGGTTAAAAAGGGGGAGTCTGTTAAATAGTTTCCATATTTTAAACTAAAGAAAAATTGTTTTAGGTAGATTAATAGACGAAAATGTTCTCTAGTAATCGCTTGTCGGGTAAAGGCAGTTCCAACTTCTTACAAGTGTGTTGTCATTTGTTCTCTTTCGCCAATTGGTTACAGCTATTTGATGTAGTCTTCTTATATCCTAGGGACCTCTTATCTTATATATATCAAAGAACTTCTCTACTTCCTGACTAACTATTTTGATACTCTTATAATCGGTCTTAAGTATGGGTTATTAGTCATGGTGCTTGACTTCGATATATTGATTTGGAGACCTGAGCAGCAGAGATTATGAAATCATCTGTAAATGTAAGATATCTAAGATAATTTCTAAATATTTAATTTTATAATGTTACTAAACTATACATATAAAACAAGACATCTAACTAAAAAGAGAAATATTTACAATAGGTATTTTACTAGAAATAGCCGTGAGCAAATATGAAGGGTCGGTTAAGAAAGTTTGAATATCTCGGAATATAAAGACGCTAGTCTAATATATTGCTAAAAAGATTTATCTATCTATATTGATCTTTATCTTCCGAGATATTCAAACTTTCTTAACCGACCCTTTATTTTTGCTCACGAGTGTATTTACAAAAAATATAACAGTGCCAAAGCGTCGTCGTTTGGCAGCGTGTCCAGAAGGCTGGTAGCATTGTCACGTCGTATGGCAATACTTAGCCTCTGTGCGAGGTATAAGTCAGTCACCAGATATGTCGACCAATTTCATAGCTATCACATTATAAAGGTGGTGTGCACTAGGACCCTACGGAAAAAAAATAGATAATTTTGGACAACTTTTACAAATGGAACTTTGCAATTTAACTCAACCAAAGACCTTCTCGAGAACAGTTATGAAAAATGGAGATAGTGTTGTGCCCCTCCAGTCTCTTCTTTGTATAATTATTCTATTTTCTTCTTTGCACTCTATTAACGATGTGGTGGTATATACTTTGTTTACGGTGTAAACATTTGTTTATTTGATATTTCAATAACTAAATCTCTTGTATATTACGTGCCGCTGTGTAATTTCGGCAAAAGTAAATAAAACGGTTATTAAGACTAAGGATATAGTGTATAGGAAGGCGTTAAGTGAAGTCGTTACTAAAGCTTAAGTGACAATTATTACTTTGCGTTAAGAGATGGCTTTGAGCTGTGGTAGCTCAGTGTGGTTGGCTCAAGTTGCTTGATAAGCTGTCGACGGTGGGGCCGAGCCGCCCCTGGATGCGGGAGAGGTGCGTCGGCAGGAGCACAGACATGCCATGGACGTGTCCCGCCAGCGGCTCTCCGAGCCGCGTTACTCGCGCCAACATATCGTCTGTGCCTTCCTGCCGTACTTCGAAGCCTGGCTACGGAAGAAGGAGATGTACGTCACGTACCGCCTGACGCAGGTATTCACCAGGAGAGAGTAACCTCCCCCCGTGGGAAGTGCTCTCCTTGAGCGCAGAGGGGCTCCAGTGCGCTCTTGTGGAGATCCCGGAGCCCCTCACCCTGCACCGAGGAAGGGCCACCGGGGAGGTTTTAGTGGGTAAAAACCCCACATAACCGCCGCCTTCTCGTTTTCCGCCAGAAGGCGGTTTTAAAGATATTTTTTTATTTCCCCGTATATTTTTAAATTCAAATTGCTGTTCACGCGTTACCATAACCGTAGTCTTAAGCATTGTTGAGTCGTTCTCACATAACGTGTATCCGCCTTATGTCGTAGTTAATTTGTGAAAACTGTGAGTGCTCATAAAACTTAGCCGGGCTGCCATCAAAAGTGAAAACAAATGAACCTCGATTGAACACGTCGCGAACTTGCCGCCAGTAATGTGGTACGAAACCGTCGAAATCGTGTAACTTACAGCAATTAACTAACCTATTTATGAGTACAATTTTAATATTAATAATAATTGCTGCTTTGCTCTCCGAAGTGTCGGTCAAATCTAAGTCACAGTGCAAAGGGGCTCCGGTGCGTTCCTCTGGAGATCCCGGAGCCCCTCACCATGCACCGGGGAAGGTCCACCAGGGGTTTTAGTGGGTAAAAATCCTTTAGTTTTTGTTTACGGGGAGGAAATCTTCAAAAAGATACCCCGCCTTCTGAGGGTAAGGCGGCGGTTATGTGGGGTTTTTACCCACTAAAACCTCCCCGAATCGGCCGGTCTGCCACCAGCCCGCCTGCGCCATCTCCGAACGGGATCGGCCCTCTCCCGTTCGGCGGTCTCCTTCTGGGCCATTACGGACTCGCAGAAGACCAGCGCCTTCCATTTAGTAGTAGGTAAAAACCCCACATAGCCCTGCCTTCGCCCCAGAAGGCGGGGTAAATTGTTGAACATTTACCCTCCCGTCAACAAAAAAAAAGCTAGGCTTATTTGGAATGTTGTTGTTGTAGAAACAAGAATGTTAGTAATATTTGTGAAAAAATTTAAGCATAATTTTTTCAAAAAAATTGCCAGTCGAAGGGACTGCCGATAGAAGTGAAAACTTATTTCTCTAATTATAATTATCAATATCATTCTGGTTGTCATATCTATTGACACTCCAATAAAAACATGTTTATATGGTTTATTTGTTGTTCTTATATCTGACAAGCTTTAAAATAATATAACTACAACATTAGCACGTCGGTGATGCGAACCTATAACATTTTCCTTAACCAAAAAATGCTGAACGTGGCTCAAAAAGTTTTCACTTAATAAAATGTGTGTTGCCAGTAGGAAAATAACAGTAGATGAGGTTACGTTATAATTACAGGTCAAGCGAAACCATTTGACATTCCATGACACAGAAACGCGCCAAATTTACTTGTATTTTGGCAACAGCGCGAATTCAACTTCCATTATGCATGAGCGCCATTGACTGCGACGTATTACAGGTCCCATTTAGACGTCTCGAATATTGAATAACCGAGACAGTGAAAGTTTGGGCACACATTTAACATATTTCAAACATTAATTTTACACACAATTTGCATTCGACAATCAGCTGTGAACGTATTGAAGAGAATAATCAGGAAGTTATTTCTCTCCATAGATGTTAGAAGCGTTGCTGGAGTTTCTTCGGCCAGTTCTTCTCCCAGCGCCTCCCGAAGTGGCACTCAAAGTTAGTTTAGCTTTTTGAATGTCCCTCAGATTATCCGTGAAATAACTACCGACCGAGCCCTCGGATCGGAATGCTTACGCGTAACATAGTAACCGTCCTAGCCGAGGTTACTCCTCACCGGGGGTACCCTTGTATCGAGTTACTAGCGATAGAGGTTTAGGCTAAGCGACCTAAGAGCTATGCCACCTCTCAATCCGGTGAAGCAGTCAAGGCCAGCTTCTCTGTTCAATCTGTGTAGTACATCCAAAAAAAAAAGTTATTTAATTTTTTTTTTACTTTTTGTGTGTCACGTATATTTTAGTGCTCACAGACTAAAATCAAAACTAAATATGTAAATTTGTTTTTCTAGTAAGTGGATTGTAATTCTCAGAGAAATAAAGATATTCTAAACTCATATCTTTGCTGAACCGATTTTGATGATTTTTTTTAATTTGAAAGCTGGTGCTTAGTTTTAATTTGGTCCAATTCTCACAATAGCGTGAGAAAATCGTATTCGTATATCGTCTTAAGTTTGCATCAAGTATGTGCACCACACAGCCCTGTAGTTCTGGGCTCTCAAGAATAAGACTACGGTATCCCCTGCCTGTCGTAGAAGGCGACTAAAAGGGGCCTCGGGTTCACTGGGCGACAAGGGAGGGGGCCTTTGTCGTCCGCCAAGGTGGGCCCGGGAACAAGGTGACATCGGCTGACCCGTGTCGCCTTGCACTGCGAGGGCACAAGGGGGGAGGGAGTAACCTCCCCCGGGAAGTGCTCTCCTTGAGCACAGTGCACAGGGGCTCCGGTGCGTTCCACTGGAGATCTCGGAGCCCCTCACCATGCAACGAGGAAGGGCCACCGGGGAGGTTTTAGTGGGTAAAAATCCCACATAACCGCCGCCTTCCTCCCCAGAAGGCGGGGTATCTTTTTGAAGATTTCCTCCTTGTTAACAAAAATAAAAATATGCACCACAAATGGACGAATAACTCAATAACACAAGAATCTATTTCGGTTATTCATTTCATATCGGAAAGGATGTACTTTAAGTGTAATTTGATGAGAGTTTAGTAAGAAACAGATTAATTCTATTTCGTGATATATCTACGAAACGAAACGACGAACTATGAAATAAGGAAAGTCGGATTTGAAGTGGGACTGCACTATAGATATCGATATTACATAAAATATCGATATATCGCTTCAATCCGATATTATACAATCACCAATTTCGATATATATATCGTTTTATTTATCGGATATACGAAATATCGTAAGAAATTAAACAAAAAAGTATTCCATTCTTTCTCACTTTCACACGCACATGTGAACACACACATGCACACACACACAAACACAAACACACACACACACGAAAATGCTCACATAGATTTTCTAAGGAAAAAAAATAACCTATTTCAAATTTAAATCTTAATTTGTAATCAAAATTTGTTCGGAGGGTAGGCGTTAATAGCGGTGACACAATATCCTTTAATTAATGTTGCTATCATCGTATACTATAACTTTACTGTATAAACTTTGTTATGGTTTTAAATAAACATTTTTTTTTTTATTTTATTTGCACCACTTGAATAAAATAAAACCCTTACTTTCGCATCAGAGTGTAGTGTAGTATGTTACTACACTCTTAATCCTCACGATGGAAGAACTCGATGTATAAATTTTAGAATCTATGCATGTAGTCTGTACTGCAGAATCAAATAGTCTGGACTGGTATACGAAACGAGCACTTTTCATTTACGCGCCGAGTACTCTATTAGGACAAAACTTTTTAATATTCAATATGAAGCGCTATATAATTTCGTTATATGAAAAACATCGATATATTTGTACGTTATATCGCGTTGTATCGATACAACCTCACGATGTATTATATCGAAAAATATATCGATATATTTTTGGCATGAACATCCCTAATTTGAAGTCGGTTTTTGTTTTTACTCGTAAATATACTTTGTAATATAAATAAAACATTAAAAGAGCGACAAATAGTTTAATTGTTTATTGTGAACGTGAATTAAAAAAATTAGAGGAACTGACTGGTTATGATTTTTTAAATAAATATATTACATAACATAATATTATTTCCATTATCTATATTATGAACACCTTTAGTAATATAAATCAGTTTTATATAATATCCAGTGAGATCTGTAATATATATGTTAGAAATTGTCTGTATATATAATTATGATATTTAAATATATTTAATTATTACATCGTATATATAGATATAATAAATGCAATATTTTATTTACATATGTACATGTAATTTATTTAATAATATAATTTTATACATGCATACATTAAACCTCATACATACTATATTTCCATACATATACTGTCATACAACTCGATATATTACTGATATAAAAATACATGTATTAATATTTTTAACATAATTATATATACGAAAAAAAACTATTCTAGCTACAAAAATATCTTATAGGTACATTGATAAATATATAATAATTAAAGCATATCCAAAGACAATAACAATAACTACATACAGTTATATATATATAGTTAAGTATATACAACATAATAAATTGATATTAAATAGTCTAATAAGAGTATTGAGGTACCTTTAAAATAATTTTTTTTTCTGATCTATTTATAGATAAATGTTGCCATTTTTAAGAAAATCTAAATATTAATATAAAATGGCGGATATATTATTGATATTCCAATTATTATTTGATTGTACTAAATCCTATTAATTCAATTGATCTTGTCTCTTTTTTCATCTGTATTGCTTTTTTTTTTTTTATTTTATGCACGTGACATCTAAGTGTACAATAATTTAATAGTGCTTCATAATAATTTAGTTTTAATACATTAACATAATTTATTAAACGTCTTTGGTGGGTTTTGATTATTGAGCGTAGGCGCTGTATGCTAGATCGTGGGCGTTGTCAAAAGATCTGAAAAAAAAACAGTCAGTTAGCACCTAAGTTAGAATTTTCAGTGATTTGAGAAGCGAATTTTTTGAGAAAAGGTATCGAGCTTGTTGTAGCGAGCGAGTCGTGGTTCGGCCTTCTTGTGCACCCTCTCAAGAATAATACTACGGTATCCCCTGCCTGTAGTAGAAGGCGACTAAAAGGGGCCTCGGGTTCACTGGGCGACAAGGGTGAGGGCCTTTGTCGTCCGCTAAGGTGGACCCGGGAAGAAGGCGACATCGGCTGGCCCGTGTAGCCTTGCACAGCGAAGGCACAGGGGGGGAAGAAGTAACCTCCCTCCCTGGGACGTGCTCTCCTTGAGCACAGTCCAGAGGGGCTCCGGTGCGTTCCACTCGAGATCCCGGAGCCCCTCGTCATGCACTGAGGAATGGGCCACCAGTGAGGAATGCAAACGTGAATAGAGTAACTAAGCTAATGTCGCCTCATGACTTTGGACTAGGTGAACCGATTTGGAGCTCCTGCTATAGAACCTCGCATATGACTTGGTCCTTAGGGACGATCTCCCCGTCGGAGTGAGTATCGTCTGCTATGCACGTAACCGCCGCCTTCCCCCCAGAAGATTTCCTCTCCGTCAACAAAAACAAAAAGGTGAACCGATTTTAATGATTCTTGCTTCATTCGAAAGCTGGTTTCCCATGTAGTCCCATTGCAATTTGGTTGAATTGTGATAATGGCATACATTAGAAAACATGTAAGTCTTACATTTAACTATGTATGTGCGCGACAAATGGACAGATAACTCAACACTACGCCAATCGATTTCGATGATTTATTTTTAATGGAAAGGATTTACTTCAAGTGTAGTTTGATTAGGTTAGTAGTTACGTAGTAGTCAATACGTCGTAGCTACAGAGATGTCTAAACTGGTCTTTAAAAATACACAACATGTGTATATTATATGTTAAATATACATAAAGGAATTAAATACATTGTTGTCTATGTCTCCATTATTTTATTACTGACATAATGTTGACACATTATTGATTATAATCTTACTGGCTTACCGGCCAGTAACATAATTATGAAAGAGGTGATACATCACATTATATTAATTTTATAATTCTTAACGGAGATGTGATATAGAAAAACTTACTAATATCTCAATCAACAAGCAATTTCCAAATATCGCTTGTTGGTATAATCTGAGAACTCAAAAAAATTCAACAAAAAAATTCCAAATCAGTTGATAAATTATGACGAACTGAGATCCTCCCCCCTTGTTTAGAATCGGTTAGAAACGTCAACTTAAAAGTAGGAGTGTATGATATATATCGATATTAGATAAAATTAACGCGATATATGAATCCGATATTATCGTATCGCCTAATATCGATATTTATATCGATATACTTCATCCGATAACCATATATGTTATTACACTCCGCGATGGCATTATTATTTGTATAAATTTTCTAATCTTTTTTGGGCTACTTAAATAAAAATAAACCATAAGATATATTGAAAATATCGATATATTTATACATTATATCGCATAGTATCGATACAACATTACGATATATGATATTGAAAAATATATCGATATATTTTTTGCATGAACATCCCTACTTAAAAGACCTCACCTGCTCCACCCGGAACCGGCGTGACCAGCAGATACCACAACCTCGTGGGCTTCGCCACCACTACTTGAAGACAGCAGCTTCTTCAAACCAATGATACCGGCAAGCACCAGAGCAAGTTTGGAGACGATCAGAGCTTTGCCCGCGAGCAATGCCAGGGCTCCGAATGCTATCGGCACCATCATTCCACCGATGAGCAGGGGAATCGCCAAGAGGGGTGCGAGTTTCTTCCTCCTGCCTCGGCCTTCTTCAAATGCCCCTTGCAACTCCGAACCGGTAGGGAATTTGATCTGAAATAATTTAGTTATAACATTAAACAGAAATTTGGCTTACAAATTAATCATTATGTACTTGATACGTTAAAGTTAGTCGCACTGTTGAGCACAAGAATTCTCTTTAACGAGAGAAAAAGGGCATTGTTCGACACGCGACCTTAGTGTGAATTGGCAGATTTCATATGTATTAGAATTTTTTTTTAAAGAATGTTAACAATACATTTTTTTAATACGAAAATATTGTAGATAATGTTACCCGTTCCAAATAGGCTTAGGTTTCTGTTAGGAGATGGTTCACATATATACAATAGTCGAATGGCGGATTGAAACCCACGTGTTACAAATAAAAATGAGTTATAACATATTTATTCCACCCTTAAACTAAGTTTAGTTAAACCAGGAATAAATTAAGAATAAGCTGATAATAGTTTACCACAAATAAATCCGGAAAACTATGGTTTATCTATTCTTCCTTTACGTCAAAATGGCACGAGTTGGCAACAGCGCAATCAAAGAGAAACCATACTAAAAATATCATTGCAGTCTATGTAGTAGTGTAGTAATGTACCTGTCAATGTGTGGCGGTTATATAAATATTCTATACTTTATATATAGATTAGAAGATAATCCACTTCCACGCTTGTCTATAGTAAGAGACCTTTCAAATAAATGGTCTAGAAATATTATACCACTTTTAGAAAACCGATATTTTAATCGAAATTAATCATCGACATATAAATCAAAAGGGTTTTCCCATCTTTTAAATATTTTTACTTTTTTTTGGAGTCTGAATGATATTTATTGAGTCATTTACTGTTTCTACTTCCTCCATTACCCATTAATTCCACAACAAGTTAATTTAAATGAGCGAACACAAACACAAATCGTGGTATTTTAAATGTTATACTGGACTTAAACAAGGGTGTACGTCGTTATAACTTCGGAATAACGATTGTATGAACAAAAACGTCAACGTTATACCAGGTATAACATATTCTTGGTTTATTAGTTCAAATTTTGCTTATTCTTAATTTATTCCTAAGTTTATCTTTATACCACATTTATTTGTAAGGCTGTGAGACTATTGACGCTAATTTTCTTACCAAATTTTCTAACACATGTAGGTTTCCTCACGATGTTTTCCTTCATCACCGAGCATGTGGTAAATCAGCACATAAAATTGTAACAAACAAATTCATTGGTGCTAGCACCGGGGATCAAACTCGAGTTCCTAGCTTACTGTGCAACTGCCCAGACACTGGCACGGCTCTTATGTACGAGATTAACAAGCATCAATTGAAACAACGTTAGAGTGTCATTGGTAGGCCATTAGAAAACCAGACACAACTGAACTTAGCAGATTGCCAAAACAGCCAAAACCACTGTGATGTCTCTAAACGTTAATCTAGACACAATTCAATAACAAATACACACACACACACACGCACATTCAAACTACAATACGTCCACATTTATTTATTTATTTACGAATATTTTTTATTAACTAAACTGTCTTCTATATCTTTGTATATTTTTCTTTATTTTTGTTAAATTAAATTTGTATATGAAATTGATGTATGGCAGTGGGAGAGGGCACTGATTCCTGAGAAACAGGCTTAACTCCTAGTTCAGGAGTCAGGAAGTTCGTGTATTTGTAAAGAAATTTTTGAATAAAGTATTTGTATATGTATTTATAATTGGCTTAGCAGGGTCGGGCTCCAGGTTTCACTATATTTTTTTCAATGCATTCAATTGCATTCCGATGCATACCAACGCGTACTATTCCGTTGTTAGTATACGATATATCAAGATCGCGTTGTTAGCACGTTTACAATAATTAGTGAAAGAAACGGCTATTAACGCTAAGTAGTCCGGAGCAAGAGCGGCTTAATAGAGTGTGGTAATGAAAAAAAAAACACAATGTAAAGATGAATTCATAACGTGTAATTAAAAAGATCACGTGAAAGCGGTCACGGTGCGTACCGTTCGCTGTATGAACGAATATTTTTTTTTTAAATGCGTTCTCGTGATGGAATTTATTTCGTGTGATTTATTAGCCGTTCGAATACTAATTGGTCGGATTTTCCTTAGTCGTGTGCGTGGCGTAGATGTTTTTGTTCGTAAATATTTCACATTGGAATGTTGGAAAGTTCTAGAAAATACATGTATTATTCAAATAAAAGACTACAGTAGCCATGAGAATAGACACTCTCGGGTCGAAGGTTTAAATGCTCGTTGCGTGCATATTGGTTTTGTAGTATAATATGCGTATATACTCACGTCTTTTTAACCATATCGGGATAGACAGGGGCAGCGTTCGCTGTTGGCTTTTCACCAAGCGTATTAGCTCCCATATGGGATAGGTTGTAAGCCCACTTCTACACCCGGATAATTTTTGTACTTCAAGCCCAGAAATGAATTAATATAAGCCGGCTAGAATTCGTTGCGACTATCAGATCATAAATGGATCCGTATATACATTATAGTAAGTGTAGTAGACGGTTAACTCGCTTAAATGTAAAGATGGTTTACTTCTAAATCTCGCTTTAGATTAAAAAATGTGAGAGCTTATTTAGATAAATATAAATCCCGAATATTCTGTCTGTCCTACACTAATAAAAGTGTTAGACTTTTGGTTACCATAGAATAATTTTTTTTTCAGCCCTGTAGTTCTTCGTAGAATAAGACGATGGTATCCCCTGCCTGTCGTAGAAGGCGACTAAAAAGGGCCTCGGGTTCACTGGGTGACAAGGGTGAGAGCCTTTTTCATCCGCCGAAGTGGATTGCTAGCTGTACCTACTGCGATGATACACCACTAAAATAATGAATGAGAGACATTACACAAATATTGGAGGACATCCGCTGTTCGTTTGCTGTTTGCTAGATTTTTCTTTTTTTTTCGTAGGACCCGGGAAGACACAGGAGGACACGGGCCAGCCAATGTCGCGTCGTGGGCGCACGGAGGGCAGGGATATACTTCCCTCTCCCCCGGACCAGCTCTTCGAAGAGCATAGTGCAGAGGGGCTCCGGTGCGTCCTATGTAGATCCCGTAGCCCCTCACCATGCACCGAGGAAGGGCCACCGAGGGTTTTAGTGGGTAAAAATCCCACGTAACCCTACCTTCCCGCCAGAAGGTATGGCTTATCTTTTTAAGATACCACCATAATAAATATATTTACGAGCAAAAACAAACACCAACTTCAATTCGAATCGAACGTTGAACGCTATTACGCACTGACACCGGTGTATTTCCGAATTATCTAACCTATCATGAACAAACTTTCTTCAAACTACTCCTAAAGTACATCCTTCACAATAAAAAATGAATCATCGAAATCGGTTAGAGTGATATTGAGTTATTCGTCCGTTTGTTGCGCACATAGTTAGTGCAAATTTAAGACTTAAAGGGTTTCTCATGGATGCCATTATCATGAACCAGGTTTCAAATCAAGAATAATCATCAAAATTTGACTCAGTCGAAAGGTTTGCGGTAACATACATAAAAAAAACATACAGACGAATTGAGAACCTCCTTCCTTCTTTGAAGACGGTTTTTTTTTATTGTTATAAACTAGTGCTTGACCACGATCCCATCTGATGTTAAGTGGTAATATAGTCGAAAGATGGTACGCGCTAGTTTAGTAAGTGCCTATTCACTCTACTCTTGAAGGCTCCCATGTCGTACTTGGATGGTAAGACTGACGCCGGCAACTTGTTCCATTCCTTTGCTGTACGCACGATGAACGATGACTCAAATCGCTTCGTTCGGACACGCGGAACATCGACTATAAAAGTGTGGACACCCGCCGAATGTCTAAACGTCCGAAGTTAGAATGGGGATGGGGGAATTTACTCGTGTAATTCCTGTGCACACTCTTCAAAATGTAATCTGTAAAACACCGAAAGGCTGGCCACCTTGCGCCGGTGCTCAAGACTATCAAGGTGGCCAGTATCAGCAAGGCCTCTCCAGTGCCGCGATGGTATTTGGCTGCACCTGCCCAGATATAACAACAGTACTCCACTCAGGGCCGGATCTGTGTTTTATACATAGTCAAAAGCTGTCCCGGTGTGAAGTACTGCCGTACCAATTGAACAAAGAGTCGTTGGACTACGACTCTTTGATATCAAATTTAGATGACGGTAGTCATATTTAGTTCGAATCATTAGTAGGAACATTATTATTGCCGCTTCGTGGTTTGAATCGTTATTATCATAATTTGTACCATTGTGGCCATGTTGGGTAATCCGCCATTAACCCCGTTACCGTTACGTCAACATTGTTCTAACGTTGTACTACGTAATGATCGTAAACTTGAACATCGACTTGACATTGGTTATCAGCATTGATTAAGGCAAGGAGCCTTAAAGCAAGTCACCGAGGAGGGTGGGTAGAAATTGAGGAAGTTTATTTTGTTTGCTTAAATCCATATGCTAGCTACAAATTTTTCTAAGCACGTGCTTGACGACTGATCCCACCTGATGTTAAGTGGGAATACAGTCCTGGTTGGTAAGGCGCACTAGTTTAGTAACTGCCTATTCACTTATACGAAAGACACGCGGGCAAACTATTCCAGTCCGTTTGATGTACGAATAATGAGAGACGAAGCTAAGGGCTTTGTTTGTGGGAAATGTCTACAAGAAATGGTGGAACGGGGATGGGAGACTTAGTTCATTTAATTCCTGAGAATACCCCTAAAATCCTGTTTATTAGTTAATAAAGAGTGGTTTACGATTAAAAGAATATTTTATAAATACGCAAAAGTAAAGTCCATCAAAGCGCAAGGCGAGGTTTTATGCGTTCCACTTCGTCTAATATTACGTGTAAAGCAACAGTTACAATAAGATTGTCTCCAAAATTTTGGTATTTACCAATAATAGATTCCAGCATATTTAATATGCATATGCGTCTTAAATATAAACAAATACATCTACTCGTATATTCAAGAACACATCTCTTAACATCAGTTGGGATTGTGGAAGTTGCATTCCGTCAATTCAGTCATTTTCTCTGATACAATATTGTATTTTTGCGGTTACCAGCTAGGATTCTAAATACCAGCCTAGTCTTTAACCCGAACACCCAGCTTGTATGTATATTATACTAGTGTATTGTAGTAGAGTGTATTATTTTTAAGAGTGTTGATTCACAATGTCCTTTATTTAAATATTTTGTGCTTAAATACAATAATACAATAAAATATAAAAATACAATAATGAGTAACTGATTAGAATCGCAAAAATCGCATAAATTTGTTATATCTAGAAAATATTCGAAAATAATTTTATATGTGAAAAAATTTAATGAAATTTTTCTAAAACAAAAAAATTCGTACCGAAGGTAGAACTCAAAATACCAGTGTACTATGCAGCGTACGGCGTCATTACACAGAACTAGCACGACCTTTTTACCAGTGCTAATTTACCACTTGCTCGCCGGTGGAGGATAACATCGTGAGGAAACCTTTTTTTTGGCAACGGGGAGGAAATACCCCGCCATCTGGAGGCGGCGGTTATGTGGAGTTTTTACCCACTAAAACCTGCCGGTCGCCCTTCCTAGGTGCATGGTGAGGGGCTCTGGGATCTCCAGAGGAACGCAACAAAGCCCCTCTGCACTGTGCTAAAGGAGAGCACTTCCCGGGGGGGGGGAGGTTACTCCCTCCCCCCTGTGCCCTCGCAATGCAAGGCGACACGGGCCAGCCGATGTCGCCTTGTTCCCGGGTCCACCTTGTCGCCCAGTGAACCCGAGATCCGTTTTAGTCGCCTTCTACGACAGGCAGGGCTACGATTTTCTTGAGAGCCCAGAACTACAGTGTCCAATCCACTTAGGCCACGTAGGGACTATGCCCTTATCCTCTGTTTACAAAAAGCCTGTACCTAACTGTGGGACATATATAGGCTGATACTTTGTTATGTATGTCGTTATATTAGTGATAAAAGTGTGTTATTACCTGGATGGTATGAGTTCGCATGAATCCAACGATCTTGTCCAAAATAAGGCCGTCCAATGAGTTCTCGTCAAGACTTCTTGGAACCGCCTCCTCAACTTCCACATTGTCGACTGCATTCTTGTCCTTTGAAATGGTCACTCCACTGAGGAGTGTTATCTCGTCACTCTTCGATATTCTGGTGAGAGCTTTAGCCAGTTTCAATTTAAGACAATTCCCAATGTCACTGTCGCTGCAGTCTTTGTATGTTTCGTATGCGACTTTCAGGTCACCCAGCACACTGTCTTCTGAACTTCTGCCTTCGTCCAACTTGTTCTGGTTGGTGGAAGCCGTTCTGCCGCTGACTGCGGCTGCCAACGTGAGGATAAGGAGGTAGTGTGGCACCATTTTGGTTTCGTTCGCACTTCGGTAGCTCGATAGGCACTCTGTTCAGAACTAGAACACTCAAAGCGTTTATATGCGCTTTGTTTCACGGTACAGTGGTCGTTACTGAGAGGGATGCATCGATGCATTTATGCAGTCCGTTGCATAGTCGAGGTAAAAAGTTTTTCACATTTCCGAATATTCTACATTTATCATTCCTTCCGTTTGTTTCCAAACTTTTCATCTACTGTATTTGTGTTTGTTCTTCTTTTTAAAACATGTCTGACTTCAATTAATTTCCGGTAGACTAAAGGAAGTTTTTTTTTTAAAAAAAGCTAGCAATATTTCTATTTTTTTTTAAATATTACTATTACTACTAACATTCTTGTTAACCATTTCAACTAAGCGTGACGTGGACCATCTCCTAGTACCAAGCATAAGCTTGTACTAGGAGATGGTTCACGTCTACGTCCTTGTGATTCACAGACCGTACCCTAAACCATTGACACTTCATTAATAATGGCGTTAAAATAAGAAACCTTCATTCTTCATTTTCTGAATTCAATAAGCGTTTGAAAAACCAAAGAGCACGTCTTATAGTGTCATTCGGATTCGAGTTTAATAGGAAATAATTTAATTAATATCAATTTATAAGTAAAAGAAAGAAAAGGGAAAAGTCATGAAAAGACTAAACATTAAAAAAAGTCATTCTAATGTAGTTATCAATTTGTGCCCGATGGAAGGCGATGGACTTACCACTTATGACTTACTACTTGGTTAAAGGCGTTTAACAATTGCTACATCTGTACTAGACTAGACTGGTTGGCACATGTCTATTTACAGTTTTCAAAACGTAGGTCTACGAACACGAATCTACCATTCGACTATAAATATGAACCATTTCCTAGTGCAATCTTAAGATTTAATAATATTTGTGAAGTAATATATTGTTAGAATTATTTCTCATATAATAGGATTCTGTCATATTATATAATAGATCAATCGCTTTACAATGGGTACAAATTTTGGCGAATAATTTTTACCCTTAAGAAACCAAAAGACCGTGTAACTGCTATTATAATTTCCTTTATTTATAACAAAGGTTTAAAATGTTTAACATTATTTAACCCAGCGTGCGGCCGGCATCGAAGCAAAACCTGTTTAGGGCGACATAGAGAGAAACCTCTTGAGGATGCGTGCCGTGTCTAGGAGTACCGGCTTCTGCATCTGACCCTTGACCCAGCCAGCTTTTCGCTATATCAGCCCTGTAGTTTTGGGCTCTCAAGAATAAGACTACGGTATCCCCTGCCTGTCGTAGAAGGCGACTAAAAGGGGCCTCGGGTTCACTGGGCGACAAGGGTGGGGGCCTTTGTCGTCCGCTAAAGTGGACCCGGGAAGAAGGCGACATCGGCTGGCCCGTGTAGCCTTGCACTGCGATGGCACAGGGGGGGAGGGAGTAACCTCCCCCGGGACGTGCTCTCCTTGAGCACAGTGCAGAGGGGCTCCGGTGCGTTCCACTGGAGATCCCGGAGCCCCTCGTCATGCACCGAGGAAAGGGCCACCGGGGAGGTTTTAGTGGGTAAAAACCCCACATAACCGCCGCCTTCCCCCCAGAAGGCGGGGTATCTTTTTGAAGATTTCCTCCCCGTTAACAAAAAAAAAAAGGCTTTTCGCTATAAGATCGTTCGCAGAAATGACTTTCGGGACAGTGATCAAAACAAGTTGAAAATGAAAAGCCCAATCAAGGTACTTGTGATTTTTTAATACACTATTATAATTATTATAACTAACTTAAAGAGTTTTTCTCTTGACTGTACAAATGGTTCTGACGCTACGTCGACATATGAGTCTAGTTTGATCAGAATAATTTGATTCTATCATACAATCACTTGAAGCGAAATATTATACATTAATCTGAAAAGTATTACATATTTCTTGTAATCATAATTCAAAGTGAAGTGTTCGTACTTTACTATAAAAAACAAAAAAGGTTTTATGTCCTTTAAATCTAGCATAATATACATCTTTGTTAAAAAAAAATAAAAAACCTGACTGTTAAAAATATTTATTTTCCCAACTTACGGCCATGGAATCGCCAAATTTCCCGTGATAGTATAAGCGTGATAATACTATCACATGTAGGATGTACTAACTCGGTTCGTAATTTCTCAAATCTATAACTTAAAATTTTTTAGAGCAACTTCTCTGAACGCTCTTCCTGTCTCCATAATTATCTCAATAAATATGTTTAAAAGCTGATTTAATTTTTTTTTAAATTGAGGCTCTCATTCCAATTAAGACATCATTCTTTTATTCATGGGGGACAGCTACCCCGCGACTTCATCCACGTGGAATATGACAAAAGTTATTTAGTTGTTTAGTTAAAAACAGTCCAACTTGTTTGTTTTTTTTTTGTTACATATAGATTATACAAATACATATATACGATTTCTACAAGTTCTCTGCTATCTCTTCGTAACCCAAGGATTTATGCCAATATAATTTATATGGAACCTAATTGAAATTAAATTGAAATTAGCTTATAAATGATGGCGACATGAACAATAAGTATTGAGAACCTCTTCCTTACATCGAAGTTAATATCAAGAAGATAGTATCAAATAATCTCTTGCGACCTTAACCCTAAGTGGGTTAGACAGGATCAAATAACGCTATCCTCTTTCCGTGACGTTATATGTATTTCTTGAGAAAAAAATTCAAGGTAATAATTATATTAAAAAATAAAACCTATATAATACAAATATTTTTATCGTATTGGCGATGCTTCTGAAAGATGAAAGTCAAATCAATAACTCTTTAACGATAACCAAATTAAACATAAACCAAAAAATATCACACTTCCTGACATCTGTTGGCAAGAAATAATACTATTATTTACTAAAAAAAAAACACATAGCAAAGTACCACGTCATCCGAGTACTATACTATTTTAATAGCTGTAAAATTATCGTGTAAATTCTTACGCCCACGTGAGATGTAGTTAATAGAATATGGAATGATCACGCTTCCAATGATCGGACGCCGCATTACCAAGTGAAATTAAGAAAAAAGCGGTACGCGTCATTAAAATGTAAAATGGCTCGTATCTGTAGACCCGACTATACTTAAGATGTCCGTGGAAACGTAACCGATCGAGCCGTGGTTCAAAAACGTGGTGGAAAATGCTTACAAGCAAAAGTAACCGCCTAAGCCGCACTTACCCCTCACTGTGGGGCCCTCCTTATGTCAAGTTTTATTTTATCTATAATGTTTTTTTTTTTTTTTTTAAAGAAAGCTAGTAATATTTTAATTTTTTTTTTAGAAACATTACTAACAATCTTGTTAACCATTCCAACTAAGCTTAAGCTTGTGCTAGGACATGGTTCACGGCAATAGTCGAATGGTGGATTCGAACCCACGACCTTACGATTCGCAGTCCGTACCCTAAACCATTAGGCTATTGACGCTTCAAATAATGTAAAAGAGAAAGATATGGACTATACCCACACAGGGTATATTCTAATAAAAGCTCAGAAACAACTGGACCGATTTCAATGAAATGATTTCAGATTATCTTCAGATTGTCCTGGCAAGTAATCCTGTAAAGTTCGGTGACGATCGCAGCACTCCTCTTTTTGAACTGTTTATTTACTATGACGATATTTTATTGTTTTATAACCCAAATTTGTATTGACACATGCGTTGTGTATATTTATGTCATTATGAACCATATTGAAGTACAATGGAGTATATTGAAGTATAATGAAGTATAATAAAGTATACTGAAGTATTTTAAAGACAATTATTAAGGATTTTCAAGTTTTCAAGGTGTTATGCCGCCGCGAATGTATCCGTTTACTGATGCTGCTGATATGTACATGGGTGTAGGTAATGATCTTCTCCCGCTGACAGAGGAATAAAAAAAAAGAGAATGAATACGGAGAGAAATAAATAATTTTAAATATTATGAGGGTTAAATTAAATATTTAATAATGTAAGTTTATTGTTCAAATTAAATAAAGCAAAATCTAGCCCGGCGAGGCGGGCTGGAAACGCTAGTAACTAGATCTAAAACCTGTGCCTATTCTATTAATATTTGTTAGGTAAAATATATATACAGCACTATGAATACAAACCGATTATCATCTCGCAATAGAATATCATTGCCAGTTGCATAGACTACTAATTTCACTTTTGTGAAAATTCGCTGCACATTCAAACGATCTCAGTTTCTTTAATGAACCGATGTTCGTTTTCTTTTTTGTTGTATAGGATCTCATGATCATCGTCACCCTCGTACATCCACAACAGAGGAGCTGCAGGTGCGTTACCTTTGCGTAGACTCGTTTCTACAAAGCCCCTAAGTTTTATAGGATATACCGCTGTTGACAATTTGTTAGCAAGGCAATGTAAACTGTAATCACATTTGTCTACGTAATAATTTAATACATAATTAAACAAAAGATTGAGTCTTGAGTCACAGGGATAGGCAGATATTACGTGACCCTCCCAAACATTCATACATATAAGAAACAGGAACGCAAAATATTTTTTTATGACAAACTACACAGATTGGCCAGAGAAGCTGGCCTTGACTGCTTCACCGGATTAAGAGGTTGCATAGTTCTTAGGTCACTTCGCCTGAATCTCTATCGCTAGTAACTCCACACATGGGTCCCCCCGGCGAGGGGTAACCTCGACTTGGACGGTTACTATGTTACGCATAAGCAGGCATAAAAAAAAATTGTGAAATCCAGCAGTGCGTCTTGAAGTCCGATGGTGGAACGAGGATGATTGAGATTAGGGAGGCGTCTTCTTTAAATTCCGTGTATTATTTTTCTCAAAGCTGTCATACAGTTATCTACCATCCACTCACCTAGGACGTTGGACGGCTGATGGCATTCGCGGTAGGTTTAGTGGGTATAGGCTGCCCAGGCCGAGTCCCACACATCCCTCCGGGCCCACCCAGGGTACCGGAGGATGGTCTATAAACAGATTCCCCCGCGTAAACAAAAAAAAAAGACGTTGGACGTTGAATTACGGGATAACCTGTATATACATTTGTACAGGATGTTAGGAAACCATTTCGGAAAATAAAGACAGACGATAGTACCTTTGATGTTAGGACGGGAAAAACTCAATCTTGATTAAAAAAGACACATATTTTGAAAACGTTTTATTAGCATTATTTACACTCTAGCATAAAAAATACACTACTTTACTAAAAAAAAAAAACAGCAATGAAACATGAAATATGTGATACAAATTATAAGTGACTTACATGGAATCATTGGTGCGAATGTACGCTTGTTTCCGGGGAACACAGAATGCGTGACGTTTGCCCGGAAACGACTCAATTACAAATTAAAAGTCACGCAGTATTCCGAGTCGTTATTCTTCCACTGTGCCTTTACAAATGTATATATAATTTAATAGAAAATCGTAATTAGTCTCTTTAATACTTTTTTTGACCAACTAGGGCCCCAATTCAACTATTCCAATTGTGTCAAAATGAACATTCAGTGACATTGCAGTTGTAGATTTTTCCTATTTTATTTCTTAAGTATATAAAAAAACCAATTGATAAAATTTGAGACATGGCCACGATGAAATAAGGACTAGTGGAGTGGAAACATGAAGTGATCGGTGTCACCGTCTATCCCGCTATTAGCGTTCAAAATACTTATATAGCTTATATTATATTATCTGAAGCGTCAATAGCCTAATGGTTTAGGGTACGTCCTGCGAATCGTAAGGTCGTGGGTTCGAATCCACCATTCGGCTATTGCCGTGAGCCATGTCCTAGCACAAGCTTAAGCTTAGTTGGAATGGTTAACAAGATTGTTAGTAATATTTCTGAAAAAAAAAAAAGAAATATTGCTAGCTATCTTTTTAAAAAAAAAAAAAAAAATATTTTGATAGTTAATCAAATTATCAACCTTTAATATAGTTACCGACTTACCAACTATTAATATAGTTACAGACCAGGACATATATCAGGTTCAATGAACCTTGCAAGTACGGGTCTCGGGGTATTAACCCTATTACCAGGGTAATCAACGCAGAAGAAAAAAATATAATTAAAATTAAAAATAAAATATGATTTTATATGTGTGTAGATGTAAGTGTTGTGTGTTTGTGTTACTGTGTTACACAATATACAATCAACTAATAAATGCTACCGGCCTTCTGGGCACGCTGCCAAGCGATGACGGTTTGGCACAGTTATATTTTTTGTAAATTTTTTATAATATCTTTTAAATTGTAAATATTTCTTTATTAGTTAGTATATGTTATATTTAAATTAAGATAAATAGTATACTTATTATATAATATACTATTATTAAAGAGTTAAATTAAATATTAAATTATGTAAAAAAAAAAATTACAAATTTTTCAATGTCGTCATAATTAAGTTCAGTTGTCAATTTCATTGATTGTAAATATTATAAAATTGAATCAATAAAGAATATATCTATCTAATAATGAGTAACTATACTGACTAAATCATATTCATATTTTTTTTATTTTAATTGGTTTGTTAGAAAAAAATCAAAGTCAAGCGATTTCTTTGGAGTGGTTCAGAAATACGTGTAGTATTCACAAATATGAACGACGCTCAAAGCCTACCCAACATAGATTAGTTTCTAGACGTTTCATTGTATAAGTAATGTTCCAATGCTGGTGTGCGTTCACCTCTCCATCGTATGGTGGATATATACAATAAGTACTTCGCAGATGTTGATTTGTTTTTCATTGCCTACTACTAAATTTAGAAAATGTATTAAAGACAGCTAATTTAGTTAATTTAGTTAATAAGTATTTATTAGTTCATTTAGTTCCTTATTCTTCTTCTTAATTTTGTTAATAGTGTTTTCGTTTTTTTTTTAAGTGTTGCAATTCGTGGATAATGTTGTTGGTATTGCAGTTACATATTTTATTTCTATTATGTCTTTTATAATATCAATTGTGCTATTGTTTATTGTCCCAAATAAAGAGAAAAAATAAGTAATAAGTATAAGTAATTTTAAAGTAATGTTATGTAAAAAAAGCGTGCGAAATATTCGCAAATTGAATGTTCATTTGATAGCCTGCATATGCTTATATTACTCTTACAACTTAAGTAAACAATATTAATTGAATGTTTACTAAAGTAGTTACAGATAGATGGTACAATTATAAATGTAATATAAGTCCCTCTCTCTCTTCCTTACTATTGGTCCCACATGGTGGTGGGGTCAGTTTTCCGGATTTTCGCTTTCCACTTAGCTCTGTCCCCGACATCGTCTTTGCTGATGTTGCACTCCCTCATGTCTCGCGACACTCTCCAACCTTGTCTTGGGTCTTTCTCTGGATCGTCGACCGAGAAGGGAAAGTTGTAGCGCCAGGTTCCCTGCGTAATCGTGGGGCCTCCTCTTAACGTGTCCATACCATCGTAGTCCACTCTCCTGCATTTTGTCGACAATGTCGCGTACACACAGGCTTCCTCGACCAAATGCGTTGCGAATTTTGTCACGCCTGGTTACGCCACACATCCATCTCAGCATTTCACCAGTGAGGAATGTATTTAATCTAATTTCACATTCATTCTTCATTCACCTTACCCAGCTCTCAATATTACATTGACACAAGTATATTTACGAGCAAAAACAAAAACCAACATCAAATCAAACGGTTAACGCCTTTAAGCGCGGACCCACCATTTTGTATTTCAGAAATATTACAAAATAGAATTAATCAGAACCTAACCGAACTACTCCTCAGGTGCATCCTTTCCATTACAAAATTAATAATCGCAATCGGTTGGCGTGATATTATTAGTTATCCGTTCATTTGTATGGTTTTCTAATGGGTCCTAATACACATTTCAAATTAAAAAAGAATCATCAAAACTCGCTTCACGTTTCGTTGAAGTCGAAAATTATGCAGTAACAAATATTTAAAAAAAAATAAAGACGAATTGAGAACTACCTCGTTTTTTGAAGTCGGTTAAAAATTACATCAAATCTGCGTTGAAAAAGATAAACTCAAACAAAGGATGATTCACGTAACACGATTCCTTAACACAAATCAATCGGGTATTACGTAACGCTACATTTTATTGAATGGGCGACGTAATTTGACGTCAGAAAGAAGTATTTGTGCCGGCGACACCCACGACATCCTTTTCATAAACTCAAATAAAAACGCCCCGAGTTTCTCTTCACACTGGGCCCTATGTCCGGTTCGCATCCGCTTTTCTTTTAAAATTGTACAACATATTTATAAATTATATAACAAAACAGACGCGACAGTAAACCTTAACATAAAGGTGTAAGGTTTTGAATGGTAAGTATCCAGTTTATAAAAAGCATAATAAAAGTTTGTACCTACATATAAGCTCAACGAGGCGAGCAATATTAGGTCTTATTGCCTTTGAAAATCTCAACTAAATCGTTATAAAACGTCGAACACAGTTCTGCGTAAAGACGCAACCCGTTTGACGAGTTTGTATTACATTAAACTAGAGATAATCGAATTTGATACGTATTCATTTGCATTAAAGTTTATTTATATCTGAAAGTTTAGGTATACGCCAGGATTGGATGTACGAGAAACGGGGAGATTACATAAAAGACTCAGAAAGCCCGCACGTGTCTGTCGACTGCGGCGAAAGCTTTCTTGGATGACTAATGTCAACTACGGAACCCGCTTAAGGTCACGGAATGGAAAGGCTTTTACAAATTAACAACGATTTTCGATATGTTCGTGTAATGAAAGCCCATTACATTGTAAATGTATTCACTCCATTCATGAAATTGCTCGCGGTTATGTAACTTAAGAAACGTCCGCCATCGTTTCACTTATTATTAAATTGATTTAAAGTTACCTAGAAAAATGTCTCACTATCTAATGGTTTAGGGTACGGTCTAGGAAACATAAGGTATGAATCCAACTACAATTGACGTAGATCATCTCATAGCACTAACTCTTAAGCTTAGTTGGAACCAGGGATACGGATCGGGGGCAGGTTCGCGCATCCTTACCGTGCACGAGGCCCAAAGCCTCACGTACGGATCAGTGGTGGTCATCAGAACAGTGACGAAAAAACTGCAACTGCACGACAGCGTCCAACATGCTGTAGTGGCGATATTCCGACACACCGTCAGCTGTGTCTATTATACAGATGACTGTGACGACGCCACAGGAAGACTGATGACAAAGGCAATGGCTGCATCAAGGGAGAGGATAGTGGACTACAACCTGAAAATGGCCATGAGAAGCAAGGACACAGCGGTTGCGGAGAAGCTAATAGCAATGCAGCGGCGCGTCGGCGACGCGTGAATCGTGGCGGTCTCTGGCCACCTCCAAATTCAGGCATTATATATATATATATATATATATATTAAAAAAAACAAAAAAAAGGAAAATAGTAACTGTAGAAGTGGCACTTTTTTAATAAATACAGAGTGAACAATTTAAGTGTATTGGAAAAGAGCACGGACACAGGTCTGTGGTTGCAATCTAACAATAAAAAAAAAAGCTTAGTTGGATTTATTTTGATGAACTACAGAGATTGGCCAGTGAAGCTGGCCGTAACTGCTTCACCGGATTGAGAGGTGGCATAGCTCTCAGGTCGCTTAGCCTACAACTCTATCGCTAGTAACTCGACACAAGGGTCCTCTTTGTGGGAGGTCTTCGGCTTGGACGGTTACTATGTGAGCTTAATTGTAATGTTTAACAAGAATGTTAGTAATAATTTGAAGAAAATATTGCAATCTTTATAAAAAGGGGTTTTGGGCTTAGGTCTTCTCGTAGTCCGCGGAGTTAGCGCGGATTGGTAGAAATCATGTCTTAGAAAATTTTCTAACACATGATTCAGGTTTCTTCGATGTTTTCCTTCACCGCCGAGCGCGTGGTATCTATCAGCACTTAAAATTGCAACAAACAAATTCATTGGTGCCGCCACCGGGGATCGAAATCTGTTTGCTTGAGTACTATGTAAATTGAAGCGACCGCCCGGACAGTGTTGCCATGCCATTTTTCTTTCGTTAGGGAAATTGAAAATAAATATAAATAAAAACATTGTATTTTGATAAATAATCATGCTGAACGAGAAATATTAGACATTTGGTACGAATCCACTATTCAATAATTGACGTAAAGCATCTCCTAGCACCAGTTTAAGTTTATTTGGAACTACTTGCGCGGCGGTGTAACCCGCAATTAATAACTGTATATTTAAAATTTTACTAATAAATATATTAAGTTACTTTTTACACCAGCTATCTTCCAGTAAAACTGCCATCACAATCGGTCCATCCGTTTCAGAGATTAGCCGGAACGAACTAACAGACAAAAATTGTAATAAGTATATAGTAAAAAGCGGTTATTTTAATATTACAAACGAAATCGAATCGAATTGAAATAAAATATAAACATACACTATTATGTCTATATATAAACAAGATGCAATGACTTGGTAGCCAAAAATTTGTGCCCAGTTTTTTGGGATGGCTTCCTCCCGTCACATATGTGACCTAAGCGGACAATGGAAGGTGTCTGTTTATCCCGCCAGACTTAAAAGGACGAGAGAATAAGTACCAGGGGAACAGGGTGGAATTCCATGTCGGACGTAGAAGGCACATAGTACGGGGCCTACGACCTGTTCATTGTCTCGCAACCTGTTCGATCAATCCCGAGACCGAAGACATTAAAGTTTCAATGGATTGAAGAAAAATCTATCGTATATTCTGTGAATACGATTTAAATTTCAACGTGCCTATAATTTGTGCTTATCACGTTTAGAAAGGAAGGAATGACGAGAAGTGAAAGTATACACATTTTTTTTCTTACGCGTCCGGTTCGGTTTAGTAAAAGTTTTGTTTGGCTGACGTAACATTTCCCAGTATTTACAACTGCCGTCGACGTTTTAACACTACGACACAAGTGTGATAATAAGCACTAAATAATTTAACATAAGTTGAAAGAGTAGCTTTTCGAGTCCATTGAGCTAGTCAATTCACAGCTTGTAGGAAAAGGAATGGATTATACGGCTTCTAGAATAGTTTTAAATGAAGAAACGTATTTTTTTAGTAATAGCTGCGCACCGCGGTGTTACCCGCGATTAAAAAAACTACTCTTTAACTTTTCTAAAATAAATTAGCCAAGTTACTCCTTATTACATCAGCTATCTGCCAATGAAAGCCCCTTCAATATCGGTCCACACGTTCCAGAGATTAGCCCGAAGAAACAGACAGACAGACAAAAATTGTAAAAAATTACACACCAAATTATTTGTAAAATTCAGCTTAGTTCATATATTTCTTGTAAATAAAAAAACGGCTGTACAACGAATTGAAAAATGTATTTTAGTTCTTTCTTCTGTTTCTTCTGTAATATTCTGATTCTTTGATTTTTTTGTACAATTTTTCTTCTTGATTTTGATGTACAATAAAGCTATATTTTACCTATATTTTATTGCCATCGCTATATACTGGGCACAAATTTTAGCAAGTGTTTTTTTTGTACGTAAAAGACGAGAACAACAAAAACGTATCCGATTTTAGTTTCGTATTTTTAATTGTCCTACGTAATACGAATCAATGATACAATCTGCCCCACATTACGTAAATAAATTACGCAATGTACTGCAACATTCGCAACATGCAAATAGTAGATCGCTCTCACAGATTGCCCCGCAAATTATCCACATCCAATTTTCACCCTATTGTCGACTCAGACGTGGGAAGTGCCCGTGACGGGCCATAGAAAACAATGGCAGAAGTCAGCCAGACATAGCAAGGAAAGCTTATAAAACTAAGCACTTGGTACTATGAAGTTATACGTAATGATAAAGTTCACAGAGATAGAACTATCATAGATGCAAAGTTTTAAATCAAAGTTATAAAATAGAACCAATTTTAGATTTTTCCGATTACCCAATCATGATTCTACCTGACAAACATTTATTATTAATACTTATATTAATATCGGAAGTGATACCAATTCAGAATGAGCTTCAAGGTGGTGAGGAAACAGTAGAGAATAAAGTTCCGGGATCACAGTTGAACGAGTGTTTAAGTATCAAAAGAGGTGCTGAAGTGGGAGTGTGTTTCGGTAAAGAATTATTAGTTAACTTGAACCAGTATGACGAAACGGAATCTTTCAGCTTAGCTGCCGGTGTCACATTCTTAAGAGATGAGAAAACACCGAGGGATTTAGGAAACTTTCTGGATAAAGATCCATGGGACTACAGGTAAATAAGATTTCAATAATCTTTAACATCTAAAAACTGTAGTAATGTTTTAATGAAATCAATGACATAATACCTAAACGTATACCATAATTTCAAATGTCTTTAAAAAAAGAGGAGGTTATCATTACGTCTATATGTTTCATTTTATGTCTGTGACCTCATAACTTTTGACTGAGCTAGTCGATCGATTGATATTTTTTTTTATTTCAAAGCTGACTCTTCCCATGCGGTCCCATTTCAAGTCTTGAGCACAGGCGCAAGGTGGCCAAACTTTCGGTGTTTTACAGATTACACTTTGGAGAGTGTGCACAGGAATTACACGAGTTAATTCCCCCATCCCCATTCTACCTTCGGCCGTTTGGACAAGAGTAGAGTGAATAGGCACTTACTAAACTAGCGCGTACTATCTTTCGACTATATCACCACTTAACACCAGGTGGGATCATGGTCAAGCGCTAGTTTACACGCATAAAAAAATTTAGTCCAGTTCTGACAATGACATAAGAAGAGCAAGTCTTAAATTTGCATTAAGTATGTGCGCGACAAATAGACAAATAACTTAATATGACTTATTGGGAAAGACTTGAAAGGGAGTATGGTTAGATTCTATTTCGTATCATTTCTATTCTATTGGAGTCGGTTTGTTTCTACTCGTAAATATGTTATATATCTTGTTACGTATAGATTCACACACGCTAGTGATACGACACAGCGTCGGAATCAGAAATGACTAATTCTAAATCTATAGTCTACGTACATATATCTATTTACCGGTTCATTCTGAGTAATTTAATGATGGCTTGAAAATTTCATCAAAATCGGTCAAGTCGTTTTATAGTATATATTTGTTTTCTAATGTCAAATATTATAAGCCTATAATGTGTTGCCTATAAGTAAAGACGCTTCAGTTTTTTAAGTTTAAGACTAAATACAATTTTTTTTATAATTTTAGATCAATAATAGAAGATGCAAGTGATCTTATTGCCAAGAGATCTCTCCATTGGGACATGAGTGGTCTATGTCCAGGACTGGCGATGAGAATCGGTCCTACTTTAGCCAACGGTGTGCTCGAATTCGTATTGGACCCGAGAGTAAAAGATAGAACTTATGAATCCCAAGGAGGGAAAACTACAGGTCATTTATTAAATACATTCTTTTTCGCCTTATTTTATAACGCTTTAGAGCCTAAAGTGTTATTGCCTTTATATATGTACGCGAACAACCGTTACATAAATACCGTTTCATATATGAATTTGATAATGGATTGAAACCTTAACCAGTTTGACAAGGAGTTGAATTAAAATATAGTGAATGGAAGTTATTATATAAACTTATGTTTATTCATTTGGCAAGGTTGGTTAGTTAAAGCGCCATCTATGATTACGGTATGCAACTACAGACAAGATTCAAGGCTATATTGACAATGAACTTGAAAAACAGCGCCATCTGTAACAGAACCAGTCAAATAACGTCAGATTTAAAACAAAACATGATAGCAACAAATTTACTTTAAAAAAAATCCTATACACGAAAAATAATAAAATGTAAAGATTTAACATCCTGTATCCCTTGTAGCTAATATATAATAAGGTCACACGTCCTCGTAATCGTAGCAGAGTAGTGACAGCTTTGAAATTTCTACATTTTATCAAGTTAATTAGGTTCAATATGTGGACCGTCGGAGGTTACAAACAATCCTTGCGCTAAATAAATATTATATAGGAAGGCCCCACCCCTTGGATAAGATTAGGACCGTTGCTGGATTTTCTTCGACCTCTTCTTCTCCCAGCGATAACGCTTACCGAAGTGAAATAAGATAGTTTAGATTGCTTTAGATTGTCCTATATAGTTTTTATTAATAAAATAGCTACCGACCGAGTCGTGGTGCTTACGCGTAACATAGTAACCCACTGAGGGGGACCCTTGTGTTTAATTACATAGGCACTTACAACAAGCGGAGGTTCAGGCTAAGCGACTTAACAGCTATGCCACCACTCAATCCGGTAAAGCAGTAAAAGTCAGCTTCCGTAATCTGTGTAGTTCGACACAAAAAAACGACAATTTCGCTTTCTACCGTTGATATTGTTAGTTTTAATGATAACTTTCTGTACTTACAGGTGGTTTATTAGTAAGAAACCTACTCGTCCCGTTCCTGCTTGGGGTAAAGTTTCACATTTCAACTCTATTGCCTTTGTTCTTGGGCTTGGTTCTAATCGCCAGCAAAAAGGCTTTCTTAATAGCTAAGATAGCTCTGATCGCTACCACGCTATTCTCCTCAAACGCCAGTTACGATGGACAGTATCTGAATGGGTTCGGAACAACGACATCTCCCACGTTCACATCGCAGGAGGATCTCGGACTGTATTCCTCTTATCACGGTTCCGGAGGTAATATGGATGAGCTAACTTTTAATTTGTAATAAATAATATATTTACCGACTTCAAAAAAGGAGGTGTTCAATTCGTATGTATGTGGGATTTTTATATTTGTTACCTCATAACTTTCGACTGGGTGAACCGATTTTGATGATTCTTTTTTTTTCAAAGCTGATAATCCAGTCCTGACAATGCCATCTATGAGACGATAAACCATACGTCTTAATTTTGGATTAAGTATGTGTCCGACAAATGGACGAATAACTCAATAGCACACCAACCAAATTCGATGATTCATTTTGAAAATAATGTATTTTAAAGGTAGTTTGATGAGAGTTTCGTTAGGTTCTAATTAATTATATTTAATAATATTAATATTCTATTTGAAGTCGGTTTTTGTTTTTGCTCGTAAATCTACTTGCAGAGTAACAGTTGTTATAGATTCTCTGCGTTCTGCAGGCAATTGAATTTTATACTGCGCCTTCTTCCGGCTAACCTTTGGCAGTTAAGAAGTGCCGCTACAAATAGCGTTTTAGGAATCTTACATAGATAAATAAAAGTAAAAATATAATTGTTCCCAGGTTATTATCACAGACATCCACATTGCGAACATCATTTTTACAAGGAGAAGTCATCAGAACACACGACAGTTTCACCGATAACACCAGACGAGCTCAGAGACAGGTTAGAGCGATTGTTTACGGCTAAGAAAGGCGTGGAAGATTCTAGAGAGAAAACGAAGATTCGCAACGCGAGAAATTTCGCTTGGACCCCGATTAAAATCTAATATTCACTGAAATATTTAAAAAGACTACATAACGAATTTTATGGCGGTTTTAATATCATTTTAAATTTACAATTCTCACCATTATAAGCTTGGTGAAAAGTGACCAAAGATCCTGTCTCTGCCAGCTAAAAGGGATATAAGGCCCTGATACAAAGCGAGGCAAATTGAAGACCCGTCACCATCCATTGGTGAAACAAATATTGGTGGAACTTTGACTTGTCCAAAGTGCTCTTTAATCAACAAGCTCGAGTACGCCAGCCACCAAAGAGCGCATGAGAAAACCTAAGCCCTTTATGAATGAAGCCTCAAAGTTAACATGCTTGTCTAGTGGCACAGTCGCCATGGCCGAAATCGGCGTAGACATCACGATCATTATCAAGGAAATGAAAGCTTTCTCATTTTTGATCAGAGATCTTTGAAAATTTTTGATTATCCAATCTTTATAACTTTAGATTCTAGTCATAGACCTAGAATTACACCTTATTACATTTCACTGTGTAAATGTAAATGTATATTTATCTATACTAGTGGCCCTCACACTAAAGTCGCAATTCCACTTTAACCCAGGACCTTTTTTTTATCATGTTTAAGTTTAAAGTTAAAGTTACAGCCTTTATATATATAATATATATGTCCCACTGCTGGGCACAGGCCTTCTCTGTAAAGAGAGTATAAGGGCATAGTCCACCACGCGGCCCTAGTGCGGATTGGTAGACTTCACATGACTTAGAAAATTTTTCTAAGACATGTAGGTTTCCTCACGATGTTTTCCTTCACCGCCGAGCGCGTGGTTAATCAGCACGTAAAATTGCAACAGCAAATTTATTGGTGCCGGCACCGGGGATCGAACTAGGGTTGCTAGCGTACTATGCAACAAGAGCCAACCGCCTGGACACTGAGCTACCACGGCTCTTTTATCATGTGTGATTTGATAATTCTCAGCTCGTAACTTATTCGGTGAATCGGTGAGTCATGATTTTTCGTACTTACATAATCGTTGCCTAGCAACCGTTTGATAAAACCGTGCATGTATGTCAAACGCATGGTAGTGTGTGTA
The DNA here is from genome assembly GCA_029286785.1 of Meandrusa payeni. Classification (NCBI taxonomy): domain Eukaryota; kingdom Metazoa; phylum Arthropoda; class Insecta; order Lepidoptera; family Papilionidae; genus Meandrusa; species Meandrusa payeni. The sequence continues at coordinate 3,272,344 of JAGSMX010000023.1, forward strand.
ATGTTTTGTATCAGTTTAATGCATTTTGTATGCATAATTAAAAAAAAAACATTCTGCACTCTATATAGACTAGTATGGGCCTTAACCGCCAAAAGATTTCTGGAAGAGAATGCGACTATAGCAATAGCGTTAAGTTCGCCGTACTACATTTGGTGCAATAAAGAATTTATATATATCTCTCTACGATAATGTTCTCTTGATTTTTGTTATACTATTTCATGGGCCAATGTTGCCATAAAAATATAAAATCTAATAAATAAACCTAAGAGAGTGCTTGACCACGATACCGCCTGATGTTATGTGGAAATTCAGTACGAAGCAAAGCGTTTCGTCCGGGTTTAAGGGATGTACACAACAAAAGGATGAAGTTCTGCAGTGCGTCTTGAAGTCCGATGGTGGAACGGGAATGGGCGAGATTAGATAGAGATTCCTGAGTACACTCTCCAAATTGTAATCTGTCGATAACCGAAAATCTAGTTCGCGCTACTTATTAACTCGTCAAAGAACCACTTCATTTAATACCTGAGTACACAGTCTTAAGACACCTAATACTACTTCCCATATTTCAGTCGATCGATCACATTTCTCATGTGCCCCTTAGAATGAATCTCGCGTTGTTTGCTCGATTACACGCTCTGATTGTCAACAAGCGGCTGTTAATTTACTTGTTATAGAGTCGGTCAGTGCAGTAGGATGCGTTTCCGATCAAAGAAATAACGAGGGAAAGCCGAATAGAGTACATACATTGGTTTCTTAATTCATTTTGCATCGGATATTTCACTGTTGTTATTAACTTTTTCTTTATTTATTGGGGACTTTTGCCCTTTTGGGCATGATAGCCCCATCATACCCTCACCCACGTATACACACATCGATCGCATGAAGCGAGAAAGAAAGTCATCAATGTTGTATGTCCATAGCTACCAGCTTCCTCGCTCCCTCTGAGGTCGGGTCAGACAGCAGCATTAAGAAAACATCCACATGTTGCTCCCTCAGTTTTAGGCTATCTATTAATGACTTTCTTTCCGCTTCATGTTTAGCACATTCCCCCATTATGTGGTGCACATCATCCACCACTTGGCAAATGTCACAGTTCGGTGACTCAGACTTCCGCATCCGATGTGCAAAATAATTTGCACTGACTTTGATTAAAGTTAAAGTTACAGCCTTTATATATGTCCCACTGTTGGGTGCAGGCCTTCTCTGTAAAGAGAGTATAAGGGCATAGTCCGCCACGCGGCCCTAATCCGGATTGGCAGACTTCACATATCGTAGAAAAATTTTCTAAAACATGTAGGTTTCCTCACGATGTTTTCCTTCACCGTTGAGCGCATGGTAAATCAGCACATAAAATTGCAACAACAAATTTATTGGTATCGGCACCGGGGATCGAACTCGGGTTGCTAGCGTACTACGCAACTTGAGCCAACCGCACGGACACTGAGCTACCACGGCTCTGACTTTGATTATGCTACATTATTAAGGAATAAATATATTTACGAGTAGAAATAAAACTGACTTCAAATCAAATCAAACTTGACAAATCAATCATTAAACGTTGCTAAGCATTTTCTATTTATTTTCGAAATATTATATCATTGTTATGTCACAAAATTCTGGTGCTTATAAATTCTTTCTTCGTTCAAGTTTGTGTCTTTTATCGTTAAGTACTTATCTAGTTTCGATTGTCAAAAGCCTAGCAATATCTTAATCAATAAGCAATCTTCTGGATTTTTAGGCGTTTTGGGTAAATTTTCGCAATCCAATGTCCTATAGTAGGATTGCGCGCGCATGACTTTGGGTAGTCCTGGGCACCGCCGAAAATCAGCGCTGTCGCATCCTTGCGACAACATATACTGAGACTGGTTCCAATGTTGGCATCATTTCCTATTTGTCTGTTCCTTCCTTTAAATGTATTGTGTCTATCTTTCTTTCTTTTTAATTTTCTTTTTTTTTGCTATATTTTATGTAATGTGTTTGTATATTATGATGCCAATAAATAAAATATCTGTGTCTATGTCTGTGTCCGTGTCTCGGTCTATATCTGTGTCCATGTCTATACCAACAAAATTAATAAAGCACTAAATAATTTCCTTTCTCTCTTAAAGCATCGTATATATATTGTACATACATATAGAGTTACAGGAGTTTTACTTTAGTCGTGGGGTCTAAAGATAATATCCCCGCGACATCGGTGGCTTGTTGTTTCAAATATTTTCAATATTTAATTATATAATTTAAACTTTATACATTTAATTATCATATTATTTATTTTTGACTCAATAATATTTATATATATTTTTTTTCATCTTTTTTTCATTTTTATTGTATAAAATATATTTTTATCTCATAACTGTTTTATTTATGTATCATATTTATTATACTCTTACTGTCTGTATAATAATATTCCATATAAAAGTAGTATTGCGCGCGCACGTCTTTAGGTAGTCCCGGGCACCGCTGAAAATCAGCGCTGTCGCATCCTTGTGACAGCATATGCTGAGACGGTGTCCGATATTGGCATCATATGTTTTGTATTATTTGTCCGTGGAACTTTAACTGTGTTTTGTCTATTTTTCATTCTTTTTTAATGTGTGTTATATTCAGTCTGTGATGTGTTTTTGTATTGTGATGCCAATAAATAAATGTCTATGTCTATGTCTATGTCTATGTCTAAAGCACGTTCTTTTTTTTACATGGCTAAACACCTAACATAACAGCCCTCTATAAAATGGGCAACGTGATAATTGCACGAACTTAATCCTCAAGATTTATTTTTTATGACGAACTACACAGATTGGCCAAAGAAGCTGGCCTTGACTGCTTCACCGGATTGAGAGGTGGCATAGCTGTTAGGTCAATTAGCCTGAACCTCTGTTGCTAGTAACTCGTCACAAGAGTCCCCCTGGTCAAGGGTAGCCTCGGCCTGGACGGTTACTATAATACGCGTAAGCATTCCGATTCGAGAGGGCTGAACCACGACTCGGTCAGTTGCTATTTAACGTATAATGTAAGGGACATTCAAAAGCTAAACTAACTTTGAGTGCCACTTCGGGAAGCGTTGGCGATGGGAGAAGAAGTGGCCCGAAGAAACTCCAGCAACGCTCCTTACATCTAAGGGGTGGACCCTCAGGATATTGCACCATCGTTGCACGTTCAACTGCATGTAACTAGTATCGACTTCGAACTAATTTATAATCGGACACGACTACATCGGTGGCGGCGTATTCTCGACTTTCATCATTTTTTCATCGGATGCCATTCATTCCACCAGATGCGCATCTTCGCGTGATGGCTCTCCGTGCCTTTTATCAACGTTTCGCGTGTTAGCTGGACGATAGTTAGTTTTCTAACTTAGGTCTTGTTCACTTGACTTCAAATATTTAAGAGAAGATTACACGTTGAACAAAAAAAGTTAAAGTTAGTCAATTGTTAGCTAACAACACGTGAAACCCAGCGATTGTTATGCATATCTTCCAATGATATCTTAGTGATTTACCTAAACCTTATTGTATCTTTCATAATTAATAATTTAGTTGATCGTCACATTGACTTGGCATTGTAAACAATAATTTAACTTTATTGGTTCGTTTTTATTAATTTTGTATAAAGATTGTGTGGACGCGCTGTTGTGACGGTATTCGTTATAAATAATTCTTTGTACAACGTTACGCTGTCTGTATAAAGCGAGTGTATTAGTTATTGGAATATTTCATCCCACAAGACCTATAAACTATTACACTATATATGTCCCACAGTAAAGTACAAGCTTTTACTATAAAGATAGTATAATGGTACAGTCCGCCACGCGGCCCTAGAGCGGATTGGCAGACTTCACATGTGTTAGAAAATGTAGTGTGTTAATCCTGTAGTTAACCCTGTAATTCTGGGCTCTCAAGAATAAGACTACGGTATCCCCTGCCTGTCGTAGAAGGCGACTAAAAGGGGTCGTCTTTTGTCGTCCACCAAGGTGGACCCGGGACTGCACTGCGAGGGCACAGGGGGGGGGGGAGGGAGTAACCTCCCCCGGGAAGTGCTCTCTATGAGCACAGTGCAGAGGGGCTCCGGTGCGTTCCGCTGGAGATCCCGGAGCCCCTCACCATGCACCGAGGAAGGGCCACCGGGGAGGTTTTAGTGGGTAAAATCCCCACATAACCGCCGCCTTCCCCCCAAAAGGCGGGGTATCTTTCTGAAGATATCCTCCTCGTAAACAAAAAAAAAAGGTTGTCATTAATTCTATTTCGTAATATTCCTACGATAATTCTGAAATACCAATACCAAAATGGTCCGCGCGTATTTTTGCTTAAATTGATTCCTATTTAAAGTGGGTTTTTGTTTTCACTCCTAAATATACTTGTTATATATTCTAATTTCCCAGCTTTCACCTTATTATTATCTTCGTTCCTCGCCGTTAATTCCGTTTACTTGCATTTCATTTAACCGATAGAATTGGGATGAATAACTGAACTGAGCCGCTCCACATGGCAATCTGATAATTGCCAGTGTGCGATATAGCACGATGTGGTCTAATAACGTTCCAACTTAACCATGAATCCAACTGATAAAAACAAATCATATCTTTTTATACCTCGATACAGATAGAAATAAACTTTTTTTTGGTGAACAACTTGGCCAGTGAATTACTTTGATCAGCTAGAAAGCCTCTGTAGTTTCACTGGTTTTTTTGAGAGGTGCCCTAGCTGACAGATGTCTTAGACTGAACCTCTTAATTCAGTCAGCTGTGTCTATTACACAGATGACTGTGACGACGCCACAGGAAGACTGGTGACAAGGGCTACGGCCGCATCAAAAGAGAAAATTATAGACTACAACCTAAAAATTGCCATGAGAAACAGGAACGCAGCGGTCGCGGAGAAACTTATAACAATGCAACGGGGTGTCTTCGACGCGCCAACCAGAGCATTCTCCAACACCACCTTCAAATTCAGGCGAAAAAAAAGTAACTGTAGAGGTAGCACTCTTCTTAACAAAACCAAAGTAGCCAATTAAAGAACATTACAAAAGAGCTTTAAGAGAAGAACGAACATAAGTCTGTGGTTGCGCTTAGTTGGAAAAAAAAACCTCGTAATTCGGCGCAAGGGCGATAATTTTCACATATGGGACCTATAAATTAGCTTGACGAAAAGAAACAGCGAAAGCTGCTTCTGTCTACTCCGCTAGGTTTATTGTTATTATACCAAAAAACGTCATCGATTAATATCACCATCACTGTGAACTGAAGGTTTTGGTTAATTCGTGTTTTTTTTTAATTGATATTAATTAATTGAAATGTAAGGGTATATTTGATAGAGGTATTTATGAAGAAGATTACCAAATGAGAACAATTGAAATAAAATTGATGTCAGTGGTACGCGAGCAGATTACCGAAACAAACAAAAATCGACAACTAAGATGTCACTGAACGTTATTTTGTGACTAGTTAATAATAAAATTTAATAATAATATTTCCCGTAAAACCAAAGTGAGGCTTGTGCGTACATTGGTTTTCTCAATTTTCTTCTGCGGCGCCGAATCCTGGACGATAAGGCAAAAAGAAAGAGCGAAAATCGACGCTTTTGAAATGTGGTGTTGGAGGCGGATGTTGCGTATCCCATGGACCGCTCGCCGAACCAACGTATCCATTCTTACGACACTCGGAATAACGACAAGGCTATCAACTCTTTGCTTCCAGCGCATACTGCAATATTTTGGACACGTTGCTCGCCGAAATCCGGATAACCTCGAAAAGCTAATGGTTGTTGGCCAGGTGGACGGAAAAAGAGCACGCGGTCGCTCACCCACACGGTGGGCAGACGCAGTTAAGACGCTCACAGGCCTGCAAATAACCAAAGCCATGAAGACCGCCGAGGACAGGGACACGTGGAAGTTAATCATGAAGCGAGCGATCAACACTTTGTGCTAGACACGACCTTCAGCAATGAAGGAGACGATTAAAAGAAGAATAATAAAATTGATCGCTCTTTGAAAGTAACACGAAACAGAAATAACAAATACACTTGAACATCAATAGAAATACGTTATAATTAGCAATGTCAATTGACAGACACGCTTACATTGAAGACGTTGTACGTGTAACAATTAATTAAGCTAGATTAATTGCCATGTCACACGACAATACATATACAAATTAATCATGATCGTAATTTAAAAAAAAAGTAATGAACGTCACAATGACTGTCAGTATCAAACAATTATCCTTGGCAAGCTGGTATGTTGCACTCCTTTGCTGTACGCACGATGAATGATGGACTCAAATCGCTTCATTCGGACGCGCGGAACATCGACTATGAGTGGAGATCCGCCGAATGTCGAAACGTCCGAAGATATAATGGGGATGGGGGAATTAACTCTTGTAATTCCTGTGCACACTCTCCAAAACGGAATCTGTAAAATATGTTTCTCCAATTCTCTACCAGAGAGACCGCTAAGGCATTAAGACCGTCTTTGTAAACCTTTGTTTGAGGTATTAAAATAATAATTAATTAAATTTATAATCTAAACATACTATTGCTTGCCAGCGGAATAATGGGCAGCGACGGCGGCCTAAACATACCAGTACTAGTGAACTGTAGTTGGATTACTAATCAGCGATCATAAAGAAATTGAACGGTAACCGCTAATACTGCAGAATGCCTTAAAAAAACCTGGAAGACATCGAGAATGCGGCGATGTTTTCAAGTCAATTATCTTTAGAATCCATCGATCCCCTTCCGTGTTCACGTAATGCCAATCCGAAAGACACGCAACAATGAAGCGTATCAACTGACTATTGTCACGAAGGTACAGCTATAATATTTACTAGTAAAACATAAACCGACTTCAAATACAGTTTACGCTAGCAAAAACGAGTGTTCAGACCATACGACCAGCTTTAGTAGTTTTTTTATAAATTATGTTTTTGGTAATGATATTTAGATACGAATTAGATAATTATGAAATATGAATAATATTTTTCAAACTTCATCATCATCATTAGCCGTAAAACATCCACTGCTGGATATAGGCCTTTTTTTTTGTTCACGGGGAGGAAATCTTCAGAAAGATACCCCGCCTTCTGGGGGGAAGGCGGCGGTTATGTGGGGTTCTTACCCACTAAAACCTCCCCGGTGGCCCTTTCCTCGGTGCATGACGAGGGGCTCCGGGATCTCCAGTGGAACGCACCGGAGCCCCTCTGCGAGGAGAGCACGTCTCGGGGGGGGGAGGTTACTCCCTCCCCCCCTGTGCCCTCGCAGCGCAAGGCGACACGGGCCAGCCGATGTCGCCTTCTTCCCGGGTCCACTTTGATGGACGACTCAGGCCCCCACCCTTGTCGCCCAGTGAACCCGAGGCCCCTTTTAGTCGCCTTCTACGACAGGCAGGGGATACCGTAGTCTTATTATTGAGAGCCCAGAACTACAGGGCTGCGGGCCGGTCTGCCACCGGCCCGCCTGCGCCATCTCCGAACGGGATCGGCCCTCTCCCGATCCCGTTCTGCGGTCTCCTTCTGGGTCATTACTGACTCGCAGAAGGAGACCAGCGCCTTCGTAACGAAGCCCATCGACGTTATCGCCTATCCAACTTAGACAAACACAGGGAATATTACAAAGAATTAAAACGCTGTGTCTCCTCTGCTATATATAATGAGAAACGTGCATATTTCAATCAACATATCAACAATAATATAAATAACTCGAAAAGACTTTGGTATAACGTCAAAAAAGCTTTAAACATTAATCGTAAATATCAGGATACTGAAATACCCGTTCACTTAAATGACCCTAATAAAATCAACTCTCACTTTAACACAGTGCCAGGTTGCACGGTAGCACCATTATCTTCTATCACATATTTTGAGCTGCACCGTTACGGAACATCTACATTTGAATTAAAACCTACTGATGAGAATACAGTTGCAAAAATTCTTACAACAATTAGGTCAAATGCTTTGGGTATTGATAATATTTCGCTTGACATGCTCTTACTAACGCTACCATGTACACTTAAAATCATTACTAAAATAATAAATACTTCAATTTTAACTTCAACGTTCCCCGAAATCTGGAAAACTGCGTTAGTTACACCCTTACCTAAAAAAAATAATGTGTTAGATCTGAAAGATTTAAGACCCATTAGTATTCTGCCTTGTATATCAAAGGTGTTGGAGAAAATTGTCTACATGCAACTTTCATCCTTCCTTGAGGCCAACAATATACTGCCTTTGTTCCAATCCGGTTTTAGGAAAAAATGTAGCACTTCTACGGCTCTAATGGATGTGGTAGATAATATCCTAGCGACACAAGACCTAGGTCAAGCTACTGTGTTAGTATTACTTGATTTTTCAAGAGCATTTGATGACATAAATATCTCATTGCTGTTCTCAAAAATGAAATATTACGGTTTTGATTCATCAGCAGTTAATTGGTTTGATATTTATTTGAGTAGCCGGACACAATTGGTTAGTATTAATAGGAGTGATGGCACACAAAATCGTTCTGTCCCTTGCCAAGTAACTAGAGGAGTACGCCAGGGTTCAATACTTGGTCCACTTATTTTCATTTTATACACAGCAGATGTCTGTAAAATAATTAAGCACTGCAAGTTTCATCTTTATGCAGATGACATACAGATATATCTGCCTCTCTGTAATCGTGACCCACAAACCACGGTAACTAAAATAAATGAGGATTTACATAACATCTCTACATGGTCTGAGGCTAACACTCTCGTGTTGAATCCATGTAAATCCAAATACATCATAATGGGAACTAGACGAGGTGTGGATTGTGTACATACAAATGATCTGTCTATTAAAATACATGAACAGCCAGTCGAACGTGTTTCGGAGACTCGAAATCTTGGTTTATTAATGGATGATGGTATTCGTTTTGAGAATCACATACTTGAAGTCTCACGTAGCTGCTTTTATAGGCTTAAAATTTTGTACCAGTTCCGTGATTTTTAAGCGAGGACCTCCGCATTCGACTTTGTGATAGTCTTGTGCTATCGAGGTTTGATTACGCGGACACTGTTTATGGTCCAAGGTTATTGTCCAAAACCAGCAGGACGATACAAAGAGTTCAGAATGCGTGTGCTCGCTTCATTTATAAAATACCTTTTCGACATCATGTTCACCCTTACTTAAACAATTCCAACAAGTTAAGAATGTCCCTCAGAAAAGACTTGCATTTTGCAACACTTCTGTTTGGAATCATAAACACGGAACAGCCTAAATATCTCTACGAAAAGTTGAAATGGCGGAATGAAGATACTAGGTGTTTAATTAGAGCTAAAAACTGCATTTTACAAATTCCGCCACACCGATCTGCTGCGTTCCGGGGCAGTTTCAGATACTTGGCCACCAAGTGTTGGAATAATTTACCACCGCCCATAAGAGAGAGTAAATCTGTAAACGCATTTAAAAATAAATTAAAACACCTGATGTTAAAGATACAAAAAGATAATATCCCCGCGACATCGGTGGCTTGTTGTTTCCAATATTTTCAATATTTAATTAAATAATTATACTTTATACGTTTAATTATCATATTATTTATTTTTGACGCAATAATATTTATATATATTTTTTTTTCATCTATTATTTTATTGTATAAAATATATTTTTATCTCATAACTGTTTTATTTATGTATCATATTTATTATACTCTTACTGTCTGTATAATAATATTCCATATAAAAGTAGTATTGCGCGCGCACGCCTTTAGGTAGTCCCGGGCACCGCTGAAAATCAGCGCTGTCGCATCCTTGTGACAGCATATGCTGAGACGGTGTCCGATATTGGCATCATATGTTTTGTATTATTTGTCCGTGTAACTTTAACTGTGTTTTGTCTATTTTTCATTCTTTTTTAATGTGTGTTATATTCAGTGATGTGTTTTTGTATTGTGATGCCAATAAATAAATGTCTATGTTTATGTCTATGTCTAATATATAGGCTGGCCCGCTGGATATAGGCCTCCCCCAACCATTTCCAGAGCACCTTGCGGGTGGACGTCCTGTGCTGCGCTTGCTGGTCCGTGGTCTCCAATCGAGAACTTTTCAGCTTCATCGGCCATCTGGTCTACGCGCTATGTGCCCTGCCCATTGCCACTTCAACTTGATTATCCGGCGAGCTATGTTTACCTTCGTTCGTTTACGGATATCTAGAGATATTTGAAATAGCTCGAAAAACTTACCGATAAAATAATAAATAAAGCTGCTGTAAATCTCGTAAATGCAGTTCAAAAAGTTAAATTACCCCCAGATTATTTCTCCGTATAATACCGTCTAACTCTAAAATCAACACGTTCTTCAATAGTGATTCCTGGCCCTAACTGAATGACCTCACTATCTTTTTATTTCAAACTTTGTGATCTATTTCTTCTGTATTGTTATAATTTGTAGGTCTCGTAGAATAAAATAGTCAGAGACAGCGTAACGTTGTACAAAGAATTATTTATAATGAATACCGTGACAACTGCGCGTCAGCACAATCTAAATATAAAATTAATTAGAAGTCAGATTAGAACTAATAAAGTTAAATTATTGTTTACAATGCCAAGTTAATGTGACGATCAATTTAATTATTAATTATGAATTAAAGATACGATAAGGTTCAGGTATCTCCACGCGCTATATCTTTTTGTTTGACGTGAATATCGACTACTTTATTGATTCATCACTACACATATATATTTATAAATGACTACCGTACCCAGACCGCTTCGCCGGGCTAGATTTTGCTTTACTTTATTTAAACAATAAACTTATATCATTAAAAATTTAATATAACTCTCACAATGTATTAAATTATTCATTACTCTCTGTATTCATTCTATTATATTCTCTTCTCTGGCAGATAAAAATTATTGTACTCATGTACATATCAGTAAATACAATATCATTTTTATCATTTATACAAAAACATATCGGACTCAATGTCAGAAATAAAAGTACGACGTATGGCTTGTTTGACAGTTCAAAAAGAGGAGTGCTCCGATCGTCACCAAACTTTACAGAATTACTCGCAAGGTCAATCTGAAAATTCCCTGAAACCTGATAGATTAAATTTGATTTTCTTGGTCTCACGTCAAACTCATTGACCTACTGTTTGTTGCTTAGCAACGCCATCTGCTAAATCTCCTAAGCACCGCTGAAAATCAGCGCTATCGCATCCTTGCGACGGCATGTGCTAAGACGGTGTCCAATATTGGCATCATGTCTTATGTCCTATTTGTCCGTTTTTTCTTTAACTGTTTGTTTATTTTATTTTATTTTTTTCTGTCTTTTTGATGTGTTTCATATTTTGTGCCAATAGAGAATATATCTATGTCTAAGGTAAGGATAACCTCACGCCAGGAGAAAGATACTCTTATGAGGAGCCTATAAACAAATCAGCGTGCTACACCCAGTAGTACTCGAGTACCAACAATTTTATGAATTGGGAACCCTCCTTTTTGAAGTCGGTTGAATATTTTTTTATGCCTATTTGTATATAGCATATTTATTTATGTATTATTATTATTAATAGTTTGTGTATATATTGATAAATGCGTATGTTTATATATATGTATATTATTGTTTTGTATTAAAATAAATATAATCACAGACCCAGTAAAATATTTTTAGACGAAAGTTTCTGCCCATACAAAGGTTGTCTGAAGAGATCGCTCTTAGCGATAAGACCGCCCATTGCGCATGCCATTGCAATGACCTTGTCCAATGTGAAAATTGTAGTTACTATTTCTGTGATGTATTTTGTTGTTAATTGTTACGGAATTAAGAATATTCATTCATTCATTCATTCATTGTTTACTTAATGAATAAATTAAGGAATAAAATACTTTTTTTTACTCAAGTATAACTTATTTTAATATTACTGACCTGTTTTTGCATTTAAAAATAAAACAATAACGCAGCAGGTAATTTTTTTTTATGATTATCATCTCATTGGATTAATTAGAATATTTTTCATCATTAAACACTTAATTAAAATAACTACATTTTGGATAAATAAATGACATTATAGATTCATTTGAAAGGTACACGCGTAACCGTAAAGCAATGTACTTTATGCGTAAGACTTGAATTAACAAAACTAAATTAACCCTCGATACCCTTAACAGCACCATCTTATTCTATCAATAATCTTACACTAGTTTTTACAAAATTGGACACATACACGTTATGAACACAAAAATGCACAGTACCCGTCGACTAGCCTAATTGTAAATAATATAACATTTACTAATGTAATGTACACCACAAAAATTACCATCAAAAGAAACATTTTATGTTGTAGTTAAACTATTTACCTTGTAACAACTATAATTTTAAACCTATTTACATTCATAGTTAAAACTATCAGTGCGATAATAAATGCTAATGCTACCGTTAAATTAAAAATTAGGGCATAAATAAACTTATCCAAAAAATAAATTATAAGTGTTATTAAATAATAAATTAATATCTCTTATTTGGTTTATTCCAATCCAAAACTGCCCGAAGTTCAAGTTTTAACGTCTATTGTTCAACAATATTGAAGCGCTGAGTTGTTGATGATTTTCTAAGGAGTCGTAAGGTATATCTTCTCTCAAATTTATTGTTGCTTAGCGTAGGCTCTGTATGCTCTATCCTGAGCAGCTGCCTCATCTTCTACGCTTCTCCTGTAGTGACCACCAGGACCGGTTGTATCGAAATCACCGTAATGGGAAGACGAATAAGTGTGAGTCTGGGACACTTGAGGATGCTTTACAATCTCATATGTAGTCTTCTCGTGGGTGTCGCCGCCGGAAACCAATTTCCTTAATCCAATTATCGCTGATAATAATAATGCAATCTTACCGATAAGCAGGGCCTTGCCAGCAATGAGAGCAATGGCTTGGAATGCCATAGCGAGGAAGCCACCCTTGATTGCAACGCCGGCCATTATGGGTCCAATCATTTTTTTCAATTTTCCTCTCGCTTGACTGAAGGACCGTCCTATATCATCACCAATGCTATCTGGCGATATTATCACTCGATGAGTCTGCATGAGCTTTGATGTAGCTTGCTGAAGACACTTGTCGACTTCGTTCGACGTCAGCGCATTCAAATCACCTTCCGGTAGAGAAGACGGGTAAGCGCGGTCCTCCTCCTGTCTTCTAACCAAGGAAACACCATCGATCAGTGGTAGAGAATCCATCCTTGCAACTCTATCTGCCAGCTTTGCCGCTTGGATCTTGAAACACTTGATCATCTCCTGAGATCGTTCACAGCTGTCGTACATCCTTCCGATGAGCTTGAGACCGGCTCCGAAGGTGTCAGCGGAAACTGCGCCAAGTAGGACACAGAAGCAGAGGATAATACTCTCGCGGCACTGCATTTTTGATCAATAACCGCCTGTGCCCCCTTAGAATTTGAATGCTGGACCAATGTCCAGTCTATGCGGTTGCGCCTATAGAAATGTGTAGAAAACACATGAGCACTGCCATTTATCTATTTTCACCGGGAACTACATTTATCTATAAATCTTTTAGAGCGTGCAATCGTTGCATCGTATCGTCGCGCACTGAGGCGTGTATGTTTGTGATCTTGCCTGTGTGTGTGTCACGTCTTCTGTTGGCCATCGGCGCTCGCTCTCGTGCTGGCTGAGTTCGCATGGTCAATGTCAGGGTTGGTAATATATTTTCAGACTTTCATTAAAAGTTCCAAACATATCGTTGCCTCGATCTAATCGAATTCTTTTATTTTTATGTTAATATTTTACGTAATTCAAGAAAAGAAATATTTAACCCAATTATATTTTTGAATAAACATATGAAGCGTCAATAGTCTAATGATTTAGAGTACGGTCTGGGAATCGTAAGGTCGTAGATTCGAAGATACACGACTATTGACGTGACGAGGTCCTAGTAACAAGCTTTAGCTTAGTTGGTATGCGTTTTAAAAAAAATATATATTTTATTATATCTAAGTAAGTATGAAATAAATAGGAATACCAATAAACAATAAATAAGAGTGAAAGATAGGGGTTTATTTTATTTAGGTTATTTGGTGACGCAGCTGAAACCTATCTGGCCAGTCTTGAGCACAGGCGTAAGGTAGCTAGCCTTTCGGTTTTCTACATATTGCATTTTGGAGAGTGTGCTCAGGAACTCCATGATCTAATTCCCCATCCCTTTTCAACCATCGGACTTCTAGACGCACTGCGGGATTTCATCCTTTGTTGTGAACATCCCTCAAATCCGAACGAAACGCTTTGCTTTGTCTTTCATTATTCGTGCGACAAAGGACTGGAAAGGGCCCGCGTCTGTCTGTCCTTCCGGTTACAATGTGGGTATTTTCAAGGGTAAAGTGAATAGGCATTTACTAAGATAGTGCGCCTTACCATCCAGGACTACATTAACTTAACGCCTGGTGGGATCGTAGTCAAGCACTTGCTTAGAAAGTATAAAAAAAATTGGAATTACGAATACATATTGAGAACTTAAGGTAAAAAATACATAAATTACACCGTTATCCACATAATAATAAATTCCGCAATATGTCTATTGGACTACACACACTTTATTATTATATATATTTAAGCACATCACACATTTAAAATATCTAGTGTCTTTTTCAAAGATTTTTTATAAGAGTAAAAGGAAAGAAATATTACATCAATATTGTCGATGCTGTTATGTACCAGCGGTATACTCAGTATATAATATATAGAACCGGTCGCATCCTTTCGTTTTAGATTAGAACTAGTTACAGAGAGTACCCCGTAGTAATCTATGAAATTTCTTGGTATCCAGTGTTAATCATCATTGTTTGATTATCATAGAATTATGAAGTGGTCATTTTGCGTATTGGCGAATTTTTAACAATGTCTACAACATTCAAGTAACGCATAATCTACTCTCAATTACGATTGGCGGGCAATCGAGTTCGACAATACAGCATTTCAGATCCGCTTATTTATTATTATAATATATATTTTTTTTATGATAATTATAACATATAACATAGTTTGTTGATAATACATATGTTCGAAAACAATCGTCAAAATAACGAAGTATTTTATTATATAGCGAGCCGTAGTAGCTAATGTCTGGGCAGTCGCCTCATTTTGCACAGTACGCTAGCAACCCGAGTTCTATCCCCGGTGCCGGCACCAATACCGGCTGTTGCAATTTTATGTGCTGATTAACCACATCGCGAGGAAACCTACATGTCCTAGAAATTTTTTCTAACACGTGAAGTTTGCCAATCCGCTCTAGGGCCGCGTGGCGGACTATGCCCTTACACTCTCTGTATAGATGAGGCCTGTGCCCAACAGTGGAACTTATATAAAGGCTGTAGCTATATATAGAATTATAAAAATAATTTCACTAAACAAAAAAAATAAAGAAATATGGAAAAATGCATATACTCCAAATGGACCGATAAGTATATCCCACAACTTCCCTGACCAACCAGCCTCTCGGTTATGTGGATCGAAGACTGGTCTGGCAGTGCTTTCCTTCTTGCTCAACTCCCCTTAAGAGGCTTGATAGCACATTCATATGTTTTCTTTCTTCAGTACAGGTACTTCTTTTATACTTAGAGTGCGCGAACTGACTAAACTTTAGGATGTTGCCTTGAGATGAGCAAGTCACGGAAGTAGACCGGACCATAACATCGTGCAACCTGTATCTCTTGGAAAATGTTAAGGCATGTGAAGTCCTGGATGTGGAAAACAGAGGAAGGATAGAGGGCATTAGAGGAGGCCTATTTTTAGCGTAGACGGTCATGTCCCAGAAGGATGCTGACGAGCGGGTCAGGGAGGGGAGCGCAGAGGCTCCCCCCCTCCGCAGGCGACGTATCGGGGTGCGCAGGAGGCGTTACGAACGCCTCCTCTTGCCGCCCCCGTAATCCGAAGCGGGGCCAGGATGGGTACCTGGCCCCAGCATGCTTCGGCGTCGTCGGGACTTCTCTGAGTGCCGGAGAAGTCCCCTTTGAGGATGAAGTGCGGTCTTTGCCGGGACCGGCCGGTCGTTGGGGTGTCCTGTCGCTGACAGATCCGGGGCACCCCGCTCATAACGGCTGATGGCATTCGTGGAAGGTTTAAGGCCCACCCAGGGTACCGGAGGATGGTCTATAAAAAGATTCCCCCGCGAGAACAAAAAAAAAAGGCCTATTTTTAGCAGCGAATTGATACAGGCTGATGATTAAGATACTCGAAACATCAAATTAATGGTTCGAGTGTAATTTTAAGCGTAGAATAATTATTTGCCTATAAGTTCTTTTTTTATGCGTATAAACTTGCGCTTCTAAAGTTCGTCCGACGTTATATGACTACCAACCGACTTGAAAATCGAAACTTCGGATGTAGCATTTGGTAGTCGATTGAAAAACCTTTTGTTGAATTGTGCATTGTACACCGTAAAAGAGTATTTCGACATTTATAAATGCTTTACTTTAGAATAAATGTATATTTTAATTGGTTCAATTTGGTAATTAAATTGACATTATTAATATATTTGGAATTGACATTTAATTGACAATATTTGAAGCGTCAATAGCCTAATGGTTTAGGGTACGACCTGCGAATCGTAAGGTCGTGGGTTCGAATCCACCATTGGACTATTGCCGTGAACCATGTCCTAGCACAAGCTTAAGCTTAGTTGGAATGGTTATCGAGATTGTTGGTAATATTTCTGAAAAAAACAAATATATATATATATATATCCTATACAGGTTGACGTTTTGATTTGTAGTATTTCGTATGTAGTATAGGATGTTTATTTTATATAATTTTACCCACTGACGATCACAATGTATTTGTTATAAGTAAATGCAGCCATGTACCATCTACTTTGCGAGATGAATAAAATAAATAAGCGTTATCTAGCGTTAATTGTAACACATGAGCTGAGACCCTGGAGAGCGTGTTGCATCGACTAAAATCACAAGCTGCTCATCATCGTCGCATGATAGCGGGACCACAATCGTAGGCGGGCTACGCCCCATCCCGGCGATGACGAGCCTCCCATTCACCACACCACGCAAGCCATGCTGGAAAATGAGACGCGGATTCCTCCACAGTCTTTGCAAGTAAGTGAACGGCTTCACTATAACCCTCTACAAGCCAACCTCAACGTATTGTAATAAGATTTGGCATAAATCGAACGAAATCTTCGCTATTTTCTATACCAAATTGTAAGCAATGCTTAGAGATTTGTCAAAGCTAGTTTAGCTTTTGAATGTCTCTTACATTATCCGTGAAATAGCAACCGACCGAGTCGTGGTTCGGCCCTATCCGGCGCCCTCGGATCGGAATGCTTACGCGTAACGTAGTAACCGTCCAAGCCGAGGTTACCCTTGTGTCGTGTTACAAGCAATAGAGGTTCAGGCTAAGCGACCTAAGAGCTATACCACCTCTCAATCCGGTGAAGCAGTCAAGGCCAGCTTCTCTGGCCAATCTGTGTAGTTCGTCATAATAATAAAAAAATCTTAGAGAAACGAGTTAGAACTTTGTCTTAGAAACAAAGACCAAATTATCATTCATATTTACACCGAACGACACAGACAACAATAAAACAAAACAAATTATAAATAACAGTTACAACGTAGGCGGCGAACGGGCGCCATACGCACTTAGTGTGTTCACAACTTAATGGTGCAACGAGAACAAGCCACTGATGATAATCTCAAGCAAGGTTAAGTTCACTGTCAACAATGCTGCGTTCATTTACTAAGTTTGTTTTTTTATTTAAATGGCAACAAGACATTTTTCAACCGACTTAAAAAAAGGAGGAGGTTCTCAATTTGTCTGTATTTCCTTTGTTTGACTGGGTGAAGAGATTTTGGTGGTTCTTTTTTCACTTGAAAGCTGGTGCATCAAGTATGTGCGCCACAAATGGACGAATAAGTCAATATCACGCCAACCGATTTCAGAGATTCATTTTTTTAATGGAAGTACATCAAGGCTAGTTTGATGAGAGTTCAGCTAGGTTCTGATTAATTCTATTTAGTAATATTACTACAGTAATTTGGTAATATAAAGAGGACGTACTCGCATTTGAAGCCGACTTTTGTTTGACTAGTAATTAATCGATTTGCTTCGTCTTTCATTCTTCGTACAGCAAAGGACTGGAATAGTTTGCCCGCGTCTGTCTTTCCTTCCGATTGGAATGTGGGTATTTACAAGAGTAGAGTGAATAGGCATTTACTAAGCTAGTGCGCCTTACCATCCAGGACTGCATTTCCACTTAACATCAGGTGGGATCGTAGTCAAGCACTTGCTTAGAAATTATAAAAAAAAAAAAAAAATCTGTTAGCTGCCTGTTCTTTTGTATGGAGTCATAGACCTTAAGCAGATTGACAAACTTTTTTTTTAAGAGTTTTCCCCGGAAAGGACATGTTTTTGCCCTTTCCGGGAAATTCTATTTGTTTCTCTGACTTGTGGGGGTCAGAGATTGTTCAGACTGGTACGTATTTATCTTCTTATCTTAATGATTTTTCTTTTCTATACTCAATTTCTCCATTTATTTTCAAAAATCAAAATCACATAATAATAAGTAAATAATTTATATATGTATAATTAATATAATATATATATGTATACAATTTAATCATCTATTGATTATTTCTTAATCAGCTTTATTTTTATTTATCGCTCTATTCGCTACATATTTACAAAAATCAAGGAACTTATTTCTAATCTTACTATCTAGCATAATTATACTTATATTATCTATGTTAATTTTATACTTAATTTGTAATTCACAATCATCTCTCTCATTTCCATTAATTGGGCAATCTGTGATCAGGTGCAGGATTGATTCATTAGCGTCCTGGTCACAGGGCACGCGGGACTCTTTTTCTCTTGAACTTGTTCAAGTACTCGGAGAGATTGACAAACTTTTTTTAAGAGTTTTCCCCGGAAAGGACATGTTTTGCCCTTTCCGAAATTCTATTTGTTTCTCTGACTTGTGGGGGTCAGAGATTGTTCAGACTGGTACGTATTTATCTTCTTATCTTAATGATTTTTCTTTTCTATACTCAATTTCTCCATTTATTTTCAAAAATCAAAATCACATAATAATAAGTAAATAATTTATATATGTATAATTAATATAATATATATATGTATACAATTTAATCATCTATTGATTATTTCTTAATCAGCTTTATTGTTATTTATCGCTCTGTTCGCTACATATTTACAGAAATCAGGGAACTTATTTCTAATCTTTCTATCTAGCATAATTATACTTATATTATCTAGTTAGAACTTTGTCTTAGAAACAAAGACCAAATTATCATTCATATTTACACCGAACGACACAGACAACAATAAAACAAAACAAATTATAAATAACAGTTACAACGTAGGCGGCGAACGGGCGCCATACGCACTTAGTGTGTTCACAACTTAATGGTGCAACGAGAACAAGCCACTGATGATAATCTCAAGCAAGGTTAAGTTCACTGTCAACAATGCTGCGTTCATTTACTAAGTTTGTTTTTTATTTAAATGGCAACAAGACATTTTTCAACCGACTTAAAAAAAGGAGGAGGTTCTCAATTTGTCTGTATTTCCTTTGTTTGACTGGGTGAAGAGATTTTGGTGGTTCTTTTTTCACTTGAAAGCTGGTGCATCAAGTATGTGCGCCACAAATGGACGAATAAGTCAATATCACGCCAACCGATTTCAGAGATTCATTTTTTAATGGAAGTACATCAAGGCTAGTTTGATGAGAGTTCAGCTAGGTTCTGATTAATTCTATTTAGTAATATTACTACAGTAATTTGGTAATATAAAGAGGACGTACTCGCATTTGAAGCCGACTTTTGTTTGACTAGTAATTAATCGATTTGCTTCGTCTTTCATTCTTCGTACAGCAAAGGACTGGAATAGTTTGCCCGCGTCTGTCTTTCCTTCCGATTACAATGTGGGTATTTTCAAGAGTAGAGTGAATAGGCATTTATTAAGCTAGTGCGCCTTACCATCCAGGACTGCATTTCCACTTAACATCAGGTGGGATCGTAGTCAAGCACTTGCTTAGAAATTATAAAAAAAAAAAAAAAATCTGTTAGCTGCCTGTTCTTTTGTATGGAGTCATAGACCTTAAGCAGATTGACAAACTTTTTTTTTAAGAGTTTTCCCCGGAAAGGACATGTTTTTGCCCTTTCCGGGAAATTCTATTTGTTTCTCTGACTTGTGGGGGTCAGAGATTGTTCAGACTGGTACGTATTTATCTTCTTATCTTAATGATTTTTCTTTTCTATACTCAATTTCTCCATTTATTTTCAAAAATCAAAATCACATAATAATAAGTAAATAATTTATATATGTATAATTAATATAATATATATATGTATACAATTTAATCATCTATTGATTATTTCTTAATCAGCTTTATTGTTATTTATCGCTCTGTTCGCTACATATTTACAGAAATCAGGGAACTTATTTCTAATCTTTCTATCTAGCATAATTATACTTATATTATCTATGTTAATTTTATACTTAATTTGTAATTCACAATCATCTCTCTCATTTCCATTAATTGGGCAATCTGTGATCAGGTGCAGGATTGATTCATTAGCGTCCTGGTCACAGGGGCACGCGGGACTCTTTTTTCTCTTGAACTTGTTCAAGTACTCGGAGAGATTGACAAACTTGGCACCTTGCTCACCAGGCATAGTTGGTTATCAGTTGTTGCTTTCGAATGAAGAGCCATTAATCTTTAAATCACAAGGGGAGCGTGTTTTATTCCAAAGAAAAGAAACTCAAAAAATCATAATTTCACGTAAGACATATAAATGGTAATGTAGTCTGTGATGTCAGTTAGATTATGAATTAAGAGCTATTAAGCTATGGCGATGAACATAATAACGATTGTTCAGTTGCCGCAAAGATAACCTTACTACGTTGTAATAAGGATCATAATTTAGTTAGATTTGGATTTTAATTTTTCATTCTTCTAGTAGTACATATTATTTCATTATACATACAAGTGTACTTAATGCTGTTTGTTACCTTTCTCTTGTTACCCGACACTCTAATGTAATTACGACTTATAATTTTCCATTATACCAGCTCTTATTCTTTCGATTGCTAATGCAGAAAATGGTCTTTGTTGTAAAGAGCACGTATAATACATCACATTTAGGACTACATTATAAGACATTGTATAGGATTTATTATAAAATTGTTTGTTCGCACAGTTGGTGCCTGGAGACCTTTATCCAGGTACGTACTAATTATCTATCTATTTATGAAAACAAAAATAGACTATACAAAATAAGAAACACATTCTTAAATTTAGAAGTATATTTACGATTAAAAATAAAACTGATTTCAAATAGAATAGTTTTTTTTTTTAAATTAATTTCTAAGCAAGTGCTTGACTACGATCCCACCTGATGTTAAGTGGAAATGCAGTCCTGGATGGTAAGGCGCACTAGCTTAATAAATGCCTATTCACTCTACTCTTGAAAATACCCACATTGTAATCGGAAGGAAAGACAGACGCGGGCAAACTATTCCAGTCCTTTGCTGTACGAAGAATGAAAGACGAAGCAAATCGCTTCGGGTAATGCTAAGTAATGCTACGAAATAGAATTAATTAGAACCTCTTTAACGATGTACTCCTTTCAAGTAAAAAAAACATCAAAATCGGTCCAGCCACTCGAAAGTTATGAGGTATAAAACATAAAAACATATGGAGATAATAGAAAAAATCCAGCATTCTAAATTAAAGAAATCACTGCTAAAAAATTCAAATGAAGAATCTAAAAAATGTATCGCCTACCAAGTCTTGAAAATCGTCTTTCACATTTCGATGTCTTATCTGCACAAAGTTCTCAAAATTTCATGTTCACTGTTCGGATATTTTAGGCAAAATTAACTTCATCACTAAAACCAACATTTTTAACTCACCCCTCTCGTGTTCTACACTTAAACAACACGTATTTAAACATATTTGTTCCACCTCCAGCAAAAAACTATACACGTAATCAGAAGTTAACACAATTACAATGACAAATTCTGCATTTTTTTTTAATGACGAACTACACAGATTGGCCAGAGAAGCTGGCCTTGACTGCTTGTGCATGTTGCATTACACTTGCTGCTGTGGCATAGCTCTTAGGTCGCTTAGCCTGAACCTCTATCGCTAGTAACTCGACACAAGGGTTCCCCCGGTGGGGGTAACCTCGGCTTGGACGGTTACTATGTTATGCGTAAGCATTCCGATCCGAGGGCGGCCCAGAGGGCCGAACCACGACTCGGTCGGTAGCTATTTCAAGGATAAACAACTTCCGCAATTTGGAGGACTTAGTATAAGAAGTGAATATTTTTAGCAACTCACTTATAAGGTTTAAAACTTTAATTATTAGCAAATACTCCTGACTGGATTGTTTACTTTTTGTTAAGTTTGTATGCGGAAATAAATTGTAATAAATGAATTATATTTGTTTGAAAAATTATTACAAATGTTACTTTTAATTTGTCCCACTGAGAACAACTTTTAAATAATGCCTTCACCCTAGAAGGCAGGGGGTCTTGATGAAGATCTCCCCCCCCGGAAAAAAGGCCTTATTCAATATGTCGTTAAAATCATTGGTACTTTCCCCAAGGGCATTCCGACTGTCTCAAACTTTCGCAATATAAGTTCATTCATTTAACGTCTACTCGCAAAAGTCCTTAGGAGTTTCCAAGTTAGACCTCGACATGCAATCTCCCCGTCTAATGACGCTTCATAAGGCGTAAATCGTTAATATACAATTATATTAGCACAATTGTACGTATATTTACGCTTTCATATGTATATTTATAAAATTATATACGAAATGTAAAAAAACCATACTGACGAATTAAGAACCTCCTCTTTTTTGAAGTCGGTTGAAACTCGACTGCGACCGTAAATGACTGGAAAAGGCGACTTGTTATTTGGAGGGGTTATTGTTTTAATTATATCGTTGTTGCAAATAACTCATTGGCTAAATTAAAATTGAACGGAAGAGTTGAACGTCTTTCAATTATAACAAATTTATTAATAACGCAAAAATTCCGTATTGTTAACATGCAATGCTTTGCATGTCTACAATACGGAATCGAACAATATTGAAAACATTGTTAGCCTAGTGGTAGTTAGCAAAACTATCTTATAGACGGGAGTTCAAATTCTTAACTTCAATAATCTTATGTATAAACGATTCCAAGTATTTACGTAGTACACGGCCATGCAAGTGATTAAAATTGCAGCCTATGTGTTTCACTTCTGGGCCCCGGCCTTAACTATAACGAAAATATAAGGGCATAATCCGTTACGCACACCTAGAGTGGAATGGTGGACTTCAAATGTCTTAATACTTTTTCTAACACATGTAGATTTTCTCACGATGTTTTCTTTCACGGCTGAGCTTTACAACAAATAACTTCATCGGTGCTGGCACCTGGGATCGAGTTCGGGATGCTAATGCACTAAGCAACTTGACACTACCGCCCGAACACACCATGGCTCTGTTGGTGGTAGGACGTAAATCAACCAATCCATTCCAACTGCCGGCACCATGGTTTGAACTCGGGTCGCTAGCGTCCCAACCGCCCCGGACACTGTGTTACTAGAGACTCTCTGCTCGATGGTGAAGAAATTGGCAATCTGAGAGAATTTCTTAAGAAACGAAAAGTCCAATATTTACGTAGGGCGGCGGACTATAACGTAACACGTCAAAATACATCGTGAGTAGATTAATTAAAGAACTGCCCTCAGGTTTGATAAAAAGTATAACTCGAATACAAATTATCTATGTACGCAAGAATTTAGTGCTAGTGACCAACCACTGCGTTTATAAAGCGTTAAAATTAACATTTTTTTTATTGCAAAATTATAATGATAATAAATAAGTACAACAGTATTAATACAGGCTATATAACCTAATACCCAGGAGTTAGTAGAAGTTATAGTACCGCTGTTGCATTTTTTTTAAATTACTTTTTTCACCAATGAAGTATGTTTTGAACCAAATTAAAAAAGGGAAGATATTCTCAATTTTTTCTATATGTTTGTTACCTTATAACTTTTTTTTATGCCTGTAAACTAGCGCTTGACCATGATCCCACCTGGTGTTAAGTGGTGAAATAGTCGAAAGATGGTACGCGCTAGTTTAGTGCCTATTCACTCTACTCTTGAAGTTACTCCCACGTCGTACGGACGGAAAGACAGGCCGGCAACTTATTCCATTTGACATTTGCCAAGTGATGGATGATGTGCACCACATAATGGGTGAATGAGCTAAACATGAAGCGGAAAGAAAGTCATTAATAGATAGTCTAGAACTGAGGGAACAATATGTGGGTGTTTTCTTAATGCTGCTGTCTGACCCGACCTCAAAGGGAGCGAGGAAGTTGGTGGCTATGGCCATACAACATAGATTACTTTTTTATAAAAGAATGCTAGCAATATTACTTTTTTTTCAGAAATATTACTAACAATCTTGTTAACCATTCCCACTAAGCTTAAGCTTGTGCTAGGACATGGTTCACGTCAATAGTCGAATGGTGGATTCGAACCCACGACCTTACGACCTTATTTCTCGCTTCATGCGACCGATGTGTGTGTGCGTAGGTTAAGGTATAATGGGGCTGACATGCCCAAAAGGGCAAAAGTCCCCAATAAATAAAGAAAAAAAAATATGTATACGACAAACGAACGAATTACTCAATATCACGCCAAGTGTATAAAAAGTCTATAATAAATCTTCTTATGTAAAATACAAAACGACTATCCAATAACAACACAACTAAAGCGTCAATTTTCCACTACGCCACTAGCACACACGCGGGCAAAGAAAACGGGCCTTACACACTTGCAGTAAGCGGTACAACGTCATACTTAACAGTAGCATTAGATGTACGGAGACACCCGTTCTTACCTCAGTGTACACTCACCGTGGAGACTGTACCCCAGATCTAAGAGGCACGATTCTTTATAGTCTCTGCATAGCCTATAAATACGCCAGGCGCTAACGTGACGTTCCACAGTCTATTTTATAACCCCAACCCGTGTACATCGATTGGAAAAATGTTTACAAAAACACTCGCCCTTGTTCTAGTGTTGGGTGTAACGGGGGTTGTAAAAGGTGATTTAGGTATGAAATACGTGATGAAAATTTACGAAGATTGTCGACAGGTGGAAGGGATGGTGCCCTGTTTGAAGAAGAAGGCCATTTTGTTCTTCGATCGAGCTGCTAGAATGGAATCCATTCCCATAATTGATGGTGTAGATATAGTGAAAGCGTCCAGACTCGAAATACCGCCTGTTAGTGAAAACGACATAGATTCTATTTTGCCAAGAGGGATGGGAAACAAGGATGAAACATTATCAGCTATGTTATGGGAGAAGATTGCATCTTTTGCTAATTCCAGAACGGTACAGTTCTCATTGCCAAAGATGTCGGGTGAAGAGCTAAACAAAGGGGTTGAAGAAGGTAAGCAAATGTCATGTGTAATATCTTTTATCGAGCAATTCTTGTATATATATAATCTAAGGCTAGGTTACAACAATTTTCATAAAATTTAGTATGTCTTTCCTTCCGATTACAACGTGGGTATTTTCAAGAGTAGAGTGAATAGGCATTTACTAAGCTAGTGCGCCTTACCATCCAGGACTGCATTTCCACTTAACATCAGGTGGGATCGTAGTCGAGCACTTGCTTATAAATTATAAAAAAAAAAAAAATTCGGCGGTAAATAGATCAAGCTATGATTCAACCTTAGAAAATTTCGTTTTATCTGCGTATACAACCTATTATTAAATCAGTACGTGTGTTGCTGAGCAACAGTAAGTCAATAAGTGTTTGGCGTTACTCTATTCTACGTAAGCTGCTCCTTTTTTTTGTTAACGCGGGGGAATCTGTTTATAGACCATCCTCCGGTACCCTGGGTGGGCCCGGAGGGATGTGTGGGACTCGGCCTGGGCAGCCCATACCCACTAAACCTACCGCGAATGCCATCAGCCGTTATGAACGGGGTGTCCCGGATCTGTCAGCGACAGGACAACGTAAGCTGCTCCTAAGCCAATTGTGTATAAAATAATAATAAATATTTTTTATTTCAAACCACAAAATTCATGTACAAACCAGTTCGATAATAGCCGCAGTAGTAAAAACTGTGTGGCAGCCATTAACGCCCATCTCCAAACAATTAAATACAAACACAAATTTACTAAAATTAAAAACATTTAATGTAATTTAGTTTAATCGTTATGTGATTGTGTGAGTGTGTTTGTGTGTGTTGAAGAGTGCTTGTATGTGTAGGGATGAGTATGAAGTAGGGAGTGGAGGGTTTTTCTGACATCTTTATTGTGGTTTTAAAAGATCTTCTGTAAATTCATACAAGATGGTTTGGAGCCAAAATGGACTTTCATTGATATCATAGTGATCGACATTAACTAGTTTTATTAGTACATATTTTTTTTTATTTATTTTGAATCCTCAGGTTAAGTTTTTATAATATTTATATAAAAAGTAAAAATACACAAAAATATCATACAAAATACAAAAACATTATAAAAACCTAACTTAGTGTGTGCCACCGGCAACGAAGCAGGGCCCAAGCAACCGGTGGTTATCGACATAGAGAGAAACCTCCTGACGATGCGTGCCGTGTCCAGGAGTACTGCCTTCTGAATCTGACCCTTGACCCAGCCATCTAGCGAAAGTCTCTTAAGATGTTGTTCGAGACTTTTCGCTATGAGACCGTTTGCAGAAACGACTATCGGGACAATGATCGTCGAATCCACATCCCACATGGCGGTCACTTCGTGAGCCAAGTCGAGTTAGTACATATTATTATTACTGTAGTAGATGTCGTACCAATTGCACGCCACTCGTGTATGTGTATTTTGCGTATTAGGTAACGATGGAATGATAACTGATGACTGTAATAGATAGGTGTTATAATGAAACCAATGGCAAATAGCTGACTGGAGGCGTTGTCTTCATCGTGCTAAAGGCCACGGAAATCACTAATCTATGGCGTATAAAAATTATTTGAAGATAATTTAACGATTATCTTGGAATAAACAGGCCACAATTTAGTAATAAAATATAAATAAAAAAAATTACTTGGACAAAAGAAAACAAATTTATCAATAATGAACGTTCGTACACTGCTATATTAGTTGATAACTGTGTCACACCAGATTACGCCCACCTCAAGACACAAAAAAATTAAAATAATAATTATGTAGACATTATTAGAAGAAAAGGTATAAATAAATTAGTGTGTGTGTGTGTGAGAGAGAGAGAGAGAGATATGGTGTGTGTGAGCATGAGTATATGTGTGCATCACAAGCACAACAGAGATAATTGTTTCAGTGTTTTTATAGGTTAAATTTTACATTATCTTAGGAACTTCGTACGGTCAAAATTTAAGGGTGTGACTGTAATCTCACTAATTGAATATCGACGTGAACTATATTCTAGTCACGTAAGCTTATTTGAGATATTTGTGAAAAAATATGTTGATATTTTCATAATAACTTACACGTCGTATAATTTGTCCACAAATGAAAGCGTCAATAGCAAAATGGAAACTGCGAAACGTAAGGTCGAATCTACCATTCGACTATTGACGTGAACCATCTCCTAGCACAAGCTTAGCCTTACTTGGAATGGTTAACAATAATGTTAGTAATATTTTCTGAAAAAAAAATATTGCCAGCTTTCTTTTTAAATAAAAGGTTCGATTAGTAATGTTACCCCGCTAAAGCGAATACAAGTTTGAGATCTCATCTTGTATAAACTATCGTATGTTGAAAGCTTTACAAATTACTTAAATCACTTTACCAGTCTTCACAGATCCAACTTACAAGGGACTCCAGTGAAAGCTAAGTAATGAAGCTACCAACCAAGTTATTCGCATTATAAACAATCTCTTACATAGATGTAGGTTTCAAATACAATATATTATGTACAAGTCTAACAGCCATTCCCTTTACGCATTCGTTTAATAGATTTGATTTTTAACTGTATGTATTAATTATGTATATTGAGTGACTAGAATCTATGACTTAGACTTAATCTATGACTTTAGACTATAATAATATAACAAGTAAATTTACGAGCAAAAACAAAAACCGACTTCAAATCGAATAGAAATACTACTACGCGCGGATACCCTCTTTGGATTTTTGAACTATCGTTCAATGTTTTACGAAATACAATCAAACTACTCTTGGACTTCATCCTTAAAAATGAATCATCGTAATCAGTTAGCGTCATCATCATCATCATCATCATCATCATCAGCCTGTATCTATCCACTGCTGGAAATAGGCCTTCCCCAATGCCTTCCACCACATGCGATCCTCAGCTTTCCGCATCCAGCTACTTCCGGCTATCCTAACAAGGTCGTCGGTCCATCTGGAGGGAGGGCGCCCCACGCTTCTCCGACCTATGCGCGGCCTCCATTCCAAGACTTTCCTCCCCCATCTACCGTCGCTGACTCGGCAGATGTGGCCAGCCCACTGCCACTTCAACTTGCTGACTTTAAGAGCTATATCAACTACCTTCGTTCTCGGTCGAATTTCTTCGTTTCGGATTCTATCCCTTAGAGAAATGCCGAGCATAGCTCTTTCCATCGTTCGTTGTGCGACTTTCAGCTTGTGGACCAGCCCAACGGTCAGAGTCCAAGTTAGGTTAGCGTGATATTGAGTTATTCGTCCCTTTGTGGCGTATATACTTGATGCAAATTTAAGACTTACATGCTTTTCTCATATAAGCCATTGTCAAAATTGGACCAAATTAAATTGGACCAGATGGGAAGCACTAGAATTTTAAATCAAAAGAAGTATTATTAAAATAGGTTCACCGTAAAATGATGAATTAGCTCTTTACAAAAAATAAAAAGAAAGATAATGAGCGACCACATCGATGAAGTTATAAAGCTATTTTCTTAAAACGTTAGTGCATCACTCTATACTGTGGGTAAGTATCGTAGAAACCACAGAATCGATTCGAGAGAAAATCGTTATCGAGACGATCGTTTATTAAAATGTTCATGGACAATATTAAGACGTCTACGAGGGTATTATTCCGAAGTAATAATAGATGAACTGTTTCATTTCTAATGGCGAATTTTCTCAACGCTTCTAGCATTGTCGTGGAATCACGATAAGTACTGCAAACGCCATAAAATCAAATGACAATGCCTTTTCTAGCGGATGTTGTTTATCCACGATTACAATTTTGAATAGTCCGCTTTTACCAAACCATTCCATGTAATGGCGATGGCCACGGAAGCATGAATGTGACGCCTTAAGTATTAAACAGTAGTCTTTCATGGAACCATTATCTCGAGATTACTGTGACGAAGAAGAAAATGTTTGGAAAACTTTTTGAGAGTCGGATTCTCGAGTTGCTTATACATTTGTTGTTTATTGTTTACAATTATATGAATAAAACAATGGGTGCGTGTACTTATGTACGCGCGTAAAATTATACTTCTTTGGAGTCTAATAACTAATTACAATAAAATAATAAAAAAACCGAGAATAGAGCCGTGGTAGCTCAGTGTCCGGGCGGTTGGCTCAAGTTGCATAGTACGCTAGCAACCCGAGTTCGATCCCCGGTGCCGGCACCAATAAATTTGTTGTTGCAATTTTATGTGCTGATTAACCACGCGCTCGGCGGTGAAGGAAAACATCGTGAGGAAACCTACATGTCTTAGAAAATTTTTCTACGACATGTGAAGTCTGCCAATCCGCATTAGGGCCGCGTGGCGGACTGTGCCCTTATACTCTCTTTACAGAGAAGGCCTCTGCCCAGCAGTGGGACATATATATTATATATATAAAGGCTGTAACTTTAACTTTAACTTTAATAAAAAAACTGTAAAAGGATAGTGTTTTAATTGTAGGTTTTGTGGAATGAAATAGTCCAATAACTATTACACTCTCTTTATTGAGACAGCGTAACGTTTTACAGGGAATTATTTTAACGAATACTGTGACAACTGCGCGTCCTAACCATCTTCTTTTAAAAAAAATAATTAGAAGTCATATTACAAACTAATAAAGTTCATAGCGTCAATAGCCTAATGGATTATGGTACGGCCTGCGAATCGTAAGATCGTGGGTTCGAATCCACCATTCGACTATTGCCGTGAACCATGTCCTAGCACAAGCTTAAGCTTAGTGTGAATGGTTAACAAAATTGTTAGTAATAATTCTGAAAAAATATTGCTAGCTTACTTATTTAAAAAAATGGTGGATTGGTGGATTCGAACCCACGACCTTACGATTCGCAGGCCGTACCCTAAACCATTAGGCTATTGACGCTTCACAATTATGTTGTGATTTTAGTCGATGAGGGTCCGACATAACTCGTCCTTTCCCCGGGGAAGGAGTACGCGAATAGGTACGTTCCCACAAGAATAGCAAAAAAAGGCTATCATTGCTTCAACTGTCTTCCGGGGGAAATATTTTAAAGCGCTAACATAATATTTCCAGGACGAGGAAAGATGAAAAAGATGATGGGTATGATGATGATGGGCGGCATGATGAAGCTGGCCGCCATGATCCCGCTCGCAATCGCTGGTCTGTTCATCTTGGCTGGTAAAGCTTTAATAGTTTCAAAGGTATGTTATTTTTTCGAATACATTTATAGAATAGAAGAAATATTTAATCGACACAAGAACACAGAAACAACAGATATAACAAGACGGAAAACAACATTAAGAAAAGTAATTAAATTTCCAAAGAATATCTCAGCTCAGGATGTGCTGTCTCACACATGTAACACAGCGCTGATTTTCAGCTAAAAAACCTGTGAAAACTAAGGCGGATGCGATTTGGTATTGTATAAATATGGCATACACTTATTTACGCCCCCTCGATAGGATTAGGAGCGTTGCTGGAGTTTCTTCGGCCACTTCTTCTCCCAGCGCTAACGCTTCCCGAAGCGGCATATAAGTTAGTTTAGCTTAGATTGTCCCAATAGAATTTTGTTAACAAAATAGCTACCGACCGAGTCGTGGTTCGGCCCTCTCGGGCACCCTCCGATCGGACTGCTAACGCGTAATAATAGTAACCGTCCAAGCCGATTACCCCTCACCGGGGGGACCCTTGTGTCGAGTTACCACCTAATAGAGGTTCAGGCTAAGCGATGTAAGAGCTGTGCCACCTCTCAAATCCAGTGAAGCAGTAAAGGTCAGCTTCTCTGCACCAACTGTGTTAGTTCGTCAAAAAAAAAACTTTTTAACGTTATCCATAAACATATTTTAATTAAAAAATATGTATCTAATATACTTATATTAGATCCTAATATATATGAAATTAGCGTTTTCTAATATTGGCAATATTTATAATAAATAAGTCAAAGATTCAAAAAAGATCTGAAATTTAATAAAATAGAAGAAAAAAATGAGATTTAAATTGACATTTTTTCAATTTTTTTTTTATGACGAACTACACAGATTGGCCAGAGAGGCTGGCTTTGACTGCTTCACCGGATTGAGAGGTGGCACAGCACTTAGGTCGCTTAGCCTGAGCCTCTATTGCTAGTAACTCGACACAAGGGTCCCCCCGGTGAGGGGTAACCTCGGCTTGGACGGTTACTATGTTACGCGTAAGCATTCCGATCCGAGGGTGCCCGAGAGGGCCGAACGAAATTAACAAAATTCTATTGGGACAATTTCAGCTAAACTAACTTATATGCCACTTCGGGAAGCGTTAGCGCTGGGAGAAGAAGTGGCCGAAACTCCAGCAACGCTCCTAATCCTATCGAGGGGGCGTAAATAAGTGTATACCATATTTATACAATACCAAATCGCGTCCGCCTTAGTTTTCACAGGTTTTTTAGCTGAAAATCAGCGCTGTGTTACATGTGTGAGACAGCACATACTGAGCTGAGATATTCTTTGGAAATTTAATTATTTTTGTTAATGTTGTTTTCCGTCTTGTTATATCTATTGTTTCTGTGTTGTTCACGGACCAATGGACAATTTTTTCAATTATAATATCAGGAATACGTCGAATTACAAATAACCTTGTATAACAATAGAAAGTCATTACTACGCTCGCGACACGGAAAATTAATTCAATTATAATTTAATAAAGAAATAATACTTGATGTTTCGTGCTAAAGTATTTCTAGTTTTTCTAACATCCGTTACGCGATACCTTTTCCCGCTTTCATTGTATTAAGGTGATTATAATTACTTACACTTCCATACTAATTAGACAGTAAATGAAATTATTTGAGCTCTTGCTCCACTGACACAACAGATGTATACGGTACGAGGTACGGTATGTGGAGAAATTGTATAATTTAAAAAAAATTGCATACCACTTTAACAATTATTAGACATAGACATAGAGATAGACATTTATTAATTGGCATCACAATTCAAAAACACATCACAGACAGAATATAACACACATTAAAAAAGAATGAAAAATAGACAAAACACAGTCAAAGTTAGACGGACAAATAATAAAAAACATATGATGCCAATATCGGACACCGTCTCAGCATATGCCGTCGCAAAGATGCGACAGCGCTGATTTTCAGCGGTGCCCGGGACTACCTAAAGTTGTGCGCGCGCAATATTACTTTTATATGGAATTTGAACTTAAACAGACAATAAGAATATAATAAATATGATACATAAATAAAACAGTTATGAGATTAAAATATATTTTGTACAATAAAATAATAGATGAAAAAAATTCATAAATAAATATATTATTGAGTCAAAAATAAATTAAAATAATTAATGTGATAATTAAACGTATAAAGTTTAAATTATATAATTAAATATTGCAAGATATTCCATTCAAATGTAGTGCGGGTAACGTGAGAAAAGTTTTATTAGGTTGTGCTTCGTATGCCTCTTCCATTATTGTCTTGATCTGTGTCAAGATTTAATACATTGCTGGGCCAGTACGTGACTTGCAATCCACGTATATCGCATAAGTTATCTAGTTAGCAAGTGCATTGTACTAACGATGTTACCAATGACTTAGTGGTTAAACGGTCGACTTTACGATGTTATTTTCTTTCTTCGTTCATCCATGATTAATTTGGGCATTTAGAAATTTTTCGTTGTGAGCTAATGAAAAAATAATAATAAACTCTCACGACCTTTTTCAACCGACTTCAAAAATCTCGTTCTCAATTCATCTGTAGGTTTTTTTTTTAAATTAATGTTACCTCATAACTTTCTTTTCGGTGAACCGATTTGAATGATTCTTTTTTTATACCCAAGCTGATGCTTCCAATGATACTTTCAAATTGGTCCAATTCTGAGAATGTCATCAATGAGGAAACCATATAAGTCTTAAATTTGCACAATGTATGTGCGCCACAAATGGACGAATAACACAGTATCACGCTAACCGATTTCGATGATTAATTTTTATTGGAAAGGACGTACTTCAAGGATAGTTGGATGTGAGTTTGGTTAGGTTCTGATTAAATGTATTTGTATTATTCCCGCGGCAAGTCCGTTATACAAAGAGGGCGTCCGCGCGCAATAACGTATAACATTTGATTCTATTTGAAGTCGATGTTTGTTCTTGCTCGTCAATATACTTGTAACAATAAATAAATTTAAAAACATTTTATTTTATGCTTCATTATGCCCGTAGTACTTCTTTTAACGCTTAGTATCTCAACAATAGCATGCGTACATTTATCATCCGTCCGTCAAATGTTTTATTGCATTAATACATCACGAAAGCGTGATAAATTTACAGTCAGCTTCACACAGACGACGACGCATAATAGCTTCTTGTGGTAAATTATGTCAAGTATGCACGGTGACTTGAAGCTAAGCCTTCAGGTACAGTTAAGCTAGATGGTGGGTAGATGGGGCTCAGCCCTGTAGTTCTGAGCTCTCAAGAATAAGACTACGGTATCCCCTGCCTGTCGTACAAGGCGACCAAAGGGGCCTCGGGTTCACCGCTACAAGGGTGGGGGCCTGCGTCATCCACCCCGGGACCCAAGTGGACCCGGGAAGAAGGCGACATCGGCTGGCCCGTGTCGCATTGCGCTGCGAGGGCACGGGACGTGCGTCTTTGAGCACAGTACAGAGAGGCTCCGGTGCGTTCCAGCCCCTCGTAATGTACCGAGGAAGAGGCCACCGGGGAGATTTTAGTAGTTAAGAACCCCACATAACCGCCGCCTTTCCCCCAGAAGGCGGGGTATCTTTCTGACGATTTCCTCCCAGTCAACAAAAAAAAAAGATGGGGGGTTTTTTAACCCTATAGTTCTGGGCTCGTAGAATAAGCCTACGGTATTCCCAGCTGTCGTAGAATGCGACTTACCCGGGATGGGTGTCATCTGCTATGCAGATGACACCCTCGTATATTCCCGGGGAAAGGAGTTTAAGGAGGCGGCGCGGCTGGCGGAGGTGGGAGTAGGCCTCGTCGTCAGCCTCATAGAGAGGTTAGGGCTTCGGGTCAAGTTGGAGAAGACCGAAGCCCTCCTCTTCCGCAGGACGGGGCGTAAAGGACCCCCTTCGGGTGCCACCCTCCTCATAGGAGGAGAAAGGGTGAGGTGAGCTCCCAGATTAAATATCTGGGACTCACCTCGATGGAGGATGGACCTTCGGACCCCACTTCGCACAGTTGGGGCCGAAGGTCCTGAGGACGGCAGCCGCGCTGGGAAGACTCCTCCCGAACCTCGGAGGACCCAGCGCGGTGTGCAGGAGGCTGTACTCTGGGGTCTGTCGGAGTATGGCCACGTACGGTGCCCCCATCTGGGCGGGTGACCTGAACCGCGGCAACCTGTCTCAGCTGCGCAGGGCGCAGCGGGTTGTCTCGGTCAGAATCATTCGGGGGTACCGTACGGTCTCGTGGGCGGCAGCTACCTCGCTGGCCGGCGATCCGCCGTGGGAGCTCGTGGCAGGGGTTCTCGCCGAGGTGTCCGACTATGTCTCGGATAGGAGGGCCCTCGGAGAGAACCCTTTGCCAGAGGAGGTCCGGCGGATCCGTCGGCTAGGAGAGGTGGCACTTTGCCCGAAGGTGGGAGGAGGACCTGGCGCATCACTCGTACGGTATCCGTACGACGAGTGCTCTGCGCCCGGTCCTAGAGCGTTGGATGCGCAGAAAGCGCAAACCTCTCACCTTCCGTCTGACGCAGGTGTTCACGGGGCATGGGTACTTCGGGGACTACCTGTGTCGGACGGTCCATCGGGAGGCCGATGAGCGGTGCCATGATTGTGGTGCTGCGGTGGACTCTGCCCAGCACACCCTTGAGGTGTGCCCGAGATGGGCAGCGCAGCGCCATGACATGGTATCTGCCATTGGTGGTGTAGACCTGTCGCTTCCGAGCCTCGCTCTTGCGATGGTCTCGAGCGACAGGTCTTGGACGGCGGTCGCCTCCTTCTGTGAGACGGTCATGTCCCAAAAGGAGGCTGACGAGCGGGTCAGGGAGGGGAGCGCAGAGGCTCCCCCCCTCCGCAAGCGACGTATCGGGGTGCGCAGGAGGCGTTACGAACGCCTCCTCTTGCGGCCCTTGTAATCCGAAGCGGGGCCAGGATGGGTACCTGGCCCCAGCATGCTTCGGCGTCGTCGGGACTTCTCTGAGTGCCGGAGAAGTCCCCTTTGAGGATGAAGTCCGGTCTTTGCCGGGACCGGCCGGTCGTTGGGGTGTCCTGTTGCTGACAGATCCGGGGCACCCCGCTCATAACGGCTGATGGCATTCGCGGAAGGTTTAGTGGGTAGGGGCTGCCCAGGCCGAGTCCCACACATCCCTCCGGGCCCACCCAGGGTACCGGAGGATGGTCTGTAAAAAGATTCCCCCGCGTGAACAAAAAAAAAAAAAAAAGAATGCGACTAAAAGCGGTCTCGGGGTTCAATGGGCGACAAGAGTGGGGACATTTTTCGTTCGCCGAAGTGGACTGCTAGCTGTACCTATTGTGATGCTACACCACTAAAATAATGAATGACAGACATGACACAAATATTGGAGGACATTCGCTGTTCGTTTGCTGTTCCAATTGCTGCGCCATCTAGCAGTACCAACTCAGAAACCGTCGTTGATTTATGCACAACAATTTCACAGGATACGATTATGTGATAAAATGTATAGTTTACGATTATATAAAGGACATACACACAAACAGTCATTTTTATGTGTAAAGAATAAGTTTATATAGACTATTCTGAGACCGAGAGGTTGGGAGGGCGTAGATTTAGTCGTTCGATTCGTCGTGGCTGACGCTTGAGGGATTAGCCTCGACGTAAAAATTCCTAAACAATCCGTCATAAACGATACCCATGACTTGGGGAGCAGTTGCCCCTGCATTGATTACTCGGGTAATGGGGCCATACCCTGAGGCCATACCCATATATGAAACAAACCATATAAATATGCACATGATATCGACTCTATAGAGTTTTCGCGGAAATAACTCTCCATAAAGAAGCAATGCTAGCTAACAACTCAATCCCATACGACACAAAAGCGACAAGTCACTAATGATCTACGAGATATAAAAAGTTATGGAAACACGTACACGCGCGTGGATGTTCTTAATGCTGGTGACATTGATTTTCCGATGACATATGGCATAGTTTACGTGGGACAAGAAACGTCTAACAATAATGAGACTCTTGATTTGATGTTCACGTGAAATGACATAAGGCTTTTTATAGCCGACTGACTATGAATTTACATCATTAAATATTTAAATTAACTCTCACAATATATTAAATTATTAATTACACCCATTTACATACCAGTAAATACCATATCATTCTTATAATTTATGCACAATCCTTTCGGGCTCAGTTATTAGCAGTCATAAAAATACGACGTTTGGCCTGTGTGACAGTTCAAAAAGAGGCGTGCTCCGATTACCATTACAATTGACAGGATTATTTGCAAGGTCAATCTGAAGATTCCCTGAAAGTTTCATTGAAATCGGTCTAGCCGTTTCGGAGCCTATTTGGAACATACCCACACACTGTCTCTTTTATACGAGTATATACAGATAGGCATCGGATTAGATTGGCAATAAAGTGTTTCTAGATTATAAATAAATAGATAAATCCTACCCAGGTTCCACTTTCCTGCTTAATCTGGAGTAGATTTTTTTGGCCTTTGGCCGGTTTTGGGCATCCTCCTTTGTAAGATGGTTCTCAAACATATCCGCCTTCACAACGTCCAGCCAGCGTTTCTTGGGCCTGCCGCTTAATCTTGGGCCTTGTAAATTGAAGATCCATCTATTTCTGACATACTCAGCAGGGCTGCGGTATATGTGGCTATACCATCGGAGACGACTTTCCTGCAGATTGTCTGCTACGTATCGAACTCCAAGGCTGGACCGGATGTGTTAGATTAATCCTTTATTGCACCAAAATATAGGTACAAAGGCGAATTTAACGCTATAAAGCATTTTCTTCCAGTTAACCTTGAGTGGTTAACAGCACACGGCTAATCGTACTAAAAGGTAGGGTAATATCAGGTACCCTGTAGTTCTGGGCTCTCAAGAATAAGACACGGTATGCCCTGCCTGTCGTACAAGGCGACTAAAAGGGGCCTCGGGTTCACTGGGCGACAAGGGTGGGGGCCTACGTCGTCCAATGTGGACCTGGGAAGAAGGCGACATTGGCTGGCCCGTGTCGCCTTGCGCTGCGAGGGCACAGAGGGGGGAGGGAGTAACCTCCACCCCCGGACGTGCTCTCCTTGAGCACAGTGCAAAGGGGCTCCGGTGCGTTCCACTGGAGATCCCGGAGCCCCTCGTCATGCACCGAGGAAAGGGCCACCGGGGAGGTTTTAGTGGGTAAGAACCCTACAGAAGGCAGGGTATCTTTCTGAAGATTTCCTCTCCGTCAACAAAAAAAAAGGTATAGATGAAAACTAATAATTTGTGGATTTTATTGCACCTATGGTTTAGTTCACTTGGACGTATTTGAAGTCCCAGAATTTTAGTTGTTTCAAGTTACCGTGATTTTAATTTTATTTTCGTTTAGTTTTGAAACGTTCAGTTTTGATACTGCACACAATGATGTCAGTGGTTTGAGGTTGTGCTTCGTTTAAGATCAATTTTTATTCTAAAAACCAAAGAATTCCGCACCACTAATTAAACAAGCTTATCCCGGCTGTTAACTTCATATAGGCCTTTCGCTATCAATATCATACGCATATCTCACAGAATCTCTCAATCTCTCAGAACATCATAACAGACCTACTAGCCTGTTGTCCCAGTTTCCGCGAGCAATGGGAAAATAATGGTTGCGTCGCTTTAATTCGCATAATCGTGATACACGATCGTTCACCACGGGTCATCAACGAAATTGCGTCGCGTCAACTTTCCAAGGAAAGTTCACTGATGATTATCCCGCGACCTCTGCACAAGATCGTAGTTGAATTTAATGATTTTAAACTAGGTTTTACTCGATTAAGCTTTTCAATTACATATGTATAAATTAATTTGACACTAGTTGCGCCCCGCGGTGTTACCGGCGTTTAAAATAATTGTAATTCTATTTTTCTAATATAAGGTAGGTTAAATCAGTTCAGTCCTGTAGTTCTTGGCTCGTAATAAGACTACGGTATCCCCTGCCTGTCGTAGAAGGCGACTAAAAGGGCCCTCGGGTTCACTGGGCGACAAGGGCGGGGTCGTGCAACAAAGTGGACCATGGAAGAAGGCGACAACGGCTGGCCCGTGTCGCCTTGAAATGCGAGGACACAAGGGGCAGGGATTAACCTCCCCCCCCCCATCGGCTACTCGGACTGGTTCCAGAGATTAGCCGGAAAACAGACAGACATAAAAAGTAAAAAAAAAATATTTTTGTATTAATGTACCGTATATATATATATTCATATGTATGTTATTTTAAAATTACATACAGACACTAATTTTATTTATTACTATAGATTGTTAGCTAGTTATTGAGAAATAGCCGAGGTGACTTTGAGTTTAAAATTTTTTTGTTGTCGCGTTTCCACGACTGTGCGTATTTCTTGTAACTTTCTTCCACGCATTATCAACCTGTAGTATCAACTGTCACCAGCATTGTTTCCGAACCTAATCTATTTGGGGACCGTCAAGAACCTACTCCTATATCAAAGGCTCTCAACACAGCTGCGGCTCCTTATCATCCGGTCTTATGGATGTTTATGGGCGACTGTATCACTTAAGATCAGGCGAGCCGTAAGACCCCTTTTTCTAAAAAACAACTGCGTGTTCGTACGTGAATTGCTACCATATCGTTACCTTTTTTAATTATAACATTCGGAATTCCTTTTCTTGAAAAATCTACATATACTGGTGGTATGTGGTATTTCATGATTTATTCGGCTATTAAGATAGGTATCTGATTTAATGCTTGGTCATGCATTGCATAGCGATTGTAATAGGCTCTAACAAGAGCCCTGGTAGCTCAGTGTCCGAGCGGTCGCCTCAAGTTGCATATTACTCTAGCAACCCGATCTCCGGTGCCGGCACCAATAATTTTGTTGTTACAATTTTATGTACTGATTTACCACGAGCTCGACGGCGAAGGAAAACATCGTGAGGAAACCTACATGTCCTAGAAAAAAATTCTACGACATGTGAAGTCTGCTATTCCGCACTAGGACCGCATAGCGGACTATGTCCTTCTACTTTCTTTACAGAGAAGGCCTGTGCCCAGCACTGGGACAGATGTAAAGGCTGTAAATTTAACTTTAAGCTCTATCATCCGTTTAACCCTAGCGGAGTAGACAGAGGCTGCTTTCGCTTTTCACTAAGCTTATTTGGTCTTATATGTGACAGGCCAGCCCATAGCACCGTTAGTTAGCGTTTTTCTTTACTTAAAACACTTTAAAAAAGGGTGACTGTTACAAGCCGACTGGTCTTCATTACATCATAAGTGAAACCGCTTAGCCCATAGGCTATCAGTACTAGCTATTGTATTAAATTATTAATTTAAAATTATAAAAAATAACTCTCATAAATATGTAAAAAACTTAGTTCGCTCCAAGGTACCGGCACCAATGAAAAAGTAACTTAAAATTATGTTTGAGTTATCATGTTTTCAGCGTTAAAGGTACAAGATCGTGAGACGATCTGTACATTTAAAACAAGTATATTTTACCAGAAAAACGACAAATCAAATCAGTGGCGTAATAAATGTTAAACGCTAGTACGCGTGAAAGTTCTCTTTATTTTCAAGGAATCATAGTTATATTACTATTATATTAGTTCTGTTATGTTATGTTACGTTATAATTATTAGTTCGGGCGCCTAAATTGACTTTCTTCTTCTACATTTGTGGTCGTTGTCCTTATCTAGTTTTATATTCTCATAAGCCTTCCAATGTCTCAACAAACATCCTTATACACGATGCTTTAGAGTTCCCTCGTATATCCGGGGAACCTTTGCTAACAAAATTAGCATGAGACCTAATTAAAGTAAACTTTTACCAAAAGTAAAAATTAAAAACAGTCCGTGTAAATGAACGAATGACTTCCTCGGTTATCAATTCATCCGTCATTCAATGCCTTTGAATGCGGTTAGTAAAGAAATACAATTTGTCATTAAGTAACGTAAAAAATCAAAATTATAAAGAAACTTAATTCCCACGTTAACACGCAAATCGTAACCAGTTCGATCGTGTTTCGTAATTCTATTTAATGTTACGTGATGCACGGGATTTTTTTTATGTCCTTGTTCTTTTTTAAATCGCTTTATCGAAGACTCTAGATGGCCGTTATGCATGGATGCATTGGCGAGCGGTATAACTACCTGAAATGTGGACTTCAGAAACAATACGTGGCTATTTTTTACTTTAATTATTTTCTCGTTCCCCAACGTATCGGGTAGGGACCTTATCAATCTTTCCTTTTTCATTCCATTCTTCTTTTCTCATTCCTTCGCTATATTAAATTATTTTTCCTTTTATCTATTATTTTAACGTTTCATTATCCATCGAAATTATTTTTTAACATGACTTTTTTCCTATTTCTATTTAATTTATATAACACTAGCTAGATTTTTCTTTATTTTATTTATATTATTATTTATAATATTTACATTTTAAAAAATATTACAAAATATTTACAAAAAATATAACTGTGCCAAACCGTCATCGCTTGGCAGCGTGCCCAGAAGGCTGGTAGCATTGCCACGTTGTATGGCAATGCTTAGCCTCTGTGCAAGGTATAAGCCAGCCCTCTGGTCACCAGATGTGTCGACCAACTTAAGAAGTTTAACAGTTTAAAAGCTAAAACATTAAAAAGGTTATGTGCACTAGGACCCCACGGACCCAAAGTTTCTACCCCAAACGGCTCAAATGTGAAACCCGTATCGAGGTTACTATATTTGCGCCGCTTGAGGTTTTCTGCAGTTGCAGCGGCTGCTCCAGGCTATATATACAAACCCACACACTTTCTCGTTTATATATTTTTTCTCTTTTTTATTTTTGTCCTTATTTCTATTTCATTTTTTAACATACCTTTGCCCTTAATCCTATTCTACATTATACAATCTTTGCCCTTATTTCAACATTATTTGTAAAACATTCTTTGTCCTTATTCTACATTATTTGTTTTATTTCTTTTATCTCTTTTGTAAACACCATTACTCATTATATTTACTTTTATCTTATAGCCAGATGTATATACTCAAATATTTTTTTTATTTTTTTTTTATCTAATTTAATTTATGCATTTTCTTTCCACTTTTAGTTCTATTTCTGTCTCTAGCTAATCTTTCTTTTCCAAATGTCAAAAATTCTCTTGGTGTTCAAAACTATTAATGTTTGTGACAATGGGTCGTTTAGCCGTAGGATAACCGTTGGGTAAAACGTGTTCTTGAGTGGAGACTGTGGAGAGGCATACGCAGAGTAGGATGACCTAAGAATAGCTTTAGCGATGATCATCGCAGGACGGCTGGAAGGAGCTGGATGAGAGTAGCCTAAGATCATGCTGAAGAGATCTTTGTCCAGCAGTGAACTATTGTAGGATGAGGATCCGATGATACACCATCATTTATGAACCAATTTTGATTTTCGTTTCTTGATCAGTTGATGAGTGGCTTTCAATTAGATTCCATGTTAATTTTGTTGACATTAGACCTTGATCTTTGAATATATACCGGGGACTCCTAAATTTTTATGGAAGAATGTTTTTTGATTTAGATATAGGTAGGTTAATGACAATCCAAGACTAGATCTACTCCTTAACGGCAGCTAGCTTGAATGTGAAAGAAGAATTATAGATTCTAGAACTTCGTAATATAACTATGGTATATCTATACAGATAATAAAATTGTTGATCTGTTTATCACGTTTGATTTGATTTAATGCTTTCTTTTGTTTTTACTGTACTTGTATAGACTTGTATCGAAATGTATTCCATTGTTTCAAAGTTTATTATCATTATACGTTGTCCGGAATAGCAATCACTTTTCGCTTCACTCGCACTAACGTAAAACATAATAAGCTTACTCTTTCATGTTCGATACGCTTAAATGTATCGTTATGTAAAAACGAATTCATCAGTTGAACGGATTCAATAAAACTTTGATAAAACGTTTTATGTTACACATATAACGCTTTATGTGTATATGAATGCCAATACTAGTGCTGCCGCGTGGTGTTGCCCTCTATAAAAGGTATGTATGTTGTATGCAAAATTTTATAATAATCGGTTAGCTCGCAGACGGCATATTTTCTTCATACTTAACGTTATATTTAAAATATTTCACACTATATCTTTATAAATTATAGCCTATGCGATATGATGTGTAAGCTAAATAGTTATTGTAAAATTTCATCAAAATCCTTTTAGTAGTTTTTGCGTGAAAGAGGAACAAGTTGACATCCATATAATCATACATCCATAAACTGTCGCGTTTATAATA
This sequence comes from Meandrusa payeni, assembly GCA_029286785.1. Taxonomy (NCBI): domain Eukaryota; kingdom Metazoa; phylum Arthropoda; class Insecta; order Lepidoptera; family Papilionidae; genus Meandrusa; species Meandrusa payeni. The sequence continues at coordinate 3,315,164 of JAGSMX010000023.1, forward strand.
TAAGTAGGATTATTTGTTTGTAAATCTGTATGTATTAATTTTAGTATTTAAGTATATGTTAGGAACTTAGAATAGGATGGGATAATAAAAAGATTTAAATTTACTTTAGTTACGGAACCCTAATAACAGATGTAAACTCGCTCTTGACCGGCTTCTTATCATTCATTCGCGAGCTATTTAACATCGAACCGCCAGTGTTGCTCCTGCCTTACCCCGCGCCGGTCGTGAACGCTTCCATTTTCAAATTTCCCCCGCAAATGTTGAATGCTAGAAGAAAGAAAATTCACCGTTCCAATATCGCTCTAAGTAAATCTCGTGCGGCTTATTGTGTTTATTTCTAAGTCGCACGAGATTCACTTCGATTGATTTTGAAATATGCCCACAACGGCCACGTGGTAATTGTTCCGGTTGAATGCTTAAAGGTTATTTATGTCTAACTTGTGCTCGTGTCATTGAAAGATTTTAACCGACTTCAAAAAAGGAGGTTTCCAATTCGTCTGTATGTTTATATTTGTGTTCATACCTTTATACCATAACCTTTGGCTGGGTGAAGCGATTTTGATGATTCTTTTTTTATTTAAGAGCTGGTGTTACCAGTGTGACCTCATATTAATTTGTTCCAGTTCTGATAATGGCATCCACGAGAATAAATTTGCAATAGTATGTGTGCGACAAATGGACGAATGACTCAATTTCACGCTAACCTGATTATTTTTGTATCAGGAAGGATGTACTTCAGGTTCTCAATTAGGTTTCCTATAGAGATTATTTTTAATTAGGCATAGTACATGCCAATAAAATTGTATTGTAGTGGGTTCAGAATATACTAGAGGGCTCTTAAACAACGATTAGAATGAATTACAGATGAATTTTTTATAGATTTTGGACAATCCAAGACTTAATCTAAGTATTTCTTTACGACCACCAGCACGAATGTGGGATAGTGAAAGTAGAAGTATAATAACAAAATTAGAACGTGGAATTTGGATTATATTATATGGTGAGGTGGATTACACGCGCCAATATGGTCTTCTCTGTCACCCAGTGTTAACTGGGAAAGGACTTGACTCCTTAGTACCATTACTAAGGCGTTAAGTCCTTCTTTGTTAACCCTTTTTTTTTGTTGACGGGAGGAAAATCTTCAACAAGATACTTCGCCTTCTGGGGTTATGTGGGGTTTTACCCACTAAAACCCCGCTGGTGGCCCTTCCTCGGTGCATGGTGAGGGGCTCTGGGAACACCAGTGGAACGTCGGAGCTCCTCTGCATTGTGGTCTTGCACCAGGAGCGGAGAGGTTAATCAACCCCTTGTGCCATCACGTTGGAGATCGTTCACGTCATCATGCAAGGCGACACAGGCCAGTCTTTGTTAAGCCTGGTTTGAGATGTTACAATAAGTATATTATAAATATTTAAATAATCGATAGCTAAGACATATGCTACCAATCTTGTGTGCTGATGGGCTCACCACCGGTTACATTTGATTCTAATAAGCTCGGTGAAACGTCTCTCTCTCTGCCCCCTTAAAACCGGTTAAAATATAGTGCTTAAATTTGCTGTTATTTTATTCCAGATAGCGCTACTCCTGGCCGGAATCATCGCAATCAAGAAGATAATATCGCAGAAGAGCGGGGGTGGAGGTCATGAGGTCCACAGCTTGTCGTCAGGCGGCGGTGGTGGAAGTAGTGGTTGGGATCGAAGGGCTTACAATGATGTATCGGATTTAGCATACTCAGCTTATAAGACTGACTAGGTATAACAATTAGCTCGACGATATTGACGCTGGAAAGAAAAAACGTAGTAAGTGACACATGGCCATTTTCAATTTTTTACGTCGTTGGTATCAGGAAATAACGACGCGTCGAATGATATATGTCTTGTAACAATTAGATGAAAAATAGCGAAAATAGGATCTTCAAAATTGACACTTTTTATTTTTTTACCGTAAAACTATGTAAATAACAAGAAAACTCTAAGTTAATGCCGTGTTACAATACTTATTCAGCAAAAAATAATAAATATTGTGTCCAAAAACGACAGCTAAGTAGGTCGACAAACCAAAAAGTTATAATTTTTTTTTAAAGTTGAAATGTTTTTCGGCTCTGGTGAACAATTTCATTTTTGTGTATTACTACTTTTCAGTTTTCCAACGTCGTATAATCCTTTAAGTATTTTACTTCATAATCATCAGGCTTCAACAGCCCACTGCTGGACATAGACTTCTCCAAAAGCTACTGGGCACGACTAGGCCACTCTTATCCAACCGTCCTGCGAAGATCGTCTCCAAATAATCTTAGGGCGTTGCACTCCGCGCTTGCCTCTTTGCGATCTCCACTTAAGAACTCATTTCACCCAACGGTTATTCGTTCTACGGCTGATAAGGTCGGCTCAACACTACTTAAATATGCTAATAGGGTGGGCTTTTCAACTAACCACACCGGACCTAATTATTAGGCTTAAAAGGCGATAAATCCTAAGTATTGATAGACATACAACATGCATTTCATAATGTTTAGTTTAGGATATAGTTTTTGTTATTTTCTTATATTTCTTTCTTATGTTTTTTATTATATTTCTAATTGTTTCCTTTTTTGGTTTTTTAAGGCTTTAGTTTACACCTATAACTGACGTAACACTTGCCCTTGTTCTTCTTAAATCTTTTGTATTTTTTTAATCTGTTATGGTGTTTACTTTGTTGGTGTGACTTATAAATAAATAAATAGACACGATTGAGTCAGTTGACACGGAGCAGTCTCGATGGAGATTTTGCTCTGACCGCCCAACAGCTCTCAACACATCTGCTCATAGTCTAGCTGACTGATTGTAAGATAAAGACAAAAAAAAATCGGTAGGCTAAATAGTAACCGTCCAAGCCGAGGTTACCCCTCAGGGGGAGGACTCTTGTGTCGATTTACTACCTAATAGAGGTTCAGGCTAAGCGACCTAAGAGCTATGCCACCTCTCAATCCGGTGACGCTGTTAAGGCCAGCTTCTCTAGCCAACTGTGTTAGTTCGTCACAAAAATGGCTATATCAACTCGTTCTGGATTCGATCCGATTCGATATGGGCAAAGTTAAAATTTCCTTTCTGGAACCTCTGCCAGTTCTCGATCATAGAACAAGCCTTCAAGCTAATAATAGGCTTATCTTAGATCGAACACATTCTTGAGTTAAGTATGAAATGCAATGCTGGATGCAAGCCGCTTACAACCAGTCCTTTGGGGGAGGCCCCCAACGATTTCCAAAAGGACTGGGTCTATGTCTGCAATGTCCAACAGTGGATGTTTTGCGGTTGAAATGATGATGATGAAGTATGAAATACGTTATAGAAAATAACCTCAAATAGTATTGTTTTTAATCTCCCTTTTAAATTATTTATATATACACTAAACAATGATAATATTAATATTTTTAGTTTAAATTTCATTATAATATGCTACAATCATATCATGATTAGAATAAGATGAATGAATTAACAAACTATTACATCAAATCATGGCAATACATATTTCATTAGTGTTGCTAGTGGATTTTATACAAGCTGCCCTCTGCGGTGTTACCCGCGATTAAAAACTTTTTATTTAATTTTTTCTAAAGTAATAGTAGCACAAGAGTTACACTCCTTATTACATCAGCCATCTGTTAGTAATCCCGTCAAATGCAGCCGTTCCAGAGATTGGCCGAAAAGGACAGACGGACAGAGAAAAATAGTAAAAAATGTTATTTTGTTATTTGTACCGTATATAGATTATCATGGATGTAGTGAAAGGCGGCTTTTTTATGTTACAAAAACACGGACCAATTTTATTTATATGCACCAATAAATTGTCGTTTTGTTAGGTTTTTTTAAGTAAAAGGAAATCGCTTGTTAAAAATTTGTGCCCGGTGTATGGCTCGCCAACTGTCACAGATGAGAACTAAAAAGCTTGGTGAAAAGCAGGCAGCGACCACTGTCACTGTCTACCCCGCTATGATTGAAAGGACTTGAGATATAATATAGTGTGTATGATAGAAAAAAAATAGACTATCACGTTTTGCATATTTCAAACAATTTTAAGTATGTTAAATATTTATTTATTTAAGATAATATCTAGCTGATAACCAATTGTTCCCGTCTTCGTTAAAAATTTCTTGTACTTTTTATTAAAAGTTAAATTTGTTATTTAATCATAGGACCCTTATATACCTAATTAATTTATTGTATTATCTAATAAAGATTTGTTTCGTGCCTGATAATGTTCCATTTATTTTACCGTTTTAAGTGACAGTGACGTTCGACTTTGATGCCAATAAATAGCCTACTGCCTACTCGTGGTATAGAAAAACTTTAACTAGACGATCGGGCTTTGCTCGGTATATAATTTTTTTGGTAAATTTTGGAAATTGTTCTGATCATTTCAAGATTACCGTGTGAAATTTGAGAAACCTGACCTGTTTTTGTAACTATTTTCTTTTTTTAAGAAGTTCTATAGACGAGTCGCGGCTTTGTAAAGTTAGATTGCTTATAAGCGTTTATTCTTCTTATCTTTTAGGCGTTGTAAGTGAACACGAATTTTATCAATAATACAAGTAAAAAAATGATTTTCTTGGTCTAACGTAAAACCTAATATTTATTGATTTACTGTTGCCTAGCAACGCCATTGAATCTAATAATTGTTTTATCGGCCCTGAATCCTTTGCGTATTTAATTTATTTATAATCGTTGTCATTTCCGAAATAGATTCTTGTAAATGTATATATACAAACAAGAATTGCTTGTTAAAAGGCAATAGATCGATTATTAGATAGTATACTACTAAGACTAACGTTTTTTATCGCCCTTGGAAATCTGCCTAAGGCGTGGCAATCTTGATTCCCGCCACTTTATTTGATGAAGCGTCTCTTTGAGAACAAGAAATTTTGTGGAAGAAACAATTGAAGTGATGCCGTCACTACGGGTATTGCAGGTGTGTTTACAAAAACCGACTCAAATAGAATCAAACGTTGAACACTATTACGCATGGACGCCCTCTTTGTATTTTCGATTTATCGTAGTAATTTTACGAAATAGAATGAATCAAAACATAACCAAACTCTTATGAGACCACTCTTGAAGTACATTAATAAAAATGAATAATCGAAATCGGTTGGCGTGATAGTTATTCGTCCATTTGTGACGCACATATTCCATGCAAATTTAATATATAGTTAAATGGTTTTCTAATGAATGCCATTGTCAGAATTAGACCCACACCGAAAGCATCAAATTTCAAATTAAAAAAATAGAACCATCAAAATCGGTTCATCATTTTTCTCATCATCATTTCAGCCGTAAAACATCCACTGCTGGACATAGGCCTCCCCCAACGATTTCCAAAAGGACCGGTTGTAAGCGGCCCGTATCCAGCTGCGTCCTGCGACCTTTATCGCAGACCACCTTGCGGGTGGACGTCCCACACTGCGTTTGCTGGTCCGTGGTCTCCAATCGAGAACTTTTCGGCCCCATCGGCCATCATTCTACGCGCTATGTGCCCTGCCCATTGCCACTTCAACTTGCTTATCCGGCGAGCTATGTCGGTTACCTTGGTTCGTCTACGGATCTCCTCATCCCTGATTTGATCTCGTAGAGATACTCCGACCATAGCCCTCTCCATAGCTCGTTGTGCGACTTTGAGCTTGCTTATGAGGCCCATATCGGTAGGCCCATAATCGGTTCACCTGAAAATTATGAGGCAACAACAGACGAATTGAGAACCTCTTTGAAGTCGGTTGAAAATCCTTAAAAGTAATTTAATTCAATGAGTAAAATTCGTGTACACATTTTACTATGTATATATTTATTTTCAAGGTTAGAGTGAATAAGCATTTACTAAGCTAGTGAGCCTTAACATCTAGGACTGCATTTCCACTTAACATCGGGTGGGATCGAGTACATGCTTAGAAAGTAAAAAAAAAGTAAGTACTCAGCAGTTATATAGGAAATGTTTAATGCAATTTAAACAGAAATAAGACTCTGTAATAGGATTGTACTGCAGTCATAATAGTCTGATATGTGTAAGGCTTCAAACGTAATGTAGTGTAGGCATTATCTGTTACAGTTTTATAGGAAAGGCACGGCTCATCTGATCTTAAGTAATCACCGTCGCTAATGGAAACCACTACAACGGAGTAGTTTCAGGTGCGTTGAGCCGGCCTCAGAAAGGAGCAGGGATAACCAATAAATTTGCTGTTGCAATTTTTTGTACTAATTTACCACGCGCTTGGCAGCGAAGGAAAACATCGTGAGGAAACTACATGTCTTATTATTATTTCTAAGACATGTGAAGTCGGCCAATCCGCACTAGGTATGCGTGGCGGACTATGCCCTTATACTCTCTTTACAGATAAGGCCTGTGCCCAGCAGTGGGTCGTATATAAAGGCTGTAACTATAACGAAATCATATTGAATAGAATAAGTCACTGACAATATTAGGTTCCATGTGTATCATCAATTCTTTTAGTTTGTTATTAAATTGTTGGAAAGCGTCGCACTCTTTCACTTTATTTGGCGGGCTATTATGTTTTCTTTCCGTAATTGGTACGTGGGGTGATTAGTTCGAGCTTATCTTTGTTCCTCAAGTGACGAGTTCTTTCTTTTTTATGCAATTGTATATTCGTGTGAATTGAATTTGTTATAGTTTTCCTAATTAGAGTGTAAGTATAGTAAGTGTGTAGTTGTGTGATATTAAATAATTGTGTTCTTTTATACAATTCATCTGTTGGCGTTAGGTAGTTATAGTGAAACAAAACTTTTATTATATACTGTGTTCTTTGCAGATAGCTAGGTGAGTGACAGCAGCTGAACCCCATATTTCTATTAAATATTCTAAGTGTGATTTTAGTAGGGAATTGTGGATAATGATGCTTATTTTTTTGGGGACACAATTTGATATTTTGCATATGGCTCCTAATACACACGTAAGTTTCTCCTTTACGTGATCAATATGGGGCTTCCATGTCAGTTTGTCATCTATCCATAGTCCGAGATATCTTTCTTGTTCAGAGCGATGTATTATCTGATTATCAATAGGGATAGGATTCAATCGGTTATCATGATATATGTCTACGTACCAGGGGTTAAACTTTTATGTCAAACAGGGCCCTAGGCCTATATTTGCCAATGACATTTCACTAACAAACCAAGCTATTAAAATTCATTTGTCATTGTGCCAAAAAATGTAATCTACTAATTTTTTGAAATGTATGAAAAAAATCATAAGAAAATAAAGAATGAAATTAATTAAGTATGGAAAAAAAAGATTTTTTCATTTTTAATTATTTTTTTTTTTTAAAAAAGAAAGCTAGCAATATTTCTTTTTTTTTTTCAGAAGTATTACTAACAATCTTGTTAACCATTCCAACTAAGCTTAAGCTTGTGCTAGGACATGGTTCACGGCAATAGTCCAATGGTGGATTCGAACCCACGACCTTACGATTCGCAGGCCGTACCCTAAACCATTAGGCTATTGACGATTGAATTTATAGATATTATTTATCAATTGGATTTTGGAAATTATACATCTTTAGACGCGTTACAAAATAGGTGATGAGGGTGAAATTTAAAGATGTACCTTGATGATTTGGGGACCTTGAAGAAACGATCCTACTTCTTCCTATGTCAAAGGCCGGCAACGCAGCTGCAGGTCCTCTAGTGCTGTGGATGTTCATGTGCGACGGTGATCACTTAAGAACAAGTGAGCCGTAAGCTCGTTTGCCACTTATAAAAAAACTGTAACACAAAAGTAACAGGTTGAAGCTGCATTTTTCGCTAGGCGTGTTTAGAAAATTGCTTTGAGTGTGGGAAATTCGTTCGCGTTATTTTCGTAAGTATACAGAGTTTTTGCTTCTCATATTGATATAATGATATGTATTTAAAGTGAAGCATGCTTGTTTTTGCGAATGTATTTATACGCGTGACGAATTTTGCGTGTTTCGATCATTACCTTTGAATGTACAATATTATTTCTTTTTTTTCTATTATACACTTGCTTATGTAAGAGCTGTATATATTTGTAACATTTTCGTTAAATATACACATGTCAATACATGTAAATATACAATATGTCATGTCAAAGAGGAATGGAAAAAAAACAAAAGTTATAGATGCCCTGATGAATAGCAAAAAGCTTAAGTGGCGTTGGGCTGGACACATAGCCAGACTGTCAGATAATAGGTGGACCACCAGGGTAACATCCTGGAGAGGTCCATCGGGCACCAGAAAGAGAGGAATACCAGCTCGTGGCTGGCAAACAGTGGCCATTAACCGCAAAAGACAAAGAGACCTGGAAAGCTCTAGAGGAGGCCTTCACCCTCGAGAACGAGTGGTTCTGTTAATAATTAGAAATTAGTATATTGTATATTTGTAATTAGGTAGTAAGAAATATAAGGCTTTTTTATTTTTATTTTTTTTATTTATTATACACATGTCGGGTAAAGGGTCGGTTAAGAAAGTTTGAATATCTCGGAAGATAAAGACGCTAGCTAACTGAAATAAATTGTGCATAATAGACAGTTAAATATCCTTAATTAAAAAAATTTAAATTTTCTATTTCATTAAAAAACAAAAATGATAAAACATGGATAATACAGTATTTTTCTTAAATTTTATTTTTATTTAAATTTTACGCCACATGGTGGCAACACTAAGTACTAAAATTTAATTTTATCTTCCGAGATTGACCCGACCTTTATTTTTGCTCACGGCTATATATTATAAAGTGTCTCATTATATACTTCTACAAATGCGTGGAAGGTGTTTGACTCTATATTTATATTTATATATTATTGTCAATACATAAAGCAGCTTTTTATTTGTTTTAATTATAATAATATATGTTTAACTAAGTTTTTATAACATCATATTGGTATTATCTGTAACGGTGTTATAATTTTTGTTGATTTAAATAAATAAATAAGGAACTTTTTACTTACTTTAATGGGCCGTCATACTGAAAAACATGCATAATATCCAAGTCGCTGAACTGAGATGGATTTGTGGCGTAACTAGACCTGATTCTAGAATATTTATGAGCAAAAACTAAAACCGACTTCAAATCGAATCAGACGTTAAACGCTATTATGGGACGCCCTCTATGTATATCCAAATTATCGTAAGAATATTACGAAATAGAATTGATCAGAACCTAACCAAACTCTCAACAAACTACTCTTGATTCGGTTATCGTGTAATTGGTTTTTTTATTGACGAACTACACAGATTGGCCAGAGAAGGTCGAGAGGTCGCTTAGTCTGAACCTCTATCGCTAGTAACCCGACATAAGGGTCTCCCCGGTGAGGGGTAACCTCGGCTTGGACGGTTACTATGTTATGCGTAAGCATTTCGACCTGAGGGCGCCCGAGACCACGACTCTGTCGATTGCTATTTCACGGATAATGTAAGGGGCCTTTGTCGTCCGCTAAGGTGGACCCGGGAAGAAGGCGACATCGGCAGGTCCGTGTCGCCACTACTACGCACTGCGAGGGCTCAGGGGGGGAGGGTGTAACCTCCCCACCCCCGGACGTGCTGTTCTTGAGCACAGTGAAAAGGGGCTCCGGTGCGTTCCACTGCAGATCCCGGTGCTCCTCGTCATGCACCGAGGAAAGGGCCACCGGGGAGGTTTTAGTGGGTAAAAACCCCCACATAACCGCCGCCTTTCCTCCAGAAGGCGGGGTTTATTTTTGAAGATTTCCTCCCCGTTAACAAAAAAAAGGGGCATGAAAAATCTATATGTGTTTGTTAACTATGTTTTATTGAAGTTTATGTACTTTTGTGTGTATGTGTTGTTTTTTAGTAAATAGTTTTTAATTGCGAGTAACTAAGCGGGACACAGCTAGTAGCAAATACGACAATATATATGTGTGTTTGATTGAAATTGTGTGGAAGCCGCGCTTCCGCCGAGCCTAGCACGCAACCAAATTACGTTTCTGCACGATTTTCCGCCATGTTATTTTTTGTAGGCTTCTAGTAACTCCACCGCGCATGGCCAGGACTACACGAGCACTGCTCAATTGAGCGCAGTGGTTAATGCTGTCGGATCACATGTTTAGTGTTGCGGGTTCACTTCCCTTTTAGTTCAAACTACCTAGGACGCATAATTTTACAAGTATGTTTACGAGTCAAAACAAGAACTGACTTCAAATCAGATGTTCTTCTTTGTACCGTATCGAATTTGGGCTGCTAGCGTACCACGCAACTTGACGCGACCGCCCGTACACTGAGCTACTACAAAAATTGGTTTATAATGACTAGGTATTAAGTGATACATCATTGCAATAAATCGCGGAAAGTAACGAAATGTTAACGACGTAGTTAACTGAACTATGTTTTAACGCCTGGCCTGTTCGACAATGTCGACCGTGATTGATTGAAGCAATTTATTACGTTAGTCGTTATTGAATAATGAATTGCTGCTTTGACGTGATTGGTTGTTAAAAACTTAATGTTTTTGCCACCTTTTACCTGGGAAGGGGCTCAACTAAAGTTTACTTTTGTTAACGGGGGGAAATCTTCAACAAAATACCCCACCTACTCCGGGATCTCCTGTGGTATACACCGGAGTCCAGAGGGACTGTGCTGTTCAGCACGTCCCGGGGAGGTCATCCCAATACTGGCGTTCATGCTCCCGGGTATTCATTTCCGATTAGTTGATTTGTACGTGCGAGAATTTTCAAACTTTTTTTGTTCAAAAAGTTTGCCGTGAGCTATAAATGCCTTATAGTTACGCCTCTACCCTTGAAAATACCCATATTGTAGTCGGAAGGAAAAACAGTCCAACAAGGTCGTAGGTGAATAGTCGTACGGTGGATTCGTAACTACGACCTTACATTACATGGGACGTATTCTAAACTACAATCGTGAGCAAAAATAAAGGGTCAGTTAAGAAAATTTGAATATCTCAGAGAAATAATATAAACTTGAACAAAGGTATCTTATGTAAACTTGGATAATACAGTATTTTTCGTAAATTTTTATTTTTATTTAAATTTTAGTACTTACACTAAGTACTAAAATTTAAATTATTTTACTTTATGGATATTTAACTGTCTATCATGCAATTATATTTACTTTAGTTAGCTAGCGTTTATATCTAATAACGATATTTAAACTTTCTTAACCGACCACTTGTTTTTGCTCACGGCTATATTTAGGTATTGAAGTTTCAAGTATAAACGAATAACAGCTCTGCCACCTCTCAAATCTCTCAGTCAGATTCTGTGGCTAAATAGCTATGGTATTATAGAACAAAAATTTACTTCGAACGCTCTAGATCAACGCCTTTCCCACCGAATCAGATAAAACCCGGTTAATTATATAGCGTTGGGATTATCAAAGTGGAAAGTACGACATTAAAGAACATAATAACTGTAATAAGGGGTATATCACTATTGTACACCGATTTGTAGCGATTATGTTAATTATATATTTCTAATCGACGACCAAGAAAAATCCCTGGGCGCAAGGCGGTCGGACGGTAAATTCGTGACAACGTATCCTATAACACAAGTTATTCCAACAAAATTGAAGAATTTTTTTTTACTTCACTGATCACAAATTTGCGTTCTCTATCTCTGTCATACCGCGCTCTCGCTTACACACTTTGATCTCCCGCATCGTGCACTATCTGCAATTCTCGGGGACTCTCGGCTCGAGCGTAACGAGACTTTTGCGCGAATGACAGTCAGTCAGTCACGAGTCATCTACGAGGTTCACGTGAACCTTGCAGGTACGGGCCTCGGGGTGTGTACCCCATTACCCGGGTTATTAGCACAGGGGGCGACTGCTCTCCTGGTCGTGGGTACCGTTTAGAACGGATTTTTAGGAATAACTATTTTTACGTCGAGGCTAATCCCTCAAGCATCAGCCGCGACGAATCTATCTGCTACGCCCTCCCGACCTCTCGGTCTCGATTGAGACGGAGGTCGAGAGGGGGGCGATGTAGGCCTAACTGTTCAAAAGCTTCCTAAAATAGGGGAATTTGAACCTATGGCGCACGTCAGGAGGACGCGCGTGTTGCGGGGCGAACCCGCGCCGATGTTCGTGCGGTCCGTTGTCCGCATAAGTAAGTGAATGACATCCAGTATTCATCAATCTATAAGACGTTGTCACGTTAAAATAAGGAGGTAGTTCCGGGCTCTCAAGAATAAGACTACGGTATCCCCTGCCTGTCGTAGAAGGCGACTAAAAGGGGCCTCGAGTTTACTGGGCGACAAGGGTGGGGGCCTGAGTCGTCCACCAAAGTGGACCCGGGAAGAAGGCGACATCGACTGGCCCGTGTCGCCTTGCGCTGCGAGGGCACAGGGGGGGAGGGAGTAACCTCCCCCCCTCCCCGGGACGTGCTCTCCTTGAGCACAGTGCAGAGGAGCTCCGGTGCGTTCCACTGGAGATCCCGTAGCCCCACATAACCGCCGCCTTCCCCCCAGAAGGCGGGGTATCTTTCTGAAGATTTCCTCCCCGTGAACAAAAAAAAAAAAATGAGGTTGTCAATTAGTCGGTATGTTTTTTATGTTTGTTACTCATAACTTTCAACTGTGTGAATCCTATCGAATGATTCTTTTCTTATTTGAAAGCTGGTGCTTTAGCACCAATGCATCACAGACAATGGACATCGACATCCATAAGAAAACCATATAAGTTTTAAATGTGCATTAAGAATGTACGCGACAAATGGACGAATAACCAATCGATTTTGATGATTTTTTTATTGGAAAGGATGTACTTCAAGGGTAGTTTGATGAGAGTTTGGTTGGGTTTTAATAACTCCATTTTTTAAATATTCTTACGATAATTCGGAATTACAAAAAGATTATACATTTGATTCCATTTGACGTCGATATTTTTTTTGCTCGTAAATATACTTGTGAAATAAAATATTCTTATAGCATTTAAGATTTATTTTATTGCGTTAAAAAAGTTAAATAAGTTAAAAAATCTAAGAAAAAATTATCTTCAAAAAATGCTAAAAGTTTTAAGCTTTTCTAAGATCTCTCTCGTACTCCTACAGAGGGTATGACATAGCAAATGTTTAAGATCCAACTTAATTTATTGAGTAATGGCGGAGAAATTGGTGACATGGTCTGACATTTTGAGTAAGAAAGTTTATAGTATTTGAAATGTCTCTTTTTTTGTTCTGCTGTTTCCAGCTCCACTGTAGTAAGGTGTAGAAGACTGTCCTAAATGTATGCAAGTTTTATCACGCTGTTACCTTCACCAAGTATGCGTTTAAACAGCACCAAAAACTGAGAGGACTACGAATTTAAATTATATCAGGCTACATTCGTCGTATTGATGCCTAAAAATACGTTGAGTGGTCAATATTTAATGCCGTAAAATGTGGTTAGTTGTGGAGTCTCTACAGCCACCTCTTCTCGCAGCTAAGCTCGCTTCCTAAGTAATACTTAGCTAGTTAGCTATTAGCTAGTTAGCTAGTTAGCTATTGAACGTCTTGATAATTTTCCGATACAAGGTTACTACCGACCGAGTTTTGGTTCGGCCCTCTGGGGTGCTCTCGAATCGGAGTGCTATCACGAAAAGAGTACCCTACCACGCCGAGGACCTCTCTCGGGGGTTGTTCCCTCTCAAAAAATAGTTTTTTACTAGCGTAGTTCATTCAGAAAAAAAATGTGGTTAGTTGTAGTAAAAATATTAATTATGCTTTTTTCTAGAAAAAGTTCTTTCATCAAAAAAAAAGAAATGAAGATTTCAAACGATATTTTGACGCTAACCGATTGTTCTGACAAGGTAATAAGACCAAATAATGGTTGTACTATAACGACATGTCAAATTACTATAGTAGGGCATTCGAGAAAACTTAATGTATTGAACGAAGTTAGGAATCATTAGCGGAAGAAGCGGTGCGTATTCGACAGCGTCATGCGATGCGACAAAGTTTTTATTTTGGACCATTCTACTATTTTGTCCATATCGGAATTGCAACGCCGCGATAGGTTCCGCGAGGTCGTCCAACCGTGAATAGTCGGGAAAAACGCAAGTAAATACATACATGTATAAATAAACCGTCGCCCAACGATAGTGATTCAGTTTTGCGCGATCGCTTGCAACAAAATGATGGTACGAACGGGTTGAGGGAATATCAATAACAGAAGAACGTGGTGCAACCACAAGCTGAGCCAACGGCGGAATTAACAATCAAAACAATCATAATGGCGAGCGAAACGTGGTATATAATTACACTAGTGTCGTTCTTGACTGTCCTATCCGCTGCCGATCCACGCTACGAGAACAATTTAACGAAACTTTGGTCATTGTCTAGTGCATCTAAAAGTGACGGTTCGGCAGTTGTAAATGTGACCAGTGCATCCATTGTGATACAGCCAACGAGCTATGGAGGTCGAGTTTCGAGGAAAAGTAAGGATCTAAAAGTAACTCCCGACTACAATTACGCGTTTAAACCGCGAACGATACCCGTCCGGGAAGATGAACAACTTCAAGTTGAGAAGAATGTATATTATACACAGGATCACAACAGCGGAATGAAATCGGATGTACCTTTCCCTGGTAATTACCTCGCAATTGCCAAAAAGAAAGGTAGCGATAACCTTGTTAGAGACTCCCCGTTTGATAATTTAAACGTAGGTACCTTTCATCCAAGAGCCATACCGTTAATAATGAATCCAGAGTTTGAGGGAAGGTCGTTAGATGAAGACGAGGAACCTATCCTAGAAAAGCCTGAAGGATTTTCGGAACCAACTGCGTCGAGAAGATCATTGTCATGTAAGTAACAAACATTCATCATTAAAAGTATCAGCCTTTATATCTGTCACACTGCTGGGCACAGGCCTTCTCTATAAAGAGAATATAAGGGCATAGTCCGCCACGCGATCCTAGTGCGGATCCTAGAAACACATCAAAAATACAGAAAAAAAAAAAAATACAGTTATTTAAAATAATACAGTTTCAATCGGCCATGCAAGGTAACAATCGATTCAGAGGACAGCATAGGCCATGGATCATGTTTGTTGTAGAAGCATCCAAACCGTCATTGATTAATTGATCGAATATCGAGCGGAATTAAAGTCGAATGAATAAAAAAATAAATTTTAAGGGTGGACAACCCTTACTATTTAGGGATATGAAAAATAGATAGTAGCCGATTCTCAGACCTACTGAATATGCATATAAATTTTCATAAAAATCGGTCTACCCGTTTCGCACAAGTATAGCTATAGTAGGTAATTAACATTGTGACACGAGAATTTTATATATAAGATTTTTTTTTATCAAAGCTACCAAAACTAAGCTTAAGCTTGTGCATGGTGCATTGTAGGACATGGTTCACGGCAATAGTCGATTGGTGGATTCGTACGTACGTACGGATGAGGCCGTACCCTAAACCATTAGGCTATTAACGCTTCAAAATAAATCAGAATAAAAGCAGACGAATTATCGACATTGGCCAATCGAATGGTTGTCCAGTTACGCACTTAAAGCATTCACAATTTAAAAACAGACGAGGGGCATTAAGCGTAACGATTGCATTAATGTAGAATTGCAATGAAGTAAGAAAATCTGGACACATAATTGTGTTACGTACCGTAATAATTGTGTTTACATTGTGCACCCTTTACTTAGGCAGTAGTTAGGAAAAAATACAGCCTATATATGTCCCACTATTGGGCACAGGCTTCTCTATAATGAGAGAATAAGGATATAATCCGCCATGCACATCTAATGCGGATTGGTAGACTTGTACATGTAGATTTCCTCACGATGATTTTCTTCCCGCATTCTGGGAAAGTGGTAGTTATGTGAGATTTCTATCAGTAAAACCCCCCGCGGGGGCCTTCCTCGGGTTTCAAAATCTCAAACGGATTTTGTTTTATTTTATTTAAATAATAAACTTACAGCATTAAATATTTAATTTAACTCTCACAATATGTTAAATTATTAATTTCTCTCCGTATTCATTCTCTTCTCGAGCAGGTGAAGACAGACCTACACCCATTTACATATCAGCAACATCAGTAAACGGATACATTCGTGGCGCTATAACTTACCGTGAATACTTCAAAATCTTTAATTATTATCTTTTATTTACTTTATTATATTTCAATATACTCCGTTGTAT
Source organism: Meandrusa payeni (assembly GCA_029286785.1). Lineage (NCBI taxonomy): Eukaryota > Metazoa > Arthropoda > Insecta > Lepidoptera > Papilionidae > Meandrusa > Meandrusa payeni. The sequence goes on from JAGSMX010000023.1 coordinate 3,331,265, forward strand.
AATATATATTCACAACGCATGTGTCAATACAAATTTGGGTTATAAAACAATAGAATATCATCATAGTAAATAAAAGCTGTATTTGACAGTTCAAAAAGGGGAGTGCTCCCATCGTCACCAAACTTAACAGGACTTAAATTGCCATTTAAATCTAAAGATTCACTGAAAGTTTCATTGAAATCGGTCCGGCCGTTTCGGACCCTAAATGGAACATACCCACAAACTTTCTCTTTTATATATATATATATTGTATACTATATGTTAGAATTCTTACGTATTGAGTCACGGTAACGTCAACGAGCGCTTAGAAGTGGAGGGCACCAGGGCACGGAGTAGATCCCCTATGAAGTGGACCGACCAGGTCAATACAACAATGGACAAATGTACCTAACCACCATCATCTTGATGGTTCGGATTCGAAAACTGACATTGGTATCCATGAGAAAACCAAATAAGTTCTAAATTTGCATTATGTATGTGCGCGACAAATGGACGAATAACCCAATACGTCAACCGATTGCAATGATTCATTTTGTATTGGAAATATGTACTTCAACCATAGTTCGATGAGAGTTTGGTTAGGTTATTTTTCGTATTATTGCTACGATAATACGAAATTATATATAAATTCGAAGCAATACAAAGAGGACGGCGGCGGGTAACAGCACTAAGAATTCGATTCGATTCCATTTAAAGCTGGTTTTTCGTTTTACTCGAATATACTTGTTGAGTACAAAAAATCTCTTGCCAAACATTTGTGTAATAGGGACCTAAGCTGTGTCCGTCTACTCAACTATGGTAGGTCTCTTTTTTAAGTCAAACCTCTTTAGTAGCGTTAAACACTTTTTGTTAGGGAAAATCTCATAGTTTCCCGTCATCGACATGCTAATGTTGTATTTCTATTATCATGATTTATTATTGTCAAGATCTTGACAAGCCCATAATATGGGTATATTTGATTAATATATTGAATATAAACTTGTATATTGTTGTTGTTATATAATTGTTGCTCGGAGTGTGAATAGATGCCAAAATCAGATTGATTGACTTTAATTTTAAAGTCATAAGTTTCACTATATTATCAAGATTTTAAATGCTTACCATAAAGTTAAAGTTAAAGTAACAGCCTTTATATATGTCCCACTGCTGGGCAGAGGCTTTCTCTGTAAAGAGAGTATAAGGACATAGTCCGCCACGCGGCCCTAGTGCGGATTAACAGACTTCACATGTCTAAGAAAATTTTTCTAGAACATGTAGGTTTCCGCACGATGTTTACCTTCACCGCCGAGCGTGTTAATCACCACATAAAATTGCAACAGCAAATTTATTGGTGCCGGCACCGGATCGAACTCGGGTTGATAGCGTGCTATGCAACTCGAGGCGACCGCCCGGCCACTGAGCTACCAGGGCTCTTATTCTAACCATAATGTAGATACAATATTAACAAGAAATTTGTTCCAAGATTGAGGGTAACAACCGAATAGCACTGTATCATTACGGCCCGTTAGTACGTCACCGTAGAGCGCACAACAGACGTGGCTCTCTCCGGAACCCTAAAATTTCATCGATAATCCAACTTATAATCTTTTCCGCTTGCCAATGCAAAATGCAAATATATATCATGACTTGTAACAGTATCGTGTGATCGGTGAAATGACAATCGCACGCCATTTTACAAATGAAGTTAATTGTGTTCGTGTTATTTGCAAACGTTTTCCGATGTCTCAAGCTTATTAATACGCAATTAAAAGCATTCACGTCCTTTTAACACTAACTGGGTAGACAGAGATGAATATTATTCATTCATTGAATGTAATTAATCAACTGGGAAACGGAAACTTATTGATATAGTTGTCTGGAATCGAACGCCGAAGTTGGACTATATAATATGCCACAAAAATAAGCTAAGGTTTCACGTATTCCTAACGCCAATGAAGTCGACAGCAATCACTAATTCTATTATAACTTTAATATTAAAAGTTTTTACAATATTCATATAAAAATTAAAATGCACAAAATTATAAAAGTAAATTGTAAAAACGACGAAAACACTAGGTTAGTGTGTGCCGCCGGTAACGAAGCAGGGCCCAAGCACCCGGTTTCGTGCCGTTTCCAGGAACCTTCTGTATCTGATTGACCCAGCCATCTAGCGAAAGTCTCTTAGATGTTGATCGAGACTTTTCGCTATAAGACTGTTTGCAGAAACGACTATCGGGACAATGATTGACCAATCCACATCCCACATGGCGGAAGTCGAGGTACTTAGTGATTTTTTCCCTTTCGTCCTTCACGAGATTCTCGTTATGTGGCATGGTAATTTCGAAGAGCACCGTCTGTCGCGTTAATCGACCTGTCAGCACAATATCAGACAGACAGATCAGAATAGAGCGTTGTATGACTATTTCGAGAACTGGCGCAGATGTGTACTTATAGTACGGCAGCTCTGATTCCAAAAGATATTTATTATTATTAGGATTATTATGTCCCGTTATATAACAGGAGATGAGTCGATAATGGTTAAATCATTTATCAGACAGAAATTATACCAACTGATTTTTTTGCATGACATCCGCCGATCGGGTCAGGTCTTAAAATTAACCCAAGAAAAAGCTGTCTCGTTCTTTTAACCTCGGGACCATAGACTAGCGATAGGAAACATTCTTATGGGCTAACCCGAATGTGGTTGAGTCCCGACTTTCAGTTGGTAAGGCGAAATGTAGACTTAACGTTCACTTTCATTTTTTATAACTCGTAATATATCACGAACGTAGAATTAAAGATACTTATAATATGAACGTAATTGGCAGTAATCTCACCGATACAAGATAACTAAACTGAAAAAACATTGCGTTTTCTCTATCAAACAAATCTAAGACAACGACCAATGATAATGTTTTCTTTAGAGGCAGTGGCCAAACCCATAGCCTATTAAACAAATTTTATACAAAATAAATATTCATTGGCATTTGCTTATTTAGTTTTAGAAGTTAACTTCACTTTTATTTCATTTTGTTAGCTTCAATTAATTGACGCCAATAGTGGCGGTTTACCGATAGCGTACCACTGACGCGACAATCATGTGTCTGCCGTTTGCAATTTACCGTATTTAATGATGATGTAACGACAGTCGAATTGACTGTAGTAGATCGGTTTCGTAATTAAACGTGTGTAGCGTACACTACACTCTATATACTATACTCATGTTAACTTCTTAATATCAAAAACTGATGTAATTTTTTCTCGATTTCAGATGTCTTAGGAGCCGAGGATGATGAGGAGGAACCAGATGAAGAAGAAGATGAAGAAGGGGAAGAGGAACTAGATGAGGTAGAAACAGATGACAACAGCCAAACACGTCACAAAATCAAGAAGAGATTGAAGAAGAAAACGAAAAAATGAACAAGTACATGATGCCGCTGCTAATGGCGTACAAGCTCAAGTACTTCGCGCTGGTGCCAGTGATGGTAGCAGGACTTATACTGTTGATAGGAGCAACGGGACTTGCAGGATTTTTCTTCGCATTGTTCGCTGCAGTAATGGGACTACAGAAAGGAGGTTACTAAAGATAAATAAGTTCGACGTGTGCTCGCAGATGCCATTTCAGATTAGTTAGAAAAATTGATAGCTCCGCTGAATCTTTGTATTTAAAACTGAATCAGTTAATATAAGGTTGTGACCTGATATAGACGTAGGAATGATTTAGTCTCTAGTCTAACAAATCAACGGTCATTATATCTATCTATATCTCTACTATATTCCAATTCTGAAGTTCTTTCATTTCCAAGTTATTATTGAAGTGATAATACAATGAAATGTAAAGTAACAGCTCATTAACAATTGTAAATATCTATTTTTTGATAAGTAATTAATAATTGTAATTAATTTATTTTTAGATTACACATGTAGCGAGATAAACTAGGAAATCATTAATGTAGTTACCATTAATAATCGTTGTTTATTAGTTTATGACACAAATTTGAAATAATATAAAGGTTCTCAGATTGGTATTGTGTTTTGACATTTCAATTATTTCATGTGACCTTGATCTGACATTGTATCAAATGACATCCTATGTATGTTCCTGCAGGCCACCTCTTTCAGCGTGTCATTCAAGTGTGGATTGTGGATAGAGGCCGTTGATTATAGGGCTTCACGGTTATCTATAATTTTGGTGGAAATAACCAATAAACAGGGGGAGATAATAATGTCAAATGACAAACGTTCACTTAAAGCACTTTCATAGTTAAGCTGATAAAATCGTTCTATGAATTGAAAATAAGTTTTGACGTCCTACAAACCCCAGTGGACAGGGACTTGAAGTATATAAAAAAGGCAGATATAGTAAATACTATCCACTTTCGATCACACTAATTAATTTCCACTTGTCATTGGGTTTATGCCTACCTGGGGTCAAATATTAGTACACGTTAGCCTATAAGGTGTATGTTCACATTAGACTTAAAGGTCTCAAAAATTAAAATTAAAAAAAAAAACTTTTAAAAAGATTGTAATGGTCCGAAAAGACTGACTCCGGCAGAGAGGTCCATTCCTTAGCCGTCGCAACTTTATTTCTGAATAATGTAGGAATGTCTACGACATAAGAATGGGCCTGTTCGCCGCGCCTAGTCGTTCGGTGATGGACAGTGGAAGGCGGTATTACGGTCAAGCAAAACCACCACACACTCACCGAAAAACAGAAACTCGTCGTTTGCTATAATTTTGATTTCCGTGAAATCGTAAAATACTGTTAAAAATTCTTCTACTAATTATATTTTTAGATGCTTTTCTCAATTTAGATACTAAGGCATCAGCATTGCACCATAATAACATTATTCAATTATTCACATTACGTACGGTGGACTATTAGTCAGATGTATCACAGCAAAATTCTAAATTCCATCAACACTATCTTGATGGTTGTGGTTCAATAATATAATTAGTTGGAGCAGTGACTCAATACTGGTACGACTTGCGAACCTTTAAGAAACTAGCCTACTCTAAGGCCTGCATTCCTTCAGCTTCTTTACCATTTAACATCAGGTGATACAAAAGCAGAATTGTCCCTTTTCCATGAAAAAATAGTCTAATTAATATAAGTACCTAGATGACCGAGTTTTGCTCGGTTCCTTTATTCAGTGATTCTTAGCCTTAACTGAATGACCATCTTTTTGTTTCAAAATTTGTGATATATTAGTTCTGTATGTCTAATTGTATCTCTATCCGCGGGCGAAGACATATTTTTGACGTGAATATCATCATCGACTTTATTGACTCATCACTAAACTGACACATGTATTTTATAAATAATTCACATAAACAATTGATTTTCTTGGACCAACGACAAACTGAAATCTTTTGATTTGCTGTTGTTGTTGTTGTTACCAACGGTAATGGTAAGGTAAAGAGAATACTACTGTACAAAAATAGGGTATACACAAATATCCCTGCATACGAAGTTCCATGAAAAACGTTAAAGCCGTTTCCGAGATTTAGATAAAAGAATTGCTCGTTTAAAGAAATTAGATAGACATTATAGAACTATAAAATTACCACCCAAACATTATACAGACGATAGTAACAATAGACAATATAGAACTAATTCCATTTGGGAGGTCAGTCAACGCGAACTAAAAAGGAAAACCATAAATCAAAGTGGGCAAATACCAACGCCTTGCTCCAATTAGTATCACAATAGACATTTATTGGATTGATTTTCTGCGGCTTTTAGGGAAAGGTTAGGTGCGTCATTGCGCTATAGACAGAAATTGTCATTTATTATAATCAAATTTTAGTATTATAACATGTAAGGCGTGTTTACTGAGATAACTTGTCGACTAATGAAACGAATAACTTGATTATTCTTCATCGGTGTGACTCTTGACAGAGGTCGTGGTCATCACTTCAAGTGTTAGTGGCAAGCCTCTTTCTCTCTATTGATCCTATATGGTGATGGAGTCAGCTATCCATATTCACTTAATAACCTTTCCATACTCTTTTCTGTTATTATTGTGTATTTGGCGAGTTGTTAGGTTTATTAAAGGCGTCAGTAGCCTAATGGTTAAGGATACGGTCGAATCGTAAGGTCGTAGGTTCGAATCCACCATTCGACTATTGACGTGAACCATCTCCTGGCACAAGCTTTAGCTTAGTTGGAAAAGTTAACAAGAATGTAAGTAATATGAAAGAAGAAAAAACGAAATTTTGCTGGCTTTCTTTTAAAAAAAATTTATACTAACAATTATTTACGAAATACAGTTTGTTTAAGGCAAGTTACAACATAGTACATTTTAGACTTAATGGCTAACTTAGCAATCAAAAATTTATTAAGATAACAAAGAAAATTTAAAAATAGGAAAAGGAATTAACATTTAACTAAGACAACAAGTAATTAGAAGATGCGATTGACATTATAAAAAGTTTTTTTTTAATTTAATTTATTTTTAAAATCTAACCGCGTGAAGGAAATCTAGGAAGCTGTTAGAGCCCACCATTAGACATAAAAATTAAATTTAGAACTAGGATGTAGAAATCGAAAATAGCAAAATAGCATTATATAAAAATAGCATAGATAGATAGATAGATATAAGGTAATTATAAGATAAGAATAAGAATAAGTGTATATTAGAAATAGAAATATAACAAGTGAAAGTAGAAATAAATTGTATATAAGTTGAATGTAAGATTGTAATAAATATATAAAGGATGAGAGGAAAGGCATGGGAAAAAACTGCCCTAACCTATCCACGTTAGGCGAACTAGAAATAGCATAGGCATACTATATACTATACTTAGATTAAAAAGGACAAGGGGCAATAAAACTCTGAATTTAGATATAAGTCAGTAGTAATGCCTATTGTTACAAAAAAAAACCTAGGAAGCTGTTGAAGCCTGGTAGAGACTATTGACAATAGGGCTTCTGACTCGATCAATTACCTACGGACCATCAAGACCAATTCTATAGTTTAAATTAGTCAACCATTAACTTTCCCTCACAACCACATTAACAGTTTTAATTGGCAATTAGGGGGAAAACACACATTACACATAAAACGCGATGCTTGGTAAGTCTATAGACTACGAGCCATTTAAAATGATATAAAAGACTAAGTTAGCAAAGTAAAACCACAGTTGAATACTGCGCTAAAAAATTGCCAGACAAAATAGTAGCAAGTGAAAATATTTCGACAATCATAGATGGTTTTAATCAGAATATAATGATACCTTATTCAAGCGGTATAATTTCCGATAATACAAATAAAAATGGTGTTGTTAAAACGGAAACTCTTTTTGACTTCGGTTCATCGAATCGAGAAAATTTATTCGACTCTAGTTTCGACTATGATGACACTTTGCAATGGATTATAGCATCACCTTTTAACGGTAGATCTTTAAGAGGTACGTAAGAATTAACTTAATTACATTTTAGTGTCAATTGGAGATCTCAACTTCTCCTATGTAATATAGCCGTGAGCAAAAATAAAGGGTCGGTTAAGAAAGTTTGAATATCTCGGAAGATAAAGACGCTAGCTAACTGTAATAAATTGTGCATGATAGACAGTTATATATTCTTAGGCAATACTAAGTACTAAAATTTAAATAAAATTAAAATTTAACGAAAAATACTGTTATCTAAGTTTACGTAAGATATCCTTTTTCGTTTAAGTTTATGTTTTTCTAATGAAATATAAATAGATTAATAAAAATATTTTATTTTAAGAATATTTAAGTGCCTATCATGCACAATTTATTTTAGTTAGCTAGCGTCTTTATCTTCCGAGATATTCAAACTTTCTTAACCGACCCTTTATTTTTGCTCACGAGTGTATATTATTTTCATATTTATGTATTTAGTATATATATGTATATATATATATCAATAAAATAATTAAGGTAAAATTTAAAAATTAAATCATTCGAACTGTGAGATCGTAAGTAATTCATTTACCCAATATTTTTATTTCTGCTTTTAAAATAATTATTAACATCCATATCATAACATGTTCAAGACCTCTTTCATCTATTCCATTTGACGTCTAAGAGTTGAAAATATTTATCTCTATCACGTACCTTTTTTTTACTAAAAATAGGAAGAAATTTTACAAATATTACTATCATTGTTTTGATCCCTTCCAAATAAACGAAACTCGTGGTATTAGACGAGTACGAGGACTGGAGTACTGGAGGGGTTGGGTTGAATCTTAAGTTTCCCTGTCTGTCGTAGAAGGTGACTAAAAGAAGCCTCGGGTTCACGGGCGACAAGATTGGGGCCCTTGTCGTACGCTATAGTGGACCCAGGAAGAAAGAGACATTGGCTGGCCCGTGTCGCCTTGCACTGCAAGGGTACCGGGATTAACCTATCGGGACGTGCTTTCAAGAATAGTGTTAGTTAGTTAGTAGTGTGTTCCACTGGAGATACCAAAGCCCCTCACCATTCACCGAGGAAGGGCCACCGGGGGTGTTTTAATGAGTTACAACCTCATATAACCAAGATGCCTTCTGGGGGAAGACTTCCCCTCTTTAACAAAGAAAAGAACCTTACGTTTCGCAGACCGTATCCTAAATAAGCTATTGACGCTTCAACCGTAAGTAGTTAACATATAAATGTAAAAGATGTCTATTCACAGATATGCCCGAGAAAACGGCTAAAATGTTGGCACAAAAAAGGAGCAAAGGGAAGATTAAGAAAATTGTGCAAAAGAAATTAAAGAAGCCACATCACAAAAGAAAAGGCAATATAAAGAAATGCTTTTTGAAACTTTTCAAAAAACATGGAAAGAAAAACAAACACAGTAAATATATGTTGCCGCTAGTCATCGGGTTACTGGCAGTTAAAAGTGTTTTAATTACCATTTTAGTAAAGGCACTCGCAATTATTTCGGCGAAAGGTAAGTTATTAACGTCTTAGTGGTATTTACCTACATCATTTTTTATTATATTAACATTTAACTTGTAAGAATACACAAGCAACTTTCTTGCAAATTCTACGACGCAGCTGAAACCAATCTGCTGAAATCAGTATTGAGCACAGGCGTAAGGGAGCTAGCCTTTCGGTTTTCTACAGATTGCATTTTGGAGAGTGTGCTCAGGAACTACATGATCTAATTCCCCCATCCCCTTTCCACCATCGGACTTCCAGACGCACTGCGGGATTTCATCCTTTTGTTATGAACATCCCTTAAACCCGAACGAAAGCGCTTTGCTTCGTCTTTCATTATTCGTACGACAAAAGACAGGAATAGTTTGTCCGCGTCTGTCTTTCCCTCCGATTACAATGTGGGTATTTTCAAGAGTAGAGTGAATAGGCATTTACTAAGCTAGTGCGCCTTACCATCCAGGACTGCATTTCCACTTAACATCGGGTGGGATTGTAGTCAAGCATTTGCTTAGAAAGTATAAAAAAAAAAAACTCTGGCTTCCAAGATACAAGGTCCCAAGGTACACGTCTGCTTTGTTTGGGAGTCCCTGTTTACTAATACGAGTACAGTTTCGTGGAATGGTTACATTCTGTTTACATTCTCCGGTGTGACTTTAATAAGTGTAATGTATACAATATAACTAAATTACTTAATACATATTTTTCTATTATATTCTCTACTTAAATAATATAAAAACCGTTATATTATATCAATTGATTTTCATCAGGTCTAATGATGGGCTTCTTTTCCACCGCTCTCGCATTAATTCTCAGTCTCAAAGGCGCCTTCGACCACTCTCATGGATATCAGAACCGCAAAGACGATACTAACACTAGACTGGAAATTATACGCGTTCCATTAAGAAATAACGAACACCTTTATTACGATGATCATTACAGCAGAGGTGATTTCATGCCTAATGTGCAATCAAGTATTACGCCATACATCAAAGCATAATAAGTCATCAAATATTTAAAGGCTTGCAAGGGACCAAAATCATCAGGAGTAATCAATCATATATTAAGTGTATCTTGGGCTACCTAATTGAATAAAGTATTTATTAAATCATTCTGTATTAATTTCAATCCACAATTAATATATTTTAATACGTTATTATTGCATACATAATGGACGGTCTTATCCTTATGATCGATCTCTTACATACACCTTTGGATGGATAGAAATTCTTGACCACGATTCCACCTGATGTTAAGTGGTGATATAATCGAAAGATGGTACGCGCTAGTTTAGTAAGTGCCTATTCACTCTACTCTGGAAGGATCCCACGTCGTACTTGGACGGAAAGATTGACGCCAGCAACTTGTTAGAATGGGGATGCGGGAATTAAAGTTACAGCCGTTATATATATATATATATATATATATATATAATATATATGTCCCACTGCTGGGCACAGGCCTTCTCTGTAAAGAGAGTATAAGGGCATAGTCCACCACGCGGCCCTAGTGCGGATTGGTAGACTTCACATGCCTTAGAAAAATTTTCTAAGACATGTAGGTTTCCTCACGATGTTTTCCTTCACCGCCGAGCGCGTGGTTAATCAGCACATAAAATTGCAACAGCAAATTTATTGGTGCCGGCACCGGGGATCGAACTTGGGTTGCTAGCGTACTATGCAACAAAAGCCAACCGCCCGGACACTGAGCTACCACGGCAGTCCTGTGCACTAGTGGCTAGTCAGTGTTTGTATATAAGTGTAGTGGAATACAGTAAAACATTATGAATATATACGTACAAAGATGCATATACACTTTTACTAACAATAATAGATAAATATAACGAATTGTTTGCATGCAACAAATATATAAATATACTATCTGACCCGGCAAACCTTGTTTTGTCATATAGTATATAAATTATTTGTAGTGAACATTACAGAACATTAAGAGAATAGAGTATAGAGCCGTGGTAGCTCAGCGTCCGGGCGGTTGGCTCAAGTTGTACAGTACGCTCAGCCCTGTAGTTCTGGGCTCTCAAGAATAAGACTACGGTATCCCCTGCCTGTCGTACAAGGCGACTAAAAGGGGCCTCGGGTTCACTGGGCGACAAGGATGGGGGCCTGAGTCGTCCACCAAAGTGGACCCGGGAAGAAGGCGACATCGGCTGGCCCGTGTCGCCTTGCGCTGCGAGGGCACAGGGGGGGAGGGAGTAACCTCCCCCCCCCCGGGACGTGATCTCCTTGAGCACAGTGCAGAGGGGCTCCGGAGCGTTCCACTGGAGATCCCCGAGCCCTCGGAGGAAAGGGCCACCGGGGAGGTTTTAGTGGGTAAGAACCCCACATAACCGCCGCCTTCCCCCCAGAAGGCGGGGTATCTTTCTGAAGATTTCCTCCCCGTAAACAAAAAAAAAAAAAGTTGGACAGTACGCTAGCAACCCGAGTTCGATCCCCAGTACCGGCACCAAGAAATTTGCTGTTGCAATTTTATGTGCCGATTCACTACGCGCTCGACAGTGAAGGAAAACATCGTGAAGAAAACCTGCATGTGCTAGAAATTTTTTCTAAGGCATGTGAAGTCTGCCAATGCGCACTAGGGCCGCGTGGCGGACGATGCTCTTCTACTCTCTGTACAGAGAACGCCAGTGCCCAGCAGTGGGACATATATAAAGGCTGTAACTTTATATCATGGTTTGCATACAACAAATATTTAAATATACTATCTGACCCGGCAAACCTTGTTTTGTTTATTAAAGAGTATATGATTGACATTTATGACACAACGTATATCCTGTTTAAAGTTGTCATGCGTACGTATCCAAAGAAGTTATAAATAAAAAAATAATTAAATAAACCATTGGTCCAAATTTTGAATCTAAACCATTCTTGAATTCTCTGGAATAGACACATAATATTGCATTGAAGTCGATTCAGCCGTTTAGGAGGAGTTTGTCACAAACACACGCACGGAGGATTTATATATATTATCTAAAAACATATTGAAAAAGAAAGAAAAATTGTTAAAATATGATATTCGCCAATCGGATTAAGTATTTTCTTTAACATTGCCATAGATAATTATACTTGTACGTGTATAACTAGCTTTTGAATGTCAGATTATCCGTGAAATAGCAACCGACCGAGTCGTGGCTCGGCCCTCTCGGATCGGAATGCTTACGCGTAACATAGAACCCTTGTTGCGAGTTACTAGCGACAGGCTAAGCGACCTAAGATCTCTCAATCCGGTGAAGCAGTCAAGGCCAGCTTCTCTGGCCTATCTGTTCAGTTCATCATTAAAAAATAACTTGTATCAGGGTAGCAGTAGAACGGTACTGTCTGCTATATCTGTTTAGTAAAATATTAAAAAATGTTTTGATTATTGCGTTTTTAAAAGTAATCTTTCGTCAGATATATGTGAACAGATTTGTTTAAATAGAAAGTAAGGTACTGCCCGGCTAGTTTTCTTAACCTTGAGCGTGAATAAATGCTATTAATCTCCCATTAGGGTCGGTATACATGTAACCATAAAATATTCCAATTCAGTATTACATAGAACTACCCTCCATATATACTACATATGGAGGGTAGACTCTCCTTTTCCATCCATTAATAATTAATTATTTGTATTTTACGCATTATTTTTTTAATTATTAAATAAACAATATAAATATAGAAAGTAGGACCATTGCAAATGCTTTTCAACTGAATTCAATCATCATGACAGCATCATAGGAACGATCCTTGAGCTGGCTGCTAGAAACGTTGAATTTATATAACTAGGGATACCTGCTCATATTGGTCTAAACGGTAACGAGTATGTAGATCTTATGGCAAAAGAGGCTGCAAGTGAAGGTATACGAATTAATTGTTTTCCTTACTTCACAGATCTTCTTTATGTTGTTAAAAATAAATGCACTATACTCTGGAAAGAATATTTTGATGAAAGATCTCTCACCAAAGGAATCTGGTACAGGACGATCCAACCGAATCCTCTCCACTTCCCGTGGATTGACAGCACCAATATGGGCAGGGATGAAGTAACTCTGGCCTTTAGGCTTCGGTCCGGACATATTCCGCTTAATAGCTTTGCCCACATGATGGGAAAGGTGTCAACCCCTAATTGTTTAGGATGCTTACCACATAATGGTCGAATGTGTCCGGAACGAAGTCGAAAGAATATTCACGGCGAAATTTAATATTGATTTGTCGCATGTGGGGGTGTGTAATAGCATTCTAGCTTTTCCGGAGTCGGATCAGGCAAGAATGCTATACCACCTTGTTAGAGCGGGCCTGAAACGCAGGTCATAGTTATATTTAGTATTCATGTTTTGATGTTGTGTAAAAATTTATTATAAGATTTTTATGAAGGTGATATGATCAATTTTGATCAAACCCTCCATGATAAATGAAAAAAAAATTGACTTCAAAAAAGGAGAACTTCAAAAAAGTCTGTATGTTTTTTTTGTTGCTTCATAACTTTCGACCGGGTGAACCGATTTGGATAATTATTTTTCTATGAATTTATATAGAAACTAGTATTTGTAATATGGACCAATATCCAATTCGGACAATGGTATCTTTGACAAAACCATAAAAGTCTTAAATTTGCATTAAATATGTGCACGACACATGGGCGAATAACTCAATATCACGCCAACCGATTTCGATGATTCATTTTTTTATTGGACAAGACTACTTTAAAAGTAGTTGGATGAGTTTGGTTAGGTTCCGATTAATTTATAATTTCCGATATAACAAGAGGGCGTCCTCATTTTTTAATAAATAAATCCTTCATTAATTAACAAAATTATAACAAACAGTATTACTAATTACACTTTTTTTACTGCGAGTATTAGTTCTATTTAAGTTTCACTGCCAGCTAAACTAGGAATTTCCTGTGCGATAGTTGGCAGTCCTTCCTCCCATGGTTATTTATATATCTAATATTGTAATTATATCATTTTTATTTTTTGTGCGGGCGGGTGTGTGTGTATGTGTGTCGGTGAGTGTGTGAATGCTTTTCAATTGACCACTTTTAACATATTCTCACAACCTTCATAATTTAGTGTTTCAAGCCACTTTAAAATTTCATGCTTCGTTTTATATAAATTTCTTTCTCTAATATTTAATATTCTATTAATTTTGTTGTATATTTAAGGTCCAAGAAAACAGAAATGTTTATTAACAAAAGTTGATTTGAATGTAGGCATTTTTACTTTATGTATTCTTTTATTATTGTTATGTAGGTTTTTTAAAGTAAGGGAATGTTGCTTTATGGCAGTCAGAAGAATGTACATTTGATTCTATTTGTTGTCGGTTTTTGTTTTCGCTCTTAAATATATTTGTAATACTTTTTTGTTTGCTTCTATCTTGCTTAAGCTTCCTTTGCGTTAGTGTGAACGGAGCTTTCATTTTTAGAGAAAGTCCCATTATGTCCTTGACCCGTTTATAAGATGAGAAGAGTTGTATCGACACCATCGAATATTATGTTCAGTACAACGACCCGTGTGGAAGGTCGTTGTCATGTAACTTCATGTTTAATACCAAAATAATGAGACAAATACGACTTACGAACCTTTTGTTTATGTCGACGGGGCGAAATCTTTAACAAGATACCCCGCAAAAGGCGGGTTTATGTGGCGTTCTTACCCACCAAAACCGCCCTTCATCGGTGCATGATGAGGGATCTTCGGGAACTCACCGGAGCCCCTCCGCACTGTACTCTCGGAGAGCTCGTCGCGGAGGGGGAGGATAATCCCTCCATCCCTGTAGTATCGCAGTGCAAAGCGGCAGCGGTCCAGCCGATGTCTAAACGTTCGAAGGTACAATGGGGATGGGGAATTAACTCGTGTAATTCCTGCGCACATTCTCCAAAATGTAGTCTGTAACACATCGAAAGGCTAGCCACCTCGCGCCGGTGCTCTAGACTATCTAAATGTAGATCTTGGTCACTTTTTGGCCCGCCTCTCCATGGAATCCAGTGCCGCGAGTTGGTATTTGGCTGTACCTGCCCAGATATGACAAGAACAGTACTCCACACAAGGCCGAATCTATGCTTTACACATAGTCAAAAGCTGTACCGATGAAGTACCGCTGTACCTTTGGTGAAAGCGAACAGCGTTCTCTGTCTACGTTTTTCCGCTATTTAGGGCTAAAAGGTTTATTTTTTTTTAAATAACGCCCCACGTGCATTTCCTATAATGCATAAAAAAAGGTCTTCTCTTCAAACTAATTACAAAGATAAGCTGTTTATCCAAAAGTCACGCCTCCAATGTCTTCATAGTAGTAAGTCTTCACCCATATGAATGGACGCCACGAAGCCAAAGCTACATGATCTTGATACTTTAGAAGTATTTTATCTAAACTATATGAATGTTAGAAACATTTTTCTTATGTTTCATTAGCGTAAGTATATAAGATACGTAACGTAACGTAAAAATAAACAAAACAACTGAAATATTTCCCACTGTTACGCCTTTGTAAAGAGAGTCTAAGGGCATAGTCGGTCGCGGTCTCGACTTATCTGAGATATACAAGTTTCTTCACGGCATTTTCCTTCATCGTAGGTAAGAAATTGGCACTTAAAATTTCATTAAATATTTTTATTAGCACCAAGGATCGAACTGGGGTTGCTAGCGTATTATGGGTTTTAAAGTGACTGAACCAAAGAGGATTGAAAAGTTATATGTCAAAAATCAATATCCTACAAATCTTAATAATGTACTGTACTTTACTTCATACAGATACATATTATATATACAGTAAATTTTAAGAAAAAAATAGTTTTTGAACATATTTTTACATCAGTCAAGTATCAAAATCACGTAATCCTTGTACTACACGGAGTCTAACCCATTGGATCTAAACCTCACAAAGTTTATTCGTCTTCCCTCTTAGTATATAAAAGCGTGGGTATCCCGGCCGGGTCTCACTTTATCCTCAACCACAGCGTAAGAAGGACCCACCGAAATTAGACTGATTAATTACTAAGCCATACTAAAATGAGAGTGTTGTGTACTATTCTCGCCGTGGCCGTGGTGGCTTGCAGCGCTGCCCCGGGTGCTGGTACGGAAGACGACGGCAGAATCGAGCTTTTTTCTGGTGTAGCTATAGAACGGTATGTTATTCTTATACTCTAAAAACATTACTAAAATCACTTTAATGAAATATTTTTTAACCTTTTCTATGTCTTCTTAATTAACCTATATGTATTTTTTTATTTTGTCAATGTCAAAAATCATTATCTATATCTAAAGCATTTTGTACTCCCTTGTAGTATTGAACAACCGAAGAAGAACTACTTAATTCAAATTTATGACTTACATGGTTTTCTCATTAATGCCATTTAGCTGTGAGGTAACAAATATAAAAAAACATATAGACGAATAGAAACCCTCCTAGGAGAACTTACCATAACCGTCACGCTAACCAACTTTCTTTCAAACGCAATAAATTCAATGATAGGGATATTTTAGTTCAATCGCGATATTTTTATAATGAATATTGCACAATTGCGTATATCTCTTCATATACAGCATAATAATCCCCACATTACACTGCAAACGTTTGCATGTGTTCCAATAAAAAACATTGCAAATCAAACAATAACTTTCTCTCACTTTGTTATGTGAAGTGAAAATATCAAAACAATGCAGGCAGCTAAATCGTCAACCGTTTTCCGTTAAATAAATGACGATGTGTCACGCTTCATGCCAAGTTACAATGTCTTGTATAATTTGTAACGTAGTACAAAGGTTTAAAAAGACGCAAAGACGCCTAGAGCACGTAAAGGTGCCAGGAAAAATGAGAATATTGTGTTGATGATTTAGTCTACGCTGTAGACAGTATAGTCAGCTACAGTGATATTTGCTGCTATTAAAAGACATCAACGCGCTGAACATGTATGTACATACAAGAAGATTTTTTCAAATATTTAGACGTTTACTAGTCTTTAAGTCACTGATACAATGTGATGACTATACATTAAAATCGACAAAAATGATATCCTACTCGTAGAGTCAGTGCCTGATCATCTAACTCTTAAAATAAAAAAATTGTGAGTTGAATAAAATTAAAGCTACGTCTGATAGAATCGAAGACACATTTGAAATTCGAATCCTCTATCTTTCCATCGTTTCTTTTTCTTTTTCCATTTTCTTGCCTTTCCATTGGTTATCGTTTATGTCCGTTTTAAAAAGGATCAAGAGGGATTATGGTCGAGCACTTAATTAAAAATTATAAACCGGCCATTATTAAAGACTCACCACCTGTTAAATATTTGGCCTATATGCTTGAAGATAGGACATGCTGTCTTTGTTTAAAAGGACGTGAAAGCTAAGCACATTCACAACCAAATATATCGCATAGAAGAAGTTTTTTTAACATCCTACTTATAATACTTTGCTACTTCTGCGGAACCCTCCCACACGAAAAAGAAATCATACTTTATACAAAATCAAACAAAGAATAACATACAATAGTAGTCGCTTTCTCTAATTTAGTAGATTAATTTAGTAGAATAGGTTTCATTTTTTATCACATACATACGCGCATATTTTGTATAATTAAGGGACAATATATCATTTTTTTATAATAGTATCTCAGTGTTCGGGCGATCGCCTCAACGCACAGTACGCTAACAATACGAGTTCGATCGCTCTGGTGATGTTAACAATAAAAATTGTCGTAATTTTAAATGCTGATTAACCATGTGCTTGGCGGTGATGGAAAACATCGTGAGGAAACATGCACGTCGTTAAATAAATTCGAAGAAATGTCATCATTATCATCGGCCTTCGGCAGTCCACTGCTTGACATACACACTAGAGCCGCTTACTCTTAAATTTAAATAACAATAAACC
The DNA here is from genome assembly GCA_029286785.1 of Meandrusa payeni. Lineage (NCBI taxonomy): Eukaryota > Metazoa > Arthropoda > Insecta > Lepidoptera > Papilionidae > Meandrusa > Meandrusa payeni. The sequence goes on from JAGSMX010000023.1 coordinate 3,348,997, forward strand.
TAAAAAAAATGAATCATCATTTTTTTTCTCACAGTGATCCAAAAGGAGATGAAAAGTTGAACGTCAGATTTGAACCTGGAGAACTTCGCGAGGCAGCAAGGACTTTTGAGGAAGGCAAGTAATTTTCTTTGCATATTATTTACAACTATTATTAATCTGTCTTTCCTTCCGATTACAACGTGGGTATTTTCAAGAGTAGAGTGAATAGGCATTTACTAAGCTAGTGCGCCTTACCATCCAGGACTGCATTTCCACTTAACATCAGGTGGGATCGTAGTCAAGCACTTGCTTAGAAATTATAAAAAAAAAAAAGTTAATGAACGTTTGTGGTAGAACATGAGTCAATGTACTAGTACACACCATAAGATGGTAAAGTTGAACACAATTAGGCTAATACCAAAAAATACTTGTAGAGTAAATATTAATAAAATTTGTACATATATAAAATTCTTCTCTTCTAATAAATCCTAAATTTATAATCATATTATTAAAATAAACTTATATGACCTTGTAATTGACTAATAAAATTGGATAATAAAACTAAATTACACATATTAATTATATAATATCCACAACATATTATACAATGACACCGTCTTAGAAATACGCGGCATTTTATGGTATAACATCATGTCTATTCTTTCGTGAGTTTTTGAAGATAGATAGAAGATACGAACATGCTACGCAAACATCTAGAAAGTACAGTCAACGACAATCACGCATGCTTTTATGAGAGCGCAGGCTCAAGGCGTTCAACGAAAAGAAAGTCACAGAGTGAGTTCAACGGCCCGTTACGTGATCGGACGTAACTCTCGGTCAAGGTCAACTTGCAGTCCGGTGCGACCGTACGGTTTAGGTAAATGAGATACGTAGCACTGTGCTTTGTTGTTACGATGTGCTTGGTAACCAACTTCAAAACAGGAGTTCGTAATTCGTTTGTATTCTTCAATGTTTGTACACTAATAGCGTCATTGTTTATGAACATATTTAGAAATAGTTTTGTTTAAAAAGACTATCAACCCAGTCCTCTACATATTTGTTAGGTTAAGATCTTGGTTTCCGATACACCAACTCCTAAAAATCGTACGTAAGAATTTTTGATTATTGAGATATTTATAGACTTGTAGCAATATATACCTAGGTCCACTACGCCCACAATAAGACGCTCAAACTTCCCAAAAGAACTATTATCCTCCGGATTGAGAGCGTTTTTTATGTAACAATAGGCATATCTACTGACTTATATTCTAAAATTCAGAGTCTTATTGCCCCTTGTCCTTTTCAATCTAAGTATATAGTATGCCTATGCTATTTCTAGTTCCCCTAACGTGGATAGGTTAGGGCAGTTTTTCTCCCATGCCTTTCCTCTCACCTTTATATATTTATTACAATCTTACTTATATACAACTTATTTCTACTATTACTTATTATTATTACACAATATTTCTATTTCTAGTATACACTTATTCTTTCAGCGGATTCGGATTGAGAGCGTTCGGAAAATAATACGCGTAGTAGCGCTTAATATTTGATCGGTCACTTTTAATTCGATTTGAAGTCAATTTTTATTAGGTAGGAAAAGACTAATTGGGAAAGCGTTCGACTTTACAATCTTATGGTCTTGTGTTCTAATTTCAGCCGTTTAGTGTATACGAACGGTACGTCATAGAAACCAAAATCTTTCGACAGCGCTATTAATGAACTAACGTTAAATCAAATGCATATAAAAAGATGAATTAAATACCGCCTACTTTTTGATGTAGGTTAAAAAAATTAAACATTTTCTAGCACGTGGCAAGATCAAGAAGTACACGCCCCTACTAGCTGGTATTGGAGTAAAGGTGATCGCCGTGATTGGTCTTCTCTTCGGAGCTCTAACTCTGCTGGTCACTAAAGCACTGGTGGTGGCCAAGCTGGCCTTCTTAGCGGCTGCAGCTCTTGGTCTCCACAAGATATTGAGCGGTGGTGGACTTAATAACATCAGCGGAAAGGTAGTATAAACCATTGTAACTCCTTTCGTTTTTTTTTTCGTTGAACGATATTCACCCTTGTCACCCAAAGAACCCGAGGCCCCTTTTAGTCGCCTTCTACGACAGGCAGGAGATACCGTAGTCTTATCTTGCAGTTGGTTAAAAAGCATTATCTTTTTACAGATCGCTGGGTTCCAGTCATCACCACAGCAATGGTCGTCTCCAACAGCCTCGGCAGCGTCCTACCCGTACGCCAGATCTGCAAGTCTAGCCGCAGATGCCAATGACCTTGCGTATAAAGCTCAAATTTCCTCGTAGAATTTAATCATTTATAGTTTTAATTGAAGAAATAGTATAAGTATATTAAATGGAAGAGTGACATAACCGACATTCAGCATGCAACCAATAATAAATTATAACTTCACATGATTTCGAGCATATTTGTAATTGTAAATTACTTTACTGCAAAATACTTGGGGTAAATATGAAATTGACAGCCCTATTTATACAGTAAAAGCCCTGCGTAAATATAGCGCTTATAAAAAAACTGATTTGAATATACCTTAGATTATCCGAGAAGTAGCAACCGACCGAGTCGTAGTTCGGCCGTAATATAGTAACCGTCCATGATTACCCCTCACCGGGGGGACCCTTGTGTCGAGTTACTAGCAATAGAGGTTCAGGCTAAGCGACCTAAGAGCTATGCCACCTCTCAATCCGGTGAAGCAGTCAAGGCCAGCTTCTCTGGCCAATCCGTGTAGTTCGTCAAAACAAAAACTGAGCACTGAATTCCAACGGATTAAGTGAATTTTTTCTTCCTAAATAACCGTGATAACTTTAAGCAATTTATAAATTAACTATAATATTTTAAATATACATCGAAATAATAAGCCATAATATTCCCAGGTATACTATACTAGCAACGTTGAACACGCTACGACGGTGTTTTGTTATAATCGAGTGTGATAAATTTAGCCGTGAGCAAAAATAAAGGGTCGGTTAAGAAAGTTTGAATATCTCGGAAGATAAAGAAGCTAGCTAACTGAAATAAATTGTGCATGATAGACAATTTTTATTTATTTATTTATTTTTTATTAAAAAACATAAAATAAAACAAAAAATATTTACGTAAATTTGGATAGTGCAGTATTTTTCATTAAATTTTATTTTTATTTAAATTTTGTTAGTGTTACCTCCATGTGTCCTCCTCCATTTATCCGAGATCCATATCTTCCGAGATATTCAAACTTTCTTAACCGACCCTTTATTTTTGCTCACGAGTGTAGAAATATTTATTTATTTATTTAAATCAACAAAAATTATAACACCGTTACAGATAATACCAATATGATGTTATAAAAACTTAGGTAAATATATATTATTAAAATTAAAACAAATAAAAAGCTGCTTGATGTATTGACAATAATATATAAATATAATAAAGTCAAACACCTTCTACGCATTTGTAGGCAGCTTCGATAAACACAGACTCTGTGCAACAAAATATATCAATGTGCAGTGAGATGGTATTAACAAACCCAACCGCGCGCGACAGCGGAGAGTTCCTGGATAAGTTAGTCCTGGAGACAGGTAGTAAGAACAATGGCGGACGACGGCGCATGCACACGTAATTGTCAGGCGTCCGCAACTGTAGCGCGACCAGCACTTCTGGGTGATGAACCCAGCCCCGCAGCACCCTCCACACATATTTAATCAGTGCGACGTCTCTCCTCACCTGCAGCCTGCTGTACCCGACCATGCCCAGTACAAATAGGCTCGGGTACATCAGTGGGAAGCAAGGATACACCCCGTACTGCTTATAATAAAGAAATCTACAAAATCTGTAAGTTTTATAACAAAACAATTTTTTTTTCAAACGCCCAGTCATAGTTTGTCAAACTTTGCCGTAATCATTTTTATAACAATATTAAAAATAACATAATAATTATAAGGACATTTACTAATAAACTGATTTGCCTTTCCAATGATCTTTAAAATTAAAATTAGATATTAATAATTACATTACAATAGTTTTAAAAAAAATGTAGGTGTTTAAGCTTTAATTTGCTGAATTTTATGGTGCAATTGATTTTGTAAAATTATATTTTTATAATGTTTTTGGTTGTTGGAATTTTTAATAATAATTATTATTATTTATATTATTAATTTAATTTTTGAAATTAATTGATAAAAACAATCTCTGTTTTGAAAAATTACTAGTGTAATACAAATTGAAATATATTTTGATGTTAATTTCTGTACATTTCTACTAACAGTTTGCTTCAATAAGTAATTATTGAATAAGTTTGAATTATAATCAAAATTGATTTATAATTTCACAGTTCTAAATTTGAATAGTTATACAAAAAGACATGTATTAAAAATTATTAATTTTGTGTGTGAATGAATAATAGAAGAAAATAAATTGTCTCACAAATTTAACAAAAATATCCCACTAAAATAAATAAAAAGGCCAGTAATTTTATAGGTACAGGTGAGCCGTAAGACCTTTTGCCCCTTTGACTATAAAAAAATAATTTACTACCTAAAACAAATTAAACACATAATGTTAGTTTATATTTTAATTTATTTTAAGACATTTTAATAAGATACTGTACAAATAGCCAACAGTTTGGGAAGCACAGGGTAATGGGAGTACAAATGAATATATTTGATGAACTTAAATTGATATAATAATTAATAAAAAAATATTTTTAGATTAATTTATTAATTGACCTAGAATTAATAAGTATTTATTAAATATTTTATTCGATTATTGGTAATTATTTTTTTACGGTTTACGGGTAATTTGTGTCATTGCCTTAGAAGTTTTATTTAGTTTAGAATTGCTATTTGAATGAAAAGACTGTATCTAGTTTAATAATAAATATTTGGTAAATTATTCGTTTTTCTTATTTTATTAATAAATATCTATATTTCTAATAATTAAATAAAAATAATACATAAGTTCTGAGGTCCTTGTCTCTCTATCAAAATAGACAGAGCGAGCATTCGCTTTTTTTGCTGGAACTTATACCGGTTAGTCAGAAAAGTTGGGTGAGGTCGCTTAGCCTGAACCTCTGTCGCTAGTAATTCGACACAAGGGTCCCTCGGTAAAGGTCACTTGTTCAAGTATAAGTTTATGAATAATAATGATTAATAGTTAGAGCATAAATATGCCCAATCTTTCTGTATGGAGTCGAGACGTGGACAATTCGAGCACGAGAAAGACAGAGAATAGATGCATTCGAGATGTGGTGCTGGAGGCGAATGCTATGAATACCGTGGACTGCCAAGCGCACAAATGTATCTATTCTCTTCCAGCTCGCCAAAAAGACCAGAATGTCCATTACGTGTCTACAGCGCGTAGAGGGGATGGCAACAGATGGTCTGACCAAGTAAAAGGTGCCATCTCCTCTCCTAATCTCTACCAGCGGCAGAGGGCTGCCTCGGACCGAAACCGATGGAGGCTGATTGTTCACTTGAGGGGCTCTAGTGACCACAATCCTCAGAAATAAGGGAACGACAAAGAAGGAAGGATTTTAGCAAGTAATTTTTGTACTTACAAGACCGGAAAATGGCAATAGTAAAAGCCGAAAGGGATTCGAACCTCAATTTACTCGACCTCATTTGTTCATACCGAGTTTCACATAGAAACAGATAGTGACATCTAGCGACATGAAAAGCAAGTTTCATGTCGCTAGATAGTAGTTAGTGGTAGAGTATTGTAGTGGCTGGCGTGATTGTAGTAACAACTGGAGGAAGTATTATGAACCTTTTAGAGTTCTCGTTATTATCCGTGAAATAGCTACCGACCGAGCCGTGATTCGGCCCTCTCGGACGCCCTTGGATCGAAATGCTTACGCGTAACATAGTAACCGTCCAAGCCGAGGTTACCCCTCACCAGGGGGACCCTTGTGTCGAGTTACTAGCGATAGAGGTTCAGGCTAAGCGCCCTAAGAGCTATGCCACCTCGCAATCCGGTGAAGCAGTCAAGGCCAGCTTCTCTGGCCAATCTGTGTAGTTCGTCATAAAAAAAAAAACGCGTAACATAGTAACCGTCCAAGCCGAGGTTACCCCTCACCAGGGGGACCCTTGTGTTGAGTTACTAGCGATAGAGGTTCAGGCTAAGCGACCTAAGAGCTATGCCACCTCTCAATCCGGTGAAGCAGTCAAAGCCAGCTTCTCTGGCCAATCTGTGTAGTTCGTGTTAAAAAAAAAACAGCCAACCCGCACTAGGGCCGCGGACTACGTCCTTATACTTCTCTTTGTAGAGAATGCTTACGCCCAACAGTGGGACGTTTATAAAGGCTGTAACTTTAATTTTTAACTAATTACGGGTACTGCCGTGGGTCGCAGCTAGTTAGTAATATAAAATATCTATTTATAGTAAGAAATCTTAAAATTTGTTACATATAGTTTTGTTGGCGTCGTTAATTTCTCTCGTAATCCTGAAAAACATCAGTCCCTCTCTAATACAATTTAGAAACTAAACATAGTTAACTCGTAGACCCACTTTTATACTGGTTTTGTATTGTATAAAGCGTGTAAAAAAGAACGAATGCCATCTTCACTCGTACATGTAAACGTCAGCGTGATTACGTTCCTGTACGTACACGCCTTTCACTCACGCACACATATGACAACGGTCGGAACAGAGAATATACGGAATCACTATCGACTTTTTAATGTTTAAAATACGAAAATACTCCTGGTATGTTGCAGCTTCGTATCAGAGTGGTCGTCAAGTTGCACAGTACGCTAGCAACCTGAGTTTTTTTTTAAAGAAAGCTAGCAATAATTTTTTTTCAGAAATATTACTAACATTCTTGTTAACCATTCCAATTAAGCTTAAGCTTGTGCTAGGAGATGGTTCACGTCAATAGTCGAATGGTGGATTAGAACCTACGATCCTACGATTCGCAGACCGTACCGTAAACCTACGCGTTCGACGATGAAGGTAAAACATTGTGAGGAAACCTACATTTAGTCGAAAAATAATACATGCCGCCATCACTGAGTTTCTTTATTACAATTTTAGGTGATGATTTACTACGCGTTCGACGATGAAGTAAAACCATTGTGAGGAAACCTACATTTTTTAGAATTTTTTTTGAAGTCTGCCAATCCGCACTAGGGCCGCGTGGCGGACTGTCCTTATACTCTCTTTACAAAGAAGACATATGCCCAAATGTGAGACATAAATGTATAACGTAAACAAACAAACATTTTTAATTTCCCACAATAATTTCAATAACAACTTATTTACCTACTGCCTACTTGTAAACAAAACAATCATTATCATTTTTTCATTAAATTTATATTAAACATTAAATTCCTTCATATATAATGATATTATATATAAATGTATAATAGGGCGTAATTTTTCTTTGGCCCATATTTTATTATATTTTTAGTGCTCATGTCAAACCTTTATTTTCATAGTTTGAACACGATTTTTTTTTATTACAAGATACTTTTAATGACCATGTTATTCAATTGTTTTTTATAGACATTGACATTCTGTTAATCTAGCTAATTAATTCTCTAGCTAATAATCTAGACTTGATCTTTATAATACACATAATAATGAAGAATCGATATCACCAGAATGGACAATTTTTGACTCCAGCTTGAAGTGATTGTAAAACATGGTATACCTTGTTAATTTTTTTCAATGCACTTACAGATAAGTCATACATGATCCAATGTTAAATAAAATTTAAACATTACCAATACCATTCCATAGATTTCTCTAGTCTCATTCCCAAGGCGGGAAACTTTCTTAACAACCACATCGACGACGTGCAAGTGTGGGTGACACTTTCACTCCAAACATTTTTGTCGTATTGCTTTATCCATTATGATGTATTTTAATGAAATACTCTGTTATATCATTAAAACTTTCCCTTACTTCAAGGTTTACGACAAAAAAATTATTATCCGCCATCAAAAAATTACATAAGTAAATATTTTTATGTATAAGATCGTAAACTTTCATCCACAGAACACATATAAAATGAAAGCCAAAATTAAAAACTGGCTGTTGTCGTTCGATTGTAAGCAGACGGAAGAAATTATGCTTAAAATATAAATAACACACTCATCACACACACACACGCACATTCAGAATACTACACGACCACATTTATTTATTTATATACGAATATTATTGAATTTTTCTTTTAAATCTTTTATATCCCTGTTAAATTAAATATATTTTTCTTTGTTTGTTAAATTAAATTTGAATTGAAATTGATGTATGGCAGTGGGAGAGGGCACTGATTCCTGAGATACAGGTTTAACTGCTAGTTCAGGAGTCAGGGAGTTCGTGTATTTGTAAGGAATTTTTTGAATAAAGTATTTGTATTTGTATCTTATTTATAAAATTTTCGTGTCACAATGTAATGATTTTTATGAAATTTTATATGCATATTTAGTAGGTCTGCGAATTGGCTACTACCATCTTTCATATCCCTAAGTGATAAGGTTTATCCACCCCTAATTCACTTCTTCTCCCAGCGCCAACGCTTCCCGAAGTGGCACTCCAAGTTAGTTTAGCTTTTGAATGTCTCTTAGATTATCCGTGAAATAGCAACCGACCGAGTCGTGGTTCGGCCCTCTCGGCCGCCCTCCGATCGGAATGCTTACGCGTAACATAGTAACCGTCCAAGCCGAGGTTACCCCTCACCGGGGGGACCCTTGTGTCGAGTTACTAGCAATAGAGGTTCAGGCTAAGCGACCTAAGAGCTATGCCACCTCTCAATCCGGTGAAGCAGTCAAGGCCAGCAATCTGTGTAGTTCGTCATAAAAAAAACCACCCTTAACATTTTTTTTAATGTGGAATTCAAAAATACACACAAACCTTAAATTTTCACAAACCCTTCTATTACCAACTCCTGTTTTTTAATAGTTATTTTAGTAATTTAATGATTTTTCATCCACCTCGATTACTGATCAATTGATGTTTGATACTGCTACAAATTACATGATCCATGGCCTATGCTATAACCTGAATCCGTTTGTCACCTTGCATGGCCTATGGAAAACGTTATTTTTTTATATTTCGACTACCACAACTAATGTCTTTAAATCGCGTGTATCTGAATACTTTCTAGTCAAACAATAAAATAATACAAACTGGTATATATATTGTCGTTTATGTATTCTATGTATATGTATTATTTTTAAAAGAAAACAATATCACTTTTTTTTTGAAAAAGTTTCTAACAATCTTGTTAACCATTCCAACTAAACTTAAGCTTGTGCTAGGAGATGGTTCACATCAATAGTCTATCAACATTTCAATTATACTTTGTCTCTACACAACCCCAAGGTAGACTGGCAGAGAATGCCTACTGGCATTAAGTCCGCCTATTTCTACCTTTTTTTGTATTGTGTGCAAATAAAGAATAAATAAATAAATAAATGAATTTATATTGAAGTATATATAAATATGTATTGATTTATCTAAATAATATTTTTAAAATGCTATTTGTAGCGGCTACCCTAAGCTTGCTCGTAACCACTAAAGGTTAGCTGAAAGAAAATTCTTAATAGATTTACGTTCGCCTTTGTACATATACTTTGGTGCAATAAAGGATATATCTATCTACGACAAAAATCACTAGAAATAAATTTTATTGCAAAACAACGTTTGCCGGGTCAGGTAGTTTATATATATACTGTGCATGTATTACTTTAAAGAGTTTGTTTTAATATTTTTTTTGTCCCGTCCCTTATCTTTTCCATGATAATTGCACCTGCCAATTTGTAACCCCAGTGTTGACTGCTAACTAAGGCATTTCGAACCCCGGTGCCGATACCAATAAATTATTTTATTTGCTGATTTACCACGCGCTCGGCAGTGAAGGAAAACATCGTGAGGAAGCCTGCATGCCTTAGAATTTTTTTCTAAGGCACTACGCCCTTATACTACTCTTTACAGAGAAAGCCTACACGCAACAGTGCAGTATATATATATATATATATATATATAAATATATATGTATTGTATATATGAAGGCTGTAACTTCAACTTTTAACTATTTCTTGCTGCTTTCACATTCATGTTCGTTATGGATTGCATACCAAGTCTTGGATTATCCTACCAACATCTCAATCAGCAAGCACTCTTAAATTTTTACAAGTTCCCATTTGTTCCCTAGAAGTTCGTATATCTTGAGAACACCAGATCGTATGCAAAATGAATGTGTCTAGTTGAAAAAAATCATATAAAACTTTCCAACAAAAAAAATTAGGTGTCAAATAAAAAAATAATCAAAACCCAGTCGAAAGTTAACAAATATAAAAAAAAACAAATGAATTGAGATCCTTTTTTGAAGTCGGTTTTAATCTCGAACGATTACATATGACTGCTTTGTGATTTGATTGTAAACAAACGCTCCCAGCCCACCTGCGATTAAGTCGAGGGAAAAAATCTTTCACCGCATTTGGAATTTGGGGCCCACCGGCTACGTCCGCTTACGCACCTTTCTCTTAGCTTTCACGTCGAGAGATCAAGCCAACGTGCTGCCCTCGATGGCGTGCGCTAACCCTTAGACAACAGCTTATCTCCATTACACACGCATCACAAAATAGCCATTGGCTACTTAGAAATACCATCTATATTGGCATAATCGGTGGCGTTGATAAATCCATACGTAGATAAACGATAGCAGGTGTTCGAGAAGTTTCCATTTTTTTTTGTTGTCCGTCGTGTTTATTTCAGATGTGATTGAGTTTAGACGACCACTTGACTCTTTCTATAAATCTATGTATTTCAACAAATTATATTTTTCAATTATTTATTAGATTCCATTACTGATTTAGTCTCGCTTCACTTCATCTTACTAGACAATAGAATCACATGTCAACCGAACTGGATAAATTTGTTATAGAAAATTGTTATTACTTAACCAACTCTGTCTTTCTCTCCGATTACAATGTAGGAGTTTTTAGAAAAATACCCTAAATTTGCATTTGCTATATTGCGCAAAATAAGAGCTGTGGTAGCTCAGTTTCGTGGAGATCGTAGCACCCCTTTTTTTAAACTGTCAAATACAGCTTTTATTTACTATGATGATATCCTATTGTTTTAATAAACCCAAATTTGTATTGACACATGCGTTGTGTATATTATGAACCACATTAAAGTATACTGAAGTATATTAAAGATAATAATTAAGGATTTTGAAGCATTCAAGGTAAGTTATAGCGCCGCAAATGTATTACTGATGCTGCTGATATGTACATGCGTGTAGGTAATGATCTTCACCCACTCGAGAAGAGAATATAAGAGTATGGATACAGAGAGAAATGAATAATTTAATATATTGTGAGTGTTAAATTTAATATTGAATAATGTAAGTTTATTATTTAATTAAATTAAGCTAAATCTAGCCCGGCGAAGCGGGATGGGTGTGCTAGTAATCTTTATTATTGTTTCAAATTTTGCACTGTTTTTTCGTATATAACTCTCCATTGGCTATATCAATTCGCATTGGTTTAAAATGCAGTGTGTCTTCTTACGTGCGTTTATATGTAAACACGCATCTTTTTATTTATACATATATTTAAAACAATACGTAAACAAATCACTCTATGTGATCGTATCTATAATCACTCTTTTTCTCTTATTTCCAAGCTATCTAGTGTGATTACAGAGCAAATGTATAAAATAGATGGAGATCTTTAAATCTACTTTCCACACCATGACATTGAAAATAGTTGCTTTCAAATTAGAAAGTCGCATGCCACAGTTTATACTCGGAGATGCATTACTTAAACGTAGTCGGTTTTCGGTTAGGAAGATTAAAAGAAATCGGATTACGACGAGTTGGTTTTCTAGTTGATTTTCTCGTTTTGCCACTAATGCGGGTCATTTTACAACAACACCATTTTTTTTTTTTTTGTTGACGGGGAGGAAATCTTCACAAAGATACCCCGCCTTCTGGGGGGAAGGCGGCGGTTATGTGGGGATCTTACCCACTAAAACCTCCCCGGTGGCCCTTTCCTCGGTGCATGACGAGGGGCTTCGGGATCTCACGTGGAACGCACCGGAGCCCCTCTGCACTGTGCTCAAGGAGAGCACGTCCCGGGGGGAGGTTACTCCCTCCTCCCCTGTGCCCTCACAGCGAAAGACGACACGGGCCAGCCGATGTCGCCTTCTTCCCGGGTCCACTTTGGTGGACGACGCAGGCCCCCACCCTTGTCGCCCAGTGAACCCGAGGCCCCTTTTAGTCGCCTTGTACGACAGGCAGGGGATACCGTAGTCTTATTCTTGAGAGCCCAGAACTACAGGGCTGTTACAACAACACCATAATACAACTAAAATTGTTAGTAAGGTAAAACATAAGCTCTCACTTCTCATTAGTATGCGAAGATTGCACATTGAATAAAAATATTTTAACGTTTTTATACGTAATCTTAACTCTGAATTTCATCTATTTTTGAAGTTGGTTAAATAGCTTTAATGCATTAGAGGTAAATAACCAATCTTCTGAATCCAGAATCCAATATCATCATTCTAATCTTTTAGAATAAAGGAAGGGCGATCTCTCCATATCTTAGGGCGATCAAAATTATTGTCATTCTTCACACAAGCCTTCTGGTTTTCATGAATTTTTAACAGATCGAAATTTGTAACTGAAATAATCAAGGCCTAACGGTAACCTACAGAAACTATGATAAAGAATGACAAACGACATTGACTTTCTTGTGAAAATTTTAACTATAAAGTGTTTGAAACTACGGTTATTATGAACTGTTCCAAGTAACCGCACAAGCCTAAGTCTCCTTCCAATGGGCGCCAGGCTCTTGCGCCCAGTTACTATATATATCCTAAAGAAGTTCAGGCTAAGTGATTTAAAAGCTGTGTCACCTCTCAAAAACCCGGTGAAAATGTTGAGAGATCATGGCAGATCAGCGTCGATCATTAGAACAAAAAAATGATATTTATGGTGTACTAGCGTAACCAACCCGCTTCTCCGGGCTAGATTGTGCTTTATTTTATTTTAAATAAACTTACATCATTAAATATGTAATTTAACTATCACAACATATTCAATTTTTCATTTCTCTCCGTATAGTGAATACTCTTCTATTCTCTGCTCGAGCGGGTGAAGATCATTACCTACACCCATAGACATATCAGGAAATACAATATCATTCTTAATATAAACTTTACAGGATTACTCGCCAGGTGTATCTGAAGATTCCCTGAAAGTTTCATTGAAATCGTTCCAGCCGTTTCGGAACCTATACGAATCAAACACACATACATTCTTTTATTTATAGATGTACCCTAGACTATTAGTCTATTGACGCTTTTTTTTAATCTGTTGTCTCGTAAAATGTCTTGACCTAATTAACTTCTATATTGCCAAAAATCTCTGTTATTATTCTATTATCTATATGTTACATTAGCAAAATTTAAATCCGTTATTGGTTCCATGTTATTTTTTTGTTCAACTTCTATGTGACATAAATAAACTTAAATCGACGGTTTCGACATCGACTTTCGACCGAATTTCCCCGCAAGGGCGTGTCCCGTAGTCTTGCAAAGCAGCCGAGGTAATTACTAAACCTGCCGGTGTCTCCGCCACCACGCCGCTCGCCTGCCAAGTGGTACGCGAACACTTTCACCACTTTCGAGACCTCGTTCACTTTCACTATCAACTGGCGAAAAAACACATCCGGCTCGAGAGCCACTTGCGGTACGACAGACACCTGTTGAAGCGTTTGCTTTGATGAACGATAGTTGTAGGCAAGGAAACGTGTACATTTATAACTACAAAAACCGACTTCAAATCTAATTAAATGTTAAACACTTTTACGCGCGGACGCCGTCTTCATTTTTCTGAATTACCATTAGGTATTAACGTATATATGACGATATAGAAGTAATCAGAACCTAACCAAACTTACATGGAAATACTATTTGTTATAATTTGTAGGTCTCATAGAATAAAATAGTCCAACAACGAATACACTCGCTTTATTGAGACAGCGTAACGTTGTACAAAGAATTATTTTTAACGAATACCGTCACAACTGCGCGTCCTCACAATCTTTATACAAAATTAATTAAAAGTCAGATTACGAACTAATAAATTTAAAATATTGTTTACAATGCCAAGTTCATGTGACGATCAACTAAATTGTTAATTATGAATTGAAGATACAATAAGGTTCAGGTAAATCATTAAAATATCATTGGAAGTAGTTAATATGCATAACAATCGCTGGGTGTCATGTGTTGCCAGCTAACATATTAAAGCACATTCTTTCCAATAAAAAATGAATCATCGAAATCGGTTAGCATGATAGTGAGTTATTCTGCCATTTGTGGCGCACATACTTGATGCAAATTTACTATACGGTTTTCTCATGGATGCAAACCAAAGTCAAACCAAAAGTCATACAGCGGAAAATTACAACATAAAACAAACATAGACTACTTGAGAACCTCCTCCTTTTTTGAAGTAGGTTAAAAGATATAAATCAAATCTTAGTTAAACAAGAACGCATATTTAAACGTTATACCGTCGGTTAAGTACTTAGACGAGAATTGTAGTTATATTACGAAGAATTCTCGTTTTTCTTTCACATTCATGGTTAAAGTGTACCTACCTAGTCTCTAATCTAATCATTATCTCCACCAACAAGTATTATTTAGATACGATTTTTATCCTCATCATCATCATCAACCTTTGTCTATCCACTGCTAGAAATAGGCCTTCCCCAATGCCTTCCACTACATGCAAGCCTTTGCTTTCCACATCCAGCCACTTCCGGCTATCCTTATAAGGCCGTCGGTTCATCTGGAAGGAGGACGCCTTACGCTTCTCCGACTCATGCGTGGGCTCCATTCCAAGACTTTCCTCCCCCATCTACCATCACTGATTCGGCAGATGAGTCCGACCCACTGCCACTTCAAATTGATCACAAATATTACACGGTCTGTGAATTTGTGACCGTGTTGTTTACATAGGCAGAGACATTTATTTATTGGCATCACAATACAAAAACACATCACAGACAGAATATAACGAACATTAAAAAAGAATGAAAAATAGACAAAACACAGTTAAAGTTACACGGACAAATAATACAAAACATATAATGCTATGATCGGACACCGTCTCGGCATATGCTGTCGCAAGGATGCGACAGCGCTGATTTTCAGCGTTGCCCGGGACTACCTAAAGACGTGCGCGCGCAATACCA
Organism: Meandrusa payeni; assembly: GCA_029286785.1. Taxonomy (NCBI): domain Eukaryota; kingdom Metazoa; phylum Arthropoda; class Insecta; order Lepidoptera; family Papilionidae; genus Meandrusa; species Meandrusa payeni. Next base: position 3,364,197 of record JAGSMX010000023.1, read on the forward strand.
ATTATTTACAGAAATATTTTTAAAATTAATTCAAAAATTGTACTTGTATTTTTTTATGAGACTAGAGAGCATGCGGCTCACACGATCTTAAGTGATTCTGCAACCCCCTAATACCTATGACAGGGATTGCAGGTACGTTGCCAACCTAATAACCTCAGTCAGAGGCGAAACGCAAAATTACCTCCACTTCACGCTCGTATTTACGGCGAGTTCTGGTAGGAGAGAAGCTGTTATTTCATTTTCGCGTTCATTATTATTATTTTTAAATATGCCAGTTCTAGTATTTAAGAGTTGAATTGAAACTAGGTATATTATCAAACGCCCACCTCACAAAACTTATTGAACGTGTACACGAGAAACTTTCTTCGAGTACAATGACATCACGCATGACAGCATCCTTGGTAAGGTTGTATAACTCCTCTCGATACAAGATGGCCGCCGTGAAAGTCGGTCGTTGACCTCGAGCCGGTATCGAGGTATACACGACGATGACGCTTTGTGATCCCACTCACTATTTTTGTAAAGTCTATTTTCTCCTGAAATATTAGACCTAAGTTGTCACACTTTTAGTCTAGTCCAGGGGTCGGGCAAACGCTTCCAAAAAAGTTAGTGTAAGTAGGATCAGGTAACAACAAGTATAATTATGAGTACTGTAATTATATGACATCAAGTGATTTTTGAGTGATGTTTTAAGAAGCTACTGGACTTACCCTTATCTTTAATTTTGACGTAAACCAATGTTTGAAAAAATTACTAAACAAAAACAAAAACAGACTTCAAATCCTATTTGTATTTACGAATTATCGTAGGAATGTTACGATGTGATATTAATCCGAACCTAATCCAATTCTCATCAACCGAGTCGTGGTTCGACCCTCTCGGATCGGAATGCTTACGCATACTATAGTAATCGTCCAAGCCGAGGTTACCCCTCACCGGGGGACTCTTGTTTCGAGTTACTAGCGATAGAGGTTCAGACTAAGCGACCTAAGAGCTATGCCACCTCTCAATCCGGTGAAGCAGTCAGGTCTAGCTTCTCTGGTCAATCTGTGTAGTTCGTCATAAAAAAAATCAAATTCTCATCACATACTACTCTTGAAGAACGTCCTTTCCAATAAAAAATGTATCATCGAAATCTGTGTGTGTGATATTGAGTTATTCGTCCATTTGTAACGCAAGTATGCTTAATGTAAAAGGCTTTTACGATTTTCTCATTGATGCTATTGTAGAATCGGACCAAAATGGAAGCGGCAGCTGTCAAATATAAGAAAACTCATCATCGGGAATAACTTGTAGGGTTTGTGAAGACAGCGAAACGTTGAACAAGGTATTTTTTTTCCCAGCCCTGTAGTTCTGGGCTCTCAAGAATAAGACTACGGTATCCCCTGCCTGTCGTACAAGGCGACTAGAAGGGGCCTCGGGTTCACTGGGCGACAAGGGTGGGGGCCTGAGTCGTCCACCAAAGTGAACCCGGGAAGAAGCGACATTGGCTGGCCCGTGTCGCCTTCCGCTGCGAGGGCACAGGGGGGAAGGGAGTAACCTCCCCCCTCGGGACGTGCTCTCCTTGAGCACAGTGCAGAGGGGCTCCGGTGCGTTCCACTGGAGATCCCGGAGCCCCTCGTCATGCACCGAGGAAAGGGCCACCGGGGAGGTTTTAGTGGGTAAGAACCCCACATAACCGCCGCCTTCCCCCCAGAAGGCTGGGTATCTTTGTGAAGATTTCCTCCCCGTCAAAAAAAAAAGGTATTTTTTAACGAATACCGTCACAACTGCGCGTCCTCACAATCTTTATAGAAAATTATTAAGTCAGATTACGAACTAAGAAACTTAAATTTTTGTTTACAATGCCAAGATAATGTGACGATCAACTAAATATAATATAATTATACAATATAGTTCAGGTAAATCACTAAGATATCATTGGAAGTAGTTATTAAGCATACCAATCGGTTCATCCAGTCAAAAATCATAAGGCAACAAACATAAAATACAGACGAATTGAAAAACCTTCTTTCTTGAAGTCGGTTGAAAACTATCTTTATAATAACTTATTTAAACACATTAACAGTTACATACACATAAATTGACTTAAAAAATAGTAAGTGAAAATTAACGGAAATCTATAAAATAACGAAACTACGCTCAACGGGAAGTCACGAAGCGTCTCACACTTTCATTATACATATGTGTGCGTGGCATTGGCATTCGAACACACACAGGCACACATAAACTTAACCGTACAGTGCACACACAACCATATACCGGCCCGATTTTCCATCCCGTTGAGCTAAGCACATGTATTTATGTATTTGGGATATGGAATGGAATGTCGGACCCACTAGCCCGCTTGCGTACGCCATCTACATTTACAACTTTAAATTATTGTAAACAAACTTAATTAACAATGATTATAGAATTACCAACAGCCAGTTACAATATGACTAACAAATAACAAGAGAGGAATGAAAGAGTATAGAAAATCCCTAACCACCCACGTTGGGGGAGCTAGTGTATGGCACATCGGCAAACGTAGAGAAAAGACAAAGGGTCTCACGAAATACGTCTTCTTACAGGTGGTCGTTTACCCTGGATTTTTCTTTGGATGATGAGTTGGAGTAGTTCGTATTTGTGACCGCATTATATGACCAAAGTACTGGTGCTTGCGTTTTATCACGGTATTACGGACCTCCGCGTTCTTGCTCACGATTGCTTACTCTTTTGTTTGGTATTTTATCCGTCCATGATATTTTTAGAATTTTTCTGTACACCAACATTTTCATTGATCATAATTTAAATAAAAACGTCACGCGACCTGTCATGGCGTCATAAGCACAGGCAATAAATGACATATATAAGAAATTGCAAACTTTTATTTAGTTTTTGTGATGAATCTAAAAAAAATAATTATCCCACTGTATATAATTCTCTGCAAGAAGACTACTGTAGTCACTTCGCGGCCCTAGCGCTGATTCGCAGACTTCATATTATATATTAGATAATTTTATAAGACATTTAGATTGACTCTCAATGTTTTCCTTCACGACCGTCAAACCATTCTGCACCATTATTAAATCACACCCATTGTGACTACTTCGGAATACTTGAACTGATTAATCTTCCTTGTTAAAGGAAATCTCATCGAACCTAAACTATGGACGATTCATCGAGTCTAAGGCTAAGATAGCTGCTAAAAAACTTGGGATCTTGGTCAAAGTGCAACCGTACTTCTCTGCGGGACAGCTTTTAACACTTTATAAAGTTCAAGTCCGGTCGTGTGTAGAATACTGCTGTCACATTTGGGCAGGCGCAGCTAAATGCCATCTCGCAGCTTTGGACTCGGTGGAGACGCGGGCTAAGAGGCTATTTGGTGACGCAGCTGAAACCAATCTGCTCAGTCTTGAGCACAGGCGTAAGGTAGCTAGCCTTTCGGTTTTCTACAGATTGCATTTTGGAGAGTGTGCTCAGGAACTACATGATCTAATTCCCCCATCCCCTTTCCACCATCGGACTTCTAGACGCACTGCGGGATTTCATCCTTTTGTTGTGAACATCCCTCAAACCCGAACAAAGCGATTTGCTTCGTCTTTCATCCTTCGTACAGCAAACTGGAATAGTTTGCCCGCGTCTGTCTTTCCTTCCGATTACAATGTGGGTATTTTCAAGAGTAGAGTGAATAGGCATTTACTAAGCTAGTGCGCCTTACCATCCAGGACTGCATTTCCACTTAACATCAGGTGGGATCGTAGTCAAGCACTTGCTTAGAAATTATTAAAAAAAAAAAAAAGGAGGCGAACAATTCTAATTTTTGTAATACAAAATGTAGTACACTTGAATATAACTTGATAAGCAAAAATTTCATCCCTTGGAGATATATTCCCGCGTTCTACCGCTGAGGTGCTCGCTTGCAGAGGGCAATCTTCAATTGAAAAAAAAAAACAAAGAAAAAAGGTACTATCAAAGTAGGTCACCAGTTATACTGGCAACAAAATACATAAAGAAATAAAAAAAAAACTACAACAGTATTTTTATAACTACCAACATAAGCAGTGTACTTCTAAAAGTCACGAGGGAATACGTCGAATTTCGTCAGTTACGTAAGAGACGCAGGTGCTTAACTTTCACAACTTTCATTTTTCTCGTAGCAACGTAAGGTTAACGAGATTTCATACGTAATTTTATGTATTTAAAGACTATATCGCTTTGAATGGAAAGGATGTCAAACAATGACAGATCGCCAGTGTTCTTTCACTAAATTATATAACATGTTGAAGTAATTAAGTGTATTTTATGTTTCCTTATTTTAAATGTAACATGTAACTAATACGTAAATACACTCCCAAACACATCTATAAGCCCACCTAGTGATTTAAGTTTTCACGGTCACTAGCTAAAAATAAAGACCTTTGGTCTTTATAGGACTTTCGTCCTTATTTTTAGCGTCTCCGTTGGTTAGACGGTGTCTGGAGGACTGCGGCCATGGACAGACCGAGATGGAGGAAGTTGCTTGACCAAGCCAAGGCCCACAAAGGGCTGTAGAGCTTATAGTATAAGATGCTAAATATAAATGTTAGGCGGAGCAATAAGTTTTTATGCAGTTTTGAAGCTGATTTAGTGGTCAACCCTTTGGTATGTTTTTTTTTTTAATTTCAAATTCAGAATTAAGAAAAAAAAGAAAATTACAGTCCCTTCATAGTATTCAACGACTGAAGGATCGGATGGAAGGATGGAGGAGAAAACTTTCCTTTAATTCGATTTTTTTTTGGAAAATTGGATTTTTAGTTGTTGTTTCTGATTATTGGTTCCATAAAAAGAATTTTAAGCCAGTTTTGACCAAAAAATATGAATGCTCGGCCTGAAATTGCCGCTAAGCTGTAGCACTTCTATAGGCCGGGCACAGTCAAACAAATGTGAGTGTACAATTTAATTTAAATCGTACTACTGTCCGAAGAGTTTACCAGTAAATCAGCTTCAAAACTGCTTAAAAACTTATCACCGTCAAAACTTTAAAACACTAGATGGGCCGATAGAAGTGTCTGGGAGTATAATTTATATTTAGAACTGTTCATAAAATGATAATAGAGAAATGATGATGTTCTTATTATAATGCTTTCAGCGAAAGGAGAGTTTTAAATGTTACTGATTTAATTTTCTGTTTAAGATAACTCAATCGTTAAAATATACATGTAAAAAAGCGGTCAACCTCACGTTCCTAAATGCTACTCTAAATTATAACAATAAGAATTTACCATGTGTAGAATTATACACAGAATCCGTTAAGAAAGCAAAGCCGATGCAGACTTCGAAAACATTTTAAATATGAATAATTTTTAGTAATGTTTATTGTTTAATAAAACGATGGGTAAGTCACTAATATCAAAAAGTCTAATTCTTCTTGGTACACAATCAATCTAAGATAAGATAAAACAAAAAAATTAATAAAGACGCGGGACCTAATTGAAACGGGGAAAAACCTTAGTCCCTGTCAAATTTACAAATACAGAAAATAAATAAAACTTGGTACAGCGAGCGGATATACGGCTGCGAGAGTGACTTATAGGTCGGTTTTCTATATTTTATTAAATGTACAGAAGTACAAATCGACATCGACACAATGTTATTTTAATTAAATTTAAAATAAAAATACATTTTAAAACTATCATTTTAGAAAAACACATTATCAGAGTCTAGTGAATATAAAAGAAGCCGCCTTCTTTCATTGAAGTGTCCAAAAAAAAAAAAAAACCAAGTAGCGCAATCTCTTTCATACAATTGTAAGATATGTTTATTAATATAAGCGCCATCTTACGGTGTAATTTTATACAACACAAATGTACGCGGCAAAACGACGAAATCCACAAATGAAATCGTCACGAAACGCTAGAGAGTGCTGTTGTTTTTTTTTTTTTTGTTCAAGCAATGCGAAGATTCATTGTAAAAAGAACTACAACTTCATCCATTATTTCTCTTTCACTGGTAAGAATAATCTGGGTTAAATATATGCGGTATAATGTATACAATTGAAAAAAGAGTTGAAAAACATTTAAGATTTTAAGTTCAAAAACAACCGGTGCGGGACACCAATGAATATTTTTGTTGCAATTTTAAGTGCTGATGACAACCTGCTCGGCGGTGAAGGAAAACATCGTGAGGTAACACCTACATCAGTCAGTCAGTCGAGTCATCTACAAGGTTCACGGGAACCTCGCAGGTACGGGCCTCGGGGTGTTACCCCATTACCCGGGTTATCAGCGCAGGGGGCAACTGCTGCCCTGGTCTTGGGTACCGTTTTGGAACGGATTTTTTAGGAATAACTATTTTTACGTCGGGGCTAATCCCTCAAGCGTCAGCCGCGACGAATCTATCTTCTACGCCCTCTCGACCTCTCGGTCTCGATTGAGACGGAGGTCGAGAGGGGGGCCAAAACACCTACATGTGTCAGGCATTTTCTAAGACATGTGATGTCAGTCAATCCACACTAGGGCCGCGTGGTGGACTATGCCCCTATACTCTCATTACAGAGAAGGCCTATGCCAAAAAACCGGACATATCGACGATTGAAAGCAGAAATGTCGTATCTAGAAATATTCAATTTTACACCAGAGCTGAAAAACTTGTAAAAATTCAATGCTTTAACGTTATTTTCAGTGGTACGTAGATTTAGACCATTCAGAAGGCCCTGACCTAGGGCGGCCAGATATTAGATACGTTGAATCGTGACAAAAAATTCACTGATGAATGGCCACCAATGAATTGGGGTGATATTGAGTTATTCGTCCATTTACCGCGCACAAATTGCAGTGAGAAATTTAAGGAAACGCGAACTTACAAATAAAACATGTATCATTAAAATCGATTCACCCTGTCGAAAGTTAAGTAATAAAGATAAAAAAGAGTACAGATGAATTGACAACATCCTACTTTTTGAAGTCGGTTGGAAAGTGACGACACTTTTGTCCAATGGATTGATCCGTATTGTCACATATATATATCATCCTATGTCCCCTAGGTGGGGCACAGGGCGTCCACAGTGAACCTCCATCGCGTTCGATCTTAGGCTTCACGCTTTATCTCGCTCCATGTCTTCCCGATGTTCTTCGCCTCGTCTGCAACTGTGCGGCGCCACGTCTGTTTAGGACGGCCACGCTTGCGCTTTCCTTGCGGATTCCAATCAAGGGCCTGCTTAGGAATGTGATCGGCATCCCTTCGGAGGGTATGGCCAATCCAGTTCCATTTACGGCGCCTTATTTGGAGGTCGATCGGGCTTTCACGATAGCGCTCCAGAAGAGAACTTCATTTCATTCAGATTTAGGCTACGGTATTGTCACATACCGTAGCCTAAATCTTTAATACACTCTAGGCTGACGCTTCTGTCGAGAAGAGCACCAGTTTTTGCAATAGACTCGTGCCATCGTGAAGTGATCACTTATGTCCGTCAATGGAAAGTGAATGTTCCACAAAGGAAAGTGGTTGATAGTTTGTCGAGAAACCACTCAGTCATTAGAGTAAAAGACATGTTTTTGTACCAACGTCAAAAGCGTTAACGATTGTTATTAATCACATGGAAAATGGCAACCCATGCATCCATAAGTATACTTACGAGCAAAAACAAAAACCGTTTTCAAATCGAAACAAACTTGAAACGCTATTACGTACGGAAGCTCTCTTTGTATTTACGAATTATCGTAGCAATATTACGAAATAGAAATAATCAGAACCTAACAAAAGGGTGCCTTCTTAATTTTGCTGTCTGAACCGACCTCAGGGAGCTAGAAAGCTGGTGGCTATTGCCATAAAACATCGATGAGTTTCTTTCTTGCTTCATGGCACCGATTTGTTAGGGTTTGTTGGGGCTGACATGCACAAAAGTCCCCAAACGAAGGACTTACTGTTTGTGACTTTGGAAGGCACTGCCTCCTGAGATACAGGTACCCTGTACCTATTTCAGGAGACAGAGCTCCTGTATATGTAACAAGTTTGCTTTTGTGATATCAATATAGTTATTACTATTATTAATTTTGAGACTTGTAAGGTTTTCTCACGGATGCCATTGTTGGAATTAGACTAAAATGGGACCACATGGAAAGCACCAGTTTGCAAATAAAAGAGAATCATCATAATCGGTTCACCCAATCGAAAGTTATGAGGTAAAAGACATAGAAAAAAAAAACATAAAGAGGACATCTCCTTTTTTTTTGAAGTCGGTTGAATAGAGCTAAATACTTCATTGAAATTTGGTCAAAGTTATTTTAACTAAAGCTTCGTTTATTACGAAATCAATATAGGAATACAAAATGCCACACACTCCCTCTTATCCCATAAGCCATAAATTTGAATTATATATATATATATATATATATATATATATATATATATATATACTGATATATATATATATATATATATATATATATATATATATATATATATATATGTAAACAAAAATATAATTTGAATCTCGAATCGAAAACGGCTTTAAGTATTTTCATAAATTTTCGCACGCAGAAAGGTTTCTGGGGCTATAAATCGATCTACCTAGGTTTAATTTTTAGAAAATGACGTTTAATCGGGTTATAAGTTATACAAAGTATACTTTAGTTACTAAAGTTACATCTACTATTTAGTAGATGTCATTGCTAAACAACTAACAGTAAGTCAATAGAGTAAGCAATTAGACCAAGAAAATCAATTTCAATTAAAACTATTTACAAAATACGTGTATCATGGTTGCTTAGTAAGGAATCAATATAAACGTTGATATCAGAAACACAATGGTAGAACATACAGAAGAAACAGATCATAAAGTCCACCGAGGGGACCCTTGTGTCGAGTTACTAGCAATAGAGGTTCAGGCTAAGCGACCTAAGAGCTGTGCCAAAGCAGTCAAGGCCAGCCTCTCGGGCCAAACTGTGTAGATCGTCATAAAAAAAAAACTTATAAAGTTTGAAATGAAAAGATGGCGCAGTCACTCGGCTAAGGCCAGGAATCACCGTCATAGACCATCATCGAAGAGCGATTTGAATCTAGAGTTAGACGAGCCAAACAACCTGAATCTAATTTAACTTTTTTGAACTACGTTCACAAGATTTACGCCAGCATTTTTTTATAATTATGTCGGTAAGATCGAAAAATATTATTTATATTTTATTATGTAATTCGTTTCTAAATATAGTTACCATAACGAATTATTAAAAAAATACCGAGCAATGCTCATCCAGTCATCCAGGTACCGTACCCCTTCATTAGAGGTAGATTATTTATCTTGTTACTTAGTACTTAGCAGGTAGTGAAAAAATATTAAAAATAATTTTATAAATGTACACACACACTACCTTTGACACAGGTCTTTACTAAAATATTTTTAAGAAAGGAAATTATATTTTCTCGTCTTCTTTCGAAGCATCAGTGAAATAATTTCTTCGTGGTTTAGTGGTGGATAGCGCTAGTGCGTAACATTGTCTATATTATATTCGACTGGATCTAAATCAAAAACATCAAATCATAGCTTAACCACGGTCTCACGTGACATTAACATAGACAGTGAGACGCCCTGAAACGCGGAAGCCCTCTTTATCTTTCCGACTTATCGTAGCAATATTTCAAATTAGAATTAATCAGGACCTTACCAAACTATTATCAAAATGTACATCCTTTCCAATGAGAAATGAATCATCGAAAACGTTAGGCGTGATATTGAGTTATTCGTCCATTTATCGCGCAAATACTTATATTCTCATGGAACTGGACTTTCAAATAAAAAAAAAGTCTAAATCGCTTCATCCAGTTAAAATTTAAGAGGTGACATGCATAAAAATAAAACACACGGACGAATTGAGACCCTCCTCTTTTTTTGAAGTCAGTTGAAAATATTAAAGACGTACTTAGTGCACAAAAGTTTCGCTATTTTTGTGACGAATCTGGACAAATTCGTCAGATAAGCTGACTTTAACTTTTTTTTATTTATTTCAAATAAAATTTTACAGTAAAGGAATATACATATAACTTAACGCTATATAAACCGCAATGGTTTGTCACTAGCGCCAAAGCGTCCGTCTTGCGTTCCTAAATAACTTTTTAATATACTCTTAATGTTTTTGTTAGTTATACAATTCCTTATATCTGAAGGTAGTTCATTAATTAATCTAGGCACGATGTATCAACGGATTGAAATGTGGCATACTTGTAAGTTATTTGCTAAATAAATTGGCCTAATTTATAGCAACGGGATACATCTGTCACATATCTATATATATATATATACATATATAAAAGGGAAAGTGCACTGTGACGATCGGAGCACCCCTCTTTTTGAACTGTCAAATATAGCTTTTATTAACTATGATGATATCCTATTGTTTTATAACCCAAATTAGTATTGACACATGCGTTGTGTATATTTATGTCATTATAAACCTTATTGAAGTACAATGGAGTACAATAAATTCCTAAATTATAAGAATGATATTGTATTTACTGATATGTACATAGGTGTAGGTAATGGTCTTCTCCCGCTCGAGAAGAGAAAAGAAAAGATTGAATACTGGGAGTAATTAATAATTGAATATATTGTGATAGTTAAATTACATATTTAATGATGTAAGTTTATTGTTTAAATAAAATAAAGCAAAATCTAGCCCGGCAAAGCGGGCTGGGTACGCTAGTAACTAATAAGCTTGATGATAAGCGGATAGAAAAAAGCTATCTCTATCCACCCCTTTTAGCGAGAGTTTCTTATTTATAATTAAATCTAATAGAACGTCCAATTCGATTTAAAATTTATAGACAATGTTCGTTTCACTTCGATTTTATCTTCGCTTAAAATTTCTACCACTGTAGCTAAGTGGTTGTGTAGTCAGATCAGATCTGCCACCAAATTTTGTGATATCAAAGCGAACGGAGCCGGCCATTCAAATGATACTATTTTCAACCGACTTCAAAAGGAGGTTCTCAATTCGTCTGAATTTTTCTGTTTGTTATTTACTATATATATATATATTACGATGGGGTAAAGCTATTTTTTTTATGACGACCTACACGATTGGCCAGAGAAGCTGGCCTTGACTGCTTCACCGGATTGAGAGGTGGTATAGCTCTTAGGTCGCTTAGCCTGAACCTCTATCGCTAGTAACTCGACACAAGGGTCTCCCCCGTGAGGGGTAACCTCGGCTTGGACGGTTACTAGGTAGCCATCTTTTTATTTAAAAGCTGATACTTCCCTTGTAGTCCCATTAAAATTTGGTCCAATTCTGACATTAACAAGTATGTGCGCGACAAATTGACGAATAACTTAAAATCACGCCACCGTCACCTCCACATTCATTTTGTTATTGGAAAGGATTTACCTTAAGTATAGTTTAATGAAAGTTTGCTTACCTACTGATTACATTTGATTTCGTAATATACCTACGATAATTCGGAAATAGAAAGAGAGCGTTCGCGCGTTAGAGTTTAACGTTTGATTCGATTTGAAGTTGGTTTTTGTTTTTACTCGTAAATATGCTTGAGAGATAAGTACGTTCTACCAGATAGGGTGATGACAACTATGCGATATTTAATGACATTAACAGCTGACTCCAAATCTAAGTCATATATCCAATTATTTTTTTTAATTACACTACATAACTAATACAAATAAATAAAATTGTAGTGTCTACTCGTCATATTAAAATAACCGCAATCTACTATGTAAATGCATATGAATGTACAATATACGGTGCATTTACCAAAATAGTATTTTTTACAATTTTTGTCTCTCCGTCTGTATGATCCGGCTAATGTCTGGAACGGCTGGACCGATTTTGACTTTCACCGACAGATGGCTGATGGAATAAAGAGTAACTTAGTAATTACTTAAATAAATAAAATCATGTAACTTTTTCATACAATAGGGTACAGGAAAGGACATACAACTAGGAGCGAAGGTAAAAAATATTTACAAATTATATGGTATTTATCTTATAAAAATTGGAATTATTTTTAAAATTACTTTCCCGTATGTATAGGACATTTCTTTCAGTTGGCAATTTTTTGGCATAAAACATGACCTTAATACATATGAGTATTGTCAACGACTCTTTGGCAAGTCAAAGTTTATTTGTATGCGTTCAAATCATAAGGTAGGTCAAGTTAGCAAGACCGGCCCGTGAAGTATTCTATGGTTATCCCTAATTGTTGACCAAAACAGGTTCAGAAGCAACAACAACCGAGGGCGGCCTTGTCGTAAATGTGAATCTGGGAAGAAGGCAACACGAAGTAGTCCCGAGTTATCACAGCGAAGGTGCTGGTGGACGAACTTCTTCCCTGGGATGTGCTTCGGTTGTATGCAGACCCTCACAACGCATCGAGGATTTCCACACGGAGTTTATGGCATAGAAATCTCACATAACCGCTCACGGTCAAGTAATCAAAAGGCAGATATAACATTCATATCTATTTATAAAAAAAAGTGTGTGGGTTTGTTCCTTATAGGCTCCGAAACGGCTAGACCGATTTCAATTAATTTCAGGTAATCTTTAGATTGACCTGGGGATTAATCCTGTAAAGTTTCGTGACGAATACAGCTTTTATCTACTATGATGATATTCTATTGTTTTCTAACCCAAATTTGTATTGACACATGCGTTGTGTATATTTATGTCATTATGAACCATTTAGAAGTGCAATGGTGTATATTGAAATATATTAAAGATAATAATTAAGGATTTTGAAGTATTCAAGGTAAGTTATAGCGCCGCGAATGTATCCGTTTACTGATGCTGCTGATATGTACATGAGTGTAGGTAATGATCTTTACCCGCTCGAGAAGAGAATGGATACAGAGAGAAATGAATAATTTAATATATTTTGAGAGTTAAATAAAATGCATATTTAATAATGTAAGTTTATGGTTAAGGTTAACGTTAATTTAAATATAGTAAGGCCACTAGTCATATTATAAATAAGACATTAGCAGCCTTTAGCTAAATAAAAAAAGACAATCCGCTAAGAAATAGTTTTACTTGATTTATTACAACTGCATTCAACCGTTGCACGAAGTGATACTTCATTCCGAATTCAATCTTACGATTATGTATTAAGATTGAATTTTGAACTTCAGTTCTGAATACTGTGCAGTCCATTGTCATTTTTTATTACTTGAACATTAGACTTTATGAAAAAGGAAATTGACAATTGATATATTTACAGCAAAAAGTTTTGTTTACGTTTATCGCTATACTTTTGTATTAAAAATAAATATTTCAAAATTAACACTGCTCACAAACAATTGTGCCGATTTGAATATGAAAAGAAACAAATATTTATATATATTTTTTTTACTAATATGAAATTAGCCGACGTTCCCTCTACTCCACTGACTGCGTACGATAATAAACCAAAACTTGAGAACGTGAGCGCAAAGGAAAACATTCCTTATACCGTCATTAGAGGGGATAGTTTAGCATACACGTGGAGACTTTTTGCAATCAGCCTTCTATGAAAATATAATGGAGCCCGAGTACACAGTACTAATCATCCAACTATGTGAGACATATAAAAGCCGACCGATTCACCGCCTTATCAAATTGTAACCGTCTTCGTTTCCATACAGACGCGAGTGGCTTGCATCGAAAAAAAATGTATAACACGATTCGTTTTTGTTTCTTACTATTAACGTGCACGTTTGCGTTACCCAATCCCGAAGTGAGAGACGGACTCCAGAACTCTATAGAACCGACTGTGGAATCTTCAGCAAGGGTTCTGGGGAAGGACTGCTCTGGAGGGATATTCAGCCCAACGTGTTTGAAAATCGAAGCGATCTCCGTTCTAGAGAAGTTAAGCTCGAAGGAGGAAGTACAACTCTTACCAGGAGTTAGTGTAGTGAAAGAAGAAATTAAAGAAAACGCCAGTAACGCTGAGGAGTTCGCCGCGGAGTTAGCAAGGGCTTTGCCCTCCAAGCCCGATGAGAGATTGGACAAATATCTCTTGTATAGGCTCGGAAATTATCTGGATACCCATTCTGTGAAATTGAGGCTTCTGGACGATGGCACGTCACAGGAAGCCAGAGCGTTAATGGGTGAAGCCAGGGGCAAGGGTGGACTTGGGGGAGGCAAGAAAGGCGGTATGGGAGGACTTATAGCTGCAGCTCTTATGATGAAAGGTAAGAACGTTTCAAGTCTTACATAACACCGATATGTAAATATATACGTATATTTTTATTTGCTACACACACGTAGTCAAAAATAGTCATAAATAGTCGTGAGAGGGGTGACTGCTATATATCGCAAAGGACTTGATTCCAATTTTGGTGGTAAGGATTTTTTTTTATTTTGTACCCACTTCGCCGAGCTAGATTTTGCTTTATTTTATTTAAACAATAAACTTAGATCATTAAATATTTAATTTAACTCTCACAATATATTAAATTATTCATTTCTATTCTCTTCTAAAGCGGGTGAAGATTACCTTCAATATACTCCATTCAATATGGTTCATAATGACATAAATATTCAAAACGCATATGTCAATACAAATTTGGTTTATAAAACAATAGAATATTATCATAGTAAATACAAGCTGTATTTGACAGTTCAAAAGAGGAGTGCTCCGATCCTCACCAAACAGGATTACTCGCCAGGTGAATCCGAAGATTCCCTGGAAGTTTCATTGAGATCGGTAGAGCCGTTTCGGAACCTACATGAATCAAACACACACACATTCTTTTATATATAGATGTACCCTAGACTATTAGTCTATTGACGCTTTTTATTCTGTTGTCTCGTAAAATGTCTTGACCTAATTAACTTCTATATTGCCAAAAATCTCTGTTATTATTCTATTATCTATATGTTACATTAGCAACATTTAAATCCGTTATTGGTTCCATGTTTTATTTTGTTTCCGTTTCGAAGCCTATGGGGAGCAAACCCACACCCTTTCTTTTTATATATATTCTCCCTTTCTATATTATATATATATAGATTATTTTTTATTATAAAATGTACTAGTATATTAAAAAGGACGCATTAGTTAAATATATAAATAAATCGATATAATTTCACTTTTATAAACATTACTTCACTTGACAGCGGTCATTTTGACGGGGAGAGGTGACCGACCGCTGTAAAATTTTAGAAACGTCGGGAATTCTTAATTAAAATAAAACGCGCTTAAATCCGTAAAAGCAGTATTATTCAAGTAGTAACATCCGTGTAAATACGTGAAGGCAGTGTAATTAGCAGTGTGTTAAATGAAATTGTTTTTCGCAAACCTACATGTGTTACTAAATTGAAGACATTTGAAGTAAGCCAACTCGCACGAGAGTCTCGTGACGGACAATGCACTTATAATCTCTTTACAGAGAAGCACTGAACCATTTTTTGGTAATAATTTCATTGAAATAACCATTATTTTACTTATAAAAACTAGACTTTTTTTGTAAACGCGGGGGAATTCTTTTTACAAACCATCCTCCGTACCCTGGGTGGGCTAGGTGGGATGTGTGGGACTCGGTCTGGGCAGCCCCCAACCACTAAACCTTCCGCGAATGCCATCAGCCGTTATGAGCGGTGTGCCCCGGATCTGTCAGCAACAGGACACCCCAACGACCGGCCGGTCTCAGCAAAGACCGGACTTCATCCTCTAAAGGCACTCAGAGAAGTCCCGACGACGCCGAAGCATTATTGAGGCCAGGTACCCATTCTGGCCCCGCTTCGGATTACGGGGACAGCGAGAGGATGCTTGACATGCGACATGACCGTCTCACAGAAGGAGGCGACTGCCGTCCAAGACCTGTCTCTCGAGATCATCGCGAGAGCGAGACTCGGGAGTGACAGGTCTACTCCACCGATGGCAGACACCAAGTCGATAATAATAACTAGTCTAGCCATTTCTTCTTAGTCGTTCCTTCATTTCTGAGGATCGTAGTCACTAGAGCCTCTTTAGTGGACAATCTGCTCTCACCAGCTGGTATAGATTAGGAAGGAGATAACCAGCCGTAGTTCCGGGCTCTCAAGAATAAGACTACGGTATCCCCTGCCTGTCGTAAATGGCGACTAAAGGGGCCTCGGGTCCACTGGGCGACAAGGGTAGGGGCCTTTGTCGTCCGTCAAAGTGGACCCGGGAAGGGATCCGGTACGTCCCTCTGGAGATCCCGGAGCCCCTCACCTCACTCAGGAGATGACACCTTTTACATGATCAGACCATCGTGCGACCGGTCTTTTGTTCTCTTGCCTTGCCTTCTGTATTGCCAACGATGACTATCTTTTCAAGGTTGCCATCCCCTCTACGCGAGGCCATACACACTGTTACATAAAAATCTTTTTTGCAACTGTTTAATTATTTTGAATCAAGGTATAGTCTTGGATCATGTTGCGAAAACACTCAAGAATACACTTTTAAAAAAATTTATCGTGGGCTTTCCAGCAGCACTCTGACCTGGTTTCGTGCCTGACCAAGGCACGAAATACCCACGTCTGGCTTAAAACCGCTGTTCCGAACCTTATAAGAGCAACTATGAAGTAAATATGAAGACTAGTTCTCATCTAGCCCAGACCTCAACGCTTTAGACTTCAAATTATGGTCAGTTTTAGACAACATGGCCTGCTTTAAACCTTGCAGCGTCATTGAGTCTCTTATAAAATCTTTGAAGCAAGCGGTGGCGATATTTCGCTTGGAAACAGTGCGTAAATCCATATATTCTGAACAAATTCCTTGTTCGTCTAACGATAAGTTTCAATAAATAATTAACACAGATCGTTGATACTGATTTAATGCTCAAATCATAGAGAAAATGTTACATGTCTTCACATACGGCTTTAATATTGTTTTAACGTGTTTCATATTCACACATCTTCAACACAGCGACATCTGTCGTTTAGTGTACAAAAATTAAATAACAACATGATTACTTCAAACAAATTCATGGTCTTATAGCGATATATAACATATCGTTGGTTATTGTACAAACAACACCGTCATCCACAGATTACTACATTGAAGTTACAGAGATAGGATTAAGTTAATAATAGAAAATAAGAAAAAACAAAATCTCTTGTAAAGCTTTTCTAAATTTGGAAGGAGTTAAGCCAAATATATCTATATTGTTAAAGTTATTGTTATATTAGGTTAAGTGGAAATGCAGTCCTGGACTACCTACACTTGAAAACACACACCTTGTAATCGGAGGGAAAGACAGACGTGAGAAAATTATTCCAGTCCGTTTAAGATGCAGTTTGTATTAGCGCTACTATAGAACTTTTTCCCTCATATTTATGTAATCTAAGAAAACAAACGGTTAAATTTTGTATCTCAGTGAATATGCTTAGGAATTACATCATCTAATTCCCACAACCCGTTGGACTTCAAAACGCAATTCTGGATTTCATCCTTTTCTTGTGATTAGCCCTCAAAACTAAACGAAGCGCTTTTTTTAACGAACTAACACAGTTGGCACAGAGAAGCTGGCCTTTACTGCTTCACCGGATTGAGAGGTGGCATAGCTCTTAGATCGCTTAGCCTGAACCTCTATTTATTTATTTTTTTAAAAGCCAACATCACGCGGTGTTCCCAGGCGGTCACCCATCCAAGTACTGACCGCGCCCGACGTTGCTTAACTTCGGTGATCGGACGAGAACCGGTGTATTCAACGTGGTATGGACGTTGGCAAAAACGAAGCGCTTTGCTTCGTCTTTCATTATTCGTACGACAAAGGACTGGAATAGTTTGCCCGTGTCTGTCTTTCCCTCCGATTACAATGTGATTATTTTACGAGTAGAGTGAATAGGCATTTACTAAGCTAGTGCGTCTTACCATCCAAAACTGCATCCACATATCATCAGGTGGTATCGTAGTCGAGCATTTGCTCAGAAAGTATATACTAAAGTACTTTACACTAAATACAATATGTACTCGATTGCTCAAGAGAAAAAAAAATGTGCACGCGCTCTGCTTTCTCCTGCTCCTATAGTGTGAACCAAACTCTCTTTTTCTATCTTCACTGACCTATATATCCCTCTCAACCCTCCGCCCGATCACAGTTTTCGTGATACATTCACCAGCTGACGTGTGTGTGTTGTGTGCGTGAGTCAAAACGACATAACCCTACAAGTTAAAAGGCAAGAAAGAATCAGAGCATTAAAATTATAAAGAAAAATGGCGCTCGAGTCTTTACACATGCCGTTGACGTAGAGTCCATTGACAGTAGGCTGTGGTTACATTACCGTAAAGCGACACAGCGCTATTAGCTTTCAATCGTCTAATGTCCCTTACATTTAACAATCACGCTGCGATAACGTGTACAACACTTTATATGCTTTTAACCAAATTTCTTATCCAGCCAGTATTATTTTTTTCATATTTTTCTGTCAGTATTTTAAAATTAATTCTCTTATACGTTTATGTACTCCTGGTACCACATTTTTTGGTGTAAATAAATAGCTTTAGGCCTTTTATCTTTTTCAATTCACGATAACTCTCGAGATAATTTAGGTAGGTTTAATGGAATGGCTTCTCCTGCCTGTCGTAGAAGGCGACTAAACGGGGCTTCGGGTTCAATGGGCGTCAAGGGTGGGGCCTTTGTCGTCCGCCAAGGTGGACCCGGGAAGAAGTCTAGTCGGGAAGATGTCGCCATCGGCTAGCCCGTGTCGCCTTGCACTGCGAGGGCACAGGAGGGGAGGGAGTAACCTCCAACCTCCCGGGAAGTGCTCTCGTTGAGCACAGTGCAGAGGGGCTCCGGTGCGTTCCTCTGGAGATCCCGCAGCCCCTCACCGTGCACCGAGGAAGGGCCACCGGGGAGGTTTTACTGGGTAAAAACCCCACATAACCGCCGCCTTCCCCTAGAAGGCGGGGTATATTTTTGAAGATTTCCTTCCCTTTAAAAAATATTATTATTGTTTTGATCATATTTTTCTCAATCGGTATTTTAAAATTAGTTTTCTTATCGCTTATGTACCCCTGGTACTCACTGTGTCGTGTATTATAACTTTTTTAAATTCACTATTCCTCCGGAAATAATTGAGGTAAGTATGATTATGAACAGAACTTTTTTTCAGGTATAATTTAAATAATTAAAATGTAAGTAATTATTTGGAAAAATGTCATTAAGTACGAGATTAACAACTAACAACAGAAACAATATACAAGTGTCAGTGGTTTTTCATCAGAAAACCAGCCAACTCTACTAGCTGATTACTGATAGCAATGATCGGCAACTATGATGTCACTGAACTTTCAATTACCATGACAGACTGGAAACCGTTATGTTAGGGTCTTAAATTCTCGTTATAAAAACTAACATCTCAAACAATAAGCGGTAATACATACGATTTTTAAGAGTATCCTAATATATTTTTGAAATCTAATTTCCTATGCCAACAAATAATATGGGACTCAATTGTAAAAACACAAAAACAAATTCAAAAACAGAGTTACTTCAGTTAGCTAGCGTTTCAAACTTTATTAATCGACCCTTTATTTTTGCTCACGGTTATATATTCGAAATAAACATAAGCAATACATACAGAAATATAAACTTACATATTATATACAAAATTTACATTATACATAAATTATTTATGTACATATATAAAAAAGAAAAATAATCAATTTAGCCAGCGATTTTACCTCTAGAATATCACTGTACGAATAATGAAAGACGAAATAAATATAAATACTTTTTACAGGTACCCTCCTTTCCATCGGTCTCGGTGGACTCGCTCTATTAGCAGGGAAAGCTCTTATGACAGCATTAATGTCACTTCTTCTATCTGCCATCGTTGGTCTGAAGTCGCTATCAGGAGGCCAGAAGTCTACAACGTATGAAATAGTCTCGAAGCCTGTATACAGCCACTCACACTCTCACTCCACAGCCCATGAAGATGTAGGAGGCTATGGCCACTCCGGCTATGGGAGGAATTTGAAAGTAAGAAGACGTTAAATGGAGTCCATAGGAGTTTTATAAGAAACAAAAGAACTAATAGAATTTGATTTTTAATGCTTTTTAATTGTTCATTATTTATTTTATCGTATTTTTAAAACAAACGAAATTAAATACGATTTCGAAGCGTCAATAGCCTAATGGTTTAGGGTACGGTCTGCGAATCGTAAGGTTGCTGGTTCGAATCCACCATTCGACTATTGACGTGAACCATCTCCTATCACAAGCTTAAGCTTAGTTGAAATGGTCAACAAGAATGTTAGTAATATTTCTGAAAAAAAAAGAAATATTGCTAGCTTAAAATAAAAAAAAAAGATTTAATTATTTTTTCATAATCGAGTACAAATACGAACAGTTATTGCATTTTTAAAAAATATTTTAAGTACAAAGATAATATTAATTTATTCAAATTATTTATTAATAGCATAAGATTTGTCACTTTTTCGTTTTATTTTTCTTCATTTTACTGACAAGTTTTTAAATTGTGATTATGATTTTATTTTTTACAAATATTTTATATATTTTTTATGAGATACAGTTTTGAAAATATTTATACACTTGTCTGTATTACATATTTAATCAATTAATTTGAAATGTATTTTATCTGTTGATAATGTTCTTATAATACTTATAATATATATTTATTTTAAAATATTGTTGAAGAATATTATTTATAATATAATTTCTGTCAATTAATTATTATTAAGTATCTATCAATAGTAATGATGTTTTCTATTTTAATATCTAGTAATTTATGTTATTAGTAAAATTTTTATTTGTTTTATTTAGGTTAATTTACAAAACATTTTATAGTATTCTATTTATATAATTTACACGACTGAGTTCAATATGTGATATCTTTATTGTATACCTGTATTTATGTCTCACACTGTTTGCACCAAATATTAAAAAAATCCTACTAATAAATGTAATTTTATTTACACCTAAAAATATTTTCAATGATAATGTTTTCGCTTTACGGTTAATTACGCTCAAAAAATCTATTAAAAGCACATGACACTTCAAATCTTTGACACCTATCGGATCTAATAGCTACTGTGTACCCCGCTTCAATCTTCCGTTAAATCAATCCGCTGTGCGTATATAACTTAATACTTAGTGAATAGGCACTTACTAAACTAGCGCATACCATCTTTCGACTATATCACAACTTAACATCAGGTGGGATCGTGGTCAAGCGCTAGTTTATACGCCATAAAAAATACTTATAAATCTAACAGAGAAATAAGAAACCATATTTATAATGACACGAAGTAAATACATTAGAAAAATTTAATGTCTGTTTACAATATGTGACCTAAAAGCTATGCCACCTCTCAATCGCCTAATGGTTTAGGGTACGGCCTGCGAATCGTAAGGTCGTGGGTTCGAATCCACCATTCGACTATTGCCGTGAACCATGTCCTAGCACAAGCTTAAGCTTAGTTGGAATGGTTAACAAGATTATTAGTAATATTTCTCAAAAAAAAAAAAGAAATATTACTAGCTTTCTTTTTTAAAAAACAAAAAAAAAATCCGGTGAAGCAGTCAATCCGGTGAAGGCCAATCTGTGTAGTTCGTCATAAAAAAAAATGTTATTATTTATTTATGTTATTTTGTATGTTAATTTTATTATATATTTTAACATGTCTGTATAGTTAAAGTTACATATATGTACCACCGTTAGGCACAGATCTCTGTAAAGTATTATATAATAGTAATAACTGAAAGTACCTTATAGCATAGTTCACCACGCGGCCCTAGTCCGGATTGACAGACTACACGCCCTAGAAAGTGTTCTAATACACGTAGGTTACCTATGTTTAAAAATAGGTTGAAGTCGTGGCTGGTTGACAGGGGATTCTATGGCGTGGTGGAATTTATTTATTATTTATTTGAACACAATAAAAAGGTACAAATAGGCGGACTTAATGCCTGAAAGCATTCTCTGCCTGTCTAAATATGAATGCATATATACATAATTTACAAACCTACATACAAATAGATTAACTATATAATAATTATATATAATAATGAATTGATACATATATCTAAGTATAGATGGTTAAGGACAGCAATCGTCGAACTATTCCTTTCTTAGGTACAGCTTCCATAGTAACTGTTTGAAAGTAGACTTAGTTCCAGCTGTACGTAAGTGTCGGAATTGACAAATCAAATTACAAATTAATGGCATTTTATTTCTTTTGGTAAAATATTTTTTTAACTAATTCAATTCGCAAAAGCCGACTTGTAATTTATTATAATTATCAATAAAAATCTGAATCTGAATCAGAATACCCACGACATTTTCTTTCACCACCGAACGCGTGGTAAAATTACAACATTTTTAACATTTATTCATTTTGGAAATCGAACTCGTGTTGCTAGCGTACTATGCAACTTGAACACCATGGCTATATATTAAAAGTTCCTAAATTAAAAAGTATTTAATATTGTTGTTGATTATTTTATGGCTTGGTAACAAGACCTTTAAGCCAAGTCTTTTTTTAAAACACAATTATTTCTTACGTCTAAGATGAAAATGAAAATGTAAGTTAGATGATCCCCACCATGAGTCAAGTATTTAATATAAAAAACAACGATCACAGATTAGAAAGAAAAAAAAAGTAGCATACTTTCTTTATCTGACCAGCCTCATCGACTTCGATTCCATTGCCTTTTATTACTTTTTAACAAACCAACAGAGAAAGTTTAAATTGTTTGTTCATTTTCCCGCCAAAGGTACGTATACGTCATTCTTTTTTTTCTCATTGAATATTCTCTCTTATAACCGACCGATAGCTGACTTAGTGAGCTTTAATCCCACTTCTAATTAGTAATTAGAGTTATTCTTACTTCTACAACAACCCGAGTTCGATCCCCGGTGCCGGCAGCAATAAATTTGTTGTAGCAATTTTATGTGCTGATATACCACGCACTCGGCGGTGAAGGAAATTATCGTGAGGAAACCTACATATCTTAGAAATTTTTCTAAGACAACTTCGCCACTAAAGCCGTGATACTCTCTTTACAGAGAAAGCCTGTGCCCAACAGTGGGACGACACATACATTAGGTAGTAAATGTAATGTTTTACAGAGATTGTAAATGAATGATTGAATATACTTTATTGCACAAAAATTAACAAGTTTATCACAGCAATAATAAATTTCCACATTGATTTTTGTTTTATGACGAACTACACAGATTGGCCAGAGAAGCTGGCCTTGACTGCTTCATCGGATTGAGAGGTGGCATAGCTCTTAGGTCGCTTAGCCTGAACCTCTATCGCTAGCAACTCGACACATAGGTAACCTCGGCTTGGACGGTTACTATGTTACTCGTAAGCATTCCGATCCGAGGGCGCCCTAGAGGGACGAACTTACACATTGATATAGGAGAGCCGTGGTAGCTCAGTGTCCGGGCGGTCGCCTCAAGTTGCATAGTCCGCTAGCAACCCGAGTTCGATCCCCGGTGCCGGCACTAATAAATTTGTTGCATACCGGTTAGAGGCTAAAGCGTGCGAATTATTTTAAGATCTACCTACTAATTCCTAATACATTCTTTACAGAGAAGGCATGTAATCAACAGTAAGATATAGTATATCGGCACGCAGGATTTACATAATGTAATTAACCCATCCCCTTCCACCATCGGGATTTAGACGTACTACTGGATTTCATCCATTTGTTCTGAACATCCTTCAAACCCGAACGAAGCGCGTAGCTTATTAAAGATTTATATTAGGTTGTCAAATATCTCCCTTCCGCCTTTTATGTCATGCGGCACCCAAACATCAAGCTTTTTTTTTGTATCCAGCCTTCTGCAGATGGTTTAAAATGGTTTGGTGACTAACTCCCATCTCCTGGGCGATGTCACGAGATGCCACATGCCGGTCTAACTCGATGTAGTCCATGATTTGATCGGTATTTGTCGTCACAGGTCTTCCGCCGGCTGGCTTATGCATAGCGTCGTTTTCACCGGCTCTGAATCGTCGAAACCATTCCTCCGTGGTTCGAAGTGATAGAGTACCATCCCCCAAAACACCATTAATCTCACGGAACGTTTCTCTAGCGGATTTGCCTTTAACGAAGGAAAACTTTAAAATAGCGCGAATTTCGGCGTTAGTGAACTCCATGTTTACACGTCTATAACTGTTGAACGCAATATCCAAACTAATTATGCATAGCGTCGTTTTGTAGGTTATGTCAAGGCTTTTCAAATTGTGTATAGTATTGCTAGATACGAGCTCTGTAGCGCTTTGTACATAGCCGCGAAATTCAAAAGACAAAAAGGCGGAAGGGAGATATTTGACAACCTA
This sequence comes from Meandrusa payeni, assembly GCA_029286785.1. NCBI lineage: Eukaryota > Metazoa > Arthropoda > Insecta > Lepidoptera > Papilionidae > Meandrusa > Meandrusa payeni. Next base: position 3,388,425 of record JAGSMX010000023.1, read on the forward strand.
TTATTATTAGTAAAGCAAAGGACAGGAAAAGTTTGCTTGCGGCTGTCTTACCCTCCGATTACAATGTGGTTTTTGCTAAGGGTAGATTGAATAGACATTTACTTAGCTAAACGTCTTACCGTTTTAGAGTGCATTTCCACCTAAGATCCGAGCTCCGAGCCACTGACATTTCACTTTAAAACCAACCTATTACAATTTTGAAATGTTATTTTTAATTAAATTGTTTGGTTATTTTACAATTACTTGGTAGCGTTTAATTCATTGAAATGTAAAGATAAATTAGAAAAATTTAATTATGGACGAGATTGTTAAATATAATTGAATCGATATTCAAGTGTCAGAGGTACGCCATCGGCACCGTAGTGGCCTAACTGAACTGGCAATCAAAATCGACAACTGTGATGTCACTGAATATTGCACTGAATACTGTACATTTTGACACAGTTAATACTTATTTAGAAAATATAAAAAATAGATTTTATACTAGAAATATACTTTCTTATTTTTTACTTATACACTAATATATATTAATATATAGACATAGACATTTATTTATTGCCATCACAATACAAAAACACATCACAGACAGTTTATAACACACATTAAAAAATAATGAAAAATAGACAAAACACAGTTTACACGGACAAATAATACAAAACATATGATGCCAATATCGTCACCGTCTCAGCATATGCTATCGCAAGGATGCGACAGCGCTGATTTTCAGCGGTGCCCGGGACTACCTAAAGACGTGCGCGCGCAATTCTACTTTTATATGGAATTTATACAGACAATAAGAGTATAATAAATATGATACATGAATAAAACAGTTATGAGATTAAAATATATTTTATACAATAAAATAATAGATGAAAAAATTTCATAAACAAATATATTATTGAGTCAAAAATAAACTAAATATATGAACATATAATATTTTTATAGACATAATACAGTTGCAAAAGTAACATTGTTGTTTCTTAAAAAAATCCAATTGACATCTTCTTATTGATTAAATAACGTAAACGCGTGTAAATCGATTAAATTATTTAACATTTAAATCATCGATTCGATTACGAGAATCTAAAAATAATTATATATTAGTAACACTTTCTTCGAACTCGATTATTTAAGTGAAATTCGATTTTTTTGATTATCGACGTTTAATGGTTTATTTGCGAAACGAAACTACACTCTATGGCTCTACTATCCAACAATCGATACAATTTTACTCTTTTTATCAATCCAATCATCGGCCTTTGCTCGATTTTTCCACTCAACTTGAACTATAAAATAAATTCAACTTGCTCGAATTGTATCAGTCCAGTTTAAACGTCGATCGAAATGCGTCAAATTTAGACGATCGTTGAGATAGTGTTGTGGAAAAGTGTCAAAATGTTCAACAGCGCGATCATAGGTGTCGCAATTGTGCTATTGTGCGTTGTATACCATACCAATGGTTCCATCGACGGGTCCACATCCAACGAAATACAAAACGATAGAGTCAACTCCACCGAGAGGAATGGCAGGTCTTTGAACAAGGAATGCAATAGCAGTGTTAGCGCCAAGTGTTTGAAAATCCACGTCCTTTCCTTCTTAGAGGACTTGGGCTCCCGTGAAGAGCTCAATCTTCTTCCCGGACTGAGCATTGTCAAGGAAAACCACACGTCAAACACTAGTCCCGAGGAAATGGCCGCGGAGCTGTCCAGACAGTTTCCCGGGAAGCCGGAGGAGAAACTAAACAGGTTTCTGATATACCGTCTACAGGATTACCTGGACGGCCATTCTTTGAGGTATAAGCTGTTGGATCCGCAGACGTCGCACGAAGCGTTGGAGATGGCTAAGGGGGATGGGGAGTCTGTCGCGAGGAAGGGTGGCGGTGGAGGAGGAGGGTTGGGTGGTGGCGGCAAGGGGGGTGGCGGAGGCGCGTTGCTCGCTGCTGCGCTGATGATGAAAGGTGAGCTTTGGTACCAGTTCTAAGGAATAGTTGAAGCAATTCATCGTAACTTCTTACAAATGTCTGAGCCGCAGTAGCTCAGTGTTCGGTCAGTTGTCTCAAGTTGCATAGTACGCTAACAGAGCTATGCATGTCCTCCAATCCGCACTAGGGCCACGTGGCGCACTATGCCTGTATATTATCTTTACAGGGAACGCCTGTAGCCAACAATGAGACAAACATATAGGCTGTAATTTTATCTTTGTTATAAATTATTACGTTGTGTAGTAATGATAGATTTTTTAACAATTCTAAATAAACTTAAGCTTGTGTTAGGAGATGGTTCACGTCAATAGTCGTATGGTGGATTCGAACCCACGACCTTATGATTCGCAGACCGTACCCTAAACCATAACGCTATTGAATTGAGTCGATTACTGTCGGACAGTGGAAGCTGGCGGCTACAGTTTCACCGGAATTCCAGAGGTGGCAGAGCTCTTATGTCGCTTAGCTTGAACCTCATTCGGGAGCAACTAGCAAAAGCCCTCGAGAGAGAGCTTGCCTTGCGAAGTTACTCTAATTACAGTGTGTACAGGGCATTATAAGCCCAATGGTTTTAGGGCGCGGTCGACGAAATGTTTTTTTTTTATAATTTCTAAGCAAGTTCTTGACTACGATCCCACCTGGTGTTAAGTTGAAAAGCAGTCCTGGATGGTAAGGCTCTCTAGCTTAGTACGTGCCTATTCACTCTACTTTTGAAAATACCCACATTCCAGTCCTTTACTTTACGAAGAATGAAAGACGAAGCAAATCGCTTCGTTCGGGTTTGAGGATGTTCACAACAAAAGTATGAAATCCCGCAGTGCGTCTAGAAGTCCGATGGTGGAAAGGGGATGGGGAATTAGATCATGTAGTTCCTGAGCACACTCTCCAAAATGCAATCTGTAGAAAACCGAAAGGCTAGCTACCTTACGCCTGTGCTCAAGACTGAGCAGATTGGTTTCAGCTGCGTCACCAAATAGCCATAACGTCATAGGTGATTTATTATTGAAGTACCGTCAATATTACAAAAAGTTCAAAACCACCATTCGACTATTGATTTAAATCTCTTAGCACAAGTTTAAGCTCATTTGTAACGATTAAGAATTATGTTATTAATATCTACCTATGCGCAGAACTACTAAGTAAATATATTATACCCTCAATACGTACAACAAAAATCCTTCAGATTCAGTTGACATTTAAACAGGATATAATCGACATTTCAAAAATGTGTTATAGATGCCATTACCAGTACTTAGCACACACACACACACACTAAACACACTCATAACAATACGTCAATAGCCTAATGGTTTACGGGGCTTTTCTGCGAATCGTAAGGTCGTAGGTTCGAATCCACCATTTGACTTTTGACGTGACCGATCTCCTAGCACGAGCTTAAGCTTAGTTGTAATGGTTAACAAGAATGTTAGTACTTTTTCTGAAAAAAAAAGAAATTTTGCTAGATTTCTTTAGAAAAAAATACATAAACAATTAAACATAGAACCAAATACTCCCATTCAAGTAACTAAAACACTGACAAAAACACATATTTTAATATTTAGTATTATGTAAAAATTTTACGACTTTTAGTTGGCAGTATATACTCTAAACATTGATATATAGAGTATGAAAAACGTTATTAATGCGGATTTTTTGAAATAAAAAAAATATACGGCAAAAAATACTACTACCTTATGGTAGCGTTTTGACGTTTTATCTGATAGATCATCGTAGTGTAGTTAAAGTACTAAGCAACTCGAGTTGGACTACGACTTCTACTCCTATTTTCTCTCTAACCGACTTAAAAATGGAGATTCTCAACTCATGTGTATTTGTATACGTATAAGCACTTATATAATAATATATTTATTAACAATAATTTATTTTCGTTGCAAAAGGCTCACTTTTAATTAGATCTTCGGTTAAGTAGGTACTCATTAATAATGTATAGAAAAATGTTTGGTGATTGAGATTAGAACAGACCGATATCGATACTAAGTATTTAACGAGAACGAATGTGGTAAAAGAAAAATAACGTAGACGCTATAACGTAATAAAACTATGAATAGTGCTTCCCCCAATATCTTTGCAATTCTTCTCACTTAGAACATGGTACGCGCATTAGATTTGAAGTCGATTTTCGTATACTCATAATTAATACTTAAAGATAATAAGTGCGCCTGTCGAAAAAAAACAGGCAATTGTTACAAAGGTGTTCGAACCTTCTGTAATAAATTTTTAACGTTCCCCGAATGTCACGCGAATTTCTATAGCAATTCTTTTACCTGTAGCTATACAACTATGGAATAACTTGCCGATTGAGATTAGGGAGGCTTCGTCCCTGCCTGTTGTAGAAGGGACTAAAAGGGGCCTCGGGTTCACTGGGCGACAAGAGGCCTTTGTGGACCCGCCTTACACTGCGAGGGCACGGGGACGAAGTAACCTCTCCCCGGGAAGTGGTCTCCTTGAGCACAGTGCAGAGGGGCTCCGGTGCGTTTCACTGGAGATCCCGGAGCCCCTCACTAAGCACCGATGAAGGGCCACCGTGAGATTTTAGTGGGTAAAACCCCACATAACCGCCGCCTACCCCAGAAGGCGGGGTATCTTTGAAGATTTCCTCCTCGTTATCTATGGCAATTCTTTTACCTGTATGGCTATACAACTATGGAATAAATTGCCGATTGAGATAAGGAGGCTTCGTCAACTAATGTCTTTAAATAATAAACCAAAAACTTCACTTTAAAAACTAAAAATAAAAGGTAACACTATAAACCAAACTAAAAATAAAACTAAATTACGTAAAAATTGACCCCAAATCACTGCGCTCGCAGGGCAGCGTGCCCAAGAGGCTAGCGGCATTCCCGTTGAATGGCCAGGCTCAACCTTTGCTCGAAATGCGCGTCAGCCCTTGAATCTCCGGAGGCGTCGATGAGGCGTGCGGAAATCTCCTTGAACAGCTGACGGGCTTCTTATGAAAATGTTGCTTCAGAACAATCATTGAATAAAGCGCTTTGCTTGTGAATAGGCATTTACTAAGCTAGTGAACCGTACCATGCATTTCCACTTAACATCAGGTGGGATCGTAGTCAAGCACTTGCTTGGAAAGTATAAAAAAAAATACTACTTAACAAATTGCATTGAGAGTGTGTTCAGGAATTGCATTATCTAATTCCCTATTAGACTTCAAGACGCACAGCTGGAATCTTCATGCTTCAATCTTTTGTTGTGAACATCCCTCAAACCCGAGCGACGCGCTTTAGTTCTTTATTCGAATAGCAAAATGTATTTTAGTGTCTAGAACAAGCAGGATTCCTCACGATGTTTCCCTTCACTGCCGAGCGCGTGGTAAATCAGAAATTCAAATTGCAACAAGCATTGGAGCGAGCCGACATCGTTCTCGAGTCGCCAGCATACAATGCAATGCTACGTGCTATGTCGACTCTATTGCTAGTTATTAAATAAATGATTTTTAACTTCCACAGGAGCCTTGGGTGCGGCGGCTTTGGGGGCGCTAGCATTATTGGCGGGAAAGGCGCTAATGACAGCTCTAATGTCACTTCTGCTATCGGCCCTTGTCGGCCTCAAAGGAGGCGGCGGTCACAAATCCACAACTTACGAGATCATCACAAAGCCCGAGGTGTCCCATCATCACTCCCACAGTCATGAGGAGCATCATGAGCACGAGCACGGTCACCATGGCGGTTACCGTAGAGCCTATGACGCTGATTATAACAGCTACATGCCTTACGACAATGTGAGCTAAATACCAAATTGTTTAATTTCTATAGTTATAACTTCAGACAAATAAATACATAGACATTCATAGACAAAAATATGATTTTTCAACAAATATATATTTATTAAAGCACAAAAAATAATCGTCATTTATTTAATTCAATTTGTTTATAAAAAAAAAATACGTTTACTTGTTTTAAAAATGTAGACAAATTTAATTAAGGATATTTTTTATCTGTGATGTCTACGTATTCATTTGACAGAAAATAAAAATAAGTTATTTATTGTTATTATAGTTTTTATTTAATGATTTTTTTCTATCAATTATTACTTTTAAATTGTATTATTAGAATAAACATAAATTGTACGCAAAAAAAAATTTAAAAGAATGATTTAATATTTGTAAATATTTTTGGTATAAATATTTCTTATGCTTTTTTGCCTGGCTTTTATGTGTACCAAAAATTAATTAATTTATAATTTACACTTATTTAAGCTTAAATCTTTTCAAGTATGCATTTATTACGCGTTTACATATTTTTTATTGTATTATACTGGCACATTATTTAACGCCCACCGCATTTATTATCTATGGAAATTTATTTAAATAGTCTATTTATAGTCTGTATTTTATGATTCTTTATTGCAGTATGTATAGCTGTGATAATTAATTATCATTATAGTAAATTCGACACGATTTTTACATTAATAAAATATAGTAATTTACGTGTAATATTGAATAGAGAAAATAAATATATTATAATTATGGTTTGCTTTTTATTAAAATTTTGAAATTTTTTGATCTTCTGTGGACAATATTTTGACGGCGTCTGGGCCACCAATCTATTATTACTATTGTGTCATGATATGATTGCTGTACTTCGTCTTTGATAATGAAAGAACTTACAAAAGAAAACCAAAAAAATGAATTGATTGTGGCATGGCTCGAAGGACCAATGTTCGAGATTGCTCGAAACGAAAGTCTTATAAATATTTTTTATACTCATGAGACGAATGACGGAATTATGTAACAAGACGTGTAGCTTGCTTGATATGCGAATTAACTCCACCACTTAGACGTTAAGAGCGTTGCTGGAGTTTCTTCGGCCAATTCTCCCAGCGCCAACTCTTCCCGAAGTGGCACTCAAAGTTAGTTTAGCTTTCGAATGTCCCTTAGATTATCCGTGAAATAGCTACCGACCGAGCCGTGGTTCGGCCCTCTCGGGCGCCCTCGGATCGGAATGCTTACGCGTAAGGTTACCCCCCACCGGGGGGACCCTTGTGTCGAGTTACTAGCGATAGAGGTTCAGGCTAAACGATCTAAGAGCCATGCCACCTCTCAATCCGGTGAAGCAGTCAAGGCCAGCTTCTCTGGCCAATCTGTGTAGTTCGTCATTAAAAAAAATTCAAGTCATCTACCTTTTTCTCGAAGAATAAAAAGTGCAAGAACGCATTAATGTCCGTCTAAATGTATTTCCTAAGTGCCTACTCGTAACAACCTCTATTTGAAGTCAGGTATTTGTATTTGTTTTGTTTCGTTGTTTCGAACGTATTTTTACATTCGAAACAACGGTCCAAAACAACGTTATACCTCAAATTACTCTTAATAGAGTGCTTAAATTGTACGATCTAGAAGTCTAGAAGTTGGACTATAATCCGGTTGAATTGTAAACGTCGAAACGGTCAATTATCCCTTCTAAAACAGTTCACATATTAGATGCGGAAAGCTGACAGAATTGTCTTATTTAGTGGTGGAAGATGTACATCATATTTTAGAGGAATGTGGTAAAGATGAAGCGAGAAGAAATTCGTTGATAGATAACCCTAAATTAAGTGAACTTTTAGGTTCTTATGTTGCTGTCTGACACGACCTCAGATAGAAGAATCTAATGCATTCATATTCAACCTTTTTTTATAAGGGCCTCAAAGACGTTTTAGTCATAGTGTCGAGAGCTGCAAGCTAAAATTATTTAGGTCCTAATTAAAACGTAATTCCAAATTAATAATCTAGTGATTGATGAAAAAAGAAGTTTTGACAAAGATGATACGTACAATTTAATACGTTTTTTGATACTGTGAACACTTTATCGAAACTTTACCAAGATCTGATATTTTGTAAATTAAAACAACACTCAACAATTGTACATTTACGACGTTCTTTCTCGCTTCATGCAATCCAATTTGTCTTTGATTATCCAATAAAATTAGATTATATGAAGCTGACATGTCCAAAATGGGCAAATGTCCCTAAATAGACATAGACTTATTCTATATTGGCATCACTCCGACACATTGCAAACAAAATGTGTAATACATCAAAAAAGACAAAAAAATAAAATAAAAAATACAGCTAAAGAAAGGAAAACCAGACAAATAGGACACAAGATTTGATGCCAATATTGGATACCGTCTCAGCATATACCGTCACAAGGATGCGACAGCGATGATTTTCAGCGGTGTCCAGAACTAGTCATGCGCGCGTAATACTACTACATTTACATGGAATTTATACAGACGAATATAAAGAAATATACACATATATATATATATTTATATATATATATATATATATACTAACGTATACAGCAGAACTTATATCATTAAATAGTTAATTTAACTACTACGCTCTCCTCATATTAATTTCTTCTCGAGCGGGTGAAGATCATTACCTACACCCATGTACATATCAGTAAATACAATATCATACCCGAAGTAGTAGTATTTGACAGTTCAAAAAGAGGAGTGCTTGGATCTTCACTCAACTTTACAGGATTACTCGCCAGGTCAATCTGAAGATTCCCTGAAAGTTTCATTGCAATCGGTCCAGCGGTTTCGGAGCCTATACGGATCAAACCCACACACTGGTATATATATAGATATAATACAATTAATATAATGCATGTATAAATTGTTATTAGATTTATGTATATTATTTATAAATCAATTATAAACTCGAAGAAAAAAATCTCAATTATGCTTTAAAATAGCAAGTACCACGCCCAACATTCCAGAAACATTCCATTGTGAATAGTGTAACGAATACGAACGTCTCTCGAAGTGAAAGATCGCTGATAGAACGCTTTCAGCTCATTATGATGGCACGATAGGCAACTGGATAATCTAATGGAAAGTCGCGTTCTTCGATGGATGATAGCTGTATCAAGTGGAGTCGATCTGTTCGAGAAAACTCGCGCAAGAATGTAATTGTTTCACCCGACTGCGGCGAAACTAAGATAGTAATTTGTTTTATAATTTTATTTCTAATCGACTTCAAAAACGAGTTCTCGATTTGTTTGTTATCGATTGTTTTTATAAGAGTTCACTGCATTCCACTATCCCAGTTCCATCATCGGACTAATATACGTACTGCAGGATTTCATCCTGTTGTTGTGAACATCCCTCAAACCCGAACGAAGCGCTTTGCTTCGTCTTTCATTATTCGTACAGCAAAGGACTGGAATAGTTTGCCCTTAGATTACAATGTGGGTATTCAAGAGTAGAGTAAATAGGCATTTACTAAGCCAGTGCGCGTTACCATCCAGGCTTGCTTTCCATTTAACATCAGGTGGGATCGTAGTCAAGCAATTGCTTAGAAAGTATTAAAAATAATATATAGCACATATATCAAAATATTTCAATTTTTTTATATTTTCGTAGTTTTTGTAAGTGAAAATGTCAGTCTTGGCTGGTACGTGCCACTAGCTTAACAAACACCTATTCACTCTTGAACCACACCCATCTCCCACATTGTAATGGGAATTTAGTTCGTATAGGACTTTGGGTTCCGAAAATCTGCTAGGGAACTCTTAAAATGTATGAAATATTACTTGTTGATTGAGAAATTGGTAGGTTTACAACAATAGGACAAGGTTAGTACTTCTTAATAAGAAACAGTAAAATAAACAAAACAGAGCAGATATTCTTCATTAATATTGGAAATAAAAATTGATAGTGAACCGATAAAGCTGTCCTGTATAACCTATTATTGTATCAGGCACATGATTTTATATAGCGCCTGAAAATAAATAAAAGCAATTATTAAATAAGGTAATATTTATTCTACCTTGTTGTCCAGGCGCTGTGTTTAAATATTTTAGCATATTTATTATGTGCAAGCAATCTATATTTAAGTGATGAAATGTTCAGCAGGAACCATCGAATGAAAAAGTAAATAGTTGGAAAACAAGCGAAGTCCTTGCTTCTTTTTATTTTGTGACAAATTAACAATTGTTTAATATACAATTGTTTGCTAAATACGCCATCTATCTATCAACTGTGTAACTATTGTTACGATAACAAAACAAGCGAGAAAAGGATTTTTCTGTGTGAATATACATATCCATAGATGGCGTGTATATAATCATAACAATTCATTCTACATAGAAAAATAAGATCCGGTAGCTTTATTATTTGTCATATATATTTAATAAAACCGGTAGTAAGCCATATAACGGGCACTTACGGAAACTAATCTATCTCTTTGGTAAGCTACTGTGATTTGATCTCAGGTATATGATATTAAGTCGCAACGCTCATTCAACGAGTTAATTTTCTTCTTCGACTTTGCATGTGAATAGCTATATATATATATAAGTATATTAATGAATTTGAGATATCGTTTTAAATATAAATAAACTTCATCCTAGTGATTACGTAAATTGTATTGATTAAAAATTCAATATTATAATAAATAAATTTCATCGACTAATATCCATCCGATATGGTCTAGTGGCTAGGATACCTGGCTCTCACCCAGGAGGCTCGGGTTCGATTCCCGGTATCGGAATTACTATTTTTCTTTTTGTAAAATTTATGTTGATTTTAATTTTCTTTACTTTGATTTATTTTGTTCTTGGATTGCTGTTTTGAATGTTTCTATACATTTATGAACTATTCGATGTTAATCGTTTTTGCGCTTTTTAAGGACTTCATATGACTAAGAAATTGTGGTTCTTAAAACAAAGTAGATAATAAAAAAACGCATTATTACGATGAATTTTGTGTCTATCGGTTATTAATATATACAAAAAGCGCCTAAAATTATGAAAAAAATAGCAAATATTTGATTTGACACAATCACTATCAACAATTCAAAAAGACAAAACATTTTATTTTATCTAATTTCCGTATAGGTCTCGACATACTATGAGGAAGTAATAGTATCTCGTTATATTACAAGTAAGGCATTCGTAGTAGTCGTATATATAGTCGTCTATCGGGCGCATCATAGTCAGCAATCTTAAATGAGTTGTATATTTTAATAGCAATGTTAACTGCGCGCGAGAGATGCCAAATTATATGAACTAAGAATGGCATGACAAATAACCGCTTCTAAATTCAATATGCTTTGGTAACATTGACAATTGATTTGAAATGAATATTTTGATAATTATATTTGTGTTACCGCTGACCAAATTCTATTGATACCATCTTAATGGTTGGTGTTGGTTCCAGAATTGTAGGTTTTCATATACCGCATTACTAATTTGTGGAATCTGTTTCTGAACGGTTATGATTTGGGGACTATTATGTATTTAGGTAAAATTCCAAGGGAAGTATTTAACGTAAGTTATAGCGTCGCGAATGTATCCGTTTACCGATGCTGCTAATTTGTACATGGGTGAAGGTTGGAATGAATTTCACCCGCTTGAGAAGAGAATGAACAATTTAATATATTGTCAGAGTTAAATTAAATATTTCATGATGTAAGTTTATGGTTTTAATAAAATAAAGCAAAATCTAACGCTGGATACGCTATTTTATAAAACCTCAGTTGACCGGGATGATGGTTAGTTGTTCAGCCAACAAATGACAACTTCAAATAGACCATACGTTATATCATAAATGTCAATCATATTCAATTACTGCTTCTTTCGCAACAGAAAAACGATTGTTTATTGTCGTGTTATTGTTGTTATTATTTTGATAGAAACAATTTATATGGCAAAACAACGTTTGTGGTGTCAGATAGTTTTAATATAAAACATCAATCCCTGTCTACTTTTATCAAGTTTATTATATTATCATAGGTCTCTTTTGCGACAGGCGGTGAGCCTAACTTCAGTGCTTATAAAATTACAATACTTATTATCTAAAGATAAATTAGTAACGAATTGTATAACTAGGTCAAGGTCTGGGCATAATTGTCAGACGGATATGTAGTCGGCAAAAGCCATTTAAATTGACTCGCGGTTAAAGTGACCGCGTGCCTACGATAGCTTGTCACTTTCAAAAGTCGGCCGAGTGCCACTAGATCCACTTAAACCATGTTTAATCATAGTTTAGTAAATAAATATAATTAAGCGGTTTAGGAAGTATACATAATACATAATTTTTGTTATGTTTATAAACAAGAAACTACGTATTATTGTTTTAAACTGGCACAACTGTAAAGCATCTTAATTAATGTGGCTGGAAGGTTTGGTTTACAAGGATACGGAGGTAATATTACGATCCAAATTACAATAATATCTTTCTTGTACATTGTTATCGTAATCTCACATAAATACACACATTCATACACACTGACACATTTGCACACTCACACACACTCACACATACATATAATAATTTTATATTAATTAACTTTAAAAGACAAAATAATGATACGTTTAAGGAAGACCTGGATCTTCTGGCACGAGTATATTTTATACTCAAAAAAAAGAAGATCCAAACATTGTGTTCTTTTATATGTTTTTGTTTTTGAAAATAAAGATTTTTATTAATATTTTTTTAATAAAATAATTAATTAATTCCTAATGACTGCCTTTATTTACGTTACTGAATTAAGAATTATTTATATATATAATATTTAATAATAAATGCAATTGGCTGTAACGTACTTTTGATCCTTTTTAGCGGGATAGACAGAGCTGCCGCTTTTCACCAAGCTCCAGGTCATAGAGGGGGCTGTATCTCACCCCTACTCGGTAGGGCCCGGAGTACGGGCACGGCAGGGGGTTGCGAAAGAACTGTGGGATTTTATCCCGTGACCCCCACATACATGGTCGTATGGGGGAATACCGTGTGAAGATTTTTAGTCGGTTGGAGTCCGACACTACCGCCGTTGCCGGCCCTTTTAGCTTCGGGGTGTGGATGCATTTTGTTACACACGTAAATAAAAAAAAAAAATGCTCCAGGTCAGATATATGACATGTGAGTCAATCTAGCACTGGGCTCAAATTATTAAGCGTAAAATAGCAAGTATTGTTTTGTAAATAAAAAACCGAAAAAGGAAACTCACTGAAGTATTACATTAGGAGACCACTTCCGAAAACCAAAGCAGACGATAGTACTAATGACACTTTTGATGGTGAGACAAAAAAAAAACAATTCTGATTAAAAAAAAACATATGTTTAAAGAAAACAGCAACGAAATACTTTTCTGTTGTCTTCGTTCTACTGATAGTAATTTTCTCCATATTTCTTCCTGTCACACTGATTTTATGCATAAATCTTTTACCTTCACCGCAATAAGACTTTGGAATGCGCTGCCAACAAATATACGTACAGCTGGAACTAAATCTACTTTCAAACATTTACTATGGAAGCTTTACCTAAGCAAGGAATAGTTTGTCAATTGCTGTCCCTATCCATCTATAATTATATATATATGTATTTATATATGTATCTATTTATTATTATATATAATTATTATGTTTATATATTTAATTTATTTGTAAGTAGGTATGTATATTATATATGCATGCATTTATTATAGTTTTCTTTTATTTATTATTTTCTCACATAGCTTGCACCCGTTACTTTGTCTCTTCACAACCCCAAGGTAGACTGGCAGAGAATGCCTACTGGCATTAAGTCCGCCTATTTGTACCTTTTTTGTATTGTGTGCAAATAAAGAATAAATAAATAAATAAATAAATAAATAAATACTAAGTCAAAGACCTCTGATGCTAAGGTCAACGCGTTCGCTTGGGCGCGGAGCTCTGGCGGCGCGGCGCGGATTGTAGACGGCGGGGCGCTGTCACCGCGCTATAATAGAATTCTAACAGCTTTGACTTTCGGAAGCGTCTCCTAATAACCTGCATAGAGTGTAAATATGGATAGGAAAGGCATAGCTGCTATTTGTGCCTAACCTTTTATTTAAAAGTAAGTGAGACTTTATTTTGTCTTTTTTTACTAACTATAAAACGAGAAATGTGTACCCCTTTGAAAATATATCCTCTTTTTCTACAAGAAATTAATTTTAAAAATTGTTTAATACTAGATCTGAGTATTAGGTAATCAACATAAATAATTAATAATGATCAGTTAAAAGTTGATTATTTTAAAATATCAAATATAATATTAAAAAAAAATTGTTTATTGATAAAATATTTTTTCCCTGTCGCTTAGTTAACTATCGTTTAAAAGTTTCGTTGTCATTGTCTCGCGCATTCGGTCAAAGACCCAGATCTTCACCTAGCTCTTGAACAGGGTTTGGCAAATAATAATGATGAGGTAACAGTATATCGATAAATCGGTTTTTAGTATATTATTTTGTAGAATATATTATTCCACTTCTTTGCTGTACGCACGATGAACGATGACTCAAATCGCTTCTATCTACTGATACATTGCGGTAATATACCGTGCTTGTAATAATTAGTATCCTTTATATATTATTTATATCTTAAGCTTTTCAAACTATTAATACTTTAATCCCAGAGATCTTTGTACGAGTTCCATTGTAATGTTATATTAAAATTAACACATACATGGAACAATCTACCGTAATTTAAGGATCGCAAATAAAGATCGATTACACGCAAAAAAAAACATGAACCGTGGTAGCTCAGTGTCCGGGCGGTTGGCTCAAGTTGCATAGTACGCCAGCAACCCGAGTTCGATCCCCGGTGCCGGCACCAATAAATTTGTTAACCACGATTAATTAACTACGAGCTCGGCGGTGAAGGAAAACATCGTGAGGAAACCTACATGTCTTAGATTTTTTTTCTAAGGCATGTGAAGTCTGCCAATTCACACTAGGGTCGCGTGGCTTACTACGCCCTTATACTACTCTTTACACTCCGTGAAATAGCAACCGACCGAGTCATGGTTCGGCCCTCTCGGGCACCGTCGGATCGGAATGCTTACGCGTAACATAGTAACCGTCCAAGCCGAGGTTACCCCTCATCGGGGGGCCCTTGTGTCGAGTTACTAGCAATAGAGGTTCAGGCTAAGCGACCTAAGAGCTGTGCCACCTCTAATTCCGGTGAAGCAGTCAAGGCCAGCCTTTCTGGCCAATCTGTGTAGTTCGTCATAAAAAAAAAACTCTTTACAGAGAAGGCCTGCGCTCAACAGTGCTACATATATATATATACATATTTGTATTATTTATATGAAGGCTGTAACTTCAACTTCAAAACGCAAAAACAGATCTGTCAAAACAAAAAATTGGATATAGAAATAGCTCAGCTGTTACTGACAAATGTCAATCCGTAGATTGGTTATTGAAATACTAAATGTAGAAAATGGATTGGAATATCGATCTCGCATAGCAATTTACGGATTGAGATTGGATATAGAAATCCGCCATTATATACGAAATAAAGCTAGTCTTTGAATTAATTCTGATAATTCATATTTTACATTGAAGATTATTGAAGGTGTTATTATAATTTTCTGTCCTTTAGTGTTTATGTACTGTTGAATTTGCAAGTCCAACTTCAAAGGAGACGCAATCAAAACTAGAGTTCCTTAGTTATGATCTATATAGTCATCCAATTTGTTATTTTTATTATTATTTTGAACTACAGCAGCTTAAGATTTCAAGTCATGAAAGTGAAAGACTTATTGACTTAAGTTGTACTTAGAGTAACGGGCCAAGTCGAGGTTCCGTCTTTAGAACCTGCTAACCTTTTTTTTTTTTTTTTTTTGACGTGGAGGAAATCTTTTCTGGGGGGAAGGCGGCGGTTATGTGGGGATCTTACCCACTAAAACCTCCCCGGTGGCCCTTTCCTCGGTGCATGACGAGGGGCTCCGGGATCTTCAGTGGAACGCACCGGAGCCCCTCTGCACTGTGCTCAAGGTGAGCACGTCCCGGGGGGAGGTTACTCTCTCCCCCCCTGTGCCCTCGCAGCGCAAGGCGACACGGGCCGCCTTCTTCCCGGGTCCACATTGGTGGACGACTCAGGCCCCCACCCTTGTCGCCCAGTGAACCCGAGGCCTCTTTTAGTCGCCTTCTACGACAGGCAGGGGATACCGTAGTCTTATTCTTGAGAGCCCAGAACTACAGGGCTGAGAACCTGTTAACCTACTCTTACTAGAGGTGCTGAGCATGTCCAGGTTACAAAAAAGACTTTGCACCATGCAATGATCGTCTAATCAGTGATGTTACGTAAGCCCTTTTCTTCAAGTTTAATTTGTGCTGAAGTAATTTGTTCGTACAACCATTAGACCATTTAAAAATGTAAATTCGTTTGAGTTTGAATTTTTTTTAATTTAGTTTATCGATAAGAAGGCGGGCCATCCCTATTACATCCAAGACGCGCGACAGAGAGCCCGCCTTTCCATCGCTCCCTCTCACAACTTACCTCATCTAACTTAGTAACTTAACCGAGAGCTCGGACGGAGCATGTGTTGTCGAGATTAACTCTCTTGACCTGCAATTGTACCCTACATACGCGTGTAAACAATAACACTCATTGTTTTTTGACTAATTGTAATTTTTTATCTGTGCATTAGTGTTTTTTTTTTACAAAGTGGCGAAAGTTGACCGGACAAAGGTAATTATAGTATTAAGCTCAATCTTGTTTTAATATCGTGATAATTTCTTGGAAATCTGGTTTCTTTATCTGGGTTGAATATATTTCTTAATTATTTTTTTTTTAATAAAAAATTAGTAATTTATTAATGTCACTTTAATTTCGATAGACGATTAATAACCTACTTTATCTAAATCGTGGTTCTATTTGTATAAAAAAAAAACCACTTACCTTTTTAAAGTTGACTCGCGTGTAAACTTTTACCTAAAAAAAATGCAATTTTATAGCAAAACAAATTACATCTGTTTAAGTTAACTATATTTTAAAGCATTTTTAATTAAAACACTGAAAGAGGATTTAATTATTTTATGACTAGCATATTAAGGGGACTCAAAGGCCCCAACTTCGTAGGGAACCTGGCGCTACAAGTTTCGCTTCCCGGTCGAAGATCTAGAGAAAGACCCAAGGGAAGGTCCCACCTATAGCGTATAGCGAGTGTAGCTAAGGTCATGTCGTCGATAGAGCGAAGTGGAAAGCTGACTCCACCACCATGTGGAACCAATAGCAAGGAAGACGCAAAGAGATATTAATCGTAAGTGGACTGAAAGTGTCTAGAAGCGCTAACTATTGCAGACCACCAAGGTGAGAACAGTACCATATCTTGCACGTGCTTAGGCATAAGATATATGACCTCCTTCACTTTATCTTGATGGGCAAAGTGGGCAAAAAAGGTCGTAAAACGAAATAGTGGCTGTGTATTATTATAGAGTAATGGACTGGTTGCCAAACTTCGCTAGTCACTTCTAGACGAACATCATGTAGCTTGATGTGCTCGTTAGACCTGGATAGTATTTCTCGTCAGTCAAGAAATACAAGGCTCATTTACGGCTTTCTATACTGTTAACATCACCAGCTCTACACGAAGTGTTATTTCGGGGTCGATCGATTTCTTTCCAACCGATTTGACCATCTTGTTTTGTGAAGAGATGTCTGTATTCTCTATCGAATTTAGAGGGCAGCGCAGGGAGTGTTCGATTGAATGCCAACTTCCTCTTTCGGTCATCTGGATAGAATGACAAATGCCATCGACGTGATCATTTCACAGATGTACGTAATTTTCTGCCACTTTTCTTATGGAAAAAAAATTCAAACGAGCTTATGGATTTTAAGTGGTTACCGTAACCCATAAACATTCAAAACAACAGTGAAGCTTTCGATCTCTGGTCTTTAAAAAAGGGTAGTGGAATCGGTACGGAAATATAACGGAAATCAAATTGCTTCAATTAGATTACTAGGATTTAGAGAGTATATTATCATTATTGCTAGTGGTAGTGTTGATGGTAGGAGAAGAAGTAGCGGAAGAAACATTAATAATGAACAGAGGTAGGAATCGATATCCACTATTCATCGAGTTTATTAGGTGACGACCGCTATACCCAAGCCAAGCACAAATGCAAGTGCAACCTTGATACTTGACAGTGACCTTTCGGCTCAGTGCAGAGGGGCTTTGTTGCATTCCGGTGGAGATATCGGGTCACCCCTACTTATTAAGGCGGTGGGTATTTTAAGATTTCTCCCTTGACAATAAACGAGTGACGTTATGACACGGTGGTACATTAAAGGCGTAAATATCTTCAGTTATTCTATATATTATTTAGTTCTAATAGTTTAGTTTTCTTAGTGTCTTTTCCTACTCGTCGTCGTTAAAAAGTACTTCCCTAATGTTGATGGTTGTGATTGAATAAATACGAGGTAATAAATGCCATTGAAGAAAAAGATACAAAAAAGGACTATCCTGGCACCTCAAACATAAGGCCTAAAGGTCGAAGTACAGCCGTAGCTGATCTCCGAACAACCGGCGACGACCTCCACCGGGCCTTGGACGCGAAATGCCAGGGATAGGAAGTTAAAAATGGAAAGAAATCTTTCTTTCCAAGATTAATTATCTTTAAATCGTTTAATTTATTTAAATTCAATTTATAAAAAAATATATATAATTCGCGTGAGCACTGAAGCACACTTTCACCCAAATAAAGGCGTCGTTTATGATTTGAAGGATGAAATGTCACCGATACAAAAAACGCGGGAAATAAGGCCAGAGACAAACTTTCGGTTTTGAAGTGAAAACGCTCGTGATATCATAGAATATAAATTGCAAATTAAATCTGTCAGAATGCAAACTGAATAGGCATAATTACATGTTTTGAATTAATAATACAACAGGCTGTTAAAAGAGAAAACCGTCCCATGGTATGCGTCCAGCATTAATTTTATTTATCGCGTACTAGCACAACACGTTAGAGGAGACGCTGACTATCACATCTTTACTAGCTGTCCACGACCTCGTACGCGTAAAGCGTTTTTTTCAGAAAACATGACTAACATTCTTGTTAACCATTCCAACTAAGCTTAAGCTTGTTCTAGGAGATGGTTCACGTCAATAGTCGAATGGTGGATTCGAACCTACGCCCTTACGATTCGCAGACCGTACCCTAAACCATTAGGCTATTGACGCTTAACACAGTGACTACCAGATGCGAATTTCTTTAGGCTAATTCCAACACTAAACACACTAAAATCCACAGTAGTGGTCGTTGTCGTTATAGAGTATTTATCTAATCTTGGACTGTCATAAAGCTTCTTAAATCACAATCGAAAAGCATTCTTCTATAATCAGATTTTCAGAAGTTCTCTTATATCTTTCCAAGATCTTCACATAATCTCCTATGCGAACAAAAATCAAATATGACCTAATTGTAAACAAATCCTTTAAAACAAAAAATATGTGTACTTATATAATCTATTTATTTATTTAATCTTTATTTTCACATGAATAAAGTGTACAAAAAAGGTGGACTTAATGCCAGGTTTAAGTCAGGCATTCTCTGCTACCCAGAAGGAGGCTGACGAGCGGGTCAGGGAGGGAAGCGCAGAGGCTCCCTCCCTCCGCAGGCGACGTGTCGGGGTGCGCGGGAAGCGTTTCAGACGCCTCCTCTTGCCGCCCCCGTAATCCGAAGCGGGGCCAGGATGGGTACCTGGCCCCAACATGCTTCGGCGTCGTCGGGACTTCTCTGAGTGCCTGAGAAGTCCCTTTTGAGAATGAAGTCCTGTCGCTGACAGAACCGGGGCACCCCGCTCATAACGGCTGATGGCATTCGCGGAAGGTTTAGTGGGTATGGGCTGCCCAGGCCGAATCCCACACATCCCTCCGGGCCCACCTAGGGCACCGGAGGATGGTCTATAAACAGATTCCCCCGCGTTAACAAAAAAAAAGGCATTCTCTGCTAACAACTTTAGGGTTGTGTAGAGACAGAGTGACGGTAACGGGTGCAACCTTACAGAAAAAACAATTGTAAAATAAGGTTAACATATATACATAAACACAAGGGTACATAAATAAATAAACATACCACAGTAATAAATTAATTACGTAACCATAATCATGATTAGTAACAATAAATATATTACTACATAGATGTAGATATGTATTTAAGATTATGTATACTTAAACACGCGTACAAACTTGTCACTTTGGTTACTTCGTTGGCGTCTTTAAAAATAGGTTAATTACATGCGAATAATTTATTACAATAAAGTAATAAATGGTTAGGAAAAGGATAGTCAACACAGTTCAGTTTAAATTTGAAAAAATAAAAAATATATTAAATAATAATAATATATTAAATAATATAACAATAAATAATACATACGGATAGTTAACCTCAATTATAGAGCACTTAAAAAATATATAAGCAAAATTTTTTTCACAGCAGTTTCAACCTGTTACGAGCGCGTCTTAAAATTTCACTCTCATCGTTCGCTCATTGTCATAACGCACCTAAAGAAGTACAACTCCAAAAAAAAAATTGTAAATGACAGCGCTATGAGTGCAGGACAATTAAGGACAGACAGAAGCTCTTCTTTTGGATACGGTTGCAAAAATTTTTTACCATTCCTCATAACCAGATGTGCACGCGCTAATTCGTCCGCTCAGTGTATCACCTACCGTTATAAATTACTTATGGAAACTGTTAAATTGTTATATCTAAGTTAAGTCTAAATAACATAGTATATAGAGCGTGTAATAAAGGCACGAATACTGTTAATAAATTACGGTAATATGTGTAAGTTATATATAATTTAATACATAAAGAATCGGCTATACGGCGGTTACCATATTCCTATTTTTTTTTTATTTTTTTATTTTTCCAAATTTAAACTGAACTTAACTGTGTTGACTATCTTTTTTTTTTTGTTGACGGGGAGGAAATCTTCAGAAAGATACCCCGCCTTATGGGGGGGAAGGCGGCGGTTATGTGGGGTTCTTACCCACTAAAACGTCCCCGGTGGCCCTTTCCTCGGTGCATGACGAGGGGCTCTTGCCTTGCTTTCTCTTGCCAACCTCAACGTAGGGCATCCTCAAGACCTTTAGGCACTAAGTCGGCCTTTTTGTTCTCTTTTATTTTGGACAAAAATATATTAAACAAATAATTTTTTTTTTACCCTCTTTACGGAAGACTTTGCCCAACAGTGGGGCATATATAGGCTTTAACATATATCAAACTATACAATGATATACGGATTACATGAAATTTAAAAAAAAAAATATAAACTTAAACGAAAAATGATATCTTACGTAAACTTGGATAATACAGTATTTTTCATTAAATTTTATTTTTATTTAAATTTTAATACTTAGTGTTGCCTGCATGTGGCGGCAGAATTTAATTATATTTAATATTTTTGCTCACGAGTGTATTTAGACAGACATTTATTTATTGGCATCACAATACAAAACACAGTTAAAGTTACACGGACAAATAATACAAAACATATGCTGGCGGTAGGATCAGATATATATAGTATAGAATTTATACAGACAATTAGAGTATAATAAATATGATACATGAATAAAACAGTTAAGAGATTAAAATATATTTTATACAATAAAATAATAGATGAAAAAAAATTGAAATTAGATTATAGAATCTGATGATAATATTTAATTAGAAATTAATAAGTTTGGCTTAAAGGTCTTGTAACCAAGCCGTAAATCCCAAAAAAAAAAAAAGAAATTAATATTTCTATGTAATAATTGACAAAAGAACACTAAGCCCTCTAGCCGGTCGTCTATAAAGTTATTTACACATTTCTTTCGCTGTTCCAAATGATGACGTTCTATACAGAGGGAAAGGTTGTAGACCCACTCTTCCACCCGCGGTAAACCGGTCGAAATTTGGATTTTATTCATGATCGTGCCCTAAAACTTTTGATTTAATGCTAAAACCTACTTAAGCCGGATTCGTCTCGCACTAAAGTTCTTTAAATAATAGGGTGCTTATGCAAATTATCTTAAAGTAAGTGTCATGTAGTTGTCAGATGCGATAATGAAATCGCGCAAGTTTAAAATCGTTGGAAAATATTATATTTATCAATACTTTCTCGTAAGGTTAAGAGGTAAGTCAATACAGATTTCTTTTTCGGTGTGCGTTTAGACATAAGTAATTCTACTTAGAGTTAGCTAATAATGGATTTGTTAAATGTCCTTTTTTGTTTGTGAATGATTCCTTTCATTATTTTATGTACACGAAAACAATCAACGGGGGTTTTTTTATTTCATAAACATATTTTGTCCAAAATAAAAGTGAATAAAAAGGCCTACTTAATGCCTCAAGGTCTTGAGGTTGCCAAGAGAAACGGTCAGCTCTGTAATTCTAGGCTCGTAGAATAAGACTACGGTATCCCCTGCCTGTCGTATAAAAGAGGCGTCATCGGTTCGCCCGTGTCGCCTTGCACTGCAAGGTAAAGAGGGTAAAAAGACAAAGTCTTGGCGGACTTCACATGTATTAGCGCAAAGCGTCCTTCACATCTTTTAGCGCAAAACGTCGTGCCGCGACCGTCTGAGGTCACCGTTTTCTAGGTAGGCCCCACTGGTTTGATTGCAGTTGCCGGAAAATTCCAGAACGCTTCTCCCAGCGCCAACACTTCCCGAAATAGAATTAATCAGAATTTAACCAAACTCTCATCAAACTTTTCTTGAAGTGTCCTGTCCACCTTTACACTGAACAGATGAACTAGCGCGTGCACCGTTATGAATTATTTATAGAAACTGTAACATCGTTATGTCGAAACTAAGTCTAAAACCATAGCATGTAGAGCGTTAACGCGTTCGCGTTAATAACGCGACAGTAAAAAATAGTGATGTCTTGAAAGCCTCCTCTTTTGAAGTCAGTTATAAAAATGTCGAAAATCAGCAGATAAAATTGCAATTTTTGATGCCGGCACCGGAGATCGAACTCGAGTTGCTAGCGTACTATGCACTGACTATGGGATGACACTGAGCTACCATGACTCTTATTTATGGCATATAGATTAATGGTTTTTTTTATTGTTTTTAGATCGCAACCACAGACCTGTGTCCGTGCTCTTTTCCAATACACTTAAATTGTTCACTCTGCATTTATTAGATCGCCTCGGTACACGCGTCGCAGACGCCCCGCTGCATTGCTATTAGCTTCTCCACAACCGCTGTGTCCCTGCTTCTCATGGCAATTTTAGGTTGTAGTCCACTATCCTCTCCCTTGATACGGCCATTGCCTTTGTCATCAGTCTGAGTCAGATTAATGATGTTAATAATTGTTAGCATTTCCAGATCGTTAAGCATCGCATCAATGTAGTAGCTGCAATTTCACTGGAATGCAACGTGCATTTGAAATCAAAAGTCCATCGCATCGTGCTCGAGCGAACGCAGATTTATATCTTATAGAAACGTTATGTCAAATAAGTCAATGACATCGAGCTCAACTGTTGTTACAATGTTAATAACCTTACATTCTTATATAGAGGGGAGGGGAGACGACATTCGAACAAGCTTTGGCGAGAGTTGTATTAGGCAAAGAACATATTGCACCTGACTTATTGCCACCGGAGCGGAATATTTATGCTAATGTGACCCGATCTCGACCCATTATGGCGGAGGAAGATACCAATCATAACACGGGAGGTGGTGTTGGTAGTGGTTTCTTCTATGCCAAGCCCGCTATAGCCAGCTTGCACTGGCTCTACTCGTCGTCTATAGGGTCTATTGTGAGGACAGCTACGCTGGTTGACCAGTCGTATTTTGGTCAAGTTTACTGGCCATAAAGCATAGAATTAGAGATAACGTTTCTAACGGACATCTCAGGCTTGGATTTCTGTAATTCCTTCATCAAAGACCCGAGCCTGCTAGTTGCCAATGATTTTTCTGATCTATTACAGTCAACCAATTAACATTCCATCATTACCAAATACATCAAATATTAAACACTCACAACTGGCATGCCAGTGATACGTCATCGGTAAACCATAGCTGCACCAATCAGTTAATGGACTACTAAAACGGGCAAATTTCCACCACTAAGATGCCAATGAACGTTCATTTTCACATTGTTCACTAAAACTCAGGTGAGGCGCACGCTCGTTTACTGCGTTGCTTCTTATCACGTTTTTTTGAAAGATTTTATTTTTTAAACAACCTCTTGCCTTGAATATTATAGAACTTGGAAATTCTAAAGAGCGCCTAAGGGACAATAAGAATTGTACTTTTGTGTTACTTAATTTGAGTCATGTTGAAAAACTTGTCGCTATAAATATCGCTAAGTGGGCGCGTCCTTACTTTCTTCACAAATATGCGAGTTACTTGGTTTTATTTGCATAATGCCGTCTTTACTGTTGACACCGCCCATTACTTTGTTTACATCGCTATTAAATCGTAAAAGCTGACGTTAGTGTGCATTTCATGGTAGGGGTCGTGTGTCATTATTCAAGTATATAAATGAAGGGTCATTCGTTGCCTCTCCAGGTAACATATGTAATAAATTATAAAATAAAGAAATATATGTAATAAAATATTTTAATTAAATTTATTTATTTAATCTTTATTTGCACAAAATAAGAGAGTACAAAAAGGTGGACTTAATGCCAGAAGGCATTCTCTGCCAATCTACCTTAGGGTTGTGTAGAACTCTCCCCCCGGGACGTGCTCTCCTTGAGCACAGTGTAGAGGGGCTCCGGTGCGTTCCACTGGAGATCCCGGAGCCCCTCGTCATGCACCGTGGGAAGGGCCAACGGGGAGGTTTTAGTGGGTAAGAACCCCACATAACCGCCGCCTTCCCCCCAGAAGGCGGAGTATCTTTCTGAAGATTTCCTCCCCGTAAACAAAAAAAAAGGGTTGTGTAGAAACAAAGTCACGGGTGCAAGCTTAGAAAATAAAAAAAATAAAATTAAAATAAGACAAATATAAAAATATATTATAAATGTATAAACATTAATATATGCATAAATACAAGCATACATAAACATACATAAATAAATATAACATATAGATAGATTAATAGCATAAACACTATTATTAAGTAACAATAAATATATATATACAACTACATAGATCCAGATATAGATGGATATTATGTATAATAGTAAAATTTATAACTATTTCTCATTAAAGTATACGTTTAAGAGAGAGCGTTCGAATGTAGCCTTAGTTCCAGCTGTACGTAGTACGACGAGTATTTTTGATGGCAGCGCATTCCAGAGCCTTATTGCGTTACAAGTAAAATAATCGTGTAAGAATCCAGTGTGGCAGAGAGGAATATGTAGTGTATTACTTTCAGTGGAGCGAAGACAACGGTCGTGAGATACTGAAACTAAATAAGGAAATATATGTAATAAAATATTTTTAAATCCTGATTAATATAAAAAAATTAAAATAATTGTAGTGTTGATACTCTTTAAAAGTTACTTTTTCTAAATAAATACGACGAACCTAATGTTAAGGTAAATGCAGCCCTGGATTATATCCCCACTAGCTTATTAATGGCTTATTCACATTACTCTTTGAAAATCCCATTTTGCAATCAGAGGGACATCCACGTTGGAACTAGAGGTTATATATATATATAATATGTATGTTCTGTCTGTATATATATTTTTTTTGTATTAAATAAAACTACTTGTCCACGGACTGATCGTCCGTGCCTATTTAATTTGGATTTTAATCGTTACGTTTGCTGCGTTTAAAAAAGTTTACAAAGATTTACTTAAAGCTACAAGACCACTTATTCTAAATATATACTATTTACTTATCTGTATATATATAACACTTATTCTAAATATATATATATATTGTTTTTTTTTTCTCTCTACAGTTTACTGGCTAAACTTGTTCATTTCCTTCGCGGAGGCTAACGCCTTTACTTGATTGGCGTGGTCTATTGCCTTCGGGTCCTTATTCCGCATTGTCTGTATATTCAATTTCTTTTCAACCTAGTTCAACAAAGGATTCATTCTCATTTATTCTGTATTTCTTTTTCATTTTTTTATCTTTTTACCTTAGTTTGTTACCTTAAATCTCTCGATTGGGTGAATCGATTTGATGACTCTTTTTTATTCGAAAGCTGGCGCGTCCCCTGTGTTCCCATTTTGTCCAATTTGATCCAATTCTGATGATAGCATCCATGAGAAAACCATATAACTCTGTGCGCGACAAATAAGCGAATAACTCAATCGTGATATTGAGTTATTCGCTCATTACCGATTTCAACGACTCATATTTTATTGGAAAGGATGTACTTCCAGAGTACCAGTAGTTTGATTAGAGTTTCGTTAGATTCTGATTAATTCGATTTTTGTGGTTGCCCGTAAATAAAAAAATATGTTTATTTCCATACATGCTAGTCTATTTACAAATTTTGGCTGAGACCTTCTAGTAAGCATGAAAATATGCTTGTGTCAGAACTTGCGTATATATTCTTGTTATAATTGTATTGTAACATTAAAAAGAGAATAAAACCATCACCGTAAATTGTGTTCCGGTCTGTTCGCGTGATACAAAATTTCCGCAACTGGACATGGAACACGGAACACGAACAACGTTATTCAATCTTATTAATCGGACTCTCATGCATGATCCGTTCGAAGAGTTTCCGTGACGATACTGGGCACGCATCTTAGTTGGAAAGCGTGACGCATCGGAATCTCCCACTGCCAATCTGTAGCTCAGAGATGCATGTAAAGACGTGGTCTTTACTAATTTGGCATTTTTATTTAGTTACCAAATGATTAATAATCAATATATGGTATATGAAATAATTATTTATATTTTACACACACACACACACACACACACATACATTGATGTACATTCACAATTCTCGACACACATCTTTCTGCTAGAATAATACATAGCCTGTATTAGGAAGATTAACTCCAAGTTTGTTTTAGGAACTAAAAAATTAATAATGTGTGTAATACTAATAATTTGTGTGAGTGTGTTTGTGGAGAGAATAGTGTGCGTGGGTGCACGCGAGGGTGTATATGCGAGATTAATATATTAATAGAGATGGCTAAAGATGCAATGACACGTTTGCAAAACAATGACAACATGCAAAACAGGGACATGACAATTAGACCAAGAGAAAGACAAAGAATAGACGCATATGATGTACCGTGGAATGCCAAGCGCACAAATATATCAGTTCCCTCCCAACCACCAGACTATCCATTGCGTATCCACAGCGCGTACTTTCTTATTTCGGGCATATAATGCGTAGAGGGGATAGCAACCTTGAAAAGCTGGTCATCGTTGGCAATACGATGATAGTTTGTGTTGTGTTCTATAAATGTTCATTGTATGGTCACACGGGTCACGCGATGGGGCACTTTGCGCCTGACGCGACATGGCCAAGATCAAGGGCTGTCTTTCTGTTAACCTATTTGTTCCGGCTAATCTCTGGAATGGCTGGAATGATTTTCACGGGACTTTCACTGGCAGATAGCTGATGTAATAAGGAGTAACTTAGATGGGCTACTTTTGTTTAAAAAGTTTTTAATCGCCAGGCGTGGCTAGTTCTGAATTTTATTCATTCGGGCGTACTGACTCTGGAATCGACACAGATTAGGTCAAGGACCGAAACATAGGTAAAGCCTAGACCAATCCATAGATATAGCCACAAGACGTAGAAAGTCGGTCAGTGTTATTGATTATTCTATACCGAGATATGAATCACTAATATTATTTTCGTTCCTTAGTTTTTTTTATTTGAATACCGTCTATTTGTCGACATGTATTTATTGTAAATATACATTAAGACTTTTAATAATAAATCGTATTAATATAACAACTTCATACATCGATATTTCATTGCTCAAATCAATTTTACTTCGTAAAGTATTACGGTGGCTTTCTTTGACTTTCTTCGTTGTATCGATTGCTATTAATTCGTGTACGAAGTTTTACTTCGACGTAATTTGTCAGTGATCGTGAGGATGTCAAAGCTAGGATATCGAACAGTGTCAGAATAGTAATAGTGGTGGAACAAGATCTACAGCTGATGTTTAGAAAGTTTCATGGAGCTTCCGAAATGAGACTTACATTAACTTTGGTGGACACGCGTTGTCGTTGATTATTGCTTATCTTATACTTTAATCTAAGCATATTCATCATCTTTATAACCATGTTTGAATTCTATATTGAAATAGGCCTTCCACAACGCTTCGTACCATATAAGGCCCTCAATTTCTGCATCCAGGCACTTAATAAATTACACAGCTAACTTTATAGACATAGACGTAGACATTTATTTATTGGCATCACAATACAAAAACACATCACAGACAGAATATAACACACATTAAAAAAGAATGAAAAATAGACAAAACACAGTTAAAGTTACAAGGACAAATAATACAAAACATATGATGCCAATATCGGACACCGTCTCAGCATATGCTGTCGCAAGGATGCGACAACGCTGATTTTCAGCGGTGCCCGGGACTACCTAAAGACGTGCGCGCGCAATACTACATTTATATGGAATTTATACAGACAATAAGAGTATAATAAATTTGATGCACGAATAAAACAGTTATGAGATTAAAATATATTTTATACAATAAAATAATAGATTAAAAAATTTCATTAATAAATATATTATTGAGTCAAAAATAAACTAAAATAAATATAAACGTATAAAGTTTAAATTATATAATAAAATATAGAAAATATTAGAAACAACAAGCCACCGATATCGCGGGGATATTATCTTTTTGTATCTTTAACATCAGGTGTTTTAATTTATTATTAAATGCGTTTACAGATTTACTGTCTCTTATGGGCGGTGGCAAATTATATCGTAGGTCCATCTGTGCCGAGCATAGCCCATCGCTCATTGTGCAGGTACTTTCACCTTGTTGGTTAAAATTTCCATTGGATACCACGAGCTGGCGAGCGCAGTGTAGGACCTACAAGGTGACGACCTTGTAAAGGCCGCAGGACACAGCAGGATGCAAGCCGGTTCTTTTGGAAATCGTTGGTTGAGGCCTATGCCCAGCAGTGAAGGTCCTACCACGACAAAGATGATGACGAAAAATATACTTAATAAATTTTTTAACCTTAATCAACTATTTACACTAGAACAACAAATGTCAAGAAAATCCCCACGTCTATTAAAAGTATGCCTTCCTTTTTTTTTTTTTTTTTTTATGCGTGTAAACTAGCGCTTGACCATGATCCCACCTGGTGTTAAGTGGTGATATAGTCGAAGATAGTACGCGCTAGTTTAGTAAGTGCCTATTCACTCTACTCTTGAAGGCTCCCACGTCGTACTTGGACGGAAAGACTGACGCCGGCAACTTATTCCACTCCTTTGCCGTACGCACAATGAACGATGACTCAAATCGCTTCGTTCGGACGCGCGGAACATCAACTATAAAGGGTGAAGACCCGCCGAGTGTCTAAACGTCCGAAGGTAGAATGGGGATGGGGAATTAACTCGTGTAATTCCTGTGCACACTCTCCAAAGTGTAATCTGTAAAACACCGAAAGGCTAGCCACCTTGCGCCTGTGCTCAAGACTATCTAGGTGTGTTAAGCGGCCACACTAACCTGTTCTCCTGAAGCTTACTTGCCATGAAGGAAGAAAGTGCACCGACACAAATAAGTGTCTTATTCATTTTGCCACAAAAGTACCTTTCGACCGACTTCAAAAAGGAAGAGGTTCTTAATTCGTCCTTGTTACCTCATAACTTTCGACTGGGCGTGTGGTTTCATTTCATTGTTTCATCCCATTTCATCCATGAGAAAACCATACAAGACGTAAATTTGCATCAAGTATTGTGAACTTTGCTCAACATCGCACACAACATATTTTATATTTTATCATATTATTAACAGCAATACATCAAGAGCGTTAGAGGTAATTTAATAAAGACTTACTGACTTTGTTTCAGAGATTCACTTGTAAAGGGCTTTTCCACCAGCATAACTCACTTGTTCTAAACTGTACACTGATTGTCTACAGAGAGAATCCTCTCCTTTTATCCTGAATTTCTAATATAGGCATCTCTTTCAATGACGGAAGCGGTAACGGCCTTGGTTGCCGACAACCGATAAAAGTACTTTAGTTGACTAAACTAAAGTACTTTTATATTAGTCAATTCATTAACTTTATAGATTTTAATATTCAGTAGGACCAACTGTCGCTAACAATAATATTTAAAACTAAATTGGCATTCAGTAGGATCAACTGTCGCTAACAGTCGATAACTCAATATCACGTCAACCGATTTCGATGATTATTTTTTTATTCGAAAGGAAAAGTAGTATGATCAGAGTTTGGTTAGGTTCTGATTAAGTACAAGTACAGTCGCGCATAATAGCGCTAAACGTTTAATTCGATATAAAGTCGATTTTTGTTTTTGCTCGTAAATGTTTCTGTACTTGTTTATTAATCGATTCATTTGAGAATTATTGTTAAGGCGAAGCAGAAGTTACAAGGTCGCAATAAATTGAAAATAACACTATTAAAATCGGTGTGAATAATTATAAAAAAGTACTAAATAAACTTTGTATTGGGAATGTAAAAGTAATTATAATATTATACCACATCCATATTTTCTTAGTTCCCTTCGATGCAACCGCATTTAAAGTTGTAAAAAGTAGTTGATTAACGCAACTAAACCGGTTAACGTAGTTTTATCTCGATTTTATTTTCATTTGTGAATTGTTTTTCTTTAATTAATTGATAACATGTATAATACGAAATTATAAGGGATAACAGAAATACAAACCCATCTATATATATAAAAGAGAAAGTGTGTGGGTATGTTCCATATAGGCTCCAAAACGGCTGGACCGATTTCAATGAAACTTTCAGGGAATCTTTAGACTGATCTGGCGAGTAATCCTGTTTGGTGACGATCGGAGCACTCCTCTTTTTGAACTGTCAATTACAACTTTTATGTACTATGATAATATTCTATTGTTTTATAACCCAAAACTCTATTGACACATGCGTTGTGTATATTTATGTCATTATAAACTATATTAAAGTACAGTTAGGTATATTACAGATAATAATTAAGGATTTTGAAGTATTCAACGTAAGTTATAGCGCCGCGAAAGTATCCTGCTAGTAAATAGCTGCTGATATGTACATGGGTGTAGGTAATGATCTTCACCCGCTCGAGAAGAGAATAGAAGAGAATGAATACGGAGAGTTTGGAGTTTTTTAGCAGTGTAAATTGATACAGCTGTTTCCTTTTAATTAAAGTTCTATCAATTTCGGACACATTCAGAAAAAAAAACAATGACTCATAAGATTGGCGGCGATCAGATCTCAAATCAGAAATTCAAACTTTTCTAAAGCTGATATAGTTACAGTATACATAAAGACCACCGATAAGGTAAATTGTGACTTGACTATAATCTGATAACGGTCCTTGACCTTTTTTCTTGACGCAGGTTGGCCAGAGAAGCTGGCCTTTACTGCTTCACCAGATTGAGAGGTGGCATAGCTCTTAGGTCGCTTATCCTGAACCTCTACAGCTAGTAACTGGTACCCAAGAGTCCACTAGGTGAGGATAACCTCGCCTTGAACGGTTTCTATGTTACGCCAAGTTCTACTAATCTACCAATAAAACAAAATAGATAGTTTTTAAACAAAATTTTCTCTTTTCGCAGGTGAAGAAAAATATGCACCAGAATTAAAAAGCCTGCATCAAGGAAGAAGATTTGGACCACTAGTGTTATCAGTGCATACTTAAGTTCGTGGAAAATGGTTGTTTTCATCTATTTAAGACAATAATTTGTCCATTCCTCAGAAATAATCAAACCAAAGTTTCCAATTTAATTCAGTGATGTTCTGACAATGGCGATCTTTCAATATGTGTATAAGTATACGAAAGAAATACTACGCAACGAGCAACGAAAGTGTCTCGACCTGTTCAATGTGATAAAGACTTGCTTGATTTTTATTCTAATTACAAACTTAACTACAGTTGAATGCAGTGAAAATGCAACTGACGATGAAATTAGAAACATAAAACAGGAAATACCAAATCGGCTAAAGATAATAGAGACTATATCCGGTAGGTCATTCTTAAACAACCTCTATAATAATGGTACCTTCAGGACAGGAAACAGTTTGTGGGATAATATACTTAATGAGTGTACATTCAAACCATCGGTTAGTTGCTTACAGAAGAACGTTTATACGTATTTAGACGAGAGTTTAGAATTTAACGGTGACGTGAATGTGGCTAGTGGTATGTGCTTCACGAAAAATAACGTGGACATGAATAAATATAGTAAAGAAGCAAACATCATTTATATCACTGGAAGTAAGAAGAAAGATGACGCTGGACAGAGATCAATGGACGAAGAAAATGAAATCAACAGTGAAGAAGAATCAGGTTAGTATAAGCATTTGATAGATTTTACTTTTAAAAGCAAAGACCCGTGGTAGCTCAGCGTCCGGGCGGTAGCCTCAACTTGCATAGTACGCTAGCAACCTCATTTTAATCCCCGGTACCGCCACCAATAAATATTTTGTTGCAATTTTTACCAAGCGCTCGGCGGTGATGAAAAACATCGTGAGGATCTTAAAACATTTTTCTAAGACTTGTGAAGTCTGCCAATCCGCACTATGCTCTTATACTGTCTTTACAGAGAAGACCTGTGCCTGTGCAAATCAACCCTGGGAGATAGCTTAAAACATATAGGCATGTGTAATCATCATGAAAAAAACCCATTAATATTTTATTAATAACCAAATACTGTCTTCTATGAAGAGATGTGAACTATTTTACAACTGGTCTATTTACTACATGGTACAAATTCGTAACTTACAACGTTATTATTATTTTGACCTTAATATGCCAAATTTAAACTATGTTATTTAACTTCAAGTCATTTTCGCTGTCACGAAGATACAGATGTTCTAGAAGTTTTGAATTTCTAATCATCGGTCTGCATGCTTTACAATGCTCAATTCATAACCTCAAGACGAGAAAGCATTAACGCGTGCATCGTGAAAACGGTGTATGCGTAGTTAACAATAAACCATTCCTTAACATTCGTGTCACATCCGCGTATGCGTGCTATAGAAATCCGAGTACTGTCCATTTTAAGGCGACCTCCGGAGCCCACGTTTCCTATTTGATTTAGAAATGTGTGAAGTTTAAAATTTGCAAACCAATTTGCATAATTATTGAGACGTGACTGAGTGAGTTTTTGTAAAAATAGATAAAGTTACTCACGCGCTGCTTCTAAAGAGATAGACAGGTGCGTAACCAATTTTGCATTTTAAACGATCTTGGAATACCTATCCCATTTCTCTTATATCCAAGCATCCAATCATAAATAAAAAATAACTCACGCGCTGGTTCTAAAGGGACGCACTACAAGGACGTTTATGACGCATAGACCCCTAACCAAAATTGCATTTTAAACGATCGTAGAAAACCTCTCCCGTTTCTCTCATATCCAAACATCCAATCATAAATAAGAAATAACTCACGCGCTGGTTCTAAAGGGATAGGCATAAATCCCTAACCAAAATTGCATTTTAAACGATCGTGGAAAACCTCTCCCGTTTCTCTCATATCCAAACATCCAATCATAAATAAGAAATAACGCACGCGCTGATTGTAAAGGGATAGATCCGTAACTATAATTAAATTTTAAACTATTTGATATCGATTTTTTAGATTTTTTCTTTGGAATAGGGCACAATTTTAATTTAAAAAGTGTTATATAATAAAAGTGTTATCGTTTTAATTTACTTATCGTTAAGAAATAACCTTTTTATTTGGAAAGCTATTTATGACAATATTGTTTAACATTTTCACTTTTGTGACACAAAACGCATAACCTTATGGGCAAATAGGCTACATCCATATATAGCGTAAAGACCAGTATTAAAGGATTTTAAGTTGGAACGAGTCCGTACAAACTTGGCATGAATGGGTTGGCTATACGATAGCAACCCGAGTTCGATCCCCGGCGCCGGCACTAATGAATTTACTGTAGCAATTTTATGTGCTGATTTACCACGCGCTCAGCGGTGAAGGAAATGATCGTGAGGTAACTTACAATAGCTAGAAATTTTGTAAGACCTATATTTAACCTTTTTAAAATTTTAACTTTCAATTATAGCAAAACCAGCCAGATACAAATAGTACAGCTAAAGAGTTTTTATTACAAGTTCATACATATTATAATGCTAAAAGACTTTTTCGACAACCTATTATATATATAAAGTATATATAAAGTCTGCAACTTAAACTTTAAACAATGACGATAATTACTGACGTGGTTTTAAATAAAATGATCGGTACACAACCTTACAAGACAACACGTTCTATAAAAATGGTACCAAAATAACCGATCGATCGAGTTATAACCGATTATTTTTACAATTTCATATTCAAGTAAACATTTATAGACCATGTACTCGTACCTATTATATTAAGCAAGCAATGGGCATGGCACATAGCGTGTAGAACAGATGGGCGATGGGGCTGAAAAGTTCTCGAATGGAAACCACGGACCGGCAAGCGCAGCGTAGGACGTCCACCCGCAAGGTGGTCTGACGACCTCATAATGGCCGCACGACGCAACCGGTCCTTTTGGAAGTCGTTGAAGGGCTATAATTTTTTACGGCGGAAATGATGATGATGATGACCTAAACCATTTTGACCGCGCCCTTACTAGCGCTAAAGTAATGATTGCGGACGCTACACGGGTAAAACCTCCATTTCCGTGCCAAAAGAAGTACAACTTCATAAAATAACTTGTACAAAATGTTACTTGAACCCCAAGGTTAATGTTGTCAGGGTCTACTTACTTTGAATTTCTGGCGGTAACACATTTGAATTGCAAATAAGATTTTCTTTCACTTATTGCCCGCATACAGACCTACTGTCAGGTTTCAATTTCGGGGGTCAGCATTTACAATGTGGGTCTAACGGTTACTGTGTCGCTTATTGTACTCGATACTATGTATTGCGTCATATAATTTTGCGACATAGCTTTTTAAATTACAAAATAAAATCTCTTCGCCTTTGAATTCGTTAGAAGATTTGGATCTAGATATCGCTTTTTTGTTTTTACTTAATGAGTTACTTTAAGGTGTACAAGATTTAAATGGTTTTAAGTTAAAATTACAGCCTTTATACACATATATTTGTCCCACTGTTGGGCCTGCTTCTCTGTAAAGAGTATAAGGGCATAGTCCGCCACTCGGACCTAGTACGGATTTGCAGACTTCACATGTCTTAGAAAAAAATTCTAAAACATCGTGAGGAAATCTACATGTTTTCCTTCACCATCGAGCGTGTCAGAATCTAAGTTATATATCTATTGAATAAATATATTGTAGTAAATAACAAGAGACTACTTAGCTTATGTACAGAGGCGTTACCGACGAACAACAACAACACTTAAGCGACGCCACCGAAGAACAACTCTAAGATACTCTGAACTGTACCATTGCTCTCATACTATGTGGAGTCAACAACACGACTTCTCACAATGCTTTACATACTCGTATTTAATACTCTTTGGTTGTAATAACACATACATTAATAAATAACTATTCGTATTTTAACACATATATACTATATGTGTCGAATGAAATGAAACTGTTATAAATAAAGGGTAACTGGCAACTGCATTTGACATACATATAATCTAAACATCGTAAACGAATCATTCGATAGTCAAAGGAGCAACTATACTACAATTATCTCACAAGCGCGTGGTAAATCAGCACATCAATCGCGACAGCAAATTTCTGCTACTCGGCCGTAGTACGGATTTGTAGACTTCACATGTCTTAGAAAATATTCTAAGACATCGTGAGGAAACCTACATGTTTTCCTTCACCGTCGAGCGCGTGGTAAATCAGCACATAAATTGCAACGGCAAATTTATTCATGCCAGCACCGGGGATCGTATTTGGCTAGCGTACTTGAGGCAACCGCTCAGACACTGAGCTACCGCGGCTAGTAAGTACTAAAAATAGTGCGATAAACCTGTTCGCATTATTTACTTGGTCTTTCTGTTGTTTGTTAAGATACTACTCTCTGTCTTCTGAAAGGCTATCAGATTCGCAATTCCGGTCAACTCTTCGTAGACCAACGAACAACGTGACAGTTAGTGCGTGGAAGAAACAATTCCAACACTTCTTTTCCAGTGTTTCTATATTAGATAAATCAAATGTAGGTAACAAAGGGCGACCTGAAAGCTTGTCGGCTTTCTCTGCTGTCAACCCGGTCATTTGAGTTTGGAAAATTGACAATGAACATAAATTTCAATATTCACTTGACGTAAACATGGCTCTGTCAAGTTGACATTCGCCTAGCCTGAATTACCGCCATTAGTAAGATTATTACCAATAGCAAAAAGCGGTGATAGCTTAGCGACTAAGCTGTCGATTTACTATCAGTGTGCGGGTTCAATTTCGAATTATATTGATATTAAATATGAAAAATTTACGGTACCTTAACTACAAAAAATATATTTCAAAGACTTGAAATCAGACTTTTTTCAACCGACTTCGAAAAAGGAGGTTCTCAATTCATCTGTATGTCGTTTGTCTTAGGTTTCTTACGTCATAACTTTGGACTGGGCAAACCGATTTTGATGATTCTTTACTTGAAAGCTGGTGCTTCTAGTGTGGTCTCATTCCAATTTGGTGCGATTGTGACAACGGCATCCATTATATGTTTTAAATTTGCATTATGGACGTGCGCGACAAATTGATGAATGACTCAATATCACGGCAACCGATTTCAATAATGCATTATTATTTGGAATGGATGTACGTACGTCTTTAGGTAGTCCCGGGCACCGCTGAAAATCAGCGATGTCGGTAGCGACAGCATATGCTAAGACGGTGTCCGATATTGGCGTCATATGTTTTGTATTATTTGTCCGTGTAACTTTAACTGTGTTTTGTCTATTTTTCATTCTCTTTTAATGTGTGTTATATTCTGTCTGTGATGTGTTTTTGTATTGTGATGCCAATAAATAAATGTCTATGTCTACTTTAAGGGTAGTTTGATGAAAGTTTGGTTGTAATTAATTCTATTTCGTAGTAGATATGAAGTCGGTTTTTTTACTCGTAAAATGTATCATAATTATATTAGAAAGTTCTAGAGTCTATATTCTCTTTCTTCTTCCACATTCATGCTCATTGTCTATTAGGACTGCTTCTCTAGTCTTAGATTGTCATAAACCTACAAATACATCAGTTAATATGTATTCTCCAATGCGATTTTTTGCTATTATATTTTTAAGATCAAAAGAGCTTGGCTCTTATGGCAACAAAATATGACTTAATTGAAGCCGAACCTTCTGAAATAAAAAAATGCACTGCCGATAGAATGAAAACTTAGAACTTAGAATTTACATAAATAGTAGAACATATAAGTAGAACTCTGGCTACGATACAAGATGTATGGAAACCGAAGTTCTTTTAACGTGGTGTCGTGTTATCTGTGATTCAAACCCGCGACCATAATATTGTAAAGTCGCTTAGTCACTACGCCGCCGCTGTTATGAATACAGCTGTCCCAAATTTCGGTTGCGGCATGTTCAGTCGACGGTTCAGTGCGTAGCATAAATAAGGATAATCACAAGAGTCAACAGAGCGGACGTCATTAAGAACTCGAGCTACAATTACTAGTATATAAAAGTAAGGTTAAATCTAAACAAAGCCTCCATTTACATTTGACATGAGTTATATTTATGGGTAATAACAAAAGTTTAAATAAAATCAAATTATATTTATAAATAATAATAAATAAATAAACTTTATTTAGCACAAATACAAAAATAAACACAAAAAGTTTGAAGTCCCTGACTCCCGAGCTAGGTCTTAATAGATCTGTGGTTCACAAGTAAGTGTCTTCTCTCATTGACTGTGCACAAATGTCACAAAGAGAATCTATTTGAAAATATAAATTAGGTCTTTGTGTTTATATTGTGTGTGCGTATTTGTGTGTCGTGTGTTGCGTGTAGTTGAGTCAGTCAGTGCGCATGAGAATGTGTTTTAACTCTCACTAAATATTGCCGTTAAATTATATATGTATATAAAATTGTGGCAAGACGATCTGCCCAAAGGTTAGCGAAGGAGGTTTATGAATAGGCAGAGGTGGAGGGAACTAGAGGTAGGCTATGTCGCAAGACAGACTCACCTTGATGGATAAAGTCACATACCGTAAAAAAATAGAATTAAATATAGTTAGAATAGTATTATTAAGTAAGCTTGGTTAGTATAGTTTTATGTTATTATCATCAGCCCTGTAGTTCTGGGCTCTCAAGAATAAGACTACGGTATCCCCTGCCTGTCGTATACGGCGACTAAAAGGGCCTCAGGTTCACTGGGTGACAAGGGTGGCGGCCTTTGTCGTCCGCTAAGGTGGACCAGGAAGAACGCGACATCGGCTGGCCCGTGTAGCCTTGCACTATGAGGGCATAGGGGGGGAGGGAGTAACCTCCCCCCCGGGACGTGCTCTCCTTGAGCACAGTGCAGAGGGGCTCCGGTGCGTTCCACTGGAGATCCCGGAGCCCCTCGTCATGCACCGAGGAAAGGGCCACCGGGGAGGTTTTAGTGGGAAAAACCCCACATAACCGCCGCCTTCCCCCCAGAAGGCGGGGTATCTTTGAAGATTTCCTCCCCGTTAACAAAAAAAGTTTTGTTATTATCATAAGGTCAGAGGAAATAAAGGCTGTTTATATATATATAAAATAATTTCTATATTGAAATAGATAAAATAATCACGTCTCATATTACAGTTGTGATAAACAGAGATCTCAAACGCGTGGACGCCTTCTTTGTATAATATTTCCGAATTATCGTAGGAATATTACGTAATAGAATTAATCACACAAAATACTTCAACTATGAACCATATTTACATTGATTTGAATGATATACATCATTTACCTACACAAATTTTAAACATATTACAACAAACAATTCTACCTGTTATTCACTTATTCTTAAATTTCTTATTAGCCTGCTATTTATTTATTTGTTTAACCATTCCTCTCCGTCTAATCTTCATCTAGATGATACTTCTATAACAAATTTCTTACGTTTCCTGAATGTCACACGAATTTCTATGGCAATTCTTTTACCTGTACAGCTATAAAACTATGGAATAGTTTGCCGATTGTGATTAGGGAGGCTCCCTCAACTAATGTCTTTAAATTGCGTGTATCTGAATACTTTCTACTCAAATAATGACAAAATTACAAACTGGTAAATATTTATATTAAAGCATCTATGTATGTATATGTAAATGTATATTTATTTATCTATATAATAGTTTTAAAACACTATTTTCAACGTCACTACCCTTAGCCTGCTCTTAACCACTAAAGATTAGCTGGAAGAAAATGCTAAATAGCATTAAGTTCGCCTTTATACATATACTTTGGTGCAAAAAAGGATTTATCTATTTATCTATCTATCTATAACATAACATCGGACATCTAAAAGTTTCAATGAACCTCCAGGTACGGGCCTGGGGTATTGGGTCATTATCACAGTAATCAACGTAGGGGACAACTGCTTCCTGTCCGTCGTTACCGTTGAAGACGGATTTTTAGTAGTAACTATTTTAACGTCGAGGTCAATCCCCCAAGCGTTAGCCACGACGAATCTATAATCTATTCTCTAAGACCTCCATACCTCCCGTTCTCAGCTCAGAGAGGGATAAGGAGATCGAGCGAGGGAGTTAACTACTCAAAAAAGTACCTTAAAATAAGGAACCATCAAAGTAACAATCGAATATGCGAAGTGGCGAAGGAGCGTTTTCCGATTTCAAAATTGTACACATCATCGTATCATTACGGAGAAGTCGTATCATATGCTATCAAGTGTATTGTGTTCTCTTTTATTAACCCTGTTTTATAAAGAAACGTCTACATTGGTCCGCTAACAGCATCTTTGCGCGGTCAGCACAAACCAGTTAAAGAGAAATGCAACCTCCGAGTGACACAGTTGATATATAAATATTAAAGCGCGTGGATCAAAACCAGGATGTTGAAGAGTAGGGTACTAGTTAGAAATTTCTAAATACCATAATCAAGCTAAATCTTTGGTTCTGGGCTCTCAAGAATAAGACTACGGTATCCCCTACCTGTCGTAGAAGGTGACTAAAAGGGGCTTTGGGTTCACTGGGCTCGTCGCCCAGGGAACCTGAGTCGTCCACCAAGGTGGACCCGGGAAGAAAGCGACATCGGCTGGCCCGTGTCGCCTTGCGCTGCGAGGGCACAGGGGGGGGAGGGAGTTCTCCTTGAGCACAGTGCAGAGGGGCTCCGGTGCGTTCCACGTTGAGATCCCGGAGCCCCGTCGTCGTGCACCGAGGAAAGGGTACTGGGGAGGTTTTAGTGGGTAAGAACCTTCTTCCCCCCAGAAGGCGGGGTATCTCTCTGAAGATTTCCTCCCCGTCAACAAAAAAAAAAGGTCAGGGTCCGCGTCAAGTACGCTAGCTAACCGACGCCAATGCAAATTCCACAACTATCACAATTACCACATGCTCGACAAGTAAGAAAAGCTGCATGTGTTAGTCTTTACAATTTCCCGAAGCAACACACAAAGTTAGTTTAGCTTTTGAATGTCCCTTAGATAATCCGTGAACTAGCCACCGACCGAGTCGTGGTTCGGTCCTCTCAGGCGCCCTCTGTACGCAAAGGTTACACGGGGGGTCCAGGCTAAGCGACCTAAGAGCTATGCCACCTCTCACTCCTGTGAAACAGTCAAGGCCAGCTTCTCTGGCTAATCTGTGTAGTTCGTCATTAAAAAAAATGTAGTACTGGATGGGTTATAATTAACAAATGCCCATCTACTATGTGCTCGACAAATGGACGATTAAAAAAATTACGTCATCCGATTTCGATGATTCTTTATCGGTAAGGATGTACTTTTTGCCTAAGATTTGAATAATTCTATTACGTAATATTCCTACGATAATTCGGAAATACAAAGAAGGCGTCCACGCGTTCGAGATCTCTGTTTATCACAACTGGAATATGAGACGTGATTATTTTATCTATTTCAATATAGAAATTATTTAATTGGTTGAGACGAAAACACACGAGAATTCGAAAGCATTTCACTTCAAGTGAAAGTAAAAAAGACCAATTGGTTATCAATGTCGATCCATTGGAAATAATATTTTATCTCAACGGGATAAGAACGATTATCTAATGACACTTTATCTAGACGCCAGTGATTGGGCAGTGGTTTATTTCGTTCATACAGTTGCGCAATCGACCGTATTACGTAGGCTGTAGAGATGATAATCGATTACATAAACGTATTTTTATTGAGAGGTTGCCAGTATTTAAACTGGACATATGAACTATTTGACTAATTGATATGAAACAACGATAACTTGTAACTCAATAAATCAGATCGAATCTTCGGCCCTTTAGGGACCCTTGAAGTAACATTTCGAGCTGGGATTTTTTAATAATTTCTAAGCAAGTGCTTCACTACGATCCCATCTGATGTTAAGTGGAAATGCAGTCCTGGATGGTAAGGCGCACTAACTTAGTAAATGCCTATTCAGGCGCCGTTGTACTAAGTTGAAGATATAGGATAACTTAGAAGACAGATTTTTTGAAGTAGTCCTTACGCGCGCTTGATTTAGGGCTGTAATCCTTTGGACGGCGGTCGCCTCCTTCTGCGAGACGGCCATGTCTCAGAAGGAGGCTGACGAGCGGGTCAGGGACGGGAGCGCAGAGGCTCCCTCCCTCCGGAGGCGACGTGTCGGGGTGCGCAGGAGGCGTTTCAGACGTCTCCTCTTGCCGCCCCCGTAATCCGAAGCGGGGCCAGGATGGGTACCTGGCCCCAGCATGCTTCGGCGTCGTCGGGACTTCTCTGAGTGCCGGAGAAGTCCCCTTTGAGGATGAAGTCCGGTCTTTGCCGGGACCGGCCGGTCGTTGGGGTGTCCTGTCATTGTCAGATCCCGGGCACCCCGCTCATAAAGGCTGATGGCATTCGCGGTAGGGCTATAAACCTACGTAACGCATGTTTGCCTTAGAAAATTCTCTAAGTAATATAAAAGCTAATGTTTAAGTTACAACCTATATATGTCCCACTGCTGGGCAAAGGCTTCTAGAGGAAGTAAAAGGCATAATTGGCAAAGCGGCATTAGAGTTAAGTTAAAGTTACAGCCTTTATATATTTAGTATATATATGTCCTACTGCTGGGCAGAGGCCTTCTCTGTAAAGAGAGTATAAGGGCATAGTCCACCACGCGGTCCTAATGCGGATTGGCAGACTTCACATGTCGTAGAAAAATTTTCTAATTATCTTATCCTCACGATGTTTTCCTTCACCGCCGAGCGCGTGGTAAATCAGCACATAAAATTGCAACAACAAATTTATTGGTTCCGGTACCGGGGATCGAACTCGGATGGCTAGCGTACTATGCAACTTGAGCCAACCACCCGGACACTGAGCTACCACGCCAAATAAAAATAAATTTGACGACACTAAGAATGCAGTAACAAAGAAAAATACAGACTAATACCTAATCTCCTCTTTTTTTGAAGTAAGTCGGTTAATAAGATTTGGTCTCATCATCAAAGTCGGTCAGGAGGTCCCCGTTGTCGTTGAATCTCTAAACCGCACTATAAAACATACCGGTTCTCCGTGGAAAGATAGGCTACGGTAGTAAATCTACTACCACAAAGCAGACGTTAAATGTGTACCACATATTTCGTGTTAGCTAGCAACACATGGCACCCAGCTATTGTTGGCCATAAATAGTAACAAAACCAACTATAGAACTTTTCAAAAAACTATTGTTACCAGTTATCACACTGTATATGTACCTATGAAATGTTAATAACAACAGTGAACTATCTTGTAAACGCACGACTTTGGACAGAGTAGGCAAAACAAAATACTTAGGAGTCATTGACGATAAATTAAGTTGGCAACCGTACATCTCATACTTGTCCAACAGAATAAGGCGACTTATAATAGTATTTGAAGCATGTACCAGCCAGCTAACAATTTAAAACTTAAATCATAATTACTTACTAATTGTTACCACAAGAGCTGGTTTTAATTATTTTTAATTATGCCTTTATAAGAAAAGGCGTCTATGTTACCAATGGACTCGGAATAGTCTGGACCGATTTTGATGCAATTTTCAGGAAATCTACGTGTTAAGTTTGCTAACGATTGCTATATATAGATGACAGACGATGAGTGGTTATTTGTATATAAATGATTTTTACATGTTGTCAATATATAAATAATGTTATTAGAAAGAAAAAATATTTAATAGGTTAAATTTTCTTCTCTTCAATTTCTTTTACTGTGCGCCGTAGAAAACGGGGTCGAGATCTCGCGGCACAAGACTACTGCGTGTCGCAATAATAAAAGAGATGACTTACCACCTCGATATCCTGGCCTCCGCTTGCAGACTCCAGGCTCACTCTGTCAAGTCTAAGTCGAGTCTGAACACGCGAGCAATGCACTGATGCAACTGTATTGCACTTCTGCCCGTAAGCAGATTCAAAGCAAATTAAGGATGTTGTTAATGACGCGACGCGAACTGATAATTAACAGCGTCCCTGTACGCTAAATTAACTACACCGAACGGTTCTGCAACTGGTGGGCGACTGAGCATATAGTGCTCTCTAGGCGCACGCGTCCGCGAGAATTTTCGAACTACCCACGTGTGTGAACTCAATGTGTTGCTTCTAGAGTATAAGACTTTTCAAGTTTTTGCTTACACCCATGTTGAATCCAATAATATTTTAAAATAACAATTATAGTGACAATCCATTAATTGTCACTGTCATATAGCAAATGGCCTCAATGGTAAAAAAGTATTAATTCTTTACATCTATATATTAACAAACAAACTATAACAAATTTCTAACGTTCCCCGAATGTCACACGAATTTCTATAGCAATTCTTTTACTGCACTTGCACAGCTATAAAACTATGGAATAGTTTGTCGATTGAGATCAGGGAGGCTTTGTCTATATAATAGTTTTAAAACGCTATTTTTAGCGGCCCTTTTTTTTTTGTTAACGAGGAGGAAATCTTCAAAAAGATGCATGACGAGGGGTTCCGGGATCTCCAGTGGATCGCACCGGAGTCCCTCTTCACTGTGCTCAATGAGAGCACGTCGCGGGGGGGGGAGGTTACTCCCTCCCCCCCTGTACCCTCACAGTGCAAGGCCACACGGGCCAGCCGATGTCGCCTTCTTCCCGAGTCCACCTTAGCGGACGACAAAGGCCCCACAGGCAGGGTATACCGTAGTCTTATTCTTGAGAGCCCAGAACTACAGGGCTGATTTTTTTTTAGCGGCACAACCCTTAGCCTGCTCTTAACCATTAAAGGTTGGCTGGAAGAAAATGCTATACTATATACTTTGGTGCAATAAAGGATTCATTTATCTACCTATCTATATATATAAAAAAGAAGAAAAAGTGTGCGGGTATGTTCCATATAGGCATTGAAACGGCTGGACCGATTTTAATGAAACTTTCAGGGAATGTTAAGATTCGCCTGGCGAGTAATTCGATAAAGTTTGG
Organism: Meandrusa payeni; assembly: GCA_029286785.1. Taxonomy (NCBI): domain Eukaryota; kingdom Metazoa; phylum Arthropoda; class Insecta; order Lepidoptera; family Papilionidae; genus Meandrusa; species Meandrusa payeni. The sequence goes on from JAGSMX010000023.1 coordinate 3,432,745, forward strand.
TGACGATCGGAGAACTCCTCTTTTTCAACTACCGTACTTTTATTTCTGATATTTACTTGAGCCCGATATATTTTTGTATAAATGATAAAAATTATATTGTATTTACTGATATGTACATGGGTGTGGGTAATGATCTTCACCCCCTCCAGAAGAGAATAGAAGAGAATGATTACGGAGAGAATTGAATAATTTAATACATTGTGAGAGTTAAATTAAGTATTTAATGATGTAAATTTATTGTTTAAATAAAATAACTTGCTAACGAAAGGATACTACGCCCTCAATTATTTTTTTAAATTATTTTTTTTTAAAAATTCAATGCCTCTAGTCTTTTTTAATATTGTATTAAATTTATTATAATATTAGATTTATTGATTTGTGACTTTCTTAATTTCGTATGCCCGCGGTAGCACATAGCCGTCTAAAAATTATTACTTAATTATATTATTAACTAATAATAATACGTGACACAAAATAAATAACTCTATTATGTCCTTAATGGGAATTATAGTTCTCACTGTCTTACTACCCCGGTTTAATTAGATGGGGAACTTTACATACTCACGATGCTTTATAACTATTGCAACTTTCTTATATAAGCGTTTCTAGGTTTTTGCACTTCCGCATAGAAAAATGTGAGAAAAATCTTTCACACAATACGTCATAACATCTGGTACGTTTCTATGGTAACCGTGCAATGCATTGCTTCATTAGACGTTGAACGACCTATTGTAGTGCTAATGTCATCGTGGCTTTCACCCTAGGAGGCAATAACGTATTATAGTACCGTTATGTACCATTGAACATAAACAACGATATTCCAAGAACACAAATAGTTAAAGGAATTTCTTTTAACGAGAAACTACTAATCCAACTCTTATAGGTTGGTAACGAACCTGCAAGTCTTTTGTCTCTTGGCTACCGGAGGGATTCTAACGAGTAAAAGCCTCACATAAACCCTTCCCTCAGGGAGACCGGTTATCTTTTTTTTTTGTTAACGGGGAGGAAATCTTCAAAAAGATACCCCGGTGGCTCTTTCCTAGGTGCATGACGAGGGGCTCCGGGATCTCCAGTGGAACGCACCGGAGCCTCTCTGCACTGTGCACAAGGAAAGCACGTCCCGGGGGGGAGGGGGAAGGTTACTCCCTCCCCCCCCTGTGCCCTCGTAGTGCAAGGCTACACGGGCCAGCCGATGTCGCCTTCTTCCCGGGTCCACCTTAGCGGACGACAAAGGCGACGCTCAGTGAACCCGAGGGCCCTTTTAGTCGCCTTCTACGACAGTCTTATTCCCGCCCTGCCCGCCTGCGCCATCTCCTAACAGGATCGGTCCTCTCCCGATCCCGATCGGCGGTCTCCTTCTGGCACCTTCCATTTAGATTTCTAGACTGGTTATCTAGTTGAAGATTTCCCGGTTAACAAAAAAAGGAACTATATGACCACTGTAACTGGCATGTATATTGACCACGAAGTTATTAATTGTTTGTTTTTATAATAAGTTTTCACTTCAATCTATTTTTGAAATTTATTTTTGTATTACAGTTGTCTACATTACTAGTAACATCACAGACACCTAATCTACTTAATCAAAGCAAACAACATTTAACATTACTCTTGTCCACAGAAACACCGCTGGAGGAAGTGACAGATGCGCTGTACGATAAAGGAGTGAAATTCCTGATGGAGCACGATCTTAAACTGACATTACCTGATCTCTTCTTCCACGGGACCACGTTGAAACTCTCCCCGAGAGCGTTAACAAAGACTGGAGCGTTAGTGCACATAGATTTAGAACCAAAGGACGATGTTGGACAAGGCAGGATATTTTTTCATAAGATAAGTAAGTATAGATTTATTCGATGTTTTACAGAATTCATTTTAGAGAAAGTTTTTTTTTAATACTTTCTAAGCAAATGGTTGACTACGATCCAACCTGATGTTAAGTGGAAATGCAGTTGCAATGCAGCAATGGTGACCAATGAAGATTAAATATTACTTGTCCGATCTTTCTTTCTTTAACTGTATTTTTTTTGCGTTTTTTAACTTTTTTAATCTGTTTCATATTTTGTTTTTAATGTGTTCGAATGATGCCAATAAAGAATATATCTATATCTATACCTATGTCTCTGTCTGTGTCTGGGTCTGTGTCTTTGTCTGTGTCTTTGTCTGTGGATGTGTCTATGTCAATAAAGAAAATATCCATGTCTATGTCTAATCATTTCATTTCAGAAAAGTACATTAAAAAGAAATTAGTGATGGCCGCTCTAGCCATTATCCTGGTGGTGAAGCTGATAGCCTTGAAGCTGATATTCGTGCTGCCCTTAATCCTGGGCGTGTCCACCGCTAAGAAGATGTTCCTAAAGTTCCTCCTGTTTCTGTTCCCGGCGTTGAGCCATATCTTCAAGCTTTGCTCGTGGTATCACCAGAACTACCACACAACGAAGTATCATCACCATCACCATTTGATCACGCATCATCATCATAAGGTAAGTTAAAGTTATAGCCTTTATATATGTCCCACTGCTGGACATGCCTTCTCTGTAAAGAGAGTATTAGGGCATAGTCCATCACACGGTCCTAGTGCGGATTGACAGACTTTTCACAATGTTTTCTTTACCGCCGAGCGCGTGGTAAAACAGCACATAAAATTACAACCCGAGTTCGGCCGGCACCGGGAATCGAACTCGGGTTGCTAGCGTACTATGCAACTTGACATAAAGGCCTCTCTATCTGTAAGGTAATTAACAAAAATTAAAATAATGACACACTGAATTGTGAGATTTGCATAGTTATGAGCACCACATTTTAGAGGAATGTGTTAAACATGACGCGGAGAGAAAGGAATCAATAGATAGCCTTAAACTGAGGGAACATGTGGACGTATTATTAATAATTTATAGTATGTACCTGATAAATAACTTCCTCTTTTTAGAGTCGGTTAAATAAAAGCCTAAGTTACTCCGTGTTACATCAGCTATCTGCCAGTGAAAGTCGTGTCAAAATCGGGCCACCCGTTCCAGAGATTAACGGGAACAAACAGATAGAAATTGTAGAAAATGTTATTTTGGTAATGTACCGTAAATACATTCAAATGCATCTAGTGAAAAGTGGTTATTTTAATGTTAAAAACAGATAATCCAATTTTATTTATATGTATAGACAGGTTAAAAATATCAATTTTCAAATTGATGAACAAATCTATAAACTTGACCGGATGCAAATTAGCATTTCTCTCTTTCCGGTTTACACGTATCAATAAAAAGTGGCCGTCGATGTTTATACATTGGTTTTGTGTCAAATATGCATTTGCTAATGAATCCACTTTCACGATGCAAACAACATTTACTGACAATCGGAGGTCAAGTTAAACTAACAAAGAGAATCAGTAGGTATTAAGTTGCTTAACTACGAGTATTAACACGACGGTGAAGCTAAATTACTACTTTCATGCGAACGTATTATAAAATGGCTGGCTTAAATTAAATTAGTATAAGGAATATTGGGTACTCCTTGTCAACATTTAAAACTTATTTTATATAACATGACTGTTTGTACCAAAATAAATAAAAAAAAATATCATGGTGAAAAGTTTACACTGGTTGAGCTACCAAAGCAAAAGCTTTAACGTCCTTGTTAACCGACATCAAAAAAGGAAGTTCTCAAAACGTCTGTACGTTTTGTTATATTTGTTACCACATAACTTTCGACTGGTGAAACGATTTTGATTACTTTTTGAAAACCGGTCCTTCCCGTGTCCCCTTTAATAAGTTTAATTCCAATTCAGACTATGGCATCTAGAAAACCGTATAGGTCTCAAATTTGCAACAAGTAATGCGTCACAACACACATAAAGTTTGATTTGATTTGAGTTTTAATCTTTACTCGTAAATATACGAAATAAAAATAGATACGAGAAAAACAAAAGAAAGATAGAAAGTCTCCTCCTCCTCGCGACGGTTTTCTCAATGCTGAGGGTCGTGGCCGTCTCGTGGGAACAGTCTGTCTTTAGTGATTCGTCGCCATTTTCCTCAGTCCGCAACCGTGAATAGAGCACCGCTAACCAACGTGCCGAAAGTGATGCGGATCTAGTCAGTCCAGTGTGTTGGGCTTCGGACACGGTCTTGTCCCGTCATTTTCCTGTCATAAGCAGCCTTTCCAAGTTGTCGCTGTTTTTTTCTGACAATGTGACTAAAGCCTAGCTTTAAAATTAAGTTCGATAAGGATGGACACATTGTGGGTATTTTCAAGATTAGAGTTAATAGGCATTTACTAAGCTAGTGCGCCTTACTATCAAGGACTGCATTTCCACTTAACATCAGGTGGGATCGTAGTCAAGCACTTGCTTAGAAATTATAAAAAACGATGTGCCGATGAAATGTAAAGGATGCGATAAAGAAGAGATAGGATATTTGCATTATATTAATGTAGTATGGTATATTTTTTTCTACTAGGCGCCGTATGCCCCGGCGTACAGCCACCCATCACATCCAGGACCTGTGGTCATCACGAAGCCGCATGCTGAACACCACCAGCAGATACTTGACTATAATAATCAGGACTGGGAACTGTCTGGCCCTGGACTTGGCAGCGAGTAAGGCACATTATTCTTTGATAAGCTTCATAGGTAACTAATATACTATCGGCGTGATGTTGGTGGCCTTAGTAGTAGTTTTTAACCGACTTCAAAAAAGGAGATGGTTTTCAATTCGTCTGTATGCTTTTTTATATTTATTTATTTATTTAAATCAACAAAAATTATAACACCGTTACAGATAATACCAATATGATGTTATAAAAACTTAGTTAAATATATATTATTAAAATTAAAACAAATAAAAAGCTGCTTTATGTATTGACAATAATATATAAATATAATAGAGTCAAACACCTTCTACGCATTTGTAGGCAGCTTCGATAAACACAGACTCTGTGCAACAAAATATATCAATGTGCAGTGAGATGGTATTAACAAACCCAACCGCGCGCGACAGCGGAGAGTCCTGAATAAGTTAGTCCTGGAGACAGGTATTAGGAATAATGGCGGACGACGGCGCATGCACACGTAATTGTCAGGCGTCCGCAACTGTAGCGCGGCCAGCACTTCTGGGTGATGAACCCAGCCCCGCAGCACCCTCCACACATATTTAATATATGTTTGTTACCTAATAACTTTCGACTGGCTGGCCCGTTTTGAAAGCTAGTGCTTCCCGTGTGGTCTAATTAAATTTATTCATTCCATTGGTCCACTTCTGACAATGGCATCTATGAGAAAACCATATAAGTCTTAAGTTTGTATTGAATATGTGTACCACAAATGGACTAATATCCCAATATTAAGATTAATAAGAGACAGTAAATCTGTAAACGCATTTAAAAATAAATTAAAACACCTGATGTTAAAGTTACAAAAAGATAATATCCCCGCGATATCAGTGGCTTGTTGTTTCCAATATTTTCAATATTTCATTATATAATTTAAACTTTATACGTTTAATTATCAAATTATTTATTTTAGTTTATTTTTGACTCAATAATATATTTATTTATGAATTTTTTTCATCTATTATTTTATTGTATAAAATATATTTTAATCTCATAACTGTTTTATTCATGTATCATATTTATTATACTCTTATTGTCTGTATAAATTCGATATAAAAGTAGTATTGCGCGCGCACGTCTTTAGGTAGTCCCGGGCACCGCTGAAAATCAGCGCTGTCGCATCCTTGCGACAGCATATGCTGAGACGGTGTCCGATATTGGCATCATTTGTTTTGTATTATTTGTCCGTGTAACTTTAACTGTGTTTTGTGTATTTTTCATTCTTTTTAATGTGTGTTATATTCTGTCTGTGATGTGTTTTTGTATTGTGATGCCAATAAATAAATGTCTATGTCTAATACGCCAACAAGCAAATTTCAATGATTCATTTTTATTGGAATGGATGTACTCCAAAGGTAGTTTGGTTTTACTTCCACGAGGCTCTTCCAATTCACAAGTATATTTTAGACCCCTGAGTAAGTGATGATGGTGGAAGCTTAGTTAGCCCCGTAATCTCACACTATCACTGCTTTACGAGTTTATTTAATTTAGTTTTCTATCAGGTATATAGGATCTGATATACATCGCAATGCTATTGCGAACTTCAAGCCTCACGCAAACGACATTAACGACATAAATTCCTGGGGACTTGGTATGCCGCCGGGTCCGGGCCAAGCTATGAACGTCGGGGAATATGCGAGCAGTAACAACCCCGCGCCAAGTGTGTTGGCTGCGCCCAATGCGGGGCATAAAGTCCCAGTCGGCGGCCCAGGAAGGTAATCATCTATTTATGTATGAATTAATGCAAACGAGCAAATGTCTCTCTTGTATATTTTTTTTTATGTTGTCAAAGGGCCGTCATTTATGTGCCAAATTTTGTGCGAAATGGATTTTTTAAAAGAATGCTATCAATTTTTTTTACCAAAATTTCTAACAATTTTGCTAACGATCCCAATCTAACTAAGCTTAATCTTTTTTTTTTTGTTGACGGGGAGGAAATCTTCACAAAGATACCCCGCCTTCTGGGGGGAAGGCGGCGGTTATGTGGGGATCTTACCCACTAAAACCTCCCCGGTGGCCCTTTCCTCGGTGCATGACGAGGGGCTCCGGGATCTCACGTGGAACGCACCGGAGCCCCTCTGCACTGTGCTCAAGGAGAGCACGTCCCGGGGGGAGGCGAAAGGCGACACGGGCCAGCCGATGTCGCCTTCTTCCCGGGTCCACTTTGGTGGACGACGCAGGCCCCCACCCTTGTCGCCCAGTGAACCCGAGGCCCCTTTTAGTCGCCTTGTACGACAGGCAGGGGATACCGTAGTCTTATTCTTGAGAGCCCAGAACTACAGGGCTGAACTAAGCTTAATCTTGTGCTATGGTTCACGTCAATAGTCGAATAGTGGATCGAACGTGTAACCTTTCGTTCCGCAGACCGTACTCCAAACCATTATGCTATCGACGCTTCATTTTGTTTCACTTATAATAGATTCTTTGTTTATTTTGTTGACAATAGAACATGTGTCCTAAATATAGACCAGGAAACTCCCGAGTTGGATATTTTAGTTGTGTTTAGTTCATCCCACCAATTCCTCTAAAACTAAAAACCCCGAGCGGATATCTCTCAAATACTTCATTTTAGTATTAATTTTTTCACTCGTAAATATGCTTGTTTTGTTGTTCCAGACCCGTTGGACCTCCCAATCCTTATTACAGAAACAAGAAAGCAACAGTCAGAGATCCGGAGAAAGAGGCACTTGTAAGTTTTTTTTTTAATTTGTTAAGAAACAAAATAGCATACGCTATCACACAATGTTGCCTGGAAGAGAACGCGAATGCGATAAGGTCGCTTATTGTACGCCTATTATACTTGAACCTTAATTTTTTTATACTTTCAAAGCAACAGTGCTTAACCACGTTCCTACCTGGTGTTAAGTGTTAAGTGGTTAATGCAGTCCTGGATGGTAGGGCGCACTAGTTTAGTAAATGCCTATTCACTCAAAAATATCCACATTAAAATCGGAGGAAACGACAGACGCGAGAAAACTATTCCAGTCCTGTACGAATAATGTTTGAAGATATTTGAAATATTTATTTTTTATAAACACATTTTGCACATGTTGAAAGACAATATAAATGCTATTGTACAATTTAGTTTGTTTCTGGCAACATCTCTTCCTTGTCTGTGGTTGACTGTCAAATGGTGTGCTGCGTACTGTATGTATTACCAAATTAATATATATCTTTTACTAAGATAAACCTCTAGTTTCACTTATATCATCACGGCACACTATGTATATTATATATATGTACATAATAGGTTGTCAAATATCTCCCTTCCGCCTTTTGTCTTTTGAATTTCGCGGCTATGTACAAAGCGCTACAGAGCTCGTATCTAGCAATACTATACATAATTTGAAGGTCTTGACATAACCTACAAAACGACGCTATGCATAATTAGTTTGGATATTGCGTTCAACAGTTATAGACGTGTAAACATGGAGTTCACTAACGCCGAAATTCGCGCTATTTTAAAGTTTTCCTTCGTTAAAGGCAAATCCGCTAGAGAAACGTTCCGTGAGATTAATGGTGTTTTGGGGATGGTACTCTATCACTTCGAACCACGGAGGAATGGTTTCGACGATTCAGAGCCGGTGAAAACGACACCATGGATAAGCCAGCCGGCGGAAGACCTGTGACGACAAATACCGATCAAATCATGGACTACATCGAGTTAGACCGGCATGTGGCATCTCGTGACATCGCCCAGGAGATGGGAGTTAGTCACCAAACCATTTTAAACCATCTGCAGAAGGCTGGATACAAAAAAAAGCTTGGGTCAAGCCTCTTCCGCCGGCTGGCTTATCCATGGTGTCGTTTTCACCGGCTCTGGTGCCGCATGACACAAAAGGCGGAAGGGAGATATTTGACAACCTAATATCTTTTCCTAAGACAAACCTCTAGTTTCACTTATATCATCACGGCACACTATGTATATTATATTATATATATATATATGTACATATATAAATATGTAACTAACTTAAAATTTAACGTTTTATTTTTTTTTCTACTTTTTTACTTTTTAAAACAAAATCTAAATAACTATTTATTTCCTTTGTTAGTAAATTTTTCATTTTAGAAATTAGTTAGTGTTGTCTACGTTTTATGTAATTGTGAATGCTGTGTTTTCCTATAATTAGTAAGGCAATTACAAGGTATTTGTGGTATATTAAATTACCAAAGTATAATTGTACTTACTGTTGGAAAACCTTATTAAATAAATAAATAAATATACATTATTAATATTGCATATTAATTTTTACATTACAAATTTTTCTTCAACAAACTAATCCATAGCCTATAATAGGGACATATAGTACACTCCAAGTTTATCTTAAATACTTTTCTTAATTAACAATATATGTGATTGAGTGTGTTTGCGGAAAGAATAGTGTACGTGTGTGCTTTGTGTGTGAGCGTGTTTAAATTAAAACGAATAATTGATTGTCCTTTTATTATCCTTTGTACGTGACCGAAATTAGAATTCATCTAATATACTTGTAGCTATCGCTTTGACACTAGAATTATTTTATTAGGAGACTCTAGACATAATAATTTGTGTCCTCCATGTCGTTACGACTCTAATTATCTCTCGGCAAGTTACCATGTTTTTGCAATTATATTCCAATCAGGCAACACGCAATATGATCTGTGGTCATTCCTCAGTAAGACTTTCGATTTCTCTACTATTTTCCTCAACTCAAGCTGTCACCTGCCAACATTTCTATTACGTCTTTGATAAATTTACTAGCGTACCCAGCCCGCTTCACCGGGTTTTGCTTTATTTTGTTTAAACAATAAACTTACATCATTAAATATTTAATTTAACTCTCGCAATATATAAAATTTTTCATTTCTCTCCGCATTCATTCTCTTCTATTCTCTTCTCGAGCGGGTACTATATCATTCTTCTTCCTACTTCAAAATTCTTATTTAATTTCTTTAATATACTTCAGTATACTTTATTATAGTTCAAAATACTCCATTGTACTTCAATATGGTTCATAATGACATAAATATACACAACGCATGTGTCAATACAAATTTGGGTTATAAAACAATAGGATATCATCATAGTAAATAACAGATGTATTTGACAGTTCAAAACGAGGAGTGCTCCGATCGACACCAAACTTTACAGGATTATATATTCCACTGCTGGACACAAGCCTGCTCTGTAAATAGAGTATTAGGGCATAGTCCGCCACGCGGCCCCAGTGTGGATTGGTAGACTTCAAGGCACTTAGAAATTTTTCTAACACGTGAAGATTTCCTCGCGATGTTTTCCTTCATCAACGAGGGTGGTAAATCGGCACTTAAAATTTCAACCACTTGCTTTATTGTAGATAAAATAAAATGTTTTTATGCTAAAACATAAAAAAATAAAAATAATACAATCTAAGCGACCTATGTCACCTCTCAATTCGGTGAAAACAAATAACGTTTGAAATTGGTGAAATGAGGGCAGTTCTTCCCGCCAGGGTAAATAAACTTGAGAGATTGTTAAAAAAAATGTATAATTTTCAGATTCGTGCAGCATCACTGGCGGCCCGAGCCCCCGCCTCTCCGGTCAGAGATGAGATACTCCGGGTTTCACAAGCCAAGCTGACGGAGACGAACCGGGTTAAAGCGGAGACAGAGCTGGTGAGACAACAGCAGGAAATACTCGCTGCTCAAGATCCGGTAAGTTTGTATACTATGGTATCTTTTTATCCGACTACAGAAAAGGAGGTAGCTCTCATTACTTCTGTAGTTGCAAAGGGTTTGGCTTCAGTGAGGTCCCCTTTTTTTGGTACAGTATCCTTTAAATCGTATGGAAGAATACTCGTTGGTTGTTATATAGGTATTTGGTTGGTTGGTTGATATTATAAGCAATCCAGTCTAGATTATAGGTAAGTAAGTACTCCGTAAGGACATCGAACACCAATGTGGAAATATAAGAGAGCATACGTATTTTTAGACTTTTACAATTTTTGTCCCTTTTTTTAAGTATTTTGTGTAGTATTTTTTACATAAGATTTGATTTGAGTTGTTTTTATTTATTTGTTAAAATTATATTTTTAAATTGATTTTAACGTGACTTGTCCTAATCTGTTACTAGGATACCATAGCTGCAGAGAAATTCTACGGCACACTATTAGAGAAAGTGGACACGATTCTGATGCCAATGGGAGCCAATGATATTGGATGCAGGGAACGGGCGGTGTGCGCGATGTACAATGATCCATTCAAGCATTCGCCCTACAGCAATCTAGTCTCCAACGAACTTAGCAAGTAAGTGACACTTTTTTTTTCTTATTAGGACTTATTGACGCTGATCGGCTACCGCTTCAGTTTCACAGGCCGTCCATGGACTTCATGGGATTCTACGTTGGCGTGACAAAAATAGGAATTCAAATTGTCAGACCCCCAGAAAATCGGACCCTCAGATTCACGAAAATTTATCTGCTTTCGATAGAAAAAAACTAGAATGTAGGGATGTCGGAAATATTAATATCGATATTATTATTAAAAAATATTCGTTGTCTAAGAAAATATTTTTGGCCAAATCTATTTCACTACTTGATAAATATTAAATAGTAGACATTAATTAATATAAGTTAAGAACAACCATGAAAAAATAATTAACATATAAATGTCGATTATTATACCTTTTCGATAGATACTTGGCATTTTATATCGATACATCGATATAAAGAAATATTAAATATCGCGTAGGAATCAACGAAATCAATTGGCGTGATAACGAGTTATGCGTCCTTTTTTTATTACGGACTACACAGATTGGCCAGAGAAGCTGGCCTTGACTGCTTCACCGGGTTGAGAGGCGGCGTAGCTCTTAGGTCGCTTAGCCTGAACCTCTATCACTATTAACTCGACACAAGGGTCCCCCCGGTGAGGGGTTACTATGCGTCCATTTGTGGCGCACATATATGTACTTAATGCAAATACAAGACGACCAAATTGAAATCTCATGGTAAGCACCAAACCCACCTTTCAAACAAAAAAAGAAGCTTTATAATTGTGAACCAACCCTGTCGAAAGTTATGACGTAACACACATAAAGAAATATACAGACGCATTTAAAACTCCTTCTTTTTGAAGTCGGTTGAAAAGAAGCACAGGAATTACACGAATGAATTCCCCCATCCCCATTCTACCTTCGGACGTTTAGACACTCGGCGGGTGTCCACCCTTTTACAGTTGATGTTCCGCGCGTCCGAACGAAGCGATTTGAGTCATCGTTCATCGTGCGTACGGCAAAGGAGTGGAATAAGTTGCCGGCGTCAGTCTTTCCGTCCAATTACGACGTGGGAGCCTTCAAGAGTAGAGTGAATAGGCACTTACTAAACTAGCGCGTACTATCTTTCGACTATATCACCACTTAACACCAGGTGGGATCATGGTCAAGCGCTAGTTTAAAGGCATAAAAAAAAAAGTTTAGGCTAAGCGAAATAAGAGCTCAGCCAACTCTCAAATTCCAGTGACACCGTAGCTGCGAGCTTCTCTGACATTTTACCATTACAATTACATTGTCTTGTCTCGTACTTCGTTCTCCGCCTGTCTTGTTACATTCTAATTACAGTCAGCCATGGTATTTGATCACAAATTGCTCCTTTAAATGAAAATCTTGGCGAAATGAGACAGTCTCGCTCGTTTCACGAATTCCATTGTACTATAGTAGATATCAGTAGAAAATTGGTATTTTAAATAAGGAGATTTAGTTCCGCTTGCTTGTTGTAACGGAGTTATGACTTTTTTTAGTTACAAATCTGTCGAATTGAGTATTTACCTTCAATTTTTAAGTCTTTATGAGTGGTAGATTAAAAATTGAACGTTCTACTCACGGACGCTCTCTGTTATATCAAAATATCATAGTTATATTATAACAAGACACAATTAAAGTCAATAGCCTAATGGTTTAGGGTACGGTATGCACAGTCCTGTAGTTCTGGGCTCGTAGAATAAGACTACGGTATCCCCTGCGTGTCATAGAAGGCGACTAAAATGGTGGGGGCCTTTGTCGTCCGCTAAACTGGTGTGACGCCTGGCGAAATGCGAGGGCACAGGTGGGGAGGGATTAACGTCCCCTCTCGGGACGTGGTCTCCAAAGAGCACAGTGTAGAGGGGCTCCGGTGCGATCATCTGGAGATCCTGAAGCCCCTCACCATGCCACCGGGAGGGTTTTAGAGGGTAAAAACCCCACATTATCGTCCATCGTAATTTTTCCATTGAAATTTTTTTTGGTCATTAGGTTTCTTGTCACACCGTTTCAAGCTTTACGCAGTATGTTATATAGTTTCAGTACGTAGTCGTTTTGAATAGGTAGAGCATATGTATTGCCACATATTGAAGAAGGTATATTGACGCGAATGATTTAACACAACCGAACCGAATGGAAAGTGAATGGATGTCCGCCGGCCAGTATAAAATGTTACATTGACCTTTGTGGTCACTTTCGTTTCACACCTTACATTCCGAATAGTTTGTAGTTGTGGCATTTCTTTTTCTATGGGATCGAGCAAACAAGGCCCCATGTGTGATATTGTCAATGCATTTGTTACCGACTTCAAAAAAGAAGGAGGAATTCGACCGTATTTTTTATGTTTGTCAGCTCATAACTTTCGACTGGGTGTACCGATTTTGATGATCTTCTTAAAGTGTCTTTCCGACTAGCGATGGTTGACAGTCACTTCACCTTATCTCTTGCGAGGCGAAACAGGTGGGCAGCACTCGCAATTCCGATCCACTCTCTTTTGTTCCGCAGCCATGATTTCCGTCTACTACCGACACTTCTTTTGCCAGCGAATTTGTCCATCACAATTAGTTGAAGAAGAAACCCATATAAGTCTTAAAAGAGATCGTCCACACTTTTGTAGCTTTTAATGTTAAATACATAAATAATTTGATTTGAAGTCGGCTTTTGTGTTTACACGCAAATATACTTCTCGCTATGACAACCGTGATCGCCACCAAATATAGCCGTGAGCAAAAATAAAGGGTCGGTTAAGAAAGTTTGAATATCTCGGAAGATAAAGACGCTAGCTAACTGAAATAAATTGTGCATGATAGACAATTAAATATCCTTAAAATAAAATATGTTTATTAATTTATTTATATTTTATTAAATATGTATATCAATGTGGCGACACAAAGTACTAAAATTTAATAAAAGTTAACGTAAGATATCCTTTTTCGTTTAAGTTTATGTTTTTTTAATTAAATATAAATAAGTTAATAAAAATATTTTATTTTATTTTAAGGATATTTAATTGTCTATAATGCACAATTTATTTCAGTTAGCTAGCGTCTTTATCTTCCGAGATATTCAAACTTTCTTAACCGACCCTTTATTTTTGCTCACGAGTGTACTATAATACTATTTGATATTGTACCAAACGACACGTGTCACGGTGTGAATCTTTATTAAATTTTTAACCGATTTCAAAAAGATGGTTCTGATATCGTTCCTCTGTGTTCTCAGGGATTCCAATGAGCTGGTGCCGCCCGCTGACAGCAGAATGGCTCTACGTTACTACAGATACGTCCAAGCAGCTAGAGACGGACAAGAACAAAAAGATTGTGCAGCCGTGTACCCTCACTGTAATATAGATTACAACAAGTAGTTATATAGCATAACTACGAAATACGCAAGAAAAATCGACTTGAAATCAAAAGTTACGGATCAAAAATCAAACGATACTACGCGCGGTCGCTCATATTAGCAAAGTATCATAGTTATATAACGAAATTCTGTATTTTATGTTTTTGATTCTAAGCAAATACTTGGCCACCGTCCCACCTGATGTTGAGTAGTAATGTAGTCTTGGTAGGACACTCTAAAATTAGTAAATATCTATTCACTCTACTCTTACGAATACCTACAAATAGCTGTACTGTATATACCTTCAGAACCCGATGTTCTATGCCAAAAATGTAATAGAATACAATTAGTACGGACCTAAAGAAACCAAACTTAATCAGAACGTAACCAAACTATCATCAAATTACTCTCAAAAACCGTTGGCGTGATATTCAGCTATTCGTCCATTTGTCGCACATATACTTAATGCAATGTTTAAATGGTATCTTAGATTATCCGTGAAATAGCAACCGACCGAGTCGTGGTTCGGCCCTCTCGGGCGCCCTCGGATCGGTATGCTTACGCGTAACATAGTAACCGTCCAAGCCGAGGTTACCCCTCACCGGGGGGACCCTTGTGTCGAGTTACTAAAAATAGAGGTTGAGGCTAAGCAGCATAAGCGCTATGCCACCTCTCAATCCGGTGAAGGAGTCAAGGCCAGCCTCTCTGGCCAATCTGTGAAGTTCGTCATAAAAAAGCTTATATGGTTTTCTCATGGACGCCATTGTCAGAATTGGACCACACGGCAGCTTTTAAATATACAAAGAATCATCAAAATTGGTTCAACCAGTCCAAAGCTATGAGGTATCAAACATAAAAAAACATACAAGCAATTGATAACTTCCTCCTTTTTGATGTCGATTGAAAAGAAGATATAAATTTATAGGCATTTATGTGTAGGGTACTACGAAATTAAACGAGACAGCTACAGCCAAACATAATAGTTAGTAGCGGACTTATTATTTATATCTATAGATGAAAATAATAACTATTTTAGGTTGATGAATTATTGTAGAGATATAATTAACATTTATTGTACTTCTATAACGATATTCGCCCTACTAGCTTAGTGTAAAATTTCGCTATTTTAACGCCATCTCTTGGTGCTTTTACTTATCATTAGCTTAACTTGCTATTGACAAAAGATAGATGGCGTTTGGAAAGCTATGAAATATTTAATACGTTTAGAGTGAATCATTTATCCTTTATAATTTTAAGAATTTTTCTTGTATTTTAATTTAAAATTATAATTACTATATGTGACATCTGCATTTGATAATAGATAATTATCCTATTTAATTAATTTAAGTAACTATTTATTTATTTTCTTGAATTAAGGCCTTCATATATTTATAAGGTTGTTATAGAAGTGAAACTTCTTGGTGAGAGCTCTACAAAAAGTATGATTGACTGAGGAACGAAAGTTAAGAAGGAGATATAAATTAGTAAAGTGAGAAAGAGAGAGTTACATTTCGTGTATTACTGTAGCGGCAAGTGAGCATCCATTCTCTCGTAGCCAGTTGTTTCTTTTAAAACACAGTGCAGGCCTCTTGTCTGTATGATGCAGGTACAAAATTTCCTATTCTAGGGAGATTTTGAACCTTGACCTTCGTCTTAACCGTAATAAAGAGGTCGGGAGGGCGCTTGAGGAATCAGCCTCGACGTAGAAATAGTTATTCCTAAAAAATCCGTCTTAAACGGTACCCATGACCGTTTATTACCGATTACCCGGGCAATGGGGTCATACCCCGAGGACCGTACCTGCGATCACACTGTAGGAGCAACAGAGAGCAGTATTCGCGCACATTTTCTTTCACTCATTTACAATCGTGTATACATTATGCGTATATACATATATTACCATATATGTAAAGTAAAGATATGAAACCTTTACTTAAATTTATTTCTTTTTGTATTTTAATTTAAAATTATAATTACTATATGTGACATCTGCATTTGATAATAGATAATTATCCTATTTAATTAATTTAAGTAACTATTTATTTATTTTCTTGAATTAAGGCCTTCATATATTAATAAGGTTGTTATAGAAGTTAAACTTCTTTACGCACGCTTGACTTGGGGAGTAAGCTGGTGAGAGCTCTACATAAAGTGTGATTGACTGAGGAACGAAAGTTAAGAAGGAGATATAAATTAGTAAAGTGAGAAAGAGAGAGTTACATTTCGTGTATTACTGTAGCGGCAAGTGAGAGATGAGAGCATATATTTTCTTACATCCATTCTCTCGTAGCCAGTTGTTTCTTTTAAAACACAGTGCAGGCCTCTTGTCTGTATGATGCAGGTACAAAATTTCCTATTCTAGGGAGATTTTGAACCTTGACCTTCGTCTTAACCGTAATAAAGAGGTTAGCCTCGGCGTAGAAATAGTAATTCCTAAAAAATTACGTCCTAAACGGTACCCATGACCAGGTTAGCAGTCGCCCCTGCGTTAATTACCCGGTTAATGGGGTCATACGCCGAGGCCCGTACCTGCGATCACACTGTAGGAGCAACAGAGAGCAGTATTCGCGCACATTTTCTTTCACTCTTTTACAATCGTGTATACATTATGCGTATATACATATATTATCATATATGTAAAGTAAAGATATGAAACCTCTACTTAAATTTATTTCTTTTTGTATTTTTATAATTTTAACTGTAAAATGTCAATGAAATGTGTGACATTTATTTATAATAGATAGAATTGAAATACGGACATTAAATGTTGTTTCTCTAAATATTATAAAGAAATGCAATTTAGTCTTTTATTTCAAACAAATAATAGGTTGTCAAATATCTCCCTTCCGCCTTTTTGTCTTTTTTCAATTTCGTGGCTATGTACAAAGCGCTACAGAGCTCGTATCTAGCAATACTATACATAATTTGAAAGGTCTTGACATAACCTACAAAACGACGCTATGCATAATTAGTTTTCGATATTGCATTCAACAGTTATAGACGTGTAAACATGAAGTTCACTAACGCCGAAATTCGCGCTATTTTAAAGTTTTCCTTCGTTAAAGGCAAATCCGCTAGAGAAACGTTCCGTGAGATTAATGGTGTTTTGGGGATGGTACTCTATCACTTCGAACCACGGAGGAATGGTTTTGACGATTCAGAGCCGGTGAAAACGACACCATGGATAAGCCAGCCGGCGGAAGACCTGTGACGACAAATACCGATCAAATCATGGACTACATCGAGTTAGACCGGCATGTGGCATCTCGTGACATCGCCCAGGAGATGGGAGTTAGTCACCAAACCATTTTAAACCATCTGCAGAAGGCTGGATACAAAAAAAAGCTTGATGTTTGGGTGCCGCATGACGCAAAAGGCGGAAGGGAGATATTTGACAACCAATATATATATATATATATACATACATATAGATGGAGCTAAAGAAGTCTGACTTCGTTCGTATGGTCAAAATCACACCCGTTTTTTTCGTTTTAATTATTTTATTATCTTAATGCACATCTATATTACAAATCATTAACATTAACTTGTAGCTTAAGTTAATTTTGTAAGTTTAATTATAAATAAATTCAGTCACTAGGACCTTAGATTTTGTTTACATTTAAAGAATTGTTTTGCTCAATAACACAAAAGTGGAATGTTAGTCAACGTTCCGAACATTCCAAATTCTTTATTTAAATGAAATTAATTTATTTATTAACTAGAGATTAATAAATTATTATATTATTTAATAAAAAATACTTCGATTAAATTACTGTGTTGTATTATTTGATCGCGAAATCCTTATTAAGAAAATTTAAAACATTTTGTGTTCTAATGATATTTTGAAGTAGATTGAAGTAATTTTTTTTAATGAGGAACTACACAGATTAACCAGAGAAGCTCTTATGTCGCTTAGCCTGAACCTCTATTGCTAGTAACTCGACACAAGGGTCCCCCCGGTGAGAGTTAACCTCGGCTTGGACGGCTACTATGTTACGCGTAAGCATTCCGATCCGAGGGCGCCCCAGAAGGCCGAACCACGACTCAGTCGATTGCTATATCACGGATAATCTAATTGACATTCAAAAGCTAAATTAACTTTGAGTGTCACTTCGGTAAGCGTTAGCGCTGGGAGGTGCATAAACTGCAACAGGTGCATAACTACATTATCAGAAACAATTTATAAGTTAAGTTTACTAAGTTAGGTAAGTACTTAAATTATGAAGCGTCAAACATTGTAGTGTTTATTTAAATTATCTTAAACTAAGTACATAGGTGATTTTATTTTTAAAGTTTTTGATAGATGAAAAATATCTACATCACTGAAATTTTCATTGTACAGGCGGGGTAATCTTGTTAAAATGCCATAATTTGTATGGTTATATGGAACATAAAATAATCCTGTATTTCTAGTACGTCTCTTAGGAGCAGAAAATGTTATACGTCCTATTAGTATATGATAGTCTATATTGTGCAAGATATCATAAAGCAGACTAATACCTAATAGAAGACTTCTGTTGAACAGTGTTAGTAATTTAAAGTACTTTTTTTCTTTTAAAAAAGGGCAACCACAGACTTGTGTCCGGGACCTTTGTAACGTTCTTGAATTGGTTACTTTGGTTTTTTTTTAATAAGAGTGCTACTTCTACAGTTTCTAGATTTTTTGTGGTGCTGGAGAATGCTTTGGTTCACGCGTCGAAGACGCCCCGTTGCATAGACACAGCTGACTGTGTGTCTGGATATCGCCACTACAGCATGTTGGACGCTGTCTGTCCCCGATCCGAGGTTGGTAAGGGATTCCTTTTCCGTCTGGGTGTATACCAGGAATAATGTGTCGGGGAGGGTTGGTGTTCTATTCGCGCCCGTGTAATTAACTCTTTTCAGAGAGTGCACTGCAGGTTTGGACGAGTATATTCCACTGCACACTTCGTTGAGGGTGTATGCTACATGCATCAATTTAAAGTACGCTCTCTGTGACATTTAAAATTGAGAATTCTCACAGATTTTGAACATGTTTAATATTATCGATGTAAACCTTATACTGCGGAGACCATTGTGTTTGCAGACTTCGATCACTGATTGCAGTTTTGGTATAATTTTTGACACATCAGTGACAAAGCCTACTTGTACTGTGTGTTTAACTCTATCTAGTTTATTTTCTATTTTGGTATTGGCAGACAATGGAACTACTGACTTCATTTACTTGACAAGCGCGGAACCAGTACACCCTCATTTCACTTCGATACGTGAGTAAATGCGTAATGAGGCGAAATTCTATCGTACTTGATTAGAATTATGTACACACGGACACTTTCATAACTTTGCTATAGCATATCTTTATTAATGGAGATACTTTTTCTTCCTACATCTTACAGTAAGAATTACAAAAAAGATGCAACGTGGTTAAAAAGTTTCAGTGTGCAAAAATAAAGGGTCGGTTAAGAAAGTTTGAATATCTCGGAAGATAAAGACGTTAGCTAACTGAAATAAATTGTGCATGATAGACAATTAAATATCCTTAAAATACAAAAAATATTGATTTTGAATTTGTATTTGAAAAGATATATATATAGAATAGAGATAGATATATAGAATATTTTACTATTATGCTCTTAGGTCGCTTAGCCTGAACTTCTATCGCTAGTTACTCGACACAACGGTCCCCCCGGTGAGGAGGTTCAGGCTAAACGACCTAAAAGTCAGCTCTTCTGGCCGACATGCATGGGTTCGTCAAAAAAAAGTTATATAACGTAACGTAAGCACGAATTCACTTATCACCTAGCTAGCACAAACTTAAGCTTATTTCAAAGAGTTAGAATGTTAGTAATAATTGTAAAAAAAAAAAGATTGTTAGCATTCTTTAAATAAAAGTCTCGGACTTCACCCTAATTTACATAGTATAGTGGTACCCAGTAGTGGGATATATAAGGAGTATGTGTTGGTACTAATGACGGATTTGTTTTTACAGGTTACACCAATATTCGTACGTGTCACCAGTTATAAAATAAAATAAAATAGCCTTTATTTGCTACTACAAATAACATGCAGCTTAAGAAATTTAATTTACAAGTTTGTAGTAGTCGCCATTAAGGCGTAGGCCTCTCCCAAACCTCTCCATCTTTGCCTATCCCGTGCTACCTGCATCCACTGAGATCCACATATGTCTTTGAAGACATCTCTCCACCTTTTAAATGGTCTTCCTTTTTTTCTTTTTTTTCCCAGTGGTACCCACTCTGTTAGTCTCTTTGCCCACCTATTATTTTCCATTCTACATACATGTACATGGTGTCACCAGTTACCATGGAACAAAAGAGAAACATCCAGATGACGATTTGATGTCCTTGATCAATATGTACAATGAATCCTTTAAGACGTTCCAAGGTGTACGAAAAGTTTTCTAAGCAATTGTTTTCAACCAGACCGGATACGAAGCGCACCGTCTTGAATATTGATTCGAATGAAAGCGCGTGGCCCAATGAAAAGAAAACGACCCCGAAATTAAGGCAAACAAAACTACAGGATACTGCAATGTATTTTAAAAATGTTAAGCACAATTGTACCGCTTTATACGGCAGAAAATTTTACTTATGGAGTTTTTAATAAAGAAGGCAATAAGGACAAAAATCGACCAATGAAAAAATTTACAAATGAGAAAATACAAACACCAGATTCAAACACATCTGAAGATAACCCGAATGTATTTGTCGTGAGATAGGGTAAGAACAATGAAACATCACAAACCATAAATAGTATTTCAAACTTAGATCATAGAGACTTTATTTACAATAAAATAAATAATTTAAATAAATTAATTAATCAGTGGTCAGTATTATTTTAAAGCTTATCATGTCTTTTTGGTTTAAATTTGTCCGGAGTAGGCGATTTCGTGGGCATCTTCGTACGATCGCGCCTGGTATGGGCCGTGGGAGTCCCAGCCGGGAGCGTGGTGGTCAACGTGGTGTTCGACGTGGTGCTGGGGGTAGTGGATGACTTCATAGTTCACAACCTTGGGCTTCGTGAATTTGAAGATGACCATAGCACCTGTAACGAAATTACTGTGTATATCAACCTTACTTACATTGTTGATTATATAGGTCACAAGCAAACTCCGAAAGATCGTTTCTGCCACGCCACAACCAGATTGTCTTCTATTACTAATGATAGAAGAGTTCATAGAGTGTCTTCTGCTACTTCTTCTCCCAGCGCCAACGTTTCCCGAAGTGGAAATATTGTCGATCATAATTTCAGCCATAGCACATATTGCTGGATATACGCCTCAACCAACGATTTCCAAAAGGATCGGTTGTAAGTAGCTTGCATCCAGCGGCGTCCTCCGCCCTTTATGAGGTCGTCAGACCACCTTGCGAGTGGACGTCCTACGCTACGCTTACCGGTCCGTGGTCTCCAATCGAGAATTTTTCGGCCCCATCGGCCATCTATCCTACGCGCTATGTGCCCTGCCCACTTCAACTTGATTACCCGGCGAGCTATGTCGATTACCTTCGGTCGTCTATGAATCTCCTCTTTCCTGATATGAACTCGTAGAGATACTTCGAGCATAGCCCTTGTCATAGCTCGTTGTGCGACTTTCATCTTGTTGGCAATATTGTTAGTTTTCGAGAAATTCTCGAAAAAGTTTTAACGCTTATGATCGAAGAGCGGTTCCATCTTCTCGAGTCATCATGCTATCGCGAGTCCAGAGCTCCTTAAAAGTTCTCTCGCAGTGACTCTTGCGCTAAACTACTCAGAATAGCTCAAGCTCATCGCTTTAAATTTGACTTTATAGGAGCTAAGAGCTATCAGTGACCTTTAGTCATAAAAATATTTAAGATTCTTTCATCTAGATTATAAAATTACAAACGTAGATCAATTAGCACAAATTACATGCGCAAATAAATTAGAGCCGTGGTAGCTCAGTGTCCGTGCGGTTGGCTCAAGTTGTATAGTACGCTAGCAACCCGAGTTCGATGCCCGGTGCCGGAACCAATAAATTTGTTGTTGCAATTTTATGTGCTGATTTACTACGCTTCATGTTTTGAAAATTTTTCTACGGCATGTGAAGCCTGCCAATCCGCATTAGGGCCGCGTGGCGGACTATGCCCTTATACTCTCTTTACAGAGAAGGCCTACGCCCAACAGTGGGACATATAAAAAGGCTGTAACTTTAACTTTAACATCAGCAAATTGTCTTTAGATGGCCACTTGACATTCCTATGCCATGATCCTTGAGTTCATATCCTTTTACAGGACAAATTAACACTATTATTGCGTCCTAAATCTACACAATTTTATATAAAAGCACGTCAAATCTTTGTTCCGTTAAATACTTTTTCTATCCTGAGATCGGACCTGGGATCCATAGCTTAGATTAGAAATTACTGTCACTAGACCATGCAAAGTTATTTAATAGATTCTATAGTTTTCATTTATATCTTTTAGTTTAATTATACCGTAAAACTTCAACCCTCTAAAGGCCCGAATCAGCCATTACGCTAAAGTTTTCCTCCCATAACTCGAAATCTGTTTATTTCGAAGTTTTGGTCTACCTTCAAGTTTGACTTACAGAAGTGCTATTGTGTTGATTGTTAGAACTTACCAGAAAGAACTAGAGAGATCAGACCAAGAGTAAGAGCCTTCCACGTCTTAAGAGCGATCATAGCGAGAGCCAATGGCACGAGAACAGCTGTCTTGAACTTCAAACCGAGGAGGAAGGGAAGTACAACTTTCTTGATGAAACCATGCTCTGGAAACAAACAAAGAATTAGTAACAAAAACAGTTATCCACTCTTATCAATTTGTTAGGATACGCACTGCTCTTGATCCTCAAAGGCTTGGGGAGCTTGATCTTCTTCTTCCTTCCCTCAAAGGTCTCGACTTCGTCTTCACCATCTAAGGGCATAGTCAATTCGGAGGGCAAGTCCGCTAGGAGCGACCTCGGCACATATTCAGAAGCGGAACTGCCGACAATCTCATCAGGAACTTTCACTCTGATAGAATGAGTTTGGAGAAAGCGGTCCACTGTATCGAACATCGCGTAAGTTGGGTCCTTGGCCATCCTCGGGTCTAAATCAGCATCCTCAAGGGTCCCCATCTTAACGATGGAGAGGTCATCGGTAATCTTGATCTCATCATCGTTGCCCACTCGTGAAATCCACTCCAGGGTCCTAGGTTTCACACACTCCACGGAATATTGACTCAAACATTCGTTGTAAATGTTCTTCACCAGCTTCGAAGCTGGATATTGAGCACTGGCGATGGCCGCGAGCGATACTATCACTAGTAATTTCATTTTGCACTAAACGTTCACGGATTTAATACAATTAACTGTCGGACAGATGCGTCCGACTGCCGGTCGATAAGCGGTCACAATGTATGCCAGGGAAGTTCAGGGCTTGGTTTATATACAAGCATTAATACGTGACGTGATATCGGAATGCGCAATGGTGCTAACTTCGGCGATACCAGCGCGGGGGTAAGCTTGTGGTACATTTTAATTGTGTTTGTGAGAGGTGACATTGTATTGGGAAAACTGTCGTTTGTCTAAATAACTACACAGGATTCCCTTGATGCTTTAGTACCTTATGAATGAAGTTGGAAGAATTTAGTTTTAAAACATTACTTAAGCTAAGTTCTGCCGAAGTGACTGAAGATTACATTTTGGTTTGAAAGTTCCTAAGATAATAAACATTAAGCACTTTGAAGTAGGTATGTACTACTTAGCTGTCTCAAGAATTTAGGGAAATAAAGAGAATATAGACTACATAACATTTGATGAGCGGACCAGCAAGGGCAGTGTAGGATGTCCACCCACAAGGTGGTCTGATGACATCATAAAGGGAGTAGGACGCATTTGGATGCGGGCCGCTTACAACTGGTCCTTTTGGAAATCGTTAGGGGAGGCCTATGTCTAGCAGTGGATGTTTTACGGCTAAAATTATGTTGACGATGATCAACATATGATACTTTGGAATGAGAGTGTTCATGCTTAGTAGCATTTAAACCGTTAACTTTCACGTTTATGCTTTAGCGTAATTTTGATTTAAAATTGATTGTTTTTAATTGTAAATTTATAATATTTTTGGATAAACATTGTCCTGAAAAATATTCATCCTCGCTCAAGCGTCTACTAGCAAACGTATTTTACATAAGCTCTCACAACCTTTTAAATATAAGGGGGTACACAAAGAAAGCTTTCGATTTTCACCAAGCTCATTAGGTGCATGTGTGACAGGAAGTGAACCTATCGCTATACACCGGCATAAGTTTTTATAGCAAATAACATTTTGTACTTAAAACGTCAATTCATTAGTTCAAGCCGAAAGGAGTTCGAACCCGCGACCATTGTAAGTCCGCTTAATCACGAGGCTATGACAACTTAGTTGAACTTTTATTGTAGATATATCTGATATATAGACAGATAGTTTCTTTATTGGTCCATTTTTACATGGGTAACAAAATTTTCTTAAATGTGAAGTCAGCCAATCCAAGGCAGCGTGGCGGACTATTCTCTTATAGTCTTTTCATAGAGAAGATCAGTGCCCAGCAGTGGGAAATTTATATATATAGGCTGTAATTTTAAAGTGTTTATTTGACGTTACGTAACGAGAAGGTTATCCGGCCCGGATAGCCGTCTGGCCGGGAATTCCTGTAGTGGAAAACACCTCCAGGTGACCTCTTGAAAGGCCAGATACCAAAGC
Organism: Meandrusa payeni; assembly: GCA_029286785.1. Lineage (NCBI taxonomy): Eukaryota > Metazoa > Arthropoda > Insecta > Lepidoptera > Papilionidae > Meandrusa > Meandrusa payeni. The sequence goes on from JAGSMX010000023.1 coordinate 3,457,639, forward strand.
AAGAGCGTTTCGTGATATCTTATCCACAAAAAGAGCGAGCGTGTTTAAGGTGTTGAGTCACATCCATATTTTTGACTTGTAAACTAACCTGCCTAACAGTTGACAGAAAAGGAGAACTGACACCGTTTCTGACTCTAACGGCGATAATTTTTAAACTGTATGTAAATGTATGGACTCAAATTAAATAAAAAAACATAAGAATTTAAGTTACGACTATTTGTCTATACACAAACAATGTATACTTTTTTTGACCCCCATGGCGGCCCTTCTTCGGTGCATGGCGCTCCGGGATCACTGTGCTTTCGAAGAGCACGTCCCGGGTGGGAAGGTTTCCCCACCCCCCGTGCCCTTGCAGTGTAAGGCGACACTGGCCAGCCGATGTCGCCTAGTGAACCGAGGCCCTTTTAGTCGCCTTCTACGACAGGGAATACCGAAGCCTTATTCTACGAGCCCAGAACTACAGGACTGAAACAACGTAAACGCTAACTCGAATTACGTATACTATATTCTGTTAAATTGCGCTAAATCAAGAAATATAAATAGTAAAGGGCAAATTAAATATGGAAAACTGTCTTGAATCAATTAAATTTCGAAGCGTCAATAGCCTAACGGTTTAGAGCACCGTCTGCGAATCGTAAAATCGTGGATTCGAATACGCTATTCGATAATTTACGTGAACCATATAAGAACACAAGCTTATTCGAAATGGTTAACAAGAATTTATTTAGTTATTATTTTACAAAATCAATTTTATGTTAGTTTATGAGTTATAATAAATATTTTGGTCACGTATCTAAGCCTTGATAGATTTACATTATTTTTAAACATTTTTTTTTCAGCGTTAACTTAGGATGCACTTCGCAATTTTTTTTTCGTATTACCTGCATTACTGTGTGTGATTGTTTGTGTGTACATTGTGTGTATATCCCTGTATGTCCTGTATCACACATCTTTAAATAACTCGAGTAATGCCATCAGTCAATGTCTGTGTGATTAAATTTTTGAATTTAAAGTTTTGTTAGGCAAAAGGAGTCATATCAGAATGTTAATAGTTTTCCTCACCGGGGGGACCCTTGTGTCGAGTTACTAGCAATAGAGGTTCAGGCTAAGCAACCTAAGAGCTATGCCACCTCTCAATCCGGTGAAGCAGTCAAGGCCAGCTTCTCTGGCCAATCTGTGTAGTTCGTCATAAAAAAAAAATGTTAATAGTATTCTTCGTAAAGAAAAAAAACTATTACAGATACTGGAAGTGAAATAAGTAACTTTATATATTAAAGTTATAACGTTTTTCCCTTTATAAGCCTCTATTGTAAAGTACACTTTTACTACATAGCTTTGGTATTATAATAGGTGTCGAAATATCCTCTATCAACACTAATAAAAGGGTAACCGTTTTTGTAACCGACTTTATGATTATGATAATCCGAGACGTTAAAAGAATGTGGAATGCTAGAAAGAAAAAAAATTCAACTATGATTTTATGTATAGCATAAAAGTGGTAAGACAATAAACACTGTACCAATTAATTATATATTTACGTATCTTGTACAAACGTTATTATTTACGATGTCACTGGACAATTATATAAAAGAAAGTGACACTTTTAAGCCAGTGGCCATTGCGTTCGCATTCCTTACGTAACAAAGTCCAACATTTCATATAGATTCCACATTCCGGTCACACGTTCAAGTGAAAGATGTCGCTACAAAACGGATGCACGAGTCCGTGATATGATTTCCAACATCCCTCGAGCCTACGCCCAGGTTCGAGGCTATATGGTAATGTGATAGAGCTGACGATTGTGATGGATTGCTTAAAACGTTCCCGCTGCTCGTTCGTGAAGCTCGATCGTTGATTTATGATAGTGACAGTATTTTAAGGTAAAATTTTAAGCACGGTTGGGTTGGGGAGTAAGCTGATGCGTGATCGGACCAGGCGAACGGAAGGTGAGAGAGAGATAGATACAAAGAGAATTACGTTTCGTATATTACAATAAGGGCGAGAGAGGGAACTGCGACACATTTTCTTTCTCTCATAGACAGACGTTTTGTATATCTAAGACCCCGCACAGGCCTTTTGTCTGTATCACACTGTAAGAGCAAGAGAACATACTGCCCAAGCTGAATCTTATATTGTATCATTATCGCTACGGGTATATTTACGAGTAAAAACAAGATCAAAAAAATGTTTTTTGTTAGTTTTGTTGCTAAACGGCAGCATATGAGAGGGCCAGTCAGTTGCTGTGAACTAGCAACCGACCGGATAACCTAAGGGACATTCAAAAGCTAAACTAACTTTGAAGGCCACTTCGGGAAGCGTTGGCGCTGTGAGAAGAAGTGGCCGAAGAAACAATAAAATACAATTTACTAACGACCACAGTGTCGCAATCAACGATAAGGACTTATTATTATCATAAGATAATTACATTGATTTCGATTTCTATGCTACATACATTAAAATAATCGATAAAATCGCAACGTCTACAAAGTATCCGGTTGAACGTTATTAATTGACCCACAATAAACGTTTAAAGCGCGATGAAAACATCCCACTAACCTAAACATGGCAACTTTAATTGATTTATTTCCGCACGTCACGTGATCACCACTTTTAATATTCAATGGACGAGTGCAGCGAAATCGGCCTGAATAAGCCTACGACAGGCTGTCAAGCCAATCAATGGATAATTCGGAATCTTTTCGTCTTCCGTTTAGTCCTTAATTATGTAGGTCACCAGTATTTAATATTTTACAAGATCCTAGTGTATATGTACTTATGTATGCACATAACAAGTTATACTTAATATTCAAACAAATGTAAATTGAGACAACCAGAAGCCAGTATATAGCAATAAATTTCCGTCACAGCGATTTGCTTCATCTTTCGTTAGTCGTACAGGAAAGCAAAAATGGTACGTTAGGGTGGTGGAATTTTATCGATCACATTGATTAATTTTTTAAATCCAATCCAAAAATGTTATATAATCTTTCTACACAAAACCTATCGCCACAAAAAATAACAATCCGATTAAAATGTATTCAAAAAAAATTAATAGTAGGGCTTCATTTTCTAAGCCTAATTGTCAATAAAAATTTAGTACTTCTTGTACTTTTTTTTAAATAATGTAGTTTTGTAACAATTGTACAGTAAGGAAATACGCCATTTTGTAAAATAACGCAATATTATGAAAAACTTTAAAATTACTCACGATTTTATAAAATTCTGTATTTACTACACGTTGTGTCGAAATATCTTAGTGCCTAGATTTTTATTAAGAATAAATAACACAAAATATGTATAATTTTTCACGATACACCATTTTAAAATAATGAATTGAAAATAACATAAATTGTTCCAACGCGCTTCGTTTCCACAAACATTATATTTCAGTATTTTATACATCTTTGTTTCACTACTATTATTCTAATATAAGTTTTGTTTTAGTTTGTAGTGGACTATATGGCTTCTGCATCTTTGCGTAACTTTCGTATATACCGTATAATCTCCTGTTACGGAACATATGCCTAAGTAGAAGAAATGTAAAAATATGCTAGAACCGTCTAAACTCAACATTTTCCTTTATTTGTTATCTACGCTTTTTGGCCAAATATTTACTATGAACCAGAGACGATATCTCCTGTCATATTTGTCACATTTACATGTAAACGTATGACAGCCTTGAGTTAGAAATCGTGAGAAAACATATTTTATTGTACTATTTTGTGGCATTTGTTTTAATACTTTTTCGTCATTTTTAATGACACATACGTAAACCGCAACACGTCTTATGGTTTTACGGTGACATTGAATTTTCAAGTTTCCCAAATGACAATGGCGAATAACAGAATACCATCGGGCCCGAACACGCCTGGAAGCCAACAGACACCAACACAAGGAATAAAGATTTTCATACAGAGGGACTACACTGACGGCACTGCTGTCAAATTTCAAGCAAGGTTCCCATCTGAACTCGAAGACAGAGTAAGTGATAATAGATATGTTTATCGTTTCCGGTTATAAACCTTAGCCTGTCTGGACTTCTAACATATAAGAATGACCTGAATCCTAAGTTTAATTTGTTTACATTGTATTAAAACAACTAAAGAGGCTACAAAACTATGCATAACGCATGCCTTAATTTGAATTTCGAATATTGAAAATATGCCACCAAAGGGCACATGATTTTTAATCTGTAACGAAAGTATCGGAGAGTAATTTACCCTAACATTTACTTGAATTGACAAACGTATATGGAAAATCATAACTTGCTTAACTGCCTTAACTTGCTAGTGCACCCAATGCTTTAATATTTAGTGAATACATATTCATATCACATAATTCTTATATTAAAAGAAAGTATATTTTTGGGTACTATTCAAACTAGACAAACTAGTAGCGCTTAAGAATTTTCTGTCACATGTCACCTAACACACTAATTTTTTAAATAACTTGTATGAAAGAAGTAATTAAAATGTATATGGTATAAAATCATGCAAAGTCAATATCCTGAGATGCCTTCCCGATTCCTCACCGAATTGTGCATGGTTGTGGAGTGGTGGATGATGTGCATCATATTTAAGAGGAATGTGTGAAAATTGAAGCTGAAAGAAAGTCATTGATTTTTTTTTTATGATGAACTACACAGATTGCCCAGAGAAGCTGGCCTTGACTGCTTCACCGGATTGAGAGGTAGCATAGCTCTTAGGTCGCTTAGCCTCTATTGCTAGTAACTCGACACAAGGGTGCCCCCGGTGAGGGGTAACCTTGGCTTGGACGGTTACTATGTTACGCGTAAGCATTCTGATCCGAGGGCTCCCGAGAGGGCCGAACCACGACTCGGTCGGTTGCTATTTCACGGACAATCTAGGAAAGTCATTGATGGATAGCCTTAAACAGAGGGAAAAAAGATGGGTGTAGAATTAATGCTGTTGTTGAACCAAACTCAGAAGGAGCGAGAATATTGGTGGCTATGGACATGCAACTATGATGACTTTTTCTCGCTTTATGTGATCCTATTTGTATTTGTGGTAGGGTGCTATGGGGCTGACATGCTCGGAATGGGCTAAAGTCCAAATCTAAAATCCAAGTCCAGTCAAAATGGCAAAAGAGAAAATAAAATAAGTTGTGTTATAATTCACAGATAGACAGACAAACATTTGATCACACTATCGAGAGACTAAATGAACACTTTGAAATGGCGGAAACAGCAGACTGCAGCACATATTGTGAGGGCTGCCTTGCATGTCTTACCGCATATTTCATTTATATTTGTACAGAGACACATTATGAAAAGGTAAGGGTTCTCTACTTAATTTCTTTTATAAACTATACACAAGCAAAGCCGGGCTGTGGTAACTCAGTATGGTTGCCTCAAGTTGCATAGTACACTAGCAACCCGAGTCCGATCCGGGGCTGGCATCAATAAATTTGTTTATGTTTAAGTACTGATATATGATATACCATGTTCGCGGCGGTGAAGGAAAAAATTGTGAAGAAACCTAACAGCCCTTTTTAAATTTAATTTAAATATTTTTAAAACATGTGAAGTCCTCCAATCCGCACCAGGGCAGCGTAGCTGACTATGCCATTATACTATCTTTACAGACTTTCATGGTGCTTGACTAATTGGTGTCTCTTAGGATTGTGTGAAACAATTTCTTAAAATACCAGTGTGAAACACTAGGTTGGCGAACTTGAATCATGTTTTCTGTAGAAAAATGTTTCATATGATTGATAGCATTTGTGAAGTTTGATACCACTTTTGCTCCCAGCATCAAATTTTTCCTAATTGATTTGTACATATGTTAGTATACCATGTGCCTGGGCACTAGCAGCTTAGAGGATGGGAGGAGGGGGGGGGACTAGGAAGGCGGAGAAGAGGCTGGAGCCTCTTACAAGCAGTTGTCTGTTTTGTTGAGCTAATAACACCAATTACAAAAACTATTACTGAATTACTCTTTCCATTACATATGGCTTATAGTTCTAGGAATGTTTTTTTTTGGAAAATTACCAAATTACATACATGATACTAATGAAGGAAGAATTTTTACAGAAGCTATATATATTTTACTATATTATAACTTCTTAATAACTCTGATTAAATATCAGATATTATTTAATATTTGCTATTTAATGGAACTAGAAAGAAACTGAAGAAAGGGAGGATGAACATAGGTGAACTAAAATGTAATAATTGTTTTGATTCTTGTTCAATCAAGGCAACTGGAAACCAAGACCTCCTACTTAATCCTTAGGGTTAGATTTACCATCTTATTTCCCCCATATCTTTAGGTGAACTGTTTTTTTAGAAAAATAAAAAATTTAATTGATGTTAGGTTATACCCAATTTTCACCTTCAATATAGTATCTGTTAATAATAACATTAATATTTGTATTGAAATGATGTAGTAAAAATTACATTATAATTTATGTTATTATTACAAAATTTACTTTTTTTTTATATACATTGGTATTATGATACTACTGAAGCATGTTATCGAGACAATGAAACACAGTCTTAGCTGAATTGTATGTCCAATTAATGGCAATGTTGAAAATTCATAAGCTTGCTGAAGTGTACAAGGATTATCAATAAACAATTTTTTATACAGGAATGATAATCACAAATTTTAAGCAATATATTCATTCGAGCCAACTTGGATTCGAACTTACGACATCCTAACTCCATCCGTTTAGTCACTTTTTTTATTGACGGGGGGAAATCTTCAAGAACCTTATGGGGAAGGCGGGGTTATGTGGAGTTTTTACCCACTAAAACCCCCCGGTGGCCCTTACTCGGTGCATGGTGAGGGGCTCCGGGATCTCCAGAGGTACGCACCAGAGCCCCTCTGTACTGTGCTCTTCGGAGAGCACGTCCCGGGGGTGGGAGAGGTTAATCCCTCCCCCCCGTGCCCTTGTGCACATCGGCTGGCCTGGGTCCACTTTGGCAGGCGACACCCCTTGTCGCCCAGTTTACCCGAGGCCCGTTTTAGTCGCCTTCTACAAAACTAAACGGACTCACTAGGTTGTCTCTGCTATTTCTGTTGATTGTATCAATTGTACCTTTAGTTGTTTTAAAGTAGATAATGAAATAAAACTCAATTATTTCTTCCCCTTTCCAGCATCTCAGAAAAATATCGAAGTACATAGCGACACAGAATGAAAGAATCTATAATCCTAGAGGCATACACTTAACGGATCCAATCCTGAGAGGGCTGCGTGTACTCGAGATCACGGTAATAGATTTACCAAACTGCCAGAGCCCCACCAGCAACTCAACAAACACTCAGATAAGGCACACTTGACCACCACACGAAAACAGGGAGTTCTTCATGTAACAATCACGGTACTGGTTTTAAACCGTTTACTATCTAAACTTTAGCAATGGTGTTAATTCCTGAAATTACAACGGGCACAATTTGTACAGAAACATTCATGTTATAATTACTCTGTGTTATCGTTACTTTATTACTGTTCTGTAATTTAGTTCACTATAGTTTATTTTACTTTCATATTTAGTGTTTTTGTTTTTATTAAATTATATTTAAGAACCCAAACCCACGGACTCATCATTTTAAGGAAGCTAAACAGAGCAGATGTAGAAAAATTGTATTAATATTACTTAAAATACGAGACATGAGATGACACGTGTCCAGGAGGTTGGCTCAAGTTGCATAGTACGCTAGCAACCCGAGTTCGATCCCCGGTGCCGGCACCAATAAATTTGTTGTTGCAATTTTATGTGCTGATTTACCACGCGCTCGGCGGTGAAGGAAAACATCGCGAGGAAACCCACATGTCTTAGAAATTTTTTCTAAGGCATGTGAGTGAAGTCTGCCAATCCGTAATAGGCGTGGCAGACTATGCCCTTATACTCTCTTCACAGAGAAGGCCTGCGCCCAACAGTGGGGCATATATTATATATATAAAGGCTGTAACTTTAACTTAACTTTACTTAAAATACAGGCATCCTAGCTTGATTCTGTCTACCTTTTATGCTAAGCATAATTATTATTATTAATAGCACACATTTACCACCGATTTCATATTCGTGTTAATTCGAATTTTAATTGCTGTGTATTATATCCTAGTCCACAAAATCAATGATTTTAGCAGGATGTTCCTAATGTCATATTTAAGGTTTATTTGTGTACAGAATTCTCAACAAATCTTTTTAATACTCACATAGACTGGCAAAAATTCAAACATACAGCAACAAACTTTGATGTTATGTGTATGGAATTATTACTTTAGTATATGAAACATATACATAAGTTTAAGTTGAACTGCTTCTTTTTTGTGAATGGGGAGGAAATCATCAAAAAGATACCCCGCCTTCTGGGGGGAAGGCGGCGGTTTTTGTGGGGTTTTTACCCACTAAAACCTCCCCGGTGGCCCTTTCCTCGGTGCATGACGAGGGGCTCCGGGATCTCCAGTGGAACGCACCGGAGCCCCTCTGCACTGTGCTCAAGGAGAGCACGTCCCGGGGGGGGGGGGGAGGTTACTCCCTCCCCCCTGTGCCCTCATAGTGCAAGGCTACACGGGCCAGCCGATGTCGCCTTCTTTCCGGGTCCACCTTAGCGGACGACAAAGGCCACCACCCTTGTCGCCCAGTGAACCCGAGGCCTCTTTTAGTCGCCTCATACGACAGGCAGGGGATACCGTAGTCTTATTCTTGAGAGCCCAGAACTGTAGGGCTGAAGTTGAACCGTCTAAGCCGAGGTTACCCCTCACCGAGGGGACCCTTTTGTCGTGTTACTAGCGATAGTGGTTCACGCTAAGTGACCTAAGAGCTATTTCAATCCGGTGAAGCAGTCAGGGCCAGCTTCTCTGGCCAATTTATGTAGTTCGTCAAAAAAAACATAATTTTAAGTATTATTCGAAGTGCAAATGCACCAGATGTTGAATGAATAGTTTTTTTAAATTGACCCGAGTTCCTGTTTATTCTGCAACAACTTTGTGACTACTGTTTATTGACGATTTATTATGCTTATATTATATTTTTAGTAATTGATGATTTTTGTCTACCACACTTTTTAAACGCAAGGTTCATTAAAACTATCAGTGAATAAAATTTAATTTTTTTGTTAATAAATATATCTCAAACTAGCATGTATATTGCTGAAAAGTTTTAGCTTTGCTTAGATGATGTATCTGTGGGTGCTCCAAAATCTTAAAAAATCTAATTTGAACCTCCATAAGATAAACATACAAAGTTGTTTCAATAAAGTATAGACATATATTAATAATCATTATTATTATTTTAATAATTTTATTATTAATCAGTCACAGTAGTCATTTGAATGGGGTAATCACTATCAAATCTTAGTTATCTGTACGCAATCCCATTTAGATCAGATTTGATATGGACGGAGTATCAATGACTTGTTAGAAGTTATGGGTAGTTGGCCTTTTAAATGGTTATGAGATCATCAAGGTAGTTCTAATAAATTTTTTTATGATCCCTGTCGAGTATAATATTTGAATTTTGTCTCTCAATTTTAAAGTAATTGAATAGAAAATATATTACATATGTATGTAATTTTGCAGGTATAGATGTGCCCATTTCAAATCCCTTCTGGCTTTTACCAATGTGATTCCCATTTTTTTATTTCTTAAATACTAAAAATTCCCTTGGTAATACTGTGCTTGGTGTGTGACAGTGCCCTCTATTATGGGACCTAATAACCTCTGTGAAAATTATATCTTGCCTTCTGTCTACCCTGCAAGGTTAGATCGGATTCGAGAGCTTATTATTTTTTAGAGGGTACATAAAATTATTTCTCTCTATTTCAATTATTATGTCGAACATCTTCATACATAAGAATCTTTGCAGGAATTTTCTTCTTGCATAAAGTTTGGATTAGTAACAGACTATAGTATAAAGGAACACTTAAATGTTACAAGTGTATATAAAAATAAATTATATACTATTTTATACTAATGTTTGATTTAGTATGTAAATAGTTTTTTTATTGCGATACATGTATAAAATTCTTTAGTATGTTGATATTGCATTGTGTATATCTTTATTGTATGCTGATGTGTTGTGTTCCTTGAGTACTACTGTAGTTTCGAAGTGCCATTGTGAATGTGAACGGACTCCCGAGCCAAAAGATTCTTCCATATATTGACGGGACATTGCATAAAAATGTGATGTGACAAAATTTATTCTCGTAGACTTCTTTTCTATATTAAGTATAGTTACTGTAGTATTGAATAGATATTTAAATTGTTTTTTCTTTATGTATATACGTTCCAATTATATATATAAAATCGGTCTTTATGAACAAACTGTGCGGTATGATTTCTATTGTTTTATATTCTAATATGAATGTGATTCTAATGTGTGATGATAAATATCCAAATTTATTTAAGGGTTTATGACTATTACTGAAGACAATTATGGGTTTATGGCTTTAGATAAACATTTGTTATATACGGTAATATTTAAAAGAGTAATAAGAAGAGGCATAGCGCTTCGTATTTCGTTGAAATCCAGCTCCTCCTCCTCCTTGCGTCGGTTTCCTCAATGCTGAGGCTCGTGACCATCTCGTGGGAACAGTTTGTTTTTTAGTGATCCGTCGCCATTTTCCTCTATCTGCAGCCGTGGGTAGAGCATCGCTAACCGACGTGCCCGAGAGTGTTGCGGATCTAGTCAGTCCAGCGTGTCGGGCTTCGACCTTGCAGTCTTGTCCTGTCTATTTTGCCAGTCACAACTAGCCTTTCTAAATTATTGCCGTTTTATCTGGCAATGTGACCAAAGTTTTCCAGCATCCTGTGAGGCATATGGTGGACAGCTGATGATGAGATGAAATCCAGCAATGTATCATAAAGTCCTATGGCGGGAGGGGATCGAGGAATTAGATTAGATTTCAATGCACACTCCAAAATTTTTGTGTAAAACACCGATATATTATTATATTAATGTAATTTATAAGAGCTATGCCACGTCTTAATCCGGTGAAGCAGTCAAGGCCAGCTTCTCTGGCCAATCTGTGTAGTTTGTCATAAAAAAAATGTAATTTATATTTCTTTATACTTTTTGTTCTACTAACCTAGTGCGTCTTACCATCCAGGACTGCATTTCCACTTAACATCAGGTGGAATTGTAGTCAAGCACTTGCTTAGAAAGTATGAAAACTAATTATAGAAACTATGACCTATTGTGTATGCCAATTATAAGTGTACACGACGTTCGCTGTTAAAAGAATGTAACTTTTTAATAATTAAAAATTACTTAGTTTTTTTTGTAATGTAATTGTCTTATCTTTTTCTTTCCCGCTTATATAATCTTGTATTATAATAAATACATTATTTTTTTAAGCATTGCATATTTGTATATTGTGTAGTACGTTACAGATATAGTGAGAAAAGATTTTCCTTCGTAATTTTTCGGAAAAGTTCGTATTTATCGTGCTCTCTCAAATAGCTTCAGTACCCATTCTATAGCCGGAGGGGTAAGTCGCATCAACAGACTAACATATATATAGAGTGCTAATACGCAATTCAAATATTCGCTATAGTTTTAATCATATATATTTTCAGATTTCGATTGCATCCCTCTCACACACAGGTTATTTACTTAGATACGAGAGGGACGCTAATGACATAAAATTTAGGCAGGTATTGAGTTTTATTATTGTAAATATTTCCCAATAAGCTTTATTTTGTTGTACTTTTAATTACGTTTTGAAGTGGACATGTTTTCTTTACTAATGACAATAAAACTGAGTATTATCAAAGATACAGAAGGTGGTTGTAACATAATTATGATTTTAAAACTAACATGTTCACAAACTTAACAATTATTAAAAAATATCGGGAACTCATTTCGTATAATTTCGGTAATGGGTTGTAACATCTCTATATTATACAATGACATTATTCATTTTGACATGTGACCGTAAACAATTTCCATATTCCTCCTCCTCCTTGAGGGTCGTGACCTCCACGAATTATGTGGCGGACGATCGCTTTCCACCTGTTGCGGTCTTTGGCGGTGTGAAATGCTTCGTTGACTCTCGTGTTGGTGTTGTTGCTGATTTGGTCTGTCCAACGCATAGGGCTCCTCCCTCTTGGTCGTCTTCCCTGTACTTTGCCTGTGACCAGGAGTGTTTCTAGTGTATCGTTTTTCCTGGCTATGTGACCGAAGAATTCGAAAACCCTACGGAGACAGACCGTTTGACACATTTGTGCGGTGGGCTGTCCAAGATACTCGTAACATTCTCCTCCAGCACCACATCTCAAATGAGTCAATACGAGATCTGTCTGCCTTCTTGAGAGTCCAAGTTTCTGCTCCATAAGCGAAGATTGGCAACATCAGAGACCTCACAGGATCAATCTTGGTTTTTAGAGAGATTGATCTATCTGTCCAAATTAGGTTTAATCGAGCCATCACGTTTTTGCTAGGCCAATTCGCTTCCGTACGTCTGGTTCGCACGGCCCGTCGTTATATTAGAGTTCCATTTTAATGGATATGAAAATATCACATAATTAATACGATCATTCATTGACAGTTCGGGTGTCATCGCATTCCGATAAAGATCCGAGTTTTCCCTCCCCCTCCTCCTCCTCGCGTCGGTTTCCTCAATGCTGAGGGTCGTGACCATCTCGTGGGAACATTTTGGTTTTAGTGATCCGTTGCCATTTTCCTCTATCTGCAGCCGTGCGCAGAGCATCGCTAACCGACGTGCCTAGAGTGGTGCGGATCTGGTCAGTCCAACGTGTCGGGCTTCGACCTCGGGGTCTTGTCCCGTCAATTTTACCAGTCACAACTAGCTTTTCTAAGTTATTGCTGTTTTTTCTGGCGAGTTTTCCCGAAGGAGATAATTTCTCACCACATCTGTATATTGTGTAGTGTATGTTACTTGTTGTAATAACTAAGAACTGTTTCATATATAAAGTTGACTTTTGCACGGAAGCCTGTGTGGGCTGCATCGTGAATTGATATTAGAGATATTATTCATATAAAATGAATGAATGAATATTCTTTACTAATCTGTAGCATTTAAGTCCAGAAGAGTATATTGTACATTTTATTATTATTCATATTATTATTAAATAATTTAAAAATATTCACCTAGTTTCATTTCTGATTAAGCGCTCACTCTCTATTTTGACGTACAAGTCCATCAGAAATTCGAAAGACCACCAAATCGATACATATAAATATATATATATATATTTTTTTTTGATGAACTATCACAGTTGGCACAGAGAAGCTGGCCTTTACTGCTTCACCGGATTTGAGAGGTGGCACAGCTCTTAGATCGCTTAGCCTGAACCTCTATATAAATATAATTGGAGTGTCTGTTTTAACATTAAAATGACCATTGTTACTACATGCATATCAATGTATGTACAGTACATATACCAAAATAACATTTTTTTTACAATTTTGTAATGAACATTTTGTCTGTTTGTTCCCGCTAAGCTCTGGAACGACTGGCCCGATTTTAACGGGACTTTCACTGGCAGATAGCTGTTGTAATAAGGAGTAAATTGGACTTTTTTATTTTACCGACTTCAAAAAAGGAGGTTATTGATCAGATACATACTGTAAATTATTAGTTCTTCCCGCCAATTCCTCTAAAATTATAAACAGCAAGCGGTGACGGGAAATTAAAATTGTAAAAGTACAAATTGAGCTGAGCGTAGTTTGTGCACTTTGTACCTGACAGAAGAGTCTTTTTTCTGTTTTGAGAACCATTATGGTATTTCACTGAATCCGCTGGCGTGGGTTATGAAGCGCCCATACACGCCATGAATATAAATTTAATAAATTATATAACTTTTATGTCAAATTCCACGTGGATGAAGTCACGTGCAAACCTAGGTAAATCACAAATATAACTAAACCAATAGCCTCTTTTCTGAATTTGGTTAGCCTAAGCTACTCCTTATTCAGCCCTGTAGTTCTGGGCTCTCAAGAATAAGAGTACGGTATCCCCTGCATGTCGTACAAGGCGACTAAAAGGGGCCTCGGGTTCACTGGGCGACAAGGGTGGGGGCCTGCGTCGTCCACCAAAGTGGACCCGGGAAGAAGGCGACATCGGCTGGCCCGTGTCGCCTTTCGCTGCGAGGGCACAGGGGAGGAGAGAGTAACCTCCCCCCGGGACGTGCTCTCCTTGAGCACAGTGCAGAGGGGCTCCGGTGCGTTCCACGTGATATCCCGGAGCCCCTCGTCATGTACCGAGGAAAGGGCCACCGGGGAGGTTTTAGTGGGTAAGATCCCCACATAACCGCCGCCTTCCTCCCAGAAGGCGGGGTATCTTTGTGAAGATTGAAGTGAAAAAAAAAGCTACTCCTTATTATATCAGCTATAGCTAGCCAGTGAAAGACCCGTCGAATTAAGTACAGCCATTCCAGAGATTAGTCCGAACGAACAGACAAACAAAAAATGTATAATTTGTTATATTGGTATATATATGTACCGTATATACATTCACAATTTAAATAATTTATTTAAATAAATTTCACAAATTAAAATAAAGAATATTTTAATATTAAATAATAATAGACACCCTATTTTATTAAAATGTAGATTAGATTCTGATTTTTTAATGACGTCCTACACAGATTGGCCCAAGAAGCTGGCCTTGACTGTTTAACCGGATTGAGAGGTGGCATAGCTCTTAGGTCGCTTAGCTTGAACCTCTATCACTAGTAACTCGACACAAGGGTCCCCCCGGCGAGCGGTTACTATGCGTCCATTTGTGGCGCACATATTTTTTTTTTTTAAAGAAAGCTAGCAATATTTCTTTTTTTTTTCAGAAATATTACTAACAATCTTGTTAACCATTCCAACTAAACTTAAGCTTGTGCTAGGACATGGTTCACGGCAATAGTCCAATGGTGGATTCAAACCCACGACCTTACGATTCGCAGGCTGTACCCTAAACCATTAGGCTATTGACGCTTCTATATTTGTACAGAATTGGACGAAATTGAAATCTCATGGAAAGCACCAAACCAACCTATCAAACAAAAAAAGAAGTCGCTTAGACTGAATTTCTATCGCTAGTAACTCGTTTTGAAAAATTACTTTCCAGAAGTTTTACAGTAATAAAGCTTTCAAAAATATAATTGTTCCTTAGCCATATTACGCAGACGCTTTACCCTTTCAGCCGCACTCGAATTTGATCCCACCACATAAATCTTAATGAGATACCATGAACATAACGTTTTATGGCGTCTAATTACACGAGGTTATTACAGCGCGGGTCGCGAGGGGGCGTAGCGAAGCCCGTGTTTGGTACAAGACACAGAATATAGCTCATGAAAAGAGATGAAAAGAACACGTGAAAGATGCAGTAAGAAATTTATCAACTCGCGACACTGTATTCCATGGTCCACTGTATTACATTAACTAGGCATTGTAAACAATAATTTAACTTTATTAGTTCGTAATCTGACTTCTAATTAATTTTGTATAAAGATTGTGAGGAGGCGCAGTTGTGACGGTATTCTTTAAAATAATTCTTTGTACAACGTTACGTTGTCTCAATAAAGCGAGTGTACTAGTTATTGGACTATTTCATTTCACAGAATTTACAAGTTATAACATTCCGTAATTACCTAGAGTAGGTACTTTCTACCTCGACAGCCCTGTAGTTCTGGACTCTCAAGAATAAGACTACGGTATCCCCTGCCTGTCGTACAAGGCGACTAGAAGGGGCCTCGGGTTCACTGGGCGACAAGGGTGGGGGCCTGAGTCGTCCACCAAAGAGGACCCGGAAAGAAGGCGATATCGGCTGGCCCGTGTTGCCTTGCGCTGCGAGGGCACAGGGGGGTAGGAGTAACCTCCCCCCCCGGGACGTGCTCTCATTGAGCACAGTGCAGAGGGGCTCCGGTGCGTTCCACTGGAGATCCCGGAGCCCCTCGTCATGCACCGAGGAAGGGCCACCGGGGAGGTTTTAGTGGGTAAAAACCCCACATAACTGCCGCCTTCCCCCCAGAAGGCGGGGTATCTTTGTGAAGATTTCCTCCCCGTCAACAAAAAAAAAAAAAAGGGCTTCTTGGATGACGTAAGTATTTTTCTTTATTTTTAAATCATTTATCTTACTTATTCAGTCATTTTTTTAATTTAATTTCTTACGATATTTGGTATATCGATATATTATGAAATATATCGAAATAAATATCGTTTAATAGATGATTCGATAATATTGGATTGAAGCGATATATCGCACGCCTTGCATATATCGTTCACACCTACTACGCGGCCCTATTTAGTTTTTTCGAAAATTTTCTAACACATGCAGAATTCCTTTACCCTTGAACGCGTTGTAAATCTGCACTTACAATTTATACAGACAAAGTCATCGGTGCCTGCACCGGGAAACTGGGTTTTCTAGTGTACTACGTAAGTTAAGGCGACCGCCCGGTCATTGAACTACTGTGGCTTTAACATAACTTACGTTTCCAATGTTGGTGAAAGAGAGGAAGATAAATGTTATAGTAAAATGACTTATAGTAAAACTTTGTTTTGTAATTAGCGGTTGTTCTTAATGTGAATGTTTTCCTGGCACGATTGGCCTTCGGATATTTTATTTATCGTTTTCACAGCGGGTCTCGACGTTTGTTTTGCATAAATAAATCAATCTCAAAAACTTTGGCAATAACTTACTTTCTTCAATTCATTCCGCTTGTAAATTAACTTAAGTATAATGGAAGTGCCGCTTCAGTATACGTAAGTGTATACCTCTTTTTGGTACCGGAGGGGAAATCTGATGTAATGGATAGCCCAAAACTTGGCTATTACATAATATCTCTTTGAAGCCTACCAATTCTTATTAGCAAAGTGTTGCGACTATATTATCGTAGGCGTTGTTATTTTTCTACGTACTTGTCACTGTGACATTGCGAAATTAAAGGTTCAGCTACGTTAACATAAAACCATTTGTACCGTGAAACTCCTCAACAGCCATAGATTGCAGACTTCTTACAGCGCCGATGTTTCTCGTCACCTACGTGTTCTTTAACCGAGTTTTTACGGCTATTAAGTCTGTGCTATGTAGATTGAAAATAAAAATAAATCTCGATAAACACTGTAAAATTTTACTAAGCAATAATATTTTAGTAGCCATAATTAATTAACAAGACGGTTGTGTTGTCGTAGCTGCACCTTTCATTTTTATTTTTAAATGGCAAGTGCCCGAACACGGTCCCATCTGATGGAAAGTGGAAATGCAGTCATGTAAGCGCTTTTACTTTACTCCGACATTATAATTGGAGGGAAATACTAGTTTTCTCCTTTGCTGTACGAATGAAAGACGAAGTAATCCACTGGATCTTAAATTCCTATGGTGGTATAAGGTTGGGGCAATTGAAACATATAATTCCTCAAACCGCTCTCTAAAATGCAATCTGTAGAACACCGAAAGGCTAGCTAAAATTAATTTCTTAATTGCGGAAAGACACTGCGACAAGTGCGAAATGCAAAAAAAGTATCAAGGAACAACAACGCCTACGATAATGTAGTCGCAATACTTTGCTAATAAAAATAGACAGGAGACGAAAATACCGCTGATTTATAACAGCCATTTAATGTAATACCTTAGGATTTATTTCACCTGGAGCATAATGTGATTTTACTATACGAAGATGTCTATACTCCAATAAATTAAAACAAACAATTGAAAATTTAATTAATACTTTGGTCGTCGGGATTTATTTTACAAAATAACTAGGGCTTGTCGACTGTTGAATAATTCAATAGAAAGGTACAAATCAACGTTGCTACGGACTTAGTTACGCCGACTTAACCCGTCGCCTTGTCTCATTGTAAATTCGCTTCTACAGTTTCGACTTTGATATTTTACTGGTAACAACATAATAAGCAATGGTATATAGCGTTAAGAAAAAGCGTTACATTTTACGTGGGCTCTAATCCCAGCTTGTTAACAATTAGTTTCCGTTTTACGATTTCTTACGTTTTTTTATGACGAACGAAGTGACACGACTTACGATCTCATAATCACGAGTCCAAATCCCAATCGGATTATTCCATTGAATTGCAATTTTTCTTATTCTATCTAATATCTAGCAGATCAGCCAGGGCAGTTACACCTGGTTTTTAGAAGTGGTGCAGCTATACGTTTTTCAGATTTTTAAGTACATACAATTACGTGTGCAACGGAACGCGAAAGGGTCTTAGAGTCTCTCTCTGATTAACAGGATGTAAGGACATTTTTTTTACATTATGTTGTATATTTACTTTATTATTTCGTTGATGATTACACCTGCCAATATGTTTCTCTTTCACATGGTTCACTATAAGAGAATGCCACTAACGAGTAAGACCGTCTTATTAAGAGCCTTATTTTAAGGTATTACAATTTTTTTTATCGTTGCCACCTAAACTAGGAATTTCCTGTGCGATAGGTGGCAGTCCTTCCTTCGACGTCCGCCATTGTTCCTACTGCCTGTCTCCAGGACTAACTTATCCAGGAACTCTCCGCTGTCGCGCGCGGTTGGGTTTGTTAATACCATCTCACTGCACATTGATATATTTTGTTGCACAGAGTCTGTGTTTATCGAAGCTGCCTACAAATGGGTAGAAGGTGTTTGACTCTATTATGTTTATATATATATTGTCAATACATAAAGCAGCTTTTTATTTGTTTTAATTTTAATAATATATATATTTAACTAAGTTTTTATAACATCATATTGGTATTATCTGTAACGGTGTTATATTTTTTGTTGATTTAAATAAATAAATAAATAAGTCTATTTATATCTGTACTAAATATATTTTAATTATAGGCACATTGAATGTAAATGTCAGTGAATGTGTATTTTCACTCACAAATTCACACAACATTCATAGTTCAGTGTTTCAAGACACTTTAAAATTTCATGTTTTTTTTTTAAATAACTTTTGTCTCAAATATTTAATATTCCATAATAATAAGTACAATAAGTTCGTTTTCACAGGTTTTCTGGCTGAAAATCAGCGCTGTGCTACATGCGTTAGCACAGCACATGCTGAGCCAACTCCTTTTCGGCACAATTTCTATTATGTTATTTTTTATGATGTTTCTGTTTACTCTTGTTTATGTTGTTTTTTTTTCTTGTTTTACCTGTTGTTTCTGTGTTCTTGTGTCTTATAGAAAATTGCTGTCTAAATTTACCAAATTAATAATAAATTAATAGGAAATTAAAACTGCTTACTCTAAGAAATTTCGCTGTCTAATTTTACGTAAAACTTATGTTATGTGTTATGTTTCTACGCACGTATGCGAGAGTATTTGTTAGGGGAATGTTCCCCCGGGAGCTAGTAACGAGGCGAGCGGATGGCGTCCAAACTCCGAGCGGTCAGGAAATGAGCCGTGTCATGACTCCTACTGGAGTTTTTTTTTTGCTATTCGTGAAACTTTTACTAAGTTCAACTAATTAGCAGTCGGAGATTAATGTTTTATTTTGTTTTGATATATTTGTAAGGGCACTTTTTGTTACAAATACCTACTAGAGGAATTGCGGGTGCGTTGTAGACCTTCTTTGGGATAGAACCTCAATCATCGGACGTTAAAAAAACAGATTATATATACGAATATTGTCACAATCAAATTAATTCAACGATGCGGGCGCCGGGTATCGAATGCGAGTTGCTAGCATATTATGCAACTTGAATCGACCGCCCGGACTCAGCTACCATGGCACTATCTTTTTGATTTATATATATATATATATATATATATATACATATATATTACGGATTTACAACGCGCTCATTCGTGAAGTGTTATTATTATAAAAAATTGTGAATGTTCAAATAAATTAAAATAATTTATCTTTTTTTTAACGCATATATAAATACGTCATAATCACCCACACACACAATCACAAATTATAGCAATTTGATAGTAAGATTTTATAGTCTCTATTACCTTTATTTTTTCTTTTCGCATCAAATGAATTAGGACTTCCACTCTATGTACCGAAATATCACTGTATTGTTTCATTTAAAGTTTCCTTATAGTTGCTCCCGCCCGCTTCCCTGGACATAGTACAAAAAAGTCTAAATTACTCTGTATTATATCAGCTATCAACCAGTGAAAGTCCCGTCAAAATCGGTCCAGCCATTCCAGAGAGATTAGCCGGAAGAAACAGACAGTCAAAAACTGTAAAAAAATTATGTTTGTATATGTACCGTATAAACATTTCATCATTCATATGCTTGTAGTAAAAAGTGGATTTAATATAACGAACAGACACTACTATTACATTAATTTGTATAGATATATGTCCCACTGTAAGGCAAAAGCCTTCTCTGAAGAGAGCGAGTGGATTCCACATTTTTTTGTTTTTTTTACCCCGTTCCCCCAACGAGTGTGGTTAGAGTTAAGGAATTTATTAAGGAATTTTGTTATTTCTAATTTACTTATTTCTATAGATGCAGTTTACTTTCTATTCTATTACATATATTTACTTATTTTTTGTAGGCCTTAGTAGTCTTGTAGTCCTCCCGAGGGTCAGGAAAAAAGTCTCTGCCGGAAACCGTATCTGCTTCTAATGCACATTGACAGATTCTCACATATTCTGACACATGAAGGTTTCCTCACGATATTTCCTTCACTGCTTAGCACGTGGGAAAAATCAGTTTATTATTCATCCAGACAGTCATGTGTGAGTCAAGATTAGAAGGTGAGGTAATGAAGATTGGCAGATACGAAATGAAGCCCGTACAAGCGATCTCATGAATATACAAATGTCACACCATTCGCAGTCGCTATACGCTCGAGCTTTTGCTGCCTTTTGTAACGTGCTTATGTTATATTAGCTTTCATGACATAAAGTCGCTTCCCGCTGTCTGTCTGTCTGTTCGCGATAAACTCAAAGACTACTCAACAAATTTTTATGTTGTGCTCATGAATGGGCAGAGCGGTTTTCGAGAAAGGTTTTAGTATATAATTTATTGAGTTTTCAAATACATTAGCTAAAATATAACAATTGTTATAATTTGTAGGTTTCGTGGAATAAAATAGTCCAACAACTAATACACTCGCTTTATTGAGACAGCGTAACGTTGTACAAAGAATTATTACAACGAATACCGTCACAACTGCGCGTCCTCACAATCTTTATACAAAATTAATTAGAATTCAGATTACGAACTAATACAGTTACAATTATTGTTTACAATGTCAAGTTCATGTGACTATCAACTAAATTATTACTTTTATATTATATATTTTGTAATTAACCCGCATTAATAGTATAAAATTATAAATATGGTGGTTTTCAAAGTGAGTCTTTCACAAATAAAAAAATATCTGCGCGAAACTGTACAATAAGTTTATAAATGTAACATGTTTAAATTTGTGCAAGATAAATAAACATTTATTATTATTATAATTTAAGATACAATGAGGTTCAGGTAAATCACTAAGATATCATTGGAAGTAGTTATTACGCATAACAATCGCTGGGTGTCATGTGTTGTCAGCTAACACAATATATCACTCACAAGATATCAAAAAGGACGAGGTTCTCAATTCGTCTGTGTTTTTTATGTTTGTTAGCTTATAACTTTTGACTGGGTGAACCGTTTTTCAAGATTCATTATTTACATGGAAGCTGGTGCTTGCCATGTGGTCCTATTTCTATTTGGTCCAATTCTGACAATGGCTTGCATGAGAAAACCATAAAAATCTTTAATTTGCATCAAGTACAACATAATATTACATAACCCAATACTATGGCAACTGATTTAGGTGATTAATTTTTTATTCGAATAGGGGAAGGGTAGTTTGATGAGAATTTGGTTAGGTTATGATTAATTCTATTTTGTAACATCGATCCAAATCTTATTATTCCATTTGAAGTCGGTTTTTGTTTTTAATCGTAAATATACTTGTATTGACTTGTTTGATTGTCTTGTGATACTATATATAAACCTAATAAAAGAAGCTAATCACTTCTTTGAGGTACGAATCACATCTCTAGATCAGTGGCAACGGGCAACCCTGTGAATATTCAACTGGCAATCCATTGGTTATTGCAGTCATGTGAACTTCACAATGCTAAAGGAATTGGAGATATATTGCTATTATTATGAAAGAGAGACGGGAGATGGGAAAAAGAGACAAAGAGAAGCTTCTTCCAACTTGTTCTCCAAACGAGAGGAACGCATGAGTAATGCGTGCGTAGCTCTATCGTAGTGCCAGCGTAGCGCTGGCGTAGCTGCTAATCTGTTCGTTCGTCTCTGAGGTTAGGGATGAAATAAAAAATATATTGTTCGTAATCTTTGTCCACGCTTCAAGTGATTGTCTTTTTATGTATATGTAACTTAGATTTGATACTCAAAAATCAAACAAGTTGTTAGATAGAGTTCTTGTTATGAGAGATGAACCGAGTAAGAAATAATATTTTCATTCTATATAGCTCATTTATGTTCTCTGATTGCACGTATTTTCTCATTACCGCGGCATCAAAATCAAATGACCCTAGCCTGGGAACCATTGTTTGAACTATCACAACAGCTTTGATAGACGAAATAATGGCTCCTATACTATATTCGTCGTAGTTCGTAGTAGCTGCAGTCGTCTATTTAGATTATTACACTCGTGAGCAAAAATAAAGGGTCGGTTAAGAAAGTTTGAATATCCCGGAAGATAAAGACGCTAGCTAACTGAAAAAAAATTGTACTCAGTGTCGCCACATGGAGGCAACACAAAGTACTAAAATTTAATAAAAAATACTGTATTATCAAAGTTTACGTAAGATATCCTATTTCGTTTAAGTTTTTTTTAATGAAATATAAATAAATTAATAAAAATAAATTAAGTTTATTTTAAGGATATTTAATTGTCTATCATGCACAATTTATTTCAGTTAGCTAGCGTCTTTATCTTCCGAGATATTCAAACTTTCTTAACCGACCCTTTATTTTTGCCTTCATTTTGGCTATATGATTTAAAAGTCACAAAACGTTAATAATGTAAAACTGTATTGCAAGCGAAGCAATATCGATGGTATGTTAGAGAATGTATGGACTAAAAATTGGTCGACCCAGTAAAATGTTATAGCTCACTGGAGTCTAGCCAAGCACTAAAAACGTTTCAAAATATTTCAAGTTATTTTTCTTTACGACGAGATTGGATCGAATATGTTTCAACTAAAACAAATTATATTTTGTTCTCTGTTCTCTACGTACTGTTTTACCGGTGTTCGTACAGTCAGCAAATGTAACGTACATTTTAAACGACTTATTTTTTCTGCGGTGATGATGATGAATTTTTATGGCTTGGTAACAAGACCTTTAAGCCAAGTCTTTTTAAAACACCTACACTTTTTCTTACGTCTAAGATGAAAATGAAAATGTAAGTTAGATGATCCCCGCGCCATTTTTTTCTGTGGTGTGTTTAAATGTGGCACAGATAATATGATACAAAAGTGTGATAGCGAAAACCATTAAGGTTTTAAAAAGGAGATTCTCGGAGGAATTCGTCTTTTGAAGTAAATTTTACGCACGCTTGACTAAGGAGTAAGTTAGTGAATGCGTTACGAAAAGTGTGACGAGCGAGGAAAGTCGAGAGGGAGATATAACTTAGCGAAGATAGAAAGAGGGAGAGTTACATTTCATATATCTAAGGCACAGAGCATGCTTATTGTCGGTATCACACTGTGGGAGCAATAGTAACAGAGTAACTCGAGGCAAGAGAAGTCTATACTGTATATGAAGGAAATGCTAAATGAAAGCAATTCCAGCTTTTATGGCAACGTATTTTACATTAAATATTTGTACTTGACACTTAATAATGTAAAATAATCCTTGTAGATATTGAAATTAAGATCATTATATATGGCAACAATAAGTATGTAAATATATATTTTTTATAATATGGCAACAATTTTTTACAAAAAATCATGGTTGCCATATTGCCAACCTCCCAGGACGTAATATCCTTTTTTTTTTTTTTTTGTTAACGAGGAGGAAATCTTCAGAAAGATACCCCGCCTTCTGGGGAAGGCGGCGGTTATGTGGGGTTTTACCCACTAAAACCTCCCCGGTGGCCCTTCCTCGGTGCATGGTGAGGGGCTCCGGGATCTCCAGTGGAACGCACCGGAGCCCCTCTGCACTGTGCTCATAGAGAGCACTTCCCGGGGGAGGTTACTCCCTCCCCCCCTGTGCCCTCGCAGTGCAAGGCGACACGGGCCAGCCGATGTCGCCTTCTTCCCGGGTCCACCTTGGCGGACGACAAAGGCCCCACCCTTGTCGCCCAATGAACCCGAGGCCCCTTTTAGTCGCCTTCTACGACAGGCAGGGGATACCGTAGTCTTATTCTTGAGAGCCCAGAACTACAGGGTTGCGGGCCGGCCCGCCTGCGCCATCTCCGAACGGGATCGGCCTTCTCCCGATCCCGTTCGGCGGTCTCCTTCTGGGTCATTACTGACTCACAGAAGGAGACCAGCGCCTTCCAGGGACGTAATATCCTAAGAGCTCAGTGCAAAGGGATTCTGGTGCGGCCCGGAGCCCCTCACTTCACTATGCACCGAGGAAGGACCACCGGGAGGGTTTTTAGTGAGTAAAAAATCCCACATGATACCCCGCCTTGTTGAATATCTTGTTGAAGATTTCCCCCCCAGTGAAAAAAAAAAGTTTAAGCCATATGGTGAATTCAAACCTACGACTTTATGTTTTGTAGAAAGCACCCGAAACTATTACGGTATCGACGTTTACGTATTCAATAATGACCTCTGGGATTTTGTCGCTACGTGGGCCATATTAGTAATGAATATGAAGAATTTTTGTGTTTTTAAAGAATATTTCTAATTCAATATTTATCTTTATATCTTTTTATATCTTAAGTTCTCAAAAATGACTATAAAAAGAAACATATTTAGGATCTTAAATAGATACGTATATAAATATACAGACAATATTTCCTTATCATCTACGTTCGTATGAAGCGTCATCTAAATCTCTAACACGACAGTGATAATAAACAATCGAATCGACAGCATTGACATATTAACGTTAAAGGAGGATTTAGGTTGAGTCAGTTACTGGCGACAGTCCGGTTTCAAGTCAGTCAGTGCTGACTCAAAACCGCTATACCGTTTTTTAATGACTAATGCTGTTGTTTTGTGAATGTTTCTTTGTAAATGAAGGTTGACTCTGATACATTTTCAAACGACGGACCTATTACAATTCAATTATCAATGTGCCATTTTTTTGATGCCAGAGAAGCTGACCTTAACTGCTTTACCGTATTGAGAGGTGGCATAGCTCTTAGATTGATTAGCTTGAACTTTTGGTAGTAACTCGACACAAAGGTACTCGCGGTGGTTTTTTTTTTAATTAAATTTATTTAATACATTTTACAAATAAAATTTACACAAAAAATCGCATCCCAAAAACCTATCCCAGGTTTATCTGGATGCTCAGCATTCAGTTCTCGTCCATTTTTACAGTATTAGTGATATGAAAAGAGAACACCGCAACACCTCGTCACGAGCCGTTGCGAGCACCTTTGCAAACGAACGCACACATCGTAAGCGAAGACGCCTCAATGCGTGTGAGCGTTCGATACAGGCTGTTCTTAATATATATTTTTTACACACCATACGCAAATGTTATGAAAAATATTACCGTTAAACGCCATTACGAGCGGACGCCCTCTTTATTCCGAATTATCGTAGGAATATTACGAAATATAATTAATCAAAACCTAACCAAGCTACTCTTGAAGTAAATCTTAAAAAAACATTGAAATCGGTGGGCGTGATATTGAGTTATTCGTCCATTTGCGGCGCACATATTCGATGCAAAATTATGTCTTAATGGCATTCTTATAGATGCCATTGTCATCCATAGTTGGTCCATAGTTGGAACAAACGAGACGCACCAGGTTTCGAATACAAAAGAATCATCAAAATCGGTTCATTCAGTCGAAAGTTACAAACATAAAAATCATACAGACGAATTGATAACCACTATCTTTTGAAGTCATTTGAAAATACGCACACTAGAAAGAATAACATCGGTGCAAGAATCTTCTCGTCTCTAGTACTAGCGTCAGTAATGGACTGAACGTAAATCGACCAAGGTAGCAGTACTAGGTTACGACTGGTTATCTCACGACTCGTGATAACAACAGAAAACGCCACGCGAATTGACGCAGTTTTACGACTGTTTATCTACCTAGAGGTTATAATACTGTATGCACTAAAATTTATGCAACAATCGCTTGATTTTAGTTGGAATTGGAGGGTCTTGAAGGTGTAGATGTTTTGACAGTGGTAGAGTCACTATTAAATAAATAATAAAACTCATTTATGATGGATGTACCATCAGGTGACGAATCCTGGATATACACGTACGAACCCGAAACAAAAAACCAGTCACGAGTTTGGGTGTTCGAAAATGAGTTAAAGCCAACAAAAATTGTTCGTTCACAGAGTGGTGCAAAAAAAATGGTGGCCACGTTTATCTCCAAAACCGGCCATATTGCGACTATTCCTCTTGAGGGATAAAGAACGGTTAATGCAGAATGGTAGGCTAGCATTTGTTTGCCACAGGTCGTTTCTGAACTCCGTAAAGAGAACTGCAGCCGCCGCATCATCCTCCATCACGACAATGCGAGTTCTCACACCGCGCACAGAACAAAAGAGTTTTAGAGCAAGAAAACATATAATTATTAGACCATCCCCGTACAGCCCCGACCTGAGCCCTAATGATTTCTATACTTTCCTAAAATAAAGAATAAATTGCGTGGTCAGAGATTTTCATCACCTGAAGAAGCTGTGGACGCCTACAAAACGGCTACTTTGGAGACCGAAACTTCCTTGTTGTTCAATGTTGATTCCATCGTATGAAAAATGTGTCAAAATTCGCGGAGATAACTTCGAAAAGCAATAAATACATTTTTAAATAGTAAAGTTGTGTCATTTCTTTGATTCCCGAAATTTTCAGTGCCGCCATCGTAATAGATATTTGCGTAGATAAAAGAGATCGGTACATTTAGGCAAAGTTTTTTTTTTGATGAAATAAAAGATTTAAAAGAAAAAGTTTATGTTTGTTTGATTAACTTTGGACTGAGTGAACCGATTTCGATTATTCTTTTTTTTGATTTGAAGGATGGTGCCATTTAGTCCAATTCTGATAGTGGCATCCATGAGAAAACCGTTTAAGAGTTGAATTTTCATCAAGTATTTGCGCGACAAATTGACTAATAACTTAACCCTAAACATAGCAATGTATAGCATAATATGCATGTAAAGTACAGATTTAAAATCTATTTACTTAAATTTATTCTTTAATTGTATTTTATAATAATTATTCAAATGTTTAATGTCACAATTGTCAGTGTCGTGACATTTATAATTATAAAAGAGATGGAGTTGGAATAAGGACTTTTTTTAGAATGCTAACAATATTTTTTCGCAAATATATTTAAAATTCTTGGTAACCATTCCAAATAAGCTTAGGCTTGTTAGTATGTGCTATACGTACTAAGTACGTAACGTACGTGTATAGAATAGTGTACATTTTGGTTTTCCAAAATACGTATTTTTGTCACGTGTATTCATATCATGATTTTTTAATGTATTTTTTGATATTTTTTGACTATACATTTTTTTTTACTGTTCTTCAAAAAACAATCTTGCCACGATAAGGGTTAATATCACGCGGACCGATGTCGATGATTCATTATTTATTGGAAAGGATGTATTTCATCGGTCGTCTGATGAGTGTTTGGTTAATGTCCTATTCGATTTAAAGTCGGCTTTTGGTTTAACTTGAAATATACTAGTTCTGGCATTTAATAATTTATCTCTGTAGTCTTTGCCAAACGCTACAGCCCGCGTGCCTGGGCGGGCGCCGTGGCGGGGCGCGCGGGGGGAGGCTCACGATTGGCCCGGCTAGAAGAGTAGCGGCTTACCTCAACAAGCAGGCAAGCCTTCGCTCTCCGCTCAGTCTGCGCCCGACCGTCGCGAGAGTAGTACGTGTCGCTACCAACTACGCAGCGTTCGCGTGTGATCAACGCGAAATCTTAAATTAAATCGCGTGTGAAAGCGGTTAATACTTTGGTGTTTTGCTTCTGCCACCTGTGACGTCACTGTTCCTTGTTCCTCCAGTTGCCGGCAACGCGGCGCATCAATATCGCGTCTGTGTTATGCGATATGTTCATTCGTTATACGTAGAAATTTTTCAGCAGAAGTGAGTACTCATAAAAGCCATTGTTGTTCATTGTATTGTTTTAATATGTGACTGATTGTTGCCTCTTTTGTATTGAACCTTTTTAAATGGCTTAAGGATAGGTCCTATTATAGAGAATTGGCTGTATAACTACGCTACTGACATGTGCATAGATAATTAATTCTAGTAATTCGATTAAGCTCAATGTTCCTTACATTGAAATGAATCCTTTTTTATGTATGTAATGTAATTGTGGCCTCAAAGCCGGCTTTTTCAATCTGTCAGTGCGTATGACAGATTGGCAAATTAAATTTGCGGCAATGTTATGAAATCAAACGGAGACATGTCATTTAGCTATGACAGACAAGACTATGAAACCTTTGTTGTGATATTAGACGTATGGGGAGTAAGTCGGCAAATAATATTTTTCTTACAATTATTTTTTCTTTTTATTTTAGTTACACTTGGTCAATAGTGTTACTCCAATTTTTTTGTATATAATAATATATTAATGTATGTATTTTACGTTTTACAAAAAATTTGTAAAAACTTAACCTAAGATTTTTAAAATATTTATTATAATAATATATATATATATATATTTGAGACTACTAAAATAGGTTCCATTTTATTCATAACAATTTGAATTAATCTATGGAAGTCCTTACAATTTAGTGTCAGTAAAAATAATAAAGCTTAATAATAGGTGGTACCTAATAGTGAATAGCGACCGTGTGTATATGTGTATATATAAATATATATATATATGCGACATGAGATTTTTTTAAATAAGATAGATTAATACTAACTCCATCTTATACAAATTGAAATAACTGCTTGAGATACAAAATAAATTAGTGTATTACCCAATGCCTGTATTTATGCTAACCATTAAATGGGAAGGAGGATAAATATGAGGTAATCAATTATAGTGTTTATTTGTGTGAGTCCCATGTCCTATAGGCTTATCGCTTAGTATTCATTCTCGTAGTGTATCTTTCTAGAGATTCTACTTTATTAAGGATTTGTAAAAACTTGCACTGTAATAAAGTAGAAATATTTTACGTAAGGACCAACACTTTTCAACCGACTTCAAAAAAGAGGAGGTTCTCAATTCGTCTGTATGTTTTTTAAATACCTGCAAAATAATGTTTATATATATATACGATATTTGCGTAGATAAAAGAGATCGATACATTTAGGCTAAGTTTTTTTGATGAAATAAAAGATTTAAAAGATTTTGACTGAGTGAACCGATTTCGATTATTCTTTTTGATTTGAAAGCTGGTGCCAACTAATAGGTTGGGGAAAAAATTTCTTCGTATTTATTAATAAAATTCAAAACGTATTTTAATAGGTATAGTTTATTTATATTTAACTACAGTATGTAGGTACCGTTTTGTTTGGTAACTTTTGAGATCTTATAGGTAGGGACATGATCCCATTGCTATAGAATATTTTGTTGGATGTTTGTACAGCATAAGTCGATGAAATATATTATGCCTTTTTTGTTAACGAGGAGGAAATCTTCAAAAGATACCCCGCCTTCTGGGGAGAAGGCGGCGGTTATGTGGGGTTTGACCCACTAAAAACTCCCCGGTGGCCCTTCCTCGGTGCAAGGTGAGGGGCTCCGGGATCTCCAGAGGAACGCACCGAATCCCCTCTGCGCTGTGCTCAAGGAGCTGTGCTCTCGCAGAGCAAGGCGACTCGGGCCAGCCGATGTCGCCTTCTTCCCGGGTCCACCTTGGCGGACGACAAAGGCCCCACCATTGTCGCCCAGTGAACCCGAGGCCCCTTTTAGTCGCCTTCTACGACAGGCAGGGGATACCGTAGTCTTATTCTTGAGAGTCCAGAACTACAGGGCTACCTTAAGTGCTGTGGATTTTGTAAAAATAAATAAAAATTACTATAAAGAGCTTCCCATTCGATGATGTTATTTATGAATTGTGTACAATTGTTTCTGATTGGAATAGCATTTCTGTATAACGTATTGAGTTAAAGAACTTCAAAGGCGCGTTCGACTTTCATTTCTATTATTGTTTCTTTGCGAAACCAATGACAAAGTAATTAATTACACTTCTATTTACGCAAATATTACCATTGTGGTCGAAACGAGAATAAGAATTAACTAGGAGTTTTGTTCAATACTTGCTATTGAAATAAAACTGAAAATACAACCGAATAGACAAAAGCCCATCTCTTTAACCCTTATCGTGGCAAGATTGTTTTTTGAAGAACAGTAAAAAAAATGTATAGTCAAAAAATACATTAAAAAATCGTGATATGAATACACGTGATAACAATACGTATTTTGGAAAACCAAGATGTACACTATTCTATACTATGCTATACGTACTAAGTACGTAACTAACAAGCCTAAGCTTATTTGGAATGGTTAACAAGAATTTTAAATATATTTGCGAAAAAAAAATATTGTTAGCATTCTAAAAATAAAGGTCCTTATTCCAACTCCATCTCTTTTATTATTATAAATGTCACGACACTGACAATTGTGACATTAAACATTTGAATAATTATTATAAAATACAATTAAAGAATAAATTTAAGTAAATAGATTTTATATCTGTACTTTACATGCATATTATGCTATACATTGCTATGTTTAGGGTTAAGTTTTTTTTTCTTTATTTATTCGGGATTTTTGCCCTTTTGGACATATCAGCCCCATCATACCCTAAACTACGCACACACATCTTGGTCGCATGAAGCGAGAAAGAAAGTCATCAATGTTGTATGGCCACAGCCACCAGCTTCCTCGCTCCCTCTGAGGTCGGGTCAGACAGCATTAAGAAGATCCCAACATGTTGCTCCCTCAGTTTTAGACTATGTATTAGTGACTTTCTTCCCGCTTCATGTTTGGCACATTCCCCCCATTATGTGGTGCACATCGTCCACCACTTGGCAAATGTCACAGTTCGGTGACTCGGCCTTCCGCATCCGATGTGCAAAAAATTTTGCCGGAAAATGTCCCGACCTTAATCTGTGCACCGTTGTGATATACTTCCTACTAGTTTCCTTCAGGAACCAAGGCAAATGAGGAGGTCGACTCTGTATGATTTTATACCAAATACCTTTTTGCTGACTGACATCGAAATATTCTTTAAAATTTTACTCTTTAAAGTTGGTTAACAGTAAAAACCGTGTGCACCGTAGACCAATACTATATTGGCGCCCAAACAGATTGCATTTACGTATCGCATTTTACTGCAAGTTTACAGATAAATGGAATACCATTAACGTTTTGAATATTATATGCTTTTGGTGTGTTGATTTGAATGAAATGGCGGCCGAGATCGCGTCTGGTTAGTAAAATAAAATGGATTCAATTCCCTTGCTCTTTATTATCTATTCTGTCTATATATAGATAGACAGATATTCAGGTTTTAAAGCGACTTCAAAAAAAGAGGTTCTCAATTCGTCTGTATGTTTTTTCTTGTCCTTTTTTACCTGATAACTCTTGAATCGGTGAACCAACCGATTATGATGATTATATTTTTATTTGAAAGCTGAAGTATCTAGTGATGGGACCACCGAATGGTGGTCCAATCCTAGCAGTGGTATCCATGATATTCACTATCTGCCCAATCGTCCACCAGTTGCAGAATCGTTCGGTGTAGTTCATTTAGAGTACAGGGACGCTGTTAATTATCGGTTCGCGGCGCGTTGTTAACGACGTCCTTAATTTGCTTTGATTTGATTTGAACCTGCTTACGGGCAGACTCGACTTAGACTTGACAGTGTGAACCAGGAGCCTGCAATCGGAGACCAGGACATCGAGGTGGTAAGTCATCTCTTTTATTATTGCGACAGTATCCCGACCCCATTTTGTACGGCGCAGGGATGATTCCGAACAATCGCTTAGAATACTACCCATAGTAAATGCGATAGAGATTCAACGAAAGACGAACGTAACTTGGCCCCTCAGATCGGAATGCTTACGCGTAACATAGTAACCGTTCAAGCCGAGGTTATCCCTCACCGGGGATCCTCGTTATTGTTACTGGCGATAGAGTTTCAGGCTAAGCGACCTAAGAGCTATGCCACCTCTCAATCCGGTGAAGCAGTCAAGGCCAGCTTCTCTGGCCAATCTGTGTACTTCGTCATTACAAAAAAAACGGACGTAATACAATAACATGCGTAAGTATATCTAATACACGATGACGCATTCATTGATCAGTGAAGCAGCGCTGAGTCCTAACCAGTTGTCCTCGAGCCCATATCGCGACCATCTCGGCGGTAAAACGAGATAATAGAGATATACCGTCCGGATTACCGCTCTATGATAAACGATGTCAAGAAAAGTCGCACTACTTGCGTAACATGTGCGCGAACGAATCGATTCGAGATTGCTCGGAACAACGCTTTAAGACAAATATTTTTACGAACAAAAACAAAAGTCGACTTCAAATCAACTCCGGACGTGTCGATCAAATGTTAAACGCTATCAACTTTTTTGAATTAAAACTTCTTAACGCTCGCTTGATTTAGGGAGTAGACTGGTGAATGCGTGTTAGCTAGCAGTACATTGCACCCAGCGGTTGTTATACATAACTTGCGTACCCAGCCCGCTTCGTCGAGTTAAATTTTGCTTTATTTTATTTAAACAATAAACTTACATCGTTAAATATTTAATTTAACTCTCACAATTATTAATTTCTCTCCATATTCATTCTCTTCTCGAGCAGATGAAGATCATTACCTACATCCATATACATATCAATAAATACAATATCATTCTTATCATTTATACAAAAACATATCGGGCTCAAGTTAATGTCAGAAATAAGAGTACGTCGTATGGCTTGTTTGACAGTTCAAAAAGAGGAGTGCTCCGATCGTCACCAAACTAACATACACGTTAGAGGTTAGTACGTCACAGGATTACTCGCCAGGACAATCTGAAGATTTCCTGAAAGTTTCATTGAAATCGGTCCATCCGTTTAGGAACCTATAAGAAATAAACCCACATACTTTCTTTTTTATATACATAGATAACTACTTCCAATGATATCTTAGTGATTTATCTGAACCTTATCGTATCTTTAATTCATAATCAATAATTTAGTTGAACGTCACATTAACTTGGCATTGTAAACAATAATTTAACTTTATTAGTTCGTAATCTTCTAATTAACTTTGTTTAAAGATTGTGAGGACGCACAGTTGTGACGGTATTCATTAAAATAACTCCCTGTACAACGTTACGTTGTCTCAATAAAGCGAAAGTACTAGTTATTGGACTATTTCATTCCACAAAACCTACAAGATATTACATGCGTTAGGAAGTGTAATCGGACAAGGCGAAGGGAAGTTGAATGGGAGATATAAGTTAGATAGAACGAGAGAGAATTTCGTACATCTAAGACACAGTATTGTCTGTATATCGACGCTGGAAAGCAAAAACGTAGAAAGTGACACATATGGCCATTTTCACTTTTTTTACATCGTTGGAATCAGAAAAAAAGACGCGTCGAATCGATATATGGATAAATGATAATAGGATTTTCAAAATTGATACTTTTCTTTTATTTTTGTGCCGTAAAACAATGTAAATAACAAGAAAACTCTAGATTACAATATTTATTCAGCAAAAATAATAAATATTGTGTCCAAAAACGACAGCTCTAGGTCTACAGACACGAAAGTTATAATTTTTTAAATTTAAAATGTTTTTCGGCTCTGGTGAACAATTTAATTTTTGTAGGTTACTACGTTTTTGTTTTTCAGCGTCGATATATATGTGCGTACTATTTAACTCGCTGTGGCTATGGCTATCCACCTGCAATATAGAATCTAGTGAGTTTTCCTGCTAATTTGATTAAAACACTAGTTTGTCGAGTCATGTCACGCTGTATTAAGATGTTTATCACAAATCGATATTCAGAGATCATTCGGTCCGACCGTAAACACGTTAATTAACTGAATAACTGAACAGTCGACGAGACGGGAGTGCTAACGCTCGCCGAGATTAGATATTTGTGTAATTAATTAGTGTGGGTAATAACGCCGTGACCGATGACTGAATTAAGGAAACTCAATATAAATTAAAATATCGATCAATGAATATAGTTAAAAAATTGAAAAATCGATTCTAAAGTACACTTTTTAGTTCGATAAAAAGTTAATAATAATTCTTAATATAGGTAAAATAAAAATTATGAACGATAATGGTGGAATGGAGTGAGAACGAAAGTACTATATAGCTGTTAGGTCCTCACATATGAAATTGGCGTGTTGTCGTACTAGCCACTTGGATCTCAATTATCTCCTCTTTGGTTAGGAATTCCAATTTCAAATTTATACAGCTATTTACTCATGCATCTGTTTTTTCCATCTTTGGTTTTTTCTTTGCGTCCGTGGCACCAGTGCTGCAGAAACGGCTCGAAGGATTAATGATGTATGTACTTGGATTAACGATGTGTATGGGACACATCGTTAATCCAAGTACATACATAGTATTTTTTTTTTGTTTTTGTTTATATGAATTGTGTTTTGATTGTAATTACAACTCTAGTTCTTTTTTTTTCTGTGTTTATATTTGTCATTAATTATATTTATATATGTATATATAATTATGTATTCTTAGTAGTAAGCATGTATCCGGGCACTATCGGCCTAGGGTTTGAGGGGGGGGGGGGAGAAATCAGTGTTATGGGATTCCATAACAATACGCTGAGCGCCATCACGTTTGTTTGCGTCACACTAAGTCATTGTTACTTTTATTTTATAATTATATTTGTTATAATTTGTAGGTTTCATGGAATAAAATAGTCCAACAACTAATACACTCGCTTTATTGAGACAGCGTAACGTTGTACAAAGAATTATTTATAACGAATACCGTCACAACTGCGCGTCCTCACAATCTTTATACAAAATTAATTAGAAGTCAGATTAGGAACTAATAAACTATTGTTTACAATGCCAAGTTCATGTGACGATCAACTAAATTATTAATTATGAATTAAAGATACAATAAGGTTCAGGTAAATCACTAAGATATCATTGGAAGTAGTTATTATGCATAACAATCACTGGGTGTCATGTGTTGCCAGCTAACATATTTTTGTTTCTGTTATTTAATTTTTTTTCCTCTTTTTTATGAATTTGTTTTATTTCATTGTCACCAAACAAAAAAACTTTTTTTCTATTCTATTCTTTTCAAAATTCTCTCTTACAAAACGACTCCAATTTCATATGTTAGGACCTAATTTACACATATATATGTGTTTAGAGCTATGTGCACCTCTTACCCACTTTTCATTAGGTCGCTCCGATCGATATACCTTCGCTTAGGTCGCTGTATAAGAGCTACATGTAGACCACACAATTTTGTAGCATTCGTTGTCTCCGTCTCTTGGAATCCGAACATCCTTGTCAAAGTTACTTTCAATTGAGTAACAATGTTAATATACTGTAGTACCTATAAATGTGTGTGTGTGATGCCACTTACTTCTGTTCGCCTCTTTTTTAAACCAACCTCAAAAAAAGTGGTTCTCAATTCGTCTGTATTTTTTTATGTTTGTTTAGTCAGAACTTCCGGATGGGTGAAACGATTTTGATGATTCTTTTTTTATTTGAAAGCTACCCCGTCCCGTGTGGTCTAGTTCTAACATGTCGCCTTCTTCTCGGGTCCACATCAGCGGACGAGAAAGGTCACCACCCTTATCGCCCAGTGAACTCGAGGCCCCTTTTAGTCCCAAGAACTACAGGGCCGATGAACATCTCCTAACACATGCCTAAGCTTATTTGGAATGGTTACGATTTTTATGATCCTTTATTAATTGATAGCTGGTGCATTAAATAATAAAAGATCATCAAAATCGAGTCACCCAGTCGAAAGTTATCAGATAACAAACATAAAAACACAGTACAGCTAAATTGAGAACCTCTTCCTTTTTTCAGATCGGTTGAAAAAATAATAACGGTCCAGGCCAGATGTCTGGCATCAAGTTTTCTGTCAATCGGTGAATATATTTTATTCAAAAATTTAAAGTTGTTGATTCTGCGGCCCTCCAATTCATTTAACGGTTTGTATCGGCCCGATACCGTATCTGGTTTAAACAGCCCTGGCTGGACTAACATAGGCTAAATGATTTAGTAATTCGTGTCGATTTACTGATATTAATATTAAAATCGATTGCACGCTACGGCGCTGATTCATACGGTCTAGCAATCCAGGTGGGAAATGAACTTTGGACCTTTGAAATTTAGATTTTATAAGCCTTAGGGTTTTGGGATTTGTTACTGCTTTTATTTTACACTACTAATTATCTATATATAATAGCTTCGCTTTTTGTTATCCTTTCATTTAAAAAAAAACTATATAAAATTAAAAAAAAAAATTTTTTTGCAAACTTTTTTCTATATTATCCGAAGGAATTTCTTTCCTACCTGATGTCCCGTGAGGAGGTTCTCAATTCCTCTGTTTTTTTTTTAATTTGTTACCGCATAACTTTTGATTTGGTTGAACCGATATTTGAAAACTGGTGCTTTCCGTGTGGTCCTATTTTGCCCCAATACTGACTATGGAATCCATGAGAAAACCAGAAAAGTCTTAAATTCTCATCAAGTATGCGCGCCACAAATGGACGAATAACTCAATATGTTATGATTAAGTTTGATCCTACGATAGTTCGGAATACAGAATGAAAAATTTTGAAATGAATTCAATACTTTTTTTTTTTCAAATATTCAGAATTCACGGTACACATCTCCCTGATAGACTAATACATAGGCTGTATTAGGGAGATATTGTACCTAACTCCGAGTTTATTTTAAAACTAAATATTAATTATGTGATTGTGTTTGTGAATAGAATAATGCGCGTGGGTGCATGCGTGGGTATATGTGCGAGTGTGTACATGAGCGTGAAAGAGCGTGTATTAATGAGAACGTGGTTTTTTTCATATATGTTGTGCCAAAGTTTTGCATGAAGAAACTTTTCTGTCTCGTCATAGGTAAAACTATGGCGAAACCAGTAAACTAACTTAACAATTATAGTGACATAAACTATATATAGGCACATAAAGGGTATAATTAACTTCACAGTCTAAAATAAATTATTCTCGATTTTTCCGTTTTGCAAAACTTTCCGCGTTTATTGTTTCATTCGTGATTTGTAGTCGGTTTTTGTTTTTACTCGTAAATATACTTGTTTAATACCTAACTAATCCCTTGTTTTGAGGTTGCCAAAGCTCTACCAGAACAACCGCATTAAGTACTAGGGTAGCATAAACAAAATTAATCATACTTTCACCGTGGCCCGAACACGTGCGCCGTGAAAATAATGAGGTCCGTGCATTTGTTTGTGTATTTAGTTAGCGAAGTTTCTCCCCCGAGGTTCCCCACCTGCTGATGAATCGCAAACACACGCGGAATATTTGATACATTTTGTTTTTTAGCTCGAATTTTGAGTGGGTAGAGAAATGAATCCATTGTACTCTTTTATCGGAACATCAAATTGGACAATACAAAAGAATACAAATAACAGTTCAGCCGAGCTTTAACGCGATTTTTATTTTTTTATAAATGCCTACGCATTCTCAGCTTAAAATAACTGGGGTGAGATATATTAGACTCGTTCCTATTAAAACCCACCTGTCTCATGGCAAAATCCATGGCAACCATTACCCATAACAAGGCCCCTAATCTGCTAAACCAGTTGTGTGCTAATTGAATGTTCATTGGCATTGTAGTGATCTATACTTGATAGTTTTAAGGTCATTGGTGCCACTGTGGTTTACCGATGGCGTACCACTAGTACGCGAAGTGGGTGTTAATATTTCACGTATTTCGTAATGATATAAAGATTATTTTTTTTTATTTTTTTTTCTTGAATAGAACCGCGTACTCGCCCTCGTGGTAAGGGCGAGTTATGTCGGGCCTGTACCGACCAAACCCACAAGATGTTCCAACATAGTCGACTATTAGCGGGGTCATGGGAACGCTTGCGCATACAACCGCGGCTCCTCCTGCGGGTTAGCCACCTTACGGCGGCTGCGTTCCGGGAAAAACGAACCTCCCCCCTCACCATTCAGGTAAGGCGCACTGGAACATTAAGAGCGCCTTCCTCAACGGCTTCCGTTAGCAGATCACGGACTCCCCGAATCTATCGCCTTGAGGCCTTGACCAGGAAAATATACTTACGACAAAACATGTTGACAATGTTGGCATCATATCCTATTTGTCCGTTCTTTCCTTTAATTGTATTTTGTTTATTTTTCTTTTTTAATGTGTGTTATATTTTTGTGTAATGTGTTTGTATATCATGATGCCAATTGATAAAATGTCAAAAAAGTGTTATTGACTTGCAAGTGACAGTGATAGAAGTTACAGAAGAATTAGATCGCAAATTTTGAAAAAAAAATAGTGCAGACACTCGATTAAGGCTAAGAATATCTGTATAAAAAAACCAAGCAAAGCTCCGTCATTTACTTACCATAAAAGGGAAAAAGTTCGTAACAGTATTCAATACTTTTCAAGTATTGTACATAAAATCAGCCGCGCAAAGCCGGGTGACGGGCTCTAGTAAATGTTGTATTGTAGCAATAGAAATTCAATTTAAACGGGTATCGCTCGGAGAGAATTCTTATTCCTTTCACGTTCCACGTTTTTATGTGAAAGTAGTTAAATGTCTAGACACATGTGCATCAAGTTGAATTCCTTTTTTAACTTTATTAATTTTCAAAATGTGCCGAAACCATTGGTCGCCAACTTTAGATAGAAGATGGCACCAAGAGAAAAAGAAGATGTCTAGGCAGTAGCATAGTGATGAGAACCGATGCTGATACTGCGTGGTGCTTGTACTGGGTGACTGTTCGCGGAGGGTAGCGGGATCCTAAGCACGGTTTTCCGCTGGCCGACCGCAGGTAGTAGGGGGCCCAACTAGTAGGTTAGCCACCTACGAAAGGCTGCCCCGCCAACTCGCGAAAAATCCCAGGATGCGTCATCGTGCCGGTTGGCGACCGGATGCGAGGGCCCGGTGACCATCCCTGGGGGGGTTAGGGCGTCCCCGCGCGCTCCGGACCAGTCTCCCGTCAGTGCGGCACTATGTTTGTATAGCTTGGCATTTATCTATACTTTGCCTCGCCTAACTGTCCCCTTCCTGTCTGTCTGTTCATCAAAAATAAGTAATGAAAAAAGTCAACAATAAGAAACTGGTTAAACAGCGGTTGCACTCCCCTCGCACTAAAAGTGCACCTCTCAAATATTCGAGGTCTGCACTCCAATCTCACCCCGGTCCACCACCACCTTGAGACTGAAAAACCACACCTGCTGTTCCTTACGGAAACGCAAATCGGATGTCCATCAGATACAGCATACTTACATTACCCAGGATACACCCTGGAGCACAATTTTAAATCTCGCGCTGGAACCTGTGTGTACGCTCGCGATGACATCTGCTGTCGACGACTCCGTAACTTAGAGGATTCCAGTTTTTCCGTATTGTGGGTTCTGGTGAACACTGGTTTGGAGCAGATACTCTACGCCAGTGTTTATCGGTCGCATACCGATAACATGGAGACAACCAGGCTCTTTCAGTATCTAACTGACTCGGCTGAAACAGCTCAGCTCAGGTACCCGTTGGCCCAGTTAGTTGTTCTGGGGGACTTCAACGCCCACCACCAGGAGTGGCTGTACCCATACCAGAGCACCGACCATGCTGGGAGACTAGCATACTCATTTGCTCTACCGCTAGGTCTCTCCCAGCTAGTAACTGGCGCTACTCGGATACCTGATGTTGATGGCCACACGGCCAATTGCTTGACCTTCTAATGACAACTGATCCAGACCGATATCAAGTTACAGTTTCCTCTCCGTTAGGTAGCTCCGACCATTGTCTGGTAAAATCTGTGTCAGTCTACTCGCCTCCTGAACCCGAGCACATAGGGACTAGGCGTGTATGGCGATACAAGTCAGCTGATTGGGATGAGATGCGACATTTCTTTGCGTCTTTCCCTTGGCAACGCGTATGCTTCTCTTCAGACGACCCGGCATGCTGCGCGGACGCTGTATCTGGAGTGATATATCAGGCAATGGAATATTTCGTTCCATATTCTGATGTCTCACTCCATGTCAAAGCCCGCCCATGGTTTAATTCTGAGTGTAAAAGCGCCGAAACACTTAAACACTTAGCATACCAGGAATGGGCGGATGCTCGAGCCCGCAAGGCGCCAAACGTCCAGAAACTGAAAAAAGCCTTTAACTGTGCTGCCAAGTCCTTCAAACATGCCCTCCGTAAGGCCCGTTTCGACCATATTGGCCATATTGGAGCCAAACTAGCATCTTACCCTTCAGGGAGTAAAGCTTTCTGGTCCCTTGCCAAATCAGTCGAAGCCAATTTCTGCCAATCTTCTTTACCACCATTGCAGAAGCCGGATGGCTCGTTGGCTCACACCGCCAAAGAGAAAGCAGACATGTTTGCCTCTCTATTTGCGAAGAATTCACAACTAGATGCTGCTGGTAACTGTCCACCCTTGATACCTCGTTGTGACTCTACAATGCCAGAAGTACACATTCGACAAAAGAGGTACTCAAAATACTCAGATCTCTAGATGTGAATAAGGCCAACGGCCTGACGGCATTCCTGCCATTGTCTTGCGCTCATGTGCGCCTGAGTTGACTCCTGTTCTGACTCGCCTCTATCGTTTGTCCCTGAGGACTGGTCAAGTTCCGAGATCCTGGAAGATTGCCAATGTCCAACCCGTCCCAAAAAAAGGAAGTCGTGCCGACCCAACCAACTATCGACCTATCGCAATCACCTCCATACTCTGTAAGATTATGGAGCGTGTCTTAAACAACCGTCTCCTTGCATATCTCGAAGACAACGACATTCTCAGTGACCGTCAATTCGGATTTCGTCGAGGCCGGTCCACTGGAGATCTGCTTGTGTATGCCACTCACATCTGGAGTGAAGCCATTGAGAGACATGGTGAGGCTCTTGCGGTGTCTCTTGATATCTCTAAGGCTTTCGATAAAGTTTGGCACGCTAGTCTCATTGGAAAGCTTCCGGCTTACGGTATTGCATCCGGGCTTTGCACATGGATCGAAGATTTCCTGAGGAACAGATCGATTCGGGTCGTCGTTAATGGCGCCTCGTCCGACCTCTTTGCTATCAATGCCGGTGTCCCTCAGGGGTCTGTGCTCTCCGCGACCCTTTTTCTGCTGCACATCAACGACATGTTGGCAACACCCGGTATCTTTGGGTATGCTGATGACAGCACGGTCTCGGTGAGATACATGTCCGACGCGAAGTCTAGATCAAAAACCCAGTCTTTGAGGGAATCAATGATCGATCAGGTGAACTCGACTTTGGAGGCTGTCTCCCAATGGGGTGATGCCAATTTGGTCGAATTCAATCCCTCTAAAACACAGGCTTG
Organism: Meandrusa payeni; assembly: GCA_029286785.1. NCBI lineage: Eukaryota > Metazoa > Arthropoda > Insecta > Lepidoptera > Papilionidae > Meandrusa > Meandrusa payeni. The sequence goes on from JAGSMX010000023.1 coordinate 3,499,195, forward strand.
TCTTTTTTCGGCGAAACGGAGTCCATTCCAACTGACTCCGACTTTCCGGAATGTCCCCGTTCCGATTAATAACCATCTTCAGCTCTTAGGTTTAGATCTCTTCTAACCTAAACTTTGGCCGCTACATTGAGTCCATTGCAAAACTACTGCCAGAAAACTCGGTATCCTCTCCGGGGTGAGGCGGTACTTCACGTCGGAGCAGCTACTAAGTCTCTACAAAGCTCAAGTTCGCTCCTGCATGGAGTACTGTTCCCATCTCTGGGATGGGTCTGCTAAGTATCAGCTGGAAGCTTTGATTCGTTGGAGCGCCGAGCGAAGAAGATCATAGGCAGTGACTCGCTCGTTGAGGCAAATCTTCAGGGCCTCGCACACCGTAGACGAGTGGCCTGCCTTTCGGTTTTCTATCGGGTACATTTCGGCGAGTGTGCGGAGGTTTTGCATGACCTAATACCCCCTCCTTTCCATCACCGAACGACTGGCCGCGGCGATCAGTTCCACCCTTACGTCGTAGACATCGCGGTTTGTCTCCACCTTCCCTATGCAGATGGCTAAGGAATGGAACTCTCTGCCGCGATCAGTCTTTCCATACGGGTACAATCTTGACACCTTTAAGTCCAATGTGAACAGACACCTTATAGGCTCACGAGCTGCATCCCAGGCTTAATCTTCGCCTTCCATCAAACGAGATAGAAGCCAAACGTGAGCTTATTTACTATAAAAAAAAAAAAAAATTAAAAGGCAATTGTTGTTATTCTGCCTACCCTACATGAGAAAATGGATGGTTATTTATATGAGTATCGTGCTTATCCGATTCCGTCGCGACTGTCATCTAGCGGAGCATTTTGAGGATATTGAAGATTACGCTGTTTCCTCATTACAGTCTATTATTACTACCATGACATATTGCCATGTGTTTTTAAGAAAGCTTTTTTCATTCACAAGCATGTAGTAAAAAGCATGTTTATTTCAATGTTGAAAACAGACATACCAATTTTATTTCTATGTATAGATAACATATCCGTAATCGTTTTTAGGTCTTTTTTTTTTGGACGAACTATCACAGTTGGGACAGAGAAGCTGGCCTTTACTGCTTCACCGGATTTGAGAGGTGGCACAGCTCTTAGATCGCTTAGCCTGAACCTCTATTAGATGGTAACTCGACACAAGGGTGAGGGGTAACCTCGGCTTGGGTTTTTTTAGGTTAATGAATAATAAATTTATATTACAAATTTGTTTCAATCGATTGACGTATAATTCTAACGCTTATGACTTATAGGACACTTCGCAAAATAGTTATATGGTAAAATAACCCCAAATTATTTTTACCAAATACTCGTAAATATAAATTTATGTACTTTATTGGTATTACGTCATAACAACCGACAAATGGCACAATTATTCATGAAAGTGCGTCCGAAGATTTATGAATAAAGTAAATAAATACAGTATGTTATAATATATCAAAGGCGTCGATTTAAATCAAGTGGAAAAGTCGATCGAGATAATATTTATCTTTTTAAGTACAGTGAAGATCGGGACTAGGGTTGTCACTCGTCGACTAGACTACAATAAAACCACATGCTCAAATTTGTATCCGGCGCATAATGATAGCTTTTAACCGACTTCAAACAAGGATTCTCTAATTTGTCTGTGTATATTTTTTATGTTACCTTATAACAACACTGGGTGTGCCGATTTTTTTAAAGAAAGCTAGCTTCTTTTTTATTTTTTCAGAAATATTACTAACAATCTTGTTAAACCATTCCAACTAAGCTTAAGCTTGTGCTAGGACATAGTTCACGGCAGTAGTCGAATGGTGGATTGGAACCCACGACCTTACGATTCGCAGTCCGCACCCTAAACCATTAGGCTATTGACGCTTATATACGATTTTGGTCGTCCTTTTTTTGTTAACTGTTGCTTCCCATATGGTCATGTTTAAATTTGGTCCACTTTTGACAATGGCAGCCGAGAGTAAAGCGTGTGCCTTAAATTTGCGCGCCTATATAATATCGTAAGCCATAAATAGACGAGTAACTCAATATCACGCTAACCGATTTCGATGATAATTTTTATAGGAGTACATCCTAAGAGTAGTTTGGTAAAGTTTGCTTAGATTCTGATTAATATTATTTAGTAATTAATTACTATAATTCAGAAATACAAAGAGGGCGTCCGCGTTTAACGTTTGATTCGATTTGACGTCGGTTTTATTTTTGCCGTTTACTTGTATTCACCTGCCATCATTAAAAAGTGCTATTTAAATATTTTTTTTGTCCGTGTGACAGCCCTAAGCAACAACGATAACGTGGGTTGACAGTATAACTAAATACTAATAGCGCTTCCATTGAATGTCACTTGGAGACGTTGCCATGGGGTCATTGGGAGTCTTTGTTGGTTCAATTGTTTCCTATTTGTATCCTGTACAAGGGAATTATATCATTTTTGTGTAAAAAAAAACAAGTTTATAAATAAACCAAATAAAACACTTCAATTTTGCAGTATCCATGCATATTTTTCGTCTCTTTCACATGCATACATGGCGATTTGTCAGTATCTAAAGCCTTCAACCTAAATATTGCAACACTAGTCTATAAATAAAGATCTACAGATCAAAATTATACTAAAAACTGAGTTATTTTCTTACCTTTTACTGCAAAAACTACAAAAGACATAGACATGATTTATACTATAGGATACCGCGTGTTTCGGAAAATATTTAGTATGTAATATATTATTGATTACTCAACAGAAATCTTTATCATTTTGGTTTAAGAATGAATACTTACTACGATTTCTTTAAGTTAGATTGCCATTTATTTGTATATAAATTTATCGTTACTACACACACTATACAATACAAAGCAAACATCAATTTGAAACGTCAGTAACCTAATGGTTTAGGGTACGGTCTGTGAATCGTAAGGTCGTAGGTTCGGATCCACCATTCGACTATTGACGTGAACCATCTCCTAGCACGAACTTAAAATTAGTTGGATTATTTATATATAATATAATATTTTGTATAGTAACCTACAAATGGCATACACAACAGGACTTAGTTTGTAAACTTGATTATTACAACAATGTATGCTTGTGTAATGCTGTTGGTGTATCTTATTAAATAAATAAATAAATACAAGATAAGTTCACATCACTGAAAATGGTAATTCTTCTGTTTATAATCCGACTTGTCATTTACTCAATCAAGCCGTAAAACATCCACTGCTGGACATAGGCCTCCCCAACGATTTCCGGAAGGACCGATTGTAAGCGGCTTGCATCCAGCGGCGTCCTGCGGCCTTTATGAGGTTGTCAATAGGACGTTCACCTTCTACGCTGTGCTTGCCGATCCGTGGTCTCCAATCGAGAACTTTTTGGCCCCATCGGCCATCTGTTCTACGCGCTATGTAGGGCATACCCGGCGAGTTAAATCAATTATTAGGTATAGATAAGATGAAGTGTAATCTCTGATATAAAAAAAACCCTCATGACCATTTAGACGGTAATGAAAGAAATGCAAATAGTACCGATTATAGATTAAATCAATAATCATCCTTTCGTTGTGAACATCCCTCAAACCCGAACGAAGCGATTTGCTTCGTCTTTCATTCTTCGTACAGCAAAGGACTGGAATAGTTTGCCCGCGTCTGTCTTTCCTTCCGATTACAATGTGGGTATTTTCAAGAGTAGAGTGAATAGGCATTTACTAAGCTAGTGCGCCTTACCATCCAGGACTGCATTTCCGCTCAACATCAGGTGGGATCGTAGTCGACAGGGCCAAACAGTACTTCAAGCCGGCTCACCGCCTTAAACTGTATAAGGCACAGGTGCGGCCTCATATGGAATACTGTTCGCATCTCTGGGCCGGGGCTCCCCAATACCAACTTCTTCCGTTTGACCGTGTACAACGTAGAGCTGCTCGAATAGTCGACGATCAGGGTCTTTCCGATCGACTCGACCCTCTGAGTCTGCGAAGAGATGTCGGTTCTCTTTGCATCCTGTATCGCATTTATCATGGGGAGTGTTCTGAGGAATTGTTCGGAATCATCCCAGCTACCGATTTCCATTACCGCACATCTCGGCAGAATTCCAAATTCCACCGCCACCATCTTGATGGTTGGCGTTCAACGACTGTACGTTTTTCGCGTAACTTTCTCCCACGCACTGCCAACTTGTGGAATCAACTGTCGCCAGCGGTGTTTCCGAACGTTTACGATTTAGGGACCTTCAAGAAAAGAGCCTATTCCTATCTCAAAGGTCGGCAACGCACCTACAGCTCCTCTGGTGCTGTGGATGTTCATGGGCGACGGTGATCACTTAAGATCAGGTGAGCCGTATGCTCGTTTGCCACTTTTCATATGAAAAAAAAAAAAAGTCAAGCACTTGCTTAGAAATTATAAAAAAAAAAAAATATATATTTTATATCTACCTACTGTCAAATATATTTAAAGCACAAACTGTGTGGGTAGATAGGGATTTGGACCTAATAATAGTCTCTTTAAAATTGATTATTCCATTAAATTCAGCCCTCTGCAGTATTCAGTCAAGAGGCTAGACCGAATCAGTACATGAATAATTAAAATGAAATCGTTTCGTATAGCAGTAGACGTATATATCGATCGCTCTGTCCCAGACCCATTCCTCACTATTCGGAGTCTATTTTTAATTTAGTCGAATTCGAATTTAGAAATTGAATTAAGAAATCACTTTAAAGTTGAATGTATCCTAATTTACATTCGTAATTGTACTGTGGTAGGTATTTAAGAAAATAGAAATGAATTAATTGCTCTTAGTTCTGTGACACACTGGGTTAGGTTTACTGAATATTCAGCCCTGTAGTTCTGGGCTCTCAAGAATAAGACTACGGTAACCCCTGCCTGTCGTAGAAGGCGACTAAAAGGGGCCTCGGGTTCACTGGGCGACAAGGGTGGGGTGCGTCGTCCACCAAAGTGGACCCGGAAAGAAGGCGACATCGGCCCGTGTCGCCTTACACTGCGTGGGCACAGGGGGGGAGGGAGTAACCTCCCCCCCGGGACGTGCTCTTCTTGAGCACAGTGCAGAGGGGCTCCGGTGCGTTCCACGTGAGATCCCGGAGCCCCTCGTCATGCACCGAGGAAAGGGCCACCGGGGAGGTTTTAGTGGGTAAGAATCCCACATAACTGCCGCCTTCCCCCCAGAAGGCGGGGTATCTTTGTGAAGATTTCCTCCCCGTCAAAAAAAAAAGGTTTACTGAATATCAGCCCTGTAGTTCTGAGCTCGTAGAATAAGGCTACGGAATCCCCTGCCTGTCGTAGACGTCTTCCGCAGTGTCACGGCGGCAGTGCTCACTTCATAAGTATAACGGTTTAAATGCTTGAAAACAACTGCCTTCCGCTCCGGGCCATAGACAAAGCAAATCAGTATTGCCAATAAACCTAATGTTGCCCCGCGAATAATATTGTAACCTAACATTATGAAACCTTATTAAAACTTAGCTCTTTTATAACGAGTATATTTACGAGTTACAAAAACCGACATCAAATCTGACTTTCTTTGTATTTCCGAATTAACGTAAGGCTATATTGATATAGAATTAATCAGAAACTAACCCAACTCTCATTAAACTACCCCAGAAGTTTATTCTTTGCAACAATAATCGAAAAAAATGAATAATCGAAATCAATTGATGTGAAATTGAATTATTTGTCCATTTGTCGCGAACATACTTAATGCAAATATAAGACTTATATGGTTTTATCATTGTCAGAATTGGACCAAATTGAACGCACCAGCTTTCAAATGAAAAAAGAAATCGGTGAGGTAACAAACATACAAAAATACATACAGACGAACGTTCTTTTTTGAAGTTGGTTGAAAACAATCAACATTGGTTCATAAATGTCAGCGCTATGAGTGCTTTAACATAAATACAGACGAATTGACAATCTCCTTCTTTATTTGAAGTTTCTTAAAAATAACACAATAATCCAAATCTAACAATGAATTAAAGTCAATATCGAGATTAGATTTCATATTATATAGATTAGATAGATTGTGGGCATTTTTCCATTCTTCGTTATATTTCAGACTACGAAATCATATTGAATATTGAAAGCTATTGATAGTGGAATTTATGCTTTCGCTAGCGAGAATATTAAATCGCAGTTGCTTTCTGTAGGTAGCGTTGAATATTTTATAGAAGTTGAGAAACTAGATTGTGGCGAGATAAAGTAAATTTTGTATCAATAAATGAATTCTAAAAAGCTTTCAATATTGGATGCATGCTAATCTGCACTTCTATCTTTTTTATAGTTTCTTAGCAAGTGCTTAAACACGATCCCAACTGATTTTATTGGTAATACAGCAGCGGTTGGTAAAGCGGACTACCCCCACCCCTTAGATGCTAGGAGCGGTGTTGGAGTTTCTTCGGCCACTTCTTCTCCCAGCGCCAACGCTTAGTTTAGCTTTCGAATGTCCCTTATTATCCTTGAAACAGCTACCGACCGAGTCGTGGTTCGGCCCTCTAGGGCGCCCTTGGATCATAGTAACCGTCCAAGCCGAGGTTACCGCCCACCAAGGGGACCCTTGTGTCGAGTTACTAGCGATAGAGGTTCAGGCTAAGCGACCTAAGAGCTATGCCACCTCTCAATCCGGTGAAGCAGTCAAGGCCAGCTTCATCGGCCAATCTGTGTAGCTCGTCATAAAAAAAAGCGAACCAGCTAACAAATAGTGAATAAGCATTCTCTCTACTCTTGAAAACACCCAGTCATTTTTGCCATATATTTTTTTTTAAATTACTGAGAGTTTTTTGGAAAATTTAGGTTTATTAAAACCTTCACGGTCATATTTATTATTTCGTATTTAATTGGAAACTCGTAGAAAAAAATTGTTTAGTGAATCGTTTCCATTTTACGCCTTGAAGGTGATAATTTATTTTATGTCGTAAAGCTGCCTCGTAAAGTTTTCAATTTAAAGATGATAAAACGGAAATAAAAGTATGAAAAAATTTCATTGCCTTTATTCAGATGTGTTGGCGAACGTAAAATTATGAATTTCCGATTGCCAATTTTAAAACGGATGGAATAATAACGCTGATATATGTGGCTTGAAAGAGAATATCACTATGGGATTAAAAGAATTGATAGTGTTTCCAACGATTACCCATTACTCATTGGAACTTTTTTTTATTTAAGAATAATAAACATTGTCATTAATAAAGTATAATGGCATAGTCGACCAGCACCAAATAGAAAACAATCTAAGACGTGTAGGTTTCGTCACGATGTTTTCCTTGACCGTCGAGCGAAAATATAATTGAAATAAACAAAGTCAGGAACTACATGATCTAATTCCCCCATCCCCTTTCCACCATCGGACTTCTAGACGCACTGCGGGATTTCATCCTTTTGTTGTGAACATCCCTCAAACCCGAACGAAGCGATTTGCCTCGTCTTTCATTCTTCGTACAGCAAAGGACTGGATTAGTTTACCCGCGTCTGTCTTTCCTTCCGATTACAATGTGGGTATTTTCAAGAGTAGAGTGAATAGGCATTTACTAAGCTACTGCGCCTTACCATCCAGGACTGCATTTCCACTTAACATCAGGTGGATCGTAATCAAGCACTTGCTTAGAAATTATAAAAAATAATAATTGGTGCACTGGAAATTGAACTCGAGTTGAGATATGTACCCAACGAACGAGATTGAAGCTTCTAAGCTAGTCGGTGCTTGGTTTTTTTAAACGATTACTCATTAAATCTCCCTGGACTTTTTTAAACTCATGGTTTTTTGGAATCTGGAACTTTTTTATTTAATAATAATAAACATTGCCATTACTATAGAATAAGGGCATTGTCGACCACACGGCCCTTGGGTGGATTAGCGGACTTCAAATAGAAAACTATCTAAGACATGTAGCTTTCCTCACGATGTTTTCCTTCACCGTCGAGCGCATGGTAAATCAGCACTTGGAATAAACAAGATCATTGGTACACCGGCTTTTGAGCTCGTGTTGAGATATCGACGCTGGAAAAAAAAATGATAACTTTCGTGTTTGTGGACCTAGAGCTGTTATTTTTGGACACAATATTTTTTTTGCAATAAGTATTGTACCACGGCATTAACGTAGAGTTTTATTAAAAGAAAATCGTTTTAATATACAAAAAATAAAAGAGAAGTGTCAGTCTTGAAAATCCTATTTTCGCTATATTTCATCGACGTATAAAAGTGAAAATGGCCATATGTGTCACTTACTATGTTTTTGCTTTCCAGCGTCGTTATGTAACCAGCGAACGAGATTGAAGCTTCTAAGCTACTCGGCGCTTGGTTTTTCCAGGCTGAGTGCTGTAAGAATTCGGGCATCACTTATCGCGGTCAAGTTTTAAAATCTTCGGGCTAACAGTGCTAAACTTGTTTTGTACGAGGGTATATCACATCACGCTGGTATATATCCACCTTTATTTTGCTTTCATATATACCTTTTAGCTATCTTTAGTTACCCGCAGCTGCAATAATGGGATCAGAAGCGAATTTTCTTTGGCAGGTATCGTTGCGTTATTATTACGATATATCTGAAATAATAACGGTTGCATCGGGATAAACATCAAAGGGTTATTCCCGTGTGTTTTGCTCGTAAATGTCGGGAAACTTTTAGGCCAGGAGTTAAGGTTAAGGTTGGCATAATATTTATTCCTTAAGTCTATTAAGCTAAGTATATCGACGCTGGAAAACAAAAACGTAGTAAGTGACACATATGGCCATTTTCACTTTTATACGTCGTTGGAATCAGAAAAAAAAGACCCGTCGAAAGATGCACTTGTAACATATTAAATGAAAAATAGCGAAAATAGGATTTTCGAGATTGACTTTTCTTTTATTTTTTGTAACCGCAAAACGATTTTCTTTTAGGAAAACTCTAGATTAATGCCGTGGTACAATACTTATTAAGCAAAAAATAATAAATATTGTGTCCAAAAACGAAAGTTATTTTTTTTAAAGTTGGAATGTTTTTCGGCTCTGGTGAACAATTTCATTTTTGTGGGTTACTACGTTATTTTTTTCCAGCGTCGAGTATTTACTTTAACATCTACTCTACCACTCTATAATTGTGAAAAGTTTTTTAGCTACGCTACTCTAGCTCAGTGTGGGGGCGGTCATTCAGCCCTGTAGTTCTGGGCTCTCAAGAATAAGACTACGGTATCCCCTGCCTGTCGTAGAAGGCGACTAAAAGGGGCCTCGGGTTCACTGGGCGACAAGGGTGGGGGCCTGAGTCGTCCACCAAGGTGGACTCGGGAAGAAGGCAACATCGGCTGGCCCGTGTCGCCTTCCGCTGCGAGGGCACAGGGGGGGAGGGAGTAACCTTCCCTCCCGAGACGTGCTCTCATTGAGCACAGTGCAGAGGGGCTCCGGTGCGTTCCACGTTGAGATCCCGGAGCCCCTCGTCGTGCACCGAGGAAAGGGCCACCGAGGAGGTTTTAGTGGGTATCTTTCTGAATTAATTTATTCCCCGTCAAAAAAAAGTGTTGGGGTAAGGGTAATAAGTCACGTAAATTGCATTGTACGTCATGAAAGTAAGTTCGATCCCCGGTGCAGGCACCAATGAATTTGTTTGTTGCCATTTTATGTGCATCGTGAGGAAACCTACATGTATTAGAAAATGTTCTCAGACATCTATACTGCCTATTTGCACTGGGTGTGCGTGTTGGACTATGCCCTTATACTCTCTATACAGAGAAGGCTTATGCCCAACAGTAGGTATAGGCTATAACTTTAACAGCTACGTTATCGCGCCAATTTCATTTTTCGTCCTCTACATTAATGGTCATTATCGCTAAGCAGTACATACCGCTGAGTGGTATGAGTGTACAATGATTAAAATGACAAAATACAGACGAATTGAACCTCCTTTCTGGAAGTCACTTTAAAATGATATCTATATATATAAAAATGAATTGCTGTTCGTTTGTATCGCTAAAACTCGAGAACGGCTGAACGGATTTATCTTAACTTGGTCTTGAAATGTTCGTGGATGTCTAGGGAAGAAGAAGGAAGAACCTAAGAAGGTAAAAATAGCCCTTTTCTATTTCCCATACAATCATTTTTTTTCTAAATAAAATGTAGAGTCAATTTGAACTTTATTACCATTTAATAAAGTTCATAATAAATTATAATCGCTTCATCGAACTTTCTGGCCTTTCCCTGTCAGGATGACAGTTCTGGTCAGGAGAATTTTTGCCCCGACTACAAAATACGTGGGAACAAAAAATTGCCACATTCCAAGTATTCCATCCAGATGGACCGACGACCTTGTAAGGAGCCGGAAGTGGATGGATGCGGAAAGCGAAGGATCGTATGTGGTGGAAGGCATTGGGGAAGGCTTATTTCCAGCAGTGGATGGACACAGGCTGATGATGATGAAGTATTCCATTACTCTCTTCTCTCCATCCCTTGCATTCTTTTTGACAGAACGAAGTCTGTCGGGTCCGCTAGTACACAATAAGTACTTCGCAGATGTTGATTTGTTTTCATTACCTACTACTAAATTTAGAAAATGTATTACAGATAGCTTATTTAGTTAATAAGTATTTATTCGTTCAATTATTTCCTTATTCTTTTCTTTCATTTAAATTTTGTTGATAAAGTGTTTTTTTTTAAGTGTTGCACGTAAAAATAATAATTTGCAGATGTAGTTTGTAATGCAGTTACATATTTGATTTGTATTACGACTTTTATAATTTCATTCGTGCTATTGTTTATAGTCCCAAATAAAGAGAAAAAAATGGTGTGATAAAAAGTGTACCACTTTTAATAGATCAATTGACACATAGTTAATTGACCGTATTATTGTCTTGAATTTAACTACTGCAGTGAATTATTTCATTCACCAGTGATTCATTAGAGTTTATGTTCCCGTAATTACTGTATCTAACCGTGACGCATACGATGAGGAAAAAATCCTTATTAAGTCCGTCGTTCCTATCTAAGGTGTACGCAGGACGACTATATGATATATTGCAATTGTTTACTCCAATAGCTCTTATGCCTTTTCAACTTTAAAGAGAAAAAAAAAACAATCCCGAGGCCCACAGTCTGCTAAACCAATGTCAAAATTAATATTCAGTGACGTCACAGCTGTCATGATAGTTTTCCATTCGCGCATTCCATACACTTCAATCAATTAATTAATTTCAATATAATCATGAATCTGAGCCGTGGTAGCTCAGTGTCCGGGCGGTTGGCTCATGTTGCATAGTACGCTAGCAACCCGAGTTCGATCCCCGGTGCCGGCACCAATAAATTTGTTGTTGCAATTTTATGTGCTGATTAACCACGCGCTCGGCGGTGAAGGAAAACAACGTGAGGAAACCTACATGTCTTAGAAAATTTTTCTACGACATGTGAAGTCTGCCATTCCGCATTAGGGCCGCGTGGCGGACTGTGCCCTTATACTCTCTTTACAGAGAAGGCCTCTGCCCAGCAGTGGGACATATATATTATATATATAAAGACTGTAACTTTAACTTTAATATAATCATAAATTAATCAAAAATTCAAGTGAAAATTATATTTTCAAATTGAATTAGTAGATTTTATTTTTTGACACTATGACAATTGAATTGCAATAGTTTGGTTTCATAGTGAAATGTCATTGGTAAAATAGCTAATTTCTTACTCGCAAATATAGCTGTATTATAATTTATATCATTCGCTTTTATTGTGAAACTGGACTAAATTAACCGCAGAAAATTGATTGCTATGAATTTACGTGGACATAGGAAATTCCTTGAATAGATGTGAATTGTAGACGGTGCGATTTGAAAAATAATAATATTAACATATTAATTATTATTAAAATATATTATTAAATAATAATTTCAAAAATCGGTAAAAGTATTTGGGCTTATTGATCTTTGAATAAATACGAAATCGTCCATATGATATTTCTATCGATTACACGGTACTTCTGACTATAATACAGTAAGGTTCCTACCCCTCACCGGGGGGACCCTTGTGTCGAGTTACTAGCAATAGACGTTCAGGCTAAGCGACCTAAGAGCTATGCCGCCTCTCAATCCGGTGAAGCAGTCAAGGCCAGCTTCTCTGGCCAATCTGTGTAGTTCGTCATAAAAAAAAAAAACAGTAAGGTTTGCTACGGTGAACGAATGAACGAAAGAATGACAAAACAAATTTAAGGCATGGAAGTCGTGGGGTCGGTTGGAATCTAGAATAATGGGATGGTACATCCAGCAGATTGAGTGAATAAATAAGGTCCATTTAGTACTCTTAACTGAAGACTAAGTATGCGTAGATTAATGGATTGAATCAAGCGCTAATGGGGTGACTTTTTTAAGTAGTATTTTAAATACTACTTAAAAGGTAGTAGGCATTAAATGCCTACTACTTATAAACAGTAGTAGGCATTTAATGCCTACTACTGTTTTTAGTGAAGCCTCGGTAACGTTATATATTTTTTTTTGTACGAAACCTCCATAGTGAAGTCTATGGAGGTTCGTTGTGACATAATTGAAAAAGATACATCAGTGATGTAAAATAAAAATAGAATAGGTGTCATTATTTTATTGATATAACGTTGTTTAGTAAAAACAGGAATAGACTTTTAATATGGTTTCCTTGAAATACAGAGCAACACATAATTATTCTTGTTTTTTTATTGATATTCCGAATTCATCTTATATATATATGAATTTCACTGTACATACATCAATCAAAATGGGGTTAGGATCGTTACGGGAAGATGCCTGCCTTCGGCCTGCATTTTTTTATATTTTCTGAGCAAGCGCTTGACTACGATCCCACCTGATGTTAAGTGGAAATGCAGTCCTGATGGTAAGGCGCACTAGCTTAGTAAATGCCTATTCACTCTACTCTTGAAAATACCCACGTTGTAATCGGAAGGAAAGACAGACGCGGGCAAACTATGCAAGTCCTTTGCTGTACGAAGAATGAAAACGAAGCAAATCGCTTCGTGCGGTGCAGTGCGTCTAGAAGTCCGATGGTGGAAAGGGGATGGGGGAATTAGATCATGTAGTTCCTGAGCACACTCTCCAAAATGCAATCTGTAGAAAACCGAAAGGCTAGCTACCTTACGCCTGTGCTCAAGACTGAGCAGATTGGTTTCAGCTGCGTCACCAAATAGCCCGTCATCCAAATATAGATGACGGGCGTGAGTAATTTTTATTTGTATCTGTACGATAAATGCTTTTTATTCTGATTATTATAATAATTAAAGTTTCACTCAAAATAATACTCAGCTCGAGAAACTCCTGGAAACATTTCTTCTACTTTACATTTTTAAATTATTTTAGTGAAGTGGATATTGTACGCTACTCTGTGGACATACAAACTTCTTAATGCATTGAGTGTCTCAGGAAATGAATTACAAATTGCCGTGAGAGCTTTAGCATCGCGGGAATTGAAGGGAAGTGTTTCCTTTACTTGGTAATTTAGTAATGCGACGCTTGAGACACTCAGCATCACGGACTCGTACTTAAGTTATTTCAGATGCTTTAAAACTTAAAGCTGGCTTTAATATTTTATAATTAAAAGACAGCGACATGCACAGTAAGTAGCGTTTAATCTGTCACAGACGGTATAGAGATGAATGTGACGGTATAGAAAAGATTTTCCCTCGTAATTTTTCAAAAAAGTTCGTATTTATTGTGCTCTCTCAAATAGCTTCATATCAATAGATATGAAAAATATCACACATTTAATACGATCATTCATTATCAGTTCGGGTGTCATCGTATTTCGATAAAGATCCGAGTTTTCCCGAAGGAAAATAATTTCTCACTACATCTGTAGGACATTTATAATAGTTTTGCTTCAAAATAAGACTCCAGTGTGATACATACAACAGACCTATACTGTGTCTTAGGTATACGAAACATAACTGGCTAAGAGAAAGAGTGAATAGATGCTCGCACTTCTGTATCTTGCTCATATAGTAATATACGAAACGTAACTCTCTCTCTTTCTATCTTACTAATTTAATATATCCTTCTCAATTTCCCATCGCCTCACCCGATCCCACTTTACGTAACGCTTTCACCAGCTTACTCCCGAAGTCAAGCGTGTGTCAGAATCAGGAGCAGTTAATAATATACTTATCATCAGTATTATCGTTTTATTTAACTTTGATACTTTCATATTCCTTGTAACACATACATCAGACATATTTTAGTAAATAAATAACATATTAACAACATCACCATAAATATATATATCACCTTACTCAGTACATGTAGTAATTCACTAGTATAGGCTGAACATAAGACAGTAGCACAATATATAAGACAAGGTAAATAACAAGAGTACTTAACTTATGTACTGACGCGCTAACAACACTAAGCGACGCCACCAACTTAACAACTCTAAAAGACTCTTTGCACTGTAAAATTGCTCTTATATTTGTGGAGTCAACAACACGACTTCTCACAATGCTTTACATATTTAATACTCTTTGGTTGTAATAGCACATACATTAATAACCAATTATTCGTATTTAACACATATATACTATATGTGTCGAATGCAATGAAACTGTTATAAATAAAGTGATAAATTAATAAACATCGGAAACGAATCATTCGATAGTCAAAGGAGCAACTATACTACAATTATCTCACATGTACGTAAAGGAGTTTTACTACAAAAACATTTATGGTGAACTATGAAGAAACTAATACAGGTCATCGACCATTACAAAGCGTGTAGGAACGTATATTACGCGTTAAAATGACCGATATTAAAGTGATGCGCACACATAAAGCTATATTGCGGCTGCAGTTAAAGTTTAGTTAAAAGCCGCAAGAATTTAATTAGGGCTTTTCACTAGGTCAGCGAACCACTTCCACACGCGACCGTACTGAGAATTAATGCTCAACGTTCCAGTAATTTATACGTCAGTGGTTAGAAGTTCTCAACCGACTTCAAAAAAGGAGGATGTTCTCAATTAATATTTGTTACCTCATAAATTTCCATCTTATCTAAAGGAACGTTTTCAATTCCCTTACGATTCAAATTCGTTGAATTTGCGATCATCAGTGAATCTCGTGCTAAAAACATATCCGTACGATTCAAACTTTTATGAATGAATGAATGAATATTCTTTATTGCGCAACAATTAAAAACAAAATACATCACAGAAATAGTAAATACAATTTTCACATTAGACAAGGTCATTGCATGCGCAATGGGCGGTCTTATCGCTAAGAGCGATCTCTTCCAAACAACCTTTGTATGGACAGAAACTTTCGTCTAAAAATATTTTAGTGGGTCTGTAATTATATTTATTTTAATACAAAACAACAATATACATATATATAAACATACGCATTTATCAATATATACACTATTAATAATAATAATAT
The DNA here is from genome assembly GCA_029286785.1 of Meandrusa payeni. NCBI lineage: Eukaryota > Metazoa > Arthropoda > Insecta > Lepidoptera > Papilionidae > Meandrusa > Meandrusa payeni. The sequence continues at coordinate 3,514,569 of JAGSMX010000023.1, forward strand.
ATAAATATATATTCATACAAATACCGTATATAAAAAAAAAATTACACCAACTCTTTTACCGTACGCGCTGTCCGTCTGTGGAACTCTCTTCCTGTGGCGATTAGAAAATCTCAGACGATAAATACTTTCAAAATCAGAGTGAAAAAGTTTTACTTAGATGAGTCCACCTAACATCATTTATTTATACTTTTATATTATATGTAAATATATTATATGTATTACTATACACGTTTTGTCTTTTTACAATATATATTTTGATATGTATCTATTTATACCTATATTATATGTATATGTGTATGTAAATATTTATTATTAGTATAGTTAAGTATATCTCCTTTTTATAAACTCCCGCTTTTTCTTATTATTCCTCTCCATTCAAAGGTTGCCTGGAAGAGATCGCTTTTAGCGATAAGGCCGCCCATTGTTTATACATTTAATTTTATTGTCTTTTTTTTATCTTATTTCATAAGTGTAAATAATAAAGAGTTTATAAATAAAATAAAATGAATAAACTTTCGACTGGGTAAACCGATTTTGATGATTGCTATTTTTATTTTTTGCTATTTTTTTCGATGTACTAAATTTACAGACACCTAAATACTTGTATCGTAAATTGGAGTGGGCTAATGAGGGCATATTCGAGAGGAGGCAGCGGTGTCATGAATTACGTACCCAGCGACACCATACCGCGGCATTTCGGGGCAGTTTTCGGTATGCAGCAACCAAATGCTGGAATAATATTCCACCGCCCATTAAAAACGTATTCACTAAAGTCTTGTTCAAAAATAAGATGAAAGTCTTCTTAATGAATATACAAAAAAAGAGTAAGTAAAAAAACCCGCTTATAATGGATACATTTATGAAGATATTTAATTCTAATTTGAACATTTTGGTTGGCTGCGTTCTTTTTCCGTCTTGTTTAATTCCCCATTTTATTTTATTTTATTTTATATACAATTTATGTTTCCCTTGCTTTTACGCTATTCGTACTTTGTTAAAATTTTGCTACTGACATCTGTTTGCTTCTTAAAATGGGTTTCTGCAGAATACCAGCGCTGATTTACCCTCCTCGGATAATCAGCATTATGCTGAGCAGTGAACCCGTTCGGTTCGGTGTTGCAACGCATAGCCTTGTGTATCGGACCTTTTGGGTCTTTAGTGATATTTATAATATATATAATTTTTTTTTCATTTTTAACTGTGCGCTTAACTTGTTGTGTTAATTTGTATATGTGTTGTAATCTGTCTAACCGATTAAATGGCTTATTATTATTATTATTATTATTTGAAAGCTGCCGCTTTCCGTGTGGTCCCATTTAATTTGGTCCAATCGAGACAATGGCATCAATGAGATAACCGTAAAGTCTTAAATTTGCATCAAGTATGTGCGCCACAAATGTAGGAATAAGGAATATCACGCCAAACGATTTCGATGATTCATTTTTAACTGGAAAGGACATTTATAGATATGGATTAAATTGGAGTGTCTGTTTTTAACATTAAAAAACCAAACAATTTTTACTGCATATAGTATATGAATGTATATACCAAAATATATTTTTTTTTGCACTTTTTGTCCGTCTGTTTATTCCGGCTAATTTCTGGAACAACTGGCCCGATTTTGACGGGACTTTCACTGGCAGATAGCTGATATAACACGGAGTAACTTTGGCTACTTTTTATTTAACCGACTTAAAAAAAGGATGTTATTGATCAGGTACATACTGTAAATTATTAATTAGTTGGATAGTTTAGTTTATCGCACCAATTCCTCTAAAATTCTGAACAGCGAGAGCGCTGGAGCGAGAATACAAATTGATTGCGATGGGATTGGGCGTAGTTTGTGTTGTGTTCTATAAATATTCATTGTAGTGATCACACAGGTCACGCGACGGGGCACCATGTGTCTGACGCGACACAAAGATTGTATTAATTTACAAAATCTATGGAGAAAATTGAGGAGCATGGTATTTCGCTGAAACCGCTGCCGTGGATGTAGATACGCCATGGATATTAATTTAATTAACTAAATACCTTTTTCGTCAAATTCCACGCGGACGTAGTCGCGGGCTCTGCTAGTATCATAATAATAACTCGTAATCAATCCATTAATAAACATTTATGACATATAGACCAACTTTAACTTCTTTTTTACTGTATATAAAAAACAATGTGTAATTAATTCTGTAGAAATCTAGTATGCAAGTAGCGACGTCATTAGCACGGTGTTATGTAACAAACACGCTCGAATGTAATCACGTTCAACGTGATCGTCGTACTAAACCCTTTGAAGACAATATATCCTACTGACGTGAGAATATAGTGCGATTTTTTTTAGACGGACTAACACAGTTAGCCAGAGAAGCTGGCCTTTACTGCTTGTGGCATAGTTCTTAGGTCGCTTAGACTGAAACTCTATTTGGTAGTAACTCGACACAAGGATCCCTCTGTGAGGAGTAACCTCGACTTGGACGATTACTATTTTTACGCGTTATCAGTCCGATTCGAGAGCGCCCGAAAGGGCCGAACCACGACTCGGTCGGTAGCTATTTTATTGACGAAAGACTATTGGGAAAATCTAAGCTAAACTAACTTCACTTCGAGAAGCGAAATGTAGTGTTATTCAAAGAAAGTAATGAGAAGTGAAAATTAAACATTTAATTAGATTCTTTAATTTTGATTAGAAATAGTCTGGTTTGGTTATAAGATCTCCCACGACCTATTTTTATGGGATGGACAGAGTCGAGAAACGTTTTTAATTCATCTCTACATTTGTGTTTGTCTACAAATAGCGTTCAGCAAGAACGAAGTAAAACTTCTTTACCCACGCTTAAGCTAGTGAACAGGTTACGAAAAGTGTGAATGAGCGATTCGAACGGAAGTTGAGAGGAGAATATTACTGTAGGGTCAAAGAGAGCAGTGCGCGCGCACATTTTCTTTCTGTCTCGAACAATCGTTTATATATAATAATCCTCTAGAGATCCCAGAGGCCCTCACCGTGCACCGAGGAAGGGCCAACGGGGGGGTTTTAGTGGGTTAAAAACCCCACATAAACAAACACTTCTTGGGAAGAAAGGGGGTATCTTATTAAAGATTTCCGCGCCGTAAACAAAAAAAAGAAAAAATGATCACCTAAGCTGAATGCTCTCTGATAAAAATAAAATTAATTCGTCATCTTTCTCAAAAATTATTGGTCCGCTATTGATCCACGGAATTAAGATTCAAAGGTGAACTATTACCACCCTCACGCCTGTCGCGACTCTACTTTTGAAAAAGAAAAAAACGATTTCCTTTTCCACAGAGAGTGATACTTGAAATGATGGAACACAATTCAATTATTTTTAATCGGCGAATAAATTGCCAAGGGCTGTACAACACACCAATATAAACGGTAACAGCTTACGACTCTCGGGAATGACGTCATCAAGGATATTAGGGTCCGTATACACTTTAATAATAGAAACCATATGTGACGGTAGAAGCGAAACCATCGAAAACTTAAACTTATCCGTTTAAATCGCTTTGTTTATTTACTTTGAGTAGCTTAATATGCCTTTACTTGCTTGCACACACGTTGGTCACAGAATTAGGCTAGCTCTTATACCGAACACTACTTTACTGTGTAGAAACGGACTCCCCTAGAGGTAGCACTCTTATTAAAAAAAACCAAAGCAACCAATTCAAGAACATTACAAAAGAGCATGGACACAAGTCTGTGTTTGCGCTTTATTGAAAGAAAAAAAAAACCTAAACTTCGAGAAAAGAACATGAAAGAACCTGATAATCAGCCATACGTAATATACATGACAAACACGTAAATTTTATGTTATCACTTTATACTGAAATTCTAGGTTTTTATAACCTCCCCCCTTCGGACGTGCTCTCCTTGAGCACAGTGCAGAGGGGCTCCGGTGCGTTCCTCTGGAGATCCCGGAGCCCCTAGTCATGCACCGAGGAAAGGGCCACCGGGGAGGTTTTAGTGGGTAAAAACCCCACATAACCGCCGCCTTCCCCCCAGAAGGCGGGGTATCTTTTTGAAGATTTCCTCCTCGTAAACAAAAAAAAAAGGTTTTTATAAAATAAATTGTTTTCAACATTTTAAAGAAAATATCGATGAAAGAAGTCAGAAGAAAGGTATATGGTATAAAATCATACAGAGTCGACCTCCTCATTTGCCTTGGTTCCTGAAGGAAACTAGTAGGAAGTATATCACAACGGTACACAGATTGAGGTCAGGACATTTCCCTGCAAAATGGTTTTGCACATCGGAAGCGGAAGGCTGAGTCACCGAACTGTGACATTTGCCATATGTTGGATGATGTGCACCACATAATGGGGGAATGTGCCAAACATGAAGCGGAAAGAAAGTCATTAATACATAGTCTAAAACTGAGGGAGCAACAAAAGACAGCAGCTAGCTGTCAGACAGCATTAAGAAAACACCCACATGTTTTCTTAATGCTACTGTCTGACCCGACCTCAGAGGGAGCGAGGAAGCTATACAACATTGATGACTTTCTTTCTCGCTTCATGCGACCGATGTGTGTGTGCGTGTAGGGTATGATGGGGCTGACTTGCCCAAAAGGGCAAAAGTCCCCAATAAATAAAGAAAAAAAAACAAGCAAATTTTCGAATAAAAACACAAAGCTTCTACGTATATGGACGCTCTATATTTTCTATATATAGTTTCTAAAATATCTAAATTATTTCTAAAGAAGTTTGTAAAGTAGTTATATTACGATGAACAAACGTGGAAGGTGGGAATATCACCCACATTCTCATCTGCCACGTTTGTTGTCATTAAAATAGTCTTGGATTCTCAATCAACGAACAATCTCCTATATTATTTTTAGGAATTCTCTGGAAAGCTTCATCTTTGAAAAGCAAAATTAACCTGAACATTACTAATATTGAAACACAAGTTGAAATACATTGTAACTGAATCTCAACGTAAGCACACCAACATCAATTACGACAAATCGTTTATTTAACACTGTATTTATGTTATTTATTATATAATTTGTTTATATATATAAAGCTGCTTTAATTTATATATGCATATAAGACGTATACGGAATAAAAATAAAAACATGAATAACTTTATGTTGCTCTGTAATTTAAGAAACCACATTAAACGTTTATTCCTGCTTTTGCTAAACTATAAATTAAGTTATGTCTTCTATACTTTTTCTATTTGACATCACTGACAAGTCTTTTTTTCATTGACATCACAACAAACCTCCGTAGACTCCACTATGGAGGTTTCATACAAGAAAATAAATATTATTATTTTTTACATGCATATATAAATATATATTATTTCATTAAAATAAATATGTATATTATAAATAAAAGTGTACGCAACGGCATATTTATACACAACCGAATCGCGTCCGCCTTAGTTTTACCGATATTTTGGCTGAAAATCAGCATTGTGCTACACGTGTCAGCACAGCACATGCTGACCCACTATTCGGCACAAGTTCTAGTTAGTTTTTTTTTAATTTATTACATTTTAAATTACTTTTGTTTATGTTATTCTTTGTCTTGTTTAACCTGTCGTTTCTGTGTTCTTGTGTCGAATAAACGTTTATTTTATTCTGAGACCTAATTGAAAGCAAACCCAAAAACAATAGAAATTGATAAGACGTGAACCAACTTTACTAAACACATCAAAAAAGGAATGAAAAATCTCCTTTGTTTCTTAAAGTCGTTCAAAGGGAAGCTCATAGAGCGTAGATAGGATAGACGCTTTTTTTTTTTATAATTTCTAAGCAAGTGCTTGACTACGATCCCACCTGATGTTAAGTGGAAATGTAGTCCTGGATGGTAAGGCGCACTAGCTTAGTAAATGCCTATTCACTCTACTCTTGAAAATACCCACATTGTAATCGGAAGGAAAGACAGATGCGGGCAAACTATTAACTATGGAATGCTCTGCCACAAAGTATAAGATGGACAGAATCATTGTCTGCTTTTAAGAATCTAGTCACTATTTTTCTTTATGAATATGGTATTTGTATGAATATATATATATGTATATGCATATATATATATGGGTATCTGTTGTATGTTTTGCATTTTTATTTATGTATATTGTGTTTTTTGGTATTAAAAAAATAATAACTTTATTAATATCACAAAATAAACTTGTTACATATACAGGAGCTCTGTCTCCTGAACTAGGCACAGGGTACCTGTATCTCAGGAGACAGTTCCTTCCAGAGTCACAAACAGTAAGTCCTGCGTACAATAACTTTTTAATATAAGTTAAGTATAATTAAACGATAATTACTCATTAAAAATATTTGAAAAAAACAAAAATGTGTGCAAAAGGAAAAAAAAGGGAAAGAACTACAGTCATATTCGAGAAGTTATGCGAATGTGTATGTGTGTGTTTGTGTGAGTGAGTGTGTGTTTGTCATGAGGTTAATAATATATTTTCAATTTGGGTGTACTCCTGATTCTGCAACCTTTTTAATAACAATCCCTTGAACTTACGACTGTTAAGACTTGTGAGATAATTAAGGTCGAATAGGATTTTATTATTTATCCGTGGTGCAACAGAGCATTGTGCAAAGATGGACCTTGTTATTGGCACCGGGAGACGATACCTTCTTTTTTTAGAAGGCAGTAATGGTAACTCTATTTCACGGTGACATCTCAAAATGATCACAGACCCACTGAAATATTTTTAGACGTAAGTTTCTGTCCATACAAAGGTTGTCTGGAAGAGATCGCTCTTAGCGATAAGACCGCCCATTGCGTATGCAATTACACCGACTAATGAGAAAATTGTATAATTGTTATTTCTGTGATGTATTTTGTTTTTAATTGTTGCGTAATAAAGTACATTCATTCATACCACTGTTGTGACGAAAAAAAAACATATCTAAGCGCGATCACGTAACCAACGAAATCACGGTTTAACTTGTGTAAATTTCTGTTAGTTAAGTCGGAATTCCTCGCCGCCAGCAAGTACTTAGTTACCTCGTCTGACTCAATTATCTCGCAACGACTGGCTTAATCCAACACGAGTTCTCATCACGCGATGTAAATTGACTTTTCGTACCAGCTTAACGCATTTTGCATCTCAAATCGAAAAAGCTTCGTTAAGGAGACCTATTTAGATAGACGCAAGTGGAGATCACAGATATAGTAATGATAAAGCACATCGACCCTGAAGGGTAGGCAGACATTTTTAGTAAATATACCTGTTGGGTGGTACAAGAAAATCTGTTGCTAATGTGCACGGTATAAAGAGTCCTTCCTAGCACGTCCCGGGGGGGAGGTTACTCCCTCCCCCCCTGTGCCCTCGCAGCGCAAAGCGACACGGGTCAGCCGATGTCGCCGTCTTCCCGGGTCCACTTTGGTGGAGTACGCAGGCCCCCACCCTTGTCGCCCAGTAAACCCGAGGACCCTTTTAGTCGCCTTCTACGACAGGCAGGGGAAACCATAATCTTATTCTTGAGAGCCCAGAACCAAAGGGCTGATATAACATAAACCTTTTTTTTTTGTTGACGGGGAAGAAATCTTCACAAAGATACCCCGCCTTCTGGGGAAGGCGGCGGTTATGTGGGGTTCTTACCCACTAAAACCCCGGTGGCCCTTTCCTCGGTGCATGACGAGGGGCTCCGGGATCTCCAGTGGAACGCACCGGAGACCCTCTGCACTGTGCTCAATTACTCCCTACTCATCGACTCGGGTCCGAGGCAGCCCTCACCAGCTGGTAGAGATGTGCAGAGGAGGTGACCCCTTTCACCTGATCAAATCTTCGTATTGGCGGCCTTCTTCTTGTCCTCTTCCGCCTGTCGTTCTCATCCCCTCTACGCAATTCTCCTTTACTTCTACTTTTAAGTAGTGAAGCCTAAACTTAATCCTAACAATCATATGTATCCAAGTTCTATCATGCTAAAACCTGTCTACATAGATGTCACGGAGCAATAACAAGTATTACGTCAGAGCCGGGCCCGCTCCAGAAATAAACTAGACAATATCGTGTAATTGGTGGGAAATGTTGGGCTGTGTTTACTCGGCCTCGAATGGGGCTGAAAAGTACAGTCGGCCGCGTAAATATCTTGCATAACAACTATAAATGACGTTCGCGATCGTACTCGTATAATCTTAATGCGATCTGTATTATATCTTATCACACGAAATGTACCACTAGAAAATGTTTACTGTTTGGTTAGAACGTACTGTCTTATGACTGTGTGTTGACTGCATTTCATCCTGAAGAAAGACAAACTGTGTTTCGGTTTGAAGTGCGTTGGTTGTAGCTAATGAATTTTATGAGGCAACAGGATTTGTGTTAAATTCCTTATGGGTGTGGTTAGTGATTCATAAGGTTTTATCATACCATTCGAACATTGTGGTGAAGCAACTCCTAGTTTGGTTTGAAATGATTGAAAATAATATTAATGAATGTGCTGTAAATTTGTTTATAGTAAATAGTCGTAATATATTTTTTAATTGACAACTAATGCAAATGATTATTACTCTTTTCCATAACCATTTCTAATATTCCTGATAACGATTCCAACAAAGCTTAAGCTTATGCTCTGAGATAGTTCACGTCAATTGTCGATTCGTGGATAGCGGCAAACTCATTAGCCAAAGAGCCAAACAACATTGCAACAAATTTAAAAATTGGGCCAATTCTTCTTGTTTAGTAAATTTGATTACAGTAAAGTAGTAGCACTAAATAAAACTAAATTTAATAATTAATAAATATTTATTAATGCGAACAATGTGCCATGAAATTTGAGTAAGTCAGGTTTGTTTATTGTCCCACAGCCGCACTTACAGCGTCAAAGAGCCACATCCTGCTCTGGAGCCGCACTTTATCGACCACTGACCTAGACCATTAGATTATAGATGCCTAATTTGATTTACATCTGAATCTTGCTGGTATTCTATAAGGTCTTGATATTAATCACGTCAAACTTATATTTACGCAAGATTCTCCGGGTGACCCATCATCATAATCAGCCTGTGCCAGTCAATTGATGGACGAAGGTATCTAAGTGCACGCCAGCACTATTATCCCGTACTTTCATTCAGTACAGTCCGTTCTTGTTACCTTTTTTTTGTTTACGGGGGGACATCTTAAACAAGATACACCGCCTTTTGGAAGGAAAGCGGGGTTATGTGAGGTTTTTACCCACTAAAACCCCCCAGTGGCCCTTCCTCGGTGCATGTAGAGGAACTCCGGCATCTCCAGAGGCCAGCACCCAATTAGCTCTTATTTCGTAAGAAAACGGGCTGTTCGTTGTCGTGATTATTTGGGGATCTGGTGACGTAATTTTTTCCTTTTTTGTGGTTGACTGTACTTGCTGTTTTTCCTTTAGTTTCATTTTATATTGCAAGCATCCGTCTTCGCTTAAATACTTAGCGAAAAACGGTATCTACTTAGTGAATTGATTCATGTTCTGTCAACCGTTTTTACGGAAAGTTGGTTAAGAATGTGAGAGAGATGCTTTTTTGTTATACTTCCTAACCAAGTGTTTGACCACGATCCCTGATGTTAAGTGGAAATGCAGTCTTGGATAGTAAGGCGCACTAGCTGTTTGAATGCCTATTCGCTATACTATTGAAAATATCCGCATTTTAACCAGAGGGAAAGACAGACGCGGGTAAACTATTTCAGTCCTTTGCTGTACGAATCATCAAAGACGCTGCTGTTGTGATGCTGGTGTACAAACTGCTTATAATAGGTTGCCTACAATCCCTTTAGCTGCTGTTTGTGGACGTCGAATCAGTAAACCTGTTTTTTTTTTATAATTTCTAAACAAGTGCTTGACTACGATCCCACCTGATGTTAAGTGGAAATGCTGTCCTGGATGGTAAGGCGCACTAGCTTAGTAAATGCCTATTCACTCTACTCTTGAAAATACCCACGTTGTAATCGGAAGGAAAGACAGACGCGGGCAAACTATTCCAGTCCTTTGCTGTACGATGAATGAAAGACGAAGCAAATCGACACAAGCCACATCTGTCATAAGAACGTTCAGTGACATCACAATTGTAGATTTTTGCTAGTTTGGTTTTCTATTAGTACAGTTGTGCCATTATGGTTTTCCATTGGTGTATCACTCAGACTCCAATATTGTGTTTCTTTTGTTCCACTTGCTTTATTCTTTGGTTTGGTCATCGGTTGTGCCTTTTATCTTATCTCTTAAACCATAACTTTTTTTATTTTCCTTGATGATAAAATGACTCCAAATACATTACAATTTGTTAGTATTTGCTTATCTCGTAAATTACCTTACCTCCAGGTCGCCACCAGGTCGGGTTTGTTACTATAACGCAGCAAGTGGATGTCTTCAACCGACTTCAAAAAAGGAGGATGTTCTCAATTCGCGTGTTTTTTTTATGTTTCTTACTTCATCTTTCCATTCAAATTCAATTTTCGATCGGGTGAACCGATTTTGAAGAACTATTTGAAAATCTGGTACAGGACGATCCAGCCGAATCCTCTCCGATTCCCGTGGATTGACAGCACTAATATGGGTAGGGATGAAGCAACTCTGGCCTTTAGGCTTCGGTCCGGACACATTCCACTTAATAGCTTTGCCCACATGATGGGAAAGGTGTCAACCCCTAATTGTTCACAATGCGGGAAAGTTGAGGACGCTTACCACATAATGGTCGAATGTGTCCGGAACGAAGCCGAAAGAGTACTATTCACGGCGAAATTTAACATTGATTTGTCGCAAGTGGGGGTGTGTAATAGCATTCTTGCCTTTCCGGAGTCGGATCAGGCAAGAATGCTATACCACCTTGTTAGAGCGGGCCTGAAACGCAGGACTTAGTCATATTGAGTATTTGTGTTTTGATGTTGTGTGTGGTGTACTTAATATTGTATTGTTTTACTGTTGTGTAAAAATTTATTATAAGATTTTTTTATGAGGGTGATATGATCAATTCTGATCAAACCCTCCATAATAAATTAAAAAAAAAAAGAACTATTTGAATGCTAGTGCTTCCCATGTGGTAAATTTGGCCTAATTCTGACAATCCATGAGAAAACCATATAAGTCTTAAATGTCGGTTATCGGTACATATGCATATGTACAACTCATGCTGGTTTGCCCCATCTGTTAAAAATGATTCTGTACTCCATTTTATATAACACAGTTATAAAGTGCATCATAAATTGTAGACTAGACGCATCGCGGCAACTACGCTCAGCAATTTTAAAATACGTTATACGGATAAAGTCGTATTTTTATATCTTTCCCATTCTATCTCACGTATACTTAAACTTTGTCACGTACTAGTTTATGTTTGTTCATAAAATATATATTGGAAATAAATGCATTGACCAATGTGGTAGTTGCTACGTTGATAATCTAGTTTTTGAGACTCTACGATGGTTAGGTTAGAGTTTGTAAGTACAAAAATTAAAAGTCGAAAGCCGTAACGCCTCTAGCTGCATGTAACTAGCAACCCGAGTTCGATCCGCGTTACCCGGCATTTAATTTATTTTTTCAATTTTAAGTGCTGATTTACCACGAGCTCGGCGGTAAAGGAAACCATCGTGAAGAAACCTACTTTTGTTAGAAAATTGTCTAACCATTCCTGTAGTTCTGGGCTCGTAGAATAAGGCTACGATATCCCCTGCCTGTCGTCGATGGTGAGTAATGGGCCTCGGATTCACTGGGTGTTAAGGGGCCTTTGCCGTCCGTTAAAGTGGACCCGGGATGAGAAGGCGACATCGGCTGGCCCGTGTCGCCTTGCAGTGCGATAGGCGGGAGGAATTAAGCTCCCCCGGCATGAACTATCCGAGAGCACAGTGCAGAGGGGGCTCCGGCGCGTTCCACTGGAGATCCCGGAGCACCTCATCACGCACCGAGGAAGGAAAGGGAAGTTTTAGTGGGTAAAAACCCCACATGACCGCCACCATCCCACCGAAAGGCGGGGTATCTTTTTGAAGATTTCCTCCCCATTACCAAAAAAAAAGGTTTCGCAGGAAACAAATGTTTGCACTCAGTTATTATGTTAGTATAAAAGTTACACCCTCTATATTAATAAATTATGTCCCACTGTTGAGCGCAAGCCTTCTCTGTAAAGACATTATAAGGGCATTTACCGCCACGCGGCTCTAGTGGGCATTGGCAGACTTCACATGTCTTTGAAAATTATCTAGCACATATACGAGTATGTGTCGTCACGATGTTTTCCTTCATCGCCGAGCGCATGGTAAATCACCACTTAAAATGGCAAATTCATTGGTGCCGTAACCGGAGTTCGAACTCGTGTTGCTATCGTACTATGCAACTTTGGGTAATTATCTGTACACTGAGCTACGACGTCTGTATACAATATAATCGATATAAAAATGCATTGAAAAACCATTGCATATTTTAAATGTCGTCGGAATATGAAGTCATTATTATAATGGACGTTGGAAGCTTTACTATCATTTCTCAGTTCAGTAAACATTTGCTGAACTCTCAAACATCATCATTACGGGCTCGGTTCATTTTATATTCATCAAGTTAAGGGGAGGTTCTCGTCCCACCCACTTTCCGATAGTGAAATATTTCAATGTTTCCGTTTCAACCGACTTCAAAAAAGAAGGCTCTCAATTCGACTGTATGTTTTTATTACCGTATAACTTTCGTCTGAGTAAACCAATTTTGATTTTTTATTTTAAAGCATTCTTTTAGAGAAATTTGGTTAAATTCTGTTGATGGCATCCATGAGAAAACTATATCAGCCTTATAAATAAACGTGGTATAAAGATAAACTTAGGAATAAATTAAGAATAAGCAAAATTTGTACTAATAAACCAAGAATACGTTATACCTGGTATAACGTTGACGTTTTTGTTCATACAATCGTTATTCCGAAGCTATAACGACGTACACCCTTGTTTAAGTCCAGCATAACATTTAAAATACCACGATTTGTGTTTGTGTTCGCTCATTTAAATTAACTTATTATGGAATCAAGGCCAATGGAAGAAGTAGAAACAGTAAATGACTTAATAAATATCATTCAGACTCCAAAAAATAAAAATATATAAAAGATGGGAAAACCCTTTGATTTATATGTTTCGATTAAAATATCGGTTTTCTAAAATGGTATAATATTTCCAGACCATTTATTTGAAAGGTCTCTTACTATGGACAAGCGTGGAAGTGGATTATCTTCTATCTATATATAGAGTTTAGAATATTTTTATAACCGCCACACATTGACAGATACATTACTAGACTACTACATAGATTGCAATTATTTTTTTAGTATAGTTTCTCTTTGACTACGCTGTTGCCAGCTCGTGCATTTTGACGTAAATGAAGAATAGATAAACCATAGTTATTCCGGATTTATTTGTGGTAAACTATTCTCAGCCTATTTTTAATTTATTCCTGGTCTAACTAAACTTAGTTTAAGGATGGAATAAATATGTTATAACTCATTTTTATTTGTATTATATGTACGCGACTCAATATCTCAATGTTACGTCAATCGACTTCGTAAATTCTTTAGGTAGTCCCGGGCACCGCTGAAAATCAGCGGTCGCATCCTTGCGACAGCATATGCTGAGACGGTGTCCGATATTGGCATCATATGTTTTGTATTATTTGTCCGTGTAACTTTAACTGTGTTTTGTCTATTTTTCATTATTTTTTAATGTGTGTTAGATTCTGTCTGTGATGTGTTTTTGTATTGTGATGCCAATAAATCAAGGTTAGTTTGATGAGAGTTTGGCTACGTTTTAAAATATTAAACAACATTATTTAGCAGTAAACTACATTAATTATTATTTAACAGTATTTGTTTTTAATCGTAATTTATTTATTCATTTTTTATTTGCACCATAAAAAGAGTACAAAGTGGACTTAATACTGAAAGGAATTCTCTGCCAGTCGACCTTGGGGTTGTATAGACACAAATAACAGGTGCAAACTAGATGAACACAAGTTTATTTATGAGCAAAAACAAAAACCGACTTCAAATCGAATCAAACGTTATTACGCGCGGACGCCATCTTTGTTTTTCCCAAATTATCGTAGAACCAGAATCTAACCAAACTCTCATCAAACTAGAGGAAAGTAAATCCATTCTATAAAAAAAATTATCATCGAAATCTGTTGGCGTGATATTGAGTTATTCGTCCATTTGTCGCGCACATACTTGATGCAAATTTAAAACCTTTTATGGTTTACCCATAGATGCCAGAATTGAACTAAATGGGAGCACAGGGGACGCAACAGCTTTCGAATAAAAAAAGAATCATCAAAATCGGTTCATCCAGTCGCAAGTTATGAGGTAACAAACAAAAAAATACAGACGAATTGACAACCTTCTTTTTTGAAGTCGGTTGAGTAATGTATGTATGAGGTGATTTCCTCTGTCTTCTCAATTCTAAACCTTACTTAAAGTTACATAAATTGTTTACTTGTATCCAAACCCTAAACTACCCAATCTCACTGTACTCGTAAATTAAAGAGGAATCTTGGAACTCATTTACCCTTGAGGATATACGTGTCTCGCTTCCAAACGGAGTGCTGTTCAAATATTCAAGTCCGACATCGATCGTGCATTGTCCACTCGAGATACACACTGTCGTTAAGAATGGACAATTCTATCATTTTAAATGACCCAATAACGTAATGGCGTAGGGTGCCGTCTGTACTACGATAGATTTGTGTTCACCATTGTACTGAGGTGTTTATTGTACCTGATATAAGCTAAGATAGGATGCAACATGACTTAGTGTTATTCTTTATATTATATATATATATATTATATAAATGCCCCACTGCTGGGGCAGGCCTTCTCTGTAAAGAGAGTATAAGGGCATAGTCCGTCACCGCCGAGCGCGTGGTAAATTAGCACATAAAATTGCAACAACTTTATTGGTGCCGGCTCCGGGGATCGAACTCAGGTTGCTAGCGTACTATGCAACTTGAGCAAACCGTCCGGACACTGAGCTACCACGGCTCCATATTTTGCTTATTAATATTGCTTACTTTAACTATATTTAAGTAAAACCAAAAACAGACAGTAGTTATGAATAAATATATATATATATATATATATATATATATATACTCATATATTACTTAAATAATTCCAACAAGTTAAGAATGTCCCTCAGAAAAGACTTGCAATTTGCAACACTTCTGTTTGAAATCATAAACTCGGAACAGCCTAAATATCTGTACGAAAAGTTGAAATGGCGGAATGAAGATACTAGCTGGTTAATTAGAGCTAAAACTGCATTTTACAAATTCCGCTATACCGATCTGCTGCGTTTCGCGCCAGTTTCACGTACTTGGCCACCAAGTGTTGGAATAATTTGCCACCGCCCATAAGAGACAGTAAATCTGTAAACGCATTTAAAAATAAATTAAAACACCTGATGTTAAAGATACACAAAAGATAATATTCCCGCGATATCGGTGGCTTGTTGTTTCCGATATTTGCAATATTTAATTATATAATTTAATCTTTTACGTTTAATTATCATATTATTTATTTTAGTTTATTTTTGACTCAATAATATATTTATTTATGAAATTTTTCATCTATTATTTTATACTATAAAATATATTTTAATCTCATAACTGTTTTATTTATGTATCATATTTATTATATTCTTATTGTCTGTATAAATTCCATATAAAAGTAGTATTGCGCGCGTACGTCTTTAGGTAGTTTAGGGCACCGCTGAAAATCAGCGCTGTCGTATCCTTGCGACAGCATATGCTGAGACGGTGTCCGATATTGGCATCATATGTTTTGTATTATTTGTCCGTGTAACTTTAACTGTGTTTTGTCTATTTTTCATTCTTTTTTAATGTGTGTTATATTCTGTCTGTGATGTGTTTTTGTATTGTGATGCCAATAAATAAATGTCTATGTCTATATATATATATATACTTCATACATTATTAACCTACGTGAATAACCTATGTGCAGATACCCTGTTAGTCGTTGTTAGACCTTCTTGTCATATGTATAGCGATGAGTCGACTTCATACTGGTGATATTCACTGTAGTAAACTTCATTTCAAAAGTGTTAAGAATATGTGTCATATATTTTAACTATGAAATGTGATTTTAAATGAAAATTCCCTCTGTTGTTCACCCCTATCACATGTACACGCCTGCAAACTGTATACTATGAATGGAATGTATTGGACATTCTGCGTGACAATATTTTATAAAATCACATTGGTATTCACACAATGTAAATTGATACAAAACAATGCCTGAATCGCCCACACACATGTTCAAAGCTTTATTAGTCCCCGAACAATTTAATTCGGACCAAAACGAATTTGTCCGTTTCGATGAGGCTTCACGCCCGTACGTATCGTAACACGGACCAATAAAGCAATTGTGGGGCAGCAGATCGTTACGCAATCCCGCGAGGATGGGTTAATACTGTGAGGGCCATGATTTTTTAAAACAAAACGGGACACACACACGTACATAAATATATTATCATTGATACACGTAATTACGGATATAAATACATTATTGGTTATAATTAATTTTTGACGTGACAACGTCTTATATAGATAGCGGGCAGCATTCGCTAAAAATGTAGCGTTACGGTCGTGTCCCGCTGCGCTTGAGCCAAGAGTAACCGACCATTCACGATCGATGTACTGTGTATCTGAATGTGTGTGATAATGTTAAAGGATAATTAAGTCCCATGCGGGAAACCAGAACGCATGGTTACCCTGGCTAATAGCGAAAGTGAATAACGAACACTAGGAGCCGCCGGCCTTTGTAATTCTCTTAGAGACATACACTCTGGAATAATAATACAACTGTTTATTTACTCTAATCGGCTTATGTTTTTAACCCTCTTTATAGCAGAACTAGAGGGTAATGTAGTACGGATGACGTACAAATACCACGAGTTAATTCTACCTTCGGACGTTTACACCAGGCTTGCCAGGTCTTTTTCAAATAAATACCAAACAGCGATCAAAAAGATGTTATATTCACTTATTTATATATTAACCTAAAATTCAAAGTATCATTGCACAAATTATAATTTTTCTCACTAATGCAAGCTTCCAGCAATGTTTTATTTTTACTGTCCCATGCATTTTGCGACATGTCAGACTGAAATTACATCTGATACATAATTCAGCCTTCACCATGTCCACACTAATTTTTATTACGGCTGTCCGTCCACAAATGGTTCATTTGGCTAAACACTCTTTCCACGTACAAAGTAAATAGGCTGATTGCGGCAAATATGACAATTGAATCGTTTATTAGGAAGACAAAATAATCAAAAAGAAATATAGAACCGCCCATACTTCGGTATTTTTGTCATACCGAACACCGAACATGGTACTAAATTACAGAACCGTTCAGTAGAATGCCGAACACCCGGTATGTTTGGTCTCCACCCTGTCACAATTGATGTTCCGCGCGTCCGAACAAAGCGATTTGAGTCATCGTTCATCGTGAGTACAGCGCCGGTCTTTCCGTCCAAGTTAGTCTGGGGGCCTTCAAGAGTAGAGTAAATAGGTACTTACTAAACTAGCGCATATCATCTTTCGACTATATCACCAATTAACATCAGGTGGGATCGTGGTCAAGCACTAGTTTTTAATTTGTAACCTCTTAAAAACCTCTGTAAAGAACCTCTTCATATAAGATTTTTTGTTTTAATGACAGATATCTATGTTTTACATTTACCAGAATCTATCCACTATTGACGGCGTTACAAGTGGATAAGCGTTTAAAACAGAACGAATTGAGAACCTCCTTTTACAAAGTAATAATAAATAATAAATAATAAATCTTTATTAGTCACCATAGAAAATGTTTAAACAAAGAAATATGGAGTCCCTGATTCCTGAGCTAGGTTCAATTGGACCGGGAGGACCTGGCGCATCACCCGTACGGGAAACGTACAACGGGTGCTCTGCGCCCGGTCCTGAGCGTTGGATGCGCAGGAAGCGCAAACCTCTCACCTTCCGTCTGACGCAGGTGTTCACGGGGCATGGCTGCTTCGGGGACTACCTGTGTCGGACGGCCCGACGGGAGGCTGATGAGCGGTGCCATGATTGTGGCGCTGCGGTGGACTCTGCCAGCACACCCTGGAGGTGTGCCCGAGATGGGCAGCGCAGCGTTGCGACTTGGCATCCGCCATCGGTGGAGTAGACCTGTCGCTTCCGAGCCTCGCACTTGCGATGGTACGGAGCGACAGGTCTTGTCGGCGGTCGCCTCCTTCTGCGAGACAGTCATGTCCCAGAAGGAGGCCGACGAGCGGGTCAGGAGGAGCCGTGGGGCTCCCTCCCTCCGCAGGCGACGAGTCGGGGTGCGCAGGAGGCGTTTCAAACGCCTCCTCTCGCTGCCCCGTAATCGAAGCGGGGCCAGGATGGGAACCTGGCCCCAGCATGCTTCGGCGTCGTCGGGAATTCTCTGAGTGCCGGAGGAGTCCCCTTCGAGGGTGAAGTCCGGTCTTGCCGAGACCGGCCGGTCGTTGGGGTGTCCTGTCGCTGACAGATCCGGGGCACCCCGCTCATAACGGCTGATGGCATTCGCGGTAGGTTTAGTGGGTATGGGCTGCCCAGGCCGAGTCCCACACATCCCTCCGGGCCCACCCAGGGTACCGGAGGATGGTTAATAACTCGATTCCCCGCGTTAACAAAAAAAAAGGTTCAATTGGACCTGTTCCAGGGATCAGTGTCTTCTCCCATTTGAAAAGCACAATAAAATATGAGCATAACAAATGATAACAATATTTTATAAATGTGTGTGTGTTGGTGTGTGTGTGCGTGTAAATTTGTGTTTGTGTATGTCCCTCAGCTTTATATTATATTAAATTTTATTAAATTAGGAGGCGTTCAGTCTGAATATAATTCAACTCTAGTAAATATTTTTTACAAACTAATTTACATTTATGATTCGACAAAGGATGAATTTTTAAGACTTTATTTAACCTATTATACAAGGAAGTGGCTCTGAAGCGCTGCTGTTGACGTGCAGTGGCTGTTCTACATTTAGTAGATGGGCAGATGTTCATTATTACCCGTCTAGTACTAACATTACTGCAATTATATGGCGTAAGTTGGTGTTGTAAACATAACAGTTTAAATATATATAATTGCCTTATAGATAGCACCTGGCACTTTTCGTGCAGCAACTTTGTTGGGAATCTAAACGGGCTATGTGTCATCACTTTTAGCAGAGATCGAAAGTCATTTAAAATCAAGAGTGACAGACAAACAGAGGAATAACGTCTTCTAGCGTTGTATGCAAATGACGGCTACTTACCATTTATATCAAATGTAATAAAATGAAACCCTTTATTCTATTGTGTTAGATGTTGAATAATGATTGGGTATTTGCATAAGCAAATTATCGCGCCCTACTCGGTATGGCTTCAGCTTAAGCTGAAAAAAGAACAACAGAGTATTATTAAATAGGCAGAGTGAAAATTCCCATTAACTATCTCTTAATATATTTGAAATATTTATTTTACTTTTTACACACACTTACATTTTATATTACCGACATGCACACACACAAAAATATTGGATACATATTATCAAATGTTATTATACATATTATATAACAAATTCTATAGACATTTTCTTACTTAGTTTTCGTCCTTCGGTACACATTTCCCTGCTAGACTAGTATATAGCCTGTATTAGGGGATGTTGTGCCTAACTCCGAGTTTATGAAGTAAAATTTGTTATATAGCTTTTGTGGTATTCGTGTGTTTTTGCAAAGAATAGTGTGCGTGGGTAGGATAACTTATTTTATGCTATGAAGAAATTTTTCAGTCTCTTCGTAGGTGAAATTATGGAGAAACGAGTAAAGTAACTTTTTACACTTATATTGGGATAAACTATGAAAAGGCACATAAAAGTTAACTTTATTATAAAGGTATGGCCCCAGGTAGTAATTAAATCTTTGTGCGGTCCACATTACTGCTGGAATACAGCAAATTTTATCTTTACGACGTTTATCCAAATGAACATATGGAATCTGACGATGCTGCAGTAAAACTGTATTTAGAATAAATAATTGTCTCACGTTCAAGACATTGCAATCCTTGTATAGTTGTCTAGTAGATAAATAATTGGCCTAAAAGTAATAGTTTTTAAAATGGCTCTATGTGCTACCTCTAGCGGGTTCGGCGCGGCCTTGGAGGCTCCTCCCCAACATGAGATGCAGTAAGTAATGAGGGATTGACAAAGTGCGAAGCTGCTATAATATATTGCTATAATAGAAAAGTATGAGATTCGATATAGTAGCTAACAATGCAAGAAAGCTAATGAAAATAGATAAGAAATGCAGAATATATAATTACCAACACAAGTATATTTACGAGAAAAAACAAAAACAACTTCAAATCGAATCGACGTTAAACGCGTGGACGCCCTTGACAGAATGGAAGTTATATATTTATTATATTATTTTAGTAAAATAAGAGATCCGGTCGGGCAGTACATAATAATACACAATATATAAAACAACGTAGATAACCAGAGAGTACTTAGCTTATGTACAGAGTCGTTACCGACGAACAACACTAACAACATAACACAGCAGAACAACTCTAAAACCTCTGAACTGTACCACTGCTCTTATACTATTGTGAAAAATCAACAACATGAATCCTCACAAATCCTTTACATATTTAATACTCTTTGGTTTTAATAGCACATACATTAACAACTAGTTATTCGTATTATAACACACATACCATATGTGTCGAATAAACGAATCTGTTATAAATATATAGTAACTGGTAAGCATTTGACATATAATCTAAACATTCTAAACGAATCATTCGATAGTCAAAAGAGCAACTATATTACAATTATCTAACACCCTCGTTGTAATACGAATATTACGAGATACAATGAATCAGAACCTAATCAAATTCTCATCAAACTTTAACAATCTACTCAGTCTTGAGCACAGGCGTAAGGTAGCTAGCCTTTCGGTTTTCTACAGATTGCATTTTGGAGAGTGTGCTCAGGAACTACATGATCTAATTCCCCCATCACCTTTCCACCATCGGACTTCTAGACGCACAGCGGGATTTCATCCTTTTGTTGTAAACATCCCTCAAACCCGAACGAAGCGTTTTGCTTTGTCTTTCATTCTTCGTGGCGAAGGACTGGAATAGTTTGCCCGCGTCTGTCTTTCCTTCCGATTAAAATGTGGGTATTTTCAAGAGTAGAGTGAATAGGCATTTACTAAGCTAGTGCGCCTTACCATCCAGGACTGCATTTCTACTTAACATCAGGTGGGATCGTAGACAAGCACTTGCTAGCTAGAAATTATATAAAAAAAAAATCGAAGTACATCCTTTCCTATAAAAATAATCATCGAAATCTGTTGCCGTGATATTAAGTTATTCGTCCATATGTCGCGCACATACTTAGTGCAAATTTAAGACTTACATGGTTTTTCTAATGGGTGTCATTGTTAGAATTGGACGAAATTAAAATGGGGAAAGACACACGGGAAGCAAATAACAAAAGAATCATCAAAATCGGTTCACCCAGTCAAAAGTTATGAGTAACAAATACATACAGACGAATTGAGAACTTTTTCATACTCGGTTGACAAAATTATTAAACTATGAATTACAGATAGATGTGTCCAGAATCAAATAAAGGAAAATACACAGAAACCAGTTGATATATTTACGAAAGCCGCAAAAGAATAGCGAGCGACCCGGCCTTTCTAAACAAAGTCGTCGAGAATTTGTCGGTCATTCATGGATAGCTTGAATCAATATAACTATTTGCTATATATCTGTTTGGTCGCCTTGCTTTTTCAATTGTGCGACATCAGCTTAGTATCCTATCCTAACACTGTTGTGAAAGTAAATAAGAATATATTTTGATTGGAAGAATATTTTTGATTGACTAACCGACTGAGGTCGTCATTAAGGTGACGGGAAAGTGGAAAAGGAAAGCTAATAGTTTCACCAATCTCGCTTGTTGATACTCTGAAGGGCACTCGTGCTTTGGCTGTGTGGCTACATTCACCTTGGCTCCGACCATTTATTTGTCAATGTCTTTTTTTTGGGTTTAAAGATTTTTATTCTCATAAAGACAATTTTACAAAGTCACTTACATTAGAATGATATTACACTTATAACATAACTACAAATAGTCGCCGGTATTCATTAAGAATTTCCTGCTGAAATGTTACCGTTTCTGTTGAGTCTTACCATCAGTAGTAATAAGGTTACCTTCACGATTATAGTTCATCTCAACTTTTGTCAATGTATATGTCGGCGTTATACCAGGGGTTTCGCTGTCGGAATCCATAATGAAGTACCCACTCCAGATTCCGTTTGCTAGCTTGCTTGTTGTATCACGAGGGTCGGTACAAGAATGTCGGCTTGCTTTGTTGTATCACGACGGTCGATACGATAATGTAACGTTATTACAAAATACAGTCGTTTTTATATTGATCTCTCAATAAGTTAAACCGTTACGGAATATTTGACTTCCTTTGTAACAAACAAATAAAATAACTACAAATAATTAATGAAATATAGTTAAATATTCACAATAGATATGTAAATGAATTTAACACAACTTTCTATGATTTATTTAACATGATTACGTTAATTTCGTATGAACAAATATCGTTCTTACACAGTCCCATCTCAGATGGCGCCAAACTTTTATTTAATGCGTAGTTATTCCAAATTTGATTAAAATGATAAATCAAAACAGTATTTTCGATACTAGGCGATTTGCGCCCATATATACAACATATTTATCCGAAACATGCCGTTTTATGTTACACATTTAATGGATACAGCATTTGGTAAGGTATCATTAAGGCTTAAATGACGTTGACAAGTAAGGACGATGCTTGGTTCCAAGCTCTCGTGTCTACATTTCGTCCGAACACAATAAGTGACTACACAAAGATGTCACCTAATCATTAGTTCATTTTATATTAGAGTTAATAATAATATAATATGTCGATATTTTTTTTTTAAAAAAAAAGAAAGCTGGCGAAATTTTTTTTTCATAAATATTACTATAATTCTTGTTAACTATTCCAACTAAGCTTAAGCTTGTGCTAGGAGATGGTTCACTTCAATAGGCGAATAGTGGACTCGAACTCGTCATTTCAATAGTGGATTCGATCCCACGACCTTACGATTCACAGGCCGTACCCTAAACTATTAGGCTAGTGATGATTTATATGAGATATAATGTTGACAAAGGTAGAGGACAAATATATCCACTTCAAATCAATATTTTGCGTGGTCAAGCTTCTTTGGTCGCGCTACTACTGCTGGTTTTTTAAAAGTTTATTAGATTCTAAATTTAACAGAGATAAGACTTTCATTGTTTGTTTTTTGTGTCTTTAGTAGCTTGTAATTCTTAATTTTAAAAATATGAAAAGCGAAAATTTATTTGTATAAACCGGGTACTCGACACGCTTAATTACACGCGTGCTAATGGGATTTCACTGCTTTAACGAACAATTAATTATTTTCCTTTCTGTCTGCAGGTAAAAAATCTACCGCTATAGATCAAGAAATGTCGGTCAAAAATCCTGTGGCAGTTAACACAAACGACAGCACCGCTATCTAAATCTGCCATGACATCCGAAGAGCCAATCGATGTGGTCACCAAATCTGATAAAAAGACCGGAACGAGATTCCCGAGCGAAAACTCGGGTGACAATAAGGCAGCGAAACACACAGACGAACAGAAGAAACGTTCACAAGAACTCATGCGACTTGTGTATGAATTACCTGAAGAGGTAAGGAAACCAGAAATAAGTGTAAACATGTTGAAAGAGAACCCACCGATTACGATTGTTGAGATAACAGAACAGAATGGTTGTGAATCAGTACTAGGAAGTGCAACACAAGATGATAGTGATTATTTCAAAGAGACTAGTGAAGAGAACAACCCTTACGAAGTTGTACCAAAGAATGAACTAATAACACTGTGCGCTGATGAATACAAAGAGGTTATCGAGAGGTCATCACCTGACGAATGTACTGATGAAGATTTGTTTGAATTGAAAAAAGTATTAGAAAACAATCCGAAAGTTTTGGAGAGATATTTACGCGAGTGCGCGTCATCTGACGAAATAAACCGGATCCACAATTTAACATCAGGCGGTCCATTGTCGCCAAGGCCGCATCACGAAGCGAGGAGCACATCGGTGACGTCAGACCTGTTTCAATTATGGCTGTCGTCGTCACCGGTAAAGGTATGTGTTAATGTTTATAGCAACATTTCGATGCAATGTTAAATGGTATAATTTGTGAAAATTGTTAACAATGCCGACTTGACAGTATAAATATTTTAAATCTCACATAAAATCTTAGTCAGTATAGTTACGAAAATATATTTTCTCGTCTCTATCTACAATTTAATCTACTATACATGCCAAAGTTGCCTAAGCATACCTTTTCTGTTCTAGTCATAACGTCCTTTTTCAAGCGACACGTTTCCCTTATGCCAGTTTCTGATGCTAATTGAAAGTCACGCCTGGCATACATCACAATGACATTGATTACAAATTTTATAATAAAATGGAGCAAGGGTTTACTTGGTCATGGGATTAGGGATGCATGGTATTGAATTTGATCATTTCATGTTTCATTATTTTGATGATACCTGTTATTTTCATTGTTTTCTGATGTACGGGCTGATTGTCTGTATATTCATCTATAAATTACGCTCATTTGGATTAATTTTAATGATTTTATCTTACCTTGAGAGCTTATTTACTGCCTTATTAAACAACCGAGCTCGTGTCATATACTCGTTGTTGTTTCGATATAAACGTTAGTAACATGAAGGTGATAAGTTATCGATACGGTTTTTTATATTCAAGTGTACGATTTGATAGCAAGTTAAAAGCCACTCGAGAACTCGTAAGTATGACTTGCGTCATAGTTACGAAACTCGTTGTTTGTAAAACGAATTTCACCTGTTTTTTTAAAGTTGTCAGGGTCAATCATTTCTTATAATTACACGAATTTTATTTTATTCATTTATTTTGTTTAGAATACTTTTACCGTCGAGAGACATGGTTCTTTTGTCGCAAGGAAATTTGCAATAATTCAAATTCAGCTTTAGATAATTCTAGCTAGTTACATAGTTATAATACTCTCATTTAGAATGATACATTGTTGATCTTTTTTTATAAATAGATATGTTCTTTTTAATATCTGCATATCGACGCTGGAAAGCAAAAACGTAGTAAGTTAAGGTAAAGACACATATGGGCATTTTCACTTTTTTGCGTCGTTGGAATCGGAAAAAATGGCGCGTCGAATGATATATGACTTGTAACAATTTGATGAAAAATAGCGAAAATAGGATTTTCAACATTGACACTTCTCTTTTTTTGTACCATAAAACGATTTTCTTTTAGGAAAACTCTTTACTACTTTAAACTTTAAACTTTTAGTTAATGTTGTGGTATAGTGATTATTCAGCAAAAAATTATAAATAATGTGTCCAAAAACGACAGATCTAGGTCCACAAACACTAAAGTTATAATTTTTTTTACATAGTTGAAATGTTTTTCGGCTCTGGTGAACAATTTCAATTTTGTGGGTTTACTACGTTTTTGTTTTCCAGCGTCGATATATACCTACATATTTCGTTAGGAAATGGATGGTAAAGCGCACAGGTTTAGTAAACGCCTATTCATTCTACTCTTGAAATGGGGGTACACCCCCATTGTTATCGGAGTGAGAGATCGGGCAAAATGGGCGAATTAAAACTTTATTCAGGTTTGAGATACGATCAGGATTCAGATGGAGAAGAGATCATATCTCCATTTCCCAACCTACTTCAACAATTAAAATCGCAGCATCTTCTTCCAAGGGACAATTTCTTCTTATCAGTCAATGTTGTTATACAAAGCTCATAAATATGCCATTCGTTTCAATTTGGCTGAACTATCTTATCAGAGACAGGCGGTAAAAGTGTTTCAACGGTATTATCTTTGAGTAAGTGGTAGGATGATGTAGGGTTACGTATGTATATACGTTCTGATAAATTGATATACGACAGATAAACGGTATTATAAACTATTGTCTGTATTGTAAAAGCAATTTATGTTAAGTCTGGTTTGAAGTTATAATTTACTCAATATCAGCACCAAACTATTCGCAACCTGCTACCGGAGAGTCCCCAGTTACTTTGGTCACATTGCCCGAAGACAACCAGGTAATCTGGACAAGTTGGTTGTAGGCAAAATCGAGTATTAAGGCTGTCTGTAACTACTGGCGACTAAAAGGGGCATCGAGTTCACGCCTCGCCTCGGTGAGCGCCTTTGTCGTTCGCTACAGTGGACCCGGCAAGAAGGGTGTAACCTCGTCCGGAACGTGCTCAAGAGCACAGTGCAGAAGGGCTCCGGTGGAGCCTCTCGTGCACTGAGGAAGGCCCACTGTTTTTTTTGCATTTTAATTGCTGTTTTACCACGGGCTCGGTGAAGAAAAACATCGTGAGTGATCCTAAATCTGTTAGAAAATTTTCTAAGACATGTGATGTCTGTCATTTCGCATTAGTGGCAGACCTTAGTCTTATAATCTCTGTTTAGAGAAAAAAAGATATACGTTGTAACAATTACTAAACATTTTATCTTTACTTCAAGAAAGTTCTTTTTTTCACCCAGAGTTCCGACGAGTTCTTATAAATTTACCGGATAGATAAGTGACCGATCTCATAAGGAAATTAACCTCTTTAGAATACGTATAAGTGGCTATCTTTTATAGGTAAGCTCAGTACCCATGCGCACTTGAAAAGTTTTTTATTATTTTGACTGTACATAAGCGAAGTTACAATAGACATAGTAAATCTTAGCCGAATATATTATTATGATACGAAATATTAATGCCTTAAATTAATATTGTCTAGTTTGAGTTACTCATATATGCATACACTGTGCCAAGCCATTGACTAATTTGGCAATGAATTCTGGCTATTCATTTGTTAATAAAGTGACAAATCGTCGACCGTTAGCCCAGCTGCCCTATCATTAATGTCATTGAGTACTAGTGTGTTGTATTATTTATACGCTTTGGGGTCCAGTGGATATGTTTATGCAATAGAAGCAGTTTTTTTGGCAAATTATTTAATAGTATCAGTGGATTATACGTGACTTTTTTTTTCATTAAAGCGCAACCAAAGACTTGTGTCCGTGGTCTTTTCTAATGTCCTTTAATTAGTTACTTTGGTTCTATTAATAATAGTGCTACCTCTATAGTTACATTTTTTTCTTTTATAATGCCTGATTTTTGAAGATGGTATTCGAGAATGCTCTGTAAGTTTCTCCGCGATCTCTGTTTCTCCTGGCCATTTTTAGGTTGTAGTCTATAATTTTCTCTTTTGATACGGCCGTTGCCCTTGTCACCAGTCTTCCTTTGGCGTCGTCACAGTCATCTGTGTAATAGACACAGCTGACTGTGTGTCCGAATATCGCCACTACAGCATGTTGCAGTTTTTTCGTCACTGTTCTGATGACCACCACTGATCCGTACGTGAGGCCTTGGGCCTCGTGCACGGTAAGGATGCACGAGCCTGCCCCGATCCGTATTCCTGGTTGGAAAGGGATTCCTTTTCCGTCTGGGGGTATACCAGGTATATTGTAAATATATATGTTGTAAGAACCGAAAGGCGCAGCTAGTTATCAATAAATTTGGCGTGATATGTATAATAAGACCAGAAAAATATATGTTTATGCTATAAAACATATTATTATTACTATGTAAACTCATTGTTCAATCCGTTTTTCTGCCTCCATTCATCTGATGTATTATGTCTGGAAGTTAAGTCTCTCTCTTAAAAAATGTTGCTAACTCGACTCGTACTCGAATGCCAGTTCTTTTTTCTCACTTGGAACAAGTTTTTTGCATCAGGTCAGGGCTGTGCCGTTTCTTTGTCGTTTTACAAATGTTAAGTGCCATTTTTAAGTCAGAGCCGTGGTAGCTCAGTGTCCGGGCGGCCATATTAATTTGCATAGTACGCTAGCAACCCGAGTTCGATCCCCGGTGCCGGCAACAATAAATTTGTTTGTTGCGAGTGCTGATTTCCAACGCGCACGGCGTGAGGAAAAACATGTAGGTGACATGTGTTAAATAATTCCAAGACATGTGAAATCTACCAATCTGTAATAAAGCCGCGTAGTGGAATGTGCCCATATATTCTTTTTACAGAGAATGCTGGTATCCAGCATTGGGAAATATGTGTACAGGCTATAATTAAGTGGGTAGTTTAAAATGTACACAACTAGATTGACCGGATATTTTTTTACCGATTTCAAAAATGGAGGAGGTTTTCAATTCGTCTGTATTTTTTTTATGTTTATTACCGCATAACTTTGGAGTGGGCGAGAAACCGCTCAAGCCGAAATTACGGCCAGTTACTCGCTGAAGTTTTACAGGCTAAGCGACCAACTCTGAAAAGTCGGTGAAATAGTAGAAGCCGCCTTACTGACCAGCGTAGACAATTCAGAGAAAAAAAAGGTGAAAGATTAACCCTAGACATAGCAATGTATAGCATAATATACATGTAAAGTACAGATATAAAATCTATTTACTTAAATTTATTCGTTAATTGTATTTTATAATAATTATTCAAATGTTTAATGTCACAATTGTCAGTGTCGTGACATTTATAATTATAAAAGAGATGGACTTGTAATAAGGACCTTTTTTTTTAGAATGCTAACAATATTTTTTTTTCGCAAATATATTTAAAATTCTTGCTAACCATTCCAAATAAGCTTAGGCTTGTTAGGTACGTACTTAGTACGTATAGCATAGTATAGAATAGTGTACATCTTGGTTTTCCAAAATACGTATCTTTATCACGTGTATTCATATCACGATTTTTAATGTATTTTTTGATATTTTTTGACTATACATTTTTTTTACTGTTCTTCAAAAAACAATCTTGCCACGATAAGGGTTAAAAAAATTATTGGCAACCCTAGTAAAAAACCTATTCGAAAAATTCCACAGAAAGCGTTTAATTGCAAACAACCCCTTTACATTTACCGTGAAAGCCAAAACCACGGCCCCGGTGAAATGGATGTATTATTAAAGTGTACCTTTTTGAATCTAGACCTATTGTCTACAATGTGCACCGCGTTTTCAATTTAGTCCATGTGGATGAGGTGGAATGTAATTATCATGTTATTCATCGATAATATGAACTGCTTTGGATGATTTTGTTTTGGACCTTTTTTGGATATTTTGTATATCGTGTGAGCTACCTTTTTTTTTTTTCTTTTTTTTCCAGCCAATGTCGCCTTCTTCCCGGGTTCACTTTGGTGGACGACTCAGGCCCCCGCCCTTGTCGCCCAGTGAACCCGAGGCCCCTTTAGTCGCCTTGTACGACAGGCAGGGGATACCGTAGTCTTATTCTTGAGAGCCCAGAACTACAGGGCTGCAGGCCGGTCTGCTACCGGTCTAGTGTGTGTGTGTGTGTGATGTGAGCTACCTTGCTCAACATCGCACACAACATATTTTATATTTTATCATATTATTAACAGCAATACATCAAGAGCCTTAGAGGTAATTTATTAAAGACTTACTGACTTTGATTCAGAGATTCACTTTTAAAGGGCTTTTCCTCCAACATAACTCACTTGTTATAAACTGTACACTAATTGTCAGAGAGTCCTCTCCTTTTTATCCTAAATTTCTAGTATATGCATCTCTTTTAAAGACGGAAGCGGAAACAGCCTTTGTTGCCGACAATTGATAAAAGTACTTTAGTTGACTAAACTAAAGTACGTTTATAGAAGTCAGTCCATTAACTTTATAGATATAATATTCAGTAGGACCAACTGTCACTAACAATAATATTAAAACTAAATTGGCATTCAGTAGGACCAACTGTCGCTAACAATTGTATTATTCAGTTTGCTGTCTGTCTACCCTAGGATAAAGGTTTACAGCCCTGTAGTTCTGGGCTCTTAAGAATAAGACTACGGTATCCCTTGCCTGTCGTAGAAGGCGACTAAAGGGGCCTCAGGTTCACTGGGCAACAAGGGTGGGGGCCTTTGTCGTCCGCCAAGGTGGACCTGGGAAGAAGGCGACATCTGCTGGCCCGTGTCGCCTTGCACTGCGAGGGCAGAGGGGGGAGGGAGTAACCTCCCCCCTCGGGACGTGCTCTCCTTGAGCACAGTGCAGAGGGGCTCCGGTGCATTCCTCTGGAGATCCCAAAGCCCCTCGTCATGCACCGAGGAAAGGGCCACCGGGGAGGTTTTAGTGGGTAAAAACCCCACATAACCGCCGCCTTCCCCAGAAGGCGGGGTATCTTTTGAAGATTTCCTCCTCGTAAACAAAAAAAAGGATAAAGGTTTAAAATGCATGTTTCATCAATCCATTCATACGATGACATAAAGATTTTTGGAACGAAGTTCCCTACGACAGGCTTGAAAGAGATAGGGTTTTGCTACCAAATTGAAAAATGTGAGACTAAAACCGTAAGAAAAATATATAACGGAAGTGCGATAGTCGTGTACACGGCGACAGATAGCGTGAATATTAAGCACAGGTGGCGTTTTAGAGACATGTTTTTTTTAACTTGAATGAGTTAGTTAACATGAACTTACACACACACATCACACATACACCACAGAGACACCACACATTCTCTCACGCTTGTTATAAAATACAGTAATATTATAACTATGGGGGCTGGTGATCTGTCTGACAGGGTACCCTGGTATAAAGACACCACAGCCCTGTAGTTCTGGGCTCTCAAGAATAAGACTACGGTATCCCCTGCCTGTTGTAGAAGGCGACTAAAGGGGCCTCGGGTTCACTGGGCGACAAGGGTGGGGGCCTTTGTCGTCCGCTAAGGTGGACCCGGGAAGAAGGCGACATCGGCTGGCCCGTGTCGCCTTGCACTGCGAGGGCACAGGGGGGAGGGAGTAACCTCCCCCCGGGACGTGCTCTCCTTGAGCACAGTGCAGAGGGGCTCCGGTGCGTTCCACTGGAGATCCCGGAGCCCCTCGTCATGCACCGAGGAAAGGGCCACCGGGAGGTTTTAGTGAGTAAAACCCTACATAACCGCCGCCTTCCCCAGAAGGCGGGGTATCTTTTGAAGATTTCCTCCTCGTAAACAAAAAAAGGATAAAGGTTTAAAATGCATGTTTCATCAATCCATTCATACGATGACATAAAGATTTTTGGAACGAAGTTCCCTACGACAGGCTTGAAAGAGATAGGGTTTTGCTACCAAATTGAAAAATGTGAGACTAAAACCGTAAGAAAAATATATAACGGAAGTGCGATAGTCGTGTACACGGCGACAGATAGCGTGAATATTAAGCACAGGTGGCGTTTTAGAGACATGTTTTTTAACTTGAATGAGTTAGTTAACATGAACTTACACACACATCACACATACACCACAGAGACACCACACACATTCTCTCACGCTTGTTATAAAATACAGTAATATTATAACTATGGGGGCTGGTGATCTGTCTGACAGGGTACCCTGGTATAAAGACAACACAGCCCTGTAGTTCTGGGCTCTCAAGAATAAGACTACGGTATCCCCTGCCTGTCGTATAAGGCGACTAAAAGGGGCCTCGGGTTCACTGGGCGACAAGGGTGGGGCCTTTGTCGTCCGCTAAGGTGGACCCGGGAAGAAGGCGACATCGGCTGGCCCGTGTAGCCTTGCACTGTGAGGGCACAGGGAGGGAGTAACCTCCCCCCGGGACGTGCTCTCCTTGAGCACAGTGCAGAGGGGCTCCGGTGCGTTCCACTGGAGATCCCGGAGCCCCTCGTCATGCACCGAGGAAAGGGCCACCGGGGAGGTTTTAGTGGGTAAAACCCCACATAACCGCCGCCTTCCCCAGAAGGCGGGGTATCTTTTGAAGATTTCTTCCCCGTCAACAAAAAAAAAAAGTCTCAAATTGTTAATTTTTTTCTTTTAGGGACTTTACCCTTTTAGGCATGTCAGCCCCATAATTCCTTAACCTTGGTAACACACATATAGATCGCATGAAGCGAGTAAGAAAGTCGTCAATGTTGCATGGCCATAGCCACCAGCTTCCTCGCTCCCTCTGACGTCGTCTCAGACAACAACATTATAAAAGCACTTGTTGTTTCCCCAGTTTAAGGCTATCTATTAATGACTGCGACTGTTATGTAGTCAATTTGTTAAGAATCTACGTAAAACTGTACGTTAAGTTAATAAGAAGATACTAGCTGTTTAATTGCATTTTACAAATTCCGCTACACCGATCTGCTGCGTTCCGCGGCAGTTTCACGTACTTGGCCACCAAGTGTTGGAATAATTTGCTACCGCCCATAAGAGACAGTAAATCTGTAAACGCATTTAAAAATAAAACACCTGATGTTAAAGATACAAAAGATAATATCCCCGTGATATCGGTGGCTAGTTGTTTCCAATATTTTCAATATTTCATCATATAATTTTAACTTTATACGTATTTTTTGACTTAATAATATATTTATTTATGATTTTTTTCATCTATTATTTTATTGTATAAAATATATTTTAATCTCTTAACTGTTTTATTCATGTATCATATTTATAATACTCTTATTGTCTGTATAAATTCCATATAAAAATAGTATTGCGCGCGCAGGTCTTTAGGTAGTCCCGGCAACTGCTGAAAATCAGCGCTGTCGCATCCTTGCGACAGCATATGCTGAGACGGTGTCCGATATTGACATCATATGTTTTGTATTATTTGTCCGTGTAACTTTAACTGTGTTTCGTCTATTTTTCATTCTTTTTTAATGTGTGTTATATTCTGTCTGTGATGTTTTTGTATTGTGATGCCAATAAATAAATGTCTATGTTTATGTCTAATGATTGCGACTGTTATGTAGTCAATTTGTTAAGAATCTACGTAAAACTGTACGATAAATTATTTGTGCTATTGTACTACTACTTGTGTGTCAATTTGTGAAAGATAAAATTATTATATTATAAAATTCTAAAAGGCTAAATTTTATAATACCTACAATTATTTTTTTCTAAAATAAAAATAACCTATAATACTCCTTTTTACATCGGCCAGAGAAAACCAGTCCAGCCGCTATCCATCCAGAGAATGTCAAACACAAACAGACAGAAAAAAAATTGTTATATTATATGTACCGTATTCATACGCATTATATACTGTTATTTTTATTTTACAAACAGACACTCCTATTTTATTTATTAGTATAGATTCCTTTACTCAGTGCCGTATCTATACGTTTGTAGGTCTCCGGTAAAAGGTCTGACGTGCTTACGTAGCGCCTCTAATCAGAATAAGTAGTCCTTTGTATGGTAGCATGTTAATAACTCACTGAGATCAACAAAGTGAAACCTTTGACGATCTAAACGCGTAGGAGGTAAATTACAGGTTGTAAATTACAACTTAATAGTGTCTTTGTTTACCATGACGGTTTATATCAGCTGGGGAAATGGTTGCTTAAAATAAAAATATAAAATGACTTTGTTTTTTAAAGGACTTTACAAATAAGTTTCCGCCGTTTTGTGGAAGATGTCGTGGCAGATGGTAACCGGCTTGAAAATTAGTTTGTTCATTTCAGAACAACATATATCATTGTGTTTATGATACAAACACAAGAGGACTGTAGAAGTCACACAGGAAGCAGTCATTGTTTAAAATCACACTTTTGCGATAAATATTATTTTTCAGTAACTTTTGTACCTAACCTATTAAAAATGTTTTTTCAAAAAAAAGGTTGTAGAAATTTAATGAATCAATTGATTTTTACAAAATAAAACAAAACAATAAAATTTATATTAAATTATAATTCAATATTCATTTTTAGATTCGTCAATTTTGAGGCGAAAAATCTTCGTGATATCGTAACTTTATAATGAAGTGTAAATCTTTTTTTATTATTTCAGTGCTTCATCAATCATTTCTGAATTTTCTTCACAGTATCATTCCCATATCCCACGGCGGCAATATTTTATTCTTGCCTCACCGTGATTAAGTTGCCGAGGGTTATAAGACGACCAGATTTCCCCTGTGAACCTGTAAATTACTGGAGTCAAACTTTGACTTAAATCGAAATTGTACGGTGCGGATTCAAAGAAAATGTTGTTATTTAAATTCAGTATACCTAGCCCTTGTGGTTATCATTCACCAACATACAAGTCACTCTTTTATACAATAGCCATTATCACCATAGTCACTCATATCCATAGGTAACAAGTAATTCAGAATCGTTTTCTGCGACGGGCCACGGGTGCGCCGTGGTTCGACGATTTTTCGAGACTGCCACCAAACATTCTAACAAACTTCTTGTAAGTGCCGCCACTTATAAGCCTTCCTATAATAAATTCCGTCGCGTCGCCCGGAGGCCGAGACACGTTCTTGACGATCCGGACGACGCGATTACCATTGCACAGACTAGATCTCTACAAATCCACAAAGCGTCCATTCGCGACCGTCGGAGGTTGCGAATAATCCCTGCGCGTTACCGCTATTTTATGGGCAGGCCCCACCCCTTAGATGTTAGGAGCGTTGCTGGAGTTTCTTCGGCCACTTCTTCTCCCAGCGCCAACGCTTCCCGAAGTGGCACTCAAGGTTAGTTTAGCTTTTGAATGTCTCTTAGATTATCCGTGAAATAGCAACCGGCCGAGTCGTGGTTCGGCCCTCTCGGGCGCCCTCGGATCGGCATGCTTACGCGTAACATAGTAACCGTCCAAGCCGAGGTTACCCCTCACCGGGGGGACCCTTGTGTCGAGTTACTAGCAATAGAGGTTCAGGCTAAGCGACCTAAGAGCTGTGCCACCTTTCAATCCGGTGAAGCAGTCAAGGCCAGCCTCTCTGGCCAATCTGTGTAGTTCGCCATAAAAAAAACCATTGTCATTACAAAAATTCAAAAAAAAATAAATAACAGAATAATTTAAATTTAAAAACAAGTATATTTACGAAAAAGATGAAAACCGACTTTAAATCGAATCAAACGGTAAACGGATGGACATCCTCATTGCAATTCCAAATTATCGTAGGAATATTACGAAATAGAATTAATGACTATATCCTTTCCAATAAAACGTGAATCATCGAAATCGGCTGGCGTGACATTGAGTTATTCGTCCATTTGTCGCGAAGATAATGCAAATTTAAGACTTGAGAAAATCATATTCTAATAATATATGCCATTGTCAGAACAGAAAAAAATTTCAAATAAAAAAAGATTTACTAAAATCGATTCACCCAGAAGAAAGTTCCGTGCTAATAAACATAAAAAATCTATCTAAATAGAACAAAAAACGTACACGTTTGTTGTTATGCTTGTAAGTATTTTGTACCAGATACGGAAAAAAATCAGTATTTGTATGAATACAAATACTTATTTTTTTCCTAGAAAATAGCGTAATAGTTTAGGGTACACAATGCCAACTAAGGCTCTAAGTCCGCCTTTGTGAATTTTAGTTTTTGGTGTTACAGTAGGTGTAAATAAATAAAAGCGGAAGCGGTAAGTAGAACGCTTCATTATTAGACTTTTTTATATGAAAAGTGACAAACGAGCTTCCGGCTCACCTGATCTTAAGTGATCGCCCTCGCCCATGAACATCCACAGTACCAGAGGAGCTGCAGGTGCGTTGCCGGCCTTTGAGATAGGAGTAGGCTAGTTTCTTGAAGGTCACCAAATCGTAAACGTTCGGAAACAACACTAGTGACAGTTGATTTCACAGGTTGACAGTGCGTGGAAGAAAGTTACGCGAGAAACGTACAGTCGTGGAGCGCCTACCATCAAGATGGTGGTGGTGGAATTTGGAATTCGGCCGAGATGTTCGGTATTGGAAATCGGTAGCTGGGATGATTCCGAACATCACCTCAGATCACTCCCCATGGTAAATGAGATAGACAATGCAAAGAGCCCCGACATTTCTTGGCAGATCCAGTGGGTCAAGTCGATTGGAAAGACCCTGATCGTCGACGATTCGAGCAGCTCTACGTTGCATAAGTATTGGGGAGCCCCGGCCCAGAGATGCGAACAGTATTCAGTAAAACAATCATTACTTATTTAAGGTTCTACGTGAGGGGTTGTCTAAGTAATTGGTCTGACGTAGCCGCTTGTGCATCTTTAATTTACACGTAATCAAGATAAGCGTCCCTTTGCGCTAGTAGATTAGATAAACTTTAAGTTGAACTAGTTAAACGCTCGAGAATGTTTATTTGAGGTATTTTTTTATGCGTGTAAACTAGCGCCTGACCATGATCCCACCTGGTGTTAAGTGGTGATATAGTCGAAAGATAGTACGCGCTAGTTTAGTAAGTGCCTATTCACTCTACTCTTGAAGGCTCCCACGTCGTAATTGGACGGAAAGACTGACGCCGGCAACTTATTCCACTCCTTTGCTGTACGCACGATGAACGATGACTCAAATCGCTTCGTTCGGACGCGCGGAACATCAACTATAAAGGGTGAAGACCCGCCGAGTGTCTAAACGTCCGAAGGTAGAATGGGGATGGGGAATTAACTCGTGTAACAGTTTACAGTAAAAGGCGCGTGACAAGTTATACATGTATGTTTTAATACTTTCTAAGCAAGTGTTTGAACACGATCCTACCTGATGTTAAGTGGAAATGCAGTCCTGGATAAGTCGCAATACCCTAGTAAAAGCCTATTCGCTCTACTCTTGAAAACGTCCACATTGCAATCGGAGGGAAAGATCTTTGCTGTATGAATAATCAAAGAGTGCGCTACGTTCGCGTTTGTGGGATGTCCACAATAAAAGGATGAAAACAAATGAATGAAGGATGAAATAATATGTATATAATATTCACTATATTGTAAATAGAACGCTTCATTCTTTAACAAGAGTTAAATAAAGAACATAAATGAAGGTAAAGGAATATTCTCTCTTGTACCGCTTACTTTTTTCAGGCAATTTAAAAAAAAAGAACAAATCGTTACGTTTTATCGAAGAGAAAGGCTTTGTAATAGCGTATGCGTCCGACTTGTGTTTTCGGGTTTTCCGCAGTGCCGATATAAAGGCGTGCCCACAATGACAGCGGAAAGGTTTTCCACTTCGAAACTTATAGAACAAGATAGATATATTCTTTTTTGCTCCAATTTTACAATAATTACAATGAAA
Organism: Meandrusa payeni; assembly: GCA_029286785.1. NCBI lineage: Eukaryota > Metazoa > Arthropoda > Insecta > Lepidoptera > Papilionidae > Meandrusa > Meandrusa payeni. The sequence continues at coordinate 3,551,663 of JAGSMX010000023.1, forward strand.
TAAATTAACAACCAAGCATAATCTAAAAGTGGGCAAGGGTGGCCTTATAGCTATGAGCGATCTCTTCCAGGCAACCCTGTAGGGCAGGAGATAATAGACGTTAATGAGAAAGTTAAGTTAAAGTTACAGCCTTTTTATAAATAATATTAGGTGTACAAATAAGTTGCCGCCGTTTTTACCTAAAACTAATTATCATTGTGAAAGTTTGATTTTAAACAATGAGACTGAATCTACATCCTGGTAATTTTTGGCCTTCCACTGCCATCTTCGTCTTTAACGTCAAAATCACCGTTTTATTTTTTTTTTTTATCACACGAGGCATCCTCACTATACGCTTCCACGAGCAATGGAATCAATCAATCTGGTGAAGCAGTCAAGGCCAGCTTCTCTGGCCCATCTGTATATTTCGTCAAAAAAGCATTTCACCTGCCACTTGGCTCAAGTTTAGAAATTTTTAGATAAAGGACAATGTATGATGCTTTTACAGACTTAATATTACGGGTTATGTTATGGTTATGTTATTTTGGAATGAACAAACTTATTTTCAAGCCGGTTACTATCTGCGAATTTTACAACTCCACATACCACCATCAACTTTACAAACCTCGTGCTACGCCATCTTTCTCAAAATGGCGGAAACTTATTTGTAGACCTAATATATCTCCCACTGTCTGGCACTTCTCTGTAAAGAGAGTATAATTATAGAATCCTAGATTCCTTAGAAGTCTAGAAGTATTTTTTAATCAATATATTATTTGCTGCATTTGGTAAGGTGCAAAAAGGGTCACCAGCTTTCGATTCACCCAATCCAAAGTAATGCGGTAACAAAACAAAAATACAGACAAATTGAAAACCTCCTTCTTTGGAAGTCTGTTAAATAGTTACCTATTTATTAGTCTTGTAACAACAAAAATTCTAAACGCCTGTGTTCAGAAATAAGATTACCATGACGATAAAATCTGTAAAAGTAGATTTATTCATTTAAAATTTCCAGTAACCCACCCGTTAACACTGCCGTAGCTTGCCGTTCTCCACAGACTAGTGTACGAATTGTTAAAGTAATTGGTTTTTGCAAGCCCTCTACAAATTTTGTTTATCGCAACATCCACACATTTCAACGAAAGTTGCGACTTGTTGACGCAATAAAAATACTGAAGTTATGATACCTCTCAACCAAACGTCGATTAGGTGTCCCAAAATGGAATATAAAAAGAATAAAAACTTATGTAACAACTTATATCTCTTGTGGAACGAAATAGTCCAATAACTAGTACACTCGCTTTATTGAGACAGCGTAACGCTGTACAAAGAATTTTTTTAACCGTCCAACAGAGCGTCCTCACAATCTTTATACAAAATTAATTAAAACTTGGATTTCAAACTAATAAAGTTAAATTATTGTTTACAATGCGAAGTTTATGTGATGTCCAATTAAATTATTAATTATGAATTAAAGATACGATAAGGTTCTCGACGATCCGGACGACGTGATCACCGTTGCACAGGCTAGATCTTTACAAATCTACAAAGCGTCCATTCGCGACCGTCGGAGATTGCGAAATATCCTTGCGCGATATAAGTATTTTATGGGAAAACCACTTGGTAAGATTAGGAGCATTGCTGTAGTTTCTTCGGCCACTTCTTCTCCCAGCGCTAACGCTTCCCGAAGTGGCATATAAGTTAGTTTAGTTTAGACTGTCCTAACAGTCTTTCGCCAATGAAATAGTTACCGACCGAGACGTGTTCGGCCCTTTAGGGCGCCCTCGGATCGGACTGCTAACGCGTAAAAATACTTCCGGTAAATCACTAAAATATCATTGGAAGTTATTATGCATAACAGTAGCTGGGTGTCTTGTGTTGCTAGCTAACACTTAATAAATTTATGAATGCGGTTTTTAATTTGGTAAAATTCATATTATGAATACCATATTACAATTGAAAATTTCCTCCTTTTTTTGAACCGGTTAAAGTTTGAAAAGTGTGTTAAGGAATTACATAATTCCACCATCCACGTTCCACCATCGGACTTCAAGACGTATTGCTGGATTTCATCCTTTTCTTGTGAACAACCCTCACACCACAACGAAGCGCATTGATTCGTCTTTCATTATTCGTACAGGAAAGGACTGGAATAGTTGCCCGTGTCTGTCCTACCCTCGTACAATGATTACAATGTGGATGTTTTCAAGAGTAGAGGGAAGAATATTTATTTTTATTACATAGGTATTTACTAAGCTAGTGCGTCTTACCATACCTGACTGCATTTTCAATTAGCATCCGCAATCAGCAATATTTTTTTTAGGCTTGTAGGAGATGGTTTACGACAATAGTCAAACAGTGGATTCGAACCTACTACCTTATGATTCGCAGACGGTACCGTAACTGGTACCCGATAACCACTCGATTAACCGCAGTTGTTCCGTTTTTTTTTCCCCAGTGCTATACACATTCAAATGAGGCAATAGCACCAACGCCAGCCCGGCCGGAAATAACGTCACGTGTTAGCAAATAGGACAATTTAATTGCGTTTACGTTCCGACATGAATACAAATTAGTTCCCACGTCTCTAGTTTACGTAATTATCGAGCCAGTTCGTGAGTGCGGTATGCCGGTGTTGTGTTATAATCGACTTAGTGTCTACCTAGTGAAGTTTGTACTGAGGTGTTGGAGTGTAACCGCAAACGTAAACTCGAAACTTTTTAGAATTTGTAATCAGTGAATTAGTAAAGTTAATAGAACTACTGCTAACAATATATTGTTTTGTAACAAATATTACTAACGAAAAAATTATAAGCGTAAAGCTTTCAGTTTTCTACAGATTGCATTTTGGAGAGTGTGCCCAGGAACTATAACTACTACCCCGAACGAAGCGCTTTGCTTCATCTTTCATTGTTCGTACAGCAAGGGACTGTAATAGCTTGCCCGCGTCTGTCTTTCCCTCCGATTACAATGTGGGTATTTTCAAGAGTAGAGTGAATAGGCGTTTACTAAGTCAGTGCGTCTTACCAAATAGTATTCCATTCCCACTTAAAATCAGGTGGAATCGCAGTCAAGCACAAGCTTAGAAAGTATATAAAAAATAACCTTATCCAACTATTATTAAGCTTGTGCGTAACTTAACCCGAATGGTGGTGAAATATACGACCGTACTAGGTTTTGCAGGCTGTACCCAAAACCATGAAGCTATTAACGCTTCTATCTATATATTAATCTATGAATTACGTACTGAATTCTAAGTAAATAAAATTGGCATGGACATTCACGTCAAACATATTTCACGTAGAGTTACCGTATCTTTGAAGGTCAAGTGGATCGAGGATCAAGTGGATTGGAAAGACCCTGTTCCAATCCATTTGATCCTCTGGGTCTGCAAAGAGATGTAGAGAATGTTTTCAATCTCTATGGCATTTACGACGGCGAGTATTCTGATTGACTATTTATTCGGTGCGGAGTTATGTGGGATTCTTACCCACTGAAACTTCCCTTCCGGAGCCCATCTGCACTGTGCTCTCGGAGAGCACGTCCGGGGCAGATTTAACCCTCCCTCCCTGTGCCCTCGCAATACAAGGCGACACGGGCGAGTCGTTATCACCTTGCCGTCCCGGGTCCACTTTAGCGGACGAGTTCCTATATAATCTAATAATGTCTTCTTCCAGCGCCAACGCTTCCCGAAGTGACGTTCAAAGTCCGATACAAACAATTAACAAAAATCGACATACTTATATTATTCTTTCAGATAACTAGCATATTTATTTGCCTATATAGGCGTTATCAGCACTCGATCGAGGAGATGTGAAATATTTGATCAGTAAGAGCGAAACCGTGTTTATACGGAATTGATAAATATTGAGACGAACCCAAACAATATATGTCTTTGAAAGGCAAATAATCCTTGCGTTGAATAAATTGGGTGGGTATTTGAAACTCTTTTCTATTTATTTATTGGAATTGGAACATACTTAGAAATAGTTACTTACAATACACGTTTTGTCTTTTTACAATATTTATTTTGAAATGTATATATATATATATATATATAGCCGTGAACAAAAGAAAGTTTGAATATCTCGGAAGATAAAGACGACTAGCTAACTGTAATTATAACAGTCCAAAGTTATTAACAAACTTATAAAAATATACAGACGAATTGAGAACTTACTTTTGAAGTCGGTTGAAAGATAGCGACGATGGACTTGGAACGACTGATAGGACGCGTTAAGCTCTCAACATACGAACACGAGTAACGGATGTGTGATCCCGATTAGGAACCAATCAGGTCGCGTTGGTATTAATTACCGCAGACCTCTATTCAAGCTGCATTAAGATATGGCTTCTAAGTTAAATTATATTGTAATTAATGTTGACACAATTACGTATACGATATGATAGTATGCTATTAATATAAGAATTCAGCTGGACCTAAAATACTTTTAACCGACTTCCAGTAGGACAAGGGGTGAACAGCTTCGGCTTCACCTACGCAGGCAGAGATGAGGTTCGTTAGAGCCAATGCCGTCTGAGCTACGGAAGTGTGCTAACGCGTAAAAGTTCTGATTATAGGCATAGAGGGGAACACCATGGGGTTTGAGTCGGTGAGAGTCCGACATAAACCATCCTTGTCCCCGCAAGGGTGGATATACGTAGGCATTTCCCCACATAAAAAGGGTACGGTCTGCTATTTGTAAGGTCTACGTCTGAATGGTTGCAAGAATGTTAGTAATTTTGTGAAAAAATAAATCGTTAGCGTTCTTTTTTAAAAACAATCAATTGATCTATTTTGTCACGTTTGATTTTTGTACACCTATAACGCAGATATTTATGAACCGTTTTCGTTTTCTTTTTGGTTTCTCAGTGAAGGAAAAACACTTTTCACGGTGTTTTTCCTTCACTGAGAAATCATCTGCATGTCCTAGAAGGCACTGATCTCCACAAGGGCAGCGTGGTTATGTCCTGATTCTCTAATCCTTTTTTTATAAGCAGCTCTGCCCAACAGTGGGACATATAAAGGCTAAAACTCACCTAACTACGACGATAACAACAATGTGCATGAATGTAATATCCAATACCTATTGCCATATTAAGGCTTACTACAATACAAATGTATGAAATCCTTCGTAGATTCAGGCGACATGTGTAATCTCTACCTTACCATTAAGGTAATAATGTCGATGGTGTCTTAAAATAAACATCGCTGTGTGCATGACGCCTTATAATGCAAAATATAGACAAACCCGATAGTAATTGTGTTTACTCTCCGCGTGTATGCACTTAGCTTTCATGCTTTGACTCTATTGAATTACTTCGCTTCGCGCGACACACGCTTTGTTGAGATATTTGTTACCATTATGTTCTCAGAAATATATTTATCTTAACGCAAAATTGTAAGATCATTCCAAGGATTTGTATGAAAGCATTTTGTCCATGCGTAGACTCTAATTTGTATATTTATTGTCAATACATCAAGCTGCTTTTTTTGTTTTAATTTTATTAATATATATTTAACTTAGTTTCTTAGGGAGGAAATCTTCAAAAGATACCCCGCCTTCTGGGGAAGGCGTCGGTTATGTGGGGTTTTACCCACTAAAACCTCCCAGTGGCCCTTTCCTCGGTGCATGACGAGGGGCTCCGGGATCTCCAGTGGAGAGCACGTCCCGGAGGGGGAGGTTACCCCCTCCACCCCTGTGCCCTCATAGTGCAAGGCTACACGGGCCAGCAGATGTCGCCTTCTTCCCGGGTCCACCTTAGCGGACGACAAAGGTCCCCACCCTTGACGCCCAGTGAACCCGAGGCCCCTTTTAGTCGCTTCTTATTCTTGAGAGCCCAGAACTACAGGGCTGCGGGCCGGTCTGCCACCGGCCCGCCTGCGCCATCTCGGAACGGGATGGGCCCTCTCCCGATCCCGTTCTGCGGTCTCCTTCTGGGTCATTACTGACTCGCAGAAGGAGACCAGTGCCTTCCATTTAAATATCAAATTGGATTATCTGTAACGGTGTTATAATTTTTGTTAATTTAAAAAAATAAATGATCTGATTGAAAGAATTTCGAATAAAATTAAAGAAACGTTGTAGAACTTTAGTTCCAAAATTGGTCAACGGGGCCACGGGAAACTCATAAAAAACGTCATGGTCTCAAAAAAGGGAGTCGCAATTCCTAATCAAGGGTTTTTTTTAATAGAAGGCTAGCAATTTTTTTTTTCAGAAATATTACTAACAATCCTGTCAACCATTCCAACTAAGCTTAAGCTTGTGCTAGGACATGGTTCACGGCAATAGTCGAATGGTGGATTCGAACCCACGACCTTACAATTCGCAGGCCGCACCCTAAACCATTAGGCTATTGACGTGTGGGAGGCCTTCACTATTGTCGATATTTGCGGGAAGAATAACACTCGGAGTCCAGATTTGTAATGTTTTGTATTTTCTAATTTCTTAACTATATACACAACTTATGTGCTACGTCCTTACTGGCACTAATTAGAAACTAAGTTTGTCGACCAATCCGGAAGGGACACTGATTAATAGTTATTTACAATGAGAGTGAGCGAGAGGTGATTTTCTCTGTCACACATCTTGCGCGTTCCGCACAGAGATAGCGATATGCTGTTTAAGACCCCCGATAGACGCTAGGGTCCACGAAAACTGATCTGCTTTCGGCTGTGAAGAAATTTACTGTTGGTTTGACTTCACTTATCAATGTAGGCAATATTCTAAGAAGCTCTGAGACTGCTACAACGACTTTTGGGACTATGGAATTTTTTAGCAAATTTTGAAAGTGCTCCAGTAACTTCCGATATAGACGGTGCAGGCTGGTTACGTACTATAGACAAGGGGTAGTATGGATAAAATTTATCTGTGAAAATCATCATAGACAATTTTTTGTTAAAAACCATATTGGGCTGTTAGGCTTTGGTAAATTAGTCTCGTTATTTTTAAATTAGTTTGAGATTAAAAATAAACCCACTATAACTCGAAATTTTAACTTTCTTTTGCTCGAAATAATTAGTTAGCAGATAGTTCAACTTAGGTTGCACTCGCCTTTGTAGAAAAATATAGTGCAATAAAGGATTTATAAGAGCATTGGTAACTGAGTGTCCGAGTGGTCGCCGTAAGTTGCACGTTAGCAACCCTAGTTTACAACCCTAATTCCTTGGTGCCGGCACCAATGAATTTGTTTGTTGCCATTTAAGTGTTCATGTACAAAGCTCGCCGGTGAAGGGAACATTTGTTAATTATATTTTATTTCAAACATGTGAAATGAAAAATAATTTATGCGTGGCGGACTGCGCCCTTATACTCTCTTCACAGAGAAGAAGAGAAGAAAGTCTGTGCGCAACATGGGACATATATATATGAAGTATTAAAATTTTCGTTAGAACGAACTAGCGAAGCAAGCTTTTTTCACAATTTTCAGTTAAATGCTCAAAAAAAATAAATGACATGGATTTTTTTATTTTTGTCGAAGCTGTCACAGTCGTCAACTTGCCGTTGGATGTTGAAAATCCTGTATAAAAATATTAAAGGATTTATTTATCATTTATGTTAGCTGGCTGGATATCTTAGTGATTTACCTAAACCTTATTGCATCTTTAATTCATAATTAATAATTTAGTTGATCGTGGCATTAACTTGGCATTGTAAACAATAATTTAACTTTATTGGTTCGTAATCTGACTTTTACTTTTAAAGTTTTGTATAAACATTGTGAGGAGGCGCAGTTGTGACGGTATTCGTTATAATAATTCCTTGTACAACGTTACGCAGTCTGAATAAAGCGAATGTATTAGTTGTTGGACTATTTTATTCCACAAGTCCTACAAATTATAACATTTTTAATTTTTTCAAGTTGTTGACTGTTGTTCGCGCTTGTGATCTGCAGTTAGTCATATATATATTTTTTTATTGATGATTTTACTATGTTTGTTCGCCAGCGTGTTTGTCTGTGGGGTATTTTTACTTTTACATTAATTATTTACTTATGATTTACCTACTTTATATAAGACTAATTTCTAATTTCCTTATTTCTACTTTTTACATTTCCTTAATTTCTAATATTTCTACTACTTATTTCTATATTTATTTTTCTTAATTATCTATTTGTATTTATAATTTTTTGTTTCATTTTTCTTATTTTTATCTATTTATTTATTTATTTGTTTTATTTCTATTATTTACATTTATTACAATTTCTTTACAAAATTAAATTACTAATATTATCTTAATTTATCCTTTCATTCATCTCGCTTTTGCACTCAATTCTTTTAACATTAAACTCCGGGTGAGTCATGTATTAGCTACTGTTGCTACAAATAACTTCTCGTAAACAGGTCCAAGATAACTTCATACGGTTCGCACGTCACTGTATGCCTTAGGGTGCAGCGTTGTTCGAAACTCCTACACAAAAGTGAGTTCTATTCAAACTTCAGTCTAGTTCTAAACTTGGAACTCAGTGTATTGTTATCATGTCTATATTAAACTTTGCCTCAAGTTAAATTATGGATAGAACTATAACTGTTATTTTAACACTGTAGTAATTTAAAGTTTTACTGTTAATAAAAAAGGTTAACAAGTTAATAGTCCTATCCTTTTTTTTGACGGGGAGGAAGTTAACAAGATATCCCAATGATACCAAGATATGTGGGGTACTTACCCACTAAAACCCCCGGGATATTCAGTGGAATGCACCGAAGCTCCTCTGCACTGTACTCTTCGGAGAGCATGTCCAAAGAAAAATACATAGACGAATTGAGAACATCCTTTTTTGAAGTCGATTGAAATATAGATTTATTCATTCATAAATAACCCAATGTAAAAAAACACCAGCGCAAATTTGTACAAATCACGCGTGAGAAAGCTTTTTAGGGTGAACACATCGAGCGATTGTGCACCCCGGGGGTGATTTTATTGGGGGTGTGTTTTCTTGTTAAGCGTTATGTACGATTGGCCACCTACCGCTTATATAACTGTCGCAACGCTCTACATTAGAGGTCGCGTTAGATATTACGACCAAAATATAACATACGACCATAATACCTTAAAGGGATAGTCAAAGGCAATTGGAATTTTCTTAAAAGAATATCTGTCTTAACAAGTATATTTACGATTAAGACGGCCTTACGATTCGCAGTGCATACCGTTAAACCATTTACCTATTTACGTTTCTCAGGGTTGCATAGACATTGTGGAGAGCTTACTTATTTGATATATTTAAAGTTAAAGTTACAGCCTTTATATATATAATATATACGTCCCACTGCTGGGCAGAGGCCTTCTCTGTAAAGAGAGTATAAGGGCACAGTCCGCCACGCGGCCCTAATGCGGATTGGCAGACTTCACATGTCGTAGAAAAATTTTCTAAGACATGTAGGTTTCCTCACGATGTTTTCCTTCACCGCCGAGCTCGTGGTTAATCAGCACATAAAATTGCAACAACAAATTTATTGGTGCCGGCACCGGGGATCGAACTCGGGTTGCTAGCGTACTATGCAACAAGAGCCAATCGCCCGGACACTGAGCTACCACGGCTCTATTTGATTTGATATATTTGACCATCCTCAATTCATGTTCGGATATTTTACCTACCCTATTGTTATCAGTGTTCGTGTTTCATTGTATTTAAGCGTATTATTTTTACAAGACCATTGGGATTTGTACCCCAGATTGTTAATGGATCATTGGAATTTAAATCGGGCGTGTAATATTTAGTCCCTTTCACCTTTTGACTTGTGACACGTTATCACGGTCCATTTATATTTACGGTAACCTGAATATTTAGTCAAAAGAGAAAGAGAGACTCTACCGCATTTACTACAAGGTTCTGAGGTATTGTTCGGAATCATCCCAGCTACCGACACCATCTTGATGGTTGGAATTTTAACGCGTAACTTTTCTTCCACGTACTATCAAACTGTGGAATCAATTGTCACCAGTGGTGTTTCCGAACTTTGTACGTTTTGGGGACCTTCAAGAAACGAGCCTACTCCTATCTCAAAGGTCGGCAAAGCACTTGCAGCTCCTTTGGTGCTGTAGATGGTCATGGACGACGGTGATCACTTAAGATCAGGTGAGCCGTATGCTCGTTTGCCTTCTTTCCTATAAAAATAAGTTAGGTGCATAATATTATATTAATACGATGCATTTCGTCTCCATTTTATATACAATTTATTTTCTTCATACAATCTATTTGTTATATATTTTTTTCCTCATTTTTCCTTGCTTTTATGATGTTCTTATTTTTGTTAAAATTCTGCTGCTGACGATTGTTTCTTAGAATCGGTTTCTGCAGAATACCAGCGCTGATTTACCCTCTTTGGGTAGTCAGTATTATGCTGTGCAGTGAACCCTGTCGGTTCAGCGTTGTAACGCATAGCCTTAGTATTGGACCTTTTGGGTTTTTAGTGACATATTTCTTCTCTTTTTATATTATCTCATTTCTGTGTTCTTAATTTATATATGTGTTGTAATTTGTCTAACCGATTAAATGGCTTATTATATGTATCAAATATCGTAAGCTTCTATCAAAATACGTTGATACAATAATATTCACAATACGGATAGTGTTATATATGTAATATTGCTAGCTTTTGTTTTTGTTCAAAAAGAAAGCTAGCAATATTTCTTTTCTTTTTTCAGAAATATTACTAACAATCCTGTTAACCATTCCAACTAAGCTCAAGCTTGTGCTAGGACATGGTTCACGGCAATATGGTGGATTCGAACCCACGACCTTACGATTCGCAGGCCTTACCCTAAACCATTAGGCTATTGACGCTTCAATAGCTTGCATATATATGCTTCAAACAAATACCTCACCGAGTTCAAAGCGAACGTATTTACAAAGAAAATGTCTAGAAAATACAGCCCGGTATAAATGCTTCCATAAGAAAGATATTGGGTACACGAGGCTTGTCTTCCGCCGTGCTCAGTCATGCATGGGAGCGATGCTCGGTTAAATAGCTACTGTGAAAGATAAGCATATTGCATATTATACTTTTTATACTTTCTAAGCAAATGCTTGACTACGATCCCACCTGATGTTAAGTGGAAATGCAGTCCTGGATGGTAAGGCGCACTAGCTTAGTAAATGCCTATTCACTCTACTCTTGAAAATACCCACATTGTAATCGGAGGGAAAGACAGACGCGGCAAACTATTCCGGTCCTTTCTTTTGTACGACGTACAATTAAGCAAAGCACTTTTTTTATTGTCGAACTACACAGATTGATCAGAGAAGCTGGCCTTGACTGCTTCACCGGATTGAGATTGAAAGCAAAGCGCTTCGTTGGGGTTAATTTAAAAGGAAATGCATCAAATTAAACAAGAGGGCGTCGAGTCCGCTAAAATCCGTAAATACCGTTAACTTCACCTCTGTAATAATACAAACCAATAATAATGTATGTATCTATATATCTCTCTTTTGTTAATTCCGACGGTGTAACTTGAATTATAGCTACGTTCATAGATAAGTATCAAGACAATTTTTTTTATTGTTGTTAGATCGCAAGCACAGACCTGTATCCGTGCTTCTAATACACTAAATTGTTCACTCTGCATTTATTAAAAGAGTGCCACTTCTACAGTTACTATTTTCCTTTTTTTATATAATGCCTGAATTTGGAGGTGGCCAGAGATCGCTCCGGTTCACGCGTCGCTGCATTGCTATTAGCTTCTCCGCGACCGCTGTGTCCCTGCTTCTCATGGCCATTTTTAGGTTGTAGTCCATTATCCTCCCCCTTGATGCGGCCATTGCCCTTGTCATCAGTCTTCCTGTGGCGTCGTCACAGTCATCTGTATAATAGACCAAGACGATCAAGACATTTATAACACTTCACATTTTGTTTTATATAAGTCTTCTCGGAACAAAAAGTTTCAATGATAAAAGCGTACTTTTAAAACAGCATAAACATTTTCCAAGGGTTAATCTTATTTCGCGATCTTGTTCTTATTCTTTCTCATCACGGCTTTATAAAGGAAACAGATTTTTTTTAAAAGACACTTGCTCCACAAAGGTCTTATTTGCCTGGATGTTTTCTTTCCATTTTAATTCTGCAAAAGCTATTTTACTTGACCGAGTCTTTATTAAGATTATGAAGATGTAATATTAGGAAGACGGGGAGTCTGTTTCTACACAGTAAAAAAGTGATGGGGTTAGAGCTTTACTAATTCTAACCCACTCTGCCGCGTAAGCATGTTTATAGCGGGGGCATGCATGCACCGCGGAGGGCTGTTCATGCCTCTAGGGACACCAGGTTCCTCCAGATCGCAAATCAGTTTCCCGGGCAACGAGGCCGGAACCAATAAAGAACAGTAAAACTGATTAAGAAATAGATGACTAAACTGTACATATATATATATATATATATATTAATTATACATGTATAAATTTACCTATATTATTATTATGTGATTTTGATTTTGAAAAAATAAATGAAGAAATTGTGTATAGAAAAAAAAACAAAGAAAAAAGATAAATACTATACTTACATATATATATATTATTTACATATACATATATATACTTAGAATTTAGAAATTATCAAGAAGAAAATCATTAAGATAAGAAGATACTTTCTAGTTGTGCAATCTCTGACCCCCACAAGTCAGAGAAACAAATAGAATCTCCCGGAAAGGGCAAAACATGTCATGAAACCCTTAAAAAAAAATATTAGGAAGAGCGAAATATTAGAGAAATTAAGGGAAATGTACAAATAGAAATAAGGAAATTAGAAATTAGTTTTATATGAAGTAGACAAATTGAAATAGATAAATAATGTATTAGTTAAAAATACCCCGCAGCCAAACACGGTGGGAAATAAAACATTCTAGGTAATCGTCAATAAAAAAAAAATATTAGGAAGAGCAAAACAGAGTGGCTCCGTGTTGCTGTCACCGAGAGTTGGGAGGAACTCATCCCCTGGGGCTTAGTGAACCGGGAGGGGAGGGGGTTTTAATGAGTAGATATCTCACAATAATTTTGTCCCCTGGTAGGCAGGGTATCTTATAAAGATTTCCTCCATACCAAAAGAAGTCGACGCACCGATTAGGTGTGCCCTCTAGTGAAAAATACGTATTAGACTCTTATTTTAACGCGAATTTGTGAAGAGTATGTTAGTGCGAGTACAAAAGGTTAAGAACCCCTGGCCGACAATATAAGAATATTGATACTCATAGTGTTTCTTCTTTACAGAGGTCGAGGTCACCGAGCAGCTCGGCACAGAGGCAGCTGGACGAGGCAGATCTGTTCATGGACCTGATCAAAGACGTCGCCAACGAACTGGACATAGACGTGTTGTGTCATAAGGTTGGTGATAATTATATTTACAAGTAAAACATAACGTCAAATCTACACTAAATTGTTTTTTAATACATTTTTTAAAATATTACTAACATTCCTGTCAACCAATCCCAATAAGCTTAAGCTTGTGTTAGGAGGTGGTTCACGTCAATAGAGGAATGGTGGATACGAAAGCTTACGATTTGCAGACCGTACCCTAAACCAGGGGTGAGCAATTTTTTTGACTGGAAGGCCGCAAAATGTTTAATAATTGATATTCGGATCGAAAGCACACAATGATGGAATGAAAATGGAAAATAAAAATATTTAACCTTAGGTTTAAGTATGGTACTGCTATATAATATGGATTTCGATTTTACCAAGTTTTTAAACTTAAGATCTGCTATAAAGTAAAAAAGGGAAATCCCGATATAGCAGTTAATAGCGAATGTAAATTTAGTTACTTTTTTTTATGACGAACTACACAGTTTGGCCAGAGAAGCTGGCCTTGACTGCTTCACCGGATTGTGAGGTGGCATAGCTCTTAGGTCGCTTAGCCTGAACCTCTATCGCTAGTAACTCGACACAAGGGTCCCCCCGGTGAGCTACAGATATTTTACGTCATTAGCTTACAGATATCTTAAGTCATAAGACTTGATGGTACAAATATTGAATTTTGGTGTAACTTATTATAATAAAATTAACAATTTAAAAAATTGAAAACCTCTAGCGGGCCGGGGATTAAAACATATCATAAATATCAATTATATTCAATTACTGTTTCTTTCGCAACAAAAAATGTTTTTCCAATGGTCTTTGAGTTAAGAGGTTTATCTTCATGTTATTTATTGTTGTTACTATATTGATAGAAATGATTTAGACATAGACATAGACATTTATTTAGACAAATTATAGACAAAACACAGTTAAAGTTACACGGACAAATAATACAAAACATATAATGCCAATATCGGACACCGTCTCAGCATATGCTGTCGCAAGGATGCGACAGCGCTGATTTTCAGCGGTGCCGGGACTACCTAAAGACGTGCGCTCGCAATACTACTTTTATATGGAATTTATACAGACAATAAGAGTATAATAAATATAATACATAAATGAAACAGTTATGAGAGTAAAATATATTTTTTACCATAAAATAATAGATGAAAAAAATCATAAATAAATATATTATTAAGTCAAAAAATAAAATAAAATAAATTATATGATAATTAAACGTATAAAGTTTATATTATATAATAAAATATTGAAAATATTGGAAACAACAAGCCACCGATATCACGGGGATATTATCTTTTTGTAACTTTAACATCAGGTGTTTTAATTTATTTTTAAATGCGTTTACAGATTTACTGTCTCTTATGGGCGGTGGCAAGTTATTCCAACACTTGGTGGCCAAGTATCTGAATTTATATGGCAATATACGATTACGGGGTCAGCTTGTAATTGATAACAACGATGATAAAAGGATCATTAATACCATGGACACTGTAAAGTTCTTTTTGATTGCATTACGTGCCATCTTACAATGACTTACTGAGAGGTTCTCGCCCAATTTCTATTTGTGCCCGAACCAAGGATCGATTCAGACACGCAACTACTAACCTACTTTCAGTTATAGCATAATCTACGTAACTTATATTTTACTCTCAAAATAATCCCGACCATAGATTTCTGCAAGTTCTATTTGTGATGAATCATTAGATATTAAAAGCGTTGCTGGAATTACTTCTGCCACTTCATCAGCGCCAACGCTTCCGTGACACTCAAAGTTAGTCTATTTATACGTTTGATTGTGGTTCTATAATCACAAGTATATTTACGAGTAAGTCCAAAAACCGACTTCCAAAATCAAACCATAAATGCTATTACGCGCGGACGTCCTCTTTGTACTAACGAATTATCGTAGGAATATTACGAAATAAAATAATTCAGAACCTAAACATACATTTTTCAAACTAAACTTAAAGTACATCGTATTCAATAAAAAAAATAATCGAAATCGGTTGGCGTGATATTGTGGTATTCGTCCATTTGTGGCGCGCATACTTGATGCAAGTTTACCATTTATATGATTTTCTAATTGATGCCATTGCCAAAATTGGACCACATGGAAAGCACTGACTTTCAAACAAAACAAGAATTATCCAAATCGGTTCACCCAGTCGAAAGTTATTACGTAACAAACATAAAAACAGACGAAATGAGAACCTCTTTTGAAGGCTGTTGGAAACTACCGTCCGAGTCGTGGCGACCCTCTCGGGCATCCTCGGATCGGAATACTTACATGATTAGTAACTGTCAAGCCGAAGTCCCCACAAGAGACCTCAATCCTCTACTGGCACTTCAGGCTAAGTTACCCAAGAGCTGTGCCACCTATCTAATCGGTGAAACTGTTACGGTCAGCATTTCAGCAGTCCTTCACAAAAATTACACCCTCTCTTTCCGCCCCTATATACTTCAACATTCAAATTGAAACGCTTTACCAGGTTGAAAGATTGAGAGAATATACACGGCTGGCTTATACTAATCTTGATATTTCAAAACGACTTTGAAGAGAAAGAACTTCATCACAGTGAAGCCTTAGGCCCTCCAGAAAGGATAGTGTCCAGTATGACAGATCCTCGTGTTTTGTTATCTTCACTAACATCCTTGGTAACCGTTCCAACTAAGCTTTTGCTAGTAAATTGAATGCACGTCAATAGTCCGTCCAATGGTGAATCCAAATATACGACCTTACGTTAAGCGAAGCGTACCTTAAACCATTACTCTATTGACGCTTCATAATGTATTATTCAGCGTAATTCATTATACAGCGACGGTAGATGGGGGAGGAAAGTCTTGGAATGGAGGCCGCGCATAGGTCGGAGAAGCGTGGGGCGCCCTCCCTCCAGATGGACCGACGACCTTTTTAGGATAGCCGGAAGTGGCTGGATGCGGAAAGCTGAGGATCACATGTGGTGAAAGGCATTGGGGAATGCCTAGTTCCAGCAGTGGATAGATACAGACTGATGATGATGATGATAAATGTATTATTTGTAATACAACATTAAATACAATACACCTTCTAAATGTATATTATCAACACACAAAAACGTTTAAATCTTTGTCATGCGGATTGACCTCGTTAAAAATCACGCCCTCTCTAATGTATCCGTGCGTACAATCTCACAAAAGCCACGAACAATGTGGACCGGGTTTTGCCCTGTCATATTTACATGAAAGGGGTGTGTTTCACGATTTTTGATAACGCATGAATTATATTTACAACCATTTCAAGCTTCTCTTGTGGACACCAATCGATTATTTCTGTTTGCGTCCAGCTATGACTTCCTTCCTTTAACTACTAGGATTACTTTAGTTAACTCTCTGCTGCTGCCCATCATTGACTATGCTGATGTTTGCTATACAGATATCAATGAAAGACTTCTCGATAAACTTGAGCGATTACTTAATCTATGTATAAGGTTTATTTTCGGAATACGTAAATATGACCCACCATGACCGGGCACAGCTGAAGTGGCTCAACATCCGCAACAGGAGAGATGTACACACACTTACAATGTTATATAACATAATTCATAACACTTGGTCTCCAGAATATCTTCGTGAGCGCTTTGTACTCAAACAAAATCAGTTCGGCCATACAGGTCCTAAAACAAACAAAACTCAAGTAAAAACAAAACTTGACTTCCAATAGATCAAAAAGGATTCAGGTCGTGAAGTCAGGAAAAATGCAGGATTTCAGAAATAACAATGGATTTATTACCAGAATTACACAATACTCTAGATAACAATGTGGTCTTTTCGCAACCGCTCTTCACGATAAAGTGACGCATTTTCTGTACGCTACCCACTCACCGGCCGATGACAGCTATTATGTTGCCATTATACAAATCAAATGTCCTGATATTTAATAAAAATAAAATAATAAAAACAATAAATATCCTAAATGTATACGATATATTTACACACAGATTAAATAATGCTTACATAAGCGTGAACGCCCTCCTCGTATTTACGAAATTATGAAATAGAATTAATGAGAACCTAACCAAACTCTCATCATACTACCTTTGAAGAACATCCTTTCAAATAAAAATGAATTATCGAAATCGGCTCACATACTTAATGCAAATTTAAGACTTTATGGTTTTATCATAGATGCCATTATCAGAACTGAACCAATTTGGAGCTCCACGTTTATTTATATACATATATCTAATGGTATCTGCGACACTATAAACGTGTGCGTGTTGTTATACGTAAAATATTTTTTTAACTAAATGCGGTGTTACCCGCGATAAAAAAATATGCCCTTTCTGTAAATTTTTATTTATTTAAATCGAATTTTTCTATAATAAACGTAGTCTAAGTTACTCATCCTTACATCAGCCTATGTGCCAGTAAGTGCCCATCAAAATCGATCTAGCCGTTCCAGGAATTAGCCGTAACAAACAATCAGACAGTCAAAAATAGTAAAAAATGTTATTTTATATATACCTATATATAGATTCATATGCGTGTAGTATTATTCGGTATAAGTGATTTTTTTTTTAAAGAAAGCTAGCAATATTTCTTTTTTTTTTCAGAAAACATTACTAACATTCTTGTTAACCAGTCCAACGGAGCTTAAGCTTGTTCTGGGCTCTCAAGAATAAGACTACGGTATCCCCTGCCTCTCGTAGAAAGCGACTAACGAGGGCCTCGGGTTCACTGGGCGACAACTGGGGGCCTTTGACGTCCGCTAGGTGGACCCGGGAAGAAGGCGACATCGGCTGGCCCGTGTCGCCATGCACTGCGAGGGCACAGGGGGGGAGGGAGTAACCTCATCCTCGGGACGTGCTCTCCTTGAGCACAGTGCAGAGGTGCTCCGGGGAGTGGAACGCACCGAGGAAAGATTTCCTCCCCGTTAACAAAAAAAAAGGATATGATTCACGTCAATAGTCAAATGGTGGATTCGAACCTACGACCTTACGATTCGCAGACCGTAACCATTAGGCTATTGACGCTTCAGACACAAACAGACACTACAATTTTATTTATTTCTATAGATGAAATAAAGTCAAAAAATATTGATTACTACGATGTTGGCAGAATAAGCGTTGAGCAAACAAAGAAATTTCATTATGGAAATGAAACGTGGCCGAAATTGTTAAATTAAACTTTTTCGTAACAATGTTTCGTTAAAAAAAAAATTCTTCCCCCTCCGTATATCTGAGGACCCTCGGGTCAAAGTTTCGCGGATGTAATTATTTATTAAGCCGCAGAGGTAATTTTGTTTTTAAATTTAGGAACGAGACTGTGGAATGCCCTTTCTAATAATTCTTTTCGACTTTTTTTATAGACGAACTACACAATTGGCCACAGAGACTGGTCTTTACTGCTGTGAAGCATTGAGAGGTGGCATAGACTTTCTAAGTCCCTGATAACTTTTAAACCCAATATGGTAAACCATAATATATGTATGTACAGTTTATGTATTAGTGTAACTTATTAATATATTTACAGTGTAAATTATTTAGACATAGACATAGACATTTATTGGCATCACAATACAAAAACACATCACAGATAGAATATAACACACATTAAAAAAGAATGAAAAATAGACAAAACACAGTTAATTTTTTTTTTATACTAAATAGGCTCACGTTTAGCTTCTATCTTGCTTGATGGAAGGCGAAGATGAAGCCTAGGATGGAGCACGTGAGCCTAGAAGGTGTCTGTATACATTGGACTTAAAGGTGTCCAGATTGTACCCGTGAGGAAAGACTGAACGCGGCAGAGAGTTCCATTCCTTAGCCGTCCGCAAAAGGAAGGTGGAGGTTTGACATATGATGCCAATATCGGACACCATCTCAGCATATGCTGTCACAAGGATGCGACAGCGCTAATTTTCAGCAGCGCCCGGGACTACCTAAAGACATGCGCGCGCAATACTACTTTTATATGGAATTTATTCAGATAATAAGAGCATAATAAATATGATACATAAATAAAACAGTAATGAGATTAAAATATATTTTATGCAATAAAATATAATAATTGATGAAAAAATTTCATAAATAAATATATTTTTCAACTTAAACGCTAATTTTGCGTTTGAGTTTATTAGGATTTTATAATATCGCCACATGCAGGCAACACTAAGTACTAAAATTTAAATAGAAATAAAATTTCATGAAAAATACTGCATTATCTAAGTTTACGTAAGATATAGACATAGACATTTATTTATTGGCATCACAATACAAAAACACATCACAGACAGAATATAACACACATTAAAAAAGAATGAAAAATAGACAAAACACAGTTAAAGTTACACGGACAAATAATACAAAACATATGATGCCAATATCGGACACCGATGCGACAGCGCTGATTTTCAGCGAAATCCTTTTTCGTTTGAGTTTATGTTTTTTTAATGAAATATAAATAAATTAATAAACGTATTTTATATCAAGCACAATTTATTTCAGGTAGCTAGCGTCTTTATCTTCCGAGATATTCAAACTTTCTTAACCGACCCTTTATTTTTGCTCACGGCTAAATAAATGTCCCACTGGTTTTACTTTAGCTTGAACTGTAGTGTTTATCTATCTACCTTATATTGAAGTCGATTAATAAATATTATAACTTAGCTCTACGTCTAACTTACAAAACATTACGTTCTTTTAAGCCTATGCAAAGTATTAAAAAACAAAGTCAATTTAATACTGCTACTCCGATAATGCCATATGGTTGGTTTCCAAGCGAAAGCCAATTTTCATACAATATCCCCGACTCTAGTGAAAATGCTAATCGGGCTCAACCCTCTCGGGAATAAGATAAATTTAAAATGCCACCCTATTGTGCAGGCGGTAAGGATAAGTTTTGTATGGATAGGGAATTTTAATATCGAACTGTATTAATCGGGCCGTTATTACACGACCGTGTTGTGGAGGGTTGCGACTGAATAAAATTGTTTTTTTTCATCTCAGTCTTAAACGACAGGTTTTAGACAGTGTTTTTATTATATAATTTCTAAGCAATTGCTTAATCACGATCCCGCCTGATGTTATCATCATCATCTCAGCCGTAAGACATCCACTGCTGACACATAGGCCTCCCCAACGATTTCCAAAAGGACCGGTTGTAAGCGGCCCGCGTCCAGCTGCGCCCTGCGACCTTTTGAGGTCGTCAGACCACCTTGCGGGTGGACGTCCCACACTGCGCTTGGTGGTCCGTGGTCTCCAATCGAGAACTTTTCGGCCCTATCGACCATCTGTTCTACGCGCTATGTGCCCTGCCCATTGCCACTTCAACTTGCTTATCCGGCGAGCTATGTCGGTTACCTTCGTTCGTCTACGGATCTCCGCATTCCTGATTTGATCTCGTAGAGATACTCCGAGCATAGCCCTCTCCATAGCTCGTTGTGCGACTTTGAGCTTGCTTATGAGGCCCATAGTGAGAGATCACGTTTCAGTTCCGTATGTCATCACTGGTAACACACACTGGTCGAAGACTTTCGACTTTAAGCACTGAGGTATTTTTGACGAGTATACATGCCTGATGTTAAGTGACAATACAATTAGATGGAGGAGCACTGGTTACCAAATGTCGATTTGAAAACACCCATTGTAATCGGATAGTCAGACAGAGCCGTATTCCAATAATTTCTATTAATAAAAAGTATATTTTCGAGCATAAACAGAAACCGACTTCAAATCGAATCAAACGTTAAATGCTACTATGCGCGGACGCTCTCTTTGTATTTCCGAATTATCGTAGGAATATTACGAAATAGAATTAATCACAGAACCTAATCAAACTTTCATCAAACTACTTTTAAAGTACATCCTTTCCTATAAAAATGCCCCATCGAACTCACTTGGCATGTCACTCGTGACATTGATTTATTGTCCATTTGTGGCGTACATACTTGATGCAAATTTAACATATGATTTTCTCATGGATGCCATTATCAGAAATTTAAATGGGACCACATGGAAAGCACTAACTTTTAAACAAAAAGAATCATCAAAATTGGTTCACCCAGTCCAACGATATGAAGTAACAAACATAAACAAATAACAAACAGACAAATTGAGAATGTCCTCTTCTTTTGAAGTCGGTTGGAAAATTAAGCGTCATAGCCTAATGGTTTAGGTTATTCTAGAACACATGCACCGAGGAAAGGGCCACCGGGGAGGTTTTAGTGGGTAAGATCCCCACATAACCGCCGCCTTCCCCAGAAGGCGGGGTATCTTTGTGAAGATTTCCTCCCCGTCAACAAAAAAAAAAAAAAGAAAAAAAAAAAAAAGGTTATTCTAGAACAAGTTTATGCTTAGTTAGAATGGTTAACAAGAATGTTAGTAATATTTCTGAAAAAAAATTAAAAAGAAGAAATATTGCTAGCTTTCTTTAAAAAAAAAAATAACTAACAGCCTCAATATGGTCCAGTGTTCGGCATTTTTGTAAAGAGAGTATACAAGACTAATGCGGATTGGCAGTCTTAACCTGCCGTACAAAGTTTTCAGCGGATTAGGAGTTTATTAAACACACCTAGTGGTTAAGCGGTTAGTTTTCGTTCTGATATTTGCTAGTTCGAATAGCTAAATATATAATAGCTTATATCAATTAATTCTTCGATTCTTTAAGAACAAAAGCAAAAATTATACTATAACTCTCAGACTTCGTTCTGAGCATATTCCATCTAAAGTTCACATTTCTTATGAAAAAAACAACTTCACTAAATTGCTTGGAGCGCGGAATTATAGAGGACGTACATCACGTCAGAGTTTCGTTCCTGACACATACTGGTGGCATGTGTCAGTAACGAAGCTCTGAGAGCTGATGTGTTAGCTATATTTAAGATGTCGGGTTTTGTAACAGTATCCTAGCTTCTCCAGCTATAGAAGAAGCTACTATACTGTATAAAATTGTAAGACAATGTTTATTTCCTAATAAGTAAAACTTTTGTTTTAATAGTATCTGTTTTCCTATGAGGATGATATTTTCTAGTAGAAAAAATCATCGTAGATAAATAAATAAAAAAAAGTACAAGAATACCCTTGCTTTTGCTAAAAATTTGCCCGACGTATGGTGAGAGGCTCATATGGTATCTAATAAGCTTGAACAGCGTGAGATCTGTCTACCCCGATAGGTTTAATAGGACGTGATAGCTTATATCTAACAATAAATGTCCATTGCCAACAGATCCTGGTAAACGTGTGTCTGCTGACATCCGCAGACCGAGGCAGCTTGTTCCTAGCTAAAGGGATTCCACCCAACCGTTACCTCCAAGCGAAGCTCTTCGACGTCACCAGAGATACAGGTATGTGTCCACTTTCACACCAGAATGAGATAGAGTTCAGAGAACATCAGGTGTATGTTTTTACGATTTTGATTATTCCTTTTTAATTGGAAAGTATGTACTCAAGGGTAGTTTGATGAGACCTTGGTTAGGTTCTGACTTATTCTATTTCGTAATATTATTACGATAATTCGGGAATACAAGCAGTCGGTGTTTTTGTATAATATTATCGAAACACTTTGTTAAAAGTAACAGCCTATAGGTCTACTATATAGACATAGACATTTATTTATTGGCATCACAATACAAAACACATCACAGACTGAATATAACACACATTAAAAAGAATGAAAAATAGACAAAACACAGTTAAAGTTACACGGACAAATAATACAAAATATATGATGCCAATATCGGACACCGTCTCAGCATATGCTGTCACAAGGATACGACAGCGCTGATTTTCAGCGGTGCCCGGGACTACCTAAAGATATGTCCTACTATGGCGCTGTGAGTGCACAGTCTCTTATGTAAAGAGAGTACAAAGGGGCTGTCATAGTGCAGATTTGCATTTAGAGAAAATTTTCTAAGGCATTCAGGTTTCGTCTCTATATTATATATGTTTTCCTTCACTATACTATGCAGCTTAAAGCTGTAATTTTATTAAGATACTTTAAAAAAAAGTATTGAATAAAGGAATAGCTGTAATAGTGTCCTGGGCATGTGACTGACACACATTCGAACTTGGGAGTGGCACATTAAAAAGAAGAATGAATTCTTACGGTTTGCAAATTATATTAACCAGGAACCTTCTAGCATTATAGCGAATCACTTTCAATCGATACATCAAAATCGAATAAAATTTTAATGTTCCCATTGAAATCGATTCGTAGTTTACGATCGGTGATACAATGGCTTGAGAAGTTGCGAATACAATGCGTCATTAAGGAATTAAAACCGCAGGTATGTACATCACATGTGTAATGAATAATAATAATCAATAATACTCACGTATGACCGTACCGTACGATATAGATATAGTGAGAAAAGATTTTCTTTCGTAATTTTTCGGAAAAGTCCGTAGTTATCGTGCTCTCTCAAATAGCTCCATATTAATGGATTTGAAAATGTCAATTAATCCATGAGTCTCCAGTGGAACGCACCGGAGCCCCTCTGCACTGTGCTCTTCGGTGAACACGTCCCGGGGGATAATTAAAGGGATTAATCTCTTCTCTCCCGTCCTTCGCCCCTGTGCCCTCGCAGTGCAAGGCGACACGGGCCAGCCAATGTCGCCTTCTTCCCGGGCCGACTTTGGCGGACGACAAAGACCCCCTTGAAAGAGACCCTTGTCGCCCAGTGAACCCGAGGCCTCTTTTAGTCGCCGTCTACGACAGCCAGGGGATACAGTACCTTTATTCTTGAGAGCCCAGAACTACAGGGCTGGGAATCCAAGGTCCTTTTTTTTTTTTGTTTACGGGGAGGAAATCTTCAGAAAGATACCCCGCCTTCTGGGGGAAAGGCGGCGGTTATGTGGGGTTCTTACCCACTAAAACCTCCCCGGTGGCCCTTTCCTCGGTGCATGACGAGGGGCTCCGGGATCTCACGTGGAACGCACCGGAGCCCCTCTGCACTATGCTCAAGGAGAGCACGTCCCGGTGGGGGAGGGTTCTCTCTCCCCCCCTGTGCCCTCGCAGCGCAAGGCGACACGGGCCAGCTGATATCGCCTTCTTCCCGGGCCATGCCAACTAGTATAACATAGGACCTAATCGCACTCGCACCTTTCAAAACGAAAACTCCACAATCAGGTCATAAATGCCCTATGAGTGCACAAAATGTCTTTTTGAAATATTTTAACAAGAAGGAAAGGCTGTTAATTAAATAAAGAATTAAAATCTCTCCCCGTTACTGCCTCGCTAACATT
Organism: Meandrusa payeni; assembly: GCA_029286785.1. Taxonomy (NCBI): domain Eukaryota; kingdom Metazoa; phylum Arthropoda; class Insecta; order Lepidoptera; family Papilionidae; genus Meandrusa; species Meandrusa payeni. The sequence goes on from JAGSMX010000023.1 coordinate 3,576,175, forward strand.
ATAACACAAAACCATTCAAATTGAATACACAATGATCCGAATCAGCATTTTATTAAATAATAAAAAGAAAGCTCCATAAAAGTAAATCGCTATAGATGTTCCTGCGAGGCGTCAAATTTCCCTTTCGCCGTTTTTATGCGTCACTTCAATTTGCATAAGGTTTATTTCTTTATAGGCATTCCTTAGCACAGACTACTGTACACACAGAGAATACAGATCTCGTGATAAAATAACAAACTGAAAATACCATCTCATAGCAACATATACGGTAAACGAACATCGCAATACTTAGTACCTACACTAATTAATAAACTCCCATTACAAATATCAAAAACATTGTAACTATTTTTAAAAAATATCTTTTATATTTTATAATCTTACATAACAAACAAGAAAATTAGGAACAGTCTGTATCGAACACTCACACACATCGAGGCGTCTTCGCGTACTATGTGTGTGTGTTTTTTTTTATAATTTCTAAGCAAGTGCTTGACTACGATCCCACCTGATGTTAAGCGGAAATGCAGTCCTGGATGGTAAGGCGCACTAGCTTAGTAAATGCCTATTCACTCTACTCTTGAAAATACCCACATTGTAATCGGAAGGTAAGACAGACGCGGGCAAACTATTCCAGTCCTTTGCTGTACGAAGAATGAAAGACGAAGCAAATCGCTTCGTTCGGGTTTGAGGGATGTTCACAACGAAAGGATGAAATCCCGCAGTGGAAGAAAGTGAAAGTAGAAGTCCGATGGTGGAAAGGGGATGGGGGAATTAGATCATGTAGTTCCTGAGCACACTCTCCAAAATGCAATGTGTAGAAAACCGAAAGGCTAGCTACCTTACGCCTGTGCTCAAAACTGAGCAGATTGGTTTCAGCTGCGTCACCAAATAGCCTCTTAGCCCGCCTCTCCACCGAGTCCAAAGCTGCGAGATGGCATATGTGTGTGCGTTCGATTGCAAAAAATTTTCACAACAACTATTGACGACGTACAGATTGTTCACTGTCAATTAAGAATATTGTGGGGTAATTGTATGAGAACTGTTGAGCATAAAGACAAACATAAAACAGATTTTTAAGATGCTCCTTAATGTGTTTTGTAATTGTCTTATATGTAATATGTATTAAATAAATAAATTAAAAAAAAAAAGGTGCAGCTTGCATCCAGCTGCGTCCTGCGGCCCCTATGAGTTCGTCGCTTGGGTGGACGTTCTATTCTCCGCTTGTCGGTCCGTGGTCTCCAATCGAGAACTGTCCACATGGGCCATCTGCTTTAGTGCTATGCTCCTTGCCACTACTACACAATGCCACTTCAACTTGAACTAACACTATGTGCTATGTCGGTTACCGTCGTTCGTCTACGTATCTTCTGATACGATCGCGTAGAGTAATCCCAAGCATAGCCCTCTCTATTCACTAGATATAGATTTCGAATCTGGCTTGCTTGGCCTTCTTCTTCTTGGTTGCCTAACTCTCGTCAGAGTGGTCGTGGTCATCATGATCCGTTGGGTTGGGCAGCAGGCGGCAACCGCCACACGAGTTCAAGCCACCTCCGCCTGCTTGTCGTCAATCGGTCACATTCGTGGAGGGGAGCGTCCACCATACCCAACACCTGAACCGTCCATCGCATTGGCGATCTACTTCGTAGTCCTTCCACTTTGCCCTGCACGTCAAGATGCTCTAAAGAATCGTTTCCACGATGGCTAACATGCCCAAAGAACTTAAGTATTCGACTGCGCGCTTGAATAGATAGACGCTCATTGACACCCAACTTGGCCAATGAACTTCTTTTTTTTACATAAAAAAATCAGCAAAAATTTGTCTCCTATGTATGAATATGTGAGAGTTTTTTAAAGAATTTAAAAGCGATGCAAACAACAAAGTGGTCCATTTGTAGTATGTGCTGTTTTAAGAATAAATGAAGTTCACTAGAACATCAAACCTCTTTTGATTTCAGAACTCTACGACGCGCTACGCACAGCCAGAACGCAAGAAATACGAATACCCTTTGGCGTTGGCGTAGCAGGGCTGGCAGCTCAGACAAAACATCCAATTAATATTAAAAATGCTTACGCTGATCCAAGGTAATTCACAATAAAAAATATCCCCTAGTAGTGACCTCATTGTTGTCTTAGATCTTATTTTACTTACGAATACATTATATCGCTAGAGTTGACGCTACCGATAATCAACAAAAAATACACAGATTTTTTTGTTGATTATTCTTCTCCAAGAATATCAACTTTCAACAAAACTTACTTACAATTTTCACTTTAGTTTCAACTTAAATAAAAAATAAAAATTATATAAAACAGAAGAAGTGGCCGTATGGATTAAATTCTTTACCTGTTCCGTTTACAGTAATAAAAACGCATGAAGTTCGCGCCTGAAACTTCCTACACTACTATATTATAAACACTTTAAAGTTAATTAGAAAAAAAAATATATTATACTTTAAGAAAAAGCCCAAATTTATTGAATGATAAATAAGATTCCTCCATTTTCAGATTTAACAGCGAGATCGATGCCCGAACGGGGTATAAAACGGAGCTGATTTTGTGTATGCCGATTTGTAACTATGAAGGTGACGTGGTCGGAGTGGCACAGATCATAAACAAAACAGACGGTACACAGTTTTTTTACTTATATACTAATATTATTCTTTAAAATTTCTCTTTCATGGAAAATGAAAGCAATTTAAGTGTTGTTACATCAAAACGGCATGCTATAAAGTCGTAGTTCCAAGCTTGTTTTGAGATATTTGTATAACATTATAATAAACAAAAAATAATTTGCCACCCATTTTTTCCCATGTCATGTTTAGGACCTAATGAACATGAAAAGTTATTCAAATTTTTTTTTGTAACAATATGGCACCATAGAGCAATAGGGAAAGTCTTCAAAATATTTTTTGTAGACTAAATATGTGTTTTAATTCCAATCTATCAGCCAACCATTTTAAACATTCACACCAACGCCATCTTGTAGTGTTTTATGGTACCAGTGCTAACATTCAATTCCATTTATAAAAGTACCTGAAAGATTTAAGAGATGGCATTATCATAAAATTGCATCTTTATAACCATTTTATCTAAAATAACTATGTTTTTCAGTAAAGATATATAAGACCTATATATAGACAAATTTAAGAAACAAAATCCATATCTAACTATTATCAGTATTAACATTAGATGTGTAAGATGATAAGAAATATTTATTATACACAAGTATTGCTTCTTTATATTGTAAACGATTTCTAGCGATATCTGCAAATCCAAAATTTGTTATTTAAAAGGTAAAAACTTCACTGAAAAGCTAAAATTTCTTCTTAGAACGTAGTCCTTTACAATAAAATTCGTAATAAGTCCCCGCGGCCATTGTGAGGCCGTGATAAATTCACGCTGAAATTCAAAAGTATCAAATTCATAAATACGTGATCTGCATTCAGTCAGCCATCTCGGCGAGTATAATAAGCGTCTTGAAGCTTTATTGTTACCATTCATGCCGTGGACGTAATAATACTTCGCAGAAATGTTCCAAGAACATTTTAACTCTACGGCAAATTATATACCTATTATTTATACAATTCTAGCGTACCTAGCCCACTTCGTCGGGCTAGATTTTGCTTTATTTTATTTAACTTACATCGTTAAATATTTAATTGAACTCTCACAATATGTTAAATTATTCATTTCTCTCCGTATTCATTCTCTTCTCGAGCGGGTGAAGATCATTACCTACACCCATGTACATATCAGCAGCATCAGTAAACGGATACATTCGCAGCGCTATAACTTACCTTGAATACTTCAAAATCCTTGATTATTATCTTTAATTTAATTCAGGATACTTTATTATACTTCATTATACTCAAGTGTACTTCAATATGATTCATAATGACATAAATATACACAAAGCATGTAAAACAAAAGGAGAAGAGCTCCGATTGTCACCAAACTTTATAGGATTACTCGCCAGCTCAATCTGAAGATTCCCTAAAAGTTTCATTGAAATCGATGCAGCCGTTTCCGAGTATATATGGAACAAACCCACACACTTTCCTTATAAAAAAAGATATTTTACAAAATATCTATCCAGCAAATTTTTGACAGCAAGATGCTAAATTCTATTGACAATATTTACATGAATCTTTCATGGCAATAACTATACTTGAATTGTACACGACATCCTAATTTTATCGTTAATCTATTATTAATTTAATATATTATCTTAACAGGTTCAAAAGAATTTTCGACCAGAGACGTCGAAGTCTTCCGACGCTATCTCACATTCTGTGGTATCGGAATACAAAATGCTCAGCTTTTTGAGTCCTCGGTGCTTGAATACAAAAGGAACCAGATTCTTCTAGCATTAGCTAGAAGTATATTCGAGGAGCAGAGCAACTTGGAGTGCCTGGTGACGAAGATCATGACGGAGGCGCGGGAGTTGCTCAAGTGTGAACGATGTGCTGTGTTCTTGTTGGACACTGATCATTGTGAATCGGTGAGTAAACTTAAGATAACACTTTGTACCTTCGTGTAAGATTCGTGTAACAAGTAGTAGCGTAAACACACACAAATACACACACACGCATACCAACAAAACATATGCCTGTAATGCATTTTAGTGAAGATAGATCTCAAAAATATATTCAACTAGTATCGTTTTTCATCTCGAATTTTTATATTTAGACTGATAATTGTTTTTTTATATAAATAACCTTAATATTGTATAAATAATTTTTTTAATAAATTTTTGAAGTTTTATAAATATATCCTTAAAATAAAATAAAATATTTATTTTCATTATTTCATATATTTGATATTTAATTGTCTATCATGTACAATATATTTCAGTAAGTTAGCGTCTTTATCTTTCGAGATATTCAAACTTTCTTAACCGACCCTTTATTTTTGGGCTATAGTTCTATTCATGTTGTAAATTTTAATTTCAGAGTCATTTGGAACGCATAGTTCAACGGCCGGGAGGTCAGAGGAGCGGCACCCTAGCATTACCTCCCCCGGCCCCCACGCGATTTCACACGCTCTTCGAACTGGGGGCAAAACATTCTAAGACCACCCTTACACCGCGGCACGACAATCGCTCCACGTTAGCTTCTATCGCCTTAGCGGTAAGACCACATTATAACATTAAGTTGCTTTCAGCTGTCTATGTAGGCATTCGCCTGCCTCTACGGAGCTACAACATCTACGCCATCGTAGCATCTTACATGCTCTTTACGCTGCTTATTTTTTTATTAACTATATAGTCGGCCAAAGAGCCTGGCATTTACGGCTTCACCTGATTGAGAGGTGGCAAAATTCTTAGGTCGCTTAGCCTGAACCTCTATTAGCTAGTAACTCGGCACAAGGGTCCCCCCGGTGAGGGGTAGTCTCGGCTTGGACGGTTACTATTTTACGCGTTAGCAGTCCGATCCGAGGGCCGAAACACGACTTGGTCGGAAGCTTTTTTATTAATTAAAATAAAAAACTAAATGGGACAATCTAAGCTAAACTAACTTATATGCCACTTCGGGAAGCATTTGCGCTGGGAGAAGAAGTCGCCGAAGAAACTCCAGCAACGCTCCTAATCCTTTCCATGGGGTGGGGTTTTCCCATAAAATAATACTTCCAAGATATAGGTACCTTGTAGAAGTAAAAAAATAGAACTGAGAATAATAAAATCGACTGGTTGTTATTGTCGACTTATTTAGTTAGTATTTTACTAAGTTGAAATGATTCTGTAATTTTTTAAAAGATTCTGAAGAAAACATATAGACGAATTGAGAACAGAAGGTTCTCTCCTTTTCGTAGTCGGTTAAAATGAATAAATAAGCTTATATTTTAATTCTTTTTTTTCTTATCGATGTAGACAGCGATTGCGGTCTACTTTTTACCTTACAAGTTACCATGTTTATTTATTTATTTAAAACAACAAAAATTATAACACCGTTACAGATAAACCAAATTGATGTTATAAAAACTAAATTAATAAAAAGCAGCTTGATGTACTGACAACAAATATATAAATTAGAGTCGAACACCTTCAAAGCATTTGTAGGCAGCTTCGATAAAGACCGACTTGATTGCAACAAAATATTTATTTATTTATTTGCACACAATACAAAAAAAGGTACAAATAGGCGGACTTAATGCCAGTAGGCATTCTCTGCCAGTCTACCTTGGGAGACAAAGTAACGGGTGCAAGCTATGTGAGAAAATAATAAATAAAAGAAAACTGTAATAAATGCATGCATATATAGTATACATTAGAGATGAAACGAATATCCGGTAACTATCCGGTATCCGGCCTATCCGGCCTTGTTTTCACTATCCGGCCGGATACCGGATAGTATAATTTTAAAAAATCTCATTATTTTACTCAAGGCAAATCAATCATACTCCAATAGGTTATGGACACCGTTTATTTTTAATTTTTATAATCGCACATCAAAAGATGTTTGTTTTATTAATTATTAGTTTAATACTCAAAATTAACAAGTGGCAAATTGTGGTGAATAAATACCAAATTTTCCGCATTTGTTGGTAAGAGGCGACTCCGAATGCGCCTGAATATATCCGATCTCGTTGACCGCGCCAATATTCAAATCAAACTGATCGCGTCAACGCAATAAAGGGCCGAATATCCAGCACTCCGGTCTAGTAGCTTGCCGAATATCCGGTATCCGGTATCCGGCAACACTACTATCCGTTTCATCTCTAGTATACATACCTACTTACAAATAAATTAAATATACAATAATTATTAGAAACATATATATATAATTATAGATGGATAGGGACAGCAATTGTCAAACTATTCCTTGCTTAGGTATATCTAGGTGCAGTGAGATGGTATTAATAAACCCAACCGCGCGCGACTGCGGAGAGTTCCTGGACAAGTTAGTCCTGGAGACATGTGTGACAGGCAATGAATTCATTGTTGCATACAAACATTTTAGCAAGTGATATTTTCGACAATGTACTTTATTCTTTGATTGAAACTTCCAGGTGGCGCAGTCAAACAAATCGCTGAACATATCAGATGTCGATGATTGGAGGAAGGAGAACGGCATGATCGTGGTCGACGTAGTGTCAGATGACGCGATAAACGTGAGAACGATGCTGTGTATGCCAATTGTGAACGCCAACAAGGATGTCATCGGCGTGGCGCAGCTAATTAACAAGGTAGTTATATGAAGTGCCAAATAATAATCCTAATTATTATCGCTATTATTTAACTTAGTAAGGTTATTTTACAATAGGACTGTCATACTGAAACGTGCAAAAGGTCCCTAAAAAAGAAAAAAATGCAATACAACCCGAACTCAGAGGGAGCGAAGAAGCTGGTGGCTGTTGCCATTCAACACTGACGACTTTCTATCTCGATTCCAGTGATCCTGCTTATCTTTGCTTGTTTTGACGTGCAAAAAAAGTAAATTACGATCGCGTAATTTCGCAAAAAGGGTTACAAAGTTTTTGCTTCAAGTATAAACGCTCATGATAAAGCCGTGGCGGTAATGTCTGGGCAGTCGCCTCAAGTTGTATAGTACGTTAGCAACCCGAGTTCGATCCCTGGTGCCGGCCGTGAAGTCTGCCAACCCGCACTAGGGCCGTGTGGCAAACTACGCCCTTATACTCTCTTAACAGAGAAGGCCAGCAGTGGGAATTTTTTTTTCATGCCTCTAAACTAGCGCTTGACCATGACCTACCTGGTGTTAAGTGGTGATATAGTCGAAAGATGGTACGCGCTAGTTTAGTAAGTGCCTATTCACTCTACTCTTGAAGGCTCCCACGTCGTACTTGGACGCAAAGACTGATGCCGGCAACTTATTCCACTCCTTTGCTGACATATATCAAGGCCGTAACATTGAAAGAGGCTATCGTCCAAGATACAGGCTCGGCCTGGTTTAGACGTTAGGAAATCCATAGAAATAGGTTCAATTTCATAAATATTGTATTAAACAGTCATATGTAAGTATTTCGGGTCATTATTTTTTGTATCATATACATATACATGTATGTATACATAACTTTATTACATAATAGTAGAAATCTTTAGGTTTAATTTCTCTAAATTATATGCGACAATCGTTATCCAGGAAAACGGTTCGCAGTTCACCGATGGCGACATATCGATCTTTGAAGCTTTCGCAATCTTTTGCGGCCTTGGCATCCACAATACACAAATGTACGAGAACGCTTGCAAGCTCATGGCGAAACAGAAGGTAAAAAACAGAAACCGACTTTATTTTTTTATACTTTCTAAGCAAGTGCTTGACGATCCCACCTGATATTAAGTGGAAATTCAGTCCCGAATGGCAAGGCGCACTAGCTTAGTCTATTCACTCTACTCTTGAAAATACCGACATTGTAATCGGAGGGAAAGACAGACGCGGTCAAACTATTCCAGTCCTTTGCTGTACGAAGAATGAAAGACGAAGCAAAGCGCTTCGTTCGGGTTTGAGGGATGTTCACATAGAATAATAGAAATAATAATAGACTTCATATATAATAGGAATATTACGAAATAGAATTAATCAGAACCTCACCAAACTCTCCTCAAACTACCTATGAAGGTCATCTTTTAGAATCTGTTGGCGTGATATCAAGATATACGTCCTTTTGTTACGCACATACTTGATGCAAATTTAAGACTTGTAAGGGTTATCATAGATGCCATTGTTGTGTAGAACTGAACCACATTGGAAGCCGTGTTCACCTAGTCGTAAGCTATGAGGTAACAGAAATAAAAAAAACTTCTTTTTTTAAGGCGGTTGAAAAGCCACAGAATCGAAATTCACTTGTGATTTTTTTATTGGGTTTAAACTAGTGCTTGACCACGATCCTACCCGAAGTTAAGTGGTGATATAGTCGAAAGATGGTACGCGCTAGTTTAGTAAGTGCCTATTCACTCTACTTTTGAAGTTAATGGTGTACTTTAACGGAAAGACTGATGCGGGCAACTTGTTCCACTCCTATGCTGTACGCACGGTGAACGATGACTCACTTCGTTCGGACGCGCGGAACATCGACTATTAAAGGGTGGAGATCCGCCGAATGTTTAAACGTCCGAAGGTAAAATGGGGATGAGGGAATTAAGAATTAACTTGTGTACACTTATACCTTCCAATGCAAATGGAAGGGACAAGGAAATCTCAATTTTGTGGCTATATCTATTATAGTAATGGCGTAGTTAATTTTAAACTATTTTTCTATATTTTTGTCATAGCTTAAACAACTTTTTTTGAAGCGTCAATAGCCTAATAAGGTTTAGGGTATGGTCTGCGAATCGTAAAGTCGTGGGTTCGAATCCACCATTCGACTATTGCCGTGAACCATGTCCTTTTTTTTTTTTTTGTTAACGGGGAGGAAATCTTCAAAAAGATACCCCGCCTTCTGGGGGGAAGGCGGCGGTTATGTGGGGTTTTTACCCACTAAAACCTCCCAGTGGCCCTTTCCTCGGTGCATGACGAGGGGCTCCGGGATCTCCAGTGGAACGCACCGGAGCCCCTCTGCACTGTGCTCAAGGAGAGCACGTCCCGGGGGGGGAGGATTCTCCCTCCCCCCCTGTGCCCTCATAGTGCAAGGCTACACGGGCCAGCCGATGTCGCCTTCTTCCCGGGTCCACCTTAGCGGACGACAAAGGCCCCACCCTTGTCGCCCAGTGAACCCGAGGCCCCTTTTAGTCGCCTTATACGACAGGCAGGGGATACCGTAGTCTTATTCTTGAGAGCCCAGAACTACAGGGCTGAACCATGTCCTAGCACAAGCTTAAGCTTAGTTGGAATGGTTAACAAGATTGTTAGTAAAAAAAATAATAAAAGAAATATTGTTAGCTTTCTTTTAAAAAAAAACTGTATCTATCTATGTATCTCTCGTATCTATTTTGAATGTCTTCGTTTTGCGTCAGCTTTTACTGCCAAAACTATTCAATGTATATACACGATACTTATATTATAAGATTCAGTGTGTTTCGGAGAAGGCTATAGTATATAATATATTGTTGATTACTCATCTGAAACATATATTTTTCTCGTTTAAAAATAATGATTTTGTACAAAAAAATTCTTCGTTCTTTAGTAAAATCGGTCAATTGGCAACCAACAGGTGGCGTTGGAATGTCTGTCGTACCACGCAACAGCATCCGCCGAAGACACGTATAAACTGAGCCAAGACATTATCCCTTCAGCAGGCAGCTACAACCTGTATAGCTTCAAGTTCCACGGTAAGACAGCCATTAAGTCCATCAACATAATAAACACTATTAATATAAATTTTTCACAAACGACCAAGAAGCACAACATTCTAATATCTTATATATCTCTTATCGACTACAACCTGAAAATGGCCATGAGAAGCAGGGACACAGCGGTCGCGGAGAAGCTAATAGCAATGCAGCGGGGCGTCTGCGACTCGTGAACCCAGATCTCTGGCCACCTCCAAATTCAGGCATTATATATATATAAAAAAAAAGGAAAATAGTAACTGTAGAAGTGGCACTTTTTAACAAATGCAGAGTGAACAATTCAAGTGTATTGGAAAAGAGCACGGACACAGGTCTGTGGTTGCAATATAAGAATAAAAAAAAAATATATCTTATCTATAAAATTCTCGTGTCACAATGTTAATTTTTCAAAGTGATAAACTTAGGAAAACCTTTATTTTTTGAACCAAACTTTTATTTTTTGGACAATTTTTTCATTTTTTTTATGATTTGAAATTAAAAACACATACAACCCCATCTTTTTCATCTACTCGTACTTTGGGAAACGTGACATTAGAGCGGAATGTTTCCATTTATTATTTTTATATACACATTAAAAATATACAACTTAGAAAATGTCTAGACAAAAAGTGAACAAAAAGTAAGTGAAAGGAAAAACGTTGACATGTGTCTTTTATAATAAATTTTCTTATTCTAAATTTAAAATCAATAATTTTATCGTCTAAAATATATTTTGGTAATTGGCGGATGCAAAACGCCACACTACCACCAGCCCCGAATTTGATAGCGTTATTAGTATTTTAATAATTTTCAAGCTTTGATGGTCAATAAGTAATCAACTGATAAATTATTGTTTGATATTTTTTCAATAAACACATCCATGACTCATGCGGTAATACAATAACAGAGTTATTTTTTTATATTTTGTCTACCAAAATAGATTAACTAGAAATACTATACACGGCAATACAACAGTTACTGGGTCCGCTAGTATATATATATATATATATATATAAGATAATTTGTTCCTACAATGGTTGACAAATAAAATCTGTTGCTCTGTAACAAGAGAAACGACATTTAGGTTCAGTCCTCCATCTGTAGGTTTTTATATCAACTTTATCATTTTATTTAAAGAAACATTTTCTTTTTGTTCACTTTTTCTTTGTCATGACAGTACCTATATGACATTCCTGACAACCGTGCGTTTATGGTAATAAAGCTCGGTTGCAGCCAGATATAATAATAAAAGTATAAATACTATTTACGTCTCCCCACCTTAAGGAAAAACAATTGAAAGAAAGAGTAAAAAGTATATATACATTTATATACATTTATATATATATATATATATATAAATGTATGAAATCAAGGAATTATATACAAATCCTAGGAAATGTGTAATAATATTTTTTTATTATAACATTTATAGAGACAATCTGGTAACAGTCATACCGTAAAATAATAATAATATGCATTATTATTATATAAAATAATAGCACGTCGTATCGCCGCAATAACCAAAAATCACGAGAAGTCGTTCTAGCAGTTGTTGTTGCCGTAGAAACTTCATCAATTAACTCTTTATAACGTTCATCTTCAATAAAAGCAGTGTTGTTAGCGTTTGTTAATATTCTTAATGACGCTATAGTCAATTTAAAAAAAGTCAAAGACAAATTTTAGGAATTACACATATTGTCTTGGAATTGTATACAATGACGGATTACATACATTTCTACACACTTACATACATAAATAGTATATGTAAATCTATACATATATAAAAATGAATGTTGACTTCATTATATTATTCTAATAATAGATTATTCAGTCTGCTCTAGTAAGCTCCCACGTCATACATAACATGAATAATACAAGTTTTGTATTACATATTATGTAAGTTTGTATTGCTTATGTTTATTTCGAATATAATTATTTATTATTATTGACGTTTCGTACTCTCTCTCTAGTTATTTTACTTCTCCTGTACTTCAGAGTTTCTCATGGCGATAAAGCCGCCCTTGCTCACTTTTAAGTTAAGTGTAATTATTACTTTAATTGTATGTAATTGATGTAAAATGTAAGCAATAAAAAATTATCTATCTATGATCAAGTTAATGATAAACGATTGTAAGGAAAAGTTCTATCTTTCTTAAGTAATTCTACTTGGGCTCATTTTTATGCACAAAATCCGACTTTAGCACGGCAAACGATAAGTGTTTAGAACATAAATTATAATACGTTTATAGATGTACGGAACGACAAAATGACTCGCGCACTTCTCCTACGCTTCAGTGTCACGGCGGTACTACTCACTTCAGAAGAATAACAGTTTAACTGCTTGAAGACAACTGCCTTCCGCTCTGCCAGGAGCGCCATATTTATCTCTGTGTCGATGCTCCGAACTCGATGACAGATTAGGCGACAGACAGACGCACGTCTGTCTGAGGCCACAGACATATTGTCAGTATTGCCTGTATAAACCTTTTTTTTTGTTAACGGGGAGGAAATCTTCGAAAAGATACCCCGCCTTCTGGGGGTAAAGCGGCGGTTATGTGGGGTTTGACCCACTAAAACCTCCCCGGTGGCCCTTCCTCGGTGCATGACGAGGGGCCCCAGGATCTCCAGTGGAACGCACCGGAGTCCCTCCCGGGGGGAGGTTACTCCCTCCCCCTCTGTGCCCTCGCGGTGCAAAGCGACACGGGCCAGCCGATGTCGCCTTCGTCCCGGGTCCACCTTAGCGGGCGACAGAGGCCCCCACCCTTGTCGCCCAGTGAACCCGAGGCCCCTTTTAGTCGCCTTCTACGACAGGCAGGGGATACCGTTGTCTTGTTCTTGAGAGCCCAGAAACCTAATGTTTCCCCACGAATAATTTTGTTACCTAACACGATGAATGTGGACGATGATGAAGTTCGACTTGTCACTAGATTTCTTTTTACAGACTTCGATCTATCAGACGAAGATACGTGTAGAGCGACGCTCCGTATGTTCCTGCAGTGCAACCTCGTCGAGAAGTTCCATATACCATACGATGTAAGTCAATTATACTTGGTGAAATACCCTCGAATTTGGATGACATTTGCATTGAATTTATGACATGATTTGAACGTGGTAGCTCAGTCCAGCGGCCTCCTCAAGTTACATAGTAAGCCAGCAACCCGAGTTTGATTCCCGGCGTCACCAATGAAATAACTTCTATATACATACATATATAAAATTAACTTTTATGTGCCTATATATAGATTTTTTTTTAAAAGAAAGCTAGCAATATTTCTTTTTTTTTTCAGAAATATTACTAACAATCTTGTTAACCATTCCAACTAAGCTTAAGCTTGTGCTAGGACATGGTTCACGGCAATAGTCGAATGGTGGATTCGAACCCACGACCTTACGATTCGCAGGCCGTACCCTAAACCATTAGGCTATTGACGCTTGATTATCTTATCTCACTATTACTGCAAAAATATAATTAACTCGTTTCTCCGTAACTACGTACTACCTATAAAGACATAGAAAAGTTTTTCATAGTCTAAAGTAATATATCCACAATCCACAAACACACACAATCACATAAATTATTAATATCTAGTTCCTAAGATAAACTCGGAGTTAGGTACAATATCTCTCTGATATGAATGAAAAAAAAGTGTATATGTAAAAATTTATATGTAAGTAATAAATATGAACATTTATGTCGACGCTGGAAAACAAAAACGTATTAAACCACAAAAATGAAATTGTTCACCAGTAGCCGAAAAACATTTCACGTTTAAAAAAATATAACTTTCGTGTTTGTGGCCCTAGAGCTGTCGTTTTTGGACACAATATTTATTATTTTTTGCTAAATAAGTATTGCACCACGGCATTAATCTAGAGTTTACGTAAAAGAAAATCGTTTTACGGTTACAAAAAATAAAGAAGAAGTGTCAATGTTGAAAATCCTAAATTCGCTATTTTTCATCTAATTGTTACAAGTCATAAATCATTCGACGCGTCTTTTTTTTCCGATTTCATTTCAATTTCCTCCGTAATCGATAACACGCCATCTTAACTTCTCACTCTCCCTTCAGGTACTATGTAGATGGACATTAAGCGTGAAGAAGAACTACCGGCCGGTGAAGTACCACAACTGGCGGCACGCGCTGAACGTGGCCCAGACGATGTTCGCCATGCTCAAAACCGGCAAGATGGAGAGATTCATGTCCGACCTGGAGATACTGGGACTCCTGGTCGCCTGTCTCTGCCACGATCTGGATCATAGAGGGACGAACAACGCCTTCCAGACGAAGACCGAGAGCCCGCTAGCGATCTTATATTCCACCTCAACGATGGAGCATCATCACTTCGATCAATGCGTCATGATATTGAACAGCGAGAGCAATAATATCTTTCAGGTAGGTTGAAAGTATACAGGATGTCCGGAAATTTAACGTCCCACGGTAAGTGGTATGTAGTACTATACAAAAGAGAATAAAATCTATATTTATTTATGGAAGGATTGGTGAGCAGATGTTGGAATGAATAACGCAGTGGAGAGGAGAGGAGGGGAGAATATAAAAGTGTTTTGGTTGGCAGAACTTCACATCTTTATCAAAAAATCAAAAAGTGTCTTCTAACATATAAAACGAACGATATTTTTAAATACTATACCGACAAAAGGCTAGTTTTGACGACGGATATTTTTGATTGGACACGCAGATAACTACTCTATCGACCACGAGTACAATTAAAACTTTTTTTTGTTACCGGGGGGAAATGTTCAACAAGTTACCCCGTTTTCTGGGAAGGCGGCGGTTATGCGGGGCTTTTATCCACTAAAAACCACCGGTGCCCCTCCTCGTTGCATGGTGAAGGGGCTCCGGGATCTCCAGAGGAACGCACCGGAGCACCCCTGCACTGTTGCATCATGCTTTAAAAAATGTACCGTAACTATAGTGGCAAGTAATTACAAAAAATGGCGCTACAATTCATTTTTTTTAAATGGTTCTTTTTAAAGATATATAAAAGAATATTAACCATTCCAAAATAAACTAACCCCTAGCTTATTTGGAATGCTTTTGGTTCACGGCCACTAACAGAATGGAGAGTTTGGACCTATGACCATATGTTTCTTAAAATCTTTCGTAACCTAATCATTAGGCTATTGACGCTTCAAAATTAAAGATTTGACTAAATGTATTTGCAGGCACTATCGCCGTGTGACTACAAGGACGTTATGAGGGTCGTAGAAACGGCGATATTGTCGACCGACCTGGCGATGTACTTTAAGAAGAAATCGAAGTTCCTCGAACTCGTAGACAACGGAGAGTTTGATTGGCAGAGTCCAGAAAAGAAGGAATGTAAGTTACATATCCCGTTAGTAATTTATGGTTCCTGTTACCTCTGTCATGTCGACAAAGTTGCACAAAGAGCACGAATGTGTTATAAGAAATAAATTATACACACCAGAATTTCGTATTTTTTATGACGAACTACACAGATTGGCCAGAGAAGCTGGCCTTGACTACTTCACAGGATTGAGAAGTGGGATAGCTCTTAGGTCGCTTAGCCTGAACTTCTATCGCTAGTAACTCGACACAAAGGTCGCCCAGGTGAGGGGTAGCCTCGGCTTGGACGGTTGCTAAGTCAAGCGTAATCGTTCCGATCCAAGGCCGCACGAGAGTGTCGAGCCGCGACTCGGTCGGTTGCTATTTTACGGATGATCTAAGGACAATCAAAAACTGAACTAACTTGGAGTGTCACTTCGGGAAGCGTTGGCGCTGGTAGAAGTAATACAATTTCGTAATGTAATTATTACACTTCGAAATAAAAGAGAGGGTCTGTGCATAGAAGCGTTTAATCCGTCCCTGATTTGATTTGATTTGATGTCGTTTTTTGACTCGTAAATATAGTTGCCAAAATATTTTAACTATTGCATGCCTTGCTACGTACGTCGATAAAATAAGTCTCGTTTGCTATATATAAGAACGGCTGCAAGATCTTGAATTGCCTACGACGAAACGTAACGTAACGTAAACATAGAATACTACCACTTGGTTAACGACCATTGAAAAAAACCTGAAAGAAGAGCCCCTTAATATGAGCAGCGAAAATCGTGTAATGAATTTGATAATGTTGAAGAAGAATTAAATGTCAATCATCGTCTCTACTTCTCAGTGCTCTGTGGCATGATGATGACCGCGTGCGACGTGTCAGCGATTGCCAAGCCGTGGGAAGTACAGCACAAGGTGGCCAAGCTCGTGGCTGATGAGTTCTTCGATCAAGGCGACCTGGAGAAGCTGCAGTTGAATCAGCAACCGATCGCCATGATGGACAGGTAATTATTGAATCATATTCAATAGGTTGGATTACCAACTTACTTATATTAATAAGTCTTCATATTTAATATATAGCCGAGAGCAAAAATAAAGGGTCGGTTAAGAAAGTTTGAATATCTCGGAAGATAAAGACGCTAGCTAACTGAAATAAATTGTGCATGATAGACAATTAAATATCCTTAAAATAAAATAAAATATTTTTATTAATTTATTTATATTTCATTAAAAAACATAAACTTAAACGAAAAAGGACACCTTACGTAAACTTCGATTTTATTTTTATTTAAATTTTAGTAATTAATTAAGTACCAACATTGTCTAGCTTGTACAATTTTTTTATGCTTTTTCACAACCCTTCGTCACGACGAGCTAGAGTTGATTAATAAACGAATTTATTTGCAAGGGAATTTAGAAGTAGGAGCGCAATGGAATGAATATAGGGGTCGGCAACCTTTTGAGTCCGAACAGTTAAAAGTTACAATTTGGAGACAAATTTCCTTAATATAAAAATAATAATTTCTATTCGAGATATAAAGAAAATTATTCAAAGAATACATTTTTATTATGATTTTTTTGAAATAAAAAAACACCCATATTTTATTTACAATGATTTATAAAAATATATTAATCTTATCATCTATATCTATCAAACGCCATCTACATGACGACACTAAAAATCTTACGGTTTTATTTAACGTTACGGTAGTTATTTGCCGGCTTGGATACCCCTCCTTAACGCTCCATAAAGAACTTCGTTTCAAAATTTTAAAGTTTTTATACAATCACAAAATGTTTCTTAAAACAATAAATAGTGTTTATATAAAAAAGGTTAGCACTATAAAGAGTCGCATGTGACTCATAAACCTTAGCTTGTCAACCCTACCCTATATGTGTTTTCCAAGAAGAATCAATAATAATAGAAAAAAATTATAGTGATTTATTTAAAACAAAAATACTTACATAACTTTTAATACTTCATAGGCTCCGAAACGGCTGGACCGTTTCAATGAAACTTTCAGGGAATCTTCAGATTGACCTGGCGATTAAGTAAAGTTTGATGACGATCGGAGCACTTCTTTTATTGAACCATCAAATACAGCTTTTATTTACTATGATAATATTCTACTGTTTTATAAGCCAAATTTGTATTGACACATACGAACCATGTTTAAGTACAATGTAGTATACTGATGTATAATAAATCCCTAAATGATAATAATACCAATCTGCTCAGTCTTGAGCACAGGCGTAAGGTAGCTAGCCTTTCGGTTTTCTACAGATTGCATTTTGGAGAGTGTGCTCAGGAACTACATGATCTAATTCCCCCATCCCCTTTCCACCATCGGACTTCTAGACGCACTGCGGGATTTCATCCTTTTGTTGTGAACATCCCTCAAACCCGAACGAAGCGATTTGCTTTGTCTTTCATTCTTCGTACAGCAAAGGACTGGAATAGTTTGCCCGCGTCTGTCTTTCCTTCCGATTACAATGTAAGTATTTTCAAGAGTAGAGTGAATAGGCATTTACTAAGCTAGTGCGCCTTACCATCCAGGACTGCATTTCCACTTAACATCAGGTGGGATCGTAGTCAAGCACTTGCTTAGAAATCATAAAAAAAAAAGATATTGTATTTACTGATTTGTGCATGGGTGTAGGGAAT
The DNA here is from genome assembly GCA_029286785.1 of Meandrusa payeni. Taxonomy (NCBI): domain Eukaryota; kingdom Metazoa; phylum Arthropoda; class Insecta; order Lepidoptera; family Papilionidae; genus Meandrusa; species Meandrusa payeni. The sequence goes on from JAGSMX010000023.1 coordinate 3,594,377, forward strand.
GATCTTCACCTGATCGATAAGATAATAGAAGAGAATGAATACGGAGAGAAATGAATAATTTATATAATGTGAGAGTTAAATTGAATATTTAATGATGTAAGTTTATTGTTTAAATAAAATAATATAATATAATCTAGTGTGATTATAAAATAAAATGAATTTGAACCTATTTCTTTGGATTGACTAACTTCTATATACTAGGCCGAGCCTGTATCTTAGACGTAAGCTTCTTCCAGAAAAATGGTTCATACAGATACAAGTGTTGTACGTGTTCAAGTTTATGTAGGTATACTATATGGTGGTAGAATTCTACCTAGCCCTATTAGCGAATGGCGCGTTTATTTCCTGTCATGTTGTTGTGAGATACGAGAACAAACTATACATTTCAGAGAGAAGAAAGACGAACTCCCACAGATGCAAGTGGGTTTCATCGACATGATCTGTCTGCCTTTGTACAAAGTGCTATCGGACACTTTCCCATGGATCCAGCCGCTGTACACTGGGACCATGGAGAACAGGCAGCGGTGGCAGGATCTCGCTGAAAAAGTGGAAATGGGCCTCACTTGGATCGATCACGATACCATAGACAAACCGATTGAAGAATTCACTGGTAATTTATTTATTTATTTATTGAACACCAACACAATTAACATTTTTAACATACAATACATAAATCAGTGAAAAGTTTTAGAGCTAATGCCATCGCAGTTATAGTGTTGACTGCAAGTAATTTAATGGCGAGTGACAATGTTAAGTTATAACTAAAAGAACACAAAAACCAAAATTAAACTAAATTTGCTACTAAAAAAAACTATTAATAGGTTAGTGATTTTTTAAATATACTAATACTTGGAAAAAAAGGTCGATATCATCCGTTTTTTGAATTAGGCTTAAATTCTATACTAAGTCTATTGAAAGGCGCATTCTTACCTATGTTCGACCTGAATAACCGTAAGAAGATTTACTATTTAAATCAAAGTGATATAAGTCTCTCTATTCTGTACCTATATTATTTTTATAAACGATACTTGATACTAAATTATATGCCCTGATTATAACAATGCGATAGCCAATACAACTATCACCATTTTGAAATAAAAATTATTTCGCAGAACCCGGGCTTTCGCTCGTTACCTCTAGGAACAGATTATGATAGGTAAACTAATTATTAAATGTCTTGATACTTTTCTGAAAGCTACCAACCGAGCTGTAGTTCCTCTCTTGAAGGTGTCAAGTCAATCCATATAGAGGTTAACGCTAAGCGACCTAAGAGCTATGCCACCTCTCAAAAGCCATGGAACTGTAGGGGCCGTCTGGCTGATGTGCGTAGTTCATTCAGAAGAAACTGAGGCTACGAGTGTTACGTAACAGATAACAGAAGTATCTATAATCAATATGATTTATTTAATTAATTGTCACATCCATCTCGAAGGACCATTTTCTTACAAGACTGCAGTTTACCTACATTTTTCGTTCATAGCCGTTGGACCTATCGCTAGGGATAATAAAGAACGAGAAAAGCCTAATCTATTATTCTTATCACCATTACTACACTACAATTTAGTTTTTGATTGTCCTTATTCAAATTCCGTTTCACCTCTGTTGATGACGTCACTAATTATCCTAAACCTCGCAGCGTTCAGAGTTTGCCGAAAGATGTCGCTGTAAATTTAAATCGTCGTATGTGAGCAACAATTCTGTAAGATTTTGTCATTTGTTTCGCTAGTGATAAAAAGAATTTTCCTTATATGACTACAAACACATAATTATCTGGTTTTGCTAGAGTATTAGTTACACATAAGCACAAATATTATACATATATTTTATTTGAGAAAGAAATAGGCTCGTTTTTTCTCCATCGGTCGTATCGGTTCGTTATCATTGCGCGTGAGACCTGATTTCACAAATGGGCAGTGCATAGAAGAGTAGAGTGAATAGGCATTTACTAAGCTAGTGCGCATTACCGGACTGCATTTCCACTTAACATCAGGTGGGATCGTAGTCAAACACTTTCTTAGAAAGTAGTATAAAAAAAAACATTTTTTCCTTTAGTATTGGTTTTTCGTTTCATTCAGTTTTCACAGCAATATAATGTATATCAATCTCATACTTATGTGGTCTTTATAATATATATGTATTTGTTTCATTTAGTGTCGATTTTTGGACTCATCGCGTTTTCACAACAGCAATATAGAATATTTCACATCAAAAATTATGCTCCATATTAATATATTTTTCAGCGTCTAATGAAGCAATAAAGGATGTCGAATTGACAGTGACCACACTGAACTGCACGAAACCAGCGCCGGAAACGAGTAACATGGCGCTGGTGAAGAAAACTTATTCATTAAGGCGACCAAAACCTGGCAACTTTCCGTCGCGACCGCCGAGGAATAAATTTACTAGGTAAGCTTCATATTTAAAAAGCTCCCACGCCTCTAACCCTAGCGGAGTAGACTTTTGTCCAAGTTTATTAAGTCATGATTCGCTATATACCACACACAAACACACAAATTTTGTGTAATTTTTTGTACTTAAAAATTGAAAATCCGCAATTCATTGATACAAGATGAAAGGGGTTCGAACTTTCGACCTTTAAATCGTAAATTAACTTAGTTACTAGACAATATATTTATTTTTACGTAATAATTACGATTATGCTATTAATTCGTCTATATGGTAAGTTTATTTATGTATGCTTGTGTATATGTATATATTTATGTTTATACATAAACATTTATACATTTACATTTGTGTCCTGTCGCTGACAGATCCGGGGCACCCCTCTTATAACGGCTGATGGCATTCGCGGAAGGTTTAGTGGGTAGGGCTAGCTGCCTAGGCCGATGGTCTATAAAAAGATTCCCCGCGTGAACAAAAAGACTGGCAGAGAATGCCTTCTGCCATTAAATCCTCCTTTTTGTACTCTTTTATTTTGTGCAAATAAAGATTAAATTAATAAAATAAATAAATAAATACTATCTATTAGCTATTTGGTTAATAAAACAAAGGCAGTCATAGGTACTGACGATAGAAATGAAAATTTCCACTTAGAGTTTTCATATCTATCGACACAATTATATACATGTGTATATACTCGTATACAACATTATCATGTCGGACACGCGAACCCATAATATTTCCTACCAAGACCTTTTTTGTTTACGCGGGGGAATCTTTTTATAGACCATCCTCCGGTACCCTAGGTGGGCCCGGAGGGATGTGTGGGACTCGGCCTGGGTAGCCCCTACCCACTAAACCTACCGCGAATGCCATCAGCTCATAACGAGCGGGGTGCCCCGGATCTGTCAGCGACAGGACACCCCAACGACCGGCGACCAAGACCTGGTCCACACTACTTAAGTAGTTTAACTGACTTAAAAAAAGAGCAGGTTCTCAATTCCTCTGTATGTTCTTTTTATATTTTTACCTCATAACTTTGGACTATTATTCAAACATTCTTTTTTTATTTGAAAGCTGATAAGTTAATGTCCAATTACTCAATTCTAATTCTGACAATGGTAACTATGAGAAAATCATATGTATCCAAATGGACGATTAATTCAATATCTCATAACCCGATTTCGATGATTTTTATTGAAACTTCTAGAGTACTATGATTAGGTATATACTTAATAGAGTTTGGATAGGTTGCGATTAATTCTATTTCGTAATTTTTTTTTTCATAAAATATTACTAACATTATTGTTTACCATTCCAACTAAGCTTAGGCTTGTGTTGGGCGCCGGCGGCAGTAGCGGCTGCGCTGGCGGGGAGACCTAAATGGAAGGCGCTGGTCTCCTTCTGCGAGTCAGTAATGGCCCAGAAGGAGACCGCAGAACGGGATCGGGAGAGGGCCGATCCCGTTCGGAGATGGCGCAGGTGGGCCGGTGGCAGACCGGCCCGCAGCCCTGTAGTTCTGGGCTCTCAAGAATAAGACTACGGTATCCCCTGCTCGTCGTACAAGGCGACTAAAAGGGGCCTCGGGTTCACTGGGCGACAAGGGTGGGGGCCTGAGTCGTCCACCAAAGTGGACCCGGGAAAAAGGCGACATCGGCTGGCCCGTGTCGCCTTGCGCTGCGATGGCACTTGGGGGGAGTTAGTAACCTCCCGGGACATGCTCTCCTTGAGCACAGTGCAGAGGGGCTCCGGTGCGTTCCACTGGAGATCCCGGAGCCTCTCGTCATGCACCGAGGAAAGGGCCACCGGGGAGGTTTTAGTGGGTAAGAACCCCACATAACCCCGCCTTCCCCCCAGAAGGCGGGGTATCTTTCTGAAGATTTCCTCCCCGTCAACAAAAAAAAAAGGCTTGTGCTGGGAGATAGTTCACGTCAATAGTCGAATGGTGAATTCAAACCTACGACCTTACGATTCGCAGACCGTACCCTAAATCATTAGGCTATTGACGCTTCAATACATTCCTACGATAATTAGGTAAATACAAAGAGGTCGTCCGTAATATCCTATAAATTTGATGCGATTATTTTCTGCGTAAATATACTTGTCACCAGTAGTTATCAAAACTGGCACCATTTGAGTTTTTTTCTATATTGTTATGTTATTTATGTAAGTAATTAATAAGAACCGAATAGATAGAGGATATTAGTTAAAACAAAGTGAAACTGAAGCCTCCTGCAGATCCCTCTACGCGCCAAGCTCTCAGGGCGACGAGAAAGAGAGAGGGAAGACTCTTACGACTCTGCTGACAGAGAAGAACAGCCACTGCACCGTGGTGACGGAGCCGGAACGGGGCTCGCTGGCTAGCAAGACCTCGAAACATAAGGGCAGGCTATGCCATATGTTGTGACGGTTAAGTTTTCACTGGTGAGAATATATTATTTCAAACATTACACAAACACGTACACGATAAAAAAAACGGACAAACAGACTTGAAGTAGTAAAGAAAATATATTTATTAGTGTATTGATACTTTTTACTATACAAACTATTTGCTGTTGGCTATTTGACAGTGACAGTCAGTGGATATTGTCACGAACTGTTATTTTAAAATCTTTTTAATATCGATATAGGTATGAAAAATCGATACTTTTACTCTAGAAGCAACACATTGAGTTTATTTTTACACCCAATAAAATAACGTCTTAAAACAACATATATAGCCTCACAAATAAACATGATGTAAAGATAAACTTAAAATAAGCACAATTAGTACTAATAAATCGATGGTATAGAGCAGTGGTGTGCAAACTTTTTGTTTGGCGGGCCACAAATTGTAAGAAATACTTTAAAAGGGGCCAAAATTTTACCGAAAAAAATATTTTGATTTATAAAATCAACTTAACAAAATAATTAAAAGCTAATTAATTACACAAATTGTTGATGGCAATTATTTTTTTGGCTTTTTACGTAAAAATTTACGACGTCATAATTTTTTTTTAAACAAACCGAGAATTTTTAAAGGTTTTATAAACACTACTGATATAAATAAAACAGAAACAATTTTACAATAACACATCAAAAATATTAACAAAACAAAGTCTTGGCGGGCCGGATGAAATGCTTTAACGGGCCAGATTTGGCCCGCGGGCCGTAGTTTACCCACCACTGGTATAGAGGAATTAAATCATTTATGTATATATAATATATATGTCCCACTGTTGGGCGCAGACTTCACATGCGTTAGAAAAAAATGGACATGTGGGTGTCCTCACGATGTTTTCCTTCACGGCCGAGCGCTTGGTAAATCAGCACATAAAATTACAACAACAAATTTATTTGTGCCGGCACCGCGGATCGAACTCGGGTTGCTACTATGCGTACTTTAGGCGACCGCCCGGACTCAGCTACCATGGCTCTAAGATCGTGTAATGAAGTAAAAATTTCTTTCTAGGACTAGTCAGAGCAGTGCAGACAAGAAGGACAAAGTGAAGCCGTCCAAGTCAATCGACTAATTCAAACGATCTCCTGCATAATGGTAGTTCGGTGGAAACATTATTCAACTTTGATAATTTCTACTACTAGAGACTGTAAACTTTCAACTGTGTAGTGAATACTTCGGAATTTATCTCGACCGACTGAACATTATTATGATGGACCTTCAACCTATCTCTTAAATGATGGAATTTTGATCTATTTGAAAGTTATAACTGGAACTGCTCATAATGGTTTTCTTGGGAGATATTTTAGGGGTCATTACGCGGTTGGTTTGTCTTGATTCTGGTTTTTTCTATATTTTTATACGTTGCTGACACCTGGACTATGAGGAGATGTGGTGTTGGCAAATGATGGCACATCGTCAGACTAACTGGGGGGGATAGCTTTGTGACCACGGCTACCCCTCCGTAGGTTTCAGCATCTACTCTCGGGACGTAGGGTCGGGTTTCCTTAATGGGCCTGTCACCGGGACGAGATAGTGAAATGCTAACGCTACCCCATCTCGGCCTATCATAGCGTAGGACGACAGGCCGTTTTAGTCAGTTTATTTCCGATTTTTAAATCCGTTTTATACGTTAAAAAAATCGTCAGTGAAGTCTGCCGTCAAAGAGCCCTAACCTTCTTTGGACAAAGGCCTATGTCCAGCAATGGGCAATATGAATTAAGGCACATAATCTTGTTCAGTCAGCCGAATTTCTTAGTAAATATGCTAATTTTAATATCGTAGTAATTTTAGTGTTGTCAATTTGACGATGACGTGTTTCCTGTGTAAGTTTAGAGAAATGTTTATCTTACTAATGTATTTTACATAGACTGTGATCTAGTGTTACTTCACGTGGTTCTATTTTAAAACTACACGTAATAGTTTCGCACACGAGAGCCGACTGTTTATGAATACAAACGACTTCGAAAAACGAGGTTATCAATTCAAACGCCGACAGTGCTGATTTTGAAATTCTTGGTTTTGTTTTAATGGGTTTAGTTCCACATTAGTTTTGTTCTAATAGGACCCTGAGTCTAATCCAAAGATAGATCCAACTTTATTTTTTTTACACTGTATAAGCAAGTGCTTGATCCCACCTTTTTTTAACCTGTGGGGAACGTACCTAGCCGCGTAAACGTCCCCGGGGGAGGGACGAATTATGTCGGGCCCTCACCGACTAAATCCCACAGGGTGTTCCCTGACGGTCGCGTATGGTGGCAGGGCCACGGGAACAGAGAGACCTCCGCGGCCCCGCCCGCGACTTGACGCCTTTCGGCGTCTCCTGCCCCTGCCCTTCAGGCAAGGCGCACCCGAACACCTAAGGCGCGCCTTCCTCCGTAGCGCTTGATCCCACCTAATGTTAAGTGGAAATTCAGTCCGAGATCGTAAGGCAAAGGGAATTTGCAAATATCCACATTTTATTCAAAGGGAAAGTGAAAACGCGGGCAAACTATTCTATTTTTTTTTTATATGGAAAGTGCCAAACAAGCTCACGCCTCACCTGATCTTAAGGAATGAACGTCGCGCGTAACCATCCGCAGCAGCAGAGCTGCAAGTGCGTTGCAGACCTTTAAGATAGGAGTAGGCTCGATTCTTGAAGGTCCCCAAATCGTAAAGGTTCGGAAACATCGCTGGCGACAGTTGGACAGGTTGATAGTGCGTGGAAGAGAGTTATAAGTTAGATGGTGGCGGTGGAATTTGGAATTCTGCCGTGATGCGCGGAGCGAATAATGAAAGACGAAGCACTTCGGACTTGGATGTCCACACAAAAGAATGAAATCCATCAGTGCAGTGTTTATTATATTTACAAGTACAACCAAATTCGATAGAGATTTTCGAACTGATAATGTGTACAAATATCCAACTATGCCTGTAACTGTTACTGGAAGTCAATTTGAAAGATTCCGTTACATAAACAGACAACTCAAGCTAAATAAATGCATATAAAAAGAGACTTAATTCTTGTATAATAAGCTCTCATATTCATTTAAACCTAGCAGGGTAGACAGGAACTGCTTCCGCTGCCCGCTTTTCACTTTTTCGCATCGCATTCGAGTCGCATGTGACAGGCGGCGACCCTATCGCCATACATCGTCAACAATTTATTTAAAAAGTGACTTATCGACATATCTCTCGTGTGCACAACTTATTTAACTAATTCTTATTCTACTAACGGATATTAGACTTGATAAATAAACAATTTTACTTTTAAAATAGAATCTACGTCACTTGGCCTGTGAAATAAGGTGTACGGAAAGACCGGTAAAATTAAGATTGAGATAAAGGAAATGAAATACTTTTTTTTACATATTTTATTTCCAAAAAAGAGTTATTTATACAATTGAACAATTTTATTTACAGTTGACATTTATATATTTAAAAGTATTATGATGCTAGTCCATTTTGTTTTATGTTGTCCATTTACGGATGTGATTCGAGAATGTTCTATGTTGCTAGTTGATATATACGTATTTGTTAACAAAACTATGCTTGTAATGAAAACTAACTGATGTTTATGATGATTTTTGTTTATTATTTAAAGTTATTTTAATGTGAGAATATTATTAGTTAATTATCTGTGCCTAGGGTTGCCATACTATCGAATTTTTCTTATAGGAAATGTTGTTATCATTTCTTAAGGAATTCATTCCGAACTTTTTTTTTTATAAAGAATGCGAGCAATATTTTTTTTTGTTCAGAAATATTACTAACAATCTTGTTGACCATTCCAACTAAGCTTAAGCTTGTGCCTTTACTTGATTGGCGTGGTCTATCGCCTTCGGGTCCCTCTTCCGAAACGACAACAAATTTATTGGTGCCGGCACCGGGGAACGAACTGCGGTTGCTAGCATACTAGCAACTTGAGCCAACCGCCCGGACACCGGCCACGGCTCACCTATTAGTTTTATCAGTAATATGTTTCATTATTGTTGATGGCAACCCTATTTTTCACACATGTGCACTATTACCGATTACATTTTAAAACATGACCATGTTTTGAAATATTTTAATTTTAAAACGCCTTAACAGCGGAACATAATAATTGTGTTATACAAAATCTATTATTTAACCTTCAAGAGATTTTTTGTATATTTTCGTTAGTCACCAAGGGTTACTTGTGTTGATGTAAAAGTGAATTTAACTGTTTAATTAGTTTTTACGTTAGTGTGTTTTGGTGTTGATATATCGTTTTTATCTTGGAATGTATTTATTTTATGTAGATTTAGGGAACTACGGGTTTGTCGCGCGAGCGAACACAAGGTGCCGCCCGCGAGAAATGAGATTGCAGAATTGTCTATTTACAATTTATATACAAACATTTACACTACACAGTATTAACATAAAATTACACAATCCGGTAAGTTAGTAGTTCACCTTTGAGTACGAGTATACATGAACGGATGGAGTATTCTACGATTCGCGAATCGTGCGGTACAATGTTCATTCGCGGTAAAAGCGTCGTGCGCGGCAGATGCCGTATTTTGTACCACTCGTCGAGGCGCTCGCCTCGGATGAGCCGGCGGGTGGTGGGGAACTCGCGGGAATTTCTTCCTCGCCGCGCGCACCACCTTCACCTTCAAAAACTGCGGTAATGGATGGAATGTAGACGGGTAAATAGATCGGCTACATAGATAATTAATTTTATTAATTTTTATATTACCCTATACTTCAAGCGAAACGGTTTATTTTTATTTTAACCTGGTAACAAGACCTTTAAGATTCAAGATGTTGTGAAATAGACTTATGTACTCTTTAAATGGAATGTATTAAATAACTGTATTTCCTAATGATTGAACTCTATTTAATATTGTAATGTTAAAGCAATTTCCCTGTAATGTAGATTTCTAAGACCATGTTTTCCATACGTAGCCATTAGATTGTTATCGAAACTTTATTTACGAGAGTTCAATTTGTATACATTTATTAGTGATCTTACTACTTTACCTGTTTTTTGATTTCATAGGACATTCTCTGCTGGTTATATAAGCTATTAGTTCGCTGAAAGAGGAACGGTTGTTTTGAGTCACGATAAAGTCAATCAATATGGAGTGGTTCTGGGGAGATCAGGGAATTTCAGCCATGTAGTTTTGGCCTGTAGAATAAGGCTACGGTTCACTGGGCGACAAGGGTGAAGGCCTTTGTCGTCCGCCGAAGTGGACCCGGAAAGAATGCGACATCGGCCGGCCCGTGTCGTTTCGCACTGCGAGGGTACAGGGGGGTGAGGGATTAACCTCTCCCCCTGGACGTGCTCTCCGAGAGTACAGTGCAGAGGGGCTCCGGTGCGTTCCAATCGAAATCCCGGAGCCCCTCACCATGCAACGAGGAAAGGCCACCTGGGGGATTTCAGTGGGTAAGAACCACACATAAACCCGTCTTCCATATGTAATATCGAGTCCTGCCGACAGTCCTACAGTAAATTAACTTCGAAGTAGAAGTTTTTTAAATGATTTCAATTTGTCGATATGTTTTAGCCTAGCGCTGATTTTTGTAGCGATTCCTAGTTTGCTTTCAATTAGTTCCCTTATTAATTTCATCGACCTATTCTTTGGATTTCGAAGATAAACCACGGACGGGGGAACGTTAAATGGAAATGCAGTCCTAGATGGTAAGGCGCAATAGCACTAGCACTAGCTTTACTAAAAAATAGTATTCACTCTTGAAGATACCCACACTGTGATCGGAGGGAAAGACTAAACTATACCTGTCCTTTGCTGTACGAATAATGAAAGACGAAGCAAAGAATGAAGCGGGGGATTTAGAGGATGTTTACAACAAAAGGATGAAATCCAGCAGTTATTCTTTAAGTCCGATGGTGGAACAGGCATAGGAGAATTAGATCATGTAATTCCTGAACTCAAAATCATATAGAGACATTTTTGATTGTGATATTAGTAGGTTTATGAAAATCCAATATTAGGTTTGTACACTGTCTTTAACATCGAACACGCAGGCGGACTATGAATGAAAATTTAACCGTCAGAACTTCTTAATATATATATATAACTGTATCTAATTTATTGCCAGCAGGGAATGATTCCTTTTATTTCATTAAACAAATTGTAATGTTACTTGATAAATGTGTTTCGATCAATTAAAGTATTGTCTATATTATTTTTACCTTAATTATATATTACCTTAGAGCAGAAGTATCCAGGGTTCCAAGTCTGCACCACCTGACCATTTAATTTTGATCATTACAAAAACCGTAATCTAGTAATTTAATTAAATCATTTTTTGATATTGATTAATCGATAGAATTAGAAGGGAATATTTGTAATTATGTAAGATATTAACAATTACTAAAAAGATTAACAATATTTTACACTGTGCCACTACTGAACTAGAAAAAAACAGCACCTGCGATATCACTAGACTTTCATTTGAACATAATTATACTAGCAGATGTGGTGCACATGCTAAAATCGAAGAACCCAAGCCGAGGTTACCCCTGACCGGGGGACGTCTGTATCAAGTTATTACTGTAGAGTTTAGGCTAAACGACGTGAGAGATATGCCACTGCTCTATTTGGTCTAGCAGTCAAAATCGGCATTTTTTTTGTGAAAAACTACACGTTCTTCACAAAAAAATCGAAGTAACCTTATGGGCCATGTATGTTTATTGAGAATTATTTAAATTGGCTTAGTAATGTCAGAGTTGAACCTTTACAAACAAAGAAATCTTTTCTGTATTTATTTTCTTTCATATTATTTTAGTTAAACAAGTAATAGGTCTATATGGTAATCTTCAAACAGAAGTAGTGACGATATTTGCATTACAAATCATTCTAAAAAACACTAACAAATTAAGCTTCACTTTTAACTTTTGAACCTGAAAGAACTGTCGACAGAGACGGCGCTTTTGCTTCGCGCTGAGCTTTGCACCAAATTTATTAGGTGGCCTTTGTGATTTACTACCAAACTTTCATTACTAAGTTTTACTTTAATTACTATTTTTTTATTCTACTTTTGCGATGAAAACAACACAAGATCACAACAACAAGATATACGTCTCAGCCGTTGCCCTATTGCTGATTATGTCTAAGAGGCGTCTGGATGCAGAGCTCCGGTTCGTGGCCCGATGGAAAGTGTCGCGTGAAATAACTTGTCCTTACGACCTTTTCTTAGGACTTAAGTTACTTAAGTGTTCGAATCCCAGTCCGTTTTTCTGATGAAATTATATTGTACAAAAATTACTTCCATATTGACCAGATAAGCTCGAGTAGCGATTGCTACATCTACTCAACTCAGGTTAAAATACTTGACTATATTAACAAAGCATATAATTAATATAAGAGAAATATGAGCAGATAAACATTTAAAATTACAATTATCCGGTATAGTTCATCTTCGCCGTGCTATTGAAATATGATGTCCATTGATAGGTTTCAAAAGACATTCCAATTTGAATTCAAGCTTAGTGCGGTCCGCAGTGATACGGTATCTCCGTAGAATATGCGCGAGAGTAGTTTTCATGGATATCATGGCATAGGTCCTTCCTGAAATGAAACAAAATATTTAATACCGTAATTATATTCCACGTAATGTGTAGAAACAGCTGTCATCACAGGTGTTTCTAAATCGATGCGATTTAGGGACTTTCAAGAATTCTATCTCCCCTCTTAAAATAATGTTGAACATTGGCGGCGATGCTTACTTAAAATCAGCTCAACAGCCGCAAAGCATGTGTATCTCATTTCGTAAAAAAACAATTTACGCGTTAACAATGACGACTCCATCGCTCATTAACGCAATAATTTATGTGACAGTCTTATTGCATCAATGCAACTCAGCTCATCATGGAGTTTGCGTGTTCGATACACACCCAAAAATCACAACTAGCACTCTTGTATGCTGATCATACTAGAGCTTTTGATAAAGTTTATTACTCGCCGGTGTTACTGCAGCTCAGTCATTTATATTTTCCATATATCAATTACCCTCTGAGCTACTTGCCTATTTGCGATTATTGAATATCAGTGAGCTACATTATTAGTTAAGGACGAGTGTTAATTAACAAAGTCCAGTGTTCCACAAGGGTCTCATCTGAGACCGATTCTGTTATTAATATTTAATTTTGACGATCACAATTAGTATTCCTTATTAACATAAAGTGAGTCGCAGGTTCGTATGCCTATTATCCTATACAAAAATAAGTCGATTAACATAATTTTTACAGTCTTGGACCTGATTGTATTTTCGATTGATATTTTGAAACAAGGTTATTTAAGTTGAATTTAAATATGATAAAAATCTATGTCAATTGAGTTTGGACAACAAAAGCAAGAAATTTAAAATGTCATTCAGAGTAACTTTTGTTGAAGAATTTTGTAAGGGTTATGCAAAGAATTGCAATTCCATAATAGAAATACATAATAAATACCAATGCAAACTCTTCTTCCAAGACTGAACGAAAGGAAAGCGTTAGGATTACTAGGTAATGTGGACGGGTCAAGCCATCTCTCTGGCTTAAATTGATCAGCATCTTTACCCCAGGTTGGGTGACGGTGCACGCCGTGAAGCAAAAGAATACAAGCATGACCAGCCTGTAGAGTATAATTTTCTGAAAAGGAATAAAGCCCATTAAAAGAAGTAAAGTGGTGTATTTTATCCATAAATAGGCTGTCAACGCAATAAAACGGCTTTAGTAGATATTCGTAGGCGACGGGAGCACTTAAGGCGAGCCACGTGCTTTGAAACGTGCGTGAAAGCTTAATTATTTAAATTGCCTTATTGAAACTTATTGCAGGATATTACACAGGTGACAGTAATTAAGTGTACACATAAACAATAATTAAGTGTACACGTGTAATTCTTTTATTGAAAATGGTGTACAATACTTACTAAGTTTTACGTCCTCGTTAATATATCGAGCTATAAGCGGTACAACACTGTACAAGCGCATTGTCTCCTTCAATACCGCCTCCACGTAAGTCAATTTTGGTAGATCGTCTTTTTCAACATTTCTGTCTGTATCACCAAACACTTCTTGGAGCCTAAAACCGTCACCATGTGTATAATTTTATAGCTACTATCGTAATACTTGCGAACACATAATCTGACACACATTATGACAATAGACACAAAATAATGTTTTTGGTCTGATTTGTGCACAATGGCATTACTGTTCCTAAAATATAGGTGAAAGGCATTTTAATTAGAACGCTTCATTCAGGTAGTAATTAGGTAGGGCTCAGGTTTTCTGCCCTCTCGTGTGCTCTTTGCTGGCTCACGTACCCGAGCTTGTTGCTAAAAGCACGAGAGCACATCTCACAGGTTAAGGTTCCACCAACATAATTATAGTGGATGGACACTAGTTGGCTGGTCTTCAGTTTATCTCGTTTCTTCACGCCGCTCAACTTCGAAATTATCAACCTGTCGGTGGACAAGTCGCCTCCACTCAGGACGCAGTGCTGCTTTTGTCTCCAATTGTGAGGGCTCTATTTTGCAACTATTCATAGTCTATTAAGAATGTCCTTATATCTTAGGTACTGGCCACCGCGTTTCCGCTTGCCGTACTGGAGTTCTGAATAATAGATTCGCTTTGCCACTCGACTCTCCGACATACGAGAGACATGTCCGCACCACCGCAGCTGCCGCCTCATTAGATACACTTCAGTGCCTCCGATATTAGCGCGCCTCAGGACAGTTGTGCTGTCCTGACGTGGTCCAACCATCGGATGTTCATGATATCTCGGAGACATTTGAGGTGAAATCTGTCCTACTGCCATAAATAATAATGTTTTAGGTGCAAGGTTATAGGTTCGAATTCATCATTTAAATATTGATGTGACGCATCTCCTAGAGGCTTAAGTCTATTTGGAATGGTTAACAAGAATATTAGTAAAAAATATAAATATCTTGTCGGTCAATAAGTTTCCGTATTTGATTCTACTTACTCTGCATGCAGCCGGTCTTGCACTTCTGGGTGAGATCCTACCAATATTAAAGTGAACTGTAGGGCAGCTGCAATGGTATCATGTCCAGCAAGGATCAGCGTATCCACATGATCTCTAATCATTTTGTCCGACATTACATCATCTCCAACACTTTTCTTAACTTCAAAAAATACGTCCAGGAAAGGTTTAAAATTTTCACCTGCAAAATTACCAAAGACAAAGCATAATACAAAAAGAACATATTTTATTTTTATTAAATCATTACATGAAATAAAATTAAATATGATATATAAACTAACAGATAACACTAACTAAATAAAGAAATATTTACAATAATTTTATAGCTATTAACGTAATTTTTACGAATAACTACACAAGGCAATAATTAGAAGCGTCAATAGCCTAATGGTTTAGGGTACGGCCTGCGAATCGTAAGGTCGTGGGTTCGAATCCACCATTCGACTATTGCCGTGAACCATGTCCTAGTACAAGCTTAAGCTTAGTTGGAATGGTTAAAAAGATTGTTAGTAATATTTCTGAAAAAAAAAAGAAATATTGCTAGCTTTCTTTTTTTTAAAAAAAATTGAAACGCTCTATATAAAAATTTTAAAATTTCTTTTTTTTAATTATTTGTCATACATCCATCACATTCACTCTATTCTTCCTCTAACGTACTCCTTGTTCTTAAGGAGCCTCAGTCTTGGATTAACATACTCACCAATATCTTAATCAACAAATGGTATATCATCGGAAAACAAAGCCAATAAAATTATAAGGGAGTAATTAAAACCAGAACAAATTCAAACAAGAATAAAAATCTATATCGCTTCATAAACGACGGCACTACGAATGCACGAACATAACAAAAACAAAAGTTCTCAATTCGTCTGTTTGTTACCGCATAACTTTGGCGAATCGATTCCCGTGTAGTCCCATTTAAATTTGGTCCAATTCTGACAATGAGAAAACCATATAAGTCATAAAGCATCAAGTATGTGCGAATATAGACGAGTAAGTCAATATAACTCTAACCGATTTCGATTATTCATTATTTATTGGAAAGGATGCACTTTAAGAGTAGTTTGATGGGAGTTTGGTTAGGTTCTGGTTTATTCTATTTAAACAATAAACTTACATCATTAAATATTTAATTTAACTTTCACGATATATTAAATCATTCATTTCTCTCCGTATTCATTCTTTTCTCGAGCAGGTAAAGATCATTACCTACACCCATGTACATAACAGTAAATACAATATCATTCTTATCATTTATAAAACAACATATCGGGCTCAAGTCAATATCAGAAATAAAATTACGTATGGCATGTTAAATGACATGACAGTTAAAAAAGAGGAGTGCTCCGATAGTCACCAAACTTTATAGGATTACTCGCCAGGTCAATCTGGAGATTCTCTGAAAGTTTCATTGAAATCGGTGCAGCCGTTTCGGAGCCTATATGGAACATACCCACACACTTTCGCTTTTAGATATATAGATTAGGATTATTACGATATTTCGAAAATATAAATAATTTGATTTTAAGTCGGTTTTTGCTTTTGCTCTCAATATTAAAACACAAGAAATCACCTTCATCATAGTTCCCGCTGATTTCGTTATTACGGTGGCCATCCTTCCTTTTCTGTATTATCTGTAATACATGAAATATTGAAATATTTAATATTAAATTTTTGATTCAAGAAACGTTGGAGCCCAAATTACCTAATTTCACAGTTATTGTATAATCAAATAGGCTCGGAGTAAACCCAGTTTGGATCAAAGAAACGTAGACCAAAGTGTTCATGTATCCGGGCACACACATAATTATATTATAATATATATAATTATAGCAACGCCATTATTGCTTAATAATTCTTAGAACATAGATAGACACATAAATCCTTTATTGCACCAAAATACATATACAAGGCGAACTTAATGATATTTAGCATTGCCTTGAAGGTAACCTTTGGTGATTAAGAGCAGGCTACCAGTAGTGCCGCTAAACATAGAGCTTTTATCTTATATAGATAATAAATAATATATAATAAACACAAATAACGTCTATATACACAAACGAATAAACGACAATATATCAGGTTCGTCATTTTCACAGTAGAAAATGTACAGATACACGCGATTTAAAGAAATTAGTTAACGTTCAACTGTTTAAAGATTAATTTTTGGGCAAGTTAATGAAATTTTAAAGGTTTTTAACTTTGTTAAAGAAAACAAGAGTTTACTCCTATCTCAACCTTCGCGACCGTCGGAGGTTGCGAATAATCCTCGCGCGTTACCGCTATTTTATAAGCAGGCAACACCCCTTAGATGTTAGAAGCGTTGCTGGAATTTCTTCGGCCACTTCTTCTCCCAGCGCCAACGCTTCCCGAAGTGGCACTCAAAGTTAGTTTAGATTTTTGAATGTCCCTCAGATTATCCGTGAAATAGCTACCGACCAAGTCGAGGTTCGGCCCTCTCGGGCGCCCTCGGATCGGAATGCTTAGGCGTAACATAGTAACCCTCCAAGCCGAGGTTACCCCTCACCGGGGGACCCTTGTGTCGAGTTACTAGCGATAGAGGTTCAGGCTAAGCGACCTAAGTGCTATGCCACCTCTCAATCCGGTGAAGCAGGCAAGGCCAGCTTCTCTGGCCAATCTGTGTAGTTCATCAAAAATCCTATCTCAAAGGCCGGCAACGCAATGGCTCCTCTAGTGCTTTGTATATCCATGGGCGACTGAGAATATCAGGTGAGCCGTAAGCCTCTTCACATGAAAAAAAAAAAGCAGTTAAAGCTTCTTAATCTGTGTAGTTCGTCACAAAAGAAACGGACGAACTGTTTGAGTTAGAAGGGCTGTCGAAGATATTCTGGAGACCAGGTGTTATGCAGTATGTTTAGTAACGTGAAAGTAAATCATCACTTACCGTATCTGTTATCCTGTACATAATATCGCGATTTGCATCACGTTTTTTCTTAAGACTGCTGCGTCTCCAGATGAACTTTATATGCAGCCAGAATCTCAGCACTTGCTCAGTTAAACTGTTAAATATAACATCAAAAGCCTCCGCGTATTCATACAAGGTTTCTCTGTCCATACTAAAATCCACACCGAGGGATGTTACTGAAATGACAAATAAAATTTAAAATCAATAACAGTGGCTAAGTGTTCGTCGCTTAATCCGTTTATAGTGACCAATTCAATCGAGTACATAGTTTTAGATATCTCGTGTGTCAGTGAATAGTATTTGGCTTATATTTACACATACAGGTTGTCCCAGAATGTAACGATCAGCCCTGTAGCTCTGGGCTCTCAAGAATAAGACTACGGTATCCCCTGCCTGTCGTAGAAGGCGACTAAAAGAGGCCTCGGGTTCACTGGGCGACAAGGGTGGGATCCTTTGTCGTCCGCTAAGGTGGACCCGGGAAGAAGGCGACATCGGCTGGCCCGTGTAGCCTTGCACTGTGAGGGCACAGGGGGGGAGGGAGTAACCTCCTCTCCCCGGGACGTGCTCTACTTGAGCACTGTGCAGAGGGGCTCCGGTGCGTTCCACTGGAGATCCCGGAGCCTTTCGTCATGCACCGAGGAAAGGGCCACCAGGGAGGTTTTAGTGGGTAAAAATCCCACATATCCGCCGCCTTACAGAAGGCGGGGTATCTTTTTGAAGATTTCCTCCCCGTTAACAAAAAAAAGAAGGAAATGATAACCTCGCACTTACGGAAAGACCGCTTATGAGCAACCAGTCAAAGAAAATGAACGTTCTACGCCCAGTAGTACTCGAGTAACAACCATTCTACTTAAATACTAAAAACATACCATCTGGAGGGATTTTTTTCGAAATTGTGCTTAGAGCTTTCAATTATTTGTAGAGAGACATCCTGTTTATATATATTAAGATAATTACGTCGCCTCTAGTTACCGGGGAGACCCTTGTGTCGAGTTACTACGAATAGTTATAAAAGTTAGTTCACCTCTCAATTACGATGAAGCAGTAACAGTCAACATTTCTGGCTAATCTGTGTAGATCGTCACAAAAAAAAATCTCATGATTTTCATTTAAATAACCAGTTCATATTTCTTTATTATAATGTCGGTAATATTTAAATATATTACTCATATTTCATCATTATGTAATTCGTATCTCAATATAATTTGCAAGAAAAACACGATTTACAACAAAAAAAAAACAAATACAAGTACTACATACTTATAAATGTGGGACAGCAGTTTATAATACTTATTCTGGTACCTCTCGGTGCGGTGATTTGACAGTTGCCTGTGGACTTTGGTCGGGGTATGGTGTGTGTCAGTTCGCAGTTCGATTAGAAAACGACTGTGGAATTTATCATTTCCACATATATATTTAAACATACCGTATATCTGCAACCGTGTCACAAAGAAAGCGTCATAACTTACAACAAATCGTTTCCATTCCGTTATGCCGTATGCAGGGGCCGTGGTCGAACAGTCCTTTGTCGACCTGCGAGTCGAGGTCCTCTAGTAAAATCTTGGATTGCTTATTAAACACACCCAGAAAGCTCAAGAGATAGTTGATGCTGAATGCAGGCATTAGTAACTTTCTGTGCTCCTTCCATGTTTCCGCTGAAATAGACAAATTTCATCAGGTAAAAAATTTGATCATCAATCATACTGCCAATTTTTTCACAGGGCTGCTGATTGAAGTAAACAAACGTTCTTGTTAACCATTCCAACTAAGCCTAAGCTTGTGCTAGGAGATGGTTCAAATCAATAGTCGAATGGTGGATTCGAACCTACGACCTTACAATTACCGCACACGCCACAGACCGTACCCTAAACCATTAGGCTACTGACGCTTCGTTCTAATATAAAAATAAATAGTTGAAATTAAAATTATCAACATCATTCTGGTTTGAACATGTATTGACATTCCGAGCAACAATTACATAATGAATTGTTGGTTCATTCAATGTATTCCCGTTTGGTGATAGGAGTAACTATTTGCGATAATTTAACTACCATTTGAAGTATGCATTAGTGAACCATTTTTAAGTTATCATATTTTTTAGTTTTTTTCAAAATAAGTCAAAGACAACATCATATATTTATTAAAGTATCGATTTATATCATAAAATATTAAAAATACAATGCGAGACAATAAGCTTATATATGTTATGTAGCTTATATATGTGTTTTTTTATATTCAACTAAAAATTGATATAATTACACACCCACTTAAACCCTTTTTAGAAACGAATTTCTGTGCCTCCAAAGTCTGTCAGTTGTCTGAGATCGCTTCTAGCGACAAGACGGCTTATTGCGCATGGAATGTTACCATATATATAAAAAAATTATTGATATTAATTTAGACTTGTTTATTGTTGTGCAATAAATTCATTCATCCCATCCCCATCGACTGGCGCCCCAGGCAGTCGCGGCATCGGCACTGGTGGCACTTTACTCTTTGATTACTTACTGGAAGCTGTAACGAGTCCATCTCCAAAACAAGCCTTCGCACTTCTATAAACCAGATCCTTTTCCAAACACGCGTTGGCAACTGTTAAACAATCATCCGGGTCTGTTACCACTGAAAAAATACATTTAAAATTGTATTGATATATAATCAAATTTACATGTTACAAGTATATTTTTTTCATGAGCCGTAGTAGCTTAGTGTCCGGGCGGTCGCTTCAAGTTGCATGGTACGTTTGCAACCCGAGTTCGATCCCCGGTGCCGACACCAAAAAATTTGTTGTTGCAATTTTATGTGCCCATTAACCAAGTACTTGGCGGTGAAGGAAAACATCGTGAGGAAACCTTCACGTCTTAAAATTTTTTTCTAAGACATGTGAAGTCTGCCAATCCGCACTGGGGCCGCGTGGTGGACTATGCCCTTATACACTCTGTACAGAGGCATGTGCCCAGCAATAGGACATATATAAAGATTGTTACTTTAACTAACTTTAAGTATATTTACGATTAAAAACAAAAATCGATTTCAAATCGAATTAAACGCTTTTACGCGCGGATGCCCTTTGTATTTCTAAATGATCGTAAAACCTAAACAAACTCTCCTCGTTTGATGAAATTGATTTTCATAGTCTAACATCAAACTCACTGACTTACTATTTGTTGCTTAGCAACGCCATCTACTGAAGTATAATTGTCTACGCTATACCCGGATAAAACGACACTTTCTAAAAATAAGACTTAGGTGAATCGATTTATCGTCCTCTAAACCCCCAAAATTTGATGAAAATAGATGGAGCCGTTTTCGACATTCAAATTAAATTTGTATATACTCGTATATATATATATATATATACAAGTATTGCTAGTTTTAAGATATAAGATTTGCATTATCCCTTTTCTTCTAATAATGTCAACATAAGTATATGTCTGATTTGTTTTTATTTGTTTTGTGTGTGTGCAGGTGGGCGTAATCTGCTGCGACACAGTTATCGACTACTGTAGCAGTTTACAAACGTTTAGTATTTCTATATTTCTTTTTCTTTTGTCCAAATTTTATTTTTTAAATAATAGGTTGTCAAATATCTCCCTTCCGCCTTTTTGTCTTTTGAATTTTGCGGCTATGTACAAAGCGCTACAGAGCTCGTATCTAGCAATACTATACATAATTTGAAAGGTCTTGACATTTGTCGTCACAGGTCTTCCGCCGGCTGGCTTATCCATGGTGTCGTTTTCACCGGCTCTGAATCGTCGAAACCATTCCTCCGTGGTTCGAAGTGATAGAGTACCATCCCCCAAAACACCATTAATCTCACGGAACGTTTCTCTAGCGGATTTGCCTTTAACGAAGGAAAACTTTAAAATAGCGCGAATTTCGGCGTTAGTGAACTTCATGTTTACACGTCTATAACTGTTGAACGCAATATCCAAACTAATTATGCATAGCGTCGTTTTGTAGGTTATGTCAAGACCTTTCAAATTATGTATAGTATTGCTAGATACGAGCTCTGTAGCGCTTTGTACATAGCCGCGAAATTCAAAAGACAAAAAGGCGGAAGGGAGATATTTGACAACCATATATATGCACAACAAATTCACGAATAACTCAATATCACGCCAACCGATTCATTTTATTATTGAATAGGATTGTACTTCAAACTTAGATTACCTTTGTATCTTTATACAAAAATGAGTTTGGTAAGTTTCTTATTCTATTTTGTAGTCTTACGATAATTCGGAAATACAAAGGCCGTCCGCGCGTAATAGCGTTTCACGTTTGATTCAATTTGAAGTCGACTTTTGTTTTTACTCGTTAAAATACTAGCGACGTTCATTTTCATATCATTCATGCAATAAAGTTTATACTTACGGTAAAATTTACGATTACAAATAGCAAATGTGGACACATTGCCGATACGTATACAGTCGTACGCCATTCTCTGCGTCAACTGCCAAAAATCTGTGAAAAAAAAACGTTCTGGGCAAATTTGGTACGCACAACATGTAAAAATAACAAAAAGCAATCTTACGTTTGCTATCCCCAACTAATAAATGTGCATGGCCGATGAGAGGCAAGGCTCCCGGATGTAAGGGTGGCTCTAGACTGGAACCGGAGTCCCGTTTCTTCCAGACATACAACACAAGAAGTACCGCAACCAACACAAACGAAAACATTACTGTCCATTTACCAATAAAAAAAAAGAACAAAATCCGATTCAGATATACTCGTATTACGTACTTCGTATCGTTTTATAATAATAAGTAAGACTCGTGTCAGTCAGTCACTGACCCGTGTTACTAGAAACCTGCTCACCCCTTTAAGGAAGAAACGAAAACTTTTTTAACAATAATAATATAGCAAGATAAATCTAAATGTCGTCTTAACCAGTAGAATGATTGGGCACTGCTACGCGACATTTAAAAAAATATAAAATCATTCTAAAAACCAAACCCAGGATGAGTTCAATAACACCCTCGAGGTGTGCCCTAGATGGGCAGCGCAGCGCCACGACATGGTATCTGCCATCGGTGGTGTAGACCTCTCACTTCCGAGCCTCGCTTTTGCGATGGTCTCGAGTGACAGGCCTTGGACGGTCGCCTCCTTCTGTGAGACGGTCATGTCTCAGAAGGAGGCTGACGATCGGGTCAGGGAGGCGAGCGCAGAGGCTACCTCCCTCCGCATGCGGCGTATCGGGTTACAACCAACGCCTCCTCTTGCCGCCCCCGTAATCCAAAGCGGGGCCAGAATGGGTACCTGGCCCCAGTATGCTTCGGCGTCGTCGGGACTTCTCTGAGTGCCGGAGAAGTCCCCTTTTGAGGATGAAGTCCGGTCTTTGCCGGGACCGGCAGGTCGTTGGGGTGTCCTGTCGCTGACAGATCCGGGGCACCCCGCTCATAACGGCTGATGGCATTCGCAGAAAAAAAAGGGTGGGTCCCTTTATACATTTTTGTATACCATGTGTACAAAGTATTATGTATAAACGTCATATATTTACAATATAAAAGTCATAGTGTATATTATATATAATTGTTCTTTTTATAATAATAAACTTAACCTGAGATTTAAAAAGCAATAAAGAAAATTATAATATAACTAAATTATAATAATTAAACGCGTTATATTCACGTCACTTTAATAATTAATTTAATAATTTATTAATTAATACACAAATTCACCGTACTGCGAGTATAGACCGTTTCTTATAACTGACTTAATTTGTAAAGTAAGAACTCATTTTAATATCATTACTGAGAAAAAAAAGCAGATCGTTATGAATTCAACCGTCGGAACAGTAGATTTTTTTTTTACTACACGGAAGCTATACGCATCGTAAAGCTTCCAAGTGCTGAACAAAAAATTTGCAAAAACAGAGGAAATTTACAAATGGCAGTCGTGGACACGAGAAGTGAAAACTTGTAACTTCAAATTATCGAAGACTGGTGACAAGGGCAACGGCCTCATCAAAAGAGAAAATTAGACATTAATAAACTTTTATTTATTGGCATCACAACACAAAAACACATCACAGACAGAATATAACACACATTAAAAAAGAATGAAAAATAGACAAAACACAGTTAAAGTTACACGGACAAATAATACAAAACATATGATGCCAATATCGGACACCGTCTCAGCATATGTTGTCGCAAGGATGCGACAACGCTGTTTTTCAGCGGTGCCCTGGACTACCTAAAGACGTGCGCGCGCGATACTACTTTTATATGGAATGTATACAGACAATAAGAGTATAATAAATATGATACATGAATAAAACAATTATGAGATTAAAATATATTTTATACATTAAAATACATTAAATTATAGACTACAATCTAAAAATGGCCATGAGAAACAGGGACGCAGCCGTCGCGGAGAAATTTATAACAATGCAACGGGGCGTCTTCGACGCGTGAACCAAAGCATTCTCCAGCACCACCTTCAAAATTAGGCATTATAAAAAAATATATGTAGTAACTGTAGAGGTAGCACCCTTATTAAAAAGAAAACGATTCTGAATTAATTGTAACCTACGGATATGTTTATGGGCGGCATGCGCGAAGACCGGGCTTGCGTACGTCATAACGGGATTACATACCGTATTAAGAAGGGACATTTTACTTTTCTTATTAATGAGGTGATATAGGCGACCCATAACGTTGACCGCCTGGTTCCTCATCTTTAGATAAATACAACATTAGCATGTTGATGAGGCGAACCCATTCCCCTACCAAAAAGTGCCCTACGCGGCTAAGGAACTTTGAACTTCAATTATTAAAATCTACTACATTATAAGGATAAGGTAACAAATTAAATATATTAAAGGGCCATTCGGTTCTTTAGGGCTCAATTTATATTTTGCGTATTGTTACGTAATTTTAACTGCAATTCTATTACCATTGTACTGTACTAGTAATACATTATAATATACTATACCTAGTTCAAGAGAGAGATCCTGTATATTGTCACATGTTTGCTTGTGTATTATTGATAAAGTTATTATTATTAATATACGCATCTATACGACGTTAAGTTATTGTTTCAAAATGACAGTTCATCGCCATTTTGCCATTTCACCTTCTAGTACATATGAGATGAGAGGGGAAAGATAAAGTTGTGTCTATCTACCCCACTAAGGCGATTAATCAGTAAGGCAGCGAACATTGAACGCAACATAAAACTTCTCAACAAAAAGTAGGATCGTAAAACGTACATTTAAATTATATCTCAACAAAAACCACTAATTTAAGATTATTTCTGATGTCAAACTCGCAAAAACCGTAAATACCTAATGAATCAGCCACGTACGTGGGCTGCGAAGGATGTAATATAATTCACATAATATATTAAACTATATTTACGAGCAATAACAAAAACCCAACTCAACAAAAAAAAAACCTCCCCGGTGGCTCTTTCCTCGGTGCATGACGAGGGGCGCCGGGATCTCCAGTGGAACGCACCAGAGCCCCTCTGCACTGTGCTCAAGGAGAGCACGGCCCTCGCAGCGCAAGGCGACACGGGCCAGCCGATGTCGCCTTCTTCCCGGGTCCACCTTAGCGGACGACAAAGGCCCCCACCCTTGTCGCCCAGTGAACCCGGGGCCCCTTTTAGTCGCCTTGTACGACAGGCAGGGGATACCGTAGTCTTATTCTTGAGAGCCCAGAACTACAGGGCTGAACTCAACAACCCAACCCAACAAATCGAATTACGTGCGGACGCCGAAAGTCGCAAAACGAGTGATGGAAAGAGCTATGCTCGGCATTTCTAAGGGATAGAATACGAAACGAATAAATTCGACGAAGAACGAAGGTAGTCGATATAACTCATAAAGTCAGCAAGTTGAAGTAGCAGTAGGCCGGCCACATCTGCCGAGTCAGCGACGGTAGATAGGAGGAGGAAAGTCTTGGAATGGAGGCCGCGCATAGATCGGAGAAGCGTGGGGCGCCCTCCCTCCAGATGGACCGACGACCTCGTTAGGATAGCCGGAAGTGGCTGTGTGCGGAAAGCTGAGGATCGCATGTGGTGGAAGGCATTGGGGAAGGCCTATTTCCAGCAGTGGATAGATACAGGCTGATAATGATGATGATGGTTTTCTCATGGATGCCACTGTCAGAATTGGACCAAATTGATCTTAAAAATCGGTTCACCCAGTCGATTTTTTTATGAGGTAACAAGCATAACAAAAATACACTGTTGGGCCTTCTCTGTAAAGAGAGTGTAAGCGCATAGTCCGCCACGCCGCCTTAGTGCGGATTGGCTGACTTCACATGTCTTAGAAAAAAATTCTAGGACATTTAGGTTTCCTTACAATGTTTATTTCTTTACCGCCGAGCGCGTGGTAAATTAGCACATAAAATTGCAACAACCAATTTAGTGGTCCCGGAACCGGGGATCGAAGTCGGGTAGGTAGCGTATTATGCGACCTGAGGCGACTGCCTGTACACTGAGCTACTCGTACCACGGCTCTGCGCACATATGCGAATTATTAATATAAAAATTAAAGACAAATTTATACTTGAAATGTAGGTAATTAAAAGGTAAGGAGGTTTTATAGTCGAAAAATTATGCAAAACTCTTTGTTGGCGTCTAAAGCGGTCTAATTTAATAACGCGCCGCATCTTTTTTGTTAATATGTTTAGGAAAATGTTAGATAATTAAGTTTAGTTACTTATACAGACGGAAGAGTTTTTAATGATTTATTTTAAGACAAGCAAACATTATTAATTACAGAAAAAGGTTAGCTTCGAATCCTTAGTGTGTTTGCTTTTTTCCAAACTCCGAAAAGGATATTTTTTACTTATTGCTTCGTCATTTTTGAACAAATTTTAGTTTCTTTTAGAGTGAATGCTACCACTTGCTAATGTTGTATTTATATTTTCTCATAATCTTGTACAGCCCGTAATATATTTGAATAATAAATAAACCATATAAAAATGTATATAATTGTTGCTCGGAGTGTCAATAGATGACAAAACCAGATTGGTGTTGATATTAACTATTATGTTATGTAATTTTAATTTAACATTCCTCGTCCTCCTCGCGTCGGATTCCTCAACGCTGGGGGTCGTGACCATCTCATGGGAGCAGTCTGTTTGGTGATCCGTCGCCATTTTCCTCTACACACAGCCGTGCGCAGAGCATCGCTAACCAACGTGCCGAGAGTGCCGCGGTTCTGGTCAGTCCAGCGTGTCGGGCCTTGACCTCGCGGTCTTGTCCCCTCAATTTTTCCAGTTACACATTTTTTTTTTTTATTTTATACAATTTAAACATTACGTAATTTCAATTTTTAATACTAAAATTCTAAGTTGCTTTCACATCTATCGGCAGATCCTACGACTGTCAATTTTATTTGTTCGAAAGAGTTTCCTTTCAAACAAGTCCCATATTCATTATGTTGGCATTGGCCCTTAAAAAAGTAAATTTACGAGCAAAAACAAAAACCAACTTTAAATCGAATCAAACATGAAAAGCTTTTGCGCGCGGACCTTATTTGTATTTCCGAATTATCGTAGAAATTTTACGAGATTATATTTATTTTAATATATTTTATTAAGTCAATCAGAACCTAACCAAATCTTACATCCAATTAGAATAGAATAGAATATTTATTTATTAAACGAACATCCATGTAACCATTGCAGCACAAATTATTGGTAAACTGTGA
Organism: Meandrusa payeni; assembly: GCA_029286785.1. Classification (NCBI taxonomy): domain Eukaryota; kingdom Metazoa; phylum Arthropoda; class Insecta; order Lepidoptera; family Papilionidae; genus Meandrusa; species Meandrusa payeni. The sequence continues at coordinate 3,621,763 of JAGSMX010000023.1, forward strand.
CTCCAAAACTAAGCAGACGCTTGTATCTTGGGAGCGAGAGTTGCATTGTGGAGTTTGCATATTGCACAAAATTTTATTTATTTATTTATTTAAATCAACAAAAATTATAACACCGTTACAGATAATACCAATATGATGTTATAAAAACTTAGTTAAATATATATTATTAAAATTAAAACAAATAAAAAGCTGCTTTATGTATTGACAATAATATATAAATATAATAAAGTCAAACACCTTCTACGCATGTGTAGGCAGCTTCGATAAACACAGACTCTGTGCAACAAAATATATCAATGTACAGTGAGATGGTATTAACAAACCCAACCGCGCGCGACAGCGGAGAGTTCCTGGATAAGTTAGTACTGGAGACAGGTAGTAGGAACAATGGCGGACGACGGCGCACGTTTAGTTTTTTTATAATTTTGCTAATAAATGTATATATACATATGTATACAAATATATGTGTTTGGGCAAGTATATATATACAGGCGCGTGTGTGGGGTGTATAGTGTTCATGAGTGTGTGCGTAGTTGTGTATATATAATCACATACACGATGTATGTGATTATATATTTATTTATTTTATTTACGTTTACCCGATGATCCTTTCGGTCTGCTCGAGGTTGAGGCCGAGCAACCATTTTGATAACGTTTTTATTACTCTTTAAAGTGTATCCTTTCCAATAAAAAATAAATCATCGGAATCTAATACTCTCTTGACAGAGAATGCCTGTGCCCAGCAGTGGGACATATATATAGGCTGTAACTTTGACTAAAATATAACGGTTCAAGCTTTATTCGACAGTTTATTTCGAACAATACAAATTAAATTCTTCTCTCTATTGATATATGGTGACCGGATGTGGGTTTCAGCATAACTTCATACTTCAACTCCATTTTGGTGTGGTCAGCCTTCACTCGGTAGTTGCGCAGAAAATGCGCGAGTGTAATTTTCATTGACATATACGCGTAAGATTTACCTGCAAGTTGATTTAAAAAAAATTGGCAGTCAAGTTTAGGATAGGATAGAAATGAAAACTTATAACTGAGAATTTTAGTAATAAAATTTAAATGTTTACATTGAAATTATTATTAACATCAATCTGGTTTTCCCATAAAACTACGTAGAAGGCGACTAAAAGGGGCCTCGGGTGCACTGGGCGACAAGGGTGGGGGCCTTTGTCGTCCGCTAAGGTGGACCCAAGTCCGCTAAGTGGAAGAAGGCAACATCGGCTGGCCCGTGTCACCTTGCACTGCGAGGGCACAGGGGGGGGGAGGGAGTAACCTCCCCCCCCGGACGTGCTCTCCTTGAGCACAGTGCAGAGGGGCTCCAGTGCGTTCCACTGGAGATCCCGAAGCCCCTTGTCATGCACCGAGGAAAGGGCCACTAGGCCACCAGGCCACCAGGCGGGGTATCTTTTTGAAGATTTCCTCCCCGTTAACAAAAAAAAAGGTTCGTACACACTAAAATCCCTTCCATGGCCCATCCTCGGTGCATGGAGAGGGTCTCGAATGGAACACACCGAAGCCCCTATGCACTATGCTACACAGCACGTCCCGGGGAGGTTAATCCCTCCCCCCTGTGCCCTAGCATTGCAAGGCGGTACGGGCCAGCCGATGGCGCCTTGTTCCCGGGTCCACTTTAGCGGACGACGAACACTTCTACTACAGGCAGGGATACCGTAGCCTTTTTCTACGAGCCCAGAACAACAAAATATAAATGAAAGTCTTGTATTCTATCCAACAAAAATAATCAATTATTCAATGACGTATTGAAACCTTCCTTCTTTTTTAAGCTCGGTTAAAATTTGCGCGTTTCACAAACAACCTTTTAATTACCAATACAAATCCTTCTTCCCATGTTAAAGGCTGCAAAAGCGTGCGAGAATTCGGGCAGTGTAGCGGGGTCCAGCCACCGTTCCGGCTTGAACTCCTCAGCATCGGAGCCCCAAACGGGATGTCTATGGATGCCATAAACAAACATAAAGCACGTGCGTCCCCCGGTTAGGGTATAATTCTCTGAAACAAATGGTCTCTTTTAATTGATGACGCCTTTATATAATCTTTTTTCTCTGTCTAGAGCTTCCCGCTTTCCTGCTTAGTCTTCAACTCACTTGACTCACTTCATCACTTGTAAGATTGTTGTCTATCTCGCTTTCACGTTGTCCAGTATTTTGAGCACAGGCGTAAAGTGGCTAGCCTTTCGGTGCTCTAAAGAATGCATTTTGGAGAGCGTGCTCAAGAATTACATCTAATTCCTACGACGATAAGACGCACTGCTGGATTTCATTCCTTTGTTGTAGACATTTCACAAACCCGAATGAAGCGCTTTGCTTCGTCTTTCATTATTCGTACAGAAAATGACTGGAACAGTTTGCCCGTCTCTGTCTTTCCCTATTACAATGTGGATATTTTCAAGAGCAGAGGGAATAGGCATTTACTAAGCTAGTGCTGATTACCATCCACGATTGCATTTCCACTACCACCACAACATCAGGTGGAATAGTGGTAAAGCACATGCTCAGAAATAACAATAAAATTATACTATACATAACTGTGTAAATATATGTTAATTACGCACCCGCCAGGGGTAGCGGGTGCGTTATGTCGGGCTCGGTTACAAGAGGCCCCTACCGACTAAAACCTCGCACGGTGGGCTACCCTCCGCCATGTTAGGGCGAGATGGGGTCACGTTAGCATTTCACCATCTCGCCTCGGCGGCAGGCGCAGTTAGGAAAACCAGGCACCTATGGAGGCGGTATCCTTGAATATATTACGATCTTCCACTTACCGCATCCAACCACTCCCGACTATACTTATAAGGTTATTTGGTCCCTCTTTAAGGCGTCCTACGGTTGTCCGGCTCATGGGCAACCTCCATTTTAAAACTTTCCATCAAACGTCACTCGCTCGGCAGATGTGATGACGACTGTCACTTAAACTTAGCTAGTATCTACTGCTATGACTACCTTTCTTCTCAGTACAATTTCTTCGTTTCGACCACTCATAGCCGGGCATAGCTTATTCCATCTATATTAGGTTAATGTAATTTTATTATTTTAGATAACTTACTAAGCTTCACATTCCTATCCAATCTCCTCGCCGTCACTGGTACAATGGGGTATATACGCATTGTCTCTTTTAACACGGCCTCTAAATACACCAATTGTGATAAATCATGTTTTGTTACGTCTCTGTCTTCATATCCGAAGATATCGTTTAGTCTATAGATCAATAAAAAAAATGTTTAATTAATAGGAAACGAATCAATTACTTCTAATCTTTCTTAATACAAAATAGGCTCACATTTGGCTTCTATCTCGCTTGTTGGAAGGCGAAGAAGCCTAGGAGGAGCACGTGAGCCTAAAAAGTCTGTTCACATTGGACTAAAAGGTGTCCAGATTGTATCCGTATGGAAAGATTGATCGCGGCAGAGAGTTCCATTCCTTAGCCGTCCGCATAAGGAAGGTGGAGGCAAACCGCTTCGTGCGTATTGATGGGATGTCTACGACGTAAGGGTGATACTCGCCGCGCCTGTATATTTAAATTGACGTTGCTTAACACCAGAGATTAGAATGCTTCCAATATGGCGTACTGACTGCCAATCAGAGCACTTCATTAAGAAGATTCAGGAATTCAGTCCTGGGCTTGACGCTGAGTTCCGGACACATCCATCTTAATAGTTTCGCCTACTTGATAGGAAAATATCGTCACCAAAATGCATGGTATGTAATCAAATAGAGCATGCATAACCCTGTTATGGTTGAGTGTGTTCGGAATGAGCTCGAAAGATAACTAATCACGGCGAGATTCAATATTTATTTTTGTGATGTTGCTGTGTGTAATAACATTCTTGTCTTTCCGGAATCGGATCAGACAAAAATGCTATACCGCGTGGACAAAGTGATTTTGAGACTCAAATGATAGTACTTATATTTATTTTTGTGTGTGTGTTTTGTTAAAGTTAATGTTACAGTCTTTGTAAATCCTCACGACCGCAACGCGACCCTAGATGTAGATTTCCTCACGTTTGCTTCTACGCCGAGCGCGTTCTGTTTCCTATCTTATTCCGCTCCTGAGATTCTTCCCCACTCTCGTGTTACTGATCGTTGTTAATAAGTAGAGAAATTTAATGACTCACTCCTCAAATATTCGTTCCTGCACCTTCGGATAAGATCCCACCATAACTAAGGTATACATGAGAACGTTCGCCGAGGTATCATGTCCACCTACGATCATTGTGTCCACTTGTTCTCTTATTTCCAGATCATTAAAAGCCCCTTTCTCTATCGCTAGCTCTAAGAGAAGATCTAGAAACGCTTTAAATTTGGTACCTAAAAAGTAAATAAACATATCAACACTAATATAAGTGCGGAAAGCAACTCGTAAAGTAACTATCTGTGTTATGCAATCACGCCTACACTACTGAAACGATTCAAACGAAATTTGGTGCAGATATAGGCTAGTGTGTGAGAAAGAACATAGGCAAACTTTGTAATAATGAAACAGGGCTATCAGGAGTCGAAATAGTGGATGAAAGTTTGTATGAAAATTGCGTCATTTGCTTAAAAGCTGGAAACCTGTTTTGTAGGTTTTTGATTTGATAAATGAATACCACTCAACAACATTATACGACAAAGCAGGTTGGAAGCATATTCAGCCCTGTAGTTCTGGGCTCTCAAGAATAAGACTACGGTATCCCCTGACTGTCGTAGAAGTCGACTAAAAGGGGCCTCGGGTTCACTGGACAACAAGGGTGGGCGCCTTTGTCGTCCGCTAAGGTGGACCCGCGAAGAAGGCGACATCGGCTGGCCCGTGTAGCCTTGCGCTGCGAGGGCACAGGGGGGAGGGAGTAACCTCCCCTCCCGGGATTTGCTCTCCTTGAGCACAATACAGGGGGGCTCCGGTGCGTTCCACTGGAGATCCCGTAGCCCCTCGTCATGGACCGAGGAAAGGACCACCGGGGAGGTTGGAAGCATATAATGAATAAAATAGTAAAAGATATCTCACAGAAAATACGATAAAAGTTAAAGTTAAAATGAAAATGAATGCGAAAGTAGAAATCTGATAACGAAGGTTGGCAAAATACCCGCCATTGTTTGTGAATACGGAGAGAAATGAATAATTTAATATGTTGGGAGAGTTGAATTAAATATTTAATGATGTAAGTTTATTTATTGTTATTCTTTAAATAAAGGGCTGGGTACGCTAGTCAGTTTGTAAAGTATAGACTTATGAGAGCACAAACATAGAAAACTCCACAATTATAAAGAGCTTCTTCCTCCTTTGAAATTATTTAAAAATGGCGTCGTGGTGGAATTTACTCACAACGAATATTTATTACTCTGCGCACTACCACAAAATATATATAGATGTTTAACATCTAAAACACGCAAAGCTTGCTGCAAGCTGGTCTGGTTGAAAATCATTGGCGGACGGATGTCCAGCAGTGGATGGAATGGGATGTCTTAATTAGAATACATACCCGTTGACGCGTCTAAACCATTTTTCTTATTATTTAAATAAGCCGCTTTACGCGTTTGGAGCACCTAAAATGAAATCCATATAAATAACAAGTATATTTACAAAAAAATACAAAAACCGTCTTCAAATCAAGCGTCAATAGCCTAATGGTTTAGGGTACGGCCTGCGAATCGTAAGGTCGTCTAATCCACCATTCGACTATTGCCGTGAACCATGTCCTAGCACAAGCTTAAGCTTAATTGGAATGGTTACAAGATTGTTAGCAATATTTCTGAAAAAAAAGAAATATTGCTAGCTTTCTTTACAAAAAAAAATCAAGTCAAACGTAAACCGCTATTACGCGCGGACTCCCCATTTGTATTTCCGAATTATCTGTAAAATGTAGGAATTTTACGAAATAGAATTAATCAGAACCTAACCAAACTCTAATTAAACGAACCTAGAAGTGCATCCCTTTTCAATAAAAAAATAATCATTGAAATCGGGAAGCATAAAATTGAATTTTTCATCCAGTCGCACACATACTTAAAGCAAATTTAAGACATGGTTTTCTCATGAATGCCACTGTCTGAATTGGACTATAAGGTCTAGGTCGAGAACTAAGGTCCCGCGTACTATGCCCTTGCACTTTCTTCATAGAGAAGGCTCAACATTTATTTGCACACAATAAAAAGAGCCTATTTGACCTACCAACCTTGGGATATTTTTTTTTTCAGAAATTTTACTAACAATCTTGTTAACCATTCCAACTAAGCTTAAGCTTGAGCTAGGACATGGTTCACGGCAATAGTCGAATGGTGTATTCGAACTCACGACCTTACGATTCGATATAAACAAACAAATTAGCACTAACATATCATTTGCAAAGATGTCACAGATGAATAAACGCAGTACTCGGCGAGCACGTTTACTTGTTCTGCCAAAAGTACGAACAAATTATGATTCAAAAAACATTACATTCGAAGGAGCGCAACTTTACAACAAGTTGCCCCCTGCTGCACAAAGCATCGGGTGCAAATTAAATAATATAACAATAAAAAGAAAACTGTAAAAGAAAAATATTTTTAAATAACAAAACACAAGTACAAATAAATGAAATATACAGGCTGTAAATTTACTTTTTTTAAGCAGACGACAATGTCTATAAACAAAATTATCGCTGAACATTATCGCAACGTGTGACGTCATTATGCCTCATATTGGATCAACTTTGCGTCCAAGCTTGGCTCTAATTTGGAATGGCTAGTATTGAACATTGTTGTGTGGTACAACATGTTGGAGTACTGGCCGCAATAAGGTAGAGTTAAAATATAATCAATATGACTAACACAAAAGTTGCTGCAAAATTTTGCATAAATTCAACATTATTTTTCTATTAGCCTGTGGGGAACGTACCTAGCCGCGTAAACGCCCCCCGGAGGAGGTACGAATTATGTCGGCCCTCACCGACTAAACCCCACAGGGTGTTCCTCCAAGGGCGCATATGGTAGCAGGGATACGGGAACAGAAAGACCTCCGCGGCCCCGTCTGCGACTTGACGCCTTTCGACGTCTCCTCCCTCATCCGACGCCTTTCAGGCAAGGCGCACGCGAACACTTAAGGCGCGCCTTTCTCCATAGGCCTCCGCAAGCGGGTGACAAACCCCCCCGAGTCGGTCACCTGGAGGCCATGGGGGCCGGGAGTGCGAGTTTGACCGTGTGAGTGGTGGACGACCACCCAGCCCCCAGCGACGGTCAAGATGTTTGGCCGCGCCGCTAGCCAGAAGGCTGCAGCAGGAGGGTCTCGACCCTCACGCCACAGCCCCTCCACGCCGCATTAGCGGTGCGGTACCGCTGAATCGCGAGAATAGGGAGAGTGGCAAAACGACACACCAACACCTCTCCCCCCGCGACTCCCTCCAACAGCCGCAGCAGGAGAGTCGCTCCTCCCGCTGCGCTGAAGCGGAGGATAGGGACAGTAGCAATGACACAGCAACACTCCTCACCCCCCGCGACTCGTACATTGGCCGCAATGGACTGGTAACCATCCGCCTTGCAGCTCCTCCATGCCAGCCCTTTACACGGGCCGGCGGGTGGGTTCCTCTTAACTTCACCGTAGAAGGCGGACCACGGCTACTGAGCCCCCCCGGCACGACAAGCCCAGAACCCTTCGGGGGGGGCATAAATTCAACCTAATCTTGCCTACAAAAAGAGATTTTAATATTAGATATATTAAAATCACTTGATGTAGGCTACTTAAACTTTAAGGTAAGTTTCCTTTTAAATGAAAAAACATTAACCCATTAAAAAAGGAGGAAGTCTTTATCTCCGTAATTCGATCTTAAAGTTCGCCAACAAAACTTGTATTGTGATTCCGCGTTAGTCACATTTTACATCCACGTGCTTAAAATAAAAAAGTAACCGTATTTAAGGCGCCCTTCAAAGCGGAACTAATTAATGCAGGCTGTTACAAATAAATAAAATTGGAGTTTCACTGTATACGGTACATATATCAAAATAACATTTAATTACTATAATTTCTGCTTGTTCCAGCAAATCTCTAGAACGACTGGGCTTATTTTGACGGGACGGAATAAAGAGTAACTTATTTTAGAAAATTATAATAAACTTCATACACGAAAATTCCATACAAGGAGTATGGGTACACATAAGTATATCAAAATACTTTATCATAATGATGTTGATGATATTTTTGGTATATACTTGTAGTCAGTTACTCTAAAGGGTCATACTAAGCAATCATCATCAGATCAGAGTTCTATAACCTCTCAAATCCGGTGAAACAGTTGCGATCATCGTCTCTAGGCAATCAGCGTTGATTGTTAAAAATAAACTGGTGAAAAAAAATTACCGTGTTAGACATATTATGTAGTATTTTAAGACATTCATCCTGCTTCTTCTTGAGACTGGACCAGCTGTAGATGAAGTGATTGTGGAGCCAGAACTTCTGGAATCTTTCCACTAGTACGGCGAACATCTGTTCTGCGGCATACTCGTATTGGCTGTTAAGTACGCTGTTCTCACAGAAATCAACTCCCAGAGCAGTTACTGCAATAAAGGTTTAAGTTAACATTTATTCTAAATGATGATCAGTTAAAAGACCGCGACAGATTCACTATTTAAAGTAAGTCAAGTAGCTTATATAGTTATGTCCCACAGCTGGGCACAGACCTTCTCTGTAAATAGACCATAAATGCATAGTCCGCCACGCGGCGGAGGATTGACAGACTTCACATCGATCGACATGTAAGTTTACTCACGATGGCACCGACGAACGCGTGATAAATCAGCACTTAAAATTGCTACAGCAAGTTTATTGTTGCTGGCATCGGAGATGGAACTCCGGTTGCTAGCGTACTATGTAACTTCTCTGAGCTACCACAGCTCGTAGAATAGTTCAGGCTAAACCCCTATTTATTTATTTATTTAAAAAGATACACCAACAGCATTACACAAGCATACATTGTTGTAATAATCAAGTTTACAAAGTAAGTCCTGTTGTGTATGCCAATTACAGGTGTACACAACATTCGCTATAAAGAAACGTAACGATTTCATTATTAATAGTTACAAAAAAATTTAATAAATCATAAAGTAATAGAAATATCAGTACTAAATTATTTAATTAGCCAAAATTATTGCACAATTTTTAACACTAATGTGCGGAAGAGCTTGCGTGAATTAGAAAAAATGTCAACCGACGTGGACTTAGTGTTAAGGAGGTTATATGCAGCGGAAATCCTTGGCAAGGGTGAGTGTAACAGTAGGTGGGTTTTAGAATGCGATACATCAATCAAATTGGATAGCACAGCGCAAGTGTCCCCGAAAAAGGGTGTTGGTTTGATTATTCTATATTGATTTTTGATTTATAGATTAGACTATATAAAAAATAAACTTTCTTCGTCAACTGGTTCACTTCACAACATAAACAGATGTTTACCTCGGCAAGTACGCTATACAATTTTTTTTTATTACTAGTTCCCCCCAACGTGGGTGGTTAGGGATTTTTTCATGGTTCTCTTTCTTTCATCTCTTTAGGTTATTTTTACATTACACGTTACAAGTTACACTTTTCTCTACATTAACCATTGATTCTTATTTTCTATTGTTCATTACATTCTACGTTTTTTATGTCTAATCTTACATTTCAATTTGTTACCTTTATTCTCTAGCTTACTCTACTTTAACATTCATATACTTATTTCTCTACTCTTATCGTTTTAGTTTTACACTCTATTTTAAGGGTATTTACATATATTTTCTTTTCTTTTCTCTTACTCTAACTCTATCATTTTATACCTATGCTTATTGTGTTATTCCAATTTCTTATTCCTAATTCTACACTTTGTTTGGGCTCTCTACACCCCTTGTTATAGCAATACGCTATACAATTTATAATTCTTTAGTGATATCGCATTTGTTATATTTAATCGAAGTTTGGGGCAGCGCTACCAAAACCAAACTTAATGAATTACAGATCAAACATAATAAAGTGATAAAAAATTTATTCCAATATCCATATTTGACGAGCACTGACAAGATCTACAATGGAACCAAAATAATGACTACTAATCAACTATACACCTACAGTCCATACATCATAAATAGAAAAATTATAAACAAACAAATTAGCACTAACATATCATTTGCAAAGATATCACAGATTAATAAACGTAGTACTCGGCGAGTACGTTTATTTGTTCTGCCAAAAGTACGAACAAACTATGATTCAAAAAACATTACATTCGAAGGAGAGCAACTTTACAACAAGTTGCCCCCTTCTATTAAAAATGTGAGCTCGTTTAATATCCCCGCGATATCGGTGGCTTGTTGTTTCCAATATTTTCAATATTTCATTATATAATTTAAACTGTAAACTTTAATTATCATATTATTTATTTTATTTTTTGAATTAATAATATATTTATTTATGAATGTTTGTCATCTATTATTTTATTATATAAAAAAAATATTTTAATCTCATAACTGTTTTATTCAAAAATCATATTTATTATACTCTTATTGCCTGTATAAATTCTATATAAAAGTAGTATTGCGCGCGCACGTCTTTAGGTAGTCCCGGGCACCGCTGAAAATCAGCGCTGTCGGATTCTTGCGACAGCATATGCTGAGACGGTGTCCGATATTGGCATCATTTGTTTTGTATTATTTGTCCGTGTAACTTCAATTGTGTTTTGTCTATTTTTCATTCTTTTTTAATGTGTGTTATATTCAGTATGTGATGTGTTTTTGTATTGTGATGCCAATAAATAAATATCTATGTCTATTTAATATATTTAAATCTTTGTTAGCACAACATATTTTGGAAAACTGTGTTAAAATTAGCAAATATATAATACCGACGACTAGCTATACTTATGTTATAAGTTATTCTAATGTAAGTGACTTTGTAAATTGTCTTTTTGAGAATAAAAAATCCTTAAACATTATTTTATCCCGAAGGCGCCCGAGACGGTCAGTTCCTTCAATCACACACACCTGTACAACGTACTCGTAAGTAAGTAGTTCGATTCCAAACTGGTTTATACCAAAATATTTACTAGAATATAAGCAATATGTAATAAACTAAGTATGTAATAAGTAGATTAAAGTGTATTAATAAATAAGAGATGATGTATGAAAAGAATGATGGAAAAGAAACTGAAAGGCTCTGTCCGAGCCTAGAAACTAGAAATAGCAAAGGCTAACGGCTGTGCTCAGAGCAAACTGACTTGTTTAAAAACTCTGATTTAAAAATAATTTGACAGTTTTATAGCCTCTTGTTACATAAAAAAAGTGGTTTGTACCTGAGACTTTTAATTTTCCAGTATTTAAGTAAAATAATAACTTGAAGTGTATTGTGGATTCACGCAGCTGGCGCTTAGGTAGAAAAAATTGACTTCTAAATATATTTAACCACGTGTGTCACGTTTACAACATAATGATATGTCTGTTTTTTTTTATGGGTATAAACTAGCGCTTGACCACGATCCCAACCGGTGTTAAGGGGTAATTTTGTATATCTCTGATGCCGGCACCATTAAAATATTAATATTACATAATTATTTTTTGGAATTATTATTATTAATAAAACGCTCGGTGGCGGCGGCAAAAATCACAAGGAAACCAGCGCGCCGGAGAAATTTCAATGGTAATACGCACTGAGAACAACTTTTTAAAAAGAAAAGATCCACAATGAAGAAGATTTTTTTTTGACCAATCCAAAGGGCCATATAATCTAAGCGCGTTAGCATTCGAAAAATGGCAAGACAAACCACGACTCGAACGGTAGAATACCACGGAAAAGACTGAAGAATATTGTCTTCCCTAACATACTTACAGCAAATAGTCTCCAAGGCATTCCGTCTCGTGTAAGCCCAGTGATCGAAGTCGCCCCTCCCTGCCTCCACTTCCAAGTCTTTAACGAGCCGCCTCGACTGACTGTTGAAAACCCCATGGAAACCATCCAACACGAGCTGGCTGAACGCTGGGTTCAATAGTTTGCGATGATGCTTCCAAATTGGTACTGCACAAATACTTTTTATTGTTACATTGTGTACTAAAAACCCGCCCTTGGCTCAATGTACCTTGTAAGTGATTTACCAACATACATATGGAATATTAGATTAATAGGAATTACATGTTAACTAAATACATTTGAACCAGAAAACCATAACTATTTATAGCAACAAGTAAATATAAGTAAAGACTAAACCAAAAACCGACTTCAAATGGAATACTATGAAATAGAATTAATCAAAACCTAACCAAACTCTTATCAAACTTAAAACCTTTCCAATGAAAAATGAATCATTACAATCGGTTGGCGACGAATAACTCAATATGAGTTATTCGTCCATTTGTCGCGAACTAAGAACTGGTATCAAATTGATATGGGACGATACGGAAAACACCAGATTTCAAATAAAAAAAGAATCTTCAAAATCGGTTCACTCAATCGTACGTTATTAGGTTAGAAAGGTCCTTTTTTGATGTCGGTTGAGTTTGATGTCGGTGAAAATTGGTTCAAAATATTTTTTAATCATGCCACAGGCCGAAATTGAAACAATCAACATACGTGTCCCGGTGACCAGACCTTCTCCAAGCCAGGGCTTAGCGAATTCGTAGAATGTGTCCTTTTGCAAACAGGCATTAGCTACTGTCAGGCAATCCTCGGGGTCTGTCAATACTGCAATTCAAATAATCATAATAAGTACTACGTAAAAACATTCATTTCAAAACAGCTCAAGCGATGATTAATAAAATCAAACTTTAAATGACGGGGAGGAAATCTTCACAAAGATACCCCGCCTTCTGGGAAGGCAGCGGTTATGTGGGGTTCTTACCCACTAAAACCTCCCCGGTGGCCCTTTCCTCGGTGCATGATGAGGGGCTCCGGGATCTCACGTGGAACGCACCTGAGCCCCTCTGCACTGCCCAAGGAGAGCACGTCCCGGGGAGAGGTTAGTGTGTGCCCCCTGTGCCCTGGCGCAAGGCGACACGGTCCAGCCGATGTCGTCTTCTTCCCGAGTCCACTTTGGTGGACGACGCAGGCCCCCACCCTTGTCGCGCAGTGAACCCGAGGCCCCTTTTAGTCGCCTTGTACGACAGGCAGGGGATACTGTAGTCTCATTCTTGAGAGCCCAGAACTACAGGGCTGAGGTGAAACAGTCTGTCAACTTTACAGACTAATCTGTATAAGTTCGTTCAAAAAAAATAGATTCAGAGGTTCAGGCTTAGACTTAAGAGCTAACTTATTCTCCATAAAGTCAGTCCACCATATCTACTTCTGTGCTGTGTTGTGCTGTGGTGAAACTATTGGTCAGCTTCTCTAGTTAATCAGTCAGAAGTAAAAATAGCGCTCACTCTCCGCCAAGTGCTACTTAAGTTAGCTTGAGAATTTTTGTAATTAAGTACATGTTATAGGCTACTAAACGAATCGTAGTTCGGCCATCTCGGATTGATATCACGGAAGAAACCGTACTTATGTTTCATGTTTTGTATGGGATATAAACTAGTGCTTGACCACGATCCCGCCTGATGTTAAGTGGTGATATAGTCGAAAGATAGTACGCGCTAGTTTAGTAAGTGCCTATTCACTCTACTCTTGGAGACTCCCAAGTCGTACATGAAAAGACTGACGCCGGCAACTTGTTCCACTCCATTGCACGATGAACGATGACTCAAAACTTTCAACTTATTACGAACTAACATCATTAAAGAATTAAATGTTATTTACCATATATAGTCCGAGGTCCAATTGAAGCCGATATTACTCCACCCACTTTTAAGCTGGTATATGAGAAATCCTTTATGGCGTTCCATAAAACTGTAAAAAAAATTACACTAAAATTTTACGCGAACCACATTTAAGTGACTGATGTTGCATCGTCAGTGTCGTAGAATTAATTAACACTGTACCTAATTTGACTAGAATATAGAAATACGGAACTCATACGAGTTCGTACGTTTTAAGTTTTTTTTTTTTATTTTTTTTTTTTTAGTGGCCTGAGGCAGGACTACTGACTTATTTGCTAGAAATCAGAGTTTATTGCCCCTTGTCATATTTTTCTCTGAGCATAGTCTGCCTATGCTATAGCTAGTTCCCCCAACGTGGGTGGTTAGGGATGTTTTCACTCATCTCTTTCTTCCATCTCTTGTTAACACACACACAACGTACGTTTTAAGTTATATTTCGACATAACACACGACACACAAAATCACGAATTATTTTGCGATTTTTTTTTTGTTATTTTTTTAAGATTACTTCAATAGTAACAAAAGGGAAAGTAACAGCCCACTGTTGGGCACAGTCCTTCTTTGTGAAGAGCGTGTAATGTTGCCGGTACTTAAATAATATATTATTTATAACTCGTATCTAGTAGTATGGTAACAGCGATAGTATCGCAGGGCGTATGAGAGCACCTTTGTTAGTAATGATGATAAAATGATAGAAAATTGAATACCATTAGTAAAGATATAATTAACTTTATTAATTCCATCTGCTTTTAGCTGGTAATTTTTGATCCGATTCAATGAAGTCTCACAATTGTGTGCTTGGTTTTAGATTTATTTATCAGTCACAAGATCCCAAGCAAATATATTGGCTCGTTTAAAGAACAAATGAGCGCTGTTAAGTGTTCAAAACGTCGGCAATAGAAAACTAAGAGCAGCATAGTAAGCCTGAATCTCTATGACAGATTCACGCTATGCTGTGCTGCCTAAGTATAAGTGGATCTGTCGAGTTATATAAACATTAAGATTAAAATGCAATAAAATCTATCAAGGAATTGAGTGTGCTTAAGTCACGACTGAAGTAACAGTACTTTAGTTCCATTTGTACATACACAATATTGTTGTTGTTTGAGAGAGAAAAAAATTGTATGTGTGCACGTGCGCTGCTCTCTCTTGCTCATTTAAATCTCTCTCTTTCTATCTTCATATATCTCCGTCTCAACTTCCCTTCGCCTCGCCTGATCACACTTTTCATTGAATTCACCAGCTTTCTCACAGAGTCAAGCGTGCGTAAATAAGTTTTAACAATTTGACTTACATACACTGTCTCCAACCAATAGGTGGATGTGACCAATCAGCGGAATGGCTCCCGGTTGAATTGGTGGCTCCAACTTGGACCTCACGGAGCGCAACCACCATGCCCAATACAGTCCAAGTGCAATGCAAACCAGCACAAACACCAACATTTCGACCTGACTGGAAAGAAAAAATACTTTGAAAATTCTTTTATTCTTAATTTAAGCAAATTTGTACACACATGCATTCCCACACACATTCGTGCACACACATGACATTCATCCTTTCCTTCTCTCTCCAATAGCTTTAAAAGTTTTGTGCACATCCGTGGAGTGGTGATCCATCACACAGGTTTTTCCTAGTTTGGACACCAGTCCCCCGCTCATAATTGTAATTTAATTAGTTGCTGCTAATTGAAATTATCGTGGGATTAAAAAATGTTTCTTTGTTACAATGTCAAACATCTTGTCGGTTTTATAGGGCCCGTCATAATGCATTTTGCGTCCTTCCCCAGGGGACGGGTGCGCGGTTAGGTACGTTCCCACAAGAAAAAGTCCTTACATTATCTGAGTCTATATGTGGGGTCGTCAAGCAGTTGCTTGGTATATATAAAAATAAGCTATCAATAAATACATATAGTTAAATACAAATTTATACACCATAGATGATATTATCACTTATCGTTACCATTTTTTAAAAACTTTTAGAGTGTTAGCAAGTTGACCAGAATTAGACTCCATAGCCCTGTAGTTCTGGGCTCGTAGAATAAGATTACGGTATCCCCTGCCTGCCGTAGAAGGCCTTAAAAGGGGCCTCGGATTCACTCGGTGACAAGGGTGGTCTCTGTTGTCCGCTAAAGTGGATCCGGGAAGAAGGTGACATCGGCTGGCCCGTGTCGCCTTGCACTGCGAGGGCATAGAGGAGGAGGGATTAACCTCCCCGGGACGTGCTCCACAAGAGCACAGTGCAGATAAGCCTCGGTGCGTTCCACTGGAGATCCCGGAGCCCCTCACAATGCAACCACGTAACCCCACATAACCCCGCACTCCCCCCAGAAGGCGGGGTATCTTCTTGAAGATTTTACCTCCATTAACAAAAAATAATAATTAGGACTCCACAGTCTAGTAAGCACGTAATGGAGTCTCAGGATTGCATCTAAAATATGTAAAGTATTTTTCAAATTGATTACCTAATCGGTGATTTGATTTCCAAAACAAATAACACTAATGCATATATCAAAGGAACTTGATGTCGAGTAATCCACACCTCGGTTATCGGCTCGCTATATCGCCTCGGTTTACGAAACATCTTGTTCGCGTCCACTCCTATTAATTCATGTACGTTACAACAGATATCCGTTAATTTACCTATGTACGATTGCCTTTTTTAATCTTTGTGTCGATCGCGAAATCCTTAAATTTTGCACACGGAAGCAATGGTGCCACAGAATCAAACCAAAAGTTAAACAAAGTGAGTGACAGAGTCGGTAGGGGACGTCAATATTTCAAGAAGGCATTAGTTTCAGCAATAATCTTCGCGCGATACTGCTAGTTTATGGGCAGGCCCCTTTGGCGTTGTTGGAGTTTCTTCGGCCACTTCTTCTCCCAGCGCCAACGTTTCCCAAAGTGGAACTCAAAGTTAGTTTAGCTTTTGAATGTCCCTTAGAATATCCGTGAAATAGCAACCGACCGAGTAGTGGTTCGGCTCTCTCGGCGCCCTCGGATCGGAATGCTTACGCGTATCATAGTAACCGTCTAAACCGACGTTACCCCTCATAGAGGTTCAGGCTAAGCAACCTAAGAGTTGTGTCACCTCTCAATCCGGTGAAGCAGTCAAGGCTTCTCTGGCCAATCTGTGTAGTTCGTTATAAAATAAAATGGTTTTAGCAAAAAGAAAGACCACTACTATCTCTGTTAAGCGTTACTAAAACATACCTTACACAAACAAATATAATAATTTATTATACCTTAACTTAGACGACACATTAATGAAATAGGTCGTCTTTCGCAAAAAAACGAAATAAAAGATTATTTTATTACAGAAGTTGCACATGTAATAGCGTTTTGGAATCTCGATAAAATCGACCATCGTCTGGTAAAACTTGCCGTCACAGCTTAGCGTGTTTTTTTATAGTACGAGTAATCAAAGTTAGGTGATAGTAAACTTAGAGTACATAAATCAATGATATTTAGTTATTTTTCTCCCCACTTACATTTGTTCCTGATTTGTTTGATTTTTTTTGACGAACTACATAGATTGGCCAGAGAACTAGCCTTGACTGCTTTACCTGATTGAGAGGTGGCGTAGCTCTTAGGTCGCTTAGCCTGAACTTTTATCGCTTGTAACTCGACACAAGAAAGACGAGTAACCTGGGCTTGGACGGTTACTATGTTACGCGTAAGCATTCCGATCCGAGGGAACTCAAGAGGGCCGAGCCACGACTCGGTCGGCTCGGTCGGTTTCTATTTCACGGATAATATATTTTTGTTTGACAACAACTAGTTTGGCTTCTTACAAGGTCAAAGAATTAAATCCTAAAAACAATTGAAAACTCTAAATACAATATGTAAAAATAGCACTCCGCATAGTATGTTTTAGTGTTTTAGTAAAATGGTTGCCACTCAAATACTACTGGGTGTAGAACGCTGATTTTTTTGCTCCTCATGAGAGGGTCTTTCTGCGGGTGCAAGGTTATCGTTACATTCCGGAACACCCTGTATATATCGACACTGGAAGACAAAAACGTAATAACCCACAAAAATAAATTGTTCACCAGAGCCGAAAAATATTTCAACTTTAAAAAAAAATAAAACTTTTGTGTTTGTGGACTTAGAGAGAAACAAAATGTATTATTTTTTACTGTATAAGTATTGTACCACGGCATTGACCTAGTATTTTCTTGTTATGTACATCGTTTTACGGTACAAAAAATAAAAGTGTCAATTTTGTAAATCCAATTGTTGCAATTTTTCATCTAATTGTTAAAAGTCATCTATCATTCGAAGCGTCTTTTTTTCTGATTTCAATGACGTAAAAAGTGAAAATGGCCACCATCTGTCACTTACTACGGTCTTGCTTTCCAGCGTCGATTAAGAAGTTTTACTTCAGCCGTGTGGCATACAGCACAATCATTTTTTAATTATCGTTTTAATAAGTCCTAGAGCAATATTTTATCGGTCACGCATGGAACTCGGTGGATAAATTAATTCATATCTAATGAAAGCATTGACCTGCGGAAGTTTGTAGCGATTTCACAAACATGTGCCCAGTCATTGCGTTAAATGGAGTCGACACACGCACAATTTGAAGGTAAATCGTCCAAGTCTGTAATTCTTACTCAATCTTCACTGAAAACAGACTACAATTTAATTATAGTTCCCAAATCGTAATCAATTAATTTCACAATCATTCATTATACACTCAGTGAACTACTAATGATATTATTTATGTATGTAGGAAAAAAAAAACTTTATGTTGTATCCGATTGTTTAGAAAGTATAAAAGATGTATCCGAATGTGAGAATGAAGATGAGTGAACGAATGGCGAGCGATTGGGAATGAAAGAGATAAAAGAAAGATGGACATTACGTTACATTACGATTTGGAGTTACGACGCGAACAAACGAAGTGATATAACTAAGGTGAAATAAAAGAAGTTTTTCGAGCCACTATATTTGCGAATTTTATTTATTCAGACTGCTCCCCCTCCTACATGTATTATAAATTATTTTGTACTTTGTTTATATTTAACATTTTTCAACGGACTTCAAAAAAGGAGCAGGTTCTCACTTCGTCTAAATGTTATTTTATTTTTGTTATCTCATAACTTTTGATTGGATATTTATTTATTTATTTACAGGAAGATCAACAGCAATAAAAATTACAAAAAAGATTTATTAAAAATTAAGAAACAGACTGCCAATAACAGATCTTCGCGACTACGAAAAACTTTGCAATTATTTTATTGTGTGAGCAAAAACATTAATAACACAAAAGCCTACTAACAATTTTTTAATTAAAGAAATTTCGAAAGAATGCTCGTCTTATTGCCACAGTTGTAGTATTAAAGATCTACTTCTGTATCTACTTCTGTACTTTTCGAATATTTATTGAGCGTGTGACCAGCACGCCACATAAATGAATTTTGACGATAGTTGGAAGATGCCAAAGGGAGATGGATAGGAATATGATAGCGCGCTGTTTCTTGGGCACGTTAAACTTTATTTTCGTGAGAAGAGAGGGACAGTCAATGCTGCCATTGATAATATTCAGAAAAAGGTTATGTCTGCTGCCTCGCGACGAGTAAATAGAGGAAGAATATGAAATTGAGCGCAGTATTTCAGGTAGTGAGTTATAGGTGTAACGAAAACGATAACATAAATACTTAATAAACTTTTTCTGGATATCTTCGATACGTGAGATATAGATATTGTAGCGAGGGTTCCATACTTGGCTAGCATATTCGAGAAGGCTTCTTACGTAGGTGCAGTATAATATTTTGTATGTCTTGACCTCTTTAAAATTATGGGACATACGCATTACAAATGCTAGTGTCTTATTAGCTTTACTTATAATGGCATCAATATGAATCTCGAATGATAATTTATGATCATGGATAATACCCAGATCCCTCACCTCGAAACCTTCAAAAAACTTGGCATACTCAGTAGAGCAAGACAGTATTTCACGCCTGCCCACCGTCTGCAACTTTACAAGGCGCAAGTACGGCTTCATATGGAATACTGTTCGCATCTCTGGGCCGGGGCTCCCCAATACCAACTTCTTCCGTTTGACTGTGTACAACGTAGAGCTGCTCGAATAGTCGACGATCAGGGTCTTTCCGATCGACTCGACCCTCTGAGTCTGCGAAGAGATGTCAGTTCTCTTTGCATCCTGTATCGCATTTACCATGGGGAGTGTTCTGAGGAATTGTTCGGAAGTCCAGCTACCGATTTCCATTACCGCACATCTCGGCAGAATTCCAAATTCCACCGCCACCATCTTGATGGTTGGCGTTCAACAACTGTACGTTTTTCGCGTAACTTTCTCCCACGCACTATCAACTTGTGGAATCAACTGTCGCCAGCGGTGTTTCCCAACGTTTACGATTTAGGGACCTTCAAGAAACGAGCCTATTCCTATCTCAGAGGTAGGCAACGCACCTACAGCTCCTCTGGTGCTGTGGATGTTCATGGGCGACGGTGATCACTTAAGATCAGGTGAGCCGTATGCTCGTTTGCCACTTTTCAGATCTGTTAATCCTAACCGATTTTGTTGATTCTTTTTTTATTTGACAGCTGATTTTTTTTTAAATTGAACTGATGACATCCATAAGAAGCCCATATGAGTCTTAAATTTGCAGTAATTGTTTTTATTGGAAAGGATGTACTTCAAGGGTAATATGGTGAGAATTAATCGAATCCTCGTTAAATTACAATCTTATTAATTCTAATTTGCAATATTCCTATTCGATTTGATAAGTTTTTAATAAGTTTTCAGTAAACTTTTAAAGAGGGTCTATCAGTTTAAATACCTTGGTCATATACTGACGCCCGACCTAAAGGAAGACCTCGACATTGAACGAGAGCGGAGGGCGCTGTCGGTAAGAGCCAACATGCTCGCCCGTAGATTGGCACGCTGTTCTCTAAATGTTAAGCTCACACTCTTCCGAGTCTACTGTACAACTTTCTACACGTGCAGTCTGTGGGCGAAGAATACTCATATATCGTACAGCTCCGTGTTCAATATAACAACGCGTTCAGGGTTCTGTTGGAGTTGCCCCGTTTCTGTAGTGTTTCGGTGATGTTCGCGGATGCACAGATGGCATGCTTTTTTGCGACAATGCGCAAGAGGAGTGCATCTCTAGTGCGCAGGGTGCGGACCAGCTCCAACAGCATCCTGAGCATGATCGCTCAAAGGATTGACTGTGTTTATGTAAACAGATGCTGCGCCGTCTCACATGTGGTAAGGTATTCATAAGCATAGTCAAGCCGTTAGTATAATATTATATTATATTTTTATATTATTAATATAATCAAATAATTATAATAATAATTTTATATTATAATCTTATAATTGAGTCTAAGGTTGTTATTTAATAGTTATTTAAAATAATGATGAGTCTTAGTTACTTATTTGAATAAATGAATAATAATAATAACTAATTTTTTACTCGTAAATTTACTTGTTAGTAATTAATTCGGCTAATAACGCTTCTTATTTTTTAGTCGGGATTCGAATGTCAAACCTTCAAAATCTTTTTTTAAGATACCCCGCCTTTTGGGGGGAAGGCGGCGGTTATGTGGGGTTTTTACCCACTAAAACCTCCCCGGTGGCCCTTTCCTCGGTGCATGACGAGGGGCTCCGGGATCTCCAGTGGAACGCACCGGAGCCCCTCTGCACTGTGCTCAAGGAGAGCACGTCCCGGGGGGGGAGGTTTCTCCCTCCCCCCCTGTGCCCTCATAGTGCAAGGCTACACGGGCCAGCCGATGTCGCCTTCTTCCCGGGTCCACCTTAGCGGACGACAAAGGCCCCCACCCTTGTCGCCCAGTGAACCCGAGGCCCCTTTTGTCGCCTTATACGACAGGCAGGGGATACCGTAGTCTTATTCTTGAGAGCCCAGAACTACAGGGCTGAAACCTTCAAAATCTTAACCCAAGGCACATCGGCTAGGATGTCAATGTTCCATAAAAAAATCATACAATTAAAATTCTTTTCAACACACTGACCAAACGTGCATGCGTAACTGTATTTTAAGTACCTAGAAAAAATTTCAGTCACGCTTCATTGCGGAGAATAATTCGTAACGATTTTAATAACAAATATCCGCTATGATAAAAGCTAGCAATGCATTTTTAATGTTAGCAACATTTTTTATAATCTATAAAAGGAGCATTGACGTTAACTATTCAACTTGAAGCTATATTATAATACAACAGAAAATTTACTAAATATCTCTTCATCAAACAAACAAATAAAGCACACTACAAAATACATACAACTTACACACACACCACACACATTCTCTCACGCGTGTTAATTTTTAATTTAATATTACATAATAAAATACAATTATAAATTACAGTAATATTATAACTATGGTGGGAGGCTAGTGAACTATCTGACAGGGTACACTAATATAGACACCAGTCTTTCACAAATTTAAGAATCTACATAAAACTGTACTATAAGTTACGTGCTGTATTATTATTCATTTTAGGTTATAGCGAAACTATATCTCAGGCTAGGCCTGGTATTAAGATCTAACACGGGTTGATATCAAGTGCTAGGTCCTTTAAAATTTATTCGGTATCGATCGGTCTATCACAATCTGAAGAAAGTTGTAGAAATTTAGGGACAATTCTGCATGTGTTTTATAATGGCGGCTTTTTGTAGAGTCACATAAGTAAATTCCGGTAAACTAAGGATATTTAATGCTTTAAATACCCCACAAAGCGTCCATTCGCAACCGTCGGAGGTTGCGAATAATCCTTGCGCGTTACCGCTATTTTATGGGCAGGCCCCACCCCTTAGATGTTAGGAGCGTTGCTGGAGTTTCTTCGGCCACTTCTTCTCCCAGCGCCAACGCTTCCCGAAGTGGCACTCAAAGTTAGTTTAGCATTTGAATGTCTCTTAGATTATCCGTGAAATAGCAACCGACCGAGTCGTGGTTCGGCCCTCTCGGGCGCCCTCGGATCGGAATGCTTACGCGTAACATAGTAACCGTCCAAACCGAGGTTACCCCTCACCCGGGGGACCCTTGTGTCGAGTTACTAGCAATAGAGGTTCAGGCTAAGCGACCTAAGAGCTATGCCACCTCTCAATCCGGTGAAACAGTCAAGGCCAGCTTCTCAGGCCAATCTGTGTTAGTTCGTCATAAAAAAAAAAGGTTTAAATAGATATTTAGGTACGACACCAGTGGTAGAAATAATTATTGGTACTATTGTCACGTCGTTCAATTTCCAAACTCTTTTAATTTCTGCCTGAAGCTCTGTGTATTTCCTTATTTTTTCGCTTATGGCTGTTTGCAAATTATTGGTGTTAGGTGCCGAAATATCTATTTTATATGTTTGTTTATTTTTCTTGTCAACAAATGTTATATCTGGTCTGCTCTTGTATATAGTGTGATCTGTTATGATTGTCCGGTCGTAGTAAAGTTTAGATGACTGATTTTCTAGGACTGGTTGTGGAGTGTATTTGCTGTACGGAGTGTGCTGACTGTGGGCAAGATTACTTTTTGTGCAATTTTTTTATGTATTATATTTACTAGTTGATTGTGTCTGTGTGTATAGTCGTTTTGCGTCAATGTCACACATTCAACTTAAAGCATTAGTAGCCTAATAGCTTAGGTTACGGTCTGCAAAACATAAGGTCGTAAGTTCAAATCCACAATTAGACTATCGCCGTGAACTATCTCCAAGTTCACCTTCTTTGCAGCTGTTTAATAAAATATCAAGGACTTAAAAAAAGAAACAATTTTTTTTTTACTGTAATAACAATTTCTGCAAGCAATTATCAAAGTTTTATTTATTACAACGAATTTCACCATTTACGCGACAGTTACGTAAGCTTAGAACTAGTTAGTTCTGTGTTTGGATTCACTTCATATTTGTTTTGCCCTCCTGTAAAACAAAATAGAATATCAGTATAATAATACGATAAGCAAAAACTTATAGGTCATATAAAGGAGGAGTGTAGAATTATCATAGTGTTTTGAAATTATGCATACAAAATAATTACCAAAAAAACACGACATATACTAGAGTTGGCGGTAAAAAACGCTAGCGCTGAACAAAACTTGGAAGGGATAGCTGCGCAAATGTACAGCCGCGCACACAATTGTTCGTTTTTACAAATTACGACTAAAATTTTTTTTTTGTACTTTATATGCTAAATAAATATACATACATATATACTTCAAACTAAATATAATATACATATACAATACATATACATGGAATACATAAACGTCAATATATATACCAGTTTGTAATATTTCATTGCTTGAGTAGAAAGTATTCAGATACACGCTAGTTCTAGTAGTCTTTGGAATCATTGGTGGCACTATGTGCAACCGGATGGCGTGTCAGTGGGACGGCCATCGTATTTGTATTCGTGTATTTGGCAATGATACGACTGAAATTGATCAGTTTCATAGTGGAACGTCACTGGCAAATAACAGACTCGGTGCACTGAGGAATTGAAGGTGCGTGCCTAAAGTATTATGAAGAGTTGATTCGCCGGCACTTCGCTCAAGAGTAGAATCGCAGAAGTTATAATATACTTCTATTTCATGTACATTTTCACTGTAGAACACAGGATCCATTCAGACGTCATCCGTCTCGCTGTAATCCAGAGCGTACCAGAAAGTGCGAGAACGTACCCATTAAATATACTGAAGTCCCAGAGCAGCTGCATGAGCAATAATAGCCTCTGCGGCCTGACGTATCTCCAGATGGGTCCGTGCATCATTCAGCCAACTTTCAGCTGCAACCAGCGAGGCGCCCTCAAGCGAGGCAACGTAACGAATCGCCATCGAAAGGTTGCCTCTTTCCAACCAGAAACTAAATACAGATACTAATTAAATTATATATTTATAAGTATATCAATTCAACTTTCTAAGTGCTGTTTTACAATAAAGTAAATAAGATATGTAATATCAGTACAAGTATGTGAGCCTATTACTAAATGGCGACAAACCAACTCGTAAGAATATACAAAAGGACTATTAAAATTACAACATTGAAGACCCCATCGTGAACCACTCCCTCACTAACTGGTTGTCAAATATCTCCCTTCCGCCTTTTTGTCTTTTGAATTTCGCGGCTATCTACAAAGCGCTACAGAGCTCGTATCTAGCAATACTATACATAATTTGAAAGGTCTTGACATAACCTACAAAACGACGCTATGCATAATTAGTTTGGATATTGCGTTCAACAGTTATAGACGTGTAAACATGGAGTTCACTAACGCCGAAATTCGCGGCTTGGCCACTGTTTGGGACGATTCACCGGCCTTCGACCACGACCGTTTTCGCTTAATATTGTCGTATGTGATCCATTTTTCGTCGCCAGTCACCATCCGCTTCAAGAATGGGTCGAGTTCGTTCCGTTTCAGCAGCATATCGCAGGCGTTGATTCGGTCCAGAAGGTTTTGCGTCAAATCATGCGGCACCCAAACATCAAGCTTTTTGTATCCAGCCTTCTGCAGATGGTTTAAAATGGTTTGCGACTAACTCCCATCTCCTGGGCGATGTCACGAGATGCCACATGCCGGTCTAACTCGATGTAGTCCATGATTTGATCGGTATTTGTCGTCACAGGTCTTCCGCCGGCTGGCTTATCCATGGTGTCGTTTTCACCGGCTCTGAATCGTCGAAACCATTCCTCCGTGGTTCGAAGTGATAGAGTACCATCCCCCAAAACACCATTAATCTCACGGAACGTTTCTCTAGCGGATTTGCCTTTAACGAAGGAAAACTTTAAAATAGCGCGAATTTCGGCTTTAGTGAACTCCATGTTTACACGTCTATAACTGTTGAACGCAATATCCAAACTAATTATGCATAGCGTCGTTTTGTAGGTTATGTCAAGACCTTTCAAATTATGTATAGTATTGCTAGATACGAGCTCTGTAGCGCTTTGTACATAGCCGCGAAATTCAAAAGACAAAAAGGCGGAAGGGAGATATTTGACAACCTATTATTTACACATTTCGCACGCATGGCGTTAAAATCGTTACGAAAAGTGTGATTAGGCAAGGGGAATGGAAGTTAAGAGGGATATGTGAGTTAGTGAAGATAGGAGAGAAAGAGTTACGTAACGGATATTACTGTACAGGTAAGAGAGAGCACATATTTTCTTCCTCTCATAGCCAGTTAGATTTGGACTAAGACACAGTGCAGGCCTATTGTCTGTATCACAATATGGGAGCAATGATAGCAGTGCCCGCGAACATTTTCATTCTCGCGTCGTCCAACCTTATGTATATTTCTAATATATATATTATACTTATATATGTATATATATACATTAGATAGAGCTTAAGAAGTTTTACTTTAGTCGTGTGGTCTAATGCATTTTTTCTTTGAAATCAAATGTGACCATTGAAATGAACGTTCACTCTATTTTATTTCACTTTTTAAATATTGTTATAGAAAAAGGCGTACTGCGGAGATTGTATATTCTTTAACAAACGATAAATTCGACATACCGAGCTCGTTGCAGAGTATCAAATGTATCCAATTCCTTAGAAGGTTCTTTAGGTGGGTTGTCCACCTCAATCTGAGGTATACCCGATACCTAAAGGAGAAGATTAACAAGTACATTTATGAGAAAATAGAAATCGACTTCGAATTAAATGAGTGAAAGATTAGGATTATTTCGAAGTTTATGTGCCTATATTCTATTTATTCTCTCACATTTGTTCTCGTTGTTGTTGTACTCATCTGTCCTTGGATTGATAAATATTGTTCTATACGATTTTATGACTTCCCTGGTAAATTTGACGGCAAATAGCGCTGAGCGAAACGTGGTAGTGGCAGCTGCGCATGTGTACAGTCGCGCACGCAAGTGTTTTAGTTTGTACTTTTTTATGTGTATGCTAGTTCGTTTAATTTAGTTATGAAATAAATCATCGTGATCATCTTAAATTATTATAATGCGAAAATTTGGTTGATTATATGGATGAACACGGACGTGCTTCACTTTCGACTTAACTCACTTCGATTTTTGCGCATTAACGATAGAATTATTTGCCGCCAACTATTTATTATCTTTACAACTGTTAGTCCTACGCCATAAAAAGTAATATCGGGTGATACAAATCAGGTATGTTTGGCTGGTGTAACCGGCTTGCATCCAGCTGCGTCCTGCGGCCTTTGTCAGATCATCAAACTTCCAATCGGGAGCTATTCAATACCGTCGGTCATCTGTTCTACGCACTATGTGCCTTGCTCATTGCCATTTCTACTTGCTTTCCCGGTGGACTATGTTGGTTACGAGATATCGACATACCCCAAGCATAACCCTCTCGATAGCCCATTGTGCAAATTTGAGCTTACTTATGAGGCCCGTAGTGAAATATGTCATTGTATAGATTACCTTACCTTTAAATACAAGAACATCGATTGTAACCAGGAGATAAAGTAGATCGGCAATGGGGAACCTTCTTGCTCCACTAAAGCAACTTTCAATGCGGTTTTCTCCATCTGAAAATTACGATAAAAATTATATGGTTACAGGTACCATGAAACCTAGCAGATTTGAAACATCTCAATCTAATTATATGTTTTAAATATTGACTGTATGTATACTATTAAGACACAAACGTAAAACTGTTTCATTTTGCTTGTTAACAGTGGTTACTTGGTACCACTACTGTATTTGTCGTAAAAGTGGAAGCGTCAGTAGCCTGATGAACAAACGTAAGATCGTAGGTTCGAATCCACCATTACGACTATTGACGTAAACCATCTCCTAGTACAAGTTTAAGCTTAGTTGGTTAACAAGTTATTTTAAAAACTGTTCAATCAATACTAGGCTCGGCTTAGTTAATAAACAGACGCTAGAAAATTTTTAGGAACTATGGTCGAAAATCCACTTTAATCCAGAAACGGGAGCATTAGAATGATTTAATACAGTAACTATTTGTCAGTTATCATAGTACCTTTTTTTTATTAACGGGGAGGAAATCTTCAAAAAGAAACCCCGCCTTCTAAAGGGAAGGCGACGGTTATGTGGGGTTTTTACCCACTAAAACCTCCCCGGAGGCCTTTCCTCAGTGCTTGGTGAGGGGCTCCGGGATCTCCAGTGGAACGCACCGGAGCCACTCTGCTCTGTGCTCAAGGAGAGCACTTCCCAGGGGGAGGTTACTGCCTCCCCCCTGTGGGTCGCCTCGCAGTGCAAGGCGACACGGGCCAGCCGATGTCGCCTTCTTCCCGGGTCCACCTTGGCGGACGACAAAGGCCCCCAGCCTTGTCGCTCAGTGAACCCGAGGCCCCTTTTAGTCGCCTTCTACGACAGGCAGGGGATACCGTAGTCTTATGCTTGAGAGACCAGAACTACAGGGCTGATTTATCATAGTTACTTAACCGTTGCCTAGCAAATATATAACGTTCGAATTGATATATATCACATAACGCATGATAGTATATGTATTGTTTTTTTATTGATTTATTCTATTTTGTATTCATGATTTAAATCTCGTATATAATCATAGCTATCAGCATTCTGCGTACCCTCTCTATAACTACAATATAGCTGTAACAAGCAAAAGTGGGTAATTTAATCCTTCTCCCTCCGCGCAATTTTCTGAAAGAACTGTAAAGACATTCTCTTTGTTATTAACTATGTTATCTCTACTTTTACCAATAAAATTATTTCTATGTGTGTGTCTGTATATATACTAAATATTAACTATTTAAATGTTACCTTGTAATATTTCTCTCTAAGCACATTACTCGAGGCCACACCCTCATCCCACACTGATTTGGGAATAGTTTTCATCACCGCACTCACCAACTTATCTTCGTCTCCTGAAATGTTACAAGTTTCAATATCATATTCAAAAATAGAAATCAGGAATTAGGAGGTCCGTAGACGAACAAAGGTAACCGACATAGCTCGTCGGATAAGCAAGTTGAAGTGGCAATGGGTTGGGCACATAGCGCGTAGAACAGATGGCTGATGAGGCCGAAAAGTTTTCGATTGCAAGCCACTGGCAACCGGTCCTTTTGGAAAACGTTTGGGGAAGCCTATGTCCAGCAGTGGATGTTTTACAGATAAATTGATGATGAATATGATTAAAAACCAAGAACGTAAACACTATTCTTGTTGAAAATGTTGTTATAATATAACATACTAGCTGCACCTACAAACGATTCATTTTGGCGTACGTAATATAAATTTAAGCGATACGTGGTTTTCTCATGGAGCATCCATTTGAACACGTTTTTGTCCATAACCATGTCCATAAACATTGTCAGAAAAGAATCACCAAAATCGGTTCACCCAGCCTAAAGTTAACAAACATATAAAAAACATACAGACGAATTGAGACAGTCCTTTTTTGAAATCTATTTATATAATAAAGTATCCGCGCATGAAACCGTTAAATGTTTGATCCGTCGCTGGTTTCATTTGAAGTCGCTCTATTAGATAAACTCGTTAATATCAAATTATTTGATTAAGAAAAATCAAACCTGATGCTCTCTCTATTGCGTTCAGCTCTTTACTGATATTGATATTTGGATCTCCCTTCCCGCTTGCGGCCAGAAGAGACGAGGCGGCTGCCCACAGCTCCTGTGATCTCTTCGTCTCCTTCTCAGCTTTCAAGTGAGCTTGAAATAGAAAGAGATCATCATCGTCATGATTTGAGCCGTAAAACACCCACTGCTGGACATAGGCCTCCCCTAACGATTTCCAAAAGCACCGGTTGTAAGCGGCTAGCGTCCAGCTGGCTCCTGCGGCCTTTATGAGGTCGTCAGACCACCTTGCGGGTGGACGTCTTACGCTGCGATTGCCGGAACAAAAAGAGATAAATACTTACAATTTAAAAAAATCCAAGATCCAGCTTATCGATGTTTTGTAAATTTGTAACTCCAGATGGGCCAATGACAAATGGCTGCCGGATCGCATGTTGAGTATAGCTCCACTAAGGAGTTTAGGAAAGTTGTTAAAGCCGGTTAAAAATGTGCTCCAAGTAAATACATACCGGCAAGCTTGTCTTCCAATATCTTCAGTTTTATAGCCATCTCAGAGTGTTGCTTGGCGAAGAGTCTTTTCTCAGCGGCAACACTTTCTGCGACCTGCTTCTCTAGCTTGGCAGTGGCCTGAGAATGTCGATGTGAAACATTACCATGCCAATTTAAGGCCAAAAGTAATGAACGCGCGTGATAAGGAATTCTTTGTCATCATTAACAAGTAGATTTATTTGAACACCTTTTGAACAATTTCCTAGCACAAGCTTAAGTTTAGTAGGAATTTTTAAAAAGAAAATTAGTATTCTTTTTTTAAAAAAACATACCTCAATCGCTCTCTGTTGCAATTTCCTAGCCAGCAATTCTTCGTGTCTCTGCGCTTGTTTCTTCAAAGCCTCTTTTAAAATATCTTCGTTTCTTTTCTTAAGATTCTCCTCCTTAAGTAAACGCAATTAACTATTACACTCTCTAGATAATTACACATATTTATAGATAGTATATGTAAAGTAACAGCCTGTATATGTCCCACTGCTGGGCACAGGTCTTCTCTATAAAGAGAGTATAAGGGCACAGTCCGCCACGCGGCCGTAGTGCGGCTTGGCAGACTTCACATGACAAAAAATATTAATTGTAATAATATAATGGAAGTAACCTCCTTGGACCAGGCCGTTCACACTTTTCTTGAGTTATTCGTAACAATAAAATGACGAATAAAAAAAAGAAAACTAACTCTAATTTTGTATTCTTTCTCTACATCCGCCCGTTTTGCTTTCATAGTATTTTCTAATAGAATTCTTGTTTCTTGATTGCCTTTTTCGTCTTTCGAACATATAGCTGTAATTTGTAATGAAAAATACACTTAGCGATTTAAAGCAATATATAGTAAGCCGATGTCCTCAGTGATCGCAGGATACCGGTGAAGCTAAAGGGCCTTGTGTACAAGTGCATCATCCTACCAGTCCTGCAGTATGGCAGTGAAACGAGGCCAGCCCGAGAGACAAGTCCAGCAGATGCACGTTGCGGAGATGAAGATGCTGCGATGAGCGACAAATGGAATAATAACTCAATATCACAAAAACCGTTTTCAATGATTACTTTTTTTGGAAAGGGGTTTGGTTAGATTCTGATTAATTCTATTTCGTAATATTCCAACGATAATTCGGAAACACAAAGAGCATGTAATAGCATTTTACGTTTGATTTGATTTGAAATCGGTTTTTGTTTTTGCTCCTAAATATACTCATAGTTGAAATGACTTGTGAGTTGTACATATAGGATTTAGTACAGGGTTGATATATCGAGTAAAGGGACTTGTAGGTAGAAAATCTTTTTAGTTTTTGTCTTCAACAGGTTTAATTGTAAACCAGCGTACCCAGCCCGCTTCGCCGGTCTAGATTTTGCTTTATTTTATTTAAGCAATAAACTTACATCATTTAAATATTTAATTTAACTGTCACAATATATGAAATTATTCATTTCTCTCCGTATTCATTCTCTTCTCGAGCGGGTGAAGATCATTACCTACACGCATGTACATATCAGCAGCATCAGTAAACGGATACATTCGCGGCGCTATAGCTGACTTTAAATACTTCAAAATCCTTAGTTATAATCTTTAATATACTTCAGTATATTGGTTCATAATGACATAAAAATACACAACGCATGTGTCAATACAAAAATAGAATATCATCATAGTAAATAAAAGCTGTATTTGACAGTTGGAAAAGAGGAGTGCTCCGATCGTCACCAAACTTTACAGGATTACTCGGTCAATCTGAAGATTCCCTGAAAGTTTCATTGAAATCTGTCCAGCCGTTTCGGAGCCTATACGGATTACAAAGCCCAGACACATTTTCTTTTATATATATAGATTGTTAAGTAATAATTTTGTAAATTAGAGGTTCAGGCTAAGCGACCTAAGAGATATGCCACCTCTCAATCCGGTGAAGCAGTAAAGGTTGACGGGGAGGAAATCTTCACAAAGATACCCCGCCTTCTGGGGGGAAGGCGGCGGTTATGTGTCTTACCCACTAAAACCTCCCCGGTGGCCCTTTCCTCGGTGCATGACGAGGGGCTCCGGGATCTCCAGTGGAACGCACCGGAGCCCCTCTGCACTGTGCTCAAGGAGAGCACGTCCCGAGGGGGGAGGTTACTCCCTCCCCCCCTGTGCCCTCGCATCGGAAGGCGACACGGGCCAGCCAATGTAGTCTTCTTCCCGGGTTCACTAGGCCAGCTTCTCTGTGCCAACTGTGTTAGTTCGTCCAAAAAAAAAATGTGTAAGCTTACTCTCCACGGCCCGATCGGTTCTTTCTTTCATTCCGACCAAGACTTCTTGTAACTCTTCCTCCATGTCTTGTTTCTGACGAAAATGTTTAAAAAGTATTATCAGCATAATCTCTCGTTGATTAATTGAAATGCTATGAGAACATACAAGCTTTTAAACAATATCATGTAATAGGACTTGATTTTTGTTGTTGAATCTGTGAATTTTTTTTGTTTAGAAATAAGCTTTCTGCCTGGGGTAGATGATTATACAATGTTCATCGTTACACTAAGTCTGGCCACACTGGCCATAGTCTGTTACAATTAAAAATAAACAAAATAATACATTTGAATTTGGAATTTATCTATTTATTTATTTAATAAGATACACCGACAGCATTACACAAGCATACATTGTTGTAATAATCAGGTTTACAAACTAAGTCCTTTTGTGTATGCCAATTACAGGTGTACACAACATTCGCTATAAAGAAACGCGATAAAAGAGTGAACCGGAATTGCGAGTGCCAGTTATCTGTTTCGCCTCGTAAGAGACAGAAAGAGATATGGTGAACTGAGTGTCAAGGTGCAACCGTACTTCTCTGCGGACAGCTTTTAACACTTTATAAAGCTCAAGTCCGGTCGTATGTAGAATACTGCTGTCACATTTGGGCAGGCGCTGCTAATTGCCATCTCGCAGCTTTGGACTTGTTGGAAAGGCGGGCTAAGAGGCTATTTGGTGACGCAGCTGAAACCAATCTACTCAGTCTCGAGCACAGGCGTAAAGTAGCTAGCCTTTCAGTTTTCTACAGATTGCATTTTGGAGAGTGTGCTCAGGAACTACATGATCTAATTCCCCCATCCCCGTTCCACCATCGGACTTCTAGACGCACTGCGGGATTTCATCCTTTTGTTGTGAACCTCCCTCAAACCCGAACGAAGCACTTTGCTTTGTCTTTCATTATTCGTACAGCAAAGGACTGGAATAGTTTTGCCCGCGTTTGTCTTTCCCTCCGATTACAATGTGGGTAGAGTAGAGTGAATAGTCATTTACTAACCTAGTGCGTCTTACCATCCAGGACTGCATTTCCACTTAACAACAGGTGGGAATCGTAGTCGAGCACTTGCTTAGAAAGTATAAAAAAAACTTCGCTAGTCGGAGAGGCACTTTAAGAAGAAGTATTTATGGCATATATTTAAAAAAAAATAATAAGTATATAGTAACTACCATTATATAGGGCCATGGTAGCTCAGTGTCCGGGCGGTCGCCTCAAGTTGCCGTAGCACGCTAGCAACCTGATTCGATCTCCGGTGTTGACATCATTGAAATTATTTGTTCATTGTTATTTGTCCATTTTAAGTGTTGCTTTACCACGCTACGAAGAGACGCCATTTCAATCCGCACTATCACCGTATGGCGGTTTATGCCGTTGTATTCTCTTTACAGAGAAGGCCTGTTTCCAGCATTATGATATTTATATTTTGCAGGCTTACATATATGTAGATACTTACATATCGGTAAGTATGGTAGAGGAGCAAGTCAGGGTCTCCGTCTAGTCGGAATTTGTTTTGAGTATAATGCAGGCCGGGCACCAATATTTCGTTTTCTTCTGTGTATTTGTCTATACTTGATGCCACCTGTCAATAATTTCTTCATTCATTATCTTTACGTCAAAATGTGTAAAGTTTCCTTCATGAGAGATGAGAGCAAACGAGGCTGATTTGAAGTGAACTCACCGCCCACAAACACTATGAACCGCCCATGTTGTAAATTATATAGATTTACGAACAAAAACCATAACCGACTTTAAATCGAAACAAAGGTTATAACGTGCAAACGCCATCTTTGTATTCTGAATTAAAATAGGAATATTACGAATATTATCTGGAAGGCGCTGGTCTCCTTCTGCGAGTCAGTAATGACCCAGAAGGAGACCGCAGAACGGGATCGGGAGAGGGCCGATCCCGTTCGGAGATGGCGCAGGCGGGCCGGTGGCAGACCGGCCCGCAGCCCTGTAGTTCTGGGCTCTCAAGAATAAGACTACGGTATCCCCTGCCTGTCGTATAAGGCGACTAAAAGGGGCCTCGGGTTCACTGGGCGACAATGGTGGGGCCTTTGTCCTAAGGCGGACCCGGGAAGAAGGCGACATCGGCTGGCCCGTGTAGCCTTGCACTATGAGGGCACAAGGGGGAGGGAGAAACCTCCCCCCCCGGGACGTGCTCTCCTTGAGCACAGTGCAGAGGGGCTCCGGTGCGTTCCACTGGAGATCCCGGAGCCCCTCGTCATGCACCGAGGAAAGGGCCACCGGGGAGGGCCGGGCCACTTATTTTACAGAAATTTACTTACTATAAAAAGTTGATCGTTTTTCGTAATACATACCAGTTCCCACTGCCTGTCCCGTATCAACGCCTGGTCATTCTCCCACTGATATTGTATGAAGGAAGCTTTCATTTTCTCACGACATTGCTCCATCATGTCTTTCACTCTGTGAACTTCATCGGGTATCGACTTCTCTCCGCACTCCAGATAACGTGACAAATCAACTAACAGGTAAGTTAGTTTATTAATACTAATGTAATTTAATTAATAGTTTGAATAAATAAACTCCCACTCCTTCTAACTCTAGCGGAGTAGACGAAGACAGCTTCGCTCAGCTCTCACCAAGCTTATAAGGTATATATATGTGACAAGCGATGGGGCCATCGCCGTACACTTTTTTTGTTGACATGGGGGAAATCTTTAACAAGATATCACGTTTTCTGGGGGGAAAGTGGGGTTGTGTGAGGTTCTTACCCATTGGAGGGAGTCGCGGGGGGAGAGGAGTGTTGGTGTGTCGTTGCCACTCTCCCTATCCCCCGCGACTCAGCGGTACCGCACCGCTAATGCGGCGTGAAGGGGCTGCGGCGGGAGGGGTAACCCTCCTGCTGCGGCGGTGTGGCTAGCGGCGGGGCCAAACATCTTGACCGTCGCTGGGGGCTGGGTGGACGAGGTCAAACTCGCACTCCCGGCACCCATGGCCTCCAGGTGACCGACTCGGGAGGTTTATCACCCGCTTGCGGAGGCCTACGGAGGAAGGCGCACCTTAGGTGTTCGGGTGTTCCTTGCCTGAAGGGTAGTGGAGGAGACGACCGCAAGGCTTCAAGTCGTGGGCGGGGCCGCGGATGCCTCTCTGCTCCCGTGGCCCTGCCACCATACGCGACCGTGGAGGAACACCCTGTGGGGTTTAGTCGGTGAGGGCCCGACATAATTCGTCCCTCCCCCGGGGGGCGTTTACGCGGCTAGGTACGTTCCCCACAGGCTAATTTCTAAGGTTCTTACCCATTAGAACAAACGTCTACCCATTTGTTACTATAGATTTAATAGATCCCCTTCTTTTATTAAAATAATGTTTGAATGAAAAATTAAATAAAAAATCAAAACATTATTTTAATGAAAGAAGGGGACAAACAATCATGCACCTTACCTAATGTTAAGATTATTTTTAGGAGTTGCCTAGAATGTTTTCAGAGCCCAAATTTCCATGCCAATAAAATTATCTAATTGAAACTAAATCTTTCGGACAAAAAAATTGTTGGTCTGTTCTAGTTAGTGTTCCTAAATGACGGCGCTATGTGGCGCATTTGAAACGATACAATTTGACGGAGAACAAAGTTAGCCGACATATCTCTTAAAGTCGTGAATTTGAAATGGCAGTGGACCGGAAGAAATCCAAATTCCATCGACACCTTTTTGATGGTTGGCGCTCCATGATCGAACGTTTTTCGCGTAGCTTTCTTCCACGTTCTATCGACCTGTGGAATCAACTGTCACCAGCGGTTATTCTGAACCTGTACGATTGGTGACCTTTAAGAAACGAGCCTATTCTGAAACGAGGCCGGCATCTGTAGCTACGGTGTTGTGGATGCTTATGGGCGCTGTCAATGATATATCACCTGATCTTATAAGATCAGGTGAGCCATGAACACGTTTGCATCCTATAAAAAATCTTGGTATGGAGGCCTCACATGAGTCGGAGAAGGATCGCTCTCCGTCCCATTGGACGGACGACCTTATGAGGACGATGCGAAACGAAGAATCGTGTATGGTGGAAGGCTGGAAGTAGGCCCTACCCAAAGGCCTACTTCCAGCACTGAATACGGGTTGATGCGATGATCATGACGATGGGAGACAGATATTAAAATGACCTTCAGAACCTCCCCATGTTTCTTGAAGTCGGTTAAAAGCATTAAAAATAAATGAAAAACCACTTGCCCATTGCACTTTCCGCCTCCTGAGCATTTTTCATCGAAACTCTAACCAATTCCAATCGTTCATCCTTGGCTTTATAAAGATCTTTCAGCTTAGATATTGAGAATTCCTCCATCGTGTCTTCTACTAGCTGAGGAAGAAAATATTACATTGAATCAGTCAACAGGTTACGCGTTTGATCTCTGTAAGAAAAATTCACTCGCATACCTGTGTCTGAAATTTAACAACCGATAACCTGATACTCATTGGTACGATATCTGATTGACATAAACATTTTATTCATTGGTATATAGATATTACAAACAAAGCAGAAACACATTAAAAAAAGAAAGAAAAATAATAAAAATATAATTGAAGGAAGATAGATCGGAACAATAGGATTTGATTCCAACATTGGACGCCGTCTCAGCATGTGTTGCCACAGCGCTGATTTTCAGCAAAGCCCAGAACTACCCAATGTCTTTATCAGTATACCATCTATATAATTATTTGATATATCATCGTCGTCTATGAACCTATTTAGAAGGCATTTTCTGTTATAGTTTGGTTTCAATTAGATTCCATCCTCACTATGTTGGCATAAGACCTTGGGTTCCGACAGCTCTGTAGTTCAGGGCTCATAGAATAAGGCTACGGTGTCCCCTGCCTGTCGAAGAAGGTGACTAAAAGGGACCTCGGGTTCACGGGGCGACAAGGGGCCCTTGTTGTGCGCTACAGTGGTCCCGGGAAGAAGGCGACATTGGCTGGCCACATCGCCTTGCACTGTGAGGGAGCTGGGTGGGATTTACCTCCACGGGACTTACTACAAAGGGCTCCGGTGCGTACTACTTGGAGCACCTCGCTATCGAGTAAGAACCTCACATAGGGGTGCATTCCTCCCAGTAGTCGGGGAATCTTGTTGAAGATTCCCTCCCTGTCCCCACCCGTCATTAAATAAAATACCTTAGGTTCAGAAGATATACCTGGAATATACTAAAAATTTAAAGGAAGAATGCTTGTTGATTTAAGCACGTTTTGACAGGAAGCACGAATGTGGAAGAATGAAAATAAAGGCGCGAGAACTTCATATTACAACTAAGATACTTCAGAAATAGGCACTTCCGCGCGTAGTAACGTTTACTCTATTACTGATTTGATTATAAATCGGTCTTTGTTTTTAATGGTCAATATACTTGTATACCATATACCTGATTGTAGTAAGCGCACGCCACTTTAGCTGTCTCGTAGTTGGAATGAACTGTCTGGAATAAATCCTTGAGGCAATTTTCCACGTGAGAAATTTCCTTCGCCGCGATTGGTGCAGGCAGAAGGGCGCACGGCTCATCAGCTTTTTCTAAAAATAACACGAATATGTAGCTAACCAAACAACCAAGATATCCATCATCATTACTAATTTTCTAAAAAAATAAATTTATGTACAAAAATCCAATATATTGTAAATATGTGTCCCATTGCTGAGCACAAGGCATCTCTGTAAAGAGAGTATAAGGGCGGTCCTAGTGCGGATTGGCAGACCAGATGTCTTAGAAAATTATCTAAGACGTGTACATTCCACGATGTTTTCCTTTACCGCCGAGCGGGTGAATCACCACTTAAAATTTCAACAGACAAATTCATTGGTGCCGGCACCGGGGATCAAACTCGAGTTGCTAGTGTACTAAGCAACTTGAGGCGCCCGCACGGACAAAGATGCCAGGGTAGTACAATGTAAGTTTATATTTTCCAATCTATGTCGTAAAAAAGCATATAAATGACAAAAAAATCCGCAATAAATTCCATATTTAGTTTCTTTCGTTTTATTTAAATCTCCTTACATCACATTACTATACCATCTCTCTCTTCCTTGCTATTGATTTAATGTCATTTCGCCCTCTTAAAACCTATCTACAAAAATCTCTGTCCATCTAAAGGTTGTCTGGAAGAGATCGCTCTTAGCGAAAAGACCACCTATTGCGAATGAAATTATATTGATTATTGCTGTAAATTGTTGTGCAATAAAGTATATTCATTCATTCATCCATATTGGATTCTTGGATTTTTTAAATTAGTTTTCGATATTTCGGTTCAAAGGACTTTCAGTCAGAAGGATCCTGCTCGAATGAACACTTTTTATGTTCACCGCAACGTTCTTTTGGTTATAGATACTCTTCTATATTGTGCTATAGACACCCTCTCGTCACTTAATACATCTCCCAACAAGCAAATCGGAAACACATATTACATAAATAATTTATAACCCTGTTCCGATATTGCATCGAACACCTACCATGTGTTTGAAAGTTGTAGCGCCAAATTGCCTACGTCTCTGCTTTTACGTTGCCCATCCTCATCCATCTTACGTACCCATATTTTTTTATACTAAATAGGCTCACGTTTGGCTTCTAACTTGCTTGATGGAAGGCGAAGATGAAGCCTAGGATGGAGCACGTGAGCCTATAAGATGTCTGTTCACATTGGACTTAAAGGTGTCCAGATTGTACCCGTGAGGAAAGACTGAACGCGGCAGAGAGCTCCATTCCTTTGCCGTCCGCATAAGGAAGGTGGAGGCAAACCACTTCGTGCGTATTGCTGGAATGTATCCATCAATACGCACGAATCCATATATCACGGCCTACTCTCCGACTTCCATACTAATACTCCCTACACGTTAGATATAAGGAGCGTAGCTGGACTTTCTTCGGCCACTTTTTCTCCCAGCGCCAACGCTTCCAAAAGTTATATTTAAAACTAGTTAGTTATTTATAGGTCCCTTAATGTTTTGATAAAAGCTACCGAAAATTTATGGTTCGGCTCACTCAGGCGCCCTCGGATTTATGCGATTAGAGTAACTGTCCAAGTCGAGCCCTCTCGGGGAGTCCTTGCGCTTCGTCGCCTCATAATCCTGTGAAACTGTTGTTTCTGTGGCTAATCAGCGTAAAGTCGTAGTAAAGGAAAACGAATACACTACTACACCATAACAGTGTATGTACTTAGCAGATCTCACCTGCGATCTCTTGCAATGATGTCTTTGGCTTGTCGGGAACAGCTGTATAAAATAAAATTTTATTTTTAATTATTTACACATATATATTAAAGTAAATTGATATATAATAGAAAAGATTGCAGTGATAGTCTGTTGACTAGGCGCTTAGACTTACGATCTGATGGTCGTTGGTTCAAATCCAAAACCGTTGAAAGCTATAGATGCCTCTTGACTAATCGTAGTTGATTTGGGAAAAGGGATTTTTTTTTTTTTAATTAGTACAAAAAATTCTCTACCCTTTCGTTCCTCTGAAACATTTGAACTTAAAATACTTATTCATTCGAAGCGTCAATAGCCTAATGGTTTAAGGTACGGCCTGAGAATCGTAAGGTCGTGGGTTCGAATCCACCATTAGACTATTGCCGTGAACCATGTCCTACCACAAGGTTAAGCTTAGTTGGAATGGTTAACAAGATTGTTAGTAATATTTCTGAAAAAAAAAAGAAATATTGCTAGCTTTCTTTAAAAAAAAAATCATTCCTTAAACTTTTATAAGAAGTCATTCACATTGTATGTCATCATCTGTGGAATGCCCTTCCTAAACTGTTCCACTTGTTGGACCTGCTTAAAACCCATTGCCGCCGCATTATCAATCAATATCGTCAGAACGTATATATGTATAATATATGTATATTTGATGTATTAATATATTTAGTATGTATATTTTATAGATTAGTTATAATATTTGTACATGTATGCCATCGTTCTGTTTTTTTCATATATTTCCTGTCCGACGTCACCCATTTTATCGAGTTACACAAATATATATACGAATAAAAAAATAGCGACTTCAAATAGAATAGAAATATTATTACGAAATAGAATTAATCAGAACCTAACCAAACTCTAAACTCTCATCAAACTACCAAGTAGTTAAAGTTAAAGTTACAGCCTTTATGTATATTATATATTTGTCCCATTGTTGGTCGCAGGCCTTCACTGTAAAGAGAGTATAAGGGAATAGTCCGCCACGCGGCCCTAATGCGGATTGGCAGACTTCACATGTCGTAGAAAAATTTTCTAAGGCATGTAGGTTTTCTCACGATGATTTCCTTCACCGCCGAGCGCGTGGTTAATCAGCACATAAAATTGCAACAACAAATTTATTGGTGCCGGCACCGGGGATCGAACTCGGGTTGCTAGCGTACTATGCAACAAGAGCCAACCGTCCGGTCACTGAACTACCACGGCTCATTTAAAATAAATAAATAAAACTACCAAGTAATCCAATAACAATTCAATCATCGAAATCGGTTGGCGTGATATTAAGTTATTCGTCCATTTGTCGCGCACATACTTAATGCAAATTTAAGACTTATATGGTTTTCTCATGGATGCCATTGTCAGATTGGGACCACATGGGAGTGCTTCCTATGTGTTCCGAATTCTAAGCTTTGAAATAAAAAAAGAATCATCTAAATCGATCCACCCAATTGAAAGTTATGTGGTAACAAAAATAAAAAGAAACATACAAAAGAATTGAGAACCTCGGTTAAAAATGTACCTTACTTCTGTAATCTTCGTCATGTTTGATTTTAGTGTAAGCATTAAAGTTATATCTTTAAGGTCGAAGAGGTCGGGGAAGATCAAAGCTCCGCTGGATAGACGGTGTCAATCGAGACGCCAAAGAAATTGGCATAGGAACCTGGAGGACTGCGGCCATGGATAGACCGAGGTGGAGGATGTTGCTTGACCAAGCCAACGCTCACAAAGGGCTGTAGAGCTTATAGAAGAAGAAGAAGTTATATCTATCTCTCGGTCTTTGGCGGTGGCTCAACATCTGTCACAAATGGGCCATCACAAACAGCCATTAGCTTAAGCCTATTTCTACGCCGCCAGGTTTAAAAGGACTAGTTTATTTTTAATTCTATCCTCGTGTAATATGCATTTGAACGTTTACTTGGAATATCTTTTCTCGCTGGTGCGTCTTCTTCACAAATCTGTTGCCTGTCTTTCATGTTCAAAAAACGTCGTAGGCTATCAGTGCACTCCAGCAAATATTCCGTGTAAGTCATATTCTCCTGGTAGAGCACCGCTATAATATCGTCGAACCATGGCGCGTAGATCGATAGCCAATCTCGAATTTCGGGTGACCGTCTAGAATGCGCACAATTTTATAACATATTGTATCTCTTGCAATATTTGTTATGCTATCATATGCGAAATTATATGCGAAATAATACAACGTCAATACAATTGTCGTAAGTACTCGTATAATATATAAATCACTTAACCTTGAGGTTGTATCGATACTACACGATATATGGTACAAATAGAATGATGTTTTTCATATATCGATGTTTTTCATAACTAAATCTTTTCTATCTAAATTTGTTTATAAAGAGAAAAAAATTTATCACTATTTGATTTGATTTGATTCTGCTAGCAGTACAGAGTACATGCATAGATTATAAAATTTATACGATGAGTCCTGCCATCGTGAAGAGTAGGAGTGTAGTAACATGCTACACTACACTCTTCGTGATGGCAGCTTAAGTAAGGGTTTTATTCTATTCAAGTTGTCAGCCACAAATAAAAAGAAACATACAAAAGAATTGAGAACCTCGGTTAAAAATATACCTTACTTCTGTAATCTTCGTCATGTTTGATTTTAGTGTATGCATTAAAGTTATATCTTTAACGTCGAAGAGGTCGGGGAAGACCAAAGCTCCGCTGGATAGATGGTGTCAATCGAGACGCCAAAGAAATTGGCATAGGAACCTGGAGGACTGCGGCCATGGATAGACCGAGGTGGAGGATGTTGCTTGACCAAGCCAACGTTCACAAAGGGCTGTAGAGCTTATAGAAGAAGAAGAAGTTATATCTATCTCTCGGTCTTTGGCGGTGGCTCAACATCTATCACAAATGGGCCATCACAAATAGCCATTAGCTTAAGCTGTCTCTTTCTACGCCGCCAGGTTTAAAAGGACTAGCTTATTTCTAATTCTATCGTCATGTAATATGCATTTGAAAGTTTACTTGGAATATCTTTTCTCGCTGGTGCGTCTTCTTCACAAATCTGTTGCCTGTCTTTCATGTTCATAAAACGCCGTAGGCTATCAGTGCACTGCAGCATATATTCCGTGTAAGTCATATTCTCCTGGTAGAGCACCGCTATAATATCGTCGAACCATGGCGCGTAGATCGATAGCCAATCTCGAATTTCGGGTGACCGTCTAGAATGCGCACAATTTTATAACATATTGTATCTCTTGCAATATTTGTTATGCTATCATATGCGAAATTATATGCGAAATAATACAACGTCCAATACAATTGTCGTAAGTACTCGTATAATATATAAATCACTTAACCTTGAGGTTGTATCGATACTACACGATATATGGTACAAATAGAATGATGTTTTTCATATATCGATGTTTTTCATAACTAAATCTTTTTCTATCTAAATTTGTTTATAAAGAGAAAAAAAAATTTATCACTATTTGATTTGATTTGATTCTGCTAGCAGTACAGAGTACATGCATAGATTATAAAATTTATACGATGAGTCCTGCCATCGTGAAGAGTAGGAGTGTAGTAACATGCTACACTACACTCTTCGTGATGGCAGCTTAAGTAAGGGTTTTATTCTATTCAAGTTGTCAGCCACAAATAAAAGAAAGAATGGAATGCTTTTTTACTTAATTTCTTGCGATATTTCGTATATGGGATGAAGTATATCGATATTAGATGATTATTAGATGATTCTAGCCGTAATTCAACCTTTTTGAACATTTTACGATATAATTACCCAATATTACCAAATAATATTCATATTTCATCATTATGTAATTCGTATCTAAATATAATTACCCAAAACATGATTAAAAAAAAATACCGAGCAAGGCTCTTGAAAAATCGTTATATTGAGAAAATAAACACGATTTTTCAAGAGAAAAAAAATGTGGGGGCGCACTGCTCCCCCTACCTCCTATAGTGAGATATAGACAATAGGCCTGTATTGTGTCTTAGATATACGAAACGTAACGTATAAGAGACTGAAAATGTGTGCTCACACCTCTCTCTCTCTCACCCCTACAGTAATATACGAAACGAACTCTCTATCTCTTTCTATCTTCATTAACTAATACCTCCCTCTCAAATTTCTTTCACCTCGCCCGATCATTCTTTTCGTAACGCATTCACCAGCTTACTCCCCAAGTCAAGCGTGCGTAAAGAAGAGTTGTACATACTGAGCGTAAACGGCAAATGAGCCCGCTATCGTTATGGCAAACATCGTTCCCCAGAACAGCGTGTCATCCTTTGGCTTGGGCGGCGGCGGTGGCGGTGGCAAGGGACAGGGCTCCCTATCCGGGTACTTCCGGAACTTTTTCAAATTTGACATCGACTGAGATATTCTGACCAGCCGGTAGTCTATCCGTTTGGGATACTGTAGAAACACAATGCAAAACAATCAGACAAAATGTAACAGTAGACATCAAAATATCCAGAAGTAGAAAAAATTTTTTCTTCCCATCCCTTCCCTAAACCTATTTAACTCTATAAGTCCAAATATTCAGTGAGTGACATTTTGATACGTACAAATTCCCCCCGACTCCTACATATTTTTATTAGCAAAGTGTTACGTCACTATCATCATGTCCTGGGATATTCTGACCAGCTATTAGTCTATGTGTTTGAGATACTGTGGAAACACAATGCAAAACAATCACAAGATGTAACAGAAGAAGTCAAAATTTAACCAATCAAAAATATTCCAGGGTTCCCGTCGAGCCCCAAAATATACATAACTCTGTGAGTCTAAATAATCATTGAGTACCTACATTTTGGTATATATGTTAACGGAAATGTATGTAATCCGTCTTGTAAACAATTCCTAGGAAATGTATATAATTCCTAACATTTGGTTTTGATTTTGACTTAAAACTTTAAAATTTTGCTTTGACTTTTATTAAATTTGACTTTGGCGTCATTAAGAATATCAACAAACGCTAAAAACACTGTTTTTATTTAAGATGAACGTTATAAAGAGGTAATGGAAGAAGTTTCTACGGCAAAAACAACTGCTAGAAAGACTTCTCGTTATTGGTTATTGTGGCGATACGACGTGCTATTATTTTATAGAATAATAATGCATATTATTATAATTTTACGGTATGACTGTTACCCGATTGTCTCAATAAGTATTATAATAAGAAAATATTATTACACATTTCCTAGGATTTGTATACAATTCCTTGATTTCATACATTTCCGGTAACATAAACAACTCCTACCTATTTTTAATAGCAACGGCTTAATCTTCTCTTATCAGTCTTAAGCACA
Source organism: Meandrusa payeni (assembly GCA_029286785.1). NCBI lineage: Eukaryota > Metazoa > Arthropoda > Insecta > Lepidoptera > Papilionidae > Meandrusa > Meandrusa payeni. The sequence continues at coordinate 3,666,306 of JAGSMX010000023.1, forward strand.
TAATGAGCAGATTGCTTACAGTTGTCACGTATATTTGAAAGAAGGAAAAACGCATCATTATCAGTTCATCCTTAACAGTAGCAACAACAGATTGGATCCAGCAAGAAGGCCTATCCCAATACTTTCGACCATAAACGAGCCTCCGTCTTTTACTACGTGCCGGCCTGATGAGATCGTCGGTCTTTCTGGTTCGTTTTATTCCACTCTTATCTACAATAAGTGATTCGTCAAATGTGATCAGCCCAAGTTCTTGGACATGTTGAATTTTAGAACTGTAGCGACAATCATTATTCTTGTAATTTCTTCGTTTCAAGTTCTATCCCTAAATCTGTATCAACTAATATTGAAATACAGATTAAATAATAGAAAATAAGAATCTCTTTATTCTCACTCTGAACAAATTATATGCGTGTTTATGTCAAGTTGTACATGTTCCTTACACAGATAAGTTGGTAATGCTTATACGAAAAAGTGTTTACTTTGAATTTCTTGAAGCCCTACTTTTACTTAAAATTTCAATCTGTATTAGTTGAAATAATTTGTGTAGGCTACAAGACATTATAAACTGCACTTCGAGATTTGGAAAAATAAGTAATAACTAAAAATTAACAAGATATTTACGTATTAATTTTTAGTTGTATTTATTCCTTACCAGCACTGTTCCAGTTTTGATCGCATGACTTGCTATACGTAGCATTCTGTTTCGTTTTTTGTTATTGTGATTAGACTATATAATATTACGAATTATTCTCGAACTCAAAAAATATAAACATTGTTGTGACATTTGATTTTGACAGCACTAAAAAGAAAACATGGCAGAATAATAACATGATAATGTAAACTTTTTGGTTATTTTGGGAGGTACAGAGGTACAGTACAGAGAAACTTCCTGTTCTAGGTGAAGTTCTCAGGATTTTAAAATAAAAAAGCATAGCCTCGAGCTTACAGTTTTTTTATTTATAATTTCGAAGCAACGGTTGTTTGCGACGCCACATAATGTTAAATGAAAATGCAGTCCTGGATGGTAAATGCCTATTCACTCTACTTTTGATAACTCGTCTTGTAATCGAAAGAAAATACAGAATAGTGAAAGAAGACACAATGCGTGTCGTTCACAACATAGAATGGTATATTTTACTCTAGTATTTCCACTAGTTCAGTCCAGAACATCATTGGAAGTAGTAATTACCATAACATTAATTATTGAATTTAAATGCCCCGCCTGTCTCGGAAGTGAGGTTCACCGGCGAAAAAGTAGACCATTGCCCTTAGACTGTCCCTTATTGTCTTAGTGCGAGGATACTGTATCATGATCAGGCTGCAGCAATCCACTAATGGACATAAGCCTCTCCAAAAGTATGCCACTGATCCTTGGCCACTCTCATCCAGCCCCTGCCAGCCATTATGCAATTGTTGCTCCACCTAGTCATGGGCATTTATTTACAAAACAAATAGGTGTAACAAAAAGTACAAATAAATAAATAACAGTACCATTAGTAGATTTACTTTGATTGTGATGCAGAAGGATGACAACACGGTGTTGCCCTGTGTCCTGCACAGTGAGGGTGCTGGGAGAGGACCACATCCCCTCGCAAGTGCTTTGGTTCAGTGAAGAGTTTATAAATTTATACAGATCATCTTAAGTAAATCGAGGTTCAGGCTAAGCAATCTGAGAGCTATGCCACCTCTCAATCCAGTGAAGCAGTAAAGGCTAGCTTCTCTGTGCCAACTGTGTTAGTTCATCAAAAAAAAAATCTTAAGTAAACTGGTGGTCATATATCTTAATAAACTGAAAGGGTCCAGTTGGTAATTCAGTTATTAACAAGTTGAGCGTAGCCTTTAACAAGATGAAGTAAAGTCTCAGCCCTGTAGTTCTGGGCTCTCAAGAATAAGACTACGGTATCCCCTGCCTGTCGTACAAGGCGACTAAAAGGGGCCTCGGGTTCACTGGGCGACAAGGGTGGGGGCCTTTGTCGTCCGCTAAGGTGGACCCGGGAAGAAGGCGACATCGGCTGGCCCGTGTAGCCTTGCACAATGACGGCACAGGGGGGGAGGGAGTAACCTCCCCCCCCCCGGGACGTGCTCTCCTTGAGCACAGTGCAGAGGGGCTCCGGTGCGTTCCACTGGAGATCCCGGAGCCCCTCGTCATGCACCAAGGAAAGGACCACCAGGGAGGTTTTAGTGGGTAAAAACCCCACATAACCGCCGCCTTCCCCCCAGAAGGTGGGGTATCTTCTTGAAGATTTCCTCCCCGTTAACAAAAAAAAAAAGGACGAACAAGGATTAAAGAAAACACACACAAGGAATAAAAATCATTGTCTAATTTTTAAATAACCTTTTAAATATTTACACATGTCACTAGTATTATGGAGACTACAAATTTAGCAAATGCCTATGACAAAATTCTCTTTAGTTGAGTCTAGTTCAAGTATCTATAAAGAAAAAAAAACAATTTTGTCCAACCTACCATTATGCAAACGGAACTTTAGAAAAAATCGTCCCAATTTTGTTAAGATTAAATCACTTGATCTGCTAAATGCGTAACAAAATACAGCAACATAGAAATTGCCTCTGGAGTTTTGATATACCATAGTTCACTTTAATTCAATGTACCTCGATAATGAACTTTAAGCTATAAAGCATAAAGTATAAATTTCAATGTCATACTCAATTTAAAATAGTGTTTAAAAACCGACTTAATCCTCCCGAAGTTAAGGTACATATTCAACTGACAGTATTTGAAATCGTTTCGCTTCTAAAACTAAAGATTTGCCCACATGTTCAACATAATAAAATTATACCATAATATAAACATCAATAAACAATTCTTAATTTGATTAAAAACATCAATTACGATTATTCGTAACCGTTAATCGATATAATACAATTGTAATCGAAATCAATATTTATACAAAAATTTAAATCAATATGCAACATTGTTGATTTTTTAATGGTATCCAATTTTTTTTATATTACATGCAATCGATTATGGTTATATGACCGATGATTAACATTAAAACTTAATTTTGTTAAGTAGTAAAGCTCTCACATCTATTTAACCCTTGCGGGGTAGACAGAGACTGTTATGTAAAAATATAAAAAAAAATTTAAAATTGCTTTCCACAAAACTTTTTTTACCTTTTTGAGTATGGTATTTATAGGTATATGAAAGTGTATTTATTTTAAATATTTCATTATATCTTTTATGATTACACCTGCCAATATGTTTTTCTCATCCAGGGTTGACTGGTAGAGAATGTCACTTTAAGGCATTCAGTTCCCATGTGAACATTACATTGAGGTGTTATAATAAGTATAAATTAATTAATAATTATTATAATTCAATACACATTCTGATTTTCAAAGACCAAAAACAGAAATAATTAGAGATGAAACGGATATCCGGTAACTATCCGGTATCCGGCCTATCCGGCCTTGTTTTCACTATCCGGCCGGATACCGGATAGTAATCCAGATACCGGATAGTATAATTTTAAAAAATCTCATTATTTTACTCAAGGCAAATCAATCATACTCCAATAGGTTATGGACACCGTTTATTTTTAATTTTTATAATCGCACATCAAAAATGTTTGTTTTATTAATTATTAGTTTAATACTCAAAATTAACAAGTGGCAAATTGTGGTGAATAAATACCAAATTTTCCGCATTTGTTGGTAAGAGGCGACACCGCTTACGTGCGATCCGAATGCGCCTGAATATATCCGATCTCGTTGACCGCGCCAATATTCAAATCAAACTGATCGCGTCAACGCAATAAAGGGCCGAATATCCGGCGCTCCGGCCTAGTAGCTTGCCGAATATCCGGTATCCGGTATCCTGCCTCACTACTATCCGTTTCATCTCTAGAAATAATGTTTGAAAATATCTTTATCGATTCACCGATCAAATTTACTAGAAATTCCATTATTTTCATAAAACAAATTGGATACAATTAGAAAATTAACACTGTCAACAAAATTAATTTATGTTAATATAACTAGAGCCGTGGTAGCTCAGTCTCCGGGTGATCTTCTCACGTTGTAATATACACAGCAACCCAAGTTCGATCCCCGGTCACAGCACCATAGAATGTAGTGGCCATTTTATGTTCTGATTACCACGCGCTCGAAATTTTCTACTTGTGAATGTCAATGTTTACCCATGACAGAATATGCCCTTATACTCTCTTACAGAGGGAGTCCTGTGCCCAGCAGTGGGACGCATATAGCTGTAACTAATAACTTTTTATAACTTTTCCATAACATATTAAAGCGGGAAGCGAAACGATACGTGAAATAAGTCTAGACTAGATGATTTTAAATGGTTCGACGCACTAGCCTAGATATATCCAGTCATCTAAGAGTATAGGAGTCCGGAGACGGAAGCGTGCGCCATGACAGCCTCCGCCGCTTGTCTAACCTCGAGATGGCGTCGTGCGTCGTTAGCCCACTGGGCGGATGCGGCCCGAGGAGCACCCTGGAGAAGGTTGACGTAACGGAGTGCGGATTGAAGGTCACCATGATCCATGTGGTACCTAAAGAAATAAAGTATATTTAAAAAAAATTGTAGATACAAATTGGTACAAGCAGATTGGGACTAAAATCACAATTACAGATTGAAACGCGTACCTTGCCCTCTGTATGATGTCGAAGGTATCCAATTTGGAGAAGTCTGTCGGTTTGTTTTGTAATTCGTCCTCGGGTATTTCGGCAAACTGAAAGTTACAATACAATGTTTTGTCAAAAAAAAATTGTGCTATGATCTCTGCCTACCACTTCGGGTGACGGGCGTGAGTGTTTGTATTTGTTTTATCCTCTATCTTGTAATAATAGTTAGCTAACTAACGAAATTCCATATTTCCTCGTTGTAATTAAGGAGTACTAACAATAAAATTCATATGGGGTTCCCAGCTGTTTTTCTGTTCCAACCTTTTTTTTGTTTGGTCACGTATGAGTACAAAGATACAAAAGAAATGCATAAAAGAGAGAAAAAAAAGAACAGAAACAAAAATTAAAACGTAAACGTAACAATAACGAAGTGTGAAGCAAACAAATAGGACGGCGACATATTTTTAAGGAATCTCATAACCCTGATTTTCAGCTAGGCAACTCCCCCATCCCCCAAGCCAATAAATAGTACCCGGACACTTGCTCTTACTAACAAAAAATACATAAATATATATATACATATATAAATATATTACACATTAAAATGACAATTATTATTTACACAAAAAAAAGAACAAAGTATGTAATACCAAACAAAACACAATTCAATCAATAGACTAATGGTTTAGGGTACGGTCTGCGAATTCTAAGGTCATAGGTTCGAATCCACCATTCGACTATTAACGTGAACCATCTCCTAGCACAAGCTTAAACTTAGTTGTAATGGTTAACAAGAATGTTAGTAATGTTTCTGAAAAAAAAAATCATAAAAACAAAAAATAAGATCACGAAGAGACAGCCAAAGTTAAATCAAGGGAAGTTAAAATCCCTGCCTTTGCCAGTTGAGAACCAATGTCTTGTAAGACATAGACATTTATTTATTGGCATCACAATACAAAAACACATCACAGACAGAATATAACACACATTGAAAAAGAATGAAAAATAGACAAAACACAGTTAAAGTTACAACGGACAAATAATACAAAACATATGATGCCAATATCGGACACCGTCTCAGCATATGCTGTCACTAGGATGCGACAGCGCTGATTTTCAGCGGTGCCCGGGACTACCTAATGACGTGCGCGCGCAATACTACTTTTATATGGAATTTATACACACAATAGGAGTATAATAAATATGATACATAAATAAAACAGTTATGAGATTAAAATATATTTTATACATTAAAATAATAGATGAAAAAATTTCATAAATAAATATATTATTGAGTCAAAAATAAACTAAAATAAATAATATGATAATTAAACGTATAAAGTTTATATTATATATATAACGAACCTAAAGCAATAGCATTTGAAACTTGAAAAAGTATAAGCACAATTTTTTCCATAGCCACTTCAACTGTGTTAACTGTTACTGGCATCATTTTTTCACAACACGCCTAATCAAGTATAACTTCAAAATATACACAGACGAATTGAAAAACTCCTTCAAGACAACTTAAACTAATTCATTACCTTCTGGAACAGCAACTTGGACTGCAACCAGGAGAGGAAGTACACAGGCAGAGAGGCACCGTCACGTCCGATCAGAGCCACTTTAACTGCAGTTCTCTCCATCTATAAGGCAATTACCAAGTACCTTGTTATACAAGTGCCCTAGTATACGAGTGTATTGTGATATATTTGTTACCGCTATTTTATTGGCCCCCACCCCTTAGATAGGAGCGTTGCTGGAGTTTCTTCAGCCACTACTTCTCCCAGCGCCAATGCTTACCGAAGTGGCACTTAAAGTTAGTTTAGCTTTGCATGTCCCTTAGATTATCAGCAACCGACCGAGTCGTGGTTCGGCCCTCTAGGGCGCCCTCGGATCGGAATGCTTACGTGTAACATAGTAACCATCCTTTTTTTTGTTAACGGGGAGGAAATCTTAAAAAAGATACCCCGCCTTCTGGGGGGAAGGCGTCGGTTATGTGGGGTTTTTACACACTAAAACCTCCCCCGTGGCCGTTTCCTCGGTGCATGACGTGGGGCTCCGGGATCTCCAGTGGAACGCACCGGAGCCCCTCTGCACTGTGCTGAAGGAGAGCACGTCCCGGAGGGAGAGGTTACTCCCTCCCGGTAAGTAATATAACATATAGTAACCATCCAAGCTGAGGTTACTCCCTCCTGGTAAGTTATATAACATATAGTAACCATCCAAGCTGAAGTTACTCTTCACCGGGAAGACCCTTGTTACTAGCGACAGAGGTTCAGGCTAAGCGACCTAAGAGCTATGTCACCTCTCATATTACCAGCAAAATCATATGATATAAACTAAAATTCTTATCTTATTCTTTAAATATCTCTGTATTCCCATTAACTGGAGCCCTACGAAATATTGCGAAATGTGTGCTTTATAAACTACGATACACTATCTACAACACATTAGTAAAGCCACATTTAGAATATTTAATTGAAATATGGGGACAGGCGACTAAGACTAATATAAATAATTTACAAAGGGCACACAAAATAAAGTCGTTAAAGTTTTATTTAATTATAACTTCCTAAAAAAAAAAATTACGAAGAAACAAAAAAAGGAAAAAAAATGGCGCGGGGACTAATAGGGGGGATCATCTTACTTTACATTGTACCATTTTCATTATTAATATTAATAATAAACAATTGGTAGTACCTTTTCGAATTTATCTAGCAGAGATTTTTCAGTGGCAATACCCTTCTGGCGAGCTTCCTCCGGTATACCGTTCAGCACGGTCTTCACGAGGTTGTCGTCTTTACCTGGAAATACATATAACCAATACTATGGCAGTCATATCATATACATGAAAAAATGTAAATAGAATATATGTATATTAATATATAATATAAGTTGTAGTAGTATATAGAGTATAAGTTTCAAATTAAGTAAATAATTAACATGAGACTTATTTGAAAGCAAACCCTTTTTAAAAAAAAATGAAAACTGGCTTATAATTGCTGGCGCTATGAATACACAAATTATCACAAATTGAAGTTGGTTAGTAACAGGTTTTTAAGCCAGTGGAAGGACATGGGTATATTAATTTGACAAATTATAATTATATAGACAGCTTTATTTTCGAAGAACGAGATAGCAGACAATCATATCAAGCTGAATAGTACACTTCTTCCATTGGTGCCATCTTCTATCGAAGGTTGGCGACCATCATGGCGATTTGGACCCTCGACACAGCAGCTCGAAATAAAGAACGTGTGCTCTTATTGAACCATTGGCATAGATTTTTAAGCCCCAACCCTGTAGTCCTGGGCTCGTAGAATAAGACTACGGTATTCCCTGCTCGTTGTAGAAGGCGACTAAAAATGGACAAGGGTGGGGGCAATTGCCATGCACCGAGGAAGGGCCACCGGGAGAGGGTGGAGGGGTTTAGTGGGTAAAAACCTCACATAACCACACATACCGTCGCCTTCCCCCCAAAAGGCGGGGTATCTTGTTTTTGTTTTTTTGTTGACGGGGGTCGGGACGGTTGACGGCGGACACAAAAAACAATTGTGTTAAGTGATGCGAGCACCATCTTAAAATTCCACTCTTACAGTTTTATCAAACCACGCCTAAAGAAGTACAACTTAACACAATATTGTTGGTTTTCTCTATTATAAATAAATTTCGTTACCAGCTTTCTCCAGAGCTTTGATTTCATTCTCAATTTTGGCTTCCGAGACGCCTTTTCTCGTGGCGGCGAGTAGGGCTTCAGCGGCCGCCCACAGAGATTGAGAGCGACGGGCTTCTTCCTCGGCCTTCGCTCTCTCTGTATAAAAATAAAACAAGTATATTTACGAGTAAAAACAAAAATAAAATCGAATGAAACCATAAACGATATTACACGCGGACGCACTCTTCGTGTTTCCGAATTATCGTAGGAATATTACGAAAACTTGATCAGAACGTAACCTAATTTTCATCAAACTACTCTTAAAGTACGTCCTTTCCAATAAAAAGTGAATCATCGAAATCGGTTGGCGTGATATTGAGTTATTCGTCCATTTGTGGCGCACATACTTGATGCAAATTTAACACTTATAGGATTTGATCATGGGTCCCATTATCAGAATCAGAACCAAATTGATATAAGAACACAGTTAAAGCACCAGCTTTTGAAATAAAAACAGAATCATCAAAATCGGTTCACCCAATCGAAAGTTATGCGGTAACAAATATAAAAAAATACAGACGAAAAATGTACAAAAATGGCAACACTAACTTTTAAGAGTCTGCTCTATGGCCATCAGTTTCCCTGCCATCGCAGCCATATCCTTCTTGAAGACGACGCGTTCTTTCTCGACTTCTTCTGATACTTTTTTGTTGAATGTGCCCAATATCTGCAAATTAGTTATGGTTTAAAAGCTTTATAAACGAGTCTGTTTGTACACATTGAAATAAATGAAAGCACTCACGCCCTAGACCTGATGGTGTTGGTAGAGATTATGAATTTCCATTTTGTTGTAGACATAAATCTCACGTCCATACATCTTCGTTATTTTTTTTGTGGTGTGACTCAAAGGAACTGATTAGTTAAAGTACTTCTTTGTCATTTTTCCTCATGACTTAATTTCGTGGCCGCTATAGACAAAATGTTGTACCACAATTCAGGCTAACATATATTAGTTGTCTTAGAGACTTATGAATGATCGGTATTAAACTGTCTATAACCGCGGGTGAAACCACGGGAACCAGCTAGCTAATATAATCATAGACCTAATTTTCCACAAAAGAGAAAAGACAAATTACATAATACATTACAGTCAAATCAGTTACAAAGTAATAACTGTATTGTAAATATTTTATTTACTAATATGTTTGCCCAATACTACTATTGGTCACAGGCTTTGTCTATAAAAAGAGTATAAAACCACGCGGCGACTTTGCAGACTAATTTTTTTTTTTTAAAAGAAAGCTAGCAATATCTCTTTTTTTTTCAGAAATATTACTAACAATCTTGTTAACCATTCCAACTAAGCTTAAGCTTGTGCTAGGACATGGTTCACGGCAATAGTCCAATGGTGGATTCGAACCCACGACCTTACGATTCGCAGACCGTATCGTAAACCATTACGCTATTGACGCTTAATTTCCTAAGCTTTCACATCAGTACAATGTTATCTTTTGAAAATAAATTATGTACATATTCGTGTATTATTTTGCGTGTACGTGTTCGTATATCGCGTACACGTGCACGTGGATGTTTGAATGAAAGCATTATAATTAGTAGCTAGTACAAACAAGATATGCTATCTCATATTTTAGCCATGTTTAATTAGTGTAGACCTAATAAACATATTTCTATTACTATTTCGGGTTTTGTGTTTCAAAATCCTGATATAGCAATAATAGAGAGATTTAAGAACGAGCCTTATCTTAAGTGATCACCGTCACCCATCAACATCCACAACACCAGAGTTTAATAGTGACCAAAACCTGTACATACCTCTTTATCCTTATCTTTAAGCTTGGCCTGTAACACCTCCTGCTGGATCTCATACTGTCTCTTCAGCTGCTCCTTCATTTTTCGATTGGCTTCGGCTTGTATAGCGAGACACTATTTAAACAACAAATAAAACGAAACACTTAGTACTTATGTTTTGTGGACGTTGCAGCGGTGTGTTCCACTGGAAATCCTGCAGTCCCTCACAATGCACCGAGGATGACCACCGGGGGCCGGGTGAGGTCTTTTTTATGACTAACTACATATTGTTCAAAGAGGCTAGCCTTTACTGCTTCACTGGATGAAGAGGTTGCATAGCTCTTAGGTCGCTTAGCCTGACTCTCTATCGCTAGTAACAAGATACAAGGGACCGGTGAGGGGTAACCTTGGCTTGGACGGTTACTATGTTACGCGTAAGCATTCCTATCCGAGGGCGTCGGAGAGTAGCAGTAGCTATTTTATTAATAAAAAACGGGGAGGAATTCTTCAACAAGATACCCCGCATTCTGGGGGGGGGGAAAGAGCACGTCCCGGGGGGAGGTGAATGCCTGGGAGGGGGAGGAATTAAGATCCCCCTTTGCCGTCGCAGTGTAAGGCGTTACCGGCCAGAAGATGTCGCCTTCTTCCCGGGTCCACTTTGGCGGACGACAAAGGCCTCCATCCTTGTCGCCCAGTGAACCCGAGGCCCCTTTTTTAATAATTTGGGACAATCTAACCTAAACTAATTTATATGCCACTTGCATATGCATTCATTTATGTTTTATAATTTTCTTTTATTTATTATTTTTTCATATAGCTTGCACCCGTTACTTTGTCTCTACACAACCTTTAGGTAGACTGGCAGAGAATGCCTTCTGGCATTAAGTCCGCCTTTTTGTACACTTTTATTGTGCAAGAGAATAAACAAATAATTAAAGAAATACCTTCTTCTGGAACTCCAGTTCCTTGTGCAGCATCTCGTTTTTAACTGTTTCCTCGACTTTTGCTTCAATTATCGCCTTCTCGTCATGACCTTAAATAACATAAACTTATAACGATTCTAAAACATAGGTACCACTGTGTTTTCACGCATATTAACCCTTATGTTAAGTATATTAACAGGATGATTTTATAGCGTTTCGCGTATGACCTGGATGCCTAGACCTCAATTTACAATTTTTTATTATAGGAGATTTAATGTATCTTATATCATCTTAAAATTAATGGAAACCAGCAATCGCGAACATCTCATGTTCGTGACTTAAAACTGAGTGGAAGCCATTTTGGTGTAGTCTATTGTAATTATGATAGTTTTAATCATCTAATTGTATTATCTGTACCAAATAAATATATTTTTAATAGCATTCACCCACATGCAAGTACGACTTGGTAGCTTCAATAGCCAGATAGAAGTAGCTTTAAAATATATCATAAATAATACAATGTTACTACTTACATTCAATGGCTCTGTTTATTTTCAATTCTCTGACAGTTTGGAGTTCGGCAATTGCATTTTGCAAATACTGGACCTGAAATAGAAGACAAATGAAAAATAAGTAGATTTAAGATACAACAAATAGAAACAATAAAAGCTATCTAGATCTCACCGAGGACCAGCTAAATAAGCTTGAGTGTTTACAAAACTTTTGTATCAGATTTATCTTTGGCTTGCAAATGACCATAATTCCGTTGTCTCAGTTTCGTTGTAAGCTCAAGTGGCTTCCCACTAGACTCCGGAACTCTCATATACTCTTTCTTTATAACATTCTATTTACACTGTCATATCCATCTCATCTGAAGGAACGTTTTTAATTCCTTCACGGTTCGAATTCGTTGAATTTGGGATCATCAGAGAATCTCATCCTAAAAACATTTCCGTATGACACAAACTTTTACAGCAACTCATTTACCGTACGAGATGTCCGTCTGTGGAACTCTCTTCCTGTGTCCATTAGGAAATCTCAGATGATATATACATTTAAAATCAGAGTTAAAAAGTTTTACTTAGACAAGTCCACCTAACTTCATTTATACTGTTATGATATATGTAAATATATTATATGTATTCATTACTATACACGTTTTGTCCTTTTACAATATATATTTTGATATGTACATATTTATATTATATGTATTTAAGTACGTATTAGTATTTAAGTATATCTTTACTTAAAATAAACTCCCGTCACTTCACTTTAGTATTCCTTTCCATCCAACGGTTGCCTGGAAGAGATCGCTTTTAGCGATAAGGCTGCCCATTATTTTTGTGTCTTTTTATTTTAAATAAATGTAAACAGAGTTTATATATAAATAAATAAATAATCACGTCCATCACTCATAGGGGTAGACAAACAAGAGTGAAGCGACCAAAAAGATATGTGTCACATGTTCATAATACGATGACTTTTTATTACGTGATTTTTTTTGTACTTAAAACAGCGACCATTAAATCGAAAGTCCCCACAGCTACTATTGCATATGAAATGTGATATTTTTCTAAATGTAAATGATCAAAAATTACCTTCTTCAGAGTATACATAATTAGTAGATCAGTGTCTCCTTGCAATTCCAGCTTACGTGCGCTGATATCCACTCCTGGGAACAGCATCTGCAGCTCTTCTTTGAATTCAGTTCTAGCGGCTTCCACCTGAAAAGAGAAATCTTGTTACACTACCGAGTCTATGTAGTAAAGATGTCATCTACATCATGAACGGTTCACTATTATTAAAGTTAATAAAACAAATACAATTTGTAACATTCACTTTTCAGTTTATTAAGTTTTTCATTCATCATATGAAAAATTCATCACAAAATATTGACAGATCTCTCTAACATCCCTATGTACCTATGATGTACATCAGCATCATCAGTAAACGAATACATTCCCAGCGGTGTAACTTGCCTTGAATACTTCAAAATCTTTAATTATTATCATTAAAATACTTCAGTATACTTTATTATACTTCAATATGGTTCATAATGAGATACATATACACAACACATGTGTCAATAAAAAGTTTGGTGACGATTGGAGCACTCCTCTTTTTGAACGAGCATACGGCTCACCTGATCTTAAGTGATCACCGTCGCCCATGAACATCCACAGCACCAGAGGAGAGCTTTTATTTACTATAATGATATTCTATTGTTTTAAAACCCAAATTGGTATTGACACATACGTTGTGTATATTCATGTAATTTTGAAGTATAATAAATCCCTAAATGATAAGAATGATATTGTATTTACTGATATGTACATGGGTGTAGGTAATCTTCACCCGCTCGAGAAGAGAATAGAAAAGAATAATTTAATATATTGTGAGAGTTAAATTAAATATTTAAATAATGTAAGTTTATTGTTTAAATAAAATAAAGCAAAATATAGTGCTCTAGTTCCGAATAAAATGAAAAATAAAAAATTTAGTCCCCTCTTGTCACATTACTAAGTGCTCCTCTGTACATATGCAGGAAGTCGGCTTAGTACACACAATTGGCGAGCTATCAACCACTCCTCGCAATTGTTAAGAGTACATTGCAATAAATTGACACTTAAAAGGGCGTCCTGTGGGAATCAAATTATTACACTATTGAGATCAATTGCATAATGGATTGGAAAATTGCATAGAAATCTATTCACAACGACGAATATCCGTTGCGTAGACAATTTTGTCATCAGATCTAACGAGAGATAATTCAGCGGGCGATGTGTTATGGAGCCGTGATAGCGCGCAATATTTACGCCTTGTAAGTAACGCACCGAGATTAAATACAACGAAAATGTACTACTAAATATTTTTTTACAATAACTAGCGTACCCAGGATGCTTGGCAGGGCTAGATTTTGATTTATTTTATTTAAACAATAAACTTACATCATTAAATATTTAATTTAACTCTCACAATATAATAAATTATTCATTTCTCTCCATATCCATTCTCTTCTCGAGCGGGTGAAGATTTATTCATTATTACCCATGTACATATTAGTAAATACAAGACCATTTTAACACAGTTAATGTCAGAAATTAAAGTACCATGTATGGCTTGATTGACAGTTCAAAAGAGGAGTGCTCTGATAGTCACCAAACTTTACAGGATTACTCGGCATGTCAATCTGAAGATTCCCTGAAAGTTTCATTGAAATCGGTCCCCTCGTTTCGGGGCCTATAGGGACCATACCCACATACTTTCTCTTTTATAAATATAGATTGGTTAGTAAGCAGATTATCAAAACTAATAAGAATGAACAATTGTGATGTCAATGAACATTAATTTTGACACAATTGGTTTAGCAGACTCGGGCCCAGATATAACCCTTTGACTATTAAAAAAGACATGAAAGGAAACCAACCTTACTCCAGTACTTATCGCTAAGGACGGCTTTCTCGTGCTCCTCTCTATAAACTGACTCAGATTCCTGGAGATCAGCTCTGAACTGCTTGATGTAACGCTTAGTAGCCGCGATGCTCTCCGGCGGAGCCTGCACCCCTGCCTTGATCATACGATCCAGTGTCTCTAGAATAAAAAAATCATTGCTTGCTTCTCATATGCCAACTAGTGGTGCCCTGTCGACATTTACCCAGGAATTGGAGCATTGAAATCATGAGCAGCAGCTCGTTACTTATTCGGTGAAACTGTGAGTCATTATTTATCATTGTTGCTTAACTGTTGGCAAGCAACCGTGTAATATCCGCGTGTATGTTTATCACGTATGGTGGGTTGGTGGATGAGGTGTATTATTTTTTTATAATTGATTTAATGCATTTCTTTTGCATTATTAAAAAATACAACGCAATCCTTTTTTTTTTAATAACGGGAAGGAAATCTTTTGATAAGATACCCCGCCTTCTGGTGGGAAGGCGGCGGTTATGTGGGGTTTTTACCCACTAAAACCTCCCCGGAGGCCCTTTCCTCGGTGCAAGACGAGTTGCTCCGGGATCTCCAGTGAAACGCACCGGAGCCCTTCTGCACTGTGCTCAAAGAAAGCACGTCCCAGGGGGGGGGGAGGGGGTTACTGCCTCCCCCCTGTGCCCTCGCAGTGCAAGGCGACACGGGCCAGCTGATTTCGCCTTCTTCCCGGGTCCACCCTAGCAGACGACGAAGGCCTCCACCCTTGTCACCCAGTGAACCCGAGGCCCCTTTTAGTCGCCTTCTACGACAGGCAGGGGATACCGTAGTCTTAATCTTAAGAGCCCAGAACTACAGGGCTGACAATGCAATCCTTATCTATCTATACAAATAAATAAAATTGAAGTGTCTGTTTGTAATATTGAAATAACCAACCAAATTCATATGGGACCACACAATCAAATAAAAAAGAATCATCAAAATCGTCCAGTCGAAAGTTATGAGGTAACAACACATACACACGAATTGAGAACTTCCTCATTTTTGACATCGGTTGAAAAGTTAAAAGAAAAACAAGCAATATTAGATTGTAGTACGTAGTAGACGTGAACCACCTCCGTTTCCGCCTTGGAATGGTTTTTGATTGTTTTGGCTATTCGGCTCTGGAATGGCTAGACCGATTTTGATGGGACTAGGGACGCTCCATGGTAACAACCGCGATTAAAAACTTTTTTATTATTTTAATTAATTTATTTTTTTCTAAAATAAATCTACTAGTGAAATCCTTGAAATGCTGTGTGATAGAAAGTTCCTCCGGTACAACAAGGACAGACAGACAAAAATTGTAAAAGTATATGTACCGTATATACATTGATATGCAAACCAATTGTATTTATATGTATAGATATAATAGAATTTTCTTACCAATAGCGCATCTCGCTTTGGCGGCAGCCTCCCGTGCTTTCCTTATGACGGTATCACGTTCATTTTGAGCGCCTCGCAAAGCGGAGAAATATTTCTTATCCAAATCATCGATTGGCGCCTCCACTATCTGCAAAATAAAACATTATAAAGTAAATTTATATACAACTTGCAAAATACGATAAGTACAGAAAAGATAGACATGAAACCAAACCAACTAAACTTTTTTTTGTTGATAGGGGAGTAATCTTCAACAAGATACCTCGCCTTCTGGGGGGAAGGCGGGTTCGTGTGGGGTTCTTACCCACTAAAACCCCTCCGGTGGCCCTTCCTCGGTGCATGGCGAGGAGCTCCGGCATCTGTACAGTGCTCTCGGAGAGCACGTCCTGGGGGGGAGGAATCCTTCCCCCCTGTGCCCTCGCAGTGCAATGGGACGACAAAGGCCCCCCACCCTTGTCGCCAGGTGAACCTGAAGCCCTTTTTAGTCGCCCTCTACGACAGGCAGGGGATACCGCAGCCTTATTCTACGAGCCCAGAACTAAAGGAATCAAACCAAACGTCACACACCGGACACGAATTTTAGAAAAAGATTATTTTGTACTTAAAAAATAAAAAAAAACGCCAAAAACCAACAAACATAAACCGAAAAATCATCCTGACATCTATTCGCGAGTAATATATTTTTTAAATTGGGAACAACGTACAGCTTTAACGACACACCACTAGATGGCGTTGTTAAGCAACTCAAAGCAATGAGTGTTTGGTTTGACGTTTGACTTAGAGAAATCAAATGTTTACTTATATTATTGATAAAAAATATGTGCCTCGTAAAAATATGATACATATTTAATTACTAATTATAACGGAAACACTGTTCGGGGTTTGGGGTGTGAGATAAAGTTAAACCCTTACTTAAGATTGTGAAGTGGTATTTTTTAGGATAAAATACACTAATTAGGTTGAGGTGGACAGGATGAGTAAGACCGTGCGGTATGGCGTCCAATCGCTTACTAAACTTAATTACATACGCCTGGATGGGCACACGATACTGCGCGGTGTCACTATTATGATTTTTTTTTCTAATGACGAACTACACAGATTGGCCAGAGAAGCTGGCCTTGACTGCTTCACCGGATTGAGAGGTGGCATAGCTCTTGGGTTGCTTAGCCTGTACCTCTATCGCTAGTAACTCGACACAAGGGTCCCCCCGGTGAAGGGTAACCTATTAACCTAAAAACTATTATCATGATCTAAGTATATTGTGCGGTTTATCAAAAAAAGAACTGAGCAAAGCTCGGTCGTCCAGGTATAATAATTTACCAATCGACTTCAAAAAAGGAGAAGGTTCTCAACACGTCTGTATTTTTTTTGATACCGCATAACTTTCGACTCGGTGAATTGATTTTGATGATTTTTTTTTATTTGAATTTGCTAGTACTAGTAAATTTGGTCCAATTCTGACAATGGGATCCATGAGAAAACCATATAAGTGTTAAAATTGCATCAATTGTTTGTGTCACAAATGGACGGATGATCACACCAACAGATTTCGATGATTCGTATTAATTCGATATCGATTCGATGTACATCAAGGGTAGTTTGATGAGAGTTTGTTTAGGTACTGATTATTTTTATATGGTAATATTCCTACGATAATTCGTAAATACAAAGAGAGCGTCCGCGCGTTTTTTTGCTCGTATATATACTTGTAAAATGAATAAATTAGTATCAAGTTTCAAAAGTATTAGACTTACAGCATATAACGCTTTGTTATAGTCGGCGCAGTGCTTTGTGGCCAGTTTATAGTTGTCTATGGCGGTTTTCGTGTTCTCGTGCATATCGTGCTCCATTTCGACCATATCTTTTGTGATCACTATAGGCGCTGGCGTTTGAGGTGTGCACTCGTCCGTTTGTACCAGCGTCACTGTGAGACAGATTACATAAAGATATCAATACTAACGCTCAAATTGACACCACCAATTTATACTAAAACTTTGGGGACCTTTAAGAAAAGAGTCAACTCCTTTGTCAAAGGCCTTCACTTAAGATCAGGTGATCTGTAATCTTTAACCACTTTTTCTATAAAAAAGATGCTGTCTTAATCCACCGTTTCTTCGGCCACTTCTTCTAGCGCCCACGCTTCCCGAAGTGGCACTCAAAGTTAGTTTAGCTTTTGAATTTCCCTTAGATTATCCGTGAAATAGTAACAGTCAAAGTCACCCCTCACCGGTGGGGACCCTTGTGTCGAGTTAGTAGCGATAGAGGTTCAGGCTAAGCGACCTAAGAGCTATGTCACCTCTCAATTCGGTGAAGCAGTAAAGGCCAGCTTCTGTGGTCAATCTGTGTAGTTCGTGATAAAAAAAAATATCTTAATCCTTTTCTGTACCCTGGTGAAGAGGTGAATGAGATTTGGACCACATCATTCCAATCATAAATGCTTGTATTACCATCATAATTAATATTTACCCGTTGTTTCAACTTCAGGCTTCACAGGTGGTTTCTCTTCAACATACAGAGGTTCAAATTTTGGAGGTGGCACTGTCAAACAATATCCAATGAGCGGTTAGTTAAATTAATACCATGATTACAAACTATGGTTAAATTATTATACAATGACATTATGGACCAAACTGTAAATGTTTAGATATCTGACACGCGTTACGACGTTAGTTATAACCGGTTAGAGGTTCAGGCTAAGCGACCCAAGAGCTATGCCAATTCTCAATCCGGTGAAGCAGTAAAGGCCAGTTTCTGTGGTCTACTGTGTTCGTTCGTCAAAAAAAAATGATAATCAGCGCTGTTATTGCTGAGCCAACCCCTATTCGATGCAAAATATTTTTTTTAATTTTAATTACTTTTGTTTATGCAGTTTTTTGTCTCTTTATATGTCTGTGTTCTTCTATTGAATAAATGTTGTTTTTATTCTATATATACTGACATAGCTCAAGTTCACATTAATTAAATTAAATTATAAAAGGATTATAGTGATCTTGGGCTCAATAAATTGCCGTCTTTTCTGTTTTTTAAGTACAAAAAAATCACTTGCTAAAAGTTTTCGGTGTCACATATGAGACCTAATGCTCAAACTTTTTTTTTACAATTTGTGGCCTGTCAACCAAAAAGTTTGCACACCACTGGGCTACGCCATTACACAAACATACATTAGTAATAAACATTACCTTAAACTATGTTCTATTGTATGCCAACTATAGTTGTACACAGCTATTGCTTCTTTCTGTATGTACTCTTTATTCCATATAATAATAACACAAATAATTATAAAACTCTAGTTTGGTCCATAATATAAAATGGCCTAATAAATATTTTAGTTATGAATTAATAAATGAGAAATATGCTTAAATAGTGTTAAATAATGAATAAAAAAAATACTAGAGTAGAAAATGTATGAACAAAGAAATCACGAAAGAAGAACTGATTAAGAACTTTTTGTTATGGCAAACTTAATTCACTCAAAGTGCAGAAGGTAATTATTATCTTTATCTTACATTCATAATCTTGTTTAGAGAAATGCTGCTCAGCATCTTTTTCTAAATCCTGCTCCGACCTTTGTTGGAAATCAAGTGGGGAAACACCTTCCTGGAATTAATAAACACACATATAACTTTACCAGAAATATTAGTGCTTACATCAGTGTACCCTATTTAGCTCACCTTTCCAAACATGAAATTACTAATGGCAGCGGTTGTTTTGCTGATTTGGTTGACAGTGGCCTTCCAATAGGTTGTATTTTCCTGGTATACTAGTGCTATGAAATCGTTTGCCCATGGTGCGTTGGATTCTAACCAATTGCGAGCATCGGGACTGCTCCTGAAATACACAAAATATAGATTTCAAAAAACTACATTTTAAATCACAACACATTAAAAAACTAAGACAATTTTTTTTATAATCATGTTAATATAATCATAACACATTCTCTTTGAACAAACCCTTGCGACAAAAAGAAGGTTGCTAACCAACCTTCTTAGTAAGTGACCATATGAATAATAAAAAAAATAGCAAAAACATATGTACACAAAAGCATTGTGAGCTATTATAGCAGGATATGTAACAAGAACCGTAAGATATTTTTCTAAGTGTTCTTAAGTGATTGCTGGTGCTGATTAAAACCAAAAAGGTTGTAAGCTTGTGACTAGATTTTGTCACACAGAATTGGGTGACACGTCTCCATTATTTATTAAAAGTTAAGGCCTTCTCCGATAAGAGAGTATACTCCATGTAGGAATTTTTCCTTAGACATGTAGGTTTCCTCGCCTGGTAAGTCAGAATACAACAAATTTAGTGGTGCCGGCACCGGAGATTGAACTGTTTGCTAGCGTAATATGCAACTAGAGGCAACTGCCAGGTCACTGAGCTGCCAAGGCTCTTGCTCTTTATTATTTATCCCTTTATCACAATAGGAGATGATGATTCACATATAAAACATTGTGAACATACTTAGCATAAACAACTGCAGCTCCGGTAAGGATAGTAGCACCTACAGTTGTCCAAAGAAGTTTTCTGGACTTAGGTGCAGCTTTGGGTGGTGGTGGACAGGCTTCTTTGTCAAATTGAGCATATGTTCGACGTGGTCCTCGCATTACAATAAGTGCTGTACATGATGCATCGCCTATTTGTTTTCT
The DNA here is from genome assembly GCA_029286785.1 of Meandrusa payeni. Taxonomy (NCBI): domain Eukaryota; kingdom Metazoa; phylum Arthropoda; class Insecta; order Lepidoptera; family Papilionidae; genus Meandrusa; species Meandrusa payeni. The sequence continues at coordinate 3,686,795 of JAGSMX010000023.1, forward strand.
CACCTTTGAAAGAAATTTAATAACCACTTTATTAAAGGCTACAATTTTTTTTGGTTTAAATATTGTATGGACCAGATTGGCGACATCCTCTAAACTACGGAAATGTGAATGAATAGATATGTAAGAGGTCTGTCGGGATCACAGAAAATTATTAATAATATAAAGGAAGATTTTATTTCCAATAACTTGTTTGTAGGGGTTTATAATAATCACCTGACTGTCCTTGCAAAATTTATAGGTTACATATTACCTACGAAAATGACGTTACTCTTATGTTATGTAAGGGACAACAATAACAAAGTTAATGTTTTTGTTGTTACGATTACATGTACTATTTTATTATTATTTAAATGACACCGGTGCTTCTATAAAACACACTATTTATTATGAGACAGAGTAAAATCAGTCATAACATAAATACTGAATACTTCTATCGACTAAGTGTGCCAATTATATTTAAAATAATTTCAAAAAGTTTTGTATTTCATACCAACAGCATATCTAAATTAGAAACAAGTGCATACCAGAATTAAATTTGGATTTGCTAAATGAGTCGTAAATTTGTACATTTTCGGCACCAAACGTCTTCCACTCTGGCTGTCAACTCGCGTCAAATATATATTTTTACGCTGTCAAATGTCAATAATCAAAAGCACTTAGAATGTGATATAGGTACGGTAGTTTAAAAAAAACGGTATTTTATTAGACCATAAAATGTAAAATTGAAGACTTATCCCAAAAACATTTAAATATATTGAAATAGAGTTGTATTTACGTTATAGAATTAACAATATTCTTTGATCCAGTTCTAGAGTGCACCCGTAGCGATGTGCTTCATTTTGCACCTCTTGATACGTTTTATTACTGGTGACTTCTTTCGATAGGTAACTCCGAAATGAACTAAAGTCCTATGTTACCAAGTCATAAAATAAAAAAAGTAACTACTAAGTGATTACTGTGACACTGACACATATTTGACACCAAGGATAAATTGGTTAAAATCTCTCCGATCTTGAATTAAAAATAATGAAAAATTAAAATAGATTTCTATTTACTGTATCAAATATTACTATGCTACGTTGTGCATTTTCTGGTACATTATTTTTATTAATTTTTATTGTTAATTGTAATGCCCTCTTTCTGTTCTTTATTAATAACCTCTAAATTTACATCTTCCAGTTCTACGAACAGTTCCTCTTCGCATAACATATCAAAATGCTGCCAAAATTATTTCACAAGATGTAAGAAACTTTTCAGCTTTTGACATAAGGAAAAATGCTATTGCTTTTGTCCCAGTTAATACAGGAAGTTTAGTGAACAACAAACACATTTTGGATATATCTAAACATGTAAGTCCAGTATCTGTGAGAACAGTAACCAAATTTAGCCTTAAACGAGGCAAGAGGAAAACCGTTAAAGCTGCAGTCAAAAGATTCTTTAGACTCCATTGGGGTGGTTGGATAAGAACCAAAGTTGGTAGAAATAAGAAATTATGGAAAAAGTCCCCGCCACAAAAAAGGCGACTTAGGCAGCATGTCTTCTGCAATTCAACACAGAGTACTTTGCTTGACAAAATGGTTACTAAGTATTGGAAGAAACCAAAATATTACGTGGATCGACCCATATGCCCCTTACCACACGAGGGAAGAATTTTATATAACAAGAAGAAAACCTTTACCCAGTAATTGATGTAAATGTATCATGAATAGTGTTTGTAGTGTAATAAGATTGATTTAAATTAAACTAAATAATGTCTACTTTATTAACTGTATATATCACTCATATTGCTGTAGCAGAAACCTATACAATTTTTCCTGTTTGAGAAGTGGAGTTTGTGGAATGAAATAGTCCAAGAAATGCGTAGGTGTTTGACTTTATTATATATTATTGTCAATACATCAAACAGCTTTTTATTTGTTTGAATTTTAATAATATATATTTTACTATGTTTTTATCATCACATTGATATTGATATTTTCTGTAACAGTGTCTTTATACAAAATTAATTAGAAGTCAGATTACAAAGTAATAATGTTAAAGTATTGTTTACAATACTAAGTTTATGTGATGTTCAACTAAATTATTTATTATGAATTAAAGAAGCAATAATGTTCAGGTAAATCACTAAGATATAATTGGAAGTACTTATTATGCATAACAATCGCCGGGTGCCATGTGTTGCTAGCTAACACTCTTCAAGGATACAACCAATATTATTGCCACTTTAGGAAGGTAAAAGGAATGAGATAAGAGGTTCTAGTAATGCCTATATTGTTGCTAGGGGAAATCTGCCAATCTGAAATTTGGTGCTGGAATCCCAGATATGCTGCCATTTCACTGTGAGGGTAGTATGTCGGTGATTGATGCATCATCATATTGCTTGCCCTGACAATGTGATTATCTCTAGCAACCTAACAACCAGCCCACAAGTGCTGTGTTATTTCGAATTCCATTGGGGTACTTACTTCCGTAATCTTTAGCAGGTTGTCATAACTCCCAGAGCGAGGAGTGATTCTCGAATTTATGAGCTTAGTCTAGAATGGAGGTAGACAGTGGTTAGGTAATTGGTTTTAATGTAATCTTTAAAATTTTGGCCAATCTTTAGCTTGTGTTTACGTTTGAGCACATGGAAAATTCTATTTTATTGTGCACTCGTGTGCAATTTCTAGTCACTGATGTGTGTCCTATGGGAAACCGTCAAGACTACCAAAAGTTAGCTATGTACGCTAGTCAGATATTTCGCAGTGAAAACTGAATCGACCATGTTGTGCGAAATCGGTATACTAAAGATGCATGCACGTGGTTTTCTGAAAGTCTCATAAATAAAGAGTGGACGGTAAAAAAACGTCTGTTCGGCTGCCTACATGACGTGGGTTACAAAACGACATGATGCATGAATTTTTATAATTCAATAAGATTTTGAACAGTATCTGTCAAATTATAATACGTAAAACATTATTGGAAAAATTAAAAACACGAGTAAAAAAATATGTATTCAATAAGAATGACACAATGACGTTTATGATAAGAATAGGTATTATATAACCTCTGTTGTTTTGATTTAATACTACGGAAATTTTAAAAATTGAAGTGCCGCTATGAGTTATATCTTAGTACGTGCGATAACGTCAATAAAAAGTCAGTTTTCAGTGAAAAATTGTCTCAAAACCTCTATAACGTTACGGGGAGTTAGAAACTTTTCTGTTGGAACAACAAAAAACATGAAACTTATTCAATTTAATTACGAAAACTGTCCCTGTGATGTCCACGTCGGATGTTTAGTAGATGATAAAGTTATCGATGTAAATAATATCGACAAAACGTTACCATTTACGCTCCTAGAGATTTTGAAAACTGATTCTTTAAATAAAGTGGAAAAGTAAGTAATTTTATTTATTCATTTTAAAAATCGTCTTCACGTTTCACTACCTCGTAGTACACTGCATTCTTTTTAATGCGGGAAGGGTGTAGATGAGCATGCAGCTCTCTCAACCGCTGACCACAACCTACTAAAGATATTGGGTCAAATGCAGAAATACCTTCTCTTCAACTCAAGAATTTTGCAAGGTGGTATTTCCCAATTTTACTGTACCGACCAATTTGTGCAACAGCAATCCTCTATCCTCTTTTTACCTTCGACATTTATGTTAACTGGTATATCTGTCAGTACAGGATATTAAGAATAAAAACGGTATTATTATTTATATAGGAAAAGGTTTATTATATTTCTTATGGGTTATTATAGTAAACAATTATGTGACTCACCTGATGTTTAGTGCTAACTAACTAATCCATAAACATCAACACAGTATTTGGCCTTTAAGAAAACTAATGCCATTAACCATCTCACCTTGTAAGAAAAATGCAGAACTACAAATATTATTTTTGACAAGTTTATGCTTCACAAATCTGCACTGCATGGCTTTTAAAATATAATGAGAAGATATTGGACTGTATAACTACTAACAAAACAAACAAGCTTTTTGTTTCTCGTCAGTGATTGCTATTGATTGATGATTGAGCACCTATAGCATAATTAATCTCTCTTAGAGAATTGTGATATTTCCCGGTTCAATTTTAATCTATCTTGAAGTGTTTGTGGTTATACTATAGCTTGATCAGACAATGTTGAACTAAGACTTAATATATTGCATTAAAGGAAGCTTATGCTTAATAGAGATCCTCTCTGAGAGTTATAAGGTTCTGGTTCCACTTTATACTCAAAGTCTCCTTTAATATAGCAATACTTTGTGGATATGATCATTTAGCATTTGGCAATCTAGATTAGTTAGGGGTTAAATATTACAAATATTAAGGTATATTTATTGTAAATAGATATATTTTTATTAAAGGATTATATGCTCCAATCCGGATACAATACCGTTATCTTCAGTGAAACTCCTTCCGCCTATTCATGGAATGGACAAAGTGCTTTGTGTCGGGCTCAACTATATGGACCATTGTGCAGAGCAGAATCTGACTCAGCCCGAAGTTCCAATTATCTTTAGCAAGTTTTCCAGCACTGTGATTGGACCTGACGCCTCTGTTCTCCTCCGCGACGCCACTGAGGTATCATAACTTGATTATATTTGGAGCTATAGGTTACAGGACCTAGAAGTGTTTTATGTACTTTTGAATAAAATCTGCAGAACAAATAAAAAAAATTACCAGATGTTAATTGGTCCATGCCGTAATGTACAACCATTGCTAACTTTTAAGTAAGCATCCCCTTTAAGTGTGGTCATTTGCGCGCACACTCCGCATGCTGCCTTCCACTGTCTTCGTGATTGTGTGTATCCACTTTGTAGGCGCCCTTCCGAAGCAAGTTTGCCCTCCATTTTGTCTGATAGGGGTCTGGTGCTGGGTGCTGGTCGTATAGGGGGTCTCGGTATCACGTGATGTTGTGATAAATGCTCATAATCATTTTCTTGGGGTTCATAATGCAGTAGATTATACTAAGTAGAGGAAGGGGGTAAATCTGAGGGGGTAGCACTGTAGTCCGGCATTACAGTATTTGGCCATGACATGTTTTGCCTGCATTATACGTTACCTGTGACTGACAAGGTCGTGATTGTGACAAGGGTGAGGGCTTTAGTCGTATTAAACGTCTCTTCACCTGCGACTAATGAACCGATGACAGCTTTGCATCTAAGCGTACAAGCCAGAGAACAGCCTATATCTTACTGTTAATATTGTTTTTGCGTCAATAGCCTAAGTTTAGGGAACGGTTCGAAAAACGTAAGGTCGTAGGTTCGAATCCACCATTCAACTATTGACGTAAACCATCTCCTAGCACAAACTTAAGCTTAGTTGGAATGGTTAAAAAGAATGTTAGTTATATTTGTTACAAAAAAACTGCTGAATTCAGGCCTTCTGTGGCTAGAGAGTGAGTGCGGGTTAGTGAACTTCACACTTTAGAAAATTTTCTCGGTTGTTGACAGTTAACTTTTTTACAAAAACTAATATCGTTTTTCAGCAGTTCTGTGTTATATCTTCGGAACCCATGGTTTAATGGCAAAAAAATGGGTCCCTTTCTGAAAACATTGCCAAATAGATGTATTTAATAAAAAATAAATAAGAATATATAATAAGAAATATATATAGTTAGTCTTTTGAAGTCGACTACAACACATAAAATGTTGCACATAATCCTAATAAAATTATTTATATGTCCCATGAATCACGGTGTGCCGATGTGACCTCAGAGCCATGCGAATTGGGGTCAATTATTGAAGCAAATTAAGCTAGCAGTTCATAATGTGTGTAGGTGGACGCCAGATGAAATAATTCTCGCAAATGAAAAGAATACTGGGGATAATGTTGCATTTTGTTTGTCTGTGTACTATTAAACTTTTGTCTCATTTTCAACCGATTTCAAATAAGAAGGTTCATAATTCTTTTGTATGTTGTTTTATGTTTGTTACCTCATATCATTCATACCCCTCATGATGCCACATTCAGAATTGGATCACATGGGAAGCACCGGCTTTGAAATACAAAAAGAATCATTAAAATCGATTCACCCAGTCGAAAGTTATAAGGTAACAAACAAAACAACATATAGACGAATTGAAAACGTCTTTTTTTGAAGTCAGTCGATCGGTCTTTTTGAAAAGATAATATGTATTTAGGATTATATGAATGAAGAGATAGTAGCCGTGGTAGCTCAGTGTCTGGGCGGTCGCCTCAAGATACGTAGTATACTATAGCAACCCGAGTTCGATCCCCGCTATATATATATATGTGCTGATTTACCACGCGCTCGGCGGTGAAGGGATACATCGTGTGGAAACCTACTTGTCTTAGAAATTCTTCTAAGGCATGTGAAGTCCGTCAATTTGCACTAGGGCCGCGTGGCGGGCCCTTATTCTCTCTTTACAGAGAAGGCCTTTTTTTTTTGTTCACGCGGGGGAATCTTTTTATAGACCATCCTCCGGTACCCTGGGTGGGCCCGGAGGGATGTGTGGGACTCAGCCTGGGCAGCCCCTACCCACTAAACCTTCCGCGAATGCCATCAGCCGTTATGAGCGGGGTGCCCCGATCTGTCGGCGACAGGACACCCCAACGACCGGCCGGTCCCGGCCTTCACTTCATCCTCAAAGGGGACTTCTCCGGCACTCAGAGAAGTCCCGACGACGCCGAAGCATGCTGGGGCCAGGTACCCATCCTGGCCCCGCTTCGGATTACGGGGGCGGCAAGAGGAGGCGTTCGTAACGCCTCCTGCGCACCCCGATACGTCGCCTGCGGAGGGGGGGAGCCTCTGCGCTCCCCTCCCTGACCCGCTCGTCACCCTCCTTCAGGGACATGACCGTCTCACATTACAGAGAAGGCCTGCGCCAACAGTGGGACATATATATTATATATATAAAGCTGTAACTTTAAGATTGTGTGATAAGTAATATTCCGTACCTTCACTAAGCAAAGGGTAGAAGACGTACAGTCGAGGCCTCTTAAAGCTTAGTTGGTATAGCCTCAAACGGCCTCCAAATAGGTAATTTTTCACCGGTGTTACAGAAAGTAGACTGGGAAGTAGAACTCACTGTGGTGATCGGGAAATCGGCCAGCAACGTGAAGGCGGCTGACGCATTCAATTACATACTTGGATATACTGTCGGCCAGGACATCAGTGCCAGGGATTGGCAGAAAACCAGGAACGGCGGCCAGTTCTTACTCGGCAAGGTCAGTGAAGACTATCTCTTTCATTTTTACAGGAACAAAGTTTACTTATCATAGCGCCCGGCAAACAAACAAAAAGCGGTGTTGTGGGCGAAAGTTCGCGAACGTAATAAGCAACTAATCGGTAATGAATACTCGCGAGCATGAATGAATGCTTCGCGAGAGGCGCGATTGGTTGTTCACTCGGCCCTTAGATGTTAGGAGCGTTGCTGGAGTTTCTTCGACTCTTCTTCTCCCAGCGCCAACGCTTCCCGGAGTGGCACACAATATTAGTTTAGTTTTTAAATGTCCCTTAGATTATCCGTGAAATAGCAACCGACCGAATCGTGGTTCGGCCCTCACGGTCGCCTTCGGATGGGAATGCTTATGTTAACATAGTAACCGTCCAAGCCGCGGTTACCCCTTTTTTTTTTTTTTTGTTCACGGGGAGGAAATCTTCAAGAAGATACCCCGCCTTCTGGGGGGAAGGCGGCGGTTATGTGGGGTTCTTACCCACTAAAACCTCCCCGGTGGCCCTTTCCTCGGTGCATGACGAGGGGCTCCGGGATCTCCAGTGGAACGCACCGGAGCCCCTCTGCACTGTGCTCAAGGAGAGCACGTCCCGGGGGGGGGGGGAGGTTACTCCCTCCCCCCCTGTGCCCTCGCAGCGCAAGGCGACACGGGCCAGCCGGTGTCGCCTTCTTCCCGGGTCCACTTTGGTGGACGACTCAGACGGTTACCCCTCACCTAACCCCTTGTGTCGAATAACTAACGATACAGGTTCAGGCTAAGCGACTTAAGAGCTATAGCTTCTCAATCCGGTGAAGCAGTCAAGGCCAGCTTCTCTGGCCAACCTGTGTTCATCAAAAACAAAATCACTCGGCCCTTCGACTCATCAACCAATCGCGCGCTCTCAAGATCCCGCGCTCCGCTCGGTACACACAGGGACCATAAATAGACTTCTGCCCATCTGCTAAGTTAGCTGCCGTTACGTGTCTTAAGCGATCACCATTGTCCATGAACATTCACAACACTAAAGGTGGTGCTGTGTTACACTTTCACTGGGTTATTTTAAAGGTGGCATAGCTCTTAGGTCGCTTAGCCTGAACCTTTTTAGAGAGTAATCCGGCGCAAGGATTCCCGAAATACTCTGCTTGGACGGTTACGTTATTCGCGATGTGTTACCAGCCTTTTGATAATAAAATCACGTTTTACTTTCATCTCAACATTTGTGATGTAATAATGCAGCAACTTATCCTTGAATTCAATGTATTTATCTCGAGTGTAGCGAGATTGGGTTGCATAATGTCTCACTTTTTATCACTGGTAAGCTGTCGTAGAAATGATAACAATTGTCCATGCCCATACATCATTCCTGTCATTCGTGTGACATGTCACATTTCAGTTGTTATTCTCTATTAGCTTTGCACTATGATATTGTTTTTTAATAAGGTAGTTTCGTAATTGATTACTAACAATGATTTCATGAATAATTTAGATATTTGTAAAGATGTGAAGTCTGCCATTCCGCACTAGGGACTATGCCCTTATACTTTCTTTACAGAGAAGGAAAACAATGGGTTATATATATATATATATATATATATATATATATATATATATATATTTATATATGTATATCACACTTTATACGTTTTTTTACTTTTTAACTATCTTTTATTTTCACCGGTCTCGTTGTCTGTTAGTCTGTAATCAACTCTTGTTAGTTAAATTTGATCCACTACCCAGACAATGCAATATTATTATATGACACAGAGCTGATCTGATGATGGGGCTGGAAGGTCATAGGAGCTCCGTAATTAAACGACGCAACCCTATCGAGTTTGGGTTCATTTGATTCGAACTTTTTAGTTTTTTTTTAATTACTTGTAAATTATGGACATTTAACCATAACATGACCGGTTGGTTCAGAAGGGTAAGCCCTGTAGTTCTGGGCTCTCAAAAATAAGACTGGGTTCACTGGGCGACAAGGGTGAGGGCCTGCGTCGTCCGCCAAAGTGGACCCGGGAAGAATTCGACATCGGCTGACCCGTGTCGCCTTACGCTGCGAGGGCACAGGGGGGGAGGGAGGAACCCCCTCCCCCCACGGGACGTGCACTCCTTGAGCGCAGTGCAAAGGGGCTCCGGTGCGTTCCACGTTGAGATCCCGGTTATGCACCGAGGAAAGGGCCACCGGGGAGGTATAAGTGGGTAAGAACCCCACATAACCGCCGCCAGAAGGCGGGGTATTTTTCTGAAGATTTCCTCCCCGTCAACAAAAAAAGAAAGAAAAAAGGTTATTAACGCCTGTTTTACCTCACAGACCTGCGCATTATAATTAAATTACCAGGTGTTTTTTTTTTAAAAACAATGCTAACAATATTTTTTTTCATAATTATTATAAACATTACCAGCTAAGCATAATCTTGTGCTAGTACTTTACGATTCGCAGTCCGTACCCGAAACCACTGGGCTGTTGAGTAATGGTCTATGTCAGGTCGGCAACCTTTTGAGTCAGAAGAGTCAAAAATAACAATTTGCAAATTTTCAAACTTTTTAAGAGCCACAATTTTTTGTCTCGTTAACAATAAACAGTACTTGCATAAATAAAGTTAGTACTAAAGATCCGTAGCTCTACATGCGGCTCGCGGACCGCGGATTGCCGACCCCTACTGTATAGGCCATATACAAAAGGCTGTATAGCCTTTTGTATATGTCCCACTGCTGGCCAATGGCCTTCTCTGTAAAGGCATTGTTCGCCACGCGGCCCTAGTGCGGATTGGTAAACTTCACAGGCTTAGAATTTTTTTTCTAAGATATGTAGGTTTCCTCACGATGCTTTCCTTCATCGCCCCGCGCGTGGTAAATTAGCACATAAAATTGCAACAACAAATTTACTGGTAGCGGCACCGGGGATCGAACTCGGGTTGCTAGCGTAATATGCAACTTGAGCCAACCGCCCGGACACTGAGCTACCACGCCTCTCTGCCGACCTCTGGTACTTAGATTTTTCCAATTCCATATCTTTTTCATGTTATGAATAAATGTAATTTATTAGTCTATGGACACATTCTGTCCCATCGGGCCATGCATCACTACACATGACTCCATCGGTGATCCAGAGAAACTCACCATACAATGCAGCGTCAACGGGGCGGTGAAGCAGAAGAGCACCACTGATCAGCTGATACACAAGATTCCTGATCTCATCGAGAGATTATCTTCGTAAGTATTACCTCCTTCGTTCTTTGTCACATGAGAGCACCTCAATTTCCTCTCGGGTCCCTTTTTGTGAGTATTAAATACCGTACAAATATATCACTCATCATCCCGCGGGGTCACGAATATCCGTTTAGTCCAATCCTGATATTTCGCTTCAGTAATATCCATACATCTAGGACTCGAGTCGACTGCCAATTATGTACAAAATGAACACTCATTGGTATAATAGCGGTCGATATTTGCTAGTTTTAATAGTCTTTTCAACCGACTTCAAAAGAGGAGGTTCTCAATTCGTCTGTATTGTTGTATGTTTGTTACCGCATAACTTTGGGCTAGGTGAACCGATTTTTTTCGGTGGAGTAGACCTGTCGCTTCCGAGCCTCGCACTTACGATGGTACGGAGCGACAGGTCTTGGTCGGCGGTCGCCTCCTTCTGCGAGACGGTCATGTCCCAGAAGGAGGCTGACGAGCGGGTCAGGGAGGGGAGCTGTGGGGCCCCCTCCCTCCGCAGGCGACGAGTCGGGGTGCGCAGGGGACGTTTCAAACGTCTCCTCTCGCTGCCCCCGTAATCCGAAGCGGGGTCAGGATGGGAACCTGGCCCCAGCATGCTTCGGCGTCGTCGGGACTTCTCTGAGTGCCGGAGGAGTCCCCTTTGAAGTTGAATTTCGGTCTTTGCCGGGACCGGCCGGTCGTTGGGGTGTCCTGTCGCTGACAGATCAGGGACACCCCGCTCATAACGGCTGATGGCATTCGCGGTAGGTTTAGTGGGTAGGGGCTGCCCAGGCCGAGTCCCACACATCCCTCCGGGCCCACCCAAGGTACCGGAGGATGGTTATTAAACGGATTCCCCCGCGTTAACAAAAAAAAAGGTGAACCGATTTTGATGATTCTATTTTTATTTGAAAGCTAGTGTGTCCTGTGTTGTCCCACTTTAGTCCAATTCTGACAATGGGATCCATGAGAAAGCCATATAAGTGTTAAATTTGTATCAAGTATCTGCGCCACAAATGTACGTATAACTCAAACTGATGCCAACTGATTTCGATGATTCATATTTTATTGGAAAGGATGTTCCTTCAAGAGTGGTTTGATGAGTGTTTGGTTAGATTCTGATTAATTCTATTTCGCAATATTCCAATTTGATTCGATTTGAAGTCGGTTTTTGTTTTTATACGTAAATATTTTTTTTAAGTTAAATTTTTATTTCAAACCAAAAATTCATGTACAAACCAGTTCGATAATGGCCGCAGTAGTAGAAACTGTGTCGCAGCTATTAACGCCCATCTCCAAACAGTTAAATACAAATAGAAATTTAGTAAAATTAAAAACTTATAATGTAATTTAGTTTAATCGTTTTGTGTGTGTGAGTGTGTTTGTGTGTAAAAGGTTGCGTGTGTTGAAGAGTGACTGAATGTGTAGGGATGAGTATGAAGGGAGTGAGTTACTCTGACTGTTTATTATGGTTTTAATAGATCTTCTGTAAATTCATACGAGAGGGTTTGGAGCTATTCAGTAATATGTGTCTTACATTCTTTTGGTGGTAATGGGTATATATGTAATAATTTATTTACTTTATTATATAAAAAGGCACTTAGGACGTAAAATTGATGTCTAGCGAAATCAGTTCTGTGGGCCACAATGGTGCAAACCCTGTCATGTCTGCGCTGTGTATTATAAAGTGCAGGTTCGAACTTAAGAAGCGAATTTTTTCGAAGTACTGCGTGCAGAATGAAAAGTTGCCGAACAGTTAATAATTTATAAAAGGAATACAGTTCACTAGTTGGGAAGCGGATGGGTCTAAATGAAATGTTTTTAATACACATCTCTGTGCTCTTTCAAGACGCAGGAGCATAGAAATTACACTTGTGTAAAAATATACTTGTAGTTTCATGGTGCCACTATGGTTCAAAGATGGTGTCACGCAATAGTGTGTGTGTTCGTTTTTGACGTATTTAGACGAAATGGTAGTGTGTTTTGTTGTTTTAACTTAATGCATTTTTTATTCATAGAGTAAAAAAACATTCACATACTGCATTACTTTTCGTATTCTCGATGAAGAAACGTCAATAGCCTAATGGTTTACAGTACGTTCTGCAAATCGTAAAGTCATAGGTTTTAGGAAAATTCGAGTATTGACGTGAACCATCCTATCACAAGCTTAAGCTTAGTTCGAACGATTAACAAGAACGTTAGTAATATATCTGTTTAAAAAAAAAGAAATATTGTTAGCTTTCTTTAAAACAAATGATGTTGCAGTGTAATGACTCTGTTCCCCGGTGACATCATACTGACTGGAACCCCAGGGGGAGTGGGGATGTACCGCGACCCGCCGGAGTACCTGAAGCCTGGTGACGTCATCCGGAGCGAGATCGAGAACATCGGTGTCCTTGTGACCAACGTGAAGAAGTTTTGATAGGAAGAGGTGTGCACTTTTTAACCACCTTCAAAAAGGGAGTCTCTCAATTTGTCTGTACTTTTTTGAAGTTATACTTTAGGCGCGTTATGGAAAAATGATGACAGTGACAGGTTGAAGCTGCAGTGAAAAAAAATATACTTATATACTTTCTCAAGTGCTCCAATATAATTGAGGTTAACTATCCGTATGTATTATCTATTTATATAACATTTATTTATTTAATTATTTAAATTTAAACTTTATTGACTGTGTTGACTATCATTTTTCAGTCATTTTATAATTTCATTATAATTATTTGCATGCAATTAATAAAAACTATTTTTTAATGATACACGAATTTTTTATATGTATTTTTTTAACGGGGTTTTTTTTTTTATTCTTACTTTGCAACCACAGACCTGTGTCCGTGCTCTTTTCCAATACACTTAAATTGTTTACTCTGCATTTGTTAAAAAGTGCCACTTCTACAGTTACTATTTTTCTTATTTTTTTTTATATATATGCCTGAATTTGGAGGTGGCCAGAGATCGATTCGGGTTCACGCGTCGCAGACGCCCCGCTGCATTGCTATTAGCTTCTCCGCGACCGCTGTGTCCCTGCTTCTCATGGCCATTTTCAGGTTGTAGTCCACTATCCTCTCCCTTGATGCGGCCATTGCCTTTGTCATCAGTCTTCCTGTGGCGTCGTCACAGTCATCTGTATAATAGACACAGCTGACGGTGTGTCGGGATATCGCCACTACAGCATGTTGGACGCTGTCGTGCAGTTGCAGTTTTTTCGTCACTGTTCTGATGACCACCACTGATCCGTACGTGAGGTCTTGGGCCTCGTGCACGGTAAGGATGCGCGAACCTGACGCCGATCCGTATCCCTTTAACGGGGTTAGTTTCATTGGGGTTCCATTTGAATTTTGTTGACATAGGGTCTTAGGTTCGCATATAGCAGGCAACTCCTGAAAAGCGTATGGAAGAATGAACGCATCACGACGAGTATAGCCAGAATTTGACGTGAACCATCTCTTACCACAAGAGCTTAGTTGAAATAGTTAATAGGAATGTTAGTATTTGTAAAAAAAAATTGTTAGCATTTTGTATTTTAAAAAAAACTTCGTAATATAATATTATGACTTCGTAAATAAAAGAGATAGTCCGATTGTAATAGCCGGTTTTGGTTTTTACTCCTAAATATAACCCCACACCACCTGTGTCAAGTTACTAACGGTAGCGTTCATCGTGAGTACAGCAAACGAGTGGAACGAGCCGGCATCAGTCTTTCCGTCCAAGTATGACGTGGCAGCCTTCAAGAGTAGAGTGAATAGGCACTTACTAAACTAGCGCGTACCATCTTTCGACTATATCACCACTTAACACCAGGTGGGATCGTGGTCAAGCATTAGTTTATACGCAATAAAAAAATTGGATCAGGTTTAGCGACCTAAGAGCTTTGCCATCTCTCAAATCTAGTGAACAGTACAGGCCAGCTTCACTGACTAATATAGGTTCGTCAAAAAAAATCGTAAATAAGTTATCAATAAAGATACACAAAGTAGATTTACTATAAATAGTAAATTTAAATACCATTTGATAAACATATAATATTGAAAATGTATTTTTTATTCAATTGTTATTTAATAAAATGATTATGAACGTTTAACGTATTTTTCATTTCTTCAGCTGGTTTGCATCTTGACCTCAGCTCATAGAGCGCATGAGAGACGAGACACGTTCTTGACGATCCGGACGACGCGATTACCATGGCACAGGCTAGATCTTTACCAATTCACAAAGCACCCATTCGCGACTGTCGGTTGTGAATAATCCATGGTTCGCATTCACAAAAGCGTTAAAAATTTAAATAAATTTGATTGAGCGCCTACTTATTTAATTTCCGCAGTTTGGTAAACATTATTTTAGCTATTTATAGTATTTAAGGCGTTAACAGCCTAATGGTTTGAAGTGGGAATTGCGAAATAAGAACTTAGGTACAAATTCATAAAACTTTAAATTGATCCCTACACATCTTCTAGATTCTATTGGAATGATTAAAATTATTATTTAAAAAATATTGCTGTTTTCGTTTGGAAATTGACGAATTTTTTTTTTTTCGGGACTTTTGCCCTTTTGGGCATGTCAGCCCCATCATACCCTAAACTACGCACACACACCTTGGTCGCATGAAGCGAGAAAGAACGAATTTATCCATTCATAAGTAATATATTTAATTTTAGTTATTACGAAAAAAGCAAGTGCGCCAAGTGAAAATAAACGTCTTACCACCAGTGGCGGAATATACGCTACCATTGACCTAAGTTCTTTCACATTTCCGCGGTAACATAGATTTATTAGGAAGTTCTGGCGTCTACATTATTTTTTCTCTTTCACATTTAAGCTCATTGTTATAAAGGAATATATACTTGGATTGTCTTGGACTACCTATTCTTGGATTGTCAGACCTATCTATACCATTCACTAAAAAAATTTTCGCGACAACATTTAATAAATTCTTGTAGTAAGATTCAAACCTAAGGTCCAATATTAACAAAATAATATGGGATCTAATTGAAAGCAAAGTCGAAGAAAAAAAATCAAACGCGGTTCATAAATAATGAGTGTACTTTAAAAAAATTAAACGGAGAATATAGAACCTCATACTTTTTTGAAATACGTTTAAAAAGTAATTTAAAAACATGGGATCAAACGAAACGGTGTCAGCTGTTCAGATTTAAATTTCGTACTCGATTTTAAATTGCTCCGAGTAGGTTGTTGAAATAGGCCGTACTGTTTGTTGATTGGTGAATGGGCCTCACAATTGAGCCAATCGGCGTCTTCCGTTCGCTCACAGGAAGAAGCGTTTTGCCGCGCGCGACTTCGCTTTTCATAGACTATTAAATTTAATGGGTAGGGGAGTTTTATTGAGTTAAGTGGTCTATACGGGCTACGTGACAATTGTAACTTGACCTCCCGCGCTTTCAGCGGCCGAATAAATTGATACCGCATTGTAACACTTCGCACGATGAATTAACTGGTTAGTTATCTTCAGTGTAAAATTGTCTATTGTAACGGATATTCGTCGTTATGAATAGATTCCGAGCAATTTTATTGTTGAGAACTACATTGGTATCAGTTGTTGGATGCAATTTTCCGATCCATTATGCAATTGGTCTCAATAATCAAATAATTTTACACTCGACCAATAACTGTCGCCTTGTGTGTCAATTTGTGCGACGTACACGCCGCAATCGCGAAGAGATAACAGCGGCTATCAATAGTAAAAAAAGTACTTACATCCTGCACTTGTGTAGTGATAATGTTGTCTACTTATTTTTAGAAGTAAAACTTCTTTACGTACTTCTTTAAGTAAGCTGATGAATGTATAAGTGTAAACGACCCAGGCGATATGAAGGTGAGAGGGAGATATAACTTGGTGAAGACAGAACGAGAGAGTTACGTTTCGTATATCTAAGACACTATGCAGGCCACAGAGTACATTTGTATGCATATATGGAGGTAACATTACTATATATGAACAAGAGAGGGCAGTGCGTGCGCACATTTTATTTCTGTCTTGACCAATAGTATATATATTATATTTTGTGTATCATAACGTAATACATATATACATAAGGCGGGCTAAGAGGCTATTTGGTGACGCAGCTGAAACCAATCTGCTCAGTCTTGAGCACAGGCGTAAAGTAGCTAGCCCTTCGGTTTTCTACAGATTGCTTGGAGAGTGTGCTCAGGAACTACATGATCTAATTCCCCCATCCCCGTTCCACCATCGGACTTCAGGACGCCCTGCGGGATTTCATCCTTGTTGTGAACATCCCTCAAACCCGAACGAAGCGCTTTGCTTCGTCTTTCATTATTCGTACAGCAAAGGAATGGAATAGTTTGCGCGTCTCTTTCCCTCCGATTACAATGTGGGTATTATCAAGAGTAGCGTGAATAGACATTTACTAACCTAGTGCGCCTTACCATCTAGGACTGCATTTCCACTTAACACCAGGTGGGATCGTAGTCAAGCACTTGCTTAGAAGGTATTAAAAAAAAAACATACGTACATATAGAGAGCTAAAGATGGTTTACTTCAGTCATGTGGTCAATCAAATCGAAATCGGAATTCTTTTTTGTCTTTATAACAACATTGCACTTATGACAAGGTATCAGCATACTCTTTTAAGTTAAAAAAATGTATTAAAGCAGACTGGTGTGTCTCGTTAAAGCACATAATCTAAGTAACAGTTACAAACTCAAACAGTCGCATGCTTTGACTGCACAATTTATCAAAATCTTAAACAGAATTTTGACATGTTAATATTTGTTGTTGATAAATATTTTATGGCTTGGTAACAAGACCTTTAAGCCAAGTCTTTTTTTAAAACACATACACTTATTTCTTATGTCTAAGAAGAAAAAAAAATCAATTACTGTCATAATAAACAAACACATTACAGACGAAATATAATACAGATAAAAAAGAAATAAAAAATAAACACAATATAATTAAAGGAATTGCTGTCAAGCAAGGATGTCATGGAGCTGTTTTCGCATTTGCGCATCTTATACTATATTATGAAGTGTTTTACTTAAAAAAAACGCAATACAAATAGTATTATAACAAACCTCTATTAAATAATTAAATTGTATTTGTCTTGATTTTTACTATAAAAAATATATTAATATTATAAGTATGGCTAATAATAATATAATATAGGTGAAAATTTTGCGTATTGTTCTAACCTTTACAGTGTATTATTTATTTATATATTTGCTGTCGTCATATTCTCAATAGCTTTGCTTTTCTTTGAAACTTGATTATCACACTAAAGCAGTTCGCCTAAATAATAAACCGGCCGGATTTAGAGGTCTGGAGCCCCTGGGCATACAATTTTTTTTTCGAAATAAAAATTACCAATTTTTAGTCGACATTGTAAACGTTAGATTTGCGAAGGCTGGTTTTCACAATTTTACGGTTTTATGTACAAAAAAATTACTTAAGTACTGACTTTTTGGACGAACTAACACAGTTGGCCAGAGAAGCTGGCCTTTACTGCTTCACCGGATTGAGAGGTGGCATAGCTCTTAGGTCGCTTAGCCTGAACCTCACTTTAACTGAAATTTGTGCTCCCAGGTAAGCCGATAAGCTCACTCCCTGTCCCGTATGGGACCAACCATAAACTTAACTAATAACCTATAAACTTATATGATTGCTCTTTACTAATTATGTAGTGTTAAATACAAACATACAAACTCTTTGCTTTCTCAACAAAGGACACAAATATCAGTGTTAGTTTTTTGTTAACAAAAACGTCACCATTACATTTTTACACATCATCCGAATCGGAGTGTTTTTCTATAAACACGAATTCTTATTTTATGGATGGGTCCTTCTCCACCGTGTAGTTAAGTAATATTATATAACACTAAAGATATATTATTTTGATACTTTACTTACTACTAATTTCATTATAGAAGAAATGAACTTCCTGACCCTTGAGCTTAGTTTCTCATAACGGGCGTTAAGCTAAAAAATATTGTTCCTTTTTAGATGCGCATTTTATTTTTATAATTGACCTTTAATATTCTTAATACTCATTAGGATAAGCCGTAACAGTGAGTTAAGTGGTGTATACGGGTTACCAGACAATTATAAATTGACCCTTCGTCCATATACCCAGAAAAGGCGTTGTAACACATCTTACGTTTAATAATCTGGATGCCATCTGTGTAAAATCTTACAAGCAACGGATATTAGCAACTTTTTTTATTATTTAATTATATATTGTTAATTTTATTAACTATATAATTAACAAACTGAATAAAGAGAAAAAAAAACTTATGTCATTCGCTTTTAGTAAATATTGACATAATAGTGTTAGCGTGGCGGTAACATATTTGCTTTTCACGCCATCTATTTGTTAATAAGTGTTCCATCGTCAATGACAGCTGTCACTTTATACGACGTAGACAATAATTATGTAAAATATATCTACGGAAATACGGTTTATGGGTAAAAAGAAACACAATCTCAATTTTAAAATAATTTTATTATTTATTTTTAAATATTTATTATTTGCTTTTATATGCAGCTACGTTGATTACAATCAAAATAAGTCAAGCAACTTTTTATTGCATCTATAACAATCAAAGATTAATATAAAGTTACATTTAATCAAACTTTAAAAGACTCATTTGAATCTATGCGTTTTAGGGCTTACTGTATGATCCCACATTTTATCTCTTAAAATAAATTAAATTTACTAACAATCATTTCCAAATTTAAGTATACATTGTAATAGCAAAAGAAATAAAACATAATTTCAATATTCTTAATGATTCTGTGATACTTTTATTTACCAACAGCACACTAGAAGACAAAGAACACATGTAAAAATAATAAAGGAGGCATTCCACTCGAATGCCACTTTCCCAAAACATCAACCGAAGCAGTACGGCTTGTACCCTTTAGCTTGATCACTTTGTAGCATTGCTGTTTTTTAGTTATTCGTCTTTAATCCAACGAGCTAGAATGCTGAAGACGTTGGACTCTTGAGTGTGATTTTTTGTAGTACGCTTTACGAACTTTTAGTCATTCGGCCTCTTGCCAGACACTTAAGTCACGTGGGATGTATTGTGTTGTTTTTTTTCTCTTTTGCGTTAGTATGTGCTTGTATTTGTATATAAGTAGAACAGATGACCGACGAGGCAGAATAGTTCTCGACCGGAGACCACGGACCAGTAATCGCAGGGTAGAACGTCCACCCGCAAGGTGGTCTGACGATCCCATAACGCCCGCAGGAGGCAGCTGGATGCAAGCCGCTTACAACCGGTCCTGGAATTCGTTGGGGGAGGTCTTTGTCCAGCAGTGGATGTTCTGCGACTGAAATGAGGATGATGATGAGATATTAGTTTTTTTTCTTTTTCGTATTTTTTTTATCTTCGTCCATTGTTTCAAGAGTTACTAGTTATTTTTGTGCGTTGTGTTTTCTTTTTATTTTAAATATTTTTTTTTTATACTTTCTAAGCAAGTGAATTAAATTTGAAATAAGCGTAGACAAACCTTTCTCAGGTATCTGACTCAATTTGAGTATCATCCCGGTTAAAAGTATAGTCGCATCGCCACTTCAAGGCAGAATAGTACATCCTCCGTTGTACATTTTCAAGGTTGTTGTTAAAAAAAGCGCCTGCAATTGTAGCTGAAATAAATCGCAATGTTTCATAATTAAAAATAAATTGAAGAGAAATCATTTAATGTTACCATCAATATAATTATATACATAGAATTAAGCCCCATCGGGCGCCCTCGGATCGGCATTACTAGCAATAGAGGTTCAGGCTAAGCGACCTAAGAGCTATGCCACCGTGTGTGTGTCACTAATCCGGTGAAGCAGTCAAGGCCAGCTTCTCTGGCCAATCTGTGTAGTTCGTCATTAAAAAAAAAACATTTTTTTTTGAGTAAAAAGAATGCTTACGTAGGGAGACTTTTTTGTTACCCTTTTCTGTAAATACAACGAAAGTTTATTTCGAAGAAGGTTTACACCAGTGGTGGGCAAACTTTTTGGGTGGCGGGCCACCAACAACCAAAATTAAACGGGCCAAAATTTTACCGAAAAAAACTTTTTATTTATTAAATCTTTTTAACAAAAAAATTAATGGCTAATAACGTAAACTAATTTTACGTAAAAATTTACGACGTTTTTTAAACAAACCAAAAATGTTAAAAGGTTGTAAACCTTATAAACACTACTGATATAACTAAAAACATATCAAAAATATTAACTCAAAAAACACTTGGCGGGCCAGATGAAACGCTTTAACGGGCCAGATTTGGCCCGCGGGCCGTAGTATGCCCACCACTGGTTTAGACCTTCTTAGACGTATACGAATATATTATTGATTACTCTATATTTATTTGGTTCAAAAAATAGCGTTGATTGAAAATAATGTTAATTCTATTCTGTATTGGTATCATTAGGTAGTATTGGTAACAAAATTCATATAGAACCTAATTGAATCAAACTCCTTTCAAACAACCACCAAGAGCATCCAAAATCTTGCTAATTATCTCAACAATAGTTGATATCTTCAAAGCAAATGAATGCGTTAGGCGTTTCTTATTTCATGTGATTGCGAACTTATAAATTATCTTTTTTTTATTTTATTATTGTTATTTTTGACTTGTAATGTCTGAGAATAAAGTTTCTTAAAACTCAACCTAAATAAACGTACTTGTACACATTTTATTGCGATTCAATTTTATTTTTTAAGCTCTTGCGTTTTACCCTAATGGGGTAGACAGTGGCATCTTTCGTTATACGCTTTCGCACCAAGCTTATTGGGTGGCTCACCGGGCACAACTTTTTTATAATTTTGGTACTTTTAAAACTGAAAAACAATTTAATGGTACGACTGGGTATCGAACCCGCGATCGTTAGGTGAACCGCATAGCCACTAAGCTATCACTGCGTTGTATAACTGTACTATTTATAAAAGGGCAGTCGTGAGTAAAGCGTGCAACCATTTAGATGCTTCAATTTATGCGGTAATGACCT
Source organism: Meandrusa payeni (assembly GCA_029286785.1). Lineage (NCBI taxonomy): Eukaryota > Metazoa > Arthropoda > Insecta > Lepidoptera > Papilionidae > Meandrusa > Meandrusa payeni. The sequence goes on from JAGSMX010000023.1 coordinate 3,708,139, forward strand.
TTTATCAGTCGTTGGCAATGAGATAAATGGGATTCGACGTATGAATTTATACTAAATGGCGATGTTTATTTGTCTTCTGCATAAAATTTCCGATCAGATGTGATGAAACCAAAGCTTCAATTATTACTCTCTATTTTGAAGTACATGTCCACCAGAAATTCTAAAAACTACCAAATAGTGGACAAATCAAACGTATTATATTTAAACCAATAACCTCTTTTCTGAAACCGGTTAAATAAGCTAGTCTATATACTATTTCAGATTATAATCTATCTCTGTGCCAAATTTCATGTAGATCCGTTCAACCATTCTGCCGTGAATAAGTAATAAACATTTATCCGTCCACCCATCCCAAATTTCACATTTTTAGTTTTAGAGGAATTGCTCATCATTCCATAATTATTAAATATAACTAAGCTATATTATATATGTAAAAAATAATAATATTTATTTTCTTGTATGAAGCGTCAATAGCGTAATGGTTTAGGGTACGGCCTCGAAACGTAAGTTCGTGAGTTCGAATCTACCATTGGGCTATTGCCGTGAACCATGTCCTAGCACAAGCTTAAGCTTAGTTGGAATGGTTAACAAGATTGTTAGTAATTTTTCTGAAAAAAAATGAAATATTGCTAGCTTTCTTTAAAAAAAAAAAAACCTCCATAGTGGAGTCTACGGAGGTTTGTTGTGATGTCAAATAGAAAAGATGTCATAATTTAATTTATACAGTTTAGCAAAAGAAACAGAGTTATTCTTGTTTTTATTCTTATTCCGTATTCATCTTATATATATTTACCTATATACCTATATTGATTACTCATTTGGAAAAAAATTTTGGGTTAAAAAAATAGCAATATGCTGTTACAAATTTGTCTGACATGCAAGTAAAATCAGCGCTGTCACATCCTTGCGACGGCATATGCTGAGACGGTGTCCAATATTGGCATCATGTCTTATGTCCTATTTGTCCGTTTTTTCTTTCTTTAACTGTATTTTTTTATTTCTTTGTCTTTTTTGTGTTTCATGTGTTTCATATTTTGTTTGTAATGTCTTCGAGTGATGAAGAATAAACAATATGCCTATGTCTATTGTATACTAGGTAACTTGATTGCGTTTCCTCAATGGTACCAATGAACTAAAAATACATAAAAACTAGCAAGTATCGACCACTATGATGGCCAAAGAACGTTCCATTTTGTGCACTTTGGCTTAGCAATTGGCTTAGCAGACTCGGGGCTCTGGTAAAAAAAATCATAAACAGACATATTAGTACAATGAAGCACATAAAAGAAAACAAACAGATATAAAATAAAATATAGCCGTGAGCAAAAATAAAGGGTCGGTTAAGAAAGTTTGAATATCTCGGAAGATAAAGACGCTAGCTAACTGAAATAAATTGTGCATGATAGACAATTTAATATCCTTAAAATAAAATAAAATATTTTTATAAATTTATTTTAGTACTTAGTGTTGCCTCCATGTGACGGCAAAAATAAAATAAAATTTAATGAAAAATACTGTATTATCCAAGTTTACATAACATATCCTTTTTCGTATTAGTTTATGTTTTTTTAATGTAATATAAATAAATTGATAAAAATAATTTATTTTCGTCTTTATCTTCCGATATATTAAAATTTTATTTTTGCTCACGAGTGTACAACAGCACCAATCCATTTTCTTCTCTCTTGATGATTTCGATTGCTTCTCGAAACTTCTGACATTGTAGAAACACTAAATACTCATTGATAAGCACTTAAGCAGCAGGAGATGTCTTAAAATCACTCCTGCGGCACTAGTACTTAGTAACAAGATTTAGTTGTTTTCATTCTTCGCATTACTTCGCGGCGAGAAAGGTCTAGAAAAATTGATCGTAGTTGGGAAAAAGTATAAAAAACTCGTCCTCCAAATTTTACTCTGTCGTAAGCGCTGGACAGAAACCGGTGGCAGATCATCCGCTCCAGATGTAACCCTGAAGGTGACCACGATCCACATACATGAGGGATCGACACAGAGAGAGAGATTCTTCGCATTTTTGTGCTCTTCTTTCTTCTGCTTGATGTTACATACACATATATATATATGTAAGCAAAAGTTAAAGTTAAAGTTACAGCCTTTGTATATATAATATATATCTCCCACTGCTGGGCACAGGCCTTCTCTGTAAAGAGAGTATAAGAGCATAGTCCACCACGCGGCCCTAGTGCGGATTGGTAGACTTCACATGCCTTAGAAAAAATTCTAAGACATGTAGGTTTCCTCACGATGTTTTCCTTCACCGCCGAGCGCGTGGTTAATCAGCACATAAAATTGCAACAGCAAATTTATTGGTGCCGGCACCGGGGATCGAACTCGGGTTGCTAGCGTACTATGCAACAAGAGCCAACCGCCTGGACACTGAGCTGCCACGGCTCACTCATTACATTAAATAAATCGTAATAAAGAAGTTAGATCATCGCACCCAGATATCAATAATGATAATTTTAATCGAAAGCTATTCATCGAAGTTAAAGCACAAAGTTAAAAATAAGTGCATACTTATGTACGCATGTAATAAATATTTTTTTTTAGATAGTTATTTAATCGAAAAGTATTTGAACAGTTAGAGAAGAGTAAAGAAGAGCTAGTAGTATTTCTTTTTTTCTCAAATATTACTAACAATCTTGTTAACCATTCAAAACTTAAGCTTGTGCTAGGAGATGGTTCAATTTTCAAATTCAAATTGTAGGCAGCATCGGCTGACCCATGTCGCCTTGCACTGCGAGGGCACAGGGCGGGAGGTATACCTCCCCCCCCGGAACGTTCTCTCCGATGAGCACAGTGCAGAGGTGTTCCGGTGCGTTCCAATAGATTCCGGAGCCTCTCACCATGCACCGAGGAAGAGCCACCGGGGGAGTTTTAGTGGGTGGCGGGGTAAGATACCCCCCCGGCAACAAAAAAAATGAGATGGGTCACATCAATTGTTGAATGATGGATTCGAACCTACGATCTTAAGATTCGCGGGCCGTACCCTAAACCATTAGGCTATTGACGCTATTATATTGTGAGGACATCTACTAACATATTCATTTCATAGTGCTATACCATTAAAATATTTTTTTGACCAATTACACAGATTAGTCAGAGAAGCTGACTTTTACTGCTTCGCCGGATAGCTTGAACCTTTAGTAAGTTGCCCCAAAAGTCCCCCGGTGCGGGTAACCTGGGCTTGGACGGTTACTATGTTACGTGTAAGCATTTCGATCCGAGGACGCCCAAGAGGGCCGAACCACGACTCGGTCGGTTGCTATTTCACGGGTAATAAATCTAGCGCGTTGGCGGGCTTCACATAGAAGTTAGTCACTGGAAGAAGAAAGTATAAACTAAGTGTAGAATAATGAGAAAAGAACAAAGGAGAGAAGCTTCACCTTATCACATTTACGAGTTTTATTCCATTGCCATTATTAACGAGCCATCTTAATTTATTACTTTGTTTTTGTACCGCTTATCTAACTTATATATAGCAACATTTCGCAATTAATATAAAATTAATTATATCATTATTTCAACTGTATTCTGTTATTATTTTACAACAATAGAGAGTATAACGTGGAACAAAGAATTTTTTTCAATGTTCATAATACTGTTGATGTTTGATATCAATGACAAAAGATTGGTCTTCCAAATCCAACATGGCGACGAACATATCATGTGATTATTCAAATAAGGCATAATATTTTTATAATATAAATAAATACCATTCCACTGCTTTCGCATGTGACGCTTGGGTTTAATTAAAATACAACACAAATAACATCCCCGCTCTGAACATTGCATCAGGCAGCGGCACAGTATGCTGTTTTTTATTTTTATATAAAAACAGCAAAGCACACGAACTGCTGTAACCGTTAAAAAGGAGCTGAACGTTATACGATCTTTCACTCGCACTTCGATAGTTAATACAATCTTGCGATCATTCGTATTACACATCTTCGTTATTGTAAAGATTTCTATCCTCACTTAAACAAATCATTAACTTTTTTTGTCATAATAGCTAATAAATCTAAATTATTGTGAACGTTTATTTTTGTCGCAACGCCCATGGAAGCAAAATGTTCTATGCAGTTGGTGTAATTAATTAGTTTATTGGTTTATCCCTAATGGAAAGGCAAGAAGACTTTAGTCCTTACAGCCATGTCTTGAATAGGAGAATTTTGGTAGTTTTAAAGGCCGGTAGTAGTAAAGACGTGGTGTAATTTTAATGGCGGCTTCATAGTGGCGTTCCCATTTTATTTGTTTAAGCCGATTTTATTAAGCTCGCCTGTCAGTCTTTTAATATTTCTCTGTATCCTCTCATAATATGCTTAAAACACAATACACGTTTCAGAATTATGCTTGCAGATCGGCAAATAGTTTTCGAGTATTACAAATTGTAGATTATATGACGTAAAATGCTTCAAAGTACAATAATTTTTGACGTATCAAAGGCCGAAAAAAATATTTATCGATAGGCCGAATTGAGAACAAGCTTTTGCCTTTAAAAATATAATACACACATATAAATGAAATTATACACACATGTTCACATATTAACGTGTCAGGAATACGTATACCAATTAAGATCGTCTGGAAACATAATTATTTACGTCACAGTGACTGTTAACTGTGAGTGTTTTAAACGAATCGTAAATGAAATACAAAAAGTTTAATGTTTTAGGATTACGTAGACGGATTTCATCGATCGATTTACGACGTTCAATATTTTCTTTTAATCTATTTCTTTTCAATCTTTATCTCCATTATTTGTGCTCGTGTGTGCGAGCGTGTTGTCATATTTTGACACTGCGATGTACTAACGTTTTCCGAAGTGAGCATAATATACACTATCTATGTCTTTACACTTACACACTTCCGAGTCGTTCTCGTTGTTGTTGCATGCAACTATACACATAGGATGTTTCTCAATTTCAATAGCCTTACGATCCTTGGTAAGTAATCTGTTTTTTTTAAACGAGAGATTTGTGGTTTTAAAAACTGTTACTGTTATCCCGCGCAATACAACATTTGCATAAATAAAAGAAATTACGCAGAATGTGTGTTCGTCGTAACTAACTGTTTAATGATTAAGAATTGCACTCTTGTGTTTGTGTGCTTGTAAAGCACAGGTAAGGTCACTGAATTATAGCATATAAGAAAAACCTCCTTAGTTTAATTTACTGTATATTTTGATTCCTTTGTCCTTTTTCTGTTATACGCTTACACGATGCTACTTTTTTTATCTTATCCTTTCTAAGCAAGTGCTTGACTACGATGGATGGTAAGGCGCACTAGCTTAGTAAATGGCATATTCCCTATACTCTTGAAAATACTCACATTGCACTGTAGGGCAAAAGCAATGATTTACTATTCCGAGTGAAACTTTGAAATAATTTTTGTATTGTCTTAAATATTATAATGTGCCCTTTATTATTTAGTTCTGTTTATCTCCAATAAATAAATGAAAACAAAAACATTTATGTCAAAACGTTCGTATTATGCAACGGTAATATGATTTCATAAAAATTTAAACTTCAAACTGCGTTCCATTCGGCCCTTCGCGACGCAGTGCGGGCATCTTCAGTTTAATTGATCAATTGCTCGCATCCGTGCAACGCAGACACAACAACGACTAGAACTGACAGTATCCGGCTTAGAGGCAATCACTCCGAGTTATTTCTACGAGCTTAATTCGTTAAACTGCTACGAGAGGCGAGATTTAAATGTCTCTTCTATTGATTCGGTAATTTAGATGTCGGTTGGTCATTGTGATTTTAATTGAAATAAAAATGGTTGAATAGTCCATTACAATAGCTTGAATTTGGAATTGCTCGGTTGTTATCGTGTAATACATTGACAATAGCAGACTTGAAGCCCAAACATGTGTTTTTTTATTCAAATGTCTCTCCACTACTGGAAGTTGGCGGTTAGCTCAATGAACTTATCTATCTCTTGTGTAAAGTGTAATATTCCAAGCTGGCATTTACCATTAGATATATCTCTCACTATCACTCTCTGATGTTTCTCAACCACGACCTTTTCCTACATGCAGCACGCCTCCTCTTTGACACCTCACAAGCGCAATAACTTTTTCGATAAACGTACTCGTACATGATAAAATTGATTGGCAAGTTAAGCGGACAGCTTCAACTTCAACGTTACTTAGTCTCAAGTTGGTTTTGATGGATGTATATGTTCCGAATGGACTCCGAAACGTCTTCAGATTATCCCAGCGGATCCTGTGACGTGTTGTAACCATCGAATCATCCATTTTTATTTGTTTTTGGGATTTATATGTTGATTAGTGCCGTGAGAAGTCGGGGTGGGCCTTTAGTATGTTACTAAAAACTTTTACTTAGTCTCATATCTACAAAGTTAATACTCACGTTTGCAACTCCATCAGTCTCATTCGTTTTTTTTACAAAATTAGGGACAAACTAGCTAGCCGTTTTTTTGAAGTGGGAGGAAATATATTTACTCATATGCGCCAGCCGTATGCAAGTTATGACAGACTGCCTAGAATAGGCCCTTACTTACTAAAGCAACTCATGTTGAGCCGTCCTCCGCCGTACCTGTACTCACAAGGCCACCTTTCTGGCATACATCAGCTTGGGATATAAAACAGTAAAAGAGTTGTAGGTGTGTTGCCGTCTTATAAGAAGCGTAAGCTCTATTCTTTTCTCCCTAAGTCGTATCAATACAGAAACACTGATCATGGTGACAGATATCACAAATTATTTAGAAATTAACGTAAGAGACTTTCTACATGGATAAAAACAAACCGGATAATATCTTATTCCGATTAATATATTTACCTTTCAAGTCAAAATATAATCTTACTGATACATATTGCTACAACACTGCAAAACGACATTAATAGTAATAGGATTTAGATTTTAAATTTGGAACTAGTTTTTTATAAGTACAAATTATGTTTCAACAAAACAAATGATATACGAGTTGACTACGCATCGGTTAGAGTTTTAGAAAATATTAATTGATTATTTTATTAATATATTCAATAAAGAAGGTGTCATTTCTATACGATCATTAATTCTTCGTATGTTCTTCGTGATCGCCCATATGGCAGTGGGATGAATGACCAGCGTGCGTTTTCGGGAGCGAACGCAGCATGTTCGTTATTTAAATAGTGATGTGATGACACATGGTGGTTATAAAAATCGATTATAAAAAAGTTTTTTTTCGCATGGTAGATAAAAAATTGCTATCGCTATTATTAGAAACTATTTATTTATTGATGGCTAATAGAAAAAATGATTTATCAGAGAAGAAAATTATAGATGGAATTTTGATTTGAAATCGGAAAATTAGACATTTATGGCTACTAGGACCACGACTCTGTTATTTGCCAGTGACATTTCATTATGAAATCGATCTATTACAGTCAATTCTCATCTCAATACTAACACTATCACACAAACAATTGCCGTGTTAGTGGTATGCTACTGGTGTATCGTTATGGCACCAATGAAATAAATTGAAACTAAAAATCGACCACAACGATGCCAATGAACGTTTCTTCTTGTACGCAATTGGTTTGTGATAGTAAACGGGAGATAAAATTAATTCATGGTCATGGTCACGGTAATATTTTTTTTTGATGTGCCGGGAGTACAGAAGAGTTAGGCTAAAAACCAGCATGTGTGACATATGTGAGACTTTACTTGAAAAGTGCACGCATTGTTAGCGATTTTTTAAGTTTTTTTTTGTGGTGAGCCTACGCTGATAGGTGAGAGAAGCCGACCGCAACAATTTCGCCGGATATGAGACTTGGCAGACGTCTTAGGTAATTAACTAACTGGAGGAGGCCTATGTCGCAAGACAGCCTGACCGTGATGGGTAAATAAATGTGAAGTTACATACCGAAAATAAAATAGAATTAAGTATAGTTAGTATATTATAATTATGTACAGCCTTGTAGTTCTGGGCTCTCAAGAATAAGACTACGGTATCCCCTGCCTGTTGTAGAAGGCGACTAAAGGGGCCTCGGGTTCACTGGGCGACAAGGGTGGGGGCCTGAGTCGTCCACCAAAGTGGACCCGGGAAGAAGGCGACATCGGCTGGCCCGTGTCGCCTTGCGCTGCGATTTCACAGGGGGGGAGGGAGTAACCTCCCCCCCCGGGACGTGCTCTCCTTGAGCACAGTGCAGAGGGGCTCCGGTGCGTTCCACTGGAGATCCCGGAGCCCCTCGTCATGCACCGAGGATAGGGCCACCGGGGAGGTTTTAGTGGGTAAGAACCCCACATAACCGCCGCCTTCCCCCCAGAAGGCGGGGTATCTTTCTGAAGATTTCCTCCCCGTCAACAAAAAAAAAGTATAATTATGTATGGTTAGTATAGCTTTATGTTATTACAGGGTCAGAGGAATTAAGGCTTTTTTTTTATTTATTATTATTTTTTTTAGATGTCCTAGGTCGCTTAGTCTTAACCTCTATTAATAGCAACTCGGTGCTAGAGCCCTGAGAGACGACCTCGGCTTAGGCGCCCGAGATCTCTCTTCGACCCTTAGGCCGGTACTTTTCATTAGAAAATTTTTAAGTCGTTCATATAGTTCACTAGCTTATATGCCACTGCGGGAAGGGTGGTGTGGTGGTGGTCGAAGAAACTCCAGCAACGTACCTAATTTTGATAATGATGAATTTTGATTATACTACTTTTTGAGGCTTAGGGATAAATTATGAAGTGAATTTTTATGATACCTGCGTACACCGCCATCTAAATCTTTTCTTTAAAAAAATAATACTAATAATATTTATTTTTTAAAATGTCTTTTTATTTTACAATATTTGTTGTTATACTTTGTTAATGGGTGTAAATGCAAATGATATTTATAAAAAAATAATTTTTATAAGAATGTTTTGTATTTGTTTTGTTGCATCACACAAGTATACATTTTTACGTGCATACATAACTAAGCTGTTTTTTGCCAATTGATATTACTCATTCCTTTTTCTGACATGTATTATGGATCCCGAACGTTGTACGGGGAAGAAGTAATTGTGGATTTGGTGCTAAGTAGTTGTACAACGTTTTATATTTACACGAATGCATGCATTGGGAACTTAAATGCAAGCATACATTTTGAACGCTCCCACTTATCAAAGAATTTGTTTTAGAACTACGATAATAATTTAAGGTCCAGACAATGGTTACATTCGAAGACGTTATAATAATAGCTCTACTGTTTACTCTGTTCATAAGTTCGTCACACTGTCGCGTTAATGATATCAGTGGCTCTTTATAATACTCATCTTTAACTTTTGCCCTTTATTATCTGCGGTCGAGTTGCCACCCCGCTTTATCTTATTAACGCCCTGTAAACAGACAGCATTTCTTCAATGTTGTTCTTCCATTGTCTATTCAAATTATATTTACATTTAGAATAAATTAATGAAAAACGCTGCTATTATGATGACTCTTACCTTTTTTTGTTCAGTCACCGTTGATGATAAAATTGTCTATTAAAACAGATAAGTAAAATAGAATAATATGTTCTAAAAATGGTACTGGCAACAGTGAAACCGTTTTCGCGTCAGCATCGCATTATTTGAAACAAATATGCCTGTTAGTGTGTTCGTTATGGAATTCACAACAATTAGCGAGGGCTTGATTAATGATTCACAATATGACGTGTCCGCTATTGCTCTAAATTGTGGTATAACGTCATACATACGAAGTAATGGATGGTAATAGACTTGAATGGGAGTGAACGCTTTATCCTTGTTTAACTTTTCCTTGTCTATGAATTTTTTTTTTTACTCAATTTTGACATATTTTTCAAAAAAATATTTATTTGCATGCAGTAAGAATACGAAGAATTTATAACAGATAAGCATTATTAAAATACACTTACCGTTTTGAATAAAGAAAATACGTCTCGCGATCGTATCCAAATGCAACTGTCACTGGTCATAATCAAAATGAGCACTTGAATTTCGTGTTCGTACCGCCGCGTTCGGATTTTGAATTTAAACTGTAAAAACAAGATGGCGGGCGGACATACGACGCGCGCTGTTGGTGCACGGGTGTTGACTACTCCGTAACTGGCTTTGATCATCTTTAAATAGTGGTGCCCACATTATCTACTTATTACATTGGAAGAGCGGGGCGTTGTGGGACAATCTTTCTGTATAAGCTATAGCTTTCATAAAGTGTTACTTCATTGTGGTCCTTAAACGCGGATTAGCTTATTCCATCGAAACTAAAAAAAAATTGTTTACGTATGTGGTACATGTTTGGTACAGCATTTTATTGCTAAAGTAAAGCGAGAAAGTTATTTAAGTTAATAAAAAGCTTCTATTTTAATAGTACGCGTTACTCTTAAATCGTATAAGCAGTGTTGTGTGTGGTAAATATATAAAAAAATAAATGTATTAAAAATTAACGTTAAAATTATCAAATTATTCTATTTGTATAACTTCAATAATAAAATGCTTTTGGAACACAAAAAATCTTTCATTCATGCTTTTTTAAACGTCCAAGTTGTATGTTCAACTATTCTAGACCTATCTAGAGAGGGTGTTATGGTGTAATTCGGCCTTTACAGGTCTTTGGAATTATTCATATTTGATAATACAAAAATATTAAACTTAGAAATAGCATAACAGTGACAAAAAGTGAACAAAGAATTGTAGTTACCAGGATTTCTTTACCAAATGGAACGTGCTATAACTCTTTTACAGACGTTTTAAAGCACATTTTTCCTCTTTAATTTCACAAATTTATTATAATTTTAAACTAAAGCTATGTATAAATATATAATAAAGAAAAAAAGTTGTGTGTTTAATCACTTGTTTATGGTGCGCCATTATGAAAATTAGAGTAAATTTTTTGTAGTCTATGGCTATCAAATTTACTATACTAATAAAATTTTTAAATTTACAGAATATCATTAAATCAACATATAATTGACGTCACCTGTCTATAATATTTTTTACGACATATTTGTATAGAATAACTGATTTGTATTGTTCTTTATATTGGTTATTCGTAGTATTGAAGTATTCTTAGAGTTTTTTATAATATTAATCCTAGTAATTTTTTTTATAAATTTTACTAACATTTATTACGCTTAAGCTAGGACATGGTTCATGTCAATAATTGAATGTTGGGTTTTAATCAACGACCTTTTGTTTCATAGACCGTACCAGTAGATTGCCTGTGGCTTCCAATGGTGGAATATGTTCCAATCTACGCAGATTATGTTACAGTATAATAAATTCTTTTCGGGTACGACTCGTTATGCATTTAGTTTTTTGACGTTATAACGAGTACAACTAATAACGTCAATAACTTGAGTATTTAGTTTTGTCAAGGGACATAAAAGTACTGTACAAAAAAATATATTTTTAAGTATAATCATTGCTTTTAAGCGACTTATCGTTCTCTTTTTGTCTTTTTTTCATGATTGTTATCTCAGAACTTTTAACTGGGTGACAGCTGATGCTATGGCATCCATGAGAAAACCATATGTCTTAAAAGAGATCGTCCTTACGTAAAAATCATTAGCTTTTTATTTGTAACATTTCCAGTTGCTAAATTCGTCCATGAAGAGCAAATACAATGATCTATCAGTGAGACAGAATTTACAAATTAGACTCAATTATATCAAGAACAGTCGTCGGTAATAACATTCCACAATACCCCATGTATCACTTGTAATATGGTGTCAAAGGCTATGCGGTCAAGAAACTGGAGGGTTAATTAAAATTATGAGCCTCAAGAGATTTGACGTATGATCGACTGTCGACGTAAGAGATCAATTAATTATGATTTCTTTTATTTATCAAACTGCATCAAAAAGTGGAAGATTCTCAATTCTGTCTTTTTTTTTGATGACGAACTACATAGTTGGACAGGGAGGCTGGTATTTACTGTTTCACCGGATTGTGAGGTAGCTCTTAGGTCGTCCTGAACCTCTAAATTCTGTCACACAGTTGTATGTTTTTTTTTTGTACCTCATAACTTTCGACTGTATGAACCGATTTGGATGAATCATCAAGATTCTTGTTTTATTTGAACTTCGCATATCTTACTAACATTGTATATATATTACAAAATTTTCTGAGACATGCAGGTTTCCTAGCGATGTTTTCCTTTGCTTCCGAGAAAGTGGTGAATCAGCGCTTAAATAAGGATCTTCTCCAAAAAAATATTTTTTTTTTTATAAATTTTACAATTTATTTTAGATTTTTGTATCTCAAAGGTCACGGCCGTGACCTACGGTGCGGAGACTTGGGCTCTGACCGTAGGGCTGGTCCACAAGCTGAAAGTCGCGCAACGAGCGATGGAGAGAGCTATGCTCGGCATTTCTCTAAGGGATAAAATCCGAAACGAAGAAATTCGACGGAGAACAAAGGTGGTCGACATAGCTCTTAAAGTCAGCAAGTTGAAGTGGCAGTGGCACATCTGCCGAGTCAGCGACGGTAGATGGGGAGGAAAGTCTTGGAATGGAGGCCGCGATGGACCGACGACCTTGTTAGGATAGCCGGAAGTGGCTGGATGCGGAAAGCTGAAGATCGCATGTGGTGGAAGGCATTTTTTTTTTCCTATTTTTTATTTTTAGGCCTATTTCCAGCAGTGGATAGATACAGGCTGATGATGATGATGATGATGTATCTCAAATATGTCCTATATCTAAAATAATTAAGTGATCACATTGTCAAAACGAAGCGGTATCGGATCTGCTAGCTTAGAATATGTATATACGAAATGAATACTAGAATTGCATAATGGATAGATTTTAGATTATATTACAACTTCCTCGTTGCCAGCATCCGCCGGAAGCTCAATGGCTTCTTCTTCAAGTGAATTAAATTCAATTAACTCCGGTGACGTCGATACGACATTTTGACACCACTTTCGACCAATTACGCCGCAGACTGTGTCATAATTCTGTTTCATTGTATGACATTGTAATTGTACCTTACGTGGTAATGAAAAAAGATTTTAAAAAATACGAAAATGTACGCGGCATCAACGTGACCTTTAAATCCTAGACCAGTGGTGGGCAAACTTTTTGGTAGGTTGGCCACAAATTGTAAAAAACAAATTTAAACGGTCCAAAATTTAATTGAAATTTAATTAACAAAAAAAATTATGATTGCTGGTGGCTATTTTTTTTTGTCTTTTTACGTAAAAATTTACGACGTTATAAGTTACGTTATAAGCATTTTTTAAACAAACCAAAAATGTTAAAAAGTTGTAAACGTTATAAACACTACTGATATAAATAAAAACAGAACAAATTTTACAATACCGATTGCAACACATCAAAAATATTAACTCAAAAAAACACTTGGCGGGCCGGATGAAACGCTTTAACGGGGCCGTAGTTTGCCCACCACTGTCCTAGACCATCATGAAATCGCAAGCCGAATACCGCAGCTGGGAACATATAGTAGAATTAGTGTTATTATTTAATTTATGACCTGATCTTAAGGGATTACAAGTGCTTTTTCAAAAGAGTCTGCTATTTGCCATTGAAGTTTCATCATAAAACCGATCTATTACAGTTTTAAAAATTATCATTCCATGCGTCAAATAACACACACACGAACGAGTGCCAGTAGTACACGATCGGTAAAACATAGTGGCACCAATTAACTAAAAGATTACTGAAACAACCACTATGATATCCTCCTCCTCCTCCTTGCATCATTTTCCTCATTGCTGAGGGCCGTGACCTCCACGAATTATGTGGCGGACGATCACTTTTCACCTGTTGCGGTCTTTGGCGGTGTAAAATGCCTCGTGGACTCTCCTGTTGGTGTTGTTGCTGATTTGGTCTGTCCAACGCATAGGGCTCCTCTCTCTTGGTCGTTATCCCTGTACTTTGCCTGTGACCTGGAGTATTTCCAAGGTATCGGTTTTCCTGGCTATGTGACCGAAGGATTCCAAAACCCTACAGAGAAAGACCATTGACAGTCCCCTATGATATCAATGAACGTTTATTGTGTACACTATTTGTTAAACAAATTCGGGGACCTGTTATACCGCCGGCACCTAACGAAACACAGAAGTACAATGTACCTCTAACTATCCTGTACTAGTGCTGATCCATTCGTGCAATAGAAGTCGTTGCTGTGGACCTACCGCTGTTGAAAACGTATAAAATACAGCCGCGATTGTTAAGTTGTGTACATAATGTAACTCTGAATAACTGAACTGAATAATTCTGAACAATTGTTTCAAAAGATTTTTTGGTTTGAACGAGCTACGGAACGCTACGTTGTGCTACGCGGTCGTACAGGTAAGTACGATCAGATTATTACTGATACTTTACTGAAGCGATCGATATGTATGCTATCTCTGTAAATTATTGTTTATACATTTTGTGTTAAATTAATGGGTGTTTAGAAAGGCGCGCTTTCTGTTCTTGCGTGCCTTACCTGGACGGCGAGGGGTAGATTCGTCCTCCCCGGGACGGAGCCTAGGTTTGACACGGAGACTAACTCGCAGGTTATCCGCGGATGTGTGCGCAAACGTTCCCGTGACCCCGTTAATATACGACGATGGTGGAACATCTTGTGGGTCTGAGCGTTATATAGGACGTTACGTTCCAATAAGTAATAAAAACAGGTTCGCAAAGGCGGTAAATGCTTTAGGAGAAGAGAGTGAATAGAGAATGCTTCTTTACCACCTCTAGGTACGTAATGAGTTCGAGGAAAAGATAAGAGATATAAGGTAAGATAATTATTAAGATGAATACATTTAATTGCACAACGTATTCATATATATATATATATATACATATACACTCGAAAATACACATACAATACATATTAAGAGTCGACATCAAGGATGTAATGTTGAAAACAACTCTAGCTTGATACAGAGATTGTCCCCTGTTCGTTTTTCACCAAGCTTTGGTCACATATATTACAGGTAGTGAGGCCATCACCACACACCGAAGATAAAATTGAACAAATTATTTTTGTGTACATCTTACCTACATAAAAATGCCGTAAAACGGCTGAAAGCAGACTACAAAACAAGAAACAGAACTACAAACAGAGAAGGGTGAAAGCAGACTACAAAACCTAGTACAAAACTACCCGACTATAAGAACGTAAATTTCAACACTTAACCACTTGGCTAAATTGAGCGAATGAATAAAAAAAAAGCAACAATACATAATCTGCACTGGATACGCCGCCAGTGAGTGTTACTTGATTTAGCCCCATTAGGGTCCGCGCACGTAAGTGATTACTTCCTTATTCATGCCCGCCCGCCGCCTTTGTGATTTAATGCAACATAGTGGGGAAGCTTATGTACGTATATGATAGAGTTTGTTTGTTAGTTTAGTATACTAAATAGTCAGCCCTGTAGTTCTGGGCTCTCAAGAATAAGACTACGGTATCCCCTGCCTGTCGTATAAGGCGACTAAAAGGGGCCTCGGGTTCACTGGGCGACAAGGATGGGGGCCTTTGTCGTCCGCTAAGGTGGACCCGGGAAGAAGGCGACATCGGCTGGCCCGTGTAGCCTTGCACTATGAGGGCACAGGGGGGAGGGAGTAACCTGCCCCCCCGGGACGTGCTCTCCTTGAGCACAGTGCAGAGGGGCTCCGGTGCGTTCCACTGGAGATCCCGGAGCCCCTCGTCATGCACCTAGGAAAGGGCCACCGGGGAGGTTTTAGTGGGTAAAAACTCCACATAACCGCCGCCTTCCCCCCAGACGGCGGGGTATCTTTTTGAAGATTTCCTCCCCGTTACCAAAAAAAAAAGTATACTAAATAGTAGTTAGTATAGTATAATACTCTCGCATCGCTCATCTCTTTCCAATCGCCATGGCTAATAGAAGAATAAATAGAAGTGGCCACAATGCTAAAAGTTTTCAATTCTCTCGTCTTTAAATTCCAACTGTGTTGTAGTTGTTGGAGATGGTGATGTTTTTCAATAAAGCGCAACCAAAGACTTGAGTCCGTGGTCTTTTCTTATGTACTTTAATTGGTTACTTTGGTTTTGTTAAGAAGAGTGCTACCTCTACACTTACTACTTTTTTGCCTGACTTTTGAAGGTGGTGTTGAAGAATGCTCTGGTTTACGCGTCGAAGACGCCCAGTTGCATTGTCATTAATTTCTCCTCGACCGCTGCGTCTCTGTTTCTCATGGCCATTTTTATGTTGTAGTCTATTATTTTCTCTTTTGATGCGGCCGCTGCCCTTGTCACCAGTCTTCCTGTGGCGTCATCACAGTCATCTGTGTAATAGACACAGCTGACTGTGTGTCGGGATATCGCGACTACAGCATGTTGGACGTTGTCGTGCAGTTGCAGTTTTTTCGTCATTGTTCTGATGACAACCGTACGTGAGTCCTTGGGCCTCGTGCACGTTAAGGATGCGCGAGCCTGCCCCCATCTGTATCCCTGGTTGGAAAGGGATTCCTTTTCCGTCTGGTTGTATACCAGGTATAACGTTTGGCGGGAGGGTTGGTGTTATATTTGCGCCTGAGTAAATAACTTAGAGAATGATGTTTATTGTCATGCCATTGCTGTACGTTCGTCGGGTAATTTTTCTTCATGTACATAACTCCGTGGAATACCCTCCACCATAACTTCATGTAGAGAGTATTATGTACATATGTGATGGAGTTTGTTTATTCGTATAGATTTCTCTCGAATCTCTCTTTTTTATACTTTCTAAGCAAGTGCTTGACTACGATCCCACCTGATTGTAAGTGGAAATGCAGTCCTGGATGGTAAGGCGCACTAGCTTAATAAATGCCTCTTAGTGAATAGGTAAATAGGTAGAGTGGTACTCTTGAAAATACCCACATTGTAATCGGAGGGAAAGACAGGCGCGGGCAAACTATTCCAGTCCTTTGCCGTACGAATAATGAAAGACGAAGCAAAGCGCTTCGTTCGGGCTTGAGGGATGTTCACAACAAAAGGATGAAATCCTGCAGGGCGTCTTGAAGTCCGATGGTGGAACGGGAATGAGGGAATTAAATCATGTAGTTCCTGAGCACACTCTCCAAAATGCAATCCGTAGAAAACCGCAAGGCTACCTTACGCCTGTGCTCTTTCGAACTGCTAAAGCCAATGCAGTGGCCTTAAAGCTAGTTTTGGTCTCTTCTCTTCTATATCGCTTCCTGATCGCTGAGGGTCGCTACCAACAAAAACGTGCTTGCAACCATTCTCCACTCTCTTCTATTTTTGGTCCAGGTGTTTTTAGCCTGGAGTTCATTCTGGTAACTATTCCAAAAGAACGTCCGTATAGTGGGCAGTTTGACTTTGCTTCTTTATTTCTAGACTTTTACTTGTTTGAGAATTTCTATGTTAAGTCTAGAATTTCTATAAATCCGATCGAAGCAACTTGCTTTGCCGTTTTGGTCCTAGCATCCCTAGCTATGGTTCCCTCGCGATCGCTTGGTTGACGGTGAGCACTGCACATCAGGGACAAGTTCACTAGAACAATTGCGAGAAAGTTAATTGAGAAGTGAACAAACGAAAGTTCAGTGACGTCATAGTTGTCAATTTATATTAATATATTATTAATGCTAGTTTTGGTAATATACCAGTTCAATTGAATCACACATAAACACGTATATAATGTCATCTTGTAATTATGCTTTTACAATTAAAATAATCAGTTACAAATAAATTAAAAAATATAAAATAATCGAAAACTTCGAATAAATTCAGTAGATTGTACTGTTTATGGCACAACGACAAATTACTTCGTGTTTAAAACTGCTATTAAATATGAATCCTAGCACAAGCTTAACGTTATTTAATCGTTAACAAGAATGTTAATAAAAATAGCTGTTAAATATGTTATGATACTTGAAAAACAATTATATACTCGAACGATTTCTTAGACCTTATTTCAAGTAAGTTACGATCGACTGTGATGGACGGAACAGCCGGTCGAAACGTACTTAAAACAATGACCAAATAAATTAAAGCCGTACAAACTAAATCTTCCAACGATTGTCTTTTTTATCGTACATATAAAGTAGATTGAGTCAGGCTTGTTATAGAAAAAGCCTAACAAGATCTACTTATACTTACGAAAAAATCATTTCACTTTTCTTCATTAACACGAGTCAAGTTGAATATTTTACCGTTGATCCGAGTAGAAGTTGCCTGGCTTTTAATACTCAAATAAAGCCATACAAAATCTACTTAAGCCAACAGCAAAGTTCTCCTGAAAAGGTACAGATAAACACAAAATTGTTAGAAAATTATCACAGCTGTAAGTCCCATTGACTTCTTCCTGAGTTTCTTGACTACTAACTTGTATCAATCATTTTATGACTGAGTGTCCAGTAAAAGAATTACGACAAATCGTTTATTTAACAACACACTTATGTTAATAATTATGATATATATATATATATATAGCTTATATGGTTTTTTTACATAAATTTATGTATAATATAAATAAAAGTGTATGTATGTATGTAACACCATATTTATAGACAACCGAATCGTGTCCGCCTTAGTTTTTACAAGTTTTTTTGGATGAAAATCAGCGCTGCACTACATGTGTGAGCATAACACATGTTGAGCCAACCCCTTTTCGGCACAATATCTATTTTGTTCTTTTTAATTTTTCAAAATTTCAATTACTTTTGTTTATGTTGTTTTTTGTCTTATTTTACCTGTCGTTTCGGTGTTCTTGTGTCGAATAAATGTTTATTCTATTCTAGATATAAAACTTAGCTATGGTAGTGATTTTCTAAGGCGATTTGATTTAAGCCTCAATAGAAATTGATTCGAATCCCAGCCGGTTTGTTTACGGAAATTTCTATGCGATTTTTATTTGTTCAATGATATTCAATCAGCCATAACAGACACAAAACTCTTGAACATGGAAACAGAGAAAGCATTTAAAATGTGTAAACTTAAGCCGGGGTAGTTCAGTGTCCGGGCGGCCGCTTCAAGTTGCATAGTACGCTAACAACCCGAGTTCGATCCTCCGTGCCGGCACCAATAAACTTGCTATTGCAATTTTATGTGCTGATTTACCACGCGATCAGCGGTAAAGGAAACCATCGTGAGGACAAGTTTCTTGTGAGAGTGAAGTCTGTGCCAATCAGCACTAGGGCCGCGTGGCTATGCCCTTATACTCTCATCACAGAGAAGGCCTGCACCCATCAGTGGGACATACATAAAGGCTGTAACTACTACTATTTAAACATGTCAACGGTTCGGTTACGTTATATTATAATTAATAAAAACTTAGCTCCTAACTTGTGGACTTACGTGACAGGTAAGTACATCGCATTATACCGGGCACAAAATTTAGCAAGTTATATTTTTGTAGGTAAGAAATCAAAAAAAATAGAAACTTATTAGTCCAACACTTACCTTAAGGCTTATAACTGCTTAGTAATAATAATAGAAACAAATAAAAAACAAAAAAAAACAATGATGTTTGCATGTCGACATTCTATGAAATAGGAAAAGTTCGACTAGAATAAACAACTAGCCGGACGAAACCTACTTAAAGGAATGTTCGAATTGTTTTAAATCTAAGTCTGTAAACAAAAAACCAATGGAATATTTGTATCTTCATATATTTCTTCATCTGCAAGCGTCAATAACGTAATGTTCGTACGAGACGTATAGTTATTTACTTGAATCATCAATTGGAAAACTATCAAGGCAACCGTATTCTACTTTTAATGTCTGTGAAAGAATAGCGACTATATAAAAAAAACAAACGATGATGTAAAACCTCTTTGACTATAATTTTTTATCCACTAATCTATCGCAAACACAAGTAGAGAATAAACGACATGTTATAAACAAAATGTCGAATAGAATCTACTTAAATTCGCAACAAATAGATTAAAAATTTAATTAAAAAAATAATTTAAAATATAAAATGTCAACGTCTCACGACGTTAAAATAATGTAGTTATAGTATTTTCGAACGCAAATTCAAATAGAAATCGAAAGACTTGAATTTCATTACACAAAGCCTGACGAAATCTACTTAACACGTTAAACGCCGATAGAAAAAATAAAAATCGTAAAATACTTTTGGTCGTAATTTGTTTATTATGTTACGATACGTATAGAAAATAAGTTTTATTCAATTCTGTACATGGGTTACATAGTTACAGTCAAATACATAGCTGAGGTCACCGGTGCACCCCATGGCGCACAAATACAGAAAATATATTTTCCGGTACCCGGCGCCGCGCCGGCCACCCGCTACACCAGTAGTGCGCTCGCGCTTACGGTGATAGAACGTGTGTTACTAGATCAATTACGTTCCTACTATCTTAGCTGTCATCATTTTCTTATTGAATAGTATATATAATAATATAATAAAGACTAATTTGAATTATATATCCTGAATTTTTGGTTACTTTTTCGCTTTCATTTTTTCAATTCCTTACAAGGTATGTTTGTCCCACTGCGCAGTATAGTTCTACAGCGCCGTGCCGGCCACGGAGTACGAATAAAGTAACAGTCAGTATGGCCGGCGGCGAGAAAAAGTAGTTTGAATATGACTATACGTTGAGGTCACCGGTGACCCCCCATGGCGCTATGATAGAGGAAGGGTGAGGTCACCGGTGACCCCATGGCGTTTAACGTGTTAAAACTGCATCGAAGAAGCTTAGAACATGTGTGAAAACTGTAATAGGAATAGGACATATTTAATTCCATACTTTTAATGAAATAACATTGCGAAAAGTGATTAATGCAATAAAGTTGATTTAGTTTTCGTGATCGAAGTTATCTATAGCCGTGAGCAAAAATAAAGGGTCGGTTAAGAAAGTTTGAATATCTCGGAAGATAAAAATGTTAGCTAACTGAATTAAATTGTACACGATAGACAATTAAATATCCTTAAAATAAAATATTTTTATTAATTAATTTATATTTCATAAAAACATAATCTCAAATGAAGAAGGAATTAATGAAAGGAATCCTTAATAAAATTTTATTCAATAATGAAAATATTATTTGCATGTGGCAACACTAAGTACTATAATTATATTATATAAAAATAAAATTTAATGAAAATTACTGTGTGTAAATCCTTTTCGTTTAAGTTAATTTTTTTTAATGGAATATAGAAAAACAATATTTTAAGGATATTTATTTCATCATCATCATCACGAGTCATCTACAAGGTTCACGGGAACCGCGCAGGTACGGGCCTCGGGGTGTTACCTCATTACCCGGGTTATCAGCGCAGGGGGCGACTGCTCCCCTGGTCTTGGGTACGGTTTTGGAACGGATTTTTTAGGAATAACTATTTTTACGTCGGGGCTAATCCCTCAAGCGATTCAGACGGAGGTCGAGAGGGGGGGCGAGTATGTGGGCCTACGAGTTCAAAAGCTCCCTAGAATAGGGGAATTTGAACCTACTGATATTTAATTGTCTATCATTCACAATTTATTTCGGTTAGCTAGCGTCTTTATCTTCCAAGATATTCCAACTTTATTAACCGACCTTTTATTTTGCTCACGAGTGTAAATTGAATGTGAACCTAAATTTAAACACGAAAACTAGTAGAGACGTTACCAGACGCAGCTTGAGTAACTTACCGCAAGGATTAAAAGACGAACCGAAGACTTGACTCACTGATAAGTCCAACACTTCTTCCGAGGACCTTCAACTTCGACTAAACGGAGCTGTTCTTCTAAAGCACTCAATCAGAATAGAGAAAACTGAGGTTCTCTCTTGGGTATACAAGGGAACCACGGCATGATTGCTCTTATCGCGTGCTATCAAGGACCGAAGCTCGGTTAGTTGTCACAGACAGAATGATTCGTATTCCCTAATGTATATCTATTTATAGTTTAACCAAAACAATTGAACTTGCCTGTTAATCACCAAGGGTTGTTTACTAGTAGAGAGGTAATTAATTTGTTTATCGTTTTAAAATTTAAATAATATTAAAGGGATAATTAAGCATATTTTCTAATGACAAATAAACAGTTCGAAATTTGCAATTATTGTAAACAATTTTTAGGTATTGGTAAATAGTGTTGCTTACTGTGAATAAATCTATATATTAAAAAAGAAAGTGTCTGGGTATTTTCCGTATAGGCTCCGAAACGGCTAAACCGATTTCAATGAAACTTTCAGGGAATCTCCAGATTGACCTGACGAGTAATCCTATAAAGTTTGGTGACGATCGCAGCACTCCTCTTTTTGAACTGTCAAATACAGCTTTTATTTACTACGATGATATTCTATTTTTTCATAACCCAAATATGTATTGACACATGCGTTGTGTATATTAATGTCATTACGAACCACATTAAAGTATAATGAAATATAGTGAATCCATAAATGATAAGAATGATATTATATTTACTGTACATGGGTGTTGGTAATGATCTTCACCTGCTCGAGAAGAGAATGAATACGGAGAGAAATGTATAATCTAATATATTGTGAGAGTTAAATTAAATATTTAATGATGTAAGTTTAGTGTTTAAATAAAACAAAGCAAAATCTAGCCTTGTGAAGCGGGTTGGGTACTCTAGTTAAATAAACGCGGCTGATTAAGGTGACGCTAAGTGTTATTTCTTCGAGATATGGTGTAGGTAGGCTGCTCCGTATGCCGTGGACTGCCATGAGAACCAATGAGCCCATGCTGACGGAGCTTCAGATCACCCAAAGACCCCTCAGCGGTGGACAGATAGGAGTAGGCAGAGATTATGGATTCATTCAAGGGTTCCGTCGGTTTCAAGTGCTTAAATTTTTTCTGACATACTTATATGTACTAGCCAGTGATGCTGGTCTGCAATGTTCACAGTTGACATTTGAAAGGTGAGAAAGCTCTTAGGTTGCTAAGCCTGAACCTCTATTTGGTAGTAACTCAACCCAATTTTCCTCTGGAAAGACGGGTTACCTCAGCTTGAACGTTTATTCTAGGGCCGTTAGCATTCAAATTCGAGGACGCCCGAGAAGGGCTAACCACAACTTGATATGTAGTTTTAGTTTCCTTTTATGTGGGTGTCGCCCTTCCTCCGTATGCCTCCCCTTGTCCCTTACCTATACTGCCATTCATTTAAGGGTCATAATTTTTTCGTCTTTCTTCATCCATTATATCTATATGCGCAAATGAACCGATGTATGAATGTCTGATACTTATAAAATAAATAAGCTCTCACTTGACAATAGCGAAGAATAGCAATCGATGCCCTTGCTTGTCAATCGCGTGAACGCTTTATTAATAATATTTAAAATAATAGTAAAGAACAACTTCTAACGCCTGCCAAAAATAATACGGCAATATACATTACTGATATCGAACGGTAAACCTGTAAGGCGCTTGTATTTTACCAATAACTATTTGATGTGCTTTTTAATAGAAAGGGGGGCTAACGAGGATCTGGATCACCTGGTCTTAAATGATACGATTGTCCACACCTACTAAATAGACTGCAGATAGAGTGCCAATGTGTTTTAAACTGTAGAATTGTAAATGTATAAGTTGTAGTGA
The DNA here is from genome assembly GCA_029286785.1 of Meandrusa payeni. Classification (NCBI taxonomy): domain Eukaryota; kingdom Metazoa; phylum Arthropoda; class Insecta; order Lepidoptera; family Papilionidae; genus Meandrusa; species Meandrusa payeni. The sequence continues at coordinate 3,731,592 of JAGSMX010000023.1, forward strand.
AGTGTCGTACCACTGTTAAAATATGCTATAATACTAATTGCATTGCCTGGTTAACGTTTTTGGCTACGTATTGTGCCCTTACCATTAAATTTTTCTATACCTAAGATTAAACAGGTTGACGACAATATTTTCCACGGTAAAATGTATCATGGAATGACTGGGGGGATATCGGTATTAATAAATAAAACAATAATAATTAGTAACGTTTATTTATTACGGGCAAACAAACTAAGTTTATAACGCATAAAACGATGTTGACTTTCTGAAGCCGAGTCGTGGTACCTCGCAGGCGTCCTAGGACAGGAATGTCGAATAGAGTAAGAACCCAAGCCGAGGTCTAAGCTAAGCAGCCTAAGAGGTGTGTTACCTCTTAAAAACCCGGTAAAATTGAAGAGGCTGCCTGGCTTATGAGTAAGGATAGATATGGTACTTAAAAGAGGAAACGTATTTCGGGGAAGGTTTTCATTTATAACGCATTATTTATCATTCATCTGCAACATATATTTTTTTGTTTGAAAAACAACAATTTTCTATTACAATGTGTGTGATTATCACGTAATTCTCGTAAGTTATATAACATAATCCATAACACTTTGTCTCCAGAATATCTTCGCGAGCGCTTTGTACTAAAACAGTTCGTCGGCCGCGATCCGCGAACCTTCTATAATAAATTTTTAACATTCCCCGAATGTCACACGAATTCCTATGGCAATTCTTTTACCTGTACAGCTATAAAACTATGGAATAGTTTGCCGATTGAGATTAGGGAGGCTTCGTCAACTAATGTCTTTAAATCGCGTGTATTTGAATATTTTCTACTCAAACAATGAAAAATTACAATTCGGTATATTTATTGTCGTTGTATATATTCCATGTGTATGTATATTATTATATTTATATAGAAGTATCTATTTATGTATATGTAAATGTATATTTATTTATTTATATAATAGTTTTAAAACGCTATTTTTAGCGGCACTACCCTTAGCCTGCTCTTAACCACTAAAGGTTAGCTGGAAGAAAATGCTAAATAGCATTAAGTTCGCCTTTGTACATTTTATTTGGTGCAATAAAGGATTTATCTATCTAACTTTATCTAATTCTATTATTTATTTTCTAATTAAATACTTGGTGATTTAGTTATATAGTACATGTATATTTAGGACAGAAAAAACCACAAACCGACTCCAAATCGAAACAAACGTTAAACTCTATTACGCGCTGACGGCCTCAATGTATTTCCGAATTATAGTAGGAATATTAAAAAATAGAAAATAATCAGAACCTAACCGATACTCTTAAAGTGCATTCATGCAATAAAAAATGAATCGTCGAATTGGCGTGATATTGAGTTATTCGGTTTTCTCCCGGACTCCTATTGTCAGAACTGGACCAAATTATAATATATAATATATTAGTATTATTCTTACAATAATTGGGAAATACTAAAAGGGCGTCTGCACGTAATATCGTTTGATTTCATTTGAAGTCGGTTTATGTCTTTCCTCATAAATATACTTTTTGGAGACCGTTTCGGGCATGCAGCCAATCGTAACTTAACCTTATGTTAGCTAGCAACACATGACACCCAGCGATTGTTATGAATAATAATTACTTCCAATGATATCTTAGTGATTTACCTGAACCTTATTGTATCTTTAATTCATAATAAATAATTTAGTTGAACATCACATAAACTTAGCATTGTAAACAATAATTTAACTTTATGAGTTTGTAATCTGACTTCTTATTAATTTTGTAAAAAGATGGTGAGGACGCGCAGCTGTCACGGTATTCGTTATAAATATGTTTTCGTACAACGTAACGCTGTCTCAATAAAGCGAGTGTAATAGTTATTGGACTATTTCATTCCACAAAACCTACAAGATATTACACTTATTAAAAAAATACGAGTAAAGACAAATAGGATAACATGAAACGAGATAGACAGTTATTAATGTTGAACGGCAATAGCAGCAAGATTCTTCGCTCGCTCTGAGATCGGTTGAAGGAGATCAGATCTTCTGTACTCCATCTCTTCGGTATCGTAGACTTCGTTGATTTTAGTCAAGTGAGTTCATTTTGCGATCGTCAAAACGGGCAAAATTTTGTACCACTGCCCGTTAGTGACGGTCACAAACCAACTTCGCTTAACAAGTTATTGCGCGCTGTATCTTCACGTACTTTCTTGCTCCTTGATAAAAGATATACATACACAAAAACAAATAAGAATGCTTATAAGAATTTAACTATGATTTAAACTTATAATTATGGTAAGAGAATGTATTTATTACTAATAACACTTTTTAGCCTCAAAGCCATTTGATATTTGACAGTGGCAGTCAATGGAGATTGTATCCTATTGTAAAATTGTAAATTACAGTGGACAATGTCATTTTATAATGTTATTTTATTAGGTGTATACAAATTAAACGCAATGTATTGCTTCTAAAGTAAGAGAAACGACATTTAAAGTTTTTATTTCCATGTCGACTTTAATAATAAAGTTAAAGTTACAGTCTTTATATAAGTGCCACTGTTGGGCACAGGCCTTCTCTGTAAAGAGAGTATAAGGGCATAGTCCGCCACGGCCCTAGTGCGGAGTTGTAGACTTCACATGTATTAGAATTTTTTTTTAAGATATGTGGGTTTCCTCACGATATTTTCCTTTACCGAGCCCGTGGTAAATCAGCCACATAAAATTGCAACAACAAATTTATTGGTGCCGGCACCGGGGATCGGACTCGGGTTCCTAGCGGGCTATGCAACTTGAGGCGACCGTCCGGGCACTAAGCTACCACGGTTCTCTACTAATTAACTGTAATTGTCTTGTATGAAATGGCTTTCATGGGAACAAGTATTAATACACGAATTAATATATTATCTTTAAAATTATTATATTATAAGATTGAACCGCGATAAAAATCTATGCATACATTTATTTAACCTGTCGATATTGAATTATCCTAGCTTTTGATTAACACAAAGCTACCAAGATATTAATCAACAAACTTTCTTCGGAATTAAAGGTCCTATGCCATAAAAGACAGCGATATTAGTGCCAGTATATTAAAAAAAACAACAAATTCAAAACCTTTTTTTAAGTCGGTTAATTAGAGGTTAACTCGCTCTATAATAGGTCTTTTAAATCGTATGGTGTAAACCTGTCGCTTCCGAGCCTCGGTCTTGCGATGGTCTCGAGCGACAGAGCTTGGACGGCGGTCACCTCCTTCTGTGAGACGGTCATGTCCCAGAAGGAGGCTGACTAGCGGGTCAGGGAGTGGAGCGCAGAGGCTCCCTCCCTCCACAGGCGACGTGCCTGGGGGTAATCCGAAGCGGGGCCAGGATGGGTACCTGGCCCCAGTAGCTTCGGCGTCGTCGGGACTTCCGGAGAAGTCCCCTTTGAGTATGAAGTCCGGTCTTGCCGGGACCGGCCGGTCGTTAGGGAGTTCTGTCGCTGACAGATCCGAGGCACCCCGCTCATAACGGCCGATGGCATTCGCGGAAGGTTTAGTAGGTAGAGGCTGCCCAGGCCGAGTCCCACACATCCCTCCGGGCCCACCCAGGGTACCGGAGGATGGTTTATAAAAAGATTCCCCCGCGTGAACAAAAAAAGGTCCTTTAAATCATACGTTATTATGGATGTAAAGACGGCATGCTGTATGTGGTGTCATTGATGATTCTGCAACAATAAAATAATAAATTTTGAAATGTTTACTAAAACAATTGCTTAAAGGAACAAAGTAAACATTGTTAATGATCTTCATTACTTAAAATAAATATAATTTTTAAATTATTACCGGCTGTTGTTGTTTATAATTTGTAACAAGAAGGTTAGTAATATTACTGTAAAAAAAAAAGAAATATTGCTAGCTAATGATGAGGAACAGCGATAACCGAACTGTATCACATTTAACAAGTGTATTTACGTGTAAAAATTTTCTGCGGTGCCCAGGACTACCCAATGTCGTGCACGTGTAAAACTACCTATACATGGCGCTTATATAGTCCAATAATATATATATATAATACAATAAATATAATATGTGTATAAATAGTTATTAGATTTATGTATGTTATATACAATAAAAAATTAAACATATAAAGATTATATTATTTACTGAAATATTGGAAACAACAAGCCACCAATATCACGGGGATATTATAAGCATCCTTTTAAAGATTGTTTTCTCAGTACCGTATTATATTTTCGAAATCTAAAGCCCTACGCTCCCAAAGATAATACAGGCCCATTATTATTATTAAGAAACGAAATACTTTCAAACAAACACATACTATAAAAAATACTATCAAATTGAGAACCAAGAAGTCGGTTGAAAAAGGAGTAGGTTCTCAATTTGTATGTATTCTTTTATTTTTGAAAGGTGGTGTTACCCGTGAGGTCCCATTTAAATTTGATCTAATTGGCATCCATGAGAAAACCATACAAGTTTTAAGTTAGCAATAAGTATGTGCCACAAATGGATGAATAACTTAATATCACTCCAAATGATTTCGAGTTTGTCGATGTCGCCTTCTTCCCGGGTCCACCTTGGCGGACGACAAAGGCCCCCACCCTTGTCGCCCAGTGAACCCGAGGCCCCTTGTAGTCGCCTTCTACGACAGGCAGGGGATACCGTAGTCTTATTCTTGAGAGCCCAGAGCTACAGGGCTGATGTCAATTGAAACCCATGGTTTCTGGACTGTTATGATGCAGAGATATCGACTCCATAGCTTAAGCATTAAATGGTCACACATTTAAACTGTAATTGAAAGCAAAATGTTACCTGCATATTTAGGTATTTTGTAAAGAAGTCAGACGGCGGTTTACAGCAGACACACTTGAATAAATATAAAATTGTCTTCATTAAATTCATTACATCTTTTTAAATCTTTTTTTTTTTATTAAATTATTTTCATACTGGTGTATATTGCACATTGTTAACGACGAAGGAGTTCTCCTTTTACACAATTCGAAATTTGTCCGTATATATATATCATTCTAATTTCTAAATCAATGTAACATTTTCACCGACTTCACTTATATCTGTTATATAAACATGTTAAGGATGGCAATATGTATAGGATACAGTAATTTAATTACCTTAACTTTGTCCTCACCGAGATACAAGTATATAGCCATATATAGGTAAATAACGTTATGATGATATAATTTAATGAAAATATTCTTAATCAAAATAATTTTGTACTTGAGATCGCATATTATATTAAAAAATAACGTGTCATATTGTTTTAATCCTACTTAGCAGCGTAGAAAGAGACAGAGTGGCCTGTACGTTTTTCGCGTAACTTTCTCCCACGCACTGTCAACTTGTGGAATCAACTGTCGCCAGCGGTGTTTCCGAACGTTTACGATTAATGGACCTTTAAGAAACGAGCCTATTCCTATTTCAAAGGTCGGCAACGCACCTACTACAGTCTACAGCTCCTCTGGTGCTGTGGATGTTCATGGGCGACGGTGATCACTTAAGATCAGGTGAGCCGTATGCTCGTTTGCCACTTTTCATATAAAAAAAAGACAGTTATTGCTGTCCGCTTTTCACCGCAATTATAAGGACCTATATGTGACTGATGGTGATCTTAATATCACGCGATTGCAGGATTAATCCACCATCCACCACCACCGCCACCTCTTCACTAGCTTTAGAAAATTTTCTAAAGCCTGTTTTCCTCACTATGTTTTCCTTCACCGCTGAGGGTGTGGTAAATTAGCACTTGCAAGAAACAAATTAAATGGTATCGGCACAGGGAATCGAACTTGGGTTACTAGCGGACAACGCGACCGTCCGGACACTGAACACTCGTTACAGAAAAGGCCTATATAATGATGTTTATAGATATATGAGATATTTGCATAGGTATAAGAGACTTGTACATTTAGGATAAGTTTTTGCTGACAGCCCTGTAGTTCTGGGCTCTCAAGAATAAGACTACGGTATCCCCTGCCTGTGGTATAAGGCGACTAAAGGGGCCTCAGGTTCACGGTGCGTTCCACTGGAAATCCCGGAGCCCCTCACCATGCACCGAGGAAGGGCCACCAGGGAGGTTTTCAGAAGGCGGGGTATCTTTTTGAAGATTTCCTCCTCGTCAAAAAAAAAAAAGTTTTTGATGAACTAAAAGATTTATTTATTTATATGTATTAGTTGTAATTCTAATTTCACTGAAATGAATAAGAGATAAATAAGCGTTGACTTTAAAAAATACTAAAGCTTTTTAAATATCTGCGCGTAGTGAAACCCAATATATGGCTTAGGTTGTCGACGTCTGATATGTAAGGTACAGAAGTCTAATGAAAAACGGTGACTGATAGAAAATCGAATAATAGCTTGCTACAGAGAATACACAAAAGAGAAACTACATTACTTTTGTCATTAATTGCATATTAATAAACTGCTTCAACTTAAAAAAATCATCTGCTAGAAAAGTTCGTACCCGGTGTATAGCTTGACCACTTGACGAGCTTACCCACGGGCAAACTATTCCAGTTATTAGCTCTACGTTCGGATTTTACAAATGTTCACAAGAAAGGATGAATGCCAGTAGTGTATTTTGATGTTAATAAAATAGGGATGGGATCCTTTGAAGCTTCACCCATCCATACCTGATATCGAAAAAGTAGGATTTTTTTATGGGTATAAACTAGTGCTTAACCACGATCCCACCTGGTGTTAAGTGGTGATATAGTCGAAAGATGGTACGCGCTAGTTTAGCAAGTGCCTTTTCACTCTACTCTTGAAGGCTTTCACGTCGTACTTGGTTGGAAAGACTGACACTGGCAACTTGTTCCACTCCTTGGCTTTACGCACGATGAACGATGACGCAAATCGCATCGTTCGGACGCGCGGAACATCGACTATGACAGGGTGGAGACGTGTCTAAACGTCCGAAGGTAGAATGGGGATGAGGGAATTAACTCGTGTAATTCCTGTGCACACTCTTCAAAATCTAGCATTTAAACTTTACAAATTCAAAAAGCGTCCATTCGAAGGTTGCGAATAATCCTCGCACGTTAGCGCTATTTTATGGGTAGGCCCTTAGATGTTAGAAGTGGGCTCTTAGATGTTAGGAGCGCCCTCGGCTCGGAATGCTTACGCGAAACATAGTAACCATCCAAGCCGAGGTTACCCTCACTGGGGGGACCCTTGTGTCGAGTTACTAGCGATAGAGGTTCAGGCTAAGCGACCTAAGAGCTATGCCATCTAGATTTAAAGGCAGAAGACCAATAGCTTTTATATCTATAATCTATATTTGAATAGGGTAATGCAATAAACTCTTACCGCTGGTAAATTCATATTCAGCACTTTGCAATTATCACTCTTAATGGTATAAAATGATTACTATATTTGCGTCGATAGATCTGATACAGTAGATGATCGAAGCTGGACTGAGTCGGATAGGGACTGTGGTTCGGCAATGTAGGTCTTGTGAATACAGCCTTCGCGTGCAGTGCCGGATTACAACGTTATCGATAACTGAAATAAGTATTATTTTATTTTTATAGGAATGCAATATGCTTTATTTGTTGATATGTGTTTAACCGTCCACGAGCTCTCAAAACAATGCAGGAACAGCAGGTATTTCAACAGTCTTTGAAGATGCGTCATTTCCTTCAGCCATCATACCTTCAAGATACAATATTCGAATTCTGAAACACCCACACACTTAAAAGGCAAACACCATTCTGATTCTGATTTATTTATACTACATTCAAGTAAGTAGCTTTATTTATTTAACCACATATACTAGATATAAGTATTACGCGCGGCAGAGGGCCTAGTATTCTGTCTGACAGGGCAACCTAGTACAGATACCAGTCTCTCACAAAGGAGGCTTAATAATGTATTTTATATAATGTGACTCAATATGTAATCTTTGTGGAAGCGAAATAAAAAACTATATTATTATTATCATACTCGCTAGCCAAACGACAGAACTGATTTCTAGTTTTCGCCAGTATTCTGGTAGGTTTTGACACTTCCCCAAAACCCACCTTTCACGCCATAGTTTGTTTATACAAAATAGGCTCACGTTTGGCTTCTATCTCGTTTTACGGAAGGCGAAGATGAAGCCTAAGATGGAACACGTAAGCCTATAAAGTGTCCGTTCACATTAGATTTAAAGGCGTCCAGATTGTGCTTGTATGGACCTCGTCAGAGAGTTCCATTCGTTAGCCGTCCGCATTAGGAAGGTGGAGGTAATGGTGTAGTATCTACGACATAACTTGCTCGCCACGCCTTATAGTTCGGTGAGGATAAAAGCTTTAGTGTCTCTGCCACATTTTTTTATGCTTTATTATATTTCATTATTTTTCTCTTAGGTTCCCCGTCACCCTTGTGATGGGAATCCGACTTAACAGCTTATTTCTTTTTAATAACGACTAATACTAAAGTTAGAAATTTAAATCCGTTAATCACTGCCATTGGGTGAACTGCTTTAGTTTTTGTTATAAATAATTCCCTATTAATTCATAAGTCCGAGTACAGCCCTGTCCTCGTGTGGTTTCGTGTGTGTTCAAGTGTCTTCTATATTTGTTCTAATTCCTGCGTAACTTGTGTAGCGACATTACTTTTCAACATTTTCATTGATTTTACGAAATTTATTTCAAAATCTGTCTCTACTTTATTTGAATTAATGCGCTCGCCTATTAATCTGGGACAAGGATAAATGACGATTTAATGATGGGACGTTCTTTAGCTAGTGAAGTTAAGTCAAAATAGAAGGATGAATTTAAAAAAAACATACAGACGAATTGGGTGCACCGATTTTAGTGATTCTTTTCTTCTGGTGGTTCCTGTGTGGTCCCATTTAAATTGAATCCAATTCTGACACTAGCATACATGAGAAACAGTATTATAAGTCTTAAATTGGCATCAAGTATGTGCGCCATAAATAGACGAATAACTCAATATCACGTCAACCGATTTCGATGATTCAGTTTTTATTGGAAAGGATCTTTTTTTTTGTTAACGGGGAAGAAATCTTCAGAAAAGATACCCCGCCTTCTGGGGGGAAAGCGGCGGTTATGTGGGGTTTTTACCCACTAAAACCTCCCCGGTGGCCCTTTCCTCGGTGCATGACGAGGGGCTCCGGGATCTCCAGTGGAACGCACCGGAACCCCTCTGCACTGTGCTCAAGGAGAGCACGTCCCGGGGGTGCCTGTTCAAATCACAGTGCAAGGCTACACGGGCCTGCCGATGTCGCCTTCTTCCCGGAGTCCACCTTAGCGGACGACAAGGGCCCCACCCTTGTCGCCCAGTGAACCCGAGGCCCCTTTTAGTCGCCTTATACGACAGGCAGGGGATACCGTAGTCTTATTCTTGAGAGCCCAGAACTACAGGGCTGATTGGAAAGGATCTACTTCAAGTTAGTTTGGCGAGAGTTTGGTTAGGTTGTGGTTAATTTTAATTTGTTATATTCCTGCGATAATTCGGAACTGCAAAGAAGGCGTAAAAACATTTAAAGTTTGATTTGATTTGAAGTCGCTTTTTGTATTTACTCGTAAGTATAGATGTATTATTTACAAAGTCACTTTCTGCCGTTGCACAAAAAGATCATAGGATAACTGGATGACTGCAGTAAGGTAGACATATATTATACTTTTGAGTTTAACCTGGGCCCCGAGTGAGTAAGCCAACCGTGTGAAAATTTTGACAATCTCCTAGTTCAGTTAAGCCACTATGGTTTTCCGATGACGTACCACTGACACTTGAATAATGTTTCAATTTATCGGGGGTCATAAACAGCATATCGCTATGTCTGTGCGGAACGCGCAAGAATGTGTGACAGAGAAAATCACCTCTCGCTCACTCTCATTGTAAATAACTATTAATTAGTGTCGACAAACTTAGTTTCTAATTAGTGCCAGTAAGGACGTAGCACATAAGTTGTATAAATAGTTAAGAAATTAGAAAATACAAACATTACAAATCTGGACTCCGTCTGTTATTCTTCCCGCAAATATCGACAATAGTGAAAGCCTCCCACAAATTGTTCAGTGTTATTCAGTTTCGGTAATCTCGTACATAACAACATCTTACAAATATATATCATTATATATCAATTAATCAATATTCTCTTGCCTTATTCATACTTCCTAAATGCTAAAAGCAACGAAGCGTGTTTTTTTAGATGGGTTTAATCAAATTACACAAGGACTTTTTAAGAAAAATTTCTTTATAGTTTTGTTCTTCTGTTGTGTTGTGTTATGTTCTATTCTATTCTATTTTATTTTAAGCTCTGCCTGTCTCTGGTGAAGCATGCAGACCGAGCGTGGGCAAAAAGGCCGAACCATTTATGGACGGAATACTGAATCAGCATAATAGCAAGGCATGAATACCTATTCGAACAAATTGTTGCCGCTGGGAGAATCGTATGCGAAGAAACATCAACACGCGCCTTTCAGCTTATTTATACATATATATATATATATAAATCGATTTACATATGTATGTATGGACTCCAAAACGGCTGGAATGGATTTGCATAAAATTTTAGGAGATTTAGATTAGGCCAGAGGTACAGTTTGACAGTTATCGAATCATTTTTTAGTCTAGAGCGTATATATTTTAATTAGTGCCGTGCAAAGAAAGCCGATAGTTTAAATACAGGAAACGATTGTATCGATTTCAATGAAATTTTCAGGAAATCTCAGAAATCTTGAAATCAAGCACGTGATCGTGTGAAATATGTCTTTTCCACAAAGACCTGCATAATACAAGCAGGCCTATTGCTTGTCATTAATAAGGTCCGAAGTACGCCTTTATCAATACTAGTAATAACATTTTTTCAAACGACACTTCTCTCTTATCAGTCAATTTGACATCAATTGATACAATAAATTCGTGTTATTCATTATTATGTATAAAAATAATCAATTATACACACATGCAGATGCCCATACGGCAATTGTACAAACAAAGCATTCGGTATTAACAGAGGCCGACCTCATTTCGGAGGCAAGGTCCGCCATTGTTGAAAATTTAATTTATATCCTTTTCATCGCGCCAGTTCACTTTCGTACAAACAAACCGTGTACGTGTTTTGCTCATTTACTAACTGTCACAGAGATCCGCTCTCATTTCCGATTATTTTAACTTAAAAATTGTTTTATTAAGTGGCAAATTGAATAATAAACAACACTATATTTATACCATACTATATAATACTATATTATATTTAGAAAATGTTTAGGAGACTCCGGACCCTATCTTGATGTCCACAATAATATTGTTTTCTTATTCCGTTAAATGTTATGTTACATTACACTATAAAAAGCATATTTTTATGAATTCACTCTAAACATTGCTTTCCGTCAACTTAGTAAATAAATAAATCGACAATCAATAACACGTGGTGTGTTATAAATTTCGATAATTCTGATCAATTAATCCTAATCTATGAAGTTAATATAATTGTAGGGGAGTAGATTTTATTTAGTAACGAGTATAATTGTAAGTAAATTATATGATTAAATGCAAAATATATCAAACAATAAGCTATTTCTGTAGTAAACTAGGCCAGCGATATAGCATTACGCGGTCACCACCAACTTCCCACCGCAGAAAAGTATCGCTATATAATCCGTTTGTATTCTAATTCTGTGAACTAACGACTTATTAACTTTCAAATGTAAGTCACACTTTTTTTGATGCGTGAGGGCAAAATTAAAAGATTAATGTTTACGAAGCGCGCTCATGACATTTTAAAGTCGATGCCACGAAGTTGGTTGGTAAATGTGAATGTCAAAAAAATATATAATTTATTTTGTTAATAAAGAGCACACGGGATGAAATTTCGGAAATTATTATAGCTTTGTTGCACCAAATAAGTAAAATTCAAACATGTTCATAAGTGCACACGCATACGATTTTTTTTCAATCGACTTTTTAAAGTAAGCAATAACACTTTTGATTTTTTTAGAAGCAACAATTCTTTTTTATGTTTGTGCACGCATAACTCCCTAATTTATACATTTTATTTTTTTTGTTGTGAGAAAGAAGTTTCAATTAAATCCCACGTTAAATATTACATTGGTCCTTAATTTTTCGTTATTGGTTCCTAAGATATAACAAGGAACTACGAAAAAGCGCATATTGCTTTTGAATTTATTACGATCTAACACTAGATACATCTTACCGTCAAAACCAGTAAAATTGTTAAAAAAAAAGAGATCGAGAGAAATGTAGATTCCCAAACTTCGTAATTCGTAACACAACTATGATTTCATCGAAAAAAGGGAGCGTCCGTGCGTCTATTACGTACAATTTTCGTCACTTAGTAATAATAGTTTGTCTTACAATAAACAATAGTTTGTTTTACTTTGATTGGTATACATTTTTCTGTTATAGAATGAAAAAATATGAAGGAATGACTTCCAGAAATTTGAAATGATGAAAAGCGGATAGTGATTATCTACTTATTTTTATATACTGGTAATTCTGACTTTTAAATTTCAACGTCAGTTGCAAGTTGTCAACCTGACACTGCACTGTTGCTCCAAACTTGTCAATTTTACATGAGACAGATACAGAGACAGAGAACGCGGAACATACTGCTGTTGTGTTATATGTTGTGTGTTGTCAATTTGTGATAATTTGCTATCAATGAACTGAATTATATTTCTTGTATAACATGTATGAATATTTAGCTTAAAATTTAATTTGTGAATAGAAGTGTGTAAAGGACTTTTTAAAAATGTATATTTATGAACTGCCATTTGATGTAAACAAGGAGTTGTGCAGATTACTTGACAATGATGATGAATGGAAAGAATTAGCTGGAGTTTACATGAAATATTCACCTTTTGATGTCCATGTAAGTGTTACAACATCCCACGTTAACTTCTTCAATTTTATGTAGATTTGTATTTAGGTTTTTACATTTGGGTTTTCCCAATGGGCGTAAATTGGTCTGTCGTAAATACCTAGAGTATTTTTCAGATTCGCTACGTACTATTAAACAAAATAAGTATTAAAATCGCATGAATACAGCAATTGTGATATTTTATCACTTTGAGATTACATTTGTCGTCTTTTCCGCCATACCTTTATAATAAAGTTAACTTTTATGTGCCTTTTCATAGTTTATCTCAATATAAGTGTAAAAAGTTACTTTACTAGTTTCTCCATAATTTCACCTACAAAGAGACTGAAAAATTTCTTCATAGTATAAAATAAATTATCCTCACGCTCATGTACTCACTCTCACATACACTCTTACATGCACCCACGCACACTATTCTTTGCAAAAACACACGACTACCACATAAGTTATATAACAAACTTTAGTTCATAAAAAACTCGGAGTTAGGTACAACATCTCCCTAATACAGGCTATGTATTAGTCTAGCAGGGAGATGTGTACCGAAGGACCGAAGTAAGAAAATGGTTATGGAATATGATATATAATATGTATGATAATATATGATAATATGTATCTAATATTTTTGTGTATGTGCATGTCGGTATATAAAAATGTGTGTGTGTGTGTGTAAAGAGTAAATAAATAAAATAAATATTTATTGATAGCAATTCAACTTAAAAAGCACTTTAGGAATCTAGGATCTATTATTCTAATTTCATGCTAGCCTTCTTCAAACCTGTTGATTGTTATCTATAAGTATATTTAAATCAGCTTAATCATATGGGGTCTAGTCTCTGCTTCGTTACTCCCGAGACAATTCACTGCAAAGATCACCGTTGACGCGTTAATGTTTGTTAAGTTAATCATTGGTGTTGTTTCTTACCTGCACTTGAGTTTGCTAAAGTATATTTACAGATCATTTTTTTTAATTATGTGTGTTAACTTCCGAATTCTGAATTTTGAGCATAATAAGAATGCTTGCCAGTCTACCTGCAAACTATGCATAGCATATGATATCCACCTATACTCTGTATTTTGCTTTTAGGAGATAGAACAAGTTGCAAAGCGGCAAATATCATCTCCAACTGCTCAGCTGTTCATACGGTGGGGCCAACTTAATCATAGAGTGGAGGAACTCTTTATCCTTCTGTATAAAATGAAGCATGTCCCAGCGCTACAGTGTTTAGTGCCAGTTGTTGATAAAAGGTTTCACAGACTACTAAAGAGATATGATATTAGTGAGAAAAATGCAGACGAAGGCGCCATTGTTGATGGTGAGTTACATATCGTTTGAGTTTTTTTTTTGCAAATATTAACATTCTTAAGCAAGATATAAGTTGCTAAGCATTTGCTCTGTGACGCGTGAACCCAAAACGATCTCTGGCCACCTCCAAATTCAAGCATTATATAAAAAAAAAAGGAAAACAGTAACTGTAGAAGTGGCACTTTTTTAACAAATGCAGAGCAAAAAAATTTAAGTGTATTGGAAAAGAGCACGGACACAGGTCTGTGGTTGCAATTGAATAATCAAAAAAAAAAGCATTTGCTCAGCAAATGACTGTAAATGTCAATGCATACTTAACTAGTAAGCTAAACCTGAGAAAAGTCAAAGTTAGTTATAGTTTAAAAATGTCAGCCTAAAAGCCTTGGAATAGAATATTTATTAACACATTTAGTTACATTAATATACATTTCACAAATTGAACACACACCGGAGTAGAAACAGCATGTAGCTGTTGTAGCACACATTATTAGTAATCAGTGACTCCCAAACTAAGTAGACACTTATCTCTTGGGAGTCAGAGTCGAATTGTGGTATTTGCAAATAAGGTATTTCTTGCATCTTTTAATGAAGTAAATAAATATCAGTAGCATCAAAATTTATATAAATTAAAAATTAAAAATACATATATTTATATATTATATTCATATATGTACATATTTATTTTATAAACTCATATTCTGTAACAACACACAAACACAAAATTATTATATTGGTATATTAAGAGCAACATAATATTCCTGATGTCCGTACGCACAATGGTCACCTAATATACGTACTCAATGTCAAGCGAATAACGGTATATACTTATAAACTTTTTACAATATACCGTCATAAATTTGAACACACGTCTAACACCTACATCTGTATGAATCATTTTTGGAAGAGGCTAACATCTAAGATACAGGCTCTGCCTAGTTTAAAGGTAAGAAAAATAGGTAAAAAAAATAGTGTCAATTTCATTATATCTTATAACTACATTGCATTAAGAGTAATATAAGCATTTTATCTGGTTTCATAAGATGAGATTCAATAAAATAATTTTAATTTTTTTAAATTATATATATATATATATAGGTACATAGATACATACATAGATATATATAGGCGGTTTTGTGGGGTGTATTGAGTTCATGAGTCTATGTGTAGTTGTGTATATTTTCGTGTGTCTGTTTTTTATTTTTTTGGTTTACCCGAGGACCTTTTCGGTTTCATCATAGTTGAGGCCGAGCAACCATTTTGATACAGTTTTCTTTAGACTATGTACATTAGGGTGTCTTATGTCCAGTGTTTTGGATACATTGTTGTAGATTAAGTTGTAAATATGTTGGTGAGCGTCAGCGTCGTTTATATACACTTTTACCGAAAGAATTAGCTCATATTGGAATATGGAATGACATTAGCAACAAGGAAAATTATACGTAAAACAACAAAATACAAGTTTAAAAGTCCAACCTCATATTCGTAGAAATCCTGTAATCAATAGCTGGTAAACAATTATCTAATTCTTCAGCATTCACAATAAACGGTGATGTTTCCTTAAAAATTTTAAGATTAGTATAAAATTAAACCTTTTTTTTGTTAACGGGGAGGAAATGTTCAAAAACATACCCCACTTTCTGGGGGGAAGGTGGCGGTTATGTGGGGTTTGACTCACTAAAACATCCCCGGTCACCTTCCTCGGTGCATAAGGGGCTCCGGGATCTCCAGAAGTGGCCGAAGAAACTCCAGCTACGCTCCTAACATCTAAGGGGTGGGGCCAACGCATAAAATAGCGGTAACGCGGAAGGATTATTCGCAACCTCCGACGGTCGCGAATGGACGCTTTGTGGATTTGTAGAGATCTAGCCTGTGCAATGGTAATTGCGTCGACCGGATCGTCAAGAACGTGTCTCGGCCTCCGGGCGACGCGATTGCCCGGTTCCTAACTTGATCTACGTGAGGGCCGAAGTTGAGTTTGGGATCTAATACGACATCAAGGTATTTGGTTTGTGTAACCCATGGAATAGGGGTACCTAGAAGTTGGACGCCACGAGGTGGAGACTGAAGACGCCTCGTGAAGTACATGGCTGCGCTCTTAGCCGGGTTGATTTCTATTCTCCATTTCCGAAACCAATCCCCTAGGGCGTCGGCCGCGGTCTGGAGTTTTTTAAGAATGACTTCGGGGGAACGCCCTGAAGCATTAATGCCGGTATCGTCGGCGAAAAGGGCAAGCTCTGCTCTACGTGAGCGCGGAATATCGTTAGTGTAGAACGTGTATATGACGGGACCGAGTACGTAACCTTGTGGTACTCCGGCTCGAACGGGACGGAGGGTGGAGCGCACTCCCTCGACGCGGTACCTGAAGGTTCGACCGGTAAGAAAATCGCGCACTATGCGCACTAGATAGTCGGGCACCCCGAGCTTGTATAGCTTGTATACAAGCCCGGCGTGCCAGACTTTGTCGAATGTCGAATGCCTTCGCCACGTGCAGGAAGATTGCTCCTGTATGCATGCCAATAAGGGATTTGGCGTGAATGTGCTCCGTGATGCGGAGCACCTGTTGAGTACATGAGTGTTTGGCGCGGAAGCCAAACTGCTCGGGTATGGGAAGCTCTCGCGAGTCCATGAAGGCGCGTAATCGAGCTAAGATAAGCCGTTCCTATTCCCTACAACGGAGAAAAGACTAACAATAGGTCTATATGAAGAGGGTTCTGTGCGCGGTTTACCGGGTTTGAAGAACCCTACGACGTCGGTCTTCTTCCACTCGTTAGGAAAGATGCCGTGAGTCATGGCTAAAATGAATAGGTTGTGGACATTTGCATAAGGAAAGTCCATAACACTTTATGTATTTAGAAACTCGTGCATGCCTCAAATCCGATGATTCAAATAAACAAGTTTTTGTATCGGTTACGTTATATCACAAGATTGGCATCGTCCCAAATGGCCCGTTTGTTATATAACATGAATTCGACGAATCATATTTACTTCTTATTTAGCACTAAAGTGAACAGAAATATTACAGAAAATTAAAGTCAGTCCGTACAGTCGTGGTAGTTGTATGCACGCTAGCAACTATCTGCCACCAAAATGTCACTATGACACCGACTTATTACAAGTAAATTGTCAATGTGCCATGCCTGTATTCTACTAATTACATATTTGGATGCGTAGTTACAATTACGCAATAGTAATTACATTTGAAAGTTTTGATTATTTTATGAAAAAAATAGTGAAGGGCTTCAGGATCTCCACTAGAAAGCACTCCTCTGCACTATGCCTGGCAGCACGTCCCGGGAGGTTAGTCGCTCCCCCCGTGCCCTCGCTGTGCAAGACGATATGGGCCAGCCGATGTCGCCTTTGTCCCGGGTCCATCTTAGCGGGTGACAAAGGCCCCCCACCCTTGTCGCCCAGTGAGCCCGAGGCCCCTTTTAGTCGCCTTTTACGACAGGCAGGGGATACGGTAGTCTTATTCTTGAGATACCAGAACAACAGGGCTGAAATACCCCAGACCGTACCCTTACCCATTATTATTTTCACCATGTGATCACCAATTACTAACAATTAAAGCATGGTATGTAATAAAGCTGACGATGTTGTGGTAAAATTGTGTTCGGAACGAAGACGAAAGAAAGCTTTTTATGGCAACATTCAACATTTTATCTGATGTGTGTGTCTGTAATAACACTCTTGCCTTTCCGCAATCGGATTGGACAAGAAAGCTATACCGTTTTTATTTAATGACGAACTACACGGGTGGGATAGCACTTAAATCGCTTAGCCTGAACCTCTATCGCTAGTAACACCAGGGTGAGGGGTAACCTCGGCTTGGACGGTTACTATGTTACGCGTAAGCATTCCGATCCGAGGGCGCCCGAGAGAGCCGAACCACGACTCGGTCGGTTGCTATTTCACGGATAACCTAAGGGACACTCAAAAGCTAAACTAACTTTGTGTGCCACTTCGGGAACCGAAGCTATACTGTGTAATCGAAAGTGGCTCTGAGACATAGATGATTCTTCTTATATTTATTTTTCAGTATTTTTTATATACTTACGTTATATTTTTGTGGTATAATAAACTTTTGATCAAGCCCTCTATAATAAATTAAAAAAAAAATTAAACAATATTCGTGTGTCAGTGGTAACTAAACGAACATTACCAAAACTAGATCGACACTATAAAACAACTATGATGTCACTGATAGTCCATTTTAAAACACTTAATGGGCAGAAGACTCAACACAAAAGTTCCATCCTCTCCTAAGAACCTAAAACCAGCAACACCATTACAAAAACAATTGGTTCAGCCGGCACAAATGAAATTGTTTGTATTAATTTTAAGAATTGTTTTACCTATTATTTTAATATACTATTTCAAGGTAAAGTATTTAGAAATATGTTTTTGTTAGTGAAATAGAGATTTTATACTTGGGATATACGCAAATTGTAATATGATGACATAATGAGATAAACACGAAATATACATCGCCCACTTAGAGTTCGTCCTTGGGTTTTATGTATCGTCATTCCAAAAACAATTTTGATCGTGGGGCAACTCGTGTTTCTTTAGTTCTGTTACCAATTACACAAATGTTATAGTCTAACAATATCTCCGTTATGTATATATATGTAATATTATTAACAATTACTTCAAATACTTTCACATACATGATTGACATGCCTTTGGTCCGTAATCGGTAAACCGCAGTGGCACCAATTAACTAAAAGATTAATAAAACCAGCTAATCAACACTATGATGCCAATAAATAGCCGTGGTAGCTCAGTGTCCGCGTGGTCGCCTCATGTTGCGTAGTACGCTAGCAACCCGACTTCGATCCTCGGTGCTGGCAGCGATAAATTTGTTTGTTGCAATTTTAAGTAATGCACCACGCGCTCGGCGGTGAAAGAAAATTAGCTACTATTGACGTGAACCATCTCCTCAGCACAAGTTTAAGCTAAGTTGGAATGGTTAACAAGAATGTTAGTAATATTTCTTGTAAAAAAAAAAGAAAAATTGCTAGCTTTCTTTAAAAAAAAATCGCCAGGAAAGTCTGCTGTCCGATCCGCTCTAGGGCCGCGTGGCGGACTATGCCCTTATACACTGTTTACAGAGAAGGCCTGTGCCCAGCAGTGGGATATATTTACATAACCTGTAACTTTTTTATAATGCCTCTTTGGCGTTGAAATACGGGATCTTGTTCAGGTTAATTTTGACATAGTCGCGCTAGAAATATTTGTAGCAAGTAACGTACTAGGTTGAAAAATTTCGTCTTTGAAAATCAATTCGTCGGACTTTGTTGTTATATATTAACCCATCCTGATTCATTTACAATATGTCCATCGCGTATGACTCGTTTTCCACGAAATCTCTTGGTCTAAGCAAATTTAATAGGAAAATGTTCTGTTATAGTAAGTAAAATTACAACAATTTTATTTCATTTGTAAGGAACACCACTAATAGAGAAATCTTACAAACTATGACTATGAGATAAATTATTTTTTTTATGACATGATTAGTCAGAGAAGCTGACGTTCGCCTATTCACTGAATTGAGAGGTGGATAGTTCTTAGGTCGCTTAGCCTGAATCTCTATAGATATATGAATATTGTAAAACCATTTATAGGGTCCTCTAAACTAAACCTAAATTGGTAAAAAGAAGATTGAATTTTGTATAAATGAACAAATACAATAACGTTAACGCTATTGTTGTTATTGCTATGTTCTATTTAAACACATACTCGTAAGTCGGACTTTTTTAATACTTTCTAAGCTAGTGCTTGACGACGATCCCACCTGATGTTAAGTGGAAATGCAGTCCTGGATGGTAAGGCGCTCAGTAAATGCCTATTCACTCTACTCTTGAAAACAGCAGACGACAATGGCCTTCACCCTTGTCGCCGCGTGATCTCGAGGCCCCTTTTAGAAGCTTTCTACCAGAGGCAGGGGATACCGTAGTCTTATTCTTCAGAGCCCAGAACTACAGGGCGGTAAACCAACCAACCAATATTTAACCCTAACCATTATTATTTTCACCATGTGATCACCAAGTTTTTTTTTTTTTACTTTAATTACTAACAACACCCGCATTGTAATCAGAGGGAAAGACAGACGCAGGCAAACTATTCCAGTACTTTAATGCACGAATAATGAAAACATTATTCGTGCAGTAAAGGACTGGAAGCAAGACGCTTCGTTCGGATTTGAGGAAAAGTTACCGGTAAGGCCAATTCTTTATTCTACTCAACAACTATACAAAGATTGCAATGTCTTGAACGTGAGACAATTATTTATTCTAAATACAGTTTTACTACAGCATCGTCAGATTTCATATGTTCATTTGGATAAACGTCGTAAAGATAAAATTTGCTGTTAGATAAAATTACTACCTGGGGCCATACCTTTATAATAAAGTTAACTTTTATGTGTCTCTTCATAGTTTATCCCTATATAAGTGTAAAAAGCTACTTTACTCGTTTCTCCATAATTTCACCAACGAAGAGACTGAAAAATTTCTGCATAGACTAAAATAAATTATCCTCACTCTTATGTACTCACTCGCACACACACTCTCACATGCACCCACGCACACTACTCTTTTGCAAAAACACACGAATACTCAAAATCTATGTAACAAACTTTAGTCTATAAACTGGATTCTAGGTACAACATCTCCCTAATACAGGCTATAAATTAGTCTAGCAGGGAGATGTGTACCGAAGGACGAAAACAAAGTGAGAAAGTGTTTGTGGAATTTGTTATATAGTATGTGTTTTACATTTGATAATATGTTTTCCAATATTTGTGTGCATGCCGGTCATTTAAAATGTATGTAATTTAAGTGTGTGTAAAAAAGTAAAATAAATATTTGATTTCTTTTCATTTCAAGTTTTTGTTTTTACTCGTTCATTTACTTGTTTACAGGTAATGCCGCTTCCACTGCAAAAGCTGATGGCACCAACTCTTCAATACCCATACCTGTGATGCTAATACAAAAGGTAATTAGGGTTTTCTTAAATATAGGAAGAAATATAAATGAATTGGAACTCTCTGCCGCGATCAGTTTTTCCATACGAGTACAATTTGGACAGCTTTAAGTCTAATGTGAACAGACACCTTATAGGCTCACTTGTCCTAGGTTTCATCTCCGCAGCCCTGTAGTTCTGGGCTCTCAAGAACAAGACTACGGTATCCCCTGCCTGTCGTACAAGGCGACTAAGAGGGGCCTCGGGTTCACTGGGCGACAAGGGTGGGGGCCTGAGTCGTCCACCAAAGGACCCGGGAAGAAGGCGACATCGGCTGGCCCGTGTCGCCTTGCGCTGCGAGGGCACAGGGAGGGAGGGAGTAACCCCTCCCCCCCCCCCCGGGACGTGCTCTCCTTGAGCACAGTGCAGAGGGGCTCCGGTGCGTTCCACTGGAGATCCCGGAGCCCATCGTCATGCACCGAGGAAAGGGCCACCGGGGAGGTTTTAGTGGGTAAGAACCCCACATAACCGCCGCCTTCCCCCCAGAACGCGGGGTATCTTTCTGAAGATTTCCTCCCCGTCAACAAAAAAAAAAAGGTTTCATCTTCGCCTTCCATCAAGCGAGATAGAAGTCAAACGTGAGCCTATTTTGTACTTAAAAAAATATTTATATATTTTTATATCGATATATTTTTTGCATGAACATCTCTAATACAGCTAGTTATTTATTTATTGTTTACAGGGTATTAACAATGTACTGCCCACTATAGCTACAAACGGCGTCTCGACTAACGATGAGTCGAGTATTCAGACAAGCTCGGTAAGTCATTGTTGCAGTAAACACAGTCCAATTGCGGTTATTTTCGTCACCCATTATACAAATTTAAATATATTCAATCTGATATGATTAGTCATAACGTTCGTTCACTTCTTTGTATGACGTCTTGTGAAAGCCGTTTAATATGGCTTGTCTTGTGGTTTTAAAAAGGATGTTGTAACAAAAATATATGATAACATTATTCGATACTGGAAAACAAAACGTAGTAACCCACAATGAAATGAAATTGTTCATCAGAGCCGAAAAACATTTCAACTTTTATTAAAAATATAACTTTCGTGGCTGTCGTTTTTGGACACAATATTTATTATTTTTTTCTGAATAATTATTGTACCACGGCATTAATCTTTTCCTAAAAGAAAATCGTTTTACGGTACCAAAAATAAAGGAGAAGTGTCAATCTTGAAAATCCTATTTTCGTCTAATTGTTACAAGTCATATATCATTCGAGGCGTTTTTTTCTGATTCCAATGAGGTAAAAACGGCCATATGTGTCACTCCCTTTACGTTTTTGCCTCCTTGCGCGTTACCGCTATTTTATGGGCAGGCCCCACCCCTTAGATGTTAGGAGCGTTGCTGGAGTTTCTTCCGCTACTTCTTCTCCCAGCGCCAACGCTTTCCGAAGTGGCACTCAAAGTTAGTTTAGCTTTTTAATGTCTCTTAGATTATCCGTGAAATAGCAACCGACCGAGTCGTGGTTCGGCCCTCTCGGGCGCCCTCGGTTCGGCATGCTTACGCGTAACATAGTAACCGTCCAAGCCGAGGTTACCCCTCACCGGGGGACCGTTGTGTCGAGTTACTAGCGATAGAGGTTCAGGCTAAGCGACCTAAGAGCTATGCCACCTCTCAATCCGGTGAAGCAGTCAAGGCCAGCTTCTCTGGCCAATCTGTGTAGTTCGTCATAAAAAAAAAACGTTTTTGCTTTTCGATCGTTTTTATCGTTCGATTTTTATCTTTCCAGCGTCGATATGTACAAGTATGTAATAGTATTAGGAGCCATACGCAAAATGTCAAATTGTATCCCCAAAAAAGTAAGCATCATTATCTACAATTCCCTAGTAAAATCACACTTAGAATATTTAATAGAAATATGGGGTTCAGCTGCTGTCACTCACCTAGCTCCCCTGCAAAGAACACAAAATAAAATAATAAAAGTTTTGTTTCACTATAACTACCTAACGCCAACAGATGAATTGTATAAAAGAACACAATTATTTAACATCACACAACTACACACTTACTGTACTTACACTCTAATTAGGGAAATTGTAACAAATTCAATTCACACAAATATACAATTGCATAAAAAAGAAAGAACTCGTAACTTGAGGAACAAAGATAAGCTCGACCTAATCACTTACGTACCAATTACGGAAGAAAATGATATTGTACGAAGGAGCACAGTTATATAATAGCCTGCCAAATAAAGTGAAGGAGTGCGACACTTTCCAACAATTTAATAACAAACCAAAGAATTGATGACACACATGTGACGACATCTACCTGCGACCCAGAGGCACATCATTAATTATATTATTTAAGTACCTTATATCTCATTTTAAGTGAACTTTGTTTATGTTCTTATGAGAAATAAATTCTCTAAACACACATATATCGAAGCGTCAATAGCCTAATGGCTTAGGGGACGGCCTGCGAATCGTAAGGTCGTGGGTTCGAATCCACCATTCGACTATTGCCGTGAACCATGTCCTAGCACAAGCTTAAGTTAGTTACCTTAGTTGGAATGGTTAACAAGATTGTTAGTAATATTTCTGAAAAAAAAAATATTGCTAGCTTTCTTTTTAAAAAAAAATGCAATATATACTTTTATGTGTGTGTATCTATTTCATAATATCTTTACAAACATTGAATTTAATCATAAACCCACTTAAAACCTTTCTAGCGAACTTCAGGCGAAAATGAGATTTAATTAGTAATTAATTGCCTTATTATTAATCAAGTAAATCATAATTATTAACAAAATCAGTTTTATTTTCATCGTAGTGCTTTGTGATATACGATGTTTTTGATGCATAGACAAACAAATCTGATGGTTTCCTTGTTTCGCGCTATAAATACGCAAAGTAGACCAAATTCGCTGTTGCCACATCAGTCAATTGCCTAATTTTACGTATTTCGAATACAGCGGAACTCAAACGACTTGCCATTGTAGTTTGGAGTCTATGGTTAAACCTAAGAAATTAGTCTTGTCTATGATATCTAGTTTAATTCCCTAGCAACGTTCGTTCAAAAGACATATTGAATTTTAGGATAATACGTCGTCGAATTATTCCAAACCGGCCGGCTTGGACCAAGAACTGTTCAAGAAGATAACGGCAATACCAATGGTGCGTTATGAAGAATTAAAAGCAGCTACAGATAATTGGCACGAGAATAACTTGCTGGGCAAGGGTGGTTTTGGACAAGTTTACAAAGGTAAGCTAAATTGGTTGTTGTTGAGTATGTTTGTACAAAACGTGTAATTAACAGTTCCACTAGATTACGGCGGTCGCCTCCTTCTGTGAGACGGTCATGTCCCAGAAGGAGGCTGACGAGTTGGTCAGGAGGGAGCGCAGAGGCTCCTCCGCAGGCGACGTATCGGGGTGCGCAGGAGGCGTTACGAACGCCTCCTCTTGCCGCCCCGTAATCCCGAAGCAGGGCCAGGATGGGTACCTGGCCCCAGCATGCTTCAGCGTCGTCCGGGACTTCTCTGAGTGCCGGAGAAGTCCCCTTTGAGGATGAAGTCCGGTCTTTGCCGGGACCGGCCGGTCGTTGGGGTGTCCTGTCGCTGACAGATCCGGGGCACCCGCTCATAACGGCTGATGGCATTCGCGGAAGGTTTAGTGGGTAGGGGCTGCCCAGGCCGAGTCCACATCCTCAGGCCCACCCAGGGTACCGGATGATGGTCTATAAAGATTCCCCGCGTGAACAAGAAAAAAGTTCCACTAGATTATTATCTCGTTTATCCTTACCTAATGCAAATTTAAGACTTTCCATAACTAATAAGATACACCATTTAACAATTATTTATACTATATATGTACATATATTATAAGACGTCTGTCTGTTGCTACAGGTGTGTGGAAGCAGTCGGCAGTTGCCGTGAAGCGCCTCTTGAACTACGACGGCAAGAACAACAGCGAGCTGATCGGGGAGATGTGCCTGAACCAGTACCGCCATGATAACATTCTGCCGCTGTACGGCTACAGTCTTGGAGGTTTGGTATCTACTACCCATTACTTGTAATTCGTATTAATTTCAATTTATTTATTTATTATAATATTTTGTATTAGATATAGACATATTCTTTCACTCGAACACATTACAAATATAATATGAAACACATAAAAAGACTACGGAGAGAAATTAATAATTTAATATATTGCGAGAGTTAAATTAAATATTTACTGGGAACTACATAATTATGAAATACTAGCGCGACCGACAGACTTCGTTATGTCAAAAAGAATTGGAATGTGGCAATTTTTTGTTTGTTTGTTTCTGCCTATTTTATAGTCGGGGCAAAAACTTGTCCTGAAAATGACTGTCACCCTGATGATGGCGGTTTGTGGGGTTCAGCTCGGGCGACCAAAGTATATTCGCTTCCACGAACTTTCTGCGACCGACTAAAAACCCCGACTAGGATGTCAGCCAGAGGGCTTTAAACTAAGAAGCAAACTTAGGGATCAAACCTGATTGGAGAATAATCTAAAAGGACAGTGGGAACCTACAGGTGACAAATATTTAAAAAGTGGCACTCGCTCAGATACTCGAGATAATGATCTGCAAAGGAAGTCATGTGTATTATAAATATACTTACAATAATCAATAACTTAGTACAACACACAAACTCATCTGTTCTGGTTATGTTCTTGTGATGGCATAGTTCATAGTGGGTACATGTTGTAGTGACATTATTCCATTTCAATAGCACAATCCACCTGAACAGATAATTTTGTAATACTTTATATACAAAATCATGAATCGGTATTAAAAAATAATTTAATATAAGCATTTAAAGAGAGACGTGGTAGCTCAGTGTCCGGGCGGTTGGCTCTTGTTGCATAGTACGCTAGCAACCCGAGTTCGATCCCCGGTGCCGGCACCAATAAATTTGTTGTTGCAATTTTATGTGCTGATTAACCACGCGCTCGGCGGTGAAGGAAAACATCGTGAGGAAACCTACATGTCTTAGAAAATTTTTCTAAGGCATGTGAAGTCTACCAATCCGCACTAGGGCCGCGTGGTGGACTATGCCCTTATACTCTCTTTACAGAGAAGGCCTGCGCCCAGCAGTGGGACATATATATTATATATAAAGGCTGTAACTTTTAAGCATTTAAAAGTATGAACGAATGAATGAATATTCATTATTACGCATCAATTAACAACAAAATACATCACAGAAATAGTAACTACAATTTTCACTTATCACTTATCGCTAAGAGCGACTTCTTCCAGACAACCTTTGTATGGACAGAAACTTTCGTCTAAAAATATTTCAGTGGGTCTGTGATTATATTTATTTTAATACAAAACAACAATATACATATACATAAACATACGCATTTATCAATATATACACATACTATTAATAAAAATAATATATAAATAAATATGCTAAACATATAACAAATACCTAAGTATATATATATTTATAAAGATAGATAGTGCCTATGTACTAGGTTCTTAAAAGCTGTCAAGGATTCTGTGCATCTTATGCTTTGTGGCAGATCATTCCAAAGTCGGACTGCTTCCACTGAGAAAGATTTGCTCAAAAATTTTGTAGCATGCTCTGGCATTTTGAGTGTCATTTTCTCCCATGATCTTAAAGATTGAATGAATGTGAGTCGTGTAGAAACATTTATTTATTTATTTATTTAAATCAACAAAAATTATAACACCGTTACAGATAATACCAATATGATGTTATAAAAACTTAGTTAAATATATATTATTAAAATTAAAACAAATAAAAAGCTGCTTTATGTATTGACAATAATATATAAATATAATAGAGTCAAACACCTTCTACGCATTTGTAGGCAGCTTCGATAAACACAGACTCTGTGCAACAAAATATATCAATGTGCAGTGAGATGGTATTAACAAACCCAACCGCGCGCGACAGCGGAGAGTTCCTGGATAAGTTAGTCTTGGAGACAGGTAGTAGGAACAATGGCGGACGACGGCGCATGCACACGTAATTGTCAGGCGTCCGCAACTGTAGCGCGGCCAGCACTTCTGGGTGATGAACCCAGCCCCGCAGCACCCTCCACACATATTTAATCAGTGCGACGTCTCTCCTCACCTGCAGCCTGCTGTACCCGACCATGCCCAGTACAAATAGGCTCGGGTACATCAGTGGGAAGCAAGGATACACCCCGTACTGCTTATAATATAGAAATCTACAAAATTTATTTTGTATCTTCTCCACCATGAGACAATATTTGTCTTCATGAGGATTCCATATGTAAGCGTTCGTCTCTAAATGGCTTCTTACTAATGCGTTAAATAAAGATTTAACCACTAATAAATTCGAGAATTCCTTGCTCCGTCTGAGGATAAAACCAAGATTTCTGTAGGTTTTTTTGCAAACGTTAGTGATGTGTCTACGAAAGTTAAGATCATGTACCATCTCAACTTAAAACGTTTCTTAAGATAGGAAGGGTAGGATGGATTGAACAACACATTGTGTAGAAGAAAAAGAATGTGAGCATTCCGGCGAAGGCGAATTGGCAACCATTTGAGCTTCAGGCGAAAATGAGATTTAATTAGTAATTAATCGATTCAAGTAGATTGAAAAAGTAATTAATCGCCTTATTAATAATCAAGTAAATCATAATTATTAACAAAAATCATCAATGATATACGATGTTTTTTGATGCATAGACAAACAAATCTGATGGTTTCCTTGTTTCGCATAGTAGACCAAATTCGCTGTTGCCACATCAGTCAATTGCCTAATTTTACGGATTTCGAATACAGCGGAACTCAAATTGCTTGCCATTATAGTTTGGAGTCTATGGTTAAGTCTAAGAAAATAGTCTTGTCTATGATATCTATTTTAATTCCCTAGCAACGTTCGTTCAAAAGACATATTGAATTTTAGGATAATACGTCGTCGAATTATTCCAAACCGGCCGGCTTGGACCAAGAACTGTTCAAGAAGATAACGGCAATACCAATGGTGCGTTATGAAGAATTAAAAGCAGCTACAGATAATTGGCACGAGAATAACTTGCTGGGCAAGGGTGGTTTTGGACAAGTTTACAAAGGTGAGCTAAATTGGTTGTTGACTATGTTTGTACAAAACGTGTAATTAACAGTCCCACTAGATTATTATCCCGTTTATCACTTACCTAATGCAAATTTAAGACTTTCCATAACTAATAACATACACCATTTAACCATAATATATACTATATATATATATTAGAGATGAAACGGATATCCGGTAATAGTAATCCAGTATCCGGCCGGATACCGGATAGTACAATTTAAAAAATCTCATTATTTTACTCAAGGCAAATCAATCATACTCCAATAGGTTATGGACACCGTTTATTTTTAATTTTTATAATCGCACATCAAAAATGTTTGTTTTATTAATTATTAGTTTAATACTCAAAATTAACAAGTGGCAAATTGTGGTGAATAAATACCAAATTCCGCATTTGTTGGTAAGAGGCGACTTCGCTTACGTGCGATCCGAATGCGCCTGAATATATCCGATCTCGTTGACCGCGCCAATATTCAAATCAAACTGATCGCGTCAACGCAATAAAGGGCCGAATATCCGGCAGCCGGATATCCGGCGCTCCGGCCTAGTAGCTTGCCGAATATCCGGTATCCGGCCACACTACTATCCGTTTCATCTCTAATATATATTAGAGATATCCGGTAACTATCCGGTATCCGGCCTATCCGGCCTTGTTTTCACTATCCGGCCGGATACCGGATAGTAATCCAGTATCCGGCCGGATACCGGATAGTATAATTTTAAAAAATTACATTATTTTACTCATTTACTCCAATAGGTTATGGACACCGTTTATTTTTAATTATTGTAATCGCACATCAAAATGTTTGTTTTATTAATTATTAGTTTAATACTCAAAATTAACAAGTGGCAAATTGTGGTGAATAAATACCAAATTCCGCATTTGTTGGTAGAGGCGACTTCGCTTACGTGCGATCCAGATGCGCCTGAATATATCCGATCTCGTTGACCGCGCCAATATTCAAATCAAACTGATCGCGTCAACGCAATAAAGGGCCGAATATCCGGCAGCCGGATATCCGGCGCTCCGCCTAGTAGCTTGCCGAATATCCGGTATCCGGCCACACTACTATCGTTTCATCTCTAATATATATTAGAGATATCCGGTAACCGGTATCCGGTATCCGGTATCCGGTATCCGGTATCCGGTATCCGGTATCCGGTATCCGGTATCCGGTATCCGGTATCCGGTATCCGGTATCCGGTATCCGGCCACACTACTATCCGTTTCATCTCTAATATATATACATATATTTAATTTATTTGTAAGTAGGTATGTATATTATATATGCATGCATTTATTATAGTTTTCTTTTATTTATTATTTTCTCACATAGCTTGCACCCGTTACTTTGTCTCTACACAACCCCAAGGTAGACTGGCAGAGAATGCCTACTGGCATTAAGTCCGCCCATTTGTACCTTTTTTTGTATTGTGTGCAAATAAAGAATAAATAAATAAATATATTATAAGACGTCTGTCTGTTGCTATAGGTGTGTGGAAGCAGTCGGCAGTTGCCGTGAAGCGCCTCTTGAACTATGACGGCAAGAACAACAGCGAGCTGATCGGGGAGATGTGCCTGAACCAGTACCGCCATGATAACATTCTGCCGCTGTACGGCTACAGTCTTGGAGGTTTGATATCTACTATGCAACACTTGTAATTCGTATTAATTTCAATTTATATATTTATTTAAATATTATGTTTTAGATATAGACATATTCTTTCACTCGAACACATTACAAATATAATATGAAACACATAAAAAGACTACGGAGAGAAATTAATAATTTAATATATTGCGAGAGTTAAATTAAATATTTACTGGGAACTACATGATCTAATTCTCACATCAACGTTCCACCATCGGACTTCAAGATTCACTGCAATATTTCATCCTTTTGTTGTGAACATCCCTCAAACCCGAACTAAGCGCTTTGCTTCGTCTTTCATTATTCGTTCAACGCTTCCCGAAGTGGCACTCAAAGTTAGTTTAGCTTTTAAATGTCTCTTAGATTTTCCGTGAAATAGCAACCGACCGAGTCGTGGTTCGGCCCTCACGGGCGCCCTGCATGCTTACGCGTAACATAGTAACCGTCCAAGCCGAGGTTACCCCTCACCGGGGGGACCCTTGTGTCGAGTTACTAGCAATAAAGGTTCAGGCTAGGCGACCTAAGAGCTATGCCACCTCTCAATCCGGTGAAGCAGTCAAGGCCAGCTTCTCTGGCCAATCTGTGTAGTTAGTCATAAAAAAAAAATATTATTCGTCAAAGGACAGGAATAGTTTGGCCGCGTCTGTTTTACCTTCCGATTACAATGTGGGTATTTTCAAGAGTATAGTGAATAGGCGTTTACTAAGCAAGTGCGTCTTACCATCAGGACTGCATTTCCACTTAACATCAGGTGGTATCGTAGTCAAGCCCTTGTAGAAAGTATTAGGAAGGGTAACTTTATCTTAATGTAACTTATTTGTGTTTCATCTTTTCTAGGTCCAGAAGCGGCACCTCGTGTACCAGCATACGGCAGGAGGTTCGTTAGAGCAGTGCGCCGCGTTGTAAGACTGACATCCGCCCTCACGTGGTCGCAAATTTATTCAAAATCCCAGCGAGCAGCAATAGCGTTCAGTGCCTTTGCTATATTTTCTCCAGTGTGTGATCCTGAAAACGGTTTCATAGCAAGAACGCCGTGTTGCAGCTGAAATTCCGGAGACAACCAATGGGCTGTGATCTCGTTTACCGCGCCAATATTCAAATCAAACTGATCGCGTCAACGCAATAAAGGGCCGAATATCCGGCAGCTGGATATTCGGCGCTCCGGCCTAGTAGCTTGCCGAATATCCGGTATCCGGTATCCGGCCACACTACTATCCGTTTCATCT
Organism: Meandrusa payeni; assembly: GCA_029286785.1. Classification (NCBI taxonomy): domain Eukaryota; kingdom Metazoa; phylum Arthropoda; class Insecta; order Lepidoptera; family Papilionidae; genus Meandrusa; species Meandrusa payeni. The sequence continues at coordinate 3,762,700 of JAGSMX010000023.1, forward strand.
CTAATATATATACATATATTTAATTTATTTGTAAGTAGGTATGTATATTATATATGCATGCATTTATTATAGTTTTCTTTTATTTATTATTTTCTCACATAGCTTGCACCCGTTACTTTGTCTCTACACAACCCCAAGGTAGACTGGCAGAGAATGCCTACTGGCATTAAGTCCGCCCATTTGTACCTTTTTTTGTATTGTGTGCAAATAAAGAATAAATAAATAAATATATTATAAGACGTCTGTCTGTTGCTATAGGTGTGTGGAAGCAGTCGGCAGTTGCCGTGAAGCGCCTCTTGAACTATGACGGCAAGAACAACAGCGAGCTGATCGGGGAGATGTGCCTGAACCAGTACCGCCATGATAACATTCTGCCGCTGTACGGCTACAGTCTTGGAGGTTTGATATCTACTATGCAACACTTGTAATTCGTATTAATTTCAATTTATATATTTATTTAAATATTATGTATTAGATATAGACATATTCTTTCACTCGAACACATTACAAATATAATATGAAACACATAAAAAGACTACGGAGAGAAATTAATAATTTAATATATTGCGAGAGTTAAATTAAATATTTACTGGGAACTACATGATCTAATTCTCACATCAACGTTCCACCATCGGACTTCAAGATTCACTGCAATATTTCATCCTTTTGTTGTGAACATCCCTCAAACCCGAACTAAGCGCTTTGCTTCGTCTTTCATTATTCGTTCAACGCTTCCCGAAGTGGCACTCAAAGTTAGTTTAGCTTTTAAATGTCTCTTAGATTTTCCGTGAAATAGCAACCGACCGAGTCGTGGTTCGGCCCTCACGGGCGCCCTGCATGCTTACGCGTAACATAGTAACCGTCCAAGCCGAGGTTACCCCTCACCGGGGGGACCCTTGTGTCGAGTTACTAGCAATAAAGGTTCAGGCTAGGCGACCTAAGAGCTATGCCACCTCTCAATCCGGTGAAGCAGTCAAGGCCAGCTTCTCTGGCCAATCTGTGTAGTTAGTCATAAAAAAAAAATATTATTCGTCAAAGGACAGGAATAGTTTGGCCGCGTCTGTTTTACCTTCCGATTACAATGTGGGTATTTTCAAGAGTATAGTGAATAGGCGTTTACTAAGCAAGTGCGTCTTACCATCCAGGACTGCATTTCCACTTAACATCAGGTGGTATCGTAGTCAAGCCCTTGCTTAGAAAGTATTAGCTTAGGAAGGGTAACTTTATCTTAATGTAACTTATTTGTGTTTCATCTTTTCTAGGTCCAGAAGCGTGCCTCGTGTACCAGTACATGGCAGGAGGTTCGTTAGAGAAAAGGCTGCGTTGTAAGACCGGACATCCGCCCCTCACGTGGTCGCAACGGTTCAAAATTGCACACGGTGTTGCCAGGTGTGCTATTATTAAACACATTATACACCGAATACACATCGCGCCCAATGCTTTTGCTATTTTTAAAGAACGAAGAACGAGACTTCATCATCACCATTTCATCCGTAAATATCCACTGCTGGACATAGTCCACCCCTAACGATTTCCAAAAGGACCGGTTGTAAGCGGACCGCATCCAGCTGCGTCTTGCGGCCTTTATGAGGTCGTCAGACCATCTATTCATTATTACCTACTACTAGCGGCAGAGCTCTTGGATCGCTCAGCCTGAACCTCTATTGCAGTGGTCGTCAACCCGCGGGCCGATGAATATATATTGAAGATGAAATAGAGGAATAGCTACGGGGGAGTCATGTTATAACCGATCATAAAAAAATTAAATTAATTGGTTGTGTGGGGCTTACCACACAGTTTGTGGTAGTACCACAAACTGTCCTATTCTGACCTTGGATAGAAAAGTGTTTTTTTCAAACTACCCAGGTTGACCAAAGAAGCTGGTCGTGACTGCTTAACCGGAGCTCTTAGGTCGCTTACCCTGAACCTCTATCGCTAGTAACTCCACACAAGGTTCCCCCTGGTGAGGGATAACTTCGGCTTGGACGGTTACTACCCCAACCACGAGTCGGTCGGTAGTTAGATTAGTAAATGGATTTTGTCAACAGAGGGCTGCAGTATCTCCACACGATGGCGGGCACACCGCTAATCCATGGCGATATAAAGCCCGCTAATATACTATTGGACCAGTGCATCATGCCGAAGATCGGGGACTTCGGTCTGGCGAGAAAGGGCCTTACGGTGAAGAGAGGACGCATCTTAAAGTATCCAGGTAAGCGATGTGAACCAACTGAATGAAATAAAGAGATTATGTGATAGTAAGAGTTCCTGGCAGCCAGTGCGGTCAATGGTGTAAGTACATTCTGCAAACATCATCTACAAAGTTCCTTTTTAACGGACTTCAAAAAAGGACTTTGTAATTTGTCGTTAGTAGTTTCTGTAATCATATATCAATAATTAATTTACCGTCAATTAGGTCCCATATTAATTTTGTTCACTAGGACAAGGGTCGGCAACCAACAGCCATGTAGTTCTGGGCTCGTAGAATAAGGCTACGGTATCCCCTGCCTGTCGTAGAAGGCACCCAGGAACAGACATGAAGGTGACATTGGCTGGCCCGTGTCCTGCACTGCGAGGGTTGTGGCGGAGGGAGTAACCTACCCGGGACGTGCTGCCGAATATAGAACATAGTCCAGAGGGGCTCCGGTGCTTTCCAATGGAGATCCCGGAGCCTCTCATTATACACTGAGTAAGGGCCACCGGGAGTATCTTGAAGATTTCCCCCGTTAACAAAAAAAGGGTCGATAACCCCTGGACGTTTTTCACGGCACATTGTATGCACCAATGCGTTTCTCGGGAGATCCCGGAAGTCCTCACCATGCACCGAAGAGGGTCATCGGTGGGGTTTTAGTGAGTCAAACCTCGTATAACCGCTGCACTAGTCCTAGAAGACGAGGTGTTTAGTTTTAAGTTAGCAGGAAAGCTCATTTAGTTTGCGCCGACAACTTTATACCACCAACGATTTGCCAATTGCAACTGATGCAAATTTATTATGCAAATAATGTCACTTTTAAGTACAGTCATGACACGTCTACCAGCCAAAGCAGTTCGTTTAAATTCTCTTGAGCCTTTTTTGTTTTGTTAACGGGGAGGAAATCTTCAAAAAGATACCCCGCCTTCTGGGGGGAAGGCAGTGGTTATGTGGGGTTTTTACCCACTAAAACCTCCTCGGTGCATGACGAGGGGATCCGGGATCGCCAGTGGAACTCACCGGAGCCCCTCTGCACTGTGCTCATGGAGAGCACGTCCCGGGGAGGAGGTTACTCCCTCCCCCCCTGTAATTCTCTTGAGCCTGGTAACTAACGAGTTATCTTAAAGATTTTCCTCCGACGAATAAAAAAGAGTCAGCAAGCTGCGGCCTCTTTAGTACTAAGTACTTAGTAATTTTTATGCAAGTACTATTTTTTGAAAAAATTTTTTGGCTTTTTAAAAGCTTTTAAATTTGGTAAATTATTTTTGTTTTTTTTTTTAAAGAAAGCTAGTAATATTTCTTATTTTTTTTTGAGAAAAATTACTAACAATCTTGTTAACCATTCCAACTAAGCTTAAGCTTGTGCTAGGACATGGTTCACGGCAATAGTCGAATGGTGGATTCGAACCCACGACCTTACGATTCGCAGGCCGTACCCTAAACCATTAGGCTATTGACGCTTCATTTATAACTCTTCCGACTCAAAAGGATGACAACTTTATAGGCCTTTGCCTTCCAAAGATATACTAGTGTGCTTGTAAAAGTCGTAAGAAGGACGAAGGAGGAAAGATTGTTGATTGTATTTCTAACGAGCAGTAAATTAAATAATAATGTTTGATCCGTCATTGATTTGATTGTTTTTAGTCGCAAATATATTTGTTAATCGTTTTGTAGAGTGCACGGAACCCGACCCTACCTACCCGACGAGTATCTACGCTCCCACTATTTATCACCAGCGGTGGACGTGTTCAGTTACGGTGTGGTGATGCTGGAGTTGGCCACCGCACTGCCCGCTATGGACAAGACGAGAAGCGTACAGCTGTTGAGAGACTATGTCATGCAACTTCAGAATCAGCCAGGACTGGATTTGGGTAAATATCCTATATATCTACGCAGGAAAACAAAAACCTAGTAACTCATAAAAATAAATTGGTTCACGAACGCCGAAAACATTTCAACTTTAAAAAAAAAAATTATAACTTTCGTGTTTGTGAACGCTGTCTTTTTGGACACAATATTTGCTTTTTTTTGCCGTGTGTCAATGTTGAAAATCCTATTTTCGCTATTTTTCATCTAATTGTTACAAGTCATATATCATTCGACGCGTCTTTTTTTTCTGATTCCAACGACGTGAAAAAAGTGAAAACGGCCTTATGTGGCACTTACTACGTTTTTGCTTTCCAGCGTCGATATATTTCTTTATAATTTGTTGCGACTTGATTGGCCAAGGGGCGGTCGTTAGACAGACAAATAGAGACATCGTCGATGACTCTATTTTACTAACGCGAATAGAATATAACAGTCAGCTCTCCCCGCAGCCGTGCTAGAAGATCGTAACATACAGGGCACGCCGCACTCCAACTTCAGGCTGTGTCGCGACTTCATCTTCATAGGGCTGCACTGCACCCGGTACGACAGGCACGAGCGCCCCGCCATGCTGCACGTCTACAAGCAGCTCGACGCCATGGTCGTACCTGACAACTATTACCCCTGATGTCTTCCCTGGAATTCACTTAAAGAACCATTCGTTTTGTAAGACGAGATTAAGTGTTTGGAGTTACAACATCAAAACATCAACTTGTTGAACAAACATATAAAACATTGATACGTGTATTTATGTACTGTTATAATCTGTAGGTCTCGTAGAATAAAATAGTCCAACAATTAATACACTCGCTTTATTGAGACAGCGTAACGTTGTACAAAGAATTATTTATATCGAGTCAAACGTCACAACTGCGCGTCCTCACAATCTTTATACAAAATTAATTAGAAGTCAGATTAGGAACTAATAAAGTTACAACTACTGTTTACAATGCCAAGTTCATGTGACGATCAACTAAATTATTAATTATGAATTAAAGATACAATAAGGTTAAGGTAAATCATTAAGATATCATTGGAAGTAGTTATTATGTATAACAATCGCTGGGTATCAGGTGTTGCCAGCTAACAGTACACACGTGAGAAGTTATATTTTTTGGCATGATTAAAATAGTTTTTAATTGTATGCAACTAATAAAATAGATAGAAAAGGATAGTCAACACACTCCAGTTTTAATTAAAAAAAAAATCTATAAATATCAAAGAGAAAGTGTGTGGGTATGTTCCTTATAGGCTCCGAAACGTCTGGACCGATTTCAATGAAACTTTCAGGCAATCATCAGATTGACCTGGCGAGTAATCCTGTTTGTTGGCGATCGGAGCACTCCTCATTTTGAACTGTCAAACAAGCCATACGTCGTACTTTTGTTTCTGACATTAACTTGAGCCCCATATGTTTTTGTATAAATGATAAGAATTATATTGTATTTACTGATATGTACATGGGTGTAGGTAGTGATCCTCACCCGCTCACGAAGACAATGAATACGGAGAGAAATGAATAATTTAATTTATTGTGAGAGTTAAATTAAATATTTAATGATGTAAGTTTATTGTTTAAATAAAATAAAGCAAAATATAGCCCTAGGCTGGTTACGCTCGTATTATATAAATAAATAATACATACGGATAGTTAACATAAATTTTTGTTCATATTTTTCACTGCAGCTTCAACCTGTTACTGTCATCATTTTATCATAACGTACCTAAAGAAATATGTAGCTTCAACCTTTGACTTTTGCGTTACAGTGATGGCATTTTAATTCATAATAATAATAATTTTATCATTTTTTTCATAAGACGCCTAAAGAAGTGTAATTAAAAAAAAAACAATAATTGAAACTTTTTTAGAATTGCTCATGAATGACAAGCACAAAAAATATGCTGACCATAGAGCTACAGTGTTTGTGGTAAATAAGATCGATTTTAAAGCCAGTCTTTTTCAACTAAGGCGAAGGCATCTAGGTAGAAATAAAATATTTATAAATATGTTATAAGAATATTGTTTAACTTCCTGTGGCCCAACACCGCAAGTACACAATATACTTAGTGTATGTATTGATGGTATATTTTGTGTGACTTTCAGTGCTATATTATCGTTAAGTTTAAATATATTTCGACTTAAATATCATATTGGAAATGTATGATTGTTATTTTTGTATACAAGACAATAAAATTTATTTTTCTATAATTTTCAGTTTCATTTCGTTACAAGACATAGAAAAATAGCCAAGTTTTGAAACTTTCTTTACTTACAGATATAGTGAGAAAAGATTTTCCTTCGTAATTTTTCAGAAAAGTTCGTATTTATCGTGTTCTTCCAAATAGCTTCAGTACCCATCTTATAGCCGTAAGTCGCATCAGCAGACCAACATATATACGAGGGTGAATCAAAAAGTTCTTAGAAGTGCATATATATGAAACCTTTTTGGATCAAGTTCGATATTCAAATTTAAGAGTGTCTATGACACTATATTTATGCAGACTGTCACTTGTTTTTGTCAGTTCGTTCGCATGTAATAATTTTTTTTGTGCAACGAGTTGCTAAAAAGTCAAAATTATGGATAAAAATGAGTTACGTGCGGTGATAAAATATCTCAGTTTGATAAAAATGTCTACGAAGGAAATTTTTTTGGACATTCAGCAGACATTAGGGGGTGATGCTGTACCCTATTCTACGGTTGCGTACTGGGTGTCTGAATTTAAAAGAGGTAGATCAAGCTGTAAAGATGACCCGCGTTCTGGGCGGCCTTCAACCTCCGTTACAGAAGAAAATGTCAAAAAGGTTGAGAATCTGGTTTTGGAAGACAGAAGAATGACTATAAAACATATAGCTGAGATCCTAAAGATATCTTTTGGTAGCGTTCAATCCATTTTAATTGATTCACTGGGGTTCAAAAAGTGTCTGCAAGATGGGTGCCACGAATGTTAACCGACGAAAACAAAAGCGACGTTTGGAAATTTCCAAGCGTAATCTCGAAATGTTCCAGCGTGATTCGGATAATTTTTGCCGTCGTCTTGTCACCATGGATGAAACGTGGGTCCACCATTTTGATCCTGAAACTAAAAGACAAAGCATGTCTTGGAAACGGCCATCCTCTCCATCCATCAAGAAATTTCGAGTTGCTCCTACCGCTGGCAAAGTTATGGCCTCTGTGTTCTGGGATAGTGAAGGAATCCTTTTTATTGATTACATGCCAAAAGGCCGATTACTGGACCCTATTATGCAAATTTAATACCGAAAGTGCGTGAAGCGATTAAAGTTCCTTCAAAATAACGCTCCTGCTCATCGATCGGAAGTTGCGCTCAACGCAATCCGCTGTGCTGGCTTCAATCTCCTTGACCACCGACCATATTCTCCGGACTTAGCCCCAAGTGATTTTCACTTATTTCCAAAATCAAAGAGGAAATTTGTGGAACAAAATTTCACGATAATGACGCGGTTATAGCTGCCGTAGAGGACTTTTTCGAGAGTCAAGAAAATAATTTTTTTTCACAAGGAATAAGGAAGTTAGAAACGCGTTATTCTAAATGCATTGCATTGGAGATTATGTAGAAAAATAAAATATTATTATTTAAATCTTTGCATTTTTTAATATTGATTCCAAGAATTTTTTGATTCACCCTCGTATGTTGGTGTAATACGCAATTCAAATATTTGCTATAGTTTTCTTTTTTTTAATATAAAAAGTGGCAAACGAGCGTACGGCTCTCATGATCTTAAGATCACTTAAGTGATCACCGTCGCCCATGAAAATCCACAGCACGAGAGTAGCTGTATGTGCGTCCTTGAATCCCCTAAATAAAAAAGGTCCCTAAATAGTAAACGTTCGGAAACAACGCTGGCGACAGTTGATTCCACAAGTTGACAGTGCGTGGGAGAAAGTTACGCGAAAAACGTACTCGTTGAACGCCAACCATCAAGATGGTGGCGGTGGAATTTGGAATTCTGCCAAAATGTGCGGTAATGGAAATCGGTAGCGGGGATGATTACGAAGACTTCCTCAGAACACTCCTCATGGTAAATGCGATACAGAATGCAAAGAGAACCGACATCTCTTCGCAGTTTATTTCGCATTTAACGATACAGTTTATTGTTTTATCCCTAATCGGAAAGGCAAAAAGACTTTAGTCCATACAGGACATGTCTTGAATAGGAGAATTTTGGTAGTTTTAAAGGCCGAAGCCACGTCTTCATTGTTCTTGATCGTAAAGCCGAACGTGCCCTAAAAGCATAATTTAATACGATCATTCATTGACAGTTCAGACGTTGTCCTATTCCGAAAACAGATCCGAGTTTTCCTGAAGGAAAATAATTCTAATAATAATGTGCCAGTAGCATTATAAAAATAAGGTGAAAATAATTTGTAACGACACTCAATTCAAATATAGTTTAATATATCGTAAATACAATACATTGAAATTTTACAAACCATAACATAGTCCTCACACTTGAAATAGAAACCGCACTAAAGTTAACAACGAAACTGGCAACACTGCTCAAATGTAACTGAAAACTGATAGATCTGTAGTTAGACTAGAAAAATCCACTTTATTAAATAGACCTAAGATGATAAGCTTAATTTATATAAAATGCAACCCTAGCAAGAGGGATGTCGTCACATCATAGTTTTTTTTTAATACTTTCTAAGCAAGTGCTTGACTACGATTCCACCTGATGTTAAGTGGAGGAAATGCAGTCCTGGATGGCAAGGCGCACTAGCTCAGCAAAGGAGTGGAACACGTTACCGGATCAGTCTTTCCGCCCAAGTACGACGTGGGAGCCTTCAACAGTAGTGAATAGGCACTTACTAAACTAGCGCGTATCATCTTTCGACTATATCACCACTTAACATCACGTGGGATCGTGGTCAATCGCTAGTTTATACCCATAAAAAAATTGTAAATATATACCCACATTGTAATCGGAAGGAAAAACAGACGCGGGCAAACTATTCCAGTCCTTTACTATACGAAGAATTAAAGACGTTTTGTTTTCCTTACAATCCGTGTCATAAATGTAATTTAACACTAAAAACTAAAGTGCGGTTTCGAAGCTTTAACCTGTGGTATTTACAAGAGATTCTTTTTTTTGTTGACATCCTGGCCTTGACTGCTTCACCGGATTGAAAGGTGGCAACGCTCTTAGGTCGCTTAGCCTGAATCTCTCCCGGTGAGGGATAACCTCGGCTTGGACGGTTACTATGTTACACGTAAGCATTCGAAACAAAATGGTTACGTGTAACATAGTAACCGCACAAGTCGAGGTTACAAGAGATTCTATTACATTATAAAGGCTAGTACATACATATATAATAAGCTGGTACACATATAGTAATACATATTTTATTTATTTGTAGGTGTTATTCATTCTATTATAGTTTTTTTTAAATACAATTATGACAAATGTATAACAACAATGATTAACATTGAATACTTAAAAAACGATCTATGTATGATATATGATATAAAAAATTTAGGGGAAAAGAAAAAAAAAGTAAATCTATTTAATAGGAAAGTTGGATGTTAATTGACAGTGGGCCAAACAACACAAAATAACAGGTTATAACGTTATAACATAATGAACCTGTGTAAGCTATAGCGTGTTATAATGCTATGTCCTCTGGTGTTGTTTGCCTTCGAACATCCCACTTACGACGTAGAAAGTCTAATTCTTGCCGGTATTCTGCGAGATCGTGGATAGCGCGCTAAATGCCACTGTTTGTGAAACAATACCAAACAAGTTTTTTTTTATCTTTTTTTTTATGACGAACTACACAGATTGGCCAGAGAGGCCGGCCTTGACTGCTTCACCGGATTGAGAGGTGGCACAGCTCTTAGGTCGCTTAGCCTGAACCTCTATTGCTAGTAACTCGACACAAGGGTCCTCCCAGTGAGGGGTAACCTCAGCTTGGATGATTACTATGTTACGTGTAAGCATTCCGGTCCGAGGGTGCCCGAGAGGGCCGAATCACGACTCGGTCGGTTGCTATTTCACGGATTTTTTTATCACAAACATATGCCCAGATGCTACTTATATTTTTCTCTCGTGCAAAAGAGCTGAGACCTACCATAAACTTGTTTTAAAAGTGATATAGCGGAAAGTTTTTCACCTGCATCAAACCACAAAACGATTTTTATACTAATCCTTTTAAAAAAAAACGTATTTTTTATATAACAACACAATCAGTCCATAGACAAATTATTTATTCCAAACAAATTATAAATGTCAAATAATATTAAAAAAAAACAACACGAACACGCAAACGTAGTCTTACACCTAGTCGTAACATGTTATGAAAAACAGTAGTTGAATAAAAGAAGGACAAGGGATGGATGAAATGCTATCAATCTTGCCTAATATAATAGAATAGCAATAGCAGCGCGAATGCCAGATGTGTCCCTCAAAGGAGATGGTGGGCACCGGATACCGTATTGTTGTACAAGTATAACCGTAAATCTTGCTACTTTTTTGACGAAACTACTGTTACCTGGCAACGCATGACACCCAGCAATTGTTATGCATATTAACTACTTCCAATGATATCTTAATGATTTACCTGAACCTCATTGAATCTTTAAATCATAATTAATAATTTAGTTGATCGTCACATGAACTTGGCATTGTAAACAATAGTTGTAACTTTATTAGATCCTAATCTGACTTCTAATTAATTTTGTATAAGGATTGTGAGATTGCGCAGTTGTGACGGTATTCGTTTAAATAATTCTTTGTACAACGTTACGCTGTCTCAATAAAAAGTGTATTAGTTGTTGGACTATTTTATACGAACCTACAAATTATAACACTACGCTGATAGCTCAGACTAATTGCAAGTTTAAACGTAACGTCTTACTCGTTGCTCCTTGAATTCTGTAGGCTTTTACAAGAGTACTTACATGAGGTCGAGCTTACTAAAGATGAATCTATTGTAATTAACGCAAGGGCTATATATAGTAGATTGTTGACAAAATTAAACCATCAAAAATATTCGACGATTCCTATGATAAAATTCAAAAATATCAATTCCATTTTCAAATACTGTACGAAATATCACACAAAAAAAATCTGCAGAACAGGTTTTTAGTATAAAAACTGTCCTGACAGGTGGCCACATTTAAAAGACACAATTTGTCGTATAAATGTGGCCACCTGTAGTTAATTTTCATTTGTCCAATATGAAAAACATACAAGAATAGAGAGAGACACAATAAACCTTAGTAGACAAACGGTTGATTTAGTTCTTAGATTATAATTGTTCCGATTAACGCACAACGCGCAAAAATGCACACAGTATTTTGAAGACGTATGGTGAGCTTGGTTTCAATTTATTAATCACAGAATACATACCATTTTTTTGACGAACTACTGGCCTTGACTGCTTCACTGGATTGAGAGGTAGCATAGCTCTTAGGTCGCTTAGCCTAACCCTCTATGACTAGTAACTCGACACAAGGGTCCCCCAGGTGAGGGCTTGGACAGTTACTATTACGCGTAAGCATTCCGATCCGAGTGCCCCGAGAGAGCCGAACCACGACTCGGTCGGTTGTTATTTCACGGATAATCAAAAAAAGGGTACAAAACGGACCCGAGAAGAAGGTGACATCTGCTGGCCCGTGTCGCCTTGCACTGCGAGAGGGAATAACCTCCCCCTCCGGGACGTGCTCTCCTTGGGCACAGTGCAGAGGGGCTCCGGTGCGTTCCACTAGAGATCCCGGAGCCGCTCGTCATGCACCGAGGAAAGGGCCACCGGGGAGGTTTTAGTGGGTAAAAACCCCACATAACCGCCGCCTTCCCCCAGAAGGCGGGGTATCTTTTTGAAGATTTACTTCCCGTAAACAAAAAAAAGGTACATTCAAATACTATATCTATTATTCTCGTACAAGTAATAAGTTGTAAGAAAATAGAAAATATCATGACAAGCAATATATCGATATCATAGCTTTCTGGACATCCCTAGTGTAATAAACTCTTGTGTTGATTTTTTGTTTTACAGATGGACTAACAAGCTTGTTTGCCAATTTGATTTCACAAGGGGTTTAGTGGGTAGATTCAAGTCAAAAAAAATGTGTTAAGAAATTGGTTTCCTTTAGATTCAGTAGCTTCACACGCACGGAGCAGATGGTTCTGAAATAATTTTACCTTCCAAGTCCTAAGCGATATGATACATATACCTAATATTGAACAAATTCCAGTTATGTATAGGCACATTTAATCGTCTATTTAAATAATTTAGTTTTGGTAAATTAAGTATTAGATTGGGTTAAAAATATTTGGGTGCATTTGGGGAAAATTTTTAACAAGTGGCAATTTTAATATTTTTTGTCAATCTAACTTTGAAAAATTGATATTTTTAAATAAATGGTCCTATTTTCTTATACTACCACGCGGCCCCAATGCGGATTGGCAGACTTCACATGCCGTAGAAAATTTTTCTAAAACATGTAGGTTTCCTCACGATGTTTTCCTTCACCGCCGAGCGCGTGGTAAATCAGCACATAAAATTGCAACAACAAATTTATTGGTACCGGCACCGGGCATCGAACTCGGGTTGCTAGCGTACTACGCAACTTGAGCCAACCGCACGGACACTGAGCTACCACGATTCTATTTTTGCACGCATTGGGGCCGCGTGGCGGACTATGCCCTTATAGTCTCTTTACAGAGAAGGCCTGCGCCCAACAGTGGGACATATATAACGGCTGTAACTTTAACTTTCTTATACTACAGTCATAATTCTATCCAAAAATAAAGCCCTATATAATATATTCCTAGTAAAATACACTAATACTGAATTTATTTAAAAATGTCATTAGTACCTTTGTGTTTTACAATCATATTTTGTTCCAATCTAAACACAATATTTAAAATGGAACGCAATATGATTGGATATATAATCATAATTTAATATTTTTTAATTAGAAATTGAAATACTAAAATATGCAAAATACAGTCTTTTTTTGCGAATTAAAGTAATAATTATATTTTTATACAAATGAAGATGTGTATTTTTTACTACACAAAAATACCAATGATTTATTTAACAATTATAATACTTCTGATTGGAATAAAATATTATTATTAATAATAAGTCGATTACTGGGAAAACAAGACGAGACGTAGTTTTTAAACGAAATAATAAAATTTTAAATACATATTGTTGAACTTATTTAACAAAAAGAACAAAATAATTTGCAAACTGAGCTATAAAAACATAGCAATAGAGCTCATTTTATTTGAACACGACGATTATTGGGAAAGAGGAGATGTAGTTTTTTATCCAAATAATAAATTTTAAATACTGTTCCACTTAATTTAACAAAACAGCAAAATCATTTGCAAACTGAGCTATAAAAACATTACAATAGAGCTCAATTTCATTTGAACACGACGATTATTGGGAAAAGAAGAGGAGACGTAGTTTTTAATCAAAATAATAAATTTTTAAATACCATATTGTTGAAGTTATTTAAAAAAAAAGAACAAAATAATTTGCAAACTGAGCTATAATCACATAGCAATAGTGCTCAATTTCATTTGAACACGACGATTATTGGGAAAAGAAGACGAGACGTGGTTTTTACGGAAATAATAAAATTTTAAATACAAATTGTTCCACTTATTTTAACAAAAGAACAAAATCGTTTGCAAAATGTGCTATAATACTATAGCAATAGAGCTCAATTTCACTTGAACACGACGACGGGATTTAACAGGAAATTCAGAATATATTTAGTAGAGACGATGCAATCATTGACGATAGTTTGTAGTAATTTGGACAATTTCGAAACTGTGGGCTTTGGAGCGCTGATACTTCCTCTAGTATTTTTACACTCGATACAATTTATTTCGTACCCTTTAATGGCGAAGTCCTTAGTGCCAATGGAATATGAATGGGGATCGTTTGAAAGAACTCCTTTGAAGCTGATCTTATCGTCTGCACGCAGCAAACGCGTATAATTGCTAAAATAATGGTCGAATGTAAGGGTTATATCCGCGTGGCGTTTCAATAAGCCGCCTCTAGCTTCCATTGTCAGTTTTATTTCGTGACTGTACCTGTGGATGTAAACATAAATCTTGAATCAACTTCAAAAAAGGAGATAATCAATTCGTTTCTGTAGCTCCGTCATTTGTGGATCGATTTGGAAATATTTGTTTTGGTTTTTCCAATTAGTACCATCGAATAGAAAAATGTTTGAGAATTGAGATATGATATGATAATGTAAAACAAGTTTAAAAGGAAAAGGAAATTAGAAAACTTCATAATTTTTAAAAGAAGAGAACAAAATAATGTGTGTGCGTACGGTGAGATATTTAGATTTACGTTAATTTAATGATTTCGTGTATGAAGAATGTACAAAAAAAAACTTACTCATTAAAATTATTCAAATGGCAAATCTTCCCGCTCTGTCTGGCAACACTCTTAACGAACTCGCAGTCTCCAACCAAGTCTGGCCGATGCGATTTCTGACAGAATGTAGAATATTCCTCGCCATAATAACACTTGAAGTACTCCTGAAGGAAACGCGGCAACCACGAGGCGAATTCACTCCACTGATTTCTTACGCTTCTCAATTTCACCTCACTAATATAACCCTCCCATTTTACGTGGGCACCTTCCAGTACTGAGCATTTAATTTGAGTGGCGGCCATGTTGGTATCAGTCCAAGATGGCGTATTGCACTGGTTGTAATAGTCCTCCCAATTTATGTGGTAACTGTTGTCCTCGTACTCTGTTATGAATTCGTTTTTCAGTAGATTTTTTATGCTTGATTTGTCATCGCCAATTAACTCTATGAGGCCGGATGGGAAGCCATCGTCCTGTATGTCCCCGATTAATTGGTTACCCAAGTATAAGAGTGTCATTAGACCAATGACAAGCTGGAAATTATATATATTTTTTAAATACAAATAGATAAATATTTAATAAGTCATTTGGTTACATTGTAAACGGAATTGTCGTCCAAAATATTAGTTTAAAAAAAAATATTTATATGTGCAGGGCGTTTCTTGTGTAGACTTATATAAATAGAACGTTAGTAAATAAATAAATACAGGTGTGTGTGTGTGTGTGGGGTGTTGTGTCCATATATGTACATGTGGTTGCACTCTTTTTTTTTTAATGACGAACTACACAGATTGGCCAGAGAAGCTGGCCTTGACTGCTTCACCGGATTGAGCGGTTGCACTCAACCACATGTACATATATGGACACAAACACACTCACATACACTAATGTGCGTGTGTTTTTATGAAGATAACCTTTTTGGTCTTATCTTACATAGTTTAGAACGAGCAACCGTTTTTTAATCTATGGAGATTTAAGGTGCCTAATATTTAGGGTTTTGATTACATTATAAATAGGTTGGAGAACGTCGGGCAAAGGGAACGAAGTTACCCAACTTGGGAGTGGAAATAGGAACACTCGTTTACCCAGGGATGTATGGTGGGGCTCTCATGTCGTTTTAAGCCTAAGGTATACAGAGACAGCTTTCGCTGTACACTTTTACCCCAAGCTTATTTTTTTTTAAGTGATCCATAGAAAACTATGTGTGTATGTTTGGCCACGTTTGATAGGTGGCCCCCAAGCTTATTATAATAATAATATTTTTTTATTTCAAACCAAAAATCCAAACATGTACAAACTAGTTCGATTATAGCTGCCAGTAGTAAGAACTGTGTCGCAGCTATTAACGTCCATTTCCAAACAATTAAGTACAAATTTAGTAAAATTAAAGACTTATATGTAATTCAGTTTACACTCTGTACAAGGTTGCGTGTGTTGAAGTGTGCGTGTGATGCGTAGTAGATTTATCATTATATATACATAAATTACAGTGAAAGCCTAGAGGCCTGTTTGCATTACGATCCCATGGTCGCGATTTAAAATTCCAGTCGGTACACCAGTGAATTGCTGTTTTTTTAAGTACATAAAAAATCACTTGCTAAAATTTATTTGCCAATAAAGCGGTAAAATTTTCTTTAGTATTTAGAATACAATACAATGGGTTAAAGCCAGTAATTTTTATTTTAGGCCGTTATAGATTTTTTTTAAAAGTCAAGTAAAAACACATCTGCCCTGTAGTTCTGGGCTCTCAAGAATAAGACTACGGTATCCCCTGCCTGTCGTAGAAGGCGACTAAAAGGGGCCTCGGGTTCAATGGGCGACAAGAATGGGGGCCATTGTCGTCCGCCAAGGTGGACCCGGGAAAAAGGCAACATCGGCTGGCCCGTATCGCCTTGCACTGCGAGGGCATAGGGGGGAGGAGGGATCCGCTCACCATGCACCGAGGTTTTAGTGGATAAAAACCCCACATAACCGCCGCCTTCCCCCCAGAAGGCGGGGTATCTTTTTGAGGATTTCCTCCCCGTTAACATAAAAAGTAAAAACACATACCTGCAATGGCGTCACAAATTTCTTGGTAACCTCCCACTTCGCCATTAAACATGTAATCGATAAGATAATTCCAAAACATACTAATAGGGAGGCTGTATAGATTAACCTAGAAAGCGTAATGTATTGTAGGAACGCGAATATAGGCAACGTGACAGTGATAACACCCAACAGTGGGAGAAATAGGAACGAGCAAACCAACGCCAGCGTACCCCTCACAAGGCCGTACGTGGTACATCCGTGCGAGCAGGTGATGAACATCTGCAACCAGCTCAACGTAACGCAATGAGGAAGGGTATACCTAAAGAAACCCTGCCAACCACTCCTACGCGCCATCGATACTAATATAATTGGTATCAGCAGAGAGAAGAACACTCTTGAATTCAAACAAAACTCGATGCTATTGCCTAGGATGTAAGACGGATAATTGGATATGTGCAAGTCCAGGAACCTCCAACCCTGGTGAACAACTGTATCCTTCTCGTAGGGATACTTCGCTAGGACATTGATGCCAAAGGAGATGAGAGCCAGTATATCCGGATAGGGATTACCGTTGGTGCCGAACGAGAAAAGAGTCAGGAACATGAGACAGAAGGAAAGCACGCAGAACTCCGAAAACGGCACCCATTGGGTCGCGATGAACGGATATAGGAAGAGATTGACGAGCAACGCGAAGAAGAATTGCATAAAAGGATACAAGTTGTTCCTCACGAATAGATTCTCTGACTCGTCAGGCTGCAAATTTCCATCGCTATACCTGAGGAACAGTCCCGACCATTTCCTAAAATCTATAAACTGCCTCTTGGCGAGCAACATCTTGAACGTACAAATCACCATGGCAACGAAGCTTACATAGAACAAGACTAGTGGTACCAAATGGTAGAGACTTTCAGTGTTTGCTGACAAATATGCTACGAGGAGCAAGGCTAGCTCTATATTCGACAGTCGGAAGGAGAAGGAGCCAAAGTAGTACAGTAATTTCAGGTATAACACCTGTATGAAGACTATTGGGTGCAGGAATGCTTGTTGGAGCAATGGTATATGGTCTAATGACTTAATACTAGGGTCTGTTAGAGTCAATTCGTAACTGACTAGAGGCAATTCGCCTTGGCAATAATCTACAGCAGCCGACACTAAGTTGTCGACTGTAAGGTTGCGAATATCTTCGTGGCGGCCGACTTCCTCCGCGTAATCTGTGAAAAAATTTAATAAACATCACATCAACGGATGTCACTGAATTTACAGTGATAGCCTAGAGGCTGTTTACATTACGCTCCCATGGTCGTGATTTAAAATTCCAGTCGGTATACCAATGAATTGCTGTTTTTTAAGTACATAAAAAATCACTTGCTAAAATTTATTTGCCCGTAAAGCGGTAAAATTTACTTAACTTCCTTTAGTAATTAGAATACAATGGGTTAAATGCACTAATTTTTATTTTAGGCCGTTAGAGATTTTTTTTTAAAGTCAAGTAAAAACACATCTGCCCTGTAGCTCTGGGCTCTCAAAAATAAGACTACGGTATCCCCTGCCTGTCGTAGAACGCGACTAAAAGAGGCCTCGGGTTCAATGGGCGACAAGGGTGGGGGCCATTGTCGTCCGCCAAGGTGGACCCGGGAAAAAGGCAACATCGGCTGGCCCGTATCGCCTTGCACTGCGAGGGCATAGGGGGGAGGAGGGATCCGCTCACCATGCACCGAGGTTTTAGTGGATAAAAACCCCACATAACCGCCGCCTTCCCCCCAGAAGGCGGGGTATCTTTTTGAGGATTTCCTCCCCGTTAACATAAAAAGTAAAAACACATACCTGCAATGGCGTCACAAATTTCTTGGTAACCTCCCACTTCGCCATTAAACATGTAATCGATAAGATAATTCCAAAACATACTAATAGGGAGGCTGTATAGATTAACCTAGAAAGCGTAATGTATTGTAGGAACGCGAATATAGGCAACGTGACAGTGATAACACCCAACAGTGGGAGAAATAGGAACGAGCAAACCAACGCCAGCGTACCCCTCACAAGGCCGTACGTGGTACATCCGTGCGAGCAGGTGATGAACATCTGCAACCAGCTCAACGTAACGCAATGAGGAAGGGTATACCTAAAGAAACCCTGCCAACCACTCCTACGCGCCATCGATACTAATATAATTGGTATCAGCAGAGAGAAGAACACTCTTGAATTCAAACAAAACTCGATGCTATTGCCTAGGATGTAAGACGGATAATTGGATATGTGCAAGTCCAGGAACCTCCAACCCTGGTGAACAACTGTATCCTTCTCGTAGGGATACTTCGCTAGGACATTGATGCCAAAGGAGATGAGAGCCAGTATATCCGGATAGGGATTACCGTTGGTGCCGAACGAGAAAAGAGTCAGGAACATGAGACAGAAGGAAAGCACGCAGAACTCCGAAAACGGCACCCATTGGGTCGCGATGAACGGATATAGGAAGAGATTGACGAGCAACGCGAAGAAGAATTGCATAAAAGGATACAAGTTGTTCCTCACGAATAGATTCTCTGACTCGTCAGGCTGCAAATTTCCATCGCTATACCTGAGGAACAGTCCCGACCATTTCCTAAAATCTATAAACTGCCTCTTGGCGAGTAACATCTTAAACGTACAAATCACCATGGCAACGAAGCTTACATAGAACAAGACTAGTGGTACCAAATGGTAGAGACTTTCAGTGTTTGCTGACAAATATGCTACGAGGAGCAAGGCTAGCTCTATATTCGACAGCCGGAAGGAGAAGGAGCCAAAATAGTACAGTAATTTCAGGTATAACACCTGTATGAAGACTATTGGGTGCAGGAATGCTTGTTGGAGCAATGGTATATGGTCTAATGACTTAATGCTAGGGTCTGTTAGAGTCAATTCGTAACTGACTAGAGGCAACTCTCCTTGGCAATAATCTACAGCAGCCGACACTAAGTTGTCGACTGTAAGGTTGCGAATATCTTCGTGGCGGCCGACTTCCTCCGCGTAATCTGTGAAAAAAATTTAATAAACATCACATCAACGGATATCACTGAATTCTATTCTATTCCTGAAATTAAAAGAATATATATTATTTAGAAAGTGTTTGGGGTTGTTTCATATAGGCTCCCAAACTTCAATGAAACTTTCAGACAACCTTCAGATTAACCTGGCGAGTAATCCTGTAAAGTTTGGTGACGATCGGAGCACTCCTCATTTTGAACTGTCAAATACAGCTTTTATTTACTATGATGATATTCAAATTTGTATTGACACATTTTGTGTATATTTATGTCACTATGAACCATATTGAAGTACAATGGAGTATAATGAAGTATACTGAAGTATATTAAAGAGAATAATTAAGGATTTTGATGTATTTAAGATAAGTTATAGCGCAGCGAATGTATCCGTTTACTGATGCATGGGTGTAGGTAATGATATTCACCCGCACGATAAGAGAATGAATGCGGAGAGAAATGAATAATTTAATATATTGTGAGAGTTAAATTAAATATTTAATGATGTTTTTTTTATGCGTGTAAACTAGCGCTTGACCATGATCCCACCTGGTGTTAAGTGGTGATATAGTCGAAAGATAGTACGCGCTAGTTTAGTAAGTGCCTATGCACTCTACTCTTGAAGGCTCCCCCCGCTTATTCCACTCCTTTGCTGTACGCACGATGAACGATGACTCAAATCGCTTCGTTCGGACGCGCGGAAGTAAGTTTATCGTTTAAATAAAATAAAGCAGAAACTAGCCCAGAGAAGCACTGTGCACGCTAGTACTATAAATATTATTTCCATCCATATACTGTGATACTATTATTTCCTACCGTTAGATGGTGTCACGACCGGGGGTTGCAGAAGAACTGTTCGATGTTATCCCGTGACCCCCGTAAATGGTTGTACGATGGCATACTGTGTGAAGTTTTTTTAGTCGGTTGGAGTCCGACATTACCCAGTTGCCAGCCCATCAGGCTCCGGGGTGTGCGTCCGTTAGCAATTTGTCACACACGTCATTAAAAAAAACCGTTAGTATATAGGCGCTATTACCAATATAATTTGTAATAGCGCCTATATATACAAGCTCTCAAGTCCAATAACCCTAAAGGGGTAGACAGAGACAGCTTTCGCTATACGCTTTTCACAAAGCTTATTACGTCTCTCTTGAGACAGTCTCCGTGCACAAGTTTTTTTTTTAAAAAAAGAAAGCTGGCAATTTTTTTTTTCAGAAATATTACTAACAATCTAGTTAACCATTCCAACTAACCTTAACCTTGTGCTAGGAGATGGTTAACAAGATTGTTAGTAATAATTCTGTTAAAATAATTTGTTAGTAATTTCTGAAAAAAAAATTGCCAGCATTTAAAAAAAAAAAACTTGTGCACGGCAATAGTCGAATGGTGGATTCGAACGCACGACCTTACGATTCGCAGGCCGTACCCTAAACCATTAGGCTATTGACGCTTATACAGTTTCTTTACAACATATAGACAATGTACATAATACAACACGAGCAACTGTTGCAGCGGCTTCTGCTATAACACGAATGGGTCCCCTACCCTACTTCGGTAGAACAACAAAGGAGGGTACAAAAAGAAGGTTATCTAACACTAATTTCAGGTATACCTTCGTCAGCATGTGTAGTCCTTATAGTCCCGTTCACATGAATCTGATCACCCCCGTCCAATTGCGAGGGCTCCAATGCCTGTTCCCCATCGAAAGCGCGTGCCTCATCTAAAAAGGATTTACTATCACTGGCTGGGTAGAGTGTTATTAATATATTTATATATTATACTAGCGATAGAGGTTCAGGCTAAGCGACCTAAGAGCTATGCCACCTCTCAATCCGGTGAAGCAGTCTGCCACCAAACATTCTAACAAACTTCTATTCCGTCGCGTCGCCCGGAGGCCGAGACACGTTCTTGACGATCCGGCCGACGCGATTACCATTGCACAGGCTAGATCTCTACAAATCCACAAAGCGTCCATTCGCGACCGTCGGAGGTTGCGAATAATCCTTGCGCGTTACTGCAATTTTATGGGCAGGCCCCACCCCTTAGATGTTAGAAGCGTTACTGGAGTTTCTTCGGCCACTTCTTCTCCCAGCGCCAACGCTTCCCGAAGTGGCACTCAAAGTTAGTTTAGCTTTTGAATGTCCCTTTTTTTTTTTTTTGTTAACGGGGAGGAAATCTTCAAAAAGATACCCCGCCTTCTGGGGGGAAGGCGGCGGTTATGTGGGGTTTTTACCCACTAAAACCTCCCCGGTGGCCCTTTCCTCGGTGCATGACGAGGGGCTCCGGGATCTCCAGTGGAACGCACCGGAGCCCCTCTGCACTGTGCTCAGGAGAGCACGTCCGGGGAGGATTCTCCTCCCCTGTGCCCTCATAGTGCAAGGCTACACGGGCCAGCCGATGTCGCCTTCTTCCCGGGTCCACCTTAGCGGACGACAAAGGCCCCCACCCTTGTCGCCCAGTGAACCCGAGGCCAGGCAGGGGATACCGTAGTCTTATTCTTGAGAGCCCAGAACTACAGGGCTGTTTGAATGTCCCTTAGATTATCCGGACATGACCGTCTTACAGAAGGAGTCGACTGCCGTCCAAAACCTGTCACTCGAAAGCATCGCGAGGGCGAGGCTCGGGAGCGACAGGTCTACTCCACCAATAGCAGATGCCAAGTCGTGGCACTGCGCCGCCCATCTCGGGCACACCTTGAGGGTGTATCGTAGATGTACCTTGTGATTCTTCATCAGTCGCGTCGCTGTCTTCGGAATCCTTTTTGAGGGTAGTTGTGCATATCTCACGTATACGCCTTTCCAATTGTGCCGTTGTAATGTATTGCTCACCATTCGATAAGCTGAAAGAAGAAAACGTTTTCTTCAAACGCCAATATAATTCAAAGAGAACTTTAAAGAAAATTTATACCGATGTCCATTCCCTATTTCTTATAGAAGCTGTAAACGAGAGATATTCAAGAATTCATTGTTTTTTTTATCGTGTGTAACAAAATGCTAACGGAACGCACGCCCTGAAGCCACATGGGTAGAAGTGCACGATAGATATTTCATAAAATATCGATATATGAACGCGATATATCGCTATCGGATATATTTCATCCGATATACGAAATATCGTAAAAAATAAAAAAGCATTCTATTCTTTTTATTATTTGTGGTTGACAATTTAAATAAAATCAAATTCTTACTAGCGCGTGTAGTATGTTTTTACACTCCTACTCTTCACAATGACAGGACTCATTATATAAATTTTATAATCTATGCATGTAGTCTGTACTGCTAGCAGAATCAAATACAAGTCTGGACTGGTATCCGAAGCGAGAACCTCTCAGTTACGCGCCGAGTACTATATTAGTACAAAACTTTTGTAACATTTAATATTAAGCGCTAATTACAATATATCAATACACAATATATCGCGTAGTATCGATACAACCTCACAATATATTTCTGGCATGAACATCCCTGCACATAGGCCGATAACGGGGTAGTGTCAGACTAAATCTTCACACGGTATTCCATCATTTTCGATAGCATGTACGACGGTTACGGGATAACATCGGGCAGTTCTTCCGCAACCCTCGGTCGCTGACCAGATTGTACGGGCCAACCTAAGAATTGCTTGTTTGATATGCTATGCTGTACGTCGGTGAAGCTAGAAGTTTACCTAGGATGATAAACAATAGTTACAGGTAAAAACAAAATGGTTAAGATGCATAATCAATGATATTTTATAGAATAGACCTTTGTTTTGCACATCTGATGTCCAGTAAACAAAACAGATAGATACAGAAAGAAAAAGATACAAAAATTAAAAACAAAAGCAAAGTAAATAAATATACCAAACATACAGACGTAAACGCAAACATACGGGACGGCGCTCAGTGTATTTTTATGGAATCATATAGCAATGGTAATCGCAGCCCCTCCCGCCATTCCCTAAGCCGAATAATGCCCGTATACTTCTATAACTTTTCCTGTCCACTACCCCTAGCGGCGAGTCCACAACTACTTTGGCCACATTGCCCAAAGACAACCAGATTATCTGGACAAACTGGTTGTAGTAGGAAAAATGAAAGGCAAAAGATCACGATCACAGAAATGAAGAACACGAAGAATACCTTTTGCAAAGTCCATTGCTGTCTATGGTGTCAAATACACGTCTCTACGTTAATATTAAAAGTGGCAAACGAGCATACGGCTCACCTAATCTTAAGTGATCACATTCCCCATGAACATCCACAGCACCAGAGGAGCTGCAGGTGCGTTGCCGACCCTTGAGAAAGCACGTTCGGAAACACCGTTAGTGACAGTTGATTCCACAAGTTAGTTAGCACAAGTATACGTTAATTAGTATAGGTCACTATATCGACCTTTTTATACTTACCTAGCGAATAGATCTCTGGCTGCCTTCCTGGCGACAATCTCCTGGCGGCTGGCGGCGAGGCAGGACTTAGCGCGCACGATGGCCGCGCTGTCCTCGTCCACGACGCCGCTACGGATACACCTAGAACAGGGAAAAGGCACCTGGGGAAGACCCACAAAACTGCACACAAAGAATTGCGCTCCTACACCCATGGACGAAGTTCTTCAAACAGAGTCAACGTGTTACGAATTTAAATGGGTAATTCCTTTACGTGATCAATTTTCCCAGCAGGGCAGCTGGCATAAATATCTATGTTCCGATTTATAGGGCGCTTCGGCGAGTGAAATTATTAGTCCAACGCAGTGATTCTTAACTTTTTTTACAGCACACTTTTTAACAATTTAAAAATTTGGAGGCACACAAAGAAAAAGATCATTTTAAAAATTATCATTTCAGCCGTAGGTCTCCCCAACGATTTCCAAAAGGACCGATTGTAAGCGGCTTGCATCCAGCTGCGTCCTGCGGCCTTTATGAGGTCATCAGACTACCTTGCGGTTGCCGGTCCGTGGTCTCCAATTGAGTAACGCCCCATCGGTAATCTGTTCTACGCGCTATGTGCCCTGCCCATTGCCACTTCAACTTGCTTTACGGCAAGCTATGTCGGTTACCTTTAATCGTCTACGGATCTCCTCATCCCCGATATCATCTCGTAGAGATAGATACTCCGAGCATAGCCCGTTGGGCGACTTTAAGCTTGCTTACGAGGCCAATAGTGAGAGACCACGATTCTGTGCCATATGTTATATAAAAAAATTACTTACCTTTAAAAGTACGTGACAATATATAAAATAGTTTATGTACTACAAAAACAACAGTACTTTTATTAATTACAATATCAATTTTTAAATCATAATCAATCAAATAAAAAAACAAGTACGATTAATTACAATTTGACATTTTTATGATATGTATTATCAGTATTAAATTTTAATATTTGACGGCACACTTTTGGAATTTCGTGGCACAAATAAGTGCCGCGTCACAGTGTTTCAGAATCACTGGTCTAGATTATCTAAGAGATCTTATAAGAGACGTAACATCCGATTTTTGGATTAGCCCAAACAATGATTATGTGATCTTTGGTAGTTAGATGAAGATATCTTTTGCCGTCGTAACATTAAAATATGTTTGCGTGTTCGTCTTCTCTATGAAGCGTTCGAGACTTCGAGCGTTGGACTTCAAAAGTGACAAATGAGGAGGTTCTACGACGAGTCAACGAGAAGCTCAAACTATTGCAGACCATCAAGATAAGAAAAGTGTCGTATCTCGGTCACGTGCTTAGGCACGAGAGATATGATCTTCTTCAACTTATTTTGATGGGCAAAGTCGCTGGCAAAAGAAGTGTTGGTCGTAGAAAGAATTCATGGCTGCGGAACATAAGAGATTGGACCGGAATTGCGAGTACCGCCCAACTATTTCGCCTCGCGTGAGACAGAAAGACTGACTGCTAACCTTCGCTAGTCGGAGAGGCACTTTAAGAAGAAGATAATTGTTTTGGTAGCTCTATCTATATAATAGATTAGGACTGTGTATATTCCTATAGACTCGTTATCAACGGTTGTTCTCAATTAATTTGTATGTTTGTTACGTCTTAACTTTAGACTGGGTGAACCGATTTTGATGATTCTTTTTCATATGAAAGCTGGTGCTCCCATGTGGTCCTATTCTCACAATGGCATCCATGAGAAACCATATATTAAATTTGCATTATCTATGTGCGCGACAAATGAATGAATTACTCAAAATCATGCGAACCAATTTCGATGATTAATTTTTTATTGGAAAGTAAATACTTCAAAGGTTGTTTAATGAGAGTTTGGTTAGGTTCTGATAAATTCTATTTAGTAATATTTCTACTATAATTCGGATATACAAAGAAGTCGGATTTGAAGTCGGTTTTGGTTTTTACTCGTAAATATACTTCTATAAAATGGTAATAATAGCCATCGATCTCTTTTTCTTCATTGTTACGTATATATGACAAATAGTGCAGCGTGTAAAACCGGGGCGTGCCTCTAGTACAGTGGTGGGCAAACTACGGCCCGCGGGCCAAATCTGGCCCGTTAAAGCGTTTCATCCGGCCCGCCAAGTATTTTTTGAGTTAATATTTTTGATGTATCGCATCAAAAATATTAACAATAATTTGTTCTGTTTTTATTTATATCAGTAGTGTTTATAAGGTTTACAACCTTTTAATATTTTTGCTTTGTTTATAAAATGCTTATAACGTCGTAAATTTTTAAGTAAAAAGACAAAAAAAATTGCCACCAGCAATTTGTGTTATTTTCTAAATTAGCCATTAATTTTTTGTTAAAAAGATTTAATAAATTAAAATTTTCGGTAATTTTTTTTTTTTACAATTTGCCAGCCAACCAAAAAGTTTGCCCACCACTGCTCTAGTATATATGATAAAAATGCTATGTCCAACACACACACGCACGCACACATATGTATACCATATCAAACGTCAAAATTAAAATTGTAAACAACTTACATCAGCCTATGTAATTCACACGTGACTCGGTCCCACTTTACCTTCCAATCCTCGAATTCGTGAACATCGCACATTATACACACAACAATAAATGTAAGACACTATGGAAACGAAAAATATACGAGGACGGTAGCATAACCCTTTAGAAAGAGCCCTTATTCATCACTAATAGAGTAAATGCATTGGTACGCCAATGTTGTTTAATGTTTACATATCAACGGAATGACAATAGTTAAACAATAAGCATTACCTCATATCATTGGTGGAATTCGTAATAAAAATTACACGGTGTTTTGAAAAAAAAAATATTGACGATTAAGGAATTTCGCACATAAATACAGACATAGAAAATGACATGATTTCTTTCTCTGACAGTTTAATGTCTGTCTTTTGTAAGCACCAAAAAGTTTCATAATAAAAAAAATAATCGAAACACATCATCAATCTGAACGTTATATATACTCTGTATGTTACAAATATATACATATAATTGAATAAGAAAAAATGGCGCGGCGACTCATGGGGGTGGGAGGGGGGATCATCTAACTTACATTTTACCATTTTCATCTTAGACGTAAGTAATAAGTGTGTGTTTTAAAAAAGACATGGCTTATAGGTCTTGTTACCAAGTGTTATAATTTTGTAGGTTTCGTGGAATAAAATAATCCAACAACTAATACACTCGCTTTATTGAGACAGCGTAACGTTGTACAAAGAATTATTATAACGAATACCGTCACAACTGCGCGTCCTCACAATCTTTATACAAAATTAATTAGAAGTCAGATTACGAACTAATAAAGTTAAACTATTGTTTACAATGCCAAGTTCATGTGACGATCAACTTAATTATTAATTATGAATTATAGATACAATAAGGTTCAGGTAAATCACTAAGATATCATTGGAAGTAGTTATTATGCATAACAATCGCTGGGTGTCATGTGTTGCCAGCTAACACAAGCCATAAAATATTCATCAAATCATCAATACATATAATTTTTCTTATCTCTTTTCAATGCTTAAGCTCTCAGAACACATATCCTGAACTATTGTTATGACTAACTTAGTTGTTATTCACCTTTTTATTTCTTTTTGGTGTATGTGTGATTGATACTCGTTTTTAATCAGATTCCAGCTTGCAAAATCACTAAACTGACGGACCATATTGTTGAAAATTTTACTGATAGGGACAGTGGGTCCTCAATTCAGAACACTACTTCATTCTGAGGTCAAAGCAATTTTGATTTTAAACATTAGCACTTATCACTGTAGAGTGATGCTCTCCTATCTCTGTGAGGTCTTTATGACCTTTAACATTAACGGAAAGGATGTTCACAATGTGACCCCAAGGATAAGTCATTCTATGTGAAAATTAATCATCATGATAGAACAGGGACGGTGCCAAGCAGGTGGTTTAGACCCACTTCCTTGTTTCCAAGTAAAATGCAGTCATATGCAACCTTACTGCCTCCTAACCTTCCAGCATGACATGCTGGTATTTCATAGTCATATTACTACACTTCTGCTAGTGATATGAAGTATAGTATGGTCTTGATCTACCTTTGAATTAAATTGAATGAGAGCTTTATAAAATATAAATACTACATTATTAAATTAATTTATTGTGCTATGATAACACATTAACAGTTCGCCTGTAGTCTCTGGTTGTAACAGGTGGCTTGCTGCCAAGGTCAATTAATCACACCTGTGAGAAAACTGTGAGTGTGTGGTATATTGCGATTTACTGACAGACTAATATTGGCCGGCGGACTGTTAATGTGTGGGACCCGTAAGCAACTTACCTTCTTAGCATTCTCCTGGCTTCCGGGTGTGCTTGTTCAGTGGCACAAATTAACCATTCCAAAGCCTGTTTAAAGTTTGAGACTTTGTCCGCTTCCAGTTCTGTCAAGTGAACATATCATCGGAAAATAATATAGTAACTGTGAACATAATATATAAGATATTAAATAGAAAAGTGATATTTTTCAAAACTTTTTAAAATTAGATTATTACTAAAAAGAGACAAGACACTTTCTTGTGACATCTAGTAAGCTTCTGTTGTTGTTAACAGTAGGCTCTTTTTGTAACAATCTAATTTTCCGAAAAATTTGAAAAATGTCATTTTTCTATTTAATCAACGATATGTAGTCTTTATGTTCTACAAGACGGTTATCTGTAGTCTTGGGATAAAAGAGTTTAAGTTCTTCTCAGATGATGGTGACAATTTAACCAAATGAGATACAGAGAGACAATGTGAGCCAAATGCTTCTAAGAAAAAAAATGAAGAGAGAGATTGTTACCACATTTTTCTTCTAAAAGTTGTTTAGCCAGAACAACTTGTGATTCAGCACACCCATCTTCGGCTAGTTGATTACGCAAACGCCTCAGCGAGCCTTGTGGTCCATCTGAAGAAAATGATTTTTTTCAAAAGCAGACAATCATAATTAGTTTTGGGACAACAATATTTTTTGATGCATTTTAAGCAGTATCTGTGTGAAGAATATTTATTTATTTATTTCGGTTAATCATTTAAAATCTCTACCCTAGATCCAATAATAGCCTAGTTTTAAGTTGAGAGGACAGAAGACCCCTACAGTCAAACCAAAGCCCTACAATGCCGACGATCATGCTTTGAAATTTTACTCTGTTTTGGCCTCAATATTAAAATAATAAAACAAGTTTTTTTAAAGCCCACAGTTATTACTTACCATGAAGGTTCCACCGCTTTCGTCCAACAGGCATGACCTTTAAGACACGTTCAGTTTAAATACACTAATATTGAAACACGGCAACCAGGAAAGAATTTATAAACAATAAACAAAAGTATATTTTGATTCAACTATTCGCAATAGCAATACCTTTATTTTGACAGAGACAGTCAGTTGATAACTAAACTAAGGTGAGCTAAGCTACAGCCGTCACAATTATGCCTAAAAACGGTTGAATTTCTAAGTTTTTATAAAACTGTACCTAATTATAATCTGTATTGGATCAAAACAATGTTTTAACTAATCATTGTGAACATAATTGTAATAAACACTGCATTGGTTCACAACACCTACACGTTAAATTTATAAAAACCCACGTCTTATAAATGTCATCAACATTTCTATTGAAGTTTTTCAAGGACAAAAAAGACAGCTTCCCTCACGCTAAGTTAATTTCTAAATTTAATTTCGCGTGAGGGAATTTGTTTAAAAATATCCCACTCAAAGAAGAAAAAAAAATTTGGACAAATATATTCACGATAGACGGTTCTGTAACGTATAGCGTTTTAGCTTTTATAACAGTAGCATGTTTATAAATGCTATTATTGGCCAACCACTATAGACCATTATTGATCCGAAATACAGGAAGAGCTACTGGTGCTGTTACTTATTAGATTGCTACTAATTGGTACAGTCGCATTAGTGATGAAAGCGTGTTACATTCAGCATTGAAAATGTTAACGCCAAAATTTAAGTTGTCCCAAGATGAAAATACTGTGTACATAAATGTGCACGCACCGTATACTAATGTTGGGGAGACAGAAATCGATGTGGATGGAAAAAATTTCTTATTCGTATCCACTCCGTATTTCCTTCGTCTATGTCTTCCAGGAGAAATAATTGAAAACGAAAAATCGAAAGGTTCTTATAATTGTGATTCGGGAGACTTTAAACTTGTCTTTCAAAAAGCAAAGCCTGGAGAGTATTTTGAAAATCTAGATATGATCACCAGCTTACTAGCTCCCCGTGATATACCAGACATGGATCAAAATTTAGTAGAGTTGTTGGAAGAGAGTGGTATCACTGACGATAAACAGAATGCTACCACTACTGCAGACAGTAAGAGTGAGGAGGAAGAAACAGACGACGATACTACGAACTATGCTTACGGTTTCGGCAATAAAACTACGGCAGAGTTCAGCGACATAGCGAGCGATTTTCCTCAAATTTTTGAAATAAAAGCACCCGAGCGTGTCGCGATCGCCACTCGGAATGAATATCGCATTCAGCACGAAAAGCGTAAATTCTCCAAAAATCATTACTTAGCCGATTTCTTTGATCATGAACTACTTGAACCTTATCTTACCTGCACTGTGTTTTGGAATAAAGATGATTTTAAAAGTGAAAGCATTGAGTTCACCGATGATGAAATTGCATTATTAAAAGAGCTACCAAATAAAAGTTATTTGTTGAGTAAAAACGTCTATAGACAGGTAATGCTCAGTCTTGTTGATATTTTGTATGCATACTGTTATGACAAGAGAACAACTCAAAATGATGCATCAGTAGAATCCAGTTGGACCATCAATAAGCTGTCGTCAACCTTGAGCTGGTTTTGTGCATTTAATGAAATAAAAGAGGTGTTGATTGCTTGCTATAGAAGGGCTCTTGTTTATCCAATATTCAGAAATTTCGTACTTTGCACGAATGTCAGAGATGATTTGATCTCTTTGTTCAGACAAGGCAAAAAGTTTGTTATAAAATGTGTCATTGAAATCTACAAAATGTTCCATTCATCAAATGACGCTAGGTACATTCTCAATCAATTGTACATTAAAGACTACTTGATTTTCCTGCAAAAATGCAGGCCAGAAGAGTTGGAAGAATTGTGTAACAACATAGCGAACATTGAAATAGTAAAAAAAGATCTCAATCTCAATTTGGAGGAATTGGAAGCAACTGCCAAAAAAAGAGAACCCACTGATGTTTGGCAAAATGAATTGGCTTGCCAAATGGCCTCTATAGCATTGCTGCCAGGGGTTAAGACACCATCGTTATATCTGGACGATAGTGATGACGATAGCTCTTCATCTGATTCCTCCAGCACCGATTCATCGAGTGATTCATCGGATTCTTCAGACTCTCTAGATTCAGATGACGAACCCTCCTGATATAGCAGTTTCCAGGGCCTATCCGGCAAAGGTCTGTAAAGGGCTTTACGGGTAGCTCCTGGATGTTTGGGGATGTTGAACAGTAATAGATTGACAGGAATTGGATAAAGATGTTTGATCAAGGGCATCAGTGATTGACAAATATTGTGGACACTTTAAAGTGTGCTTATTACATAATAATTTGGAGTTTACATATTTGGAAAATATAAAAACCATCTTATTTTTTGCTTTGTATAATCAAAAAAATACATTAGTGCTTCAAACTTGCTTCTCTAAATGTATTAAATTTATAACATAAAAGATGTTTATCAGTAGTATGTGTAGCTTAGAACAAATTCTATAATCAAATTACTCAAAGGAAAAAAAAAATACAAAAAAATTGTTCTGTGTAATCTGCATTTAGTATCTCATAAGATAAATATCTCAATAGTATTTGTTAATATGATATATGTGTTTGATGTTAGAATTTCATGTTAAAACTATATTAGAATAACTATTCTCTATATCGTCAAAAATTGTGTTCTATGCAAGCATTTTAATCATAATCATCTCCTTTGTCATATCAGAGGATGGTGGTAACCATCAGGGTTGCATCTGGTTAGATGACACATCTCTTACGACTGTGTATTTTGGAGGATGACAAGTCTTTCACTTAATCATTTCATTCGAATTGTGAATAGTCACAATGATCTTTGGAATTCTCAACTACAATGTTTTTCTAGATTTGGCCTTGAAATTATGAAGGAATTGAAATAGGATTTGTTGGCATAATGTTGTAATTATAAATATTTTCTTCTGCTATTTCAATATATAAATCTTGTTCTGAATTGTATTAATGTTATGTAGTCACTACAAAGTTATATACAAGTAGTATACATGTTTAGAAAATTTGATGTTTTATGTAACTATAGCATATTGATAATATTACAGATTATTGTCTCATTTCAACTAATGTCCAATACAAAATGTTATCTCTAGTATTTTAAATATAGTGATGTTCCATTATAGATTAATAAATGTTAGTCGTAGGAAATATGCAGTATTATTTTTAATTGTTTCCAAAACGTCTACCCACCACGGGGGGGGGAGGGACCCTTGTGTCGAGTTACTAGCGATAGAGGTTCAGGCTAAGCGACCTAAGAGCTATGCCACCTCTCAATCCGGTGAAGCAGTCAAGGCCAGCTTCTCTGGCCAATCTGTGTAGTTAGTCATTAAAAAAAAATCCAAAACATTAACCAACTTCTTAAATCTTTTTAAAGAAATTTATTTTTCAAATGAATTAACAATAATCACTTATTTGAGAAAAACAACGAACTTAAGCCTATTAGAGAACTAAAATATAGTAAATAAGACTTGAAATGGTTCATTAATTAGAATTTTTTTTTGAAAAACTCTCACGTCCTTATAATCCTAGCAGGGTGGACAGAAACGGCTTTCGCTGTCCACTTTTCATCAAGCTTATTAGGTCCAATATATGACAGGTGGTGAGCCCATCGAAATACACCCGGTACATATATATTTTTTTTATCACCATATCATATATTATATAAACCCCGTAAAAACTAGTATTAATTGGTTCGAGTGGATTGGGATACAAACTCGAGAACATCAATTATAATAACCACTTAGAAACTATGTTATTATTGCTTTTCAACCAACTTCAAAAAAGGAGGAGGGTCTCAATTCATCTAGGTATATAATTTTTTTTAATGTTTCTGATGGTGTTGATGAGGTTTCCAGAAACAGTCCGTTGCGTAGGATATGTTATGGTTCGCGCAGATACAGCCGCGCAGGGGAAAGTAAAGGAGAGTAAGGAAGGGTCCCTACTCTCCTTTTCTCAATATAATGAATTTTTTTTTGACAAACTACACAGATTGGGCAGAGAAGCTGGCCTTGACTGCTTCACCGGATTGAGAGGTGGCCTTTATTTATTTAAATCAACAAAAATTATAACACCGTTATAGATAATACCAATATGATGTTATAAAAACTTAGTTAAATATATATTATTAAAATTAAAACAAATAAAAAGCTGGCATAGCTCTTAGGTCGCTTAGCCTGAACTTCTAGCGATAGTAACTCGAAACAAGGGTCGCCCCGGTGAGGGGCAACCTCGGTTTGGACGGTTTAATAGAACGTATGGCCGCTACGATCGTAGGAGAGCAGGGCCGCAGTATCTGAAAAACGACAAGGCCCTTATCGTTGTCTGATATTCATTTTTTATTGGAAAGGATGTATTTTCTAATTAAGTCATGTTTTGATCATGTAATACTTGTTGAAAATACTTCTTTTGTAAGTAAGGTTACTTTCAAAAGAATTTTAATTCCATTAATTGTTACATAAAAAGTAGCTTAAGTTATTTTTATTACATCACCTCTCTGCCACTGAAAACCCCGTCAAAATCGGTCCACCCGTTCATGGGATTAGCCGGGAAAAACAAGACAAGACAATTATTGTAAAAAATATTATTTAGGTACCGAAATACATTGATATGAATACAATTTTATATAATTGTACTTAGAGATTAAAACACGAATGCTGAAAAATCTTCCTAACCAGGATAGCGTTGATTAAGTTCATTTTATTTGTAGTGTGTTATTCCTAGATTGACCTGAATTCGCTTCGCCGATGCGGCGGCGCCCAAGTATTGATTTTGTGACCTACTCGTAGCGTATCACAACTGGGTACACCACGCCTATTAGTAAAGCGTCACATCTCTTTTTAACAGACTTCACAAAAGAAAAAGGTTGCATTTGGCTGTATTTTCAACCGACTTCAAATAAGGAGGCGGTTCTCAATTCGTCTGTATGTTTTTATGTTTGTTGCCTCATAACTTTCGACTGGGTGAACCGATTTTGATGTTCTCTTTATATTTTAAAGTGGGTGCGTTGCTGTGGTCACATTTCAAAATGATCCTCTTTTGAAAATGGCATCCATGAGATAACCATAAGTTTTAAATTTGCATTAAGCTACGCAGGAATAATTGGCATAGCTCTTAGGTCGCTTAGCCTGAACCTCTATCGCTAGTAACTCGACACAAGGGTCCCCGGTGAGGGGTAACCTCAGCTTGGACGGTTACTATGTTATGCGTGAGCATTCCGATCCGAGGCCGTCCGAGAGAGCCGAACCACGACTCGGTCGGTTCCTGTTTCACGGATAATCTAATCCCTGTAGTTCTGGGCTCTCAAGAATAAGACCACGGTATCCCCTGCCTGTCGTACAAGGCGATTAAAAGGGCCTCAGGTTCACTGGGTGACAGGGTGGGGCCTGCGTCGTCCGCAAAGTGGACCCGGGAAGAAGGCGACATCGGCTGGCCCGTGTTGCCTTGCGCTGCGAGGGCACAGGGGAGGGAGTAACCTCCCCGGGACGTGCTCTCCTTGAGCACAGTGCAGAGGGCTCCGTTACGTTCCACGTGAGGTCCCGGAGCTCCTCGTCATGCACCGAGGAAAGGGCCACCGGGGAGGTTTTAGTGGGTAAGATCCCCACATAACCGCCGCCTTCCCCAGAAGGCGGGGTATCTTGTGAAGATTTCCTCCCCGTCAACAAAAAAAGGGACATTCAAAAGCTAAACTAACTTTGAGTGCCACTTCGGGAAGTTTGAATGAACGATTTCGATCATTCATATTGGATTAGAAGGAATGTACTTCAAAATTAGTTTGATGAGAATTTGATTAGGTACTGATTAATTCAGTGTCATAATATTCCTATTCGATTTCGAAGTTCATTTTTGTATAAAATATACTTGTCCTTTTTTTATTTTATTTTATTTTTAATGACGAACTACACAGATTGGCCAGAGAAGCTGGCCTTGACTGCTTCACCGGATTCAGAGGTGGAATAGCTCTTAGGTCGCTTAGCCTGAACCTCTATCGCTAGTAACTCGACACAAGGATCCCCCCGGTGAGGGGTAACCTCGGCTTGGACGGTTACTATGTTACGCGGGAGCATTCCGATCCGAGGCCGTCCGAGAGAGCCGAACCACGACTCGGTCGGTAGCTATTTCTCAGTTAATTTATGGGACATCCAAAAAGCTAAACTAACTTTGAGTGCCACTACGGGAAGTTTGAATGGACGATTCGATCATTCATATTGGATTAGAAGGAATGTACTTCAAAATTAGTTTGATGAGAATTTGATTAGGTACTGATTAATTCAGTGTCATAATATTCCTATTCGATTTAATTAGGTGGACAACAAATTTACAAAGCGTTAGTTTCCAAAATACATTCTTGTCCAGTAAAGCTGACTCGCGTGAATCACCTGCTTACCTAATTATAAATACTATATAAAAAAAATCAGTTATAGTTTAGTGGCTAAGCTGGACGATCTGGTCGTGGATTCGGATTCGATTCCGAGTCGGCTTGTACCAATAAAAATCCACTTGCTAAAATTTTTTGCCCGGTAAATGTCGATGGGCTTACGCCTTGTCACATTTGGAGTCTAAAAAGCTTTACTAAAGGACGTGCTGCTATTTAATAAAGTTTCTAAGACTCGGATAGCAACGGCTATCTGTCCAAAGACAAAAAAAAGATAAAGATAGAAAAAGGCTCAATTTCTTTTTTATTGCAATAGGTAACAAAAATAAATAAGCCAGTATATGTGGACATCATTTATTCTTAATGTTATATTCTTCACAAATCTTATATTTCGAGAAGTTTACAAAACACTTAACATAATATGAAAAACATAAAATTTACAGCTAAGCTGTAAGCTCGTTTTCCCGTTTTTTTTAGTAAAATAACCGTTAAAGCTGTTAAGCTATTGGCTACAAGTATATTTAGGGGTAGAAACACAACGGACTTCAAATAGAATAGGAATATGACGATATAGAATTAAACAGAACCTAAGTGAACTCTCATCAAACTACCTCTGAAGTACATCCTTTCCAATAACAAAATCTTCGAAATCAGTTAGTGTGAGTTTGGTTGAGTTATTCGTCCATTTGTCGCGCACATATCTGATGCAAATTTAAGACATATATGGTTTTCTCATGGATTCCATTGTCATAATTGAACCAAATTGACAATAAAATATGACCACACGAAAAACAAATATACAGTAGAAAGTTACAAGGTAGTCCTGGGCACCGCTGTCACATCCTTACGACGGCATATGCTGAGACGGTGTTCAATATTGGCATCATACCTTATGTCCTATTTGTATTATGTCTTTTTTTGATGTGATTCATATTTTGTGCCAATACAGAATAAATCATCTTTGGCATACGCAAGTACGACCATATTTCTTTATTTCGCTCTCAGCTTAAGTGGCTTCCAATGTCTGATCGACGTTCCTTCAGAACACTTTGTACAATATTTTCTATTTTACGTGATCCATTGGCACCTGAATACTTGAAATGTAAATTTCAGTATCAGCGTGATTCACACGACCGTTGTCTTCGTTCCACTGATAGTAATTTTCTCCATATTTCTTCCTGTCACACTGATTTTATGCATAAATCTTTTACCTTTACCGCAATAAGACTTTGGAATGCGCTGCCAACAAATATACGTACAGCTGGAACTAAATCTACTTTCAAACATTTACTATGGAAGCTTTACCTAAGCAAGGAATAGTTTGACAATTGCTGTCCCTATCCATCTATAATTATATAAATGTATTTATATATGTATCTATTTATTATTATATATAATTGTTATGTTAATATATTTAATTTATTTGTAAGTAGGTTTGTATATTATATATGCATGCATTTATTATAGTTTTCTTTTATTTATTATTTTCTCATATAGCTTGCACCCGTTACTTTGTCTCTACACAACCCCAAGGTAGACTGGTAGAGAATGCCTACTGGCATTAAGTCCGCCTATTTGTACCTTTTTTTGTATTGTGTGCAAATAAAGAATAAATAAATAAATAAATAATACATACTACATAAAAAAAAGTCGAATTGAGAACGTACTCTTTTTTTGAAGTCGGTTGAAAAAAGCTATTTTTAATCTGTAACATTAGTCTTCACAGTTCCTAATGTTATGTTGGATGCAAATTGGATTTCTTTTATAGGTTACGATGCAAATGAGCATATGAATTATCAGAGGAGTTGCCAGGCATTCTAAGAGTTAGTCCATCGGTCACACTCTAACATATTTCCATTGAATTGTATTAATGACACTATGACAATTTTTGGTTCCCACATATATCTATATATATAAAAGAGATATTGTGTGAATTCAATGAAACTTTCAAGGAATCTTCAGATTGACCTGCCGAGTAATACTGTAAAGTTTGGTGACTATCGGAGCACTCCTCTTTTTGAACGGTCAACCAAGCCATACGTCGTACTTTTATTTCTGACATTAAATAGGCCTGATATGTTTCTGCATAAATGTTAAGAATGATATTGTATTTACTGATATGTACATGGGTGTAGGTGGTCTTCACCCGCTCGAGAAGAGAATGAATATGATGAGAGAAATGAATAATTTAATATATTGTGAGAGTTAAATTACATATTTAATGTTGTAAGTTTATTGTTTAAATAAAATAAAGCAAAATCCAATCCAGCGAAGGGACTGGGTACGCTAGTATAGATATATATATATAATTATCTTTTGCCCCTAGAAGCTCCGACTAATGAAACTTCAATATTGTCTATGACCATCAATACACTGACCATAAAGCTTATCAACCACATTAAGGCTTAATATAGGCTTAAATAAAGTAAGCTGAGTGCAGTACAATCAGTTTGCCTTCTGGAAGTACTCCTTGCTCTCGGTTGGGCTCGGCTTGATGGTAGCGGAATTGGTTTCCGGATTCCAATTGGCCGGGCACACTGCAACACACAGACAAGTTAAAGTTTTAATCGTACAGTAGCATAGTTTATCTTATATATAAAAAGCTCGTGTCACAATAATAGTTACCTTCGAAATGACAGATATATATGAATGACTATAAGAAAATCGACTAGTATCTAGTTTTCATATTGCTAAGTGATAAGGATCTCCTTCGTTCCCTCACGACTGAGGATCGTGACCTCCCACCGTCTTCGTGATTGTGTGCGACCATTTTGTAGGCGCCTTTTCCTGAGCCCGTTTGCCGTCCATTTTGCCTAAAATGATCTGCTTCTCCAGACAGTGCTTTGAAGACCGTTAACTGTCTGTAAGAAGTTGAGGGCTCTTTGGCGGCATATTTCAGATAGCCCTGTGGAGATCTTAAGCTCCTTCAGTATGGACTCGTTGGTTCTGAGTCCACGGTACATAAGGCAACCTTAGTCAACACCATATCTCGAAGGCGCTTATCATACGACTATCATAGACCAGATCTTGGTACCGAATAGAAATATGGAAAAGACCAGAGTACAGACTAAATGGCATAAAAAACACAATGAAGCGAAATCAGATCCATTATAATACACTAGCTTACCCAGCCCGCTTCGCCTTGCTAGATTTTGCTTTATTTTATTTAAACAATAAACTTACATCATTTAAATATTTTATTTAACTCTTACAATATATTAAATTATTCATTTCTCTCTGTATTCATTCTCTTCTCGAGCGGATGAACATCATTACCTACACCCATGTACATATCAGTAAATACAATATCATTTTTATCATTTATACAAAAACATATCAGGCTCAAGTTAATGTCAGAAATAAAAGTATGATGTATGGCTTGTTTGACAGTTCAAAAAGAGGTCACCAAACTTTACAGGATTACTCGCCAGGTCAATCTGAGGATTGCCTGAAAGTTTCATTGAAATCGGTCCAGCCGTTTAGGAGCCTATACAGATCAAACACACACATTCTCTTTTATATATATAGATTATTGTATATTAAAGTTTCTTACCTTCACCATGCTTATCGGCAAATTGGAAAGCTTTGACTAATCTTAGTGTCTCGTCAACAGATCTACCGACTGGTAAATCATTAATAGACATGTGCCTTAATATACCGTTACCATCTATGACGAAGAGACCTGTGGAAAAGAAGTGGGCAACATTGATTGATTTTAATTTTTTTTTATACTTTCTAAGCAAGTGATTGGCTACTATCCCACCTGATGTTAAGTGGAAATGCAGTCCTGAATGCTAAGGCGGTAAGGATAATAAAATCCTATTCAGTCTATTTTTGAAAATGCTCACATAGAAAAGTTGGAATCTTCAAGATGACAAAGAAGCAGGCAACAAATAAAATGAAAAAAAAAGCTAATGGTGGCTTGGTAACTTCAAAGTAATTGACTCTTCTATTGAAGACTGAATTAGAAAGAAAGTTGAAGAAGAAATTTAAATTGATTTTTTGTAACTAATAGACAGAAGTTACCCAATAAATTTGTTGTTGCAATTTTATGTGCTGATTAACCCGCTCGGCAGTGAAGGACAACTGCATGTCTTAAAACATTTTTCTAAGATATGTGAAGTCTGCCAATCCGCACTAGGGCCGCGTGTAGTTCTGGGCTCTCAAGAATAAGACTACCGCATCCCCTGCCTGTCGTAGAAGGCGACTAAAAGGGGCCTCGGTTTCACTGGGCGACAAGGGTCGTCCGCCAAGGTAGACCCGGGAAGAAGGTGACATCAGCTGGCCCTGCGACTGCGAGGGCTCAGGGGGGGGGGAGGGAGTAACCTCCTCCCCCGGGAAGTGCTCTCCTTGAGCACAGTGCAGAGGGGCTCCGGTGCGTTCCACTGGAGATCCCGGAGCCCCTCACCATGCACCTAGGAAGGGCCACCGGGGAGGTTTTAGTGGGTAAAAACCCCACATAACCGCCGCCTTCCCCCCAGAAGGCAGGGTTTCTTGAAGATTTCTTCCCCGTTAACAAAAAAAAGGGCCGCGTGGCGCACTATGCCCTTATACTCTCTTTACAAAAAAAGGCCTGTGCCCAGCAGTTGGACATATATATAAGCTGTAACTAACGTCTTAGAGATAGTTCATCTTGTATAGTTACTTCTGGAGTGACATGTAAACGACATTGTCAAGATATAGGTTAGCTGAATATATAAGACTTAATGTTATGCTATATGTGTACATATTCTTATTGAATCTTGCCTCGTAATGCAAAACCTTCATCTAAGAGCACTTCGTAATCCTGCGAAACCTTCTTTTTGTAATCAGCTAACAGGGGAATACTTATTTTACCCAGTCCACCGTCCTGTAACATTTTAAGATACAATGAGAACATTTGACAGATAGATAAAACATTATTGGACACAAAAGTTGACAACAAGCCAGACAAATCCTAGTAGACCGCAATTATTACTTTGTTGTACGATGGGCAACCTTACCCATAAGAGTAATTTATTTCAGGCAACTTTTAGTTGGACACAATATATATAATTGTAAATATCAGAACAAAGGCATAAAGTATGATAATAAATGCAGTTATAGAGACATTTAACAACATTGGATCCATGGTTATGATCAGTAAATATTATGATGTATGGTAATTACCTTTCTAGGTGTATTGGTCCATGCCAAATGACTAAACTCAGAGTCCGTAGAAACACCAACAACTTGACACTGAATATTGTCAAACTCTGAATATCTGTCGCTGAATGCAATCAACTCTGTTGGACATACAAATGTGCTGAAATAAAAAATTGCAATAATTAAAAAAAAGATTGAACAGTAGAATTCATTTCTATTCAATCTTGAAGTTATTTAACCAGTACTACAAGGAGAGACAAAAGGAACATAAAACAAAAGAAACCAATAAATTTGATGCTATTATAACTATGAAAAATTTAGCCACTGGTTGAGCTCAAGTTTACAAGAAACATTACTATGTTCCCTTTTGATGGCACTGTACTGTTGGTAAAATTACAAGGCTTAAGAGAAGGCATATCAAATTCTATCTCAGGTTAATATACTGTTCAAGCCCTGTAGTTCTGGGTTTGTAAGAATAAGACTCATTATCCCTGCCTGTCGTAGGCCTTGGATTCACTGGGCGACAAAGGCGGGGGCCTTTGTCGTCCGCCAAAGTGGACCCGGGAAGAAGGCGACGTGAGCTTGTCCGTGGCGCCTTGCACACAGGGGGGGAGGGAGTAACCTCCCCCTCTGGGACGTGCTCTCCCAAGAGCACAGTGAAGAAGGGCTCCGGTGCGTTCCTCTGGAGATCCCGGAACCCCTCACAATGCACCGAGGAAAGGCGCCACCGGGGAAGTTTAAGTGGGTAAAAACCCCCATATAACCTCGCTTTCCCTCTAGAAGGAGGGGTATCTTGTTGAAGATTTCCGCCCCGTGAACAAAGAAAAGATTAATATAATGTTTAGGACTTATATAGGATCTTTAAATAATACAGCATAATAATATCTTCACAAGTAAAGCCTATAAAAATACTAAAAGCCTATAAATATACAAAATAAGTAAGCCTTTAAAAATAAACTCACAAGTCTAGAGGATAAAATAATAAAACAACATATTTCCCAGAGTAATCTGCAAGTTTAACATTCTTGAATTCTCCGTTGATAACTGCTGTGCCACTAAAGTCTGGGGCTGGTTTCTGAATTTTAGGTGCAAAGATGGAACTGGCTGAAATTAATAAATTAATTTGTTTATCTTGTTGTACATAGGCTAAAAATAAAAATGCTTGGTTTTTCTAATATATTATGACAGATATCTACCTACTATATTGCCTATTACTACTTTTTTTTTATGAAGAACTACACAGATTTCACCAGATTGTAAGATAGCACAGCTCTGAGGTCGCTTAGCCTGATCCTCTATCGCTAGTAACTCAACAAAAGGGTCCCCGGTGAGAGGTAACCCCGGCTTGGACGGTTAATATGATTTCGAGTGGTCTTTATAAATGTTGGCTTAACTGTGTTTGATTTTAATATCAATATGGGACCTTATAATCATAAATTAATTTTAGTGTAAAGAGCCTCAAAATTTCCCTTCCAATGGAGGTGTTAATTAAATAAAACATTGGTTACAGAGGCTTTTTTTTATGTAACATGAGGCATGACTACTGACTAATGTGTTAAAGTTCAGAGTTTTAATGCCCCTTGTCCTTTTTGCTCTTTTTTTTTTTTTTTTTTTTTTTTTTTTATATGAAAAGTGGCTAACGAGCATACGGCTGTGTATGTCATTTTTACTTTAACTTTTGATTATTTTATGATAATTCCATATTGATTAATTGATCGTAATGCACTATTAGATTACAATAATAAGTAGCAACAATTGAAACAAAATTCTAGTGTCAGTGTTACGCTATTAGAAAATCATAGTGGCACAACTAGTGGATTACCAAAGCTAGTATGAATCGACTATTGCGATGTTACTGAACGTTCATTTGACGCAATTGGCTCAGCAAACTTGGAGCAGATGGGCACTCGCAATTCCGGTCCATTATCTGATGTTACACAGCTATAATATCCTTCTATGACGTCTTTGCCAGCCCCCAAGATAAATTGACGGAGGTCATATCTCTCGTGTCTAATCACATGACCGGGAAATACTTTTCATCTCTACGGTCTGCAATTGCGAATATTAAACTTGTAAATAATTTAATATAACACTCTGGTACATATTTAATAAAACTAATTATACTGATTGCAGTTTAATCTTTTAAGAAAGCTAGCAATATTCCAACTAAGCTTAAGCTTGTGCTAGGACATGTGTAGACGACCGGCCAGCCGACCGAGCGGACCGGGAATATTATATAGTTAATATTAGTAAATAAGTGATTATGTATAAGTTCCCAGTTAAATTGTAATAACTCCTCTCTGGCGCCCTCGGATCGGACTGCTAACGCGTAAAATAGTAACCGTCTAAGCCGAGGTTACCCTCCACCGGGTGGACCGTTGTGTCGAGTTACTAGCGATAGAGGTTCAGGCTAAGCGACCTAAGAGCTATGCCACCTCTCAATCCGGTGAAGCAGTAAAGCCTCTCTGGCCAACTGTGTCAGTTCGTTCAAAAAAAATTGTAATAACTTCATCAATAAAAGTGTCATATTGACGGTGGCCTATTATTGCTTCTTGTCCGCTAACCCACGCATGCTATGTCAGTGTTAAAATGGATAATGCAAAAGAATACGAAATGTACAATGACGCTTGATGGAAAGTAAAATATAAAAAACTTCACGTCAGCCTGTTGCAAGTCAGTGTTATAGTAGTGTTTAAATTTTTAATTATATTTCTTGATAAAATAATATACTACATGGTCTGCAATAAAAACGGAGAAACTGAAAGAAATCTGTTATTACCAGCGCTGATTTCCCCGTGGACGTAATTCTTTTTGCATTTTATTAAGTTCTTCAGGAAATTTAACGCTGACTAATTCCATAGAGCCTTAGTAGCTGTGTCCCGGCGGTCGCCGCAAGTTGCGTAGTACGCTAGCAACCCGCGTTCGATCCCTGGTGTCGGCACCAATAAAGCGAAACGTGAAAGAGAAGCGCGAAAAGGTGAAAGAGAAGCGTCAATAACCTAATAGTGTAGGGTACGGTCAGCGAATCATAAGGTCGTGGGTTCGAATCCACCGTTCGACTATTGACGTGCACAAGCTTAAGCTTAGTTGGAATGGTTAACAAGAATGTTAGTAGATTTTATGAAAAAAAAATTGCCAGCTTTCTTTAAAAAAATATTGTTGTTGCAATTTTATGTGCTCAATTACTACTGACGTATGCCAATCCGTCTTTGTTGTTGTTGTGTCATTGTGAACTATGCCCTTATACTCTCTTTACAGAGAAGGCCTGTGCCCAGCAGTTGGACATATATATAAGCTGTAACTAACTAACGTCTTAGAGACAGTTCATCTTGTATAGTTACTTCTTCTTCTTAAGATATAGGTTAGCTGAATATATAAGACTTAATGTTATGCTATATGTGTACATATTCTTATTGAATCTTACCTCGTAATGCAAAACCTTCATCTAAGAGCACTTCGTAATCCTGCGAAACCTTCTTTTGTAATCAGCTAACAGGGGAATACTTATTTTACCCAGTCCACCGTCCTGTAACATTTTAAGATACAATGAGAACATTTGACAGATAGATAAAACATTATTGGACACAAAAGTTGACAACAAGCCAGACAAATCCTAGTAGACCGCAATTATTACTTTGTTGTACGATGGGCAACCTTACCCATAAGAGTAATTTATTTCAGGCAACTTTTAGTTGGACACAATATATATAATTGTAAATATCAGAACAAAGGCATAAAGTATGATAATAAATGCAGTTATAGAGACATTTAACAACATTGGATCCATGGTTATGATCAGTAAATATTATGATGTATGGTAATTACCTTTCTAGGTGTATTGGTCCATGCCAAATGACTAAACTCAGAGTCCGTAGAAACACCAATAACTTGACACTGAATATTGTCAAACTCTGAATATCTGTCGCTGAATGCAATCAACTCTGTTGGACATACAAATGTGCTGGAAATAAACAATTGCAATAATTAAAAAAAGATTGAACAGTGGAATTCATTTCAATTCAATCTTGAAGTTATTTACCCAGTACTACAAGGAGAGACAAAAGGAACATAAAACAAAAGAAACCAATAAATTTGATGCTATTATAACTATGAAAAATTTAGCCACTGGTTGAGCTCCAAGTTTACAAGAAACATTACTATGTTCCCTTTTGATGGCACTGTACTGTTGGTAAAATTACAAGGCTTAAGAGAAGGCATATCAAATTCTATCTCACGGTTAATATACTGTTCAAGCCCTGTAGTTCTGGGTTTGTAAGAATAAGACTCATTATCCCC
This sequence comes from Meandrusa payeni, assembly GCA_029286785.1. Classification (NCBI taxonomy): domain Eukaryota; kingdom Metazoa; phylum Arthropoda; class Insecta; order Lepidoptera; family Papilionidae; genus Meandrusa; species Meandrusa payeni. The sequence goes on from JAGSMX010000023.1 coordinate 3,807,652, forward strand.
TGCCTGTCGTAGGCCTTGGATTCATTGGGCGACAAAGGCGGGGGCCTTTGTCGTCCGCCAAAGTGGACCCGGGAAGAAGGCGACGTGAGCTTGTCCGTGGCGCCTTGCACACAGGGGGGGAGGGAGTAACCTCCCCCTCTGGGACGTGCTCTCCCAAGAGCACAGTGAAGAAGGGCTCCGGTGCGTTCCTCTGAGATCCTGAACCCTCACAATGCACCGAGGAAAGGCGCCACTGGGAAGTTTAAGTGGGTAAAACCCCACATAACCGCCGCCTTCCCCAGAAGGCAGGGTTTCTTGAACATTTCTTCCCCGTTAACAAAAAGGGCCATGGTGGACTATGCCCTTATACTCTCTTTACAAAAAAGGCCTGTGCCCAGCAGTTGGACATATATATAAGCTGTAACTAACTAACGTCTTAGAGACAGTTCATCTTGTATAGTTACTTCTTCTTCTTAAGATATAGGTTAGCTGAATATATAAGACTTAATGTTATGCTATATGTGTACATATTCTTATTGAATCTTACCTCGTAATGCAAAACCTTCATCTAAGAGCACTTCGTAATCCTGCGAAACCTTCTTTTGTAATCAGCTAACAGGGGAATACTTATTTTACCCAGTCCACCGTCCTGTAACATTTTAAGATACAATGAGAACATTTGACAGATAGATAAAACATTATTGGACACAAAAGTTGACAACAAGCCAGACAAATCCTAGTAGACCGCAATTATTACTTTGTTGTACGATGGGCAACCTTACCCATAAGAGTAATTTATTTCAGGCAACTTTTAGTTGGACACAATATATATAATTGTAAATATCAGAACAAAGGCATAAAGTATGATAATAAATGCAGTTATAGAGACATTTAACAACATTGGATCCATGGTTATGATCAGTAAATATTATGATGTATGGTAATTACCTTTCTAGGTGTATTGGTCCATGCCAAATGACTAAACTCAGAGTCCGTAGAAACACCAATAACTTGACACTGAATATTGTCAAACTCTGAATATCTGTCGCTGAATGCAATCAACTCTGTTGGACATACAAATGTGCTGAAATAAAAAATTGCAATAATTAAAAAAAAGATTGAACAGTAGAATTCATTTCTATTCAATCTTGAAGTTATTTACCCAGTACTACAAGGAGAGACAAAAGGAACATAAAACAAAAGAAACCAATAAATTTGATGCTATTATAACTATGAAAAATTTAGCCACTGGTTGAGCTCCAAGTTTACAAGAAACATTACTATGTTCCCTTTTGATGGCACTGTACTGTTGGTAAAATTACAAGGCTTAAGAGAAGGCATATCAAATTCTATCTCACGGTTAATATACTGTTCAAGCCCTGTAGTTCTGGGTTTGTAAGAATAAGACTCATTATCCCCTGCCTGTCGTAGGCCTTGGATTCACTGGGCGACAAAGGCGGGGGCCTTTGTCGTCCGCCAAAGTGGACCCGGGAAGAAGGCGACGTGAGCTTGTCCGTGGCGCCTTGCACACAGGGGGGGAGGGAGTAACCTCCCCCTCTGGGACGTGCTCTCCCAAGAGCACAGTGAAGAAGGGCTCCGGTGCGTTCCTCTGGAGATCCCGGAACCCCTCACCATGCACCTAGGAAGGGCCACCGAGAGGTTTTAGTGGGTAAAACCCCACATAACCGCCGCCTTCCCCAGAAGGCAGGGTTTCTTGAACATTTCTTCCCCGTTAACAAAAAGGGCCATGGTGGACTATGCCCTTATACTCTCTTTACAAAAAAGGCCTGTGCCCAGCAGTTGGACATATATATAAGCTGTAACTAACTAACGTCTTAGAGACAGTTCATCTTGTATAGTTACTTCTTCTTCTTAAGATATAGGTTAGCTGAATATATAAGACTTAATGTTATGCTATATGTGTACATATTCTTATTGAATCTTACCTCGTAATGCAAAACCTTCATCTAAGAGCACTTCGTAATCCTGCGAAACCTTCTTTTGTAATCAGCTAACAGGGGAATACTTATTTTACCCAGTCCACCGTCCTGTAACATTTTAAGATACAATGAGAACATTTGACAGATAGATAAAACATTATTGGACACAAAAGTAGACAACAAGCCAGACAAATCCTAGTAGACCGCAATTATTACTTTGTTGTACGATGGGCAACCTTACCCATAAGAGTAATATATTTCAGGCAACTTTTAGTTGGACACAATATATATAATTGTAAATATCAGAACAAAGGCATAAAGTATGATAATAAATGCAGTTATAGAGACATTTAACAACATTGATCCATGGTTATGATCAGTAAATATTATGATGTATGGTAATTACCTTTCTAGGTGTATTGGTCCATGCCAAATGACTAAACTCAGAGTCCGTAGAAACACCAATAACTTGACACTGAATATTGTCAAACTCTGAATATCTGTCGCTGAATGCAATCAACTCTGTTGGACATACAAATGTGCTGGAAATAAACAATTGCAATAATTAAAAAAAGATTGAACAGTGGAATTCATTTCAATTCAATCTTGAAGTTATTTACCCAGTACTACAAGGAGAGACAAAAGGAACATAAAACAAAAGAAACCAATAAATTTGATGCTATTATAACTATGAAAAATTTAGCCACTGGTTGAGCTCCAAGTTTACAAGAAACATTACTATGTTCCCTTTGATGGCACTGTACTGTTGGTAAAATTACAAGGCTTAAGAGAAGGCATATCAAATTCTATCTCACGGTTAATATACTGTTCAAGCCCTGTAGTTCTGGGCTTGTAAGAATAAGACTCATTATCCCCTGCCTGTCGTAGGCCTTGGATTCACTGGGCGACAAGGCGGGGCCTTTGTCGTCCGCCAAAGTGGACCCGGGAAGAAGGCGACGTGAGCTTGTCCGTGGCGCCTTGCACACAGGGGGAGGGAGTAACCTCCTCTGGGACGTGCTCTCCCAAGAGCACAGTGAAGAAGGGCTCCGGTGCGTTCCTCTGAGATCCTGAACCCTCACAATGCACCGAGGAAAGGCGCCACTGGGAAGTTTAAGTGGGTAAAACCCCACATAACCGCCGCCTTCCCCAGAAGGCAGGGTTTCTTGAACATTTCTTCCCCGTTAACAAAAAGGGCCATGGTGGACTATGCCCTTATACTCTCTTTACAAAAAAGGCCTGTGCCCAGCAGTTGGACATATATATAAGCTGTAACTAACTAACGTCTTAGAGACAGTTCATCTTGTATAGTTACTTCTTCTTCTTAAGATATAGGTTAGCTGAATATATAAGACTTAATGTTATGCTATATGTGTACATATTCTTATTGAATCTTACCTCGTAATGCAAAACCTTCATCTAAGAGCACTTCGTAATCCTGCGAAACCTTCTTTTGTAATCAGCTAACAGGGGAATACTTATTTTACCCAGTCCACCGTCCTGTAACATTTTAAGATACAATGAGAACATTTGACAGATAGATAAAACATTATTGGACACAAAAGTAGACAACAAGCCAGACAAATCCTAGTAGACCGCAATTATTACTTTGTTGTACGATGGGCAACCTTACCCATAAGAGTAATTTATTTCAGGCAACTTTTAGTTGGACACAATATATATAATTGTAAATATCAGAACAAAGGCATAAAGTATGATAATAAATGCAGTTATAGAGACATTTAACAACATTGATCCATGGTTATGATCAGTAAATATTATGATGTATGGTAATTACCTTTCTAGGTGTATTGGTCCATGCCAAATGACTAAACTCAGAGTCCGTAGAAACACCAATAACTTGACACTGAATATTGTCAAACTCTGAATATCTGTCGCTGAATGCAATCAACTCTGTTGGACATACAAATGTGCTGGAAATAAACAATTGCAATAATTAAAAAAAGATTGAACAGTGGAATTCATTTCAATTCAATCTTGAAGTTATTTACCCAGTACTACAAGGAGAGACAAAAGGAACATAAAACAAAAGAAACCAATAAATTTGATGCTATTATAACTATGAAAAATTTAGCCACTGGTTGAGCTCCAAGTTTACAAGAAACATTACTATGTTCCCTTTGATGGCACTGTACTGTTGGTAAAATTACAAGGCTTAAGAGAAGGCATATCAAATTCTATCTCACGGTTAATATACTGTTCAAGCCCTGTAGTTCTGGGCTTGTAAGAATAAGACTCATTATCCCCTGCCTGTCGTAGGCCTTGGATTCACTGGGCGACAAGGCGGGGCCTTTGTCGTCCGCCAAAGTGGACCCGGGAAGAAGGCGACGTGAGCTTGTCCGTGGCGCCTTGCACACAGGGGGAGGGAGTAACCTCCTCTGGGACGTGCTCTCCCAAGAGCACAGTGAAGAAGGGCTCCGGTGCGTTCCTCTGAGATCCTGAACCCTCACAATGCACCGAGGAAAGGCGCCACTGGGAAGTTTAAGTGGGTAAAACCCCACATAACCGCCGCCTTCCCCAGAAGGCAGGGTTTCTTGAACATTTCTTCCCCGTTAACAAAAAGGGCCATGGTGGACTATGCCCTTATACTCTCTTTACAAAAAAGGCCTGTGCCCAGCAGTTGGACATATATATAAGCTGTAACTAACTAACGTCTTAGAGACAGTTCATCTTGTATAGTTACTTCTTCTTCTTAAGATATAGGTTAGCTGAATATATAAGACTTAATGTTATGCTATATGTGTACATATTCTTATTGAATCTTACCTCGTAATGCAAAACCTTCATCTAAGAGCACTTCGTAATCCTGCGAAACCTTCTTTTGTAATCAGCTAACAGGGGAATACTTATTTTACCCAGTCCACCGTCCTGTAACATTTTAAGATACAATGAGAACATTTGACAGATAGATAAAACATTATTGGACACAAAAGTAGACAACAAGCCAGACAAATCCTAGTAGACCGCAATTATTACTTTGTTGTACGATGGGCAACCTTACCCATAAGAGTAATATATTTCAGGCAACTTTTAGTTGGACACAATATATATAATTGTAAATATCAGAACAAAGGCATAAAGTATGATAATAAATGCAGTTATAGAGACATTTAACAACATTGATCCATGGTTATGATCAGTAAATATTATGATGTATGGTAATTACCTTTCTAGGTGTATTGGTCCATGCCAAATGACTAAACTCAGAGTCCGTAGAAACACCAATAACTTGACACTGAATATTGTCAAACTCTGAATATCTGTCGCTGAATGCAATCAACTCTGTTGGACATACAAATGTGCTGGAAATAAACAATTGCAATAATTAAAAAAAGATTGAACAGTGGAATTCATTTCAATTCAATCTTGAAGTTATTTACCCAGTACTACAAGGAGAGACAAAAGGAACATAAAACAAAAGAAACCAATAAATTTGATGCTATTATAACTATGAAAAATTTAGCCACTGGTTGAGCTCCAAGTTTACAAGAAACATTACTATGTTCCCTTTTGATGGCACTGTACTGTTGGTAAAATTACAAGGCTTAAGAGAAGGCATATCAAATTCTATCTCACGGTTAATATACTGTTCAAGCCCTGTAGTTCTGGGTTTGTAAGAATAAGACTCATTATCCCCTGCCTGTCGTAGGCCTTGGATTCACTGGGCGACAAAGGCGGGGGCCTTTGTCGTCCGCCAAAGTGGACCCGGGAAGAAGGCGACGTGAGCTTGTCCGTGGCGCCTTGCACACAGGGGGGGAGGGAGTAACCTCCCCCTCTGGGACGTGCTCTCCCAAGAGCACAGTGAAGAAGGGCTCCGGTGCGTTCCTCTGAGATCCTGAACCCTCACAATGCACCGAGGAAAGGCGCCACTGGGAAGTTTAAGTGGGTAAAACCCCACATAACCGCCGCCTTCCCCAGAAGGCAGGGTTTCTTGAACATTTCTTCCCCGTTAACAAAAAGGGCCATGGTGGACTATGCCCTTATACTCTCTTTACAAAAAAGGCCTGTGCCCAGCAGTTGGACATATATATAAGCTGTAACTAACTAACGTCTTAGAGACAGTTCATCTTGTATAGTTACTTCTTCTTCTTAAGATATAGGTTAGCTGAATATATAAGACTTAATGTTATGCTATATGTGTACATATTCTTATTGAATCTTACCTCGTAATGCAAAACCTTCATCTAAGAGCACTTCGTAATCCTGCGAAACCTTCTTTTGTAATCAGCTAACAGGGGAATACTTATTTTACCCAGTCCACCGTCCTGTAACATTTTAAGATACAATGAGAACATTTGACAGATAGATAAAACATTATTGGACACAAAAGTAGACAACAAGCCAGACAAATCCTAGTAGACCGCAATTATTACTTTGTTGTACGATGGGCAACCTTACCCATAAGAGTAATTTATTTCAGGCAACTTTTAGTTGGACACAATATATATAATTGTAAATATCAGAACAAAGGCATAAAGTATGATAATAAATGCAGTTATAGAGACATTTAACAACATTGATCCATGGTTATGATCAGTAAATATTATGATGTATGGTAATTACCTTTCTAGGTGTATTGGTCCATGCCAAATGACTAAACTCAGAGTCCGTAGAAACACCAACAACTTGACACTGAATATTGTCAAACTCTGAATATCTGTCGCTGAATGCAATCAACTCTGTTGGACATACAAATGTGCTGAAATAAAAAATTGCAATAATTAAAAAAAAGATTGAACAGTAGAATTCATTTCTATTCAATCTTGAAGTTATTTACCCAGTACTACAAGGAGAGACAAAAGGAACATAAAACAAAAGAAACCAATAAATTTGATGCTATTATAACTATGAAAAATTTAGCCACTGGTTGAGCTCCAAGTTTACAAGAAACATTACTATGTTCCCTTTGATGGCACTGTACTGTTGGTAAAATTACAAGGCTTAAGAGAAGGCATATCAAATTCTATCTCACGGTTAATATACTGTTCAAGCCCTGTAGTTCTGGGCTTGTAAGAATAAGACTCATTATCCCCTGCCTGTCGTAGGCCTTGGATTCACTGGGCGACAAGGCGGGGCCTTTGTCGTCCGCCAAAGTGGACCCGGGAAGAAGGCGACGTGAGCTTGTCCGTGGCGCCTTGCACACAGGGGGAGGGAGTAACCTCCTCTGGGACGTGCTCTCCCAAGAGCACAGTGAAGAAGGGCTCCGGTGCGTTCCTCTGAGATCCTGAACCCTCACAATGCACCGAGATGCCATCCAGCCGTTATGGTGAGGTGTCGGATCTGTCAGCGACAGGACAGTCCTTTTTGCTCTGAGCATAGTCTGCCTATTCTATGTCTAGTTCCCCCAACGTGGGTGGTTAGGGATATTTTCCATTCATCTCTTTCTTTCTTCTCTTAATAAAACACACAAAAAAGTTATATTTTACACAAATTACTCTTATCATCTATCTTTTATTACTATGTTATCTTTATATTTACTTTTAATATTACAATTTCTTATTCTCTATTTTTACTCTTTTAACATTCTTACTCTTACTCTATTTGGATTTTTATTTTCTAGCACTCTCTATTCACTAACTCTATACATACACTATTTATTCTTACAGGCTTGTTACATTATTTTATTTATTTATACTATTCTGTTATACTCTACCTTATCTCTATTTTTTCTCTATCATTATACTTTCTTGGTTATAGAGGCTAAGTATTGGCCTATGTTTAACAGTGTAATATATAATAATAGGTTGTCAAATATCTCCCTTCCGCCTTTTGTGTCATGCGGCACCCAAACATCAAGCTTTTTTTTGTATCCAGCCTTCTGCAGATGGTTTAAAATGGTTTGGTGACTAACTCCCATCTCCTGGGCGATGTCACGAGATGCCACATGCCGGTCTAACTCGATGTAGTCCATGATTTGATCGGTATTTGTCGTCACAGGTCTTCCGCCGGCTGGCTTATCCATGGTGTCGTTTCACCGGCTCTGAATCGTCGAAACCATTCCTCCGTGGTTCGAAGTGATGAAGTATCCCCAAAACACCATTAATCTCACGGAACGTTTCTCTATGATTGCCTTTAACGAAGGAAAACTTTTAAAATAGCGCGAATTTCGGCGTTAGTGAACTCCATGTTTACACGTCTATAACTGTTGAACGCAATATCCAAACTAATTATGCATAGCGTCGTTTTGTAGGTTATGTCAAGACCTTTCAAATTATGTATAGTATTGCTAGATACGAGCTCTGTAGCGCTTTGTACATAGCCGCGAAATTCAAAAGACAAAAAGGCGGAAGGGAGATATTTGACAACCTATATTATATTTATATATAAGCTGTAGCTTTAAACTAATACGTTCAGGGAAAGAAACGTTAAATCTTTGTTTCATTTCTATTTGCAAGATAATTACAATTGTGTACATTAAGAATTTTAAATGTCTCCGATTCAAATATTTGTTCCATTCACGTTCCATTACGCGCCACCGCTTCGTTCGTGTCTTAAGTGTTTCTTGGTTCTCTCTTTAATCTTGTAAATATTCTAGGTGTATTTTTATACTCGAATTAGTTGTTATACCTTCTTTTATGAGAGAATGGGACAAACGAGCGTCACTTGATATTAATTGATTCCGAGGCACATAAACACGTACTAAAGAGATCGCAAGGTCCCAATTCTAGTAAACGTGAGTGGCACTCAAAGATAGTTTAGCTTTTAAATGTCCCTTAGATTATTCGTGAAATAGCAACTGACCGAGCCATGGTTCGGCCCTCTCGGGCACCCTCGGATCGGAATGCTTAAGCGTAACATAGTGACCGTCCAAGCCGAGGCTACCTCTCACGGGGAGACCCTTATGTCGAGTTACTAGCAACAGAGGTTTAGGCTAAGCGACCTAAGAGCTATGCCACCTCTCAATCCGTTGTAGTAGTTAAGGCCAGCTTCTCTAGCCAATCTGTGTAGTTCACATTAAAAAATAAAGGTTAATTAGCATCATAGTGGTGGATATTAGCTTAGTTGTAGTAGTCTTTTAGTCGATCAGTGCCACTATGGTTTATATATAGCACGCCAACTCTGTATGTGTTGGTATTTGATGTGTTTGGTAATTAAATAATGATATTTGATGTCTCTGTTAGATCGATTTTATAATGGAGCCGTTCCAGTGGCCTTTTTTTTGTTCACGGGGAGGAAATCTTCAACAAGATACCTCTATCCTATGGGGGAAAACGAGGTTATGTGGGTTTACCCACTAAAACCTCCCCGAAGGCCCTTTCCTTGGTGCATGGTGAGGACTCCGGGATCTCCAGAGGAACGCACCGGAACCCGTCTGCACTGTGCTCTTAGGAGAGCACGTCCCGGGGTGTGCCCACGTAGTGCAAGGCGAAACGGGCCTACCGAATAGCCTTCTTCCCGGGTCTACCTTGGCGGACGACCCTTGTCGCCCAGTGAAACCGAGACCCCTTATAGTCGCCTTCTATGACAGGCAGAGGATACCGTAGTCTTATTCTTGTGAACTACAGGGCTGAAATTAATCAGACCTTTTTTTTGTTTTTTTGTTGACGGGGAGGAAATCTTCACAAAGATACCCCGCCTTCTGGGGGAAAGGCGGCGGTTATGTGGGGTTCTTACCCACCGGGATCTCACATGGAACGCACCAGAGCCCTATGCACTGTGCTCAAGGAGAGTACGTCCCGGGGGAGGGGAGTTACTACCTCCCCCCCTGTGCATTCGCAGCGCAAGGCGACACGGGCCAGCCGATGTCGCCTTCTTCCCGGGTCCACTTTGGTGGACGACCCTTGTCGCCAGGCAAACCGAGACCCCTTATAGTCGCCTTCCTGTTGAGCAGAGGATACCGTAGTCTTATTCTTGTGAACTACAGGGGCTGAAATTAATCAGACCTTTTGTTTTGTTGACGGGGAGGAAATCTTCACAAAGATACCCCGCCTTCTGGGAAAGGCGGCGGTTATGTGGGTTCACCCACCGGGATCTCACATGGAACGCACCAGAGCCCTATGCACTGTGCTCAAAGTACGTCCCGGGGAGGAGTTACTACCTCCCCCCTGTGCATTCATAGCTAAAGGCGACACAGACCCTTCGATGTCGCCTTCTTCAGATCCCACTTTGGTGGACGACTCAGGCCCCCACCCTTGTCGCCCGGTGAATCCGAGGCCCCTTTTAGTCGCCTTGTACGACAGGCAGGGGATACCGCAGTCTTATTCTTGAGAGCCCAGAACTACAGGGCTTACCTAACTAAACTCTTATCAAACTACCCTTGAAGTACATAGTAAAAAATGATCAAGGTTAGCGTGATATTGAGTTATTCGTCTATTTACCGTGCCCATAATTAATGCAAATTTAAGTATTAAATAGTTTTCCCAGGGACGCCATTTTCATAGCTAGATCAATTTAAAATGGGACCAACTTTCAAATAAAAGACGAAGAAGTCAAAATCGGTTCACCAAGTCGAAAGTTATGATTTAACAATCATAAAAAAACACAGACGGCTTGATATTTGAAATTGGTTGAATAATAATAATCCCGAATTCGCGATCATCACACATCGTAAGTCAAACCGCTTTGGTACTAGGCAATCACTGTTTTCTCGCATTTTTATTAAATCCAATTTATGTTATACATTTCTTATCTGGCAAAATGTTTACATATAAAACAACGGGGTTATCGAATTATTTTAATCGTTAAATTGTATTTTACATTGATAGTGTTTCTTTAGAGATAGCTCTGACGGGAGTGTTCATAACTATCGCTCATAAAGTTTATTCAAATTTTCAATCAAGGTAAAAAAAGATTTGATTTATTTGTGTTTATTGTTTTTTTTGTGTTATATTTAAAAGTTAAGCTTAAAATTTATTTTGGTAACAAAGAGATTTATTGTTTGTTGCCTAGTGTGTTTTAATTGTCTTCAAAATTATAGGTTATTTATAGCCGTGAGCAAAAGGGTCGTTTAAGAAAGTTTGAATATCTCGGAAAGTAAAGACGCTAGCTAGCTGAAATAAATTGTGCATCATAGACAATTAAATATTCTTAAAATAAAATAATATATTTTTTTAATTTATTTATATCTCATTAAAAAACATAAACTTAAACGAAAAAGGATATCTTACGTAAACTTGGATAATACAGTATTTTTAGTAAATTTAAATTTTAGTACTTAGTGATGTCTCCATGTGGCGACACTATTTTATTTGATTTTATTTTAAGGACATTTAATTGTCTATTATATTGTTATAATATATATTACTAACATTGTTATTAATAACTCCAACTAATTTAATGATTTCACGGTTCACGTCAATAGTCGAATGGTGGATACAACCTTACGATTTGCAGACCTCAACCTTTTAATATTCTACATAGACAAAGACATTTATTTATTGGCATCACAATACAAAAACACATCACAGACAGAATGTAACTCACAATAAAAAAGAATGAAAAATAGACAAAACACAGTTAAAGTTACACGGACAAATAATACAAAACATATGATACCAATATCGGACACCGTCTCAGCATATGCTGTCGCAAGGATGCGACAGCTCTGATTTTCAGCGGTGCCCGGGACTACCTAAAGACGTGCGCGCGCAATACTACCTTTATATGGAATGTATACAGACAATAAGAGTATAATAAATATGATACATAAATAAAACAGTTATGAGATTAAAATATATTTTATACAATAAAATAATAGATAAAAAAATATCACACATAAATATATTATTGAGTCACATGTGGATGAGTCAAGCGTTTTGTTTAATTTGGGAATAGAAATTGAAATCTCATTTGTACAAATCGGCTGGATTTTAAGCCCCTCTACCAAGGGGTTCCCTACCTTCAGATCGAACGCTTAGTCATTAGTGCCAATAGGCCCATATTTGTAATTATAGCTTGAACTTGAAGTCTAAACAGCTTTATGGATTATCTGGTATGGTACGGTTACGATGTATATGGTACGATCTGCGAAACGGAAGGTCGTAGGTTCAATTCGACTATTGACGTGAACCATCTTTCAGTTGGATTCATCATCAGTTGGAATGGTTAACACGAATGTAAAAAATATTTCTGAATAAAATATTCTCAATGCTCTTTTTATAAAATATTTTTTATAAACATGACAATTCTTTTAATTTTCAGAAAACTTTGAAAATGGAAGTCCGTCTGTTGACTGTTGCAGTTTTGGCTAACATTTTGATTAGTATTGATGCCAGAATATCATGTCTCTACAGAGATATTCGAAGAGATGAAAGTCTAAGGCATCTAGTGTGCTATTCTACATTAAGTAACAATGTTTTAAGACGGGATGATTTATATAAAAGTGGAGATTACACCCATATAACTCTTAAAGCTTGTCAAATATCGATCATAGATGTCGATGCCTTTTTTGATGCACGAAAGATTTGGGACTTGGATTTATCGGAAAATAGAATAGAAAGTTTATTGTTGGGTGTATTCGATGCTACGACGTACCTAGAGGATTTAGATTTATCCCACAACTTATTGACAGAGCTGCCCGTTGGTATATTCAATCAAACGAAACTCAAAAATCTAAAGTTAAAAGGAAATTATGTAAAAACACTGGAATCAGGATTAATCAATATTTTTACAAACATGATTATGGTAGATTTGTCCAATAACTCATTACAGATTGGAAGTTTAGATAACGATGTTTTTACTGATTTGGCAATATTAAATTTGTCTAGGAACAATATAACCGAAGTTAACCTAGCTAATGTGATAAGTTTAAAATATTTATTCATGAAACAGTGTTTATTGAGAGAAATTCCAAAATTTTTATCAACTGCAAATTTGCAAAAGCTGTTGCAATTGGATCTGGCCGAAAATAATATAGCTTCTATTGATAATAATACAAAATTTGATTCATTGTACTATTTGAAAGCTTTCAATTTGTCACACAACAATATAGAATATTTACATGCACAAACATTCTCAAAACTTCGAATCCTGGAATCTCTCGACTTGAGTTATAATAGATTAAAACTCTTCCGTCGGGCATTTTTCAGAATATAGGTAATTTAAAAGAAATAAATTTGTCGCATAATTTACTGCGTGATATATCACCTCGAGCATTTGATGGCACGACATTGAAAAGGCTTGACTTTTCCAATAATGAAATAACTTATTTGCACCGATTTCAACTCGTTATAATGTTATCAGCTCCATTAACATTATCTTTTCTAGAGTTTGGAAAAAATCCATGGCAATGTGCGTGTCTGAATGATTTCTTACGCGAACTAAAAGATTCAAATGTGATGTATAATTTTGAAAGCTACGATGGAGAACGACCGGTCTGTGTAACTACCAAAGAATTTACTTGCAAGAGACAAAGTAAGGCTAACGATCAATTTATAAGCATGTATAAGGACATTAGTACGAGATAATGTTGAAATGATAATGTATCAATTTTGTACCAAGATCGTTATACTTCTTAAAGTACCTCCGACTAGTGAAGATTGGCATTCCGTTCACGTTATTTCTCTCGTTCTTTTGCGGGACGAAACGGGGCCCCGAATTTGCTATTCGCCAATGAAATTTCACTATACGTCACTCTCGCGGCCGTATGCCCGCTCGCTATACCTAGTTTTATTTTATTACCTGTATCCGCCTTTTTTTACAGTTGACGAAGGTTTTTCCCCGGTCAGCCTTGTAGTTCTGGGCTCTCAAGAATAAGACTACAGTATCTCCTGCCTGTCGTAGTAGGCGACTAAAAGGGGCCTCGGGTTCACTGGGCGACAAGGGTGGGGGCCTGCGTCGTCCACCAAAGTGGATCCGGGAAGAAGGCGACATCGGCTGGCCGTGTCGCCTTGCGCTGCGAGGGCACAGGGGGGGGGGAGGGAGTAACCTCCCCCCCGGGACGTGCTCTCCTTGAGCGCAGTGCAGCGGGGCTCCGGTGAGTTCCACGTTGAGATCCCGTAGCCCCTCGTCATGCACCGGGGAAAGGGCCACCGGGGAGGTTTTAATGGGTAAGAACCCCACATAACCGCCGCCTTCCCCCCAGAAGGCGGGGTATGTTTCTGAAGATTTCGTTCCCGTCAACAAAAAAAAAAGGTTTTTCCTTGGTTCATTTAGTGAGTGAGTTGCGTGCGCCCGCGTCTTTTGTTAATTTCTTTTTCTGTTTTGTCTTATATCTTTTGTATTATATCTTTGATATTTCGTGACTTACCCATCGTTTTATTCTACAATACCCCAAACTGTATATATATTTTTTATATGAAAAGTGGCTAACGAGCATACGGCTGTGTATGTCATTTTTACTTTAACTTTTGATTATTTTATGATAATTCCATATTGATTAATTGATCGTAATGCACTATTAGATTACAATAATAAGTAGCAACAATTGAAACAAAATTCTAGTGTCAGTGTTACGCTATTAGAAAATCATAGTGGCACAACTAGTGGATTACCAAAGCTAGTATGAATCGACTATTGCGATGTTACTGAACGTACATTTGACGCAATTGGCTCAGCAAACTTGGAGCAGATGGGCACTCGCAATTCCGGTCCATTATCTGATGTTACACAGCTATAATATCCTTCTATGACGTCTTTTGCCAGCCCCCAAGATAAATTGACGGAGGTCATATCTCTCGTGTCTAATCACATGACCGGGAAATACTTTTTTCATTTCTACGGTCTGCAATTGCGAATATTAAACTTGTAAATAATTTAATATAACACTCTGGTACATATTTAATAAAACTAATTATACTGATTGCAGTTTAATCTTTTTTTTTTTAAGAAAGCTAGCAATATTCCAACTAAGCTTAAGCTTGTGCTAGGACATGGTTCACTAGTTTATACCCATAAAAAAAACAAAATACCGTACCTTAAACCTTGTATAATGACATGTTAGATTCTAGAAAAAACACTAAGAGAGACGTATAGTTGGATCAATGTGGAATAACTGAGAGAAATACGCGATGATTAAAATTTGGAAATCCGTAAACACTACCATTTTGTGACTTGACCGCACATTTGAATTTTATTTGTTTAATTTCCATTTTAATTAAGTTTTACCTACAGGGCTCTTTTAATTTGATTTATTTATTCATCGGTTAACCACCTTTTAACCCAACCTTTCCTACCGTTTTATATTTCGTAACTTTATTAGCAGTTTAAATGAAATCTGTACAAACGTTTAGCTAGAATGTCTTTTACTTTATTATCTAATTTAAAATATAGTAAAGTTATACTTAAGACTAGCTGCCTCTCGGCATTATCCGTGATTAGAAAATTTATTTTTTAATTTTTAAATGAAAAGTGGCAAACGAGCATACGGTTCAGCTGATCTTAAGTGATCACCGTCGCCCATGAACTTCCACAGCACCAGAGGAGCTGCAGGAGCGTTGCCAGCCTTTGAAATGGAGTAAGCTCGTTTCTTGAAGGTCCCCAAATCGTAAACATTAGGAAACAACGCTGGTGACAGTTGATTCCGCAGTGCGTGTAAGAAAGTTACGGTGGAATTTGGAATTGTAAAGTTGCATACGGTGGGCAAGCATAAAATACTACTTATTACATCAGCTATCTGCCAGTGAAAGTTCTAGAAGTTAGCGGTAACACAAACAAAAACTCTAAAAGATGTTTTATTGGTATATGTATTGTAAATACAAAAACAAAGTTAAAAGCGATTATTTTAATATTTCAAACAGACACTCATATTTTACTTAATTGTATAGAAACTTTAGGCGATGAGTTAAGTATTATCACACCTGTGTTGAACATTTACAGTCTTATAAATAAAAATGAGTTATAACATATTTATTCCACCCTTAAACTAAGTTTAGTTAAAACAGGAATAAATTAAGATCATAATCCATACCTGTAGTTCTGGGCTCTCAAGAATAAGACTACGGTATCCCCTGCCTGTCGTAGAAGGCGACTAAAAGGGGCCTCGGGTTCACTGGGCGACAAGGGTGAGGGCCTGAGTCGTCCACCAAAGTGGACCCGGGAAGAAGGCGACATCGGCTGGCCCATGTCGCCTTGCGCTGCGAGGGCACAGGGGGGGAGGGAGTAACCTCCCCCCGGGACGTGCTCTCCTTGAGCACAGGGCTCCGGTGCGTTCCACTGGAGATCCCGGAGCCCCTCGTCATGCACCGAGGAAAGGGCCACCGGGGAGGTTTTAGTGGGTAAGAACCCCACATAACCGCCGCCTTCCCCCCAGAAGGCGGGGTATCTTTCTGAAGATTTCCTCCCCGTCAACAAAAAAAAAAGGAATAAATTAAGAATAAGCTGAGAATAGTTTACCACAAATAAATCCGGAATAACTATGGTTTATCTATTCTTCCTTTACGTCAAAATGCACGAGTTGGCAACAGAGCAATCAAAGACAAACCATACTAAAAAACTAATTGCAGTCTATACAGTAGTGTAGTAATGTATCTGTCAATGTGTGGCGGTTATAAAAATATTCTATACTCTATTCGTTTATTTTTTTATTAACGTATTCTTGGTTTATTAGTACAAATTTTGCTTATTCTTAATTTATTCCTAAGTTTATCTTTATACCACGTTTATTTGTAAGGATGTTAAACTTTGCTAAGTCCTTTCTTGAAACATATGCAACGAATATATACCTCCATACATCTACCAACTAATAAAAAAGCTGTATATCTATAATAAGCGAAAAAATATATAATAAATATATAATAAGCGATATATCTCGATATATCCAATTTTAAATATCGTATTGTAAGGGTATTTTTAAGAGTAAAATAAATAAGCTAATTTACTAAGTTAATGCTCCTTAGTATACACATACAAAACTTATAAGTGATTAATTATTGACAGACATGTGTATTTGATATATTTAGAGCCGTGGTAGCTTAGTGTCTGGCCGGTCGTCTCAAGTTGCATAGTACTCTAGTAACCCGAGTTCGACACCGGTGCGAGCACCAAAAAATTGTTGTTGCAATTATATGTACTACCCACCACCTCCCATGGCCCCACCAACCTCGCGGTTATATGGGCCGAAACGCGGGAGGGTACGCGTGGTCTGGCCGTGTGGCCCCACACGCACCTTCTTGACTCCCTACAAGTTCTTTATCAGGGCCTTTCTCCACCATTCGGAGCTCAACCCCTTAAGGGGCTTTACGGCACGCAACATAAGAGATTATATGTACTGATTTACCACGCGCTGGGCGGTGAAGGAAAACATCGTGAGGATACCTGCATGTCCTAGAAAAAAATTCTAAGACATGTGAAGTCTGTCAATCCGCACTAGGACCGAGTGGCGAACTATGCACTAATACTCTCTTTACAGAGAAGGCCTGCGCCCAACAGTGGGACATGTATAAAGGCTGTACTTTAACTTTATGTGTATTTAGTTAATTAAGTTGCTTGAGAAAACAATCAATACAATTATTTAAAAAAACATTCAAAGTAAATAAAATCTTAAAAAAATCATCCTCTATCGAATTTTCAATGTAAATTATTTTGTAAAAAGTATCTACTAGAGTTAAATTATATTTAGACGGAAAGCCTCCTAATTAATATAATATAAAGCTGAGGGACATACACAAACACAAATTTACTCACGCACACACACACACACACACTGAGACACAGATTTATAAAATATTGTTAATGCTCATATTGTATTTTATTGTGTGTTTAAATGTGAGAAGACACTGACTCCTACAAGAAACACAGATCCAATAGAACCTAGCTCAGGAGTCAGGGACTTCACGTTTCATCATTGAATCATTTTCATTGGTGATCAATGAAGATTTATTTATTTATTTATTTATAAAGTAAAATAAGCTCCCTAATCCGATTAACCTTAGCGCGGTAGACAAGGATTTTGTTCTTATCCTATACATACAACATTTATTTTCAGAAAGTGATTGTTTTGTACTTTAAAAAAATATGAACTACACACAACATGAAATACACAGATTTGTGTATTCTTTGCTTTAAAATTATTTTGCACTAAACATTCCGAATCAATGGAAGACATATCGTTGTATTTTATTTGCTGAAATCGCCGTCATGGTTGAATGAAACGCAAATTGGACAATATTGACAGTGTGAGAATTGTTTTCACAAGAAACACTTTCCTTCGTTTATTCAAGAACACACATTTGCGGTACACGGGAGAGAGATTTTTTATTACATTCTTCACTGTTCAATATTTAGGTCAGCTTCTGTATACGAGTTAAAACAAAAACCGACTTCAAATCGAATCAATCAAAATGTTTAACGCTATTAGGCGCACGCGTACTCTTTGTATTTCAGTATTATCGTAAGAATATTACGAAATAGAATTAATGATTTTGTTTTATGACGAACGACACAGATTGGCCAGAGAAGCTGGCCTTGACTGCTTCAACGGATCGAGAGGTGACATAGCTCTTAGGTCGCTTAGCCTGAACCTCTATCGCTAGTAACTTGACACAAAGGTCCCCCTGGTGAGGGATAACCTCGGCTTGGACGGTTACTATGTTACGCGTAAGCAGTCCGATCCGAGGGCGCCTGAGAGGGCCGAACCACGGCCGCAAAGAATTAATGGAATTGTGTTATTGATCCATTTGTCGCGCACATATTTAATGCAAAATTACAACTTTTATGATTTTCTCACGGATGCCAATGTCAGAATGGGACTACACGGGAAGCATCAGCTTACAAAAAAAAAAGAATCATCATCAACCGAATCGAGAGTTAAGAGGTAAAAAAGACATACGGCCGAGTTTAGAACCTCCCTTTTTTTGAAATCGGTTGAAAATGAAAGACAGACTCATATGTAGGTAAAAAAACTTATTAGGTCTGACATGTTGCTAACCGGCTACAAATTTTAATAATTGGTTTTTAGAAAAACAAGAACAGTTACTCAAGCTGGCCAGTTGGGATTAAATGGATGAACACAAGCTAAAAATTTGTGCCCACTGATGACACTGAATTTCTGGGGCTCATTTGTTTGATTTGATATTGAAAAGTCAGTAGCCATCGATATCTCTGTACACCTCGATATAGTAAAATAGCACGTGAGGGTTTTATTATGTTGAAGCATAATTGAAATAACGAAAAAATAGCTAAACGATTTTTTTTATTAATTCGCTGAGAAACCTTTCCCATTATATCCCAGAGTCCGGGTATTAATTATCTTTTTCCGTTGAGGCTTCGTTTAATTGACCACCCTTTATACAAATAGACATGCCAATCACTTAGGAAGGGTAATTGATTATGTAAAAGAAGAACTGATCGATGTCTGTAAATTCTATCAAAAGAAATAAATAATTTATCTTCTAAATACAAGTATATTTTTTGAAACTTTCTTAGCAAATACGACTACGATCTCACCTGATGTTAATTGGAAATGCAGTCCTGGATGGTAAGGCGCACTAGCTTAGTAAATGCCTATTCACTCTACTCTTGAAAATACCCACATTGTAATCGGATGGAAATACAGACGCGGGCAAACTATTCCAGTCCCTTGCTGTACAAACGATGAAAGACGAAGCAAAGTGCTTCGTTCGCGTTTGAGGGATTCACAACAAAAAGATGAAATCTTGCGAAATAATTCGAATCTTATGAAATCGAATAGGAAAATTAAGAAATAGAATTAATCAGAACCTAACCAAACTCTCATCAACAACCCTTGAAGAAAATCGTTTCCAATAAAAAATGAATCATCGAAATCGGTTGACGTGTAATTCAGTTATTTATTATTGAAGCGTCAATAGCCTAAAGGTTTAGGGTACGGCCTGCGATTCGGAAGGTCGTGGGTTCGAATCCACCTTTGACTATTGCCGTGAACCATGTCTTAGCACAAGCTTAAGCTTAGTTGGAATGGTTAACAAGATTGTTAGTAATATTTCTGAAAAAAAAAGAAATATTGCTAGCTTTCTTTTTTTTTTTAAAGTTATTCGTCAAATTGTAAAGCACCAACTTGATGCAAATTTAAGACTTATATGGTTTTCTCATGGATGCCATTATCAGATTGGGACCACATGGGAAGCCCCAGCTTTCAAAATCGGTTCACCCAATCGACAGTTATGAGGTAACAAACATAAAACACTACTTATTACATCAGCTATCTGCCAGTGAAAGTCTCGTCAAAATCGGTCCAGCCGTTCTAGAAGTTAGCGGTAACACAAACAAAAACTGTAAAAGATGTTTTATTGGTATATCTATTGTAAATACAAAAACAAAGTTAAAAGCGATTATTTTAATATTACAAACAGACACTCATATTTTACTTAATTGTATAGAAACTTTAGGCGATGAGTTAATTATTATCACACCTGTGTTGAACATTTACCGTCTTACAAATAAAAGTGAGTTATAACATATTTATTCCACCCTTAAACTAAGTTTAGTTAAAACAGGAATAAATTAAGATCATAATCCATACCTGTAGTTCTGGGCTCTCAAGAATAAGACTACGGTATCCCCTGCCTGTCGTAGAAGGCGACTAAAAGGGGCCTCGGGTTCACTGGGCGACAAGGGTGGGGGCCTGAGTCGTCCACCAAAGTGGACCAGGAAGAAACGACATCGGCTGGCCCATGTCGCCTTGCGCTGAGGGCACAGGGGGAGGGAGTAACCTCCCCCCGGGACGTGCTCTCCTTGAGCACAGGGCTCCGGTGCGTTCCACTGGAGATCCCGGAGCCCCTCGTCATGCACCGAGGAAAGGGCCACCGGGGAGGTTTTAGTGGGTAAGAACCCCACATAACCGCCGCCTTCCCCCCACAAGGCGGGGTATCTTTTTGAAGATTTCCTCCCCGTCAACAAAAAAAAAAAGGAATAAATTAAGAATAAGCTGAGAATAGTTTACCACAAATAAATCCGGAATAACTATGGTTTATCTATTCTTCCTTTACGTCAAAATGCACGAGTTGGCAACAGCGCAGTCAAAGAGAAACCATACTAAAAATAATTGCAGTCAATGTGTGGCGGTTATAAAAATATTCTATACTCTATTCGTTTATTTTTATTAACGTATTCTTGGTATATTAGTACAAATTTTGCTTATTCTTAATTTATTCCTAAGTTTATCTTTATACCACGTTTATTTGTAAGGATGTTAAACTTTGCTAAGTCCTTTCTTGAAACATATGCAACGAATATATACCTCCATACATCTACCAACTAATAAAAACAGCTGTATATCTATAATAAGCGAAAAAATCTATAATAAATATATAATAAGCGATATATCTCGATATATCCAATTTTAAATATCGTATTGTAAGGGTATTTTTAAGAGTAAAATAAATAAGCTAATTTACTAAGTTAATGCTCCTTAGTATACACATACAAAACTTATAAGAGATTAATTATTGACAGACATGTGTATTTGATATACTTAGAGCCGTGGTAGCTTAGTGTCTGGCCGGTCGTCTCAAGTTGCATAGTACTCTAGTAACCCGAGTTCGACCCCGGTGCGAGCACCAAAAAATTGTTGTTGCAATTATATGTACTACCCACCACCTCCCATGGCCCCACCAACCTCGCGGTTATATGGGCCGAAACGCGGGGTCTGGCCGTGTGGCCCCACACGCACCTTCTTGGCTCCCTACAAGTTCTTTATCAGGGTCTTTCTCCACCATTCGGAGCTCAACCCCTTAAGGGGCTCTGCAGCACGCAACATAAGAGATTATATGTACTGATTTACTACGCGCTGGGCGGTGAAGGAAAACATCGTGAGGATACCTGCATGTCCTAGAAAAAAATTCTAAGTCATGTGAAGCCAATCCGCACTAGGAACGAGTGGCGAACTACGCACTAATACTCTCTTTACAGAGAAGGCCTGCGCCCAACAGTGGGACATATATAAAGGCTGTACTTTAACTGTATGTGTATTTAGATAATTAAGTTGCTTGAGAAAACAATCAATACAATTATTTAAAAAAACATTCAAAGTAAATAAAATCTTAAAAAAATCATCCTCTATCGAATTACAAATGTAAATTATTTTGTAAAAAGTATCTACTACAGTTAAATTATATTTAGACGGAAAGCCTCCTAATTAATATAATATAAAGCTGAGGGACATACACAAACACAAATTTACTCACGCACACACACACACACACACACACACACTGAGACACAGATTTATAAAATATTGTTAATGCTCATATTGTATTTTATTGTGTGTTTAAATGTGAGAAGACACTGGCTCCTACAAGAAACACAGATCCAATAGAACCTAGCTCAGGAGTCAGGGACTTCACGTTTCATCATTGAATCATTTTCATTGGTGATCAATGAAGATTTATTTATTTATTTATAAAGTAAAATAAGCTCCCTAATCCGATTAACCTTAGCGGGGTAGACAAGGATTTTGTTCTTATCCTATACATACAACATTTATTTTCAGAAAGTGATTATTTTGTACTTCAAAAAAATATGAACTACACACAATATGAAATACACAGATTTGTGTATTCTTTGCTTTAAAATTATTTTGCACTAAACATTCCGAATCAATGGAAGACATATCGTTGTATTTTATTTGCTGAAATCGCCGTGATGGTTGAATGAAACGCAAATTGGACAATATTGACAGTGTGAGAATTGTTTTCACAAGAAACACTTTCCTTCGTTTATTCAAGAACACACATTTGCGGTACACGGGAGAGAGATTTTTTATTACATTCTTCACTGTTCAATATTTAGGTCAGCTTCTGTATACGAGTTAAAACAAAACCGACTTCAAATCAGATCAATCAAAATGTTTAACGCTATTAGGCGCACGCGTACTCTTTGTATTTCAGTATTATCGTAAGAATATTACGAAATAGAATTAATGATTTTGTTTTATGACGAACGACACAGATTGGCCAGAGAAGCTGGCCTTGACTGCTTCAACGGATCGAGAGGTGACATAGCTCTTAGGTCGCTTAGCCTGAACCTCTATCGCTAGTAACTCGACACAAAGGTCCCCCTGGTGAGGGGTAACCTCGGCTTGGACGGTTACTATGTTACGCGTAAGCAGTCCGATCCGAGGGCGCCTGAGAGGGCCGAACCACGGCCACAAAGAATTAATGGAATTGTGTTATCATCCATTTGTCGCTCACATATTTAATGCAAAATTACAACTTATGTGATTTTCTCACGGATGCCAATGTCAGAATGGGACTACACGGGTAGCATCAGCTTACAAATAAAAAAAGAATCATCCTAATTGGTTCACCGAATCGAGAGTTAAAAGGTAAAAAAGACATACGGCCGAGTTTAGAACCTCCCCTTTTTTTGAAATCGGTTGAAAATGAAAGACATCATATGTAGGTAAAAAAACTTATTAGGTATGATATACTAACCGGCTACAAATTTTAATAATTGGTTTTTAGAAAAACAAGAACAGTTACTCAAGCTGGCCAGTTGGGATTAAATGGATAAACACAAGCTAAAAATTTGTGCCCACTGATGACACTGAATTTCTGGGGCTCATTTGTTTGATTTGATATTGAAAAGTCAGTAGCCATCGATATCTCTGTCCACCTCGATATAGTAAAATAGCACGTGAGGGTTTTATTATGTTGAAGCTTAATTGAAATAACGAAAAAATAGCTAAACGATTTTTTTTTATTAATTCGCTGAGAAACCTTTCCCATTATATCCCAGAGTCCGGGTATTAATTATCTTTTACCGTTGAGGCTTCGTTTAATTGACCACCCTTTATACAAATAGACATGCCAATCACTTTGGAAGGGTAATTGATTATGTAAAAGAAGAACTGATCGATGTCTGTAAATTCTATGAAAAGAAATAAATAATTACTCTTCTAAATACAAGTATATTTTTTGAAACTTTCTAAGCAAATACGACTACGATCTCACCTGATGTTAATTGGAAATGCAGTCCTGGATGGTAAGGCGCACTAGCTTAGTAAATGCCTATTCACTCTACTCTTGAAAATACCCACATTGTAATCGGATGGAAATACAGACGCGGGCAAACTATTCCAGTCCCTTGCTGTACAAACGATGAAAGACGAAGCAAAGTGCTTCGTTCGGGTTTGAGGGATTCACAACAAAAAGATGAAATCTTGCGAAATAATTCGAATCTTATGAAATCGAATAGGAAAATTAAGAAATAGAATTAATCAGAACCTAACCAAACTCTCATCAACAACCCTTGAAGAAAATCGTTTCCAATAAAAATGAATCATCGAAATCGGTTGACGTGATATTCAGTTATTTATTATTGAAGCGTCAATAGCCTAATGGTTTAGGGTACGGCCTGCGATTCGGAAGGTCGTGGGTTCGAATCTACCTTTGACTATTGCCGTGAACCATGTCTTAGC
Organism: Meandrusa payeni; assembly: GCA_029286785.1. Classification (NCBI taxonomy): domain Eukaryota; kingdom Metazoa; phylum Arthropoda; class Insecta; order Lepidoptera; family Papilionidae; genus Meandrusa; species Meandrusa payeni. Next base: position 3,831,862 of record JAGSMX010000023.1, read on the forward strand.
ACAAGCTTAAGCTTAGTTGGAATGGTTAACAAGATTGTTAGTAATATTTCTGAAAAAAAAAAGAAATATTGCTAGCTTTCTTTTTTTTTTTTAAAGTTATTCGTCAAATTGTAAAGCACCAACTTGATGCAAATTTAAGACGTATATGGTTTTCTCATGGATGCCATTATCAGATTGGGACCACATGGGAAGCTCCAGCTTTCAAAATCGGTTCACCCAATCGACAGTTATGAGGTAACAAACATAAAATACAAAATATACAATATCGTCTATAGACGCATTGATAACCTCCCTTTTTAAGTCGGTTGAAACTTTATTACGTACTGCTTTTTTGCTACTATTTTCAACCGTAACGTTCGTACGTAATAAGCATTGTCAGCACCCTTGTGTTAAGTACTATTGTCATCAGCCCTGTAGTTCTGGGCTCTCAAGAATAAGACTACGGTATCCCCTGCCTGTCGTATAAGGCGACTAAAAGGGGCCTCGGGTTCACTGGGCGACAAGGGTGGGCCAAGCCTTTGTCGTCCGCTAAGGTGGACCCGGGAAGAAGGCGACATCGGCTGGCCCGTGTAGCCTTGCACTATGAGGGCACAGGGGAGGAGGGAGTAACCTCCCCCCCGGGACGTGCTCTCCTTGAGCACAGTGCAAAGGGGCTCCAGTGCGTTCCACTGGAGATCCCGGAGGGGCGTCATGCACCGAGGAAAGGGCCACCGGGGAGGTTTTAGTGGGCAAAAAACCCACATAACCGCCGCCTTCCCCCCAGAAGGCGGGGTATCTTTTTGAAGATTTCCTCCCCGTTCACAAAAAAAAGTACTAATGTCATATCTGGGCAGGTGCAGCTAACTATCAACTCGCGGTTCTGGATTCCATTAAGAGGCGGGCCAAAAAGTTGATAGGTGACCAAGATCTACATTTAGATAGTCTTGTAGCCTTTGTTTTACAGATTACATTTTGGAGAGTGTGCACGGGAATTACACGAGTTAATACCCCCATCCCCATTCTACCTTCGGACGTTTAGACATTGGCCGGGTCTCCACCTTTACATAGTCAATGTCGCGGGTCTGAACGAAACGATTTGAGTTATCGTCCATCGTACGTACAGCAAAGAAGTGGAACAAGTTGCCGGCGTCAGTCTTTCCGTTCAAGTACGATGTGAAAGCATTCAAGAGTAGAGTGAAAAGGCACTTACTAAACTAGTGCGAACCATCTTTCGACTAAATTAACACTTAACATCAGGTGGGATCGTGGTCAAGCACTATTTTATACCCCATAAAAAAAGATGACGCAATTCAAGTTGTGTAATTAATGGGGACAATGAATATTGAAAAGAGAGCGAGGCACGTACTTGTGTAATTACAGCACTTTGTACAATTCAAACGATGTTGAAACAATGGCCCCTTTCTATTAACTGTATTCAATATTCTTTTTCATTATATCTTTACAATTCTGTGAAATGGTCTTTTTTTTAAACATGTTATTTTATCAAATGACTTTAATCATTTGAAACGCTAACATGTTTATAATATGTATTTATTCTAACATCGTTAAAGCCTTAAGTAATATATACAGGTTGCTAGGAGACCGCTTCCGTAAACGAAGACAGACTATAATACTAATTTCACCTTTGATGATTAAACGGAAAAGAATCGATCCTGATTTTAAAAAATTATATTTTTAAAACGTTTTATCAGCATTATTTACGCTACATCATGTTAATATAGCTAAATGAAACGATAATTTAAAAAAAAATACATTACTTTTATAAAAATACATCAATGTAATAAAAGTCAAAGATGGCGAATGCTCGGGTCAATGAAAAGAGTGGGAATTTAAATTTCCAAATAAATTTATTAACGCCAAAAATATAAGCTCTGAATTATTTTGAAATATTTATAATAAAGTCTATATAAAGAAATATCTATAATAAAATACTAATTTGCGTTTCTTTATAATATTTAGAGAAACAACATTTAATGTCCGTATTTCAATTCTATCTATTATATATAAATGTCACACATTTCGTTGACATTTTACATTTCCTCCTCCTCGCGTCGGTTTCCTCAATGCTGAGGGTCGTGACCATCTCGTGGGAACAGTTTGGTTTTAGTGATCCGTCGCTATTTTCCTTTATCTGTAGCCGTGCGCAGAGCATCGCTAACCGACGTGCCTAGAGTGGTGCGGATCTGGGCAGTCCAACGTGTCGGGCTTCGACCTCGCGGTCTTGTCCTGTCAATTTTACCAGTCACAACTAGCCTTTCTAGATTATTGCTGTTTTTTCTGGCAATGGGACCAAAGTATTCCAGCATCCTGCGTAGGCATATGGTGGACAGCCTAGCTTCGATTTTAAGTTCCCTCAGGATGGACACGTTGGTACGATGTGCTGTCCATGGGATCCGTAACATCCTTCGCCTTTTTTACATTTAAAATTATAAAAATACAAAAAGAAATAAATTTAACTAAAGAGGTTTCATATCTTTACTTTACATATTTATAAACATTTTTACAGAGCGAGTTAAATTAAAAAAACATTTTTCATTTGCAACGTAAATATTCCTCAACCGGGAATTAATTACATTTTTTTATGAAATGTCATCAGCAAATTCTCATTACATTCAGAATCCGCTATAATTTTCCAGTGAAATCTCTGAAGATTCTTAATTTTTGGACTTTTATTAAAATGTTGTAATGTAATAAAAATAATATTGCGGCCAAACGACATTCACCTTTAGCCTCTTTCGATGAAAGGGTCTGAAGTGTGATTAAATTTAATATTTTCGTTTTACCCTTAGATTTAAGGTCGTAAACATTTTTAAACAGTCTCGTAATAAAAGTGTGATTTGATAGAAGAATTTCTATTCTAAATTGCGCTTTGTAATATCGTATCATATAAAAAGCACGCTCTCAACGCTAGCGGGGTAGACAGCCTTCTCTGTTTACTTGTTGAAGTTATAAAAATACCCATACTCGTTATTAACGAGCTGTAGTAGCTTAGTAGCCAAGCGGCTCGATTTACGATATAAGGTCGCGGGTTGGAATCGTAGATGGCTTGTACAATGTTAAAGTTAAAAAGTTTTACAGCCTATATATTATATATATGTCCCACAATTGGGTACTTAGGGGCACAAGGCTTTTCTACAAAGAGATTATAAGGGCATAGTCCACCACACGGCTATAGTGCGGATTGTCAGACACATATCTAAGAAAATTATCTACTATATGTATGTTTCCTCACGATGTTTTTTTACACCACTGAATGCATGGTAAATCAGCATTAAAAATTAAAATTGCATCAAAACGGAGATCGAATTCGGTTTGATGGCGTATCCAATTTGAGGCGACCGCCCGGACACTGAACTACTTTGTCTTTTACTGAGCTACCACGACTCTTGTACAGTGTATTGCCGTTATTTCGGTTTTTAAGTATAAAAAATCACTTGCTAAAAATTTGTGCTTGGTGTATAGCCATGGATTCATTACCTGTCACATATGAGAAGCGGAAAAAAAGAAACTAGTAGGTGATAATCAATTAATATCAGGTTAACCGCATGCTCTTTTGCCCCTTCTCAAATATATTTTTTTAATAAGTATATCACAAAATAAAGTGGTCAATTTACATGATTTTAATATTTTCTAGTTCATTGATCTATTTAAATCTTTAAAGGGCAAGGTTCATAACCGGCTTATTATAAAACGAACCAAGGACAGACATAAAAACCGAAGAAGCACTAAAAATATTCTTGGTTAATTTAGAAATAAAATAAGCTTTCACGATTAATAACCCATTTTTTATCGGGGGATATGGATACAAGCAATCACTATCCAATTTTCACCCTATTTATTTGGTCTTATATGTGACAGGTCAGGAGCTCATCTCCGTCACATATGGGACCTAATAAGCTAGGTGAAAACAGCCGGGGTACGTAAGGTCTTATATTTATATATTTTTTATTATTCAAATTAACAAGACAAATCATAAATGTTTAGTATAATTTTCTCATTTATGAGTATATTTTGTCTTTATAGTATAATTTACGAAATAAAAAACGTTGCACCGTTTTTATATAATTTTAGAGAAACAAAATAACAAGTTTCTATTTCATATATTTATTTCATTTATCGAGAGCTCACAATGTCAGTAGTGTAGTCAAGCACTTGCTTAGAAATTATTAAAAAAAAAATGTAATGAATCACGTCACTGTAAAATGTTACAACTATCATTCGTCACCCACATTTTAAACAATTCAAAAATAGAACGAGAATAATTGTACGAAAAAAGTTTCTATATGTTTTTCTTTACATATATTAAAAAAGTAATCTACAAGGAAAACTTTTTTATTTGCTTTCTTTATAAATTCTATATTTATATCGCTGGCTGTACGTCATGGTGTCTTGTATCTTTTCGTTTAGACAAGTGAACAACAAATAAATAATAGCTTGCTCGCTCCGGCAACTGTTGTAACTCTATCAAAGTCAGAATCGGTTATTATAACCTCTGACATAGAAAAAGCGGTTCTTTTTACAGTATCATATTTCTCAATGATAGAAGTCGAGTTAGATTGTTCGTTGGTTAATGAATGAATGAATGAATTTATTAATTTAACTATTTATTGAACACCAACACAATGAACATTTTTAACATACAATTTTTATTATTTATTTATATTACCACTACCTTCACTAAATAACAGGTTGTCAAATATCTCCCTTCCGCCTTTTTGTCTTTTGAATTTCGCGGCTTTGTACAAAGCGCTACAGAGCTCGTATCTAGCAATACTATACATAATTTGAAAGGTTTTGACATAACCTACAAAACGACGCTATGCATAATTAGTTTGGATATTGCGTGCAACAGTTATAGACGTGTAAACATGGACTTCACTAACGCCGAAATTCGCGCTATTTTAAAGTTTTCCTTCGTTAAAGGCAAATCCGCTAGAGAAACGTTCCGTGAGATTAATGGTGTTTTGGGGGATGGTACTCTATCACTTCGAACCACGGAGGAATGGTTTCGACGATTCAGAGCCGGTGAAAATGACACCATGGATAAGCCAGCCGGCGGAAGACCTGTGACGACAAATACCGATCAAATCATGGACTACATCGAGTTAGACCGGCATGTGGCATCTCGTGACATCGCCCAGGAGATGGGAGTTAGTCACCAACACTTTTAAACCATCTGCAGAAGGCTGGATACAAAAAAAAGCTTGATGTTTGGGTGCCGCATGACACAAAAGGCGGAAGGGAGATATTTGACAACCTATATATTCGAAATTTGTATGTTTGTCCATAAAAATGAATCAATGTTCAAAAAAGCAAAGGATATGAATTCACGTAACAAACGAGATCTAAACTTGTTTTAGAAGAAACTCCAAAATTAATAAAATATGACAAAAGTTGCATAATTTTATGTTTAAAAATATATAATAAGCTTCCAATAGAATTAAAAATGTTAAATAGATCGATATTTAAAACAAGATTGTACAAGTGGCTTGATGCTTTAAACATTTATAGTGTTTCCGAATTTCTTTGTTAAAAATGTCTCTACCCCATTGTCAGTAGTATTGACATATATTTCACAAGTTATTGAATTTATTTAAAAAAATACAATAAATTTTAATTTGCATGCTTAATTATAATAAGCGAAACATGTCGGCCTGTCTGTAATTATATGTATAACATCAAATAATACCATGTTTTCAGCAAATAAATAAATCTTATCTTATTTTGGACAAAAGAAAAAGAAATATTACAATACAGAACGTACGTAAACTGCTACAGTAGTTGGTAACTGTGTCGCAGCAGTTTACGTCCACCTCGAGACACAAACAAAATAAATACAAATTAAACTTATAATTACGTACATAATATTAGAAGAAAAAAGATATAGATACATTATTCTGCATATGTGTGTGTGTGTGCGTGTGTGTATACATGTCTGTGCATCACAAGCATCCAGACATAATTGCTTCAGTGTCTTTATAAGTTAAAATTTGCAAGTAGTTGGTGATTTTAGTTTTACATTCCCGGTGCGAGAGAGGATACAAATTCAAATAGTTTATTAATTTTGTTATAAACAGTAGAGGCTAGGTAAACATAATGTCGCCTAGCAAGTGCAGACGGACAGATTGCTACCTCACATATCCGTCCAGCTCGACGAGTGTTAGAAGTCAGGTTCACAAAAGGTAATTGAATGTGTTTACGCAAAATCATTTGACGAATGAACAATTGACAGTTAGGACCTTAGCGATTGTAAATAATTCATCGGTAGGTAACCGGATTGGCTTTGATAAAATTACTTTGAGGACTGCTCTTTGAGCTCTATATAATCTACCATTTTGTTTAAAAAACAGATAGCATAGCATTATCACTTACTCGTTCATATCGCTATCACCTTGCTAGGCAACACCCCTTAGATGCTAGGAGCGTTGCTGGAGTTTCTTCGGCCACTTCTTCTCCCAGCGCCAACGCTTCCCGAAGTGGCACTCAAAGTTAGTTTAGCTTTCGAAAGTCCCTTAGATTATCCGTGAAATGGCAACCGACCGAGTCGTGGTTCGGCCCTCTCGGGCGCCCTCGGATCGGAATGCTTACGCGTAACATAGTAACCGTCCAAGCCGAGGTTACCCCCCACCGAGGGGACCCTTGTGTCGAGTTACTAGCGATAGAGGTTCAGGCTAAGCGACCTAAGAGCTCTGCCACCTCTCAATCCGGTGAAGCAGTCAGGGCCAGCTTCTCTGGCCAATCTGTGTAGTTCGTCACAAAAAAAAAAATTGCTAGGCTTAAAAAGATGTGAGAGTTCATATTAAGCTCACACTGTAATATATACAAATAAAGCAATAATTATTAAATAATTCGTCATTCAACTGTCGACTTTAAATTGAATTGATCAATTTATTATTATGCGGGCTCTATAAATTTCGGAACGGTTAATAATTAGTGTTCAATATTAATAATTTACATTGGCCTTTGTTTCGTGTCGTCAGAAATTCTACTCCGATGAATTCAAATTTTAATCTTTTTGTCATTTATACAATTCTAATAATTGGCACCGCGACTTGTTAAATGAGACCGTTTTTTTGCGCGGGGAAATGTCTACGCAAGCACGCTCTTACTACCAACCATAAGAAAGAGGAATCGTCGAATCCAACTCCGCTGGGCAGCGTTCGGTAAGCTTCGAAATGTCGTCTAGTCCAAAATACATCAGTGCTTCAAGTCGAAAGCCTTCGACCAGTGTGTGTTACCAGTGATGACATATGGCATAGAAACGTGGTCTCTCACTACATGCCTCATAAGTAAGCTTAAAGTCGCACAACGAGCTATGGAGAGGGCTATGCTCGGAGTATCTCTACGAGATCATATCAGGAATGAGGAGATCCGTAGATAAACGAAGGTAAGCGACATAGCTCGCCGTGTAAGCAAGTTGAAGTGGCAATGGGCAGGGCACATAACGCGTAGAACAGATGGCCGATGGGGCCGAATAGTTCTCGATCGGAGTTCAACAACCGGCAAGTGCAACGTAGAATGTTCACCCTCAAGGTGGTCTGACGACATCATAAAGGCCGCAGGACGCAGTTGGATGCAAGCCGCTCACGGCTTACAGCTGAAATGATGATCCCCTACTTGTCAAAAAAGGCGACTAAAAGGGCCTCAAGTTCACGGGCGACAAGGGTGGGGGCCTTTGTCGTCCGGTACAGTGGACCTGGGAAGAAGGCAACATCGGCCGGCCCTAACCTCCCCCGAGACGTCCTCAAGGACACAGTGGAAAGAGGCCCGGCCACCGGAGGATTTTGAGTGAGTAAGGGCCTGACATAACCTTCTTATCTTGTTGAAGAATTCCTCTGTCAAAAAAAAGAAAAAAAGACATACTTGATACGGTGTCCAATGCTGGTATCGTGTCTGACTTGTCCGTTCCTTCCCTTAATTGTATTTTTATCTTTCTTTTTTAATGTGTGTTATATTTTGTCTGTAATGTGTTTGTATATTATGATACTAATAAATAGAATGTCTATGCCTATAACGATTAAAATATTAAGATTCTTCTTATACTACTGCTATTAAAATTAATAAATTCTCATTTTAAAAGTGAAGTGTTTGAAAGTATGTCTTTTCTTACTTAGGTTTCTCTAGTCACAAAGAAAGTCTCAATTTAAATAAGCTTTCTTTTCACGGCTCACTGAGAATTGCAATTGTATTATAATTGCTTTGCAGAAAAATCACAAAGGTTTTATGTTAAGAAAAATTATACATTTAAATCAGGGTTTCTCACACTGTGGTCATAATTTAATCGAATCGTTTTAAAATAGGTAAATGTACCGCACACAATTTTTTTAAAAATAATTTAACAATATTTTTTTTCACACATATAACCATTTTTGTTAACCATTCCAAATAAGCTTAGGCTTGTGTTAGGAGATGGTTTACGAGTAACTTCCTCCCCCGGGTCATGCTCTCCTAAGAGCACGGTGCGGAGAGGTCCGGTGCGTTCCTCTGGAGATTTCGGAGCCCCTGACCATGCACCGAGGAAGGGCCGCTGGGGAGGTTTTAGTGGGTAAAAACCCCACATAACCGCCGCCTTCCCCCCAGTAGGCGGTGTATCTTGTTGACGATTTCCTCCCCGTTCCAAAAGGAGATGGTTTACGGCAATAGTTGATGATGGAACCCACGGCTTTACGATTCGCAGACCGTACCCTATTAGACTATTGACACTTGAAAAACATATAACACGTCTTGGACTTTAAGAATTTCCTCGATATTTTAGTTTTACATGAATTAAAAGAAATCTATTATTTTTCATTCCAAGCCGTGTTTTCCTTTTTTAAGAAAAAAAAAGACCAAAAACAAACATTGGTGATTTGAAAAATATATTGTTTTGGCTGAGCTTCGATCGAGAATCCGCAATAAAATATCCAATATCGTGGCAACCTTACAACATATCTACGAAATACCAAATTAATGAAAGTCCCTATTTCCAATTCCAATAAAGTTGGAAATACTTTAATTAAGGTTGAAAATTGTAAAGCATACTTCGTCCTAATCCCTCAATAATTTCCATTGTTTACCGGAGCTAACAACATATCATAACGTAACGTATTGAGAAAGTTATAAACTCTGCCACATACACAATCTGACCCTTCGACCAAAAATACCTTAATCTAAATCCACCTTAATTAATACCTTAAGCCCTTCAGGGTCTTCACCATTATCTGTGAAATCAAGTAATACGAGATATAATTTTTACAATAAAAACAACATTCGATATCAACTAAAGAAAGATCCAGGTATTTAGATATATGATTGGATCATGAAAATGAATTAATACACTTTAGAAGATTTTGTGAGCGCGTCAGCTCTTTTGTCTATAAAAATAAATTTGGCACTCATATGGACACACACCCCTTGGATAGGTTTTGGAGCGTTGCTGGAGTTTTTTTGTCCACTTCTCCCAGCGCCAACACTTCCCGAAGTGGCATATAAGTTAGTTCAGCTTAGATTGTCCCAAATAGTTTTTATTAATAAAATAGCTACCGACCGAGTCGTGGTACGGCCCTCTCGGGCGCCTTTGTAATAATAATAATAATAATTTAATCGGTTAGACAGATTACAACACATATACAAATTAACACAACAAGTTAAACGCACAGTTAAAAATAAAAAAAATCAATAAATAAATATATATATATATATATATCACTAAAGACCCAAAAGGTCCGATACACAAAGCTATGCGTTGCAACGCCGAACCGACCGGGTTCACTGCTCAGCATAATGCTGATTATCCGAGGAGGGTAAATCAACGCTGGTATTTTGCAGAAACCCATTTTAAGAAACAAACAAATGTCAGTAGCAGAATTTTAACAAAATTCTACTGACATTTGGATCGGACTTGGATCACCTTGGATCGGAATGCTTACGTGTAACATACGAGTAGTAACCGTCCAAGTCGAGATTACCCCTTACCGGGAGGACCCTTGTGTCAAGTTACTAGACTACTAATAGAGGTTCAGGCTAAGCGACCTAAGAGCTATGCCATCTAATCCAGTGAAGCAGTAAAGGCCAGCCTCTCCGGCCAGCTGTGTAGTTCGTCGTTAGAAAAAAAAAACATACGGACATGCCGATACGAGTGAAACTTATAATATTAACCTATTACTTATAACTTAAATTAAAATAATGGACGTGAATCTAGCTTTCACACATTGACATTCCGAGGAATTGTCTTTGTGTTTCGTCTTTACGAATTGAAATTTTTGTTTGGTTTACTCGTTATTCAAATATACACTCGTGAGCAAAAATAAAGGGTCGCAATAAAATAAAAAAAAAAACATAAACTTAAACGAAAAATTTTACGTAAACATGGAGAATACAGTATTTTTATTCGCTCGCTTTTATTCGATCGCTTAATATACTTTATTATATCTTTTTTTCTTATTTAATTTAATACATTTTACAAATAAAATATTTACACAATAAAGCGCATCCCAAAAACCTATCCCAGGTTTGTCTGGATGCTCAGCATTCAGTCCTCGTCCATTTTTACAGTAATAGTGATATAAAAGAGAACACCGCAACACCTCGTCACGAGCCGTTGCGAGCATCCTTTGCAAACGAACGCACACACCCATCGTAAGCGAAGACGAAATTTTCAGTTTTTTATGTGTTATACTTCTTGTATTGGTGGGGTAATCAATGGGTATTTGAATCTCAGTTCGAAAATATTGTTCTGCTAGGAGGTTGTATTGGACTTTTTTGTTTACAGGAATTACTCCGCAGAATTTAAATAGTTTTTCAGGATTATGTGCAAGTTTCTGTCTTATTTTTAGCGGAGTGATTAATCTGAGCATTCTGTACTGTATTTTGTAAATTTGATCTAGATATGTGTTAAATATATAGATATCTTTCTCCCTAAACGATGTTTAGATTAGGGTGTACAAAAAGTTGTTAGAATTATGAGTGTCTTTCACGATAAGAATGAGCCAATTTAGTTGACAGCGTCAAATAAACAATGACCAGAGAGAAATCACAATCATATGTCTATGTCGTCACAAAGTACACCGGGGGAATAGAATTAGAAATAAAATGGAAAAGTTTATTGTGACCGCCATGAAGACTTTTAAAATAAATAAATTGCATGGAGCCTCGCAACGGGCAGGTAATTTGAATTGTTTTAAAAGTTGAATGTCTGTGCCCGTTGACTGATAAGTATAGAAAGTCTTTGCCCATTTACTTTACAAATTTTTTATTAAATTGATCTTCACAGGTCTTTATCTTGTTGTTATTAATTATGCAGCATCCTTTTTCGTTATATAAATGAAAAACAAAACCCTGAAAATATATGAATGAACATCTAAAAGAATTAGTTTTTATTAAACAAAGTATGCTTTTAATGTTTTATAGAATGCATTTTGGAGTTCCATTTCGTCTTTAATTATTTGTACAGCAAATAACTGGTACAGTTTTTTCGAGTTTGTTTTATTTACTGTCTATTTACTAAGCTAGTTCGCCTTATAATCGAGGAATGCATTTCTACTTAACGTCAATGGGATCGTGGTCAAGCACTACCTTTGAAAAAACCACCAAATCCAAAATAACCCCAATCAAACGTTACGTTAAAGTTATAGTCTTTATAAATATAATATATGTTCCACTGTTGGGCGCGGACCTTCTCTGTAACGAGAGTATAAGGGCATAGTCCGCCGACTTCACATGTCTTAGAAAAATTTTCTAAGACATGTAGGTTTCCTCACGACGTTTTCCTTCACCGCGGAGCGCGTGGTAAATCAGCAAATAAAATTGTAACAGAAAATTTGTTGGTGCCGGTACCGGGGATCGAAATCGGGTTGCTAGCGTACTATGCAAATTGAGCCAACCGCCCCGACATTGAACTACCGTTGCTCTTTTTAGGCGTTTTTTAGGCTACATTTATTTTAGAAAACAATACTCTATATATATTTTTAATATATCTTAATGATTTCAAACTTGTTTCTGTTTAGGCTCACAACTTCTCAAAACCGTATACTTATTCGACTATAGGGAGTTTCTCGTTTGTTTGTATACCTTCCCTTTGTTCGCATGTCGTTACCAAATGATTGTGTTATCTTGTATAGAGTTATGAATTGCCTCCGGATATTATATTGATGAATTGGCACTTTAATTGCTTGTCGTTCGAAATTTACGAGTGCGTACTCTGAAGTGTATAGTAATGAAACAAAAGTTTAGTAACAGTATTATTAACTTCTTGGATTGGTTTGTTTGTATTAAAGTTATATTAAACACTTCTATCGGCTATATTCTCTCTCTTCTGCCATTCGTGTACGCTGACGTTACGATTTTTTAGAAAAGCTAGCAATATTTCTTTTTTTTGTCAGAAAACATTACTAATGTTCTTGTTAATTCCAACTAAGCTTAAGCTTGTGCTAGGAGATGGTTCACGTCAAAAGTCGAATGGTGGATTCGAACCCACGACCTTACGATTTGCAGGCCGTACCCTAAATCATTAGGCTATTGACGCTTCAAAAAAGTAAATACAAAATGATAGAACCATTGTTGGTTTTTCATTTCAGACTAAAAAAAAATAGAATAATGATGGTGGTAAATAATTACGAAGAATACTTGCAATCATTAATTACCCTTACTTAGTAAAATGTTAATCAATTAGGTTAACAGGTTAGGGGGCAAATGTACTTTGCAAGTTTCGGATAAGCGAGGGGAAGTTTAATGAATTTCGCGTCAAAGTTTGCTGAAAATGTCTGACACCTTTCTAATACCACCCTACTGCTTTACGATTAGTTGATGTTAATAGCCACGGAACTTTAGCTTAAATCAATTTTTTTTAATAAATGAGAGTAAAAACTAAATTATATTCATGAGCATGAATAATGGGTGGGAAAGTTTCAACGACTGTACGTTTTTCGCGTAACTTTCTCCCGCGCACTGTCAACTTGTGGAATCAACTGTCGCCAGCGGTGTTTCCGAACGTCTACAATTTAGGGACCTTCAAGAAACGAGCCTATTCCTATCTCAAAGGTCGACAACGCACCTACAGCTCCTCTGGTGCTGTGGATGTTCATGGGCGACGGTGATCACTTAAGATCAGGTGAGCTGTATGCTCGTTTGCCACTTTTCATATAAAAAAAATCTCGGTAGATAAAGCCGCTAGCTAACTGAAATATCCTTAAAATAAAATTTAATGAAAAATACTGGTGTATCCAAGTTTACGTAAGATATCCTTTTTCGTTTAAATTTATGTTTTTTTATGAAATACAAATAAATTAATAATAATATTTTATTTTATTTTAAGGATATTTAATTGTCTATCATGCACAATTTATTTCAGTTCCTCCTCCTCCTTGCGTCGTTTTCCTCATTGCTGAGGGTCGTGACCTCCACGAATTATGTGGCGGACGATCGCTTTCCACCTGTTGCGGTCTTTGTCGGTGTGAAATGCCTCGTGGACTCTCCAGCTGGTGTTGGTGCTAATTTGGTCTGTCCAACGCATAGGGCTCCTCCCTCTTGGTCGTTTTCCCTGTACTTTGCCTGTGACCAGAAGTGTTTCCAAGGTATCGGTTTTCCTGGCTATGTGACCGAAGAATTCGAAAACCCTACGGAGACAGGCCATTGAAAATTTGACAATGACACCCACTTCCCGGAGAATTGACGCATTTGTGCGGTGGGCTGTCCAAGGTACTCGCAACATTCTCCTCCAGCACCACATCTCAAATGCGTCAATACGAGATCTGTCTGCCTTTTTGAGGGTCCAAGTTTCCGCTCCGTATGTGAAAATTGGGAACACCAGAGATCTCACCAGATCAATCTTGGTTTCAATTTCAGTTAGCTAGCGTCTTTACTTTTCGAGATATACAAACTTTCTTAACCGACCCTTTATTTTTGCTCTTCTGAACAAAGTCATTTGGTAAATTGTCTCTGATACCCGTCAAGGCCGGCTTCTCTGGCCAATCTGTGTAGTTCGTCATTAAAAAAAATAGTTTGGTAAAGATCGGATCGAAAGATTTTTTCGTAACTATATATTTATGGTAAAAAGTACCCACCCAAAGCCGGGACGGTTTACTAGTGAGACAATGTTACTGTAGCAGAATTTGCTTAGTAAGTTACGTTGTAATATTCTCAATTCCGAAATAACTTGGGGTACCCCACAGCCTTTGTCTTCGACATAGTTAAGACAACATCTGGGTCAAGAATTTTCTTCACAGTTATTGCAGTTTGCTTTCGAAATTATTTAGTGGAATAATATTGCAATAATATGCAAATTCATTGCATCAAAGCAAATCAAAGTAAAAGAAAGCCTACTCGTATTAGCAACAGTTAGCCCTACTAGATGCTAATTTAGTTTTAATGCATAAATAAATATTATAATTTGTAAAATATACTTATGAATTAGAATAAGTTAATGGACTGACCAATATAAAAATACTTTAGTTGACTTGGTCGGCTACCGAGTCCGATCGTGTTACGACGATCGTAATTCGTTCCGTTTCCGTTTTTAAAAGTGATGCTGTATAACAAAATACCAGCACACGTCAAGAGGTTATACACACTTAGCGCATTCAAAATGCAACTTTTAAATTCCTTAACGACAGCTAATCGTCCCAAAGCAAATGAATGCGTTAGGAGTTCTTCCATATGACAGCGAACTTATTGTTTTTATAATATTAGTTATTTTATTGTTCTCATGTAAGTGACCTTTAATGTCTGTAGTGAGAATAAAGTTTCTAAAACCTAAAGTGATGCCTATGCTAGAAGAGAATTTAGAATAAGTCTTTATTAAATTACCTCTAAAACTCTTGATGTTTTGTTAAAATCTATCAATAATATGATAAAATATAATATATAAAATATATTGTGTGTGATGTTGAGCAAGGAAGCTTCACACATCTCTAATGCATCTGTCGTTAGTTGATTTTATTGACGGAATTAATTAATTTGTTTGAAGCAATTTTAATTGCTGATTTATTAAGTACTCGGCATTGAGAGATCGGTAGTTTGCAAACAACAATGACAGGGAGATGTCAAAAAGCCAATGCCCCCTGTGACCTTTAAAGTGCATTGCAAAATGCTCGAAACGTCGGGAATTCGAGATCAAAATTAAACCGTGGCAAAATCCGTAAAATTAATTGTGATTTGAAGAGAAGCGAAGTCAGCACTTTTGCACTGGGTTCGAGCAAGTATTAATTAACTACTGTCAGTTGGATCCGAGGTTGATTCTTTACTAACAGATTCTTCACTCATATATTTTTAATTTATATAAATTTTCAAAATTTCTTATTTTTGCTCACGAGTGTACTTATTTTGCACAAACATATTACTCCAATGTCTTTTCATTTGCTACGTTTCTCACTCTCTTTCTCTTAACACGAATGAACTGTTTCCGGACGACATTGATACAGTAGTAACTATTAAACTTAGTCCATTATGTGTTCACTTTAGTGGATAAATCACTCTTTAATATATCTCACTTAGGATTTCCAGTGGATTTTTGTTCCTTTTAGCGACACTTTTTAACTTTATTTAATCTTATTTATTTATTTAATCTTATTTATTTATTTAATCTTATTTATTTATTTAATCTTATTTATTTATTTAATCTTATTTATTTATTTAATCTTATTTATTTATTTAATCTTATTTATTTATTTAATCTTATTTATTTATTTAATCTTATTTATTTATTTAATCTTATTTATTTATTTAATCTTTATTTGCACAAAAAGGCGACATACCAGCGACTAATATTAAATTTAGGTTAGCTAAATCAGCTCTCAAAGCTTCGTTCCTGACACATTCCACCAGTACGTGATGCACGTCTTCTATAACTCCGCACTCTATGTAGTTTGGTGAAGATGTTTTTTATTAAAAATGTGAAACTGTTCGATGGAATGAGCTGTTACAATATCATTTTTTGCTAATTGACAATTTTTGGACCATGGGGAACGACTCAACACAGGTTGGATGTGTTGTGCCCAACCCTGAAGTTCTGGGCTCTCAAGAATAAGACTACGGTATCCCCTGCCTGTCGTAGAAGGCGACTAAAAGGGGCATCGGGTTCACTGGGCGTCAAGGGTGGGGGCCTTTGTCGTCCGCTATGGTGGACCCGGGATGAAGGCGACATCAGCTGGCCCGTGTCGCCTTGCACTGCGAGTGCACAGGGGTCTTGAGCACAGTGCAGAGGGGTTCCGGTGCGTTCCACTGCAGATCCCGGAGTCCCTCGTCATGTACCGAGGAAAGGACCACCGGGGAGGTTTTAGTGAGTAAAAACCCCACATAACCGCCGCCTTCCCCACAGAAGGCGGGGTATCTTTTTGAAGATTTCCTCCCCGTTAACAATAAAAAGGGTTGGATTGTCTTGTATCAAATGCCTTTCACCCTGGATCTTTTGTCAAAATATTCAATCTATTTCGAAACGATCGCATGCGAAATATGTACATCATCTATAGCGTCTTCACAATAATGCATATTACGCTCTGGCGTTTGTCAATTTTTTCATCTGCGTGAAAGTACAACAAATTTGCAATTAGTTATCTAAAAACAGTTTATATTATAAATACTCGAATATCTCCAAAACCGGCCAGTATCATTAATAACTGATATTAATAATAACGTTATATTTGTTTGTTTATTCAGTAACTTCTGTAATATTGAACGTACTAAATAATACTAGGTTAATTAGTACATTAGTATCATTGTGTTCTGTACATATTTGTTGTTTAATTATGAATGTTGGAGCGGTTGCTAAGTACGCAAATATTTTATATTAAAATTTAATGCAATATTTGCAATAATGAATTTTAGTCGGAATGTTTATGAAGTGGTTATTATATATTCTAGCGGTTAGAATTACCATTTGAGTCGCGGAATTGCCGTTTATTCTATTAAAAAAATTGCTAAAAGTACATACCTTTTTTCTTTTTTACCCCGTCTTCAGGCGAGGTTATGTGGGATTTTTACCCACTAAAACCACCGCGGCGGCCCTTCCTCGCTACATAGTGAAAAGCTCCGGGATCTCTAGAGGAACGCACCGGAGCCCCTCTGTACTCTCTACCCATGGCCCACCAACAACCTAACAAAAACAACAAAGCCATATGGGCCGAAACGCGGGAGGGTACGCGTGGTCTGGCCTTGTAGTCCCATACGCACCTTCTAGACTTCCTACAAGTTCTTTGTCAAGTCCTCGCAGTGCAAGGCGACACGGGCCAGCCGATGTCGCCTTCTTTCCGGGTCCTTCTTGGCGGACAACAAAGGCCCCCACGCTTGAACCCGAGGCCCCTTTTAGTCGCCTTCTACGACAGGCATACCGTAGTCTTATTATTGAGAGCCCAGAACTAGATCCTTGTGTATGGTGATGCGATAGCTCAATTTTTATTGCTTTTGGTTGTAAAGATACTGCTGTTTGTAATTGACGGTGATTACTTAACATCCGTTAAGTTATTGCTTTGCGTTGCTTCTTCTCATAAAAAACAAACAATTTTTCCTGAACATTCTATTCTGTCACAGGACATACGACAAGTGATTTATTTGATACGCTTGTACATCGTTTTGAACAGGGGTACAAAATGCCTCAGGCGGATCCTTTGTTGCGGAGCTTTTGATTTGATGTCTTTATTGTTTGAGATCGACTATTGTATATTCTTATGTCATCCTTCAATGGATAAATGTGACAGCTTATTCTTGAGTCTTTAAAAATGATTTTTTTAATCCCTTTTCGTCGCCTTTTCAGCCGCTTTCAAAACAGGAAGAGTTATGCTTTTTTGTTTTTAAATTTGTTTCCTTATAAATTTTGACTGGATGAAACGATTTTGATGGTTCTTTTTTTATTTTAAAGGTGCTTGGTGCTTCCAGTGTGGTTGCATTTCATTTCGTCTAATTTTGACAGTGGAAACCATTAGAAAACCATACGGTTTACTTTAATAATTTACTTTAGGTATGAGTACGACAAATGGACGAATAACTCAAATTCTTGCCGACTGATTTCGATGATTCATTTTTTATTGGAAACTATGTACTTAAAAGGTAGTTTGATTAGAATTTGGTTAGGTTCTGATTAATTCAATTACGTAATATTCGCGTCGTTTAGTTTATATCCGTATACACTTGTACGACGGACAGGTGGCTATGGGCAGTGGTTCCTTTTTAATTCTTTTTCAAGAGGGAAATCTTAAAAAGATATCGTTCTCGAGAGAAGGCTCCTGTCAGCCGAAGTACGCCCAGTACCTTCACAGTGATTAGGCTGTGGGTTTTAAGCTGTTCTCACGCGCACGTCCGTAGGATTAACTTACTTTCTCCAGCCGCACCACAACATAGTCCCTACAATGCAAACGGGACCACTCCGTTTTGTTTTCCTCCCGGGTCCACTTACTATAAGAACCGTCACTTTTGCCGCCCGTGAACCTGTCGATACCTTTCGTCACCTTTTAAGACAGGCAATTGATATCGTAGGCTAATTCTGTAAGACCAGGATTACAAAGCTGGAGTAGTAGTTCCTTTTTTTTTGTTCACGCGGGAGAATCTTATTATAGACCATCCTCCGGTACCCTGGGTGGGCCCAGAGGAATGTGTGGGACTCGGCCTGGGCAGCCTCTACCCACTGAACCTTCCGCGAATGCCATCAGCCGTTATGAGCGGGGTGCCCCGGATCTGTCAGCGACAGGACAAGCCAACGACCGGCCGGTCCTGGCAAAGACCGGACTTCATCCTCAAAGGGGACTTCTCCGGCACTCAGAGAAGTCCCGACGACGTCGAAGCATGCTGGGGCCAGGTACCCATCCTGGCCCCGCTTCGGATTACGGGGGCGGCAAGAGGAGGCGTTCGTAACGCCTCTTGCGCACCCCGATACGTCGCCTGCGGAGAGGGGCGGGGGGGCTCTGCGCTCCCCCCTGACCCGCTCGTCAGCCTCCTTCTGGGACATGACCGTCTCACAGAAGGAGGCGACCGCCGTCGAAGTAGTCGTGGTAGTAGTTCCTAGTTTAAGACAGTCTAAAGGAAAATAGTCAGTTATGTAACGTTTCAATAGATATTCAAATTAAGCATCCGTCTTTTGTGTCCAGTGATTTGTCTTACTATTTTAGGCAACTGCTAACAGACCACATATAACTTGAAACTGGATAAACGTGTTACTCGTTTATTTCTAAATAAATTACGAAGCAGGTGTTAGCGGCTACTTTGAAACAAGAAAGAGAGTAACTTTGAAAACTTATGTTACACTGTTTGGGGTCAATTATTTGTTTTGGTTGTGCTTTATTTAGTGGCTTAGGGATTTAGTAATATAATTATTTTAAAGTTACAGCTTTTATATATATAATATACATGTCCCACTGCTGGGCGCAGGCCTTCTCTGTAAAGAGAGTATAAGGGCATAGTACGCCATGCGGTTCTACTGCGGATTGGCAGACTTCACATGCCTTAGAAAAAATTTCGAAGACATGTAGGTCTCCTCACAATGTTTCCCTTTACTACTGAGCGCGTAAATCAGCACATAAAATTACAACAACAAATTTATTGGTGCCGGCACCGGGGATCGAACACGGGTTGCAAGCGTACTATGCAACTTGATCCAACCGCCCGGACACTTTGCAACCACGGTAAATAATTACTTTAATAGGACTTAATACACAAAAAATACCACAGCGTTCTAAGAACCATGTGCTACGGTGCCTTCTACGTGGTAACAAGTATATGAATGATTGAATGAATGAATGATTATACTTTATTGTGCAACAATTAAAAAATACATCACAGAAATAATAAATATACAATTATCACATTAGTCGATGTAATTGCATACGCAATGGGCGTCTTATCGCTAAGAGCGATCTCTTCTAGACAACGTTTGTTTGGACAGAAACTTGCCTGTAGAAAGATTTTATTGAGTCTATGATCATATTTATATTTATTTTAATACATAAAAGTATATATGCGAGTAAAAACAAAAACCGACTTCAAATCGAATCAAACGTTAATATGCTCCTAAGAATTGAAGAGTTTCGTTACTTTGTCGTGGATCCCATAATCAGATCGCACATACTTAATGCAAATGTAAGACTTATATGGTTTCCTCATGGATTTTCTTCTGCTTTTAAAGGACCAGCTTTAAAATAATAATAGAATCATCCAAATCGGTTCACCCAGTCGAAAGTTATGATGTAACAAACATAAAAACATACAGACGAATTGAGAACCTCACCCTTTAAAGTCGGTTGATTAATAAGTTTTTTTTGGGGTATAAACTAGTGCTAGACCACGATCCCGCCTGTACTTAATATAGTCGAAAGACTACTCGACTCTCTACTCTTGAAGGTGTCGTATTTAGACGGAAAGACTGACGCCGGAATACTTGTTCCACTCCTTTACTGTACGCATGATGAACGCTGACTAAAATCGCTTTGTTTGGACGCGCGGAACATCGACTGTGAAGATGGAGACCCGCCGAATGTTTAAAAGTCTGACGGTGGAATGTCGATGGGGGAATCAACTCGTGTAATTCCTGAGCACAAATTTAATCTGAAAATGGTGCTCAAGACTATAGGTTCATATATCGTCATAAGAAGTCATAATACAATTGGCGGCTCTTCTCTCTGCTTAAAAGAACCTATATAATATACATATTGAACTATAGTACTAGATTCTTGATAATTGAACTTTTGTATTGTACCGCCCATGATTTATCTATGTGCATTGCCTAAGATGAGTAAGTCTGTCACGAAGCATATGGATGTGAATTGTATAGTTTAAAAAAGTTTAATATTACCACAAGACCCTATTAAAATGGATAGACATTTCTTAGCTCAGTTACCGCTGTGATGTCACTCCAAAGCAATTCTCTTTTATGCGCTATAAAGTCAGCTACAAATGGAAGCATATCGTAACGTTTTATTACAAATGGTATGAGGTTTTACTCTTTAATAATATGGAAGTCACGGGGCGATCAAATCCAGATTATTAACATTTTATTTAAGTCTTTATTTACTCGTATTAAAGTGAACTTCCCAAAGTGACATTTAAATTAGTTTAGCTTATTTTGTCCCAAATTGTTTAATTAATAAAATAGCTAACGACCGGGTCGTGGTTCGGCCCTCTCTGGCGGCCTCGGGTCGGAATGCTTACGCGTAACATAGTAACCGTCCAAGCCGAGGTTACCCCTCACCCGGGGAACCCTTGTGTCGAGTTAATAGCGATAGAGGTTCAGGCTAAGCGACCTGAGCTATGCCATCCTTCAATCCCTCAAGCAGTCAAGGCCAACTGTGAAGTTCGCCATTCAAAAAAGTGTCTAAGCCTTTAGTTTTATAGATACATGTACAGTTATAACTTTATTGAACACAAAAAACAAATGAAATGTACATTTTCCAAATTGTTGTACAATTTCCTCTCGGCAACTTTTGTACTTTGTACAAGAAATATGAAAATATCTAATCAGGTTCAACCGTTGCCAAGATGTGCAACGAGCTAAAATAGAGGTACGAGCAATTTAAGACCGTCCATCTATGCGCCGCAACACGAGGAGGGCTGACCCTAAATAAAGAGAAAAGGCAAAGGAAGAAAAAGAAGTATTGAGATATTCAAGGCATTTAGACATAGACATTTATTTATTGGCATCACAATACAAAAACACATCACAGACAGAATATAACACACATTAAAAAAGAATGAAAAATAGACAAAACACAGTTAAAGTTACACGGACAAATAATACAAAACATATGATGCCAATATCGGACATCGTCTCAGCATATGCTGTCGCAAGGATACGACAGCGCTGATTTTCAGCGGTGCCCGGGACTACCTAAAGACGTGCGCGCGCAATACTACTTTTATATGGAATTTATACAGACAATAGAGTATAATAAATATGATACATAAATAAAACAGTTATGAGATTAAAATATATTTTATACAATAAAATAATAGATGAAAAAATTTCATAAATAAACATATTATTGAGTCAAAAATAAACTAAAATAAATAATATGATAATTAAACGTATAAAGTTTAAATTATATAATGAAATATTGAAAATATTGGAAACAACAAGCCACCGATATCGCGGGGATATTATCTTTTTGTAACTTTAACATCAGGTGTTTTAATTACATACATAACTCTGTAGAACATATTACTGGCAATTTGAATGAAATATATATCATAAAAAAGAAAAAACAAACGTCAAATATAGAAGACAGAAGACAAATGTAACACTTTTTTCTGTTTATATTATAAACAGTACAAGAAAATATGTCTAAAAAAGTCGTATGTGAAGACTAGAAATAAATAATATGAATACACTCATTCTGTTATTCTTAACCCGTGTTCAAACGATATTTCATATAAGAGACGTTATCGCAAATGTTTCTCTTTATTCAATTTACTTTGACGGCGAAAGGCAAAAGCTATATACGATTTCCTTTTACTTTTAAACATACCAAGTCAACTTTAACATTTTTTTATGTACTAGCGTAACCCCACATAACCACCTTCTCCCCAGTAGGCTGGGTATAGTTTTATCTTGTGCAAGTTATTTTTTGTTTATTTACTTCTGTCGAGCGAACAAGAACTTGTGTCGTCATTATCGTAAAGTGATGGAAATCACAATGTCACGTAATTATGCATTACATCGCAATGCGGAACGAATTGAATGCATATGAATTACGAATTCGACATTAAACATTCATAAAACGTATAACGAGGGAAAAACCACACACATTCGAATAGTAATTTAATTTTAAAACTTTGGATTAATGTTGCGGAAATATTTCTATATTATATTTAGTAACTAGTTATATATAGATATGCTAAATGCTTCGACTTTTTTTTTTTTTTAATTTATTATGGAGGGTTTGATCAAAATTGATCATATCACCCTCATAAAAAAATCTTATAATAAATTTTTACACAACAGTAAAACAATACAATATTATGTACACCACACACAACATCAAAACACAAATACTCAATATGACTATGACCTGCGTTTCAGGCCCGCTCTAACGAGGTGGTATAGCATTTTTGCCTGATCCAACTCCGGAAAGGCAAGAATGCTGTTACACACCCCCACCTGCGCATGTTAAATTTCGCCGTGAATACAAATACAAATACAAAATACTTTATTCAAAAAAAATTTCTTACAAATAGACGAACTCCCTGACTCCTGAACTAGGAGTAAAACCTGTATCTCAGGAATCAGTGCCCTCTCCCACTGCATTACATCAATTTCATTTCAAATTTAATTTAACAAACAAAGAATAGTACTCTTTCGGCTTCGTTCCGGACACATTCGACTATTATGTGGTAAGCGTCCTCAACTTCCCGCATTCTGAACAATTAGGGGTTGTCACCTATGCTTTGACTTCGATCCGATCGATAGTTCGATTTAATCGACGTTTTTCAGTTTTTTAAGTAAAAACATTCCCTTGCTATAAAGATTTGTGCCCGTTGTATTGCGGTAGCTCACCACCTCTTACATGTGGTCTTCTATTAGATATGAGTTTGATTTATGATATCTTGGACAATATAGACCACCCTACACTACTAGGACGTATAACATTTTCTGCTCCTAAGAGACGTACTTGAGGTACAGGATTATTTTATGTACAATTTTAACAAGATTACCCCGCCAGTACATTAAAAATTCCAGTGATGTAGATATTTTTCATCTATCAAAAAGTAACTTTAAAAATATAATTGGTAAATACTCGGGAGAATAATAGATAGGTTGCACTTCGTATCACATATATTCGGAGACTCACACAATAATTCGTATCATGACGGTGCCAGACAAACATGCAGGTACCGTCATAACAATAATCACCTATATACTTAGTTCAATTTAATTTCAATGAACACTAAATTGTATAAGAATGTAATTTATGTTTGACGCTTCATAATTTAAGAACTTACGTAACATATTAAATCTAACTTTCATTAATTGTCTCTGATAATGTAGTTATGCACCTTTTGGCTAATTTATCTGTGTGTCCACTTCTTTTATTGTAATTAAATTAGCTGTTGTGTGTACTATTATAAATAAATAAATAAGCTTAAAAGCGGAAGTTGTGGCGGCTTTTCAGTCTACGGTTAAATGGATATGAGAGATATTTTAAATAACAAATACTTAAGTCTGTTAACAGTATAAGTGGACTCTAACCATATAAGGATCGTCGTCGATCGTGGAATTCTTCTCTTATTGCATCCGTATGGTTAGCGATACAGATGGTAGAAGTCCAGCCTTCTTTTTTCAATCCTCAGTGTTGCCGCCATGTGGCGAGATATTCAAACTTTCTTAACCGACCCTTTATTTTTGCCCACGGCTGTATATTTCGCTGTGTCACACTGATAGCAATATCGTCATTTGTTTTCCTTTACTTGAACAATTAATTAAAAGAATAATGACACTACAGATATAATTACACTCGCACTTAGAAAAAGCTGTTAAAATAACAACCTACTTGATAAATAACGATGAGGCTCCCCTGTTAAAAATTGCGATCACAAAATGTTTGAAAAGCTTTCATTGAGAGCTAATTAGCGGGACGTAATAATTAACAAGATCTCATTAAGAACCACTTGATAGCCTATGGGATGTTGTATTTTTTTTATGCGAACGCTCTGATAGCTCATTCTGGAGCCAATATTTCTGTAAAGCATTAATATAATCTCAATTATTACTTAATGTTCAAAAGACAACAACATTTGCGGGGGTCAGCCAGTTTATGATAAAGGTTATTCATATATATGTATTTATTAAACTGATATTATAACTAGAACTCTTATGCTTATAAGACGTAAATTTGTGTTGAATCAAGTTAATTTATCAACGGCGGAAATTACACGTCGGCGAATGAAAGATATTTGCCAAACGCGGAAATTGCCTGCAAGAGTACATGGTTAAAGTTTGCATTTAATAGCTCAAATTTTCCTTTGATATTTGTCGACAATACAGAAGGCCTGTGTTTATTAATCTGATAGATGTCTCTTTGCCAGTGGTAGAGTTCCCGTCTGTTTTAAACTGGTAATGCAAAGCTGATATTAATATTACCACTAAATTGTAATTACTAATAGTTGAAATGTATTAAGATTTTACCACGACTTCAAAAAAAAGAATAGCTTCTCAATTTGTTTATGCGCTCATAGTGCTGTCTTGATTATTTTATCCCAACAGGTTTGGTGTCAATTAGGCCTCATATTAATTATCATAGAATACTCCTTAAAATAGAAAGGAAACATGCTTGTTGATTGAGATATTGGCAGATATCACAATCTTACTCTCGCAACTCTGCTGACAAAGAAAGAGAATCATACATAGCAAGTTCAACAGAAGCTTGAAAAGTAGAGAGAGAAACGACTATAGCACGTTAGCAAGAGGATTGGGATACGTCTAGAAATGCTAGGTGGACACACAAATAAATTAAAAATATAAAGACATGGAAAAACAGAAAGCACGGACAGGTGAACTACCGGATGACATGCTTGACTGGCCACGGAGTCTCTATGACCTACAACAACAAGGTTTGGCAAACGTCAGAGTGCAATGTATGTATTGTGAAGACGCGATAAATGATGATTTTTGAACTTACCAACATTTCGAACGCTTCTAAGATTTCTATGATCATATGAACTGGGGATTGAAGTATTTGAAAAACAATGTCGTAGTTGACTGCACGTAACCGTTATATATATTTTTTTTATATGAAAAGTGGCAAACAAGCATACTGCTCACCTGATCTTAAGTGATAACCGTCGCCCATGAACATCCACAGCACCAGAGGAGCCGCAAGTGCGTTGCTGACCCTTGAGTAGGAATAGGCTCGTTTCTTGAAGTTCCCTAAATCGTAAACGTTCGGAAACACCGCTGGCGACAGTTGATTTCACAAGTTGACAGTGCGTGGGAGAAAGTTACGCGAAAAACGTACAGTCGTTGAACGCCAACCATCAAGATGGTGGCGGTGGAATTATAATTATAATTGTATTTGTTCTGCAAATATTAGCTATTATTTTATTGTATAAAATATATTTTTTATCTCATAACTGTTTTATTTATGTATCATATTTATTATACTCTTACTGTCTGTATAATAATTTTCCATATAAAAGTAGTATTGCGCGCGCACGTCTTTAGGTAGTCCCGGGCACCGCTGAAAATCAGCGCTGTCGCATCCTTGTGACAGCATATGCTGAGACGGTGTCCGATATTGGCATCATATGTTTTGTATTATTTGTCCGTGTAACTTTAACTGTGTTTTGTCTATTTTTCATTCTTTTTTTTAATGTGTGTTATATTCAGTCTGTGATGTGTTTTTGTATTGTGATGCCAATAAATAAATAAATGTCTAAATGCTACAAGGACATGCTCTAGCAAATTCATTACGTAGGGAATGGACTACGAGACGTAGATTCTACTACACGTAGAGTTGGTACTACGCGATTTATCTGTAGCATTTCTACGCAGTGCCTACACAATGGAAAATAATGAATACCGTAAACAATTAACGTTATATTTGTTTTTAAGCTTCACATATAAAATGTATTTGCTTGATCCCCGTTGGAATAAGTGAGTTGAATGCCCGCCTCTTCGAACCTCCTTAGTGGGGCAGCTGGCTTGGAGTTGGGGAACTCCCTGCTGGCTTGCACGACCCCACCCGACTGGGGGGTAGCCTGGTGAGCATGGCTACCTTCCCACAGGCGCAGGAGGCCCGGTTTTAAACCGAGTCTGTCACTGGGGCGAGATGGTGAATGCTAACGCGACCCCATCTCGCCCTATCACAGTGAAGGACTGCTCACCATGGGAGGTTTTAGTCGGTAGGGGCCTCTAGTAGGCCGAGCCCGACATAACTTGTCGGCTTCCCAGGCAGGCACGTATGAATAAAAGCATTTCCTCCCATGAAAAAAAAAAGAGTGAGTGCTTTCATAATAAAAAGGTATGATGCAACTAACCCGCTTAATTAAATTGGCTTCTCCCAGTGGCCAACGTAATAAGATTAAATGCAAATAGATCATTAGTTATGCTTACCATGCGGGCTAAGCGGATGAATTCTAATCACTCATTAATTTTAATAACATGCAAAAACATAGGTGTCAGAGGTTACAATGTAGCGCCAATAGCATATTGGTTTGGTATACGGTCTTCCATACATAAGGATGTTAGGTCTTCAATTGCATTCTTTCCAATAAAAAATGAATCTTCGAAATCGATTGGCGTGATATTAAGTTATTCGTCCATTTGTGGCGCACATACTTGATGCAAATAAGACATAATTTCTATAATTGTACCGCACGGGAAGCACCGGCTTTCAAATAAAAAAAAAATCATCAAAATCGGTTCACACAGTCCAAAGTTATGCGGTAAGAAACATAAACAATACAGACGAATTGAGAAGGAGGTTCTCTCTCTCTCCTTTTGATTCGGTTGAAAATATGCTACAAAAAACATATAATATCCGTAGCTTAGTTTCCTATTTCTCAAAGTAGAGTAAGAAAATCTTCGTACGTACATTTGTATGTATATAAAAGGGAATTCGACATTGGATTCAGACAAAAGGTTCGTTCCATCCGCATCCTGTGAGTGACACCCACTTTCACCCGTCTCCTTTTAATGGAATGTTTGTTTCCGATATCCTTGTAATGTTCCTCAAGAATTTTGCTCTGCCGCTTATATTTATTCTCTACGTAATCTCTCACGTGATCACGTCTACGGCAGAATCTACCACACATTTTTCACATTGTAATCAATGTTAATAATGAGATGTACTTAGTAGTAAACTAGTATGATTTAATTTTATATTTACAATATAGATAGATATTTTACAAAATATTTACAAAAAATATAACTGTGCCAAACCGTCGTCGTTTGGCAGCGTGCCCAGAAGCCTGGTAGCATTGCCACGTTGTATGACAATTCTTAGTCTCTGTGCAAGGTATAAGCCAGCCCTCTGGTCACCAGATGTGTTGACCAACTTGTTAGCTATCACATAAAAAGGTGCACACCGCACTAGAACCCCACGGACCCAAAGTTTCTACCCCAAACGGCTCAAATATGAAACTTCTATTTATTACCTTTTTATTATCTGTGCTAGCGAAAAAATTAAAACATCTTATTTGTATCATCGGTGAATACCGTGATTATCACGCACATAAGAGATAAACCTCGTGATGTACACACTTAAAAAGATTTTTCTTATCAGTAATAGATAGATGGCAGAAATGGAATGAAGATGAAATTTTTTTATGAAATTTGTCATTTATTTTCTATGTTAACTTTTGATATTTATGATTTATTTTTTATCTTTACCTTGATAATTACACCTGCCAATATGTTTTCCTCTTTCCAGTCCAGTACCAGTCAACCCTGGGTGGGTTGACTGCTAAAGAAGTACGCAAGGTGTAGATTCGATTCTACCATTCGACTATTGACGAGAACCATCTCCTACCACAAGCTTAAGCTTAGTTGGAAAGGCTAACAAGAATGATAGTAACAATTGCTAAATGAAATATTGTTATCATTTTTTTTTAAAGTTGTTTAAGTCGCATGCTCTTTTGCCCCGTCTCCAATGAAAGAAAATGGAATTCCAACCAGCAAGATAATTCCGTAAATACAGGCTGGCGAAGAAGCTATCATAGCATCTGAAAACGTTAGAAGCAAATTAATGTTAGAACAGATTCCAACAGCTAAATTCATGAGTAACTTGTGACGTCAAATATTTGCCAACACCTCGCAAAGCTTGGGGAACACGATAGAAGTGAAGTTTACACAGTCTGTCCGTCGCCAAACAAACGTGGGAGTGTGTTTAACTTGAGGCGACTTCTTTCATTTGGAGCGAAAATGTACGAAGCTTTCGAAGACTTTAATTTACTTTAACGCTGTTTTATATGTTACATTTTGGGGTATGTACCCAAGAATTTAGTTTTCGTTCAATTTTAACTAGCTGCGTCCCGCGGTGTTACCCGCCATTAAAAAGTAACCTTGCGTGTAAACTTTAATGATGATGTAAAAAAATATTCTTTAAAAATAAAAATTAGGAGTATATTATCAATTTTTTTTACATATGTATTTAATATTAAATCGTTTTTTGTAACAACCCTACTAATAAAGCCAGAGAAAGCTGGTTTTGACTGTTACAAAATCTTCAACAAGATATCCCGCCTTCTAGGGGGAAGGCGGGGTTATATGGGATTCTTACCCACTAAAACCCCCCGGCGGCCCTTCCTAGGTACCTGGTGAGGCACTCCGGGATCTACAGTGGAAAGCACTGGAATGTACTATGCACTGTGCTCCCGGAGAGCACGTCGTTCTTCGTTCGCCCAGTAAACCCGAGGCTCCTTTTAATTACCTTCTTCGACAGGCAGGGGATACCGTAGCCTTATTCTACGAGCCCAGAACTACAGGGCTGATATATTATATACTATAGTAACACGACACAAGAGTTGCCCGGTGAGGGTTCAGCTCTTCTAAAGGACCTTTTCTCAGTTGTCTTCAATCATATATAATATATAATATAATATAAGTCCCTTAAAAGTAATCGGTGAAACCGTAACACTGAAGTGGACAAGTACGTGAGTCATTATTGTTTTCCTTTTAATGTATAAATGTTTATTATTTGTGTTTAAAATACTTTGGCGTTAGATATACTAACGTCACATGTAATGTGTGACGATATGCACCAAGTGGAATAAGTCAAGGTAGATATGATCTTTCCTTACAAATGAAAGTGGCGAGTGACTCGCCACAAACTTAACATTTTTTTGAATATCTTTTAAAACAAAGTTATACAAGTGCGTCCTACAGACAAGACAATTTTGTTTATGTTAAGAATTTGAGATCCTTGAAGTTAATGAATGTTTACATAAAGCTAATACAACCATGGTGTTCTCGCTCTCGTCGTTATCCTTAAAGTCCGTACACGACTTTGATCTGTCAAGCGGGGAATTAGCAAATTTCATACACGTTTTATTATAAATTGCTTTATGCGTATTGATATTATATGAACAAAGTTACAAATTATGTGTCCAGGCAGACGTCGTTGCTTATACCATATAGCAACCTAAGTTCGATCCCCGGTGGCGGCACTAATGTACACTCGTGAGCAAAAAATAAAGGGTCGCAATAAAAAGTCGGTAAAAAAAGTTTAAATATCTCGGAAGATAAAGACGCTTGCTAACTGAAATAAATTGTGCATGATAGACAATTAGATATCTTTTTTTATTTCATCAAAAAACAAAAACATAAACGAAAAAAGATATCTTACGTAAACTTGGATAATACAGTTTATTTCATTTAATTTTATTTTCTAAAATTTTAGTACTTAGTTTGGAGGCAACACTAAGTACTTTCTATTTTATTCTAACACTTAAAAAACTTAAGACGTTAAGACGTCTTACGTCCTTAAGTTTGTTATTCCGCAATAGCGCCGCGTGGCATTCCCTAATACTATAGTTACACAGAGAAGGCCTGTGTCTAATATTGTCCCACTATTGGACACAAACCTTCTCTGTAAGGTGAGTATAAGATGTCCTTTATGCGGTCATCAAAAGAAGGAATTATCACGTTTTCCTTTACCGTCGAGCGCTTTATAAATTAGCACCTAGAAAAAACAACATAATAATTTCAAGAAAAACAAACAAATTGGTTCCGGCACCGAGATTAAATTTTTAATAACAACAATTTTTTTTCTTCATTTTTTGGGGTAACAGTTGGTATGCTATCTGTGGAATTCACTGATCGTCTTCAGTTATTGGGTATTGAAATCTTATCGACCCTAAACTATGGACGATTCATCGAGTCTAAGGCTATAAGATAGTTGCAAAAAAACTTGGGATCTTGGTCAAAGTGCAACCGTACTTCTCTGCGGGACAACTTTTAACACTTTATAAAGCTCAGCTCCGGTCGTGTGTAGACTACTGCTGTCACATTTGGGCAGGCGCTGCTAAATGCCACCTTGCAGCTTTGGACTCGGAGAGGCGGGCTAAGAGGCTATTTGGTGACGCAGCTGAAACCAATCTGCTCAGTCTTGAGCACAGGCGTAAGGTAGCTAGCCTTTCGGTTTTCTACAGATTGCATTTTGGAGTGTGCTCAGGAACTACATGATCTGATTCCCCCATCCCCTTTTCACCATCGGACTTCTAGACGCACTGCGGGATTTCATCCTTTTGTTGTGAACATCCCTCAAACCCGAACGAAGCGATTTGCTTCGCCTTTCAGTCTTCGTACAGCAAAAGACTGGAATAGTTTGCCCGCGTCTGTCTATCCTTCCGATTACAATGTGGGTAATTTTAAGAGTAGAGTGAATAGGCATTTACTAAGCTAGTGCGCCTTACCATCCAGGATTGCATTTTCACTTAACATCAGGTGGGATCGTAGTCAAGCATTTGCTTAGAAATTATAAAAAAAATGTATAGTATAGACTTGGAATATTGTACTATATTATGAGTCATATAGACCTACTGTATATATGACTCATAATATAAATATGTAAATATGTAACTAACCTAGGCCGTAAAATTTAACGTTTTATTTTTTTTCTACTGTTATACTTTTTAAAACAAAAACAATAACTATTTATTTTTTTTGTTAGTTAATTTTTCATTTTAGAAATTAGTTAAGTAGTGTTGTTTACGTTGTATGTATTTGTGAATGCTGTGTTTTCCTATAATTAGTAAGGCAATTACAAGGTATTTGTGGATATATTAAATTAGCATAGAATATGTTTACTGTTAGAAAACCTTATTAAATAAATAAAAAATAATTATTAAGATTCAAATAATATAAATAAAAAATATACTGAATATAGCTAAAAGGTGCATTTAGCACATTTTCAACATAAAAAAATTAAAAAATTACAGTTTTACTCTCAATTAGCAACGAAAAATATCTGCCACATAGTTAAAACTGTCAAATGCCATAATAGAATATTATTTTTTACTCCCGGAGCGGTATTTTGCCGTTGGAAGGGATAAATATAAGGGATAAGTAGGAGGGGAATCACTCTGAATAGATAATCAACGCACAAATAATGTCTCGAAAAATGCTTCTTTTATTTTCACAATTAATCATAACACTTCGTTTGTCCACGTCCACGTCGTAACTCGTAATGTCATGTCCATCTTTTTTTTTCTCATTTTCATTACCATTCGTTCACTCATCTTCATTCTCACATTCGGAAACATTTTTTATACATTAATCGATCGGATACACAACTTAAAGTTTTATTGTATATTTTTCCTACATGCCTGTGTTAGAATCAGGAGCAGTTAATAATATACTTATTATCAGTATTATCGTTTTATTTAACTTTGATACTTTCATATTCATTGTACCACATACATCAGATATATTTTAGTAAATAAATAACATATTAACAACATCACCATAAATATAGGTATATCACCTTACTCATAGTACATGTATAATATATAAGACAAGGTAAATAACAGTAGTACTTAACTTATATACAGAGGCACTACCGACGAATAACACTAACAACACTTAAGCGACGCCACCGAAGAACAATTCTAAGAGACTCTTTGAACTGTACCATTGCTCTTATACTATGTGGAGTCAACAACACGACTTCTCACAATGCTTTACATATTTAATACTCTTTGGTTATAATAGCACATACATTAATAACTAATTATTCGTATTTTAACACATATATACTATATGTGTCGAATGAAATGAAACTGTTATAAACAAAGAGTAACTGGCAACTGCATTTGACATACAAATAATCTAAACATCGGAAACGAATCATTCGATAGTCAAAGGAGCAACTATACTACAATTATCTCACACCTGCTTACCTATTTCCTTAATCGAAATATTTCTTAAACTTTTGTTAACAATTACATTACACAACATTACGTAAACATTTACTTAGCATCTGTATAAAGTGGTAAATTTCTCGTCTCTAAATATTAACTATTGAATTATGTTCTATACAAATTGACAACGAAGCTTTGACTGTACTATCACAATTAATCCTTTAATCATTTGTAGATTCGGACTGGCGTGGCTTTGTTGTTGTCTCTTGCGGGCACGGGTTAAGTTTCAATTGTATTTGACAAGTTTGCCAACAGCCGCTACGATAGCGATGGTCTAGTTTAATTTATTCCAAAATTTCAAATAAATATTAGGGCAGGGAATTTAGGTCTTTAATGCTGAACAATACTAAAATCTATTTCTTTTTACCTATAATTTAGAAAGAATGAAACAATAACATATTGTTTTTTTTAACAAGAAATTTTATTTGGTAAAAAATTTACAGTAACTATTTTAAAATAGCGCAAGCTTGTGCTAAGAGATGGTTCATGTCACTTATCAGTTTGAATCTACGATCTCAGTTTTGTAGAACCGACAATAAACCTAAAAGGAAGCTAGCAATGTTTCTTTTATTATTATTTTTTTCAGAAATATTACTAAAAATATTGTTAACCATTCCAACTAAACTTAAGCTTGTGCTAGGACATGGTTCACGGCAATAGTCGAATGGTAGATTCGAACCCACGGCCTTACGATTCGCCGGCCGTACTCCAAACCATTAGGCTATTAACGTTTCAAAAATATAGAATTTTTGTCATACTTCGAAATACAATTACAGAAACGCCATCCTTACAAGTCGTATTATATACAATTTTATTTACGAGTAAAAACAATGACCGACTTATCAAATCAAACCAGTTCTTGGTTATTTATTTACGGAGTATTTTTTTAAAATACTAGTGCTAATGAATAAATTAGTGCTTGACCACGATCCAACCTGATGTTATGTGCTGATATAGTCAAAAGATGGTACGCGCTAGTTTATCATGGTTATATCACGAAGTTCTGGCGCATAAATTCTTCATAATACATTGTCACAAATCTACTAAGTAGTCTTCAAAATGTCAACAAAATAGATATAGGTCTTGATTGAAACTAAATCTTTTGACAAAAAAAAATCAAAACTATTTTTGAAGTTGATAGGTGACCAGGATCTACACCTAAATAGTCTTGAGCACAGGTGCAAGGTGGCCAGCCCTTCGGTGTTTTACAGATTGCATTTTGGAGAGTGTGTACAGGAATTACACGAGTTAATTCCCCCATCCCCATTCTACCTTCGGACGTTTAGACACTCGGCGGGTCTCCATCCTTTTATAGTCGATGTTCCGCGCGTTCGAACGAAGCGATTTGAGTCATCGTTCATCGTGCGTACAGCTAAGGAGTGGAATAAGTTGCCGGCGTCAGTCTTTCCGTCCAAGTACGACGTGGGAGCCTTCAAGAGTAGAGGGAATAGGCACTTACTAAACTAGCGCGTATCATCTTTCGACTATATCACCATTTAACACCAGGTGGGATTATGGTCAAGCGCTAGTTTACAGGCATAAAAAAAAGTCCGATAAATTTTAGCGACCCCCTTGGCTTCGTACCAGGTCGTCACCAATACCAAACAACACAAGACCACAACCAATCTTAAGATTGTCTGAAAATGACATCAAAATCGACGCAGCAATTTTGGGGTTCATTTAAACTTTAGATAAGGTTGTCAAATATCTCCCTTCCGCCTTTTTGTCTTTTGAATTTCGCGGCTATGTACAAAGCGCTACAGAGCTCGTATCTAGCAATACTATACATAATTTGAAAGGTCTTGGTTTCTCATAAGTTTACTGTTGAACGCAATATCCAAACTAATTATGCATAGCGTCGTTTTGTAGGTTATGTCAAGACCTTTCAAATTATGTATAGTATTGCTAGATACGAGCTCTGTAGCGCTTTGTACATAGCCGCGAAATTCAAAAGACAAAAAGGCGGAAGGGAGATATTTGACAACCTTTATATCAAATTTTATGTTAAGTTAAAACTTTTTTTTAAATATTCAAGTTGTTTCATTTGAAGATATGCTAGATGATACACCATTAAGCGGTAATACGTGTACATAAATAATAAAGGTAGTACAATCTTATCCAACAACGCAATGTGTGTTATAACATACGAGTATGACAGACATAAATGTTCTGTAGGTGGATGTTCTATTATTTATCTACCTTTTGTGCTATTCACGTCGGGAAGGGTCTGAACGAGTAAGCGATCTTAATGTTAAGTTATCACTTCCGTGCAATGATATCCTTAGTACCAGATTTCCAGATGCTGAAGTCTAAGAAATTTGTTAATGTGAGGAGCATTTTAAAATAATAATATAACTAAGTCGTCTTATTCGGTCCCGAATGTAATAATTGGTGAACCCATTGAAATACACCGGAAAAAAATTTTAGCAATTGATTTTGTTTTTGATCTATTTGAAGATTTCCTCCTCGTGAACAAACAAAAAAAAAAGGTTTTTATGTATGTGCAGTTTACTTTTTAAATAAATATTATAAAAACTTTTTTTTTTGTTGACGGGGAGGAAATCTTCAGAAAGATACCCCGCCTTCTGGGGGGAAGGCGGCGGTTATGTGGGGTTCTTACCCACTAAAACCTCCCCGGTGGCCCTTTCCTCGATGCATGACGAGGGGCTCCGGGATCTCCAGTGGAACGCACCGGAGCCCCTCTGCACTCAACTGTAACAACGTTCCGGGGGGGAGGTTACTCCCTCCCCCCCTGTGCCCTCGCAGTGCAAGGCGACACGGGCAAGCCGATGTCGCCTTCTTCCCGGGTCCACTTTGGTGGACGACTCAGGCGAAATTATAAAAATTTATCCTAAGGCATCAAAATACATAAAAAAATAATAAAATCTTTAATCAACACAGCTACGGTCAATGTAATAATACCGTCCTGTCTCCTAAACTAGGAAATCTGTATTATAGGAAACAGTACCCACCCGTAATGTTGCAATGGTGCACACATCAGACATTTACATTTTTTTTACATAATAATACATAATGTGGAGGGTGCTGCGGGGCTGGGTTCATCACCCAGAAGTGCTGGCCGCGCTACAGTTGCGGACACCTGACGATTACGTGTGCATGCGCCGTCGTCCGCCATTGTTCCTACTACCTGTCTCCAGGACTAACTTATCCAGGAACTCTCCGCTGTCGCGCGCGGTTGGGTTTGTTAATACCATCTCACTGCACATTGATATATTTTGTTGCACAGAGTCTGTGTTTATCGAAGCTGCCTACAAATGCGTAGAAGGTGTTTTACTCTATTATATTTATATATTATTGTCAATACATAAAGCAGCTTTTTATTTGTTTTAATTTTAATAATATATATTTAACTAAGTTTTTATAACATCATATTGGTATTATCTGTAACGGTGTTATAATTTTTGTTGATTTAAATAAATAAATTGCGTGTGTGTGTGTGCGCGTGCGCGTGAGTATGTAGTCATAGTATTATTTTTCACACTTTTCATAGTCAAAATCCTTCACCCAGTTATTTATCACATGCTTTAATTTCAATGACATATTTTTTAGCTTCATTTAATTTATTTTTTACTAAAATTAAATATCAAACTTCGGGAAGCCTTGTCGCTGAAAGAAGAAGTGGGTGATGAACCTCCAGCAACGTTCCTAACATCGACAACATTGTACGACAATATTGGGTTGAGAACACAAGCATATAAAATATTTCAATTTGTGTTTAGGTTATCAATCAAGTATCACTCAAATTTTGAAAGCAATTATTAAAACAATATTGACATAGTTCGGAGCTACTTACAAAGGCTAGGAATTAATTAAAATCTTGTTTAATAAACAACTAAAACCAATTATGTCTTTTACAGACTTCTGAGATTAAAAAGCTCTGCAATGAAAGTTCATTGTTTAATTATTGAAGTAAGTCGACGGTATGCCCTCCGGAAAACCATATATAGCGTAACCAATGAAGTAATAGACACCTATAACTAACATAAATCGATCGATGAACGTTCATTATGAAGAAAATTGGTTTACCAGTCTCGACCCCTGTGGGATTCCTCACTCTCAGTTTGAAACCAAATAAAAATTAAATTAAATCTTTATTTGTTTTTTTTTTTAAAGAATGCTAACTCATATACTTGTAGCGAGTCGCTCACCACTTTAATAATTACTCTACTCTCTTTACAGAGAAGGCCTGCGCCCAACAGTGGGACATATATATTATATATATAAAGGCTGTAACTTTAACTTATGTATTTTTTTCATCAAATATTATTAGCATTCTTGTTGACCATTACAACTGAGCTTAAGCTTGTGCTAACAGATGGTTCACGTCAATAGTCGAATGGTGGATTCGAACCTATAATCTTGCTAAACGTTCGATTCGTACCTGAGTGTTCCATTAGGTATTAATGCCATGTAGTTCTGGGCTCTCAAGAATAAGACTACGGTATCCTCTGCTTGTCGTAGAAGGCGACTAAAAGAGGCCTCGGGTTCACTAAGGTGGGGGCCTTTGTCGTCCGCTAAGGTGGACCCGGGAAGAAGGCGACATCGGCTGGCTCGTGTCGCCTTGCACTGCGAGGGCACAGGGAGGGAGTAACCTTCCCCCCCCCCTCCCCGGGACGTGCTCTCCTTGAGCACAGTGCAGAGGGGCTCCGGTGCGTTCCACTGGAGATCCCGGAGCCCCTCGTCATGCACCGAGGAAAGGGCCACCGGGAAGGTTTTAGTGTAAACCCCACATAACCGCCGCCTTCGCCCCAGAAGGCGGGTATCTTTTTGAAGATTTCCTCCCCGTTAACAAAAAACAGATATTAATGCTTATTTGCTACTATTTATTTAACACTAAAGTTCTTTAATGAAAATAATTATTAAAATATTTAAAATTGTTAGTAGGATTTTTGCTAACGCAATAAATTCATTGCAAATTTTTCGTAATTGCAAAGATCTGGTATTGTCAGTGTGTATCTTAATTATTATTATATCTTTGTTTTATATGACAAGTGGAAAACGAGTATACAGCTCACTTGATCTTAAGTGATCACCGTCGCCCATGAACATCCACAGTACCGGAGGAGCTGCAGGTGCGTTGCCGACCTTTGAGTTTCTTGAAGGTACCCAAAGCTTTTTTGTAAATTTTATTGCCGTTGGTCTTCCTATAAATAAATAATTATAGCGTACGTAGCAACATTAATGCATGCATTATGCAAATTACTTACAAAGTCTGCCAATCTCCAATGTCCAAATTAAACTCTCTTTACAGAGGCTTGTGTCAAACAGTGGGACTTATATATATAATAGGTTGTCAAATATCTCCCTTCCGTCTTTTGTGTCATGCGGCACCCAAACATCAAGCTTTTTTTTTGTATCCAGCCTTCTGCAGATGGTTTAAAAGTGTTGATGACTAACTCCCATCTCCTGGGCGATGTCACGAGATGCCACATGCCGGTCTATCTCGATGTAGTCCATGATTTGATCGGTATTTGTCGTCACAGGTCTTCCGCCGGCTGGCTTATCCATGGTGTCGTTTTCACCGGCTCTGAATCGTCGAAACCATTCCTCCGTGGTTCGAAGTGATAGAGTACCATCCCCCAAACCACCAATAATCTCACGGAACGTTTCTCTAGCGGATTTGCCTTTAACGAAGGAAAACTTTAAAATAGCGCGAATTTCGGCGTTAGTGACTTCCATGTTTACACGTCTATAACTGTTGAACGCAATATCCAAACTAATTATGCATAGCGTCGTTTTGTAGGTTATGTCAAGACCTTTCAAATTATGTATAGTATTGCTAGATACGAGCTCTGTAGCGCTTTGTACATAGCCGCGAAATTCAAAAGACAAAAAGGCGGAAGGGAGATATTTGACAACCTATGTAGCTGTTTTTGCTATTTAATCTCATTATAAGCGAACAAATTAATTCCTGCTTTCAAAATCACCGCTATTCACGTTACCATGCCGTCACAGAAATTGTCAGTATAAGAAAACCGCAGCGGTGTGCCGCTGAAACGGCATACATGTACGTGACCTTTTGTAATTAAGCGCAAAACGTTCGAAAATAATCCAGCAAATATTATGAAAATTAACAATACACTTACTACCGATATAATTGCGATGAAATTGTCCAATAGTTTAATCTAATTTAAATGTTGTAGTAGTGGTGTATTTTATATTTCTCTTCGATTTTTTATGTCGAACTACACAGATTGGCCAGAGAAGCTGGCCTTGACTGCTTCACCGGATTGAGAGGTGGCATAGCTCTTAGGTCGCTTAGCCTGAACCTCTATTGCTAGTAACTCGACACAAGTGTCCCCCCGGTGAGGGGTAACCTCGGCTTGGACGGTTACTATGTTACGCGTAAGCATGCCGATCCGAGGGCGCCCGAGAGGGCCGAACCACGACTCGGTCGGTTGCTATTTCACGGATAATCTAAGAGACATTCAAAAGCTAAACTAACTTTGAGTGCCACTCCGGGAAGCGTAAAGCGTTCTCTTCGATGGTGGACAAAAGGTCTTTGTACATGGGAAATAAAAGCATAATCGTTAAACATATAGGGAAATACGAGATTTGTATTCTTAGTTGTGAATATATGCTGAAGAAAAACATACATGTAGGTATATATTCTTAAATAATTAAATAATATTTTTTATTAAAATAAGTAACTAAGACTTATCATTATTTTAAATAACTATTAAATAACAAGCTTAGACTAAATTATAAGATTATAATATAAAATTATTATTATTTTTTATTTATTTTGAAGTTGAAGTTTTTATAATATTTATATAAAAAGTAAAATACACAAAAATATCATACAAAATACAAAAACATTATAAAAACCTAACCTAGTGTGTGCCTCCGGCAACGAAGCAAGGCTCAAGCAACCGGTGGTTAGGGCGACATAGAGAGAAACCTCCTGACGATGCGTGCCGTGTCCAGGAGTACTGCCTTCTGTATCTGACCCTTGATCCAGCCATCTAGCGAAAGTCTCTTAAGATGTTGTTCGAGAGTTTTCGCTATGAGACCGTTTGCAGAAACGACTATCGGGACAATGATCGTCGAATCCACATCCCACATGGCGGTTGCCTCATTATTATTTGATTATAATAATAATGTAAAAAATATAATATTATATTATACTAACGGCTTGACTATGCTTATGAATACCTTACCCCATGTGAGACGGCGCAAAAGAAACGAAATATTTATTTTTCACAGATTAATTCTATACATATATATGTACAAACACATATTTGTTAGATGACTATTAATTGTAATTAACTTGGGGCGTCAATAGCCTAATGGTTTAGGGTACGGTCGTAGATTCTAATCCACCATTCGACTATCGTCGTGAAACATTTCCTAGCACAAGCTTAAGCGTAGTTGGAATGGTTACAAGTTAGCATTCTTTAAAAAAAAACAAAAAAGATTTTATTTAATTTTTATTTAGTTTCAAATTGGAAGTGAGATATCCCACAGGGGCTGGTGACTGGTATTCCAATTTTGTTCATAATGAACATTCATCGATCGATTTATGCTAGTATTGTTGTCTACTACTCCATTGGTAACGCTATCTATGGTTTTCCGAAGGGCGTACCGTCGATGTACTTTAATAATTAAACAATGAACTTTCATTGCAGAGCTTTTTAATCTCAGAAGTCAGTAAGCTTAGTTGGGATGGTTTACAAGAATGTTAGTAATTTTCCTAAAAAGAAGAAATATTGCTAGCGGTTGGTGGTGATATGAAATTTTCCACAGATATAGAGAAGGACAGAATACATTTTTTAATTATGCATACAAAATGCATTCAAAATATTACATACACTGAAAAAAAAACCAGAAGAGAAAATATTATCGGTGCTATTAAATGACTCATAGTACCATAGATAACAGATAACATTGAAGAGACAATCGTAGGTCATCTCAACATGAAAGTACAGATATGTCAGGATAACGCTAATCTGATGCTGTGTAATGTAATAAATAATTTTTATAATACAACTCGAATAGATGGTTCAAAAATATCCGATAGCAAGAAAATATTAGCTTAAAATATTTGTCAATAAAACCAAAATGGCCGTTAATGGAGATGATTTGTTTAAGAATTTAAATTTCCCGCGCAATACCATAAATATATACGAAACAAAAACAAAAGACGATGGCACAAAAATCCAAATATTAAAATTCATATATTATATATCATCCTATGTCCCCTAGGTGGGGCAGAGGGCGTCCACAGTGAACCTCCATCGCGTTCGATCTTGGGCTTCACGCTTTATCTCGCTCCATGTCTTCCCGATGTTGCGGAACTGCGCGGCGCCACGTCTGTTTAGGACGGCCGCGCTTGCGCTTTCCTTGCGGATTCCAATCAAGGGCCTGCTTGGGAATGTGATCGGCATCTCTTCGGAGGGTATGGCCAATCCAGTTCAATTTACGGCGCCTTATTTGGAGATCGATCGGGCTTTCACGACAGCGCTCCAGAAGATATATATATTATAATCAAGTATACAAAGCAAAAACTTCAAAAACTTGCGCGGTCGGTGGAGTATGAAATTTCCCACCCATTTAGAGATGGGCCGAATATTTTGTTTACAAAATAATTACTTAAATATGTATACAAAATCAAACAGATTATTATTACACGGTTGCTTGGAACGGTTAAGTAACTGTCATAAATATTGACTGAGTGATTCAAGGAATAAGTTACTAGCTGCGAATTTTGTATTTCAATGTTCCTCTATAAAGTTGCGATTGGCATTTTGACACCCCTGAGCTTCTCTCCACCGTAGCTTTTACTGTACCGTCGCGGTTACCTAGACCTTCACGATATCAATTGTTGAGAAGCAGTTTATTCAGATCGAACCTAGGTAAGAATGCGCCCTTAAATAGAATTAGTACAGAATTTTTTCAAAAGCGGGCGATATCGACCTCTTTTTTCCTAGTATTAGTATGTATAAAAAATCTCTAATCTACAAATAGTTTTTTATTAGTTAATTTTTAATTTCAAATTTAGTTTTATTTTTGTGTTCTTTTTATTTTTATCTTAACATTGTCACTTGCCAATTAATTGTCAGTCTACGCCTATAACTGCAATGGCATTAACTTCACAACTTTCACTGTTTTATGTATTGTTTGTTGAAAGTGTTAATTGTGTTGGTGTAATAAATAAATAAATGTTCCAATTCTTGGGATTTTTTCGACGGATTCAATTTCGACTATAAGGCAAAAATAAAGCTAAATAAGCTACACTTATATACATACATATTTATTTATTTATTTATTCTTTATTTGCACACAATACAAAAAAAAGGTACAAATAGGCGGACTTAATGCCAGTAGGCATTCTCTGCCAGTCTACCTTGAGGTTGTGTAGAGACAAAGTAACGGGTGCAAGCTATGTGAGAAAATAATAAATATAAGAAAACTATAATAAATGCATGCATATATGATATACATACCTATTTACAAATAAATTAAATATATAAACATAATAATTATATATAATAATAAATTGATACATACATAAATACATATATATATAATTATAGATGGATAGGGACAGCAATTGACAAACTATTCCTTGCTTAGGTAAAGCTTCCATAGTAAATGTTTGAAAGTAGATTTAGTTCCAACTGTACGTATGTTTGTTGGCAGCGCATTCCAAAGTCTTATTGCGGCAAAGGTAAAAGATTTATGCATAAAATCAGTGTGACAGGAAGAAATATGGAGAAAATTACTATCAGTAGAACGAAGACAACGGTCGTGTGAATCACCCTGATACTGATATTTACATATGCAATGATCACGTGATATTCCACTTAATAAAATGTCTTAGTATGTCTTTTAGATGGGTAAACGTCGCGTTTCTGAAAAACACTCACAAACTCTAGCATTATGGAGCAGCTATTTGCATATAATCGCATTAAATTAACATTTCGGCGAGGCACTTATTCCATAGAGCGTTCACGGCAGTTGCTAATGGATATTCACTGGCTGCAGACAAAGATTTAAATAAATAGATAAGCCCTGATTAATTCGTCACATACTATTTCAGCGAGGTAAGGGTCAAAATTATTACTTTGATTTATTTATTTATACTTGTAACAACTTAAATTAAGGTTCACAAAGGCAATACTCTAAGGCTTTACTTAGGGAAATGCCCAAGGCATACTCGCTACATTTTTTTTATATTTAATTTAATACATTTTACAAATAAAATTTACACAATAAAGCGCATCCCAAAACCTATCCCAGGTTTGTCTGGATGCTCACCATTCAGTCCTCGTCCATTTTACAGTACTATTGATTTAAAGAGAATACCGCAACACCTCGTCACGAGCCGTTGCGAGCATCGTAAGCGAAGACGCCTCAATGCCTGTGAGCGTTCGATACAGGCTGTTCTTAATATATTTATATTTTTTACACATGTTATAAAAATATTTTTTAAAACA
Organism: Meandrusa payeni; assembly: GCA_029286785.1. Classification (NCBI taxonomy): domain Eukaryota; kingdom Metazoa; phylum Arthropoda; class Insecta; order Lepidoptera; family Papilionidae; genus Meandrusa; species Meandrusa payeni. Next base: position 3,875,130 of record JAGSMX010000023.1, read on the forward strand.
GTTTTAATGTTTTTGTTGTTAATGTCTTTTTTGTTTGTAATGAGTTTATTAATTAGTGTCCTCACACATTGCCTGATGATGATACAGGGCCTCTATAATCAAGTGACGGTCTCTTCATGGGGAGGCCCTGGGGTCTATCCTTTCCTAAAAATGGATTCGCAATCGGCGTGGGGTCGTGACGATACCGAGTGGGGAATGGCCTCCAGAGCTTGTGTCAGTTATTTTCAAACAGCTAGACGAACATATCCAACTTATTCCGAAGGTGGACAGGACTGAAGCGGAGGAGAAGTGCGTGAGTCGTGATCTTTCTCTTCATCTAATAATGTTTTATTTGTGTTCAAAATACTTTGGTGTTCGCTATGCTGACGTCGCATGTTGTGCGATGTGCACCAATTGGGATAACTCAAGGATAGAATAATATTTACTTAAATAGGTTAGCATATACAAATAAATATTTATTTGCTCTTTAAATTGTGTATTAACTATTTATCAACCCTATTAAAACACAAATAAAAAACTCTCTAGGTGTAATGTAATAACCCTGAATCGGCACACCACGCCGTCACGTCGTTGAATTAATATATTTTTAAATAATATTAATGTCGTTAATTCCCTTTTTTTTTGTTGACGGGGGGAAATCTTCAAAAAGATACCAGGAAAGGCGGGGTTGTGTGGGATTCTTATCCACTAAAACCCCCCTGGTGGCTCTTCCTCGGTGCATGGTGAGGGGTTCTGGGATCTCCAGTGCAATGCATCGGAGCACTGCACAGTGCTTTCGGAGAGGCCGGGTCCACTTCAGCGGACGACAAAGGCCTCCACTCTTATCACCCAGTGAATCCGAGGCCCCATTTAGTCGCCTTCTACGACAGGCAGGGGGTACCGTATTCTACGAGCCCAGAACAACAGGGCTGGTTGTCAACTCCTTGGTCTATCAATATGTGGGCATCCATTTGGAAATAAAAATGCACCTTTTCAACTGTTTTTGTTTTGATTTTCTTTCTTACACGTCTTAGCGTTTTATTTTAAAAAGCCGTCATCTTGTAATGTGATGTTTCTCCCCAATCCATTCACTCTATTAGCTATTTCATTCATTAATAGACATAGACATAGACATTTATTTATTGGCATCACAATACAAAAACACATCACAGACTGAATATAACACACATTAAAAAAGAATGAAAAATAGACAAAGTTAAAGTTACACGGACAAATAATACAAAACATATGATGCCAATATCGGACACCGTCTCAGCATATGCTGTCACAAGGATGCGACAGCGCTGATTTTCAGCGGTGCCCGGGACTACCTAAAGACGTGCGCGCGCAATACTACTTTTATATGGAATATTATTATACAGACAGTAAGAGTACAATAAATATGATACATAAATAAAACAGTTATGAGATAAAAATATATTTATAATTACGTTCCATTTCCAACATACATGTTAAAAAAAGAGTTTTAATTTATTTTAACTGTACAATATGTGCAATGTTTGCGTATTTAGATCTTTGGCTCGGGAATAATTTCCTAACATGAAAAGCACAGCGTTGAAAGTTATAAGGAAAGTAAAACAATATTGCAGAACGGTGCACGGAAGTTTCGTACACTAGCTGACATTGCTTTGATTATTAAGTTACGTTGCCGCAATCAAAATTAATTCAAAGTGTACAAGAAATGTACATAATAATAGGTTGTCAAATATCTCCCTTCCGCCTTTTTGTCTTTTGAATTTCGCGGCTATGTACAAAGCGCTACAGAGCTCGTATCTAGCAATACTATACATAATTTGAAAGGTCTTGACATAACCTACAAAACGACGCTATGCATAATTAGTTTGGATATTGCGTTCAACAGTTATAGACTTGGAGTTCACTAACGCCAAAATTCGCGCTATTTTAAAGTTTTCCTTCGATAAAGGCAAATCCGCTAGAGAAACGTTCCGTGAGATTAATGGTGTTTTGGGGATGGTACTCTATCACTTCGAACCACGGAGGAATGGTTTCGACGATTCAGAGCCGGTGAAAACGACACCATGGATAAGCCAGCCGGCGGAAGACCTGTGACGACAAATACCGATCAAATCATGGACTACATCGAGTTAGACCGGCATGTGGCATCTCGTGACATCGCCCAGGAGATGGGAGTTAGTCACCAAACCATTTTAAACCATCTGCAGAAGGCTGGATACAAAAAAAAGCTTGATGTTTGGGTGCCGCATGACACATAAGGCGGAAGGGAGATATTTGACAACCTATTATTATGTACATTTCTTGTACACTTTGAATTAATTTTGATTACCGAACCGGATACATTTTATTTTCGTTAAAATATTAGTTTAATTTTGTACAGTATTATTATAAAAGTGAAATACATAAAAGGATAATTTGTACAAATAAATAAAATTGAAGTGCCTGTTTGTAATTTTAAACGCTTTTTACTTCATGCATATGAATTAGCCATTATATATCGATGACAAAAATATATCGATATAATATATCGTGATATTGTATCGATACTACGCGATATATTTTATCAATTCAAATGCATCGTTATTTTTTATATGTCGATATTGGCTATGTATCGTATCTGTCAGTCCTGATAGTAGGAGTGTAAAACATGCGTACGATATTTGGTTATGGGATGAAATATTCATAATTAGATGATTAGATAATATCGGATTGAAGCGATTAATCGCGTCCATATATCGATATTTTTTGTAATTTGAATATGACATAAATATCCGCTAAATAACTAAAACGGTTGATGCCCTGAACTATGCACAAAAACTGAAGTGAAAATGCGCTGGATATTTTACCAGAATGAAAGACTAGAGGTGGACGGACAACCCGATGGGATGGCCCACGAGAAAACCGGGGAGGAGGACGCCCCTTGACGCTGGCTAGGCGAAATCGAGAGAATAGGTGGCTCGTCGTAGACCATAATAGCACAGGACATACAGTGGAACTCTCTGTATGTCAGTTCCGGCTAAACTGGAACGTCTGGCCTAATTTTCAATGGAATTTCACTGGCAAATAGCTGATGTAATAAGGAGTACCTTAGTCTACTTTTATTTTAGAAAAAAAAATTGTTTATAATAGTGGGTAACACTGCGGGGTGCAGCTAATACAAAATATAAAACATTATAAAACCTAACTCAGGGTGCCATCAGCAGCGCAGCAGGAGCAATCAACCGTTGGTTAGATGATATAGAGAGAAACCTGACGATGCGTGCCGTGTCCAGGAGTATTGTCTTCCGTATCTGATCCTTGACCCAGCCATCTAACGAAAGTCTCTTGAGGTGTTGATCGAGACTTTTCGCTATAAGACCGTTTGCAGAAACGACTATCGGGACAAAAACTTTGTGATTTTTTCCCTTTTGACCTTCACGAGGTTCTCGTCATGTGGGATGGTAATATCGATGAGCACCGCCTGTAACGTAATAATATCAAACATAAAACAAATACAGTCGTCAAATATTGAGAATCTCCTTTTTTGAAGTCGGTTAAAATTACAAGAGCGTGTACTAATTTCCGAGTTTTGAGGACACACATCCGGAAGCGAATAGTTTTGATATTTTCAAAGCAATTCCTATCTTGAGCATGTTTTATCAAATACTGAAGACATGTCATACTTGAATATCATCTCAAGTGCCTGATAAATGCGTATTCATCTGAAATATAAATTTACAAATCAGTTCGTTTTGGGAATTCGCAAGGATGAAAATTAGAACATGCTTGCTGGCTGCTGCTTTCAGGTGAATTTTAAATTGAATTTAACCGATTTCAGAAAAGAGTTTGCAAATTTTTTGTTTGTGCATTTATAGCCGTGTTTTATGTACTGATTTAAAAAGTAAAAAAATTGTTTTAAAGAGTTGGATAGGATAAGGTCCATTATTATTTTGTTGGCGTAAGACCTTGGGCTCTGACGGTATACTAGGAAACTCTCAACTAAAGCATTTTTTCTTTATCAATTGTGTTGCCATTGATCGTGCAGCAATGTTGTAACTATTCAATTATTAATATTATTTTATTTTTATAATTTATTTATTTTATTTTTAATTAATTTTGTTAACTATTCAATTTGTTTTTTTGTCAAAATTAGAAACATGACCAAAGCCAAAGATGCTCTGAGCTATGCTAAGGGACTGAAATGGAGATGGGCGGGGCACGTAGCGAGACTGGAGGATGGGAGTCTATGATATGTATCGTAATTATTTTTTTAAGTTTTCTCTCATTGGTGCGGGCGGCAGAAGGTCAAGTGAAAATAGAAAATGCTTCGAAGACGTTTCCCCCCGACTTTATGTTTGGAGTTGTAACGGCGGCATATCAAGTGGAAGGTGGATGGAATGCTGATGGTGAGTTATGTTACTAATATATTTAACCGGCTTCATAAAAGTAGAAAGTATACAATATGTCTTTACTTTTTATGTAATGATATATTGAATTTGTATCCTCTCTCGCACCGGGAATGTAAAACTAAAGTCACCAATTACTTGCAAAATTTAACATATAAAGACACTGAAGCAATTATCAATGGATGCTTGTGATGCAAACTATACTCATGCTCATATACATACATACATACACACACGCACACACACACACGTACACTATAATTTATTTATTTTGTCTTCTAATAATATTACATAATTATACGTTTAATTCGTTACTTATATTGTTTGTGTCTCGAGGTGGGCGTAAACTGCTGCGACACAGTTACGAACTACTGTAGCAGTTTACGAACGTTCAGTAATGTTATATTTCTCTTTCTCTTGTCCACCTATTTTTTTTATTATTATTCTTTTATTTTCTTTGATACCTTAAGTTAAGTTTTTATAATATTTCTATAAAAACTAAAATACAGAAAAATATCATACAAAATACAAAAACATTATAAAGACCTAACCTAGTGCGTGCCACCAGCAACGAAGCAGAGCCCAAACAACCGGTGGTTAGGGCGACATAGAGAGAAACCTCCTGACGATGCGTGCCGTGTCCAGGAGTACTTATTTCTGTATCTGACCCTTGACCCAGTCATCTTGCGAAAGTCTCTAAAGATGTTGATCGAGACTTTTCGCTATGAGACCGTTTGCGGAAACGACTATCGGGACAATGATCGTCGAATCCACATTCCACATGGCGGTCACCTCGTGAGCCAAGGTATTTTGTGATTTTTTTCCTTTTGGCCTTTACAAGGTTCTCGACATGTGGGATGGTAATGTCGACGAGCACCGCCTGTCGCGTTGGCCGATATGTCAGCACATTATCAGGCTTATTGGCAACAATAGTCCTGACTATGATGACAGATCGATCCCAATTGAGCGTTATTATTATTATTATTTACAAGGATTGCTCGTCTAATGATTTAATTCATTGTCAGGTAAAGGATGGTCAATGTGGGATCATATTGTTCGTACCGACCCCGACTTTATTGTGGACAAAACAAATGGCGACATCGCAGCTAATTCCTACAATTTATACAAGCGCGATGTTGAAATGATAAAGGAATTAGGTGTTAGCGTATACAGATTTTCAATTTCCTGGCCGAGAATATTGCCGTACGGCCGAGCAGACTACGTGAACCCGTACGGTATCGCCTACTACAACGCGCTGATTGATGAATTACTGGCCAATGGTATTACACCATTCGTCACCATGTACCACTGGGACCTGCCGCAGAACCTCAGCGAACAAGGTGGATGGCTGAACGAGGATCTAGTTGACGTGTTCGGAGACTACGCGAGGGTCTTGTACCAGCACTTTGGAGATCGAGTGAAGCATTGGCTGACCATCAACGAGCCGTACGTGCACTGCTATCAAGGATATGTCACTTTACAGCACGCTCCTCGAGTATACCTCCCAGGGACAGGGTTCTATGAATGCGGCCGTCAACTTCTCCTGGCTCATGCGACGGCATATCATATTTATCAAAATGAATTCAAATCGCAAGGCGGGGAAGTTGCCATTGTGTTGAGCATGGACTGGGCGTACCCCGATAGTGATTCCAAAGATGATACTGAAGCTGTTCTTGATTATATCGCTTTTCATGTAAGTATAATAGATTAAGTCATTTTAATACACGGACGCTCCGAAACCAATCTCAAGATACAAACACGAGCAAACAGTCAGAGTCCAAGTCACCGCACCGTAGGTCACAGCCGGGAGAACGCATTGATTGAACACGTCTTCAGGCATTAAGATATGAGATCTTTTAGGCATAAAGTTAAAAAGAAAGTGATAACCTATAAATGGTCCAGTATTAGTCACAGGCCTTCTTTGTAAAGAGAGTATGATGGCATTGGCTGAGCGCGTGATAAATCAAAGATTTATAATTTTTCAGCTCGGAATGTTCGCTGATCCCATATTCAGCGAAAAAGGAAATTACCCCCAACGTGTCATAGATCGTGTTGGTAATCTCAGTGCAAGCCAAGGATTCGAGGTGTCCAGGTTAAGGGCCTTCAGTCAGCAACAAATTGAGTTCATCAGGGGCACATCGGACTTCTTGGCATTGAACCATTACTCGTCCGATATCGTGTACAGAAATGCTTCTGTGATAGGAATGTATGAAGTACCCTCGTTCAGCGATGATAATGGCTTTTTAACATACAAAGATCCAAGTTGGCCTGCAAGCACAAGTCCTTGGTTACGGGTTTGTATATCTTTTAATTACATAAGAACTTAAGATTCCTGTCCAAAGGCTTCGGAAGGCATGGGGTCTGTGACATTTCATTGTTAAATCGATCTATTACAGTCGTATCAATTATCATTCCATCATCTATACCTCAAATCTATATATATAAAAGAGAAAGTGTGTGGGTATGTTCCATATAGGATTCGAAACGGCTGGACCGATTTCAATGAAACCTTCAGGCAATCTTCAGATTGACCTGGTCAGATTGAGTAATTCTGTTTAAGTTTGGTGACGATCGGAGCACTCCTCTTTTAGAACTATCAAATACAGCTTTTATTTACTATGATAATATTCTATTGTTTTGTAACCCAAATTTACACATGCGTTGTGTATATTTATGTCATTATGAACCATATTGAACATGGGTGTGATGATACGGATAGAAATGAATAATTTAATATATTGTGAGAGTTAAATAAAATTTTAATCATGTAAGTTTATTGTTTAAATAAAATAAAGCAAAATCTAGTCCGGCGAAGCGGGCTGGGTACGCTAGTACTAAATAATATTGCCAGTGGTATCCTGTCGGTAAATATAGTGGTACCAATGAACCAAAAGACAAATGCTAAGAAATTACAATCAATATATTGTCGATGAACGTTCATTTTGTATACAAATCGTATAGCAGACTCGGACTCTCGGATTAAGAATGATAACACAACAACTATATAGATTACAGTAACCAGAACGATAAGATAGCGTCAATAGCCTAATGGTTTATGGTCTGTCTTATTAATGGTCTGCGTAACATCACTGTGTGTGCCTTTGTCGTGTCGCCTTACAGTGCGGGAGTGCAGGGGCGATAACCTCTCCCCCCGGACGTGCTCTCCTAAGAGCACAGTGCAGAGGTGCTCAGGTGCGTTCCTATGGAGATCCCGGAACCCCTCACCATGCACCGAGGAAGGGCCACCGGGGGGTTTTAGTGGGTAAAAGCACCATAAAACCGCCGCCTTCGAATCCACCTTTACCCTAATGGTTAACAAGAGCGTTATTCATATTTATGAAAAAAAATGCTTTCATTATTTAAAAAAAAATCATTGGGTTGATCGATCTTTATCGAGCAACTATATCACCTATTCTGACACTTAAAAAAATTGCCTTACACTATTCAAAATCTGATAAATAAATAGTAAATAAGGTCGCACCTCCTTTTCACCCCTTTTTAGCAGAGTACACAGTGACAGCAATTGATGTCCGCTTCTCCAAGCTTATTAGGCCCTAAATGTCACAGCTGGTTGACCCATCGTCAAATATAAGTAATTTTATTTCATAAATATTACCAACGTTCTTGTTAATCATTCTAAGCCTTAGGCTTATACTAGGAGATTATTAGCTTATAATAGGAGATTGTTCACATCAATTGTCGTATGGTGAATTCGAACCTATAACCTTATGGTTCGCAGAGCGCACCCTACACCATTAAGCTATTGACTCTTATCTTGAGAAACAGAAACCTAGGCTATAGTCAAATGCTCAGCTATCAGTCTAAGCTAACAAGTATATGGACGAGTAAAAACAAAAAGCTACTTCAAATAGAAATGTTACGAAATAGAATTGATCAGGACCTAACCAATCTCTCATCAAACTACCTTTAAAGTACATTCTTTCCAATAAAAAATGAATCATAGAAATCGGTTGGCGTGATATTGAGTTATCCGTCCATATTGGTGCAAATTAAAGAACTTTATGGTTATCTTATGGATGCCATTATCACAGGACCACACAGGAAGCACCAGTTTTCAAATTAAAAAATGAATCAACAAAATCGGTTCACCCTGTCGAAGGATATGAGGTAACAAACATAAACAAAAAGAAAATACAGATAGACTAATTAAAAACTCACTTCCTTTTTTGAAGTCGGTTGAAAGTAAAATGAAAGATTTTACTCATTTTTAAATATTTTCAGGAACATGCCGAAGGATTCTACAACCTCCTAGTCTATATAAAGGATACATATAACAGTCCTATAATATATGTAACCGAAAATGGCTTCTCGACCAGTACCGGTTTGGACGATGGTGGAAGGATCCAATATTTTAGGAAGTATCTGAGCGCTTTATCAGATGCTGTGTCAGATGGCGTGGATATCCGAGGGTACTGTGCTTGGAGTCTCATGGATGCCTTCGAATGGGCAGGTGGATACACGTAAGTTAATTAAATTAATATAGGATTAATTGAATTTCAGGTTATGAACTCATTTTTCGCGTGAGATTAAAAAGATCGAGGAAAAAGGTGTAACATAATGATAAAAAGCTTGTCTACGTTTTGGTATAGATATAGTGAGAAAAGATTTTCCTTAGTAATTTATGGGAAAAGTTCGTATCTATCGTGGTCTCTCAAATATGAAAATGTTTTAAAACGATCATTCATTGACAGTTTTCCGAGTTTTCCCGAAGGAAAATAATTTCTCACTAAATTGCCCGCGTCTGGTTTTATCCGTGAAATAGCAACTGACCTCGGCCCTCTCGAACGCCCATGAATCGGAATGCCTACGCATAATATAGTAACCGTCCAAGCCGAGGTTATCCCTCACAGAGGGGACTCCTCAAGTTCCTATGAATTTATGTTCAGGCTTCAAGCGGCAAAAGTCAGCTTCTATCGATAACCTAATTAGGTCGGTAAGAAAAAGCGTCGGCCTTTTTCTTTTTTGAAGTCGGGTGCTAAAACGATTTGAAATTTGAGTAAAAGTAAAAATAAAATTTCATTCCAGGCAAAGGTTCGGGCTCTACGAAATAGATATTAATGATCCCAATAGGGAAAGGATCCCGAGAAAGTCCGCTATGGTATATAAGGAAATTATAAGAAGCAGAAATATCGACTGGGAATACAATCCAAGTCATAGTGAAGAAGTAAACGACGCTCGAAATTTGAAATCATATATTCTAGTTATAGCTATTGCTTTTATATTAAATATTGTTTTATAAGACTTACATTATTTTTAAAAAGTAAGCTCATATATCATATGATGAGATCCGTAGACATAGGTAACCGACATAGCTCGCCGGGTAAGCAAGTTGAAATGGCAATGGGCAGGGCACATAGCGCGTAGAACAGATGGCTGGAACAGATAGGGTCGATAAGTTCTCGAATGGAGACCACGGACCTGTAAGCGCTGCGTAGGACGTCCGCCCGCAAGGTGGTCTGACGACCTCATAAACGCCGCAGGACGCCGCTGGATGCGGGCCGCTTACAACCGGTCCTTTTGGAAATCGTTGGGGGAGGCCTATGTTTTGTATAACCTAAGTTCTGTGGATTCTGCAATAAATACTTAAATAAATAAATACATTTACGGTCAAAAAAATCTCCTTCAAATCAAATATAAAATAATGTCTATTTGACCGTTTTCCTTTCGCCTAAAAATAATAAATTAAAAATCTTTCTCTTTTTTTGAAGTGGACGGAGAACAAAGGTAGCCAGTAAGTCAGAAATCAAAGTCAGCAAGTTAAAGTAGCAGTAGTCTGGCCACATTTGCTGAGTCGGACGAGTGTAGAGCGCCCTGCCTGTAGATATACATACCGATAGACCGACGACCTTATGATAGGTGGGAGTGGCTGGGTGCGGAAAGCGGAGAACAGACAGACTGGTGATGACTATGTCCAACCAGTTCTTTTTTTTCTTGACTTTCATCTACCATCTGCCGTCACATCCCTGACATATGTGGTCGGCCCACTGCCACTTTAAATTGCTGACTTTAAGAGCTATGTCGACTACCTTTGTTTCGGATCCTATCCCTAAATGATACGTGCAAATTACCTAATCATATCTTTGTCGATTATTATTCAACAATTTATGTGTTATCTAAATGCGGGAGGTATGATAAGATATCCTTTTTAATGGACCTATAAATTATTGTTTTATTGAATCACATGAATCACTTTAGTTTGAATAGTTGCAAGGATGAAAATTAGATTCACAGTTGTATTGTGTGCTACTATTGGGTAAATAAGTTTTCATTAAAAATACTATAATTTATTTCACGTAGTTTACGGATCGAAAGAAAATTTGTCGATTGAGATTAGGGAGGCTTCGTAAACTAATGTCTTTAAATCGCGTGTATCTGAATACTTTCTGCTCAAACAATGAAAAATTACAAACTGGTATATTTATTGTCGTTATATATATTTCATGTGTTTTTATATTATTATATTTATATAGAAGTATCTATTTATGTATATGTAAATGTATATTTATTTATCTATATAATAGTTTTAAAACGTTTAGTTAGCTGGAAGAAAATGCTAAATAACATTAAGTTCGCCTTTGTACATATTCTTTGGTGCAATAAAGGATTTATCTATCTATAATAGGTTCTCACTGGATCTGCGGATGTGGATTATTCGATGGAATATATTATAGGACTTGTCACATGAATATTATTATAATAGAAAATTCCCGATTAATTTTTATTTATAAAGTATATATTTAACATAATTGAAAACAAGAAACGTTAGGGTAGTGTTGAGTTAAAACGAAAAAATAATTGCAAACACAGAACACAAATTAAAAACAACATAAAAATGAATTTTTAAATCCATTTAAATCATAATTTCAATAGTGTTTCCTAAAAATTTTCCGCTCTACTATGACTTTCCGTATTATGCAGAACAAAAGTCAATTCGAAAACAATTATATAATCAGTATAGGGACCATGTATATGTACATACATCTAATCCTCTCCGTCACCATCATAAAATAGGAGGATACTCAAATTGTTTGGAATAAAACAAAATTGAACCATGATAAATATTTGATTTATTTTAGTACGTAACACTAGCGTTTTTTTTTATTGTTAGATTGCAACCACCGACCTGAGTCCGTGCTCTTTTTCAATACAATTAAATTGTTCACTCTGTATTTATTAAAAGAGTGCCACTTCTACAGTTACTATTTTTCTTTTTTTCGTTTTTATATATATATATATATATATATATATATATATATATATATAATGCCTGAATATGGAGGTGGCCAGAGATCGCCCAGGTTCACGCGTCGCAGACGCCCTGCTGCATAGCTATTAGCTGCTCCGCGACCGCTATGTCCCTACTTCTCATGGCCATTTTCAGGTTGTAGTCCACTATCCTCTCCCTTGATGCGACCATTGCCTTTATCATCAGTCTTTCTGTGGCGTCGTCACAGTCATCTGTATAATAGACACAGCTGACGTTGTGTCGGGATATCGCCACTACAGCATATAAAAATATTAATATTAGCGTTAAAGTTACAGCCTTTATATGTAATATATTATAATATATATATATCCCACTCCTGGGAACATGCTGTCCCTGTAAAGGAAGTATAAGGGTAAGCCCCCACGCGGCCCTGGTGCGGATTGGCAGATTTCACAAGCATTAGAAATTTTTTTTAAGACTGTAGGTTTCCTCACGATGTTTTTCATCACCGCCAAGCGTGTGGTAAATCAGCACATAAAAATGCTACAACAAATTTATTGGTGCCAGCACCGGGGATCGGTCTCGGGATGCTAGCGTACTATGCAACTTGAGCCAACCGTCCGTACACTGAGCTACCACGGCTCTCTAAATATAAGCATGAATATGAGTAACTATTATTAATATATTTTTCCATAATTCATGACAGAAATAGATTAATTGGTCGGGTAACTGATATATTTTTGTCTTGATTTGGGAAAATAAATAATAGTACAGATGAAATTATAAAATACTAGCGTACCCAGCTACACACTCATGCACATATCAGTAAATACAATATCATTCTTATCATTTATACAAAACATACGACGTAAAGCTTGGGCGTGGTAAATATGAATTATCTGTAAATTAAGGGCATTAATAAATACTTATGAAGCAATAGGTATTTTTAAACTGTTAATTTTGATCACAAATAAGGAATAATTACAATGACTCTGCCTGATGTTCATGAAATCATAGAATATCATCATAAAAAATAAAAGCTGCTTTTTTATTACTCGCCAGGTACAGGCCACTTATATATATATAGATAACTCAATACAAATAAAATATGTGGCTTCACTACCAGTGACATTATCTATCAGAAATTATTACTGTAGTTTCAAAGTGCAACACATTTTTCGACTATTATATATATTTATATACATATAAATAATAGTCCAAAAATGTAAATAAATGTAAAATATAAATAATAAAAAAAACAATAATTAAGTATTAATAATTAAAGAAAAAAATTATAACTAAACAAATAATTATATTCTCTTTTCCGTATTTTAACATCGAAATCATATAATAATATAATGAAACCTAACCAATCAAAATGACCAAGTAATGTGAGGACGATAAGGAAGGTTGCACAGGTAGGTGTTATTAATTATTTGTTTATTTGTTTTATTTCTACTCATCTGTGTAACTGTTTATATTAAGCTGATAAATTCTCTCCAATTACAACTGATAAAAATCCTTTCTTCAAGCTTGCTCATACCCGGGCGGTCGGCAGGGGCCGAAAGACAATAGAATATGATTCGAGAATGTTCCCCGCCAACTTTGATTTCGGCGTTTCCACGGCTGCTTATCAGATAGAAGGTGGTTGGAATGCTGATGGTAAGTGAAATTACTTGCAATTATTACATCAATACGTACACGCAAAAACTTTGTACCCATTCTTATGAAAATTGCCTATATAGCCTTGAGCAAAAATAAAGGGTCGGTTAAGAAAGTTTGAATATCTCGGAAGATAAAGACGCTAGCTAACTGAAATAAATTGTGCATGATAGACAATTAAATATCCTTATAATAAAATTGAATATTTTTATTAATTTATTTATATTTCAGAAACGAAAAGAATATCTTACGTAAACTAGGATAATACAGTATTTTTCATTAAATTTTATTTCTTATTAAAATTTTAGTACTTATCGTTGCCTCCATGTGGCGATATAATAAAATCCAAATAAATTTGATTTATTTTTACTTTATTCCGACCCTTTATTTTTGCTCACGTGTGTAGTTTATAGAGAGAAGCGATAATAGCCTAACGGTTTAGGGTACGGCCTGCGAATCGTAAGGTCGTGGGTTCGAATCGAAGGAGCGTAAAATGCTAATATTTTTTTTATAATTATGCCTACAAAATGCATTAAATAACTTAATAAAACATTATGTACCCTACCGTACGTTTGGTACATATATATGCAGATATTATACTGTTGCTTGGCAACGATTAAGTAACCATGATAGCTGGCAGACAAAGTCGACATAAAAAAATCCTTTTTTTTTTTTGTTGATGGGGAGGAAATCTTCAGAAAGATACCCCGCCTTTTGAGGGGAAGGCGGCAATTATGTGGGGTTCTTACCTACTAAAACCGCCCCGGTGGTCCTTTCCTCGGTGCATGGTGAGGGGCTCCGGGATCTCAACGTGGAACGCACCGGAGCCCCTCTGCACTGTGCTCAAGGAGATCACGTCCCAGGGTAGGAGGTTACTCCCTCCCCCCCTGTGCCCTCGCAGCGCAAGGCGACACGGGCCAGCCGATGTCGCCTTCTTCCCGGGTCCACCTTGGTGGACGACTCAGGGCCCCACCCTTGTCGCCCAGTGAACCCGAGGCCCCTTTTAGTCGCCTTCTACAACTGGCAGCGGATACCGTAGTCTTATTCTTGAGAGCCCAGAACTACAGGGCTGTTCTATATTTAACTTAATGCGACTTAATGTAATTTATGTATCTATTCTACTATCATAAGTACTAAGAAATTAGTCAATGTTACTTGTAATGAAATAAACTACTGTTTTTAAACTGTATTTACAGGTAAAGGATGGTCAATGTGGGATTATCTTGTTCGCACCGATCCCAACTTTATTGCGGACAATACAAATGGCGACATCGCAGCCAATTCATACAACTTATACAAGCGCGACGTTGAAATGATGAAGGAATTAGGTGTTACCACGTACAGATTCTCCATTTCTTGGCCTAGGATTTTACCGTACGGTCGAGCGAATTACGTGAACCCGTACGGTATTGCCTATTACAACGCGCTGATTGATGAACTACTGGCTAATGGTATTACACCATTCGTCACCATATACCACTGGGACCTGCCTCAGAACCTCAGCGAACAGGGTGGATGGCTGAACGAGGATCTAGTTGAGATTTTCGGAGACTACGCGAGGGTCTTGTACCAGCACTTTGGCGATCGAGTGAAGCATTGGCTGACCATCAACGAGCCGTACGTGCATTGCTACCAAGGCTATGTCACACAACGGCACGCCCCGCGCGTGAATCTCCCAGCAACTGGTTTCTACGAATGTGGCCGTCATCTTCTACTGGCTCATGCGACGGCATATCATATTTACCAAAATGAATTCAAATCGCAAGGCGGGGAAGTTGCCATTGTGTTGAGCATGGATTGGGCGTACCCCGATAGTGATTCCGAAGACGATGCTGAAGCTGTACTAGATTATTTTGACTTTCATGTAAGTAAGATTGAATGTATTTAAAAAAAAAATGTTTAGATATCACCAATTCGCAGGAGCAAAAGAAATAGGCTGAGATAATAAATTTCATTCTAAAATTACTGTCTACATGTAAGAGAAATATCACTCCGTGGATAATTACGTGATCTTTATAACTATGCACCCAATGGATGTGCAAATTACCATATTTACATTATTTATTTTATTTATTTATAAACTCTTTATTGTTTACACTTTTTTAAAAAATAAATAAAAAAGACACAAAATACATAAACATTGGGCGACCTTATCGCTTAAAGCAATCTCTTCCAGGCAACCTCTGGATGGAAAGGAACAATAAAAATAAGCGACAGGAGTTTATTATAAGTTATACTTGAAATACTTATATTAAATATTTACGTACAAACATATAATATTGATATAAATATATGCGTATCAAAATATATATTGTAAAAGGACAAAACGTGTACAGTAATACATATATATTTACATATATCATAACAGTATAAATGATGTTAGGTGGACTTGTCTAAAAGTCTGATTTTGAATGTATATATGAGATGAGATTTCTTGATGGGCACAGGAAAAGAGTTCCACAGACGGACAGTAAACGATACGCGTCTCTGGTGATCGCAAATTCAACGAATTCAAACCGTGAAGGAATTGAAATTTAATAATGTAATCAAATGGCATGCAAAAAATAACCAGTGTTACCCGTGCGAAGCCGGGTCAGGTCGTTTGTATTATATATTAGAGATAAGCTAATATTGTGTATGCTATTATGATTAATGATTGAATTTAATTTGACTTTGGACGATTTATCAAATTTATAAACGTCATTAGCGTAAAGATAAAGTATCCTAAGTAAGGCCTGATAAACAAAAGGCCGTACGTTCGAATCCATTCGTCTATTAACGTGAACTATTTCCTTTTTTTGTTAACGGGAGGTCTAGGGAAAGGTGGGGTTAAATGGGATTCTTACCCACTAAAACCCCCATGGGTTTCTCTCCGGGATCTCTAGTGAACTGTGTTCTCATGCTAAAGCTTAGTTGGAATGGTTAACACGAATGTTAGTATTATTTGTGAAAAACAAAAATTTTATTAGAAACAAAAGAATTTAATGTCAATGTAACAAATTTTTGAAAGAGAATTATAATTTTTTTGCCAAAAAAAATGAGAGTTACATGATTTATTAATAGTAATGCATCAATAGCCTAATGGTTTAGGGTACGGCCTGCGAATCGTAAGGTCGTGGGTTCGAATCAACCATTCGACTATTGCCGTGAACCATGTCCTAGCACAAGCTTAAGCTTAGTTGAAATGGTTAACAAGATTGTTAGTAATATTTCTAAAAAAAAAGAAATATTGCTAGCTTTCTTTTTTTTAAAAAAAATCTATTGTAATCAACGTTCTCCGAAACGTGCTGCATCTTACAGTATAAGTATCATGTCTTTTTATTCTAGAGTTTTTACAGTATTTATCGTTAGCGCGTGCGCGGTGCCATAACATGTAAAAATGTAATTATACGTACTTCTATCCGGCTATCTTGCGAATCTACAAAAAGTTTAAGATATGAGTTATTATTAACATCGATAATCGATAAAATTAATACCAGAAATTCTTCTAGAAGCAATAATATGGAAGATTAGATCACCGATTTACGCACCGTCATATTTTTTTTATTAGATAAGCGACGGTACGTGTGCGAGGTCAACTATTCGTAATTAATATTATCAAATAATATATGCAATAAGACTATATATATAAAAATACGATATCGTAAACAGTTGCTAAAGAATGTGAAATACTGGTCAAAATGCAGCGGTATTTCTTCAGGGTAGGTTCTCACGCTTTTTACAGCTCAAGTTTGATCAAGTGTTTGGATCTCGCAGCTTTGGACTCGGTGGAAAGACGGACTACGTGGTTAATTGGTGATGCGTCTTGAGCACACGCTAGAATAGATTTTTAAGAGTGTGCTCCAATTACACGATTAAATTCTGCATCTCCGTTCCACCATCGGATTTCAAGCCGTACTGCTGGATTTCATAATTTTATTGTGAACATCCCTCAAGCCAGAACGAAGTGCTTTGCTTGGTCTTTCATTATTCGGCAAAGGAACTGGAAACTGGAAGTTTGCTCGCGTCTGTCTTTCAATGCGTTTACAATGTGAGGGTTTTTCCGAGTAGAGTGAATTGGCATTTACCATTTATTGCGCATTACCATCCAGGACTGCATTAACATTTATATCAAGTCGGATTTGTCGTCAAGCATTTACTTATTAAGTTTTTTTTTTGTAAAAGAAAGATAACAATTTTTTTTTAATTCAGAAATATTACTGACATTCTTGTTAATCATTCCAACTAAGCTTAAGCTTGTGCTAGAAGATCTATCTGTGTATATATAGTTGATAATATTAGCATATCATAGACAAACACCATTACGAACATAAACAAAGAAGACTGTGTTTTGTTTGTTTTATTATTGATAGTATTTTTCATTTTTCAGCTTGGAATGTTCGCACATCCTATATATACTGAACAAGGGAATTACCCTCAACGGATCATTGATCGTGTTAGTAGGATCAGTGCAAGCCAAGGATTCGAAGTGTCCAGGCTACGGCCCTTCAGTCAACAACAAGTAGAGTTCATCAGGGGCACATCGGACTTCTTATCATTGAACCATTACACGACAGATATGGTATACAGGAACGCTTCTGTGATAGGAATGTATAAAATACCTTCATTTAATGATGACACTGGGTTCGGTACATACAAAGATCCGAATTGGCCGTCCAGTGCAAGTCCCTGGTTATGGGTTTGTATAACTATCTATATATATATATATATTTAAAAGAGAACGTGTGTGGGTTTGATCCGTGTAAGCTATGAAACGTCTGGATCGATTTCAATTAAACTTTAAGGGGATCTTCGGATAACCTATTTTGATCTCTATTATCTTTACAAAATTCTTAATGGCCATGTTGACTGTTCGGATATTTTAGGAAAAATTAACTTCATCACTAAAACTAAATTTTTAATTCAACCCTCTCGTGTTCTACACTTAAACAACTCGTATTTAAGCATATTTGTTCCACCTCTAGCGAAAAAAAACTATACAAGTAATCGTTGCCTAATCAGAAGTTTGCACTATTACAATAACAATTTCTGTAACGTGGAGGAATTAACTTCAGAAGTGGATATATTTAGCAACTCATTTATTAGGTTCAAAACTTTAATTGTAAGTAAATTCTCCTGACTGGATTCTGTTTGCTTCTTCTAGTTTGTACGCGGATGCAAATTGCAAATTATAATAAACTAAACATTCTCGGCACTGTTGGTCGATAAAAACTTGTAAAAAACATATAATGTAACATTATAGACAATAAGGACTGTTTGTTACCACAATAAAGAGAAAGAGAAAAAAAAAAAAACCTGGCGAGTAATCCTGTAAAGTTTGGTGACAATCTGAGCACTCCTCTTTTTGAACTGTCAAACAAGCCACATGTCGTACTTTTATTTCTGACATTAACTTGAGCCCGATATGTTATTTGTATAAATGATGATATTGTATTTACTGATATGTATATGTGTGTACGTAATGATCTGCACGCGCTCGAGAAGAGAATAGAAGAGAATAAATGTGGAGAGAAATTAATAATTTAATATATTGGGAGAGTTAAATTAAATATTTAATGATGAAGTTTATTGTGTGTGTTTAATATGTGTTTAATATAATGCCTGTAATACACTCATATTGTCTTTACTGTTCGATTGACTTTGGTCTGCAGCATGTTTTTCGTCGTCATATTGCTTCTATTCTATGAGTCAGTTTTGTATTGTATTTTAAATATTAACAGGAGCATGCAGATGGTTTTTATAACCTCCTAGTCTATATAAAGGATACGTATAACAATCCTAGGATATATGTTACCGAAAACGGCTTCTCTACTAGCACCAGTTTGAACGACGAAGGTAGGGTCCGGTACTTCAGGAATTACTTGACCGCTCTATCGGATGCCATATCAGCTGGCGTTGATGTACGAGGCTACTCAGCTTGGAGTCTAATGGATAACTTTGAATGGGCTGTTGGTTACACGTAAGTTGTTAGAATTAACATGCATCATCATCATCAGCTTGTAGCAGTTCACTGCTGGAAATAGGCCCCTCCAAAGAAATGCCACTAAGCACGATCCTCAGCCACTCTCATCCAGCTTCTGCCAGCCGTCCTGTGAGAATCGTCGCTCCACTTAGTCTTAGGGCGTTCCACTCCGCGTTTGCCTCTGCGCGGTCTCCACTCGAGAACTCGTTTCGCCCAACGGTTATCCGTTCTACGGCTAATATGGCCGGCCCATTGCCACTAATTTGCTAATTCGGTGGGCTATGTCGATCACTTTAGTTCTCTGTCAGATCACCTCGTTCCGGATCCGATCCTTCAGAGAGACTCCGAGAATAGCCCTTTCCATAACTCGTTGAGCGACTGTAGACCAGCCTAACCGTGAGTGTCCACGTTTCGGCTCCATATGCCAAGTCGGGTAGGACGCGTGATTAAAAACCTTGGTCTGTAGACGTTGTGGAATTGAGGACGAAAAGACAAGATGTAGTTTCCTTAAAGCTGACCAGCTCAGCTGTATCCTTCTGTCGACTGCTTTCCCGAAGGAAGTCGCTTCCATCTAAACGTCAAAAAAATCATTAACATGCTTATTTACTAGTAAAAAAAACGTAAATTCAAATTAAAACACCTGACGTATACACATAAATAAAATTGGTACGTCTGTTTATCTTATTAAAATAACCGGTTTTTACTACATGCATTTGAATGTATATTTCGGTAAATATATATCCAATAACATTTCTTACAAACACATTCAGTCTGTTGGTT
Source organism: Meandrusa payeni (assembly GCA_029286785.1). NCBI lineage: Eukaryota > Metazoa > Arthropoda > Insecta > Lepidoptera > Papilionidae > Meandrusa > Meandrusa payeni. The sequence continues at coordinate 3,895,123 of JAGSMX010000023.1, forward strand.
CCGGCTAATCTCTGGAACGGCTAGACCGATTTCGACTGAACTTTCGGATTGGCAAATAGCTGATATAATAAGGAGTAACTTTGGCTATGTTTACTTCGGAAAAGATTGGAGGGATGGTTTTTAAGCGCGGGTAACACCGCAGGGTGCAGGTAGTCAAACAATAAAACGTGCGGACGCTCTTTTTTACTTCAGAGGTATTATAGGCATGTATCGAAGTTCTAGCGTGTACATTCTTTCTTCGTCCACATTCGTGCTCGTTAACATTATCGAGTATTTACTCAGTCTTAGATTATCATAGACCTGCCAATATCATAATCATCAAACTCTCATACTATTTCGGGTGTTTCTAGGCATATCTTTGGAAACTAAGGTTCCATTTTATAACAGGTGGGATTATAGTCAAGTAGTTTTTAGAAGGTATAAAAAGTTACACTACATTAGTGAATGTCTGTCCCTGTCCTCGGCGGTCTTAATGGCTTTGGTTATTGGCAGGCCTGTGAGCGTCTTAACTGCGTCTGCCCACCGTGTGGGTGAGCGACCGCGTGCTCTTTTTCCGTCCACCTGGCCAACAACCATTAGCTTTTCGAGGGTATCAGGATTTCTGCGAGCAACGTGTCCAAAATATTGCAGAATGCGCTGGATGCAAAGAGGTGATAGCCTTGTCGTTATTCCGAGTGTCGTAAGAAAGGATACGTTGGTTCGGCGAGCGGTTCATGGGATACGCAACATCCGCCTTTATTTATTATGTTATTTCATTAAAATATGTTTATGTATAAAATAAATAAAAGTGTATGTAACTCCTGTATATGTATGTGTGTGTGTGTGAGCACAGCATATAATGAGCCAATCCTTTTTCGGCACAATTTCTATTTTGTTCTTTTTTAATTACTTGTTATTTTTGTGTTGTTATTTCTGTGTTCTTTTGTCGGATAAATGTTTATTATATTCTATTGACATGAACTATCTCCTAGCACAAGCTTAAGCTTAGTTGGAATGGTTCACAAGAATGTTAGTAATTTTTCCTGAAAAGAAAGGAATATTGCCAGCTTTTTTTTTTAATAAATAAATGTTAGTGATTTCCACTTAACGCCAGGCAACATCATGCGAATGCCATTATCCCATTAAAAAAATAAAGGACACTAATGTATAATATTTTGTAGATTATGTAGAGAATTAACAATACTCCGTAGCTTTATTCGTAGTTTGTGAATTATATATATTGAATAATATAAATAAATAACCGAATAATTAATTAATGTGGTGTTTCTTTTCAGACAAAGATTCGGTCTGTACGAAATAGATATTAACGATCCCGACAGGGAAAGGATTCCGAGAAAATCCGCTCTGGTTTACAAGGAAATTATTAGAAGCAGAAATATCGACTGGGACTACAATCCAGATCCTTACGCCGATGCTAACGGCGCTCGAAATTTAAAATCATACCTTCTAGTTATAGCTTTGGCGTACATCTTAAATATTGCTTTATAAAATTCTGACGAAAATTGGAACAAATATTTGAACAAAAAATCCAAAGAGATAGCTAACGATTTATGCTACCCTAACGAAGTAGGCAATTTAATTTTTTATTTATAATTATTTCGCGGTGTTGCCAGATTAGCTTAGTTACTGGATAATGGCTATCGGACTTAAAATTTGTTAATTGTACGTAACTAATTTAAATAAATTCTCGTGTCACAGTGTTTGTAACAAAACTACTCCGAAATAGCTTCACCGGTTTTTTATAAAATTTTTGAAGTTATATTTCTTTAGGCCGGTTATGAAGAAATGATGACGGTAACTGGTTGAAGCTGCAGCGAAAAAAAAATGTTCTTAAATACGTTTTCAAATGCTCCAATTTAATATAATATATGTTAACTATTGTGAGGAAAGCATTATCATGCATAAATACGACTTTAGCACGGCAAATGACAAGTATTTATAACACAAATAATAATACATTTATAGAAGTAGAGAAATACAAAACGACTAACGCATCTCCTCCGCTTCAGTGTTACGGCGGCACTACTCTTTAAGACATCGGACTTCTGCTGTGCCAGGACATTTTTATCTCTGCGTCAATGCTCCGAACTCGATCACAAATCATGCCACAGACAGAATCACGGCTGGCTGATGTTATAGACAAAGTACCAGTATTGCCTGTACAAACCTAATATTATTAATTAATATAATATTTATTTATTTAATTTTTCAAATTTAAAATGAACTTCATTGAATGTGTTGACTATCCCTTTCCAGTTCTCTTATTATTATTTATTGCAATTATTTATTTGCATGCGATTACAAACTTTTCCGGCATCCATTTTTATTTTTGTATATTCGGTAGGTCTGAGAATAGGATATAAAGTTTTTTTTTGTCATAATTATTGATAGAGATATAATTTTAAATATATCAGTTAAGATAATAAATGAATCACAAAAACGGATGTTTGGTGTTTTGATTTTTTTCCATACTTCACAGCGCTCTATTCCTTTTTTATTATCTTTATATATTTTATATACATATATATGTATATATTACATTTTTATTATTATTTCAGTCATAGACCACACAATTACAATAAACTAGTTATTGTTTATATTATGACTGCGAAAGTAAGACAACTTTGGGTAGTCCTGGGCACCGTTGAAAATCAGCGCTGTCGCATCCTTGAGACAGCGCATACTGAGACCAGCCCTGTACTTCTGGGCTCTCAAGAATAAGACTACGGTATCCCCTGTCTGTCGTAGAATGTGACTAAAAGGGGCCTCGGGTTTACTGGGTGAGCAGGGGTGGGGGCCTTTGTCGTCAGCCAAGGTGGACCCGGGAAGAAGGCGACTTCGGCTGGCCCATGTCGCCTTGCACCGAGGAACGGCCACCGGGGAAGTTTTAGTGGGTAAAAACCCCGTTAACAAAAAAAAAGCACATACTGAGACCAATGTTGGCATCATGTTCTATTTGTGTGTTCCTTCCTTGAATTGTATTGTGTATATTTTTCTTTTTTGCTAGATTTTATTTAATGTGTATAATATATGTAATATGTTTGAATATTGTGATGCCAATAAATAAAATTGTCTATGTTTACGTGTATGTCTACGGCTACGGGTACGTCCACGTCTACGTTTACGTCGACATCTAAGTCTACGTGTTCGTCTACGTCTATGTCTATGGCTACATCTACGTCTACCATTTACGTTTACGTCTACGTCTATATTTATGTCTATTATAATATTCAATGGAAATAATTTATATAGCGAATAAAAAAGCGGTACCATGAATATAAAAATGTACGAATATTTTAAAGATTAAAGAGAGAATCAACAAACACTTAAACAACGAACAAGACGACGGAACGTAATGGAATGTAAATGGAGCAAATATTTGAATCTGAAACATTGAAAATTCTTAACGCAAACAATTCTAATTATCATGCAAAGAGGAACGGTGGATTGAAATAATATTTCTTAGTATAGAACAATGATAACTATAGAGTATTTATTAACCAGTGTGACATAATATAAGATACCCCGTCTTCCACAGAAGGTTATGACAGGCGTTTACTCACTAAAAACCCCCTCCGTAGCCCTTTTAGGTGTATGTCGAGATCCCGAATCTGCTGTGGAACACACCGGAGCCCTCTGCACTGTGCTGATAAGCACATTTCAGTGGAGGTAACTCCCATCCCCAGACATAACAACAGTTTTTTTTGTTGTATTGGGGAAGGCAGGGTTATGTTAAATTCTGAGAGCGAAGTGTCAGGCTACGATAGAACTATTGTTTATTACAAAATATAAAATATTATGTGGTGTTTTTGTTATTATAGCAATATTATCTGACGTTAAATATTTATAATAATTTAAGTTATAGCAACATTTTTTCTCTTCTATTGCTCCATCCATTGTGTCAGCACAATGTTTATCTTGTTGGATTTAATAAATCGTAATTATAAATAATTAAAGCCTTTAACTATACATAAGGCTTTGCGGTCCTTCGAAGTAATACAGTTACTAGGATTTCATTTCAAATTCTCCAGTTTTCTTCTATTTGTGTTTGACTTCAACTAACGTTCTTCTCAAGCATTCAAAATAAGCTTTAGCTTGTGCAAGGAGATGGTATACATCAATAGCCGAATGGTGGATTAGATACGATCATTTGTTTCGCATACCGCACCGCAAACCATAAAATATAGTATCCTTTATGATTTTATGGCCGAGGTTTAAAACCGAATTAGGTGAGCCCTAAGCATGTTTTCCAGACCAGCTTTATTTATAAAAAATATAAACTAAACAAAACATTATTAATAACAGTCTCTGTCTGTATCAAATGTGAAAAATATGATTCATATTTTATCATTATTTAACTTAAAAACATGATTTACAAAAAACTGGCCATCCAGGTTTTTATAAATAGAAAATGACGAATATTTTGGTCAAATTAATTAAACTGTTATATTCATTCCTAGAATGGAGAGATAAACAACTAGCTTTTTAGAAACATTAATTGGGGTTTGCGCCGACTAAGCTATTTTTTTATGACGAACAACACAGATTGGCCAGAGAAGCTGGCCTTGACTGCTTGCCTGAAACTTTATCGCAAGTAACTCGACACAAGGGTGTCCCCGGTGAGGGGTAACCTCCCCTTGGACGGTTACTATGTTACGCGTAAGCATTCCGATCCGAGGGCGCCCGAGAGGGCCGTACGTAGACTCGTTCGGTTGCTATTTCACGGATAATCTAAGGGACATTCAAAAGCTAAACTAACTTTGAGTGCCACGGACTTTGATGTAAAATTTAAAATAAATTTAAACTGTTAAAAACTTCTTGTTAAGTTTATATATTAAACATTGAAATAAATTTTACACATTTTCAAACATCACGTAAATATCATAATTATCAAATTTTCTAATTAAATTCATACACAATGTGTCTTTTATAACAAAGAACGTTATAATAATATTTTACTCATGTTAAACAATACCTTTCATTCTGGCAACGAAGAGGAAACAATTTGGCTGTATGCAATAAAAGCTCCTTGCGAATTTCAAACACTAATTCATCCTTGCGGCAACAAAAGGAAATGAAGCGTCAATAGCCTAATGGTTTAGGGTACGGCCTGCCAATCGTAAGGTCGTGGGTTCGAATCCACCATTCGACTATTGCCGTGAACCATGTCCTAGCACAAGCTAAAGCTTAGTTGGAATGGTTAACAAGATTGTTAGTAATATTTCTGAAAAAAAAATATATTGCTAGCTTTCTTTTCTTAAAAAAAAAAAAAAATTCGAGTTCCATTAATAAATGTAAAATTTAGGCCCTATATGGTTTTATGAATATACATTTGTGTAACCATAGATCGGCATAGACCTTATCTGTAAAGATAGTATGACGACATAGTTCGCCACTTGTCTTAAAAAAGTTTCTAACACATATCGGTTTCCTAAAGATGTTTTCTTTCACGGGAGCCTTGTAAAGTTCGAGGCGCCCGACGTTACAGTTCCAATAACGTTTTCCTATTTTCGTACCGGAAGGGGCCAGAGGGGATAAGAAATGTTGGCAGACCATTCAAACGGTGGGCTGATGACATTACCGAATCAGCGGGGAAGGAGTGGACCAACATAGGCAGGAATAAAAGTGCCTGGAAAAAGACGGAGGAGGCCTTCACCCAAAAAGGGGTCCAACATCTGCACCAGTGCAACTAACACTACTAATATATAATATAAGTTAAATACTAACAATACTAATAAAATTTTGTAGATTTTTTTTTATATTATCACTTGTAATTTGTAGATATGGAGAAAAAATAAAAGGCTTATTATTATTATTATTCTTTTCATACCGGTGACCACACAATATTTAGTTTACTATTTTTACCGTCAACCGAAGTGGTAAATTTTGTTTTACTATTAGTGAACTTTCATAAGTGTTTAGTTTGTAATTGTATGTTGTGAATTAAACCATAGAACAGAACTTCCGAACTTTTTAATACAGTCCACTGAGCTCTGAGAATGAGAGAAAGTGCGCATATGCATGTATGCGTGTGGGACTTAGCTATAGAAGACGACCACTGTCGTGCGAGTCGCCGATAAGTAGCATATATTATTGTAATCTTTTTTAACCGACTTCAATAAAGAGGGATCAATTACTGCCTGTTATTTTTTTTAGCGTCTTGTCGTGCAGGGCAAAGTAGAGGGAAGCAGACCACGAGGTAGATCGCCGATGCGATGGTTGGATCAGGTGCGGAGTATGGTGGGTGCTCCCCTCCACGAATGTGCCCGATTGACGACCAGCAGGCGGAGGTGGCGAGACGTCGTGCGGCGGGTGCTGTCTGCTGCCCAACCCACCGGATCATGATGACCACGACCACTCTGACAAGAGTGAAGCGACCAAGAAGATTTTTTTTTAATTTTTGTGGACTGTTAGCTGTGTATATGTATAGTTTATTGGTTGATAGGTAAGATACACCTTTATAAATACCGGAGTTAAATAGCGACTACTAATTTACAAAATTTTCAATATTACAATTCGTCTAGTTTTGACAAACGATCCTTTACTAAGGAGATAATTGACTTTGATTTGGTTAATTGGTTTATAGCTCTTATAACTTAAACAGACAGCTGATTAACGATTGTTTTTGACGAACTACACAGATTGGCCAAAGAAGCTGGGCTTGATTGCTTCACCGGATTGACAGGTGTTATTGCTCTTTGGTCGCTTAGCCTGAACCTTTATCGCTAGTAACTCGGCACAAGGGTCTCCCCGGTAAGGGGTAACGTCGACTTGGACCGTTACTATGTTACGCGTGAGCAATCCGATCCGAGGGCGCCCTAGAGGGCCGAACCACGACTCGGTCGGTTGCTATTTCACGGATAACTATATAACACTAAACCAGTACTCCAGCCCTGTAGTTCTGGGCTCTCAAGAATAAGACTACGCTATCCCCTGCCTGTCGTATAAGGCGACTAAAAGGGGCCTCGGGTTCACTGGGCGACAAGGGTGGGGGCCTTTGTCATCCGCTAAGGTGGACCCGGGAAGAAAGCGACATCGGCTGGCCCGTGTAGCCTTGCACTATGAGGGCACAGGGGGGGAGGGAGAAACCTCCCCCCCGGGACGTGCTCTCCTTGAGCACAGTGCAGAGGGGCTCCGGTGCGTTCCACCGGAGATTCCGGAACCCTCGTCATGCACCGAGGAAAGGGCCACCGGGGAGGTTTTAGTGGGTAAAAACCCCACATAACCGCCGCCTTCCCCAGAAGGCGGGGTATCTTTTCGAAGATTTCCTCCCCGTTAGCAAAAAAAAAAAAAAAACTAAACCAGTACTTAGGATTCATTGGATTCATTTTTAGAAAATATCTTTTTAACCCTGTTTTCAGGCAAAGAAAACGCCGTGTCTTCAGTCCAATAATTTTTTCCTTTTTTCAAATTCCTTCTTTTGTGAGAAAAACTATTATTGGGAGCCCTAGATCAACGCATCTACGTATCTATGTATACTGAAAAAAAACATACAGTAAAATTACAGTGCTTTAAAAAAGACGGTAGTAACTTTATTAGTATAGACACCGACATTTTGCCAATATTTTTATCCTATGGCGATGTTTCCGAACTCTTTATTGATAATTAATTTAAACATGAACTGAAAAATATGACGTTTACTGTTACCTACTGACGAGTGCATAAATAAACCTAACAACTATTTATGTACGTATTATCTTTATTTTATTATATATCCATATTAGTCTGTATAAATTCCATGTAAAGGTAGTACAGCGCGCGCACGACTCTAAGTAGTCCTGGTACCGCTGAAAATCACCGCTGTCGCATCTTTGCGACAGCATGTGCTGAGGCGGTGTCCAATATTAGCATCAAATCCTATTTGTTTGTTCCTTCCTTTAATTTTATTAAAAAAAAATATAGTTTAGGATATAGTTTTTTATTATTTCTCTTTTTTGATGTTTTTTATAATATTTCAGAATGTTTTCTGTTTTCTTTTTTGGTTTTTAAGGCTTTTTTTACACCTATAACTGAGGTAACACTTATCCTTGTTCTTTTTAAATCTTTTGTATTTTTTTATCTGTAATGGTTTTACTTTGTTGGTCATGTGTTTGTGTATTGTGATGCCAATAAATAAAAGGTGTATGTGTATTTCTAATAACACTATTATTTACCAAAAAAAAAACCAAGCAAAGCTCGTCAAGGTACTGTTAGGTTATAGAATCGTAATAATTGTTGTTTTATAAAGTACGAATTTGGAATGTAAATTGATATGAACGTTAACGACTCCCCTAAAGCTCGAAATTTGAATTTCTATTTAGTTACAATTTATCTGTACATCGAGCTACAATCCGTTCGTAATGGAGAATACGAACGGATTGTAGCGTCTCCGAATATCTGTCGTAAAGTTACTTAAGTTTGTTACACAAGTTACAATGTTATTTGCTTAAATTATGTCTTTCTTGTTGAAACTAATTTTACGGATTTAGTTGTACTTCAAATTTCACTTTAATTTCAGGAAGATACACAGCACTAATATTAATAATACAATATTATTCATATAAGAGCACTGCATAATCCACAGCAACGGGCTCTGCGAAATACCATTACGATTCTCAAATATAAAATCATAAAAGAAAAAAGACTTTCTCCATAGATTTTTGTAAATTAATACAACCCTTGTGTCGTGTCAGGCGCAAACTGCCTCGTCGCGTGACCTGTGTAACTACTACATTGAATATTTATAGAATACAACACAAACTACGCTCAGCTCCATCGCACTCGATTTGTATTCCCACCGGACGCAGCGGTCAGTCGAGCGCCGTGCGCGACTATTCTGTGTGACAGTCACCATATTAACTAATGCATTACAACTCTTAATTTCCAGCCAGTGCCAGTTACTCCTTGTTACATCTGGTATCTGTCAGTGCAAGTCCGTCAAAATCGGGCCAGCTATTCCAGAGATTAGCGGGAACAAACACACAGACAGACTGACAAAAAAATTAATAAGAGCTATTTCGGTAAAAAGTTATTAGTGTTTATTTTAATGTTAAAAACAGACACTCCAATTTTATTAATATGTATTAATGTATAGATTTGTAACTCGTGGAATTTGTACTAGAATTTATTTAGACCTTAGGTACTGGGATCAAAGATCTGTTAATATTTCCGTCTATGGAGGATCTTTATTTAGATGTTTTCACATTAATCAAAGTAAGTAACATCCGGCTACGAAAGCACTGATGTAACGAAACTTCGAAGCTTTTAATGGAAGCTCTACAGTTTCTATAGTAGATTGCGAGTTATTATTTTCTTTCAAAGTTTTCTTTTCTTATATTTATCTGAGAAAAATAAAAATTATTTAAACGAAGTTTTACACCAACAATATATTTAAAACAATATATGGCTAAATTAAAATGTTATTTTGTAGATAAGTAATAAAATAAATAAAAATAGCCTTTATATAAGTTTACGTACAAAGGGTGACTTTATCGCTAACACCGATCGCTTCCAGGTAACCTTTTTTTATTAGTATTGACATGAAATTTATAGCTTATTTAATACATAAAATATATGATCAGATCTAGCCCTTATAGATTTACATAGACAATATAAAACCCAAATGAAGATGATGGCATAAAGTAAAATATGAAAAAAATAGACACAAGGACATACTAAAGAATCTATTCATAGTTCTCGTCTCGTTCATAGGATCATAGAATAAGGCTACGGTGTCTATCCTCTGCCTGTCGTAGAAGGCGACTAAAAGGGGCCTTGGTCATCCGCCAAAGCGGACCCAGGAAGAAGGCGACATTGGCTGGTCTGTTTCGCCTTGCACTGCGAGGGCACAGGGGGATTGATTAACCTTTCTCCCGGGACGTGCTCTCCAAAGAGCACAGTGCAGAGCGGCTCCGGTGCGTACCTCTGGACATCCCGGAGCCCCTCACCATGCACCGGAAGGGCCACCGGGATGGTTGTAGTTGGTAAAATTCCCCCACAATCCTCTCTTCCCTCCAGAAGGCAGGGTATCTTTATGAAGATTCCCTCCCCCGCAAAAAAAGTAAATGGATCGGGTTAATAGTCGAATGACGAATTCGAATCTTCGACCTTACGATTGGCAGACCGCAAACCATTAGGCTATTGATATTTCAAAAAACTGTTAGAAGCTAAAATTAGGCATTCCACAGTTTAATAACCTGCAAAGTGACTTCCTTTAAAAGAGTGAGGAACGGATGAGAGTTACGAGTTTTTTTTGTTGTTAGATCGCAACCACAGACCTGTGTCCGTGCTCTTTTCCAATACACTTAAATTGTTCACTCTGCATTTATTAAAACAGTGCCACCTGTACAGTTACTATTTTCCTTTTTTTTTAAATATATATAATGCCTGAATTTAGAGGTGGCCAGAGACCGCCTTGGTTCACGCGTCGTAGACGCCCCGCTGCATTGCTATTAGCTTCTCCGCTCCGCTGTGTCCCTACTTCTCATGGCCATTTCTAGGTTGTAGTCCACTATCCTCTCCCTTGATGCGGCCATTGCCTTTATCATCAGTTATAAGTTACAAGACAGCTATAAGTTTATGTGTTTCAGAGAAACGTTTTACGATTCAATGTTAAATGTATTTCAAATAGTTTCGAATGTAAATAGAAGTGTTTACTAATTAAAATCATGCTAAATGGATCTCATTATTTAGAAGCATAATAATTTTCATTGAAGCAAAACAATGCCAAAGCGGCGATCCGACTATTTCGATGTCAACTGACCGGAAAGGTAAATACCAATATATGCATTGCACCTGTGAAGCTACGCTCATGTATACGGTTCCGTGTTTGCTTATACGTGCCATTTTCGGCACGTAATCAATACAGCACTTAAGTAAATGAGCGTATTCTACGTCTCGTTATTGACTAAATTATTAAACTATACAGTCATATCTCAATATCATAATTAATTATTAGCATTTAGGTGTATACTATAAATTCTGGAGCTCACATTCTCTTTCGTTATCGATAAAAGTACTTACCAAGAGTTGTTATTCATGACTTGGTACGTTAAGCATTCTTATACTGAACGAGTTCCCTGATGTCTTCGGGACCCAACATCCTATGCCATTGGCAAAAATTGAAACCAAATAATTCAATTTAATTGATAAAATAACGTTTATATCATAAACGGCAATAGAATAATGGTTTAGGGTACGGTCTGCGAATCGTAAGGTCATAGGTTCGACTCCACCATTCGGATATTGACGTGAACCATCTCCTAGCACAAGCTTAAGCTAAGTTGGCATTGGAAAGTTTACAACAATGTTAGTAATGTGTTTATGAAAAACTTTTTTTAAATTAACCAAGTTATAAAAATGTCTAGGTCTTCAATGTTTGAATACTCCGTATATTTTACAGCCTTTATATACATAAGATATGACCCACTGTTGGGCGCAGACATTCTGTGTAAAAAGAGTATAAGGACATAGTCCACCACGCGGCCCTAGTGCGGATTGGCAGACTTCACATGCCTTAGAATTTTTTTTAAGACAGACGTAGATATATTCTTAATTGTCATCATTCGAATACATTACAAACAAAATATGAAACTTATTAAAAAAGACAAAAAAATAAATACAGTTAAAGAAAGAACAGGTCATATAGGATATGGAATTTGAAGCCAAAATTGGACACTGCCTCATATTATGCAAGGATGTGACGGCGCTAGATTTTCAGCGGTGGCTATGACTATCCAAAGTAGGGCGCGCGCAACCTTCACATGGAATTTACACAGACGAATATAAAGAAAAATATATGTAGATAATAATATAATAATAACATGTAGGTATACTCAGTATGTTTTGCTTCACCGGCGAGCGCGTGGTAAATCAGCACATAAAATTGCAACAACAAATTTATTGGTGCCGGCACCGGGGATCAAACTCGGGTTGCAAGTGTACTATGCAACTTGAGCCAACCACCCGGACACTGAGCTACCACGGCTCTTACACTCCGTATAACAAGTACGAATATAGTAGAGAATAGACGCCAGAACTTCGTAATACAACTGGTTACTTCGTTACTAATAGGACGTAATAGAGTTTAACGTTTGATTGTATTTGAAGTCGGTTTTTATTTTTTTACGTTCTTGTGTTCTGTTCTGTATAGCGTTTATTCTGTTTCATTTTTTCCGCTATTATCACGCGCCATGTTTTCTATGAAATAAAGTTTGGTACATACTAAAAACGAACACGATAAACGTTTTAATTAAAGCGGTAAGTAACAAACTCGTTCCGAGTTAATTTTTGTTCATTAAAGGAAAGTGTCGACACAATGCTTTGGAATTTTAATGCAAATACACCTTATAAAGTAAAAATTGTTTTCTTTTTATACCTTCTAAGCAAGTAACATAACAGAAATTTTGTCCTTTTTTTTTTTGTTTACGCGGGGGAATCTTTTTATAGACCATCCTCCGGTACCCTGGGTGGGCCCGGAGGGATGTGTGGGACTCGGCCTGGGCAGCCTCTACCCACTAAACCTTCCGCGAATGCCATCAGCCGTTATGAGCGGGGTGCCCCGGATCTGTCAGCGACAGGACACCCCAACGACCGGCCGGTCCCGGCAAAGTGGAATTCATCCTCAAAGGGGACTTCTTCGGCACTCAGAGAAGTCCCGACGACGCCGAAGCATGCTGGGGCCAGGTACCCATCCTGGCCCCGCTTCGGATTACGGGGACGGCAAGAGGAGGCGTTCGTAACGCCTCCTGCGCACCCCGATACGTTGCCTGCGGAGGGGGGGAACCTCTGCGCTCCCCTCCCTGACCCACTCGTCAGCCTCCTTCTGGGACATGACCGTCTCACAGAAGGAGGCGACCGCCGTCCAAGACCTGTCGCTCGAGACCATCGCAAGAGCGAGGCTCGGAAGCGACAGGTCTACACCACCGATGGCACATACCATGTCATGGCGCTGCGCTGCCCATAACAGAAATTTAGTCCTGGATAGTAAGGCGTAACCTGACAAGTACATATATTTACGGTTAAAAACATAAAAACCGACCAACCACCAAATCGAATTAAACGTTAAACACTTCTACAGTCGGACGCCCTCTTTATATTTCCGAATTATCGTGGAACGTACTTTCCAATAAAAAATGAAATATTGAAATCTGTTAGAATGGACAGTTCTTACTAAGATTTGACATGAGACGGATATTTTGTAATTTGTTATTAGAGGCTTATAATATGTCTGACTGCTATCCCATGAATCCCCAATTATCATAAAAACCACCATCGTAGCATTTCAGATACTACGGGGATCGTCAACGATTGGCATCACGGATCGCAGATAGCTGCACCCCATTACTACGCTTGGGGGCTTATCCGAGATTCATTTATCATTCCGAATTAAGATCTCGGAACGCACTCCCAAAACAAAAACACAAAATTTAACATATTGCTACAATCTCAATGCGCAATGGGAACTGGCAAATTAATTCATATGACATTGGCGATTTACAAATTGAATGCAATTGATTATCTTAATGGGCTCGATCAATGGGACCCTCCGTTCACATGACTCGAACACAATTATCTAATTGTAACTCCATTGTTATTGAATCAACGGTGTAGCTGCTACGCATTCAAAATGATAGAACGACAAATGTAAGAGGCCTTTTAATACAGCTATAATAATAATATAATAATAACCGAATGTAGATGTGATAACCACATGATGGTCATTAAAACAGCAAATTGATGTGACAGTGGATGGCCATGTTGTCCGCAGAATCAATAATCGTTGGGTTAATCGAGTTCCTGTGTTGCATTAGTACATCGAGGGGTGCTGGGAGAGTTCCCCCCGCGGGTGCTTTCAACTCAGTGCAGAGCAGTAACGGTGCATGCCGTTGAAGAACCCGTATCTCCTCAATGTATCGACTCCACTGGGAATCTTTTAATTAACAGAATCCTCACATAACCTTTTTCCCAAAAGGAGAAGTGTTGCAAGTTGAATTTCATCAACTTCCCGGTTTCCGATTGAGCTGAAATTTAGCGTGCATGTATAAATCGGATGACAATGCATAATTTTATGACATCGAGCTGATCTGATGATGAAGCTGGAAGGTCATAGGGATTCCGCCATTAAACGACGCAACCGCATCGAGTTTGGACTATTTACTTACGATTCGAAGTTTTAAGTTACTTTTAATAATTATAGCTTGTTTTTTTAAAAAATACTTGTCATTTCTTTAATAACCCACTTCATTGATAGTCTCAATATAGAATTCATTAAAAATAAAACTGTTATCGTATCCAACGCGAAAAACACCGCCATAAAGCGACGTAACCACTGACCCGGTAAAGGAAAGGAAATTGGAGTCTTTATCTACATTGAGTTGGAGATCATTCAATTTATTTAAACCCATTTGCTATTATACTTTATAAATGTAACATAAAATGACTGCTTAAGTAAGATTTTAACCGGCATCCAATTATTTTTTTAATTTTTTTATAGGAAAAGAGGCCAAATGACAAAAAGACTTTATACGTTTATATTAATATATTGTTAATTTATTTATTAATTTAATAATATATTAATTTATAAAAATTTGTTCATCTATTATTATATTGCATATAATATATTTTAATCACATAACTATTTATACATGTATCAAATTTATTGTACCCTTATTGTCTGTTATCTGTATAAATTCCATCTAAATGTTGGGCGTGCATGTCGCTACGTCTACGTCTATTGTCTATGTCTATGACATTACGACTCACCTGATTTTTTAAGTGGACACTGTCGCCCATGACATCACATCACAGCCCCGGAGGCGCTGCAGGTGCGTTGCGGAGTAGGCTTGTTTTTTACAGGTCCCGAAATCGTTAGGTTCGAAAACACTTCTGATGACAATTCATTCCACAAGTTGATGGTGCGTGAAAGAAAGTTAAACGAAAAACGTACAGTCATGGAACGACAACCGTCAAGATGGTGTTGAAATCATTTGTAATTCCGTGGTGATGCACGGTAATGGAATTTTTTTATGTTAAAAACATTAAAAATTACAAAAAAAAAATCACAGAATACGTGCTTCTTTAAATATTTTTTATGCTATAGTTTAAAAAACATTATGAATGGAATGAGACATCTAATGATTGAATTTCTTTTAAGGTTTCGATACATCATCGAAATTTAAAATTAACCGCAATAAGATCCACTTCTGTAAAAATGCTTGCACATCGGGAAAATATATTAAATCATGAAAGACAGCTATATATATATGCATAGTAATAAAGGTCCGACTGAGTACGGGACGCCTTTCATATTTACGAGAGTAACGGAGCGCACTACTCCGAGAGGCTTATATCTGACGGAAATATTTGTGCCCCTATACACTCAGTATATTCTTTTATAATGACTATATCGTGGGTATCTGTGAATAAATCTTTACCTGACAAGGGTAAACGATGTAATAGTCACAATGGGGATACAATATTTGGTCACACATTTTATTAATAAAATAAAGCGTCTACTTCAAAATTAAAAAAATGTATTAAAGACAGCTTAGTCGGTAAGGATTTACCAGCTTAAGGTTTGTTTGATTATAATTATTAATTCCTTAAATTTTTATTTTTATTTATTTATTTATTATTTATCAAGATCAACAGCTTATGAATTATAATAGATATTTCGGTCACGTATTCAAGATCTAAGCCTTTATAGATTTACATTATATAAAACATTTTTTTTCAGTGTGAACTAAGGATGTACTTACGCATTAAAAAACAATAATAAAAGAATTAAACAAATTAATAGGAAATAATTACATTACCTGCGTTACTGTGTGTGAGTGTATTTGTGTATGAGTGTACATTGTGTGTATAATCCCTGTGTGTCCTGTATCACACTAATCTTTTGATTTTGTGACTAATGCTTCTTATATTATTGTCAATACATCAAGCAGCTTTTTATTTGTTTTAATTTTAATAATATATATTTAACTAAGTTTTTTATAACATCATATTGGTATTATCTGTAACGGTGTTATCATTTTTGTTGATTTAGATAAATAAAAATAAATAAATATTTTTTTTATTATAGATATTTACTCATTGGTACTTAAATTAATGTGTTGTACGTTGACACAATAGTCAAAATAACTTGTCGATAATGTCATTGGTAGTGCTAAATACTTTGTCTGTATTAAATCTTATTTTGTCATTTCATTCATCAACTATAGAAGCTGATTTGGAATGGTTAACAAATTACACTAACGATATTCCGCGCTCACGTAGAGCAGAGCTAGCCCTTTTCGCCGACGATACCGGCATTATATATGCTTCCGGGCGTTCTCCCGAAGTCATTCTTAAAAAAACTCCAGACCGCGGCCGATGCCCTAGGGGATTGGTTTCGGAAATGGAGAATAGAAATCAACCCGGCTAAGAGCGCAGCCATGTACTTCACGAGGCGTCTTCAGTCTCCACCTCGTTGCGTCCAACTTCTAGGTACCCCTATTCCATGGGTTACACAAACCAAATACTTTGGTGTCGTATTGGATCCCAAACTCAGCTTCGGCCCTCACGTAGACCAAGTTAGGAACCGGGCGGCCTACGTTATGGGTCGCCTATATCACCTCATTAATAAGAAAAGTAAAATGTCCCTCCGTAATAAGGTGACACTTTACAAAGCAGTTATACGTCCCGTTATGAAGTACGCGAGCCAGGTCTTCGCGCATGCCGCCCATAAACATATCCATAGGTTACAAGTAATTCAGAATCGTTTTCTGCGACGAGCCACGGGTGCGCCGTGGTTCGTACGTAATCGCGAGCTCCACGTTGATACAGAGTTACCGACAATAGCCCAATTCTTTAAGCAGGCATCTCGACGGTTTTTCGAGACTGCCACCAAACATTCTAACAAACTTCTTGTAAGTGTGTCCAATCTGTGTAGTTCGTCATAGAGAAAATGGTTAACAAAAATATTAGAAATATTTGTAAAATAATATTGTTGACATTCTTTTATAAAAAAAAATGTTCACATATAAGTATAAATAACAAAAAGGAAGCAAAACAATAACAAAAAAAATCATCAAATTATTTACGAGTAAAAATAATAACCCACTTCAAATAAAATAAGAATATAACGAAATAAAACTAATCAGCACCTTACCAAAATATAATTAATTAAAACTACCTTTAAAGTATTAGTAGTAATACATACGTCCTTTCAAATAATAAAATGAATCATCGAAATCGTTTGGCGTAACATTGAGTTATTCGTCCATTTGTCGCGGTCATACTTAATGCAATTTCAAGACGTATTTTTCAAGGATGCCATTGTCAGAATTGACCAAATTTCAATAAAAAAAAAACATCAAAGTCAAATTAGTTTCCCCAGTCGAAGGTTTCGAAGTAAAAAACAAAAAAAATAAACTAATGAATTGAGAACATCCTCCTTCGAAGTCGGTTGACAATTATAGATATACATACTATAGTGCGATGCAAACAAACGGGACAGTACTCAGTAAAACATTGTGGGACATCCCACCGATTTTCAGCGATGCTGACCCCACCCCCCAACCCTAGCTGATAGTGCCCATTGTAATACCAGTGTTCAGTTTCACTGATCCCATGAGCTACATACCACGTATAATATTAAAAAACAACTCGGAGTTTATTTTTGTAACGTACTCGTAGTTATAGCATTTAAAAATTCAATTAGGATTTCAGTACTGCCGCCGGACATTGCATATAATTTTCGTTTTGTTTATATCAGGCTTAATTCCAGTGAGCACATAATCCGATTAATTTCTTGAGCTGCTATGGCGCCGGTAAATTTCAATGACGATGACGTCTAAATCATTCCATAAGCCTATCTAGTGTCCAAACCCAGCGGAATACGATCAAAGAGAATATTGCCTGGATATACTTTTATCCCTAGTAGGGGAAACTCCAGAACCCCTGACCATATTATCGTAGCATTGTACGTTTATACACTGTTACTTATAATAAAAATACTGCTATTTATAATAAAAATATCTGGTGAAAAACTACTTGAAATAACGACAGCTATTAAAATTCAGAAATAGTCGTTTAAATATTCCTAAATTAGATTAAGGGTAAAGGGTTTGACATCGTCGTTAGCAAAGTGGATTAAATTTAGTAAATAACGTTATGAATTGTGTCAAGCTAAGCCTTTTCGGCTTAATGTATATTGTTAAATATTCGTTATTAAATAGACAAACTCAAATTAAGAGAGACGTGGAAATGAAACACCCCTAAAATGTCCTGTAAAAGGTAAAGCTTCAGTAAGATTACTGTTTCGTTGAAACATTAACATAGGACAAACTGGCTTCCACTTAGTACAATCGACACCTTTTTCGCTCGATTTATATCCATACATTCCTATACAAGAGCCTAACTAAGAGCCGTGGTAGCTCAGTGTCCGGGCGGTTGGCTCAAGTTGCGTAGTACGCTAGCAACCCGAGTTCGATCCCCGGTGCCGACACCAATAAATTTGTTGTTGCAATTTTATGTGCTGATTTACCACGCGCTCGGCGGTGAAGGAAAACATCGTGAGGAAACCTACATGTCTTAGAAAAATTTTCTAAGGCATGTGAAGTCTGCCAATCCGCACTAGGGCCGCGTGGCGGACTATGCCCTTATACTCTCTTTACAGAGAAGGCCTGTGCCCAGCAGTGGGACATTTATAAAGGCTGTAACTTACTTAACTTACTTTATTCCTATACAAATTTATCATTTATGTAATATCATATTATAAAAACTATATAAAGTACAGAGTGTCCCGGAATTGACCGTCGAATGATAAATGGGTGCTAAGTATATATATGACAGCTCGATAAAAACAATAAAAAATGTATTTCATATTTTTTTTGATGTGAGCATTTTACTGAGAACTGTGAAAAAAATCTTTTCACAGTTCATTTTAATTTTAATTTTAAACACAAAAAGGGTAGTTTTGGCGACGGATCTTTTTCATTGGAAGCTCAGATATGTTACAATAATAGAAAAAAATATATTTGTTATGACGGTTCTTTTTTGTAAAAAAAACATAAGTTACCTTACTTTAACGTAACCATGCTGTAAAAAATGTTTGGTAACCATAGTGACGAGTAATTTCAAAAGTTGGCGCTACTATTCACTTTCCACACTTAAACGTAATTTTTCAATTTTTTTTTGTGAAACAAAGTTTATCTTAAAGATTTATTTTTCAACAAAGGGCTGGTCAGGACATCCTGTGTATTGCCTAACATGTCATGGACTACAGAAATAGGACACATTGGTAGAGAGCTTTGTTCAAATGTCCGATTGCCTAGTTAGGTAGCTTAGAGTAGCCTTATTAGTTAGAGACCTTTTTCAAAGTACTTAACATTAGAGACGAATTTTAACGAGCGAGAGAGATTATTTGGATGAAAAAAAAATCTATATGCAACTAGTAAATGTGACATGTTAGTATAATTATTATTTGCTCACCAGCTAAAAACGCCACGGTATTTAACACTTATATTAGGTATCAAAAACTTTGGAAGGTGCTGGTCTCCTTCTGCGAGTCAGTAATGGCCCAGAAGGAGACCGCAGAACGAGATGGCGCAGGCGGGCCGGTGGTAGACCGGCCCGCAGCCCTGTAGTTCTGGGCTCTCAAGAATAAGACTACGGTATCCCCTGCCTGTCGTACAAGGCGACTAAAAGGGGTCTCGGTTTCACTGGGCGACAAGGGTGTGGGCCTGAGTCGTCCACCAAAGTGGACCCGGGAAGAAGGCGACATCGGCTGGCCCGTGTCGCCTTTCGCTGCGAGGGCACAGGGGAGGAGGGAGTAACCTCCCCCCGGGACGTGCTCTCCTTGAGCACAGTGCAGAGGGGCTCCGGTGCGTTCCACGTGAGATCCCGGAGCCCCTCGTCATGCACCGAGGAAAGGGCCACCGGGGAGGTTTTAGTGGGTAAGGTCCCCACATAACCGCCGTCTTCCCCCCCAGAAGGCGGGGTATCTTTGTGAAGATTTCCTCCCCGTCAACAAAAAAAAAGGTATCAAAAACTTGTACTATTAATTTCAGTTTCTTTCGTATAAAAAATCTCTTGTTAAAATTTGTCGTCGGTATAGCGATAAGCTTGGTAAGCTTGTCATATAGAATAAACTATTAACCTTGGTAACAACGCCAATAGTGATTGCTTCATGTCTATTTGATTAAAAAAAATAGCTAAAAGAAAGCGAAAAAAAACTTGACAGCTTATTTTCAATATTATTTTTAATTTTTTCAAGTTAAAATATTATTTGACTTCTGTAATTAGTACCACAAAAGACAGAGAGAAATAAGATTTCAAAGGATTTACATGTAACAAACTATGCACTAGTGCAAATCCTATTCGTAGAGGGTTCTACAGTTCGGATCGTAGAGGATTCTACAGTTCGGTCCGTAACGCCAGTGAGGCGCTGTAGACGGCAGTAGACTGCGAGGCGCCAGACTGATCGCCCACTAGTTGAGTGCGTTCAAAAGTTCAAGTTCGTGAAACTGTTCTTTGCAAATAAATAACGAAGCGTGTGTTATTTAGCTACTGGTATAAAAAAAAAAACAAAATAATTTCAAACGTAGTAAATTTGAGTTAAAAAGTTTAAAGAAAATACTTAGCAATGAATGTGTAAAGGTTATATTTTTTAAAGTTACTTGATTAAATTGGAAAAATTAATTCAGAATAACTTACATTTGAAACAAAGTTATCTAGGTAAGTGATTAAAGTTGTTTTCGCTTTTTATATTTATTCTTTACAATTAAGTTTTGATTAGGAAACTTTTCGAGACTTCGAGCTGATTTGCTGTCCCTTCTACCGTCATCAACTTGTGCCCCATGGCGAAGTGATTTATTTGACATCAAAGATGTTTTAATTAACGAAACTGAACTGAAGAATGGTGAATCTTAAGTGGTGTAAATTATAATTAAAACTAAAGTTCATAATATTTTCAAAATATATATAAGACGAGGTTTTATAGGACTTTTTTATACGGAATAAAAAAGTGAATAACGTTGTATTGTTCTGTATTCAAAGAAACCACATTTAAAGCAAAAAAAAATTACAATTAATAAAAATGTAAAATTGTGACACTTTTCTTATTGACATTATTAATAACTAAAAGCTATAGAGGTTACATACAAAATTATAAATATTATTATTTTTTACATATATATTTACTAAACTTTAATTTTTGTATTTTAATATAATATTTTAATGATATTTAAAATATAAGACAGAAAAAAACGTGTTTTAAAATATCTATACAACTGCTTTTTAAAAGTATCGTTGTAATAGGGAGTCAATCATGCATATTCGAATGAACATTTTTGTTTTAATAATATTAATAATGTTGCGTATTGGATTCTACGAGATTTAAATAGAAGCTCTTTTAATTTATGGCATAAATTGTTAATATTATCTAGATTTTTATACTGAACAAAGCAATAAGGTAACTAAAATTCCATAATGCAAATAATACAGTGTTTAGTTTTATATATTTTAAAATATGGTATGGTATATAGATATCACCGTGAAATAGTTTCAAATGTATTAAAAAAAATATACTTTAAAAGTATACCTTAGTAGTCTAAAATTACCAATTCTAAAAGTACCAAAATCCAGTATTTTGCTTAAATAAAGCTCAAAAGTGAATTCAATTACATAAAAATTACTCTTAAAAAGCAAATACAGCAATGTCGATGATGAAACGCAGAATGATTGATCGAGGTATAAGAGGTGGAGTTATGACGTAGAAATGAAAATTATAGCTTAAGCAGAGATATAAAATTATATTGAACCGTGCGCTCCCTAGAATATAAATACATCTAGGTCATATATACTCTAAATAGATGCGTAAAAGCCTATTAATAAATTTTTCCAATAGTTTAATTTCTCGTAGAAGCATAAGCTGAGGTAGATTGTATTTGGGGTTAAAGAAACTTTATTAAGAACTCAAGAATGTTACAATTCACTTATGAGTCTAAATTATTTATATCTAGTTATAAAATTGGGGGTAATCGTTTAAACTAAACAAAAATGAGCAATTTTTGTGAATTTTAGTAAACAATACTGAGGTATGATCAATAATCCTCTAGCTTAGGATATCTCTTAGTGTATGTTATACACTACGAGATATCTACTTATTTAAGAAAGTTATTAAAGTCCAAAGGAAAGTGCTATGTTAAATTAAAATGGAATTGAGTTTGTTCTCACACCTATGCCTTAGATTGAACAGATTGGTAACATCTGCGTTACCAATTAACCTCGTAGCATCTCTTAACTGAATCCTAAGTGTCGTAGCACCAGCCTTAATTTATAATATTCCGTACACGATCGGGTATACGTTGTGAACAACTACCGCTTACTTGAGCAGAACCTTGCAGTTGTATAACTAATAAATGATCATTATTAACACATAATAATGATCAGAACCTTGTAAAATGTAAATGCCTGTCTTCTTGGCATTCTAACTTTTCTCCTTTACCTTCTGTCTCTATGATGATGAGAAATGTATTAAATAAAATGTATTTTCCTTGTAATTTATTGAGATATGTGAAAATTTTACAAATAAGAAAATGAATGAAAGTAAATTTAATCACCACGATGTTTTTCCATTGGTAACCAAATAGATGAACGTATTTTCGAGAAATTATTTTTGATATAGTAAAGTAAAACGCTAACGCCCTTGGTAAGAAATAATATTACAGAAATTCCGAGTATAACGCTTTGTAATCGATACGATTCGTAAAGTGATTCCCATGTACAAAATATAATAGCACTGTAATTCGAGTAAGAAATTGTAGGTATATTTGTGCCGCGTTTAGGTCGAAAAGCCAGCCCTTTCTCGTCTTTTCAGACCTGTTATGACTTCGGTGAGATTTACAGTAATAGCGAATATAGACTATATGTCCCAATTTTAAGCGCAGGCCTTGTCTCTATAGAGTATTACTTTAGAAAATTGTTTGGTATTGCTTATGATTATACTGTTATATGTGTATTTTCTTGTATAATGCTTGTTAATAGTTAATGAATTAATTATTATTTATATTTAAGTTTTGTTCTGTCTCGAAATTACCACCACCGATCTTTTTTTGGAAATCTTCAAGATATTTCAGGTTTTTACTCACTAAAACCCCTAGGCGGCGCTTCCTCGGTGCGTAGCGAGGGGTTCCGGGATCTCCAGTGGAACGCAATGGACCCCTCTGCACTTTGCTTAACAGCACGTCCCGGAGAGGTTAATCCCTTTTTTTTGTGTTCACGCGGGGGAATCTTTTTATAGACCATCCTCCGGTTCCCTGGGTGGGCTCGGAGGGATGTGTGGGACTCGGCCTGGGCAGCCCCTACCCACTAAACCTTCAGCGAATGCCATCAGCCGTTATGAGCGGGGTGCACCGGATCTGTCAGCGACAGGACACCCCAACGACCGGCCGGTCCCGGCAAAGACCGGACTTCATCCTCAAAGGGGACTTCTCCGGCACTCAGAGAAATCCCGAGAGGTTAATCCCTCCCCCAACATCCTCGCAGTGCAAGGCGACAGGGGCCAGCCAATGTCGCCTTCTTCCCGGGTCAGAATAGTAACAGAATAAAAAAAATATATACAATATAATATCGTTTTGTCTAACTCATCTAAGATTCACAGAACATATCCTGATAATCAGAAAAAAGCGTGAAGCTTTTGTATACTACGTATTATATGAAATTCAATTATGGATTTAATTGCTTTGAAATTTGCTTCGTAATCTTCCATGTTGATCTGCGTAGGTCGTACCAAAATTTATAATTAAAACCTGAGACATCAAAACGTCAAATTCGTCTGTCAAAGCATTAATTCTGTTAAAATGTTGACACTTTATGTATTACAAGATAAATTGAATGCAATTAATATTTCATATTACATTATTATATTGCAAAAATATAAAAATGAGTACTAAATAGGTTAGTCAATAGCGGTGAATTTATCGCTAGCATAACTTTTGGACGGGGAGTTGTAGAACCATCGTAGCACCGTCTGCTACGTGCTTTTATATTTGTTTATTTTGTATAATAGATCGTTCTTCTTGTGTCTTTTTTACCTTATAATTAATTTATCAAATGTCAAATAGGATTATAAACGATTTTATGAACCACCTAGAACGAATTGAAAAAAAAAGTTACAGATAAATTAATATTATTATAAAAACGTGTACACAAGAATCGTAAACTCTCACATCATTTGACTTTCTGGGGGTGGGCAGAAATGGTGATCGCTATCCATTTTTCACTATTTCTCACCATCTGTCACCTAGACGAAAAGTTGACACCGAAAGCTGTCTCTACCTACCCCTCTAGGGTGAAAAGGACATGAGAGTATATATATTATTATTTATAAGTAAAACAATTTGCTTAAATATGTTAAATCCTTACGTTAATATGATTATCACTATGAATATTTAGTGTTCGTATTTAAATGGATGTTCAGAGATATGTTTGGTTATCGAGACTGTTGGAAAAGAATTAATATTTATATTATTAAGCGTTGATATCCAAATTGGAAAATGCATTCCCCTCTTAATACCACGCCCGAGCTGGCGTATGAATGTTCAATGCTAAATTGTATGAATTGTTAAAAGCTTTATAAATTTCAAAAAATGTAAAGTTTAAGCCGATTCAATGATACTGAATTGTAAGTTACGCGATGATATTTTTCCAATTCCTGTTAGTATTTTATGTTATTTTACAAAATCCACACTTAGTTTTTTTGTACAATGTATATTATTTTTTAGCGCAGAGACTGTCGACGAAATATTAAGACAATAGTGAATTTTAAAATACTTTGTTGTGGTTATGAGTGACTTAGTGAATTGGAGAGTCACTCTTCCAATTCACTAAGTCACTGTTAATTCTCAAAGTTTTAAAAATAAATATGAGTGGGTGTACTCGTATGTAAGCCATGCTGGAGCCGTGGTAGCTCAGTGTCCGGGTAAATGCTTCAATGTAGGTTTCGTCACGATGTTTTCCTATGAGACCTATGAAATCTGCCACTCCGCCCTGGGACCGCGTGGCGGACTTTGCCCTTATACTCTCTGTACAGAGAAGGCCTGTGCCCAAAAGTGGGATATATAGTATAAAAAGGCTGTAACTTTAATTTAACTATAACTCAAATGTATGTGTGAATGAAGGAAGAATGAGAAGAGAATGTAAACTGCGGGTGTGGCGGAATCGAGAAAGGCGTCCCAGGTATATCAATCATATTGGACATTGGAACTTCAGAAGAAAGTAAGAGATTTTATTCTCTTACATACTTCTATATGTTCTTCTTCTAGTAGTTTAAGTGTTACTTGCATATACAGAAACAGATTTGTCGGGATCACACTGAGTGGCATTCTATCATCTTTTCCTTTTTAAAATTGAATTTGAGTAAAAGATATCACTTGTAGTGGTCTGAGGAGGAGTATAACAGACGTTCACATCATCTGTCTGCCACATTCCAGATAGTAAATCCGCCATTAGTTTGAAGCTATAAGATTTTACTGGCTTTTCCGAGAATTCTTACGACACCCGCGGGATTAAATGGTGCAATTAATTCTTAGCTATCCCGCACTATATGTACAATTAAATAAAGGTTATTTATCTGGTTTAATGTGAACGCACTGTGTGGCTAGAGAATTTATTATTATTCAAAAAAAATACGTATAAAAAAGCTCAAGTAGTATTAACGGTAATCTTTGATATCGCTTTACATTAAGCTTTAAAGTTTCCTTAATTTTCAGGCATGAGCTTTTCCCATAAGCTAGGTTTCAAAGCATCACTAGCCTAATGGTTTAGTATACGGCCTGCGACACGTAACGTCGTAGGTTCGAATTCACCATCCGACTATTGACGTGTACGATATCCTTTTTTTTGTTAACGGGGAGGAAATCTTCCGAGCACGGCCCGGGGCCTTCCTGTGCCTTCGCAGGTAAGGCGCCACGGGCCACCCTTGTCGCCCAGTGAACCCGAGGCCTCTTTTAGCCGCCTTCTACGACAGGCAGGGGATACCGTAGTCTTATTCTTGAGAGACCAGAACTTCAGGGCTGCTCGATAACCTCAGTGTACGATATCCTAGGACAAGCTTAAGCTTAGTTGGAATGGTTAACAAGAATGTTAATAATAATTGTGAAGAAATATTGTTAGCAATTTTTTAAGTTCTATTTACCCATTTCTTAACAAATGAATGATATATATCATATAATACAGTAATATAATATATTATAATATTCATCATCAAAAGTCTATAGAAGAGTTTGAAACTACGATATAAATGTTATATGTATTCTAAACTATTAAGTCATTCTTGTCTACACTTTCCATATGTTAAAAAATGTGAGATCTTAAATAGTTTAATTAGTTTTAGTAAGCTAACCATAGTTCTGAATACGAGTAAATAAGATATTGCTTTATAAATTCATAACCATTGGACTTAGTACAAGGCGCTGGGATGTTCTCGGTTAGTCTGAATAGAGCGGATATCAGCCTCAAGATTGCGCAGCTTCCACCCACGATTGTAATCGAACACTCAACTATGGCTTGTTACTGAGATTAAATTGTGCCTCAAGTTAGATTACATATTGTAAACGTATCGTGTGAGTTATATTTTCTTACGTTGGTTCAGATATTTAATATCATATTTTGTTCTAGTATGCTTACGAATAAAAACTGGCGTCTACTCGTATATTTTATCATCGATGAGGACTGCTTCCCTAGACGTAGAATATCATAAAGCAACAAAAATATAGTGTTTATTGTATGTACCAACAATTTTTACGTCTATGCGAGAAAATTGTTGTGTTGAAGTGAGATCTAATTGAAAATAAATATACTCGAACAGAAAAAAAATCTTTCATCAATGTCTGAGCCACCCAACCAATTAATGTCTTTAATTAATGTTGCCCAAACATTTATTGGTTTGAAAAAGTAAAAAGTTTATATATAGTAACATTTTACACAACATAAATAAACAAAATGGCTTCGCAAATAACTAAAGAAATGGACTACATACAACATCGCGTGATGGGCCATCATTTTATCGTTTATGACAAATATGGTCGAGTACTAAGAAAATATTGAGTGTCAATTTTTATTTTAGCTATTATTGAAAATATAATTAAAAAAATGATAATAAATTTCTCTATTTCATATTATTTTAAGGAGATTTATCATTTAACTAAAATGTTTTTATGCTTATCATAATTTGTCTTGTATAAAAATTGAGATGCTGTTTTAAGATAAGCTCTCACTCTGTATTATTGCAATAGACAGAGACAACGATTGATGTCAGAATTTTAGCAAGTCTAATAGGTTCTATTCGATTTACTAAAATACGTTATAAAATTGCATTTGGTTATAACCATACAATATCAATGAATGAATGATGATGTCAGAATTTTAGTAAAATTATTAGATTCTGACACACATATAAAAGGCATTGCCTTGGTATTGCCTATCTTCCTGTATGGAGTGGAAACGTGGACCATCCCAGCCAGAGAGAGGCAAAGGATCGATGCATTCGAGATGTGGTGCTGAAGGCGTATGTTAAGGATACCCTGGACTGCGAAACGCACCAATGCATCTATCCTAAGCCAACTACAAATTAAGACTCGTTTGTCTATCATATGCCGACAACGAATCCTGGCGTATTTCGGACACACAATGCGCAGAGGCGACGAAAGTCTGGATAAACTGATCGTAGTTGGGAACACCGCAGGAAAAAGATCTCGCGGCCGTTCACCAACAAGGTGGTCCAATCAAGTAAAAGACTCGTTGTCCTCCAAATTTTACAGTGCTGTAAGAGAGGCACTGGACAGAAGCCGGTGGAAGCAAATCATCCGCTCCAGGTGCAACCCTGATGGTGACCACGATCCTCAGACATGAGGGACCGACACTAGAGAGATAAAAGGCATTAGCGTTAAACGTATACAACTCGCGATGAAGTTATAATTACTGTTCCTTGTAAACCATTAATTGTATTCTATCAGGCGAAAAAAAAGCTAGTAATCATAGGGTTAGACATTTAGTTCAGTACGATAGGAGAAGTAACACGTCCTTGTAGAATGCCGAAACCGAAAATAGGTATTTAAAATCAGGGAAGTGCCAACCTCTTTGTAATAGGTTGGGAATGCACCTGCAATACTTTGTGAGCTTCCTTGCCCAAAATCGCATATAACATTTATTATTGATAGATATTAGCAAAACATCAAGAGTTTTAGATGTAATTTAATAAATACATACTGACTTTCTTTCAGAGGTTCACTTGAAAAGGGCTTTAGCCTTCACCTTAGTACACTTATTCTAAACTGTGCACTGATCGTCTACAGAGAAAGTCCTTCCCTTTTCATCCTAAATTTATATTTTTATATATTTTACGTTCGTAACATTTGAGACGGTTGCCGACCTAGTCAACTAAACTACTTTTAAATTAGTCAGTCTATTAACTTTTTTTTTGTTGACGGGGGGAAATTTACAACAAGATTTTTTGATTTATTCGGTGGCACTGAGGGCTTCGGGATCTCCAGAGAAACGCACCGGAGCCCCTCTGAACTGTGCTCTTTTATGCATTATATTATACTATATCACTAAATCACATAATACAAAATTAGCATATAGTAGAACTAACTGTTGCCTTTTAGTTGGAATCATTAAAGATCAGGTAAGCCAACATGCTCGTTTGTTTCCTTTTCCTGTAACATGACAAGCTACTTGAGTGTTTTTCCTTTGTCCTACAAAGAGATACACGATATTGCACACCTATAATCAATAAATACGTCTCCCCGTAAATAACCACATAACTGATCGCCCATTACTTTGTTTACGACGAGTTTGGTGAACTAATAAGAAAATGTTATGGTACGTAATTTTAGAACGGAAGTTGTTCCGCATAATATATAATATCATTTGAAAAGATAATATAGTACGGGAAAGTGTTTTTAATTTGTAAAATTAATAATGGTAACAATATCCTTTTATGGAGTATAAACTAGTGCTAAACCACGATCCCACCTGATGTTAAGTGGTGATATAGTCACTCAACTCTTGAAGGCTGCCACGTCGTACTTGGACGGAAAGACTGACGCCGGCAAATTGTTCCACTCCTTTGGTGTGCGCACGACGAACGTTGACTCAAATCGCATCGATCGCACGCGCGGAACATTTACTATGAAAAGGAGATCCACCGAATGTCTAAACGTCCGAAGGTAGAATGGGGATGGGGAAATTAATTTGTGTAATTCCTGTGAAGAAGAGTCCACTCTCCAAAATGTAATCTGTAAAACATTGAAAGGCTGGCCACCTTGCGCCAGTGTTTTTTCATAAATCACTAACAATCTTGTTAAAATAAGATTTTCTGCTGCAGTCCTGTAGTTCTGGGCTCGTTGAATAAGACTACGGTATTCCCTGCCTGTCGTAGAAGGTGACTAAAAGGGGCCTCGGGTTCACTGGGCGACAAGGATGGGGGCCTTTGTCGTTCGCGAAAGTGGACCCGGGAAGAAGGCGACATTGGCTGGCCCGTGTCGCAATGCGCTACGATGGAACAGGAGGGGAAGATTAACCACCCATCGTCGGACGTGCTATCCGAAGAGCACAGTGCAAAGGGGCTCCGGTGCGTTCCTCTGGAGATCCCGGAGCCCTTCACCATACTGGAGCCACTGGGGAGGTTTTAGTAGGTAAAAATTCCACATAACCCCGCCTTCCCTCCAGAAGATTTCCCCCCCCGTCAACAAGATAAAAATGATTATCCGCTGATAAAAAGTGCTGAATGCGGCTAAAGAAGTTCATTTCAAAAATTATAAATAGATAAACATGTAACTAAATTGAAATATTACACAAAAGTATGTTATATGTATATAGTAGTGTATATAGTAAGGAATATGTGAAGACTATAAAGATATGACCTCTATTTCATACGTGCTTTGCTTATCAAGACACCTCTTTGAGTGTCGTGTCTTTCTTTGACGGCTATTAAATTTAATTGCTCTTCATATAACAAATGTGTTTGCGTTGAAATAATTCTAAGTATTGCTGAGCCTTTTTGTTTCTCTCTGATAACGACTGATATATATATATATATATATTTCAACCGACTTCAATAAAGGTGGAGTTTCTCCATTCGCCGGTATGTTTTATTTATGTTTGTTATCGTATAACTTTTGACTGGGTGAACCGATTTTGATGATTCTATTTTTTATATGAAAGCCGGTGCTTCCCGTGATGTTGTCCAGATTGGTCCAATCTCGGCAGTGGGGTCAATGGAAAAACCATATAAGTATTAAATTTGCAAAAAGTATGTGCGGCACAAATGGGATATCCATTATCATTCCAACTGATTTCGATGATTCATTTTTAAAGGACATCCTCTTTATCTTATAGAGCAATTTGATGAGAGTGTGGTTGGGTCCTGATTAATTCTATTTTTTAAGATATTTCGAAAATACAAAGAAGAAAGTCGGATTTGAAGTCTGTTTTTGTTTTCACTCGCAAATATACTTATAAAGGAATGCTTCAAATATTGGATTGAATATGCCATAGGTTGTTGCGTTTCGCAGACTGTACCATACAGCGTGGACAAAGGAAAGAGAGAGAGAAAGAGATTTCGACTTTACAATCTTTTGAATGGGGAGTTTTGCTTGAAACTCGTGATTAAAGATATTTTTTTGTCTCTATAAGATTGTTATTCGTTCATAAGACTATCTACTCGTATTTGCTAGCTTCATTTTACTAAATTACTAAAGCGCTTGAATCACTATGTTATATTGTATATTTAATTAAAGTAGTTGTGGCTTGCCGCAGCCGTCGCTAGACCGGCGATGTTGCTAGACCAGCATCTGTTACCACGTCTAAACCGCAGCCATTCGCAGAACACGTGTTGATTAGTCCGCAAGATGTCTCTATTAATTTCAATTTTCTACCAAATTTCGACGTCGCTTTATTAAGTTAAGGTCTCGAGTTGCTTAATTAGCTGAGTTGGATCCCCACGTCCCGAAGTGGCACTCAAAGTTGGTTTAGTTTTTGAATGTCCCTTTACACGTTACACGAACGTTTAGACATTCCGCTGGTCTCTCATAGTCGATGCTCAGCGCATCTAAACGCGAATCTCGAAGCGATTTGAGTCATCGTTCATCGTGCGATCGCATGCATCGTAGAACATAGGAGTGGAACAAGTTGCCGGTGTGAGGCACTTACTAAATTAGCGCGTACGATCTTTCGACTATATCACCACTTAACATCAGGTGGGATCGTGGTCAAGGACACTAGTTTAGACCTCATAAAAAAAGTTTTTGAATGTCCCTTAGAATATCCGTGAAGTAGCAACCGACCGAGTCGTGGGTAGGCCCTCTCGGACGCCCTCGGATCGCAACGCTTACGCGTAACATACGAGTAGTAACCGTCCAAGCAGAGGTTACTCCCCACCGGGACCCTTGTGTCGAGTTACTAGCTAATAGAGGCTTCAGAGATTCAGGCTAAGATTTAGGCCAACAATCCGGTAAAGCAGTCAAGGCCAGCTTCTCTGGCTAGTAAAAATCGATCCCCAGTGTAAGCACCTAGGAATTTGCTTGTTACAATTTTAAGTGCTGATTAACCGCTCGGCGGCGACGTAAAACATCGTGAAGTGGCCTATATGTGGTAGAAAATTTTCTAAGACATGTGAAATATGATAATCCGCAATTGAGCCGCACGGAGGACTAAGCTCTCATATTCTCTATACAGAGAAGGCCTGAGCCCAACAATGTGACATATACATTATATAGGTAAATAGACTATAACTTTATAATTTTATTATAAAATTTTATTGTAATCACTTTCACCTTTTAAATTAAATTAGCTGTGCTCGCGACTTCGTCCGAGTGAAATTAACAATAAATAAATTTATTTTATTAAGATTTTTTTAGAATAGATATAGGCGGTTGAATAAAGGCGACACGAAATTAATTTCATTGTGCATTATTTCGATATTGCTATATCTCCTAAGCTATTAATTTAATATGCAAGGTATAAAGGGAGAAAATAATATTTATAAAATTCTCAAGTTAACTAACGTATTTAAAATAATAAGGTATACTGTATTTGTGTAATTAGCTCTCCAATTACCGCTTTAATATTGCCCAACTTTTAAAGTGTTAATTTGGATATGGTTTGTAATCCTTAAGAGATAGATGTATGCTATCTCGGACTTTTCTGTAGACTTATATATGATTCACAAATGTATGGTGGATAGATTATTTTGTTACATCTCAAAGGTAGCGTTTTCGTTGAAAACTATCCGACGGTTTACATTTTTCCGAAAAATTTAGCTATTTTATTTGAAAACTTAATAAAATATACACTAAAACTAAAGCCTTCCTCGAGAACCGCTGTATCCATTGGTGAACACAGTATGACTGTCAGTGTAGTAATTTTGTATTTCATTGCGAACAGACACACAGTGGGAAGCGACTTTATTTTAATACTATGAAGAAAATGAACAAGAATTTTATTGGGACAAATTTTCTTTTTACAGAAATAACGAGTTATACACTCATTCAATTATTCAAGCTAAAAGAAGACGAAGAATTTAATATGTACGTTATATTATGAGTAATAATTCTGAAGCTTCAATGGTATAATATTTAAGAATACGGTCCGTGAAACGTGAGGTCTTAGGTTTGAATCCACCATTCGATTGATGTGAACCATCTCCCTTTAATCTCGCTTAGCCAGAATCTCTCGCTCTTCGCAAGAGGCTTTGATATAAAAATAAGAATATGCTATATATATATATATATATATATATGATTTTTTTATTAACGTAAAATTTTTTATTGTTGGAGGAGGTCTATATCCAGCAGTGGATGTCCTATCGAAGAAATAATGATGGTAATGGAATATTTATTTAATAAAAAAGAAATTGACTACATAATTCAAATCGATCTGCCATGACCTGTCGTATAAATAACGTTAGACGAGATTCCACTCCGGTGACACTAATGGATACACAACTAACCAACGCTTGTATAAACAGTATAACGATGACCCATTTTCAACTTATCAAATTGTTTTCGAACTATAAACAGTACTTGTTAAACAAAACGTAATTGAAGTGAAAAGGTAAGTTATTATTATGTTACATTTATGTAAACTTAAGTCATAGACTAGCAGGAAAAATACACAGAACAATTTTCAAATGACGCTGCCTGTACTATACTTTGGATGTTCTTATTTACTTAGATTTCTATACATACGAGTACTATACTATTTTTTCAAAGAATTCCTTCTTTGAAAAAATAGTATAGTACTCGAGGCCCAGTAGTGGGACTTGTATAAAGGCTGTAACTTTAACTATACATACTATCTATTAACTTGCATTTATTTAGGGTTATTTAACTTATGTATATACGTTAGGAGGTAGGGTATATCTATTTACGATAATTTTTAGCCTTAAAAACATTTTGAAAAACTCAAAAATGGATTTTTGATTTTACATGTTTTTTCACAGCTTTTTACGAAATAAGTCAGAAATGCAACTTTTGCTAAATTTGTTTGAAAAAAAAGTATAAATTTCAATCTCATTTTTTCTTCTGATTTATAATTACAATTAAACAGCATTATGCAAAAGTGAACCATTTTTGAGTTATCATCTTTCTTAGCTTTTTTTTGGAAATAAGTCAGAAATGCAACATCAAAAATTGATTTGAAAAAAAGGATCAATTTAAATATAATTTTTTCTTCTGATTTAGTAATATTATTTTTTTATTTAATTAATTAAACACAGGTTATTTATGAAAATTAAAACAACAATTATTGGTCTAAATTTAAAAATGCGAGATGAAAAATGATATTATTTCCATTTTTTCAGTTCATGTTCATTATAAATGCCTTAAATCCAAAAGAAAAGGATGAAACTTGATTTACTGATTAATTTAAACTCATAATCGTTTTTTTAGCTCTCTAACAATTCATAACATCTAGGAACTTATTCCAAAATAACTAAAAAACAGTGACCACAAAAGGAAGCAAGCGGAAATTCGTAATTAAATTAAACCTATGCTTGTTCTCTAAAATTTCCATAAAATTAATTAATTACATTTACAAGGCGCAATGTCTAAGTAGCTGAGTGTCCGGGCGGTTGGCTCAAGTAGCATAGCACGCTAGCAACCCGAGTTTGATCCTCGGTGCCGGCACCAATAAATTTGTTGTTCCAATTTTATGTGCTGATTTACCACGCGCTCAGCAGTGAAGGAAAACATCGTGAGGAAACCTACACGTTTTAGAATTTTTTCTAAGACAAATGAAGACTGCTAATCCGCACCAGAGCCGCGTGGCAGACCCTTATATTTTCTTTACAGAGAAGGCCTGTACCCAACAGTGGGATATGATTATATAAATAAAGGCTGTAACTTTAACTAACTTTATTGTCTAAGTTGACCACTTACAACCTCATGAGAAGCGAACTCTTTGGCCCTTTTCCTTTTAAAAATATACGTCCTTGTATTTACAAAATTTCACAACTCTTAGCTGTAACGTATTCTCATTTCGGCGACCGATCAACAGATGCTTTGTTGTAAACAAAGGATCCGTTGATCGATCGCTGGCCACTCATGTCTTTCTCCGTTAAACGCAATCGAATGGAAGAAGATACTGTCGTGTCCGAGCTCCGAGCTGTGACAAACGTATCCGATGACACGTCTGTGGGATTGAATTCTCAAAGAACTAAATCAATCTATTGAAACGTTTCTAATTTTTAGTACAAATATAATAGTTACGAAATTTACGATAGCATAATAGGTGTAAAATTCGTTAAATTTTGAGATATAAAACAATAATAATATAATTATTTTACATCAGAAAAAGTTGAATACATTTAAAGGTGAGTCCCTTAACACCCGAACTAGTGTAAGCTGTATCTCAGGAGCTAATGTCTGGTTTTCGACGCGGTTGTCAAGTGGTAGTTTATTGTAGAACAAACTGGACCGATTACCGTATTGTTTGCTCTATGTGGGTCATTTCCTCAACTCACGTGTGGGTGTATAAAAGTAGAATAGTATGAGTTGGAATATATACTCTGCGTTGATTAATCTATACAAATAAATATAATTGCCGTGTCTGTTTGTAGTATTAGAATAACCGCTTTTTACTACATGAATATGAATGTATAGATATAGGGTTCATATACCAGAATAACATTTTTATAAGTTTTGTATGTCTGCTTTTCTGACTCTGTGCTTGTTCGGGCTATTCTCTGGACCGTTAGTGACTAATTCGCTGGCAGATAGCTGATGTAATAAGGAGTAACTTAGGCTACGTGTATCGGCCTATGTCCAACGAAATGGACGGGATCAGCTAGATAATAATACATAAGTAAAAATAAAAACCGACTTCAAATTAAATCCGATGTGATGGGTACATTAACTGCTACTACGCGTAGACGCTCTACGACGCTCTACGATACTCCACACTCTACGACGTTCTGTTAATTGCGAAGTATCTTAATTCTGAAATTCCGACAGCAATATTCTGTTTCTTTTTCCACATTTGTGCTCGATGGTTTTAATGGAGTAGTTATCTTGTCTTGGACTATTATAAACATACTATATTACTACTAAATCAATCATAATTTTAATCAGTTCCCCTTGTAATATACTATCTCTGGAACTGACAGTCATATGCTAACAATAATTATATGATGCCAAAGATCTAAAACTGACGGCGCTATGTGAAAAACTGACGAATTGAAAACCTACTCTTTTGAAGTCGGTCAAAAATTAAATATTATTTTAATTATTTAACGCTCCAAGCCGAGGTCTTCTATTAGGAATCCTTGCACTGATAAACTCATAATACGTGACTGAACGCTATTTATCCATTTTGTTGAATAATGTTCATAAAAATTTGTCTCTTCCATCAAGGAAGAGTTACAATGAAATATACTCGTCATTAATCATCATAAAATAATATTTATAATATCTCTTCTTCCTTAAATAGCATATTTTCGTTTAATCATATTTCGTATCATAATAAGGTTTTATTAAACTCAGTCTATAAAATAATTTTCATAAGGTTTAAGTTTTGTAAATATCATTATTTTTCAGCAAACGCACTATAACAGCCAGTATACCACTAGTAAACGCTATATTTGATGTGTAATATTTAGTGATATAAATAAAAATATTATTATTCTTTATTAAATAATTAGTTATTTATTTAATTTTTCAAATTTAATCTGGACTTTTTAGATTTGTTGACACTTTCCAGTCCTTTTAATATCTGATTGAAATGAATTATTTGCATAATTTTTTAATGATGCAATAGAAGTAAAACTTCTCATCCGTTTTTTTTATATCGGATCAAAGGAACGATGGACTCTATCCTTTCACCAACACATTTTCAAGCGACTTCAAGGACGAAATTTACATTTCGTTTGTTTTTCATAAAATTCCTATGATAATTCGGAAATAAAAAGAGGGCATCCGCGCTTAATAGCATTTAACGTGTTCGATTTGAAGTCGGTTTTTGTTTTTGCTCATAAATAGACTTGTTATATGAATATATATATTGTTTACTATTTTCTATCTTGCGACTATAATTTTTTTTTAAAGAAAGCTAGCAATATTTTTTTTTTTTAGAAATATTACTAACAATCTTGTTAACCATTCCATAACTATGCTTAAGCTTGTGCTAGGACATGGTTCACGGCAATAGTCGAATGGTGGATTCGAACCCACGACCTTACGATTCGCAGGCCGTACCCTAAACCATTAGCGCCGACCACCAACCACGTGCGACATTACACGGTCGAATTTTACCGAAAATAGAACGTAATTCGAAATGTAAAGAAAACAAATTCCCCGTGTGGAAAATAAGTTCAAAGTAAATCGGTTCACCTGGGCGAGAAAATCAAGTAGAACGGAAAGTGTTTCCACTCAGTGAATCATTGCGAGTCGGTACCGTCGTTATAAAATAAGCTTAATAAGAGAAACGTAACAGAAGGTAAATAAAATTATATGTTCTTATACAACGAGTAATTCTTTTGCTATTGGATTATCCAAATGCCAAAAATATTATCTATATTATTATAGGCTATATTATGTCTAGGTATAGGCTATAACATGTCTATATTATATTATATATATAATTGATTTACCGGTCGGTTTAATTTTGCTTTTTGCATCAAGGGACACAGCTGCACAGATAAAAAATAAGGAATCTATAAAGATTATGGTGACATATAAAAAGCAAGCGTAGGGCTTCTTCCCTCCACACGGGGCGGCGGCCTTATATGTAAAGCCGGAAGTGGGTGGATGTGGAAAGCGAATGGTCCGATATTATGGTGGAAGACATTGGGGATTATGATGATGATAAAAAGCAGACAATAGACTATCAGGAGTTGTTCCTAAGTCCATAAGTTCGATTCTCACTTAAGACAAAAACTTGCCTGCTTTAGAGGCCCCCTCTTGGGTATACTTTCTATCCGTTAATTCTATGTTCGTAATTCCCCTGGGGCGCATTAATCAATTTTTGTTTGAAAAAGTTCCCTCAATCTGGTACGAGAAACTTTCTATGTACTCTTATTTTATTGCTCTAGGATGGCAACGAACGAGTGTCTGTTGAGTGTTGTTTGCGGGTGTATCTTTTTTAAGCTACGACAAAATAAATCGTCAGCTATTCAAACATGTGAGATAAAATGTGAAACACTAGTATATTTACGAGTAATGATAAAAAATTCAATGCATGAACGCTAATTATCGTAGGAATATTGTGGAATATAATTAATAGGAACCTAACAAAACTCTCATGGTACAAGTACCTCCCCAATAAAAAATACACTACTCACATCAAGAAAACACCGACGACTTCAATTAAATTTTAACGCTAAGTAATACAAGTAAATTGTCAATCCCTTTCTTGGCAGTCAATATTGTTAATATTTAACCTCAATGCTATGGATTCTGTAAAAATATATAAATATTAAAAGGTGCTAAAACCGACGATTAGTAAATGAAAATATGCAATAAGTGTGTCAGGCCCCTCTGCGTAAATGTTTTTCACTTATTAATAATTCTGAATAGAAGAAAAGGCAAAAGAACCACTGCGTCATCGTTGAAAATAGAAGCTCTTTAAAGCTTCTTTTGTCAAATAAATCTTTTGTGTTTAGGCAAACCACACAGTTTTAAATGTTTCTAACAAAAATTAAACATTACGCATATACGGAATTTGTAAAAAATATAAAAGTTTTAGTATTAAAATGCTTGACTTATTTTATACTTTAAATATAATTCTGTTAGTTATAAAGTTGCTTCAGAACTTTGAGTCGTAATTGATTTTTGTAGGGGGCGAATGGTGATGATTACCATGTCTGATTCTATCACCAATCAGCAGTGAACAAATTATATTAACATTCCAAATTATTGCTGTAGATAACCTAACAGTGGTAAGACCACTGCAACGACTTATGCATTTTACTACCAACTCTTCTAAAATTCAAACAAAAACTTAAAAAAGAAGAAAGATTTAAAAAAACGTAAGGTATCCTTAAAACTGTTTTTTATTTACTATAATAATACGCGAAACAAATATTACGCAACAGCTGTACCGGAAATGTGTCTCCCGATCTGATATGTATCGGATAAAGCGTTGGCATTTGTTTTACTTCGCGTGTATCGTAGCAAATTTTTCTTATAGCCGACGTTTTTATTTTGCCTTTAGCGTAGCGAAACGCTACGAGCTCTACGCTTGTTAGAAAAAACGAGCACGGCCGTAGCGTTTGTTTCGTTTTTAACGATATAAAATAGTTTATGTAACATTTAAAACTAATTGCTGTATTTATGACGTGTTGAAAACGTGACAAAATTTAAGTTGTCGGAAGGAAAAGAACTAGTAATTTTAGGAAAATAACGCCATAATTTGGACGAGAGTAAAACGATAAAGCTAAGGAAAGCACTATCGCTTAATCAATCTTAAGTGTTAATTGTTGTTCTAGTAATCCAATTAGTATCGTAAAAAGGGTACATTAATTTATTTAAAATGCTGCGATAGCGTAGTTACGATCTGACAATCTATGCTCGAATTTCAGCCGCTGTATTTCAACGAATTTCGTTTTTAGCCTTTACACCTACAAAAAAAACTTGTGCCCGCTGTAAAGCAATGGGTTCATTACTTGCCGATTTTTCGGATCGAGTAAGCTCCGTAAAAAGTGGATAGCGATTGTCATCTCTGTCTACAACTTTTATGTGATACGAGACAGCATTTTTGTAAGATATACAAAAATGCTGCCTAGCCTTTTTTTTGGTAATGGGGAAAATCTTCAAGAGGATAGGTGGGGTTATGTGGGGTCTTAACCCACACAAATCCCTCCGGTGGCCCTGAGCCCCTCCGCACTGTGCTATCGGAGAGCACGTCCCGGGGGAAGGTTAATCACCCCTCTGTGCCCTCTCAGTGCAAGGCGACACGGACCTGTCGATGTCGTCTTCTTCTTGGGTCCACTTTAGCGAACAACAGAGGTCCCCACTCTTGTCGCCCAGTGAACCCCAGGGACCTTTTAGTCGCCTTCTACGACAGGTAGAGACACCGTAGCCTTTTTATACGAGCCCTGAACTACAGGGCTGTAGCTGCAGATGCCTTTCTTAACCCATCTAAGTTGCAGTAATCTAGTCTTGATTAAATAAAGTACTTTACATTTCTTCATTTTCTGCGTCTATTCGGTCGGGGCGTTGTCATACTTCCATTCAAAATTCGTAATAAATAAGTAATTTACATTTAGAAAGAAACAACAAAAAACTCCAAACAGCAAATTTCTTTTGTAACCGTCGTTATTTCTTTTGAAGAGAAACTCCAAGTCGCTTACGAACACGCACTGTCGTTTGAATTTGGTTTGTAAAAAAAAAACTATCGCGTGCGTAATTTACGAAACAGTCAAGGCATCATGGCCTTGTTAAGTTACTACTACTTTCCAGTTATTATTCAAATTAACTTTCTTTTCTAACCTTATATCACTGACGGTGATTAATGATATACGAAGTAGTCAAATAGTTAATGTGTTTACGTTTTGCTATGTGATAACAAATAGATACTGCCATACAAATTAATTGTGCAATAATTGGTCAACTATGAATAATAAATCCATGACAAAATAAAATTATTTTTACGAATTTTATTGCGTTTTTTTTTAATTTTTGAATTCCCAGCGTTTCGAACACTGGTCAGCGATCATGGTCACGGGAACTGTCTTTAAAACACAATCATAATTAATCGATTGAGTAGTTTTATTCAATTAGTAATATACGCAGTGTAGAACGTCAATCCAAGGTGGTCCAACCTTATAAATGTCACACAACGCAGCTGGATGCAAGCCGCTTATAACTGGTCCTTTTTGGAAATCGTATGGTTTGGTCTAGTAGTGAATGTCCTACGGCTGGTGATGATGAGTAATATTTGCGTAAATAAGAGAAGGCATAACGACCGTACTGTCGACTACGTGTCAACAGCGCGTACTTGTATTTCGGGCACATAAAGGGGATGAAAACTTTGAAAAGCTGTTCATCGTTGGCACTACAGAAGGCAAGAGGATAAGAGGCCAGTCGCCGACACGATGGTCCGACCAAATGAAAGTGGTCATCTCCTCTCATATTCTCTACCAGCTGGTAAGGGCTGACTCGGCCCGGAGCCGATGTGGGTAGATCCATGTTGTTTTAGAAAATGTACATGTGTATTTACGCCTAAACCGATGACCGTACCACAAACCATTAAGGTATTGATGTATCTCATATCATCAATGGTCATTTTCAGTAAAAATAATATTTCTTTGTTTCAGAAACGTGATGTGAACTAAACATGGCGACGTTACAAACAGTCTGGCGGGCGAGCCACCGTTTGAATTGTTTCCTCCTGAAAGCGGACACTAAGACTTGAAGTTATTAATAATGCAACAGAAAGTTTTGGTAGAATAAAATGGCGTCCACTATCGCTGTACCAAGTTACGTAAGTATTTCTTTTAAGTTGTGAATTTATTTGTATGTAAAACAGTATTTTGTAATCAAATGGTAAAGTGTAATAACGCGGTTCGAATCCCAATCGGCTTGTACCAGAATATTTTCGTTTTTCGATTTTCTAACTACAAAACGTCACGTGCTACAAATTTGAGCCGGGCGCATTGCAATGGGCTCACTACCACATGTGGGACCTAATAAGTTCCTTACCTTCGTGAAAAGCGGACAGTGAAGGCAGTCTCTGTCTACCTAGGGTTAAATGCTACAGCTTATTTATTTATATACTTTTTGAACATTTTTAAAATTTTACAATTTCTTGTAGTATATGTTTAACAACACGGTGAAAATTCTTTTTTGTACCAAGGCTATATTGATTTTGCAATTTAACAAAACCGTTTTATTCTGAATGACGTTTGTAGCCAACATTCCAATCACAAAATTCGTTCCCCCGATTAGCAAAAATACAATAAATCAATAAATACAATTCTTCTCATCCTTCTCGTGTTAATTTACAATATTATTACTTATTCTATCTCTCTTACTCTATGTACTCGTATATATGTTGACTTTGTTACCTTATTATTTACATAGAAGTTTATTATTATCATTTTTATTTACTACTGATTCCATTCCCCTAACTATTCCAATTTTTATCTGCACTTTTACTGGAGATTAATTGTACTTTTGCATATAAAAATATGCGCCGAGATTCACATTGTAATAAATTGGCAGACTTCCTAAATTTTATGATATATTTACGTGTGTGTATAACACTGACATCCCTACCACAAGTTTACAATAAGTTAGCCCTGTAGTTTTGGGCTCTCAAGAATAAGACTACGGTATCCCCTGCCTGTCGTAGAAGACGACTAAAAGGGGCCTCGGGTTCACTGGGCGACAAGGGGCCTTTGTCGTCCGCTAAGGTGGACACGGGAAGAAGGTGACATCGGCTGCCCCGTGTCGCCTTGCAATGTGAGCACAGGGAGGGAGGGAGTAACCTCCCCCCCTATGGCGTAAGTTTTAAAGTGCTGTCAAATATACGTGAAAAAATGTCACCGTTTGAAAGTTAAAGAAAAAGAGTAAAAAAGAATTAAAATTTGATTCCCTAAAAAAATATGTTATTGCAAATAAAAATATTTGCTTGTCTTTGGTTCATTTAAAGTTTTAAAGTAACACGCGAGCCGCGTTTCATCTGAATGTCGGAATTACTACGGCTATAATTTACGTTGAGGTCTCTCTAAATTCCCACGACAATACGTACTTGAGGTCGAGTGGTTTCGATCTTTCCCGAGGGATTAATTGAATAATTCAAATGTTTGTGACAGGTGGCCTCAAGGCCAAACGATACGGCGGTCGAATACGATAATGTAGAGGATCCCGATGCTGTGACACTACTATCTATACTTCTTGTCGGTAAGTCGTTTATTCACTGTTGTTTCTAACGGACGTGTATTGTTCACTTTATCTTTTATGCATGATAAACACATAAATTTAAATGGACCGCCTTACCGGATGATGCCAAAGAGTACCGACGAAGAGAGTAGTCTTTGTTCATTTATTAAGATTCACCAATGATAATATGTATGCGACGTAGAGGCTTCATACAAATATTATTAGAGGTACAAATAAGTTTCCGCCGTTTTGAGAAAAATGGCACAACCCTTCTCTCAACCCGACCATAGAACTGGCCGTAGACAAAGGCATGTCTTTCTGAAAAAGAAAATCGAGAAATACTCAAATACTAAAGTGATGAAAAATATAAAACAGTAAATTTTATAATCAATTTTCTCCATTTAGGATGCGGAAAAAAGAACATCTATCTATTAAAGGATTGTAATAACCAATCGAGTGTAACATGCAAGAAATGTAAAAATAAAAATGCATCTAACGTCCGTCATTATTTTATGCGCTAAAAATGTATTTCGACTGTTTATGATTTATACGGACGCTGCTGTCCCTTCGACTCCTACTTATTTGCATTAGCATAATGTTGCTACCACAATATCGCAGGCGTTATAATTTCGCACCACTCCTTACTACTTTGTACATGTCACTGTGTCTTACCGCAATGAAAAGTTTAGCTACATTAACTTTTAACCATCTTATTAATGACTACCAAAGACTTCTTTACAATCTTATATAAAATCTAATAGAACGAACTTTACAGGTATATTCTTGTCACTGTTGATATTTGTGAGTGCAGCAGGCAATATATTGGTCTGTATTGCGATTTACACCGACAGAGGTCTGCGGCGTATTGGCAACTTATTCCTAGCATCCTTAGCAATAGCGGATATGTTAGTAGCTGCTGCTGTGATGACATTTGCCGGCGTTAATGATTTATTAGGGTAAGTTACGAAAGTATCTAAATACAAAGGTAAAAAAGCTATAATAATAGAGAGAAGAGGTTTGTTTGTCCCTTTTCCTGCGAATGCTACAGAATGTATGGACATGATGACCGCGTATTTTCGTCAGTGAGTAAAGAAGTACTAGAAGCTTGCATAATACCGCCATTTAGTAGAGATCTCGGAAACGCATCCATACTTTATCTAGTTATCGTTAACTGCATTATGGTATGCCTCTTTGTATACAAAAAATCTAGTAATATTAGTGGTTAAACAATTAGTATCATGTCTTCACGTGTGATAGGCAAACGCAACGATTTTGTACTGCTCAACTAAGATTATAATAATAAAGCCTTTTTATTCTTGCAAGAAAGTACAGAGTTAAAAAATAAGCATTAACTTATAATCTAAATAAAAATATAGAAAAATGTGTGGTAATTTTTGAATTTATGCAAGGGGAAGGTGGAGGCCTACTTTAAAGAAATCTTGAGCTAACTGTGGCCAGCAAGGGCCAGCTAATTTTTTTAAATTGTCTTACCATCTCATATGGGGTCTGCCTCTGAGGCGCTCGTCCTCCCACTTTGTTACCCTGCTAGCCCACCTCTCATAAGCTTCCGAAACTAAGAATAAGCTGCTTTATTTAGAGGGAACACGAAGTTCTCGTATAGACCAAAGACTTGAATGCGCTATATTGAACTCCATCTGGTCTGACGGCCTTATAAAGGCTGCTGGATGCAATCCGCCAATTAAATTATTTTGGAAAACGTTGGGGGTCTAGCGAGATTCTGTGAGTAGGGCGTCATGGCTGAACAAAAGAGGGGATATACAGTTGGTTTCCTTTTCAGGTATTGGGTATTCGGTGAACAGTTTTGCGACACGTGGGTGGCGTGTGACGTGATGTGTTCTACTGCCTCCATCTTGAATTTATGTGCTATATCACTGGATAGGTACATCCATATAAAGGATCCCCTCAGGTACTAGTAAAAATATTCGTATTTATTTTCAATCATTTAGGTTCAGAGAACAGAGCAGTTACTATGCGCTGAAAGGTGAAGGAAAACGTCATGAAGAAACATATCTTTCAAATTTAAACGGAGCTTCGAAAGCTGGCTTTGAATTTAAGCTCGCAATGAGTATTCGGTATTATTATTCGGTCTATAATATAATGTTCGGTCTCTCTCACTTACCACGTGACCGATGGTCTCAGTCTCCGGGCGGTCATCTCAATTTGCGTAGTACGGTAGAAAGATAGAGTTCGATCCCCGGTGCCGGCACCAATAAATTTGCTGTTGCAATTTTA
The DNA here is from genome assembly GCA_029286785.1 of Meandrusa payeni. Taxonomy (NCBI): domain Eukaryota; kingdom Metazoa; phylum Arthropoda; class Insecta; order Lepidoptera; family Papilionidae; genus Meandrusa; species Meandrusa payeni. The sequence goes on from JAGSMX010000023.1 coordinate 3,939,723, forward strand.
TGTGCTGACACGCCCGGCGGTGAAGGAAAACATCGTGAGAAAACCTAAATTTTTTAAATTTAATTTCGTATGCCCACACGTTAGGACATAGTTGGAAAGTATTTTTTAATTATATATTTAATACCTATAGTACACGAAAAAATTATTCTGATTCTGATGTTGATGGCGTGTGATATTTATTTATTTTATTTAAATTTTTATAATAAAATAAACCTCAATAATTTGGTATACAGATACGGTAGATGGGTTACGAGAAAAGTTGCGGTCGTAACTATCGCTTTAATATGGCTGTTGGCTGTGCTTGTAAGTTTCCTGCCTATATCACTGGGTCTACACCGGCCGCCCGAGGAAACCGTAGCGACAGTGAAACCGCCGAGATATCCAACGTGTGCTTTAGTATTAACACCAACCTATGCCATCGTATCCAGCTGTATTTCCTTCATTCTACCCTGCATTGTGATGATAAGCATTTACTGCAGGTAAGTTCTCAAGCGTTCTACGAGGTAACTGGTATAGGTCATTTTTAAACCGACTTTTTTTTTGTTACCTTTTTTTATTTGAAAACTGGTGAATCTAGTGCGGTCCAATTTTGCCAATCGCTTCCATGAACAAACATATAAGTCTCAAATTTGCAATATTTATGTGCGTGACAAATGGACGAATTACGCAATATCACGCCAACTGATTTCGACGATTCATTTTTTTTATTGGAAAGGACTAAAGGACATGTACTTCAAAGATAGCTTGATGCGAGTTTGGTTACGTTCTGATTAATTCTCTAAGTTCTCGCATTGCTTATGCTATACGTGACCACACCTTATCGTCGTCCTCCCCGGTCAACCCTAACGGAAGACAAGAGCCCCCACTCTTGTCGCCCGTGAACCCAAGGCCCCTTTTAGTCACCTTTTACGACAGGCATACCATAGACTTACACTATTAGCCCAGGACTACGGTGATGATGTAGGTTTGACTCTATCTTAACGTCAATATTACGATGTGTTTAAATATTTACACACAACATTCCTTTATAAAGGTAAATTTGTTATACTGTTCGTACTATGGTTAAATTAAAAAAAAAATAAAAGAACCAAATGACTTCTATTGTGCATCATGTTAACGAGATATCAACAATATAGTCAGAATACGAATTTAAATGGAACACGAACTACAAACAATAACAAAGAACATTTTTGTAGGCTCTACTGCTACGCCCAGAAACACGTAAAGTCAATTAGAGCGGTCACCCGCACGGTCCAGCTGCCGGACAATCGGACAAAGTCGGTCCGGACGAGGGTGCACACCCACGTTCATTCATCCCCCTACCACGTGTCCGATCACAAAGCGGCCATTACCGTTGGAATCATTATGGGCGTTTTTCTATTGTGCTGGGTGCCATTCTTCTGCGTCAATATTGTGGCGGCGTTTTGTAAGACTTGCATACCAGGTGAGTTTGTATTTTATATTGTTGTCGAAAAATTTAAATCATATTGAAATGACAATGTAATATTAGATGGCGATCCAGTATTATGGACACTGCAGTGGCTCACTCTGGAGTGCCACAACGTCGTAGAATATGGAAAGGGAATATACGAGTACCTGACATTAAACTTCTCTATAATACAGTTATATCTACACATAGGAACTATCTCTTCTCTTCTTTTTCGTTCCCTAATTTTTGAGATTCGTGGTCACTAGAGCCACTAAAGTGAACAATCTGCCTCCATCGGCTTCTTGTTCTCTTGCCTTCTGTATTGCCAATGATGACCAGCTTTTCAAGGTTGCCTTCCGTCTACACATAATATGCCCGAAATATGACAGTAGTGGACGGTCTGGTCTTTATGGCGAGTTGGAAGATACATTTGTGCGATTAGCAGTTCACGGTATTCGTAGCATTCGCCTCCAGCATCACATTTCGAATGCATCTTATTCTCTGTCTTTCTCTTGGTCGAATTGTCCACGTCTCGACTCCATACAAAAAGATTGGGAATATTAATGCTCTAACTAATCGAGCCTTTAGGACCTATTAAGCATGTTAAATTTTTTTATAGCGGATCTAATTAGACAATTTCTTACAGATTTGGCATTCAAAATATTAACTTGGCTCGGCTATTCGAATTCCGCCTTTAATCCAATTATATATTCAATATTCAACACCGAATTCCGCGAGGCATTCAAGAAAATCCTAACTTCGAGATATCCACCATGTTGTGGATACCAGACAGTCAGAGCGAATACTCCAACTCGTAACGATAATTTCGTCACCGACTACGGAACCAAGACCTTAGTGGTGCGAAGGAGCGGATCCCTAGGTCTCTCAGGCGTGGACCCTACACCAAGGTCGTCCGCAGAATCTGTTAGACCTTTGAGGGATTATCACATTTGACAGGAAGACGGGAGTAGCAATAATGGACTACTCAATAAAAGTGATGTGGTTTGAATGACGATAACATTTTCAATCAAGAGTTAAGTGGAAATAGTTTTATTAAGGTATATTGAATATCAACTACAGGTAACAAATAGTTTATCGCTTAAGAAACTTATAACAAAAACTAATGACTTAATAAAGCATTGATTTTTTGATTATTTTCTACTATATGTGTGTGAATCCGTCACGTTTTTTTGCTTGGGACTATAGCGTACGTGTCCTGCCGGGAAAGGTTTAAATTATGTCAAGCTTGCACTGACTTAAACCCCAAGAGGTTCCACCATCGTAGCATTTTGGCGGAGCTACGGACATCTAAATACCCTCTACGGTTGGTAGACCCTTCGCATTCACATTAGAAATTTTCTTTGTCAATCTATTGTTTATTCATTCGTTCTTTATTCTCAACACAACATCCTACCTTTTCGCTAATCACGCAATTATTTCACCTTTCATAGTTTTAATAAATTTCTTAATTACATTTTAATGGCATATTACTCTCCATGTTTATTCTGTTTTACCGTCTTTCACTAACTTAATTCTTTTAGTATGAATTTCTAAAACGTTTTGTAAATACCTAATTTTAAAATTTTTTTCTCATAACGTACTCTTTTTACACAAAAATCTTAATTCAATGGACAAATAAATAAAATCTATTACGGCATCGCATCTACAATAGAACACAAAGCTTAATTTAATAAGCTTATAAAATTACTTTGAACTTAGCAGAACATCGCTTCTATGACTTGTATATGAGTTGAATTTTGTTGATACGTACGGAAACTACATAAAGCCGATTATAGCCAAGTACTATTTCTAATGCTCTATATTTTCAGTCGAGTTCTGTTCTTTTTTAATAACTTCTCGCGCAATCTAACTCTAAATTGATCATTATTTAATAATTCCTGTGATACTTTTGTAAATATAAATATAATAAATAATCATTTTATTACTATAATTGTAAATAAATAACTGTATACTGTATAATATTAAATGTTATAAGACTCTGATAATTATATATTTATTATTTAAATACAATTTGACTTTTTTTTTCATTTTAACGATGAGTCCAATTTGTGAAGAGTCCTTCATGCATCAAAACTTGGGACATGTTTTTGCATAAATAACAGATAAAGATTAAATAGAGAAACATAAAAACGACAGATGGGATAAATTATGTACATAATTATGACAGTGTCTGAAGTGCTACGAATTGAAATTAATGACGGGGATGAAAACATTCACAGAATAAGTAGAATAACTAAAAGGCAACTATATCAAGATATTAGATACAAACTGTATGCTATTTTCAGTCTAATTTAGAGATATATATTATAGATGTAAAAATAAGATTATATATGAGCAAATTCGACGATTATTGTGGCAAAAATATGGAGAGAGTCCTTGGTTTTTTCTAACGAAAAAAAACTGCTACGGACATTTCAAGTAGAAAACAATATAAACAGAAATTATATATAATCTAATTGTTTTGATCGCTGGTTCGATGTCAGCGGGATTGTACCGATAAATTGTTAATAACTGTCTAATTTTTTGTGCTCGGAATACAGCGATAGGCTCACTTCCTGTCTCATATGGGATCTAATAAGCTTGGTGAAAATCGGACAGCGAAAGTTGTCTCTGTCTACCCCGCTAGGGTTAAAAAGACGAGAGAGCTTATTTTTTAAGTTTATAATGTATATGAAATAAGTTATAAAATGGTTGCAATGAGAGCATATATACTATTGTTTTTTTTCTGTTTTGAATTAGTGTATAAAGTAGACAATTTCAGATGTATATTTACTTTGAATTTTAGATTAATCTTTGCAGTTAGAAATAGAGTTTAAAGTTAAAAATTAATGGGGAAAAGCGCTAATGATCTTAATTAGTAATAAGTAAATTAGTCTATTAGTTATATATGTACGTAAGAAACACATATTCGTAGCACATACCAATGTAATAGTATAGTCAAATAATACAAAACCAAATATTGTTCTTAAGTAAATTCCCTTCTATTTTATCCTTAAATATTCAAATATGAAATTATTTATATTAAACTGAAGGTATTTTCAAATAAATTATAAATATAACAGATATTAAATTGTTCAAAAAAAAAGTGACAGTAGTTAAGAATTCGAATTCAAATTCTGAAAACAATTCAAATATTAAATTTTAAGACTGAAATTATATTGCAATAATTCTAAAGAAAAGTAATAAAAGATTTTGTTATCATCTCTTCTTATATTTCCAAGTCTTCCTATTCAATTATTTTTTACGTTGGTAGTTAAAAACAACCGTTTACTTAACTTTATAAAGTCTTTGTTATTTTTACATTTAAAAAAGTAAACACTGATATTTTAGTAAATTGAAATTGGAGTAGATTTCCTGTAGACTGGAGATAAGTTTCAATCGTTATAAATCGTAATAAAAAAAGAGGGACAGCAGTGTAAATGTTTTGGCAATTCAAATATTTATAAGCACGAAGCGCTTATGAGAGAGGTGTTATATCGAAAGAGAAAAAGAGTTATTTATGAGAGATTGTATTTATTTATGTATTTGCATTTGTTTACGGATTGTAAATAAAACATACCCTTGCACTAATATAATTAAATGGAGGGTAGATAAGTTCATTGTTTTTAAGAGATTATATCGTAGCAAAAATTCCGTAGCACTCCACACGCTACGATACTTCCGAAGATTATATTGAAGTTGAGAGTTCCAAATTCAAATTTTAAATTAATAATTATTGTTGTTTAAAAAAAATTAGCTGTAAATAGAGGCATGTAAATATCTTAAAGGCTGAATAAATATTATTAAATGTATTTATTTTTAACAAAACATTCAATTGATCATTCAAAAGATTTTTTCAATTACATTTATCTTATATACTATTTAGTATATGTTAGAAGATAATAAACATATAAATATAATTATAATTGTTTTTAACTTTAATAATTGTATATAAGAATTTCTTGGTATGTAATTATTAAGTAGCTTTGCCGAAGTGCGCCTACAGAGGTTTGTGAAGCCAATTCTGCAACTTCATGTATTAAAGAGAGTTTCTAGTCAAAATAAAAACATTAGAAAACTATCTGTTTTATATCATTTTAGTATCATAATCATTTTATAGCTACCAGGTGACATTAACAATGATATCGCTCCGGTTTAGGCGGAAAACTGTAGTCCGTTCCGTAAAGCTTAACAGTTGAGCATGCCAAAGGCCATGCATTATGGAAAAGTAAAACTAGGAAAGCCAATCCTGGCCAGGATTAGGCTTAGAAAAAGAAGAAGATTGTTAAACAAACAAATGCTTGGCCATGTGAAACTTACGATCAATTTCCACGTACTTGATTGCCCCATAAAAAGACACTTTATACTGCAATCACGTCTAACCACTAATCTTTTGACTTGATCTATACTTTAAATAAAAATACATTGTACTTGCGTGAGAATCAATCAAGCTGTATTGTCTCTAGGGTGCCGTTAGAGACGATAGAGGATAACTGTGTTGGGATCGATAACGACCTCGCGAGTTAATCTCTTCTTACATTAGCTTTTTTCCTCGGAACTGAGTTACAAATACGCATACAATTCGGATGCCACAGCCAATACACATTATTAATCATTTCAAAACAGCACTTTGTGCTAAATAAATAATTAATAGATCTTTAACGGAACTTAGAACTTAAAAAGGGGTAAACGGACAGGAGATATTTTATTCCCTTAGCCGCGTAAATTCACTATTCATATCACACTTACAACCGGAATCTAGTAATGCGCGAGTACGAGTAACACAGATATACAGTGCAGTGTTACCAATTAAAACGTCATAACAAATTCATACTTTTAAATTGTTTTTATATTAATCACGCATGAACTAATACTGACATCAGAGTTATGCGAATAAATAAAATTCATTTTGCGAAATTCTTCGTGTTTTAATTTTAAATTTTCAAATTTCGCACGTTTTGAACACTTTTATATCGGTCATTTTCTCTGCATTGTGTACGGCGTTTGACGTCATGTAACGTTCAAGTAGACACTGATAATTTCTCACGTGTAACGTGATTTTTTCGCTAAAGCTGCGAGTGCTTCCTACAAGCATACTTCAGATGAAGAAGAAATACCTAACCAACATATTTATTGCCCAAAAAATAATAATATGAAAATAAATAATAGCAACATCAAAACAGTTAACAGATAACAGTTTTAAAATTGTTCTTATTCGATGTATTATTTGTCTATATGAAATAAAATAACTGTTTTTTTAATTTTCCTATTACGACCACCTTGTTTCTATATCTTGTATGCATCTATTGTCATATACTACATGGTGGAAAGAGCCGGCAATAGCTGTACGATTTTTACCAAGCAATTTTATTGTATTTTTGTATTGCTCGAGCCGTGGTAGCTCAGTTGTAGCTAGCCGTGGTAGCTTAGCCGGGCGGTCGCCTTTAGTTGCACGGTACGCAAGCTAGCTTGAGTTCGATCCCCGGTGCCGGCACTAATGAATTTACTGTACCAATTTTATGTGCTGATTTACCATGCGACTAGAAAAAAAATTCTAAGACATGAGTAGTCTACCACACTAGGGCCGCGTGGTGGAATGTGCCCAGCATTGGGTCATTTATAAATGCTATAACTTAGCTGTGCTTTAACTCTAACTTTTGTATTGCATGTTTATATAGCACGTGATAATAGCCTCATACTTTAGTCTACAAACAAAGCTCGTAGATTCAAACCCGCCAATCTACTATCTGTTACTCTACTTTTTTATATTAACGAGGGGGAAATATTCAAAAGGTAGCCTGTCTACTGGAAGAAGGTGGTGGTAATATGAGAGTACCACTCCCCTCTGGTACCCTTCTGCACTGAGCTAAAGTAGTTGTAATTTATAACATTAATTTCTTTAGATTGTTTACATGATGGCGGTACGTCTGCGAAACATAACGCTCTAGTTTCTGCCGACTATCTTACGACAACTTTCCAACTATTCATGTGAAATATTAAGTCACCAATCATTTTGAAATGAATAAAAAAAATGCACATAAAAAAACATTGTTTAGAAAAATAATTTAGACAGCGTAAGGTCAAAGCGGTTTCAACTGTTGACATTCATAATTATTCACAGTTACTATTCATAATTCGGACCACAACTTCTTTCGAGCGTTCCATTACCCTTATTACGCAATTCCTAACTCTGTCATTCAGAGTCACGAGAAACTTTTCATCACTGTCAACTTAATTTAAGTAATAAGCGAGTTGAAAGAACTTTTGCTTATATTGAATATTTTCTAAAGTCCTAAATATCGCTTTCTGATGAAACGACAAAATATAATTCGTACGCAACTCAAATTTTCCACGTCATGTCGAGTTGAAAATTTTGTTCACATACGACTAACTTAAATGAAAGGTGTTTTTCAAGTATTTAAACATGACGCCAAAAACGCTGCCTCAAATGAAAACTTTTTCGGGTAAATTACGATGATAACAGGTAAAAAGTTTTTGAATACATTTAATGGAATTTAAATACCTGATGGATAGATATTTATGACTTAAACAAACACAATTAACGACCTATTTTACGAAGTTCTGGTGCTTTTAATCTCTTTGTTATTTGACATTAATGCTCGATTGCGTTATGGATTATAAACATACCAGTAACATAATCAAAAAGCGATCTTGTAAAGGATTTTTAGGAGTTCTTTGGCATATCTTTGGGACCCAAAGTCCCTATGCCCTTAAAATTCGTATAATCATTGACGTCATTGAAACCAAAAACTTTCACACAGTAACAAAAATCCACTTGAAAATTCCACTTTCAAGAAGTCGGTTAAAAAGTAATTTCGGGTTTTACAATCTTGATTTCTCATAAGAATAACAATTCACTTACATGAGAAAGTTACAACTAATACTAAAAAACAATTATACATTTTTCGGTCATCTACAAACAACATAAGACTAACATAACCGACGAGGACAAAAAGTATATCTTATTATTACATATTAAATTATGACATATATACCCATTACCACCAAAAGAATGTAAGGCACATATTACTGAATGGCTCCAAACCCTCTCGTATGAATTTACAGAAGATCTTTTAAAACCATAATAAACAGATTAACTCACTCCCTTCATAGTCATCCCTACACATACAGTCACTCTTCAACACACGTAACCTTTTACACACAAACACACGCACATACACAAAACGATTAAAATAAATTACATTATAAGTTTTTAATTTTACTAAATTTGTATTTGTATTTAATTGTTTGGAGATGGGCGTTAATAGCTGCGGCACAGTTATTACTACTGCGGCTATTATCGAACTAGTTTGGGAATTTTTGGTTTGAAATAAAAATTTAACTTAACTAACTTAACTTATTATAACATATAAATTATAAAAGGAAATAAAAGAAAGGGAAAAGAAGAAATAAAAGTCTTTGAAAGCGCGGTTATGTTTCTAAATATTATAACTTATACAGCGAAATAAATTTACGTAGTATGTCAAAGAGAGAAAGAATAATTATAACAAAAAAAATAAGAAAAATAAAAGAGTACGGATATACCATAATTATATTTGTATATTATACAGTATAGTAGATAAAGTATACACCTTATTACGTTATTTTTTAATAAAGAAGAAGTATAAAACAACAAATAATTTTAAACAACATTTAATTTTATTAACAACAAATAATAACTTTTTTTATAAGTGAGCTTTGTCTCGGCGTAGAACTGGGAATGATATAAATTTTTAAGATTTATTGCGGAAACTTGTTTTTCGCCTCCCCAGTTTTCATACTCTGTTTTGTGAAACTTTTATTTCGAAACTCTAAAGCGGCTTCATAGTCCTCATGAACTTTGTTATAAAATTTTATTTCAATGTCCATTTTCTTAAAGGTAAACTTCCTTCAAAATCGATAACGCGGCGCATAGCTTGAAATTCAACTAAAGATATCGGCGTCTTTTTCTAAAAGAGCCAGCGAAGGTTGGCAGTCAGTTTACCATATTTCCTTCTGTCTCTTACAAGGACGATTATCTTTTAGCCTATAAGTCCCATCTTATGATCGCACAAACTAGGTTAAATAAAGCGCAACCACAGACTTGTGTCTGTGCTCTTGTCTCATGTATTTTAATTGTTTACTTTGTTTTGTTAAGAGTGCTACCTCTACAGTTACTACATTTTTAATACCTGATTTTTGAAGGTCCCACCACCTCCCATGGCCCCACCAACCTTGCGGTTATATGGGCCGAAACGCGAGAGGGTACGCGTGGTGGCCGTGTGGCCTTACAGGCACCTCCTTGACTCCCTACAAGTTCTTTGTCAAGGCCTGTCCACCATTCGGAGCTCTCGCTCTTTAGGGGCTTAACGACACACCACTACTGAAGATAGTGTTAGAGAATGCTCTGGTTCACGCATCGAAGTGCCCCCATTGCATTGTTATTAGTTCCTCCGCGACCGCTGCGTCCCTGTTTCTCCTTGCCATTTTTAAGCTGTAGTCTATTATTTTCTCTTTTGATACGATCGTTGCCCTTGTCACCAGTCTTCCTGTGGTGTCGTCACAGTCATCAGTGTAACTGTGACGACGCCATGATGGGCGCAAACTGGGTTCGAATCCCAGACAAATTATAACGAGTCAATGTATTTTTAGCCGAATTCAAAGAGGAGGAAGTTCTCAATTCGTCTGTGGGTTTTTTTATGTTTGTTTCCTCATAACTTTCGACTGAAACTGTAACTTATGAAAACTAGTGCTTTCCACTGACCTAATGGGATAATTTCAATATGGTCCAGTTCTGACAAATAGGATCCATGAGAAAACCACATAAGTCTTGAATTTTCATTTAGTATGTAGTTGACAAAAGGACGAATAACTCAATATCACGCTAACCGATTTCGATGATTCATTTTTTATTGGAAAAAATGTACATCAAAGGTAGTTTGATAAGAGTTTGGTTAGGTTATGATTAATTCTTTTAGATAGATTTTATTTTCGATATGAAGTCGGTTTTTGTTCTTACTCATAAATATACTTGTGGTTTCTAAAGTGCATAATATGAGAAAGAACATCGGATCGTGGCATTGACAACCCATTGTCGTACAACATTAATAGTGGGACGCAATGTGGTAATTGGCCAAAATAACTTGGTCCTTGTTCCGAAAAGTAAGTAGGGATGTTCATGTAAAAAATATATCGATGTATTTTCTACACACACACACACACACATATTAAATCGCAATATTGTATCGATACTATGCTATATATTGTATAAATATGAATATTTTTGACTACAGAAACGACTTTTAATTAAAATCACATATTCTTGACATTAGACCTTGGATTCCGGACATATAACAACTTTATAAAAAGCACCGCTTCCGTCCTGAAAGCAATTTTGAGCTATAGATTTTTCAATAATTCTTTACATTTTATTTACAGATATTTCTTTTTTTTCCATTTATTTTATTATAGTCTAAATAGAATACAAATTGTAATAAGAGCACACTGGTAAATTTAAAATATGTAGCAAATATGCTTCACATCGTAAAACATCATTCGGAACGAATTCTATAACATGTATAAGAACGAATTCTTTCATTTTAGATGTGAAAATTCTCCCAGTCTTATTTCACTCGCGGCTGTAACAAAGTGCCTTCTAATGTGCGAAATATCATGCCTCGATAAATTCCGTAGGAAGCCATAGAATTTGGCTTGGAGCAGTGTTGTCGAGTTTCAAAAAAAATGTAAACTATTTCTCTTGAACTATTTGATGTGGAAGCGTTAAATAGTTATAATCAACTGTTTCTTGATGTTTTAAAACCAAACGTAATTTCGTTGATTTTAAAATATATTGTAACGTAAGGATTGGTGAGGAGCGGATGTTGGAGCGAATGACGTGGTGCGGTGGACAGGAGATGACCGCAGGGGGGCAAGGCTAGGAAAGGAGAGGAGAGGGTAGAAGAAAAAAGTGATTGTTTCGGTTGGTGGTTCACTTCGTTGTTAGTGGAGCAAAAATATAGTGAATAAAATAATTAAGTGTGTTCTTTTTTCTTAATTATCACATATAAAATAGTCTGTCGTTATATTACATTTCTAGTCTTCGAGACGATAAGCTAACTGCTTTTGTTAACCGACTTCAAAAAAGGAGGTTCTCATTTTGTTTTATATTGTGTTACAGTATAATGTTTGTGCTGTTATTTATGAACTAATTTGAAATTTGTTTCCTTATGTTTGAAAGGGCTCGATTTCAATTAGGTCTCATATGAATTTTGTAAGTATAGAACTTTGGGCCCCGAAGATATACCATCGTATAGAGATGAGAGAGAGTCAATTCAGATTTTGGTTATGAAATGTAAGTCTAGGTAAGTACACTTAAAGTAACTTAATAAATAATATCGCGTTATAGCATTACAATTAAAATAATTTCTAATAAGTGCGTAATAGCGTTTAATCCCTCACTGACATAGAACTTTACAATTTTTATAACCTAGTTTTGTAGGTATTTTACAAAATATTTACAAAAAATATGTTTGCTTTTTGTTTTTAAATTTAAATCGGTTTTTAATTTTTTACTAGGCAATATCTTGGTAGTTATAAATATTTATTTAATATTTGTGCTTGAGTTCATGTAATATATAAAGCGAGACGAGTACGTTCAGCGTTACGTTCGCAGGTCCGAATCGGCCGTGGGCATACATTCGACTACTGATACCCAATTTGACCGATTTACCCAGTAAATCCAGGGAATATCAATCAAAATGACTAACATTTAGTTACACGTTAACTGAACAAGCTCCGTGTTTAGTTGGCGTGTAACTAAACACGGAAACTAATACAACGGATCCACGCTAAGTGACATTAAGTTTACTTATATGTGACTTGATAGATCACTTCTCATTACCGCACGTCGTCGCTAAGTTACGCAGTGATTGATTATTATAAGACTTGAAGGTTGAGCTATACACAGCAAATAAACAGCTTGTATTTAAGCCGTTGTAGCCTTCGGTAATCATTCGTCTTTATGCTTTCATATATATCGGGCATGTTCCAATTGTTTATTTTCTTACTTTCATATGTAAAATACCACTTGATAATATAGACCATTGCAGATTGCCGATGCAAGGATAATAAAAAGTTACAGCCTTTATATATATAATATATATGTCCCACTGCTGGGCACAGGCCTTCTCTGTAAAGAGAGTATAAGGGCATAGTCCACCACGCGGCCCTAGTGCGGATTGGTAGACTTCACATGCCTTAGAAAAATTTTCTAAGACATGTAGGTTTCCTCAAGATGTTTTCCTTCACCGCCGAGCGCGTGGTTAATCAGCACATAAAATTGCAACTACAAATTTATTGGTGCCGGCACCGGGGATCGAACTCGGGTTGCTAGCGTACTATGCAACAAGAGCCAACCGCCTGGACACTGAGCTACCACGGCTCTACAAGGATAATACTTAATTTTAAATAATTGATTGAAGTCATCAGTGAATTAGTGATGTGAGAATATGTACATGGGTGTGTTTGTCTATGTCCTGCCAATGGCCTCTGCAATACATTTTCTTAATAGGTTTTAGTATTGAAAACCTCAACAGAAGGTGCAATTTTTAATTATATACCTATCTAATAAAAGTAATATACGAGTATTTAGAAGTTCTGCTTAGGTCGTGCTGGCAAGTGGAATACTGAATTTGGCGTGTACCTTGTATAAAGAATACAACGCTATGAAATGTTATACAAAATACTCATGCATAGAATTTATTAAGTTGGATATCGTTGAGAATCAATTTCATGATTGTACGAGAACAAAATTGTCTACGCAGCTAATATCCAATTTCCCCTGACGTCCATCAAAGGTTAATTTGCTTGATTGAAAACCGTTGCGGGACCACGGTCATATAATGTCGTGAATGATCGCGTTTAGAGTATGACAACTAAATATGCCCTAGTAACGGTCCTTATAAACATCATATATTTAATACACATAGAAACTTTTTTCAGCACAATACCAATTCTTATATAGATGATATTATCATATTAATATATATCTATTATCTATATATTAAATTACTTATTTCTCTCTTTATACAAACTATTGATTATATAGTTATTGAAACGTTGTAGCTAAAAAAAAAACTTTTTAAACACTGTAAAATCTTACCTATTTATACAAAAATAAAATACATGATGTTAAAAGAATATTTCTTTAATGAAATTTTTTTAACCAAAATGGAGAAAACCAAATGGGAACACGGTCGATATCGTCAAACCAGTTTAATACGATAGGCGCAAAAAATGTGTACGGCGAGCGCACGGCAAGATACATCATGCCTAGATTAATTAACGAACTACCCTCAGATATTAGGAATTGTATAACTCACAAAAACATTAAGCGTATATTAAAAAGTTATTTAGGAACGCAAGACGGACACTTTGGCGCTAGTGACAAACCATTGCGGTTTATATAGCGTTAAGTTATATGTATATTCCCTTTACTGTACAATTTAATTTGTAATAAATTAAAAAAAATCTATTTTATTGGTACAAACGAACATACTAAATTCCTACTGAGGAACATAATTAAATGTTACATGAAATATTTTATTTATTTATTAATTTACAAAGTCCCAAAGCACTTAAATGTCAAATTTACAATCCAGTTTAGTTAAACATACTACCAAGATTGGACTTTATTATCTAAAATAAATTAATTAAAAACACGTTTAAATTACATATTTCATCAATTGAAATAAAGTAAATGCCCTATTTTTTTACATAAAAGCTGTACTAATTTTCTTATAAAATTATTTTTATTACCCATAAAAATATTAATTTTATAGAAACAGTTATTATAGGTAAAATGCGTTCTACAGGCTAATTTTTGAATTTTTAATTCATTAGACTTGTTTATCCGTGAAATAGCAACCGACCCAGTCGTGGTTCGGCCCTCTCGGGTACTATCGGAATGCGTACGCGTAACATAGCCGTCCAAGCCGAAGTTACCCCTCACGTGGAGTTTACCCCTTGTGTCGTGTTAGTCTAGCGATAGAGGTTCAGGCTGAACGACCTAAGAGCTATGCCACCTCTCCATCCGTTGAAGCATTCAAGGCCAGCTTCTCTGGCCAATCTGTGTATTTCGTCATAAAAAAATGATTAGTATTTTTTTGTATATTATGTGATGCTTGTTGAAACAAGACTGCTGCATTGACCTTAGTAGCAGGGTATTTTTTTCTCTTGTCATGTTTATCCTTTTTCTAAATTTAAAAAAATTTCAATACATATCACCGTATTGAAATCCGTGAAATATTTAATACGATAGTGAGAAAAATTATATTCATTGCGTGCTACCGATAAATCACGTTTAGATATTATAGGAAATAATGGTATTCAATCTTGTTTCTTTAGATACGTAACTAAAATATTTTATTTCGCTACAAACTAAATAATAAAAAGACATTATTATGTGTAATTAATTGACAGAGACAGCTACCTCAGTCCACTTTTCAGAAAGCTTATTTGTAGTCCTAGTCCTGGATTTATTTTGTACTTAAAATGGCAATACATTGGTACAAGCTGAGTGAAATTGGAATCCACGACCAATCGGCGTAAATCGAACCGTAAATCGTTAGTCACTTTTTTTTTATAAAAGAAAGCTAGCGATTTTTTTTTTCAGAAATATTACTAACAATCTTGTTAACCATTCCAACTAAGCTTAAGCTTGTGCTAGGACATGGTTCACGGCAATAGTCGAATGGTGGATTCGAACCCACGACCTTACAATTCGCAGGCCGTACCCTAAACCATTAGGCTATTGACGCTTCAAACGTTTCAGTCACTATACTATCACTGATTTTCCAGCTGTCTCTGTTTACCCTACTTATCTTAAAACGACTTGAGAGTTAAAAGAGTGTAAGTCAAGTGCTTATTCACTAGTCTATCAATGTTTAACTGATAATCATCACCATTAAAAGGTCTATTTCAAGTCCTATTTTTGACTTAAAATATTTCCTTATCACACCTTTGAAAATAAATCCGGTCATGGAATTCACGCTCCGTAAAACATACCGTTTCATAAGCGAACAAAGTCGGAGTTGAGGAGAAAAATGTTTATTTCAGGAAGTGAATTTCAGTGTTATCCACCGTCAAATGAATATGAAATACGATTTGTAGAAATTCTGACATCAATTTTTCGTACAAGTTAGTTGCGGATATCGAGAAAGTAAATTGACTAAGTCCTTCTTTGAGTTTTTTAATGTGTGTCCTAAATTTTTTTTAAATATTTAGTTTGTAACTAAAAATATGCTTAAGAACCCATCACAGTCTATATTACTAAAAACAAGTATATTTAAGAGTAATAAAAACCGACTTTAAATCGAATCAAATGTAAAACGCTATTATGCACGAGTGCCCTTTTGTATTTCCTAATCATCGTAGGTTTTTAAGAAATAGAATAAATCAGAACCTAACCTAATTCTCATCAAACTAGTCTCGAAGTGCATCCTTTCCAATAAAATATGAATCATCGAAATCGGTTGGCGTGATATTGAGTTATTCGTCCATTTGTGGTGTAAATACTTGATGCAAATTTCAAACACATGGTTTTCTCATAATGCCTTCACTAAGACTAATTAGATCAAACCAAATAGAAAGTATCAGATTTTCAGTAAAAAAGGAATCATCAAAATCGTTTCACCCAGTTTTTTATTTATTTATTATGTAATACAATGTTACATATATATATATAAGGAAATTATATATAATTTAACGCTACATAAACCGCAGTGGTTTGTCACTAGCCCTAAAGTGACCGTCTTGCGTACCTTAATATGTTTTAACTTGTGACTTATGTTTTTTGAATTGTACAAAAGTTATGAGGTAACAAATATACAGACGAATTGAGAACCTCCTCCTTTTTTGAAGTCGGTTGAAAAGGATTAAAAGGACCACCCCCCCTGCCGAGTTAAAAAATTAATGTTACTTGTCGTTGATTTTAATTTCTTTTGTTTTTGTTTAAATTAAATAATGGAACTTATTAATAGTATATTTTATTATACTATTAATAAATTCGATAAATATAAATAAAAAGGAACAGTTTTTCTTAATATAAATGTTAAGGCTTTTCTTTTAGTTTTAAAATAAAGATTTTTTTTATCAATTAAAAAGCAAACAAAATAATTTATATGGACAGTAGCGAAGTTCATTTAAATTGCATTTTTAACTTAGTTTGCTTTCGATTATTTTAACAGGATCGAGTTTAATACATAAAGATTAAAGTCAAACATACCTAATATTCCTTTGAACTTTTTCGTGATAACGGAACGTTTAACCTTTTTGCCTCAAGGCGTGTTATGGAGAAGTCAATAAAAAGCCAGACATGAATTACTTATAACTTTATCATATCTACTTTCAAAAAGTATTGGAGGGTTGGTATCTATTAAGTATTATTATTTTTATTAAAAACATAAATATTCATTCATTCATAGTTAAATTATAATTATTTTATTTATAGGTTTTGTGTGTTATTAGTTATATTCAATGTGATTGCTTTAAATAAACCATTTTACAACTAAATCGATATCTTCAGCCTTTGGTATATATTTCTGATGTGTGCAAATAAAAAAAGAATATGAGAAGAATGTATAAGGGAATACGGAATAGCTCACGGGGGTGCTACGTCAGGAATGCGAGACACGCCGACGCGGTACCTTTTTAATACCTTTGGCGTATATTTTGTGAATTTCGGCCATAATTAAAAATATTTTCTATTTGGGTTTCAATACTTGTTATTATGAAATATATAAACCCTCACCTCTTTATGAAACGTAGACATATATATCTATATACATATAAATATATATATATATATATATTTATAGGAAATTAGCGTCCCCAGCCCGCTTCGCCGGGCTAGATTTTGCGTTATTTTATTTAAACAATAAATTTACATCATTAAATATTTAATTTAACTTTCACAACATATTTAATTATTTATTTCTCTCGTATTCTATTCTCTTCTCGAGCGGGTGAAGATCATTACCTACACCCATGTACATATCAGTAAATACAATATCATACCCGTAGTAGAATCTTAGTAAATAAAAGTTGTGTTTGACAGTTCAAAAAGTGCTCCGATCATCACCAAACTTTAGAGAATTACTCGCCAGATCAATCTAAAAATTCCCTGAAAGTTTCATTAAAATTGGTCCAGCCGCCCACCCACACTCTTTCTTTTTTATATACAGAAGGGGCAAACTAGCTTACGGATAAACCTTATCTTAAGTAATCGCCGTCGCCCATAGCCATCCACAACGTCGAAGGCGCTGCAGGCTTTAGAGGAAGGAATAGACTTGTCTATAATATCCTCAAATCGTATAGGTTCGGAAACAACGTTGATGACAGTTGATTCCACAGGTTTATAGTGCGTGGGAGAAAGTTACGCGAGAAACATACAGTCCAACAAGATGGTGTAGATGGAATTTGGAATTCTGCCGTCATGATTGCGAACAATTCCTCAGAGCAATTTGGCATGGTAAAAGCATTAGCAATATCTGTCAGTTTTTTATTGTACTTTAAATTGTATTTGTAGTGTATTGTAAAGAGTAGTGATAGTGCAGTGACAGTCGGCTTCTACTAATATATTATTTTCTAACGACAAAATCATTGGTGACACAGGTACACTACACCTTTTTTTGTTTACGGGGAAGAAAACTTTAAAAAGATACCCCGCCTTCTGGGGGGAAGGCGGCGGTTATGTGGGGTTTTTACCCACTAAAACCTCCCCGGTGACCGTTTCTCAGTGAACGCACCGGAGCCCCTCTGCACTGTGCTCAAGGAAAGTACATCCCGGGGGAGGTTACTTCCTCCCCCTCTGTGCCCTCGCAGGCCAAGGCGACACGGGCCAGCCGATGTCACCTTCTTTCCGGGTCCCCCTTGGCGGACGACATTTGCCCCCACCCTTGTCGTCCAGTGAATCCGAGGCCCCTTTTAGTCGCCTTCTACGACAGGCAGGGGATACCATAGTCTTATTCCTGAGAGCCCAGAACTACAGGGCTGACATTTGTCTTACCTAACGTCATCGCGTATTGATGCTACGAAGAAGCTACGCTCACACGTCTACTCACCAGACACACGAGCGATAGTAGATAACAGACTACATGACTGTCAACCTATACCTAGTTCAATAGACAGAGCTCCTGTATATTGTAACATGTTTGCTTGTGTATATAAATTATTATTATTGGAGAAAAAATTGTGCCCGCTGTATGGCGATAAGACCGGCGGTACTGATAAAAGTTAAACAGCGTGCTAAAATACAGGCAGCGTGTATTTCATATAAAATACAAAAATACAATAAAGAAATAATTTTATCTTTTAATATCAACTTGCACTAATAATGTTTAAAATGAAAATAGAATATATAATTGTAAAATTCAAAAAGGTTTCATAACGTAAACTTTTTTATTTCACCCTTCATTTTGCATTTTTATCGGCGGCGCCATTGATTTTCTATTTATAAACTTGTTCGACGCAGGATCTCATAAAATTCAATAACGCGACCCTAAATTACGATCCAAGTGATACAATGAAGCTGTTACATAAATAATTGAGTGATTTGTTAAACGATGTTAATAAATGGAATAAGTAATTGTATAACGACTTTCGATTGATAAACAATTGGTTTTATAGACTACGAAAGACACAATTAAAACAATGGAATACTTCGTTTTTACCGAATTTGAAGTTCTCAATTGTGTATTGGTTTTTATTCTGTATTTTGACGTGACAACGTCTTATAAAATGATGAATACTGAATGTCATTGTTATGCTTTCTTCGTAACCTTTATTACGTTTTTTTTCTAATTCACTCATTGTTTAACTTCAAAAATTTTGTGCTGTTTTTTATTCATTCACCATAAAGTGTTTGCATCATGCCAATCTTTCGTGAATTATGAAAAGCTGTATTATAAACAAAAGCTTGGGGCCTGGAGAACTGCTGATAAACGGATAATGAGCCATTGTGGTAGACGGGTCATTATGTAGCGAACGACGTTATTTATCCGTGGGTGTCGTGTCTCACAGTACAGTCGTATATTGTTAAAACGTTTGTATTTATTGTAACTGGCGCATTTCATTTGATGTTATTATTCTAGACATACATTACAGGCAGAAGCTTATTGATTAGAGAAATAAGAATACATTTTAGGGACGGTTTTGTCTCTTAAACATGTATTGAATATTATAGATACATAGATAATACAAATAAAAGAATGGAAATAAAATAATTACTCTAATGTTAGCATGGGTAACCTTAGCGCTAAAAGCTATTTTCGGGACATCGCATCAATTAAAGTTGAGTTGAGTTTTGAAAAAAATTCCAGGGCGCAAGGCCCTCTTCCCGGGTCCACCTTGGCGGACGATAAAAGCCTCCACCCTTGTCACCCAGTGAACCCAAGGCCCCCTTTAGTCCCCTTCTACGACAGGCAGGGGATACCGTAGTCTTATTCTTAAGAGCCCAGAACTACAGGGCTGACACTTGTCTTACCTAACGTCATCGCGTATTGATGCTACGAAGAAGCTACGCTCACACGTCTACTCACCAGATACACGAGCGATAGTAGATAACAGACTATATGACTGCCGACGTAAGTCTCGTAAAGGAAAAAAAAATTCGTAATATGAGAAACACAATGAAAATGCTTTTAAAAGTTTGTATCGAATAAAGAAATCAGTCAAACTTTCATAAAAGGGACATCAAAACTTTTAAACTTTGTTATTGTTATAATGTGAAACTTTAAACAGAGTTTTATTGCGAGGTATTCTTATATTGAAAAATGCTGATAGTCTAAATCTAATTTCGGGTAAAAATACTCTTTAAACATATATCTATATATGTATATATAGATATATGTTAATATTAATAATATATATATATATATATATATATATATATATATATATATATATATATATATTATCTCACCAAAGACAATTCCTTCAGAACTTTGTACTTTATTTTCTATTTTACTTAATTCATTTGAAGTTAATGTGATGAAATTAAATAAGTCCGTAAAAAGATACATATACCATAATTGGTAGAGTAAAATAGTATACTATGCCGGCCCATATGAAATACGGTTCTTATCTTTAGATTTGATCCCATGGGAATTATAGGATTACTCCCATAACTTGTAGTGGGAAGGTCAATAGCCTAATAATTTATGGCACGGTCTGTGAAACATAAGTCATAGCATCAAACCCACCGTTTGACTATTGACGTAGTGAATCTACTAGCAAGCGTAAGCCCATTTGTTTGGAGTTTTCGGATACTTAAGCATCTTTTATCACATTTAACGGAGATACTCGTAGTGTTCCAATGAATTGCCTGTAACTATTTAGTCAAATGCAACCCATGTTTTTGATAGCGACAGACCTCCGAATATCATCTTGATGTGTTGATTGATTGATTATATGTTTTCCGCGTCATTTTTTTACCAAGTACAAAAGTTTTTTTGGCATGTTCTGTCGTTAGATACGTCTAAGGGATTTTCAAGATAATTTATTATTTTTTCGGTGCTACATCTTCTCAAAATGTTTTCCCAATTGATTCAGTTCTCAATTATTGTATTGGTTTTATTCTGTATTTTGACGTGACAACGTCTTATAAAATGATGAATACTGAATGTCATTGTTATGCTTTCTTCGTAACCTTTATTACGTTTTTTTCTAATTCACTCATTGTTTAACTTCAAAATTTTGTGCTGTTTTTATTCATTCACCATAAAGTGTTTGCATCATGCCAATCTTTCGTGAATTATGAAAGCTGTATTATAAACAAAGCTTGGGGCCTGGAGAACTGCTGATAAACGGATAATGAGCCATTGTGGTAGACAGGTCATTATGTAGCGAACGACGTTATTTATCCGTGGGTGTCGTGTCTCACAGTACAGTCGTATATTGTTAAAACGTTTGTATTTATTGTAACTGGCGCATTTCATTTGATGTTATTATTCTAGACGTACATTACAGGCAGAAGCTTATTGATTAGAGAAATAAGAATACATTTTAGGGACGGTTTTGTCTCTTAAACATGTATTGAATATTATAGATACATAGATAATACAAATAAAAGAATGGAAATAAATAATTACTCTAATGTTAGCATGGGTAACCTTGGCGCTAAAAGCTATTTTCGGGACATCGCATCAATTAAAGTTGAGTTGAGTTTTGAAAAAAATTCCAGGGCGCAAGGCCCTCTTCCCGGGTCCACCTTGGCGGACGATAAAAGCCTCCACCCTTGTCACCCAGTGAACCCAAGGCCCCCTTTAGTCCCCTTCTACGACAGGCAGGGGATACCGTAGTCTTATTCTTAAGAGCCCAGAACTACAGGGCTGACACTTGTCTTACCTAACGTCATCGCGTATAGATGCTACGAAGAAGCTACGCTCACACGTCTACTCACCAGACACACGAGCGATAGTAGATAACAGACTATATGACTGCCGACGTAAGTCTCGTAGAGGAAAAAAAAATTCGTAATATGAGAAACACAATGAAAATGCTTTTAAAAGTTTGTATCGAATAAAGAAATCAGTCAAACTTTCATAAAAGGGACATCAAAACTTTTAAACTTTGTTATTGTTATAATGTGAAACTTTAACCAGAGTTTTATTGCGAGGTATTCTTATATTGAAAAATGCTGATAGTCAAATCTAATTTCGGATAAAAATACTCTTTAAACATATATCTATATATGTATATATAGATATATGTTAATATTAATAATATATATATATATATATTATCTCACCAAAGACAGTTCCTTCAGAATACTTTGTACTTTATATTCTATTTGACGTAATTCATTTGAAGTTAATGTGATGAAATTAAATAAGTCCGTAAAAAGTTACATATACCATAATTGGTAGAGTAAAATAGTATACTATGCCGGCCCATATGAAATACGGTTCTTATCCTTAGATTTGATCCCATGGGAGTTATAGGATTACTCCCATAACTTGTAGTGGGAAGGTCAATAGCCTAATAATTTATGGCACGGTCTGTGAAACATAAGTCATAGCATCAAACCCACCGTTTGACTATTGACGTAATCAATCTACTAGCAAGCGTAAGCCCATTTGTTTGGAGTTTTTGGATACTTAAGCATCTTTTATCACATTTAACGTAGATACTCGTAGTGTTCCAATGAATTGCCTGTAACTATTCAGTCAAATGCAATCCATGTTTTTGATAGCGACAGACTCCCGAATATCATCTTGACGTGTTGATTGATTGATTATATGTTTTCCTCGACATTTTTTTACCAAGTACAAAAGTTTTTTTAGCATGTTCTGTCGTTAGATACGTCTAAGGGATTTTCAAGATAATTTATTATTTTTTCGATGCTACATCTCCTCAAAATGTTTTCCCAATCGATTCGGTCCTCGGCTTTTCTTCTTGAAATAGTCAATATTCCAGTGGCCCTGTCATGATGCTGTCGCTCTATTTCAGCTCGAGTCACCTTCTTGGTCTTTTATGTTGCGACTTCCACCTGCTCATAGCTTTAGGTGCCCTATGATCTTCCATCCTGTGACTTGATGCTCTTTAAGAGTTGGAACCGCCATGGTATTGTAGATGTTCCTGGACGGCGATGATCAATAAACATTACGTGAGACGCTTGTTTGTTTCTACTATAACATTGCTTTAGAAACGAATAATCTATATATATATATATATATATATATATATATAAAAGAGAATGTGTCTGTATTTGATCTGTTTAGGACGGCCGGACCGATTTCAATGAAACTTTCAGGGAATCTTCAGTTTGACTTGCCAAGTAATCGTGTAAAGGTTTGGCGATCAGAGCACTTCTCTTTTTGAACTGTCAAATACAACTTTTTTTTACTATGATGATATTCTATTGTTTTAAAACCCAAATTTGTAATGAGACATGCGTTATGTATATTTATGTCGTTATAAACCATATTGAAGTACAAATATATTAATATAAGAAAGCAAAATCGTAACAAAATATATAAAAGAAGAAATTTAGAAACTGAAAAGAGCGTGAATCACGGCTTCAAGAAAAGCGTGACAAAGAATCTTCTTTGCGAGATACCGAGAGAACGCAAAAACGTACCCAAAGACTGGTTGCCGATCGTATGTGTATATTTGTGTTATTATAAACCATATTGAAGTATTATGAAGTACAATAAATCCCAAAATGTTAAGAATGATATTGTATTTTCTGATATGTACATGGGTGTAGGTAATGAACTTCATCCGCTCGAGCAATGAATAGAAGAGAATGAATACGGAGAGAAATGAATAATTGAATATATGATAAGAGTTAAATAAAATATTTAATGATGTAAGTTTATTGTTTAAATAAAATAAAGCAAATTCTAGCCCGGCAAAGCGGGCTGGGTACGCTAGTATTTTATAAAAAGTGAGGATCGATTATCCTTAAGGGATTCCCCGAAGGCTTCAAGAAACTTTTGCGATGTATCCCTCACAAACTAAATGTGTTTATAATTATGTATTAATATCCTTGATTACTGCGGTTACGCCAGAGGGAATAAGAAATTGGACCTTCATCTTCGATGGCGTCATTGGGTGTAACTTACATAAAATTATTATTGTAAATATGTACAATGAAGTCTATATCTATCCTTGAAATGAACTACTGCGTTTCTTTAGAATGTTTGAAGACTTCGTTAAAACAATACTTAATGTCCTTATCCCAATTGTTTCTATTTTCTTTAAATCAGAATGTCACACTGACAATTATGACATTTAACAAAGGAATAAATATAAGTAAAGAGATTTCATATCAGATACATTATGTAATAGTGTAGAAAAGTCTAGTTGGTTAGTCTCTTAATCACAGGTTTAGTAGTTCACTAGGCCTCGGGTTCACTGTGCGACAAGGGTAGGGGCCTTTGTCGTCCACTAAAGTGGACCAGGGAAGTAGGTGACTTCGGCTGGCGCAGAGGGTCTTGGGTGCGTTCCACTGGAGATCCTGGAGCCCCACACCATGCACCGAGGAAGTGCCACCGGGTTGTTTTAGTGGGTAACCCCGCAGAACGCCCCCAGAAGGCCGGGTATATATAGGTTGTCAAATATCTCCCTTCCGCCTTTTTGTCTCTTGAATTTCGCGGCTATGTACAAAGCGCTACAGAGCTCGTATCTAGCAATACTATACATAATTTGAAAGATCTTGACCTAACCTACAAAACGACGCTATGCATAATTAGTTTGGATATTGCGTTCAACAGTTATAGACGTGTAAACATGTAGTTCACTAACGCCGAAATTCGCGGCTTGGCCACTGTTTGGGACGATTCACCGGCCTTCGACCACGACCGTTTTCGCTTGATATTGTCGTATGTGATCCATTTTTCGTCACCAGTCACCATCCGCTTCAAGAATGGGTCGAGTTCGTTCCGTTTCAGCAGCATATCGCAGGCGTTGATTCGGTCCAGAAGGTTTTGCGTCAAATCATGCGGCACCCAAACATCAAGCTTTTTTGTATCCAGCCTTCTGCAGATGGTTTAAAATGGTTTGGTGACTAACTCCCATCTCCTTGGCGATGTCACGAGATGCCACATGCCGGTCTAACTCGATGTAGTCCATGATTTGATCGGTATTTGTCGTCTGGAGTCTTCCGCTGGCTGGCTTATCCATGGTGTCGTTTTCACCGGCTCTGAATCGTCGAAACCATTCCTCCGGGGTTCGAAGTGATAGAGTACCATCCCCAAAACACCATTAATCTCACGGAACGTTTCTCTAGCGGATTTGCCTTTAACGAAGGAAAACTTTAAAATAGCGCGAATTTCGGCGTTAGTGAACTCCATGTTTACACGTCTATAACTGTTGAACGCAATATCCAAACTAATTATGCATAGCGTCGTTTTGTAGGTTATGTCAAGACCTTTCAAATTATGTATAGTATTGCTAGATACGAGCTCTGTAGCGCTTTGTACATAGCCGCGAAATTCAAAAGACAAAAAGGCGGAAGGGAGATATTTGACAACCTATATTTGGAGATATCCGCCCGTCAAAAAAAGTTTAGTAGTGGTGTGTTAAATGTTAAAATGTAAAATCATAAAATCTATTTTCTTATTATTTATTTACACTTACGAGTACAGTAATACTTTTAGCTAAGGTTCACAAAGACGTACTTATTACTTTAGTGCCTCTAAATAATCTTTACTAGTCAACCCTGGGGGGAAGAGAAAAATATATTGGCAGATGTAATCAACATGGAAAAGATAAGAGACATGTCTAAATGTTAAAATAAATAAAGGCACAAATAGTTTTTTTATGTACTTACATGTTTAAAAACCTAGGTAAATAAATACATGCAAAGACTATATGATAATAAGTAGACATGTAAACAGTACTATATACTATTTCCTTTAGCTAGATCAAGGACTAATCTCATAAAATATCCTTTTCAGTGCTCTTTTGACATTATTCAGTAAGGCGTTCCAAAGATCGACTGTACTGTGAACGAGTAATTAAAGATACCAGCTTTATGGCTGGGGATAGATATTTTGAAATTATTATATTAAACTGGAAGCCATAAAGCCCGGATTTGTCGGAAAAATATACATGTTAAAATGGCAAAACATTTCACGAAACACTTGTCGGTACGTCGTGTGAAATATCCGGTCCAGATTACGGGATTGTCAAAATAAACAAGGGTCACATATGGATGATGGCATAAACAAAAATTAAAACGGCCATTTGTTTTCTTTTTTACGATAAACAAAACAATTGTTCATTTATGTTACTTTTCTATTTTGACAACAATTTCAATGTTCACAAAGCAATATGTTATAGTGATTATTAACATAATCACTTGAAATTGATGCCTAAATATACAAGCTTTGTCACAAAAGGATTTTGGCATTTATCCGAAACGTTTGCGTGATATGAGTGAATTCCAATCAAGCCTATATTGTTATAGAACATGCTAAGCTGACATTATTGAACCAATGCGATACAAAGCAAGGCTTCATATGCAAATACGTAGAACCTAAATCATGTTAAATGCTCTCGTATTTTATTTAGAGTGGACAGAGATTATTCATTGGAGAGTCGGATTTGTTAAAATTTAAATGAGTCCCGACTATGGAAAACCTAACGTTAATTGCAGATACAGCCGTTGATACAATATTTTTTTTTAATAACCTGTGGGGAACGTGGGGAGTGTGGGTTATATCGGGCCCTCATCGACTAAACCCTACAGGCTGTTCCTCCAAGATCGCGTATGGTGGCGGGGCTACGGGAACAGAAAGACCTCCGCGGCCCCTTCCAGCCCTCCAGGCAAGGCGCAACAGAACACATAAAGCGCCTTCCTCCGTAGGCCTCCGTAAGTGGGTGACAAATTCTCCCGAGTCGGTCACCTGGAGGCTTTGGGGGCCGTGAGTGCGAGTTTTACCTCGTCACGCCACGATGTTTGGCCCCGCCGCCAGCCAGACGGCTGCAGCAGGAGCAGCCCCTCCACGCCGCATTAGCGGTGCGGTACCGCTAATTCGCGGGGGATAGGGAGAGTGGCAACGACACACCAACACTCCTCTCCGCAGCAGGAGAGTCACCTCTCCCGCTGCAGCCCACAACCGTAGTTGCGGTTATGCTACAAAGCCTATACATCATGCCTTTTACACTTTATCACAGGCCAGGGCTATAAAAACCAAAACCCCTCTATGGTCATCAAAACAATCTGATCAAAACCTTCTAGCATTCTTGTTACCATTTCAATAGGCTTTACCTTGTGCTAGGAATGGTTCACGTCAATATTCGAATGCTATATTAGAACCTACGGTCTTATGTTTCGCAGACGTACCCTTAACCATTAGGCTATTGAGAGGCATAAAATTTAAAGATATTAGAACATTCGTAGCTAGACAATTCTGCTGAGAATTTTTCCTTACCATAAGGGGAAATATCAGATAATGATACTTGGACGAACGCCTCCCAATAAACCATCAAAGGGTTGTTTGTTAAAACAGTGTTTATTGTGTTCAGACAGTTGAGTGGCAGATAAAGGTGTTCATTGTTTCGCGCCTCTAAGCCTTCAAAGGTACTTAATTTAATTAAAAATAATTTAATACAATTTTATACAAGTATGTTTATGAACAAAAGCCTTCAAATCGTTTTTGTATTTCCGAATTATCAATTCTCATCAAATTTTTCTTTTCGATAAAAAATGAATCATCGAAATCGGTTGGCGCGATGGTGACGATAAGTTAGTTATTCGTCCATTTCTGCCCTGTAGTTCTGGGCTCTCAAGAATCTTTACTAGTCAACCCTGGGGAAGAGAAAATATATTGGCAGATGTAATCAACAAGGAAAAGATAAGAGACATGACTAAATATTAAAATAAATAAAGGCACAAATAGTTTTTTTAATGTATTTACATGTTTAAAAACCTAGGTAAATAAATACATGCAAAGACTATATGATAATAAGTAGACATGTAAACAGTACTATATACTATTTCCTTTAGCCAGATCAAGGACTAATCTCTTAATTAATTAAAAAGTGAATATAAATTTTAATATTAGTATAGAAAAATTATCAATGCTAATTTGTTGTATCTAAAAAGCTTGCTTCCATTGCGGGGTAGGTAGAGCTAGTAAATGTAGTCCAACCTTAAAGTAAATTTAGCTTTTGAATGTCTCTTAGATTATCCGTGAAATAGCAACCGACCGAGTCGTGGTTCGGCCCTGTCGGGCGCCCTCGGATCGGCATGCTTACGCGTAACATAGTAACCGTCCAAGCCGAGGTTACCCCTCACCGGGGGGACCCTTGTGTCGAGTTACTAGCAATAGAAGTTCAGGCTAAGCGACCTAAGAGCTATGCCACCTCTCAATCCGGTGAAGCAGTCAAGGCCAGCTTCTC
This sequence comes from Meandrusa payeni, assembly GCA_029286785.1. Taxonomy (NCBI): domain Eukaryota; kingdom Metazoa; phylum Arthropoda; class Insecta; order Lepidoptera; family Papilionidae; genus Meandrusa; species Meandrusa payeni. Next base: position 3,968,062 of record JAGSMX010000023.1, read on the forward strand.
TGGCCAATCTGTGTAGTTCGTCATAAAAAAAAATGTAGTCCAACCAAATATTTTAACATATAATTTTGCGTAATTAAAAATCAAATTATTTGGATCTTAAAGTTAAATTTAACCACTATACATTGAGACGCCCGGACAGAACTTTTATCAAACGACGTCAAAAAAGGACGAGGTTTTCAATTCGTCTGCATGTTTTCATTATGTTTGTTACCTCATAACTTTCCACTGGATTAACCAATTTTGATTCTTTTTTTTTATTTGAAAGGTGGTATCCTGTGTTCCCATTTCATACAATGGCATCCACGAGAAAATGTATACTCGTAAGTCTTAAATTTACATTAAGTAAATGCGCGACGAATGGACTAATATCTCAAAATCGTGCAAACCGATTTCGATGATTCATTTTTTATTGGAAAGTATACTTCAAGGGTAGTTTAGTGAGAGTTTGGTTGGGCCTACTATAATATATAATTCTGAAATAAATAGAGGATGTCCGCGCGTATTAACGTTGGATTCGATTAGAAGTCGGTTTTTGTTTTCAATCGTATATAAACTTGTTGCCTTAGTATCATAGTTATATTACGATATTCTTACGTTATATTCATTTTTCTTCTTCCAAATTGGCGCTCATTGTCGTTAAGCAGTATTTACTAAGTCTAGGATTGCTTATTATTATTAACCATTAACATAGTCATCTTTAGAAGTTCACTGGTATGAATGCAGCTTTGGACTCGGTGGAAGGGCGGTCTAAGAGGCTATTTGGTGACGCAGCTGAAACCAATCTGCTCAGTCTTGAGCACAGGCGTAAGGTAGCTAGCCTTTCGGTTTTCTACAGATTGCATTTTGGAGAGTGTGCTCAGGAACTACATGATCTAATTCCCCCATCCCCGTCCCACCATCGGACTTCTAGACGCACTGCAGGGTTTCATCCTTTTCATGTGAACATCCCTCAAACCCGAACGAAGCGTTTTGCTTCGTCTTTCATTCTTCGCACAGCAAAGGTCTGGAATAGTTTGCCCGCGTCTGTCTTTCTTTCCGATTACAATGTGGGTATTTTCAAGAGTAGAGTGAATAGGTATTTACTAAGCTAGTGCGCCTTACTATCCAGGACTTTTCCACTTAACATCAGGTGGGATCGTACTCAAGCACTTGCTTGGAAAGTTTAAAAATAAATGTTTTTTTGGAGGCGTTTAAAAATTTTAATTTATTTTACACTAATAGTCAATAAATATTGGCTCCAAAATGAAAAAAAAATATACTCCAATAATAAATCCCAAGTTACCAACACAAGTAATAATTTTTTCTTTAACGATATTTCTGGCCTGACTAAATTATGTATAAAGATATATTAGAGAGAATAATTCTGCAAAACATAGCTCTGTTTATCTTTTTTATTGTTTCAACTAGGAGTATACAAATCGTTTGATGTTCAATAAAACCAGAGGCTTTGTTATTCTGAGTGAAGCAGCTTTACTTAGCGAGGGCTGTCTTCTTCAAATCTTTGTTCGAAGTCTATTCATAAAAGCTGTCTGTTACATATCACTTGAGACGTATTCCTAGAAATTTGCTCGTAGGTGTATTTATGTTTTATTTTTTAATATAATTTACACATTTACTAAATAGTAATTTTACTGCTGTAACTGTAATTTAATATATTTATAATTAATTAAGAATACACATATAATTTGTTTATATATAATGTAATCAAAGTAAAAAAAATATTTATATAAATATATATATATATATATATATATATATATATATATATATATATATATATATATATATATATATATATATATATATATATATATATATATATATATATATATATATATATATATATATATATATATATATATATATATATATATATATATATATATATATATATATATATATATATATATATATATATATATATATATATATATATATATATATATATATATATATATATATATATATATATATATATATATATATATATATACACTGGATTAACCAATTTTGATTCTTTTTTTTTATTTGAAAGGTGGTATCCTGTGTTCCCATTTCATACAATGGCATCCACGAGAAAATGTATACTCGTAAGTCTTAAATTTACATTAAGTAAATGCGCGACGAATGGACTAATATCTCAAAATCGTGCAAACCGATTTCGATGATTCATTTTTTATTGGAAAGTATACTTCAAGGGTAGTTTAGTGAGAGTTTGGTTGGGCCTACTATAATATATAATTCTGAAATAAATAGAGGATGTCCGCGCGTATTAACGTTGGATTCGATTAGAAGTCGGTTTTTGTTTTCAATCGTATATAAACTTGTTGCCTTAGTATCATAGTTATATTACGATATTCTTACGTTATATTCATTTTTCTTCTTCCAAATTGGCGCTCATTGTCGTTAAGCAGTATTTACTAAGTCTAGGATTGCTTATTATTATTAACCATTAACATAGTCATCTTTAGAAGTTCACTGGTATGAATGCAGCTTTGGACTCGGTGGAAGGGCGGTCTAAGAGGCTATTTGGTGACGCAGCTGAAACCAATCTGCTCAGTCTTGAGCACAGGCGTAAGGTAGCTAGCCTTTCGGTTTTCTACAGATTGCATTTTGGAGAGTGTGCTCAGGAACTACATGATCTAATTCCCCCATCCCCGTCCCACCATCGGACTTCTAGACGCACTGCAGGGTTTCATCCTTTTCATGTGAACATCCCTCAAACCCGAACGAAGCGTTTTGCTTCGTCTTTCATTCTTCGCACAGCAAAGGTCTGGAATAGTTTGCCCGCGTCTGTCTTTCTTTCCGATTACAATGTGGGTATTTTCAAGAGTAGAGTGAATAGGTATTTACTAAGCTAGTGCGCCTTACTATCCAGGACTTTTCCACTTAACATCAGGTGGGATCGTACTCAAGCACTTGCTTGGAAAGTTTAAAAATAAATGTTTTTTTGGAGGCGTTTAAAAATTTTAATTTATTTTACACTAATAGTCAATAAATATTGGCTCCAAAATGAAAAAAAAATATACTCCAATAATAAATCCCAAGTTACCAACACAAGTAATAATTTTTTCTTTAACGATATTTCTGGCCTGACTAAATTATGTATAAAGATATATTAGAGAGAATAATTCTGCAAAACATAGCTCTGTTTATCTTTTTTATTGTTTCAACTAGGAGTATACAAATCGTTTGATGTTCAATAAAACCAGAGGCTTTGTTATTCTGAGTGAAGCAGCTTTACTTAGCGAGGGCTGTCTTCTTCAAATCTTTGTTCGAAGTCTATTCATAAAAGCTGTCTGTTACATATCACTTGAGACGTATTCCTAGAAATTTGCTCGTAGGTGTATTTATGTTTTATTTTTTAATATAATTTACACATTTACTAAATAGTAATTTTACTGCTGTAACTGTAATTTATTATATTTATAATTAATTAAGAATAAACATATAATTTGTTTATATATAATGTAATCAAAGTAAAAAAATATTTATATAAATATATATATATATATATATTTATAATATAAATAAACGTGTATGTAAAACCTTATTTACACAGAACCGATTCGTATCCGCCTTAGTTTTCACAGGTTTTTTGGAACTGAAAACCAACGCTGTGCTACATGTGTGAGCACAGCACAACGCTGAGCCAACTCCTTTTCGGCACAAGGTCAATTTTGTATTATTTTTTAATTGTTAATTTTTTGTTAATGTTGTTTTACCCGTTGTTTCTGTGTTCTTGTGTCCAATAAATGTTTATTCTATTCAACACATAATGTGAATAATGAAATTGTGCGCGTAGCATGATGCTTTAAAATTTTAAATTACGATATGGTTCTAGCACGAAGAAAATCCACTACCTTCTCTGTCTAACGATAAAAGCGTCACTAAAACATTATTTACTCAAATAACTTTAATAATTTCTAATACCTTTACTTAGATGACACATTAATGAAATAGGTCATCTTTTCCAAAAAAAAATATTACACAAGTTGCAAATGTGATAGCATTTCAGAAACTCCATAAAATCGACCACCTTTTGATAAGACTTGCCTGCTCCCTTTAGTTTATCATTTTGTACTTCATTTATCAATGATATTTACATATTTTTCTCCAAAAATACATTTTGTACCAAATTCTTTGATTTAGCAACAATTAGTTTGGCTTCTTACGAGTTCAAAATAGAATTAAAACTACAATCAATTGAAAACTCTATACACAATGTCAAAAAAATCCACTCGTGTTTTAATAAAATGATTGCTACTCGGGTACCGCTGGATTCACGCTGATTTTTTTGACTGGCTCCTCATTAGAGGGTCTTTTCTGTGGTTTGAGGTTATCGTTACATTCTGGGACACCCTGTGTAAGTGCTCCTTGTTATATTTTAATCAACCAGCCTTAAATAAAATTAATATTAAATATTACTGTAAAATGATTAACTTAGTCCTTCGTGCGCGCTGAAATTCAATGATGTAAACTAGGGTGACCATGTCACACAGTCGACTTGACAATTAGGTTACATTTACTCGATGCACGGCCTGTCTTGTTAGCTACTAAGGCCTCGTTTACATTGAGAGCGCGTACGCGGTGCGATGAAATTGATTATACAGAATTGACATAGACACATTTGTAGATGTAGAATTACACGCAGATATAGCCGTAGACGTATTCGTAGAACCAGTCTAAGACGTAGACGTATTCGTAGCACTAGTCTTAGACGTAGACGTATTCGTAGAACTAGTCATAGATGTAGACGTAGTCGTGGATGTAGTCGTAGACGTATATTCTTTACATACAAAAATAATTGTGCGAGTTGCATGGCGCTGCGCTCACCTTCTATCACATACTCGTATGGGACTTAATCACTCATCGAGCTTATATTGGACAATTTATTCAAATGATTTTTACTACGTAAGAAATCGATGGAAATTCATTGTCATTGTCACGTACTAGGAAGAGAACGTACCTACCATCGAGCTTCGTATATAATCACAAAGCCTCCGTAAAGTTGAATGCTTAGCTAGGAGTCTATAATAAATTATAATAATTTTTCTAAAGGAAGTAAGGTTGACAGTCATGCAGTGAGCAGTAATCAAAAATCTCCTTCTCCTTCATCTCATTCAAGTTTTTATGCAATGATCCTCTTTTACGGTCAATGTTTTACGACTATAGAGGCCAATGATTTCTCTATAGGCAAAACCGTAAATTAAAGTATAAGAAGGAGACAAATATTTCGCATTAATTTCACGCCCAAAGCACAATTCGCTTTTCAATTTGACTGTTCACTGCTCTGCAAAAGTGTGGAGAGATACTACTTGGGAATTAATAGAACGTGATTTAACTAACAAACAGAGAACAAACTGTTTAATAATAACTGGTACATGCCTTTCTCTGGCTGAGTTTTTGAAGAAGCATTCTCCTTGCAGATAAATAATTTTAACCGTCTCAAAACGGTATTCAAATTATGTACATTTTTTATTTTTTTTTTAATTTTCTTGGCTAATACGAGTATCACTTCAGATTACGAAGGTACACCAAGGTACACCACGGGCCAGGCTGGGTACCTGGCGCCGCTAATGCTTCGGCGTCGTCGGGACTTCTCTAATTGCCTGAGAAGTCCCCTCTTGAGGAAAAAGTCCGGTCTTTGCCGGGACCGGCCAGTTATTGCGGTGCCCTGTTTCTGACAGATCCAGGTCAATCCACTTATAACGGCTGATGGCATTTGCAGAAGGTTTAGTAGGTAGGTATTGGGTATTGAAATCTCACCGACCCTAAACTATGGACGATTCATCGAGTCTAAGGCTAAGATAGCTGCAAAAACTTGGGATCTTGATCAAAGTGCAACCGTACTTCTCTGCGGGACAGCTTTTAACACTTTATAAAGCTCAAGTCCGGTCGTGTGTAGAATACTGCTGTCACATTTGGGCAGGCGCAGCTAAATGCCATCTCGCAGCTTTGGACTCGGTGAGGAGAGGTGGGCTAAGAGCTATTTGGTGACGCAGCTGAAACCAATCTGCTCAGTCTTGAGCACAGGCGTAAGGTAGCTAGCCTTTCGGTTTTCTACAGATTGCATTTTGGATGATCTAATTCCCCATCCCTTTCCACCATCGGACTTCTAGACGCACTGCGGGATTTCATCCTTTGTTGTGAACATCCTCAAACCCGAACGAAGCGATTTGCTTCGTCTTTCATTCTTCGTACAGCAAAGGACTGGAATAGTTTGCCCGCGTCTGTCTTTCCTTCCGATTACAATGTGGGTATTTTCAAGAGTAGAGTGAATAGGCATTTACTAAGCTAGTGCGCCTTACCATCCAGGACTGCATTTCCACTTAACATCAGGTGGGATCGTAGTCAAGCACTTGCTTAGAAATTATAAAAAAAAAAAAAAAAAAAAAGTAGGGGTCGCCCAGGCCGAGTCACACATCCCTCCGGGCCCACCAAGTCACCGGTGTCGGTAAACGGATTCCCCATGTTAACAAAAAAAGGTGTAGCAAAGAACTCTTGAAACTGTTATGGAAGAATGCTTTTCATTGATATCTACTATACCCATAAGTAAACTAAATGTTTTCGTACGTTGTTGTTTTTGTCTATTGTCGGTATTGTGTTTTTCTTATACTTGTTAAAGATTTGTTATTAACATAAACAAATCCCATTCCTCCGAGTAACGATCGTGGATGGTCAATATTTGATTCGTTTATCGCATGGCTACAACCATTTAATGTTCCTCAGTTCTCTATTCCCATGCCACTAATTACGTCATTGGGTTTCCAAGGACAGAAACGAAACGATTTAGCCAGTCAGCAATGAGCGATATATTCCTTTGTAGTTAATTAATGGACAAATGAAGTTGCTCTTGACTTAAGTATGGTGGACTGGTGTCTGAGCTTTCCAATTACGAACTTATGGTAGTTGTTTGAATTTTTTATTTCAAAGGATGATAATGGGGATCAGAAACTGACAGCCAAAACATATCTTCACGCATAGGACTTAGTTTACAATAACATTATTGTGTGTGCAAAAACAAATAGTCTTAGAACGCTAAGAGTAACGAAAGTGCTTTATTTATTAACAATATTTTTAAAATTAAAAAAATACTATAAAATACCTGTTATTCTAATTATTTCCATCATGTCCATTTAACTCTGGCATGGACATCAAGGTCATGAGTCCACAACTAATAAACACGAAAATGAAATAAATGTACTTACACAAATATATACGAATTGAGTACACCTTCCGTTTGTGAAGTCTTTTATTTACGTATTCATAGGTTCAAAATTGGAAAAGCTATTTCCAAAAACCGTGTGGTGTCGTGGGATAATAGATACGAACGAAGTAACTTAAAATAAATATTAATATCAAGTTCAATTTAAGTTGAAGAGAAATCAATACTACTTTACAAAAGTATCTTAGCACCTTTATTTTATTTACAATGATAACAAATATATTATTAATAATTGCGCCATCTATCTAAAGCAGATTACACTAAAAATCTTACGCTTTTATTTAACGTTAAGGACGTTTTATGCCGACTAGGGTCAGGTACCCTAGTCGGCATAAAACCGTAACGCCATAAGACTCGTCGGCATCGTTAATTGCCGTTAAACACAAAAATGTGGCTACCCGCAGTCAAAATAAATAACAATAAATGGCCCACGGCAGCGCTGAATATAGGGAGCTCCAACCGCCATGACCGCTGACAAGCAAATGTGCTTTATGCGGAATTACCATTGCTATTTTAAGCTCTGTAGGTAGGTCATTTTTTTTGTATATTATATGATGAGGAGGAAACGTAAGATATGTGCAGTCCTCCAATCAGAACAAAGGTGGTTCTAATACTCTCTTTACAGTGTGCCCAACAGAGGGACAAATATGTTACTGTATACTTACACTGTCTTTAGGCTTTCTTTAGGGTTCACTAGCTACGAGGACGAAACATATTACCTTAGTTGTATTTGTAGGGAACCGAACCCAATACGACATTCACTATATCGAGATACAAAGGTAGTATTTTTTTTAAAGACACAAGTCATTTAAATGAGGTCACCTTGAAATCATGACACCAGTGCTTTCACTGAATGCTAGTGTCTTATCTTAATTTTCCGGTTCTTTTCAAATCTTAACAGAGACAGACAATCTTTTGTGAAAAGAAGATATATTTTCTACTTTTAATCATTGACGATGAATGCTTCGTGTCTGGGTTTTAAGATTTACTAGCGTGAGTAGAAACTTAATTGCTATTAACTTGTCAGATTTATTCGAAATATTTGAAACAATGATAATGGGGATCAGAAACTAACAGCCAAAACATATCTTCACGCATAGGACTAACTTTACAATTACTATATTGTGTGTGCAAAAATAAATAGTCTAAGAACGCTAAGAGTAACGAAAGTGCTTTATTTATTAACAATATTTTTTAAATAAAAAATATACAATAAAATGCCTGTTATTTTAACTATTTTCATCATGTCCATTTAACTCTGGCAAGGACATCAAGGTCATGAGTCCACAACGAATAAACACGAAAATAAAATAAATATACTTACACAAATATATACGAATTGTGTACACCTTCCGTTTGTGAAGTCTTTTATTTACGTATTCATAGGTTCAAAATTGGAAAAGCTATTTCCAAAAACCGTGTGGTGTCGTGGGACAACAGATACGAACGAAGTTACTTAAAATAAATATTAATATCAAGTTCAATTTAAGTTTAAGAGAAATCAACACTACTTTACAAAAATATCTTAGCTTCTTTATTTTATTTACAATGATTTATACAAATATATAATTAATAATTGCGCCATCTATCTAGACCAGATTACACTAAAAATCTTACGCTTTTATTTAACGTTAAGGACGTTTTATGCCGATTAAGGTACCCCTCCGCAACGCCATAAGGCTCGTCGGCATCGTTAATTGCCGTTAAACACAAAAATGTGACTACCCGCAGTAAAAGTAAATAACAATAAATGGCCCAATAAACCCGCTGAATATAGGGAGCTCCAACCGCCATGACCGCAGACAAGCAAATGTGCTTTATGCGGAATTACCATTGCTATTTTAAGCTCTGTAGGTAGGTCATTTTTTTGGAGGAAACGTAAGACATGTGAAGTCCTCCAATCAGAACAAAGGTGGTTCTAATACTCTCTTTACAGTGTGCCCAATAGAGGGACAAATATGTTACTGTATACTTTCACTGTCTTTAGGCTTTCTTTAGGATTCACTAGCTACGAGGACGAAACATATTACCTTAGTTGTATTTGTAGGGAACCGAACCCAATACGACAACAAAATAAATTAATTCACTATATCGAGATACAAAGGTAGATATTTAAATGAGGTCACCTTGAAATCATGACACCAGTGCTTTCACTGAATGCTAGTATCTTATCTTAATTTTCCGGTTCTTTTCAAATCTTAACAGAGCCAGACAATCTTTTGTGAAAAGAAGATATATTTTCTACTTTTAATCATTGACGATGAATGCTTCGTGTCTGGGTTTTAAGATTTACTAGCGTGAGTAGAAACTTAATTGCTATTAACTTGTCAGATTTATTCGAAATATTTGAAACAATATCAAATCAAACGTATTTACGTGTAGCCTGTTATATAATTTAACATTAACATAAAGTCTAACTTGACTGAATACAGCTTTATTTTTAAATTCTATCGATATCGATGCTACGCACGGTTACCCGTCCAAGACTTCCGGGTATCACCGAGTTATTACGGGCATAGTAAATATTTACTATCAAGTTAAAGGCTGTCACTTCGTTGCACTAGTTTTTCTAATCTTCTTAATTACCACTTCTCAGGGAGTACAACACATATTAAGAAATGGCCTTAGAAATTGATAGAATGTATTTTTACACGTCAAATCCGTGCGCGAGGTATATAATGAAAAACGTTATGGGGAAATATGAAGTACGTAACAGATTACAGCGGTTAATTTTATTTTTACTAAGGGGACAAAACTTAAATAAATACTCGTAATTTAATTCAATCTTGAAGCGTCAATAGCCTATAGGGTAAGGGTACGTTCTGCACCTGTCGCTTCCGAGCCTCGCTCTTGCGATAGTCTCGAGCGACAGGTCTTGGACGGCGGTCGCCTCCTTCTGTGAGACGGTCATGTCCTAGAAGGAGGCTGACGAGCGGGGAGGGGAGGGGAGCGCAGAGGCTTCCCCCTCCGCAGGCGACGTATCGGGGTGTTGCCGCCCCCGTAATCCAAAGCGGGGCCAGGATGGGTACCTGGCCCCAGCATGCTTCGGCGTCGTCGGGACTTCTTTGAATGCCGGAGAAGTCCCCTTTGAGGATGAAGTCCGGTCTTTGCCGGGACCGGCCGGTCGTTGGGGTGCCCTGTCGCTGACAGATCCGGGGCACCCCGCTCATAACGGCTGATGGCATTCGCGGAAGGTTTAGTGGGTAGGGGATGCCCAGGCCGAGTCCCACACATCCCTTTGGGCTCACCCAGGGTACCGGAGGATGGTCTATAAAAAGATTCCCCCGCGTGAACAAAAAAAAAAAAAGGGTACGTTCTGTAAATCGTAAAGTCGTATGTTCGAATCTACTGTTTGATTATTGACGTAAACCACCTCGTGGACCTGGTCCTGTAAGACCTTGACAAAAAAATGTTTGCATACATTTAAAAAAAGACAAAGAAAAATTTGGACCATTTTCTGAAATACAATTCATGTACAATAACTTTAGAACAGTAAAAACAAGTAACGGATCTATTTATGCTGTTGAAATATAAATAGTATTTGGTTTATAGAACACGTTTCGCTTTCGCAAATTGCGTAATTATGAGAATAACGCTTCATCTGAAATATCAATCAATTACTTGGCTCCGATAAATTTGAAGCGTAGAAAGTAAATTGATATTTTGCTATTAATGAAAAGTTAATTTCAGTTTCGTTACAAACAAATTGATACAAAGTCTTAAGAAACAACTAAAAGTGTTGGCGGTGTATAATTTATCATTGAAATATTTTATTTCCGATAAATAAATCAGGTCGCCAGTTTCAAACTTAGTCAACTTAAGCTAATGAGTTTTATTTAACAAATTTCCGTTTTAGATTGAAGACGTTTATTACTTGACTAGATTGGTACTAGAGCTGTGGTAGCTTAGTGTAGAGCCGTGGTAGCTCAATGTCTGGGCGTTTGGCATAAGTTGCGTAGTATGCTACCAACCAGTATGCAACCGAGTTCGATCGAGTTGTTGCAATTTTATGTGCTGTTATCACGCGCTCAGCGGTGAAGGGAAAACATCGTGAGAAATCTGTCAGCCGTCCTGCGAAGATCGCTCCACCTAGTCTTAGGGCTTCCCACTCCGCGTTTCGCCCAACGGTTATCCGTTCTACGACAAATATGGCCGACCCATTGCTACTTCAATTTGCTAATTCGGTGAGCTATGTCGATCACCTTAGTTCTCTGTCGGAACACCTCGTTCCGGATCTGATCCTTTAGAGAAACTCAGAGCATAGCTCTTTCCATATTCGAAAATTATGAGATAACAAACGTTTTTATTTGTTAATATATATATTTTTTAATTATTTCTGATGGACCTTCTAACCGTTAATTGAAAAGTCTAGCTTAAATCATTGGAGACGATCTAACCGCCAGTGCATGGAATTATTCACTGAAAATGATCACTTAATGCGATGTTAAGTGTCTTGGAGAGAAAATTTCAAGTATGAACAAGTTTTAATGGCGCTCTCAATGGTTAAGTCTGTTCATCTTAGCTCGGTTATATAGCTTAATTCGTAATACGACAAAGAGATGAAGTTTTCACATTTCACACTAACTTTAAACTATATTTTACGTTTTATTTACATAAAAGGGACATAGTAAGATTTAATATGAATTGTTCTCTTAATTTAGGTCGTAGAACAAGGGTTGATTAGGTTTAGATTAATTGTATTTCGTAATCCTACTATAGTTCGGAAATACAAAGAGGGCGTCCACACATCATGTTAAAAGAATATTTCTTTAATGAAAATTTTTTTAACCAAAATGGAACATATATATGCACACGGTCGATATCGTCAAACCAGTTTAATACGATAGGCGCAAAAAATGTGTACGGCGAGCGCACGGCAAGATACATCGTGCCTAGATTAATTAATGAACTACCCTCAGATATAAGGAAATGTATAACTAACAAAAACATTAATAGTATACTAAAAAGTTATTTAGGAACGCAAGACGGACGCTTTGGCGCTAGTGACAAACCATTGCGGTTTATATAGCGTTATGTTATACTCGTATGTATATTCCTTTATTGTAAAATTTTATTTGAAATAAATAAAAAAAAAACGTAATAACATTTGATACAATTTGAAGTCAGTATTTGTTTTTGCTCGTAAATATACTTATAGAAGATTTATTCTGTTTGTGTTGTAGGTTTTTATAAAATAAGAAAATAAAACATTCACGTTATCGACCCAATAGCGTAGACAGAGATCATGAATTTACCTTCGTCATAATCTTGGTATACCTTTCTCTTACTTGTATATCCGGATATGTCCGCATACTTGGGAGGCTGTTCGATACAATACCTAAACAGGGTTTATATTATAACATGGCTATCCGGCTCGAAGGACCAATTTTTATGTTCACCACAACGTTTTTCTTGGCAGGTTCCTTGGGTTGAACATAAATAAAATTCGTATTATAGATACTCTTCTTTATTGTGTTATAGGCACCCACTCATCACTTCTTAAATCTCCCAACAAGCAAGCCGGAAACCCATGTTACCAACATAATATAGACCCTATTCGGATATTGTACCGAACAGAGAATTCGAGTACTTACGACGTCACCGTCCTTTCATTTCCAATCTAAGTCAAAATCACTTGTCTCGGGGAAAATTTATTTAAAAAGGTATATTGTAGACTGTATTCTTACAGAAAAACCTAAAGATTCCAGGTAGAACTTTTGCACGTCTTAAAAAAGTGTAAATATCGTAAACACATGTCTTAAATACAATTTAAACCTATTATGTATATATGCGGAACTAAATTACATATCACGATTATGAAATCTCAACCTTTTTGGATCAACTGCCAGGTCTTAGTGCAGATATAAAATAAAAAGTAACTCCTTACGGTTATAAGAGCTACCATTAGAGACACCGAGAATATATATCACAAATAATATTACCTAGGAGAATATTACAAAGTTTGTAATGCACTCTAAACATAATATATGTGAGGTATTTTACAATGTATTTATAACGGAAGTGAAAGAGGTTCAAGTAAACATATCTGACCCGAACTGAGGACTGAGGCTATTAAAGAATGGAAGTCTTGCTAACGCTTTTCTTGCACCCAACGTGCGATTACAATTACTTCATGCTAATTACGAGTTTACACGGCAAAAGGAGTACGTTTAAAATAGAGTAGGTAGGATGGCAGTTCCTGAGCACACTCTCCAATGCGTAGAAAATCGAAAGGCTAGCTACCTTACGCCTGTGCTCAAGACTGAGCAGATTGGGTTCAATTGCGTCACCAAATAGTATCTTAACCCGCCTTTCCACGGATTCTAAAGCTACGAGATGGCATTTACCATCGCCTGAAGACTTTTTAAAGCTGTACCGTAGAGACTTACGCTTGCACTATGACCAAGATCTCATGTTTTTTGCAGCTATCTTAGCCTTGGACTCGATGAATCGTCCATAGTATTATAATTAAGGATCGACGAAATTTCAATACCCAATAACTGAAGACGATCATTGAGTTAGAGTGGAGAGTAGGCAGTAGGGTGCACCGGCTCCTTTTGGCGGAAAAGACATGCCTGTGTTTTGGTGGCGTTGAATCTCATTATTCCATTGTTATAATTTTTGTATTGATTGCGTTGGCGTTGAATTTATACTGCGATGGTGAGTGTTACGGTATCGCATATACGTTTAAATAAAAGCACTTCCGCGCCCTCAGTTGTTCAACGTTGAACTGATAATACCACTTGGTCGTTTATCGACTTTTAAGCCGAGTATCATTAAGCTCTCTGCAGACATAAAATCCTTTTCAATACGACCTCTTTACGCCTTAACGGACTTTTTCCATTGTTTGTCATTCTATTTTGGTACTGGTAAGAAACGTTTAGAAGAGTAGAGAAGTGTGAAGAAGTGTAGAGCCGTGGTACGGTAGTAACCCGAGATCGATCCCCGGTGCCCGGCACTAATAAATTTGTTGTTGCAATTTTATGTGCTGATTTACCACTCCGAGCAAGTGGTGAAGGAAAACATCGTGAGGAAACCTTTTTAGGGCATATGAAGTCTGCCAATCCGCACTAGGACCGCGTGGCGTACTATGCTCTTATACTCTCATAACAGAGAAGGTCTGCGCCCAGTAGTAGGACATATATATTATGTAAATAAAGGCTGCAACTGTAAGAAATGTTTATAAATAAAAACTGCTTATAGTACATGTATACACATATACATATTAAGTTATAAGGCCAAATTATTGTTATGTAATATACATAGATAAGTTGTATAGATACAAGAGGACGGTGGAGAAAAGCTGCTTTATGTCGAGAAAATTACGACGAAAATTCCTTAATGTTGATACATAGAAATGCATAAGTTTCGAGCTAGTAAAGGATTTTAAAAAGAAAAAATATAGTATCTTTATTTCAACTGAATTATGAATAAAACAACTCATTCATTATTTTACAAGTTACTAAAACATTTTACTGTTGCAACATTTTATGTTGTTGTAAATCCACAAAACAGTAAACCTGTTATCTTCAAAGTATATTATATGAAATAAAGTAACGGCAGAAAACCACAAGCGGCGGAAATATAGTAACCTCGATGGAGGTTTCATACTTGATCCATTTGGGGTAGAAACTTTGGTTCCGTGGGGTCGTAGTGCACACCACCTTTTAATGTGATAGCTAAGAAGTTGGTCATCACATCTGGTGACCAGAGGGCTGGCTTATTATTATTATACCTTGCACAGAGGCTAAGCATTGCCATACAACGTGGTAATGCTACTTCTGAGCACGCTGCCAAACGAAGACGGTTTGGCACGGTTATATTTTTTGTAAATATGTTGTCAAATACCTATTATATTGTAATAATTCTTTGTTTAATTAATTAATAACATAATTTTAAATAGAATATAAGCTCAATATTATTAAATAATAGATAAAGAAATAAAAAGCAAAAATATCAACCTGTAAAATAGACGAATAAGAAATAGAGTAAGAAATAAGGAAATAGGCAACACATGACACCCAGCGATTGTTATGCATAATAACTACTTCCAATGATATCTTAGTGATTTACCCGAACCTCATTGTATCTTTAATTCATAATTATTAATTTAGTTGATCGTCACATGAACTTGGCATTGTAAACAATAATTTAACTTTATTAGTTCGTAATAGAACTTCTAATTAATTTTCTATAAAGATTGTGACGGTATTCGTTAAAATAACTCCTTGTACAACGTTACGTCGTCTGAATAAAGCCAGTGTATTAGTTGTTGGACTATTTTATTCCACAAGACGAAGTACTTAGTTTGGTTAGGTTTTGATTGATTTCAATTATTCTTTTTTTTTCTTTCATTAAATTCTTGTTTTTATTAATTTGATTAATTCGAATAAAGTGAGTGTATTAGTAATTGGACCATTAAATTCCACAAGACCTACAGTTATTACCTATCAGAAATGGCCACGACGTATTGGGGGGAGGGAAAATTGCCTAAAATATCACTTACCCCTGGGCCCAAGACCAGCTTTAACTACTCTGCTCTATCATTGGACTGAGGTAAACTACCTTCTTACAAGAAACATATTATATACGGTAAAATTCTGTGGCATTTTGTCACCTTTTTTGTTATACCCCAAATATATAAGGTTTATGAATACAGTCACTTGAACAATAATTTCGCTCCGTTATAAGGCGTCGGGGATAAGCGGGGTCGTCCGCAACATAATGAGAAGTCTGCCACAATATCTCATTATCCTTTTATCGACAATTCTCCAGACATCAAGCTTTTGTTTATTGTTAGGTTATGAAAATAAAAGCTTCGCTTGAAATAAGCTTTACTATGCTGTGTTGTATACAAATAAAGCATACACAATTTGGAAATACCGAAGTAATAATAGGTTGTCAAATATCTCCCTTCCGCCTTTTTGTCTTTTGAATTTCGCGGCTATGTACAAAGCGCTACAGAGCTCGTATCTAGCAATACTATACATAATTTGAAAGGTCTTGACATAACCTACAAAACGACGCTATGCATAATTAGTTTGGATATTGCGTTCAACAGTTATAGACGTGTAAACATGGAGTTCACTAACGCCGAAATTCGCGCTATTTTAAAGTTTTCCTTCGTTAAAGGCAAATCCGCTAGAGAAACGTTCCGTGAGATTAATGGTGTTTTGGGGGATGGTACTCTATCACTTCGAACCACGGAGGAATGGTTTCGACGATTCAGAGCCGGTGAAAACGACACCATGGATAAGTCAGCCGGCGGAAGACCTGTGACGACAAATACCGATCAAATCATGGACTACATCGAGTTAGACCGGCATGAGTTAGTCACCAAACCATTTTAAACCATCTGCAGAAGGCTGGATACAAAAAAAAGCTTGATGTTTGGGTGCCGCATGACACAAAAGGCGGAAGGGAGATATTTGACAACCTAATATATATACTCGTATAGTATAGAGTAAACGAACGAATATTTTATAGTTACTTAGCGTATCATCACCTATTATCATTACCTTGTAAACATATACATTTGCGGCTGTATAACTTACCTTGAATACTTCAAAATCCTTAATTATTATGTTTAATATACTTCAGTATACTTTATTATACTTCATTATATTTCAAAATACTGCATTGTACTTCAATATGGTTCAATGACATAAATATACACAACGCACGTGTCAATACAAATTTGGGTTATAAAACAATAAAATATCATCATAGTAAATAAAAGCTGCATTTGACAGTTAAAAAAGAGGAGTGCTCCGATCGTCACTAAACTTTACAGGATTACTCGCCAGGTCAATCTGGAGATTTCCTGAAAGTTTCATTGAAATCGGTTTAGCCGTTTCGGAGCCTATATAGAACATACGTACTCAATTTCTATTTTTTTCATGAATTCCACGAAGGTATTCAAGATTTTCTCTTTTTACCTTTGACCACTCATTAAAGTTTTATATTTGTGAGAGCTTATTTATCGATTACTTAAATAGCAACACGAATAATGCTTAGTTTTAATTCTGTTATTCACAAAGAACATTTAGAAAGCTTTGAAAACGTTTTATTGGCTTTAGATTTCGACACGAAGCGCCAAATTAATCCAGATGAAAGGCAAAATAAAAATCGAAGGCTTTTAGCGAGCGCAAATTGTTTTACTGTTGGACTCGTTTAATTAAGATTTTATTTCCTGTCTAACTTTATAGGCAACGTTAAGTAGACGCTAACATCTATTGGTGCTTGACTTTAAAAGTACGTCCATATTTACAGATCAAGGTAATCTTTATATAAAAAAAAAATATTACAGTTGTAATTAAGGAAGAGTTGTGTGTTTCAGCAACCTGACAGCCTTTACCGAACAGAAACTTCAGGCTGGATCAACTGGAACCAACTCCATATATGTTTTTGTTTTAATTTTTCAATAAAGCGCAACCACAGACTTGTGTACTTGCTGTTGTCTAATGTACTTTAATTAGTTACTTTGGTTTATTTATAACAGTGCTTACCTCTTAGTCTCTTATAATCTATATATATAAAAGAGAATGTGTGTGTGTGTTTGATCCGTATAGGCTCCGAAACGGCTAGACAGATGTCAATGAAACTTTCAGGGAATCTTCAGATTGACCTGACGAGTAATCTTGTAAATTTTGGTGACGATCGGAGTACTCCTCTTTTTTAAATGTCAAATATCGGAGCAATCCTCTTTTTGAACTGTCAAATACAGCTTTTATTTACTATGATGTTATTCTATTGATTTAAAATCCAAATTTGTATTGACACATGCGTTGTGTATATTTATGTCATTATGAACCATATTGAAGTACAATGGAGTATATTGAAGTATTAAAAATAGATACGGTGGAATAAAAATAAAAACAAATATTTTTTTGTGATTGATTAATTTATCAATTTTGAGATATTTGTTTATTGAATATATATGTTTGATCAATTGCAAATAAATGGCGGCCGCGGACCCATTTAAAGTAGTAGTAGAGGTAAATTAAATATTTAATGATCTAAGTTTATTGTTTTAATCAGCCCTGTAGTTCTGGGCTCACAAGAATAAGACTACGGTATCCCCTGCCTGTCGTAGAAGGCGACTAAAAGGGGCCTCGAGTTCACTGGGCGACAAGGGTGGGGGCCTTTGTCGTCCGCCAAGGTGGACCCGGGAAGAAGGCAACATCGGCTGGCACGTGTCGCCTTGCACTGCGAGGGCACAGGGGGGGAGGGAGTAACCTCCCCCCCGGGAAGTGCTCTCCTTGAGCACAGTGCAGAGGGGCTCCGGTGCGTTCCACTGGAGATCCCGGAGAGCCAAATTAATTTAATCTATTAACCATGCACCGAGGAAGGGCCACCGGGGAGGTTTTAGTGAGTAAAAACCCCACATGACCGCCGCCTTCCCCCCAGAAGGCGGGGTATCTTTTTGAAGATTTCCTCTTCGTTAACAAAAAAAAAGTTTAATGTTTTAATAAAATAAAGCAAAATCTAGCCCGGCGAAACGAGCTGGGTACACTTGTATAACATAATATTAAATTCACAAAAATTAGTAATTATCCGCTGTACTACACGTATAACTTATACGTATATCTAAATACTTTCTACTCAAACAACGAAAAATACAAACTGGTATATATATTGTCGTTTATGTATTCAATGTTAAAGTTAAAGTTACAGCCTTTATATATATAATATATATGTCCCACTGCTGGGCACAGGCCTTCTCTGTAAAGAGAGTATAAGGGCATAGTCCACCACGCGGCCCTAGTGCGGATTGGTAGACTTCACATGCCTTAGAAAAATTTTCTAAGACATGTAGGTTTCCTCACGATGTTTTCCTTCACCGCCAAGCGCGTGGTTAATCAGCACATAAAATTGCAACAGCAAATTTACCGCCTGGAGACTGAGCTACCACGGCTCATATTCCATATCGTATTCCATGTATATGTATATTATTATATTTAAATTCAAGTATCTAGTTATGCATATATATATATATATATATATATATATATATATGTGTATATTTATTTATCTATATAATATTTTCAAAACGTTATATTTTGCGGCACTACCCGTAACCACTAAAGAAAGGTGGAAGAAAATGCTAAATAGCATTAAGTTCGCCTTTGTACATATGCAATAAAGGATTTATCTTTCTATCTATAACTTAGTGAATGCTTAGTTTATGCCGTACTCCAATAATGCGATGTGTAATTCTGCAAACAGTACTCTCCTTCGTATTTGATGCCACAAGTATCACCAAATTACTAGGCTATAGGTAGACTAGACTTGATATCTTTCTACATGCGTGAAGAGAAAACGTTATACCCGTTTTCAACCGACTTCAAAAAATGATCTCTTGATTGGTCTGTATGTTGTTACTTATGTTTTTTTACCTCGTAACTTTCAACTGGGTGAACCGATTTTGATGATTCTTGCAAACATATAATAGGTGAAAGCTAATTAGTCACTGTAAGATAAATCCAATTAAGAATTTACTAATATATTTTGCTTCCAGTTACATAAAGTATTTGATTTTCCACCATTCCTCGGAGGATTTGTGAAGTTTAATTTACTGGGTATTTCAGAGCAATCAATGTGCCCTGAACTAATTTGTA
Source organism: Meandrusa payeni (assembly GCA_029286785.1). Classification (NCBI taxonomy): domain Eukaryota; kingdom Metazoa; phylum Arthropoda; class Insecta; order Lepidoptera; family Papilionidae; genus Meandrusa; species Meandrusa payeni. Next base: position 3,987,910 of record JAGSMX010000023.1, read on the forward strand.
CAGAAAGTTTACATAAGCAATATTACGATGAGGACGAAGTGATATAACATTCATACGACTACGTGAAATTATTACTGCTCATGACGAAATTAATATCGAATAACATACTAATATCATTCGATTAAAAGTGGATGTAGTGTCACCAATATTAAAAAAAAAACATTTAGTCACACTTTCGTCACGTCACAAAATAGGGAAAACCAGGATGCATCACCCGATGTTAAGTGACCGTAACCACCCAAAAACCTACTAAAGGAATTTCAGGTTATGAGTTAGGGTACTTATTTCATGAAGAAGGAATAAAAATTGGCTTAAAATTCTGGTTTTGATAGCAGAGTTTAAAAATGTGAATTTTTTGACATTTTCTTAATTAAAAGTAGCAACAAATTGCTACGGATATCCATTTCTAAGCTTTGATACTCGTAGCTTATAGCTATGTTTATAAAAGTACAAACAAGAAATAACGCATTAATTTTTTTAAAGCTAAACGTCGATAGCCTAATGGTTTAGGGTACGGTTCGCGAATCGTAAGGTCGTGGGTTCAAATCCACCATTCAACCATTGACGTGAACCATCTCCTAGCAAAAGCATAAGCTTAGTTGGAATGGTTTACAAGAAGTTTAGTAATATTTTTGAAAAAAAAAAAAATTAAACTGGCACGACTGTAAAGCATCTTTACTAAAGTGGTTGGAAGGTTTGGACTACGAGGATACGGAGGCAAAATTACGATACCAATTTCAATAATTTCTTTCTTGTACAATGTTATCGTAATCGCACACAAATACACACATTCATACACACTACCCACTTCTCTACACATATGCACACACACATACATATAATTATTTTATATTAATTAAGTTAAAAAAATATTTATTATACGATTAAGGAAGAGCTGGATCTTCTGGCGCAATTGTATTTTATACTTAAAAGAAGATACAAACAGGGTATTCTTGTATTATATGTTTTGAAAATAAAGATTTTTATTTTTTATTTCAAAACAGGCAAGAAAATTATTTATGATAGTCGAATGGCAAGTACCTATTAAACTTTATATATCTCAGAGCGCACCTCCAAGTATTAGATGATTGGCGCTTCAAAAAATTAATCTAGGGTGTTGTATTCGACTCATTGAGTATGCGGCTGCTACTCAAGAACGTGTCTTTCTAGAGGTTATCGCTTCTACAATTAAAGTGAAAAGTCTATTGAGCAGGTGGCCTTTGTCTTTGACGGTCATCTGGTTTTTATTTTAAGGTTTCGTTCAATTCATCTTTAATATATAGATCTTATCTAAGCAAGAACTTTTTCAATGTATCTGTAAATAATGTTTACATGCTTAAGTTAAACTTTGGTTTTATGTGAGAAGTGGGCAAATGATAAGCTCCGGTTAGGTCTTAGGTCTTGATACCTACCTGACTAGGAACGGAGCTTAGTTCATGACACCTCTCTTGAAGCAGTTATGCATAAGCATAATGATAATGATGTCATGACCTAAGCGCCGCTAAGAGCGCCATTCTTGTCTAGGTGTCATCATGGTCCCACTTCGAACCCGACCATAAATCAGGCCATAGAGGCACGGATGGCTAGGGTCGTATACAAACGCCAGTATTGCCATTAAACTGAATGTTTGTCCATGAATAAGATTCTTTACTTAACAAAAGAATTCGATTATCACCTACTTACTTTGGTGAATATTTGGTTTTATGTGAGAAGTGGGCAAATAATAAGCCACCTACGAACATCTACCAAAAGGATTGTAGCAGCGTAGCTAAACTATTACGAAGAGTAGGGTTGGCGACACTTCACGGAAAAGTATTAGAATAATTTACGTCTAAATCACGCGAATATTCAGCACGTAATGGTATATCCTTTGATCGTACCGACCACAAAGGAGCCTTACTATTGTCGTGCTACACTCAAGCTGATCGCGTAACCGCTTTCTACTCTCTCGTGTATAAGACATCTGTCTTTCTATTTCAATCAATACAAAAGGTCACGAGACCTTTATATTACTTATGAATGTGTTATCGCGCTAAATCTTACGCGAGTAAGTCGGCTTCGTGACAAGTGGGTACTTTTATCAAGATAATAATCTTGACAGAGAAACTTAATACTGAGATTTGAGTGCAAGCCTACATAAGTGTTCACAAAGAAAGATTTTCTCTCGATTCTATCTTATTCGTGGACTTTAAATGATCTTAGAATTCCTTAAGCAAAAAATAATTCTTAATTAAAAATTATTCAACTGAAAAATTAAAAATAATTTATTTACATGTAAGATTTACTTAATAAAACCTTTGTTTAAAAACCTTTTTTTTTATGACAAACTGTGTAGATTAGTCTAATAGTTCAGTGCCATTATGGTTAGCCAATGGCGTGCCAATGGTAATCAATATCTACGCAGCCTATATGCTACGCTGCGTAAAAGATACATTACGCAGCGTAGACGAACAAACATCGACCGATTAACTTTCACTTTTCACTACTCGAAATAAAATTTGTCACAATTAATTAAAAGTTAACGTGTGAAGTTGAATATCCTTTTTTTTTTGTTGACGGGGAGGAAATCTTCACAAAGATACCCCGCCTTCTGGGGAGAAGGCGGCGGTTATGTGGGGATCTTAACCACTAAAACCTCCCCGGTGGCCCTTTCCTCGGTGCATGACGACGGGCTCCGGGATCTCACGTGGAACGCACCGGAGCCCCTCTGCACTGTGCTCAAGGAGAGCACGTCCTGGGGGGAGGTTACTCCCTCCTCCCCTGTGCCGTCGCAACGCAAGGCCGGGAAGAAGGCGACACGGGCCAGCCGATGTCGCCTTCTTCCCGGTTCCACTTTGGTGAACGACGCAGGCCCCCACCCTTGTCGCCCAGTGAACCCGAGGCCCGTTTTAGTCGCCTTGTACGACAGGCAGGGGATACCATAGTCTTATTCTTGAGAGCCCAGAACTACAGGGCTGGAAGTTAAATATCCTGCATAACAACACACCCACTGCTTTCTTGATTTTAGGTTATTAATTATTGTAGTATACCCACTTCACAATATTGCTAATCTTTACGAAAATTTATAATGTACTTTTTGATCCTTTGAATAAAATTGGATTAGACAGTCTTCAGATTCGCTACACACGTTTCATTTGGCCTTATTAGGCCCTACGTGATAACCTTGAGTCTCTCATTTCTACATTGAGAAAATGCTGTAAGGATTGTTTAACTTTCATGGCCACCAGATAATAGTTATAAAGCCGCGTAAAACGTTTTTTAGACGTGGAAAAAATTAAGGCTAAATGTGTCTATTACTATTAGATATATAAATCTAAGATAATAGCAGCTTTGTCCTTGGGGCTAAGAGTTCGATTTACGATCTGGTTCAAATCCTAGCAGCTTGATTAAAAAGCTTCACACCTGCGTTTCAAAACTGGAAGAAAGGGAAGAAGTTAAAGAAAGAGGAAATGAAGAAATGGAGTGGGCTTCTGGCTACCCAACAAAAGTCTGAAATGGTATGTTGGATATTTGATCAATCTTCCTTGGTCCAACACCAAGTCACTGTTATGGACCTTTCATTATTATGTACACTTTTAGACACCTGTCACAAGATATATTTTTCTAATTCTATATTCCCAATAATCACGTGTAAATTATTTGTAAAGGAGGTTCTTCTTTGTTAGAAGGTTTCGACTATTGAAACAACAACGCCTGATAGAACTTTATAGCAAAAAGTTCCGTTTAAGTATATATATACCTTAAGAGCTTGAATAAAAGTAACTAATTGATAAAGTTCGTTAGGCACAAGTGCATATTGCATACTTTCAATTACTGTGCGTTGTAGAGTTCCGATAGCATTCCAATTAATACTTTGTGAATCGAGCTAAAGTTGTAGAGAATGTGCGTCCTATACATGGAAACAATTCGGCAACGAAATTCAATTTCAACTTTCAAAATGTTTACGTAAAAGGTTTTAAAATCTGTATATAATATATATACATATGCGTACTTTTAGCTTAAATAGGCTAATGGTTTAACGTAGGGCGCGAAATGTACATAAGGTCACCAGCGATGTTTCCAAACCAATACGATTTGGGTATTTACAAAAACGTGCCCACTCTTTTCAAAATGTCTGACAACGCATCTGCTGCTCCTGGGCGCATGCTTAGGGGCAACGGTGACTAATTATTATCAGGTGAGCCGTAAGCTCGTCGGCCCTATAAAAACGCGTTTTTTCTGTTAAAAAAATATTAGAGGTTCAGGCTAAGCGATCTAAGAGCTGTGCCACCTCTCAAATCCGGGGAAGCAGTAAAGGCCAGCTTCTCTGTGCCAACTGTGATAGTTCGTCCAAAAAAAAAAAAAATAAATAAATAAAAAAAAAAAAAATTATCTCGCCATCTTCTCTATTGAAATGAAATAGCCACGCTCTACTAAAGAAATTCCTTACATAAGGCTAATTTTGTTTAAATAAAACCGCTGTAAAACGAAAAGGTTATTTTTAGTTGGGTATGGAAATGTATAGGTCATTGGGGACCAATGTAAATCGTATCTGAACCCATATCAGAATTTAGTTTGCAATGATTTGTTTAGTACATTTCAGATTTATGTTCTGTTTCAAGGTTTTAACCGAATTTGATTAAAACGAAGCATTGAAAGCGAAGTGGATAAACGTGCAACTTCTGTTACGATGACTGTGGATCCACCGGCCACTAGCTACAGATTCGAGGCTATGAGCAAAGAGATTTCCGTTGCTACAATTTGCTTTCGTTATAGTTACGCTTCCCGAAGTGGCACTCAAAGTTAGTTTAGTTTTGATTGTCCCTTACATTATCCGTGAAATAGCAACCGACTGAGTCGTAGTTCGGCTCTCTCGGGCGCCTTCGGATCGGAATGCTTACGCGTAACGTAGTGTTCAAACCGAGGTTACCCCTCACCGGGGGTACCCTTGTGTCGGGTTACTAGCGATATAAGTTCAGGCTGTGACCTAAGAGCTATGCCACTACTCAATCTGGTGAAGCCAAGGCCAGCTTCTCTGGCCAATCTGTATAGTTCGTAAAAAAAAGTAAAAGTACATTAAGTGCTTTCAAGGCACTCACCACTCTCTTTCTCTCTTCCTGGTTATTGGAGTCACATGGCGTTGGGTTCAGCCTTCCACTTCATTAACATTAAACTAACCCAACTTATCTTGGGTATTCCTCTGGATCTACAACAATATAAGGAAAATCGTAGCACCAAACTTGCTACGAAAACGATCTTGCAATTAAGATCAGGTAAGCAATTTTCTTATCGACCTTTTCAAAAAAATAAGCAAAACAAATTATAAACAACCCTTACGCGTAGTATTGCTTGACGTCAGAAGCCCGCTACAGACGGCCGTTAAATTGAATAATTTCATAATTTAATTGAGATCGGGTCAGCTGAGGTCTACGGTGATCTAAATTTATTCATTGGCGTACCCAAGGCTTTACCGTGTTTAATAGCCGACTTAGCAATTGGGTCAGAGCTTGAAACACGTTAGCTTCATAATCCTTTTTATATCCTTACACATTGAAGCGGTGAGAACACGACATAGCATAGCCTTTATGACTAATATTTACCTGACTGATACAGCTGTTTTTATATATTTCTGTTGATACACATTATGACGAAATATAGAGGGAGGTTCACATAAGTAGGGTAGATTTGTTATTATTAATATCTTACCTTGCGCACCCCACTTTGCAATCAATATGGTATGTTGTTAAATGGTGATATATGGTTCAAATCCCAGTGTAATCGTACCAATGAGTTTCCGTTCTATTTCCTACTTACAAAAACATACATTACTCTCCATCATATATTACATAAATTAAATAATACTTTCGATAATTATGCCCAGTATATAGTTATGGGCTCACCACTTGCTACAAAAGGAAAATAAAGGACCTAAGAAGTTTAGACAACAAAGGTTGTTTCTGTTTACCCTGCTAGAATGGTAGAATGCAAGAGTGTTTTTTTTAATGACGAAACCAAACTTTTCACTCTCTCTTTTCTTGAAAAGCACTTTCTAAAATGATTTACGAATTAAATAGAAAGACAAACTAAGTTAATAGTTCGTGGCGTCCACTACATCTTTTATAATCTGTGTAATGGTCGCGGGGGCGTCTCTTTGATTTGTAAAGCATTAAAGAAAATTGTCTCGCTTCTTAATATTATCAAATTTATAGAGTGCAATGTAATCGCTTTATAAAATTAATCACGATTATAATACTCATTGTACTTAGATTTATGGTGCATAGATATTAAAGTTATATTTAAAAATATAATATAAATATATATATAAATATTTATATATATATATATATAGGTTGTCAAATATCTCCCTTCCGCCTTTTTGTCTTTTGAATTTCGCGGCTATGTACAAAGCGCTACAGAGCTCGTATCTAGCAATACTATACATAATTTGAAAGGTCTTGACATAACCTACAAAACGACGCTATGCATAATTAGTTTGGATATTGCGTTCAACAGTTATAGACGTGTAAACATGGAGTTCACTGACGCCGAAATTCGCGCTATTTTAAAGTTTTCCTTCGTTAAAGGCAAATCCGCTAGAGAAACGTTCCGTGAGATTAATGGTGTTTTGGGGGATGGTACTCTATCACTTCGAACCACGGAGGAATGGTTTCGACGATTCAGAGCCGGTGAAAACGACACCATGGATAAGCCAGCCGGCGGAAGACCTGTGACGACAAATACCGATCAAATCATGGACTACATCGAGTTAGACCGGCATGTGGCATCTCGTGACTCGAAACCATCTGCAGAAGGCTGGATACAAAAAAAAGCTTGATGTTTGGGTGCCGCATGATTTGACGCAAAAATACCTTCTGGACCGAATCAACGCCTGCGATATGCTGCTGAAACGGAACGAACTCGACCCATTCTTGAAGCGGATGGTGACTGGCGACGAAAAATGGATCACATACAACAATATCAAGCGAAAACGGTCGTGGTCGAAGGCCGGTGAATCGTCCCAAACAGTGGCCAAGCCGCGAATTTCGGCGTTAGTGAACTCCATGTTTACACGTCTATAACTGTTGAACGCAATATCAATTATGCATAGCGTCGTTTTGTAGGTTATGTCAAGACCTTTCAAATTATGTATAGTATTGCTAGATACGAGCTCTGTAGCGCTTTGTACATAGCCGCGAAATTCAAAAGACAAAAAGCCGGAAGGGAGATATTTGACTACCTTATATATACTTAATCCTTCGAGCCACTTCAGAAACTTGACTAAGTCCACCTACACCACTGTATTAGTCTGATTTTAATGCAGTTAAACTGACCCTGTTTAGGTAAGTGGGACCCTCGGTTAGATAGAGCGACAATATGTGAAAATAAATAAAAAGCGAACGTCCATTTAAACCGTTTAAATCGGGGTAGACAGTGATTGCAATCACTGTTTAAGTTTATTTGTTCTTATTTGTGATAGGTTGGACATAAGGCTATTACTCTGTACCATCTTATTTTAATTTTCATTATATTTCAATATCAGAAAAGGTGTTCAAAACTAGTTTACGGAAATTTGAAAATAATTATTATTATATTAATTACTATTCTTTTGTTAATAAAGAAATAAAACAAGAAATTATAAGTAAAATTATAAAAATATTGTTCTCATATAAGCTGCTTTTAAATATTTGGGAATAAAGTTTGTTAAACCTAAGCCTGCTATATTGAATTATTGAGCCCAATAAGCTAACTAAGCTTACTATAGGTTCGGATCTACCATTTTACTATTGACTATTACCAAGCACAAGTTTTACTTTGTTTTAAGTGAGAATGAAAAAAATATGTTAGCATTCTTTGAAATATAAAAATATAATTTAAAAGTGTTAGTATTTTAATAGTTACAGATACAGTCTATGTAGGCATATGTCCCACTGTTGGGTCCAGGCTTTCTCTGTAAAGAGAAATAAGGGCATAGTCCGCCACGCGGGCCTAGTGCGAATTGGCAAACTTCGCATGTCTTAGAAAAATATCCTAAGATATGTAGGTTTCCTCACGATATTTTCGTTCAATGTCGAGCGCGTGGTAAATCATCACATAAAATTGCAACAAGAAATTTATCTGTGTAGGCACCGGGGATCAAACTCTGGTTGCTACCATAATATGCAACGTGAGGCAACCGCCCGGACACTGAGCTACTACGGTCTAAATAATAAGTTAATAGTATTTTAATATGTACCAGAAATTTAAAGTATAAACAATAAAATAAATGTAACATTTTGTTGCTTATATTTTAAGAAAAATCAATTAGGAGTGGTTAAAAGGTCCTGAAGTGGAGACCCTGGATCGTATCCCGAGGGACACGATCCAATTACTACTTCTCAACGATAAAATATAGGGCTTGAGGTTATGTACGATGAAGTTTAAGACTTCTCAAGTGAAAAGTTAGTTTAGACGGTCCAAGTTAGAAGAATAGAATTTTTTTAGTATAAAACGTGATTAATATTGGCTTGAAAATATTTCCCGTCTTGTTATTTAGAGTTATTAAAGTTTACGTAGATGTTTTATTTTCGTTATATACCCTTCACTGGGCACAAGCACCTACTCCCCTTCCCCTTTGTCGAGTTACTTGCGATAGAGGTTACACTAAGCGATCTAAAAGCGATGCCACCGCTCATTTCCATACGGGTACAATCTGTACACCTTTAAGTCCAATGTGAACAGACACCTTATAGGCTCTTGTGCTACATCCTAGATTTCATCTTCGCCTTACATCAAGCGAGATAGAAGCCAAACGTGAGCCTATTTAAAAAAAAAACGATTAAGCAAAGGCCAGCCTCTCCAGCCTGTGTATAAAAAAAAATCTTTTCAACGTGATTAAAATGGATGCTCGTTGTTCTTAGAAATAAAAATTGGCTGTTGTTCTCTTCTTCTCTTATCTTAGAATTTGTTTCTTTTAACTCATCTATGTCTTAGGAGTCAACCGCCTTTGACCTATGACTAAGGAGATATACTAACCCAAGTTGACATCTAGATAGGTACCATCACGCAATTGTAGTATACCCAGTAAAGTTAAATACAATATCATTCTTATCATTTAGGGATTTATTATACTTCATTATTCTTCAATATGGTTCATCATGACATAAATATACACAACGCATGTGTCAATACAAATTTGGGTTATAAAACAATAGAATATCATCGTAGTAAACAAAACATGTATTTGACAGTTCAAAAAGAGGAGTCCTCCGATCGTCACCAGACCTTACAGGATTACTCGTCAGGTCAATCTGAAGATTCCCTGATAGTTTCATTGAAATCGGTCTAGCCGTTTCGGAGCCTATACGGATCAAACATACACACATTCTCTTTTATACATCTAGATTAGATGGACGCATGAGAATAGAGCATTTGATAACGAAGAACAGACTTGGTCAAATATTTTTGAGTTGTTGGAATATAAACTAATAACGCATGACAATGGAACATTTGATTACATATATTTAATAAGTGGCAAATAATCATACACCCATTAGAGCATCTGACCAAAACAAAAATTAAAAAAAATGAAGTAAAAGATTAGCTGACTTCAAAAAAAGAGATGGTACTCGTCTAAGTATAAATAATTACTTAATACAGTTATCCCAACTATATCTTGTTATTAAATAATGTTTTAGTACATAACATGAAAGAAAAACATATATCCGTGCAGTAGCGATAAATAATATTTCGAGAACACGAAAATTTTGCGGCAGCCATTTCAAATAGATCTCAAATTGAAAGCGAGCCACAAATACGAGATCGTGTACCAGGTTATGAAGGTTAAAATAAATTCTATCTCTGCCACGGAATATTGAATATGTCGTTTATATGAAAATTTATTCACTCTCCGTGGTGAAGTTTATCGTTGCAACTAACCATATTTTACTAAAGCTAGTGAGTACCAAGTAGTACTCGAATAGTCAGAGTAGTACGAGTAGTCAGTAGTAGTAGTACGAGTTATGGTAACTTAAGTAATTCTATGTAAAAAGCTTTTCACCGTCCTAATTGATGATCAACGGACTTTCGTCTTATAAAACGATACGAAAAATGAGCTACGTATATGATAGATGATAAATTATAGTTAAAATACAAAGCCTACTATTTTTTAGTTTCGTTATAATTATTATTATTCATTTATTCAAATAAGTAACTAAGACTCATCATTATTTTAAATAACTATTAAATAACAACCTTAGACTAAATTATAGATTATAATATAAAATAATTATTATAATTATTTGATTGTAATAATAACATAAAAAATATTATATAATATTATAAACTTTATAAACTTAATGATACAATATTCGGAATTACTTTTTCAGTCGTTCGTTGACGTACGCAGGAAAACGAAAGCTTCTTTTTTTTAGTTTATAGCGTTTTTTTTCTAAGAAAATAAAATTTGCAACTCAAAATCCAACTTATTGATCCCAAACATAAATAGTATTCTTTACATAATATAATGATCATAAAATAACTTAAATCTTTTGTACCAATAAAGGACAACTAATACACCATTGACGAACTATCTTCTTAAAACGAACGCGCAGGATTATGTCAGTTTCGTAAAAAACAAATTAAATATTTAATACAAACCTTTTTAAAAACTTACCACTAACTTCACTAAGTAGTACATGCACTAAGGGCATATTACTTAACTATTATATGTGAATAAATTCTTTTAAAACCACCCCTTGTTTTTAAGAAAGCCCGAAAAAGGCGCTCTCTTTCTTTAGCCGTACAGCGAAGGACTGGAATAGTTCGCCCTCGTCTGCCTTTCTCATCGATTACAATGTGTTTTCAAGAGTGACTTAGAGGGAATAGGCATGTAGGCGCGTTACCATTCAATACTGGATTTTCATTTGACATAAAGTGAGATCGTTCTCAGTAATATGTCATACTTTGTGTCACTCATCAGCATTCAGGTTTGTTTATTATCGACTTGTTACAGGTCTGTTGACATATAGTCTGTGTAAGTTTAATGTCCGTATGTACTTCCTAACGAATACGTAATGAAAAATAGTACAATTTGGCTAAATACCTAAATTGCTTTGATCTTATTGGAATGAAATTCCTGACAGCAGGTTTTACAATGCGGCCGAACTGAAAAGTAGAATAGACTAAAACTGTAAGAAAAATAAATAACGGAAGTGCTATCGTCGTATACACGGTGGCCGATAGCATGACAATTAAAAATGTGATTCAACACTTTGAACCCAGATGGCGCTTAATAATAAAAAAAAATTATTTATTTTGTAATTTTATAACGTTAAAAAAATAAAGAGAATTTTTTTTTTATTTTACTTAATAATTAGAATGACTATTTTTTACCGCTTGACTACTTTTACTTTACGTTATTTTTTATTTTGTAACTTTCCTTAATACTTATATGGACTTAATAAAAACCAATCAGCAAAATTGAAAAGAAAATACATATAAGAATAAGCAATTTTTTTTTTGCAAATTGTGATGCTCTGATATTAACCAAAGGAACATGAAGTTCCTACCTGATGTCCCATAACACCACATTAAACATAAATACTTTTTGACTACAATGTAATTGTATATAAAGTTGCTGTGTTCATCCAAAATTCTGTATATTTGAGCCAAGTTTCTTTATGTTACACAGGCAAGTAATCTCTCGTTAAGTTAGAGGTGGTACGACTTAATTCGTCTGAACGCGTTTTTCATCCGAGCTTATTTGGATCAAAGTAACAGAGTTAGGGCGTCCCATTTCCTTCGTCTAATACAGTATATATCGCACACAATGTTCCAGAATAGTATGTTTATTTTACTTATGAAACTTTTTGATTTACGTATTTAATTTCTCTGTTATGATAGACAGTTGTTGTTATGTTTATACATAGTAAATTAGACAGGGAAAGTTCTCTTTCTACGTTTTAACAAACTTTTTTTCATTTATTCGACCTAATTATAATACCCTGACAGTTTAACCAATTCCATGCTCACATTTTATTAATTCTGTCCATTAAAAAGTTAAATATTTTCATAATACATTTAAATTTGTTAACAGCCTAATTTGTTAATAAGCCTAATGGAAGAAAAGGGAAGAGAACAGAACAGAACCGATTCAGACAAAATAGAATAGCCCTGTCGCTGAGAGATCCGGGGCTCTCCACTTATAACGGCTAACGGCTGATGGCATTCACGGAAGGTTTAGTGGGTAGGGGTCGCCCAGACCGAGTCCCACACATCCCTCCGGGCCCACCCAGGGTTCCGGAGGATGGTTTGCAAAAAGAACTCCCCCGCATTTACAAAAAAAAGGTAGAACAAAATAGAGAAAAGTAATATAGAGTCGCGAAGAGGAGAGGAAAAGAGAGAAGGGGAGAAAGGATAAGAAGAGAGGCGAAGGGAAGAACAGAACAGAAAGTATTAGCAGATTTCACATGTCTTAGAAATATTTACAACACGTGTAGATTTCCGCACGATGTTTTCATCCAGCATGTGATAAATCAGCACTTAAAGTTGCAACTAATACATTGATGTCCGCACCAAGGATCGAACTCTGCTACCCACTCTCGTACTATATATACAACTCGAGGCAACAGGCCGGACACTGAGCTACCAGGTTTTTTGTGTAACGTAAGTGTGGAATAAAATTACATTAAACATATTTTCTTAGTTATGAAGAATTTAGAAAGATGAATGTACTATGTGGCGATGAAATATTAGCATTACAAAATATACTTCGCCTTTATATATACATATGATTGCAATAGAGGATTTATCTATATATAAGCGTGGAAGTAGTAATGGTAAAACCCTTTAAACAGGTGGCGATACCAACGCCTCTTCTCGCTGCCCCCGTAATCCGAAGCAGGGCCGAGCTGGGTACCTGGCCCCACTAATGCTTCGGCGTCGTCGGGACTTCTTTAATTGCCGGAGAAGTCCCCTTTAGAGGAAGAAGTCCGGTCTTTGCCGGGACCGGCCGGTCGTGGGTGCCCTGTTGCTGAGAGATCCAGGACACTCCTATTATAACAGCTGAAGGCATTCGCGGAAGGTTTAGTGAATAGGGGTCGCCTTGACCGATTCCCACACATCCCTCCGGGCCCACCCAGGGTTCCGGAGGATGGTCTGTAAAATGGATTCTCTCGCGTAAAAAAAAATGATAAAACCCTTTAAAAGCAAAAGTTGTAGTATTTTTTATCTAACACCGATAAAAGGCGCTCTTAAGTATTTCCAAAAAGTATATTACTGGAGTGTTTCGTTATTCAAAAGCACATTATTTATTCTTCTATTTGAAAAAAAAATGTATACACGAACTAAAAAGGAAACAATATTTTTATAAAAGGAACACTCAAACTACAATACGCCTTTGTCTTAAATCTCTTTATCAACATTCGAACCCTTTGTTTTCAGCTTATGTTCCTTTTTTCTTTTATGAATACCGATTTAGCTATTCATAAAACTCGTATTTAGGATTGAAAGAAAATGTCGATAGTCGATAAACCGTGATTGGGAGAATAAATCAATATGAGAATGTACTAAGGATTTGGATGATCAGATTCTACCATCCGTCTTTCACCATTGTACATAAAGACGCAAGGCTGGTTTATATTTTGTTGTGGACATGCCTCGCATCCAGACGAATCACCAGACGAATCACTTTACTTAAATTCATTTAGTAGTAGTGTATCCAGCCTGCTTCGCCGGGCTAGATTTTTTTTTATTTTATGTAAACAGCAAAATTACATTAACCATTTAATTTAACTCTCACAATATATTAAATTATTAATTTCTCTCCGTATTCATTCTCTTCTCCAGTGGTTTAAGTTCATGTACATATCAGTAAATACAATATCATTCGTATCATTTACACAAAAACATATCGGGCTCAAGTTAATTTCAGACATAAAATTACGACGCTTGTTAGACAGTTCAAAAAGAGGAGTGCTCCGATCGTCACCAAACTTTACAGGATTACTCGCCAGTTCAATCTGAAGATTCCCGGAAAGTTTCATTGAAATCGGTCCAGCCATTTTGGAGCCTATATGGAACATACCCACACACTTTCTCTTATATAAATAGATTGGGAAATCAAATTGGAACAAAATATCCATGAGTATATAAATCTTTTTCAATCGACTCCAAAAAAAGAAGAGGTTCTCAATTCGTCGGTATGTTTTTTGTGTTTGTTACCTCGTATCTTTCGGCGGGGTGAACCGATTTTGATGATTCTTTTTGAATGTGATTGATGATTTAATTTAAAAGCTGGTGTTTTCCTTGCGATCCAACTTCAATTCGGTCCAATTCTGACATTGGTATCCATGAGAAAATCATGAGATTCTCAAATTTGCATTAAGTATGTGTGCGACAAATGGACGAATAACTCGATATCACGCCAACGATTTCGATGATTATTTTTTATTGGAAAGGATAGAAGTAGGTAGTTTGATTAGATTAGATAGATAGAATTAGATTATTAGGGCATCCGCGCGTAAAAGCGTTTATAATAATAATAATAATAATTCATTTATTCAAAAGTAACCAAGACTCATCACTACTTCAAACAACTACCAAATAACAACCTTAAACCAGATTATAAGATAAAATATAAAATTATTATTATAACTATTTGATTATAATATAAAATAAAGAAATATAATATTATACTAAAGGCTTAACTATGCTTATGAATACCTTACCCCATGTGAGACGGCGCAGCATCTGTTTACATAAACACAGTCAAGCCTTTGAGCAATCATGCTCAGGATGCTGTTGGAGCTGGTCCGCACCCTGCGCACCAGAGATGCACTCCTCTTGCGCATTGTCGCAAAAGATGACATCTGTGCATACGCGAACATCCCCGATGCACTACAGAAATGGGGCAACCCCAACAGAACCCTGAAGGCGTTGTTATATTGAACATATAATGTTTGATTCGAATTGAAGTCAGTTTTTTTTTAATTTTCTAAATTGTTCTGAATCTTACCCGGTCAGCGTATCTGTTGGCTAGGGAAGAAACGGTGAGAAACTCTCCGCTTTGCTTTAGTTTTTTTCTTATCAGGGATTTGTTGTTGTCCTCTGTCGTTAGCCAACCGCAGAGCGGTTTAGATATACTATCACAAACAGGAAATCTTTTTTCTTTCATATGTTAGGCGCAATACCAGAACGGTTTAGAGCATGGCATACAAAACATAAAGTCATAGGTATTAACTTTCTACTCAACTATTGACGGGATACATTTCCTGGCTTGTTTTGGAATGATTTAAATCATTATCTATAACATTTATGATGAAATTTTGATAGTATTTTAATAAAATTAAAGTTCCAGCCGTTATATACGTCCCACTGTTGGGCACAGGCCTTCTCTGTAAAGAGAGTAAAGGGCATAGTCCACCACGCGGCTGTAGTACGAATTGGCAGACTTCATATGTCTGTTCAAATTTTGTAAGGCATATAGGTTTCCTCACGATGTTTTCCTTCACTGCCGAGCGCATGGTAGATCAGCACATAAAATTTCAATAATAAATTTATTGGTGCCGGCACCGGGGATCGAACTCGGGTTGCTAGCGTATTGTACAGCTTGCGGTAACCGCCTGTACATTGAGATACCACGGCTCTCGTCTTTTTATAACAAAGACTTAAATTGATAAAGTATTATCAACCTCTAATAAAAAATTAAATAAATTTTATGCATTTGTACGTCATTTATTTTAATATATCTATTATTTTTATCTTATCAGCTATTTATGTACCTATTTCAAGTCGTAAGGATTTGATCAGTGATTGAATTCCGGTAACTGTTTTTCTATTGGAAAAGGTACAGATGCGTTGAGAAGGTTACCAAGTCATATTGGTTCCGAGACACCGCTGGTGACTGATTATACAAATTGAAAGTGCGTCGATTAAAAACGTACAGTTGTCGTCAATCGATCAAAAGATGTCATTGGAATTTGTAATTCCGTCGTAATAAATCTGAATGACTCAACATCTCTGACATTGAGTTACCAGGGCTCTAAAACTATACCTATATATATATATATATATCAAGCAAATATTTTATAGCCCATATATATATTCTGTTTATGTGTCTCGGAATCCAAGTCATCCATCGCATTTCCCATTTCCATTCACATGAAATGTCAGGTATCTAAATAAATTGAACAAAAACCACAAAACGTACCCTGGAACATATGCAAATTGATTCTCTCACAACTCAATTTTGCTTTCAAAATTCAACAGAATTGTTAGTTTTAAGGAGCTTTTTTATCTCGGCGCTACGTCTTTTATAATATTAACGTTATTGTTATTTCTTTTCGTTATTTTATTCATGAGCACTCTTCATATATTTTTAAGATATTTCTTAACTGTACCGGTACCGAGAAGTCTCGATTGGTGGATGAGAAAAGCTGTGCTTTTTCCGATAAAAAAGTATAAAGCTACTGTCAGATGTTATAAATATCTTTAATTCGCGTGCTACGTCGTAGCAGTTAAACGTAGTTAACGACCACTTTTGTCAGGCTTCCGCTCTAATACCTTTCGTTTATCTTGCGTCAAACAATCAGCTACATCGACTGCTCTAATGCGGGTAATATATCTAAACTTTACTATATACAAGCCTTACACGCCTTTTTGTACACTTTTATTTTGTGCAATAAAAGATTAAGTACATCAGTCGTAAATAGGTACAAAGTATGAAGGGCGTGAGTGTTTTTTTTTAAATTAAGATATTTAATATATATCTTATTACTTATTACGAGCCGTGGTAGCTCAGTGTCCGGGCGGTTGACTCAAGGCATAGTAAGCTAGCAACCCGAGTTCGATCCCCGGTACCGGCACTAATAAATTTGTTGTTGCAATTTTATGTGCTGCCACGTGCTCGGCGGTGAAGGAAAACATCGTGAGGATACCTATATGTTTTAGAATATTTTTCTAAGGCATGTGAAGTCTGCCAATCTGCTGCAAGGCCGCGTGGCAGACTATGCCCTTATACTCTCTTTACAGAGAAGGCCTGCGCCCAGCAGTGGGACATATTTATTATATATATATACATATATATTAAAGAAAGCTATAACTTAAACTTAACTTTATTACTATGACGAATATACAAGGAATCTAAAACTTTTTATTGATTTGATGAATGATGAATGTGCTTTTTCTTTACAATATGCATTCATTTTAATCGCGTTCAAAAGCTTCTCCATCAAGCCAACAAGTTTAACAAACAACGGAGTAACCGTTTTAAACTCCGCAACAACGGTAAAACATCGTCGAAAAGCTTAACAATTCACAAGGGAAAGGGAGAAGGGAAATAAGTGGTTGAGAGTTACTTTGAAAGGGGTGTGTATTTTCGAGTAAGAGTTTCATATTTTAAAATTATATTTAATTCGTAAAACATTCGTTTGGTAGTTATTTTCATTTCTCAACATAATTTATTTTCGATTTTGTTCAGTATTATTTGATCGACAGTATAATGATTTTGGTACTAGGTTTATGCTTGGTTTTTCCATCGCCAGTGATTAAGGCCTCACATAACAATGGCCTTTCCAAATAAGGGCGGGTATCTTTTGAAAATTTCTTTTCCTTACAAAAACAGCGTGGTTATTCCTTGATCTATTTAAAATTATTGATTTTCCTAACACTTCTTAATATTTTTACAAGCTTTCTTTGCAATTGTCTTTATCGTTTGAAATTAATCTTAGAGATGGTATTGGATTTATGGAATTAAGTTATGCTATTTTGGTTTGCTCACCGTATCTTTAGCTAATAACGTTAAGAATATAGAACAAGAAGGCTTCGTTTGTAAATATTCATTATACATATCAGTCTAAGATAATATGTGTTGAAATTACCGAAGCGTCAATAGCCTAATAGTTTAGGGTACGGTCTACGAATCGTAAGGTCGTGGGCTCGAATCCACCATTCGTCTATTGACGTAAACCATCCAGCTCAAGCTTAAGCTTAGTTTGGAATGGTTAACAAGAATTTTAGTAACATTTCTGAAAATAAAGCAATGTTGCTAGCTTTGTTATAAAAAAAACAAAGACGCCGCTAGCTTTAAGCCACAATAAGTCTCTACATCAATGTCACTACCAGACCAACGTAAGTGCAATCACAAAGTTATCCGAAGATGTTTGTCACAGCCAACCGTCCTCTTAAACGTTATCTCCTGGCACTTTAAAATCCTAACAGCGTATTAAACCAGCCATCAGCGTTACAATCGCATATTTCTAATAAACGACTTTCTTTTTTTATTGGCTTTATTTGATAGGATACTAGTCCTTTAGCAGACTTATTTTTTAAATAGCCAAGGAATTTCTATAATGTTTTTTAATCTCGTTTTAAAAGAATGGTGCCAAATAGCGCCTTTTACCTTTCAAATAGTTTGCAGTGCAATCTATGAAACAGGTTTTTAACGCTTCAATAATGTTTCATTAGTTCAAACGAGTACGATTGGCTTTAATATAAATACATTAAGACAAATAAAATGTTGGTTTATAATGTCTGCGTTATCGGTTACTTTTACATAATAATAAATCTCCAATCTAGTATGAAATAAAAAAAGAAAGTTGCTGCGTTTCTATAATTTTATGTTCCTGTCACATTATCATGTCAAATTTTCACATGTTCGCTTGTAAGTCTGCCACGAATGGATATGGTAAGGCGAACTATTCGCCAATTCACATTACTCTTGAAGACATTAAAATCGAAGGGAAAGATACACAAGATATACAGAGGACAAAGTATTCCACTCCTCAGCTGTCCGCTTGCCTAATTGTTTATATCGACGAGGCCAGCTGAAGCCGTTAAACTAATTAAAATGCAATCTCTTTCAGCTTCCCACTCATCAAGCTTCACTTGACAGGTTTATTTCGTAAAGATTACAGGATTATTATATATAGATGTGTAGTGTTTCCGAATGTATCCGTTTATGTAATTGGTAACTTTCTGCATATGAAATATACGTATATAACTTGAATAATATGATAACGATCTTGCAAAGCTTAATAACTTTATTCTTCTTTTCTAACAAATCTAATTACAAGACGAAAAATTGAGTTCCTTGTGGTAGTTTTAATTCTTAGGTTAAAAGCACTCCAATCATATGATAATGCTATTACATATACGTAAAAAACACCGAGGAACGTTATCGCACGACAAGACGACATTAGCTGTGGCTAGATCTTAACTAAGAGAAAATAAGTTCTATGACGTTCGTCGTATAGTGTTTTAAACCAATTCGCGTAAAAGCAGCTTTACGGGCAATTTCCCGTTAATCAATATGAGAAGCGTTACTAGAGTTTCTCCCACTTCACCCGGCGCCAAGCGTCCCGGAGTCTCATCTAAAGCTAGTTAGCTATTTTAATGTCTTGATAGTTTTCCGATAAACGCTACCGACTGAGTCGTGGTTTGGTCCTTTCGGAATGCTGTCGCGATTATTAACTGCCTTTGCGCCAAGTTAATTCTTTCGTTAAACTATTGAGGCTAAGCAACTTGATAATGTGTTTATCGTCTCTTTGTACAATTTATTTATTTAATTAATAATTCATTACGTTAAAAATCTAGAAAATTTATTGCTCCGATGTAACGGGACACTTTCCGTAGAATAGGAGTATTACCTAGACGTACAGTGTAATAAAATAAGACCATCACTGGGAGAGTGTCTAAAATAAATAATTTATCACACGGGTGTAGTAAAGCGTGATATTTGAAACGGGTAATGGATTACATTTTCGTTGTTTTCGGGATGATAACACATTGCTGCGTTAAGCGTAAATAAGACTTTAATTTTTATTTTTTACGAAGTGTATATCTACAATGCTTTAACTCCTATACCAAACTTTTGCAGAATCTGTCGTCGTTTGAGAGCGATCGAATTGTAAACATTTAGACATATGTATATACATTCGTAATTATAATATTTCTCATTATTAGTGGCCTGCTATTTTTTCATCGTTTTCACTGAAGGTAACTATGGACCCGTCCTGAATTCGGACGGGTAGTTATAATTATTTCAGGCTGAATCACTGTAAATAAATAGGTGACTGTACTGTGTACTTGACCGACGAAGGGTTGACTCTGCTGTGACGACCATTCCTTCGACCCTGCCACATCTTTGTTGGTCACCAAAAATTATTCAAGAATGAACTGTGAAGTCCCTGACTCCTGAGCTAGGTACTATTGACTTCTCTGAGTGCCGGAGAAGTCCCCTTCGAGGATGAAGTCCGGTCTTTGCCGGGACCGGCCGGTCGTTGGGGTGTCCTGTTGCTGACAGATCCGGGGCACCCCGCTCATAACGGCTGATGGCATTCGCGGAAGGTTTAGTGGGTAGGGGCTGCCCAGGCCGAGTCCCACACATCCCTCCGGGCCCACCCAGGGTACCGGAGGATGGTCTGTAAAAAGATTCCCCCGTGTGAACAAAAAAAAAAGGCTTACAGTTCTTCTTTATTTTTTATTTCTTAAAGCTATCCTTATTTTACCTTTATTTATTATTTTCTTATTCCAGTGGGCTCGCAATAGCCAGCCAGTGACTTTATCTATTATTTTAAAAATCTCATTCGAAATAATTTGTACTCTTGTCCGTGTTATCGGTATATCCTGTATGAAGCGTGACGTGGAAGCTTATTTTTTAATCTTTCACGAAGGAATCCTCTATTGGTATGTTATGTGGGCTGTTGAGAAACGTCTACGGAAACGTTCATTTATATTCCGCACCATCTGTGTAACGGAAACTTTCGTTCAAGTTCGGAAATGTTTGTATTGAATTTTCTTCCATAACTTCGAGTTGCTTTCCGCTTCGGAATCTTATATTAGGTTTATGTACGAAGGATTTTTTTTTTACTTATAATACAAAACGTGTTTTATAATTTTAAAAATTAATCTTTTAGTCTGTTTGTAGCAAGTTAGAAAGATTTTATAATTTCAATCGACTTCAAAAGGTTCTCAATTTGTTTGTATGTTTTTCTTTTTTTATGTTTGTTACCTCATAACTTTCGACTGATTAAACCAATTTTAATGATTCCTTTTTTATTTGAAGCAACAGGCTTCCCGTGTGGTCCTTATTGAGCCCAATTCTCATAATGAAATCCATGACAAACCATATAGGTCCATAATTTGCATCAACAAATGGACTTATAACTCAATATCACGGCAACCGATTCCGATGATTCATATTTTGTTGGAAAGGAGTAGTTTTATGAGAGTTTGGTTAGGTTCTGATTAATTCTATTTCGTAATATTCCTTAATAATTACGCTTAGTACGATGCCACATATATTTGCTTTATCTTAATTGGAAGTTATAAAAGAAAATCTTTAGTGAAAAGTCAGAGCGTATTAATAAATAAATAAATAGCCTTTATTTTCTACTACAAAATAACCTGCACTCTAAGTGTCGCCATCAAGAGACCTACGCCGTAGTCGCCACTGCGGCGTAGGCCTCTCCTAAACCTCTCCATCTATGCCTATCCCATGCTATCTGCATCCACTGGGATCCACATATGTCTTTGAAGACATCTCTCTACCTTTCAAACGGTCTTCCATGTTTTCTCTTTTTTTCCAATGGTACCCACTCTGTTCATATTATCAGTATTTATACAATAGCTGATGCGGCCCATGTGACCGGAATTCCATTAGCCTTGCGCCTTTATGTTGCTTCCTTGGTGTACTCAACAACAATGCAATACTGATTGGAGGCGCGCTAACGTGTACATGAATGTGTTAAATGAGACAAAGGTTACACCGTGAAATTTGCAACTAACTGCCTGAAAAAGTCACTAGTACAACGAGTATAGGTCAACATAGATTTATATATTACCCTATATATAAAATTCTCGTGTTACAATGTCAGTTACCATAGTCTTCCGGAACGGCTTAACCTATTTCTGTGAAATTTTATGGACATATTCAGTAGGTCTTATATCGGCTACTATCTATATATATATTTATTTGTTGGACATTTTTTTTATTTATTTTATTGATTTTGCATTAAAAATCACATAAACGCTAAATTGTCATTCTTCTACCACCAACTCCCATTTTTAATAGCGATATTAGCACAATCGCTATGATATTGATGTAAAGTAAATATATAAAACCTCTTTACTTAAATTTATTTCTTTTTGTATTTTTATAATCATTATTGAAATGTAAAATGTCACTGTAATGTAATGTATCATGACGTTTATAAATAATATGTAATAAAAGTTTCTCTAAACATTTTATAGAAAGTCTTGTCTTTAATTTCAAATAACCATTTAGACATTAAAATAAAACAACATTTGATGTCCGTATTCCAATTCTATTTATTTATTCTATTTATGCCTACATTCTTTAGGTATACGCAATAGACTTCATAGTCTTGATTACAAATATCACGAAGATTCTGTAGCAATCTAGTAGTAACAATTGAAAAAAGGATCTATCGCAATATTTAGTTAAAGTAAAAAAAAATATCTATTCACAGTTCCTAATCAAAATTCAATTCATTGAAAAGTAATGCTGGCTTGTGTCTAGTGAAGCAGGCGGGAAGATTGTTTGTTTTTTATATAATTCTTTAGTAAATGTTTAAACACAATCCCATCTATATGATTTGCAACGGTGTATAATGGGAACGACATTATTTTACTCCTTTTACAGCAAATTGAACTAGCAAAATTGTCACGTGTTGAAAAAAATCACGTCTCCTGCCAGCAATCTTTTTATAACGATAGTTTTTCAATAGAATAGCAAAAAATATTCATTGATGCTTAACTACCCGAATCATCCAACTGATACTATAGTTTGCGAGCGTTGTATTGTGTATCCTATTCAATCTCCGACTAAGCATATCTCATAGTTCGACTGGGTCCATTCGCATAGAGAATGTTGTGCACGTACACAGTTTTCGATAAATTTAACGTTACGAAATTTTCAATAAATCATAGGATTTTTGTGGATGACAATAAACGTTAATTTAGAGTTAGAAAAATTACTTGGCAAAATTTGTATTTACTCATAGCCATGTGCTCAATTCTTTTTGCAAATAATCTTCAATAATTAAGCGACTAGAAACTTTTTTTAGCTGCGTTGAGCACTTTTAGGTAGAGGAAAATCCTTTGGGTTCATCCAACAGTTCCTATGACTGCCAACGTTTTATACAAACTTTTTATTTATAACTCTATATAGTCTATTCAATCAATTCTCAGCATTGCAAGTATCTCAGTTTGCGGTTTACCGAACAAATTTCACCGCGAGTAAAGTCTTCGTTTGTTATTACTTAAAGTGCTTTTTACTTTTTCCTTCACATTAGGAGAAAAAACCTCGCCACCGCTTTTAAGAAAGCGCTCCCTTCAAACACGTCATTGTCGCTTTATCAGCTAGAAACCAGACGAACAATATTTTTGTTATTTTCGCGTTTTTGAACTCAAACTCTGAATTTGTTTAGTATAAATTTTTTTCTTTACAAAACATCTCGGCAGTAGCCAAAGTCCTTAGTCAGAACAAAGTGTGATAAAACAATAAAGGCTGCTACGGGCTGCTTTATCTTATTTCCGAAGTATCATAATTATATTACAAAGTTTTGGCGCCTTTGTTGTGTTTCTTCTTTCACATTCGTGGTAGTTGTCATTATATAGTACCTACCGTTTCACGGATTGTCATACAGGTTATATGACATCAACACCTACATCTAAGCCAACGAATATTCTTCCATATGGTTTTTAATATTTCTCTGGTATATCTTCTTTCTTTCGTGCAACGCACCGGAGCCCCCTGCACTGTGCTCTTAGGAGAGCACGTCCCGAGGGGGACAGGCTAGACACTGGCCAGCCGGTCAGCAGAACACAAAGGCCTCTTACTCAACTCTTGTCGCCTAGTAAACCCGAGGCCCCTTTTAGTCGCCTTCTACGACAGACAGGGGATACCGTAGTCTTATTCTACGAGCCCATAACTACAGGGCTGTTAACCGAAGATCCTATGCCAATAAATTAATATCTAAAATCAATAAAAAAAAAATTATCAAAATCGGTCCAAAACTGACATTACTATGAGTGCACAAACTGAAAAAATTCAAACAAGTACTAATCTTTAGAGGTCGCTTTAAAAACTTTCAATAATTAACCTTATGTATGCTACATCCTAGCTCCATCTTGAACAAACGCATTTTCCACTTTAGAACGCATTGACTTCAGCGGTTGTCATTTCCGTTAGATGATCACTTTAATTGTGAGAGTTTGTTTTCCTTCTCTTCAAGACTGAGTTGGGCTATTACTACGATGCTTGCTACGAAACATGCTACGAATCTTGCTACGAAGTCTGAAGACTTAAAAACTGTGTATCAATGATTATTTACAATTCAATGTTTACTAAAGTAGCTACAACTTTAACAGTGACTGAGATTGATAAAGTTCGTTTCATTCAAGTTAGACAAGTAAGAGCTAAGTTTCTATTAAAACGGAAAAGTTTTGAACTACTTTTTTACTACATTTCTCTGTCTGCTTTTCAAATGGAAGTCGCATTCAGTATAAAAAAAACAATTAGGTTCACGAGTTCCTAACGAAACATTTCTATTCCTATCCATGTTAAAAGTTCCTGAATAAACCCTTGTTGAGCTTCGATAGCGTTTTATTAAGATTCTTTCACAAAATTAAATGTTAGAAGTGATAAAGGGTTTTGTTTAAGAATTTTTTTGCCGTTATTCCTTAAAAGCGAATAATGCTGTCAGGATAATGATTATTTATGTTTTTTTTTTGTGCTGTACTTTGAGCTGCCACGGCTCACAAACCGTACTTTAACCCATTAGGTTATTGATGCCTGTACACACTAATACATTAAGTTCGTCTGTGTGAACCTAAATTTAAGATAATGCAATAATTATGAATAAATAAATATTTCCAAATGATTTTTTGTACTTTAAAGACCGAAACATGGAAAGTCATGGCCACAATTCGACTGAATTCTAAAAGTTAGATACTAAGATTTACTACACGTGTTTTTTTAGCAAGAATTCTTACCTATCAAAGCTTGTTAAGAACATATTTTGTAGAAAATGAGGTTTCATTTTAATAAAAACTAATTTAATGAACTTTATCGTTGTATAAATTTTGTTTTTAAATTCCCGACATTTCTACAGCTTTACATTACTCTTACGGTCTGAGTTGTATGACCTCCCAATGTAGAAGTTGTCTAGTCTAGTTGTTTTGACTATTTATTTTATTTACCTTTCTACTTAAAACTTAGTGGAAAATCTTTAAATAAGGGATTATGGTCCGACCACATTTTGTTTAGTTTTTCATTACACTTGATATCTAGAATAAATTATTCGGGGTAAAACTCCAAAGTTTTTGTTTATAATGTTAGTTTTTTACAACTGAATAAGTATAACAACAAATACCAACAATTTTTCCCAACATAATTTTTAACCAGCTTTTAAGCAGGGATAGTCTAATGGTTCGATGTTAGAAAGTTAGTCAGAGGTAAGAATTCAATTCGGCTTTTCCAAACCAGTTTATATTCCTTGCTTTCATACATACAAAAAATCACTTGCTAAAATTTGTGCCTGTCATATGACGAAGAGCCTTGGTAGATCCGTGTCCAGGCGGTCGTCTCAAGTTGCATGGTACGCTAGCAACCCGAGTATGATGCCCGGAGCCGGCACCAATAAATTTGGTGTTGCAATTTTATGTACTGGTTTACCACGCGCTGGTTTACCACGCCGGTGAAGGAAAACATCGTGAGAAAACTTACATGTCCTAGAATTTTTTTCTAAGACATGTGAAGTCTGCCAAACCGTACTAGAGCCGCGTGTCAGACGTTGCCCTTATACTCTCTTTACAGAGAAGGCTGTGCACAGCAGTGGGACATATAAAAAAGACTGGTACTTTTTATATGACGATGTACTCATACCTTGTCCCGTATGGGGTCTAATGAGCTTCTTCAAAAGCGGATAGCAATAGCTGTGCCTGTTTTTCCTGCTAAACAAATGATAAGAAAGCTTATTATTATTTTTACATTATTACTACATAATTTCTTAACCAAAGTAATATTGGACTAAATTGATTATCGAGTTTGAATCAATGACCTTATGTTTAACATAAGTAATCTATAGCGAAATGGCTTGGGTACAGGCGGCAAATGGTTTTTTTTACCAAAGATACAAATTTCTTCGATAGCAAAAGATGAGACCAGAATCTAGTCAAAGGTTCACTTTAAGAACCTAAATAGTTTTAAAGTCATATAAATGCAACAAAACGTTTGAAAAAAGAGACATTCATAGCCAATCATATATATTCAAAAAGCAACAATCTCGAAAGGCGCAGATTCCCACCACTACCCTAAAACATTTTCCAAAATATTTCTATAAGTTTTAGAAGGAATACATAATTATGTTACTACGAATCCGAGAAAGTAAAACACATTGTCTATGTTTTCATACGAAACTACTTGAGGTATCTCCAGTAGTGGAAAGACATTAAAACCTCCAAGACAACTATCATTTCATTACGTCGACGAAATCTCTAACGAAGTGATGTTAGGTAGATTTCCTCATACATACGCAAATTTATTCGCATACAAATCAGTTTGTCATTGTGTTCCCGGCTTGCTTTTAATATACATAGTGCATGGATATGTTGTTATCATTGCCAGTTTATTATGGAAAAAGGAAATTGGATTCAAATGCCTCGTATGAAATGTTATAAACTGTGATAGTCTAGTGACAAAGTGGCTGGACTTATGGTCGCGAGTTCGAATCCTAGTCGGATTCTACTAAAGAACTGATGTTTTTTTAAGTATAATCATTACATTCTGAAAATGTATGCTCGGTTCGGCAAACACTGAAATCTGTTTCTGTCTATTACTAGGGTTAAAATCCTTAGAAACTTTATTTTATTAGACACATACTATGTTTGCAATTCTATTATACAATACAAACACGTCAGCGTTTCACTTACA
This sequence comes from Meandrusa payeni, assembly GCA_029286785.1. Lineage (NCBI taxonomy): Eukaryota > Metazoa > Arthropoda > Insecta > Lepidoptera > Papilionidae > Meandrusa > Meandrusa payeni. The sequence goes on from JAGSMX010000023.1 coordinate 4,014,821, forward strand.
TTCTGACGATTTGAGGTTTAAATCACCACCCGCTATTACCATTAAAATTACGATTTTTTTATTTTTATAAACTTACCAAATCACTTATGTAAACGTGTGTCCGGTATGTATCTGCCTGTCACATCTAATATATAAGCTCGGTGAAAACAGATAGTGATTCTATCTACCCCAATAGGATTACAGAGGTTATTTAATCGTGACAACGTATTTTCTGTTTTTTTTAAATCATAACTGCCAATTTGTTTTTCTAGTTTACCCAAATTTGTCTGGGAGAAAATGACACGATGGCATTAAATCCACTTTTGTGAACCATTTTGTTTTGTTATTCATAATGAAAACCCCCAAACCATCCCGCCTTCTTGGAGGGAAACCCGCAGTTATGAGAGATTTTACTCACTAAAACCCCCCGTTGGCCATCCTCGGTCTTGTGGACCTGACGGCCTTTTTTAGTTGCCTTTTACTAAAGGCAGTGGATACCATAGCCTAATTCTTACAGCCCAAGACACTGTTGTAAACTTTAGTTTATTTTAGGTATAATTAAATTTTATCAAATTATGAGGACCAATTTCAGAAGTTTTAAATATCATTGAAAGCAGAAGATCAACAAACTGAATAAGTTATATTTACAAAGGATTAACCACTCCCGGAAACGGATATGCCCTTCAACAAAGAGAGATCTGTAATTAACTTATCTCGGTGCTGGCTAAACACGCCATACGAATATATGTAACAATTGATTCTTCAAAATCGCAATAGAATTTTATTTATTTACAAACCCGTTATAGCGGTCTTCACAATATATTATAATCGTTATTATTATAATTTCGTATATGCAAAAAAAGATTATATTCGGAAACTCCGAAGGCAAAAGATCGTGCAGCCGGTCTCCAAGTGAAAGACTCGTTGATCGCAGTATTCAACACAGTCGTAGCTGACGGGCTACGCAGAAATTCGTAGATCATCTGCTCATGATGCAACTCTGATGGTGACCACGATCGTCAGTTATGAGGGACCGACTCTAGAGAGAGATTACATTCCATAAATGACAGTAACTCACCGCCATATAGAAGTAAAGTAACAGCCTATGTATATGTCTTACAGTAAGAGACAGGCCTTCTCTGTAAAGAGATTCGTAGCGTGACTTCACGTGTGACTTCACGTGTCTTAACTGATGAATATATATATATATTTTATAATTGGTTTGTTACGATTTTAAGTGCTGATTTACCACGCACTCGGCGGTGAAGGAAAACGTGAGTACTTTCATATGTTATAAAATTTTCTAGGATGTATATACTCTCTTAACGAAGAAGGCCTGGCCCTACTACATAGTCTACTAATACTACATAAATAGGCGGTAACTTTAGACTTAAATATTTACAAGTTCTATAATATCTTCTGCTCGTTTGCTAGTATTTGATTGTGTGAACAATTGTTGACGCAGCCAATGTGACCGGAATTCCATTAGCCTTGCGCCTTTATGTTGCTTCCTTGGTGTATTCAACAACAATGCAATACTGATTGGAGGCGCGCTAACGTTTACATAAATGTGTTCAATGAGACAAAGGACATCACCGAAGAAGCTACAAAGAAAATGGTGTACGACAAAAATTTTACTGACTTCGTCGCGTTTTAATCTTATTTTTAAATTTCCAACGTTTCGAATTAAGTTATTAATTATAATTTATTAAGTAATAAATTATGTAAAGTATTACACTGCTCATTTGACACTGCTCACATGAAAAAAAGTAGCGGTAGTATGAGACACAATATAGGAACGATGTTCCTTATTATAGTATTATGAATATAATTTTAAGTCCCATTAAAGAGCTATAAATGAAATAATAATTCTGGTAAACATTTTTCATTATGATATTTATCGATATTAAAAAAAACTATTTAACAAAATTATCTTAACAACTTAATTTTATTTACAATAATTTATAAAAATATGTAAATAATAATAGTGCCATCTATCAAAACCAGTTGAAACTAAAAATCTTATGCTTTTATTTAACGTTACGGACATTTTTTCTTCTTCGTTACAAAAATTATTTTTAAAAAAATCATCTTGTGATCGGTGAATGGCGATGGGCGCACCATACCTGTCTTGTATCATCATCATTATTATCATCATCAGCCTGTGCTTACCCACTGCTGGATATAGGCCTTCCCCAATGCCTTCCACCATATAAGATCCTCCGCTTTCCGCATCCAGCCACTTCCGGCTATCCTTACAAGGTCGTCGGTTCATCAGGAGGGAGGGCGCCCTACACTTCTCCGACCCATGCGCGGCCTCCATTCCAAGACTTTCCTCCCCCATCTACCATCACTGACTCGGCAAATGTGGCCGGCCCACTGCCACTTCAACTTGCTTACTTTAAGAGTTATGTCGACTACCTTTGTTCTCCGTCGAATTTATTCGTTTCGGATTTTATCCCTAGGAGAAATGCCGAGCATAGCTCTTTCCATCGCTCATTGTGCGACTTTCAATTTGTGGACCAGCCCGGCGGTCAGAGTCCAAGTCTCTGCATCATGGGTCATGGCTGAGAGGACGCACTGGTTGAAGAACTTCGTCTTCAGGCTTTGAGGTATTTGCGATGCTGTCATGTATAGGACCTAATCTTGGTGAACAGCGGACAGCGAAAACTCTGTCTACCCCACTAGGGTTAATAGAAAAAAAAAGGAAAAGTTATAATTAAAAATATACATGCAAAAACAATTACATCACTTTAATAGCTCAGATTTTCTTTATACACTTCCATAGTAACCTCCAATAGTAACTTAGTAGCTAAAAATTAAATTTAGGACTTTTTTTTCTGTTCACGCGGGGGAATTTTTTTATAGACCATCCTCCGGTACCCTGGGTGGGCCCGGAGGGATGTGTGGGTCGGGCTAGGCAGCCCCTACCCACTAAACCTTCCGCGAATGCCATCAGCCGTTATGAGCGGGGTGCCCCGGATCTGTCAGCGACAGGACACCCCAACGACAGGCCGGTCCCGGAAAGACCGGACTTCATCCTCAAGGGGGACTTCTCCGGCACTCAGAGAAGTCCCGACGACGCCGAAGCATGCTGGGGCCAGGTACCCATCCTGACCCCGCTTCGGATTACGGGGGCGGCAAGAGGAGGCGTTCGTAACGCCTCCTGCGCACCCCGATACGTCGCCTGCGGAGGGGGGGAGCCTCTGCGCTCCCCTCCCTGACCCACTCGTCAGCCTCCTTCTGGGACATGACCGTCTCACAGAAGGAGGCGACCGCCGTCCAAGATTTAGGACTTGGCAGGTGATAATTATAATCATCTTGTTCCAATGAGTGTCCGTTTTTCGGATTTATACGAACAAATAAAAATCAGTAGATGAAACATATGGCGTACAAAGGTTGATGTATTGCAAAAGGGCTCCCAGCATATGCTAAGTTTACACCCAATAAATCGGGATGAGTAGGGATAGAATTTATAATTTAGCTGCTAAACTGGATGGAAGGGGATAGTTATTACCATTTCTTTCTACCTTATTCTACACTTACAAGTCACTAAAGCTACTCTGTTAGCCGTGTCTGTCTTTTTACCTCCGATTACAATGAGAGTGTTTTCAAGAGTAGAGTGAATAGGCATTTTTTAAGCTAATGCGCCATCCCGGACTGTATATCCACTTAATAACGCAGGTGGGTCTTGACTGTTTCACCGGATTGAGAGGTGGCATAGCTCTTAGGTCGCTTAGCCTGAACCTCTATCTCTAATAACTCGACACAAGGGTCCCCGCGGCGAGGGCGGCCGAGAGGGCCGAACCACGACTCGGTCGGTTGCTATTTCACGGATAATCTAAGGCACATTCAAAAGCTAAACTAACTTTGAGTGCCACTTCGGGAAGCGTTGGTACTGGGAGAAGAAGTGGCCGAAGAAACTCCAGAAACTCTCCTAACATCTAAGGGGTGAGGCCTGCCAATAAAATAGCGGTAACGCGCGAGGATTATTCGCAACCTAACGCAGGTGGGATTGTCGAGTACTTGCTTAGAAAGTATAACAAAAATAAATAATTGCAAAATCCTTTTTTGTAACCAATTTTCTGTAACCAACCCTTTAACGTGTAACTATAACCGTTTAGTATAGTACTAAATCTAAATTTCTAATTTCAAATATGAAACTTTATTAATCTCCTAAATATCTACCTGATTATTATCAGATATTATTACCAGACGAAAAATAACTCTCAATGGTATGGAAGAAATAAATTTTCTAACTCGAGATGAAAGTTCCATTTTCACAGATGGTGCTGAATATGAATGAAAGTTTTTGTAGATGTTTCGCAATACGCCCAGAGATTATAATCAATGGAATACTGGTGAACGAATAAACGGATAAACCTTCACTTCTTTTATATAAAATGGGGTAGATAATAACAACATCCATCATTTCTTCCGTAGGCCTATAGTTAAGCATAGAATGGGAAATATTCGATAAAACGGTTTGCAGACAGGTATCCATGTATTCCATTAATGTCTATTTTTTTTTGATTATACACCTAAGACAAGTTGAGTTTTACTCAGTTTCACGGCATTTGAGAGTTGGCAGAGCTCTAAAATTAATAAATATAACTTTATTGTAGACCTTAATTAAACAAGAACTAAAGCCCTTTTGACAAACCCTTGTATAAAAAATGACCTTATCGCTACAAGCGAGACAAGTATAAGTACGCTACAAGTAAACTATACGTATACTAAATAATGTACAATAATTGTACCTACATTAATAAGTAATCAATAAATATACTAATAAATAAAATATACATACATATATTATAGTAAACTTAAAGGAACTTCTTAATTGCAGAGCATGCATAAAATTATATGTACCTAGTTTTAAATTTTGAAAATATTTCAGTTTAGTTTATTTTAATACTAAACAAGTAACAGAATCTGATATGGGAATTTATAATTTCGTTTTTTTTTTTCGTTCGTTCTAATGGTAAGTGAAATCATTAACACAGAGATAATAAATAGTGAAAAAGGCCAAAGTTAAATTTAAAATTAAAAAAAAGTAGAATCGTAAGGTCGTGGGTTCGAATCCACCATATGACTATTGACGTGAACCATCTCCTAGCACAAGCTTAAGCTGCTTGCTTAAGCAAAGGTTAACCAGAATGTTAGTAATATTTATGAAAAAAAAAAAGAAATTTTGCTAGCTTTCTTTTTAAAAAAGAAGAAAAAAATAGAAATACATTCATACCCTTAACGTGACAATGGATTTAAATTTTTTTAAATTATAAATCCCCCGGTATCAATTTAAAACGAATTCGCAAAAACATTTGTGTGTCGATTTACGCTCTATTGTGCGAGATAATTGACTTCAAAATTGGTTTTGGACTGTCGTTTCGTGGAGATTAAAAATATATGAAATAAACCGAACCTTTTTTGGATAAGCTTTGTTATTAAATTACACGCTAACCTTCTTTAATATTATATTCCGTGTTTTTCAATCAGTAAGCAGTTATTAAACCAAATATATGATTTCCTTTTCATCCACTTACTTTTGCATTTTTTTTTAAAAAAAGATGAGGAATAAAAAATATAGGGTAAAGGCTATAGTCGTTGGCCCCCTTAAGCAGCTACTAGCAGCAAGTATTGTATTTCTGGGCAAATTGAAGGGTAATCTGGATCAAATTAGGTTTGCAGAACATGGATACTATGAGCATTTCGATGAATTAAAAAAATTAAATCATTGTTTCATGACATTGTCAGTAAGCTTTAAAAAAATGTCTTGGTCGGATATAGTTATTGGCCCCAGCCAAATTGGTGTAAACTATAACATTCACAAATATATTAAATCTCCGATCATTTCTAAGAGTTCATTAGTTTCTTAGAACCGGAAATGGTAGTAATCATAGCAATAAGTAACTTTTAAGCATTAAATTAATTTATGCATGTGCTTACCCAATTGCTAATTTTTGCATTTAAAAACACACGTTTACAAAATTTCAATCTGCACCATGACAGTTGCGGGGATTCGTGAACAGCATTGCCAACATAACTATAATAAATAGCGCAATTTTTTAAATATTTCTTTTGGTCGATTCGCTTATTCAGTCCCTTATTATTTGCGTTTTAGTGATAGTGGGCCAATGACTGCCTCGGGGCCAACGACTGTAGCAGTTTACGAACGTTCAGTATTGTTAAATTTCTTTTTCTTTTGTCTAAATAAAAATAAAAATATTTATTTATTATTTACGTTTGATTACGGATCCAACGTGTGAAATATTTCAGGTTCGCTGTCGGCACCAGTAAAACGATTATGTCAACATACATTCACTTTGGGACATGTCGTGTAGAGCGTTATACGTCATTTGCAAATCAACGCTGACAGCCAGTTTCAAAAGCAGCTTGAGAATTGTAATTGTTATGCGTAATCCTGCGGGAATTTGAAGATTCATAAATTATGGAATTGACTGCAATAATCAGCTGAGTAACTGGGGATTTAATAATCAATTTGTTTTGAAGGAGCACAGCTGTATAACAAAATACCAGCACACGTCAAGGGGTATACACACTTAGCGCATTCAAAATGCAACTTGTTAAATTCCTTAACGACAGTTAATCGTCCCAAAGCAAATGAATGCGTTAGGTGTTGTTCCATATGCAAGCGAACTTATTGTTTTATAAAATATTTTTTTATTGTTCTCATGTAAGTGACCTTTAATGTCTTTAGTGAGAATAAAGTTTCTAAACCTAAACCTAATAATAGAAGGTAATTTTAGATACAGAACAGTGTTTCAACGAGAAGAGCCTCTCAAAACCGTTAACATAATTAAAAGGCAATCTCCTCCGGCTTCCGTTGCATTAAGCTTCACTTAACTTGTTTAAAATGACAGGTGTCGTCTTGAAACACTTGTTAAATATCAGTTAAAATGCGAAATAAAGGACTTAATTCAACTTCGTAGCATTTAACAATTTGTAGATGTGGCACAGGTTTCAAACCGGTTCAATACTATTACAAGTTAAATATTGTGTTATTTTAAGGTGGTATTTTATGGTTTAGGATACGATCAAATTCACACTACACAGCGGTCACGGAAAACTAATAACGAAGCAATGAGGCGTCTACGACGCGTGAACTAGAGCATTCTCCAACACCTATCAAAATCAGGCATTAAAAAAATTGTAGTAACTGTAGAGGTAGCACTATTTTTAACAAAATAAAGCAAATAAATAAGGAACATTAGAAAAGAGTATGGCCACAAGTCTGTGCTTGCGCATGATTAAATTAAAAAAAAATCACCCTTAAACTATTGGCGGGACCAATCTCTTAGAACAAGCTTAAGACAATTCTTCTTACTATATATTTGCGCGGCCGGCCCTCGTTTTTTTAATGTAACAAAAGGCTATTTGACTACTGAATTATAATTAAGAGTTGTTACCCTTCGTCGGTTTTACTCTAAGTATAGGCATTAACCTATGCTATTTCTATTTCCCTCTAGCGAGGACGGTCAGGGCCTTTCAATTTCCTTTCATACATCATCTATTTATATATATTTATATCTATTTATATCTGGCTTATACCTTGCACAGAGGCTAAGCATTGCCATACAACGTGGCAATGCTACCAGCCTTCTGGGCACGCTGCCAAGCGATGACGGTTTGTCACAGTTATATTTTTTGTAAATATTTTGTAATATCTTTTAAATTGTAAATATTTCTTTATTTAACAATAAATTATGACAAAATATTTTTTCAGGTGTTCCTTCCAGTATATATATAGAAGTCCATGCAGATGAAACCGTTAATTTTAACAGCACAAGCTCTTCTTAAAGCACGACACCGTTTTTTTATTATTACATACACTTTACATTTTACATTACACTTTACACTTAGCTTATTACATATTCTTATCTACTTAATCTACTTCAGATGTTTTAGTTCATTTTTTTATTTTCTTACTTTTATTTCATTCTTAACCTACAGGCTTTTCACTTTATTCTTTATTTTAAAATTCTAATCTAACCTTATCTTACTCGTACCTTATTTTCTTAAATCTTTTTTTTGTTAACGAGGAGGAAATCTTCAGAAAGATACCCCGCCATCTAGGGGGAAGGCGGCGGTTATGTGGGGTTTTTACCCACTAAAACCAGGCGACACGGGCCAGCCGATGTCGCCTTCTTCCCGGGTCCACCTTGGCGGACGATAAAGGCACCCTTGTCGCCCAGTGAACCCGAGGCCCCTTTTAGTCGCCTTCTACGAAAGGCAGGGGATACCGTAGTCTTATTCTTGAGGGCCCAGAACTACAGGGCTAATTTTCTTAAATCTCCCTCGTCGTTTTGCGCCATTCGGTTGTCTGTTACTCCAATTCAGCTCGTAGCATATCCTATAGCGCTTTTGTCCTTTCCTCGCACTTACGACGAAGGTCCTACTAAGCTTAATACAATTTAAAAATTAAAATTTCTCCGTACTGGTCATTCTTTGCTAAGCAATTCAATTCGTTAGGTTATTCTTTACTTCGTATGTATGGCAAACTGATTGTTTTTTTATACCATATATAATTTCTATTGTTCTCATTTGTCACCTAGCGCGGCAGTCGCCGTTTTAATTGTTACTGCTTAAGTGGCATACCCCCGTTACTGCCTGCCAAAACAAACAGCGCGTGTGACATAGTAAGCCTTTTGCTTGGAAAAATTTTACTTGGATCACTGTTCCTTAAATTATTGTTGTTGTTAGATAACATAATGTATTTATACTTATATCAGTTATGATTTTTCATTATAAGGAGTCAGAAAATATTAAATGCACATATCCCACTCAGAAAAACATTTACTCCCGAAGCGGGATTATGCCACTTGAAGGGATAAGTGACTTGGTAATATCTTATAAACCAAATTTCTTAAACCTTTTATGAGGAGTGGTTAATAGAGAATACTATTAACATTTTTATAATAAAATAAAATTTTGCAGAATTTTAAAACAATTTATTTAATTATGAAAACTAGAATTTGAGTACTACGCCAAAGGGAGTTACAAAAGTTAATTAGGAAATCCCTTTTGTTACGAAGCACCGTCCGCACTAAAGCCACCACGGTAGTGGCGGTTCCATTGAAATGTTAATGAATTAGTTTTGCATGGTTACCACTGTGACTTGCAAATTTTGTCAATGCAAACGCTTTTGTCGACGATGCAGTTATAATTTTACTAATATCTTTTTTATATTTGGCTCTTTCCATCGCTAATGTTTCATCCACTTTGGAGCCAATTGGACTATTGCGTAGTGATGGTAAGAGACCAGACGGTATGACTCTTATACCCTGGAAGATCGGACTGCCTTTAGTATGGGATGCCACATGCGTCTATACTTTAGCACCGTCTCAACCTCCAGAATCTTCTGTTGATGCTGGAGCGGCTGCTGCAACTGCAGAAAAACCACAAGTGGCACAAATATAGTAACCTCGAAACAGGTTTCATATTTGAGCTCTTTGGGGTAGAAACTTCGGGTCCGTGGGGTCGTAGTGCACACCACCTTTTTAATGTGATAGCTAAGAAGTTGGTCGACACATCTGGTGACCAGTGGGCTGGATACCTTGCAGAGGCTAAGCATTGCCATACAACGTGGCAATCCTACCAGCCTTCTGGGCACGCTGCCAGGTGACGACGGTTTGACACAGTTATATTTTTGTAAAATACCTATTATATTGAAAATATTTCTCTTTTAAGTTAGTATTATGTATTGTTCTATTTGTATAAGTAAGTTATATTTTATAGTGTGAGTGACTGAGTAAATGTTGTTTTTATTTTTACTATTTCAAAGCAAGTGCTTGACCGCGACCCCAACTTATTTTAAGTGGAAATGCAGTCCTGGGTGGCAAGGCGTTATAGCTTAGTATATGCTATTCACTCTATTCTTGAAAACCCCCAAAGAGGGAAAGGCAGACGTTGGAAAATTATTCCTTTGCTTTACGAATAACAAGTATATTTACGAGCAAAACCAAAAACCGACATCAAACCGGATCAAACGCTAAACGCTTTAACACGTAGACGACCTCTAAGTAAAACCTTGGGAAATAATACGGTTATTATCAATTAAAAATATATTCACTTAGCGTAAATCAATGAAAATACGCTGATTTTATTGGTTCTAAACTATAACATGATATATCTTTCTGTATGATGACTAACAATTTTCCATTGACCTAGTTAAAGATTGCTTACTCAACCGTTTTATCGTCCTATCTGTCTCCCGTTGAGTCAGTGTAAGCACACCCTTAGTTTTGGATTCTCGGTTCCTCCAACTCTATACCGCTCTCAGTCGCACCCCACACCATCGGTATACCCGCATCGCTCCCGCTCTTAAATCTGTTCATAAGCGACACACAATCATCAATTTCAGTCGACAAATTTCCTAATACTCTCTTTTGTTCGATTACTACTGTAATGTTATTTTCTATCAAATGCTCAGATAAGTAGACTGTATTTTTCGTTGTCACTTATATTTGACTTTTTTTACCGACTTCATAAAAGAAGAAGTTCTCAACTGTATATTTATGTCGGCTAGGTGAACCGATTTTGATGTTTCTTTTTTTATTAGAAAGATTGTGCTAAAAAGGCATCAATGAGAAAACCATGTGTGCGATAAATGGACGAATAACTGAATATCACGTCAATCGTTGATTAATGTTTTATTGGAAAGGATGTACTCGTACTTCAAAGGTAGTTTGATGAGAGTTATGTTGCGTTCTGATTCATTCTATTTCGTATTATTCCTATGATAATTCGGAAATACAAACAGGTTGTTAGCGGGTATTAGTCTTTAACGTTTGATTTGATTTGAAGTCGGTTTTTATTTTTACTCGTAAATATTACAATATTTTTTTATTTCACAATTAACGTCTAGTCAATAGTCTGCGGAATGTAATAAGTATTATATAATACGTTTACGTAATGTTTCAATTTTATGTTATAACTTTTATCGATCTGTCAGCACAATATTAGGTTTATAAGCAACAATAGTCCTGTCTATGATGGCAAATCGATACCAATAGAGCGTTGTCAATATTATTATTTCTTTTTTATATTTCTAGTACCCCCAAAATGTCAGTTACTAATTGTGCTTAACCTTTCATCGCGTATATCTCTTTTTCTCTTAGTTCTACCTCTCGTGTTCCTTTCTCTGCATTTACTTATTTCTTAACTAATTACACATTACATTTTCCTTGTTAAATTAACGTTATAAATATGTTGTTTATAAATATTTTTTTTTTATCTATTGCTAATTATAGTTTCTGTACTGTACTTATTTATGTAATTATTACGTGTTCATGACCTGTGGTATAAATTATTATATGCCTTAGTTACTTTACATTATATATTTGCATAAATACGAACATTAAAATAATTATCATGAAAACAATAAATATGTTGCCAGATAATCTATGAACTGGATGATGATGAAACCAAACACGGCGCCACAGGTGTGAAAGTTTATTTCTTGTAACAAAAAACACCTTATTTCCTTGACTTGACATTCAATTATCTCGAGCGTTCGTAGCACAAGCGTAGACGATATAAGCTCCCTTCTACAGTGCTACGAACTTTAATAGATTCCTTGGCGTAGTAGTCTGAAGGCTATATGGGATGCTGTGTAAGCAATACTTAATCTACTTGATGATATAGTCTGTTAGCTATAGGATCAATTTTAGTATTTCCAATATGAAACTTAATATTCTGAAGTCGCTTAAAAGTATCTTAACAATAGATCTTAGTAAAATAGTCATAAATATTGAGTATAGATGTAATTTTTTATGGTAACTTTACATTCATGTTTCACTTGAAGACTCCAAAATATTGATTTATCGAAGCATAAACGTTAATAAAAGCCAAAATTTTCCAAGACGTCATATGATTTCAAAATTTATAGATCGTATCATTGAATAAGACCAAAGGGTCGGTGCTTATCGTTGATTTTTATATTCATAATATTATTACTTAAAGAGATTGAATCGATCAATACGTTCGATGCTCATATACGCTAGCAAGGGGCTTAGAAATTTCCACTTTAGTAATGGAAATGTACTATAAGAAAAAACGACAAAATGTACGCTTATAATAACTCTGAAAAAGCGGCAGTCGTATAAAAATTCATGGTTTAGTGCCTCCTTTTTTTGGAAAACGGACAAACGAACTTGTCTTAAATGTATGTCTGCCTCACAAGTGTCATAGAATGATGTGAATTTTACGCATATATTGTATAACAATTTTTTTTTATTTTTTAATTTATTTCAAATAAAATTTTACAGTAAAAGAATATACATATAACTTAACGCTATATAAACCGCAATGGTTTGTCACTAGCGTCAAAGCGTCCGTCTTGCGTTCCTAAATAACATAAATGTCATAGTATTTAAAAGCTTACAATGTTGGAAAGCGAATCAATAGATGCTGTCTATCACATTTGGCCTGAATTGCTTTTGCATATCAAAGACATCAAAAGTGAATTGAATAACACAGCAAAAATAGACGTCACCGCGGTATTCGAAACCAAGCAAATTGTTTCTTTCAGTTGTCAATATTGGCTTTTAAAGTTCAATATAATAGATATTCGATCAACGAGATTTATTTGTAAAGTTATTGCTTGCTATATACAAATAAATTTATTTAAAAGACTTGTTTTACCTTCTACGTATTTTTAGCGATATTTTTTATACGGCATTATTTGTTTCAAGCGCAGGTCCTTTGCGAGTGAGACTGCGTCTTTCATTGGTCTTCAATTATTCAAGGACTGGAATAATTTACCAACTTTTAAGCGTCAATAGCCTAATGGTTTAGGGTACGGTCTGCGAATCGTAAGGTCGTGGGTTCGAATCCACCATTCGACTATTGCCGTGAACCATGTCCTAGCACAAGCTTAAGCTTAGTTGGAATGGTTAACAAGATTGTTAGTAATATTTCTGAAAAAAAAAGAAATATTGCTAGCTTTCTTTTTAAAAAAAAAAAAAAACTGTCTGTCACTTTTTGAGTCTTTCCAAAAGTAGTCAATAGACATTTATGTGTATTACTTAAGTCACACGGAAGGTAAAAATAAAACAAAAATTGCGTGGACAGTAGTATAAAGAACACGTTTCTTTTCACTTCATGGCCTTCGTAGAAATCTGAATCCAAATTCACCGAGTATGGAATTAGTAGCAGAAATAAGCTATATCGTCGCCGATCGACTGCAGATGATGGAAGAAAAACAGTTTTAAAAGTAAATCAACAAAATATTGACATTGATAATCGTTTAATTATTCCTTATTCACCAATTGTTGAGAAATACGAGTAAATAACGTGATTACTCGAAAAAACGTTATATTTATCAAATTTTAACTATTAATTTTTGACAGAACGAAGTCTGTCCGGGTAGAAGAAATTATAACCAGTATATTTACGAGTAAAAACAAAAACCGACTTCAAATATGACCAAACGTTAAGCTTTATTACGCGGCAACGCCCTTTTGTATTTCCGCATTATTTTAATAATATTACGAAATAAAATTAATCAGAACCTAACCAAACTACTGTTGAACTACGTCCTTTCCAATTAAAAATAAATCACAGAAATCGGTTGGCCTGATTCGTTCATTTGTGGCGTACATACTTGATGCAAATTGAAGACTTTTATGGTTTTCTCATGGATCCCATTATCAGAATTGGACTAAATTTATATAGGATCACACGGGAAGCACTATATTTCAAAGAAAAAGAAAATAAACAAATAGAAAGAAACATCAAAATCGGTTAACCCAGTTAAAAGTTATGCGGGAACAAACATAAAAATACAGACGAAATGAGAAACTTCTTTTGAAGTTGGTTGAAAACAGAGATATGCAATGGGCTCCAGTCCGAGAATTTACAATTTTTAATGAGGGAGGCGCCGGATTCAGTTACATTTTTACGGGAGTTTTTGATGGGAATAATTGGACTCTTATAACTTCCCATCGTTTAAATGAGCTTCGTTTCCTCGGGGAAAGTAATTACTGTTGCTAACCTAACCTTAATAATTTGAACAATTATTCATAATTACTATTTTCTTATCTTATATTAATTATTTAAGTAAAAGAAAGAAAGAATGAAAGAATATTTTATTTATTCATAAAAAAATACAAACAAAATATACATAGATCCCTTCTTTATAGCATCCTCTTCATTCCATCTACTCCAATTTACCTTAAAGAACGTTTTGAATTTATCCACCTATCCGATCCTCTATCCTTACGATCCTCTGAAACCTTTAAACTTAAAACCCCTACTCATTCCTCAAACTTTTATGGGAAGTCATTCACATTGCGGGCTACTAGACTGTGGAATGCCCTTCCAAATTCCATTCGGCTTTCTAAATCCCTACCTGCTTTTAAAAATTTGCTAGCGCAACATTATCAATCGATTTCGTCAGAACTATGATATATGTATATTTTATATATTAGTATATTTAATGATAAATTATTTATGTAGGTATATTTAGTGTATGTTGTTAATTATATGTATAGATTTGTTATATTATTTGTATTTCTAACGCCATCGTCCTGTTTTGTTCATATGTTTCCCGTCCATACACAGGTTGTCTGGAAGAGATCGCTCTCAGCGATAAGGTCGCCCATTGTACAACAAACTGTAAAACCTTACTTATGTAATGCCGTTTGTTTGATTTTGGTGTACAATAAAGTTATATCTATCTATCTATCTATCTATAGATAAGAATAACATATCGAATTAAAATGAATACAAATGCAAGGCAATATAGTGTGGTATTTAGTAAAGTAAGATGCGATGGTATGAGACCAATGTAGTGTGGTACAAGCGTACGGCGTAAGCGAATTTGCAAATAGAAAAGAACGTTCGCGCGAAGTTTGACTTGATTTGAAGTCTGTTTAATTTTCACTCGTAAATATGCTTGTACGGAGATCGGAATAAAAATAGTCATGCAAACTACAATAATTTGGTAACATACATTTAATCGGATCTCCAGAGGAACGCACCAGAGCACCTCTGCACAGTGCTCTTTAGGAGAGCACGTCCCAGGTAGAGGGGGAGGTTACTCCCTCCTCCCCTTGTGTCCTCGCAGTGCAAGGCGACACGGGCTAGCTAAACTACAAGGCTGATACATTTTAATCTTTTTTTTTACGCGGGGGAATCCTTTTTACGGACCATCCTCCGGAACACTGGGTGGGCCCGGAGGGATATGTGGAATCGGTCTGGGCGACCCCTACCCACTCAACCTTCCGCGAATGCCATCAGCCGTTATAATTGGAGTACCCTGGATCTGTCAGCAACAGGGTACCTCAACGACCAGTAGTAGTTATTTTAAAATGAAACTGCGAAGAAGTTTTTACATCCTCTTTCCCCAAGCTTATTATCACTTTTGTGAAATAGTGTTGCCACTAATTTTTACCAAGTGGTCTTACGGAATAATAACGTTATTCATTTGTAGAACTTGACTGGGATTTGCCATCAGATCGTAAGTCCTACTTCTTAGCCATTATCATCGTGATGAAATTCGCAAAATTCCTTTGAATTCAATCATATAATTTAGTTCTTCGGTATACATTTCTATAAACACAGCTAAATCTTATTCAAACTTGACAGGTGGGCAGACTCCGCGCTCTGGTTAAGGATTAATTTGTTGGAGGGGCGTAATCTATCTCAGTGTAATCCTTGTTTCATTGCGAATTAAACCACGATCAGATTGTGTGGGTTTCTTCATTTTAAGCTTAAAGCTCTGTTCCTTTAAACGTCGTTTCTAGTAAGCTATAAGAAATGTTTAAATTTAAATCGTCTTATTTAGAAATTTGATTTGATTTTGGGAATTAAAAACAATAAAAATCAGCTTTAATAGCCTAATGGTTTAAAAGGTTTTTTTTTGCGAAATGTAAGGTTGTAGTTTCGAATCCATCATTTGACTATTGATAAGAGTAAGCTTAGTATGAGTGGTTAAAGTGGACCCGCGAAGAAGACGACATCGGCTGGCCCGTGTCACCTTGCACTGCGAGGGCACAGAGGCGGAGGGATTAACCTCCACCCCTGGGTCGTGCTCTCCGATGAGCACAGTGCGGAGGGACTCCGGTGGTTCCTTTGGAAATCCCGAAGCTTCTCACCATGCACCGAGGAAAGGCCATTGGGAGGTTTTTTGTGGAAAAACCCCATATAAACCCCCCTTCTCCCCGGAAGAGGTGGTGTATCTTGTTGATTATTCGTTCGTCAACAAAAAAAAAGGTTGTTAGAAATATGTAAAAAAATATATAAGCATTCTTTGAAAAAACAATATTGATTTTAAATTAAGAATACTCTTAAATATCCCATGTTAAAAAGTAGTTAAAAATATATGTTTTATACATATTAGAAATAATTTATTTTAATTATTTAATATATGGTTAGTACAATTACCAGTGTTGTCAGACTTAAACATCGAGAAACATCACAATTCTAAAGAATCTTTCTCGTTCTTTCAGTCTTATGTTCGAGATTCAAATAAAAGCGAAACATTCTTATGCAAAACATTTTTAACAAACGAAAATGCTTTTCAAACAGCCATTT
The DNA here is from genome assembly GCA_029286785.1 of Meandrusa payeni. Lineage (NCBI taxonomy): Eukaryota > Metazoa > Arthropoda > Insecta > Lepidoptera > Papilionidae > Meandrusa > Meandrusa payeni. Next base: position 4,031,360 of record JAGSMX010000023.1, read on the forward strand.
GTGAATTCGCAAAGACAATTCAATTCAAATACGTTCCTAGAAAGATTTCAATTCGAAATTTTACAAGTTTAACATAGCTGTTCAGTTTACAAATACCATTATTATAATTTTATTAAGTTATTTTTTATTTGTATAACTTATTACTATACATAATATGATTAATATAATATACTATGACTTACACACGTACGCGATGCGGTTTAGGTTTTAAAAAATATATATAATTAAATTTAATATCATAACTGTAAAGATATTCTCTTTGTTACGAACAGATATGTACATGTCAATAAAATTATTTTTATTTTTTTTTAAACCTCGCTAAACTGGCACAGCCATCTTGCGCGAAATGTCACATCTGGCAGCAGTATGGCGACAGGCTCGCGCACTATGGGTCAATTGCTATTATAATGCTTTTATCTAAAAAAAATTCTATTGGAACTTCTTTTTTATACAAATATTTTAATTTTACTGTTTGTAGATTAATCTGATATCATTATTTCTTGAAAATAAATCATTTTAAGTACTATAAATCTGGTTTAAAGTTAGGGTAAATACATTTTTACTGGTTTTTGGTTCAATATCGTATAAAAAAAAAGATAAACTAATATTTTAATGTATTTATTCCTATTTACATGACCTAATAGTGCAACATTACAAAAATAATACAGAAACAAATATCTCCATATACATTTTTTATACCCAAGCCAAAAAAAAAACACACCACTTCACCACGGAGAAGTGGCCCCGACTAACCGCCAAATGTCGACTCGATTGTATAAGAATTTTTTACGAAGCGGTGTCTGTATTATGGTTGAAACACCTATACTTGACTATACTCTATTTGATTCTTATAAGTTAGACAAGGATGAATATAGTTTCTTATTTAATTTTAAGAGTTATTTAAATCGTGGTGTTATGCACCAGATACTGGCGGGTTGCCAGTTGCGCATTAATATGACAAACCAGAATCTGGTGGCGCGCCAGTTAAGCGGGACAGTTGCACATACGAAACAAATATTTTTAAATATACGAGTATATGTTTGCATTACAACGATTTGATTCAGAGTGTAATCTAAATTTTAAAACAGAAAATGAAGTTTTTTTCTAAATAATAACAATTTTATATCTGATAAATAACTTATTGATTATTGAAATTTAACCAAATTAGAAATGGGAATACTAAGGATCTTCTGTTTAGCTTACTCTGTGGGGCAGCCGCGCTTTCTCTCTCTCTCTGGCTCTCGCTAGACTGCTGACGCAGCAAGATGGCGTACGCGCATTAGTACAATTGTAAGTCGCTTGTTACTATGTTTAAATAAATATACTTATTTCCAAGGTCTGTTTAATTCATACATGACAATTGGTTATTTACTACTATCGTGCCCAGCCTATTTAATTTAACTCTCACGATATATAAAATTATTCATTGCTCTCCGTATTCATTCTCTTCTCGAGCGGGTGAAGAACATTACCTGCACCCATGTACATTTCCGCAGCATCAGTTACATACATTCGCGGCGGTATAATTTACCTTGTATCCTTCAAAATCCTCAAGATAATATCTTTAATATACTTCAGTATACTTTATTATACTTCATTAGGCTTCAGTATACTCCAATGTACTTCAATATGGTTCATAATGACATAAATATACACAACGCATGTGTCAATACAAATTTGGGTTATAAAACAATAGAATACTTAATTTCAGAGTTTAAAAAGAGAAGTGCTCAATCTGAAGATTCCCTGAAAGTTTCATTGGAATCGGTCCAGCCGTTTCGGAGCCTATACGGATCAAACACATACACACATCCTCCTACATATATATATATATAGATTTACAAAAGTCCTTTACCTTTCAATCTTTCTAATACTTTTTTTAACCGCTTTTGAATAACGTGGCGGAAAATTATTCGTTAAAGTCATATTTTCAGCATGAAATTCACGTAAAGGAAATTGTAGCATTCACGTAGATGAAATGTACACAACAAACCCCATTTCGTATTTCAATTTCAGATTAGGGAAGACGTTAGCAAAACTAAATTGCTTTTCTATTTTAAAAAGTTTTTCGTTTTGATTCAGTTGATCGAATATGTTTTACCGCATAGTTTCCATTGCTGGTATAGTTTAGCGATAGATCTTTTTTATTTGTATACAAGCAACAATACTCCAGTGGTTGAGCGATCAGACTACAATCTTATGGCCGAGGTTTTGAATCGTAATATACTTATGAGTAAAAATAAAATCTGATTTCGGGTCAAAGATATTGCGAAGTTCTGGTGCCTATATCCTTTTTTCTTCCACATTCATCCTCAGTGTTATTACAGAGTGCTTTTTTATTAATGGGGAGAAATCTCTAACAAGATACTCTTCGGAAAGCACGTCCTGGGGAGGAAGATTATCATTCGCAGTGCAAAGCGACACCGGCCAGCCGATGCCGCCTTCTTCCCGGTTCCACTTCGGCGGACGACGAAAGCCCCCACCCTTGTCGCCCAGTGAACCTGAGGCCCCTTTAAGTCACCTTCTACGACAGGCAGCTGATACCGTAGCGTTATTCTATGAGCCCAGCACTACAAGAATGATTACAGAGTGCTTCCCTTATCTTGAATTGTCATGAACCTTACAATATCTCAATCAACATTCTTTAAACATTCAAAATGATTTACATTCAATATAATACAATATATTTATATATATTTATATATGTACAATTTCTAGGTGTATCTTCATTAGGTACTTTCCTAAGATATCTATCGAAACTAATGATCCTTCATTGGCCCCTGCCGGAAAAATATTACATATTACAAATCCGCAACGCGCACGCCGATCACCGATTTAATATGCCAGGCGTTATATGTGACAAGTGCTAACAATACGAATACTGTGTCACTTGCAAAACTACCGCTGTACAATTAACATCTTTATGATATTATACTAAATTTAAAGAATTTTGAGCTTTGATTTACACCAATCTATACGCCAAAGATAGATTATTGCACCTAAACTTTCAAACAAACAAAATTATTATCGAGTCATAAACGGCTGTATTAGTCGCTACAAAGAGTTAAAAGGACAGGAGTGCTCTTTCTCTTCCCACACGAGGCTCTGTCTAATAACTCATTACCTTGGATGTTTCTAGAACTACGTCAAATATTTACTGCTACTCGTGAAGGGTATGTAAATAATGCAACATCAAGACAGAACATGTAAACATGTTTGTTACAAAAGCTGAATGCAACCTTAATCATATACAGACATGATATATTTTTCATTGACCTATGTAAGTACATCATTTCCAAGGCGTTATGTTTAACATCTCATGGGACGCGGGATGAAAGACAAAGCTACGAATATCGCATGATTCATTGTACGTACAGTTAGAACTCAAAAAGGAGACTAAGATTTCCTCAGCCTCTTGAGTTCGGGTAGCACTAATTATTAACTACCAGGACGCAGTATACAGTGATCTTGATTAGTTTGCTAACAACCTGTTGAATTTTTTTGTTAAAGTTGACTTGTGGAATTTATTACATAAAGTATGATCGGGCAAGGCTACGGAAGTTCAGCAGGAGATATTAGTTAACGATAGAAAGAGAGTTACGTCATATTTTATTGTAGGGGTAAGAGAGAGAGAGATGCGACTATACATTTTCTTTCCTTTTTTCTCCTTACCCAGTTACGTTTCAGATGCCTAAGTCGGCCTATTGTCTGTATCACATTATAGAAGCAAGAGAGAGCAGTACGCGCGCACATTTTCTTTCACTCTTGATCAATTGTATACATATAGATGGAGCTAAAAAAGTATTACTTCAGTCGTGTGGTTTAAGTCCACTTGTTTTTGTGGTTAATTTTTCATAAAAGGTACCTTCAATAGAAAGATCTACAAAAATTGGGCTCCTAACAATTAAATCGCATAACAGAAATTTGTGGTAAACTGTCCATACTAATTACAACTTTGTCATCCTCTACGCAGTGTCCTTGATTACATCCCCCTCTGTCGGAAAACATTGAAAGTGATTCCAAACTGACATTTTGACGACGGTCACTTTGTAAATTGTGACCGCCCGTGATCATTTCTAATTAGCACGAAATGAATCGATTTAATCATAGACCGATTATGTTAACGTTAAAACCCATGTATTTCCCACTGTTGGGCACAGGCCTTGTCTATAAAAAGATTAGAGCCGTGCATAGTATAAATTGCATAGTACGCTAGCAACCCAATTTCAATTGGTTCCCTTCCCGGTGCCGACACTGGATACGAACCAATTTATTTCGTTGCTCTCGATGGTATAAGAATACCTGCACGTGTTCCGCACTAGGACCAATGACGTAGAATATTGATATATGATTATCACGTCAATAGCCTTATGGTTCAGGGTATGGTCAGCGTCGTGTGCAGGATTGAATCCACCATTCGACTATTGATGTGAACCATCTCCTGGCACAAGCTTAAGCTTAGTTGGTATGGTTAACAATAATGTTAGTAATATTTCAGAAAAAAAAGAAATATTGCAAGCTTACTTTAAAAAAAATCATATTGTAGGCGGTCCTTTTCAGTATGAACAATGAGAATTTCATTCGGATTCGAGGAATGTTCACAACAAAAGAATGAAGTCGATGGTGAAATGGGCATAGAGGATCATGAAATTCTTTATAACATTTAAGATAAGATCTGATGTTCGTTGACTTGAAACTTAGTAAGTATAATCATTATTTTAATAAAATAAAACTCATTATAAATTTGTGTTTAGAGATCGACTTACCAACTTTCTCTTTGGGAGCGAAAAAGACAGAAGTCAAAGAAAGACGATTTTTCTAAAAACATTTTTACGCGTAAAACATTTATTCGAAAACTACTTCGACCGCTGAATGCTTATTACCTTCATTACTTAAATATGGCTTTCAAAGATTCTTTTGGAACAAAATTGAGGTGTCTACAGATATTGCAAAGTTAACGAATAATTTATTGACGTCTATTATAAAAAGAGCTAAGTAGTTGTATTTATACGCCCACATTTATTAATCGACTTAAAAAATGGAGGTGGTTTTCAACTCATCTGTGTTTATTTTAATATTTACCTTATTTTTAATTTTTAATATTTATTTTACGCGTTCGTAACTCATTAATTCAAAGTGACGTAATTTTTCAACCGATTTTGATTTTTTTCTTTTAAGAATCTGCTTAAAGAAAAAGTTAATTGTTCAACACAGATAAGTCCTTCATTGCACCAAAATATACGTACAAATGCGAAAATAATCCATTTATCTATATCTATCCTTTACATTTTTATAGGACGAATGAGGAAAGAATGACACAGAACATTTATAACGCGGAAATGTGTAGTGGGGTCGGTAGATGTCGCCCTAGAAGATATATATATAGATTGACGACATTTTTAAAACAACCCTTCACTGACCGTTATGTATGGATGTGAATGAAGCGAAATAGGTGTATCAGGATCGTACTAAATGGAAGTCCTTATTATATTTAGTATATTTACGCGAATATTACTCATTGAATTATACTACTTTTACGGATTTTATCGTGGTTCATTCTTATTTTCAATTGCCATACCGAATACATAATCCAGGTACCATATAGTAAAGCTGTAATGTATGTACTAATAATGCTTTTATTTGTAAATAAATGATCAAACCATAATATCTAGGGCTCCCAAAGCGAGCTGACAGAGTTCGAAATACATTCTAAGATGTATTTCGAACTTTGTCAGATCGCATATGTCCTCATGTTTAACATAAGGTAAAATAGCACTTAAAAATAATTATTTGATTGGCGCAATGGGCTTAACTCACAATGAAAAGACACACTCACTCATCACTGGACCATAGTGCGATTTTACAATCCTGTGTTACTTAAATTTTGTATATTTTTTTCCTAAATCTTATGTAAATATGTGTATATCTGATAAACTAGTGACATAGCTGTAAGTTTTCCTGGATTAAATAAGTAATGATGTGATGACATACGGAACAGAAACGTGGTCTCTCACTATGGGCCTCATAAGCAAGCTCAAAGTCGCACAACGAGCTATGGAGAGGGCTATGCTCGGAGTGTCTCCACGAGATAGGAATGAAGAGATCCGTAGACGAACGAAGGTAACCGACATAGCTCGCCGGATAAGCAAGTTGAAGTGGCAATGGGCAGGGCACATAACGCGTAGAACAGATGGCCGATGGGGCCAAAAAGTTCTCGATTGGAGACCACGGACCAGCAAGTGCAGTGTGGGACGTCCACCCACAAGGTGGTCTGACGACCTCATAAAGGTCGCAGGACGCAGCTGGATGCGGGCCGCTTACAACCGGTCCTTTTGGAAATCGTTGGGGGAGGCCTATGTCCAACAGTGGATGTTTTACAGCTGAGATGATGATGATGATGAAATAAGTAAACAAATAAATTGACTAATACTTATAGCATATAAAAATTGTAATCAGTATTTCCGTTGTTCTGTTTTCGTTACTACAGAATATTATTATTATCTTTCTCTAACGTGCATTTACGTACTTCTTAACCATTTTAATATAATCAATTTAAATATATCCATTCCTCAAACTTTTATAGAGTCAAGTTTCAGGCTATAAGACTATGGAATGGCTAATTCTAAGCAGCGCTGCGTTATCTTCAATATTGTCGGAACTTGTGTTGGAATGAATGAAGTCTATAGTATTTTTTTGATTGTACATATGTATAGTTTAAAATATTTTCTTTTAAATGTCTTCTCGCGAAGTTTTTTTTAATCAATTTTAAATCCTCTTAATAAGAGATGGTGTCAAAAAGTTTTTGCTTTGAAAGAGAGTTACATGTAACGGAATTGAATTTAAATAGATTCTCACGACGCATCCCCTGAGAAACTATTTAAACTTTATGGCAACTTATTCATTTATCTTAAATGTAACTGACAGACAAAATGCAATCTTCATTTATAGAAGTAACTTAAGTTGAAGAAAGAAAATGACTACATAATACAGATGGTAGCGGTGACGTTTTAATAAAAATAAACTCTAAATATTGCGGTATTTCGACTTTATGCGTAGAAAAATGTTGAAAATAGCTTAAAGCGCTCTTGTGTACTTCAGTGAGAAGATTCATTGGCACGGAAAGAGTTTCCAGCTGGGGACACAAAGGGAGCCAGTCTGCGTTATTGCTTTATTTATCATTAGATTGACGACTCTGACCTCAATGGTCCATTCACTTTCTTACTGGAACAAAGGCTTATTCAATTACACAGCACTTTTATTAAGTTTAACTTTTTCCTCTATGTAATAGTTAACTTTGGACATAGATATACAAACACTACATGTTGAAGTTAAAGTTACAGCCTTTATATATATAATATATGTCCGACTGTTGGGCGCAGGCCTTCTCTGTAAAGAGAGTATAAGGGCGTAGTCTGTCGGCCCTAGTGCGGATTGGCAGACTTCACATGCCTTAGAAAATTTGACAAAGACATGTAGGTTTCCTCGCGATGTTTTCCTTCGCCACCGAGCGCGTGGTAAATCAGAACATGACGAGGGGCTCCGGGATCTCAACGTGGAACACACCAGAGCCCCTCTGCACTGTGCTCAAGGAGAGCACATCCCGGGGGGGAGATTACTCCCTCCCCCCCCTGTGCCCTCGTAGCGCAAGGCGACACGGGCCAGTCGATGTCGCCTTCTTCCCGGGTCCACTTTGGTGGACGACGCAGGCCCCCACCCTTGTCGCCCAGTGAACCCGAGGCCCCTTTTAGTCGCCTTGTATGACAGGCAGGGGATACCGTAGTTTAATTCTTGAGAGCCCAGAACTAAAGGGCTGCGCGTACTATGATGTACAACTTGAGCCAACCTCCCAGACACTGAGCTACTACGTCTCAATACTACATGTAATTACATAATATTTGTTTTGTATGTTTGACTGATATATTACCAGACAGTAGTATATAATAAAATATAAATTACTCACGTTTTAAAACAGTGAACATAAATTTATACATTTTTGCACGATTTTATTTGATTTAAAATAACCTGTTTAAACCAAAAGTCCTCACCAACTTAACATTATTTACAAGTAAAACGTAGACAGACTTAGCTAAAATTAAACCCTCTCAAACAAAAACAAAACACACATAAATTGACAACCTTCTCTGAAGTCGGTTTAAAAAATTTAATTCCGTATTGATCCGGGAATGAAGAATCCTATGCACACCCCATGGCAATCGTTCAAGCTGGGATTGAGAGATCAGGACGGTATAGACCCTAGAACTCGTCGAGGCTAATGCTTGAGTGATTAGCGACGACAATAAAATTGTTTAACCTAAATATAATCCTAAATTTCCGTCTTAAAGGTAGTCATGACCAGGGAAGCAGTAGACTGATCCGATGACCCGTCTCCGTAGATTGTTATGCTATTACAAAAACCGTCAACAACCCAATTGTTTCAATACGATTCGTAAGCTTAAGCTTAGCTTACGATTCGCAGATTACGCGAAATGGTTAACACGAATGTTAGTGATATTTGTGAAAAAATATTGTTAGCATTCTTTTAAAAAATATATCATCAAAGAAAAATCCAGGGTAAACGACTCCATGGAAGAAGACGTATTTCGTGGTTCAGAAATCTCCGGACATGGTTCAATATGATGAGCACAGGATCTTTGTTCCGCGCCGCTGTATCCAAAAATTCAATAGCCTTAATCATAGCCCACTTCCGGTAGATGGCACTTCAAGAAGAAAAAACTATATGCATTTATAAATTTTTCAAAACGCAACTTTTTGCCACAAAACGTGAATAACGGAATCGTAAGCTTCTACCGTACTTAAAAGAATAATTAAGACAGGCTGTATAGATGTTCCTACCAGTTAATAGCGTTGTTAATAGGCGTTTGGGATAATTGGCGTGTAATTGCGGCTTAAGAAGTAACGGTACGAACTACACGGTTGAGCGTTAGGACTTATTAATGATAAAGCAATCCTTCCGTGAACACGTTTAATTTACATGAATGAGAGCCGTGCTAGCTCAGAGCTCGGGCACTCGTCTCTCTACGGGAAAGGCGATATTTTCAAAAGAGTCCTATTATTCTATACAGAATTACTATCACGCACACACGACATTAAGTAGTCCTAGGCACCGTTATCATTATAAAAGACAGAACTAAAGCCATAGACCAATCCATAGCTACAGCCATAGACAAATCAGTCTCTGTGATTGATTACTCTATACCGATATGTCACTAATGACTCTCTAATATAGCCGTGAGCAAAAAAGGGTCGGTTAAGAAAGTTTGAATATCTCTTTTACAAAATATTTCTAAAAAATATAACAGTGCCAAACCGTCGACGCTTGGCATCGTGCCCAGAAGGCTGGTAGCTTTACCACGTTGTATGGCAATGCTTAGCTTCTATGCAAGGTATAAGCCAGCCCTCTGGTCACCAGATGTGTCGACCAACTTCTTCTGATCAGCTATCACATTAAAAAGGTGGTGTTCACTAGGACACCGCGGACGTAAAGTTTCTACCGAAAAGGGCATAAATATGAAACCTCTACCGAGGTTACTATATTTGCGCCGCTTGAGGTTTTCTGCAGTTGCAGCGGTGGTAAGAGCCCGACGGATCATATCATTGAGATTGGAGTGCCGGGAAATGAGTCCTGCACAACGCTGGCATGAAAGTCCGAGCTAAAGCTAATGCGATAAACAATGAGAATTACGTATAATTTTATTCCAAACTTAAACGTGATTCATGGATTGGTTGGAAGACCGGACCGCTTCAATGTTAGGCTTCTATACTCGTAATTTGTTGCAAATTTCATTCGCTCTATCACTATTAACTAACAAAGAGAATTTAACGATCGTTCGAAACACAAACTGAGGGGCACAATTTTACGAATTTTATTGTCCTCGTTCTGTATTCTCAAACACTGTGAACATTCAACGCTTAATCCTATAAACCGGTTTTATTTCGACAATTATACGTTGATTAATTAACCTGTTTGTATTTTCCCGTCCCATTGCTACGTACATACCGACTTTAATCGTAGACTTTAACTGTAGTAGATAGTAGTACTAACAATTATGGATAGATATAAACTTTTATCTTCACAAAATCTATGTTAGATTTGATTTGCAAAAGATAATTATATAATTAAATACAGAAATAATAATATAAACGGAGGACCGGAAACTCATTGGTGAAAGCCGGTGGAATTTGTAGACATCCCCCGTCTATAAGATCGTGAAGTCGAACGCTGAACCAAGACTATTACTACGTATTTGATTTGTTTAACTTTTGTTGATTGATTATTTATTGCCTCTTCTTCTCATGTGCCTCTCCATCACTGAAGGTCGGCAGTCAGTCTACTTAACTTCTCCTTATTCATGGCTAAGCGGTAAAGTGCTTCGACTGTTTTTATTCCAGTCCATTCCCTGATGTTCCTTAGCCATGACTTTTTCCTTCTTCCCACCCCTATTTTTCTGCTATTTTTCCCATTACAATCAATCGCAGCAGGCGGTATCTATCATGTCGCAGGATATGGCCTAAGTACGAGATCTTACGCTGCTTGATTATTTTCACCAATTTAGTGTTCTTCTGCATTCGGGCAAGAACCTCAACTTGGATACCTTATCCGTCCACCTTATAGGGAGCATCCTCCGATACGTCCACACTTCAAAGGCTACCATTCTTTTCGTAAATTTTCCGTTAAGGTCCATGCCTCGCATCCATTTTTTTTTTATAATTTCTAAGCAAGTGCTTGACTACGATCCCACCTGATGTTAAGTGGAAATGGAGTACTGGATGGTAAGGCGCACTAGCTTAGTAAATGCCTATTCACTCTACTCTTGAAAATACCCACATTGTAATCGGAAGGAAAGACAGACGCGGGCAAACTATTCCAGTCCTTTGCTGTACGAAGAATGAAAGACGAAGCAAATCGCTTCGTTCGGGTTTGAGGGATGTTCACAAAAGGATGAAATCCCGCGGTGCGTCTAGAAGTCCGATGGAGGAAAGGGGATGGGGGAATTCGATCATGTAGTTCCTGAGCACACTCTCCAAAATGCATTCTGTAGAATCCATCCAGGCCAAATGTAGCATTTACTGCCTGTGGTACTCAAACCACCTAGCTAGACATTTGTATAGGTTCGTCAGAAAAAAGCGATTTCGATAAGAATTTTTTGTAAGCGGCTTGCATCGAGCTACGTTTTTTTAATGTTATGCTGAATTATGTATATATATGCAAATAGAATACGGACCGTCTCTTCCATACGTTGTCCCAATTACGTGTTAAGTCTGTCCCTTGTCAAAAAAACTTTGAAACTGACTTCCACTTCTGAGATTTTGACGACGGTCACTGAACAACTTGTCACGAGCCTTACTCCTATCAAATTTAAATAAAATTCGTTAAAGAAATTACCAACTTTTTTATAATGTTAGAAGGGTCGCAGGGCTAATACGATAGCAGACCTTAGCCTAAACCATTTGGCTGTTGAAGCTTTAACTAAATATTTAAAAATAGTAGAATTAGAAAATTATCTTCTCTGATATGTCTCTATCATTGCAATATATTGTGCCACTTGCGAACGAGTAGTCAAGAGGAAGTTCGGCTTCGCAAGCCATATCAGAGCTCATGCCCGAAGCTAGTTAAGGTCGCTGTCACCGGTCACGGTATGGACAACTATATAATATATGTCTTATATTTAAAAATCTCGTGTCACAATGCTAGTTACCTCCTACACCTCCGAAACGGCTTGACGGATTTTTACCAAATTTTATTTGCATTTAAATTTTATTGCAATAGTTCGAAGCGTCAATAGCCTAATGGTTAAGGGTACGGCCTGCGAATCGTAAGGTCGTGGGTTCGAATCCACCATTCGACTATTGCCGTGAATCATGTCCTAGCACAAGCTTAAGCTTAGTTGGAATGGTTAACAAGATTGTTAGTAATATTTCTGAAAAAAAAATAATGTAAGAAATATTTGCTAGCTTTCTTTTTTAAAAAAAAAAAAAAGTTCTGAGAATCGGCTACTATCCATTTTTCATACTCCTAAGTGATAAGGGTTGTTCACCCTTAACATTTTTTTTATAACTTTTGGACAATTTTTGTTTTTATTTTTCTATAATGTAGCATTATAAATATATGTACAACCCTAATTTTTTACCTTCTTGTCACCAACCCCTATTTTTTAATAGCTATTTTAGTAATTCAATCATTTTTCTCTTTTCGTCTTTTTTGTAAATGTTTTTCACTATAATTCGATAAAAATTTTCCGGAGCTTATAGAAAATCTAAAATCTAAGAATGAAATAAGAATAAAGAAAGAAATTAATCTAATCTAAGTGTGGGTTTATTCCGTATAGGCTCCGAAACGGCTGGACCGATTTCAATGAAACTTTCAGGGAATCTTCAGATTGACCTGGCGAGTAATCCTACGTTAAAGTTTGGTGACGATCGGAGCACTCCTCTTTTTGAACTGTCCCATACAGCTTTTATTTACTATAACACTACTACTACGGGTATGATATTGTATTTACTAATATGTGCATGGGTGTAAGTAATGATCTTCACCCGCTCGAGAAGAGAATGAATACGGAGAGAAATGAATAATTTAATATATTGTGAGAGTTAAATTAAATATTTAATGATGTAAGTTTATTGTTTAAATAAAATTAAGCAAAATCTAGCCCGGCTAAGCGAGCTGGGTAAGCTAGTATATGTAATAATAATAATAATAATAAAATCTTTATTTTCAAAAACAAAAACATATAAAGCAAGTATACAATGTTTGGATCTTCTTTTAAGTATAAAATATACTTGTGCCAGAAGATCCAGCTCTTCCTTAACCATATCATCTATTTTTTTTTGTTTTATAGTTAATTAGTTTAAAGTAATTATATGTATTTATGTATGTGTGTGTGTGTGTGTATTTATGTGAGATTACAATAAAAATTACAAAAAGATATTATTGAAACTGGTATCGTAATATTGCCTCCGTGTCCTCATAGTCCAAACTTTCCAGCCACTTTAGTAAAGATGCTTTACAGTGTATAAATACTTTCAGATACGAGTATATCATTGCAAATATCTGAAAGTTGTTCTATCTTTTAATTACATACTTATTTTCAGAGAAAGTTGTTCGTTCACAACGAACTCGCAACTCCAGTTCACTTAATACCCTGCGGGTTCTAAGTAAAACTAAGTTATCTTATACTTTGTTACATTTTATTATTCAAAATTGTCGACGTGACTTTCATTAGTTTTCTTAGTAGCAATAGATTTATCACCGCAAATTTTATTGTAATATTATTAGATTTACTATACTTTATCATAATAATTACTTTTACAAACAAGTAAAAAATAGAAATAACTTAGTGCTATCTTTTAGACTTTACCATATTACAGTCGGCGTTTTAAACCTTTTTTTTTGTTGACGGGGAGGAACATCTTCTGGGGGGAAGGCGGCGGTTATGTGGGGTTCTTACCCACTAAAACCTCCCAGGTGGCCCTTTCCTCGGTGCATGACGAGGGGCTCCGGGATCTCAACGTGAACGCACCGGAGCCCCTATGCACTGTGCTCAAGGAGAGCACGTCCCGATCGGAACAGGCGCACGTTTGGCGCCGCCGTGATGTCACTCATCCAATGATTCTAATAGGCGTCCGTCTATCACACGGCCAAGTGTAGTATCCAAAAACAAATCTAGCTATTCTACGACATATATATTACTATTTGTTATATTGTAATTGTTCAGGTTCCTGCCGGAAAAGTAATGCAATTCCGCACCGCGCGCGCCGATCACCGTTTGATTACTGTAGGCGTTATGTGGTGTAACAAGTGCTATACCGATATAATAACGATACTGAGTCACTTGCCAAACTACCGCTATACTATTAACATCGTTTTGACAATATACTTATTTTAAAGAATTTTTGGGCTTTGATTTACATCGTTCTATACGCTAAAGATAGAACAGAAATTGAAACTTTGATTGGAGGGTGGGCGTTAATAGCAGCGACACAATAACCTATTAATAATGTTTCTATTATTGTACACTACAATTGTAACATGTGAAACTCTGTTATGGTTTTAAATAAAGATTTTTATTATAATTATTATTTATATAGTTTAGTTAGCTTCTGATTAAGTCTATTCCGTAATATTCCTACGATAATTCGAAAATACAAAGAGGGCGTCCGCGATAGCGTGTTAATTGGATTTTGAAGTCGGTTTTTGTTTTTGCTCGTAAATATACTTGTTATCGTTTCCCCTTTTCTTTGGTTACTGTGTGATTCTATGACGATAAGGATTCAGAAAAAAAAACTTCATTTAAATATTTTTATTTTCTGTTAATTAAAAATTGACCAAATAAATATAATGATAAAGTCTTATAGTATTTTTTATTTTGTTAATTATTTATTAATAATAAACATAAAAATGAGAGCATTATTAATCATGAGGATTGCTACACTTTCCCGGTGTCGTGAAAATGACTAAGAGGTACTTGAGGCCTCATGTATAGAATTTCATTGTCCGCAAGTCTAAAAAACAATACAAACACTCATTATACTAATTACTTGGTATGTATACACCTTGTTAAATACTATACAAGGAAACTTAAGAATAATTATTTCGAAAAATATATACTCGTAAGCAATAATAACGGTTAACAACTTAAACGAAAAAGGATTTCGTAAAAATTAGCTAATACATAATTTTTCATTATTTTTTTTTTTAAGTGCTTGGTGTTGCCTCCATGTGGCGATAAAATAAAATCCAAATAAAATTTAATGAAAAATACTTAAGATACGTAAGATGTCCTTTTTCGTTTAGTTATATATATAAGTAAATTAATAAAAATAATTTATTTTATTATAAGGATATTTAATTGTCTATCATGCACAATTTATTTCAGTTAGCTAGTGTCTTTATCCACCGAGATATTCAAACTTTCTTAACCGACCGTTTACTTTTGCTCACGTGGTTAGAGTGGAATCAAAGTAGAGTGTAGTGTCGTACAGATAGAGTGTAGTAAAGCCTTAGTCCTGAACTTATATAATCTGGCTACGGTATCCCGTCTATTGTATTATCTAAAGGTTAAACGAGCCTCGAGTTCACGCGCGACAAGGGTCGCCCTCTGCCATCCGCTACAATGGGCCCGGGAAGAATACGAAACTGGTCCGGTGTTACCTTGAACTGCGAGGGAAGGGAGTAACTTCCCCGGGACGTGCTTCAGAGCATAGTGCAGAGGGTCTCCGTTGCTTCCACTGGAGATTTCCGAGCCCCTCACCATGTACCGAAGAGGGCGACCGGTGGTTTTAGTGAGTAAGTGTAGTAAAAAAGAGTAGTATCGAAAGACAAGAGACAGTGACAAGACGATGACCCCTCCACCAAACAGATATCTCTCTCTTGTTATTTTCAGTTCAAACAGTAATTACCATTAAGCGTTTAGATTGTATTGACCTGATAATCCTATTGAAAAGCTAGTGTTTAAAGGACATGACAGCTTATTTTTTATTTAAAAAAATATGCTATTTCGTTCCTTACCCGTTCGAATGATTGGCCCAAGAGATGTGTCTGTGTATCATATCAAAACCTCGAACTTTTGGAGATAAATCACAAACGGAGTTGCTTCTTCTAAAAAAGCAAATATTACACAGATTATGTCATTATCTAAATGTCAACTTTTTTTTTAATTTTTTGAAGTTCGTTTTTTATCGGTAAATATATTGTTCTAAATACCTGGTCTACATTGTAGCAATTAAAAATTAATGAAACAATAACTTGCCTTTTTGTAGAGCTGATAACACAATCCAAGAAAGCGCCGTTGCATTGCGTACTCGTAAACAGATAAGGTCCTTCGCACTTCGACTCGGCATTCACACGAAACACAGACGCTACTCCTATAAGATACTCTCTCCCTCCAATCCATGTCACTAGTGGCCCACCATGGTCATTCTGTAAAATATATTGTTAGTGACAGTTAGTCCTACTAAATGCTAATTTAGTTTTAATGCATAAATCAGTATTATAATCTGTAAAATATACTTATGAATCAGAATAAATTAATGGACTGACTAATATAAAAGTACTTTAGTTTAGTCAAATAAAGTACTTTTATCGGTAGTCAGCAGCTAAGTCCGTTTCCGCTTCCATTTTGAAAGAGATGCCTATACTAGAAATTTAGGATGACATTTAGCATTTAGGATGATTTTGGATTGGAGACGATCAGCCCTTTACAAGTGAACCTCTGCAGCAAATACAATAAGTATTTTTGAAATTGAAATTACCTATAAAACTCTTGATGTTTTGATAAAATGTGTCAATAATATGATAAAATATAACATATAAAAATGTTGTGTGCGACGTTGAGCAAGGAAGCTGACAATATCATATCGATAGCTGTACAAATCACTCGCCTCTCTGCCGATTCGATCCAATCACCTGGTCCAAATATATAAGTATTCCTTGCAACATAATATTTAATTTTTATTAATGCAATCGAATGCTCTACCAATGAGCTATATCCCCATATCTATATATAAAAGAGAAAGTGTGTGGGTATGTTCCATATAGGCTCCGAAACCTGCTGGACCTATTTCAACGAAACTTTCAGGGAATCTTCAGATTGACCTGGCGAGTAATCCTGTAAAGTTTGGTGACGATCGAAGCACCATACGTCGTAGTTTTATTCCGTACATTAACTTGAGCCAGATATGTTTTTGTATATAAGTAAGAATGATATTGTATTTATTGATATGTACATAGGCGTAGGTAATAATCTTCACCCTCTCTAGAATAGAATACAAGAGAATGAATATGGAGAGAAATATTATAAATATTTAATGATGTAAGTTTTTTTTTAAATAAAATATAGCAAAATCCGGCAACGTATCCGCATAGATGATACATTTTCCGACTGGTGTCCACTGAGTGCAGGCGTACCTCAGGGCGGCGTTTTATCCCCTCTTCTTTTTGCAGTTTTTATAAACTCGATCTCCAAACGGATATCATCCTCCTACCACCTCTATGCAGATGATTTACAAATATACACTCAAGCTCCTGTAGAAAGTTTAGATGAAGCCATTAACAAAACTAACGATGTTCTCAAAGGTATTCTCGAGTGGAGCAAGTCCTATGGTTACGCTACTAGACTGCGGGCTACTAGACTGTGGAATGCCCTTCCAAATTCCATTCGGCTTGCTAAATCCCTACCTGCTTTTAAAAATTTGCTAGCGCAACATTATCAATCGATTTCGTCGGAACTATGATATATGAATATTTTATGTATTAGTATATTTAATGATAAATTATTTATGTAGGTATATTTAGTGTAGGTTGTCAATTATATGTATAGATTTGTTATCTTATTTGTATTTCTAACGCCATCGTCCTGTTTTGTTCATATGTTTCCTGTCCATACACAGGTTGCCTGGAAGAAATCGCTCTCAGCGATAAGGTCGCCCATTGTACAACAAACTGTAAATGTACCTTACTTATGTAATGCCTTTTGTTTGATTTTGGTGTACAATAAAGTTATATCTATCTATCTATCTATCTATCAAAATCTATCCCGGTGAAGCGGCTGGGTACGCTAGTTACATATATAAATTTATTTCACCATGATATGCTAACGTGTGATGAAAAATAATGATTTCTTGTCCGTTTTACATAAGATTGGGTTGTTAAAAGATGCGAGTTTAGTTCGTGTATCTATTGCTTTTATATATTTAACTAAGTTTCATGTGCAGTACAGACAGACTAAAAAATATTATCAAAAAAACATTACTTACCTGACAAATTCCCTGTCTTCTGATACTCGTATTATTGATTGCTGAAATATCTACAACATTTGCATTTATTTGTGAATATGTCAAATTGTTCACTTCGCATTCAGGACCCTGAAAAGGAATTTGTTTCAATCAGATTTTTCCACACCAACCATGGTATTTAACAGTCATCATTTATTTGTGAATATGTCAAATTGTTCACTTAGCATTCAGGACCCTGGAAAAGGAATTTGTTTTAATCAGATTTTTCCACACCAACCATGGTATTTAACTGTCATAATTTATGTCAGATATGAAACAACGTCTTTAGCATGTAATACATATTAGAAGAAATCATTGCCAGAGACGAAAGATTTAAAGTCTTCGTGGTCTTTTCTGGCTTTATCGACCCATTATTTATCTCGGCATACAATAATAAATATAGTGACGAGTTTTAAAAAAACGACTACAAATCGAATCAAACATTAAAAACAGACGTACACTTTTATTTAAATAGATGGATAGATTGTACACCGAATTCAAACGAGAAGGAAATACATAAATAAAATATATCTTCAGAAAGATACCCCGCCTTCAGGGGGGAAGGCGGCGGTTATGTGGGGTTCCTACCCACTAAAACCACTCCGGTGGCCCTTTCCTCGGTGCATGACAAGGGGCTCCGGGATCTCAACGTGGAACGCACCGGAGCCCCTCTGCACTGTGCTCAAGGAGAGCACGTTCCGAATGGGAGGTTACTCCTTCCCCCCCTGTGCCCTCGCAGCGCAAGGCGACCCGGGCCAGCCGATGTCGCCTCCTTCCCGGGTCCACCTTGGTGGACGACTCAGGCCCCCACCCTTGTCGCCCAGTGAACCCAAGGCCCCTTTTAGTCGCCTTCTACGACAGGCAGGGGGCATAATGGTCGACCTTATCGTAACCTAACCTTGATAGATGCCACAAATATATTAGCACATTCCCCTGTTATGTCTTGAACATCATCCGCTATACAAATCTCACAATTCGGTGAGTCAGCCTCCCGCATCCGATGTGCAAAAAATTTTTTATCTCTATCTTATGGCACCTGATGGAATTCCTTTCTAACAAAAAAATGTGTGTGTGCATGTGAGAAGTTATACTTCTTTGGCATCATTTAAAATCGTTTTTAATTGCATGTAAATAATTATTTACAATAAAAGGACTGGAAAAGGATAGTCAACGCATTCAATAAAGTTCAGTTTTAATTTGAAAATTTAAATAAATATTTTAATTTATATCATTAAATAATACTTACGGATAGTTAACCTTAATTATGTTGGAGTACTTGAAATAGTATATAAGCGCAAAGCTTTTCACTACAACTTTAACCTGTTACCGTCATCATTTTTCATAAGGCGCTTAAAGAAATTTAACTTCAAAAAGATCCAAAAACCTTTCATAAAAACGTAGGGAGAAAAAATTTAGACAAATTAAGAACTTCCTTTTTTGAATTCGGTTATAAATACTATGACATACCTGACAAATTTCTTGTTTTTTGATGTTAAGATTGTCAGTTGTATTTGTATCTGAAGTTGTCAGATTAGTCACATCCACGAAATTTCTGCGGCAATCTTCATTCTGAAATAAGTTGTTGTTTTTTAAAAGGAAGCTTCTCTGTATCCCAAGTCACCTCCAACGAAAAACCTAAAAATTATATTACGTAGTAACTGATTGCCCAACAGTGGGACATAGACTAGATGTGACTTTATTACTTTTTACTTTGACCAGTCTTA
The DNA here is from genome assembly GCA_029286785.1 of Meandrusa payeni. Lineage (NCBI taxonomy): Eukaryota > Metazoa > Arthropoda > Insecta > Lepidoptera > Papilionidae > Meandrusa > Meandrusa payeni. The sequence goes on from JAGSMX010000023.1 coordinate 4,050,877, forward strand.
AAATTTTCGCCAGTATTAAAATAAAGAAAGGGCCTTAATTCATAAGAGCTATTAGAAATACGGAAGAGCACTCTACCTTTGTTTGGACACACCCATCCGCTACCGCCTTGGATACTAGTTCTGGGATGACCTGACCGCTAGCATCCAGCGTCCCTTGTCCCATCGTACAGATCATATATTTATCTATAATTTTTTCTAAATCAGGAATATCAGAATAACGCTCTTTGCATTTCTTTTTACTTATAATTTTGAGCGATGCATATCGAACCTCTTTTGTAGATAACTGGTTGCGTCTCCTGGCTTTAAAAAAAAATCACTATATCTCCGTTACAAGGAATGTTATTAAATTCACAAACATCGATACGATATATCTGATTAAATATACATATTATCACAACAATTTAGCACGGCGTTATGCCGACCACCTGTCACATATGAGATGAGCTTGGTGAAATTTGCTTCCCGAAGTGGCACTCAAACTTAGTTTAGCTTTTGAATGTCTCTTAGATTATCCGTGAAATAGCAACCTACCGAGTCGTGGTTCGGCCCTCTCGGGCGCCCTCGGATCGGCATGCCAACGCGTAACATAGTAACCGTCCAAGCCGAGGTTACCCCTCACCGGGGGGACCTTTGTGTCGAGTTACTAGCAATAGAGGTTCAGGCTAAGCGACCTAAGAGCTATGCCACCTCTCAATCCGGTGAAGCAGTCAAGGCCAGCTTCTCTGGCCAATCTGTGTAGTTCGTCATAAAAAAAAGCTTGGTGAAAAGCATACTGCATTTCTTGTCTCTGTTCAACCAGCTAAAAAGAGTTAAAACGGCGTGAGAGTTTTAAAATCTAAAAACATAATCGAAATAAGGCTTCCAACATAAGTGCTTTACTGCGATCCCACCTGATGTTAAGTGGAAACGCTGTCCTGGAAGGTAAGACGATAAAAGCTTATCTAGTAAATATTCAACCAACAATCTCTACGAAGTAAGTTAATAGAGTAAGTTTAAGTCTAAGCTGCATAAACATCTCAGCAAAGTCGCTTGCTATAATGACTTTTGTCCTTGTTTATATACAAAGGTGTTAGGAGATCGCTTACAAAAACGAAGACAGACGATAGTACTAATGACAACCTTTGATGATGGGACGGAAAAATCCTGATTTTTAAAAAAATCATATTTTTATAAACGTTTTATTAAGATTATTTACGCTCCATCATGTAAGGGTAGCTAAATTTAACGAAAAGTTAAAAGTTACAGCCTTTATATATGTCCCACTGTTGAGCGCAGGCCTTCTCTGTAAAGAGAGTATAAGGGCATAGTCCGCCACGTGGCCCTAGTGCGGATGGGCAGACATGTAGGCTTCCTCACGATGTTTTCCTTCACCACCGAGCGCGTGGTAAATCAGCACATAAAATTGCAACAACAAATTTATTGGTGCCGGCGGCCGGGGATCGAACTCGGGTTGCTAGCGTACTACGCAACTTGAGCCAACCACACGGACACTGAGCTACCACGGCTCTAACGAACGAAAGTTTAATACATTACTTTACTAAATAAAATAAACAGAACACGAAGAAAAAGACAGCTGACGCTCGGGTCAACGATCGCCGGGGCGCGTTTCTTTATACATATTTTTATACATACATAGTTATTCGTATGTATTTATTTTGGCAGGAAGAGATCGAGCTTAGCGATAAGGCGGTCCTTGACCACTGTTAGACTTAAGTGTAGCTATTACTTTGATTGGTTTAATAAATATGTGAGCAATACAGAATCATGGAAGAATTATTTGGCAAAGATAATTTTTATAACTTACTAACTAATGAGTTTGTACCGCCTTATTAGTATATAGTAGTTAGTAGTAGAACCTCAAAGAGGTATCGATTTGAACCGAACGAGATTCTACGAGATCTTTGATATATACATATGGTCTTTTTGAAGTTGTCATTCCTTAGCAGACCGCCATTCTGTCTCATTAACTCACTTTTCTTTATTGAGGTTTTACAAAATCTGATTTTAATAAAACAATATACCTATTTTAAATACAAACCTTTTCCTACAATAACAAACAAAAAAGATAAGAATCATCCAATTTGGTGCAGTAGTTCGGAAGTTATACGCGTATATAGAGACAAACATTGATTTTATGTATAAAGATAAAATGGCCGCTCAGTCATTCAGTCAGTCCGTAAAATTGACTTGGACAAATTTCATCTGCGATGTCTACGCACTATTCTGCGCATAAAGTGGCAGGACCGCATCCCCAACACGGAAGTTCTTCGCCGCTGCAAAATCTCCGGCATAGAGGCATTGCTTATGAAAGGCCAGCTAAGATGGTGCGGGCATGTTTGGCGTATGGACGACTGTAGACTGGCAAAAGCAGCTTTATATTCCGAGCTTTCGGCCGGAAAACGCAATCGCGGCGGGCAGTACCTACGTTACAAAGACGTTCTCAAGCGTCATCTAGCTGCCTGTAACATAATAAAATTGACTTACTTTTCTCCATTCTTCCAGATGGCCCCAGCCCATAACTATTGCGTCTAATCCCTTTTCTTGGTACACAGGGTTGAAATTAATGAGAATAGGTGTCGGGGTATACGAACAAGCACTGCCTGGATTTCCAAATTCGGATTCAATTTGCGCCACCCCTATATCTATTGCCGACCACTTTTCCACATTGGCGTATTCAAATGTGTAAGCTAAAAACGGATTTATTTAGTATTTATATAGTTTATTTCAATTAGATTTCAATTGACAGACCAATGGTCGAATATCAGGAATAAGTGTGAAGGCACTGTCGCACTTGAATTGTTAATCGTTTGTCATAAAATTTAAGTCGGCTGAAGCCGGGGACTCGTAAGGTCGTAGATTCGTAACCCTCATTCGACTATTGACGTGCACCATCAACTTAAGCACATAACAGCGTGCACTTAATTGGAATGGTTAATAAGAATGTTAGTAATATTTTGAAAAAATAAAAAAAATATTGTAGCAGAATACTTATAATATCATTTTTAATTTTAACATTTATATTTAAGAGCAAAAATACCTTTTTTTTTTTGGTAACGGGACGGAAATCTTCAAAAAGATACCCCGCCTTTTGGGGGGAAGGCGGCGGTTATGTGGGGTTTTCACCCACTAAAACCTCCCCGGTGGCCCTTCCTCGGTGCATGGTGAGGGACTCTGGGGTCTCCAGAGGAACGTACCGGAGCCCCTCTGCACTGTGCTCAAGGAGAGAACTTCCCGGGTCCACCTTGGCGACAAAGGCCCCCACCCTTGTCGCCCAGTGAACCCGAGGCCCCTTTTAGTCGCCTTCTACGACAGGCAGGGGATACCGTCTTATTCTTGAGAGCCCAGAACTACAGGGCTGAAGAGCAAAAAAAAATTGAATCCAACGTTTAACGCTATTAAGCGTGAGCGCGCTCTTTGTATCTAACAATTGTCGTAGGAATATTAAGAAATAGTATTCACATTCAGAACCTAACTAAACTCTCATTAAACTACTTTTAAGGAACATCCTTTCCAATAGACATAGACATAGTCATTTATTTACATCACAATACAAAAACACATCACAGACAGAATATAACACACATTAAAAAAGAATGAAAAATAGACAAAACACAGTTAAAGTTACACGGACAAATAATATAAAACATTTAATGCCAATATCGGACATCGTCTCAGCATATGCTGTCGCAAGGATGCGACAGCGCTGATTTTCAGCGGTGCCAATCACTAACTAACGTATAACTCAAAATGAGTTAATCGTCCATTTGCGGCGCACATACTAGACGCAAATTTAATATTTATATGGTTAACTCATTGATGCCATTGTCAGAATTGGACCGCACGGGAAGCACCAGCTATCAAGTAAAAACAGAATCATCAAAATCCGTTCACCGAGTCGAAAGTTATGAGGTAACAAGCATTAAAAACAAACAGACGAATTGAGAATCTCCTTTTTTGGAGTCGTTTAAAAAAACACACACATACCTTTCGGCACACAAGTGTATACAACTTTCTTCTTATGCTTAGAGGTGCACGGGTCTGTGTTAATATCTTTCAAATCTACCCACGTCTTGTATCCAGCAATTGCGTAAAGATATTGGACGTCCTCCAGGCAAGCAGCAGCCGTGATGATAAACACATTGGTCACAAGCGCCCCCCCGCACGTCCAACTTTGGTAACTTGTTGGAGATTTATCGGAATTTATGAAATATACCTGTAACATTCGTTAACACATATGGCAATTTATTTATAAGTGTTAGGAGTAAACTCAAAAACCGACCTCAAAACAAAATAGAGATATCTTACGATAAACTTTGATAATACAGTATTTTTTTGTAATTCATTCTTTAAGCTGTTGTTATGTATGAAATAGGTGATCGAAATTCCAGCAATTTTAAGTTAAGAACTAAGTAAATTGAACTAACTATCTCTCATTCCAAGATTCTCGTCCTTATATGACTTTATCGATTTATTAAATAAAATTGTGGAAATAAAAGGAAACAAACTCATTGTAATAAAATTAACACGCTATTAAAATAATATTACCAAATATTTCTTTGATTCCGTGCCCATTACTAATCCGTCACGTATCTTTCTTTGGCAACGTAGATCTGAAAATACCATAAATTATAAAAAAATAAACTCTTACTACCTTCTAACTCTAGCGGGGTAGACAGGCATAGTTCTAGTTGTCCACTTTTCACCAAGCTTTCAGGTGTCATTTTTCGGCTTCGCTATATACCGGACACAAATTTTAGGCAAGTAATAACTCCAGGTTTAGTAGTGGTAAGTAGTGGTAAGTATCCCCGCCTGTCACGCAGGAGACCTAGGTTCGATTCCCCACGGGGCGGGCTTAATACCACCCCTTGGATAGGATAGGAGCGTTGCTGGAGTTTCTTCGGCCACTTCTCCCAGCGCCAACGCTTCCCAAGTGGCATATAAGTTAGTTTAGCTTAGATTATCCCAATACATTTTATTATAGAAATAGCTGCCAACTGAGTCGTGGTTCGGCCCCTCTCAGCACCCTCGGATCGGGAATGCTTACGCGTAACAAAGTAACCGTCCAAGCCGAGGTTACCCCTCACCGGGGGACCTTTGTGGCGTTACTAGCTGCAGAGGTTCAGGCTAAGCGACCTAAGAGCTATGCCACCTCTCAATCCGGTGAAGCAGTAAAGGGCTCTCTGGCCAACTGTGTAGTTCGTCAAAAAAAGTAATTTTCTTGTACTTAAAAAGCCGACCGTCAGACATACAACTTGTCTGAAGATTGTAATCATAATTGACAACAATAATTAATTTCGTTCAACATCTAATTTGTTCGTTGACAGAACCTTTTTTTTTGTTAACGGGGAGGAAATCTTCAAAAAGATACCCTGCCTTTTGGGGGAAAGGCGGTTTTTACCCACTAAAACCTCCCCGGTGGCCCTTTCCTCGGTGCATGACGAGGGGCTCCGGGATCTCCAGTGGAACGCACCGGAGCCTGCTCTGTGCTCAAAGAGAGCACATCCCGGGGGAGGGGAGGTTAGTGCCCCCCCCCCCTGTGCCATTGCTACACGAGCCAGCCGATGTCGCCTTCTTCCCGGGTCCACCTTAGCGGACGACAAGGGCCCCCACCCTTGTCGCCCAGTGAACCCGAGGCCCCTTTTAGTCGCCTTATACAATAGGCAGGGGATACCGTAGTCTTATTCTTGAGAGCCGTTCTGGGCTGTCGTCGACAAAACCTGCGCTATAGTTAAAATATAACAAGTAAACAGAAATCAAAAAGTACACTTAAAATCAAATATATATATAAAAAGAACCCAAATAAGGGAGAACATGTACATAGAACGTATTAAATAAGTAAACAAAGTAAATTTAAACTATATACATTTAATTATCATATTATTTATTTTTGACTCAATAATATTTATATATATATTTTTTTCATCTATTATTTTATTGTATAAAATATATTTTTATCTCATACCTGATTTATTTATGTATCATATTTATTATACTCTTACTGTCTGTATAATAATATTCCATATAAAAGTAGTATTGCGCGCGCACGTCTTTAGGTAGTCCCGGGCACCGCTGAAAATCAGCGCTGTCGCATCCTTGTGACAGCATATGCTGAGACGGTGTCCGATATTGGCATCATATGTTTTGTATTATTTGTCCGTGTAACTTTAACTGTGTTTTGTCTATTTTTCATTCTTTTTTAATGTGTGTTATATTCAGTCTGTGATGTGTTTTTGTATTGTGATGCCAATAAATAAATGTCTATGTCTATGTCTAAATAGATATAAGTAGGCAAATAAGTAAATAACATCTAATAAGATATTCAAATATGCGAATAAAGAAGTTAATAAGGATATCAAATAACTTCATTCACTTCTAATGAAACGAGCAAATAGGCAATATATGTGTAGAAATAAACTATAGCGAGACTTGAGCGGTTCACATAAATAGGTTAGATTGATCATTATTCGCAGTAATGCCTTATGTTGAATAGAATGAGGGTACAATGATATTTGCCATTGATGATTATTACTCAAGGAAGATGAATAACTAATTCGCTACCCTCATTACGGTCTGGGATTAACGCCATGGATTTTCTAATTAATACAGACAATTAAAACAAATTTATGTAAACAATAAAACATTAATTTGTATCTACGAATCAATTATACAGAGTCAAGCATAAACCAGTAGCTGGATGCGACTAGTATGCCGTGCTATGTCAAAACCAAGACTTAGATTTACTGTGTACTGTGGCGTAGCGGGGAGTATCGGTTGACGCGATATGTGGAACGTGTTGTTATCAATATTCTTACTAGGCGAAGATTTGTTTGTTTGTAGAAAATAAATTACTAAAGTGACTAATAGTTATCGTCATACGATTTCATCTAGCAAGTTTATATATATAAATTTATATATAAATAATGTCTACACAAAATATAAGATATACATGATTGTATAAGAGAATACCTCTTTTTTATGGGTATAAACTAGCGCTTGACCACGATCCCACCTGGTGTTAAGTGGTGATATAGTCGAAAGATAGTACGCGCTGGTTTAGTAAGTGCCTATTCACTCTACTCTTGATGGCTCCCACGTCATACTTGGACGGAAACACTGACGCCGGCAACTTGTTCCACTCCTTTGCTGTACGCATGATGAACGATGACTCAAATCGCTTCGTTCGGACGGAACATTAACTATGAAAGGGTGGAGACCCGCCGAGTGTCTAAACGTCCGAAGGTAGAATGGGCCATCCCCATTGTAACTTCGGACATTGTTAATTTTATTAACTCGTGTCTTATTTTATTATTTTCTGTGCACTCTCCAAAATGTACTCTGTAAAATGCCGAAAGGCTGGCCACCTTGCGCCGGTGCTCAAGACTATCTAGGTGTAGATCTTGGTCACCTATCTTTTTGGCCCGCCTGTCCATGGAATCCAGTGCCGCGAGTTGGTATTTGGCTGCACCTGCCCAGATATGACAACAGTACTCCACACAGGGCGGAGGAACTCTCTCACTTGCCCCTACAGTAATATACGAAACGTCGCTCGCTTTCTATCTTCAGTAACGTATATCCCTCTCAACTTCCCTTAGCCTCGCCTAATTACACTTTTCGTAACGCATTCACCAGCTTACTCCCCAAGTCAAGCGTGCGTAAAGAAGCTTAACTTTAAAAATGATTTTCATTCAAAAATACTTTTTATACGAAAATTTAATATCAAAACACTTACATTTTATGACATAAAAGATTACAAGCACGCGAATTATTCGATGTAATTCCATACTAACGCACGTTACCACGGAATACTCATAACTGTTTGATTATATGAAATCGTAGAAATATGAACATAAAACATAAAGTTTTTTTTTTGTAATCTCTCGGCTCATTTCACATATGAATCTGAAAATACGTTTTCAAATTAATAATATTTTATATTTCATCATGATGTTTAGAATCTATTCGAGTTAAGCTACTTCTAACATTGTTTACAACGCATAGTACGTATTTCGTACGATAACTCATTTTTTGTATACATTCTAAGCAAATGATTGACCACGATCCCACCTGGTGTCGAGTCCTGGATAAGGTTAGCACATGTCTAGTAAATGCTGCAGTCCTGTAGTTCTGAGCTCGTAGAATAAGGCTATCCCCTGTCTGTCGTAGAAGGCCACTAAACGGGGCCTCGGTTTTACTGGGCCCAAAATGGACCCGGGAAGAAGGCGACTGGCGCGTGTCGTTTTTCACTGCGAGGGCACAGGGGTAAGGGATTAATCTCCCTCCCCGTCCCGGGATGTGCTCTCGAGAGAGCACAGTGCGTTCCACTGGAGACCCCGGAACTCCTCACCATACACCGAGAAAGGACCACCGGGGGGAGGGGGAGGTTTTAGTGGGTAACCTTAAATTTACTTTTCATTTTAATATTCCGTCATTTCAAAAGTTTTATAATTCTTATAGTCGCGAGCAGGGTCATTTGTCTGCTAAACTAATTGTGTAAAAAAGTTCAATTAAATGACAGTTGTCGATTTTTGCTAACAATCTGCTAGTTCAGTTGCGCCGCTAAGGTTTTCCATTAGCGCAGCACTACTACAGTATTGTTTCAATTGTTATTTCATGTTATCGTTAAATAATACGATATAATGACATGATCCAAATATGATCCAATGCATCGGGCATTTAAATCAATTCAATAAGAAATACCTCAATTATCAACCGACTGCGAAAAAGGAGGTATTCTCAATTCGTCTGTATATTTTTCATAACCCATAACTTTATACATATCTCGTAACTTAACTATACATATAAAACAATACATAATACTAACTACAAAAGAAATATTTACAATATAATTAGTATTTTACAAAATATTTACAAAAAATATAACTGTGCCAAACCGTCGTCGTTTAGAAGCGTGCCCAGAAGGCTGGTAGCAATGCCACGTTGTATGGCAATGTGGCCTCTGTGCAAGGTATAAGCCATCCCTCTGGTCACCAGATGTGTCGACCAGCTTCTTAGCTATCACATTAAAGAGGTGGTGTGCACTAGGACCCCACGGACCCAAAGTTTCTACCCCGAACGGCTCAAATATGAAACCTCTATCGAGGTTGCTAAATTTGCGCCGATTGAGGTTTTCTGCAGTTGCAGCAGCCGCTCCAGCCTCAACAGAAGATTCTGGAAGATGTGATTGTGCCAAAGTATCGACGCATGTAGCGTCCCATCTTCCAGGGTATAAGAGACATACCGTCTACCGTATATTTTATCTCATAACTTATATCATATATAATCTCATAACTTACGACTGGGTATTTACAATTTGGTCCAATTCTGATAAATAAATAAACAAATAACTCAATATCACGCCAATCGATTTCGATTATTCATTTTTGGAAAGGATCTACTTCAAGAGCAGTTTAATAAGAGTTTGGTTAGGTTCTGATTATTTTTCTTTCGTAATATTCCTACGATCATTCGAAAATATAAAGAGGGCGTCAGCAAGTTGATCGTTTGATTCAATTAGAAGTCGGTTTTTGCTTTTAGTAGAAAATATACTCGTAGAAGATAGCCAAGAATAACGTCTACTTTAATTAAGGTGATAAATTATTCTAATTTTCCAAAGCACAGCGTGTAAACAGGGCGACAACTTGGAAAGCTTTCGTAAATTCCCTTTTTACATATAAATCGCAAGAGATACTGTACTCCTTTAACATCGTCCTTTGTTCAGTAATATTCTCAAGACATTTAACCTTTTTGGTACCTAATTAAATCAAATGTATTTTTTGTATTTAGTAATCAGAACTTATATTACACTAGCTAAAAGTTTTGTAGTCGTTGACCCAGAAGACTAGGTAGATAGCAATGGTCTGTCCGACGTCACGGACTTAATAAATTTGATAAAAAGTGGACATCGATTTCTGTCATCTAACCCGCTAAAAAGGGATAAGTGTCGTAAGAACTTATTTATTTTATTTACTTACAATAAAGGGATATTTGGATGCGGGATAGTAAATTGTTTCCTAATTTTATATCTAATAAATTATTTATTATTACAAAGTAGAAAACAGGTCTTATTTTAATCATAGTTCATGATAATTTTGTCACACATTTCTTATAGATATTTGAGGCCGCACGTTCACACTTTCAGGCATGTTTCCGATAGGTCTGAAAACAAATATGTAATTTTCAAACACATTTCTTGAATTTACTGAAGAATTAATTATAATATAATATTATAAGCAAAATGGCGACAAACGAATTTCGATGCGTTAAGAACGGTGATCGGTCACCAGGGACATTCGCTTGTCATCCTTCGTGACGGTTAGATCTCTCTATACACGGCGGTGTCGTGAGTCATTCTTTTTTCTTCTTCTTTTCAAAATTAAGCATAATGCAAAACCATGTGAATTGATGAAAGATAGAAAGTAACAGAGTATGTATAAACGCAATACCCAAAGATAGATTCAAGATTCAATAATATGTACTTACATTTTTAACGTTCGAATTTCTTGTCTCAATGTTCTATCCTCTTGACTTATTGACTCACTGAAAGAAAGTCATTTGAGTTATCTTGCTCAGCGTCTAAGAAGTACTTATTGTATATATCAACCACACGACACAGAGGTGAACTCACACTAGCATTGGTATAGGAGTCTACAGAACAAACTTTTTTTTTTAACGAGGAGGAAATCTTCAGAAAGATACCCCGCCTCCTGGGGGGAAGGCGGCGGTTATGTGGGGTTTTTACCCACTAAAACCTCCCCGGTGGCCCTTCCTCGGTACATGGTGAGGGGCTACGGGTAAAGGCCTCCGACCCTTGTCGCCCAATGAACCCGAGGCCCCTTTTAGTCGCCTTCTACGACAGGCAGCGGATACCGTAGTCTTATTCTTGAGAGCCCAGAACTACAGGGCTGCTACACAATAAACTATCCCATACAGAAACTGTTGTAGGAACTATATAACAAAAATTATTCACTAAACGAGAATAGTCAAATTTATTGTAACATGGACCATGTATTTAGAAACAGTTTGAAGAAACATGCGCCTTGATTTCAAGCTTAAAAGTTATCCTTAAAACTGTTCCCTTAATATATTATGGTATGGAGTACGATTTCTGTGGCACCTGTCCAGCCCTTTTTATATTACAATACGTAAAAGCTGTAATACATGATTGCACTTATAATATCTGCGATACACAGTACGAAAATGAGAGTTCCTGAAATGGATCCCTCGGGAACACCTCGTGTTATAGCTTGATAACTTGAAATCATATGAGTATAATCGCTCTCTCGTTTTACATACAAGGCTTTAGAGTATATTAGAATTTGTTGGCACATAATATATTGGTAGGCTCCGTAATTATAATAATCATTGCCGTAATATGACCTGATATTATTTCCTTACTACATAAATAAACATGGTCATTATATAGTCGCTATAGAGTCGTGGTAGCTCTCGGTGAAAGAAGACATCGTGAGGAAACCTCTAAAGATTTTTCCTTTAATTTTCTAAGACATAGATGTCTTCCAATTTGTACCGGCGGACTATGCCTTTATACTCTCTGTATAAAGAAGGCCTGTGCCCAACAGTGGGGCATGTATTATATACTCTGTAACTTTAACTATAGATTTACAATAAATGTAAGCTCAATTGAAGACATCTGTGAGATCTCATACGCACCGCAAAAACCGGTATATTTTTTCCATTCTAAAAGGACTTAAAAATACTTAAAGCATAGGGCCACGCCTCCTTCCAGATGCACCGACGGCCTTGTAAGGATAGCCGGAAGTGGCTAGATGCAGAAAGTGGAGGATAATAGATGGTGGAAAGCATTGGATTGGATAGACACAGGCTGAAGTGCGATGTAATATATTACTTGTTAATATTTATAAACTTACATATCAGCTGTCTCCATTGATTTTCCCAACGGCATCTCATCCTCCTCATGTTTAATTGTGTCGCTGGAAAAGTCTCTTATTTATATTTTTCGCTCTATTTATCTTCTTAAATATCGAATCATATATACAATAAAGCGTAGGTGTCAAATTTTCATGTTTAAAGTACGTTTGAGTAAGCAAGCTTTCAATGACTTTAAATTTGAGTAAGATCAAATCAGGAATGAGGAGATCCGTAGATGAACGAAGGTAACCGACATAGCTCGCCGGATAAGCAAGTCGAAGTGGCAATGGACAGGGCACATAGCGCGTGGAACAGATGGCCGATGGGGCCGAAAAGTTCTCGATTGGAGACCACGGACCAGCAAGCGCAGTGTGGGACGTCCAGACGACGTGGGAAGGTCGCAGGACAAGGCTAGATGCGGGCCGCTTACAACCGGTCCTTTTGGAAATCGTTGGGGGAGGCCTATGTCCAGCAGTGGATGTTTAACGGTTGAAATGATGATGAAAATGATGAAATTTGAGTATAAAAAAACAAATATAATTACGAATAAAAACAAAAAAAGACTTCAAATGATTGCTTCATACATGATATTAGGTGATTGTCCTAAAGTCAACTTCTTTACCTCCATCTATGTGTGTATTTAAAGATTTAATTCGTTTTATTGTGAGCACACATAAAAAATTGTTTAGCTAGAATTATATAGAATCACAGCAACGTTCCTACTTTCGTTAATTACATTATAAAGAACATATATTTTTTAAAGAAAACTTGTTACAATACACATAAGCTCTCTCCCTTGAACTAGATTTAGTGTACCGCAGCCCTGTAATTCTGGGCTCTCAAGAATAAGACAACGGTATCCCCTGCCTGTCGTACAAGGCGACTAAAAAGGGCCTCGGGTTCACTGGGCGACAAGGGTGGGGGCCTGCGTCGTCCACCAAAGACGACCCGGGAAGAAGGCGACATCGGCTGACCCGTGTCCTTGAGCACAGTGCAGAGGGGCTCCGGTGCGTTCCACGTTGAGATCCCGGAGCCCCTCGTCATGCACCGAGGAAAGGGCCACCGGGGAGGTTTTAGTGGGTAAGAACCCCACATAACCGCCGATTTCCTCCCCGTCAAAAAAAAAGGTTTAGTGTACCTGTATAGGAGAGACAGTGCCTTCCAGAATTACAGTCAGTTAATACTGCGTACATTAACTTATTAAAGTGTTAAGTGAAAAATAATAATGTATATTTTTGGTACTATGCCACTTTGGCGCTAGTGACAAACCATTGCGGTTTATTTATCGTTAAAATTTTATTTGTAATAAATTAAATATATATATATATATATATATATATATATATATATATATATATATATATATATATATATATATATATATATATATATATATATATATATATATATATATATATGTGTGTTTATATGTATAATAGTACAGTTAAACTAGTTCACTACAGTGAAATACGATCTGTCTTTCAATCTTCACTAACTTATATGTCCCTCTCAACTAAGCACACACACTTTTCGTGACTTATTCACCAGTTTACTCCCCAAGTCAAACAACAAACAAACATATTTTATTATCTCGCAATAACTTCATAAGCAACTAATTAAATTACAATTATGAGCGGGGACTAGGAACAAACCTGTGAGATGGATCACCGAGCCTACACCCCACGGATGTGCAGGTGCACTGCTTTTAAAAATTGGAGAAGCATTGGAGAGAGAAGGAGAGTAGTAGTAGTATATATTTAAATATAAGAGTTCAGTGTTATGTGTGTGCGCGAATTTGTGTGTAAGTGCGTTTTTATAATATAATAATACACATAAAATATGCCTACATCCGATAAATATTTAAGTATTCTATATTCTTAAGTTCAGATGCTGCTGCAACATGCTGAAAACAGGACCACACCATATTATCTGTAGTCACCACTCATTCATCAGCTCTCGATTAAATTTGACACTGAAGAAAGAAATTTACAATATAAAATTACTTACCCCTCCGAAAAATTAGTCCAAGAGATATATCTATGTATCATATCAAAACCTCGTTCCTTTGGCGGTAGATCACAGACGGGGTTCCTCCGTCTAAAAATTAAGCACGCAGATAATAGATTTCCTAGTCTGTAATTAGCTCGCATGGAAACCAATTAAAAATGCCTTACTAACGACGATATGCCTACGCATGCCTCACGGGGGCGCGAAGAGGTTTTATCGGGCTCTCACTACAAACCCCACAGTGTGCTTCCTCGACGATTTTAGACGGAACCTCGGTACCGTTTGTGAACACTTCCATTCCAATACTGTAATACACACGACGCCACAGGAAGACTGGTGACAAAGGCAACGGCCGCATCAAAAGAAAAATAATAGAGTACAACTTAAAAATGGCCATGAGAAACAGGGACGCAGCGGTCCTGGAGTGTAATCACAATGCAACGGGGCGTCTACGAGGAGTAAACCAGAGCATTCTCCAACATCACCTTCAAAAATCATTATAAAACAAAAAAGTAGTAACCAAGTAAACCAATTAAAGTCTGTGGTTGCGCATTATTGAAAAAAAAAACCGCACATCACGAGTTAGGTCGCGGGTGACGGTGACGGCGACCACGACTGCGAACATAGAATCAACACTTCCATCACAAAGACTGCTATAGCCCCAATTGTGTGCGACAGAAATAAAAGGAAGGATTTTTTACAGTATAGCACCGAGGTCATGCGAAGAGATCCACATAGATCCACCGCACTACTATCCATGGCCAATAGTTTCAACTTTGAAATCACTTTTCTCTTATTTTTTTTATCCAATATACTGTAAACACGGCTGCTGCAGAACAAATATCAGCAAGTTACTATCCTAATTAATAAGTAGGCAGGCAGGCTTTTAAAAAGAAACAAGAGATGTTCTTTGCTGGCAGAGCAATTGTAAACTGACTTTATTCTATTAAAGCATTAGTTTATATATTATCCTAATACAATTGTGTCTTATAATAGCTAACAATTTTTTTTTTAAAGAAGAAAGCTAGCAAAATTTCTTTTTTTTTCACAAATATTACTAACAGTCTTGTTAACCATTCCAACTAAGCTTAAGCTTGTGCTAGGACATGGTTCACGGCAATAGTCGAATGGTGGATTCGAACCCACGACTTTACGATTCGCAGGGGGGTCATTAGATATCTTCATATATTACACGAGAAATGCTGAGAGGGGTCACGTTACTTCTAACCTTATCTCTAGAATTCGATGTGTATATCGGCTTCCTTGTTATGCCGATAAAATTCACGGTAGAAATCTAAATTCTATCGATACTGCTTTGATGGTTGGCGTTCCACGACTGTTCGTTTCTCGCGTAAGTGTCTTCCACGCACTGGCAGCCTGTGAAATCAACTGTCACGAGCGGTGTTTCCAAATCTATACGATTTGGAGACCTTCAAGAAGCGACGCTACTCCTTTCTCAAAGGCCGGCACGCATCTACAGCCGCTCCAGTTTTGTCATGAGCGACGGTGATTGCTTAAGATCAAGTGACACTCGCCCTTGGACAAAGTCCTATACTCAATATTAATATATAAAGAAAATACTGATAAAAATGACTTACCTATTGGTATCATTGACTTGACAATTAATAAACATCTCGTTGTACTGTGTACTTGTGAACAAATATGGTCCTTCGCATTTTGAATCAGCGTTCACGAGAAAAACAGATGCGACTCCAATAATGTATTCTTTCCCTCCAATCCACGTTACGAGGGGGCCGCCGTGATCATTCTAAAATATTGTATAAGTAATAATTAGTCAGGTATTTAGTTAGCATTACACATAGCTCTAAAATATACCTTCCGTCTACATGTCTGCACGATATAAAGAGATTTATATACAAGTAAATTAACCAACCACATAACTCGAGTTTAAATCGAATCAAACGTTAAACACTAAAACGCGCGGATGCCCTCTTTGTATTCCTGAACTATCACAGAAATGTTAAGTTATATTTCGTAAATAGAACCTTTTTTTTTTGTTTACAAGGAGGAAATCTTCAAAAAGATACCCCGCCTTCTGGGGGGAAGGCGACGGTTATGTGGGGTTTTTACCCACTAAAACCTCCCCGGTGGCCCTTTCCTCGGTGCATGACGAGGGGCTCCGGGATCTCCAGTGGAACGCACCGGAGCCCCTCTGCACTGTGCTCAAGGAGAGCACGTCCCGGGGGGGGGAGGTTACTCCCTCCCCCCCTGTGCCCTCGCAGTGCAAGGCTACACGGGCCAGCCGATGTCGCCTTCTTCCCGGGTCCACTTTAGCGGACGACAAAGGCCCCCACCCTTGTCGCCCAGTGAACCCGAGGCCCCTTTTAGTCGCCTTCTACGACAGGCAGGGGATACCGTAGTCTTATTCTTAAGAGCCCAAAACTTCTTTTTAAAAAAAAATAATGCTACCAAAGATTTCTTTCACAAACATTATTAAAATTCCTGTTAAACATTCCAAATAAGCTTAGGCTTGTGTTAGATTACTTACAATCCGCAGGCCGTACCCTAAACCACTACGCAATTGATGCCTTAAAATAATATAATTATAATATATAAAAAAAAAAATAAAATACAGACTTACAAATATCCCCCAGTTTATAAGTCATTTAACAATAAATAATATGTGATAAGACTAGTAAATAAAGGAAATTATATCAAAATTAATGTCTGTTACCTGACAAATGCCTTGTCTTCTGCCGTTAATAGTGGTGTTGAAACCCAAAGATTTCCGACTCATCACTGACAAGTCGTATGGCCCGTCCCAATATTCCTCGCATTCCCCATCCTAAAAGAATATTCCTGATTTATCATAAGATATATCAAACATTTTGTTAAAGAGATACCAAAACCCTGATGTGCATGATAGTTCATAGAATTTGTTAGATTTGATTTGATTTTTTTTAAATAATGCGAACGATTGAATGGTGGAACCCTAAACCATTAGGCTATATACGCTTAGACATGTATATTTGTAGACTTTCTTTTTGTATATAATTTATTGCAATAGTATATATATTTATTACATATGTAGTAGATCATAGTAAAAAAAAAACTGTATTTGACAGTTCAAAAAAGGAGCGCTCCGATCGTCACCAAACTTTACAGAATTATTCGCCAGGTCCATCTGGAGATTCCTTGAAAGTTTCATTGAAATCGGTCCAACAATTTCGGAGCCTATACGGAACAAACCCACACACCTTCTCTTTTATATATATAGATTTCCTCCTTCCTATCTACCTCCTAGCAAGTATTCAATTATAAAGACAGAATTTCTGATCATACATCGCAACGTAAGTTCCTTAGGGGCCCCCTTAAGGCTTATCGTCTGCCTTGAAACGTTTTGAATAAAAGCGAACGTAGTTTTTATTAACGCACGTTATTTATTTATAGCTTTAGCTCGCTTCTTCCTCTTTATAAAAACAATTGTACTTTAGACGACACTACTGAAGTACAAGTATATAACAGCTGTACTTTACCGTACATTCGTAAATCCTGTCCTTTGCATTGTGTATAAGTGAGCCGTTTATGTCGATGTTGCCGCGTTCCATGGCACAAATCATATATTTGTCAATAGTCTTTTGAATATCAGGAAAGTTTCTGTAATGCTGTTTACATTTCTCTTTGTCCATAATGCGTATTGGTGCATATCGAAGCTTATTCTGTATATACACTTTACTGTCTCCCGGCTAGATGGCATTGAAATTAGAATTGGATATATTTTAAATTTATTATTTTATTTTATTTGGACAAACGAATACATATTGAGAACGGTAAAAAGGTTATAATAATGTCCACAATATGTGATAAATACAACATTAGTTTATGTTGGTAGCAGCCCTGTAGTTCTGGGCTCTCAAGAAAAAGACTACGGTATCCCCTGTCTGTCGTAGAAGGCGGCTAAAATGGGGCCCCGGGTTCACTGGGCGATAAGGGCGGGGGCCTTTGTCGTCCGCCAAGGTAGACCCGGGAAGAAGGCGACATCCCCGGGAAATGCTCTCCTTGAGCACAGTGCAGAGGGGCTCCAGTGCGTTCCACTGGAGGTCCCGGAGCCCCTCACCATGCACCGAAGAAGGGCCACCGGGGAGGTTTTAGTGGGTAAAAACTCCACATAACGGCCGTCGTCCCCTCAGAAGGCGAGGTATCTTTTTGAAGATTTACCATATCAAAATTTGATCAACGCGACTAAAGAAGCCCATCAAAATATGCAATAACAAGCTTACCTTTCTCCACTTCTCTAGGTGACCCCAGCCCATGATAATTGCGTCTCGCCCTGGTCTTTCATATCTACTTTCAAAATTAACAAACGCCCGCACCGGCTTATGGGAACATATATCTAGAAACCGTGGTTCTTGCATGAAAGGACCGTCCACTGTCGCCAAGCCTATATCTATGGCAGACCATTTACCCACATTTCCGTGTTCAAAGTTATATTCTGGAAACAATATGTGGCACTGTTATAACAATGTATTAAAATACTATAGACTCTTTTTTGAAAATATTTGAAGTAGAAATTCTTTACACACGCTTTACTTCGAGAGGGAGGTGGCGAATGCGTTACGAATGTAACTGTACATGTAATCGGGCGAAGAGAAGTTGAGAGGGAGATATAAGTGAAGTAAATAGTAAATATGGAAAGAGACAAAGTTACGTTTCGTAATTTTACTGTACGTATTATTTCACTGTAGCACTATTTCATTCTATTGTTGAAGAAATGCTGAACTATAGGATAAAAAACCCACACTAAAATTTAAGACAAGATATATAATAAATAAACAAAGAATTTTTTAAGGCAATTTCCTTTTTTTCTCAATAAAATTAAACATACCTTTAGGAACACAGGTGTATAGAACTTTCCTCCTGTAAGTTTTGGTACACAAATCACTGTTAAGTTGTCCAAACGGTACGAATTTATTGTACCCAGCAACAGCGTAAAGATGATCGGCATCCTCCACACACGCAGCAGCCGTAAGTATAATAGTTGAGGTAATCAATGCTCCCCCACAAGTCCAACCTCTATAAACCACTTTGGATTTATAAGAATTTACGAAATATACCTGCAAGAGTCGAAACTATTAATAGCTAGTAGCTACTCGTATATGACTGATGCGTAAATACAACACTTCCAAAAATAGTTTTTGTCACAAAAAAAATTTAGGTAAACAATATTATTCTTGTCGCAACATTCACTTCAATGACACATTAGCGCTGTAACATACTCGTAGTAACTGTCCAAGCCGAGTTACCCCTCACCGGGGGGACCCTTGTGTCGAGTTACTAGCAATAGAGGTTCGGGCTAAGTAATCTAAGACCTATGCCACCTCTCAATCCAGTGAAGCAGTCAACATAATTGTTAAAAAAGTGTTATACTGTGTAATTTTTTATTATTTTATTTAATTATTTATTTATTTATTAATAAAATAAATAAATAATTGGTGTCCTAAATACTTTTTGTTTGTTATGCGATTACATACAAATAACTACTTAATATATGGTATGATAGAATTTGTGTAAACGCACACGAATGTACACGCGCACACACATTCCCAAATACATTCGCGCGCACACACGAAACATAAGTTTTGTGCATATCCGTGGGGTGGAGGTCTCCTTCTTACAGGTTTGTAGGAACAAATTGCTTGGACACCAGTCCCATCATGATTGTAATTTATTTAGTTGCTAATGAAATTATTGTGGGATGATAAAAATTAGAGATGAAAAGGATAGTAGTGTGGCCGGATACCGGATACCGGATACTCGGCAAGCTACTAGGCCGGAGCGCCGGATATCCGGCTGCCGGATATTCGGCCCTTTATTGTGTTGACGCGATCAGTTTTATTTGAATATTGGCGCGGTCAACGAGATCGGATATATTCAGGCGCATTCGGATCGCACGTAAGCGGAGTCGCCTCTTATCAACAAATGCGGAAAATTTGGTATTTATTCACCACAATTTGCCACTTGTTAATTTTGAGTATTAAACTAATAATTAATAAAACAAACATTTTTGATGTGCGATTATAAAAATTAAAAATAAACTGTGTCCATAACCTATTGGAGTATGATTGATTGGCCTTGAGTAAAATAATAAGATTTTTTAAAATTATACCGGTATCCGGCCGGATACTGGATTATGTAAGTATTACTAGTACTGAGTACTAGTATTAGTACTGAGTATGTGAAAGAAGGCCGGATACCGGATAGTTACCGGATATCCGTTTCATCTCTAATAAAAATGTATGTTTGTCTGTTTGAAGGGCACGCTATAGATTTTATATAAAATTATATACCAAATACGACTTTCCTTGACGTACTTCTTCCCCGCTGCGAATCCTTCTCTGGGGATTTACGTCTAGAAACAAGAATATTTATTTTAATAGCACGTTATATTAACAGTTATAGTTTTAAATTGCGTGACTGTCATTAGTGTTTTCAGTGACCTCCTTTGTAAAATGAATTAGTCTCGTGAAAATTTACGCGTACTTAATGATGTTTTTCTGTTTTTGTTGTAGATTATGTTGAAAAATGTAAAGTTGTATATGATCGTATCCATGGCAATATGAAAATTTCGGAATGTTGTACTGATAGTTGGCGGCAGATAATTCAGCGTTGATCGAAACGTGGAAGGGATAGCTGAGCATGTGTACAGCAAGGCGACTAAAAGAGGCCTCGAGTTCACTGGGCGACAAGGGTGGGGGCCTGCGTCGTCCACCTAAGTGGACCCGGGAAGAAGGCGACATCGGCTGGCCCGTGTCGCCTTGCGCTGCGAGGGCACAGGGGGGGGAGGGAGTAACATCCCTCCCCGGGACGTGCTCTCTTTGAGCACAGTGCAGAGGGGCTCCAATGCGTTCCACGTTGAGATCCCGGAGCCCCACGTCATGCACCACATCAGGTCACCCAGTAAGTTTTTTCTTAAAGTTGGTTGAAAATATCGATGAATTGTATCGAATATTATTAAGTTTGTATCGAACTCACATATAATTGTATGAAGAAATAGAACCATGTGGATAATACGAAATAATTTCATCCCGGTAAAGATAATTCCGCTTGACCACTTCTGATGAGAACTGCGCCACAGCGGCAGTTTCATTACATGGTCTACTGGAAATGTTAATTAAATTTATTACCTTGGTATGCCAATAATTTCCATCCAATTAAAAAAATGTTATTTACTGTAACAGTCTTACAAATAAAAATGCGTTATAACATATTTATTCCACCCTTAAACTAAGTTTAGTTAAACCAGGAATAAACTAAGAATAAGCTGAGGATAGTTTACCACAAATAAATCCGAAATAACTATGGTTTATCTATTCTTCCTTTACGTCAAAATGCACGAGTTGGCAACAGCGCAATCAAAGAGAAACCATACTAAAAAAATCATTGCAGTCTATGCAGTAGTGTAGTAATGTACGAGTATCTGTCAATGTGTGGCGGTTATAAAAATATTCTATACTCTATATATAGATAGAAGATAATCCACTTCCACGCTTGTCCATAGTAAGAGACCTTTCAAATAAATGGTCTAGAAATATTATACCACTTTTAGAAAACCGATATTTTAATCGAAACTAATCATCGACATATAAATCAAAAGGGTTTTCCAATCTTTTAAATATTTTTACTTTTTTTGGAGTCTGAATGATATTTATTATGTCATTTACTGTTTCTACTTCCTCCATTGCCTTAATTCCATAATAAGTAAATTTAAATGAGCGAACACAAACACAAATCGTGGTATTTTAAATGTTATACTGGACTGAAACAAGGGTGTACATCGTTATAATTTCGGAATAACGATTGCATGAACAAATACGTCAACGTTATACCAGGTATAACGTATTCTTGGTTTATTAGTACAAATTTTGCTTATTCTTAATTTATTCCTAAGTTTATCTTTATACCACGTTTATTTGTAAGGCTATAAGTGTTTATTGTAACCTTACATATGACACGGAATTCTTATTGATGCTATTTGCTAGGAAACGAAATTCCGGCCGTAAATTCGTGAAGTCGAAATCTACCAATGGCTCAGTCAGTAGTTCGCAAACTTATTAGCCAAAGAGCTAAACATGAACATTCCTTCTTTGTCCTCATTTCTGAGGATCGTGGTCACTAGATACCCTCAAGTGAACAATCTGCCTCCATTGGGTCCGAGGCAGCCGTCACCAGCTGGTAGAGATTAGGGGAGGAGATGACACCTTTACTTAATCAGACCATCATGCGACCGGCCTCTTGTTCTCTTGCCTTGTGTATTACCAACGATGACCAGCTTTTCAAGGTTGCCATCCCCTTTACGCATTATATGCCCGAAATATAGTACACGCTGTAGACACGTAGTGGACAGTCTGGTCTATATGGGAAGTTGGGAGAGAATATATACATTTTATTAATGCGAACAATATGCTGGCATCTCCTTGGATTGATTCTGATTGATGTGATTTGATGTGTTAGTGGCAAAGGGAAGAACTAGAGCCATGGTAGCTCAGTGTCCAGGCGGTCCTCTTCGAGTTCGATCCCCGGTGCCGGCACCAATAAACTTATTGTTGCAGTTTCATGTGCTGATTTACCACGCGCTCGTCGGTGAAGGAAAACATCGTGAGGAAACCTGCATGTCCTAGAAATTCTTTCAGAAGTATGCCAATCTACATTAGGGCGTGTGGCGGAATAGGCTCTTATTCCCTCTTTAGAGAGAAGGCCTGTGCCCAGCAGTGGGACATATTTATATATACATATTTATATAAGCTGCAAAAAATTTTTGAGCTTTTAAACGGAAGAACTATTTATTAATTAGCGTCAATAAGAATGGTCTGTGAAACATATGGCAACATTTTCGCATCTACGATTCGACTATTGACGTAATCTCCTAGCACAGTCTTAAGCTTAGTGGAAATGGTGGCCCTCTCGGGCGCCCTCGGATCGGAATGCTAACGCGTAACATAGTAACCGTCCAAGCCGAGGT
This sequence comes from Meandrusa payeni, assembly GCA_029286785.1. NCBI lineage: Eukaryota > Metazoa > Arthropoda > Insecta > Lepidoptera > Papilionidae > Meandrusa > Meandrusa payeni. Next base: position 4,073,753 of record JAGSMX010000023.1, read on the forward strand.
TACCCCCCACCGGGGGGACCCTTGTGTCGAGTTACTAGCGATAGAGGTTCAGGCTAAGCGACCTAAGAGCTCTGCCACCTCTCAATCCGGCGAAGCAGTAAAGCCAATCTGTGTAGTTCGTCAAAAAAATTAGTGGAAATGGTTAACTGGAATTTAAGTAATATTTGTGTAAAATTAATATTGTAACAGTTTCATTTTGATAAGGAGATACAAATACACTCGATCGGGTCGTGATTGGATATTCCTGGCAGAGATAATAAAGGATGTACGAAAATGTTGGCTGTGTATAAAAACAAACTTCATAGGAAAATCGTTATAACAAACAAGTCCGTGGCTTATATTTGCTTACGGAAATTGCATCGTTATTATTTCGATGAGAACACGCCCGCTGAGAATTCATCTCAGACCCACCAAGTTACCTACGTATGACTTTTTATTATGAGACATATTTAGCATTTAAAAAAAAAATATGAGTTTATGATGATGATGCAATTTTATATATACTAGCGTACCCAGCCCGGGCTAGATTTTTCTTTCTTTTATTTAAACAATAAACTTATTTCATTAAATATTTAATTTAACTCTCACAATATATTAAATTATTCATTTATCTCCGCATTCATTCTCTTCTCGAGCGGGTAAAGATCATTACCTACACCCATGTATCTGTAAACACAATATCATACCCGTAGTAGTAGTATCATAAGTAAATAAAAGCTGTATTTGACAGTTCAAAAAGAGTAGTGCTCCGATCGTCACTAAACTGTACTGGATTACTCACCAGGTTCATTTGAAGATTCCCTGAAAGTTTCATTGAAATCGATCCAGCCGTTTCTGAGCCTATATGGAACAAATCCACGCACTTTCTCTTTTATATATATAGATAGATATGAATGTTTATTATTCAATCATGCCTGAACGGCTGTACAGATCCTGAATGAGTTTTTACACAGAGATAGTCAAACTGTTCCAGATTTTTTTTTGGACGAACTAACACAGTTGGCCAGAGAGGCTAGTCTTTACTGCTATACCGGATTGAGAGGTGGCATAGCTCTTAGGTCGCTCAGTTTGAACCTCTGAATTATTCCAGAATAACACACATCCCATGTAGTCAAAAAAGGATGTAATTTTTTTTTAAATCTTATTTTTTGGCAATGAACTACGCTGTTCAATCAGGAGGCGTTTACTTTAATTGCGGGAGCATTTCAATTTTATGTTGTTATTATACTTTAAGTTGATAGGTGACCGGTGACAGATGACCAGTGACGGGTGACAAGTAACAAATAGTAATAAAGATGTAAAAAGTAATTTTTTTTGAGAATGAATTACGCTGATCAACTTCGAGACCCCTACAGTTTCAACGTGTTTATGAGATATGTAATATGCCTTAGGTCGCTTAATATGAACCTCTTTACAGAGAGTAACTCAACGCAAGAGCTCTCAAGAGCGGACCTCGGCTTGGGAGTTGCTCTAATCGCTAAGGCATCCTCGGGGCAGAACGAATGTCCGTGAAGTCCGTAGCTTTTATCGGTATAGAGAGAACCACTTTTGTTATCATTCGGTAACACAAATTTTCTCTTCTCCTTAATAACTTAAAAAAAATTAGCTCACTTACATAATCTACGCGCAATACATATTCTTAAGTATACACACGGATCGTGTTTGATTTTCATTACCCTGGAGTAGGTTGTTAATTAAACGGTATATAACACGACCCGTCTTCATATGTATACCAGTAAAATTACGATTCATACACGAGAAACTAATTTCATGTCTAATGAAACTATCTTGTAATTGGTGTAATAACCTATTCGATATGATTGTTGTGTACTCGAATCGTAATGTTATGGTAACACGTATCTCGTTAAGTAAACGTCCATTAAAATAGAATCAGACTTAGAAGAAAAAATCTTTATTATTTTTGGGAGTATTGCACGTCGCCCAAATCTAGGTAACATCTTGGTCAAAGTGCAACCGTAATTTTCTGCGGGACAGCTTTTAACACTTTATAAGCTCAAGTTCGTTTGTGTGTAGAATACTGTTTATATATGTTAAATAATAAACTTATATAATTAAATGTTTAATTTAACTCTCACAATATATTAAATTATTCATTTCTCTCCGTATTCATTCTCTTCGCGAGCGTCTCATACCCATGTACATATCAGTAAATACAATATCGTTTTTATCATTTATACAAAAACATATCGGGCTCAAGTTAATGTCAGAAATAAAAGTACGATATATGGCTTGTTTGACAGTTAAAAAAGAGGAGTGCTCCGATCGTCACCTTTACAGGAATGCTCGCCAGGTCAATCTGGAGATTCCCTGAAATCGGTTTCATTGAAATCGGTCCAGCCGTTTCGAAGCCTATATGGAACATATCCACACTTTCTCTTTTATATATATATAAATTTCAAGTAACATTTGTGTGTCTTGTAGTTATGGAGTACCTAGTGTTGTATTTTAAATAAAATGTTTATATTAACAGCCGCAATATAGAAATTTAGAAGTACGCGTAATCACGCGGTACCTGTACAAATTCTCTGCGATGCAGGGCGAGGGCTAATTCAAAGTAAACAGCAGGGGACCGTGGCTCAGTCGAATTGGCAACGTCGCAATTTCCGCTACAAAATGACCAGGGCGGCAACGCTCGCAATCATGATTTCATATCACGCTTGTTTTTTTTTATTCCTTCAATACTTCCGTCTTTAAATAAACGAAAGTGATTGTTGTTTTTTTTTTCTCTACATTTAAAAATAGAACACAGTCGGAGTTTTTTTTTAATACAACATGACGAAGTGGTATTAAACTTATTTATTGCCATATAAGATAATAAAGGAAATATAATCAACAAAAAAACCGTATTATATATTTCAACTGTCGGTCAACTCTTTCTAGTAACCCAACTTAAATGCGTAATAGTTACTTTATAGTAGCTCGTAAATATTAATCGTTGGGAGATATATAATAAAGTCGACCTATTTGCTGTCAGTAAGGCATCTATTTGCAGAACGATTTTTTCTATCCTTAGTGACTAATATTGCATGTACAAGACCATAGTGCAATTTACCTTTTTAAATTTAATTTTGTTAAGAACATACAAACTCTTTGCTATTCAAGAAAGGAAAAAAAACATCAATTTCATATTTCACATCATCCGAAATCGGAGTTTTCGATGTAAATATCGATTTTAGATGATTCGATAATATCGGATTGAAGCGATATATCGCGTCAACATATCGATATTTTTTGTAATATCGATATCTATCGGGCACTCCTAATTTTGAGTACAGTTTGGTTACGTTCTGATTAATTCTATTTCAAAATATTCCTGCGATCATTCAGAAATACGCGTAATTGCGTCGAACGTTTGTTTCGATTTGAAGTCGGTTCTTTTATTTACTCGTAAATATTCATACTTGTTGCCGTTGTAGTTTGTTAGTAATGATCACTTACTAGGATACTACTATCGTCTATTACGCTTTGTTCAAAGGATATTTTTCAACACCACACAACACATTAAAATATATTTAGGTTTAAAAAAAGATCGATTAGTTTTGCTCCACAACTGTACAACAAAATACCCACACACGTCAAGAGGGCATACAAGTAGAGTAAGGAGTTATGTAGCGTAAGGAAATACAGACTAAGAAAAGTAGAGTCTCTTCTCTACTTTTCTTAGTCTGTATTTCCTTACATTGAAAAATGTAAAATGTAGGGTAGTAAAGCAAGAGAATGTAACGTAGTATGTAGAAAGTAAGAGTAAGAAATGTAAAGAGCAGGAGAGTATACTGGAAGAAGAAGAGTGGAAAGGAGGAATGCAAGAAAGGAGGAATGAAAAGGTCCCTAAGGTGCCAAACGTTGGGGAACAATGAGAAAAAAGAGGGTATACACACTTGCGCATTCAGAATGCAACTTGCTAAATTCTTCAACGATAGCTAATCGTCTCCAAGTAAATGAATGCGTTAAATGACTCCATCTTTCGTGTGACAGCGAACTTTTGATTTATAATATTAGTTATTTTTTGTTCTAAAGTGAGAATAAAGTTTCTATAACCTAAAACCTAACCACATTTTTGAGATAAAATATATTTCACAAAGCTTGTATTCCTTCTATAAAGCTCGCGACTCGCGTCCTTTTCAACGGTATACATTATTCGCAACATCTAAAAAGAGGCTTTGAAAGTCGAGCCAAACATTTAATTTTCATATCCCTTTTCGCCCCGTCATCGTTGAAATTACCAAGTTTCCAGATGAATGTGTCTGAAGGGAGTCGGCCACGTCTGAAGTCACTTCTTAAAATGTATTTCTATTTTCAAAGCATTCAATTAGTTAAGTAAGAGAACGGACCGTCGAGGGTGAATTACATTAAGAGCCGAAGGGGTTAGAGAAAGTTTCTTCTATGTAAATATATTCTCTTTTAATCATTCTCTTTTATTTATTCATTTAATTATAATTGGTCAACCAAAAGCTTATATGTTGCGTATAATATTAACAACTCGTGACACTTAAATAAAGTTTTAAGGATTTTGTCGGTATTTAATTTTTATTTCAAACTAGCCTTTTTTTTTGTTGACGGGAAGAAAATCTTCACAAAGATACCCCGCCTTCTGGGGGGAAGGCGGCGGTTATGTGGGGATCTTACCCACTAAAACCTCCCCGGTGGCCCTTTCCTCGGTGCATGACGAGGGGCTCCGGGATCTCACGTGGAACGCACCGGAGCCCCTCTGCACTGTGCTCAATGAGAGCACGTCCCGGGGGGAGGTTACTCCCTCCTCCCCTGTGCCCTCGCAGCGAAAGGCGACACGGGCCAGCCGATGTCGCCTTCTTCCCGGGTCCACTTTGGTGGACGACGCAGGCCCCCACCCTTGTCGCCCAGTGAACCCGAGGCCCCTTTTAGTCGCCTTGTACGACAGGCAGGGGATACCGTAGTCTTATTCTTGAGAGCCCAGAACTACAGGGCTGACATTTCAAACTAGCCTAACCAGCCAGCTCCGCCGGGCTAGACTTTGCTTTATTTTATTTAAACAATAAACTTACTTTATTAAATATTTTATTGTGAGAGTTGACAATATATTAGCCAATAGCATCAGTAAACGGATACATTCGCGGCGCTATAACTTACCTTGAATACTTCAAAATCCTTAATTATCATCTTTAATATACTTCAGTATTGTTTAATATACTTCATTATACTTCAATATACTTCATTGTACTTCAATATGGTTCATAATGACATAAATATACACAACGGATGTGTCAATACAAATTTGGGTTATAAAACAATAGAATATCATCATAGTAAATAAAAACTATATTTGACAGTTCAAAAAGAGGAGTGCTCCGATCGTCACCATACAGTACGGGATTATTTGCCAGGTCAATCTGAAGATTCCCTGAAAGTTTCATTGAGATCCCACACACCCACACACTTTCTCTTTTATATGTATAGATAGATTTCTAACGCTCACGTCGTCAATTGTTATATATGTATATATAAATAATTAATTTAAAATACAATGAACCGGCTCTGTAATAATATCTAAATAAAGCAAAGTAAGCTTAGAGAATTCAAGACAGGGGTGCACAAACCACAGCCCACCGAACAGATGTGGTCTGCGAGCGCTACGGAGGCGAGCGATTATGTTGTACCGGGCTTATTTGCTTAGAACTTACGTATGTCGTTGTATTCTTATAATTATAAAATTTCCGTAATGCTTAAAACAATCCCTTGATGCCTGGACCTTATTAATACTATTAATTGTATTACATTTTGTTCTTAAGTTTTATTATAATTAATACATTTACAAATTCACAATCAATTAGTATCGAAACTTTTTGATGTAAGAAAGGAAAATTGAAATTGAAATTCATTAACAAACAAACAAAAGTATACATTAATAGATTGTGAAAAATATGCGAATAGCCACGGTTTAATCTATAATGTGAAGAAAAGCGAGTATATGATATTTGAGAGAGGTGATAGAAATAGAAGCAATGATCCTGTGCCCAGTGACATTAAAGTATGTGGCTCGACGTTGAGTAGGGTATACCAGTTTAAGTACCTAGGGCACATCATCACCAGTGATCTTAAAGACGACGGGGACATAGAGAGGGAGCGAAGGGCGTTGTCGGTGAGGGCCAACATGATCGCTCGCAGGTTTTCTCGCTGCTCGAAGGAAGTTAAGCTCACTCTCTTTAGAGCTAACTGTACGAGTTTCTTTGCGAGCAGCCTGTGGTCGAAGTACAAGCAATGTCCTACAACATCCTTCGCGTTCAATATAACAACGCATTCAGAGTGTTGATGGGGCTGCCGCGATTCTGTAGCGCATCAGGGATATTTGCTGAAGCGCGCGTCGATTGCTTTTATGCTACGATGCGGAAAAGATGCGCATCCCTGGTGCGCAGGGTGCGAGCCAGCCCCAACAACATTCTGGAAATGATTGCATGTGCACTAGATTGCAAGTATGTTAATCACTGCCTAAGGCTGCACATAGTGTGATATAGTGTCATAGGAATCATTGTAAATATAACAAAGATTTTAGTATGTATTTGTTACTAACATAGTTATTAAGTGTCCTACTAACAAAAATATGAGCTATGTATAATGCTTGAAATAAAGTTATTATTATTAATTATTGTTAAAAAAATTGTGTTATTTTAAAAATTTTCAGCGCAAGTCTTCAGCTTGTCTTAATACGAACCCGCATGGCAACACAAACCCCTCGGGGGCAAGTCGCCTTATCAGAACGAGGTAGATAGTGGGTTGCCATGCCATCTATATGAATTATCAGCTCGTTTCAGACGAGCACTGGTGATTGATGCGTCTATGGTTAAGACACATTTCCGTAGAGCACTTAGTGCGACCCCTGATTGAAAAAGCGTGGCGCACCCCTGTATTAAACCATAGGCGTAAGTAATTACACCACGAACGTAGAACAGCAATTACACATTGAATGTACAAAGCATGTAATGTTCCATATATTTAAACTACACACGTTTAATACTGTATTTTATATACTGTATAAGCAAATTGTGATAGCCTTATGGCTCAACGTCGGACAAACGACAACCGGAAGTCAAATGTCAGCCGGCGTATATAAATGAATTTCCGTTGTCGTTGTCCAATTACAAGCAATCACAAGCTATAATTTGTGACATATATCAGATTGGCTGACTCACTGAAGTGTGAGATTTGCCATGTGGTGGATGATGTGCCACATAATGGGGGATTGTGCTAACCTTACCTGCTAACCTCGGCTTGGACGGTTACTATTTATTATTTACCGCTGAAAATCAGCGCTGTCGCATCCTTGCGACAGCATACGCTGAGACGGTGTCCGATATTGGCATCATATGTTTTGTATTATTTGTCCGTGTAACTTTAACTGTGTTTTGTCTATTTTTCATTATTTTTAATGTGTGTTATATTCTGTCTGTGATGTGTTTTTGTATTGTGATGCCAATAAATAAATGTCTATGTCTATGTCTATTTTTACGCGTTAGCACTCCGATCCGAGGGCACCCGAGAGGGCCGAACCACGACTCGGTCGGTAGCTATTTTACTGACTCTAAACATGAAGCGGAAAGAAAGTTATTAATAGATAGCCTTAAACTGAGAGGGCAACATGTGGGTGTTTTTAATGTTGTTGTCTGACCCGACCTCAGAGGGAGCGAGGAAGCTGGTGGCTATGGTCATGCAACATTGATGACTTTCTTTCTCGCTTCATGCGATCGATGTGTGTGTTACCAAGGTTAGGGTATAAAATAAAAAATGTATCAATTATGCTATGACCTATGGTGCAGACTTGGAATCCTCTGGGCTGGTCCACAAACTTAAAGTCTCACAACGAGCGATGGACAGATCTGCACTTGGCATTTCTCTAAGGGATAGAATCCAAAACGAAGAACGAAGAACAAAGGTAGTTAGTTGACATATCAAAATCGGTTCACTCTGTCCAAAGTTATCAGGTAACAGATAATAAAAAATGAAACTTAGGCGAAGTCACGAACTCCAACTACACACACCATTGTAAAAAGTCGCAAATAGAGCTATACACAGGAACAAAAGTTCGCAATCACGGCGCTCCCAACACGCTCTACAATAGCAGTATGTATTGCGAGCCCAGAAATTAGAATAAGAAAATTTGTAATAGAAATCGATAAAAGCTGTGTAAGAGTAAGAGTAGAAATAGAAACAGAAATAGAATTAAAATAGTAACGAAAAAGAAGAAATGTTAAATAGAAAGTAGAACAAAAATTAGAATATATATAGAAAGCCTGTAAATTATAATAGAGAAAAAAGAAGTAGAGTAGAGAGAGAAAAATTGTAAAGTAAGCCTAGAATTAGAAGATAGAGTAATGTAGAGTAAAATGTAGAGAAAGTTAAAGTAAATGTAAAGTAACTTAAAGTATAATTAGTATTTATAAGGTAATGTAAAATTAAATATAACTACTGTAAAAAATTTTTGTAACACTAACAAATAACAAGAGAGGAATGAAAGAGTATAGAAAATCCCTAACCACCCACGTTGGGGGAGTTAGTGTATGGCACATCGGCAAACGTAGAGAAAAGACAAAGGGTTTCACAGCTCTGCAATTGATCATAATGCAGTAGATAAAAGCCTTTGTGACATTTAAAAAAAAAACTACACACACCACGCACTACGGAAAAAAAAAATGTATTAGTATTATATATATAGCATTCACACACTCACCGACACACATACACACACACCCGCCCGCACAAAAGAAATGATATAATTACAATATTAGATATTTAAATAACCATGGGAGGAAGGACTGCCAACTATCGCAAAGGAAATTCCTAGTTTAGGTGGCAGTGAAACTTAATTGGAACTAATACTCGCTGTAAAAAAAGTGTAATTAGTAATACTGTTTGTTATAATTTTGTTAATTAATAAAGGATATTTATTATTTATAATTATCTCAAATTTATAACAAACTAGTGTACCCAGCCCGTTTTGCCGGTCTAGATTTTACTTGATTTTATTTAAACAATAAACTTACATCATGAATTATTTAATTTAACTCTCACAATATATTAAATTATTCATTTCTCTCCGTATGCATTCTCTTCTCTTCTCGAGCGGGTGAAGATCCTTACCTACACCCATGTACATATCAGTAAATACAATATCATTCTTATCATTTAGGAATTTAATATACTCCATTATACTTCAATTTGGTTCATAATGACATAAATATACACAACGCATGTGTCAATACAAATTTGGGTTATAAAGCAATAGAATGTCATCATAGTAAATAAAAGCTGTATTTGACAGTTCAAAAAAAAGTGCTTCGATCGTCACCAAAAAAACTCGTCAGGTCAATCAGAAGATTCCCTGAAAGTTTCATTGAAATCGATCCAGCCGTTTCGGAGCCTATACAGATCAAACACACACGCATTCTCTTTTATATATTTATAGATCACCGAAATATATAAGAGACACTAAATCAATACCATTTAAAAAATATACTAAAAAAATAACCCTATACCACATCCAAAATTAGCTATTCCTTGAACAATTTAGAATTATACCCGCGCTTTCAAAGACTTACTTTTATTTCTCCTTTTCTACCTTTATTGTTATTTCTTCTTATAATTCATATGTTTCATATGTTATGAATTCATATGCATACTTTGTGTAATCGTCGCAAAATGTTAGATGTAGTTTTTCTTCACAAAGCCATCAATGGCGAAATAAAAAGTAGAGTGTTACTCGAAAACATTCACATTAGAGTGCCATTCAAATATCCAAGGAGTCGTTGTTGTAGGATTTTTGATGTGCCGCAATCTAAAACCAACCTTCTGTCACACTCGCCCTTGCCAAGGATTTCCGCTACATATAACCTTAACACTAAGTCCACGTCGGTTGACATTTTTTCTAATTCACGCAAGGTCTTCCGCACCTTAGTGTTAAAAATTGTGCAGTGATTTTGGCTAATTTAATTAATTTAGTAGTTATATTCCTATTACTTTATCATTTGATAAAATATTTTTGTAAGTATTAATAATAAAATCGTTACGTTTCTTTATAGCGAATGTTGTGTACACCTGTAATTGGCATACACAACAGGATTTAGTTTGTAAACTTGATTATTACAACAATGTATGCTTTTTGTTTTTTTGTTAACGAGGAGGAAATCTTCAAAAAGATACCCCGCCTTCTGGGGGGAAGGCGGCGGTTATGTGGGGTTTTTACCCACTAAAACCTCCCCGGTGGCCCTTTCCTCGGTGCATGACGAGGGGCTCCGGGATCTCCAGGGGAACGCACCGGAGCCCCTCTGCACTGTGCTCAAGGAGAGCACGTCCCGGGGGGGAGGTTACTCCCTCCCCCCCTGTGCCCTCGCAGTGCAAGGCTACACGGGCCAGCCGATGTCGCCTTCGTCCCGGGTCCACTTTAGCGGACGACCAAGGCCCCCACCCTTGTCGCCCAGTGAACCCGAGGCCCCTTTTAGTCGCCTTCTACGACAGGCAGGGGATACCGTAGTCTTATTCTTGAGAGCCTAAAACTACAGGGCTGACAACAATGTATGCTTGTGTTATGCTGTTGGTGTATCTTATTAAATAAATAAATATGTCAAAATAAGTTACTTTTTGTCCTCGTCGGTTATGTTAACGTTATCTTGTTTGTAGGTGCCCGAAATATGTATAATTATTTATGTGTATTAATTGTAACTTTCTCATGAAGTTACGTTAGTTACTTCTAAGACCCGAATCCCGAATGCCCAAAAAAAATCTCCTATTATTGAAGTCGGTTAAAACGAGGACGTCCGCGTGTTTAATTTTTGCTCCGTCACATTTGATTAGAAGTCGGTTTAAAATTTGTTTGGCCCTAGTAAGCAGATCTAGAGGCAATTGAAAATACACGCGAATTTAGGTCGGCATGTGACGTAAGGAAGTCTGTAGCCGGGCTTACCTGAAATGGTTGCTACGTTATTTCCGCCGTGAAATAGCGGCCCGCTACAGGCTCGATTTATTTTCGTATTTCAGCGTTATGACACACGTTGTTCTATACTGTCAGTTAATGTGGTAAGCTGGTGATAGGCTTTGGAATTCGATTAGTCCTTTATTACCTTACTTTGTCTTTCATTATCACACACACATACACATATACAAACTTTTTTATTACATAAAAGAATAGAATATGCATAAAATATATATATAATGTGTATCTGACATGTAAATATGGAGGAAGAGTACTGTATCCAAAAATTTCCTAGTTTAGAAAATAGGATATCGTTATTGCATTGTTATGAACGAACCTATTACAGATTAATCAGTGATCAGTAATGCTGAACAGGTAAAAGATTGGCCATAATCCCATCCCAATCCATCCCAAAAATCGTAATCTAAGCTGAAATTATGATAACAGAGAGTACAGCCCGGCTAGCTCAGTCGGTAGAGCATGAGACTCTTAATCTCAGGGTCGTGGGTTCGAGCCCCACGTTGGGCGTAAATTTTTGTCTATGTTGCTTTTTGTCTTTAAATCTTTCTAGTCCACAATTATGTTTAACTACAATTGAAATTGTATATCTAGGTGGAATCCAATATTTACAAAGAGTATATTCCTTTTCTGAAGGTATTTTATAAATATATTTTCTATTTATTACTAATTAATTTACTGAGCATCTATTCCGTTAATTCACAAAGTGGCCCCAGGGTTCCATGGGAGACTCGACGGGGTCTACGTTACGACATAAAAATGGGCGTTCACGATTCGTCGGCGTCTACGAAAATTTATCTGCTATCGACGTGCGTAAAGAACTGTAATTTTAATGAACTAATCTGTAGGCAGATAATATTTTAAGAAGCTCAGCGACTGTTGCTGTAAAAAATTCTATATTTAAAATTTAATCTTCACATTTTTGACAAGTTTTAAATAACATACAAATATAGCTGCAGGAAACCAACGAAATTTTGTATGGGTACTATAAGAAAAATCAGTCTGAGTTTCATGTGGTATTAAACAGTCAAATCGCACGCAAATTTAACACGTTAAACGCCGATAGAAAAAAATAAAAATCGTAAAAATACTTTTGGTCGTAATTTGTTTATTATGTTACGATACGTATAGAAAATAAGTTTTATTCAATTCTGTACATGGGTTACATAGTTACAGTCAAATACATAGCTGAGGTCACCGGTGCACCCCATGGCGCACAAATACAGAAAATATATTTTCCGGTACCCGGCGCCGCGCCGGCCACCCCGCCGGCCACCCGCTACACCAGTAGTGCGCTCGCGCTTACGGTGATAGAACGTGTGTTACTAGATCAATTACGTTCCTACTATCTTAGCTGTCATCATTTTCTTATTGAATAGTATATATAATAATATAATAAAGACTAATTTGAATTATATATCCTGAATTTTTATTTTGGTTACTTTTTTCGCTTTCATTTTTTCAATTCCTTACAAGGTATGTTTGTCCCACTGCGCAGTATAGTTCTACAGCGCCGTGCCGGTCACGGAGTACGAATAAAGTAACAGTCAGTATGGCCGGCGGCGAGAAAAAGTAGTTTGAATATGACTATACCTTGAGGTCACCGGTGACCCCCATGGCGCTATGATAGAGGAAGGGTGAGGTCACCGGTGACCCCCATGGCGTTTAGCGTGTTAAGTTAACTTTTCTCAGAATTATCATGATAAAACCTTTCAATAGAAACGATTATTTTATCTCAGCCAGTTCAGGTCTCCCGTGACTTACCAATTTATCTCTGCGAACATAGATTATACAATTCCTAACCCTTCTTAATTAACCGAATAAGATTAATGGCTGTTCAAAAATATTCGAAAAGTATTTTCAACTTTCATTCCGTTGGCAAAGACTAATAGAGTTCAAAATATTAACGTAAATGAAAATACATTATTTCACTTCGATATTTTAGCAGGCTAGAAACCAGTCGGACTTGCTTAAAGGTCAGAGGTACAACGCAAGTTATTAATTAACAGCAAAAAAGCCTTTTTGAATTCTATAGTAGAAAATTAATAGATAAGTAATATTTCTATTTATTATTTAAATCCTCTAAAAGAATATATACTTTAAAATAAGTCAATTCCATCAGTTTATAAATTACACAATTTTATGAAAAAAAGAGTAAAAGCAATCTCACCCTTTACCCACAGGAGGTGGGCAGAATAGCTCGCTTCATTGACATCCATACATATACGTTGGTTCTGTCCTATTTTAAGATGTTGTCAACCTGATTGAGATAGACTCTCCAAAAGCGACTTCCATTTATATATTTATTGTGTGCCACCGGCAACGAAGCAGGGCCCAAGCAACTGGCGGTTAGGGCGACATAGAGAGAAACCTAAAGTACTGCCTTCTGTATCTGACCCTTGACCCGGCCATCTAGCAAAAGTCTCTTAAGATATTGATCGAAACGTTTCGCTATAAGATCGTTTGCAAAAACGACTATCAGGACAACGATCGTTGAATCCACATCCTACATGGCGGTCACCTCGTAAACCAAGTCAAGGTACTTAGTGATTTTCTCCCTTTCGGCCTTCACGAGTTTCTCGTCATGTGGGATGGTAATATCTACGAGCACGACCTGTCGCGTTGATCGATCTGTCAGCACAATATCAGGTTTATTGGCGACAATAGTCCTGTCTGTGATGACAGATATTATTATTGTTATTATTTATATCATAGAATTTCTTCGTGCTTTCCTTCATTACACTACTGAAGAATGCTTTCTCTATTCACTAGAAAGAAGTGGCATGATAGATGAATAGAAAGAGAGATACGTTGTGGTTAAGAACATCTCTTCCACTTCCTACGTTTACCTTATCTCACAATTCCATCAGATCCAAAATTAAGAGTTGTAAGAACCAGGGCTAATTTAGTGCGTGGCTACTGGGGCTACACCTCAGGGGCCCGCAGAATAAAGGCTTCGAGGCTTTTTTTTGTGGAAAAAATCTAAACCATCAATTAATTGTTTAATTCAAACCTCGACAAATAAATGGTAATTTAAAAAAAAAATTGTGGCAAAGAAGGGCCCCGACTCGTCTTTTATGCCCTGGCACCTCCAGACGTGTCAATTCGGCTCTGGCTGTAATCTGGTTTAGATTACCATAAAGATTTGTTTAGGTTAGTAAAAATAAAGTAGATAAATATATAGATCCCACCTCATGTTAAGTGGAAATGCAGTCCTGGATGGCAATAACGCGCACTAGCTTAGTAAATGCCTACTCACTCTACTTTTGAAAATACCTACATTGTAATTGGTTGGAAGTACAGACGCGGGCAAACTATTCCAGTCGTTTTCATTACGAAATCTTTAATCGAATATGGCAGACGAAAAGCAATTCATCTAATACTGTTATCATTAGAGAACATTGTAACGTCCCTCTCAATTCTTTAAAAAAAGATAATCACAATGGAGTTAATAAATCGACTCAGGTGACCTTTGATTCTACTTTTTGTGAATATAATTCAAAAGCATCATTTATCTTGGCGTACGATGTCTGGTTGATCGAATACCTCGCAGATTGCTTTTTGAAATAGATCAAAAATTTCTTATTACTAACCAGCGTCAATAGCCTAATGGTTTAGTGAACGGCCTGCGAATCGTAAGGTCGTGGGTTCGAATCCACCCATTCGACTATTGCCGTGAACCATGTCCTAGCACAAGCTTAAGTTTAGTTGGAATCAGCCCTGTAGTTCTGGGCTCTCAAGAATAAGACTACGGTATCCCCTGCCTGTCGTACAAGGCGACTTAAAGGGGCCTCGGGTTCACTGGGCGACAAGGGTGGGGGCCTGCGTCGTCCACCAAAGTGGACCCGGGAAGAAGGCGACAGTCGCCTTTCGCTGCGAGGGCACAGGGGAGGAGGGAGTAACCTCCCCGGGACGTGCTCTCCTTGAGCACAGTGCAGAGGGGCTCCGGTGCGTTCCACGTGAGATCCCGGAGCCCCTCGTCATGCACCGAGGAAAGGGCCACCGGGGAGGTTTTAGTGGGTAAGATCCCCACATAACCGCCGCCTTCCCCCCAGAAGGCGGGGTATCTTTGTGAAGATTTCCTCCCCGTCAACAAAAAAAAAAAGGTTATTAGGGTGATAAATAAAACTTCCAATGTGCTAATAATCCGACATTTTCTTTATACGAATAAAATACATAACAGTGGGTATTATCACGTTCGGACATTTGTGGTCTCTGAAACATTAATTAGTATGCCATTCATTAATATTTTTTTATATATATAATATACAAAAAGCTATGAAACACTTCGCTAATGATCACCATTAAAGTGGGTAAATATTTACTATTACAATAACCTTTACAAAATTTACATACATCTCATATTAATAACATTACACTTAGAATAAAAAAAATAATCTAACAACTAACACCGTTCGATAATAAAAGAAGAAATAATGGAATCTTTTCAAAAATGTTTTTTTTTTAATCATATCTAAAATAAGAGGTTTTATGTTAAAAAAATATAAACATTGCTTAAAATTTAGTTTATTTAAAAATATACTTCTATATTCCAAAGGTTCGATTATATCTAAAATTTCGGTTTTGCAGTTTATTTTTTTTTAATATTTATTTCGCAAAGAGATCACTTGAACATTGCCTAATTTGCAAACGTTTAAAATATCTCCAAACCCTATATGACAGTTTTCTTTGTATGAAATGAATCGAGGTTCAGCCGAAGCGACCTAAGAGCTATGCCACCTGTTATTTCGGTGAAAAAGTCAACGTCTCTGGTATTCTGTGTAGCCAATAACAAATAAAATAATTTTCATTTCTTTATATGAAAAACAAAAAAAAATTGTCACAATCGTTTTAAAATAAACTAACAAAATCTATAGGTCTTTTAGTTTGACCTTAGTTGTAGATTTAATTTTAACACAGTCAACTTCATCCTTCCCGTGACCATCACGGTAACGCAGTTGAAATTTTGAAAATCTAAAATCAAACGCCATAGAAGTCGTTTGTTTTATTACAAAGGAACAAGATCAAGCTATACAGACATTAGCGAGATCAAAGTATTTAAAACACTTTGCATTACTTTGATAAACAAAGTGAAATAAATGGCAACCAAAGTGGCGTCATCTATAGAGAGCTGCAATAACTTCAGAACTTAAACGCTTCCAATATTGATATCAGTCAACGGTAAAGATATCATTCAATTAGTTACTAAATATTAACGACTTAAAGTCAACAATATAGGGTTAGTTTGATAAAGATATCTTGGAATAAAGTCAATATCACGTGAGTAATTTGAAATTTATATATTAACAAGGATAATATATAATGGACGATAAAATAATGGCAATCCTTTGAACTTTTTTAGACCAGATTTCAAGAACGATTCAAGCTTAGACGTTGTCCAGTTGAGACGCCATTGTTGCAGTAACGAGTATATTAAATCAAATCAAAGTTGAATATTAACTAAACAGTACAACAATGATTAAACACTAATACTCACGCACAATCTTTATTTCCATACTATCATTGTTGAATTGAAAAATGTATGGAAGAAAAAGATGGATGAAGTTGAGATAGGTAAGTCAATGTACCAATGATATAATGATTAAAATAGTTGTTGAATTGAAAGATGGATGGAAGAAAAAGATGGATGAAGGTAAGATAGGTCCGTAAGTCAATGTACCAATGAAATAGTGATTAAAATAGTTGTTGAATTGAAAGATGGATGGAAGAAAAAGATGGATGAAGGTAAGATAGGTCCGTAAGTCAATGTACCAATGATATACTGATTAAAATAGTTGTTGAATTGAAAGATGGATGGAAGAAAAAGATGGATGAAGGTGAGATAGGGCCGTAAGTCAATGTACCAATGATATACTGATTAAAATAGTTGTTGAATTGAAAGATGGATGGAAGAAAAAGATGGATGAAGGTAGGATAGGTCCGTAAGTGAATGTACCATTTATATACTGATTAAAATAGTTGTTGAATTGAAGGTGGATGGATGAAAAAGATGGATGAAGGTAAGATAGGTCCGTAAGTCAATGTACCAATGATATACTGATTAAAATAGTTGTTGAATTGAAAGATGGATGAAAGAAAAAAAGGAGGAGGGTGAGATAGGTCCGTAAGTCAATGTACCATTTATATACTGATTAAAATAGTTGTTGAATTGAAGGTGGATGGATGAAAAAGATGGATGAAGGTAAGATAGGTCCGTAAGTCAATGTACCAATGATATACTGATTAAAATAGTTGTTGAATTGAAAGATGGATGGAAGAAAAAGATGGATGAGAGGGTGAGATAGGACCGTAAGTCAATGTACCAATGATATACTGATTAAAATAGTTGTTGAATTGAAAGATGGATGGAAGAAAAGATGGATGACGATGAGATAGGTCCCCAACTCTATTTACCAATGACATTTCAATATGAAACCAACCTAGTATATTGTGCCAAATATCTTCGTCTACTTATTGAAATTTTAATATGCCATTTTCAATTGAATTTTTTACTTATTTTTTTTTTATAATAAAGTTCTGGGCTCGTAGAATAAGACTACGGTATCCCCCGCCTGTCGTAGAAAGCGACTAAAAGGGGCCTCGGGTTCACTGGGCGACAAGGGTGGGGGCCTCTGTCGTGCGCTAAAGTGGACCCGGGAAGAAGGCGAGAACGGCTGGCCCGTGTCACCTTGTACTGCGAGGGCACAAGGGGGGATTAACATCCCCAGGGATGTGCTCTCAGCACAGCGCAGAGGGGCTCCGGTGCGGTCCACTGGGTATACCCCACCCGTGTACAAAAAAAAACTCTTAAAATGCCAGTGGGTGATGGAAGATGGGGAGTTAGGATTTTTTAAGGAGAAAAGAGAAAGGAATGGAGCAAATTTATGTATTATTGTTAATAATAGTATGTGTATGTATTGGTAAATATGTATGTTTATATACATGTATATTTTAATTAAAAATATATATAATCACAGACCAACTGAAAACCTTTCCAGAAACACATTACGGAAATTTGGCCACACAAAAGCGATAAGTGCGATTATTGCGCATGTAACTATATCTATGTGTCAAAATTGTAAACCTATTATTTCTGTGATGTATTTCATATTCATTCATTCATTCAATCGTATAAAACACCTTAACTGGACAAGCGCTAACTAGACAGACGATTTAATTACACATAGATCGTCAATATAAAATTTAATATATTTTCATAACGTAATTATAGATTTTAAATTGCTATAAAATATACTTTATCCTTTTGGTAGGAATTATATTTCGATGCAAGATATTGAAATAATCAATTGCCCCGAGTTTGGTAGCGGTATCAATTCGACACTGGCAATTTATACTAAGCTGACTCATAAGTGTCATTTACAGTGGAGTTTTATTATTTAGGATAATAAAGGATAATTTCTGACAAGACATATTTTTGGAAAGAAGTTCCTTACGGCAGGCTTGGAAGAGATCAGCCCTGTAGTACTGTCCTTGTAGAATAAGACTACAGTATCCCCTGCCTGTCGTAGAAGGCGACTAAAAGGGGCCTCGGGTACACTGAGTGACAAAGGTTGTTGTCCACCAAAGTGGACCCGGGAAGGCGACATCGGGTGGTCCGTGTCACCTTGCACTGCGAGGGTACAGGGGGGGTGGGATTAACCTCCGTCCATGGGTAAGAACCCTACATAACCCTGACTTCCCCCCAGAATGTGGGGTATCTTGTTAAAGATTTCCCCCCTGTTAGCAAAAAAACAAACAAAAAAATGGCTTGAAAGAGGTTGCGTTGGGGTTTTGATGCGCAGACGAACTCAAAAAAATGTGAGAGCAAAACCGTAAGAAAAATATATAACAGAAGTCGTATACATGGCGACCGATTGTCTGACTATAGTGTATGTAGGTCAATTGCCTGATTACAGATGGCGCTTAAGGAATTATTAACAAGTATTAATTAATTATTTATGTAATTTAATATTTTCGAAAAAAATAAACATATTTTTTAATTTTACTTAATTTAAATTAAATTTTGAATTACTATTATTATTATTTGATTTCTTTTATTTCACGTTATTGTTATTTATATATTTTAAAATACGAAAATATATATAAAATTACGCAATATTTTTTTTACAAATTGTGTTGCTTCCGAAGGTCGAATCGGTGTCGAATAAATTGTTGATATCGAATTATCATTCGTTACCAAATACGTCACACACGATTAACGCGCCAGTGGTACGTCATCGGTAAAATTGTGGCACCAACTAATAATACTAAAACTAGCAAATATCGAACACTTTGATGCGAATGAACGTTCATTTTGTACACAATTGGTTTAGACGACTCAGAGTCCAGGCTGAGTCGGAAGCAATTACGCGTAAAATTTTAATAATTAATTACATAAAGCTCTGGATTCGTCAAAGTTAATTAGTAATTATTAATAACACGTTTCATTTTATTATTTGTCTATTGCAATCATAAAAATATTGAAATTACATTAAAAACGACACATTTATTCTATTTTTTTAAACATGAAAATACACATTTTTTTATGTTTTCGTTGATAATTAACAGTCACATTAACAAATCGTGGTAGGTAGTAGAATTTCTTCAACCAGAAAAAATTATGTCCATAGTTTTTACAATAGAGAAAACTGTCTGTCATATCATATTAGAAGTGAAATTTTAGTACAATTTTTGTTTTCTTTGATAATTAACATAGACTGACACATCCTTTTAAACATATCGCGGTAGGTAGTTAAAGTAATTTATATATCCTTTTATATTTGAGTTTGTGTGTTATGGAATTTCTTCAACCAAAACAAATGATGTCCATAGTTTTTACAATATATAAAACTGTCATCATAACAGAAGTGAAATCTTGGCGCAATTATTTTTTTTGATAATTAAAATAGGGTCTCACGCAATCCTTCTAATCATAGCAGGATAGTCAAAGCTATTTACATGTCTATTTAAACCTGTTTATGTGTTTTAGAATTTTTTAAGAATTTATTCATTCAAAAAGATCTGTGTTGTTATTACAATATATAAAGACAGTTTTATGTATTGTAATAACTAGGGACATTTTTCTTTATTTTTGGTCAAATATAAGTGAAATTTCTTTGAACATTAAAAAAATGATGTCTGTGGTTATTACAATAGAAGTGAAGTGTTAACGTAACAAATAACACGTTTTTTGATAATTCACATTGACTGTCACATCCTTTAAACTCTAGCGGGGTAGACAGGGACAGCTATTAAAATATGTCTATTTAAATTCGTGTCCATGTGTTATAGACTTCGTTTAAAATCTATGCAATATTTGTATCTGAATGCCAGAGTCCTATATTGTTAAAATATTTTCTGAACATACACAGGTTGGAAGAGATTGCTCTTAGCGATAAAATCGCACTATGCAACGAATTATAAGACGTACGTTTGTTCTGTAATTTACATATTAGATTTTGTTGTACAATAAAATCTATAAACTTATCTGTCAAAGGTCATTATGTACGTGAAATTTTAACACATTAAAATTTTCTTTGATATTTCATTAACATAGGCTGTGCTAGTCAGCTATTTATTGATTTTTGATATATATGTTGTCTTTTAAAATTTTTGTTCTTATGTTATAGAATTTCTTTATCCAAAAAATTATGTCCGTAGTTATAATTTGTAATGCCATGCCATCGTCCTATTGTTAATATATTTCCTGTGCATACAAAAGTTGGAATAGATCGCTCTTAGCGATAAAGTCGCACTGCACAACGAATTGTGAAATACACCAAAGTTCTTAGTTCTAAGTTATTTGCTTGTTTGATATTTGTGTACAATAAAGTTATTATCTATGTAAAAATTGTCTGTCAATGGTCATAATGGAAGGGAAATCTTAACCAAACATTGTGTGGTTCCGTCGCATGTGACGTGCGGGGTGATGTTTCACCGGTAGTGTGAGGTTTGCGCTCGTCTGCAATGGTGCGCAATGGTCTGGAAGCACTCCTCGCAAACGCGCACCGGCTTCAGCTGCCCGTAGCGGGGCAATGGTATTGAGTTGGAACTGCAAGACGCGCAGAACACTTTACCTGTAGATATAAAATTATTTTATAATTTAACAAATTAATACATATCGAACTACACAGTAGGCCAGAGAGGCTGGCCCTGTCTACTTCGCCGGATTGAGAGGTGGCATAGCTCTTAGGTCACTTAGCCTGAACCTCTATCGCTAGTAACTCGACACAAGGGTCTCCCCCGGTGAGGGGTAACCACGGCTTGGACGGTTAAATATTATACGATTCACTAAAACGTTAGATCGTGTAAAATATTTACATTATATATATTATAAGTTGCATTCCGCTGTTAAGAGTGGCAAGGCGGCATTGATGATGGGCCGCCGAACATTTATTTCGCAACCTATAAATTCAAAGAGCATAACAACATACAGTTCATAATAGGTACAGCAGTTTTCATTCAGTCATAACTCACTCGTCCGCGACTGAAACAACCTCCAATATTTTTTGAAGTCCGATGAAAATCACTAACGTCCTATAACATAGTCGTTCGTACATAAACATAACTATACACAGTTATACTATATCTAGAAATAATATCTATAGTAATATGAGGATTTTTTTTTCACACTAACCGCAATTCCTGCAATGGTGGCGCCGTCGGAAGGCGGTGAAGTGAGCGGAACAACGCATACAAGATGGCGCCGCTATATCGGGCACCCATTCCGGCGCTCGCTCTACGCCCGGCGAACTAGAGCGCTCTTCCTCCCTCCTGGAAATATACAAATGCATAACATATTTGCAGATGGATCGAGCGAGTAACCAAAAAATATTTACCTCATTAAAATAATATCAGCTTGGTTAGAGAATCTTAATTACAATGATACTGAAAACCTTCTGGATACAATATCCTAATTCTGAAACATCCACACACATAAAAGGCAAACACCATTCTGATTCTGATTTATTCTACATTCAAGTAACTAGCTTTATTTATTTAACCACATAAACCAGATATAAGTGTTACGCGCGGAAGAGGGCCTGGTATTCTGTTTGACAGGGTAACCTGGTACAGATACCAGTCTCTCACAAAGGAGGCTTAATATGTATTTTATATAATGTTATTCAATGTGTAACATTTGTGGAAGCGAAATAAAAACTATATTACTATTATTATTTATTTTGATACCTTAAGTTTAAATAATATATTTAAAAGTAAAATACAGAAATATATAATACAAAATACAAAACATTATTAAAACCTAACCCAGTGTGAGAGAGCCGAGGTAGCTCAGTGTCCAGGCGGTTGGCTCTTGTTGCATAGTACGCTAGCAACCCGAGTTCGATCCCCGGTGCCGGCACCAATAAATTTGCTGTTGCAATTTTATGTGCTGATTATCCACGCGCTCGGCGGTGAAGGAAAACATCGTGAGAAAACCTACATGTCTTAGAAAAATTTTCTAAGGCATGTGAAGTCTACCAATCCGCACTAGGGCCGCGTGGTGGACTATGCCCTTATACTCTCTTTACAGAGAAGGCCAGCGCCCAGCAGTTGGACATGTATATTATATATATAAAGGCTGTAACTATAAACTTTAACTTTTAACCCAGTGTGTGTCACCGGCATCGAAGCAGAGCCCAAGCAACCGGTGGTTAGGGCGACATAGAGAGAAACCTCCTGACGATGCTCACCGTGTCCAGGAGTACTGCTTTCTGTATCTGACCCTTGACTCAGCCATCCAGCGAAAGTCTCTTAAGATGTTGATCGAGACTTTTCGCTATTAGACCGTTTGCGGGAACGACTATCGGGACAATGATCGTCAAATCCACATCCCACATGGCGGTCACCTCGTGAGTCAAGTCGAGGTACCTTGTGATTTTTACCCATTTTATTATTATAAAAATGTGTTAAATATAAATTTTAACGTTGTTTATTTCTACTTTTTTTTACTTTAAAAAAAACTATTTATTTCTTTTGATAGTTAATTTTTCCTTTTAGAAATTAGTAAAGTAGTGTTGTTATCGTTGTATGTATCTGTGAATGATGTTTTTCTAAAATTAGTAAAACAATTACAAGGTGTTTGTTTGTTGGTATATAAGCATAGTATAATTGTACTAACTGTTGGAAAATCTAATTAAATTGAAATAAATATATCACAACTGTTGGGCACAGGCCTTCTCTGTAATGAGAGCATAATGGCATAGTGCGCCAAGCAGCACTAGTGTGGATTGGCAGACTTCACATTTCTTAAAAAATTGTGCAACACCTGTAGCTTTCCTTCACCGGGGATTAAACTCGGATTGAAAACCTTTTCTTGGAGTTGGTTAAAGAATGTGATTTAACCAACTACAAAAACAGGAAAATGGATCTAGACCCAACTCTTGTGCAAATTCCTTCGTGCATCTGCGATCCAGAAATAGATGAATCTGTACGGCACAGATTAATAGAATGTCCGAAATTCAATGTTAAGAGATTTGAGTGTGAAAGCGAGATGAATGAAAGAATAACTGTAGATAATATTAGAAATTTAATTAGCAATACGAATACGCAAGAGATATTTATAAGATATTGTAAAGAAATTGTATTAAAAATAATAAATAGAAACAAAACATAATTATAAATAGTAATAAGATATAGAAACAAATAGATAATTAAGAAACATATATAGAAATAAGTAATAGAAATATAAGGTTGTCAAATATCTCCTTCCGCCTTTTTGTCTTTTGAATTTCGCGGCTATGTACAAAGCGCTACAGAGCTCGTATCTAGCAATACTATACATAATTTGAAAGGTCTTGACATAACCTACAAAACGACGCTATGCATAATTAGTTTGATATTGCGTTCAACAGTTATAGACGTGTAAACATGGAGTTCACTAACGCCGAAATTCGCGGCTTGGCCACTGTTTGGGACGATTCACCGGCCTTCGACCACGACCGTTTTCGCTTGATATTGTCGTATGTGATCCATTTTTCGTCGCCAGTCACCATCCGCTTCAAGAATGGGTCGAGTTCGTTCCGTTTCAGCAGCATATCGCAGGCGTTGATTCGGTCCAGAAGGTTTTGCGTCAAATCATGCGGCACCCAAACATCGCTTTTTTGTATCCAGCCTTCTGCAGATGGTTTAAAATGGTTTGGTGACTAACTCCCATCTCCTGGGCGATGTCACGAGATGCCACATGCCGGTCTAACTCGATGTAGTCCATGATTTGATCGGTATTTGTCGTCACAGGTCTTCCGCCGGCTGGCTTATCCATGGTGTCGTTTTCACCGGCTCTGAATCGTCGAAACCATTCCTCCGTGGTTCGAAGTGATAGAGTACCATCCCCAAAACACCATTAATCTCACGGAACGTTTCTCTAGCGGATTTGCCTTTAACGAAGGAAAACTTTAAAATAGCGCGAATTTCGGCGTTAGTGAACTCCATGTTTACACGTCTATAACTGTTGAACGCAATATCCAAACTAATTATGCATAGCGTCGTTTTGTAGGCTATGTCAAGACCTTTCAAATTATGTATAGTATTGCTAGATACGAGCTCTGTAGCGCTTTGTACATAGCCGCGAAATTCAAAAGACAAAAAGGCGGAAGGGAGATATTTGACAACCTATTATTTATATTATAATGTAATGTATTTAAGTATATGTTAGTAATGTAAAGATAAAATACCCCCAGACAAACATGCTGGGGAACAAACATTGTAAGAAATCATCAATCAAAAAACATAAATGCACATTGTAAAGATGTTTATAAATGTCTCTAAAGATCAGGCTAAGCAATCTAAGAGGTAAGCCACTTCTCAATCCGGTGAAGCAGTCAAGGCCAGCTTCTCTGCCCAATCTGTGTCATTAAAAAAAATGTGTCTGAGGCGAAAGAGGTGTGCCAAGATCGTATAGAGATCACGCATCTGCCTACATATGTAGTCCACATCGTGACCGGTGACGGCGACCTTGACTAGCTTCGGGCATGAGCCCTGATATGGCTCGCAAAGGTCATTTGCGCGTGATGATATTATAGTGAACAAACAGTTGCGCTTATGTAGGTCCACTCTCTAGTTCCCAAACCTCCCAGTATCAGTGGATCGGGTCACCGATACGACTGATAGAGGCAAGGAGTGCAGTGACTTGCCAGTGCTCCAGTAAGCATGTGACTGACGACACCCACGGGAAGAGTGGGTGTGGTGTCGGCTTAAAATAGCACCACCCCCACTCATAGGCGCATAATATAGTATTAAATAGTATTTAATGTGAACCTAACCTATAAGTGAGGTCTCCAGTGGAGACGGAGGCCTGTAGGTTAACAGTGTTGTCGACGGATTTGCGTCTCGCCGTAGTCGTGTCGTTGGCCGCCGACTGCTCAGCGGCTAGAGTGGCGGAGTTGACGGTGTTCCGGCGTGCGATGCGCGAGTTCGATTCCGACGGGGACGACTCCGAGTTGCTATCGGCGTACACCTCCTCCGCCGAGTACACGCTGTCGAACGAACTGCCTGGAATACGTAAGGCACTTCGATGAGTAAACGTATAGACTAAATAATACATATACTATATGTACATACATATGCATGTATTAAATGGTCATTTTAATAATAAATAATAATAATAAGATACAGAGGGCAGTACTCCTGGATACGGCACGCATCGTCAGGAGGTTTCTCTCTATGTCGCCCTAACCACCGGTTGCTTGGGCCCTGCTTCGTTGAGGGTGGCACACACTGGGTTCGGTTTTTAAAATGTCAGCCCTGTAGTTCTGGGCTCTCAAGAATAAGACTACGGTATCCCCGGGACGTGCTCTCCTTGAGCACAGTGCAGAGGGGCTCCGGTGCGTTCCAAGTTGAGATCCCGGAGCCCCTCGTTATGCACCGAGGAAAGGGCCACCGGGGAGGTTTTAGTGGGTAA
Organism: Meandrusa payeni; assembly: GCA_029286785.1. Taxonomy (NCBI): domain Eukaryota; kingdom Metazoa; phylum Arthropoda; class Insecta; order Lepidoptera; family Papilionidae; genus Meandrusa; species Meandrusa payeni. Next base: position 4,099,627 of record JAGSMX010000023.1, read on the forward strand.
GAACCCCACATAACCGCCGCCTTCCCCCCAGAAGGCGGGGTATCTTTCTGAAGATTTCCTCCCCGTCAACAAAAAAAAAGTTTTTATAATGTTTTTGTATTTTGTATATTTTTGTGTATTTTACTTTTTATATAAATATTATAAAAATTTGACGTAAGGTCTAAAAATAAATAAAAGAATAATAATAAAATCTTTATTTCTCTTTCTCCCACATTATTTAGTACATTATTGATACAATTACCCTATTGTATATAGGTGGATGTGGGAGTCAGGAGCTTAAACTAAGTAAAACTTGTGTAACACTTGTGTTACAAACAGACACTTCAATTTTATTTATTTGTATAGATTTTCCTCTCAATACCAAAAAAGATGTTTGTGATTGCCCTCTTGTCTTATAAGAAACTTACCATTCTGTATAACCTGATCTTCAGTGACCTCGTACTCGATTGTGGAGGGTTTGTCGGAAACTTCGCAGGGCGGAGGCTCGTCTCCCTCCGGCGGGTCCGGCGTCTGGTTAATGAGGAACACGGACTTCAGGATGTTGCGCAGGTCAGCTGCGAAGTTCGTCTGCAGTTGATCTGCCACGCCCGCGATGCAGACGAAGAGACGGTGAATCAGATCTTCGCTGGACCTGGGGAGATTTACAATATAAAAAAAATTAGGTGTAAAGAAAACCGTATAGAATAGCTTTCCTTAAATTTATTCTTTGCTGCTAAACTTCATCATCAAATTTGGATGGATCAAAAAATGTGGAAATAGTTCTTCCACCATATACGACCCGCATTCAGCGAATTCTGGCTATCCCTATAGAGTCATTGGTTCATCTGGATGGAGAGCGCCCAGCTTCCATTGTAATGCTTTCCTTTCCCATCTGTCATTGACACGACAAATGCGGCCGGCCCTGTAGAGAAATGCCAAGCATGGCTCTTTTCATCGCTTATTATGCGACTTTAAGTTATTGTAAACTTATTTCTAGATCAACGTACAGTCGCAGGCAATTATTCATGTTTACAAATTACAAATAAATTGTTTTTGTTTGTACTTTTTATATGCATATGACATATTTAGGATTTAAAATTAAAAAAATCTATATATATAAAAAGAAATCGTGTGGGTATATTCCATATAGGCTCCGAAACGGCTGGATTGATTTCAATGAAACTTTCAGGGAATCTTCAGATTGACCTGGCGAGTAATCCAGTACAGTTTAGTGACGATCGGAGCACTCCTCTTTTTGAACTGTCAAACAAGCCATACGTCGTACTTTTATTTCTGACATTAACTTAAGGCCGATATATTTTTGTATAAATGATAAGAATGATATTGTATTTACTGATATGTACACGGGTGTAGGTAATGAATGACCTTCACCCGCTCGAAAGGAAAATGAATACGGAGAGAAATGAATAATTTAATATATTGTGTGTTAAATTAAATATTTAATGATGTAAGTTTATTGTTGAAATAAAATAAAGCAAAATCTAACCCGGCAAAGCGGGCTGGGTACGCTACAAAAGTTAATTATAAAAATTTTTTGAAGCGACTGTACACCAGCGAGTGGGATATCGTGTCGGTGCGTGGGGCGGAGTACGACCGGAGAGCCAATAAACGCTCACTCAAGTCCCGCCGCGCCCTTGGTTCGATTTGTATTGGTCTGCCCGTGACTTGGATGAGACGTAATTCTAATAATACGACTTACTTAAACTTCCCCCGCGCCTGTTGCCTTGCAGCCAACTCTTGGGCCTGCAGCGCCAGGGCTATTTGCTCGTCGTCCGCACACTCGGACGTACAAGATGTGCCACTGAAAGTTACATGAGTACGAATGATATTTATTAAATCATTTACTGTTTCTATTTCTTGTATTGACCTTAACTCTATACTAACTTAATTTAAATGTGCGAACACAAACCGTGGTATTTTAAATGTTATACTGGACTTACACAAGGGTGTACGTAGTTATAACTTCGGAATAACGGTTGTATTAACAAAAACGTCAACGTTATACGTGGTTATAACGTATTATTGCTTTATTAGTACCAATTTTGCTTATTCTTAGTTTATTCCTGTTTTGTTTTTGTTAACGGCGAGGAAATCTTCAAAAAGGTACCCCGCATTCTGGGGGGAAGGCGGCGGTTATGTGAGGTTTTTACCCACTAAAACCTCCACGGTGGCCCTTCCTCGGTGCAAGGTGCGTTCCACTGGACTTCCCGCAGCCCCTCTGCATTGTGCTCAAGGAGAGCACTTCTCGAGGGGGGTTTACACCCTCCCCCCCTGTGCCCTCGCAGTGCAGTCTTCCCGGGTCCACTTTGGCGGACGACAAAGACCCTTGTCACCCAGTGAACCCAAGGCCCATTTAGTCGACTTGTACGACAGGCAGGGGATACCGTAGTCTTAAAAGAAAGCCCAGAACTACAGGGCTAGTTTATTCCTAAGTTTATCTTTAAATCATGTTTGTTTGTAAGGCTGTAAAACAATATACTGCTTAGCGGAAATAGACAATAGGTGAGCTGGACCAGTCCTAGAACTGATGATATATAAAAAAAAGAAAAGCTCACCTTTCATCCATAATATGGTCAAGGTTCAGTCTTAGCGGATTACTCTGAGCTTGAGAATTACGATTGTCCAATATAACAATACCGGGCGACCACATTTTCCCCTTTCTCTTATTTTTAGAACTACACTTCCTAGCTTTCCTCTGTCTAGATCCACTCTGTGTACTCGCTATTTCAGCACTCGAACTTCTAGTATCTTCTATACGACTTTTAGCGTTCCCCTCCGTGCTCCTTCTCAATTCCTTAAGCACCTCGTCGATAGTTCTCTGCTGTTCTGTATTAGTCCATTCTAAGTTATTTACATTTGTCGCTTCATTACTATCATCGTCTGAATTAAGTGTATCTATTTCTTCATTATTAGATGGACCAGCTTCTTTGATACTTGATTCGTCATTAGAAAAGGAGCGTTCTAGAACATTCTCGACTTTTCCATCCCTTCTCTCCGTTTCCGGATTTTTCAATACCCTGTTCTGTTGCATAAAATGATTCTCTTTACCCTGATCTGTGTCAGGCGACCTATCTAGACTTGTATTTTCTGTGCTGACCCCCGAGTCTGCGGGCGATTCGTGTTCACTCTCGTAGCCTAGCATGAATTTCACTCCCTCGTCTCTATCCAAGGTCATTTTAGCTGAATGAAAGCTGGCATTATCCCCATCAGTTTCATTATTGTCAACGAAGTTCTGTCTAAACTCGTCATTGGTTAGCAATAGCGATGATAGATTCGCGTTGGCGATACAAATGTTGGTGCTTACTATTTCCGCTTCAATATTATCAGAGATGATGAGAGAATGTTCAGAGTTTATCATAGCACCGGTTACTTCATGTTCGTCCTCCTGGTTGAAGACCGCTGAATTGTTATGAGATAAGGAAGCCAGGACTACAGGTTCTTGACTGATTGCATTGGGTATCAGATATCCGTGACTGGTTGATGGCATACAACTCAATTGCTCGTTCCTTGGTCCGGAGAATCCGAACGCTTCTGAGCTGTCAGTGGCTATTAGTGTTGGGACGTCGTTTGTCGATAATGAATGCATCTGATTGTGATCGAGTATATCGACATCGGTGACTATCGACGATAATCTATCCGCTATCTCTGTCACCTGTTCGTTTAGTGATGTGACTAGATCGTGATCGGGCAGTTGTCGATTGGGCTCAGTGGATGTTGAGGCGACTACTGCGTTTAATACAAGCGGATCGAACATCATCAATCCGCTTGTGGATAGATTTCTCAATGATGCTAGATCGCTTGTTTCCGTTCTGCTTGTCTTTCTAGATTTTTCTACGATTTCCTTGCTGTCGTTAGTCTGGAATGTATCTGTGCTGGTCGTGTCTGTGGAGTAATGGCGGTTGTATTCGTTGGGCTTGGTGTCGATGGCTTCGTCGTCAGTTGGCATCGATTCAATGTCCTCCGTCAGTCGTCTGAGTCCGTCTATGATAGGGGTCATCACCTCTATATTGTCTGGGAGGTAGTCGGCGTCTGTTATCATAGGTTCGCTAGAGCTGAAAACAAAATTCTTATGTATCACATGTTATATACTCTACACATGCAATTATTTAAATACATATCTATACATTTTTAATATAAATACTCACGCCTATCACCGAAAGGGACAGGTACAGATCATAGATATCCACTTAGTGGGACCTGTTTGGAACCTGGAACCTCTTTCGCTTTATACATCTATGCATGCTAGCTTTCGCATACACCCTATGTTCCCCTTTTTATATGTACTGTATATGTATTTATGAATATATATAAACAAACAAATAAACAAACAAACATTTTTATTTTCCCATATAATAATTTCAATAACAACTTACTTAAATTACAATTATGGGCGGGGACTGGTGTCCAAGCTAGGAACGAACCTGTGTGATGGATCACCAGGCCTAAACCCCACGGATTTTAACAAAACTTTTAAAACTATTGGAGAGAGAAGGAGAAGGTATATATACATAAATATTTATAAATAAATAAAGGTATATATATATATATATAAATAAAAGAAGGAATATAGATATATAATTGTTGTTACGTGTCATATGTGTGTGTGTGTGAATGTGTTTGTTATTTTTTACATACAAAATATGCCGAAACTGATAAATAATTAGGTGTTAACTTGTATTATAATGGTTGTCAAATATCTCCCTTCCGCCTTTTTGTCTTTTGAATTTCGCGGCTATGTACAAAGCGCTACAGAGCTCGTATCTAGCAATACTATACATAATTTGGAAGGTCTTGACATAACCTACAAAACGACGCTATGCATAATTAGTTTGGATATTGCGTTCAACAGTTATAGACGTGTAAACATGGACTTCACTAACGCCGAAATTCGCGCTATTTTAAAGTTTTCCTTCGTTAAAGGCAAATCCGCTAGAGAAACGTTTCGTGAGATTAATGGTGTTTTGGGGATGGTACTCTATCACTTCGAACCACGGAGGAATGGTTTCGACGATTCAGAGCCGGCGAAAACGACACCATGGATAAGCCAGCCGGCGGAAGACCTGTGACGACAAATACCGATCAAATCATGGACTACATCGAGTTAGACCGGCATGTGGCATCTCGTGACATCGCCCAGGAGATGGGAGTTAGTCACCAAACCATTTTAAACCATCTGCAGAAGGCTAGATACAAAAAAAAGCTTGATGTTTGGGTGCCGCATGATTTGACGCAAAAAAACCTTCTGGACCGAATCAACGCCTGCGATATGCTGCTGAAACGGAACGAACTCGACCCATTCTTGAAGCGGATGGTGACTGGCGACGAAAAATGGATCACATACGACAATATCAAGCGAAAACGGTCGTGGTCGAAGGCCGGTGAATCGTCCCAAACAGTGGCCAAGCCGCGAATTTCGGCGTTAGTGAACTTCATGTTTACACGTCTATAACTGTTGAACGCAATATCCAAACTAATTATGCATAGCGTCGTTTTGTAGGTTATGTCGAGACCTTTCAAATTATGTATAGTATTGCTAGATACGAGCTCTGTAGCGCTTTGTACATAGCCGCGAAATTTAAAAGACAAAAAGGCGGAAGGGAGATATTTGACAACCTATATATTTTCCGTTTCTTTATAGTTTAAGGATTTTAACCAATCAGATATTTTGTTTTTACAGTTTTTCTTATTTAGCGGGAACAGATTAAGAATTTTGTTAAGCCTATTGTATAGGTAGCCTCCAAGGAAAGAGAAAGACTTTTGTGCGAACCGTGAGTGAGCTTCTATATAGCAAACGGCATATTTCCGTCTTTTCTCTAATATATCTATATAAATATACATATATTTTCTATAAATTTTGATGATTACACCTGCCAGAGAGACTGTCTCTAAGGCATTCTATAATTATAATAACAATAAATTTACGTTAAAATTAACTTTACGATCATATGAATGGTTCGAATCAAGCCCGCTTGTACAAATAAATTTCCGTTTTTTTGTTTCCACCCAACCTACAATAAAATCACACTTGTCGTAATCATAGCCCGGCTTAAGACAAAAGTTATAGATACCTTTGCGTAGTATAAAGATCTCGGCAATGTGCATGGTCAGCGTAAAACTTCGATACAAACTCTCCGATGTCGGGGTAATGGCAAGCCGTGTCGGTTATTGTTTCAACACCTAGAAGTAAATAAGAATTGTGAAACACTATTAGTGTATACTGATTTCACATATAAATATTACATACAGCTGTGATAGCCTAGTGCATAAGCGGTTCGTCTTACGATCTGGTTGTCGAAATACAAAGACATTGATTAAAAATGGACAGCGAAAGCTGCCTCTGTCTACCCTATCAGGATTAAAAAGGATGCGAGTACTTATATATAATATTACATATAGAGTAAAAAGCTTTTTATGGATTATTACTCTATATGTAAGTAATTTTCGTGCATTTTTACACCATTCAAGCACCCACCTAGCACCTCCTTTGGTGGGATCGTGGGCGACTTTGTCCCCTAAACACCAAATAAGTGGTATGTTCGTTTGCCTCTTTCCTATACGAATCCAAATATTCAATATAATACAAACACTTACACCGTCACCGAAAGAGGTAGGCAGAGATCGCCGATTTTCACTTAGTATCCATCCTCACACCTCTTTCGCTTCATGCACATCCATACATGCGCGAATATATCAATGTCAGTTAAAGGTATTCCTTACCTGACCCTTATTCAATACATCGCCAAACTGATCGGCATAGCTGCTTTTAGGGCGCCCGCTAGCAACCTCACCGATCACATTCAAAATATTTCCTTGTCATTCTTTCTATAATAATCTAATGCGACACGGACCAGCCGATGTCGCCTTCTTCCCGGGTCCACTTCAGCGGAAGACAAAGGCCCCCACCCTTGTCGCCCAGTGAACTCGAGGCCCCTTTTAGTCGCCTTCTACGACAGGCATACCGTAGTCTTATTCAACGAGCCCAGAACTACAGGGCTGATTGTTGGTAACACTGTATCAACGTAGAGCTCGCGATTACGTATGAACCACGGTGAGGAAACCACGCAGAAAACGACTCTGAACAACTTGTAACCTATGGATATGAAACACTTTCAGGTGACACTTTTACTACTATTAAGTGATGAAAAGTTACTAACTTTGAGGCAGGTCTAAGCCAGCCAAATTGGATATATCCTCGTTGGTACATAGCAGCCTCTCCAGCGCCATCAGCTCACGTCGGTCCAGCGTCCACAGGAGGGAGCGTATTTTGTGCAGAAGCGTACGGAACGGACGGAACATGTCCGACATTTCTTCTGGAAACAAACACTGATTTTATAAATTTGTCATATGGAAACGCACCGGAGCCCCTCTGCACTGTGCTCACGGAGAACACGCCCCGGAGAGGGAGGTTAATCCCTCTTCCCCCGTTTACCCTCGCAGTGCAAGGCGACCTTCCCCCCAGAAGGCATCTTGTTGGAAATTTACCTCACATCAATAGTCGAAAGGAAACAAACCACCTTACGATTCCTATAGCTACTATTAGGTAATTAACGCTTCAATCGCGATTGCTACCGTTTTATAGAACTTGAGGCGACTTCTTTTGCAGTCAGTTGAAAATACCTGGCGGTTTATCGATGCTGAGTGGTCCACTGGAGTAGATGAGAAGTCCACTGACTATCGACAAACGGGGCACCGCGAACATGAGGGCCGGGTCGTACGAGTCAACCTGAAAGATCATATCAGATAGATACAGATGCAGTGAGAAATTATTTTCCTTCGAGAAAACTCGGATGTTTATCGGAATACGATGAAATCCGTATTCAATGAATCGTATTAAATTAGTGATATTTTCATATACATTAATATAGTGGTATTTAGGAGAGCACTATAAATACGAACGAACTTTTCCGAAAAATTAACGAAGAAAAATCTTTTCTCACTATATAGACAGACATATTCTTTATTGGCACAAAATATGAAACACATCAAAAAGACAGAAAAAAATAAAATAAAAAAAAATACAGTTAAAGAAAAAAACGGACAAATAGGACATAAGATATGACAATATTGGACACATATGCCGTAGCAAGGACGCGACAGCGCTGATTTTCAGCGGTGCCCAGGACTACCCAAAGTCGTGCATCTATACATCGTTTATTTTGGTTAGTTTTCAATTTTTTGGACGATGCACACAGATTGGCCAGAGAAGCTGGCCTTGACTGCTTCACCGGATTGAGAGGAACCTCTATCGCTAGCAACTCGACACAAGGGTCCTCCCGGTGAGGGGAGGGGGTATCCTCGGCTTGGACGGACTATGTTGCACATATAAGCACGTGCACATATAAGCACGTACATGTAAGCACTCCAATCTGAGGGCGTCCGAGAGGGCCGAACCGCGACCCGGCCGGTTGGTATTTCACGGATAATCATACCGTTACCATAGTAATTTCAAGCAAGTTGGCGCTACTATTCTTTCAAAGAGGCGAGGGGCGCGCATTCATCCCAATGCGCCGCAGTAGTTGCAACTATACAGCTCGTTTGCATAGCTGTAACTGCGCGAATACGTGCAGTATAGACCCGTACGAAGCGCGTTGCCAGGTCGTTAAAAATATGCCGTACCGTTCTCTTTTTTGACGTGACAACGTCTTATACAATGATAATAGCAGGTGGCATTTACTAAAAATGTAGCGTTACGGTCGTATCCCACTGCCCTTGAGCGTGGCGTGAGAGAGAGGGGGGTAGCGCCGGTAGTAAGCTAGTAAATAATTTATATTATTAATTATAAGTAAATATGGGGAAAAAATGCGACCAGCTCTAATCGGTCGTGCGAAATAATGTAAATTATAACGATAGATAATAAATCAACAACAAAAATAAAGTGTATATTCATTTAAACGTTGTAATACATGTATATTGTTATTCCGTGCCAAGTGCTCATTGTTCTAGGATTCGTTGTCACAAAGTTAACGTCCGAGCGCCTTGCGTCCAGACACCTGGAATTTTTTTTTTCAAGTCGGTTAAAGTTACGATTTCAGAGATAGATCAAGTTATTACCTGTTCCTGAGTAAGCAATCCCTGCTTGAGCGCTCTGCGAAGACTCTCCGAGAAGAGAACGCAGATAAGCTGCTGGGCTTCGAACTCGTGTGGCGTCTTCACGTTGACCATAGCGCTAACGTAGCAGAGTTCGAACTCTGCAAACAGCCTGGAAAATGTTGTAAAATCAATTTATAGCAAACAGTAAATATTTACAATAACAACAGTATATTTACAAGTAAAAACCAAAACATCTACTTCAAATCCGACTTTCTTCTTTGTATTTTCGAATTATCGTTGTTAATTACAAAATAGAATTAATCAGCACCTAACCGAACTCTCATCAAACTACCCTTGAAATACATCCTTTCCAAAAAAAAAATCAAAATCTAATATCTTATGAAACAAACACAAAAAGTACCCAAATTAAACCCAAACAAAATCGAATAAAAAAGAATAAAAAATAGTGAAAATCGGTTCACAAACAAGACGCTGTGAATGCACATACATTAAAAAAATACTGCCGAGAGCCTCCTGTTTTTTGAAGTCGGTTAAAAATTACTTACACGTGTTATGGTATAGCTAAAGTTAAAGTTACAGCCTTTATGAATATATAAGGTTGTCAAATATCTCCCTTCCGCCTTTTTGTCTTTTGAATTTCCCGGCTATGTACAAAGCGCTACAGAGCTCGTATCTAGCAATACTATACATAATTTGAAAGGTCTTGACATAACCTACAAAACGACGCTATGCATAATTAGTTTGGATATTGCGTTCAACAGTTATAGACGTGTAAACATGAAGTTCACTAACGCCGAAATTCGCGGCTTGGCCACTGTTTGGGACGATTCACAAGCCTTAGTGAGCCTTTTATGTCAAGACCTTTCAAATTATGTATAGTATTGCTAGATACGAGCTCTGTAGAGCTTTGTACATAGCCGCGAAATTCAAAAGACAAAAAGGCGGAAGGGAGATATTTGACAACCTATTATAATGTCCCACTGCTGGGCGCAGGCCTTCTCTGTAAAGAGAGTATAAGGGCATAGCCCACCACGCGGCCCTAGTACGGATTGGCATATTTAACATGGCTTAGAAATTTTTTCTAAGACATGTAAGTTTCCTCACGTGGTAAATCAGTACATAAAATTGCAACAGCAAATTTATTGGTGCCGGCACCGGGGATCGAGCTCGGGTTGCTAGGGTACTATGTGCGTACAACTTGAGCCAACCGCCCGGACACTGAGCTACCACGGCTTGGAATTACGTTAATTATAACATCGAAGACACCTATACCTGTCAAAGATCCGTAAGCTTTCGTGCAGCATATCATCGTGCTGGGAGAGAGCGAGCCCCCTCGGCCTGAGGCACTGCTCCCTCAGGAGTGAGCGAACAGTCTCCAGACTGCGCGTGAGGGCCTTCGCGAGAGGTCGCATCGCGGCGGATTCCTCTTCACGGTTCATTATAGAAGAGCCCGCTGCGAGACACTGAAACAAACATTTCATGTCATATCTTACTGTATTGATTTTTTTACTTTGGAACAATACATAATAAGCTTTAAAATCTATTGAAAATATTTAAAAAAACAATTATCTTTTTTTTTCACGAACCATCACGGATTAGCCAGAGAAGCTGACTTTGCAGCAGGCATATTCAACAGCATTAGACTATATATACATAAACAGAAAAAAATCAGTATTCACCTCCGCACCGAACCACAGCTGACCGGCTAGGTTGTCTTGGAGAACGTCTTCTGGAAACTTCACACGGAAACCGCGAGCAACCCTCTCGTCTCCCAGCACTTGGTCCATTATCTGGCTCGTGATATTCAACACTCGGTCCTGTAACGAGGAAACGTTCATTTTACAATAAACCATAATTCCGACTCTAAATACATTTTAACCGACATAAAAAAGTAGGTTTTTAATTCGTATAAAACCATTTTGGTCTGTCCTTTGAAATGTAACGGCACATTTGAAAAATGTCATTTATTACCAAATATTTACAATAGAGACAATATTGGAATTTTAATAATATGCCATCAGAAAACTATAGTGGCACAACTAACTAGCAGATTACCAAAATTAACAAAAATCGACAACTACGATGTTAATGATAAAGCTTTTAAGCAACAATAGCCTGATGGTTTAGGGTTCGATCCGCGAATCGTAAGATCGTAGGTTCGAATCGACTATTGAGGTTAACCATCTCCTAGCACACGCTTAAGTTTAGTTAGAATGGTTAACAAGATTTCTAGTAATCATTCTAAAAAAAAAAAGAACAACACAATTAAAATACGCCGCCTAGCTGAGTTTCATGTTCATTTTCCACTCTTCTAATAAAAAAACACAAATAATGTGTTTATAAATTAACCATGTAGGAAGCATAGTTTTCTTTATAAAACCTACTTATTATGAAAACATATACAAACACAGGCCACTTTACAGTAATAATAAACAACGATAAAAGAATCGACTAGAAAGGGAACAGGCGATTCAGCAGTAAGGAAATCTCGTTATAACATGCAGGTGAATGTATACAAAGCGATTATCGCGCCGAGGGCGTAGTACTGAATAAATGCTTGAATATAGAATACTACGGCATAGTAAACACTTTGCCTCGAGGTCTAATGGTTGCTAACCCGTAATTCCTGGGACTGATTAATAGAACAAGCTAAATATTGGTGTATTTTACAGAGAATTACTGTCCGTCTCTGTAAATATAAAAAAAAATGTGTGGGTATGTTCCATAAAGGCTCCGAAACGGCTGAGAAAGGCCCTGATAAAGAACTTGTAGGGAGTCAAGAAGGTGCGTGTGGGGCCACACGGCCAGACCACGCGTACCCTCCCGCGTTTCGGCCCATATAACCGCGAGGTTGGTGGGGCCATGGGAGGTGGTGGGTAGGAATCTTCAGATTGACCTGGCGAGTAGTCCTGTAAAGTTTGGTGATCGGATCGGAGCGATCGGAGCACTCCTCTTTTTGAACGGTCAAATACGGCTTTTAATAACTATGACAATATTCTATTGTTTTATAACCCAAATTTGTGTATGTTTATGTCATTATGTACCATATTGAAGTACAATGGAGTATATTGAAGTATAATAAATCCCTAAATGATAAGAATGACAGTGTATTTACTGTTATGTACATGGATGTAGGTAATGATCTTCACCCGCTCGAGAAGAGAATGAATACGGAGAGAAATGAATAATGTAATATATTGTGAGAGTAAAGTTAAATATTTTATGATGTAATTTTATCGGTTAAATAAAATAAAGGAAAATCTAGCCCGGCTGAGCGGGGCTGGGTACCTTAGTATTTATATACATATTAAAATAGTCAATTTAGCGAGCGACTTTGATAGGAAATTGTTCGACATCGCTTTAGAACAGATTCGTGGACGTCAAATGTCGTAAAAAAATCTAAGACAAGCATATTTCTTCGCGATATTTTCCCAGTGTGTGATAAATTATTCATTGTTGCCGGCAACGGGGAACAACCTAGGTTGCTAGCTTTATATGCAACGTGAAGCATCCTCCCAAACACTGAACTTCCTCTGCTTATTATTGTATGATAGCATAATTGTGCATGACTATGTACATCAATGTAGATTGTAATAATCGTACTAGTACGTCCATAGGAAGAATAAGAGTACTATAGAAGATTACCGGTGGCTTAAAGATTCAACCGGTTCAAAGCGGAGTTAAAGTGGACGGTTTAAAAACTATTACGCCGCTACTTGTAGGAAAACTCTTGGGTATGTAGGAATCACCTGATACTCTTGTTTGGTCGAGCAAATATATTTGCTGCCTAATACAATGAAATAAAAGCAGATTATAATATGGTCATAGTTTGGAATTCATCATTCGACCAAATTAACCATCTATAACAGCTTTTTTTTATTTGTTGACGGGGAGGAAATTTTCACAAAGATACTCTGCCTTCTGGGTAGCCCTTTCCTCGGTGCATGACGAGGGGCTCCAGGATCTCACGTGGAACGCACCGGAGCCCCTCTATACTGTGCTCAAGGAGAGCACGTCCCGGGGGAGGTTACTCCCTCCCCCCTGTGCCCTCGCAGCGCAAGGCGACACGGGCCAGCCGATGTCGCCTTCTTCCCGGGTCCACTTTGGTGGACGACTCAGGCCCCCACCCCAGTGAACCCGAAGCCCCTTTTAGTCGCCTTGTACGACAGGCAGGGGATACCGTAGTCTTATTCTTGAGAGCCCAGAACTACAGGTCTGATCTATAACAGCTTACCTTAACATTATTTCGAATGTTTACCAAGAATGTTAGTTTTTGTGAAAAAAAAATCGAGTGTGTCTTAGACCATAGGACTGATGTAAAACTACCTATGTTTAAATACTATATAATATTATACATGTATAATACATACATGTAAATACATTGTATTTACTTTCTACATAAAAAAATAATTTTTTTTTTGATAAATTAATATTTTTCAAGTGCCATCTCGCAGCTTTGGACTCGGTGGAGAGGCGGGCTAAGAGGCTATTTGGTGACGCAGCTAAAACCAATCTGCTCAGTCTTGAGCACAGGCGTAAGGTAGCTAGCCTTTCGGTTTTCAGGAACGGTGTGCTCAGGAACTACATGATCTAATTCCCCCATCCCCTTTCCACCATCGGACTTCTAGACGCACTGCGGGATTTCATCCTTTTGTTGTGAACATCCCTCAAACCCGAACGAAGCGATTTGCTTCGTTTTTCATTCTTCGTACAGCAAAGGACTGGAATAGTTTGCCCGCGTCTGTCTTTAGGCGCACTAGCTTAGTGAATAGGCATTTACTAAGCTAGTGCGCCTTACCATCCAGGACTGCATTTCCACTTAACATCAGGCGGGATCGTAGTCAAGCACTTGCTTAGAAATTATAAAAAAAAAAAAAATTAGGCGCGTTATGAATAAATGATGAATTTAAAAAGTTGAAACTGCATTGAAAACAAATTGTGCTTATGCTCGTATACTTTTTCAAGTGATCCAATATAATAGAAGTTACTTACGGTATGAATTATTTATTAATACAAAATAATTATTATTTAATAAAATATTTATTTAATTTATCAAATTCTAAACTCAAGTTTATTGACTTTGTTGTCTATCCTTTTGTAGTACTTTTATTAATTTATTGTAATTAATTAATTGCATGCAATTAAAAACTATTTTTTAATGATGCCAAAGATGTATAACATAATTACACGCGTACATTTTAATCATTATTTTTATTATCAGATACATCAATAACAGAGAAAGAAAATGTCTGCTCGCGCCTCTGCCTTGACAATAAAGTACTAGGAAACGTACTCTCTCTTGGTATCTTCACTAGCATATATTCGTCTCAATTTCGTCCTCGTCCGATCACACTTTTAGTAACGTAACGTTCAAAACAGAATACGATAATAATAGTGCCCTTATCTTAATACATTTGGATCACAATGACTTCATTTACTACATTCTTTGTTTCAATATATATTCTAATCACTCATTCCACGTACCCACTAAATGTCATAGAACAAAGAAAAATAGTTCGATAAGAAAACAAGTTACATTCAAGCATGTCTGAGCGATTAAGCGATAAGAGCAACGGGTAGCGTGTCAATGTTAGCTTAAAGTAAGATTTAATATACATCAGCTCTGTATTCTGGACTCGTAGAATAAGGCTACAGCATCCCCTGCCCGTCGTAGGCGAATAAAAGGAACCTCGGATTCACTGGGCGACAAGTGTGGGGGCCTTTGTCGTCCGCTAAAGTGTACCCGGGAAGAAGGCGACATCGGCTAGCCCGTGTCGCCTTGCACTGCGAGGGCACAGGGGTGGAAGGATTATGGTGCGTCCCACTGGAGATCCCGGAGCCCCTCACCATGCACCGAGGAAGGGCCTTCGGCGGGGTTTTAGTGGGTAAAAACTCCACGGGGTGGTATGTTGTTGAAGAACAGAGGAAAATGGCGAGGGATCACTAAAGACGGACTGTTCCCACGAGATGGTCACGACCCTCAGCATTGAGGAAACCGACGCGAGGAGGAGGAAGTATTAGACGTAAAAGAGGAGAATCGAAGTCAGTTCTCTCGCACTGTGCCATTACGATTCTTGTCTCAATATCTCTTTACAGATCGTTAGACAGGTTTCACATCATCAGTTACCATCAAGTGTTCTTCCTTCGTAGTATGTTGAACAAAGTGCAAACCTTATGCACACAAGTCTTAAGTAATACATACATGAGTAATGTCGCAACAATTGTAACAGGCCGACATCTGTACATATTCTGTATTGTATTATATTCGATTGAGATTGTCACGAGTGCTAGTGATGTGCTTGTCAAAGTCACACAGCACATATACGATATTTTTACAAACTAATTTAGTTAAACATACTGTCGAAATTGGACTTCATTATCTAGAATAAAATTATTGAAAATATTATTAAATTACAATATTAATAAATTGAAACGGAAAGTAGATGGATGCCCTATTACATTAGAGCTGTAGTAATTTTCTTTTAAAATGATTGTTACTTACCATAAAAATATTAATTTTAGAGAAACAGTTATTATAATTTCTGTGCATTCTACCGGCAATTGAATTTTTACCATAATTACTACGCTTAAAGGGGACATATAGACAAAATGCCGATAATATAAGTTAACTATAAGTTCTTTGTATGTTTTTTCTTCACGTATTTATTTAATTAGATTACATTAATAAAACGCTGTTTTTAGCCCCACTACTCTTAGCCCGCTCTTAACCAACAAAGGTTAGCTGGAAGAAAATTCTAAATAACATTATGCTCGACTTTGCACATGTATATTGGTACAATAAAGAATGTATCTATCTATATATATCTCTTTTAAAGCTAGCGCATGGGTCTCTGCGGTACAATCCCTCAATGAAGATCTCTCCAGAATTTTAGACTGGTCAAAGAATAATTGCTTAGTTCTCAATCCCACGAAAACTAAATATATGGTTTTCGGGACTAAGCACCATTTAAAAAAATTGCCTCTAGACTGTAAAGTCAAATTAGGATCTGAGAGTATTGAACGGGTGTCCCAAGCCCGAAACTTAGGTCTAGAGATAGATTGTGACTTACGTTACGAAAATCATATTCTGAAAATAGTCCAAAATTGTTTTTACAGGTTAAAAGTTTTATATAAAGTTCGACAATATTTAAGTGAGCAGCTTAGGGTTCAACTGGTGGAGTCTCTCGTATTATCCAAACTAAATTATTCCGATACAGTTTACGGGCCGAGGTTGTATGCCAGAACGGACAAAGTAGTGCAGCGAATACAAAACGCTTGCGCTCGTTTTTGCTTTACAATACAACCCCGAAGTCACGTTACACCTTTCTTTAATCAACGCAACATCCTAAAAATGTCACATCGTAGAAGACTCCATTTAGCTTGCCTACTGTTCGATGTACTAAATTTACAGACACCTAAATACTTGTATCGTAAATTGGAGTGGGCTAATGAGGGCATATTCGAGAGGAGGCAGCGGCGTCATGAATTACGTACCCAGCGACACCATACCGCGGCATTTCGGGGCAGTTTTCGGTATGCAGCAACCAAATGCTGGAATAATATTCCACCGCCCATTAAAAACGTATTCACTAAGGTCTTGTTCAAAAATAAGATGAAAGTCTTCTTAATGAATATACAAAAAAAAGAGTAACTAAAAAACCCGCTTATAATGGATACATTTATGAAGATATTTAATTCTAATTTGAACATTTTGGTTGGCTGCGTTCCTTTTCCGTCTTGTTTAATTCCCCATTTTATTTTATTTTGTTCTATTTTATATACAATTTATGTTTCCCTGGTGTTTAACTTGCTTTTACGTTATTCGTACTTTGTTAAAATTTTGCTACTGACATCTGTTTGCTTCTTAAAATGGGTTTCTGCAGAATACCAGCGCTGATTTACCCTCCTCGGATAATCAGCATTATGCTGAGCAGTGAACCCGGTCGGTTCGGCGTTGCAACGCATAGCCTTGTGTATCGGACCTTTTGAGTCTTTAGTGTTATATATATATATATTTATTTATTTTTTCATTTTTAACTGTGCACTTAGCTTATTGTGTTAATTTGTATATGTGTTGTAATCTGTCTTACCGATTAAATGGCTTATTATTATTATTATTATTATTATTATCTCGTTATATCACTGTATTCTATCTTCTATGGTCAATATCGTTATATAACGAGTAATAGTTAGCCTCGTAATTATTATGGTAAGCCACTTCTTCCTGTTTCCAGCTATTAGGAGAGCATTATAGACGGTGGAGTCAAGAGTGTTAGTCCCCAAAGTGGTATAAGTGGTGCAACGAGACCCGACAGGGGTCTACGTTAGAGTGACACTTACCACGAAAATTTATCTGCTTTCGACAGTGAATAACTAATATGTTGGCTTGACTTCACCTGTTAATGTAGAGAGATAATATTTTAACAACAGCGACTGTTAAATGTAACGCCTATACAACACTACTGAAGGTTGGCATTCAGCTCAGTGAACTCATCTCTATCGTGTAACTGCTTTAATTGTACACTATGATCATGTAAAGACTTAAAAAGTTTTTTATCATTTTATTTTATCTTTGTTGTAGATCGACACCGTGCGTGCACGCACATCACTAGCAATCTGCAGTGACGTCACGCAACACAACTGGCCTCGCTGGCGTGACTCATATAAAACAAAATCGTCTCGATACACTTATAACTCTGTAGGTAAATTTCCATACCGTCGGCGTTCGGCTACACGCACATAAGTACGCACGGAGGCCGATGATAAGAAATAGAACTTGGAAACAATGAATGCTATTGAAGTTGCAACGTATTAGCTTAATATAATATTAGGTCCTTAAATATGAAATTGGCGTATTGTCGTACTGGCCACTTTGATCTCAAATATCTCCTCTTTGGTTAGGAATTGCAATTTCAAATTTATACAGCTATTTACTCATGCATTTGTTTTTCGAAAACCGTAATCCATATGTTTATCTTTGCGTCACACAAAATGGAAAACTTAAGATGTCGCGTTATTTACGAGAACGAGTTCCGGCGTGGCACCAGTGCTGCAGAAACGCCTCGAAGGATCAATGTTGTATATGGCGGTGGTGTCGCAAAAGGAAACACTGTGTGTTTTTGTTTCCAACGTTTTCTTTATGGAAATTTCGAGCTTCAAAACAAGCCGAAGAGCGGCCGGAGTCCATGGTTGATAATGAAGAAATAAAGGCTATTGTGGAAGCCGGTCCATCGCAAAACACGTCCGAATTAGCTGCAGGCTACGGTGTTAGTGACAAAACTGTTTTAATCCACTTGAATCAAATTGGGAAGGTGAAAAAGCTTGAGGTGGGTCCCTCATGAATTGACTGGAGCAAATCGACAAATGCGCGTAGACTGATGCGTTAAATTAGTCTATCGGCAAACTAATGAAGGGATTTTAAATCGAATCATTACCCGTGATGAAATGAAAATTGACTTAAAAAAGTTACTTGGGGGCGTTGCTGTGGTGGAAAAAGAAGCAAATATCGACAGAAAAAATAACTTTTTATCTAAACATAATTAAATCTCGATGTAATCTTGAAATAAGAGTTGTAATCGTATGTTTATAAACACTAGTAAGTAGCACCTTAAAACTATCGTGACATCACGTGTATACTTATGTAACGACATAGATAAGGTCACATAAGCTCTCTTGTTATTTCCCTGTGTATATTTAACTTATTGCGAGTGCGCAACAGTATTGGTTTGGTGGTTTCATCTCGGTGCGAAAGATAAAGTTAATGACATCGACCATTGTTACTCTTAATAGCTGATAACAGTATCGTCAAGTGTCTACTGACAGTACATCTGTCATTCATCAGGCTTGAATGATACAAGGTTTGAAGCGAAGGAATTAATAGACACACGCATACTTTGTAGACGCCCTTACATCAACGAGTTTGAGGTCCATTTTGTCTAATGCTGAAAATGTCATCCATGAGAAAACCATAAAGTCTTAAATTTGCAATAAGTATGTGCGCGACAAATCAAGGAATAACTCAATATCACACCAACCGATTTCGATGATTGAGACCATTTGTCCCCGACTTCAGAGGGAGCGAGGAAGCTGGTGGCTATGCAACATTGATGACATTTTTTCTCGCTTCATGCGACCGATGTGTGTGTACTTAGGTTAGGGTATGACGGGTATGACTCAGCCCTGTAGTTCTGGGCTCTCAAGAATAAGACTACGGTATCCCCTGCCTGTCGTACAATGCGACTAAAAGGGGCCTCGGGTTCACTGGGAGACAAGGGCGGGGGCCTGCGTCGTCCACCAAAGTGGACCCGGGAAGAAGGCGACGTCGGGTGGCCTCCCCCCTCCCCCCCCCACACCTGGCCCCCCGAGACGTGCTCCGAAACGGCTGGACCAATTTCAATGAAACATTCAGGGAATCTTCAGATTGACCTGGCGAATAATTTTAAAGTTTGGTGATCGGATCGGAGCGATCGGAGCAATCCTATTTTGAACTGTCAAATAAAGCTTTTATTTACTATGATGATATTCTATTGTTTTATAACCCAAATTTGTATTGACACTTGTGTTGTGTATATATATGTCATTATGAACCATATTGATGTACAATGGAGTATATTGCATGTACATGGGTGGGGGTAATTATCTTCATCCGCTCGAGAAGAGAATGAATACGGAGAGAAATGAATAATTTAATATATTGTGAGAGTTAAATTAAATATTTAATGATGAAGTTGTAATGTTTAAATAAAATAAAGCAAAATCTAGCCCGGCGAGGCGGGCTGGGTATGCTAGAATGTCATGAAAGGTACATAGTCTGTGAATTTTTAGTTGTGAAGAGATTTGTAACTCAATATACAAGTTTCCTCAGTACCAAATTTCGCTTTCGCATTTTGTCCTACCTTTTTTTAAAAAAAAAACATGGGGAACCGGTTTCGAAACCTGTCTTACATGAGGTGGGTTTTAAATTTAATTATAATTCTTTTCGGTTCGCTGTTTAGAGCCAGACCAACCATGTACTTACAACGTGGCACAAGTGATGTATACAATGAAACTAGAGGTTTTTAATGACCGTAAAAAATAACTCTGCCTACCCCTTTTAATCAACGACGTAAATGTTTCTATTTATACTATTATTTAAAAAGCAAAAAAATACTTGACGTTTATTTTAAACTACTATCGACTAAAAACACGAAAAGTCATTTGTAGACAGTTTGACAGTTAGGTCGTCACCCCGACCTTAAGATTTTAAAGTCTAACGCTTTATATATATTTGTTGCATATATAGAATATCATAATATAATATGTATATTTTAATAAAAATAGACGTAATCACAGACCAAGTAACCTTTCTAGAATCATAATTCTGTCCATCCAAAGGTTGTCTGGAAGAGATCGCTCTTGGCGATAAAGCCGGGTGTGAAAAGTGGGCATGCAATTATATCGACATATGTGTGTCATAATTTAGAATTTATTAGTTTTGTATCTCTATCTCTCTTCCTTGCTATTGGTCCCTTATCCGGTCTACTTCCGCGATCTGGTCTCCTCGGAGGGCAACTTCCTTCAAGTTCAGGGAATTTGGACACGCCTGGCATAAACGAAGGACCCGTTAAAAAGTCGTCTGGCGCCGACGAACGAGCTATTATGTTGCGTGCCGTAGAACCCCTTAAGGGGTTGAGCTCCGAATGGTGGAGAAAGGCCCTGATAAAAAACTTGTAGAGAGTCAAGAAGGTGCGTGTGGGGCCACACGGCCAGACCACGCGTACCCTTCCGCGTTTCGGCCCATATAACCGGGATTGGTGGGGCCATGGGAGGTTGTGGGTATTGGTCCCATATGGTGGTGGGGTCAGCTTTCCGGATTTGTAAAATAATGAAATATTGCTAGCTTTCTTTTTAAAAATAAATAAATAAAAAATAAAAACAGTTCAAAAACAGGAGTGCTCCGATCGACCAAACTTTACAGGATTACTCGCCAGGTCAATCTGAAGATTCCCTGAAAGTTTCATTGGAATCAGTCCTGCAGTTTGGAACCTATATGGAGCATACCCACACACTTTCTCTTTTATATACAAACATTTTGATTGAAAAAATCTTGGTCTAACGTCAAACTCATTGACTTACTGTTACTCTATACCCAGATAAAAGAACATGTTCTAGAAATGTCTAAAAAAAATCTAGATCAATTTATTTCGCCCGAAATCATGAAAATCGGAGCTGTTTCCTAGATTCAGATATGCTCGTTTAATAAAGCAAATTATATTTGAAATCACAAGCTAAGAGACAACAGCTGTTGCAAATGAGCGTTTCGAATGAGGTCATGACACCAAATCTCACGACTGAAGCTCAAAGTGAATAATTTTAAAAACATCACCACGATTTGCATACTGGTTTTCAATCATTTAAATATTTTAGTGAGTCTTCACTCTGTGGTAATTGGAGAATGCAACCGAAAATGTTAATTGGTAATATAAACAGAACTACTGATAAGATTAGGTCACGAAAAAAATACTCTACAATAAATACCTGTACAAAGAAGCAATCAATCGTTGAAGCGTCAATAGCCTAATGGTTTAGGGTAGTAAATAAAGGTAAAATAAGGATAGCATTAAGAAAGAAGAAATTAAGAAGAACTGTAAGCCTAGAATAGAATAAGTAACAAATACGTAATAAGCTAAGTGAAATGTAATATAAAATGTGTGTATTATTATATATACTAGATAGTCTTTTCGGTGTATTACAGATTACATTATGGAGAGTGTGCACAGGAATTACACGAGTTAATTCCCCCATCCCCATTCTACCTTCGGACGTTTAGACACTCGGCGGGTCTCCACCCTTTATAGTCGATGTTCCGCGCGTCCGAACGAAGCGATTTGAGTCATCGTTCATAGTACGTACAGCAAATGAGTGGAATAAGTTGCCGGCGTCAGTCTTTCCGTCCAAGTACGACGTGGGAGCCTTCAAGAGTAGAATGAATAGGCACTTACTAAACTAGCGCGTACCATCTTTCGACTATATCACCACTTAACACCAGGTGGGATCATGGTCAAGCGCTAGTTTACACGCATAAAAAATGTATAAATAAATAAATAGATATGATGTATGAAAGGAAAGGAAATTAAAAGGAAGGAAATTGAAAGGCCCTGACCGTTCTAGCCAGGGGGAATTAAACATAGCATAGGCAGACTGTGCTCAAAGCAGACAGGACAAGGGGTAATACAACTCTGAATTTATATATAAATCAGCAGTCATGACTTTTGTTACAAAAAAAAATGATTTAGGGTACGGTCTGCGAATCGTAAGGTCGTAAGTTCGAATTCAACATTCGAATATATCTTTTTTTTTTATTGACGTGAACCATCTCCTAGCACAAGCTTAAGTTTAGTTGGAATGGTTAAGAAGAATGTTAGTAATATTTCTGTAAAAATTTTTGTAAAATATTGCTAGCTTTCTTCTTTTAAAAAAATGCGCCATAAAATAATTCTTGTTCTCCCAAATGCTTTGCGCATTGTGGGCAACGGCCACATAAAACTGCGCTTATTGAAAAAAAAAGTAATAATTTCATCAAAACCCGTCTGATCAATATTCACTTGTAGTCATTGACATTTTGAAGGACACCACCTGCCGTGCCTGTCCTCCCTATGGCTATGCATTTTTATGGATTCACTCTTCACTCGGAGGACGGGGTCAATGACCTCGGGGTACCTAATGAAAACAAAAGGACATTGACGTTTTTCTTTAGTGCCTAATCATATGGTTGGCGTGTCGTGAACTCGTTTTACTGCCAAAATTAATTTCCTTTCGGCGACACTAAAGGTTCGCTTATCGCGTTTCACGGGGTATTATTATATATTGAGACCATTGACTTTTAGACCTCTTTAAAACAGTAAACTTACGAATAATTCACGAGGCTATGATAATCCGTAATGTATTACAACACTAAACTGTCAGCGTTTACTGTTCAGCGTGATGCTGACTTTCCTATACAACACCCTCGGATGATTAGAGTAACCGCTAAAACCTAGATCCCCTGGTTCCGGAAAGAGGAACAGGCTAAGCCGTCTAAGAGCTGTATCAACACTCATATTCAGGTATGTGGCGACCAGTTTCCCTGAGCTAC
This sequence comes from Meandrusa payeni, assembly GCA_029286785.1. NCBI lineage: Eukaryota > Metazoa > Arthropoda > Insecta > Lepidoptera > Papilionidae > Meandrusa > Meandrusa payeni. Next base: position 4,122,791 of record JAGSMX010000023.1, read on the forward strand.
AGTGTAGGTTTGTCAGTATAATGACACTGTCTACCCCGGAAGAGTAACCATCAATGATATTCTGTCCATGTTAATTACGTTAACTTCAATTCAATGTCAAATCAATGACAATTTAGACAGATATCATTTTTAGAGATTACAGATTACAGAGATTACAGATATCATACATTATTTATCATAAATGTCAATCATAGAATCCCGGCCGGTTCAAGTCGAAGCCTCTTTGATGTTCTTCTACTAACTACTATCAAGAAATAAGGAGGTACGAAGTTTGCCGTATCAGCTAGTATAAATATAAATAGAATAAATAGACATAGACATTTATTTATTGGCATCACAATACAAAAACACATCACAGACAGAATATAACACACATTAAAAAATAATGAAAAATAGACAAAACACAGTTACAGTTACACGGACAAATAATACAAAACATATGATGCCAATATCGGACACCGTATCGCAAGGATGCGACAGCGCTGATTTTCAGCGGTGCCCGGGACTACCTAAAGACGTGCGCGCGCAATACTACTTTTATATGGAATTTATACAGACAATAAGTGTATAATAAATATAATACATGAATAAAACAGTTATGACATTAAAAAATATTTTATACAATAAAATATTAGATAAAAAATTTCATAAATAAATATATTATAAGTCAAAAATAAACTAAAATAAATAATATGATAATTAAACGTAAATAGTTTAAATTATATAATGTACGATATATATATATATAGGATAATATATACGGCTTTGAAACTAGGGCATATATTATATATACTAGGGTCTATAGGGATTTAAAGACATTAGTTGACGAATCCTCCCTAATCAAGCAAGTTATATTTTAGCTATATTTTTATAGCTGAATAGGTAAATGCAGGTTAGTTGTAGATTTATTTCTAAAGGAGTAGAAAAGGTTCACAATTCCTGAGAAGTCGGAATGTGGCGTGCAAATCGAAACTTTCATTAAACAAAGCTGTATTGGCGCCCGCTTAAATATATGGCAGTGAAAGTTTGATATCTTTAAAAATACACGAGAAAAGTGAATGGCGTAGAAATACCATCATTAAGTTGTTGTTGTGATTCTTAATAACAAAGACATCGCATGACAGGAAATATCCTTGAAAAATTGTTATTGGACTATTGTGCATTGCATCACCTAGGTTTAACAAGGATGGCCTTAATGATTGCTAGAACCAAGAATGAGAATTTTAATTTATAATTTTAAATTATACCTTATATTTATTTCGCATATAAATAGAGCACTGTCCCTTATTATAAACAATTCTTATTATTATTTATTTATTCTTGATTTTTTTATTACCCTATCTAATTATTTTCTATCTATATTTATATTTCTATTATTTTCTATCTCCCTAAATCAATACCACGACGAATCAGCTTAATATCGTGTTCTTAAGTTATGTACACTCCTTTTGAATATGTAATGGGGTGGAGGGTTGATTACTTGAGACACAGGATTCGTCCTTTTTTTTTGTTGACGGGGAGGAAATCTTCAGAAAGATTATACATCTAACTACATTGAAAGGTGAAGTCAAGCCAACGTTCTTCACTATCGAATGCAGATTAATTTCGTGGACTCCCGGGTACGAAGAGTGAACTCACATTTTTGTCACTCCAACTTAGACCGCCATCAAGTCTCCCATCTCCCTTGTGTCACGGGACTACTTTGAGAACTAATGCTGTGTTCTCAACTCTGTGACTACGAATGGATTTTACGCAAATTCTATTTTGATCTATCAACGAGATGGCATACCATGTTTTCCTTTGTCGCATCAACCAGTTATATAAAAAATATGATAATAAAAATGGTAACAGAACATGCAAGTCTATGTAAACAGGTATCGCCATGTTATCTGCGAATTGCGAATGCTTTTTGACTATCGGTCGCCAGATAAGATTGGAATGACGTAAAGGAGATAATGTTGCCATTATCAGTGCAATTATAGACTGACAATGTTTTTGTACATTTTATTATTTTTTATACTTTCAAAAGAAGTAAGTGGAAATTCAGTCCTGGATCTTAAGAAGTAGGTACGTCTAGGAAAAGTCCTTAAAAATAATCATAACAAACAAAGTCGCGTCCCGCTGTCTGTCTATTCGCGATAAACTCAAAAACTACTAAATTGATTTTCATGCTGTGGTCACCAATTGATAAAGTTGTGGAAAAATATAACGATATTTCGGAAAAATAAAAGCTGTTTGGGATTTTTTAACGAAAACACTGCCTTAACCCTTTGAGATATAAGGCAATAATGTATGGTGGAATTGTGTATCTCATATAGGTGTATAGAAAAGTCCATGATCGCATATATAAATGTCTCTTAAGGATAACATAGTATATCCATATTAATATTTTAAAAATTGGGCAAATACAAAGCGGTTATTGGAAAGATTTCACAAATACAGAATTATACCTTATTATTTTAAATACATTAGATGGCTTGAGCATTTAATGAATACAATTTTTTCCCTGTACACCATGCAAATGAAACCTTAGGAGATATGGCAAAATTAAAATAATATGTAATGAATTTATTTAGTGTCGCCATAGTTTACCGCGTTCGCGCATAAATCCTAAAAAACCTAAACGTATGCCAACAGCAGAAACGATAGAGGTTCATATTTGAACCGTTTGGGGTAGAAACTTTGGATCCGTGGGGTCCTAGTGCACGTTACCTTTTTAATATGATAGCTAAGAAGTTGGTCGACACATCTGGAGACCAGAGGGCCTATACCTTGCACAGAGGCTAAGCGTTGCCATACAACGTGGCAATGCTACCAGCCTTCTGGACACGCTGTCAAGCGACGACGATTTGGCACAGTTATATATTTGTAAAATACCTATCATAATATGAATATTTCTTTTTTAGTTAGAATAATGCATTGTTATATATATAAAGTTAAGTATTGCCAATTTATATTTTCTCTGTTTAGTATTACAAATAAATTTTAATAGATTTTTTTTGTTAAATTCCACGCGGACGAAGTCGCGGGCACAGCTAGTAGATTATAATATATTCCCTATTAACTGAACAGAGCCCCATGTGCACTGGACATTGGAATATTTACGGTCTGATAAAGATGCATCAATACGTACAATCGACAAAGAGTTAGCAATACGCCAACCGTGACATAATCCTGTAGTGGCTTACATAACCATTGCCAATGAACCGCATCGAATAAATATAATGGAGATAAGGTTAAACCTCTGCACGAACTAATGACCATTACTATACTGTATAAATTGCAACAAAGCCATGCAAATTTAAACTTTATATGAATACTTTAAGGTTATTTTCGCTTTACAAGTTTGTTGTACTGTCATTTCCGTGTGAGTGAAAAGTGTTTTAGCCTTGGTAAATTAAACAAGAGAAATTATGGTTAGTATACGGGACAGCCTAAGAGAAAGAAATATAGGAAAAGAAAGAAAGTGCTTATAAGCAAGGTTTTTAAAAACCGACAAGGATTTTGTGCACCTTATATTTTGTGACAGAGCATTCCAAAGTCTCACTGCTTGACCGGATTAAGCTGTGGAATAGCTCTTGTCTCTTACCTCTATTAGCCAGTAACTCGATACAAGGGTCCCCCCGGTGAGGGGTAACCTCGGCTTGGACGGTTTACGAGTATGTACGCGTATTCAAATGTTACGCGTAAGCATTCCGAAACACGCCGGTAGCTATTTTATTAATTAAACTCTAGGACAATCTAAGCTAAACTAAACTTCGAAAACGAATGCAAAAAATTATGCTGTGCAATCGAACTCTTTGTACACAGAACACAAAAAAGATTCATACTCTCAAAATTAGCACTACATTCCGGCCCCCTCCGTCACTGAAAATGATAATAAAAATGTGAAACAAATCTCTACCAGTCCGGCTGGTCCCCGTGGGAGTAGTAGATCGCCCCCCTCCAAAAACTCACACCCACATTGGAAATAAAAGGCTTTATATATAAAAAAGGTAAACTAACTTATATACCACTTCGGCACGTGTTGGCGGTAGGAGAAAAAGTGGCCGAAGAAACTAGCTACGCGTAATCCTATCCAAGGGGTGGGTTTGTAGCATGCTCTGGCATTTTTAGTTTTAAATTCTCTGATCTCTAAGTAAAGGATGTTGCATAATCTTAGCAATAGGATAAATGGGGTTATTACACATAAAAATCAAGTGACACAAATGCTAGAGTTTCATTACTAACCTGTGCATGCCTCAGCTGGTTGACCAGGGTGGAACACCTCTCTGGGTCCTTGCGCCCGTCGAACGAGTCCAGCTCCGAGGCTACCATGTTCAGCGCGTCGTCAGCGAAGAAGAATTGAGCTAGCAACGATCGGTCGTCTCTCTGGAAAGAAAGAGAAATCTTTAATCCACAAGTATATATAGGACAAACAAAACCAAAAAAGAGAAATAAAATATAAATAAATTAATAAAAATATTTAATTTTATTTTAAGGATATTTAATTGTCTATCTTGTCATCACAATTTATTTTTGCTTACGGCTATATCAGTATTTGCATTAACAGAAGAACATTGGTAAATACCATAATTTATTTTTTATAGAAAGGGTTTTTTCGGAGGTAACATAATTTTTTGAACTACGTTTACAAGATTTTTTAATTTTTATATTATTATTACGATAAGATCGAAAAATATTATTTATATTTCATCTACGTAATTCGTATCTAAATATAATCAGCAAAAAATAAAGCGAAGCTCGGACATCTAGGTCCTATTAACTTATGCCAAAAAAGAACAGAATAATGGAGTCGACACAGGATATTAAATATTTTTGCATTCCATTTTAGATAAAATCAACAACAAACTTTATGTGTTTGTCGGTTTCGTGGTTTTTCAACCCGTATGTTTTTTGTTTTATTTATTTGTATATTGCTTGGGGTTAATGAACTCATATAACTTAAAGCCATATGTGTGACGTTATTTGAATCCAATGCAAATCATTTGTGGGTATCATTGTAAACTGCTTTAGCCTGTATTATTAACGACCAGCGCCTTGAGTCTTCTATTTTCCAGTGAGATTTCAGTATGAAACCAATCTAATAAGATCATATCAATTAACATACACGTCAAACACACACAAGATTGGCGTGCCAGTTGAATACGATCGGTAAACTATAGTATGCATTATGAAGCTTTGAGCTATCTATCACTCGTATTCACTTCGTAATGTCATACACCATAAGTCAGACTAACATATTATATATTATGATACCGACAAATTATACGGCGTATTGAATAAGCTGATTAATTCTTCAGGCCCTCGACAACTCACCAGAAGCCATTCGAAAGTGAAATTGCGCGACGCAACGCCTTGGCCTATTTGAAGCCTTAACCTATGCACACATTGTTTATTGAAATATTGAAGGTATACCACTTTTTGTTCGTGATTTCGCCAGGGTAAAGTTTTTTTTTATAAGATAAACGAGCACGCTACCCAATTTCAACATCAGAAGTTTGCATGACAGATGTATGTATTGTTAGCGACAGTTGGTCCTACTGAGTGCCAATTTAGTTTTAAATATTATAATCTATAAAATATACTTCTCAATTAGAATAAGTTAATGGACTAACTAATATAAAAGTACTTAAGTTTAGTCAACTAAAGTACTTTTATCGGTTGTCGGCAACCAAGGCCGTTTCCGCTTCCGTCTTTAAAAGAGATGCATATACTAGAAATTTTGGATAAAAAGGAGAGGACTCTCTCTGTAGACAATTAGTTTACAGTTTATAATAAGTGAGTTATGCTGGAGGAATGCCCTTTAAAAGTGAATCTCTGAAACAAAGTAAGTCTTTAATAAATTACCTCTAAGGCTCTTGATGTATTGCTGTTAATAATATGATAAAATATAAAATATGTTGTGTGCGATGTTGAGCAAGGTAGCTCACAGTATGTATGTGCAAGAAGCGAGAGATATGTGCAAGGACGTCAAAATGTAAATTTGTATTCTCTGGCTACCAGAAAAATGACGAAAAATGAATACTTACACATTTGAACTCAAAGCGAGATAAACTGAAGACCCGCCAACTGGTGTCCATCCACTATAATTATGTTGGTGGAACCTTGACCTGTGCGAAGTGCTCTCGTGCTTTTAGCAACAAGCTCGGGTACGCCTACCACCAAAGAGCACACGAGAGGGCGGAAAACCTAAGACCTACCGGAACCTGCCTGAACGAAGTGTCGTAAGTAAAATCCAAATGTCCAGTTACACAGTGGCCATGGCCGAAATCGGCCTGACATCATCATCATTTACACATGATATTTCTTTCGATTTTATGTATGCAATCTAGCGCTTGCATATGATGCTGCCTTAAGCTGATAAACTCTTAAACTGAAAGACAGTAATGTATACATACTACAGCTAGATGGTAGAAATAGGGGAGTAGTAACTAGTTAATCAGCGTTTATTACTATCTCCAACCATTAAACAAACAAGAACGAATAAAGACTTCAACTAAATTTCACAATGACAGAAATCCAATTCTAACAGACGTCTAAGCTAATAAAGCTTGCTTCACGTCAAAATATAGACAAGGCGGTAGGCCTTGAGGACGATTCGGACGGCGGGGCGACGCCATAACACGTGCTCTGTTCAAACACGTTCAATTCACTCGACTAAACAACTTGCTTGTTCTCACAGAATAATCACTTTTAATAATTTTACACAGCAATCGCCGTTCGCTTTTCACAACGCTTATATAGTTAATATAAGAGCCGTGGTAGCTCAGTGTACGGGCGTCCGTCTTAAGTTGTATAGTACGCTAACAACCCGATATAAATCCCCGGCACCAATGAATTTGTGTGTTGAAATTTTAAGTAATTTATGAAACAAGGTCGCGGTAAACAATCGTAAGAAAGCCTGCATGTCTTAGAATATTTGTAGCCAATCCGCAGTAGGGCCACAAGGCGGACTATGCCCTTCGTACTCTCTTTACAGGGAAGGTATGTGCCCAACAATAGTAAATACGAGCGAGATATATTTATACATATAGGATGTTATTTTTAATATCGATATAGGTAGAACAAGCTCGCAGTATCTTGAGTAATGGTGTGATTGATTTTGAACTTAATCATAAGATTCCCAGCAGTTGGTAACATCTACCTACTTTAGTTATTATAATTCATTTTATTTAATAGCTTGTATTTTAATATATTCTGTTAATTTGTTGGCAAACAAATTAACAGAACATATTAAAATACGGAAAAGAAATGCGGGTAACCTGGGCTTCGGAGTCTACTATTTGCCAGAGACGTTTGATTATGAAACCGATATATTCTGGTCATATAAATTATCATTGCATAATTATCAAATACGTCAAATACTAACACACAAAAGGTAAGCGTGCCAGTGGTACGCCGTGGGTAAATCATAGTAGCACTAATGAACTAAGTCTACTAAAATCAGAAAATATCTACCACTATGATACCAATGAACGTCTATTACAACACACTTGGTTTAAAAGACTCTTTAATCTTGAGTAATCTTGCCGCTCACGAACACCTTTTAAAGGAATTGCAGGTGCGTTGCCAACCTATTATTAAGTTGGGTCGCCGGTACGAAACGCAATAGACTATATTATAATATAGACTATATTATACTGTTGCGTATAATACAAAGTATATAACACTTCCCGTCAGTATTGTGGGAAGTTGTGACGTCTCCGTTCGTCACAACCTATTCGTACACTGTGTTATACTTGTAAAGGAAACGGAACGTAAGGGATTAGTAGATTTTATAACGAGATAGCCAATGGAGTGAATGGGAAGAATGACACATGTCAGATTTTTTTAAATAAGACATGTAAGAAAGAATATTAAAACAAGCAGAAAAGGTGCATTTGTCCAAATTGGTACCTCACAATTGTAATTAGTATTTTTTGTACAGCTTTAAGTGAATGCTAATCTGTTTAAAGAATTCAATCAACTTGTACAAGTCACAAATGAAAGTGAATGCTCCTTTTCGAGTGCGGACGACACGTTCCTAATAGCCGTAACAGTGTGTCGCCGACGTCAATATCAATTCGCGCAAGTTTTCTCTTCAGTTACAAGACTATGTTATCTGAATAGAAATATCAGACGATTTTGATACTACATATAACGTAACACAATAGCTTCTTTATCTTCAAATAGTTTTATAAATCACTAGAGATAGACAGACAGGCGGCTTCTATAATTTCACCGGGCTTTTGAGACGTGGCACAAAGCAATTTGGTGGCAAGGGCCCGTAATGGGACCTCGGCACTAATGGTTACTCTATTCGCGATAGCATTCCGATCCATAAGCCTTCGTTTCCTTTCTTTTACCTCAGAATTGATTTACCAACTGTCACAGTGGTCAATAAACAATTGAAATACACGTCAATGTAACGAAATTAATTATGTCATAGGAAATTATTATTTTTATACCAAATACACCACATATATATAAATATTTCTATCCCTATCTTGTCCTTCTTGACACTAATACATTTAATAACCATTATTGTATTTTTTTTTATTACGTTCTAAGCAAGTGCTCGGCCACGATCCTATCTGATGTTAAGGGGAAATGCAGTCTTCGATGGTAAGCTTAGTAAATTCCTTGAAAGTTTTAAGGTAGTAAATAGTATCACATTATCTAATCTGTAGGTATTGCAGAAGAAATTTAAAATCTCTTTATTTATTAGTATAGATACCCATTTGATTAATATTTCATATGTAATACAAATCTCATCTAAACAAATTTATTACCATTGTAAAATCTAGTTAAAAGATCTACTGGACTTTAAAAATTCTTACTTATGTATTATATATTTTTAGTTCGTCAAAAAAAAAAAAAATCTTGCATATCGACGTGTATGCTTCGAATATTTGAATTGTCAATAGCCTAATGGTTTAGGGTACGGCGTGCAAATCGTAAAGTCGTGGGTTCGAATCCACCATTCGACTATCGCCGTGAACCATGTCCTAGCACAAGCTTAAGCCTAGTTGGAATGGTTAACAAGATTGTTAGTAATATTTCTGAAAAAAAAGAAAAGAAATATTGCTGGCTTTTAAAAAAAAAATATTACCGAGATTTAAATATCGATATTAAAATACAATTCTTAACTATTTTATATTCTTTACAATTATTCGTGCGTTCAGTAGTCGGAATGATATTTTTTATACCTGATATTGACACTTAGGATTCAATTGCTCTTTAGAATTTTTTTTTTAAATTAGCATGACATTGCCTTTCCAAGTCCAAGGTCCTAACGTGACATTTAGCAGCCTGCTCAAACTTACTAAAATACTAATAAACTGCGAAGCTTACCATATATGCAAGATAGAATGAACCTCAGGTCCACTGTAACTGTGGTAGGCCTAGATGATAAGGCGTATACACGTGTACACAGACGTTCTTCCGCAATTAAAGTCACGTATAAAACGTACGTACAAACCCGTCACGTGCTTTGTTTGTAATTGTATACTATTATTTTTGCAATACTTTGATATATTACTAATCATTCAATTGAGAGGTGGCATAGCTTTTAGGTCGCTTAGCCTGAACGTCTAGTAACTCAATACACGGGTCCCCCCGGTAAGGGGTAACCTCGGCTGGACGGTTACTATGTTACGCGTAAGCATTCCGATCCGAGGGCGCCCGAGAGGGCCGAACCACGACTCGGTCGGTTGCTATTTCACGGATAATCTAAAGGTGGGTACTGACCAACGTTACGAGGTGTAATGTAACATTCGCATCGAGCGTGTACGCATCGAGCATGTTTTAAAATCGGCGTAACATGCTCGTCAAAACTCTGTGCTCCGCTTTCGGGACGACTTGCAAGAACGTACTGACCGAACCGCGTAACACTCAAAGGATTCGCCAAAAAACCGACAGCCGGGTGGAGCACTCAAAGCGAGCAACGAGCGGCTCGTTACTCGCTGGTTTCCCCGTAACACGACGTACTGACTGCACGAATGCTCGCGGTGTAACACGTTACATTACGCCCCGTAACGCCGTTCAGTACCCACCTTTAGGGACATTCAAAAGCTAAATTAACTTTGAAACTTCGAGAAGCGTTGGCGCTGGGAGAAGTGGCCAAAGAAACTCCATCAACGCCCCTTAAATCTAAGGGGTGCGATCTTCCCATAAAATAACGGCCTTTCAATGGAATACTACAACGCTCGTATTTGATTTGAGGTAGAATCTCGGTCGGCATGTCTTCAATATTCAGTACCTTAGCGTTGTCTACTTGTTTAATGAAATCTCATAAAATAAACGTAACGGTAACACTAAAATATTTCATTTCACTTGAACATGAAATAATTGTCACCATTCATTCCAACGCTATATCTTAGTTTTGATGAAATAGTACCCAGTGGTAATATTACTATTACTACTGGATACTATTTGTAGTAGTAGTAGTGCATTGAATAACAAAAATTAAAGTAAGAGCCTTTATACATATGTCCCACTGTTGGGCATCGCCTCTGTAAAGTATAAGGGTATAGTTCGCTACGCAGCTCCAGTGCAGATTGGCAAACTATATGTCGTAGAAAATTTTCGTCGTAGTAGACTTCATCACAATGTATTCCTTCACCGCCGAACGCGTGGTAAATCAGCACTTAAAATTCAGCAATGCATCGGTGCCGACACGTGGAAACACGAGTTTCTAGTTCTCGACCACGGCTCTGTGTATCACGGCAGCCGCGATTTTGATCATTCAACAGTAGATTTGACATTTAATTACTGAATTCAAATTTGGAATCATTTTCGAAACATTTCCCGCCAATGCAAATGTTCTTTTCGAATTAGTTAACGTTAAATTACAATGTAGTGGACAATCCACTTGCATGTGTGGGAGTGACAGATTGGTATAGCATGATAAGCATAAGAAGCTCAGTCTTGAGCACAGGCGTAAGGTAGCTAGCCTTTCGGTTTTCTACAGATTGCATTTTGGAGAGTGTGCTCAGGAACTACATGATCTAATTCCCCCATCCCCTTACCACCATCGGACTTCTAGACGCACTGCGGATTTCATCCTTTCGTTGTGAACATCCCTCAAACCCGAACGAAGCGATTTGCTTCGTCTTTCATTCTTCGTACAGCAAAGGACTGGAACAGTTTCGCCCGCGTCTGTCTTTCTTTCCGATTACAACGTGGGTATTTTCAAGAGTAGAGTGAATAGGCATTTACTAAGCTAGTGCGCCTTACCATCCAGGACTGCATTTCCACTTAACATCAGGTGGGATCGTAGTCAAGCTATTGCTTAGAAATTATAAAAAAAAAAGAATAAAATTTACGAGTATGAAATATATATGTTGTATTAAGGCGTTACTCTAAATGGAGCCTTTGGAATAGCCTAATGGTTTAGGATACGGTCTGCGAATCGTAAGGTCGTAGGTTCGAATCCACCATTCGACTATTGACGTGAACCATCTCCTAGCACAGGCTTAACCTTTGTTGGAATGATTAACAAGAATGTTAGTAATATTTCTTGTAAAAAAAAGACTTTGCTACCTTTCTTATAACAGAAAAATATCTAGTACATGCTGAAGCTCTTTCCAGCACAATTTTTTTTTTATCTTTTGTTCTGTTTTTTGTTTTAAATTAATATACTTGTATTGACCTCTCGTCTTGTGTTGACTAACACTATTTATTCTATTCTAAAACTAACTGACTGTAATTTCTTTTTTACTGTAACTAGTTACCTAAGTTTTTACTCTCACTTCCATGGCTTTATAAATTGAAAGTGAATTGTATAAAGCGTAACAAAATACACAAATAAACGACAATTAACAAAAAAAAACTTAACAGTGTATTGGAACTTTTTACCAAACTGTTGTGTTGTACTTTTTACTAGATAGATTTACTTTTAATGGAGCGAAAGTGACAAAGGTGTACGTCGAGCGTACACGAAGCGAGAGGAAGGTGACGTCACACTCCGCTAAGTCGAGCTTAAGTACACCATACCTTGAAACTGATTTCATTGCATATATTCTACCTTCGGACGTTTAAACTTTCGGCGGGTCTCATTTCATAGTCGATGTTCCGCGCGTCCAAACAAAGCGATTTGAGTCATCGTTAATCGTGCGTTCAGCAAAGGAGTGGAACAAGTTGCCGGCGTCTTTCCATCCAAGTACGACGTGGCAGACTTCAAGAGTAGAGTGAATAGGCTTAATAAACTAGCGCATACCATCTTTCTACCATATCACCACTTAACATCAGGTGGGATCGTGGTCAAGCACTTATTTATACCCCATGAAAAAGATACATATATGATATACCCATAACTATAATACCAGGAATAAAAATAATCTAATGACTTCCTCTATTTAAAGTTAAAGTTAAAGTTACAGCCTTTATATATATAATATATATGTCCCACTGCTGGGCAGAGGCCTTCTCTGTAAAGAGAGTATAAGGGCACAGTCCGCCACGCGGCCCTAATGCGGATTGGAAGACTTCACATGTCGTAGAAAAATTTTCTAAGACATGTAGGTTTCCTCACGATGTTTTCCTTCACCGCCGAGCGCGTGGTTAATCAGCACATAAAATTGCAACAACAAATTTATTGGTGCCGGCACCGGGGATCGAACTCGGGTTGCTAGCGTACTATGCAACTTGAGCCAACCGCCCGGACACTGAGCTACCACGGCTCATGCATTCCTCTATTTAACCGACTTTAATTAGTCAATTCGACGGTATTTGAATAATAATAATATATGATAATAATAAAATATATGATTTTATTTCAAACCAAAAATCCATGTACAAAACAGTTCGATAATAGCCGCAGTAGTAAAATCTGTGTCGCAGCTATTAACGCCCATCTCCAAACACTTAAATACAAATACAAATTTAGTAAAATACAACTTATAATGTAATTTAGTTTAATCGTCTTGTGTGTGTGCGTGTGTTTGTGTGTAAAAGGTTGCGTGTGTTGAAGAGTGACTGTATGTGTAGGGACGAGTATGAAGGGAGTGAGTTACTCTGACTGTTTATTATGGTTTTAAAAGATCTTCTGTAAATTCATATGTGAGGATTTGGAGGCATTCAGTAATATGTGTCTTACATTCTTTTAGTGGTAATGGGTATATATGTAATAATTTATTTACTTTATTGTACAAAAAGGCACTTAGGACGTAAAATTGATGTCTAGCGAAAGTTCTGTGGGCCACAATGGTGCAAACCCTGTCATGTCTGCGCTGCGTATTATAAAGTGCAGGTTCGAACTGAAGAAGCGAATGTTTTACGAAGTACTGCGTGCAGAATGAATGGTATACGAGTTATGAGGTGTGGAGAAAATTAATTGAATTTCTTTATTAGACGATTTTAAATAGTTATCAATTCGGTGGTATTTGTATGAGGACAAAAACAACAAGTATATTTACGAGTAAAAACAAAAACGAACTTCAAATCGTATCAAACGTTGGACGCTATTACGCGTGAACGCTCTCTTTGTATTTCCGAATTATCGTAGGAATATTACAAAAACAAACTTGATCAGAACGTAACCAAACGTTCATGAAACTTCTCTTATAGTATAACCTTTTCAATAAAAAATGAATGATCGGAATCCATTGGCGTTATATTGAGTTATTCGTCCACTTGTGGCGCCCATACTTGATAAAAATTTCAGACTTATATAATATAGTTTTCTTATGGATCCCATTGTCAGAATATTATTTTTACGGGACCAAATGGGAAGCACCAGCTTTCAAATGAAAAAATAATCATCAAATACGTCCGAGTCCAAAGTTATGATGTAACAAAAATAACAAAAAACATGCAGAAAAATTGAGAACGTCGTCTTTTTTTGAAGTCGGTTAAATAGGAGATGAATGAGAAAAAGTGCGTAATGAAAATACGCAATGGAATTTAAAGTTAAAGGAATCACTGTGCGTTAAACCAGAGTACTTGACCTTACGTATTGTTCGGAATGTATCGTAGTCGAGTCAACGCAGTGTTACGGTAAGACACGCGCGTTAGTTGGACCGGGGCCAAGCAATCCATAATCCAGTAAGATAACATTGTGATATATGGGCTACCGATACGCGCGATTTCACTATTAAAACTATCAATACTAAACGGGTCAGAAAGGGGCAATATATAACGGTATCGGCAACTAACTACTATAGGGAAAGATTTGATAATTACTCAGTTCCAAAAAAAAGGCTAGGAACCGACCGTAGAGTACAGTTTAAAAACATAATCTATACAAATAATTACAGTGTCTATTTGTAATATTAAAATATTCGCTTTACTACATGCATATGAATGTATATACAGAACATTTACCGAAACATTTTAAACAATTTTTGTCTGTCTGCTTGTTCAGTGTAATCTCGGGAACGGCTGGACCGCTGCACGGAATTTTTAACTGGCAGATAGCTGATCCAATTGTGTACAGAATGAATATATATATTGGTCGGTCGGTGGATAATATATATTTGCTAGTTTTAGTGCACTTTTAGTTCGTTAGTGCTACTATGATTTACTGACGGCGTACCGCTGGCACAATTGTATTTGACGTATTTGCTAATAATGAAATGATAATTGATATGACTGCGATAGACGGATTACACTGGCAAATAGCAGACTTGGTGCCGAGGATATGCACATGGCAGAAATATCGCAGTTCGAATCCCAATCGGCATTTACTCGGTTTTTCTTATTAAGCAAAAAGAGAATATGAATAAAATAGTGAATGACAATTGTTTATTTACCGCGATGACGTCATTATTCGTTTCGTTTTTGTTTTAAAACAGGTTTCTCATTGCTGTTTACGATTGCGGGAAGTCCCCGCCTTTATCCTCATGCTGTACCTTTCCATTACCATGGGTTATCCTAACCACTATGTTCCAATGAATTAGTTAGTTTTACTGTTTCTTAAGTGCAAGAAATAACTTCATAGAATTTTTGCCTGACATTTGTCTGAGTATGTTTGACGTACTAAATACGTTTGGTGAATGGGTAGTTTCTCTCTATGTTTACCTTGCGATGTTGAGAATTCATTGCTATGGGCAAGGTAATTAAAAATAAGCTCTCTATCATATCTTGTCCTCCTGTTCATTCTGTGTAAACATATTAAACAGTATTAGGACTAAACTAAGACTAAGGGCAATGGCCGCATCAAGGGAGAGGATAGTGGAATACAACCTAAAAATGGCCATGAGAAGCAGGGACACAGCGGTCGCGGAGAAGCTAATAGCAATGCAGCGGGGCGTCTAAGACGCGTGAACCGTGGCGATCTCTGGCCACCTCCAAATTCAGGCATTATATATATATATATATATATATATATATATATATATAAAAAAAAAGGAAAATAGTAACTGTAGAAGTGGCACTTTTTTAATAAATGCAGAGTGAACAATTTACGTGTATTGGTAAAGAGCACGGACACAGGTCTGTGGTTGCGATCTAACATCAATAAAAAAAAAACTAAAACTAAGACGAATGAATGAATGAATATACTTTATTGTGCGACAATTAAAAACAAAATACAGCACAGAAATAATAAATATATAATTTTCACATAAGTCGATGTAATTGCATGCGCAAAGGGCGGTCTTATCGCTAAGAGCGATCCCATCCAGACAACCTTTGTAAAGACAGAAACTTACGTCCAAAAAAGATTTTGGCGGATCAGTGATAATATTTATTTTAATACAAAAAACACAATATACATATATATAAACATACATATTTACAAATATTAAGATAATTAAGACCTTCTCTGTAATTGAGATGAGTCCACGGAAGCATTATCGCTGACTTTTCATGTCTTAGATATATTTTAAGACATGCAGGTATTCCTGCACCGCACAGCTCATGTTAAATCAGCACTTAAAATTGCAAACAATTACATGGGCATCGGACATCGAAGTCGGGTCGCTAACGCAATTTGAGGTGCCCGAAGTTCTACGGCTCTATAAGGCTGTTATACAAACATTTAATTTATTATCTCCAGTATTTAAAGACAAATAGACCACCCTTCCACTCAAGTAACTCATTTTGTAAGTGCAAAATTCAATTAACATCACGTTTAATACATAAGTATAAACTACGCTTTACAGCATTTTAGCGTATTTAACGTTACCGCTAATTCCGTTGTCTAAACACCATAACTCCGATCCGAGTTATGACTCATATTAGCGAACAAAAGAAAACAATCATTGTATGCCGTACTTGAATTCGAAACCTCCAATTGAGCTAGGCATTTTATTGTAAACAACAGTTGCATATTTCTATAAATTATTCATAGTAACATGAAATCCGAGAATAATATACAGTCAGCGTCTTGTCACATAAATCCCGTGTTGTCAATCAAAACAAATTCTCTACTGGGATATAGATTTTATTTTAGGTTTTTGTAGCAGACCTGTGATAGCTCAGTGTAAGGGTGGTATCTTAAATTATAGATGCCGGAGTTCGATACTAATGAAATTGTTACAATTTTAAGAGCTGATCTGCTACGTGCTGAGGTGAAAGAAAACAGTGAAGTAGGTCTCTGTTCTATTTAACCGTATTTGAGAGATGACAAAGCTCTTAGGCCGCTAAATCTGAACCATTATTTAGGAGTTATTTGACGCTAGGATCGTGAAGAAATCTACAAGTCAGAATTTTTTCTACGGCATGTGAAGAATGCCAGTACGTACGGGCATGATGGGTTCTCTGAATACTTGTACCGTTTCAAATGTAAGCCAGAGCCCATTGTGCCCTTGTGATCCCGAAAAAGTGGAGGACGTAATGCACATCCTGACCGAATGTCCAATACATGGCGGGGACAGATTGGACACGGAATTTAGAATAGGGGAATAAATTACAAAGCAAAACTTACTGATAATGATATGACTGTTAAGAATGACAGGTTAAAAAAAAAATTAGAATTTGGCAAAAAATAGTTAAAATAGTAAATAAGAATAATAAAAACTAAATAAGTAGGACTCTTCTTATAAGACAAGACCTTACTTCATAGGATCATTTCTATAGTAAGTTCTTCACGAGACCTTCACAACATGTGAGCTACCCCCCACCGGGGGGACCGTTGTGTCGAGTTACTAGCGATAGAGGTAGAGGCTAAGCGACCTAAGAGCTATGCCACCTCTCAATCCGGTGAAGCAGTCAAGGCCAGTTTCTCTGGCCAATCATTAAAAAAAAAATTCTCATAAGATCCCAAAAAATTGCTTAATATAAAAATAAATAAATAAATGAAAAGTAAGCAGTAAAATTTAAGTAAAATAGGAATAGTAAATGTAAGAATAAAATAAACCTGTCAGATTAGATTATAATATAAAGTATAAGGGGCAAATGAACCTAGAGGCACAGTCAAGTAGGAATGATACAGCTTAGGAATGCGCTAGGCTAACTCATAATAAAACGTTTTCGGTTACATACCACATAAGTACAATAAACTGGCTAAAACGAAACACTAAACAACGCTTTCCAAACGTCGAATGATTCATTGCATCCGTTGCTCTCTGTCTGTGCTTCGGCGGCCGAATGCCGAGGTCGCCCATTTGTTTGTAGAATAGATAAACGCACAGTTCGGTATTTTGTGAGAACAAAGTACACCCAATTACAATGAAGATGGTTTTTTGTGTGACGAACCCATGCTGATTGGATAATCTGACCGCAATGGTTTTACCGAATTTGAGAGGTGGTAGAACTGGGTCGCTTAACCTGAACCTCGATTGGGAGTAAAACGGCGCAAGGGTCGTGGCTTGGACGGTTACTCTAATAAAGTTATCATAGTCGAGGTATCAACACTGTAGTTCTGGGCTCTCAAGAATAAGACTACGGTATACGTACGGCGACGACGGCGACTAAAAGGGGCCTCGGGTTCACTGGGCGACAAGGGTGGGGGCCTTTGTCGTCCGCTAAAGTGGACCCGGGAAGAAGGCGACATCGGCTGGCCTACACGGGCCAGTCGATGTCGCCTTGCACTGCGAGGGCACAGGGGAGGAGTAGCCTCCTTGAGCACAGTGCAGAGGGGCTCCGGTGCGTTCCACTGGAGATCCCGGAGCCCCTCGTCATGCACCGAGGAAAGGGCCACCGGGGAGGTTTTAGTGGGTAAAAACCCCACATAACCGCCGCCTTCCCCCCCAGAAGGCGGGGTATCTTTTTGAAGATTTCCTCCCCGTTAACAAAAAAAAAGGTTACCCCTGACCGCGAGCTAATAGAGGTTCAGAATAAACGACCTAAGAGCTATGCCACCTCTCAATCCGGTGAAGCAGTAAAGGCCAGCCTCTCTGGCCAATTGTGTAGGTTGTTATTTAAAAAAAATTAATAAGTGCTTGTCACCTCTCAATACAATGAAAATCTAGCTTTTCTGGCTACTCTACGTCAAAAAAAAGAAACGTGGCTATACGTCTAGAGTAACTTGAATTCTGCTCGATAGTTTTAGGGTTTGAAGAAACACTTTAAGAACCTAAACAGTCGTCAAATAAAATATGCACATATGTCTCAAAAGCCGCAGATTTCGACCAATAATTTGGGTCTGTCGCAGTTTCGAATCCACTATTCGACTATTGACGTGAACTCTCCAAGCACAAACTTAAGCATAGTTGAAATCGTTACCAAATTTTAGTAATATTTGTGAACAAAAAAAATTGTTAGTATTCTTTAAAAAAATAACACGAGTATTATTAAGGATATTGCAATATGCATGAGGGCAATTTACAAGGGCATTGGTAGGATATTGTTATTCTTAGGTGGCCATGTCTACAGAGATAGCTCTACGAGAACAGCGGGCGGTGTTGTGAATAACAACGATTTACAATTGTTATTATATTAACATTGTTATGCAGAATAGGTAGCGGAGTGTACCTGGTGATATTTCTTATAATCGTGTCCACTTCGTTACTGAGTAATATATAGACATACATATTCCTACATCCCATTCATTAACTCCATAAATACAGTATACAGGCATTGCTAGTGTTAGCTGGCAACACATCATGACACCCAGCGATTGTTATGCATAATAACTACTTCCAAGGATATCTTAATGATTTACCTGAACCTTATTGTATCTTTAATTCATAATTAATAATTTAGTTGATCGTCACATGAACATGGCATTGTAAACAATAGTTTAACCTTATTAGTTCCTAATCTGACTTCTAATTAATTTTGTATAAAGATTGTGAGGACGCGCAGTTGTGTCGTTACTCGTTATAAATAATTCTTTGTACAACGTTACGCTGTCTCAATAAAGCGAGTATATTAGTTGTTGGACTATTTTATTCTACGAGACCTACAAATTATAACAGACTTACATCGTAGTATTTCATCAGGATGTTTTCCTTCATTTATTTATTAATACTTTATTTCCATAAATTATAGAAAAAATTGTACAAAAAACAGTGAATGCCTAAATTATATAAAACCTTTCTAGAAACAATTTTCTGTTCACCCAATTTTTTTTAAATTTATTGTTCATTTGCACATATAATTAAAAATTGTACATATAGCAGTGATAGCCTAATATGTGCTACCTTTTTAGAAACACATGTCTGTACATTCAAATATTGTCTGAAAGGTCTTAGCGATAAGATCGCCCATTGCGCCCTTATCGTGTTATATCAAAATGTAAAATTTATTATTTCTGTGACGTATTTCTTTATTGAGGTGGAACAAAGTATTTTTATTAAATCATTCATAGCCTAGTTTCGGTCTAATTTCGAATTACGAGCAGATGGCCGCAAGCTTGAATCCCAATTTGCTAAAAATTTGTGCCCGGTTGGCGATGGACTCATCCCCTGTCACATATTTTTCATCTATTATTTTATTGTATAAAATATATTTTAATCTCATAACTGTTTTATTTATGTATCATATTTATTATACTCTTACTGTCTGTATAATAATACTCCATATAAAAGTAGTATTGCGCGCGCACGTCTTTAGGTAGTCCCGGGCACCGCTGAAAATCAGCGCTGTCGCATCCTTGTGACAGCATATGCTGAGACGGTGTCCGATATTGGCATCATATGTTTTGTATTATTTGTCCGTGTAACTTTAACTGTGTTTTGTCTATTTTTCATTCTTTTTTAATGTGTGTTATATTCAGTCTGTGATGTGTTTTTGTATTGTGATGCCAATAAATAAATGTCTATGTCTATATTCATATGTGACAGGTGATGACTTAGTAATACCTCATATTCTTGGTGAAAAGCCGTCGTTTAAAGTTGTCCTTTTAAACCGCTAAAAATGTGAGAACTTCTTTTATATTTAATGATGTCTGAAGCGCACGTGACAACTTAATCAACGGCTTTATTTAAAGTCATTGGTATATAATTATAAATTTGATTCTGATGTCTCCAACTGGCGTTAGTGCTGTCTATGCCATTTATAAAAGGGCTCTCAATTTTATCGATATTCAACAGGCTATGTAAGACGAACTGTACTTTTAAGACATGAAGTTACCTAGTAATCATTTAATGGTCCTTCGAGCCGGAACGATCGAACACGAACCATTATTACAAACGCATTAATGTATTAGTAAACGTCGTATTGGCAAATGTGCGTCCCTTGCTTTGGTTTAGTAAGTTTATACTACCGAAAAGTAATAAATTTTGATCCTTTAAAAGTCGTCCGAACACATTTTTCACCTTAGGAATTAGATAAGGACGGAAACTACTATCTGGTTTTAATTTATTATTTACCATGTAGTATTTAAGTCTTAATAACTGAAGGCAAAAAAGAAATGTCTGAAACTTATTATACATACTGTCGTGTTATTAAAGGCAAACCGTGTTTAACTTTAATGCATGGAGGTGAGAGTTGATTTTGTTGGCACGAAACGCATAAAAGCAAAATTATTGCTATTTTTACTGTAGAGATGTCATGAAATCAGTTTTTAAACACAATATTTATTATTTTTATAAGATAATAAGATTTTTAACGTTGACACTTCTATTTTATTTTATGTACCGTAAAACAATTTTCTTTTAAGAAAACTCTATGTTAAGGTACTATAATTATTCAGCAAAAAAAATTATTGTGTTTCAAAAACGACAGTTCTACATCCAACAAACACGAAAGTTCTGAAAAAAAAAGAAATATTGCTAGCTTTCTTTTAAAAAAATAAATTAAACATTAAAAAAAAAAAAAGTTATAATTTTTTTTTAAAGTTGAAATGTTTTTCGGCTCTGGTGAACAATTACATTTTTGTGGGTTACTACGTTTTTGTTTTCCAGCGTTGATATAGTCGTATCATTGTTACTAGTCTGGGAGTTCCAAATAGCCGAGATTCAGGGCAAATCACAAATGATGCGGGCGGTAACAAAGTCTACATCCGTAATATAAAAGTAGTACTTATATCCTAGTACCGGTATTATAATGGTAATTACAAATCAGAGCTGAGATACGTAGTAGCTTAGCATCCGGGTGCATGGTTAAAACGAGGAGAGCTTAAGTTCGATCTCAGATGCTGACTTCGGTGAGCAAGGTCTATTTTATTGATAAATGGAGATTTATCACGACTGTGTGACAAATAATACAAAACATGTGATGCCAATATCGGACACGGTCTCAGCATATGCTGTCAAGGATGCGACAGCGCTGATTTTCAGCGGTGCCCGGGACTACCTAAAGACGTGCGCGCGCAATACTACTTTTATATGGAATTTATACAAACAATAAGAGTATAATAAATATGATACATGAATAAAACAGTTATGAGATTAAAATATATTATATATTCATAAATAAATGTATTATTGAGTCAAAAATAAACTAAAATAAATAATATGTTAATTAAACGTTTAAAGTTTAAATTATATAATGAAATATTGAAAATATTGGAAACAACAAGCCACCGATATCGCGGGGATATTATCTTTTTGTAACTTTAACATCAGGTGTTTTAATTTATTTTTAAATGTCTTTACAGATTTACTGTCTCTTATGGGCGGTAGCAAATTATTCCAACACTTGGTGGCCAAGTATCTGAAACTGCCGCGGAACGCAGCAGATCGGTGTAGCGGAATTTGTAAAATGTAATTTTTAGCTCTAATTAAACAGCTAGTATGTGCTGAAGCAACGTTGCCACAGCGCTTTCTGCGCTGCCCAATTCTTTATATGGCATTTAAACATAGCCTAGATATACAATAAATTTAATACGACTATAAAGAAATAACACATTCATGTATATAATTTAAAAAAAAAAATTAAATATATACAAAACTGCCACGAGATTTGCTTTGTTTAACTATACTAGTCGAGATAACAATGTAAGCTATCCTACTAATATCACACGTGTATACATCTGTTGTATACTAGCTATACGCCCGACACCGTTTGTATTAATCTGAATGGGTATTATGCGAAGTCGTGGTACTTTCCCGATCGTGTGGAGTTATGCAATAATGCACGAAATTCATTATAGTTTTATTGAGATCGTGGAACCATAGTGGCACAACTGAATTAATAGATTATCAAAACTAGCAAATATCGACAACTATGTGGTCACTGCATATTTTTTGGGGTACGGTCTGCGAATCATAAGACCATGGTTTCGAATCTACCATTCGACTATTTACGTGAACCATCGCAACACATGCCTAAGGTTGTTAGGAATGGTGGTGAAAAATTATGTTGTTAACATTCTTTAAAAAAAACATTTTGACATAACCAACTGAATTCACAATTCAGATATCACTATTCACTGAACTGTAATAACAGAATTGGGGCCTTAGTGATCCGTCCACGCCAACTCAACGCATTGCATATGCATTACCAACTTATAATCCTCACAGAGGGAAACGCAGTAGTACAATATACCTCCATTTCAGTGACCTGTGACTGTTAAATTTACCTAACAAGTTCTTTTTAACCATTCTAATAGAAGTGTTAGCTGGCAACACATGGCGCCCAGCTATTGTTATGCATAACAACTACTTCCAATGATGACTTAGTGATTTACCTGAACCTTATTGTATCTTTAATTCATAATTAATAATTTAGTTTATCATCACATTAACTTGACATTGAAAACAATAATTTAACTTTATTAGTTCGTAACTTCTAATTAATTTTGTGAAAAGATTGTGTATTCGTTAAAATAATTCTTTGTACAACGTTACGCTGTCTCAATAAAGAGGGTGTAGTAGTTGTTGGACTATTTTATTCCACAAGACCTACAAATTATATCACAAGCTGAGAGATGGTTTACGGCAATGGTCAAATGGGTATAAACTTATATATCGCAGGCAACAACCAGAACCAAACTAATGACCTCTCAGTGCAGACAAAGCGTCTGGGCTATTGTCGACCACCCACCGACAGAAATACTACTGTCTGATAGGAGATTCAGCGAAACACGCACAGTCAGAGTATTAGTTGACAAGCAAACAGCAATACTAAGTAGTGATGTATGGAATGTAGAATTATTCGATGACATCACCTCTACCAGTAATATAACACTACGTCTACACGTTCACTCGCTAGCACAATACATTGTAACAATACAAACATGTATAAATGATAAATCTCTATTATTATCAGCTTCCTCGTATCTACAGGATTGATCGGATTATGAATGGATAGGCGAAGTGAATCAAAAACCCAATAACTAGTAACCCGAACGTCCAACATGCTGTAGTGGCGATATCCAGACATACAGTCAGCTGTGTCTATTACACAGATGACTGTGACGACGCCATAAGCAGACTGGTGACAAGGGCAACGGCCGCATCAAAAGAGAAAATTATGGACTATAACCTAAAAATGGCCATGAGAAACAGGGACGCAGCGCGGAGAAACTTGCAACGGGGCGTCTTCGACGCGTGAACCAAAGCATTCTACAAAACCACCTTCAAAAATCAGGCATATATATATATAGGTAGAACCCAATTTAAAAAAATCAAAGCAACCAATTCAAAAACATTACAAAAGAGCACGGACACAAGTCTGTGGTTGCGCTTTATAGAAAGAAAAAAAAACCCCGAAAGAATCCCTTTGCTTCGTGTTTCATTCATTATTCGTACAGCAAAAGACTGGGATAGTTTGCCCGCGTCGGTCTTTCTTTCCGTGGATTCGAATCCATCATTCAAATATTGCCGTGAATCATCACCTAACACAAGCCTAAGCTTATTTGGAATGTCTTATTAGTTATATAAAAAAATATAAAAATATTGTTAGCATTCTTTTAAAAAAAAAAGAAATTTATAACCGATTTCAAAGAATGACTGTTCTCAATTAGTCAATTTTTTTAATCTATGTGCACACATACATAACGCCGTCATTTATGAACCGATTTACAGTATAGGACCTTAGGATTCGATATACCAGAGCACTCCTTTAAATCTTATAGATGTATGCTTTTTGTCATTTTGACTATACAAGACTAAATAAAAACTTGGAATACCTATATTATATCAGAGACATAATTATTGGGCGATAGATAAATAACTAAATAGCTTCTAATATATATGTATCGAAGACACAGGACTGAACCTTCAACCTGAAGCTCAAATGCAGAAGAACAACGAAAATAAATAAGCACTTCTAAGCTAAGAACTTCGTAATATAACTTCGATACTTCGGAAATAAAGAAGATCAAAAGTAAAGAAGGCAAGTGCCGGTAGTGGTGTTTAATGTTTTATTCGTCACGATAGATTGGAAGTCTAGAGAAAGAGGTTTTTGTTTCTAGGAATATATTTCTACCTTATGTCTGTTGTAATGGGTACTCACTAGCAGAACAGCCAACTAAACTAACTAAATACACTTGCATAGGCAACCCCTGATATCCTAACAATGCTAACATCAATATTTTTCTTAAGATAACGCGCTAGAGACCGCAAACTATGAGGTAGGTCTGTTATCAAACGCTGACCCAGTTTAACATAGTCGACGTCATCACGACGGAATTAATCTGACAACCATATAGGCCAGTGGTCGGCAAACCACGACTAGCGAGCCACAATAGTGCCCCTTTGAATCCTTGTCTACGGTCATAGACACGAAATCATTGTTTTCTTTTATAGGAAAAGTGGCAAAAGAGCTTACGGCTCACCTAATGTTAAGTGATCACAGTCGCCCATAAACATCTACAGCACCAGAGGAGATGCAGGTGCGTTGCCGGCCTTCGAGATAGAAGTAGGCTCATGAAGGTCACCAAATCGCAAACGTTCGGAATCATCGCTGGTGACAGTTGATTCTACAGGTTGACGGTTTATTAATACGTGAGATAGAATACGTACGTTAGAGACAGAATGTTAATACATGAAACAAAAACTTTGCACCACTTCTTACGAAAATTGCGCCGACGCAGGATTACAAAATTTACCTCACTCATGATTAATACAAATATGGAGTGCAGGATGCTTTTTTTTTAAATTATGCATACAAAATGCATGAAATCAAAAAAAAACATTACACACACAACCATGCGTGGGATATACAAACACGTAAATATTATATAGTTGCTTGGCAATCATTAAGTAACTATGTTTAATAACGACTAACATATTAACAGAATAAGCTCGAAGTTTCGAAGAAGTTTCGAAACGTCAATAGCCTAATGGTTTGGGGTACGGCCTGCGAATCGTAAGGTCGTGGGTTCGAACCCACCATTGGTCTATTGCCGTGAACCATGTCCTAGCACAAGCTTAAGCTTAGTTGGAATGGTTAACAAGATTGTTAGTAATATTTCTGAAAAAAAAAAGAAGAAAAAAAAGTTAAGCTGGAATTATGTGTGATTTCAATGCTCCAATACCTGGGTTAAAGTCTTAAAACTTTAGGGCGATCACTTGTATTATTAACTTGCCTTGTAAGAGACTAGTTAACATTATTGAAAGTGACCCCACTGAATGGACCGCAGATTTCTATACAGCAACAATAGCACCGAGCATCCAGGAGTTATAAAATAGGTGTATGTATGACAGGTTTTATTTTTGTAAATGATTAACACCCACCCACTCGTAATTGGAGGGAAAGACAGACTATTCTATTTGGTGCACGACTAATGAAACACCAAGCAAAGCGTTCCTGTTAGTTTGAGAGATGTTAACAAAGGATACAATTCAGCATTGTGTGTGATGTCCAATGGTGAAGAATACTGCTTATTGAATAAAGCTACTTTTACGCATTTGATCACACTTTACAGCGGTGTAGGAACGACAAGATTTTTCAAAACATTTGAAATCGATTCATACGAGTAAATGACGGCGCTATGCACAAAAATGAATGAATGGACAACTTCTATTTTTGAAGTCGGTTGAGAACAACTTAAAAGAGATTGCGTTTCCTTGAATTATATCGCCAAGATGATTGTACAACCGGTTTCCTAAAATAAACACGTCCACGAGAATATTTCGCTATCTGCCTTATTGCGTCTCCAATTTACACGATATTAAAAAAAATGTCTTATCTAATATATCGTCTCTTAAGATAAAAACTCGGAAATGTGTTAAGCCACGTTGGCATTAGCAAGAGCCGTGGTAGATCAGTGTCCGGGTTGTTGCCTTAAGTTGCATGGTACGCTAACAACCAGAGTCCGATCCCGGCCGGCACCAGTAAATTTGCTGATACAATTTTATGTGCTGATTTACCTCGGCGGTGAAGGAAAACATCGTGAGGAAACCTACATGTCCTAGAAAAAAATTCCAAGGCATGTGAAGTCTACCAATCCGCACTATGTCCTTATACTCTCTTTACAGAGAAGGCCTGTGCCCAGCAGTGGGACATATACGAGTATAAAGGCTACTTTAGCAGGTTGCATCAACAATTTTGCGCTTGGTTTGTTGTATTAGAACATTTTTTTCAAACACCGGATGCATTTTCATTTTTCTTTATTACCTTGATTAGCTGGCCTTTACTGTTTCACCAGATTGAAAGGTGGCATATCTCTTAGACCGCTTAGCGTGAAGCTCTATATTAGTAACTGAACACAAGGGCCCCTCCGGTGAGGGGTAACTTCGGCTTGGACGGCCACTATGTAACGTGTGAGCATTCCGTCAAGCCTGCACGCCACTTAAATGAATTTTAGCGATAATTATATTAATCATAGCGCTAAGTGACTGCATAAATCCTTTTACGAATATGTTTAGTTAAGTTATACCTCCAGGCTAAAGCGGTCTTCAGTCATACAAAATCAACTACTTCATTTTGCATTACACCATTCATCTTCCTTTAACGCCACACTAAAGCACCAAAATATAAAGAACTAAGCTACTAAATCAATAATTCTTTTCCACTAGTATATAGATAGATAGATAAATCCTTTATTGCACCAAATAAAATGTACAAAGGCGAACTTAATGCTATTTAGCATTTTCTTCCAGCTAACCTTTAGTGGTTAAGAGCAGGCTAAGGGTAGTGCCGCTAAAAATAGCGTTTTAAAACTATTATATAAATAAATAAATATACATTTACATATACATAAATAGATACTTCTATATAAATATAATAATATACATACACATATATATAACGACAATAAATATACCAGTTTGTAATTTTTCATTGTTTGAGTAGAAAGTATTCAGATACACGCGATTTAAAGACATTAGTTGACGAAACCTCCCTAATCTCAATCGGCAAACTATTCCATAGTTATATATCGATGTTAAGACACGGAAATACTTTAGGCCGTTATAGCCATATGCAATGCGTTTCGTTTATAATTGTAGACTTACAAACAAAACAGAAATACCAACGTGGAATGATTCACACCCTGTTTATAACAGGTAAGCATCTGCCAGAGATATACCACATATCAGATAATGCCTACCTAACGGAATATATACACAAGAGTACTTGAAATACATACTAAAACTATTGATAAATGTACAATTTATGTCAAACAAACAGTCTTTATACATATTCCGATAGTTATTACGTGTTTTAGCTAGCAACACATGGCACCCAGCGATTGTTATGCATAATAACTACTTCCAATGATATTTTAGAGATTTACCTGAACCTTATGGTTTTAATTCATAATTAATAATTTAGTTGATGATCACATTAACTTGACATTGTACACATTTAACTTTGTTATTTATTTAGAAGCGTCAATAGCCTAATTGGCTTAGGGTACGGCCTGCGAATCGGAAGGCCGTGGGTTCGAAACCACCATTCGACTATTGCCGTGAACCATGTCCTAGCACAAGCTTAAGCTTAGTTGGAATGGTTAACAAGATTGTTAGTAATATTTCTAAAAAAAAAATAGTGCTAGCTTTCTTTTTTTTAAAAAAAAGAAAAAAAGATTTATTTGTTTGTAAATCTGACTTCGAATTAATTTTGGATAATGATTGTAACGCCATTGGACGGTATTCGTTAAAATAATTCCTTGTACAACGGTAATATCTCGTCGATATTATTATCCCACATGACGAGAACCTCGTGAAGACCGAAAGGGAAAAAATCACTAAGTACCATCGACTTGGCTCACGCGGTGACCAGCCATGTGGGATGTGGATTCGACGATCATTGTCCCAAAAGTCGTTTTTGCAAACGGTCTTATAGCGAAACTTTTCGATCAACATCTTTAGAGACGTCCGCTAGATGACTGGGTCAAGGGTCAGAAACAGAAGGTAGTACTCCTGGACACTGTACGCATCGAAGGTTTCTCTCTATGTCGCCCTAACTACCGGTTGCTTGGGCTTTGCTTCGTTGCCGGTGGCACACACTAAGTTGGGTTTTTATGTTTTTGTATTTTTGTGTATTTTACTTTTTATATGCATATTGAAGAACTTAACCTAAGGTTTAGGTAAAAATAATAATACAATAAACATTATACGTGTATAAAGAGTTACTACATTTATGACAGTTATTGCATTAGATATATTATACAATAAAATAGGTAGGATTTTTATGAGGTATAAACTAGTGCTTGTATAGAATAGAATACAAGGATTGAATATAGATGTACATAATCATTTTAATAAATAAATATGAAGAAATTTAATCATAAGGTTCATTTATTGAAACATATGTATACATAATATTGGAAATAACTAACCAAATGTTGTAATTTGCAGGTTTCGTGGAATAAAATAGTCCAACAACTAATACACTCGCTTTATTGAGACAGCGTAACGTTGTACAAAGAATTATTACAACGAATACCGTCACAACTGCGCGTCCTCACAATCTTTATACAAAATTAATTGGAAGTTACGAACTAATAAAGTTAAACTATTGTTTACAATGCCAAGTTCATGTGACGATCAACTAAATTATTAATTATGAATTAAAGATACAATAAGGTTCAGGTAAATCACTAAGATATCATTGGAAGTAGTTATTATGTATAACAATCGCTGAGTGTCATGTGTTGCCAGCTAACACAAACTAAACCGATATCACGGGGATATTTTCTCTTTGGAAGTTTAACATCAGGTGTATTATTTTATTTTTAAAAACATTTAGACATAGACATAGACATTTATTTATTGGCATCAAAAACAAAAACACATCACAGACTGAATATAACACACATTAAAAAAGAATGAAAAATAGACAAAACACAGTTAAAGTTACACGGACAAATAATACAAAACATATGATGCCAATATCGGACACCGTCTCAGCATATGCTGTCACAAGGATGCGACAGCGCTGATTTTCAGCGGTGCCCGGGACTACCTAAAGACGTGCGCGCGCAATACTACTTTTATATGGAATATTATTATACAGACAGTAAGAGTATAATAAATATGATACATAAATAAAACAGTTATGAGATTTACAGATTAAATAGAGTAACTGTAGTAGAAACAAACAAGAAAATACCGGCGAGTATGCAGATATTAATTGGGGCAATAGTATCGTAGCGTTATATTACAATTCCCTTGAATCTCATGCGACATAATTGCCCCAGTGCTTTGATTAAACGCAACCAATATATCCAGCACTTCAGACTTGTCACTGTTTCATTAAAGGCCACTCTTGATAAGCGACTATTTAAAATTTCACAAGCTTTAGTGCGATTATAGAGACGTTTTCCGCTTGGAGCCCAGCCAATCGATCTGTTAGTGGGAATACACAGACTTTTCCAAATGAAGGTCGTAGTTATTGTCAAGTGCTTATGTGACTCTGATAGACCATTTGATATATATTAATTAGTAAAATAATAATGTAAACGTACTCACACCCGTGAGGGACCTCATGCAGAAACCAATGGCATTTAGTGATAACAGAAAGAAAGAAAGAAATTTTATTTATCTATATAAAAGCACAAACAAAATATACACAGATGAGAATAACATATTATTTATAGGAATTAAAATAATTAAAAATGCAAGGCGATACACGGTTACTCTTACCACTAACTTTAGCCGCCGTGCTAGGTCTATCTTTTTTTTTTGTTAACGGGGAGGAAATCTTCAAAAAGATACCCCGCCTTCTGGGGGGAAGGCGGCGGTTATGTGGTGTTTTGACCCACTAAAACCCCGCGGTGGCCCTTTCCTCGGTGCATGACTAGGGGCTCCGGGATCTCCAGTGGAATGCACCGGGGCCCTGTGCCCTCGCAGAGCAAGGCTACACGGGCCAGACGATGTCGCCTTCTTAGCGGACGACAAAGGCCCCCACCCTTGTCGCCCAGTGAACCTGAGGCTACTTTTAGTCGCCTTCTACGACAGGCAGGGGATACCGTAGTCTTATTCTTGAGAGCCCAGAACTACAGTGCTGGTGCTAGGTCTATCTATAATAACAAGTATATTTACGAATAAAAACCAAAAACCGACTTCAAATCGAATCAAAAGTTCCGTTGTATTATCGATTTATCGTAGCGATATTACGATATAGAATTAATCAGAACCTAATCGAACTTTCATCAAGCTAATCTTAGACTATAACCTTTCAAAAAAAAAATATCGAAATCGGTTGACGTCGTATTGAGTTATTCGTCCATGTGTGGCACAGACACTTGATGGAAATTTAAGACTTATATGACTTTATGGATCCCATTATCAGGAGTGGACCAAATTTAAATGGGACCCAGTCGAAAGGTCTGATACCTCAGAAACAAGCACAAAAAATACAGTCGAATTGAGCACTTCCCTTTTTTTTGTAGTCGGTTAAAAAGAGATTATTTCTTGTACATTTGTTATAAAATTTGCCTTCTAAATGATGACGCTGATGACGTCTCGCTGAACTTTTGAGACGATATTAACTTGTTCCATATGCACGAACCAAGGAAGTATTAAGAAACCACTCCTTTCTCAATTCACTGTATATCTACGATAATATAATATTCTCGCATATAATATACATATGCAAATATAGTGCAGTCTATTGGTCATAAAACAGCTTAAGTTTTACAACCGTTCCATTGGTATATTTCCACATTGTATTTATTATAAACATGTCATATCTTAACGGCTTAATAGTGTTCAATAAACATGCCAGATAGCGGATCGCTTGTTAGGGCGTACAATGAACGGGCCTGATGAATTAGTGATTGCACGGTGTGATGTCACTGTTTCTAATACGGTTATTTAGCAGCGTCAATGAAATACATCCACACAAAGGAAACCTTCAAGAAATGGCGTCATCAAAACCAGAGACTATTATAACATAACCTTTTTTTTTTTTTTTTGTTTACGGGGAGGAAATCTTCAAGAAGATACCCCGCCTTCTGGGGGGAAGGCGGCGGTTATGTGGGGTTCTTACCCACTAAAACCTCCCCGGTGGCCCTTTCCTCGGTGCATGACGAGGGGCTCCGGGATCTCCAGTGGAACGCACCGGAGCCCCTCTGCACTGTGCTCAAGGAGAGCACGTCCCGGGGAGGTTACTCCCTCCCCTGTGCCCTCGCAGCGCAAGGCGACACGGGCCAGCCGGTGTCGCCTTCTTCCCGGGTCCACTTTGTTATAACATAACCTGTTTCAGAGATACAGATCACCTGATCTTGATGTGGAGTCCTGGATGGTGCATTGCTCAGTAAATGCCGTCGGGTTCACTGGGCGACAAGGGTGGGGGCATTTTGTCATCCGCTGAAGTGGATCCGGGAAGAAGGCGACATCTGGCTTCCCCCCGGGACGTGCTCCGAGAGTATAGTGCAGAGGGGCTGTGGTGCGTTCCACTGGAGATCCCGGAGAACGAGGAAAGGCCACCGGGGGAATTTTAGTCGGTAAGAACCTCTATCTTGTTGAGGATTTCCCATCGTCAACAAAAAAGAGGTAAGTAAAGATCGAAGAAGATTTACTCTACTCTTGTAAACACCTACATTGTAATAGAAAGGAAAAACCCCTACGTGTTTTGAAGTTATTTAAAAATATGTATACCTCCATTTAATGCAGAATCCGCTGTACTGGCTCGTCCACTATTACAAATACATTTTTCTTTTTTTAAGGAATTGCGCCGTTTTAATAGAACGCTTCTACAGTTTCTGTCGGTTAGCTTGATTCGGTCGGTAGCTCTTGCGCCGTATTGTTCCCAACAGATGTTCAAGCTAAGCGATTTTTAGACCTCTGCGACCACTTAGATCCGGTGAACCTGGTATGTATTCGCATCGACGATCACTCTATCATATCTGAGTATAGATAAAATGATACAGTATAATACGACATGTGCACATCCATTGTTATCTAGAAGGGAAACCATCAATTTGTTACTTGGGATCTAGACCAGGATTGTACACTAGCGTACACGACTTACACGAACGTAAGGACGAACTATACAGTTGGCCAGAGAGGTTGGCTTTTACTGCTTCACCGGACTGAGAGGTGGCATAGACACAAAGACATATTCTTTATTGGCATAAAATATGAAACACATAAAAAAGAGATTTTAAAAAGCAGTTAAAGAAAAAACGGACAAATAGGACATAATATATATGATGACAATATTGGACACATATGCCGTCGCAAGGATGCGACAGCTCTGATTTTCAGCGGTGCCCAGGACTACCCAAAGTCGTCAGAGCGCAATACTACATTTACATGGAATTTATACAGACAACAGACAATATGATTTTAAAATGAGATTTATGTATATTATATAGAATAAAAAATTTGGTAAACAAAATTTCATAAATAAATATATTATTAAGTTAAAAATAAATAATAATTAATAAATTAAACGTATAAAGATTATACTATATAGCTCTTAGGTCGTTTAGCCTGAACCACTATTAGCTAGTAACTCGACACAAGGGCCCCGGTGAGGGGTAACCTCTGCTTGGACGGTAACGCGTAAGTCCGATCCGAGGGCGTCCGAGACAGCCGAACCACGACTCGGTCGGTAGCTATTTTATTGATAAAAACTATGAGGGACAATCTAAGCTAAACGAATTTATATGCCACTTCGGGAAGCTTTGGCGCTGGGAGAAGCAGACGAAGAACGAAAGAAGAGCCAAACACAACAAGTGCGTGTTGTCTCGATAAAAACAATAAAAAAAAACTTTGTACATATACTTAAGCACGCACGTGTAATTTAACGTACTCGTATAATAAGCTATCACGTAACGATTTCTTATAGCAACATTTATACACAACGTTTTTTTTATTTACGGAACTTAAAGCAATGATAGCCAAAGAGGTTCTCTTTATGTTTTTTTTTTTATGTTTGTTACGTCATAACTTTCGTCTGAGTGAACCGACTTTGATAATTCTTTTTTCGTTTGAAAGCTGGTACTTCCCGCGTGGTTCCATTTAATTTGGTCAAATTCTGACAGTCCATGAGAAAATCCTATAAGTGTACAATTTGCATCAAGTATGTGCGCCACAAATGGACGAATAACTCAAGATCACGCCAACCGATTTCGATTATAAGGGACCAGGGATCTTGATAAGACTTCGGGTATCACTTTAGATTGCAATAGTACACTGACTTGAAAAAGTTAACACCATAAACTTATGAGAATTTAATAAACAGGCTCTCACATTCTATTGATTCTAGTGGTGTAGACAGAAGCAGCTTTTGTTGTTCGCTTTTCACCAAGCTTGGCTTGGTATTTTCTTAAAAGAAGCAGGGTAAACAGACACAGCTATTGCTACCACTCACTTGCAAACACTTTTTACCAAGATTGTTAGAACCTATATGTGAGTCCATAGCCAGGCTAAAATTTGTAGAGGTTCTGTTTTTTTTTTTATGTTCGTTACCTTATAATTTTTGACTGGGTGAGCCGATTTGTATAATTATTTTTTAAATTGAAAGCTGGTTTAAAAAACCCAATTATTATAATTTATTATTTTATAATATTAATTTTAATTTTACCCAATTCTGATAATGGCATCTATGAGAAAACCATAGAAGTCTTAAAGTATGTGTGTGTATGTGCGACAAATGGGCGAATAACTCAATATCACGCCAACCAATTTCGATTATTCACTTTTATTGGAAAGGTTTTTATCGGTAAATGTACTTTAAAGGTACATTATAAAATTTTGGTTAGGTTCTGATTAATTCTGTTTCGTAACATTCTACGATATATGATTTGTTGAGTACAAAAAAATCACTTAAAAATATGTTTTAATAATTGATTTTTTGGACATGGGAACATCTAGAGCTCTATATCTAAAAAGAAATATGGCTAGCTTTCTTTTAAAAAAAACGTAACAAAATAAAAACTTTGAAATCATCCGCGAGTCCAATTATTATTGAATCGCAGAATTCGCAAACATTTGGCAGAGTGGTCGAGTTTCACTGACTATTGGGAAAGCGGTAAAAAAGTGAAAGTGAACGAGCAAGACGGAAATACGCCGCCGGCACGGGCCGGAAAGGGAGAAGGAATACCTGCGCCGATAAGGCGATAAAACTATTTTTACCTATTATCTTAAGCATAAAAGCTTTGATAGCTTAGTAGGCTAAGCGGTTCAACTTACAATTTGATCGGTCACGGATTCGAATCCCAGTCGATTTGAATTTTTTGAATTTCATTGAATCGCCGTTTTCGGTTTTTATTACAAAAATATCACTACTTTACAAGTATATTTACGAGTAAAAACAAAAACCGACTTTAAATCGAATCGAACGTTAAACGTTATTACTTTCGGACGCCCTCTTTTTATTTCTGAATTATCGTGAGAATAATATAATAATATTTGAATTGAATAATAATATAGGATTAATCACAATATAAACAAACTCTCATCACCTTTGAAGTACATCTTTTCCAATGAAAAATCAATCATCGAAATCGGTTGGTGTAATATTGAGTTATTTGCCTATTTGGCGCACACATACTTTAAGATTTCTATGGTTTTCTCATAGATGCCATTATCAGAATTGGATAAAATTAATATTATAAAATAATAAATTATAATAATTGGATTTTTAAACCACTTTCAATTAAAAAAATAATCATCCAAATCGGTTCACGCAGTCAAAAATTATAAGGTAACAAATATAAAAAAATCAGACCCTTCAGAAATTTTAGCCTGGTTATGGACTCACATATAGGTTCTAACAATCTTGGTGAAAAGTGTGTGCAAGTGAGTGGTACCAACAGCTGTGTCTGTTTACCCCGCTTCTGTTAAGAAACCTAATACTAAGCCAAGCTTGGTGAAAAGCGAACAACAAAAGCTGCTTCTGTCTACACCACTAGAATCAATAGAATGTGAGAGCTTATTTATTAAATTCTCATAAGTTTATGGTGTCCACTTTTGTTCTAAATGCCATTTTCAAGTCAGTGTACTATTGCAATCTAAAGTGATACCCTAAGTCTTATCAAGATCCCTGGTCCCTTGTGTCAACTTACAAAGAATAGAGAATCAGAGAGAGCCTAGATACCTATGAAGGTGGTTCAATAACATTAATTAATAAAAGCCGTCAGGCTAAAAATGACTATGAGCCATGAAAAGAATTTTAAGATATAGATTTGTAGATATAATAATCCGGTAGCTGGTAATCAAAAATGTGGACAAAAACACAAAATACATTGCCACATTTTTTTTTATGATTTACTACACAGATTGGCCTTGACTGCTGTAACGGATTGTGGGGTGGCATAGCTGTTAGGTTGCATAGCCTGAACCTCTATCGCTAGTTACTCAACACAAGGACATAGCCACAAAACGCAATTTGATCTCAAATGCAAAAGGTGACTCTGGTGGTAATCAAGAAGACTGCAGTTATTCTGATTGTGATTTTTTTTAATTATAAATGAAGTACCAGCTTCGGACATAATGATATCAGATTTTGTTCGCCCAGTACTATCACACTCTACTTTGACTGTTGAATCAAAACATAGAAAGCATTTTAAAAAAATATTTATATAGCATTTATCTTTTAGTGTGTATATACTGATATGTAGTATTGATATGATTGTATTGTGTTTTATTGCATGATTACTAAGTACCTTCGCCAAATACCAAGCACAAATTTTAAGTCAAGTAAGTTTTTTGTATATAATAAACTGAAGATGTGATGGCATTTAATTCTGCAATTAAAATATTGTATTATAACAGCGCATAATATGTTATTTATAGATTTTATGAATAAACAAGTATTATCTTTCATGTTATGCAATTTAACATAACTGTTAATAAAGGAAAAAAGATAACACTGCAAATAAAGATTAAAAAGCTATAAACTCGTAACACTGGGTTATCAGTAAATTCAAAGAGGTGTAAGTTTTGTTCTAAATATCACATCACATCA
This sequence comes from Meandrusa payeni, assembly GCA_029286785.1. Taxonomy (NCBI): domain Eukaryota; kingdom Metazoa; phylum Arthropoda; class Insecta; order Lepidoptera; family Papilionidae; genus Meandrusa; species Meandrusa payeni. The sequence goes on from JAGSMX010000023.1 coordinate 4,159,358, forward strand.
AATTCATCATACAATCAAAATCAAAACCCAAACGATGCGATTTGCTTCGTCTTTCATTCTTCGTACAGCAAAGGACTGGAATAGTTTGCCCGAGTCTGTCTTTCCTTCCAATTGCAATGTGGGTATTTTCAAGAGTAGAGTGAATAGGCATTTACTAAGCTAGTACGCCTTACCATCCAGGACTGCATTTCCACTCAACATCAGGTGGGATCGTAGTCAAGCACTTGCTTAGAAATTAGAAAAAAAAATCATTTACAGTTATCACTATAAAATTTCATTAAACAAAACACATTGGGACTGGTACAAGGAATTGAAATTAGATTGCTAACACACAATACAATAAATAAAAAGGTGTTTGTGTGATTCTACACTAAATTAAACAAGGAAAAACCGTGCATGTTTGAAATTAATTTCATTTAATTCCGACATTATTAAAATGGCTATAGATTAATCACATCGTAAGGAAAAAACCTGTTTGACAATAATCATTGCCCCATTGAGGCGGATTTGTTTACCTAATCAAATGTCAAAAAAAACGCTGACCACTTTAATAACAAACTACGCATTTTAAAGTACTAGTTTGTTCGTTCAAACATTCTGACATTAGGATCTAGATAGTATCTGTTAATAGCGAAAAGATTAAGAAATACCGTCATTAATAGCTGTAGTAATTATTATTAAACGCCTAGCGATTTACAATAATTAAGTCGTAAAAACAATTGCGACGATGGCAAACCAGACAAAATATAATTGAAACATTGGGAAAGTAACTGTGACAACAAAGAATGACTAACAGTGGCTATCAGTGTATAGGGCTAACAACGTACAGTTGTGTAAAAATAGCATTTAATTGTTAGTTGAATTTTACATTATTCTAACATTGAAAAAAAGATTAAAATTTGTGTTTTAAGTAAAAAAACAAAGTTATTTTGAAATACCTTTGGTTTGTAGAACCATTTTCTGAGAGACTCCATCGGACCAGTTTTATATAGCAGCCTCATATGAACAAATCACAGCACAATCACACACATTATAAAACCAATGTAGCACTGAAATAAACACTACTTATTTGCAAACACGCTGATATTTGGCCAATATTTACGTCAAAAAACACAAACGGCGGACATGTTTCCACGATTCGCGTTCACGTCTATGAATGAGTGAACTGAACGAATATTTTGATAGACATCTCAGTCTCACTCACAATGCACTGTCATTTATTGTTTCCACTAACATCAGGCGAATGAAATATTCGGAAACACCAAAACTTTAAATTATGCATACATATTTAATTAACAATACCTTACAGTATTTAACAATATTATTTTTTAAATAGTAGCTCATTATTTATTAATTATTAATTTTATATATGTCTTGGTGACAATCATAATTGCTTTTTGCCTAAAGACGAATTAAAGCCATAACGAATTGGCTATGATATATATTACAACGAATTAAAATTTATTCAAAAAATTCAACGATATAAAGAAAATCTCTCATACTTGTTGAGTAACTTAAATTCCATTTATCTTTATCTCTTTTCTTTGTAACTAAAGTGGTGCCATCTAGTGATAGAAACTAAAACTTTTAAAGTGGAATGATACGGTTATATTATTTTACACAAAATAGATTGGAATAACTAGGTTGGTTAACGCTTTCTCAACTCTACTGGATTGAGAAATGGTCAAGCTCTTACAGAGAGCAGAGAAAATTCATATTGTCATTCTTCTACCTTCAATGTAATCACTAAAATTATGAATGTATTATAGCGCCATCTGTTGACAAACATGTTATACATACAAATATTATTATTCGTACGCCTTATCTTTTTAAATAGTAAGAATTTAAAAAGATAAGGCTTCGGGTTCATAATTTATGATCAAAATTTCGATAAATCTAAAAATACCAATATAAAAGATTGGTTTCTGAATGTTAATTGTATAAATCCATAATGTTTAAATGTCAATTAAGATCAGATAATCATTGACCCGATGGTCATATTCTGAAATTAAAAAAAATATTAAAGCGTGAATACCCTAATGGCTTTGGCTAAGGGCTGCGAAATATAAGTTCCTAATCAACCATTTGACTAATATTTCAGTCAGTAATATTTATGAAAAAAAAAATTGTTATCATTGTTTTAAAAAGCTCACCCAGTGACACTACAAAAATAGGTATTACAATTCTAACCATTTCCATTTGTTATTTTAAAACGGTATTTTAATCGCCTTTCAAATTTTATGTCTCAAAGACATTAGACGAAAAATAACATCTAATAAAGTTAATTAGAATATCTTTCGTCTGAAATGAGAAATTTATTTATATTTCCAGGAATTGTTAGACCGAGAAAGGTATAGAAGCCGTTCGAAATTTATAAAGGTTGATACATACTGGAGAAATTTTTAATTATTAAGGATTTTTTTAATGACGAACTACACGGATTGGCCACAGATTGAGAGGTGGCATAGCTCTTTGGTCGCTTATCCTAAACCTCTATTTGCTAGTATCTCGACACAATGGTCCCCCGGTGAGGGGTAACCTTGGCTTGGACGGTTACTATGTTACGCGTAAGCATTCCGATCTGATGGCGCCCGATGGGGCCGAACCATGGCTCGATCAGTTCCTATTTCACGGATAATCTAAGGGACATTCATAAGCTACACTAACTTGGAGTGCCACTCCACAAGAAACTCCAGCAACGCTCGTGGAGTTTCTTCGGCCGCGTTAGAGATATTTACTATCGTACTAGATATAAGCCAGCATAAATTGAAGCATTTACTCTTTAGCAATTGTTATAAATTGTAAACTATTGTGTCTGGTATTTGGCTACAAAGTTGTCTCTGGTTATGTCAAAACCTAACCTTAATCAAATGCTCTCTCGGTCATAACTCTTTTAGGTGTGTATCTTGGGAATCCAAGATCCTAATCCTTCCTCTCCGAATTAACTTAGCTTAGACAGTTTCTCTCAGCCCTGTAGTTCTGGGCTCGTAAAATAAGACTGCGGTATTCCTTGCCTGTCGTAGAAGGCGAAGGAGAGTATAACCTCCCCACCCCCGTCGTGCTCTCCGAGATCACAGTGCGGGGGGCTCCGGTACGTTCCACTGGAGATCCCGGAGCCCTCCCCCACCATGCACTGAGGAAGGGCCACGGGGGGGGAGGGGTTAGTGGGTAAGAATCCCACATAACCCTGCTTTCCCCCCACAAGATGGGGTGTCTTATTGACGAAAAAAAAGGCAGTTTCTCTAATCTCGATCGTGTTACGATCCGAGGGCGCCTGAGAGGGCCGCATAACAACATCTATGATCGTAGATTACCAAGAAGTATTGATAGATATTATCTATTACACATAATTAATAAGGTCGTACGTACGTAATTATTTATCAAGCCCAAACCAATGTAATAATAGACTCACTCCATAATTACACATGTACATATACAAATGCGCATGTGTAATTATAAAGTGAGTCTAATTATTTACTGATTGAAGATACGTCACAGATCAACTACTTCTGTTACTACTAATAAAAATTAAAAAATAACTTGTATTTTTTCTGTGACGAGCACACGACTGAAGAAAAATTTCTTTAGCTCCGTCTTTACGAAGTAAACATACACGCGAAATAATATACATACATGATTGTTCCTACAGTGTGATACAGACAATAGGCTTGGCAATACACATTTTTTTCATCGTTCCCCAACGTTTGGTACCTTAGGGTTCTTTCTTCTTCTTCTTCCTTCTCCCCTTTCCATACTTCCTCTTCCAATCACACTCCCACACACTACTCTCTTCCACTCACCTCTCTTACACTCTTACAGTTTCCTACTCTATTTCATTATTACACATTTTTACAATTTCTAACTCTACTACCTACATTTCCAATCTCTTACTCTACTTCCCTACATGACAATCTCTTACTCTACTTTGGCAATACACATTGGAGGTAGACGAGTTATGTCGGGCTCGGCCTACAAGGGCTGACCAAAACCTCCCATGGTGAGCCATCATCCGCCATGATGGGCGAGATGGGATCGCATTAGCATTCACCATGTCGCCCGGCCTCCTGCGGCTGTGGAGACTTAACCCTGCTCACAAGGGATCACACCTCAGACAGGTGGAGCCTATGCAAGCCGTCGGAGAGCTCCCCAACTCCCTACCAGTAGCCTTACTAAGGTAGTTGAAGAAAGAGGGCGAACTGCCTTCTCCTTGCCCCTGCTCGCCTGTACCGGAGCGGTTTCGATGGCGATGGCGATTGGCAAGGTGTCTTAGATATACGAAACGCAACTCCCGGTATTCTATCTTTATTAATTTAAATCACTCTCTCAAGTTACTTTTGCCTCTCCTGATCACACTTTTCATAACACATTCACCAGCTTACGCCCCAAGTAAACAAGTTTTACTTAAAAAATATAAGATCGCCGTCAATTAATAGGCATCAAAATTGTTGTCAAATCGAATTCAAGTGTAAAATAACTTCGTTTTAATTAAAGTGCGCGATATTTTTGTACGTGACAGCTTCTAATGCTTTATAAAGCTCAAGTCCAGTCGTGTGTAGAATATTGTTGTCACATTTGGGTGGCTTCCTCTCAATGTATTCTCGATACTTTTGGACTTTGGAAAGGATGCTAAGTGACGCATCTGTTACGAATTTTCATAGTCTTGTGTTTTGTTAGTTTTTGTTTGTTGCGTAAGGTGGCTAGCCATTCGGTGTTTTACACAATACATTTTGGAAAGTATCCTCAGAAATTACATGATCTAATTCCCCCATCTCCGTTCCTCCATTGGCCTTCAAGACGCACTGTTGTATTACATCCTTTTGTTGTGAACATCCCTCAAAGTTGAACGAAGCAGTTTGCTTTTTCTTTCATTATTCATACAGCAAAGGACTGAAATTGTCTCTCCGCGTCTTTCTTTCCCCCCGATTACAATGTGGGTATTTTCAAGAGTCGAGTGAAGAGGCATTTAATAAGCTAGTACGCGTTACCATCCAGGACTGCATTTACACTTACCACTTACGAATAAACGATATACAAGTGCGTGACGTGAGTTTGCTTGTCATTAGCCTGTCCTGAAAATTCCTTCAAACCATCAGGTGGGAAAACGTCAAGCACTTGCTTAGAAAGTATAAAAACTTAGTCTTGTGTGCAGACGTAAAGTGTCTAGCCTTTTTTTTTGTTGACGGGGAGGAAATCTTCAGAAAGATACCCCGCCTTCTGGGGGGAAGGCGGCGGTTATGTGTGGTTCTTACCCACTAAAACCTCCCCGGTGGCCCTTTCCTCGGTGCATGACGAGGGGCTCCGGGATCTCCAGTGGAACGCACCGGAGCCCCTCTGCACTGTGCTCAAGGAGAGCACGTCCCGGGGAGGTTACTCCCTCCCCCCCTGTGCCCTCGCAGCGCAAGGCGACACGGGCCAGCCGATGTCGCCTTCTTCCCGGGTCCACTTTGGTGGACGACTCAGGCCCCCACACTTGTCGCCCAGTGAGCCCGAGGCCCTTTTAGTCGCCTTGTACGACAGGCAGAGGATACCGTAGTCTTATTCTTGAGAGCCCAGAACTACAGGGCTGTAAAGTGTCTAGCCTGTGCCTTCATCTCCGTTTCACTATCGAACTTCAAGACGCTACTCTACTGGTTTTTTTCCTTCTGCTGTAGACATCAGTCGAACCCTAACAAAGACAATTTATTTATTTAGTTCTCGACTTGCTGAAGCATATCAAACGAGGCTTCGAAAGTTCGAGAAAACTACATACATTTATTGTGAAACCCCGTACGTCTCGCATATTTGGCATCAATTATGAACAAATAAATCAACCAAAGCAATCAATCTAATTTGAATCTTAAAAAAGATTTTAAATTTCATTTTCCTTTATTACAACGCACAAATATTACCTGTAATATTTGGCGTACGAAATAGAATTAATTGGTTCGAACTGCGTAGGATTTCCATAAATACGACACAATTCTGGTATAGTAATGCAATGTGCATTATCGATGGCACCGTTCTCGGTTAACTTTTAATTATCGATTTGGAAGTTGTTTGACTGACCGTAGGTTTTCTTTTGCCTTTTACAGCCCTGTAATTTTGGGCTCTCAAGATTTTTTTTTTTAATGACGAACTACACAGATTGGCCAGAGAAGCTGGCCTTGACTGCTTCACCGGATTGAGAGGTGGCATAGCTCTAAGGTCGCTTAGCCTGAACCTCTATTGCTAGTAACTCGACACAAGGGTCCCCCCGGTGAGGTGTAACCTCGGCTTGGACGGTTACTATGTTACGCGTAAGCATGCCGATCCGAGGGCGCCCGAGAGGGCCGAACCACGACTCGGTCGGTTGCTATTTCACGGATAATCTAAGAGACATTCAAAAGCTAAACTAACTTTGAGTGCCACTTCGGGAAGCGTTGGCGCTGGGAGAAGAAGTGGCCGAAGAAACTCCAGCAACGCTCCTAACATCTAAGGGGTGTCTCTCAAGATACGATAGACTACGATATTGTACCCGTGCTTTTGTTGTAGAAGGCGACTAAAAGGGGCCTCGGGTTCACTGGGCGACAAGGGTGGGGGCCTTTGTCGTCCGCCAAGGTGGACCCGGGAAGAAGGTGACATCGGCTGGCCCGTGTCGCCTTACACTGCGACGGCGCAGGGGGGCAAGCAGTAACCGGTAAAAATCCATTATGATGCCAATGAACATTGATTTGTTTATTGTTGTACAATAAAGTATATTCACTTCACACTTCAATTATATAATATACTGAACGGTAGTGGAATTTCCTCGACTTATTCGTGCAGGAGCAAAAGCTAGACAGTGTCCTTAACGTTATTGGAATTTTTTTTTTAGAGGTTCAGGCTAAGTTCTAAGAGCTATGCCACCTCTCAATCCGGTGAAGCAGTTAAATGTTAGCTTATCTGGTTCACCTGTGTAGATCGTCACAAAAAAAATGTTATCTATTTCCTTTAACTTTTGTTTAAAGATATTGTGGAGCCGGACGCAACTGCAAGTTTGAAGACGCGGTGAGTCCGGGTGGTCCCGCTATAATGGCGTCGTAATAACTGTTTATTGCAGTTTTAATTTCAGCTTCCAATATTTTGATATTACGAGTTTATTATAAAAGTGAAATAGGCCAGTAATCCGACAGAGATTAAGCTGCTTAAATTAAACGACTTTAAGAAATGGTGGATGTGCTTAATTTAACTGTTTTTTTTTATATATATAAACTTATAGCTTTTTTGGTCACGTTATATGGTCTTCAAAGCGCTGCCTGGAGAAGCAGAAGAGAAGAGAACATTTAAGGCAAAATGGACGGCAAACGTGCTCAGTGAAGGGCGACTACAATGTGGTCTCATACAATCACGAAGACGGTTGAAGACAGTATGCTTTTTTTTATTACGAACTACACAGATTGGCCAGAGAAGCTTGGCTAGCCTTGACGGCGTCACCGGATTGAGAGGTGGCATAGCTCTTAGGTCGCTTATCCTGAACCTCTATCACTGGTAACTCGATACAAGGGTCTCCCTGGTGAGGGGTAACCTCGGCTTGGACGTTTACTATGTTACATACAGCATGCAGCTCGCGGTCCACTCAGCCTAATGAGCTGATAACTGCACTCAATGGGTCTTGCGACACGATCCTCAGCAGTGAGGGCAAAAAGAAGAAGTATAAGTCTTTTATTTAAGAAGCGATTTGGTTTAGAAATTAATTTGTTCTGTTTCAATCAGGTCCCATATCCATTTTGCTGGTGGACCTTGGGTTCCAAAAATCTTTAATCTTTGAATTATTTATTTGAACACGGCATACTCTTGCACATTGGTTCAGTCATCCCTCTCACACTCTCCTGTGCCTTTCCCTTCCAGGTGAGACCAGGTGAGTCGTAAGCTCGATTGCTCCTTTTCCCAAAAAAAATTTTTTTTTATTTTTGTTATTCAATATCAAATAATTTTCCATTGCGCAAAGGCTAAACCCAGAGCCTAGCGTTTCAAAATCCGGTGAAACTATTGGATCCTACCTAATAATTACTGTCCATTTGTGTGTTTCAGGAAACAAACATAAAAAAAAACTAAATTACATTCTAATTAAATCACATGTCTCTCAACTACAATGCTACAAATATAATATTGCTGTAAAAAAAATCCTTGCAATTGATAGACACGGCGAATAATCCACTTACTAATACTCTGCATTTTATAATATAAGTGTCATGTCTATCCTTTTTGTAGTATTTGAAGTAAAAGCTGATAAATCTTGTCCCCATTTATAAGTATAGAATGTGACATACGAGTTGTTTATATTGGAGATAGACATAGTATTAATTATATGTCGATCATATTATTAGCGTATCCACTAATTTTCAGTTTCAAATCTAATTAGAAGTCGCGATCACTGTATAGCGCCCCGATCTGTATAAAAGGGGTGAGTTCACTTCCAAACGGCGCAGTCAATTTTCACCCTTCGTAAGGGCTTGTTGCGAAAATCGGTTTTCCAGTGTTCCTTTTTTATTCGAAAGCTCCGTATGTTTATAATTTGGTGACTGTTGTTTATATCGGAATATTTGGTAAGTATGTTGTTTACTTGCAGTATAATTTTCTTTTACTAAAAACTTTGACTGAACCCCACAAGATGTTCCACCAAGGTCGCGTATGGTGGGGCTACGGGAACGGGTCCCCACCTCGGGGTGGACCAACCCCATCAACGTTCCTTCCGTTCTTCCTCCATGTCCTTCGTAAGCAGGTCTTCTCCAATGTCTTACGCCAAAACGATCCTCCGCTTTCCGCATCCAGCCACTTCCGCCTATCCTTCTAACGTCGTCGTTCCATCTGGCGGAAGGTGACCTACACTTTTTCGACCCATGCGCGGACTCCAGTCCAAGACTGCCCTCACCCATTCACCGTCACATAGTCGACAAATCTAGCCGGCCCACTGCCACTTCACTCACCTGACTTTAAGAGCTATGTCGGCTACTTTCGTTCTACCCTTATTCTATTCTATTCGTATATTAGTGTAGGTGCAAGAGAGAGCCCAGCCCTGTAGTTCTGGGCTCTCAAGAATAAGACTACGGTATCCCCTGCCTGTCGTACAAGGCGACTAAAAGGGGCCTCGGGTTCACTGGGCTTCAAGGGTGGGGGGCCTGCGTCGTCCACCAAAGTGGACCCGGAAGAAGGCGAAATCGGCTGGCCCGTGTCGCCTTTCGCTGCGAGAGCACAGGGGAGGAGGGAGTAACCTCCCCCCGGGACGTGCTCTCCTTGAGCACAGTGCAGAGGGGCTCCGGTGCGTTCCACGTGAGATCCCGGAGCCCCTCGTCATGCACCGAGGAAAGGGCCACCGGGGAGGTTTTAGTGGGTAAGATCCCCACATAACCGCCGCCTTCCCCCCAGAAGTATCTTTGTGAAGATTTCCTCTCAAAAAAAAAAAAGGTGCAAGAGAGAGAAGTGCGATTACACATATTCTTTCTGTCTTAAACAATCGTGTACATGCTATAATTTCTTTCAAGCGTACCAAGCCCACTTAGCCGGGCTTTTTTGCTTTATTTTATTTAAACAATAAACTTACATCATTAAATATTTCGTTTAACTCTCACAATATATCAAATTATTCTTTTCTCTCCGTATTCATTCTCTTCTCGAGCGGGTGAAGAACATTACCTACACCCATGTACATATCAGCAGCATCAATAAACGGATACATTCGCGGCGCTATAACTTACCTTGAATACTTCAAAATCCTTAATTATTATCTTTAATATACTTAAGAACACTTTATTATATTTCATTATGATTCAATATAATTCAATGTACTTCAAAATGGTTAATAATAACATAAATATACACAACGCATGTGTTAATACAAATTTGGGTTATAAAACAATAAATATCATCATAGTAAATAAAAGCTGTTTTGATCAATCGGAAGATTCCCTGAAAGTTTCATTGAAATCGGTCCAGCCCTTTCGGAGCCTACATGGAACATACCCACACACTTTCTCTTTTATATATATAGATACATACATACATATATAACCTATATACATATGTATAGACAGAGCTAAAGATGTTTAACTTCAGTCGTGTGATCGAAAGCACAGTCGTTTTTTTGGTTAAAGAAATAATAATTTTCATTTTCATAGTTCATTGACATGTAATTCAATTGTGCATTTTCTATTAATTTTGCATGAGGATGACCCTAATGTACTTGTATTTTATAAAGGTTGGATTCCCGGGATAAGGGCGCGAGTACAACGCGACACTTTTTAAAATAAAACAATACGAACCGAACTTGTTAACTTCTCGATTTACTGCCGCCCCTGTAATCATCTAAATTTAATCCTGGCACATCTATTATCGTCACAGACTCTCTGTTGAAATAAGAGTTTAGTAAATATTTTACAGAGTCCGGTGTAACTTCAGTGCCCGGACGATCGTATTACGCGTAATACACCTACAAACCAATCATTAAATGGTTTCAAATCATATCCTTTTTTTATAAGCTCTACAGCCCTTTGTGGGCCTTGGCTTGGTTAAGCAACTTCCTCCACCTCGGTCTATCCATGGCCGTAGTCCTCCAGGTTCCTATGCCAATTTCTTTGGCGTCTCGATTGACACCGTCTATCCAACGGCGCTTTGGTCTTCCCCGACCTTTCCGACCTTCGGGGTCCATCCATCTCTGCACATGAACAGGCCATCAAAGTCTGTTTAAGTTCCTGGTAGAGGTTAAATGATCCTGAAAATATGTATTACGTATTTATATAAACAAAAACTATACGATTATAAATAAATCGTTCTCATGAACACACATAAAAACTTTGACGTATTTAAGAAATACACACATAGTAATTTAACGAATTTTATTTTTTAATTTTTTTCTTTTTTTGACTATATTTATTCCATTTTCAAATCTCAGCTGAGGTCTTATGTCTTTGTCGTTCCCTAATTTCTGAGGATCGTTTTCACAAGAGCCCCCTAAGTGGACATCAAGCATCCCTTACCAGCTGGTAGAGATTAGGAGATGAGATGGCCACAGATTTGATTACACCATCGTGTTAGCGACCGTTTTCTTGTCCTATTGTCTTGCGTAGAGGGATGGCAACCTTGAAAAGCTGGTCATCGTTGAAAGCAAGAGAAAGAGAGATAAATGCAGACCGCTCCGTCCCACAGGATATTTTTGTGATAATTATTTTCTTTTCTTGTCTTTGTAAATGGTAGCAATAGTTTTTTTTCCACAATATTACTAACGTTCTTGTTGACCGCATTCTAAATAAGCTTAGGCTTGTGTTAGGAGATGGTTTACGTCAATAGTCAAATGGTGGATTCGAATCTACGACCTTAGACGATTCGCAGACCGCACACTATAACGTTTTAGTGGTGGCTATTGACGCTTCAAAATTTATTAAATAAGACAAATGTGTTAGCTGGCAACACATGACACCCAGCGATTGTTATGCATAATAACTACTTCCAATGATATTTTAGTGATTTACCTGAACCTTATTGTATCTTTAATTCATAATTAATAATTTAGTTGATCGTCACATTAACTTGGCATCGTAAACAATAATTTAACTTTATTAGTTCGTAACTTCTAATTGATTTTGTAAAAGATTGTGAGGACACGCAGTTGTGACGGTTTTCGTTAAAAATAATTCTTTGTACAACGTGACGCTGTCTTAATAAAGCGAGTGTATTAGTTGTTGGACTATTTTATTCTACGAGACCTACCAATTATAAATGGCTATTTATATTATTTACAAAGTTATTTTGATAAAAAAGATTCTTCTGGCATCTTTGTTGTCGTTTTTCTAAATAATAAATTCAAATGTCGTCGCGTTTTTATTTTACAATTAGATGTCAAAGCCAGTGAACTACAGCGATAATGTTACATTTCTCGTTCAATGGCATACGACTGGAGTATCAGAGATCAAACAGTCGTTCTTAGTCGTAGGTTGTCGTAACTGATTTCCGCATGACAACAATGATATTGTTTACAGCGTAGGCGCTGTTTAGTTTATTTCAAACCATCTTTACCAGACTTTTGTTCAAAGATTTTAGACATATATCATTTCCTTATTAGTGTTTTGTTATTTTATCTATGTATATATAAGAGATAGTGTGTGGGTATGTTCCATATAGGCTTCGAAACGGCAGGTAGTAATCCTGTAAAGTTTAGTGACGATCGGAGCACTCCCCTTTTCAACTATCAAACAAGCCATACGTCGTACTTTTATTTCTGACTTTAACTTAAGCCCGATATGTTTTTGTTTAAATGATAAGAATTATATTGTATTTACTGATATGTACATGAGTGTAGGTAATGATCTTCACCCGCTCGAGAAGAGAATAGAATGAATACGAAGAGAAATGAATAATTTAATATATTGTGAGAGTTAAATTAAATATTTAATGATGTCCGGACCATATCGTGGTAATAGTTTTTTATTGGCGATCTGTCGCCATTTTCCTCTGTCTGCAGCGGATCTGGCCAGTCCAGCGTCTTGTCGCGGCAATTATTCTAGTTATAAGTAGTCTTTCTAAGTTATCGCTGTTTTTCTGGCAGTGTGACCAAAGTATTCCAGCATCATGCGTAGGTAAATGGTTGACAGCCTAGCTTTAATTTTAAATTTTAATGATGTAAGTTTATTGTTTTAATAAAATAAAGCAAGGTCTAGTCCGTGGAAGCGGGCTGGGTACGCTAGTACCTTATATCGTTTTGTCTTTAGTTCCTTGGCGTTGGCCTGATGACGTATGGCCTAGCTAGTTAGACATAAACATAATCAATACATGCTAAATATATTTGTTTTTCATGCGAATATTCTATAATAAGCTAATATATTGTATTTTATATTTATTTACAGATTTCACAATGGCGATGAATTTGCCGATACTTTTTATACTGATCACGGTGTCTTCGATCACGGCGCAGACCTTCCAGTATTCCCGGGGATGGACCAACGGGAAACGCGACGGCGTTAGGAAGGATGACGTCAGCAACGTCATGGAAAGGTTCTTGAGTCCCTGCCAATTGAAAAAGCTTAAGTATCTACTCGAAGGCAAGAATTTCAATGAACGGGTGAGTACATAATTTGTAGCTTGGTAATACACGGTTTTTTTACGACGAACTACACAGATTGGCCGGAGAAGCTGGCCTTGACTGCTTCACAGGATTGAGAGGAGGCATAGGTCTTAGGTCGCTTAGCCTGTACCTCTATTGCTAGTAATTCGAAAAATGGGTCCTCCCGGAGAGGGGTAACCTCGGCTTGGACGGTTACTATGTTACGCGTAAGCATTCCGATCCGAGGGCGCCCGAGACTCGGTCGGTTGCTCTTTCACAGATACTCTAAGGGACATTCAAAAGCTAAAGTAACTTTGAGTGCCACTTCGGGAAGCGTTGGCGCTGGGAGAAGAATTGGCCGAAGAAACTCCAGCAACACTCCTAACATCTAAGGGCACGGGCCCCACGCCTGCCCATAAAATAGCGGTAACGCGCGAGGATTATTCACGACCTCCGACTGTCGCGAATGGACGCTTTGGGGATTTGTAAAGACCTAGCCTGTGTAATGGTAAATGCGGCGTCCGGATCGTCAAGAACTTGTCTCGGCCTCCGGGCGACGCGACGGAATTTATATTGATCAGAGAAGCTGGCCTTCTATGCTTCACCGGATTGAGAGTTGGCATAGCTCTTAGGTCGCTTAGCCTGAACCTCTATCGCTAGTAACTTGACACAAGGGTCCTCCTGGTGAGGGATAGGGGTTATACGGTGAATCTGGCAGTCAAGGATATGGGTATCCCAACGATAAGTTTATCACTCAGGATGCTGTCGGATCTGGTTCGCATTTTGAATGTTCGCTCTAGTCTATACATCTAGGCAATGTAGAAGTGCAGTAAGATAATTCATAAAAATATATTTCTTTTTATTAAAAAATAAAGACGTTTTAACTACCACCTCATTGTTTAAAGTCGGTTAAGAATCAAAGAAGCTTTTATTATAATTTCAACGTTTTTCTTTTCTTTGCAGTTCTACGTCCCTTGCGACTACCACGACGAGGATTTGGAGATTCAATCTAAAAGGTTCAAAGTGGACCACAGTCAAGAACCCCTCTTTGAAGTGTTTCAGTAAGAGAATACGATGCGTTGAATGTCAATGAATACAAAATGAGATTGTAAACGATAAGCTAATTTTATAAAGGATGCGGTATAATTAAAAAAATATCTTTATACAACGCTTTGTACTTATCTGTTGGGTATATAGTTTATACAGTAGAGCCTCTTTGAGTCAAACATCAAAGAAATTGAAACATTTCAGGTTAAACTAAGAGCTATGCCATCTCTGAATATAGTCAAGCAATTAAAGTCAGCTTCTCTGGTTTAGGTATATTGTTTTTAACTAAATGTATAATTTTGTTATAACTAAAACTAGAAAATATAACATAACTATACATATAAAACAATACATAATAACTAAAAGAAGAAATATTTACAATTTAATAGGTATTTTACAAAATATTTACAAAAAATACAACTGTGCCAAAGCGTCGTCGCCTGGCAGCGTGCCCAGAAGGCTGGTAGCTTTGACACGTTGTATGGCAATGTTTAGCCTCTATGCATGCTATAAGCCGGCCTTCTGGTCACCAGATGTGTCGACCAACTTCTTCTTTCTTGCTTCGCTGGTTAATCTGTGTAGTTCGTTACAAAAGAAAAAATCTCTGCTCAATTTGTAGGATCCTCTCACTTCTTGTACAAAAACCTATATTACTCTAAAAGGTCCCACACATTAACAGTCCGCCGGCCGATGTTAGTCTGTCAGTTAATTGCAATAGACCACACTCTCACAGGTTTTGAAGTGAATGAGTGGGTGATATAGAACTTGGACGGCAGGCCGTCTGATACGATCAGAGACTTTTTCTTTTTTTTAAAAAAAAAAGAAAGCTAGCAATATTTCTTTTCTTTTTTTTCGGAAATATTTCTAACATTCTTACTAAGTTTAAGCTTGTGCTAGGAGAAAGTTCACGTCGTTAGGCTAATGGTCGATTCGAACCTAAGACCTCACGATTCGCAGATCGTACCCTAAACCATTAGGCTATTGACGCTTCTAAAGACAGCTGACAGCTCGAACTGTTAGTGTGTGGGACTGGGACTCTTAATCCTTTTATAAATCGAAATTAATAAGTAACAATATACCGACTTATCGTATTTACGTGAATATTATACAATAAAATCACTTTTAAAGATTTCAATGTTATTTTTGAATTGCCGAAGTTCCACTTTACCGTGTTCAGGATCAAATTCTCTCAATTACACTCTCTCTCATCTCATTTACCCTACACAACTCGTATTAGTACAAGTTGTACTTTTTTTACATGATAAAATACTATAATATCCATTTTTAAATGTGAATGTATCTTTACGCATATATATGTATATATTATACTACTGTGATTGAAAATAAAAATAAATACTTTTCGCTGAATATTTGTTTACTTTGAAATAAATATATGTGGATGCATATACGTTATTCGATTTTTAAACAATTAAAAATAATCTATATATATAAAAGAGAAAGTCTGTGTGTTTGATCTGTATAGGCTCCGAAACGGCTGGACCGATTTCAATGAAACTTTCAGAGAATCTTCAGATTGACCTGGAGCACTTCTCTTTTTGAACTGTCAAATACAGCTTTTATTTACTATGATGATATTCTATTGTTTTATAACCCAAATTTGTATTGACACATGCGTTATATGTGTGTATATTTATATCAATATTGAAGTATAATGAAGTATAATAAAGTATACTGAGATAATAATTAAGGATTTTGAAGTATTCAAGGTAAGTTATAGCGCCGCGAATCCGTTTACTGATGCTGCTGACATGGGTGTAGGTTCATGGATCTTCGCCCGCTCGAGAAGAGAATGAATACGGAGAGAAATGAATAATTAAAAATATTAGGAGAGAAAGTACATTTTTAATGATGTAATTTTAATGTTTAAATAAAATAAAGCAAAATCTAGACCGACGAAGCGGGCTGGGTACGCTAGTACAAATATAGAATAATCAATCAGAGAAACTAACTCTATGACTATGGATTGAACCTTATTTTGTTCTCGAGGGGGAAATCTTCAACAAAATACCCCGCCATCCCCGGTACATGGTGGAGAGGCTTTGGGATCTCCAAAAGAACGCACCGGTGTCCCTCTGCTCTGTGGCGAAGCACGGCCCGGGGAGGTTACATCCTCCCCCAGCGCCCTCGCAGTGCCAAGGCAACAAGACCTTCTTCCCGGGTCCTCTATAACGGATGGCAAGAGCCTGTGGCGACTCGCATTCGCCAATTACCGAAAAGTATTTTAGACGATAAAATTATTTATATTATATTTGGAATAAGAAATTTTCTCATCTCGCGTACCTCTCTATTTTCTAATTCTAAATTCAATTTAAATAATTTTGTCGTCTAAAAATCCTCTTTTGTAGTTGGCGAATGCAAGTCGCCACAGATGTAATTTATTTCACCACTATCAGACTAATATCAAGAACATAATATTGCGTTATTTTACAAAATGGCTAAGCATACAATTTCACAGAATTTCAATTTTTTTTAGAGCGCTAAATTTTTCTTTCGAAATATGCTATAAAAATATATTTTTCTGATACACTAGTGGGTCGGGTTTTTATACATAATTACCAAAATATTTAGTAGAACCTAAAAAATTGTCATGTGAAATATCGTGGAAGGTAATTTAATTTTTGGAATGTGTTCGTTGTAAAAGTAAATGCCATAGTCTGCTATTCCTTCACAGGCTATCACGGTTTTAATTATTATAAAAAGATTTTAGCTAATAGCATAATTAAGCAGTTCTAAATAAACATTTAGTATTATTGCCATCTTTTGGTACAGTTTGTACTTTAAAATGCAGTCATCAGATATTAAATTAAGAGCCATCTTTTCTGGATAGTAAATATCACGATAATAAACTACAGATAAATTATATTGCCATCTAGTAGTGAAAAGTTTATTTATTAGTACATCTTTTGAACGATAGATGGCAACATTTTATTTCTGTAATAAATACGTAACATTAATGACAACCGAGCCGAGACAACATTGCTCATTCTCATGTAATATTGCACAGGCTACATCTTTACAAATCCACAAAGCGTCGATTCGCGACCGTCGGAGGTTGCGAATAATCCTTGCGCGTTACCGCTATTTTATGGGCAGGCCCCACCCCTTAGATGTTAGAAGCGTTGCTGGAGTTTCTTCGGCCACTTCTTCTCCCAGCGCCAACGCTTCCCGAAATGGCACTCAAAGTTAGTTTAGCTTTTGAATGTCCCTTAGATTATCCGTGAAATAGCATTAGACCGAGTCGTGGTTCGGCCCTCTCGGGCACCCTCGGATCTGAATGCTTACGCGTAACATAGTAACCGTCCAAGCCGAGGTTACCCCTCACCGGGTGTACCCTTGTGTCGAGTTACTAGAAATAGAGGTTCAGGCTAAGCGACCTAAGTGCTATGCCACCTCTCAATCCGGTGAAGCAGTCAAGGCCAGCATCTCTGGCCAATCTGTGTAGTTCGTCATTAAAAAATATATATATATTTTTGTGAAAATGGTTTACACGTAAAAGATATCAACTGTTGCTGGTGTTTCCATTAAACATTACATCCGTGTAATTCAATGTTGGTGATAGAGGTTCAGGCTAAGCAATCTAAGAGCTATGCCACCTCTCAATCCGGTGATGCAGTCAAGGCCAGCTTCTCTGGCCAATCTTTGTAGTTCGTCATAATAAAAAACTGCAACGGTTTTTGATAGAATAGCTCGCAGGTGGTTTTTTGTCTAGCTTATCGTTATATTTTGGATAATTCACACTACATCTTTATAAATGTGATACTCTAGTAAACTATATTATTGTAAATTTTCATCATTCAGTAGTTTTTGCGTGAATGAGTTACTTCACATACATCCATACATTTTTCAACTTTTGCATTTATAACATTAATAGGAATCGTGGGCTTGTATTATGTGTCCAGGTTATTTATATTCGACAGTAAAGAATTGCCAGTGAAAAGTTTAATTTTCCACATATAGAGTACATTAAAACCTTTTTGTTGTTGTTCAAATTCCATTTCTGAACGCACTCACTCGTCAACAAGAGCCTGTCATTACACGAAAATTGTCGACATATTTAATCTGTTTCACGCGGTCGTGTCATTTGAAGCGGCCGCTATTCTAAATTAGACTCTAACTATCATTTATAAGTTATAAAATTGTGCAACAATAAGGTTTAGTGATGTCCACCACATGTAATTTGTGTTTCATCTATCATTTATAACAAGCGCTATTAAGCTTCGAGTTGTAATATCGATGTATTTACGATGGAATTAACTTTCAACGATAATGGTATTGAAATAAACGAAAATCATTAAACGTCTTTGTAAGTTATGTTGGTATCGTATCAAATTTAAAAAAGAATCGATATTTTCTATCCAATATAAATAGCTGTTGGTTGGTTTCCCAGTCGGTATAGAATTTTGTATGATGTCTCGAAGCGGTTAGTAGCTTGTAAATGATAAAACATATTTTGACATTACTATTATGATATATTTGAAATGACGACAATTCTAAAACTTCAGGATTCTATTTATTTAAAAAAATAAGAACGCAACTAATTCACAAATTTTACTAAGATTCTAGTAAACCGTTACAAATAAGCTTAAGCTTTTAGCTATTATTATTATGTTATTGTCACTTCGATTTGATACCAATATGAGTTGGGCAAAAGTTTCTTTAGGTTGATTTAGCTAACAGTGTCTTGTTGTTTTGTAATAAAATATTAGCCACTAGACTTCGTCATTGGTAAATAAACTAGTAAACAATATCAAACTAAATCTTAACTAAAATAGTTTCTTAGAAACAAAAAAAAGTTTGGCTGTCGCAATCGAATAGAAAGCCGGGACAGTTTGTAGAAATTGACGCTGAATTAAACTTAGGCCGTGGGGAAGACTCGATATCGTTGTCTAAACTTTATGCGGTCCTTCTCAATTAACCGTCCTCAGTGACGCGCCTTTATCGACAAATAAAGAGATTGCATTTTCAAGTTTGTATAGGTAAATTTAGCTGGTACACCAGTATTAGAGGAAGGGAGACAAGAAATAGAGTGTGCCCAAGTCGTTCTGTTTCACTACAGTTTCTTTTGTCTCTTCTATCTTCTAGGTATTACTCATTGCCCTTTTAATGGTTCGTGATATTTCATTCGAAATCCAAGTTTCAATCTGGAAATTCGATGATCCTATCCGAGAGATAATAGATAGATATAACTTTATTGTACACCAAAATCAAACAAAAGGCATTACATAAGTAAGGTACATTTTACAGTTCGTTGTACATTGGGCGACCTTATCGCTGAGAGCGATCTCTTCCAGGATAATATATGAGATCCGGTGGATAATTCTAAATAGAATTCAGAAGTGAATCGCTTAACATACATGTTGTAACTATTAAATAATTTTTCATAAATTTCAATTGTAATTTTATCTGTAATGATTATCAATTAATTTAATAACAAATTGAAACTATTGTCATTTTTTCCCGAGCACTTTGTGGTAAAAAAGTAACAAGCAACAACATAACCAGTTTATATATTTTTTTTTTTAATTTATTTCAAATAAAATTTTACAATAAGAGAATATACATATAACTTAACGCTATATAAACCGCAATGGTTTGTCACTAGCGTCAAAGCGTCCGTCTTGCGTTCCTAAATAACTTTTTAATATACTATTAATGTTTTTGTTAGTTATACAATTTCTTATATCTGAGGGTAGTAGGGTATATCTAGTTGAATTTAGAGTTGTTTGGATTCAACTGGTGAGTTGTAATTAAACAAGCAACCCATCTAATTTCTGTGTATCTGTATTTTAAACAAAGGTATAAATAATACTTTTATTTCTTAAGCAAATATTTCTCACATTACTTTTGAGACATCAGTTGACGCAAGCGGTATATTTCTTAAAAGACTGGCAAACATATTATTGTTTGTACAAGAATTTAGGGACTGTGGTTATTACTGCTTTCTTAAAACAATAAACAATTATGATAAGGAGCATTAAATATCGATATAACAGTTTTTACCCATTGCCACTGAAGAAAGGTGATGAAAATGGCTTATTTTGTTAAGTTGATATGAAGGCACAAGGCGTGTGTATTTTCTGATCCATAAATAGGGTCATAATGTCGTATTGGGCCTATAAATTCACGTTTAAGACTTGTTTTTAAATGCTTAATAGTTAGTAGTTACAGCCTTTATATCTATAATATATTTGTCCCACTGTTGGGCGTAGGCCTTCTCTGTAAGGAGAGTATAAGGGCATAGTCCGCCACGCGGCCCTAGTGCGGATTGGCAGACTACACATGCCTAAGAAAAATGTTTGTAAGACATGTAGGTTTCTTCACCATGTTTTCCTTCTCCGCCAAGCGCGTGGTAAATCAGCACATAAAATTGCAACAACAAATTTAATGGTGCCGGCACCGGGGATCTAACTCGGATTGATAGCGTTCATGCAACTTGAAACAACCGCCCGGACGTTGAGCTACCACGGCTCTATTGAGCTACCACGGTTCTGGCTCCGAAATGCTTAATGTCGATATCGAATAAAGGCGCGTCACTATTGCAAGAATGAGATGCCCTTAAGTTAAATCCGTTTCCCGCCATCGCACAATCTGTGGAAGCGTCCCGCCAATGGGAGGAACAGAGGGCGGCGCGCGGTCGCTAAACGCCCTCACCGATTGGACGAAATTATTAAACGGATTGCCAGATGTAAAAAAAAAAGAACACGTCAGGGATATAAAGCTTACAATTGAGTGGTACTTTTTGTTCGTGTTAAATTGATGAAAAAAGACTCGGGAAAATTGTTACCGAGATGAAATAAAAAATGATTTATTATTTGGCCCTCTTAACTTTTTAACTTATTGGACGTTAATGACTTTTGATTTTGCACCGTGGAGCCGTTACGTTTTAAAGTTCCCCTGGCTGCGTTTTTTTATTAATGGGCTGCCAGCAGGCGCCTGAATAATTTGGTCAAGCAATTTTAAAAGAGCGCTCGATTGAATTGAAAAGCTTCAGTTGTTTTTTTAAATTTAGAACGTTATGACGTTGAAAGGGATTTATTTCAAAGGTCTACGTCAATTGTAATTTATCTAAATTTGTGCTTTTTTGGAATATCAGACTATATCTTTATAATATTAATTCAGTATTACGTTACGTATTATTATTACGTTTTATTACGTTATTAAGAACGTGAAAGATTTTAAGAATGTATGGATGTGAACTTGATCTTTCACACAAAAACCATTGAATTGATTTTTATGAAATTCTACAATAATATAGTTTACACATCCGTGTGTCACATTGGCTATCCATATATATATATAAGAGAAAGCGTGTGGGTTTGTTCCATAGGCATATAGACTTCGAAACGGCTGGACCGATTTCAATGAAACTTTCAGGGCAAGCCCGATATGTTTTTGTATAAATGATAAGAACGATATTGTATTTACTGATAATGTACATGGGTGTAGGTAATGATCTTCACCCGCTCGAGAAGAGAATAGAAGAGAAATGAATAATTTAATAACGAGCTTAATACGTCCCGGGGGGGGATTTTAAGGAGAATCACCTCCCGCCTCGGACGTGCTCTCCGGTGAGCATAGTGTGCTCGGGGGGGGGGGAGGTTTAAGTGGGTAAAAACCCCACATAACCGCTTCCCCCCATGACCAAGATCTTCTGGGGGGAAGACAGGGTATCTTAGTAAAGATTTCCCTCGTTAACAATGTTTTTTTTATTGCTGTTTTTATATTGCATTTAACAATCAAACTCGCAAGTCGAAGATGAGGCCTAAGATGGTATGCATTTGCCTGTGTGTCAATATGGACATGAAGTTGGAAACCCTGGAGTTCCCTTATAATATTAAATGACTTGAACTACAGTTGGCCAGAGAAGCTGGCCTGTACTGCTTCACCGGCTCTTAGGTAGTTTAGCCTGTATCTCTATAGCTAGTAACTCGACACAAAGGTAGACGATTGGCACCAGGGGGATTTCCGTCACCTTCGTCCAGTAAGGTTGTAACAAGGACAACTATAACCATCTATTAAAAAACTTTATATGTATGTGTCATTTAAAACGAGGTTCCGATGACATTAAAAGAATTAATGATTTGCAAAAAAAATTCTTCGCGAATTGATGAGAGATATTAAAAACATTAAAACAATGATAAGATTTAGGATTTTCAGATAAAACAAAACAATAAATAACTATTAAATAATTCATTGAAAATGTCATAATAAGATATATGTATTTATATATTTTTTCATCTATTATTTTATTGTATAAAATATATTTTAATCTCATAACTGTTTTATTCATGTATCATATTTATTATACTCTTATTGTCTGTATAATAATTTTCCATATAAAAGTAGTATTGCGCGCGCACGTCTTTAGGTAGTCCCGGGCACCGCTGAAAATCAGCGCTGTCGCGTCCTTGTGACAACATATGCTGAGACGGTGTCCGATATTGGCATCATATGTTTTGTATTATTTGTCCGTGTAACTTTAACTGTGTTTTGTCTATTTTTCATTCTTTTTTAATGTGTGTTATATTCTGTCTGTGATGTGTTTTTGTATTGTGATGCCAATAAATGTCTATGTCTATGTCTATATGTCGCATTAATATTGATAGATATTTAAAAAAAAACTTATCGACCTAGAGAGAAGAAATCTGCTTTGCAAGAAACTATGACAAAATAAGTTCAATCTTTTAAATCTTGCAGGGTAGACTGCTCCGAGATTCCGGTCTGCTTTTGACTTAACTTTCTTTGTTTTGTTAACGGGGAGGAAATCTTTAAAAAAATACCCCGCCTTCTGGGTGGAAGGCGGCGGTATATGTGGGGTTTTTACCCACTAAAACATCCCCGGTGGCCGTTCCTCGGTACATGGTAAGGGGCTGCAGTGGAACCGGAGCCCCTCTGTACTGTGCTCAAGGAGAGCACTTCCCGGGGGGAGGTTACTCCCTCCCCCCTGTGCCTTCTCAGTGCAAAGCGACACGGGCCAGCCGATGTTGCCTTCTTCCCGGGTCCATCTTGGCGGACGACAAAGGCTGGGGCCCTTGTCGCCCAGTGAACCCGAGGCCCCTTTTAGTCGCCTTCTACAACAAAAGCAGGGGTATAATATCGTAGTCTTATTCTTGAGAGCCCAGAGCTGGCTTTATAATTAACTTAATAAATCTTATTTATGTTATCTATAATACATAAAAAAATATCATCGACAGCTTCTCTAGCTAATTAAAAATAGAAACCGTCCAAGCCGAGGTTACCTCTCACCGGGGGGACCCTTGTGTCGAGTTACTGGCTAATAGAGATTCAGGCTAAGCGACCTAAGAGCTATGCCACCTCTCAATCCGGTGAAGCAGTAAAGGCCAGCTTCTCTGGCAAACTGTGTTAGTTCGTCCAAAGAGTGCTACTAAGGCATTAAGTCTTTTTTTTTGTAGTCGTGTGGAAATCTTCAACAAGATACCTTTTTTTTTTTTTTGTTGACGGGGAGGAAATCTTCACAAAGATACCCCGCCTTCTGGGAGGAAGGCGGCGGTTATGTGGGGATCTTACCCACTAAAACCTCCCCGGTGGCCCTTTCCTCGGTGCATGACGAGGGGCTCCGGGATCTCACGTGGAACGCACCGGAGCCCCTCTGCACTGTGCTCAAGGAGAGCACGTCCCGGGGGGAGGTTACTCCCTCCTCCCCTGTGCCCTCGCAGCGAAAGGCGACACGGGCCAGCCGATGTCGCCTTCTTCCCGGGTCCACTTTGGTGGACGACGCAGGCCCCCACCCTTGTCGCTAAAACCTCGCAAATATTGACAACTGCGATGATCAATGAACGTTCATATAGTACACAATTGGTTAAGTACATGCACTCGAAGTTAGTTTAGCTTTTGAATGCCCCCTTAGATTATCCGTGAAATAGCAACCGACCGAGTCGCGGTTCGGCCCACTCGGGCGCCCTCGGATCGGGATGCTTACGCGTAGCATATTAACCGTCCAAAGCGAGGTTACCCCTCACCGCGGGGACCCTTGTGTCGAGTTACTAGCTAATAGAGATTCAGGCCAAGCGACCTAAGAGCTATGCCACCTCTCAATCCGGTGAAGCAGAAACTCCAGCTTCTCTGGCCAACTGTGTTAGTTCGTTCAAAAAAAATCTAGCTGATGCAGAGAGTGCTACTGACGCATTAACATAATAATTAATAATGGCATACAAACGAATTGGGAACCTCCTGTTTGGAAGTCGGTTGAAAAGATTACTAAAACTTCGTAAACATTGACAACTGCGATGAACAATGAACGTTCATTTATTACACAATTGGTTTAGTAGATTCGGGGCAATTAGCCGCATGTTCGTTTGCCCCTTTCTGCAATAAAAAAATGCAACGGGTTTAAAAAAAAATGAACAAAGAGTACTGTGACAAAAAGGAGCAGGAATGGGGCCATTGTCTCGGACAGTCGTCCTCGCAGTGTCCAGTAATATTGTGGTGTGCGCACTTTATTTACGCGATAAGCAATGCCTTCAACACCAACTGCCTGCCTAACGCTTGAATCACACTTGACTCGTGTAAGGCCGAGTTCACATTTGAGCTATACAAATAAATAAAAATTGGAGCGTCTGTTATTTTAAATAACCTTCTTCTTCTCCCTGTTCTTCTTCATCACTGTAGGTCAGTCATCTAAACTTATCCTTATTCATGGCTAAGCGAAATAGTTCTGCGCTTGTTTTCATTCCAGTCCATTCCATGGATTAAAATTTAAAAGAAGATTATACAAGTGGCTTTATGCTTTAAATATTTATAGTGTTTCCGTATTTCTTTGTTGAAAATGTCTGTTCCCACAGTCAGTAGTAGTTCAAGAATAGTAATTATGATTAAAACGATGACTTAAATATTGACTTATATATTTCACAATTTACTGATATTATATTAAAAATGAGCCGTGGTAGCTCAGTGTCCGGGCGGTTGGCTCAAGTTGCATAGTACGCTAGCAACCCGAGTTCGGTCCCCGGTGCCGACACCAATAAATTTGTTGTTGCAATTTTATGTGCTGATTAACCACGCGCTCGGCGGTGAAGGAAAACATCGTGAGGAAACCTACATGTCTTAGAAAATTTTTCTACGACATGTGAAGTCTGCCAATCCGCATTAGGGCCGCGTGGCGGACTATGCCCTTATACTGTCTTTACAGAGAAGGCCTGTGCCCAGCAGTGGGATATATATATTATATATATATAAAGGCTGTAACTTTTTTTTATATTAAAAATTATAATAATTTTTAATTTGCATGCATAATTATAATAAGCGAAACATGTCGGCCTGTCTGTAATGATTTGTATAACATCACAATAAGCTCTTAGGTCGCTTAGCCTGAAACCTTTATCAAAAATAATTCCCGGCCGATGCAATTATTTTTGATAGGGTTCAGGCTAAGCGACCTAAGAGCTATGCCACCTCTCAATCTGGTGAAGCTGTCAAGGGCAGCTTCTCTGGCCAATCTGTGTAGTTCGTCAAACAATAATACCATATTTTCAGCAAATAAATAAATATTATCTTATCCTGATATCTTCTTAGCCATGACTTCTTCCCACCCATATTTTACTTGCTACTTTGCCCATCATAACCAATTGCAGCAGGCTGTCCCCGGCGTTGAATGCGAACGATACATATTCGCGCACTCGCAAACTCGTCCAAACAGAAACCAGTGGTGACGTTCCTAGCAGGTGATGAAGCCGTAGCAAGTCGATAGTTGGAGTCAAAAAACCGTCATGGAGGAGTGACAAGAGTGAACTGGAATTGGATAGTTTCGAGGAATCGCTAACCATAATGCACAGTACCTGGTTTGATAAGCGGGATCTTGCGCACAGGTAAGCGACACTTGTCACGTAACACGAAACGTTGCTAGGTCGCGATAACGATATCAACATATATATATCACCTAATTTAAATAACATTATACTACTGATAATTTTCAGGTACTTACATACAAATAATTATGATGGAAGTGTATGGAATATGTATCATGTCTCAGTATACGGCCTAGGTAGGAGATCTTCGACCCTGTAGTTCTGGGTTCTCAAGAATAAGACTACGGTATCCCCTGCCTGTCGTAGAAGGCGACTAAAAGGGGCCTCGGGTTCATTGGGCGACAAGGGTGGGGGCCTTTGTCGTCCGCCAAGGTGGACCCGGGAAGAAGGCGACATCGGCTGGCCCGTGTCGCCTTGCACTGCGAGGGCACAGGGGGGGAGGGAGTAACCTCCCCCGGGAAGTGCTCTCTATGAGCACAGTGCAGAGGGGCTCCGGTGCGTTCCACTGGAGATCCCGGAGCCCCTCACCATGCACCGAGGAAGGGCCACCGGGGAGGTTTTAGTGGGTAAAAACCCCACATAACCGCCGCCTTCCCCCCAGAAGGCGGGGTATCTTTCTGAAGATTTCCTCCTCGTTAACAAAAAAAAAAAAGGTAGGATCTTACGCTGCTTGTTGGTTCTGACCAATTCTCAATGTTGGATATTTTATCCGCCCAGCTCACACGGAGCATCCTTCTATACGTCCATATTTCGAAGGCTTCGATTCTTTTCGCAAATTTTCCACTAAGGTCTATGCCTCGCATACATATAAACCTTCCAAATGTAGGCCAAATGTAGCATTGTAGGAGTCTGAGCCGGAAATTTAGAGAAAATGATTATAATAAGTTTTTACTATATGTGTATGAATGTATATATATATATATATATATCATACATATTCCAAAAAAAAAATTTATAATTTTTGTCTGTTTGTTCCGGCTAGTCTCTGGAACGGCTGGTCCGATTTTGACTTGTTTTGGGACTTACTCTGGTACCGCCGGTAACGAAGCAGGGCCCAAGCAACCGGTGATTAGAGCAACTTAGAGAGAAACCTCCTAATGATGCGTGCCGTGTCCAGGAGTACCTTCTGTATCTGAACCCAGCCATATGGCGAAAGTCTCTTGAGGTGTTGATCGAGACTTTTCGCTTAAGACCGTTTGTAAAAACGATATCGGTACAATGATAATCAAATCCACATCCCAAATGACCGTCACCTCGTGCGCCATGTCATGTTACTTGGTGATTTTTTCCCTTTCGTTCTTCACGAGGTTCTCGTCATGTGGGATGGTAATATCGACGAGCACCGCCTGTCGCGTTGATCGACCTGTCAGCACAATATCAGGTCTATTGGTGACAATAGTCCTGTCTGTGATCGATCCCAATAGAGCGTTACATGACCATTTTCAGCGCCCGTGTGTATTTATAGTACGGTACCTCGGACTCCACCAGACCATATCGAAAAGCAATTTGCTTTTGAATTGATTCATTATTATTAGCTTATGTGACTGCGTCCTAAGCGAATTCTTCTCGGTCATATATTGCGCGCGACGGATCGTGGGCCGGGGCGATACCGATACGATATCGTGACGACTTTATTCCGGGACGAGCTCGCGATTTACAACCGACGGGGTGCACCCTGACGCGCTGATAAACACGCGTCCACATTGCGAGTTGTTATAGCCGATACAACTGTTTTACAATGCACATTAGCGCACCAGTGTGCCCCTATCTTAACGATAAGGGGACGATATAAAAATTGTGCTCTTAACATACGAATGGAGACAGATTTGTATTGGATTTCATTCGGACTTTTATGACTTGTAAATATTTCTTGATATTTAAATTTGTCCACCTGTTTTATGTACGATTTTTGTATGATGACAGCTTTGAGATCTTTATTTTAGATTTTCATATTAACATATTTTTTTCTTTAAATTCAGAAAAACTTTGTGCAAATGTTCATATTTTTTATATAAGGTTGGTGAAAAAGTTTCTTCGCATTTTTTAAGAAAATTCAAAACATATTTTAAAATAGTTTATTTACATTTAACTAAAGAATGTAGATACCATTTTGTTTGATAACTTGTTGTCATCTTGTAGGTAGGTGATGATCTCACTGCTATAGAAATTTTGAGACTTCTGACCAAAATACCGCGACAAGTGGTTTTGGCAGTCCTCTCGTGATGTTAACCTGACACTGCCTAAAGAATTCTGAAGAGGCCGAAACAGGTGGAATTCTGAAGGTGCAGGGTCAGGACTATACGGCGGATGCATTAACACCTCCCAGCCAAACTCATAATTTTTGCTGAGAGGCTAAACATGTGTAGGACGTAACTACTGATATGCCGATCTTTGCTGCTCCACTTTTTCAAAAATACCATCCATTTTATCCGTAATAGGGCGATTTGAATTTGGAATTATGTTTTTTTAAATTTAAACTTTCAATGATACCAAAACCAGCCAGATAGAAATAGTATAGCCAAAGAGATTTCATTACAATTTTTTTTATGACGAACTACACAGATTGGCAAGAGAAGCTGGCCTTGACTGCTTCACCGGATTGAGAGGTGGCATAGCTCTTAGGTCGCTTAGCCTGAACCTCTATTGCTAGTAACTCGACACAAGGGTCCCCCCGGTGAGGAGTAACCTCGGCTTGGACGGTTACTATGTTACGCATAAGCATGCCGATCCGAGGGCGCCCGAGAGGGCCGAACCACGACTCGGTCGGTTGCTATTTACTGATAATCTAAGAGACATTCAAAAGCTAAACTAACTTTGAGTGCCACTTCGTGAATATTTATTAGTATATAGTCTATAATGGTTTAGGCTTCAGACTGTTAAACATTTGATCGTAGGTTCAATACCATTCGACTATTGAAGTGAACCATCTCTTAACACAGGCATTAAGTTTACTTGTAATGGTAAAAATGAATTCGAACCTACGACATTACGATTCGTACACTAAACGATTAGGCTATTGACCTTTCATTTAGAGCCACAGTATATATATTTTAAATATTAATAAAATAATAAATGGCGTTGCTTTTTGTTAGATATCTCATTATGATTATGTGATGAGAGTGTTAATTGTTTTTGTGATAAAAAGTGTCATTAATATTTTTAATCAAATTTAAATTTGTCAAGATTGTCTATTGTTTTGAGTGGGGTTTATAATACAATAAAGAATTCAATCGAATCGAGCAACGCACCTGCAGCTCCGGTGTTGTGGATGTTCATGGTCGACGGTGATCACAAGATCAGGTGAGCCGAGCCATTCCAACAATTTTTTCTTTCTTAACGGAGGGGAAGTCTTCTCGTGTAAGTTACAGTAGTTATATTAGTAGTAGTATTATTAGAGTAGTACTGTAGGTTAGAATTAGGCGAATTGAATGAAATAGTTGGCCAGAGGAGCCGGCCTTGACTGCTTCAACGGATTGAGAGATGGCATAGCTCATTGGTCGCTTAGCCTGAACCTTTTCGTAACTCGACACAAGAGTCCCCCTGGTGACCACGGCTTGGACGGTTACTATTTTACGCGTAGGAATTTCGATCCGAGGGCGCCCGAGAGGGCCGAACCACGACTCGGTCGGTTGCTATTTCACGGATAATCTAAGGGATATTCAAAAACTAAACTAACTTTGAGTGCCACTTCGGGAAGCGTGTTGGTGCAATGGTGCTTTATAAGTGAAGTTAAGGCAATTTCGCGATGGATCAGCCCTGTAGTTCTGGGCTCTCAAGAATAAGACTACGGTATCCCCTGTTGTTCAAGGCGACTAAAAGGGGCCTCGGGTTCACTGGGCGACAACGGTGGGGGCCTGCGTCGTCCACCAAAGTGGACCCGGGAAGAAGGCGACATCCACTGTCCGTGTCGCCTTGCGCTGCGAGGGCACAGGGGGGGGGGGGGGAGTAACCTCCCCTCCTCATGCACCGAGGATAGGGCCACCGGGGAGGTTTTAGTGGGTAAGAACCTCACACAACCGCCGCCTTCCCCCCAGAAGGCAGGGTATCTTTCTGAAGATTTCCTCCCCGTAAACAAAAAAAATATTTCGCGATGGATTGCAGACGCGACGACATAAGTCCCCTCAATCGTACAAGCGTGTGGGTGTCACGGTGTAAAATTTTAAAAATGTGTGTCTGTCATGTTGTCCACACAAAACACATTCATTAATACCGGGCCGTTTATCGCGCTTTCATTTAAATACTTTCGTCTTGTAAGAAATGTGAACTGGTATAGCACGACGAAAGTACCAGACCTTTTTTTTTAAATCTTTTTATGCGATATTTGCATGAAATATAACATAATAGTTGCTTGACAGGAGAACTTGTGTGGCACAGGTGTGGGAACTTATGTGAATCATCATGGTCGGATCAGCAAATGCTGACTAAAGCTTGACTTCTATATATGTTTATAAATTAAATTTAGATATAAATTAGTTTCACGTATATTGCATAGTTGTATAGGCATATTCATTTTTAACTGATTTCAAAAAAGTAGAAGAATTCGTCTGCATTTTTTTTTAATTCTTAGTGCCATAATTTGTAGTGCATTTAATTAGGTCCCGAATTAATTATGCTGATATAAATCTTGGGGGTCCGAAGGTATACCAAGGAATTATTATTGATTGAGATATAAGTATATATTATGACTATCGAAGACTAGGTCTACTCGTTAACCGTGATGAGCAAGATATTTATTTAGACATAGACATTTATTTATTGGCATCACAATACAAAAACACATCACAGACAGAATATAACACACATTAAAAAATAATGAAAAATAGATAAAACAGTTAACGTTTTATCTATTTGTTACACGGACAAATAATACAAAACATATGACGCCAATATCGGACATCGTCTCAATATATGTTGTCGCAAGTTACTCATATTCTGAGTTAAGGTCCATGACTACGCCATACAGAAGAATAGAAAAATTGATTAATTTATGTATCTGAAACAAAGTTTTAAGTCCCGTACTTTCGTCGAGCCCGTCTGCGTCCATAATAAAGTTTGAACAGAACATAATATTAAATAGCTTTTAACATTCCTCGCACTATCTTAATGTCCGCCGGAGACATTTATATTTAGCCCAATACGTGTCCAATGTTTACCTTTTTGCCCCTTTATCGCTGCTTTTCCTTTTAAACTTTTGTATTCTTTGGGTTCCGCACTGATTATTTCCGTCATAAAAACGCCAAGGTATTCCATAAAACTGCTTTACAATCTATCTATATATCCCTTAGATGTTAGGAGCCTTGTTGGAGTTTCTTCGGCCACTTCTTCTCCCAGCGCCAACGCTTCCCGAAGTGGCACTCAAAGTTAGTTTAGCTTTTGAATGTCTCTTAGATTATCCGTGAAATAGCAACCGACCGAGTCGTGGTTCGGCCATCTCGGGCGCCCTCGGATCGGAATGCTTACGCGTAACACAGTAACCGTCCAAGCTGAGGTTACCCCTCACCGGGGGGACCCTTGTGTCGAGTTACTAGCAATAGAGGTTTAGGCTAAGCGGCCTAAGAGCTATGCCACCTCTCAATCCGGTGAAGCAGTCAAGGTCAGCTTCTCTGGCCAATCTGTGTAGTTCGTCATTAAAAAAAACATCTATCTATGTATAAAAAAGAATATTACTTACTGACTCATCTTGCAATCTCTAAAACTATGTTATTATAAATTATTATTACCATCGATAATACATATATCTAAATATACAAATGGACACAATATACCCCAAACGTCTGCCTGTATATAACATATTGCGCTGGAATGTTTTCATGCTGCTTTCAACTTTAATTAGTGAATTGTAACCAAATTACATAACAAATACATTTCTATTTTTCTATATACAGGTGTCCCGTAATTTAACTTCATACGGTAAGTAACATAGTAACCGCCCAAGTGGAGGTTATCCCTCACCGGGGGGGACTTGTTTCGTTTTATTAGCGATAGAGGTTCAGGCTAAGTGACCTAAGAGCTATTCCGCCCCTTAATCTGGTAAAGCAGTAAGGCCCATCCTCCCTGGCAAAAATGTAGGTCGTTCATAAAAAATAAAGCTTTTGGAAACCGCTGAGGTTAGGCATGTGACCAGCAGTGGATTTCCTCCGGTAGGAATGATGAAATCCAGAAGCATCAAATAGGTAGATGTATATTATTTAAAAATCGATCTGTTTATAATGCTATAGAGCAGTGATTCTCAACCACTGTGCCGCGGCACTTTTGTGATCCGCCAAATTTTGCAAATATATAATAATGTTAATATTATAAAATTATATAATTTAAAAAGAAAAACATTTTTAACATAAACTATTTATGCAGTGTGTTGTAGTAAGTAAATAATTTTTATCTTTTTCTTTGTGTGCCGCCAAATTTTGAAATCGTTTAATATGTGCCGCAACAAAAAAAGGTTGAGAGTCACTGCTACACTACTACTGTATACACTGTTTGAAACACAGATTGGCCAGAGAAGCTGGCCTTGACTGCTTCACCGGATTGAGAGGTGGCATAGCTCTTAGGTCGCTTAGCCTGAACCTCTATCGCTAGTAACTCGACACAAGTATCCCCTCGGCTTGGACGGTTACTATGTTACGCGTAAGCATTCCAATCCGAGGGCGCCCGAGAGGGCCGAACCACGACTCGGTCGGTAGCTATTTCACGGATAATCTAAGGGACATTCAAAAGCTAAACTAACTTTTAGTGCCACTTCGGGAAGCGTTGGCGCTCGGAGAAGAAGTGGCCGAAGAAACTCCAGTGTTTGAGTTTATAGCTATAGACTGCATACAAATAAAACTTTAAAAATAAATACGGAACCGGTCAAACTAAAATCAGTTCATATCACGCGCAAGCGTCGATGTCCGCTCGTACTACGAGTGATTTGTGGGGATCCGCCTCACATACAGAATGCTTTAAAACCTTTTAAGTCCCAACTCTTCGCTGATAACAGCGTTATAAACTTGTAATTAATTGGCCGTATTAATAGCGTGCTTTGTATTCGTTTTACGTTTAAGTCGATATGATTTTCGTTATATTTGCTTTTGAATTTTTATTGGTTTTTTGAATTCATTAAATTGACTCTCATGTGTGTATTGCGATCTCTCAATCGAATGTTTGTTTTTTTATGACGTACCTACGGTGATACACAGAAGCTGGTCGCAACAGTTTCGCCAGATTTGAGAGGTAGCAGAGCTCTTAGGCCGCCGAGACCTACAGGGGACCGCGGCTTGCGCGGCGGTTGCCTTATCAGGATGCAAGCATTGGATTTGGAAATTTTTCATCACTTCACCCACATGATTGGTAATTCCATTCTGAAGGTATACTAGGGGACAATTTTTTACAAAAATCGTCATTTTTACAAGCAAATTAAACTGTATTTTCAACCGACTTCAAAAAAGGATGAGGTTGAGGCCCCTTTTAGTCACCTTCTACGACAGGCAGGGGATACCGTAGTCTTATTCTTGTGAGCCCAGAACTACAGGACTGGCATCTTAAAAACCTTTTTTTTTTGTTAACGGGGAGAAAATCTTCAAAAAGATAACCCGCCTTTTGAGGGGAAGGCGGCGGTTATGTGGGGTTTTTACCCACTAAAGCCTCCCCGGTTGCCCTTTCCTCACTGCATGACGAGGGGCTCTTATGGCATCTTAAAAACCTGTTTTAAGTATGTTTGTTTAAATATGAATTGATTTTTAAATTTGTTAAAGGGATTTGTAAAATTTGTAAAATTGTAGATTAGACACGATATTTGCATGCCGGTTAGGCGAAATATTCTAGTGCCTAACTAAAAGTATCCATCATGTCAGTTACCATATTTCCCGCAATTAAACGTTAATTTTTATTATATTATTAGACAAGATTACAAATTCACAGTGAACAATCTGTGAAGTCGACAGAAGTTAAGAGCATTTGTAGCAAACGACCTTCAGCGTCTCCGGCCAATCAGCGTTGATGCGTCACAACTTGCATTATCTACGATGATTTGTATGATCATCTGTTACCCTTATATCATATCTCCAGATAGAACCCAAACGTCTATATCTTACAATGTTCATCTAATAAGAAACCTCTAAAATAAATGCAATTTGGTCCAAATTCAATACACTGGCCCAATAAGTTACACGTGTTGTGGCGTTCAAACAAATGTCCGATATGACACTACCACCTAAATATACCTACTTGGATATAACTTTTATAAGTTCTTCTGTTCTTTTTATACGGCGACTAAACACTCTTGATACTTGAATAAATTTATTTATTAACACGTCTGTCTATATAGATGGTACTTGACGTTTATATATATCTATTGTGAGTCATAGCGGAAGTGTCCCAAAAAAATCCCATTTGTCTGGGCGCAAGGCGTCGTTAAATTCGTGACAAAGAATCCTAAAACAATTAGCACTCGGCAGGGAATTACAATATGCATGTATTACATAATAACAATGATTATATAATTTATTATATCACAGTTAAAATATTTTATTAATTTAATGATAAATACATATACCTATAATATAATATTTAATGCGTCATACTTCCCGAACGGAGCGATGAGTCATATGTAACGAAGAATTCACGTAACGGGACATTGAGTCAAATTTTTTGCGAATGAAATTAGGAGGCCTTTGGCTATACCGATTCATAAGACGTTGTAACGTCAAAAGGACCCGCGGTTAGGAGTGCACGATATATATCGATAAAACATAAAATGTCGACATATGAACGCGATATATCGCTTCCGATATTAATGAATCACCTGATATCGATATTTATATCGATATATTTCATCCGATAACCAAGTATCATGTATAATATGTTACTACACTCCCACTCTCAACGATAGCAGTATTAGTTGTATAAATTAAAATTTTTTTTGGGCTACTTAAATAAAAACAAACTATAAGATGAATTGAATAAATCGATATATTTGTACAATATATCACATAGTATCGATAAAACATTACGATATATTATATCGAAAAATAAATCGGTATAGTTTTTGCATGAACACCTACGGTTTTCACCTTAAGGACAGCTATAACATTCTGACTCAAAGGTGTTCAGGAGTTGTGGACTTTGCGATCAGATGTTTATTGTATTATTAGACTAACTGACGTTACGCCGCTTGAGACGTCTCGTAAGAAGACACTGCCGGAAGAATCCACTAAAGCTTCTGTCATTAATAAGGGAAATCTTTCTATAACGTGATATTTTTTTCTTAGGAAACAAAATGTTGATAACTTGAGCAAGTAATGCCGCGGCACCGGCTAGTTAATGACGTGCCTCTTCTTTTCAAATCGATCGATGTTGATATCATGTATTATATCTGACGAGGAAAATAGGGGACGTAAAGTCCGCCTACTCATATGCCTGCACACAGGACAAGCTCACCGGGGGAATCCTTGCGTCGAGTTACTAGCGATAGAAGTTCAGGCTAAGCGACCTAAGAGTTACGCCTTATAGATCTTTGTCTTCACGCTTTATCTCGCTTCATGTCTTTCCGATGTTTTTCGCCTCGTCTACAACTGTGTGGCGCCAAGTCTGATTAGGACGGTCGCGCTTGCGTATTTCTAGCGGATTCCAATCAAGGTACTGTTGGGGAATGTGATCGGCATTCCCAAACAGTCCCTTGGATCGGAGGGTGTGGCCAATCCAGTTCCATTTGCGGCGTCTTATTTGGAGGATCGGACTTTCACGACAGCGCTCCAGAAGATGTAAATCTGTGTAGTTCGTCGTAAAAAATCAGGACAAGGCTTAAAAAAGTTTGCTTTACGTTTTCAAGTATCAAGTCTATTGAGTGGCGATACAAAAGAAAGAACCGAAACGCAATGCAAACGTGCTCTGGGCGCAAACTGTAGCATTCGGGTCGCGTGCGCCCTCCCCGCTAAAGTGCTGTGTATTGTTATGTTGTTTGTCGGGGACATTTACGACTTTGCGGCGGCCATTGCTTACGTTACGGGCCTACTCGTATACTACATGATTATGTTAAGTACAGAATTGTGGATAAGTGTGTTACAGTTTTATGCTGGTGCCTTCTGTGTCCACTATTTATTTGTCTATGTTTTGTTTGATATTTTTCTACCGACTTCAAAGAAAGAGGTTCTTTTTTTGTTTGTTACCCTCATAACTTTTCATTGGCTGGACCGATTTCGATGATTTTTTTTTATTTGGAAGCTGGTTCGTACCATGTGGTCTAGTTCTGACAGTGGCATTCACGAGAAACCCATATAATTGTAAAATTTTCAATGTGTATGTGTGTGATAAAGGAACGAATAGCTCAATTTCACGCCAACAGATTTCGATAATTCATTTCTTATGTACCTCAAAGGTGGTTTGGTATTCTAACTTATGGTTCTAAGACCTGCACTCTTAGTAGAGGGGATGAGAACGCTGTTAGTGTTTGAGAGACGAATCCTGAGGCGTATCTTTGGCGCTGTGTGCGAGAACAACTAATGGCGGAGCCGTTATAACCAGGAGCTTTATGACCTCTACCAGGAAACGCACGCGGCTGGGCACATCAAATTAAACAGACTTAGATGGGCTGGTCATGTGCAGAGAATGGATGAAGCCAGGATACCCAAGGCAGTTATGACGAGGGACCCCGAAGGTCGAAGAGGTCGAGGAAGACCAAAGCTCCGCTGGATAGACGGTGTCAATCGAGACGCCAAAGAAATTGGCATAGGAACCTGGAGGACTGCGGCCATGGATAGACCGAGGTGGAGGATGTTGCTTGACCAAGCCAAGGCTCACAAAGGGCTGTAGAGCTTATGAATATGGAGAAGAAGAAGACAAAGGTGGTTTGATGGAAGTTTGGTTATGTTATGGTTAAGTTTAATTTCGTAATATTACGATATTCGGTAATACAAAGAGGGCGTCCGTAATAACGTTTAACGTTTGATACCATTTGAACTCGATTTTTGTTATTACTCTTAAATGTACTTTTGGCATTGATTGTCAGTAGCGATGTTATTTTAACACCTTTAAGAGTCGACTCCTTTCTCAACGGCCGGCAGAGGAACACCTCGATAGCTATACCAAACCGGACAATTGCTAAAAGATTTAAATAGCTAACTAGAATTAAATACCACTTCGGAAAGCGTTAGCACTGACAGATTTTTTATTTAAATCAACAAAAATTATAACACCGTTACAGATAATACCAATATGATGTTATAAAAACTTAGTTAAATATATATTATTAAAATTAAAACAAATAAAAAGCTGCTTTATGTATTGACAATAATATATAAATATAATAGAGTCAAACACCTTCTACGCATTTGTAGGCAGCTTCGATAAACACAGACTCTGTGCAACAAAATATATCAATGTGCAGTGAGATGGTATTAACAAACCCAACCGTGCGCGACAGCGGAGAGTTCCTGGATAAGTTAGTCCTGGAGACAGGTAGTAGGAACAATGGCGGACGACGGCGCATGCACACGTAACTGTCAGGCGTCCGCAATTGTAGCGTGTGACCTAACAAACTCCAGCATCATTTCTCTCATTAATTCTACATATATGTTTACACATTAGCGTTACTTATTTAAGTTACAGTAAAACTTAACTGATGTACAAGTCCAATAACATCGTGTAACAGTTAAGTATTAGCGTACGCCGCAGGATATAGGGTGCGCTAAATATTGAATCGTATCCATTGATTTACGTTCGAATGCCGGTATGAAAGTTTGATGCTGACAGACAGCGCCTGCAGTGATTCCGATTCGTTGTAACCTAGGGTGACCAGGTGCTTTGTTTTCTTATCGGATATTCCGACGAATTAGTCAACATAAAGTTTACTATGTAGTTATTTAGTTACAACATTCAATGAGGCCAAGTCTCTTTCCATTAACTAACTTTAAATAATACTAAACGCACTGCTAAAGATAAAATAATAACACGAAAGTGTCTATCCACTGTGATATACTACACTGAAAACCTCCTATCCGTTTCTAGTCACTTCAAGCTATCCTTCGGTCCATTTGGAAGGGGAAGGCGACGCTTCATTCTACCTTCGGACGTTTAGACATTCGAAGGTTCTCCACCTTTTCATAGTCGATGTTCCGCGCGTCCGAACGAAGCGATTTGAGTCATCGTTCATCGTGCGTACCTCAAAAGAGTGGAACAAATTGCCGACGTCAGTCCTTCTATCCAAGTACGACGTGGGAGCCTTCAAGAGTAGAGTGAATAGACACTTACTGAACTAGCGCGCACCATCTTTCGACTATATCACCAATTAACATCAGGCTGGATCGTGGTCAAACACTAGTTTATATCCCATAAAAAAGATCCACTGCCTGAGATGTGGTCGGCCCATTGCCACTTCATTTCGACTTTAAGAGCTATGTCGAATACATACAGTGTTCTCCGTCGAATTTCCCTTCTAAGGGATAGCCTTAGAGAAAAGGGAGGCACACCTCTTTCTATGGCTCGTTGTGTGACTTCAAGTTTGTAGGCCAGCCATCAGAGAAATTCGAAATTACTACCGTATTATAGACCGGTTACAACCGTAACCGCTATACTGCTAGTTTACGGGTGCAGGTCAGAAATGGGAAGTCTAACACAGACTTCGATTGTTAATATTCTGCACTTTTGATAAGTATAGAATAAAACTAAGCTAAGCTATATAAACAGCCGTGTTAGCTCAATGTCCGGGCTCAAGTTGCATAGTACGCTAGCAACCTGAGTTCGATCCCCGGTGCCGGTACAAATAAATTTGTTGTTGCAATTTTATGTGCTGATATACCACGCGTTTGGCGGTGAAGATAAACGTCGTGAGGAAACCTATCTGTCTTAGAATTTTTCTAAGGCATGTGAAGTCTGCTAACCCGCTCTAGGGCCGCGAGGCGGACTATGCCCTTATACTCTCTTTACAGAGAAGGCCTGTGCCCAACAGTGAGAGATATATATATATGTATATAAACTATAAGCAAAATAAACGAAAAAAAAAGTGCCCGACTATTTATGGTCGATTATTAGTTAATTTTCTACAATTTTTTTTTGTTCTGTTTTTTTTTATAGTTTCGTTAGCACAGAAAAGACTAAGGTTACTAAAATGGCACTGAGCAGGACATATATGTAGAATGGAAAACAATAGGTGGGCAAAGCGACAAACAGAGTGGGTACCACTGGAAAAAAAAAGGAAGACCATTTAAAAGGTGGAGAGATGTCTTCAAAGACATATGTGGATCCCAGTGGATGCATGTAGCATGGGATAGGCAAAGATGGAGAGGTTTGGGAGAGGCCTACGCCTTAATGGCGACTACTACAAACCTCTTAATTAAATTTATTAACGTGCATGTTATCTGTAGTAGCAAATAAAGGCTATTTTATTTTTATTTTATTTATAAACTAATTTTAATTCAAATCTTTAAAATTATGGTGACCCTAGACATACGTGACTGTAGCCACCTTGCATTTTATCGGAACATTGCTTTTATATGACCGCTATGTGTAATCCGATACGATTAAATCGATGTCCGTTAAACCCTTTCGGGCGCACTCGGGTTAGTGCTTTTTGTCAGTGACATTTCATTATCAAACCAATGTATTAGAGTCATATCTAACACACACACGTTTACGGTAACAGTACGCCGTCAATAAATCCTAGTGGCACCAATGAGCTTTAGCTATTTAGGGTATTTACTACAATAGTTTTAAGCCTACTAAAACTATTGTAGTAAATACCGACCACGATAATGCCAATGAACGTTCATTCTGCGCTCAATTGGTTTAGCAAACTCGGATTCCATTATGGTTCCGTTTCAGACTGACCAGTAAAGTAACTATTAGTAGTGGTAGTAGTTTACTATTATTTTATGTATTGTAGTGGAACATAAGTAGGTACCGTCATTGTGACAAAAAATACAGCTTTGTATCGTCACAATTCACATTAGTTTGGAAACGTAAAAAGTTTAACGAACGTAAATAGGTACACATTATATCTATAAAAATCGTTTTACATCTGGATGTTCTATTTACAGAGATTCGATTTTTTAAGTGAAACTTCTCTACTCACGCTTGGAGTGTAAGCTGATGAAAGCGTTACGAAATGTGTGATTGAGCGAGGCGATACGAAGTTTAGAAGGATGTAAGTTAGTGAAGATAAAAGTTGATAGGTGATCTAGATCTACATTTAGATAGTCTTGAGCAACGGCGCAACCGGTGGCTAGTGGCCTTTAGGTGATTTACAGATTGCATTTTGGAGAGTGTGAACAGGAATTACACGAGTTAATTCCCCCACCCCCATTCCATCTTCGGACGTTTTGACATTCGGCGGGTCTCCACCCTTTCATAGTCGATGTTCCGTACGTCCGAACTAAGCGATTTGAGTCATCGTTCATCATGCGTACAGCAAAGGAGTAGAACAAGTTGCATCAGTCTTTCCGTCCATGTACGACGTACATGCCTTCAAGAGTAGAGTGAATAGGCACTTACTCAACTAGTGCGTACCATCTATCCACCACACCACTTAACATCAGATGGAATCGTGGTCAAGCACTAGTTTATACCCCAATAAAAAAAGGTAGAAACAGAGTTACGTTTCATATATTATTGTAAGAGAGAGAGGTGCGAGCTCACATTTTATTTTCTTCTTACTCTAAATACAATAACGGCCTCCCGCCCCACGTGATAGAGTTTAACATTTGATTTGAAGTTCTTGTTTTTACTCGTATTTGTTGAGTACATAGTAAAAAATGTATAACGGTAGGCTTATTCCCTGTCACAATTGCGATGATTAGCTTGAAAAGGACATACTCGTATATACCCGCAGTGGTGAAACATTAAGTGCATGGCTTACATCCAGAAATGATTGCATATTAGACATCAACGTAAGTCAACGTAATTTATTTTTATTTAAAACTTTCATTAAATAAAAATAAATACATCTACAATTTATTGTCCTGTCATAAAATTACTAACGCAGTAATTTTGTTTAAGTGTAAACAGTTGGTGTAATCTGTGGTTTCCTTGTAGATATAGCGACTGCTATCAGAAAATAATAAGGCCTCGTAAATCAGAAACGAACCCACGCAACGCCATCGAATAGCGCTAAGTAATTAACCGCAATGCCTATTAATAGCTATGGTAAATTTAGAAGTGTAACACGACTACTCATTAATAAGCACTGCATAAGTAGTTTCTTCAATTATTTTTAATAATAATCGGCTGTGGTAGTACCGGCTGTATCCACCATGTAATGAGGTTTTAAGAGCTATGTCGAACACAGATAGTGTTCTCCGTCAAATTTCTTCGTTTCTGATGTGTGATTCCTTAAAGAAAAAGGGGGCACAGTTCGTTGTGTCACTTCAAGTTTGTAGGCTAGCCATCGGAGAAATACAAAATTACTACCGTATTATAGACCAAGTACGATCGTAGCCGCTATACCGCTATTTATTTTCTTCTATTATTTTTAACAATAATCGACTGTGGTAGTACGGGGTGTATCCTCCATGAAGAATACTGTATTATCCAAGTTTACGTAAGATACCTTTTTTCGTTAACGTTGATATTTTAAAAATTTTTTTTTAGAGTTTTTTCTAAGACATATCGGTTTCCTCACGATGTTTCCTTCACCGCCGAGCGCGTGGTAAATCAGCACATAAAATTGCAACAACAAATTTATTGGTGCCGGCACCGGGGATCGAACTTGGGTTGCTAGCGTAATATGCATTTTTTTTTGTTAGCGGGGAGGAAATCTTCAAGAAGATACCCCGCCTTCTGGGGGGAAGGCGGGGGTTATGTGGGGTTCTTACCCACTAAAACCTCCCCGGTGGCCCTTTCCTCGGTGCATGACGAGGGGCTCCGGGCTCTCCAGTGGAACGCACCGGGGCCCCTCTGCACTGTGCTCAAGGAGAGTACGTCCCGGGCGATGTCGCCTTCTTCCCGGGTCCACCTTAGCGGACGACAAAGGCCCCCACCCTTGTCGCCCACTGAACCCGAGGCCCCTTTTAGTCGCCTTCTACGACAGGGAACTATGCATCTTGACCCAACAGCTACCACGGCTCTACGAGTGTATTTCTCAAATTCCTACGATAATTCCGAAATTCAAAGAAGGGTACCGGCCGTAAAGGCGTTTAACGTTTGAGTTTGTTGTTTATCCTCGTAAATATACTTGTAATTATGTAAATTTGAAATATTAAAAAATCTAAGAAATAACGATCCACGAGAGACGGAAACGAAGTAGCCGTGTTATAACAATTCATTCATCTCGCTAACAGCGTCAGATGATCCAAACCCAATTAATGCGTAAATTTGGCGCGTGCCGTTAAAATGTATCCACTCGAACGTTCCCCCGTATAATGAGATTACATGCGGCCCTGCCCATTGATTATATCTGTTTTATTGTAGCTGCCGCTGTTCCGTTTCCACCGATACGATTTTTCAACCGACTTCAAAAGAGGATGAAGCAGGGTTACCGGCGATAGCCCAATTCTAATATTGCAAAACTAGCCGAACATGAATAAAAAATACCTCCAAAATAATGTTAATAGATATAAGATATAAGAGATATTGCGTAGATATAAGAGATTTGTACATTTAGGTTAAGTTATTGATGAAATAAAAGATTTTTGTCAAACTTCAACAAGTGCCGCCACTTATTAGCCTTTCTCTACTAAATTCAGTCACGTCGCCCGGAGGCCGAGACACGTTCTCGACGATCCGGACGACGCGTTTATTATTGCACAGGCTAGATCTTTACAAATTCACAAAGCGACCATTCACGACAGTCGGAGGTTGCGCCCTCGGATCGGTAATCGTGACATAGTAACCGTCAAGCCGACGTCACCCCTCACCTGGGGGACCCGTGTGTCGAGTAATATATATGAGAGAAAGAGGTTCAGGCTAAGCGACCTAAGAGCTAAGCCACCTCTCAATCCGGTGAAACAGTCAAGGCCATCTTCTCTTTGCCAACTGTGTTAGTTCGTCCAAAAAATTCTCTTGCCAACCTGTGTAGTTTGTCAAAAAAAACCGGCAGATAAATCTTTTTGGCATTTTATAATATAATAATAATAAAAATCTTTATTTTCAAAAACAATCTTCTTTTATGTATAAAATATACTTGTACCAGAAGGTCCTTAATCATATTTTTTTTTAAGTTAATCAATATAAAATAATTACATGTATGTGTAAGTGTGTGCGAGAGTGCATATGTGTGTGTACATATTTGGAAATAAGGCATTAAGTCTGCCTTTTTTATTATACACATTTATTTGTGCATTTCTATGACATGTCTATTTCTTCTTAGATCTTCAACAGTTAATCTTTTAATAGAGTTGTTAAAGGTAATATGACAGACGTATCAATTACGTGGAGACGTGTTTCCGTTAATTGCTCTCATTGTGGCGGCGGACGTTCGATCGGGCCGTCGCACATTGACGACTTTAATTATGTTATTGAGTGATGACTTTATTAATTGAACGCCGATCGCAAATGTTCAACGCAACTAAATGAACATACACTAATAAATGGAGACACGCTCTTTTGTCTGCATTTACTGCAAAAGCTACAGAACAGATATATAATATAATAATAATTTATTTCTTCAATCAACTAAGTAACTTAGAGTCGTCATTACGTTATATTATTTTTAGAATTTACAACAGAAATAACTGATAACCTTAGACTAATTTAGATTATAATAATAATAAAAATATCGTACTATAAATACACATCGGCGTCAGTTCTCGAAAATGGTCATGCAACGCTATTGGGATCGATCTGTCATTACAGACAGGACTATTGTTGCCAATAAGCCTGATATTGTGCTGACAAATCAGTCAACGCGACAGGCGGTGCTCGTCGACATTACCATCCCGCATGACGAGACCCTTGTGAAGACCGAAAGGGAAAAAATCATTA
The DNA here is from genome assembly GCA_029286785.1 of Meandrusa payeni. Taxonomy (NCBI): domain Eukaryota; kingdom Metazoa; phylum Arthropoda; class Insecta; order Lepidoptera; family Papilionidae; genus Meandrusa; species Meandrusa payeni. The sequence continues at coordinate 4,203,107 of JAGSMX010000023.1, forward strand.
AGTACCTCGACTTGGCTCACGAGGTGACCGCCATGTGGGATGTGGATTCGACGATCATTGTCCCGATAGTCGTTTCTGCAAACGGTCTTACAGAGAAAAGTCTCGAACAATATCTTAGGAGACTTTCGCTAGATGGGTGGGTCAAGGTTCAGACACAGACGGCAATACTCCTGGCCACGCCACGCATCCTACTGTATCGTCCTGTTGAAGCCAAAACGGTAATCGGTTTTAAAAAGTATCTTTTTTTTGGGATATAAACTAGTGCTTGACCACGACCCGCTATAGTAAGAACCTATTCACTCCACTCTTGAAGGCTCCCACGTCGTACGCACGATGAACGATGACTCAAATCGCTTCGTTCGGATGCGTGGAACATCGACTACGAAAGGGTGGAGACCCGCCGAATGTCTAAACGTCTGAAGGTAGAATGGGGATGGGGGTATTAACTCGTGTAATTCCTGTGCACACTCTCCAAAATGTAATCTGTAAAACACCGAAACGCCGGCGCTCAAGACTATCTAAATATCTTGGTAACCTAACTTTTTAGCCCGCCTCTTCATGAAAATTAAAGGCAACAACGGCATTCAACCATAAAAAAGGACATCATTCATACTACATTATTTGTAGACAGACACGCCATACTTTTCCCTTTATCTGCACCCGTACAGCAGTGACAAAAAACTCGCTCCAAAATTGCAATATAATTGAGTTAAGTGGAATTTGCTCCGGGGATGGGGTTTATCACTGCATCGGGCTTATGTTTGATGAATTAAACGGGGGACCTGGGCAACATACACGCGATACGGTATTACAATTATAACTCTCTCGCAAAGTTTAAAACTCTCATTGTTAGTATATTATACTTAATTATAACCACAATTATGTAATAATATACTTCTTTATGACATGAAAAAATCATGACAGTAAGAAACAGTAAGAAAAAAGTGCTCCAATATAATTGAGGTTAAATATCCGTATGTTAAAGTTACAGCCTTTATATATGTGCCACTGTTGGGCGCAGGCCTTCTCTGTAAAGACAGTATAAGGGCATACATATAGTCCGCCACGCGGCCCTAGTGCGGCATTGGCAGACTTCACAAGCCATAGAAAAAAATTCTAAGACATGAAAGGTTTCCTCACGATGTTTTCCTTCACCGCCGAGCGCGTGGTAATTCAGCACATAAAATTGCAACAACAAATTTATTGGTGCCCGCACCGGGGTCGAACTCGGGTTGCTAGCGTACCACGGCTATTATTTAAAACAAACGTATCCAGCCCGCTTCGCAGGGATAGATTTTATTTAAACAATAAACTTACATCATTAAATATTTAATATAACTCTGACAAAATATTAAATTATTCATTTCTCTCCGTATTCATTCTCGTCTCGAGTGGGTGTAGATCATTACCTACACCCATGTACATATCAGTAAATACAATATCGTTCGTATCATTTACACAAAAACATATCGAGCTCAAGTTAAACTCAGAAATAAAAGTATGACGTGTAGCTTGCTTGACACTTCAAAAACAGGAGTGCTCCGATTGTCACCAAGGATTGCTCGCCAGATCTGAAGACTTCCTGAAAGTTTCATTGAAATCGGTCCAGCCGTTTCGGAGCCTATATGGAACAAACCCACACACTTTCTCTTTTATATATATACTCGTAGATAGATATTGATTTATTTAATTTTTAAATTAAAACTAAATTTTATTGACTGTGTTGACTATCCTTCTCCAGTTCTTTCATTATTTTATAATAATTAATTATTTGCATGCAATAAAAAATTATTAATCAATGATGCCTAAATGGTATAACTTCTACAATTCGGAAATACAAAAAAGGCGTCCGCACGTAATAGCGTCTAACGTTTGATTCAATTTGAAGTCGGTTCGTTTTTACTCCTGAATATATCATTGATACCAACGAGGAGACATTATTCATATCGGCTTCAGATATGACTACAATCATAAATAAACGTATTAAGAAAGAGAGACGCCCCGGAAAGTCGTAACCGATATAAGTAGGACACTAAAACAAAACCGTACTTAACGATATCTCAATAACAATATAACGGTATGGACCATAACCCCAGCCCCATTCTGCGAGAACAATTAACTTATTGCAACGATTGAGGGGTTAGGCAAAGAATGGTAAACCAGACGCGATAGAACTTGAACAGGAAAAATGTTAACAATCTTAGATTAATAAAGATGTGTAATATGTAGACGTCCTGTTAACAATGCTTTTAATTATATTAATACACAATGATATAGTCAAGTACGGTGGCGGTAACGTTAAACTTTGCGGGTGTTTTTCCGGATGTATAGTTGGACCCGGAACATTTACATCAGAAGATTGAAGGTACAATGGATCAATGACGATACAAAAATATTACGATTACGATCTTTTGCCTGTAACTTGGATCTAAAGTTTCCTTGGCGAACAGCGTATATCCGTTTTAGACTTGCCAGCAAATAGTCCGAATTTAATCCCGATAGAAAATCTTTGGTATATTGTTAAAAATAAAGTCTCAAACAAACGTAACACTTTTTTTTATGACGAACTACACAGATTGGCCAGAGAAGCTGGCCTTCACTGCTTCACCGGATTGAGAGGTGGCATAGCTCTTAGGTCGCTTAGCCTGAACCTCTCCACGTAACACCAGAACACCAGTCAAAACACACCCTTGTGTCGAGTTACTAGCAATAGAGGCAATCTAACCCGGCGAAGCGAGCTGGGTACGCTGTTCAACATAAAAACGATTGCTGTGAAGTATCTTAGATAATGTCTAGGACTATTGGTAGTGTTTCAAATTATACGACCACTGTAGATAGTACAGTGGTGTCGGAAAATGCTTTCATGCGTCGTAGACGCCCCGTTGTATTGTTGTTAGTTTCTCCGCGTCCTGCATCCCTAGTTCCGATATTGAAAGCCAAATAACAATGTCAATTATTTGAATCTGATCATTCTATAGTGTTCGGTGTAATATCACTTAACACGTGACGTCAGTCGCACGCACGGCATTTTGGCCGTACATCGAGCTAGCTACTTCAGTGTATTATACGGAACCGTCACGACCGGATGCATTCAAGCATTTTAATAATCATTTAACATTCTAACATAAGTTATCTTTAACACTTAACATTTAAAAACTTTCACTCGTAATGCTCGCGCCCCACAAATAGTCATACTAAATAGTAAACCATTTGACCTATCTGCAACAATTAAAGTTAATCTATGACTAAGGATACTGTTCTATCCCGCCCTATTGAGTTTTAATGCGCTTTTGAGGGTTAACAAATGTGTCCACTTCAATTAGACCTGTTCGTTTATACACCATCAGTTACTTCATAAAAGAGAGACAGATCTCGTTATGATGGTGATGTGGAAATATTTATTTGTTTCTGATTGAATTACATTTGATCTTTTCACTTGATAGGATTCTTTGTAATGACGAGTACAATCCATAATAAGTGATTGCTTTATAAATATTTAATACATTATTTTAAACTAGCATACCCAGCCGGGCTAGATTTTGCTTTATTTTATTTAAACAATAACACTTACATCATTAAATATTTAATTTAACTCTCACAATATATTACGTTTCTCTACGTATTCATTCTCTTCTTGACCGGGTGAAGATTACCTCCACCCATGTACATATCAGCAGCATCAGTAAACGGACACATTCGCGGCGCTATAACTTACCTTGAATACTTCAAAATCCTTAATTATTATGTTTAATATACTACGGTATACTTTATTATACTTCATTATACTTAATTGTACTTTAATATGGTTCATAATGACATATATATACACAACGAATGTGTCAATACAATTTGAGTTATAAGACAATAGAATATCATCATAGTAAATAAAAGTTGTATTTGACAGTTCAAAAAGAGGAGTGCTCTGATCGTCACCAAACTTTACAGAATTTCTCGCTAGGTCAATCTGAGAGAGAAAAGTATCACTGTAATCGGTCCAGCCGTTTCGGAGCCTATATGGAACAAACTCACACACTTTCTTTTATTTATATAGATTTTAGAAACCTATTTTGATACATGTTTAGGCTATTAGGTTCTTTTAAACCTTTTTTTTTGTTAACGCGGGGGAATCTGTTTATAGACCATCCTCCGGTACTCTGGGTGGGCCCGGAGGGATGTGTGGGACTCGGCCTGGGCAGCCCATACCCACTAAACCTACCGCGAATGCCATCAGCCGTTATGAGCGGGGTGTCCCGGATCTGTCAGTGACAGGACAAGGTTCTTTTAAACCTAGCGTAGTAGGCAATAGGCCTAAAATAGTAGAAATAACAAACCCAAAGATCTTGTAAGCCAAATCTTTTAGAAAAGATTTCATGGCTGCAAGGAGGCAGTGTCGGTATTAGACTTTATGTGTGTTAATTTTAATTTTTAATAATTTATAAGATGTTTTTTGTTTAAGAAACCGAAATGCGGTTCTTTGTTTAAAAACCGGCTGAAATTGACCTTGACCATAATACACGCACCTCTTTTCGTAAGCTTCTCAGTGTAATCTATGGTTTTTCACCGTTTTCAAAAAATTGTATTATTTAAAGTTTGTTCACTCATATGCCCTTATGCATGAACTGATTTAAAATTTTCGTTTGTTTGAATTGGGTACCATATTAGTTTTGTTGGCGTAGGTTTTTCAGCCCTGTAGTTCTTGTCTCTCAAGAATAAGACTACGGTATCCCCTGCCTGTCGTACAAGGCGACTAAAAGGGGCCTCGGGTTCACTGGGCGACAAGGGTGGGGGCCTGAGTCGTCCACCAAAGTGGACCCGGGAAGAAGGCGACATCGGCTGGCCCGTGTCGCCTTGCGCTGCGAGGGCACAGGGGAGGGAATAACCTCCCCGGGACGTGCTCTCCTTGAGCACAGTGCAGAGGGGCTCCGGTGCGTTCCACTGGAGATCCCGGAGCCCCTCGTCATGCACCGAGGAAAGGGCCACCGGGGAGGTTTTAGTGGGTAAGAACCCCACATAACCGTCGCCTTCCCCCCAGAAGGCGGGGTATCTTTCTGAAGATTTCCTCCCCGTCAACAAAAAAAAAAAAAAAGGTTTTTCAGCCCTTTTTATTCCAGTTAAAAGTAGCCTATGTCCTTCCTCTATGGCTTTTGGTTCCCGTATGTCGACTGTTTCTGTGGTAAATTTCATTTAAATCGGTTCAATACGCCAGGCGTGATACTACCAGAGTTTCGCATTTAAAATATTACCCAAACGCGCTTCTCAGATACCATAGACAAAGTTTTGTATAATAAAATAGTTAATCAACAAATATATAATTTCACAAATTGAATTCGCCACACCCGCCCTCTATATCAATGCGATCAAACAATTACCAAGCACCGCCGCTACATCGTATTGTGTTATAATTCGATCAGGACCCTCCATTTTATTGTCTCGCTCGAGATATGAGCACACCCTGTATTTACAGATGGCTTTGCAATACTAGGACTTCATAAATAGTTAATGAAATAATTGTCTATCAGAATTTTGTCTAGGTAATGAATTTATTTTAAGAGCTCAGAGTGTGCTCAGGAACTACATGATCTAATTTCCCCATCCCCTTTCCACCATCGGACTTCTAGACGCACTGCGGGATTTCATCCTTTTGTTGTGAACATCCCTCAAACCCGAACGAAGCGAATTGCTTCGTCTTTCATTCTTCGTACAGCAAAGGACTGGAATAGTTTGCCCGCGTCTGTCTTTCCTGCCGATTACAATGTGGGTATTTTCAAGAGGACTGCATTTCCACTTAACATCAGGTGGGATCGTAGTTAAGCACTTGCTTAGAAATTATAAAAAGCTACCTCCAGGGCTACCGCCAGGGTAAGTAAACGCATTTCCTCCCACGTTAAAAAAAATGTGAAGTCTACTGGTAATCAGCACTAGCGCCGTGTGACGGATTATGCCTTTATACTCTTTTTACAGTGACCGCTTTCGCCCTACAGACTACTAATTTAGTACTTTTTTATAAAAAAATTAAAATTCTTTACTATAATAAAAACACAATAGCATTAACTACTAACAATTTCACGACACATTAAGCGACAGATAAAACAAACCTAGCGTGAGAATCGAAAGAATAGAGACGTCAATAGAGAGGTCATGTCACGCTCGGACCCCTCTAATTTAGTAACAAGATGTCGCACATTCATTGAGTGCGCTTCTAAATAGTCAAGTGCAAAATTCACTACTGCATTACAGATTATGGGAATCACGCCTGTCACCTATATTTCGAAACATCCTTTATACTATTTAACGCGCCATTCGAAATTGAACTGTATAATTATAGTCATATGACGCTATTTACAAGTACAGTTGCTTGTAGACTGATGTAAAGTAACTCGATATTATAAGGATGTACAAGTTTTTATAATGCTGTTAGCTTTTAAGCTTTATTTGTATTGTGTTAGGGTTTAGTTTGGTTTGGTTTGAGAAAGCAATATCAAACTCCAGTTAACACTGTTAATCTCCAGGGGCCTCGCAAACCCCAAAGCTTTGTGGGATACAGATGGAAAGTTTATGGAGGTGCACTTGTTAGCTGGGGAATTACAAAAATGTTATTGTTTTATACGAGGGTGGGACGATTTTACGTGTTAATAAAAAGTGGGGAGCGGTGCGTTGCCCTTGATGTATGGAAGGCTCGTCTGTCCGTTTTTATTGTATTTAATCAGATTGTTTAATTGTTTGTGCACTCACGTAACCCGTTGTGATAACATAATGTCAACGTGATTTGAAATTCATCTGTTCCAAATATATTCCGATGTTTGGTATGTATGAAACAGCAAACGAAACCAGATTCAATAGAAATCTACTAAATATACGTCAAATAAATGATTGTCGTGACAGTTATACGCGATAGGCCTTAGTGGCATCAACGATTAATTGAAGATAACTTAAGCAAATATCGACCACTAATACCAATGAATGTTGATTTTGTACACAATTGGTTTAGCAGTCTGGTAGAAATAGAACTAGACAGCAACAATTCCTTAGTACACTTCCCGTGGTGAATTAGACAGAGAATGCAAAAACACCTCTTCGCAGACGCAGAGGGTCAAGTCAATATAATAATAACATAAACTCCTAAAGGAGACTAGTCTCGCGTGTGAACGTCAGTTGACATAAACGGTATAGGCAGCGTAATCGTGGGAGTGCATCAGATAGCTTCGTGCGACGACTTCAAAACATTTATAATTCGTCTCCAGAGGATCATATAATTGCAGGGGCTTACCAAACCGACCATTTTACCACGACCTACCTTTCCCCTCCTACAGTGCGATAATAACTTTGAAATGGGATGCTGTGTTACGATTGTACGATCCGGTTATTCTGGTGTGTGTTAAGATAAAATGTTTGATGCATATTCGCACGGATATCAGATGTAACGTATGATACGATTGGAATATTATCAAGAGAGTGAGATCAGATTGTAATTTTGCAGGGGTCAAGTGGTCACACCTACTGCGTATGTACTGTGTGTGTCGGCGTGTATGGATGTGTTTGAGTTAAATTGGTAAATGACAGGGAACAAAACTAATGTGTGTAACATTATGTGGTAGGCGGAGGAGAAAAAGGAAGGAATGTCTAGTAGACACGGACGCAATCCACGTCTTATGTTAAAGTTACAGCCTTTTTAATATGTATACGTCTCTCTGTTGGGCGCATGCCTTCTCTGTAAAGAGAGTATAAGGGCATAGTCAGTCACGCGGCCGTAGTGCGGATTGGCAGACTTCAAATGTCTCAAAAAACTCATGTCATGCAGGTTTTCTCACGATGTTTTCCTTCACCGTCGAACGCGTGGACGCAGATCAGTACATGAAATTGCAACAACAAATTTATTGGTGCCGGTACCGGGGATCGAACTCTTGCTAGTACCAATGCTTGAGGCAACCACCCGGACACTAAGCTACCACGGCCACTTTCTGTTATCCTATGATATCCTCATATCTATATGTATAAAAGAGAAAGTGTGTGGGTATTTTCCTCATATGTTCCGAAACGACGGGACCGATTTCAATGAAACTTTCAGGAAATCTACAGATTGACCTGGCAAGTAATCCTGTTTTGTGAGTTTCGTGACGATCAGAGCACTCCTCTTTTTGAACTGTCAAACAAGCCATACGTCGTACTTTTATTTCTGAGTTTAACTTGAGCCCGATATGTTTTTGTATAAATGATAAGAATGATATTGTTTTTACTGATATATACATGGGTGTAGGTAATAATCTTCACCCGCTCGAGAAGAGAATGAATACGTAGAGAAACGTAATATATTGTGAGAGTTAAATTAAATATTTAATGATGTAAGTTTATTGTTTAAAGAAAATAAAGCAAAACCTAGCCCTGCGAAGCGGGCTGGGTACGATAGCTTCCAGTAAAAAAATGCTAAGTGCTAATGAAAGTAAAACCTTTTTTTTAAACGAGGAAGAAATAAAACCTCCCCGGTGGCCCTTCCTCGGTGCATGGTGAGAGGCTCCGGGATCTCCAGTGGAACGCACCGGAGCCCCACTGCACTGTTCTCAGGGAGAGCACTTTGCCCCCTGTGCCCTCGCAGTGCAAGGCGACACGAGCCAGCCGATGTCGCCTTCTTCCCGGGTCCGCCTTGGCGGACGACAAAGGCCCCCACCCTTGTCGCCCAGTGAACCCGAGGTCCCAGACAGGGGATACCGTAGTCTAATTCTTGAGAGCCCAGAGCTACAGGGCTGAAATGAAAGTAAAACCTATGAAACAGAAATCAGAAGAATTGTGTATCTCCTCCTTTTTAGATGTCGTTTAGAAATACTGAATAAATACATGACGTGTAATTATGTGTTAATTCACATCAAAATAACAATATTGCCCGCGTTTGATAATTTAAAGCACGTAGAGGGCTCACGAAAGCAATTAGCGTTGTAAGTGAGACTGATTAGCGCCGGATCAAACGTAATCCCGTTGTTGCGCGTAATTTGAGGTCGTCCACGAGCTACGAAATGAGTAGAGGTTTGGATTATTATTTACTGGTTTCCTCACGATGTTTTCCTTCACTGCCGAGCGCGTGGTAAATCAACATAAAATTGCAACAACAAATTTATTGGTGCCGGCACCGGGAATCGAATTCAGGTTGCTAGCGTACTATGCAACTTGAGGCGATCACAATGACACTGAGCTATCACGACTCTAATTGCTGATTTACCATACCTATATAGAGCCGCGTGGTTGACTTTGTGCCTAAATTTTAACAAGGAAGAAGAAGAAAGAAGAATTAATAATAAAAATATTTAAGAAAGATACAATAGATAAAAGAAATAATAATATATTATGTCTTTAAATTATTCTTTGTAAAATTGCGATTAAACCGTGATTAAATAAATTTAAAAACCCGTATTTTATTCAATGGGCACTCTGTTTTATTTCTTACTTCAATGTTACCTAAACGAGGATCGCGATTCCGGCGACTCATTAGGGGACCGCACTCATATCAAACAGGGCGCTGCGGGATCGCTGACAGCGTATATTATACACTAGATTTGCTAGTGCACTTAGAATACGTTACCGTCAACTAATATAGAACGTTCGAGCCATTAAAAATAAAAGCGATTCTATAACTACCACTATTTCATATAAAATAAAAACACAAATTTATGCTAGATTGAAACTGGCCTTGACTGCTTCACTTAATTGAGAGGTGGCATAGCTCTTAGGTCGCTTAGCTTGAACCTCTATAGCTAGTAACTCGACACAAGAGTCCCCCCGGTGAGGGGTAACTTCAGCTTGGACGGTAACTATGTTACGTGTAAACATTCCGATCCGAGGGCGCTCAAGAGGGCCGAACCACAACTCGGTCGGTTGCTATTTCTCGGATAATCTAAGGGACATTAAAAAGCTAAACTAACTTTGAGCGCCACTTCGGGAAGCGTTGGCGCTGGGAGAAGAAGAACTCCAGCAACGCTCCTAACATCTAAGGGGTGGGGCCTGCCCTTTAAATAGCGGTAATACGCGAGGATTATTCGCAACATCCGACGGTCGCGAAAGAATAAAATCCAACTGTGCGTCTTGAAGTTCGATAGTAGAAGGTGCCTTATGCCAACAACATTGCTATGGAAAAGTAGTTGAAATCAAATACTTAACATACGAGCCGTGGTAGCTCAGTGTCCGGGCGGTTTGGCTCAAGTTGCATAAAACCAAACCGAGTTCGATCCCCGGTGGCGGCACCAGTGAATTTGTTGTTGCAATTTTATGTGAAGGAAAACATCGTGAGGAAACCTACATGTCTTAGAAAATTTGAAAGACAAGTGAAGTCTGCCAATCCTCACTAGGGCCGCGTGGACTATGCCCTTATACTCTCTTTACAGAGAAGGCCTGCGTCCAACAGTGGTATATATATACTATATATATACAGGCTGTAACTTTAACTTAACAAAATCAAATTCGGATCATAAATGACAGCGCTATAAGTACACAAACATTAAAATACCCCGACGAATTGAGAGAGTACATTTTGAAGTCGATTGAAAAGCGAAAAAATACTCTCATGTTACTATTTCCCGAAGTGGCATATAAGTTAGTTTAGCTTAGATTGTCAGCATTGCCTGTAGATTTCGTTAATAAAATAGCTACCGACCGAGTCGTGGTTCGGCCCTCTCGGGCGCCCTCGGATCGGACTGCTAACGCGTAATAATGGTAACCGTCCAAGCCGAGGTTACCCCTCACCGGGGGGACCCTTGTGTCGAATTACCACCTAAATAGAGGTTCAGGCTAAGCGACCTAAGAGCTATGCCACCTCTCAAACCCGGTGAAGCAGTAAAGGCCAGCTTCTCTGTGCCAACTGTGTTAGTTCGTCAAAAAAAAAAAAAAACTCATGTTACTTGACTAAAGGGGTAATTGAAAATGTCTGTCTTTATCCGCGGAATTGAATCTAGACTCCTACATTGCAATCAAATGGAATACCATTAATAATTGATGAGGCAACTTTTTGGCGTTGTTAAAAATTCTCTCCTACCCCCATATTATATTCGGTGTCCCTACTGGATAACGCTTTTATGTCCCCCCCGGCTACGGTAAAAAATGAAATAAACTGTAAATTTAAAGTGCCAAATTGACTTTGACGGATGTTGCACGGAGCTCGGGCTGTGCCCATCTTGCTCTTAAATATTTACGATGCGTCAACACCTTACGTGAAAGCCTTCTGTGGTTGAACGATTGAATAAAATAGAATAGATATTTATTTATTTAATCGTTCATTCACAAATAAATAACATTCATTCTTCCAAGCGATTTTAGGGTGTTCATTGGTATTCATATCTTCGTAACCCCACTGCCTACCGCTGAAAACAGCGATGTCTCTATGATCTATGATCTAATGATGTTGTCGCTGCTAGTCGATTGCTATCGACTTTTACAGCTTCATCGGATTCTGCGCTCGCGAAGACCTGAGTTCGCGAGCTAGATGGCTAATCTAAACTAAACCCTAACTCTACCCTAACGTACTATAATCTGCACGTTACGGACTGCCATGCCGCCGAAAATTTCTTCTTAACACTGGATGTTGGCTACTTGATAGTCGCAGGGAGGTTTGGTCCTCTCCTGCGCATATCGTCAACTCGAACAGCGATGTGGTACGCCAGGCCCGTATTTTACGGCACACGGCGTACTTTCAACGCTTCAAACCAGGTTGGAACGCGACCTCGTAACCGGGGTGATCGTGAAACGCGGTCTACTGCGCGTATAGGCTCCGTACAGCTATACAGACGCGTTGTAGTCGATCGTAGCTTCTACGTTTTGATCAGATCAGTTGTACAATGGAGGTTTTTAGGACTGCTTTTAAAAGTATTCGTAAAAATTAGCGAATCTATTGAATAGACCCATTTACGAGTGAAACGCGCTTCAAATGAGTGGCGACTGCGCTTCACACGCGTGTTTGTATCGCGTTGTACTTTAGGTAGTCAGCCACCGCTGAAAGTCAGCGCTGTCGCATCTTGCGACGGCATATGCTGAAACGGTGTTCAACATTGGCATCATATCTTATGTCCTATTTGTCCGCTTTTTCTTTAACTGTATTTTTTTCTGTCTTTTTGATGTGTAAGTCGTATGTCGTATGTCGTACGTCGTGTGCGACGGGCTTTGTGATAGTTAACACAGTGTCTAATGTTGTCATCATGTCCTGTTTGTCTGCTTTTTCTTTCTTTTTAATGTGTGTCATATTTGTTTGTATATAATGCCAGTAAATGAAATGTTGTGTTCATGTCTATATGCCTACCGAATTAATATTAGACCTGACTGTAAACATATCCCAAAAAAATACAGACAATAAACACAAACATAAAATACAGACGAATTGAGAACCTTCTCTTTTGAAGTCATTTGAAAATAGATATATATTTTCTTAACAATTTCAAAGTTTCATGTAATTTTGAATTATGCCAGTCTATTGGTGACGTGTCGATGACGTCACGCGTGACGTATATCCAAAGTTAATTGGTCGAAGGCATCAATCATTCGATAGTTTGTCCAACTTTGGGGACGGAACTAATTCCGTAGTAAGCGATGAACCCCCTCGGGTGCGACGCGATATTTTAGGGCGGGGGCTGTTCTAGTAACGCGAACGATTTGAAATGTTTATAATAGTTTTAAATTTGATATTTGGATACAGTGATAAATAAATATATTAAATATATAGATTCCTTTGTATATATATATCCCGGCTCGTACAATAAGACTACGGTATCCCCTCCCTGTCATAGAAGGCGACAAAAAGGGGCTTCGGGTTCACCAAGCGTAGGGCCTCCGCTACAGTGGACCCGGAAAGAAGACGACATCGGCCCGTGCCGCCTGGCACTGCGATGGCACTGGGGGGAGGGACCAACCTCTCCCCCCCCTCGTCGTGCTCCGGTGCTTTCCACTGGAGATTCCGGAGTCCCTCACCATGGAAGGACAACCCGGGGAGGGGGGGGGGGGTTAGGAGGTAAGAACCCCACATAACCCCGCCTCCTCCCAGAATGCGGGGTACCTTGTTGAAGATTTCCACCTGTCAATAAAAAAAAGAAGTTAAGTTAAAAAAAGTTAAGTTGCATGCAGCAGTATGCAGTTGCATAGTACGCTAGTATTCCGAGTTCGAAGCGTAACGTTGTACAAGGAATTATTTTAACGAATACTGTGACAACTGCGCGACCTCGCCATCTTTGTTACAAAAAATTAATTAAAAGTCGGATTACAAACTAATTAAGTTACATTATTGTTTTTTTTTTAGGACGAACTACACAGATTGGCCAGAGAAGCTAGCCTTGTCTGCTTCACCGGATTGAGAGGAGGCATAGCTCTTAGGTCGCTTAGCCTGAACCTCTATTGCTAGTAACTCGACACATGGGTCCCCCCGGTGAGGGGTAACCTCGGCTTGGACGGATACTATGTTACGCGTAAGCATGCCGATCCGAGGGCGCCCGAGAGGGCCGAACCACGACTCGGTCGGTAGCTATTTCACGGATAATCTAAGAGACATTCAAAAGCTAAACTAACTTTGAGTGCCACTTCGGGAACCGTTGGCGCTGGGAGAAGAAGTGGCCGAAGAAACTCCAGCAACGCTCCTAACATCTAAGGATCCTGCCCATAAAATAGCGGTAATGCGCAAGGATTATTCGCAACTTCCGACGGTCGCCAATGGACGCTTTGTTATTTGTTAATTATTGTTTACAATGCCAAGTCTATGTGATGTTCAATTAAATTGTTAATTATGAGATGTCATTGAAAGTAGTTATTATGCATAACAATCGCTGAATGTCATGTGTTGCCAGCTAACAGTAGTATGATGTGAGTTTACGATAATTCGTAAATACAAAGAAGTCGCCTTCTTTCACGTTTGATTCGATTTGAAGTCGGCTTTTGTTTTTGTACTTAAATATACTTGTTGTATAGAAAAACGTGAAGGCGCTAATTCCATAGCTATGGTACAAATTCTAAACCCAATGTGCTTCTTCGTGTTTATAATGGGGCATTTGTTGTGTTTCATATCATTACAGTTGTTCGTGGACTGTGTTTTGCGATCTTCATTAGTTTGTGAGGGTAACACGTAATTTTTCCTTTAAACGCGACGCCTGTGACAAAAAAATTGTTCAACGAAATGTCACTCGGTCTCTTTTGATTTGTTTGGACGTATCGGTACAGTCGGATTATGACGTATTGGTAGTTGTGAGATGGAATTAAAATAATGAAATAAATTTAGATAGATAATTTTTTTATTTTAATTAGCTTAATTTTTTCAATTTAATTAACATTAATTAAAAAATAAAAAAGAAAGCCTCTACATAACTCTTCAAAAAGCTGTAATTCTGACCTGTAGAATTGTTAGAAAGTTCATGCAAATAGAAGACACTCAAATAGGACACAATATCAACACCCCCACAACATAAACACAAAACACACCCTACATTTATTTGGTTATGACCCGTAAATGTAGGTAAAACAGCTTTTAAATAAAGAGCTGAGAAAAAACAACAAAAATTCGAAAATAATTAATAAAGTTATTATTATTATTATTCGAGATGCTGGAGGCGAATGCTGCCAATACCGTGGACTGCTAAGTGCACAAATGTATCTGTTCTCTCCTCGCCATAAAGACCAGACTGTCCACTATGTGTCTACAGCGCGTACTTTCATTTTCCGGGCATATAATGCGTAGAGGGGATGGCAACCTTGAAAAGCTGGCCATCGTTGGCAATACTCAAGGCAAGAGAACAAGAGGCCGGTCGCCAACACGATGGTCTGACCAAGTAAAAGGTTCCATCTCCTCTCCTAATCTCTACCAGATGGTGAGGGCTGCCTCGGACGCCTATGGAGGCAGATTGTTCACTTGAGGGGCTCTAGTGACCACTATCCTCAGAAATTAACAAAAGAGAACATATTAATAAAGAACTGATCGTCCTGTTGTATTCTGTCTGTCCTGTGTTCGCGAAATTTTATTGTAATTCAGACGAAGATTCTAAGCCTAAACTAATTCAATGTCAAAAGCTATGAGAAATAATTTTTGTTACGCAATATTTTTTATTTGACTAGGATAATTTGACAATACGATGCGTCACTAGTATACATGGAGTCGGCACGCCAAGTCATACAGCGGACGTCAAACGCTCGTTCCACTCGCCCTCACGGCTCATTTGACGACTAATTTGAACGCACCGTCACGCGAGCGGGGGAAAAAATCCCTTCTTAGAAATGTTTTCCTCACGATTTTACATCCTTATTTATTAAAATTAGTATTGAAATCGTGCTTATTAAACTATATTATACCGTAGGCACCAATTTCTGTATGCGCATGGCCTGTGGTTCGCATAGCATGTGTATAAATACGGTAATCATTATTGATTCGTTTGTTTTCAACCGACTTCAAAACATATTACAATTTTTGACGTGATAACGTCTTATAAATTGATGAATACTGGACGTCATTCTTGCCAAATGTCCCGTTACGCTCGAGCCGACAGTTCTCGAGAATTACCGGTACTGTGTAAGCTGTACGCATAGAGAACGCAAATTTGTGCTCAGTGAAACTTCAATTTTGTTGGAATAACGTGTGTACCTAGGATACGTTGTCATGATTTTAACGTCCTAGCGCCTTGCACCTTTACCTTCAGACACCTGCGATTTTTTAACAAAACAAATCAATAATCTATAAACCCATTGTGTCACAATGAACGTTCAGTGACATCACAGTTTTAGTCAATTGCATGTTTTGGTAATTTGCCAGTTCAGTTGTGCCGTTATGGTTCTCCAACGGTGTACCTAAACTCCAATATTGTTTCAATCAGTTAATCAATATTAAATAATTAAAAAAATACTATTGAAAATTACATATCAACAATGAAACGTAGTAGATTACGGTGGTTGGAACGGTTGAATTTAAGTAGGTTAGTTTCATCAGCCCTGTAGTTCTCGGCTCTCAAGAATAAGACTACGGTATCCCCTGCCTGTCGTAGAAGGCGACTAAAAGGGGCCTCGGGTGCACTGGGCGATAAGGGGGCCTTTGTCGTCCGCCAAGGTGGACCCAGGAAGAAAGCGACATCGCCTTGCCCGTGTCGCCTTGCACTGCGAGGGCACAGTGGGGGTGGCGGGTTTCCCCCCCAGGAAGTGCTCTCCTTGAGCACAGTGCAGAGGGGCTCCCGTGCGTTCCATTAGAGATCCCGGAGCCCCTCACCATGCACCGAGGAAGGGCCACCGGGGAGGTTTTAGTGGGTAAAAACCCCACATAACCGCCGCCTTCCCCCCAGAAAGCGGGGTATCTTTTTGAAGATTTCCTCCTTGTTAACAAAAAAAAGGTTAATTTCATAGTAAAATGTTGGCAAATAGCGGACTTGGAACCAAGATGTTAAGTGAACACAATCGCCGATGAAGAAAAGAGAGATCGAAAGAGTATAACATCGTATAACTCCTCGGCCGCGTCTCTTAGCTATACATAGAAGTGTAAATACACACGGTAAATATGCCGGTAACAATACGCAGAAACAAGGTACGTGAAATATATTGTATACAAATACGAATTCATCGTACTCAATCGACGTACAATATATGCCAGGAGCCGTAGCTCAGTCTCCGGACGGTCGCTTCAAGTCGCGTAGAACGCTAGCTACCCGAGTTCGATCCCCCGATAAATTTGCTGTTGCAATTTTATGTGGTGATTTACCACGCGCTCGGCGGTGATGGAAAACATCATGAGGAAACCTACATGTCCTAGAAATTGTTTTCTAAGACATGTGATGGCTGCCAATACGCACTAGGGCCGCGTGGCGGACTTATACACTCTTTACAGAGAAGGCCTGCGCCCAACAATGGGATATATATATATATATATAAAGGCTGTAACTTTAACTTTTATAATAAATACCTGTAGATATACTCAAAAGCAATCATAAACCGTTTTTCATTACAACTTACACTGTAATTAGGGCCGCGGATATACCATTTTGTAAGCCGGTCACGTCTCTGTAATCGATTTTGCATACAATAGTTGTTTCTTGGAAATATGAAATCGATTTATCATTTCTGAAAACAAATTTGCCGTGAGCGCCGACCCTTAATGACGATTAGAGTTACTGCCCAAGGTCGGGTCCTCTCGTCGGTCGGTCCTTTACAACGTGTTGCTCCTAAAGGCTTCAGGCTTAGCCTTAGAGCTCTGATTTCTCTGACCATTTTAGGTTCTGGCCTGGGGCCTAGAGCGGCCAAGACTGCGAATACGCCACTGAAAATAAGCGTTGCTTTTTTGACTAACTACACAGGATGGTCAGAGAAACCGGTCTTAACTGCTTCACCGGATTGAGAAGTGGCATAGCTCTTTGGTCGCTTAGCCTGAACCTAGTGATAGAGGAGAACTCGACACAAATTACCTCGACCTGGACAGTTACTATGTTACGCGTAAGCTTTCCGATCCGAGGGCACCCGAGAGGGCCGAAACACGACTCGCTCACTTGCTATTACACAGGAGAAAAGAATGAGTGCTGCCAGCAGCAATCGTGGGGGCGTGTAGGCTAATCATTTGACTTTTTCAAAAACGAATCGAAATATCCTAATGACGGGACAGAAGTCACGTACGTTTATAATGCCGCATCATTACGATCACCGCAATGATATTAAAATTGTATTATAATATAATGGCGGTTGGGGATCGACGATAAATGGACCGTTTTCGGGGACGGAAATAGCATTTTTTTAATAGACGTAAATCGATTACGTTTAAGTTGTTGCGGAGACAATTTCTAGTTTTTGTGGCTTTTGATTCATTTTTTTACTGTTATTATTTTTCAACCTATTTCAAAAAAGGACGAGATTCTCAATCCGTCTGTATTTTTTGGTCCAATTTTAACAATACCAGCCATGAGAAAACTATATAAGTCTTAATTTGGCATTAATGTGCGCTACAATTCTAATCCTTGCGCGTAACCGCTATTTTATGGGCAGGCCCCACCCTTAGATGTTAGGAGCGTTGCTGGAGTTTCGTCGGCAACTTCTCTCCCAGCGCCAACGCTTCCCGAAGTGGCACTCAAAGTTAGTTTAGCTTTTGAATGTCCCTTGGATTATCCGTGAAATAGCAACCGACCGAGTCGTGGTTCGGCCCTTTCGGGCACCCTCGGATCGGAATGCTTACGCGTAACATAGTAATCGTCCAAGCCGAGGTTACCCCTCACGGGGGGGATCCTTGTGTCGAGTTACTAGCAATAGAGGTTCAGGCTAAGCGACCTAAGAGCTATGCCACCTCTCAATCCAGTGAAGCAGTCAAGGCCAGCTTCTCTGGCCAATCTGTGTAGTTCGTCATAAAAAAAAACAAGAGATTTCGATGATTCATTTTTTTATAGAAAAGATGTACTTCAGGAGTAGTTTTAAGCGTTAATAGCCTAATGGTTAACAAGATTGTTAGTAATATTTCTGAAAAAAAAAGAAATATTGCTAGCTTTCTTTAAAAAAAAAAAGTTTAATTATAGTTAGATTCCTCCTCCTCCTCCTTGCGTCGTTTTCCTCATCGCTGAGGCCTTCACGAATTATGTAGCGGACTATCGCTTTCCACCTGTTGCGGTCTTTGGCGGTGTGAAATGCCTCGTGGACTCTCCTGTTGGTGTTGTTGCTAATTTAGATAGTTAGGTTACGTTCTGATTAATTCTCTTCATAATATTCCTATGATAATTAGAAGATAAAAAGAAGGCGTCCAAGTGTATTAGCGTTTAAAGTTTGATTTGATTTATAACTGATACTAGCCCAAATTCAACTAAGTGACTTGAGGCCCGGCCCCAAGTCTGTTAATTAATTTGTGCCACTTTGGTATTCTGATGACACTGTGTATTAATTTTTAGTATTTGGTAATCTATTACCTGTTGACATCTATTATTCAATAGATAACAATGATTCTGGATTGCGCTGCCAACAAATGTACGTACAGCTGGAACTAAATCTACTTTCAAACATTTACTATGGAAGCTTTACCTAAGCAAGGAATAGTTTGACAATTGCTGTCCCTATCCACCTATAATTATATATATGTATTTATATATGTATCTATTTATTATTATATATAATTATTATGTTTATATATTGAATTGATTTGTATATTATATATTATGTATGTTATATTTGCATGCTTTTATTATAGTTTTCTTTTATTTATTATTTTCTCATATAGCTTGCACCCGTTACTTTGTCTCTACACAACGCCAAGGTAGACTGACAGAGAATGCCTTCTAGCATTAAGTCCGCCTATTTGTACCTTTTTTTGTATTGTGTGCAAATAAAGAATAAATAAATGAATGAGCCGTGGTAGCTCAGTGTCCGGGCGGTTGGCTCAAGTTGCATAGTACGCTAGCCGGAGTTCGATCCCCGGTGTCGGCACCGATAAATTTGTTGTTGCAATTTTATGTGCTGATTTAACACGCGCTCGGCGGTGAAGGAAAACATCGTGAGGAAACCTACATGTTTACATGCCGGTGCGTTCCTCTGGAGATCCCGAAGCCCCTCACCATGCACCGGGGAGATTTTAATGGGTAAAAACCCCACATAGCCGCCGCCTTTCCCTCAGAAGGCGGGGTATCTTTTTAAAGATTTCCGTTAACAAAAAGTTAATCGTTTGATAAAGGGAGGAGATAATAAAGAGACAAAATTGCTTGTAAATTTTTATATTATATTAAAAACATTTAGCATCTGCTAGCCAGCGCAATCAAATTCGCTAATTGTTGCTAAAATGTACAGTTTTACGACTACCGCCTTTCGCTTATAGTAATTGAGTTGTACGGTAGCCACATTATAAAATACCTTTTCAGATTATCACGTTCTATATAAATAACGTATTGTAAAATTACTTTAACCCAAAATAGAACAATTAAAGAAACTGTCATCAAAGTGCCGAAATGTTCTCCGTGAGGATAAAATTTACAATCTAGCATAAGTACATGGCAGAAATTTGTAAATATATACACTAGAATCTATATATGTCAGTCGGTCGGGAACTTCAAGAGCGAATCCAAAAAGTTATACATATATATAGGGAAAATTTGTATTGAAAAGTTTTTTGACGAACTACACAGATTGGCCAGAGAAGCTGGCCTTGACTGCTTCGCCGGATTGAGAGGTGGCATAGCTCTTAGGTCGCTTAGCCTGAACCTCTATCGCTAGTAACTCAACACAAGGGTCCCGATGGGGGGTAACCTCGGCTTGGACGGTTACTATGTTACGCAGTCCGCATTCCGATCCGAGGGCGCCCGATAGGGCCGAACCACGACTCGGTCGGTTGCTATTTCACGGATAATCTAAGGGACATTCGAAAGCTAAACTAACTTTGAGTGCCACTTCGGGGAGCGTTGGCGCTGGGACGAGAAGTGGCCGATGAAACTCCAGCAACGCTCCTAGCATCTAAGGGGTGGGGCCTGTCCATAAAATAGCGGTAACGCGCGAGGATTATTCGCAACCTCCGACGGTCGCGAATAATTGAAAAGTTTGAATGTTTCGATCTATAGAGGTTTGACATAAAGAGGTTCTACTGTATTTCTTAATAACAAGCCATATAATTTATATTTAAAAATATATACTGGATTGTGACTAGCCAGTATGTCAAATCGCCCGTCTATGACAGTGCAAGTTAGGTATACAGAAACAATATGGGAGTAAAATGCAGTCGAAATGTTTCTTCAAAATAAAATTATTTATTATTAAAAGAACTAACTTAACGAATAATTCAACTATAGCCATGTTAATAATCAGGATAATAAGCCGTGTATATTTTCAAAGACTATAAATTAACAGTGACAGTCAAATTAAACATTAAGCGGTAATAATCATAGAATACAGATTAAACATTTTCAGTAAATGCATCTCATAATGTGGCTTTATGTTAAATTTATTCTATAACTTTAATACTAGTATTTACAGGTACTTGGAATGTATTTTTAATTGTATAGAATACACGTATTTATAATATCTGTACAATCACCAAAAAGGTCCTATTAATTATTCAAATATTAATAATTAATATTTATAAAAGTGATACCTTCGGAATATCTACTACGTTTTATTAAATTCTATTTAATTAAACAATAAATTGTATTAGATTCATAAATAAAATCGGAAAAATGTAGAACTTTTTAATTTAATTTTCTATTTGAACAGTTTATGACACTGGCTTGTAAGAAAAAAAATAGCTGCTTATTTTTCTTTATTATTATTTATCATTTTATTTTTAAATTAGATATTCTATATTAATTAGCTTTTAAATTCAATTTTGAAAGATGTATGTGAAGTGGAAATAGCAGTCTTTAAATTTATAAAAATCCAAACTGGCTCTCGATCTACACATTTAATTTACAAATTACAAAAAATAAAGGTTTTTTTTATTTAATAAGTACAAATCGTTGTAAAGATATTAATTATTATAACTTATCTATTTACAATTAATAAAGCTTACTTCTTTTTACGATAAGTTCGTAGCTGGAATGCATGAATATTTAAAAAATCACAAATATTTACAAATAAAATAAAAAAAAAAGCTCCGCAGTACATTTTATTAACAATCGGGATATTTTATTAAATGATAAAGATGACTAACCGAAGTGTGTGGAAAATAAAAAAGAAATTAATTAATTTCAAATTACATATTTTAGCAAATTGGAGATGCTACTGGCGGTGGATGAGGCGGTGCGCTGGTCGTTGGTGCGTTTAAAAATCCACCTTGATTTCCCGCCCACGGCTGAAGGTTCTGTAAAGCGCTTAAAGCGGTATTCGTTGGGGGCGCCGGCGCCGTATTGCTTGGGTTTTGATAATGCAGCGCTGACAGCGACCCAGCGCCCGGCGGCGGTTCAGGTATGTAACCTTTGCTAAGCGCTTCAGCTTGCAACGATAACATCAAGCGGTTCGCCGCTTGCCGTTCTGCTTCCCGCTCTTCAGCTGTTTGACGTCTGTAACAAAGTATAATTTAAATTAGTATTTTTATATATAAAAAAAACTAGCTTATCTAACCCACTTCGCCGGGCTAGATTTTGATTTACTTTATTTAAACAATAAACGTACATAATTAAATATATAATTTAACTCTCACGATATATTAAATTATTCATTTCTCTCCGTATTCATTCTCTTCTTAAGCGGGTGAAGATTATTACCTTTTTTTTTTGTTCACGAGGAGGAAATCTTCAGAAAGATACCCCGCCTTCTGGGGGGAAGGCGGCGGTTATGTGGGGGTTTTACCCACTAAAACCTCCCCGGTGGCCCTTCCTCGGTGCATGGTGAGGAGCCTCCGGGATCTCCAGTGGAACGCACCGGAGCCCCTTTGCACTGTGCTCAAGGAGAGCACTTCCCGGGGGGGAGGTTACTCCCTCCCCCCCTGTGTCCTCGCAGTGCAAGGCGACACGGGCCAGCCGATGTCACCTTCTTCCCGGGTCCACCTTGGCGGACGACAAAGGCCCCTACCCTTGTCGCCCATTGAACCCGAGGCCCCTTTTAGTCGCCTTCTACGAAAGTCTTATTTTTGAGAGCCCAGAACTACAGGGCTGGAAGATTATTACCTACACCCATATACATATCAGCAGCATCAGTAAACGGATACATTCGCGGCGCTATAACTTATCTTGAACACTTCAAAATCCTTAATTATTATGTTTAATATACTGTATTATATTTCAATATACTCCAATAAACTCCAATATGGTTCATAATGACATAAATATACACAACGCACAAATTTGGGTTATAAAATAATAGCATATCATCATAGTAAATAAAAGCTATATTTGACAGTTCAAAAAGAGGAGTGCTCCGATCGTGGCCGAACTTTACAGGATTACTCGCCAGGGCAATCTGAAGATTCCCTGAAAGTTTGCATTGAAATCGGTCCAGCCGTTTCGGAGCCTATATGGAACAAGCCCACACACTCTTTTATAAGCTCTAACGTACATTTAACTCTAGCGAGGTAGACAGAGGCAGATTACGCTTATTAGGTTGCAGTGATTTTTTCATACTTAAAAAGCCGAAAAATGCAACTGTTTGTTTATTAATTTGATGCTACCTCATGATTTACAAGCCTTCTAGTCCGTGTGGCTGTTGACGCCTGATTGATTGATTATATTTGTAAACGTCCGCATAAACCCACTTAATTCAGCTGCGAAATAATTACAGAAATTAAATAATTCACCCGCTGTTCAATGGACACTCAGCAACCTATATATAATTCACAGCCGCCATTAACGGCTTGTACAAGCCATGCAGTTTAGTTTACACGTGACTTCCTGTTTAATGAATCGATTAAATTTTTACTAACTTATACGATGATTTATAAAAGTACAAATATAATTACGAGTAAAAATAAATATCGATTTATAAGCAAATGTTAAACGCTACCACATGCGGACGCTATATTCGTAAGGCAATATTCTGTTTATTGGCAATACTTCCGCTTTGTCTATGACCTTAGCCAGTCGTGCGTGTGTCTGTGGCCTGATCTATAGTCGGGTTCAGAGTGAAAAATGGCATTCCTAGAATAGCTACTAACAACTAATACACTCGCTTTATGCAGAAGGCGTAACGTTGTACAAGGAATTATTTTAACGAATACGTCCTCACAATGCTTATACAAAATTAATTAGAAGTCAGATTACGAACTAATAAAGTTAAATTATTGTTTACAATGACAAGTTAATGTGACGATCAACAAAATTATTAATTATGAATTAAAGATACAATCAGGTTCAGGTAAATCACTAAGATATGATTGAAATTAGTTATAATGCATAACAATCGCTGGGTGCTATGTGTTGCCAGCTAATACCATCTTTTTACATACGATTTTTAAGGATTTTCCGGTTCCAAATTTTTTCAAAACTTTTTCAAACAACATTTGTATTTTAAAGTAAAAATATTTTATTTGAATTTTATCATAATCTTTTATAATTTTAGTGTCTGTTTTCTGTCAACGCATATGTGCTCTTTGTCAAATTTCTAATTTAATGCACTTTTGCGCGCGAAAGTTTAAAAAAATCTATGATCGTTCTTGTCTACAGATATGTCTACTCTTTGACGTTATAAAAAACTCTCTCCTTTAATATAGTGAAAACTTTATGGCAATGGTTTGGCAGCGATTCGGTTGAAATTGTTAGGTATTAAACGATAGTGACTTTCACTAAGTCGAAACTCTTAAATAATACATGAGCTTTAGAGAGACCGCAGCTGGAGGGTTCCAATTCACGTCAATTAGCGTGAACGATGACATTCGACTTAGTTCGGTAATTTGTGTTCGTACTGGCATCTAATATACCCAAACCGATTCGACGTTCGATTTGCAAAAACTCATCGTACAAAACACATACAGTGCAGCCAACATAACTATGAACTGTCGTAAAATGAAATGACAGCTGCAAATATCATTCGATCTGTCAATGTATGCTTTATCATTATTGCGCGGTGAAATAGCAAATTTCCCACACTTATTTAAAAAGAGAAGGAGTGGAGGAGGCTAATATATTTTTTTTAATTATGCACACATGTATTTTTTTTAATTATGCACACATGCGTAAGATACTCATAGATGTATATGTCGGTGTTACGCCAGGGGTTTCGTTGTCGGAATCCACAATGAAATACACACTCCAGATTCAGCTTGCTTTGTCGTATCACGACGGTCAGTACAAGAATGTCGGCTTGCTTTGTTGTATCACGACGGTCGGTACGATAATGTCGGCTTGCTTTGTTGTATCACGACGGTCGGTACGATAATGTGACGTTATTACAAAATACAGTCGTTTTTATATTGATCTCTCAATAAGTTAAACCGTTACGGAATATTTGACTTCCTTTGTAACAAACAAATAAAATAACTACAAATAATTAATGACATATAGTTAAATATTCACAATAAATATGCAAATGAATTTAACACAACTTTCAATGATTCATTTAACATGATTACGTTAATTTCGTATGAACAAATATCGTTCTTACACAGTCCCATCTCAGATGGCGCTGAACTTTTATTTAATGCGTAGTTATTCCAAATTTGATTAAAATGATAAATCAAAACAGTATTTTCGATACTAGGCGATTTGCGCCCATATACACATAGATGTCATTTGACCGAATGAATCCTGGATACTCCCATTCCTGGGTTAAAGTTGAATATCGACTTTAGACCACTAGTACTTTTAAATACTCTACGATATTTTCAAAATTATCAACATACTTTTATGCAACCACGTTTCGAAGGATTCTAAGCGGTTCAAATTTTGAGTTAAGATTCACGTCTCTACGCCATACAGAAGAACAGAAAACGAATAGCAACATGTCACACGAATTTCTATGGCAACTCATTTACCTGTACAGCTATAAAACTATGGAATAGTTTGCCGATTGAGATTAGATAGGCTCCGTCAACTAATGTCTTTAAATCGCGTGTATCTGAATACTTTCTGCTCAAACAATGAAAAATTACAAACTGGTATATTTATTGTCGTTATATATATTCCATGTGTACGTATATTATTATATTTATATAGAAGTATCTATTTATGTATATGTAAATGTATATTTATTTATCTATATTAAAGTTTTAAAACGCTATTTTTAGCGGCACTACCCTTAGCCTGCTCTTAACCACTAAAGGTTAACTGGAAGAAAATGCTAATTAGCATTAAGTTCGCCTTTGTACATATTCTTTGGTGTATATGTACAAAGGCTTAAAAATAAAGGATTTATCTATCTATCTATCTATGTCAAACGCAACCTAACCCTAAAGGTGAAATAAGTGTATACTAGAAATATAAATATTGGGTAATAATAATAAGTCAAAGTAGAAATAAATTGTATATAAGTTGAATGTAAGATTGTTATAAATATATAAGGGATGAGAGGAAAGGCATGGGAGAAAAACTGCCCTAACCTATCCACGTTAGGGGAACTAGAAATAGCATAGGCATACTATATACTATACCTAGATTAAAAAGGACAAGGGGCAATAAAACTCTGAATTTTAGAATATAAGTCAGTAGTTATGCCTATTGTTACAAAAAAAAAACCCTAAAGGTGAGTTAACTAATTATTAACAACTATATTTACGTGCAAAAACAATAACCGACTTCAAATAGAATCAAACGTTAAACTCGTTCGTAGTAACGAATAACGAATAATTGTAAAAATATTACGAAACGAAATGAATCAGAACCTAACCAAACTTTCATCAAACTACTCTTAATGTACATCCATTCCGATACAAATGAATCACCGAAATCGGTTGGCGTGATGTTAATTTATTCTTCCATTTGTGGCGCTCTTACTTGATACAAATTAAATGGTCAAATTTTATGGTTTTTCTGTTTGGATCCACACGGGAGGCACCAGCCAATAAAACACAAATCATCAAAATCGGTACGGTTTACAAACATAAAAAAAAAACTGACGAATTGAGAAATTCCTCTTTTTGAAGTCGGTTGATGTTGATGAATGATACTACTGTCCACCCCAATTATGATTTATATTTTACCATTGACTAACTAACAGGAATAGTCTCTGTCAATATCATTATGATTAAATATCTACCGTGATGAAATCGTAGCTGTAGATTTATTATATAGCGTAATACTAGTAAATTTACGCAATCATTTTTTCATTTACTAAAGTATCACTTAAAACTCGAAATAGACTGGGTTGAAGAAGTTATTCCCGAGACATTAAGGTTTTGATCCCAAAAGTCAAGTAGCAAGTTACTTATGCTGTTATAAAATGGAAAACTTGTGCCAGTGAACCCTCTTAACGTTTTGCAGTGTTTTACATAATCTATGATATCACCACAGTTGATGGCCAGACCCGTTGGCTGAGAAGTTGAACGATCGTTCCGTTATGTTTAGTTTTTAATTTTAGACTCTTAGCAATTTACTTACAAACAAGTACATATAGAGCCGCGGTAGCTCAGTGTCCGGTCTGTCCACAACAGTCTGTCCAAGTTACATAGTAAGCTAGCAACCCGATGTCGATCCCCGGAGCTCGGCACCAATAAATTTGTTGTTGTAATTTTACGTGCTGATTTACCACTCGCTCGGCGGTGAAGGAAAACATCGTGAGGAAATTTTAAGGCATGTGAAGTTTGCCAATCCGCACTGGGGCCGCGTGGTGGACTATGCCCGTAAACTCTCTATACAGAGGAGCCCTGCGCCCAACAGTGGGACATATATATTATATATATCAAGGCTGTAACTTTAACTATGTTTACGAGCAAAAACAAAAACCGTTTTCAAATCAAATCAAACGTCAATACGCGAGGACGTCCTCGTTGTATTTCCGAATTAATCAGCACCTAACCAAACTCGCATCAAACTACTCTTAAAGCCTTTCTAATAAAAAATGAATCATCGAAATCGGTTGACGTGATATTAGTTTTTCGTCCATTTGTCGCGCTGTTACTTAATGCAATTTTAAGACTTATATGGTCTCATGGATGTCATTTTAAGGATTCAGACACACAGGAAGCACCAGCTTTCAAATATAAAAGAATCATCAAAATCGGTCTATCCAGTCGACTGTTTTAAGTCGAATGTTAGTGTCGAAGTTCCGCGCGTCCTAACGAAGCGATTTGAGTCATCATTCATCGTGCGTACAGCA
This sequence comes from Meandrusa payeni, assembly GCA_029286785.1. Taxonomy (NCBI): domain Eukaryota; kingdom Metazoa; phylum Arthropoda; class Insecta; order Lepidoptera; family Papilionidae; genus Meandrusa; species Meandrusa payeni. The sequence goes on from JAGSMX010000023.1 coordinate 4,230,719, forward strand.
AAGGAGTGGAACAAGTTGCTGGCGACGTGGGAGCCTTCAAGAGTACAGTGAATAGACACTTACTAAACTAGCGCGTACCATCTTTCGACTATATCACCACTTAACACCAGGTGGGATCGTGGCCAAGCACTAGTTTATACAGATAAAGACAAACATAAAATAAAAATAAACATAAAGACAAAATTGGGAACATCCTTTTTTGGAAAATATAATACAATCCCATTGTATGGCGATTGAAATCTCTGCCAATCCCGTTTGATGAATACAATAACAGTTCATATTCTTTTCTTTAGATATTTCTATAAATAATTAATAAACTGAAAACAACTGTGCCACTTCTTGCTTACCTAAATTCATGGTAAAATGGCTCCTACTTAATATACTAACTTAACTCTTAGTGGCCTTAACTTAAAAGGGGTGAACACACTTAGCCGAGCGTACCGTTTCATTAAATATTAAGAAAGGAAAGTAGAAGCATTGTTGAACTCTAACTTGACTCAGGAAACGGTTCATATAATGTATTACTCTTCTAACGCACAAAATTTCTATATTCTCGTCTATAAAAGTGTTTTTTTTTATACTTTCTAAGCAAGTGCTTGACTGCGATCCCACCTCCCACCTGATGTAAAGTGGATATGCAGGGGCACCCTTACCATCCAGGCCTAGCTTAGTAAATGCCTATTCACTATACTGTTGAAAATACCGACATTGTAATCGGAAGGAAAGACAGACGCGGGCAAACTATTTTAGTGCTGTACGAACGATGAAAGAGGAAGCAAAGCGCTTCGTTCGGGTTTGAGGGATGTTCACAACAAAAGAATGAAATAATAATAACTCTCCACAACTGGCGTTATACACAAACATCTCCACGACAGTCTTAGGACCCTTCAGCTATCCCCCAACGCATACATAACAATGCAGAAAGCGGTACTGCTTAACACCTGCCGCATAGTCCGCAAATTTCTAGCTGACAGTAAATTTTTTTTTATACATTCTTATATATATATATATATAAATAAAATATATATATATATCTTCTTCTAGTAACACTTGGCCAGTAGCCCGTGCTACTAGAAACCTGCTCACCCCTTTAGGGGAGAAACGAAAACTTTGGCATAAATAATAATAATAAGCCATTTAATCGGTTAGACAGATTACAACACATATACAAATTAACACAACAAGTTAAGCGCACAGTTAAAAATGAAAAAAATAAATAAAAATAAATATATATATCACTAAAGACCCAAAAGGTCCGATACACAAGGCTATGCGTTGCAACGCCGAACCGACCGGGTTCACTGTTCAGCATAATGCTGATTTTCCGAGGAGGGTAAATCAGCGCTGGTATTCTGCAGAAACCAATTTTAAGAAGCAAACAAATGTCAGTAACAGAATTTTAACAAAGTACGAATAACGTAAAAGCAAGTAAAACACCAGGGAAACATAAATTGTATATAAAATAAAACAAAATAAAATAAAAATGGGGAATTAAACAAGACGAATCCTGCAGTGCGTCTAGAAGTCCGATGGTGGAATGGGAATGGGGGAATTCGATCATTTAGTTCTTGTGCACGCTCTCCAAATGCAATCTGTAGAAAACCGAAAGGTTAGCTACCTTTTTTTTCTTTAAAAGAAAAAAAACAAAGCAGACAAAGGGGCCATTCGATTTATGCTATGCTAGGTTCGAATCCCGGCTGACTTGTACAAATGAGTTTCTTATTTTCGGATTCTTTCGTAACAAAGTTTATATAATGCCTTTTTTATCAATAAATTTATAATGTAAATTTGAAATATATGCCTTGTGCTTGTCTCCATGTTAAAAGCGGTTTACTGTCTCTGTCGACAAGAAGTAACAGAGTAAATTCATCCATAGATTTTTTATTAAAGAATTTAAAAAATATTTTTTGCTCAAATTATTACTAATATTCTTGTTAACCATTTCAACTAAACTTGAGTATGTGCTAGGAGATGGTTCACGTCAATAGTCGAATGGTGGATTCTAACATCCCTTACCATTCACAGATCGTACCATTAACCACAGTCTTACAAATAAAAATGAGTTATAACATATTTATTCCACCCTTAAACTAAGTTTAGTTAAACCAGGAATAAATTAAGAATAAGCTCAGAATAGTTTACCACAAATAAATCCGGAATAACTATGGTTTATCTATTCTTCCTTTACGTCAAAATGCACGAGTTGGCAACAGCGCAATCAAAGAGAAACCATACTAAAAAAATAATTGCAGTCTATGTAGTAGTGTAGTAATGTATCTGTCAATGTGTGGCGGTTATAAAAATATTCTATACTCTATATATAGATAGAAGATAATCCACTTCCACGCTTGTCCATAGTAAGAGACCTTTCAAATAAATGGTCTAGAAATATTATACCACTTTTAGAAAACCGATATTTTAATCGAAGCTAATCATCGACATATAAATCAAAAGGGTTTTTCCATCTATTAAATATTTTTACTTTTATTGGAGTCTGAATGATATTTATTAAGTCATTTACTGTTTCTACTTCCTCAATTGCCCTTAATTCCATAATAAGTTAATTTAAATGAGCGAACACAAACACAAATCGTTGTATTTTAAATGTTATACTGGACTTAAACAAGGGTGTACGTCGTTATAACTTCGGAATAACGATTGTATGAACAAATACGTCAACGTTGTACCAGGTATAACGTATTCTTGGTTTGTTAGTACAAATTTTTCTTATTCTTAATTCATTCCTAAGTTTATCTTTATACCACGTTTATTTGTAAGGATGTTAGGATATTAACGCTTTAGAAAAATTCTAACTGTTTTATTCTATATCTTTGTCATTATATATATTTGAAAGATGTCGTCATATATTAGATTATATAGTAGACTAGCGTACCCAGCGCGTTATATAGTAGACTAGATTTTGCTTTGTATTATTTAAACAATAAACTTACATCAGGAAACGGATACATTCGCGACGCTATAACTTACCTTGAATACTTTAAAATGCTTAATTATTATCTTTAATAAACACTTCAAAATACTCCATTGTACTACAATATGGTTCGTAATAACATAAATATACACAACGCGTTTGTCCATACAAATTTGGGTTATAAAACAATAGAATATCATCATAGTAAATAAAAGCTGTATTTGACAGTTCAAAAAGAGGAGTGTTCCAATCGTCAAAAAACAGGATTACTCGCCATTCCAATTTGATGATTCCCTGAAAGTTTCATTGAAATCGGTCCAGTCGCTTCGGAGTCTATAAGGAACAAACCCACACACTTTCTCTATCATATATATAGATTATTAAAATCGACAACTGTCATGTCACTGAGCATTTATTTTGACACAATTGTGGTAGCAATGCATGATATATGCCTCAATAATTCCGTGAAGATATATTTATCACCTCTAGATATAAGCTGCAAGAAACATGGAATCCAAATATGTAATACAGATAAAACATGTGTACAATTTGTAACAGATTAAAACTGTACAGACTAAATACTTTTTTATCTTTATAGTGAAACACGCTTTAAAACTTACAAATCACTATCAGCAACACCAATTTTCAAATTAACGTGCTTTATCGTGTAACGGTACTTTGTGTTTTAAATAAAATTAACGTTTAAGAACGTTACATTACTGGCTTATAATGATAAAGTTAACTAACAATTTTATTTACTTGCAAAAATAAAAACCGAATAGCCTTCAAATCGAATAGGAATACTACGAAATAGAATTAATCAGAACCTAACCAAACTCTCATTCAAACTTGTAATATATTTCAATAAAGAATGAATCATCGAAGTCGGTGAGATATTGAGTTATTAGTCCATTTGTGACACACATACGACATTTAAGTCTTATACTTACATTCAAAAACAAATACGACTTCAAATCGAATAGGAATATTACGAAATAGAATTAATCAGAACCTAACTCTCATCAAACCTTGTAATATATCCGTTTCAATAAAGAATGAATCATCGAAGTCGGTGAGATATTGAGTTATTCGTCCATTTGTGACACACATACGACATTTAAGACTTATATTTACTTGCAAAATTAAAACCGAATAGCCTTCAAATCGAATATGAATATTACGAAAAAGAATGAATCAGAACCTAACCAAACTCTCATCAAACCTTGTAATGTATCCGTTTCAATAAAGAATGAATCATCGAAGTCGGTGATATTGAGTTATTCGTCCATTTGTGACACACATACGACATTTAAGACTTATATTTACTTGCAAAAGCAAATACGACTCCAAATCGAATAGGAATATTACGAAATAGAATTAATCAGAACCTGACTAAACCCTCATCAAACTATCCTTGAAGTACATCTTTTCCAAAAAAAAATGAATCATCGAAATCGGTAGACGTGATATTGAGTAATCCGCCCATTTGTGGCACCCATACGACATTTTTTTTTTTTTTCATTTTTTTCTTTCAATAAAGCGCAACCACAGACTTGTGTCCGTGCTCTTTTCTAATGTACTTTAATTGTTCACTTTGCTTTGTTAATACGAGAGCTACCTCTACAGTTACTAGAATTTTTTTAATGTCTGATTTTGGAAGGTGGTTGTTGGAGAATGCTTTTGTTCTCGCGTTGTAGACGCCCCGTTGCATTGTTATAAGTTTCTCCACGACTGCTGCGTCCCTGTTTCTCATGGTAATTTTTAAGTAGTATTATTTTTTCATTTGATGCGGCCGTTGCGCTAGTCACCAGTCTGCTTGTGGCGTCGTCACAGTCATCTGTGTAATAGACACAGCTGACTGTGTGTCGGGATATTGCCACTACAGCATGTTGGTCGCTGTTGTGCAGTTGCAGTTTTTTCGTCACTGTTCTGATGACCACCACTGATCCGTACGTGAGGCCTTGGGCCTCGTGCACGGTACGTGATACCATTGTCAGAATGGGATCACACTGGAAGCACCGACTTTCAAATAGACATAGACATATAAAAAAATAAAACACATACGAACTTATCGAGAACGTCCTCCTTTTTTGCCGTTTGTATCCGTTGGTCTTACGATTTTACCTCAGGATTGTACCGAGCATCGTCTCTGACCACCTTGTATTTGAAATATGGTCGTGAGGTCGGTGTTTTTTTTTGTCTGGTGTTGTTAAATGTTTTCAAAGTAATACCACCGCTTACATTTCCATAATCTCGCTTTATCCAGGCCATATCATTAATGCCCGGACCAAAAGGTCGTACGTGAGTCAGTGTATCTTACTAATTAAGATAGCAACTCAGTTCCCGAGTGGTCTCTTTAACAATCATTTGCATGTGTAGATATTTCAATGAGCTATTTGCATACCAATTCATCCTATTACATATGCAATAGGGCTTAAAATGCGACAATTGAAACGCAAATTAATTGAAGCTTGCAAATAAAGCTTTTAAGCTCATATCGTTACTGTCCAGTGACCTAAAGAGTCTCAATTAAATATAGTTTTTTTTTTATCGTTATCGGAAATTTTAACGTCAATTTTAAAGCCGCAAAAGTCGACGATTAACGAGTGAGGTGTGTTTTACTTAACCACTCGTTACTGTATGTAGTCTTTAAATGGAAATGTTAATTGGTGTAATGACGAAGGAGGTTTTAACTTGTTTTTAATACGTTCCATTTATAATCTGTGTTTATTACATTATTCGTACAGGGAAAATGGCGCGGGGACTCATGGGATCATCTAACTTACATTTTCATTTTCATCTTAGACGTAAGAAATAAGTGTGTTTTAAAAAAGACCTGGCTTAAATGTCTTGTTACCAAGCCATAAAATATTCAACAACTCGTACAGCGATATGGAATAGTTTGTTTGCGTCTCTTTCTCCAATTACAATGTCGGTATTTTCAAGAGTAGAGTGAATAGGCATTTACTTCACCTGAGGAATTGTTCGGAATCATCCCAGCTACCGATTTCCATTACCGCACATCTCGGCAGAATTCCAAATTCCACCGCCACCATCTTGATGGTTGGCGTTCAACGACTGTACGTTTTTCGCGTAACTTTCTCCCACGCACTGCCAACTTGTGGAATCAACTGTCGCCAGCGGTGTTTCCGAACGTTTACGATTTAGGGACCTTCAAGAAACGAGCCTATTCCTATCTCAAAGGTCGGCAACGCACCTACAGCTCCTCTGGTGCTGTGGATGTTCATGGGCGACGGTGATCACTTAAGATCAGGTGAGCCGTATGCTCGTTTGCCACTTTTCATATAAAAAAATCCAGGAATGCATTTCCACTTAACATCAGGTGGGATGAATGAATGACATTATTGCACAACAATTAACAAATACATCACAGTACATAATGAATAATAAATTTTGCATATACACAGGTTGGCCAGAGAAGCTGGCCATAACTGTTTCACCAGATTGACCTCTCATAGCATAGCTCTTAGGTCGCTCAGCCCGATCCTCTATCGCTAGTAACTCGACACCGGGGTCCCCCCGGTGAGTGACCTCGGCTTGGACGGTTAGCAAATTGATATAATATGATATAATTGCATGCGTAATAGGCGTTCTTATCGCTAAGAATGATCTCTTCCAGTCAACCCTTGGATGGACAGAAAATTGTTTTAAGAAAAATTTTAGTATAGTATAATAAAAATTATGAAGGCGAAACCATTATATTTAAAAAACGTTATTATATATTAAGAATTAAAATAGAACTAATTTTACACATTAAAAATGTAGAAACAACGAAAGCTCATGCCGGTGTGCCCCCCCTTCTCCAATAAAAAAAATATTTTTTCTGGAATAACATCGTAAAGGCAAATGCATTGATTGTTAAGTTTCTAAATTATTTATTGCTTTTAAATGACAAAGAATCGATCATAGGGTAAACTAAAAAAAAATATTTCCTTCAACACTAATTTAAGAATAGGGTGGCAATCCGCATAATTGTATGTAGTTTAAAAAGGTTTAAAAATATGTAAAAATGTGTATGTTATTTGTAGGTTTGTTCATAAAACTGTATTATAGTGTGGCGACACTTGTACATAAAATAGTGTTATATGAAATTTCTCTAAGGGATAAAATCCGAAACGTAGAAATTCGTCGGAGAACAAAGGTAATCGCCATAGCTCTTAAATTCAGCAAGTTGAAGTGGCAGAGGGCCGGCCATATCTGCCGAGTCGGTGACGGTAGATGGAAGAGGAAAGGCTTGGAATTACCAACCCAGATGTTAGGAGCGTTGCTGGAGTTTCTTCGGCCACTTCTTCTCCCAGCGCTAACGCTTCCCGAAGTGGCACTCAAAGTTAGTTTAGCTTTTGAATGTCTCTTAGATTATCCGTGAAATAGCAACCGACCGAGTCGTGTAGCCTCTCGGGCGCCCTCGGATCGGCATGCTTACGCGTAACATAGCAACCGTCCGCTGAGGTTACCACCGGGGACCTTGTGTCGAGTTATTAGCAATAGAGGTTCAGGCTAAGCGACCTAAGAGCTATGCCACCTCTCAATCCGGTGAAGCAGACAAGGCCAGCTTCTCTGGCCAATCTGTGTAGTTCGTCATAAAAAAAAAGCTTGGAATGGAGGCCGCGTGTGGGTCGGAAAAGCATAGAGCGCCCTCCCTCCAGATGGACCGACGACCTTGTAAGGATAGCCGGAAATGGCTGTATGCGGAAAGCGGAGATTCGTATGTGGTGGAAGCATTGGGGAAGCTCTGTTTCCAAGCAGTGGATAGACACTGGCTGATGACGATGACATTAAATTAAAATTAACTAAATAAAAACTTGTTTAACTATTAGGGCAATCATTTTATAATTTCACTGCATAGTATTTACTTTTACGTCGTACGTTAGATTTTCATTAAGGGATACAATAATAAAATTCGTAACGTGGAAACTTCCAGAACATAATTCACTTTTCATTAAAACCGACAGCGTGTTCAGTTCAAAGTTAATTCATTCGCTGAATTCGAAATTCAAAGTTTCCAATGATATATGGCCACCCCGAGGCGGGGCTTGCGCTTATTAAACCGCCAAATTGCACAGGGCCCCCGCCCCTTTAGGAAACAATGAAAATATTAACTGAACAGCTGCAATGTAACGAGTTGAGATGGTTCTCATTACGGTGGCCGGGTTGGTAATGAATGATTGAACAAAGCGTTAAGTCTATTATCGTAGCAGGAACTTTATTAGAACGGTTAATGTACAACGCGTTGTTTAGTGATGGGTATATGACGTCTTTATTATTTATCGATAGAATAAAAATTGTATGGCTTGTCAGCAAGAACGATTTCTGGGATATGTGCACTTTTTTTTATTCGTGTAAACTAGCGCTTGACCATGATCCCACCTGGTGTTAAGTGGTGATATAGTCGAAAGATGGTACGCGCTAGTTGAGTAAGTGCCTATTCACTCTACTCTTGAAGGCTCCCACGTCGTATTTGGACGGAAAGACTGAGGCCGGCAACTTATTCTACTCCTTTGCTGTACGCACGATGAACGATGATCGACTATAAAAGGGTGGAGACGAGTGTCAAAACGTCTGAATATAGAATGGGGATGGGGGAATTATCTCGTGTAATTCCTGTGCACACTCTCCAAAATGTAATCTGTAAAACACCGAAAGGCTGGCCATGCGCCTGTGCTCAAGACTATCTAGGCGTGTAGATCTTGGTCACCTATCAACTTTTTGGCCCGCCTCTCCATGGAATCCAGTGCCGCGAGTTGGTATATGGCTGCACCTGCCCAGATATGACAACAGTACTCCACACATGGCCGGATCTGTGCTTTATACAAAGTCAAAAGCTGTTCCGGTGTGAAGTACCGCCGTACCTTTGATAGGACTCCAAGCTAATACTTCTGTAGGCGCATTATAAAACATGATGAGAGTGAAATTTTAAGATGCGCGCCCATCACAGTAACACAAAAGTAACAGTTTGAAGCTGCATTCTTTAGACACGTTTTATAGTATTAGTTTCAAGTGGTTGATAGACATAATTTTTCAAACTTTAAGTGAACTTTATTGAACGTATTGAATATGCTTTTCCCGTCCTTTTTTATTGTAATTCATTATTTGCATACAATTAAAAACTATTTTTAATACTGTCACCCATTTTTAAAACACCGCATATCATATTTATAACAGATCTAGCAAACTAATTAGGCGTCAGTAGCCTAATGGTTTGGGATGCGATCTGCGAAACATAAGGATGTTACAAGCTTCAAACTGATCATTCGCTTTTACGTAAACCATCTTCTAGCTTATTTTTGATTAAAAGAATGATGCCAAATTTCTTGAGAATGCTATTGGTTTTTGAGATTAATAAAAGTCACTGCAGCGGCTTCTTTTATGGGAATTACATTACAATTACAATTACAATACTAGTGTAAATTGGAGGTATATTTTCAACTGAGTACCTATACTAAACGTCTGAGATGTGAACCTCCGGCTACAAGATCGTAAAGTCGAATGGTTTTTGCCACTATGATATTACTGCAATCAAAATTATCAAAAATCACCTAGTATTATATGTATACTAGGTAGCTCGTCTCCACTCCTTAAAACTCTGTTCTGGCAGAGAGCCCCACTAAATCTATTAGGTCATAGAATATTTATAGTATACTATATAAAACTAATATTTCTAAAGACAGACACTGAGTAATTATTTTCAATCGGTACCAACATATCCGTTTAGTAATCTATCGACTAATTAAAAATAATATCGATACATCTAGCTCAACCCTATAAACACCGAGCGGAGCAAAGCTGGGTCTTCATAATTAGATAAAGGGAGGTACAATTAAACTTTACTTAAATAAACCGAGCCTTCCCGGCTGGTAATTAGGGATTTCTGACTGATTATTTTGTATATCGCGTATAAAGTTGTAATTGAATGGAACAGATAATTATTTTTTAAACTGCAGTGTAACACTTGGTGTTGGCACATTACCAATTCTTATCTCCCGATTGTTGGGAGGATATAAAATGTAACACTCTTTATTAATCGTCGCTAACCTAATGGTTTGGTTTAGGGTCTGTAAAACGTAAGGTTGTAGATTCGAATCCACCATTCGACAATTGAGGTGACCTAATTTTTTTTGATGGGGAAATCTTTAATCAGATACCCCGCCTTCTGGGGGGAAGGCGGGGTTATGTAGGGTACTTAATCGCTAAAACCCCCAAGGGCCCTTCCTCGGTGCATAGTGAGATCTCCAGTGGAACGCGCCGGAGCCCTTTGGCACTGTGTTCTCGGAGAGCTTGTCCCGGGGGAGGTAAATAATCCCCCTCTCCCCCCCGTGCCCTGGCAGTGCAAGGCGACACGAGCCAGCCGATGTCGCCTTCTCCCCGAGTACACTTAAGCGGACAAGAGAGGCCCCTACCCATGTCGCCCAGTGAACCCGAGGCCTCTTTTAGTGGTCTTCTACGACAGGCAGCCCAAAACTACAGAGCTGAAACCATCTCATAGCACAAGCTTACGCTAAGTTGGAACGGTTAACAAGATTATCAGTAATATTTGTAAAAAAAATATTGTAAACATTAAATAAAAAATATTTCTTTACGGTAGAACCAACCTATATTTGTCCCACTGTTGGGTTCTCTTGAAAGACAGAATACAGGTCTAGATTGTCAAACTAGCCTTAGAAAATTGTATAAGACATACATATTTCCTCACGATGTTCTGTTACAGAGCGCGTTGTAACCCAGCGCTTAGAAAGGCAATAAACAATTTTACCAGGGATCGAACTCTGCTAGTGTAATAATTTGATGCGACGGCCTGTACACTGAGCTACCAGGAGTCTATATATTAATTTATATTTTTGAATAGGCACTCTTATTACAAGGAAAATACTTATTCATACGATTGAAATCAATTAGGTTTAGGGTACGGCCTGCGAATCGTAAGGTCGTGGGTTCGAATCCACCATTCGACTATTGCCGTGAACCATGTCCTAGCACAAGCTTTAAGCTTAGTTGGAATGGTTAACAAGATTGTTACTAATATTTCAGAAAAAACAATATTGCTAGCTTTCTTTAAAAAAATATATATTTCTCACGTTTTATAATATTCCATTTGATCACTAATACATATATAACATTTAAATATTAACAAATTGTAATACCATTACCAGTATTACCATCTTATATAGCATTTTAATATATTAAAAAAAAGCTATAAAAAAACTATTATATAATTTGCTTACTTATGGAATGTGAGGTAATTTAAAACATTGAATTCAAATTTGAAAGCGGTTCGATTTTTATCTTTATAGACCAGGAACAAAAAAAAAAACAAGAGAGTAGAAATATAACACGACACTAACTGCGAGATTTATTTTATTTTTTAATCGATTAACATTTTCGAATAGCCGTTTTGCCTCACAGTTATTAGCCATTTAAATAACTTATTGTGATTTAGCAATGTAGTGGTGGGGTAGCAATTGGCACAGATTTAATAATTCCATTATGTTTATTATGCCACCCCATTAATTTAATTGCAATTGTATAAAATTATAACGTCTCTATCTGATAAAAATCAGCTAATTAGATAATTCTATGTAAATTATACGTAACTTAATGTTAATATTATCTGTGCTTGATCCCAGATCATGCCTGAAAAGCGTGATTTTCGACTTTTAAGAGGTTAAAAATTGTCTAAACTTTAAAATGTCTTTCTCTCTCTCTCTCTCTCTCTCACGACGTGCCTTAATACTGCATTCGGCCAGATAAATAACTGCAATTTTTTTATTCAAAGTTAATTATTTTAGATACTCCTTGAAAAAGAAACCGACAGAGTCGTGGTTTAGCCCTCTCTGGCCCCTTGGGTTTCGAATAATTACGTTTTTAAGCGTAACAGTGCAACACTGACGAATTGCGAACTTCCTCCTTTTTTTTTTAAGTCGGTTAAAATATACACTGGTTTAATAATAATCAAGGAAATAATTATTGATTTATTAATGAGCGGTATAGCAAAACATTTACTTAAATATACTATACAAAACGTCACGCTTGTTACCCTGAGGGGTAGACAGAGACAACGGACTTCTATTTAGCATGATTTTTGCATACCTATCTGACTTCATTCACATACATATGTCCATCCTCTTTGGTTAGAGGACTTTTTCATATGTCTTTTTATAATATCGTAATCGTCAAACTGATATCTTCCTCTAGAAAAGCTTTTACAAATATGTATGTACGGAGATGAATAGGGCGCTCTCCTTCCAGATACACCGATGGCCTTATAAGGATAGTCGTAAGTGGCTGGATGCGTATGCGCATTGGGGAAGGCCTATTTCTAAACGGTGGATACGGGCTGATGACAATGATGACATACGTGTATACAGTAATATACGTTACTAGCGTACCTAGCCCTTACACTTACATCATTAAATATTTAATTTAACTCTCACAATATGTTAAATTATTCATTTCTCTCCGTATTCATTCTCTTCTCGAGCGGGTAAAGATCATTACCTACATCCATGTACGTATCAGTAAATACAATATCATTCTTATCATTTATACAAAAACATATCGGGCTCAAGTTAATGTCAGAAATAAAAGTATGACGTATGGCTTGTTTGACAGATCAAAAATAGGCGTGCTCCGATCGTCACCAATCTACAGGATTACTCGCCAGATCAATCTGAAGATTCCCTGAAAGTTTCATTAAAATTGGTTCAGCCGTTTCGGAGCCTATACGGAACATTCCCACACATTTTCTATATTGGCATTTTCACCAGAACAATAGATTGAACGTTTTATTATTTGAGTAAAGGAACCAGTACGCAAATATCTTTCATTCAAGTTACGCCATTCACCTCGTTCTTTCATAATATATTAGTGTATAATCATATCAATGTATATAGTTAACCGGTCTTTAATATCAGTCCATTCTTATCCTCCATTCAGTTCTTACTTTCTATCGTCGCGCAAACCAATACTACGTTGGTCCTTCGAGCCGGATACTGGGAACTGTATAAAATTGATATTATTATAAACTGATATGTATTTATTAATTTATTCGAATAATAAAGAGTGAAATCATGCATTCATGTACGTGCTTGGACTTTAAAAATACGAACTATTATCATAAAAATACGCATCAGTATAGACAATATTCAATTTGATAGCAGTGTTTAATATGCTTCAGTATAAGCAGAAATAATAAGCCATTCTTATGCACTGTTAAAATGTCACAGATTTTACGACAGTTTGTGTGGACTATTTTGGAGTGGTCAAGTCAAAACAAAAGATACACTGCGCCTGTAATCACCTAAAATCGAATAAAATTTTCATTTAGCTTCATTTGTCTGCTAATTGTAATATTATACAAGACTAGTACTCAGCTTTGACATATTTACGATCTCAATAATTGTTAAGGTGACCGAGATAATAACTAGGAATTACGACGATCAGGGTCTTTCCGATCGACTCGACCCTCTGAGTCTGCGGAGAGATGTCGGTTCTCTTTGCATCCTGTATCGCATTTACCATGGGGAGTGTTCTAAGTAATTGTTCGGAATCATCCCAACTACCGATTTCCATTACCGCACATCTCGGCAGAATTCCAAATTCCACCGCCACCATCTTGATGGTTGGCGTTCAACGACTGTACGTTTTTTCGCGTAACTTTCTCCCACGCACTGTCAACTTGTGGAATCAACTGTCGCCAGCGGTGTTTCCGAACGTTTACGATTTAGGGACCTGCAACGCACCTACAGCTCCTCTGGTGCTGTGGATGTTCATGGGCGACGGTGTGATCACTTAAGATCAGGTGAGCCGTATGCTCGTTTGCCACTTTTCATATAAAAAAAAGAGTTACGGAAGTATCGTTGCGTCTTATCATCATAAAACAATCATCATCGTCGTCATCAGTCTATCCAGTGCTGGAAATACGCCTTCCCCAATACATGTTTGGCAGTTTGTTGGCAGAACTTGGGATAAGAATAAAATACTTTGTGGTCCAGCCGCTTCGGAGCCTATACGGATCAAACCTACACACTTACTCTTTTATATATATAGATATACCTACCCACTACCTCCCGTGGCCCCACCAACCTCGCGGTTACATGGGCCGAAACGCGGGAGGGTACGCTTGGTCTGGGCGTGTGGCCCCACACGCACCTTCTTGACTACCTACAAGTTCTTTATCAGGGCCTTTCTCCACCAATCGGAACACAACCCCTTAAGGAGCTCTACGGCACGCAACGACTTTTTAACGTGTCCTTCGTTTATGCATAAACTATAAAAATATTTATATTATATATATAGATATGTTTATACATGTCCCACTGCTGGGCACAGGCACTCTCTGAATTGTTCTAAAATCTGTACTCGTAGATTTCCTCACGACGTTTTCCTTCACCGCCGAGTGCGTGATAAATATAAAAATACTTATAAAAACCTATTCTGTTATATTGCGTCATAAGGAAAACAACAAAAAGGTCTTCATAGAATTTGTCAAATCTCTTAAAATAGTACACAAAGCTTGACAATTATCAAATCGGTCAAATGAATCCGGAGGAACGATTTAAAACACGAAACAACTCAGAAAAGTCACTAAATTTTTAATGTGCCGGTCGAATACATAATGAATTACAAGAACAGCGAATCTGAACGTTTAAGGCAGTACTCGAGGTGCGGCCCGTTTGATGTTATTTAATTTTAAAACATTTTGAATGTTGCTCCCATTAGGAAAATAGAATAGAGTGGTAGGTAGTGTCTAAGGAGGTCAAATTAAGCGCCATGACATGGTATCTGCCATCGGTGGTGTAGACCTGTCGCTTCCGAGCCTCGCTCTTGCGATGGTCTCGAGCGACAGGTCTTGGTCGGCGGTCGCCTCTTTCTGTGAGACGGTCATGTCCCAGAAGGAAGCTGACGAGCGGGTCAGGGAGGGAAGCGCAGAGGCCCACCCCCCCTCCGCAGGCGACGTATCGGGGTGCGCAGTGCTCCTCTTGCCGCCCCCGTAATCCGAAGCGGGGCCAGAATGGGTACCTGGCCCCAGCATGCTTCGGCGTCGTCGGGACTTCTCTGAGTGCCGGAGAAGTCCCCTTTGAGGATGAAGTCCGGTTTTTGCCGGGACCGGCCGGTCGTTGGGGTGTCCTGTCGCTGACAGATCCGGGGCACCCCGCTCATAACGGCTGATGGCATTCGCGGAAGGTTTAGTGGGTAGGGGCTGTCCAGGCCGAGTCCCACACATCCCTTCGGGCCCACCCAGGGTACTGGAGGATGGTCTATAAAAAGATTCCCCCGCGTGAACAAAAAAAAAAAAGGTTCGTCAAATTACATAGTACGCTAGTGGAAATCCCGATAGTTCTCCAAAGTAATTATATGTTGCAATTTTGGGTGTTGATTTACCACGTGCTCAGGGATGAAGGAAGCAATTGTGAGGAAAAATAGTCCTGGACAAATTCCCAAATCATGTTGTGAAGTCTGCCAATGCAATATATGGCTTCCCTTATACTCTCTTTTCAAAGAAAGCTTGTTAACCGCAGTCATATTACCATGATAATTTGGAAATAAACGAAACACGCCATCGCTTTTTAATCGTTAATCCGGCATGGATTTGATTTTAATTAGAATTTTCTTTATTTGTTCTCTAAAGAGGTTGAGACTTGGACTTCATCGCTATATACAACCTGCCTAAAGATAAATGTAAAAAAGTTCTCATACCTTGGCTACTAAAGCTTGACTGTAGCTAGACTGACATCATAAAATAAAACAACATACAAAGCATATAAAAGGATACTACACACACATACACCATAGAGACACCACACATTCACATTCACACACACATACACACACCACACACATTTTCTCACGTATGTTAAATTTTTAATTTTGTTTTAAGCTTATATGGTTTTCTCGTGGACACCATTCTCGGAATTGGTCCAAAATAAAATGGGTCAAAATCGGACGCACCAGCTTTGAAATAAAAAAAGAATCATGAAAATCGGTTCGCCCAGTCGCATAAGAAAATACAGTAGAATTGAGAACCTCCTCGTTTTTAAAGTCGGATAATAAAAACCGCCACTGATATGATTATCAGTAGGATTTCGTTTTAACTCGTAAATATACTTGTCTCTTAGAAGAAGGTCCAAATCCAAGGTAAATATCGACGCTGGAAAGCAAAAACGTAGTAAGTGACACATATAGCCATTTTCATTTTTATTACGTCGTTGGAATCAGAAAAAAAAGACGAGTCGAATGATATAGGACTTGTAACAATTACATGAAAAATAGCGAAAATAGGATTTTCAAGATGGACACTTCTCTTTCATTTTTTGTACCGTAAAACGATTATCTTTTAGGAAAACTCTAGGTTAATGCCGTGGTACAATACTTATTCGTCAAAAAATAATTATTATTGTGTCCAAACACAGCTCTAGGTCCACAAACACGAAAGTTATAATTTTTTTTTTAAAAGTTGAAATGTTTTCCGACTCTGGTGAACAATTTAATTTTTGTGGGTTACTACGTTTTTATTTTCCAGCGTCGATTTGTCCCTAACACATCGCAACTTGTTACTTCCAGTGACGTGTCGTACCCTCCTATCAATCGGTAAAAGGATTTTCTGCTTAATTCCTAAGGAGACAACCTACAAGCACAATTATCCCGAAGACATTCAACCAATATCGCCACGAAACGACGTAACTCTAGTATCAAAAACAAGCCATTTACACCTTTAAGTGGAACGCGAATATACACATAATTCCGTACAATCGATAACAGTTGTACAAAATTAAGCTTACAAGGAAATGTAAAGAAAAAGAGACTCTTTGTTGTATGTCATTAGGATGTTTGTTTTATTATGAAAGCTAAATACAGGGGGATTTTAATATTCACTTACGGGG
Source organism: Meandrusa payeni (assembly GCA_029286785.1). Lineage (NCBI taxonomy): Eukaryota > Metazoa > Arthropoda > Insecta > Lepidoptera > Papilionidae > Meandrusa > Meandrusa payeni. The sequence goes on from JAGSMX010000023.1 coordinate 4,247,549, forward strand.
AAAAGAATTACGGAAGGAAAATGAAACAGGTTCTAGTAAATAAATAAATCGTCCTCCCTCCTCTGTTCTCCATTGGCGGGGAGCATTGCGTGTTAGATTGGTATACGGCTACAATTCGATTTGTCGATTGTCGGAATTGCGTCCAAACGATTTGAGGGCAATGAGCCGAGCTTTATAAGTTAGTGCCTTTTTTGTTGACGGGGGGGAAATCTTCAACAAGATACCTTCAGGCGGGGTTATGTGGTGTTTTTACCCACGAAAACCGATCCAATGGCCCTTCCTCGGTGCATGGTGAGAGGCTCCGGTATCTCCAGAGGAACGTACCGGAGCCTCTCTGCACTGTGCTCTTCGGAGTACGTCCAGGGGGGAGGTTAATCCCTCCCCGATGTGCCATCTCAGTGCAAGTGAGAAGGTCCAGCCGATGTTGCCTTCTTCCCGGGTCTACTTTAGTGGACGGCAAAGGACCCTTGTCGCGCAGTAAACCCGAGGCCCCTTTTAGTCACCTTCTATGACGGGCAGGGGATACCGTAGTCTTATTCTACGATTCTACTCTTGAAAACATCCACATTGTAATTGGAGGGAAAGAGAGACGCGGGAAACTATTCCAGTATATTGCTGTACGAATAATGACAGCAAAGCGCTTCGTTCCGTTTTTCCATTTCTTTCAAATTTTAGACTGCAATATACGTCTCTATGTAGCCTGCTGGGGTTACAAGGATGCAATATCGTATTTTATACGATTTTTTAATAATATCCAACTATACAACATATTGTAGAATTTCCAGTTTCAAGGGTACCGTATTAATATTTCACAGAGGCAAATAAAACAGACGCAATTACACCGTAAGACGGTACAGTTGTATTCAAGAGAACGTTCACGGAAACGTCCATAAAATAATCTTAAAAGCCCAACGCCGCGAGACAAAAATAGGCAATAAACCAGCCGTGGAACGGTACATGTTAAAAAAACTCGGCCCGTCTATCTTTCCGCCACGGTTAATAATTGATTAGTCAAACTGCCGAGTTGTGTTACTCGTGCAATATTAATACCCCTACCTACCCCATGTTACCGCCTGCTTGATGTTCCTACATAGTACAAGTATAAATATTGCAATGTATTCACTTAAACCAATTCCCTATACATTGTTCATAAATTGATTTCCTCTCCTTTTGTTGGTTTTTACAGTAAATCGAAAAATGTTAGTATTTTCGTTAGGTTCTCAATTCGTCTGTGTGTCACCACTATGACTTTCGATCTTCGTAATCGCCTATGTGTTTATGGTTTCTTTTAATCTTTGGATCATCCCCGGCCATGAGTATTACGGTATAATAACAGATAAACATGTCATATATCGACATCACTTTTATTTATAGCTTGTCGCACTCCTTATCTGGCAGCACAATGATGTTCGTAGCTTTGAATAGGTGTGGACCTTAACGGCTCCATTGTTCTCGGCTCATCTTGAATTTTTACTTCCTTTCACGAGTGAGAAATGTGGTATAGACGAGGCACGTATTTTTATGAAAACAGGCAAGTCTGATTATCAATTTTGATTATCAAACAAAGTTTGATAATCAATTGATATCACTTGATGCGCCAATAGTTTACGGTACGGTCTAGGAAATATCAAGTCATAACTTCAAAACAATTTGACACTATCGGCTCATATGTCGGCTATCATTAAAGCTATTTTAATTTTGGCTCCTGTGCTCATGTTGAACCATGTACGAAGATTTTTGAGCCACGAAATACGTCTTCTTACAGGTCGTTTACCGTGGATTTTTCCTCGTCGATGATGAGTTGGAGTAATTCGTATTTGTTATTACGCATTTCTAAAGTTAGCTCACCTGCTATGCAATCGATCTTTGAACATATCTACCAGGGTGCGTTTGGCAGGTTGCTATGTATTTTCTGTTATTCTGTTTGGCGTACAGTCATGGAACTTAACTCAGAATATTAGTTATAGAAGAAAATAGAATTTAGAAGCGTCAATAGCCTAATGGTTATGGCCTGCGAATCGTAAGGTCGTGGGTTCGAATCCACCATTGGACTATTGCCGTGAACCATGTCCTAGCACAAGCTTAAGCTTAGTTGGAATGGTTAACAAGATTGTTAGAAATATTTCTGAAAAAGAAAAGAAATTTTGCTAGCTTTTTAAAAAAAAATAAAAGGTATTGCGTAGAAGCCTTTGAAATGTATAGATAGTATAAATAGATATATTTTTTAATGATGTGGGGTTCTTACCCACTATAACCTCCCGGTGGCCCTTTCCTCGGTGCATGACGAGGGGCTCCGGGATCTCCAGTGGAACGCACCGGAGCTTTGCACTGTGCTTAAGGAGAGCACGTCCCGGGGGGGGGGAGGTTACTCCCTCCCCCCCTGTGCCCTCGCAGCGCAAGGCGACACGGGCCAGCCGATATCGCCTTCTTACCGGGTCCACTTTGGTGGACTACTCAGGCCCCCACCCTTGTCGCCCAGTGAACCCGAGGCCCCTTTTAGTCGCCTTGTACAACAGGCAGGGCCTGAACCTCTAGTAACTCGACACAAGAGTCCCCGGTGAGGGGTAACTTCGGCTCGGATGGTTACTATGTTACGCGTAAGCATTCCGATCCTAGGGCGCCCGAGAGAGCCAAACCACGACTCAGTCGGTTGCTATTTCACGGATAATCTAAGGGACATTCAAAAGCTAAACTAACTTTGAGTGTTACTTTGGTACATAAATATATATGTAAAATGTTAAATAATAATAATAATAATTTACTTATATAAATAAATAATACAAACAGATAGTTAACGTTATTGGAGCACTTGAAATAGTATTTACGCACAATTTTTTTTCACTGCAGCTTCAACCTGTTACTGTCATAATTTTATCATAACGCGCCTAAAGTAGTATACCTCCAAAAAACATAGAACAGATAAATATTAAGCTGTCAATATAAAAAAAAATGTTAAAATTTCCAAACGAAATTAATTGGCCCGAAATAAATACCAAATATCAATTCTAATATCTCGTATAACCCTTACTTCATTCCGAGCTGATAATTCACATCCATTCGTCACAGATAAACACACTATTTCATTTGTGTCCGAGCAATCAATATCTGTTGACATTTAAATTAATATTATCGAATATTTTTAGTCTACGGTGGCATACATTCGAAAGTTATCTGTGCTAAGTATATAAAAAAAATATGAGTATTATAGATTTTACGTCATTGGTATTAAGAAATTAAATACAGACAATTATCAGGTTTTCTTAAATAAAAAAATCTTTCAATAACATAAATAACCTTTTTTAAATCTGTCTATATATATAAAAGAGAATGTGTGTGTGTTTGTTCCGTATAGGCTCCGAAACGTCTGGACCGATTTCAATGAAACTTTTAGGGAATCTTCAGATTGATCTGGTGAGTAATAGTTTGGTCGGAGTACTCCTCTTTTTGAACTGTCAAATAAAGCTTTTATTTACTTATGATAATACTACTACGGGTATGATATTGTATTTACTGATATGTACATGGGTGTAGGTAACGATCTTCACCCGCGATGTAAGTTTATTGTTTAAATGAAATAAAGAAAAAATCTAGGCCGCTAGGTACGCTAGTATAGGATAAAAATATTAATACAATCGAAATGTAGGTAAATCGATTATAAAGTATCAGACCTATGTTATATAATTTGAGACACACAGTAATAATAAATATCAATTTCATTATGATCACTGCTGGAATGCTCCTTATACAAATACAAACACCACGCCCGTCTACCAGAGGTATAGGCAGAGATCATGGACTACATTCAAATATTTACGAGCAAAAACAAAAACCGACTTCAAATCAAAATAAACACTAATACAATTAGACGCCTTCTTTGTATTTCCGAATTATAGTACGAATATTACGAAATCAGACTTAATCAGACCTTAACCAAACTCTCAACAAACTACTCTTGAAGTGCATCCTTTTAAAATAATGAATCATCGAAATCGGTTGGCGTGATATTGAGTTATTCGTCCATATGTGGCGCACACACTTGATGCAAATTTATGTCTTATATGGTTTTCTTATGGATTCCACTGTCAAGATTAGACGAAATTGAAATGGTACGATACGAGATACACCAGCTTTCAAATAAAAAAAGAATCATCAGAATCGGTTTAATCAGTCGTAAGTTATGTGGTAACAAATATAAAAAAGCACGCAGACAAATTAATTTGTTCTTAAGAACCGCCTCGTTTTTTGAAGTCGGTTGAAAAGCGGAGTCTTGGCTCGGCCCTCTTGGCCGCTCTGGGAACGGTATGCAAATAGTCAGTCCAAGATTTTTTTAAAAGAAAGCTAGCAATATATCTTTTTTTTTTCAGAAATATTACTAACTAAATATTGTTAACCATTCCAACTAAGCTTAAGCTTGTGCTAGGACATGGTTCACGGCAATAGTCGAATGGTGGATTCGAACCCACGACCTTACGATTCGCAAGCCGTACCCTTAACCATTAGGCTATTGACGCTGAAGATGAGATCCCTTCGCGGATGGGTTACTCTCAATAGAGATTCGACCTAAGAGCTCTGTTACTTCTGAAAATCCGTTGAAACTGTAGCGGCCAGTATCATTGACCAACAACGTAAAAAAAAAAAACATGTAAACTTATTAGTACGAGCCGTAGTCAAATGCTTAGCTAATAAGCTATCACCGCTTTAAAGAGTTGCTTACAAATTAAAAAAAAATACACAAATACAATCTAACTCAGTGAAAGTGTAAAGCGCTCTCTGTTATCCGACTGCTTACCGCCGTCAGGACCATTAGCCGGTGAATTAATCAAACACAAAACCCTATCGGGGCGAAGTCGGGCCTCGTTAGGGCAAGGCAACTTTTAATAATAACACAAAACAAGCTGGACTCGACGATAAGCCGCCATTAACACAAGCTGGTTAACACAAAGAGACGTCTGATAAATTGACCGGAGTTAATATTAGAGCTTTTGTTCTATTTTTACGTTAAATACTGGTTCGTATTTAAAATTTTTGCTCTTTATTGAAAGAGGTCGGTAGATAAGACAAGATACGAGTTGATTTGGCATTATTACGCTTAAATAACATAAAATGTGATTTTAATTAGATTACATCTAAATTGAACGCCGGATATTTTTAAGTCAAGGAGTTTATATACTTATAATTATTGTTGCATTTATAAAATAGGCAACTGTCGAAATAATTGTTTAAAGTAAAAAAAAAAGTGACGAAACTTTTTTTTAACTGACGAGGGGGGGGGGGATCTTCAACAAGATATCTTCCCCCAGAAGGCAAGGTTATGTGGAACGCACCGGAGCCCCTCTGCACTACGCTCTCCACGTCAGAGAGCTCAGACTTCAGCTCAGAGCACGTCCCGGGGGGGAGGACTCCCCACGACAAAGGGTGGGGCAGTGTTTCATTCAAATCAGTGCTAACAACTATTAACACCTAAAAAAAAAGATTATCCGTGAAATAGCTACCCGACCGAGTCGTGGTTCGGGTCTCTCGGGCGCCCTCGGATCGGAATGCCTACGCGTACGGGGATCCTTGTGTCGAGTTACTAGCGATATAGGTTCAGGCTAAGCGACCTAAGAACTATGCCACCTCTCAATCCGGTGAAGCAGTCAAGGCCAGCTTCTCTGGCCAATCTGTGTAGTTCGTCATTAAAAATATATATATATATTAACACCTTTAAAAGCTAACTAGCTTTAAATGCCACTTTGGAAAACGTTGGCGATAAAAACAAAAAAAAACATTTTAACGTAATTAAAATTTTATTAATTATCTATTTATATAAAGCTCCAGTTTTCTTCCGCACACTATTGTGATCATTTTAGTCGATGTATTATAATAAAATGTTATATTAACCAAATTAGCTTATCTATAGTTTTCTATTTGTACTTTAGAATATACTAGATTAAGATAATCTTAATTATGTATTAATTAACGTTCATTCTGACATTTAAAACTAATTTTCCACCACGGCCGTGCTGTAACGACAAAATTATTCCTTAAATTTGTATGTATATAATGTCCTTATGTGATTAAAACATGTTTAACCGACGTAGAAAAAAAGCGGATTTATTATATATCGATTTTGAACCGGATTTATTAATTATGATGATGATGTCCTGCCGATTTCGGCTACGGCGACGCTTCGGGACTGACATGTCATGAGCCAGGTCATGCGGCTCTTGAGTGTGCTCTCATGGGGCTTGCATAACCAATCTTCCTTGTAAAAGTGCGCCCGCATTGGGAGCACGTAAGCACACCGTTATTGATGTTATAGGATATGACAGCTCGTGGTCGGGCCTTCAGGGTGTCACGCTTGTCGTCTAATTCAGACCTGCGCTTCTGCTCAAAAGCGTACACCCTTTCCCTTATGAGGTTCCGCCACTCAGTTCGCTGAGCTGCCATATCTTTCCACTGCGACGTATTTATATCGCATCTTTTTAGATGTCGTTTCAGAACGTCCTTGTGAATGAATCAAATGAAGCGTGAATAGCCTAATGGTATAGGGTACGGTCTGTGAATCGTAAAGTGGTAGTTCCACTCCGCCATTCGATTATTGACGTGAACCATCTCCTTAAGCTTAGTTGGAATGGTTAATAATGTTAGTAATATTTCTGAAAACAAAAGACATATTGTCAGCATTCTTTTTTTAAAAAATAATAATTAAAAAAAATTAGGTCCCATAAGTTAAATATTTGTTTATTGGGATGTAGGTAGGTTTCACGATAACGAATACGACATCGAAGAAGAACTTCGTATTATATATTTTTTTGGATCTAAGCAAGTGCTTGACTACGAACCCACCTGATGTTAAGTGGAAATGTAGTCTTGGATGGTAAGGCGCACTAGCTTAGTAAATGCCTATTCACTCTACTCTTGAAATTAAGATGTTTAATTATTTCTCATCTCTTATAGCCAGTTTAGTATATTTTAGACACAGTGTAGGTCTAGTGTCTGTATCACACTGTAAGAGTAAGAGACTAGCTGAACTAAGTTAGCGCGTACCATCTTTCGAGTATATATCTATATCGTCGCGAGGCCGCAGATATAACCTTTTTGTTTAATATTATCATTGACTGTCCCTCTCTACTCTCGAAAATAAAATTTAACGTGCCCAAGAAACAGCGCGCTATCATTTTCCTATCCATCTCCCTTTGGCATCTACCGACTATCGTCAAAATCTATTTATGTGGCGCGCTGGTCGCTTAGTAGATATTCTAAAAGGACAGAAGTAGACATCGTTAATACTACAACGGTAGCAATAAGACGGCCATTCTTTCGAAATTTCTTTAGTTGAAAAATTTTTGTAAGTTTTTTATTATTATTGTTTTTGTTCACACAATAAAATATTTGTAAAGTTTTTCGTATTCGCGAAAGATCTGTTATTAGCAGTCTGTTTATTAATTATTTTTATAACTTTTTTGTTAATTAAATATATACAATATAAATAAATAAATATCCCAACTTAACATCAGATGGGATCGTGGTCATCATCATCATCATCATCAGCCTGTATCTATCCACTGCTGGAAATAGGCCTTCCCCAATGCCTTCCACCACATGCGATCCTCAGCTTTCCGCATCCAGCCACTTCCGGCTATCCTAAAAAGGTCGTCGGTCCATCTGGAGGGAGGGCGCCCCACGCTTCTCCGACCTATGCGCGGCCTCCATTCCAAGACTTTCCTCCCCATCTACCGTCGCTGACTCGGTAGATGTGGCCAGCCCACTGCCACTTCAACTTGCTGACTTTAAGAGCTATATCGACTACCTTCGTTCTCCGTCGAATTTCTTCGTTTCGGATTCTATCCCTTAGAGAAATGCCGAGCATAGCTCTTTCCATCGCTCGTTGTGCGACTTTCAGCTTGTGGACCAGCCCAACGGTCAGAGATCGTGGTCAAGCACTAGTTTATACCCCATAAAAAAATGAGAGCAGTTCACTTTTTCTTTCTCTTGATTCAATCATGTATTAATATTTTGTGTTTAAATATATGCACATATATATTTACATATAGATGGAGGTACAGAAGTTTTACTTCACTGTTTTTTTTTTATTTTTACTTGTACGTGTTTCATTTCATTGCGATCCATAGACTCGTAGCATTGTAATCAGACGGTAGATCACGCGCCATTTTGAGAAACCGGGCGATAGGTTTTTTTTTTCTTTGTCACAATAAAAGGTGGTGGCTGGCGCCGCGTATCCAGCCCGTTATCTGTCCCGAACACAAACAGCACTTGTCCATTAGAAGTAATCGGTGATGCCACCAACACGGTCTCATTGTCTCGTCGCACCCGAACTGGATCTCTGTTACGGTGACCATTTTATTCTGACCCCCTCGCCAAGTTGTGTAATATGAACATATCAAGGTTGAAACCAATACATTTCATAAATATTTTTTTATTGTAAAAAAAGTGTAGGTTTTTCTAAATATTTATATAATACTACTGACCCGCTCCGGCTTCGCACGTATAGCTGTAATTATTCATTTGAAATCGTATGGACAATTTATTGATTGAGATGTTAGTTAGAATTGAGAATAGCCTATATTCTAAAATCCAACCAATATCTCAATAGAACCAGAACTTTTTAATATTTATGTATACACAGGAAGACTGATGACAAAGGCAATGGCCGCATCAAGGGAGAGGATAGTGGACTACAACCTGAAAATGGCCATGAGAAGCAGGGACACAGCGGTCGCGGAGAAGCTATGCAGCGTATATAGCAATGCAGCGGGGCGTCTGCAACGCGTGAACCCAATACGATCTCTGGCCACCTCCAAATTCAGGCATTAAATATATATAAAAAAAAGGAAAATAGTAACTGTAGAAGTGGCACTTTTTAACAAATGCAGAGTAAACAATTTAAGTGTATTGGAAAAGAGCACGGACACAGGTCTGTGGTTGCAATCTAAGAATAAAAAATATATATTTATGTATAACTAGCTGACCCCACAAACGTTTTTATGCCATTATAAATTGTTTCTATCAATAATATAACAACAATAGATAACACGACGATAAACCTTCTAATACAAACACCATTAAAAACCCGTTTTTCTGTTGCGAAAGAAGCCGTAATTGTTATTTTATTGGTTTATCCCTAATGGGAAAGGCAAAAAGACTTTAGTCCATACAGTCATGTCTTGAATAGGAGAATTTTGGTAGTTTTAAAGGCCGAAGCCACATCTTCATTGTTCTTTATCGTAAAGTCGAGTGTGGACCCTTTTTTGAGATCGAAGCAGTAATTGAATATGACTGACATTTATGATATGAAGTACAGTGTGTTTGAAGTTTTCATTGGTTGGCTGAACAACTGAACTTCATTCCGGTCAACCGAGCTTTTATAAAATCTGATATTGATAAGAAAAAAAAAACATTTTACATACATAAATCTGTCACTACCAACTCAGAAAGCTTCGTAGACTACGCAACACTTTGCTGAAAAATCGTCACATGATCAAATGCATGGTTAACGATGCTCTCTATGAGCACAGTGCAGAGGAGCTCCGGTGCGTTCCACTGGCGATCCCGGAGCCCCTCACCATGCACCGAGGAAGGGCCACCGGGGATGTTTTGTTGGGTAAAAACCCACATAACCGCCGTCTTCCCCCCTGAAGGCGGGGTATCTTTCTGAAGATTTCCTCCTTGTTAACAAAAAAAGGTTAACGATATATATATATATATATATATACATTATGTGTACATTAAAGAAATACATATTGGTTAATTCAGCTTCCGTAGACGAATAAAAATTTAAAATAAGTGTGCATGAGTGAAAGAAAATACTACTTATGTATTTTCTAAATTTTTTTATGACAAACTACACAGATTGGCCAGAGAAGCTGGCATTAACTGCTTCACCGGATTGAGAGGTGGCATAGCTCTTAGGTCGCTCAGAGGGGTAACCTCAACTTGGACGGTTACTATGTTACGCTTAAGCACTTCTTGCAGGGCCTTGCTAATTAGTAGGTAGTAATATAACACTTTGGAAATAAAAGAAAGCGTCCGTGGGTCCCTAAACACTACTATGTCTAATGATCAATCAAATGAATTTGAATGCCTTGATATATTTCCGATAAAAGCTAGCGAGTCGTGGTTCGGCCAAAAGTCCTCGGGTCGTAATGCCATCGCGAATAGAGTGACTACCCAAGCAGCGGCACCCTAAGAGCTGTGCCACCTCTCAAAAAACCCGGTGAAACTCTACAGGCCTCCTGGCTGGTCAAATTAAATAAAACATTCCGAATGCGAATCTTAAAGTCGGTTCGAATCCACTATTTCAACGTGAACCTTCTGTAAGCTACAGCTTAGTTTGGAATGATTGATTAACCTTTGTAATATTTATTTAAAAAAAAAATTGCTAGCATTCTTTCATAAACAGTCACTGGTTTGATTTGAAGTTTTTGTTCATATGTATTTTTTTTTTTTAATCTCAGCCCTGTAGTTCTGGGCTCTCAAGAATAAGACTACGGTATCCCCTGCCTGTGCGAGCGACTAAAAGGGGCCTCGGGTTCACTGGGCGACAAGGGTCGGGGCCTTTGTCGTGCGCCAAGGAGGACCCGGGAACCTCACCATGCACCGAGGAAGGGCCACCGGGGAGGTTTTAGTGGGTAAAAACCCCACATAATCGCCGCCTCCCAGAAGGCGGGGTATCTTTCTGAAGATTTCCTCCTCGTTAACAAAAAAAGAAAAGAAAATGTATTTTTAATCTAATAAGATTTACGTCTTTTGTCGATGTCGATGTTATCAGGAGACGGGAGCTTTTTTTTTTCAGAATTGGCAACAGGCCGATGTTTAAAAGGAAACATATATTTAAAAACGATAGTTTTAATTATATCCATATTTCATTTAATTTAAATATGTTAATGAAATTGATGATAATTGGTCGATTGAAATTATTATGTACAGATAAGGCAAACGATCTAATCGAAAAGATTTTTTAATTTTTTTTTATAATGGAGCAATTAATTACAATAGCAATTAGATACAAGGTTATTTAGAGCCATGGTAGCTCAATGTAAGGCCGGTCGCCTCAACTCAGCTAGCAACTCGAGTTCGATCCGGCTTCCCGAAGTGGCACTCAAAGTTAGTTTAGCTTTTGAATGTCTGTGATTATCCGTGAAATAGCAACCGACCGAGTCGTGGTTCGGCCCTCTCGGGCACCCTCGGATCGGCATGCTTACGCGTAACATAGTAACCGTCCAAGCCGAGGTTATGGGCCTTGTGTCGAGTTACTAGCAATAGAGGTTCAGGCTAAGCGACCTAAGAGCTATGCCACCTCTCAATCCGGTGAAGCAGTCAAGGCCAGCTTCTCTGGCCAATCTGTGTAGTTCGTCATAAAAAAAAAATCGAGTTCGATCCAAGCACCAATGGAATTGAATGTTGCTATTTTAAATATTTATGTACCACGCGCTTGTCGCTGAAGGAAAACATCGCAAAACATATATTACAAATTTTCTAAGACATGTTAAGTCTTCTGTTATAGTCTGCTAAATCAATTGTGCTTAAACGTTCAGTAATATCATAGTTGTCAATTTTTGTTAATTTTTCATAATCTGCAATTCTACTTCTACTATGGCTTTCCGATGACATACCACTGACATTCCATTATCGTTTTAATTGTTAGTATAATGCTTCTACTGTACTTTTGTCTTAGTGAACACTTGACGACTATCTAAGCTATTACGGCTCTTTATCTGTAGTATTCTCTAATAAATTGCGTCCGGAGGCCGAGACACGTCGCACACGACACATCACCTTTTTAATGTGTTATCTAAGAAGTTGGTCGACACATCTGGTGACCAGAGGGCTGGCTTATACCTTGCACAGAGGCTAAGCATTGCCATGCAACGTGGCAATGCTACCATCCTTCTGGGCACGCTGCCAAGCGATGACGGTTTGGCACAGTTATAGTTTTTGTAAATATTATGTAATATCTATTCAATTGTAAATATTTCTTTATTAGTTAGTAAATAAAGTTTAAATAAATTTGAATAAAAGAAACCTCTTTTTTCTTTTTAAACGATGCATACAAAATGCGTTAAATCAATATAACAAGTATATTTACTAGTAAAAACAAAACCCGACTCAAATAACCTAATAAGAATTTAAACAAACTCTAATTTTTAATAAAATTAATGAACCATTGAAATCAGTTGGCGTGAGATTGTTAAAGATACCCCGCCTTTCCCCCAGAAGGCTTGGTATTTTCTTGATGTTTTTCCCCTCGTTAACAAAAAAAGGTTAACATTCGTAAACGACGACCTTTGTCATCCCCTACGGTAGATCCGACCAGAACACTGGTGGTCCGGTATCACGATAAATGTGGGAGGGTGTAACCTACAGTGCAGAGGGACTACTACCGCGATCTAGTCTCTTTGGAGGGCAACTTCCTCAAGTTCAGGGAATTTGCTCACGCTTGGCACAAAAGAAGGACCCGCTAAAAAAGTCATCTGGCGCCGTCGAGCGAGCCGTCGTATCGTTGAGCACCTTAAGGGGGAGCTCCAGTGGACAGGCCTTGACAAAGAACTTGTAGGCTCAAGAAGGTGCGTGTGGGGCCACACGGCCAGACCACGCGTACTACCCTCCCACGTTTCGGCCCTTATAAGCGCGAGGTTGGTAGGTAGTGCAGAGGAGCTCCGGTGCGTACCACTGCATATCCCGGAGCCCCTCGCCTTGAACCAAAGAGGTTTAGTGAGTAAGAAGAACCCCGCCTTCCCCCTAGAAGGCGCGAGGCATCTTGTTGAAGATTTCACACACCAAAAAAAAGGATGGTTGGCATTTATCACTTGACCCCTGCCCTGCTTGCTTGTTTGTCGCATTTTCCATTAAAAAAATTAGACTACTTTATTTTACGGCCGTGTAAATACGTTAAATGCTAAACGTATCGGTCGAGTCGTATAAATATTTATGATATTAAAATGTATAATAGATTCAGGCACGCGTTTTATTGTACAACATTTAATGGTGCCCATAATTTATTGACAGATAAAAGATTTTATTTATTTATTTTTCACTCCAATTTCTTTTTTGTAAAGATTTATTTTTTTATTGACAAACTACACAGATTGGCCAGAGAAGCTGGCCTTGACTGCTTCATCGGATTGAGAGGGGGCATAGCTCTTTGGTCGCTTAGCCTGAACCTCTATCGCTAGTAACTCGACACAAGAATCCCCCCGGTGAGGGTTAACCTGGGCTTGGACGGTTACTATGTGACGCGTGAGCATTCCGATCTGAGGGCGCCCAAGAGGGCCGGACCGCGACTCGGTCGGTAGCTATTTCAAGGATGCGATTACCCTTAATCACAAATTTCACTTAACTATAATCACTTTTCTCCACATGTCACTATTCACTTTAATGGCACTACTGTTGCTTTGTCTATGGCCTCGGCCATATCTTTATCTATGGCCTGAACTACGGGGGATCGGGAGCGGGGTCTTGACGACACTAAGTGGGGGATGACACTTGTAGCAGAAGAAAACTGAGACAAGCTCGGCTGAAACAAGTGGCGGCACCAATAAATTGGTTGTTGCAATTTTATGACCTTCACTACGTGCTTGGTGGTGTAGGAAAATATCGTAAGGAAACCTGTATAGAACATTTTTGTAAGGCATGTGAAGTCTACCATCCCGCACTAGGTCCGAGCGGTCGCCTCAAGTTGCATAGTACGCTAGTAAACCGAGCTCGATCCCCGGTGGCCGGCACCAATAAATTTGTTGTTGCAATTTTATGTGCTGGTTTACCACGCGCTCGGCGGTTAAGATAACATCGTGAGGAAACCTACATGTCTTAGGAAAGACATATGAAGTCTAACAATCCGCATTAGGGCCGCTTTAATTTTAATTTAAATGTAAAATACGAATCGTTTGTATTTCACGTGTTACGTCGACCTTAATAGCTATAACTAACTAACCATCATTAGTTGACCTGTCTACCAAGCACTAGGTAACTGAATCGGAGATCAGTTCACTTTAATATGTGTGTTCGTTATCTAAACGATGACAGAAATACTGGAGAATCAAACATGCCTCACTTTTAATAGTTTTTCGAACATTTTATGACCTTAAGTTAAATTAAATGATAAATTCCGTAGATCTGTCACATTCAATAAATTTTACATTTAGTATCACCCTAGTTATGCTATATTACAATGTAACATATACTATTAGTATTATATTATAGTATTATAATGTAACTAAAGTTAAAGTTACAGCCTTTATATAAGTCCCACTGCTGGGCGCAGGACTTCTCTGTAGAGAGAGTATAAAGGCATAGCCCGCCACGCAGCCCTAATGCGGATTGTTAGACTTCATATGTCTTTCCTAAGACATGTAGGTTTCCTCACGATGTTTCCTTAACCGCCGAGCGCGTGGTAAATCAGAACATAAAATTGCAACAACAAATTTATTGGTGCCGGCCACCGGGGATCCGCTCGGACACTGAGCTACCACGGCTCGACTATATATAATTTACTTGCAGAAATTGGTCGGGTCAAGGAAATCTTCAAGAAGATACCCCACCTTCGGGGGGAAGGCGGTGGTTATGTGGGGTTTGACCCACCAAAACCTCCCCGGTGGCCCTTCCTCGATGCATGGTGAGGGGCTCCGAGATCTCTAGAGGAATGCACCGGAGCCCGTCTGCACTGTGCTCAAGGCATCTCAGGGGGGGGGGTTATTCCTCCCCTGTGCCCACGCAGTGCAAGGCGACATGGGCCAGCCGATGTCGCCCAGTGAGCCCAAGGCCCCTTTTAGTCGCCTTCTACAAAAGGCAGGACGCAGTCTTATTCTTGTGAGCCCAGAACTACAGGGCTGATGGATTCGAACCTACGACCTTACTATTCGTAGACCGTACCATGAACCATTAGGCTATTTATGTTAGTTAAAATTCCGGCTGAATCACCAGGCGTAACGCAGGAGGACAAATACCATATGAAAATACTAGTATTCCGTGAGGTCGTTTAGTTTCAAATTCTCGTATCAAAAAGCATTATAAATCACCACGTCACCTTTGCTATAACTCCCTAATGCAATAAATTATAAAAACACATATCGCTTATAATAAATTTAAATCAGACTTTGATTTACGTATGCTATTGAGAGGTTTATTGACTCTCACCTCATACTTTTAACCCTGACAGGGTTGGCAGAAGTAGTTACTACAATCTTATCACCTTACTGGTCCTAAATGAGCATGGGGATGACCCTAAGTGTAGCCTAAGAAAGATATAAATCAAGTAATCTAGTACTTAAGGAATAAAAAGCAATAGAAAGTCTTTTTTGTTAAACTTTCTAAGAAAGTGCTTGACTACGATCCCACCTGATGTAAGTTGGAAATGCAGTCCTGGATGGTAAGGTGCACTAGCTTAGTAAATGCCTATTCACTCTACTCTTGAAAATACCCACATTGTAATCAGAGTGAAAGATAGACGCGGGCAAACTATTCCAGTCTTTTGTCGTGCGAATAAGGAAAGACGAAGCAAAGCGCTTCGTTCGGGTTTGTGGGATGTTCACAACAATAGGATGAAATCCAGCAGTACGTCTTGAAGTCCGATAGTACAACGACCATAAACATCGTTGTCGAATCAGATAACAACCCTCAAACATAAATTCTTACCTCCATTTCGTCCTTCGATTCTGGAACCAAGTCTTCACTTGGGCGTCTGTCATTTTCAGGGTCTTGGCTAGCGAGGCACGTTCCGCTGACGCGAGATACTTCTGCTTGTGGAACCGTTTCTCCAATTCGGCTATCTGCAGCCGGGTGAACGAGGTCCTGGGTTTCTTCCGCTTAGGGGGAGTTCTGTTCTGGTAGGGATGTCCGATTCGCCTCGTGATTGGGAATGACGCTGGAAATTATAACATACGCTGTATTGTTTGAATTTTCTGTAATATATTGAGTGAGAGAGAAAGCTGCTCAATTCATAGAAATTCACGTATTTGTTAGTTATTCTTTTCGCTAGATGAGAGAGACACTCGAGGGCCTTCTATTCCGGTGTTAGTAGATGTTACTGTGCACAGTGTGCACAGGAAATACACGAGTTGATTCCCTCAACCCCATTCTACCTTCGGACCGAAGGTACGACCGACGACCCTTTCAAGTCGATGTTCCGCGCGTCCGAACGAAGCGATTTGAGTCATCGTTCATCATATGTACACCAAAGGAGTGGAACAAGTGGCCGGTCCGTCTTTCCGTGTAAGTACGACGTCCCAGTCTTCAGGAGTATAGGAATAGGCACTTACTAAACTAGCGCGAACCATCTATCGACTATATCAACACTTAACATCTGGTGGAATCCTGATCAAACACTAGTATACAACTCATAAAAAATGTTAACTCAATACAAAAAATTAAATAAATCTATGTTCCCGTACTATACTGATATTGAAGTTTTTATAACAACGTTCAGTGACATCACAGTTGTCCATTTTATACTAGTTTTAGTAATGTCCGAGTTCAAATGTGCCATTACTAATCTACAATGGCGGCACGCCACTCCAACAATAATATTATTAGTAATGAACATAATTACTTCTTTCAGATTCCGTTACATATCAATCAATGAATCCATAAAAATAAAATAAATTGAATTTAGAATGAGTGGCCTATTATGATATTATAATCTAACACTGGTTGTCGCTATGACAATTGGATTGTAGATCAATTGAACGGTCGATTGTCATAATGAAAATTCAGCGACAGAATGTTATCCCTTTATGTTGTACAAAAATTACTGAAGCAATTCGAGGTTTTCTCATTCGTATTGTAATTACGTATAATTAATAAATAATAATAATAAATCTTTATTAGTCACCAAAGAAAATGTTTAAACAAAGAAATATGAAGTCCCTGACTCCTGAGCTAGGTTCAATTGGACCTGTGTTTCAGGGGTCAGTGTCTTCTCCCATTTGAAAAGCACAATAAAATATGAGCATAACAAATGAAAACAATATTTTATAAATTTGTTTGTGTGTGTAAATTTGTGTTTGTGTATGTCCCTCAGCTTTATATTATATTAAATTTTATTAAATTAGGAGGCGTTCGTTCATTCGTTCGTTATTATAATTATAATAGTCTGTTATTAAAGAAAATGTTTAAACACTGGCCGCTTACAATTCCAAAGTGTTCCGATTGGATGAAAAAGAATTCACCGAAAAACAACTAGTTCGCTCATCAAACCATTCACAGGCGTTCCTTTATCAAATAATAACATCGAAACAATTACGTGAACAACTCAAAAACTCTGGCCGTATATTAACGTCTTATCTTCGTAATTGAAATCACTACATAATCGTCTCGAGTATACGTTCGAATACAAAATGTCATGAATAAATAAAAACCTCATTAATGCAATGCCCACATACAAATCGGAATGCCCGTCGATTACCCGCGTAAGGTTGTAATCAAAGATTTTCCGTTCTTAATAAATCTTAAATTGTGTTTTTTATGGAAGAAGGGACAAAATGTGACTCGCCTGAGCTTAAGTGACCATGATAGTGACCACATTATTCGTGTTAGCAAGAATTATACAGTTTTTTTTGACGAACTACACAGATTGGCCAGACAAGCAGGCTAAGCGACCTAAGAGCTATGCCACCTCTCAATCCGGGGAAGCAGTCAAGGCCAGTTTCTCTGGCCAATCTGTGTAGTTCGTCATAAAAAAAACTGTTCTTATTACGTAAATGTGCTTGTTGCCGGTTAGAATAGAATAGAATAGAATAAACATTTATTCGACACAAGAACACGGAAACAACATAAAAAGAACAAGATAGAAATTGTGCCGAAAAGGGGTTGGCTCAGCATGTGTTGTGCTCACACATAGACATAGACATTTATTTATTGGCATCACAATACAAAAACACATCACGGACAGAATTTAACACACATTAAAAAAGAATGAAAAATAGACAAAACACAGTTAAATTTACACGGACAAATGATACAAAACATATGATGCCAATATCGGAAACCGTCTCAGCATATGCTGTCGCAAGGAAGCGACAGCGCTGATTTTCTTTCATTTCATCTTCTAAAGACCTAAAGACATGTAGCACAGCGCTGATTTTCAGCCAAAAAACCTGTGAAGACTAAGACGGATTACATATAATATCCATTATGCTACTGACGCTAAATAACATTCTCAATGATGATGACGATGTAAAATTTTACTTCGTACATGATTTTATTGAGGACTTATTTTAATGTAAACTTTTCTTTTCATGAGAAAATTTGACTATAATTTTCAAACTTCTAAAGTGTTTGAAATGTGTTCAAAATATAGTAACCTCGATACGGGTTTCATATTTGAGCCGTTTGGGTTAGATGTGTTAGCTAAGAAGTTGGTCGACACATCTGGTGACCAGAGGGCTGGCTTATACCTTGCACAGAGGCTAAGCATTGCCATACAACGTGGCAATGCTACCAGTCTTCTGGGCACGCTGCCAAGCGATGACGGTTTAAAAAATAAAAAATAAAATAAATTTAAAATCAAAACAATTGTAGACGCTCGACTGAAATTATAGTATAGCTCACAATGAATGCACGATTAAAAGGACTTACATTGTTCAAGCAATTACGTTTATAAATCGTTCAAAATGGCCGCCATGTTCTCGTGTAATTTGAAACTGAATAAAGTGAATTCGTTTAATGGCGGACCACGGTTGGTGCGCGGCTGGGTAATGGAGCTGCGTAATGGATCGATTTGCGTTTAATGATCCGTGAGATGAACCATGAGGTAACTAGAATGCAGTCAATGCCAAACGGCTCGTAATCATACTATTATATACAGTAAATCCCCGGTAAGTCAAAAAAGCGGGATCTGGCGGGAAAAGTGACGTTTTGCTTCTGTTAGTTTAAAAAAATATCGCTAAACAGTAACGTTCACAAATCTGTAAAAAGTATAGCTATTGTTTTTGAACGAAAAGCGTTTTTCGACATTAAAAGAAATACGTTATACCTGCCTCGAATCGAGCCTGAGTCCAACATCAATTTTGGGGGATTAATTGGAAAAAATATTTTTTTTTACTTATGGTACGTTGTAGAATGCCAGCCATTATGGTCGATGTTTGACATTTGACAGTGATGAGCGACAGTGGAAATTGGTCTACTGTAATGATTCCGAACAGTCCTCGGAACCACTAGCAAATGTGATTAATAATGCACATTAATCCGGCATTATTACTCTGTCATAACTACTACAATGTTCTAAAATTGTATAGTTGGAAATCCTGATATATATAGGTTGTCAAATATCTCCCTTCCGCCTTTTGTCTTTTGAATTTCGCGGCTATGTACAAAGCGCTACAGAGCTCGTATCTAGCAATACTATACATAATTTGAAAGGTCTTGACATAACCTACAAAACGACGCTAATTTGCATAATTAGTTTGATATTGCGTTCAACAGTTATAGACGTGTAAACATGGAGTTCACTAACGCCGAAATTCGCGCTATTTTAAAGTTTTCCTTCGTTAAAGGCAAATCCGCTAGAGAAACGTTCCGTGAGATTAATGGTGTTTTGGGGATGGTACTCTATCACTTCGAACCACGGAGGAATGGTTTCGACGATTCAGAGCCGGTGAAAACGACACCATGGATAAGCCAGCCGGCGGAAGACCTGTGACGACAAATACCGATCAAATCATGGACTACATCGAGTTAGACCGGCATGTGGCATCTCGTGACATCGCCCAGGAGATGGGAGTTAGTCACCAAACCATTTTAAACCATCTGCAGAAGGCTGGATACAAAAAAGCTTGATGTTTGGGTGCCGCATGACACAAAAGGCGGAAGGGAGATATTTGACAACCTTATAACGGGCAACGTTGGCCGACAATATAAAGATTTCACAGCCATAACCTTACACAATATATTAATATGATAATATTGCATCGCAATGAGTGATCTCCTTTACTTCCTAGCCCAGTCCCGTCTTGGGCGAGGGTCGGTTTTCTTTGATCTTGTCCTCCAATTATTAATATTATTGAAACATATGTGCGCTAATTTAACCAGGGGAGACGCTGTTTCGCAAACAACTGCATACATAAATTTCGAAACAGCGTTTTTATTTCTTTTTCAAAAATGGAACCGCATTAAACGTCGCGCTCCGATTGGCCCGACAAACGTAATGGCTGCTTCACGTGACCGCAAATTACGCGGGAATTGCGGCCGTCTACGTAATATGGTTGTTGTTAAAAGAATGTAGCCTGTGACCTTTGCTCCCCCACTGTTCAGTTATAAGTGTTGCCATTTGTTATTTACTTTATTAGATAGATAATGCGCCTTTTTATTTCTTTATGTGTAAAAAAAAAAAAGTGAGTTTTTTTCCAAAGCCACGCTAATCGATTTTATTACAGAAATAGCCTATTAATTATTTATAACGCGTTTCAATCGTGTCGGAATGATTTATTTCAATCGAAACTAATTCAAATTCTCTGTAATTTATGTTAGTTTTAAAATTCAGATTTATTATTTCGTGACCCGATCTACGGTAATAGACTCACCTCCTGTCCCATTTGGGGCCTATGATGCTTTATATTAATTCTAATTTAAATAAAAAGCTATCACGATGTTTAAAACTTCTCTGGGTATATTATTCAGTTATGTAGGAAGGTAGTAATTGTAGGAAATTATATATATATATAATCATTGTGAGAAATATACGAAACCTTAATTTGTTTACGAGTGTACATAAACTAGGAGATTATATATACAATATAGATTAGGAACGCTCAAATATTTCACTTACGTCATAGGGCGTCAGGGTGGAAAAGGGTGTGGTAATAAGATTCCGCGGGTCGTAATCCGTTTAGTGGCATATGATTCATGAGTGCGGGCCCCAAACCCTTAACGTGCGCGTTGTGGTTATTGTTACGTTACGGTTTGGCGTTTTCCATTGTACACTTATAATTAATTTATTTATTCGTTTTATGTTATCTGTTTATGTATATTTATTCATCTATACAAGATCCGTAAATAGCTATTTTAGCGGCATTAAAGGTTAGCTGGAAGAAAATGCTAAATACCATTAATTTGGACTTGTCCATATATTATGGGGTAATAAAGGATTCATCTATCTATCTAATATAATATAGGCGCTGTGATGTTTTACTAACATTTGTACTTATTTTTATTCTCTGTTTTCTCTCTCTCCCTGTTCTTTATTTTCGTCTTTTTCCTTCTGTTCGATAATTCTTTTATGATTATTGTCCAGTTCTCCTTGCTTCTTATCATTAGGTTTGCTGTCCACCGTCACGTTCGTCTTTAATTCAGCCTTCGTATATTCACGTTCTTAAATACACAGAAATATCATACAAAATACAAATACATTATAAAAACCTAACCTAGTGTGTGCCACCGGCAACGAAACACAGCCCAAGCAACCGGTGGTTAGGGCGACATAGAGAGAAACCTCCTGACGATTCGCGGCGTGTGCAGGAGTACTGCCTTCTGTATCTGTCTCAGCCATCCAGCGAAAGTCTCTTAAGATGTTAATCGAGACTATTCGCTATGAGACCGTGTGCAGAAACGACTATCGGGACAATGATCGTCGAATCCACATCCCACATGGCGGTCACCTCGTGACCCAAGTCGAGGTACTTTGTGATTTTTCCCTTATTATTATAAAGACTTTATTATACGTATATATTACAATCTATACCTAGTTGTCTCTATCTACCCCGCTATCAAAAGTTTACCATGCCTGAGAGCTTTTTTCATTATTCAAAACCAGTAGCTTCTGTTTGTTCGTTTATTAATATTTATTGATGAAAATCAATCTAATATTTTAGATTTTTTTGTTTGTCCGTCAGTTTGTAAAACATTTATTTATTTAGATGTTTTGCATTCCTAATAGTGAATTTCTGTCATATCAAATGGTGTCTATTAAGAAATTTCTTAGCGAAAAAGATCGCCCATTGCGCATGCAATTATATTGTGATATATGAATAAGATAAAGTATGTCCGTTGATTTATCTGTCACGTGTCAATTGTTTTTCTTTATTGCCAACATTTAAATAAGTTGCATTAATTTGTAAATTTGTGACCACAAACGGTGGAAAACTTCTTATCGGCCAGTACTTAAATTTAACATTACCGGAAAGATTTCTAAATATAAAACTCAATTTGTATTTTATCTTCGCATAATATGAAACAAATTTAAAATTCCAATTCGGCCGTTCTTTAAAGCTGTCTTTTACGACATTTTTATAGGCGCAAAGCATTTGCGGGGCTGTTAAACGCTTAAAGGAAATAATTGAACATCAAATTAAAACGATAGCGCTAAGAAGTTAGAAAAATTAACACTCAAATTAACATTGAAAGGTTTAGAACCCTCAGTGGGTAATCCTTTTATGATATTATCCCTTTGGGCGAAACCCTTTCCGCCCTCGGTAAGGGTTTCGCTGGCTTTAAGAGATTCTGTTTTATGTACGTCACTTCTGTTCATTTGATATTTTCGTTGCAAATTTAACTTGATATTTGCTTATCTTCTAAATAACATGTAAATGTAAATGGCCAGTTTCGATCTCGTTTCAGGTATTCACATAATAATAAAATTAAAAACTATTGTTTTTTTTTTAATAACATATTAAAACAATAAAACTGGCAGAAAAACTAAAAAGGTTCCTCAAGGAGGTTTCTTAGTTAACGTACTAAGACATGTGAAGTCTGGCAACCCGCTCTAGGGCCGCGTGGCCGACTATGCCTTTCTACTATCTGTGTTGAGAAGGCCTGTGCCCAATAGTGGGACATATTTTTATAAAGGTGTAACTTTAACTTTAAGAATTTAAATAAAGTCTAACAAATTTTATGAAAGTTGTAGTAGTTTAGTAGCATTGTTTATAAAAAAACATTCTTTTTAAACTTTCGCGCGCAAGAGTGCATTAAATTGGAAATTTGACAAAGAGCACATTTGCGTTGACAGAAAACAGACACTAAAATTTAAATAAAATATTTTTACTTTAGAATACAAAAATTGTTTGAAAAATTAAAAAAAAAATTTGGAACCGGAAAATCCTTAAAAATCGTATGTAAAAAAGATTATGTTAGCTGGCAACACATGGCACCCAGCGATTGTTATTCATAATAACTAATTCCAATGATATCTTAGTGATTTACCTGAACCTTATTGTATCTTTAATTCAAAATTAATAATTTAGTTGATCGTCACATTAACTTGGCATTGTAAACAATAGTTGTAACTTTATTAGTTCGTAATCTGACTTCTAATTAATTTTGTATAATGATTGTGAGGACGCGCAGTTGTGACGGTATTCGTTAAAATTATTCTTCGCACAACGTTGCGTTGTCTGAATAAAGCGAGTGTATTAGTTATTGGACTATTTCATTCCATAATACCTACAAGTTAATACACAACACTTTCGCGTTCACCGAATGTTCATACATCATAATTTGTTCATATGTCATAAATCTTGTGGCTGTCCATAAAAAATGAAACATATTACTAATTGGCTGAAACAGCCACTTATAAAAAAATTCGCGTTTTCCATTTTTTCGCCTAAATGGAGATTTCTCACCAACATTTCGCCCCACCCGCAAAAGGGGAGGCAGGTTGGAAAGACGAATGCCTGACGTCTAATTGGGCTCTGACGTCACCTGGGATTACAGCCAGTCGCTCCATCACTCAGATAGTCGCATTTGTCCGCGCCTCCGACTTTTGCCCGAACACAACGTTGTATGATTTTACACGTCTCACTAAATTATTTATGCGGCATATTTTTCATATTACTTTATAAAAGTAACTGTAATAGCAATCTTTGGCACCAACGTGATATATAATTAACGGGTTTAGAACTAAAAAGAGGCAAACGTGACAAAAGTAAACAATAACATGTACGGTAGAGTTTTTTTTTTGACGACCTACACAGATTGGCCAAAAGCTGGTATAGCTCTTAGGTCGCTTAGCCTGAAACTCTATCGCTAGTAACTCGACACAAGGGTCTTCCCGGTGAGGGGTAACCTCGGACGGTTACTATGTTACGCGTAATTATTCCGATTCGAGGGCGCCGTAGAGGGCCGAACCACTACTCGGTCGCTATTGCGTCGCTTGCTATTTCACGGATAAGTGAGACTTGTGTATAGACAAATTAATACGTTAACAAATATTTTTACAAGCAAAAACATACACCGACTTCAAATCGAATCAAACGTTAAACGCTATTACGGACGCCCTCTTTGTATTTCAGAATTATCGTAGGAATATTACCAAATAGAATTCTTCATAACCTACTGTTAAGTATATCCTTTCCGATAAAAATAAATGATAATGGGTGCAATATAATACGCACATACTTGATGCAAATTTAATGGCTTTCTTATATGGCTTTATGGATCCCACTGTCAGAATTGGACAAAATTTAAATGGGACCATACGGGAAGGACCAGCTCAAATAAAAACAGAATCATTAAAATCTGTTCATCCAGTCAAAAGTTATGAGGTAACAAACATAAAAAAACACATACAGACTAATTGAGAACCTCTTCTTTTTTAGAAGTCGGTTGAAAATACATGCATATATATATAAAAACATACATACATATAAATAAATGAAAGATATAACCCTAATAATTATATCTAACAATTAATAGATGGATAGCAACAGTAAAAGATGTAATATTTCTATATATATATTTATATAAAAGAGAATGTGTGTGTGTTTGATCCGTATAGGCTCCGAAACGGCTGAACCGATTTCAATGAAACTTTCAGAGAATCTTTAGATTGACCTGGCGAGTAATCGTGTAAAGTATGGTGACGATCAGAGCACTCCTTTTTTTGAACTGTCAAATACATCTTTTATTTACTATGATGATATTCTTTTGTTTTATAAGCCAAATTTGTATTGACACATGCGTTATGTATATTTATGTCATTATGAACCATATTGAAGTACAATGGAGTATAATAAATCCCTAAATGATAAGAATTATATTGTATTTACTGATATGTACATGGATGTAGGTAATGAATAATTGGTGTAGGTAGAGAAATTAATAATTTAATAAATTGTGAGAATTAAATTAAATATTTAATAATGTAAGTTTAGTGTTTAAATAAAATAAAGCAAAATCTAACCCGGCGAAGCGGGCTAGGTACGCTAGTATCTAGATTAAGATTCCAGAGTAACCGTTTTATGTTAATTGATGAGTGTCCTGGCATACCCCCCGTTTTTTTAAAAAAAAATGTAATCCAGGTCTTATAACAACTAAAATCACAACGGGACCAAATTGAAATCAAATCTTTTGAAACAGAGAACAAGTTCAAAATCTGTTTATAAAAGGAAGCGATTAAAAATTAAAAATACGTATTGAAAACCTCTATCTTCTTCGTAGTTGTTCATAAAGGTTAGAACTATAAGAAAAAGTTAGAGAAAAAATAAATAGTCTGTGTAATTAAATGCCATTAACAAACCGTAACATTAGTTCAAAAAAAACATAAATAACTACTAGTTAAAAAAAGCTAAGCTTTATCGAGCGTAAAATACAACGGCGACAGCGAACACAAACAAAGCAAAAGTGTGGTGGGCATGCAACGAAATGTACGATCCCGTGTCCTACATGGATAACGGAGGACGGAACGCGCCGGAACCATAGACATAAGTCACACAGGGTTGCCACAACAAAATACAATTATAAATTACTAGGGACCTTGGTGAAAGTGCAGCCGTACTTCTTTTCTGGTCAGCTTTATAAAGCTCAAGTCCGGTCGTGTGTAGAATACTGCTGTCACATTTGGGAAGGTGCTGTATGCCATCTCGCAGCTTAGGACTCGGTGGAAAGGTGGGCTAAGAGGCTATTTGGTGACGAAGCTGAAACCAATCTGCTCAGTTTAGAGCACAGGCGTAAGGTAGCTAGCCTTTCGGTTTTCTACAGATTACATTTTGGAGCGTGTGCTCAGGAATGACATAATCTAATGCCCCCATCCCCATTCCACCATCGGACTTAAAGACGCACTGCAGGATTTCATCCTTTTGTTGTGAACATCCCTAAAACCGAAGCGCTTTGCTTCGTCTTTCATTGTTGTACAGCACGGGACTGGAATAGTTTGCCCACCTCTGCCTTTCCTTTCGATGACAATGTGGGTATTTTCAAGAGTAGAGTGAATAGGCATTTACTAAGCTAGTTCGCCTTACCATCCAGGACGGCATTTCCACTTAACATCAGATGGGATCGTAGTCGAGCACTTGCTTAGAAAGTATACAAAAACTATGGTTTATCAGAATCAATCTGTGGATTACATAGATACGTGAGTTTTTTGTAAATTGTAATATAACGTGCTATTGATAGTTCTTCTTACTTAAACGCGGCTAGAGCTACGTTCGTTTATTTTTATATCAACTACGCTGATCAGCCAGACCTCTACAGTTTCACCAGGTTCTTGAAAGGGTGACACAGCTCTTAAGTCGCTTAACCTCAACCTGTAAGCTACGTTAGGTGGCCCTAAATCGTTATATACATAGATACAATAAAAACCACGGTGCACCCAAAAAATAATCTCGATAAAACTTTCGTATTATTAAATGGTCGCAATGAGTATAACAGGGGATTCTTATTCGTAATTCGTAAATAAAACAGCCCTGGCGTCATAAGAGCGGCCATTTTGCAAATGTTCCCGCCTTTGTTCCCAATTGCAATGTTGGCAACACTGGCCCGATTGCATTCTGCCTTCGGCTGAATTTTCCATGAGACAACGTAACCCCGTTTTGTAACCACTGGGCGTTTGTACGTTCGTAGTATGCAAAATACATGAGAATTCAGTCCGTGCATTTTTCCACATCGTCCTCTGTGCGGTGTAATTGGAAAATGTGTTGCCTGTCGTGTTTATGTTGGTCGTTAGTATTTATGGCTGATTGATTGAAACGATCCTTGTTTACCTGGCAAGATTTTCCATTTAGAGATTTAAATGGTAGATCGTTTTTTATTATAATAAATCTTTATTGGTCACCAAAAAATATGAAAATGAACAAAGAAACGTGAAGTCCCTGACTCCTTTTTTTTGTTAACGCGGGGGAATCTTTTATAGACCATCCTCTGGTACACTGTGTGTACGGATGTGTGGGACTCGCCCTGGGCAGCGCCTATCCACTAAACCTTCCGCGAATGCCATCAGCCGTTATGAGCGGCGTGCCCCAGATCTGTCAGCGACAGGAAAGTCCCTGACTCCTGAGCTAGGTTCTATTGGACCTGTGTTTCAGGAGTCAGTGTCTTCTCCCATTTAAAAGCGAAATTAAATTATGAGCATTAACAATAGTTTATAATTATGTCTGTGTGTCTGTAAGTCTCTCAGGTTAGCTAAATAATTTAATATGTATAATTTAATTTTATCTTTTTAAAAGATATTACAAAATATTTACAAAAAATATAACTGTGCCAAACCCTCATCGCTTGGCAGCGTGCCCAGAAGGCTGGTAGCATTGCCACGTTGTATGGCAATGCTTAGCCTCTGTGCAAGGTATAAGCCAGCCCTCTGGTCACCAGATGTGTCGACCAACTTCTTAACACATTAAAAAGGTGATGTGCACTAGGACCGCACGGACCCAAATTTTTTTTGTAAATTGTAAAAAAAATGAAATTGTAAATATTTCTTTATTAGTTAGTATATGTTATATTTAAATTAAAATTAAAGATTATGTAGCTGTAAAAAAAATTATACTTAAATTAAATAAGGAGGGTTTCCGTCTGAATATAATTTAACTGTAGTAACCAGTTTTTACAAATTTTAAATTTATTAGTAAAAAAAAATTGATATTTATTAGTATTATTTGTAACAACTACAATTTGTATTAAAATCCTAAACATTAACGTTCAATCTTTTTTTTCCCGAATGCCACTTAATCGATTATTGATCACAATCCTCGACATAACGTAGATAAAAATTGACATTCGATTTTATTCCTTTTAACTTTATGCCGATGTTTTATAAATATTTAAAAAAAAACAAAAGTGACATTCGAGTAATAATTTATGTTGAAACTAATGTATTTGCTACCGTCACTATTATTTAATGGGTTGTTAAATTTGAAATAATAATAATATTTTATATTGTTAGCGCATCTTAATAAGACTACATTCACGCCACAGTAGTGATGTCAGAGCACCATGCTATTACAATTTTAATTGTTGTAAAATTAACATTCTTGACATCATAGTTAATCGTGTTCCATTTGTTTATTTGTTAACAGGGGGAAAATCTTCAACAAGATACTCCGCCTTCTGGGGGTAAGGCGAGGTTATGTGACGTTCTTAATCACTAATTTATCCCCTCCCTTTCCCCTCTAGGTTCCATGATCTCCAGTGGTACACCCCAGAGCCCTTCTCCACTGTGCTCTCGAACACATGCCGGGGAGGTTAATCCCAGCACTTGTGCAAGGCAACACGGGCCAGCCAATGTCGCCTTCTTCCTGAGTCTACAAAGGCCCCTTTTAGTTGCCTTCTACGATAGGCAGGGAATACCACAGTTTTATTCTACGAGCCCAGGACTAAGGGTCTAAACCTTTTTGAATCTTGGTGTAATAGTTGTAAATAAATAACCAATTCTAATGATTTATTTGTGGCAATTGTATTATAGTTGGTTCATTTTCAAAGTGGAAATTAAGTGACAATAGCTTAGGTATCTGGGCGAAGAAGTTACTACGTAGAAGGACACTCTTTGAAACCGAAAGACTTTAGGAAGTCTAGGTTTGTTTTTGGGACGCTCTGCGGAGTGCAGAGTGGCCCGCAGGCGACGTATCGGGGTGCGCAGGAGGCGTTTCCAACGCCTCCTCTTGTCGCTCCCGTAATCCGAAGCGAGGCCATGATGGGTACCTGGCCCCAGTATGCTTCGGCGTCGTCGGGACTTCTCTGAGTGCCGGAGAAGTCCCCTTTTGAGGTTGAAGACCGGTCTTTGCCGGGACCGGCCGGTCGTTGGAGTTTCCTGTCGCTGACAGATCCGGGGCACCCCGCTCATAACGGCTGATAGCATTCGCGGAAGGTTTAGTGGGTAGGGGCTGCCCAGGCCGAGGCGTGGGACACATCCCTCCGGGCCCACCAAGGGTACCGGAGGATGGTCTATAAAATGATTCCCCCGCGCCAACAAAAAAAATAGGTATCTGGGCGAAGATTTACTTTACCAAGTTTTCTTCAATGATGCCCGGATACCGAATAATAATATTTGATTATTATATGCATATAAATTGTCACACGAAAGTGTTGCACGTTAAAATAATAGTGTGTTATGCATAATAACTACTTCCAATGATATCTTAGTGATGTACCTTATTATATCTTTCATTCATAATTAATAAGTTTGTTGATCGTCACATAAACTTGGCATTGTAAACAATAATTTAACTTCATATGTTCCTAATCTGACTTCTAATTAATTTTGTATAAAGATTGTGAGGACGCGCAGTTGTGAAGGTACTTGTTAAAATAATGTTCCATGTAAAATGTTAGGCTGTCTCAATAAAGCGAGTGTACTAGTTATTGGACTATTTCAGCCCTGTAGTTCTAGGCTCTCAAGAATAAGACTACGGTATCCCCTGCCTGTCGTAGAAGGCGACTAAAAGGGGCCTCGGGTTCAGGGGCGACAAGGGTGGGGGCCTTAGTCGTACGCCAAGGTGGACCCGGGAACAAGGCGACATCATCTGGCCCGTGTCGCCTGGTACTACGAGAGCACAGAGGGGGGAGGGAGTAACCTCTCCGGGAAGTGCTCTCCTTGAGCACAGTGCAGAGGGGTTCCGGTGCGTTCAACTGGAGATCCCGGAGCCCCTCACCATGCACCGAGGAAGGGCCACCGGGGAGGTTTTAGTGGGTAAAAACCCCACATAAGCGCCGCCTTCCGCCCCCAGAAGGCGGGGTATCCTTCTGAAGATTTCCTCCTCGTTAACAAAAAAAAAGTTATTGGACTATTTCATTCCACAAAACCCACAAGTTATTACAAGTGACAATAATTTGTAGATAATGTCGTTGGTAGTTCAGTTTCATATTCTATTTATATTGTCTTTTATTATTTCAATTGTACTATTGTTTATTGTTCCAAATAAAAAGAAAACAAAAAACTGAGAATATAGCTCACCGAGTATTTATAGCCCAGTTCAGTTCTAAACGAAGTTTCATGTTGCTGGTAATAATGGGCCTACTAATATGACCACGTGATCATTGAATCGTGTTTATAGCTTCATTTAAAATTTTATCACCACATTTCTTTCAATAAAGCAAATTAAATGTTGTGTCTTAAAAAAGCGGTGAATTAACATATTTCCCGCTATTCTATTTCTTTTAACATGTTATCTGACATAAAATCTAAATGCTTAACTTATACAAAAGATAAAATAAATTAGGAAAATTTGATGACAAACATAATTCTGACTATGTTAGCTTGTTGTGTTTCATTAAAGCGCCGCAAATGGTAAAGGATTGGTCACTGTGTGAATGAATGAATGAATGAATTTACTTTATTGCACAACAGTTTAAAATACTTAACGGAAACAATCATTTTGACATATGTCGATATATTTGCATGCGCAATTGACGGTCTTATCGCTAAGCCCGACCTCTTCCAGTAAACCTTTGTATGGACAGAAATTTGTATCTAATAAGGTTTTAAGTGGGTCTAATACAAACTATACATATATATTTATGTAAATAGAAGAGAAAGTGTGTGTTTGTTCTCTATAGGCTCCGAGGCGGCTGGACCGATTCAATGAAACTTGCAAGGAATCTTCAGATTGATCTGGCGTGTAATCCTGTAAAGTTTGGTGACGATAGGAGCACTTCTCTTTTCGAACTGTCAAATACAGCTTTTATTGATGATTATATTCTATTGTTTTATAATCCAAATTTGTATTGACACATGCCATTAACAAATTAAATATTTAATGATGTAAGTTTATTGTTTACATGAAATAAAGCAAAATCTAGATCGGCGAAGCGGGCTAGGTACGCTATTATATATATATATATATATTTTTTTTGTTTTAAAAGAAAGCTAGCAATATTTCTTTTTTTTTCAGAAATATTACTAACAATCTTGTTAACCATTCCAACTAAGCTTAAGCTTGTGCTAGGACATGGTTCACGGCAATAGTCGAATGGTGGATTCGAACCCACGACCTTACGATTCGCAGTCCGTACCCTAAACCATTAGGCTAATGACGCTTAAATATATATATATATATATAAATATATATATATACGATGGCTATGTATATATATATCTAGCAATCGTAGATATTTACTAACACATCTTCGTCGTTGCCCATGAACATCCACAGCACCGAAGGACCTGCAAGTGAAAGCCTTTTAGAAAGTAGGCTCGTTTCTTGAAGGTCCCCACATCGAATATGTTCGGAAACGCCGCTGGTGACAGTTGATTCCACAGGTTGACGGTTGACGTTTAATCCTATAATCATTTGATATGATGTCGGTTTTTGATGATGACGATTGAACCGAAACACACGAAAACTCTTATGTATAATTATTACAACAGTTTGAAGCAGTAAAGATCGTTTGATGACAAACTTAATTGCTTCAAACACGTACATTATCTCGCGTAGATTAACATAACGTAAGCGGTCCAGCGTAACCGTGGGATGTTCACATGATCTCGGGATATTATCCGCACGCTCTTACGTTCCTCTCATTCAAATTCAAATATTGCCATTTGATTGCCAGTGTTACGTAGACCACTGAATTTGTAATCAATTTCGTAATGCTTGCTGCCTCAAATCTTAGTACACGTATATTTTATTTACCTGTGAGTCTTTGTTTTTCTTTTTATAAACTTCTTAAACGTGTGTCAGATAATTGTATTATAGTTGCTATTTTGACTATCGAATAATTCGTTTCGAATGTTTAGATCATATTTATGTCAAATGCAGTTGCCAGTTACTCTTTATTTATAACTTTTGCGTTTTTTCTATTATCCCTTGAATAGCAACCGACCGAGTCGTGGTTTGGTTTTCTCAGGCGCCTTCAAATTGGAATGCTTATGCTTAACATAGTAACCGTCCAAGCCGAGGTTACCCCTAACCGTGGGAACTCTTGTGTCGAGTTATTAGCGATAGAGGTTCAGGCTAAGCGACCTAAGTAAGAGCTACGCCACCTCTCAATCCGGTGAAGCAGTCGAGACCAGCTCTGGCCATTCTTTGTAGATCGTCATAAAAAGAAATTATAACAGATTCGTTAGACACATATAGTATTTGTGTGTTAAAATATGAATAATTGGTTATTAATGCGAATGCTATTGGAACCAAAGAGTATTAAAGACGTAAAGCATTTGTGAGGAGTTGATGTTGTTGACTCCCAATAATATAAGAACAGCGGTACAGTTCAGAGGCTTAGAGTTGTTCTCCTGTGTTGTGTTGTTAGTGTTGTTCGTACCTTAAGTACTCTCAAGGTAAATTACCTTGTTTTAAATATTGTGTATTATTATGTACTGCCCGACCTAATAATCTAGGTAATGTACCTGAGACTATCGTTATGTAGTTATTAAGTCTACCTGCTATATTATAATTCATCTATTACGATAATAGAAGTTGGCCTTGACTGTTACGCCGGACTTAGAGGTGGCATAGCTCTAAGGTCGCTTCGCCTGAACATCTAGTTATATATCACTCGAAACAATCCGCATTCGTAGGGAATGAAAGACGCAGGCAGACTATTCCAGTTCTTTGCTGCACGAACAATAAAAGATGAAGCAAAGCTCTTCTTTCGGGTTTGAAGGATGTTCACAACAGAGGGATGAAATCGGACACACTCTCCGAAATGCATTGTAGAACCTTACGCTTGTGTTCAAGACTGACCAGATTAGTTTCAACTGTTTCACCAATTATATGCTAATACAATTAAGTCAAAATTAATGTGACGTCACAGTTGTCGATTTTAACCGACTTCAAAGAAGGAGGTTTTAAATTTTTGGGGCAGAAATGATTTTCAATGCTAACGAAGGTAAAAGAAAATCACTTGTTCCGTGTCACAAATTTTAGCAAGTGGCTCAATGGACCCTGTAGCTCTATTATAAAAAAAATCTGAATCTATTCATGCCAATCAAAAAAACAAAGGAAATAGTTCGAATAAAATTATAATTAGAATTAAAATCAGATGGTCAAAAAGTCATTATCACAACTAGGCCCGTGACCACGAGCACCTTAAAGTGTTAGAAGCTTTTGAACGCACCCTTCGCTAAAACAAGGGGCAATTTTCTCACATTTGCGAGTGTTTTATATGCAATACCACTTAAAATGCTCTCAATCTTCTAATCTCTAAAGCGAAAAATATAAATAGCAATATAATATTTTATGTACGTCGGTCCGTGTCTCCCGGAGGGAAAGCTTTCCAGTATATTTACACATTTGAAATATGGCACTTTTTATAACCTCTCAAGTTATGGATTGGCCATAAACTATATTGGCATTTGGACTCTACCATGTACATATTTGTACTTATGTATTAATCAATGTAGATTTGCTCTATTCAGGTTAGAAGAATTGCTGGAGTCTTATAAGCCACTTCTACGCTCTTTTTTTTGACATAAGGAAAATGCAATTTACTCCGACCAACCCTTAAATATACAAAAAATTCTGTAACTCTTGCAGAACTTCTAAAATTCGTTGTGCTTGAGAAACATGACAGTTATATTTCAAGCTTCTAGAACTGAAAAAGAGATCTTATAGCATTGTAATTAATAAAAAATTAATTGTAACAAATCATATAAGAGTCCGTCCCAATTTAGCCAGCTTATAGCCACATCAAATTGCTCACCCTTTTGTCTATGGTCGATTGACTTATCTACTAAACCAGACAGCATCGGAGACTAACAGATCGAAATGCCACTTGTCCAAATAAACAATCTCTACATTCGTACCGAAATAAATATAACATATTTCAAGTGACATTTTCAACTGTCACTTTATTTCCTATGATTAGCATTCCGACGTAAGTAGGCTTAGTTCACTTTGGATTGTATTACGCTGCCAAATTTAAGATGTAACCATCTACATTAATACATTTTATTGCCATGTTATCGATAAAGTACATCACCGGCTCTAAACAGCAAATACCAACATAACCCCAGAGCATATCATCGCATATTGGTTCGCGTCAAATTTTCATAACAGCCATCCCGGCTCCCCGCGGGAAATGCGGGCTAAGGGTTGTAAGAAGGGCGATATTATCCCTGTATTTTAGTATATCGATGATTTTCTCGCGCATTTCGTGGGGAGGAAAGGTAAAAAGGCACAGTTTAAATATGACGTTAGACAATGTGTTGAAATATATTTTACGATACGACTGACGTTCACGGATTATGTAACTATTAGAATGTAAAAAAAATAACCAAGCCTTGAACCAGAGGGATGAACAATTATTACATTTTTTATGGTCTTGATCACCCTGATGAGTCTACAGGCTTCAAATCGAATCAAATGGTAATACGCGCGGAAGCCCTTTTGTATTTCCGAAATATCGTAGGAATATTACGAAATCCAAGATGACATTGATACGTGTCTTGGTATTCCCTATCTTCCTTCCTGTATGGAGTGAAAACGTGCTAAGCCAATTATAAATTAAGACTCGTTTGTCTACCATATGCCGACAACAAATCTTGGCGTATTTCGGACACACAATGCACAGAGGGGACGAAAGTCTAGAAAAACTGATCGTAGTTGGGAACACCGCAGGAAAAAGACCTCGCGGCCGTTCAGCAACAAGTTGGTCCGATCAGGTAAAAGACTCTTTCGTCCTTCAAATTTTACAGTGCTGTAAGAGACGCGCTGGACAGAAGCCGGTGGAGGCAAATCATCCGCTCCAGGTGCAAAGCTGATCGTGACCACGATCCTCAGACATGAGGGACCGACACTAGGGAGAGATTACGAAATCAAACTTCTTCAAAATAATCGAAATTGCTTGGCGTGACATTGAGTTATTTGAGTTATTTCTCCATTTGTGGCGCAAATACATAATGTAAATTTAAGACTTATATGGTTCATGGAAGCCATTATCAGAATTGAAACAAATTGGGCGGCACGGGAAGCACTAGCTAAAAAAAAAGAGTGATTATTCTTTTTTCATTTGAAAACTGGGGTTCCCATGTCACCCAATCATTATCAAAATCAGTCCCCCCAGTTAAAAGTTATGGGGTAACAAACATAGAGACAAATTAAGAACTACCTCCTTTTTTGAAGTCGGTTGGAAAGAAGGAGGTTCCCAATTATTGTTTATTTTCTTAATGTTTGTCCACTCATTGCATTTAAAGCGTCAATAGCCTAATGGCTTAGGGTACGTTAGGATCGTAAGGTTGTAGGTTCGAATCCACCATTCGACTATTGAGGTGAACCACCTCCTAGCACGAGCGTAAGCTTAGTTGGAATGGTTAACAAGAATGTTAGTAATATTACGATTTTTTGTTTGTTTGAAAGGATTTGGTTTGGCAATTACTGCCCTGTAGTTGTGGGCTCTTAATAATAAGACTACGGTATCCCCTGCCTGTCTTAGAAGGCGACTAAAAGGGGCCTCGGGTTCAATGGGCGACAAGGGTAGGGGCCTTTGTCGTCCGCCAAGATGGACCCGGGAAGAAGGCGACATCGGCCCGTGTCGCCTTACACTGCGAGGGCGCAGGGGGGGAGTAAACTCCGGGAAGTGCTTAGGGGGCTCTGCACTATGCAGAGGGGCTCCGGTGCGTTCCTCTGGAGATCCCGGAGCCCCTCACCATGCACCGAGGAAGGGCCACCGGGGAGGTTTTAGTGGGTAAAAACCCCACATAACCACCGCCTTCCCCCGAGAATGCAGGGTATCTTTTTGAAGATTTTCTCCCCGTTAACAAAAAAAAATGGTTTTGGCAATTAGGTCTCATATGCAGTTATTAGATCCTTAAGTTTCCGAAGAAATACCAGGGAACTTCTAACAATTGTATGAAAGATTGTTTGTTGATTGTCACATTTTATAAGGTTCATGACAATCCAAGAATTATACAGAACTCCATAACGAAAACGAGTACAAATGTAGAATGAGAGAGTATATAGGAGTAAGAACTTCGTTATATAACTATACTACATATATGGAGATAAGGTCTCTTTTAACCGTCCGCTCGTGATAGCGCTTAACCTTTGATTTGAAGTCAGTTTTTCTTTTTACTCGTAAATATACTTGTTGAGTGTTACTCAAGTGTTGAAATACAATTGATTACGATAACTGACACTGTCATTTATATTGACAAACGACCCAAACATACTGCAGCGTATATTTATTCTCTATATTACTGTTAAAATCTACACTTCAGTACAAAAGGATCACATCACAGTATTGTATATTCAAATGAAAAATAAAATTTAAAATAAAAAATAAGTTTATATTCCTTTTAAAGTAACAATATAGATAAGTAGATAATTATAATATTTTATAAATAAACTACAACAATATTTATGTATTATCTGTGGCACATTATTTCATTAGCGCGAAAATTTTAAGTACGAGTATATCTGTCTCACTCTGTCATTAATTTGCTTTTTAATTTCATTAATGTAATTGTTTCTAGTCAATAATTTCGAGATAAATTAACAATTGACTATTGACTGTCTATAAGTAACATTGGATTTTATAAAAAAATAAATAATTTATTGCTGCATTATTAAATACAAAATATTAGTGAAAGAAATATTGTAAAAACGTGGACTATATTCATTATATATCCTGGAAGATGGGACGGCCTTTAGTATGGGATGCCACATGCGTCGATACTTTGGCGCCGTCACATCTTACAGAATCTTCTGTTGAGGCTGGAGCAGCCGCTGAATATAGTAACCTCGATACGGGTTTCATATTTGAGCCGTTTGGGGTAGAAACTTTGGGTCCGTGGGGTCATAGTGCACACCACCTTTTTAATGTGATAGCTAAGAAGCTGGTCGACACATCTGGTGACCAGAGGGCTGGCTTATACCTTGCACAGAGGCTAAGCATTGCCATACAACGTGGCAATGCTACCAGCCTTCTGGGCACGCTGCCAAGCGATGACGATTTTGCACAGTTATATTTTTTGTAAATTTTTTGTAATATCTATTAAATTGTAAATATTTCTTTATTAGTTAGTATATGTTATGTTTATAATAAATAAATTTGAAAAAAAATTATAAAGTAGATTTATTTTCAAATTAAAACAACAAATTATTATCTATGGCATATTATTTCAATGACCACAAAGCTTTAAATATTTATTTATTTCAATCTTGTCATAAATATAGCATTTTGTTTCTCTCTAATAATACAATTGATTGTCAAAAAAAAAATGACATCACAGATTGTGTAATGCAGTAATTTATTGTTACATTTTAATTTAATTTCATCAAAGAAATAATTATGTTAATGATGTGAATATTCTCGGCGTTATTTCTATAAGTTTTTAAAGAGCCCAATTTTATATTTATTTTATGTAGATCTAACGACTTTTTTTAATTGGTGACTCGATTGCGTTTAAAGGTGAAATCAATCATTGATGAATAAGTAAAACTTAATTGGCGAATGATTTGAAGAGTTGAAATTTTTGTATTCAAATCAACAAAGATTTGAGTGCGAAAAAAAAAATTGAGCCACTGTGGGAATGCTGGCACATTTGAAACGTAATTTGAATACTAGCGTACCCAGCCCGCTTCACCAGGCTAGATTTTGCTTTATTTTATTTTAACAATAATTTATTTAAATCCGTAAATATTTCATTTAACTCTCACAATATATGAAATTATTCATTTCTCTCTATATTCATTATCTTCTCGAGCGGGTGAAGATCATTACCTACACCCATGTACATATCAGCAGCATGAATAAACGGACACATTCGCGGCGCTATAACTTACCTTGAATACTTCAAATTATCTTTAATTTATTGTACTTTAATATGGTTCATAATGACATAAATATACACAACGTATGTGTTAATACAAAATTGGATAAAAAACAATAGAATATCATCATGTATTTGACAGTTCAGGAGTGCTCCGATCGTCACCAAACTGTACAGGATTACTCGCCAGGTCAATCTGAAGATTCTCTGAAAGTTTCATTGGAATCGGTCCAGCCGTTTCGGAGCCTATATGGAACATACCCACACACTTTCTCTTCTATATTTATAGATTTCGAAATGAAAATTGATTGTAAGTACATCTATCATGAGCCGTGGTAGCTCAGTGTCCGTGTGCTTGGCTCAGGTTGCGTACTACGCTAGCAACCCGAGTTCGATCCCCGGTGCCGGCACCAATAAATTTGTTGTTGCAATTTTATGTGCTGATTTACCACGCGCTCGGCGGTGAAGGAAAACATCGTGAGGAAACCTACATGTCTTAGAAAATTTTTCTACGACATGTGAAGTCTGCCAATCCGCACTAGGTCCGCGTGGCGGACTATGCCCTTATACTCTCTTTACAGAGAAGGCCTGCGCCCAACAGTGGGACATATATAAAGGCTGTAACTTTAACTTTAACTTTAACATCTATCATATCCTTAAGCTATGTCATCTAAAATCTGTAAATAGTTTTAGTAGTTATAAATAGGGAAGCGATAGCGCTTAGAAAAGAAATGGCCGAAGTAACTCCAGCAACGCTCCTAGCATTAATGATCTACAAAATTGGTAGGACCTGTCTTGCTGGACACTTTCAGACGGGGTAAGAGTCAGGTATTTCACGTTGCGATAATCTATATATATAAAAGAGAAAGTGTGTGGGTATGTTCCTTAAAGGCTCCGAAACGGCTGGACCGTTTGCAATGAAACTTTCAGGGAATCTTCAGATTGACCTGGCGAGTAATGCTGTATAGTTTGGTGACGATCGGAGCACTTCTCTTTTTGAATTGTCAAACAAACCATACGTCGTACTTTTATTTCGGACATTAACTTGACCTCGATATGTTTTTGTATAAATGATAAGAATGATATTGTATTTACTGATATTTACATGGGTGTAGGTAATCTTTACCCGTTCTAGAAGAGAATAGAGAGAATGAATACGGAGAGACATGGATAATTTAATATATTGTGAGAGTTAAATTAAATATTCCATGATGTAAATTTATTGTTTAAATAAAACAAAGCAAAATCATTAGAATATTTGAGTAGTGAAACGGCAAGAGCGGCGAAATCCGAAGCTGCCCAAATGGCATTGTTCATTTCCCTTCAAACTGGCTGTTAAATGTTGACAGCTTTTTATTGTTTTTAACAAAAAAAAAGTTATGTACATTAAAATGCTATAAAATTTGATGGATACAAGAATAAAACCGTACAACAGGAAAAGAACGACTATTTAAATTTCCAAAGTATTTAATTGATTTCGTAAGAAATATTGACAAGTTTTTATATGGAAATGGGTGTACAAAATATTCTTATTTCTAATTCGCTTTCGCCTCACTCTGGCTAATTTTAACCTTATAATTCTTTCCTTTCCTTTTAAATTTACCAAATGAGTTATTTAATTGTATAATATATATTAATTTTAAACACGATAATAATATATATTACACTTAAACCATATCAATACCAATGTATCTGACATTTAGCAAACATAAAAGCCGACTTTAAATCAAATACGACGCCATTCTTGTCCCTATATTTCGGAATTATCGGAATATAACGAAATACAATTAATCAGAACGTAACCAACTCTCATTATACTACTCTTGGAGTTCTTTCCGATCGACTCGACCCTCTGAGTCTGCGAAGAGATGTCGGTTCTCTTTGCATCCTGTATCGCATTTACCATGGGGAGTGTTCTGAGGAATTGTTCGGAATCATCCCAGCTACCGATTTCCATTACCGCACATCTCGGCAGGATTCCAAATTCCACCGCCACCATCTTGATGGTTGGCGTTCAACGACTGTACGTTTTTCGCGTAACTTTCTCCCACGCACTGCCAACTTGTGGAATCAACTGTCGCCAGCGGTGTTTCCGAACGTTTACGATTTAGGGACCTTCAAGAAACGAGCCTATTCCTATCTCAAAGGTCGGCAACGCACCTACAGCTCCTCTGGTGCTGTGGATGTTCATGGGCGACGGTGATCACTTAAGATCAGGTGAGCCGTATGCTCGTTTGCCAATTTTCATATAAAAAAAAAAGTTCATCCTATCGAATAAAAAATGAATAATCGAAATTGGTTGGCGTGATATTGCGTTATTCGTTCATTTGTCGTCAAATTTAAAACTTATTTGTTGTACTCGTGGTTCCTATAAGCAGATTTGTAACAAATGGGAACACATGGAATTCAAATCATCAAAATTGGTTCACCCAACCGAACGTTATGAGATTACGACGTACAGCGAACCTCCTTATTAAAAATCGGTTGAAAATATAGATGAGTAATCAACAATATTACGTACTAAAATCTCCGAAACAAACTGCATCTTAGAGTAGTTTCAGATTTGAGCATTCCGATGTTACAGAACATCGAATTTTCACATTATATTATCGAACAGAACAACGAACACGGCCAAACATCGTTGCGAACATTTTCACGATCATTGTAGCGAACGCCTCAATGCAAATTTACTGTCTTCTCGTGAGAATGCTCATTATATGCGAATGCTCATGTTTATCAATAGTAGTATCGATATCGATATTATATCCCTTAGCGCGTCCCCAAACCGATACTGCCACTAACTTTTACACGATACGTTTTGTGACGGCAACACTTTCCCGGATTTTGAGTGATGGCAGAGCTCTTAGTTCGCCCAACCTGAACATCTATTGGGTAGTAACTAATGTGCCTCCGAGAGGGCCTTGTCTTGAAAGGATACTTTAATCGCGATAGCTTAATCTATGGTAAATGTTCCTCTTTGGTGCAATATACCTATAAAGTTTATGCATAATAATATTATATGAAACGTCTTACAAAAAAACAAATAATTTATTTCCCAAACAGAAATGTTTGCTTGTTAAATATATTTATTTGCAAGATATCCTTCAGACATTTGAATATTTTTGTTTTTTTTTTACCACGAAGCGAGTTTTATTTCGCGAATGAAGATAAAAGGATGCCTGAGCTATATAATTTAGAAGCGTAAAGACGCCATCTGTTGGCAATTTGTTTATTGAGCTAGTGATATCCTTACTTCCCTGAATTAAAATTGCATTGACATTGTGAATTATACTGTACGCGGAGAGCATAAGATTTGTATTTGGTTAGCACGATTTATTGATAAAATTTAATAAGAGCAATGCTTATTTTATGCTTAAGTTAGACGTAATTAACTAGCGATAGAGGATCAGGCTAAAGACCTAAGAGCTATGCTACCTCTCAAGACGGTGAAGCAGTCAAGGCCAGGTTCTCTGACCAATCTGTGTACTCGAAAAAAAAATTTAATTAAGTGTTTCACTACTTGTGTGTGCTTATTTAAGCAGTGACAAATACAACATTTGTGAAGATCTACTCTGATTAGACCTTTTCGTTTGAGGTATCGAAATATACAAGATAGAAGCTCCCACAGCTAACGGGTGCAAATAAAATCTTAACTAGTCTGATATAGGCATAGCATACTAATTTGCTATGTTTAAGTCTAAGCTACGCTAAAAAAAACTTTATGTATAACGTAAGTTTATACTTCTGTATGTATTGCTTATGGTAGAGCTCGTTTGCCTACCATATGCCGAGAACGAATCCTGGCGTATTTCGGACACACAATGCGCAGAGGCGACGAAAGTCTAGATAAACTGATCGTAGTTGGGAACAACGCAGGAAAAAGATCTCGCTGCCGTTCACCAACAAGGTGGTCCGATCAGGTAAAAGACTCGTCGTCCTCCAAATTTCACAGTGCTGTAAGAGACGCCCTGGACAGAAGCCGGTGGAGGCAAATAATCCGCTCCAGGTGCAACCCTCATGGTGACCACGATCCTCAGTCATGAGGGACCGACACTAGAGAGAGAGAGAGTATTGATTATGTTTTATATAAATAGACTATATCCTTGTTATAAGCAATTCCTGCTATTTATTTATTCTTAACTTTTTTCTTCTTATCACCCTTTCTATTTATTTTGCCTCCCCTGTTCTACAGGGTTGCCTGGAAGAGATCGCCCCATAGCGAAGAGCCGCCCTTGTCCACTTTTAAGTTAAGTGTAATTATTACTTTAATTGTTTGTTGATGTTGAAAATTTAGCAATAAAGATTTTTTTCTATCTATCTATCTAAAAGGCATTTGGAAATAAACATGGTTAAATGAAATGAGTAATATCAATGCAGCACCAGCTCAGCTTTGTTAAGCGATTTTTTTTTTATGACGAACTACACATATTGGCCAGAGAAGCTGGCCTTGACTGCTCCACCGGATTGAGAGGTGGCATAGCTCTTAGGAGGCTTAGCCTGAACTTCTATTGCTAGTAACTCGACACAAGGGTCCCCCCGGTGAGGGGTAACCTCGGCTTGGACGGTTACTATGTTACGCGTAAGCATTCCGATCCGAGGGTGCCCGAGAGGGCCGAACCACGACTCGGTCGGTTGCTATTTCACGGATAATCTAAGAGACATTCAAAAGCTAAACTAACTTTGAGTGCCACTTCGGGAAGCGTTGGCGCTGGGAGAAGAAGTGGCCGAAGAAACTCCAGCAACGCTCCTAACATCTAAGGGGTGGGGCCTGCCCATAAAATAGCGGTAACGCGCAAGGATTATTCGCAACCTCCGACGGTCGCGAATGGACGCTTTGTGGATTTGTAAAGATCTAGCCTGTGCAATGGTAATCGCGTCGTCCGGATCGTCAAGAACGTGTCTCGGCCTCCGGGCGACGCGACGGAATTTATTATAGGAAGGCTTATAAGTGGCGCCACTTAAAAGAAGTTTGTTAAAATGTTTGGTGGCAGTCTCGAAAACCGTCGAGATGCCTGCTTAAAGAATTGGGATGTTAAGCGATTCTAGACTTCATTTAATGAAGAGTTATGCCATGGGCAACAAGGGTTGAGGATCTTGTCCTTAATACAGTGATGGTGCTGATCCCGAAGCCCTTAAGAAAGCACCGAACATGGTTCCGGGAGGATTTTAGTGAGTAGAAATATCACATATGACCACAGCCTTCACCCTAGAAAACGGGGCATCTTTTGAACAATAACCCTTGGTATATAAGGAAATGCCACTCCACCGACTACGGCAAAAAAGTAATGTAATATTTCTCTACTTAATACGGTGCTAATTTCAAAGCGGAAAGCGCAACTGTGGCCATATTAATGTAGAATTAATTTTAACCCAATTCAATATTTTATATTTTCGCCTAAAATTTATTTTTTCATAAGACAAGTCTGTCCATTTCGTAGCTCTACAGCGATGTTTGATGCTTGCCGCCCGGTCACTTGATTGTATAATTAATAGCTGCACGTAATTGTTGTTTTACAATAGTTTGTTTATTTTATAAGCACGGACGGCCGCCATTTGTGTCAATCAAGTAATGAATGGCCAACTTTAATTGCTTTTAAATATGGAATTCGGTTGTAAAAGAGGATAAGGTTTCGCGTAGGCGTGCATGTGTGCGTCGTTACATTCATATTAGAGGAGATAATGCCCACACGTATTTTATTACCCGACTTAAGATAAGGTAGGTCTCAATTCGTCTTTTCTTTTTCTTTTTCCATAAACATCATTTATAAACTGAAAAAATAGTGAAATTGTTGGAAAGCGGGTTTTTAAGGGCTCGTTTATTCACTTTAATTGATGAAAAATTATGGGGTAAAAAACATAAAAACACATACAAGAATAACATCTCTTTTTGAAGTCGGCTAACGACCGAGTCGTGGTTCGGTCGTCTCGGGCACCCTCGGATCGGAATGCTTACGCGTAACATAGTAACCGTCGATGCCGGGGGGACCCTTGCGTCGAGTTACTAGCGATGAAACCGGTGAAGCAGTCAAGGCCAGCTTCTCTGGCCAATCTGTTTAGTTCGTCATAAAACAAAATGAATCTTCGACTTTAAGAAGCATTAAACACGTAACCAGTAGACCGGCTGTCGGCAATCTTGTCATACAAAAGAGCTACGCATATACAATACGAAACCGTCCAAGCAGAGGTCACCCCTCACCGGGGGGCCCTTGTGTCAGTTACTAACGATAGAGGTACAGGCTAAGCTACCTAAGAGCTATGCCACCTCTTAAACCGGTGAAGCAGACAAGCCAGCTTCTCTGCCCAATCTGTATAGTTCGTCATAAAAAAATCGAATTTTCGACTTTCAGAAGCATCAAACGCGTAACCACTAAACCAGGTGTAGGCAACAAAAAAGAACTACGCACAGACAATACGCAATTAAAACTTATCCAAGGCGCCATTTCTTTTATACCTAACCTTTGCTTTAGCAATAAAAATTATTACCTTCCATCGTCAAACAAGTCTTGTCTAAAGTAAATTATATAAAATTATAATTATCAAAATATGTGTATATAAAAATATTACTTATTATAAAATAAGGAAGATTCCTTGCTTGCACTAAAAAATTCGTGGTAGACTCGGAGACTCAATGAGCTGAGGGTTTTCGATCACTGCAATAGACAAATTCGAAGCGTCAATAGCCTAGTGGCTAGATTAAAGTTAAAGTAACAGCCTTTATATACGTCCCACTGTTGGGCACCTTCTCTGTAAAGAGAGTATAAGGGCATAG
Source organism: Meandrusa payeni (assembly GCA_029286785.1). Taxonomy (NCBI): domain Eukaryota; kingdom Metazoa; phylum Arthropoda; class Insecta; order Lepidoptera; family Papilionidae; genus Meandrusa; species Meandrusa payeni. The sequence continues at coordinate 4,292,161 of JAGSMX010000023.1, forward strand.
TCCGCCACGCGGCCCTAGTGCAAAATGGCTGACTTCACGTGTCTTAGAAAACTTTTCTAGGATATGTAGGTTTCCTCATGATGTTTTCCTTCACCGCCGAGCGCGTGGTAAATCAGCACATAAAATTGCAGCAAATTTATTGGTGCCGGCACCGGGGATCGAAATCGGGTTGCTACCATACCGTGCTATCCGGACACTGAGCTACGGTTTAGGGTACGGTCTGCGAATCGTAAGGTCGTGGGTTCGAATCAACCATATGATTATTGACGTGAATCGTCTCCTAGCACAAGCATAAGCTTATTTGGAATGGTTAAAACGAATGTTAGTGATATTTGAAAAAAAAAACCAATCGTTGGCAAAGCTTCTTAAAGATAACAAAATCATTGGAACGTCTCAGAAAATCAATAGACAGTGTAATTGGGCGCTCAACATCTCTGGTATTAATGGCGGAGCCGTTTCCGCTTTCGAGCTATTATCCGAACCGCAAAATTTTACCTAACAGTCACTCCGCTTCATTCGATGATGCGGAGATAACTTAGAAATGGTGAAGAGGGTTTAAATATTTATGCCCGTTAATACCAATTACCAAACGGCAAACAAAACAAATTATATCGGTCCAGAAACGACGGTGCACAAATATTGAAAAAGACGTTATTATCAAGTAGTTTTAAAAACCAATAACTACCTACAGATTGAATGAAACGTTAAAATCTATTAGGCGCGGATGACATCTTTGTATTTCCAAATTATCGTAGGAATATTACGCAAAAGAATTAAATTCTCATCAAACTACCCTTGTAGTACACCCTTACCAATAAAAACTGAATCATCGAAATCAATTAGCGTGATATTGACTTATGCATTCATTTGTCGCGGACATACTGCAAATTTAGGATATGGTTTTCTCGTGGATACCATTACCAGAACCTTGGACACACGAGAAACACCAGCTTTCGAATAAAAACAGAATCATCGAAAGTTCTGAGGCAACAAATATCAACAAAAAAAAACAGACGAATTGACGTCCTCCCCCATTTTGAAGTCGGTTAAAAAATGAATTTCTTTCATAAAGTAACTGACAGGCCACTTGTAAGAGCCGTTAAAGCGAAACAACCACAAATCAGCGGAAACGGACCCCGCAGTAGACACGGTCTAAAACACTCAGTTACACAAATAAAATAATTGTCTATGGCCTATCTACTACGTCTCTATTACTGTGGTAAGAGTGAAAGGAGGGTATAAAAAAAATGGATGCGTGTACGTATATACGCGCGTGAGAAGTGATACTTCTTTGGTATTATTAAAAAATAGTTTTTAATTGCATGCATATAACTAATTACAATAAAACAATTAAAGGTCTGGAAAAGGATAGTCAACACATTCAATGAAGTTCAGTTTATATTTTAAAAATTAAATAAATAAATATTATACTATAAATAATAGCGAAAACTAATTATGCAAATTATTCCGTCGGACAGAGTGCTAAACACATTATAATTACCATTTCTCAAGCGTAGACCTCTTTTGTCCAAACCTATGTCTCTTGTCAAGGGTATTTAAACCGATTTTTTTTAATGACGAACTACACAGATTGGCCAGAGAGGCTGGCCTTGACTGCTTCACCGGTTTGAGAGGTGGCATAGCTCTTAGGTAGCTTAGCCTGAACCTCTATTGCTAGTAACTCGACACAAAGGTCCCCCTGGTGAGGTTACCTCGGCTTGGACGGTTACTATGTTACGCGTAAGCATTCCGATCCGAGGGTGCCCGAGAGGGTCGAACCACGACTCGGTCGGTTGCTATTTCACGGATAATCTAAGGGACATTCAAAAGCTAAACTAACTTTGAGTGCCACTTCGGGAAGCGTTGGCGCTGGGAGAAGAAGTGGCCGGAGAAACTCCAGCAATGCTCCTAACATCTAAGGGGTGGCGCCTGCCCAGAAAATAGCGGTAACGCGCAAGGATTATTCGCAACCTCCGACGGTCGCGAATGGACGCTTTCTGGATTTGTAGAGATCTAGCCTGTGCAATGGTGTGGAAAAACCGTCGAGATGCCTGCTTAAAGAATTGGGCTATTGTCGGTAACCCTGTATCAACGTGGAGCTCGCGATTACGTACGAACCACGGCGCACCCGTGGCTCGTCGCAGAAAACGATTCTGAATTACTTGTAATCTATGGACCTGTCCAAACGTCTTAAAGCTCTGCCACCTCTCAAGCTATCAACCAGTGGACTGTGTCACCAGCGGAGTTTCGGAACCTATACAATTTGGGAAACTTCTAGAAACCAGGCTACACCTTTTTCAAAGGACGGCAACGCAATGAAGCCCTTCCCTGGTGTGGTGAATACTAAGGATCAGGTTGTGGCTTACCTATTTATTAAATTATATACGATCTCATTCGCTGATCGACCACTACCAGCGTAGAAGACGCACTGGTAGAAGAAGAAAACGAGACTTCAACTGTCAACCACGCGTACGGTCGGTCCGATTTATAATAATTATAATTAATTTGTTAAGCGATTTTGTATTGTGCCAATGTGATTGGTGTGCGTACTGTTCCTGAAGGAAGTTAAGTATTTAGCGTGGTCACTAGTGTAACTACTACGTCTAAACGATAAGCCATAAGCTTTTTTTTTGCCGCTTTTTCTATAGTAAAAGCTCCGATAAAACAGTAACGGCGGCTTCACAGTCCGCCAGCATTAGTTCGTCATAAGACGAATGTGTTGGAATTCGCTCCAGAATTTCGTAAACGTCAAATGCGCTTCAACACCAGTTGTATGTGGCCAGTAACAGACTGTCGTAAAAAAAAGTACGACCGTGAGACAGTAAATACTTTTTCTTATCGACGGAAGAGCCGGTACTCCACCGGTAGTTTTATTTTAGAATCATCATTGAAATGTCGTCATTTCCAAAGATAATACATTTAATTTATACTAGTTTTTTTTTTATTTTATTTTAAAATTCATGTCACACGATGATAATGGCAGCTGAGAGGCAATTAAAACAACTATCTTACGTCTGTTATCACGTTATCGATTTGAATATACCGGGGCTAGATTTCTTGATAAAAGAGCGCTTTCTATATTTTTTGAATGACATTAGAATGGAGCCATGCCGGTAGTTATATTTACGATAATATTTTTTTCCACTCAACACTGCAATGGCTTTTGACGTCAAGAGTTATATAACTTTTTTCTTTTTTTTCGATGTGCAGTGCCAGATGAGTTAGATATTGACGGCCCAACATTTTATTACGAGGCCTCGAGTCTGTTAAAATGAACATTCAGTGATATCACAGTGGAATCTTGCTAGTTTTGGTAATCTACTAGTTCAGTTGTGGTATGGTTCTCCAATTCCTAGTCCTCCTTGTATCATCTTCCTCATTGCTAAGGGCCGTGACCTCCACGAAATATGTTGCAGACCACCTGTTGCGGTGTTCAGCGGTGTGTAATGTCTCGTGGACTTGTGGACGTGTATTGGGGTTGTTGATGATTACTGACGGTACTTTGCCTGGGACCAGGAGTGTTTCCAGTGTACCACTGACATTGCATTATTGTTTCAATCGTTGCTTGTATTGTGTTGTGTATTGTGTTGTGTATTGTGTTGTGTATTGTGTATTGTTTCAATTTATTAATCTAGTACATAATGAGCCGTGGTAGCTCAGTGTCCGGGCGGTTGGCTCAAGTTACATAGTACGCTAGCAATCTGAGGTCTTTATGTGTCTTGAGAAATGTGCTGATTTACCATGCGCTCGGCGGTAAAGGAAAACATCGTGAGGAAACCTGCATGTTTTAAACATTTTTTTCTAAGGCATGGGAAGTCTGCCAATCCGCATTAGGGCCGCGTGGCAGACTATGCCCTTATACTCTCTTTACAGAGACGGCCTCTGCCCAGCAGTGGGACATATATATTATATATATAAAGGCTGTAACTGAACTTAATGTACATGTCAATCAATATATAAAAAAACAATTAAAAATGACAAGTTAAAAAATTAAATTACTAGGTTATTAATTTAACAAAATAAAAAAACAAAAAAAGGTAGTAACATTTTTTTTGTTTTTTTTTTTAATTTTGGCACCATGACAAATAACTAGATTTATTTATAGACAAATAAAATGGCTGTTACTTAGCTTTTACGCATTTTTATCTGCATCCTTTTTCAGTAAGTCATTGATCTGTCGATATATATCGATATATACTACCTCTTTCTAGAACGTTCTCTATAACTCACTTTCGCAGTGTAAATATTCTTTATCATTGTTTCTTTATTAACCCCATCTACATAACCAAACAAACATGAAATAATCATCTTTATGATAAAATAATACAGAGTATATATTGCATAATATTTAAGTTAAAGTGTGAACGTCTAAAAGGTCGACGTATATTATCTGTGGCAAAAAATGTTCCTGTCAAATTATTGGCGCTAAAATGAGTAAGGTTGTTTTTTCGTCATCTCTTAAGTATTTCCGACGCACGCACGGAAGGGACGGCCTATTGTCTCAATTATAGACTGGACATCAGCGCTTCCTCTGTCCCGGTGGTCGCAAAAAATTACCCGAGCGGAAAAAAGACAATTCATGAGGCAAGTGCAAACAAAAAGCGACTAATAGCGATAAATATGAATGACAATTTAAGAGCCGTGTTAGCTTATTGCCCGCGCAGTCGCATAAAGTTGCATAGTACGTTATAATATTATTAATAATAATAACCAAAAAAACAAGCAACAAAATTCAAATTATAATTCATACTATGCTATATTTTTAAATAAACAAATATTTTTCGCTGATTTGATTTCCTGTGTGAGAATTCAATTCCTTCCTCATACGATTATTTACAAATTTTATAAATTAAAGCTGTCTTAGTTTTTTTTATAAGAAAAAAACTTAGAAATTTTGTTTGATTTGTCAGTTTTTCATTACAGTTATTTGTGGAGACACCGTTTGAGTTTTAATTTTAACTTGTTTTCTGAACTGTTCGACACATTATGAGCTCACAGTGTATTATTTCAATGTTTAACATTCGTGTAATAAAAGTCTGTGAACTCTGCCCACCCCTCGTGATAGGATTAGTGTAGGTGACGTGCTTTAGAACCTATGTGAAGAACCTAAGTGACAACTTTTGACTATATATAAAGCACAGATCCGGCCATGTGTGGAGTACTGTTGTAATATCTGGGCAGGTGCAGCCAAATACCAACTCGCGGCACTGGTTTCCAGCTTTTCGGTGTTTTACAGATTACATTTTAGAGTATAAACAGGAATTACACGAGTAATTTGTTGAGTCATCGTTCATCGATCTGTCCCAGCGCTTCCCGAAGTGGCCCTCAAAGTTAGTTTAGCTTTTTGAATGTCCCTTAGATTATCCGTGAAATAGCAACCGATCGAGTCGTGGTTGTCGATTGGAATGCTTACGCGTAACACAGTAACCGTCCAAGCCGAGGTTACCCCTTACCAGGAAATCCTTGTGTCGAGTTACTAGCGATAGAGGTTTAGGCTAAGCGACCTAAAAGCTATGCCTCCTCTCAATCCCGTGAAGCAGTCAAGGCCAGATTCTCTGGCCAATCTGTGTAGTTCGTAATTTAAAAAAATTCATCGCGCGTACAGCAAAGGAGTGGAACAATTTGCCGGCGTCAGTCTTTCCGTCTACGTACGACGTGGGAGCCTACAAGAGTAGAATGAATAGGCACTTACTAAACTAGCGCGTATCATCTTTCGACTATATCACCACTTAACATCAGGTGGAATCGTGGTCAAGCACTAGTTTATAACCTCATAAAAAAACGCATGTTTTTATTGCTTCATTAATTAACTCATTCTAAATTCTTTAGTAACACATAATATTAATTTGCTTCGAAACGTGTTGTACAATTATTCTTACTATAAAACAAAAATTATATTCACTCAAACTGGTTCGTAACAATTTTTTTTGTTACATAGAAAAAAAAATTGCTCTCAAAAAGTCCGTCGGGTGCAGGTCGACGCTACAAATTAGCGTGGACAAGGCCGGCCCCTATCGCGGTTCGCAACGAAAAAACACATTAAAAAAAAAAACAAAATATCTTTGTGTCACCGAAGCGCCGGATGTAAGAAATCTAAAAAAGTTTGTAAATATTATTATATAATTCCATCAAAATCATAAAGATGATCGACGTTTCACGACGGTACGGGTTTTTCGGTGTTTACGGATTCAGTAAAGTCTCAAAGGCTGGCAACGCATCTCCAAGTTTCCGTTATCGTAACGAATAATGTACTAGGAACATTGGTACAGAAGAATGTTTGATGATGGAGATAGTGGTAGGTTTATGACAATCCCAGCCCTGTAGTTCTCTCTCTTTCAAAAGGCTCTCTAGAATAAGACTACGGTATCCCCTGCATGTCGTAGAAGGCGACTGAAACCTCGAGTTCACTGGGCAACATCGGCTGGCCCGTGTCGCCTTGCACCGCGAGGGCACAGGGGACTAACCTACCCCGGGATGTGCTCTACTAGAGCCAAGTGCAGAGGGCTCCGGTGCGTTGCACTGGAGATCCCGGAGTCCTCGTCATGCACCGAGAAAGGGCCACCGGGGGCGGGTTCTAGTGGGTCAAACCTCACATAACCGCCGCTTCCCCCAGATTTCCTCCCCGTTAACAAAAAAAGGTTTATGACAATCCAAGATTTTGTAACATGACTTTTATAAGTCACTCCATGACCGCAAAAATGTGTACTGTTAAGAAAAATAAATTTGTTAAAGTTACCAGCAATATATGTATTTAAAAATAAACTTAGATCATTAAATATTTCATTTAACTCTCACAATATATTAAATTATTAATTTCTCTACGTATTCATTCTCTTCTCGAGCGGGTGAAGATCACATATCAGTAAATACAATATCTAGTAGTAATATCATAGTAAATAAAAGCTGTCATTGACAGTTCAAAAAGAATAGTGCTCCGATCGTCACCAAACTTTACAGGATTACTCGCCAAGCCAATCTGAAGATTCCCTGAAAGTTTCATTGAAATCGGTGCAGCGGTTTCGAAGCCTATACGGATCAAACCCACACACATTCTCTTTTAAATATATAGATTACAGACAATCCAAATTTATTTATTTATATAGATTCGATTTTATCAAAATGGAATTTAAAAAAAGGGTTTTTTATTTAATTTTTAATCTGTACAATCACGATAGTCGCTAGTCTCTTCGGTAAGCGATAACTTAATCAGAGAGAACCATTTTAACATTATCGTCATGCCGTATTTCAATGGAAATTTGAAAGTACACCGTATGTTTAAGATAAATAGATACCACTCACCATTGGGACGGTTATCTAAAATAATTTTATATACAATCTTAATGAACACTGGAGATGATACTGAATATCTCTGTAGCGATATGAATAGCTTATCAAAATTGCCCACGGAGATAACTGAAGTCAGATACTTTAATGAGCTAGATGTAAATTTTAAAACGTTATCACTAATGGCTCTTTAATTCGACAGTCATTGCTCAGTAGACATGGCACCTTAAAAAGGTAAGGTTCTCGACATCATACTTTAAATTATGACCTAAGAATTACGTTCGAATATTGAATTCATAGCATTGTGTAGCTGTGCTTTTATGATTCCAGTCATGCACTTTGAAATATATTAACTGAATCTATTGAAGCCCCGTCATAGATTTTAAGATAGTGGGAGAACTATATTGTAAACGAAAATCAAACAAGAATCAAATTACAGACGCAAGTTACATTTTACAGTATATAATGGGCGACTTTATCGCTAAGAGTAAATTAGAAGTGGAATATAAGTTAGCTTAGCTTAGATTGTCCCAATAGATTTTGTTAATAAAATAGCTACCGACCGAGTCGTGGTTCGGCCCTCTCGGGCGCCCTCGGATCGGACTGCTAACGCGTAATAATGGTAACCGTCCAAGCCGAGGTTACCCCTCACCGGGGACCCTTGTGTCGAGTTACTCGTAACATCTAATAGAGGTTCAGGTTAAGCGACCTAAGAGCTATGCCACCTCTCAATTCGGTGAAGCAGTAAAGGCCAGCTTCTCTGTGCCACCTGTGTTAGTTCGTCAAAAAAACCTTAGATTATCCGTGAAATAGAAACCGACTGAGTCGTGGTTCGGCCCTCTCGGGCGCCCTCGGATCGGACTGCTAACGCGTAATAATGGTAACCGTCAAGCCGAGGTTACCCCCCACCGGGGGGAGCCTTGTGTCGAGTTACTAGCTATAGAGGTTCAGGCTAAGCGACCTAAGAGCTCTGCCACCTCTCAATCCGGTGAAGCAGTCAAGGCCAGCTTCTCTGGCCAATCTGTAGTTTGTCAAAAAAGCGCTAAAAGCGATCTCTTCCAGGCCCTTTATATGGACAGGAAATATATGAATAAAACAATATCATATCGTATAGGTGCAAATATAACGAAATTACACATATACTAAATAATCTACACTAAATATAGTAATACATAAAAAATACATATATCATACGTACCGATGATAATGCCGCGTTAACAAGTTTATAAAAGGAGGTATACATTTGGCAAGTCGTACAGAATTAGGAAAGGCATTTAACCGTCTAGCAGACTGTTTCAGAATGTTAACAAAGTTAGCAAAAACTACACAGATTAGCTAAAGAAGGTGACTTTTACTGCTTCACCGGATTGAGAGGTGGCATAGCTCTTAGGTCGCTTAGCCAGAACCTCTATTATTAACTCGACACAACGGCCGCGGAGAGGCGTAACCTCGGCTTGGACGGTTACTATGTTACGCGTTTGCATTCAGATTTGAGGGCGCCTGAGAGGGACGAAGCACGGCTCGGTCGGTTGCTATTTCGATACCTAAGGGACATTCGAAAGTTGAACTAACATTGAGTGCCACTTCGGGAAGCGTTGACAGCTGTTAACCAGAACATGTAACAGTTTTCTTTAGAACCATGATAATGTTGTTAAGAAAAACTGGTCATAAGACATATATAACACGTAGAAAGTTATGTAATGGACTTTAAGAGATAATATCTCGACAATACCTAAATAATTAAATAACTCACCATTCAATCGGTCTTTGACGACCTGATGCGCAAAGGCAGCAGCCGCCGCCTGTCTCATGGGATCCAACGCCACACCCCAAGCGCCCAAAGCCCCCAACGCCCTATGCGCTGGCACTCGAACAACCCCCGGGCTTCCGGTGAACCCGTAACCAGAACCCAAACCCAGCCCTGGCCTGAGTAGCAGGCCCGAGTTTGGATACAGAGCCGGATTGTGAGAGAAATTTAGAGGCAAACCCGAATTGTCCTTGCCTTCGTCCTTGGCACTCTCCGATTCAGTGTCCTGGTCACTCCTGTCATCACTTTCTCCGGAATTTCTCCGCTTATCAATATCCTCGAACTGCTTGCCGAGTAAACGTGATATACTGAAGGGTAGGTTAACTCTTTGCTGTGTTTCAGTCATGTGCTCGCTTGGCGAGTCATGGTATCTGTGGTAGCTGTGTTCGGAGTCACGGTCCTCGGAGCCAACGCTCCTGTCACACGTCGCTGATAATCTGCTGTCGGAATCCACATTAATCTCCTCCTGATCATCATCTGAATGCATTGATGACATGTTTATCTCTTTCGATAGACTGTTTAACACTAGACACAATCGTTTATATTTATCACCATAGTACGTAAATATTAAAATCACTTCATTTATGAATGTTCAAAAAAATATTTAAATTATTGTACAAATAAATTTGTTGAATTTTATTTAATTTCAAATAATGTATTATCTGTGTGTCAATTTATATTGTCTGTCGATTTATTTTTAAAGAATAGTTTTCGAACGCGAGTTCCTTTTACGAAAAATCTTTCGCGCCACGCTCGACCGCCTGCGGCCGTACCGTCGCACACAATATTACTAAAGGAGCCAATCAGCTACGCCCCCACTGTTCTCTTGAAATACGAACGATAGTATGACCGCACCAAACGGATCAACTATACTCGTTGAGTGGTACAGTTTCCGACAAAAGCTTAATACGATTTCCGAACATAAAAACACGCTTCGACTCGCCAACTTTAACAGAATGGTTTGCTCCATCCTTTTCTGCGCAATCCCGCTTCTGTGTTTCTCCCCATGTTTATATCTAGCTGTACAATGCATTTTAAACCTTAGTATAGTTTAAAAGAGTTTATTTTTGCATATTTTCATCAACAACTAAACGCACCCAGCGTAGTAAGGAATCCATGCGCAAAAGAGACAGTTAATCAGCACAAAGGCGGATTATAGACGCGTTGGAAAGAGCAAGTCGGTGTTTTGTCAAAGGGCGTGTACAGTTCGGTAACGGATCGTTTAAATCCAGTTATGGCCTGACAAATGGTGTACATATTAGGGGGGCGAGATGTTAGGAAACTATTTTTGAATCTTTTAAGACAGTTAAATTATTTACGTTTGGCGGTCGAGCTGGCTTCTACAGACAATGCACTTTATAATAAAATAGATCCCAAGTTTCGTGTTATGGCCACAGATAAGTTAGGATAATGTATTGGTGAAGATAGGTTCTTTATGGTATTGAGAACGACAGCCCGAGTGGTAAAGGGTGTTAGATTATGGGCGCGCGCGATAAAATACCTCCAATATGGCGGGAGCTTTTACAATAATTGTTGGTTGCATTCGTATTTGAAATCTAGATTTTATAACGAATATGAATCCTGCAATGAATTAAACATTGAATATTTACAAAGCACTATTATAGCGTAGTGGTTAAATATTCAATTTTACGTTCTTATAGTCTGGGGTTCCAATCCTACCCGGTTTGTACCAATAACATTTATCGATCTCTTACGTACATAACTTTTATGAGTATTATAGATAAAGACATTTTATTTATTGGCATCATTAAAAACACATTACAGACAAAATATAACACAGAATTAAAAAAGAAGAAAATAAAAAAAATACAATTAAAAGGAGAACGGACAAATTAATGCCAACATTGCCGTCTCAGCATTTACTGTCGCAAGGCTGCCACAACACTGATTTTCAGCAGTGCCCAGCATTACCTGATGTCGTGCGCGAGCAATCTTCAAAAAGATACCCCGACTTCTAGGGCGGAAGGCGGCGGTTATGTGGGGTTTTTACCCACTAAAACTTCCCCGGTGGCCCTTCGTCGGTGCAATATGAGGGGCTCCGGGGTCTCCAGAAGAATGCACCGGAGCCCTTTTGTACCTTGCTCAAGGAATGTAACTCTCTAATTAGGTCCCGTATTAACTTTCTGAAGATATACCAGGGAACTCCTAAAAAACATTTCGATTACTGTCGATTGTATTGGTAGGAACAGTCCAAGGCTAGTTAACTACTACATAACGATAACAAACTCGATTGTGGAAAAATAAAGAAGGCGTTCAACTCCGTAATATAACTATGATAATTGGGAAATAATGCGCAGTAGCGTTTAATTCTCTTATAATGGGAAAACGTATTTTCGCATTATAGTATGAATGAACTTGTATTAAAATCTCTTTGGCTATACTATTTGTATCTGGCTGGTTTTGGTATCATTTAAAGTTTACATTTTAAAGAACATAATTCCAAATTCAAATTAGGAAAATGTGTGATTTTCATTTGTTTTTCGTACTGTTAAGTTGAGTGAATGTGATGAAGAAATTCGATACATTTTAAAATTTTACTACAAAAAAGGTAAAAATGCAACGAAAGCCGTCAAAGAATTTTGTCATATTTATGGACCTAGTGCAGTGTCTCTGAGAGTAGCACAAATTTGTTTTTTTTTAAAGTGTTTTTAATCCTTTCCGGATTTTAATGTCAAAGATGCACGTCGCTCTGGTCGCGTGAAAAAGTGTGGCAAGATCGGCATATCAGTAGTTACGACGTAGCTGAAGAACTGGGAATTGATCATAAAACAGTTTTGGCGCATTTGAAACAAAATGGTAACTCACGAGCTAAACCACGACACTCTGCACGGCACCAAAAAGCTCGATATTGGGGTATTTCACGAGCTCACTTAAAGAAACATAATACCGAGTACATTTGTGATTCTTTATTTCGACGTAATGAAACCGAACCATTTTTGAAGAAGCTGATAGCTGGTGATGAAAAGTGGATCACGTACGACAAGAACGTGCGAAAAAGGTGTGAAGTGTCAATAGCCTAATGGTTTAGGGTACGGCCTGCGACTCGTTAGGTCGTGGGTTCGAATCCACCATCCGACTATTGCCGTGAACCATGTATAAGCATAAGCTTAAGCTTAGTTGGAATGGTTAACAAGATTGTTAATCATGGTTATGAAACAAAAATAAAAAAGAGATATTGCTAGCTTTCTTTTTTAAAAAAATGGTTGTGGTTAAAAGCCGGTCAGGCTTCACAGACAGTGGCGAAACCCGGGTTAACTCGCAACAAGGTGATGCTGTGTATGTGGTGGGATTGGAGAGGCATCATTTATTATGAGCTGTTACCAACAGGCAGGGCCATCGTTTTTGCTGCTACTGCGAAATACTGATGAATAAAGCAAGAAGTTGAGAGAAAGCAGCCGGAATTAATCAACAGAAGAGTCGTGGTTTTTCATCATGATAAGGCTAGGCCTCACACATCTTTAGCCACTCAACAAAAGAGACATTCAGAGAGTTTGGCTGGGAGGTGTTAATGCTTCGTATAGTCCTGACCTTGCACCTTCAGATTTCCATTTCCTGTTTCGGTCTCCTCAGAATTCTTTAGGCAGTGTCAGGTTAACATCACGAGAGGACTGCACCACTTGTCGCGGTATTTTGATCAGAAGTCCCAAAATTTCTATAGCAATGAGATCATGTCCCTACCTACAAGATGGCAAAAAGTTATCAAATAAAACGGTACCTACATACTGTAGTTAAATATAAATAAACTATTTTAAAATATGTTTGGAATTTTCTTAAAAAATGCGAAGGAACTTTTTCCCCAACCTATTATTTATGTACCTACATTAGCGTAGATTTGATTTGATCACACCTAAACCTTATACATAAAATAAAATTAAAGTGTCTGTTTTTAATATTAAAATAACCTTTTTACAACATGTTTATGAATGTATAAACGGTAAATATACCAAAATAACATTGTTTAAAATTCCTGCCTGTTTATCTGTCTAAAATCAATATAATTTAAGACCAAGGCCCTCTTGGGGGCTCTTGCACAGTGTTTAAAAAGTGTTTTAATCCTTTCCGGATTTTAATGTCAAAGATGCACGTCGCTCTGGTCACGTGAAAAAGTGTGGCAAGATCGGCATATCAGTAGTTACAACGTAGCTGAAGAACTGTGAATTGACCATAAAACAGTTTTGGCGCATTTGAAACAAAATGGTAACTCACGAGCTAAACCACGACACTCTGCACGGCACCAAAAAGCTCGATATTGGGGTATTTCACGAGCTCACTTAAAGAAACATAATACCGAGTACATTTGTGATTCTTTATTTCGACGTAACGAAACCGAACCATTTTTGAAGAAGCTGATAACTGGTGATGAAAAGTGGATCACGTACGACAAGAACGTGCGAAAAAGGTGTTAAGCGTCAATAGCCTAATGGTTTAGGGTACGGCCTGCGAATCGTAAGGTCGTGGGTCCGAATCCACCATTGGGCTATTGACGTGAACCATGTCCTAGCACAAGCTTAAGCTTAGTTGGAATGGTTAACAAGATTGTTAATCATGGTTATGAAACAAAAATAAAAAAGAGATATTGCTAGCTTTCTTTTTTAAAAAGAAAAAATGGTTGTGGTTAAAAGCCGGTCAGGCTTCACAGACTGTGGCGAAACTTGGGTTAACTCGCAACAAGGTGATGCTGTCATGATGCATCATTTATTATGAGCTGTTTACCAACAGGCAGGGCCATCGATTCTGCTGCTACGGCGAAATACTGATGAGAATTAAGCAAGAAGTTGAGAGAAAGCGGCCGGAATTAATCAACAGAAGGGGCGTGGTTTTCATCAAGGCACTCTCACAATCTTTAGCCACTCAGCAAAAGAGACACTCAGAGAGTTTGGCTGGGCGGTTTCGATCTCCTCAGAATTCTTTAGGCAGTGTCAGGTTAACAACACGAGAGAACTGCCAAAACTTACTTGTCGCGGTATTTTGATCAGAAGTCCCAAAATTTCTATAGCAATGGAATCATGTCCCTACCTACAAGATGGAAAAAAGTTATCAAACAAAATGGTACCTATATGCTTTAGTTAAATACAAGCAAACAATATTAAAATATGTTTTGAATTTTCTTAAAAAATGCGAAGAAACTTTTTCCCCAACCTAATATTTATGTACCTACATTAGCGTAGATTTGATTTGATCACACCTAAACTTTATACATAAAATAAAATTAAAGGGTCTGTTTTTAATATTAAAATAACCACTTTTTACAACATGCTTATGAATGTATAAACGGTAAATATACCAAAATAACATTGTTTAAAATTCCTGCCTGTTTATCTGTCTAAAATCAATATAATTTAAGACCAAGGCCCTCTTGGGGGCTCTTGCACAGTGTTGCACCCAATATAGGTTCAGGCTAAGCGATCTAAGAGCTCTGCCACCTCTCAAGCTCGGTGAAATTGTTGCGGTCAGCTTCTAGTGCCAAACAGCATAGGTTCGTGCCAAAAATATCGAAGAATTTTTTGTAATGTAATTTTAGTTCGTTGGTTCGTCCGGGTACTGATTGCGCACTACTGGTACGTAAATTATGTGTGTCTTGTGTCGTACTTGCTAATAAAGGGACGCTGGCACACTCGGTAATATTTAGGCGTCAATAGCCGGCTTGAGGTGGTGTTTGTGAAACAAGGTCGAATTTACAAACTAATGATATTCAACTATTGACTTGAAACCTCCTCGTAACCGATTTGGAAAGGTTAAAACACGTTAACAATTTTTTATTTATTTTCTTTAGGCACAGTCATTACTAAGAGAATTGGTTTGTATCTGTACATTTGCCGCCAAATTATTAAAAAAAATATGCAAAACTGGTTATTTGAGTATAGTGACATCTAGCGTTGAGTAGGTTCACCAATGAAACAAATAAAGCGACATCTATGACAAATATTTTTTAACATAAATTCTAACCACTATACTAGTTACCAAAAATCTCGATAGATGTCAGGTTTTAAAACCCACAACAGTCTATAAGTAAGCTCAATGCTTACTTGTACTGTCATTAAATAATATTTAAACTTCCATACGGAAATATTATAAGTAATCAAAATTATTAAAAGTAATGAAACAAAATCGTATTTATGTATCTTTATTTTATATTACGAATGTTTATAACTATTTGTTTTAGCGTCATCTATCGCATCGAATCGGCGTCAAATGACGACAAAAAACTTCCGATTTGTAGTTAGTAACACAGGTCACGATTTCGTCATAGGTAATACATATACATATATCTATATAAAAGACAATGCAGCAAGTACAAAAAGGAAAACATCGTGAGGAAACTTACATGTCTTAGAAAATTTTCTAAGACATATAGACTAACTTTTACATATGCAGTCTAAGAACTATTCCTTTAACACCTCTTCTGTCAAAAGTCCTGTAATGGGATTCACAGATGGGTATAAATTGTCATTTTGACAGTTACACATGAGAGGTTATACAAGCCCCGACGGCCCTCTCGGGCGCCCTCGGATCGGCATGCTTACGCGTAACATAGTAACCGTCCAAGCCGAGGTTACCCCTCACCGGGTCCCCCTTGTGTCGAGTTACTAGCAATAGAGGTTCAGGCTAAGCGACCTAAGAGCTATGCCACCTCTCAATCCGGTGAAGCAGTCAAGGCCAGCTTCTCTGGCCAATCTGTGTAGTTCGTCATTAAAAACAAAAAAATACAAGGCCCGTTAAAGTTACACAAGGCCTGTGCCCAAGAGTTGAACTTATGAACTGAAAATTTTAAGAGTTCATTTACATGCATTGGCGTTTACAAATAACGTACAATACTGACTTTTTACTACAAAGCAATCCTAAGTAGTTTTGACGATAATCATTGTTCCGGTCAATAAATTCAAACAATCACACAATGCATTCGCGCGTGAAACTTGGCAATATTATGATTTGAATTAATTTACTGTTTATCATTCTGTAATATACAATATGCGTTACCTTCATTGTTTATTAGTTTGTCTACTTCTATGTAAAATTGGTAAGAAATTTGTTTTTACAGTCTATTGGCTAAAATAATTTTTAATAATAATATATTTTATTTCAACCCAAAAATTCATGTACAAACCAGTTCGATAATAGCCGCAGTAGTAAAAACTGTGTCGCAGCTATTAACGCCCATCTCCAAACAGTTAAATACAAATAAAAATTTTGTAAAATTAACAACTTATAAAGTAATTTAGTTTAATCGTTATGTTTGTGTGAGTGTGTTTGTGTGTAAAAGTTTGCGTGTGTTGAAGAGTGACTGTATGTGTAGGGACGAGTATGAAGGGAGGAAGTTACTCTGACTGTTTATTATGGTTTTAAAAAATCTTCTGTAAATTCATACGAGAGGGTTTGGAGCCATTCAGTAACATGTGTCTTACATTCTTTTAGTGGTAATGGGTATATATGTAATAATTTATTTACTTTATTGTACAAAAAGGCACTTAGGATGTAAAATTGATGTCTAGCGAAATCAGTTCTGTGGGCTACAATGGTGCAGACCCTGTCATGTCTGCGCTGTGTATTGTAAAGTGCAGGTTCGAACTTGAGAAGTGAATGTTTTCGTAGTACTGCGTGCAGAATAAAAAGTTGCCGAACAGTTAATAATTTATAAAAGGAATACAGTTCACTAGTTGGAAAGCGGATGGGTCTAAATGAAATGATTTTTAATACACATCTCTGTGCTCTTTCGAGACGCAGGAACATACTTTTATGAGACCCGCCCCAGACGGTGATGCAGTATGTCAAAGTTGATTGGACCAATGCATAGTAAACCGTTTTTAGTGTAGATAGGTCGGCACTGCATCTAAGTTTTTTAAACACAAATGCTAACCATCGACTTTATTATTTTTCCGACAAACTACACAGTTTGGCCGGAGAAGATGACCTTGACTGCTTTACCGGATTGAGTGGTGGGCTCTTAGGTCGCTTAGCCTGAACCTCTATCGCTAGTAAGTCGACACAAGGGGGACCGTGAGGGATAACCTTGGCTTGGACGGTTACTATGTTACACGTAAGCATTCCGATCCGAGGGCGTCCGAGAGAGCCGAACCACGGCTCGTATAGTTGCTTTCCAACGCTGTTTATACACTCGTGAGCAAAAATAAAGGGTCAGTTAAGAAAATTTGAATATCTCGGAAGATAAAGATCCTAGCTAACTGAAATAAATTGTGCATGATAGACAATTTAATAGCCTTAAAATAAATAAAATATTTTTATTAATTTATTTATATTTTATCTTAAACGAAAAAGGAGATCTTACATAAATTTGGATAATACAGTATTTTTCATTAAATTTTATTTTTATTTAAATTTTACGCCACATGGATGCCTCCATTAAGTACTAAATTAACTAAATGCATTACATTATCTAAAAGTATGGTCGGTGAGGCGAAGGGAAGTTAAATGAAGATAGAAAGAGATAGAGAGTTATGAGTCGAATATCTAAGACACAATGCAGGTCTATTGTTACTGTATCTATAATGTTGTTTTATTATATGAAGATATATAATAAATGGGTTTTGAACTTGTCCACTGCAGAAACTATAACTGGAACGACTACAATAGTAACAGGCACGAACAAAGCTCGGAGAATTCTTAGAGGTATTGAAGTTGGTGATTCGCAACCGTATATGGTAAGTGCACTCTTCTTGATTCTTATGCCCGCTGGCTTACTTAAAGTAACAGAAGTTGCTAACTCACATGGCCCAAGTGTCGCTAAACCAATTGTGTCAAAAGAAACATTCGGCGACATCATAGTCGTCGATCACTGCAAGTTTAGTGTGCCACTATGGTTTTCCAATGGTTTACCATTGACACTACAATCTTGTACGTAGTGACATTAGCACAATAACAATTGAATTGCTTGGTTGCATACAGTATGTACATACATATTAGTTACATGGTACATAATGGCAGACGCAGTCGACAGTTCGAGTACAAGCCGCTCCAAACCGGTACCAGTAGTGAATGTTCTACGGCTGACATGATGATTCTTATCATTTATACTAAAACATATCGGGCTCAAGTTAACGTCAGAAATAAAAGTACGTATGGTTTAACAGTTCAAAAAGATGAGTGCTCCGATCGTCACCAAACTATACACGATTACTCGCCAGGTCAATCTGGAGATTCCATGAAAGTTTTATTGAAATCGGTCTAGCCGTTTCGGAGCCTAAATGGAACAAACCCACACACTTTCTCTCTTATCTATATATATACATAGAAATATGTATTGTCATATGTATGTATGTATTTTCAGGTATATTTAAGACCAGCTAAAGGTCAGGACAGTAAACAGGTGGATCCCAACTGGTTGTGTGGTGGTGTCATAATACACGAAAGTTATATCCTCACATCGGCAGCATGCATTGAAAATGTAGGTCATTTCTACGTCGTGTCCGGTACTCACAGGTAACAATTATATGATCTATACATATAAATATATTTGGTGTGTGTCTGTTTTAATATTAAACCAAAACCGGAGGAGGTTCTCAATTCATTCTTATGTTTTTTTTTTTAATATTTGTTACCTAATAACTTTCCACCGGGTAAACCATTTTTGATTTTCTTTTTATTTGAAAGCTGGAGCCAATTTGTGCCTAGTTTGGATTCCGAAATAATGGCATCCATAAGAAAAGCATATAATTCTAAAATTTGTATGAAGTATGTGCACAACAAGTTGACGAATAACTCAATATCACGAGATTTCGATGGTTATTTTAGAGTTTGGTTTGGTCCTGATTTTATTTCTTACCTCTATATGCGTATATGCATTCATATGCTTGTAGTTAAAAGTGATTTTTTTTTATATGAAAAGTGGTAAACGAGCATACGGCTCACCTGATCTTAAGTGATCACCGTTGCCCATGAACATCCACAGCACCAGAGGAGCTGTAGGTGCGTTGCCGACCTTTGAGATAGGAATCTTAGCTAGTTAGCTCGTTTCTAGAAGGTCCCCAAATCGTAAACGTTCGGAAACACCGCTGGCGACAGTTGATTCCACAAGTTGACAGTGCGTGGGAGAAAGTTACGCGAAAAACGCACAGTCGTTGAACGCGGTTGGCGTTAATTCTAAATTTCACCGCAATCAAGATGGTGGCGGTGAAATTTGGAATTCTGCCGAGATGTGCGGTAATGGAAATCGGTAGCTGGGATGATATATTAATATTACCGACAGACACTCCCATTTTATTTATTTGTGTGTGTATATATGTTGACTTTTATTAAATTTCGTTTATTTTCCAGATGGATACCACCTGGAACTAAGGATGATTGTATCACGAACGGTGCAATGAAGGCGGTATGGAAATGTGTACCAGCGAGTAAGTTATACTTTACTAACTTCTGACCCGTGGCAGCTCGTTCCCCGTGCTGGCATCGATAAGTTTGTTGTTGCAATTTTATGTGCTGATTTGCTACGCGCTCGATGGTGAAGGAAAAAATCGTGATGAAACCTACATGTCCTAGGAAATTTTTCTAAGACATGTGAAGTCTGTCAATCCGCACTGGGGCTGGGTGGCCGACTATGCCCTAATGCTCTCTTTACAGAAATGGCCTGTGGCTAGCAGGGGGACATAAATGAAGGCTGTTAAAAAAAGGTTATTCCCTCCCCATGTGCCCTCGCAGTTCAACGCTATATAGCCAGTCGATGTTGCCTTCTTACCCGGTCCACTTCCGCGACCTTGTCGGCCAGTGAACCCGAAGCCCCTTTTAGTCGCCTTCTACGACAGGCAGGGAATATCGTAGCCTTTTTCTACGAGCCCAGAACTACAGGGCTGAAGATCCTAAGGGAACTGAAGGTCCTAAGTCAACGAAACTCAAATGTTACCCAGCATAGAAGAATTGAGATCTTTCCCCTTTCTCTGAAGTCGGTTAAAATACTGATAAATTGTGAACCTCTGCTTTTGAAGTTTTAAAGTCGAAATAAATGCACCGAAACGCTTTATTTTTCTTTTATGTCTTTCCAGACTATGAGTTTGATGGTTACCAGTTCGAGAACATTCGATGGATGGTTAATGACATAGCGGTCGTGAAGGTTGAAGAACAATTCAATTTTGAACGGCGAGTGCTGGGCTGCGACTATTCACCGAAGAAGATCAAATTCAACAATGACAGTGTTCAGTTGGAAGACGCTGGTACGGTTGGGACTGTGTTGGGATGGGGGTCCCAAGAAGGATTCGCGGATCCTATTGGGGTAACAACTGTTCTATTTTTTTATGTATTTTTTTGTGACCAACAGAACACAGGTCTCGGGTCGCTTAGCCTGAACCTCTATTGCTAGTAAATTGACATTGAAAGGGTGATGGGTAACCTGCTACCTGGACGGTTACTATGTCACGTGTTAGCATTCTAATCGAAGGGAAGGGGAAAAACCAAACGGTCGCGTGATTTTTCACGAAAAAACTACAGGACATTCGTCACTGAACTCCTTTCGGAAGTGACCAGTGACTACGTGATAACGGTAACGGATGAGAAGCGCATGTTATTATTGTCTGTCTCTACCTCTTTTAATGTATTGTATGTTTATATGTATTATAAACATCTACATAAATTAAGTCTAGAACTAAAAAAACAATTTTAATATTTAAATACTATAACTAATAGGTCAAAACTACTAAATAAACTATATACTTATACCAAACTAAAAATAAAACTTAATAATGTAAATAATCGACCCCAAATCGCCGCGCACGCAGGGTCGGGAGCGCAAGAGGCTCATTTCCCCGTTGAATGACCAGGCTCAATCTTTATCCGAAATGCGTGCCAGCACTTGGATCCCCTGAGACTTCAATGAAGCATGCAGAAATCTCCTTGAACAACTGACGGGCTTCCGCATCCCAAGGCCCCAAGATCTCCACGGCAAAAGGCGCAAATATATACGGCTCTCCCAAGGCCGCATATTTATGCCTTTTATTGGTTTCGGCGATTATTATATATATATAAATGTATTATATACTAAATACTTTGTCGTTTGCTATTCTACGTCGTATTGTGTACGTGATAATGTGCCTCAAGTGAAGTAGCTCAAGGAAGATATCATTACTTACATGTCAACATTACGTGCTTCTTTAACAGCTGGTGGGAAGGCAAACAATTAATTCGCCAGTACTTCTGGAGACGAGTACTACGCTCCTGGGAACGGACCACTGCAAGAAGCACTGGCCGGACCGCTACCACTATATCATTGATAAGTCCATGATATGCGCCAAGGATCTGGTCCTTAATGTGGACGCCGTAAGCAAAACCTGCACCGTTCGTATGCCCATATATTAGCTAAATTAATTAAGATACAGTACATGGACGACTGAAGCCCGAATGACCGAGCTTTGCTCGATATTTTTTGCTTTGGTAAATCTTGTTCGAGTTGAATCTAGAGTTAGACGACCCACTTACTCTAGATTCAACTCGCTCTTCGAACCTGTTAGTGATTCCTGCCGCCGTTCTAGATTTCTAGAATCCGTTCTAGAATCGCCGGGCTAGATTTTGCTTTATTTAATTTAAACAATAAACTTACATTATTATATATTTAATTTAACTCTCAGAATATATAAAATTATTCATTTCTCTGTATTTATTCTCTTCTCGAGCGGGTGAAGATCAATACCTACACCGATGTACATATCAGTAAATACAATATCATTTTTATCATTTATACAAAACGTATCGGGTTCAAGTTAATGTCAAAAATAAAAGTACGACGTATGGCTTGTTTGACAGTTCAAAAACAGGAGTGCTCTGATCGTCACCAAATAAGATTACTCGCCGGGTCAATCTAAAGATTCCCTGAAAGTTTCATTGTAATCGGTCCAGCCGTTTCGGAGCGTATACGGATCAAACCCACACACTTTCTCTTTTCTATATATATACATATATATATATAAATGTATTATATCACTAAATACTTTGTCGTTTGCTATTCTACGTCGTATTTTGTACGTGATAATGTGCCTCAAGTGAAGTAGCTCAAGGAAGATATCATTACTTACATGTCAACATTACGTGCTTCCTTAACAGCCGGTGGGAAGGCAAACAATTAATTCGCCAGTACTTCTGGAGACGAGTACTACGCTCCTGGGAACGGACCACTGCAAGAAGCACTGGCCGGACCGCTACCACTATATCATTGATAAGTCCATGATATGCGCTAAGGATCTGGTCCTTAATGTGGACGCCGTAAGCAAAACCTGCACCGTTCGTATGCCCATATATTAGCTACATTAATTAAGATACAGTACATGGACGACTGAAGCCCGAATGACCGAGCTTTGCTCGATATTTTTTGCTTTGGTAAATCTTGTTCGAGTTGAATCTAGAGTTAGACGACCCACTTACTCTAGATTCAACTCGCTCTTCGAACCTGTTAGTGATTCCTGCCGCCGTTCTAGATTTCTAGAATCCGTTCTAGAATCGCCGGGCTAGATTTTGCTTTATTTAATTTAAACAATAAACTTACATTATTATATATTAAATGTAACTCTCACAATATATTAAATTATTCATTTCTCTCTGTATTTATTCTCTTCTCGAGTGAGATCGGTGGAGATCATTACCTACACCCATGTACATATCAGTAAATACAATATCATTTTTATCATTTATACAAAAACGTATCGGGTTCAAGTTAATGTCAAAAATAAAAGTACGACGTATGGCTTGTTTGACAGTTCAAAAACAGGAGTGCTCTGATCGTCACCAAACAAGATTACTCGCCGGGTTAATCTAAAGATTCCCTGAAAGTTTCATTGTAATCGGTCCAGCCGTTTCGGAGCGTATACGGATCAAACCCACACACTTTCTCTTTTCTATATATATACATATATATATATATATTTGTGATCTCTTACGTAAAATGTAAAACATACGAAAACAATATAAATATTGAAAGAATTAAGCCAATTGTATAATTTTGTTTTAAATTTTAGTCATTCACAACATTTATTAATTCTGTTGCCACCTTAAAATATATTTTCACACACATAATTATGCAATTGTCGTATTTCATTAATTTTGGAGTTACTTCTAAAGTTAATCTTAATGCTACAGGATAAAGTAAATTGCAAAGAATTATTTAATACGGAAGAAGAGGTGAATATAAGAAGATCAGAGATGGACGGTAAAGAGGAAATTCATATCGCTAGTCATTATTTGGATTCAAGGAAACATAAGATTGCGACTGGAGGATTTTGTGAGGTAACAATATTTAATAGTTACAAGCATTTCTTTTTTTTTTGTAAACGAGGAGGAAATCTTCAAAAAGATACCACGCCTTCTGGGGGGAAGGCGGCGGTTATGTGGGGTTTTTATCCATTAAAACGCATGGTGAGGGGAGCCCCTCTGTACTGTGCTCAAGGAGAGCACTTCCCCCTGTGCCCTCGCAGTGCAAGACGACACGGTCCAGCCGATGTCGCCTTCTTCCCGGGTCCTCATTAGCGGCCGACAAATGCCCCCGCCCTTGTCGCCCAGTGAACCCGAGGCCCTTTTAGTCGCCTTCTACGATAGGCAGGGAATACCGTAGTCTTATTCTTGAGAAAACCCAGAACTACAGGCATTTCTTACGGATTTTATCGCGGTTTCATAATTTTTTGGATTCTTGAACACTGATTGGCAGTAGTTTTATTCAAGGAGTAAAATCCACGTAAACGTGAGAAGTCGAGTATTATATGGTATTATAATTTAATGGTTTAAAAGCTTCTAACATGAGGGATTTCTTTTCAATCGATTTCAAAGGAAGAGGTTTTTTATTTGCTCGTTAAGTTTATTGACTGGTAATTTTATCTATACTGATTTTGATATTGTCGTTTGGAAGGATTTACTTCACACAAAAAATCGAAATGGTTTTATTAATGACGGAATTACAGCGTATATATGTGTCCCACTGTTGGGCACCGGCCTTCTCTGTAAAAAGAGTACAAAGACATGACATATGTTTGACTCACGATGTTTTCCTTTACCGCCGATCGCGTGGTGAATCGGCACTTAAAATTAACAAATTGATTGGTGACGGCACCCGGTCTGCGGTTGCTACAATAATGCATAAATAAATTTATCTTCTTATCTAAAGTTGGTTAAAGAAAGATGGTGCGTTTCATTAGTTAGTATCACTTCGTTAAAATGCCACTTTTGTCAGAACGATCACGGCGGCCCTCTGGTGGTCGGACAGGGAAAAGTGCTACGGTAGTTGGCGTAATCTCCGCTTGCCTCGCGAACAACATGACGCGCAAATGTCATGGGCCGTTCCTCTTCACCAGCGTCTACAAGAATCGTCTGATGGTGATGTGCGCAATCGATAAAAACTCCTCGTAAGTTATAGTTTTAATGTTTTTAACCGACACTAAAACAGGAGGAGGTTATCAGTTCAACAAAACAAAACAAAATTTACTTAGTTTACTGATGTTAAGTAGAAATGCAGACCTGGATGGTAAGGTATACTAGCATAGTAAATGCCTATTGACTCACGGTGTCATTCAGGAGAAAACGTCCACGTAGTAATTGGGGAAAGACAGACGAGCAAGCTATTCCAGTGCTTTGCTGTACGAATGAAAGATGGAAACATCCATCGCATTTCACAGTACGTGAAATGCGATGGTGGGACCGGGATAATTTACCCAATTAGATCATGTAATTACTGATCACACACTCATCGCCCGTGAATCTGATCGCATACTTAATTGGAATAGAACCTTGGGTTAGCCCTGTAGTCCTGGGATCATTGAATTAGACCACAGTATCCCCTGTCAGTCATAAAGGCGACTAAAAGGGCCACGAGAAGAAGGCGTCATGGGTGGTCCGGTATCGCCTTAGCACTGCTAGGATTCTGAGGGAGGGAGTAACGTGTTTAACAGCACATGGCTCCACTGCGTCCCACTGGAGATCCCGAATCCTCGCCATACATCGAAGAGGGTGCACCGGGGGGGGGAGGTGGTTAGTGAGTAAGAATCTCACACAACTTTTCCCCAGTAAACATGGTATCTTGTTGAAGATTTCCCCACACGTCAACATAAAAAAAGGAGGGCACAAATATTTATTGTAGTACAGACGAATGGAGAACCTCCTTTTATTGTATGTCAGTTAAAAATGTGTTTCTTAATCTGAAATAAATCTTAATAATTTTATTTTATCATTGTTTAGACCGGCGTGCAGGAATTTAATATTTAGAACTAGGAGCACGCTGATGAACGAAACAACTTATTCGTGGATAGGGCATCCTGACGGGTAAGAAATAACAAATAATATGTTGGGGAAAGACAGACGAGCAAGCTATTCCAGTCCTTTCCTGTACGAATGAAAGATGCAAAGCGCTTCGTTCAAGTTTGAGGGATGTTCACAACAAAGGGATGAAATCCAGCAGTACGTGAAATGCGATGGTGGGACCGGGATAATTTACCCAATTAGATCATGTAATTACTGATCACACACTCATCGCCCGTGAATCTGATCGCATACTTAATTGGCATAGAACCTTGGGTTAGCCCATTGAATTAGACCACAGTATCCCCTGTCAGTCATAAAAAGGCGACTAAAAGGGCCACAAGAACAAGGCGTCATGGGTGGTCCGGTATCGCCTTAGCACTGCTAGGATTCTTAGAGAGGGAGTAACGTGTTTAACAGCACAGGGCTCCACTGCGTCCCACTGGAGATCCCGGATCCTCGCCATACATCGAAGAGGGTGCACCGGGTGGGGGGAGTTGGTTAGTGAGTAAGAATCTCACACAACTTTTCCCCAGTAAACATGGTATCTTGTTGAATGTCCCCACACGTCAACATAAAAAAAGGAGGGCACAAATATTTATTGTAGTACAGACGAATGGAGAACCTCCTTTTATTGTATGTCAGTTAAAAAATGTGATTCTTAATCTGAAATAAATCTTAATAATTTTATTTTATCATTGTTTAGACCGGCGTGCAGGAATTTAATATTTAGAACCAGGAGCACGCTGATGAACGAAACAACTTATTCGTGGATAGGGCATCCTGACGGGTAAGAAATAACAAATAATATGTTGGGGAAAAAGTTGCTTCGCATTTTTTAAGAAAATTTAAAACATATTTTAATATACTCATCGTCTCGCGAAATCGGACAAGGTGACACACGTCACAGGCCCCGCGATCTACAATCGACTCCCTAAGCATGTAACTGAAGCTCCTTTTTTTTTTGGACGAACTATCACAGTTGGCACAGAGAAGCTGGCCTTTACTGCTTCACCGGATTTGAGAGGTGGTAGAGCCGTGGTAGCTCAGTTTCCCAACCAGTTTAGCAACCCGAGTTCGATCCCCGGTGCCGGTACCAATAAATTTTTGTTGCAATTTTATGTGCTGATTTACCACGCGCTCGGCGGTGAAGGAAAACATCGTGAGGAAACATGTTTTACAAAAATTTTTCAAAATCGTGAGGAAACATGTTTTAGAAAAATTTTCTACGGCATGTGAATGTGTGCCGCATTAGGGCCGCGTGGCGGACTATGCCCTTGTACTCTCTTTACAAAGAAGGCCTGCGCCCAACAGTGGGACATATATAAAGGCTTTAACTTTATAGCTCTTAGGTCGCTTAGCCTGAACCTCTATTAGGTGGTAACTCGACACAAGGGTCCCCCCGGTGAGGGGTAACCTCGGCTTGGACGGTTGGAATACAAAACTGAAGCTCCCAGTCTAGCAATGTTTAAAAATAGGTTGAAGTCATGGCTGGTTGAGGGAGCATTTTACAGTGTAGAGGAATTAACAAATGAATTTACAAATTAAAATCATTTTATTTCTTCGATGTACTTTTTTTCATTATTTTTTTTTCAATTTAATAATCTAATGTAATTTGTAATACTAATTATTTGTAATAATTTGTAGTAAATAATTGACTTGTAATTTATTATGTTACCAATAAAATCTGAATCTGAATGTGAATATAGTTTATTTAATAAAGTATATAGGTACCATTTTGTTTGATAACTATTTGCCATCTTGTAAGGACATGATCCCATTGCTATAGAAATTGTGGGACTTCTAAACAAAATACCGCGACAAGTAGTTTTGGCAGTCCTCTCCGTGATAATAACGCGGCTTGCGATGCATTTTTACCTTTTTTGTAGTAAAATTTTAAAATCGAATTTTTTCATTACATTCCCTCAAGTTGACAGTACGAAAAACAGATGAAAACACACACATTTTCCTAATTTGAATTTGTAATTATCTTCTTTAAACTTTCATTGATACCAAAACCGGCCAGATACAAATAATACAGCCAAAGAGTTTTTATTACAAGTTCATAATATTATATAACACACACAATATTATATTTGTTTTATTTATGTCCATTAAAGGTATTTATAATAATTTTACAGGCCTGCGAGATCCGAAGTGAAGAAGGAGTCAATAAAATACGCAGTTAATGAAATATAATAGAAAAAGCAAAATAAAGATGGGAATTTGTTATTTAAAGATTTTTATTTACTCCTCCTCCCCCTCCTCGTCCCACACGTTGTTATGCCATATAAATTATTTCTATTTATATAATAACAGATATAATAATAAATAAAAGGGAGAAAAACCATTTGAAAAACTGCTTATCTGTTGCGAAAGAAGCGTAAATGTATTGTGATTGTCATTTATGATATGATCTACATTCAGATAGTCTTTAGCACCGGCGCAAGGTAGCCTTTCGGTGTTTTACAGATTACATTTTGTAGAGTCTGCACAGGAACTACACGAGTTAATTCCTCCGTCCCCATTCTACCGTCGGACGTTTAGACATTCGATCTCTCCACCCTTTCGTGGTCGATGTTCCGCGCGTCCGAACGATGCGATTTGAGTCATCGTTCATCGTGCAACAAAGGAGTGGAACAAGTTGCCGGCGTCAGTCTTTCCGTATCCAATGTACAATGAGACGAAAAGATCATATGGTTAATGTATTTAAATAAACTTATATCAACTTAAGTGGTTTTTTTTCATCAACCTACACACGTTAGCCAGCGAAGCTTGCTGTGACTGTTTCACCGGATTGAAAGGTGGCATAGAGCCTGAACCTCTATTTGTAGTAACTCGACACAACAGGGAGGACTGTTGGTGAGGTCCGAGGTGAGGTAAGGGGTCACCTCAACTTGGACGGTTAATATGTTACGTCAGTGAGCATTCCGTCCCAAAGGCCCGAGAGGGTCGAACCACAGATAAGTTAAGAGCTATTCAAAAGGTTTAACCCTAAGTGTTCGACAATATGAGCTTATGATGGGAGTACGAATCCAAGCCGTACCAACCAGATCTTGCTTTGTTCAGTGACTTGATGTTTGTGTCCGTGAATGGTAACAAATAAGCTCGGTGAAGATTGACCAAAGATATCTATGTTAGACTACACTGTCAAAATAAGGACGTCAAAGCTTTTATTATCAAATAAACTTTTAAAATTAATCGCTTGCTAAAATTAGTGACCGCTGTATAGTGATAGATTTACAACCATATAGGTTCTATTCGCTATATCCACCCCGCTAAGGTTAAAAGAACGTGGTGTTTAATTTTATTTAAGTGACTCGTAAATTCATTTGCCCTTTTTACTATAGAAAAAAATAATTCAATGGGTTTACCGCCTTTAAGACTTCTTGATTAATAAAAAAATGTCAGCGTACCATGCTAGTTAAATCGTATGCATGGCGTTAAATTAAAAAAATATTCTTATTTACGCCTGTTGAGTTTTGAATGTAGGAAGAAAAGAAAATGGTCTTTTATTTGTCCAATTGTATAATATTATTGACATTAGGTATATACTTAAAAGGTATATAATTGTTATAGCCTACTATATACATTTATTAGACTAATATATACTTACTACTACTTACTAATATATACAAGAATTAACAAATTCTTTAAGGTCTGGGCGTTGAAAGTATAGAAACTGGAACTGCTTTGCCTGAAAAAATTGAACACATAATAAATGAATCACGGAGAATTATCCATGGTAGAGAAGTAACGGACGGAAGACCGTACATGGTAAGTGTTTTATCATCATTTCCAGGATAGAAGTTCCACTCCTGGTAGGGCCGGATTTAGGAGTTGGCATCGGGGCCTCCACAAGGGGCCTACGTGACAATAAAAACTACTACAAAATAAATTGAACTGTCATAAATAACGGCGCTATGAATACTCAAACATTACTCAACAGAAATGAATACATCTTTATCCGTTATTGAGCAATCGTCCAAGCCGTGGTTCTGCCTTCTCGGGCGCCCTCGTATCGGAAAGCTAACGCGTAACATAGTAACCGCCCAAATCTAGGATACTGCTTACCGAGAGATACAGTTGGCCAGAGAGCCTTTCCATGTTTCTCCGGATTGGGAGGAGGCATAGCTCTTAGGTCGCTTAGCCTGAACCTCTGTTTGTGTCGAGTTACTACAATAATGGTTCAGGGTAAGCGATCTAAGATCAGAGCTATGAAGCAGTCAGATTCTCTGGCTAATGTGTATCACGTCACAAAAAGAAAAGAAACCTTTTCTTTTTGCAAACAGTTAAAATTTCTACTGACATTATGAACATGACTCAGTGACGTGAATCTATAATTTTAGGTATATTTTAAAATAGCTCGAAATCAGAAAAGCCTGTCAAAGTACCGCAACTGGTTGTGTGGAGGGGTGATCATACATCAGGAGTACATACTAACATCGGCCGCATGTATTCAAGATGTCGAACATTTCTACGTGGTTTCAGGGACTTACAAGTAAATACTATTTTGCATAAAAAAACATTATTTATAACGCCATCTCGTAAATCTTAGGGTTACTTGCATTGTTAGTGCCACGCCTTCTTAGTGCCTTATAATTTTGCAAGATGGCGCTATAATATTATCCGAATACGAGTTCGGTGGCATTTCCACAATTGGTACTGAACAAAAAAACGAGACGACGGTCGTCGATTTAAATATAAAACATAATAGTAAGGTAACACAGCCTGTGTATATCCCACTGACCTTATCTGTAAAGAGAGTATATAGTCCGCCACGCGACACTAATGCAGATTGGAAGGCTTTCACATGCTGTTGAAAAATTTCTAAGTGATGCCGGAACAATATATGACTTGAATGAATATAGTCCAAGGAATATTATTTTCAATTTCATTCCAGATATTCAGATGAAGGGAATAAAACAAATACGCCGTGCATTAAGAATGGCGCACAGAAGGCCATATGGAAATGTGTTCCCAAAAGTAGGTATAGAGATAATATATAAAGAGATATTTATTTAATAAATTGTTTGACGAGTTCATTTATTGCAGATATTAAAATTTCAATCCGTCAATATTTTTTAATTGTTTGTTGTTTAAAAAGGCCTGCAACGCATTTAAAATCGAGTTTGCCCAAAATAAACTTGCTTGCCCCGTCATATATTTTCCGAATTTGATCAAAGATTTGTCCTTACATCAATTTCGCCGGAAGATATACAAGGTGCTCCTAAATACCGTAGTTATTGATTGGAATATTATTCTCCTTTGAACTTAGGCGAAAGAAGTTTGTTATTTAACTATGATACTCCCAGAAATAAAAGAGAGCATCCGTCTTTAGTACCGTTTAATGTTTAATCCTTCTCTGATTTGATTTCAACTCGGGTCTTCGTTTTACTTGTCTACTAAATGCTTTTGTCTTAGATTGTGATGTGATATTGTCTATAAAACTTCTTGTCTATAGGTATTTCACTGCTTTTGCGGATTAGGAAGCCCTAGGGTTAGGTGGAGCGACGATTTTTGGCGTCTGGCAGGAGCTGAATGAGAGTGGTCGAGGATCGTGATCTCTAGCATTTGGAGAGACTATGCCCAGCAATGTACTGTTGCAGGCTGATTTCTGATGTTCGTTTGTTCCATAGACTATGGGTTCGATGGCCACGAAAATGACAACATAAGGTGGATGAACAACGATATAGCTGTAGTGAAAGTGGAGGAAGGTTTCGACTTCAAAAAGAAAGTAAAAGGGTGCGATTTTGTCCCGAAGCCGATACCCTACAATAATGAGAGTCGAGCATTAGAAAACCCAGGCTTAGTAGCCCAAATCGCCGGATGGGGTACCACCTCGAGATACAGTGATGTAAATATCTATTCAATTTCTCTGTTTTGTTTATTTTCTCTTCTTATAATGCATAAGGAAAAGAGTTTTCTCTTATCTCGACCAACTTCTTTCAATGCACTATCAACTTGTGGAACAACTGCGTTACTGGTGTTTCTGAACCGATACGATTTGGGGACCTTGAAGTAATGAGCCTACTTCTTTTCTCAAAGACCTCTCGTTGGCCCCGTTTTCTATAAAAACATTATTAAGGGCCTGCAACGCAATTAAAATCGAGTTTGCCCAAATTAAACTTGCTTGTCCTTTTCCTATAAAAAAACATATGGAATATAAAAATCAGCTCTCGATTCTTTTAGCTCCCAGCTGGGTAGACAGAGACAGTCGCTGTCGACGTTCGATATATATATAAAAGCTTTAACTTTAATTTTTAAGGAGTAACCATAACCGACCATTATGGTATGCACAGATTTATGAATGTGATTACGAAAGAATCGTGTGTCAGAATCGTAATAAGTGGAAGTTATTTCTGCCTACCCTTCCGGGTGACGCAGGACGAACTACACAGTTGGCCAGAGAGGCTGGCCTTTACTGCTTCTCCGGATTGAGAGGCATAGCTCTTAGGTCACTTAGCCTGAACCTCAAGCTCCGGGTGACAGGTGTGAGGGTTTGTATTTGTATAGAACATGTAGCATTGAGTTTATTTATGTCGTAAACCTAACTAATTATATTCCAACAGTGGGTGAGCCGTAGAGGCATAAACCAGCAGAACCTTCTAGAAGCTAACGTTGAAATCATGTCGAAGTCAAGATGCAAGCGAAGTTGGGGACCACGATACAACAACATCATTGACAACTATATGATATGCTCCAAAAATATCGGCATTGATATGTCAGTGCTCTGTAACGTAAGTATTCAAACTTGGCACCAACTTTACAATTGTTTATGGGGAGCTTTTGTGTAGAGTTTAGTTAATTTTGTTAATAGAGTTTCAGGCTAAGTGACCTAAGAGCTATGCCACCTCTCAATCCGGTGAAGCAGTAAAGGCTAGCCTCTCTGATTAATCAATTTTAATTACTAATAAATTGCGTAGTGATGGTAAGAGATCAGACGGCATGACTCTTATACCCTGGAAGATGGGATGGCCTTTAGTATGGGATGCTACATGCGTGGATACTTTAGCATCGTCACATCTTCCAGAATCTTCTGTTGAGGCTGGAGTTGCTGCTGCAACTGCAGAAATCCTCTTTGACGTGTTTGGGGTAGTGTTGGGACTTATACCAAGCAAATGCTATGATACCAGCCTTCTGGGCACCAAGCGGCGACGGTTTGGTACAGTTATATTTTTTGTAAAATACCTTTTTAGTTAGTACTATGTATAGTTTTATTAGTAAATTTATTTCTATTCTCAATTTTAGGAAAAGTACGTCGATTGCAAAGATATAGATTACTCTTCTTCTGAGGAACTTTCAAGACGTGGTGTCGCTCAACCGAGGACAGTGAAAATTCCCACTAATCTCACAATGCATTCGGCCAATCACATGGAGAACGGAAGAGAAGTGAATAGGAAAAGATATGACGTAATGTCCAAGCACAGCGGTTTTTGTGAGGTCAGTATAGTCAGTATGACAACACTTTTGTTGCTGTAATTATTATATTATCCCATGTCCCCTAGGTGGGGCAAAGAGCGTCCACAGTGATCCTCCATCGAATTCGATCTTGGGCTTCACGCTTTATCTCGCTCCATGTCTTCCCGATGTTCTTCGCCTCGTCTGCAATGGTGCGGCTCCAGGTCTGTCTACAACGGCCGCGCTTGCGCTTTCCTTGCGGATTCCAATCAAGGGCATTCTTGGGAATGTGATCGACATCACTTCGGAATGTGTAGTTTCATTTGGAGGTCAATCGGAGTTGTTGGTGTAATAAGTTCCATTTATTTATATTTATTATTTATGTGCTCATAATAAAAAGAGTACGTACAACACCGTGCAAGCAAGTTGAAGTGGCAATGAGCAGGGCACATAACACGTAAAACAGATCGCTGATGATGAAAAGTTCTCGATTAGGAGACCACGGATCGCCAAGAACGACCTCATGAAGGCCGGATGCAGATCAGTCTTCAGAAATAAGAGTCCAGCAGTGGATATTCTGCTGCAAAAAAGATGAAAAAAAAAACAAAATGGAAGATTTAATGCAACTCTCTTCTCTAGCAGTCTATCTTGGGGTTGTATAGAGACAGAATGCACCTGCAAGCTAGACGAGAAATAAAGAGAGATATAGACGTAAATACACGCCTGCATAGTAACACATACATACATATAAATTAAGAGACACAAGACATTACAAAGGAGGCCGTGCCTCTGAGAAGGCTCCATCCCTCCAGATGGACCGAGACCTTATTACTTTTATTACGGAGGGTCAAGGTGGAGAGGTATGGTGGAGCATTGGGGAAGGCCTATTTCCAGCAATGGATAGAGACAGGCTGATAATAATGATGATGCCATATAAATACATTAAATCATTATTTGAAGCGTCAAAAGGTTTAGGGTACGGTCTACGAATCTCAAAGTCGCAAATCCACCATTCAACTATTAACGTGATCTGTCTCTAGGACACTAGCTTAATTTTAGTTGGAATGGTTAACAAGAATGTTAGTAATATTTCTGAAAAAGGGAAATTTTATAAATAACGTTAAATAGATTTATAGATCTAAGTACAGACAGGGACAGAAAGCCTAAGCCTTATTGCATTAAAAGTAAGAGAATTTTGAAATAAATCTCACTGTATAATTTCCATATGAAGGTAGTATTGCGCGCGCACGACTTTGGGTAGTCCTGGACACTGCTGAGAATCAGCGCTGTCGTATCCTTGCGACAGCACATGCTGAGATGGTGTCCAATATTGGTATCATAACCTGTCTGTATTGTGTTTATTTTTCTTTCCTTTTTTTAATTATCTTTTTCTTGCTAAATTTTATGAAATGTGTTTGTATAATGTGATGCCAATAAATAAAATGTCTATGTCTACTTCCAGAACGACCATGGAGGTCCCATGGTGTATGGGTCAGGGTCTACCGCTATGGTGATAGGCGTCATTTCCGCTTGTCTCGTCAAAGAGGGCTCAAACCAATGCTACGGACCCTTCCTTTACACGAGTGTCTTTAAAAACAGACAGTTCATATCCTGCGCCATCTATAAGGAAGTGAAGTGAGTATTACGTTATTTCGATAATTAAAACAATTATTGAAATATGTTTGTCAGATCATTTAACGACTTTATTTTTAACCAAGGAGGTTTAATTAAAATCAAACTCTTTAAAACGACAAATATATTTACGAGAAAAAACAAAAATCGAAATACAAAAACACAAAAAAACGTGTGGACGCTTTCTTTCCACTGTTTTCGTAATCAATTTTTCAAAATAAAAATTAATCATCGGTATTGGTTGGAGAAATATGGAGTCATTCGTCCATTTGTCGCGCACATTTTTAGTGCAAGTATTTGACATAAACGATTCTTCATAGATGCCACAGTCAGAATTGGACCAATCGGACATGGAAAGCATCAGCTTTTAAAAAAAAAAGAATCTTTAAAATCGGTTCCCCTAGTCGAAAGTTCTTAACTAGCAAACATTAACAACAATCGAATTGAGAATCTCCTCCTTTTTAGAAGTCCGTTAAAAAGCTTGGTAATTAATTGTAGTTCCTCAACAAGTGAGCCGCGTGGTCCTTGACCCCTTTACCTGTAATAACTGAATATTCACATATATTACCTTACAGTAAAGCATGCAGACGGCAGTTTAGGTCTGGAGTGACGCATGAAGAGAAATTCTTTTCGTGGAAGAATCATCCTGATGGGTAAATTTATATTACATATTTAAGAAAAATCTATTTAAAACCCTCAAAGAATCTGATATACCACCCCTGATATAAAGTGATGCAATTTTAGATAACATACAGATAAAATAATATATTATTGTAAATAAATCTCATTTCACCTTAAGTAAGGTTGTTGGTAAGTTCCAGCCCTATAGTTCTTGGCTCATAGAATAAGGCTACGGTATCCCCTGCCTGTCGTAAAAGGCGATTAAAAGGGGCCACGGGTTCACAGCGTGAGAAGGGTGTAAAGTAGATCCGAGAAGAAGGCGACATCGGATGGCCCGTGTCGACTTGCACTGCCTTCCCCCCAGAAGGCTGTTGGTAAGTTAACGCCAGTGGAAAAATAGAAACTAAAGAATTATAGACATGTAGGTTTCTTCGCGATGTCTTCTTTCACCGCCGAGTGTATAATCAGCATATAAAATTGCATCAATTGCAAAATTACAATCCCGGTGCTGGCAGCAATGTAATACACATTGCTGATCGAATCTGGTCGAACTCGGATTGCTATCGTATTCTGCAACTTGAAACGACCAAATACTGAGGTACGACTATACGACTCGTAAATGATTACGATTAAATGTGTTTTTGATTGATTTTATATATATATATATATATATATATATATAAATTTGATTTCAGACCAGCAAAAAATGAGATAGAAAGTCAAATTAAAACAGAAACTCAGAAAAACGTCCTAGCAGGAAGCGATAATAAAGTGTTCTCCAACATTCAACTACGACCTCTAAACTCTACAACAGTGCCCTAAAAAATTGTATTGATTTCAAAAATTAAAAAAAAAACGTTCCTAGCAAACTATTTTCATTTCGAATCTTAACTATAGTTTATTTGGTCCAGCTTAAAAAGCAATGTTTTACTTTACGAGTATTTGGGGACACACCTAACGCGTGAGCACCATTCAAAATAAACTCCTATTTCGGCACTATATATTTGATATATATAGTGCCGAAATAGGAGTTATAGTTATATATTTCATGAAATATCGATATATGAGCGTGATATTTCGCTTCAATTCGATATAATCAAATCATCTAATATCGATATATTTCATCCGATCACCAAATATTATATCGAAGGTTGCTGCTAAGAAGCTTGGAGTTGATCGCAACAGTTTCACCCAATTTAAGAGGTGGCAGAGCTCTTAAGTCGCTTATCTTCTAGTGGGACTAACACGGCGCAAGGGTGGTCTTTGTATTTCAAATAGTAGACCCGAAGACCAGTACTTATGTATGGCAGCGAAACATGGGCCGTGAGTCAGAAGATCGTGCATACTGTACGCGTCATTGCCGACAAGATGCAGGAGAGTAGGGTGCGATGGTACGGGCACGTTTAGAGGAGGCCTCTCAACTACGTAGGGCGCTACAGCTTTTCCTCCCCGGACGAAAATCCAGAGGAAGACCCAAGACAAGGTGGGAGACTGTAGTGTCGAGAGACATGACAGAGTGCAAGATTTCGAAAGACGATGTCGGGGACAGAGCGATGTGGAGAGCGAAAAGCAGGAAATCTGTCCCCACCACCACGTGGAACCAATAGCAAGGAAGAGAGAGAGACCCGAAGACCAGTTTTCCATGTATCCATTTATGTATTTCATCTTTACCTATTGGCAAATCAATTAAAATCCCATTATAATGAAATATCGAAATGATTTCGATTAATTGAATTTCATCGATGCATATCGTTGCAGATTGAATAAATAATTATATTTTTAATTCAAATCGATGTTCGAGTCTACATCCCTATTACGACTGGATTTGTTGAAATGACTAATTCATATTTACTACTCGTTCCCATATCTTTAATACTTGGTAAGATTTTTTCTCAATTTTTACAATGGTTTTCTATCAAAATTGTTACAATAAATTATAATTATTTGTAAGAGTTTGTTATCTATCCATGTAACAACTACAAAAGAGCAGCTCTAGCATTTATGTGTTACTCGGCAATGAGTCTATTTTTTAAAGAAAGCTAGCAATATTTCTTTTATTATTATTTTTCAGAAATATTACTAACAATCTTGTTAACCATTCCAACTAAGCTTAAGCTTGTGCTAGGACATGGTTCACGGCAATAGTCGAATGGTGGATTCGAACCCACGACCTTACGATTCGCAGGCCATACCCTAAACCATTAGGCTATTGACGCTTCATTTATAATATAATATGGTTTTAATTTTTAAATGTGTCACTGTTGGGCACAGTCCTTTTCTGTAAGGAGATTATTATTCGTCTTACATTATTCGTACAGTAAAGGACTGGAATAGTTTGCCCGCGTCTGTCTTTCTTTCCGATTACAATGTGATTATTTTCAAGAGTTGAGTGAATAGGAATTTACTAAGCTAGTGCGCCTTACATAGACATAGACATTTATTTATTGGCATCACAATACAAAAACACATCACAGACAGAATATAACACACATTAAAAAAGAATGAAAAATAGACAAAACACAGTTAAAGTTACACGGACAAATAATACAAAACATATGATGCCAATATCGGACACCGTCTCAGCATATGTTGTCACAAGGATGCGACAGCGCTGATTTTCAGCGGTGCCCGGTACTACCTAAAGACGTGCGCGCGCAATACTACTTTTATATGGAATATTATTATACAGACAGTAAGAGTATAATAAATATGATACATAAATAAAACATTTATGAGATTAAAAAATATTTTATACAATAAAATAATAGATGAAAAAAAAAAAACTTACCACGAGAGCCTGAGAGAGGAGGCCATTTCCACTTAACATCAAGTGGGATTGTAGTCAAGCACTTGCTTAGAAAGTATAAAAAAAGATTATAAGGGTCCGTCACGCGCTGTGCGGATTGCGAGACTTTACACGACTTAGAATATGTTCTAAGTCAGTCAAGTCTTGCTAATGGTTTAGGGCAGTGACTATATCAAACTTATTTCTTTTACCGCCTTTGAAAATCAATTTTTTTCAGCGCCACTCATTTTTTAATCAACCCTAAAACTTAAAAAAAATCTTAAATCCATATTAAGTATTTTAAGTTATTATAACATCACATATGGTAGAAATATGGACTGATTATTCATTATTGTGTAGTTGGTTTTAATTTTAGTGATATTTAAAATACTATATAAAGTAAATAAGATTACAATTCATAGCCCCCTAACTTATATCAACGCCCCCTGATTTTTTCTGTGTACCTTAACGCCCCTATCTATGTTTCAAACGCTCCCAAAGGGGCGTTATCGCCCACTTTGAGAAAGACTAGTTTAGAAAATGGTCTGCGAATCGTAAGGTCGTAGGTTCGAATTCACTATTCGACTATTGACGTGAACCGTCTCCTAGCACAATTTTAAGCTTAGTTAGAATGGTTAACAAGAATATTAGTAATGTTTCTGAAAAAAAAAAGAATAAATATTGCTTTCTTCGCATGGTAATTCAACACTGAAAATTGTAACAAATACATTCATTGGTGACAGCACAAATGAATTACATGGTTGCCTTCTTCAACAAAATATGGTAATAGACTTTTGTAGCTGTAACATTTATCGTAGATGTGGCTGTATCCAATACGACGGTCGCCAAAATCGATGTCACAAAAGCCACTACAACCGCGCATCCGCTGGTATCAGAGAAAATTGATAACGCCAACAGCTCCTTGAACGAAATAAGCGATATACCCGACGAGGGATGGGAGTTCGAAAACAAAACTTTTGTGGACTCGCGCCGTATCTTATACAGCAAGAGAGTTCAAATTGGAAAGAGACCTTATATGGTATGATGTTCAACTGTCTTTACTTATTTCATATCAACTACAACGTATAAGTGGCGGCAGACTCTAGAGCTGAGTTAAACATGGAAGGGATAGCGCATGTGTACAGTCGCGCACACAATTGATTACTACAAATTACATGTGTTTTTGTTTGTACTTTTTTATGTCTATGCTAGTTAATTTAAGCTAGTCATTACAATGTAGTAGAGCCGTGGTAGCTCAGTGTCCAGGCGGTTGGCTCTTGTTGCATAGTACGCTAGC
Source organism: Meandrusa payeni (assembly GCA_029286785.1). Lineage (NCBI taxonomy): Eukaryota > Metazoa > Arthropoda > Insecta > Lepidoptera > Papilionidae > Meandrusa > Meandrusa payeni. The sequence goes on from JAGSMX010000023.1 coordinate 4,331,221, forward strand.
AACCCGAGTTCGATCCCCGGTGCCGGCACCAATAAATTTGCTGTTGCAATTTTATGTGCTGATTATCCACGCGCTCGGCGGTGAAGGAAAACATCGTGAGGAAACCTACATGTCTTGTGAAAAATTTTCTAAGGCATGTGAAGTCTACCAATCCGCACTAGGGCCGCGTGGTGGACTATGCCCTTATACTCTCTTTACAGAGAAGGCCTGTGCCCAGCAGTGGGACATATATATTATATATATAAAGGCTGTAACTTTAATTACAATGTAATATACAAACTAAATAAGTCAATAAAAACATTCTAAAACTTAAAAGAAAACAAAAGTTACACGAAATAAATAGATTCGAATCCACCATTGGGCTATTGACGTGAACCATCTCCTAGCACAAGCTTAAGATTAGTTGGAATGGTTAACAAGAATGTAAGTAAAATATTACTTATTAATACTTACTTATTAATACCTAATAATGGTAACAATATTTTTTTCACAAATATGTGAAAAAGATATTGTTATCGGGAGTCCATTAGTGGCTCCCAATAGTGGTTCAGGCTACACGAACTAGAAGCTGTACCATCTCTCAAATCCGATGATGTTTCGTAAAATCTTTCTTATTGTTTCATTAATTATAAGTTCTTTTTTTAAAATTTCAATCCGTTATTCGTTCTATGTTTAACTTCTGCGTATAACTAAATATGTTTACCAACTATTAACTGTAGATTATAAAATAAACAGGTATATCTACAACTGACCAAAGAGTCAGCGAAGGTCCACAAGTACAAGGGCTGGCTGTGCGGCGGTGTCATTCTGTCCTCGTACTATGTCCTGACATCGGCGGCCTGCGTGGAAGACGCCGACCATTTCTACATCGTGTCCGGTACTACGAAATTCGTGGACAGTTTCGATTACAAATCTGACGACTGCGTTTGTAAACATCGCCGTAAAGTTGTATGGAAGTGCATACCTAAAAGTAAGCTAATAAATCATCCACTAACCTAACCTATACATACATACACAAATACATACATACATACATAACTACGTAACTACGTGACTATTAAGATAATTGTAAAATAATAAAGGAATAGAGAATAAGGAAAAAAATGGAAGATGAAGGGCCAGAAGGAATATACGAATGATTGAATGATAAGGTCCCTAAGGTTCTACCAGTTGGGAGAACGACGGTGACTATTATTAAAATAACAAGTAACATTGGAGCCGTGGTAGCTCAGTGTCCGGGCGGTCAAGTTGCATAGTACGCTAGCAACCCAACATCGATCCCCGGTGTCGGCACCTATAAATTTTAAGGTGGTGATTGGCGGTGAAGGAAAACGTCGTGAGGAAACCTACATGTCTTTGAAAAAATTTCTAAGGCATGTGAAGTCTGCCAATCGGCACTAGGGCCGCGTGGTGGACTATGCACTTATACTCTCTTTACAGAGAAGGGCTGCGCCCAACAGTGGGACATATATATTATATATATAAAGGCTGTAACTTTAACTTTTAACTTTAAGTGACATTGCTTCTCGAACACACGTGGTAGACCATTCCAACGGTGTCAAACCTTCACATTCTTCAAGATTACCTACAAAATGAAACCAAAAACTACTATGAAAAACCAATCAACTGTCTTTACCTTAAAACGCGGTGTCCCAATTACGAATCACTCTCATCCACCCTTCAAAAAATAAACCCAAGCTTTCATATAACCCAACTGCTAACCAATCATGGATTCCACAAAACGTACCTAAAAAGGTTCCATATAATACCGGACGATAAATGTCCATGCGACGATACTACCCCCCTAAACTATAGAACACCTAATGAAAGATTGCCCAAAATTCAGTAGAACAAGAATTCAACATATAATTAATTCTAACAACCTTGCAATTGACCCATACAATCTGACAGAAATTATTCAAAAAGAATCCACAATCTGCACATTTACAACACATATAATAGAAATTTTCAGAAATCTTAAAAAATTCAACAACACATAAACACTCCAATCTTAGCCCAAAAAACAACAAAATAAATAACTACCAAATACCTTAAACTCAAAACACTTGCTCTTATATTTGATCCCTGTATCCCGATAGCAAGGATCAATATAAAATGGCAAACAAACCACTTTGCCTTAAAAAAAAAACCTTCACATTGAAATAACTACTTAAATAATAACAATTAAATTATTAAGAAATAAATTATTATATTATTAATATTATAAATAAAATATTAATAATATTATAAATTTTTATTATAATCATAATATACTTTCAGACTACAAATTCGACTTCCAAGACAGCATCAAGTGGTCCTCCAACGACATAGCGATCGTCAAAGTCAACAAGCCCTTCAAGTTCGGCGTTGTGGAGAAGGATTGCGAATTCGCCACCGAGCTGGTTTGCTATAACAACGTCAGCAGAGACCTGGAGAAAGCCGGCACTAAAGGATATATAGCGGGATGGGGGAGCGGGAATACCTTTAGAGAAGTACGAAGAAAATAACGTCACATTCGTTTAACGCACGTTAGATAGAATCCCTCCGTTTATGAATTCATTTTCCCCGTTGTAGCATCATCAACACAGTCCACTGCTGGACATAGACCTCTCCAAAAGCATGCCACTGCGCACGATCCTTTTTTTTAGCCTGTGGGGAACGTACCTAGCCGCGTAAACGCCCCCCGGGGGAGGGACGGGTTATGTCGGGCCCTTACCGACTAAACCCCACAGGGTGTTCCTCCACTGCCCTTCAGGCAAGGCACCCGAACACCTAAAGCGCGCCTTAGAAGCGCCTCAGAAGGCGGGATTTCTTTCTGAAGATTTCCTCCCCGTCCAAAAAAAAAAGGCTTATACAACATGTCCAAAACTATTATGTTATCGAATATACCACAATTTGTCTATGAATCTGACAGACATTTTAAATAAGTTAAAATTAGATTATCAGATATTATTATTAAAAAAATAGACTTAAAAAATAAAATAAGTACCTAAAAAATAACCTAAAATGGAACATATTGTTTCAATCTACCTACAAAGATGTATTGGTAATTAGTAGAATCTGTAAATCAGTATTCGATGCCTGTTAATTCTATAATGAACTTTGTGAACTTTATAGACGATGGACTTTTGTTTTTTTTGTTCACGGGGAGGAAAATTTCAACAAGATACCGCGCCTTCTGGGAAAGCGAGGTTATGTGGAGTTTTTACCACTAAAACCATCCGGTGGCTCTTTCTCGGTACATGGTGAGGGGCTCTAGGCTCTCCGGTGGAACGCACCGGAGCCCCTCTGCACTGTGCTCTTCGGAGAGGGGAAAGGGAGGTTACTTCCTCTCTCCTGTGCCCTCACAGTGCAAGGTGGTACGGGCCAGCCGATGTCGCCATCTTCCCGGGTCCACTTCAGCGGACGACTAAGGCTCCACCCTTGTCGCCCAATGAACCCGAGGCCCCTTTTAGCCGCCTTCTACGACAGGCAGGGATGGACGATGGACTATATCTTAATGTGACTGATCTTACAAATAACAGGGAGTGTACCGCCGCCAAGCGGTGCATATACCAGAGAACTCAAAGTATCTGCAGGAAGCGAAGGTATGCATCATGGACAACGAGCAGTGCGCCAAGAAGTGGGCCCAGAAGTTCCGCCACATCATCAACCAGTATATGGTATGCACTAAAGACGTGATGAAACGCATCAGTGAGGTTTGTGATGTGAGTATCGTTTGCCTTTCATAAACGTTCATCTATATCGACGGTGGAAAGCAATCTAGAAAAATTGTCGTAAAACACTTATTGGTATAGAATTGTTTTTAAATCAATGCACATAATGGTCTAAGTCTACGTATCACAAAAAATAATGATTTCCTTAGTTTTTCGGCTCTGGTGTGAAATCGATATGAATTGGCATTTACTAAGCTAGTGCGCCTTACTATGTGTCCTGTCGCTGACAGGTCCGGGACACCCCGTTCATAACGGCTGATGGCATTCGCGGTAGGTTTAGTGGGTATGGGCTGCCCAGGCCGAGTCCCACACAGGGTACCGGAGGGTCTATAAACAGATTCCCACGCGTAAACAAAAAAAAAAAAGTGCGCTTTACCATCCAGGACTGCATTTCCACTTAACATCAGGTGGAATCGTAGTCGAGCTCTTGCTTAGAAAATATATAAAATATATATTTGAATAATATAGTATATGAATCATATGATTCAGTCATAATTATTGACATTAATTTTAAATTGCATGCTCAAACATGTCTGCCTGATTTTATCTAACATCAATTGATACGTGCTTAAAAAAATCTTATCCTATTCAAGAACATTCATACTATGCCACTATCCTGTTTAAAAAAAAAAACAAACTTATGCCGTTGGTAAGTTGGTAAGAAGAAAATATTAAATAATTAGAACATAAACGGTTTTCAGAAAAAATATGCCAACTGCACGGACATAGAAAACCGGCGGAATGTCAACCAGGACATTGCTCCGACTGCAGACGAGTTAAGCATCGATTTGGGAAGGCATCTGCGGAACCCAGATGATTATGCAGCTAGGAGAACCACTATGGGTGGATTCTGCGAGGTAAGCTGGAGCACATAAGATAATAAAATATAAGAAACCATTTTACATACAAGTATATTTAAGAGCAAAGACAACAAACAGACTTCAAATCGAGTCAAACGTTAAACGCTATTACGCGCGAACGCCCTCTTTGTATTTACGAATTATTGTAGGAATATTACGATATAGATACGATCAGAACCTAACCAAATTCATGAAACTACTCTGCAAGTGCATTCTTTCCAATAAAAAATGGATTCGTTTGATGTGATATTCACTGAAAATTGCAACGACAGACTTATTGGTGCCGGCACCTCCGGCACCGTGATCGAACTCGGGTTGCTATGCGACATGCAACTATGCAACCGCCCGGACACTGAGCATTATATATACATTATTACCAACTTATTAGCATTAAAAAGGTGGTGTTTACTAGGACCCCACAAACCCAAAGTTTCTACCCCAAACGGCTCACATATGAAACCTCTATCGTAGTTATTATTTATGCGCCGATTGGGGTTTTAAAAATTAAGATATGTTTTAATATGCTTATAATCTAACTAGAATGATCATGGAGGTCCGTTAGTGGTCAAATATCAAGGGAAGGAGCGAGTCGTCGGTGTGATATCGGCCTGCAAGATAGACCCCAAGAGTCACAGCTGCCATGGACCCTTCCTCTACACCTCGGTCTTCAAGAATAGGCAATTCATCTCTTGCGCGATCAACAAAGACATTGAGTAAGTAAGCCTTGATGAAAAAGAAAATCAGACTCAGTCCACACCCATTTGTATTAGGTCCTAAAGTCGACTTTTTCAACATATAATATACCCAGCCCGCTTCGCTGGGATAGATTTTATTTGAACAGTTAACTTTTTTTTCGTTAACGGGGAAGAAATCGTCAAAAAGATACCCCGCTTTCTGGGTGGAAGGCTGCGGTTATGTGGGGTTTTTAACCATTAAAACCTCCCCGGTGGCCCGTCCTCGGTGCATGGTGAGTGGCTCCGGGATATCCAGAGGAACGCACCGGAGCCCCTCTGGGGAAAGGGAGAGGTTAGTCCCCCCCCCCCGTGCCCTTGCAGTGCAAGGCGACGCGGGCCAGCCGATGTCGCCTTTTTCCCGGGTCCACCTTGGCGAGCGACAAAGGCTCCCACCCTTATCGCCCATTGAACCCGAGGCCCATTTTAGTCGCCTACGACAGGCAGAGGATACCGTAGTCTTATTCTTGAGAGCCCTGAACTACAGGGCAAACAATAAAAATACATCATTAAATATTTAAATTATGCATTCACAATATATTAAGTTATTCATTTCTCTTTGTATTCATTCTCTTATATTCTCTTGTCGAACGGATGAAGATCATTACCTACACCGATGTACATATCAGTAAATACAATATCATTCTTATCATTTAGGCATTTATTATACTTCATCATACTTCAATATACTCCATTGTACTTCAATATGGTTCATAATGACATAAATATACACAATGCATGTGTCAATACAAATTTTGGTTATGAAACAATAGAATATCATCATAGTAATTAAAAGCTGTATTTGTCAGATCATAAATTGGGAGTGCTCCGATCGTCACCAAACTTTACACAATTACTCGTTAGGTCAATATGAAGATTCTCTGAAAGTCCAGGTCCAGCCGTTTAGGAGCCTATACGGATCAAACACACACACACACATGATATATATATATATATATCATTATTATTTTAGTATGTATTTTTAAGTATGTACTATTGATATTTATGCACTTTTGGCATCTCATAGTTCATTGATCCCTTTACTAAAAAAACCCATTCGGACGTTGAAGGCGCTTTGGCCTGCCGATCAGAGTTGATTTTTTGACCTTGCGAAATTACATTGTATACCTAATTTTTAAAATATTTCAGGGAAAACTGCCGCAGGGTGTTCCGATCGGGGATAACGCACGAAGAATGGTCCGTCGACTGGGAAGATGTAGATACGTAAGACAGATATCTCTTAGTAATCTCCACGAATCGAAAAATATTTACTTCCTAGTACCTAGACCCCCCTTATAGCCGTGGTAGCTCAGTATAGCCGTGGTAGCTCAGTATAGCCGTGGTAGCTCAGTATAGCCGTGGTAGCTCAGTATAGCCGTGGTAGCTCAGTATAGCCGTGGTAGCTCAGTATAGCCGTGGTAGCTCAGTATAGCCGTGGTAGCTCAGTATAGCCGTGGTAGCTCAGTATAGCCGTGGTAGCTCAGTATAGCCGTGGTAGCTCAGTATAGCCGTGGTAGCTCAGTATAGCCGTGGTAGCTCAGTATAGCCGTGGTAGCTCAGTATAGCCGTGGTAGCTCAGTATAGCCGTGGTACCCATATGTTTGCTGGACGAGGCGGGCAAATTATTCGAGAGAATAATTGCCGCCCGCCTCAACTCGCACCTGCGGCAAGCAGGCCCCGACCTGTCGGAATGCCAGTACGGCTTCCGGCAGGCGCAGTCGACCGTTGACGCGATCCTCCGGGTCCGTCAACGGTCGGGGCAGGCAGTGACCCAGGGTGGCGTGGCGTTGGCTGTCAGTCTTGACATAGTCAACGCATTTAACACGCTGCCCTGGGGAGCGATTAGAGGCACTGGTGTACCACCGCGTGCCTCCTACCTGCAGCGCATCGTCGGGGCGTACTTGCATGGCAGGTGCATCCAGTATATGGGTCGGAACACGTTCCACCAGAGGGAGGTGAATTGCGGGGTTCCACAGGGGTCTGTGTTGGGGCCCCTGCTATGGAACCTTGCATATGACGCGGTCCTTAGGGTCGGACTCCCCGTCGGTGTGAGTCACGCTAGTCATGTCCGACGGGGACGATTTCGATAGCACCATCCGGCTCGCCGAGCTTGGGGTGGCATGCGTCGTGGACAAAATCCACGAGTTGGGTCTACGGGTAGCGCCTCACAAGACCGAGGCGCTATGGTTCCACAAGCTCCCAAGAGCTAGGGAACCACCCAGCCGGTCGGTTCGCGTAGGTGACGTGCAGGTCCGGGTGGGGTCGACGATGAAATATCTCGGCCTCATCCTGGACAGTCGCTGGGGCTTCGAAGAGCATTTCGAGCGCCTGGTCTCCCGGATCGAGAGGGTAGCGGGTGCTCTGCACAGACTGCTGCCCACCAAAATTCTCCTATTCAAGACATGGCTGTATGGACTAAAGTCTTTTTGCCTTTCCCATTAGGGATAAATTAATTTCATCATCACCAAATAAGAACTAACTCCATGCCCGTTATCTTTTCTTGACGTGAATATACATGACCATATGACACACGTATTTTATAAATGATTTTGATTGAAATCGACGGCAGGACGGAGCCGCCCTAGATGCAGGAGGTGCGTCGGCAGGAGCACAGACGGGCGATGGAGGTGTGGCGCGTGCGGCTCGCGGAGCGGCGATACACGCGCCAACGCATCGTCTGTGCCTTCCTGCCGAACTTCGAAGCCTGGCAACGGAAGAAGGAAATGTACGTCACGTACCGCCTGACACAGGTACTCACCGGGCACGGGTGCTTCGGCGAGTACCTGAACAGGATAGGGCGCGAACCGACCGCGCAATGCCACCATTGTGGCTGTGACCGGGATTCCGCGCAGCACACACTAGCCGCGGATCCTGGTCCAGCATATCGGGCAAGACCTCTCCCCGCCGGCAGCAGTAGCGGCTGCGCTGGTGGAGAGATCTAAATGGAAGGCGCTGGTCTCCTTCTGCGAGTCAGTAATGACCCAGAAGGAGACCGCAGAACGGGATCGGAAGAGGGCCGATCCCGTTCGGAGATGGCGCAGGCGGGCCGGTGGCAGACCGGCCCGCAGCCCTGTAGTTCTGGGCTCTCAAGAATAAGACTACGGTATCCCCTGCCTGTCGTATAAGGCGACTAAAAGGGGCCTCGGGTTCACTGGGCTACAAGGGTGGGGGCCTTTGTCGTTCGCTAAGGTGGACCCGGGAAGAAGGCGACATCGGCTGGCCCGTGTAGCCTTGCACTATGAGGGCACAGGGGGGGAGGGAGAATCCTCCCCCCCCGGGACGTGCTCTCCTTGAGCACAGTGCAGAGGGGCTCCGGTGCGTTCCACTGGAGATCCCGGAGCCCCTCGTCATGCACCGAGGAAAGGGCCACCGGGGAGGTTTTAGTGGGTAAAAACCCCACATAACCGCCGTCTTCCCCAGAAGGCGGGGTATCTTTGAAGATTTCCTCACCGTTAACAAAAAAAAAAAAGCCGTGGTACCTCAGTGTCCGGGCGGTTGGCTCTTGTTGCATAGTACGCTAGCAACCCGAGTTCGATCCCCGGTGCCGGCACCAATAAATTTGTTGTTGCAATTTTATGTGCTGATTAACCACGCGCTCGGCGGTGAAGGAAAACATCGTGAGGAAACCTACATGCTTTAGAAAAAATTTCTAAGGCATGTGAAATCTGCCAATCCGCATTAGGGCCGCGTGGTGGACTATGCCCTTATACTCTCTTTATTGAGAAGGCCTGTGCCCAGCAGTGGGACATATATATTATATATATAAAGGCTGTAACTCTCTAACCCAGACCTGTATGACCGAGCTTTGCTCGTATTTTTTTTGTAAATCATGTTTTCTTGGTACCAAAGAACTTGACCGAGTGACCGCCATCTTTTCGTTTCCAACTTTGTGGTCTGGAAAATTAGTAAGTAAAATGTAATAATTAAGTAAATATAAGAAATTGTAAAATTGTTGTTGTATGACTAACATTAACAAGAGAGGAATGGAAGAGTATTAGAAAATCCCTAACCACCCACGTTGGGGGAGCTAGTGAATAACACATCGGCTAACGTAGAGAAAAGACAAAGGGTTTTCACAGCTCTGCAATTGGTCATTATGCAGTAGATAAAAGCCTTTGTGACATAAACAAAATGTAACAAAAAAAAAAACTTTGTGGTCTATTTTGTCTGTATGTTCTACCGTTGTCTGTTGCAACCCAATAAGATCTAGGAAGGGAGTGGGGCGCGACGAAGGTTACGATCAAGAACAATGAAGAAAACCTTCGGCCTTTAAAACTACCAAAATTCTCCTATTCAAGACATGGCTGTATGGACTAAAGTCTTTTTGCCTTTCCCATTAGGGATAAATTAATTTCATCATCACCAAATAAGAACTAACTCCACGCCCTATATCTTACACGTATTTTATAAATGATTTTGATTGAAATTGATTTTCTTGGTCTAACTTCAAACTTACTGTTTGTTGCTTACCAACGCCATCTACTGAAGTATACTTTGTATACCCTATTCCCGGATTAAAAGACATTTTCTAAAATAAATGCTATATCGATTTATCGCCCCCAAAACAACCTGCATGCAAAATTTCATGAAAATCGTTGAAGTCGTTTCCGAGATACAGATTATATATATATATATATATTTTTAATGACGAACTACACAGATTGGCCTTGACTGCTTCACCGGATTGAGAGGTGGCATAGGTCTTAGGTCGCTTAGCCTGAACCTCTATTGCTAGTAACTCGACACAAGGGTCCCCCCGGTGAGGGGTAACCTCGGCTTCGACGGTTACTATGTTACGCGTAAGCATGCCGATCCGAGGGCGCGCGAGAGGGCCGAGCCACGACTCGGTCGTTTGCTATTTAGCGGATAATCTAAGAGACATTCAAAAGCTAAACTAACTTTGAGTGCCACTTCGGGATAATTATAGATACACAAGATCGATATCACTCGATTAAAGATATTTTTTATCAACAAAATAGTTACCGACCGACTCGTGGTTCCATCGGAACGGCATGCTTACGCGTAACATAGTAACCGTTCAAGCCGAGATCCAATCCGGTGAAGCAGTCAAGGCCAGCTTCTCTAGCCAATCTGTGTAGTTCGTTACTAAAAAAATTACCCCAAACCGGAGGGACGCTTGTGTCTAGTTACTAGCTAATAGAGATTCAGGCAAAGCGACCTAAGAGCTATGCCACCTCTCAATCCGGTGAAGCAGTAAAGGCCAGCCTCTCTGGCCAAAAAACAATAAAGATATTAGCTTTATTAACTTTTTTCAGTGACGAGGATACTCGAGAAGAAAGGTATCGTAATTTTTTATTATAGTGGTTTATTTTATTGTCTGTTATCAAGCGGTAGATTATCATAATGTATTTAAAGTATTTTTGTGACAAGAATGAGGTCTGCTCTCATAGTCGTTTGTCAGTGACCTCCACTATATTTAAAAATGTATGTTACATCGGCGCGCGCAATTTCGTCACACACTAAAAATACATTCCCCATTAGTTCCAAAAGAAATTTAACTTCTAAAATTGCCATGTATTATATAAAATAGTTGTAACTGGATTATTAAACAAAAATGTAAACAAATGTGTTTGACCAGTAAATGTTCTTCCTTAAATAACTACGAGTATATAACTTTGAATAATATTATTATGTGTTTAAATCATCAACCGTTTTTGTTGACTAATCTTCAACAAGATACCTTGCCTCTGGAAGGAGGGGGGGTAAGTGGAACGCACCGGAGCCCCTCTGCACTGTGCTCGAAGAGCACGTCCCGGGGGTCGTTAATCCCTCTCTCAGCGCTTTCGCAAAGCGACACGAGCCGATGTCGCCTTCTTCCCAGTTCCACTGCAGCGGACGACAAAGGTCGATCCTTGTCGCCCAGTGAACACGACGCCCCTTTTAGACGCCTTCTACGACAGGCAGGGGATACCGTAGCTTTAGTCTACAAGCCCAGAGATACAGGGTTGCGGGCCAGTCTGCCACCGCCCGGCCTGCGCCATCTCCGGACGTGATCGGCCCTCTCCCGATCGGCGGTCTCCTTCTGGGCCTTTACGGACTCGGAGGAGACCATTTTTTTTTATTTATTTTTTTTTGTTCACGCGGGGGAATCTTTTTATAGACAAGTACCCTGGGTGGGCCCGAAGGGATGTGTGAGACTCGGTCTGGGCAGCCCCTACCCACTAAACCTTCCGCGAATGCCATCAGCCGTTATGAGCGGGGTGACCCGGATCTGTCAGCGACAGGGCACCCCAACGACCGGCCGGTACCGGCAAAGACCGGACTTCATCCTCAAAGGGGACTTCTCCGGCACTCAGAGAAGTCCCGACGACGCCGAAGCATGCTGGGGCCAGGTACCTATCCTGGCCCCGCTACTCGGAGGAGACCATCGATCAACCTATATCAACCCACTACTGGAAATTGGCCGTTCCTAATATCTTCCACCCATATTCTATATGTGATATACGATTACATATTTCCATTTTAATGGTTAATAAATTTTCTACATTCAACAGTAAATCAGATACAGAGGAAAGGTACGTTTTATTAACTGACTTACTAATTATTTTTAATCCGCAGTACTTATGGTAATTTAGACAAGCTTTTTGTATGACTGATTACCATCATAGACTTGCGGCTTCGACAATTTTTTTAAGTTTACCAAATCTAGGTACGACTACTACGGTAATGACTATATGTCATTCCCATGTAAATCCCATGCATAGGAGTTCAAGAATCACAATTAAACCGTAACAAAAATGGTAAAAATAATAATAATAAAGCTCATTTATTACCATCCTTTGAAGAAAAAAATACATTACATAGAATAATAAGACACAAAAAATTTATAGAAAGAAAAAAAAACAAAGAATAAAATAAAAAATAAAATCTCTTATTATTTTTTTTTATAGTAAATAGGCTCACGTTTGGCTTCTATCTTGCTTGATGGAAGGCGAAGATAAAGCCTAGGATGGAGCGCGTGAACCTATAAGGTGTCTGTTCACATTGGACTTAAAGGTGTCCAGATAGTACCCGTGAGGAAAGACTGAACGCGGCAGAGAGTTCCATTCCTTAGCGGTCCGCATAAGGAAGGTGGAGGCAAACCGCTTCGTGCGTATTGATGGAATGTCTACGACGTAAGGGTGGCACTGCTCGCCGCGCCTAGTCGTTCGGTGATGGAAAGGGGAGGGTATTAGGTAAAACCTCCGCACACTCGCCGAAATGCACCCGACAGAAAACCGAAAGGCAGGCCACTCGTCTACGGTGTGCGAGGCTCTGAAGATTTGCCTCAACGAGCGAGTCACGTTCGTCGCTCTACTCCATCCAAAGCTTCCAGCTGCTATTAGCTATTAGGAATGCCAAAAGGCAATAGGCTCAGCGTGTACTGCGTGTAAAAAATAGCTTTACTTTATACTTTTTTAAGAAGTCTGAGTAACTTAATTAACAAATAAAAACACTATTATCGGTTCATTAATTCTATTTTTGATATAATTTAAACCATATTTTCGTTATTGTTGCAGTGACGAACCAAGCTCGCTGAGAGATGTGTAATGCTTTTATATTATTTTTTGTATAAATTAATCTGTTCTTTTTATTAATTTCTAATTTATGAAGTGATTGAAAATATACATTGCCGCTTGTAGCAACTATTTGCCCAAAGCACCTGGGATTAAAAACCTTGTGGTCGACGTTGATGCAGTGACTTTTTTTGACGAACTATACAGATTGGCCAGAGACGCTGGCCTTGACTGCTTCACCGGATTGAGAGGTGGCATAGCTCTTAGGTCGCTTAGCTTAGCTCTATCGCTAGTAACTCGACACAAGAGTAACCTCGGCTTTGACTATTACTATGATACGAGTAAACATTCCGTTCTGAGGGCATCCGAGAGAAAATAAAATGAAGGAGCGTTCTGTTTTATCTGTAATCTATTTTTTGTAGTAGTATTTGTAATATATTAAAATTTCAGAAAAGGTAAAACAATTGGCAGCAAAACGAAAAAACATATCTCTGACGAATCGAGCGCAAACGAGAGCAAACAGTTGAAACCAAGGAAGAATAAGAGGCAAAGAGGAATTACGAAGGAAGAGAAGGAAACATCGAATCGCCACCAAAAGAAAGACAAAGGAAAAAGGAAACCAGATAGCAAACAAGTCGCGTCCAAAAGGGTTGAAACAAAAAAGATAAAACGCAACAAGCCTACGGAAAAGAAAGAAGTGTTTTACGAATCCAGTCGGGATGACAACGTCAACGAACCGGATGACGAATAAATCCAAAATTGCTGTAACATTTACCCAAATTGTTTTATTTCTTTACTCAGTAGTACTAGTCATCGTTGTATATCTATATGTCGTAACCGACGCTATACTAGCGCTACCAATGCAACACTAGCGACATTCGAAAAACACAGAACGCTAGCGCCGTCTGTCGGCGTTCGATGGAGTCAACGTTTTACCGAGCGGAGTGACACACTTCTACGGCGGCGGTCGGATAAAGCGGTTGAACCATCGCGCGTAATCTGTCATCTGTAAAAATCATTATGGACGCTAGAGACATCGGTGGCTCATCACAATTATGGCGACGTGCCGACATATATATGTAAAAGAGAATGTGTGTGTGTCTGATCCGTATATGCTGCAAAACGGTTGGACTGATTTCAATGAAACTTTCAGGTAATCTTCAGATTGACTTGACGAGTAATATTAAGTTTGGTGACGACCGGAGCACTCCTCTTTTTGAACTGTCAAATACAGCTTTTATTTTCTATGATGATATTCTATTATGTTATAACCCAAATTTGTATTGACACATGCGTTGTGTATATTTATGTCATTATAAACCATATTGAGTATATTAAAGTATTAAAAATCGATACGGATACCCCTCTCTACTCTCGTGTACCCTCGTCTACTTCTATCTGCTCTCGTCTACTGCTATCTACTCTCGTCTTCTCCGCTCCACTCCACAGATTTCGTCAAAATCGAAGTACGTATGTTGAACTGCTGTAAATAGCGGACAGGGATTAAAACTAACAAACATGTATTGTTTATTTCTGAAACAGTAAACCGCGAAGATCACTGTTGATCTTAAATTCATTGGTGCAAATCATAAACCTTTGAGCATAAATTTAATCGTAAATCTGAACGCTTAGCGATGAGGCCATCTCCATTGTATTTAAGTTTCAGATTTTTGGTATCTTAAGTTAGGTTATAGCGGTCGGCTTACCGCTATATATAGGACCTTATAAGCTTGGTGAAAAGCATTCGTTACTATATCTTTTAAAGTAGTTAAAATCGTCAAATAAAGCATAGATGCGAGAAATAAAACATCAGGCCCCTAAAAAAATAGAATTTAATTCCACTCTCAAACTAACGGCAAGGGTACATCACAACATTCAGTTTCAATTAAGGTAACTAGTTATTGCTAATTTAAAAAAAAATAAAAAAAAAAACAAAGTGTTAAATAAATTTATTTAAAAAAAAATACAAAAAAAAAACGCTCATCCACGCTCGCCACCCCAAAGTAATAAAGTTACAAAAGTAAACAGCACTTGTTAACAATTTGTATATATACATATATATATATAACATATTATATGCGAGTCTATGTGTTTGCATAACAGCATTTATGTGCGAAAAGTTAAAGAAAAAAAAATCCCACTTCAAATGTATGTTCTTCAAAAGTACACAACGAAAAATTTCGAAAAATATAACAATCTATACATTTATATATGTATATTATATAAATCTCTCATATCAGATAAACTACAAAGTACATATGCGGTTGCCTTTATTTAATAATGTACTGTCATAATACTTTTCAAGTCTTAAATCATTTACAACCTAATACTGAAAAAGTACCTCTGACATATTTATCTAAAGACGTTTAATAAAATATTCATAACATGCACTCACTCGATATGTTTAAAGTTAGCTCTAAAATGTATTTAAACATAGATTATAATACATAGACAGTAGCCTTACGAACAAACACTGAGGTCACGTCAGCTTTAGAAACCAAAATCGTGGTCAAACCATCATGAGAATTATTTGCGTTGGCAACATTCAATTAGATATTTTAATTTCTTCAAAAAAAGCCGCTTTACTAACCAAAATCGTGGTCAAACTATCATGAGAATTATATGCGTTGGCAACATTCAATAAGATATTTTAATTACTTTAAAAAAAATAGCTTTACGAACTACTGGGGTCAAGCTATTATGAGAATTATTTGCGTTAGTAACATGAATTTAAGTAGTTTTTAATTAATTAAAAAAAAGGTTTACGGACAAAGACAGGACAGCAAGACATATTTCAGTAGGCAACATTCCATAAGTTTTTATTTCATGTTCATCGTTTTATAGTACAGAGTATAGATATACTACTAGTGATGGACGAACTAAATGTAATGAAGTTAACTGCGCATGTCGAAATAATAGAGTGAAGTTAGCGGTGAAACGTCACTTACAAATGACAAGGTCAAAGTCGATGGTATCAGACGTGTGAACTCAAGAACATTTGAATCCCCATTACGGTGTTAAGGAATGCATTAAGATATTTTTTTGCCAAAATATCATCAGATAGTCAACAACAATTTTGATGATAAATCAACAATCTGACAAGATTCCATAGTGTAAAAGACGTTGTCTATGCAACTGTGAAATGACGCCATTTTTGACAACGATATAAAATCGTTGTCAAAAATGGCGTCATTTCACCACATGCACTATAAATTCACTCTTACACTCGTTTCATTATGAAACGGATTCGGAGTGTTTAAGTATTTAACTCTAAATCATAACATTGTTGTTGCCAGTAAACAAACGATTTAAAAAAGAAAATAAAGCATTGTAACACATTATTATACTTCTACCTTCCAAATTAAAGGTAAGATAAAAATAAAATGGCTCCTTTGAACGCAATCGTAATAACTCTGTTATCTGATATTTATGTAAAATATTTTTGGCTTTTTTCAACGCACAAACATAATACTAAAAAAATTATAACAAAACATACTTCAAATTTATGATGGATTTGGATTAATAGAAATCAAAACGTCAAAAAAGCCATTTTTGACGTTTCATATAATGTTGCCATAGTTACCACAATAAAGGTTTACAAGCACGTATTAAATATGACACAGATTAAGTTCGTAAGAGCTACGTATGTATTAAAATCATTATTATTAACGACCAATTATTGCCACACTACAAAACTAGTAGTTTTATTATAAATATTCAAAGTTGGCACAAATATACAACAAGAAAGGCCACGGGAGCCCAAACTAGATACTTTAAAAAAATAAATAATCCTTAAACACTAATCAAATCCGTTTCAAAATAATTTCTCAACTCGGTTTGGACTCCCGTGCTCAAAAGCACCTTAAAAGTTTTAAGAGACAAGATATTCCAGTGTTCCTACATTATTACTAAAATATAGCAACACTATGTAAGAATGCATAGAATATACATCTATTAAAATTATGAAACAAAGTTATTATGTATCTCTAATAAAATCTAACAGACTAGAGAACAACTAAACGTTTATATATAACCTCGTTAGGCGTTTTTTTAAATATATAATCACAGTACCGGGCTAAAGCATATTAATGGGAGCGAACTTAACTGTTGCCTCTACGGTTAAAAAGCTTCCGTAATCCCGTCGCCAAAGTCTAAAATTAGTCAACAATGTAGAAAAAACAAACTTTAGTGTTGCTAAAAAGATAAAACGTTGCAACATGAATATATTATTCTTAATAAAATAAAATGCAAAAACATAGAGATTCAATAGAGAATGGCAACACTTTCACCGATCAGCTCAACAGTACAGTGTGTCCAGATGAGATATTACTACCCAAATTTTGGGACAATTAAAACCACTATTTCTGGTTTTTATGTTTTTCTTTTATCAAATAATCGAGCAGTTAATTTTTCTTTCGTTGTATAACCTATATTATTGGGGAAGATTTAATTCGTATGTTTAAAATTTGGGGGGGGGGGGGGGGGAATGGGATTTTTGCAAGACTCGTCTAGAAATACTGTACCAGGAAAGCATAAAGCTATAACAAGGCCGTCGGAGCCCGGTACAGGGGAAAATGAACCTTAAGACTAGTAGAAATAAAAATGTCGGAATGCGACAAGAGTCACGGTCCGTGTGCAACCAAGCGATGTTCGTGCGTGTTGTTATGCGTGCTTGTGTGTCGTTATCGTAATATCGCTGGAGACCGGCGTCGAATGCTTCGGGTGGCGACTCAATGAACCTGCAAATAAAATGGCAAATTTAAATACTTAAGGCACAAGGAGTGCAAGGTTACCCAAGGGGATGTCGGGGACTTGTACAGCCCTGTAGTCCTGGGCTCTCTAGAATTAGACTACGGCATCCCCTGCCTGTTGTAGAAGGCGACTAAAAGGGGCTTCGGGTTCACTTTGGCGGCTTTTGTCGTCCGCCAAAGTGAACCCGGGAAGAAGCACTGCGAGTGCACAAGGATTAACCTCCCCCCTCCCGGGACGTGCTCTCCTAAGAGCACACTCGTCGAAATGTATATATTCCCTGGCCTTCAGCTCCTCATGGTGGATTATCATGGCTGACGGTGATCACTTATGATTAGGTAAGGTCGTTTGCCAGACTAAGACCTTAAGAGATGTCACATATTAGATTTGTTAACTCCCGAAATAGATGGAATACGAACGCAATGCCAACGACCCGGACAGATACTGAGCAGGTGTACGCCAACGCAAAGATCGCAATAAAAATGTCGCGGTTAAAAATACATCGTATCTTTCATCATATCAAACGGATTAGTGTTTTCGTTCAAACTGTTACGCAATTTGATTTGAAATACAAATTTCATTTGAAATTTCAGCTAGATTTGTTGTTCGGTACCATACATACTAAGACGCGATTTATCTATGACTTAGTGACCTTTAAGAAACTAGTCTACGACGCTACTCCGTTCTCAAAGACCGTTAACGCACCTACATTTTTTAATAACGAACTACACAGATTGGCCAGAGAGGCTTGACTGTTTCACTAGATTCAGAAATGGCATAGCTCTTAGGTCGCTTAGCCTGAACTTCTATTGCTAGTAACCCGACACAAGTGTCCCCCCGGTGAGGGGTAACCTCGGCTTGGACGGTTACTATGTTACGCGTAAGCATTCCGATCCGAGGGCGCCCGAGAGGGCCGAACCACGACTCGGTCAGTTGCTACTTCACGGATAATCTAAGGGACATTCAAAAGCTAAACTAACTCTGAGTGCCACTTCGGGAAGCGTTGGCGCTGGGAGAAGTGGCCGAAGAAACTCCAGCAACGCTCCTAATATCTAAGGGGTCATTTGCTGTTGTGTCGTAATGGTTTTTGATGAACGAGCGAGATGGGGTCGCGATAGCATTCACCACCCCGCCCCGGCGACAGGCTGTTAGAAAAACCGGACCTATTTGTAAGTACGCATTGTATGTTGTTATTATTTTTTAACTAACCACCCACTAATCTCCTCCCCCCCCCCCTTTGCAAGGAGGATGATCGAGGAACGCACCGGTACCCCTCTGCACTGTGCTCTTCGGAGAGCAAGTCCCGGGGGAGAGGTTAATCCCTCACCCCCTGTGCCCTCGCAATGAAAGGCGGCCAACCGATGTCGCCTTCTTCCCGGGTCCACTTTGGCGGACGGCAAAGACCCCTGCCGCCCAATGAACCCGAGGCTCCTTTTAGTCGCCTTCTACGACATGTTGTTATTATTTAGTACAAGTGTGGGATCACCTCTTGCTGCGGCGGCTGGCGCGGCGGCGCGGGCTCTACGCACAGGAGGCGTGGCTTATCGTCGCGCGCCTCGTCCCCGCCCCCGCTACCGCCCACCGACATTTCCGCAAGCGCGGTCAGCACGCTCTCCATGTTGATTGCCGGCGCGCTGTCACCCTCGCCCTGAATACCATAAAAAATAAAATCACCACCCTAAGGATTCATCTGAGTGACATACGTTAGAGTTATAGTTGTTATATTTGTCCAAAAGGACCGGTTGTAATTGTCTTACATGCAACTGCGTCCTGAGACCTTTATGGGGTCGTCAGACTATCTTGCTTAGTACTTGAGTACCCAAAATGGGAAATTGATTGCTGATAGTTAGTTGGAATTTGAATTTCCGATCATCAGATAGAATGTCGCTTCACTTATCGCTTATGCATTTAACTATCACTGTTACACTAGGACAATAACACCTATGTATTAATAAGATGTGCACACTATATCAAACAGTGATAACAAAAATCCTGACTCTTACAACATACAACTCACCTTTTGAGGTCCTGGTTTGAAGAAATGGAGATAACAGAAGCCACGGAAACCCTGGAAATAAGATCGTTCCATGTTTTTTTAATACTATGAGACCATACGGTGAATACGGAATCTAGGTAATTTGAAAACTTAGCATTTTTTTTTAAATAAAAAATCCCCAGGACAATGAATACTAGGTACACACGTTATTCCAACAAAATGGAAGTATCGTGCACTATCGGCAATTGTCGGGAACTCTTGGCTCGAACGTAACGGGACATTTTGCGCGAATGACATCCAGTATTCATCAATTTATAAGACGTTATCACGTCGAACTAATTGACGGGGATAAACAAACATCGAAAAAATAGAAATGAGTAAAAGGCAGAGAATAGGAAGAGCCCTTTTTGGGGTAAATAAAAACCCAATTACCTTCCACACCATGATCTGTGGCTTGACTCCGCGTTCCGACAGCGCCTGCTTGAGATCGCGTACTCTCGTATTTGGACTGATGTTAGATATCTGAGTAACAAAATTATGTTTTAATTTTTTTTTAACTTTTTCAACCGTTGTTCGTAAATAATGAAAAAAATTAAATAAGACAGGTATATACAATCAAACATCGGTGAGGTAATAGTTTAGCGAAAGCGAGCGTCTTACCTTGACAGAGAAGTCAATGTCGGGGCGGGGGCGCCTGGGGCGGCGCGCCTTTTCGTCTTTTTCCTTGCCGTCTTTGGATTTGGTGCTGTTACGTCTCCTGGCCAGGCGACGGGGCTTGCCCGGCTTGCCTTCTTCTCCCTCTGTAGTGTTGCCCTGTGATATAATAGCCAATCTATATATATATATAAAAGAAAAAGTGTGTGGATTAGTTCCATATAAGCTCCGAAACGGCTGGACAGATTCCAATGAAATTTTCTGGGAATGTTCAGATTGTCCTCCTGTAAAGTTTGGTGACTATCGGAGCACTCCTCTTTTTGAACTATCAAACAACCCATACGTAGTTTATTTCTGACATTAAATTAAATTTATCGTTAAATTAAATATTTAATGATGTAAGTTTATTGTTTAAATAAAATAAAGCAAAATCTAGCCCGGCGAAGCGAGCTGGGTATGCTAGTGATATATATAGCTGTACGTACGTTTGTTAATAAAAATAAACTCTCACGTCTTTTTAGTTATGAATTGGGCAGACGGAGATTGCTACCTTCTTCTCAAAAAGATTATTTGGTCCTATATGTGAGATGTGGTTAGCCTATCGCCATAAAGTTATAGCAGACCATAAAGTTTCAACTAATTTTATATTATTTTGTCAAAACGTTTAGCTAAGCTGCTAAGCTTTTTGCTTTGTTTTATTTAAAAACTAATTATTGCTGTGACCACATAACTATGCAAATAAATAAAACTGTGAGGAAGGCGAGGAGTGGGGGTGGGGGTTATGTAGAGTTTTACCCACTAAAACCCCCCTTTGGCTCCTCGGTGCATGGTGAGGGGCTCCGGGATCTCCAGAGGAACACACTTCTTAAAAAAATGTGGGTAACACCACAGTCAGTTACTATATAAAAATAAAAAGGGACGAAGACTTCTGATAGAATCAGATTATCATTTGTATGGTGTAAGTTGATGAACTCACCTCTCCTTCGCTCTGGGATTTATGGGAACGAGTGCGCCTCCTGGGACGTCTGGAGCGGTTCGTTGCGCGTTCGTCGACATCCGTATCCACTTCCTTTAGGGTGCAGACTCGACCCGCGCTACGGCACAACATATAATAAGCTTAGAAGATTCATATAGATTAACGACTAATTATTATTCGAAGTTACACTTCTTTAAGAGCGATATGAAAAAGTTAACTTTTTCGCTTTCTACCGCCGATATAAATAAATGAAAAATAAATATGGAAGACTGTCATGAATAAATTGACTATTACGCGTACTGTATCTTCTATCGAAGGTTGGCGACCATCATGGCGATTTGGACCCTCGACACAGCAGCACGAAATAAAGAACGTGTGCTCTTATTGTACCATTGGCGTAGATTTTTAAGCCAAGATGTTCTTCTCCTTCCCGAATTTCTTTTCCCTTGTTTCTTTCCCTGGATTATAAGCTGTAACAAATCGTATTTGGGATTGCGTATTATATGCCCTAGGTATTCCAGCTTTCGCCTCTTAATTGCGTTAAGAACTTCAAACTTCTTTCCAAGTCTCTGCAGCACTGCTTCGTTGCGTACTTTATCTCTCCAGGATATCCTTAACATTCTTCTGTATACCCACATTTTGAAAGATTCAACTTTTTTGCACATGGCCTCGGTCAGACTTCAAGCTTCGACGCCATACAGAAGAATGGAGAATTGAAATATCTTAATTAATATAAGTTTTTTTATTGACTGCTAAAGTTTGTTTTTATTTTATTAAGTTTGGCAAGTATTATCATTTCAGCCGTAAAACATCCACTGCTGGACATAGGCCTCCCCCGACGATTTCCAAAAGAGCTGCGTCCTGCGCCCGTGATGAGGTCGTCAGACCACCTTGCCACGTGGACGTCCCGCACTGCGCTTACGCTGGTTCGTGGTCTCCAATCGAGAACTTTTCGGCCCCATCGGCCATCTGTTCTATGTGCCCTGCCAACTGCCACTTCAACTTGCTTATCCGGCGAGCTATATCGGTTACCTTCGTTCGTCTATGGATCTCCTAATTCCTGATTTCATTTCGTAGAGATACTCTAAGCATCTCTCTATAGCTCATTGTACGACTTTGACTTGCTGATGAGGCCCATAGTGAGACCACGTTTCTGTTCCATATGTCACCACAATGGCAAGTATGGCTCTTTTTATTAGTTTGTGATTTTAAATAGTGAATATGGTATATTATATAAAGTACATATAACAACACTTCACTCCAAATTTAGAAAAGCTTTACAAGAGATTTTGTTAACTTAACTATTTTCCATTTTGACTGTTTTTTCTTATTTTCTATTATTAATTTAATCCTATCTCTGTAACTTTTATGTAGTAATCTGTGGATGACGGTGTTGTTTGTACAATGACCAACGATATGTTTAGTAATTTATAATTTTTCTTTATACTTTAATTTACTTTATTGCTCATACTTTTCTGTGATTTATTATAATTGTACAAATGTTTGTTGTCCTGAATAAAGTGAAAAAAAAACACTTTATTCGTAATTTGTAGAAATTAATAATTGCGCACGCGACTGTACACATGCTGTTGCGCCTTCATGGTATCTCGAACGACGAAAAGTCACTTTAAGAAACATTAATAAAATTGAAGAGTCGTGTCAGAACTACCGATTGAGATTGTTTAATGTTGTAGTCATATATCTCCTTACAAGTCCTCCTTTCCCTTATTAAATTTAAAACTAAAACATGATTCTTCTTGTCTGTATTTGAATTGCGCTTATAAACACATGCGCAGCTATCCCTTCCACGTTTCACTCAGTGCTAGAGTTATCTGCAGCTACTTATATCAGTCACCAGCGTGACCTTCTAGAAGCCTAATTCTTTCGCAAAGGTGGGCAACGGTAAAATGAACTTACAGCATCTCAATGTCGCGCAAATGCCCGAGGACCGGCATCAGCTGGATCCGCCGGCTGGAGAGCAAGTGCCACAGGATGCCAGACGGTCTCTGACTCATACGCTGTGTTTCAATCACCTGCAGAACAAGATTTGACTTTATTTGATGCGTTTAATGACTACTGAATGGTGTGGGGTTCAAAGTTATCCAATAAGAGATATGAAAATAGTCATCAATGCAATTCCAGGGTAAAGGTGTTTTAAATCAGCGCTGTCGCATCCTTGTGACAGCATATGCTGAGACGGTGTCCGATATTGGCATCATATGTTTTGTATTATTTGTCCGTGTAACTTTAACTGTGTTTTGTCTATTTTTCATTCTTTTTTAATGTGTGTTATATTCTGTCTGTGATGTGTTTTTGTATTGTGATGCCAATAAATAAATGTCTATGTCTAAATACGGGTTGTTTGTGAATACATTAAAGAAGTTACTGAAGTGAATGTAAGAATTATTGTAATATACTTACTACATTTGTTACTGCCGTAGTCACATTTAAATATCAAAATTTAAAATATTTAAAAACATTGGTAATTTACTATTAATTACCGATACCGACTTGTATTGTTACGAACAGTCAAGATGTTGTTTTGTATTATTTTATGTAGGTAACACACAACAGATCTGCCCTCAAATTGTCACTGTGAACCTAAAACGGGTTCAGCTTTACGATCAAGAACAATGAAGACGTGGCTTCTTCCTTTAAAACTACCAAAATTCTCCTATTCAATACATGGCTGTATGGACTAAAGTCTTTTGCCTTTCCCATTAGGGATAAATTAAAATCATCATCATCATTGTAACTTTCCAATATGTTGAGACCTAATTGATCTAGGGGCGGGGCTAACCCGACGACGAACACACACTATTTACGTACTGTACTTAAAGTATTTGTCGTAAAAGGAAATCATGGCTTCGTAACATCAGAGAGTGGACCGGAATTGCGAGTGTCTTACAAGTGTTTCGCCGCGCTAAAGACAGAGAGAATTAGGCTATTGGTACTTTAGATTTTGCTTCGTGTTTATACCTGTGTAGGCGTGACGATGAGATCGATGGGCACGTCGTGCGGGCCGAACAACTCCGCTGGTAGTGTGTCGAACACCTACAGACAGAAATATCAAACATAACACAATGTATCAGCTCGTATCGTTCAACTTCTCCCAGCGCCAATGCTTCCCGAAGTGGCACTCAAAGTTAGTTTAGCTTTTGAATGTCCCTTAGCTTATCCGTGAAATAGCAACCAACCGAGTCGGATCGGAATGATTACGCGTAACATAGTAAACGTCCAAGCCGAGGTTACCCCTTACCGGGGGGATCAATGTGTCGAGTTACTAGCGATAGAGGTTCAGGCTAAGCGACCTAAGAGCTTTGCCACCTCTCGATCCGTTAAGTAGTCAAAATCTGTGTAGTTCGTCATAAAAAAATCGTTCAACTGCTGGAAACAGACCCGCTTTTCGATACCAGCCACTTTCCAATATCCTTATAAGGTCTATCTGGAGAGAGGGCGATCTACGCTTTGGCTGAGGTCGCTTCAAGTTGCATAGTATGCTAGAACTCGTCTTCAATCTCCGTTAACGGCACCAATGAATTTGTTGTTGCAATTTGTATGCTGATTTTAGCGTGTGATAGACACGCTCGGCGAACGAGGAAAACATCGTGAGGAAACATACATGTATAAGAAAAATTTCCAAGACACGTGAAGTCTGCCAATTCGCACTAGGGCTTCGTATCGGACCCTTATACTCTCTTTACAGAGCAGGCCTGTGCCCAACAGTGAGACACATATATAGGCGGTAGCTATAACGTAAGGTTGTCGGTAACCTTAATATATGTAAGGTCGTGGCCTCCATTCCAAAATTTTCCTTCCCTGTTCCCTGTGTCGCTAGTATATTACGATACCAAAATGTTCTTCAAGATGATACGATAATTAAAGAATATGTCACCTGGCAGTCGTGAACGGTGGTCACCACCAGCGTGGATGGTTTGATGGCCTTCATATGCATCATCAGGCCAAACTCCAAGTCCCCGTAGCCTGGTAAAAAGGTATATTTGTAGCATCCGATTGGACTTGAAGCTTTAGTTAAAACAGTGGACCCGAATAAATTTCAATTACGTATTGTCTGTCTTTAGATCTTTTGGATGAAAAGCTAGCCGACCACTGCACTAGGTAAATCGGTTATGTACTTGCTTCGGCAGTACATATACTAAAATTGGAACGATACAGAGAAGATTAGCATGGCCCCTGCGCAAGGATGACACGCAAAATCGTGAAGCGTTCCCTATTTTTTGTCCTGTCGCTGACAGATCCGCGGGCCGCTCATAACGGCTGATGGCATTCGCGGAAGGTTTAGTGGGTAGGGGCTGCCCAGGCCGAGTCTCACATATCCCTCCGGGCCCACCCAGGGTACCGGAGGATGGTCTATAAAAAGATTCCCCGCGTTAACAAAAAAAAAGGTAAATCGGTTATAAGGTAAAACAAGCCGAAGTAAATGAGCACCGCTTGGATAGGTTTAGGATCTCCAGTGGAACGCACCGGAGCCCTCTGCACTGTGCTCAAGGAGAGCACGTCCCGGGGGAGGATTCTCCTCCCCTGCCGATGTCGCCTTCTTCCCGGGTCCACCTTAGTGGACGACAAAGGCCCCACCCTTGTCGCCTAGTGAACCCGAAGCCCCTTTAGTCGCCTTATACGACAGGCAGGGGATACCGTAGTCTTATTCTTGAGAGCCCAGAACTACAGGGCTGAACATAGTAACCGTCCAAGCCGAGGTTACCCCTAAGCGACCTAAGAGCTATGCCACCTTTCAGTCCAGTGAAGCAGTAAAGGCCTGCCTCTCTGGCCAACTGTGTAGTTCGTCAATAAAAAAAAGTAAAATGAGTCCGGATCTCTAATAAACCGAAATGAAATAAAAAAAGTGTACGAAAATACCTCTTCCTTTGCCAATACGATAGCCTTCCTTGGACACTGCTACGGATCCCATCACCACCAAATCCAAGGACACGGTGTCTTCAATACCTACAAGCAAATAAACTCTTGAAGCACCCAATCACAAACATATGGGACCAAATCTCTGTTAAAAGTGTACAGAGGAAGCTGTCCCTGTCTGCCCTGCTAGGGTAGGAACGTGAGATCTTATTTTCATAGCTAAGCGGCATACAAGGTACCCGGGCTAGATTTTGTTTTACTTTATTTAAACTCTTACAATATATTAAATTACTCATTTCTCTTCTATTCTCTTCTCGAGCGGGCGAAGATCATTACCTACAACCATGTACATATCAGTAAATACAAAATCATTCTTATAATTTAGGGATTTATTATACTTCATTATACTTCAATATACTCCATTGTACTTCAATATGGTTCATAATGACATAAATATACACAACACATGTGTCAATACAAATTTGGGTTACAAAACAATAGAATATCATCAACAAAGTAAATAAAAGCTGTAGCTTGACAGTTCAGAATGCGGAGTGCTCCGATCGTCCAAACTTTACAGGATTACTCGCCAGGTTAATCTGAAGATTCCCTGAAAGTTTTATTGAAATCGGTTCATCCGTTTCGGAGCCTATATGGAACAAACCCACACACTTTGTCTTTTATGTAAATAGATAGATATTTACCTATGGACTGTCCATAAACTTCCATGCCATTGCGTGACACAGCCTTCCGTATGGCCGCAGGTCCCAACTCTCCCTCAGGCAGCACCAGTCTGTTGAGGAAGCCGTTCTGCAGACGTGGCACTGGCACGTACAATGTCTTATGCTGCTCTAGACAGATCACCCTGTGAACAATTCAACATTAGTTCTACAAGACACGCTAGTGACTTGATGCTCTTAAAAAAAAAGATAAAGTAAACGTAAAACGTAAACGAATAAAAACAAAAACCGACCTCAAATATGAAATAGAATTAATCAAAGCCTAACTAAACTAAGCCGCGGTAGCTCAGTGTCCAGGCGGTTCGCTCAAGCTGCCTACAAATGCGTAGAAGGTGTTTGTCTCTATTATATTTATATATTGTCAACACATAAAGCAGCTTTTTATTTGTTTTAATTTTAATAATATATATTTAACTAAGTTTTTATAACATCATATTGGTATTATCTGTAACGGTGTTATAATTTTTGTTGATTTAAATAAATAAATAAAGTTACACAGTACGCTGCGCAGTAACCCGAGTTCGATCCACGGTGCCGGCAGCAATAAATTTGTTGTTGCAATTGTATGTGCTGAATTACCACTGGGCGGTGAAGGAAAGCATCGTGAGGAAACCTACATGTCTTAGAATTTTTTTCTACAGTCTGCCAATCCGCGCTAGGGCCGCGTGGCGGACAATGCCCGTATACTCTCTTTACAGAGAAGGCCTGCGCCCAACAGTGGGACATATATATTAAATATATAAAGATTGTAACTTGAATGAATGAATGAATGAATATTCTTTATTGCGCAACAATTAAAAACAAAATACATCACAGAAATAGTAAATACAATTTTTACATTAGACAAGGTCATTGCATGCGCAATGGGCGGTCTTATCGCTAAGAGCGATCTCTTCCAGACAACCTTTGTATGGACAGAAACTTTCGTCTAAAAATATTTTAGTGGGTCTGTGATGATATGTATTTTAATACAAACCAACAATATACATATATATATATATATATATATATATATATATATATATAAATATATATTCATACAAATACCGTATAAAATAAATATATATATATTTATAAAGATAGATAGTGTCTATGTACTAGATTCTTAAAAGCTGTCAAGGATTCTGTGCATCTTATGCTTTGTGGCAGAGCATTCCAAAGTCGGACTGCTTCCACTGAGAAAGATTTGTTCAAAAATTTTGTAGCATGCTCTGGCATTTTGAGTGTCATTTTCTCCGATGATCTTAAAGATTGTGAATGTGAGTCGTGTAGAAACATAAAACGTAACATAACATAACTTCACCTAAGCTTTCATCAAACAACTCTAGAAGTACATCCTTTTCAATCAAAAATGAATCATCGAAAACGGTTGGCGTCGTATTAAAGTTATTCGTCCATTTGTGGCGCATATAATTGATACAAAGACTTATGTGGTTTGCTCATGTCATTGTCACAGATATGACCACACTGGAAGCAGTACCTTTCAAATAAAAAACATCAAATCGGTCTACCCGGTCCATAGTTATGGGGTACCAAACATAGACAAAAAAAAACATACAGACGAATTGAGAACAACTTCCTTTTTTGAAGTCAGTTGAAAACAAAAACAAGAGAACAATTCATTGGTACAAGCCGACTAAGATTCGAACCCGCGATTATAAGATCGTAAGCCACGGTAGCCACAAGGCTATCGAAGCTTTTTTTATTTATGTATCATATTTATTATACTCTTATTGTCTGTATAAATTCCAAATAAAAATAGTATTGCGCGCGCACGTCTTTAGGTAGTCCCGGGCACCGCTGAAAATCAGCGCTGTCGCATCCTTGCGACAGCATATGCTGAGACGGTGTCCGATATTGGCATCATATGTTTTGTATTATTTGTCCGTGTAACTTTAACTGTGTTTTGTCTATTTTTCATTCTTTTTTAATGTGTGTTATATTCTGTCTGTGATGTGTTTTTGTATTGTGATGCCAATAAATAAATGTCTATGTCTACGTCTAAATATCGACGCTGGAAAGCAAAAACGTAGTAAGTGACACATATGACAATTTTCACTTTTTTACGTCGTTGGAATCAGAAAAAAAAGACGCGTAGAATGATATATGACTTGTAACAATAAGATGAAAAATGGCGAAAATAGGATTTTCGCTTCTCTTTTATTTTTTGTACCGTAAAACGATTTTGTACAAAAACTCTAGGTTAATGACGTGGTACAAACGACGGCTCTAGGTCCACAAACACGAACGTTATAATTTTTTTTTAATTTAAAATGTTATTCGGCTCCGGTGAACATTTGTGGGTTACTACGTTTTTCTTTTCCAGCGCCGATATGTTCTTATCAAAATCTCAGTATACCTAATACGTCCAGTATAATGAAATATTATCGCTTTTAACTTACCTATTGCTGTGACCGTACACGCAAAGGCTAGGAGAAACGAGACATAAGACAACAAGTTTATTAATACAGAAGCCCAATTTTAGTTATAACTGCTTTCTTTATGCCCGTGTGGCCGTAGATATGAAACGCGCTAGTTTACAAATTAATAAACCAGTGGGTAGTCATGGTTTCCAAATTAGGGTTTGGCCTTTGCTACGACACCAAGTGGGTTAGCGTAAGGAAAATGCAACGCCATATACGGCGGTATCAAGGTGATTGTGACCAATTGTTTGCAACACACACTCCTCAGGGATTTTGTACTTGATTTATATCTGAAATCCGCTTTGAGAGTAGTAGCTATGTCGGGCGATCGCCTCAAGTTGAATAGTACGCTAGCAACCCGAGTTCGATCCCCATTGCCGGAACTGATCAATTTGTTTGTTTAAAATTTTAAAGCCTAGGTTACTCCTCACCTGGAGGACCCTTGTGTCGCGTTACTAGCTAATAGAAGATCAGGCTAAGCTACCTAAGAGCTATACCACTTCTCAATCCGGTGAAGCAGTAAAGGCCAGCCTATCTGGCCAACTGTGTTAGTTCGTCCAAACAAAAAAAAATAGTGACGTGGACCGTCATATATCGTGTCTAATTAAATAATTAATTGCCTTCGCTCACAGATATGTAGGGGTTATCGATAGATAAGCAATTATGCAAGCACTGTACCAAAATACAGTTGCGTTAATGTTTTAGACATATTTCTTTAGAGCATAAAGTTAAAGTTACAGCCTAAATATATCCCACTGTTGGGCTGTAAAGATATAAGGGCATAGCTTGTCACGCAGCCCAAGTGAGACACCATCTCCGAGGTAACGCTTAAAATTGCAACAAAAAATTTTGGATTGCTTGTACGTAACTTTAGAGGAATGCCCGGTCACCGAGTTTCTTCTTGGTCGGCTCACTCTTGTCAGAGTGGTCGTGGCTGTCATGATCCGGTGGATTTAACAGCAGACAGCAGTCGCCGCACAGTGTCTCGCCACCTACTGGCCGTCAATCGGGCACAGTCGTGGAAAGATCACCCACTATAACCTCGCACTTGATCCGTCCATGGCATTGGCGATCTGCCTAGTGGTGTAGTCCCTTCCACTTTGCCCTGCAGGACAAGACGCTCTAAAGACTCGTTTCCATGCCCAAGGAACTTAAGTATCTGCTTGTGTACTTGAGTAAATAGACGATCACGAAATCCCGAGCATCTTCACGAGTCCATCTTTTGCGTTTCGATTCGGCTTATGTCCCATATTTCGAGCTACCATGGCTGTTTTGATTTATTATGTCTTTGGAAAAGGCCTATTAAGTAAATTTCACATGTAATAATAACAGTGGATGCATGTAACTCAAAGAATTTGGATCGTAATATCTGTAATCCTTTCAGACAAGAAGTTTCTAGATTAGCAAAAACTACTCTCGCAAAATGATGTAATATAAACAAGCTCAGTACACACTATGATAACTCCGTTGACTCCAATTAGAGTGCAAGACTTGTGATTTTATTAAGAATACATTGTTGGTAATGAAAAACGAATAAAGCAACATACTGATTTCTCGTTGAGCGGTAATGTGTTGTATTAGGCAGGGGTCGAGAACCTTGCGAGTTACGTGTTAATTTTTGTTTGCGAGATAATTTTTTCTCGATCCGATCCTTCTGAGATACCGATCATAGGCCTTTTAAAACTCGTTGAGCTACTTTTAGCCTGTAAATCAGCGTATTGGCATACTTTTGGAGAGGCCTTTGTCTAGCAGTGGACTATTGCAGTATGATGATGAGACACCATTTTGCGGCTCTTTAAAAACAAAGAAATTGGTATTTTTTTTTCCTAGCTGAAAAGGTTGCCGACCCGTGGATTAGGTGAAAGAAAATCTATGCTTCAGAAAGCACGTTACGCCTGGCAACATATAGCCTATGATGCGGTATGCTCACGCATTCGAAAATTAAAGTATCAATTGAATTACGCGTACTGAAGTTTGTCAGTAGAAACACAAATTTAGGGTGATAATAGACTTGAGTGTACACTATTTTCTAAGAAAGTGCTTGACCACGATCCTGTTAAATGGAAATGGAGTCCTGGATGGTAAAGCGCACTAGCTTAGTAAATTTGGAGCTACTCTTGAAAACATCCCTATTACCTTTGGACGGAAAGTCAGACACGGGCAGACTATTCCAGCCCTTTGCTGTACCAATAATGGTAGACGAAACAAAACGCATCGCTCGGGTGAAATGTGGAAATCCAGTGTGTCTTGAAGTTCGATGGTGGAACGGAGATTAGATCATGTAATTCCTGGGCACACTGTCGTAAAGCATTCTGTTCCAGAACTATTTGTGGCAGAACAACGAATAGAGCCAATCATTGAGCCTAACAACACTACGAGCATTGGTCACATTCAATGCAAATTTATTATAAATCTCGCTAGAACTATCCCGTTTATTTTTCCGTTCTATAACATTCACTGGAATGGACAATTTTTTAAAAAACAATGCTAGTATTTTTTTTCAGAAAACATTACTAACATTCGTGTTAACCATTCCAACTAAGCTTAAGCTTGTGCCAGATGGTTCACGTCAATAGTCTAATGGTGTATTCGAACCTTTTTTTTTTGTTAACCAGGAGGAAATCTTCAGAAAGATACCCCGCCTTCTGGGGGAAAGGCGGCGGTTATGTTGGGTTTTTACCCACTAAAACCTCCTCGGTGGCCCTTCCTCGGTGCATGGTGAGGGGCTCCGGGATCTCCAGTGGAACGCACCGGAGCCCCTCTGCACTGTGCTCATAGAGAGCACTTCCCGGGGAAGGTTACTCCCTCCCCCCCTGTGCCCTCGCAGTGCAAGGCGACACGGGCCAGCCGATGTCGCCTTCTTCCCGGGTCCACCTTGACGGACGACAAAGGCCCCCACCCTTGTCGCCCAATGAACCCGAGGCCCCTTTTAGTCGCCTTCTACGACAGGCAGGGGGGTGTATTCGAACCTACAACCTGACGCTTAGCAGACCGTACCCTAAACCATTAGTCTATCGACGCTTTTCAAATGCACGTACATCGGCAAGATAATGGTTGACATTTGCTTGTTTTACTAGTCTTTTAGCTCATTCGTGCGACTATCGTTTACTAATGGCCACCACTGGCATGCCAAACGCGTGTGATAATATGACTGTGATGGATCGGTTTCATAATGTCACGTCAATGGTTAAGTACTTTGGGATCTTGTTCATGGGATAACGTAAAGTTTGGATAAAGTTCTGCTCTGCCAGTTCTAAAAAATGACTATGATAGGATAACTCCGGAATCCAAAGACGAGCCAAGTTCGCTCACATCCCGCATTTTTAACCATAAGCACGGAAACGATATTGAAAGCAGAATCTCCGAAATAGTTTTAGTAGCGCAGTTTTGCTATTTTTATCATGAAATTTCATCGACGAAACTGTATATCAGCGGTAGAAAGTGAAAATGTCGTATCTCGAAATTTGTCCTAAATGACTTATTGCTATATAATTGTTTGTATGCGTCGATGAGTTGGCCAAACAAATCCAAAAAAAGGCAAAAAGCCTCGTCCATTTGTGTCTGCGTACTATTATTTATTTATTTACTTTATCATTATTTGCACATAATATAAATTATACAAAAAGGCGGACTTAATTCCAGGCGGCATTCTCTGCCAGTCTACGTCATGGGTACAAAATAAAACAAATAGAAAAATATATTTTATATGTATAAACATAAATATACATAAAAACATACCATATGGATAAATTAATAGCATAACCATAATTATTATAAGTAACAATAAATATATATATACAACTACATAGATCCCTACATAGAGAGGTGGTAGCTCAGTGTCCGGGCGGTCGCCTCAAGTTGCACATTACGCTAGCAACCCCGAATTCGATCCCCGGTGTCGGCACCAATAAATTTGTTGTTGCAATTTTATGAGTTGATTTAGCACGCGCTCGGCGGCGAAAGAAAACATCGTGAGGTAACCTACATGTCTTAAAATTTTTTCTAAGGCATTCACATGCCAATCCGCACTAGGCCATGTGGCGGACTATGCCCTTATACTCTCTTTACAGAGAAGGCCTGAGCCCAACAGTGGGACATATATATTAATATATAAAGGCTGTAACTTTAACTTAACATAGATCTAGATATAGATTTGAAACAATATAGGAGTGTAAATGTTACGTTAATGGAAAACCATAGTGGCACCACTGAACTGGCTAAATACTACAATTAGCAAAAATCGCCAACTGTGATGTCACTGAAAGTTCATTTAAACACAATTGGTTTTGCAGTCTCTGGCCTTGGTGGTTGCTGCTTTACAGTCGGTTTGTACCAATGAAATTCCGTGACAAAATGACAGGACAAATGGGACGTAATAAATTTGGTGAAAGAAGCTGTTTCTTCTCTCGACCCACCTTATATTTAACTAAATTAGCTAACTACTTTATTATAGTAGTACTATCTATAGTATTTTTTCAGTGGCAGCACTATCGTAGTTTCCATTACGTTGTAGTGAAAGGTGTTAATTTTTTTGTTATCAAGAGAACAACAGTACGCGTCAATCAGTGTGCGTGCAATTATTTGTTTTAGGCGCTCGTTCGCTGCGGTCAGTGTAGCGTGCTGGAACTGACGAGCGTATTGCGAGACGACCGTCCAATTTCTTGGCCACTTCACTTTATTATATACGTTCTTAACCGACTTCAGTATATTAACGAGCAAAAACAAAAACCGACTTCTAGTAGAATATAAATAGAATACGTTAAACGTTATTACGCTCTCTTTATATTACCGAATTATCGTAAGAATATTACGAAATATAATAAAACCAAACCAAACTCTTATCAAACTACTCTTAAAGTAGATCAATTCCAATTAAAATGAATCATCGAAATCGGTTGGCGTAATATTGAGTTATTCATCAAATTGTCGGGCACATACTTGATGCAAATTATAACGTATATGGTTTTGTCATTGATGCCATTGTCAGAATTGTACCATAATTAAATAAATGGGACCACACGTTCCATCGTTCAAATCCAAAATAGAATCATCAACATCGGTTTTCACCCAGTGTGAAAGTTATGCGCTTACATACAGACGAATTGAGAACCTCCTACTTTTTTGAAGTCGGTTTTAAAGGCAGATTTTCAAGTCATCTCTTTTTTGTTAGATTTCAATTAGGTTCCATGTTAATGTACGATTTTTTAGTACTGATACACACCTGGCACCCAGCGATTGTTATGCATAATAACTACTTCCAATGATATCTTAGTGATTTACCTGAACCTTATTGTATCTTTAATTCATAATTAATAATTTAGTTGATCATCACATTAACTTGTCATTGTAAACAATAATTTAACTTTATTAGATTGTAATCTGACTTCTAATTAATTTTGTATAAGCATTGTGAGGACGCGACGTTGGACGGTATTCGTTAAAATAATTCCTTGTACAACGTTACGCCGTCTAAATAAAGCAAGTGTATTAGTTATTGGACTATTTCATTGCACAAGATCTACAAATTATTACAGTACTAATGTAATATCTTCAGAATTGTTACCATAAAAAAAAATTCACATGCAAACCCTTTGAAACAAAGAAATAATTCAAAATCGGTTCCTAAATGACGAGGCTACAAGTTCTCGATAATAAAATACAATTTGGGAACTTCATTTTTTTCAAGTCGGTTAACAATCGGTAAAGCTCTAATTCGCGCACTATTACGTGGAACGTACCTGACAGGCTCCTGCGGTTTATCCGGGTTCACTTTAACCGTGTTCGCGTTTTTGAACACATCGAGTTCCGCCAACCTGGCCGCCGCCTCCGGGGCGCCCTTGAAGTTGGGGATCCTGTTATACACCGGGCGAGGGAACATCGCCAGCGAATTGTTCTCTAGGTGCCGCCATACCGACAGTCGGAACGACTGCTTGGTCACCTCCGCCGGTACTGTTGGCGTTACTGGAATGGACGGAAACGATTTTTTAATAGACATACGACATTTATTTATTGGCATCACAATACAAGAACACATCACAGACTGAATATAACACACATTAAAAAAGAATGAAAAATAGACAAAACACAATTAAAGTTACACGGACAAATAATACAAAACATGTGATGCCAATATCGGACACCGTCTCAGCATATGCTGTCACAAGGATGCGACAGCGCTGATTTTCAGCGGTGCCCGGGACTACCTAAGGACGTGCGCGCGCAATACTACTTTTATATGGAATTTATACAGACAGTAAGAGTATAATAAATATGATACATAAATAAAACAGTTATGAGATTAAAATATATTTTATTCAATAAAATAATAGATGAAAAAATTCATAAATATTATTGAGTCAAAATAAACTAAAATAAATAATATGATAATTAAACGTATAAAGTTTAAATTATATAATTAAATATTGAAAATATTGGAAACAACAAGCCACCGATGTCGCGGGATATTATCTTTTGTATCTTTAATATCAGGTGTTTTAATTTATTTTTAAATGCGTTTACAGATTTACTATCTCTTATGGGCGGTGGCAAATTATTCCAACACTTGGTGGCCAAGTATCTGAAACTGCCCCGGAACGCAGCAGATCGGTGTGGCGGAATTTGTAATATGCAGTTTTTAGCTCTAATTAAACAGCTAGTATCTTCATTCCGCCATTTTTCGTTCTTCATCCAACTTTTCGTACAGATATTTAATATATATATAAAAAAGAGATAGTGTGTAGGTATGTTCCATATAAGCTCTGAAAAAGCTGGACTGATTTCAATGAAACTTTAAGGGAATCTTAAGATTGACCTGGCGAGTAATCCTGTAAAGTTTGTCTGTTGTTTGACGATTGGAGCACTTTTTTTTTGAACTGTCAAATACAGCTTTTATTTACTATGATGATATTCTATTGTTTTATACCCAAAATTGTATTGACACATGCGATGTGTATATTTATGTCAGTATATTGAAGTATAATAAAGTATATAATAAAGATCATAATTAGGGATTTTGAAGATTTAAAGGTAAGTTATAGCGCCGCGAATGTATCTGTTTCGTATCCGCTGCTGATATGTACATAGGTGTCTTTGGTGGTGATTTGGAAGGTGATCTTGACCCGCTCGAGAAGAGAATGAATACGGAGAGAAATGAATCATTTAATTTTACTTACTGATGTAAGTTTATTGATTAAATAAAATAAAGCAAAATCTAGCCCGGAAAAGCGGGCTGGGTACTCTAGTATTCCATAAGTATGTATCCGAGTAAAAACAAAAACAGACTACAAATCAATTTAATGATGAATTTAACATTAAAGGCGAGTTTCGACACGAGATCGACAGTTTTCTCGTGGAAGCCGTTCAACACTTGCAGCACCTTTCAGCACAAAATGAATCATCAAAATCATTTTACCCAGTAGAAAGATCCGAGGTACAAAAAAAAAACAAAACAGTCGAATTGAGAACCGCCATTGTTCCTACTACCTGTCTCCAGGACTAACTTATCCAGGAACTCTCCGCTGTCGCGCGCGGTTGGGTTTGTTAATACCATCTAACTGCACATTGATATATTTTGTTGCACAGAGTCTGTGTTTATCGAAGCTGCCTACAAATGCGTAGAAGGTGTTTGACTCTATTATATTTATATATTATTGTCAATACATAAAGCAGCTTTTTATTTGTTTTAATTTTAATAAAATACATTTAACTAAGTTTTTATAACATCATATTGGTATTATCTGTAACGGTGTTATAATTTTTGTTGATTTAAATAAATAAATAAATAAAAAACCTCCTCCTTTTTTGAAGTCGGTTAAAATATTGTTAGCCGTCTTTTTTACATCGTGTAGTAACCATACATACATCTAAATAGGGCATATATAAAATCCTTGGCATGTTTTTATTTGAATGTGTACTTGATTACTCACACAACTGACGGATTCTATGTGGAATGACGCAATGCGAGACACAGGCGCGAAAATAAGTGACGTATATAAAAAGGTACATGTTAGAATTGCACTGTGTCTCCAACTGGAAAACGTTCGTTCGTCTAAATTGTAGTCGACGCCGGCTTCGTGTCAATGGCATTGCATAATGCAGTCTCCTGCATAAGCGAAATACCACAAGCTGACTCATTATGATATCTCTAAAACTATACCAAATGACTTGAAATTTAGCATAGTTACTCGTATCACGAATGTTAGCTAGCAACACATGGCACCCAGCGATTGTTATGCATAATAACTACTTCCAATGATATCTTAGTGATTTACCTGAACCTTATTGTATCTTTAATTCATAATTAATAATTTAGTTGATCGTCATATTAACTTGGCGTTGTAAACAATAGTTTTACTTTATTCGTTTATAATCTTACTTCTAATTAAGTTTGTATAAAGATTGTGAGAACGCGCAGTTGTGACGGTATTTGTCAAAATAATTCTTTGTACAACGTTACGCCGTCTGAATATGGCGAGTGTATTAGTTAGTGTCCTGTCGCTGACAGATCCGGGACACCCCGCTCCTAACGGCTGATGGCATTCGCGGAAGGTTTAGTGGGTAGGGGCTGCCCAGGCCGAGTCCCACACATCCCTCCGGGCCCACCCAGGGTACCGGAGGATGGTCTATAAAAAGATTCCCCCGCGTGAAAAAAAAAAAGAAAAAAAAAAGAGTGTATTAGTTATTGGACTATTTCATTCCACAAGACCTACAAGTTATTACACCATAAAGGTTCAGAGGTTCAGGCTAAGCGATCTCAGATATGACAGCTCTCAATCCACGTCAGCTTCTCTGGCTAATCTGTGTAGTTTATCACAAAAAAAAGTGGTTCGATACTCTCGGGCGCGTTTTAATGGGAATCTTATCGTGTGTTAGCTGGCAACACATGACACCCAGCGATTGTTATGCATAATAACTACTTCCAATGATATATTAATGATTTACATGAACCTTATTGTATCTTTAATTCATAATTAATAATTTAGTTGATTAACTTGGCATTGTAAACAATAGTTCCTAATCTGACTTTTAATTAATTTTGTATAAAGATTGTGAGGACGCGCAGTTGTGACGGTATTCGTTATAAATAATTCTTTGTACAACGTTACGCACGTCACAATAAAGCCAATGTATTAGTTGTTGGACTATTTTATTCTACGAGACCTACAAATTATAACACGTGAATAGAGCAATACTAAGATCAGTTACCCCCTCAGGAGGCTAAGCGTCCAAGAGTTGTGCCACCTCTAAGTGTAACTGTAAAAGACTGGCTGATCAGACTAGTTCACTCCAGAAAAAACCGCATGCGAGGTATTAACTAATTTAAAATTCAATTGCAATTATGTAGCCTTTGAACGTGTTAAACGCATTGTATCGCGTTATAAATCGAATACAACACGCTAAATAAAACCACTTTACCCAATTGGTTTTTTCGACGTCAAGCAAATATAGTTTCTGTATTAAATAGCATATAGTTAAAATTTGCATGAAAGCGACGACGACTTAGCAATAATTGCTTCCTACGGACGTTACAAGTATATTTCTTAATAACTACCTACGTAATTTAAGCGTAGAAATCTATCTGCATGGTTGTATGGTCACTCCGCAGTCCTTATCGATGTTTTGACATCGATCGGCATAATGTCATGGCCTTAGGGTACGTATCCACTGATGCGAAACGGAGGCGAGCGAAGTTTTAGATATAAGTTTGATACATTGTTGTCCCGGACTGTGAGATAGCCGTAGCCCTGGAGGGAGTCGGGATAGCCGTAGCCCTGTAGTTCTGGGCTCTGGGCCTGTCGTAGTAGGCGACTAAACGGGGCCTCGGGTTCACTGGGCGACAAGTGTGGGGGCCTTTGTCGTTCGCCAAAGTGGACCCGGGAAGAAGGCGACACCGCCGGGGAGGTTTTAGTGGGTAAAACCCCACATAACCGCCGCCTTCCCCTCAGAAGGCGGGGTATCCTTTTTGAACATTGCCTCTCCGATAACAAAAAAAAGCCGTATGATAGCCTTTGAGATAAGGTTGGCGAAGGACGCGCGGAATACCGTAGGCAGTCAGGAGAACCAAAGAGTACATAATATAAGTAAATAATATAAAGTTTATACGTTTAATTATCATATTATTATTTTTTTTTTACTTAATATATTTATTAATGAAATTTTTTCATCTATTATTTTATTGTATAAAATATATTTTAATCTAATAACTGTTTTATTCATGTATCATATTTATTATACTCGTATTGCCTGTATAAATTCCATATAAAAGTAGTATTGCGCGCGCACGTCTTTATGTAGTCCCGGGCACCGCTGAAACCCGGGAACCGCCAGGATGCGACAGCGCTGATTTTCAGGCAACCAACCGAGTCGTGATTCGGCCCTCTCGGGCACCCTCGGATCGGAATGCTTACGCGTAACATAGTAACCGTCCAAGCCGAGGTTACCCCTCACCGGGGGGACCCTTGTGTCGAGTTACTAGCAATATAGGTTCAGGCTAAGCGACCTAAGAGCTGTGCCACCTCTCAATTCGGTGAAGCAGTCAAGGCCAGCCTCTCTGGCCAATCTGTGTAGTTCGTCATAAAAACTATCATCTACACATCACTATCATGAACCCCCAAATCTATTTTCGCTGTCGTAGACCCCTTGCAGGTTGTCATAGACCCCTAGGGGTCGATATAGACCACTTTGTGAATCATCAAAATCAATTATCAATTATCAGAATCATCCTCGGCTTCTTTGGACAGGTTACGCGGCCTTGAAAGCCATTCCAGAGAAACAGATTATTTTAGGCAATATTTACGAGTAAAAAAACCGACTTGTATAGGAAATAGAATTAATCAAAGCCTAACCAAACTACTTCGTCTTGTGGAATAAAATAGTCCAACAACTAATACACTCGCTTTATTGAGACAGCGTAACGTTGTACTAAGAATTATTTTAACGAATACCGTCACAACTGCGCGTCCTCACAATCTTTATACAAAATTAATTAAAAGTCAGATAACGGAACTAATAAAGTTTAATTATTGTTTACAATGCCAAGTTCATGTGACGATCAACTAAATTATTAATTATGAATTAAAGATACAATTCCCGAATTCGAACAAATGCCTCCATCCTTGAGCGTCTATCTACTCAAGTACGTCGGCGAATACTCAAGTTCTTTGGGCATGTAAGCCGTCGTGGAAACGATTGTTTAGAGTGTCTTGTCGTGCAGGGCAAAGTAGAGGGAAGCAGACCACGAGGTAGATCGCCAATGCGTTGGTTGGATCAGGTGCGGAGTATGGTGCTCCCCTCCACGAATGTGCCCGATTGATGACCAGCAGGCGGAGATGGCGAGACGTCGTGCGGCGGGCGCTGTCTGCTGCCCAACCCACCGGATCATGATGACCACGATCGCTCTGACAAGAGTGAAGCGACCAAGAAGAAAGATACAATAAGGTTCAGGTGAATCACTAAGATATCATTGTATCAAGTAGTTATTATACATAACAATCGCTGGGTGTGAAATAATCTAACTAACACTACTCTTGAAGTACATAGTTTTCAATAAAAATGAATAATCGAAATCAGCTGGCATCATATCGAGTTATTCGTCCATTTGTTGAGCACGTACTTAATGCACATGAAGACTTTTTCTCATGGATGCCGAATTGGACTTCATGGGAAGAACCAGCTTTGATATAAAAAAGAATCAACAAAATCGGTTCACCATCAGTCCAATGTATGACGTAGAAAACAAAAGAAACATACAGACGAATTGAGAACCTCCTCCTTTTTGAAGTCGGTTGAAAATTGAATAATCTTCAAAAAGATACCCCGCTCAGGGGGGAAGGCGGCGTTTATATGGGGTTTTTACCCACTAAAACCTCCCCGGTGGCCCTTTCCTCGGTGCATGACGAGGGGCTCCGGGATCTCCAGTGAGCATGTCCGGGGGGGGGGGGAAGGTTACTCCCTCCCCCCCTGTGCCCTCATAGTGCAAGGCTACACGGGCCAGCCGATGTCGCCTTCTTCCCGGGTCCACCTTAGCGGACGACAAAGGCCCCCACCCTTGTCGCCCAGTGAACCCGAGGCCCCTTTTAGTCGCCTTATACGACAGGCAGGGGATACCGTAGTCTTATTCTTGAGAGCCCAGAACTACAGGGCTGGAATAACGATTATCTGAGTCTACCTGGAGAGGGTTAAAAGTGAGGTATTTATAATTAAAGTAATGGAACAAGTAACACAAAAAACGCAAGGCATTGTATCGCTGTGAGAACAAAATTTACT
The DNA here is from genome assembly GCA_029286785.1 of Meandrusa payeni. Taxonomy (NCBI): domain Eukaryota; kingdom Metazoa; phylum Arthropoda; class Insecta; order Lepidoptera; family Papilionidae; genus Meandrusa; species Meandrusa payeni. The sequence continues at coordinate 4,372,722 of JAGSMX010000023.1, forward strand.
ACCAGCCATACGAAGGTCATGAATACATGATCCAGTAATCCAACACTTGTGCAAATATGCACAGCTATGTGTGACTTCACATTGTTAACACGGGTCAACAAAAGACATTAAACGAAGTTATGCATTGGGTGGATTTATTTCATTAAAAATGTTGGCAATTGTATAAATAGTAATAGTATAAGTATTGCTATATGCCGACAATTACTATAAAACCACACCATAATCAAAATACCATAAACCACAAATTAAATTTTTTGGAACAATTGTTGATATTTATTAATAAATAACAAATATATTAACGTGTAAAATCAAAACCGACTTCAAATTGAATCAAACGTTCAAAGCTATTACGCGCGGACGCCCTGTTTGTATTTCCGAATTATGGTTGGAATATTTCGTTCTTGACGACCCGGACGACGCGATAACCATTGCACAGGCTAGATTTTTACAAATCCACAAAGCGTCCATTCGCGACCGTCGGAGGTTGCGAATAATCCTCGCGCGTTATCGCTTTTTTATGGGCGGGTCCTACCCTTAGATGCTAGGAGCGTTGCTGGAGTTTCTTCGGCCACTTCTTCTCCCAGCGCCAACGTTTCCCGAAGTGGCACTCAAAGTTAGTTTAGCTTTTGAATGTCCCTTAGATTAACCTTGAAATAGCAACCGACCGAGTCTTGGTACGGCCCTCTCGGGCGCCCTCGGATAGGAACGCTTACGAAGGGCTGAGTGAAGTGGTACCTCCACTTCACTATATACCATATTATACTACCGCGTTGTGGGAGATGCGATGCGATATATCCGTAATCAAAACTAACGATTTAGGCAATAAACGCCGGTGGACATGAGGATGACAGCATGTCGATACACGATTTATTTAAACGTCGATAAATTACTTATCTTTATTTTGTTCCATACTTAAATACTCTATTTTATCGACCTTGCAGATTAAAACCAACTTCATAAGGTAGACAACGCGACTGCATTTCATCTGGTAGATGATTTAGACGGTAATCGCATACAATCAGTCGCGCCGTTTGGTCGTTTGCGCCTTCTATAAAAAAAGAATGACTACCGCTCGACCTATTGCGCTGTAGTTCAACGACCGGACGCTAACACGTACGTGAGTAACTTCTCTGTCGGTCTCAGTCACCGTCGGAATTGTCAATAGCACGTGCCCGGCACTGAATTTTGCCAATACACACCAGAACTTCGTGTAATCTATTTATATATTGCACGCGTTTCTTCACCCAATGCTCCTAACGCCAACGGTTCCCAGTAGTGACATTTAAAGAAAGCTAGTTAACAGTCAGTAGAGGAGGAGGTTCAAGCTAAGAAACCCCTAAAATTCAGGTTAAATTGGTTGCCTGTCGTAGAAGGCGACTAAAAGGGGCCTCAGGTTCACTGGGCGACTAGGGTGGGGGCCTTTGTCGTCTGCTGAAGTGGACCCGGTAAGGCGACATCGGCTGGACCGTCTCCAGTGTCCGTGACCCCTCCCTGGGAGATACTCTTCAACAAGATACCCCGCCTTTTACCTAGAAGGCTGAAGAGTTCCCCGTCAAAGAGAAAAAAGGTTACACAGCACATCCAGCTTTGTAAATCCCTATTCCTGGACACATTGTCTCATGTTTTGTGAAGCAGTTACTAGAGAAATGATCATATGAAGTAAAGCATTTCTTGCCGTATGTCAGAATGTGATGAACGATAATTTAGAATGAAATCATAAAATTTCTGCATGTTCTCTTCAAAATATATCCTGTAAATAGCGAGGACCAGCCACTTATGCATCAACTAATCTTCAAAGAAGTTTTGATTAAATGGTACTCATTACTGTAATACAGAGTATCGAACTTTCTACCATTGGATTGTAAATTGTCCTTCCTTCACTATTTCCGGCCTCTAGTCTATCAGCGTTATACCTCTTCTCTATCAATTACTTCATATCAATTACAGTGAATACATAAATAAGCATTTATGTCAGAAATAGCAATCAACTTCACACCATGCAGGCACAAAATTCATAAGTGGAATCCCATTTCCACCCCCTACTTTGAGACCGTAAATCAGGCCATTATGCTTCAACTATTATACCGATCTAATGTTATAATTTAAAGAGCCCAATATGTAAAAACAGATTTCAAATTGCCCTAAGCAAGAACATGTTCAAACTTGTAAATCGAGCTTCCACCAGAAACACATAAGTATGGTAGTGATAATGTTTTGCATTTTATGATAGATAATTGATCTAAAGGACATCTTTTATCTCCAGGTTCAGATCTTAATCACTTTAAATCAGCAACACAAATTACTTGTCATGAGATGACAAATGAAACTGTAAAGAATTTAGCTTGGGTTGGACATTTTGGCCCAACCCCAACATAATATAAAAAGGAACTCCCGAATTGGTATTTAACATTTAAAAAATATCACTAAAACTCGGAGGCATCCATAAATCACTAACAACTAAAACTTAATTCACAGTGTCAATTTATGCAGTACTTTTACTAATATGATATGTGCATGTTAAAAAAGTGAATTACAATGATAAGACCATCCGCAATGTTGTTGATATTTTGTTACTACACTTTACAGCAAAATACTTATCTTCAAACAGTTCAATATGGTTGTAAATGCCTATAAAACAGTTATAAAGATATAAGATTACCTACATTTGTTAATTAATAAAGGATATTATTATATTATATTTTTTTAATAAAGAATTATAACACCAAGTTCTCATAGATGAAATAAAAGACATAACATTACAAAAACCTGTCCAGTTTAAGAATGATGCATAGTTACTTAGAGTAACTCAAATCTATGCGATCCATTCCATTTCTTAGGTATTACAATTTAAGTTTACTTCTGGATTTACCTGCTTTTGAGTAATCAATATCTAGCAGCTCATCTGGTAACTAAATTTCTAAATCATATTATTGAAAATAGAATGTTCGAAAAATATGATTCGCCAATACATCTAATAACATAAGGCCATATGCATACCTTTTAAGTCAATGTTATTTAAATTGTACATAAAATGTAAATTGTAAGGTATTCATGTAAACTAAAGCTTAGTGAGGGTGGGTCACGAATATGAAATAAAAAAAACCTAGCCATTATGCCTAGCTATTATGCAAAGCAATGCTTTATTAAGATAAACTAAGATAGTCGGATGGTTTGAAAATCAACGCCCCTTATAACACAAAAACTAATATGATTTGAAAATGTTTATTCCATATCATGAAGACTTAGAGCTGCAATAGTTAATTATCATTTACAAATGTAGGTAAGTAATCTTACTAAGATAGGAATGTATGTTAGTAACCGTTGATCGGCAATGTTTAAAAGAGAGATAGCAGTTCAAAGGCAATTTATACTAAAATGACCTGTAAATTAAACAAATATGACCAAGTAATAATAAAAATTTCTTCTTCTTAAATAAATATTAATTTACATATAAACTAAAAATATATTTGAAATATAGAAATCATAATTAAGAGAATGAAGGTAGGATGAAAATATTACTCTCTCCAATTTATCATCACTATTAAACTTTTTTTTATAGACATGGTCGCGATAAAGAAAAGAGAACGGCACCGACGTAATTCAGCCTAATAAATCAGTTGCATTTTTATACATTAGTGGGTAGAACTGCGGAATGTGAGTCATGTTTCACACTCCAATTAAGTTACCCACAGTATCAATAATTACAAGCGAGGAAACCACCCAAATACTATTGACCGACGCACGAAATATAAGCGCAAGTGAAATTACAACCGCGCTACTAGATTGTACATACATTTATTATAAACATCAAATGTTCGCAATTTTCTAAATACATCTTTTAAAATTGAGGGTACATAAAAAAACAGCTATCGAACTTTCTAGAGGTAGTATGTAACAAATTAAACCTTTATCCTAGCCCTTTTACAATAATATTTGCGTATAAATATAAAAGAAAACAGTAAAACTCAATGTTGTTCAATTATTGTCATCAAATATTAAACTTACTGTTTTCGGCCGCCGCCACTGTCTCGTCTCCGTTCTGCATCTTGATATATCTTGCAATCGGGAGGATTTAGATGTGTATCCCGTGTTATTTAAAGGAAAATCATCAAAATTAAATGGAAAATCAAACCCTTTTGCTGGACAGAACCGTCACACACAAAAATAGAACGCGAATAAAAAACAAATGCAACCAACTTCGCGGCTCCGATGAAATTGCAGGAGTACAAACATAAGAAAATAACAAAATGGAAAAGTGCGTTATATTTTTGCAAAATAAAAACTATGAATAACACTTCGGGATGTTTCATTTATGTGTGTCTATGAAATATTAAAAAGTAAAATAAGGATTTCATGATTTATTTGGTTTGAATTCTGATGATACAGATAAAAAAAATCCTTAATGTCCGCCTTGATCTACAGGGCTGTCGTCACGGTATATTGCTTCTGAGTTTTTATTGAATTTTATCATAATTTCGGTCGTTTGGTGTTACTATAATTGTTTATCGCTAGAGAAACAGATTATGTGTAAATACATTAAGCTCGGCGTTAGCACAAACACTAATATATGGTATAAACAACATGAGAACAAAATTAATGCCGGTAAAACAAACACTGTTTTATGTATTCTCTATCATCTATTGTCCTATTTTCCCCATATTTTTGAAACCGATATGATTTAGGTTACTACTACTTATAAAGAGAATACACCGTTCTTTAAAGTCGCAATCGGCAATGCATTTACTCTTCTGGTGATGTCAAATGTGGTAATAATATTTGGTGCCTTTTAGGTGACGCTATTTCATTAATGGGTTGCGGTAGAAATTTAGGCAGTTTTTCCAGTAATTTAGCAGATAATTTGTAAATGTTCTATGGGTTATAATCGAATGTAGAATACGTTGATAAGAATTTATTATAAGAACTTAACTGACGCAGTAGCCTGTGAGTAGGATCAAAAACAGGCCAGAGTCTATTATGAGTAACTTACCGTCGACTTGGTTACTTTATGGGATAGCATTATGACTAAAGAATTTTAGAGGGCTGAAATAATGTGTGATTGAAGTGCAAAAAACTATTTTTTTTCAACAACGGTTCAATATATAATAAGATCCTCGAATTCTAACGGTAACTAAGAAACATCACCCATAAGACACCTCAACTAGTATGCCAGACGAACCGTTTAGAGAATAGGTCATCACTTCTTTGTTGGTGTCCCCTCAGGGCTTGATTCGTGACTACCAAGAGAGCTGTTCCTAACCACTCTCTTCTATTTTGTGCCAGGAGGACAGCTGTCTGGAATTAGAGCTAGCTACTCCAATAGTCCTCTTCTCTTAAAATAAAACTAGTAAAAACGAGACAAATAAAATTTTATTCAAATAAATTTAAATACAATAAGTAACCAATTCTTAAATAATCACAAAAAGCGTAATCACAGATCAGCGTATAGTCTGTGACATGTGTAGTGGAGTCAGCATCAATTCGAAGGCGGCGTCTTTCAAATTCGCGCCCCGAAGATTGGCCTCGTGAAGATCGCTGCCGGATAAATCGCAACACTAGAATTTGAGAAAAATAAACAATAGGTCTCAATTATTGATTCTACCAGGATCGCACTAGGTGATAGTAAGACTATGATCTCTGTGTACCCCTTTGGGTGACGGGCGTAAATGGTTGTATTTGTATATTTCACACACAAACACTACACTCAAATACACATGATTTTTCCTAGCTTTTTCTGTTGCAAAACTTTGGAACAACATATTAAAGACGCTCTCATTTATACACCGCACACATATAACCTTGCTCACCCCCACGCAAACTATCCTTACCATATACATGCTCAAGCATATAAAAATATTAATATTTAGTCCATAAGATTAACTCTGGTTTAGTATCTCCCTAATACAGGCTATTAATAAGTCTAGCAGGAAATTTTTGTACCGAAAATCTGAGAAAAAAAATGTTTATGAAAAAATTTATATGTATACAGGTATTAGGAGACCGTTTCCGAAAACGAAGACAGACGATAGTACTAATGACACATGTGATGATGGGACGGAAAAAATATAATGTAAGAACTTATATTTTTCATCAACAAGTAACTTGTCTTGGCTGACTTGTCTGTCTGACCAATCAGTTAAGTTCAGTTTCTTATATACAAAAAATTGTGCCCAAACGAGACAAATATAGGCTGTTAATTTACTTTACTATATGTATATATTACCTCTAAGTCAGCACCGGCTAAAACGGCAGTCCTGAGATCACAATTCTGAAGGTTTGCATTTTTAAGTGTTGCCACCCTTAAATTCACACCAGCCATGTTGCTTCCTTCTAAATTCGCACCTGTAAGGAATCAAGCCTGGTTTAGCAAAAATTAGAGGGAAAGATGCAGTGTAGTTCATATCAGTGTTTTAAAAATCTAAGAAAACAAACAAGTATATACTTGAAAAACATTTGCTTTTTGAAAAAAAAAGACAGACAGTCTCATAAAAATATATAACTTCAATAATTTAAAACACATGCAACCCTAAATTTTCATTCCTCTACCCAATACCCCATTTTTTAATATCTATATTACTAGTTTAATAATATTCAATGTTTGTAATGTAGTTGTTAAATAATCAATAATAAAATATTGTTTAATATTGTTTCAACAAATATGATCCATAGCCTATGCGGTAATTATGTGGAAAAATTAGAAATAATTTATATGGCAAAACAATGTCTGCCGGGTTCGCTAGTATTGTAAATGTACCTACCCGCTAATGTGATGGTATTTTGTAATGAATTATTAATGCTGGCGGAGCCCAGTGATAGGCCTTTATGTCTGACCCCACTAGGGTTAAAAGAATATGAGGGTTTTTTTTTATATATTTGCAGGTTATCTTTCTTTGATGCTTTAGTAATTGTTGTTTATGAAAGTTATTAGAAAAGATGTGCATTACCAATTATTTATACCTTTCAAGTTAACTCCTTCCATCACAGCCCTTGACCCAGCTGGGTCTTCCATATTACAACCTTTTAAATTTGCACCTGAAAATTAATTTAATTGTTAGACATCATTCAATATATGTAGAAAATTACTTATAGTAACTTGGCAGGTTCAGATAGTATACACTATGAACTATACTTTTGTGTGGCACCGTCGAAACAGTGGGACTTTTGGTAAAGTAGGTTCTACCAAAACTACTCACTCCCAGGTGCCAGATCAAAGGTTGAATGCAGATTTCGATTCATCTCAAATTCCAATAATACCAATCACTGTTGTAATTGGTATGATTGGAATTTCAAGTGTCAATAGCCTAATCGAGTAGGGTAAGGTAGGGTACAGTCTGTGACTCGTAAGGTCGTGGGTTCGAATCCTCCATTCGACTATTGACGTGATCTCCTAGCACAAGCTTAAACCAACTAAAGCGGGCTTAAAAAGAATGTTTGTAATATTTATGAAAAAAGGAAAAAGCTGCTGGCTTTTTTTAAAAAAAAATGGCCAAAGCCAAATGTTATAATCAGCTTTTATCCCTTTAGAGTATAGGGGAAGGCAAATGAGCATGTCACCTGATGTTAAGTGACCTCAACATTTTACTGCTAGCGTAATTAGTAGTGATATTTGTCTCAAACTTTTATTATTCTTGTACTTTACTTAGTCATTTGTGACTTCTGTATAATGTATGTAGGATTCAATTTTTAAAAAGTTATTATTTATTACCTGACTTAAAAATACACACCTTCCATATTTGCACATAATGCTTTTACACCCAAGAGCTGACTTCCTTCTAAATTAGCATGGGACAAGTCTGCACGCTCCAAACAACAATGAGATAAATTGGCACCACTTAAGTTACATCGTGACAGGCAGGCATACTGAAACATGCACATCAAAGAATTTTTTTATAGAAATAGAGACAAGAAGCCAAAACAGCAGTATCTTGGCCTGAATGCCACCAATATGTAGCAGTTCAGATAAATCACGTAAAATTACTTCACCATACATTAAAAAAACAGACAAGCAATTGGCATCAGTCAAATAATAGGATTTGTGGCAACAGGCTTAGTTCTATCACATTTGTGTTCATTTTTATGTAGTCCCTATTTAAATAAAACGATGTGATGGTTTATTAATTTATATTGTAATTCGAGAGGTGGCACATTTATAATAAGTAATACCTTGCAAAACAGAATGCTAAATACTTAATGACCCCAGAAATTTGACCCATGGTTCTCTCTAACTCTAGCAAAGGTGTGTGACACATGTGTTTCCTGAATGCTATACAACCTACATAACATATCCTAAGATGAATTTAAAGTTACAGCCTTATATATATGATATGTATGTCCCACTGTTGAGTGCAGGCCTTCTCTGTAGAGAGATTATAAGGGCATAGAAAATTATGTGGCCCTAGTGCTGATTGGAAGACTTCACATGCCTTAGAACATTTATCTAAGACATGTAGGTTTCCTCACGATGTTATCTTTCCGCCAAGCGCATGGTAAATCAGCACATAAAATTGCAACAGTAGATTTATTGGTGCTGTGGATCGAACTCGGGTTGCTAGCGTACTATGCAACCATGGCTCTGGCCTAAGATGAAACTTGTACAAAATCTTATCAATACATAGCTTCACAAATGTTATGTTAATGTATTTCCTAAGATTTCGTCTAAATGTATGAATACTGATTATCTATTTAGTACTCGGTATTCGGTACTCCGTACATAAAGGAACAAACCTTAAAATTAATATATCGCAGGTCAAGTCTGTTCAAGTCAGCCCCAGCCAAGTTAACACCTTGATACCTCAGCTCAGAAGTTGTAGGTGTCAATATAATTGAGCGAACAACATCCATTCTTGTCAGGGAGTGGTTATTCGCATGGACAGATGTGGACTTTTCAATCAGCTGATTCAAGTGGGGTATCATAGAGTCAATACCTAAAATTTGTTACTTTAGTTTGAATTACGAATAATATATACAACTGTCCAATATAATAAGATAAAGATTATAATTTATAAACATACATTATTTAAACTAAATTAAATTACTTGAATGGACCAGCATGGCACAATAAACTTGCAAAGTTAACCATACTTTTCTTAAACATCAAACATTGTATTTGCAACTTTTCTGATGTTTTATCTTTAGGAGGGCACAATAATATCAACTGCCTCTATTCTTTTAAAAAAAATTAGGCCAAAATCTTTTTTTATACATAATACACAACACCTAAAGTACAATGGAAAATCAAAGTTAAATGTCATGTTTACAGAATCAGGTTTCAAAATATTGGCAGATAAAAGTTGGGGTTTCAAAGACCACAGACTTAGTACACTGTGTAACAAGTGTGTGTGAAGAGTGTGCTCAGGAACTACATGATCTAATTCCCCCATCCGTTCCACCATCGGGCTGCAGGATTTCATCCTTTTGTTGTGAACATCCCTCAAATCCAAGCGAAGTGCTTTGCTTCCTCTTTCATTATTCGTATGACAAAGAACTGAAATAGTTTGCCAGTGTCTGTCTTCCCATCCAATTGTGAATAGGCATTTACTAAGCTAGTGCATCTACCATCCAGTACTGCATTTCCACTTAACATCAGGTGGGATCGTAGTCAAGCATTTGCTTAGAAAGTATATAAAAAAATCCCACATCTATCAAAAAAAACTAATACCATAAAATACAGCCTCTTCCATAACTCCTTTGGGGTTAACATGTTTGTCTAATATTACATTACCATGTCGTAAATAGTTCAATATTGGCTCAAAATACTCAGGACTCCTGTCTATTAAATATCCTCCCGTGGAATCTGTTGTACTTGGGTTCATTAGATATACATTATTGTCATCGGCAAACATACGGGCTAACATAGATAGGGGTTCTTTAGCAAGGAGTGTCGATCGGGACGTCGTAAAGTGCTTTCCTCCAACATTAAGCGTTATCCAATCGGACACAGAGCGTTCACTATCCATACTAGACTGAGAACAAAAACATAATTTATCAACTGTCTCACAGTTATCCGAGGAATGTTTACCCTCCAAAGAGATGTACAGTTTCTCATCGTCTCTTATCACTCTTAAGTCAACCACTTCACAACCATTTGACGAGTATAATTTAATGTTTTCCCTCTCTATATTAAACAATGAAGAAATTTGCGATTTAAATGTTTCAATCGAGTCTTCCACGGCCATAAGTTTTCCATCCTTTTCAGTTTTATTATGGTAAACATATGCACGTCGCATCATATACCTTAAGATTAATATAAATAAATAGTTTTAGTTGTATTATTTTTCTTTTGAATTAAGTATTCGACAATTGACGGAATGATGATGGGTAACAAGGCAACAATGTAATGGCATTTGACATAAGAAAATTTATATATGGCAATATCGAGTAAGTAGCACAATCGCGTGTGTTTTAGCAAAATATCGTTGAATAATTTAACTTTTTTAGGTAAGTATAATTCTAATAAATACACAAAATAATAAATTTCACGTATCGTATTTTATAAACTAGAGCGCCCCATGCAAGTTGTACAACAATTTTTAAATGAACTGTCGACAATACATACACCCGGCACAAATTTTAAATTTGAAAACACTGGTAATTACTTGCATATAGCCTGCTCAGGGTTAGGGAGGCGACATGTATGAATTCTATTCTAAGCTGTTCAGCATCTGTATTGAAAAATTCTCTGAATTAGTTTTTTGGGTTTCAATTAATCTTTTAAACATCTAATTATGTTTTAAACTCAGTAGGTAAAATTTGACCTTATCATTCATTTGTTTTAGTAAAATGCTCTTATAATAATTTTGAAACAAACTTGAGCTGGAATAATTACGTTTTAAAACCAAATGTACTTAAGAAAAATAAAAGGCAATTTTAGTACTTTCGGATTAGTTCTAGTAGTAACGGGCGGTTTTAATGACGCTTTTCTACTTTTAGGATATTAAGTAAAGTTTTTGAGAAAATATTTCTCACCAAGCTACATTGGTACATTGAGACAGGGAAATATTTTAAAGCAAATATTATAAATGAATGAAAAGAGTTATTGCTGTTACAACTTCATTAGCTACAAAGTTTGGGCACTGAGTGGCAGTACGTAACAGAAGAGCGACGGTTTGGACTCTTCGTGCACAAAGTTTTCATAGTATCGTTGTTTTTAGAAAGTTTTAAGGTTTATTGGGTTTAATTCACCTTCGATAATAAGAAAAATCTTATCTCCATATTTTAAGTACGAAATGAACTGGAACCCCCCTTAGATGCTAGGAGCGTTGCTGGAGTTTCTTCGGCCACTTCTTCTCCCAGCGCCAACGCTTCCCGAAGTGGCACTCAAAGTTAGTTTAGTTTTTCGAATGTCCCTTAGATTATCCGTGAAATAGCTACCGACCGAGTCGTGGTTCGGCCCTCTCGGGCGCCCTCGGATCGGAATGCTTACGCGTAACATAGTAACCGTCCAAGTCGAGGTTACCCCTCACCGGGGCGACCCTTGTGTCGAGTTACTAGCGATAGAGGTTCAGGCTAAGCGACCTAAGAGCTATGCCACCTCTCAATCCGGTAAAGCAGTCAAGGCCAGCTTCTCTGGCCAATCTGTATAGTTCGTCATAAAATAAATAAACTGGATTACAAAATCGCAGTCAACAACTTCGGTTGTTGGATTTCATGAAGAACAACAATTAGAGCTTGAAGAAATTCTAGTAATTTATATCATTAATAGAAGAAAACTTGTACGAAACGCGGTTAAATTTGCCGCGCGTCGGGGCAAATTCGTGAATATAATATTAGTATTATAGGTAGGACGACGCGATGCGGTAAGGTACAGGGTTTTGTTAATTAAATTAATAATTCTGAGTACTATCGCTTTGATATGGCTGGGATGCATTACTTACCAAGAGCGTTAATTTCTTTACATACTAGCTGTACCGATCCTGGCGTGCTGCTAAATTTTAATTTTACAAGATGAATTATGTTATGAAAATTTCAACATGAATTTCCTTATCCCGACTTATTTATATCTTTTAGGTATATCTTTACGTATACTTCTTTAAAGATTGACCGATATCTTTATAGTACATATTGTAATGTAATAATTACGGTGACTGTCAATGAATAATAAAGCACGTAAAACTAGCATCTCGCACTCGCATTATTTGTATAGACAAATTAACTAAATACGTTCTTTTGCGCTTTTTGTTTGACTTGTGTTAGCTGGCAACACATGACACCCAGCGATTGTTATGCATAATAACTACTTCCAATGATATCTTAGTGATTTACCTGAACCTTATTGTATCTTTAATTCATAATTAATAATTAAGTTGATCGTCACATGAACTTGGCATTGTAAACAATAGTTGTAACTTTATTAGTTCGTAATCTGACTTTTAATTAATTTTGTATAAAGATTGTGAGGACGCGCAGTTGTGACGCTATTCGTTATAATAATTCTTTCTACAACGTGACGCTGTCTCAATAAAGCGAGTGTATTAGTTGTTGGACTATTTTATTCTAACCTACAAATACAGCTACACAGCTAAATTAACTTCGCGTGGCTAAAAGTATACTGTAAAGAAGATTCTAGAATTGACGCAGTTATATATCTCGTCAGCATTACGTTATTGTTCGCTCGGGTCCAATTCCAATTAGTGGAGCCGCCGTCGACGGCTTTTATTACAGACCAGCCCTCACTTCGCTTCAGCTTATATAATTACGTCAAAATTTTAATTTTTTTAGTATGTTTGATGTTAGTAGTATGGAAGAATATGGAAGAATCGTAACATAACAAAAGCCACTAAGGTCAGGCTCGTAAAATCTTTAGTGTTTCCCATATTTTTCTACTCGGTCGACACCTACGACAAGCCGAAACTCAAAGGATAGACACGCTAGAGATGTGGTGTTGGAGAAAGATGCTCGGGATTTCGTGGACCGAATTCCGAACAAATCTTTGATTCCTCCATACTTGAAGAGCTGGGTATTACCGAGCGTCTATCTACTCAAGTACGTCGGCGAATACTCAAGTTTTTTGGGCATGTAAGCCGTCGTGAAAACGATTGTTTAGAGCGTCTTGTCGTGCAAGACAAAGTAGAGGGAAGCAGACCACGAGGTAGATCGCCAATGCGATGGTTGGATCAGGTGCGGAGTATGGTAGGTGCTCCCCTCCACGAATGTGCCCGATTGACGACCAGCAGGCGGAGGTGGCGAGACGTCGTGCGGCGGGTGCTGTCTGCTGCCCAACCCACCGGATCATGATGACCACGACCACTCTGACAAGAGTGAAGCGACCAAGAAGTAGTATGAATATTTATGTAATAGCATAAAGGCCTGGATGAGATCGCACTTAGCGATAAGACTGCCGATTGCACATGTAATAATATCGTATCATAGGCTACGTGGCCGTTCCATAAGTATATTTATGAGTAAATACAAAAACCGACTTCAAATCGAATATTTTGCTTACATGTAACATAGTAACCGTCCAAGCCGACGTTACCGGGGGAACCATGTGTCGAGTTACTAGCGATAGAGGTTCAGGCTGAGGGACCTAAGAGCTATGGCTCCTCTCAATCTGGTCAAGCAGTCAAGGCCAGCAATATAAAAGGTATCTCGAGCTGGGGTTAGGTAAGGCTAGGAAGAAAAAGAAGAAGAAAAATAAAGTATTTCATACATCATCATTCATTAATTGTTTTCTTGTGTGTGTGTGTGTGGAGTCATCTACAACGTTCCCGGGAACCTCGCAGGTACGGGCCTCGGGATGTTACCCCATTACCCGGGTTATCAGCGCAGGGGGCGACTGCTCCCCTGGTCTTGGGTACCGTTTTAGCACGGATTTTTTAGGTTCAACTATTTTTGCGTCGTGGCTAATCCCTCAAGCGTCAGCGACGAATCTATCTTCTACGCCCTCTCGGTCTCGATTGAGACCGGGAGGTCGAGAGGGGGGCTTATATGTTCAAAAGCTCCCTAGAATAAGGGAATTTGAACCTACTTGTTTTCTTAAATATAACTAGCGTTCCCAGCTTGCTTCGTCAGGCTAAATTTTGCCTTATTTTATTTATACAATAAACTTACATCATTAAATATTTAATTTAACTCTCACAATATATAAAATTATTAATTTCTCTCCGTATTCATTATCTTCTCGATCGGATGAAGATCATTATCTACACCCATGTACATGCAATATACTCCATTGTACTTCAATATGGTTCATAACGTGAACCATATTGACATAAATGTACAAAACACATGTGTCAATTTGGATTATAAAACAATAGAATATCATCATAGTAAATAAAAGCTGTATTTGACAGTTCAAAAAGAGGAGTGCTCCGATCGTCACTAAACTACAGGATTACACGCCAGGTCAATCAACAGTTTCATTGTAATCGGTCCAGCCGATTCGGAGCGTATAGGGAACAAACCCACACACTTTCTCTTTTATATATATAGATTGGTATTGTTGGTCAGAAAACTTTTTATTCATTGAAATGGTTCGCTAAAGCTACGATTTAAATATATTAATAAATACAGAGCCGTACTGGGAAACTTTTTGTTAGACTACTTCTAAATTTATTAATTGCTTCTTAGATCCCTTGAGTGAAGAACCTTAATACGTCAGACTTAATTAGAGGCCCGTTTCAAGAGCGGAGGGTATAAGATGGCTTTAAAAATCGATGTCTCGTCAAGTTAATGCAAATGAAGGTAAAATTTTAAATATGGAACGTTATAGAGGACCGTTTGAATAGTCAGTTCTTTTCTTCGATTGAATGCAAGAGCGTAAATTTTCTTTTATAAATTTCGTTTAAGTGATTCATTGCTGGATATTTTATTATTTAAGATTTGTTGACTAATTTATTTTCTTTTCATGAATATTATACGGTATGGGAGCCGTTTCATGAGCCAGACGATGAACCACGGCGCACCCGTGGCTCGTCGCAGAAAACGATTCTGAATTACTCGTAACCTATGGATATGTTTTATTTGTGTTGAGCTGTGTTAGTGGTTAAGCATTCCATTAACGATCTAATTGTCAGGCATTCAATTCTCAGGTAGCTTGGACTTATGAGTTTCCGTTTATGTTATTTCTTTTTTATTGCCGAACTACACAGATTGGCCAGAGAAGCTGGCCTTGACTGCTTTACCGGATTGCGAGGTGGCATAGCTCTTAGATGGCATAGCCTGAACCACTATCGCTAGTAACTCGACACAAGGGTCCCCCCGGTGAATGGTAACCTCGGCTTGGACGGTTACTAACCCGTTTATTTAGTGCTACTAACAAGCTAAGTGAATAGCGATTTAAAAAGAAGACTCACAAAAATATCGAGCTTTATATCTTTTTCAAAGATTACTTAGAGAAGAAATAGCACGTATGTTTTGAGGATCTGTACTCCATAAATTTTGCAAACACATCATCTAGTTATGACGTGGTTGAAGCTAAGCTTGATATAAATTATAATATTATTAATTTGATTGTGTTGACTATCCTTTTTCTATTTTATTCTAGATGGCAAAGAAGTATATGTATTTATATATTTTATACTTAGTAGTTAGTATAAATAAATAATAAAATATAATACCTTCACACGCGCGTACAAAAGAACAGGCAACCAATTTTTTTTAAAAAAGCTTAAAACATGTTTTTATAAGTGTTAATGGTATTTTTAACAGTCAATATTATCATCTCTATTGTAACACTGGTCGTAAACACCTTGCGACACATGCAATACACGCACATGGCGCTCGTAAAATCTGCCACCTCTGATGTTTGCGATAAATGTTTGATTTATTGACACAGCTTCTGAGAATATATCAGTTCATATATGTTTGTGTAGACAACTTCAACGAAATTTACTTTATCTACAAAAAGGAGATGTCTCCCAACGATCTCCTTCTTTGGATTCAAAGAGCTCTTTCACCTTTTTTCAAATTGAGACATTGGTGGGTAATTTGTACAAAGTGCCAGTATGGTATATAGATTGAATGACATTGGCCTCAAGTTGGTTATTGTCTCAGTGTACATCTCGATATCCGGGATATTTCTATTCCAAAAGAAAACAATTACACGTCCCAATAGGCAAAACGAACGTGCTTAAGCACTCGGCTCCGGCTTATCTGACATATCCTTTGAGTCTGTCAAGTCGTTAAGGCACTAAGTCACGCAACATCTTGGTAGCCTTTATCTTATTATTTGCTTATTATGTGTTCGCCTTACGCCTGTTCACGCTTCGCATATATACCTATTTGATGTACAAGAAAGGAAGGGCGATCCTTAAGGGATACTCTAGCGGACAAAAAAATATCCATAACGTTAAATAAAAAGGTAAGATTTTTAGTGTCGCCTGGTTTAGATAGATGGCGCTATTATTAATTATACATTTTTGTGTTGATGTGTGTGTGTTACTGTTGGCGTTTAATAAATAGATAAATAAAGGGTCGTTGGAACCTGGCTTATCGTGCGAAACACAGATGTATTCCATACTTGATATCACGATGCTATCGTGCCGGCTCATTCATACTACAGCCGAAACCATAGTATTAGTAAATTAAAGTTCACAAAATACATAAATACTTCAATTTCTCTGAGACGTTATGAATCAAGATCTATAAATATGCAGCTACGTAAAAGCTTGCATCACTAATTTCAAGAAGAAATGATGCTGTGGTCCACATCATTAGAGCAGTTACCTTGTTCGATTTAAACGTGATGCGAAGCAAGAAAACATCAGAGAGAACTGAGTGATAATTTATTATTCAATTTGTGAATCATCGTGAAAATTATATGGCACGTATAATTTCGTGAAGCGAGAAATGAGTCAAGCTTTTTTTACTGAAATGAATTACGTGTCGCAATGTTAAGAAGCTTAAAACTGTCAAATAATTTGAAGAAAAGTGACAAGACATCTTCTGGGGAAGGTACCCACTAACTACCGGGGGCCCTTCTTCGGTGCATGTATGCAAGGCGACACGGGCCTGCCGATGTCGTCTTCTTTCCGGGTCCACTTCGGCGGACGAATAAGGCCTTGCCTTCCTTGTTGCCCAGTGAACCCGACGCCTCTCTTAGTCGCCTTCTACAACAAGCAGGGAATATCGTTGCCTTATTCAACTAGCCCAGAACTACAGGGCTGCTGGCCCGTCAGCGCCATCTCCGAACGGGATAGACACGCGCGTCCAGAAACAAACTTATAATATGCTAAAGCAACCCAACTTCGATCCCGGTGTCGAGTTTAATCAATTTGTTTGTTTCAATTTTAAGCCCTGATTTGAAGCGGTGAAGGAAAACAACGTGAGGTAATCTACATCTTACAAAGCTTTCTATGTGAAGTCCGCCAACTCTAGGGACGTGTGGATGCCCTTATACTCTCTTTACAGAGAAAGCTTGACCCAACAGTGGGATGTTGTCCATAGAATTGGAATACTGCCGTGATGTGTTTTCATCAGAATATGTTAAAATAATGCTCAAATATACTTGTTTTTCGTAACTGTCTACGTTAAGGCGATGTCACATTGACAGATGCGTCTATAATAGACACGAGTCTGGCCGGAATTAACTCGCTGGCATTTGGGAAAATGCCTGGCGCTTGCCGCGCGTTTGACCCAAATCATTCTCCGACTGCACTAGGTGGTTTTATTAAAAAGAAATAAGACATTTCTCGGACGACTTGGCAAACGTTACGTCGAGATTAGTAAAGAACTAATGCGATAGTACATATTACAAGTGTAATGTTTTAAACAAAACATAATCCAAAATCACTACAAGAACCGTAGTAGCTCAGTGGTCGCCTTACGCTGTGTAGTACGCTAGCAAACTGGGTTCGATCCCTGGTGTCAATGAATTTGTTTGTTGTAATTTTAAGTGCTGATTTACTACGAGCTCGGCTGTGAAGGAAAACATCTTAAAAAAATCTAAGACATGTGAAGTTTGCCAGTCAGCCGCGTGGTGGACTAGCCATTTTACTCAATTTACTAAGAAGGCCTGTATGCAACGGTGTGGCATATATATATATAATATATATATATATATAGGGTGTATTTTTAATTATACGGGCCATATTGCTAACACAGTTAGAGTTACCGCCCAAGAGAAGATCGCCTCTCGGAGGCTCTTGCTGTCAATAGTAATTTAGGCTAAGATTAGGCTAATCTAAGAGCTGTGCATCCTCACAAATCCCGTGAAACTGCTGTAGTCTTCTTTTCTGGTCATCGTGAGTAGGTTAGTTACGCAAAAAATCTGTTACTGTTGGGTTTCTTAAAATTATAAAAACTTTTTTGAAAGACTAAATTATGCAAGAAGAAAGAAGGTCAATAGTCGAATAATCATGAATGAATATTTACTTTATTGGGCAACAATTAAAAATGGGCGGTCTTATCGATAAGAGCGGTCTCTTCCAGACAACCTTTGTATGGACAGACACTTCTCTAGAAAGATTTTAGTGGGTCAAACAAGCTAAACATATAGATATATGTATAGTATATTTTACAAATACCATTTAAAATATTTACATAAAGAAAGATATGTACTAGGTTCTTAAAAGCAGACAAGAATTTATGCTTCTTACGCTTTGTGGCAGAGCATTTCAAAGTCGGACTGCCTCTACTGAGAGAGATTTCCTCAAGAATTCATGACTGAAATTGAGAACTTATATTTCGCTGTAGGTATCCTAAAACTTTAGGCTATTATTCTTAATGTTCATTCATTGTTGGAGATAATTTTAGCGGAACACTTCATAAGCGTGGTGACTTCCCAAGAGCGGATTTCCCTGTCCCGCGTTTTATTTATACCCAGTCTAGTCTCGACAAGCACTCGCGGACGTCCAACGTGTTTTATAATTTCGTGATTCTGTGTGTCCAACGTGATCTTATTATTAATACGTGCGTGACGCCGGCGCTACGATACTTGGCTGAAGTGCAACCACTTTGATATTATACCGCTATTGATACAAACAATGGGTAGTTTGGAGGCCCATTCACCGTCAAAGAGGCTTTCAAGGCCCAAAATAACTCTACAAATTCCAAACGCGTCCACACCTACGTTAGTGAGGGGTCCGCTAACAGCGTCCTCCGTGTATAGAGGAAGCCCAAGGTACTACAAGACACCACAAAGCCCAGGATCGCATATCTCAGATCCCCATGGAAACCCTTACTACAATCCATTCAATCACATGTATCAGAACAAGGCGTCGGAATTCATGTTCAAACAGTTCGAAGGTTTCAAGGATTTCACTATGAATACCGCTAAAAGTGGTCTTAGCGCCGGAGAGAAGTCCGCCTTCTGGTTTTACAACCGCTTGAAATTGTTGTCCAAGAAGTGGTTCACGCATTTCTTCTTGACTCTTTGCTTGGTGCTGTACAGTCTCATTGGTGCCGCGATATTTGCAGCTTTGGAAGGTGAGTGGAAATCTATTATCAAAGGAGGTAAAGAGGAAGAATAATGATGAAGCAAGACCATCACATGTACAGTTTTGCTAAGAACGCTAATAATTATTTCAACAAATATTACTGACCTTTTTACTAACCATTTTCAATGAGTTTTGCAATAGTGGATTCGAACATACAACCTTACGTTTACCAGACTTTTAATTAGGCACGTAGAGCTCTAACGCTCTAGTATATTTACGAGTAAAAACAAAAACAGACGAACGCTCTCTTTTATTTTCTATGTTGACTATATTTTCTTTCTTAACGTTCATGCTCGTTTTCGTTATAGAGTACTTACCCATATTTGTATTGTCATAAAGCTACCAATATCTCAATCCACAAGCATTCTTTCATATAGTTTTTACGATTTTTTTCAAAATGTAAGGTTCTATATCAGGAAAATTAATATGAGACCTAATTGAAACCGAATTCTTTGACACAGTTGAAATTTTTCAAAATCGGTTGGCAACTATTAAAAAAAATATGAGAAAACCGCAACTTGGTTATAATCGCAACTTATTGGAACAAATCAGATCTGGCAATTGGCTATCACCGCTTTATTAAATTACTGAACGAACATGTTTTTTAATAATAATAATACTACGTAGCAAATAGTAGGTAGCACTAAAAAATACACTCCTTATTACAACTACACACCGCAAACTATTCTGGAGAATACAACACACAAACTTTTTTATGACCGCGCTATACTCACCGACAGAACAATTCACTATAACAGACCTGATATTACCTTACAAGACAAAATAAATAAAATTACTTACATAATATACATTGCGGTTTCCAACACTCACAACATACAAAAGACAATCACTGAAAAAATTAGCAAATATTTCGAAATACAAGATGAAATAACCAGAATCTGGAGACAACAAAAAGTTTACATAGTGCCTATAGTTCTCTCCACAACCGGTATCATCCCACATCATTTGCTCCATAGTCTCAAACTCATAGATTTAAAAGAAAGCCTCTACATAACTCTTCATAAAGCTGTAATTATGAATACGTGTAGAATTGTTAGAGAGTTCATGCAAATAGAAGACACACAAATAGGAAACAATATTAACATACCCACAACATAAACACAAAACACACCCTACATTTACTTGGTTATAACCCGTAAATGTAGGTGAAACCAGCTCTTAATAAAGAGCTGAGAAAAAATAATAAACATTCGAAAATAATAATATCCTTTATTAATTAACAAAATTATAACAAACAGTATTAATAATTACACTTTTTTACTGCGAGTATTAGTTCTATTTAAGTTCACAGCCACCTAAACTAGGGATTTCCTGTGCGATAGGTGTCTGTCCTTCCTCCCATGGTTATTTATTTATCTAATATTTTAATTATATCATATTTTTTTGTGTGCGGGTGTATGTTTGGTGTGTCGGTGAATGTGTGAGTGCTTTTCAAATATCTTAAAATTTTTACGCTAGCGACATTTTAACATGAAAAACCCAATCTCGATATCATTTGTTTCAATTTAAACGGACTGAGAGTATCTTTTTTATTTTTATGAAGTAAAAATTTTAGCTCAGGAAATCTGGGTTAAACCAAGTAACCTTTCTTTGTTATTTTACGCTTTGGTTAACCAAACAAGGGACGAAACAATCGGGTAACTTCACGTAAGGGAGAAACAAAATATTTTATCAAATAACAACTCGTCTTGGGACAGAAATTTCTAAACTGTTTCTGATGGAATAGATTTGATCTAAATGATAAAAATGATATTTTAACAATAAGTATCCTTGAATAGAATAAAAACAAAATAATCTATTACGTTTTTTTAGCCTTTTTTAATAAACGCCCTTCTTTAAACTTATTAGGTCCAATATGTGAAAGGTCGCAGACTCACAGTACACAAATATTTGTGCTATTGATTTTTTGGACGTTAGAATCCAATACGCGAAAACTCTTTAACTAGGATTTGAACTATCAAATAGGAACGGATCGGAATGAAGGATAGACGCGGGCTTTTCCAGTCCGGCAGCAATAGAGAAAGACGAAGATTTCACTTACTATGGTATGTGACATACACACTTAGTCTCCAGCATATCGCCGTGAGCGCTTCTTACTCAGACAGTTACGTCGGCCACAAACCCGACACTTTGCAAAATAAATTCTCGAAGTCACACTAATTTCAATTGCAATTCATTTACTTGAACAGCAATTATAACAGTTAGTTGGGATGTTTAACAAGAATGTTAGTAATACTTACGAAAAAAATATTGTATACGTATATTTATTATCTGTCTTCAGCTTGCTCTTAACCACCAAAGGTTAGCTGGAAGAAAATGATAAATGACTTTAACTTCCCCTTTGTACACACTCTATTCTCTCCACAACCGGTATCATCCCACATCATTTGCTCCATAGTCTCAAACTCATAGATTTAAAAGAAAGCCTCTACATAACTCTTCATAAAGCTGTAATTATGAATACGTGTAGAATTGTTAGAGAGTTCATGCAAATAGAAGACACACAAATAGGAAACAATATTAACATACCCACAACATAAACACAAAACACACCCTACATTTACTTGGTCATAACCCGTAAATGTAGGTGAAACCAGCTCTTAATAAAGAGCTGAGAAAAAATAATAAACATTCGAAAATAATAATATCCTTTATTAATTAACAAAATTTTAACAAACAGTATTAATAATGACACTTTTTTACTGCGAGTATTAGTTCTATTTAAGTGTCACTGCCACATAAACTAGGGATTTCCTGTGCGATAGGTGTCTGTCCTTCCTCCCATGGTTATTTATTTATCTAATATTTTAATTATATCATATTTTTTTGTGTGCGGGTGTATGTGTGTGCTTGTGTGCGCGCGGGTGTGTGTGTCGGTGAATGTGTAAGTGCTTTTCAAATCTCTTAAAATTTTTACCCTAGCGACATTTTAACATGAAAAACCCAATCTCGATATCATTTGTTTCAATTTAAACGGACTGAGAGTATCTTTTTTATTTTTATGAAGTAAAAATTTTAGCTCAGGAAATACGGGTTAAACCAAGTAACCTTTCTTTGTTATTTTACGCTTTGGTTAACCAAACAAGGGACGAAACAATCGGGTAACTTCACGTAAGGGAGAAACAAAATATTTTATCAAATAACAACTCGTCTTGGGACAGAAATTTCTAAACTGTTTCTGGTGGAATAAATTTGATCTATATGATAAAAATGCTATTTTAACAATAAGTATCCTTGAACAGAATAAAAACAAAATAATCTATTACGTCTTTTTAACCTTTTTTATTAAACGCCCTTCCTTAAACTTATTAGGTCTAATATGTGACAGGTCGCAAGCTCACAGTACTCAAATATTTGTGCTATTGATTTTTTGGACGTTAGAATCCAATACGCGAAAACTCTTTAACTAGGATTTGAACTATCAAATAGGAACGGATCGGAATGAAGGATAGACGCGGGCTTTTCCAGTCCGGCAGGAATAGAGAAAGACGAAGATTTCACTTACTATGGTATGTGACATACACACTTAGTCTCCAGCATATCGCCGTGAGCGCTTCTTACTCAGACAGTTACGTCGGCCACAAACCATGCACTTTGCAAAATAAATTCTCGAAGTCACACTAATTTCAATTGCAATTCATTTACTTGAACAGCAATTATTTGTTAGTTGGGGTGTTTAACAAGAATGTTAGTAATACTTACGAAAAAAATATTGTATACGTATATTTATTATCTGTCGTTTTCAGCTTGCTCTTAACCACCAAAGGTTTACTGGAAGAAAATGATAAATGACTTTAACTTCCCCTTTGTACACACTCTATTCTCTCCACAAACACACTCACACAAATTATTCGAAGCGTCAATAGCCTAATGATTTAGGGTACGGTCTGCGAATCGTAAGGTCGTAGGTTTGACTCCACCATTCGACTATTGACGTGAACCATCTCCTAGCACACGCCTAAGGTTAGTTGGAATGGTTAACAAGAATTTTAGTAATATTTAAAAAAAAAAGAAATATTGCTAGTTTTCTTTTAAAAAAATTAGTGCCTAAGATAACAATATTTCCCTAATACAACCTGTATTAGTCTAGCAAGGAGATGTGTGCCGAGAGCACAAGACCGCCGAATGCCTCCTTAGGCCGGGGAACCTGGCGTCGCGACCGACATGGGCCGTTGGTCCGGCGCCCCACTCGGAGAGGGTTCCCACAGGAACGGCGCCGCATTGTAGTAATTGTCTCAGGGGGTGCTTCTCACCCTCCTAGGTAGGGCCCGGAGTACGGGCACGGCCGGGGGTTGCGGAAGAACTGTGGGATGTTATCCCGTGACCCCCACATACATGGTCGTATGGGGGAATACCGTGTGAAGATTTTTAGTCGGTTGGAGCCCGACACTACCGCCGTCGTCACACGTAAAAAAAAAAAATGTGTAATATGTATGTAATAGTTTTGTGTATGTACATCACCGCTGAAAATCAGCGGTGTCGGATCAAGCGCCAGCGAATGCTGAGACGGTGTCCGATATTGGCGTCATATGTTTTGTATTATTTGTCCGTGTAACTTCAACTGTGTTTTGTCTATTTTTCATTTTTTTTAATGTGTGTTATATTCTGT
Organism: Meandrusa payeni; assembly: GCA_029286785.1. Classification (NCBI taxonomy): domain Eukaryota; kingdom Metazoa; phylum Arthropoda; class Insecta; order Lepidoptera; family Papilionidae; genus Meandrusa; species Meandrusa payeni. The sequence continues at coordinate 4,396,725 of JAGSMX010000023.1, forward strand.
CTGTAATGTGTTTTGTATTGTGATGCCAATAAATAAATGTCTATGTCTATGTGTGCAAAATGTGTGTGTGTGTATTACATTAATAAATATTTCATATACTTTGGTGGAATAAAGGATTTGTCTATCTATCTGACTACCATACTAATAAAAAGACATGAGAGTTATTCAATAAATAAATTACTTTTACAACCATTACCGGAGTAACTTGAAACGTAAGGATTGAAAAAAAAAGCGTAAAAGTGGCTTCATTATATTTGGTACCAAATAAACCATCTTATATTCTAAGTTCTTTAAACATTCTAATCTGAGACCATCGGATATCCACGCACAGGAAAACAAAAATTACGCAAAGCCGCTTGTTTCACTTAGCTCGTTTCAAACAACTGTCGCTTCAACTGGTATACGAATATGAGTTTAGGGGGTTTTAAAATAAAAGCTGACTCGCACCGTTCCTCGAATCAACTTTGTTGGACGTTGATTTTTATTAACGTCATCGGCAATAACACTTCTTCCACTGTAGTACTGTTTATGCTAAAAGAATATCTGTGTTTGTTGATATATTCGGTGTTATTTGTTTACTTTATACTTACTTCATATTGAAAGTTCAGGCGCAAGGTGGCGCAATAAGTTGCCGGCGTCAGTCTTTCCGTCCAAGTACGACGTGGGAGTCTTCAAGAGTAGAGTGAATAGGCACTTACTAAACTAGTGCGTACCATCTTTCGACTATATCACCACTTAACACCAGGTGGGATCATGGTCAAGCGCTAGTTAACAGGCATAAAAAAAAGTTTTTACTATACCAAATATAGCAGAGAGCAAAAATAAAGGGACGATTAAGAAAGTTTGAATATCTGGGAAGATAAAGACGCTACCTCACAAAAACATTATATTGCAAAAAACTATCAAAATATATTAACATATTTAATTAGAGGATTTATAAAGAATATTATATCTAAACAAAAATCTATTTATATAAAAATAAACGGTCGGTTAAGAAGGTATCATCATCATCATCATCATCATCATCATCATCATCATCATCATCATCATCATCATCATCATCATCATCATCATCATCATCATCATCATCATCATCATCATCATCATCATCATCATCATCATCATCATCATCATCATCATCATCATCATCATCATCACCATCAGCCTGTGTCTATCCACTGCTGGAAGTAGGCCTTCCTCAATGCCTTCCACCACATAGGATCCTCAGCTTCCCGCAACCAGCCACTTCCGGCTATCCTTTTAAGGTCGTCGGTCCATCTGGAGGGAGGGCGCCCTACACTTCTCCGACCCATGCGCGGCCTCCATTCCAAGACTTTCCTCCCCCATCTGCCGTCACTGACTCGGCATTCTGACTGACTTCTACTTGCTGACTTTAAGAGCTATGTCGACTACCTTTTTTCTCTGTCGAATTTCTTCGTTTCGGATTCTATCCCTTAGAGAAATGCCGAGCATAGCTCATTCCATCGCTCGTTGTGCGACTTTCAGTTTGTGGACCAGCCTAACGTCAGAGTCCAAGTCTCGTCGTCATGGTTGGGAGGACGCACTGGTTGAAGACCTTCGTTTTCAGGCATTGAGGTATTTGCGAAGTGAGGATGGTACGGATTCTTGATCTCTTTGTTGAAGTTACCCGGGCCAAGCAGTATAAGAAGGTATATTCTATTTTAATTTTAAAATCCATTAATTAAATATGTTAATATATTTTGCTAGTTTTTTGCAATATAATGTTTTTTTAAGAAGATTAAATATAAATTGTTTAAAATATAAATATATTTTACCTATGGCAACACCTTCAATTTCATCAATGTAGCTTAGTCATGCTAATTTCTTTTTAATTATCCATTTAAATACCTAAAACTTAAACATTAATAAGTAAGTGAAAATAAATGTTTTTTTTTCTATAGATATTGCATTATTGTCATTGAGAGCACGAGTAGCTGGGACGAAAATGGCCCCATGTCATTTAATACGAGATATACTAACTAAAGTCAATGGTACAAACCGACTGAAATTTGAATCCTAGACCTAATTTCGTAAGTCGCACCGCTGAGCAAGTAGTCTATCAAAGAAATTCCGTGGAACAAAATAATATAAGAATTGTCAAGTTGACATATTTTACTTGAAAGGTCGACGTTGACGTTGTACGGAATAATAACGTTACAAGTGTTCGTTAAAATTAAGATGACAGCATCAACGACGTGACGGACGCCCGTGATCCTTAAAAATATTATCTGAGATAAGAATGTATAGATAAGTATGTATATGGCTAGTTATAAAAGTTAACGATATAGAATTCGTCAACGACTACTTCACTGCTTGGAAAAGCGAATTTCATTAAAATCAATGACGAAGGGTAACTTGTTACAAGAAGAATCAATACAACAAAGGGAATTCTGGGCATTAAGAGAAATTCTAAAAGGGAACTATACGTTACATGCTTATTGCCTTGCTTATAGTATGATGCGCTGGAGACTGCACTAAGGAAATTCGCCTGAGAGCCGGTATGGCCAGGTGTGCTATGACTAACCTCAATAAAATATGGAAGAACAGAGGTATTCGACGTACAATCAAAGTGCGCTTGGTCCGTACTCTGGTCTTTTCCATATTTCTATACGGTGCCAAGACTTGGACTATGAAAAGTCGGGATAGTCGTGTCATAGACGCCTTGGAGATGTGGTGTTGGCGAAGACTGCTCCGTATACCTTGGACTGCCATGAGAACCACCGAGTCCATACTGAAGGAGCTTAAGATCTCCACACGGCTATCCGAAATTTGCCGCCAAAGAGCCCTCAGCTTCTTTGGACACATCATGCGGTCTTCCAAGCACTGTCTGGAGAAGCTGATCATCTTAGGCAAAATGGACGGCAAACGTGCTCAGGGTAGGGCGCCTACAAAATGGTCGCACATGATCATGAAGACGGTGGGAGGCAGCATGCAGCGTGCGGTCCACTCGGCCTATGACCGCACTCAATAGAGGCTGCTTGTACGTGGTCGCGATCCTCAGCAGTGAGGGAACGAAGAACAAGAAGATAGTATGATTGTCAAATTTAGGTGTTACTGAACAAAATAAAATAAACAACATCAAATAATTACCTACACCCATGTACATAACACTAAATACAATATCATTCTTATCATTTAGGGATTTATTATACTTCATTATACTTCAATATACTCCATTGTACTTCAATATGGTTCATAATGACATAAATATACACAACGCATGTGTCAATACAAATTTAGGTTTTAAAATAATAAATTATCATCGTAGTAAATAAAAGCTGTATTTGACAGTTCAAAAAGAGGAGTGCTCCGATCGTCAAACTTTACAGGATTACTCGCCAGGTCAATCTTAAGATTTCCTGAAAGTTTCATTGAAATCGGTTAAGCCGTTTCGGAGCCTATAATGAACAAACCCACACACTTTCTCTTCTATCTATATATATATATATATATATATATATATATATATATATATATATATATATATATATATATATATATATATATATATATATATATATATATATATATATATATATATATATATATATATATATATATATATATATATATATATATATATATATATATATATATATATATATATATATATATATATATATATATATATATATATATATATATATATATATATATATATATATATATATATATATATATATATATATATATATATATATATATATATATATATATATATATATATATATATATATATATATATATATATATATATATATATATATATATATATATATATATATATATATATATATATATATATATATATATATATATATATATATATATATATATATATATATATATATATATATATATATATATATATATATATATATATATATATATATATATATATATATATATATATATATAAGAATTGTCAAGTTGACATATTTTACTTGAAAGGTCGACGTTGACATTGTACGGAATAATAACGTTACAAGTGTTCGTTAAAATTAAGATGACAGCATCAACGACGTGACGGACGCCCGTGATCCTTAAAATATTATCTGAGATAAGAATGTACAGATAAGTATGTATATGGCTAGTTATAAAAGTTAAAGGTATAGAATTCCTCAACGACTACTTCTCTGCTTGGAAAAGCGAATTTCATTAAAATCAATGACGAAGTTTAACTTGTTACAAGAAGAATCGATACAAAGAGAATTCTGGGCATTAAGAGAAATTCTAAAAGGGAACTATACGTTACATGCTTATTACCTTGCTTATAGTATGATGCGCTGGAGACTGCACTAAGGAAATTCGCCGGAGAGCCGGTATGGCCAGGTGTGCTATCACTAACCTCAACAAAATATGGAAGAACAGAGGTATTCGACGTACAATCAAAGTGCGCTTGGTCCGTACTCTGGTCTTTTCCATATTTCTATACGGTGCCGAGACTTGGACTATGAAAAGTCGGGATAGTCGTGTCATAGACGCCTTGGAGATGTGGTGTTGGCGAAGACTGCTCCGTATACCTTGGATTGCCATGAGAACCAACGAGTCCATACTGAAGGAGCTTAAGATCTCCACACGGCTATCCGAAATTTGCCGCCAAAGAGCCCTCAGCTTCTTTGGACACATCATGCGGTCTTCCAAGCACTGTCTGGAGAAGCTGATCATCTTAGACAAAATGGACGGCAAACGTGCTCAGGGTAGGGCGCCTACAAAATGGTCGCACATGATCATGAAGACGGTGGGAGGCAGCATGCAGCGTGCGGTCCACTCGGCCTATGACCGCACTCAATAGAGGCTGCTTGTACGTGGTCGCGATCCTCAGCAGTGAGGGAACGAAGAACAAGAAGATAGTATGATTGTCAAATTTAGGTGTTACTGAACAAAATAAAATAAAAAACATAAAATAATTACCCACACCCATGTACCTATCAGTAAATACAATATCATTCTTATTATTTAGGGATTTATTATACTTCATTATACTTCAATACACTCCATTGTACTTCAAAATGGTTCATAATGACATAAATACAACGCATGTGTCAATACAAATTTAAGTTTTAAAATAATAAATTATCATCATAGTAAATAAAAGCTGTATTTGACAGTTCAAAAAGAGGAGTGCTCCGATCGTCAAACTTTACAGGATTACTCGCCAGGTCAATCTTAAGATTTCCTGAAAGTTTCATTGAAATCGGTTAAGCCGTTTCGGAGCCTATAATGAACAAACCCACACACTTTCTCTTCTATATATATATATATATATATATATATATATATATATATATATATACCAAGAATAACAGTGTATTAGGCATAATTAAGATCAGCGTATATATATGTATTAATAAAAAAAAACTTTTCATTGTATCTAATCTATATCTATATATATATCTACTATATAAATATAAGTCGGGTTTTCCTTCCTGACGCTATAACTCCAGAACGCATGAACCGATTTCCACGGTTTTGCATTCGTTGGAAAGGTCTCGGGCTCCGTGAGGTTTATAGCAGGTTTATAAGGAAAATTCAGGAAAAATTTCATCAGAAAAACGGGAAAATCTTTTTCACATACAGCGCCATCTTTGATACATAGCATGTACTACAAACCAATATTTTAAGTAGATGGCGCCGGTGCGTGATACATTGTTTGACAGCTTCATGTGACAAACCGGTATTATGTTCACTGTGAAATTGTGAAAAAAAAGTGAAAAAAATTAGTTATTCGTTTCCTTACATTTACCATCAAATCAATCACGTGTATTGTGCAAATTTTTATTAAATTTCAACAGCAGGCATTTGTCTTTAAGGTGGTAAGTTGAACTGTGTAAATTATGTGGATCGTGCATTTGAGGTTAAATTCACCACTCTGTCTATAGCCCAAAATGCCTAGAGGACGACGTGTGAACATCGGCCACCGCACAAGACATGCAAGCCAGCAACAAGTGTATTCACAGAACTTAAGCGAAGAAAGACAAAATATAATAAGAGAAAATGCCCGATTGAGACAACGCGTGAGCACACGAAGATCATTGGCATCATACAATCGCTTGGCATTCCAATATGATCCCACTGCGAACTACAGTGATGATGAAAATTTAGATATTGGACCAATGACGACTATATGCCGATATTGCAATGCGTTAAAGTTCAAAGAGAAACGGCTGGATTGTGCTGCGCAAGTGGAAAATTCAACTTGATCCATTACTTACACCACCACAGCCACTGAAACCATTGTTCGATGGAAGTGATCCCAATTCCAGCCATTTTCTTCAACACATCCTTGAATACAATAACTGCTTTCGCATGACTTCCTTTGGAGCTAATATCATTCGAGAAGGCGGCTTCATGCTGACTTGCAAGGTAAAAGATACAACACACATAACCAATCAATCACACCATTTTTTTTTTTTTTTGTTCACGCGGGGGAATCTTTTTACAGACCATCCACCGGTACCCTGGGTGGGCCCGGAGGGATGTGTGGGACTCAGCCTGGGCAGCCCCTACCCACTAAACCTTCCGCGAATGCCATCAGCCGTTATGAGCGGGGTGCCCCGGATCTGTCAGCAACAGGACACCCCAACGACCGGCCGGTCCCGGCAAAGACCGGACTTCATCCTCAAAGGGGACTTCTCCGGCACTCAGAGAAGTCCCGACGACGCCGAAGCATGCTGGGGCCAGGTACCCATCCTGGCCCCGCTTAGGATTACGGGGGCGGCAAGAGGAGGCGTTCATAACGCCTCCTGCGCACCGATACGTCGCCTGCGGCTTCCTGAATCAATCACACCAACACAATGAATTGCAACACATAACAACTTTAACTTAAAGCGTCAATAGCCTAATGGTTTACGGTTAGGCCTGCGAATCGTAAGGTCGTGGGTTCGAATCCACCATTCGACTATTCCCGTGAACCATGTCCTAGCACAAGCTTAAGCTTAGTTGGAATGGTTTACAAGATTGTTATTAATATTTCTGGAAAGAAAGTAATATTGCTAGCTTTCTTTAAAAAAAAAAAAACTACATATACCCCACACTGCACCATCACAGGATCAGAAGTTACACCGTATTCTTTAACAAATGATTGTTTGCAATTACAGATACAAGGACAAATATATCATTTGCATGGTTCAATGGTGCCAACACCAGATGAACCGCATCAATTTCTGCAAATATATTTCATTTCGTCGATGGTGGATCAGCTGAATGTGCGGTGCAATATACAGGAATACAACAGTTAAAGAGACGAATTATTGAACAGTTGCAAGCATTTTTCACGCTAATAATGCTGTGGTTAATATGTTCAAAACAGCATTGGAACGAATGCCATCGGATACGCATAAATTTGTCATAAGAGCTGATTGTACCCCAACAGGTGAACATGTGCGAAGATTCAATGATCAAGATGTGACATAGCTTTGGCGTTAGCATCATCTGGAATTGCGGCGACTCTTCTAGATGGTGGTCGTACTGCACATTCTGCGCTTAAGTTGCCACTCAATTTAAACGCAATTGATACTCCAACATGCAATATTTCCCGATCCAATGCAATGGGAAAATTGTTGATGCAATGCAAGCTCATTGTTTGGGATGAGTGCACAATGGCACATAAGAAATTACTTGAAGCACTTAACTTCACACTGAAGGATCTTCGGCGAAATAACAACCTCTTTGGCAGCTTGATGATATTGTTGGCAGGCGATTTCAGGCAGACGTTGCCAGTAATTCCCCGTGGAACGCCTGCAGATGAATTGAATGCTTGCCTGAAGGCATCACCTTTATGGAATAACGTAAAACATTATCGCTAACCACTAATATGAGAGTTCAACTTCAAAATGATCAAAGTGCTGCACAATTTTCCAAACAATTGTTAGCTGTTGGAAATGGAAAAGTCCCAGTTGATGTGACGTCTGGATTAATTACTCTTGCCAACGACTTTTCCGATTTGTAGACTCTCAATTAGCTCTTATTGAAAATGTTTTCCCAAACATTAGTGAGAATTATCAGAATTATGCTTGGTTAAGTCAATTTCACCATTCAATCAAAAATTGCTGGCGATTTGGTGACATACAAATCCGTTGATTCCATAACAAATCCCGATGATGTAGTAAATTATCCAACGGAGTTTTGAACTCTCTGGAGTTACCAGGATTTCCACCACATAACTTGCAACTCAAAGTTGGTACAGTTATTATGATATTGCGTAATTTGAATCCACCGCGACTTTGCAACGGTACTCGACTTTCGGTAAAAGACTTATGCCGAATTTGATTGAGGCAACAATTATTAACGGAAAGTACGCAGGTGAAAATGTATGTATTCCTCGAATACCAATGATTCCGACTGATCTTCCGTTTGAATTCAAACGATTGCAATTTCCAGTTCGCCTTGCGTTCGCAATGACAATTAATAAGTCGCAAGGCCAATCGCTTAGTGTTTGCGGGATAAATTTAGAAAATCATTGTTTTCACATGGGCAGTTATATGTTGCGTGTTCACGAGTTGGGAAACCATCCGCTTTGTTTGTGTAAACGTCAGACCAAAAACAAAAATGTGGTTTACCAAAGAGCACTTCAATGAAACGGATAATTTGCGGATACGTATGACGCTTCGATTCAGTATTTACTTTGGATTCACTTTCATTTACTTAGACAAGTTCAACTAAATAACACTTCATTTTTGTAATCGAAATGAATTCATTACTGTTGTGAAATGAAATAAAATTTTCCTTTACAAATATAAAACAAAAATAAAATTTTTCTTCATCTTTTAATCACCAAACGAAATGTTACATAAAACGAAGATCTGCGGCGAAACGGAGTTCGCCGGGTTTGCTAGTAAGTATATATATACAAGTTTTTTTATTAATACATATATATACGCTGATCTTAATTATGCCTAATACACTGTTATTCTTGGTCTCTTAATAATGTACTTAAAATTATAGCGTCCATAGTAACTTTAACCGGTATTTAATGATGTTACAACTCCATCAAGAACTCGCGCTGAAAGCTGCAAATGCTGTGTATTATCAAACTTCGTAGAGTAAAGAGCTAAAGAGTTTCGAATTCCTGGCATTAAAACTTTTTACCGATAAAGGGGATTCCGTTACGTTTTGAATATCGAAACTTAAACGAACATTGGCCTTAATTAAAGACTTTAGCTTGATTTTGATTAACAAAAGATAACTTTATTGCCCTTGATTATAAATTTATCAACAAATTTCATATAAACTCGGCTCAGAGATGAACACTTTCTTCAGACGCTAGGACTAGTTAGAAATCTATCTTATGCTAAAGTTAAAGCGTCTATATTATATATAATATATATGTCCCACTGTTGGGCGCAGGCCTTCTCTGTAAAGAGAGGACAAGGGCATAGTCCGCCACGCGGCCGTAGTGCGGATTGCACACTTCATATACCTTAGAAAAAAATTCTAAGACACGTAGGTTTCCTCACGATGTTTTCCTTCGCCGCCGAGCGCATGGTAAATCAGCACATAAAATTGCAACAGCAAATTTATTGGTGCCGGCACCGGAGATCGAACTCGGGTTTCGAGGCGACCGCCCGGAAACTGAGCTACCACGGCTCCATGTCTGTTATATTAGTTAAATTATTTACTTATTTGTCTTAACTATAACCTAAATTGTCTTAAAATAACTATTCATTTCGAGCGCCTTGTTATTTAGTTCAAGATCATTCAAAAATACATCGCATTTGAAGGGACAAATACCTGGCAGTATACAAAACGATTATTGTCACTATTTCCCAGCTGATTTTAAAACTGCTATAAAAATAGTATTAAATTTGATAAAAATCTGTTAGTAGTGTTGATAAACATTTGATTTTTACACTTGCATGAACGATTTCCAAAAAGCCTTTTTTTTGACGAGGGGGAAATCTGCAAGATGCCCCGCCATTTAGCGGCCGGCGCTATGTGGGTTTTTACCCACTAAAACCCCCCCCGGTGGCCCTTTCTCAGTGCATGGTGAGGGGAAACGGGGTCTCCAGTAGAACGCACCGGAGCCCTCCTGCACTGTGCTCTCGGTGAGCACGTTCGGGGAGGGGGGGAGGAGGTTAATCCCTTCCCTCTGTGCCCTCGCAATGCAAGGCGACACAGGCCAGCCGATGTCGCCTTCTTCCCGGGTCCACTTTGGCGCACGACAAAGGCCTCTACCCTTGTCTCCCAGTGAACTCGAGGCCCTTTTAAAACTACAGGGCTGAGCTACAAAAGAACCTCTGTTAATCTGACTGTCACTGTGGACCTAACTTGAAGCGGACAGTGAATACCATATCTGTTTACCCCGTTAAAAAAGAGTATTTAATTTCTATTTAGGAGTGTTTTTTATTTTTCAATTTGTTTGTTGTGGATAAACTTTGAAACTATGGAATCGTTTTATAAAATTCTTTCACTGATAGAAAACTTCCTTATTCAGAATTAATATACTGTCTGAACTGCCACCTGTGGTATTTTCTATCTTGTACCATTTGGCTAAAAGGCTGGCAACGCAACTGCAGCTCCTCTGGTGCTGTGGACGTTCATGGACAACGGTGATCGCTTAAGATCAGTTGAGCCGTAAGCTAGTTTTCCCCTTTTACTAAAAAAATTACATAAAAGATTCTTATACAGACACAGAGAACTCAGTAGACTCTTTAAAACGTGAAACAGCCGATGTGTCAGAAGACTATACCTTCCCAATCAGAAACCAAGTATTATTTCGTGCTGTTTTATCCGTGTCTTATCCAATCTAAAATCCTATCAGAATATTTACTATTTGCGTTTCAGACATTGTAAGTAAATACGGCTCGGATTTAAACCTGTTTAGCGTTGTAAATTTAAACAAGTTCGTGTCGAGTCACAACTTTGCGACATTCCAACATTTTCCTGATGAAGGCAAATTACTAAGCGTACAATTCAAACATCGTAAGTTTTGCGAACATTTGCGCTAATTAACACTTTACCCTCACTGAGCAAAATTTCGCACAAACAGTAGGTGTGTTTGCTTCCCTGCGTTGTTTAAGTTGGGTCTACGAAAGAGTTGAATTTTGAATTGTTTATGCCTATATTTTGTGAATAGTTTACTTGTAAGTTACGAAATTAAGTACTAAAATTGTTACTGAAATTAGTGTATGGTAATGAGTTTTTCTATCACATATGGGACTATAACTTTAGACTATATTAGATTATATTATACTAACGACTTGACTATGCTTATGTATACTTTACTATTTTTTTTTGAACTACACAGATTGGCCAGAGAGGCTGGCCTTGACTGCTTCACCGGATTGAGAGGTGGCACAGCTAGCTTAGGTCGCTTAGCCTGAACCTCTATTGCTAGTAACTCGACACAAGCGTCCCCCCGGTGAGGGGTAACCTCGGCTTGGACGGTTACTATGATACGCGTAAGCATTCCGATCCGAGGGTGCACGAGAGAGCCGAACCACGACTCGGTCGGTTGCTATTTCACGGATAAACTTTACTCATATCCACCATGCTATTACGCGCAGACGCCCTCTTTGTATTTACGAATTATCTTAAAAATATAACAATAGAGAATTAATGAGAACCTAATTAAACTTTCATCAAGGTACTCTTAAAGTACATCTTTTCCAATAAAAAATCATCGAAATTAGTTGACGGATTATTCGTCCATTTGTGGCGCACATACTTGATGCAAACTCAACGCTTATATGGTTTTCTCATGAATGCCATTGTGAGAATTTGACCAAGTTTAAATGGGACCCTACAGGAATCATCAAAATTGGTTTACTCCGTCGACAGTTATGAGGTAACAAACATAAATAAAAAACAAACAGAACAAAAACACCCACCGTCTGCAACTTTACAAGGCACAAGTACGGCCTCATATGGAATACTGTTCGCATCTCTGGGCCGGGGCTCCCCAATACCAACTTCTTCCGTTTGACCGTGTACAACGTAGAGCTGCTCGAATAGTCGACGATCAGGGTCTTTCCGATCGACTCGACCCGCTGTGTCTGCGAAGAGATGTCGGTTCTCTTTGCATCCTGTATCGCATTTACCATGGGGAGTGTTCTGAGGAATTGTTCGGAATCATCCCAGCTACCGATTTCCATTACCGCACATCTCGGCAGAATTCCAAATTCCACCGCCACCATCTTGATGACTTTCTCCCACGCACTGTCAACTTGTAGAATCAACTGTCGCCAGCGGTGTTTCCGAACGTTTACGATTTAGGGACCTTCGTCTGCTTGTAATTTAAAAAAAAATTTAATAGGATACTTATGCCAGAAAATGTGTTTTGTCAATTTTTGTCTGTCCGTCTGTGTGTTTGTTTCGGCTTATCTCTGTAACGGTTGGACCGATGTGGACGGGACTTTCAATGGCAGATAGCTGATCTAATAATAAGCGTCGTGAACCATCTCCTAGCACAAGCTTAAGCTTAGTTGGAATGGTTAACAAGGTTGTTAGTAATATTTCTGAAAAATATAGCTAGCTTTCTGTAGGGTATTCACACATTAAGTGTGAACCCAGCGGCAGTGAGAGACACTGCCAGTCTGTAATAAACTGTCAGCCTACACACCCGCGTTTTTATTTCGATACACTACAGTGGCGACGAGGATAAAAGTGAATTATTTTTTTTTTTTACAATGTCGATCGGCAAAGTAAACGAGTTTTGTGTGAGAACAGGCAACTGGTCCCTGTATGTGGAGCGCCTGGAAATGTATTTTGTGGCGAACAGAGTACAGGAAGAAAGATGGCTGCCTACGTTAATCGCAGGTATGGGCGATGAAGCATACGAATTGCTAAGCAATTTGGCGAGTCCTACCAAGCCGAGCGAGAAAACGTACGAAGAGGTGGTGACTATATTAAAAGAACACCTGCAGCCAAAACCATCCTGTATGGCGGAGCGCTACCGTTTTAGACAAAGGAGGCAATTACCGGGGGAAACTATAGTGCAGTACATTTCGGAACTAAAGAGGTTGTCTAAACATTGCGAGTTCAACGCGGTACTAGAAGATAATTTGCGTGATCAACTAGTATGTGGGCTGCTCAGTGACGTCATTCGTCAGCGTTTGTTTGCGGAGGATAACCTCAAATATGCCAACGCAATAAAAATCGCATGTGGCATGGAGGCAGCAGAACGTGACGCGGCGGCGGTAGACGATGCGGGGAGCGCGGGAGGAGCGGCGTGCAGCGGGGGCGCGGGAGGCGCGGAGCGCAGCGGACGCGCGAGCAGCGCGTGCGACGCAGTGCATGCCGTGACGTCGTCGGCGAGGCGAACCGAGCGGCGGGGTGACGTATTGCGGTCGCATGGTGGTCGTGAATATGGCGGCGGCACTACAGTGTACTGTAATGGGTGCGGGTCGCGGGACCATAAGCGAGATAATTGTCGCTACAAGCAATTTGTTTGTAGCGGGTGTAAGAAGCCGGGCCACTTACGACGAGTTTGTCCAAAAAGGGCTACAACGACGCGGCGCGGTGTGCATCATGTGCAGGCGCCGGAGGGCACGTCATCAGAGGACGAGCCACGGCCTGAGGGCGGTTGGGCAGACTTCCACGAAGGATTCACCACCTCTGCTTAAATAATTACAAGCCGGTGAGCTTAACATTATTAATAGATGAAGTGAAAGTGAATATGGAAGTAGATACGGGTTCTGCAGTGTCTTGTATAAGTAAACAAATGTATAATAAACATTTTTATGCGAAACCAATCGAAAGTGTAGGGGTTATTTTAAGATTTTACGACGGAAGTCGGATAAGACCGTTAGGTATTATTAAGCCCATTGTTCAATATGGTAACATAACAAAATGTTTAGAACTTTTTGTAATAGATGGAGGTACCACTTCCTTACTTGGGAGACATTGGTTAGCGGAATTGCAGGTCAAAATACCTACATTCCACAACATTTCCACAACATCGTGTAATAATAACAGTTTGTCTTCATTACTCGACAGATATAAGGAACTATTTTCCGAAGGGCTGGGACGGTTCACCGGCGGCAAAGCGAGCCTGAGAGTGCGCGAGGGGCTGCGCCGGTCTTCTGCCGCGCGCGACCTTTACCCTATGCACTCAAAGATCGCGTCGACGCTGAGCTAGATGCGATGCTCCAGGAGGAGTCATAGAACCTGTGGAGAGCTCGGACTGGGCTACACCTTTGGTACCGGTACGTAAGGCGGATGGTGGACTTCGAATTTGTGCTGACTACAAAGTAACCTTAAATCCCGTACTTCAGATAGATCGGTATCCGTTGCCTGGGATAAATGACCTGTTAGTTGGCCTGAATGGGGCTAGAATATTTTCTAAAATCGATCTGTCGCAAGCATATAATCAGATCGAACTAGATGACTCTAAAACTTAACAGTGATCAATACACATCGAGGTTTATTTACATATAAGAGACTCGTTTATGGTTTGTCGTCAAGTCCTGGCATTTTTCAACGAATAATGTCGAATCTTTTCAAGATCTCCGGAACGTAGAAGTTTTCTTAGACGATATAATAATTGGCACGGTTACCGAGAGCACTTGGAAATATTGGATACCGTGCTGAATAGATTACATAAGCACGGTATGAAGCTTAGGAAAAATAAATGCTTATTCATGGTAGATGAAGTTAAATATTTAGGGTACGTCATTTCGAAGAGGGCGTGAAGGCAGACCCAGATAAAATAGAGGCAATAAAAAATTAATCGGCCTAAGGATGTTTCGGAGTTGAGATCATTTTAGGATTAGTTAATTTTATGCAAAATTATTAAAATGTAAGCACCATTTTAGCGCCGTTATACGAATTACTAAAAGGGGTGCGATGGAATTGGGATCAACATTGTGAGAATTCTTTTAAAAGATTATAAAAATGTTGACCAGTGCCGAGGTGTTGACGCATTACGATCCAAACAAACCGTTGATACTTACTTGCGACGCGAGCGCGCGGGCATAGGGGCGTGTTGACGCAGTCGGCCGACGGCGGCGCGCGCGCGGAGCGGCAATTGTATGTCTCGCGAGCGCTTAACGACGCGGAGAAACACTACTCACAAATTGATCGAGAAGCGTTAGCGATTGTTTTTTGTTTTAAAAAATTGCATCAATATCTATACGGTAGACGTTTTACCTTGCGAACCGATCATAAGCCACTTGTGAATATTTTTGGTCCCAAACACGGAATTCCATTAATGGCCGCAAGCCGATTACAGCGTTGGTCAATAACGCTATCCGCTTACAACTACGATATAGAATACGTAACTAGCAAACAAAATTGCGCAGACGGGTTATCGCGTTTGCCGATTACAAACACAAAAAGGGAATGTTTAGATATGCCCGAACAAACGTATTTGCATTTCGCTCAGGATGAGACCTTGCTGAATTATAACGAAATTAAAAAACAAACATCTCGAGATTCGATTTTAGGAAGAATTTTGTTATACTTACGCGAGGAATGGCCGTCAGTAAATGATATTAATACACTACAGCCATATTTCAACCGTAAAAACGAACTTTATGAGGAGTTAGGATGCGTCATGTGGGGACATAGGGTGGTGATACCCGACAAGTGCCGGAGTAAGGTGTTGTCGGAACTCCATGAGTGTCATATGGGTATTGTTAAGACCAAGGCAATAGCTCGGAGCTACGTATGGTGGCCGGGTATCGACGAAGCGATTGAAGCAATGTGCCGTGCATGCCTCACGTGCGCTGCAGTAGCGGATGCGCCTCAGCGACACGCACCGAGCCTGTGGCCATGGCCATCGAGACCATGGTCTCGGATACATGTAGACTTTTTAGGACCCATTTTCAATAGAATTTATTTAGTGATAATTGATGCAAGAACTAAATGGATAGAAATATTCCAAGTACCGAGTACGGCGGCTAGTCACACTATTATCAGGCTTAGCGAACTCTTTGCTAGATGGGGTCTACCGAAACAGTTAGTTTCGGATAATGGACCACCTTTCACAAGCAGTGAGTTGTCTAACTATTTATCGGACAACGGAATTGAACACATTTTCACCGCACCGTATCATCCCGCGTCAAATGGAGCTGCGGAAAACGCCGTACGCACCCTGAAAAGAGCCATTAAAAAAGCGGTAAGGGAAAATAAAGACATTAATTTATTTTTGAACACATTTCTCCTGCATTATAGGAACACAGAGCATAGCACTACTGGTGAAAGTCCTGCCGACCTAATGATGGGAAGAAGATTACGTACCAAATTGGACGTACTTCGACCCAACGTGGAAAATAAAATTAAGAATAGGCAACATAAGGACTGTACGGGCAGGTTAGAACGTGCTTTAGAGCCCGGGGATGACGTATGGCTACGTCACTATCAAGGGCGAGACAAGTGGGTAGGAGGTCGGATCACACAACGCCTAGGGGAGACAGACTATAAGGTGTTAGATACAACAGGTAGGGAAGCCCATAGGCATATAGACCAATTAAAGCGGAGAACAAGAAGTTCCTTAATTTGTCCCAGTAGTCAGCCAAATTCGAATTCTGATCGTACGCCGTGCACGAGTGCAGCAGAGCAAACAAATTCTCCCCGTACGAACCCTTCTGAAGCCCTCACACTTCAGAGCCCTCCAGAGGCTATAGCGGACCAAGACGACGGAGAAAATTCGGAGGGATCTCTAAGAGCTTCGAGGTCCCCATCGGCTCATACACCACCTCCTCCGGCCACCGAACCGTCCCAGGACCTCCCGGCAAGACCGGTACGACAGTGCCGTCTTAAGACAACTAATTATAAATTTTAAAATTATGTTTAGTTCTAGTTTTTTTTTTTTGTTTTTTTATTGTTATTGTTCTTTTTTTTATTATTGTAATAATTTTATGTGCTAAGAGTGGAGGTGTAGGGTATTCACACATTAAGTGTGAACCCAGCGGCAGTGAGAGACACTGCCAGTCTGTAATAAACTGTCAGCCTACACACCCGCGTTTTTATTTCGATACACTACACTTTCTTTAAAAAAAAGTAACTTTTATTACTTTTATAAATAGTTTTTAATCGTGGATAATACCTCAGGGCGCAGCTAATTTTTAATGATTACATTCTTGGAGAGGATTAAAGTCAGTATAAATTTAATAGGTGGATTCTTCAAGGAAGTCGACTCCACGAACATGAGTTATCCATTTAGCCGGAGGGTGGAACAGTTCGCTGAAAAGTGCTTTTATAACCTGTAATGGTTTTATTGAAAAGACTTGCAGGTTCATTACTGCTTTAAAGCCGTGTCGTAAAGAAAAATGTTATTTTCATCATAAGAATTTGTATATAACTTATTTATTTATAAATTTGTAATAATGTGTACATACTGATATAAACTTTTTTTTTAAAGAAAGCTAGCAATATTTCTTTTTTTTTCAGAAATATTACTAACAATCTTGTTAACCATTCCAACTAAGCTTAAGCTTGTGCTAGGACATGGTTCACGGCAATAGTCCAATGGTGGATTCGAACCCACGACCTTACGATTCGCAGGCCGTACCCTAAACCATTACGCTATTGACGCTGCATCCTTAAAACTATAGCCGTGACCAAAAATAAAGGGTCGGAAAGTTTGAATATCTCGGAAGATAAAGACGCTAACTAACTGAAATAATTGTGCATGATAGAAAGACAATGAAATATCCTTAAAAAATATTTTAATAAATTTATTTAAATTTCATTAAATATAACCATAAACTTAAACGAAAAAGGATATCTTACATAAACTTAAAAAATACAGTATTTAAAAAACTATTTTTTTTCAAATTTTGCTGCCACATGGAGGAAACACTGTACTACACATTTGATGGCAGCGCATTCATAGATTCAGAGCCTTATTGCGTTAAAGGTAAACGAATTGTTTAAGAAATCAGTGTGACCAGAAGAACGATGAAGAGAAATACTATGAGTGGAACGAAGACATTGGTCATGAGATTCAATTTGATAGTAATATTTAATTATAGCTTAGAAGGTGGAATAATTGTTGGTTTTCATAATATAATTCCATATTAATGTTTTAGTATACCGCGAAATGATATCTCTAATAATTGTTTGATGTTGCCGCCATTTGCTCAGATCAGAAAATACATTTTTTTTATGAGACCGACCGAATCTAAAACTGGCAACGATTCGTAATGCATTATGATGTTGTTTTCAAATAACTTTTATGAATGTTTTGGACTACGTAGGAGTTGAATAGTAGTGTGGTATATGTTAGGAATTTTATGATCTTTCGGCGGAATGACTCATTTTAATTAAACGTCTTCAAAAAAGGAAGAAGAGGCAACAACAAGGGCCCCACTCTTGTCGCCCCGTGAACCCGTGGCCCCTTCCAGTCGCCTACGATACTATGTTAGGCAAGGGATATCGTAGCTGTATTCTACGAGTCCAGAACTACAGGGCTGACCACTCACGTGTTTTTTTTTATGTTCACGGGGGTGAAATCTTCAACAAAATAGGTATGATATGTGGGGTTTTTACCAACTAAAACCTCCCTGGTGGCTCTTCCTCGGTGCATGGTGAGGGGCTCCGGGATCTCCAGTGAAATGCACCAGAGCTCTTTAATCCCTCCCCCAGTGCCCTCGCATTGCAAGGCGACACGGGCAAGCCGATGTCGCGTTCTTCCCGGGTCCACATTAGCGGACGACAAAGGCCCCACTCTTGTCGCCCAGTGAATCCGAGGCCTCTTTTAGTCGCCTTCAATGACAGGCAGGGGATATCGTAGCCTTATTCTACGAGTCCAGAACTACAGGGCTGAACCACTAACGTACTAGGTTATCCCTGCTATTTATTTATTTGTTTATTTTTATAAGGTAGCATAAAATAAAGATATATTAAATGTGGTTAGAATCGTAAAATCAGCCACTAGCCCGTAAAACTAAATGACTCGTTAAAGAGGCTTAAATAAATGGAAAACACGCCACCGCTGCTGACACCAATGAAAATTAACGGTTTCGGCCATTGTTTCGTGAGAGTTGTACGATGCCTCCACTTTGTTTTGGTGTTAATTAAAAACAAAAACAACGTAGCAGAGATGGAAATAAAACTAAATTTACGAATAATATGTGTGAGCTACTTTGTTCAACATCGCACACAACATATTTTATATTTTATCATATTATTAACAGCAATACATCAAGAGCCTTAGTGGTAATTTATTAAAGACTTACTGACTTTGGTTCAGAGATTCACTTGTAAAGGGCTTTTCCTCCAGCATAACTCACTTGTTCTAAACTGTACACTGATTGTCTACAGAGAGAGTCCTCTCCTTTTTATCCTAAATTTCTAGCATTGCATGCATTGCATCTCTTTCAAGGACGGAAGCGGAAACGGCCTTGGTAACCGATAAAGGTATTTTTGTTGACCAAACTAAAATACTTTTATATTAGTCCATTAACTTTATCGATTATAATATTCAGTAGGACCAACTGTCGCTAACAATAATATTTAAAACTAAATTGGCATTCAGTAGGACCAACTGTCGCTAACATACGAGTATGCTAGTGGTACTTAAATTAGACTTTATTCTAGAAATGAGACCATTGACATCGACAACCCACTTCAAAAAGGAGGAGGTTCTCAATTCAACTTTATGTTTTGTTATGTTTGTTACAAGTAAATACTCGAGAGAATAAAGACGTTGCACTTCGTAATCCGTATATTCTCTGAATGACACAAAAACATGTAAAATGATGGTGCCAGACAAATATCGAGGTTCCGACATAACAGTTACCTAACTTTCGACTCGGTGAACTTGGTTTTTTTTTAAAGAAAGCTAGCAATATTTCTTTTTTTTTCAGAAATATTACTAACAATCTTTTTAACCATTCCAACTAAGCTTAAGCTTGTGCTAGGACATGATTCACGGCAATAGTCCAATTTTAATTTGGTCCAGTTATGACAATGGCACCCATTAGAAAACCATATGTATTAAAATGATTGCGACATATGGACGAATAACCTAATATCACGCCAACCGATTTCGACAATTCATTTTTTATTAGAAAGAATGTACTTCAAAGGTTTGATGAAACTTTGGTTGGGTTATATTAATTCTATTTTGTAATTCCTACGATAATTCGGAAATAAAATGTATTTTCAACCGACTTCTAAAAAAGAAGAGGTTCTCAATTCGTCTGTATGTGTTTTTTATGTTTGTTACATACATGTTACATACTCATAACTTTCGACTGGATGAACAGATTTTAATGATTCTGGTTTTATTTGAGCTGGTCCTTCCCGTATGGTCCCATTTAAATTCACGATTACTCATCAGGTCAATCTGAAGATTCCCTGAAAGTTTGATTGTAATCAGTCCAGCCGTTTCGGAGCCTATACGGAACAAACCCACACACATTCTCTTTTATATGTATAGATATAGCTATGTAATATAACTAAACACGCCGGGAATATAAAAGAGCGTCCGCGAAAAGTGTATAAAATAAATTCCGATCGACTCGACCCTCTGAGTCTGCGAAGAGATGTCGGTTCTCTTTGCATCCTGTATCGCATTTACCATGGGGAGTGTTCTGAGGAATTGTTCGGAATCATCCCAGCTACCGATTTCCATTACCGCACATCTCGGCAGAATTCCAAATTCCACCGCCACCATCTTGATGGTTGGCGTTCAACGACTGTACGTTTTTCGCGTAACTTTCTCCCACGCACTTTCAACTTGTGGAATCAACTGTCGCCAGCGGTGTTTCCGAACGTTTACGATTTAGGGACCTTCAAGAAACGAGCCTATTCCTATCTCAAAGGTCGGCAACGCACCTACAGCTCCTCTGGTGCTGTGGATGTTCTTGGGCGACGGTGATCACTTAAGATCAGGTGAGCCGTATGCTCGTTTGCCACTTTTCATATAAAAAAAAAATATATATCCGCCATGTTTGTTTTTATTAGAAGTAGATTTTTATTTTTACTCGTAAATGTACTTGATTAATTTATTCTTTTTAACAATTGTACTGAATAATGAGTACATAATATTCAACTGTTCAGAAAAAATGGCATGAATTGTAGCATAGAAAAGTAGCCTTTGTTATTCATAACCTCGAAAGACGCGGGCAAAATATTTATTAGCGTGTTTGCATTGTAAGCATATTTTCTGAAGGATTAGGCTCGTTGAATTTTTAATACTTGCAATCTTCGAGAAAATCAATCCCAAAGAACAAGGTTCTTCCATTTATTTTGAAGGAAAAGTGCTTTTATAATCTGTAATGATTTTATGAAAGATACTTTCAGTTTTATTAATGCACCGGAATGTGAGCTTTTATCGTTATAGTGGATTTAGAATTTATATTATCTTTAGCGCAATAAGCGATTATCCTTTTTGCTGCGGTAAAAATTTTGGTGCCCTTAAGCAATATATTCTATAACTAGATGTAATAGCTCACGGCTTGCTTACAATCCTACATGGTTTTCTCCTATCAACTTTATACCGGTTAGTTAGAGACAGCCATTGCGCTTTAGCAAATTGCTGTCTCTACGTGGTATCGGAAGTTATTATATGAGGTAACATACATAAAAAAAACATAAAGACGAATTTAGAACCTTCTTTTTGAAGTTGGTTAAAAGAAAAAATCTCTTTTATGAATCTGTTTTGTGAATATTGTGTTAAAAGTTAAAGTTAAAGGTTAAAGTTACAGCATTTATATAAGTCCCAATGCTGGCACAGGCCTTCTCTGTTAAGAGAGTATAAGGGCGAAGTCCGCCACGCGGTCATAGTGCGGATTGGCACACTTCACATATCTTAGAAAAAAATTCTAGGTCTAGTAGGTTTCCTCACGATGTTTTCTTTCACCGCCGAGCGTGGTAAATCAGCATATAAAATTACGACAGCAAATTTACTGGTTACCGGGGATCGAACTCTGGTTGCTAGCGTACTATGCAACTTGACGGACGCTGAGCTACCACGGCTCATTTTATGTACAAAGTATAATAAAATTGGTCGAATATTTAAAATCACGTAAATAAAATGGTATTACTTAGTAATAAAAATACAAAAGATGCCAGATGTTATGTCTCGTAGCATCCTATAAACCGGAGTTACAAAGCTTTTTAAAGCTCAAGGGCTGAGAAAAGTTTTATTCACAAATGTAAAGAAACGAAGAAATTAGATTTTATTTTAACTCGTAAATATACTCGATTAATTTATTCTTTTTAACAATTGTACTGAATAATGAGTACATAATATTCAACTGTTCAGAAAAAATGGCATGAATTGTAGCATAGAAAAGTAGCCTTTGTTATTCATAACCTCGAAAGACGCGGGCAAAATATTTATTAGCGTGTTTGCATTGTAAGTGAGCAATATTTTCTGAAGGATTAGGCTCGTTGAATTTTTAATACTTGCAATCTTCGAGAAAATCAATCCCAAAGAACAAGGTTCTTCCATTTATTTTGAAGGAATAGTGCTTTTATAATCTGTAATGATTTTATGAAAGATACTTTCAGTTTTATTAATGCACCGGAATGTGAGCTTTTATCGTTATAGTGGATTTAGAATTTATATTATCTTTAGCGCAATAAGCGATTATCCTTTTTGCTGCGGTAAAAATTTTGGTGCCCTTAAGCAATATATTCTATAACTAGATGTAATAGCTCACGGCTTGCTTACAATCCTCCATGGTTTTCTCCTATCAACTTTATACCGGGTAGTTAGAGACAGCCATTGCGCTTTAGCAAATTGCTGTCTCTACGTGGTATCGGAAGTTATTATATGAGGTAACATACATAAAAAAAACATAAAGACGAATTTAGAACCTTCTTTTTTGAAGTTGGTTAATAAGAAAAAATCTCTTTTTATGAATTTGTTTTGTGAATATTGTGTTAAAAGTTAAAGTTGCAGCCTTTATATATGTCCCACTGTTGGGCGCAAGCCTTCTCTGTTAAGCGAGTATAAGGGCGTAGTCCTACCCGGCCCTAGTGCGGATTGACAGACTTCACATGTCTTAGAAAAATATTGTAAGACAAGTAGGTTTCCTCACGATGTTTTCCTTCACCGCCGAGCGTGGTAAATCAGCACATAAAATTACGACAGCAAATTTACTGGTTACCGGGCATCGAACTCTGGTTGCTAGCGTACTATGCAACTTGACGGACGCTGAGCTACCACGGCTCATTTTGTGTACAAAGTATAATAAAATAGGTCGAATATTTAAAATCACGTAAATAAAATGGTATTAGTTAGTAATAAAAATATAAAAAGATGCCAGATGTTATGTCTCGTAGCATCCTATAAACCGGAGTTACAAAGCTTTTGAAAGCTCAAGGGCTACGAGAAAAGTTTTATTCACAAATGTAAAGAAACGAAGAAATTAGATTTTAAGTCGCACATCCGATGAAATGACATCTCATTATCCGAATGTTTCGACTCAATTGAGAATTAAATTTATTCTTAGCTTTTCGAAACCAATCCTATATCACGATTGTCGGCTCCATGAGAAATCTTATTAAAACTGACTTCATTTATTTACACAAGTAACTTTTTTGTCCCCTAACGTTTGAGGATCCACATATAAGGAGCCCAATTGAGGGCAGTCGTAGAAAGAGTGGACCGCATGCTGCATGTTTCCTCCCACCGTTCTCGTGAATGTGTGAATATTTTATAGGGTAACTTCATTGAGTACGTAAGCCGTCCATTTTGCCCCAAATAATCTGTTTCTCCAGACAGTGCTTTGAACACATAACGTGTTCAAAGAAGCTGAGGGCTTTTTGGTGTCAGAATTCGAAAAGTCCTGTGTAGAGAGGCATGTTTAACCGACTTCAAAAAAGAGGAGGTTCTCAATTCGTCTGATGTTTTTTTTTAATTTTTTGTTCCCTCCGTAACTTTGAATTCGGTGGACCGATTTTGATGATTTTTTTTTATTTGAAAGCCGCTACTTCCTGTATTGTTCCTTAATTAAATCCAATTCTGATAATGGCATCCACGAGAAAACTACTAAAGCCATAAATTTGCATTAAGTATGTAAACGACAAAAATATCACGCTAACCTATTTCGATGATTTATTTTTTATAGGTAAGGTTGTAATTTCAAGGGTAATTTGACGAGAGTTTGGTTATGTTCTATTTAATTCTGTTTCGTAATATTCCTACGATAATTCGGAACTACAAAGAGAGCGTCCGCTCGTAATTTTTAAAGTTTGATTGGATTTGAACGCGGGTTTTGTTTTCATATGTAAATATACTTGTAGGACCATAATCGCTTGACCTTGACGCGTTGAGAGTGTACATAGAAATTATTTTAGTAGTTTTTATAGCAGTTTTAATCCTGCTAAGCGGATATCCAACAGGCGGGGGAGCGATGTGACAGTTGACTTTACAGGTGTTTTCCGTTTCTGCCACAGACAGTAAAGCACTTTTTTTTTTGTTGACGGGGAGGAAATCTTCACAAAATCTTCACAAGAGGGCGGCGGTTATGTGGGGTTCTTACCCACTAAAACCTCCCCAGTGGCCCTTTCCTCGGTGCATGACGAGGGGCTCCGGGATCTCCAGTGGAACGCACCGGAGCCCCTCTGCACTGTGCTCAAGGGGAGGTTACTCCCTCCCCCCCTGTGCAATCGCAGCGGAAGGCGACACGGGCCAGCCAATGTCGCCTTCTTCCCGGGTTCACTTTGGTGGACGACTCAGGCCCCCACCCTTGTCGCCCAGTGAACCCGAGGCCCCTTTTAGTCGCCTTGTACGACAGGCAGGGGATACCGTAGTCTTATTCTTGAGAGCCCAGAACTACAGGGCTGAGACAGTAAAGCACTGACTCAACCGTTTCGCGTTATAAGGCAATAATTAATAACAAACGGCTTACTCTAAATCGTTGCACTGTTAACTTCTTTGCACTATTAAGTTGTACGATCTAATTCATATTGTAAAATTGCTCGCACATTCCGTATCCCATACACCGCTACACCCACGTATCCATAAATATATACCCGAACGGTATTCCGACTAACGTGTACGTTACAAAATATTACGAAACATATGATATTCTTTAATTTAACAGAACTAACATTTAGAATTAATATATTTTGTTCTATTGACGATTTCATTTTGACATGTTATAGTTTGGGCCGACAGCAGTCAACTGGTTCACAATTCTCAATTCGTCTTTTAATATTTATTTGCACAAAATAAAATTGCGAATACAGGCCAGAACATCGTAATATAACTATTACACTCGGTCATAAAAACGTTTGCTTCGAATTGAAGTCGTTTTTTTTTGTGTCGAACCTACATATACTAGCAAGCTGTCTTTGACTGTTGACTGCGAGGTGGCATAACTCTTACGTCACTTAGCCTGAACCTCTATTTTTAGTAACGCGACAGAAGGGTTTCTCCAGTAAGGGGTAGGAACTCGGCTTTTGTTTTTATTCGTAAATATACTTGCATTATGTTTGTGCCTTCATAACTTTTTTTTATGCCTGTAAACTAGCGCTTGACCATGATCCCAGCTGGTGTTAAGTGGCGATATAGTCGAAAGATGGTACGCGCTAGTTTAGTAAGTGCCTATTCACTCTACTCTTGAAGGCTCCCACGTACTTGGACGGAAAGACTGACGCCGGCAACTTATTCCTTTGCTGTACGTACGATGAACGATGACTCAAATCGCTTCGTTCGGACGCGCGGAACATTCCTGTGCACACACTCCACAATGTAATCTGTAAAACACCGAAAGGCTGGCCACCTTGCGCCTGTGCTCAAGACTATCTAGGTGTAGATCTTGGTCACCTATCAACTTGGCCCGCCTCTCCATGGAATGCTGGAGAGGCGGGGAGAATGGCCGCGAGTTGGTATTTGGTTGCACCTGCCCAGATATGACAGCAGTACTCCACACATGGCCGGATCTGTTTTTTATACAAAGTCAAAAGCTTTGTTAATAACAGACCGATTTTGGTTTATTTTGTTAATTACCCGATTTCAAAAAAGGTGGTGGTTCACAATTAGTATGTTTTTTATTTGTTTTTGTTCTGTTTGTTTTTTAATTATGTTTGTTACCTCATAACTGTCGACCGAGTAAACCAATTTTGATGATTCCTGTGGGGTCCCATTTAAACTAGGTCAAATTCTCACAATGGCATTCATGAGAAAACCATATGAGTACTAAATTTGTATGAAGTATGTGCGCCACAAATAGACGAATAACTCAAACGGTTTCGATAATTCATTTTTTATATGTATTATATATTTTTTATATGATATTTTAGTTCGGTTGTGATTAATTCTATTTCGTAATATTCCTACTAATTACGTAAATATCAAGAGTGTCCGAGCGTAATAGCGTTTAACGATTGATTCGATTTGAAGTCGGTTTATTTTTGCTCGTAAACATTGGAACGACTTTCTTACTTTCTGGTTACTTTAAATTTGGTCTCATTATCATCAGCCCTGTAGTTCTGGGCTCTCAAGAATAAGACTACGGTATCCCCTGCCTGTCGTAGAAGGCGACTAAAAGGGGCCTCGGGTTCACTGGGCGACAAGGGTCTGCGTCGTCCACCAAAGTGAACCCGGGAAGAAGGCGACATCGGCTGGCCCGTGTCGCCTCGCGCTGCGATGGCACAGGGGGAGAGGGAGTAACCTCCCCCCCGGGACGTGCTCTCCTTGAGGACAGTGCAGAGGGGCTCCGGTGCGTTCCACGTGAGATCACGGAGCCTCTCGTCATGCACCGAGGAAAGGGCCACCAGGGAGGTTTTAGTGCGTAAGAACCCCCACATAACCGCCGCCTTCCCCCCAGAAAGCGGGGTATCTTTGTGAAGATTTCCTCCCCGTCAACAAAAAAAGGTCTCATTATCATATTATTAACGCCTCTCCCATCTTTTCTGGCTAACAAGAGCACGCTAAGCTTTGAAGCCACGTGTCATTTCGTTAAGAGCACGCCACATGCTCTAAAAATATTTTAAAACTAGACAACATGTGTTGGGCACAAAATGTACAGAGTGCTCATCAAAGCAGTACATTATCTTATTAATAGAAAATTGTTCATGTCGAGGTTAATGTACTATAGAGGCGCGAAATTATTCTCGATGATAATAACTGAAACTACGGTTAAGGATTGTATCACGGTTTAATTTTATAAACAGACTTTTGGGGATGCGTAATTTGTTTTCATTTTTCAACCGACTTAAAAAAAGGAGGAAATCTCAATTATTCTGTATTTTTTTTTAAATTCTAGCTAGAATTTTCTTTTACTAAATGTTGTTTTATCCGCGTATTGTTAGTTCATCAAATCGCGTTGCTAAGAAACCGTAAGTCATTGAGTGTTTGGTTTTGGGTTTGATGTTAGAACAAGAAAATCAATTGTATACATAAATCTAGATATATAAAAGAGAAAGTGTGTCGGTATGTTGCGAAAAGGTTGGACTGATTTCAATGAAACTTTCAAAAAATCTTCAGATTGACCTGGCGAGTAATCCTGTGAAGTTTGGTGACGTTCGGAGCAATCCTCTTTGTGAACTGTCAAATATAGCTTTTATTTTCTATGATGATTTTCTACTGTTTTATAACTCAAATTTGTATTGACACATGCTTTGTGAACACATCATTATGAACCATATTGAAGTACAATGGTACTATATTAATGGCAATAGTATTCTGAAGTATATTAAAGATAACAATTAAGGATTTTGAAGTATTCAAGGTAAGTTATAGCGCCGCGAATGTATCCGTATGCTGATGCTGCTGGTTTTATTATATTGTGAGATTTAGATTAAATATTTAATGATGTAAGTATATTGCTTAAATAAAATAAAACAAAATCTAGCCCGGCGAATATAAAATATTATAATATATATTTTAATATGTATGTGTGAACAATAAAGATATTATTATTATTATTATGTTCACAACATTGCTGTATGTCCTGATTTTAGAGGGTGAAAACGTACGGGCCGAAGCCAAGTACTAGTATTTAAAATGAAGTGATATCGGAATTGAGGAATTTGCGTGTGAGACGGCATGTATTGAGGATTACGGCTTTTTGTAATTGCAAGTATGTGGCTGGATTAATGTTAAGTAATTTTAGGTTTGTATGGAGAGTTTTTGGTATGACACCTGTAGTAGATAGCACAATTGGAAACGTTTGAACGTGACTAACTTGCCATTGTGTTTTAATTTCTATAGAAAGATCTGTATATTTAGCTATTTTCTCAGAGTGGGTCGTTAATAAATTATGTGTATTAGACACTGCAATGTCGATGAGTGAAACTATTTTATTATTATTATTATTATTGGGTTGCAAAAGACAATAGTAGAACATATACACGAAAAATATAATGATAAAAAAACATGGTTCATTCACTCGGTTAAGGAATCGAGTTGAATCTAGAACACGAACCATACAATGATTTACCAAAAAAATACCAAGCAAAGATCATCCAGTACTATTTATTATAATTAAAAAAAAATCTTACCGTCAAAGTAATTGTAAAGCGTCGATTGCTCGTTTGTGATAAAGCAATCACTTCTAAAACAGATTGTGATATAGGAGTATTATCTTCTCAACTTCAATGAAAATACTTCCCAAGCTGTAAGCTGGACGGAGTCAAGTTAAACACGTCTCAACTTTGCGGTATAAACTTTCACGTAATGAAGGCAAATTGTACAAGTTATAGTTTGGTTAGTTTAGTAGTGTTAATATTTGATACTACAATAAAATTGAAGTATATTGAATTTAATAGTGATATCGATTTCGTCTATTAGGTTTTTTATGTAGTGCTGCAAAGACTTGGAAAGAAGGTTGAAGTTCTTAACGCAATTAAGTGGCGAAAGCTGGAATACCTAGGGCATATAATGCGCAATCTCAAATACGATTTGTTACAGCTTATAATTCAGGGAAAGATACTAGGGAAAAGAAATTCGGGAAGGAGAAAAACATCTTGGCTTAAAAATCTACGCCAATGGTACAATAAGAGCACACGTTCTTTATTTCGTGCTGCTGTGTCGAGGGTTCAAATCGCCATGAAGGTTGCCAACCTTCGATAGAAGATGGCACCAAAAAAAGAAGAAGGTTTCCTATATCCACACACTTTCTCTTTTATATATATATATATATATATATAGATTCGTAAATCGACAGATGTAGTGTCTTTCCTTCGATTACAGTGACGATGTTTTATAAGAGTGAATAGGTATTTATTAAGTTAGTGCGGCTCCATATTTACTTAATGTCGATGTATCGTGGTTAAGCACGTGGTTTGAAAGAATAAAAAAAACATATTTTTGTCAACTAAAAATTTTAACAAACAACTCCATTGGCCGACGTTGTAGTATTATTTATTAGTAATTTATTAATTAAGTGAAATAGGCTCAGATTCTGCTAAACCAATTGTGTACAAAATGAACGTTCATTGGTTTTACTTCATTGGTTGGTATGGTTTATTGATGGCGTACCACTGGCACACGAATCGTGTGCTTATTTCACGTATTTAGTAACGATATAATGATAATTGATGTTTCTATAGTAAATCGGTTTTATAATTAAACGTCAAATAGGGCCAGGATTAACAACAAGATCAACTTTTGTACCTCTCCTTATATTAAGGTATTACGGTTTTGCTTATTAATTCAGAGGAGTTTCGAACGGATGGACAGTTTGATCACAACGGAGTTGACTTTTTTTAATAGCGTTAGTATTGTGACGTCACATTTAAAAGTCCAGGACACACATATCCTTTATTACGACAGTGAACAATGATTTCGTGACGTGAACCATCTGAGACGGGGTTATGAAATATTATGACGTTAGCATTTTACCCCACGTCGTAATACTTTGTACTGCAAATCGTCTGGAGCAATAAAGAAGGCTGAACGAGAATTCGTACGCTTTGAGAATACCATTGCAAAAGAAGTACTTTAAAAAAGTTACTTTTGCTATGTATTTGATATTTTTTGCCCTGTGGTACTGGTTAAGTAGAATAGAACCATCCCATCTCATCCGTCTCAACTGGTAATGACGGCCACAAGTATATTTACAATTATAAACAAAAAACTTTTTTTTGTTAATGGGGAGCAAATCTTCAAAAGATACCCCACATTCTGGGGGGAAGGCGGTGGTTTGGAGATGTGGAGTTTGACCCACTAAAACCTCCCCGGTGAAGGAGGACCTCCAGAGGAACGTATCAGAGCACATCCTGGAGGGGCGGGGGGCGGAGAGGGTTACTCCCTAAATCTGAGCCTGAATCTCTATTGCTATTAACTCGACACCAGGGTTCCCCTGGTGAGGGGTAACCAAACTTCGGCTTAGACGGTTACTATGTTACGCGTAAACATTCCGACCCGAGAGCGCCCGAGAGGGCCGAACCATGGCCTGTTCTGTTAGAGTTTCTCCTTATTTCTGTTTTTCAAGGTTAATCGTGACACCGGTTACCCTACCTTTTACGAGTATAATAGGTACAGGTAGATGGCAACGCACTTACAATTCCTGTAGGTGTTTGTGGGCGTAACGTAGGTGACGTGATCCTCGTTTACCCTCTTCTCCAATTAAAAATAATTACTTGCCGATTTTAAATTATAAATAAAAACAAAGTATTCTTAGTGGCGATAGCTTGCATGGTAAAACGTTAAGTTACAATGTAAGTTATGGCTTCAAGCCACGCCTGGAATTTATTACGACGCTATAGAGCTTTATGGTAAATAGCACATACTTTGAACAAACATCTAGAAACGGAGGCGGTAAATTAGTCTGTATTTTTGTTGATGTTTGTTCACTCACAACTAACTTAACGATCCCCGGTACCGGCACCAATAAATTTGCTGTACAATTTTAAGTGCTGCGTTAGCACGCGCTCGGCGGTGAAGGAAAACATCGTGAGGAAAGACAAAGAAACAAAGAAGGCCTGTACCGAGCAGTGGGACATATATAATTAATCTACTAAATCTACTTTCAAACAGTTACTATAGAAGCTTTACCTAAGCGAGGAATACTTTGACTATTACTTTCCCTATTTACGTATCTATTGTAATATATAATATATCATTATTATATTTATATATTTCATTTAATTGTTTGTAGGTATGTGTATAATGCATGCATTTACGTTTTTATAGTTTTCTTTTATTTATTATTTTTCTCACATAGCTTGCACCCGTTACTGTGTCTCTACAACCCCAAGGTGTGTAAGGTTTTCTCATGGATGGCATTGTTTGGATTGGACCGAATGACGACAGAGGCTTTCAAACAAAGAAACAATAATAGTAATCGGTTAATCCATTAAGTTATGGGGTAACAAAAAAGTACAGACGAATTGACAACCTCCTCCTTTTGAAGTTGATTAAAAAAGTTAAATAGTCCCGACAGATAGCCCACGTCTGTCTTTCCTACCGATTACAATGTGGGTATTTTCAAGAGTAGAGTGAATAGGCATTTACTAAGCTGGTGCGCCTTACCATCCAGGATTGCATTTCCACTTAACATCAGGTGGGATCGTAGTCAAGCACTTGCTTAGAAAATATATAAAAAAAAAGAAAAAAAAACAACATAGTGATTAGGTATAACATACAGTATTAATAAACTAAGTGAGTTATTTGTTGAATGTCTTTCTTGTGAGTACGGTTGATAAAACAGGTTTTATATACCGACAGATAAAGTTTTTGTTACTTATAATAATAAATAATACTAGAAAAAGCTTTTAACGTTAAATTAGATAAAATACAAATCAGCAATTATCTATTGCGATAACAAGGAACAATTACGTGTACATATTTATAGGCTATTAAAATTTTTCGTTATCAATTTTATTTTTATTCTGGAAGCTTCGACAACTTCATTTTGTACAAGACTTCAGGTTTGAGAAATGTTGTACATGAACTGATTTGGACGTTAGATTCCAAGATAGTAGAGTAATAGTTTGAATTTTGTTTCCTGCTAACTCCATCGTCTTTGACGTGACAACATCTTTTAAATTAATGGATACTGGATGTCATTCGCCCAATATCCCGTTACGCTCGAGCCGAGAGTTCCCGACAATGCCGATGCATGTGTGCAACGTAAGTGTGTAAGCGAGAGCGCGGTATGACGGAGATATCGCAAATTTGTGCTCAGTGAAGTATAAAAAATACTTCATTGCGGTTATGTGGGGTTCTTACCCACTAAAACCGACAAGGGGCTCCGGGATCTCAACGTGGAACGCACCGGAGCCCCTCTGCACTGTGCTCAAGGAGAGCACATCCCGGGGGGAAGGTTACTCCCTTCCCCCCTGTGCCCTCGCAGTGCAAGGCGACACGGGCCAACCGATGTCGCCTTCTTCCAGGATCCATTTTGGTAGACGACTCAGGCTCCCACCCTTGTCGCCTTGTACGACAGGCAGGGGATATCGTAGTCTTATTCTTGAGAGCCCAGAACTACAGGGCTGAAAACGTGTATACCTGTTTTTTTTTCCTCCGCCTCCCACGCGGGGCACACGGCTAGCGTGTGAAACGTGTAATAACGTGTGTACCTAGGATAAGTTATCACGAATTTAACGTCCGAACGCCTTGCGCCCTGATACCTGGGATTTTTTTTTATTAACTGATATACTTTTATTTCATTAAGTTGTGCTGTATTGTATTGTATTTTTATTTTATTTATTTATTTATAATTTTAAAAAGTACAAAAAAAAAACCACTTTATTCGTGATTTGTAGAAATGAATTATTTCGTGCGCGACTGTACACATGCACAGCTACCCGGTTGCCGGCCTTTGAGCAAGGAGTAGGTTCGTAGGTCGTTTCTTGAAGGTTCCCAAAAGTCCAGAGGTTGATGCGTGGAAGAAAGTTACGCAAAACGTAATTACTATGTTGTCTTCCTACTCCGTTAGAGAAAAAGGTCGTGAGATGTTTATTTGGTTTATGTCTTATTATAATGACAGTAGCAACTGAATTCGTTTCGTTTACGCCGAGTTAGTTTTGACGAGAACACGACTACCGCAGTATATTTTTATACATTTGCTTACCCAAAGTCGAAACACACGCAAACTGGGTAAGTTTCTAACGTCTGCTCTGTACAGATCGACGTACGCACACCGTGTCTAATAGGCGAATTTATTCAGTGCGAATTGAAACGCGAAATGGGAACCCAGGAAGTGGCACCACCCCGTCCACCGCCTCCAAAGAGAACCGCGAAGCCCAAAATGTCACTGAAAATCCCGCTCGCTTCTAATCCCGTATTTCTGGGAGGGCTTCAAACTAATCCGTCCTTGTTATATAGAAATGCAAATTATCTCCATCATGGGAATCCATTTACGCACGAGTACCATAATAAAGCGTCCGAATTTATGTTCAAGCAGTTTGAAGGTATCAAGGACTTTACTGTGGACACTGCCAAAAGTGGTTTGAGTGTTGGTGAAAAGTTTGCCCTTTGGTTTTATAATAAATTGAAGTGGCTCTCTAAAAAGTGGTTCACTCATTTGTTGTTGATGTTGTGCTTGTTGGCGTACAGTATAATCGGAGCTATTATCTTCGATGCTTTAGAATGTGAGTTACTTTTTTTTGTTTATTGTATTGTATTTTAAGTTAATTTTACAACTTTTACTAAGGTTTACAACGGCGTAAATGCTTCAGTGGGTTATTTCAACAGTCAACCCTGAAATTGAGAGACAGAATCATATTAGCAGGTGTTACCATCTACGAAAATATCATAAAGAAATTGCAAAATTAATACACATACATTGTATTATATTTAAACATATTATTAAGATTTTAGAATTAAACCTAGGCAGGGACCACCAATTGCCATCCGCTTTTTTTTTTCTTTATTTATTCGGGATTAGATACCCTAAACTACGCACACACACCTTGGTCGCATGAAGCGAGAAAGAAACTCATCAATGTTGTATGGCCATAGCCACCAGCTTCCTCGCTCCCTCTGAGGTCGGGTCAGACAGCAGCATCAGCCATCCGCTTCTCACCACGTTTATCATACCATATACCGGCTACAAAATTTAGTGATTTTATTTGTACTTAAAAAATCAAAAACCTGACACTCATTTGTACTATAAGATTGTAAATTCGAATCCTTATTAATTGAGCTATCACTGATAAATCATTTTAATTTATTTAAAAAATATATACTTGCATATATATACACTTGTATTTATGTATGTATGTGTATTTATTGTAATATTTCGTTATGTCTGATCTTTTCGTTGATAATTACACTTGTCAATATTTTTTTCTCTGAACCGATGACAGATGCCACTAAAACATAAGTCCGCATTTGAGAAACAGTTTCTGATGTTACAATGTAAATAAATATTTCCTTATCAAATATATTTTAATCTTGAAATTAATAAATTGATCTATTTTAAGGCGTCAATAGTCTAATGGTTTAAGGTACGGTCTGCGAATCGTAAAGTTGTGGGTTCGAAACCACCATTCGACTATTGACGTGAACCATTCACACAAGCCTAAGCATATATAGCATTCTTTAAAAATGTAAATCTTCATTAACTCCAACACACGCTTTAGTAATAAAACTTTATCGTAATATTTAATGGCAATTTAAGATTAAAAGTGTATTGCCAACAAAAATTTGATAATCAGGATAACTCGATATAAAAACTTCTTTATTTAATTACAAGCTCTTCAGTGAACGCCAAAGATATATCGCTCGTTTGTATGAAATTTATAAACAACTTGTCATATACTTTGAAAGAAATGACTTATGGCGTAGGGCGAGATGAGATACTCTTGTGAAGTTTGTTTGAAAGCTGCCACGTTTATTAAAATTGTTTTCAACCGACTTCAATAAAGGAGTAAGCTCCCAATTCCAATTATGAATTTTCGCAAATATGAATTGACCGTAATTTTCCAACATATTTAGTTTTTTTTGTTGCTGAAACGTAATTTGAATTTTAGTCTAATTCCACGTAACCGGCTAATAGATGGCGCTTTGCTATCATCATCGAATTAGACCGCGTTAAGCACTTTCTGGTAGTGGAAAATCTTATGGGGTCACGTCACCGGCACACCAAATGATGTATTTACATTTTGTCATGATCTTGTACAGCCCGTAATTTATTCTAATAATAAATAAACCAAATAACCATGTATAAAATTGTCTCTCGGTTTAAGTTAAAGTTACAGCTTTTATATAAGTCCCACTAATGGGCACAAGCCTTTTCTGCAAAGAGAGTATAAGGGCGTAGTCCATCACGCGGCCCTAGTGCGGATAAAGAAAAATTTTCTAAGACATGTAGATCCTCACGATGTTTATACCCCGCCTTCTGGGGGAAGGCGGCGGTTACGTGGGGTTCTTTCTCCTCGGTGGCCCTTTCCTCGGTGCATGAAGAGGGGCTCCGGGATCTCAATGTGGAACGCACCGGAGCCCCTCTGCACTGTGCTCAAGGAGAGCACGTCCCGGGTTACTCCCTCCCCCCCCCTGAGCCCTCGCAGCGCAAGGCGCTACGGGCCAGTCGATATCGCCTCATACCCGGGTCCACCTTGGTGGACGACTCAGGCCCCCCTTGTCGCCCAGTGAACCCGAGGCCCCTTTTAGTGGCCTTTTACGACAGGTAGGGGATACCGTAGTCTTATTCTTGAGAGCACTACAGGGCTCAGCGTACTATGCAACTTGAGCCAACCAGGTCACTGAGCTACCACGGCTCACAGACTCTTAAAATCTGTCACAAACAAATTAATGTTGATAATTTTAATCATATACATTATGAAATTTCAAATTTTAATACTTAAATTTTAAGATATACCTAAGTTTTCACTTATACCGACAGTCGCCATTTTTATTGTCAATGAAGATCCATTGGGTTTCTTACTACCAGGGAACTCCTTTTTTTTTTGTTTACGCGGCGGAATTTGTTTATAGACCATCCTCCGGTACCCTGGGTGGGCCCGGAGGGATGTGTGGGACTCTGCCTGGGCAGCCCATACCCACTAAACCTACCGTGAATGCCATCAGCCGTTATGAGCGGGGTGTCCCGGATCTGTCAGCGACAGGACACCCCAATAAAAATATGGAACGCTTCACGATTTTGCGTGTCATCCTTGCGCAGGGGTCATGCTAAACTTCTCTGTATCGTTCCAATTTTAGTATATGTACTGCCGAAGCAAGTACACCAGGGAACTCCTAACAATCGTACAGAAGAATCAAAAGGATGTGAACAATTTATTGTTAGGCAAGAAAAATGAGAATGTAGTCTTTAGTACTTCGTAACATTACTATAATACTTTGGAAATAGAATGGAAGTAAAGAAATTGATATGAATTCTTTTTTCATTTTTCACTCATAAATATAGGTGTTACCTTTAAAGGTCCGTTTTACATTTCCTGTTTTCCAAACAACTCAATTTTACGATACACCAAACACATATTGACCAGTTTACTTAGACCCCTATAAGATAACGCCATTATTTAAAAGAAATAGAGAAATATATTGCGCAACGTTTCCAATATAAAAGTCCATTGTGGTCAGAAGTTGTAATAAAACGATTCTGTGTATATTTTGTAAAGAATATTACATTTTAGGGGCGTGCGTAAAAAGCTCGTTATACGGCTCGTAACGGATATGACGAGACAGTATTATTTTCGTTGGTGAAATGGAAAATAATGATTTTGATTCGTCATTATTACTTTCGTTTCTACAAAAGTGGGAAAAAAATTATTAAACAGATAGAAAAATAAATCCTTTATTGCACTAAAATATTAGGTACTAATATATGAAATTGGCGTTTTGTAAGGGAAGCCCACAGTCGTTTTTTTTTCAAAATATAAAATATTTATTTAATCAAACTATGTACTTAGTAGTTAATTTTACAGTTAATTCATAGTATTTCATGAGGGACCCGCTTTCAAGCTTTTTCACCTTCTCAATTTGCTTCGTCAATTACAACAGTTTCTGCAGCACTGGTGCCAACAGAAATTAAGTAACTATTATTTGAATAAAACTAACTTTTACTTTTACAAATGCAATAACTCGAAACCCAAGATCTAATGTATTAGTTAAATTCTAAAAATGTCGCATTGTGTGACATTTACCAACACAATGGTGTCGATTTAGATGTCGGTGTGCGTCAGAATCGTGGAAATTCACTCTCATTTATTTCCCTAACGTAGTTACTTCCCACTCCTTAGATCCTAGGAGCGTTGCTGGAGTTTCTTCGGCCAATTCTTCTCCCAGCGCCAACGCTTTCCGAAGTGGCACTCAAAATTAGTTCAGCTTTTGAATGTCCCTTAGATAATCGTGAAATAGCTACCGACCGAGTCGTGGTTCGGCCCTCTCGGGCGCCCTCGGAGCGGAATGCTTACGCGTAACGTAGTTACCGTCCGCCGAGGTTACCCCGTGTCGAGTTACTAGCGATAGACCTAACAGCTATGCCACCTCTCAATGCGGTGAAGCAGTCAAGGCCAGCTTTCTGTGTAGTTCGTCATAAAAAAAAACGTAGTTACTTCAACAACATATACAGTCTATCTATCTATCTATAGGTATAACAACATAAGGAAACTTTAGTAACGGTTCAAGAATTACAAGACTCGAGTAGCGTTTTATCATCACTATATCCTTTGTCAGAGAAGCGAAACATCGCTGTTTCACAAGTCGTTACACGCTTGATGGGCGATTGTGGTAACTATTAAAATGTAGCAACATTATTTTTATTAGTTACCACAACTGTTCATTTTTGCTTAGTAAAATTTATGGTAAACGTGTTGAAGTTTAAGTAACATTTAGATACATTTCTCTCTTAAATAAATAGTTATAACTGTATATTACACCAAAGGAGACGACACATTTTAAAAAAAATAACTACAATAAACCGATTTCAAAAAAGAGAGATGGTTTTATGGAATTAATTGAAGTAAAACTTCTTTAGAAACGTTGAACATTTTTTGGTAGGTTAAATTCTTATATTTGAATAATGAATAAACATTTTTACAATTGTTACTCGGAGTGTCATGTAGATCATTTTAATTTTAGCCCTCTAGTTCTGGGCTATAGAATTTTACTACGGTATCCCCTGCCTGTCGTAGAAGGCGACTAAAAGGGGCCTCGGGTTCACTGGGCGACAAGGGTGGGGGCCTTTGTCGTCCGCCAAAGTGGACCCGGGAAGAAGGTGACGTAGGCTGGCTCGTGTCGCCTTCGTCATTAACCTCCCCCTGGACGTACTCTCCGAAGAGCACGGTGTGACGGGGCCCCGTTGCGTGCCTCTGGAGATTCCGGAGCCCCTAACCATGCACCGAGGAAGGGCCACCGGTGGGGTTTTAGTGGGTAAGCGCAACCCTGCATTCCCCGGAATCTCTTATCTCTTGTTGAAGATTTCCCCGTCAAAAAAAAAAAAAAAAAAAAAGATAGTTTACGTTAAAATTTTTCACTTAAATCGGCAAATGCCATTTTTTTATTTTATTAACTTGTTTCCATACTTACTTTCTATAACTTTCGACACTTCTTTTGTCGATACTGCTTGCCGTATACGACCTTGCATATAAAAGGTACGCTTCCAAGACAATGCAAGTGCCAAAGAAATGGCAATATTTTAACACTTTTGACCACTGTTTTCAGTTTAGTTTGTAGAACAATATATCATTGCTTCGTAAATATAAAACATAAAAGTGAAAATTTCCTCGACAACAATGACAAAATGAAATAAATTACATTTGAAATAAATAAAGTTCTGATTGTATTATTAGTGGTTGTTTGCAGGCAGAATTTAATCTGGTAAGGATTTAACTTTGCGGCAAATTGCAAATTTAGAGTCTCCCGTCGCTCGGAAATCGTTTTAGAATTCTTGAGACATGATAAGTATTATTTAAAAAAAATAGTTCATGAACATTGCAGTGCTTTAATAAAGTTAAGTAAAAGAAGATAATAATCGTAATAAAAACCTTTTATAACAAAAAAGTTCTTTCTTAACTTTTTCTTCTTTCTTACGTTCTTTTTACCCTTTTAACTACGGCTTTATTTTTTTTTTAAGAAAGCTCGAAAACGAAAGAAAATTTCTGTAACAGATAGATAGATAAATCCTTTATTGCACCAAAATATTAGGTCCTAACATATAAAATTGGTGTTTTGTAGGGAAGTAACCTAAAGTCGTTTTTTTTTCAAAATATAATATATTTATTTAATCAAAGTATGTACCATTTTATTTTCCTTTAAAGAAAATGAGAATTAAGTATGTTAATAATATATTTTTTTATTTTTTACAAACATTACTAATATTACTAAA
The DNA here is from genome assembly GCA_029286785.1 of Meandrusa payeni. Taxonomy (NCBI): domain Eukaryota; kingdom Metazoa; phylum Arthropoda; class Insecta; order Lepidoptera; family Papilionidae; genus Meandrusa; species Meandrusa payeni. The sequence goes on from JAGSMX010000023.1 coordinate 4,435,835, forward strand.
CTTTTAACTGTAAGGCAATTATATATCCTATTTATAACTTTAAGAACACATAAAAATCTACAATTTGACTCAAGCACCGTATGTAAACGACGCAGAGACAATGTTGTTCCATCTTACCCCATTAAAACTAATTTTGCTACACAACAGTTTGCGAAACAATCATGTCAGTTATACAACAAAATAAATAAGAAACTTAAGATTTACCCCATAAATAATTATACAACTAAAAGAACGCTGTTGATATGGTTAAAAACATCCATACTCGCATACGCAACTCGCATACGACATCACGGAAGAATTAATAAAAGTCATTTAAGATTACATGCTTTAAAAATACTTGTACTAATATTATAGTAACAATAAATTAATAATTATATAAATATATATATATATATATATGTGTGTGTGTGAATATATATTTAATAAAAAAAAAAATTAAAAAAAACCTGTATAATATAATAAGTTTGATATGGAAGAGCGAGATCTTCTGACACAAGCATATTTCTTGCTTACTAGAAGGTCTCAGCCCAAATTCGTAAAAGAACGCATGTATCGAAATAAACATTTTTATTTATTATTATTTATTCTTGTTAACCATTCCAATTAAGGTTATGCTTGTGCTAGGAGATAGTTCACGTCAATAGTCGAATGATGGATTCGAAACTACGACTTTACGATTCGTAGCCTAAACCATTAGGCTATTGACGCTTATTAAGTCTCATTAGTGAGTGAGCTTTTTCGTGTGATTTTTCAAAAACCGAAAAAACGGACATTGGCACAAGCCAAATGGGCTCCGAACTCGCGACGATCGTATCGTATTTTATCAATATATGATAAACATCAAATTGTATCAAAAGAACACAGATTTCTACCAAGGATGATTGAAGGCTATTGAAATGAATACAATATCTTTATAAGAAAATAAAAATAATATTTTACGTTGCAATAATTTAAATTGAAATAAAGAATCTTCTTTGAGGATTACCTGCTTGGGATCTTGAAATAAAAAAAATCTAAAACAAAGCACACCACGACGAGACTGCCATATACTGTGAGCACGTCCTGTGTGAATTGGAATAAAATTTAACAATACAAGTATAATTACGGGTAAAAACAAAAACCGAATTAGAGCAAATAGGAATATTACGAAATATAACTAATCAGAACCTAACCAATACCTCATCAAACTGCTTTTGAAGTAATGTACTTCCAATAGAAATTGATTGTTATCGCGCGTACAGCTAAGAAGTGGAACAAGTTGCCGGCGTCAGTCTTTCTATCCAAGTACAACGTGGGAGCATTCAAGAGTAGAATGAATAGGCACTTACTAAACTAGGGTGTACCATCTTTCGACTATATCCTTTTTTTTTGACTGGGAGGAAATCTTCACAAAGATACCACGCCTTCTGGGGGGAAGGCGGCGGTTATGTGGGGTTCTTACCCACTAAAACCTCCCCGGTGGCCCTTTCCTCGATGCATGACGAGGAGCTCCGGGATCTCCAGTGGAACGCACTGGAGCCCCTCTGCACTGTGCTCAAGGAGAGCACGTCCCGGAGGGAAGGTTACTACCTCCCCCCCTGTGCCCTCGCAGCGCAAGGCGACACGGGCCAGCCGATGTCGCCTTCTTCCCGGGTCCACTTTGGTGGATGACTCAGGCCCCACCCTTGTCGCCCAGTGAACCCGAGGCCCCTTTTAGTCGCCTTGTACGACAGGCAGGGGATATCGTATTCTTTAGAGCCCAGAACTACAGGGCTGTTCGACTATATCCTTCTTTAACTTCATAGATGTAAGGCTAGAGCTCTGCCTATCCCTTTCGTCGCAGACGTTAGTGTTTTATAATTTTATCTAGTTCAAATTACGAATATAGTATTGTACTGAATATTTTAATATAAAATATGTTTCACACCAAATTGGAGAGCGCCATATGATCCAATCAACTTTTATCCGAATCCAATCAACTTTTAAAATTCTGTGATCGTTATAAAAACAGACGTACCGTCAACAAATAAGAATTGTGGTCTGTTTAATTGACCAGACATACTCACGGGGGGGGGACCCTTGTGTCGAGTTACTAGCTATAGAGGTTCATGCTTAGCGACCTAAGAGCTATGCCACCTCTCAATCCGGTGAAGCAGTCAAGGCCAGCTTCTCTGGCCAATCTGTGTAGTTCGCCATAGAAATGGTTAATTTATAAATTTACAGTAGATTCACTGTAACTTGAACTGCAAGGAAAAGTCGGAATGTTCGTCTTATACTTGTTGAGTAACATCAGGTTAACTATACGTTGATCCTATTACAAAGAAATGTCTCATCAGTTAAGTGATTAAGCGGGCTACAGAACCATAAAGCAAGGAAGCGCTCCTATCGTTGGCTTTTTAACGGATTTTGCTAAAGAACCCTTTGAACTTTTTCTTCAATTGAATGATGTCTCACTACGAACCTTTTTTAATTTTTTTTTATTTAGTCGCCTTCTACGACAGGCAGGGGTTACCGTCGTTTTCTTCTTGAGAGCTCAGAACTATAGGGCTGACGGAAGCAACCTATTACGATTCAACTGTCATTATGTCAAAATCCTATATCTATATATATAAAAGAGAATGTGTGTGTGTTTGATCCGTATAGGCTCCGAAACGGCTGGACCGATTTCAATGAAACTTTTAGGGAATCTTCAGATTGACCTGTCGAGTAATCCTGAAAGTTTGGTGACGATCGGAGCACTCCTCTTTTTGTACTGTCAAACATGCCATACGTAGTACTTTTATTTCTGACATTAACTTGAGCCCGATATGTTTTTGTATAAGTGATAAGAATGATATTTTATTTACTGATATATACATGGGCGTAGGAAATGATTTTCACCTACTCGAGAAGAGAATGAATACGGGGAGAAATTAATAATTCATTATATTGTGAGAGTTAAATTAAATATTTAATGATGTAAGATAATTGTTTAAAAAAATACACGCAAAATCTAACCCGGCGAAGCAGGCTGGCATTCATACAGGAGGTCTGAATGAAACGACTAGCGTATCCATCTGTTATACAAGAATTTTTTTTTGTTACTATGAATGAATAAAGAAATTAGCACAAAACAAAATGAAAAAAGAGATTAATAAATAGCAACAATTGAAGCAATATTGGAGTATCAATATATATATATATATATGTAGTTGTCCACACCGTGACCGGTGACGGCGACCTTGACTAGCTTCGGGCATGACCTCTGATATGGCTTGGTATGGAGTATCAATGGTATGCTATTGATTACCATAACTAGCAAATATCAACAAATTTCACGTCATTGAACGTTCATTTTGGGACCATTGGTTTTGGCAGATTCCGGCCCAGGATACTAAATTATAAATATGTTATTGTAAGCGCTGTACTCCTAAAGGAGTTATAAAATCAGATTATTATTGTTTCACTACTGTAACTATATTATGGTCAATAAAACGGTATCTAACGACCATAAAATGGTCATAACTTTGGTATTGCTTTGCAATAACTCAGTTTAGGACACTGTTAACGTATAATAAATTATGACGTATAGTGTGCTCATGGACTATGTATATATATAAACATATTTACGTAATTTGAACAACTTTTTTAACAACTTTAGAAAAATATTAGCTCTCACGTCCTTTTAACCCTAGAGGGGTAGACAGTAACATCTTTTCTGTCCGCTTTTCAGGTTATAAGACCTGGATGAGCGAGGATTGCTCGATATTCTTTTTAGTAGTTCAGTGTATGGCTCGTCTAACTCTAGATTTAAAACGATCGTACCCGTCAGAGATTCCTATCCTGAACCGGGCGACTGCATCATCTTTTTGTTTCAAACTTTGTGATCTATTTCTTCTGTATGTTCTACCATTGAAATATACCCAATAAAGGTTCCATCCCCATCTATCTAACGTGGAGAACGTTCTATATCTTTTTGTTGCTTAGCACCGCCTCCGAAATCCCCTTCATGCTAAATTTCATGAAAATCGTTGGAGCCGTTTCCGAGATTCAGATTATGTATATATAAAATTTAATATACAAGATTTGCTCTTTTTTTTCTTTGTTTTTTTTTTTTTATCGACGAAACAACTGGCCTTTACTACTTCACCGGATTAAGAGGTAGCATAGCTCTTAGGTCGCTTAGCCCGAACCTCTATCGCTAGTAACTCGACACAAGGGTCCCCCCGGTGAGGGGTAACCTCGGCTTGGACGGACTATTTTGCGCGTTAGCAGTCCGATACGAGGGCGTCCGAGAGGGCCGAACCACGACTCGGTCCTTAGCTATTTTATCAATTCAACTAAATGGGATAATTTAGGCTAAACTAACTTATATGCTACTTTGGAAAGCGTTGGCGCTGGGAGAAGAAGTGGTCGAAGAAACTCTATCAACGCTCTTAATCCTATCCAGGGAGGATTTTCTCGTTTAAACATAGATTAAATACCATGGTTCTTCGCCATGCAACGGAAACAAAATTTTATTTATAGAATTTTTGTACTTAAAATTCGAATAAAAGGCAATTCATTAGTATTTTTAGACATGAGAGCTTATATATATTCCAAAATGAGCAAGGATATAGTTTACGTCAGTAGTCGAATTGTGGAAATTGTCGAATTTGAACTTACGAACTCATGTTCCACAGACAGTACCGTAAACTAAACGTCTACTGACGTTTAAAATAAACACATCTCGTTTTTTCAATTGCGACCTCGTTTATTTTACACAGTCTTGTGAATGTTGAAGCGGAACGGGGTAAACAAATCTGCTGCGTTCCGCGGCAGTTTCAGATACTTGGCCACCAAGTGATGGAATAACTTGCCACCGCCCAAGAGACAGTTAATCTGTAAACGCATTTAAAAATTAACTAAAACACCTGATGTTAAAGTTACAAAAAGATAATATCCCCGTGATATCGGTGGCTTGTTGTTTCCAATATTTCATTATATAATATAAACTTTATACGTTTAATTATCATATAATTTATTTTATTTTGTTTTTTATTTTTTGACTTAATAATATATTTATTTATGAAGTTTATATTGTTTTATTGTAAATAATGCATATATATTAATCTCATAACTGTTTTATTCATGTATCGTATTTATAATACACTTATTGTCAGTATAAATTCCATATAAAAGTAGAATTGCGCGCGCACGTCTCTAAGTAGTCCCGGGCATTGTTGAAAATCAGCGCTATCGCATCCTGCGACAGCATATGCTGAGACGATGTCCGATATTGGCATCATATGCTATGTATTATTTGTCCGTGTAACTTTAACTGTTTTTTATTTATTTTTCATTATTTTTCAATGTGTGTTATATTCTGTTTGTAATGTGTTTTTGTATTATGATGCCAATAAATAAATGTCTATGTTTATGTCTTAGTAGGGTAAAGACACTTGAAGTAGTCACTACACAAAACCTATAAAAAATAATTGTATATAACAAGTTTATTTACTGGTAAAAACAACAACCGACTTCAAATCGAATCAAACGTTAAACGCTATTATGCGCGGACATCCTCTTTTTATTTCCGAATAATCGTGGGAATGATACAAAATAGAATTATTCAGAATATAATCATCACCTTTTCAATAAAATAATGAATCACCGAAGTCGGTTGTCGTGATATTGAGTTATTCGTCCATTTGTAGCGCAGATACTTAATTCAAATTTAAGACTTATTTGTTTACTTAAGGTTAAGCACTGTGCCCTCGCAGTGCAAGGCGACACGGGCCATCTGATTTCGCCTTCTTCCCGGGTCCACTTTGGCGGATGACAAAGGTGCCAACCCTTGTCGCCCAATGAACCCGAGGCCTTTTTTAGTCGCTTTTTATGACAGGCAGGGCTACCGTAGTCTTATTCTACGAACCCAGAGCTACAGGGCTGATATTACTAACCTTTTTTTTTGTTGACGGGGAGGAAATCTTCTGGGGGGAAGGCGGCGGTTATGTGGGATTCTTACCCACTAAAACCTCCCCGGTGGCCCTCTCCTCGTTGCATGACGAGGAACGACCTCAACGTAGAACGCACCGGAGCCCCTCTGCACTGTGCTCAAGGAGAGCACGTCCAGGTGGTGGTGGGAGTTTACTCCCTCCCCCCCTGTGCCCTAGCAGCGCAAGGCGACACGGGCCAGCCGATGTCGCCTTCTTCCCGGGTCCAGTAGTCTTATTATACGAGCCCAGAACTACAGGGCTGATATTACTAACCTGGGATAAGTTAATCAACAATGCTAAAACCTTAGAAATTCGCTGCATTTCAAATTATAAGGCGATGTGCTTGTACACATATGGGACCTAAGACAGTTAGTACGTTAGTAGTTTATTTTTATGAAGTATAATAGTTGATTATTACAGTTTTTGTAGCCTGTGGTTCCAAAAAAAACGATGCAATTCCTTAAGCAATTAATTGTGGGCGGTGATTACTTAAAATCCGAATAATCTTGACGCGTCTCCCACACGAAGAAAAGAAAACTATAAAAACACGATTTTGATAGTTGGAAGTTATTTTTGTAGTTGCTCTGGGATTAACGGTGCAAGTTTTTATTGAGACGTAATTTTGAAACAAATACAGTCTCTGTGTTGCCATTAGTATAAAAGATGTAACTTGTGTTTATTTTTCATCAACATGTTTATGATCAGGATACGGATAAACTTATTTTTGTTGAAAAACTGCAGCGCGTCAATAAATTGGCGGAGTGCCAAAAGTAGGTGCGCCTACCCTAAATAAAAAAAGACATAAATTTCTAAAAAAAAAAATTGGATCTTGTATAGTGACTTTCAAACATGTAGTGGAACTATATAAATAAACTATAATATTTTTTTGGACGGGGGGGGAGGTGAGGGAGGGAAATCTTCAACGAAAGATATCTTCGCATCCCTCCTACCCGCAGAAGGTGGGGTTATGTGAGGTTCATACTCGATGGCGACTTACTGAAGTGTATTAATAACGCCGCAACAGATGGCGCTAATATATATTGGGAATTGTCAATTGTTGCGCGCACCGAACACCGTGTGCGAAAAGATGTCACTCGAACTTCAAGATTAAAGGAGTAAACATTTGCAAGGGTTTTATTTAAACATACTACTTACTCTTCATGGAACCCGGGGAAGGTTAATCCCTTCCCTAGCACCCTCGCAGTGCTAACGTACACGGGACCACCAGTGTCACCTTCTTCCCGGGTCGGACTGTAGCGGACGACAAAGGCCTCCACCCTTGTCGCCCGTGAATAGGAAGTCCCTTTTGCCTTTTACGACAGTCAGAGGATACCTTAGCCTTATTCTCCCAAGGCAATAAACAGGGGATGTGACAAACTATAATATGCTATATAGTTACACATGACACCCAGCAATTGTTATGCAAAATAACTACTTCCAATGATATCTTAGTGATTTACCTGAACCTTATTGTATCTTTAATTCATAATTAATAATTTAGTTAATCGTGACATTAACTTGGCATTGTAAACAATAATTTAACTTTATTAGTTCGTAATCTGACTTTTAATTAATCTTTAAAATAATTGTGAGGATGCGCAACTGTCACGGTATTCGTTAAAATAATTCTTTGTACAACGTTACGCCGTCCGAGTAAAGCGAGTGTATTAGTTGTTGGATTATTTTATTCCACAAGATCTACAAATTATTACAATAGATAGATTCTTTACTACTCACATAAAAATGGAGTACAACCAATTTAAGTAAAGACTAAACTAAACCTAAAAGGGGGCAAGAACCTTTTTTTTTTGTTAACGGGGAGGAAATCTTCAAAAAGATACCCCGCCTTCTGGGGGGAAGGCGGTGATTATGTGGGGTGTTTACCTCCCCGATGGCCCTTCCTCGGTGCATGGTGAGGGGCTCCGGGATCTCCAGTGGAACGCACCGGAGCCCCTCTGCACTGTGCTCAACGGGAGCACTTCCCGGGGGGGAGGTTACTCCCTCCCCCCCTGTGCTCTCGCAGTGCAAGGCAACACGGGCCAGCCGATGTCGCCTTCTTCCCGGGTCCACCTTGGCGGACGACAAAGGCCGCCACCCTTGTCGCCCAGTGAACCCGAGGCCCCTTTTAGTCGCCTTCTACGACAGGCAGGGGATGCCGTAGTCTTATTCTTGAGAGCCCAGAAGTACAGGGCTGAAAGGGGGCAAGAACCTTATCGCGATGACCGATCTATTACAAGCAACCTTGCAGGATAGGAGAGGTACAATGAATAGGAGTATAAGATGAAAAGTCAATAATATCAAGAATAAATACATAATACTAACTACGCACAATAGTAAGTCCATGTTTGTTTAACTACTTTTATGTGTACGTGTGTCTATAACTATAGGAATGAGAAACAATCGTTCACTAGTAACTATTGTTAGACTAGTGTTAAAATGTGGAGCAAGTCAATACTGGAATAATATACCAAGCTCTAGTCATGTTTCCTGGAAAAACGTAGTGAAATAAACATTGGAGATTTATTGTGTTCTGTTTTTATTGCTATCGAATGGCACTGGATTGTGTACGTCTGCACTTGTCTAGGCGGACGTGAGGTATCGTTCCCAGAAACATGAGAACAGACGACCTCTAATACTACAGCTCCTGCCTTTTTACAAATCTATTGGCATATATAAATAACTTCGTCTCAATTATCTGTCTTTATTATTGACGTTCGTAATTAATTAATTTAATGACTCCACTGAGGTCAACATTAGGTCTTTATATATGAAATGGGCGTTTTGTCGTACTGGCCACTTTTATCTGAAATAACTCCTCTTTGGTTAGGAATTCCAATTTCAAATTTACACAGCTTCTCATTTATTTGTAAACCATATATATTTTTCCATCTTTGGTTTTTTCTTTGCGTCACTCAGTTTACAAAATGGAAAACTTAAAATATGGGGCTATTTATGAGTACGACTTCTGCCATAGCGTCAGTGCTGCAGAAACGGTTCGAAGGATTAATGATTTGTATGACTTGGATTAAGTAAAAGTATTATATTTTGAAAAAATTGACTTTAGGTTACTACCTTACAAAACGCCAATTTAAAATGTTAGGACCTACTATATAAATAATATCCCACACTGACTTCGTACATAATTCTTTTACCTTTACACTATAAGGCTTTAAAATGCACTGCCACCTATATATACGAGTAGTTAGAACTAGTGCCACTTCAAATTGATTGTGGAATATTTATCTAAACATGGAATAGTTATAAACTTACCCTTTTCTATACCCATACATCTGTGGCGACTAGCGTTCGCCAACTACCAAAGAGGATTTTAGATGACAAAATTATTTATTTTGTATTTGGAATTAGAAAATTTTTATAAGACACATGTCAACATTTTTCATTACATTTTTTGTTTAGACTTTTTTTTTATAATTTCTAAGCAAGTGCTTGACTACGATCCCACCTGATGTTAAGTGGAAATGCAGTCCTGGATGGTAAGGCGCACTAGCTTAGTAAATGCCTATTCACTCTACTCTTGAAAATACCCACATTGTAATCGGAAGGAAAGACAGACGCGGGCAAACTGTTCCAGTCCTTTGCTGTACGAAGAATGAAAGACGAAGCAAATCGCTTCGTTCGGGTTTGAGGGATGTTCACAACAAAAGGATGAAATCCCGCAGTACATCTAGAAGTCCGATGGTGGAAAGGGAATGGGGGAATTAGATCATGTAGTTCCTGAGCACACTCTCCAAAATGCAATCTGTAGAAAGATTGGTTTCAGCTGCGTCACCAAATAGCCTCTTAGCCCGCCTCTCCACCAAGTCCAAAGCTGCGAGATGGCATTTAGCTGCGCCTGCCCAAATGTGACTCAATTAACTCTCAATTACTCAATTAATTTTAATAAAACTCCACACACCGGATTTCGTTGACCCGAGCGTCAGCTGTCTTTGACTTTGTGTTTCATTGCTGTTTTCTTTAAACATGTGATTTTTTTTAATCAGGATCGATTATTTTTACGTCCCATCATCACCACCTGTCTTATATGAACCTAGATAAGTACAGCACAATCGGATAGGATGTCGTATTTGAGTACGAATAACGTGAGAGCTCATTTTTATCTATGTATTTTTTATCTCGAAATTAAAACCTTAGCTAAATTTACATTGTGTATTTTTGCACTCATGAATCTCGAATTTGGAGTCGTGATTTAAATAAATGACGGAAATAACCCCCAGCTACATTAACATAAGCGTACGTATGTTTTTATAGCTTCGCAATCGGAATGTAAATGCACTTTTTTCAATCCGTTCTTTTTTTTAGCACACATTCGAGCTTGAGTCGCCCCTGCATGCAGTCGTGCTGTCCCTGCTTGAGTGAGTTCTAATAGCGCCGTCCTTTTCAGGCGCTGTGTCCGTGCGCTGTCTGCGAGCGTCGGTTCTTCTCTTGCTGCATCGTATTTGTCGCTCTACGACTTACGATTATAGTATATAGGAGAACTTTTTAGAGTCACTTGCGGTCGGTTGATACCTGACGGTGTGAACGAAGCCGACTGTAGGTCCCCCGGTACCTAGCGGTGCCCTTCAGGAAACGCGAAAGCCGGAAGGGGTTGACAAGGTTGGCCTTTGGTATACTGCCATAGTCAACAGTCAACTCTCGTTAAGCCATTTAGTGCCCGGGTAGTTTTATTTAGACTAAGGACACACCCAGAGGTGCCTCATAAGAAGGCGCCTCGGACGCACAGTATTAATATCCTCCCCTGCCTATACCCGGCAGGGAGGGAGGCAGGGCCACACACCCCGGCATCCCACCGGGACCCCTGTTTTTTTTGTGCCCCCAAACCCACCCCATCGCGTGGATTAATTAAGTATGGGTCGTGTTAACGACCACGTAGCGGAGAGTCTCCGGGAGCAACACCCGGAGATTTACCGCGCTCTATACGAGCGGGCTATTGAAGCCACTTCGCGGCCCTCCTCAAGGGCGTCCATCGCCGCCGAGAGCACGTGCTCTCCGTGCTCCGGCCCGGCCTCCGAAATGGAGGTCGTCAATAATTCAGATAGTGACGCCTCGATCGAAGGCGACGGCCTCTTTGTAGAGGTCACTAAAAAGAAGAGGAAGAAGCGCCGATCGGCCACTTCCTCTCCATCGGCCAGTCCCACCCCGCCCACCAAAGCGCACAAGGGACCTGCAGACTCCGCGGCGTCGCGGCCTCTGCTAACCCCTCAAGCGAGACGGCAGCAGCCGGTCCCTCTCGCGCATCCCCTGCGCCCCGCGCCCCCCGTACTGCCGCAGTGCCTCGTGCAACCGCCGCACCCCGTACCGGACCTACCGCCAACGCGAGGCCACCTCCGGTCTATCTGACGGATAGACCGCAGTGGGCCCGCGTCCAATCGGCGATGCCGCACGCCAAGCTAGTGCCGACACTAGCAGGCGACAAAATTAGAGTACAGGCGGAAGATGCGAATTCCTTCCGCCAATTAACAGCATTCATGCAACAGCATGATATTCATTTTTTCACATACGCGCTCCCGGAAGAGCGCACCCTGCGTGCAGTAATCAAAAGGATTCCCGCAGAGGTTACCGTGGAAGACATCACCGCCGACCTTAAGGACCAGGGCCTCCCTGTCCTAAGCGTCCACCGCATGCGTAGGCAGCGGAATAAATCTCCCCTGGACATGGTCCAGGTCACGTTAGAGCGCACCCCCGAGGGGAAGCGCATATTCGATCTTAAAACCCTATGTCGGTTCGCGCGCATCTCAGTGGAGACCCGCGTAAGACAGGCTTGCCCGGCAATGCCACAAATGCCAGTTGTACGGTCACTCCGCACGCAACTGTTTCTCGCGCCCGCGCTGCGTTAAGTGCCTCGGCGATCATGGCACGCGATTGTCCTCGTCCGAAGGACAGAGCCCTCCAGACAGAGGAACCATCTTGCGTATTGTGTAAGCAGATGGGCCACACGGCCAATTGGAAGGGGTGCCCTAATGCTCCCCAACGTAAACGGCCGGCCGTCAAAACCGCGACCGTCGCTAGACGTCAGACGGTGCCGCCACCGTCTGCATTTCCGCCGTTACGCCCCGCGTGGCAAACTCCTCTCCAATTTACAGCGAGTGGTGCCGCCGCCGCCGCTGTAACCAGCTCTCCCGCGTCACCCACGCGCCCGGTGCCGGTACGTCCGTCCGCGCCAGTGTCTCCTCTGGCGTCCACAGTGACGCCCGCTATCCCTCCGGCCTTCGAGGCACTGAACGAAGTTTTGCGTTCAGTGAACATCGAGGACCTAATTGGGTTCGCCAACGCTTACGTTAACGCTAAGGATTTGGGCTCGAAAGCGGCCCTTATCCTTATGTACCAGGATGTCCTTATGGCGATTCGATGACTCCCACGGCAAGAGTCAAACCCCGTTCGTTGACCGTCGCGTTTTTCAATGCGAACGGGCTTAGGGAACAAAAAGACGAAGTAGCGAACTTCGTCCGCGAACATCAAGTCGACGTAATGTTAGTGCAGGAGACGTTTCTCAAACCCTCCGTTCGCGATCCGAAAATTGCGAATTATAACATCGTTAGGAATGATAGAGCCGGCGCCCAAGGTGGTGGCACTCTCATTTACTATAGGAGGTCCTTGCATTGCGTTCCGATCGCCACGCCGCGTTTAGCGCACCTCGAGGCCTCGGTCTGCCAGTTAGCCATGACAGGCCACGCCCTATCACTATTGGTTCGGTGTATCTTCTTTGTCACCGTAGCAAAGAAATTCTTAGATCGGACTTCGAAGCTCTCCTCTCTCTCAGAGATGCTACGATCCTAGCCGGCGATTTCAATAGCAAGCATCCTCGGTGGTTCTCCCGTATGACCAATCCGCGCGGGCTGGCCTCGAATCTCTGGACTTCGAGATCGTGGGACCATATGAGCCCACTCACTTCCCACATAATGTGGATCACACACCGGATGTCTTAGACATTGCTATTCTCCGTCATATCACTCTCACAGTGACCAACCCGTACGTGATACACGAGCTTCACTCGGATCACCGCCCTGTAATTCTGCGGCTAGGCCCTCTGCCCAAACCGCCCCTCAAACAAAAACCGTCATCGACTGGCACAAACTTGAGTCCCAATTGAAAGATGCCAGCTCCCCCCACTTAGAAGCGTTTCCAGAGAACGTAGATTCTCCACTCAAGACCAATCTCGCAGCGCACGCGCTCACGAGACACATTCAGACAGTCATTACTGACTGCTCCCAGGAGGTACCCGTCGTTGACGATCAGCGATGGGTCCTGCCTTCTGAAATCCGTGATCTCATGAGACGCAAGAACGCAGCCACTAGGGCTTACGATCTGTACCCTACCGTGCGTCACCGTTGGCAGCTACATAAATTACAGCGTGAGGTGAAAACACGCATAGCTGCCTATAGGAACGAGCGGTGGAACAGTACGTTAAGCGAAATTCGTCCTTCCCATTTGGCATTTTGGAATTTACCAAAATCACTCAAACGTGATCCCGACCATGGGATGCCTCCTCTCACCCGTCCCAATCTCCCGCCAGCTTCACTGGACGAGGAGAAGGCCGAGTGTCTGGCTGACAGTCTCGAGTCTCAGTGCTCCCCCAGCGCCCTTCCGGTCGACCCGCTCACCTCCTTAGGGTGGAGGGCTTGGTCGAGCGGAGGGCGAATGAACCAATCCGCGATCCCGTTCCACCGATTACGTGTACCGAGGTTGAGGATGTGTTAAAAATTTGCGTCCCCGCAAAGCCCCGGTCTAGACGGCATACCTAATCTGGTTGCCAGACGATTTCCAGAGAATATTATACGCCTTTTAGTTATAATATTCAACGCCGCCATTTCACAGGGCATCTTTCCCAACGAGTGGAAGGAAGCCGTAGTGATAGGGTTCTTCAAGCCCGGCAAAGTGCGCACCGATCCCTCTTCATATAGGCCAATTAGTCTCCTCTCCGTTCTGGGGAAGGTGTACGAACGGCTCATCTTAGCTCGATTACGCGCCTTCATGGTTTCGCGAGAGCTTCCTATCCCCGAGCAATTTGGCTTCCGTGCCAAACACTCGTGCACCAACAGGTGCTCCGCATCACGGAGCACATACATGCCAAGTCCATCATAGGCATGCACACGGGAGCCATCTTCCTGGACGTGGCGAAGGCATTCGACAAAGTCTGGCACGCCGGGCTCGTTTACAAGCTGTACGAGCTCGAGGTGCCGGACTATCTCGTACGCACAGTACGAGACTTCCTTACAGGTCGAACCTTCACGTACCGCGTCGAGGAGTGCGCTCCACCCCGTCCCGTTCGCGCCGGAGTACCGCAAGGCTCCGTGCTAGGTCCAGTCCTATATACGCTCTACACCAACGACATCCCGCGCTCACGTAGAGCGGAGCTAGCCCTTTTCGCCGATGATACTGGCATATATGCTTCGGGGCGTACCCCGAAATCATTCTCAAGAAACTCCAGACCGCAGCCAATGCCTTAGGGATTGGTTCCGGAAATGGAGGATTGAAATCAACCCGGCTAAGAGCGCAGCCATGTACTTTTCGAGACTAGCCAGGCGTAGCCCTCCGTCTCTCCCAATATCCAACTTCTCGGTAGTCCCATTCCTGGGTTACCGAAACTAAATACCTCGGTGTACTTCTCGATCCGAGACTCGACTTCGGACCTCACGTAACTCGTGTTAGGAACCGGGCTGCCCACGTAATGGGCCGCCTATATCACCTTATCAATAAAAAGAGCAAAATGTCCCTTCGTAATAAGGTGACACTCTATAAAGCAGTAATACGTCCCGTTATGACGTACGCGAGCCCGGTCTTCGCGCATGCCTCCCCCCTTCATATCCACCGTCTTCAGGTAATTCAAAATCGTTTTCTGCGACGAGCCACGGGTGCGCCGTGGTTCGTACGCAATCGCGAATTACACGTCGATACAGGGCTACCTACGATAGCCCAATTCTTTAAACAGGCATCTCGACGGTTTTTCGAGACTGCCACCAAACATTCAAATAAACTTCTTGTGAGTGCCGCCACTTACAAGACTACCCCCACTTGTAAATTCAGACACGCCGTCCGGAGGCCGAGACACGTTCTCGACGATCCGGACGACGTGATCACCGTTGCACAGGCTAGATCTTTACAAATCTACAAAGCGTCCATCCGCGACCGTCGGAGGTTGCGAATAATCCTTGCGCGATATAAGTATTTTATGGGAAAACCTCACCCCCTCGATAGGATTAGGAGCGTTGCTGGAGTTTCTTCGGCCACTTCTTCTCCCAGCGCTAACGCTTCCCGAAGTGGCATATAAGTTAGTTTAGCTTAGATTGTCCCAGTAGATTTCGTTAATAAAATAGCTACCGACCGAGTCGTGGTTCGGCCCTCTCAGGCGCCCTCGGATCGGACTGCTAACGCGTAATAATGGTAACCGTCCGCCGAGGTTACCCCTCACCGGGGGGACCCTTGTGTCGAGTTACCACCTAATAGAGGTTCAGGCTAAGCGATCTAAGAGCTATGCCACCTCTCAAATCCGGTGAAGCAGTAAAGGCCAGCTTCTCTGTGCCAACTGTGATAGTTCGTCCAAAAAAAAAAAATGTAAATACTGCCCATTTTATACTGGCATCCAAGGTTATGTGTTTCATTCACTTTCCTAGTTCTCAAGTCCACTACTGTGACCAATGATATGTCACTAAGCCACCAACTTATTACAATTCAATTATCATTGTGTCAAAAAAAGTAATCTAATAAATTGATTTTTTTTATATGTACTTTTCAATTGACTAAAATGAAAATATTTCTTTTTTTATAAATTAAATCAAAATTTTTCTTAAATTCCTGGTTGCAAAGAAATGTGAAAACAATACTAAAAAAAAATAGATTTAGCCAATTTCTTGTCACTCTAACGTTTTGATAGAAGGATCGAAATTATCGTGCAAGTTTCGGTTTATCAAAATTACTGCGTATAATTTTCAAAATGGTTTGTGGATTTGGAAATAAGATACGTAAGTACCGATAATAGTACAGTACAGGATATATCTAATATATGGTCGTAATGTTTTTCATTGAAGCATCTATATATATTTATTAACTACACTAATTTAAAAGACCAAAATTTTCCAAAACAAATTCTATAATCGATTATGGCTCCCAAGATATAAGCATGTGCCGACACATCAACGCTCCTCTTCCGCGAAATAGAGGGTGGAAAACCGCCCCCCACAGCCAACACCGCCACACTCGTGGCGTAGCGCCCGCCTCGGACAGCAGGGCCTGCGTGTTCTCCCGACACGGCGAGCTGGGAACCCTACAAGGGGCCAGGAGTACCGCCTTCTGTATCCGACCTAGCCATCTAGCGATGTGTTGAGATATGGTTGGAATCTTTTAACTATTACCTAGTGTTATTATTAATTTTTTAGATTTTTTTTCTTTCAATGGATCGCAACCACAGACTTATGTCCGTGCTCTTTTGTAATAATCTTGAATTGGTTGCTTTGGTTTTTTTTAATAAGGGTGCTGCCTCTACAGTTACTACATTTTTTTCTTTAATGCCTGAATTTTTAAGGGCGGTGTTGGAGAATGCTTTGGTTCACGCGTCGAAGACGCCCCGTTGCATTGTTATAAATTTCTCCGCGACCGCTGCGTCTCTGTTTCTCATGGCCATTTTTAGATTATAGTTATTATAATTTTTTAGATTCAGACCCCTGCATACAAATGATGGCACCACGGCCAGACACGTTGGATATTTCATTTGGCAAAATAATAGCCGGTATCTTATCGTGTTTTTGTAATTGTATAACTGGAATTTGCTACGCGTGCTTCGGCGTAACGGCGTTAGTGTGTATTATTGCTGGTTGTTTAATTACATGTTAACGCATCAGTGATTGATAGACGAACTTAAGCTGTGTTTTGTTCTGTTTAGTGACATCTAGGTGCTGTTTATGGACCCAAAACTGTTTGTTGAAATATATCTTTCGCTAAAGATGTCTTTAATTCTTAACCGACTTCAAAAAAAGACGTTTGTATTTTTATTTTTTTTTATGCGTATAAACTAGCGCTTGACTATGATCCCACCTGGTGTTAAGTGGTGAAATAGTCGAAAGATGGTACGCACTAGTTTAGTAAGTGCCTATTCACTCTACTCTTGATGGCTCCCACGTCGTACTTGTACGGAAAGATTAACGCTGGCAACTTATTCCACTCAAATCGCTTCGTTCGGACGCGCGGAACATCGACTATATAACTAAAAAATATATTGGTTAATGTGCACTCATAGTGCCGTTATTTATCAACCGATTTTTAATTTATTTATTTATTGAACACCAACATAATGAGAACTTTTAACTAATATATGAAAACAGTGAAAATGTTGTTACGGGTGAAGTGTAAATAAATGTACCATATTGATAAATTAATGTCATAACTGTATATGATATATGTATATATATATATATATACATCGATCGATGTACTTGTATATATATATATACAAGTACATCGATCCATGTATAGATGGATATAGGGACAGAAATATTAAAATTTATAACTATTCCTCATTTAAGTACAGATTTTGTTTGTATGTAGCCTTAGTTCCAGCTGTACGTACATTTGTTGGCAGCGCATTCCAGAGCCTAATTGTGTTAAAGATAAAAGAATTGTGACCAGTGTGGCACAGAGAAATATGTAGTGTATTATTTTCAGCGAAGACAACGGTCATGAGATTCACCCTGTATTTTTCATTGTTTTAAATTATTTGTAATGAAAGATCTTAGCACGCTATAAAAGGCGTGAGAGGTCGTAAATAACTGTGCCATATTAAATTTTCAAGTACAGTCTAATTATAAAATTCCTAACGCAGACGCTCGGAGCCGATGAAATACGTTATGCATATTACAAACTTGTAATTACGAGTAATTGTGTTTTTTACATAAATTTTAAAATGAAAAAGTTGTACATATTTAAAACTTATGTATTGTACATAAGGAATATTGTTGTGATTTTAAATAAGGAAGCATCATTATTATTATACAATCACATTGGAGGCGATATTTTTTAACTTTTATAGCCGAGCATAAAGTTTTAATGAAACTGGCGGACGTTAAATCGCGACCCTTAAAAATGTTTTATAACTTTTAATGCCTAGACGAAGGCACTTAAGATAACATATTTTGACCCTTGGGTACTATTTACTTAACATCAAAGACCGCCAGAGATAACACGATACTTTTTCTGAAAAGAATATTAAAAACTTTTTGGAGGATAGTTTGCGCGTACCTACGAGTAACTTCAAACATTACTTTAACATTAATCATGTCCCCTGGGTGATAAAATGCGCCATTTCGCGTTATCCGGTCGAAGCATCGGATATATATTAAAAATATAATAAAAAGTTCGCGTCCTTTTAACTCTAGCGGGGTAAACAAAGGCAAAAATTCCCAAATGTCGTGCCAGACACCAGGCGAAAATTTCACAATTCACTTCAGATCAGGTTATGGGCAGGCTCCGCCCCATAGATGTTAGGAGCGTTGCTGGAGTTTCTTCTGCCACTTCTTCTCCCAACACCAACGCTTCCCGAAGTGGCACTCAAAATTAGTTTAGCTTTTGAATGTCCATCAGATTATCCGTGAAATAGCAACCGACCGAGTCGTGGTTCGAATCTCTCGGCCGCCCTCGGATCGGAATTGGAGTATTTATGCTATTCCCTATTCCCAGCCATGATCTACGGTGCGGAGACTTGGACTCTGACCGTTGGGCTGGTCCACAAGCTGAAAGTCGCACAACGAGCGATGGAAAGAGCTATGCTCGGCATTTCTCTAACGGATAGAATCCGAAACGAATAAATTCGTAGTAGAACGAAGGTAGTCTATATAGCTCGTAAAGTCGGCAAGTTGAAGTGGCAGCGGGCTGGCCACATCTGTCGAGTCAGCGACGGTAGATGGGGGAGGAAAGTCTTGGAATGGAGGCCGCGAATAGGTCGGAGAAGCGTGGGGCGCTCTCCCTCCAGATGGACCGACGACCTTGTTAGGATAGCCGATAAGTGGCTGGATGTGGAAAGCTGAGGATCGCATGTGGTGGAAGGCATTGGGGAAGGCCTATTTCCAGCAGTGGATAGATACAGGCTGATGATGATGATGATGATGATGATTTATGCTATTTGCGAGTAATACGTTGCTAAACTAATTGGGAGCAATGTAGTATATAATAATAATAAAGCAATGTAGAAAATGTACTATAAGAAACAAAATGCTTCATCATTGTCAATGACGTACTGTCGACGTGTTACGATCAATAACCGGGCACGATGACAACAAAGCACATCTCCGATGAGATTCGATTAACTGTTTTATTTACTCGTATCCCACAAAAATAAAGGGGCTTTTGATCAACGTCGTGTCTGGGAGATATCGTTGTTTTCTAATTCCGTTCTATGCTTTTCCAATTACATCGCAGGGAATATATGAATAAATATGCATAATTTACAAGTATCATTCCTAACCATTAGTACATCTTAAATATAAAATTCTCGTGTCACAATATAACTAACATTACAACCATACTTCACCGAAACGACTTGACGGATTTTTTTGAAATTTTTTATGCATGTAGGTCTGAGAATCGGCTACTATTTTTCATATACCTAAGTGATAAGGATTGTCCACCTTTCACAATTTTTTTTAATTTTTTCTTAATTTTATGTTTATTTTGATATAAAGTGGCATTAAATAATACATACATAGGCTGCACTAAAAGTATCGGAAATGGAATATTTCCACTATTCCTGTTATAATAAAATCTTTTTAATTGCAAACTCCTTGGTTTTTAAAATCGAATACCATTTATTTATTTAAAAAAAGATTGTCGGTTTTGTCACAAGGTCTTGTCAAACTTTTTTAGTCGTTAAGAAATTTTATTATGTCGTTTATTATGACTTTCGAAGTGGTTTACCACAAAAACAGTGTATTGACCGGATGATTTCTGCATTTGGTGATGAAGCCCCATCCAAAACCACAATTTATCGCTGATTTGCTGAATTTCAACGTGGACGTGTCAAGCTCAGTGATGATCCCCGTCAAAGTCGTCCAAAAACTGCAGTCACACAAGAAAACGTTGATGCTATGCGTAAGTTGATTGAGGAAGATCGACATGTGACAAAAATTCAGGCAACTTTAGACATTGGCATGAGTCAAATACAAATAATCTTGCATAAACAATTAGGTGTAAAATTGGTTTCCCGATGGATAACCGCATTCGCTCTGTGAAGAGCAAAAAGCGGCTCGCGTTACTTGGTACGTCAGCACTCTCGAGAGATTCCACGCAGGATCCTCAAATGCTGTATACAACATCATATCAGGTGACGAATCCTGGATATACGCGTACGAACCCGAAACAAAAAACCAGTCACGAGTTTGGGTGTTCGAAAACTAACTACACAGATTGGCCAGAGAAGCTATGCCTGCTTTACCGGATTGAGACGTGCCATAGCTCTTAGGTCGCTTAGCCTGAACCTCAATCACTAGTAACTCGACACAAGGGTCCCCCCGGTGGGAGGTAAATTCGACGGTTACTATGCTACGTGTAAGCATTCCGATCCGAGGGCGCCCGAGGGGTCCGAGCCACGACTCGGTCGGTTGCTATTTCACGGATAATCTAAGGGACATTCAAAAACTAAACCTCTCAATCCGGTGAAGCCGTCAAGGTCGGCTATTCTGGCTAATCTGTGTAGTTCGTATTCTGAGCAATCTTTGACAGTTGACTAGCCATTTAAATAAATAAAACAAAAAACTTGCAACACTTCGTGAATTGAAATATAACAAGAGGCATTGCCATCCACGAAGCTCTCTCTACTTACAGTTCAGAAGCGTGGAATATACGTAAATACATCGAGATTTATTAAAATTTCAAGTTATATCTACCCGTGAGTCTCCGGGCGCAGGTGTCATGCCGTTCAGGGTGTGTTATTAAGCGAAAATATAATTTATAAGAATGCAATAAGGTTGTCATTGCAATATCTAGCTTAGAATAGCTTTGTCGCTTCTACATAAATACTTAATGTACTTGCTTTTATTCAATGAGGTCATCCTTCTTACTTACTCCTCACCGGGGGGACCCTTGTGTCGACTTACTAGCAATAGAGGTTCAGGCTAAGCGACCTAAGAGCTATGCCACCTCTCAATCCGGTGAAGCAGTCAAGGCCAGCTTCTCTGGCCAATCTGCGTAGTTCGTCATTAAAAAAAAATCCTTTGTGGTGAACAACGCGAGAGCTATTTAGCTATTACAGCGCTAAAGAATTATAGATAATATTATATGGATATTATTTACTTAAGACTCATATAGTAAATATAAAATAAATAAGTCGTAGGAAAAGTTTCAGTAAGATTTGATAATATTACATTTGAAATTGGCGTTTTGTAATTGAGTAACCTAAAGTCGATTTTGTCAAAATTTAATATAAATATTTAATCAAAGTATGTATGTACCGTTACTATTTATGCACTTTTGCCATCTCATAGGTAGTTCATGGGAGAATTCCTGGACAAGTTTGTCCTCGTCGTTTGAATTAGTGTTATATTGTTTTTTTTTTTTAAAGCTAGCAATATTTCTTTTTTTCCTGAAATATTACTAACAATCTTGTTAACCATTCCAACTAAGCTTAAGCTTTTGCTAGGACATGGTTCACGGCAATAGTCGAATGGTATTGTCAATAGTGTTATATTGTCTGTAGTTATCCGAAAAATGTATAATTGTTTTTAAGTATTTAACTGTCTCATGTAAGTGAATTGTATATTCTTATGAGAAATAAACATTCTGCTGCCATGTTGATTTCTAGGCATATAGAAAAATGTGCAAAAAAATACATCCGAAGGCTTAAATTTTCATGTGAGATCTGATTACGGATTCGGACCCAGACAATTTAGACGAATTAAATTCCCCCACAATTTGAATAGGAATTGAATAAAAAAGCAATTCTCGTATTTAAACGAAACCCTTTCATTCCTACCCTTAGATATAAAGCTGGTTGACAGATTGTAATTCATCGGCACGAGCGTGCACGGATTTCCAATTAATATTATCCTTTTGTTTAGACCGCGAGGGTTGCACTTGTTTGTATTTGAATATTCAATTATTTTTTAACCGACTTCAAAAGGAGGAGGTCTTTACGTCCACTTACAGCTCCGATTTGTTTTAATAAAAAATGCTAACAATATTTTTTTCACAAATATGTTAGCTGGCAACACATAGGCGCCTAGCGGTTGTGATTTCCTACAACTACTCCTAATTATAGTTAAGTTATTCTATTATACAATACTACTCGTATATACAAAATTCATAATTAATTATTTAGTTAATCATCATATTAATTCGACCTTATTGGTTTGTAATCTGACTTCTAAGACATAGTAACCGTCTTTTTTTTTGTTAACGGGGAGGAAATCTTCAAAGATACCCCGCCTTCTGGGGAAGGCGGCGGTTATGTGGGGTTTTACCCACTAAAACCTCCCAGTGGCCCTTTCCTCGGTGCATGACGAGGGGCTCCAGGATCTCCAGTGGAACGCACCGGAGCCCCTCTGCCTGTCAGGAGGAAGAGCACGTCCCGGGGGAGGATTCTCCCTCCCCTGTGCCCTCATAGTGCAAAGCTACACGGGCCAGCCGATGTCGCCTTCTTCCCGGACGACAAAGGCCCCCTTGTCGCCCAGTGAACCCGAGGCCCTTTTAGTCGCTTTGTACGACAGGCAGGGGATACCGTAGTCTTATTCTTGAGAGCCCAGAACTACAGGGCTGGTACCAACCGTCCTAGCCGAGGTTACCCCTCACCGGGGGGACCCTTGTGTCGAGTTACTAGCAATAGAGGTTCAGGCTGAGCGACCTAAGAGCTATGCCACCTCTCAATCCGGTGAAGCAGTCAAGGCCAGCTTCTCTGGCCAATCTGTGTAGTTCGTCATAAAAAAAAAGTTAACGTACGATATCCTTTTTCGTTTAAGTTTATGTTGTTTAATAAAATATAAACAAATTAATAAAAATATTTTATTTTATTTTAAGGATATTAAATTGTCTATCATGCACAATTTATTTCAGTTAGCTATCGTCTTTATCTTCCGAGATATTCAAACTTCCTTAACCGACCCTTTATTTTTGCTCACGGCTATATTGTTACAATCAAATTATTCTTTTAACTAATGAAGTGTCGTCCTCGCGATGATATACCTAAGAATGGCCGTCAATAAATTTATACGTCGAAATAAAAGAAAAAGTAATCAAAGCTGAAGATGCCAGTGCTGTTATAAAAGACGAGAGTCTATTCAAATTTTCATTCACCGCGAGAAGAAAGCAGGAATTTCGGCATTAACAACTGATGTTTTATTAGAATGCGGGAAAAGCGTACAGTGAAACAAGTAATTGTAAATTGCGGCCTCGACTTTTGTTTGTATTACCTTGACGCTTATTTGTCTCGCAAATTTTTACTCGCCGCTAAAATCTATTAAATATACTCTTATCTCTGCCAACCTCTCTGAGTAGATGGTGTGAATGTTGAATTTAATACGGACTTTGGGACTTGTCTTTTGTTTGCATTACCTAGATGCTCAGTTGTCTCCAAATTTTTGCCACCCGCCGCTAAAATCGATTAAAAATACAGGGGTAACATCGCGGGGCGGAACTAGATCCAAATAAGCTTCAGTAAGCGAACAACGCAATACTTAATACCGACACTAATGAATAAACTCCCATTACAAACAAAAAAAGACATTAACAACAAAAACATTAAAACTGTTTTAAAAAAATATTTTTTATAACATGTGTAAAAAATATATATATATATATATTAAGAACAGCCTGTATCGAACGCTCACACGCATTGAGGCGTCTTCGCTTACGATGTGTGTGTGCGTTCGTTTGCAAAGGATGCTCGCAACGGCTCGTGACGAGGTGTTGCGGTATTCTCTTTTAAATCAATAATACTGTAAAAATGGACGAGGACTGAATGGTGAGCATCCAGACAAACCTGGGATAGGTTTTTGGGATGCGCTTTATTGTGTAAATTTTATTTGTAAAATGTATTAAATAAATAAATTTTAAAAAAAAGCTGATTCCAAATACGTTGTTAGTAAAGCTTGTACTAAGAGCAGTTCACGTTGACAGTTGAATAGTGGATTCGAATCTACGACACTATAACAGTCCGTACCCTAAACCATTAACACGTTTTGCTCAATAAACTGTATGTCATTTTATTTCTATTGTTCCAATAAACATTTTTATATTTTTAATATCGAATCAACAATCATGTTCAATATAGAATCATGCAAGATACTTAGTCCTCTAATAAATCTCATGATTTGAAATGCACTAACGTTTTCATGATTAATGCACACTTTTACCGCATCGCTATTTCCACAGCGATCTCTAAAGCTTTTTAAAAGTTCTTTAAAATGTGAGCGCACTCTGAAATGTGGATTACGTTTTTAAATTATATATCTCAATAGATGTAAATCTCAATCCGGTGAAGCAGTAAAGGCCAGCCTCTCTGGTCTGTGTAGTTCGTCCTTAAAAAAAAATCGCTTCGACCGATCCCACTTTTTGTAACGCACCCCAAATCAAGCGTAAGGAAGTTTTACTTCAAAAAACATCATAATTTCTGCCGTAAAACAACCATTGCTGGACATAGGCCTCCCCCAACGATTCCAATGACCGGTCGTAAGCGACTTGCATCCAGCTGCGTCCTGCGGCCTTTATGAGGTCGTTAGAACATCGTTGGACGGCGGTTGGAGGTCCTACGCTTTAAAAAGCATCATCACTAAAATAATATTACATTGTGTAATATTACTTGTAGGTTTTGTGGAATGAAATAGTTCAATATCTATTACACTCGCTTTATAGAGACAGCGTAAGGTACAAGGAATTATTTTAACGAATACTATGACAACTGCACGTCCTCGCCATCTTTGTTACAAAAAATTAATTAAAAGTCAGATAACGTTTACAATGCCAAGTCTATGTGATGTTCAACAAAGCTATTAATTTTGAATTAAAGATACAATAAGGTTCAGGTAAATCACTAAGATATCATTGGAAGTAGTTATTTTGCATAACAATAGCTGGGTGTCATGTGTTGTTAGCTAACAAATGGTAACATTCTTACATTCTGTTTTGTTATACGCGTTTACTTCATCACTATGAGGAATGAGGATCGCTATAAACGTTCGGAATGTGAGTTTGCAATGAAACATAAATATTTATTTGGAAACATCATAACGCCCCTGTAAAAACATCGCCGCCGTGAATTATTACGGACCGAACGTTGAGTGTATAGAGGGCAGTAGAACATGGGGAAATATTATTGCTTTTTTTATTTGACAGTTCCGAAAATATATTATTGTTTCCCCTCATATCTTTTTAATCCGAATTCGATATTCGGTGCCGGCACCAATGACATTATTTAATATAAAAACAAGGCCGGCAACAAAGGTGGTAGCTCAGAGAGTCGTGGTAGCTCAGTGTCCGAGCGGTTGACTCAAGTTGCATAGTACGCTAGCAACCCGAGTTCAATCCCCGGTGCTGGCATCAATAAATTTGCTGTTGCAATTTTATGTACTGATTTACCGCGGGATCGGCGGTAGAGGAAAATATCGTGAGGAAACCTACATGTCTTAGAAAAATTTTCTAAGGCATGTGAAGTCTGCCAATCCGCACTAGGTCCAACAGTGGGACATATATATTATATATAAAACTGTAACTTTAATAAGGCCTCTAAAGTTGTGATTTATTGGCAACGGCGATTACTTAAGATGAGCCGTAAGTTCGTTTATCCCTTATCCTATCAAAATATAATAATAAAAAAATACTTCACTGTTTTACTACAATTTACCACGTGATTCGCAGTAAAGACACAAGAAAACTAAAGGAAACCTGGCAAGTGTAAGACATCTTTGACACGAGAACTATACCATCTTTGATAGATAGATAGATAAATCATTTATTGCACCAAAGAATATGTACAAAGGCGAACTTAATGCTAATTAACATTTTCTTCCAGATAACCTTTTGTGGTTAAGAGCAGGCTTAGGGTAGTGCCGCTAAAAGTAAGGGTAAAAATATTACATAGATTAATAAATATAAATTTACATATAAATACATAGACACGTCAATATCAATATAATACTAGACATATACATAGAATAAATAAACGTTTGAAACGTTGTAAAAAGTTTGTAATTTTTCATTGTTTGCGTAGAAAGTAGTCAGATACACGCGATGATGGCCTTGACTGCTTCACCTGATTAAGAGGTGGCATAGCTCTTAGATCACTTAGCCTGAACCTCTATTGCTAGTAACTCGACACAAGGCTCCCCCGGTGAGGGGTAACCTCGGCTTGGACGGTTGATAGTTGACGAAGACTCGTCGAGTCTTCGGCGGTTTAAACAGTTTGCAACCAGCTACGTCCTTCGACCTCGACTCGAGGTCTCTTGCGGGTGGAACATATATTAATTTGTAGCTTATACATTTCTACTGTACAAATGTCTACTTAAGGGTTACCGAAGTTAATAGAAAGGAGCCTAGATTATCACTTATGTTCCAGAGTTAAATTAAAAAAAAAATTAGTCACGGTTTGGTCATAAAAAAGGATTTAATAACACAATAACTAAACCATTTAAAAATAGTAATACATTAAAAAATTATATTTTAGTTACGTACGCTCAATATAAGACTTCGGATGTACTTTCTGGAGTCCTTTTTATAAAAAAACATATAGATCGTATCGAGAGGGTTCAAAGAAAATTTATTAAAATTTTAAATTATCGATGTTTTAATTCAAATAATAATTATTGCGAATCGCAACAAAATATAAACTGTTATCTTTGGAAAGCTGCCGCATTCAATTTGATCTCATGACTCTTTATAACATTGTAAATTATAAAATTGATTCTCCCGTACTTCTTTCTAAAGTAAATTTTATATGTAAAACCCGTTTGAGCGCTCGCCCTTCACGAACACCACGCATCTTGGTACCACCACGACTTCACGACTTCTTTCGCACTATCACCTCTTATAATAAAACTTTTATGATATTGACTTATTTCACAATTCTTCAAAATCGTTTAAAAAATCTCTGTTTCTATATATATATATATAATCCTGTAATATATCAAATATAATATATATATAAATATATACAATTACAATAATTTAAACAGGAGATTTTTAAAACGATTTTGAAGAGTTGTGAAATAAGTCAATATATATATATATATATTATCTTTTCCGTTTTCCTTTCTGTTTCCCTATCTGACTTAGACTTGATATTAGTATAACAAATATTAGGTACTCTTTGCCAATATTTAAAATTATTTCGTGAAACTTATTTTATATTAGAAGACTGTTTATACCATAATAAATAAAAAAAAAACAAAGTGCATACTTCAACTTAAAAGAAGATAAGTCATCCTCAGTTTTTGTTATAAGACAAGCAATTCATTCCCTCGAACTGCAAGTTAGTTTTCCAATTTAGTCTGTAGTACCGTGCCATTTTCTCATTAAACTTCGCGTAGTTTCGCTCGAAGTTTGATAGTGTTGCTCATTGATAAATTGTACAGAAACATCGTCGTGTGCGATGTAGTTTTTTTGTTTGTTGTATGGAAAAGTTTATCTTGAAGACAATATTAACCATAACACGTTAATATATACGTTCAACAGTTGAATAAAACGGGAGACTTTATACGATTATGTACGCAAGAACAAAGTTATACATGCTTGTGCTTGCTTCATTGTGGAAATCCGTCAAATCTAAACGAAGCAATTTGCTTCGTCTTTCATTATTACAGCAATGGACTTGAATTTTGCTTGCCAGGGTCTGCCTTTCCCTCCGCAAGCCGCGAGTCGGAGTGCGTAGGAGGACGACGCCTCCTCTTGCTGCCCTCGTAATCCGAAGCGGGGCCAGGCTGGGTACCTGGCCCGACTAATGCTTCGCCGTCGTCGGCACTTCTCTAATTGTCCTTTAGAGGAAGAAGTTACGATCTTTGGCGGGACCGGCCGGTCGTTGGGGTGCCCTGTCGCTAACAGATCCGGGGCACTCCACTTATAACGGCTGATGGCATTCGCGGAAGGTTTAGTGGGTAGAGGTCACACATACCGATTCCACACATCCCTCCGGGCCCACCCAGGGTTCCAGAGGACGGCCCGGGTCCGTTTTCCCCGCGTAAACAAAAAAAGGGTCTGTCTTTCCCTTCGATTACTGTATGGGTGTTTACTAAAGTAGAGTAAAAAGGCATTTTCTGTACTAATGTGCCTTACCATCTAGCATTACCACTTAACATCAGGTGGGATGTGGGGTCAAGCTTTGCTTAAAATATAAAAAGAACTTTACCGTTTTTTACTTATTTATTGTTGTTAATGATCTATAGTTATATAAAATTATTTTTGATGTTATTAAAATCATGCAAGATACTTAGTCCTCTAATAAATCTCATGATTTGAAATGCATTAACGTTTTCATGATTAATGCACACTTTTACCGCATCGCTATTTCCACAGCGATCTCTAAAGCTTTTAAAAGTTTAAAATGTGAGTGAGTGAAATGAGGATTATGTTTTTAAATTATATATCTCTATAGATGTAAATCTCAATCCGGTGAAGCAGTAAAGGCCAGCCTCTCTGGTCTATGTAGTTCGTCCTTAAAAAAAATCCCACTTTTGTAACGCACCCCAAATCAAGCGTAAGGAAGTTTCACTTCAAAAACATCATCATTTCTGCCGTAAAACATCCACTGCTAGACATAGGCCTCCCAGCGATTCCAATGACCGGTCGTAAGCGACTCTTTATAACATTGTAAATTATAAAATTGATTCTCCCGTACTTCTTTCTAAAGTAAATTTTATATGAAAACCCGTTTGCCCGCTCGCCCTTCACGAACACGACGCATCTTGGTATCACCACGACTTCACGACTTCTTTCGCACTATCACCTGTTATAATAAAACTTTTATGATATTGACTTATTTCACAACTCTTCAAAACGTTTAAAAATCTCCTGTTTAAATTATTGTAATTGTAGATATTTATTTTTTCTAAATATATATATATTATATATTCCGTTTTCATTTCTGTTTCCCTATCTGACGTATTCTCTGACATAAACTTGATATTAGTATAACAAATATTGGGTACTCTTTGTCAATATTTAAAATTATCTCGTGAAATTTATTTTATATTAGAAGACTGTTTGTACCATAATAAATAAAAAAAAAACAAAGTGCATACTTCAACTTAAAAGAAGATAAGTCATCCTCAGTTTTTGTTATAAGACAAGCAATTCATTCCCTCGAACTGCAAGTTAGTTTTCCAATTTAGTCTGTAGTACCGTGCCATTTTCTCATTAAACTTCGCGTAGTTTCGCTCGAAGTTTGATAGTGTTGCTCATTGATAAATTGTACAGAAACATCGTCGTGTGCGATGTAGTTTTTTTGTTTGTTGTATGGAAAAGTTTATCTTGAAGACAATATTAACCATAACACGTTAATATATACGTTCAACAGTTGAATAAAACGGGAGACTTTATACGATTATGTACGCAAGAACGAAGTTATACATGCTTGTGCTTGCTTCATTGTGGAAATCCGTCAAAATCTAAACGAAGCAATTTGCTTCGTCTTTCATTATTACAGCGAAGGACTGGAATTTTTGCTTGCCAGGGTCTGTCTTTCCCTCCGCAAGCCGCGAGTCGGAGTGCGTAGGAGGACGACGCTTCCTCTTGCTGCCTTCGTAATCCGAAGCGGGGCCAGGCTGGGTACCTGGCCCGAGTAATGCTTCGCTGTCGTCGGCACTTCTCTAATTGTCCCTTTAGAGGAAGAAGTTACGATCTTTGGCGGGACCGGCCGGTCGTTGGGGTGCCCTGTCGCTAACAGATCCGGGGCACTCCACTTATAACGGCTGATGGCATTCGCGGAAGGTTTAGTGGGTAGAGGTCACACATACCGATTCCACACATCCCTCCGGGCCCACCCAGGGTTCCAGAGGACGGCCCGGGTCCGTTTTCCCCGCGTAAACAAAAAAAGGGTCTGTCTTTCCCTTCGATTACTGTATGGGTGTTTACTAAAGTAGAGTAAAAAGGCATTTTCTGTACTAATGTGCCTTACCATCTAGGACTGCATTACCTCTTTACATCAGATTTTTTTAACTTATTTATTGTTGTTAATGATCTATAGTTATATAAAATTATTTTTGATGTTATATAAATCGATTACATGTATATAATCGATTCAAAACATCGTTAGCAAGCAAATGATCGAGCATCCCTAATATTACAGTGTACTCATAAATACCTGGCGAGTTATTAAAATTTCACGTCTTCTAAAATTGCGTTACCTTATGCCCAGGCATCCGTAACTGTCGGAAAGGAATGTGCGTCTTTTCAATATTATATACTAAAGAATTTTGCACGGTATTTCGACAATACAATTATACTTAACGATAGTTCCTCGTGTCTCGACGTGTCTGTAAACACCTTTACACTACGGCTACTAAATGAGAGCTTCCACTACATGAAGGAGTCCTTTTTTTTAGCCTTATCCCAGTCCTGAGCTTAAAGATTAAGTCTATGGTATCCCCTGCCTGTTGTAAACGGCGACTAAAAGGGGCCTAGGTTTCACGGTCGATATAATTTAATTCGAATATTTAATTTTATAATTAATTTTTAATTTTTATTTGATTATTTTTTGATTTATAATATTTAATTGATTTCCTCTTACGAAAGAAAAAGATAGGTAGTTATTACGAAAATAATTAGTCTTTAAGGTATAGTTTCTCATATATGGTTAAGCTTCGTCAAGGAGACGACGAAGGGATGACGCACAGGTAGTCGCCAGATGTTTCAAGCTGGGCCAGTAGAATGCTACGTGTGAGCAATTATTTTAAGAATATTTAATCGTCTATCACGCACAATTTATTTCAGTTAGCTAGCGTCTTTATCGTCCGAGAAATTCAAACTTTCTTAACCTTTTTTTTTTTTTTTT
Organism: Meandrusa payeni; assembly: GCA_029286785.1. Taxonomy (NCBI): domain Eukaryota; kingdom Metazoa; phylum Arthropoda; class Insecta; order Lepidoptera; family Papilionidae; genus Meandrusa; species Meandrusa payeni. The sequence goes on from JAGSMX010000023.1 coordinate 4,466,741, forward strand.
GTTGACGGGGAGGAAATCTTCACAAAGATACCCCGCCTTCTGGGGGGAAGGCGGCGGTTATGTGGGTATCTTACCCACTAAAACCTCCCCGGTGGCCCTTTCCTCGGTGCATGACGAGGGGCTCCGGGATCTCACGTGGAACGCACCGGAGCCCTTCTGCACTGTGCTCAAGGAGAGCACGTCCCGGGGGGAGGTTACTCCCTCCTCCCCTGTGCCCTCGCAGCGAAAGGCGACACGGGCCAGCCGATGTCGCCTTCTTCCCGGGTCCACTTTGGTGGACGACGCAGGCCCCCACCCTTGTCGCCCAGTGAACCCGAGGCCCCTTTTAGTCGCCTTGTACGACAGGCGGGGATACCGTAGTCTTATTCTTGAGAGCCCAGAACTACAGGGCTGCAAAACTTTCTTAACCTGCCCTTTATTTTTGCTCACGAGTATAATAAGCATATATAAGTATATTATATGAGGGTTATGTGAGGCTGTTACTCAATAAAACCCCTCTGCTGGCCATCTTGGGGTCAGCTTCAGCCCTCGATAAATTTTTCAGCAATATAAAAAATTTTAAGACAGCAATGGTATATACTTTTTATCGAGAATAAAATGATCAACTTCCGGATTTCCAAAATGTTTAATTAAAGCCTAAATAAATACAAGATCCATTTTATCTCCGGCAGGGTATTATTATGTAGTTGTAAGATTTCGAACAAAATATTCCAGCGATGGTTATTGTAATTTGAATTTGTGATTTATTTTCGGTATATTTCACGAAGTTGGATTAATTTCTTGTTCCTTTCAACGTGACAGGTTGTAATTTTTGTGTCGGAAGGTTTTCATTTTCTTCATCGCACGCCCGTTAACTGTTTATTTGTTTGTGAAATTATTATTTATCGCAAACAAATACGAACGTTAAAAGTGATTATTGGAAGACCCGAGAGAGTTTTGATTTATGTTTTCGTAAAAATAATAAAAGGGGATTTGTTTTTCAACCGACTTTCAGAATTTGTTTATTTTATGTTTGTAACCGCATAACTTTCAGCTAAGGAATGGAACTCTCTGCAGCGATCAGTCTTTCCATGCGGGTACAACCTAGACACCTTTAAGTCCAATGTGAACAGACACCTTATACGCTCACGTGCTCCATCCTAGGCTCTATCTTCGCTCTCATCAAGCGAGATAGAAGACAACTACTGTCTCAACTAATTTTGATGATTCTTTTTTATTTTAAAGCTGGTACTTTCCGTTTAGATTTACATTTGGTTACATTCCGACAATGGAATAAATGAGAAAATCATATATGTCTTAAATTTGCATCAAGTATGTCCGCCATTAATGGACGAATAACTCGATATCATGCCAACCGATTTCGATGATTCATTTTTAATGCACACAACGGAAACGATGCACTTTAAGAGCAGTTTGATGAGAGTTTAGTTATATTCCTACTATATTTCGGAAACACAAAGAGGGCGTGCGCGAGTAATAGCATTAAAAAAAATAAAACTAGCAAATTTTTTTTTTTCAGTAGTATAACTAACATTCTTGTTAACCATTCCAACTAAGCTTAAGCGTGTGCTAGGTAATGGTTGACGTCATTAGTCGAATGGTGGTTCGAACCTACGACCTTTTCATCGCAGACCGTACCCTAAACCATTAGGCTATTGACGCTTCTTATTTAACGTTAGATTCGATTTGAAGTCGATTTGGTTTTGTTTTCGCAAATACACTTGTATTTGTGTTTACACAAGATATAATTTCAAGTTATTTCTTTTCATAGTGCAGATTCATCGTTTTTTCAACGTTTTTTATAGATAGATAGACAGATAGTATTGACACATAATTTTATTGTACACCAAAATCAAACAATGCGACCTAATCGCTAAGAGCGATCTCTGCCAGGCAACCTGTGTATGGACAGGAGATATATGAACAAAACAGGACGTTGGCGTTCAACTACAAATATTATAACAAATCTATACATATAGCCTACACTAAATATACCTATATTAATTACTTATCATTAAATATACTAATACATAAAAATACTTATTTCATAGTTCCGACGAAATCGATTGATAATGCTGCGTTAGCAAATTCATAGAAGCAGGTAGGGACTCAGTAAGTCGAATGAAATTGGGAAGGGCATTCCACAGTCCAGTAGGCTGGAATGTGAATGACTTCCCATAAAAGTTTGAGGAGTGAGTAGGAGTTTTAAGTTTAGGTGTTTCCGAGGAACGTAAGGATAGAGGATCGGAAAGGTGGATAAATTCAAAACGTTCTTTAAGGTAAATTGGTAAACTAAGTGTTGATGTTCTTTTAAAGTCAATAGTCTAATGTTATAATTGTAGGTATCATGGAATAAAATAGTCCAAAAACTAATACACTCGTTATATTTCAGACAGCGTCACGTTCTACAAAGAATTATTTATAACGAATACCGTCACAACTGCGCGTCCTCAAAATCTTTATACACAATTAGAAGTCAGATTAGGTATTAATAAAGTTAAAGTGGACCCGGGAAGAAGGCGACATCGGCTGGCCCGTGTCGCCTTGCGCTGCGAGAGCACAGGGAGGAGGGAGTAACCTCCCCCCCGGGACGTGCTCTCCTTGAGCACAGTGCAGAGGGGCTCCGGTGCGTTCCACTGGAGATCCCGGAGCCCCTCGTCATGCACAGAGGAAAGGGCCACCCGGGAGGTTTTAGTGGGTAAGAACCCCACATAACCGCCGCCTTCCTAGGCGGGGTATCTTTCTGAAGATTTCCTCCCCGTCAACAAAAAGAAAAGGTATTAATAAAGTTAAACTATTGTTGACAATGTCAAGTTAATGTGACGATCAACTAAATTATTAATTATGAATTAAAGATACAATAAGGTTCAGGTATATCATTAAGAAATCATTGGAAGTAGTTACTATGCATAACAATCGCTGGGTGCCATGTGTTGCCAGCTAACACTAATCGAATGCGAAACATAAGGTCGTAAGACTAATGACCTGTACCAATATGAAAGATCTTATGATTATTGACGCATAACTTATGTAATAAATAACTTGAAAAGTAAATTTCAGTGACTTACAATCAAATAAGTATAATTGATATTAATAGGAAAGACATTTGATATTTAATTAAGGGAATCTGATTCAATCTTGAGATGAAACTCTTAAACTTTCATGTTATAAATGATAACTTGATTCATACTTCGCCATTTGTTCGTTGGACGGTTTTTTTTTTTTAATTTAGAAGATTCCATCGCTTCGCTGATATTTCATTATTTCTCGGGAAGACAGCTGCGTCATCTCGCTTAACGTGTTTAATGCATCAATGACTTTTCTAAATCGTTTTAACGAATAATTGACAAAAAGGCATTTAAGATTAATTTTTAAATATATTTATATGCACACGGTCGATATTGTTAGCTGGCAACGCCTGACACCCAGCGATTGTTATACATAATAACTACTTCCAATGATATCTTAATAATTTACCTGAACCTTATTGTATCTTTAATTCATAATTAATAATTTAGTTGATCGTCACATGAACTTGGCATTGTAAACAATAGTTTAACCTTATTAGTTCCTAATCTGACTTCTAATTAAATTTGTATAAAGATGGCGAGGACGCGCAGTTGTGACGTTTTGACTCGATATAAATAATTCTTTGTACAACGTTACGCTGTCTCAATAAAGCGAGTGTATTAGTTGTTGGACTATTTTATTCTACGAGACCTACAAATTATAACAATATCGTCAAACCAGTTTAATACGATAGGCGCAAAAAATGTGTACGGCGAGCGCACGGCAAGATACATCGTGCCTAGATTAATTAATGAACTACCCTCAGATATAAGGAATTGTATAACTAACAAAAACAATAAGAGTATATTAAAAAGTTATTTAGGAACGCAAGACGGACACTTTGACGCTAGTGACAAACCATTGCGGTTTATATAGCGTTAAGTTGTATGTATATTCTTTTACTGTAAAATTTTATTTGATATAAATTTAAAAAAAAATATATGATTAATTATTTTTTTTTATTAATTCCCATGTATTAATAGTATAATAGCCTGCTCTTAACTAAAGGTTAGCTGGAAGAAAATGCTAAATACTCGTAGTATTAAGTTCGCCTTTGGTGCAATAAAGGATTTATCTATCTATCGATTAAGTTAGGTACTTATTATTTTAATTCCTGTTGGCTGGTAGTCCGTGCTCGTTTTATTTTTTGTATAATTATGACGTAGTTCGCAATAGTAATTAGTTGTAACGACACTCCCCCCCTTAGATGTTAGGAGCGTTGCTGGAGTTTCTTCGGCCACTTCTTCTCCCAGCGCCAACGCTTCCCGAAGTGGCACTCAAAGTTAGTTTAGCTTTTGAATGTCTCTTAGATTATCCGTGAAATAGCAACCGGCCGAGTCGTGGTTGGGCCCTCTCGGGCGCCCTCGGATCGGCACGCTTACGCGTAACATAGTAACCGTCCAAGCCGAGGTTACCCCTCACCGGGGGGGCCCTTGTGTCGAGTTACTAGCAATAGAGGTTCAGGCTAAGCGACCTAAGAGCTGTGCCACCTCTCAATCCGGTGAAGCAGTCAAGGCCAGCCTCTCTGGCTAATCTGTGTAGTTCGTCATAAAAAAAAACCACACTCGTGAGCAAAAATAAAGTGTCAGTTAAGAAAGTTCGAATATCTCGGAAGATAAAGATGCCAGCTAACAGAAATAAATTGTGCATGATAGACAATCAAATATCCTTCAAATAAAATAAAATAATTTTATCAATTTATTTTTAATTCTTTCAAAAAACATAAACTTAAACGAAAAAGGATATCTTTCGTAACCTTGGATAATCTAGTATTTTTCATTAAATTTTATTTTTATTTTAATTTTAGTGCTTAGTGCTTATAAGGAGGCAACACTAATTACTAAAATTTAAATTAAATATAACCAATTTAGGTGACTTTTTTTTTTTTGTTCACGCGGGGGAATATTTTTATAGACCATCCTCCGGTACCCTGGGTGGGCCCGGAGGGATGTGTGGGACTCGGCCTGGGCAGCCCCTACCCACTAAACCTTCCGCGAATGCCATCAGCCGTTATGAGCGGGGTGCCCCGGATCTGTCAGCGACAGGACACTAACGACCGGCCGGTCCCGGCAAAGACCGGACTTCATCCTCAAAGGGGACTTCTCCGGCACTCAGAGAAGTCCCGACGACCTTCGAAGCATGCTGGGGCCAGGTACCCATCCTGGCCCCGCTTCGAGTGAGGCGGCAGAGGAGGCGTTCGTAACGCCTCCTGCGCACCGATACGTCGCCTGCGGAGGAGCCTCTGCGCTCCTCTCCTGACCCGCTCGTCAGCCTCCTTCTGGGACATGACCGTCTCACAGAAGGAGGCGACCGCCGTCAAGACCTGTCGCTCGAGACCATCGCAAGAGCGAGGCTCGGAAAGCGACAGGTCTACACCACCGATGGCAGACACCATGTCATGGCGCTGCGCTGCCCATCTCAGGCACACCTCGAGGGTGTGCTGGGCAGAATTTAGGTGACTTGACTTAATTCCCGTGAAAACGTTTTTACTCAATTGTTTGGACCATACAGTCTCACAACCACACAACTACATATTCATACACACACTCACACACACGATTGTTACATGCAGTTGATTATAGGTACACTGTATTTGCCCCCGGTTAACTTCAACAACGTACATGTGTCTTCTCGATATGATTCGTTCGCCCACCGGCGCTCACGTATTGATTTTCTTTGTGCCATAATGATAAAAGGAATTCAGGATGAAAGGAGAATCCAAAGAACAAAAGATGAAATGATTAATTTAAATTTGTTGTTTTTCTTTCCCCGCTTTTATTTTTTTATATCGTAACGTAAGCCCTCTTGTGAGTTTACCTCGAGTTATCGAATTTCGGTGAGACTTAATGAGATTTATCATCATAAGGTAACGTCTTTTTTTTAGAGATAAAACGCTTTATTATACTGGATATCTGAAATAAATAAATCATTTATTCCTAGTAGTAACTTAAGATAAATTATAAAGTTTAGTATATACATACGAGCCGTGGTAGCTGTGTCCGGGCGGTTGTCTCAAGTTGCATAGTACGAGTTCGATCTCCGATGCCGGCACCAATAAGTTTGCTGTTGCAATTTTATTTGCTGATTTACCACGCGCTCGGCGTGAAGGAAAACATCGTGAGGAAACCTAACATGTCTTAGAACATGTCTTAAACCAGGGATACGGATCGGGGTCAGGTTCGCGCATCCTTACCGTGCACGAGGCCCAGGGCCTCACGTACGGGTCAGTGGTGGTCATCAGAACAGTGACGAAAAAACTGCAACTACACGACAGCGTCCAACATGCTGTAGTGGCGATATCCCGACACACCGTCAGCTGTGTCTATTATACAGATGACTGTGACGACGCCACAGGAAGACTGATGACAAAGGCAATGGCCGCATCAAGGGAGAGGATAGTGGACTACAACCTGAAAATGGTCATGAGAAGCAGGGACACAGCGGTCGCGGCTAAAAGCTAATAGCAATGCAGCGGGGCGTCTGCGACGCGTGAACCAGAGCTCTGGCCACCGCCAATTTCAGGCATTATATATATATATATATATATATATATATATATATATATATATATATATATATATATATATATATATATATATATATATATATATATATATATATATATATATATATATATATATATATATATATATAAAGACTTGAAGGACAATGGCGTTATAAATAGCGTTTTATAAATCTCCTATAGATAAATATATATAATTACAATTAAATACACGGACACGTTACCTATTATAATTTATTTATCAGAAAATACCTACAGCGTTACAAAAAAAAATTAATATAATATATTTAGAACTAATATAATAAATTTGTAAAGAAGATGAAATTAAAAAGAAAAAAAAGAAAGAAGATTTTTTTTTTTTTTTTTTTTTTTTTTTTTTTTTTTTTTTTTTTTTTTTTTTTTTTTTTTTTTTTTTTTTTTTTTTTTTTTTTTTTTTTTTTTTTTTTTTTTTTTTTTTTTTTTTTTTTTTTTTTTTTTTTTTTTTTTTTTTTTTTTTTTTTTTTTTTTTTTTTTTTTTTTTTTTTTTTTTTTTTTTTTTTTTTTTTTTTTTTTTTTTTTTTTTTTTTTTTTTTTTTTTTTTTTTTTTTTTTTTTTTTTTTTTTTTTTTTTTTTTTTTTTTTTTTTTTTTTTTTTTTTTTTTTTTTTTTTTTTTTTTTTTTTTTTTTTTTTTTTTTTTTTTTTTTTTTTTTTTTTTTTTTTTTTTTTTTTTTTTTTTTTTTTTTTTTTTTTTTTTTTTTTTTTTTTTTTTTTTTTTTTTTTTTTTTTTTTTTTTTTTTTTTTTTTTTTTTTTTTTTTTTTTTTTTTTTTTTTTTTTTTTTTTTTTTTTTTTTTTTTTTTTTTTTTTTTTTTTTTTTTTTTTTTTTTTTTTTTTTTTTTTTTTTTTTTTTTTTTTTTTTTTTTTTTTTTTTTTTTTTTTTTATATCGTAACGTAAGCCCTCTTGTGAGTTTACCTCGAGTTATCGAATTTCGGTGAGACTTAATGAGATTTATCATCATAAGGTAACGTCTTTTTTTTAGAGATAAAACGCTTTATTATACTGGATATCTGAAATAAATAAATCATTTATTCCTAGTAGTAACTTAAGATAAATTATAAAGTTTAGTATATACATACGAGCCGTGGTAGCTGTGTCCGGGCGGTTGTCTCAAGTTGCATAGTACGCTAGCAGCCCGAGTTCGATCTCCGATGCCGGCACCAATAAGTTTGCTGTTGCAATTTTATTTGCTGATTTACCACGCGCTCGGCGTGAAGGAAAACATCGTGAGGAAACCTACATATCTTAGAAAATTTTTCTAAGGCATGTCAATTCTGAGTGAAGCCGCACTAGGGCCGCGTTGTGGAATATGCCCTTATACTCTCTTTACAGAAGGCCTGCGCCCAACATTGGGACATATATATTATATATATAAAGACTTGAAGGACAATGGCGTTAGAAATAGCGTTTCATAAATCTCCTGTAGATAAATATATATAATTACATATAAATACACGGACACGTTTCCTATTATAATTTATCAGAAAAACCTACAGCGTTACAAAAATATAATATATTTAGAACTAATATAATAAATTTGTAAAGAAGATGAAATTAAAAGAAAAAAAGAAAGAAGATTTTTTATTTTTATTTCATTTGACCTCCGCGATTATAACGTCGTGAATTCTAAATAAGATCAAGTAGTGATGACAATATATAATAATTGTTTGCTTACGTGTAACATTACTCACGTTAGATATCGGAAGCTGTGACACCCTCCGGCCGATATCTCGAGCTCTCTTCCGTTCAGAATACATTATAAGAGAGAATATTTACTATGTCACCTACAGTCTATTATTTTGTCGCTTTTCTTTTGAAAAATAAAGTATTATTGTCTACAAGTATACTTATAACTAAAAACAAAAACCAAATTCATATAAAATCAAACATTAAACACTGTTACACACGTTTGTTTGTTTGTTTGTTTGTTTGTTTGTTTGTTTGTTTGTTTGTTTGTTTGTTTGTTTGTTTGTTTGTTTGTTTGTTTGTTTGTTTGTTTGTTTGTTTGTTTGTTTGTTTGTTTGTTTGTTTGTTTGTTTGTTTGTTTGTTTGTTTGTTTGTTTGTTTGTTTGTTTGTTTGTTTGTTTGTTTGTTTGTTTGTTTGTTTGTTTGTTTGTTTGTTTGTTTGTTTGTTTGTTTGTTTGTTTGTTTGTTCAATTATTTTTATTAATTTATTTATCAGAAAATACCTACAGCGTTACAAAAAAAAATTAATATAATATATTTAGAACTAATATAATAAATTTGTAAAGAAGATGAAATTAAAAAGAAAAAAAAGAAAGAAGATTTTTTTTTTCAATTTTCATTTCATTTGACCTCCGCGATTATGACCGAAAAGTGTTCGTAACGTCGTGAATTCTAAATAAGATCAAGCAGTGATGACAATATATAATACTTGTTTGCTTACGTGTAACATTACTCACGTTAGATATCGGAAGCTGTGACACCCTCCGGCCGATATCTCGAGCTCTCTTCCGTTCAGAATACATTATAAGAGAGAATATTTAGTATGTCACCTACAGTCTATTATTTTGTCGCTTTTCTTTTGAAAAATAAAGTATTATTGTCTACAAGTATACTTATAACTAAAAACAAAAACCTACTTTCGTTTATTACTAAATAGAACGAATCAGAACCTAACCAAATTCTCATCAAACTACCCTAGTCATCGGTTCACCCAGTTGAAAGTTGTGCGGTAGCAAATATAAAAAAAAACTATACTGACGAATTGAGGACGTCCTCCTTTTTTGAAGTCTGTTGAAAAGGCAGTGTGTAATAGCGCTTAACGTTTGAAGTCGGTTTTAGTATTTACTCGTAGATGATATATTGGTTAAATGACCAAAATATGAAATGTGAAATATTATCTCAGTTGATATGTATTACGTGACTTAAAACAGAATAATTTTATGATTTTATCCCCACTGTGTTATTCATTATAATTAAAGGGTCGTGACTTGATTAATATTTTGGGACAACGGAATGGAGCTTAAAGCTTCACGTATAGTCGTTTTATTTCATACGAGCTTTCATGTGGGCGCCTCATATGTGTCTGAATAATTTACGTCACATGTCAACAAGAATTTTTCGGAGCAAAAACAAAAACCAAATTCATATAAAATCAAACATTAAACACTGTTACACGCGTTTGTTTGTTTGTTTGTTCCTTATTATTTTCGAATTATCGTAGGTTCTAGATCGGTTCTAATATAGGCAATATTCTTTGTTATTCTACTTTAGTGCTCGTTATCGTTTTGGCGTATCTACTAGTCTTGGATTGGAATAAATTGCATGCATTGTTCAGAGATCCATCGAATATCTTCAGAACCCTAGGTCTTATAGCAATAAAATACATTTGAGACCTAATTGAAAACAAAATCTTTCAAAGAAAAAACCAAATTATAAAATCGATCCACAAATGACGGAGCTGTGAGTACACAAATATAAAAATACAGATGAATAAGGAGCCACCTCTTTTTATAAGTCGGTTAAAGAGCTGTAACGAATCACTAATGTTACACACAGTCCGGTCAAATTAGACCAAAAAATAAGAGTAAAGTTACCTAAAATCCTACCAGGCTGAAAATCGGTAAGATTGTTTAAAATATCATTGAAAACAAAATTTGAAAGTTCCCCCATCTTTCCCCTGTAAGGAAAAAAAATTATTCAAGGTCAAAGATCAAAAAAATGAATATTTCGCGATTTTCAGCAAAACGGTAAGTTTTATCATAAAAATACCTCAGACAAAAATTGTAGATCATAATATTATCTACAAAAAATTTATTAAAACTTTTTTCTCTACAAGCCACCGTTTTTGAGATATAACGATTCAAAAAGTTGTAATCGTCATAATATGCATGAGTCCGCCACGTATATATATTCATCTCTATAGTTGTAATATATGTTAAAATATTATTCTATAAGTCATTGTAACTTACACTACTAATATAAAATATACATAAGTTATAACTATAAGAATTTTAGGTAAAATTAAACCCAGTCCCTTAATTTATACGCCATTGTAACCTTGAGAAGACTCGCTAAGGACACTACCTCATAGGTGGCGAGGAAACGTGTGCATATTATGACGATTACATCTTACCGATTTTCAACTTGGTGGGAATTTAGGTAACTTCGAATGTCTAAATTGACCGGACTAACAATACTATTTTAAAATAGTGACATGGATAAATCCATTATACAGTTATACTGTCTACACCCTATCTATTATATACTTTCATTAAATAGATAAATACAATTTTTCGCTTTTTTAATTGGGAGCTGTATTCTATTAACGTATCGAATTGACAATTTTTTGTTTATTAAAATATTGCTAACAGTATTTTTTACAATTAAAAACATTACTATTAACCATTTCAAATAAGGTTAGGCTTGTAGGACATGGTTCACGTCAATCCCCGAATTGTGTAGAAGCTACGACTTTAAGATTCACAGACCATACCCTAAACCATTAGGCTATTGACGCCTCAAAGTTTAAAATTAGCTTAACTATCTTTAAACTCCGATGTTAGTTGTCCCCAACTTTTGGGTTAACTTTAGTGTTAAGCAATAGTTAATGGTTACTTCATAAACTTTGTAATTAAATTTCGATTGTAAGTGATATTAATTTGTTGGTTATCAACAGTTGAAATCAAAGTTATATTCTCGAGTTACAAGATAATTTTATATTGAATACGTTAGGAACAATTCTCGTAACTTGATCAAACAAAAAGATAGATAACGGTTAATAGATTTAAATGAATAATAACATATTTTTTTAAATTTCTTATTAAAGAATCTTTATGACTCACATTGACCACATAAAAAAATCAGTTAATGGTCTAATTTGTAATATAAATCGATGTAAATTTGAAACTTATATAAATCCCAAATTTGCATCAAGGTCATCATGGATCCCATTGTCAGAATTGGACCAAATTTTCTGCTTTCAAATAAAAAAGAATCATCAAAATCGGTACAACCAGTTGAAAGTTATACTGTAATCTATATATATAAAAGACAAATTGTGTGGGTTTGTTCCCTATAGGCTTTGAAACGGCTGGACCGTTTCAATAAAACATTCAGTGAATCTTCAAATTGACCTGGCGAGTAATCCTGTAAAGTTTGGTGACGATCAGAGCACTCCTTTTTTTGAACTGTCAAATACAGCTTTTATTTACTATGATGATATTCTATTGTTTTATAACCCAAATTTGTATTGACACATGCGATGTGTATATTTATGTCATAATATATTAAGTATACCGTATGGTAAGTTTTATTTCTGACATTAACTTGAGCCCGATATGTTTTTGTATAAATGATAAGAATGATATTGTATTTACTGATATGTACGTGGGTGTAGGTAACGATCTTCACCCGCTCGAGAAGAGAATGAATACGGAGAGAAATTAATAATTTAATATATTGTGAGAGTTTAATTAAATATTTAATCATGTAAGTTTATTGTTTAAATAAAATAAAGCAAAATACAGCCCGGCCTAGCGGGCTGGGTACGCTCGTAAACATATAAAAATGCAGAAAAATTGAGAACCTCCTCTTTTTGAAGTCGATTGCTAAGAGAGAATATAGAAATCTGAACTTCGTAATATAACTATGATATCTGTTATCTAGCACCCAGCGATTGTTATGCATAATAACTACTTCTAATGATATCTTAGTGATTTACCTGGTCCTTATTGTATCTTTAATTCATAATTAATAAGTTAGTTGATTGTGACATTAACTTGGCATTGTAAACAATAATTTAACGTTATTAGCTTGTAATCGGACTTCTAATTCATTTTGTATAAGGATTGTGAGAACGCGGAGTTGTGACGGTATTCGTTAAATAATTCTTTGTACAACGTTACGCCGTCTGAATAAGCCGAGTGTACTAGTTATTGGACTATATTATTCCACAAGGTCTAAAACTTATTACATATCGGAATTAAACGGAGACCGCGCGTAAAAGCGTTTAATGTTTGAATCGATATAAAGTCTATTTTTGATATTACTTGTAGCTTGGAATTTTGTCGTAGCACCGATAATTAAGCAAATAAAACAATCAACTAACTACCAACGTGTTACGAACGCGTTAATTAACTTCGTACCGGATTGAATTTACTGGCTCTCTGAAAATTTGTTTAACTGTGTGAAGGTCGGACCGAAATTTGTTATTCTAATTTATTTAAGGTTTATTAAGGTAACGCGTATTGTAAACCCTTCTTCCTAGAAATAAAATATTCCCCAAAGGAAATATCTTTCGTAGACAAATGTTAATAGTCTTCGGTATGTTATTGTTCAAGCTGTTAAGGTTGAAAGTTGCGTGAGGGCTATTTAACTGTATCAAAGAACGATCGTGCGGTAGACAGGTTTATTTTCAACTAAATAACGAAATACGAACGTGTTAATTAACTGAAAATTTGTTTAACGTTATTTTCAACTCCAGCGCTGTAGTTCTGGGCTCTCAAAAATAAGACTACGGTATCCCCTGCCTATCGTAGAAGGCGAATAAAGGGGGCTTCGGGTTCACTGGGCCTTTGTCGTCCGCCAAGGTGGACCCGGGAAGAAGGCGACATTGGCTGGCCCGTGCCGCCTTGTACTGCGAGGGCACAGGGGGAGAGGGAGTAACCTCCCTCCCCCCGGGAAGTGCTCTCCTTGAGCACAGGGACTCCGGTGCGTTCTACTGGAGATCCCGGAGCCCCTCACCATGCACCGAGGAAGGGCCACCGGGTAGGTTTTAGTGGGTAAAAACCCCACATAACTGTCGACTTGCCCCCAGAAGGCGGGTATCTTTTTGAAGATTTCCTCGCCGTTAACAAAAAAAAAAGAAGGTTAATTTTCAAGTATTTGACATAAGCTACAGACCAAACACAGAGATGCAATTAGAAGAAAATAGATTAATAATTTAATATAAATAATAATCAGTTAACGTAAGTTCGACAAATTGAAATATTATGATCACAAATAATACAACATTTATACAAGTACAGAAAGACTATAATGACTTACCCACTTCTCGTTCACTTTTAATACAGAATTTAAACTTAACTAGGACCGCTATACTCCACGTCACGACCCCACCCGCGAGAGTACTATAGATCAGGCCATAGACAAATGAATGGCTAGCTGAGGCCATAGACAAAGCTCTAGTATTGCTATTAAACCGAATGTTGGCATATGAATAATTTTGTTTACCTAACACATGTTATAATTAGTTAAAATTTTAAATTTGTAATATGATTTTAGTGTTAAATGTGTGTAGTTTAAAATGCTTTGTTGACAACTAATGTCATCATTGATTTCACAAAAAAGGTGATGATTTGTAGTAATATATTCAGAAATTAGTATTCAATTGAAGTTGTCGAGGAATAGTACAGATGTTCAAAAAATTATAATTGCTTGAAGTATCTTCGACGTTGTTTCCTTCCAGAACTTTTTTCTTCTTTTATTTCCGATATATTTTTTAAGGCATACCATATATAACAGCCTACTTAAACCGCACCTTCGATATCTCATCGAAATATGGGGACAAGACTTTCAGATGTCCAAATATTACAAATTATAAAAAATTCTTTACCGATTACCCTAACACAGACTTCTGAAATTTAAAAATCGACCAAAATAATTGATATTAAACAATTACTTGTGTACAGTACATGTATTTTGGAAATAATATGTATATTGGAAAATTAAATGTATATTGGAAAATTATAGATTCAGTTGACGTTGTCTAGAAATAGTGCAGATGTCCAAAAAATTATAATTACTTGACGTATATTCGCCGTTGTTTCCTTCGACAACTTTTACCAATTCAATTTACCAAGTGTCAAATTTGATAATAATCTTATGTTAGAATTACATGTCAAACGAATTTGTAGAAAAAAATCTACATAATAAACATTTTATATAGTAAAACCTTCTTTCTCCAAAAGAGACTGCATTTTACAGTATAGGTATCATGTCTTTTCTTTCTGTAATTTTTGCTGTAAAATGTAACAGTGATTTATTACCATAGATATTTATTGTGTTACATAAACCCGTTCATGCTTACGTGAAACGTTTTTTTAATTATTTAAGAGTGAAATTTGTTGTGAACGTTTGTCACAAGTCCACCAACATTGCGTGGAAGTGTCGGAATTCCGGCACATTTATTTTTCCAGTTTGTTATTTCCACCCGTGTTCGTATTTTGAAATGCACGATAAACATTTCCAACGCTCGGCGACGTTTACAAATCGATACGAATAAACACTAAAGTTAACCGCGCAGTTTTTTCTTTTTTATAGTAGATTGCCAGTAGTTACAAATCTGAGAAAAATTGATATAACAATGGCAGTTACTATTTCACTGAATTAATTGCGCTATGTAGATTTGTTGCACTATGCACGTTTTTTTTGTTTATAGTACAGACTTGCTGATATATAATTTTTTTTAAATTTCTAAGCAAGTGCTTGACTGATGTAAAATGGAAATGCATCTCATATGGCGGCGCAATAGCTTAGTAAATGACTATTCACTCTAATTTTGAAAATACCCACATTGTAATCGGAGGGAAAGACAGACGCGGACAAACTACTCCAGTCCTTTGCTGTACGAATGGGTGTGAGAGATGTTCACAACAAAAGAATGAGATCCCGCAGACCGTGTTGAAGTTCGATGGTGGAACGGGGATGGGAGAGTTAGATTATGTAGTGATCCTGAGCACACTCTCCAAAATGCAATCTGTAGAAAACCGAAAGGCTAGCAACCTTACGCCTGTGCTCAAGACTGAGCAGATTGGTTTCAGCTGCGTCACCAACATCACTACGTCTTCCACTCTATAGTAGTTCTAAGAGCCAGGTTCTGTCAGAGGGCCCCTTCCACCGCTAGCAATCAATTACCTTTTGCAGCTAAGGCTATGAGTGCGCAGTATTCAAGGAATACCTGAGGTTATCGGTCGTAACTAAACTGGCTATATTGTCCTCGGTGATTGCGATATTCATTCATTTCCAGTCATGGCGGTGTTATGCGTATATTGCCGTGTCTGGAGCGTGAAAACCGCGCCTCAAGTAATATTAAAATATTACTTTTCGTTTCCACGCTCGTGACAGCATGGATCCGCAGACAACTTAAAGTTATACAAGTAGGATTTGTTGTTCTCATGCCCTGTCAGGTATTGTTAGCTGAGATTGTGACGATGAAAATCCTTGAATACGCGACAGACTTTCGTCGTCGACATCGTCCATCTTTTTGTGCTGCCAGTAGTCTCTGGAGATACAGGTCGTCATGACAGCATTGCTCAGGCTAGAATGACATATATATATATATATATATATACAAAACTATTTCGTAACCACAGCCATACGTGTAGCAATGTGTAATATATAAGAGTGCAGTCAGTTCTAACTAGAATAGAGGAAGGTCATTAAATCTCAAAAAGCACGAAGATATTAAATATGCAAGAAGTGAGAATAGTGTGCCAGGACTATGACAAATGGAAATCCATAATCTCTGGCAACCCCTTGGAGACAAGGGTGTGAGGGCGCTTATATTTAATTTATAATTTGACCTGCTTTATAGAGTTCATCTTACAATTTAAAGCCGCTTAAATCTCTTAAAGATATAATTTCCCCGCACGTTCCACCGAGAATTTTAATGGGCGAATTTAATTTCCGACTTTCCGCACCGCTCTAAGTGGTGTTATCTTATACATCAATATTACACATTGAATAAAACTTATTAACCAACTTCAAAAAAGGAGTCTGCTCCTTAAGTCAATTGTGTACTATCTTTTATACTTTGTTCCTTTACAGCTCATTTTGAATTTTTTTTTTGAATATTGAACATCCAGATGTCAGCGTTCCGTTGATCTATTCAGAGATTCCTTAAATACCTATTTATTATAAAGAAAACATGATTGTTGATTGAAAAATACAGACGAGAGACGGATAATTGAGAGCATCCTCCTTTTTTACGTCGGTTAATAATTTGACAAGAATTTTTGATTGAAATTTGACATGCGATATGTGTGGTTACTTAAATTTGTTTTATGTGTTGTTTCAGCGTCCGCGGAGAGTAAATACGACAAAACATTGTCAGAGATACGTAGAGATGCTGCGATCTCTATTCGTGATATTTCATTGAGTAATCAAACAGCATTTGAGGTAAGCAACTTACAATGATTTCAACATAACTAATAATAAGTCAAAAACTATTTTTTGACTTATTTTTGCTACGTTTTATTAGGATGTATTATGTATTATAAGGATGCCATCGCGCATAAGTTTCTAGTTTAGGTGTAAAAAAATATTTTTTAATCATTTTTTTAAAAAATAGATAGATAGATAGATATAACTTTATTGTACACCAAAATCAAACAAAAGGCATTACATAAGTAAGGTTTTACAGTTTGTTGTACAATGGGCGACCTTATCGCTGAGAGCGATCTCTTCCAGGCAACCTGTGTATGGACAGGAAACATATGAATAAAACAGGACGATGGCGTTAGAAATACAAATAAGATAACAAATCTATACATATAATTAACAACATACACTAAATATACCTACATAAATAATTTATCATTAAATATACTAATATATAAAATATAAAAATATCATAGTTCCGACGAAATCGATTGATAATGTTGCGCTAGCAAATTTTTAAAAGCAGGAAGGGATTTAGCAAGCCGAATGGAATTTGGAAGGGCATTCCACAGTCTAGTAGCCCGCAATATGAATGACTTCCCATAAAAGTTTGAGGAATGAGTAGGGGTTTTAAGTTTAAAGGTTTCAGAGGATCGTAAGGATAGAGGATCGGATAGGTGGATAAATTCAAAACGTTCTTTAAGGTAAATTGGAGTAGATGGAATGAAGAGGATGCTATAAAGAAGAGAAAGGATATGTGCATTTCGATGATAACGGATTGGTAACCACTTTAGCTTCTTGCGATATTCAGTAACGTGATCATATTTACGTAACCAAAATATAAGACGGATGGAGAAATTTTGCAGTCGCTCAAAAATTAGGTGAAAAATGAATAATAACAAATATTTTTTTTCTTTTATTGTTTTAGGAAGTAATTACGTCTATAGTCCAGTACCTGAGAGAGTATGAGAACAAATATTCCGACTGTATGAAGCATTTAAATGATAACGACACCGTTAAGAACACCTGGACCTTCTGGAATTCCATGTTCTATTCCGGGACCATCTTCACGACGATAGGTGAGTTATGTTCCTCCTTAAATTCTACTCTTTGCAACATTCGATTACCAAGTGAAATGTCTACAATACTTTCTAAGCAAGGCCACGATCCTACCTGATATTAAGTGGAAATGCAGGATGGTAAAGCGCACTAGCTTAATAAATGCCTATTCACTCTAATTTTTTTTTGTTAACGGGGAGGAAATCTTCAAAAAGATACCCCGCCTTCTGGGGGGAAGGCGGCGGTTATGTGGTGTTTTTACCCACTAAAACCTCCCTGGTGGCCCTTTCCTCGGTGCATGACGAGGGGCTCCGGGATCTCCAGTGGAACGCACCGGAGCCCCTCTGCACTGTGCTCAAGGAGAGCACGTCCCAGGGAGGGAATAACCTCCCCCCCTGTGCCCTCACAGTGCAAGGCTACACGGGCCAGCCGATGTCGCCTTCTTCCCGGGTCGACTTTAGCGGACCACAAAGGCCCCCACCCTTGTCGCCCAGTGAACCCGAGGCCCCTTTTAGTCGCCTTCTACGACAGGCAGGGGATACCGTAGTCTTATTCTTAAGAGCCCAAAACTACAGGGCTGGTTCACTCTAATCTAATCTTGAAAATAAGTAAGCGAAGACAAGCGGGGTCAAACTATTCCTTTGTCGTAGGAAAAATGAAAGACGAAGCAAAGCGCTCGGGTTTGCAAAGGATGAACGCGGATGGGGGAATTAATTTATATAATTTCTGAGCACATTCTTAAAGTGCAATCTGTAGAAAATCTACATATAGATTGACTTTTTCAATAGGCAGGATTTTAATTGATATCTACGTATTTAATATTTTCTTTTCGTATTCACAATATTATTTGCTTCGTTATCGATATAATAGGGTACGTATCGTATACAGAAAACACAATTATGTCGTGCAGAATGAACAGATAATAGAAAACTGGCAATAAAAGTAGGAAACTTGCCCCGGAGGCGTTTTATTAAAATACAGTTCTGTTTTCCGTACCGTTGATATTGCAAGATAATTACAGGTTTAAGTCCAAATACAGCCCATTCCATGAAATACATTGCCATATTACAATACTGTAACTTTTAATTAAGATTATTAAATTAAATTACACAATTAAACTGAGGGAGCAACTTGTGGCTTTTTAATGTTGCTGTGTTATCCGACCTCAGAGGGAGGAAGCTGGTGATGTCATGTCAACCCCACATGCCCAAAAGGACAAAAGTCCCCCAAAAAATAAAGAAAGAAAAAAGAAATTCACAAAGGCCAACTTAATGGCTTAGTGACCTTCCCCGCCAATCGACCTGGGTTAAGAGACACATATATTGCCAGGTTTAATTATTAAGGAAATAGGCCTTCCCCAATGCCTTCCACCACATGCGATCCTCAGCTTTCCGCATCCAGCCACTTCCGGCTATCCTAACAAGGTCGTCGGTCCATCTGGACGGAGAGCGCCCCACGCTTCTCCGACCTATGCGCGGCCTCCATTCCAAGACTTTCCTCCCCCATCTACCGTCGCTGACTCGGCAGATGTGGCCAGCCCACTGCCACTTCAACTTGCTGATTTTAAGAGCTATATCGACTACCTTCGTTCTCCGTTGAATTTCTTCGTTTCGGATTCTATCCCTTAGAGAAATGCCGAGCATAGCTCTTTCCATCGCTCGTTGTGCGACTTTCAGCTTGTGGACCAACGGTTAGATTCCTAGTCTCCGCACCGCACATATGTATGTGCACAAAATATAATTTTCAATAGCAAAATACATCGTCAATAACCTTTTTTGAAGTAGGTTAAAAAGTAAAATAGGTTTTTTAATTACAATTATTTTGGTAACCACAAGAAGGTACTTACGTATGGGTTATTTAATTTATTTTTATTTAGGTTATTACTTAATGCTTGTGTTGGGAGGTGGGTCTTATATTTCCCTAACAGAATAAAATAATTTATTTTTAAAGTTTTAAGAAGACAATTTTAAGAGACACAAAAAACTAATTACAATTTCGAATAACGCATAAACCACTTTAGTGAGGTATAGTAAAAGGTAAAAATATGAAAACGAATTCTCATTATGCTAAGATCATTTCATTATGCATTAATTACATCAAATCAATGCTATTATCCCCATGCCCATTATAATTCCCTCCATCCTACGAAACCTATGGTTTTACATAATATTTATATTATACTTCATATTGACTTATAATACGGCATCACGAGAGAAAAAAATAAAATAAGATTTCTTGTACTGTAAAATTAAGAAAATTATTTCTCTTTTAGAATTATTGTAGCTATTTATTTTCAACAGGCGCTCCCATTGTTAATGCCCGTTTTAACATTTTCAAAAAGATTCACAACAACGATTGTTAATAGCACTCCATCAATTTGAGATAGAAGCAGTGAGAAGAATCACTAGATAGTACTATCTCCAGTACTATGATTAAAGAACTCCGATAAGAATACCTTCCGTTGTGGAGTCTAATTACTTGTATATATGTACAAAAATATATATTAATAAATGGGACATGACATTAATTTGTAAACCTTTACGGCTAAAATTACAGAGGGGATAGATATGATACTTTTTTCTTTCAATAAAGCGCAACCATAGACTTGTGTCCGTGCTTTTCTCTAATATACTTTAATTGGTTGTTCTGTTTGTTTGTTTATAAGACTGCTACCTCCACAGTTACTACTTTTTTTTTGTATAGTGCCTGATATGTATTATATCAGGCACTAATATGTTGCAGTGTATTTGTGTATGTATGTTCTCAACTTATCATGGCTATGGTTTAAAGAATAACATTTTTCATTTGTTTAATGTTATCCAATTAGACAAATGGTAAATGTGTTAAAATAAGACGAAGTGAAACGAGGGCGAATTTCTAGTAGATAATATATTAGATATTATTGCATGCGCAATAGGTCTTATGCCTAAGAACGATCTCTCTTTACCGCACTGGCCGTACTCTTTACAGTACTGTGTGAAGAAGTGGTAATTCAAACTAATTCAATTCAATGCACCGAGTATCTTTTTATTTCTTTTCCTTTCTTTTTCTCTCTTTATTCTTTCTTTAATGTGTTATAATTTGTTTGTAATGTGTTTATTATGGTGCCAAGAAATGAAATGTCTATGTCTATTAGCTATGTATTTACAATATTATCTGTATAGAGCAATGATCTTGTGATCTCATGACGTATTGATGTGTCGTTTAATAGCACTTTATACGCTTTTATTTTCGGCGCACACATACGAGAAGCCAACATAGTGTAGTTGTTGTAAAATTGGAACTGTGCCCAGCGAACTCGTCGCAAGTTAGCTCAGTTCCCATACGCCGTTAGTGTAAAACGATTTCCTATATTTCTCTGTGAATCTTTATAATGCAATATCAATACATATCTTATGTGTCCCGTACTAAAAAAATAACGGGAAGTCGATTGTCACAGTTATACGTACATGTGCTACATGAGTTTTTGTTTACGTGTGAAGTGTTAAGCTTGTTTAAAATAGAATCTTTTATTAGACATCTTCGTTGACCCCGATGAAAAGTCGGAGAATCTGGATGCATCTATTTCACTAGGTAAGTCTCTTTTGTGGTATTGATATAGTGTAACAGTTGTAAATGTATAGATTAATAAATTTAATATGTCTTTGCCTTTTGAATGCAAATATATTGGCAAGGAGTATCTAGTAAACCTGCCAAACTACTTAACGATAAAAATAAAAACATTCATCAACCATTAATTTCGTAATGACTTCTTCTTTTAATCTGAATAATCTATAATTTCAGTTGCCGTGTCACAATAAGTGATGATCAGAGACGATAGAGATAGCTCTGAAATTCCGGCTACAAAGGCGTCATCCCAAACACAGACTCTTGGCAAGTTAGTATCAAAATCTCCAGATAGAGATAAACAATTGAAAATGGAGGATGAAAATCGTCAGGAACCCATGTCAATACGAAAAAGAAGAAATTTATCCAAAAATAGGGGACAGACAGTGAGGCAAAGAGAAAAAACGCCGGAGCCTGGTCGTACTCCCATTCCCCATGAAGATACTACGACATCTGATGATGAGGATTGTAATCCACTTAATCCACGAGAGTTAGAAGCGGACAAAACATATGAAGAAATGAAACGTTTAGTTCAAGAAAAAGCCAATTTGAAAGATCCCGTGTATGATTTAGATAGAGATGAAGTTTTTGAAGCCCGAGCAATGGCAGCTAATGAAAGACGACGCAGGAGTATATCGCCATTCGCTATTCCAGATAAAGAAGAATTATCCGGCCTACAACGGAAAGGAAGTTTTATTGATCCAACGAATAAACTTTTGACTACTAATTATACTTTAGGGCCAAAAGATGACGATCCAAGTAAACGAAGTTCATCGTCAATAGACTCTTCACGGTTTACAGAAAAAGGAGGGTCACTATCTCCTCCTGCAACGGCAAATTCATCTTCTGGAGATAAAAACTTCCTGTACCCTTTGGCTATTGCTCCAAAAAAATTAGAGGAATTAGTTTATCCTGATGAGGCTAATAAGGTACAAATACAAGAAAAGAGCAGTAAATCAAAAATATCACCGAAAAAAGAAGAAATTAAGGATATTGAAGACAAAATTCCGCAGACTCAAAAAACAAAAATTCCCAGGCCAGTAGAATCTCCCCCTCCTAGTGGCGAATTAGTAACAAGAGTTATGCAAGTGGAGAGAACTCCTAGTAAAAAAATGACTCAAGATCAAAAACCTGTCGTTGAAATAAGGGAGCGAATTGTTCGGACGCCGAGTAAAAAATTGTCGACAGACCAGAAGCCCACAGTTGTAAAACAAATGCCCGCTAAATCATCACGAGAAGATCCAAAAAGTAAAATTCCACCTGTTAAACCAGCAAGGAGTAAATCTGCAACACGATTTGCGGTCAGTTTTTACATAAAATTACTAGTGATACTCATATTTATTTTATTAATAATATTGTACTACAATGTCATTTAAATAAAATATTATGAACATTTATAATAAAAATGACAAATATTTAATATAAGCAATATACTAATGCTTATTAATTAATAATAAAATTTACAGAGTAAAACAAGTGAAAGCGAAATGAGTGAAGATCAACAAAACCAACAAAAAATTATTGAAAATATCCCCAAACGTAAAGTAGTTCCGACACCACGACGATTCTTAAAAAATAAATCTCCAAGAGCAAATCGTTCACAATCTTTTAACAGGATGTCAGATGCAGATAATATTATTGATAAAACTGGTACGGGAGTTAGCCAAACTAGTATAGAAATAATAGAGTTAATGAATAAGGCAAGAGCTAGGAGCTTGTCAATACCGAAAGACGATCCACGACTTCCAACAGAGTATAAGCACTATAGAAATAAGATTTTACAAACACCTAATAAAACTCCAACAAATCTAAGACATATAAGAGGGATATCTTGTCCTAAAACTATTCAAATAATCAGCGATAGAGAAATTTTGTCTGGACTTACCTCGAAGAAAAGGCCAATATTAGATCAAGGCAAACAAAGTAGACATAGTTCGGGATATGGCGATGCAAGTCAGTCTGAGTATACGTCAAGTTGTTATTCTTCTTCACCAAGTGAAAATGAATATGAATTTGATTTATCCGAGAGAACAGCTGAATTAACACGTAAATTACACCTATTGAGCAAAGAAGTAGATAAAAGGGATTCTATGGGAAACTTAAGACTCGATGAGGATAATTCTGTAAATCAAAATAATGGACAAACTATAATGGAACAAAAACCGGTTTTGAGAAAGCGAAGTATATTAAATTTAAAAAAAGAACCATTAACATCAATCGATCGCGAAACAGAAATAGAAGAAAAACCTAATTTGGAAATTAACATGAATAAAAAACAAAAGTTTATAAAAAGTAGATGGAAGCATTTTGCGCGTTGGCAACAATTCCGAGAAGAGCAAAGAGAAATTTGTGAGAAAATTAGATTACTGAGAAACCGGTGTGTTTGTGAAATGATGCTTTTAATAATTATATGCGGGCTAGGTGGTATGACATTTAAAATGCTGGAGGGCTCTTTTGAAAATGCATACAAATGTGGAAGTAGAAGTGTAAAAAGAGATTTCATTGAAACTCTGTGGCGCGGAAGTCACTACTTGCGTGAAGAAGATTGGAAATCAATGGCAAGGAATAAGCTTTTTGAATTTGAAAATCAATTACACACTGCCCACGAAGCTGGTGTGACGTCATACAGCGGGCAGAAGTCATGGAACTTTATGAACTCATTTGTGTATTGTCTCACGTTAATAACAACTATTGGTAAGGTTAAAATATTTTGTATATGTAATATATACATATAAATATATAGTAGTATACACATGTGTTTTATTTGAATGAAAATAATCTTTATTTTGTTGAATAAAATAAGAAAAGGAACTAAATTGCAATACTTTAATTACAGGTTACGGTCACATAGCTCCGAAGACGACATATGGACGAGTGGCAACAATAGCTTATGCTATAATTGGGATTCCATTGTTTTTGATTGTTCTTGCAGACTTCGGTAAACTGTTTACTAGAATTATTAAGTTCTTCTGGGCTTTCATAAGAAGATTTTATTATACTAGAAGCTGTAGAAAAGTACGAAGAACAGTCCCAATGCAGGCAAGTAGTTAGAATTAAAACATAATATATATAAATGTAATTTCAGGGCTGTATTATTCATAATCTACCTTTTGGCTATTCGAATAGTAATTGTACCGAAATCGTAATATAAATGTTTGATTTTCCAGATTCTTAAGTACAAAAATAACTTGCTAAATATTCTAATTAATCGTAAGTCTAGCGCGTAGCTACTAGGCTATTACTGCGTGTGTCGTCTATTATATTTCCATATTTCCCATCACCGAATGCAGAAAATTATTTTAATTATAATACATGTCTACTTATATTATTATGTATGCTACCTGTATCGTGCCATGATAGGAGGTTAAGTGGTTATTCGCGTGCATAGGTTTGAGGCTTTTTTAAGTTTTTGGCCTACAACTCCATAAAACCTCGTTTTGTACGGGTTTTCCGGAACCACAGCACATCTAATAACATTATTATAGATTACAGTATGTATGTATATTTATCACAACCTAATTGTGAATGAGGCCAAACCTTATTCACATATAAGTTGAGTTAAATATTAACCGCCACCGATCAAATATAAACTAAAGTCCAACATCGTAGGCAGTTCGCACAGTAGGTCTCGGACAATATGCGGGACATATTGAATGAGCATACATCACAACATTGTTTTGTAAATATCTCTGGTCTCTATAACCAAGATTTGTAATCAAACACAAGAGTACATTAGAAAATGACTCAAGCTTTTTTATTATAATGATGGACATTGTATGTAACGTCATTTATTTTCATTACAGGAAGTAATTAAAGGCCTAAATATAGTTTACGACGTAGTTCGACGGCCATCTCAAATATTTTCTGAAGAGGACATAGATGAGCTACCTGAAGGTAGGCCTCCACCAATCGAACGTGACAGCGATGTACCTCCTCCTTTACCACCGAAGCCTGGAACGTTGAAACCTGATCCAGAAAATGCTACAGATCCGGACACACCAGCGCCATCAGTATTTGAAATAGATGACGAATTCAACTTGCCAATTTCAGTGGCAATCACTATTTTAGTTATATATATCATTATTGGGGCCCTCGCTTTTAATATATGGGAAAAGTGGAGCTTCTTAGAATCATTTTATTTCGTCTTCATATCGATGTCAACTATTGGTCTTGGAGACCTTGTGCCTGACCATCCAATGTTTATGATGGCTTCCATTTTATATTTGATATTTGGGTTAGCACTAACGTCTATGTGCATTAATGTGGTACAAGTTAAATTATCTGATACATTTAAACAAGCTAGTGCTAAACTAGGAGCAACTATTGGCTTGAAGGTTGCCGAAGAAGATGGTAGCCTAGTCCCCATAACACCACCTCCAGTTGAAATAGCACCGATTCATAAGCCCAAAATAGAACCGGTAGCAACTGGCAATAAAACCAATGATTCTAATGATAATAACAGTAAAAATAGATGAAATTAAGAATTAACTGTCTATTAAGATTAGACTTTAATATAAGGTGCTGCGATGGTTATAAAATATTTCTACGATAAGTGATATTGATATTTATAATTTTAAATTGGTATAACGTTATTGTAGGAGCTTGTTGCTGTGTTAAAAAAACAAATAATAATTAGTTCTTTTTAATATCGACTTAACCGTAAGTTCTTCAAGGTTGCTTATAACATGAATGTGACATATTAAAATAAAGATTTTTTTACGAATTTTATCTTGGTTTAATTATACCACCAAAGAACACTGATTCCTACCAAGGATATTTGTTCAGGATATTTAAAAAAAAAGAATTCTTTTGTTCAGAAATATTACTAACATTCTCGTTAAACATTTAACCAACAGCCAACTAAGCTTAAGCTTGTGCTAGGAAATGGTTCACGTCAATAGTCGAATGGTGGATTCGAATCTACGAACTTATAATTACGCAGACCGTAACCTAAACCATTAGGCTATTGACGCTTCGAAACTTAAGAGAAGAAAATTCTTAATTTTAATAGAGAAGATGACTAAACGCCCTCACTTGCTTATAATTCTATTATTAAAGTTAACAAATATGAAACCAACTACTGCATGACATCAAGTGGTTTCTCTTGCGAAGATTTGAACAAAAGTATATGGTTGTTAACGCTACACTGCTAAACTTAAAAACAAATCTCTCTCTCTCTAGTGTCGGTCCCTCATGTCTGAGGATCGTGGTCACCATCAGGGTTGCACCTGGAGCGGATGATTTGCCTCCACCGGCTTCTGTCCAGCGCGTCTCTTATAGCACTGTAAAATTTGGAGGAGTCGAGTCGAGTCTTTTACCTGATCGGACCACCTTGTTGGTGAACGGCCGCGAGATCTTTTTCCTGCGGTGTTCCCAACTACGATTAGTTTATCTAGACTTTCGTCGCCTCTGCGCATTGTGTGTCCGAAATACGCCAGGATTCGTTGTCGGCATATAGTAGACAAACGAGTATTCATTTGTAGTTGGCTTAGGATAGATGCATTGGTGCGTTTCGCAGTCCAGGGTATCCTTAATATACGCCTCCAGCACATCTCGAATGCATCGTTCCTTTGCCTCTCTCTGGCTGGGATTGTCCACGTTTCCACTCCATACAGGAAGATAGGGAATACCAAAATAAAAACAAAACAATTTGATCCAAGTCGTTAAAACAATTTCTGAGATACACGAAATATATCTGCATATATACTGTATACAAAACAAAAAATACTATTACAAATAGAAATAGAAAAACATTGCTTACATTATATGAAATTCACTAATTAGAATAAGACTGGAGTGTGTATGAAGCATGTAATCGTTTCAGCTCACATATTTGTAAATAATTACTCCCAAACTAAGACAAACAAACAACGACAAAATGAACATTTAAATTCTTAGGAAATTAATAGCCATAAACAGGATAACGTTAATTTATTTAAGTAATAAATTAGATTGCTTATAGTAAATACTTTGGTAGATAATAAATATGTTTTCCTTTCATTTATTTGTCGTCCCAAGTAATATGCTTTCTATACGGTTTCCTATGCCATGTGTGAATGTTATAATAGCTTTTTAATAGCTTCAATAAACTTTTAAGTTTCTTTTTTCCGTCGTAAAATTTATAATGGACATATTCTTCAACGACGAATGCACTGTGGTATTGGTACATAGTTTTGGATATTTTGTTCTCTGTTTCAATTAAATCGTAAAGACTCTCATTACACCATTTGACATTAGGTAGAATAGTATTCATATTTACGTGATTCAATTTATGGTAATATTCTAAAGAATCTAATCCTTCTTTCACGTCATTTATTCTAGTTATTAATTCTTTATTTTGAAATAAATATTGTTCGAGCCGATTATATAGTCTACTTTCTCTAAATTTACAAGAGTAACTATCAAAATTTTCCAAGTCTATGTAATCTTCACATTGTAAATATCTATTGAAATCATTCTTTATATATCTATTAAAAATCTCTGCACTTTCAACTGTAAAAACGTCATCTATATCGCCCGACTGAAAATGTTTGATCACCAACAAATTTACTACTAGACTGGGAATAGAGGCTGGAAGTATTTCACACAGTGGATCCATGTGACTGTACCGAGACCAGCCGGTCAAGATTATCCCTTTAAAACTGTATAGATTTCTCTCACCACCAAATTTGTAATCAAGAATAAACTTAAGCCATTCCATGTGATTCAGGAATCTATTTGTTAGACTGGGAAAAGTGGCAGTGCGCCCTTCAGCACCTTTAAATGCGGACGCTATCCATATGTTCTTGAATTTCTTATGATAATTGTACAAGTTTCTATGAGATACACGTAAAGAAGGCGCATAATCCCAGTATACGGGTTCAATGTCCCTAAAGTCAATTGTATTATCCCAATCTTTTGAATTGATGCCTCGCAGCATGTCGTCCCAAATTAAAACTGTTGTATTGGGACTCCAACGTTTCACAATTTCTGTTACACTTCGCAAGTGGTTCATATAAATGTCTCTGAAATTAAAAAAACACCCACGATTTTATGGACTGAATGAATTAAAATAGTAACATTATTAAAAAATCGAAATATGGTCGTTTTCGATTCTGGATAGCATCTTTAATAAATAAATTATACTATCTAAGCAAGTGCTTGACCACGATGTTAAGTGGAAATCCAGCCTTGGTTGGTAAGACGCACTAGTATAGTAAATGCCTATTCACTTAATCTTGAAGACACCTATACTTTAATTGGAGGGAATAACATACGCGAGCAAACTATGCTAGTCCTTTGCTGTACGAATAATGAACGACAAAGCAAAGCGCTTCAATTGGGCTTCAGGGATGTTCACAACAAAAAGATGGATTCATATTACAACTATTACAAGGGAAATAAAACTTACATGTCTGTCTGCTCTCGACTACGGCATTGTGCGCATCTGTTTATATGGAATACCTCATCGCAGCCTATGTGTAAATGTTCCAGGGGAATTACACTTCTATGAAACTGTATGATCTGAAAGACCATTTACAAAAAATGAATTTTGTTCGAACTCGCATTGCTTTATGCTGACCTAGTAAATTTAGCATGGAAACCAATTTTAGTTATTAAAGGACATAATTTTCGCCCTTATTTATGGTATATGAGTGACATTACTAGAAGAAGCTTTCCTTTATCTATAACACCTAATACATATTGTTGTACCTTTCAGTTTCTCATTGTGTTTATATGTATAGGTACCTGTTTACTTTGGACTCAAATCATATGAGCTCATTCCAATTAATTAATACATAAAATACTTACTTGCTTCAACATATTATCAATAAGTGCTTTACTCTCCACTTTACTAGGGCAGATGGAGTCGGGGTACAGAGGAACTTCTCTCAAATTTTTCCATTCAGGTAATTTAAGTGCATGTTCCAAATGACCAAATGTTTGGACCAATGGGATAATCTCGAAACCCGCGGCCCACGCAAATATGATGAATTCTCTGAGCTGGAAATAAATTTCAATAGATTGAATTATTTTTAACACCTCAAAGACAAAGGCACTTCATTTAGTGACCTCCCTGTTACAACCTTATGGGAAAAAAAACCGAGGAAGAGAACTTTTCTCTAAAAGATATCCTCTGAAATAAGAAATCAATGGAGAATAAAGAAGAAAGAAAATAATTCAAAGTAGGTCTCGAAGTTGGCATGTTGAAATGATAGATCGTAAACTATTAAGTTTACGATCTATCATTTCAACACAAACCAGTCTATGAACAGACTGCAGGTCACACAAAGAGCCATGGAGCGAGCTATGTTGGGAATTTCCCTCCGTGATAGGATCAACAATGTTGAGATACGTAGAAAGACAAAGTTGACCGACATAGCAGTAGCAGTCGCTAAAAGAAAGTGGAAGTGGGCGGGCCACATATGCCGTAGATTTGACAACAGGTGAGGGAGAAAGGTCCTAGAATGGAGACCTCGAACTGGGCACAGAAATGTGGGCAGACCACCGGCACGATGGCCGGACGACCTAAGAAAGGTGGCTGGCAAAGGTTGGATGCAGAAAGCACAAGACCGCAAAAAGTGGAGTTCTATGGAAGAGGCCTACACTCAGCAGTGGGTGGCAAGAGGCTGAAAAAGAGAAAACTTAATAGTCTTACTTTGTGAACCTTAGTTTGCTAACTTAGATGTTACAAAAAATATACATAAATCAATATCTACATCTGTCGATACGGTTGATATAATGACGGTATGAACGTATTGGACTATTAGGTCTAAGAAGCACTAAGTTTTCCTTCACCACCCAACGCGACGTAGACTAATACTTAAAATTGCAATAAATAATTTTATTGGTGCGGGCACCGAACCGAACTTGAGTTTTATGTAATTACTTGTAGGTCTTGTGCAATGAAATAGTCCAATAACTAATACACTCGCTTTATTCAGACGGCGTAAAGTTGAACAAGGAAATATTTTAACGAATACCGTCACAACTGCGCGTCCTCACAATCTTCATACAAACTTAATTAGAAGTCAGATCACAAACTAATAAAGTTAAATTATTGTTTACAATGCCAAGTTAATATGATGATCAGGTTATCATTGGAAGAAATTATTATACATAACAATCGCTGGGTGCCTGGTGTTGCTAGCTAACACGTACTATACAATTTGAAGCGACCGCTCTGAAAGAACGTGACCCATAATCATGCCGTAAATATAATCTTAAATACAACTATAGATTTTTTACTATAAAAGCACCATAATTGAGGCACGTTTTATCGTAAATGCTCTTAAGATTAATAGTAAGCTCTTCAAACATACTATCTCAAAAGGCCTCTGGTGCTCTAAGTAGAGGATCATGAATCGTGGCAGGCTTCGGATAATACAGGCTATATGTATGATATATATAAATGAAAGTTATACATTAGAGTGCCATTCAAATATCCAAGGAGTCGTTGTTGTAGGATTTTTGATGTGCCGCAATCTAAAACCAACCTTCTGTCACACTTTACCGCACATCTCGGCAGATACCGCACATCTCGGCAGAATTCCAAATTCCACCGCCACCATATTGATGGTTGGCGTTCAACTGTCGCCAGCGGTGTTTCCGAACGTTTACGATTTAGGGACCTTCAAGAAACGAGCCTATTCCTATCTCAAAGGTCGGCAACGCACCTACAGCTCCTCTGGTGCTGTGGATGTTCATGGGCGACGGTGATCACTTAAGATCAGGTGAGCCGTATACTCGTTTGCCACTTTTCATATAAAAAAAAAAAAACACTCGCCCTTGCCAAGGATTTCCGCTACATATAACCTTCTTAACACTAAGTCCACGTCGGTTGACATTTTTTCTAATTCACGCAAGGTCTTCCGCACCTTAGTGTTAAAAATTGTGCAGTAATTTTGGCCAATTTAATTAATTTAGTAGTGATATTCCTGTTACTTTATCATTTAATAAAATATTTTTGTAAGTATTAATAATAAAATCGTTACGTTTCTTTATAGCGAATGTTGTGTACACCTGTAATTGGCATACACAACAGGACTTAGTTTGTAAACTTGATTATTACAACAATGTATGCTTGTGTAATGCTGTTGGTATATCTTATTAAATAAATAAAAGTATCTAAGTATACTCAAAGATCGTACAGCGCACTCCGTGTTCAAAATAATAACGTTTAGGGTTTTATTGGGGCTGCCCCGTTTCTGTAGTGAATCGGGGATGTTCGCGAATGCACAGGTGGCATGATTTTTTGCGAGCATGCGCAAGAGATTTGCATCTCTGCTGCACAGGTGCGAGTTCCAACAGCATCCTGAGCATGATCAAAGGCTTGACTGTGTTTATGTAAACGATAAAGGTAAGGAAAACATAAGCATAGTCAAGCTATATAAGCTAGAAATTTAACTAACATTTGAGTCTAAGTTACTTAAATTAATAACTAAATTAAATAAAATAAAAATAAATTAAATCATACCTCATGCTCCTTGTAACTAAATTTGGAACTCAAATTTGCAATATCACCTCTATACGGAAACATATCTTCGTATTCCATAAGTAAACCGTTGACTCCGAGCTCCTTGAACAACGGCAGGAGAGACTTAAGGTAATCTAGCTTCGGCGGTGATCCTTTCAAATCAATATGTACAACAACTTTCGATAGACCCACGCCTGTATGTCTGTATCTTAGTAACTTATGCCTGTGGTGTAGCCACGCGTGTAGTAAAACGTAGAACAAACATAAATACACCGTGCCCATGAATATAGTTATCACGTTCATTTTAAACCGAAAATATCTTAGTTTCAGTAAACGGCCCAACATAATGTCACTTATATAACACACGCGGATTTTCTCTATAGCATATTATTTTAACTAGACGCGACTATAACGCGACATGCTCTGTGCCGTCCCTGCGTTCCAACTCACATGTATTGCTTCAGTTATAACTCAATTAGTCTGATCACGTTTTAAGGAGAGGCGGTCGAAAGGGATATATCAATCAACCAACTTTGGCCCGTGGTTTTGTCCGTGTATCAACGAGTATAGTGCAGTATATATATATTTTTAAATCTATAATTGTATATTTTTCTTTACTACTACAACTATAGAAGGGATAAATTTATAAATCTTTTATTGCTCCAAAATATATGTACAAAGACGAATCTCATTCTATTAAGCATTTTTTTCCTAATATTTCATTTTCAGTGATTTTTTTTTTAATCAGGATCGATTTTTGTCCGACCCATCATTAAATGAAAGTTCTTAGTCATTGTATACTTCTGTTATAAATTCTAAAAATAGAATAATGAGGCTAAGTTACTTGATTGAATAAATAAATTATTATTCTTTTATTTATTTTGATACCTTAAGTTTTTATAATATTTATATAAAAAATAAAATACAAAAATATATCATAATATATCTATTATAAAAACCTTTTTTTTTTCTTGACGGGGAGGAAATCTTCAGAAAGATACCCCGCCCTCCGAGGGGAAGGCGGCGGTTATGTGGGTTATGTGGGTTATGTGGGTTATGCATGACGAGGGGCTCCGAAATCTCCAGTGGAACGCACCGGAGCCCCTCTGCACTGTGCTCAAGGAGGGCACATCCCGGGGGGGCAACACGGGCCAGCCGATGTGGCCTTCTACGACAGACAGGGGATACCGTAGCCTTTTTTAAGAGCCCAGAACTACAGGGCTGACATTATAAAAACCTAACCCAATGTATGCCACCGGCAACGAAGCAGGGCTCAAGCAACCGGTGGTTAGGGCGACACAGAGAGAAACCACCTGACGATGCGTGCCCTGTCCAGTACTGCCCTCTGTATCTGACCCTTGACCCAGCCATCTAGCGAAAGTCTCTTAAGATGTTGATCGAGACTTTTCGCTATGAGACCGTTTGCAGAAACGACTATCGGGAAAATGATCGTCGAATCATTATTATTATTAAAGGTGTCATTAGTACTATTATCTGTTTTCTTTTTCGGAAGCGGTCTCCGAATACCCTGTACACACGATTGTTCAAGAGAGAAAGAAAATGACAAGAGAAAACGCGCGCACTGCTCTCTCTTGCTCTACAGCGTGATACAGACAATAGGACTGCACTGTATTTTAGATATACGAAACGTCACTCTCTCTCTCTCTCTCTCTTGCTATCTTCTTTAGGCTAAAAAGGATGAAGAAATATTGTTACAAAGTTCTTCTGGTTAGTTTGCATACGATACATTTGTTTCGACCGACCGCATATGCTATTTCGCCTCTGGCGTGAATTTTCTACTACACACTATATTTTCAAGCTTATTATTCTTCAAAGTTAATGCCCTATGCTAACACGAATGTTGAACAGAAAAGTATGGTCGTAAAATTATATTACCGATCTATAACAGTTTAATATTTTGAACCTACATATTCCAAAGGATCTTGATAGTTGACGTTGATTCTTCCGCGCTCCTTCAGCTGACGCAAATAGTTGTCACCAGCGGTGTTTCTGAACCAATAGGACTGGGAGAGCTTCTAGAAACGAGCGTACTCATATCTAAAAGGATAGCAATGCAGCTGTTTTGACGTTATGAATTGCATCTTTCAAAAATATTTAGACAAAAACCGTCGTACCTAAGGATTTTTCATTCATTAAAGACCAATACAGGACTATAACATTCCAATGAATTGTCAATGTTTCAAATCAATGAGGATTGTTAAAAGATTTTGATAGACAAAGAAATTGGACGAACCGATCGTAAAATGTCACTTGTACAGTATTAAACAAGCTATAGTGTAGTCGGTAGATATGTTAAAATTTTATGGTAATATAATAAATTGGCATTCATAGGGAATGCGGATAGAAGTGAAAACGAACATTAGCATGTCTTTAACGCGAACTCATAATAAATTCTCCGACTAAAAGTATGCAACGTGACATACGTATTTTCAACTCAATAAAGAGGAAGCACTGAAAAAGAATCAAGAATGGAATCTAATCAATATTTCTTTTTAAGTCAGTTAACATTTCTTTCGCCTTGAATAATAATTGATAATTTGGATAATAATCAACTGTCACATCCTTCTAACGCTAAGAACTAAGGACTGAGGTATTTAACGTCCTAATGTCATAGTTGTACTTAGGTTACCGTCACGACTATGACATTACGATGTTAAATACCTCAGTCCCGCCCGTGATCATTAGAACTGTAAAGCACTTGACACATCGGGACATTAAATACATAAGTAAATCGCAATAAAATCAATAAAAAATATTTTACATAAATGAAATGTTAGTTATATGAATACATAAATATATTAGGGCTTGTTGTACAAGTTGCTACTAATGAATGCTCTGGCTCATTAGGATAATAAAGTGACGAGAGACCTATTTCTATTATATATTCTATTTACTATCTTAAAATAGATATATAAGGGGAACAATTGCTAAATTACCGCTTACTTAATTAAAATATTTCCTTCGATATTCAAATTACGTCGCGTTTTCGGATTAAGGACGACTTGAAGGTTTACCATGGAGCTATGAAACGTTTTCATAACGGTGTAAATATTTTAATTTAGATTTCGACAAAAGTAAATATTTTATAATTTATAACGGCTTACTTTTTGGGTCAATAAGGGTAACATGGGATAGCCAATTTGTAACTATTTCATGTTATATTATAGTCCAGGAGAATAATTGCATAATAACCGCTTAGATAATTAGAACATTCAGTTTCTTATATATGAATATATATTATATGTCTGTACATATATTCAATTAAGATCATGATTTCGGATCGTTAACGACTTGAATATTAGCCATAGAGGTTGAAACTTTGCTACTATTTTATTTAGTTTTCTACATTGATAGACGTTTCCTAAGCATAGGTTTAAAACAAGAATAGCACAGGGTCGTTACAAACGGTGGTGTAGACCTGTCGCTTCCGAGCCTCGCTCTTGCGATGGTCTCGAGCGACAGGTCTTGGACAGCGGTCGCCTCCTTCTGTGAGACGGTCATGTCCCAGAAGGAGGCTGACGAGCGGGTCAGGGAGGGGAGCGCAGAGGCTCCCCCCCTCCGCAGGCGACGTATCGGGGTGCGCAGGAGGCGTTACGAACGCCTCCTCTTGCTGCCCCGTAATCCGAAGCGGGGCCAGGATGGGTACCTGGCCCCAGCATGCTTCGGCGTCGTCGGGACTTCTCTGAGTGCCGGAGAAGTCCCCTTTGAGGATGAAGTCCGGTCTTTGCCTGGACCGGCCGGTCGTTGGGGTGTCCTGGCGCTGACAGATCCGGGGCACCCCGCTCATAACGGCTGATGGCATTCGCGGAAGGTTTAGTGGGTAGGGGCTGCCCAGGCCGAGTCCCACACATCCCTCCGGGCCCACCCAGGGTACCGGAGGATGGTCTATAAAAAGATTCCCCCGCGTGAACAAAAAAACGCTCGCATATTACAACATAGAATTTAACAGTTCGGGGAGCTGTCAGATAAATATAAGGTCGTAAGTTCAATGTTGTGACAAAGTCGCTTAACTTATTTTAGAAATGTCAATAAAAATGGAATGGTAGGGACACTGCTTTGATGATGGACAAGCGATTTACTCACCCCCTATGCACATCACACATTGAAGCTCATAATGTTGGTATAAAGCTGATAACCATTGCTTGATCCAACCTGCTAGCGTTAGAAAGGCAGAAGAGCTTATTTATTTTTAAGGTCATTTTTACATATGTTTTTTATGCTACCTCTAGTAGTTGTCGTCGCGATAACACTTATAACTCCATGTATTATACAAACGTAATGTAAAATGTGTTTCAATTTGCAATAAACGTACATCGCACGCCCACACATCCTCCACCTATTCGTTGAGGTTTATTAACCAAGCCCCCTTCAATTTTATACATAATCGAATGAAATGAGGTTTTAGTGTGTGAGGGCTGCTTGCTGAATTAGCTCCTTGAAGTTAGATTTTATTAAAACAGCATGTACAGGATCTCATTTATGTGGTTTGATGTAATAAAGTTATTTCTCGATTTATGTATTTGTCAGTGCAAAGACGGTATTCGAACTTAGAACAATTACAAATATAAATGACATCTTAAAATAGAGTAATGAATAAGCCCTGCCTTTCAGCCCTGTAGTCCTGGGCTCTCAAGAATAAGACTACGGTATCCTCTGCCTGTCGTAGAAGGCGACTAAAAGGGGCCTCGGGTTCACTGGCGACATCGGCTGGCCCGTGTCGCCTAGCACTGCGAGGGCATAGGGGGGAGGGAGTAACCTCCCCCGGCTCTCCTTGAGTGCAGTGTAGAGGGGCTCCGGTGCATTCCTCTGGAGATCCGAGAGCCCCTCACCATGCACCGTGGAAGGGCCACCAGGGATGTTTTAGTAGGTAAAAATCCCACATAACAGCCGCCTTCCCCTAGAAGGCGGGGGTTATGTGGGGAAGGAAACCTTTTTGAAGATTTCCTCTCCGTTAACAAAAAAAAAGAAAGATAAAGAAAAAGTAATCAATATATTACTTTGCCTATGACTTCACTTGTGTCTCTGTTCACGACATAATCAATGTCGGATCGGGAGTAGAGACTTCACGCTAGAGCGAACAATAATGAGAGTAAACAGGCGTGACTCACATACCTTGTGATAGTTGGGTTGTGATGGTTTCGGCAGTTGAAGTGTGTAGACTTCCTCTGGGTTAGCAAGAACATAATGACGTCTCGCGGCACTACTGGAATTACTTGTTCGAGCCGTAACGCTGTACAGCCGAGCCACATAAGTCACTTTATTTTGCGATGTGATAATTTAGCGTATGCTAACGTTACCCACTTTTTATTTTAACTCTGCCAGAGATATAGGGAGACCTGTTGCACTGCCAGTCCCAGTCGCAAGGCGGAACACAAATTCACTATTAGTAACCATTAGTTGTACATATACCCACATTCTTTCAACATGCGATAATGTTAATATTTATGAATCTACCCTCATAATCCGCCCAGGTCTGTCTGTGTATTCCGACATACACTATATACCTGGCATACATATATCTATCCTATCATATAATAATAATTGTGTTGATGTGAAAAATTAAATAAAATCACTCGAACGTGTGTTACATGTCGGCGGGAGCGAGCGAAACCGGAAATTTGACGTTTAGGTTCGTTTGAAACGACGTCACGTTTCGCGTTAACGTTGAAGCGTAAATACATAAACAAGGCTATGTATCAAGGCTAAAATAAAACAGAGAAAGGTCTGCACAATGATTTGATTTTCGAAATTAAACGTTGATCTTTAAATCCGCGCTTGGCGGTGAAGGAAAACATCGTGAGGAAACATACATGTCTTTGAACATTTTTCTGAGACAAGTCCAGTCTGCCAATCTGCACTAGAGCTGCGTGGCGGACTATGACCTTATACTTTCTTTACGGAGAAGGCCTGCACTCAGCAGTGGGACATATATATCATATATATAAAGGCTGTGACTGACTGACTTTAAAAAAAATTTGTGATTATAAAACATTTTAAAAGCTACAAATAATATAGCCGCCTTCCGGTAGGAGATGACACTTAAAGAAGAAAGGATTATGCATACAGACAGACATTCTCTTATTGGAATCATGAAACAAAATATGACACACATCATACACAAAGAATGGTCAGTAGGACGTGATGCCAACCTTGGACGCCCTCAGTATGTGCGGTGTTACCACTGACTTTCTCAGGTCCAGTTCATGTCGTAGTATTGCTACTATTTTTCTATCATCCTCCTTGTGTTATATTCCTCATTTCTGAGGGTCTTGACCTCCACGAATTATGTTCGATCGCTCTGTTGCGGTGTTCAGCGATGTGTAATGCCTCGTGGACTTTTGTCTTGGTGTTGTTGCTGATAAACTATCCAATGTATACTCCCTCTATGTCGTTTTTTCTGTACTTTGTGTGTTTTACCTGCCAGAAGAGATTCCAGTGTATCGTTTTTCCTGGCTATGTGACCGAAGAATTCGAAAACTCTACGGAGGCAGGCCTTTGACAGCCAGACGGCGGCTCCCACTCCATTTTAGTCGCCTTCTACGACAGGCAGGGGACACAGTAGTCTTATTCTACGAGCCCAGAACTACAGGGCTAGTCTTATCTTATCTTAAATGGAATTTAAACAAAATTCAAACATACAGAGGACCAAATGTATTAAAACGTTGCAGGATGTCGTTGAAATCCGCGGCGTGATAATGTAATTTATGCGCATACAGAGAGTGTGTTAGTGAATAGTTCTAATGCGAAGTAATATAAACTCAGGTTGAGTGGTAATGGTCACTTTATATAGAGAGTCGAGCCATTTAGTTAAGGGGAAGTTCTCTCATCCTACCCCAAACGGATATGGTTAAGTATCGAAACGAATGAAACGTTAAACGCTATTTATAGCGTTTTAGCGTGTCCTTACATTTCCGAAGTAAGATATGTTCTAGCGCCTGTTAGCGACAGTTGGTCCTACTGAATATTATAATCTATAAAGTTAATGGACTGACTATAAAAGTACTTTAGTTTAGTCAACTAAAGTACTTTTATCGGTTGTCGGCAACCAAGGCCGTTTCCGCTTCCGTCTTTGAAAGAGATGCATATACTAGAAATTTAGGATAAAAAGGAGAGGACTCTCTCTGTAGACAATTAGTGTACAGTTTAGAACAAGTGAGTTATGCTGGAGGAAAAGCCCTTTAAAAGTGAATCTCTGAAGCAAAGTCAGTCAGTAAGTCTTTAATAAATTACCTCTAAGTCTCTTGATGTTGCTGTTAATAATATGATAAAATATAAAACATGTTGTGTACGATGTTGAGCAAGGTAGCTCACACGCCTTCATTCTTTTCAACCGTTTTCAACAAACGAGGAGGTTGTTTTCGTTGTTGAATTCGTCCGTCTGATTTTTTTTTTGAAGTTTTTCCTCATAACTTTGGACTGGATGAACGGATTTCGATAATTATTTTTTTGTTTGAAAGCTAAATATCCCAGAGGTCAATGTCATCCATACGATATAAATGTTAATTTGCATCAAATATTTGCACCACAAATGGACGAATAACTCAATATCACGTCAACCGATTTCGATGATAAATTATTGGAAAGGATGTACTTTAAGAGTAGTTAGATGAAAGTTTGTTTAGGTTCTGATTATGTTTGATTTCGTAATATTCCTACGATCATTTGGAAATACAAAAAGGGCGTCCGTGCCTAATAGCGTTTAACGTTTGATTCCATTTTAAGTACGTTTATTTTACTTCTAAATATAATATACTTTATATTCTTATACATTCATGCCAGTTCTCGCCTAACTAGTTTTGGCGAGACTATCAAATACCTATTTATTATATTATAATTATATCTAAATATCATAATCAAATAAATGATTATTATTATTTTTGATGTTTATCTAGTTTTTTCTCAGCTTTTGCTGGTTTTACCATGGTTGTACCAAATGCTGTGAGTGCTGGGAACCGCAATGTCTATTAGGTAAGTAATTTTATTTATTTTGTCTTGTAAGGATATACACGGTCTATTTTTTTTATGGGTATAAACTAGTGATTGACCACGATCCCAACTATTAAGTAGCGCGTACCATGTTTCGACTATATCACCTATAGTCGAAACATGGTACGCGCTAGTTTAGTAAGTGCCTATTCACTCTACTCTTGAAGGCTCCCACGTCATACTTGGACGGAAAGACTGACGCCGGCAACTTGTTCCACTCCTTTGCTGTGATTTCGACTATAAAAGGGTGGAGACCCGAGTGTCTAAACGTCCGAAGGTAGAATGGGGATTAACTCGTGTAATTCCTGTGCACACTTTTCAAAATGTAATCTGTAAAATACCGTATAATTACCTTGTAAAACAGCGTATAGTTCTGTCGGTGAGTATAAGTACGGTCCTAAAAAAGTTTGTGTGTTGTACTCGTATTATTATTATTCTACCATACGACAGGAGAAACAAACATGTGTTAGAAAATTTTCTAAGACATATGACTATGCCCTTTCTTCTCATTACAGGCAAGGCTTGTGCCCAACAGTGGGACATACATACATGGGCTATAAGTTCACTTTTTACTTTGTACATTGTTTACATTTTTGAAGTCTAAATCAATATAATAGAACAGAATCTTATGAAACTTTCTTGCATATATAAGCTTCATTATACGTTAACCACATTCCCTTTTGTTGTTCCTCGCCTTAATAATATCGGAGTAGGTCGGGATTATGGCACAACTCGGGTTAATAAAGGACTTGCGGCCTACTGTCAAATTTTATATCACTACTGTTATGATTTGTAGGTCTCGTAGAATAATAGTCCAACAACTAATACACTCGCTTTATTGAGACAGCGTAACGTTGTACAAAGAATTATTTATAACGAATAACGTCACAACTGCGCGTCCTCACAATCTTTATACAAAATTAATTAGAAGTCAGATTACGAACTAATAAGGTTTTTGTTCTTTGCATTGTAAACAATAGTTTACTATTGTTTACAATGCCATGTTCATGTGACGATCCACTAAATTATTACTTATGAATTAAAGATACAATAAGGTTCAGGTAAATCATTAAGATAACATTGGAAGCAGTTACTATGCATAACAATCGCTCGGTGTCATGTGTTGCCAGCTAACACTACCGTCATTTACTTGTATTATTTAATTTACACATCTTTTTTGTACTCGATTGAAAGCGTATATTTATGAGCTAAAACAAAAACCAACTTCAATTTGAATCACGCTATTAGGCGCGGCGCACTCTTTGCATTTCCGTAAGAAATTATTGTAAGAATTTTACGAAATAAAATTAATCTGAACATAACAAAAACTTTCATTTCAAACTTCTCTTTAATTAATTCCTTTCCAATAAAACTTTTGAATCACCGAAATCTGCTGGTGATATTGAATTATTCGTCCATTTGTGGCGCATATACGTTTACCTGATCGGACTACCTTGTTGTTGAACGGCTGCGAGATCTTTTACCTGCGGTGTTCCCAACTACGATCAGTTTTTCCAAACAAAATTGGTCCACACGGGAAGCATCAGGTTTCAGATAAAAAAAAACATCAAAATATTAAAAAAAATCAACGTAGAGCTGCTCGAATAGTCGACGATCAGGATCTTTCCGATCGACTCGACCCTCTGAGTCTGCGAAGAGATGTCGGTTCTCTTTGCATCTTGTATCGCATTTACCATGGGGAGTGTTCTGAGGAATTGTTCGGAATCATCCCAGCTACCGATTTCCATTACCGCACATCTCGGCAGAATTCCAAATTCCACCGCCACCATCTTCATGGTTGGCGTTCAACGACTGTACGTTTTTCGCGTAACTTTCTCCCACGCACTGTCAACTTGTGGAATCAACTGTCTCCAGCGGTGTTTCCGAACGTTTACGATTTAGGGACCTTCAAGAAACGAGCCTATTCCTATCTCAAAGGTCGGCAACGCACCTACAGCTCCTCTGGTGCTGTGGATGTTCATGGGCGACGGTGATCACTTAAGATCAGGTGAGCAGTATGCTCGTTTGCCACTTTTCATATAAAAAAATAAGTTCAACCAGTCAAAAGTTATGCGATAAGAAAAATAAAAAAAATACAGACGAATTGAAAACAGTAAAATTTGTTGCAGAAGTACTTACTGTAACTAACATAGTAAGAATTCTAAATGGGTAAAAAAACCCACAAAGCACGTCTGGCAATCCTAGATATCTGGAATCCTTTTATAAGTAACTAAAAAGTGTTATATAAGTGTTCATAACATCCTTGTAGGAAGCTTTCAAATGGGCTGAGAATTATAATCCTATTGGATTAGTTGTTTTGTTAGGAATTACTAATTTCACAACAAAGTGCTTTGTGATATTATTATGTATGAGGTTTATAAGCCTCGTATTACACTAAAACTATGATAAATTTCAAATTTAGGCGTACGCAGTGGTGTTATACAAGATTAGTTACATTTCAGATTATATTAGAAAATTCGCAGTTTACTGGTTTCTTCTTATGAAATACAGTCATTGCTTTAATTTGTCCATATAGTGAGAAAAGATTTTCCTTTGTAATTTTTCGGAATAGTTCGTATTTATTGTGCTCTCTCAAATAGCTTCAGTACCCATCTTACAGCCATGGGGGTAATTTGCATCAGCAGACCAACATATGTATAGAGCACGTAATACGCAATTCAAATTTTCGTTATAGTTTTAATCATATTTTCAGATTTCGATTGCATCCCTCTCACACGCAGGTTATTTACTTAGGTACAAGAGGGACGCCAATGACATAAAATTTAGGCAGGTATTGAGTTTACAGTTATTGTAAACATTTCAGAATAATTTTTTTTTTTATAATTTCTAAGCAAGTGCTTGACTACGATCCCACCTGATGTTAAGTGGAAATGCAGTCCTGGATGGTAAGGCGCACTAGCTTAGTAAATGCCTATTCACTCTACTCTTGAAAATACCCATATTGTAATCGGAAGGAAAGACAGACGCGGGCAAACTATTCCAGTCCTTTGCTGTACGAAGAATGGAAGA
Source organism: Meandrusa payeni (assembly GCA_029286785.1). NCBI lineage: Eukaryota > Metazoa > Arthropoda > Insecta > Lepidoptera > Papilionidae > Meandrusa > Meandrusa payeni. The sequence goes on from JAGSMX010000023.1 coordinate 4,509,651, forward strand.
CGAAGCAAATCGCTTTGTTCGGGTTTGAGGATGTTCACAACAAAAGGATGAAATCCCGCAGTGCGTCTAGAAGTCCGATGGTGGAAAGGGGATGGGGAATTAGATCATGCAGTTCCTGAGCACACTCTCCAAAATGCAATCTGCAGAAAACCGAAAGGCTAGCTACCTTACGCCTGTGCTCAAGACTGAGCAGATTGGTTTCAGCTGCGTCACCAAATAGCCTCTTAGCCCGCCTCACCACCGAGTCCAAAGCTGCGAGATGGCATTTAGCAGATCGTTTAAAATAATATAAATATAAAGCTTTATTTTGTTGTACTTTTAACTATGTTTTAAAGTGGACATAATGTTTTGTTCACTAATGACAATAAAACTGATTATTTTCAATGTTACAGAAGTTGGTTGTGACATAATTATGATTTTAAACTAACATGGTAACGAACTTAACAATTATTACTCGGGTGTAATCGTATTTCGATAAAGATCCGAGCTTTGCTGAAGGAAAATAATTTCTCACTACATCTGTATTACATGTATAGCGATGTGTTTACGTTTTTCTTCTTTGTCTTACAATGTCGTAATATGGTATGGATTTTTTGTTCCTGGTATATCTTCGGAAAGTATACATATTTTTTATGAAGAAAGCTAACAATATTTTTTTTACAAATATAACTATCATTCTTGTTAGCCATTCCAACTAAACTTCAGCTTGTGCTAATAGGTTATTTGTCTCTCCAGCCCTGTAGTTCTGGGCTCTCAAGAATAAGACTACGGTATCCCCTGCCTGTCGTAGAAGGTGTCTAAAAGGGGCCTCAGGTTCACTGGGCGACAAGGGTGGGGGCCTGAGTCGTCCACCAAAGTGGACCCGGGAAGAAGGCGACATCGGCTGGCCCGTGTCGCCTTGCGCTACGAGGGCACAGGGGGAGGAGTAACCTCCCGGGACGTGCTCTCCTTGAGCACAGTGCAGAGGGGCGGTGCGTTCCACTGGAGATCCGGAGCCCCTCGTCATGCACCGAGGAAAGGGCTACCGGGGAGGTTTTAGTGGATAAGAACCCCACATAACCGCCGCCTTCCCCAGAAGGCGGGGTATCTTTCTGAAGATTTCCTCCCCGTCAACAAAAAAAAGGTTATATGTCTCTCACGACAATAGTGGAATGGTGGATTTGAACCCACGACCTCACATTTCGACCGTACCTTAAGCCATTAGGCTATTGATGTTGTTTATGGAACCTAAATGCAAAACCAAACCCTTTCGTTTCGAGTTTACATTGATAAATTGATATAATTTTTGTGATTGACTAGAGAAGCTGAGCGGAAGATCTGGGGAAGGAACCTCGGCTTGGAGGATGTGTTGTCGTCATTTCAGCCGTAAACATACACATAAGGCACCCAACGATTTCCAATAGGACCGGCTGTAAGCAGCTTTCATCCTGGTACATCCTGCGGCCTTAATGAGGTTCTCAGACCACCTCGAACGTACTACGTTCCGCTTGCCGGTCCGTGGTCTCCAACCGAGAACTTTTCGACCCCAACAGCCATCTGTTTTATTTGCTATACCATGTTGAGTTTATGTATATAACCTTTAGACACCTAGACATATAAATTTAAAATTAATGTAAGTAAAATAATTTATTAAAGAACTTTGTAAGCAAGTTTCCGAAGCACGACTAACCCTGTAACGCGCTTAGCAGATTACAATCCTTCCACACGATCTACTCGTATTTACAAGTTTCCAGTCGAAAGGGTTTATCTATTGTTTGGAGTTAGGAAACGTGCATACTAAATGTAAATTGTATGTAAATAGATTTATATTGTAATTTTTTATACATAAAATAAACAAATACGTTTTATAAACTATTCTATATTATATAGTAAGGAAATCCTACTAGAAGGGTATAAAATCGGCGCGCAGCTCCGGTGCGCGCGCTTTGGACGGTTGTCATTCGTTGTGGTGACATTCAAGGACTCTAAGTGTTAGTGTTTTAAGTGGGTACATTCGAGACAATCGTGATTGTTACTTAGTCTAATTTCCTTATTGTTTTTTATGTGATCTTTATTCAATTTCCTAAATATATAGTATTCACCGTTTTGTGGTGGGGTAGACAGATGTTTCGTTCTTTCAAATAGCTTATTAAGTCGCAAATGTGATAGGAGCTTATTTATAACTTTGATATACACGGAGCAAAAATTCTAGTAGTGATGGGATCACCACATGTCTCATGGGACCTAATAAACTTGGTAAAAAGCAGACATAGAAAGCTCTCTATGTCTACCCCGCCAAGGCTAAAAGGACGCGAGAGCTTATAAATAAATAACGCTAACTTGGATTCTAACCTGCGAATGTTAGCCTAACGTTTAGCAATTAATATCTATATTTATAAAAGAGAAATTGTGTCGGTTTGTTCCATATAGGCTCCGAAACGGCTGGACCGATTTCAATGAAACTTTCATGGAATCTTCAGATTGACCAATAATCCTGTAAAGTTTGGTGACGATCGGAGCACTCGTCTTTTTAAAGTGTCGTCTCGTCAAACAAGCCATACGTCATACTTTTACTGTTCTGTACATAGGTGTAGGCTTCATTCGCTCGAGAAGAGAATAGAAGAGAATGAATACAGGGAGAAATGAATAATTTAATATATTGTGAGAGTTAAATTAAATATTTAATGATGTAAGTTTATTGTTAAAATAAAGAAAGCTAAATCTAATCGAAGCGGGCTGGGTACGCCAGTATACTATATACGTTTTATTTCACCATTAAAAAATTATTTTACTAGTTAATTTAGAGCTTCAAAGTTATATTTATAGTAGTTAGAAACGGTAATTTCGAATCTAGTACCTCTATTTGTATTCATAACTCTGAATAGACCTATAAAAATGCAAATATGAAACTAACTTATACGGGAGAAAGCGTCTAGCTTAATGGTCTACTAATATAGATAACTATTACATAGATAGATAACATTTTATTCACACTAAAAAAAACAACGAGAAGAAAAGATATAAGCAGGGTTCACTAAGCATTTAAGGGATTCAGCCCTGTAGTTCTGGGCTCTCAAGAATAAGACTACGCTAGCCCCTGCCTGTCGTAGAAGGCGACTAAAAGGGGCCTCGGGTTCACTGGGCGATAAGGGTGGGGGCCTTTATCGTCCGCTATGGTGGACCCGGGAAGAAGGCGACATCGGCTGGCCCGTGTCGCCTTGCACTGCGATGTCACAGGGGAGGAATAACCTCCTCCCAGGACATGGTGGGGTATCTTTTGAAGATTTCCTCCCCGTAAAAAAAGCATTAAAGGGTAAAAGATGGGTTTATGACAATTCATTCTTGAATCAAAATCATCAATATCTCAATTTATAGTTGAAGATGGTAAGCGCCAATTTAGTAAGTGCCTATTCACTCTACTCTTGAAGGCTCCGTTGTCGTATTTGGACGGAAAGATTGACGCCGGCAACTTGTTCGCTCGCGATCGAAAGTCAATGAAAATAAGTTCGTCGATGTACCGCATGTCTAAACGTCCGAATGAAATGGGGATTGGGGAATTAACTCGTGTAATTCCTGTGCACACTCGCCAAAATGTAATTATCAATGCTCAAGGCTAAATGTAGATTGGTCATTCCATACAATTTTTAAGAGTTTCCTGTATTATATATCAACCCAAAGTGCAACAAAGGAATATGAGAGAGGCTCTAAAAATAAAATCCAACAACCTTTCTCCAGGTTCATAAAAATAAGTTCAGGGCTGACCGTTAACATTACGATTCCAAGTCACGTTTCCTATAAAATCGGGTCGGATTCGATGAAAGTGGGGCAAACTGAAGAGCGGGAAAAAGTTTTATATCATGACGTCATTTGAAGACTTTTTTATGATTGGCACTTGACTGAACCAAGATTTTCTACATACCTTACATAAAGTGATTATATTAGCTTTAATTTTGATTTTAAATTACTGATGTTTAAAGCCTTTGTATTTTTAATGACGTCATTTCAAGACTTTTTTATTGACTTAACAAAAATTCCAAAACCTTACATAAAGTGATATTATATAGCTTTTATTTTGATTTTAAATTACTGGATGTTTAAAGCCTTTGTATTGTTAATGACGTCATTTGAAGACTTTTTATTGACTTAGCTAAAATTCCAAAACCTTACATAAAGTGATATTATATAGCTTTTATTTTGATTTTAAATTACTGATGTTTAAATCCTTTGTATTATTAATGACGTCATTTGAAGACTTTTTATTGACTTAACAAAAATTCCAAAACCTTACATAAAGTGATTTCATATAGCTTTAATTTTGATTTTAAATTACTGGATGTTTAAATCCTTTGTATTATTAATGACGTCATTTGAAGACTTTTTATTGACTTAGCTAAAATTCCAAAACCTTACATAAAGTGATTATATTAGCTTTAATTTTGATTTTAAATTACTGATGTTTAAAGCCTTTGTATTTTTAATGACGTCATTTCAAGACTTTTTTATTGACTTAGCAAAAAATTACAAAAACCTTCCATAAAGTGATTTTATAGAACTTTAGAGGCGTTTTCGCCCACTGAAACCCGTTAGAGGCTCCGGGATCCTCAGAGGAACGCACCGGAGCCCCTTTGCACTGTGCTCAAGGAGAGCACATCCCGGGGAAGAGGTTACTCCTTCCCCCCCTGTGCCCTCACAGTGCAAGGCGACACGGACCAGCCGATGTCGCCTTCATCCCGCATCCACTTTGGCGAACAACAACCCTTGTCGCCCAGTAAACCCCAAGGCCCCTTTTAGTCGCCTTTTATGAGAGGCAGAGGATACCTAAGTCTTATTCTACATACCCAGAACTACCGATCTGCCATCAATATTGTTTACCTAACACAAGTATGCTTTTAATTTTAAAAAAATATTTTGTAAATCTAGTCTAAATAGTTTTGAGTTTTAGTGCATATCCGTTTTTATTTAAAAATAACAAACCGAAAACTTTATATGCTTTGTTCCGTTTTATCTCTATCGTTCTATCTCCGCCTACATATACGAGTACATTGTTAAGGCGAAGTCATTAAATAAATATCACAAACTTGAGAGTTGGTATAGTAGTCAGTTGAGGAATTAACATTAGAGCAATAAACAAGTACGTTGATTGTAATACGGCAATATGACTTAGTAATTTAAGTGTGTTGGAGCACTTAAGAGTTTATGGCTTCAATGACAGGTTTAAGGTTTGTTAAAATAGCAAGGTAAGTTCACGGGGCGACAGGGGTGAGGGCCTTTTTCGTCCGCTAAAATGGACCAGGGAAGAAGGCGTCATCGGCTGACCCGTGTCGCCACTGCGAGGGCGCTGGGGGAAGAATTAACCTCTTACGCGAAATGCTCTCCGAGCATAGTACAAAGGGGTTCCGGTGTGTACCATTGGAGATCGCGGAGTCCCTTACCAGGCACCGAGGAAGGCCACCGGGGGGGTTTTACTGGGTACATATTTATGGGGTTACCATATCTTGTTGAAGATTACCCCCGTTAACAAAAAAAGCAAGGTTCACAATTAATTTGTATTTTTTTATGTTTCTGTAACTTTAAGTCTGCGGCTCTCTGAATCCGTCATTTATAAGCCGATTTCAAATTGTTTGGTTTACTTTCAGTTAGGCCTTAATGTATATATAAGGTCCGAATATTTGTGTTCCAAGCTAATTTTAAGTCCATTTTTGAGTTATTATTATTTTGTAGCCCATCAAATAAAGACTTGCCCTTAACAAAGTGTTCGGGTCTCCCCAGTGGAACGACCCTATCCAGTCAACCTAAGTTTATATTACTTGGCGTTGAAACTAACAGGCGATTTCTAGTCACGTAAATAACATTATCACGACGCTAGGCGTCTTGCTGATTTAAAACATGTCCAGTGTAAATAAGGAGCTGGTTTTCTGCACTTCCAGCAGGAGTTATTGCTACTCGTAAAGAAGTAGATTCATTTAGGTTTAACTTTAAGGAAACTTTTACTGCACGATTTTCATTTGTTTTGTACGATTTGACAATTTAATTTATAGACGTAAGATAACCTTGACTCAAGTGGACATTGCATCCCAAAAATTTAATTCGTAATTTTAATTCGATCGTCGGACGTTGTAAATTTTGGTTGAAATGTTAAAATGTTTTAAAGTTCCAAATTTGAATCGTACTTTCAATTCGATCGTAGTACGTCGTAGATTTTAGTGAAATGTTTAAAATGTTTTAAAGTTCCAAATTTGAATCGTACTTTCAATTCGATCGTAGTACGTCGTAGATTTTAGTGAAATGTTTAAAATATTTTAAAGTTCAAAATTTGATTCATGCTTTCAATTCGATCGTAGTACGTCGTAGATTTTAGTGAAATGTTTAAAATATTTTAAAGTTCAAAATTTGATTCGTACTTTCAATTCGATCGTAGCACGTCGTAGATTTTGGTGGAATATTAAAATTTATCACGTTGAAAATTTGATTCGTTATTATTTCATTACCCGGACGCGTTAATTTTCCGGTCCGGATATTAACACTGAATTGGATTGATTGCTTTCAAAAGTACCCTGTTGATTAAAAGGTTCGTGTAAAATTATAAATTATTAATATGTTAATCATTATGGTCATTACAAAATTAATATTTAATGCTATCAGGATATTGTACCTCTACCTAATCGATAAAATGCGTAATACGGTTACTTAATAGACTACGTCGAAACTAATAGCTGTGTGCAGAAATTAAGGGTCGGAATAAAGGGTCGGTTAAGAAAGTGTGAATATCTTAGAAGAGTGTCGCCTTCATAAGTACTAAAATTTAAATAAAAATAAAATTTAGTGAAAAATACTGAACTATCCAAGTTGTGTTGTTTTAATGACGTATAAATAAATTAATAAAAATAATATAAATACAGAATATAAAAGAAGGATATTTAATTGTCTATCATGGACAATTTATTTCAGTTAGCTAGTGTTAGCTGGCATCACATGACACCCAGCGATTGTTATGCATAATAACTACTTCCAATGATATCTTAATGATTTACCTGAACCTTATTGTATCTTTAATTCATTATTAATAATTTAGTTGATCGTCACATTAACTTGGCATTGTAAACAATAGTTGTAACTTTATTAGTTCCTAATCTGACTTCTAATTTATTTTGTATAAAGATTGTGAGGACGTGCAGTTGTGACGGTATTCGTTTTAAATATTATATATATTAAATTTATGTAACTCAAGTGCTGTGGATTCTATAATAAATAAAATTTGATGAGACGCGTGCAGGTTTTTTTTTAAAAGTAAACTAGCAATTTTTTTTTCTGAAATATTACTAACAATCTTGTTAACCATTCCAACTAAGCTTAAGCTTGTGCTAGGACATGGTTCACGGCAATAGTCCAATGGTGGATTCGAACCCACGACCTTACGTTTCGCAGGACGTACCCTAAACCATTAGGCTATTGACGCTTCAAATCTATACGTTTAAATTAAATTGGTGTGTCTGATTTTAATATTAAAATAACCACTTTTACTACATGCGTATGAGTATATACGGAATATATACCAAAATAATATTTATTTTACAATTTTTTTCTATCTGTTTGTTGCGGCTAATTCCTGGAACGGCTGGACGGATTTTGAGGGGACTTTCACTGGTAGATAGCTGATGTAATAAGGAGTAACTTGGGCTAACTTTTTTTTACCGACTTCTAAAATGGAGGTTACTAAACCATAGTTATAATTTGTATGATTTGCTAATATTTTGGTAGTTTTTCGAATTTCTGGTGGACATGTACGTCAAAAAAGAGAGTGAGCGCTTGAGATATATAGACCTTAATAAGGCCAGGCTGCGATCAGAGAGTACATTTACATGATGCGATAAAAACCAATAGTAACTTCGTTGCCCAATAATTTAGGACAAATGGTAATCGTGCCCTCGTCAATTTGTAAATAGCCCAATGTATCTTCACGAGTAACAGCAACTTCACAAACAAGATGCAGTTAAATGCAAGAACCGAACAAAAAACGAAATATCTTTTTTGTTAGTTTCCACACGGACGAAGTTACGGGCACAGCTGGTTTATGTCTCATAAAAAAAAATTCTATAAAATTACTAAACCAAAATTGGTTTATCAATCTCCTTCACAAGATATTGATAACATGGGCGGAATCATCTGAACTCATCGATGGAGAGGGTTATTTGTTCGCTTTTACTGCAAAATCTACAGAAGAGATACAGAGAATGCTTAAAACATAGAAGGTAGTGTATTTTAGAGAAGGTTTTAGTATTTTTTTGTTCACGCGGGGAATCTTTTTATAGACCATCCTCCGGTACCCTGGGTGGGCCCGGAGGATGTGTGGGACTCGGCCTGGGCAGCCCCTACCCACTAAACATTCCGCGAATGCCATCAGCCGTTATGAGCGGGGTGCCCCGGATCTGTCAGCGACAGGACACCCCAACGACCGGCCGGTCCCGGCAAAGACCGGGCTTCATCATCAAAGGGGACTTCCCCGGCACTCAGAGAAGTCCCGACGACGCCGAAGCATGCTGGGGCCAGGTACCCATCCTGGCCCCGCTTCGGGATTACGGGGGCGGCAAGAGGAGGCGTTCGTAATGCCTCCTGCGCACTCCGATACGTCGCCTGCGGAGGGGAGCGTCTGCGCTCTCCTCCTGACCCGCTCGATGACCGTCTCACAGAAGGAGGCGACCGCCGTCCAAGACCTGTCGCTCGAGACCATCGCAAGAGCGAGGCTCGGAAGCGACAGGAGGTTTTAGTATATAATGTAGTATGGTTTAAAAAAATCATACCGTCCAAGCCGAGGTTACCCCTCACCGGGGGGACCCTTGTGTCGAGTTACCACCTAAATAGAGGTTCAGGCTAAGCGACCTAAGAGCTATGCCACCTCTCAAATCCGGTGAAGCAGTAAAGGCCAGCTTCTCTGTGCCAACTGTGTTAGTTCGTCAAAAAAAATCTATTACAAATTCGTTCATTCGATTGTTTACTATACAATTTACACTCGGTAAATCATTTGAAGGTAAAATAAACCGAAGTGAAGCAAGTATGGTGTTTAAATAAATAAAGGTGGATTGTAAATGTACTCTGTACACTGTTCTCGTCTAGATTAAAAAAGAAAATATAGTTTCGTTAGGCACTTGTTTGCTTTGAGGCGGCCGTTAAAAATGGTAATTTTAAATTTTGCAAATTAATTCGAACATTGCAGTCAGTGGCTCAGCGCCGGAGTTTCGTTATAAAACTCTCGTTGTTTTAATGAAACTCCGAACAATTCATAAAGCTTTTGATGCTTTTTTGTTTCGAATTTTGTTATATCTTTGTTTGGTGTACCCTGCATAAATGCATTTATCCATTATCCCTAGCCCTGGCCACCATTTCTTTCTAGAAATTTCTGTCTTGCGCCATTTCGGATGATTGTAGGGTAGCTCCTGTAGCGTCCTGAGTTGTGTGTGTCCATCTTGTAGGAGACCGCCCTCTCGCTCTCTTTCCTTCCACACAAGTCGTAATTATCACCGTTTCCAGATTGTCTGGGTCTCGCCTGACCGTGTGTCCGAAGAAATTGACGACTCTCTGCCTACAGATTCTGATCAGATCTGCGGACGACAAAGGCCCCCACCCTTGTCGCCCAGTCAACCCGAGGCCCCTTTTAGTCGCCTTCTACGACAGGCAGGGGATACCGTAGTCTTATTCTTGAGAGCCCAGAACTACAGGGTTGACCAACGGATTTATCTGCCTAGATATACAACATTCAGAAAGAATATCAGCTAACGTCGATCGATTTCTTAGTTCACATGTTCGCCATTAATAATTCAAGAGCGGGTCTGTATTAGGACGCGGCGAAGCGGCGTCGGGGCTTAGTGTATTATATAATCTACACCCCGTATGCTTAAACACATATAGTAAAATCCACAGTCCGTCTGGGGATTATAAAGTACAGGGGATGATTCTATCCTATCGAATATAGTAAACAAATTTAATTAAGAATGATATTTCTTTCGAGCCGTGGCAGCTCAGTGAGCCGTGGTAGCTCAGTGTCCGGGCGGTTGGCTCAAGTTGCACAGTACGCTAGCAGCCCGAGTTCGATCCTCGGTGCCAGCACCAATAAATTTGCTGTTGCAATTTTTTGTGCTGATTTACCACCACGTGCTCGGCGGTTAAGGAAAACATCGTCAGGAAACTTACAAAATTTTCTAAGACAAATGAAGTCTGCCAATTCTCAATGGGACGGGTGGTAGACTGTCTTTATACTTTCTTTATAGAGAAGATTTAAGTAAATGTAAGCTAACTAAAGTAACTTAATTTTTTTTTTCAAAGGCAAATATCTTAGTATTTTTAAATAGGGCAATAAATAACGCCGTCCGCAGAAAATATTAGAAGAGAAATTGTCGGTTATTTAAGCTTTCAACCTTTTTAGGGCGAGTCGGATAAAGTAGGTATAAATAGTAAAACCGTTTTAAATTGAAAATTTCATGGTTCACGTCAATAGTCTAATGGCGGATTTAAATATGCCACCAAATGGAACCGTACGTCTGTAATATTTGATAAAAAAAAATATTATGACCATTCTATTTTTAAACAAGTAAATTTACGAGTATGAACAAAAACCAACTTCAAATCGAATACGTATATATTATTATAAATATATTACGGAATAGAATTAATCAGAACCTAACCAAACTCTCGTCAAACTACCTTTGAAGTTAAATAAAAAATGAATAATGGAAATAGCTAGCCTTTCTACTGATTGCATTTTGGAGAGTGTGCTCAGGAACTACATGATCTAATTCCCCCGTCCCCTTTCCATCATCGGACTTCTAGACGCACTGCGGTATTTCATCCTTTTGTTGTGAACATCCCTCAAACCCGAACGAAGCGATTAGCTTCGTCTTTCATTCTTCGTACAGCAAAGGACTGGAATAGTTTGCCCGCGTCTGTCTTTCCTTCCGATGACAATGAGGTTATTTTCAAGAGTAGAATGAATAGGCATTTACTAAGCTAGTGCGCCTTACCATCCAGGACTGTATTTCTACTTAACATCAGGTGGGATCGTAGTCAAGCACTTGCTTAGAAAATATATTAAAAAAAAATCGGTTGCCGTGATATTGAGTTATCCGTCCATTTAACGCGCATATACTTAATGCAAATTTAAGGACTAAATGGTTTTAATGGATGCCATTTTTAGAATTGGACCAAATTGGCCCCTTATAAATAAAAACATAATCATAAAAAATGATTCATACACACGGTTATCAGGTAACAAAAATAAAAAATCATACAGACGAATTGAGAACCTCCGCCTTTTTGAAGTCAGTTGAAAAATGGTATGGAGTACAGTCACGGGTCAGTTGACAAGAGACCTAAAGTGCCCTTAAATTTAAGCAAACAAGACTGCCTCCCGGCCGTTTGGATTTCCTTCAAATAAAAATTCCAAAAAGGTTTTAAAAATATTAATTGTAAAACTAGAATATTCAAAGCACGACCTCCTATAGCACTTGTTATTGTTTTAGCACTTTTTAACAGCACTGTACAATACGATTTTATATGGCAAGCATTAAAGGTACCGTAAATAATCCACTTTATGACTCTTTGTTCTACGATGGCAAATCTATTTACGGTGAAGTGAAAGCTTGATTTTCAGGTGTTAATTAATTTAGTCAGTGTTCACATATATCTACAGTAATAGCCTATATATGTCCTACTGTTGGGCACAGGCTTTCTCTGTAAAGAGAAAATACAGAACGTAGTCCACACGGCCCTATTGCGGATTGGAAGACTTCACACGTCACGAAATATTCTCAGATACAGGTTTCCTCTCGATGTTTTCCATCACAGCCGAGCACGTCGACACTTAAAATTGCGAAAAACAATTTCTATTGTACTGTGCAACTTGGAGCTCTCTAGCACTGAAATACCACGGCTCGTTTAGTTCTTAGTTTGGGAAGGATCTACGCTGTACGGCGAAAAATTAAAATATAAGTAAGAATAAAAACAAAAACCGACTTCAAATCGCTTCAAACGTTGACGTTGTTATGCGCGGACGCCCTGTTGTATTTCCTAATTATCGCAGGAATATTACGTAAAGTAAATAATCAGCACTTAACTAAAGTCTTACCGAACTACACAAATAAAAAATGAATCGTGAAAATCGGATAGCGTGTTTATTTAGCTACGGCTAATTTATCGAGTATTTCTCGATTTTTTCGTATCGAGTATATACTTAAAAATAGTGAAGAATCATTAAAGTTGCCACACTTAATATATGACATATGAAGTTAATTACCATCCCCAGACCGGAGTACACTTTGGTCGGCACACCGATAATGAAATCACTCCTTCAGATAGAAGATTATTATGTTTTCTTATCAATGAATTAGTCATAGATTTATTTATGGAAGCAACGTGGCATCTGAATAACATCCATCTACGAGCACAAAGATTCTCGAAATACAACTCCCTTTCAAGGTAAAATATCTTGTTAAGAGAAATTCGTTCTTGTTATTCCTTAAATTGGAATCGGGTTTCAAAAGATATATGGTCTGTGTGTTATCGCTAAATAATATATCGGCTTGTTATTCTAGCCGAGTAATCTAAGCTGTCAATAATAACATATTTACTAAGTAAATATATTATCGGTCTTCGTTAACGGTCACTTTACCCAGTGGATAAATTTGAAAGTAACACTTTAGAGTAAATTGTTTTTTTCAAAACCGATAAATAATGCTTTACAATAAATTCTTTCTACCCTTGAAACAAATTTTATTATCATACTTTGTGGTCATATTAAAACAGACCATGATGCTTTTGGCAGGTACCTAAGTCACTCTATATGCCCAATTCATGAAGAATCGAAACGTCAGACTTTTAACATAAAATATATACATTAATCTAATCGACTTTCACCGCTATTTACCTTATTAGATCTCATATGTGACAGAATCCCATCACATTACGCCGGGAAGTTTTTTTTATTAAACACCCGAAAAATAGGCTATAACAGGACAGATTCCCATGAAAGGATTACGTTGCTTGCCAATGGAGACAAATTTCAATAACCTTTTTATATTTCAAATTGTTTTATATTTACGTATAAACTAACACTGAAAAGTAATAAATGTTATTTGCAATAGAATTTATTTTTCTTTGTTTTAGTATTTATGGCAAGAGTATAAGTATAGTCGTGAGCAAAAATAAAGGGTCGATTAAGAAAGCTTGAACATCTCGGAAGATAAAGACGCTAGCACTAACGTACGAGACAGTAGTGATCGTGCGCACATCAACGCAGCACCTACACCTGCGCAACAGTGTCCCCCATGCAGTCGTGGCAATATCTCGTCACACGATCAGCTGCACTTACTATGCAGACAGCGGCAATGACGGCATAGCCCAGTTCATCCAAAGGGCCATGAATGCCACCAACGATGGACTGGAAGACTACACCGGTGTGATGGCGGTTCGGAACAGGGACCCGAAGGCGATAGACCACGCCAATCAAGTAAAGGCGTTGACGACATCTGCGAAGGCGAAGTGTCGCGGACAATCAGTCCGTGAAAAAGCAGTTAAAATAAAAAAAGACGCTAGCTAACTGAAATATATTGTACACGATAGACATTTAAATATCCTTACAATAAAATAATTTAGTACTTAGTGTTGCCTCCATGTGGCGACACTAAGTACTAAAATTTAAATAAAAATAAAATTTAATGAAAAATAATTTATTATCCAAGTGTACGTAAGATATCCTTTTTCGTTTAACTTATGTATTTTAATGAAATATAAATAAATTAATAAAAATATTTTATTTTATTTTAAAGACATTTAATTGTCTATCGTGCACAATTTATTTTAGTTAGCAAGCGTCTTTTATCTTCCGAAATATTCAAACTTATTTTTTGCTCACCAGTGTGTTATTTTTTTAGTTATTATTTCTAAGCAAGTGCTTGACTACGATCCCACCTGATATTAAGTGGAAATGCAGTCCTGGATGGTAAGGCGCGCTAGCTTAGTAAATGCCTATTCACTCTACTCTTGAAAATACCCACATTGTAATCGGAAGGAAAGACAGACGCGGGCAAGCTATTATTCCAGTCTTTTGCTGTACGAGGAATGAAAAACGAAGCAAATCGCTTCGTTCGGGTTTGAGGGATGTTCACAACAAAAAGATGAAATCCTGCAGTGCGTCTAGAAGTCCGATGGTGGAACGGGGATGGGGGAATTAGATCATGTAGTTGCTGAGCACACTCTCCAAAATGCAATCTGTAGAAAACCGAAAGGCTAGCTACCTTACGCCTGTGCTTAAGACTGAGCAAATTGGTTTCAGCTGCGTCACCAAATAGCCTCTTAGCCCGCCTCTCCACCGAGTCCAAAGCTGCAAGATGGCATGCAGCGCCTGCCTAAATGTGACAGCAGTATTTTACACACGACCGGACTTGAGCTTCTATCATCTTACGAGTACATATTGTTTGATGTAGTTGTAAACGGCGGTATAAATTTTGATCCGCCGTCCACAGAGAGTTACACCTGGACAAATAATATTTAATAGAATAAAATATAATTAGCAAAACGTCATTCCATTTCGTGAAATACTTCGCAAAATCTTACACAAAATGATTTTGTGAAGTGTTTCCTTATTAGAGACGGACACATTGACTTTATCTGGTAAAACAGATAATGGAAATGAAATAAAGAGATCACTGGGGACGAAATTAAATTATTTCCTTTTTGCACAAGCTCTCTCGCTCCAACAATTATCTTAATGAATTGCAGAACTTTCCTGTTATAGCCTGTTAAATATTCACGTAATTGCAAACTGTACTGCCCCATTTTAATTATGAAGTGATTTTTTTAATTAGATTATATTATGTATTTTTAAAACATGTTTCGGACATCAACTCAGTAATAATTAATAAAAACACCCTCCCCGTTCAAACATCAGACTTCAAGACGTACTTAGGGATTTCATCCTTTTTTTTATATGAAAAGTGGCAAACGAGCATACGGCTCACCTGATCTTAAGTGATCACCGTCGCCCATGAACATCCACAGCACCGGAGGAGCTGTAGGTGCGTTGCCGACCTTTGAGATAGGAATAGGCTCGTTTCTTGAAGGTCCCTAAATCGTAAACGTTCGGAAACACCGCTGGCGACAGTTGATTCCACAAGTTGACAGTGCGTGGGAGAAAGTTACGCGAAAAACGTACAGTCGTTGAACGCCAACCATCAAGATGGTGGCGGTGGAATTTGGAATTCTGCCGAGATGTGCGGTAATGGAAATCGGTAGCTGGGATGATTCCGAACAATTCCTCAGAACACTCCCCATGGTAAATGTGAACATCGTTTTTATTATGGACTAGTTTACCCGCGTCTGTTTTTCACGAGTAGAGTGAATATATGTTTGCTAAGCAAATGCGCCTTAACATCTAGCACTACGTGTTTATCGGGTGGGAATCAGTCGGCATAGAAAGTATTAAAAAAATGAATGAAAGTTTTAAAATGCTGTCGCATATTTTTATTATATAAATAGTTATTCAAGAATGGCGTTGAAATTTGTACAAGTAACCGTTGAGCCATATAAAGAAGTAAAAGAAGTCCCTTTGTGAAGAAATATCTGTAAATTACTCCACCAATGCGACGCTAATTCTTGAATACAATGAATGACTCAGTAACTACGAGTATTGTTCAATGTTCTTTTGAACCATTCACTATATTTTTTACTTAATTATATCTTTTTTTTTATAGGAAAGGTGGCAAACGAGCTCATGGCTCACCTGAGCTTAAATGATCACCGTCGCCCATGAACATCTACAATACCAGAGGAGCTGCAGGTGCATTGCCAACCTTTGACTTAGACAGGAATGGATTCTTGAAGGTCCCCAAATCGTACAGGTTCGGAAACACCGCTGGTGACAGCTGATTCCACAGGTCGGTAGTACGATCTCAAGATATATATAGATAGATAAATCCTTTATTGCATCAAAGAATTTGTACAAAGGCGAACTTAATGCTATTTAGCATTTTCTTCCAGCTAACCTTTAGTGGTATAGAGCAGGCTAAGGGTAGTGCCGTTAAAAATAGCGTTTTAAAAATATTACATAGATAAATAAATATAAATTTACATATACATAAATAGATACTTAAATATAATAATAATATAGAAGCACATGGAATATATAAACGACAATATATATGTTGTAATTTTTCATTGTTTGAGTAAAAAGTATTCAGATACACGATTTAAAGACATTATTTGACGAAGCCTCCCTAATCTCAATCGGCAAACTATTCCATAGATTTATAGCTGTACAGGTAAAAGAATTGCCATAGAAATTCGTGTGACATTCGGGGAACGTTCTATATTTGTTTTAGAAGGTTCGCGGCTTGCGGCCGACGACCAGTTTGAGTACGAAGCGCTCACGAGACCTATTCTGGAGACCAAGTATTATGAATTAAGTTTATATAGATATAGGCGTAAACGTCTTTATAATCTCTCAGAGAAGGCCTATGCCCAACAGTGGGACATGTATATTGACTGTAAATCAAACTGTGTTATTAGGTATACATAGCAGAGTGGTAAATATTAAATTGTTACCGTTTTTCCTGATTGGACATCGACTAATCGACGTAATAAATTCCCTTGCGGTTATAATGGCCAAGCATTAATTTGATTTGTTGTGCCCGGTTAGCAACAAACAACATTATATACGATCTATATGGTAAGACTAAGAATATAGCATATTTTTCAACGTTCGATAACAACTTATAGAAGGTATACTACCGAGTCAGCCCTGTAGTTCTGGGCTCTCAAGAATAAGACTACGGTATCCCCTGCCTGTCGTAGAAGGCGACTAAAAGGGGCCTCGGGTTCACTGGGCGACAAGGGTGGGGGCCTGAGTCGTCCACCAAAGTGGACCCGGGAAGAAGGCGACATCGGCTGGCCCGTTTCGCCTTGCGTTGCGAGGGCACAGGGGGAGAGGGAGTAACCTCCCCCCCGGGACGTGCTCTCCTTGAGCACAGTGCAGAGGGGCTCCGGTGCGTTCCACTGGAGATCCCGGAGCCCCTCGTCATGCACCGAGGAAAGGGCCACCGGGGAGGTTTTAGTGGGTAAGAACCCCACATAACCGCCGCCTTCCCCCCAGAAGGCGGGGTATCTTTCTGAAGATTTCCTCCCCGTGAACAAAAAAAAAAAAGGTATACTACCGAGAACAAATTTCCTGAATGAGGGTTGAAAGGTTTAACTGGTATAAACGGGAAGTTCAACATTGTAACACATCTTTTACGTTGAAGGAATTATTTCTAGCAATATATTTTTTTCAAACAAAATGTTTTTAACATTCTTGTTTATCATACCAACTAATATGCCAAAGCTAAATGTGTCAGCGTGAAAAATATAATCTATTTTTTTTTTATGTGTATAAACTAGTGCTTGACCACGATCCCACCTGGTGTTAAGTGGTGATATAGACGAAAGATGGTACGCGCTAGTTTAATAAGTATCTATTCACTCTACTCTTGAAGGCTCCCACGTCGTACTTGGATGGAAAGACTAACGCCGGCAACTTGTTCCACTCCTTTGCTGTACGCACGATGAACGATGACTCAAATCGCTTCGTTCGGACGCGCGGAACATCGACTATGAAAGGGAGACCCGCCGAGTGTCTAAACGTCCGAAGGTAGAATGGGGATGGGGGAATTAACTCGTGCAATTCCTGTGCACACTCTTCGGGCCACCTTACGCCGGTGCTTAAGACTATTTAGGTGTACTAACTAAAAGTCTTACACACCTAAACTATTTTAGGTGTGTAAGACTTTTTGCCCGCCTCTCCATGGAATGCAGTGCCGCGAATTGGTATTTGGCTGCACCTGTCCAGATATGATAACAGTAATCCACATACATTGCGAACAGATATACACACATGTACAAAAATTTGACGAGTGTCTATCTAAACCGTAAGTAAATATTTAATAAAATATCAATTACTCCCACCGAGTTACCTTATGAAATTTGATAGCGATCGTGTGAATTAAATTTTGTTTGATAATTTTTTATTTATGATAATGCTAACCGCGAAAACCCGGGGCGGATAGCTAGCATTTAAAGTCAAGCGGAATGGGGGCGTGCCGCTAGTTATATATTATACACAGTATGTTGCTAAAATCTGCAGCAGAACATTTTAACGACTAACTCTGGCAAATAAATCACGAGCGTTCGTTTGGAACTGACACTTGGTTATAGCTAATGCAATGCACTCTGAGAATTCATGTTACGGATAGTTACCCAAGTTAATAGAACCTTTTATAAATAGACTAGCGACATAACTAGGCTGCGTACGGTGAGGTCACGTTATTTCAGTCCTGTAGAATAAGACTACGGTATCCCCTGCCTGTCGTAGAAGGCGACTAAAAGGGGCCTCGGGTTCACTAGGCGACAAGAGTGGCCTTTGTCGTCCGCCAAGGTGGACCCGGGATGAAGACGACTTCGGCTGGCCCATGCACTGCGAGGACAAGAGGGGAACCTAACCCCCGGGAAGTGCTCTCCCAAGAGCACAGTGCAGAGGGCCTGCTGTGCGTTCCTCTGGAGATCCCGGAGCCCCTCACCATCCACCGCGGAAAGGCCACCGGGAGGGTTTTAGTGAGCAAAAACCCCACATAACCCCGCCTCCCCCCCAGAAGGCAGGGTATCTTCTGGAAGATTTCCCCCCATCAATAAAAAAAAACGTTTAGGTTGAGACACGGGAAATGATATTACTCGTATGACACATTAACACGAATAGTGGAAGAAAAATTCATTAACGCAAAATCCGTGTTTAGGGAACTAAAATTTAAGACAATTTTTTTTGTAAAGAATACTAATAATGTTTATTTTTCAACCGACTTTAAAATGACCAGTTCTCAATTCATCTGTTTTATGCTTTTAATGATGACGGACTATTACAAATTTATATTAATTTCCTTCCGATTACAATGTGGGTATTTTCAAGAGTAGAGTGAATAGGCATTTACTGAGCTAGTGCGCCTTAGCAGGACTACATTTCCACTTAACATCAGGTGGGATCGTGGTCAAACACTTGCTTTTAAAGTGTAAAAAAAAAAACTAAATTAGAGAGATTTTGTGAAAGACCAGAAAATGATCGTTTTAATGTTTCATCGTGTATTGAATTCACTAGATGGATTGTATGGATTTCGAATAACAAGTCAAACGTATGTGAATATATTCGTTCGTTATCTACGTTTGCGAAGCATTTTGAGCCTTTTCACATTTCTCTCGTACCCACATTAATATTCTAAAAGGTGAGGGTAGAGCAATTTTTTTATTGCTATATTTGTCCCTTTTATGTAAAATATAAAATTGGCACATCGAACTCTTGGTACCCACGAATCTTTATAGGTGTCCTCCGGGTTGGAAAGTAAAATAAATACGTAACATTCTATAAATAATAAATAAAAAGTATATTTATGAATAAATACAAAAACCGACTTCATATATAACAAAAATATAACCGAAATAGATTTGATCAAACCCTTGTCAAACTTCCTTTAAAGTACATTCTTCCAATACAAAATTAATCATCGAAATCAGTTGGCGTGATATTGAGTTATTTGCCCATTTGTCGTGCACACACTTAATGTAAATTTAAGATGGTTTTTTTAAGGATGCTTTTGTCCGAATTGGAAATGGGACCACACTGGACACAGCTTTCAAACAGTTGAAAGTTATGCGGTAACAAACATAAAAACACATTCGAATTGAGAACCTTCTCTATTTTTTTAAATCAAGGGGAGGGAGTAACCTCTCCCCAGGACGTGCTCTCCTTAAGCACAGTGCAGAGGGGCTCCGCTGCGTTCCACTGGAGATCCCGGAGCCCCTCGTCATGCACCGAGGAAGGGCCTTCCCAGACGGCGGGGTATCTTTTAGAATATTTTGAGAAAAGGACAGTACTTCTTTATTTAAATCATGTCCAAGTGTTCACGGGCCTTACTAGTCGTGACAGGCCGGAACATCATAAGGTCTGGATCCCCGTTGCCCGGCACTGAATAAATGCAACTATGACTGAATGATGAACTAATGAGGCAACTGCAATGAATTTGTTGTTGCAATTTTAGTGCAGATTTACCAGGCGGTTAAGGAAAACATCGTGAGGAAACCTAGGTGTTCTAGAAATTTTCTGAGACATGTGAAATCTACCAATCTACACTACGGCCGCGTAGACTATGCCCTTATACAATCTATACAGAATTATCTGTGCTCAATATGGGACATATAGGGTTATAGAGTGTAACTTTAAAGTAATGTGACACCCAATGTTGTTTTTTTGTTGAAGTTAAACTTCTTTAGGCATTTTATAGTATTATTGTTAACTGGTTTAGATAGACTGCTCTAAACTGAATTTTACTGACTGTGTTGACAATTCTAGCCTTTTTTTTTAAAAAAAGAAAGCTAGTTATATTTTTTTTTTTTCAGAAATATTACTAACAATCTTGTTAATCATTTCGACTGAGCTTAAGCTTGTGCTAGGACATGGTTCACGGCAATAGTCGACTGCTGGATTCGAACCCACGACCTTACGATTCGCAGGCCGTACCCTACATTAGGCTATTGACGCTTCATTTTACTATATAATTGTAAAACTTTTTAATGATGCCAAAGAAGTATAACATCTCATTAGGTGTGTCCACCTTATTGGCGATATGCCGCGTGGCTTAGCCTCTATTGTTCATTGAACAAAACCTTCGATGGAAATTGTACATTGCTTTCGTTTATAATATTAATAAAATTCATTGAAATCTCAAATTCTGATGATTGGTTAACGTCAAGGAGGAAGTTTGAAGTGGATCAGGGAACTAAATTATGCCATGAATAATAATGTGACCCTGTTCATTATAACTTTAGTACAACTTCTGCGGATTTCTCAATTAGTAAATCATAATAAGATCCTTGTAATAATTAAGACTCGAGGAAAAGTTATGACAACAACCTTTCCAAGTTATAAGAAGTTTTTTTGTTCCGTTTGAAAACAGAACACAATTCGACACGGAGTGCCATCTAGACCCAATAACTGCAATTTTGTTAATAATATATGAACTACTGTCATAAATACTGCTCCTGCTCTCCTATAAATTCAGATAAAATCTTCAAATATCTTGGCATTACTTTAGATAATTTGCTTTCCTATAAAATCATTTTGACAATTTAGCAAATCGACTGCATAAACTAAACTATATTTTCAAATACCTTCGACACGTTGCAAGTCGATCTGTTGTTCGTAAGGTCTACTTCGCACTTTGTCCATCCCTCATTACTTACTGCATCTCATGTTGGGGAGGAGCCTCCAAGACCGCGCTGAACCCGGTAGAGGTAGCACATAGAGCCATTTAAAAACTATTACTTTTAGGCCAATTCTTTACGTTACTAGACAACTATACAAAGATTACAAAGTCTTGAACGTGAGACAATTATTTATTCTAAATACAGTTTTACTACAGCATCGTCAGATTCCATATGTTCATTTGGATAAACGTCGTAAACATAAAATTTGCTGTATTCCAGCAGTAATGTGGACCGCACAAAGATTTAATTACTACCTGGGGCCATACCTTTATAATAAAGTTAACTTTTATGTCCCTTTTCATAGTTTATACCAATATAAGTGTAAAAGTTACTTTACTCGTTTCTCTATAATTTCACCTACGAAGAGACTGAAAAATTTTTCATAGCATAAAATAAGTTATCCTCACTCTCATGTACTCACTCGCACATAGACTCTCACATTCACCCACGTACACTATTCTTTGCAAAACACACACGAATACCACAAAAGCTATATAACAAACTTTAGTCCATAAACTCGGACTTAGGTAGAACATCTCCTAATACAGGCTATATATCGATAGAGATGTGTACCGAAGGACGAAAACTAAGTAAGTGTTATAATCTGTAGGTCTCGTAAAATAAAATAGTCCAACAACTAATACACTCCTTTATTGAGACAGCGTAACGTTGTACAAAGAATTATTTATATCGAGTCAAACGTCACAACTGCGCGTCCTCGCCATCTTTTACAAAATTAATTAGAAGTCAGATTAGGAACTAATAAGGTTAAACTATTGTTTACAATGCCAAGTTCATGTGACGATCAACGAAATTATTAATTATGAATTAAAGATACAATAAGGTTCAGGTAAATTATTAAGATATCATTGAAGTAGTTATTATGTATAACAATCGCTGGGTGTCAGGTGTTGCCAGCTAACATAAGTAAGAGAACTTCGCCCTCAATTGGAATATGCTTGTATGGTTTGGGATCCTGTTTACAATAAATATGTTGATGATATCGAAAGAGTGCAGAACAAGTTTTTTAAAACCTTGAACTACAGGTGCCACAAAAATCGTACTCCTTACAATGATATATTAAGGGAACACAAAATTTTACCCTTGAAATCAAGGCGCATGCTTCTTCAAACCATGTTTCTACATGGACTGTGTAACAATAAATTTGACTGTTCTTATTTAGTAAATAATTTATGTTACGTTGTACCCAGAACAGTTTATCGGCGAGAGGTTAGGGCATATAATTTATTTTCTTTAAACTCCTGTCGTTCCAATGCTGGTGTGCGTTCATCGAAATCAGTTGGCGTGATATTGAGTTATTTGCCCATTTGTCGTGCACACACTTAATGTAAATTTAAGATGGTTTTTTTAAGGATGCTTTTGTCCGAATTGGAAATGGGACCACACTGGACACAGCTTTCAAACATAAACCCAGTTGAAAGTTATGCGGTAACAAACATAAAAAACACATTCGAATTGAGAACCTTCTCTATTTTTTAAATCAAGGGGGGAGGGAGTAACCTCTCCCCCCCCCCGGGACGTGCTCTCCTTAAGCACAGTGCAGAGGGGCTCCGCTGCGTTCCACTGGAGATCCCGGAGCCCCTCGTCATGCACCGAGGGAAGGGCCTTCCCCCAGACGGCGGGGTATCTTTTAGAATATTTTGAGAAAAAGGACAGTACTTCTTTATTTAAATCATGTCCAAGTGTTCACGGGCCTTACTAGTCGTGACAGGCCGGAACATCATAAGGTCTGGATCCCCGTTGCCCGGCACTGAATAAATGCAACTATGACTGAATGATGAACTAATGAGGCAACTGCAATGAATTTGTTGTTGCAATTTTAGTGCAGATTTACCAGGCGGTTAAGGAAAACATCGTGAGGAAACCTAGGTGTTCTAGAAATTTTCTGAGACATGTGAAATCTACCAATCTACACTACGGCCGCGTAGACTATGCCCTTATACAATCTATACAGAATTATCTGTGCTCAATATGGGACATATAGGGTTATAGAGTGTAACTTTAAAGTAATGTGACACCCAATGTTGTTTTTTTGTTGAAGTTAAACTTCTTTAGGCATTTTATAGTATTATTGTTAACTGGTTTAGATAGACTGCTCTAAACTGAATTTTACTGACTGTGTTGACAATTCTAGCCTTTTTTTTTAAAAAAAGAAAGCTAGTTATATTTCTTTTTTTTTCAGAAATATTACTAACAATCTTGTTAATCATTTCGACTGAGCTTAAGCTTGTGCTAGGACATGGTTCACGGCAATAGTCGACTGCTGGATTCGAACCCACGACCTTACGATTCGCAGGCCGTACCCTACATTAGGCTATTGACGCTTCATTTTACTATATAATTGTAAAAACTTTTTTAATGATGCCAAAGAAGTATAACATCTCATTAGGTGTGTCCACCTTATTGGCGATATGCCGCGTGGCTTAGCCTCTATTGTTCATTGAACAAAACCTTCGATGGAAATAGTACATTGCTTTCGATTATAATATTAATAAAATTCATTGAAATCTCAAATTCTGATGATTGGTTAACGTCAAGGAGGAACTTTGAAGTGGATCAGGGAACTAAATTATGCCATGAATAATAATGTGACCCCTGTTCATTATAACTTTAGTACAACTTCTGCGGATTTCTCAATTAGTAAATCATAATAAGATCCTTGTAATAATTAAGACTCGAGGAAAAGTTATGACAACAACCTTTCCAAGTTATAAGAAGTTTTTTTGTTCCGTTTGAAAACAGAACACAATTCGACACGGAGTACCATCTAGACCCAATAACTGCAATTTTGTTAATAATATATGAACTACTGTCATGAATATTCAACATTTTTTATGGTTGTTATCACTTATTAATTTAACACCTGCTTCGTCTGATAAAATTACAAGCAAAAACCGACTTCAAATCAAATCAAACGTTAAATGATATTACGCGCAGACGCCCTCCTCGTATTTCCGAATTATCGTAGGGACTACAAAATAAAATTAATCAGAGCGTAACCAATCCTACAACAAACTATTTTACAAAGAAGCTGCATACTAAAAAAATATATTAATGGCTTAGATCAGTCATTCTCAACCACTGTGCCGCGGCACTTTTGTGTGCCGCCAAATTTTGCAAATATATAATAATTTTAATATTATTAAATTATATCATTTAAAAAGAAAAATATTTTTAACATGAATATATATAAATATTTCGTATATTTAAAATTTTCATAAATTATTTATGCAGTGTGTTATAGTAATTGAATAATTTTTATCTTTTTCTTTGTGTGCCGCCAAATTTTGAAAACGTTAAATATGTGCCGCAACAAAAAAAAAAGTTGAGATTCACTGGCTTAGATAGATGGCGTTATTATATAATTTATTAGTGTCTATCTGTATGTATCTCTATGTATCCAGTTTGATGTCGCAAAGCTACCACGTCAATTCTTTGAAAATAAAGATGTCTATATGATTTTAATTTCTCCTAAATTCATATGGGCATGTCCGTCCACTGGCCTTAAAACCTGTTATTAACTGACTTCAAAAAAGAAGGAGGAATGCAATTCAATTTTTAAAACAAAAACCGAATTGTATCAACTGTGTTAACTGTCTTTTTAAAGTCCTTTTATTATTTTGGTGTTATTATTTATTTTGATGTTGTTAAAAAAACCTATTTTTTAATTAGGAAATATAACTAAAAAGAAATATAACTTCTCACGTTCATATAAGTACACGCATTTTTTTAAATTCATAGAGAGTACACCTCAAAAATTCATATTAATGAAATTCTTAGAAAATCAAATCTAAAAGCTTTTATATCCGTTCCTAAAGCTACTCACAATTTTCGTTCTGTCCTATTTATATACGATCCAACCCTTTTTTTAAGGGAAACGTGACTGGAAGTTTTATGTCCGACGGTAAAAAATAACTGTTTTATGAGATAACCTTTTTTTTTAAATTAGATTGATAGTCAGACACGTACTGAAGGTTGTGCATTTCGTTCTTTTCAAATTTAAGTAATAGTAATTTTTAATAATTAATTTCAATGAATAGTACTAGGATGCTATCAGAGTATCAAACGAAGGTAACCGACGTAGCAAGCCGGGTAAGCAAGTTGAAGTGGCAATGGCCAGGGCACATAGCGCGTAGAACAGATGGCCGATGTGGCCAAAAAGTTCTCGATTGGAGACCACGGACCGGCAAGCGCAGTGTAGTACCTCCACCCGCTTGATGATCTGACTACCTCATAAAGGCCACTAGATGCAAGCCGCTTACAACCGGTCCTTTTGGACCTTTACGGCTGAAATGATAATGACTAGAATGCTATTATAACTCGAACAGTGGTGAAATCATCGGAGAGACTGAGACTTCTCTGGAAAAATACCCGCAATTTGAGTGATAATGCATTCTTTTATCGGTTGCCACTTAAATATCTGTCCTTAGTAAAATATATTTAGACATCAATAGCCCAATGGCTTTAATCTACGGTTTATGGAACGTATCATCCATTATATAGTGGCCCAAAAAAAATATTTTAAAGAAAATATTTCATGGGCCACTACAACGGTTTCTGTTGTATAATCGACATAAGCTTAAAAGCTTCAATAGCTGCGAATTGTAAAGTCGCACAAGAATAAACATTCTTAATAAGTGTCTTACTAACAAAATTATGAGCAAAATTTTTGAGCTTGAAATAAAAAGTTCTTATTATTAGTTGGATTTGTTGACAAGAATGTTTGTAATAATTCCGAAAAAAAAGAAATATCGCAAGCTTTCTATTAAAAAAAGTCGTAGCATGGAATCCGCCTTTCGATTATTGACGTTAACCAAACTAGCAGCTATTAACTATTATATAAGTAAAATTTGCAAATTGATACAATTTCTACAGATTATTTCGCGGTTTAATTATAATTTTAACTCCGGACGTTTCATGACGGTTCATGGTCACGGCATGTTATTTGACATCTTAATGAATATTTGACACAAAACTATCCTTCCGAATATATTAAAATTTATATATTAATAATAATAATAATAAAGCCATTTAATCCAAATTAGCATTTCCGTTTTACAATACAGTTTTGTTAGTAACATGAAAGTTGAAAAGACTTAAAGAAATAACTTATAAATTAGTGTAAGAGTTATTTATGCTATTTGGACCCTGATCGGGTAAAGGCCTCCTCCATCCTTTTCCATGACTGCTTGTCCTTGCCTGACATTATTCAGTCATTTCCGGCGATGTGACTTATTTCATCAGACCACCGTCTTATTTGTCGACCAACATTTCTTTTCCCGCTGGTCATTGTGGCTTCAATGGTCCATCTTTTGTCTGGGTATCGTGATATATGTCCGGCCCATCTCCACTTTAATGATAGTGCGTGACTCAGAGCATCGGTGAGTTTTGTTTGTTGACGAATGCTTTCGCTCTTTATTTTTCTTGTATTCTTCTAATTTTTAACATGCTCCTTTCCATAGCTGTTTGACTGCATTTGATTTTTGTTTTATCATGTTTGTGAATACCCAAGTTTGACTACCATACAGTAAGCACGGTAACAATTTTATATATTAGCGTAACTTTAAATTATTTCATTACACGAGCAATGAATTCATTTAAATTCATGATCTCTTTCAAATATACTTCAGTCGCATGACACTTCACAGCAAGTAATTGCAGCTGGCACATTTTAAAATTTGAATTTCAAATTATGCGAGCGGGTCGCTTTCAACATGGAACTAGAAACACAAACTAGATATTTTAAAGAAAATATATTTCGTGGGCTATTACAACGGTTTCTGTTGTACAACGAATGGGTCGGCACGATCGGAGAAATATCACGATTTAATAGAATACACTGAAGTGGAGGTTAAATATATACTTTTGTGTTTAATCTGGTGAGAGAAGTGCACTAGCTCTTTACAAAATGTTGGTAATAAATCTGCAATCTCTTAAGTAGGTGTGGAGTAAGAATCACTTAAAAGAAGGTGAGTCGACTCTCACTTTTTCTTTAGAGCCGCTTTAGGTACTTCCCTTATAATCTTTTTACAGAGAAGGCATGTGTCCAAAATCTATTATATAAGCTAACTGCTTTATATTATTTAAACATTAAACATTTAATTTAACTCTCACAATATATTAAATTATTCATTTCTCTCCGTATTCATTCTCTTCTCGAGCAGGTGTAGATCATTACCTACACCCATGTACATATCAGTAAATACAATATCATTCTTATCATTTATACAAAAACATATCGGGTTCAAGTTAATGTCAGAAATAAAAGTACGAATCTTGTTTGACAGTTCAAAAAGAGGAGTGCTCCGATCGTCACCATAGAAGACTTGATATTTAATCTCGTACTAAGTATTCAGAAAAAATTGCTATTATAATATATATAGTATTATGAAAAGACATATTTAGTTTAGTAGGTTTTAGTGAGTAAGAACCTCACATAACCCCTCCTTCCCTCGACCCCCCAGAGAGCGTGGTAGTCTAATAAACATATAATGAAGACTTGATATTTAATATCGTACTATGTTATCAGAAAAAAATTGCAATTATAATATATATAGTATTTTGAAAAGACATAACTTTAATCGAAAATAGAATCTTAATATAGGTTTTTCTAACATTAACACGCAAATATGAAGCAGAAAAGGAATTATGGAAAATTATTCCACTTGTCTAATTTATGATTTAACACGAGTACTTTGAATCCAACAACTGCAGTACCATCGGAGTTGAACAAAGGCCATTCGTTAACATGCTACGATATTTTAACACAATACACTCTAATGAGTTTTCCAGTTGAAGAAATTTCTGCCATCAAGCAGTATTTTCCACGTTTTTAGGTTCCGATTCGAAGCGTGCAGTACCTGCAACTAGTAGGATTACTGAGCTAATGGTACGTGTAATCTGACAAGTATGTCTCAAGGATTCGAGAAAACTACGGTACTACAAAATTTATGTTTTAACAAAGCGCTTCATTACTGACTTCTGAAATTTACGCGTATGTTCATATTACACGCGAACGTGGTGTGCCTGAATTGGCTACCAGTGTGAAATGCTGCCACCACAACGACGACTGCATCATCATCAGAGAACAGACGGAGGGAGAAAACTCCGCGCTGGAGCACGAATCTGCTAAACCAATTGTGTATAAAATGAACGTTCATTGGTATCATAATAGTAGTCTTTTAATTTATTGGTGCCCGATGGCGTTCCACTGTAGTGTCAGTCACTTTACTATTTAATATATATTGTCTTCTACTATTTATTATATATATACTGTCGTCTCTAATGACTCTACTAGTCACTCGCACAGTATTTTCGTAACTCAGACGGTATAAATTTTCTTTTACACTCTGCTCTATTCATTATTTTTTTTCAAGTTGAAAAACAAGCTGTCTGGGATTCGAACCTGCGACTTTAAATAAGTTAAGTGCTGTAGATATACTAATTTAAGTAAAGTAACTGTTGACCATTGATTAACTGTGACTTCTTACCGAACTTTAAAGACAGAAATATCGTGAAAACTTACAATAAAAATTGTTGATCATCCCCAAACCGTAGAATCAGCTCTGGACGATCTAAAACATAACTATTAAAACTCTAAGATTTAGTTAAGCAACTTAGTCGCAAACTTCCGTACTAATGATCCAACTATTTCGAAACAGTTCTTTACTATTGCTAAAGTTTTATTTCACATTGTGTTTTATTTGAGAACATTAACCAAATGATGTCATTATCGTTCACGTCGCTCGAGTGGAGTTGGTTCTAATAGCGTACAACTTCTTGTACGGAGATATTTGTATTACAGCGAGACTGTTTCATTGCTTTATGGAATGTGAGACTTATAAATTAAAATTTATTTTTTCAACTTTTATTAAAATATTTTATCGCATCTAACCTTTATGCAGCCTAATGATTTAAGGTACGGTCTGCGACAAGGGTGGGGGCCTTTGTCGTCCGCCAAGGTGGACCCGGGAAGAAGGCGACATCGGCTAGCCCGTGTCGCCTTGCACTGCGAGGGCACAGGGGGGGAGGAAGTAACCTCCCCCCGGGAAGTGCTCTCCTTGAGCACAGTGCAGAGGGGCTCCGGTGCGTTCCACTGGAGATCCCGGAGCCCCTCACCATGCACCGAGGAAGCGCCACCGGGGAGGTTCTAGTGGGTAAAAACCCCACATAACCGCCGCCTTCCCCCCAGAACGCGGGGTATCTTTCTGAAGATTTCCTCCTTGTGAACAAAAAAAAAAGAAACGGTCTGCGAGACCAGATTTCAGAATCAGACTATAATTTAAACGACCAACAAATCCCGTTATACTCGTAATATGTATTATCGCGTTTGTCCCTTGTATGTAAAACGTATTATTATCCATACAAGCATTGACGGTTTGTGATGATGACGAAATTAATTTATCCCCAATGGGAAAGGCAGAAGACTTTAGTCCATACAGCCATGTCTTGAATAGGAGAATGTTGGTAGTTTAAAAAGCTGAAGCTACGTCTTCATTGTTCTTGATCGTAAAGCCGAAGGTGCGCCACGCCCCTGACGGTTTTTGATAGAGAATGACTTAATGATCTCACACAGATACAATAAGTTAACACAGGACAGGTGGCATGTGCATATGTCACATTTATGGTTTGTTATAATAATAACAACTCCGCTAAACAAAATCATAAATACTTTGAAATAGTTTTTGTGCCATAATTATGATTTAAAGACTCTAAACTGTTTGTGAAAATATCTGATGGCATTTCAGCCGTTTCTCCGATAACTATGTTAATTCAAAAATAAGATTAAAATACCGTAACATCGGTAAAAGTAATACTGGCGTTATATGAGAACAGTGTATTAGCCATCTTGTAAAAACTCGAAGCACTTTTGTTTTTAATGTTATATATTGTCAAGTCGGCTGTCAGGTGAGCTAGGTGCAGGCGATCCAACTCCTTATATAGTTTGATAACACACCTAGAACTCATTTTGTAAGTGTTTGCGTTTTATAT
This sequence comes from Meandrusa payeni, assembly GCA_029286785.1. Classification (NCBI taxonomy): domain Eukaryota; kingdom Metazoa; phylum Arthropoda; class Insecta; order Lepidoptera; family Papilionidae; genus Meandrusa; species Meandrusa payeni. Next base: position 4,539,966 of record JAGSMX010000023.1, read on the forward strand.
AATAAACGAGTGTGCTTTAGAGGACACGACTGAAGTAAAACTTCTCTTAAAATAAAGCTCCAAAGCTCCATCTGTATGTACATATATATATGGTTATATATGTACTCGTATAATATATACAAAAATATAATTATATACCAATCATCGCGTGCACTGCTATCTTTTGCCCTTACAGAATATATATACGAAAATATATACGAAACGTAACTTTCTCTGTGTCAGTTTTCGCTAACTTATCTTCACCTCTCCCGATCACACTTTTCGTAACGCGTTCCACATGTTACTGCATTGACCCCAAGTCAAGTAAAGAAGTTTTAATTCAAAAATACTAATATTTAATAGATGAAAACTCTTAGTACTACTACCTACAGTTCTATATAATCAACTACAATCAATATGTTCATTGGATACATAATGTCACTGTTGGGAACAGATAACGTTGTATCGGTAAATTTCTATGGTAATGGAAACCCCGAGTGTCCTCATAACCATAAATTGTACATAAATATAAATTGCATAGCGGTAATACTATATTTGAACAGCGTTTATTTTAGAAAAATTACAAAATGTAATATCTTCTTCTTCTTCTATAAGCTCTACAGCCCTATGTGCAAGGCCCACAAGGCTTGGTCAAGCAACTTCCTCTACTCTATCCATGGCCGCAGTCCTCCAGGTTCCTATGCCAATTTCTTTGGCGTCTCGATTGACACAGTCTAACCCACGGAGCTTTGGTCTTCCCCGACCTCTTCGTCCTTCGGGGTCCCTCGTCATAATTGCCTTGTGTCTTCATCCATTCTCAGCACATCTAAGTCTGTTTAATTTGATGTGCCCAGCCACGTGCAGTTCCTAGGTAGATGTAATAAAGCTCTTGGTTATAACGGCTCCGCTATCGGTTGTCCTCGCATACAGCGCCAAAGATACGTCTCAGGATTCGTCTCTCGAACACTAACAGCGCGTTCTCATCACCTCTAGAGAGAAAATGTAATATCAAGTAAATATAAAACTACCCTTCGGGCAAGTCGTCTCGTGAAAATGGGCTTATTGACGTTCTGGTGACGTAATACCGTCATACATATTGTATGCTGATTAGATAGATATATAGAAATATATTAGTTGTTCACGCCGTGACCAGTGACGACGATCGTAATTAGTTTCGGGCATGAGCCCTGACATGGCTTGCGAAGCCGAACTTTCTCTTGAATACCCGGTCGCAAGTGGCACAATATAGCTAATCGGTGTCATTGTAGGTGTAATTGTAGGAGGACTTGGGGCGACATTTCCATTCGTGGTGTTTTGTGTCTAGATCAATGAGACGGGTCTTTTCAAAATCCGTCACATAAACATAAATATCTACCAGAGGAAAGGACTCAAGGACCAAAACTCACATGTCTGAAATTTTTATGTGTGCCCAATTACTTTGTGCCCATATAGGATATGTTGTGACTGTGAACGATCGATGGATATGGGATCACCTTACACAATAGTTTATTTGCGTCTAACATGCTGACCGTATATAAATATAATAGGTACTACCACGTTTCGCCCAATTGTCATACATATATAATATATTATTCCGAATCTAATACATTAAAATAAATATATAAACGCTTTTTTTACAAATTAATTAAATCCAATATTAAAAAACAATACATAGACATTTATTTATTGGCATCACAATACAAAAACACATCACAGACTGAATATAACACACTTTAAAAAAGAATGAAAAATAGACAAAACACAGTTAAAGTTACACGGACAAATAATACAAAACATATGATGCCAATATTGGACACCGTCTCAGCATATGCTGTCACAAGTATGCGACAGCGCTGATTTTCAGCGGTGCCCGGGACTACCTAAAGACGTGCGCGCGCAATACTACTTTTATATGGAATATTATTATACAGACAATAAGAGTATAATAAATATGATACATAAATAAAACAGTTATGAGATTAAAATATATTTTATACAATAAAATAATAGATGAAAAAAATTCATAAATATTATTGAGTCAAAAATAAACTAAAATAAATAATATGATAATTAAACGTATAAAGTTTAAATTATATAATTAAATATTGAAAAAAAACAACAAGCCACATTACGATCAGAATTACGCCGTTCAATATAATATTATCGTATATCAATCATTACGTCGCTTCATGGTTTATTTCGTTTGGATTTGTACATATTTTTTTTTATTCATACAAGTAACAAAAAGAAACTTTGCAAGAAACTATCAAAGTTGAATGGGAAATGTACAGTTTTTCGGATTCAGTTCTAAGAGTAACTTGCTAAATATTTACAAAGAACTCGTCAGTTCGTATCTCGACGTTCGATTTTAAGTCAGGCTAAAGTTTGTATTGTGAAACACTTAAGAAGCAATTTTTCTAATAAATGTTTTTATTCATCACTTAATTTAACTTCCATTACTTTGAATTTAATAAACTAATTACCAGACGTTTGGTTGAAGACCTGACCAGAGAAATTTTGAAACACTTTTATATTTACCTTTCGAAAGATTTTTTTGGTTAGAATCATTTATTTTGTTTTTGTTTTACAATACTTGTTTTGTATTCTCCTTTTCCGTCGAATAAAATTTTATATGATTTTAAAATTAGATTTTTTATATCGGAATACCAAATTACGATGTCTAAATAACATTTTGTTTTGAGGTTAATTATTGAATATGTTTACGATTTAAACAATATAAATAATTGTTTATAATTAAAACATATAAATTAAAACATAACGTGTTTGTTTGTTTTTAACATCATTTATAAACAAATAAACACTTCTGTTTCCTCTTAGCTTGCACACGCGACAGTAATTAATGTGCTCTTCCGGTATTATGTCGTAGCGGACTACGATTTACTTAGCTCGTAGCGTCGGCTACGTGACATTATTGTTTCCACGGGAAAGAGTACATCCAAGTGAATGCTTCTGACCACGGATTTTATATTTCAAAAGTACTCAAATTGGGAAGAAATGATACTTCTTATAGCTAAGGAGAAGAACTAAGAAGTTTAGAATCTTACGGGTTAGATTTTTTTTAATGACGAACTACATAGATTAGCCAGAGAAGCTGGCCTTGACTGCTTCATCGGATTGAGAGGAGGCATAGCTCTTAGGTCGCTTAGCCTGAACCTCTATCGCTAGTAACTCGACACAAGGGTCCCCCCGGTGAGGGGCATTCCGATCCGAGGGCACCCGAGAGGGCCGAACCTCGACTCGGTCGGTAGCTATTTCACGGATAATCTAAGGGACATTCAAAAAGCTAAACTAACTTTGAGTGCCACTTCGGGATAACGGGTTCTAATTTCATCCGGCTTTCGCTTTTTCCGAGTTTTCGCTTTTCCCTTTCTTACGTACAAAGATCTCTATCTCTTAAATCCCATATTAAACCATCAACGGTGGCTGACAATCTCAAAATATTAATATAAAGTACCTGGATAACCGAGTGACCGCTTCGATCGGTATTTTTTTGGTAAATAATAGTGTAAATACACACCAATAAATATCAGGAAGCGTCATATTTTCAGTTTCTTTTATTAAATTTAACTATCAATAAAGAGTTATTGATTTGACTATTATCTTTGTACCGAAACAGCCAATAGTGTAAAAATATTTGTACAATGTCGGTTTCTTTACATATGTCATTACTACCGTATCTTTTTTTAGAAGTCTGGTCATTGTTTTGTGTTTTTTTAAATACTTAGATACGAGTTGTATGCATTGTTAAAAGGCTCCCAACTTGTAAAAATGGGAAAAAATAAACGCACCGGAGACACCTGCCTTGGATCCGGGGCTTTCATTGCCTGAAAATACGGATTATTTCACATCTGCTAAAATTGATTCGATTAAGCATAGTTTTTTACAATTTTTGCACTACAGCTTTAACCTGTTGTTGTCATCATTTTTTTCATAACGTGCCTAACAAAGTATTACTTCAAAAAATGGTAAAAAATTGTGATTGGTGTACGGCGATCGTCACATGACCATGACATGGGATCTAGTAAGCACGGTTAATATGTATGAAATTCTACTGCTATACGGTCCCGACTGCATTCGTTTTATTTTATGCAAATTCACTGCAAAAACGCTGCATACAGCCATAAATTATTTTCAAGCGTTGGCTTTGACTGTTAACTAATTACCGCAACACGCTTGTTCAGCATAAATGCATTGTTATATGATGGTAATTTTAAATGTACATTGTTAGCATTTATCCAGCAAAATTGTTGTACAATTATAAGTGTAAATGTTTTGTCGTCATAAAACAACTAGTGTTTATGTAATTTATGAACTTTAAGTTGAGAGATAATAAATCTAATTCTAGGCAAAAAACTGCCAAGAATACAATTTTGTTGTATACAGAAAAAGAAAAATTTAAAGCTTAAGACTAACTGAATTTTAAGTGATTATCAAGGTCCATAAAGTTAAGGCTAAATAAATATATTTATGCCCACTGCAGAGCACAGATATTCTCACTGAAGAGATTATAAGGTCCATAGTCCACCACGCGGCCCTATTGCAGATTGACAGACTTTTCTAAGATATGTAGATTTCTTCACGATGTTTTCCTTCGCCGACAAGCGCGCGGTAGATCAATATTTCAAATTGCAAGAAACAATTCCATTATTAGCGCCACCGGGGATCGAAAACGAGTTTCTACTGCACTTTACAACCGCTCGGACCGCACTGATCGACCACGGTTCTGAAAAACCGTGGTCTATAATATAGCCAACACGATGGTCTGACCAAGTGTAAGGTGCCATCTCCTCTCCTAATCTCTACCAGCTGGTGAGGGCTGCCTCGGACCGAAACCGATGGAGGCAGATTGTTCACTTGAGGGGCTCTATTGACCAGGATCCTCAGAAATGAGGGAACGACAAAGAAGAAGAAGATAATCATATCTAACATCAAAGCACCATAATTCAGGCACATTTTATCGTTTTTTTTTCTTAGATTGCAACCACACACCTGTGTCTGTGCTCTTTTCAATACACTTAAATTGTTTACTCTGCATTTGTTAAAAGTGCCACTTCTACAGTTACTATTTTCCTTATTTTTATTTTTTATATATATATATATATATGGAGGTGGCCAGAGATCGTTTTGGGTTCACGCGTCTCAGACGCCCCGCTGCATTGCTATTAGCTTCTCCGCGACCGCTGTGTCCCTGCTTCTCATGGCCATTTTCAGGTTGTAGTCCACTATCCTCTCCTTGATGCGGCCATTGCCTTTGTCATCAGTCTCCTGTGGCGTCGTCACAGTCATCTGTATAATAGACACAGCTGACGGTGTGTCGGGATATCGCCACTACAGCATGTTGGACGCTGTCGTGCAGTTGCAGTTTTTCGTCACATTTTATCGTTAATGCACTCAACATTATTAGTAGCTCGAAGCTATTACATTTTAAGCTTGCTCGTCTGAAATTACACGATGAAATTATTTCATCATCGCGAATTGTAATATTGATAGTATATTTTTAAATAGCATAAAATTACAACAGCAAATTTATTGGAGCCGGCATCGGTGATCGAACTCGGGTTGCTAGCGTATTGACGGGGAGGAAATCTTCAGAAAGATACCCCGCCTTCTGGGGAGAAGGCGGCGGTTATGGGGTTCTTACCCACTAAAGTTCGCTGGCATATTATACTTCTATTACACGCCGCTATTCTGCGAGGGTGTTATACTTGTCCGATCGTACAATAACAACTATATTTCATTTATCTTTATACATAAAAGAGAAAGTTGTGAAAATTTATCTTATACAGACACTGAATCAATTATGTCTGGATGCTTGTGATACACACACACGCACACACAACATGCACAATAATTTATCTATATCTTTTGTCTTCTAATAATATGTACATAATTATAAGTTGAATTTGTATTTATATTGTTTGTGTCTCGAGGTGGACGTAAACTGCTGCGACACAGTTGCCAACTACTTTAGCAGTTTACGTACGTTCTGTATTGTAATATTTCTTTTTCTTTTGTACAAATGAAATTTTATTTATTATTTATATAGGCTCCGTAAGGGATAGACCTATTTCAATGCGAGTAATCACGTAAACTTTGGTGACGATCGGAGCGGTTCTCTTTTGAACTGTCAAATACAGCTTTTATTTACTATGATGATATTCTATTATTTTAAAACCCAAATCTGTTTTGACACATGCGGTATGTATATGTATGTCATTATGAACCATATTGAAGTATATAATAAATCCCTAAATGATAAGAATGATATGTATTTTAGAATGAATGATATTGTATTTACTTATATGTAATGATCTTCACCCGCCCGAGAAGAGAATAGAAGAGATTGGACACAGAGAGAAATGAAAAATTGAATATATTGAGAGTTAATTGTTTTTATAGTTTCTAAGTAATTGCTTGACTACGATCCCACCTGATGTTAAGTGCAGTCCTGGATGGTAAGGCGCACTAGCTTAATAAATGCCTATTCACTCTACTCTTGATAATACCCACATTGTAATTGGAAGGAAAGAAAGACGCGGGCAAACTATTGCAGTCCTTTGCTGTACGAAGAATGAAAGACGAAGCAAATCGCTTCGTTCGGGTTTAAGGGATGTTCACAACAAAAGGATGAAGAATGATATAAGTTATGAGTAAGTAATGATATAAGTTTATTGTTTAAATTAAATAAAGTAAAATCTAATCTGGGAACACTAGTTCTTTATAATAGTCATTCGAAAGTGATTTCTTTTAAACACTGTTAGCTTTTATTCCAGTAGTTAATTCTATTCATGGAAACAGTGAAATCAAGGATTAGAAATTGTATATGCGTGAACATTTCTGCCAACAGAAGTTTGTTTCATAATTCACTTGCATCGTAGTTTAACTGAATACCAGATTCCACTAACAATGGAGCATTGTTATCTCTAAGTTGTAGTTCCGTAGCTTGGAATTGCTACGAAGTTTCGTAGGATCTTGGTTAATAAACGAAACATAAGCGTAGCAGTGCTTATATAAAACTTGTGTGTGTATATTGAAATTGTAATTATATTGAATTATTAATCGAATTAAAAAAATAATTTATAAGTTTTAAATAATTTATAAGTTTTATACGCTTAGCAGCCATAGACATTCTCAACTTGGTGAATTAGTTATCACGGTGTTTCCGAACCAATATGACTGGAGGACCTTAAAGAAATGAGCCTACTCATTTTACAAAGTTCCGCTATGCACCTGCAGCTCCTCTGGCGCTACTATTTTACGATATAAAAAAATATTCCCTATAATTTTTACTTCAAGATAATTTGTAAAATATTTTGTGAGATATACGAGGTGTAAAAGAAAATCTCAGTACCTCAGTAATCCTGTCAGGATCGGAGGATGTCGGTGACAATCAAAAAAGAATTTTATCCAACATTAATAAATCCTTTTCACCAAAACAGAGGACGTAGCTTTCAAATACCGTGACCACCATTTCTGTAATGCGTTTAAAAGTATTACGTAATTTTTTTTCCATTCAATCTCATTATTACTATCTTTTTAAAAGGTTTTACCCAAGTCTTTTGCTTCGGAATGAACATTATACAAATTGAACGTAAGGTAAGTGGATTGTGTACACGTCATTGGTTTTACTTTAAAAAAATTTTTTCATGAAAAATTCAAACAAGCAACTGATGTCAAGAAATTTTTGCCGCTCAAAACACCTAAGGATTTCAAATGCGTCGCCAAGTTATGAAGAGCGCTTTGAAACGTTTCGCGTTGTAAAAAATGACACAGCGTGATATAGAACTATTTATTGTTCTACTAACTTGTGGTTCCGAAACATGGCTACTTAGAAAAGGGGATGAGACGGCGCTGTTGATGTTCGAAAGGCGAATCCTGAGCCATATCTCACCCACAATCAAATCAAAGGATCAGAGCAGTAGTTTTAATTATTTATTTAATCTTTATTTGCACATAGTAAAAGTGTACAAAATGGCGGACTCAATGACAGAAGGCATTCTCTGCCAATCTACCTTAGGGTTATGGACAGACAAAGTAACGGGTGCGAGCTTAGAGAAAAATAAGTGTAAAATAAAATAAAAATACATGAATAATAATAATAATAAATTTATTTATTCATCTTTCACAAATTTAAATGTACAGTTTACTTATTCACATTTCAGTTTACAGTTTACGTAGTTCTTAAATTTGTGAAAGACTGGTGTCTGAACTAGGGTACCCTGTAAGACAGATCACCAGCCCACCACTATACTTATGATAGTTCTGTAATTTTATTATTAATATTAACTTACTTAATATTAACTAGAAAGTGTGTGGTGTGTGTGTGAATGTGTGGTGTCTCTGTGGTGTATGCGTAGTGTGTGTGTAGTTCATGTATGTGTGTGTAGTGTGCTTTATATGTTATTTAATTTATGATGAGATTTTTAACAAATTTTCTGCGGTAGTATAGTCGAGCTTTAGAAGCCACGGTATGAGAACTTGGACTAAATACATGCATGCATGCATAAAGAAATGTACCATATCGATAAATCAATAAAATAACCATAATTACCTTTACCAAGAACTGCATGTACGGGCACGCAAAATTGAATAGGCTCAGAGGGGCCGGCTATGTGCACCGGATGGATGAAGTCGGGATTTCCAATGTTCTAATAACAAGGGAAACCCGAAGGTCGAAAAGGTCGAGGAACTTCGACACGAAGTGACACTGGTATAGTATTCTATTCCAATCTACCGACAGAGGCGTGATTGGCGCCTTCGGATTGGAATTACTATGCTAACAAAGCGACCTCAGAGCTCTGCCACCTCTTAAGTTTGGTGAAACTGTTAGGTAGTTAGGTAATAAAATATTAGGCCGAAATCGTCCACCTAACATTGATGACTGTAATAACTTGTAGGTTTTGTGGAATGAAATAGTCCAATAACTAGTACACTCGCTTTATTGAGACGGAAGGAATTATTTTAACGAACGCTTTGACAACTGCACGACCTCGCCATCTTCTTTTTACAAAAATTAATTAGAAGTCATATTACAAACTAATAAAAGTAAGTTATTGTTTACAATGCCGAGTTAATGTGATTAATTAAAATTTTACTTATTAATTTTTTTTTGTAAAAAAAAGGTAGCAATATTTCTTTTTTTTTCAGAAATATTACTAACAATCTTGTTAACTATTCCAACTAAGCTTAAGCTTGTGCTAGGACATGGTTCACGGCAATTGTCGAAGGGTGGATTCGAACCCACGACCTTACGATTCGCAGGCCGTACCCTAAACCATTAGGCTATTGACGCTTATTATTAAAAAAAAAAAATATATGAATTAAAGATACAATAAGGTTCAGGTAAATTACTAAGATATCATTGGAAGTAGTTGTTATGCATAACAATCGCTGGGTGCCATGTATTACCAGCTAACATGAGATAAAAAAATAATAACTGATTTCCTGGCGTTTGTGTCAAACTTTTTCGTATATATTTTTTTCGTTTTGCCCGGTTTTAATATGCCCCGACCCCACTTTTACAGCGAACGTGACTAGAAGTTTTATCTTAATCGTCAGCTTTGTCGGAGGATGTTGGTTTTTATAAACTTCGGTTAGATTTTATGAGCTTTTTAGGCAAGATTTTACAGATAATAAGTTAACTTTGTACGTGTACATTTTTGGGAATTACCGACGCTGACTGGAGTCACCCTACGGGCGGGGAGTTGGGAACTCCCCTTCGGCTTGCACAGCCTGCGCCCGTTTAAGGGGTACTGTTGTGAGCAAGGATACCTCTCCACAGCCGCAGGTGGCATGGTTATTTCTTACCGGACCTGTCGCCGGGGCAAGATGGTGAATGACGCGACCCCATCTCGCCTATCATGGCGGAGGATGGCTCACCATAGGAGGTTTTAGTCGCTAGAGGCCTCTTGTAGCTAGAGTCCGACATATTAATATATAGGCGCCCGCCCGGACACTGAGCCGTGGTAGCTCATGGCTGCTACTGCAACTGGCTAAAAGACGATGTCATTATCTATTCAGTTTAATTAAAAAAAAGTTAAAAATTAACTTGATGTAATAAAAGTATAACGATATTCTAAATGATTGCTATTATTTTGTGTATAAAGTACATTTTTTTTACTTTTAAATAATAGCTTCTCATATTCACGCGAGTATTAGTATTAAATGCAACTTCTATTGCGAAACGAGAATTCAAAATTACACCACGATAAAACACGTAAAAGTGGTTTTATTCAATTTAGTATCACTAATTTTCATTCCTTTATCTTTCAATTATGCAAATAGTTCGACGGATACTCGCGATAGTTTACGTGATCAATAGAAGTGACTAGAACATGTCGGTGTGATAGAAATTTACTTACTTTAATATACCAAGTATATAATCGAATACTTTACGTGTACGTGTATGTCTACGGTCACGTCTGCATCTACGTCGTCGTGCGCATCTATGGGCACATCCACGTCTACGTACGTGGGTATTATGAGATTACCACCCAATACTGCGCTAACACTTATATAATAATAATAATTTATTTATTCATTCAAGTAACTTAGACTCAAGTGTAACTTTTAGCTTATATAGCTTATGTATTTAGGCTAAATTAAATTACATTATCCAAACCTCCTTATATAACCAAATTAGTGCGTCCTCCCAGCCATGACCTACGGTGCAGAGACTTGGACTCTGACCGTTGTGCTGATCCACAAACTGAAAGTCGCACAACGAGCGATGAAAAGAGCTATGCTCTCCATTTCTCTAAGGGATATAATCCGAAATGAAGAAATTCGAATAACAAAGGTAGTCGACAAAGCTCATAAAGTCAGCAAGTTGAAGCGGGAGTGGGCCGGCCACATCAGCCGAATCAGTGACTGCAGATGGGGGAGGAAAGTCTTGGAATGGTGGCCGCGCATGAGTCGGAGAACCGTCCCTCCAGATGGACCGACGACCTTGTAAGGATAGCTGGAAGTGGAAGTGCGAAAAGGATCGTATGTGGTAGAAGGCATTGGGGAAGGCTTATTTCCAGCAGTGGATAGACAAAGGCTGATGATGATGATGATGAAATCATATTTTACTACTGGCTTGACTATGTTAATGTATTCCTTACTCTTATCACCCGCCATGAGAGACGGCGCAGCATCTGTTTACAAAAACACAGTCAAGCCTTTGAGCGATCATGCTCAGGATGCACACCTATTGCACATGGTCGCAAAAAAGCATGCCAACTGTGCGTTTATGTGATGTGAGTGCGTGTGATTGTGGCCAGGATGCAGAGGATCGCTACCTTGTGCTGTGGTCGTGCCCACTGGTATGATGATTTGCGCGCTAGGCTACTGAACGGTCTGACACGTACGTGTCCGGGTCCGGTCTACTTCCGCGATCTGGTCTCCTCGGAGGGCAACTTCCTCAAGTTCAGGGAATTTGCACACGCTTGGCATAAACGAAGGACCCGTTAAAAAGCTCGTCGTCTGGCGCCGTCGAGCGAGCTCTTATGTTGCGTGCTGTAGAGCCCCTTAAGGGGTTGGGCTCCGAATGGTGGAGAAAGGCCCTGATAAAGAACTTGTAGGGAGTCAAGAAGGTGCGTGTGGGGCCACACGGCTAGACCACGCGTACCCTCCCGCGTTTCGGCCCATATAACCGCGAGGTTGGTGGGGCCATGGGAGTTGGTGGGTAGTATGCCAACTGTGCATCCACAAACATCCCCGATGCATTACTGAAACGGGGCAGTAAAGTATCAGAAGGTGGGTTGAATAGAATTGTATTGCATTCCATTGTATAAAATTATTTTATACATATTAACACGAAATAGTTCACGAGAGTGCCACGAACAATATTCACGTACAAGGTATTTGAATATGAATGACCACAAGATAGCTGGGATAGCATTACGCCTAAGCCTCGTTATAGCTCCGTGTAGTCGTAGGAAACTAGCATTTCCTAAGCCTTCATATGCAGATTGCGACTGGGCAATGTATTTTCAATAGGGATCTTAGAGAATTGAAAATTTTGTCTATGGTAACATTAAAATAACGTTCAACAAAAGCTTATTCAGTCGTTTTCAAAAGTGGAAGTTCCTAATTAATCTGTTTTTCTTATAATTTTTGTGCACTTACAGGCAACCAGATAATTTAGAGAAAATGGTTGTTGTAGGGAAAATCGAGGGCAAAAGATCACGGGGCCGATCACCTGGTCTGACCAAATTAAAAACATAGTGGGACTCGACATTCCGACCGCGATGAGAGAAGCTGAGGACAGAGCAGTGTGGAGGTAGCTCGTCGACGTCTCGACGGAGGCGATTCAAGATAAGCACGACCTTGAGAAATGAAGAATACGATGAGGAAACTCATAGCGCCGTCAATTATGGTCCGACTTTAACTTTTTTGTTTGGATTGGTTTGTTTAGAAATAGATCCGGTATTCATTTTGTTAGAATAGGACCTTGGGTTACAATGATATACCACGGAACTCCTAACAATCGTAAAGGAAGGTCGGGAGTTTCAATGCCTAACGGTAGTTCCGATTTTAACTTTCCAGACGCTACATTTTTGTTACAGGGTTGTGTCGAATTCAGATGACTAGTGTTTTCGGATAAAAATTGAAATTAATTGACATGACAATTTTTTATGTTAGTATGTTTTAATTGTACTTGTGGTCGATAGCGCAGTAAATTGCACTTCCAATTAATAATATTCCAATTTTTTAATATTCGGAAATACAAAGAGGGCGTGTGTATATAGTATAGCGTTTAACATTTGATTCGATTTGAAGTTTCAGTTTTTGTTTTTGCTCGTAAATATACTTATGTCAAGGTCGTTTGTTATATTGACCTACCGATAGACGTTGAATTACGGGACACCCTGTATAACTTTATACATATCTATTAAGTTATATGGATATCTCGTTCCCATATCCAGCATGTATACAAATCTCTCTGGGACCAAACCGATCGTTCAACACGCGTACGTTAGCTATAAATAATTTATGAAAAAAATTGTTTTATATTCATGTAAAATGTCACTTCATAAAAGCTTTCATTCAAACGTAAAATATTGTTGTGTGAACAAAAATTTTCCATTTCCCGGAACAAGAGCGCTCCTTGCAATTTATGACGCCGTGAAAGAGGTTATCATTGTTATCGTAAAAGCATCGTAAATTATCCCCTTTACTTTACCACCACCCACTTCTTTGTTTTACTACCGTATGTTATCTCTACTTTGTTTTGAGTTTAAGTGTTCCTTAAGTACATGTTTACACCTTTATATTTTTGAACACAATGAGAGTCCAGTGTCCGAATAATCAATCCGCTATCTGCTTTTCATAAAGTGTATTTGGTCCCATAAACGACAAAGGGTCCATCGCCAAACACCGGCCACAAATTATTAGCTAGTGAGGTTTTATTCTTGACACGGTAGCGTAGATCATAAATCAAACCACAATAGTAATATAATCAATATGTATCTTCTTTACTCATCTAACGTTCATAAAGTTAAAGTTACAGCCTTTACATATATAATATATATGTCCCACTATTGGGCGCAGGCCTTTTCTGTAAAGAGAGTATAAGGGCATAGTCCGCCACACTGCTCTAGTGCGGATTGACAGATGAATTCTGTGCCTTATAAAGATTTTGTAAGACATGTAGGTTTTCTCACGATGTTTTCCTTCACCGTCGAGCGCGTGATAAATCAGCACATAAAATTGCAACAGCAAATTTATGGTGCCGGCACCTGGCATCAAACTTGGGTTGCTATGCAACTTGAGCCAACCACCCGGACTAGGACTAGCTGCTGCGGCTCTCAATCTAATTTATCTTTTTACTGATTGCATAATCTATTCATATTATGTTTAAAATGCAGTTAATATTGTAACACACGCAGTAAATTTTGTTTCCCCTTTAATTAATCCACGATGAGAACTTCAGCAAAACAAATTAGTAGCGACGTCACCGCTTACCGTTATCTTAAAATTTAATCTGTGTGAAGCTTCAAAAGCAGTTTACAGTCTAGAACAAGGAATTATTTAAGCAATTACTAAGCCACATAATAAACGTTGAACGGGTATTAAAATAAAACTATTTTTATGTCTTGTATCGCGGGCCATGAGAAATCGGAATAGCGTAACATGATATACTACCACAGCCGTACATATGATATTCTATAACAGCCCTTAAGTCTGGGTTCGTAGAATGAGGCTACGGTATCCCTGCCTGTCGTAGAGGGCGACTAAAAGCCTGGGAAGAAGGCGACATCAACTGGCTCGTGTCGCCTAGCAATTCGAGGTCACAGAAGAGGAAGGGGATTAAAGCCCCTTCCCCCCAGGACATTCTCTCCGAGAGCACAGTGCATAGGGGCTCCGATGCGTTCCACTGGAGATCCCGGAGCTCCTCACCAAGCACCGAAAAAGGGGGTTCTAGTGGGTAAGAACCCCACAGCCGTCCCTCCAGAAATCGGGGTAGCTTGTTGAAGATGTCCACGCCATCAAAAAAAACGTTCTTATGATTTTGAATGGTATTTTTTGTTTTTTATTTTTTATATAGGTATTGTAAAAGCTTAAGTTAAAATTTAAAAGGAAATAATACCTTATGTTATGTTTTTACGGTCACACACAACATGAACATAAGCAAATAACTCAACCCACTATTATTGTTCAAACAAACACGAGGTGTGAACGTTGAAACGACAACTGAAGACGTGAACTAATATTTACTGTTGGCTGCGTTGTTTCCTTTACAAGGTAAAGTTGGACCTTTATAAATTTTCGTAAAACAATACAACCGTTAACTTTTAACACGATTGTTTTTATTTTTGTAACAGCCTTTATATATGTCCCACTGCTGGGCACAATAAAGAGAGAATAAGGGCATACTTCGTCACACGGCCCTAGTGCGGATTGGCAGACTTCATATGTCTTAGAAAATTTTTCTAGGACATGTAGGTTTTCTCACGATGCCTTCCTTCGCCGCCGAGCGCGTGGTAAATCAGCACATAAAATTGCAATAGCAAATTAATTGGTGCCGGCACCGGATATCTAACTCTGGTTGGTAGCGTATCATGCAACTTGAGGCAACGACGAACACTTAGCTACCACGGCTCTCACACGATTTGGTAAAACTTTAGGGTTCAGGGTCAGTTAAGAAAGTTGGAATATCTCGGAAAATAAAGACACTAGCTGAATGAAATAAAATGTGCATGACAATTCAATCTCACACACTCTCTTTTATATATATAGATTATTTATGTCGGAATATTTAGTGTAGATTATTAAGTATATCTATAGATTAGTATAATATATGTGTATAGCTTCGGAACCGAATGTCCTAAGATAACATAAAAATAAAGATCTAATTGAGTACTAAAAACGAGTCATCTTTTATCCATACGTCTGAAATAATTAATTTGAAGCGTCAATAGCCTAATGGTTTAGGGTACGGCCTGCGAATCGTAAGGTCGTGGGTTCGAATCCACCATTGGACTATTGCCGTGAACTATGTCCTAGCACAAGCTTAAGCTTAGTTGGAATGGTTCAGCCCTGTAGTTTTGGGCTCTCAAGAATAAGACTACGGTATCCCCTGCCTGTCGTAGAAGGCGACTAAAAGGGGCCTCGGGTTCACTGGGCGACAAGGGTGGGGGCCTTTGTCGTCCGCTAAAGTGGACCCGGGAAGAAGGCGACATCGGCTGGCCCGTGTAGCCTTGCACTGCGAGGGCACAGGGGGGGAGGGAGTAACCTCCCCCGGGACGTGCTCTCCTTGAGCACAGTGCAGAGGGGCTCCGGTGCGTTCCCCTGGAGATCCCGGAGCCCCTCGTCATGCACCGAGGAAAGGGCCACCGGGGAGGTTTTAGTGGGTAAAAACCCCACATAACCGCCGCCTTCCCCCCAGAAGGCGGGGTATCTTTTTGAAGATTTCCTCCCCGTTAACAAAAAAAAATAGTTGGAATGGTTAACAAGATTGTTAGTAATATTTCTGAAAAAAAAAGAAGTATTGCTAGCTTTCTTTTTAAAAAAGAAATTTTTTTATGCTCCACGTTGTATATGAAATTCTAGTGTCACAATGTAAGTTACCATACTCCTTTTAAAAGGGCTTGACCGAATTTTATGAAATTTTGAAGACGACAAACACGATCCGTAACCCATACGGTAATACAATAAGTTAGTTATTTTTTAAATTTTGACGATTAAAATATTCACTAGAAATAATATATACGGCAAAATAACGTTTGCGGGGTCAGCTAGTGAACAAATATAAGTCTATGTAGATATAGCATATGCACAAAATATATAATAACATACTCGTTTGTTCAAAAGTGTTATAATTTGTAGGTCTCGTAGAATAAAATAGTCCAACAACTAATACACTCGCTTTATTGAGACAGCGTAACGTAATGAATTCCGTCACAACTGCACGTCCTCACAATCTTTATACAAAATGAATTAGAAGTCAGATTAGGAACTAATAAAGTTAAATTATTGTTTACAATGCCAAGTTCATGTGACGATCAACTAAATTATTAATTATGAATTAAAGATACGGATCAGGTAAATCATTAAGATATCATTGGAAGTAGTTACTATGCATAACAATCGCTGGGTGTCATGTGTTGCCAGCTAACAAGAGAGAAAGAACGCATAATGCGTTCACACCTATCTCTTTTGCCCCTATAATACTAAAACGTAATTCTCTCTTTCTATCTTCAGAAACTTAAACTGCGTCTAAACGATTCCGATCAAATTTTTCGTAACGCACTCACCCACTTGCTCCACCAGTCAAGCAATCAAGGAAATTTTACATCAAAAATCAAAATCTATTCATAAAAGACGACGAAATTATTTTTAGTGCAAAATGATCGTACATTATTCCATTCCCCTGTCACATTTCGAACTTAATCAATTTAGTGTTACACAGATGGCCATTACTGTGTCACATAAACTCGAGAGCTGGCCTTGAATAACGGAAATACGTTTACGTGATTACCTAAACTAAGTTTGACACCGCACAGTCCCTGGGGACTTGCTCGTAATGTTAACTACATGTCACTCGGCATTAAAATCACAATAAAGTGTCACATATTAATGTCATCTATTGAAACTACAGGATTTTTATTTGCTTATAGATTGTATCCGTGTTCTTTTCTAATCTACTTTATTTGTTTCGTTAATAAGAGTGATACCTCAACAGTTATTGCAATTTTTTTTTATGTCTCATTTTTGAAGGTGATGTCAGAAAATGCTCTGGTTCACACGTCGTAGCATTGTTATCAGTTTCTTTGCGACTGTTGCGTCCCTGTTTCTCATGGCCATTTTTAAGTTGTATTCTATAAAATTTGTCTCTTGATGCGGCCGATGTCGTTATCACCAGTCTTCTTGCGGCGTCGTCATAATAATCTGTGTGATAGACACAGCTGACTGTGCCCCTGTGCCCTCGCAGTGCAAGGCGACACGGACCAGCCGATGTCGCCTTCTTCCCGGGTCCACCTTGGCGGCCGACAAAGGCGACCCTTGTCGCCCAGTGAACCCGAGGCCCCTTTAAGTCGCCTTCTACGACAGGCAGGGGATACCGTAGTCTTATTCTACGAAGAACTTCAAGTCTTACATTAATTTGTAATCGTTTTATAATCTCATTGACTCAGTGGACGTAATGAGTTTAATGAGTAATAAAGTCTTCAAACCCATATTTCGGAAATAAAATTTTTACTTTACTGTCTCAAAATATAGGTACATACACGGACAATGTTCTACTATTCTAAACTTGGCATGTAATATAACTTACACTGTATATTCTGTAGGGGCTACAATTTAGACGAGATGTTAACTTTAACTATACCCAGGTGTTGTTGCCGCGAGCCAACTGGAACCTGTGCCAATTGCATACGACTACTGGAATATATAGAAGCGTCATTATCGCAATGGTTATGGGTACGGTCTGCGAATCGTAAAGTCGTTGATTCGAAACCACTGCGACTATTGACGTAGAAACATCTCCTAGTTTAAGCTAAGCTTAGATGGAATGGTTAACAAGAATGTTAGTAATATTTTCTGAAAAAAAAAAGAAAAATTGTTTATTGTTTATCAATCGCCGTGGTAGTTCAGTGTCCGGGCGGTCGACCCAAGTTGCATGGTACGCAAGCAACCCCAGTTCCATCCCCGGTGGCGGCACCAATGACTTTGTTGTTGCAATTTTATGTGCTGATTTACCACGCGCTCGGCGGTGAATGAAAACATCGTGAAGAAATCTACATGTCCTAGAATTTTTTTCTAAGACATGTTAAGTTTGCCAATCGGCACTAGGGCTGAAGGCGGACTATGCCCTTATACTCTCCCTACAGAGAAGGCCTGCGCCCAGCAGTGGGACAGATACAAAGGCTGTAACTGTTTAGAAATATTTGTGGAAAAAAAGATGGTTAGGTTTTTTTAAAAATGTGGGGTCCAGTTTCACCAAACAACGGATGCCAAAAATGATTATAGGATCGAACCCTGATCAGCTTTGTACCAAAAAGTTTCCATTTTTTGGTTTCTTACGTACAAAAAATAATCTACTTTGTTCCCTGTGAATTATAATCATCTACTCGTATCAGTGTGGTATCTAACAAATCAGTTAAAAGGGGATCTGCTGACCCCGCAAGGGTTGGAAGGGCGTGATAGGATATTTTTATATTTAATTTTGAAGATTATACTATTCTATCTTAGCTTAAGGATATTCGAGGAAAGTTTCGTGCATTAAGATTAAAATTTCACCGAAGTCGGCCGCCAACTTCGTTATTAATCTATGTCCCGCTCTAATCCCGGACTTGAAACGTTAAGGCGAAGACGTCGTTCGTTATTTTGTTGATGTATATATCTGTAGACATAAAATATGAAGATCTTTTAACGCGAATGGGGTAGACAGGGATAGTTTATCGTTAAACAACGAACACAAATTAACGCACGTTTTTTTAATCGTCTACTATGATAGTTACTTTATGATGTTTCGTGGCTAAATTGTCTCTCTTATTTGACATTTGCTCATTATTTTTAAGGAGTACTTAGTACTTGCCTAGTCTTGGGTTATCATAAACTTACCAATATTACAATCAACAAACATAGATATAGACATTTATTTATTGGCATCACAATACAAAAACACATCACAGACAGAATATTATAAGACACATTAAAAAATAATGAAAAATAGACAAAACACAGGTAAAGTTACAAGGACAAATAATACATAACATATGATGCCAATATCGGACACCGTCTCAGCAAATGCTGTCGCAAGGATGCGACAGCGCTGATTTTCATAAATAAATATATTATTAAGTAAAAAAAATATATGATAATTAAACGTATTAACGAAATATTGAAAATATTGGAAACAACAAGCCACCGATATCAAGGTGATATTATATTTTTGTAACTTTAACATCAGGTGTTTTAATTAATTTTTAAATGCGTTTACAGATTTACTGTCTCTTATGGGCGGTGGCAATTTATTCCAACACTTGGTAGCCAAGTATCTGAAACAGCCGCGGAACGCAGCAGATCGGTGTAGCGGAATTTGTAAAATGCAGTGTTTAACTCTAATTAAACCGCCATTTCAACATTCTTCCAAACAATTTTTAAGAGTTACCTTAGGGCCTCTACAAGTTTTCTATTAGCGTGAACGCTTGTAGAATAGAATAAGAAATATAGCCGTGAGCAAAAATAAAGAGTCGGCTAAGAAAGTTTGAATATCTTGGAGGATAAGGACGCTAGCTAACTGAAATAAATTGTGCATGATAGACAATTTAATACCCTTAAAATAAAATAGAATATTTTTATTAATTTATTTATTAATAATTTATTATTAAAAAACAAAAACGAAAAAGGACATTGCCCCCATGTGGTGACACTAAATACTAAAATTTAAATAAAAAATGAAAAATACTGTACTACCCCCAGTTTACGTAAAATATCCTAGCGTGTTTATCTTACGGGATATTCAAACTTTCTTAACCGACCCTACATTTTTGCTCACGAGTGTACATGGGAGTGACATTAACTTACGAAAAGCCACGTGGTTTAGCGTATCGAACGTCTAAATTAGTAGCCATGTGTCAAATAATATTCTATGCCTTCAGACTAGCCCAGTCAAGTAGCATTTAGTTGCCGAGCGTTAGTTTCGTATGACAAGAGACCTAACGCCGGACCCCATGTAGAAAGCAAAGAAGATGGCGATTAAATAATCAATTTATATTTATATTTCCTATTTAGTATTTATATTTCCTTCTATAATGGATACTCAACGTCTATTGTGGGCTGCGCGTAACGAACAAGTGTGGCCTACGCATCAAGGAAATATTCGCAGACTATTTGCCACTTGTCTTGGCTAGCTGCTATATCGTCTAAATGCAAGGACCTGTTACTGCTAGTTGGCTGCTCACATGCCTTGAAAATAAGGGCTAAGAGAGACATGCAGATTTCAATCAAAATCAGTATTTAATTCAAAAAACAATTTTCGGAACCTAGGACTGAACTTGTGTTGTAAAGTTTTTTAAGCGTAAAAAGTCTAATTATTTAGGGTCTGCGAATCGTTAGGTCGTAGGATCGAATCCACCGACCGATTACGGCTTAGATGGAATGGTTAACAAGAATGTTAGTAATATTTTTTGTGAAAAAGATATCATTTTTTTTAAATAGGTAACCGCCCAGACACTTTTTTTTTTGTTAACGGGGAGGAAATCTTCAAAAAGATACCCCGCCTTCTGGGGGGAAGGCGGCGGTTATGTGGGGTTTTTACCCACTAAAACCTCCCCGGTGGCCCTTTCCTCGGTGCATGACGAGGGGCTCCGGGATCTCCAGTGGAACGCACCGGAGCCCCTCTGCACTGTGCGGGAGGTTACTCCCTCCCCTGTGCCCTCGCAGTGCAAGGCTACTACACGGGCCAGCTGATGTCGCCTTCTTCCCGGGTCTACTTCAACGAACGACAAAGGACCCCCCACCCTTGTCGCCCAGTGAACCCGAGGCCCCTTTTAGTCGCCTTCTACGACAGGCAGGGGATACCGTAGTCTTATTCTTGAGAGCCCAAAACTACAGGGCTGCGGGCCGGTCTTTAAAAGTCCCGGCTTTTAAAGTAACAGACTAACAGACTATATACATATGTGTCCCTCTGTTGGTCACAGCCCTCTCGGGAGAGGGCAGTGGTTGCTCCTTAACTATTTACACACTCACTGCTACACTCTCCGCTTTAAAGTGACCGTAACCGCAACGTAACTTGAATTAACATTACTTGACTCTACAACTTTTCACCAACACGCTCCCCTTGGCGCATAAATACATTATCACAACACATTTATCTCACTTCACGCTGTATGTTTCGTTCCTACACTGAAATGTTTATAGAGTTCTAAAGCACCAATGCGGAAACATATTCCTTTCAAAAAAAAATTTTAACATTTTTCTAATGCTTAAAACTTACTTTAACTAATTTATTTTATTGTATGTCTAAATTTTTTTTGGAGGTTTTTATAACTTTTGGAAATAGCATATTTTATGGCTTATGTCTATAACTGAAGCCATAGATAAAGCCATAACTACTGATAAAGTTCGTCTCTGTAATTATACGTATTATTTAAGCGTCAATAGCCTAATGATTTAGGGTACGGCCTGCGAATCGTAAGGTCGTGGGTTCGAATCCACCATTCGACTATTGCCGTGAACCATGTCCTAGCACAAGCTTATGCTTAGTTGGAATGGTTAACAAGATTGTTAGTAATATTTCAGAAAAAAAAAAAAGAAATATTACTAGCTATCTTTAAAAAAAAATATACGTATACGGTATTTATAAATTGTTAAAAAAAGCTACATCTTTTTGAGGTCGGTTTCACTTACATTTCTTTTTTATTTTTAAATCTGTAATGTAACCAGTAATTTAACTCCTTTCTGTGTTATTTATTAAATAACATTTTCCATTGTTAATAGTTTTTATTCCCCGATCCAGAATTTCCCACGAGCGCTTTCCTATTTCTTCGTGGAAATGAAAGCAATCTCGCAGCATTCAGAAGACACACGATTTATTCACAGGCTGTGTGCTCGCGTTGTTAAGATTTGTGGATGCGAATGAAGATTTCTCCCTCTTAGCGATTTTACTATATTGAAATACTGTTTTTAAAATCTTAATGTAGGAAACATTGATTCAAAACAATATGAACTACACACGTTCGATTTCAATCACGATACTAATGTTTCCTCCATCTCTAATCACGGTACTAATATTTCAACAAAAGTTTTAAGAACAAAAGAGTTCATTTATTATCAAAGTACTAGTTGCGCCCCGCGGTGTTAACCGCGATTTAAAAGTAGATCCTTTTCTGTACTCCTTATATGAAAAATTTAATGATGCTCGGTTGAATAGTCAGGGCGTGAAAGAGTTACTAACGAACACTACATTCTAATAGTAACCATGTTGTACCATAATATCGCGTACTGCGTTGTTTATCGTCATAACTACTCAAATATTTGTTTAATTTCTGTAGTGTAAAAGACTTTATCTACTTTAAATATACTCAATCAGATGCGATAATAGTATTTATTTCGATAAGGATCAATTTGTTCCAACCAAATATGTATTAGAAATATATTATCAATTTTTATGGTTCACTACTTTGGTGATAATGGCTTACACATAAAAGATATGTATGCTTACGCGGATTTTTCTGTGGGACTATTAAAGATAAACATTTCCATTAAACATTATTTGCTTGGTGTATTATTGCTTGTTTTTTTATGGGTATAAACCAGTGCTTGACCACGATCCCACCTGGTGTTAAGTGGTAATATAGTCGAAAGATGGTACGCGCTAGTTTAGTGACTATTCACTCTACTCTTCAAGGCTCCCACGTCGTACTTGGACGGAAATACTGACGCCGGCAACTTGTTCCACTCCTTTGTGTACTGTACGCATGATGAACGATGACTCAAATCGCTTCGTTCGGACGCGCGGAACATTAACGATGAAAGGGAGAAGACCCGCCGAGTGTCTAAACGTCCGAAGGCAGAATGGTTTTTGCGGTGCACGCCAGACTAAGCTTGCACATGGCAGTTTTTTTCCTATTTATCGTTTTATTTTCGATAATTCACACTACATTTTTATAAATTATAGCCTGTATGTTCATTATATAAGTTATTATAAATCCAGTCAGTAGATTTGGCGTGAAATAATGACACTTCAAATACATCAATACTACAAACTTTCGCGTTTATAATATTAGCAGGATTTTTAAACAAGTAAAAAAAACACTCTCCCGTTCTTTTAATCGTTTTTTTTAGTATCATTCATTTAGTATCATATGTGGCAGATGGTAAGCTTGCCACCATACACCGGACAAACACCAATCAAAGGACACGTAGAATTAGTAAACTAGGATTCATACTCCTGTTAGCAACAGTTAGTCATACTAAATGGTAATTTAGTTTTAATGCATAGATAAATATTATAATCTGTAAAATATACTTATGAATAAGAATAAGTTAATGAACTGACTAATATAAAAGTACTTTAGTTGACTAGGTGGACAACAGAGTCCGTCTCCGCTTCCGTTTTTGAAAGAGATGCCTATACTAGAAATTTAGAGGACTCTCTCTGTAGACGATTTAAAATAAAATTAAAAATATTTTTATTGGACCAAATAAAATGCTTATTACTCTAAAAATAATGTGAATAAGATAAAATGAAATGCTCACCGCATGATGATCGCAAATGATGGGGAGAGGGCTGATCCCGTTAGGAGATGGCGCAGGCGGGCCGGTGGCAGACCGGCCCGCAGCCCTGTAGTTCTGGCCTTTCAAGAATAAGACTACGGTATCCCCTGCCTGTCGTATAAGGCGAATAAAAGGGGCCTTTGTCGTACGATAAGGTGGACCCGGGAAGAAGGTGACATCGGCTGGCCCGTGGAGAATACGTACGAGGATACGGAAACAATATTACGATACCAATTTCAATAATATCGTGCTTGTACATTTTTATCGTAATTTCACATAAACACACACATTCATACCCACTGACACAATAGCACACTCTAATACACTCACACAATTATTTTATATTAATTTACTTTAAAAAAAAAACAAAATTTGATACAGTTAAAGAAGAGCTGGGTCTTCTGGCACAAGTATATTTTATACTTAAAAGAAGATCCAAACACTTAATTCTTTTTGATATGTTTTGTTTTTGAAAATAAAGTTTTTTTTTAATAAAATTAAAAAAACAACGAAGGGCTGGTTGATCCCCACTAGCGTAATTGGCATCCGTATTTTACATGGCTATACGCTGCGAATTTCCGTTCACTTTAGTCGTGTATTTATTACTTACTCCGGGGAACCACATACACGCAAACTAACGGTTTTCTAATCTAATTACCAGATTAGTTGGGACGTAATCTACGGTCTGTTTTAAGTGGCATGTCATTAACAAACCAATTTCGTTTCTATAATTACATCCTGATGTAATCGAATTTAAAAATACAAATTTTATTAAAAGGCTTAAAAAATATGAGGACGTTTTCAGTTTGTCTGTATTTTTTTTTAATATTAGGGCACAATTTCGGGCAAGCTTGCTTAGGAAATAATAAAAATTCAACCTTGGAATTTATATCTGCTGCCAGATATATATTCCAAGGTCCAGACCAGAGAAAAGGAATGATCTTTTCTGCCGTTTTTCTTCACCCGGCCATTGTCAACTATCACAATAATATAAACAGACTACAACTGCTATATATATATGTAGGTCAGTAGTACTTCTGTCAGCTTCAATCAATTGTAGTATAGTAGGCGGCAAATAACTCTAGCGCTGACGTTAATGCGCAGAAGTCGAAAATAAGGTGTAATAGGGGAGTGAAAGGGGCGCGGGCGGACATGCGCGAACGCTTATTGGCTCTCCTGTCGTACTCTTACCCGCACACCGATACCACACCCCGCTCGATCCAAGTGTACAGTCGCTTACAAAATTTTATGTTAATTGACTTTTTTTTCTGTTAAGTTTTGGTTGTTTTTTATTGACGGTATTAGTTTAGTTTGAGGCATATCTATTTAAGGCAGATATACAATAATATAATTTTATACAATAGATTATATAACATACCTATTAAACATTAATAAGAATATGAGGGACAATGGAGAGAGGAGGAGAATGGTTTCTTTAATCTAAGATAATATAGAGACACGAAAACGTTCAATGGAGAGTAAAGCCTAACGCGTAACTATTATTCTTGTGATAACCACTTTATATTTATTGTTAAAACCATTTGTAATAAGACAAAGGTAATCTTTTAATACCTAAAAGAGAGTCAATTAATTAAATAAACTTAATTTTTGAGCGCAATAAGCAATTTATGTCTTTATGTTTACTTCGAGATCTGTATTACTTCGAATAAAAATCTTATAACGAAACTCTCTCTTTGATCTATGTATTTGAATAATTTGTTATTAATATTTACTGTTTGTACAGATATAATTGGTGTATTTAAGTAGCAATTATTCCACTCAGTGTACACTTGTGTAGGCCATTGACAGTCTCTAATACTGGACATTGATAATAAAAAAAATAAAAGAAACATATACGAAATTCGAAAATGGAACACTATGGGTACATGTTTCTTTTTAATTTGCGAGACTGTCGTTAGTGTTTTCACTGTCACCTCCTTTGTAAAATGAATTTGTCTCGTGAAAATTTGCGAGTTATGATGATTTTTTCTGTTTTCGCTGTAGATTATGTTCGAAAACGTAAAGTTGTATTTGATCATATCCATGGCAATATGAAAATTTCTGAATTTGTAGTGATAGTTGGCAGCAGAAGAATGTGGAAGGGATAGATGGGCTTGTCTACAGTCACACGCAATTATTCATTTCTCCAAACTAATTACGTTTCTAGACATTACGTGAATATAGTATTTTTGTTTGTACTTTTTTATGTCTATGTTAGTTTACCTTCTGTAATATGGCACTTTGTATGACTAA
This sequence comes from Meandrusa payeni, assembly GCA_029286785.1. Taxonomy (NCBI): domain Eukaryota; kingdom Metazoa; phylum Arthropoda; class Insecta; order Lepidoptera; family Papilionidae; genus Meandrusa; species Meandrusa payeni. The sequence continues at coordinate 4,565,928 of JAGSMX010000023.1, forward strand.
GGCTTCAATAGCTGGCAAAAAAGTAAAATAGACAAAAATATCATACAAAATACAAAAACATTATAACAAACTAACCTAGTGTGTGCCACCGGCAACGAAGCAGAGTCTAAACAACCGGTGGTTAGGCGACATAGAGAGAAACCGTAGAATGCGTGCCGTGTCCAGGAGTACTGCCCTCTGTATCTAACCCTTCACCTAGCCATCTAGCGAGTCTCTTAAGATCGATTGATAGAGACTTTTCGCTATGAGACCGTTTATAGAAACTACTAACTATCGGGACAATGACCGTCGAACCCACATCCCACATGGCGGTCACCTCGTGAGCCAAGTAGAGGTATTTAGTGATTTTTTTCCTTTCGGCCTTCACGAGATTCTCGTCATGCGGGATGGTAATATCGACGAGCACCGCCTGTCGCGGCTTATTGGCAACAATAGTCCTGTCTGTGATGACAGATCGATCCCAATAGAGCGTTGACGCGGTCAAATTAGTTTCCGTGCAATTCTCGTTATTTTCTTTAGTCCAGTTGTTATTATTATTAAAAAAACATACCGACGAATTGAGAACCCCCTCTTTTCTTGAAGTCGGTTGATAATGGTTCTAATTGATGTAAACGAAATTAAAGTCCGTCTGTTTTAAATAGGAGTTAAAATTCTTGGTTAACCGACATGAGAGGTCGTTTCAGCAAGTAGATATTACGAACAGAAATAGAATTAACGTCGTTGGTCAGAACATCTTAAGCTTAGAAGCTTCAGAGATTACATTGAGATTCGAATTAAGTACGGCGACACGGTTCGCCGCAGGCTCCAAATTTAATATGTACCTACTTCAATTTGTCATAAATATATATCTACCGTACTTAATACCTAATACTGGTTTCATATCACAGTTTCCATGTGAAATTTATATAATTATTTTTTTATACTTTCTAAGTAACAATCAAATATAACAAAAAAATAATGTACAATCCAAGTTTACGTAAGATATCCTTTTTCGTTTAAGTTTATGTTTTTTAATGAAATATAAATAAATTAAAAAAAATATTTTATTTTATTTTAATCTTCCATGATATTCAAACTTCTTAACCGACCCTTTTTGCTTATGGCTATAATTTTTTTCAAAAGTAGAATGAATAGGCATTTACTAAAATATAGTGCATCTTACCATCCAGGACTGCATTTCCACTTAACATCAGGTGGGATCGCAGTGAAGCACTTGCTTAGAAATGATTTAAAAAAATGTAAAAACAGCATAGTGGCTGAGCAATCGATTTACGATCTAGCGCTGACCACTTTTCCCTATGCATTTTTCTTTTCACTAGGTTGTTCCCGAAACCATAAAGCTAGTAACGTTTGGAACCCATAAACTATGTTTACCCACTATTAGAATACAAAGAGCTATTGTGTATATATGCGTGCGTGCGTAAGTTTGTGTATGTCGGCGTTACGCCAGGGGTTTCGTGGTCGGAATCCATAATGAAATACACACTCCAGATTCAGCTTGCTTTGTCGTATCACGACGGTCAGTACAAGAATGTCGGCTTGCTTTGTTGTATCACGACGGTCGGTACGATAATGTGACGTTATTAAAAAATACAGTCGTTTTTATATTGATCTCTCAATAAGTTAAACCGTTACGGAATATTTGACTTCCTTTGTAACAAACAAATAAAATAACTACAAATTTAACACAACTTTCAATGATTTATTTAACATGATTACGTTAATTTCGTATGGACAAATATCGTTCTTACACAGTCCCATCACAGATGGCGCTGAACTTTTATTTAATGCGTAGTTATTCCAAATTTGATTAAAATGATAAATCAAAACAGTATTTTCGATACGAGGCGATTTGCGCCCATATACACATGTCAAGCATCCAGAAATAATTGCGTCAGTGTCTTCATAGGTTAAATTTTATATATGGACTATTATAAAAGAAATATTAGAATGGTTACACTTTACGTGTTTTGTTAAGTTAACAGGCAAAACCTAAGTAAGCAAAGTTTTAAGTTAAGGCATAAGTTGTTTGAACTTCATTGCGATATTTGTTCGGGACTAAGGTTTTGTTGACAGTACTCTTAGCAAAAAGATAACCTATATAAAACGTGCCGAGCCGCGGCAACTCAATGTCCGGGTGGTCGTCTCAAGATGCGTAGTACGCAACAACCTGAGTTCGATCTCAGGTGCTAGCAATTTCTGTTTTGTCTTATAAAACGACATTTAATGTTATTTCTTTAAAATATATAAATTCCTATTCAACATGACGAATTATTTTATATTTTAAGATCAAATGTCTCGTTGACACGATGTCATTTGACGGTAGAATTGATTAAAAAGAAAATTACATTTATCTTTACATAAATACGTTAATTTGTACTGTATTTGAATACATGGGAATATAAAATTATTATTATCAAATCGAGGGCTGATTGGAAAATAACTCAATACATATTTCAGAATGCTTTCAAATTCTGGGAGCCAATATTGGTATTTACTGAATTCTTACTGTCTTTTTTGTTCAAGGCACGGCGAAATTCTCTCTCTTGTCCAAGGAAAATATTTTACCAATAAGCTGTTACTCGTAAATATTGATAATTTCATTCAATTTCAATCAATTTAAGTCAACAAAGAGAAGCAAATGAATGTAAATTGAACAACACAACAACACTGTATGTGAATATTCCAAAGACCGGAGCTTTATATACAGACTTATTATGATTGTGATTTATTATACGAATTTCCAATATTGAAAATGAAAATATAATACAACTCGAAATCGCAGAGTAATCTTGACCTTCAATTTGGTTCCAGTTTGTAACTCCATTATTGGTTTGTTAGCAAGAGTTTTTGAAATATGGACCAGTTCCAACTTCGCAAATGGAAACCAATAAATTTATACCCGTGGACGTAAGGTGTAAGAACTTTTACACTAGGTGAGCAAATTTTTTTATCTAATAAATCTTTAATCAAACAGTTTTATGAGAATTATGATTTGAAATTTCCGATTTTTGAGTCTTTGAAGAGCTCATAGTCACGGGAGGAGCTGAGGTATACCTCTTTGTGTTCTAGTTGTTTGTGATTGGCATTTCGAATATCATCGTAGTAAATAAAAGTTGTATTTGACAGTTCAGAGAAGCCGATCGTCACCACGATTACTCGTCAGGTCAATCTGAAGATTCCCTGAAAGTTTCATTGAAATCGGTCCAGCCGTTTTGGAGCCTATACGGATCAAACACACACACATTCTCTTTTATATATATATATATATATTTAGATGACATATTGTGTATGTAAAGAATGACATATTGTCTCTTAACAATACTTGTACTGACAAAAGTTGCAAGACAACAACTTTTGTTTTTTAGTAACAATATCACAGTCTTACACTTTTGTGTGAACTCAGACTAGCGTACAAAACATAAAATCAGACAGAATCAGGTCAACCAGAAAATATAGCTTTTATGTCTGAAATTTGTATGAAAATAAATGAATTTTATTTGTGCCGCATCACGCCTTACTGCTATCTAGTTTAGCAGATAAAGACTGTAAAAATATGTAAGGAGACACTTTTCGCACCAAAATCTTGTTTGTATAAACATTTTGACGTCTTAGAATAGTTTTAATAATAATAAAATGTTTATTTGCGAGGAATATGGTAACTGACATGACGACAATTTATAGGCACAAGCATATTTCGCCCAATCGGCATGCAAATATAATACAATTGATTTTATTCTAGATACATTACAATTTAAATAATATTGCTTACTAATTAACTACATCTGCAAAAATACGTTTCACACACAACGTGTTATGCACTTCACAGTTTAAACGTGTAAAATTCGTTAAGGGAATAAAAACAGTTATAAATTAGCCACTGTTTGAGTTTATTCTGAAATGGTCTCAATGATAATTCTCTCATTTCCCTTAGTATATATTTTTAAAGTCGTAATGTGAGTTTTTTTTTTAATAAAAAGCAGTTTACTGTCTAGGAAGTGTTAACTTTGTTATATCTCTGTGTAAGTATAATCATTTACTAGACCAAATAAGTAGTAATATTTTAACGAGTAGGCAAAGGTTGTCTATAAGAGAGCCTTTGCGATTAAGTGTCGTACAGTTAACTATATTTATTCATTTATTCATTCATTCGGTTGTAGTCGAGATTCGCAAGAGGCGATGATATCAATAAGTATTCATCTTGGTTTTTCTTTAATATATTAGGTACGAGCAAAATTAAACAGAACAGTTGAATGCTGCTATTAGATTCTCACAGGCGTTTCAATAACTTTTAATAGGCCCTTTGAGATTTTAATGCAACTAATACAACAATATACTGTGGGGTGTGTTTCTATTTTGTTTTCAGCGCTCAAGGAATTTCTACACAGGATTGGACTTTTACGCTATTAGATGCAATTACCGTTATGTTTAGTTGGGCGAAGCAAAACCTAATATAAATAGACTTATGATAATCCAAGACTAGGTACGTAATCCATAACGACAACGAGCACGAATTTAAAAGAAGGAGAATATAGGCACCAGAACTTCATAATATAAATATGATACTTAAAATATAATTAGAGAAACTTATAATATTTAATAATTTTGAAGGTTATTTTTCAGATTTTTGGTTTTTACTAGTAAGTATACTTCCAGTCCCAAAACCTCTGTTTAGTCAATGTGTACCCATAACAAATGTGACACGTGTAATTCTAAACAGCCCCAATGTTAACTAGTTCTGTATTTAAATTTAATTACGTAGTTTGGTCCCGGATTCAATTAGTATCACCGGGGAGCTGCGTGACTTGTGCAATTGTTGGGGCGTGGGGAACTTTCAAACAAACACATGAATTATTAATTAAGAAAATATGACGTTGCTTAATCTTGTTGCCTAAACATGTTCCAAGTAAATCAGAACGCTTGTTAGTTTAAGAAAGAAATGGACCCGTTAGAAATTAGGAGGGTTGCTGGAGTTTCTTTGGCCAGCCCTGTAGTTCTGGGCTCTCAAAATAAGACTACGGTATCCCCTGCCTGTTGTAGATTGTAGGTGACTAAAAGGGATCTCGGGTTCACTGGGAGACAAGGGTGGGGCCCTTTGTCGTCCGCCAAGGTGGTGGAAGGAGACGACATCGGCTGGCCTGTGTCACCTTGCACTGCGAGAACACAGGGAGTAACCTCCCTCCCCCGGGAAGTGTTCTCTCCTTGAGTACAGTGCTGAGGAGCTCCGGTGCCATGCACCGAGAAACGGCCACCAGGGGGCTTTTAGTGGGTCAAACCTCACATAACCGCAGCCTTCCCCCCAGAAAGCGGGGTGTCTTTTTGAAGATTAACTCCCCGTAAAAAAAAAGTTTCTTTGGCCACTTCTCTCAGCGCCAATGCTTCCTGAAGTAACGAAGACATTAAAATAGCTAAGAATGTCTTGATAGTCTTGCTAGTTCTCAATGATATATATCCTAGACGATGTCCTCTTTTGGGAGACTCATCCTTCAATACGATTTTTAGCAGTTCCATTGTATATTTGGAACCCAGCTTTCTATTCCAACAAAATTCATATTAGGCCTTACTGAAGCCAAACCCTTTAAAGTAAAGATAATATAAAGAAATCTATTCATAAATGACGGCGCGAAACGAAATACAGATGAATAAGGAACTTTCTTTTTTTGAGGCCGGGGTAAAAATATTCCAACTTAGGTTTTAAAATGACGGCGTTATGACATACATTTAAAAATACAACAAACTCTTACGAGTAGGTTACTCCTTTTGAAGTAGGTTAAATAAGATCATTGGAGCATTATTGGAAGTATCTATAGCCGTAGTGATAAAGGATTGGTTAAGAAAATTTGAATATCTCGGAAGATAAAGACGCTAGCTAACTGAAATAAATTGTGCACGATAGACAATTAAATATTCTTAAAATAAAATAAATTATTTTTATTAATTTATTTATATTTCATTAAAAAAAAATTTAAACTAAAAAGGATATCTTACGTAAACTTCGATAATACAGTAGTTTTTATTAAATTTTATTTTTATTTAAATTTTAGTAGTGTTATTTAAATAAATAATAAATTATTATTTACAAAAAATATTTTATTTTATTTTAAAGACAATTAATTGTCATTGTATCATGCAAAATTTATTTCAGTTATCTAGTGTCTTTATCTTCAGAGATATGCAAACTTCTTAATTCCGACCCTATATATTTTTGCTCACGAGTGTATATAGATATCATTCATCTAATTACTTTCAACTGGAAGTGAAATACAGATTATATATATCATAACGTTGATAATGATTACCTTTAAGTGGGTGTAATTTAATTTGGCATAACATCAAAGTGTTATACAACGAAGTACTATGAAAATACTGTAAGCACATTAACCGATATTTCACTTTTAAGTATTTCATACGAATATACAGAGTGTATGCTTTGGTGAACCAAAACACATATGGCTCGAGTATATTTAATGTATTAAAAGCGGGTACTCCAGTCTGGTATAGGCAGGTGGAATAACTGACTAATCTTCATTTGACTAAACTGTTTTGTCAGTTCTAGTCCATGCTCGCTTCATTTATAATTTTTAATTTTAAAATAATATGCAAATGTTATTTTTAAATTATTACTAACGTTCTTGTTAACTATTCTAATTTAGCTTAAGCTTGTGCACAGCAAAAATCGACAATCGTCACTGAATGTTCATTTTAGCACAATTGTTTTAGCAGACCAGGGGACTTACACAAAAGTTTTGTCTTATTTTTTTTAATGAAGAACTACAGAGAGGCTGGCCTTTACTGCTTCTGATAATTGATAATTGATCTAGAAATATTACACCACTTTTAGAAAACCGATATTTTATTCGAAACTGTTCATCGACATATAAATCAAAAGGGTTTTCGTTTCTTTTAAATATTTTTCCCTTGTCTAGGAGTCTGAATGATATTTATCTTTTACTGTTTCTACTTCCTCCATTGCCCTTAATTCCATAATAAGTTATTTTAGATGTGCGAACACAAACCGTATTATTTTATATTAGGACTTAACCAGTATAACATATAAATTAATACGGTTTGTGTTTGGTATTTGGGCTACAAGGGTGTACGTAGTTATAACTTCGGAATAACGGTTGCATGAACAAAAACGTCTACGTCATACAAGGTATAACGTATTCTTGGTTTATTAGTACAAATTTCGCTTATTCTTAGTTTATTCCTAAGTTTATCTTTATCTCACGTTTATTTGTAAGACTGTATATGTTTAGAGGCTCCTGCTAGATTCCGTATAAATAACCCTTTGATTAACAATACTCAACATCGTAAGCGTGTTTCGAACGCGCGCCAAAATTAAAAGTCATCTGTCAAAGACAATTATAGACTTCCGTTGACAGCACATAAAGTGTTGTCATGCAGACCAAAAATTTATTAGGTTGATTTATACAACAAAATCATTTTCCTTTAATAGTATTTAATGATTAAAAAAATGTGGTATCATGGGACACCAGATAGCTTAATTGGTTTTAATTTAACTTCATAAAATTATTTTGTATATTAAGTATTTTACAAAATAACTGATAACGTAAATTAAATATATCTCCTTATTTTTTTTTTCAACAATATAAAATTATATTAATAATTCGTTAAAGTGCTACCTACGATCAGAGAATTCAACTACAGATTGATTAATACCTATGGGCCGCCTTATAAAAAGCTATGGGCCGCCGTATATGGTTATAGCACTTCCGTTATATATTTTTCTTACGGTTTTAGTCTCTCTAATTATAATCGATGCATGGCTAAATAAAAAAAAATCTTCAAAACTCACTATGACATATTTAGACAGACGAAAACAAACAATTTGAATATTTAAATTTGGAATATGTTATACTTTTATAGATATTCATTTGGTTTTCATTTCGTCCAGTGTTTATTAAATATCGTTATCATTTTTAGCTTGAACACAATTGTTCTGATAGAATTACATGAAGTGGGAACGTAGCCAAATGCATTGTCTAAAACTCTCAATACATGTAATATCGAATGTCTGTTCACTGGGCTATTTATAAAAAATAATATTGATCAAACATTTGGCAGTATTTTACGATCAACGAAGTATTGGAATTTAAAAGGTGATCAAAGATCATCTGAATCGAAGAAATTCGAAATTTCTTTCGTTTTTTATTAATCATAAACTGCGAATTATTAAAATCTTATTACTTGACGCTGGCTTATGCACAATCCGTGCTGGAGCCATAAATTAAGAAACAAGTTGATCAAAGCAGTTGGGGAAACAATCCGACATAACTCTGTCCGGTAGCATAGTAGGTAGTAAATCAATAAAGGGGGAAATCTTCAACAAGATACCCGATTATGTCGTGTTCTTATCCACTTACCCTTCATTCCTCCCCCCGCCTGTTGGTCCTTCTACGTCCTTTTAGTCGCCTTCTACGACAGGCAGGGGATACCGTAGCCTTATTCTACGAGCGCAGAACTACATGGCTGACAGGGTATATATTGCAACCAGCTTAATTTTATTTACTCGTACTTCTTTATATTCGCACTTACTAACTTAAAACGTTTCATATATATTATATGCAAATTCATAAAAGCAAACGTGAGCTTTGTCGTTTTAAATATTAAACACACACAGAGTTAGTTGTTTAAGTAACAAGTGTGAAGGTATGGGAGCGTACTTTATTGTGTTTTATTTGTGTTGTATTAAGTTTTAAATAAAAGCTTTGATAGCGAAAATTGTGGAGCGCTTTAAGACCTAAAATTTGTAATAGCCTTTATGCATTGAAATACCGAAGTTCAGTTACCTATCATAACAAGTATATAAAATAATAAATAATGAAATCTTTTATTTCATCAAAACTTAGCCTAAACGTACAAATATCTTATATATACGCAAATATCTCTTATATCTATTGCAATTATTTTGCAGGTATCTTTTATAAATGTTTTTTTTTAATTGTTTTTAGATCCCAACCACAGACCTGTGTCCGTGCTCTTTTCCAATACACTTAAATTGTTCACTCTGCATTTATTAAAAGAGTGCCACTTCGACAGTTACTATTTTCCTTTTTTTTGTTTATTTTTTTTTGCCCGAATTTGGAGGTGGCCAGAGGACGCCTCGGTTCACGCGTCGCAGACGCCCCGCTGCATTGCTATTAGCTTCTCCACGACCCTGCTTCTCATGGCCATTTTTAGGTTGTAGTCCACTATCCTCTCCCTTGATGCGGCCATTGCCTTTGTCATCAGTCTTCCTGTGGCGTCGTCGCAGTCATCTGTACAGATACAACTGACGGTGTGTCGGATATTTATTAAAGTTAAGCTAGTTTTGCAATATCAGATAACTAACTACCCTCCCGTACTAGTTACAAGAAATGTAAGACGGCAGAGTAGTGCGGTCAGTTTGTTGTTTATGTTTAAATACGTCACAGTACTGATTTTGCTACGAACTTACGAACTATTTAAGATCAAAAACAAAAATCGACTTCTAATAGAATCAAACGTTAAACGCGGACGTGCGGACGATCTCATTGGTATTTCCGAATTATCGTAAAAATATTACGAAATTGTAGTAATCAGAACTTAACCAAACTCTCATTACAAAACTCTTGAAGTTTAATAATCATCGAAATCGGTTGGCGTGATATTGGGTTTTACGGGTACAATCTGGACATCTTTAAGTCTAATGTGGACAGACACCTTATAGGCTCACGTGCTCCATCCTAGGCTTCATCTTCGCCTTCCAAAGAGTTTATTCGTGTTTTTGTAATCATAGTTGCTAGACAATAATGAATCTCACTCTATATAGACAAGCGTAGTCTAGAAAGCTTACGCAATCATGCCCTTAAAGTTATTTATATTTCTGACACTATACGCAGTGACAACCACGTACTAGCGTTAAATGATCGCTATATATACCAAAGTCGTGTCATTCGGCCAAAGCCAAAGATGAAGACACCCATACTAGTTCATCACGTTTTAAACGCAAGGTCAATCAAAATCAAAACAGGTTCTTTTAGATGTATTTCTATAAATATATACATTTGTTGATTTTTATTTATAATTTTACTTGGTGATAAGTGCAAATGCAGTCCTAGACGGTAGACTAGCTTAGTAAATGCCTATTCACTTTCCTTTTGGGAATACCTTCATTGTAATCTGATGTTACGACAAACTTTTTCAATACCTTACTGTACGAATATATTCCCACTACCCCCATGGCCTCACGAACCTTGAAGTCATATGGGCTACGTTTGGTCTGTCCGTGTAGTTAAGGGGCTCTGCGGCACAATACAACGCTGGCGTGACGGCGCCAGGCAACTCTTAGGTGGGGTCCTTTTTTACAACGCGTGCGCGAACTCCTTGAACTAGAGGAAGTCGCTCTCCGAGGAGACCAGATCGCGGAAGTAGACCGGACCTGGACACGCACGTCTCAGATCATTTATCAATATAGCGCGCAAATCATTATACAGTGAGAATGACCAGAGCACATGGTAACGATCCTTTGCATCCTGTCCACAATCGCGCCAACTTTCATCACATAAACGCATCACAAACAGCCTTTACCGTGACCGTACTACGACTACTACACAAATGTCAATATTACAAATGTCGATGTCGGTGAAGCAGTCAAGGTCAGCTTTTCTGGCCAATCTGTATAGTTCGTCATTAAAAAAAAGCAATGCCGCTGGAGTTGTAGTTGGCCGTGGGCGATGATGATCACTTAAGATCAGTTGGTTGGGATTCTAATACTGCACCAGTGTAGTAGTCACACAGTGTTACCACTTGACTGTGAAGCTGTCAAGGCCAGGGTTAGCAATTTTGTTATGACGTAATATGTAAACGAATATTATTACATTGTGGCAAGTTGCCAAAGTTTCGGAAAATTAATGAACAGATTTTGGCATAGTTATTGATTGACTACTTAATGTGTTGAGTTGTTACACTATATAATAGATAAATATTATTTGTTTAGGTAGAGAGTGCTTAGGAATAAGAAAGTCACTACATATTTAACCGTATTTCTTTTCTTTTATGTAATTGACGATATAGGAAACCTTGCTGCAGTTATATATAGCCGTGAGCAAAAATAAAGGATCGGTTAGGAAAGTTTGAATATCTCGGAAGATAAAGACGCTAACGAAATAAATATCCTTAAAATAAAATATTATCATTAATTTATTTATATTTCATTAAATTTATACTAAAAAGGCAATCTTACTTAAAAAAAATTTAGTACTTAGTGTTGCCTCCATGTGGCGGCAAAATTTAAATAAAAATAATATGCAATTTAAAATACTATAATATACAAGTTTACGTGATGTTTACCTGACAAACAAAAACATTTTCAGTACTTAGTGTTGCCACCGTGTGGCGGCAAAATTTAAATAAAAATAAAATGCAATTTAAAATACTATAATATACAAGTTTACGTGATGTTTATTACCTGACAAAAAATCTGTACTTAGTGTTGCCTCCGCGTGGCGGCAAAGTTTAAATAAAAATAAAATGCAATTTAAAATACTGTGTTATACAAGTTTACGTAATGTTTACCTGACAAACAAAAAATTTTAGTACTTAGTGTTGCCACCATGTGACGGCAAAATTTAAATAAAAATAAAATGCAATTTAAAATACTGTAATATCCAAGTTTACGTGATGTTTACCTGAGAAACAAAAAATTTAGTACTTAGTGTTGCCACCACGTGGCGGCAAAATTTAAATAAAAATAAAATGCAATTTAAAATACTGTATAATACAAGTTTACGTGATGTTTACCTGACAAACAAAAAATTTAGTACTTAGTGTTGCCACCACGTGGCGGCAAAATTTAAATAAAAATAATATGCAATTTAAAATACTATAATATACAAGTTTACGTGATGTTTACCTGACAAACAAAAACATTTTCAGTACTTAGTGTTGCCACCGTGTGGCGGCAAAATTTAAATAAAAATAAAATGCAATTTAAAATACTATAATATACAAGTTTACGTGATGTTTACCTGACAAACAAAAAAATTTTAGTACGTAGTGTTGCCACCATGTGGCGGCAAAATTTAAATAAAAATAAAATGCAATTTAAAATACTGTAATATCGAAGTTTACGTGATGTTTACCTGACAAACAAAAAAATTTTAGTACGTAGTGTTGCCACCATGTGGCGGCAAATTTAAATAAAAATAAAATGCAATTTAAAATACTGTATTATCCAAGTTTACGTGATGTTTACCTGACAAACAAAAACATTTTCAGTACTTAGTGTTGCCACCATGTGGAGGCAAAATTTAAATAAAAATAAAATTTAATTAAAAATACTGTATTATCCAAGTTTATGTAAGATATCCTTTTTCGTTTAAGTTTATGTTTTTAATGAAATTTAAATAAAATTAATAAAACTATTTTATTTTATTTTAAGAATATTTAATTGTCTATCATGCACAATTTATTTCAGTTAGCTAGCTTCTTTATCTTCCGAGATATTCAAACTTGCTCACGAGTGTATATACTTCTACAGAAAAAACATTTCGGGAGAAACAGTGACAACAAAAGAACGCTAATTTTAAGCACCACTTCTACTATAGACAATAATTTGTCTTCCTTTACGCAGATCCCATGTTAAATCGACTAAAACGTAATTGTGTCAAACCGCCGTTATTCTAGTCTCTAGTAAATTAAGCTTAATTGTATTACGGTAAACTCCAATTAGCATTTTGATTCGTTTTACCTAAACAGTTTGCCAGGGCCATTATTCATTTGTCAAAAGATAATTTGATACCTATTAAGATAATAAGTATACTAACAGTTAAACACTAAACCTTAATGTGTAGTCACTTGACTTTCCTGGACCACGATCACACGCTAAATATCGCTGTCTGAATGTTTTAGGGAAAAACAAAGGGACATGACTTCCAATCTAACTATAGAGGATGCCAAAGATCGATCGGATAGACAAAATGGAGGAGATCAAAGAAAGCAGACACTGGCTTGAGTCAAGTCAATTAGAAAGAACAAGACTAGGAATAAAAACAATAACCGGCTCCAAATTAAGTCTACTTACTAATATACCAAATGTCGGATTGGAAAATAAGTAATGGATTTAAATGTCAATCTGAATTTACAGAGAAAATTGTTGTTGTTGTTACAGTTTATATATATATATATATAATATGACCCACTGTTGGTCGTAAGCCTTCTCCGTAAAGTGAGTATAATGCGGCCTTAGTGCGGATTGGCATAGGCATAACTATCACTATCGGCGGCCACTATCCTGGCTCGGTTCCCGCCGCTCGACATTTTGGCGGAGCTGGACGCGCGTGTGTACACGCGCGTCCGGGCCGTCGACGGCGGGCACGGGCCGCCCCTGGATGCGGGAGAGGTGCGTCGGCAGGAGCACAGGCGGGCGATAGAGGTTTGGCGCGAGCGGCTCTCGGAGCGTCGTTGCTCGCGCCAACGCATCGTCTGTGCCTTCCTGCCGAACTTCGAAGCCTGGCTTCGCAGGAGGAATGACGCGCACGTCACCTACCGCCTGACACAGGTACTCACCGGGCACGGGTGCTTCGGTGAGTACCTGAACAGGATAGGGCGCGAACCGACCGCGCAATGCCACCATTGTGGCTGTGACCGGGATTCCGCGCAGCACACGCTAGCCGTGTGCCCCGCGTGGGAGGCGGAGCGGCGGATCTTGGTCCAGCATATCGGGCAAGACCTCTCCCCGCCGGCGGCAGTAGCGGCTGCGCTGGCGGGGAAATCAAAATGGAAGGCGCTGGTCTCCTTCTGCGAGTCAGTAATGACCCAGAAGGAGACCGCAGAACGGGATCGGGAGAGGGCCGATCCCGTTCGGAGATGGCGCAGGCGGGCCGGTGGCAGACCGGCCCACAGCCCTGTAGTTCTGGGCTCTCAAGAATAAGACTACGGTATCCCCTGCCTGTCGTAGAAGGCGACTAAAAGGGGCCTCGGGTTCACTGGGCGACAAGGGTGGGGGCCTGAGTCGTCCACCAAAGTGGACCCGGGAAGAAGGCGACATCGGTTGGCCCGTGTCGCCTTGCGCTGCGAGGGCACAGGGGGGGAGGGAGTAACCTCCCCCCCCGGGACGTGCTCTCCTTGAGCACAGTGCAGAGGGGCTCCGGTGCGTTCCACTGGACAACAACGTGTTCCTATTTATATAGATTTTCTACACAATACTACGCCGTGGTTCAGGCCTGTCTAACTGCACGATCCGATCAATATAGACCAATCGGATTACTATCTATTACAGACCTACAGAGATACTTAGGGGCACTGCGGCCGAAAAGAATCTTGAAAAACAACAAACTGCTCTAAATAAATTATTAAAAATTTTGTTCAATTTGGATAACCTGACACCGATAATTACATTATACAAATTTAAAGTAATTAATATAACACAAACATATATAGACTAAAATAACATATTAGTTAGAACAATATTTCTTTTTTTTTCATAAATATTACCAACATTCTTGTTAACCATTCCAACTAAGCTTAAGCTTGTGCTACGAGATGGTTCACGTCAATAGTCGAATGGTGGATTCGTGATTGACGCTTCTGAATAAAGAAAAAACCACAAATAAAATATTGTCAAAAAATATACCACTACATAAAATGAAATAAACACGGAGCAAGTAAATTATTAACACCACGAACTAATATCAGCAAAAAATGTATAATATATGAAGGCTTGCAAATTTTATAATAATTTACAAGAATCCTCATATATATGTATATATATATATATATATATATACATGATGTATATATATATATATATATATACATGATGTTAGCGACAGGTAGTCCTACTAAATGCCAATTTTGTTTTAAATATTATAATCTATAAAATATACTTCTCAATTAGAATAAGTTAATGGACTGACTAAATATACTTAAATAAAAGTACTTTAGTTAAGTCAACTAAAGTACTTTTATCGGTTGTCGGCAACCAAGGCCGTTTCCGCTTCCGTCTTTGAAAGAGATGCCTTTACTAGAAATTTAGGATAAAAGGAGAGGACTCTCTCTGTAGACAATCAGTGTACAGTTTAGAACAAGTGAGTTGTGCTGGAGGAGTGGCCCTTTACAGGTGAGTCTCTGAAACAAAGTCAGTGAGTTTTTGAGTTTTTATTAAATTGACTCTAAGGCTCTTGATGTATTGCTGTTAATAATATGATAAAATATAAAATGTGTATATATATATATTTATATAACATACTTTGAGTATTGTTCTTGAGCCACATCCAGTTACGGAGAGCGCTTACTGTTTGTAATTATGCGAGATTGTTGCTAAGTGTCGGCAATAGATATTGTTGATTTTGTTTAACGGTTACCCCAAATTCTGTAACTAGATATAAATATTTTAGACACATAAGTAAATTGTAATATTGAGTTTTTAATAAAATTTCTTTAACCCCATACTATAGCCATTATTACCAATCCTAGATACGTTGGCAAGGGACGTAAAAGTGACAAAAGAAGTTCTAGCTAAGGCACGAAACCAAAATCCTATGTTGACGCAGAGTAAACATAAATAGGTCATTCTTTGTCCTCATTCGCTTAACTTCCATGTATTGGAGATGAACAAAACTCAAATATTTGACCTCGATAATATAGAACGATCTGCCTTCACCATTGAGTGAAATTTCATCCAGTCAAATATTTTTGGAGCACAGATAAGAAAAGGGAATAAGGCATATGATATCATTCTGAATTGTATTGTATTTTAAAAAAGTGTAGTTTACTTTTGTTATTACTAAGTCGGTTAAATTTTTTTCCAGAGAAAGCCTGTGTCCACTGGGATACACGTACGCTGTTACTACACAGAACACTAGATTTTCGACTATTTCTTTTACATACCGCTTAATCTCTTAAAAATTCAATTTATAATAGTTTCGTTGATTAATTATACTACAACACTCGTGAGCAAAAATAAAGGGTCGGTTAAGAATTCCACCGCCACCATCTTGATGGTTGGCGTTCAACGACTGTACGTTTTTCGCGTAACTTTCTCCCACGCACTGTCAACTTGTGGAATCAACTGTCGCCAGCGGTGTTTCCGAACGTTTACGATTTAGGGACCTTCAAGAAACGAGCCTATTCCTATCTCAAAGGTCGGCAACGCACCTACAGTTCATCTGATGCTATGGATGTTCATGGGCGACGGTGATCACTTAAGATCATGTGAGCCGTATGCTCGTTTGCCACTTTTCATATAAAAAGTTTGAAAATCTCGGAAGATAAAGACGCTAGCTAACTGAAATAAATTGTGCATGATAAATAATAAAATAAAATATATTTTTTAATTTATTTATATTACAATAAAAAACATAAACTTTAACGAAAAAGGATATCTGACGTAAACTTGGACAATACAGTATTTTTATTTAAGTTTTACGCCATATGAAGGCAACACTAAATATTAAAATTTAAATTTAGTATGCATCTGTATATTTGATATAATTACAAAATGCTTTCATATCCCATGTCCGAGTGCGGACAATGCATTAATTCCTTCTGATAAGCTGGGTTGTTGTTCCAGAAACATGTCGGATTTAGTACTCAATTACGTAGGTTCCAATATTGACTATCGACAGTTTAGCGAACGGAAGCTGCATTTTCCAAAACTTCGCTGTAATAGAATAGCTATCAGTATTTTTAATCGACTTCATAAAAAGACGAGGTTCGGTATACCTCTGTATTCAATGCTCTCAATTTTAATAGTGATTTTATTCTGTCTGTATGTTCTTCTATAACTCGAGAACGACTTCACAGATCCTGATAAAAATTAGTATGCAATAAAAACAAGTGATTTTGCAAATTATTGCCATCAAGTATATAAGCTATAAAAAAGTTGATTTAATTCTTACGTCACTGAACATCGATCTTGCTACGATCTTTATAGTAAAACTCTGTTAGTACGTTTCCGTGCTCATCAACAAAGCATTATCGTAGTAAGTGACGGAATAAGATTGTCATCAATTACGATGTCATAATACGTCCATGGATTTTATTTGTATTGGAATCTAAGCTTAATATCACGTACGGACCCAGGCAAGGCAGTGTAATAAATTTCTTTCGTGGCTTATTGGATCCAACATATTCCCCTTCTTGTAAATTACATCCATCAACGCGACCGCTGCGGCAATTTGTTCCTTTCGCACATGCCGCTTGATTGATTGCGAGTTTTTTTAACCGACTGCAAAAAGGAGGTTTCATACCAAAAAACCCCCCAACCCCACCCATAACTCCGTCATCTATAACAGACTACGGAGTTATAATTTTTAGTTGTTGAAAATACTTTCAAATGGGTATATTATTTTAATTTTTTTGAGTCCTTGAGATGTCGGTAGATTTATGACAAACCAGGTCTATGTAGACGCTAGAACTTTGTATAGCTGTAAGTAGTCTAATGGTTTAGGGTACGGTCTGCGAATCGAAAGGTCGTAGGTTCGAATCGACTATTGACGTGAACCATCTCCTAACACAAGCATAAGCTTAGTTGGAATATTTAACAGGAATGTTAGTAATATTTCTGAAAAAAAATATTGCTAGCTTTTTTTCAAAAAAAAAGGCTGTAACACTAAGAAAATAAAGGAAAGAATTAGTCCGTAGTACTCCTCTTATGACAGTTAACTGCGTTATACTCGTATATATGTAAAAAGTATTTATCCTTTTTTTTACATCTGGCTGCAACCAAATTTTATTTCCATAAACGCCCGGTTGTCAGGAATGACATAAAGGTACTGACATGTCAAAGAAGAAGTGAACAAAAAGAAAATGTTTCTTTAAAAATGTTTAAGTTGATATGAAACCTATATGATGATGGACGACTGAACCTAAATGTCGTTTCTTTTGTTACAGAGCAACACATTTTATTTGTCAACCATTGTAGGAACAAGTTATCTTATATGTACTCGTATGCTTCAGAAATAAGCGTTCGCGCGTTAAGTTACAGCCTTTATATATATAATATATATGTCCCACTGCTGGGCACAGGCCTTCTCTGTAAAGAGAGTATAAGGGCATAGTCCGCCACGCGGCCCTAATGCGGATTGGCAGACTTCACATGTCGTAGAAAAATTTTCTAAGACATGTAGGTTTCCTCACGATGTTTTCCTTCACCGCCGAGCGCGTGGTAAATCAGCACATAAAATTGTAACAACAAATTTATTGGTGCCGACACCGGGGATCGAACTCGGGTTGCTAGCGTACTACGCAACTTGAGCCAACCGCCCGGACACTGAGCTACCACGGCTCATCGGGTTCGCGCGTAGTAGCGTTTAAAATTTGTCTCGATTTGAAGTTGGTCACTAGGACATTAATGGAATATCCATAGAAAAAAACATTTAATTTTACTTATTATAAAATTTAGGGGTATTGTAACGGTGAGATAATTAAAATCATAAATAAAAAGAAATTAGCATAACTAAGCTACATTGATAATATTGAAGGAGTTGCCATATTTTTAATGTAGCTGTGCTGTGCACAATTCACATTAAATCTTCTTAAAAAAACATATTGCAAAAAACTAGCAAAATATATTAACATATTTAATTAATGGATATTAAAATTAATATAAAATATTATGTCTAAACAAAAATCTATTTTTATACTTTTAAATCCGTAGAATAAATCATTACATGGATTTATTGATCTCAATCAAAAAAAAACTACGCCTATTTAATGTTCATTGACGTTTTACATTTGACCGCTCGTTTTCGCACGTGTCAGAATCGAAGTTATATATTTATTATTTAGATATATTTTAGTAAAATAAGAGATCCGGTCGGGCAGTACATAATAATACACAATATGTAAAACAACGTAGATAACCAGAGAGTACTTAGCTTATGTACAGAGGCGTTACCGACGAACAACACTAATAACACTCTCAACACTAACAATACAACACAGCAGAACAACTCTAAAGCCTCTGAACTGTACTATTGCTCTTATAATATTGTAAGGAGTCAACAACATGACTCCTCACAAATCCTTTACATATTTAATACTATTTGGTTTTAATAGCACATACATTAACAACTAGTTATTCGTATTATAACACACATATACTATATGTGTCGAATAAACGAATCTGTTATAAATATATAGTAACTGGTAAATGCATTTGACAAATAATCTAAACATTCGAATCATTCGATAGTCAAAAGAGCAACTATAATACAATTATCTAACACACTCGTACGCATTGTGGGTATTATTGTTTCGTTGCGATATACGTGCTAAATATATTTTTTGTGCATAATGGCAGGACTTAGATGTTTGAATAAATAATATTTAAGTTGACGTTGATGTTAAAGTGTCAGCGTATCGACCGTGAAATCATTTGATATTACCTAAAATTCTTATCTTACTTTTTAAATATCTCTGTATCTCCATTAACAATAATCATTTTAATTTGTTTATAATAAAAGGAATATATAGTCTGTTATTTTATTAATTTCATTACTGTCCTTGAACTTCGTTTAGTGGGCCGTGCAATGTATGGAGAGTGACCATGTCCTTTTTGATAGAAAAGTACTAGTTATTCCTACGTCATCCCAATTATAGATATAAACACAAACAAAGACGGGCAAGAGTTTGTTTACTGTTCAGTTAATATTCAGATAGTTTACGATGTATAAAATCGGCATAACTGTGTTAAGTTAAACAACGTTAATGATCTTGGCGTGATGTTCAAAGTTTCGATAGCAGTTCAACGTGACTGCTTGATGCGCTTCCAAATGCATCTAGACTAGAAGGTCAATGGCAATTGCAGATGCAACGGGCAGCCAAGGTTATTTCACTGAGCATCAATCTTAGTTATTTAAGGCGATAACGTGCCCTAATTGATATTTATAGTACTGAAATATATTGTACATTACATTTAGTTTTTCAGCTGGATGAAAGCCGCTGACAAGCGGTCCCTTTTCCTCATTTATGAGGATCATGGTCACTGGAACCCCTCAAGTGAAGAATCTGCCACCATCGGCTTCCGAGGCAGCCCTCACCAGCCGGTAGAGATTAGGAGAGGAGATGGCACCTTTTACTTGGTCAGACCATCGTATTGGCGAGCGGCCCCTTGTTCTTTTGCCTTCTGTATTGCCAACGATGACCAGCACACACATAACCGTTAGGTCTAGCTAAAACTAGATCAATTAAAACACTAACTGCGAATACTTCCGCACGTTAAATGCTATCGGAAAGCTTTGTGAATATCGGATAAAGAACCAGACCGATGCAAACAGCTACAGAAAGTAAATACGATGACCACCGAATGTTTGACTGTGTCTTCAATTATCCGCACATCAGTCGGCAACTTTTATTTGAATAGGTTTTGTAGGTCTCTCAATCTTGTTCTTTAAATTATTTTACGTAATCCCAACCAGCTTCTACCAAATTCCATTGTCCATTTATTATCTATACCGGACTGTCTGGGTGAGTCTTACACATAAGATAAATTGCTGAATCTAAATTGCCGATTCTCTACAAAGGCGCTATCAAAAAAACCCTAAACTAAAATCATTATATACGAATTTCAGATCCATCTTATTCTCTACCACACCGTTTTTAAAGGTAGTCAATAGATAGTTATTCTCTAGATGATCTCTTGAGAGTAGGTCCAATCATGCAGAGTTCTCTGCATGTATAAAAAAATACTGACTAACATTTGTGCCCGGTGTATGGCAATAGGCTCACAAACACACTTAATAAGTTTTTTGAAAAGGGAACAGCAAATGCTGTCTGAAGAACCACTCTTTGGGCTCTTTTTCTTTATTAGAAACAACAACAACAACCCGCAATAAATACATAAACTACACCGTTATCCACATAATAATAATAATAATACAATATATCTATCGGACTACACACACTTTATTATATACAAGGAATAAATTTATTTCCTTATCAGCTCATCACACATTAAAAGTATCCAAAGTCCATTTTAAAGATTTTTTTTATAATAGTAAAAGGAAAGAAATAACACATCTTGTCGCTATAAAAGTGGACCTAGAAGGAATTCAACACGGATTTGTCTCGTGTTGCGTTAAACAGCGAAGGCTGAAGGGCGCGGGTGCGTTCTGCAGAAAATCTCTCCATAGCCGCCTGCTTCTTCTAGAATGCAGGCTAATTTTTGAAGATTTCAAGCTCGAGAACAAAAAAGATACTGATAGGTTTATGATAATCCAAGAATAGGTTTTTTTTTTTAAAAAAGAAAGCTACCAATATTTCTTTTTTTTTTAGAAATTTTACTAACAATCTTGTTAACCATTCCAACTAAGCTTAAGCTTTGGCTAGGACATGGTTCACGTCAATAGTCCAATGGCGGATTCGAACCCACGACCTTACGATTCGCAGGCCGTACCCTAAGCCATTAGGCTATTGAGGTAAGTACTTTATTACGACAAGAAGCAAGAATTAATAAGAACAGGAAGAATATAGGCGCGAGTCCCACTTAATATAAGTAAGGTACATCGGAAAACAAGCTTTTAAAATTTCTTAATAAAATATATTGAAAAGTTCGAATAAAACGAGCCTATGGTCACCTTCCAGCTCATGTCATCATAGTCTATCATCAGGCCGGTGGCAGACCGCCCGCAGCCCTGTAGTTTTGGGCTTTCAAGAATAAGATAACGGTATCCCTGCCTGTCGTAAAAGGCGACTAAAAGGGCCTCGGGTTCACTGGGCGACAAGGGTGGGGGCCTTTGTCGTCCGCTAAGGTGGACCCGGGAAGAAGGCGACATCGGCTGGCCCGTGTAGCCTTGCACTGCGAGGGCACAGGGGGGGAGGGAGTAACCTCCCCCCCCGGGACGTGCTCTCCTTGAGCACAGCGCAGAGGGGCTCCGGTGCGTTCCACTGGAGATCCCGGAGCCCCTCGTCATGCACCGAGGAAAGGACCACCGGGAAGGTTTTAGTGGGTAAAACACCACATAACCGCCGCCTTCCCCAGAAGGCGGGGTATCTTTGAAGATTTCCTCCCCGTTAACAAAAAATCATCATGTCAGCTCTATGTGACAATAATATTGCATTATCATCCTATTTATACATGCACGCTAAATTTCAGCTCAATCGACAACCGGGAAGTAGATAAAATTTAACTTGCAAGATTTGATTACAGATCGACAGACAACGGGACAGGTGAAAGAAAATAAAAGATTGTAAATAAAGAGAGCGTCTAATAAAGTTTGATATGTCATCGCGTTTGATTTGATTTGTAGTCGGTTTTGGTTTTTATTAGTATCTATACTTGTTTATTCAGACCTATTACGACTCTGAATTAGCAAAAATACTAAATCTCCTGCGAAACTGTTTATTTATTCAGAGCAGATGCCATTATGTATAACATGTCTCATCCACACGATTTGCGTCACACACGAGTGGAGCCTTACCCTTATATTAATTTATCTTTTATCCCGATCTAGAATTCTGTTAAATTTAAGCACTGTGTTAAGAACAGCTCATAAATATTTATAATGTTATTTTAATGTGGAAGGATTATTTAGAATAGAAAAGAAAAAGAACATTTATTCGACAGAAGAACACAGAAACATAACTAGACAAAAACAACATGAAGAAAATTAAAAAGGGACAAAAAATCCTTATGCCGAATAGGAGTTCACTCAGCTGTGCTTTTTTTTTTTTTTTAAAAGAAATCTAGCAATATTTCTTTTTTTTTCCTGAAATATTACTAACAATCTTGTTAACCATTCCAACTAAGCTTAAGCTTGTGCTAGGACATGGTTCACGGCAATAGTCGAATGGTGGATTCGAACCCACGACCTTACGATTCTCAGGCCGTACCCTAAACCATTAGGCTATTGACGCTTCGAATTGTGCTATGCCAACCACTATCTTCTTCTTGTCTCGCCTTCTGGGGGAAAGACGGCGGTTATGTGGAGTTTTTACCCACTAAAACCTTCCCGGTGGCCATTTCTTCGGTGCATGAAGAGGGGATCTCACGTGGAACGCACCGATTACCCGATGTCGCCTTCTTCACGGTTCCACCTTGGCGGACAACAAAGTCGCCTACTACGATACGCAGAGGATACCGTAGTCTTGAGAGCCCAGAACTACAGGGCTGAATGACCTGATAACCTGCCTTTAGCAGGCTTAAATAAGACAGGAAATTGTGGGAACATAATATGAAATTCCTGGGTATGTCTTTATAGGTCCGTCTTGGTAATGCTACCAAAGAGTATAAGCTGACATAGAATCCTTGACAGCTTTTAAAACCCTGGTTGTAAAGGGTATCAAGTCATAGTCCGTCATGCGGCCCTATTGCTCATTGTCAGACAACAATCTTAGACAATCATGCACGTGTTAAATCGCCACTTAAAACTGTTAATTCAATAATGCCTACACTGAGGATCGAACTCGGTTTTTTAGCGTACTATTTAACCAGAAGTTCTCGTCCGGAGGCTTAGCTATCACGGCTTTTAATCATAAATTCTTAGTATTAGTCTTACAAAAATACACAAGGAATTAATAAAAGGTTGTCGATTTAGATTACGAACAATAATTCTGCCTCGGTATAGCTATAAGCTCCTTACATTTCCGACGAACCTCCATTTAATTCATAAGCCTGGCCAACCTCATCAGAGTAAGGATTACAAAGCTTCACAGAGTATCAATTCTGAAGAGGTTTACTTTACATTTCTTACATTCCTCATTAATAATTTCTTCATCAATGTTACGTGAAAATTAGTTATTATTATTTTCAATCGACTTAAAAATAAAATCCCAGGTGTGTGAACGCAAGGCGCTCGCGTTAAATTCGTGACAACGTATCCTAGATACACACGTTATTACAACAAAATTGAAGTATTTATTTAAGAAATGAAAATCATCAAAAAAAAAATCTTACCTTCTTTTTTCTACTTCACTAAGCACAAATTTGCGTTCTCTATACATCTGTAATCTCTCATACAGCGCTCTCACACTTTTTTCTATACTTTCTAAGCAAGTGCTTGACTACGATCCCACCTGATGTTAAGTGGAAATGCAGTCCTGAATGTTAAGGCGCACTAGCTTAGTAAATGCCTATTCACTCTACTCTTGAAAATAACCTCATTGTCATCGGAAGGAAAGACAGACGCGGGCAAACTATTCCAGTCCTTTGCTGTACGAGGAATGAAAGACGAAGCAAATCGCTTCGTGCGGGTTTGAGGGATGTTCACAACAAAAGGATGAAATACCGCAGTGCGTCTAGAAGTCCGATGGTGGAAAGGGGATGGGGGAATTAGATCATGTAGTTCCTGAGCACATTCTCCAAAATGCAATCAGTAGAAAATCGAAAGGTTAGCTATTTCCATTATTCATTTTTTATTTAACTTGAAAGGTAGTTTGATGAGAGTTTGGTTAGGTTCTGATTAATTCTATTTCGTAATATATTTATAATAATATATAGAGACGCGGGCAAGCTTTTTAGTCAACTAAAGTACTTTATCGGTGGACGGCAACCAAGTCCGCTTCCGTTTTTGAAAGAGATGCCTATAGAAATTCAGGATAAAAAGGAGAGGAGGTCTCTCTGTAGACAATGAGGGCACAGTTTAGAATAAATGAGTTGTGCTGGAGGAAGAGCCCTTTACAAGTGAACCTCTGAAACAAAGTCAGTAAGTCTTGATTAACTTCTAAAACTCTTGATGTTTTGCTAAAATCTGTCAATAGTTGACAAAATTTAGTATTTAAAATATGTTGGGCAAGGAAGCTCACAAACGTTATAAAACCTATCGTATAAGTGTCTACTGGCTCCGTAGACACTTATACGCTACATAATAATGCACAATACTTCAATTCAAATGCAAATTCGATTTGGTTTTACTGTATATAAGGCATGCTTGATTTTAATCTAGCCGTACATTCGTTCTATATCTACCTCCATTAAGAATGTTATTGCACACGCTAACATCGCGTGAAAGTGCTTTAGAAATAACTTAAGACGTTCGTTATAATGGTGTTGACACACATAGAGAAGTTTATTATTTAATTTATTGAGATGAGATGCGGTTATGCGCTGCATGACCTGCATGACTCTGAATGATGAAATTAAAAACTGTGTGATAAGAGCAATATGTGGCTTAAAAAAGGATTTTGTAACCAGAATAGACAAATGTCGAATGAGGAAAGAGACCCATATATCAGGACAGGGAATGGTGTACAGATCGGGGTTGAATCTCTAGTTATGTGGAAAAGTTGATAGAGGAAAAAGGTGAAAATATTCTATGACACAAATATAAGACACGTATTGGCAATCAGCCCTGTAAATCTAGGCTCGTAGAATAAGGCTACGGACACCCCTGCCTGTCATCGAGGCGACTAAAAGGGCGGGCAGGTTCAATGGGCGACCATGGTGAGGGCCTCTGTAGTCCGCTAAAAGGACCCGGGAAGAAGGCGACATCGACTGGCCCGCGTTGCCTTGCACTGCATGGGGACTGGGGAGGACTAACCTCCCCGGGACGTGCTCTCCGAAGAGCACAGTGCAGAGGGGCATCGGTACGTTCCACTAGAGATTGCGGAGCCCCTCACCATGCACCGATGAAGGGCCACCGGTGAGGGGTTTAGTGGGTTAAGAACCACTTAGCTCTTACTTATAAGGACCAAATAATTCCTAAAATAGTCATAAAATCAAAAAAATGTATTTATGAAAAAGATCTATGCATAAAAGAGCGACACGTGTTTCAGAAGCCTGAGATTCCGACCAGTGACATAGGAAATGTCTTTCTTAATGACTAATGCGGTGCTAAAGGCGAGTTATGTCGGGCTTGCACCGACTAAAAACCCAACGTATTCCAATATATTCGCATGTTGGCGGGGCTACGGGAAAGCTTGCGCACACCACGGTATCGCGATAATATTAAGCGAAACATGTTGCAGATGAGTGAAGTTCGCTGCTAAGTTGCATAGACATGCAAGAATGTTTATATGGAGATAAAATAGAGAATATAGAGATACTATTGAGCTCGCAATTGGAACCTTCTACGAGTCTACTGTTTTCTCAATAGACATATCTGCAACTCAACACAATTCAACAAGAGCTTTTTTTTTCTTTTTTTTTGGACGAACTAACACAGTTGGCCACAGAAGCTGGCCTTTACTGCTTCACGGGATTGAGAGGTGGCATAGCTCTTAGGTCGCTTAGCCTGAACCTCTATTAGGTAGTAACGTCGACAGAAGGGTCCCCCCGTTGAGTTCTAACCTCGGCTTGGTTATTTTTACGCGTTAGTAGTCCGATCCGAGGGCGCCCGAGAGGGCCGAACCACGACTCGGTCAGTAGCTATTTTATTGACTCTAAGTCAACAAAAGGCGACGGTGATCACTTAAGAACGTGTGAGATGTGTGAACATCTGCACGGTTGCTAAAATCCTAAAACATCACCGCGAGCCCATGTAATCACCATCCCGGCACGATAAAGTAATAACCCGTAGAAGCGATTCCAATAAAGTAACCAATCTCACTTTTATTCAAATAACACGCAATCTATTTTTCTCCTGTGAATAGGTCTTTCTTCAGCAACACAGTATTTGAAATAACTACCTTTATTTGTACAGTCGATATGAAAGCAATTTCTTTTCAGACTGCAGACATGCGATTTACTCCCTAGCAAACTGAATAAATCGAATATATTTATGATTACAATAAAAACACCCCTTTAACATGTCGGGGGTTCAGATTACGTATTTTGAGTACGTAAATGTTGTATTGAAGTATTGAACTTGTACACAGATGTTGATTTGGAGTTCGTGTAATTCCTTTAAGCTTGATGGAATTTTGAGCAATGAGAATAACGAGCGTTGGAAAGAGCTATGCTAGAAATTTCTATATATATATATGTATTTATTTCACTATTTCATTATCTTATCTTTTTCTTAATGATGACACCTATATACACTCGTGAGGAAAAATAAAGGGTCGGTTAAGTGAATATTTCGGGAGATAAAGACGCTAGCTAACTGAAATAAATTGTGCACGATAGACAATTAAATATTCTTAAAATAAAATAAAATATTATGATTAATTTATTTATATTTCATTAATTTATTTATCTTACGTAAACTTGGATAATACAGCATTTTTCAATAAATTTTATTTAAATTAAAATATTAGTACTTAGATAAAAATGAAATTTAATGAAAAATACTGTATTATCCAAGTTTACGTGTTTTTTAATGAAATATAAATAAATTAATAAAAATATTTTATTTTATTTTAAGAATATTTAATTGTCTATTATGCACAATTTATTTCAGTTAGCTAGCGTCTTTATCTTCTGAGATATTCAAACTTTCTTAACCGACCCTTTATTTTTGCTCACGGCTATATATACCAATTTGTTCCTCACTAACCCAGGGTTGACTGGTGGAGGATACCACCAGTCAAGTCCTTTGTGAATCTTAGTTTAAAGTGTTACAATAAGTGTAAATTAATAATGAAAATAATTGCTCTAATAACGTCAATAGTAAGCGTGGTATTAGGATTTGTTCTTCGAATTGTGTTTGATGTGATTGCTCTAGGAAGTCTAGCATGTTTCGTTACTGAGATGAGATATGACACTCAAGCGTAAAATGAAGGCAACCTGTAGTTGGTATGATGGTTACAAACTTCACTGCTAAATAAATCTGTAGGTGCTTCCTGTATATGTAATTTTTTTAATATGATTTTTTTTTTACTACACATGAAACACATGAAGTTCGGGACCGTTATACATGACAGGGACTAGTGCTAGAATAAAATGATTAATGCTATAGATTTATTCAGTGTGTAAGAAATACAAATGGCACATCGCTTTACGGTCCGCCATATCAAAATTGTTAATGCTGTGATATGAGCAGGTGCGTTCCACTTTATTACGCTGCCGTAATGGCAGCCATAATTTATGGAAACTCTTATGGCCCAACAGCATGCATAAATTTATTTGAATGTATTTACGTGACCCATTTGTTTTATTATAAGTAAGTTAAGTTCTCTATAAATAGAGAAACGGATAAAATTAGTTCTTGAGTGAGAAGTGAGAAGAAGACGAAGAGAAAGAGACGCTCTAAAACAAGGCAGAGTGACGATCTTCATAGTACAGCTGGCAGGTGCTGAATAAGAGTGACTGGTGAAATAAGAAAGAGGGTCGTGACTCAGTGACATTTTTGGGGAAGCCTAAATTAGCAGTGGATTGTTGCAGGCGGGTGATGGTGATGAACAAAGAGATTTAATGTTTTGTCTAATAAGTGATATACTATAAGAGAATAAGAAACGAGACAAGTGGGACAAACATTCGATAATTTGTCAATCAACCGGAAGTCCCGATTGGAACTTCACCGGTTTGAGAGGGTCTGAACTCTAAAAGTGCTCAGTCTGAACTTTAATTATGAGTAACTTAAAGTTACGACAAGACCTCAGCTTGTACCATTTGTAGGCGTGATAACATTTTGAATTGATGATGCCTACTCGTAAAAGGGTTTTAGGCAGGTAACATTTTTTACACACGTAAGGAGGCGAACAACCGAATTTATCAGTAGTTAATTGATAACTGCTTACGAATATCTGTCAGAGAATTTGCAGGTGCTTTCCGGTTCTTAAAAAAGTCCTTCTACTTCTTTGGTCACTTCACTTATCTACTTAAACGCAGAAGAATGATTTAAAACTTTATTGTTATAGCTTCACTATTGGATTCATCAGGCACTTAAGTAGAACCCCAGCCTAACATAAAAGGCGATTAAAGAAGCCTCGGGTTCACGGGCGACAACAATTGAGGCCTTTGTCGTCCGCTATAGTGAAATGCTCCCGGCATTATCACTGTGAGGGTGCAGCGGAAGGGAGTAACATGCACCGACCTTCCCCCAGAAGGCGGAGTATCTTGTTGAATATTTCCCCCCATCAACAAAGCAACTTAAGTAGGACAAAGGAGAGGAGGGAATAAGGAAATTGGGTTTAGGCATACTGTCTACCTCACCAAAAGACTAAGCGCAGAGAGATCATATACGTTGTCGTCCTGAAAAACCTTCTTCTAGGCAAACAAGCTAAAGCCATTACAGAGAGAAGCGGAAAAGCGATCAATCAAGTTGACTGTGTTATAAGACTTCAAGTGTCATACTGATCGATGACAATACGAAGCGATGAAAAAGTTTCCACGCGAGGGACAGGACGTATTGTAAAATCGCCTTTTAAAATTAGGATTTATAATACCGTCTGCACTACCGTTTACCGATGGCGTACAAATGACTCGCCAGCCGTGTGTGCCTATTCGATATATTTGGTAATGATAAACCGTAATGGATCGCTTTCATAATAAAATTTCAGTGGCAAATTAAAGACTTCGAGCCCTAATTTTATTGTTTTTATTTTGAGATAAGGCAAACAAGTATCGTGGTATACGTGCGGCATAAGGTCATGACAAAATATCAATAAAATAATAGTTTGTGGGTGATGCGAATCCATAAGATTTTCCCCTACCAAAAAGTGCTCAAGCAAAAAAGTTTTCACTTGAATAATCTAGATATGTACAATAAATGAATAGACAAGCAAATTTAAATCAGTAGAAATTAATACAGCCCTGTAGTTCTGGGCTCGTTGAAGAAGAATACGGGATCCCCTGCCTGTCGTAGAAGGCGACTAAAAGTGGCATCGGATTCATTGGCCGACAAGGGTACCGGTAAGAAGGCGAATCGGCCGGCCCTTGTCTCCTTGCACTGCGAGAAGAAGAATATAGTTCACTAAATTTTTACCAGTTCTCTAGTCCTGTCAGAATACCTCTAGGCAGATCTATTTTATCCAAAATCGGTTTACGCTATCGGCAATGTAATAGTAAATTTTCTTTATTACTACTTCCAATAAAATTGGCGAATAAATGTTCCGGGGAAATATCAAAGACACGCAAAGATCGCGTAAAGTTCATTGTTTATAGCTGAAGTCTACATTCTTAGTGCGACACGATTCTTTACAGTTCAATATCGATTTCCTATATCCAGTATTCTGCTGACTATTTTATGGCAACAACGATGGGTAGATATATAGACCTCAAAAGGAACTCGATCAACCGACTTCAAAAGATGTAAGGAATTGATAATTCGTCTAAATATTTTGTTTAAATGTTTTTGCATTTACAGCGTTGTAATTTTCTCACTTCTCTCACTCTCACTTCAGGATTTAACCAATTGAAATGAGACCACATGGAAAGCAGCATTCATACAAAAAAGAATCACCAAAATCGATTCACTCACTCAAACATTTTTTTTTTTCAGAAATATTACTAACAATCTTGTTAACCATTCCAACTAAGCTTAAGCTTGTGCTAGGACATGGTTCACGGCAATAGTCGAATGGTGGATTCGAACCCACGACCTTACGATTCGCAGGCCGTACCCTCAACCATTAGGCTATTGACATTAAAAAAACACAGACGAATTGAGAACCTCCTTTTTTGAAATCTGTTGTAAAGAGCAACTAGATGATTCACGTTATAATACTATATATCGTCCAGTTTGAACTTGCAACCTTATGTTTGGCAAACCGCACCATAAACCGCTTTATTTTGAACAAATGAAACCAAAATGATCATTGTTGCTAATCGATTAGGATTCGAACCCCGACGATCAGATTGTAATTCGAAATCAAAGCTACTAAGTTACCATTGTTTCTTCCTAAAGTGATGTGAATAGTAGAAACTTTAACAATTTGTAACATTTACTTGTCTTGTGGAAGATAACTTCTCAAAAGTTTCGTGAATATGATAAATGGACGCATTGCGTTGGTTGCGGTAAATGTTAGAAATACAACTTACGACTATGTGTTACGAGTGATGTTAATTTTAGTACAAATGTTTCTACTATAAGTAACGTATTTTCCATACAACAAGGACAAACTTAGTCGATATACCGTCATTCATTGACCTGAAGATACAAACAGATAATTATAGTATTTTATTGGACAGATAATTATGAAAGTTTGGTTATGTTCTGATTAAGTATGATTTTGTAACGACGATAATTAGGAAATACTAAAAGGGCGTCCGCGCGTAATATCGGTTTACGTTTGATTTGATTTGTATTTTTGCTCGTAAATATACTTCTTGTTTTTGAAGTTCTGAGGGCACAGTTAAGAGTTTTTTTTAAATTTCTACGCATAACTGACCACAACAACTCCTGCCGTTAAGTGCGGATATAGTTATCGGTAAGAAAAGCTCTCTAGCTTAGTAAATACTTATCTATTTTTTGCTTGAAGACTCACATTGTAAGGGAAGGGAAAGCATCACGCAGGTATAGTGATTCCAATCCTTTACTGTCCCCAAAAAAAGCGCTTTGTCCGGGTCTGTTGATTGTATACAATAAATGAATTGAAACTGGCCGCTAAGAAAATACGTAGAAAGCAATTTAAGAAAAAATCTCTCTCAGATGTACAATTCGCGGTAAATTTCCTTTAATTAATTACTTAATTCGATTTTCAAATTTTAAAGCTACAGGTGCGCCGCGCCGACCTGACCGGCGAGCCATTAGTCGACCCGCGAACTCCGAGTGTAACGCACGTACGTACTCAGTGGCAATAAGGACGACTAAGCGATATGTCTACGATAAAAGGAATGCTATGAAATGTGTATTTAAAAATGAGACATAAAAAGTATGAAAAATGAAGTGAAAAAGTGTCACCGGTTAATTTATTGTGATTTAAAAAACGTTTAATAAATAATTTTGTAATTTACATGTTAAAAATAAAAAAAAGTTAATTTCGAATACAAGTGTGTGTGTTGTGTTTAGAATTATCTTCATTACAAACAATTGAGACTGCAGGAGTTGAAGAATAATTAAAATTATAAAAAGGAGATATTACAACAATTGTAAGTAAAAGATTATATAAATGCAAGTGTAAATTAAAGGAATTATAATATAATTATATATTTCTTTTATTCTTTATGAAACAATACAATTAAAATTATTTATATAAATTAAATGATCCTAATTTTACATATTATAAAATTATTAATTTAGAAATTGAATAACTCTTGTTTTAGTTCATATAATTATATAAAAGAATTACTCGTATAATTAATATTTACGGCTAAATAAATAAATATAATTACAAAATCGGTGTTGTATTTATACTAATAAAATGGGAGACGTTTTTTACCATTTACTGCAGAACTACAAAAGCGATAGACGTGATACTTACGAGTCTACTATAATGCAATGTATTTCGGAAGTTTTTATAATTATTGGTTCAATTAAATTCCTTCGATTGACGTGTAATTCTATAGTCTTTTTCCCAATTTAACACATGGTCAAACAATTAAGTGGTAAAATCAGTCGAATTGAAACGAAGTCTGATCTCTAACGAAACATTCCATACATTAGTATAATTAAAATTCCATATGAACACACGATACATTTTTAATGCTCAATCTTCAATTTGTTATTTAAAAGAAACTTCTACTTTACTACAATAAGTTTCAAAGTATTTTATTACAGTAAACTACAAATGTACTTTCATTTGAGACACTCAAAGAGCATATAGTCTTCTGGCAGGGGCAAATTAGATTATATTGTAAATTTGCTATTAAGTGTTTAATAAGTGAACTATGTACTCTCTTAAATCTTATGTGAAAAAGGTTTAAGCCAATTTGACTTAAAACGATTTCAACTTTAAAGTCTTTTTTTTGTTGACGGGGAGGAAATCTTCAGAAAGATACCCCGCCTTCTGGGAAGGCGGCGGTTATGTGGGGTTCTTACCCACTAAAACCTCCCCGGTGGCCCTTTCCTCGGTGCATGACGAGGGGCTCCGGGATGTAAACGTGGAACGCACAGGAGCCCCTCTGCACTGTGCTCAAGGAGAGCACGTACCGGGGGGGGGAGGTTACTCCCTCCCCCCGTGCCCTCGCAGCGCAAGGCGACACGGACCAGCCGATGTCGCCTTCGTCCGCCTTGGTGGACGACTCAGGCCCCCACCCT
Source organism: Meandrusa payeni (assembly GCA_029286785.1). NCBI lineage: Eukaryota > Metazoa > Arthropoda > Insecta > Lepidoptera > Papilionidae > Meandrusa > Meandrusa payeni. The sequence goes on from JAGSMX010000023.1 coordinate 4,598,870, forward strand.
TGTCGCCCAGTGAACCCGAGGCCCCTTTTAATTTCCTTATACGACAGGCAGGGGATACCGTAGTCTTATTCTTGAGAGCCCAGAACTACAGGGCTGATTTAAACTTTAACCAAGCCTCTATCAGCGATATTTATCCGATAAATATTTAAAGTGTACTCGTAATTCCGACGCTCAATAAATTCAAACACTTTTTAAACGCGGTCTATTATATAATTAGATTATATTTAGATATTAAATTATATAGTTTTATGTCTATTAATACACAAAACTTATTTATAGATTGATTCTATAAGCTAACACCCATTTCTTTGTCTCCATACAACTCCAAGGGTGACTGTCAGGAATTCCTTGTTGGCATTAGTTCGTCTTTTTGTACAATAAAGTTATATCTATCTATCTATCTATCCTTTCACGATAAAGTATTGGATATAGTGTTGTAATGCGTTGTGAGTAAGGAGGTTGGCAATATATAACATTATCAAAGAATTGAGGTTCGAGGTCCAGTTAAAGTTTGGGTTCCGTATTGTGATATTGGTAGGTTTATTACATTCCAAGCCTAGATCACTTTAACAATAGACGAAGACAGAAGAGAATATTTTATAATTAAATGATACATTTTGGTAAGCCATTATTTTAACTGTGTGAAACGACTGCTAGCATAGCGGTTGTTGATAAAATATATAACTGAACTTATGTCCTTTTAACGACAACGGAGTAAACAAAATTGAAAAATCACTGACATATTATGACAAGGGGTATACTTTTGGTAGTTTATTTATTGCCAGATTCGAACCTCAATCTTATTCTGTGCAAGAAAACCTCATTGTGCATTAAATAAATATTAGTTTCCAGACAACTTAGCTTACTGGCATAAAAATTGGCACATAATCATAAGATAATTAAATAATAAGCTATTACCTCCAAATGCACAGGCGTTAGGTAGCTAGTCTTTTGGTGTTTTACAGCATGCATTTTGTGTGCTGAGTAATTACATGATCAATTTCCTTCGTCAGGCATCAACCATTGCTGACTTCCATCCTTTTGTTGTGGACAACCATCAGACCCGAATGAGGCCTCATTGCTTCGTCTATCTTTGTTCGTACAAGAAAGATTGGAATAGAATGCATACGTTTGTCTTTACTTCCGATTACATGGATATTTTCAATAGTAGAGTGTATAGGTGATCCATTTCATTTCCACATAACCGGTGGAATCGTAGTCAAGCGCTTTTTTTTTAAATAAAAAATCGATTCCTTTCTATACCATTCTTAGTCCTATATATATATAGTAGATGGTAGAATATTCATAATTATCTATATGCGCTACATAAATATATTTCTTCGTAGCATCGCTACGCGTATACGTTTGCGTATTACAATGTATAAGTTACTTACGTAGCCGCTAGCTACGGGGAAATCGTATGAACATCATTATCTATTAATTAAAATTTTTACAAACATGAATAGTTGCAAATCCTAGATTTTTTTTTAATGACGAACTACACAGATTGGCCAGAGAAGCTGGCCTTGACTGCTTCACCGGATTGAGAGGTGGCATAGCTTTTAGGTCGCTTAGCCTGAACCTCTATCTCTAGTAACCCGACACAAGGGTCCCCGGTGGGGGTAGCCTCGGCTTGGACGAGATGTTTTTATATATATAAAATCAATTATAACGGGCTGGCCACCAATTTTTAGTAAGTGATTGTAAGTACTTTATAATTTACAAGTAATCGAATCAAACGTTAGTTAAATTTAAGACTTACATAGTATTTCTCATGAACGCCATTGTCAAAACTAGACTAAAATTTTCAAATAAAAACAAATCATCAAAATCGATTCACACAGTTGAAAGATCTCTGGAGACCAACATAAAAAATACAGTCGAAATAAGAACCTATTCCTTTGTTAAAATCGGTTAAAAAACGTTCCTTTATAAATACGATATACAACAATGAACAAAATATATGCCAATTGATGCACCTGAACCTGATAAAAATGAACCTCCTTTTTTGAAGTCGGTTAAACACAATTTCATCCATTCAACAATTTCAACACATAATTTATTTACTATTCAAAGCGTTACCGGTAGTACATTAGAACGACAATTTTCTACTCTAACCCCCATTAATTTTCTTTCCTATAATAGGCGATACGAGGCGTAGCTAGAGAGGGCATAGATCAGTATTACGGTCATCTAGATAGAGGAAGACTCAATTGAACCGCTAAGAGATACTGGTGCCCAGTAATGGGCGGTGACAATTTAACTAGTTGTGCGCGTTTCCATCAATTCAACGTCACATACATATACGTATAGACTAGTTTATTATACACTGCCGTACCCAGGCAGCTTCGCCGGGCTAGATTTTGCTTTATTTACACAATAATGTAACATCATTTACCATTACAACATTTACAACTTACACCCATGTACACATCAGTTAAAACAATATCATACCCGTAGTAGTAGTATCATAGTAAATGAAAGCTGTATTTGCCAGTTCAAAAAGAGGAGGGCCCCGATCGTCACGATACTTTACAGAATTACTCGCCAGGTCAATCTGAAGATTCCCTCAAAGTTCCATTGAAATCGGTCCAGCCGTTTCGGAGCCTAAATGGAACATACCCACACACTTTCTCTTTTATGTATATAGATATATGTAGGATACCAAGTATATTTACTAGTAAAAACAAAAACCGACTTCAAATCGATTTAAACGTTAATCGCTTTTACTTGCGGACAACCACTTTGTATGAACGAATTATCGTAGGAATATTACCAAATAGAATTAATCATTTTTTTTTTGTTGACGGGGAGGAAATCTTCAAAAGATACCCCGCCTTCTGGGGAGAAGGCGCCGGTTATGTGGGGTTTTTACCCACTAAAACCTCCCCGGTGGCCCTTTCCTCGGTGCATGACGAGGGGCTCCGGGATCTCCAGTGGAACGCACCGGAGCCCCTCTGCACTGTGCTCAAGGAGAGCACGTCCCGGGGGTTACTCCCTCCTCCCCTGTGCCCTCGCCCAGTGAACCCGAGGCCCCTTTTAGTCGCCTTCTACGACAGGCAGGGGATACCGTAGTCTTATTCTTGAGAGCCCAAAACTACAGGGCTGCGGGCCCGCCTGCGCCATCTCCTAACGGGATCGGCCCTCTCCCGATCCCGTTCGGCGGTCTCCTTCTGGGTCATTACGGACTCGCAGAAAGAGACCAGCGCCTTCCATTTAGATTTATATATAAATAATATTTATATATAAATAGAATTAATCATAATCTAACGAAACTCTCAAGCTACCCTTGAAGTTCATACTTTTTTTTGTCTTGATTTTCTTATTGATTTTTGTTATTCGTACATTTTTGGCGCGAATACTTGATGCAAATTTAAACTTTAAATGGTTTTCTGATGGATACCATTTTTAGAATTGGACCAAACTTTAATAGGACCGCACGGGAAGTACAAGCTTTCAAATAAAACCGGTTCACCCAATCGAAAGTTAAACATAAAAAAAAATAGATACAGACGAAGTGACAAGCATCCACTTTGAAGACGGTTTAAAATTAATAACTCATGTAAAGTTATTATAATAGGTTGTCAAATATCTCCCTTCCGCCTTTTTGTCTTTTGAATTTCGCGGCTATGTACAAAGCGCTACAGAGCTCGTATCTAGCAATACAATACATAATTTGAAAGGTCTTGACATAACCTACAAAACGACGCTATGCATAATTAGTTTGGATATTGCGTTCAACAGTTATAGACGTGTAAACATGGAGTTCACTAACGCCGAAATTCGCGCTATTTTAAAGTTTTCCTTCGTTAAAGGCAAATCCGCTAGAGAAACGTTCCGTGAGATTAATGGTGTTTTGGGGGATGGTACTCTATCACTTCGAACCACGGAGGAATGGTTTCGACGATTCAGAGCCGGTGAAAACGACACCATGGATAAGCCAGCCGGCGGAAGACCTGTGACGACAAATACCGATCAAATCAAGACAAAAAGGCGGAAGGGAGATATTTGACAACCTATTATAAAAAAGAACAAACGCGATAAAATCCGTTCAAATGGTTTCATTCAAGTTAATACCGGCATGAGCTGGTTACTTGTTAGGAAATTGACCATGACAGTTCTAGTGATTAGCACCACACAATATGATTGTTCATATATGAAAACCTTTGTTAATAATATACGAATTAACAAAAAATACTTCTGCTATACTATTATCTTTTTTATACTTCCTAAGCAAGTGCTTGACTACCATCCCACTTGATGTTAAGTGGAAATGCAGTCCTGGATGGCGCACTAGCTTAGTAAATGCCTATTCAATTTACTCTTGAAAATACCAACATTGTAATCGGAAGGAAAGACAGACACGGGCAAACTATTCCAGCCCTTTGCTGTACGAATAATGAATGACGAACCAAAGCGCTTCGTTCGGGTTTGAGAGATGTTCACAACAAAATGATGAAATCCTGCAGCGCGCCTTGAAGTTCGATAGTGGAATGGGGATGGGGGAATTAGATCATGTAGTTCCTGAGCACACTCTCCAAAATGCAATCTGTAGAAAACTGAAAGGCTAGCTACCTTACGCCTATGCTCAAGACCACCGCTGAAACCAATCTGCTCAAGATTGGTTTCAGGTGTGTCACCAAATAGCCTCTTAACCCGCCTTTCCACCGAGTCCAAAGCTGCGAGATGGCATTTAGCAGCACCTGCCCAAATGTGACAGCAGTATTCTACACACGTCCGGACTTGAGCGCACTAGTTCAGTAAATGCCTATTCCATCTCTTCTTGAAAATACCCACATTGTAATCAGAACGAAAGAAAGACGCGGGAAAACTATTCCAGTCCCTTGCTATACGAATAATAAACACGAAGTCGAATTGAAGTCAATTTTTATTTTTCTCGTAAATATCACACACAATCACCATTACCAAAATTCACAGAATCACCGCTATCTTATAAAGTGAAATTTTCTACCACACAAAGGTTTTCTCACGATGTGTCCCTACAATGCCGATTAAGTTGAAAATTTTCATTTAAAATTACTCTTTGAATCATTATCGCAATATTTCAAACTAAAGTTGCACAGTAGTACGCTGGCATTGCGAGTTAGGACTCCGATCCCGTGGCCAATGAATTAATTTGTTGCAATTTTAAGCGCTGATATTATATCTATCATGGTCTCGACGGTGAAGGAAAACAACGCCAGGAAATCATGTACTAGAAAAATTGTAAAACATGTGAAGGCTACAGCACTAGAGACGCATTGCGGACTATTTACCCTTAAACCCTCTTTTCAGAAAGGTCTTGTGCCCAACAGTGGGATGTACATAATATGGGATGCAATTTTGACTTTTTTTGTTTATCGTGGCGTTATTCACAAGCTCACACCTGTCACGTGTATGTTTTTTAAAACAATGCTGGCAATATTTTTTAACAAAATTTACTAAAATTCTAGTTAACCATTCCTAATTGGAACTTAAGCTTGTACTAGGAAATGGTTCACGTTCAATAGTCGAATGGTAGATTCGAACCTAACACCTTATATTTGGTAGATCGTACCATAAACCATTAGGCTATTGACGCTTCAAAGACATACAGAGAACTTAATAAGCTTAGTGAAAAGCGGATAGATAACTAACTCTATCCAGAGTTAAAAGGATATGAACTGCTAACAGAAAAGTAATGTATGTATGGTATTATTTTATAAATACAATATTACAGTTATTAAAGGCGGTTGTCTTCATAACTATTTATAGCCACGCCGTCACGTTAGGTGGGAATTCATTATGTCAACAATCTAGCTACGCTTTGTGCAACTGTCAGGCGATGTATTAATCGTAATGGCGCCTTATATCGTATACTACCTTCTGTATAATCCACTCACGACTCCATTTTGCATTTGAAACGGGCCTGTTATTCACACATCGCTTCCTAACGCTCATGTGAATATTATCAACGACATGTGACACTTGGCTTTCTTTACATAACCGACCTTCTTGCGTCGTTTGTTCTGTGATGTGTCTTATGACGAGCAATTCTTGTTATAATGGCTCATTAGGCTTTAAGAGACGTTGGGCTCGAATTATAGCTGGCATGTAACGAATAAAAAAAATCAAAACATTAAGCTACGGTGATAAATAACTTGTAAATACGTTAGAGCTTATTATTAAATTTTATATTATTTAAAACATTTTATTATAAAGTTAGGTTAGATTTTGCTTCATTTTATATTAACAATAAACTTACATTATTAAATATTTAATTTAACTCCCACAAAAATATTATATCATTTATTTGTCTCCGTATTCATTTTCTTACACAATAGAATATCATCATAGTAAATAAAAGCTGTTTTTAACAGTTCAAACAGAGAAGAGCTCCGATCGACGTAACTTTACACGATTACTCGTCAGGTCAATCTGAAGATTCCCTGAAAGTTTCATTGAAATCGGTCCAGTCGTTTCGGAGCCTATACGGATCAAACACACACACATTCTCTTTTATATATATATAGGTAGGAGACTTTTTAAGTTCATAGATAGGCATGCTACCTTTAATAAGTCCATTTCGTAAATCGTCGAAGTATTTGGGATTTTGTTGTTAGATATTTATATGCTGATATTATTTATTTTTTGATGTTGTTGACGACTAAGTATATCAAAAACGTAAAAAAGAAATATGAGTAGAATATGATCGTCTCATAACCATATTTTATAAAAAAAAATAAACTATCGCGTTCTTGGACCCTGCCGGGGTAGAAAGACACCGATTTGACTGTTCGCCTATTAGCTAATTAGATCCCCCACAGGTGGTAAGCTGATCGCTACACATTGGGCACAAACTACAATTACATAAAAATACAATTCATTTGTACAAGCCGACTGGGATTTGAACATGCGATCCTCAGTTCGTAAATCATACTCCTTAGTCATTATGTCATCATGACTTACTATATTTTATAGTAAAATCGATTATTTATAGTAATAAGCGTCATTAAGCGTCAATAGCTAGTTTAGGGTACGGCCTGTGAATCGTAAGGTCGTGGGTTCGAATTCACCATTCGACTATTGACGTGAACCATCTCCTAGCACAAGGTTAAGCTTAGTTGGAATGTTTAACAAGAATGTTTTTAAAATTCTTCTTCTATTCTATATTCTATTCTTCAAAATTTATGAAAAAAAAAGAAATATTGCTAGCTTTCTTTTATAAAAAAAATCCTCCTTAGTTAAATTTATTCTTTTTTTCAAATTTTTATAGCTTTTATTCAAATGTTAACTGTCATAATTTTCAGTGACATGATATTTATATAAAAGAGATGTAGAAAAAGGACATTTAATGTTTTATAATAATGTATTTATGTTTAATTGAAATTAAAGACTAGAATATTGAGAATATTTAGAGAAACAAGCTTTTTAAATATAAGAGGTGTTAGCTGGCAACACATGACAACCAGCGATTGTTATGCATAATAACTACTTCCAATGATATCTTAGTCACTTACCTGAACCTTATTGTATCTTTAATTCATAATTAATAATTTAGTTCAACATCACATAGACTTGCCACTGTAAACAATAATTTAACTTTATTAGTTTTTTTAATTATTTTTTTGTAACAAAGATGGCGAGTACGTGCAGTTGTCACGGCATTCGTCAAAATAATCCCTTGTACAACGTTACGCTGTCTCAATAAAGCGAGTGTACTAGTTATTGGACTATTTCATTCCATAAAACCTGCGTTTATTACAGAGGTGAATGCTCCATTATAAATCATTTTGTATCAAACACACGAGACCCATTTCTTAATCATCTTTTGTTATACATTTTACTGACGAAAAATTTAAAGAAAAAATGTTTTTGACATCCTAGAAATGTTCGATTCTATACAAAGAGCTTTCAGAAATAATGGCCGTTTGGTAAAAATATCGAATTCTTCAAAGACTAAAATGGCCTCTACGTTAGAAATATTTCTTTCACATTTACGAACGCACCCTCATTAAATACAGCTTTATAAGAGCATCTATTTCTTACGACAAGATTAGCTCTTGAATATTAAATAAGGCAAAGGTGTGTGAATGGGACATATGTCGTCGATTTGTGCCTCTTGAATATTCACCCTTGAAACCAATCTAAATATATAATAATGAAGTCTTAAAAATAGATTAGTATGAACATTCTGATTCTTCGATATCGTTAAGTACAAAAACAAATCGTGTATTCAAATGGATGCGTGTACTCATGTACGCACGTGAGAAGTTACATTTCTTTTTATAATATCGGTTAGTTACTAGTCCGGTCAAATAGGACCCGTTAAAAAGTCGTCTGGCGCCGTCGAGCGAGCTATTATGTTGCGTGCCGTGGAGCCCCTTAACGGGTTGAGCTCCGAATGGTGGAGAAAGGCCCTGATAAAGAACTTGTAGGGAGTCAAGAAGGTGCGTGTGGGGCCACACGGCCAGACCACGCGTACCCTCCCGCATTTCGGCCCATATAACCGCGAGGTTGGTATGGCCCTACCATGGGAGGTGGTGGTAGGTAGTCCGGTCAAATTAGACCAAAAAATAAGAGTAAAGTTACCTAAATTCCCACCAAGCTGAAAATCGGTAAGATAGTTTAAAATCTTATTAAAAACAAAATTTGAAAGTTCCCCATCTTTCCCCTGTAAGGAAAAAAAAATTCAAGGTCAAAGATCAAAAAATAAGTTTTTTGCGATTTTCAGCAAAACGGTAAGTTTTATCATAAAAATACCTCAGACAAAAATTGTAGATTTGATCTATAAATTATCTACAAAAAATTTATTAATAATTTTTTCTCTACGAGCCACCATTTTTGAGATATAACAATTCAAAAAGTTGTAAAAGTTGTAATCGTCATAATATGCACACGTTTCCTCGCCATCTTCTGTGGTAGTGTACTTAGTACTTAGGGAACTTTCAAACTTTGTTTTTAATGATATTTTAAACAATCTTACCGATTCTCAGCTTGGTGGGAATTTAGGTAACTTCGAATGTCTAAATTGACCAAATTATACAGTAAAATAGCGAAACCTTAAAGCGTACACGCGTATTCTCTCTCGCAGTCTCATGGGTAAACTATCAATAAAATCACGGAAAGGTTCCGGGCGTGTATCAATGAAAAATATATCAGAGTAGTTGCCGGTTGTGATGGAACCAAGGGAATTTTGATCTATAGAATATTGATGAGGTGACATTAAATTTATCACTAGAAAATATTTAATGTTATAGAATATTGGACTTACGATCGCCCGATGTTTCCCGGTGGGATGTCCGGATCCGGTACGCACTAGTGACTTTTACGAGTAATATATCACGTTGGCTTTACTTTTCAGCCGACTTCAAAACAAGGAGGTTCTCAATTCGTCTGTATTTTTTTATGTTTTTTTACCGTATATCTTTCGACTCACCGAACTGTGAGATTTGCCAAGTGGTGGATGATGGGCACCACATAATGGGGGAATGCGGTAAACATGAAGCGGAAAGAAAGTCAATAATAGATAGTCTAAAACTGAGGGAGCAACATGTGGGTGCTTTCTTAATGCTGCTGCCTCACCCGACCTCAGAGGGAGCGAGGAAGCTGGTGGTTATGGCCATACAACATTGATGACTTTCTTTCGCTTTATGCTACCCATGTGTATGTGTATGGCCAATGTACTTGACCGACTAAAGGGGCCTCGGGTTCACTGGGCGACAAGGGTGGGGGCCTTTGTCGTCCGCCAAGGTGGACCGGGGAAGATCGCGACATCGGATGGCCCGTGTCGCCTTGCACTGCGAGGGCACAGGGGAGGAGGAGTAGCCCCCTCCCACCCGGGATGTGCTCTTCTTGAGCACAGTGCAGAGGGTCTCCGGTGCGTTCCTCTGGAGATCCCGGAGCCCATGCACTGAGGGAGGGCCACCGGGAAGGTTTTAGTAGGTCAAACCCCACATAACCATTGCCTTCCCCAGAAGGCGGGGTATCTTTGAAGATTCCTCCCGTAAAGTTTGTATTTGGTGTGTAGTGTTTGTGTGTAGGCATGATGGGGCTGACATGCCCGAAAGAGCAAAAGTCACCAAAAATAAAGAAAGAAAAACTTTCGACTAGGGTGAACCGATTTTGATAATTATTCTTTTTAATTTCAAAAGTGGTCCTTCGCGTATGGTTCCATTTACATTTGGTCCAATTCTGACAATGGGATCCATGAGAAACCCGTATGAGTCTTGAATTTGCGTCAGGTAAGTGCGCCACAAATAATCACTTCACAAAACGAATAGCTCAATATCACGCCAAACGATTTCGATTGTTCATTTTTTGTTGGCAAAGATGTACTTTAAGAGGATTTTGATGACAATTTGGTTAGATTATGATCAAGTTTGATTTCGTAATATTCCTACAAGATAAAGGTTTAACGTTTGATTCGATTTGAAGTCGGTTTTTGTTTTTATTCGTAAATTTAATTGTTTCTATCTTTGGAAAAAGAAATGATTTAGGATTCAATAAACTAAATATACAAGGTAGTTTCACTTATACAGGGTTATTTTGTGTCATTGAGACACTTATAGCATCCTTAATACGTTATAAGGTTTGTCCGTCTACCCTTCAGCGTACTCGAGCAGCCCTCTAAGTAGGTCAACAGGGCGACATCCGGCAGGCTTCTACTTCCTAACACAATAACAAGAAAATCCCTTACCTTTCCTGTGACGACATTTCTATTCCATTTCTAAGACTTTTTACGTTTCTAGAAGCCACCCACCTTTCCAGCTTTTTTTATTTATATCTACTACACTAGGTCAATAGCCTGCCTAATGGTTTGATTTGCCGCTTGTTTACGTAAGGTCATAGATTCAAATATACCATAATAAGAAATACAATAAAAAGAACGCCATTTCTAAGACTTTTTATGTTTCTAAAAGCCACCCACCTTTCCAGCTCTTTTTATTTTTTCTACAAACACTAGGTCAATAGCCTGTTTGCGGCTTGTTAAACGTAAGGTCATGGCACTAGAACAAGCTTAAGCTTTGTTTTAAATGGTTTTTTTATCATGTATGACTCCTAACTTTCATATATATATATATATATATATATATATATATATATATATATATATACCGTCATGATTTCATTTAAATAACTACATTGCTATAAACTATACTATATATGGTATACACTTCACATTTGCAGATTTAAAATTGAGGCATCAATAGCCTAATGGTTTAGGGTATGGTCTGCGAATCGTATAATCGTTGGTTCGATTCCACCGTATTGACGCGAACCATCTCCTAGCACAAGCTTAAGCTTAGTTGGAATGGTTAGACATAGAAATAGACATTTTATTTATTGGCATCACAATTTACAAACACATCACATATATTTTCCACATTACATAAAATATAGCAAAAAAGAGAGAAAAATAAACACAATACAATACAAGGAAGGAATAGACAAATAGGATATGACGCCAATATTGGACACCGTCTCAGTATCTGCTGTCGCAAGGATGCGACAGCGCTTATTTTCAGCGGTGACCAGGACTACCCAAAATCGTGCGCTCGCAATATTACTGTTATAATTTGTAGGTCTCGTAGAATAAAATAGTCCAACAACTAATACACTCGCTTTATTGAGACAGCGTAACGTTGTACAAAGAATTATTTATAACGAGTAACGTCACAATTGCGCGTCCTCACAATCTTTATACAAAATTAATTAGAAGTCAGATTAGAACTAATAAAGTTAAACTATTGTTTACAATGCCAAGTTCATGTGACGATCAACTAAATTATTAATTATGAATTAAAGATACAATAAGGTTCAGGTAAATCATTAAGATATCATTGGAAGTAGTTATTATGTATAACAATCGCTGGGTGTTAGGTGTTGCCAGCTAACACTACCTTTACATGGAATTTATACAGAGTCAAAATATATAACACAATAAATATAATACGTGCATAAGTAGTTATTAGATTTATTTATACTGTAAACAAGATTGTTACTAATATTTCAGAAAAAAAAAATTAAAAAAAAATGTATTTCTGATTCAATTGAAATATTTAATAAGAAAGTAAGTAATGTTTATAATGCAAACCATAAAATATTGTTATTTTATGGTTAGCATTATTTTAAAAAAAAACCCTCATTATTGGATTCATGACCACATATTGTAATTTGCATGCATAATGTAAATTCTCTGTTAAAGGTGATGACTGATAGCCCGTTTAGATTGCCCACAAAGTTGCTGTACGATACTGTTCTAACTATAAGGCAACTGTACATCTGCCAACAACTTTGTAAACAGCACTAATTTACGCCCTATAATAGAAGTAATTATAGTGATACACGAATTATAATAAACATTTGCCGGCCTACCAAATAGATATAGACATAGACATTTATTTATTGGCATCACAATACAAAAACACATCACAGACTGAATATAACACACATTAAAAAAGAATGAAAAATAGACAAAACACAGCTAAAGTTACACGGATAAATAATACAAAACATATGATGCCAATATCGGACACCGTCTCAGCATATGCTGTCACAAGGATGCGACAGCGCTGATTTTCAGCGGTGCCCGGGACTACCTAAAGACGTGCGCGCGCAATACTACTTTTATATGGAATATTATTATACAGACAGTAAGAGTATAATAAATATGATACATAAATAAAACAGTTATGAGATAAAAATATATTTTATACAATAAAATAATAGATGAAAAAAAATATATATAAATATTATTGAGTCAAAAATAAATAATATGATAATTAAATGTATAAAGTTTAAATTATATAATTAAATATTGAAAATATTGGAAACAACAAGCCACTGATGTCGCGGGATATTATCTTTTGTATCTTTAACATCAGGTGTTTTAATTTATTTTTAAATGCGTTTACAGATTTACTCTCTTATGGGCGGTGGTAAATTATTCCAACACTTGGTGGCCAAGTATCTGAAACTGCCCGGAACGCAGCAGATAGGTGTAGGAATTTGTAAAATGCAGTTTTTAGCTCTAATTAAACAGCTAGTATCGTCATTCCGCTATTTCAACTTTTCGTACAGATATTTAGGCTGTTCCGTGTTTATGATTCCAAACAGAAGTGTTGCAAAATGCAAGTCTTTTCTGAGGGACATTCTTAACTTGTTGGAATTGTTTAAGTAAGGGTGAACATGATGTCGAAAAGGTATAAGGCATAAATTTAGAACAGCCACTGCCAACGACAGCGTTCCAGAGAGAGAATGCAAAGTTACTATTAAAAAGTAGTTACTTGAACTTGACTACGAACAAACAGAAGCCTTATTAATGTAAATATGGTTCATAGTTGAAATATCGTATATATATTCCAAATAAAGTTTATTATTTTATTTTTTTTGAATCTTTAGGTTAAGTTTTTATAATAAATAAAATACACAAAAATATCATACAAAATGAAAAAACATTATAAAAACCTAATCTAGTGTGTGCCACCGGCAACGAAGCAGGGCCCAAGCAACCGGTGGTTAGGGCGACACAGAGAGAAACCTCCTGACGATGCGTGCCGTGTCCAGTAGTACTGCCTTATGTATCTGACCCTTGACCCAGCCATTCAGCGAAAGTCTCTTAAGATGTTGATCGAGACTTTTCGCTATGAGACCGTTTGCGGAAACTACTATCGGAACAATGATCGTTGAATCCACTTCCCACATGACGGTCATCTCGTGAGCCAAGTCGAGGTACTTTGTGATTTTTTCCCTTTCGGCCTTCACAAGGTTCTCGTCATGCGGGATGGTAATATCGACGAGCACCGTCTGTCGCGTTAAGCGATCTGTCAGCTCAATATCAGGCTTATTGGCAACAATAGTCCTGTCTGTAATGACAGATCGTTCCCAATAGAGCGTTGTATGACCATTTTCGAGGACTGGCGCCGGTGTGTATTTATAATATGGCACCTCGGACTCCACAAGACCATATCGAAGAGCAATTTGGTGATGAATAATTCTTCGAGATTATGTCTGTGCAAGTACTCACCATTAGCTAGATGAGAACAACCGGAAATAATATGCCTGAGTGATTCTCCAGGACGGCGGCATGCCCGGCAAATATCGACCGTTCCGTCCCTCAGGATATATTTCCTATAGTTGTTCGTCATCATAATCTCGTCTGCAATTGCACAGACAAAACCTTCGGTTTCCCCAAAGAGGCCATATTACTATTATTGTAATTAGTCTCCACAATGGCGTCTCCGTTAGATAGTGTTTGTGTTTGGAGGTGACTTCTGATGACGTGATTGCTGCATACTCGTTTGTTCTCCCATAAAATAACAAAACATGCTCCACAAATTCCCCCGTTTTCTCTTTTATCAATCATAATGGAATAAAATTGGAATGCCGCGATGTGTGGAGTGGTCGACCGAAGTAATTAACTGAAGTGATTGCATCGTTTTTTCCTTTTAAAATTACTAGAAAAAGCGATTCTGAATTTATATGGCTTCAACGCATTTGTAATACGCTTTTTAAATTGTTTTAAAGCACTTAAAAGAGTTAAAAGATTTCCGACCGTCACACATTGTAATAAAAAATTATACGTTGTCTTCCCAGTGTCATTGTTTTTCAAGGTAACGTCTTAATTTTTTTATCGACTTTTTCTAAGCATCGCAAAATGAGTTTACATGTCTTAAAGTCCTGCAGTCGTGTGTGATTTAAAAAAATAAGTTCTCACGTCCTTTTAACCGCTCCGCCTATCGGAGCTTATAAGGTTATACGTGACAATTTGTGCGCCAGTCGCTATTTTCACCGGCCACAAGTTTTAACGACTTATTTTTTTACTTAAAAACCTTTAATTATTAAACAATTTTTTCGACTTAGATGATTTTCTATTGTTACAATGGAACTACGCGGGAAGCACGGGCTTTCAATTGAAAAAAGAATTATCAAAATCGATTCACCCAGTCGACAGTTAAACATAAAAAAAAAACATCGATAAATTGAGAATCATCTTTTTGAAGTTGGTTCAAAACTAAGTTTATTGCAATAGCTTAAAAAGTCCCTGCACTGCGTTTAGTAAGTGTTCTCGGGTCCATAAAAGATCAAGTGAGCCGCATGGTCTTTCCCAACTCCAATAAAGCGACCAGATTACTCGATAGTAAATGTTTAAATGGGTTCACCGACACCTACATTCATTTCGTGAACGAATCATACAAGTGATTGCATATCCGGACCTTCTTATCCTTAATGCGGAACAGCACTTACGCTATTTCACGCCCCGTGTTCCATGAAGTGTAGGCGTGGTTAAATTTCTACCTAAAATATATTCTGTAGAAAAGTGACGTAATTTCTCGCGTATACATGTGGGCAACATTTTTTTCGTATCAATATTTAGTAGTTTGAAAGAATGCTTACAAATTTTCAATAGTAATTCCATGTAATAACAGCCACAAGTACATCAGTACTTCTAATATATTTCTCAATTAAATTAATTTATTAATAACTAGTTAAAGTTGCAGCCTTTATATATGTCCCACTGTTGGGCGCAGGCCTTCTCTGTAAAGAGAGTATAAGGGCTTAGTCCGCCACGCGGCCCTAATGCGGATTAGCAGACTTCACATGCCGTAGAAAAATTTTTCTAAAACATGTAGGTTTCCTCACGATGTTTTTCTTCACCGAGCGCGTGGTAAATCAGCACATAAAATTGCAACAACAAATTTATTGGTGCCGGCACCGGGGATCGAACTCGGGTTGCTAGCGTACTACCCAACTTGAGCTAACCGCACGGACACTGAGCTACCACGACTCTGTAAATTAAAGCTCTCCGCTGCTATCCCATATTTTGTTACCATAGAACCTTGGGTTCCAAAGATACTACCGGGAACTTCAAAAAAATTTGTCTAGGAATGATTGTTGATTGAGATATTGCTAGGTTTGTGACAACGTAAGACTAGGTAACTTAACAACATAAAACAAGCGAATATATTCCCGAATATATTATAGGCTTCCCCTTTTTTACGACTTTCACTTCCATCCTGTGCTGCCCGACCATTGCGACCCCGCTGCCTGTTAACAAGAATGTTAATAATTATGAAAAAAAAAGAAATATTACTAGCTTTCTTTAAAAAAAAAATAAAAAAAATAGGCAAAAAGCAGCCTCGCGGCCCTAGTTGGAGTTGTATTATTAGTTTCTAGGTCTGGGTCAGTACAGTAATTATCCCGTATGGCTTACCCTGCGTCCGTACCTTCTGATGACCTTAAAACATAGGCGTTACATTAGATTAGTGAAGGATAATTGAGTGCGTCTGTGTTAGTATAATTACTTACATCGGTTCTCGTTTCACAATGACGTCACAAGGTTTTGGGGGGTACAACTACGTGCATTCTAATTTTCTTTAACCGTCTTAAAAGTGCCTTATTATAATTTGCCGCAATGGAATTCAATAATGTCTGTACTTTTATAGCATAAGCATTAGACTGTACAATGTAAGGCCAGTATATGAATCGCCGTTCGCTTTACAACCTAGGACTTCTAGATTTTTTTAGTATTTACAATGTTATGGTTGCGATTTGCTAGTTGTCTTGTAACAATGTGGTGACTTTTTTCGGTTACTAACGCACTAGAAACTAATTAGCCTAAATTTGTGCCCGATATATGGAAATTTATTTATTTATTTATTTATTTAAATCAACAAAAATTATAACACCGTTACAGATAATACCAATATGATGTTATAAAAACAATTAAATATATATTATTAAAATAAAACAAATAAAAAGCTGCTTGATGTATTGACAATAATATATAAATATAATAAAGTCGAACACCGTCTACGCATTTGTAGGCAGCTTCGTTAAACACAGACTCTGTGCAACAAAATATATCAATGTGCAGTGAGATGGTATTAATGAAATGGTGCGACCACTTTTCCCATTTGGTCCTAATTAGCTTGGTAAAATAATAAATAAGCGAATTGCTGGCTCTTTCTACCCACTAAAGGACATAAGAACTTACATTTTGTTTATATCGACGCTGGAAAACAAAAACGCAGTAACCCACAAAAACGAAATTGTTCACCAGAGCCGAAAAATATTTCAACTTTTTAAAAAAAATTATAACTTTCGTTGTCGCGTTTTTGGATACAATATTTATTATTTGTTTGCTAAATAAGTATTGTATCACGGTATTAACCTAGAGTTTTCCTAAAAGAAAATCGTTTTACGGTACAAAAAATAAAAGAGAAGTGTCAATCATGAAAATCCTATTTTCGCTATTTTTCATCTAATAGTTACAAGTCATATATCATTCGACGCGTCTTTTTTTCTGCTTCCAACGTTGTAAAATAGTGAAAATGGCCAAATGTGTCACTTACTACGTTTTTGCTTTCCAGCGTCGATATTATTAAATTACTTTACTGAATATTTAAAAAAAAATCTCTTTTTTTTAAACAAGTTACGTTTTTTATTACAAATGGCTTCATAAAGGGCGTAAACAAACACGACATCCAGGGACAATCATTTGTCTATATTAACTTTTAATCAACAGTATATTTTTAACCCTTTTATTATGACGAATCACAACAGCGCCGTGGAGTAATTACATTAACGCTAAAGCTATGTTGAATCAACAACAGTCAGCTCAATCATTTAATGGGGAACTGTCGGACTTGCGTTGACTAAAACCCTAAGGTGATCGTCGTCACCGCTACCTAGGGGTTGCGGGATAAAATTGTACTATACCAGCTCATCACGGATTCCACGTTTTCAAATCAAAATGAAGATAATACACATAAGATATACACTTCGCGGATGCACAGGTGGCATTCTTTTTGCGACCATGTAAAGAGGTGTGTGATACGCAGACGACACTACACTATTTGCATCGTCCGAGCAAGAATTGGCTGATCTTCTTTCTAGAGTAGAGGAAGAGAGTGAATTAGTTGGCCTCAGCATTAACAAGGCAAAGACTAAGGTGGTGGTGGTGGACAGACCCGGTACACTAATTCGCTCCAATGAACTCAGGGACCTAGAATTCGTTGATCAGTTTGCCTACCTCTCTCTCAACAGCGGAAAGGAAATATAATAGGAGAATCCAGTTGTCCAAAGCAGCGATGATTAAACTCACTACGATATGGTAAGATCGCAATATATCCCGTAAAACCAAAATCAGGCTTGTTCTATAGTAAGTCTATTTTAAGGCGCATTCTTACTTAGGTTCGACCATAGAGGTTAAGGCTAAGCGACCTAAGAGCTATGCCACCTCAATCCGGTGAAGCAGTCAAGGCCTGCAAGCTTCTCTGGCCAATCTATGTAGTTCGTCATTAAAAAAAATCGATAGTATTTTATTTAATGTTTGTACAAGCATAGGGCCGTCAGTTTTTTTTTTATATTTATTACAAATTAAATTTTACAGTAAAAGAATATACATACGAGTATAACTTAACGCTATATAAACCGCAATGGTTTGTCACTAGCGCCAAAGTGTCCGTCTTGCGTTCCTAAATAACTTTTTAATATACTCTTAATGTTTTTGTGAGTTATACAATTCCTTATATCTGAGGGTAGTTCATTAATTAATCTAGGCACGATATTGATTTTTTTTTGTTTGAAAGGGTTTTGTTTCAATTATGTACCATATTAATATTGTTGACATAGGATCTTGGGTTCCGATGAAAATTAAGCGACTGCGCGAAATTTTATTTACAATTCGATTCGATTTGAAATCAGTTTTTGTTTCTACTCGTATATATACTTGTATTGTTTGATTGTTAACCCAAGCTTATCAAATATATACCGTATTAAATATACATTAAGGAGTGAAATACTTTGTCGATTGGCAACAATAAGTCATGATAACGCACAAAACAGGTCAGGTCATGGCATTCGATAGGGCAGGACGGCGCATAGCGAAGACTTGTTCCAAAGTAATGTTCGATATAATATCGTTCAATAAGGCGACTCGGTCGGTATTTAACCGACTTAAAAAAAGAAGATTCCCAATTCGTCATTATCTTTTTAATGTGAATTCACGGGACCAATTTAATAATATAGCCGTGAGCAAATATAAAGGGTCGGTTAAGAAAGTTGGAATATCTCGGCAGATAAAGATGCTAGCTAACTAAAATAAATTGTTCATGATAGACAATTAAATAAGGCGCCGTAAATGGAACTGGATTGGCCATACCCTCCGAAGAGATGCCGATGCCGAGATGATCACATTCCCAAGCAGGCCCTTGATTGGAATCCGCAAGGAAAGCGCAAGCGCGGCCGTCCTGAACAGACGTGGCGCCGCACAGTTGCAGACGAGGCGAAGAACATCGGGAAGACATGGAGCGAGATAAAGCGTGAAGCCCAAGATCGAACGCGATGGAGGTTCACTGTGGACGCCCTCTGCCCCACATAGGGGATGTCCCATAGGATGATATAATAAAATAAAATATTATTATTAATTTATTTATATTTCAATAAAAACCATAAACTTAAACAAAAAAGGATATCTTACGTAAACTTGGACTACAGTAGTTGTCATTAAATTTCATTTTTATTTAAATTTTAGTACTAAGTATTGCCTCTATGTGGAGACACTAACTACAATTTATTTCAGTTAGCCAGCGTCTTAATCTTCCAAGATATTCAAACTTTCTTAAAGTTAGTTACAGCCTTTATATATGTCCCACTGTTAGGCCTTCTCTGTAAAGAGAGTATAAGGGCATAGTCCGCCACGCGGCTCTAATACGGCAGACTTCACATGCCGTAGAAAAATTTTTCTAAGACATGGAGGTTTCCTCACGATGTTTTCCTTCACCGCCGAGCGCGTTGTAAATTGGTGGCAAACATCCTTAACCGACCCTTTATTCCGACCCTCTATTACTATGTTGATTGCAGGCTTTGTAGCTTGTTCTCTGAACATATACCAGGCAACGCCGACAAAGTCATAGAGGAGGTAAGTACTAGGACAGTAGTACACTCTAGAGCAAAAAAGTTAACCACTTAGGCACCACTAAGTACTAAAATTAAAATGAAAATAATATTTAATGAAAAATACTGTATTATCCAAATTTACGTAAGATATCCTTTTTCGTTTAAGTTTATGTTATTTAATAAAATAAATTATTAAAAATATTTTATTTTAAGGACATTTAATTGTCTATTATGCACAACTTATTTCAATTAGCTAGCGTCTTTATGTTCCGAGATATTAAAACTCTTAACCGACCCTTTATTTTTGCTCGCGATTGTATTTAGCGACCACGAGAGTCGGAACAAAAAGGCTATATATGTGCTAGAACTTCGTGGTATAACTATGATACTAGTAAAAGAATCGTCAACAACTGCCCAGATGGGGATCACGGCCCACAAGTATGAGGTACTAATCCGATAAGTGATGCTAATAAGATAAAACGATTCTAGAAACATAAAGATATTAACATTTTTGGCACAAAACGTATAAAGATTAAAAAAAATCTGTTTCACCTTTTTTGTACAACACGTTTTTATTGGGGTGTAAATTCTAATTTTTTTTATGTTCAAAGTTTTAGTAGTCAGTCTTCACGTCATTTGATACGGTTACTAATTTATAGACCGCAAAGCGTTCGCACAAAGGGCTGCATTTTATTGTCATGGCATTTAGGTTATGTTACAATGTCAGCCCTGTAGTTCTGGGCTCTCAAGAATAAGACTACGGTATCCCCTGCCTGTCGTACAAGGCGACTAAAAGGGGCCTCGGGTTCACTGGGCGACAAGGGTGGGGGCCTGCGTCGTCCACCAAAGTGGACCCGGGAAGAAGGCGACATCGGCTGGCCCGTGTCGCCTTTCGCTGCGAGGGCACAGGGGAGGAGGGAGTAACCTCCCCCCGGGACGTGCTCTCCTTGAGCACAGTGCAGAGGGGCTCCGGTGCGTTCCACGTGAGATCCCGGAGCCCCTCGTCATGCACCGAGGAAAGGGCCACTGGGGAGGATTTAGTGGGTAAGATCCCTACATAACCGCCGCCTTCCCCCCAGAAGGCGGGGTATCTTTGTGAAGATTACCTCCCCGTCAACAAAAAAAAAAAAAAAGGTTATGTTACAATGTAATGATAAAAACAATTTGTATTTCCAACACAAAATGATCTCAAATAATTATAATGTGCCATTTAATTATACAGTATATATATACGCGCAAAGCTGGATTCCATCCTTTTGTTGTGGACATCCTTCAGATCCGAACGAGTGCGTACTGTAATTACTAAATTACGGCATATGTCAATTTATTAAAGCTCTTCGTGCATGTTATCTCGTACGGCACAAACTCATTATGCTTTATAGTAAGTTATCAACGTTACACTGCGTTGCCACTAAACGGCAGCAAAGACTGTCAGGTATAACAGTGCATCATTGAAGAGGAACGAAGTAAATAGTTACACCAACAACTGATATTGTAACAGCTCTCAGATTTCGTTCTGGGCATATTCCATCAAACAGTTTCGCATTTAGTTATCTTTTCTATTTAGTTCGCATATAGTATGCCCGCATCTGTCTATCCCTCCGATTATAATTAGGGTATTTTCAAGAGTACAGTGAATAGGCTTTTACTAAGCTAATGCACTTAACCATCCAGGACTGCATTTCCACATAACATCAGGTGGGATCGTAGTCAAGCACTAGCTTAGAAAGTATATAAAAATTAAGTAAACATTTAGTCATATTACCGTAAGCGACTTTATGTGCCTATTGAAATATTAACTTAATTGTATAAGTTGGCAACGTATATAACTTTCAAGTTAAAGCTCATATCACATAAAGCAAAGTATTATATCGATATTTGAACTGGTAGTTTGTTTAAAAGCTTGCAGTTATAGCTATTTTTATTGATACTCATCATCATCATCATCATCTCAGCCGTAAGACATCCACTGCTGGACATAGGCCTCCCCAACGATTTCCAAAAGGACCGGTTGTAAGCGGCCCGCATGCAGCTGCGCCCTGCGACCTTTATGAGGTCGTCAGACCACCTTGCGGGTGGACGTCCCACACTGCGCTTGCTGGTTGAGAGCCCGGGTCTCCAATCGAGAACTTTTCGGCCCCATCGACCATCTGTTCTACGCGCTATGTGCCCTGCCCATTGCCACTTCAACTTGCTTTTCCGGCGAGCTATGTCGGTTACCTTCGTTCGTCTACGGATCTCCTCATTCCTGATTTGATCTCGATTATTGATATTATGTTAATTTAATTAATTATTGGACTATCAATAGATAAATACGTTTGTACACTTCGTATACGTCGTAAAATTTTAGACATAGACATTTTTATTTATTGACATGACAATATACACACATAAAACATAGCAAAAAAAAAGGAAGATATATAAACACAATACAAATAAAGGAGGGAACAGACAAATAGGATATGATGCCATATTGAACACCATCTCAGTATGTGCTGTGCAAGGATGTTAAAGCTCTGATTTTCAGCGATGCTCAGGACTACCCAAAATCGTGCGCGCGCAATACTACCTTGACATGGAATTTATACAGAGTGTAATAAAAACTATATAACACATTAAATATATTTCGACCATAAATAGTTATTAGATTTATGTATATTATTTACAATAAAATAATAGTGCGGCACTTGCAGCATCGTGCACTATCGAGAATTGTCGCCTCGAGCGTTACGGGACATTTAGCGCGCAAAACATTCAGTATTCATTAATTTATAAGACGTTGTCACATCAAAAAAAAAACATAGTTTTAAATGCTTGTAACAACGCGGAGATAGAATGCATTTTTTTTCTATAATTTCTAAGCAAGTGCTTGACTACGATCCCACCTGATGTTAAGTGGAAATGCAGTCCTGGATGGTAAGGCGCACTAGCTTAGTAAATGCCTATTCACTCTACTCTTGAAAATACCCACATTGTAATCGGATGGAAAGACAGACGCGGGCAAACAGTTCCAGTCCTTTGCTGTACGAAGAATGAAAGATGAAGCAAATCGCTTCGTTCGGGTTTGAGGGATGTTCACAACAAAAGGATGAAATTCCGCAGTGCGTCTAGAAGTCCGATGGTGGAACGGGGATGGGGGAATTAGATTATGTAGTTCCCGAGCACACTCTCCAAAATGCAATCTGTAGAAAACCGAAAGGCTAGCCTTACGCCTGTGCTCAAGACTGAGCAGATTGGTTTCAGCTGCGTCACCAATAGCCTCTTAGCCCGCCTCTCCACCGAGTCCAAAGCTGCGAGATAATGCATAAGATATAATTAAGCTATGAAATGATGGATAATTGTTACGCCAGTATACTGCTCTTGGTCAAGTTACCCGTTTTTAAGTAAATTCAACTGAGTCAATCTCAAATGTAAGAAAAACAACTTATAAGTAAACGTAACGTATAACTAACGTCTGATATAATCCGCATCTAGAATGTTCTAATCTAGTTCTTAGTTAATGAATAATGGCAATGAGACGTCATACTCGTATTCTACGATCGTGTGTGACTGAAATAAATACCCTTGAATGGATTCCTCTTTAATTGACCATAACTCGTTAGACACGCAGCTAGCTTTACACTCCGACTTCGTTCATTTGAATGACGCTGTTTTTAAAATACGCTCTAACGTGTTTTACCTATGCGGGACAGACAGAGACTTTTGGTGTCCGCTTTTCACCGTGTAGGTCTCAAACATGTAGTGGTCAGCTCACCGCCGTCGCTCGTTCTATGCACAAATTTAAAGTCAATTTCTTTTGTAAATAACTACCAAAATCCACTATCAGATCGTAAGTCAATCGCTTTTATAATTTTTACTCGACTATAAGAAAGGAGGGTCTCAATTCGATCGTATTTTTAAATATTTTAACAATTATTAATATCGATGAGAGGAACATCACTAACTGTACAATACGTCAATGTCGACGAACACAACACTTCAGCAAACACGTTTATTTATCTAGTTTTATTGGAAAGGCTCTCCCAGCAAGTCTTCATATTAAAGCGTCATATTACTTTTCCTTACAAAGAATTCTGTTCTAAGCAATCGTCTGATGACTCACATTCAATTCTAAATACATACACATACATACATATGTACTAGATGAAGTTGAATACTATGTATAATATATTTCTCGAATACACTACATAAATAAAAATACGTTCATATTATTATATTATAGATAGAAAAACAAATCCTATATTTTTTATGGGGTATAAACTAGTACTAGTGTGACCACGATCCCACCTGGTGTTAAGTGGTGATATAGTCGAAAGCACATCAATTTAAGGATTTTTTTAAAATTTCAATCCATTCCAGGCGTTTCATGGTCCAACGGCGTTACACAGCGTACATATAATAAATAGATTGATAAGCGGAAACATTATGCAGTCCATGATTTTTATTTGCATGATACGTCCATTACAATGTAGATATTGCATTGTTATTTCTAATAACCTAACAGTACATATATACCACTAACATATTAAATACTACCCATACCAATCTATATAATCATCATCAAGGCTAAAATGGCCTCCAAAAAACTAGGAGTACTCAACAGGGCCAAACAGTACTTCAATCCGGCTCACCGCCTTAAACTGTATAAGGCACAGGTGCGGCCTCCTATGGAATACTGTTCGCATCTCTGGGCCGGGGCTCCCCAATACCAACTTCTTCCGTTTGACCGTGTACAACGTAGAGCTGCTCGAATAGTCGACGATCAGGGTCTTTCCGATCGACTCGACCCTCTGAGTCTGCGAAGAGATGTCGGTTCTCTTTGCATCCTGTATCGCATTTACCATGGGGAGTGTTCTGAGGAATTGTTCGAAATCATCCCAGCTACCGATTTCCATTACCGCACATCTCGGCAGAATTCCAAATTCCACCGCCACCATCTTGATGGTTGGCGTTCAACGACTGTACGTTTTTCGCGTAACTTTCTCCCACGCACTGTCAACTTGTGGAATCAACTGTCGCCAGCGGTGTTTCCGAACGTTTACGATTTAGGGACCTTCAAAAAACGAGCCTATTCCTATCTCAAAGGTCGGCAACGCACCTACAGCTCCTCTGGTGCTGTGGATGTTCATGGGCGACGGTGATCACTTAAGATCAGGTGAGCCGTATGCTCGTTTGCCACTTTTCATATAAAAAAAAAAAAAAATAATGAGGAAATACAATGCACATCATTACACATACAAACATCAATATATATACATGTTTTTTTTTAATGGTACATCGAAATATATGCGTCATTATCCAATATCCTTGAAGTGCCATGACATTTGACCTGTTCGTTCTAAATCTAGACTTACCAAAAACTACTTAGTCATCTCCGTCGATCTATCAAAATTGTGACACATCGACGGACCTGACCTAGATGTAATAGGTATTTAGGTACACGTAGCGTGCCAATTTGCCCTAAAATATATTACAATACTTCGCCATTTATCGTTCTATATATTCAGATGCTTTTACAAAATAGTGTAGGCAGAATATTGTTCTATGAAAGTTACCCAAGCTTATTTGTTATAGAAGCCGCTTAGGACCCGAATCTCCTTTTTGCCAACGACATTTCTCTATGAAACCAAACTAATAGGTTGGTAAAAAAATCTTTTCGCATTATAGTATGTATGAACTTGTAATAAAATCTCTTTGGCTATACTATTTGTATCTGGCTGGTTTTGGTATCATTTAAAGTTTAAATTTTAAAGAACATAATTCCAAATTCAAATTAGGAAAATGTGTGATTTTCATTTGTTTTTCGTACTGTCAAGTTGAGTGAATGTGATGAAGAAATTCGATATATTTTAAAATTTTACTACAAAAAGGTAAAAATGCAACGAAAAAAATTTGCGATCTTTATGGACCTTTTTTTTTTTAACGCGGGGGAATCATTTTATTAACCATCCTCCGGTACCCTGGGTGGGCCCGGAGGGATGTGTGGGACTCGGCCTGGGCAGCCCCTACCCACTAAAACTTCCGCGAATGCCATCAGCCGTTATGAGCGGGGTGCCCCGGATCTGTCAGCGACAGGACACCACAACGACCAGCCGGTCCCGGCAAAGACCGGACTTCACCCTCAAAGGGGACTCCTCCGGCACTCAGAGAAGTGATCTTTATGGACCTAGTGCAGTGTCTGTGAGAGTAGCACAAATTTAGTTTGAGTTAATTCAATTTATTTTACTTTTGTCTTATTAATTCTAATTTGTTAAAAATAGTTTTGTAAAATAGTATTAAAAATGCTAAGGACTTCTCTCACAATCTGAACTCCTGAGCAAAAATAAAGGGTCGGTTAAGAAATTTTAGTACTTAGTGTTGCGTCCATGTAGCGACACTAAGTACTGAAATTAAATGAAAAAATATTTTATTATCCAAGTTTACGTAATCCTTTTTCGTTTAAGTTTATGTTTTTTAATGAAATAAAAATAAATAAATTAAAATATTTTATTTTATTTTAAGAATATTTAATTATCTATCATGCACAATTTATTTCAGTTAGCTGGCGTCTTTATCTTCCGAGATATTCGAACTTTCTTAAGCGACCCTTTATTTTTGCTCACGGCTTTATATTGAAAAAATATAACAAATAATTACAAATTAAAATACTTACTTCCGTGTTCACGCAAAACCTGTTTTCCGTACGATGTGCTATTGTATGTATAATGCAAGTGCCATAAAATGAGGTAAAATCTCGCAAAGAGGATTAGATATTACTGCACCAGTGTTATAGAAACAGCGTTAAGTAAACACTCGTAAAGATTACATATTGTTTGACAAATAATAGCATGATTACAGACATCATATTGGCTTGTTGTCCTTAAGAATTATTATTATAATCAGAATTTATTTTTTGCTGTCCCTATCCATCTATAATTCTATATATATGTATCTATTTATTATTATATATAATTATTATGTTTATATTTTTAATTTATTTGTAAGTATGCATGTATTTATTATAGTTTTCTTTTATTTATTATTTTCTCATTAAGCTTGCACCCGTTACTTTGTCTCTTCACAACCCCAAGGTAGACTGGCAGAGAATGCCTACTGGCATTAAGTCCGCCTATTTGTACCTTTATTTTTTTGTATTGTGTGCAAATAAAGAATAAATAAATAAATAAATAAATGCATTATATATATATATATATACATTATTTATATAATAGTTTATTATATATATATATCCTTTTGTTGTGAACATCCCTCAAACCCGAAAGAAGCGATTTGCTTCGTCTTTCATTGTTCGTACAGCAAAGGACTGGAATAGTTTGCCCGCGTCTGTCTTTCCTTCCGATTACAATGTGGGTATTTTCAAGAGTAGAGTGAATAGGCATTTACTAAGCTAGTGCGCCTTACCATCCGGGACTGCATTTCCACTTAACATCAGGTGGGATCGTAGTCAAGCACTTGCTTAGAAATTATAAAAAAAAAATTTATATACTACAGATACTCTATGGTTGCATTTTGGCTTATTTTATTTTTCTTTCAATAAAGCGCAACCACAGACTTATGTCCGTCCTCTTTTGTAATATTCTTGAATTGGTTGCTTTGGTTTTTTTTTTTTAATAAGGGTGCTACCTCTACAGTTACTAAATTTTTTTTTTAATATAATGCCTGATTTTGAAGGTGGTGCTGGAGAATGCTTTGGTTTATGCGTCGTGGACGCCCCGTTGCATTGCTAAAAGTTTCTCCGCGACCGCTGCGTCCCTCTTTCTTATATACGCCTATTTTAATTTATAACTGTTTCAATTGCCAAAATAATATAAAAAAAATTAAAATACATAAAAATCGAACGATAAATATACTTATTTTGTAAGTAGTAAAGGATTCCCCTAATCGTCAGTTGGCAGTCCCACTGAATAACCACTGCTATATTTTGTGGGAGGCCTTGACTATTGTCGATATTTGCGGGAAGAATAACACTCGGAGTCCAGATTTGTAATGTTTTGTATTTTCTAATTTCCTAACTATTTATACAATCTTATGTGCTACGTCCTTACTGGCGATAATTAGAAACTAAGTTTGTCGACCAATCCGGAAGGGACACTAATTAATAGTTATTTACAATGAGAGTGAGCGAGAGGTGATTTTCTCTGTCACACATCTTGCGCGTTCCGCACAGAGATAGAGATTCGATATGCTGTTTAAGACCCCCGATAATTTAAAAAAAAGAATGTGCTATATTTATTTTTCACAAATATTACTAATATTCTTGTTAACCATTCCAAATAAGCTTAGGCTGTTAGGAGATGGTGGTCAAAAGTCGAATAGTGGATTCGAACCAACGACCTCACGATTCGTAGACCGTACCCTAGACTTTTAGGCTATTGAGGTTCATATTACATTTTACATTTTTTTTTGAAGATACACAAATGACCTACAGAAGCGGACTTTGGACTGCTTCACTGGATTGAGTGGAGATTAATCTAAATCTCAAATAGTTCATTTATTCAAACACATAGTTACATATTTATAAGCTCTCGGTAGGATGGACTGTAAACATTGCGGAATTCAGTTTCTTATTTATTTTATACATTCACTAAAAAGTAACATTAAATTTCTTTAAATGTGAGATATGTAACGTACTCCATACAACAAGCACATATCGCAATAATATTTAAAAGCATATTTTGCACTGAAGACATTTAAAACGGATCGTTTAAACATAATAAACTACAAAGAGTGTAACCACACGGCATATTAAATTTTGTACAGTGCTTGAATATTTCACCCAAACAACTAATACATTGGTACAAATTACTTATTGTTTATTCAGTTCTAGCGTCCGGCGTCCCACGTCGGCCATACTAATTACATTCAAATAAATGGAAAAGTCGAGCCGTGGTAGGTAATGTCCGGACAGTTGGCTTAAGCATAGTACGCTAGCAACCCGAGTTCGATCCCCGGTGCCGGCACCAACAAATTTGTTGTTGCAATTTTATGTGCTGATTAACTACGCGCTCGGCGGTGAAGGAAAACATCGTGAAGAAACCTATATGTTTTAGAAAAAATTTCTAAGGCATGTGAAGTCTGCGAATCCGCACTAGGGCCGCGTGGTGGACTATGCGCCTATATTCTCTTTACAGAGAAGGTCTGCGCCCAACAGTGGGATATATATATTATATATATAAAAGCTGTAACTTTAACTTTAAATGGAAAACTTAGAGGTTCAGGCTAAGCGACTTAAGAGCTATGCCACCTCTCAACCCGGTAAAGCATTCAAGGCCAGTTTCTCTGGCCAATCTGTGTAGTTAGGCATAAAAAAAAATGGAAAAGTTATAGTTCAACTTCAAATATACGCTAAAAATACACCAAAAAGAAATAATAAAACCTTTTAAGTCACAATTTTGAACGTCTTACCATTAGTGATAGATGCCACACTCCTTTTTTTTATGGTGTTTAACTGCGTTAGTTACCACGATTGGATCGTTATGATCCTGATGTTAAGTGGAGCTTCTAGCAGATGAAAAAGATTTTTATTCAAATTAAAAGTAAATGCTGTACTTATAGTTAGCATTTTTTATCTT
This sequence comes from Meandrusa payeni, assembly GCA_029286785.1. NCBI lineage: Eukaryota > Metazoa > Arthropoda > Insecta > Lepidoptera > Papilionidae > Meandrusa > Meandrusa payeni. The sequence continues at coordinate 4,628,326 of JAGSMX010000023.1, forward strand.
CAATTTAACATAATTGGATAAAGGAAAAGATTGTATATTTAAACGAAGCGATCTAAATTCAACACGATTTAGTTAAACGTAAAAAAGGTCAGATAAATGAATCTCTTCATTCGAAAGTTTGATTTAATCAAGCTTTAAGGTATAAGACCCCTAAAACAAAGGCCTTTGTGACGTTTACACAGACCCCCTGACCACCACAGGCCTGCATCACTTTACAACGGTTAATTATTCAGGGGTTTAGCTGTTTATTCAGAGGCCTATCAGGGCCTTTAATAAAAGAAGTTTAAGGAAGATGCCGCGGTCGCGTGCTAATAATGTTTTTAAACGAATTCAAAAGGATTATTATCTATTATGTTTTCTTTTAAATAAATGTCAACTCGTAACTCCGACAAAAGATCTTAGGAATATAATCTATGTATGCCGCTGTAGAATACAGAGCTTTTTATAAAGATATTGTAAGAGCATATACACTACGCGGCTCTAATGCGGATTGATAGACTTCACGTGTCTTATAAAATTATGTAAGAAACCTGTAAGAAACCATTTCTTAGAAAATTACCGATGATTTGCTTCACGTGGTAAGTCGATACTTAAAATTGCAACAAACAAATTTATCGGTGCCTGCAACATAGATCGATCAGAAGTATAGTTGCCTCTGACGATATAAGAGAATAATTCTTTGAATACTGTGAGCTCGTCATGTCCTTAGCCGCAAAAGCTAACGGCTCGATAGTAGCTAAAGGAACAGCGCAGAAACATGCAAAGAAAGAAGAGGTAAACTTTTTTCATAATATGACCAACGTTGTTGCACAATTTTTAGCAAGAGGTTCACAGGACCTCAAATGGGATCATCTCATATAAAAATAAAACATGGATCGATCTCGAGTTTATGCTACTGTGCAACTCGAGGCGACCGCCCGAACACTGAGTTACCACAGCTCTTGTATATATATATATAGATTTATGACAATCCAAGACAAGGAAAGAACACTGAACTTCTTAACGAATACGAAATCGAGATCGAATTCAAATAAGAAATAACTGCAGCTTTCATAAATAAAAGAGACCGTCGGAGTAGTGGCACCGGCCCAAGGTGTTTTACAGATTACATTTCGGACAGTGTGCACAAGAATTACAATTAATTCAGTTAATTCCTCCATCCCCATTCTACCTTAGGACGTTTACACATTCGGCGGGTCTCCATCCTTTCATAGTCGATGTTCCGCGCGTCTGAACTAAGCGATTTGAGTCATCGTTCATCGTGCGTACAGCAAAGGTGGAACAAGTTCCGGCGTCAGTCTTTCCGTCCAAGTACGACGTGGGAGCCTTCAAGAGTAGAGTGAATAGGCATTTACTCGTACTAAAATAGCACGTACCATCTTTCGACTATCACCACTCAACATCAGGTGGGATCGTGGTCAGCACTAGTTTATACCCTATAAAAAAATATTACTCGGTACACTCTCTCTTTCTGTTTCGCTACCTTCCGTTTCCTCCCGATCACACTTTCGTAATTGATTCTTTAGCTTACTCCCCAAGTCAAGTTTGCGTGAAGAAGTTTTACAACAACAAAAGAGGTGAATTGAAGGCATACAATTTGTTTATATAATGAAATAATAGTCTGTCATTAGTAAGAGATAAAATACACGTAATTACAAGAAGCGAGAGTGTTTCAAGTGTGCGACGATCGAGTATTTCCAAGCGTGGCAACTCAGGTAACAACCCCTCCTTGACACTAGAGCCGCGCTACCCTCAAATTAAGTGGCCGTAAAAATTGTGTCAAGTGGAAAACTACAGGCAGAATAATTACCGTCGTTTGTGTATAGCTCTTGTTTAGCTATTTCAGTAGTTTTAGATATGTATAATAACTTGTAGGTCTTGTGGAGTAAAATAGTCCAATAACTAATACACTCGCTTTTTTCAGACGGCGTAATGTTGTACAAAGAATTATTTTAACGAATACCGTCCAACGGAGCGTCCTTACAATCTTTATACAAAACAAGCGTACCCAACCAGTTTCGTCAGGCTAGATTTTCCTTAAATTTATTTAAATAACAAACTTACATCATTAAATATTTAATTTAACTCAATATATTAAAATATTCATTTCTTTCCGTATCGATTCTCTTCTATTCTCGAGCGGGTGAAGATCATTGCCAACACCCATGTACATATTAGTAAATACAATATCATTCTGATAATTTATACAGAAACATATTTTTAATATACTTCAGTATACTTCAATATGGTTCTTGTTTCTTTGTTCTATGTTTCTTGTATGTATTGTCAAACAAGCCATATGTCGTACTTTTATTTCTGACATTAACTTGTGCTCGATATTTTTATTTATATATAAATGATAAGAATAATATTGTATTTTGTATGTACATGAGTGTAGGTAATGATCTTCACCCGCTCGAGAAGAGAATAGAAGAGAACGAATACGGAGAGAAATGAATAATTTAATATATTGTGAGAATTAAATTAAATATCTAATGATTTAATTTTATTATTTAAATAAAATAAAGCAAATCCTAGCCTAGGGCTGGGTACGCAAGTAAATAAACAAATTATTTTATTATTACAATATACCTTCATTTCCATACCTTGACCTAATCATGTAACTGACTGACTGACTGACTCTGGTGTTGATTTTAGTGTCCAAAACCATAAGGCTATTGATATTTTAAAAATACTAGTCCCTACGTATTACTCTAACATATCTTCGTCTGTGTTTGTATAAATGACATATTCTCTTTTTGTTTTCAGATAAGTAACGAGAAACGCATCAGCATGGAACAGATTCGACAACATCAATGAAATCAAAGCTGCGTTTTTAATATCAGTCAGATTCGACGAAACGAACCAATACCAAATATATACCAGCTAATATCTAATGGCTGCTAGTCGTAGAAGGAATTCAAAAAAAAATATTTGGCGATTACTTCTTATTTGCAGTTACTGTCGGTGGCGGCTTTCTATGTCGAGAATGTTGCCTGACGAAAAAATTCTTCAAACTTGACTTAATTCTATATAGATAAAAATATTTTATTGACAAACTGGAAGTGTCCAAACCAATGTATGGTAAGACTAGGAAGCAAGTAATTGGTGCCCCATCCAGGGAGTCGTATGGCGGCACTAGGTCGTAAATTCAATCGTTCACAGCCTAGCTTTGTTACTTTACCTCCGTATCTTCTCACATTCATATATTTGGTGTTGCAATTAGATTTATCATTCGCATCATACGATATAGATAATATATATATTTCTGAACTAAACATTACCAATTTAAACTCGACATTTAACTGGACATTGTTAGAGAATACATCAAGTGTAGTTAAAAATTTAAATATAAAACATTCAAAGTATTCTACATTCGTAACTATTCTTTTAGCAATCATTTTTATGATAGTCATATTTGGTACAATAGTGGGAAATATCTTAGTTTGTGTTGCCGTGTGCTTAGTTAGAAAACTAAGGAGGCCAAGCAACTATCTGATAGTCTCTCTTGCAGTTAGTGATCTTTGCGTTGCTACGATGGTGATGCCTGTAGCTATGATATACGACTTGTTGGGAACTTGGCCTTTTGGTCCCGTGGTTTGTGATTTTTGGGTCTCAAGTGACGTTCTATCCTGTGCCGCCAGTATTCTTAATCTATGTATGATTTCTGTTGATCGATATTACGCCATCACAAAGCCCCTCGAGTACGGTGTTAAAAGGACTCCTAGAAGAATGTTGTTTTGCGTTTTCATAGTTTGGATGAGTGCGGCGTTCATATCACTCCCACCCGTTCTAATATTAGGCAATGAGAAAACTGAGACTAGTTGTTCAGTATCACAAAATCAAGGATACCAAATTTATGCAACGTTTGGTTCATTTTATTTACCGTTAACTGTAATGGTAGTTGTTTATTATAAAATATTTAGTGCTGCTAGAAAAATTGTTAAGGATGAGAAACGTGCGCAGTCACATTTAGAGACTCATTGCTATTTGGAGATTAATGTCAAAAATGGTGGTACAACAGAAGCAAAATTACTAGGAAACCAGGCACCACCCCCACCGACGAGAAGTTCTACAGCCAGTACAAATACAGCGGTAATGATTTTATACTTTTTAATTATAATAATCTAATACGTATAAAATATATGATTGATATTACTTCCTGTAGTGAAGCTCGTCAAGAGATCCACGATCCAGATTCCACGCACTAACAACTAATACATAACGATGTTTCGATAGAAATTGGAATTTTGTTCTTATAGTGCGGTAATGGAAATCGACGAATTAGGATGATTTATTATAGATAATTTTCTTTTTCAAAGAAGCAATGTTCCCAGTAGTTGTTCTTCAAGTAATTATTTATATCATTGATAATTAAGCCTTTATTTATAAATTATAATTGACAAGTTCAGTGCAAAATATTTGTAGCGCCATTTTTCAGAAACGGTCCTTACAGATGGTTCAAGCTTTATAATTATTGATTATTAGGTTATTAAATCTTATCCTTCGTTACAGTGCAGCATAGAGAAGACGGAAAGTTCAATCGGCAGATGTTTTACTGGACAAAGAAAATCAAACGAATCTCAGTGTCCCATGTTACAAAACCCAAGAACACCAACTAGACCAATACATACAATCAACAAGCCACCACCAAGCGTAGAACAGACACGCGATTCAAAACGAAAAACGAAAGAATGCAGGCGACGGCAGTCCTCTGAAAGTGCTCATAAGTTAACGACGAGTAGAATACGATCGTCTTTGTCAAACTTCGCGAATAAAAGTCATTTAGCTAAGGATTTGCTTCATCAATCGCACACACCGCATCAAAAAAAGTTAAGATTCCAACTAGCGAAGGAACGAAAGGCTTCAACTACACTTGGGATAATTATGTCAGCATTTATTGTTTGTTGGTTACCGTTCTTTGTTTTAGCACTTATAAGACCATTTGTAAATGAAGATACGATACCAGACGCTGTCAGTGCGTTATTTCTTTGGCTAGGCTATGTCAACAGTTTACTTAATCCTATAATTTATGCTACCTTGAACAGGGACTTTAGAAAACCTTTCCAAGAAATCCTTTTCTTCAGATGCTCAAATCTGAATCATATGATGCGAGAAGAATTTTACCACAGCCAATACGGAGGCCCTGATCAACATTACTGTGTAAATGTCCCATCGAAAATACAAAACTACGATGAAGGCGTTGAAATAGTTTCAGCTGTAGATAGAGAAGAAATAAGGGCCTCAGAGAGTTTTCTATGATTGTCAATGCCCGAGGTCGATGTAAAAGACCTAGATACTGTGATCTAATTAGGAGTTAAAATTAACTAAGGAACTATGTTAACTCATATTCATTTCAATATGCTTATAATATCTCTTTCTAAGTGGATAACTAACATGTTTATAGTATATTTTGTTTTTCGTGATTACAACAAAAAATAGATACTATAAGATAAGTTAGCGTAGTTCACATACACATTATTTCAATGTAAATATATATTATGTAATCGGTACTGGTAAAATATTACGGATTTAATAATATTGTAAGTCTTATATATAATTGTAACGATACTTCATTCATTTAGTAATAAGCTATTGAAGCAATAATTTGACATTTTCTATAAAATAAGTGCTTAGCCACGATACCACCTGATGTTTAGTGGAAATGCAATCCTGAATGGTAATGCGCACTAGCTTAGTAAACTATTCCAGTCCTTTTTTTTATTATAATTTCTAAGCAAGTGCTTGACTATGATCCCACCTGATGTTAAGTGGAAATGCAGTCCTGGATGGTAAGGCGCACTAGCTTAGTAAATGCCTATTCACTCTACCCTTGAAAATACCCACGTTGTAATCGGAAGGAAAGACAGACGCGGGCAAATTATTCCAGTCCTTTGCTGTACGAAGAATGAAAGACGAAGCAAATCGCTTCGTTCGGGTTTGAGGGATGTTCACAACAAAAGGATGAAATCCCGCACTGCGTCTAGAAGTCCGATGGTGGAAAGGGGATGGGGGAATTGTTGTACGAATTATGAAAAGATGAGCCAAGTCTTTCGATAGTGTTTGAGGATGTCTAAACAAAAGGATGATATCCAGCAGTTCGTTATGCAGTCCGTTGGTGGACCTCTTCCACTGGATGGAGTCATTATTCTTATCCAAATTGAATTACCCGTTAAATTACATTATTTCTTATTGTAGTGTCTTGTAATTAAACATAAATAATTTAGTTAAATTCATATAATGATATTTGAATTTTACGACGTATAATATAGACATAATAGCCGAAATGAATTATTTGATGTCGAGTTCTATTTATAACTTCCATAAAACAAATGCATGTAGTTTAAAATTGTACTGAAATTATATTAAAAACAGTATTTGAACATGTGTGATAGTAGTTATAGCGAATCCATGTTGTGTTTAAATTTTAGCTAAATTCTAAAACTATTCTATCCTATTTTAGGTTAAGTTTTGTTTCTGTTACCATATAGTTAGAAACATCGTGGAACGTTTTAGTCTGTTTCTGTTATCCTACTACTATTAGCATTGTATCTATCTATATTACTTGTTTTGTTATTAAAATTAGGTAGTTATGTTGTTATATGTTGCATATCCTTGTTACAAATGATACGATATACAATAAATATATCAAGTACACAGAAAAAACCGTTAGCAAATGCAAAAATTTTATCAGTGTTTAAATATTTCCTAAATTCTATTATACAATTATTTATTTCATATAACTATAGATGTATATCATAGGTCATATCTACTATTTGAATAATTTTAAAATTGTAGTGTTAAAACAAATAGATTTGAAGAAATTAAGAATAACATTAGTGAATAGGTGGTAGATATATCGCAGATACCGTGTGGGGAAACTACGCTTGGAGAAAAAATATAATTTCACGATTTTAAATGATTTTTCTTTGGTGTAGTTTCATACGTTGATCCTAATTATCGCGTGAATGTAGATTCTATAAGAGTATTATCGTAAGATTTTATGTAAATACATCATGAATTAATACATGACTTTTTTACAGAGAGAATATTTAGTATTTTAAAGATGTGTATTTAGTGTAAAAATATAAACGAGTTTTAATTATTATTTAAATAATTAAAAATAATTTTTTGATGAACTATTAAAATTTAATCAAATGCTTAATACAATATATACATTTGATGGCAACTCAAACCAAAGATGCATGTTGGGTACTTATATAATGCATCTCCAAATAATGTCTGAGAGCAAAAAATAATCCAAATAACTCGTATCCCTAGATTTATTTTGATTTCTGGGCCCTGAGTTTGCTAAATCAATGTTGATAGAAACGTTCAGTGACATCAAAATTGTCGATATTTGCTAGTTTTATAATCTGCTAGTTTGTGTTACTATGATTTTCCAATGACCACTGACACTCCAGTATGGTTTCAATTGTTGCTTTCAATTGTCAGACATAATTACGTCCTGGAAATATACCGATAAATCAATGATTGAATACAAAATAATCAAAAAATTAAATTGTAAATTCTATGTCAAAAAATTAAAATAAAAGATTACTGATTTGGCACAATGATATTGGATTCTCATTGAAATGCGATGGACAAAAAGCAAACTTGGATCTCTTTTTCTCTTCTAGTATTAATAATATGGTAATTATATTGAGGAAAATATGATTTTATTATATTAAGATTTAAGATTAGAAACAGAACATGGTCTATTTAGATTGCTACTATGTGAAGTGAATTCTTAGTGTGTACAGATTTCAAGTCTATTAAAGTGGAATGATTTCATTTTCAAATCAGTATGTGACATTTTCAACGCTTTTATATGTTCATGTTCTAAATATGTATTATAATAGCATAATGCATGAGCGGTTCGATTTACAAGCTCATGGACGCGGCCATTTTTTCGGTGTTTTTGTACAAATAATCCCAAAAAAATTGTGTCTGGCGTATAGCAACTAAAGGGTTATCAAAAGTTGTCTTTGTCTACTCTGCTTGTGTTAAAAGGTCGTGAGCTGTACCTGTCTTACTCTCATTTGTGTCTGACCGATACCGCTGTACCACGACGCGAGCGACGAGACGGTTTTGTAGAATCTTTTGTCATTTTGGTGTCAATCATCGCTAACGGCGGCAACTAATGTCTGTCAGACTCGCTGCGCATACTTAAGGCACGGTGCAGCGGTTGCGGTCAGACTACAATAAGATTCAACATTAATCTGACACAATACAAAATACGTACGAAATCCAGGAACTTTGTAATTTTTTTTACCTTTTTGTCCCTTTGTGTACACACAGGTATTAATCTATGTATATTTGCTTGTCTAAACAGGTCTTGTTAATAATAGTTTTTCTTTACACATAACATCCTTTTTAGGGGTCTCTGGATCGGTTGCTATAGACTATGCGGCGTCTTTGTACCCATAAATAGGATTATTCCCTATAAAATTAAATTATAAAATTTGTATATCATCAAATCATTTTTTATCGTTATTTATTTATAGGAAGATCAACAGCAATAAAATTTATAAAAAATATATAAGATAATTATGAAACAGACTGCCAATAACAGATCTTCGGAATACGAAAATCTTTACAATTATTTTATTGTGTGAGCAAAAACATTTGTAATAAAAAATCCTACTAACGATTTTGCAATTAAAAAAACTTTCGATAGAATGGCCGTCTCATTGCTACAGTTGTAGTATTAAAAATGTCTACTTCTGTCCTTTTTCGAATATCTATTTGTTATGTTAAGTTATCTAGAAAAAATAATAGGTTGGGGAAAAAGTTCCTTCGCATTTGTTAAGAAAATTCAAAATAATTTTAATATAGTGTATTTATTTTTAACTAAAGTATGTAGGCGTTTTGTTTGATAACTTGTTGTCATCTTGTAGGTAGGGATATGATCCCATTGCTATAGAAATTTTGGGACTTCTTATCTAAATACCGCGACTAGTGGTTTTGGCAGTCCTCTCGTTATGTTAACCTGACACTGCCTAAAGATATCTGAAGAGACCGAAACAGGTGGCAATCTGAAGGTGCAAGGTCACAACAAACCAAGCCAAACTCTCTTAATTTTTCTGAATGGCTAAAGATTTTTATTTATTTATTTATTTAAATCAACAAAAATTATAACACCGTTACAGATAATACCAATATGATGTTATAAAAACTTAATTAAATATATATTATTAAAATTAAAACAAATGAAAAGCTGCTTTATGTATTGACAATAATATATAAATATAATAAAGTCAAACACCTTCTACGCATTTGTAGGCAGCTTCGATAAACACAGACTCTGTGCAACAAAATATATCAATGTGCAGTGAGATGGTATTAACAAACCCAACCGCGTGCGACAGCGGAGAGTTTCTGGATAAGTTAGTCCTGGAGACAGGTAGTAGGAACAATGGCGGACGACGGCGCATGCACACGTAATTGTCAGATGTATGAGATCTAGCGTTATCATGATGAAGAACCACACCCCTTCTGTTGATTAATTTCGACCGCTTTCTCTCAACTTCTTGCTTTAAACTCTATATATTATTATAGCAAAAGAGATTTAATTACAAGTTCATACATACTATAATACGAAAAGATTTTCTCCCCAACCTATTATTATTGTTATTAATGATATATGTACTATAATACAGCTCTGTTAGCTAATAATATAATTCAATTGTGATATATGTATTATATAAAATAATAAATTAGTATTATTATTATAACTGTCCTAGTCGAATTAAAATTATATAATTAATATAATAATAAATAAATCGTGAAACAAAATAATATAATTTAACAAACCTTTCCTTTTACCAAAGAATTTCTTAGTACAAATTATACAATATCACCCACTTTTTATTAATTGTATAACCGAAGTACAAAATACCAATTTAAAATGACCAAAAATTTATTTAGATTTTTTTAACTTTTAATAATTATTTATGATGCTCATTTAACAAATTTTCCTGTCAATAAAAAAGTCTTTTTGTTGTTAGTGCTGCAAAATATATGTAATAATGTACGCCTAAATTACGAAATCTTAATACGTGATATTTTGTAATACTATTCAATGGACACGACACAAGGCCTGAACTACGACTGCTGTATACAGTAAAAGGATTAGCAATAGTTTGAAAAGTATACAATAAATTAATAGGTAATCAATGTAAATTAAATAAATACTACCCCTAGTCAATTTGTTTTTTATTTTTCTCTTTTAATCTTCTTCTGCCCGCTAAACTGGCGCGCCACCAGATTCTGATTTGTCATATTAATGCGCAACTGGCAAACCGCCAGTATCTGGTGCATAACACCACGATTTAAATAGCTCTTAAAATTAAATAAGAAACTATATTCATCCTTGTCTAACTTATAAGAATCAAATAGAGTATAGTCAAGTGTAGGTGTTTCAGACATAATACAGACACCACTTCGTAAAAAATTCTTATACAATCGAGTCGACATTTGGCGGTTAGTCGGGGCCACTTCTCCGTGGTGAAGTGGTGTGATTTTTTGTTGGCTTGGGTATAAAAAATGTATATGGAGATATTTGTTTTTGTATTATTTTTGTAATGTTGCACTATTAGGTCATGTAAATAGGAATAAATACATTAAAATATTAGTTTATCTTTTTTTTTGTACGATGTTGAACCCAAAACCAGTAAAAATGTATTTACCCTAACTTTAAACCAGATTTATAGTACTTAAAATGATTTATTTTCAAGAAATAATTATATCAGATTAATCTACAAACAGTAAAATTAAAATATTTGTGTAAAAAAGAAGTTCCAATAGAATTTTTTTTTAGATAAAAGCATTATAATAGCAATTGACCCATAGTGCGCGCGCCTGTCGTCATACTGCTGCCAGATGTGACATTTTGCGCAAGATGGCTGTGCCAGCTTAGCGGCAATTTCTCGGCCTTATTCCTGATAAGTCTATTCCACTTTGCCTGAACTTCGGCATCGTTTTTTAACCGTAATAACTACCTAATAACACATATCATTATATATGTGATTCCTGAATATGTTTTATTAACTTATCTTAGATCTGCTAAGTTATAGCGATTCTTGTTCCTCACGCACATACTCCCTTGAACTGCGGCGCTATTGTTTGCTTTGACTACAATAACACAATAGAAGACCCGTTTTCATGGTAAGTTTGTAAATTCCTATTGATGTAGTGAACGAACTATGAAACGATACATGTATTAATACTATTGTACTGTTATTTGTACTGCAATTATAAAACAATCTTTAATCATAGTTTAACAGTAACCTACATACATTTTTAAAATAATAAGTAATTATTCATTGGACTTGTTAATGAGTTTAATCGACAAAGCGAACAAAAGACCATTGGGCCATTTTCGGCCCAGATACTCGTGCTCTCAAGGACATTAATGAAAAATCTATATAAAAATAAATTAAAATCATTTTTACATACTTATTATAAAATTTAACGATGTTTTAATGGTGGAATAATTAAAATCGACATGACATTTCGGGCATCGAACTCCTTCACCCGAGGTCATAAACTTTCCACAACCACCATTTAGCCATAACTTTATTTTCGTAAACAGTTTAGTAAACTTTTTTTTTAAAAAACGAGATTGAGGGTACTTATATTCGACTGGTATTAATAAGCCCTTGTTTGCTTGTTGTTTATTCCGTCACTATTCGATATATTCACTAGAAAACACACACAGCGTTTTAATTAAATTTAATTGTTATTAGTTGTATACTAATTTAACAGTTAAATTACTCGGCATTAACACAAAACTTTTTAAAAGTAATAAATAAACAGAGCAATATGACAACCGTGCGTCATCCGCCTGACGTCCTGAGGTAGTCCTCTAGTGTATCCCTCCTAGTGTATAGACAGCAAAATCAAATGATATAAAATTCTGTAATCATTTGTAGGGTTCGTGGAATAAAATAGTCCAACAACTAATACACTCGCTTTATTGAGACAGCGTAACGTTGTACAAAGAATTATTTATAACGAATACCGTCACAACTGCGCGTCCTCACAATTCTTTTACAAAATTAATTAGAAGTCAGATTAGGAACTAATAAAGTTAAACTATTGTTTACAATGCCAAGTTCATGTGACCATCAACTAAATTATTAATTATGAATTAAAGATACAATAAGGTTCAGGTAAATCACTAAGATATCATTGGAAGTAGTTATTATGCATAACAATCGCTGGGTGTCATAGGTTGTCAGCTAACAATTCTTATCTTACGTTTCCCAAGGTTCTTCAAAGTCCATGCCTATATGCAATTAAGAAGGATGGGCTAGATATTCTAGGAGACGAACACGCAAACATATTTTAATGTTACGGCAGTAAAAGATTTTGCGCATCTTCTTATAGGTATTACGTGCTATTTCGATACACGTTTTGAACTCCAGAGTGCTTTCCCAAGATTCGTCAAGCTAAGGTCCTTAGAGATCCTCAAATCGTATAAAGTCGGAAACATCGCTGGTGACCACTGATTCCACAAGTTGATAATTTTTTTTTATGACGAACTACACAGATTGGCCAGAGAGGCTGGCCTTGATTGCTTCACCGGATTGAGAGGTGGCACAGCTCTAAGGATGCTTAGCCTGAACCTCTATTACTAGAAACTCGACACAAGGGTCCCCCCGGTGAGGGGTAACCTCGGCTTGGACGGATACTATGTTACGCGTAAGCATTCCGATCCAAGGGGGCCCCGAGAGGGCCGAACAACGACTCGGTCGGTTGCTATATCACGGATAATCTAAGGGACATTTAAAAGCTAAACTAACTTTGAGTGCCACTTCGGGAAGCGTTGGCACTGGGAGAAGAAGTGGCACGAAGAAACTCCAGCATAAAGGCCTGCCCATAAAATAGCGGTAACGCGCAAGGATTATTCGCAACCTCCGAAGGTCGCGAACAAGTTGATAGTGCATGCATGAAAGTTGCGGTGAACGTACCGTCATGGAATGCCAACCATCAATATGTTATTTTTCCAAGGCCATGTTGGTATCAATGAATATATGGCATCAGGTGAGCTTTGCTCGTTTCTCGACGCTCGTTATCATAAAACTTGCTCACTATGCTGATACATTATGTAAAAGTATTTCTGAGCGCTCAGTACGCGAGTTGATGGGATCGTATACTTTATCGAGTCGTAAAGCAAAACCACGGAAAAGTTTATAACCTTATTAGGACGCAGATGTCGTTACGTAGTAATTTGTTTTTTTTTAGCACTCTGTCTCCATCTCTGTTATAGTAAAAGTACGTGCTAAAGAATTTGACACGACGTTTGTTCATTTATAGCAAAGAAATTTGTAGACCCATTTCTAATATCTAACATCTTCAGAAACGTGCTGTCAGAGCCGTCGCGAAAGAAGAAAGAAGGAAGAAGGTCACGAACAACTTCAGCCAAACCTATTTTTAATTGTTCGACATAAAATTCTAACATGCCCTTTAATAATATACCAGTTGGCGCTGTTCACGAGGCATACCATCACAGATTTTAAGACTCGCAAAGAATTCGGTTCATGTAAAGCCAACACCCGTAGCTAATAAATTAGTCTTTGTTGCTGATCGTCTCGCGAAATCGGACAAAATAACACACGTCACAGGCCCCGCGATCTACAATCGACTCCCTAAGCACATAAACTCCCAGTCTAGCTATGTTTAAAAATAGGTTGAAGTCACGGCTGGTTGAGTGAACATTGTATGGTGTGGATGAATTGACAAATGAAATTACATATGAACAGCATTTTTTTCTTTGATATACTATTTTTAGATTATTTTTTTCAGTACAATTATCTAATTTAATTTGTAAGAAACAATTTATAATTTATTATAATTACCAATTAAAATCTGAATCTGAGATCTAATTCTTTGTTCGTTCAATAAGTTTCTTTTTGTTAGTAGTACCTTGGATTCTGAAGATATACGAGGGAACTCCTAAAATTCGTATAGCAGAATGCTTGATGATTGAGATATTGATATGTTTATAACATTAATAAGCCGATTTTATTGTTAGTCGGCAAACCAAATCTTCATAATCGGGCAATGCATCTACATTTTTTTTTATGACGAACTACACAGATTGGCCAGAGAAGCTGGCCTTGACTGCTTCTTCTTCTTCTTAATCGTCTCCTTCATTGCTGAAGGTCGTGTCTAGCACAAAGTGTTGATCGCTCGCTTCACGATCAACTTCCACGCGTCCCTGTCCTCGGCGGTCTTCATGGCTTTGGTTACTGGCAGGCCTGTGAGCGTCTTAACTGCGTCTGCCCACCGTGTGGGTGAGCGTCCGCGTGCTCTTTTTCCGTCCACCTGGCCTTGACTGCTTCACCGGATTGAAAAAAATTTCATGCATCTACAATCTCTTTAGTAGGCAATCCTCATTTGTCTGACAGATTCAAGTACCTTAAGATCAGGGCCTTATATGTGTCACACCAATTGTGTACAAAATGAACGTTCATTGCCGTCAGTGTTCGATATTTGATAATTTTAGTAGTAATTTAGTAGATTGATGCACTTTGTTTTATGATTACGTGTTACTGAAACATCAATCGCGTGTCTGTTAGTATATTTGGTAATGATGGGATACTTATGTTTATTTATTTAATTTGATGTTGAGTGTAGTACATTCGGAGATCGCCAACCATCACGATTGTGTCGATGGTATTTGGAATTCTGCCGTGATGTACGGTAAAATAGAAATTCGTAACTGGGATGATTCCGAACAATGCCTCAGAACATTACAACCTCATGGTAAAGGCTGATTACGATGGGGCTAACGATGCCCAAAACAGGCAAAGAAATCGCCGGGATGCAAGCAAGCAAGGTCTTTTCAAAAATATATGTCATATAAATCTATAATCGTCTTGGTCCAATTGAATTCAATTAAAGATAAATGTTACTGATGGACACTAAGACGAGGGTCCATCCGCAATCAACCCTTTGACCGCAACGAATCAAACTGACATTTCTTTAGCGAGCACTCTACCCAAATTACTCTGTAATTTAGACGAATAGGACTATTATTTAGTCAATAGATATTTCTATTATTTATTTTCTAGAAAAAAGCTGATCGTCTTGACGATCTAATGGTCTGTGAGTTTTTAATGACGAACTACACAGATTGGCCAGAAAAGCCTTGACTGCTTTACCGGATTGAGAGGTGGCATTGCTCTTAGATCGCTTAACCTGAACCTTTATCGCTAGTAACTCGACACAAGGGTACCGGTGAGGAGTAACCTCAGCTTGGACGGTTAATATGTTGGCGGTTGAGGGCACCTGAGAAGGCCGAACCACGACTCAGTCAGTTGCTATTTCACGGATAATCTAAGGGACATTCAAAAGCTAAACTGACTTTGAGTGCCACTTCGGGAAGCTAGTCTGTTAGTATCCCAGTCGGTTTGTATCGATGAATTTCCGTTTTATTCGTTTTTTTTTATGGGGTATAAACTAATGCTTGGGCACGATCCCACCTGATGTTAAGTGGTGATTTAGTCGAAAGATGGTACACTAGTTTAGTAAGTGCCTATTCACTCTACTCTTGAAGGCTCCCACGTCGTACTTGGACGGAACGAGTGACGCCGGCAACATGTTCCACTCCTTTAAATTATAAACATTTAAAGGTTAATAATTTTTTAAACAATTTTTTTTTTAATTGTTAATTTTTTTGCCTAAATGCGATGGAACCGTTCGTTGTATTATTGTTTCCGTCTACTCTCCTGAGAAACAAGACGTCAAATCTTATTACTATTATTTTTTATTATATAAAACTAACTTTAAATTTTTATCTTTTTCTTCGTTTAAAATTAACGCGTTATTTATATGAAACCATCTTATGTCGGAAAAGGGTAGTCGTGTCAGTATAAACATGAAGAGACAGTACACTGGAGGCAAATAAAGGACCGCAGCGAAGACGAAATGAAATCTCAACGAATATTACACGCCGTACAGTTCGTATCAAGTTCGGATTGAAATTGGAAAACACGAAAGTGTTTGGCGCTGATACATCAAGTAGACAAAGCATATATTGTACATATTTTTGAAGTTATCGTTTAAGTTTATGTTTTTAATGAAATATAAATAAATTAATAACTATAAACTAATACACCATTGAAAATCTATAGTGGCGCCACTAAACAAGTAGATTATTAAGTACAAAACTAGCACGCAAATCGACAATTGTGATGCCAATGAACGTTCATATTGACACAATTGCTTTAGCAGACTCGGAGCTCCATTTACGCAGCGTTGGAAAGTTAATATATCGTCGAATTTAAAAACAGAACAAACTGAGATATAATCTATCGAGTGTGTTAATATAGGAAATAGTTATTGGAAGTTATTTTTATCGGATTTTATTAATTATTTAATGTTTATGTTAATTCAATTTATTTTATTTTTGTCTAACTAACCGTTAAAAATTGTGTTAAAAATACTAAGGGCTTCCTCTCAATCTAAACTCGTGTGCAAAAAATAAAGGGTCGGTTAAGAAATTTTAGTACTTAGTGTTGTCTAAATGTGCGACACTAAGTACTAAAATTTAATGAAAAATACTGTATTATCCATAATTTCTGTTTTTTAATGAAATATAAATAAATTTATAAAAATATTTTATTTTAAGGATGTTATATCTATTATAGTATTGTCTTTCATGCACAATTTATTTCATTTACCTAGAGTCTTTATCTTCCAAAACATTCTTAACCGACCCTTTATTTTTGCTCACTGCTATAAGAGTTTAAGAAAATTTTTACCTGACTATCTCAAGATAAACCACAACGTCTACAACGGTTTTTTCAAATAGAAAACGACTTTGAGATTTATCAGACTGTAATTTCCTGTTCTTAATCGACCTCACTGCGGTTACAAGTCTGCGCTAACAGATAACTAGATTAGCCCACTCTACAAATACTTCGTTCGGTAGACACAAAAGTAAAGTAAATAACTTCAATAACACAAGGAATGAATGAGTGAAATGATATGACAAGGAATAGTTGATACAGAAAACCTCCCTTTCCATTGATAGTAACCTCTCCCCGGAAGTGCTCGCCTTGAGCACAGTGCAGAGGGGCTCCGGTGCGTTCCTCTGGAGATCCCGAAGGGCTAACAGGGAGGTTTTAGTGGGTAAAAACCTCACATAACCGCCGCCTTCCCCCCCGAAATCGGGGTATCTTTTTGAAGATTTCCTCCCA
The DNA here is from genome assembly GCA_029286785.1 of Meandrusa payeni. Classification (NCBI taxonomy): domain Eukaryota; kingdom Metazoa; phylum Arthropoda; class Insecta; order Lepidoptera; family Papilionidae; genus Meandrusa; species Meandrusa payeni. The sequence goes on from JAGSMX010000023.1 coordinate 4,645,539, forward strand.
GTTATCAACAAAAAAAGGAAGGATAAGGAAAACTCCTTTACCGCTAAGCGCGTGATAAATCACCACATAAAATTGCAACAACAAATTAACTGGTGCTGGCACCGGGGATCGAACTCGAATTACTAGCGTACCATGATATTGAGTCAACCGCCCTTTTAATTATTGAAATATTAATATTTATTTAAATTTATTTAATTAAAGTACCTTATTTTTCTTAATTTAATTATTAAATCAATTATTATATTATTGCAGTGGGAGAGGTCACTCAATCCTGAGTTACAGTTCACACACCGGAGTAAACACCACGTATTGCACCACACATTATTAGTAATCAGTGACTCCCAAACTAAGCAGACGCTTGTACCTTGGGAGCTAGAGTTATATAGATAGATATAACTTTATTGTACATCAAAATCAAACAAAAGTCATTACAAAAGTAAGGTACATTTTACAATTCGTTGTACAATGGGCGACCTTATCGCTAAGAGCGACCTCTTCCAGGCAATTTGCAAATAAGGTATTTCTTGCGTGGACTTGTATCTCTATCTTTTAATGAAGTAAATAATTATATATATGTAAATATATATGTACAGGCGCCTGTGTGGGATGTATTGTGTATGTGTTGTGTTGTGTGTATATATTTTCGTATGTTTTTTTTTGGATTCAGTCTTCCCAACGACCTTTTCGGTTTCATTACAATTGCGGCCGAGCAACCATTTTGATACCGTTTTCTTTAGTCTATGTACATTAAGGTGTCTTATGTCTAGTGTTTTGGAGACGTTGTTATAGACTAAGTTGTGTAAATAGGTTGGAGAGCGTCGGTCAAGAAGGGAATTAAAGTTGTACTGAAAGTCGGAACACTCGTTTTGCCAGCAACGTATGGTAGTCAGACGTGGTTTTTAAGTTTTAAGTTGATAAGAGCTTTGATATAGCTCTTATCAATGTGCACAAAAAAATAAGGTCTGTATAGAGTGCATCGGTATATAAATAAAGGATTTTTTGAACATAACCTTTAGGAGCGCCCGTTGAGCCCTTTCAATAATAAAGACTTTTGTCAGATCCTTCCTATACTGAGATTCCATAATATATAGTAGATTGGCATAAAGCGAGAAAGACTGCACGAACGGTTTCGGTTGTTACACAGTCTCTTAGTTTCATCATCTTCTCTTAAAGTGCCATCTCCTACCGGAGGTCGGGTCGGCTATCATTAAGGCTATTTAATTTTTTTATGCTGCAGCACGTAACAAGGATCGCGTGCTCATGTTAAACCATGTCCCGAGATTACTGAGCCACGACGTCTTCTTCCAAGTGGTCATTTACCCTGGATTTCTCCTTAGATGAATGCTTTGAGTATTATCACTAAAACTAAATTTTTAATTCAACCCTCTCGTGTTCTACACTTAAACAACTCGTATTTAAACATATTTGATCCACCTCCAGCGAAAAAAAACTATACAAGTAATCGTTTCCTAATCAGAAGTTTGCACTATTACAATAACAATTTCTGCAACGTGGAGGACTTAACTTCAGAAGTGGATATTTTTAGCAACTCATTTATTAGGTTCAAAACTTTAATTGTAAGTAAATTCTCCTGACTGGATTCTGTTTGATTCTTCTAGTTTGTACGCGGATGCAAATTGTAAATTATAATAAACTAAACATTCTCGGCACTGTTGGTCGATAAACTAAAAAAACTTGTAAAAAATATATAATGTAACATAATAGACAATAAGGACTGTTTGTTGCCACAATAAAGAGAAAAAAAAAATTATGGTAAATAGAAATGTATGTTAGAAAAACAACTTAATCTATGGGCTCCATTGTCTTGTAATCTCTATTGTGTCGCGAGAACAACAAACCCTAACCGACTAACCAACTTAATTGAACAATAGGGATAAAACGGTACTGTTATATATAGTATATGTGTAATCCATTTTGACTTAAATTACCTTAATAATCGTCTGGAAATAAAATAAATCCACAGTAAAGTTGTTGTCTGTTACCCTTTCAATAAAAATCTTTCTTAGTAGATGTGTTTTTCCGTGCGCGAATATATGGAGGAATTTTTTTCTTAATTATATAGTCTGTGTAACTACAGACTACAGAAATTCTCTTTCTTTTTAATTTACGCCTGTCAATATTTGCAGGCAAAAATGCGTGCATGCAACAGCGCGGCGTGTTTCATTCGCTTATGAAAAATGTGATAGATATAGGAGGCGCAGTTTAAAAATAGAGCCGTGGCAGCTCAGTGTCCAAGCGGTTGGCTCTTGTTGCATAGTACGCTAGCAACCCGAGTTCGATCCCCGGTGCCGGCACCAATAAATTTGCTGTTGCAATTTTATGTGCTGATTATCCACGCGCTCGGCGGTGAAGGAAAACATCGTGAGGAAACCTACATGTCTTAGAAAAATTTTCTAAGGCATGTGAAGTCTACCAATCCGCACTAGGGCCGCGTGGTGGACTATGCCCTTATACTCTCTTTACAGAGAAGGCATGTGCCCAGCAGTGGGACATATATATTGTATATATAAAGCCTGTAACTTTTTCGTTTTAATTTACGCCTGTCAATATTTGCAGGCAAAAATTCATACATGCAACAGCGCGGCGTGTTTCATTCGGTTATGAAAAATGTGATAGATATAGGAGGCGCAGTTTATAATATGTTCATCGTCAGAGACAATGATAATAATTAAGTTACATATATATATAATAAAGTCTATATATTTGTTTGAATTAAAAGACTAAATTGCGTTTCTTTATAATATTTAGAGAAACAACGTTTAATGTCCGTATTTCAATTCTATCTATTATATATAAATGTCACACATTTCATTGACATTTTACATTTAAAATTATAAAAATACAAAAAGAAATAAATTTAAGTAAAGAGGTTTCATATCTTTACATATATATACATACATATACCATATATACCTGTACTACAGTATTTTTTAACTTCGTTTTTCGTTATTCTGACAGCGAGTTCGGCTGTGAGGGAAAACACGTGAAGAAATAATTTTCTAAGACATTTGAAGTCAAGCAATGATGCACTAAGGCACTCCTTACCTGGTAATAGGATATTTAAATATATGTATATTTTTTACGCCTTCATCATCCTATTTTGTTCATATATTTCCTGTCCATACACAAGTTGCCTGGAAGAGATCGCTCTTAAGGGTAAGGTCGCCCATTATACAACAAATTGTAAAATGTACCTTAGTTATGTAATGCTTTTTGTTTGATTTTGGTGAACAATAAAGTTATATCTATCTAAATAACTTATTTTTTTTATATGTAAATTTATTATCCAATTTGTAACTTAGTAAGCTAAAATGAACCAATACGAGAGCAGAACTCTGGTCCATTTAAAATTTGTTAAATCAGAAGTAAGGATATATTGTTTCATGAAAAAATTCCATTTACTTCGGGGAAAAGGGACGCCAAATTTTTAGTGTCTACTCTGTCACAGACCGCAAACCACAGCGCAGTTGTGTCCCTTGTCAGAGAAAGGTGAGGCACTTTAAAACCAAATGACCTTGCTAATTACCTACATTACTTGGATGGTATTTTAACCGTCTTCTAGAAAGACAGAAACAAATAACATTGACAACATGACTAAAAGGTCAGGTAATTTATAATTAAAATTGGACTGCGATAAAATCCGTAAAATTAGTTTTATTTTGAGACATACTTGAATATGTATTTTTTCTAATTTGCTTGTGAGATTACATCGAAAACAAATTATTTTAGAGTTCAATTTTCTGTGCCTACAGATACATTGTTCTTACGTATAAAACTCAATTTTTTTTTATACATCTCGCAAAGCAGATGTTACAGGCTATATTTGCCTATAACAAATACAATGTGATCGTCAAAATATACATTCAAATACTAATGTCAATTCTAAATATCACAGTAATGTGAAAAATTAAATTATTTTTATATTATGTCGAAGTACTCTTTTGTCAGAGTACAATGCATGATCCAGCAAAAGGTTTTTCAGTCGACTACCAAATGTTATATCCGAAGTTTCGGTTTTCAAGTTAGTTGGTAATCTTTCATATAGCGTCAGACCGCGGACGCGCGGGTTTTTTTCTAGTACGGCAGTACGGCGTGCCTAAACACCCGGTTCGGCGTAACATTTGGAACACTTTCGTGATGTTTTTACGCACAATCATTATCACTTCATAAACGTATTGTGAGTAGTGGGTCATTATGCGAGTGTCCACAAACAGTGTTTTGCAGGTATCGCTTTTAGCACCTGCAATAATACGGATACAACACCCTACTAGATTCCGCCGAGTCACCCCACAGAGTTATGCCACACGTCAAATTGAATGAAAGTGCGTAAAATACACCTGTCTCATTACGTTAAGCGTAAGCAGCGGCTTAAGCTTGCGAAGTGCAAACACAGCACTGCTCAGCCTGGCGCACAGTGCGTCAATGTGTAAAACAGATTTTAATAATTTGTGTCAGTTTTATTATTAGTAGGTAGGCAGTATTATTAAGCGTATTCGACGCGTGAATCAGAGCATTATCTAACACCACCTTCAAAAATCAGGCATTATAAAAAAAACCAAAGTAACCAATTCAAGAACATTACAAAAGACTACGGACACAAGTCTGTGGTTGGGCTTTGTTGAAAGAAAAAAAAATACTTGTTATCCGTGTAAAAACCCAGATTCAACGACAACCTGGAAGAAGACGTTTTACGTCGCTTAATATCCAGAAATGGAACGTAAAATAAGCCGAAACGAAACATGGTCGGATATCTAGACACAAAAAGTAAATCTTTAGAAGTACTACGGTCTTAATAGATAAAATAGATGGTAAGTACACATTTAACTTGTATCCTTTACTATATCTAATTGTTCAACGAATCCCTTTTCGTGGTTTTCATCCCCCCGTAAGCTGTTAACGGGTCTGACCTAAATATTTAAGTAACACGTAACTTTAGTCCTTTCCGTCCTTTAATGCCGTTGAAAGTGAATTCAAGACTTATTAAAATGATTATATATAGCAATATTATTTAAAAAATTGTGACGAAATAAACTTAACGTAAGTACTTAATAACATAAGCATATATATATAAGGCAAAATCTACCGGCGAAGCGGGCTGGGTACTCTAGTACGCATATAATTTATAAAGATATAGTAATATATTAATTACACAAAATATAACGGTAGTTAGGTTTTTTCTTTCTAACTCCCCCTACTTGTATAGGTCGTGGCTATTTTTTTCTTTTCTTATTCTAATCTTATATATATCATCCTATGTCCCCTAGGTGGGGCAGAGGGCGTCCACAGTGAACCTCCATCGCGGGAACAGAAAAATACTTTTTAATCGCGGGTAACACCGCGGGGTGCACGTAATATTATTTAAATTGATAAAAACTATTGTTAGAAACTTATTAAAAGTAAGGTAGAAAATTTGTTGTGAAGAGATATCGCCAATTTAAAACATTCGCCACAGTACACACTGCAGTGCCCTCACAGACCGCAAATAGTTGCAAACTATATAGGAACTCTGGTATGCTCGTATTTGAAGACTGAAATTAAATCGACAAAATTTATTTTATAACTTACGTTTACTGTCACTGTTGGTAAAGTTAAGCCTATATTTATCCCACGGTTGGGCACAACCAGACATTATCGACGGCGGTTCCGAATCTTTATCACTTATCACTTACCACCACCGAGGGTCCACGAGGCTTTTCACACCGCCAAAGACCGCAACAGGTGGAAAGCGATCGTCCGCCATTCGTGGAGGTCACGACCCTCAGCAATGAGGAAAATGACGCAAGGAGGAGGATCACTTACCACATCAAGAAACAAGCCTACTTCTATCTCAAAGACTAGCAATGCACCTACAGGTCGGTCACATGTACCATGGCTATTTGTCTTAAACCAAGGGTTCCCTTTTTAAACTCTAGATCACATTGTAAAATATAGGTCGAATGGCGCGGACCACCGATTTTTAATCGACCAACTCCTTCCGTAACTTCTCATTATTCCATCATTTATTTTCTTATATTCATAGGTGTTGAAGATTGTTGTCGCAACAATCTTCAACACCTAGTTGATGATTATTGTTCCCCCGTCATAAAAAACCTGGCGAGGTAGGTTAAAACTAATAATAATATTAATCACCAGCAAATTGCTCTTCGATATGGTCTTGTGGAGTCCGAAGTGCCGTACTATAGATACACACCGGCGCCAGTTCTCGAAAATGGTCATGCAACGCTCTATTGGAATCGATCTGTCATCACAGACAGTACTATTGTTGCAAATAAGCCTGATATTGTGCTGACAGATCTGTCAACGCGACAGGCGGTGCTCATCGATATTACCATCCCGCATGACGAGAACCTTGTGAAAGCCGAAAGGGAAAAAATCACAAAGTACCTCGACTTGGCTCACGAGGTGACCGCCCACATGGCGGATTCGACGATCATTGTCCCCATAATCGTTTCTGCAAACGGTCTCATAGCGAAAAGTCTCGATCAACATCTTAAGAGACTCACGCTAGATGACTGGGTCAAGTGTCAGATACAGAGGGCAGTACTTCTGGACACGGCACGCATCGTCAGGAGGTTTCTCTCTATGTCGCCCTAACCACCGGTTGATTGGGCTCTTCTTCGTTGCCGGTGGCACATACTAGGTTAGATTTTTATAATGTTTTTGTATTTTGTATGACATTTTTGTGTATTTTACTTTTTATTGAAATATTGTAAAAACTTAAGGTCTAAAAATAATAATAATAACGTTTATTTGCGGGAAATATGGTAACTGACATGATGAATAATTTTTAGTTAGGCACTAGCATATTTTGCCTAATCGGCATGCAAATATATATTTTTTTTAATTTTAATTAATTTTCTAAGCAAGTGCTTGACTACGATCCCACCTGATGTTAAGTGGAAATGCAGTCCTGGATGGTAAGGCGCACTAGCTAGCTTAGTAAATGCCTATTCACTCTACTCTTGAAAATACCCACATTGTAATAGGAAGGAAAGACTGACGCGGGCAAACTATTCCAGTCCTTAGCTGTACGAAGAATGAAAGACGAAGCAAATAGCTTCGTGCGGGTTTGAGGGATGTTCACAACAAAAGGATGAAATTCCGCAGTGCGTCTAGAAGTCCGATGGCGGAAAGGGGATGGGGGAATTAGATTGTGTAGTTCCTGAGCACACTCTCCAAAATGCAATCTGTAGAAAACCGAAAGGCTAGCTACCTTACGCCTGTGCTCAAGACTGAGGAGATTGGTTTCAGCTGCGTCACTAAATATAATAAAAACATCGAGTCTAATCTACAATTTAAGTCATCCCTTTTACAAATTAACACTTAAATTACTTCACACACTACAATGTAAAAATCGTAAAATCAAAAATGTCAATAAACAAATCTAGTAGAATTGGAAATGCTTTAGGTATTTTACATTGGAATTATGCACTTAATGTTTGTGTAACGTCAAATCGTTGCGAACACGATTTGGCCGGCGGTCTGCGGTAACTGCTTCCAGATAGCCTGCGTCGCAATTCAGCGAATATAGCTTTTACAAAGCGATTGCGGTATACGAAACGTTTACACAAATAATGCACGATTTAGAATGTTAAAGCGCAACATGCGCTAATTTCTCTTGGGACTCTAAACACATATTATTTGGAAAACATTTTAAATTGAATAAAATAATGTTTACGGATTTTATGGCGTTTAGATTTACAGGTTCTCTAGAAGCTGATTTGACTATTTCACTAGAGTTAGCTGGCAACACATGATCCAACGATTGTTTTGCAAAATATCTACTTCCAATGATATCTTAGTGATTTACCTGAACCTTACTGTCTCTTATATTCATAATTAATAATTCATCCTCGTTTGTTAGGTGGTTCACTAACATGTCCGCTTTAACAACGTCCAGCCAGCGTTTCTTGGGCCTGCCGCGGGGTCTTGGGCCTTGTACATTTAAGGTTACGTATGAATGAATAAATGAATGAATGAATATTCTTTATTGCGCAACAATTAACAACAAATTACATCACAGAAATGGTAACTACAATTTTCACATTGGACAAGGTCAACGTACGCACGTAGGTGCAGTATAATATTTTATAAATCTTGACCTCTTTAGAATTAAATGACATACGCAGTACAAATGCTAGCGCCTTATTAGCTTTACTTATAGGGTTAAAGAAACTTTATTAAAAAATTCAAGTATTTTACAATTCACTTACGAGTCTAAAATATTTGTATCTAGTTACAAAATTTGGGGAAATCGTAAAACTCAACAAAACCAATCAATCAATATCTATTTCTAGTAGTTAGCAACAAAGTAGCATATGTTATAATTTGTAGGTCTCGTGGAATAAAATAGTCCAATAACTAATACACTCGCTTTATTGAGACAGCGTAACTTTGTACAAAGAATTATTTATAACGAATACCGTCTCAACTGCGCATCCTCACAATCTTTATACAAAATTAATTAGAAGTCAGATTAGGAACTAATCAAGTTACAACTATAGTTTACAATGCCAAGTTAATGTGACGATCAACTAAATTATTAATTATGAATTAAAGATACAATAACGTTCAGGTAAGTCACTAAGATATCATTGGAAGTAGTTATTATGCATAACAATCGCTGGGTGTCATGTGTTGCCAGCTAACACATACAAACAGTAAGCGCAATAAGATGTGGCTCAAGAATAATACTCAACGTATTTTTTTTTAATTATAAATTTATCTTATAATAGTGTCAATGTGATTTTCGAAAACTAAACAAGTTGACACCCTGACTGTACTTTTATTAGTATTATTATGGGTCAAAATTATAGTATTATTAAAATGTTCCTCCTGCGCGCCATTTATCAATGTCAACGGAGGCTTTCTCGGATAAAGCACATTTCGTTGAAGGATATTAAGGCTTATTTATCGGTAACAAATGGACTTTTATTACGTGTCGGCCTTATTGGTTATTATCAATGCGAGTTTATGTTGAAGTTGTAAAAGGCGATTAAAAGGGGCCTCGGGTACACTGGGTGACAAGGATGGATCCGGGAAGAAGGCGACATTGGCTGGCCCGTGTGATGAGTGAATGATATGAAACATGAACAGCCTGTATATACTCACACACATTGAGGCGTCTTCGCGTACTATGTGTGTGTGTGTGTGCAATGTGTGCGTCCCTTTGCAAAAATGCTAACAACAACTCGTGACGACGACGGATTGTTCAGTATCAATATTACCAATATTGTGAAGTAATTGTACAAGAACTGACTGTGGAGCATATTGATAAACCTAATATAAGGTTTTAAAGATGCTCTTTAATTCGTATTGTAATCTTATGTGTAAAATTTATTATATATATATATATATATATATATATATATATACTTGCGTAAACAGCCCGCTTCTACCGGGCTAGATTTTGCTTTATTCTATTTAAACAATAAACTTACATCATTAAATATTTAATTTAACTCTCACAATATATAAAATTATTCATTTCCCTCCGCACTTATCCTCTTCTATTCTCTTCTCGAGAGCGTGAAGATCATTACCTACACCCATGTACATAATTATCAGTAAATGAAAACCGTCAACCTTACAGGATAACTCGCCAGGTCAATCTGAAGATTCCCTGAAAGTATCAATGACATCGGTCCAGCGGTTTCGGAGTCTATAGGGAACACACTTTCTCTTTCATATATATAGATTTCTAGCATTCTTTTAAAAAAAATCTCACCAGGTAAGTGATCTTAATAAGATGTTAAGTTAGCATTCCATAATTTAAAAAATAAGACACAAATAAGCATGAAAGTTAATGAAAAATGTAATCAAATTTTTGCTGGACACTACATATTTTCAATGCTGAATATTAAATACTTAAGAAAACTCATAAAAAGGAAATTGCGTCGCTGAAAACGTATTATTAATATTTACGTGAATGTACCGTATATTTTCCTACAATACTCTCAACGTGATTACTTGGAAGAAATCACTTTTTATTATAAGAACTGGTACTTACACACTGTAATATGTAATTTTAAAATTAACCCTAAACATAGCAATGTATAGCATAATATACATGTAAAGTACTAATAATACAAATAATCTATATATATATATATATATACATATATATATATACATATATATATATATAGATTTTATATCTGTACTATAAGTATTTTATAATAATTATTAAAATGTTTAATGTTACAATTGTCAGTGTCGTGACATTTATAATTAAAAAGAGATGGAGTTTTTTTTTTTGTTTAAAGAAAGCTAGCAATATTTCATTTTTTTTTTTCAGAAATATTACTAACAATCTCGTTAACCATTCCAACTAAGCTTAAGCTTGTGCTAGGACATGGTTCACGGCAATAGTCCAATGGTGGATTCGAACCTACGACCTTACGATTCGCAGGCCGTACCCTAAACCATTAGGCTATTGACGCTTGGAATAACGACTTTTTTTTAGAATGCTAACAATATTTTTTTTCGCAAATATATTTAAAATTCTTGTTAACCAAATAAGCTTAGGCTTGTTAGTACGTACGTTACGTACTTAGTACGTATAACACTGTATAGAATAGTGTACATCTTGGTCCTCCAAAATACGTATTTTTATCACGTGTATTTTCATATTCATATCACGATTTTTTAATGTATTTTTGATATTTCTTGAATATACATTTTTTGTACTGTCAAGAAACAATCTTGCCACGATAAGGGTTAAATTAAAGTACCGTACAATCCTTAAGTTGAAGTGACAACTATCTTTGTAAAGAGAGTATAAGTGCGGGCACAGTGCAGATTAGCAGACTTTACAAGTCTTAGAAAATTTTCTAACACATGTAGGTACGCAACTTGGGCGACCATCTGGGCATCGATCGCGCTGTCACGGCTATAATATTTCTTAAAATTGACCAAATATGAATAATGTAAAAATTTAAATATCATCTCTTTCTTCGTTACTATAAGAGGAATAAAGATAAGAATAGTGTCGTATCTCGGTCACGTGATTAGGCAAGAGAGGCAACCTTCTTCAATTTATTGTGATGGGCAAAAGAAGTTTTGGACGTAGAAAGAAGTCATGGCTGCGGAACATAAGAGAGTAGACCGGAATTGCGAGTGCCGCCCCCTGTTTCGCCTCGCAAGAGACGGAAAGAGATATGGTTAACGCTAGTCGGAGAGGCACTTTAAGATGAAGAAGATATAAGTCGGACATCTCTGTCTTCCTGGTGTTGTTACACAGCACGGTGCAATAAGAATAATTAGGCGAGTTTAAGGAGTTTCGCGGTACATGTTCAAAAGCCATGGTCCGAAGCCAAAAAAATCTATAGGGAACATATACATAAACTAAATCTTTTCAAACAAAAAAAATCATATCATAAATGAATGTGAATGCATAAACATTAAAAAAAAACCTCCACCTTTTTCATAATTTCAGCCGTAAAACATCCACTGCTGGATATAGGCCTCCCCCCAACGACTTCCAAAAGTACCAGTTGTAAGTACCCCGCATCCAACCGCGTTCTGCGGCCTTTATGTGTTTGTCAGACTACCTTGCGGGTGGACGTCCTACGATGCGCTTGAAATTGAAATTGAAATTGAAAAACATTTATTCGGCTCAAGAACACAGAAACAACAGGTAAAACAAGATAAAAACAACATAAACAAAAGTAAACAGAAACAACATAAAAAGAACAAAAAGAAATTGTGCCGAAAGGGGTTGGCTCAGCATGTGCTGTGCTCACACATGTAGCACAGCGCTGGTTTTCAGCCAAAAACCTGTGAAGACTAAGGCGGACACCATTCGGTTGTGTATTATTATAGTGTACAATACATAAACTTTCATAAATATTATATATAAATGTATATATTAAAAAGCAGCTATAGATACATATATATATATAAATATATATATGTATCTATATCTTGCTTGTCCGTGATCTCCAATCGAGAACTTCTCGTCCCCATCGGCCATCTCTTCTACGCGCTATGTGCCCTGCCCATTACCACTTCAACTTGCTTACCCGGCGAGCTACGTCCTTACCTTCGTTCGTCTCCGGATCTCCTCATTCCTGATATAATCTCGTAGATACTCCTTTCTATGAAGAAGATACTATTTCAAGTGGGAGACTATTTCAAGTGATTCTTATACAAGACACGTGATGATTTTTTTACTCGTAAGATCTTAGCTTGAGTTTGCGGTATGTAGGTTTTGCTAAAAAGAGACTAAATAAAAATACAAGTACATTTAATGGATGTGACCTTTTGCTGAGTGTCCGCAAACATAAATAATAAAAAGCTCGTGGGTGTACGTGGAGACCAGCTATCCAGTTACAGTTTGCAGAGCTCTTAATAAATAGCAATATATAATCGCTTAATTTCCAATTCAATTTTAGTATCTATAAATATATAAAAGAGAAAGTGTGTGGGTATGTTCCATATAGGCTACGCAACGGCTGGACCCATTCCAATGAAACTTTCAGGGAATCTTCAGATTGACTTGGCAAGTTATCCTGTAAGGTTGACGATCGGAGCACTCCTCTTTTTGAACTGTCAAACAAGCCATACGTCGTACTTTTATTTCTGACATTAACTTGAGCCCGATATGTTTTTGAATACATGATAAGAATGATATTGTATTTACTGAGATGTTCATGGGTGTAATTTTATTATAAATTTTACTAACATTCTTGTTAACCATCCCAGATAATCTTAAACTTCTGCTAGAAACATGTTCTAACTACTTCTGCACGAATGATGTACGGGATAGTTTAGCTAGGAGTTATTTTACCATATTCACAATATTGTTTTTACAGGTTTTTGTTATCAACGTATCGTTCGTTCATAACCATTTCTATTCGTGACTTCGCGTTTCAAGGATTCGTAGGAATCGTGCTTGTTCGCAATAAAGCGTCCAATAATGAAATGAACATTGGAGCATTGTACGAAGTAGTGATTAATGATTGTAACGATAATACAATGTTGAATTTATTTTCACTGTAAAACCTATTGACGAATGACTGTATAAAGACGATGAAAGCGCTATATAGTAAACTAATAATATAAAATCTTTATTTTCAAACACAAATTTCAAACAATTATATAATGTTTGGATCTTCTCTTAAGTATAAAATGTATAACATAATTAGAAGGCGTTGGCGTCAATCAAATATCAAAATGGAACCATTACACTCTGAGGAGAAACAATGTCAATCAGAAATGACTGACCTAACCGTTCACTCGCAAAACACAAAACAAAATCTCAAATCTGAGAGACCTATCAGTGTATGATTTTCTTATTCCAAGTGTGCCAGCTACTTCTCTATGTCTGTAGACAATATAACGGTTGGATCAATGAAACTTTCAGGGAATCTTCAGATTGACCTGGCGAGTATTCCTGTAAAGTTTGGTGACGATCTGAGTACTCCTTGTCAAACAAGCCACACGTCGTACTTTTATTTCTGACATTAACTTGAGCCCGATATGTTTTTGTATAAATGTTAGGAATGATATTGTATTTACTGATATGTACATGGGTGTAGGTAATTATCTTCACCCGCTCGAGAAGAGAATGAATACGGAGAGAAATGAATAATTTAATGTATTGTGAGAGTTAAATTAAATATTTAATTATGTAAGTTTATTGTTTAAATAAAATAAAGCATAATCTACGTACGCTTGTTTTTAATAAAGATAATTAGTATAAAATAATCATATGTACGTGTGTGCGTGTGTGAGTATACCATATGTGTTAGTATGTAAACTAACCAAACATAAATCCCCAATTACTCACAACCCTGTACGCCCCTTTCAGTCTATCAAATATATAAAAACTCTTTATATACTCGTATATTTTCTTTCCAATTAATGACTAGAACGTTCCAAAGGGGCGGATTGAGCACAGAAGTGGGTTAACTAATAATTTCCTATAAGACTTTCACCGCAACAGCGTTTTGAATTGATTTCGAATCAATCTCATTTTTATGTCAAATGAAGAACGATTATTCAGCTGACATGATGCTATACACACATTGACGATTAAAAGCAGCAAACCCGACTTTAAATCAAATTCAATTCTCTTTTTAACCGACTTCAAAAATGAGGAGGTTCACAATTCGTCTTTATGATTCTTTTTTTTTTCTTTTTTATCTTTGTTACCTTATAACTTTCGAATGGATGAACCGATTTGTATGATTCTATTTTTAATTGCAAGCTGGTGCTTCCTGAGTACGCCCATTTCACAAATTTTGTCTAATTCTCTCAATTGCTTCCATGAGGAACCCATATAAGTCTTAAATTTGCATTAAGTATGTGCGCCGCAAATGGACGAATAACTCAATATCACGTTAACAGAATTCAATGAATCTTTTTATTGGAAAGGATGTACTTTAAGGGTAGTTTGATGAAATTTTGGTTAGGTTCTGATTGAGTTAGATTTCGTAATGTTCCTGCGATAATTCGTAAATACAAAGAGGAATTCCTTTTTTTTTTTCACGCGGGGGAATCTTTTTATAGACCATCCTCCGGTACCCTGGGTGGGCCCGGAGGGATGTGTGGGACTCGGCCTGGGCAGCCCCTACCCACTAAACCTTCCGCGAATGCCATCAGCCGCTATGAGCAGGGGTGTCCCGGATCTGTCAGCGACAGGACACCCCAACGACCGGCCGGTTCCGGCAAAGACCGGACTTCATCCTCAAAAGGGGACTTCTCCGGCACTCAGAGAAGTCCCGACGACCCCCAAGCATGCTGGGGCCAGGTACCCATCCTGGCCCCGCTAAAAAAGAGGAATTCCTCGCGTAATACCGTTTAACGTTTGATTCGATTTGATCGTAAATATTCTTGTTTCATATCCTAAGAATGATAGTTCTCTTTTTTCTTCCACACTCGTGTTCGTTGTCTCGAATGAGTAATTACCTAGTCTTAGATTCTGGTAAATCTTCGGAACTCATGGTCTTATGCCATCAATTACTATTGAAACCAAACTGTCTCAAACAAAACAAAATGAGTTCATGTATGACGACGCTACAAGTGCACAAACATACAAAGGAATTGACAAATTCCTCCTTTTTTGAAGTCGGTTAAAATTGCTTGTAAGTTGGATACCTCTTGTGTCAGAAACACGTGCCAAATTGTCAGTGAGAGGTCTTTACCTGGCAGACATTAAGGCTCGTTCACATAAAGATGTGGTTGGCCGACGTCCAAGATGTGCCAAGCTTGGTAATGTCAGGTTTATAGGGGCAGGGAAATGTGGACAACCTATACGGGATATTTATTTAATTTATAATAATGGTTATAAATAAGGCTCTATGTCAATGACTTGCGAGCTTATTCTGGGCGGTCGCGTCAAGTTGTATAGTACTTCTAGCAGCCTGAATTCGATCTAACACACTAATCAATTTGTTTTTTGCAATTTTAAGTAACCATCGTAAGGAAACTTAAAACGTAATTTTTAATTTTCTAACACGCTCTAGGGCCTTTAGAAAGACCTTAGAACAATGTAATTTGAATTTCAGTCCGCAAAATTCAAACTATTCGATTATGTAAAGGAAGCCATTTAGTTTGCTTTGGAATAGCTAAAAATAATGTTGCTACATTTTTTGAACTTTTTTGTTGATTTTTTTTAGTTAGTGTTATGACTAAGACATATAATTTATTGTTGAACTAGCGTTGCTTTATTTTATTTAAACAATAAACTTACATAATTAAATATTTAATCTAAATCTCACAATCTATTAAATTATACATTTCTCTCCGTATTCATTCTCTTGTCGAGCGGGTGAAGATCATTACCTACATCCATGTACGTATCAGTAAATACATTATCATTCTTATCAATTATACAAAAACTTATCGGGCTCAATTTAATGTCAAAAATTAAAGTATGGCGTATGGCTTATTTGACAGTTCAAAAACAGGACTGTTCCGATCGTCACCAAACCTTACAGGATTACTTGCCTGGTCAATCTGAAAAGATTCCCTGAAAGTTTCATTGAAGTCGGTCCAGCCGTTTCGGAGCCTAAATGGAACATACCCACACACTTTCTCTTTTTTATACATATATATCTATAAATATTTATACATATATATTTATATACATATATATAAATATATATATATATATATATATATATATATATATATATATATATATACGAAGCGATTTGAGTCATCGTTCATCGTGCGTACAGCAGCGTGGAATAAGTTGCCGGCGTCAGTCTTTCCGTCCAAGTCCGACGTGGGAGCCTTCAAGAGTAGAGTGAATAGGCACTTACTCAACTAGCGCGTACTATCTTTCGACTATATCACCACTTAACACCAGGTGGGATCATGGTCAAGCGCTAGTTTACACGCATAAAAAAATATATATATATATATATATATTTCTTAAACATTAAAACGAAATATTAAAACAAAGAATACTTTACCTCAATAAAGATAATCCACACAAAGTAACCGAATTTTATATTAAAGTAGCTATAACGCGGCGGGTCGTTGCCTTAATTAACACAGAAAGCCGGAAGCGAATAAATTTTCCTTACGATTATAATGTCAGATTTGATTTTATTATTTCCGACAAGTAGTGGAATAATTTTGTATCTATATTCATACCGACGATTACAAACAGCAGGAAATATTTCACATTGATAAAATATGCTTTTATACTGACTTCAAAAGAAGGAGTGTGGAGAGTTCTCAATTCCTCTTTTGACGCATAACTTTGGACTGGGTGAAGCGATTTTTATGATTCTTTTTTTATTTGTAAGTTGGTGCTTCCCGTATCATTTCAATTCTGACAATATAAATAAATAAATATAATAGGATCTATGAGAAAACCATATAAATTTAAATTTGCATTAACAATATGCGCCACAAATGAAATACGAGTAACTCAATATCACGCCATCGAATTTCTATGATACTCTTTTATTGGAAAGGATGTCTTAAGAGTAGTTTGATGAAAGTTTGGTTACGTTGTGATTTAGACTAATATTTTTTTATACAAAAACGGGCGTCAGTACGTAATAGCGTTCAATTTTTTTTTTGACGAACTAACACGGCACAGAGAAGCTGGCCTTTACTGCTTCACCGGATTTGAGAGGTGGCACAGCTCTTAGATCGCTTAGCCTGAACCTCTTTTAGATGGTAACTCGACACAAGGGTCCCCCTGGTGAGGGGTAACCTCGGCTTGGACGGTTAATAGCGTTCAACGTTAGATTCGATTTGAAGACGGTTTTTGTTTTTACTCTTAAATTATTATTATTATTATTAATTTATTCAAATAAGTAACTAAGACTCATCATTACTTCAAACAACTACCAAATAACAACCTTAGACTAAATTATAAGATAAAAATATAAAATTATTATTAAAATTATTTGATTATAATATAAAATAAAAAATATAATATAATATTATACTAAAGGCTCAACTATGCTTATGAATACCTCACCCCATGTGAGACGGCGCAGCATCTGTTTACATAAACATAGTCAAGTCTTTGAGCAATCATGCTCAGGATGCTGTTGGAGCAGGACGCACCCTGCGCACCAGAGATGCACTCCTCTTGCGCATTGTCGCAAAGAGAAGCATGCCATCTGTGCATCCGCGAACATACCCGATGCACTACAGAAACGGGGCAACCCCAACAGAACCCTGAACGCGTTGTTATATTGAACACGGAGAGCGCTGTACGATACACGTAAAAAAGTAAGTTTAAAATTAAATCTATGTTATACGAACGTAATGTAATTGTAGTTAAAAAAAAATTATGTTTTCGTTCATTTAGACATAGACATAGACATTTATTTATTGGCATCACAATACAAAAACACATCACAGACTGAATATAACACACATTAAAAAAGAATGAAAAATAGACAAAACATAGTTAAAGTTACACGGACAAATAATACAAAACATATGATGCCAATATCGGACACCGTCTCAGCATATGCTGTCACAAGGATGCGACAGCGCTGATTTTCAGCGGTGCCCGGGACTACCTAAAGACGTGCGCGCGCAATACTACTTTTATATGGAATATTATTATACAGACAGTAAGAGTATAATAAATATGATACATAAATAAAACAGTTATGAGATTAAAATATATTTTATACAATGAAATAGATGAAAAAAAATATATATATTAATATTATTGAGTCAAAAATAAATAATATGATAATTAAACGTATAAAGTTTAAATTATATAATTAAATATTGGAAATATTGGAAACAACAAGCCACCGATGTCGCGGGGGTATTATCTTTTTGTATCTTTAACATCTCGTACTGATATAGAATTTATTCAGTTTAGTTCGGCGATCTTCTCTATCGAATTGTTTAATATTGACAATTCGCTTACTAAATAAACACTGCGATATTCAACTGCTGTTACCCTCGCTTTGTTAGAAAAATAAATAGTACAATTCAATCAATATGTCGAGGTGTAATACAGAAGTCAATTTCTTTTTATTCATTTTAATTTTAATAATCGATTTTATGATTTTAAAACAACTAAAAAGAAGTGTAGTAGAGCCTTAGTAGCTTAGTATTTGAGCTTGGTAGATTATGTTATAATTTGTAGGTCTCGTAGAATAAAATAGTCCAACAACTAATACACTCGCTTTATTGAGACAGCGTAACGTTGTACAAAGAATTATTTATATCGAGTAAAACGTCACAACTGCGCGTCCTCGCCATCTTTTTACAAAATTAATTAGAAGTCAGATTAGGAACTAATAAGGTTAAACTATTGTTTACAATGCCAAGTTCATGTGACGATCAGCTAAATTATTAATTATGAATTAAAGATACAATAAGGTTCAGGTAAATTATTAAGATATCATTGGAAGTAGTTATTATGTATAACAATCGCTGGGTGTCAGGTGTTGCCAGCTAACAATTAGTATAATGGTCGCCTCAAGTTGCATAATACCCTAGCAATCTGAGTTTAATCCTCGGCTCCAGCATTGATGAATTTTTTCATACAATTTTAAGTGTCGATTTACTGCGAGTGAATGAAAACATTGTTTGGTGACCTACATGTTTTAAAATTTAAGCTCGCATGGCGGACTATGTCCTTATACTCTCTTTATAGAGGAAGCTTGCGTCCAATAGTGTTTTTTTTTGACGAACTACACAGATTGGCATTGGCAGAGAAGCTGGCCTTGACTGCTTCACCGGATTGAAAAGTGGCATAGCTCTTAGGTCGCTTAGCCTGAACCTCTATCTCTAGTAAATCGACACAAGGCATAAATACCCCCAGTGACGGTTACTGTGTTACGCGTAAGTATTCCGATTCGAGGGCTCCCGAGAGGGCCGAAGCACAACTCGGTCGGTTATCTCACGGATAATCTAAGGGACATTCAAAAGCTAACTTTGAGTTTCACCTCGGGAAGCGTTGGCGCTGGGAGAAGAAGTGGCCGAAGAAACTCCAGCAACGCTCCTAACATCAAAGGGGTGGGGTTTCAATAGTGGGACATTATATACTATAAAGAGACTGTAACACTAAAATTAATTTAATAAAATAAAAGTGAAGCAAAAGAAAATAACGGTGAAGGTACAAGGCACAATATTGCATAAAATAATATATTAATATATATTTTATATTTCACATATAAGTAGAAACTTCTTTGTTAGTTTACTTGAAATTGTTTTTTCTTAGTGTATTTTACAGCTATTTATATCGGTATTCGTTCAGAACTTTCTATATTACAGAATGAATTGCTTTTTAATCTATAACTCAAGTCACTCAATCTGACGAGCTAACTACCAGCTTTTCTTATTGGAAACTTATTCAACCGTTCAACGTAAATATACTAAGGCTGAACACAAGTACAGTTACAATAAATAAATACCAACATTACATTAGATTTCGGATGTGGGAACATTGTGTGTCATCTTATTTTGGCGCAAACTTTTTTAAATAAAAATTGAAGTTTATTTCGGTATGAATTTGATACTGGTACCTTTAACAACTTGTAGAGCTAAGAAAAATATAGGAAAAGGGGCAACGGATGTTACGGCTCACCTGAACTTAAGTGATCACCGTTGCCCATTAACATTCACAACAACGGAGGAGCAGGTGCATTGCTGACCTTTGCCTTTGAGAAAGGAGTTCATTTGTTGAAGGTCCCTAAATAGTATTGGTTCAGAAACACCGCTTGTGATAAGTCCATAGGCTGAAAGTGCGTAGTAAAATATTGAGCGTGAATAGCAACGGTCGCGGAACGCCATTTAATAATATCAAGATGGTGTCGTTTATATCCCATTTATAAGAATTAAAAGCATCATCGTAATCATGAATTTTCTCGTTTGATTTTCTATCATACTAGTATATAACGGATAAACGGAAAGACATTAAAAACATACTACGTCAATGCAGAACTTATTAACAGTCACAGAAACTTTATAGAGGTTCAGGCTAAGCGACCTAAGAGCTATGCCACCCTCAATCCGGTGAAGCAGTCAAGTTGATAAATTCTGGCCGCTTTCTCTGAACTTCTTGCTTTAATCTCATCAGTTTTTCGCAATAAAGTTAAGAATCGATGGTCCTGCCTAGTGGTAACACCTCAAAATGAATAATGCCCTTCAAATCCCACTACACACTCGTTGCGAGTTGCCGCAGTCTGTGAAGCCTGACCGGCATTTGACCACGACCTTTTTCGCACGTACTTGTTCTACGTGATCCACTATTCATCACTTTTCAACAGACCAAAAAACAAATGAAAATCACACATTTTCTTAATTTGAATGTGGAATTATGTTCTTTAAAATTCAAACTTTCAATGATACCAAAACCAGCCAGATACAAATAGTATCAGCCATAGAGATTCATACATACTATAATGCAAAAAGATATGCTTAAATAATTTTAATATTATTTCAAATATCTTTACTATTAAAAAAAATCGTTGAATTCTTGACATGAATGAAATAATGTAATTATGATTCTGATGGACATGCAGATGAGGGTTCGTAATCAGCAATCAACCCTTTGTGAGCACCGAAACGAAATGACATTTCTTGAGCGAGCACGGCGTGGGCTAATTAAATTTATTTCCTAATTGTAAATTCATTTTTTCACTGGTATATAAAATCATTAGCATATAAATCGAACAGTGATATGAATTACAATAAAACGTAATTACACAGCCTAGCCTTGACCTTTTTTGTTAACGCGGGGAATCTGTTTATAGACCATCCTCCGGTACCCTGGAGTGGGCCCGGAGGGATGTGTGGGACTCGGCCTGGGCAGCCCATACCCACTAAACCTACCGCGAATGCCATCAGCCGTTATGAGCGGGGTGTCCCGGATCTGTCAGCGACAGGACACCCCAACGACCGGCCGGTCCCGGCAAAGACCGGACTTCACCTTCAAAGGGGACTCCTCCGGCACTCAGAGAAGTCCCGACGACGCTGAAGCATGCTATGGCGGATGCCTAGCCTTGACCTTAGCCTAGCATTTAATTTGTCTGTCGAAATTTTAAATATTGATTTACCACGCGCTTGTCAGAATCGTAGTTATATATTTATTATATAGATGTAAAGAAAAATAAAATTTTCTTTTATTAAATTCTGTCAAATGTCATCAAGAACTTATAAAAAAATTATGTAGAATAGGGATAAATATTGTAAATAAATAACATTAAATATCGTTTCTTTTGTAAAAGAGAAACTCATTTTATTTATTAATTTAAATCTTATCATAATTAGATATATTTTAATAAAATAACAGAATCGGTCGGGTAGTACATGAATATATATTTTTTATTCTTAGATTGCAACCACAGACCTTTGTCCGTGCTCTTTTCCAATACACTTAAATAGTTTGCTCTGCATTTGTTAAAAGTGCCACTTCTACAGTTACTATTTTCCTTATTTTTTATATATAATGCCAGAATTTGGAGGTGGCCAGAGATCGTTTTGGGTTCACACGTCGCAGACGCCCCACTGCATTGCTATTAGCTTCTCCGCGACCGCTGTGTCACATGAATAAATTATAACACTAACAGGTAGACTTAATAAGTACATAACCATAATTTCAGGTACATTACCTTTTTTGTTAACGCGGGGAATCTGTTTATAGACCATCCTCCGGTACCCTGGAGTGGGCCCGGAGGGATGTGTGGGACTCGGCCTGGGCAGCCCATACCCACTAAACCTACCGCGAATGCCATCAGCCGTTATGAGCGGGGTGTCCCGGATCTGTCAGCGACAGGACACCCCAACGACCGGCCGGTCCCGGCAAAGACCGGACTTCACCTTCAAAGGGGACTCCTCCGGCACTCAGAGAAGTCCCGACGACGCTGAAGCATGCTATGGCGGATGCCTAGCCTTGACCTTAGCCTAGCATTTAATTTGTCTGTCGAAATTTTAAATATTGATTTACCACGCGCTTGTCAGAATCGTAGTTATATATTTATTATATAGATGTAAAGAAAAATAAAATTTTCTTTTTATTAAATTCTGTCAAATGTCATCAAGAACTTATAAAAAAATTATGTAGAATAGGGATAAATATTGTAAATAAATAACATTAAATATCGTTTCTTTTTATTAAATTCTGTCAAATGTCATCAAGAACTTATAAAAAAATTATGTAGAATAGGGATAAATATTGTAAATAAATAACATTAAATATCGTTTCTTTGTAAAAGAGAAACACATTTTATTTATTAATTTAAATCTTATCATATATAGATATATTTTAGTAAAATAACAGAATCGGTCGGGTAGTACATGAATATATATTTTTTATTCTTAGATTGCAACCACAGACCTTTGTCCGTGCTCTTTTCCAATACACTTAAATAGTTTGCTCTGCATTTGTTAAAAAGTGCCACTTCTACAGTTACTATTTTCCTTATTTTTTATATATAATGCCAGAATTTGGAGGTGGCCAGAGATCGTTTTGGGTTCACACGTCGCAGACGCCCCACTGCATTGCTATTAGCTTCTCCGCGACCGCTGTGTCACATGAATAAATTATAACACTAACAGGTAGACTTAATAAGTACATAACCATAATTTCAGGTACATTACCTTTTTTGTTAACGGGGAGGAAATCTTCTAAAGATACCCCGCCTTCTGGGGAAGAAGGCGGCGGTTATGTGGGTTGTTACCGAGACCACTTTTAGTCGCTTTCTACGACAGACATGGGATACCGTGATCTTATTCTTGAGAGCCCAGAACTACAGGGCTGCAGGTACATTACCTAGGTTGTGGTAAGTCGGGCAGTATATAATAATACACAATATATAAATTATAATCTAAACATTCGAAAGGAATCATTCGATAGTCAAAAGAGCAACAACAATTATCTGACACGGCTCGGCGATGAAGGAAAACATCGTGTGGTAAACTATATTAGAAATTTTCTTAGTTAAGTGAAGTCGGCAATACCGCATTAGGTGTGCGGATAATTCTCTTATACTCTTCTTTACAAAGTAGGTCAGTGCCCAACAGTGGGACATATATCACATATAACTTTACCTAGTAAGAAAGCATTGTAACCATCTAATGATCGGTACTTCGAAACCTAGCCGACTTTTCATAAATATTATGTTTGTCGGTTTCTTAAATACAAAAAATATTACCTAATAAGCTTAGAGAGAAGTGAACAGCGATAGTTATCTGCTTATAAGGACATTAGAGATTATTTACATCTTTCAGGGGAATGAGTCTATTTGCGACGGATAAGCGTTGGGAAAATTTTCCAACTTTCCTTAATTGTTTGTTCAGAAGATCAACGTACGAGCCTTTATTGCTCTTTTGTATAACTTTGTAAAGGTCGCAAATATGTGACCGTAACTTCAGCACTTAAATAAAATTATGAGGATTTTGCCCACGATTTTATTTTTTCTTCTGCTTACAAGCTTAATTTTTTTTGGTTTCTTTTCATAGATAGAAAGACAGACACTAGAACTGTATTGTATAATTGGCCACATTATCGCTAAGAACGATTTCTCTGCTAATCTTAAGATACAGGAAACCTTCTTCTATATCATCATCAGCCTGTGTCTATCCACTGCGGAAATAGGCCTTCCCCAATGCCTTCCACCATATACGATCCCTCGCTTTCCGCATCTAGCCACTTCCGGTTCTTTCTTGATCTTTGTAAGGTCGTTGGTCCATCTGGAGAGGGCGCCCTACGTTTCTCAGGGTCACCTCGGCTTGGACGGTTACTATTTTACGCGTTAGCCTTCCGATCCGAGGACGCCCGAGAGGGCCGAACCACGAGTCGGTCGGTAGCTATTTCATTGGCAAAAGACTATTGGGACAATTTAAGCTAAACTAACTTGTATGTCATTCGGGAAGCGTTGGCGCTGGGAGAAGAAGTGGCCGAAGAAACTCCAGCAACGCTCCTAATCCTATCCAAGGGTGGGGCATAAAATACTTATATCGCGCAAGGATAAATAGACTCATTGATATTAGGTTTATATTAGAACTAACCAATATGAGATCATAAAGTGAAGCGCTTGGTCTTTATGCGATCACCGCTTATATGGCTTTCAGAAGTAATATAAATTTAATGCTTACAATGAGGAAAAGTTAGGTTGGTATTGAAAGAGGGCTGAAAGAGGCTTCAGTATAAATATTGATAAGGGTATATCTGACCGAGGCGGTTCGTTCATAATCCGCCCGCGGCTTTGGCGAGCACGTCCATTATTTTGATTTTCGTGTTGAAGTAATAAAGTTTTTATTAAAAATTTTAAAAGTGAACTAATTATTACTAAGTTAACTTTGAAAATACACTTTTACAGTAATGAGTTACATTATCGAAAAACGAGATTAACTTTTACATTAATTAAGATACTTACTTCAATTTCCGTAACCGTGTTAGTTAATTTATTCATGACAGTTTCCCATTTTTTTTTCCTTTGCTCCATGCATTACTTAAGGTTACCCTATCCGGCAAAAACGTCCGTAACGTTAAAGAAAAGCGTGAGAGTGTTTTTCTATTAAACATATCGTTCAACTCTCTGAACACAGGTGGCGCTTTGACGAGTTATTAATAAGTATTTTTATTTTTTAAGTTTGATTTCTTTAGTTATATTATTAGTTTAGTATCTTACAATACAATGCTTATAAACTCTTTGTTCCTACCTGGTGTCCGTCAATGTTCAGGCTAAGCGACCTAAGAGCTATGCCACCTCTCAATCCGGTGAACCAGTAAAGGCCAGCCGGTCTGGCCAACTGCGTAGTTCGTCATAAAAAAAACCTGGTGTCCGAGGACACCACATATGTCAATCGACAAATTATTTGCGTCACGCTTGTTGACAAGACTATACCCCGAAATAGATGAACACCAACCAATAGAACAAGCCGGATTCAAAAACGGTTATAGTACAATCGATCGCTTCCATGTAATCGACCGGGTGATCGAAAAATATTTGGAATTCCGTAGACCTGTAGTGCCGATAAAAATAGGTAGCTTGCATGTTTCTGAACAATTCCCTGAATCACTCATAGAGAATGATAAGAATATTATCATAAAATATTGTCATTATTCCAATTAAATATAAGAAGTCTGTTATTCCAGGTGAAGACACTCTATACGTTAAAAGATAGCAAGCAAGTAAAGTCCATTAGCGAGCTCCCCGCGTGACGTTAAGAGCGGCTCGACCCCAATCTTCACGCTACACGTTATATAAAACCTTCTTGTATAAATACTTCATGGCAATAATTGACATATTTAATTGGCTGAATTGACCTTTAAAATGTTTAATTTAAAAAAAAAACTATTTTTTCGTAATTATTATTTAAATATTAAATTCTAATGTCTTCTTTATTTCTATTTCTCAAAACTAGAAAGATTTTTTTTAATACTTAATAAACCTAATACTAATACTAACTAAATGCAGTCAAGGATGCTAAGGCGCACTCGCTTAGTGTTAGTGCCATTGTAATCGGAGGAAAAGACAGACGCAGACAGTTTCGGACTTAATGAAAACCACCGGCTTCCGCCAAGTGGTTTTAAGTTAAAGGTTGTCTAGGGTAATTAATTAGTCGTGCTAGAATTAGACATGTGTTAAGTACAGCAGTTAAAGTTACGGCCTTTATATATATAATATATATATCCTACTGTTAGGCGCAGGTCTTCTCTGTAAAGAGAGTATAAGGGCATAGTCCGCCACGCGGCCCTACTGCGGATTGGCAGACTTCACCTGCCTTAGAAAATTTCAAAGATATGTAGCACTCACGATGTTTTCCTTCACCGCCGAGCGCGTGGTGAATCAGCACATAAAATTGCAAGAACAACAAATTTATTGATGCCGGCACTGAAGAACGAACTGGAGTTGCTAAACTAGCGCGTACTATCTTTCGACTATATCACCACTTAACACCAGGTGGGATCATGGTCAAGCGCTAGTTTACACGCATAAAAAAAAAAAAAAAAGTACTATGCAACTTTAGTCAACTGCCCGGATACTGAGCTACCACGGCTCTCAGTACAGCAGTTACAGTATTTAAATTATTATTTTTAAACCTATTTTAATTTAAATCAATGCGGTTATTTTAAAATAAACTAGAGATCCATTCTCATTTCACTTCGGCTTACTTGACAATTAATATACCAAAATGACAACTTACATTTGAACTCATTTTGTAACAGAAAACGATTATATGGTTAAACCCAAAAAGTATTGGTTGTAGATGATTAATCTATTTATTTAAAAATGTACGTTGCTAAGCGCAAAACTCAAGAATGTCCTGACCAATTCTTGTTTCTCTCTCCGAATTGTTAACGCACGTGATAGGTTTTACTAACAAAAAATTGGTTGGACAATAGTAAAAACAATATGTTTCTTTCTACTTTATGGCCCATGTAAAAATCTTTATTTATTTATTTAATAAGATACACCAACAGCATTACACAAACATACATTAAAATAATAATCAAATTTACAAACTAAGTCCTGTTGAGTATGCCAATTACAGATGTACACAACAACATTTGCTATTAAGAAACGTAACGATTTAATAATTAGGAGTTACAAAAAATATTTTAAATATTAAATTGATTAAATTGGCCAAATTAAATTATTGCATTATTTTTAATACTAAGGTGCGGAAGACTGCGCGAATTAGAAAAAATTTCAACCGACGTAGACTTAGTTTTAAGGAGGTTATATGTAGTGAAAATCCTTGGCAAGGGCAGAGTGAGGTTGGTTTTAGATTGTGGCACATTAAAAATACTACAACAACGACTCCTTGGATATTTGAATTTCGTAAACCAAATTCTGGCTATCCGATCTATTGGATCGACTGCAAATTCTGGTAGATCAACTGTTGTAAAAGGAAACATTGCCTCGCCGGGGGAACCCTTGTATGGAGTATATTATAGAGTTACTAGCGATACAGGTTCAAGCTAAGCGATCTAAATGCTACGCCACCTCTCAATCTGGTGAAGCAGTCAAGGCCAGCTACTCTGGCCAATCTGTGTAGTTCGTCAAAAAAAAAGTGAAACCAATTTCACCAATTGTTAAGATATAAACAACGTATCCATTCGGAAGAATGTTATATTTCTTTAATTTTTTCTATTAACTTTTGACAGAAAGAAGTCTGTCCGGGCAGTTAGTCAATAATATATTACCTAAAAAACTTTAAAACACACTACATATTATAGTATCAGTATCCTGTTAATTTTTTTTTAAAGACAGCTAGTAATATTTTTTTTTTCAGAAATATTACTAACAATCTTGTTAACCATTCCAACTAACCTTAAGCTTGTGCTAGGTGGTTCACGGCAATAGTCGAATCGTGGATTCGAACCCACGACTTTACGATTCGCAGACCGTACCCTATACCATTAGACTATTGACGCTAATTTCCTTTCTGTAATTTTTGCTGTAAAATGTAACTAATAAACGTCTTCCCATTGTTAGTACACAACCGTGGAACAATTAGGATTAATCTTATTGAATACAACTGGGTTGCCACTAGACATTCTTTCTCTATACTTGAGTCATTCCTACATATTTCTACAACAATCTACTAAGAAAACATATAAGTTAAATACATGTAATTTAATTATTCGAAGAAAAAATCTCAATAAGTTGTTTAGAATACAGAGAGTAGAGATTTCGTGTAATTTTTTTGATAAAGTGGCGGTTTTGTGGCTTACGGGAAAGAATTACTTTTTTTTGAGTAATGGAGATGACGTATCGAGGCTCGATTTAAAGAGGCTCTACTGTGTATAATGTAAATTATAATCATTTGTTATCATCATTTCAGCTACAGATCCACTGCTAGACGTAGGCCTCCCGTAACGATTTCCAAAAGGGCCGATTGTAACCAGCATGCATCCAGTTGCGTCCTGCGACCTCTATATAAGGTCGTCAGGCCATCTTGCCCTACTACGGATGTCCAACTCTCCAATCGTCCCCTTAGATGCTAGGAGCGTCTTCAGTGCCAGCTTCTCTGGCCAATCTGTGTAGTTCGTCAAAAAAAAATCTCCATCGAGAACTTTTCGGCTATCTGTCCCATTAAAATAATTACGCATTATTAACAAGTATTTTTATGAGTTAAAACAAAACCCAACTTCAAATCGAATCGAACGTTAAACGCTTCTACGCGCAAAACCCTTTTTTGTATTTCCGAATTATCGTAGGGATATTATGAAATTTCGGAACCTTAATCTTATCTAAATACCCTTAAAGTACAATCCCTTTCCCATAAAAAAATGAATCATCGAAATCGGTTGGCGTTATTCGTCTACTCGTCATACCTTTGAAGTAGATTGAAAACATGTAAAATTTTGCGTATAGAATAATTACAAAGCGATAAAGAAGGATCAGAAAATGACAAACGTGCGGAAACATTAAGGAGGTCTGAGGCGGGCCTTAATTGTGGTTTTGTTGAAATTTAAGTTGAGACATAAAGTTTGACGAACGCAGGAATTT
Source organism: Meandrusa payeni (assembly GCA_029286785.1). NCBI lineage: Eukaryota > Metazoa > Arthropoda > Insecta > Lepidoptera > Papilionidae > Meandrusa > Meandrusa payeni. Next base: position 4,674,470 of record JAGSMX010000023.1, read on the forward strand.
GAATGGAACATGATGTTGCAGTAAAATATATTACCACCTGCAATACTCATTTCATCAAAAATGTATGTATGTAAATTGATATCTTTGCATTTTTTTTAATAATTTATAAAACTATTATTTCTATAGATAAATCTATCTATGAGAGTTTGAACTTTAAATAATTCTTATAAATAAGTTTGAAAACTAAAATTATTATTTATTTAACGGATATGTCCATTTAATTTATATATTATTAATATACTTATTTATCAGTATGTTATGTATATTATTAATGCCTTTTTATCGCATTTGATTTAGTGTGTAGAAATAACCTCTCAAGTTCGTTTAATCCTAGCGGAGCTTGCACAGCTTTCGATGTCCGTTACCAAGGTTATTAGGTCCCAAATGAAAGTGAATTTTTATACTTAAAAATACTGGAAACAAGACAGGTGGGATTCGAATCCACGACCACAGATAAGTCAAACGGTTAGCAACTAGACTGATAACGTAAAAAATCTTAACCATATATTTCCTCTTAAGAAAAGTATTATAATCTGGTTTAGAAAAGTTAAAATAATTATAATTGAGAAATATGATTTAACCTAATTTTATTTGCCAGAATTTCGTTAGAGAAACAAACAAATTCCAATTTGCTTAATCCCTGCTGTAAATCTAACTTAGTTTAACTGAAACAAGGAAACTAAATTAAGTTCATTGCTGTTGTTGTTTCACTTATTCTGATCACAATTTTTACTTATTAATATTGTTCAACTATACAAGTGAAATTTGTAAAATATCTCATTTGTATCTGCTGCGTAATCAATGTTAACTTCAAAAGTAATTCAAACGTCTGAAGTCAATCCGTATTGTCTTACGTAGGGATAAAAATAACTTTCAAAGCAGTAAATCTTTGAATGACGACGACTCCTTAGCCAGACAATATTCAGCCTTGCAACAAAGACTGTGACTTAAATTGGACTCTTATGCTGAATTAAGACCATCTTTCAATATATTAGTGATAGCGTAATGGTTAAAACTTCGCATTTCCAATCTTATGGCAGGCATTCATATATGATTTTCTGTCTTTTATACATTTAAACAAGTGCTCTCACTCTTCTCTTGAAAACGTCCTCATTGACATGGGAGGGAAAGACAGGGAAGACCTGCCACTTATAGGCCTTCCTATACTAAATTCCGTCGCGTCGCCCGGAGGCGTTCGTTCTCGACGATCCGAACGACGCGATTACCATTGCCCAGGCTAGATCTTTATAAATCCACAAAGCGTCCATTCGCGATCGTCGGAGGTTGCGAATAATACTCGCGCGTTACCGCTATTTTATGGGCAGGATCCACCCCTTAGTTGTTAGGAGCGTTTCTGGAGTATACACGCGGAAATACAAACAAAGCAAAGCCTTAACATCTAAGGAATACTCATTTTATACATCGTTTTCTATTCTATGAGGAAGATATAGATATTTTAAAATCCTTTATAATAAATAAATATAAAAAAAGTTATATCCACAACAAAAGAATGGAATACAATTAATATTACATTTAATAGCAGAAAAATGAAAGGACTATATATCAAAAAAATTGACGATAGTCTTACTGTCACATATTGTCTCATGAACATGGTAAGAAGGGGACACCAATTAATGTCTCTTTGAGGACATTAAGGATTGGAATAGTTTGCCCGTTCTCTCTTTTTATCCGATTACAATGTGGGTATCAAGAGAAGTGTGAATAGACATTTACTGAGATAGTGCGGATTTGCATACAGGAGTGGCAGCAGTAAACGTCAGGTGAGATAGTGGTCGAGAACTTGCTTAGAAAGTGTGAAAAAACTTGGGAAATCTATAGTAATAAATGAGTGGACGCTTTTTGTTAGTTTTTACTGCAAAACTATGGAAGAGATATAAATGATATTTATACCGTAAGATGCAGCGTGTTTCACAGAAGTTTGTTAGTATTAATATATCCTTGGTATTATATAATAGTGTTATAAATGGGCTCATGAGGAAACTATATTATCTACCCTAAAAGCTACAATTTCCTTGTAGAATAACGTATATCAAAACAAATTACAATGTCAATTTAGATTTATTGCTCATTATTAAATGAGTGTAGAAATTCGATAAATCGGTAGAAACCATTTTTTCTGTGAAGGAGAATAATTACGAAGAAATACTGATCTATTATAATGTCCATATTTTTTTTTATACGAAAAGTGGCAAACGAGCATACGGCTCACCTGATCTTAAGTGATCACCGTCGCCCATGAACATCCACAGCACCAGAGGAGCTGTAGGTGCGTTGCCGACCTTTGAGATAGGAATAGGCTGGTTTCTTGAAGGTCCCTAAATCGTAAACGTTCGGAAACACCGCTGGCGACAGTTGATTCCACAAGTTGACAGTGCGTGGGTGAAAGTTACGCGAAAAACCTACAGTCGTTGAACGCCAACCATCAAGATGGTGGCGGTGGAATTTGGAATTCTGCCGAGATGTGCGGTAATGGAAATCGGTAGCTGGGATGATTCCGAACAATTCCTTGGAACACTCCCCATGGTAAATGCGATACATGATGCAAAGAGAACCGACATCTCTTCGCAGACTCAGAGGGTCGAGTCGATCGGAAAGACCCTGATCGTTGACTATTCGAGCAGCTCTACGTTGTACACGGTCAAACGGAAGAAGTAAGTATATTGTGAGTGCAACCATAGTGAGGAATTATTCCGGCTGCTAAATTTTTTGATGGAAATATTTTTATGGACCTTTGAACAAAACCTCTGACGTCCTTATAACCCTTTTTCAAACGGAATAGTTAGCAATCGCTGTGCTTTTTTTCAACGCTAATTAAATCCAGACTCTAAGTTATTTTTCTTTTTATATCCCTTATTGTGGCAACATTGTTTATTGACGAAAAGTAAAAAAAAAATGTATATCCAAAAAATATCAAAAAATAAATTTAAAAATCGTGATATGAACATACGTATTTTGGACGCTACGTACACTATTCTAATATATTCAGTGCTACAGGTACAGTGATTATCGCATTATTAGGAATGTATTTATATACACGAAATTAAAGACAGCGTTTCTGTAAAATATTTAGAGAAACAACATTTAATGTCCTTATTCCATCTCTATCTCTTTTAAATAAATGTCACAACACTGACAATTATGACATTAAACATTAGAATATTTATTATAAAATACAATTAAAGAATACATTTAAGTAAATAGATCTTATATCTTTCCTTTACATGCATATTATGCTATACATTGTTATGTTTAGGGATATAGTAAAAGGGACAGTCATAACACCTTTGGTCACAGTTATAATTTACGAGTATATAGGAATAGTACCTCTGGCAACGTGTTTGGCTGTTGCGCGTTGCCTCGCAGAATACCAATACGTGAATTATTAAAAAAAAAAAAAACAAAGCTAAGAATATTACTTTTCTTTTCAGAAACATTACTAACACTCTTGTTAATCATTCCACCTAACCTTAAGCTTGTGCTAGGAAATGGTTCACGTCAATAGTCGAATAGCGGATTCGAACCTACGACCTTACCCACTGTGGGGCCTTCCCTCTTTCTCTTTAAAGAGAGTATAAGGGCATAGACCACCACGCGGCCCTAGTGCGGATTGGCAGACTTCACATGTCTTAGAAAGTTTTTCTAAGACATGTAGGTTTCCTCACTATGTTTTCCTTCACCACAGAGCGCGTGGTTAATCGGCACATAAAATTGCAACAACAAATTTATTGATGCCGGCACCGGGGATCGAACTCGGGTTGCGTACTATGCAACTTGAGCCAACCGCCCGGACACTAAATTACCACGGCTCCAATGACGATGTTTGTAGGCGACAATCAAAAGATACATATCACCGTATGTATGAAGGGTTTATGATTTAGAAGATTACACAAAATCGGAGATAATTGAGCTTCAAGCTGCACAAACATATTGTCTGTTCCAATTGTATCATAATCTGTTTAGCATAAGCTAATTGACTTCACGGGCAATCGAATCACAGAAATTTGCGATATCGGAGTGAAACTGATAAATTTCAATTAGTGTTCGCACATTTGGATTAAAGATATTGACGCAGTAAATTAACACTTTACTAATTTACTAATGTTAATTACTAATACTGGTATTTAAAAATATATAAGTCTTTTTAACGCCACCGTAGTGTTATAATTTGTAGGTCTCGTAGAATAAAATAGTCCAACAACTAATACACTCGCTTTATTGATACAGCGTAACGTTGTACAAAGAATTATTTATAACGAGTAACGTCACAACGGCGCGTCCTCACAATCTTTATACAAAATTAATTCGAAGTCAGATGACGAACTAATAAGGTTACACTATTGTTTACAATGCCATGTTCATGTGACGATCAACTAAATTATTAATTATGAATTAAAGATACAATAAGGTTCAGGTAAATCATTAAGATAACATTGGAAGTAGTTATTATGCATAACAATCGCTGGGTGTCATGTGTTGCCAGCTAACAGTAGTAATCGATATATGTCCAACTGTAAAAAGTATTGGTAGAATTCTTTAAAAAATCCCAGGTGTCCGAGCGCAAGACTCTCGGACGTTAAATTCGTGACAACGTATCCTATCCTGTATACCTACACACGTTATTCCAACAAAGTTGAAGTATTTATTTAAGAAATGATAATTATATTTATAAATCATATTTTTGACAACTTCTTATAAATTGATGATAGCGGGCGGCGTTCACGTCAAAATGTAGCGTTACGGTCGTGTCCCGCTGCGCTGAGTCGAGAGTAACCGATCATTCACGATCAATGTGCGGGTCCGAATGTGTAAGCGAGAGCGCGGCATAAGAGAGAGGGAGTAGCGCTGGTAAGCGAGTGAGAACGCGGAGAAATAAAATGACCGAACAAGTAAGGTAAATAATTTAAAATCGTGAAATGAACATACGTATTTTGGACGCTACGTACACTATTCTAATATATTCAGTGCTACAGGTACAGTGATTATCGCATTATTACGAATGTATTTATATACACGAAATTAAAGACAGCGTTTCTGTAAAATATTTACAGAAACAACAAATTTAGTGATGCCGGCATCGAGGATCGAACTCGGGTTGCGTACTATGCAACTTGAGCCAACCGCCCGGACACTAAATTACCACGGCTCCAATGACGATGTTTGTAGGCGACAATCAAAAGATACATATCACCGTATGTATGAAGGGTTTATGATTTAGAAGATTACACAAAATCGGAGATAATTGAGCTTCAAGCTGCACAAACATATTGTCTGTTCCAATTGTATCATAATCTGTTTAGCATAAGCTAATTGACTTCACGGGCAATCGAATCACAGAAATTTGCGATATCGGAGTGAAACTGATAAATTTCAATTAGTGTTCGCACATTTGGATTAAAGATATTGACGCAGTAAATTAACACTTTACTAATTTACTAATGTTAATTACTAATACTGGTATTTAAAAATATATAAGTCTTTTTTAACGCCACCGTAGTGTTATAATTTGTAGGTCTCGTAGAATAAAATAGTCCAACAACTAATACACTCGCTTTATTGATACAGCGTAACGTTGTACAAAGAATTATTTATAACGAGTAACGTCACAACGGCGCGTCCTCACAATCTTTATACAAAATTAATTCGAAGTCAGATGACGAACTAATAAGGTTACACTATTGTTTACAATGCCATGTTCATGTGACGATCAACTAAATTATTAATTATGAATTAAAGATACAATAAGGTTCAGGTAAATCATTAAGATAACATTGGAAGTAGTTATTATGCATAACAATCGCTGGGTGTCATGTGTTGCCAGCTAACAGTAGTAATCGATATATGTCCAACTGTAAAAAAGTATTGGTAGAATTCTTTAAAAAATCCCAGGTGTCCGAGCGCAAGACTCTCGGACGTTAAATTCGTGACAACGTATCCTATCCTGTATACCTACACACGTTATTCCAACAAAGTTGAAGTATTTATTTAAGAAATGATAATTATATTTATAAATCATATTTTTGACAACTTCTTATAAATTGATGATAGCGGGCGGCGTTCACGTCAAAATGTAGCGTTACGGTCGTGTCCCGCTGCGCTGAGTCGAGAGTAACCGATCATTCACGATCAATGTGCGGGTCCGAATGTGTAAGCGAGAGCGCGGCATAAGAGAGAGGGAGTAGCGCTGGTAAGCGAGTGAGAACGCGGAGAAATAAAATGACCGAACAAGTAAGGTAAATAATTTAAAAATAAGAAAAAAAATGCAGCCGAGCTCTCCTCGGTCGTGCGAAATAATGAAAATTATAATAATAAATGATAAATCAAAAGCAAGAATAAATTGTGTATTCATTTTAATTTTATAATACATGTATATTGGTAGTCCGTGCTAAGTGCTCATTGTTGTAGGATACGTTGTCACCGTTGGGGTGTCCTGTCGCTGACAGATCCGGTGCACCCCGCTCATAACGGCTGATGGCATTCGCGGCAGGTTTAGTGGGTAGGGGCCTGCCCAGGCCGAGTCCCACACATCCCTCCTGGCCCACCCAGGGTACCGGAGGATGGTCTATAAAAAGATTCCCCCGCGTTAACAAAAAAAAAATACGTTGTCACGAATTTAACGTCCGAGCGCCTAGGATTTTTTTATGAGGTAAAGTGGCAAACGTGCCTACGGCTCACCTTAGTTGTTATTATTTTAGGTTTAATTATTTAGGTTAAGGTTTTATTATGGTTATGATTGCTCCTATTTGTTGCATGCGGAATTCACCTATAAAAGTTACTCACTTAGCTTCTAATGGTAATATTAAGAGACTTACCAACATGTGTCTGCCACTGGTAAATCTGTATAGAAAAATAAATAAATTAATTAAAAAAATAAATCAAGTGCCATAGTACACGCAAAACTGAGTGAAGCGCGTGAAGATTACCCACGGAGAGAGCTTATCTCGAGTAATGGCGTTTTAATTCCACCTCAGCCCCAAGTAAACTTCGAAGAACACTGTATGCTAGAGAAAGTGAGAATGCAATTGAAAATTGTTTTTAAATTCATCAATTTTGATTTCACATCAAACGTGAAAATCAAATCAACTTCTCAATTTTTCTGTGTTATATTTTTATATTTGTTACCTCATACCTTAGACTGAATGAAACGATTTCGATGAATCTTTTTTTATTTGAAAGCTGCTAGCTTCCCATGTGGTATCATTTTAATCTTTTTTTTTTGTTGACGGTGGGGAAATCTTCCCTATACCCCGCCTTCTGGGGGGAAGGCGACGGTTATGTGGGGACTTTTACCCACTAAAACCCCCCCGGCGGCTCTTCCTCGGTGCATGGTGAGTTAAGTTGAGGTTCAACTCAATTATTTATTATGAATTAAAGATACAATACGGTTCAGGTAAATCACTAAGATAACATTGGAAGTAAGGCAGTCTTTCCGTCCAAGTACGACGTGGGAGCCTTCAAGAGATGAGTGAATAGGCACTTACTAAACTAGCGCGTACCATCTTTCGACTATATGACAACTTAACTGGTGGGATCGTGGTCAAGCGCTAGTTTATACACATAAAAAAATTATTATGCATAACGATCGCAGAGTGCCATGTGTTGCCAGCTAACATAGATGATGTAAGTATTAACTGTTTTCTCTATAATTTTCCTAATGAGGAAACATGTGCTGTATTTATATAATTGTTTAATATTCATTCAGCGTCAATAGCCTAATAGTTTAGGGTACAGCCCTGTAGTTCAGGGCTCTCAAGAATAAGACGTATCCCCTGCCTGTCGTAGTAGGCGACTAAAAGGGTTCACGGGGCGACAAGGGTGGGGGCCTTTGTCGTCCGCTAAGGTGGACCCGGGAAGAAGGCGACATTGGCTGGCCCGTGTAGCCTTGCACTGCGAGGGCACAGGGGGGGAGGTTACTCCCTCCCGGGACGTGCTCTCCTTGAGCACAGTGCAGAGGGGCTCCGGTGCGTTCCACTGGAGATCCCGGAGCCCCTCGTCATGCACCGAGGAAAGAGCCACCGGGGAGGTTTTAGTGGGTAAAAACCCCACATAACCGCCGCCTTCCCCCCAGAAGGCGGGGTATCTTTTTTGAAGATTTCCTCCCCGTTAACAAAAAAAATAGTTTAGGGTAAAGGCGAATCGTAAGGTCGTAGGTTCGAATCCGCCATTCGACTATTGACGTGAACCACCTCCTAGCACAAGCTGAAACTTAGTTGGAATTTTTGTTATGAATGTTTGTTACCAAGAATGTTACTAATATTTATGAAATAAAAATATTGCTAGTGTTAGCTGGCAACACCTGACACCCAGCGATTGTTATACATAATAACTACTTCCAATGATATCTTAATGATTTACCTGAACCTTATTGTATCTTTAATTCCTAATTAATAATTTAGTTGATCGTCACATGAACTTGGCATTGTAAACAATAGTTTAACTTTATTAGTTCGTAATCTGACTTCTAATTAATTTTGTAGAAAGATTGTGAGGACGCGCAGTTGTGACGTTACTCGTTATAAATAATTCTTGTACAACGTTACGCTGTGTCAATAAAGAAAGTGTATTAGTTGTTGGACTATTTTATTCTACGAGACCTACAAATTATAACACTAGCTTTCTTTTTAAAATAAACTATTATTTTCGTCGCTTTGTAGATATCAGAAGTTGGTACGGTTGTATTGAATGTCTCAATTCATATAATTTGTAATAGTAATAAGTACTCGGTACAAAAGACTACGCGCGTACTTTTTTATTGTTGACTTAGAATTAGTTGAACCCACTTTGAATGGAGAAAGCCCTAACGGCCGTAGCCATGCAAGATTAATGACTTTCCTCTTCGCTTCACGTGAAATGTCCGTTGTATGAATGATTAATTGTGGTAACTTCGGGCTTGACATGTCCGGACAAAAATTCCTTAGAAGCAAACACATCGCAATTTGTATTGAAGTGAACAGTTGCCTTTGATATTAAAATGAAATACACTGCTATATTTTTACAGCATTTAGTTAAATATTTCTCTATTGTTTTTTTTATATGAGATAACTCTTTTATAAGCAGAATTCATAAGACAGGAATGTTTATTTAATAGCTTATGAGAGAGAGAAACTCACTGTTAGTTATACCGCCCTAGGTACATTAACATTCGGCGGTCGCCTCCTTCTGTGAGACGGTCATGTCCCAGAAGGAGGCTGACGAGCGGGTCAGGGAGGGGAGCGCTGAGGCTCCCTCCCTCCGCAGGCGACGAGTCGGGGTGCGCAGGAGACGTTTCAGACGTCTCCTCTCGCCGCCCCCGTAATCCGAAGCGGGGTCAGGATGGGAACCTGGCCCCAGCATGCTTCGGCGTCGTCGGGACTTCTCTGAGTGCCGGAGAAGTCCCCTTGAGGGTGAAGTCCGGTCTTTGCCGGGACCGGCCGGTCGTTGGGGTGTCCTGTCGCTGACAGATCCGGGACACTCCGCTCATAACGGCTGATGGCATTCGCGGTAGGTTTAGTGGGTATGGGTTGCCCAGGCCGAGTCCCACACATCCCTCCGGGCCCACCCAGGGTACCGGAGGATGGTCTATAAACAGATTCCCCCGCGTTAACAAAAAAAAGGTACATTAACATACACAAGCTCTGACATGTTGAAATGGGTTAAGCAGAAACAGCAATGGTGTTATGATTAGGAACAGCAGCGATGATCTCCGAACAACATTTGAAAAAATGTATGATAAATTTACAGATGAAACAAAATAATTTGAAAAAAGCTTTCACGTACTTTTGACCCTAGCGGGGTAGACAGAGATGGCTTGCCCTGTCCTCTTTTCACCGAGCTTATTAGGTCACATATGTGACATCGCTATTTTTTGGCGATTGTTTTTCTACTTAAAGCCGATTAGGATTCGAACCCACGCAATTCGATCGTAAGTCGAAGCGGTTTCCCACTAGGCAATCGCTAACAATACAAAATTATATTGTAATAATTCATTGACTATAATCTTGACAGATCAGGATCTTCATTAATAATTGTAACGAAAATTATTAACACAATCCAATCGTATTGTAATCTGAATTCCATTGTTGTTTAATCTCTATTGTGCTGAAGGAACAGAGAACCCAGGAACGGACTTAATTAAACAACATCGATAAGATGTTATCCTAAAGAAAAAAATGGAAATGTCACACAACCAAGTCCTACGCCTTTTTGTATACTAAATCAGTTGTTTTTTACAAAGTTAAAAAGTTTTGAAGAAAGTACGACACGCAGCCGTTGTCAATGGGTTCATTAACGCTTCATATGTCTCAAATGGTTATAACTTCCACGGAACCCTTAAAAGTCTATATCCAAGACTAGGTAACTAGTCCTTAACGGTCATGAATAAAAATGTAAAAGAAGAAAGAGAATTTAACTTCATAAAATAACTATGTATGTTCAAAAATAAAAGACTTCGAAAATTCATGCGTTAAAAGTTACAGCCTTTATATATATAGAAAATATAAGGGCATAGTCCGCCACGCGGCCCTAGTGCGGATTGGCAGACTTCACATGTCTTAGAAAAAATTCTAGAACATGTAGATTTCCTCACGATGTCTTCCTTCACCGCCGAGCGCGTGGTAAATCAGCACATAAAATTGCAACAAATTTATTGGTGTCGCCACCGGCGGTCGAACTCGGGTTGCTAGCGTACTATGTAACTTGAGACGACCGCCAGGAAACTGAGCTACCACGGCAGGATTTAATCCGATCCATTAACGATAATATTTGATGTTTATTTTAACGTCGATTTGATTTGAAGTTAGTTGCAATTATTACAGCTATTTTTTTATTAATAAGTCATGATTAATGTAATCGGCTTCATTTCACAAATTCTGTCCACAGCGCTCGTACAAAAGAGACTGTCGTGACATTTAATTCACAGAAAGCTGGTATTAGCTTGACCAAGACCACATAATTTTGAACCCCACGGACCCATGGGGTGATAGTAATTGATAGATAGAGTAACGGATCATAAACATTAATCAACAACTTCATACTACTACAGACAGATAGACATTATCTTACATAGAAATATCTATTCCTGATTACCATTTTTTTTTTTGTTTACGAGGAGGAAATCAAAAAGATACCCCGCCTTATGGGGGGAAGGCGGCGGTTATGTGGGGTTTTTACCCACTAAAACCTCCCCGGTGGCCATTTCCTCGGTGCATGACGAGGGGCTCTGGGATCTCCAGAGGAACGCACCGGAGCCCCTCTGCACTGTGCTCAAGGAGAGCACGTCCCGAGGGGGGAGGTTACTCCCTCCCCCCCTCTGCCCTCGCAGTGCAAGGTGACACGGGCCAGCCGATGTCGCCTTCTTCCCGGGTCCACCTTGGCGGACGACAAAGGCCCCCACCCTTGTCGCCCAGTGAACCCGAGGCCCCTTTTAGTCGCCTTCTACGACAGGCAGGGGATACCGTAGTCTTATTCTTAAGAGCCCAGAACTACAGGGCTGTTCTGATAACCATACAAACTTAACTACCGTAGGATGTTTCTTTGAACAATATAATTAGGTCAAGTATCATTAACATAACACTTTGGCATAATTACGAGTCTAGTATCGGCTTGCTAACTCGATAAACTAATTAATTACCAAAATGTTATAACTAAGATTGATTTAACGTTTACTCAGATATTACAGTGAACATTGTCTTCGCCGAGCAGACCTTGATATATATAGTTAAATATATCACAGCCGATGCAATCCACCTTCACATTTTACAAGTATATTTTTAAGTATAAAAACCAATTGGAATCAAACATGAAGTATCTAACATTAAAAATCGTCAATAGCCTATCTTATGGTTGACGATTAGGCTTGAGAATCGTATGGTCGTACGTTCGAATCTGCCATTCGACTACTGACGTGAACTTAGTTGGAATCGTCAACAGGGATGTAAGTAGCAATTTTAGTGAAAGAAAATATTCTTAGTGTAGTTAGTGTATACATGTCTAACGTTAAACGCTATTACGCACGGACGTCCTTTTTGTATTTCCGAATTATCGTAGGAATATCACGATTCAACTTAATCAAATCAAAATCTAACCAAACTATCATCAATCTACCCTTTAAGTACATCCTTTCCAATAAAAATGATTAATCGAATTCTGTTGGCGTGATATGGAGTTATTCGTCCATTTGTCGCGCACATACTTGTTGCAAATTTAAGACATATGGTTTTCTCATATATCCCACTGTCAGATTTGTACCAAATTTGAGAAAGGGGACCGACCATACACCAGGTTCACCCAGTCAAAAGTTATGCGGTATAAAACATAAAAAATATACAGACGAATTGAGAACTTTTTCGTAAGTCGAACCGAATCCTACATTGCTCTTTTGAGTGAATTTTTGTAATTTTTATTGATAACTTTACGATGTGTCCACCTCACCAGGGTTTTTGAAAGCTTAATACTCTTGCTGGAAATAATGCGAGCTATAAAACCTAAGCCGATCTCGAGACTCTACTATGAAATAAGGCGGATATTAAAGTCACTTCCTTTCGATTTATTGTTATGAATTCCCCTTAATAGAATGAACGTGAGGCCATTTTTAGATTCCCTTTCACTTAAAATTTATGTTTAGATGGGACTTATCCGACTTTTAATCTTAATTTAAATAAATCAACTATATAAACCTATTCATTAATAGATATTTATGACAGAAATATTCATTCAATAGAAGTAGACGTAGTCGCATATGAAGTCGTAGACGTACAAGAATCGTAGGCGAAATCGAAGTAGTGGTCGTAGATGAAAGCGTAGCCGAACTCTAGTTCAACGGCTACGCTTTCATCTACGACTTCTACTTCGTAGACGCAGCTACATACACGTCTACGTACACATACGGATGCACGTAAACATCCTGTGTGATTTAGAAGCCTCCGCGCCTATTAGTATCTAATGCATTACAAAAACACACAGATGACCTGCCTCATTTTCCCTTTTAAAATAATAATAGAGCTATAATTCCAATTTTTTTTTTGTTTAAAATATTGAGTAAAGTTTTTAAGCTATCAAAAACTTTTTGTCTAAAACTGTTTGATGTACCGAATGTCGACTCGAGCGACAGAAGTCATTTTCCCAAAAAGGTCGAGTAACTTTCACTTCAATGCTGACCGATTGTTTTCAACTCCTGGTTTCGACATTTTCAAAACAATACTATAAACAGATTACGTCGTCAGCGGCAAACTAATTCAAATACGAAGATAATATTTAGAAACCTTCATATTATAATATCGTTTTTTTTTACACTATAAAAAGAGATAAAATGTTATCTTTCTAACGTAGGGCAGACAGAATGAGCGCTTGGAACGCTAGAGATTTTGACGTACGGCCCTGAGAGACGGGCTTTTTTTTGTTGACGGGGATGTCGCCTTCTTCCCGGGTCCACTTTGGTCCACAGTAAATGCCCTTGTCGCCCAGTGAACCGGAGGCCTTTTACTCGCCTTCTACGACCTGAGAGATGGACTACCCCAAGGAAGTGCAGAAGGGTTGAGTTCCTCAGGGAGATACCACGACCCCTAGGTAGCGCTAATGGCGACCGCCATGGGGTTTTAATCGGTGCGAATGTGACATAACACGTGCTGGTCCCCGCGAGGGAGCGTATGTGTAGCATTTACAAAAAATGAACAAGCACATTTTTTGGCGGGTGGGGTTGGTGGTATAATATCTTGGCTTCATCCTGAACAATACTCGGATGCCCAGCTCAAGAGGGTTTTTGTTGGAATTGCATAATATTGCTGACTGTTTACTAACCCCAGGAGCCCCAGGGAAGAAGATAGGAAGCATTAAATAAGGGATGTGGCAGATCGATAAACATAATATAGGACGATCCCCATGAGGTGACCTGTCCAAGTTGTTTGTGAACTTATTGGAAGTAACCGGTGCAGAACTGTACAAATTTAAGTCTCAGACGAACAGAGGATGTTTGGATATTGTTTTCAAATACCATGCTCTGAATGCTAATGATTTTTTATGTTTTTTTTTTAATATTATTTTAGTAGTAACCCCTTAAGGGGTTCTGGAAATCTTGTTTGTTATTATTTTTTTAAAAGAAAGCTAGGAATATTTCTTATTTTTTTCAGAAATATTACTAACAATCTTGTTAACCATTCCAACTAAGCTTAAGCTTGTGCTAGGTCATGGTTCACGGCAATAGTCGAATGGTGGATTCGAACCCACGACCTTAAGATTCGCAGGCCGTACACTAAACCATTAGTCTATTGAAGTTATCCATTCAGTGGACTACCATTGAATAACGTTAATACACTTAAAATAGATTTACGATTCAATACTTTAGCTTTTACTTAGTAAAACAAAATTAATCATGGCTTTGACATCTTAACGAAGTAATAACTTTATGGACTTAGCACGCGAATGCAAAAGCTGCTGTTAACTACATCAAAATGCTAAGAAGTTCTCCGAAATTAATGCCAATAGTTTTCACAGCAGACTTAAACCTATAAGTTAATATTAGACATAGACATAGACATTTATTTATTGGCATCACAATACAAAAACACATCACAGACAGAATATAACACACATTAAAAAAGAATGAAAAATAGACAAAACACAGTTAAAGTTACACGGACAAATAATACAAAACATATGATGCCAATATCGGACACCGTCTCAGCATATGCTGTCGCAAGGATGCGACGGCGCTGATTTTCAGCGGTGCCCGGGACTACCTAAAGACGTGCGCGCGCAATACTACTTTTGTATGGAATTTATAGAAACAATAAGAGTATAATAAATATGATACATGAATAAAACAGTTGTGAGATTAAAATATATTTTATACAATAAAATAATAGATGAATTGATTAAATAAATATATTATTGTGTCAAAAATAAACTAAAATAAATAATATGATAATTAAACGTATAAAGTTTAAATTATATAATGAAATATTGAAAATATTGGAAACAACAAGCCACCGATGTCGCGAGATTGTAACTTTAACATCGGGTGTTTTAATTTATTATTAAATGCGTTTACAGATTTACTGTCTCTTATGGGCGGTGGCAAATTATTCCAACACTTGGTGGCCAAGTATCTGAAACTGCCGTGGAACGCAGCAGATCGGTGTAGCGGAATTTGTAAAATGCAGTTTTTAGCTCTAATTAAACAGCACTAGTTGTCCATTCCACCATTTCAACTTTTCGTACAGATATTTGATACACAGAGATATTATTCATATCAATTCATTTAAGTTAATATTCATAATATATAGGTAATGAGCTACAGTATGTATTAACGACTACATTAAAAGAAGAAATATGCGTATTTTTAATAACTTTTAACAACAGCGCCACGGGCGTGTTTTATTACTATTATTGATTTGATTACCATAATATTACTGAGACTAGGTATGTCTCCTCAGCGACAACGAGCATAAATGTAGTAGAAGAAAGAGAATATTGACGCCAGAGTTCTGATAGAGATGATAATTCGGAAATATCAGAGAGCGTCCGCCCGTGGTATTCTTTAACGTTTGATCTGACACATTTGATTTGTTTTAGATTTTTACTCGTAAATATACTACTACTATTGATTATGTCTATTATCTATTTCCAAGCTCACTGCTCAAAGAATTGGGCCGTCTATCAATTCTGTTAAAAGACTCTCGACTGGCAATCACAATGAGGGTTAAAAAATCGATTCCTTACGAAATAGCTAAACGTACGCCGCATCACGATAGACGATAGATACACCTTATTTGTTAAAACTTACACAAAAACAATATCCTTTTCTATTTCAGTTTTTAACCAGCTAAGAGTAAATTTTAATTAAACGAATTGGCAGCCATAGGGACTACCGTCAGAAATGACAAGTTATATGTTAAAATTTTAGTTGTAAAATCAAAAATCAATCTTATTTTTACTTTATTAATAGATAGATTTTGCTTTATTTTATTTAAACAATAAACTTACATCATTAAATATTTAATTTAACTCTCACAATATATTAAATTCATTTCTCTCTGTATTTATTCTCTTCTGTTCTCGCGGGTGAAAGTCATTCTCCCATGTATATATCAGTAAATACAATATCATTCTTATCATTTATACAAAAACATATCGGGCTTGTGTTAATGTCAGAAATAAAATTACGACTTATGGCTCGTTTAACAGTTCAAAAGAGGGCTCTGATCGTCACCAAACAGGTAATTACTCGACAGGTCAATCTGAAGCTTTCCTGAAAGTTTCATTGAAATCGGTCCAGCCGTTTCGGTGCCTATATGGAACATACCCACACACCTTCTCTTTTATATATAAAGAATTTAATATTCAAATATACATAATATAAATACACATAAGCGTGCCAGTAACGCGAACCCATAATATTTTCCCCAATCAAAAAGTGCTCAACGTGACTAAAAAAGTTTTCACTTCATAAAATCTAATGGATAGACCCAAGCTGACTGTGAAGCAATGAAACGTATTTTCACACTAAACGAATTGGAACTGGTTATTCCTTTGGCCTTTAAAAGTGTCCACAGATCGAGAAAAACTCTCTTGTCATTAAAGAAAATAAATTGAATCACCGTCATATTCCTAAAGTATTATTCAGTAATTATTTGAAAAACCCAAACGACAAGTCATCGCTTAGATACGTAACTAAGAGTTTAATAAAATCACTTAATACACTGTCAGGTTTCAAATAATATAATAGATTTTATCACGCTGTGATAAATAAGATATAAAACCAACCCTTTGTCCTCCACCAAAGTGGACCCGGGAAGAAGGCGTCATCTCTGGTCCGTGGCGCCTTGAGCGATGGCACCGGGAGGAGGTATACCTCCCACCCCCCCTAGGACGTGCTCTCCGTAGAGTGCAGTACAGAGGGGCTCTGGTGCGTTCCTCTGGTGATGCCGGAGCCCCTCGCCGTGCACCGAGGAAGGGCCACCGGGAGAGGTTTAGTGGGTAAAAATCCCACATAACCCTGCCTTCCCTTCAGAAGGCGGGGTCTTCTTGAACGTTTCCCCCCGTCAACAAAAAAAAATTTGACATGACCTGCTCATACGTGCCCTCGGTCTTGGCCTACAAGATGTCCCCTACTGACTATAACTTCCCATCGTGAGCAGGCATTCGCCGTTATGCGGTGACATAAGGCCGTAGCATTCACTATCTCGCCCCAGCGACAGGCAAAGGCTCTAAGGTGATCTATGACAAGGGACATCAAACGCCTTAGGGAGGCTAACGTCGACGAGATCCTCGTGAAAATAACGGGTTTAAAGTATTCGAAACGTCGCTTATACATAAATAAGAACAATCCGCGATAAAATCCGCAAAAGTAATTGAATTCTGATTACCGTTATTATTTCGTAGCGCTATAGTAGTCTCTTAAATCTAAAACTACGGAAAAGTTTACACCATAAGTAGAGACACATAACTGTGTACTTTACTGAGCTATAAATTTCAGGTAACACATACTGAGGGCGTAAAAGTTAAAATGAATGTTCTGCTAAAATTTCTGTTTATCGCCCTTTTACGACATAATTTCAGTTATAATTTACTGTTATATTTTGCACTAAATAAAATAATAAAATTTTGGAAAGTGAGGGTAGTGATAAAACAATAATTTGGTTTACGATTTGTAAGTTTTAGGACGGAATACTTTTAAAAGAAACTTTGGAGTTTCCCTTTTTCGCTTTCTTACACAAAAATATCTTGATAAAATATGTGCACCTATATCAATAGCAATGGGCTCACCACTTGTCATTTATGAGACGAATTAAGCTTGGTGAAAATCGGACAGCGAATGCTGTCTGTCTAAGCAGTCACATTTTGTGAGCCTTTTCAAACCTTTTATGCGTCAGCACCCTTACTGTGGGGAAGGTTAATCTTTCACATCTCTGTACTCAGATTTATTTATTGAACCCCAACACAATTAACATTTTAACATACAATATATTAAAACAGTGGAAAAGTTACATGGTTAATGCCGTCGCAGTTACAGGTGAAGACTGCATGCAATGACTAATAAATGGCGAGTGACAATATTAAAAATAACTAAAAAAACACAAAAAGTTAAATTGAACTAAATTTTAAATTAAAACTAACTAATCAAAAAGAAATAGAACAAAAAAAACTTTTTATAGCTTAGTGACTTTTTAAAACATAAAAAAAAACGTTCAGAAAAGAAATCGATATCATTAGATTATAAAAATGAATAAAATTCTTTAGTATGTCTATTTAAAGGCGCGTTCTTACCTCAGTTCAACCTGTATAAACTACTTCTTAACGATTGGTATCATGATAGTCTAGGTAACTGCGATGGTCAGCCTTGTAGTTCTGGGCTCTCAAGAATAAGACTACGGTATACCCCTGCCTGTCTTAGAAGGCGACTACTCCCCCCCCCCCCCGAACGTGCTCAAGGAGAGCAGTGCAGAGGGGCTTCGGTGTGTTCCACGTTGAAATCCCGGAGCCCTCGTCATGCACCGAGGAAAGGGCCACCGGGGAGGTTTTACTAGGTAAGAACCCCACATAACCGCCGCCTTCCCCCCAGAAGGCGGGGTATCTTTCTGAAGATTTCCTCCCCGTCAACAAAAAAAGCGTCTTCGTTCCGCGAGTGAGGCTATTCTAAAATAGTCTAACCTATGTCGGTGTTACGAAAGAACCTTCTCCAAATTAACAACATTTTCCCCAACATCACATTAGCAGCGTACTTCACGCACCACAGTCACTGTGCCCTCCGGCAACAAGCTGCCTCATTTTAGACACGCTAATAACTCATACAATAACCTTCATAAATCTGAATTAATCGCCATACAAATTAGATGTTGCGGCACTAACAGCACAATATACAGCGGGCGTTAAGAAACCCAGTTACCCGACCTTTAATTAAGGAAGATTTAGGTACTTTTCATCCGACTTCAAAAAAAGGGGAAGAGAAAGGTTCTCAATTCGTTTGTATGTTTTTTTTTATATTTGTTACCTCTTAACTTTAAACTGGATGAAGCGATTTTGATGATTCTTTTTTGTGATCGCATTTTTATCAATTCGGACAATACCATCCAAACCATACAAAGTGTTAAATTTGTATGAAGTACTTGCGCCACAAATGGATAAATAACTTAATATCACGCCAACCGATGACATTCTTATATACACAACGTTACTTTAATAATGACTTAAATAGACAAAAAAATCATTTTTTTCGCTGTTAAGAGATAGCTTGTCTTCGAAGGAAAACGATTATTTTTTGACGAACTAACACAGTTGCCACAGAGAAGCTGACCTTTACTGCTTTACCGGATTTGAGAGGTAGTACAGCTCTTAGATCGCTTAGCCTGAACCTCTATTAGGTGCTAACTTGACACAAGGGTCCCCCAGGTGAGGGGTACCCTCGGCTTGGACGGTTACCATTATTACGCGTTAGCAGTCCGATCCGAGGGCGCCCGAGAGGGCCGAACCACGACTCGGTCGGTAGCTATTTTGCTAACCAAAATCTATTGGGACAATCATCTCACTAACGTTACCCTTTTGCAACCGTAAAAGGTACAGAAGAGAACTGTAATAACTTGGAAGTTTTGTGAAATGAAATAGTCCAATAACTAATACACTCGCTTTATTCAGACAAAGTTAAGGAATCATTTTAACGAATACCGTTCCAATGGCGCACAATCTTTATACAAAAATAATTAGAAGTCAGATTACGAACTAATAAAGTTAAATTACTGTTTACAATTTCGCGATACATACACTCACAAAATGTTTTCTCCTATTATTACGAGAACCAACGCCGGTGAACGCGCTCCATTGACTAGGATTATGAAGCAGTATAATGACCATTTCGACCACATTGATGTGTTATTTCTTGCCTTTCCTCTTATAAAAAAACTTTAAAAAAGAAACTGGATATTTTAAATATGTGAATATAGAAATAAATACAGATATAAAGTGTGTGTAGTCCTGTAGACATTTTGTGGACATTATTATTACTATGTGGATAACGGTGTTGTTTACATATTTATAACTCTTTATACTTGATGTATTTATTATCTTAAGCTTTTAATATGTATTCGTTTGTTGTTCCAATTAAAATAAAAAAATAAAATAAAAATACAATACCAAGTTTTTGTAATGTTTAACTAAATTATTAATTATGAATTAAAGATACAATAAGGTTCAGGTAAATCACTTATGCATTACAATAGATGGGTGTCATGTGTTGCTATCTAACAGAACAAAAGGTGCAGCGTATTTCTGAAAAAGTTTCAATAGGTAATTTTCATTTATTACTGTTATTTAAACTCTATAAGTTGACTTTAATAATTTTCTATCAAAAATTCGTTCCATTCGATTGGCATGTATAATGCTATTGTTTATTACCCAATTTTATACTTAACGAGTTAACGAGGAGGAAATCTTCAAAAAGATACCCCGCCTTCTGGGGGGAAGGCGGCGGTTATGTGGGGGTTTTTACCCACTAAAACCTCCCCGGTGGCCCTTTCTCGGTGCATGGTGAGGGGCACCGGGATCTCCAGTGGAACGGGATCGGCCCTCTCCCGACCTCGGTAGCGGTACCCAATTTTATACTTAACGAGTTAACGAGGAGGAAATCTTCAAAAGATACCCCGCCTTCTGGGGAAGGCGGCGGTTATGTGGGGGTTTTACCCACTAAAACCTCCCAGTGGCCTTTCTCGGTGCATGGTGAGGGGCACCGGGATCTCCAGTGGAACGGGATCGGCCCTCTCCCGACCTCGGTAGCGGTACCCAATTTTATACTTAGGAAACCTTTTAAATCTTAAAATTATAATGCAAAGTTATCAAAAGCGAATCAAGGGGGATTGACAGGTGTTATATAAAAAAAACAAAGCCAATATACAAATATGTATTCAACAAAGCAATACTGTACTTCAAAGAAGGGTCGGATAAAACTATAAAACAAGGTAGAGGGCAATAAATGACTTAAGCAAAATCGTCTAATACTAAATTTATCCCGCCTGCGTTGTTATATTTTTCAAATAGGTATTCTTCTTAGGACATACAAGATCCTCCTAATCCTTCATTGGAACCCTTATTTTCCGTGATCTATCAAAGCCTAAAAAATAAAATAAAATAGGAATGTTTTTGTATATGGACCTAAATAAATCAAGCATGATGCTTTTCCTTCAACGCAAAAACTTAACATACTTATAGTTGCAGCCTTAAAAATATAATATATATGTCCCACTGATGGGCCTTGCTGGCAGGCCTTCTCTGTAAAGAGAGTATACGGGCATAGTCCGCCACGCGGCCCTAGTGCGAATTGACAAACTTCACATGCCATAGAATTTTTTTCTAAGACATGTAGGTTTCCTCGCGATGTTTTTCCTTCACCGCCGGGCGCGTTGTAAATCAGCACATAAAATTGCAATTTTGAGTTATAAAATATTAGAATATCATCCCAGTAAATACAAGCTGTATTTGACAGTTCAAAAAGAGGAGTGCTCCGATCGATCGGAGTGACACGATTACTCGTCAGGTCAATCTGAAGATTCCCTGAAAGTTTCATTGAAATCGGTAAAGCCGTTTCGGAGCCTATACGGATTAAACACACACATATTCTCTTTTGTATATTCTTGTAAAACTAACTAAAGTGGACTGCGAATCCCACTTCTGATCTTGTAAACTACTAGTAAATAAACTAAAAAATAAAATCCTCGACGTCAGGTTATTTTATTTAATTCAAATGAAATTTACTGAAGCTACCGTCGGTTCGAAAATACTCTACTACGAGAAGAACCGACAAGAAACTCGTAGGACGTATTCTTTTCAATATAATTGGTTCAGTACAAAAGTAAATAACAAAATAGTTCAGTACAAAAGTAAATAACAAAATTAAAGTCGGGCAGCGAGCCGACACAAATTTACAACGTAAAATAATATCGGAAAGATCTCACCAAGACGACGCCTGACCGCAGTCACTGTGCCCTCCGGCAACAAGCTGCCTCATTTTAGACACGCTAATAACTCATACAATAACCTTCATAAATCTGAATTAATCGCCATACAAATTAGATGTTGCGGCACTAACAGCACAATATACAGCGGGCGTTAAGAAACCCAGTTACCCGACCTTTAATTAAGGAAGATTTAGGTACTTTTCAACCGACTTCAAAAAAAGAGGAAGAGAAAGGTTCTCAATTCGTTTGTATGTTTTTTTTTTTATATTTGTTACCTCGTTAACTTTCAACTGGGTGAAGCGATTTTGATGATTCTTTTTTGTGATCGCATTTTGATCAATTCGGACAATACCATCCAAACCATACAAAGTGTTAAATTTGTATGAAGTACTTGCGCCACAAATGGATGGATAACTTAATATCACGCCAACCGATGACATTCTTATATACACAACGTTATTTTAATAATGACTTAAATGGACAAAAAAATCATTGTTTTCGCTGTTAAGAGATAGCTTGTCTTCGAAGGAAAACGATTTTTTTTTTGACGAACTAACACAGTTGGCACAGAGAAGCTGACCTTTACTGCTTTACCGGATTTGAGAGGTAGCACAGCTCTTAGATCGCTTAGCCTGAACCTCTATTAGGTGGTAACTCGACACAAGGGTCCCCCCGGTGAGGGGTACCCTCGGCTTGGACGGTCACCATTATTACGCGTTAGCAGTCCGATCCGAGGGCGCCCGAGAGGGCCGAACCACGACTCGGTCGGTAGCTATTTTGTTAACAAAAATCTATTGGGACAATCATCTCACTAACGTTACGCTTTTGCAACTGTAAAAGGTACAGAAGACAACTGTAATAACTTGTAAGTTTTGTGAAATGAAATAGTCCAATAACTAATACACTCGCTTTATTCAGACAAAGTGAGTTAAGGAATCATTTTAACGAATACGGTTACAATGGCGCACAATTTATACAAAATTAATTAGAAGTCAGATTACGAACTAATAAAGTTAAATTAATGTTTACAATACCAAGTTTTTGTGATGTTCAACTAAATTATTAATTATGAATTAAAGAGACAATAAGGTTCAGGTAAATCACGTATGCATTACAATAGGTGGGTGTCATGTGTTGCTAGCTAACAGAACAAAGGTGCAGCGTATTTCTGAAAAAGTTTCAATAGGTAATTTTCATTTATTACTGTTATTTAAACTCTATAAGTTGACTTTAATAATTTTCTATCAAAATTCGTTCCATTCGATTGACATGTATAATGCCATTGTTTATTACCCAATTTTATACTTAACGAGTTAACGAGGAGGAAATCTTCAAAGATACCCCGCCTTCTGGGGAAGGCGGCGGTTATGTGGGGTTTTTACCCACTAAAACCTCCCCGGTGACCCTTCCTCGGTGCATGGTGAGGGGCTCCGGGATCTGTGGAACGGGACTCTCCCGACCTCGGTAGCGGTACCCAATTTTATACTTAGGAAACCTTTTAAATCTTAAAATTATAATGTAAAGTTATCAAAAGCGAATCAAGGGGGATTGACAGGTGTTATATAAAAAAAAAAACAAAGCCAATATACAAATATGTCTTCAACAAAGCAATACTGTACTTCAAAGAAGGGTCGGATAAAACTATAAAACAAGGTAGAGGGCAATAAAAGACTTAAGCAAAATCTTCTAATACTAAATTTATCCCGCCTTCGTGGTTATATTTTTCAAATAGGTATTCCACTTAGGATATACAAGATCCTCCCTAATCGCTTCATTGGAACCCTTATTTTCCGTGATCTATCAAAGCCTAAAAAATAAAATAAAAGAGGAATGTTTTTTGTATATGGACCTAAATAAATCAAGCATGATGCTTTTCCTTCAACGCAAAAACTTAACATACTTATAGTTGCAGCCTTAAAAATATAATATATATGTCCCACTGATGGGCCTTGCTGGCAGGCCTTCTCTGTAAAGAGAGTATACGGGCATAGTCCGCCACGCGGCCCTAGTGCGAATTGACAAACTTCACATGCCATAGAATTTTTTTCTAAGACATGTAGGTTTCCTCTATATATATATAAAAGAGAATGTGTGTGTGTTTGATCCGTATAGACTCCAAAACGTCTGGACCAATTTCAATAAAACTTTCAGGGAATCTTCAGATTGACCTGACGAGTAATCGTAGAAAGTTTGGTGCCGATCGGAGCACTTCTCTTATTGAACTGTCAAATACAACTTGTATTTACTAAGATGATATTCTATTGTTTTATAACCGAAATTTGTATTGACACATGCGTTGTGTATACTTTAATTACAGCCTTTATAGGTAACTAGCGAACCCAGTCCGCTTCACCGGACTAAATTTTGCTTTATTTTATTCAAACAATAAATTTACATCATTAAATAGTTAATTTAACTCTCACAATATATTAAATTATTCATTTCTCTTCGTATTCATTCTCTTCTCGAGCGGGTGAAGATTACACATTACCTACACCTATGTACATATCAGTAAATACAATATCATTCTTGTCATTTAAGGATTTATTATACTTCATTATATTTCAATGAAGTACAATGGATACTCCATTATACCAACTCTGGCCACCCCAAGGGTTTGGTAATTGGCTTCTACTCGAACCGTGTTGAGCACCGTCCTGCAGTACCGCTCCACTTGTCCATTGGATTGATGCATCTCCGTTGTAATCAGATGAACATCTACCCCAACTCCCCGACCCACTCGAGAAAGTCAGCACCCTGGAACACACACGCTTCCACCGGCAACAATCAATCTCGGGGCCCCAAACAGGGAAATCACATTTGTGAAGCGACGCTTAATCCTGCCCGTACATAGGGTACAAGAGACAAAACTTCGAAAATGCGTCTACCACTCTCTTGTAGCCACCTCGTGAACCTGCAGCAAGATTGTGCCCATAACCGATCGAACTCGCGTCTGTGTGGACTTCAATCGGTAAAGAAGAGTCAACAAATTGCAAGTACCGGCTCGTCGGTCAACACACAAAAATGCAACCACGCGCAACTTGTTGCTCGATACCCCAACTAAAATTACACCCCTTTTTAGAGCAGAAATGCAAGCTGTTCCCTTCCTCGCAAAGTCACGTATATACCCGCGAAAACAACTAGCCAGACCCATAAATTGACAAAACCTGCCCAACAGTCGTCGGCTCAGGTGCGTCTGTCAATGCTTTGACCTTATCAGGGCTCGGCCGTACCTGACCCTGACTTATACTTCGCCCAAGGTACTCGGTTTCCCGTGTAAGAAAAGAACACTTCTTCAAATTAATAAAGAAACCAGCCTCTGTTAAGACTCCAAGCACCTTGCGCAAAAGTACCAAGCCCTGTTCTACGGTTTGACTCAAAATTAAAACATCGTCAATATAGACCAAAACATCCCCCGACTCGATAAATTCGCGAAGGGTTTTCGATATGATGCGTTGATAGACGACAGGCGCATTTGCCGAACCGTATGCATCTTAAGGTATTCGTAATACCCCTCAGGTGTTACAAAACCGGTCAATGGAACTGATTTTTTCACAAGTGGTACCGGTGGAAGCCAGTAGCCATGTCTTAAACATTAAACAATTCCACAATTGAGAACAAAATAAGCACTAAAATAGTCACTAAACGATCACGATTTAACCTAACTGCTAGTTACAACTTAATGATAACGATAAAACAATGACAAAATGAGCAACAACAAAGAATCTACCGCCTTGAACGACAATCGCGAAAAGAATGCGTAAGATCCCCAAATAATCATAACGATCCAAACCAGCTCCAGGACAACTGACCAAGTCAAGTTTCCAAGCTCAAAACAAATCAAACGGCAAAACAACTGAAGACAATTCAACTGAAGGCACTCCAAGACAAATGTTATCCCAACTAGAACTCTAGAATAATCTGTCCGATGCACTCCAAGACAAATGATTATTCTAGGTCCTGAGTCTAGGTAAAGTGTCCGATGCACTCCAAGACACTATTACTCCAGGCTTAAGGGCTCAAACCCCAAACAGCGCCTAATGTACTCTTTTCCTCATATCAGAAATTTAACATCACAAAATCTCAAGAAAAATAGAGGAAAACTCACCATCAAAGAAAACAGAGCACACATCAAACTAAAGAAAAATTAAGCCAAGCCGAAATGGGCCCTAAAAGTACGAATCCCACTTCTGATCTTGTAAAACTAACTAAAGTGGACTATGAATCCTAATTTGATCTTGTAAACTACTAGTAATGAAACAAAAAATAAAAAATATCGTCGCACCGTCATCCGTGATAGATAGATATGCGACATATGAATTAGTTTGTGGTATTAACTTAATAAATGTCCTTTGCCCCGAGTGAAAAATTCCTTTGCACAAAAACGCTTCGATGTTTTGTTCACAATATTCTTCAAAAAGAACACAATGTGAGAAGTTATACAAATAATAAATTTAAAAAGACAGTACTTACATGCCTTAAACAGTATAAATCTGAAGCAATTGAAAAATTAATAATTATAAATAGATAGTTTGTTTATTGTGCAAAGACAGTAACACACACACAAAACACACAAATACATTTAAAAACAGATTTTATTTTCCACTTTATTTATATTTCGTTACTCACTTTTTATCTTTTTTCCTTTCTTAATTACAAAATGACGGGGAAGACATTAGCTCCTGAGATACAGCTTACGCTAGTTCGGGAGTTAAAGGGACTCACCTTTATATGTATTCAACTTTTTTGATGCAAATAAACTATATTATTTATTATTATGTTCACAACATTGCTGTATCTCCTCATTTTAGAGGGTGAAAACGTACGGGCCGAAGCCAAGTACTTGTATTTAAAATGAAGTGATATCGGAATTGAGGAATTTGCGTGTGAGACGGCATGTATTGAGGATTACGGCTTTTGTAATTGCAAGTATATGGATGGATTAATATTAAGTAATTTTAAGTTTGTATGGAGGGTTTTGGTATGACGCCTGTAGTAGATAGCACAAACTGTTTGAACCTGACTAACTTGCCATTGCGTTTTAATTTCCATGGAAAGATCTGTATATTTAGCTATTTTCTCAGAGTGGGTCGTTAATAAATTATGTGTATTACACACTGCAATATCGATGAGTGAAACTATTTTGTTCTCTTTGTCTAATAAAGTTATATCCGGTCTATTGTTGTAAATGGTTTTATCTGTTATTATGGTTCTATCCCAGTATAGCTTATAATCGGAGTTTTCAAGGACGGGGTCAGGTTTATTACTGTAGTATGGGACTTTATCTGTAGTCAATCTCTTTTGGAATGCAAGGTATTGGTGTATGATGGCAGAAACTTGATCATGGCGGTGCTTGTAGTCAGTCTGGGCTATCGATCTACACGCACCGGTTATGTGTTGAATCGTCTCGGAGGCGCTGTGGCATCGTCTACAAGAGTCCTGGAAATTTGGTCTGCGTATGATATACTTCTGATAGTTCCTTGTGTTTATTATTATTATTATTATTCAAATGCCGAATAAATACACTACACGAATTGATAATATACTCTTTTTTGAAGTCTTCTGATAAAAGAAAGCGTCATTTTATTTAAAAATATTTAAATATATATATATATATATATATAAAGTTTATTATCTATTATATAAACAATATAACAATACAAAGATACATTAAATGTAATTGTGTTAAAAGGAGTTAGTGAGTTGTCCAAAAATATAGCAATAATTTCTTTAGAAATGTTACGTTGAAATATAAAATTCAAATTATACCAAAAGTACAGAGAAAGAATAAATTGGGTCAAATATCTATTATACTTTTTTGGTTGTCTTTTAAAACTTTTATTGAAGAACTTGGGAAGAATTTAACATAATCAAAACGACATAAAGTGTAATTGAATTTCAGATTCTTTGTAAAGTAAATTTAAACGCACGTATGTTATAGCAACCTGTTATAGAAGTTCTTGTGCCGTGTGTATATCTTTTAACGAGTTTAATAGGATTAATTAAAATATTGTACACCGAGAACCGTGTTAGCTCAGTGTCTGAGTGGTCCAACCCTGTAGTTCTGGGCTCGTAGAATAAGGCTAGGGTATCCCCTGCCTGTCGTAGAAGGCGAATAAAAGGAGCCTTGGGTTCACTGGGCGACAAGAGTTTAAAGCGAGGGCCTTTGTCGTCCGCTGAAGTGGACCCGGGAAGTAGGCGACATCGGCTGGCTCGTGTCGTTTTGCACTACGAGGGCACAGAGGGGGAGAAATTAACCTCCCTCCGGGACGTGCTCTCCGAGAGCACAGTAGCGGAGGGGCTCCGATACGTTCCACTCGAGATCCCGGACCCCTCACCATGCACCAAGGAAGGGCCAACGGGGGGTTTTAGTGGGTAAGAACCCCACATAACCCCGTCTTCCCCCCAGAAGGCGTCTTGTTGTAAGATTTCAGTTCATTAGCTAATGTGTTTCAATTTGTTTCTTAAAATTTAAAGAACTAATTTACCACGTGTTTAGTGGTTAAGGAAAACGTAGCCAACTTAAGTATTCATGTACAAAAGTACCAAGGAACTTCTTAAATCATACGAAAGGATATTTGTTGATTGATAATTGGTAATTTTGTGTTAGTCCAAGATTAAGTAAATAATTCAATAATGACAACGAGCATGAATGTGGAATAAGAAATATTATACAAGTCTCCAGAACTACGTATTTGTTAGCTGGCAACACATGACACCCAGCGATTGTTATGCATAATAACTACTTCCAATGATATCTTAATGATTTACCTGAACCTTATTGTATCTTTAATTCCTAATTAATAATTTAGTTGATCGTCACATGAACTTGGCATTGTAAACAAAAGTTTAACCTTATTAGTTCCTAATCTGACTTCTAATTAATTTTGTATAAAGATTGTGAGGACGCGCAGTTGTGACGTTACTCGTTATAAATAATTCTTTGTACAACGTTACGCTGTCTCAATAAAGCGAGTGTATTAGTTGTTGGACTATTTTATTCTACGAGACCTATAAATTATAACATATTATAACTATGAAATATTGAAAATAAAAAAGAATGTCTATGTCACTTATTAGATAGGACCCTACAAAATAAAATGCGTTTATTGAAAAACTCCGATTTCGGATGATGTGAAAAAAGAAGTGAAGTTTTTATTGACAAAAAAATTGATGATTTTTTCTTTTGTTAAAGAGTAAAGAGTTTTTATGTTCTTAACACTTATTAGTGGTAAATAAGTTAAAGTTACAGATTTTATACATACTATATGTCCCACTGTTGGGCACAGGCCTTCTCTGAACAGAGTATAAGGTCATAGTCCGCCACGCATTCTTAGTGCGGATAGGCAGATTTCACATGTCTTAGAAAAATTTTCTAAGATATGTAGATTTTCCTCACGATGTTTTCCTTCACCGCCGAGCGCGTGGCAAATCAGCACATAAAATTGCATCAACAAATTTATTGGTGCCGGCACCGGGGATCGGACTCGGGTTGCCAGTATACAACTTGACACTATCACCCGGACACTGAGCTCGATTTGAAGTCGTAAATACTTTTTTTTTTATATGAAAATGCCCAAAACCCACAGCACCAGAGGAGCTGTAGGTGCGTTGCCGACCTTTGAGATAGGAATAGGCTCGTTTCTTGAAGGTCCCTAAATCGTAAACGTTCGGAAACACCGCTGGCGACAGTTGATTCCACAAGTTGACAGTTGACAGTGTACGACTTACGACTTGTTATTCAGATAGGTGCAGTGGTAAAATGAACATTTACAAAAAAGCATAGTAATCAAATTTCCGATATGAATATTTACAAAAAAATGAAAACATGTCTACAAAATATGTTGCAAACATTTCATAAATTGCACTGCAACTTTTATAATATTTCTTCGGGAGTACTTTTGGAAGCCTTTTAAAATGGCCGCTTGGAATTTTCAACGGGGTAAAATTTTCTGAATGATTTACGATTGTTGAAACGTTGTGTGAGGTGGTTTTACTGTACAAGGGTGGCAATTTATATCTATCCTACATGCCCGGGAGCTTAGGCATAGTAGGATCGTTAGATGGATAACACGTTAAATGATTGTTTTTTAAGATAAAACCAGAACCATTTATTTAAATCGACTGACAAATTTGGATTTTTTTTTGGGACGAACTACACAGTTGGCCAGAGAGGTTGGCCTTTACCGCTTTAATGGGAAGTGGCATGGCCCTTAGGTCGCTTAGCCTGAACCTCTATTAGCTAGTAACTCGACACAAGAGTCAACCTCAGCAGAGTAACCTCAGCTTGGACGGTTACTAAGTTACGCATAAACCAGCCTTGTAGTTCTGGGCTCTCAAGAATAAGACTACGAAGGCGACTAAAAGGGGCCTCGGGTTCATTGGGCGACAAGGGTGGGGGCCTTTGTCGCCTGCCAAGGTGGACCCGGGAAGAAGGCGACATCGGCTGGCCCGTGTCGCCTTGCACTGAGAGGGCACAGGGGGGGGGGGAGTAACCTCCCCCCGGGAAGTGCTCTCCCTGAGCACAGAGTGCAGAGGGGCTCCGGTGCGTTTTACTGGAGATCCCGGAGCCCCTCACCATGCGCCGAGGAAGGGCCACCAGGGAGGTTTTGGTGGGTAAAAACGCCACATAACCGCCGCCTTCCCCCCAGAAGGCGGGGTATCTTTCTGAAGATTTCCTCCTCGTTAAAAAAAAGTTACGCATAAACATTCCGATCCGAGGGCGCAAAGTTTATTTGAACACCTGAAACCATATCTTGATTGTACTCCGGATTGACCGGTGTATCAATTCGGATCGCAAAATAGGCGTTTCTTTAAGTTGGAAAACATTTTTCCTCACATTTATTCGTCATTATGAACAAGCGTTTCTTCGAAGTGGTTCGCCGTGTATTCATTATTTTCTTCATACTGATTTATTCAGCCGTAAATTTAATCTACGGTTAGAATCACTGGGCGTTTTAAAAAATGGAACTCGCGTTTTCCTTTAACGGTAATAACTTTGTTAAAAAATATAAGAGTGACCTCTGGCGTAATAAGGCGCTCCTTGAGCAGTGAATACTTAGTAAGCATTTGTCTACTCAATCCTATCATAGGGGGATCAAATCCCGTCCGGCTTCCATTTTTCAATTTCTTACATACGAAAAAAAACACAACACGAATAGGGAATGTTATAAAGACGTGAGAGGTTGAAAGATTCTCTTAACTCTTATTTTAATAAGCAGGGTAGATAGAGGCAATCTTTTTTTAGCTCTTTGTTTTTATACAAGTTAGTTAGTTTATCACTAATTTTAAAGTAAAAAAAAAACTTTATATTCCGTACATGTTTCATGTATGACAAATCACTTTCTGTCGCTGTCCACTCTAATTACGATAAAGGATGTAGGACCTTAAGTCAAGCATTTTAAATAAAAGCATTAGTATCTTAACATCTTAGGGACGTAAGTTACTTCGATATTTCTAGAATATCTGAGGACAATAAATTATTCGCACGCGAAGTGAACACATTTCATTACACAAACTCTGGTAGGTTTAATAGTGTGGGAGGCCTCCACTCTTGTTGATATTTGCGGGAAGAATAACACTCGGAGTCAGATTTGTAATGTTCTTTATTATCTAATTTCTCAACCATTTATACAATCTTATGTGCTACGTCCTTACTGGTACTAATTAGAAACTAAGTTTGTTGACCAATCAGGAAGGGACACTGATCAACAGCTATTTACAATGAGAGTGAGCGAGAGGTGACCCTCTCTGTCTCTTGTGCGCTCCGCACAGAGATAGCGATATGCTGTTTAAGACCCCCGATAATAGGATGGAGCAATTCGTTTTAACTTCAGTAACAATCATTAGCACTTGCTAAATTTTATGTTTCCCGCTAAGTTTGCCTTCTGACTTCTGATATAATCTTTTCATACCGCAATGTAGAAGTTTTAACGTATAAATTTTAAGATAGAGAGAAGAAATTACGAATAAAACCATAAAAAAACATTCCATTTCACGCTGACAATTAACGTCAGTGATGGTTTCTTCTAACAAACTATGCTGATCTACCACCGGATCTCGGATTCACCGAGTTTTTCAGAGATGGCACAGGTCTTAAGTCCTTTAGCTTGAACCTCTTTAGGGAATAACTTAGCCCCGACAATAATAATAACTAATCGCTATAGCATTCCGGCCCGAGGGCGCATGAGAGAGGGCCGAACCACGACTTGGTCGATAGTTTTCCTATAAAGGATTTAGGAAAACTATGAAGACATTCAAATAGTA
Source organism: Meandrusa payeni (assembly GCA_029286785.1). Lineage (NCBI taxonomy): Eukaryota > Metazoa > Arthropoda > Insecta > Lepidoptera > Papilionidae > Meandrusa > Meandrusa payeni. The sequence goes on from JAGSMX010000023.1 coordinate 4,706,671, forward strand.
GTATTAGCATTCCCAAAAAACAAAGTTAATTTGTCATTCAATCAATCTTTGTCAACAATGTCAATCAATGTTATTTCGAAGCACCAGGATCGGACTCGGGCTGTTAGTGTTATGCGACTTGTTGCGATTCCCGGGAATCTAAACTGCCACGAATGTGGCGATATCCCGACACACCGTCAGCTGTGTCTATTATACAGATGACTGTGACGACGCCACAGGAAGACTGATGACAAAGGCAGTGGCCGCATCAATGGAGAGGATAGTGGACTACAACCTGAAAATAGCCATGAGAAGCAGGAACACAGCGAACGCGGAGAAGCTAATAGCAATGCAGCGGGGCGTCTGCGACGCGTGAACCCACAACGATCTCTGGCCACCTCCAAATTCAGGCATTATATAAAAAAAAACTGCCACGAATCCACCCTAAACATTTGGAGTCAAATTGTTAATAATAAGGGTCTCGCCCTTATTATTAACAATTTGACTCCAAATGTGGTTCAGTGAAATAAACTTGTAACGAGTAAGCCAGCTTATCTTATCCATTTCATTACCGTCATATAACAAAGTTTATATATAATGTTTGTTTTATTGTTTATGTATGGTTTTAATGTATTTTTTAGTTGTTATGACGTAATCATTATAAGCCTTTATTCAGATAGTAATTACAAGTGAATCTCTAAATAGTAGTTTAGTCCCCAATTATGTTTCTGTCTGTTTTTCCAGAATGTATAAAACCCTCTCCCGACTTCTTTAATTCTTCTCTTTTTTAGCCTTATTGGACCAGCTTTTTTTCACTTTCGGATTCTTTCAGGGTCGGTTAAGAATGTTTGAATATCTCGGAAGATAAAGACGCTAACTAACTGAAATAAATTGGGCATTTTTAGTACTCAGCCTCCATGTAGCGATATAATAAAATAAAAAAATACTGTATTATGCAAGTTTACGTAAGATATCCTTTTACGTTTAAGTATATGTTTTTTAATAAAATATAAATAAATTAATAAAAATATTTTATTTTATTTAAAGCATATTTAATTGTCTATCATACACAATTTTTTCAGTAAGCTAGCGTCTTTACTTTCCGAGATATTCAAACTTTCCTAAATTACCATTTATTCCGACCCTTTATTTTTGCTCACGAGTGTATCTCCCATTCAAACATTTCAAATAATTAAGAGCCCAACAAGACCTGTAATGGTATTATCATGTTAATTTAATTCAAACGCGTTTGGAACGATCACTGCAGTGGCGTATCATTTCCCCAGGGTACAGTGTGTGTTTAATAAAAGGACACATTAATGCTTAATGCATTTTTTAATGTTAATTGCGTAAATAAGTCTCTGTTTTCCTTTAGTCTGTTTATCCATTTTGATATTTTTTAGGCTTATCTCATGGATTTATTATTTATTTCGTTTTGCTAGTTCCTGCCAGTTTTGTTCTCTATTTAAACAGCGATAGTGGCGCCATCCGATACATTAATTACAGAAATAGTGAGAAAAGATTTTCCTTCCTAATTTTTCGGAAAAGTTCGTATTTATCGTGCTAAACAAAAACCTTTCTTTTTTTTGTTAACGAGGAGGAAATCTTCAAAAAGTTACCCCGCCTTCTGGGGGGAAGGCGGTGGTTATGTGGGGTTTTTACCCACTAAAACCTTCCCGGTGGCCCTTCCTTGGTGCATGGTGAGGGGCTCCGGGATCTCCAGTCACCGGAGCCCCTCTGCACTGTGCTCAAGGAGAGCCTTCCCGGGGGGGAGAGGTTTCTCCTTCCCCTGTGCCCTCGCAGTGCAAGGCGACACGGGCCAGCCGATGTCGCCTTCTTCCCGGGTCCACCTTGGCGGACGACAAAGGCCCCCACCCTTGTCGCCCAGTGAACCCGAGGCCCCTTTTAGTCGCCTTCTACGACAGGCAGGGGATACCGTAGTCTTATTCTTGAGAGCCCAGAACTACAGGGCTGGCTAAACAAAAACCTGCCTCAAACCGAATCAAATCCTAAACACTAATACGCCTGCACGTTGTCTTTGTATTTCCGAATTATCGTAAGAATATTACGAAATAAAATCAATCTTATATATTATATTTATTCTTATTTATTATATATAGAGAGGTATAAGCAATTAAAATATTCGCTATGTATCATATATATTTTTAGATTTCGATTGAGAAGGACTCACACACAGGTTATTTACATAGGTAAAAGAGGAACGCCAATGAAATCAATTTTAGGCAGGTGTTGAGTTTTATTATTGTAAATATTTACCAATAAGCTTTATTTTGTTGTACTTTTAATTATGTTGAGATAATATTTTGTTTACTAATGACAATAAAACGGAGTATTTTCAAAGTTACAGAAGGTGGTTCTAACATAATTATGACTTGAAACTAACATGGTAACGAACTTAACAATTATGATTTAAAAATATCGGAAACTCATTTCGTATGGTCATGGTAATTTCTCGTTTTAAGTAATAATTGTTATGATTGTAACATGTCTATATTATACAATGACATTATTCAACATTTGACACTAAACAACAACGTTCCATATTGTTGTTCGAAGTGCTGGCCGCGCTGCAGTTGCGGACGCCTGACAATTACGTGTGCATGCGCCGTCGTCCACCATTGTTCCTGCTGCCTGTCTCCAGGACTAACTTGTCCAGGAACTCTCCACTGTCGGGCGCGGTTGGGTTTGTTAATACCATCTCACTGCACATTGATATATTTTGTTGCACAGAGTCTGTGTTTATCGAAGCTGCCTACAAATGCGTGGAAGGTGTTTGACTCTATTGTATTTATATATTATTGTCAATACATAAAGCAGCTTTTTATTTGTTTTAATGTAATTTTAATTTTAATAATATATATTTAACTAAGTTTTTATAACATCATATTGGTATTATCTGTAAAGGTGTTATAATTTTTGTTGATATAAATAAATAAATAAATATAAATGTATATGAAAATGACGCTCATCTAATACGATCGTTCATTGACAATTTGGGTGTATATATTCCGATAAAGATCCTACGTTTCCCGAAGGAAAATAATTTCTCACTACATCTGTAATTATATACTGAAACAATCAAATAAAGGGTTTTTCTATCAGTCAGCCATTAACTTATTTTAATCCACGAGTATATTTTACATATTTATATATATTAAAACTAAATATATATATTAAAAAAAAAACTTGTTTTATAACTGTTGGTGATCTATGTAAATCGGTGTGTATAGTTTTCCCTTGAATTGCTACAGAGTTCATCGTATTTTGGAATCTTTTAGATCAAAGTTTTAGTCCCTTCAGAGGGTAACATAATACGGAGACATTTGAGTGACGTTTTGCCGTGACGCGGGTGAGTTAGACAAAAATATTGTGCACGATTATCGTATCGAGGCTTTTATCACAGCCTTATCATAAGTATTTGTTCTGGCCAGCCCTATAGTTCTGGGCTCTCAAGAATAATACTACGGTATCCCCTACCTGTCGTAGAAGGCGTCTAAAAGGGGAGTCGGGTTCACTGAGCGACAAGGGTAAGTTGTCGGTCATTTTTTTATCAAAGTATCATCACTTATTTCATGGTGCATGGCATGGACTGATGAATTCGATAATCTCACTTTTTGATTATTTTGGCGTTGACGTTCATGACTGGAGGGAAGACGAGCTTTTGTATATTTCTTTTGTTTTTATTAATTCAAAGCTTTTTAGGTGATTAAATTTAATTTTACATTATAACATTAGATGTAGAGACATGGCACATTACATCAGTTAGTTAAAGCGAGGTTTAATTACGAAATTGTGTAGCGGCACGTTGAGAGTTATAAAATTCGTTAACGGGTAGTTAGTGGTGTCTGATACTAAACAGATATAGCGGTAATGTAAATTTATCAATATTTCTGCAGCAAACGTGTTGGAAACAATTTCCTTTTACTTGCTTTTAAAGCAGTTTAAGTAGCATCTACTACAAAATATCATCAATCAACGTCTACAGGGTGTCTCAAAGATCGAACACATTTTTCGCAGGGACAACGAGGCGTCACTGTCGATAATAAATGGAAACTCTACACACCCATCCTCGATTGGGACACAGAAATATATTTAAATATTACATAACACGGAACCAACACTATGTATAATTGTATTTGAACAACCATGCCAACTGCCAACATTTTAGGACACAATTGAGATTTTTGTGCCAAGCCTATGAAACTAATGAAGCTTCTCTTGTCGATTAGCCAAAAAAGATGACGGCAATTATTTTGCTATTGAAACATGGCAGAGCTTATAGCTCGCTTAGCCTGACGCAAAGACTCCCCAAAAGGAACCTCGGTCGAACGGACGGCGCTCGGTCGATAGGTGTGATTTTATATAATTAAAAGGCAATTGGTACAAGCCGACTTGGATTTAAACTCGCGACTGGTCGTAGGGTGAACCGCTTAGCCACCAGGCTATAATTTATAAAAATTAAAAAATTACACGTATTTTTCTTCAAACAATTTTTTTCACAAATATTACTAATATTCTTGATAACCTTTCCAACTAAACTTAAGCTTGTGCCACGTTAGCTTCCCGTCATTAGCCGAATAGTAGATTCGAAACTACGACCTTATGTTCCCCAATACGTACCCTAAACCTTTTTTTTTTTTTTGTTTACGGGAGGAAATCTTCAGAAAGATACCCCGCCTTCTGGGGAAGGCGGTGGTTATGTGGGGTTCTTACCCACTAAAACCTCCCCGGTGGCCCTTTCCTCGGTGCATGACGAGGGGCTCCAGGATCTCCAGTGGAACGCACCGGAGCCCCTCTGCACTGTGCTCAAGGAGAGCACGTCCCGGGGGCCCCCCCTGTACCCTCGCAGCGCAAGGCGACACGGGCCAGCCGATGTCGCCTTCTTCCCGGGTCCACTTTGGTGGACGACTCAGACCCCACCCTTGTCGCCCAGTGAACCCGAGGCCCCTTTAGTCGCCTTGTACGACAGGCAGGGGATACCGTAGTCTTATTCTTGAGAGCCCAGAACTACAGGGCTGACGTACCCTAAACCATTAGGCTATGATTGCTGAGCTTTAATTAATAGTCAAGCTTTTTAATTAAATAGGCTAATCTCTTTCGGATTGAATATTAAAAAAAAGCCATTAAACTTTTAAGCAAAGTAAAAAAGCTTCTAGACGACGATCCAATATCACAAAGGTGTCACGTTTATTAATGAAAAGAGTGCCCATCCTTCAGTGCTGACCCGTGGCTAATGGTTTCACCCTGTGCGGCATCAGGGTCAACCTTTAACAACATATTGCAAGTCATTTCTTTACCTTACAAAAATGTATACATTATTCACATTCATTCAAATGAATGTGTAGCTTTCATTTGAATAATTTAAATGTTTTATTATCGTTATTTAAATTGTTTGAATAAAACTGTTTAACTTTATATAGCGTCGATAGCCTTATGTACGGGTACGGTCTGCGGAACAAAAAATCCACCATTTGACTATTTCCGTAAACGATCTCCTAGAACAGCGGTCGGCAAAGTGCATATGGCTCTTTGATTCCTTATGTACGGCTCTGATCCACAAAGCGTCCATTCGCGACCGTCGGAGGTTGCGAATAATGCTTGCGCGTTACCGCTATTTTATGGGCAGGCCCCACCCCTTAGATGTTAGGAGCGTTGCTGGAGTTTCTTAGGCCACTTCTTCTCCCAGCGCCAACGCTTCCCGAAGTGGCACTCAAAGTTAGTTTAGCTTTTGAATGTCTCTTAGATTATCCGTGAAATAGCAACCGACCGAGTCGTGGTTCGGCCCTCTCGGGCACCCTCGGATCGGCATGCTTACGCGTAACATAGTAACCGTCCAAGCTGAGGTTACCCCTCACCGGGGGGACCCTTGTGTCGAGCTACTAGCAATAGAGGTTCAGGTTAAGCGACCTAAGAGCTATGCCACCTCTCAATCCGATGAAGCAGTCAAGGCCAGCTTCTCTGGCCAATCTGTGTAGTTCGTCATAAAAAAAAAAAAAAGGCTCTGATACAACATACAAACCAGACTATTTCAAACTTTCCAAGGAGATTCAAGCACATTCTTTGCGTTAATAAATATTTATTAAGTATGAAATTAATTTTTATTTAATGTACTACGTTTTTAGTGTAAAAAAGTTTACTACTAAACAAGGAGACTTGTCTCCCAATTTTTTTTGTCCCAATGTTCAAATTTGGCTCTTTAGCAAATGAGTTTGCCGACAACTGACCTGTCACAAGCTTAAGCTTAGTTGAAACTCGACAAGATTTTTAATAATATTTGTGACAAATCGATTGGTAGAATTATTTAAAAAAACAAATTTTCTATATATTTATAAGTTTTATTATATATTTTAGATATATATTTATAGGTTTAGATTAAGTGGTGTAAATTTACCTCGAGATGGGTACTAACTACAACACAACTACTCGCTTATAAGATCGTGAAGTGGAACACTGTGTGGTCACTGCTTTTCAACCGACTTTAAAAAAGGAGGACCCTTCTGTTTTTTAATGCTTATGCACTAATAGTGTCGACATTTTGTACCGCAAAAACGGGTTTACCTTCTATTAGATCCCGTGATAATTTGGTTAGAATAGGCCCTTGGGTATTTTGGAGATATTTATTTATTTATTTATTTATTTTATTTTATATATTTACCAGATAACTTCGTCAGTTCTTATATAATTAAATATTGGTATATATCTAGCCTGAATAATGTAGAAGACGAAAGAGAATGTAGGAGATGGAGGCGCAGTTCCATTTCGTCACTGATTTGGTTTGAAGCCGGTTTCTGTTTTTACTAATTAAATATACACTGTCAGCTGTGTCTATTATACAGATGACTGTTACGACGCCACAGGAAGACTGGTGACAATGGCCACATCAAAAGAGTAAATAATAGACTACAACCTAAGAACGGCCATGAGAAACGGACGCAGCGGTCGCGGAGAAACCATTGCGGCGTCTTCAGCTCGTGAACCAGAACATTATCCAACACCACCTTCAAAAATCAGGTAAAAGTAACTGTAGCGCTTTTAATAATAAAACCAAAGTAACCAATTAAAATACATTAGAAAAGAGCACGGACACAAAACTGTGGTTGCGCTTTTTTTTAAAAATAAAAAATAAATATGTAACGAAGAAACCACTCGGGTGGCCCTTCCCGGTGCATGACGAGGGGCTCCGGGATCTCCAGTGGAACGCACCGGAGCCTCTCTGCACCGTACTCTAGTAAAGCACATCCCGGGGGAGAGGTAACCCCCTGTGCCCTAGCGGTGCAAGGCGCCAGCCGATGTCGTCTTCTTCCCGGGTCCACCTTGTCGCCCAGTGAACCTGAAGCCCCTTTTAGTCGCCTTCTACGACAGGCAGGGATACCCTAGTCTTATTCTTGAGAGCCCAGAACTACATGGCTGAACGAAGAATCCTACTATCATATTTGAATAATTTAATACCGAACTTTATTCGAATTTTATGTCTTCCTCTCTGAGACAGCATTAATACAGGCAGAAGGCGTGAAATATGAATACGCTGTGATGAAATCTTTTCGACGTAGTAACAAATTGCAGACTTGTCGCAGCTCAAGACTTAGTTTCATGTTCGTATAATAAATTATTCATATTTTTGTAAAAACTTTTGCCATTTTCATTTTTAAAAGTAAAGTCAACGTAATCGTAGTAATTGTTGATACTCGTGTATAATTTTTTTTAATAACTGACCTCAAAAATACGGGAGGTTTTCTTGTGCCTTTTTATAAACTCGGATTCATAAAACGTATATCTATTGCCCGGGCACTGAACTGACATAATCTCACAATTAATTCAGTTTTAAATTTTATCAGTACGATAGATCAACTTTACGTATTTCCTTTGAAGTTCAATCTAATTACGTAGCTCTTACCAATTACAACTTTTCCTAACTCTGTTAACGCGTCACGATTACACCGTCACTTGAGATTCGCTAATTAATGCAGAGCCGCCCTCTGTAGCCGTGACTAGTCCCTAGTGTCTCATTATACACTTGTAGCAGTAAATTTCCAGGTATTTGGAAAAAGTCTAACGGGAATAGGCGAATAGAACGCGCGGTCGCCTCATGCTGCATAGTACACTAGAAACCCACTCGAGTTCGATCTCCGGCACCTTCTAAAACATGTGAAGTCTGCCAATCGGCACTAGATTATGGCGGACTGTGCCCTTTTCCATTTTTTTTTATATTTACATTACAAAGAATGCCTGTGCTTAATAGTGGTACATATATAGGCTGTTACTTTTTTTTTGTTCACGGGGAGAAAATCTTCAACAAGATACCCCGCCTTCTGCTGGGGAAGGCGGTGGTTATGTGGTGGCCCTTCCTCGGTGCATGGTGAGGGGTCCGGGATCTCTAAAGGAACGCACCGGAGCCTCTTTGCACTGTGCTCTTAGGAGAGCACGTCCCGGGGAGGTTATTCCCTCCCCCCTACGCCCTCGCAGTGCAAGACGACACGGGCCTGCTGATGTAGCTTTCTTCCCGGGTCCACCTTGGCGGACAACAAAGGCCCCCACCCTTGTCGCCCAGTGAACCCGAGGCCCCTTTTAGTCGCCTTTTACGACCGGCAGGGGATACCGTAGTCTTATTCGTGAGAGCCCAGAGCTACAGGGCTGATATAGACTGTTACTTGAGTTAACTTTGATCGGAGATATATCTAGACATATCATATGGGACGCTTTTCTTGTATTCCTGCGGCTATAAGTACAAGTGTTTGACGTCTCTTTGTCTTAATAATTTGCAGGCCGTCTTCCGAATAATATGTTAAAAGAAATATACATTTATTATATTATTTAGTTACATCATCACATTGGTTCAACTTTAATGATGTTATAATTTTGTCTTATAAATAAAAAAATGAATTTTGGTAAGAAACGGTGTTCTTAAATAGCAAATAACTGTTACTCTAAGAGGCTTGTCAGAAATAGAAACAAATTAAGTGGCTTAAATCTACTTTACATAAATTTTGTCTTTCAGCTGGCTTCATGGCTGCAACGAGGCCAAAAAAATCTTTAAAAATTGGTACAATTTGTTCTTAAAACGTGAAGCGAGCACCAACGGCGCTGTAATTTGTTACCATGTCGAAAATATTTCACAGTAACTAATTCATGCCTCATGCATTACGCAGACTTCAAAAAATGTATGTACTTTTTTAATGTTAGTCGACTCATAGTGCCATTTATGAAACACTAAGTACTACGATTTAAATAAAAATAAAATTTAATGAAAATTCTGTAAATTTCCAAGTTTACGTAAGATATCCTTTTCGTTTAAGTTTATATTTTTAATAGAAATAATTTATTTTATTTTAAGGATAATTAATTGTCTATCATGCCCAATTTATTTCAGTTAGCTAGCGTCTTTATCTTCTGAGATATTCAAACTTTCTTAACCCTCTATTTATGCTCACAGTTATATTTTGAATGTTTTTTTTTTTGTTGGAAAAGGTTTAGTATTAGATCCAATATTAATTTTGTGAGTAGTATTTTCATTTACCAAAAGTCCAAATATTAATTTGACAAATTAATATTTGGACTTTGGGATCTGAACTATGTTCTAGGCACTCTTAAAACTGTATTAAAAATTAGCACGCTCTCTCTCTGCTTCGCTTTCCTGCTTTTCACTTTCCACTTTGCTCTGTTCCTGACAACGGCGTCGGAAATCTTGCACTCCCTCATGTCTCACGACACTACAGTCACCCACCTTGTTTGGGTCATCCTCTGGATCTTCGTCCGGGGAAGGAAAGCTGTAGCACCAGGATCCCTACGTCTGGACAAATACTGGTCAAATTTACAGCAAGTGATTTTTCTGTATGTATTAATAGTCGAATCCACCATTCGATTATTGACGTGAACCTTCTGCTAGCTCAAGCTTATTAGAAATCGTTATCAGGAATCTTAAAAATATTTGTGAAAGAACAATTGTTAGCATTCTATTTTTAAAGTCGCACCGCGTACCCTGTAATGATTGCTTCTATAATACTATATACTATTTAATTTTAATAAATAGTGACATAATTCATGGGGTCATACTCTATGGGACCTTGGTGAAATCATTAGCCACGGATCAGTGAAGGATTTTTAAATTGGTCCAGATTTGCAATTGCTTAAATTGATATTTTTTTCTAATACCCACAATTATATAAATACGGAACCGTCAATATCAAAACTAAGGAAAAGAAAAAGTCATCATTCGACTATTGAAAATTAAATGTTGCAATTGAATGGAAATAAGATTGAAAAGTGCTATAAGGTAATTGTTTCTCCTCTTCGCATTTTACCCTGTACAATGTCTGCCATCCTTTTCAAAACCACCTATCTTATTTACATAACACTTTAACCTTTGTAACCTTTTAGTAATTCAATTATTTCGATATAAAGAATCTAGAATTGTCGGTTTTGTAGATAAATTTTATATAGAAAAAAAAATATTCCACTTAATGGTAGTTCGTAAAACGTTCATCTACAACCAGCTAAAGCGAACAGCCATAGATGTTTTTATTATTAATAATAAAATTTTATTTGGACATATGTAATATTGCAATACTGATCGTTCGTAAACTACTATAGTAGTGGGTAACTGTTTCAGTAGTTTGCGCCCACCTCGACACACGAACAATAACGATATACGAAAGCGTCAATACTCTAATGGTTTAGGGTACGGCCTGCGAATCGTAAGGTCGTGGGTTCGAATCCACCATTGACCTATTGCCGTGAACCATGTCGTAGCACAAGCTTAAGCTTAGTTGGAATGGTTAACAAGATTGTTAGTATAATATTTCTGAAAAAAAAAGAATGATTGCTAGCATTCTTTAAAAAAAAAAAAACAAAAATATATAAATGACAAATCGTGAACTATGCAATAGGGAAACTGTATTATTAAATCATTTATCAATTTTTATGGCAACATCTTATTGTACGTTAACGTATATTATGTAGAAATATGTTAGTCCCTATGTCTTACTAAATTACAGGCCGTTGTTTAGTTTAATTACAAATTCTATTTTCTTTTTTTCGTACCGATCTATAATTATATAAAATAAGTTATCCGTTTTTATGGCAACATTTTATCGTACGTAAACTTAAGTAGGAATGTGTTACAGTGTGTGTGATACAAGCATCTAGGAATAAGTACTTCGGTGTCTTTTAATGGTAAAGTTGTAATTTAAATATTGCAAGTGGTAATTTTAACTATATCCTTACGAGTGCAAAAGTGAAAGTGGGGAAACAAAGTTGGGATTGTAAAGTGGGGAAAATAGAAAGTGGAAAGTGTAAAATGGGTAAAGGTAAAGTGTACAGTGGAAAAGTTAAAGTGAAAGTCTGATGTGGAAAAAGTGGAAGTGTAAAGTGAGAAGTGTAAGGTGGGGAAAAAGAAAGTGGGGTAGTGGGTATAAATGTGGTAGTACATGTTAAAAATACTAGTACAATTTTTACATTTTATTCAAAATTAAATTACCTTAGCACAAATTTTATTCGGTTACATTAAGTTGAGATGAGAGATTCAAATACATTTAGATTTATGTTACAACCGCAACAAAGTGGTAAAGGTGCTCCGGAAACAAAAAATACACAGATATGAGTAAGTTACTAACTCCGATTCATACTCTCTTTATCGCCATGCTGTGGGCGTAGTGGTTTTGTTTAAATTTTAACTAAAACAGAATATTTCGAAAGATATTTTACTGACAGTGTTCACTGGCGTCTCATATATACGCGAATATTATTCATGGAATAATACTTATTTTTAGAAATTTAATCGAATTTTTGAATACCCGACGTTTCGAACACTTTACAGCGGTCATTTCGTATTTCTTATTTGTGACAAGAATAAAACGTCAACATCAACTTAAACGTAAAAATACATTAAATGCTACAACGCGCGGATACTCGGTAATTCTTTTATTAGCCGACTTCCAAAAAGGGTGAGGTTCTCAATACGTCAGTATGTTTTTTTTTTGTTTGTTACCTCATAACTTTCGACTGGGTGAACCGATTTTGATAATTCTTTTTTTATTTGAAAGCTGGTGCTGCCAGTGTGTGGCATAGCTCAAGTCAATTTGATCCAATGCTGACAATTGTAATGTCATTTATGAGAAAACCATATAAGTCTTAAATTTGCACAAATTATGTGCACGACAAGTGGAAGAATAACTCAATATCACGCCAACCGATTTCAATGATTCATTTTTAATTGTATAGAGTAGTTTGATAAGAGTTTGGTTAGATTCCGATTCATTCTATTTCGTAATATTCGTAGGATAATTTGGAAATACATAGAGAGCGTTCGCGTATAATATAAACGTTCGTAAATTTACTTGTTTCGGAAGTATCACAATTGTATAATGAAGTTTTTTTTATAATTTATTTATTTACGAGAATTTTTTCCATTAGAAAATATCATTCTCATAGGACAACGGATGTTATACAAACGTAAGCCTTACTTATTACTTAAAAAACAATGTCTTAATTTTATACAGTATTCTAGCTTCTTCCACAGCTGGAGAAGGTAGGATGTTACAAAACCCGATATCCCAGCGGCTAATCTTAAAATAAGCTAACAATTCAGCTCTCAGAACTTCGTTCCTGACACATTCCACCAGTATGTGATGCACGTCCTCTATAACTCCGCACTCCATGCAGTTTGGTGAAGATTTAGAATTTTATTTTCATTTCAGAAATTTAATTTCATAAGAAATTATACATATTATAACTTGTAATAGAAATATATTATAAATTATAATGAAGCTCTCGCGCCTATATATTATTTCTTCTTCCACATAAATACTCACTATCGATAAAGAGATGTTAGTTAGTCTTAGATTGTCATAAACGTACCAATGTCTCTATCACTAGGTCTGTTCCACACGATTTTTAGGCTTCGATCGAAGGATTTGGGGTTTACGTTTGGTAAGAACCTAAAGAACCCTCTATATCGCTTCTTACGGGCTAATGCATACGTTCATATAGTACAAAAAACGATAAAAGGTCATAATGCCTTATTAAATATATAATCCTTTGAATATTCTGAATACAATATTGACGTGGGTCAGAATAAAAAGGGACACGGGAATTTAAGTCTGGTCGTTTATCAATAGATAATATTGTTACAATGTTATTTACGGGAATCGACTCCAACAATATCATATTAACTGCACGTAATATTACTAAATATTAATTGAAAATTCATTGCGTAGGCAATAATATCTTATCGACTTGTCTATCTACCAACAGGTTGATAATTTCGAAGTTCTTATTTGTGAACAAGTAAAAACAAAACCGACATTAAATGAACTCAAACGTGACACATCACACATTAATCGCTACAACGCGCGTTTACTTGGTATAAATATAGTGAGAAAGATATCCATGAGAATACCATATAAGTCTTAAATTTGCACAAAGTATGTGCATAACAAGTGGACGAATAACTCAATAGCCTAATGGTTTAGGGTACGGCCTGCGAATCGTAAGGTCGTGGGTTCGAATCCACCATTCGACTATTGCCGTGAACCATGTCCTAGCACAAGCTTAAACTTAGTTACTAGCTTTCTTTAAAAAAAAAAATATCACGCCTACCGATTTCTATGATTCATTTTTTATTATAAAGGTTAGTTTGTTAAGACTTCGGTTAGGTTCTGATTATTATATTTCGTAATATGCATACGATAATTTGGAAATACAAAGAGAGCTTTCGTGTATTATAGCATTGAACGTTTGATTAAATTTGAAGTTAATTTTTGTTCTTAAAAATACTTTTTTCAGGAGTATCACAATTGTATAACGAAGTTCTCGTACCTATATTATTTCTTCTTCCACATTTATGCCTTATTGTCATAAACGAACAAATGTCTCTATCACTAAGCATTCTTCCACACGATTTTTAGGATTCGATGGAAGGGAGGTTTTGATGTTTACTTTTGGTAATAACATCAAGACGTTAACAACAGTATAACCCTCTATATAGCTCCTTAGGGGCTAATGCATACATCCATATAGTACAAAAAACGGTAAAAGGTCATAATGCCTTATTAAATATATAATCCTTTGAATATTCTGAATACAACATTGACGTGGGTCAGAATAAAAAGGGACACGGGAATTTAAGTCTGGTCGTTTATCATAGATAATATTGTTACAATGTTATTTACGGGAATCGACTCCAACAATATCATATTAACTGCACGTAATATTACTAAATATTAATTGAAAATTCATTGCGTAGGCAATAATATCTTATCGACTTGTCTACCAACAGGTTGATAATTTCGAAGTTGAGCGGCGTGAAGAACTCGACACACTCGAGATAAACTGACGACCCGCCAACTAGTGTCCATCCACTATAATTATGTTGGTGGAACCTTGATCTGTGCGAAGCGCCTGCCACCAAAGACCACACGAAAGGGCAGAAAACCTTACTACCTGAACGAAGTGTTGTAATTAAAATGCCTTTCCAGTGACACAGCCGCCATGGCCGACGTCGGCCTGGACATCATCATCATGATCAACATCCAATCACATATATATATTTAGAGAAACAAAATCCGACCACAAATCAAATCAAACTTTAAACGCCGTTAAAGATGTAGTGAGAATTTTTTTTCCTTCAGGAAAACTCCGATCATTATCGGAATACGAAGACACTCGAACTGTCAATGACTGATCGTATTAAATGAGTGACATTTTCATATCAAATATGGAACTTTATTGTTTACTGTCAAATGTCAAAATTAATAATGACATTGTATAATATAGAGATGTTACAACCGTAACAATTATTACTCAAAAGGGGAAATGAGTTTCCGATATTTTTAAGTAATAATTGTTAAGTTCGTGACCATGTCAGAGTAATATCAGTGCTCACCGAATCTTAACTGATCACCGCTGCTGATCAATTTACACAACGCCCGAGTTCGTGAGTGACAACTAATTCTACAAATGAAATGAGACAAGGAAAACATTTAGTTGTGGAAGGCCAACCATCAAGATGGCATTGATGGCTTTTGGAAGTTTGCGGTGGGCAATAATCGAAAAGGAAATTAAAAATTAATTTCAACACGTAAAATTAGTTTTATTCAATGTATAACGTTTACGTGATAAAATTGAATGATTTATAAAACCAATATTCCAATAGAAATCTTCCAAGTTCCATTAGGGCATGCGATGTACTGTCAATCAAACTGTCCGCCCCATGTCGAGCGATAACGCTACGAGACAACCGACCAACAGTCATACAAGAATTTAACCGCAAAGAACTAAATATAGATGATATTTCCAATAATATTAGTGAGAAATATCAAATCGTCGCTGAGAAGGAACGTAAATGTAATTGACTTACTGTAAGTGACAGATTAAAAGCTACTATATGCCCCACCCCTTATATGTAGGAGCGTTGCTGGAGTTTCTTCAGCCACTTCTTCTCCCAGCGCCAACGCTTCCCGAAGTGGCAGTCAAAGTTAGTTTAGCTTTTTGAATGTCCCTCAGATTATCCGTAAAATAGCAACCGACTGAGTCGTGGTTCGGCCCTCTCGGGCGCCCTCGGATCGTGATGCTTACGCGTAACATAGTAACCGTCCAAGCCGTTATCCCTCACCGGGAGGACCCTTGTGTCGAGTTAGCAGCTAATAGAGGTTCTGTCTAAGCGATCTAAGAGCAGTGCCACCTCTCAAATCCGGTGAAGCAGTAAAGGCCAGCTTCTCTGTGCCAACTGTGTTAGTTCGTCAAAAAAAAAAAAACCACTACATACAATCCTCCGCTTTCCGCCTCCAGCTAATTCCGACTATCCTTACAAGGTCGTCGGTCCATCTGGAGGGAGGGCGCCCTAGGCTTCTCCGACCCATCTACCGTCACTGACTCGGCAGATGTGGCCGGCCCACTGCTACTTCAACTTGCTGACTTTAAGAGCTATGTCGTCACCTTTGTTGTCCGTCGAATTTCTTTGTTTCGGATTCTATCCCTTAAAGAAATGCCGAACATAGCTCTTTCCATCGCTCGGTGCGCGATTTTCAGTTTGTGAATATAATTATTGCATATTATTTTCATTCAAAATAATATTAATTTATACAAAAGATAAAAGTAGAAAAAAGTCCGAACAACTTTAAAAGTTTTAGCGCAGAACTTACAACGAAGATTTTAACATGATCCGAAACAAGATAAAACTTTTATTGAATTTCTGGTTACTTTGTGAAGTATGAGATCTATACGTACAAAAACTGCATTGATTTTTTTTTTTTATTTCATTTTAATAGAATAATGCATATTGGACAATACACAATCCTTTGTAGGCGTTCCCACTAATGCAATGAAAGTTGACTGTAGCAAAAACAACACATGTTGATATGATGGCTACCGAAGCAGATAGTGAGGGCATAGAAGTTCAATCTTTAGCATTTTTCACAGAACTGATACATGAAGCCAAAATACGAAGTCATTTAATTTGGAGTGAACATTTTGACAAAAGATCCAGGATGAAAGGCATTTGGTACAAGACAATCCAACCTTTTTTTTTTTAACGGGGAGGAAATCTTCAAAAAGATACCCCGCCTTCTGGGGGAAGACGGCGGTTATGTGGGGTTTTTACCCACTAAAACCTCCCCGGTGGCCCTTTCCTCGGTGCATGACTAGGGGCTCCGGGATCTCCAGTGGAACACACCGGAGTCCCTCTGCACTGTGCTCAAGGAGAGCACGTCCCGGGGGGGGAGGTTACTCCCTCCCCCCCTGTGCCCTCGCAGTGCAAGGCTACACGGGCCAGCCGATGTCGCCTTCTTCCCGGGTTCACTTTAGCGGACGACAAAGGCCCCCACCCTTGTCGCCCAGTGAACCCGAGGCCCCTTTTAGTCGCCCAAAACTACAGGGCTGAAGACAATCCAACCTGTGTTGAGTCGTTCCCCATGGTTTGAAAATTGTCAATTAACAAAAACTGATATTGTAACAGCTCTCAGACTTCGTTCTAGACATATTCCATCAAACAGTTTCGGATTTTTAATGAAAAAAAAACACCTTCACCAGACTGCATTAAGTGCGGAATTAAAGAGGACGTGCATCACATACTGGTGGAATTTGTCAGGAACGAAGCTCTAAGAGCTGAATTGTTAGTTAAATTTAAGATTAGCCGCTGGGATGTCGGGTTTTGTAACAGTATCCTAGCTTCTCCAGCTATGGAAAAAGCTAGGATACTGTAGAAAATTGTAAGACATTGTTTTTTAAGCAATAAGTAAGGATTTTGTTTGTATAAAATCGTTTCTCCTATGAGGATGATATTTTCTAATAGAAAAAATCCTCTAAAAAAAACAAAACGAGAATAAGGTTTTATTTATTTATTTTTAAGATTCGTAATATGTATGAATTTGTAATAAAATTTCTTTGGCTATACTATTTGTGTCTGGCTGCTTTTGGTATCATTTAAAGTTTACATTTTAAACATCATAATTCCAAATTCAAATTAGGAAAATGTGTGATTTTCATTTGTTTTCGTACTGTCAAGTTGAGTGAATGTGATGAAGAAATTCGATATATTTTAAAATTTAATAAACTAAATTAAAATATGTTTTGAATTTTCTTAAAAAATGCGAAGGAACTTTTTCCCTGACCTAATACAATGCTGGCAACAAAGCTTCATACAAATATTAACATACACAATACGTATAGGACCTAGACTTTCCCCATTAGGGTTTAAAAAAACATAAAAGCTTTTTTTTACGTACTAACACAGTTGGCCAGAGAAGCTGGCCTTTACTGCTTCACCGGATTGAGAGGTGGCATAGCTCTTAGGTCGCTTAGCCTGAACTTCTAACTTATATATGTATATATACATTATTTATATATAACGCTGGCAGCGTTAAGACATTTTTCTGGAAAAATAAAATAGAACCTTATACATTTCTTTGCTTCGAGGGTGAGTGAGAAAAGTCGAAGTATTTCTTAATCAAGATTCAATGGCACGCGCAAAACGCTTCTGGCGTAGGGTGGCTACACATCGCCATTTATCTAACTTTATCCGACGAGCAAAAACATCCTTACTATTGAACCGTCCGTCTAGCACATCCACTTCAAATATTACTACAAAAGCACTTTCCTAAATGCTAACGCTTTAGTAAAATTCATTTTATGATTTCAAGTAAGTATTGTACTAGGAGATAAATGAATGAATATACTTTATTGTACAACAATTAAGAAATAGATCACAAAAATAACACAAATTTTATATTTTGTCATACGTCGATATAATTGCATGTATAATGAGCGGTCTTATCGCTAAAAAGTGTCTCTTCCAGACAATTTTTGTATGGACAGAAATTCTAAATATTTTATTTATTTATTTATTTTATTTAAATCAACAAAAATTATAACACCGTTACAGATAATACCAATATGATGTTATAAAAACTTAGTTGAATATATATTATTAAAATTAAAACATATAAAAAGCTGCTTAATGTATTGACAATAATATATAAATATAATAGCGTCAAACACCTTCTACGTATTTGTAGGCAGCTTCGATAAACACAGACTCTGTGCAACAAAATATATCAATGTGGAGTGAGATGGTATTAACAAACCCAATCGCGCGCGACAGCGGAGAGTTCCTGGACAAATTACTCCTGGAGACAGGGAGTAGGAATAACGGTGGACGACGGCGCATGCACACGTAATTGTCAGGCGTCCGAAACTGTAGCGCGGCCAGCACTTCTGTGTGATGAACCCAGCCCCACAGCATCATACAAAAAATATTTAAAGAAGCAGACAAAAATTTTGTGCACCTTATACTTTGTCGCAGGGCATATGTGAAACCTTATAGGCTCATGTGTACTACTATTCTAGGCTTCTTCGTCTAGGCATCTTTGACTTCCATCAAATACCATTCAAGCCAAACGTGACCCTATATCTTACAAAAAAAATCCAGAGGCGAAACGCTTCAGCTGAGTAAAACTTGCTCAGGAATTTTGTAGCATGCTCGTTCATTTTTAGTTTTACATTCTCCGAAGATCTCAAAGGTTATGAATCGTGTCAAAACGTTTCTTAAGATAGGAAGGGCCCATCCTGGATTGAACAACACATTGTGTTGAAGAAAACAACTATTCAAGTCAGTGGACGATGTGAGTTTGAACATATGGCCTCACGTTTCGCAGACGTGCTATAAACCATTAGGCTATTGACGTTTCTATTATCTTCTATGACGCATTTCTGTTTCTGAGCATTCTAATTTGAATTTTTGTAATATAGTTCAGTAATTTATTAAACAACTTTTTTTATGACGATCTACACAGTTGGCAAGAAAGGCTGGCCTTAACTGTTTCGCCGGATTGAGAAGTGGCTTAACTCTTGGGTCGCTTAGCCTGAACGTCTATTAGCTAGTAATTCGACGCAAGGGTACTCTCAGTGAGGGGTAACCTTTTTTTTTTTTTTGTTGACGGGGAGGAAATCTTCACAAAGATACCCCGCCTTCTGGGGGGAAGGCGGTGGTTATGTGGGGAGCTTACCCACTAAAACCTCCCCGGTGGCCCTTTCCTCGGTGCATGACGAGGGGCTCCGGAATCTCACGTGGAACGCGCCGGAGCCCCTCTGCACTGTGCTCAAGGAGAGCACGTCCCGGGGGGAGGTTACTCCCTCCTCCCCTGTGCCCTCGCAGCGAAAGGTGACACGGGCCAGCCGATGTCGCCTTCTTCCCGGGTCCACTTTGGTGGACGACTCAGGCCCCCACCCTTGTCGCCCAGTGAACCCGAGGCCCCTTTTAGTCGCCTTCTACGACAGGCAGGGGATACCGTAGTCTTATTCTTGAGAGCCCAGAACTACAGGGCTGCCAGCAACGTTCCTAGTCCTATCCTACTACTTTTCAACTATACTACATTACATCTTTTTGAACGGTCCAGACAAGGGTTCCCAATCACTGCTTCTACTAGATTACTACACGTCCATTTAAACCTTCTGGGGTAGATAGAATACAATGGCTGTACCGCTCTCCACCGTGATAACTGGGCCCCTTATTTAACAGCGAGTCAGCTCATAACATTATAAAAAAAACTGAGTATGTCAAGGTCTAAGAGACTTTTCTTTTGGATAGTCTATTAAGTACAAAACGTTGGAACGGCAGATTATAATCTGCAGTCGCGTGTCTAAATAGGAAAGTGGAAAATTGCTTTGTGTAAAAACTGAACGCTAGACGATCTGGTGATTATCTCGCTATGAAAATGTGAATCTAGTAACTAGCGTAGTCAGCCTTCGACATAAAGCAATGAATAGTTCGAAATAAATTTCTATTTTTACCCGAATACGTCGAAATAGAACATTAATTGTAAAAATAAATAGAACTATCCAATGCAATATAATGTGCAAACCAAGTTAAATAATAATTTTGAGTTATTCTAATCTAATCAAATTATTTTAATAATTGTGAAACACTATCTGATATCTCCTAACCGCTATCGGCTATCGACTATCTGCTAACGGCTATCGACTATCCACTATTTAGTTATCTAGGCTATATATTAGTTTTATTAGTGGAACTCTCTTCCTGTGGCCATTAGAAAATCACAGACAATAAATACTTTTAAAATCAAAGTTAAAAAGTTTTACTTAGACAAGTCCACCTAACATCATTTTTACTGTTACGATATATATGTAAATATATTATATGTAATGCTTTTTACACACGTTTTGTCTCTTCATAATATATATATATATATATATATATATATATATATATTTATATATATTTATACCTATATTATATGTATGTATGTATGTTTGTATGTAAATATTTATTATCAGTATTTAAGTATATCTACTTTTTATAAACTCCCGCCGCTTCTTTTTATTATTCCTCTCCATCCAAAGGTTGCCTGGAAGAGATCGCTTTTAGCGATAACGCCGCCCATTGTTTATGTATTTTAATTATATTTTCTTTTTTTATTTTAGTTCATAAGTGTAAACAATAAAGAGTTTATAAATAAAAAAAAAAAAAAAAAAAATTACATTCTATTTTACCCTAACGCCTAATGAGCCGTTACATTTTAATTAATTCATGAATAACCGTTACCAACGTTAATAACAAGGTTAAAATAACGTTAACCGAAAGATTAATAAAAAAACCGATTAGATAACAATCGATGTAATTAGTGGACGTTTTTGTCACAATTGTATTTCGTTCCTGTTGGTCTGTTGTTAGTGACAATAGCAGACTTATATAGTAAATAAAAATGTATAATGAATATAGAATAAAAATAGAAAAGAGAAGGAGACGGCCAGAAAATTGTATATAAAGAAATATAATACATACTAGACATTTGGATTAAATAACATAAGATAACATGATAATAATAGAAATAGAGAATAGAGAAGAAATGTACCCTAAACATAGCAATGTATAGCATAATATGCATGTAAAGTACAGATTAAAAATCTATTTACTAAAATTTATTCTTTAATTGTATTTTATAATAATTATACAAATGTTTAATGTCACAATTGTCGGTGTCGTGACATTTATAATTATAAAAGAGATGGAGTTGGAATAAGGACTCTTTTTTTTTAATGCTAACAATATTTTTTTTCGCAAATATATTTAAAATTCTTGTTAACCATTGCAAATAAGCTTAGGCTTGTTAGTACGTACGTTACGTACTTATTGCGTATAGCACTGTATAGAATAGTGTACATCTTGGTTTTTCCAAAATACGTATTTTTATCACGTGTATTCATATCACGATTTTTTAATGTATTTTTTGAATATACATTTTTTTTACTGTTGTTCAAAAAACAATCGTGCCACGATAAGGGTTAATATAACAATAAAAGGTTTGGATAAATTAATAAAGATTTCAAGGATAACGATAGCCTAAGGCACCTCCGGCTAAACGGACAAGCCAAAGAGACAAACAAAAAAAATAGCGTATATTTTTTAGTGTAAATATTTCTAATACATATATAAAAATTCTCCATTCAATAATATAAAGAAAAAGTGTTTAATCTTCTCCGGACAGTAAGCCTTTAAACGTCGATTGTCCATTTGGCGGAGTTTCAAACTTTACGGAATTGTTCGAACGATGAATACTCAACTCCTTTTGTTGACTAAGTAACACTCGTACAATATTTGACCGCAGTAATATGATGACTTAAGCACATTATAAGTATAAAATTGTCGTTTTACATAGAAAAAAATTCAAACGCCCTTTTTAAAACATCGAAACGTCTACGCGTGTTTTATATCACTAGCGATGTCTCCAGACTAATTCGATTTAGGGACTTTCTAGAAATCCGCCTGCCACTTTCTCAAAGCCTGGACCATATCCGCTGTCCAGTAGCTCCTCTGGTATTATGGATGCTTATGAGCGGCTTATAATAAGTTAAAGCAGTTTGCGTTTTTTAACCAACATCAAAAAAGGAGGCTCCCATTTGAATAAAAAGAAAAAATACGAGTAATTCTTATTCTTTATACTCCCACATTGCAACACGAAGCGGCTAAGAATAAATTAAGGCCGTTTGCATCTTTTTAACCGACTTCAAAAAAAGGTGGAGACTCCCATTTCTTTTTTAATAAAAATTGAATAAAAAGAATAAAGAATCGTTATTCTTCATATTGTCACACTGCAACACGAAAGTATATGTTTCATCTAATCTATGTTAAATTCTATTCTATAATATGTAATATAGTAACGATTCCTGTGTACTGTATTAAGACATATCGAAGCTGGTGATCTTATAATTTATTGTTTTATCGGTACATGACCCTGGCGAAATATGTATTTTGTTCTAATGTTGCAAAAAATAAAAACGTTTCAGACACACCATATTGTGTAAAAGGGCAATCACAAAAGATGAATGCGAGTTTCAAAAATATTTATTACTTTCTGTTGACTCGGGGATATGAGAAAAAATGTTATTTGTTTACGAAAATATATTAAATCCAACAAAAAGGGATATTGCTCATGAAATTTTATATTGCAGAGTTTATTTCATTTAAGAAGAGGCAAGATGTGGATCACCTAACGGTAAATGATCCAGGAATACGGTTACATTTCTACTAGACGAATTGTATACGTTTTGGCGCCGTTATTTTTTGTAGGAGAAGGAGACAAAGTGGCGTGCGATTCCTTGATCTTAAGTGATGCCCACGCAAACGCCTGCTAATGGGATTGTAAATGTGTTGCCAACCTATTACAAAGTATTGGATCGCCGGCAATTCGCTTTTCAAGCGAAACGCAGATGTTAGCTAGCAACACATGACACCCAGCAATTGTTATGCATACTAACTACTTCCAATGATATCTTAGTGATTTACCTGAATATTATTGTATCTTTAATTCATAATTAATAATTTAGTCATATTAACTTGGCGTTGTAAATTAATAATTTAACATTATTAGTTCGTAATCTGAATTTTAATTTATTTTGTATAAAGATTGTAAGGACGCGCAGTTGTGACGGTATTCGTTAAAATAATTCTTTGTACAACGTTACGCCGTCTCAATAAAGCGAGTGTATTAGTTATTGGACTATTTCATTCCACAAGATCTACAAGTTATTACACAGAAGTGTAATATACATACGAGTACCTCCACTTCACTTCGGAATTTTGTGAAGTTGTGATACAAGTACGTCGAGGACGTGCTGAACCAATCATGCAACAGCGCCTTAACTAGTGGCCGTACTTGGAGTAATTTATTATTTATTTTTATTTACTTTTAAACCTTAGGTTAAGTTTTTACAATATTTATATAAAAAAGTAAACAAACAAAAATATCACCTAGTGTGTGCCACCGGCAACGAAGCAGAGCAACTGGTGGTTAGGGCGACACATAAACCTCCTGATGATGCGTGCCGTGTCCAGGAGTACTGCCTTCTGTATCTGACTCTTGACCCAGCCATGTTGCTAAAGTCTAAAAATATTATAAATACGATAACAGAATCGAAACAAGTTTATTTAGGTTGCGTTATTTGACTGTTTGTACGTTCAATAAGGTGATTTTTCCACGTTACATCTGAGTTCTTTGGAACGATTTATGTAAATTTTCCCTCTAAGTATTATTAATCAACGCCAGGGAAAGGTCGAAAGAACCCCTGGAGAACAATGAAGTAATCTCCATTGATAACAAATTATACAGCTTTACAACTCATCCTAAAAGAACATTCAAATTTCTTGGATGACGTTCAACATAAAATTAACATATAATAGTTAAATGATTGATATCAATTTTAAGTTACACTAATACTATATAAGACACAGTAAGACACGCACGTGGTGTCATATAATTCAAGATACACTTGTGAGCAAAAATAAAGGGTCGATTAAGAAAGTTTGAATATTTCGGAAGATAAAGACGCTAGCTAACTGAAATAAATTGTGCATGATAGACAATTAAATACTTTAAAATAAAATACTTTCATTAATTTATTTATATTTCATTAAAAAACATAAACTTAAACGAAAAAGGATATCTTACGTAAACTTGGATAATACAGTATTTTTCATTAAATTTTATTTTTATTTAAATTTTAGTACTTAGTGTTGCCTCCATGTGGCTAACTACTAAAATTACTCTTGTTAAGTTATTATTTGATATCCTTTAATGTACATAAAAGAACCTAATAAACAAACTTATATCTAAAACACTAATACACTACACACACAACAATAATACGAAGAGAGCGTCCGACTACAAAGATGCTCGTCGGTGCAGTCGTGTTGTTTCCTTGCAACTGCCCGCCCTGCGGGCACAGGGGCTCGGAGCAGGAGCGCGACGCGGGCGGCGGTGTCTTTAATGCTAGGCGCAGGACCGTCAGCCAACTCATCGCGTTACACTCTTTATTTTTGCCTTATTATTAGTATTGGATCATGGGTTCTGATGGTATACCAGGACATACTAAAAAATGTATCGTTGTTGACCGTATTAGGTTTATGATTATCTAAGACTAGATACGTACTTACCTGGAACTCTTTAGCGACTGCGAGTCCTATGACACTTTGGATAATTCTATAATGCTTTGTAAATATATGAAAGCGTCAGTGTTGATTTGATGAGTAGCTTTTTATTTTAATATCTAAATACGAGTATGTTTCCTCATTTTAATACAACGTTGTAAATAAGTAATAGATATACTTTTTACCAAGAATGAAATGAGCATTCCGAGTTGAAATTTTTATTGCTACTATGCTATCTCGCAGCTTTGGACTCGGTTGATAGGCGGGCTATTTGGTGACGCAGCTGAAACCAATCTGCTCAGTCTTGATCACAGGCGTAAGGTAGCTAGCCTTTCGGTTTTCTACAGATTGCATTTTGGAGAGTGTGCTCAGGAACTACATGATCTAATTCCCCATCCGCGTTCCACTTTTAGACTTCAAGACGAACTGCAGGATTTAATGTTTTGGGGTGAACATCCTTCAAACACGAACGAACCGCTTTGCGTCGTCTTTCATTGCTCGTACAGCAATAGACTGGCATAGTTTGCTCACGTCTGTCTTTCCTTCCGATTACTGTATGGGTATTTTTAAGAGTAGAGTGAATAGGCATTTATTAAGCTAGTGCGCCTTACCATCTATACCGTATAACCATCGTATAAAAAAATTCTACGAATTGGCTATTTAATACTAAATGGAATCAATTATATCCTAGCAAATACTTTTAGTAATAAATAATCGCGGGGACCATTAATCACAGAGATCAGTGGCGATAGACTGTTAATTCCGTTGCCTGTCGATATTGTTGCCAACGCCGCCTAATAAATCAACGTCAAGGGTAACAATGAATGGACAACATTTCGCGAAGATTATTTAGCAATATGTTTCCACTGTCTATGACGTCATTTTGCAAAAAAAAACGTAACAAGAACACTAACTGCCCTCTCGGTCGGCATCTATCAGCCCAGCTTACGTGGATTACTATAAAAATAAAAAGCGATAGATTTTTTCAATTTGTGACCTTGTTGTAGACAAATGTAAAATAGGGTGTAACGTAAATAGGTAAAATAACACAAACACCGTTCAATATTGGAATAGGCATATATTTGAAACTACATATTTGTTGTTTCTTTCTTGTATTTTTTTCTGAATGGCCATTAGTTTTACCATTGTAAGGGTATCCATTAATTACCGGATACCCTGTATATTAGTATTTAGAATTTTAACAATTCATTAATAAAAGCACAAGCTCTCCCGATCCCTTAGGGGGGTAGAGAGAGAGACAGCAAAGGAGTGGAATAAGTTGCCGGCCTCAGTCTTTCCGTCCAAGTACGACGTGGGAGCCTTCAAGAGTAGAGTGAATAGGCACTTACTAAACTAGCGCGTACCATCTTTCGACTATATCACCACTTAACACCAGGTGGAATCATGGTCAAGCGCTAGTTTACACGTATAAATAAAAGAGATATCGCTGTCCAATTCGTTTTCAAATTTCTGTGTGATTTTCGTAATATTGTATCTTATGACATCAATAGCGTAATGATTATGAGTACGGTCTTAAAAATAAAAGGTTTCTCCTTTTGATGAAGAAGAAAAAAAAGATTAAAGAAGATTGTTTTCAATCCACTGACTTTCAGCAATAGCAAAGAGAAATTCATTGAACTGCAAAAATACATTTGGTTGCGTCTCAATCAATCTCGACTTCCTTTCATTAAAAACGTTGTACAAGTGAATTCGACGAAGATAAGTATGTTAGGGAATTACCGTAAAGTAAAGGGACAAATTTTACCATAAATATGGTTTATTTCCCTCCTTACGGGTAGAATGAATAACATTATTTTTGAAACATGAAACTCTGTCTTAATTTTTTTTTAATATTTTCATTAGAATCTCTCAATACAAGCCAGTTAGTTCGATTTTCGGCTTAAAGAAAAAATCTAAGAAAAATTTAGTACATAAGCAGTATCTATTTAATGTGTACATTTGATTATATCTCATGATATATTTGTATATTAACACATTAATATATAGTGTAATAATGTAATGGATAACATGATAGATTAGTGCAGTGATTCTCAACCTTTTTTTGTTGCGGCACATATTTGATATTGACGCTTTATGTTTACTTATTTATTTGTTCTTTATTTATACACAATAAAACGGTACAAAATGGCGGACTGAATGCCAACAGGCATTCTCTGCCAGTCTACCTTGGGGTTATGTAGAGACAAAGTAACGGGTACAAGCTATGTGAGAAAAATAATAAATAAAAGAAAACTATAAAAACAAAAATGCATGCATATATAACACACATACCTACATACAAATAAATTAAATATATAAACATAGTAATTTTATATAATAATCAATAAA
Source organism: Meandrusa payeni (assembly GCA_029286785.1). Lineage (NCBI taxonomy): Eukaryota > Metazoa > Arthropoda > Insecta > Lepidoptera > Papilionidae > Meandrusa > Meandrusa payeni. Next base: position 4,733,954 of record JAGSMX010000023.1, read on the forward strand.
TATATATATATTTATATGGATAGGAACAAGGCATAGGAGGAAGACAAGGATAGGGAAATTGTCAAACTATTCCTTGCTTAGGTAAAGCTTCCATAGTAACTGTTTGAAAGTAGATTTAGTTCCAGCTGTACGTACATTTGTTGGCAACGCAATCCAGAATCTTATTGTGTTAAAAGGGAAAAGATTTATGCATGAAATCAGTGTGACAGGATAGTTTATTTTACCATTTGGATGTATTAAAAAGGATTTGGGAAGTGTCATTCGTTTGTTTGAAGTCTCAATACGCGATGCACACATAACACTGTGAAGAGAAATCTTTTAACTGTCTCCGTCTATCAGGCGACGGTGAAAAGGACTTCGTCCTTATTTATTATTTCTTTAAGAATATTAACAATTTTTTTTCAAATATAACTACCATTCTTTGTTAACCATTCCAAAGCCTAAACTTATACTAGGAGATGGCTCGCATCATTTTTTTATTTTATTTTTTTTTTTAGAAAAAAGCTAGCAATATTTCTTTTTCTTTTTTTTCAGAAATATTACTAGCAATCTTGTTGACCATTCCAACTAAGCTTAAGCTTGTGCTAGGACATGGTTCACGGCAATAGTCCAATGGTGGATTCGAACCCACGACCTTACGATTCTCAGGCCATACCCTAAACCATTAGACTATTAACGCTCATCAATAGTCGAATAGTGGATTCGTACCTACGACTCCATCATTCGCAGATCGTACCCTAAACCATTAGACTATTGACAATTTATATGTATAACGTGAATTAGTTAAAAATTAAATTGTATTATTTTAACAAATATATTAACGAGACTATTAAGAAGCATTTCCTATGCAACCTAAGTTCTTCTCAAATCTCAAATCCGTTGAAACAGTTACGGTCAGACAACTGAATCCATTTTTCAAGATAGCTCGTTTGGTCTGCGACAATTTAACTCATTGCCAACGGCAAGTCAATGATCTTACGATTGAACCATCGTTAGAACTTCAGAAAAATGTCGGTAATACTGAATTTATTATCATTATAATTTCAGCAATAGAACATCCACTGCTTGTCGTCACCTTAGCACTGCGAGGGTCTTGGGGGAGGGAGTAACCCTACCCCGGGATGTGCTTAACAGCACAGTGCAGAAGGGCTCCGGTGTCTTCCACTGTAGATCCCGGATCCTATCGCCATGCACCGGAGAGGCCACCGGAGGGGTTTCAGTGAGTAAGAACCTAACATAATTGAGAGGGGAAGGCGGGGTACCTTCTCTCACCAACAAAAAAAGTGCTGTTAAACACGAAAGTTGCTGATGCCGATGCAGATTGTATCACTTAGCCGGCTTTCATGGCAACCATTGAAAAAGATGGTTGTGTTCTACAGCCGGTACCACCACGGCTGGTAATATATTATCCGCCATTAATACATCTGATAACAGAACCGGACTAAATTAGCAAATTCCTTTGTTAGCGTGGTGAAACAACGCCCTTTCACATTGTAAAGATATTATGTGCGGTCAAGTTTACTGAGCCGTGTTTTCCTTTGGTAAATAAAAAAATAATGACGTTTCGCCGTTCAGAAGGATTCCGAGACCTTTTTTTGTGGGTTGCCGTAATGAGACTATAAATAAACAACTTCGTATTACTACACTGAATGCACGAATTAACTTTTTTAGGTAGACTTTAATTTTTAACAGACTTCCAAAACAAAATTCGCAAATCGATTCGTAGTTTTTTAATGTTTTATATATATATATACTGATAGTTCCGTCATTTATGAACTTTTTTGTTTGAAAAGCTTTAGTTTCAATTAGATTCCGTATTAATTTTGATGCCTTCGGACCTCGGGTTCCGAAGATATATCAGGAAATTCTTCAAAAATCGAATTTGAGATATTGGTAGCAAGGCATGCATTCCTTGGACCCGGGAAGGAGGCGATATCGGCTGGCCGATATCGGATGGTACAAGGAGGGATTACCCTCACCTCCCTCCCTGGACATGCTTTCCGAAGAACACAGAGCAGAGGGGCTTCAGTGCGTTCCTCTGGAGGTCCGGGAGCCCATCACCATGCACCGAGGGAGGGCCACCGGGGGGTTTGTAGTGGGTAAAATCCCACATAACCCCGCCTTCTACAAGGTGGGGTATCTTCTTGAAGATTTGCCCCTCCCCGTCAAAAACAGTCCTTAACGTTAACAAACATGGATGAACCAGAAGAAAGATTATACGCCAGAACTTCGTAATACAACGATACTCCAAGAACAAACGAGCATCTACGCGTGAGCTATTTTATTATTTACTTAGTCAGTTTTTTGTTTTACATTTTTAAAATTGTCTTTTTTTCTTCTCTTATGTCGAAAAAAAATGAGAAGAGATGTTTAAATTGTGGGAGGCCTTCACTCTTGTTGATATTTGCGGGAAGAATAACACTCGGAGTCCAGATTTGTAATGTCCTTTATTATCTAATTTCTCAACCATTTATACAATCTTATGTGCTACGTCCTTACTGGTACTAATTAGAAACTAAGTTTGTTGACCAATCAGGAAGGGACACTGATCAACAGCTATTTACAATGAGAGTGAGCGAGAGGTGACCCTCTCTGTCACACATCTTGCGCGCTCCGCACAGAGATAGCGATATGCTGTTTAAGACCCCCGATAAAATTATTCTCTTCTAATAGCGTTCATTGTTTGAACCTTCACGTTTGAGTTTATTTATAATCGATTTTTGTATTTATTCGTAAATATACTTATAAAAATAATACACAAGTCCACTTATTCAGACTGGCTGGACTTATAATTTGACTTTTGACTGACTTTGACAGGCTTATAAATTTATGCCGTAGAGAGTCCTTCGCTCACTCAAAACCTTCGCTTTATTTGTAATTATATTTTGTCTTTATTTATAACAAGAATTTGAAGTGTGTCTACATTGTAAATTATTTTAGCTGAAATTATATTTTAAAAATAAAGAAAATTAATATTATTAATGAATATTTAAAAAAAAAATTTTTGTTTCGTATAAACATTTAACACAATATAATTATAGAATAAATATGTATTATACAGACAAAACATACATTGAGCACACCTTTTTTTTTTCTTAACGCGGGGGAATCTTTTTACAGACCATCCTCCGGTACCCTGGGTGGGCCCGGAGGGATGTGTGGGACTCGGCCTGGGCAGCCCCTACCCACTAAACCTTCCGCGAATGCCATCAGCCGTTATGAGCGGGGTGCCCCGGATCTGTCAGCGACAGGACACCAAAAAACACACCTTGAGCTTGAGCTTTTAAATATAAAAGAAATTAAAAAAGGAAAAGAGAAAAAAAATCAAGTTACATCAATTTATTTAGAATATTTCTAAAGAATTATGAAACAAAAGTTGTCCCGGGAATCGAAATCGGTTTGCTAGCGGTACTATGCAATTTGAAGTTACCACACGGACTCCGAGCTACCACGGCTTCGTTTACCAAGCTGGTTCACCACGTGCTTAGCTAAGAAGTAAAACATCGTGTGGAAACAATGTGTCTCTTTGAAAATTTTCTAAGGCATGAAAAGTCCACAAACCCGCACTAGGATTATGTGTTTTTACAGAGAAGGCCTGTGGCAGTACAATTTTGTGTGTTGATACCAAACAAAATAATGCAACAACTTAATAGAGCTATCTATGTCTCTGTGTAAGGAAAGGGTATTTTTTCCTTAAATTATTCTACTTGGGAACATTATCACGCACAAAATCCGACTTTAGCACGTCAAACGACAAGTATTTAGAACACAAATAATACATTTATAGATGTAGAGAAAGACAAAATGACTCACGCACTTCTCCTCCGCTTCAGTGTCACGGCGGCACTACTCACTTCAGAAAAATAACGGTTTAACTGCTTGAATACAACTGCCTTCCGCCATGTTTTTCTCTATGTCGATGTCCGAACTCGACCATAGATTAGGCCACAAATAGACGCATGGCTGGCTGAGGCCATAGACAAAGCACCAGTATTGCCAATTAACCTAATGTTGCCTCACGAATTATATTGTTACCTAACATCTGTTTCTTGCAATGTACATGAAATATGGTTCTTCAGAAGTGACATTATCTTTAATCGCTGCAGTGTTCCGAACGCAATTTGTGGTTGTCGTTTCCAGTGACTGTTTTGACATTTCGCCTGCATGGTCTCAGATTAAGTTGTTACATTATGAACATAACTTGTTCTCAGATGGACAGAAATGACAATTCGTACAACTTATTCGGGAAGATGACGTATTACAATATAAATTTATAAAAATTGATTGTTTTACCTAAATACATTGTTGATTAACTTAACTGGAACTTTTGTTTTTTTCTTGTGTTTAAAACAAAAAATCTAATTTTAACTGAAATTGTGCATGATAGACAATTAAATCTTTTAAATCCTTAAAATAAAATAAAATATTTTTATTGATTTATTTATATTTCATTAAAAAACATAGACTTAAACGAAAAAGGATATCTTACGTAAACTTGGATAATACAGTATTTTTTAATAAATTTTATTTTGATTTTATTATATGGTAACATGGAGATAACACAAAGTATTAAAATTTAAATAAAAATATACTTTAATGTTTAAGATTATGTTTTTTAATGATTAATCTATCGGTCATTATAAGTGGGTAGGCAGACTAGGTTTTATGAAAGCTTAAAAGACGATTAACTCATAAGAGCTCATTCTCATTCCCTTGTTTCTATATGCTGTAGTATACCGTTCTGTTTAGAATGCTCATATTATTGTCTGTTTCGCTAAAGCTATTCGAAATGTAGACATACATCATCTATCCAGAGAGTATAATCCACAAAGAGAAATCGCAATATACAGTTATTACTTGCCTAACAACATGGTACTCGTAGAGTATGCAAGATTTTCTGTATGTCGTCTTTGTTTCTTAGTTGTTATTTGTTTATCAAGAACTCTTCAAAAGATACCCCGCCTTCTGGGGGGAAGGCGGCGGTTATGTGGGGTTTTTACCCACTAAAACCTCCCGGTGGCCCTTTCCTCGGTGCATGACGAGGGGCTCCGGGATCTCCAGTGGAACGCACCGGAGCCCCTCTGCACTGTGCTCAAGGAGAGCACGTCCCGGGGGGGGAGGTTACTCCCTCCCCCTTGTGCCCTCATAGTGCAAGGCTACACGGGCCAGCCGATGTCGCCTTCTTCCCGGGTCCACCTTAGCGGACGACAAAGGCCCCCACCCTTGTCGCCCAGTGAACCCGAGGCCCCTTTTAGTCGCGTTATACGACAGGCAGGGGATACCGTAGTCTTATTCTTGACAGCCTAGAACTACAGGGCTGTGCAATCTTGTTAACCATTTCAACTAAGCTTAAGCTTGCTAGGACATGGTTCACGGCAATAGTCGAATGGTGAATTCACGACCTTAGGATTCGCAGGCCGTACCCTAAAGCATTAGGCTATTGACGCTTTATGTTTACTTATTTATTTGTTCTTTATTTACACACAATAAAACGGTATAAAAAGGCGGACTTAATGCAAACAGAAACTCTGAAAGTCTACTTTGGGGTTGTATAGAGAACAAGAGACAAAGTAACGGGTGCAAGCTATGCGAGAAAAATAATTAATAAAAGAAAACTATAATAACAAAAATGCATGCATATATAACACACATACAAATAAATTAAATATATAAACATAATAATTTTATATAATAATCAGTAATTACATATATCTAAGTATAGATGGATAGGGACAGCAATTGTCAAACTATTCCTTGCTTAGGTAAAGCTTCCATAGTAACTGTTTGAAAGTAGATTTAGTTCCCGCTGTACGTACATTTGTTGGCAACGCAATCCAGAATCTTATTGCGTTAAAAAGGCAAAGGAATTATGCATGAAATCAGTGTGACAGGATACTTTATCTTAACATATGGATGTATTAAAAAAGGATTTGGGAAGTGTTATTCGTTTGTTTGAAGTCTTAATACGCAATGCACACATAACACCGGCGAAATGTCGAAAAAGGGCCACCTACGAATAACATGAGCAAATTTTTTTTAGAAAATATGTGATTGACATGAATAAGCGACGTAATAAGGGAGGTGAAAAGCGATTATCGAGTTTTATATCTGCTCACCCTTTTAAGTAAACAAGTGTTAGGTTACAATATTTTTCGTGGGGCAACATTAGGTTTTATGGCAATACTGGCGCTTTGTCTATGGCCTCAGCCAGCCATGTGTCTATCTGTGGCCTAATCTATCGAGTTCGGAGTGGCATTGTGCGCCGACACAGAGATAAAAATGGCGCTGAAGGCAGTTGTTTTCACGCAGTTAAACCGTTATTCTTCCGAATTGACTAGTGCCGCCGTGACACTGAAGCAGTGGAACATGCGTGAGTCATTTTGTCTTTCTCTATATCTATAAATGTGTTATTATTTTTTTCTAAATACTTGTCGTTGGTCATGCTAAAGTCGGATTTTGTGATAATATACCCAAGTTGAATAACTAAACTAAAACTCTTTTTAAGGCGGTTGTCTTGAATTGATTGTCATTACATGGTTCATCTACCTGATAATAATATCCCAATTTATCTTGTCTTGATATATAACGATACTTAAAAGTACAAATAGCTTTGTTTCGTGTTTAATAGGTATTTGTTCTTTTGACGGGATTGGGAGCTCAGGCTTTAAATTACCGGGAATTAATCAAGACGCCAGTATTGTACGTTGATTAATAATTCCCGGGGGTAGTTTTTAATACAATTTTTGTTATCAAGGAAACGGTTCACTACGAAGCATGCATTATAGATAGCGAACGTCCATACATTGGATTAGCTGAGATCGAATGAACAGACCTAAACGTCAAAAAAATTATTAATTGAGTATCGGTTTGTAAGCTTATTGGTAAAAACAGTTTTGATACACAACTTGGAGAAATAAACTCATACAAAATTTTATATTTAAAAGGTTATTTTACACACTAATGTAAATTATACACACGTATATTTTTTTTTTGGATGACCTAACACAGTTGGCCAGAGAAGCTGGCCTGAACCTCTAGAGTACCTTAGGTAGTAACTCGACACAAGGGTCCTCCCGGTGAGGGATAACCTCGCCTTGGACGGTTACTATTTTTGAGCTTTAGCAGTCCGCTCCGAGGGCGCCCGAGTGGGCCGAACCACGACTCGGTCGGTAGCTATTTCATTGGCAAAAGACTATTGGGACAATCTAAGCTAAACTAACTTATTTGCCACTTCGGGAAGCGTTAGCGCTGAGAGAAGAAGTGGCCGAAGAAACTCCAGCAACGCTCCTAATCTTATCGAGGGGGTGGGGGTTTTCCCGTAAAATACTTATATCGCACAAGGATTTTTCGCAACCTCCGACAGTTGCGAATGGACGCTTTGTAGATTTCATATAAATGTACACATTTGTATGTACAAATACATATACTAGTATAATAAACACGCGACAACACATAGGGGTTTCCAACAAACGGTTGTGCGGATGTCAACTTTACAATCGATTCATCTGACAGTTTTCCCTATTCTAGGGAGCTTTTGAACAAATAGGCCTTCTACGCCCTCTCGACCTCCGTCTCAATCGAGACCGAGAGGTCGGGAGGGCGTAGAAGATAGATTCGTCGCGGCTGACGCTAGGGGGATTAGCCCCGACGTAAAAATTGTTATTCCTAAAAAATCCGTTTCTAAAACGGTACCCAAGACAGTTGCCCCCTACGCTGATAACCCGGGTAATGGGATAACACCCCGAGGCCCGTACCTGCGAGGTTCCCGTGAACCTTGTAGATGACTCGACTGACTGACTGACTGACAGTTTAGTTTTGCCATGACAATAAATCACGTTTACTCACTTATCCCCAATAATACAAATTCACAGTATACATGATTAATGTGGTAATTATAAAGAAATTCTTATATTATATTATAATAATTTAAAATAGTTTTTATCGTAATTTGTTTTAGACACAGTATTAACGATAAAAACAGCGACAAAAATATATGTATACTTGACTGTGTGTATAAGTAATGCATATAAAGTTAAAGTTACAGACATTATATAATATATATAATATATATGTCCCACTGTTGGGCGCAGGCCTTCTCTGTAAAGAGAGTATAAGGGCATAATCCGCCACGCGGCCCTAGTGCGGATTGGCAGACTTCACATGTCTTGTCCCACGATGTTTTCCATCACCGCTAATCGCGTGGTAAATCAGCACATAAAATCGCCACAACAAATGTATTGGTGCCGGGGATCGAACTGGGGTTGCTAGCGTACTACGCAACTTGGGCCAAAGCCATTAATTCATATAACATTGGGGATATTATGAACATAAACTAGCTTCTATACTTTTATTATTGCCATTCTTCAGACTTGAACGAAGCGCTTTACTTTGTCTTTCCCTCCGACTACGTACTATATTCCTTTGCGGTATGAATAATAAAAGAGAAAGCAAAGCGCTTTGTTCGGGTTTGAGGGATGTTTACGACAAAAATCCAACAGTGCGTCTTGAAGTCCAATGAAGAAATCTTGTCAATCATGTATCAAGTCAATTCTCAACACCGAACGGCTTTTTGAATATATTAAGTGTATTTTTGCAAAAAATAAATATGTCGCTATACAGGTTTATACCGACGCTATTACACGCGGACGACTTTTTTGTATTTTCGAATTATCGTGGGAATATTACGAAATAGAATTAATCAGAACCTAAGCAAACTCTCATGAAACCACCTTTCAAGTACATATTTTTCCAATAAAAATGAATCATCGAAATCGGTTGGTATGATATTGAGTTATTTGTCCATTTGTCTTATATACTTGTTGTTTCCAATATTTTCAATATTTCATTATATAATTTAAACTTTATTTAGTTTATTTTTGAGTTAATAATATATTTATTTATGAAATTTTGTCATCTATTATTTTATTATATAAAATATATTTTAATCTCATAACTGTTTTATTTATGTATCATATTTATTATACTCTTACTGTCTGTATAAATTCCATATAAAAGTAGTATTGCGCGCGCACGTATTTAGGTGGTCCTGGCACCACTGAAAATCAGCGCTGTCAGATCCTTGCGACAGCATATGCTGAGACGGTGTCCGATATTGGCGTCATATGTTTTGTATTATTTGTCCGTGTAACTTTAACTGTGTTTTGTATATTTTTCATTCTTTTTTAATGTGTGTTATTATATTCTGTCTGTCTGTTTTGTATTGTGATGCCAATAAATAAATGTCTATGTCTATATACATACTTAATTCAAATTTAAGATTTATATGGTTTACTCGTGAATGCCATTGTCAGAACTGGACCAAATGATAAAAAAAATCAAAATCAGTTCACCCAGTCGAAAGTAAAAATAAATTTATAAAAATCTCCTCCTTTTTGAAGTCGGTTAAAAGGATAAAATCCAATAATGTGTCTTGAAGTCCAATGGAGGATTGGATCATGGCACATTGTCCAATATTCATTCTGTACAACACCGAACGGCTTTATGGACATATTAAGTGTACGTACGAGTATAAGAAAATAAAGTATGCTTCTATAAAAAAATATCCTAGTAATATCAATTCAAAGAATCCTTCTCAATTAAAATATACGCTACAGTTGACACACGTTTCGTAATAAGCACTCTTTAAAAGGGGCTCCTATTGAAAACAAACACAAACAGACCCGTGCATACTTCCACGGGGGTCACCACAAATTAAAATGTATTTAGATTATTTTGTTAGTTGATATTGTATACTCGTAAAATAAATAATAGCTATGTAAAATAAGTATGTATCTTGACTTCTCATATTTACGTGAATATTGCACATCTATTTAAAAGGGAAAGTGTGTGGGTATGTCCCATATAGGATTCGAAACGGGTACAGCGATTTCAATGAAACTTAAATCTTCAGATTGACCTGACGAGTAATCCTGTATAGTTTGGTGACGATCGGAGCACTACTCTTTGTCAACTGTCAAACAAGCCATACGTCGTACTTTTATTTCTGACATTAACTTGAGCCCGTGATATTGTACTTACTGATATGTACATAGGTGTAGGTAATGATCTTTGAGAAGAGAATAGAAGAGTATGGATACGGAGAGAAATTAATAATTTAATATATTATGAGAGTTAAATTAAATATTTAATGATGTAAATTTATTGTTTTTAGGGCTAGATTTTGCTTTATTTTATTTAAACAAAAAACTTACATCAATAAATATTTAATATAACTCTTACAATATATGATATTATTCATTACTCTCCGTGTTCATTCTCATCTATTCTCTTCTCGTATAAAATATATTTTAATCTCATAACTGTTTTATTCATGTATCATATTTATTATACTCTTACTGTCTGTATAAATTCCATATAAAAGTAGTATTGCGCGCGCACGTATTTAGGTAGTCCCGGGCACCGCTGAAAATCAGCGCTGTCAGATCCTTGCGACAGCATATACTGAGACGGTGTCCGATATTGGCGTCATATGTTTTGTATTATTTGTCCGTGTAACTTTAACTGTGTTTTGTTTATTTTTCATTATTTTTTAATGTGTGTTATATTCTGTCTGTGAAGTGTTTTTGTATTGTGATGCCAATAAATAAATGTCTATGTCTATATACATACTTAATGCAAATTTAAGACTTATATGGTTTACTCGTGAATACCATTGTCACAACTGGACCAAATTATAAAAAAAATCACAATCGGTTCACCCAGTCGAAAGTAAAAAATAAATTTAAAAAAAATCTCCTCATTTTTTGAAGTCGATTAATAGGATAAAATCCAGCAATGCGTCTTGAAGTCCGATGGAGGATTGGATCATGGCACATTGACCAATATTCATTCTGTACAACACCGAACGGCTTTATGGACATATTAAGTGTACGTACGAGTATAAGAAAATAAAGTATGCTTCTATAAAAAAAATATCCTAGTAATATCCAATTCAAAGAATCCTTCTCAATTAAAAATATACGCTACAGTTGACACACGTTGCGTAATAAGCACTCTTTAAAAGGGGCTCCTATTGAAAACAAACACAAACAGACCCGTGCATACTTCCACGGGGGTCACCACAAATTAAAATGTATTTAGATTATTTTGTTAGTTGATATTGTATAAGATAAATAATAGGTATGTAAAATAAGTACGTATCTTGACTTCTCATATTTACGTGAATATTGCAAATATATATAAAAGGGAAAGTGTGTGGGTATGTTCCATATAGGCTCCGAAACGGGTACAGCGATTTCAATGAAACTTAAATCTTCAGATTGACCTGACGTGTAATCCTGTAAAGTTTGGTGACGATCAGACACTCCTCTGTTCAACTGTCAAACAAGCCATACGTCGTACTTTTATTTCTGACATTAACTTGAGCCCGTGATATTGTACTAACTGATATGTACATAGGTGTAGGTAATGATCTTTGAGAAGAGAATAGAAGAGTATGGATACGGAGAGAAATAAATAATTTAATATATTGTAACAGTTAAATTAAATATTTAATGATGTAAATTTATTGTTTAAATAAAATAAAATAAAAATTTAATGCTGTAATTTTATTCTTTAAATAAAATAAAATAAAATAAAATAAAATAAAATAAAATAAAATAAAATAAAATAAAAATTTAATGCTGTAATTTTATTCTTTAAATAAAATAAAAATTTAATGCTGTAATTTTATTCTTTAAATAAAATAAAAATTTAATGCTGTAATTTTATTCTTTAAATAAAATAAAATAAAATAAAATAAAAATTTAATGCTGTAATTTTATTCTTTAAATAAAATAAAATAAAATAAAATAAAATAAAATAAAATAAAAATTTAATGCTGTAATTTTATTCTTTAAATAAAATAAAATAAAATAAAATAAAATAAAAATTTAATGCTGTAATTTTATTCTTTAAATAAAATAAAATAAAATAAAAATTTAATGCTGTAATTTTATTCTTTAAATAAAATAAAATAAAATAAAATAAAATAAAAATTTAATGCTGTAATTTTATTCTTTAAATAAAATAAAATAAAATAAAATAAAATAAAATAAAATAAAATAAAATAAAAATTTAATGCTGTAATTTTATTCTTTAAATAAAATAAAATAAAATAAAATAAAATAAAAATTTAATGCTGTAATTTTATTCTTTAAATAAAATAAAATAAAATAAAATAAAAATTTAATGCTGTAATTTTATTCTTTAAATAAAATAAAAATTTAATGCTGTAATTTTATTCTTTAAATAAAATAAAATAAAATAAAATAAAAATTTAATGCTGTAATTTTATTCTTTAAATAAAATAAAAATTTAATGCTGTAATTTTATTCTTTAAATAAAATAAAATAAAATAAAATAAAATAAAATAAAATAAAAATTTAATGCTGTAATTTTATTCTTTAAATAAAATAAAAATTTAATGCTGTAATTTTATTCTTTAAATAAAATAAAATAAAATAAAAATTTAATGCTGTAATTTTATTCTTTAAATAAAATAAAATAAAATAAAATAAAATAAAATAAAATAAAATAAAAATTTAATGCTGTAATTTTATTCTTTAAATAAAATAAAATAAAATAAAATAAAAATTTAATGCTGTAATTTTATTCTTTAAATAAAATAAAATAAAATAAAATAAAATAAAAATTTAATGCTGTAATTTTATTCTTTAAATAAAATAAAATAAAATAAAATAAAATAAAATAAAATAAAATAAAATAAAATAAAATAAAATAAAATAAAATAAAATAAAATAAAATAAAATAAAATAAAATAAAATAAAATAAAATAAAAATTTAATGCTGTAATTTTATTCTTTAAATAAAATAAAATAAAAATTTAATGCTGTAATTTTATTCTTTAAATAAAATAAAATAAAATAAAATAAAATAAAATAAAATAAAATAAAAATTTAATGCTGTAATTTTATTCTTTAAATAAAATAAAATAAAATAAAATAAAATAAAATAAAAATTTAATGCTGTAATTTTATTCTTTAAATAAATTATTTCCCAACCAATCGAGACTAGGGTCGTATACTAAACCATTAAACGGAAAGCTGTTATAACACTTATTACTTACATACATGAGACGCAGGGACTAACGTACGAGACAGTAGTGATCGTGCGCACATCAACACAGCACCTACACCTGCACAACAGTGTCCCCCATGCAGTCGTCGCAATATCTCGTCACACGATCAGCTGCACTTACTACGCAGACAGCAGCAATGACGCCATAGTCCAGTTCATCCAAAGGGCTATGAATGCCACCAACTTCACTAACTTATATATCTGAATATCACTTTACGTAACGCTTCAACAGCTTATTAAGTCAAGTATGCGTAAATAGCTTAACTTGAAAAATAGTTGTAGATAAGTTGTGTAATGGAGGTTTTAGACCGCACCCTAAACCATTACAGCCTTACAAATAAACGTGGTATAAAGATAATCTTAGGAATAAACTAAGAATAAGCAAAATTTGTACTAGTAAAGCAAGAATTCGTTATACCTCGTATAACGTTGACGTTTTTGTTCATACAACCGTTATTCCGTTATAACGACGTACACCCTTGTTTAAGTCCAGTATTACATTTAAAATACCACGATTTGTGTTTGTGTTCGCTCATTTAAATTAACTTATTGTGGAATTAAGGCCAATAGAGGAAGTAGAAACAGTAAATGACTTAATAAATATCATTCAGATTCCAAGACAAGTAAAAATATTTAAAAGAAGCAAAAACCCTTTTGATTTATATGTCGATAACTACAGTGGTGTTGTTTCTAGATTAATTATTTGGAAGGTCTCTTAATATGGACAAGTGTGGAGGAGGATTATCTTCCGATATATTAGCAGATACCATAGACTACAATTCATTTTTGAACAAATTTTATAGTTTCTCTTTGGTTTCGCTGTTGCCAACGTACATTTTGACGTAACGAAAGAACTACCATAGTTATTCTGGATTTTGTGTGGTCTTAGTTTATTCTTAATTTATTCGAAGTTTAATTAAACTTTATTTAATATGTTTTGGCACATTTTTATTTGTAAGACTCCTCTTTTAGTCTTTTCTCCACAGAAGTGTGAAGTGCTGAACGTCACTATATAAATTTTGTAAGTAGTAAGTAAAACTTTTCTCATTTCCAAGGTGCAAATTATACATCTGAAAATATAATATGCTCAAAGCTTTTATAACGGGCCAAGTAACTTACATATTTAATTAATATTAAATATAATATGAGGCATATTCTATGTAGCAATTTTCTTCTGGTTTATTAAACACTAGAGCACCCAGCCCGCTTGGCCGGACAAGATTTTGCTTTATTTTATTTAAACAATAAACTTACATAATTAAATATTTAATTTAACTCTCACAATATATTAAATTATTCATTTCTCTCCGTATTCATTCTCTTCAAGTGTAGATCATTACCTACACTGATGTACATATCAGTAAATACAATATCATACCTATAGTAGTAGTATCATAGTAAATAAAAGCTGTATTTGACAGAACAAAAAGAGGAGTGCTCCGATTATTCGCCAGGTCAATTTGAAGATTCCCTGAAAGTTTCATTGAAGTCGGTCCAGCCGTTTTGGAGCCTATATGGAACATACCCACACACTTTCTCTTTTATATATATACATAATTAAATAAATAAAAAAAAAATTACCAACTCATAAAAAGAATTCTTTTGTTATCTGTGACGTGTTATCCATCACGATATATAAAACCATAGAAAAATCACTGCCTGATTTAAAAAAATATACTCGTATTTCGGATATTAACATATTTAAATTGATCCTTGTTGATTTTAAAATAGTAAGTGGTAATGTAAAATTTACTTTATCAAGGATAAGGATTCTGCTGTGAGAATTGTTGCCAAAAAAAATTGCAACCACAGTCTTTTACGTTAGCGGGGTCGACAGAGATAGCATAGTTTTAACAATGCTCAGCCCTGTAGTTCTGGGCTCTCAAGAATAAGACTACGGTATCCCCTGCCTGTCGTATAAGGCGACTAAAGGCCTCGGGTTCACTGGGCGACAAGGGAGGGGCCTTTGTCGTCCGCTAAGGTGCACGATGTGTCGAGCACAATGCAGAGGGCTCCGGTGCGTTCCACTGGAGATCCCGGAGCCCTCGTCATGCACCGAGGAAAGGGCCACCGGGGAGGTTTCAGTGGGTAAAAACCCCACATAACCGCCGCCTTCCCCCCAGAAGGCGGGGTGTCTTTTGAAGATTTCCTCCCCGTTAACAAAAAAAAAAGTTTTAACAATGCTTGATCAACCGCACTGGACATAGGCTCCAGCAGAAGTGCAAGTTGACGAACATTTATGACAATCTCATCCTACCCCTTGGGGTCGGTGTGATTGCTTTTATTAATTTCTTCAAATTTAAAAAAAAACACTTAATCTTATGTATATATTTATAAAATAATTGCTAATGTAAATAAATAGATTTTTTTAATCCGAATTTAGTATGTAAAACTGTTATTTCTATTAATAAAAGGAAAAGCTATTGTTCCACACCAAGTGACATTAACCTGAAAAAACAATTTATCGATTGAATAATTAGATTAACAGCATTTACTCAGTCAATAAAACGAGAAAAATCTTCAGATTAAATATACAAAGTGTCACAAACTCTTCTATATTTTCAATCCCTAAGTTCAATTCTTCTCTATAAACCACTGAGATAGAATTGTTAAATTATAGCTTGATCAGAATTAAATGGACCGTGATTCGCTTTCCTGCAGCCGCATTCTTATTGATTGCACACTTTTCATTGCACATTTCTAGTCTTTTCTTTTTCCGTAGCCATTTTAAATTGTAATTCAAATTAAAATGTAATTGAAACGTCAATAGCCTAATGGTTTAGGGTACGGCCTGCGAATCGTTAGGTTGTGGGTTCAAATCCACCATTCGACTATTGCCGTTTGTAATCGAAATTGTTTGGAGTGATTTTGGAGTTACACA
This sequence comes from Meandrusa payeni, assembly GCA_029286785.1. Taxonomy (NCBI): domain Eukaryota; kingdom Metazoa; phylum Arthropoda; class Insecta; order Lepidoptera; family Papilionidae; genus Meandrusa; species Meandrusa payeni. Next base: position 4,749,933 of record JAGSMX010000023.1, read on the forward strand.
ATTACATAATTACAGTTACATAATTAATGCAAATTTTGGACTTATATGGTTTTCCCATGGAAGCCGTTGTCAGAATTGGACCAAATTCGGACCGCGCGGGAAGCACCAGCTTACAAATAAAAAAAGAATCATCAAAATCGGTTCATGAGTAGAAATTTATGAGGTAACATAAAAAAAAACATTCAAAACATAACAACACAGAGGAATTGAGAACCTCCTCGTTTTTTGAACTCGGTTCAACAATCTTAAATACTCAAATATAATTTTCAGAAACAAATAAAAAGCGGAAGACAAATATTATATAACTAACAGTAAAACCCATGAAGACGAACATACGGAACGACATAAATATTAATAAATGGGAGTTCAATAAAACTATTTCCTCGGTGATCTAACAAAAGCTTACGGACGCACGTCCGCCATTTTGAGAATAACGGATACATACAATAGCGAAAGAGTAACGACGCCATTGTGAACGTAATGGTATCGTTACAGCATTGCTCCCTTGTCTTCTAAGACGTTCATAAAAGCCTCAACTGTAACTTGTATACGTACGTACAGAGTGAGAAATTATTCGTCACTTTAAAGGCGAAATTCGCTTGAACTACGTTAATTTTGAACGAAATATAATATCAAATTAACGTTTGAAATAGATTAGTTACACCCGAAAGAGGTTCAGGCTAATCGATCTACATCTTTGCCACCACTCAAAAACCCGGTAAAGATTAGAACCCGGAAAAAGTAGAGGACTCATCCCTAAAGAAATATCGAATAGTTTTTTTTTATATAAGTTCTACGCAAATTTTTGATCCCATCTGATGATAACTGGAATTGCAGTCGTGAATGGAAAGGTGCACTTGCTTAGTAAATGCCTATTCACTCGATTCTTAAAAATACCTACATTGCTCATTCACATAATTGAAGGGAAAGACAGACTCGGGCACACTACTACAGTCTTTTGCTGTTCGAAGAATCAAAAACGAAGCAAAGCGCTGAATTTGGGTTTGAAGGATGACCACAACAAAGAGTAGGATAGGATAAGCAATAATAATAATAATAAGTGAAGGCCGAAAGGGTAAAAATAACTACGAGTAAGTCACCAAAGAAAAAATCAGTAATCACCTCGACTTGGCTCACGAGTTGACCGCCATGTGGGGTGTGGATTCACGATCATTGTCCCGATAGTCGTTTCTGCAAACGTTCTTATAGCTAAAAGTCTCAATTAACATCTTAAGAGACTTTCGCTAGATGGCTGGGTCAACGGTCAGATACAGAAGGCAGTACTCGTGGACACGGCACGCATCGTCAGGAGGTTTCTCTCGTTTCCGGTGGCATACAATAGGTAAGGTTTTTATAATGTTTTTATATTTTGTATGATATTTTTGTGTATTTTACTTTTTATATAAATAAACTAATTCTATTTATTTATTAATTCAGGTAACTTAGACTCTAAGTAACATTTTTAGCTTATATAGCTTTTATATTTAGGCTAAAAATTATATTATACTACTGGCTTGACTATGCTAATGTATCCTTATCCTTAATCGCTATGTGAGACGTCGCAGCATCTGTTTACATAAACACAGTCTAGTCTTTGAGCGATCATGATCAGGATGCTGTTGAAGCTGATTGCCTCACCATCTAGTATTAATAAAAAGTGATCAGCAACGACGTCACTCTCTAATCCGTAAAAATAAATGGTTAACATAACGTAAGAGCTCATTGCTTTAATTTCCTTGCATTGGACGACAGGTCTCTGACGACTTATTCTCGATTTCATCGGTAATGTTCCCTTTGATGACACGGTAAACATTAAATTAATCATAGTCGTGACATTTTGGTAAATTAATTACTTTATCGAGTTGGCAAGCCAATTCAAAGTGCTGTTAATTACGCCTCGGTGTTGAGAAATTCACCAAACTTATTCAGTAATAGTTTCGTAAGTACATGTAATTGTTATTACGGTATAAGCTATTTATTTATTTCTCGTAACTTATGTAATAAGTTCTTAAAGATAGCTTACTAGGTTGTACAAGAGGCATGTGTATTGATCTTTGAAACAGATCAATCAGAAAAGCTTTAACATCGCGTGTATATGAATACTTTCTACTCAAACATGGCATACTGGTATATATGTTATCGTTTATTTATATGTATATAAATTTTATTTTACGTGTCTGTGTATGCACATGTGAACGATTATTTATTTTCCTAGCATATAGAGCATTATTTTGCCTTTGTAAATAAATATTAGTTCAATAAATAATTTATCTATGTATCAATATTTCTAGGAGCTAAAGATGAAATCGATAACCGCTTTTACCAAGGATAAAGACTGGTAATATCTCACACAGTAAATTTTACCAAATATTTTGTTAAACGAAAGAAACCGGAAATCGGAAACTCAATTAAGAGAGTGAGATTAAATTATCCGTGAAATAGTAACCGACCGAGTCGTGGTTAGGCCCTCTCGGGCGCCTTTAGATCGGAATGCTTACGCGTAATATAGTAACCGTCCAAGCCGAGGTTACCCCTAACCGGGGGGACCCTTGGTCGAGTTACTAGCGATAGAGATTCAGGATAAGCGACCCAAAAGCTATGCCACCTCTCAGTCCGGTGAAGCAGTTAAGGCCAGCTTCCCTGGCCAATCTGTGCAGTTCGTCAAAAAAAAAAATCGAAACCAGATTGTATGTTTTAATTGTAAACACTAGGATATCATTAATCAGCTCATATTCCTGGCCCCCAAAGCCTCCAGGTGATGGATTCGGGGGAGTGCACGGTGCACTTACGGAGGTCGTGGAGGAAGGCGCGTCCTATGTTCCGGCGCGCCTTGCCTGGAGGGCGGTGAGGGGGAGGCTCGTCCTCCCCCGGGACGGGAATGCCGCAAGGCATCCGGGTCGCAGGCGGGGCCGCGGTGCGTGCGCAAGCGATCCCGTAGCCCCGCCATATGCTATGATGATGGAACATCTTGTGGGTTTGGTGGGTGAGGGCCCGGCATTACTCGTCCTTCCTCCGGGGGACGATTACGCGGTCAGGTACGTTCCCACAAGTAAAACAAAAAAAAAGGATATCATTAACATTTTTACTAAAACAAAATACGCTAGAAGTTAAAATGATTCATTTAAACCAGTTTGCAAATTGATTTCGTAAAGCTTCTTATTTAAGTAACATAAGAAATACAATAAAGCTCTCTGTATAAATAATTCATTTTATTTTGGCTTACTTTTCGAGTTGAATTTCTTCTCTTCTTTCATACTAACTTTTCCATTAAACCTTTGGAATTGAAATGAACCGGGCCCGCGTAGCGATTTCGCCTTTTGCGGCCTTTTTACAAGGGAAATAATTTTTATATTTTTTATAATATTAAAAATTATATACTGGCGAAGAATTAATAATAAGTTGTCACGTACTTTTAACACTAGGGGGATAGACATAGAGAGCTTTCGCTATTTTTTCACCATGCTTATTAGGTCCCATTTGTGACTCGTGATGGGTTTACATACGCCGGCCACAAATTATCAGCAAGTGATATTTTGTCGTAATTGATTTGTTGACATGACAACTTCTTCTTCTTGAAGTGCCATCTCCTACCGGAGATCGGGTCGGCTATCATTAAGGCTATTTTAATTTTTGATGCAGCGGCAGGAAACAAGGATTGTGTGCTCATGTTGAACCATGTCCGGAGATTTCTGAGCCACAAAATACGTCTTCTTCCAGGTGGTCGTTTACCCTGGATTTTTGCTTGGATGATGAGTTGGAGTAGTTCGAATTTGTTAATACGCATTATTTGACCAAAGTACTGGAGCTTACGTTTTTTCACGGTATTAAGGACCTCCGCGTTCTTTATCACCATTTGCAATACTGTTTTGTTTGGTATCTTATCCGTCCATGATATTTTAAGAATTCTTCTGTACACCCACATTTCAAAGGCTTCCAGGCGATAACTCATATTCTGGGTTAAGGTTCATGACTCTACGCCACACAGAAGAACTGAATACATAGCAAATACGTGTCAAACTCACCTTGGTAGATATCTTCAAAGATCGATTGCAGAGAAGGTAAGCTAACTTTACAAATGCGTTTCGCGCTTGCTCTATACGACATTTGATCTTCACGTCTTATAAATTGATGAATACTGAATGCAATGAAATGAGCCATAAACAATCTATCTATCACTGTTATTTTTCGTAATTGTGATACCATGCTTTTTTAGACATTATTTTTCCCATTCGACTTCAAAGCAATATTATGATATCGTAGTCAATTTCCCATCGACAATGCGGCGTAATGACATGCCAGGAACAACAGACATCGTCTGATAATTTATCTTTGAGGACGGTATAAAACGTTATAATAATAGTCATTAAGAATAAATTATGAAAAGGGTTGTACGAAGTTTTACAAATTATACAATAAGTATATAGTATACTCACTTAAATATACTCATATTATCTCTTTTTGACGGAAGTACTATTTAGAACCATCAATAGCCTGATATTTTAAAGTGTAGCCTGCGTCACGTGTGATTGTAGGTTGGTAGTTTGTTTTTACATGACGAACTATACAGATTGGCTAGAGAAGCTGGCCTTGACTGCATCACCGGATTGAGACCACCTCTGACATAGCTCTTAGGTCGCTTAGCCTGAACGTCAGGTACTAGTAACTCGATACAAGGTTCCCCCCGGTGAGGGCTTGGACGGTTAATATGCTACGCGTAAGCATTCCGATACGAGGCCTCCCGAGAGGGCCGTTACAAGTGAATGTAACGGGTAATGGGCTACATAGTCCACCTTATAAGCAAGTTGAAGTGACAATGGGAAGGGTAGGGCAGTATGCCCTACAGTAAAAAGGCGGCTATTTCAATAGTACAGACGTTTGCGACCGTCGGAGGTTGCGATCAATCCTTGCGCGATATAAGTATTTTATTTGAAAACCCCACCTCCTTGATAAGATTAGGAGCGTTGCTGGAGTTTCTTCGGCCACTTCTTCTCCCAGCGCTAACGCTTCCCGAAGAGGCATATAAGTTAGTTTAGCTTAGAATGTCCCAATAGATTTTGCTAATAAAATAGCTACCGACCGAGTCGTGGTTCGGCCCTCTCGGGTGCCCTCGGATCGGACTGCTAACGCGTAATAATGGAAACCGTCCAAGCCGAGGTTACCCCTCACCAGGGGGACCCTTGTGTCGAGTTACTACCTAATAGAGGTTAAGGCTAAGCGATCTAAGAGCTATGCCACCTCTCAAATCGGTGAAGCAGTAAAGGCCTTCTCTGTGCCAACTGTGTTAGTTCGTCAAAAAAAAATTATAAATAGTACAGACGCTGCAATTTAATTTATTTGTATAAATGATAAAAATTAAGACATTATAACGGAACATTGTAAAATTAAAGGTTGCTCATTTGAATCGAATATTAAGTGACAGAATAATTAGATCCGGTAATCCGAGTTGGATTTTTTTTTTAATTTATAAGCGGTGCGTAATTAACGTTAACTTCAAAAGAAACGACTGAATCCAATCCGGCGTACTGTATCTCGTTTAAAGGCAATTTGTTATTTACTCTCCGTAGGCTTTTGTATCATTTAATTGTCTAATTAAAAAATATTCATTGATTTTGAAACTTGATTATAGAAAGTAGAGACAAACATTTTTTTTAAAATGATTTTTGTACATTTCCAATAGGTTTGGTGGTCCCGTTTAAGATATCATATTAAAATTCCAAAGTTAACAAAATTTGCCCTAATTTTTGCTAAAAAAAACTGCTTAATCACTGTCTAATACAATTTAATACATAATGTGTGATAAACGATTGTAATTTTTTAAATTTAATTTTACCGCGCGTTCGACGGTGAAGGAAAACATCGTGAGGAAACCTTTTTTTTTGTTGACGGGGAGGAAATCTTCACAAAGATATCCCGACTTCTGAGGGGAAGGCGGCGGTTATGTGGCGTTCTTACCCACTAAAACTTACCCGGTGGCCCTTTCCTCGGTGTATGACGAGGGGCTCCGGGATCTCACGTGGAACGCACCGGAACCCCTCTGCACTGTGCTCAAGGAGAGCACGTCCCGGGGGGATGTTACACCCTCCCCTCCTGTGCCCTCGCAGCGCAAGGCGACACGGGCCAGGTGTGTACCTGATCGTGAGGAAACCTACATGTCCTACAAAAATTTTTCTAAGACATGTGAAATCTGCCAATCCGCAATAAGGCTCGCGTGGCGTACTCGACTAGAGTAGTCTTTACAGAGAGAGGCCTATGCCCAGTGGGCCAAATATAAAGACTGTAACTTTAACTAACTTTATCTTTAATAATATACAAAAAAAACTGTATCTCAGTAAAAAAAACAAGGACAGGAATGAATTTAATGTCATTTTCTCGCTTCAGTTTAATTAAACGAGATTTACAGCAGGGATTAAGCTAATTGGAATTTGTTTGTTTCGCAACGAAATTTTAACAAACGAAATTACGTGATAGCACATTCCGTAATATAATAAACGTAAATTTTTATAACGATTACTGTTTATAAGTTATCCATTTTCGCTCTTAGAGGAGTGTTAGCCTAGTGCAGTAATTCTCAACCTTTTTTTGTTGTGGCACATATTTAACGATTTCAAAATTTGACAACACACTGCATAAATAGTTTATGACAATTTTTTTTAATATACGAAATAATAATATATATTCGTGTTAAAAATATTTTCTTTTTAAATGATATAATTTAATAATATTAACATTATTATATATTTGCTAAATTTGTCGGCACACAAAAGTATCGCGGCACAGTGGTTGAGAATCACTGGCCTAGTGGCTAAAAAGTTGAAAAACCATCTGACGATCACGTGTTGGAATTCAACTTCATCAATGGGTTGCTTTAGTGAAAAAGCATCACTTTTTAAAATGTGTGTCTAATGTTAAAAAGAACAAAGTTACAACCTATATACGTCCAACAGAGAATGAAGCGTATTACAATTTAGGGGATCAGTGCTGACTACTTTGGCCGCGTCTGTCTTTCCCTCCGTATACAATGTTTGTATTTTCAAGAGTAGAGCCTTACCGTCCAAGACTGCATTTCCACTTAACATCAGGTAGGATAGTGATCGAGCACATACTGTACATTTTACATAGACAAACATACATAAACATGGAGCTATAAATGTTTTACATCAGTGGTATGTTCAAAGTTCAATTCTTTTTATTTTATTTCTTAATTTAATTTTACCGCGCGTTCGACGGTGAAGGAAAACATCGTGAGGAAACCTACATGTCCTACAAAAATTTTTCTAAGACATGTGAAATCTGCCAATCCGCAATAAGGCTCGCGTGGCGTACTCGACTAGAGTAGTCTTTACAGAGAGAGGCCTATGCCCAGTGGGCCAAATATAAAGACTGTAACTTTAACTAACTTTATCTTTAATAATATACAAAAAAAACTGTATCTCAGTAAAAAAAACAAGGACAGGAATGAATTTAATGTCATTTTCTCGCTTCAGTTTAATTAAACGAGATTTACAGCAGGGATTAAGCTAATTGGAATTTGTTTGTTTCGCAACGAAATTTTAACAAACGAAATTACGTGATAGCACATTCCGTAATATAATAAACGTAAATTTTTATAACGATTACTGTTTATAAGTTATCCATTTTCGCTCTTAGAGGAGTGTTAGCCTAGTGCAGTAATTCTCAACCTTTTTTTGTTGTGGCACATATTTAACGATTTCAAAATTTGACAACACACTGCATAAATAGTTTATGACAATTTTTTTTAATATACGAAATAATAATATATATTCGTGTTAAAAATATTTTCTTTTTAAATGATATAATTTAATAATATTAACATTATTATATATTTGCAAAATTTGGAGGCACACGAAAGTGCCGCGGCACAGCAGTTGAGAATCACTGGCCTAGTGGCTAAACAGTTGACAAACCATCTGACGATCACATGTTGGAATTCAACTTCTATCAATGGGTTTCTTTAGTGAAAAAGCATCACTTTTTAAAATGTGTGTCTAATGGTAAAATAAAGAACAAAGTTACAACCTATATACGTCCCACTGTTGGGCATAGGCCTTCTCTGTAAAGAGACTATAAAGGCATGTCCGCCATGCACACCCAGTGTATATAGTTAGTAAAACTTCTTTACGCATGCGTGACTTGGGAAGTAGGCTGATGAATGCGTTAGGAAAAGTTGATGATAGTCCAGTACAGACATGGTAGTAGGCGAGAGATTTATTTATAAGTTAGTGATATAGAAAGAGAGAGAGTTACGTTTCGTATATTAATGTAGGTACAAGAGAGAGAGATATGAGCACACATTTTCTATTTCTCTTGAACAACTGTAAATATATTATATTATGTGTACATTTAATACATACCACGATCAACAAAGGACTACTTTGGCCACGTCTGTCTTTCCCTCTGTTTACAATGTGGGTATTTTCAAGAGTAGAGCCTTACCATCCAGGACTGCATTTCCACTTAACATCAGGTAGGATAGTGATCGAGCACATACTTAAAAAGTATAAAAAACTATTTACATAGACAAATATACATAAACATAGAACTATAAATGTTTTACATCAGTGGTACGTTCCAAAGTTCAATTCTTTTCATTTTATTTGTTAATTTAATTTAAATAAACACTAAAATTTATAAGAATGTAAGTACTTTACCTTTTCGGTTATGTGGGCTTTTACCCACTAAAACCTCCCAGTGGCCCTTCCTCGGTGCATGGTGAGGGGCTCAGGATCTCACGTGGAACGCACCGCAACCCCTCTGCACTGTGCTCATAGAGAGCACTTCCCGGGGAGGTTACTTTCCCCTGTGCCCTCGCAGTGCAAGGCTACCGATGCCAGAGGCCAGCCGATGTCGCCTTCTTCCCGGGTCCACCTTGGCGGACGACAAAGGCCCCACCCTTGTCGCCCAATGAACCCGACTTTTAGTCGCCTTCAAGACAGGCAGGGGACACCGTAGTCTTATTCTTGAGAGCCCAGAACTACAGTACTACTTACCTAACTTAATAAACTTAACTTTCATAAATTGTCTCTGATAATGTAGTTATGCATCTGTTGGCTTATTTATCTGTTTTGTGTCTACTTGTTTTATATTTTCCTATATATACTTATACTATTATAAATAAATAAATAAATTATTATTCAATTAATTAAATAATCTAAAAGGAACATTTAAGAATGCTATCATTTCATTCGTATTAGAATTTAGTGGGTCAGTGCTGATACCTTCTATCGGCACCTACGTGTGGAATGGGGTCACGTCGAACGTATCACGATACCAATTAACCTGATAGCCCACGTGATTTGTTACATGGCGTGATAAGTAACATAGATCTACAGAATATAAAAGAAAACATTGCATTTGACAGTAGTATAGTATTGCCACATAAACCGCATTGTCACGGCCCAAGATCCCGGTAGGCGCAAAAAACGTCGTACATGATAGAGAACAATTTCAAAAAGGAGGACGCCAAAGACCGGGCAAAGTGGAGAGAACTAAGCAGGAAAGCGGACCTGGTAGTAGGCCGGGAAATCGCTAGGCAGAAGAAGAAGATAATAAAGCAGTGATATTGTAGCTGCTTAACTATACCGCTTACGATCTCATAGTCGCTAGCAGACGTTTGCGAAATGTAACATTCGGATTGGAACAATTGTATCTGAAATTCCAAATTGTTTCGGATCACTGATATGTATTTGGAACATCGGTTCACTATATATGAAATAGATTTAAGTCACGCAAAGTTAATGTTAAGAAATACGAATTTCACGTTAATGATTGCGGTATGTACACTCGTGACCAAAATTAAAGGATTGGTTAAGAAAGTTTGAATATCTCGGAAGATAAAGACGGTAGCTAGCTGAAATAAATTGTGCACGATAGACAATTAAATATCTTTAAAACAAAATAAAATATTTTTATTAATTTATTTATATTTTATTAAAAAACATAAACTTAAACGAAAAATGATATCTTACGTAAACATTATATTTTAATTTTAGTACTTAGTGTTGCCACATGGAGGCAAAAAAGAGTTGGTAATTTTGGGTAACGTTGGGTGACAATTTAAAAACTAAACCGTTTTCGCGGTAAACCGTAAAGTAGATTAATTCAACACAATAATTTGATTATAAAACGGCCAAATTTTAATACTAATATTAATTATTAGATGTATGATAAAATATTATTAAATTGAATAATTCATTTATTTATTTTATCTCATTATTAAGTCGCTAATGACGATATATCGAGCGTGGGAGATATTAAATACTCATGTTGCCAGTTAGAAAATGCAGGATAACATCGGATCACCGCTTGCCTTTCGCCTCGGGTACGTACCAAGTTTCAGAGTAAAATTATGAATTTGAATTGTTACCGTTCCAGTCTTTGAAACACTTAAATGGTTCGGAACAGTGAGTCTGTAAAGAGTTACATACGCCTATTCGCCAGTTCGAATCCCAGACATTTTATATCGTATAAGTATGACAGCCTGTCACATAAGGGACCTAATGTAAATATGGAAAGAGGATCTGTCTCTGTCTACACCGCTGGGACTGTTGTGTGTGTTCTAGAAATTACAATTAAATTAAATTGGAAAATGTCCTAACTGAAGTTTGTAAATAAAAAGCATTACAAAAATAAAAAGGAAAAAGTTAATTGCTCGACGATTTCATATGAAACGTATATTTACATAAAAAACTGTTTACATTACACTGAAAACTCAAAAGACATGTGTTTGTGTATAATCAATAATAAATACATGATTTTAGCTTCAAATGTAATAAGGTATTATTATGAGGAATAGGAGCTATGAAATATAGAGAATGCTTTTATTTTATTTATTTACTGTATAGAAGAGCATTGTGAAGTTGATAGGTGACCAAGATCTATCATCTATTTAGATAGTCTTGAGCACCGACGCAAGGTGGCCAGTCTTTCGGTGTTTTACAAATAAAATTTCGGGGAATGTGCACAGGAATTACACGAGTTAATTCCCCTATACCCTCTTCCTTCTCACGTTTACACATTCGGCGGGTCTCCACCCTTTCATAGTCGATGTTCCGCGCGTCCGAACGAAGCGATTTGAGATATCGTTCATCGTGCCTACAGCAAAGGGGTGGAACAAGTTGCCGACGTTAGTCTTTCCGTCCAAGTACGACGTGGGAGCCTTCAAGAGTAGAGTGAATAGGCACTAACTAAACTAGCGCGTATCTTTCGACTATATCACCACTTAACACCAGCTAGGATCGTGGTCAAGCGCTAGTTTATACCCCATAAAAAAATTATATTACGAAGTTCTGGCGTCTATATTCTCTTATTTATAAAAATGGAACATACTTAATTATCTGCAGGTGGCTGCTTTTTGCCCGCCTTTCCATGGAATCCAGTGCAGCGAATTGGTATTTGGCTGCACCTGCCCATATATGACAACAGTACTCCACACAAGGCCGGATCTGTGCGTTATTCATAGTTAAAAGCTGTCTCGGTGTGAAATACCGCCGTACCTTTGTAAGAAATCCAAGCTTCCTAGCAGCTACCTTCGCTTTAGATTCGATGAACTGCCCATAGTTAAGATATGACTGTCGGTAGATTCCAGATATACGTTCTGAAAAGTCTGAGCTAATGTGGACATAAATATATCACTTCGGAAATAAAAGAAGAAGCCAGCGCGTTATAACGTTAAACATATGATTCAATTTCAACTCGGTTTTTGTCTTTAGCTGAAAATATCATCATCATCATCATCTCAGTAAGACATCCACTACTGGACATAGGCCTCCACCAACGATTTCCAAAAGGGCCAGTTGTAAGCGGCCCGCATCCAGCTGCGCCCTGCGACCTTTATGAGGTCGTCAGACCACCTTGCGGGTGGACGTCCCACACTGCGCTTGCTGGTCCGTGGTCTCCAATCGAGAACTTTTCGGCCCCATCGACCATCTGTTCTACGCGCTATGTGCCCTGCCCATTGCCACTTCAACTTGCTTATCCGGCGAGCTATGTCGGTTACCTTCGTTCGTCTACGGATCTCCTCATTCCTGATTTGATCTCGTAGAGATACTCCGAGCATAGCCCTCCCGTAGCTCGTTGTACGACTTTGAGCTTGCTTATGAAGCCCATAGTGAGAGACCACGTTTCAGTTCCGTATGTCATCACTGGTAACACACACTGGTCGAAGACTTTCGACTTCAAGCACTGAGGTATTTTGGACGAGAATACATTTTGAAGCTTCCCGAACGCTGCCCAGCCGAGTTGGATTCGACGATTGACCTCTTTCTCAATGTTGGACTTGCCTAATTGGATTGTTTGCCCTAAGTAGACATATGAGTCAACAACTTCAAGAGTTGAGTTCCCAAGTGATATGGGGGTGGGCTCCACATGGGCATTGTACATGACTTTCGTCTTCTCCATGTTCATAAATAATGATAATGAAAATATACTAGTTAGTAAAAATGCTACCTAATTTTATTCTAAAACAATCCAGAATTGTTAGAACTAGACTAGATTATGTTTCGAACACAATTCCCAAACCATTAGGCATTCAATAATAATATACTAAATGATAAGAATACATTTAATAAAACATATCGTAGCTCCATGACATGAACGATAATCGTTTTCCGAAGTCATAAGCTTTCCGTGCGCACTCTTTCTTTCAGTCACATTCTTGCAATACCCAGTTGTACGACAATGGACGACGAAAACAAAGTAAATCCAGAATTTTTGGAACAATACTATGCTGTATTTAAATATTTCAAATTCATCGGCATAGATATATTAGACCAAGAGAGGCCTGTTGTTATGAAATCTATTTATTTTGTAGAAATGGCTATTTCAATTCTCTGCACAATTTCACATTTAGCTTATTTGTGGACTTCCATTGCTGGTGGATGGCGTTTATTAGACTTGTCTGTTGACGTACCGTTTTGTTTCGCGGCTGCTGAAAGTATGTATTCTAAAATCAATCAATCTTTTACATTCCATTATTACTAGTTCAGCATGTTTTTCTGCTATCAAATACAACCACAGTTATTATCTTATTGTACAGCTCGTTAAATTCGTCGATTCGAAATCGTTAAATTCAGTTTATAGCAAAATTAATAATGAATCGAAAAAACAAAAGAGAGTCGTAATTCGTGACTTTGTGGGAGGCCTCCAGTCTTGTTGATATTTGCGGGAAGAATAACACTCGGACTCCAGATTTGTAATGTCCCTGTTTATTATCTAATTTCTCAACCATTTATACAATCTTATGTGCTACGTCCTTACTGGTACTAATTAGAAACTAAGTTTGTCGACCAATCAGGAAGGGACACTGATCAACAGCTATTTACAATGAGAGTGAGCGAGAGGTGACCCTCTCTGTCACACATCTTGCGCGCTCCGCACAGAGATAGTGATATGCTGTTTAAGACCCCCGATAACTTCTTATTTTTAAAAGTCCCGCCCGAATATCAGCCAGGACGCGACTATACCGCTGCGTTCAAATCGCCGACTATGAAGGCAGGCGAGCTACTGTCTAAGATCGCGTGGACGTCCGACGGGTGTAGCGCGGAACCGGGGACGATACGCCGCGAATATTCTCACGTCCCTACCTCCCGCGTTTATTTTGATACCTATCGTCCGTGTGGATTCGTAATTAGTTAGCTCTAATTCTTCGTGGACCAGATTTCTCCTGAACAAAACTGCCGTACCTCTCTGTACGGTCGTCCGGCAGGAGTAATCTCGTCTCTTCTATAAACGAAAAAGTTAGGCACCTTAAATGAGGACCCTGGCCTGAGCATAGTCTCGCCCAACAGTATGACGCTAGGGTCGTGCAGTTGTGCGAGAAGGCGCAGATCGGCGATTCTGTACCTCACTCCGCCAGGGTTCCAGTATATGATCTTAATGGGCTTATAATACATCGCGACGGGCTATAAGTTGGGTTAGTGCCACCAGAAGGGCGTTTAGAGGGTCGGTACCGGCCGCTACGTCGGCTAGCACTTCCCCGAGTAGGGGCGCGATTAACTGTACGATTTCCTGTAGGGAGTTCGCGATCGGCCTATTGGCGGTATTTTGAGAGTACTCGCTGCCCGCGTCTCAAGCGGGAGCTAAATTCACTAAGCGAGAAGTAGCGATTGAAGTGAAGAACTTTAGAGGAGATCAGTGGCAACTGCGCATAGACGCAGCCAGCACTGACAACACGTCACTCTACCAACTCAATCGCATGCTCTCTCGCACTAAAACACCCACGTGCCCCTTATAGATAAGGACGGCAATAAGTGCTTCGACGCACAAAACCGCGCGGAAATTCTAGCCGAGCACCTTGAGGTGCAATTCACACCCAACTTACCGAACTATAGTGTCCGAGGCGTAAAGCTCACCATAAGCGTGTTGAAAAGCGAGTCAAGGAACTACCAGTGCGCTCAAACAACTCCCGCGAGGGTTCGTAGTAGTAATAACTCGGCTCTTCAACGGTATACTTCGCACCCATCATTTTCCACGGGATTGGAAAACCGGGAAAGTAATAATGCTTCCCAAACCGGGTAAAGATCGTAGATTGGCGGCGAGCTACCGGCCTATAACGCTGTTACCGCACATCGCCAAACTATTCGAAAACTCCTACTGCAGAAGATTCGTCCTCACGTCCGGCTACGTGAGGAACAACACGGTTTCGCAACGGCCATTCGACAACCACACAATTGGTCCGCGTGCTTCATTTTGACCTCCGCATGTAACCGGGGTCAGAGGGCGGTCGGGGTCTTTCTCGATATAGAGAAAGCCTTCGATCGTGTTTGGCACGCCGGACTATTGTACAAGTTGCTCGACATCGATACTCAACCGCGCGCGTTAATTCGACTAATCGCATCATACCTATCGAACGCTCGTTCTACGTGAGCATCGAGAACGTATTCTCGACGTCGCGACCGATCGCCGCCGGTGTTCCGCAGGGGGGGAGCCTGTCCCCCTTACTGTACGCGATTTATACTAACGACATCCCGTGCCCTAAGGGCCGCTTCGCACCGATGCTGGCGTTATACGCGGATGATTGCGCCTACTTGGCTTCTGCCATGAACCCGAGCAACGCTGTAAAACGGTTACAGAGTGCGCTCGACGCCCTACCGCGCTGGTTGGACAATTGGCGTATCGCCGTCAACGTCGGTAAGACGGCGGCGCTAACGTCAAATACGGCAAAGATTACCAGCGACTGCGTCTTCGTGGACAGGTAATACCTTGGCAGTCGGATGTAGTCTATCTCGGATGCAAGATCGATCGCAGGCTATCAATGGCCCCTCAGGTGAATCGTATGATTCAAAGCGCCAGAGCTGCGAGAGCGGTATTGAGACCAGTATTGGCATCTCACTTGCCCGTCCGAGCTAAACTCTCCGTCTACAAGGCTTACATTCGTACACGATTGACGTACGCCGCTACAGCGTGGTACGGATTGACCAGTAACAGTGCAAGGAACCGCATCCAAGCACAACAAAACATAACCTTGAGAATGATCCTAAACGCGGGGCGTTACGTCAGAAATGACGTAATACAACGCGATTTAGGCATCGAATCGATTCACGAATTTGTCACGAGACTAGCTCGTAACTTTTTCGACCGTGCGGACAACGGTCCGCACGAACACCTACGCGGGTTCGCCCACAACACGCACGTCCTCCGGACGTGCCCCGTAGGTTCAAATTCCCCTATTCTAGGGAGCTTTTGAACGTATAGGCCCCCCTCTCGACCTCCGTCTCAATAGAGACCGAGAGGTCGGGAGGGCGTAGTAATGGATAGATTCGTCGCGGCTGACGCTTGAGGGATTAGCCACGACGCAAAATAGTTATACCTAAAAATCCGTGTTAAAACGGTACCCAAGACCAGGGGAGCAGTCGCCCCTGCGCTGATAACCGGGTAATGGGGTAACACCCCGAGGCCCGTACCTGCGAAGTTCACGGGAACTAAGCAGATGACACCACACACACACACACATACCGCTGCGCCCAAACATTGTGGGTGTATTGAGCGGTATGTAAAAATATAGGTTATAGAATTTATCGATAAGTTAATTATATATTTGATAATAGTTTTAAGGTGGAAAAAATCTACTCGAACCAACGCTTTGCTTTGTAATCGGTTTACGGTCTCGTAGAGCATAGCATGGGGACAGTCTTTCCGCATCTTTCCCTCTGATTTCAATGAGAGTTTTTCAACAATAAAGTGAATTGCATTTCCATTCAAAATCAGAGGGTATTTTGGTCAAGCAATTGCTTAGAGAGTATAAAAAAATAAATACAACACGTTAGAGTTACGGACATACATAAAAAAAAACATTATTCCAAGTGGGAAGTATAGACATTTCAATAAACATGTTTTAAATAGTTTTTCGGACAGCAACGATGAATTAGGAATTTCTTTATAGATTAATAGTTGAGATGAAAGAGATTAATGAGAGAAAATAAGATGCTTAACCACCACCCGGTAAGTAGGTCTTATCGTGAAACTAGTCATTCAAATAGCTTATTAGTTAGGCAGTTACAGTCTATAAATATGTCTCATTTTTACCAAACCAAAGAAATTGAATTAGCGAGTAAGATAATATACATTTTATCAATAAATAAAATTATATAAAATTTATTATTTATATTAAATATATATTAGTATATAAATGATCATTTCAGCCGTAAAACAACCACTGCTGGACATAGGCCTCCCCCAACGATTTACAAAACCGTACGGCCTTTATGAGGTCGTCAGAGCACCTTGGGGTGGACGTCCTACGCTGCGCTTGATAGTCCGTGGCCATCTGTTCTCGCTATGTGCCCTGCCCATTGCCACTTCAACTTGCTTACCCGGCGAGCTACGTCGGTTACCTTCGTTCGTATACGGATCTCCCCATCGTGTTGTATTTATTTTTTTATACCCGTTAAAAAGCTCGTCGTCTGGCGCCGTCGAGCGAGCTCTTATGTTGCGTGCCGTAGAGCCCCTTAAGGGGTTGAGCTCCGAATGGTGGAGAAAGGCCCTGATAAAGAACTTGTAGGGAGTCAAGAAGGTGCGTGTGGGGCCACACGGCCAGACCACGCGTACCCTCCCGCGTTTCGGCCCATATAACCGCGAGGTTGGTGGGGCCATGGGAGGTGGTGGATCTCCCCTTTCCTGATATGATCTCGTAGAGATATTCTGAACATAAATTATATAACTAAATAAATATTATTAAGTCGTTTCTTATGTTTATACTATTTTTATTAGGTGGCTTACTGCATGCAATTTTATTATTCCATAAGCAGAGCATAAAGAACTGTTTACTTGAATTAGGCAAGGAATGGCGTAGTGACGATATGTTGCGACTGGATTTAGTTCTTGTCAAAACACGATACCTGAAACCTGTGGTCTCCTTCAGTTACAGTAAGTAGTATTTCCAGTGACGTGAGTTATTTAATTGCTTATTTTATATTGTAAAGCACGTTATTTTATATATTTAAATTTTATTTATATACGATATTTTATTTATTTAAATCTATCTACTGTTAGTATTTTATTAATTTTTTAATTATTTTATAATTATTTATTATTTGGTATTCTGTTAGCTGGCAACACATGACACCCAGCGATTATTATGCATAATAACTACTTCCAATGATATCTTAATGATTTACCTGAACGTTATTGTATCTTTAATTCATAATTAATAATTTAGTTGATCGTCACATTAACTTGCTAAACAATAGTTTAACTTTATTAGTTCTTAATCTGACTTCTAATTAATTTTGTTTAAAGATTGTGAGGACGCGCAGTTGTGACGGTATTCGTTATAAATAATTCTTGTACAGCGTGACGCTGTCTCAATAAAGCGAGTGTATTACTTGTTAGACTATTTTATTCTACGAGACCTACAAATTATAACAATTTATATTATATATTTAATAATACTAAGGTAAATTATTATTTCTTCTTCACAGAATATTCCAGAGTCATATCGATATTTTGGCTGTTTTACGTTTTGAGTCCTCTAATAAGTACTATATTTATTAGATTTGTGTTAAACGGAGACGTAAGCTTTGATACGCCGTTTCGATTCTTACTACCATTTGACTTTAAGAACCATTTCGCCTTGTATGTGATGGTATATTTGTCCGATTTTATAACACGTGAGTATATCGGTATCATATAAAATAGATATTTGTCTTATAAAAGTTATTTTATTAATATATGTTTAACATTAATTAAAACTAACTTAAGAATGTTTCGCGTTTCGTCGCCGCATTCCAAGTAGATTCACTGGCTTTACAATGATGTTTTTTTTTAAAAACTGCACAGATTGTCCAGAGAAGCGGGCCTTTACTGCTTCACCGGATTGAGAGGTGGCATAGCCCTTAAGTCGCTTAGCCTCAACCTCTGTAGCTAGTAACTCGACACAAGGGTCCCCCCGGTGGGGGGTAACGACGACTTGGACGGTTACTATGTTATGCGTAAGCATTCCGGTCTGAGAGAGGGCCTTTCTCAGATCAGCTGTAGCCTCAATTTAAAAAAAACCCTGGTATAGTCACCAAAGCAGTGTAAGGGTGGTCGCTTCAATTTTCGTAGTACGCCAGCGACTTGAGTTCGATCCCCGGTGCCTGCACCAATGAGCATTGTTTGTGGTTAAGGTAAACGTCGAGAGGAAACCTGCACGACTCTATTCCTCAGTTACCTGTTAGTGCAGGGATTCCCAATTTTTTGTACTCAAGAGCACATTCTAAAATATCGGTTGAGTAACGGGCACCAACTATTTTTAATCGACCAACACCTTCCATTACTTCTCATTTTTCCATAATTTATTAACAAATAATAAACAAAAATGTTTCAAAATAATAAAATTGTCATTCAAATTTCATACATCCAATGTATTTACAAAACGTAGTAATAATCCTAATTTTTAATTAATGTTTAAGAAAAAATCAGTCTGTGTCGAACAGTGGCGAGTACATACGAACCGAACTTCGTACACGAAGTTGGGAACCTCTGTGTTAGTATATAGTGGTCCCACCTCACCGGGGATAGCTTGTGTGCCACCTATTGAGGTACAGAAAAGCTACCCAAGAACTATGCCACCTCTCACTCTCTCTCTTATTATTTTTTATAATCTTTTAATTTTAAATTTTAAATCTTATTGCAATTCCAGTGTTGAATATAACGATAACAATAAACACGGCATTATTAATCGTGATCGTCACAATCTGCAATTTGAGAACTCTGTTTGTTCTCTTACAAGATGACTTCAAAACGTTGTTCGATGCGTGCGAAGTGTTTGACGAAGAAGAAATGAGAATTGTTATAAAAAGACATGTCAATTTGTTGGAGTAATGTATTGTTTATTTTAAAATTTTATTGGATATAGTCAAGCAGTTACTGTTAACCTAGCGGTGAAGCGTTCTACTTTATGATGTTTTTTTTTTTATTTAGGACCAGAGAGTAAACAAACTCATCTAATTTTAAGTGATCATCGTAACCTAGGAATATTTAAGTGATCATCGTAACCTAGGAATATTTAAAAGTGTCTCTGTCTGAACAGCTGCAGGTATGTTGCCGGCCATTGAAAGTTTAGTGATCTTGTTGAAAGTTCCCATGACTTTCAAGTACGAAAACACTGGTAGTTACGGTCGTTAATTCAATTCCTAGAAGATTGACGTCTCTGCCTACCTTGCTTAAAAAAAGGGTTCAAAAGAACGAGATTTTTTTTGTTAATGGTGATACCCGTCTCAGATTGACAGAACCAGTGGTAGTTCAGTTTTTTTTTATTATTATTATTTAAACTGCCTTTCCAGGGACTGATCGTCTGTGCCTTTTTTATTTGTTACATCTGCTCTGTTTATAAAAGAGTTTGCTTAAAACTTCAACACTTCGCCTTCGGAGATGCCGCCAAAGCCTTTACGTGATTGGCGTGGTCTATCGCCTTCGGGTCCCTGTTCCGAAACGCCGTCGCGATGTTGTAGTCTTCCTTTCTCTCGTTCATTCATTTTCATTCATAGCCCTTTGGATAAACTGGGCTATGGCGTCATTGCTGCTGTCTGCGTAGTACGTGCAGCTGATCGTGTGACGAGATATTGCCACGACTGCATGGGGGACACTGTTGTGCAGTTCAGTTTAGTGTTCGCTTTGCACTCAACCCGAATTCCAGTCCCAGTGTCGGCATCAATTCTAGCAATTTTTTGCTTTGTTCGTGAGGAAACTAATGTTTAAGACCCACTTTACATCTGTATGTAAGCCGTACTGGGGCCGTGTGGCTGACTAAGCCCTGTTTGCGATGCTTGGTATATGTTGGCAAGGCCTTTTTTGCTGACGGGGAAAAATGTTCAAGAAGATACCCACCTTCTGGGGGAAGGGCGGGGTTATGTATGTTTGGTTTTATGTTATGATATGGGTTCTTACCCACTAAAACCCCTCGGTAACCCTTCCTTTGTGCATGGTTACGGTCTCCGGAATCTCCAGTGGAACGGCCCCTCTGCACTGTGCTCTCGCAATGCTAGGCGACACGGGCCAGCCGATGCGTCCCACCGTTGTCGCCCAGTGAACCCGAGGCCCCTTTTAGTCGTCTTCTACGACAGGCAGGAGATATCGTAGTCTTATTCCCAGAACTACAAGGCTGATGGTCTTGGTACCTACCTAATGTATGGCAGGGAAAGTCAGGTATGACAGAAACACAAGAGCATCATATATCTGAATTGACAGGTGAAAGAATTACGTAATTAGGGAAAAGTGTGGCTTGATAGAGGATGTTGTAACTAGAATCAAGAAAGGTGTGCTTTGGTTGTTCGGATAAATAGAAGACGAATGAGAAAAGAAAGACAAAGAAAATTTATACTGCTGAAGTGAACGGCTGGGAATAAAAAAGTGAGATTGGTGAAGCAGAAAACGTAGAAGAGACGTATGAGCAAAAGAGGTGTACCAGGATCGTCCGAAATCTCTGCTTACCTCTCTGGGTGGTAGAAGTATTTGTTTTTAATGAAATATAAATAAATTAATAAAAAATATTTTATTTTAAGGATATTTAATTGTCTATCATGCATAATTTATTTCAGTTAGCTAGCGTCTTTATCTTCCGAGATATTCAAACTTTCTTAACCGACCCTTTATTTTTACTCACGGCTATAGTTACCAGAACTTTGTTTAATGTTCAAACTGTCACGTTTGATTTTATTTTTAATGATGAAGTCGGTTTTTGTTTTTACTTATATATACATAAATACTTGTTAAATAGTTCAATGAATTATATCACTGTATACATATTCAGGTAAATGGATTGCTAGAAAAGTTGAAAAATTTCTGTGCTTCGTTCGTCATTGTGACAAGTTTCTTCTTCTGCTGTCTCTATGGTCAACTCCTTACCGACTCTGTAAGTATATTCGATAACTAAAATAAGAAAGTATACCAGGTGAATCAAAAATTCTTGGAATCAATATTAAAAATGCAAAGATTTAAATAATAATATTTTATTTTAAGGATATTTAATTGTCTATCATGCATAATTTATTTCAGTTAGCTAGCGTCTTTATCTTCCGAGATATTCAAACTTTCTTAACCGACCCTTTATTTTTGCTCACGGCTATAGTTACCAGAACTTTGTTTAATGTTCAAACTGTCACGTTTGATTTTATTTGAAGTCGGTTTTTGTTTTTACTCATATATACATAAATACTTGTTAAATAGTTCAATGAATTATATCACTGTATACATATGCAGGTAAATGGATTGCTAGAAAAGTTGAAAAATTTCTGTGCTTCGTTCGTCATTGTGACAAGTTTTTTCTTCTGCTGTCTCTATGGTCAACTCCTTACCGACTCTGTAAGTATATTCGATAACTAAAATAAGAAAGTATACCAGGTGAATCAAAAATTCTTGGAATCAATATTAAAAATGCAAAGATTTAAATAATAATATTTTATTTTAAGGATATTTAATTGTCTATCATGCATAATTTATTTCAGTTAGCTAGCGTCTTTATCTTCCGAGATATTCAAACTTTCTTAACCGACCCTTTATTTTTGCTCACGGCTATAGTTACCAGAACTTTGTTTAATGTTCAAACTGTCACGTTTGATTTTATTTGAAGTCGGTTTTTGTTTTTACTCATATATACATAAATACTTGTTAAATAGTTCAATGAATTATATCACTGTATACATATGCAGGTAAATGGATTGCTAGAAAAGTTGAAAAATTTCTGTGCTTCGTTCGTCATTGTGACAAGTTTTTTCTTCTGCTGTCTCTATGGTCAACTCCTTACCGACTCTGTAAGTATATTCGATAACTAAAATAAGAAAGTATACCAGGTGAATCAAAAATTCTTGGAATCAATATTAAAAATGCAAAGATTTAAATAATAATATTTTATTTTAAGGATATTTAATTGTCTATCATGCATAATTTATTTCAGTTAGCTAGCGTCTTTATCTTCCGAGATATTCAAACTTTCTTAACCGACCCTTTATTTTTGCTCACGGCTATAGTTACCAGAACTTTGTTTAATGTTCAAACTGTCACGTTTGATTTTATTTGAAGTCGGTTTTTGTTTTTACTTATATATACATAAATACTTGTTAAATAGTTCAATGAATTATATCACTGTATACATATTCAGGTAAATGGATTGCTAGAAAAGTTGAAAAATTTCTGTGCTTCGTTCGTCATTGTGACAAGTTTCTTCTTCTGCTGTCTCTATGGTCAACTCCTTACCGACTCTGTAAGTATATTCGATAACTAAAATAAAAAAGTATAGATAAGATTATGTTATCTATACAGATAGTTAGGTAAAAGACCGTACATACTGAAGGACACGTTAGTCAATGGTTTCAAGTAACCATTAAAAATATAATGCAAGAGTAATAAATATACGGCACAGTAAACGATACGAAATTATAATGGTAACCGTCCAAGCCGAGGTTACCCCTCACCGGGGGGACCCTTGTGTCGAGTTACCACCTAATAGAGGTTCGGGCTAAGCGACCTAAGAGCTATGCCACCTCTCAAATCCGGTGAAGCAGTAAAGGCCAGCTTCTCTGTGCCAACTGTGATAGTTCGTCCAAAAAAAAAAAACGATACGAAATTATTGTAGCACAAATGCAGAAAATATTGTCCATATTACATTTTCCTACATATCATTGTCCTACATACATCGAGACTTGAACTAGCTAGGTACCTACCTCTTGGTGCATGCAGCGTCCACAATGGTAGAATATGTAGTATTTATTTACACCGATTCACTTACATTCACTAAGTATTTACATTTACATAAAATTAATAATTGTTCAAAATGATCGCCTCCTCGCGCAACGCAGAGTTCGGCGCGTTTTCGCATATTGTTTTTCACCCGGCACAACACAAACGTAGCACTATTACTAAACGTATTAAAGGCGGCTAATATTCTAGCCTTTAGTTCATCCCGGTTCGAGTATTCTGTAGCGTACACAAGCCGTTTCACTTCACCCACAAGTTCATGGTCATTGACCCCGACTTCTTGAACGGGCCGAAAATGATATGGGTGCAGTCCTTCTTTGTGCAGCAGAGTCCAGACCGTCCAATACTCCAAAGCGCCTCGCAGCGTTTCGAGTGCTCGCTTGGGGTCTGCTTCAAAATATTCAAGAATTTGTTCTTGTAAATTAACAGGGTAGGACTCCCTTCCTCGGCCTTGACCATGCTTTGGAACCGTGAATTGTCCAAATTCACGTAAACGCTGGTTTACGCCCAGCATTACGGAATAACTTGGAACACGGCGGTTTGGAAAGCTCTCGCGATATAAGGCAATGGCACCTCGTACACTGTCATTAGCTCGGGCATATGCACGAACCATTTCCCAGTATTCTTCGTTTGAAAACGACATTGCACTTGACACAAAACACACTAACAGTTAAAAGAGGTTTCCGCAAATAATCAAATATTGCATCACGGGCGACTCGCGACCTTTGACTGGCGCGTGCCGCTTGCTTTCGGCCGGCGAGGCGGCGCACGGGCAGACAGGGCGAGCGCGGGGAGGGGTGCCGCTCTGTTTGTAAACAACTCATCGCCGATGACCGCACTTACGCTATACTTAGGATTTTTTTGGATAAATTATGTAAAAAATAAGGTACCTATTTTTTACAAATTCGGGGTCAGAATTGAGTGCCTTATATTTGACTTCAGTATGTACGGTCTTTTACCTAACATATTGTATATATAAAAGAGAATGGTTCCATAAAGACTCCGAAACGGATGGACCTGGCGAGTAATCCTATAAAGTTTGGTGACGATCGGAGCAATCCTTTTTTTTCAATTGTCAAATACAGCTTTTATTTACTATGATGATATTCTATTGTTTAATAAATTAAATTTGTATTAACACGTGCGGTGTGTATATTTGTCATTATGAACCAAATTGAAATGCAATGGAGTAATTTGCATGTATATAGGTGTAGGTAATGATCTTCACCCGCTCGAGAAGAGAATTAATACGGAGAGAAATGAATTATTTAATATATTGTAAGAGATAAATTAAATATTTAATGATGTAACTTTATTGTTGCTGGGTACACTAGTACGGTATAGATTATATTATGTTATATAGTATAGATTAATTATTGTATAATTATGCGTTTAGGTGATTAACAATATTTTCTTCCAGAGCGTCGATGTCAGCACTATAATATATGAAAGCGATTGGTATAATTTGCAAGCAAAATATAAAAAGACATTTCTTCTTATAATGCAAAGGTATTCTAACTGCTCATGCATTTATTAACATCACATTGCTCGTCTCGAAGTAATCAAAATTATTATCAACAGGTCACAGAGAATTACATATATGCATTCGATATTGAATACGGAAGTTTCACTGACTACTTTTGCAAAGGTAAGATTAATCAATGGTAAATACCATTGATTGCATAATGACTATTTTATATTATAATCTTTTTTTTTTCTTTGTAACAATAGGCATAACTACTGACTTATTCTAAATTCAGAGTTTTATTGCCCCTTGTCCTTTTTAATCTAAGTATAGTATATAGTATGCCTATGCTATTTCTAGTTCCCCTAACGTGGATAGGTTAGGGCAGTTTTTCTCCCATCAGCCCTGTAGTTCTGGGCTCTCAAGAATAAGACTACGGTATCCCCTGCCTGTCGTAGAAGGCGACTAAAAGGGGCCTCGGGTTCACTGGGCGACAAGGGTGGGGGCCTGAGTCGTCCACCAAAGTGGACCCGGGAAGGAGGCGACATCGGCTGGCCCGTGTCGCCTTGCGCTGCGAGGGCACAGGGGGGGAGGGAGTAACCTCCCCCCCCGGGACGTGCTCTCCTTGAGCACAGTGCAGAGGGGCTCCGGTGCGTTCCACTGGAGATCCCGGAGCCCCTCGTCATGCACCGAGGAAAGGGCCACCGGGGAGGTTTTAGTGGGTAAGAACCCCACATAACCGCCGCCTTCCCCCCAGAAGGCGGGGTATCTTTCTGAAGATTTCCTCCCCGTAAACAAAAAAAAAAAAAAGTTTTTCTCCCATGCCTTTCCTCTCATTCATTCATCCTTCTTATTATTATTTATATTTATTACAGTCTTATATTCAACTTATTGTTACAATTTTTATTTCTACTTTTAATGTACACTTCTTTTATTTTCCCTTTCTTATATTATTTCTTATTACATTTCTATCGTTTTACTTATTTATTATTATAATCTTTAGAAGATAGTGATAGTGTGATAGCTAAGAAGTTGGTCGACACATCAGGTGACCAGAGGCCTGGCTTATACCTTGCACAGAGGCTAAGCATTGCCATACAACGTGGCAATGTTACCAGCCTTCTGGGCACGCTGCCAAGCGACGCCGGTTTGGCACAGTTATATTTTTTGTAAATTGTAAATTTAAAATTATATCTTTATTTCGCCAAGTAAAAGTGTACAGAAAGGTGGATGTAATGTCAAAAGGCATTCTCTGCCAGTCCACATTGTACAAGGACAAAAAACAAAACAAATTTTTTTTGGACAAAGTATGCGGTGCAAGTATTTTCATGGTTTAAAAAATTCTATTACAAACTCGTTTTATTGACATGTATTTCTATTGCTTATGTAAATTTTGACACTTTTAAATCAATTACAAAAAAAAATAAACGGAAGTGAAACGAGTCGGGATGGTATTATTCTTACCTTCCCGCCGCGTCACAACGGGATTTTCCCTGATTAATAACAGAGGCGTTATTGGATCGTTTAGTTAACATTTTACCGAAATTAAGCGGCGAGCTTACAATGTGACAGACATCCTGCTGGTAGTTAGGGGAGAAGCATCCGCTTGCTGGGTCTTAAGGTTTCAAGTCACATTTTTTTGGGAGCCCAGAATTCCCGCGATTTAGGTGTCTTAAGGCGTATAAAGGCCACACAGTTCCCTTTTTACGTGCTGAAATACGAATTTTCGGCGTCGTATGGACAAAAACGGGTTATCTCGACTCGCACCGACCCCACAGTCGTTGCTTGCACCCCTTGCTTTTAGTCGGAACCACGGGAAATCTTTCGCACAACTTTCGAACCTCGTCTTATTTGGGTTAAAGCAGGATATCTCTCTTCAGCCCTGTAGTTCTGGGCTCTCAAGAATAAGACTACGGTATCCCCTGCCTATCGTACAAGGCGACTAAAAGGGGCCTCGGGTTCACTGGGCGACAAGGGTGGGGGGGCCTGAGTCGTCCACCAAAGTGAACCCGGGAAGAAGGCGACATTGGCTGGCCCGTGTCGCCTTCCGCTGCGAGGGCCGTGCTCTCCTTGACCTCCGTAACCTTCCCCCCTCGGGACGTGCTCTCCTTGAGCACAGTGCAGAGGGGCTCCGGTGCGTTCCACTGGAGATCCCAGAGCCCCTCGTCATGCACCGAGGAAAGGGCCACCGGGGAGGTTTTAGTGGGTAAGAACCCCACATAACCGCCGCCTTCCCCCCAGAAGGCGGGGTATCTTTGTGAAGATTTCCTCCCCGTCAACAAAAAAAAAAGGATATCTTACTCCTTCCACGTGAGATCCCGGAGCCCCTCGTTATGCACCGAGGAAAGGGCCACCGGGGAGGTTTTAGTGGTTAAGAACCCCACATAACCGCCGCCTTCGCCCCAGAAGGCGGGGTATCTTTGTGAAGATTTCCTCCCCGTCAACAAAAAAAATTATATCTTACTCCTTCTGAACTTACGAAAGCGTACAGGTGCACTGAACCCAGTTCCTAGCAGAAGTCATGATTAGATCAAAGTCAAGTTTGGAAGCAAGGCCACCGACTGAGACTATTAATAAATTACATTTACTTACAGGTGATGAAAATGACGTGGTCATTAATATCGCTTACTTCAACAGTGTATCAAGAGGATTTTTAATATATAAAACGAATTAATGATCAAATTACTACCCTACTTATTGACCTTAATCATAGAAACAACTCTATTCACAATCTACGTTTAAAACGCATCGAATCAAATGAAAATCAAATAAAAAAAATGGAGTCGATATAGTTCTTAATATCAGTTGAAATAAGAGTGGCTAAACCACATCTATCGAGTCGGCAGATGAGAAAGGAAAGCAATGGCTCGAATCGATCGACTGAAGACTAACAAACTGAGAAACTAACAAAGA
The DNA here is from genome assembly GCA_029286785.1 of Meandrusa payeni. NCBI lineage: Eukaryota > Metazoa > Arthropoda > Insecta > Lepidoptera > Papilionidae > Meandrusa > Meandrusa payeni. The sequence goes on from JAGSMX010000023.1 coordinate 4,777,501, forward strand.
AATAACTGACGGAATCCACATTTAATGCCATTATTTCGCACGGCGTTTATATCTTGTGACAATTTACGAGCAAAAACAAAACCCGACTTTAAATCGGATAAAATTTTAAACACTATTGCGCGCGGACGTTTTTATTTTTTCTTTCTGAATTATTATAACGAAGTTTACATCGTAAGTCGAAGGTTAGCCACCAGGCTATCACTGTTTATAATAATCGTTTAACATTATGTATATTTTTTGGCAATCCCTAAATACTAAATAAACAATGCTACACCACAATCATATGTACATACAATGTGTGTGTTCGCAAAAAAGGGATCTAGATAAATTTATCCAGCCTCCGGGAATTCTTTGAAAGTCAAAAACACAATCTGGTCTCTAGGGTTTGTGAAAGCGTGTATAAGTAATTTATTTCATTTGGATTCTTTCCTTAAATAAATTACACGTTTTCCCTTCACCGGGGTTTTCTTTGTGTGATGTTGTATATCAACACAATTTGAATGGTAATTTAAATTTGTGTTACGTGATTGTCTGTATTCATAAAAATAAAATGTAAAATTAGAAAACAGACTCTAATGCCTGCTTTACAGTAATTGTTTCAAGTTAACCGAATGCAGGAGAGCATAGAATCGGTCAAAATAACCAAGCAGTGTAAGATCTCGTACCTACGCCATATCCTGCGACATGACAGGTATCACCTGCTACAATTGGTTATTATGGGCAAAATACCAGGAAAAAGATTGGTGGGAAGAAGGAAGAAGTCATGGCTAAGAAACATCAGGGTATCGACTGGAATAAAAAGTCGCAGCACTATTCCGTTAAGCCATGAATAAGGAGAAGTTTAGAAGACTGCTGACCTTAGTGATGGAGAGGCACATGAAGAAGAAGAAAGAGTATAAGTAGACATCAACAGTGCTATATGATATGATGCCCTTAAGTATTGCCAACGGAATAATCACTTAAAAATAATGCTTATTCAGTGCTCTTTTAACATTATTTAGTTAGTCTTTCCAAAGATTATCGACTGTACTGTGAACGAGGAATTAAAGATACCAGCGTTATGCCTGATGACAGAGGTTCCGAAGTTATACCAAGGAAAGCAAATAATGCCATGAGGCTGATGATGTTATATGGATAAGTAATTCAAACAAACTATTATGCGAAATAATGATGAATCATGAAAATTAAATTCTATTAATTGATTTTAAAAATTTATGTTTTAAGTGAGACGTACTTCATAGCAATTACCTTTGAAAAACACTTTACGCTTTGTGATTAGATTGTCACTTTAGATTTTCTAATGAATCCTTTGTCTGATCTTGTTCGAAATTCTTATAACTCTATACTGTACCATAATTGATTTTCTTACGGCTTCTTTTGCTTGGAATTTTAAATATAAATTGGATCGCATTTCACTTAGAAATTTTTAGTTTGTTTTCGTTACTTATAATTATAATTTTTTTATAAATACAGGTTTTTTTTATGTAAACAAGTATATTTATGATTTAAAAAACCGACTTCAAACTATTCAAACGCTAAACACTATTACGCGCTAACGCTATTTCTCCGATATACTCTCTCGTGAGCAAAAATAAAGGATCGATTAAGAAAGATTTAATATTAAATTTTAGTACTTAGTGTCGCCACATGGAGGCAACACTAAGGAATAAAATTTATATAAAAAATAAAATTTGATGTACAATATTGTAATATCCAAGTTTACGTAAGATATAATTTTTCGTTAAAGTTTATGTTTTTTAATGAAATATAAATAAATTAATAAAAATATTTTATTTTATTTTAAGGATATTTAATTGTCTATCGTGCACAATTTATTTCAGTTATCTATCGTTTTTCGCTTCCGAGATATTCAAACTTTCTTAACCGACCTATATATATGAATTCAATTATTGTAAACATAAAAATAGCTTCTAGCTATAGCGCTATACGATGTTTTCGTTCAGGAAGTATTCCCTCAAAAGCTTAAACGCTTTAGTGAGCATTTTAAACGCGTTCAGGTCAAAGGGTGAAAATCAGGTCACGTCAAAAGTGCACGGGTATAGAAATTTGTCCATGTCGGTTTAAACGTTAACTCACAGCTGGAGATTAATCTTTAATTAAACAAATAAATTATAGCTCATTGGAAATTACAACTCACGATCGATCTGAATTTTGGATTTTAATTCAGACAAGTTACAGTGATAGCTCATTTACTTATTTGAGAATTTCTCAGAAATCTCAAGTACTTTTAGGCCTAGTGGAGTGAACACACACGTATAATATTATATGTCAGGCGAAGAGCACATCACCATAGACTGAGCAAAAAATTTGCCAGCAGCACGTTTGTACGTAAAAACGCTATTGCATATTAACAGGACAAACAGCTGATCGGAGACAGATGTGCGGGGAGGATCCGGCTTGAAGGACCATTTGACGTTTAACGTTTGATTCGATTTGATGTCAGTTTATGTTTTTACTCGTAAATATACTACAATTTAATTCATTCTTATGTTTTGTTTGTATTACTTCATTCAGAAGTCTGATTGTTTTTTGGTTAACAAACATTCCATTAACAAGTAGGTATATAGTGACACGGGGCGGACAGAACGATCGACAGAAAGCAAAACCTATTAGGCAATTCCATTACATTGCTTGATTGATGTGAAACGTTGTAATGGATACGAAATGAAATAAACCTTACTATAAAGATCGTTTCTCTTCAAGATTAGATCGTGTTTATTGTTTTACATTTTTCACACAAATAAATTAGACTGGTACACCTCCATCCGCATCTAATAAGATCATACATACACATACATTTTGTATGCATGAATGCCACTGTACCCTCTTAAAGCTATACTGAAATATATACAGATAAATTAAAAAAAACTTTATGACAGCTATTAATAAAATTGTAGAAATATAATTTTTTTAGCAAAGAGAAGAGCTAAAAAATAAACGTCGCAAATATTTATTTATCAAGCGGAGCGAAATTCAGAAAATTCGATAAGAGATTACTCAACTGAAATATCACTTGAACCAAAATTCGCTAGCATAGCAACGAGTTTACTAGTTCTTCAATATTTATATCACAACAAATCTAGCGCATAACGTTTTAACGTTATAACGTTTTTATTGGGTATGACAACCACAAAGGCGTAACAGGAGTAAACTTAAATTCACGCAAATAAATTGGTCCTGTACACCTCCGTCCGGATCTAATAAGATCATACATACACATACACTTCACATATTATATACGAATGTCATTCGTCGAATAAAACTACTTTTACGTATTTCATGGCATTCGGAAAGATTTACTGATGCGTTTAAACTGTAACGTTTTAAAGAGTTTGAAATGAATCGATTCTAAAAATCGATTTAAACGCAATAAAAACTTAATAGTTACATACTGTTAGCGACAGTTGGTCCTACTGAATATTATAATCTATAAAGTTAATGGACTGACTAAAATAAAAGTACTTTAGTTTAGTCAACTAAAGTACTTTTATCGGTTGTCGGCAACCAAGGCCGTTTCCGCTTCCGGCTTTGAAAGAGATGCGTATCGTTAAAGATTTCTCCCCCACCCCCGGCACCAAAAAAAAAGAACATGATATTTGAGAACTTACGTAAACTTATTTTAAAATGTATTATTTTAAACATTCCATAGATTGTTTACATTTAACTGTATTTAAAGGATGATACCTTATTTTGTGTTTTATTTCCATTTTAAAAACTTTCTACGTTTTTTTTTCATAATCGTACAATCAATAACTCGGTCATTTCTAATTCAGCTGAGAAACAGGTTAACTGACAATTTCCTTTTAATCTTTCACCGCGCCAGCGTTCGTGCTATTTCCTGAAACGAATTTAAAAAGCCCATTCTATCCTGATTGATATCTATTAATATAATTATGCTTGATTTACAAATGCAGTATTAGGGGACTTTACCTTATTCGATTCGTGCGCTAAAATTTAGATAAAACATATTTTAACAACTTAGGAAGCGTTGGCGCTGGGAAAAGAAGTGGCCGAAGAAACTCCAGCAACACTCGGACAAACTCAACACATGGACTCTTTATGTGCTTGTAGCGATCTAGTCTGTGCAATGGTGATCGCGTCGTCCGGATCATCGAAAATATGTCTCAGCCTCCAAGCGATACGTCGGAATTTAGTGACAGAGAGAGGCTTGAAAGTGGCGGCATTTACAAGAAGTTTATTAGTGTTTTATGGCAGTCTCGAAAAACCGTCAAGATGCCTGCTTTAAAGAATTGCGCTATTGACCGTAAACCTTTTTTTTTGTTGACGGGGAGGAAATCTTCAGAAAGATACCCCGCCTTCTGGGGGGAAGGCGGCGGTTATGTGGGGTTCTTACCCACTAAAACCTCCCCGGTGGCCCTTTCCTCGTTGCATGGTGAGGGGCTCCGTGATCTCAACGTGGAACGCACCGGAGCCCCTCTGCGGTGTGCTCAAAGAGAGCCCGTCCCGGGGGAGGTTACTCCCTCCCCCCCTGTGCTCTCGCAGAGTAAGGGGACACGGGCCAGCCGATGTCGCCTTCTTCCCGGGTCCACCTTGAACCCGAGGCCCCTTTTAGTCGCCTTCTACGACAGGCAGGGGATACCGTAATCTTATTCTTGAGAGCCCAGAAATACTGGGCTGATTGTCGGTAAACCTTTGTTTACGTGGAGCTCGCGATTGCGTACGAACCACGATGCACCCGTGGCTTGTCGCAGAAAATGATTAAACGTAGATGAGAACAATTATATCTTAATTTATAAATAAAATCGCACATCTACCAATCCGGTGAAACAGTCAAAGTCAGCTATAACTGTCAAAAATAATGTGTGGCAGCCTGGTAACGGATCTTAGGTTATCAAACAGCTCGTTACTTTAATTAAATTTAACTAAATCGATGGATCAAGTTAAATTTAATGAAATCAAGCGACCGGAACAATTTGAGGTTTTAAGGCCAATGCATATAGACATTAAACATTTAATCAGTCCGGAATGTTAAGGGGAATATATCGGATGGAACGGTTCTACTTAGAATGCGACTGTTGTAATGGATGCGCGGAATATGCGTCAACGGACAAGTAATATAATAGGTTGTCAAATATCTCCTTCCGCCTTTTTGTCTTTTGAATTTCGCGGCTATGTACAAAGCGCTACAGAGCTCGTATCTAGCAATACTATACATAATTTGAAAGGTCTTGACATAACCTACAAAACGACGCTATGCATAATTAGTTTGGATATTGCGTTCAACAGTTATAGACGTGTAAACATGGAGTTCACTAACGCCGAAATTCGCGCTATTTTAAAGTTTTCCTTCGTTAAAGGCAAATCCGCTAGAGAAACGTTCCGTGAGATTAATGGTGTTTTGGGGATGGTACTCTATCACTTCGAACCACGGAGGAATGGTTTCAACGATTCAGAGCCGGTGAAAACGACACCATGGATAAGCCAGCCGGCGGAAGACCTGTGACGACAAATACCGATCAAACCATGGACTACATCGAGTTAGACCGGCATGTGGCATCTCGTACATCGCCCAGGAGATGGGAGTTAGTCACCAAACCATTTTAAACCATATGCAGCTCTGTAGCGCTTTGTACATAGCCGCGAAATTCAAAAGACAAAAGGCGGAAGGGAGATATTTGACAACCTATTATATAAATATATAATAATTAAGTCGCTCAACTAGAGGTTCAGGCGGTAGGTGTTAGTTCGTCCAAAACGCTCAACTTCCAGGATCTTTTTCTATACTAATAAAAGAGGTAACGTTTTCTTTAACCGCTCGGACTGTAAAAATATAGAAGGCATAGAAATTATATTAATACCATAAAATACAGTGTGCATGCAGAGTTTGGGAGAACGCTAGCGATGACGCCACTAAGGAGGACGGATGTTTCCTCCGAAAGTGCCACATTAGTGCTATATGGCTGAAATTAGCTAAAACACATATAGCACAGCTTGTTTTGTAATAAAAATCCATTTATTATCGATAAAGGAGCCTTAATGTCCTTCAACGAAATGTGTTTGGCCCGTGAAAGCCTCCGTTGACATTGATAAATGATACATTGAACGAATATTTAGATAATTTCTTATATTTACGCGAGTGTTACACATTGAATAAAACTTATTTTACGGACTTTATCGAGGCTTATTTGCAAATCCATTAGGATCGTTCTGTGTTGGATTTTCGTTTCTCTATTTCAAAGATACACTCGTTTTAAAGAAAAACACTAACGTTTTGCATTTATTACAGAGCTAGCTCAGCACGGACTCCGGGCGGACGCGTCAAGTTGCATAGTACGCTAGCATGTGGGTTCGATCGTCGGCCCCAATGAATTACCACCCCTATTCCATGGGTTACACAAACCAAATACCTTGGTGTCGTATTGATCCCAAACTCAACTTCGGCTCTCACGTAGATGAAGTTAGGAACCGGGCGGCCTACGTTATGGGTCGCCTATATCACCTCATTAATAAGAAAAGTAAAATGTCCCTCCGTAATAAGGTGACACTTTACAAAGCAGTTATACGTCCCGTTATGACGTACGCGAGCCCGGTCTTCGCGCATGCCGCCCATAAACATATCCATAGGTTACAAGTAATTCAGAATGGTTTTCTGCGACGAGCCACGGGTGCGCCGTGGTTAATAAGAGTTTCGAATGCTCTATTGTAGGGGCCGCTTTCTTGTGGAGGCCCAAGGGCTGCGGCCCCGGATGCAGCGCCCCTAAATCCGGCGCTGCTGATAAGCTCACTGCGAAATTAAATATATGTATGAATTTATTATTGATATCTTATTGGGCATTTAAAGTATCATCATCATATTAAAACTTTGAACCCCTACTTACAAAAATTTCGCGAGTACGAAATTTCCCACAATTTATATTGAGAAGGTATGCAGAATGGTAATTTTTTTAAAATTATGCATACAAAATGCATTAATCAATAAAAAAAACTTTACTTAGAATACCATGAGATTTTTATTTAATGTTTGGCAACAGTTAAAGTTACATCTTTTATATATGTCCCACTGCTGGGCACAGGCCTTCTCTGTAAAAAGAGTATAAGGGCATAATCCGCCACTCATCCTCGATCCCGATTGGCAGATTTCATGTTATAGAATTTTTTTCTGGGACAAGTAGATTTCCTCACGATGTTTTCCTTCATCGCCGAGCGCGTTGTATATCAGCACATAAAATTGCAACAACAAAATTATTGGTGTCGGCACCGGGGATCGAACTTAGGTTGCTAGCATACTACGCAAATTGAGGCGACCGTCCGAATACTGAGCTACCACGGCTAATTCTGGATTAAAGAATCGAATTTCGACTATATGGTGTCCACTAGAATTAAATAATTACGATTAGATTTACGATTGGTTGAAGAATATCGGACAAGCGATATTATATCTTGCATATTATACATATTTTATAACAAACTTCCGAAAATACTCCCGGCAGTAAGGTATTGCGCTATCTATAAAGATTGGAGGTAGGAAAACAAAAGTAACTGTCCTCGCGAAAAAGCTGTCGGAAGGGACCCGCTACTCGTAGCCTATCAATTTTTACTTGAATAGATTTTACTGCCTTTCCGACAACATTGTTGACGCAAACGACAAAGACTGCACAAAGGTTTGACGATAAAACTACACGATCGAATCTAGCTATAATTTTAGATTCGCCGACAGCTAGTGTTAGTATATAAAGTATAAAGTTCTTGTACAGTTTATATATAATATATGTAAGGGAAACCGATTAGAAGATACAAATTACAGGTTAACCCAGGATGCATCTGCCCTGTAGTTCTGTACTCGTAGAATAAGGCTATGGTATCCCCTGCCTGGTGTAGAAGGCACCTAAAAGGGTCCTCGGGTTCACTGGGCGACAATGGTGGTGGCCTTATTTGTCCGCCAAAGTGTACACGGGAAGAAAGTGACATCAGAGGGATTATCCTCCTCCCCACGGGACCTGCTCTCCGAGAAAACAGTGCAGAGGGTACCTTGTTGAAGATTTCCCCCCCGTCATCAAAAAAAAGGATTCATTGCTCTTAGTAAGTAATAACTGTTTTTAAATAAAAGTCATTCAAATGCATTACGTTGTACATTCTATTTGTCACAAACTGAATTACCGATACGCCACACGTCTCGCATCCATTTTCATTTCGCGTGTCCCTTCGAGTATACACACGACAGAGTACAGGCACGGAATCAGAAATTTTCTTTTCAACATGTAATCAAATTATTCATAAAGCTTTCCGTATGATTTGCTACACGCAACAACTCTGTATTTGGACTTATAAAATTGTAAGAATAACGCAACTTTGCGCAAAATGTGCACCTATGGTGCACAGGGTGCATACAAGCTCCAACAACATCGTGAGTGTTATCGCTCAATGATGGCTGGTGGCTATAGGAACAGACACTGTTCCGTCTCAAATGGGGTATAAGACGCCCTCCACAATCCACAAGCACTATACATATGCACGCACACGCACATTCAAGCTATCTAGTCGAATTGGTAATAATTTAATTTGATATCATTTATTATTAACAATAGTTACTAAAAATGTTACTCTGTACATAATAAGTCTGCGTTACTTGAAAAAAAAATGAAATAACGTATAAATAAATTTCTGACTAAACACAAAAACCTACTTCAAATAAAATAGGAATATTACGAAACTGAATTAATCAGAACCTAACCAAACTCTCATTGAACTACCCTTGAAATCTTTTCCAAGTCCAATGTTATGAGCTGACAAACATAAAAAATCATACAGACGAATTGAGAACCTCGCCCTTTTTTGGAGTCGGTTGAAAATAATATATAATAATATTCTCACATACACTTACACAGTAACGCAAGTAATGCAATTTTTATTTTCTATTAATTTGTTTAATTATTTTTTTTATTGTTTTTTAATGTGAAGTGCATGCTTAGTTAACACTGAAATAAAAATGTTTTCTTGAAAAAGTGACCAAAATATTTATTATAATTCATAAGCTGAGCTGAGTCATCAGGCGAAACGCAGGAGCATAATATACCGCACTTTCTTGTCCGTATTATGCGAGCTTGGGAAATTTCCGATACATTTGAGCATCAGCAGAAGCTATTGTAGTGTTCCTGCCACTGTTGAATTATTTTTTATTAAAAATGCTAGCATAATTTCGAGAAATATATTGTGTGATCTAGCGAGGCGAATTGAGAAGGAGATGTAAGTGAAGATAAAGTTCGTATATTACTGTAGGGGTAGGAGAGAGAGGTCATGAATGGTTCGATTTGGTGATTTCAAACCAACCTTATGTTTTACAAACCCTACCAACAGGCTGTTGGCGTCTTAAACTTTATTTGTATGTATTAATATATGCATATTTTCTATACTGAATCTGAAATAATGTCAATCTATAGGCTTGGATCTTGAATAAGTGGACAAAATATTTATTAAAATTCATAAGCTGTTGATGCTTGTAAAATAATCTCTCTCTCTCTTCCTTGCTAGACAAGGTATATTATATATTTGTCTTCGTTCTACTGATAGTAATTTTCTCCATATTTCTTCCTGTCACACTGATTTTATGTATAAATCCTTTACCTTTACCGCAATAAGACTTTGGAATGCGCTGCCAACAAATATACGTGCAGCTGGAACTAAATCTACTTTCAAACATTTACTATTGAAGCTTTACCTAAGCAAGGAATAGTTTGTCAATTACTGTCCCTATCCATCTATAATTCTATATATATGTATTTATATAAGTATCTATTTATTATTATATATAATTATTATGTTTATATGTTTAATTTATTTGTAAGTATGCATGTATTTTCTCATATAGCTTGCACCCGTTACTTTGTCTCTTCACAACCCCAAGGTAGACTGGCAGAGAATGCCTACTGGCATTAAGTCCGCCTATTTGTACCTATTTTTTTTGTATTGTGTGCAAATAAAGAATAAATAAATAAATAAATAAATAAATATATGGTATATTCCTAGATTTCCTGCTTTTCGCTTTCCACTTCGCTTTGTCCCCGACTTCGTCTTGGGAAATCTTGCACTCCCTCATATTCTCGACAATACAGTCTCCCATCTTGTCGTGGGTCGTTCCAAGGTGACTCTTCTTTTTAATTTTGTAAAATCAATAGACTAATGGTTTAGGGTACGGCCTGCGAATGGTAAGGTCGTGGGTTCGAATCCACCATTGGACTATTGCCGTAAACCGTGTCCTAGCACAAGCTTAAGCTTTGCTATGTAATCTAATGGTAAACAAGATTGTTAGTTATATTTCTGAAAAAAAATGAAATATTGCTAGCTTTCTTTTTTTTAACAAAAAAAACAAAAAAGAATAAAAAAACAAATATCGTACTATTTTATAACAATAAATTTTGTAACAATAAACTTTCAACAAACACGCGTCACCAGCCTCTCAGTAAAATGTCATTGTCCTCCATAGAACGGGCAAGTGTTGTTTATTTAGTAACAATGTGTTTATAATTATTTGGTAAAAAAAATCTGTTGGTCAAAATAAATTAATAAAGACACAAAGAACTTAGTTTAAAAATGGCAATGCTCCAACAAGTAGTTGGCCTTTTTCTTAAGCTCAGCTAATTCATTACGAGTTTCCCAAAAGCACTCAAAGAACTTTGACCAATAAATAAATGCAATTTCGTCCTAATGGAGATTCGAAGAGGATTCTGTTAATATGTTTCTTCTTCTTAGTATTTGTTTTATGTTAAACAAATATAACAAACGAGTAGAAACAAAGACCGACTTGAAATCAAACGTGACGGATTTAACATTAAACGCTGCTGTTAGGAACATACAAACTTCTTTGCTCTTCAACAAAGGAAAAAAACATCAATTTAGTTTTTTTCAATAAAAACGTCACCACTTTTTTCACATCATCCGACTCGAAGGACCATTTTTATGGAGAAGGACACAGCCCGACAAAATAAAAATGCGTTTGTTGAAAAACACTCCGATTCCGGATGATGTGAAAATAAGTAATGACATTTTAATTAAAAAAAAACCAATTTGATTATTTTCCTTTGTTGAAGAGCAAAAAGTTTGTATGTTTTTAAAGCGTTTAAAAAGAAACATATTACAAGAGTCCCCTTCGAATCTCCATTAAGACGAGCCAGCCGATGTTGCCGTCTTCCCCGGTCCATGTCAGCGGACGACAAAGGCCCCATCCTTGTCGACCAGTGAACCCGAGGCCCCTTTTAGTCGCCTTCTACGACAGGAAGGGGATACCGTAGCCTTATTCTACGAGCCCAGAACTACAGGGCTGAAACCCAAGAACCTATACCAACAAAGTTAATTTATGACCTATTTAACCTTTTCAAGCATAAAAAAGACAAAAGAATTTAAAACCTCCTCCTTTCTTGGTTAAAAACGAGATCTGAGAGCGACATAAATGTTACCAAAATTAGTTGGGTTACTAGATCAGGGTAGACTATTTGGGAGTGTATAGAGAAACCATAGCTAGGAATTTTTTCTTCTCGATATAAATCTAGCTGTTGAATACGGTAATTCGAAGTCTCCACTATCTAATGTCATTTTGCTTCTATACTTATTTATGGTGACATTTTCCTTGTATCTTTTATTATCCGAGTTGTTCATTCGTGCATGACATCTAGACTGACACGTATATCCCATTACAGCATTCATTAGGATTACTCATTGTTGCGTAGGCTCACTTCATAAAATTACTCTTTCTTCTTCCCAAGAAAATGACAGCTGTGATAATCCAGGGTATATCAATTTTAATAGTCGCTGAAAGAGTCGATTAAAATGATACAAATAAAATACATGGACAAATGAAATAAATGGATATACCATTTACCAAGATATATTACGATTCTTTTTAAAAAGATTTTTTTTATAAAGTCCCATCAGTATTTCGGCCAGCAACGCGACTTGTACCGCTGCGTCCATAAATTATAGGTGTACATACACACACACCACACCTGCATCGGTGCGTAACAATATGTATATAAAAAAGTTTTTAACAACTTCCACTTCAGATTAAATCCTCGTCAATGTCATCTCATCTCTGCTCCGCTTTTTTTTTGTTAACGGGGGGGAAATCTGCAACAAGATACCCCGCCTTCTGGGCTAAGGCAGGGTAATGTGGGGTTCTTACCCACAAAACCCCCGGTACCCTTCCTCGGTGCATGGTGAGGGGCTCTGGGATCTCTAGTGGAACGCACCGGAGCCCCTCGGCACTATGCTCTCGGAGAGCACATCGGGGGGTAAGGTTAACCTCCCCTCCTACCCCCTCGCAGTGAAAGGCGACACGAGCCAGCCGATGTCGCCTTCTTCCCGGGTCCAGTTTGGCGGACGACAAAGGCTCCCACCCTTGTCGCCCAGTGAACCCGAGGCCCCTTTTAGTCGCCTTCTACGACAGGGAGGAGATACCCGTAGTCTTATTCTACGAGCCCAGAACTACAGGGCTAGACACAAGGGACATTCAAAAGCTTAAACTAACTTTGAGTGCCACTTCGGGAAGCTGGTGTATAGAATAGCGATTGCAGTCCCTGATTACATCGTCAGGGTAACAACGCATTCGACTAGCTAGATGACGGTGTACATATAAAGTTAAGTGGTGGAATCAAATCTATGTCCTAGGTTAGTTCACCGCACCAGACAGATGTCAGATGTTACCTTCTTTAATTCTTTTTCAGTAACAGCTCGTTGCACTATTTACTGAATATTGATGAGAATGGAATTTTAAAATAATGAACGTGCCCTCAGATGCTTCTCGCAGATTACGAACTGAGTCTCGGTCAGTGATATTCTCGCATTAATATTTATGCTGCAGTCTGCTTCAAGCTTTAATTACCAACCCAGAATGTCCCCTTTGTTTGCATTGAATTTATAATGCATTCAAATTTTAAAAAATAACCATCCATATGGGTTGTGTATCTCAATTTGTTTTTTAAACTCTTTCTCACAGGTCTTCACTTATGTTCCTCAAATCCTACCAACAGGCTATTGGCGTCTTAAACGTTATTTGTATGTATAAATATATGCATATTTTCTATACTGAATCGTGATACGGAAACGGATTTTATCCTCTACGAGTCTCTATATTAAATATTTAAAGGGGTTGAATTACAAAAGCGCGTGTGTGTCGCAAGAGAATCCATTACACAGCTGTCTCGCGGGCTACGTAAAAGTTACTGAAGTGATGTGTCAGACAAACCTCGTGCCTTTCCACTGAATAAATTATCATCTCAAATGTTAGAAGTGTCATTTGACATAATTTCAAAAAATGAATACACACAAATATAGCTTTCACTAGGTTTTTGTGTTGTTCTTCATCATCATCAGCATGTGTCTATCCACTGCTGGAATTAGGCCTTCCCCAATGCCTTCCACCACATACGATCCTCCGCTTTCCGCATCCACCCACTTCCGGCTATCCTCACAAGGTTATCGGTCCATCTGAGGGAGGGCGCCCTACGCTTATCCGGCCTATGCGCGGTCTCCATTCCAAGACTTTCCTCCCCCATCTGCCGTCACTGATTCGGCAAATGGGGACTTTGAGACTTTGCTCTTTAAGAGCTTTGTCGACTACCTTTGTTCTCCGCCGAATTTCGAAATGCCGAGTATAGGTCTTTCCACCGCTCCTTGTGCGACTTTCAGCTTGTAGACCAGCCCAGCCAGAGTTCAAGTGTCTGCACTATAGGTCATGGCTGGGAGGACGCACTGTGTTATTATTCACTAATTCAGTTCGAGCCATTTACAAAGATTTGAGTTTAGAACGTGTATACTCTGTCTAAAAACCCTCTATCGATTTCTAATAATTTGACATTTTTCACGAAGAAAATTTACTTTGCCTTCCTTTTATTTGTCACCAAGGAACACGACAATACCTAATCCACATGAGCTGATTCCACTTACAAGGTTGTTACGTCGTGTAAAAAACGCACAATAGCTAAAAAGGATGAATAAAAATTTAAATCAAGATATCGTAGATGGGGTACGAAGTTCTCTTTCAACAAAAGCAAATAAAATTCACGAGAAAACTTTTCAAGTTCTTTAGTTAAAAATGTATGAAAACTTGGATATCTAACTAGTGTCCTCCGCATCTAAGTGCCGTAACCGCAAACCATCAATCTCTTCGGGTCTTTGACAGAGGCATGTTCTCGATGACTAGAAAAACCAAAACAACGTTCCCATAACCTAGGATAAAACACAAGACAGCCCTGAAGTTCTGGGCTCTCAAGAATAAGACTACGGTATCCCCTGCCTCTCGTAGAAGGCGACTAAAAGGGGCCTCGGGTTCACTGGGCGACAAGGGTGGGAGTCTTTTCAAGGCGACATCGGCTGGCCCATGTCGCCTTGCACTGCGAGGGTACAGGGGGGGGGCGGTAGTAACCCCCCTCCCTGTACCTGGAGATCCCGGAGCCCATCGTCATGTACCGAGGAAAGGGCCATCGGGGAGGTTTTAGTAGGTAAAAACACCACATAACCGCCGCCATCCCCCCAGAAGGCCGGGTATCTTTTTGAAGTTTTCCTCCCTGTTAACAAAAAAAAAGAATAAAACACAAGCGAATGTGCGAAATTCTTTTACGTATATTTTTGTTCATCAGTCTTTCTGACTTGCATAGACTGAAACTACGCGAATTTTTTTTCCATATGTTGTACCTCTCCACTTATGTAGTATCACAAGCCGTTACTAACACTTATAATAGCATTTAAGTTAAAGTTACAACCTTTATACATCCTACTGCTGCATTCTCTGTAAAGAGAGTATTAAGGGGCATAGTGCGCCACGCGGCCTTAGTGCAGATTGGCAGACGTCACATGTCTTAGAATTTTTTTCTAGGACATGTGAAGTTCCGTCACGATGTTTTCCTTCACCGTGAACGTGGAAAATCAGCATATAAAATTGCAACAACAAATTTAGTGGTGCCGGGGATCGTACTCGGGTTGCTAGCGTACTGTGCATCTTGATGCGACCGCCCCAATTACATAAAACAAACAAATTAAATAAAACTGTTGTTATAGCCATTTTTCTTACTTAGCACAAACTAGTTGTGTAAAAGCCCAGATAAGCGCCGCTTGGACAAAATGGCGGGAAGTAACCGGTGTCCTCTGTGATCGCAGGATACCGGTGAAGCTAAAGGGCCTTGTGTACAAGTGCACGCTGCACGTAGCAGAGATGAAGATGCTGCGCTGGATGTGTGGCGTTACGCGATTAGATCGTATAAGTAACGAACACATCCGGGGCAGCCTTGGAGTCCGCGACGTAGCAGACAAACTGCAGGAAAGTCGTCTCCGATGGTGTCGACCGATGGCCACATATACCGCAGGCCGTCTGACTATACTATACTAAATAGATGCCTAGCCCTCAACGTATAAGGCCCAAGACCCCGTGGCAGGCCCAAGAAACGCTGGCTGGATGATGTTAAAGCGGACATGTTAATGAACCACCTAACAAACGAGGATGCCGAAGCCCGGGCAAAGTGGAGGAGACTAAGTAGGAAAGCGGACCCTGGCTGTAGGCCGGGAAAACGCTAGGCAGAAGAAGAAGAAGCATAAACTACTTGTCGTACTTAAAAGTACGTAATGTAAGTAAGCAAAAAAGCTGTCTTTTTTATTTAAAAGCTAGTGCTACCCGTGTCCCCATTTGGTTGTCAATTCTGGCATTGGAATCCATGAGAAAACCATATGTCTTAAATTTGCATCAAGTATGTACGCCACTAATGTGCTCCAAGTGTACGCCATAACTCAATATTATGCTAAATGAGTACGATAACTCTTTTTTTATTGGAGAGGATGTCCTTCAAGAGTAATTTGATGAGAGTTCTGGTTAATTCTATTTCGTAATATTCCTGCAATAATTAGTAAATACAAAGAGGACGTCCGCGCGTAATGACGTTTACCGTTTGATTCGATTTGAAGTCGATTTTTGTTTTTGCTCGTTAATATACTTATTTTAATAATAGAAGAATACAGATTGAGTGCTGGGCGTAGTTTTTGTCTTTGTGGCTCTATGTGTCTAACTATTAAATTACAACTGTCAAATTCCCGTCAACGCTACGCCCCGCTCGCTGTGTGATTTGTGCCATTGACCTTCTAAACTTATTTCTGGCAACTTTTATGAAAATAATCATTATTCAATAATGTAACTATAGCTGTTATACCAACATTATTTAAAATGGATAAAAGTGATACTATATTTCAACATGTGAAAAAATTACAGCATCCAATTTCAATTTTTAAAACCAGGTCACATGCACACCTGCGAGATTAATCATTGAGCTTGATTGAAAATTACTCTTCAGGACCTATGTTGATCTTTAAGCGCTGGAATTTTATATTAGTTATCATTGAAGTTGGAAATTGTATGAGACAACCATACTGCCATGTGTAACATATGGATGCCAGACGTGGTCTGCGAAAAGAGAAGACGAAGACAAAGTAGCAAATTGTCAACGAAAAATGGAAAGAAGAATGCTCGGACTAAGACTGTCAGACAAGGTTAGAAACGATACCATCAGAAAGAAAACGAAAATAGTAGATGCAAGAAAAAGAGCGAGACTTCTCAAGTGGCACTGGGCAGGACACATATGCAGAATGAATAACAACCGATGGGCAAAACGAATAACAGAGTGGATACCTATAGACAAAAAAAGAGAAAAAGGGAGACCAAATAAGAGATGGAAAGATATTTTCAAAGAGAAATGTAGATCTGCTTGGATGCGAGTAACACGGCAAAGAAATATTTGGAAAGATTTAGGAGAGGCCTACGCTGCAGAGGCGACTACTACAAACGGAATTAGGATTTAATAAAAAAAAAAATAGAACTATAATCTAGAACGATTTATATTTAAGTTTAGTTGTAGTAGAATAATAAAGGCTATTTTTATTTTATTTTATTTTATCATTGAGGAGTTTATTATTAAATCGATCAACTATAAAAAAGGTTAAGGGTCCGCCTTAACCTATGAAATTAATTTATTCAGTTAAATAACTTAGGTCGATAGTTTGCCTTGAAGCAATAAGGCTTAAAACTGTTTACTTTCAATATGAATTATTTGCAAACAAGCCTACGGGGCTCTTTGTGATATTGACGTTTAGTTTAACACAGGTGGAGCTTTCTATGATATTCAAAATTCAAAATAACTTCCCGACTATAGGACCCTGCGGTACTCAGAGAGTGAAGTCCACTTAACTAGTCTTAGTTTACATATTATGTGTAGTTTTTTTGACGGCGGTGAAATCTTCAACAAGATACCTCGCGATATTAGGTGGTATATGTCGGCGTTACGCCAAGGGTTTCGTTGTCGGAATCCATAATGAAATACGCACTCGAGATTCAGCTTGCTTTGTCGTATCACGACGGTCAGTACAAGAATGTCGGCTTGCTTTGTTGTATCACGACGGTCGGTACGATAATGTCACGTTATTACAAAATACAGTCGTTTTATATTGATCTCTCAATAAGTCAAACCGTTACGGAATATTTGACTTCCTTTGTAACAAACAAATAAAATAACTACAAATAATTAATGAAATATAGTTAAATATTCACAATAAATATGTAAATGAATTTAACACAACTTTCAATGATTTATTTAACATGATTACGTTAATTTCGTATGAACAAATATCGTTCTTACACAGTCCCATCAACAGATGGCGCTGAACTTTTATTTAATGCGTAGTTATTCCAAATTTGATTAAAATGATAAATCAAAACAGTATTTTCGATACTAGGCGATTTGCGCCCATATATACGTAAGACGTGTATTACAGTGTGAAGAATAAAATTTCCCAGTTGTTTTTTAAATACCTCACTTTTAATTTAATAATATTTTTTGGGTAGTCCTTGCGACAGCACATGCTGAGACGGTGTCCAATGTTGGCATCATATCCTATATCCTATTTGTCCGCCCTTTCTTTCTTTATCTTTTTTTAATATGTTTCGTGTTTTGTTTGTAATGTATTCGAAAGATGCCAATAAAGAACATGTCTGAGTCTATTATAATCCGTAAACATTATGTTAATTTTATGTTTAACATTATTCAAGAAATTTGAATGTTCCATAGGGGTGAGTTGAAAAGGTAACATTTGTTATCGACGGAGATATCTCATTGTTCTCCAGGGGGTTTCCTTCGACCTTTAAAAGCCTTCGCGGGCGTTGATTAATTATACTTAGAGGGTAAATTTACATAAGCTGTTTGAAAGAACGCGAGAAAAATGTCGCTTATTACTATAATTTTAATACACTGTGTAATTATCGCTTGTCGAGTTATATTTTGGCAAAGACCTATTTAGGAACATTATATAATATCGATAAAAAAAAAGTAAAATAACGTTCTATAAATGTCCCCCTAACGCCCACTAGTCAAAATATATGTGAGGGTTTCACCAAACAATTTTAATGGTGTCGTCACCGGTGATCGAATTTGGTTGCTACTGTGCATCCTAAAAGAGCATCCGCACACTGCATCACGACAACTTACAACTCCTAACGATCAATCAGTTCATTTATTTAATAATAAAAATAATTTGTCATACTTATGAGACCTAATAATAAGATAAATACGAGAGTCAAGGGTCAGATACAGAAGGTAATACTCCTGGACACGGCACGTATCGTCAGGAGGTTTCTCTCTATGTCGCCCTAACCACCGGTTGCTTGGGCCCTGCTTCGTTTCCGGTGGCACACACTAGGTCAGGTTTTTATAATGTTTTTGTATTTTGTATGATATTTTTCTGTATTTTACTTTTTTATAGAAATAGAAATTAACTTAAGGTATCAAAATAAATAAAAAATAAATACCAACCTACCGATAAAGGCAACAGCAATGAGAGGTTATGTGGGATTTTTACCCACTAAAAACTCCCCGGCGGCCTTTCCTCGGTGCATGGTGAGGGGCTCCGGGATCTCCAGAAGAACGCACCGCAGACCTTCTGCATTGGGCAATTAGGAGAGCACGTCAAATACGGATACCGTAGTCTTATTCTTGTGAGCCCAGAACCCTATTTCATGACCTAGGTTATACAGCTTGCATAGGCACTCTTTCTTGTGAATGTGCGTCCGCTTTAAGCGCACATAAACATACCGTTGTTTAAGCCACGGCAGCTGATGGCCGAGCTTTCATAGCATCACGCCTTAGGTCTAAAACAGACCTACAATTCTGCTCATAAGCTTGTAAAAAGGAAACCTAAAAGAAAAGCTCACTGAAAAGCGGACAGCGTTTGTTGTCTCTGTCTACCCCGATAAGCCCCTTATATAATAGTTACAGACATGTTGTTCCTCCTTTGATACTTTCCTATGAATCTATCAAATCCATAATTAATAACAAATCGGTTTAATTGAATCAAATGTGTCTTTACGGTTTTAATTAAATTCGGTATCGTATACCCATATACGTGAAACATTAATTGGTGTGAGATATTGTTAATAATTACGAAGCCTCATTGAATTCCTCATAATAAATGCCAACGGGTTATTGAAACCAGTGCCGTGAAATCAATGAATTAATGTTATTATTAAATTGTGTTTACATATGTAATATATTCATGACTATCATGCGCTAGAAACGTTTGGAAATTAAAAACAAAATTAAACCATGATATTAACTGTCAAATTGACATTTGGAGTTCTCAGAAGCACGTTCAAAATAACAAAGATGGCGTTGGGCTCAAGGCTTATGTCAATATCAACTATAACTATCGAATTTTCTAATCTGATGTCTGCCTACTGCTACATATACACTCGTGAGCAAAAATAAAGGATCGGTTAAGAAAGTTTGAATATCTCGGAAGTTAAATATCGGTGAGATAAAGACGCTTAGCTAACTGAAATTTTAGTACTTAGTGTTGCCTCCATGTGGCGAAATTATAAAATCCAAATAAAATTTATTGAAAAATACTGTATTATCAAAGTTTACGTATGATATACTTTTTCGTTTGAGTTTATGTTTTTTAATGAAATATAAATAAATTAATAAGAATATTTCAATTTATTTTAAGGATATTTAATTGTCTATCATGCACAATTCTTTATCTTCCGAGATATTCAAACTTTCTTAACCGGCCCTTTATTTTTGCATAAATTTTAAAGCAATTGATACACACAGCCTAGTCCCCTCTCGACATAATACATTGGTCTATGGGAAATTTTAACTGATTTGATAATTACTTTTTGAAAAATAAAAACCATTTTACAATTGTTTGCATATTGTTATAGATAATAAAGTGTATACATATAAATATATATATATATATATATATATATTGTAAAATAAACGACGATATAAGTCATTGTTGTCTTTCTCTTCATCCACAAACGATGCCGAGTCCTATGTATCGCTGATCTCCCCCTTCCGACATATACTATGAATAGCAGTGTCCCGCGCGAGCTCCTACGCCAGTAACTAAAAAAAATTTGAAAGAAAGACATTATTCAAATATAAGGGGACATTCTATGTTCCTTTGCTGTTTGATTTCAACTGTCACGGCAATATATGAAATTAATTGGAATGATACTGGCGCTATCTGTTAACTCAGAAACCATCGTACACTGATGCACAACCCTTTGCTGAAAAACATCACATGATCAAATGCATAGTTTACGATTCTATAAAGTACATACAGACAAACGAACGCCGTTAACCCCAAAGTGCTCGACTCCTATTATGTATTTCCGTTTGTCACAACCCTTGTCTCGCTTCTTGCAGATCCGTGCATTATATTAGCTCTCACGTCCTTTCACAGCATCTTCCAATGTCTCATACAAACATATATAAATATCGTTAGAGTTTAATTTAAAATTGTCATTGTTTTAAAATCATACATTTAGTAATACAAATTTATTCAACCACGTCGCTATGTTTCAAAGTTGAACTCGGCGACAGGAAATAACAAGGCAGGACGTCAGATGTTCCGGTATTTCGTTAAGTCTTCGCGGTCGCCAAATTCCGTGCGGTTAACGTCG
This sequence comes from Meandrusa payeni, assembly GCA_029286785.1. Taxonomy (NCBI): domain Eukaryota; kingdom Metazoa; phylum Arthropoda; class Insecta; order Lepidoptera; family Papilionidae; genus Meandrusa; species Meandrusa payeni. The sequence continues at coordinate 4,798,472 of JAGSMX010000023.1, forward strand.
GAATGAAACAAAATACGTTTAGACGTAAACTTAACTCGTAACAATTTTGGTACAAAATAAATCACTGAAGCATGTTTTTTTAAAAATCTTAACAAATAATTAGGGATATATTTTTTTAAAACTGCAAAAACTATAGATAGGATAGACTTATGGTGTCAGCCCTGTAGTTCTGGGCTCTCAAGACTAAGACAACGGTATCCCCTGCCTATCGTAGAAGGCGACTAAAAGGGGCCTCGTGTTCACTGGGCGACCAGATGGAAGTTATCAAAGTATTGAAAGCTTTAGGTGTCCGGGAACTACATAATAAGTAAGTAACTTTTACTTCAATTTATTCTTCTCAGGCTTTGTGGGCCCTGGGGTAGGTCATACATTGCACAGACCTGTATTTCTAGGCTCGTAAAATAAGACTACGTTATTCCCTGCCTGTCGTAGAAGGCGACTAAAAGGGTTACGGGTTCACTGGGTGACAAGGGTTTTTTGTCGTCCGCCAAGGTGGACCCGGGAAGAAGGCGACATCGGCTGGCCTGTGTCACTTAACGATTCGCAGACCGTACTCTAAACCATTAGGCTATTGACGCTTCAAAAGTCTTATGTTTATAATTTTTTATTTTTATTATCTACTATTACTTTCTTGCTTTCGCTGTCTGCTGACACCTCATATAATGGCTGGACAAGCGCCATAAATTGTCTGTTTGCGACGGGATCACTTAGCGCTATAACATCCGTATGAACGTTTGTTCCTCTTCCAGTAAAAAACATACCGTACATCTTTTCTCTTACAGGAATAGGTCGCTTAAGATCACATAAACTGTACTTATACAATGATAAACCGATGTTTTGTTTTACGCTGTAAAGTTTAATAGCGTTTAACGTTTGATTGGATTTGAAATAGTTTTTTGTTTTAGCTCGTAATTATTCTTTTATGTAAAAAGTGAATCAATTAATAGCGGAATGGTTACGTGATCTCTTTTGCAATGATCGTTTAAAATGAAAATATATTGAAATGTTATAATTGAATATGAAGAGAGCATGCATTTTCACTTTTATATTTAAAATAACATAAAATGTGTAATGTGCGGCGCACTTTCGTCTGTTTAACATTTTACGAAACAACCCTACGATTAATTTACTCGAGTACCCTCACGCAACGAGAGCTCGCTGCGCGACTACGTTTGTGGGTTTATATTATCATTTCTTAATATATATTCTTAATGTATATTTTTTCATAATGTTTGAATATATTATGTTATAAAGTTTCAGTGACGGCGCTACGACCACTGACACCCCGGGCAAGATATAGCGGCCACTTAAGAAAATCAAAATCGACAGTTATCACTTGGCTAAATCAATGTGAACATGGATAAATAATTATATCTTTCCTTTACCTACAGATAAGATCGTGGGCAATTTATAAACTGTTTTTTTTATTTTTAAAATTTGGTGCCTTTCCCCCATTCCAGCGCTGCCCGGCGATGTTACCCGCGATTAAAAACTACTTATTTCTTTCTAAAATAAAATTAGCATAAGTTACTCCTTATTACATCAGCTATCTGCCGGTGAAAGTTCCGTCAAAATCCGTAAAGCCGTTCCCGAGATTAGCCGGAAGAAACAGACAGACTGACAAAATTATTCTCTAACTTAAAAATATTTTTATTGAAATTTGTCGTGTGTCCGTATTCGTTTAAGTCTCGTTGTCGTTGTCTTGTATTATTATAAACCAACCAATGTGACAATCAACAAACGATTTTAAAGAGTTCCCTCGTATGGTACAATGTCAATTTTTTTACGACCTAAACAGATTGGCCAGAGAAGCTGGCATTGATTGCTTCACCGGAGAGGTGGCATAGCTATTTGATTGCTTGGCCGAACCGTGACTCGGTCGGTTGCTATTTCACCGATAATCTAAGGAAAGCAGCTAGCATTTAAAAGCTAAACTAACTTTGAGTACCACTTCGGGAGGCGTTGGCGCTGGAAGAAGAAGTGGCCGAAGAAACTCCAGCAACGCTCATCGCAACCTCTGACCGTCGCGAATGGACGCTTTGTGGATTTGTAAAGATCTAGGCCGTGTTTGTTTACTAGAGAAAGGCTTATAAGTGGCGGCACTTACAAGAAGTTTGTTAAAAATGTTTGGTAGCAGTTACGAAAAACCGTCGAGATGCCTGCTTAAATAATTAGGCTATTGTCGGTTGGGAAGATTTAGGAACCTGCTCTTTTGAAGACGGTTAAAATCATAAATTTTTACACGCGTATAAGTTACACACTAGTAAAGTACTCGTACACACACTTTTTTTATTTATATAGGTTTTACAGAGTTTTTTTTTTTATAATTTCTAAGCAAGTGCTTGACTACGATCCCACCTGATGTTAAGTGAAAATGCAGTCCTGGATGGTAAGGCGCACTAGCTTAGTAAATGCCTATTCACTCTACCCTTGAAAATACCCACGTTGTAATCGGAAGAAAAGACAGACGCGGGCAAACTATTCCAGTCCTTTGCTGTACGAAGAATGAAAGACGAGGCAAATCGCTTCGTTCGGGTTTGAGGGATGTTCACAACAAAAGGATGAAATCCCGCAGTGCGTCTAGAAGTCCGATGGTGGAAAGGGGATGGAGGAATTAGATCATGTAGTTCCTGAGCACACTCTCCAAAATGCAATCTGTAGAAAATCTGTAGTACTTTATCAAATAAATTACCTTCATTAAATGATGCTGAGATCAGATTTCTAATTTCCAAATTAAAACAAACGAAACGTTTTGAATAAATTAACGTTTTCAGCTGTTTATTCGCCCTGGGGCTAAAAGTTAGTTTCCAAGATAAAGTTTATTCAGTTTGAACACACTAATTACTTATAATATCCCCAAATTGACTTTGGTAAATCATTAATCTTATATTAATTAAGATATTACACTCTCTACCAAGTATCAAGGTAATAATTTTAATACTAAAAGAATTACACATAAGCTCCTCACCATACACTTTTTTTGAACTATGCTCCTTGGACTCATTTCTTTAAGCAGGTGTGAGATAATTGTAGTATAGTTGCTCCTTTGACTACCGAATGATTCGTTTCCGATGTTTAGATTATATGTATTTCAAATGCAGTTGCCAGTTACTCTTTGTTTATAACAGTTTCATGCCATTCGACACATATAGTATATATGTGTTAAAATACGAATAATTAGTTATTAATGTATGTGCTATTACAACCAAAGAGTATTAGATATGTAAAGCAGTGTGAGAAGTCGTGTTGTTGACTCCACATAGTATAAGACCAACGGTACAGTCTCTTGGAGTTGTTCTTCGGTGGCGTCGCTTAGTGTTGTTAGTGTTATTCGTCGGTAGTGCCTCTGTATATAAGTTAAGTACTACTTATATTTACCTTGTCTTATATATTACCCATGTACTATGAGTAAGGTGATAAACCAATATTTATGGTGATGTTGTTAATATGTTATTTATTTACTAAAATATATCAGATGTATGTGTTACAATGAATATGAAAGTATCAAAATTAAATAAAACGATAATACTTATAATAAGTATATTATTAACTGCTCCTGATTCTAACACAGGCATCTCGACGGTTTTTCGAGACTGCTACCAAACATTCTAACAAACTTCTTGTAAGTACCGCCACTTATAAGCCTTCCTGTACAATTTAAACTGATTTGGGGAAAGGGTTTCACTGAAAGGCACTTTATCACTTCACTTAACTTTTTTTACTTTGTATACTTTTAAACTTTTTAACTTTGTATTTTTCAACTCAACTTATTTATTTAAAATAATCAATGCAGCGATACCATCTTAATGTAAGCATTCAATAGTATGTTTTAAAACTGCACAGCGCCATCTATTGGTGAGCGATATAGAAACATTACTACCATTATTAACATTCCGCCCACCAAGGACTTGTCCTTTTAAAACAAAAATATTCTCTTTACAAATAATGAAAACAAAAACTTTACTTATCCAAAACTGCTTTAAATCTTTAACTAATACAAACTGGAAAAGAAACTTAAACATAAATAAAAATAGGAAATAAATCCGCCCACCGTGACAATGTAAATCATTTGTCAAGAACAAAAACTTTACTCAATGGTCTCTTTAATAATCCATTCTTACAACGAATAGTTACTACCCGAGTTACATTGTCCGGTCCGGGATGCTTATCTACTATTTTACCTAAAAGCCATTTAGTTGGTGGTAGATTATCATCTCTAATAACACAAATATCGTTAACATTTGGTTCTGATAATTTCGAATTCCACTTATATCTTTGACTTAAACACACCAAATATTCTTTAGACCACCTTATCCAAAAATTATCAACCATTTTCTGAACTAATTTCCATCTATCAATAGCAGTAATATTACAATCTGTATAAGTATCATAACAAACATTAAACATAGGTTCTCCTATTAAAAATGGCCTGGCGTCAGTGGGAGAGGGTCATTCGCGTTATCACTCAAAACCGATATGGGGCGTGAATTTAAACAAGCTTCCACCTGCGATAATACGGTAGATAATTCTTCATAAGTCAGTGTAATATCCCCAATTACCTTTTTAAATGTGCTTTAGCACAGCGTACGCCTGCTTCCCACAGACCACCTAAATTTGGTGACTGCGGAGGAATGAAATGCCATGTCGTGGATTCTAATGTCAACGCTTCAGCGATCTCCTGTGGCAGATTTGATTTGGCACAATCAAACATCTCACGCAATTGTTTATCAGCTCCGACAAAATTAGTGCCGTTGTCGCTGTAAAGGTCTTGACAATGACCTCGTCGTGACGTGAATCGCCTGAACGGTGCAATAAATCCTTTGTGGACAAATCAGTTACCGCCTCAATGTGTACTGCACGAGTGACCATGCACACGAACAAACTGATGTATCCCTTGTAAGATTTTGCTCCACGGCCTGGTGAAAATTTGATATTAATAGGGCCGGCATAGTCAACTCCAGTCACTTTAAATGGTTTGCAAGGTTTCAATCTTGCGTCAGGAAGTTGTCCCATTAACTGAACTCTGGCTGCCTTGGAGTATCTCATACAAGTGATACATTTGCGATAACATCGCTTGACTTGATCTCTAGCTCGTAATATCCAATACTTGGAACGAAGAAAGTTCAACATAATTTGCGGTCCGCCGTGCAGAGTTTTCTCATGTGCGTCCGCAACCAAAAGCTGTGTAAGATGACTTTTAGCTGGTAATATAATTGGATGTCTAATGTCGTAACTCACATCAGCCTGATCAATTCGTCCTCCACTCTCAGCACCCGGTTTTGATCCAAAAACGGACAGAGAGTATGAAGTGCGCTTTTCTTCAAGACATCTTTCCCTTCTAGTATCAACTTTATCTCTTCTCCAAATTCAACTCCTTGAACTTGTTTGATACATATCTCTAACGTTTGATTCATTTCCTTAACTGTCACATACCTTTTAGCCCATACAGGTAATTGATGTCTTTCTTTATTCTTCGTCAACATTCTTCTGCAAAATGACATTACTTTTAACATCCTTTTTAAGCTTGAAAATTTCTTCCATTCATAATTCTCTTCTTTTATCTGTATTATATTCATTGAAACTATTCTTTCTTCTTCCTGTGTTTCATCTATACTAAATTTCGATTCTTCTAATTTAGCTCTGTTTAGCCAAACAGGCCCGTGCCACCATAAATATTCGGAATGCATCTCTGAGGGCTGCAAGCCTCTTGATGCACAATCCGCTTTGAGTCATTGGTTTGTGTTGTTGAATCATGGGTTTGTGTCAGTCGAAACATGTTGCCATTGTTTGTAGTCCATAATAGAGAGAATATCTGACACCTGATTGCTGACAAATGTAGTCCATTTGCTTGATCCACCCTTCAGCCATGCTAAAACGATCGTGGAGTCAGTCCAACCATAAAGGTGTTCTTTCGGAATGTTCATAATTTGAGATATCTCTGATAGCAATTTGGCGGCAAGAGTCGCGCCGCACAATTCCAATCTGGGAATTGACACAACCTTATCTATAGGGGCAACCTTTGTTTTAGCCGATATCAAATTTACATACACCTTTCCATCAGGTTCTATGACTCGTATGTAGACTGCTGCAGCGTAAGCCGCTTGAGACGCGTCAGAAAATGCGTGTAATTCACGATAGCTGCTACTGGTACTCTTAATCCATCTAGGAATCTCAATTTTCTTGATTTCAACCAGATCATTCCTGAGTTTGATCCACTTCTCTTGCAACTCTCCGGTGATGTGATCATCCCAGTCTAAATGTTCTTGCCATATTTTCTGGATAATAATTTTGGCTGTAACTACTACTGGCGCAATCCAGCCCATTGGATCATATAATCGAGCAATATCGGATAAAACCTGCCTCTTTGTGATAGGATATTTCACCTCGGGTAAAGTGACCGTGTATTCAAAATTATCTGTAGTTCGATCCCATTGTATTCCTAAAATCTTCTTCATATTATCCGCTTTTATTTGCACCAACTGTTCCTTATTGTGCTTGTTCTCTCCAATATATTGTAATAAATCACCGCTGTTGCTACACCATTTTGCAGTTGAAATCCTCCACATGTCATTAGTTTATTCATTTCATCATAAATATTTTTAGCTTCCTCTTTTGTGTCGCATCCGGTCATTAAGTCATCAATATAATAGTCCCTTTTAGTAATTTCTGACGCCTTAGGATAATTCTGTTTTGATCTTCTGCCAGCCTTTGTAACGTCTTAACTGCCAGATACGGAGCACATGTCGTTCCAAAAGTTAGTGTCATCAATTTATAGTGTTGAATAGGCAAATCTGGGTTGGGTCTCCAAAGTATCCTTTGAAAATTAGCATCTTCGGTATGTACAAGTACCTGCCTATACATTTTCACAAGGTCAGCAACAATACAAATTGGATGCGTGCGAAATCTCATCAACAAATGCCTCAAATCCTGTTGGAGCTTAGGTCCAACCAAAAGATCGTCATTAAGTGACACGTCATTGATGCCTTTGCTTGATGCATTAAATACCACGCGAACTTTTGTCGTTTCCTTGTCCTCTCTAACCACAGCATGGTGAGGTAGGTATACAGCCTTTGCATTCTCGATGTCCGCTGCATCAACAAGAGCCATGTGTTTGAGATTGACATATTCCTCTAACACCCTACGATATTCCTCATATAACTTAGGGTCCTTAGTTAACCTTTTCTCTAAAGCTATAAGTTTTTTCGTTGCTATATCCTTCGACTGTCCGTATTGACATGCAGGATCCTCATTTTTAAATGGTAATTTGACAACATACCTTCCTTCGTTATTTCTAATAGTTGTAGCTTGATAGATGTCTTCACATAATTGTTCCTCCATAGACAGTCTTTTCTGAATCTTATCAGGTTCAGCCTCTATTTCCCAAAAACGTTTGAGACACTCGTCTTCTGGAGTAAAACGCAAATGTAAACTTGTGACATTGTCATTAGCTGAAGTTGAATCCGACAATTTACCATACAATATCCACCCAAAGACCGTGTTCTGCGCTAAGAGTTTTCCTTGGGGTTGTTTCATAATGCCGTCTAAAAGAACTTCATAGTACACTTCAGCACCTAATAAAATATCAATTTTGCCTGGTAAAGCAAAATTTGGGTCAGCTAGATTCAATTTCTGAAGTTCCAGCCAGTTAGGTTTTTCCAGCTTGTCACCTGGAAGTTGTGAGGTAAGTGAACCTAAAATATAAGCATTTACTTGGTAAGTATTTTCGGGGTTATGACGCGACTTAAGACTTAAAGTTACCATGTGTTTAATACGCGTTTGACCACCTCCCAAACCTGAGACCACGCCTTTACAGTAAAGCGTTTGAGACCAAGTAACTGAGCCGTTGCTTCCGTTACGAAGGAAGCCTGAGAACCTGGATCTAACAAAGCACGAATCGGATATGTCTTCCCGTTCCTTGAACGAGCCTTGATTATAGCAGTCGCCAGCAGCACATGACAATTCACATCTTGCTTTGAGAAGTTCGCCACTATATTTAGTGGGTTAGCTGTGGATGACCCATTTTGATTCGTTCCGTCAACTTTGTTTTGTTTTTTCTCTCCTTGATTACTATTCGTCTGATCCGTGAAACCTTCCTTATCAAAGTGTAGCATAGTGTGATGTCTTTTACCACACTTCTTGCAACATGTTGGTAATCGGCATTTCATAACAACATGTGTTGATTGCAAGCAATTAAAGCAAAGCCCTTTTGATTGTATAAAATCTCTCCTTTCCTGCACGGATTTTTTGTCAAACTGCTTACACAAATTCAAATAGTGAGACTCGCCACACAAGGCACATAGCAAATCGTTCCTCTTGTTATCCTGTTGCTGTACTGTTGAATAAAATGATTTCGTCTTAGTTATTGGTTTCTTGATTTGATTAAACGGCTTAGGACTTTTACTAGAATCGATCATTTCCATGGTTCGGAATCTAGCTTCGAGAAACTCAACTAATTGTGCCCACGAAGGCATATCTTCAGCCATAAGACTTATTTGCTGTTCCCATTGTTTATGGGATTCCACATCTAGTTTAGAAACCACAAGATGCACTATTATAACGTCCCATGTTTCAGTTTTTATTCCCATGTTGTTCAATGCTTTCAAACAAGAAGATGTTGTATCAAGTAATTGTTTAATACCATGTGAGGAATCTGTATTAATTTGTTTTTGTGAGAAAAGTATCTTCAGAATTGCGTTTGAGTTGTACCGTTTGTTGTTGTAACGTTTAGTTAATTGTTTCCAAGCCTCATCATAATTTTGGTCTGTAGTAGCGAAATTACGCAGCATGCTCTCTGGTTCTCCTTGTACACTGCTTTTCAAGTAGTGCAACTTTTGAACAGCTGATAGTTTCTCATTTTTATGTATTAGCGACACGAACATATCGTAGAATGTCTGCCACTCCTCATATTTACCACTGAACTTTGGTAGTTGTATTCTTGGAAGCTTAACTTCATTACACGGCATTGTATTCGATTCAGGATTATGCCTTTCAATAAATCTGTCTTTTATCTCCTTAAGATCCGACATGTATGCAACATACATCTCTTCAAACTCATCGTGTGTATCATTAGTAAAGTAAGGTAAGACTTGTTCTTGTTCGGGTTTGATTATCTGGATAAGTTCCTTATGATTACTGTTGAATTCTGCATGCAACTTTTCTAAACTATCTATTCTTGTCTCCACATAACCTTTAGTTATTCTACTTTTCGGACTCTTCTTGTAATTTGTTTGAGATTTCTCCAACCTTCCCAATAGATCAGCTTGATTCTTTAGTAATTTCTCCGCCATTTTTCAATTAGTGACTGTATTCGTAAAATGACACCAATGCACGTAACGTTTTCAGTTCCGTTAATCACTATGAAATGTATAATCAATTTACTAAAGTTGGATTTTTTTTTTTTTTTTAAGTTCAAGGTTGCTCGAAAATATTCTAAGTCCATAGAATTAAAATCTTGAAAAATTACAAGTCGAAGATCGCGCAAAATTTTCTAAGTCCAAATTCACTGTCAATTTTTCTAAGTCAATAGAATAAATATCCTAAAATTTTACAAGTTGAAGATCACGCAAAATTTTCTAAGTCCAAATTCACTGCGAATTTTTCTAAGTCGATAGAATAAAATCTTAAAATTTTACAAGTGTTTTTAGAATGCAGAGTCCAAAGTCCATCCCGGTTTCGGCACCATGTACAATTTAAACTAATTTGGGGAAAGGGTTTCACTGAAAGGCACTTTATCACTTCACTTTTTTAAACTTTTTAACTTTATATTTTTCAACTTAACTTATTTATTTAAAATAATCAATGCAGCGATACCATCTTAATGTAAGCATTCAATAGTATGTTTTAAAACTGCACAGCGCCATCTATTGGTGAGCGATATAGAAACATTACTACCATTATTAACACTTCCTATAATAAATTCCGTCGCGTCGCCCGGAGGCCGAGACGCGTTCTTGACGATCCGGACGACGCGATTACCATTGCACAGGCTAGATCTCTACAAATCCACAAATCGTCCATTCGCGAACGTCGGAGGTTGCGATTATTCCTTGCGCGTTACCACTATTTTATGGGCAGGCCCCACCCCTTAGATGTTAGGTGCGTTGCTGGAGTTTCTTCGGCCACTTCTTTTCCCAGCGCCAACGCTTCCCGAAGTGGAACTCAAAGTTAGTTTAGCTTTTGAATGTCTTAGATTATCCGTGAAATAGCAACTGACTGAGTCGTGGTTCGGCCCTCTCGGGCGCCCTCAGATCGGAATGCTTACGCGTAACATAGTAACCGTCCAAGCCGGGATACCCCTCACCGGGGGGACCCTTGTGTCGAGTTACTAGCAATAGAGGTTCAGGCTAAGCGACCTAAAAGCTATGCCACCTCTCAATCCGGTGAAGCAGTCAAGGCCAGCTTCTCTGGCCAATCTGTGTAGTTCGTCATAAAAAAAACGCTGCTTGGCCAGAGAACAGCAGAGCTCGCAGGTCGCTTAGCTTGGACCTCTAGGTAGGAACACGCCGCACGGGCCCTCGAAAGGCGACCTCGGCTCGGACGGTTGCTCCAATCGCGTTAGTATTCCAATTCGGTTCCCAAGAGAGCGGTACCAATAAGTATAGTTTTTTTATTGAAACTCTAAGCTATACAATGGACACATGTTTTGCAAGCGACATAGAATGTTATGTATGTAATGTTTCACTTAGTTATAAGATAAAAAATGACAAATCAAAATATAATATAAGCTTGTAAGAGGTTAGTCAATACATCTGGCGACCAGAGGGCTGGCTTATACCTTGCACAAAGGGTAAGCATTGCCATACAAGGTGGCAATGCCACCAGCCTTCTGGGCACGCTGCCAAGCGACGACGGCTTACAGTTATATGTTTTGTAAAATACCTATTATATTGTAAATATTTCTCTTTTTAGTTACTATAATGTATTGTTTTATATGTATAAAATAAATATGAACTTTATACGTTTAAATTTCTTCAATTTAATAATATATTTATTTATGAAAATATTTTGCTCATATATTATTTTATTGTATATAATATACATAAATCTAATAACTATTTATACATGTGTTATATTTTTCTTTTTAATCGTCTGTATAAATTGCATATAAACGGAGTATTACGCACGACTTTGGGTAGTCCTGGGCACTTTTTTTTTTTCTTTTGTTCACGCGGGGGAATCTTTTTATAGACCATCCTCCGGTACCCTGGGTGGGCCCGGAGGGATGTGTGGGACTCGGCCTGGGCAGCCCCTACCCACTAAACCTTCCGCGAATGCCATCAGCCGTTATGAGCGGGGTGCCCCGGATCTGTCAGCGACAGGACACCCCAACGACCGGCCGGTCCCGGCAAAGACCGGACTTCATCCTCAAAGGGGACTTCTCCGGCACTCAGAGAAGTCCCGACGACGCCGAAGCATGCTGGGGCCAGGTACCCATCCTGGCCCCGCTTCGGATTACGGGGGCGACAAGAGGAGGCGTTCGTAACGCCTCCTGCGCACCCCGATACGTCGCCTGCGGAGAGGGGGAGCCTCTGCGCTCCTCTCCCTGACCCGCTCGTCAGCCTCCTTCTGGGACATGACCGTCTCACAGAAGGAGGCGACCGCCCTCCTGGGCACTGCTGAAAATCAGCGCTGTCTCAGCTGTTGTCACAGCATATACTAAGACGGTGTCCAATGTTGGCATCATATCCTACATCCTTTTTGTCCGTTCTTTCTTTCTTTAACTGTATTTTTTGTCTTTTTTAATATGCTTCATAATTTGTTTGTGATGTATCCGAATGATGTCAATAAAGAATATGTCTATGTATCTGAACCCTTATTCCAATTGGGACGAAAATACTTTATGTAAAATCTTTCATGGCCGTTCTCCAAAGCATTTCTTTTCACATAAAGCAAAAGGTTTTCCGAACGTCTAAAACATCGTACACCATTCATGTTAATAAATGAGTGATATTATTCATCGCGTTGCGAATGCTTGAGATGCTCCCACCCCGTTACACTAACGGACCTCGGTGAAATCATTAGCCACGGGTCAGCGAAGGAATAACCGCCGCTGTCACTAACAAATGATGCCCAGGGTACCGGCTATCTCTGGAGAGTTATCTCGCAATTTATAAGAGCGGCTTGATTACCGCATTATTTTTGTTAGTTGATTGTTCTTTATTACGCCCTTCATTATTTTATCTCCTGGTGAGACCTAAGACCTAAATGCGGGAAGGATGTTAGGGAAGTAGCCACTGTTTTTTTTAACCCATTTTGGAAAGTACGTTAGTGATTTGGTAGTATTTTTTCTTATTTGTAAAACATTTTTTATTACAAAAAATATTTTGAAGTGTGTCCCATTTTGTTCAATTGCCATTGGACCCTAGATTCTATGTCTAAACAAGGAATACTTTTAAATTTACCTTTTACTGACTCTACCCAACTACATAGATCTAGATATATCTAGTTCGATGTAGTTATATATGTATCTACTCGTATAGTTTCATACAGTTCTTATAGTTGTATATCTAATTTATTGATATGTATTTATATATGGTTTTTTCTACAAGCTGGCAATTGTTATGTTGTTAGAGACAACCCCAAGGTAGACCGGCGCCTTTTTTTTAATTAAAATAAAATTATTAAATATATATTAGGTATACAAATAAGTTTGATTTTAAACAATGAGACTGAATCTATATCTTGGTACATGTTTGGCCTTCCACTGCCATCTTCGTCTTTTACGTCAAAATCACCGTTTTACTTTTTTAATCACACGAGGCATCCTCACTATACGCGTTTACGAGCAATGGATGCATTACAGCTGACACTTGGCTCAAAATTTAGAATTTTTAGATAAAGGACAATGTATGATGCTAATACAGACTTAATGTTACGGGTTATGGTATGGTTATGTTATTTTGGAATGAAAAACTTATTTTCAAGCCGGTTACCATGTGCGAATTTTACACCCTCAACTTTACAAACCTCGTGCTACGCCATCTTTCTTAAAACGGCGGAAACTTATTTGTAGACCTAATATATACATATATCTTTATTAATCCAACGTCTTCAAATTTTGAAGTGGTCATTCAACCCACTCGGTTATTATAGATACTTTTTCTTATAAAATAAAATTCTAAGGAATTATTTATATAATTAAACCGTTGCTAAGATTTACGAGACAGTCGGGAAGTTAATAAATTACGTCTACGATCTGAACCTCTGATAAAATAATACAATTCTAATTTCCGTTTTTATGAATCGAACTCGCTCCAGACATTCTTAAATCATTCCGACAAATAAAATACCTTTTGCTAAAATGTTTATCGGAAAGATATATTAGTGCCAATATTATGTTGTGGTAAGCTAATAATGGGGTTTGAATTATGGTAGCAATTTCACATCACAAAACAACATTAATATAGATATATTTTGTTAAGCCCTGTAGTTCTGGGCTCTCAAGAATAAGACTACGGTATCCCCTGCCTGTCGTATAAGGCGACTAAAAGGGGCCTCGGGTTCACTGGGCGACAAGGGTGGGGCCTTTGTCGTCCGCTAAGGTGGACCAGGAAGAAGGCGACATCGGCTGGCCCGTGTAGCCGTGCACTGTGAGGGCACAGGGGAGGGAGTAACCTCCTCCCGCCCCCGGGACGAGCTCTCCTTGAGCACGGTGAAGAAGGGCTCCCGGAGCCCCTCGTCATGCACCGAGGAAAGGAGCACTGGGGAGGTTTTAGTGGGTAAGATCCCCACATAACCGCCGCCTTCCCCATAAGGCGGGAAGATTTGAAGATTTCCTCCCCGTTAACAAAAAAAAAAAGGTACGCCTTAACTTTCCCTCTTTAATACGATGAATATTTCTTCCTTCTTCTACAACCCCACCACACATTTCAACAGTTTGTTTTCTCTTCGTCTTTTTTTTCTTCCTTTATACATACGAACCACTGAAGCATACCTTTTTCGATTAAGTGGAAGTCCGTGATCTCTGCTTACCGCTCCGTTGATGGGCGAGAGTGTTTATGTATGTCTTATAACACTTTATAAAGCTCAAGTCCGGTTGTGTGTAGAATACTATTGTCAAATTTGGGCAGGCGCTGCTAAATGCCATCTCGCAGCTTTGGACTCGGTGGAAAGGTGGGCTAAGAGGCTATTTGGTGACGTAGCTGAAACCAATCTGCTCAGTCTTGAGCTAGCTAGCCTTTCGGTTTTCTACAGATTGCATTTTGGAGAGTGGCTCAGGAACTACATTATCTAATATCCCATCCCCGTTCCACCATCGGACTTCAAGACGAACTTTCTTATGAACATCCCTCAAACCCAACGAAGCGCTTTGCTACATCTTTCATTGTTAGTACAGCAAGGGACTGGAATAGTTTGCCCGCGTCTATCTTCCCTTCCGATTACAATGTGGGTATTTTCAAGAGTAGAGTGTAATTTACTAAGCTAATGCGCCTCACCATCCAGGACTGCATTTCCACTTAACATCAGGTGGGATCGTAGTCAAGCACTTGCTTAGAAAGTATAAAAAAAAAGTTAGTTTGAAACCTACATAATTTTCTGCTACAAATTTCCTCCATTCGATTGACATGTTATAGTATTGCTTATTGTCCGATTTGAGCTTTGGATATCAGTTATAAGGTGACCGAAGTGAAGTAATCAAGTAATAGACAATTAGTAACTCAGTGTTAAGTTACAACAGTGTCAAACCTCTTCATTCAAATCTTGACTGTCTAGTATAGTTACATTTTATTCTAGTCTAGACGCTGGACAAATGCGCGCAATGTAGTTGAACTCGCGATATAAATTGCTCCGCAAATGTAACGGACGGACAAATGTACGCCATTTGTTTAAAGATTAAGTATATTAACTACCCTTAAAAAACTACATACAGCTAATATGCATTACGAATAGAATTGGGGAGAGAACTAATCCCTAAGGAACTCTGTTAGTAATCGCCTTAATAAATGGGTACTGTATTTGATTTATTCAGTTCGTTTATAAAGGCAATACCATTACCTTCTCTTCTCTCAACGCAAACACTCGAAGTGACACTTAAAACTAATTAGCTACATGAACGTCGCCGTGGTTCGGCCCTCTCGGGCGCCATCGAATCAGAATGCTATTACTATATGCGAAAAAAGAAACCGTCCATGCCGAGGTCGCCTCTCACACCCTTGCCCGTTACACCTTAAAAAGGTTCAGGCTAACCGGCCTAAGAGCCAACCTAGAATCGGGTTCAAGAAAAAGAGTTTCTCATGGCCATTTTTGGGTTGTAATCTATTATTTTTTCTTTTGATGCGGCCATTGCCCTCTTCCTGTAGCGTCGTCACAGTCATCTGTGTAATAGACACAGCTGACTGTGTGTCGGGATATCACCAGTACAGCATGTTGGAAGCATAGTCATAATTTAACATACCTCTCATATTAACGTGAATATTATTTATTGAATAAAAACTATTTCAAACATATTTTTACGCGTTTTAACCTTATCCGCTTACACGTTTTAAAGTTGACAGTTCTCATTTTTAACAGCAGAGATAAGATTAAAATGCGAAGAAATCGGTAAAAGTAGTTTTATTCAAACACCATTTTCTTTATAAAGACAGTATATATGTTTTATTTTTGATTATTCCAAAATTATTTTCTTTTAATATAAAATAATATTGATGTTGCAATATTATTTTTCAAATTTATTTTTTGCATCTTCCAGTTTATTCTGTCCTTCAACAAATCTTTACAATATTGTTAAAACATCCAAAAGAACACACAAAGACCGTACAGCAACTCACTCCAATGTATTAGCACGAGCATTGATGGACATGGAACAACCAACCAACCGCAGGACTCTCAGAAACAGTAATATACTGGAAACAATATCGGATGCAACACTGGTTGCATACCGAACGAGACAACAAATCCTAATGCCACACACTACTGAATGTTAGGGACAAAAACTAAAGGTAACAGATTCTAGTAAAGAGAATTTTAAAAAAACTCAAACAGTTATACTTTAATTGTATAGATAAATCGTTAAAATCCAATTTACAAAAAAAATCTACTTCTTCTTCTATGTAGATTGAGGGACGTGAATGGTGGGTTTTTGCGACAAAAAAATTAATAATGCATGAAAAAACAAAAGAGAATTCGGGCGGGACGTGACTTATACTGCTGCATCCAAACATTATAGTAACAATATATATCTCAATCATAATCATGTCAATAAATCTTTATAATAATAAAATAAATAATTATTTGGCTTACGAGGTGACCGCCATTTGGGATAAAGATTTCTGGTGATGATCATTGTCCCGATAGTTGTTTCTGCAAACAGTCTTATAGAGCGAACACCTCAAGAGACTCGCTATATAGCTGGGTCAAGGGTCAAAAACAGATGACCGTACTCCTGGTTTCTATGCACACATGCAAGGTTTTATAAAGTTTTTATATTTTGTATGGTGTTTTCGTGTATTTTATTTTGTAAAAATTAAACAAATTTGTTAAAATGAAATAAATAAATACATTTTTCAATGCCAATTTTATTTTTATTTGACTTAAAAAGGTTACAGAAAAGAACTAGAATCGTAAGATCGATTAGTCACACTATAATATAAAAATGGAATAACCATAAATGACCCCTACAATTTTCTAAATAGGATAAATGAAGAATTTACTTAATCATCATTTTCTTGTATCAGCAGAACCCTATTTTTGTCAACCCTGACATTTGGTGCACTCTTTAATTTCTTTATAAATTTCTCAGCAATTCTGTCATCGACTTCATTGCCAGTCATTTCTGAATATTCAGAAAGAACTTTCTTCTGCAGCCTTTTAAATGGCACCTCATTGTCTTTTTTCTGCAAAACAGACATTATGACTGCGTGCCAGTCAAATTTCTCTTTTTGTGTTGATTGTTCCTCAATCTTGGCTACATTTTGTTGATGCAGAGAAATACCGGCATCCTCTGGATGCACTTTTTGTTTCTTTTGTTGAATTTTTATTTTATTAGTATTTTCAGTTTCAACCACAGGTTCAATTATTTCGGGATTTGTGTTAACCGTGTCTAGACGCTTTCTCTTCTTGTTTTTATCTTTCTCTTCAGACTGATTTTCACCCTCTACTTCTTCTGTACCATTTACTTTATTTTTATTCTTTTTTCCTTTCTTTTTGGATTGAATTTCTTCAACTTCTTCCTCGGCATGTTGTTGTTCAGCACTCTGTAATTCAGCTTCATACTTCTTCTTTTTCTTTTCCTCTTTACGCTGTTTCTTAGATAACTTTTTCACTGGGACATCTCCATGACCATTTGTTTCCGGCAAAACACTATTTTCTTCTTCCTCATCTTTGTTTTCAGTTTCAGTATCATTTTTAACACCATTCTGTTTATCATCAGATTTCCCATTTGTTTCCGATACTGCATCTTGTTGATTTTGATTTCTTTTTTGACCATTCAAGTCTGTCAAAGCTGACAGTTTAACTGCTATCAGATCCCACGCCTGATCAATATCTTTTTGATTTGTTTTTTGGCCACATACATTTTTTACAAAATTAACAAATTTAGGTTTCTTTCTGGGAGTATTATTGTGTTTAATGATAGTTTCAATAATCCGGAGTACATTAGGAGATTTGGTTTCCGACTCATCTAACACTGATTGCAACATCTCAACCCAAGCATTTTGTTTTTTCTCACCTTTCTTTTCTTTTGCTGTGAAACCTTTTCCAGAGTAACGTTCTTCTTCTGTGATGCATTTGATATGACCTTCATAATCATTGCCTCTGAAACATGTAAGAAAAATCATGTTACATTTTATGAGTCAAACACATAATGAAACACAAGAATGTGGGTTGGCTTTCCTTCAACAACAGGCAACAAATACAGAGGTAGCATATGCAGGCTGCTTTCATTTATGCATGTGTTTATGTATACAATATGTAATCTATATGTAATGTACTTCAATAATAAATCAGTTTAAATAAAATATTGTTGTTTTCTCCGTAATTAATGAGTTTTAATGTTGTTGTTAGTGTTATTGTGTATTAATCACAATGGAGCATGCAAGACCTCTATCGGAGTTGTGTGTTAAAGGTATCCCGGTCAACCGCGGTGACGCGTGTCGCAGATGGAATTTTTATATTTTTAAAAGCGTCGGGCGGTTATGAGAAAGCGGCGGAAATCCAAGCCAGTCTTTTAAAAAATTCGATTTAAATACTGGCTTGGAAACTCCTTATTCCAATTATTTTATTTTATTAACATAACAAAAGCAAATATCTGAATTAAATATACTCACAAGAAGTCTTTAAAACAATCCATACACGATAAATTTGGGTTCCGGTTTCTGCATTTTGTCTGATAATGCTTTTCTACTTTTGGTTTTTGTACGGACTCGCCACAATGTGAACATGTGAATACCACCATGTCTATAATAGGATTTTCTTTAACAATAATAGTCCAATCAACACCTGAGGGACGTATATTAAAAGGAACTTTTAAGCACCAAATTAACAAATAGCCCTGTTACTAAGTGAAAAACTACAGAAGTTTATATATAAACACGTGCTATACTTAAAACGTAAGAATGTCAAACATGGTCAAACAGTAGTCTGTCGCACAAATTTAGCCTACTTTTTATTTTACAAATTCGTTAAAACTATTTTTGACGTTTGACGTTTTTGTTTCATTTGAAACGTTTAACTTATTCTTTTTGTCCGCCCTTCCCAGTTCCCCCCAAATTTTAAAAATTATATGTAATTCCTAAATAATAACAATAATTACAAACTTTTGAAAAATTAGCATGGGACATCAAGTAATTATCTTAATTATATTTCAATTAGCATTTATATTAAAAAAGTATCTATCCATTCTTTTACTACTTCTTCAGCACTGCAAGATATAATGTAAAGATCTTTGGGTTGTCTTGTGCACTTTATTCACTAACAAGGATTACCCGTCGTTCCTAAGGTATAGTTAGCTTCTGGTTCGGACCTTTGATACAAAATAAAAGGCATCAAGCCATAATTTGAGTAAGCCAAAAAGATATAGTATACCATATTTTACTCCCATAGATGTATAGATAGTAACCATACAAGCCGAGGTTACACTCACCAAGGTAACCCTTGTGTCGAGTTACTAGCAATCGAGATTCAGGCTAAGCCACCTAAGAGATATGCCACCTATAAATCTGGTGAAGCAGTAAAAGTCAGCTTCTCTGGCTATTAGTGTAGTTCGTCACAAAAAAGATATATATATATATATATATATATATATATATATATATATATATAGAAATATTGAAAATAACTTTAACAGTCTGTGGTTTATACTGTTCTGAATGTTGTTCTGGCTTAAAGGTCTTGTAACCAAGCCATAAATTCCAAAAAAAATACTTCAAACTCAAATCAGTTTGCAGTTTGTTTGGGGTGTGTCAATTTTTAACTTATAATTAACTTCACGACTATAAAATTTAAAATGTTACAAATGTGATTTATGTTACGACTTAATATTTTAAGGGCAGCTAAGTTTACAGTAAAATGGCTATGTATAGTGTTATAACACTATTAATACTTTTGGGTAAGTTACTTTTGTTTTAATTTTGTCACACAACATATATACATATTTAAATACTTTTGAATGGTAATGCCACTTTCCAATAGCAAAAAATTAATTATAATTTTATTATTCCTACTTCAAGGACTGGCAGAAGCTAGTTACGACTACAATGAAAATTTATCACAAGTTCTACTCCAAAGAGAAAAAGACAAAAATCGAGAAGTAGTTACATGGTGTACAACTAAAGTGCTGGAGCAAGAAAAATGCGAAAAATTGTCTAAAGCTGCAATGCAAGATAAGGGTCTGTTTGGAGATGACTATATAGAAATTGTCTGTAAACGGGTAAGAATACTAAATTAAATTAAGGGAAACTATTTGAACTTTATTGACAAAAAATTATAAATATACACACAAGAATATCACCTAATCTTTTTAAACTACCAGCTCTAGACCGAAACAGGTTTTGCTGTCTTCTTTTGAATCAACTTATAACCTATGTGTGACAGTTTGTGAGCCCATTGATATAAGCCAACTAGGATCTTAACTTGCAACCATCAGATGTAAGTAGACCTACTTTAGACAAGGATATCACTATGTATGCTTTAATTAACAATGGTAGAATATGTAATATATACAATATGCATTGATTTTTCACTAGTATATAAACAATCTCTACACAAGAGCCGTGGTAGCTCAGTGCCTAGACACACCACCTAGGTGGTTGGCTCAAGTTGCATAGTACGCTAGTAGCAACCCAAGTTCGTTCCCCGGTGCCGGCACCAATAAATTTGTTTGTAGCAATTTTATGTGCTGATTTACCACACGCTTGGCGGTGAAGGGAAACATAGTGAGGAAACCTACATGTCTTAGAAAATTTTTCTAAGGCATGTGAAGTCTGCCAATCCGCACTAGGGCCGTGTGGCGGACTATGCCCTTATAACTCTCTTTACAGAGAACGCCTGCGCCCAACAGTGGGACATATATATTGTATATATAAAGGCTGTAACTCTAACTAACTTATATAAACAATCTCTACTTGACCTTTTTTGTTTTTGTTAACGTGGGGGAATCGAGTTATTAACCATCCTCCGGTACCCTGGGTGGGCCCGGAGGGATGTGAGGGACTTGGCCTGGGCAGCCCATACCCTCTAAACTTACCGCGAATGCCATCAGCCGTTATGAGCGGGGTGTCCCGGATCTGTCAGCGACAGGACACCCCAACGACCGGCCGGTCTCGGCAAGACCGGACTTCTCCCTCAAAGGGGACTCCTCCGGCACTCAGAGAAGTCCCGACGACGCCGAAGCATGCTGGGGCCAGGTTCCCATCCTGGCCCCGCTTCGGATTACGGAGGCAGCGAGAGGAGACGTTTGAAACGTCCCCTGCGCACCCCGACTCGTCGCCTGCATCTCTACTTGACCTAGCCAGCATGTGATAGTGACAATTCCCATTACTTGGGTAATAATGAATGTTTATTTGTTCTCAAAATGTATATTGATATTTCAGGCCTTTGACACGGAAGACTGTATGATATCGGTTGATCAAGGGGAAGCTTCTATTTTGGCTTTAGATGCTGGTGAAGTATACATTGCAGGCAGATATCACTCACTTGTTCCAATAGCACAAGAGGTAATATAACATTTCTTGAATTAAGTAGCAAAATCTAAAGTTTTACATTGCATTTGGGATAGGCAGAGATAACTTGGCTCATTTCAAGACTAGAATTTTTTTTATTACATTATGATATTGTTTTTGATTGTAATCGGCTGGGCCTAATTATTTTATATTTATATTTTAGTTTGATTGCATAGTTAATTGCATAGCTGGAAGAAAATGCTAAACAGCATCAAGTTCACCTTTGAATTTCTCCCAGCGCCAACGCTTCCTGAAGTGGTACTCAAAGTTAGTTTAGTTTTTCGAATGCCCCTTAGATTATCCGTGAAATAGCTACCGACCGAGTCGTGGTTCGGCCCTCTCGGGCGCCCTCGGATCGGAATGCTTACGCGCAACATAGTAACCGTCCAAGCCGAGGTTACCCCCCACCGGGGGGACCCTTGTGTCGAGTTACTAGCGATAGAGGTTCAGGCTAAGCGACCTAAGAGCTTTTTTTTTTTTTGTTGACGGGGAGGAAATCTTCATAAGGATACCCCGCCTTCTGGGGGGGAAGGCGGCGGTTATATGGGGTTCTTACCCACTAAAACCTCCCCGGTGGCCCTTTCCTCGGTGCATGACGAGGGGCTCCGGGATCTCCAGTGGAACGCACCGGAGCCCCTCTGCACTGTGCTCAAGGAGAGCACGTCCCAGGGGGGGAGGTTACTCCCTCCCCCCCTGTGCCCTCGCAGCGCAAGGTGACACGGGCCAGCCGATGTCGCCTTCTTCCCGGGTCCACTTTGGTGGATGACTCAGGCCCCCACCCTTGTCGCCCAGTGAACCCGAGGCCCCTTTTAGTCGCCTTGTACGACAGGCAGGGGATACCATAGTCTTATTCTTGAGAGCCCAGAACTACAGGGCTGAAGCGACCTAAGAGCTATGCCATCTCTCCATCCGTGCTATAAAGGATTTATCTATCTATCAATCTCAATTTTTGTTTTCTTTTAAATGCTGTATTAGTATGTGTATACTTTAAAAATTGAATAATAGCATTTATTTCAAGCCAACTGGAATTAAAACCTGCAAATAATATATATTTTTTTTGTTTTTACAGTTATATGGCAATGGAGAACCCTATCAATACTCCGTTGCAGTAGTAAAGAAAGGTAGTTTACCATCAATTCAATCCGGCACAGGGCTCCATGGTCTGCGAGGTGTTAAAGCCTGCTTTCCTGGTGTTGGAGCTTTAGCTGGCTGGGTTATGCCTGTACATACTGTAAGTCATGCTTATTTCCATCCCTTCTCTATTAAAAAAAACCTATATCAAAGTTACTATAAGTACTTTAATATTTTAATTCTTTACAGCTGATGCAAGAAGGTGGCTTGAAGATCACAGACTGTAACAACCATGTTAAATCGGCGGTGGACTATTTTGGAGACTCATGTGCACCAAACTCATTGAAAGATATTTACAATCCCATTGGTGATAATCCTGATAAGTAAGGTTTTTTTGTAATTTTATTATTTCTTAATTTCTTTTATATTATTAAGTAACTAAGTAACTTTTGTCAGCTCAGGTAATGCCTATTGTAATATGATACATGATATTATATTACATCATTGAACTTTTTTAAATAAAAAGAAAGCTATCAATATATTTTTTTCAGAAATATTACTAACATTATTGTTACCATTACAACTAAGCTTATTTATATATATATGCTTGTGCTAGGCTATGGTTCACGTCAATAGACGGATGGTGGATTCGAACCCGCGGCCTTACGATTCCCAGACCATACCCTAAACCTTTAGGCTATTGACGCTTATATTGTATAGACTGCGGTAGAGATATTTGTCCTTTAGCATATCAGATGCAAAAAGCTGACTCATCTAATTGCAAAGTTCATCACATATTGAAAGATTGTTTTAGACAGGAAGTGAAAAGAAAGTCATTAATAATTAAACTTTTTTTTGTTGATGGGGGCGAAATGTTCAACAAGATACCCTGCCTTTTGGGCGGGTTGGCCCTTCTTTGGTGCATGATGAGGAGCTCGGGGAAGTCTAGTGGAACGCACCGGAGCCTCTCCGCACTATGCTCTCGGTGACCACGTCCAGGAGGGTACAGCTAATCTCCCCTCCTACGCCCTCGCAGTACAAGACGACACGGGCCAGATGATGTCGCCTTCTTCCCGGTCCACTTCAGCGGACGACAAACCCCGAGCCATCTCCCTAGGCCCCAACTCGAGGCCCCTTTATTCGCCTTATACGACGACAGGCAGGGGATACCGTAGCCTTATCCTAAGAGCCCAGACCTAAAGTTCTGATTAATAATTTAACTTAAATTAAGTAAACAACATGTGTGCGACATTTGACATTGCTATCTGACCCAACTTTATCTCATGTTATTATTATTTAGATTGTATTTACATTTTTTGTTTCTTAAGGTCATACCTTGGGTCATACGTGTCTAATGTGTCCGAAATAGACAAAATTTCCCATAAAAATATGATTTAATATGATACAATAACAAGAGGAGTATAACTTTTTATAAATTGCAGACTATGCAAGCTGTGTTCCGGTGGGGCGGGTATTCGTTGTACATTAGCGGATCCATACGCCGGTTACGAAGGTGCACTCAAGTGTCTCGTTGCCAATGGTACCGGCGAAATCGCATTTGTTCGAGACACAACAATACAGCATGCGTTGCTCTCACACAAAATATTAGGTAAGTGCTTATAACACAAAACAATCACTCTATTAAACTTTGTAGGAAAAGAATTTGTTCCTATAAATGAAGCCTGTGCTATATTAGACTGCAATTCTCTGAATATCTCTATGCCAAAATTCGTTTATTTCCTTTCAACGTGTTCGCGTGTATTAGTTACAATCATCCTTTAAAACTTTCATATTATTATAATAATAATACAGTTTATTTTCATCAGAAAAAAAGTTCAATACAAATAGTAGGTAATGTCTTCCCACATCATTTTTGACTGTGATGTTAAACATTTAGATAGAAAAAAAAAGGTAACAAAATTTAAATAAAGGTAAAAATAAAATCTGTTTTATTTGTCTTTGTGTTATGTATGTGTGTTACTATGTTTGCACAATATACAAACTATCAATTTATAATTACAAATTTTTCAATGTTTTAATAATTGAAATTGTTTATATTACTAAGAATGTCTTGGAATAGAGGCCAAAGTATGGGTTGGAGAAGCATCAGCCCTGTAGTTATGGGCTCTCAAGAATAAGACTACGGTATCCCTTGCCTGTCGTACAAGGCGACTAAAAGGGGCCTCGGGTTCACTGGGCGACAAGGGTGGGGGCCTGCGTCGTCCACCAAGGATCCCGGAGCCCCTCGTCATGCACCGAGGAAAGGGCCACCGGGGAGGTTTTAGTGGGTAAGATCCCCACATAACCGCCGCCTTCCCCCCCAGAAGGCGGGGTATCTTTGTGAAGATTTCCTCCCCGTCAACAAAAAAAAAATGGGTTGGAGAAGCATAATGAACAAAGATAACCGGAAGTGCCTGGATGCGGAAACCGGAGGATCGTGTATGGTCAAAGGCCTATTTCCAGCAGTTAATTGATATAGGCCTTATTTTTAATATAAAATAAGCTAAGGTGACTATATTTTTGTACAAAATGCATACTAAATTTCACCAGGTGGTGTAAGCGAGGATAGCTTCGAGTTGATATGTCGTGATGGTTCCCGCGCACCGGTAACGGATTGGGAGAAATGCAACTGGGGTCGGGTTCCCGCTGACGCCATCGTCACCAGCAGCGCTGTCCCTCAGGAGCAACGGAAACGGTAAGTTACAACAATAAACGAGACATCCATGCAAACGACAATTTTGATTGCGGAATAATGCTGACATATTCAACTTATGCTTTATAGAAAGTAACTACAAATAAATTAACTGTCTGCTCTTCATCAATTGACATAAGTCAAGTTCATTTTTGTAGTAAAACTTCAGTATGCATGCTTTACTTGAGGAATAAGCTGCTAAATGCGAAAAGTGTGATTGGGATAGAGGGAAGTAGAGACGGAGATAACTTGTGCAGCACTGAGTCCCAAGTGGAGGCAACTTGCCCACCAACAGGTTGATAATTTGGAAGTTGAGCGGCGTGAAAACTCGACACAAAGCTAGATAAATTGAAGACCCCCCAACTAGTGTCCATCCGCTATAATTATGTTGGTGGAACCTTGACCTGTGCGAAGTGCTCTCGTGCTTTTAGCAACAAGCTCGGGTACGCCAGCCACCAAAGGGCACACGAGACGGCAAGACCTAAGCCCTACTACTTGAAGAAAGTGGCGTAATTAAAATGCTCGTCTAGTGACACAGTCGCCATGGCCGAAATCGTCCTGGACAACATCATCATCATCATAAGGGCAAGAGAGAGAGAGGTGGTCTCTTTCTCTCACAGCCAGTTGTGTTTCCTATATCTTAGACACAATGCAGGCCTATTGTCTTGTCTGTAGCACACCGAAAATCGTTTAGCTACTAAACTATCACTGCTCTCTAATGGTATTAGTAATAAATTTAATAATAACTTCTTCACAGTTATCAAAACCTTCTACAGAAAATGGTGCAACTATATGGTGAACCTAATCCATCAAATAAGAATCCCAACAACACATTTGGACAACAAAGTCGCGATCAATACGGCAACCCTTTCAGTTCCACAGAGCGGGACCAATACGACCCGTATAGAAGAGACCGATTTAAATTAGACAAAGACAGGTAAGATTAAAGTGATTTTTTTAGGCAAACAACCACATCCAAACATGACATCAAGTAACCTAGCCATCCACAAACAGTAGTACTAGTAAATAATAGGGACTAAAGGGATTATAAAAGCCCTTTGGGCGTTATAAGTCTATATATTAGGTTGAGGGAAAAGTTTCTTTGCATTTTTAAGAAAATTCAAAACATATTTTAATATAGTTTATTTATATTTAACTAAAGTTAAACCATTTTGTTTGATAACTTTTTGCCATTGCTATAGAAATTTTGGGACTTCTGATAAAAAATCTCAAAATACCACGACAAGTGGTTTTGGCAGTCCTCTCCTAATGAAAATTTCTCTTAAAAAAAATTGTGCTACTCTCACAAACACTGCACTAGGTCCATAAACATCACAACTTTTTTTCGCAGCTTGCGTTGTATTTTACCTTTTTTGTATTAAAATTTTAAAATGTATCAAATTTCTTCATTCGATTCCACTCATGTTCACAGTACGAAAAACAAATGAAAATCACATGTTTACCTAATTTGAATTTGGAATGATGTCCTTTAAAATTTAAACTTCCAATGATTCTATAACCAGCCATATACAAATAGTATAGTCCAGACATTTTGTGCAACCTATTAGTATGCATGTCACTGTTGGGCAGGCCTCTGTTAAGATAGTATTAGGGCATAATCAGCCATGTGGATTTCACATGTCTTTCATTCACATATCTTAGAAAATTTTCAAAGATATTCTGGTTTCCTTAATGATTTCCTTCACCGCTGAGCACTTGAGACATAAGCAACAAATAATATACTCTGATATCACCTATACATGTATACCATAACTACACATATGCTTTTTTAATTGTAAATGATAACTTTCTTCAGGGTAAGCACACTTGCCCCATTCCAAGCGAGACTTGACCGCTCCGGCCAACCTATTGAACTGCCTTTCAACTTGTTCCTGTCTAACGAGACAACTGATCTATTATTACAGGTAAATTGGAATCTTTTTTTATTTGAAAGCTATTGTTTCCCATGTGATCCCCCTGATAAGAGTGGCATCCAGGAGAAAACATAATAAGTCTTTAAGTCTTAAATTTTTATTAAGTATGTGCGACAAATGAACTGGAAACTCAAAAGCACGCCAATCGATTTTGATGATTAATTTTTTTATTGTAATTCAAGGGTAGTACGACGAGAGTTTGGTTAGGTTCTGATTTATTTAATTCGTATATTTGGTATTGTTACCATAATTAGACAGCGTAATAATTTTGTATATATATAACTCTTAAATATACTTGTTTACTTTAAAGAAGACAAACGAGATTAAACAAAGTAGTCACACAAGTGAATGGTGTAAGGTACTAATATTTTAGTAAGAAAGTAAAAAAATGCTCTCACATCCTTTTAACCCTAGTGGGACAGAGACACACTGCTTTAAATAAAATAAGCTGTTAATGAATAAAAGTATATATTTTTACCGCGCTTTAATCTTTGAAATGGTGACAGATGGTGTTGTGGATCATTGATATAATTGGTACTTACAGGTTGCGACAATAACCTATTATCCGTGAAATAGCAACCGGCCGAGTCCTAGTTCGGCCCTCTTGGGCGCCCTCGGATTCAAATGCTTACGCACAACATATTAACCGTCCAAGCCGAGGTGACCACTCACCGGGGGACCCTTGTGTCGAGTTACTAGCGATAGAGGTTCAGGCTAAGCGACCTAAGAGCTATGCCACCTCTCAATCCGGTGAAGCAGTCAAGGCCAGCTTCTCTGTGCAAACTTTGTAGTTTGTCATTTAATAAAAATCATATATTTAATTGATACTTACAGGATGCGACAATAAACTTCCGAATGTTAAATGAAGATGAGCAAGCGGCAAAACACATTCTAAACAACAAATTCGTGGGGGATCAGGCGGAGAAAGCCGTGCTCGGTGTTAGAGATTGTCCGTTGAAACGAGCTATACTATGTGTCACTAGTGACCCTGAGATGGACAAATGTATCAAGATGAGGGTGAGTGGATAAATTTAACATAACAAATACAACCTGAATAATAACTCACTCTTTTAAAAGTAGGTTGAACTGCCTTCACGATACCATTGCTTAGTAAATTTTAATTTTATTAAATTGTAATTCACACTCTTCTGCAAAGAGATGTCGGGTTCTTTGCATTCTCTATTGCAATTACCATTCTCAGTTTTGAACCCTTGGAATTATATCTTCACCATTACCATGATATTCATTACCGCACATCTTGGCAGCATTCAAACTCCATTGATACCACCTTGATGGTACAATTTAAACTCAACCATTGATTTAAACCAACTCCTTTATCAAAGGCCGACAACGCACCTGTAGCTCCTCAGTGTGAATGACCAGTAGGCTTGTTTGCCCTCACCAATTCACGATTGTTTCCAGATTGCATTGAAGGCAGCGGTCCTGTCACCAACACTCTCGTGCTGGCGAGGGCACAGCGCCCGTCATTGCGAGCGCGCCATCCAGGATGGGTCTGCGGACTTCGCCCTCTTCGATTCCGCTGACATGCTCCACGCCGCGTACCAACACCAGCTGGTACCCTTCATGCAGGAGGTATGTAACGTCTTTTATTTATAATTTGTCAACCAACAACATAACCGTTAATTCTTTTTTTATAAATTTTTGAAGTTGCATTTCGGACTTATTTCGAAAAAAGCTTAAAAAACATGATAATTCAAAAATGGTTCACTTTTGCATTACGCATCCTCCTCCTCTTTACGTCGTTTTCCTCATTGCTGAGGGCCGTGACCTCCACGAATTATGTGGCGGACGATCGTTTTTCTCTCTATTGCGGTCTTTGGCGGTGTGAAATGACTCTTGGACTCTTGGTGGTGTTGGCTGATTTGGTCTGCCCAACGCATAGGGCTCCACCCTCTCTTCCCTGTACTTTGGTTATGAGCAGGAGTGTTTCCAGTGTATCGTCTTTCCTGGCTATGTGACCGAAGAATTCGAAAGCCCTATGGAGACAGACCGTTGACAGCCTGACGGTGACTCCTAGTACCTGGAGAATTGACACGTTTGTAATTTGCATAATGCATGGGTAATAACTATCACAAATACCGCATTTTATCACAATTACGCGCACCACCTAATTGATGTACGTCGAATTACCAATAACCCTGAATAAGATATATAGAGTAAGTTAGATATGATTATTACCAAATATATTATTAAAATAAATTAACTGTATACAACACCAATGGTCTATAATTAAATTTTTAAAAATGAAACTATGTAGGTGTACACTAACGGTCAAAGCTGGTACTACGCGGTAGCGGTGGCCAAGGAGCAAGACCCGGACACTGATCTGACGTACCTCCGCGGAAAGAACACGTGTCATACCGGAATAGGTACAGCCGCCGGGTGGGTTTACCCGTTGGCGTATCTAATATCGAATGGGTGGATTAGGTATGTAGATATACGTTTCCTTCTCGCCAGAGTTTCAATCATTTTGATACGTTGAATCGTATGTTTATTTATTTACCTTGACTGCTTCACCGTATTGAGAGCATGGCATAGCTCTTAGGGCGCTTACCCTGAACCTCTATCACTAGTAACTCGACACAAATCCCCCCGGTGAGGGGTAACCTCGGCTTAAACGGTTACTATGTTACGCGTAAGCATTCCGATCCGAGGTCGCTCACGGGGGCCGATCCACGACTCGGTCGGTAGCTATTTCACGGTTAATTAAAGGGACATTCAAAAACTAAACTAATATAGAGTGCCATTCCGGGAAGCGTTGGCGCTGGGAGAAGAAGTGGCCGAAGAAACTTCAGCAACGCTTCTAACATCTATAACATCTGGGCCTGCCCATAAAATAGCAGTAACTCGCGAGGAGTATTCGCAACCTCCGTCGGTCGCGAATGGACGCTTTGTGGATTTGTAAAGATTTAGCCTGTACAATGGTAATTATGGAATTTAGTAGAGGGTGAATGAAGCGAAAGGGAGTGTTTGTATTTGTAAAAACTACTATTTTATTAACAGACCGTACGGATGTGACGGAGCGCATGCGGCCGCGGAGTACTTCAGCAAGTCGTGTGCTCCGGGCGCGCTGAGCAGCGAGTACGTGGATGCTGCCACCGTGCCACACGACAACCTCTGCCATCTCTGCCACGGGGCATCTTTTAGGTGAGGAAAGGCGATTTGATATATATTGACATATACTATATGTAACTAATGTTAACTAACTTCCAAAAAGGAGAAGTTTCCTAATTCTCCTCTTTATATTTAGACCATATTTTTAGATTTAAATTAGGTCTCATGTATATTTTGTTCGCTTTGAATTCCGAGGATATAGCAGGGAACTCCTAAAAATCGTTTGAAAGAGTACATGCAAGCACATGATAACAACAAGCATGAATATGGTAAACGAACGAGAATATAGGCGCCAGAACTCTGAAATGTAACTCCGATGCGTCAGAGATAAAAGACTCATTGTATTGATCTAAAGTCGGTTTTGTGTTACTCGTAAATATACACGTTTATTTTCCATTGCCTCACAGTTCATCCTTGGTAGGAAACTGTGATCATTCTTGAAAGATTTGTCGTCTATCAAAGCTATAGTACTACTAGTACTACTAGATGTACTAGCGATAGAAGACCTGCTTGGAGTACTTGTATTTCCACTTCCAATTTTCTATTATTATTCTATCCCTTCTACAGACGTTGCCGTCGCGATGCCAGCGAGGATTACTACGGGCACGTGGGCGCGCTGCGTTGCATGGTTGAGGGTGGTGGTGATGTTGCGTTCGTGAGGCACACCGCTCCCGCGGAGGTGTCCGGGGTCGGCGCCGCGAGTGGTGGGCGAGAGACTTGCTTCCAGATGACCTTCAACTGCTCTGCGCTGATGGTGAGCCGTTTGAAGTAAATCTTCTTTACGCACACACGCTCGCGACGAGAGCGTTACAAGGTGATATTAGTTAGTGAAGATAGAAAGAGAGAGAGTTACATTTCGTATTAATGAAGGGGCAGGAGAGAGATGCAAGTACACATTACTTTCTCTCATAGCCAGTTGCGTTTGATTAATGTATATTTATTTATATTATAATAATAAATAATAAAAATATTTATTTTTAAAATCAAAACATATCAATAAGAAAACAGTGTTTGGATCTTCTTTTAAGTATAAATTATACTTGGGCCAGCTCTTCCTTAATAATATCATTTTTTTTATAAAGTTAATGTTAAAAAAGTTAAAGTTACAGCCTTTATATATGTCCCACTGTTGGGCGCAGGCCTTATCTGTAAAGAGAGTATAAGGGCATAGTCCGCCACGTGGGCCTAGTGCGGATTGGCAGACTTTACATGCCTTCAAGCCACTTTAGTAAAGATGCTTTACAATTGTGCCAAATTTAAACATTAATGAGTAATTTCTTATTTATATACATAGCTTGATAGCTTTCTATATTCGTATTCATATAAAGATTGAGCTAAAGAAGTTTTACTTCAATTGTGTTGTCTGAAACACACTCTTTTGTTTATATCTCCAGGTACTCGGGCCAAAATGCATGAATATCACAACTGCAACCTCGGCAAGGTGCCCGGCTCCGTGCTGATGGGCCGAGCCAACCACACCGAGCTGGACACGTTCTCCAACCTCATGGTCTACGCACAACAACTCTACGGTGCTGCCACCTCCGATGAGTTTAGGTATTTACTCTCATTTCATTAACTTGTAAATAATTGTATATCTATATTCACAAAGATCTCCACACGGCTGTCTGAAATATGCCGCCTAAGAGCCCTCGGCTTCTTTAGACACGTTATGAGGTCTTCAAAGCACTGTCTGGAGAAGCCGATCATTTTAGGCAAAATGAACGGCAAACATGCTCAGGGAAGGGCGCCTACAAAATGGTCTCACACGATCACGAAAACGGTGGGAGGCAGCATGCAGCGTGCAATCCACACCGCCTATGACCGCACTCACTGGACACTGCTTATACGTGGTCACGATCCTCAGTAGTAAGGGAGAAAAAGAAGATATTCACATGTATGTGATGATTACACCGGCCAATTTGTTTTTCTCTCCCCCAGGGTTGACTGGTAGAGAATACCACAAAGGCATTAAATCCGCCTTTGTGAACCTTAGTATACGTTGTTAGAATAAGTGTAAATAAATCAATATTTAAGAATTCTCTGGGTATGGTAATATTTCCATATCCTGTCACATATGAGACCTAGCTTTCTTGGTGAAAAGCGGCCATCAAAAGTACTCTTTGTCTACTCCGCTAAAGTTAAGAGGACGTGAGAGCTTTTTATCATAAACTCCAATCGCCAAATGCTCAGGCCACGCCCACTACACTACTACACAATAAGTTATTTTTGTGTGTCATTTTTTTATTTTGATTAGTAAACAATAAATGTATACATCTTTATATAATATTATCCTCTCTGTTATAGTTTCAGCATGTTCTTCTCGCAGCCACCGTACGCTGATCTCATCTTCAGCGACGCGGCGGTACGTCTAAAGCCATTACGGCACAGTCAACGTTCAGCGGAGATGAATGCGGGACCTGCCCTGCTGCGGGCCGCGAGGATCGTCTCCTGCGATGCCCCGCAAGCCGCCTACTACGTCGCACCAGACCCGAACTTCCTTTCCCATTCACACAGAGCTTATATGATGGGTCATATCATCGTCATCTCACTCTTTATTGTCGTTTTAGTATAATAAGTTATAGTGTAGAGAGTAAATGCTTCTTATGTTAGGGTTGCTAAAAATTACGAATGACCAGACTTTTACCCTTTGTGTTTTGTTGTACAACCTTTTTTTTATGTCATGTTGATAGATATATTTTCCTTTTTAATTCTATCTTCACTTTCTTTGTTGGGCAATAGATCAATTGTGGTCCTCTTCGTGTGTCTGTCTCCCGCTGTCTTATTAGCTGTGTTATTTACATAAGCGTCTGTCTGAGGTAGATGACTTTAAGCTTTATGAATATAGCTTTTATAGCTACAATTTTACGAGCGACGTGTCCAAATTATTTAAATATCTGCTGGAAGCACGTAGTTTCGAGTTTTGTTGATAACATATATGTGTAAAGAAGTATATTTATAATTGATTCTTTCTCTTTACACTTAAGGGCCATGTTTGCACCCATGCGTTTGACTAACGGCTTGACAGTTGGGGTACAGATTCTTACGGAATTTACAGATTTAAAAAATTACCTTATATTATACAGTGTTCTGTAGTATTCGCACCACAAGTATTTGATGTGACTTTTTACTTTAAAGTATGTACACTAGTATTACTAAAATTTATATCCAGTAAGTGAGTGCAGCTGCTATAGTAGATTATGTATACATACATTATTTCTGTTTAAAGTTACAGCCGTTATATATATAATATATATGTCCCACTGCTGGGCACAGGCCTTCTCTATAAAGAGAGTATAAGGGCATAGTCCACCACGCGGCCCTAGTGCGTATTGGTAGACTTCACATGCCTTAGAAAATTTTTTTAAGACATGTAGGTTTCCTCACGTTGTTTTCCTTCACCGCCGAGCGCGTGGTTGATCAGCACATAAAATTGCAACAGCAAATTTATTGGTGCCGGCACCGGGGATCGAACTCGGGTTGCTAGCGTACTGTGCAACAAGAGCCAACCGCCTGGACTCTGAGCTACCACGGCTATTTCTGTTTATAGTTATTATATTTCAGTATTGTATTTTAATTGTATCATGTTAATATAAGTTTTAATTATGTGCAGCTTGAATACGTCCAGTTTAGTTATTACGTTTTACATTATTTACTGATTAATATTTTTATATTTTACTGCAATGAATTCCGTCCATTGAATCTCATTTTGCAATTTGATATTTTACAATGACATTTGAAAATAAAAATTTATAATTTTATAAACAGCCGTTTTATTTCCTTACATCTAATAACTTATGCCTACTATAACATTCAAAGCCATCTGGTAGTTTGTCAAATTTCTGCATGATTTTTCTTAAATCTGGCCTCCTACAAACTTGCTTTACCGCCTCTTTGTAAGGTTTTCCATTAGTGTAGATAACACTTGCATGCTCTCTCCATTTGCCAAATATGCAGTTAGACTTTGCTAACTCCACCTTAACAACTGGTAGCAGCTTGCTACATTTCGGCGTTTCCTTTGCACATAAAAAGAGTGTCTTATATGATAAATATCTGAAATGATTTATACAATACACAAACATAAAATTGTGTGGTTTATTTTTTAATATTGTCTCTAAAATACAATTGCACAGTTTGACTGTAACCTTTTTTTTATAAAGAAAAAAATATTTTTCAATCTCAACATCATCACAAAGGATAGCTAATATGGTACAAAATTTATTTGCTGCCAAGGAAAGAGTTATAAAAATATGCTCCCACACAGAACTCTCATTATTGTAGTTTAGATTGAAAATATGGCCACTGATTTGAATTCCTGATAAACTAATACGGCTTTCAAGAAATTTATAAAGATTTGTAACAGCACTGGAGAAAGAAATTTTGTAACACATCTGTCCTGAATAAATATTATTTGCCCTACTGACGCTTAAGGTATTGGTGTTATAGCAATGACCTAAAAAAGTGATGCTATTACTGGATCTAATATACTCATGAGGAAAATTGACTAGTGTCTTATTGTAATTTACATTGTTATAATTTGATAGCGCATCTAAAAATGATTGCGCATCCTCTAATGAGTTTGTTATGTATAAATAATCATCAACAACACGAATGAATAACTTTAAGGATTCAGTATTGGTTGCATGATCTTTAAAATATAAGTCATCCATATATGAATAATAAAGCTCGGAGAGAGCTGGAGAATATTTGTAGCCTTGTACTAAACCTTCTTTCCATTCATAAATGTTTGAGCCAATACGAATTAAGAGTGGCTTTTGTAGCTCTGAAATTATTTCTTGAAAATTTTGGGCAAACTTCTTTTTAATATGCAGGCATTTTTCTGTTTCTTGCATATTTAAATGCTTTTCATGAAGAATCTTTAATAATTGATGTCTATTAATTGAACCAAAAGCATTACTAAGATCAGATTTTATAAAATAAAGTGTAGGCTTATTACTTTCAAGCCATGTTTTGTATAACACCTCATACTGTTTTTCCATTTTCTCTTGAATTTTGCCAGTCAGTGTTTTTAAAAATGTTAATTTCTCTTTAATTTTACGCTTTTCAGCCATATCAAGTTGGCCATTTTTGTAGCATACAATTGGTCTACAATTATTTCGCGGTTTTAGTATTAAATATAATTTTGGAATGGCTTTTTTAAGATTCTTTAACTTTAATCTTTCTTGAAGATTACAATTCTTTTTCATTGATTTTACTGAATTAAATTCATATCTGGCAATAATTTTAGCAAATAACATATTAGAGATAGTTTTATCATAAAAGCTTTGCCAGTGCTCTTTTTTAAAAAAATAAAGTTTGTTTTCATTTGAATCTAGCTTACAGGTAGTAACATAAAAATTTAAGCTAATAATAGCCGATAAAATGTATTTCACAATCCAGAGTAAAATTTTTTGGAGAATTTTACTTGATATATTGGATGGAAGTGATTCCCACGGTAAGATAAACACGTCCCACTTTCGCAGAATCCTTTTATAGAAAATATGTTGCCGATTCATAATGTATACTATTGTGAAAACAAATTTCCTAAATATTTTGTAATTATGATTTCCTCCAAAAAAGCTTTTCGGTATTATATCTTGTAACGCTTTTGTACATCCCAAGAATACATCTTCTTTATCAACTGTGTTCATAGGTTTAGAGTATTTGGATCGAGGAAAATACTGTTTAAAATCTTCTTTGGAATAACTTTTTACATTTCTTCTTAGCTCTTCTATTATATCAATAAACGTTTTAGGTATTTCACTCAGCAAACTTTTGTCTTCAAATAGATATTCACTAAAAATTTTGTTATCTTTAAGATATTTTAAATTTAGAACATTATTAAATGACCGTATGTTTTGTTTATTAATAAAGTAATAAGAGAAACTCATAAGATTATCCATAGCAAACAAAATAATAATTAAGTTTGTTAAAAAATCTGAATTAATGAATTCAAACAGCTTTTCTACGTATATTTAGAAACTTTCAAATTTTGCGGCGACTTGTTTCAACCTGTTCTCACTTTACGTTCCTTTTGAGGCAGTAATCTACTCAATTAGTAGGAAAAAGTAATTCTTATTTAATTAAAAAACTTTTTTGTTAAGGAATATATTTCTAAATGTCACTTTTATAAAAACATATAATAAATTATTAATAGACAGAAGAAAATGAAAAGCTCTTGTTAAGTTTTTATATTTAATGTTTGTAAAATATATAATTATAGTATTTTTTGTTTAATGATGTTTTAATGAAATAAAATATGGGGAAATATTCAGTTTCCTATTTATCTAACACTAGCCTACTGCATATGTAGAGTTTACATCGGAATTACCGTCTATGTCGCTACTAACTGTACTGATACTTGATATGACATCATTTCTTTTAATTGGCTATTTAAAGGTTTTTGTATTCTTCGATTATTTGTGTTGGCAGCCATTTCACTAATAAATCGAATAAAAAGCAAAATATTAAGAATTAAACACCTCACGCTGTTATCAGTACAAGAGGTGAAGTGGATGGTGCGGGGTAGCGTCGCGCAACGGACGCAACGCGCCTCAGGCCGATTGCAAAATGCAGTATGTCTTTTAAGATAAACCGGTGTAAATCTTGGTAAAATAATCGTTTGATCATGGCTGTAGGACGACCGACGTTACACACTTCCACTATCTATATGCACTCACACAAATGCAAAGCTCTATTTAGGCCTCGTGGAGTAAACAAATTATACGCCAGTGATACCTTATCGCAATAACTTGTTTTATAACTATTATCTTATAATTTATTTTAGTAGATTAACACAATAGTCTAATTTGGTATCGGCGCAACAATGTCGCACTTTAAAAATTACTAATACTAAAATGGCTAAAGTAGTTGTCAGTGACTTAATTAAAATTTTTAAAAGCAGTGTGATTGCAGTCTTACCAGAGAATCTGGTGAAGAAATGCTTAAATTACAGCCCAATCACCCAACAACTTAATCTTTGTGAGGAAAATTATGATTTAAGTAATAAAAATGTATATGTGGTCGGAACTGGCAAAGCAGCACAATATATGGCTATCGAAGTAGAAAAAGTATTAGGGTCTAAAATCACACAAGGAATAATTAGTATACCCAAAGAAAACCTTAGTCACACTTCAACAAACACTAATATGATTTATTATGAAGGTGCGAAAAATAATTTGCCAGATAATGATGCCATGATCACAGCTAAAAAAGTGGAACATTTAGTAACAAATTTAGGAAAGGACGACATACTTTTAGTTTTGATATCTGGAGGTGGTTCGGCTTTACTACCTTTACCAAGAGAACCAATAACTCTTGAAGAAAAAACAATGTTGATTAAGAAGCTTGCAAATTCAGGTGCTGATATTAAGGAGTTGAATACTGTGAGGAAAAGAATATCTGGTCTAAAAGGTGGACAGCTGGCTTTAAAAAGTAAAGCAGCACAATCTCTTGCATTGATACTTTCAGATATTGTTGGTGATCCCATAGATTTGATAGCCAGTGGACCAACAACAGAAAATATGGACCACCCCTTGGAAGCTTTAAATATTATTAAAAAGCACAATTTATATGATGATCTTCCACAATCTATAAAAACAGTTTTAAATGAAAATTATCACCAAAGTACATTTCCAAAGGAAGCAGTAAAAAATTTTATAATAGGCTCTAATAAAATGAGTACAAAGGCAGCTTGGAAAACAGCTAAAGCACTAGATTATATACCAATTGAAATTTCAAACATTATAACTGGTAATGTTAAAGAAATTGCATTGGAATATGCTAAGTTTACAAAAGCATTTTGCGACTATTTAAGTGAAAAAATAAATGAAACAGCTTTTAAAGATATTATAAACAATCTTAATATACCAGGACTTTCGGCATCTTTTATAGATTCTCTTGATGAATGCGTAAAAGAGAAAGATTTGTGTTTCATATTTGGTGGTGAAATTACAGTTGAAGTAAAAGGAACTGGGTTAGGTGGGAGGAATCAGCAGCTAGCCTTAGAATTATCTAAGTGTTTACACAATATAAAACATGAATTTAATGATAATTTCAAAATCTATTTTCTATGTGCGGGAACCGATGGCATAGATGGACCAACTGATGCTGCTGGTGCAATTGGTTATCTTGACTTGATTTCAGACTGCAAACAGACAAACCTAGATGTTTTTTCATATTTAAATAACAATGACTCATACAACTTCTATAAGAAGTTTAAAGGTGGTTCTCTCCATGTAATAACAGGCCACACAAACACCAATGTAATGGATATTCATTTAATCCTTATTAAGAAAATAAATAGCTGTAAAATAAAATAAGAGCCATGGTAGTTCAGTGTCCAGGTAGTTGCCTCAAATTGCATAGTATGCTAGCAACCTGATTTCGATCCCTCGTGGCGAACCCAATACATTTGTTGTTGCAATTTTATGTGTTGATTTACCACACGCTCAGCAGTGAAGGACAACATTGTGAGGAAACCTATTTTAGAAAAACTTTCTAGGGTTTGTAAAGTCTGCCAAGCTGCACAAGGGCCGCGTAGTGGACTATGCCATTAATTTTCTTAAAAGAGAAGGTCTGTGCCCAGCATTGGGACATATGTTTATATATATAGAGGCAGTAACAGTAAGAAAATAAATTGCATTTGATTATATTTTTATTGTTATATACAATAATATTAATTTTCTATGAACATTGTTTGAGAAATAAAGAGAGTGTATTTGACTTTTCTTTTTCAACTTTCAATTTAGCTGAAGCTAACACTGCTTGCTTGCATAAACCTGCAAATTTGTCTTTTTTCTTCTTATTATTTTTTATAACTTTCGGCTTTTCCTTTATAGTATTAAGTAAAGTGTTTTTTTTATTACTTAAAGAAAATATGTCTCTAGAAATAGTGTATACATTTAATTTTTCAACCGTCTTCTGTGCCCTAGTCTCTTCTGATTTTTTTCCAATCATATTTGTTTGGTTAATTGTTATTTTTGCTTCCACTTTTGAACCTTCTGTAGGTTCCATTTTTGGTTTTGACAAGGGCATTACATTAACATGTTTGCAAAATGAACAAACATGCACCTAAAAAGAAAGGCAAGTTTTAGAATGGTAAAGAAAAGATACATAAATATTTAACCAATGATACCCACAAGTTTATTACTATGTCTTAAATCAATATAACTTTTTTTCTTCTTAATCCGTTTCCTTTGCTGTTTACTGAGTTTCATTGGTTGTACCTAAAAAGTGCAATATTGTTAAACATATTGATTTTATGAAACAAAAATTTACTCAAACATGACTAAAGGTATTCTATGAAATGTAGTCCCTTAGATTATCAGTGAAATAGCAACCAACCAAACTCTGGTTCGGCCCTCTAAGGCGCCCTTTGATCAGAATGCTTATGTATAATAAAGTAATTGTCTAAGCCAAGGTTACCCCTCGCGATAAAGGTTCAGGCTAAACAACCTAAGAGCTATGCCACTTCTCAATCCAGTGAAGCAGTTAAGGCCAGCTTCTCAGGCCAATCTCATTAGAGCAAATAGCCAAAAATATCAAAGAAAATGCTACATTTGAGACCGATTAACCTAGATGAAAAACTTATGGCATTTGCAATCTCTACTAAATGGGAAAAAACTTGAGAAGGTTTATAACAAGAACAAAAATTGCCAAAATTTGAGCCTTGTATAGATCAATATGTATATATATTGTTAGGTTATAAATATATTGTTAGGTTGGTGGAAAGCAAATATTGCTTTCTCTAGGAATAAATGACTATGAAGTTTTAATCATACAACACTACACGAAGGCTCATTTACCCGCCACAAATTGATTGTTTTTATCTCTTATTAATAAAATAAGTTAACATACTTTAATATCTGTATTTTTTGTCCACTCTAAACAACAATGAGAACACCTGTTTTTAACTGAAAATTGCTGTTGTGGCAGTCCATATCCTCTTGTGATTTCCTTGCATCGCATTCTGAAAAAAACATATAATGATCATATTTTAGTGCTACAAAATTAATAA
This sequence comes from Meandrusa payeni, assembly GCA_029286785.1. Taxonomy (NCBI): domain Eukaryota; kingdom Metazoa; phylum Arthropoda; class Insecta; order Lepidoptera; family Papilionidae; genus Meandrusa; species Meandrusa payeni. Next base: position 4,838,474 of record JAGSMX010000023.1, read on the forward strand.
AACGGAACTGAATATAAGAGTTTCTTACAGATAATAACTTCTTAAGAGCTGGATGCATGAATTATCATTTGTTGAAGTTGCTAAAGCAGTAGCTGCCTTACATAGATAGCCCACTTGCCTTTCAGTCATTTTACCAAATTCTCATAAACCTATAGGAGGTTATAAACAAACAGCATTGTTGTTTTGTATTTTATGTAGTCCTGTCATCGACATTGACACTGTCATTGATTGATACACATAGTACACATATATTATTGTTATGATGATGATATTAGTTTATCCCTAATGGGAAGACAAAAAGACTTTAGTACATACAGCCAAGTCTTAAATAAGAGAATTTTGGCAGTTTTAAAGGCCGAAGTCTTCATTGTTCTTGATTGTAAAGCCGAACGCGCACCACGCCTTCCTTGTTCTTTAAATATATTGTGACGCAACTTTTTGGACCTGTGTACTTCGTATCGTAGTTATTATGGACACATGGTATACAACTTTATACCTAATTTACAGTAGTGAAGTGTGTTTTTTTACAATATTGTTATAGAAAAAGGAGCAAGCAGCTCAGATGATGAGTTATTACCGCCGTCCTCGAACTGCCGTATCATCAAAAGCTTCGCAAGTGTTTGAAATTATCCTAGAATTACCTATACAAGTTATTTAGCAGCTGATTTATAAGCTATTAAACCTCTCAATCCGGTGAAGCAGTAAAAGTCAGCTTCCCTGGCTAATCTGTTTAGTGTATATTTGAAATACGGCGTTATTCAAAGTTATGGTTAGATTTTACAAGGCACTTCAGTAATTAAATAGGGCATGCGAACTTAACGACAGTCTTCAATCTTATGGCTAAAAATCTGTATCTAGACGTCAATTTGTTTTCTGTAAGTCTGGAAGTTTTAATAATATATAAGTGAAGACTAAAAATTTAAAACTGGACGTAAAATTATTTTTGATTGTAACGAAATGTGAAATAAAGATTAGGCTTAAAGGTCTTATAACCAAGCCATAATTTAAAAAAAATATATATATTCCCGCCAAATTATTTATTACTGTCAATATTTGAGTGATGTGGAGTTGCCGGTTGTGGGCATAATTATTTTAAAAATAAAGATTTTTTTTATGTTCTGGTTATTTTGTGCCTATCCTTAAATTATAAAAAATCTGAAAGGAACATTTTAGATGTGATATCTCAATATTATGTATATAAGTCATCTGATTAACCTGTGAATAATTTGTTATCTTTTCTGTGAAAATAATACTTTGTTTTGAGCAGTAGGAAGAAAGAGAAAACTTTATAATCATGGATGTTGCCGATACATATGCTACCCAAAAACAAATGAAGGATGAGGTGGGGGTTCGTTGCCAAAAGCTGTTCCAGGACTTTTTAGAAGAGTGAGTAATATTTTAAAACTATAAGTGCCTTAGAAATTACAACTGAAAAATTATAGTTAGAAATTAAAACTAAAATTATAGTTTACTCAAAGGAACTCATTTTTTCCTATATGCATACTGTATGAAATATTACAAAAATCTAAATACCATCCATAGCCGTTTATATGTATTTTTAAAATTCCATCATATATGTGAATAACGAAAAAATCTGAATTAGGACTAAACACAAACCTGAAAGTATTCTCTTAGGTTTTTTTTTAGTGGAATATGTAAATAGGCTAGTCATTGGGAAGTCTAACTTTAGGCCAAAGGTTTGATTATGAGCAATTTTCTCTGTATAGTAAAAGATTCAAACATGAATGTAAGAAATTAGTCTCAAAATATAAAGAACGGTTAGAAGAATCAATTTCACACAATGTTAACTACTTTTGGACATATATATCAAAATGCAAAGCAATAAACCAAATCCCCTTGAATATGCACTCTTCCACTAGCTCAAGTAATAGCCCTAAAGAGATATGTCAGTTATTTTCTACTTACTTTCAATCTGTTTACGAACCGCATTTTACTGCATGAATGGTCATACCCTGAAACTTCATGGGAAAAATGTAATATCATAAATAGTATTTGTATAACTAAATCTAAAGCCTTCATGGCTCTTAAGGAACTTCACACCTCTAAAGGACCTGGTCCAGATAATTTACCCGCATTCTTTCTAAAGAAAACAGCTACCAGCCTATGTAAAGCTTTAGTAATACTGTTTAATAAATGCATGTATGTAAGCGGCACCAGAAACTTAGTAAATAATTATAGACCTATTTAGTAAATAATTATACTTTGTACTTTGTCAAAGATTTTTGAGAGACTCATTCACAACGAATTGTATCCAATACTTTGCAATGTTATAATTCCCGAACAACATGGATTCGTTAAACGCGGATCCACAGTCACTAACCTAGCAATATATACTGGCCATCTCTATGAAAACATGGATAAACACATTCAAGTAGATGCAGTTTACACAGGCTTTCAGAAGGCCTTTGACAGAATGGATGACATCTTATTAAAAAACTTGCCTTCAATGGAATCAGAGGCAATTTGCTCAGATGATTTTGCTCCTATGTTGTTAATAGAGCGCACCAAGTGGTAAGAAACGGGTTTCATTCTTTCTTTATACCTGTTACGTCAGGTGTGCCACAAGGTTCAATTCTTCAATACATGTTTCCTTTACTCAGAATTTCTGCTTTACGCTGACGATTTAAGTGTTTAAACCAATTAGAAATTAAGATGATACCCTCCTCTTACGAAGTGATTTAAACCGGTTAATTACCTATTGTGTCAATAACAAATTGAATTTAAGCATTCCCAAATGCCACCTAATTACTTTCACAAAGAATAAGAACCGCTTTTTAATTTATAATTGATTATAAATTATTTGAGTAACACTGGATTTAAAACATTATTTAAAAAGCTTATAAGATGTACAGCTTTATATTACGCGCTTCTAGAGAGTTTAATAAAAGTCCAACTTATATACACCTTTACAACTCTTTGCTTCACCCTCAATTGGAATATGCTTGTATGGTTTGGAATCCTGTTTACAATAAATATGTTGATGATATCGAAAGAGTGCAGAACAAGTTTTTAAAACCTTGAACTACAGGTGCCATAAAAATCGTACTCCTTACAATGATATATATTAAGGAACACAAAATTTTACCCTTGAAATCAAAGCATGCTTCTTCAAACAATGTTTCTACATGGATTGTGTAACAATAAATTTAACTGTTCTTATTTAGTAAATAATTTATGTTACGTTGTACCCAGAACAGTTTATCGGCGAGAGGTGAGGGCATATAATTTATTTTCTTTAAACTCCTGTCGTTCCAATGTGCGTTCACCTCTCAGCGTGTGGTGGATATATACAATAAGAACTTTGCAGATGTTGATTTGATTTCATTGCCTACTACTAAATTTAGAAAATGTATTAGAGACAGCTTATTTAGTTAATAAGTATTTATTAGTTCATTTAATTTAAATTTTGTTGATAGTGTTTTGTTTTAAAGTGTTGCATGTTAAAATAATAAATATAACAATTTGCAGATAATGTAGTTAATTTTGTTACACTGCGCTACCAACTACATATTTTATTTCTATTATGTCTTTTATAATTTCAATTGTGCTATTGTTTATTGTCACAAATAAAGAGAAAAAAATTGGTCTAAATTTGCCTAGATCAAAAAGTGGTTATAGTAGAGTAATTCTATATGTTAAAATATAGAGTCATGGTCATTTGATATAAATAAAGGGTAGTATTTGTGTGAGCTTGGCTTTTGTACAACTAGATATCATTTGAGAAGATTGTGTATGTCGGGATTACCTTGGTGCCTGTGTTTTCAGTGCATTAATGTTTTCTAGTTTGAAGCTTTAATATCCTGGCTAGCCATTGATTAGAGGCTCTGTAGCTTATAGCATATACATAGTTCCCTATCTGGCTGTTTTTATATGAAAATGCTTAATATTCTTGCAGATTTAAAGAAGACAATGAAATTAAATATGAGAAACAAGCCAAAGAGTTACTCAAGCCGGAATTAAGCACATTGGAAGTCAGCTTTGATGATGTCGAGAAGTATAATCAAAATTTAGCCACAACTATAATTGAAGAGTATTATAGGATATACCCTTTTATCAATCAGGCCATTCTTAATTATGTGTTGAGTTTAGCTGACAGTGGTATGAAGAAAGACCTGCAGGATAAGGAGTGCTATGTTTCATTTGTCGATGTACCCACAAGGCATAAAGTGAGAGAGTTGACCACGGCTAAGATTGGCACGTTAATCAGAATTTCGGGACAAATTGTTAGAACTCACCCAGTACATCCGGAGCTTGTGTTGGGCACATTTGTCTGCTTAGATTGTCAAACTGTTGTTAAAAATGTTGAACAACAATTTAAGGTATGTCAGTAATTTTATATTAATTATCATTGTTGTTGATCTATTACAGAGGTTTCCAACCTTGTGTTGTCTCAATGCCTTGGTACAATTGTATGTGATCACCACAATTCTACACAGGCTGATTTTTTCTTATACATTAATTAAAAAGTTGAAGGTTATTACTACATGTTGTAAATACACTTCTGTGGGCGTATGCAATTTCAATAATAATTTTATTATTTTGATAAATCTTCGTTTATTATTTATTAATAAATTAAGAATATAAGAAAATAAATTATGGAAAAATGTGAAGTCATGTTAGGAGTTGGTTGATTAAAAATAGGTGGTGCCGGCCACTCAACCGATATATTAGAATACGCTCTAGAGTACAAAAAATTTGGGAACCCCGGATCTATTGTTTTATTAAAATATATGTTACTGCAAAGTATTTTGAAATTTCACTTGGCTTGACAGCATCATTTGGGATCTCTGTTATTAGTAATTTAGTATTCTATTCTTTATTCCATAATGTCTTTTGACATAATAATAGGCTTGATAGTAAAATTTGGTGTTCGTTTTTATTGCAGTATACAATACCCACGATTTGCAGAAATCCAGTGTGCGCAAATCGCAGGCGATTTATGCTTGATGCAGACAAATCTGTGTTTGTTGACTTCCAAAAGATTAGGATTCAAGAGACTCAAGCGGAATTGCCTCGCGGTTGTATACCCCGATCCCTTGAGGTCATATTACGGGCGGAAGCGGTAGAATCAGTGCAGGTATAAGAACATTTTTAAATTGATTTCAGCACTTTATTTGTTAAATTATATCTAAAAGATTGACTAATACATTTTTCATTCTACATTAGTCAGTAACATCTTAATGTAGTGTGTAAAGACACAAAATAAAATATCTTAGTCCTTATTCACAATGCATCTTGGCATAAAGTTGCCGCAGTATTATAGTGAGAGTACAGATTAACAGGATTTTATTTGGTTCCGAATAAGTTTTAACTTAATTGATATGTGACTAAAGACGTAGACATGGTGCTTGGAAACTCATTTTTAGATCTCTGATGTTGATAAATTACAAATTCCAGGCTGGTGACCGTTACGATTTCACAGGGACCCTTATAGTAGTACCAGATGTTGGTTCCTTATCGTTTCCTGGTGCTAAAGCTGAGCTCACTACTAGGACTCGGCAGGCAAATGAGGGCCAGATGGAAGGTATCAAAGGATTGAAAGCTTTAGGTGTCCGGGAACTACATTATAAGTAAGTAACTTTTACTTCAATTTATTCTTCTCAGGCTTTGTGGGCCTTGGGTAGGTCATACATTCCACAGCCCTGTATTCGTAGAATAAGACTACGGTATTCCCTGCCTGTCATAGAAGGCGACTAAAAGGGGCCTCGGGTTCACAGGGTGACAAGGGTTGGGGCCTCTGTCGTCCGCCAAAGTGGACCCAAAGTGGGAAGAAGACGCCATCGGCTAGCCCGTGTTGCCTTGCACTGCGAGGGCACATGGGGGGAGGGATTAACGAGCGCAGTGCAGAGGAGCTCCGGTGCGTTCTTCTGGAAATCTCGAAGCCTCTCACCATGCACTGAGGAAGGGCCACTGGGGGGGTTTTAGTGGGTAAAAACTCCACATAACCCCGCCTTCTGGGGGGAAGGCGGAGTTCTTCGGGTATCTTGTTGAAGATTTCCCGCCGTCAAAAAAAAAAGGTCATACAAGCACCAAGCAATACAGTTCACCAATTCACTATTTGATCTATTCTTTAAGTAACTTTGTAACGAAGTTTTAGTTTTCCTGTTTTAAAAGAGAAATCAGTTGAAGAATATACCAATATCATTTTACCATTTTCAGCGTACCAACCACAACCTTATATTATTTTGAGCGAACTCTGTACAGTTTTTATATTTTCTCTTATTATCTTGTTACTAGGACCGCTTTCCTCGCATGCAGTGTACAGGCGATATCGCGTCGCTTTGGCACTGCTGAACTTGTCACAGACGACCTCACCACTGAAGACATGAGGAAACAGATGACTGATAAGGAATGGGATAAGGTAACTACCCTGTACATATGAGGTCTATACTGTTATTGATCCTAGTGGCTACCTCAACATTACGATGTTAGTTCGGATTCGAAATGCTGATGAATGGTCTTCATTTCAAAGGCATTGTTTTATAGGGTGGCACATTTGCGGAAATATCACTGGTGCTTATTACGCAGGCGTAGGTATTTTATACTTCTGCGTTTCGACTTGTGATTGAGGTTCCGGTCACCTAGTAGGACAAGAAAAATATCTCGGACTATGGATAGATGACAAACTCACATGGAAGCATATATTGATCATGTAAAGGAGAAACTTATATATTAGTAGCCATACGCAAAATATCAAATTGTATCCCAAAAAGAGTAAGCATTATTATCTACAATTCCCTAGTAAAATCACACTTAGAATATTTAATAGAAATATGGGGTTCAGATGCTGCCACTCATCTAGCTCCGCTGCAAAGACCACAAAATATAATAATAAAAGTTTTGTTTCACTATAACTACCTAACGCCAACAGATGAATTGTATAAAAGAACACAATTATTTAATATCACACAACTACACACTTACTGTACTTACACTCTAATTAGGAAAATTATAATAAATTCAATTCACACGAATATACAATTGCATAAAATTACAAATTTCAGGCTGGTGACCGTTACAAATTTACAGGGACCCTTATAGTAGTACCAGATGTTGGTTCCTTATCGTTTCCTGGTGCTAAAGCTGAGCTCACTACTAATTCTATCTACAATATACTATAATATACTAATTACACTAAAAATTCAATTCACACGAATATACAATTGCATAAAAAGAAAGAGCTTGTAACTTGAGGAACAAAAATAAGCTTGAACTAATCACCCCACGTACCAATTATGGAAAGAAAACGATATTGTATGAAGGAGCACAGTTATATAATAGCCTGCCAAATAAAGTGAAGGAGTGCGATACTGTCCAACAATTTAAAAGAACAAGCTGAAAGAATTGATGACACACATGTGGCGACATCTACCTGCGGTCCAGGGGCACATTAATTATATTATTTAAGCACCCTGTATCTCATTTTAAGTGAACTTTGTTTATGTTCTTATGAGAAAATAAATTCTTTAAACCCAATAGATTGGCAATGTATCACTTATGATCCGATGAACCGAATAGTAGTTTTAGCCTTTGTATAGTGAAAATTATAAAATTGATGCCTACTTAGTAGTAGGCATAAATAGCTGTATTGAAAGTTTTATATCATAAGAACATAGATTTATGACTTGGCCATTCCATTGGTATTTGGTCATGGAACTCTGAATTAAGCATTTTAAAATTTCACTTGGCTTGGCAGGTGACTAAGCATTGTTCATTCTGAAGAAAATATGTTAATTCTGTAATTTGTGATCACAAAGATCAGAGGTAGGATAAATCTTGAGGTATTTTAAGGATGAGATCCATTGGTAACATAAGAAAAATATATGTGAGGTTTAGAACACTATATTTATTTTCAATATATTTTCTTCTTAGGTGTACGAGATGTCCAGAGATCGGAATCTTTATAACAATCTAATAACAAGTCTTTTCCCAAGTATTCATGGGAACAATGAAGTTAAGAGGGGTATTCTTCTCATGCTGTTTGGTGGCGTCGCTAAAACTACTATTGAAGGTATGATATGCTCTTTCTCTTCCCAGCTATGTATGAGACATGGTGATGGGGATTTTTTTTTGACCCCATTTAGGGCCCTATTAGCCTGTTGCTAAAATTTGTGCAACAACGTTGGTCCCTTTGTAAAATAAATATATATATATATATTTTTCCTCCTTTAAGGATATTTCTTCGTTCCTCTTCTTGCTACTATTGAGCCGTTAGCCTTTGCGGCTAAGAACATAACTAGCTCACAGTATTCCAGGAATTGTTCTCTGGTATCGGAGTCGGATCGGTATAGGATCTGGTATGGTGATGGGGTTAGCCAATCAATTAGTCAATAATAATCATAAATTTATTATTGCAATTGAATTGGTTGATTTCATAGTGAAATGTCATTGGCAAATAGCAGTATCAGGGCCCAGACTACTATAATAGTGCCAATCCTATATGGGAAACATATTTATTTGTTTTGAAGTCAATAGCCTAATGGTTTAGGGCGTGTATGGTCTACGAGTCGTAAGATCGAATGTTCAAGCACAACCTTAAGCTTGGAATGGTTAACAAGAATGTTCGTAACATTAGAGTAATTTAAGGTAATAAACATTAATTTATATACATCTCGCAATAAGTAATAGTACAATAGAAAATTATCTCATACATATGAAAATACATCTTAGTACACAGCACTGGTAATTAAACTTTAAAAAACAAAAATTTGAAACCCCAAAAACGTAGACCAATGATTTTTTTTAATGACAAACTACACAGATTGGCCAGAGAAGCTGCCTTTTACTGCTTCACCGAATTGAGTTGTGGCATGGCTCTTAGGTCGCTTAGCCTGAACCTCTATTAGCTAGTAACTCGACACAAGGGTCCCTCCGGTAAGGGGTAACGTCGGACGGTTACTATGTTACGTATAAGCATTCCGATCCGAGAGTGACCTAGAGAGAGGGTTAGACCAATGATCTATTTTAATAACGATACCACATGCACATTACACATTATTATTACAATACAAGTACAAGTAATAATTAGTAAATTCTAATGATTGAAAAAAACTTAATTGTAATTTCAAGATGATATATAAAACATTTTATAACTCTACAGGGACTACTCTCAGAGGCGACATCAACGTCTGCATAGTGGGTGATCCAAGTACAGCTAAATCACAGTTGTTGAAGCAAGTCAGTGAGATGACTCCCCGAGCAGTTTACACCAGTGGGAAGGCGTCTTCTGCTGCCGGCTTAACTGCAGCTGTTGTTAAGGTCAACCTAACTATACATATAAAACAATAGATAGTACTAAAAAAAGAATTATTTACAATATAATAGGTATTTTACAAATAATATTACAGTGCCAAACCGTTGCGGTTGGCAGCGTGCCCAGAAGGCTGGTAGCATTGCCATGTTGTATGCCAATGCTTAGCCTCTGTGCAAGGTACAAGCCAGCCGTCTGGTCACCAGATGTGTCGACCAACTTCTTAGGTATCACATTAAAAAGGTGGTGTACATTAGGACCCCACGGACCCAAAGTTTCTACTACAAACGGCTCAAATATGATAGCTCTATCGAGGTTACTATATTTGCGTGAACCTTATATACAAATACTCACGCCCGTCATCCAGAGTGGTAAGCAGAGATCACGGACTAACACGATTCTGACGCACCTTCGTTTTATTATCATATTCCATACATCTGCCCATTTTAAATTGTCAGTTATGGGTACTCCTTACTCCTTTTATATCTTAAATATATTTTAACGATATTTATTTAGTGATAATGTACGTGAGCAATAACTATGCTCTCTTTTCAAGACCAGCCAATAAAACACAAAGGGGGCTCCACTAGTCTTTTATGCTCGGGGCCTCCAGATCTCTAAATCCAGTCCAGTGGGTATCTTAGAGGACTGGACCATGCGTCAGTCAGATATTTAACAAACAGTTAAGTAAAAATACAAGATATTTTCAACTTATAACCGTCACTGGGTAACTCAATCTTGACTGATGATGTGTTCAGGACGAGGAGTCGTTCGACTTCGTGATCGAGGCCGGTGCGCTGATGTTGGCGGACAACGGCGTGTGCTGTATAGACGAATTCGACAAGATGGACCCCGGCGACCAGGTCGCTATACACGAGGCTATGGAACAGCAAACCATATCCATTGCTAAGGTTTGATTTTTTTATATAAAATAAATTAAGGTTCACCCGATCTTAACACACCGGGAACGCAGGTGCATTTTTAGTTAGCAGGTTACAGACGTTTAGGTGCAGTTACACACGTTGTGCTAAGGGAACCAACTAGGGGATCATCAAACATCATTCTGATGTCAATTGATTTTTCTCGATAATTGATGGCTTTTAATAAATTAATGATTATTTTTCATCTTGTCGTCGTATTCACTTTTTATTTATTGGAAGTAAAAACGAAAGCCAACTTCAAACCCAATCTACGCGAAATAAAGAAATGTGTTTTTTTATATCGTCGATCAAATAGAAAAAATGACATTTTTCAAAATTTTAAAATTAGACTATTATTAAAAAGCGTTTTTTTTTATATGAAAAGTGGCAAACAAGCATACGGCTCACCTGATCTTAAGTGATCACCGTCGCCCATGAACACCCACAGCACCAGATGAGCTGTAGGAGCATAGGCTCGTTTCTTGAAGGTCCCTAAATCGTAAACGTTCGGAAACACCGCTGGCGACAGTTGATTCCACAAGTTGACAGTGCGTGGGAGAAAGTTACGCGAAAAACGTACAGTCGTTGAACGTCAACCATCAACATGGTGGCGGTGGAATTTGGAATTCTGCCGAGATGTGCGGTAATGGAAATCGGTAGCTGGGATGATTCCGAACAATTCATCAGAACACTCCCCATGGTAAATGCGATACAGGATGCAAAGAGAACCGACATCTCTTCGCAGACTCAGCATACTGTTAACAATATATTTATATGGATATAAAATACACTTTCTTATGACATCTAGTGAGCTTCACGTTTATTTTCTTAGTGTCTTTTATCCATAAAGAAATATTGTTAACTGTACGCTTTTTTTTAGTAATAGTCTAATTTTCCGAAATTAGTGAAAAATGTCATTTTTTTATAAAAAAAACACATACACAATAACTGTTTGTGTATCGTCTAAACTGCTGCGACATAGTTACTAACTACTGTAGCAGTTTACAAACGATCAGTTCAGTTGTTTTATTATATACTAGTGTACCCAGCCTGCGTCGCCGCGATAAATTTTATTTTATTTAAACATTAAACTTATATAATTAAATATTTAAAACTCTCACGATATATTAAATTATTAATTTCTCTCCTTATTCATTCTCTTCTCGACCGGGTAAAGATCATTACCTACACCCATGTACATATCAGCACCATCAGTAAACGGATACTCATATACTTCAATATACTCCATTTTACTGCAATATGGTTCATAACATAAATATACAATAGAATATCATCATAGTAAATAAAAGCTGTATTTGACAGTTCAAAAAGAGGAACGCTCTGTTCGTCACCGTATACAGGATTACTCGCCAGGTCAATCTGAAAATTCCCTGAAAGTTTCAATGGAATTGGTCCCAGCCGTTTCGGAGCCTATATGGAACATACCTACACATTTCTCTTATATATGTAGATATCAAATAAAACTTATTTAGAACGAATAAATTAATAAAAAATTGTTTTGTAGTCTATTAAAAGTGATTTATGCTTTCAGGCGGGAGTGCGAGCAACACTCAACGCTAGAACATCTATATTGGCCGCTGCGAATCCAGTAGGTGGTCGGTACGACCGGGCCAAGTCCTTGCAGCAGAACGTGGCTCTGAGCGCGCCCATCATGTCCCGCTTCGATCTCTTCTTCATACTGATCGACGAGAGCAGCGAGATGGTGGACTACGCGATCGCGAGGAAGATCGTCGACTTGCACTGCAACAAGGAGGAGACGTACGACTGTGTTTACTCGAGGAGGATCTCCTAAGGTATATAGCCTTTGCGAGGTCCTTCAAACCTATTATTACTGAAGTGAGTATAAACTACGTAAACACCCCTTAGATGTTAGGACGGTTGCTGGAGTTTCTTCGGCCACTTCATCTCCCAGCGCCAACGCTTCCCGAAGTGGCACTCTAAGTTAGTTTAGTTTTTGAATGTCCCTTAGATTATCCGTGAAATAGCAATCGACAGAGTCGTGTTTCGGCCCTCTCGAGCGCCCTCGGATCGGAATGCTTAGGCGCAATATAGTAACCGTCCAAGCCGAGGTTACCCGTTAAGCGACCTAAGAGCTATGACACCTCTCAATCCGGTGAAGCAGTAGAGGCCAGGTTTTCTGACCAATCTGTGTAGGTCGTCAAAAAATAAATAATAAGCTTTCATATTCTTTCATCATGGGCCCAATGTAAAGCGTCAATAACCTAATGGTTTAAGGTATGGCTTTTTTTCTGTTCCCCCGACGTGTTTGGTTAGGTTTGGTTTTTCCTTACTTTTTTTATGTCCTTAATTATAATTTTACAAAATGTCTTATTACTAAATTTTTTATATTACAATTTTGAGTCTAATCCCAAACAAGAACCTTAATTTCTATTATATCTGTCAAATTACCCCGCCCTCAGCTCAGGTTCGTCTTAAAGATTTCCCCCCTTTAAAAAAAAAGGTGTGTTTATGTTTTCGTTTGTGTTGTATTTTTAGGAAGCGGGCAAGCTCCTTGTAGAATATTACACCACGCTGCGATCGAGAGACGGCAGTGGCCCACAGGGTGGCGGTGCATGGCGCATCACGGTGCGTCAGCTCGAGTCCCTGGTCAGGCTGGCGGAGGCCATGGCCAAGTTGCACTGCAGCGGACACGTGACAATACACCACGTCCACGAGGCATATCGGTACTTTTTTTTCATTGCAGCCGAAGTTACCAGATAAGTTTTTATTTAATTTATAATTTTTTGGTTGTAAATTTACTAACATTCTTGATACCCTTTCTAACATAAGCTTAAGCTTGTGCTATTTATAGTGCTATTATTTAAGCGTCAATAGCCTAATGGTTTATGGTACGGTCTGCGAATCCTAAGGTCGTGGGTTCGAATTCGATTATGAACGTGAACCATCTCCTAGCACAAGCATAAGCTTAGTTGGAATGGTTAACAAGAATGTTAGTAATATTTAAAACAAAAATGTTGCTAGCTAGAAAGCTGGTATTTTTTTTAAAGAAAAAAATGTTCTGAGAATAATTCATTGATCAACCTAATAGGTGTTTAAATACAGGACATAACAGCTTAATTGTCATACTGAGGCTTATAGACTTCGGCACTATCCTAGCCAACGAAACTAGATCTAAACTGATCCCTAATAATAATAATATAAAAATATCTTATATTCTTTTAACCCTAGCATAGTCGATAGATAGCATTTGTTATCCTCTTTACAAAGCTTTAGTAGGTTCTGTGACAGGAAATGAGCCTAGTGCTACCACAAATTTAGTCAACAGATATTTTTCCTCAGAAATCAAAAAGAAAACACTAAAAAATTTATAAACTAGTTTTATTCAATAAAGTTAGCTATCTTATAACAAATATCTTATTAAAATTATTCAATTTGTTGGCAGGTTATTAAACAAATCAATCATCCGAGTAGAACAACCTGACATTCACCTGGACGAAGACGAACCGCAGTACGAGCCAATGATGGATGTAGATCAAGATACACCAAGTGCCAGCACAGGTTAGCCTCACATAATGTCTGTTTTTTTTATCCTTTCTAAGCAAGTGCTTGACTAAGATCCCACCTGATGTTAAATGGAAATGCAGTCCTGGATGTTAAGGCGCACTAGCTTAGTAAATGCCTATTCACTCTACTCTTGAAAATACACACATTGTAATCGGAGGGATAGACAGACGCGGGAAACCTATTCCAGTCTTTTGCTGTACAAATAATGAAAGACGAAGCAAAGCGCTTCATTCGGGTTTGAGTGATGTTCACAAGAAAAGGATGAAATCCTGCAGAGAAAGAATCAGGAAAAATAAACATATACCCACAAGTAAGATACTAGTAGTTAAGTGGTTTGACGGTGTACCTGTTCTGGGGCACCCAAGTCACTAACTTATACCAATTAGTCACAGATGGTGGCCTCATCCCTGAAGAATCTTAAACTGCAACCATTTCAACCAGCCCAGCAGCTTCCAGAAGACAATCCATCCTAAGTCACCTACTGAAATTTCCAAGTACAATTCAATCGCCGTTGTACCAAAATAGATCAGTAAACTACTTATTTCGTAATGATGAACCAATGGTCTGTTATTTATCTCAATGATTACCAAATTCAAACAATTTGTTTAGTATTGCAGGGGTATATTATACCACTAAAAGTAGCAAAAGACGACACCTATGATGTCATTGAACGCTTATTTTGACACAATTGTAATAGTATACTTCGGGCCCTGTTAATTGTGATAATTCTAGATTTTATCCAATAGACAGTGTAACTGATGAGATATTTACAATTACTTTTGAGATGCAGAGATGCTTACTACATCAATCAAGATGAGATTGACTGAGACTTGAATTATTGGAATCACCATGTTATTACAAATATTTTAAATTATTTTATCAGGTGAAAACACGGTGAATGGGGATACTGCTCCAAAGAAAAAGCTTACACTTTCGTTTGAAGAATATAAAGCCCTCAGTGATATGCTGGTTGTTTTCATGAGGAAAGAGGAGACGGAGGCTGAAACGAGAGGCAAGTATTTATCACACATCTTTTATACTAGTTATGAGTAAACAGATAACTAACACTTACTATACACTTGTGAATTCTTTATCTCACAATGCTTTTATCAATATTGGTTGGAGAGTTTTAATATCATATACACAATAATTTTACATTGATAAATAAAGTCGTGAAGATCATTGCCCATATGTAATCTTCGCTTACGTGCCTGTTTAATCTGGTCGATATCCTTCTAGGCCGGCCTCTACTATTTCTTTATACAATATAATTTTCTTTGTCAGAAAAATACAATGTTATAATTGCAGGCGAAGAAAGTGCGGGTATGCGCAAGAGTGCTGTCGTGAATTGGTACTTGGAGCAGCTGGTTACGCAGGGACAGATTGAGAACGAGGATGAACTGATGGAGAGGAAAACACTGGTGGAGAAAGTTATTGACAGACTCATGTACCACGTAAGTTTACTTTTTTTTATAACCAACTGCTGTTATGCCAAAGGATTTTAACATTTCAGCGGATTGAGAGGTGGCCTAGGTCTTGCGAGTTACAAATTGTACAAACCATACTAATAATATTTCTCATACGAGAAAAGCTGACACTTCAACCAACTTCAAACATGTTGAAAAAAGTCTGCCTTCATCATGCTGTCGTTTATTAACCGATTTTTTTTTACTGACACTGGACCTTGGATACTGAAGGTATACCAGAGATCGTCTGACAATGCTTGTAGACTGAGATATTGGTAGTTTTATGACAATCCGAGAATTGCGAATCTAACAAAGTATACAAAGAGTTCCAGACCCAGAGGTTCAACTTGGATTCGATTTTTAACTCAATATAATTTATATATTTTGTTATAGGACCAAGTTATAATTCCGCTGTCCACTACTGGGCTGAAGGCGACGCAGAAACCATCCGAGCAAGAGATAGAAGACGACCCTCTATTGGTGGTCCATCCCAATTTTGTTGTTGACACATGATGTCTTCTTATTATGTTAGTTGTAAGCTGGTCTTTAAAAGAATATCTTTTCCTTACTCTTGTAGTTATTCTTATCAAACCGACCATACCACAAAAGCAGTAGTCTCCAATTCACTGCTGGACATAGGCCTCTCCAAACGCATACCAATGAGCTGAAGATCATCTCTCCCATAGTCTTAAATCGTCCCATTCCGCAATTTGGTAAGTAGGAAATCAAAATGGCAATGGACCTGATAACCGTTGGATGAAATGAGTTCTTGAGTGGAGATGGATGGATCTCTCAATTTTGTAAAAAGTACTAAAGTAATAATCCATCCATACAATCTCCTGGTGAATGAGGTGTCTCCATATCTCATTCTAATAGTTATAATTACTACTTCCTTTCTAAATGATGTCAAAATATAGCATAAGGCACAACACACTCGTACCACAATTTTTTTTGGTTCTTTTTTACTACAATCTGTCTCCTTTAATTAGGGACATTCAACGGCACAATTTACATCATTCTTACAACAATGACATTCATTTCTCATTCATCAGTCATTGGTAACACTCCATGTACAAAGATTCAATTTAATGCGACGTTTTGAAGTAAAACAAACAAAGGGCGAAAAGCATTAAATAAGAATTGAGAACCTCCTTTTTGAAGTCTTTTAAAAATGGTAGAAAAATTAAGAAACAAAATCATTTAATATCAACAACGTTCAAACACTTTGTAGAGATCACTCAAGTTGGCTATTTGCAGTATCACACCGTTGCTCACAAAACTGGCCGGTGGTAGAAAGTTTCTCCTGATAGCAGGATATATCACATGCTCCTGCTTCCACTCCTCAGCTCTCTGTGCCTCTGTGGTGGTGTCAGGGTTCGGTTGCGAGTAGAAGATAGCCGTCTGCCTGCAGAAAGTATCGAAACACTGCTTCTCTGAATCCCAATTCACTTCGGACACTAGACGCACCAGGTAAACAGGTAAGGCGCCCATGAATGGAGTGTGACCATCTGGAGAGAAAAGAATTATGGTATAGCAAACAGTATGGTTTGCGAAATGTAAGGTAGTAGATTCGAATAGTTTAGTTGGTTCGGGCCCGGATCTCTCCTTGCCAAGCGTTGTCAAAGCAATACTTGAAGGGGAGAGATCGTCGCAGGCTATGGTCTCCTTCTGTGAGAAAGTTATGACACAGAAGG
This sequence comes from Meandrusa payeni, assembly GCA_029286785.1. Taxonomy (NCBI): domain Eukaryota; kingdom Metazoa; phylum Arthropoda; class Insecta; order Lepidoptera; family Papilionidae; genus Meandrusa; species Meandrusa payeni. The sequence goes on from JAGSMX010000023.1 coordinate 4,855,371, forward strand.
AGATTAAGACCTTTATAGGAAAAAAAATTGATTATAAAGGTTGTTAGGAATATTCGACTTTGAAAGATTAATTCAATCCTTTTTTAGTAGGGTATACAGAGACAGCAATTGATGTCAGCTTTTCAAAGTATGTGTGTGCAAAGTTACCTAACAACAAAGGCAGCGCCAACAGCTCTCCATCGCCGTTTATTTCCAGTGAGAAATATTCAAACAGCATCTCTTTCTTGTCCACCAATAGCGCGGTCATCTGCAGCGCCACTTCTCTCATGTCACCTAAACAACAATAAACTCCAAATTATGTGGGGTTTTTACCCACTAAAACCCCCCGTTGGCTCTTCCTCGGTTAATCCGGAGGTGGTTAATCCTCTCCCTCCCCTCGCGCCCTTGCAGTGCAAGGCGACACGGGCCAGCCGACGAATTTGTTTATATATATATATGTGGGGAAAGTATAACTATATATCTATATATAGCTGCTTTTTTTAATATACACATAAATGTATAATATATAAATGTATAATATATATGAAAGTTTATGTAATGTACACCATATTTATACACAACCGAATCGGGTCCGCATTAGTCTTCACAGGTTTTTTGGCTGAAAACCAGCGCTGTGCTACATGTGTGAGCACAGCACATGCTGAGCCAACCCTTTTTCGGCACAATTTCTATTTTGTTCTTTTTTTATGTTGTTTCTGTTTACTTTTGTTTATGTTGTTTTTGTCTTGTTTTACCTGTTGTTTCTGTGTCGAATAAATGTTTATTCTATTCTATTCAATATATAATCTTACAACTGTAAATCGTCATCTGCGTCCCTGTTTCTTATGGCCATTTTTAAGTTGTATTTTTCTTTCGATGGGGACTTTAAAAGTCAACCTCTCAAACTTACCATACTGTGGATTCCACTCGGACTCGTGTGAACGTAAGCCGAGCACCATCAGTTGTTCCAGTGGCAACGGATTGGACAACTTTATCAAGCCAAAGTTCTGGAAATCATACAACAGCGTCTCATAGAAAAGCTCTTCTCTGTAAGAACACAACAGAATTTTCTTTAATAATTATTATTTTATTTGCAAAAAAACATGCTGTCTGTTACTGATAAATAGCATTGTTTTCTCGTAAAGGCTACTGACCAAGTTGGAGATTGGCCTTCTAGGGCGTCATGGCAAAGCTAACGCGATAAGAGTAACTGTCCAAACCGAGGTACCCTACTGGAGCCCTTGCTGCGGAATGACTCCCACTTGAGGTTAAACTACCTAAGAGCTCTATCACCTCTCAAATCCGGTGAAACTCGCCGACAGCTTCTCTGCCTAATCGGTGTAGATCCGTCAGATAAAAGAATTGTTTTTTTAACTATCACACTGTCAATGATTTCGAATGAGCCATGTTTATATGTCTATATTGCGACAATGAAGAAATCCGTAATCTCCGCCTACCCTAGTGTATGAATGTCGTTCATATTGACAATGTCTTTTACTTTAAACACCGGTTAAAGAACAAATGGCCATTTTCACTTTATACGTCGTTGGAATCAGAAAAAAAAGACGCGTCGAATGATATATGACTTGAATGACGAAAATAGGATTTTCAACATTGACAGTTCTCTATTATTTTTTGTACCGTAATACGATTTTCTTTTAGGAAAACTCTAGGTTAATGCCATGGACTTATTCGGCAAATATTGTGTCCAAAAACGCAGCTCTAGGTACACAAACACGATTTTTTTAAAAAAGTTAAAATGTTTTTCGGCTCTGGTGAACAATTTCATTTTTGTGGGTTACTACGTTTTTTGTTCTCCAGCGTCGACATTCACGGCGACGACAACAAGTCCCTGATATCTGCCTACCCCTTTGGGTGACAGGCGTGTACAGTACAAACATTGTATTTAAATGTACTTACGTTAATTTCGTCGTATTACACAAATATAGTTTAGTGGAATGTTGAATCAACGACTGATGACAATCGATGCAGGCGATGAATATCAAATTGGCCAAGATTTCTCTCAAGTTTGTGTTGCAGTTGTTCTCAATGTCCATACGAAGCTGTTTAACGCTGGTCAATTTCGTCTCCACCCTCTCGTATTTGAAAGTACGAGTTTTGAACGATTCTTTCGGATCTATATATCTTATGTTACCTTGGTCTACACCCGTGTGTAAATTCCATTTGTCTGTATATTGCTTAGCTTCCTTTGGTTCGTCTATTAGCGAACTTTCTAGAATATTCATATCTTCAGCAATTTGTATGTTTGTTTGTTTATCTGTCTGTTGCCTATTGTCATCTATGTTATCTGTTGAATTGTTTATATTGTTGTCTGTGGCTATTTTATCACTTGCATCGTTTTCATTCAGGTTGGAAGCTAATTGGAAGAATTTTTCGATTTTTTGCGTATCTGAACTGACTCTAACTAAATCTTTTGCGTAAACTTTAGCTCCGTCCGTGGTTTTTTTTATTATTTCGTCAACCATTGTTGCGCCTGGTAGACGAGCCTGTAACGAACATCGTTATCGGCTTTAGTATATTATGGGTATATACGGTACCTAATAAGCTTAGTGAAAAGCGGGCAGCGAAAACCGTCTCTATCAACCCCGGTAGGGTTAAACGACGTGACAGCTTATATATTTAATAATAAATTTAAGTAAAAACAAAAACTGTTCAAATCAAATGTAGGCTGAAAATGCCAACGTTAGTTAGATTTGAGAACCTATTTGCAAGGCGACACGTGCCAGCCGATGTCGCCATCTTCCCGAGTCCACCTTGGCGGACGACAAAGGCCCTTTGTCGCCCAGCTAACCCGAGGCCCCTTTCAGTCGCCTTCCACGACAGGCAGGGGATACCGTAGTCTTATTCTACGAGCCCAGAGCTACAGGGCTGCAACATGATTTACCTGCGTGTACATGACTCTTGAAGAATTGCAACTGAGCAGTTTGCTCTCGACGCACGATTTGATTTTCTCAATTATCTGTTCCTCGTACAAGAACTGCACCTCGTGCTTGGTTGGGTGAACGTTTACGTCCACGTTTCTTGGATCTGGAAGTCAAATCTGGTCTATCAAGTCTGGAAGTCTATTATAATTAGTTCGTCGTTAATTTTTTTTACAGTGAAAAAAGATTCTTCTTAATTTTTCGGAAAAGTTCTTATTTATCGTGCTCTCTCAAATAGCTTCAGTACCCTAAGAGCCGTAGGGGTAAGTCGTATCAGCAGACCTACATATATATAGAGTGGCTATATTTTCAGATTTCGATTGCATCCCTCTCACACGCACGTTATATATATTTACCAATAAGCTTTATTTTGTTTTACTTTTAACTATGTTTTAAATAGGAGATAATGTTTTGTTCACTAATGACAACAAAACTGATTATTTTCAATGTTACAGATTGGTGGTTGTAACATAATTATGATTTAAAACTAACATGGTCACGAACTTAACAATTATTACTTGAATATATCGGGAACTAATTTCGTATAATACACTGGTAATGGTAATACTGGTATAATGGTAATAATGGTCGTTTCCAATATTTCATTATATAATTTAAACTTAATACGTTTAATTATCGTATTATTTATTTTAGTTTATTTTTGACTTAATAATATATTTATTTATGAAATTTTTTCATCTATTATTTTATTGTATAAAATATATTTTAATCTCATAACTGTTTTATTTATGTGTCATATTTATTATAGTCTTATTATCTGTATAAATTCCATATAAAAGTAGTATTGCGCGCGCACGTCTGAAAATCAGCGCTGTCGCATCCTTGCGACAGCATATGCTGAGACGGTGTCCGATATTGGCATCATATGTTTTGTATTATTTGTCCGTGTAACTTTAACTGTTTTGTCTATTTTTCATTCATTTTTAATGTGTGTTATATTCTGTCTGTGATGTGTTTTTGTATTGTGATGCCAATAAATAAATATCTATGTCTAATATCCCGTTTTAAGTAATAATTGTTATGGTTGTACATCTCTATATTATAAAATGACATTATTCATTTTGACATTTGACAGTAAACAATAAAGTTATGATATAGGATATGAAAATGTCACTCATTTAATACGAGCATTCATTGACAGAGTGTCATCTTATTCAAAAATCTGTGTTTTCTTGAAGGAAAATAATTTCTCATCTGTATGTATACTCGTATGTATTTTTGTATTTATTTTAATATTTCGTTATGTCCTCAAGTATTCCCTGATGATTACAATGCCAATACATTTCTCCCCCACCCACAGTTACTGGTAGAGAATGCCACTAAAACATTAAATCCACCTTTGTGAACCTTATGGTGTTTCACTTGTAACTAAAAATATTTTATTTTTGTAAATAGTAACACTAATGCATATAATATACCTAATTCAATGCTGAGGTAGACGTAGGATCGTGCGTTCTTTGGTAAATATGTTGAGTAAACAGAATCCACCGCCTTGCGTATACCTGAAATTACATTTTACTAGTCTGTTAATGTTTAACACAATGCATTATGGGAGAGTGTGCTCAAGAATTACATGGGGTAATTCCACATTCCACTATTGTTTCATCCTTTTGTTGTGAACATCCCTCAAACCTGAACGAAGAGCTTTGCTTCGACTTTCATTATTCGTATAGCATAGGGCTGGAATTGTTTGTATTTCCCTCTCATTACAATGTTTTGTTTCACAAGTAAATAGGCAGAGTGAATAGGCATTTACCGAGTGTGTAAGTGCGCCTTATCATCCAGGACTGCATTTCCACTTAACAACGGATGGGACAATGGTTTGCACCAATCGCATGGACAGATGGTTGCTTAGAGAGTACCAAGAAAAAAAAATACAATACTGTGCATTGAGCAAGATTTTAATATAATATCTTATTATATAATTTATCCTAATTTTTTATCTATATAAAACATGGTACAATATAGTACTATGTGTTATGCTATAAATCATATAATCACTCTAATAGAAGCCAGGTTGTGTGTACATGAGGAAGTACTTACTCTGTGAGTCCACTAAGCGATGGTTAATAAACAACAGCATGATGCCTTTCTTATTGGAGTAGTTCACATTAGTGATGAATCCATGCAAAGACATTTTCAGCGAATCATCCTTCAACTCTATCTCCAATAGCTCGCGAGCTATCGCGTTTCCGTGAATCTGGAATATTGATAGACTAAAAAGTTATTTGAATCAATTTTTTTAATGTGACACAGAAGCTGACTTTTATTGCTTTACCACATTGAGAGGTGGCATAGCTCTTAGATCGCTTTTCCTGATTTGTACCTAGTAACTTGAAACTAGGGTTCCCCAGTGAGAGGTAACTGTGGCCTGGATGGTTACAATGTTACGCGTGAGCATTCTGATCCGATGGTACCATGGCTCTGTTGGTTGCTTTTATATTGATAACAAGTGAGTTAGTTTAGCTTTTGAATGTAAGGATTTGATCATTTCATTGGGAGAAGTGGTAGAAGAAAATGTAGCAATGCTCATAATGTTTAATAGATGAAGCCTACTGAGTAAGACCACATCCAGCTTTGTAAAGTATTTTATTAAGACAAATGTATGCTGTCCATCAGAAAGAAGTAGGGTACAGTACAGTAGCGAGTTGGAGAGGTGGCAGATCACTTAACATCTACCTGTATGTGAGACTGATGTGGAATAGATTGAGATGGGAATCCATCCATTCTCTACCCAATCCTATGAGTTAAAGAAAGTGCTATATAATGTACAAACTTCTAACATAATAAGTTGTACATATTAATCTTTTCCTTACGATTTCAATATAAGCAAATAAATGGGATGACATTTTTCTTGCCACCTTTTACTATATGTATATACAGAAGGTCAAGCTCAGTATCTGACATATTATTATATAGCAAAATCCCTATTTGATTAAAAAAAAAAGATTGCTAACAATATTTTTTTTACAAATATTATTACCATTCTTGTTAACTATTCCAAATGAACTTAACCTTGTGCTAAGAAATGGATACGTCAATAGTCGAATGGTGAGTTCCAACCCACGACCTTACGTTTGACAGACCATAACCCTTAAACATTAGGCTAGTGGCTTCAAGACTGTAGCAAAAAATTAAGTAACTAAAACTAAAAAGGAAAGACAAAAGTTCCTAAGTTGGTTTATAGAGACGCTTCAAAGTAAGATAAATTATTGCTTACAATTCTAATATTCTCCACCACAGAAGATTTAATGGCTGTTTTTATATCAGTGCTTTCGCCGAATTTCTTTAATGTGAATCCCACGTGACTGTTGTGGATAGCGTACCCGCCAACAACCTCCATTATGTGAGCGTATTCCTCAGTATGGCTGCGGAGGGATCTCTTACGTGCTATTACATTGTAGAAGAGATCCTCAACCGTTATTTGGGTTCCGTTGTTTCCGGCGCAGGCTTTGATTGGTCCTTTAAGTTTACCATTTTCGTAAGACGCCCTAAAATATAGATTTGTTTTTGTATTATGAAATATAATTGATTTTTATTCTTGTTTAATTTTGATTTTAAAATACACTGCCACTCCTGGAGCACTTAATAGTGCTAACAGAAGTGGCGCAGTGATCATGGAGGGTTGACTAGTGTTTGATGTCCCAGCGTCATAGTTCCTTGCATGCTACTTTCAGACTTTTAATCGACCTTAAAGGACGATAAGGTTATTTAAAAAGTTTAATTGTCATGCAGTAAATAAACTAACTAAAAAATAAAACTAAAAATAGAGGCGTGGTAGCTCAGTGTCCGGGCGGTCGCCTCAAGTTGCATAGTACGCTTGCAACCCGAGTTCGATCCCCAGTGCCGGCACCAATAAATTGGATGTTGCAATTTTATGTGCTGATTTACCGCGCGCTAGTCGGTGAAGGAAAACATAGTGAGGAAACCTACATATCTTAGAAAATTTTTCTAAGACTTATTAAGTCTGCCAAACCGCACTAGCGCCACGTGGTGGACTAGGCCCTTATATTCTCTTTGCAGAGAAGGCCTGTGCCCAGCACTGGGACATAAATAAAGGCGGTAACTTTAAATAAACTAACTACATGTTATCTTAGAGAATTGTTTATTGGAAATGGAGATGGATTCACTTGATTTTTAATGAATTGGTAACTACCATTGGATAAGGGATGCAAATGATTCCTACAAAAGTTGTTTTATACAAAAATGTAGTCATACTTGTGAGCACACTTATCAGCTGCTGTCTTCGTGAGTATAGAGAGGTGTGAAATGTAGCTAATGCTGGCCAACGCCTCACCTCTAAAGCCATAAGTACTGATCTCTTGAAGGTCCTCATACTGTTGCAGTTTGGATGTGGTGAACCGTTCACACACAATATCCAAGTTGTCACTCCTGATACCAGTGCCATTGTCTTGTATCTGAAGAGATACAATTCAAATCTGTATTCAATTCAAAATTCAATCTAAATTCGAAATATCATTTCAGTGTAGAACTGAATGGAATTTTTCATTTTCACTAAATCATTACCAACACCAAATCATTGCCTGATCCTGTCGATTGAATGTGATTTATACAAAAATACAACACAATTCTAATCCACAGAAGATTTAATGCCGTTTTTATGTGGACAAAATTTTTAGCAAGTGATTTATTTTACATGAAAACGTAAAACGGTCATAAGTAGTGAATAATATTATAAAACATCAGAAAATATGCCAGTCATGCGTGAGAAACGCGAATAATAAACATACCATGAAATATAATTAATAATAGACTTAAGCTATACCTGCAAATACTTAAGGCCTCCAGCTTTTACAGTAATTATTATATTTGTGGCATGGGCATCTAAACTGAAAATAAAAAAATATTGTACTTTATGTATAATAACTAAAACAAGTTTTGAATGAGATCAAAAATAATATTCAAATTATCATATGCATCAAGATTCGATTATTGGCAATATTACAAAGTTCAGGTGCCTATATTACAATTTTCTCCATATTTCTTCCTGTCACACTAATTTTATGCATAAATCTTTTACCTTTACCGCAATAAGACTTTGGAATGCGCTGCCAACAAATATATGTACAGCTGGAACTAAATCTACTTTCATACATTTACTATGGAAGCTTTACCTAAGCAAGGAATAGTTTGTCAATTGCTGTCCCTATCCATCTATAATTATATATATGTATTAATATATGTATCTATTTATTATTATATATAATTATTATGTTTATATATTTAATTTATTTATAAGTAGGTATGTATATTATATATGCATGCATTTATTATAGTTTTCTATTATTTATTATTTTCTCATATAGCTTGCACCCGTTACTTTGTCTCTACACAACCCCAAGGTAGACTGGCAGAGAATGCCTACTGGCATTAAGTCCACCTATTTGTACCTTTTTTTTTGTATTGTGTGCAAATAAAGAATAAATAAATAAATAAATATTATTCTTCCAAATTTGTACCTATTCCTATTAAGAAATACTTAGCCTAGTCTTAGTTTTTTCTATTAAACCTATAAACAAGCATTCTCTAATACAATTTTTATGAGTTTTCTTGTACATCTTCGGAACTCAAGGCTCTATACTATACCAACAAAATCAATATGGGACATAATTGAAAAAAAATTAAATCATAAATAACAATGTGTTATAACAAAATTATCTTTTGATGTCAGTTAAATTGTCAGTTAAAAAATTAAATAAATAACTGTTCATTTAATATTATACTTATTAACAAAATAAACTCACACAGGTGTCTCAGAGGGGAATACAAAGATTATTTTCCACAGATATTTATTAATCTAAATTTTTTTATAAAGATTTATTTAATAAAAAAAATCTAAATAAATGAAAAATGTGGGATGTGGACTGTAATGAGATTCATAAATATAAAAAAAATGACCTCTACAGGATTTATATGAATCACATAAGTGATCTGTTGTTTAAATAAATTATCAATAAATAAATTCTTTCTGTAAAAAATAAGATTATTGAGAGTAATGTAGGAGACTCCCAGCTACACTCACTAAGGTGTCTCAAAAGAAAATTTTAAATGGTGATTAATCATCACCTTTAGGCTTTCTTGACAGAAAACTTTGATGGTTAGTCTCTAGTTTTGAAAGAAAAAAAAATAAGTTAAAAAAAATTAAAGCACTTCGTTAAATTAAAAAAATAGTAATAAAACAACAATAGGCTTTAATTTTTTTTCTTAATATGGTTAAGATAAATATGTATACAACACTAGAACCATTTAAAGTTAGAAATTTACTATTGAATTATTTACTAGGCACAAATAAGCTGAAGTTCGAGCGAGATACACTCATCGAAAATAAAACCGTACTAAATTATTAGCTAAATTTAAAACCAAAGATCCAATTATTAAATTAATATCACCATCAAATGATCACGAGAATCATATATAAAAAATAATAGATGATTTTAAAGGATAAAATAACTTGCCTATTTTCTAACAGCTCCTTAAGAGCATTGGCGGGTCTTTGGACTATCTCACCAGCTGCTATACGGTTTACGACTTCCTCGTTTAATTTCCTTATAATTCCTGGCTCTGCCATAGTAATATCATGATTGATTATGTTGTTATTAAATCGTGTTTTCCTGTGAGTTGTGCTGGAACTAAATGTATATCAACCAGTGTTCTCAAAGTACTCAGTGACCAAGAATTTGAGCTACTGACTAAAACGACAAGAACTACTACAATGCTACAAACAAAAGAGTACACGTTGCTGCAAATAATAATATAAATTTAAAACAATGTACCAAATTACCAATTGACTTGACTATTGGATAAAATGACATAACAAATGACAACGGAGTTTTTTTTTGAAGATTTTATGGCCTGGTTATAATCTAATAATAGCATGAACAATAAAATAATAACGTTTAATAGAATACGCTGTACTGTCGAAAATAATCATTAATTCATCATTAAAACAAAAATATGAAAAAATTTACACAGAATACGATTTCCATCTATCATAAATAATAATATCTACTTTTCACCAAGCTTATTAGGGCTTATATGTGACAGATGGTGAGCCAATCGCCATACACCGGGTACATATTTAAAGCAAGTGCTTATTTGAAAAACCGCAAAAACGGCCAATCATTGGTGCAAGCCGTGTTGTGTTTTAATCCCTAGACTATTATAAAATCTTTGCAAATCTATAAAGCGTCCATTCGCGATTGTCGGAGGTTGCGAATAATCTTATCGCGATGCGGCTACTTTATGAACAGGTTTCTCCCCTAAGATGTTCAGAGCGTTGCTGGAGTTTCTTCGCCACTTTTTCTCGTACAATTGGCACTCAAAGTTAGTTTAGCTATTGAATTTTCCTTAGATATATAATATTGTTAGGTAGTAATTAAAAAACCACACGACTGAAAAAAATCTTCTTTAGCTCCACCTATATGTATAATATGTAATATATTCATGATGATTGTTCCAGTTCGAGAGAGAGAAAATGTTTGCTCAAACCTCTTTCTCTTGCCTCTACACTAATATTCGAAATGTAACTCTCTCTTTCTATCTTCATTAACTTATTCCCTTCGCCAATGTGACAATGCTACCTCCTGGGCACGCTGCCAAGCGATGACGGTTTGGCACAGTTATATTTTTGTAAATATTTTGTAAAATATCTATTAAATTGTAAATATTTCTTTTTTAGTGTCAAATAAGTCTAAATATTAAAACTCCTAATTATACATATATGAATAGTTATATAAATTAGTTATATTAAATATTATACAAATATAAACGTAAGAAATTTTAAAAAATATTATAAGTCTAAAGTTTTGAAATAAAATATTTTCAAATATTATCATAGGGTTTATAATAAGTTAAAGAAACAAGAGAAAACACGTCTACGTCCAGAGTAACTAAAAACTAAAATTTTCGCACTAATACTAACGATAACATAAAGTGTCCAATCCGTACAAGAAGTTCAGTAATTATAATGAATTCACAGAAAGCAAATTTTCGTGAAAGATTGCTAAACTATGATTAACTCATGCTCTTGTTTAGAAAACCAAGTAAACAAGATGTCCATAATTATAATTAAAACTATTTTTTCAAATACTTTTAATTACTATTGATAATTATGCATTAAAAATTATTTACTTAGTAAGTATTTCTTGGTATGGTATTAGTCATAACTGGTTTCGTAAACAAAACTACCAAAGTAGTATTTATTAATTCAGGTATGAATTTTATGAATCTTCGGTCTTTATCTTTTTACATAGCGCTGTCCCGTTCATAATTTACATGAGATGTGTTTGCACCGGCTCCGCCGGTAAGTTAGTCCCTCTCGCCCTTGTTGTCAAGAGTCGGCCATTTCGAGTATCGCTAATTTGTCGTGTCCTTGAAACGTTTATTTGTATTGTTGTCCTGTTTCTCTCTGTTATATACTTTAAATGCTATCTAGAGTGAATATATAAGTGTTTATCAATGCCATTTAGAACCCTGCTAAATATAAAAATTATAATTTCTACATACATTTTACGTACGTATATGAAGTCCTTGTTTTTTAATTTCAGTTAAATAATGAGTTTCATCGAGTTCCAACTTGGAGACAGTGACAGTGATAGTGAACTCGGGCTGCTACATGTACAACAGCACAATGTAGTTCCCAAACCCAATGTAGTCCCCAACTCCAATGAACCAGTTGCGTCGACATCAAAGGCTGTCTCCCCTACAGCTTTATTGAAGGCTCAAAAACTTGCTGATATAGAAGAGGCAATAGCTCTCAACAAGCTAGCTGATGAGAAATTATGTAGGCTGGAAAAAATATTGGGTATACGATTGAATGAATGTAATACAAGATTGGCAAAAATTGCAGAAAATAAAAAAAAGTCTACTAAGGATTCCAATCACAAAGAATCATTCAGATATGTTAATTGTGGTAAGCCTTATTTTAAAGATAAAGATAACTTTACTCCACCTCACAATAAAGATACAATTACTATGCAAAATTCTGGAATGTATGATTTCTCATCTGTGGCTTCTGTCCCTGGTTGGACTGTTAATGATAAAAGTCAATTTATTACTTTGATTCATAAAATGTCTCAAGACATACAACAGAAAGAGATTGAGACAAAGATAAAAGAGTTAGAACGCAGCAAGAAGACTGGAAGAGGAAAACAAAAAGAGGAAATTGAGAAAAAAATTGTAGCTTTGAAGAAAGAAATTATGAATGTGAGGAAAAAGTTATTTAAAGATGTTGCTTTACCAATTGACCAGGAATATGATTGGGAATATTTAGCTAATCAATTAAACCGAAGGCATAGTGCTCACGAGTACAGGACTCTTTGGAAATTATTTTTGCACCCTGATATTAACAAAAGTAGCTGGAGCAAAACTGAACATACATCATTACAAAAAATTGCTTCCAATAACAACTATCAAGATTGGGACGACATTGCACATAAACTTGGTACAAAGCGTACTGGGTACCAGTGTTTCGTTTATTTTCGCACCAATATGAGTAACACATTCACAGGTCAAAATGGACAAAAGAAGAAGAGGAATATCTGAAACGATTAATTGATTATTACAAAGAAGATAATTACATTCCTTGGGGTAAAGTAGCAACTTCGATGGAAAACCGAACTAAGATACAAATATACAACAAATATAATAGAATGTTGGAGCAAAGAAAGGGAAGATTTTTACCTGAAGAAGATTCAGTTATTCTTACTTGCGCCGATGATTTTGGAACTGATTTTAGGAGGATGACAAGCTACCTACCAGGTCGGTCCATGTCACAACTGCGCTTACGGTATCAAATTTTAGCGAAAGGAAGAATATCGACGGTGTGGACTGTAGAGGAAGACAATAAACTAATTAAATTACTGGCAAACCAGCAAGCAACAGCTGCAGTATATTCAAGTCTCACAAAACATTTTCCTGACAAAGATCGTTTGCAAATACGCAGCAGGTATACAACATTGGTAAAATGGATGAAACTTCATCCCAACACTGATATCTCTGCAGCACCACGTCATGCTGCCCGTCGCTTAGGCCATGGCCAAGCTTCAGATGATTTGAACAAAGCCATTGAAAATCTGAAAAAAAGATTTCAGTCGGAAGTTGAAAACCGTAAGTGTAAAAAAATTACAATAAATTCACCTGAACATGTTATTGACGATGCTATTATGGCACAATTGGTTACTCAGATTACAAGAGATGAAGAAAATAAGAAAATACAAGAGGCTGAAAATGAAAGACTGCAACTATCAGTGGACACTGTTGTTTCACAACAAAATTTAAATTCAACAAATTTAAGAAATCTTCTTATTTTATTAAAATCTAATTTAAATAAAAAGCAATTAATTAAAAGTAAGTACTGCCAAAGTTATCCTGAATTAATTGAGGGGGGTAAAGAAGTTTCCCTAGTGAAAGTGAAATCCTATTCCAAAAAACAAGCAGAAAAAATTGTTGTAACAGATCTTCCTGATATATTTGGCGTAAATATGTTAAAAGAATTGAATTATGTTTTACCCCCAAATTATGCAACAATAACAGGCTGTAGGCGATTAATGTCATGGATATCAGAGAAGAAAAAAACTAAAGGATTTGATTTAAACATAAATGTTATGATTAGAAAAAATAGTCTTTTAAAAGACCAATTTAATCTATTATTAGAAAGATTTAATTCTTTGTTTTTGTGGCCAATGTTACTTTCTAATGAATCACCTCAAGGAATTAAATTAGTTGATGGGAACACAACTGTAGCCAGACCCTTGCCTAGAACCAATGAACCCGCACCAGGAATTGGTATTGCTATTCCGGAAGTGACATCAAACCAGGTGAATGATCATATTGATTTAGAGAAATCGGATAATAACAAAGAAGAAATCACTATTACTGAAGCTATTGAAGAAAGAATTATTTCTCATAATCCAGATAATTAATATTTATTAACTAGATTCAGCTGTTCATAACAAATCTCTATTGAACTACTGCTATTAGTATTACTACTTTTATAGACTTGCAAGCTTTATTTTTAAATAAAAAAAAATTAGCTTTCACATTCAATAAAAAACCTGAGCAACATAGACAAATATAGCAATCACTATGTACTTTTAACATACTTGTAATAAGAATAGGCTGAATAAAGTTACAGCAAACTCCCTCATTATTCATAAAGACCCTGTAAGAGTCTTAAAGTGAAGAGAAGAAGGTCTTTTTAAAAGTTTGGTCTTCGGTAACTCATTTAGAGATGATTACTGTTTGTAATATTATGACTTTAGTAGTAATTCCTGTAGCTTTGTAGAATTTTCCAATTGCATTTTTAAATTTGTAGTTGTATTTTTGTCACAAAAGTAAGATGCATTGGCACCTTATTTACTATCATTCCTTATTCCTACTCCAAGGCTATAAATAAAACTGCCTTTGTTATGTTGCAAAGGTTAAAGGGCAGCTTTGGTCAAGTATCATCTTATGGTTTGCTTCCTGCTGGAAAAATATACGATGAGATTTTTTAAATCTAGTGGTTTGGATTTATATAAAATAGCTTCCCAGAGTGAAATGTTTCACTAATGCTTAAAAAAGGTGTTCTACAATATTGTTTACAACATAGTTCTGAGACGCATAATGATGTAAGTTTTTTATAAGGTAACTATCCGCAATATCCATCACGTAAGCTCTCGATATCCTGAGTATTGCCGGGAAACATTCTTTTGAATAGAATAGACTGAATAAAGTAACTTAAAGAGAAGAGAAGAAGCCTGCCATCTTGATCTTAAAAGCTTCAGTAATACATTTAGAAATAATTGCTATATGGAATATTATAAGTTGAGCAGTAATTACTGTCGTTTTATTAACTTTTCCAATTGCATTTATAAATTTGTAATTGTGATATTGTAATTTTTGTCACCCAAGTGATGTGCATTACATCTACTTATTTTTTATCAAACCTTTTTCAAGCCTAAAAATTAAAACTGCCTTTGTTATGTTGTGAAAGTTAAAGGGCCAATTTGATCATGTATCTTATCTATTTAGATACGATTTGCCTCTTCTTGTGAAAAAAATGGGATTTTATTTCTAATCTGTGATTATAAGTGCTTTCGATTTATTTAATCGGCTTAAAAGTCTTGTAACCAAGCCATCAATTCTAAAAAAAATCGATTTATATAAAAAAGTTTACAACATAGTTCTAAGACACATAATTGTATAAGTTTATTATTTCCTCAATATCCATTACCTAGGCTCTTCTGATTAGAATAGGCTTGTTAAAGTAACTGCAAACTACTTTAATCCTCATTCATAAAAATCTTGATCTTAAAAGCTAGGTCTTCTGTAAATAAGATGTAATAAAAATATAGACATTCCCAATAGCAGTGTCTAGTAAAAAAATTACATTCATTACGTCTTACATTCATTATTACTATGGAATAAATTGCTTACACCAGCCTGTCCTATTGATGGGGGGCTGAAATGAAATTAATCCATTCAAACAGAATTTAGTAGTGTGTAGTTATGATATTTGTACTTTTTGTCCCACAACTGAGATAGGTTAGAAAATAAGGTGTTTATTTTCTAACTTTTCCTTTTTCTTACTGAAATCCTAAAAATAAACCTGTCTTCATTGTGGTGCGGTGTTAAAGGGCAGCTGTATGCAAGCACACGCCTCTTGAATATCTTGGACGGGATTTTTTTGTGACGAATATACATATTAACCAGTGAAGCTGTTTCGGATTTAAAAGATTATTAATTCTAGTGTTTTAATTTTATATAATAGTTTCTTTTAGCAGGTGTTTACTATTTTTCCTTTAGTCATAATTACTATGTGTATTGTAACGGCTTTAATGTATGCGAAATTTTACCCCTAGTAAACACGCATCCCAAGTATGAACAAAAGCATCTGTAACAATTTATATTGAAAGTTTTGTTATACATATTTTTACATACTACATATTTACTAAGATACAATAATGAATAATACCATTTTTGAAATCGATTATTAGCGCATTATATTAAAAATAATTGTTGTGTTTGCATACTTTTTTTTGGGGCATAAGTACCAGTAAGTATATATAAATAAATAAAAATAATAGAGGGGACCAAAAGTAGTTAACGTTCGTCTAAACAGTTGTTCCATACAAAGCTGTGATCTTGCGGTGCTGTTCAGGAATTTCTTTTATTTCCGAAGTATTTTGCCACAGGCCTTATGCCAACAAAATTCATTGGGACCTAATTAAAACCAAAACCTTTTAAATAAGGACATTGTGGCGACTGGCATTTTTGCCAATTAGAAAAAAGTATTTTAGAGGACAAAATTATTTTAGAATAAGAAAATGATGATGTCAACGTTTTTTCCTTCAGCCAAGACTTTTCTAAATTGTACATTTTAGTGAAACAAATTTATAAAATATAATTTCAATATTCCGTTCTAATAATAATTTCATTTACCGGTGGCCTGCCAAGTCACACTAGTAGATAAAGAACACGCGTAAAAATAATAAGGGGAGGCATTCCACCCGAATGCCACTTTCCCAAAACAGTATAAAAAGCGACGAATTGAGAATCTCTTCTCTTTTTGAAGAGAAATATAAATTTATTGGTTTTTATTTAATCATTATCATATTATAATCTTTAGTTTGAATGATTTATGACAAACTATGTTAGTTATCAGTTTGGCTTAAAGGTCTTCTTACCAAGCCATAAAATCATTAAAAAAACATAGTTATCAGTCATTAACATTATGTAGTCTGTGATCTTTAGTGTATGTCAGTGAATGTGTTGATGTTTCGCCATATATATGTTATAATGAGGAATTCCAACTTTTCAATGCTTAACTTAGCTAAATTTGTTTAAATATGAGTAACTTGTACTAATTGCAAAATGATGGATTTGAAAGTTTGTGCAGTATGTTTGACGACAGACTCCACCGACGTGAAATTGTATGATATGGAGGATGGGATGCTAAGATATAAATACAACTTAATAACTGGACTACGAGTAATTTCTCTTATTTCTAACATAAGTAGACTCACAGATTTTAAGTATTCTGCTTGTTTACTAAAGCGTTATTTTTTTTCTAGACCATGAAGGGAAACGGCTTACCTGGATACCTTTGTTATGAATGTTATGGCTATATAAAACGTTATATACAATTTAGAACTAAATGTCAGAGAGCCCATTATGCTCTGAAACAACTTCTTGATACTCGGAAACAAGTAAGTAGGGTACATATAACAATGCCATTTAATCATAAAATTAATTATAAACATGTTTCATAAAAATATTGAACTTTACCCATATTTACCTACTATACCAGATATGGATTCTTCTAATTTAAATATGCTAGAAGAAATAATGAAACCTCTTAAATTTTCAACAACATAAGTACTTCCCAACAAGCTACTCTCACACCTAAACAGCAAAGGAATGAAAAGATGAGATGAAAGGTGGGGAATAGAATAGAAATGTAACAAGGAGATAAAGAGAAGGTGGAAAGAAGTTATGATCTCTGGATTCCTTCCTTTCTTTCCTGGTTTTCTGTGAGCTGGTAGTCTAATCTTTTAATTGAGTTAAAACTTTGAGTGTCTCGGATGATTTAAAAATTACAACTTGTCACAAATATATATAAGTCAATGCAATATGTAACTCTGGTCATGCTATATGGAGACAATTACATCCTTGGTGACCCAACTAAAATCAACCATGTACTGTTGGTGTGAGCCCAATGTATACAGGTTTAATATGCATAATTTCAGAAGCAGTGATATATACCTTTATGACTTAATTTAGAAAGATAGGGATATTATACCTTAGCTGCTATTGTTTCACACACATGGTGTTCTTCCCTGTCTTAAGCATTCACTAAATTGTATCTTTATTTAACTTACCAATTTTAGTTTTGTTGTTACAGATTTCAAAATCCTCTATTGAGGCAATTGACCGTAAACTAATAAATGTATTGCCTTCATTGTCCTATGTAGACAACAATAAAATGCATTATGAACAAGTAAAGTTTCATTGGGTAAAGCATAGTCGTTTTAGTAGTGTCAAAGGTGATATACCTATTGTGCATTACAATACAACAGACATAATTGAATTTGAAATTCCCAAGACCGATTTAAAAAATGGCTATGTCTCTGTAAAAAATGAATTAGACGAACTATCCGTTGATCAGGATGTCGTTTTAAATTTACCTGCATCAGATAATAACCACAAGGAATGTGATGACTTTGATCAGGCTGCACCACAAGAGAATGAGTTCTCAAATGATGCAAATATTTTTCAAGAGTTTTTTATCAGTAATGTTACAAACAGTGATCTCAATGATTATGATCCGCAAGCTAAAGAGAATGGTGAAGTTAAGGAAGAAGATGAAGATATAGATGGATGTAATTTGGATGAGGAGTACGCTAGTGTAGTTCCGATAACAATTAATGAAGCAAAGGCTGCGGTGGAAGTTTACAAAATGTTCAGTCATGGCAAATATACTTGCAATGTTTGTACAAAAGCATTCTTTAGTGAGAATCGCTTGACAGTCCACATGCGAATGCATGACAAGGTATGTAATATTTTCAAAAAGTATTTAATGTTAAATGCAATATGTCGGCACACTTAGTGAAAACAATAAATTATAGAAAAGAATTCCCTTGAAACAGAAACTATAAAAAGATCCCTGATGGACCTGTACTTATATTTAGTAGGACTTATAAGGTTGGCAGGTATGTGCTTTATGCAGACATAATCTTTGATTTTTTTTTCAAATAAATAATTATAGAATTTATTAAAAAATTGTTAACTTGGCGCATTTTAAAATATTTTTATTAAAAAGTATGCTTGTATATTTTTATCTCAAATGCCACTAACATTCTTCTTAACCATTCCAAATAAGCTAAAGCTTGGCAAGGAAATTGTGTCCACGACAATACATACCATTAGGCTATTGACTCTACTTCACTTAAATAAATAAAATTTTAATATCATTTTATTTGTAAAATTTACAAATATATTAATGAACTCTAATCTGCATCAACTGCTCATATTTAGTTTGTAATATAACATAATAGTTATTTCCTTAGGTCTATATAAAGATTATTTAATATTTTTTATGGTAATTCTATGCTTATTAGTAAAAAATATTTTTAATTTTCAGTATATAAGTGGTGCATACTTCTGCGAGTTATGTAGTTATTATTATAAAACGGAATTTCTTTTAAAAACTCATATGACAGAGAAACACATGTACAAATACATTTGTAGGAAATGTCCTGAAGTTACTTTTGATAGGTAAGTGAAACTTTATTAAATATTTAATAATAACTTGTATTATTAGCAAGATAGATTATGGTCAAAAATGACAGGGGAATACATTAGGTCCTGAGATGCTTACGCTAGTTTGGGAGTTTTTTTTAATGCAAATAAACTATATTATTATTATTAATTTTATTGGACACTTTTTTGTTGTAAAAGCAAACACGCAACAATTATGTTAAACAGAAACAATTATATTTTATGGTATTGTTATTTGTATGGTACAATAGGCACCTTTATCAATAACACTAACATTTCTTCTAGGCAACTTTTCTATGGAAAAGAAAATATTATGGAGACTTAAATATTATATATATATATATATATATAAATGTCATAGTGTTATGGTAGATTAGGGTTTTGGTGTTAGACCAGTAGTTCTGGACTCGTAAAATAAGGCTATGGTATCCCCTGCCTGTCGTAGAAGGCGGCTAAAAGGGTCCTTGGATTTACTGGGCGATTAGGGTCCTTCGGTCTTCGGTCGTCCGATGAAGTGGACCCGGGTAGAAGGCGACATCGGCTGGACCGAGTCGTCTTGATCCCGGAGCCCTTCACTACACCGAGGAAGGGCCACGGGAGGGTTTTAGTGGGTAAGAACCACATCTAACTCCTTCCCCCCTATTCTTTGACATTCCAACCGTAACACTGAAGAATAACTATCTCTTTTCTTTTTTTTTAAATTTCTAAGTATGTGCATTACTATGATCCCACCTGATGCTAAGTGGAAATGCAATCCTGGATGATAAGGCTATATTCTAGTATCATCATAGTCATAAAAAAATTGACAGAAATTTATTAATATATTGAAAACATTTGAATTTCAGAACATCAGCAAAACAGCATTTCATCTGGTCACATTTGCAAAAGGGGAACAATAAGGATGCCAATTGGTACGAATCACGTCCCAGTTGGTTAACTAACAAAGGTGGGAAGAGACATAAGGGAGTTGTTTCTCTTCGTCCTGTAAGGAGAAATAAAAAGTTACCAGATGATTTCCTGGTATATTCCCCTGTATCACAGGAGGAGCAATATAGATTAGTTGAGGCGAGACAAAGGAGTATGAATTACTTAGATGCTGGATTCCGATGTGAGTTGTGCTACAAAGGTTTCCGGGAAACGGCAACATATAACAAGCATATGAGGAAACATGATCCGGTAAATATAATTACACTTGCTTATTTAATTTACTTGGTTGGTCGTACAACTTTCTTGTATTTAAACCTGATTCAAATGCAATTTAGTAAGACTTTATGTGAATTTTATTTTCATCTGTGGTACTCATTTGTGTTATAGCAGAAGCCATTGTATTGGTCCCACCACTATATAGAAATAGAATATTTTTAAGTCACAAAATTATTGGAAATGGTCAAGTAATACAGACAAATGGAGACTGGACTCAAAAATAGATAATAGCCTGTATTATAAAATTTAGTGTTCAGCAAAATTATGATTAAGTTACACAAATATCAGCCCTGTAGTTCTGGGCTCTCAAGAATAAGACTACGGTATCCCCAGCCTGTCGTAAAAAGCGACTAAAAGGGGCCTCTGGTTCACTGGGCGTCAAGGGTGGGGGCCTCTGTCGCCCGCCAAGGTGGACTCGGGAAGAAGGCGACATCGGCTGGTCCGTGTCGCCTTGCACCGCGAGGACACAGGGGCGGAGGGAGTAACCTCT
Source organism: Meandrusa payeni (assembly GCA_029286785.1). Taxonomy (NCBI): domain Eukaryota; kingdom Metazoa; phylum Arthropoda; class Insecta; order Lepidoptera; family Papilionidae; genus Meandrusa; species Meandrusa payeni. The sequence goes on from JAGSMX010000023.1 coordinate 4,876,287, forward strand.
TCCTCGGGATGTGCTCTACTAGAGCACGGTGCATGCATGCACGGAGATCCCGGAGCCCTTTGTCATGCACTGAGGAAGGGCCGCCAGGGAGGTTTTAGTGGGGCAAACCCCACATAATCGCCGCTACCCCGCCTTCTGGTGGGTGTCTTTTTGAAGATTTCTTCCCCATTAACAAAAACAAAACAAGTTATACAAATATTAACTATTATGCATAATGGAGTCTTATTGAAATAAAAAACAGGCATTACGCTATTGACGCAAATTTTTTTAATGATGTTATAATTGATTGTTAAAGTTGCCAAGATTAATTATGTGTGTTGGTTTCTGAATATCCAATGATATCTTTTTTGTAGAATGTATGAATAAATGAATAAAAATAAATAAAAGTGGTGTCATGACAAAGGACAAAGGAACAAATATCCTTATTGTAAAAAATGAATAAAGAAATTAATTATTAATTTTTTATTATGATTTTATTATCGATTAAAATCAATAGAACAACTTTAAAAAAAATTATTTTAACACCTTTATTTTATTTAAAATGATTTTTAAAACTATCTCCAAAATATAAAATTGAGTAAAAGTTGATTTCTCCAGGTTCTGTATTAAAACTTTTTTTACCAATAAGCTTACAAACAGATACTCTATTGATATTAATGCGTCAATAGCCTAATGTTGTAGGGTACGGCCTGCGAATCGTAAGGTCGTGGGTTCGAATTCACCATTGGACTATTGCCGTGAACCATGTCCTAGCACAAGCTTAAGCTTAGTTGGAATGGTTAACAAGGTTGTTTGTAATGTTTCTGAAAAAAAAATTTTTTGATGTTTAGATCTGTTCATTTGATCTTAATTAATCCAATGTATTGTAACGCCATTGTTGATTAAAAAAATAGTTTTAAGCCATGACAAATACTTTACGCATCGAAAAGCTTTAGCTAACTGTGTTTCTCCAAATTTAAAATCCCATTTGTGACAAGTAGTCAGTTAATATCTGTATATTAACTCACTACTGTAGTAAGTATTCTGTTAATTGGCAACACATGACACCCAGCGATTGTTATGCATAATAACTACTTCCAATGATATCTTAATGATTTACCTGAACCTTATTATATCTTTAGTTCATAATTAATAATTTAGTTGATCGTCACATTAACTTGGGACAATAGTTGTAACTTTATTAGTTCCTAATCTGACTTATTAATTTTGTATAAAGATTGTGAGGACGCGCCGTTGTGACGGTATTCGTTATAAATAATTCTTTGTACAACGTTACGCACGTCACAATAAAGCGAGTGTATTACTTGTTGGACTATTTTATTCTACGAGACCTACAAATTATAACAATTCGTTTCCAGGCCTTTGCGGGTGAATACCAATGCGACGTTTGTAAGTTGTATTTCAAGGACACAAGGAAGATGTACAAACACATGAACATCACTCATCTCTTCAAATACTCGTGTCAAATGTGTAGCTACGTATGCTATAACAAGTAAGTGATGACTATACATTTTGATTTCTTCTTCTTCTTGGTCGCTTCACTCTTGTCAGAGTGGTCGTGGTCATCATGATCCGGTGGGTTGGGCAGCAGACAGCACCCGCCGCACGACGTCTCGCCACCTCCGCCTACTGGTCGTCAATCGGGCACATTCGTGGAGGGGAGCACCCACCATACTCCGCACCTGATCCAACCATCGCATCGGCGATCTACCTCGTGGTCTGCTTCCCTCTACTTTGCCCTGCACAACAAGACGCTCTAAACAATCGTTTCCACGACGGCTTACATACCCAAAGAACTTGAGTATTCGCCGACGTACTTGAGTAAGACGCTCGTTGATACCCAGCTCTTCAAGTATGGAGGCGTTTGTTCGGAATTCGGTCCACGAAATCCCGAGCATCTTTCTCCAACACCACATCTCCAGAGCGTCTATCCTTTGATTTCTTCTTAATCCTATTTTTATTATCATAAGGTTGCCTGTTCAGATCACGTCGGGGTCACCACTTTAGGGAAGGCACTGATGGACGAGAGGAATTACACCACTAAAATACGGCACTAAGTATACGGTCAGCGAAAGCGTTGAGGCGCAAGAGCGTGAGCGATGCACTGTGCGTGGTGACCGTTTTCGCACTGTTTCAGATTGCATTAGCAAATATGTGTGGTGGGCTGTACCAAAACCGGTTCTAGTAATGACGTGTAATATTTTTTTTTTAATTTATTTATTTAATACATTTTACATATAATATTTTACACATTAAAGCGCATCCCAAAAACCTATCCCAGGTTTGTCTGGATGCTCAGCATTCAGTTCTCGTCCAATTTTACAATATTAGTAATATAGAAAGAGAACACCGCAACACCTCGTCACGAGCCGTTGCGAGCATCCTTTGCAAACGAACGCACACACCCATCGTAAGCGAAGACGCCTCAATGCGTGTGAGCGTTCGATACAGGCTGTTCTTAATATATATATATTTTTTTAATTTTCAACGTTTTATCCATACGCAAACTGTACATTCTTCTGACTGCCATAAAGCAACATTCCTTACATTAAAAAACCTACATAACAATAATAAAAGAATACATAAAGTAAAAATGCCTAAATTCAAATCAACTTTTATTAATAAACATTTCTATTTTCTTGGACCTTACATATACAACAAAGTTAATACAATATTAAATATTAAAGATAAAATTTATATAAAACGAAGCATGAAATTTTAAAGTGGCTTGAAACACTAAATTATGAAGGTTGTGAGAATATGTTAAAAGTGGTCAATTGAAAAGCACTCACACACTCATCGACACACATACACACACACCCGTCCGCACAAAATGATATAATTACAATAATAGATATATAAATAACCATGGGAGGAAGGACTGCCAACTATCGCACAGGAAATCCCTAGTTTAGGTGGCAGTGAAACTTAAATAGAACTAATACTCGCAGTAAAAAAAGTGTAATTAGTTATACTGTTTGTTATAATTTTGTTAATTAATAAAGGATATTTATTATTATATTTATTAAAATTTTTACACACCATACGCAAATGTTCTAAAAAATATATTTTTTTAAAACAGTTTTAATGATTTTGTTGTTAATGTCTTTTTCTGTTTGTAACGGAAGTTTATTAATTAGTGTCGGTATTAGGTATTGCGATGTTCGCTTACCGTATATGTTACAATGAGATGGTATTTTCAGTTTTTTATTGGTTATGCTTCTTGTACTGGTAGGGTGGTCAACGGGTATTTGAATCTCAGTTCGAAAATATTGTTCTGCTAGGAGGTTGGTAGGTGTCGCTCCGTCCTGATGTCCGTAACATATTGTTCAATTTACATTACATTATTATTAAAGGTAATACATACGTAATGCAGTATTCTAAAATATATTAATAAAGTGGCGAGCGACTCGCCTATTGATATTATAAGCGTGATTTTCTTTTGACGAGCTATACAGATTGGCCAAAGAAGCCTTAACTGCTTCACCTGATTGAGAGGTCGCATAGCTCTTAGGTCGCTTAGCCTGAACCACTATTGCTAATAACTGGACCCAAGGGGGAGGTGAGTGGTAACCTCGGCTTAGACGGTTACCATGTTACGCGTAAGCATCCGGATCCGAGGGCGCCCGAGAGGGTTGAACCACGACTCTATCGGTTGATATTTCACAGATAATCTAAGGGACATTCAAAAACTAAACTAACTTTGTGTGCCATTTTGGAAAGCGTTGACGATCGGAGAAGAAGTGGCCTAAGAAACTCCAGCAACGCTGGACGCAACCTCCGACGGTCGCGAATGGACGCTTTGTGAATTTGTAAATAGCATTCGAAGACTGTACCCTAAACTATTCTTTACTTCTCCTCTTTAATTATTATTATTTAAGAGGGTTGGAATTAAATAATTATGGCAATGGCAAACTTAAATTGCCTTAAAAAACTTAAAAAAAAGAAAAATTTTTATCTGTTCTATTTCAGGGGTCAAGCACATTTACACTACAGGTGGCATAAAAATGTGACATACCAATGCCAGCACTGCAACAAGGAGTTCAAGTACGTGCATCTCTATCTATAACCATCATTGTGTCTTTATTCTCTTTAAAATAATGTGACTTAGATATTGAGGTTTATGGAGAAGACACACTGTTTAATCGTCGTCAATACATGTGTGTTGGTGAGGCTGTAACTTTTATAAGTAATAAATTTGCAGGAAAGCGTCAACGCGGTTAACTCATATAAGGATCAAACATCCATCCACTTATATCTGTGATCTATGCGGACACAGTTTCGTCAGTGAAACCGGCCTCTATTGTCACAAGAAAATAGCACATAGCCAGGAGGTAAGTTGCACAATTAATTGCCTGGTATACACCCAGACGGAAAAGGAATCTCTTTCCAACCAGGGATACGGATCGGGGACAGGCTCGCGCATCCTTACCGTGCACGAGGCCCAAGGACAGTGGATCAGTGGTGGTCATCAGAACAGTGACGAAAAAACTGCAACTGTACGACAGCGTCCAGCTGTGGTGGCGATATCCCGACACACAGTCAGCTGTGTCTATTATACAGATGACTGTGGAAGACTGGTGACAAGGTCAACGGCCGCATCAAAAGAGAAAATAATAAACTACTTATTAAAAATGGCCATGAGAAGCAGGGACGGAGAAACTTTTAACAATGCAACGGGGCGTCTTTGACGCGTGAACCAAAGCATTCTCCAGCCACCCTCAAAAATCAGGCATTAAAATAAAAAAAAATGTAGTAAGTGTAGAGGTAGCCCTTATTAAAAAAGAACCAAAGCAACCAATTCAAGAAGTCTGTAGTTGCGCTTTATTGAAAGAAAAAATAATAATTAATCCACAACACTAAAAACATCGTGAAGAAACCTATATGTCTTACAAATTTTTTCTAAGGCATGTGAAGTCGCGTGGAGGACTATGCCCTTTTTTTTTTTGTTGACGGGGAGGAAATCTTCAGAAAGATACCCCGCCTTCTGGAGGGAAGGCGGCGGTTATGTGGGGTTCTTACCCACTAAAACCTCTCCGGTGGCCCTTTCCTCGGTGCATCACGAGGGGCTCCGGGATCTCCAGTGGAACGCATCGGAGCCCCTCTGCACTGTGCTCAAAGAGAGCACGTCCCGGAGGGGGAGGTTACTCCCTCCCCCCCTGTGCCCTCGCAGCGCAAGGCGACACGGGCCAGCCGATGTCGCCTTCTTCCCGGGTCCACTTTGGTGGACGACTCAGGCCCCCACCCTTGTGGCCCAGTGAACCCGAGGCCCCTTTTAGTCGCCTTGTACGACAGGCAGGGGATACCGTAGTCTTATTCTTGAGAGCCCAGAACTACAGGGCTGATCCAGCGGACTATGCCCTTATGCTATCTTTACAGAGAAGGCCTGCGCCCAACACTGGGACAATATATATTATATATATATAAAGGGTGTATCTTTAACTTTGTGTATTAAAAGGTGTAGGTTAGATTTTTATAAATTTTATTTAAAATAAAATAGTTTTAAGGTCATGACTAATACGTAACATATAAAAACGCGTTATACGGGAATAAACCTATATTAGCATTTACCAAGTGAATGCATGTTACCATATAGAATTGCATTTCTACTTTTTTGGAGAAATTCAATTTTAATTTGAAGCGTCAATAACCTAATGGTTTAGGGTACGGCCTGCGAATTGTAAGGTCGTGGGTTCGAATCCACCATTCGACTATTGCCGTGAACCATGTCCTAGCACAAGCTTAAGCTTAGTTGGAATGGTTAACAAGATTGTTAGTAATATTTCTGAAAAAAAAAAGAAATATTGTTAGCTTTCTTTAAAAAAAAATTATATATCTGTAGCATTTTATAAAGTGCGCTTCTCTTGTGCTTTTAGGAGATAGAGGGTAACGAGGAAGTTGAGATGGAGATAAATGATCCGCTGTACTGCGCTGACTGTAAGATCCTGTTTAAGAACCAAGACGCGTACAACACGCACTTTGGCAGCTCCAAGAAGCACTCGGCGACCAATCGGTAAGTAAGCTTTACCTGCATTGGTGTCTTAATGGAAATTATGCATTTCAGCCCTGTCGTAGAAGGCGACTAAAAGGGGCCTCGGGTTCACTGGGCGACAAGGGTGGGGCGGCCTCTGTCGTCCGCCAAAGTGGACCCGGAAAGAAGGCGACATCGGCTGGCCCGTGTCGCCTTGCACTACGAGCGCACAGAGGGGAGGGATTAACCTCCGTGCTCTTCAAAGAGCACAGTGCAGAGGGGCTCTGGGATCTTCAGAGGAACGCAACGAACGCAAATGCACACTATGAAGGGCCACCGGGAGGGTTTTAGTGGGTAAAAACCAGTATAGTACCTTGTTGAATATTTCCTCCCGTAATGCATTATTAGTAATAGATTATGCATTAATTGACTACTAGCGTACCTAGCTAGATGTTGCTTTATTTTATTTAAACAATAAACTTACATCATTAAATATTTAATTTAATCTCACAATATAATAAATTATTCATTTCTTTCCGTATTCATTCTCTTCTCGAGCGGGTGAAGATCATTACCTACACCCATGTACATATCAGTAAATACAATATCATTCTTATCATTTATACAAAAACATATCGGGCTCAAGTTAATGTCAGACATAAAAGTACGACCTTGTTTGACAGTTCAAAAAAAGGAGTAATCCGATCGTCACCATACTTTACAGGATTACACGCCAGGTCAATCTGAAGATTCCCTGTTAAAATTTATTGAAATCGGTCCATCCGTTTCGAAGCCTATGCGGAACAAACCCACACACTTTCTCTTTTATATATATAGGTTTTGAGCTTTGAACAGTGTCTGTGTTAAGTACTGTTACATAGTAATTTGATCCTTTGGCCATGAGAAACATAACCATTTGGAGAATCGTCTGTAGTATTCTTTACATCTGTCCTTTGTAATTTGTTTGGTCTTTTCAGTTCTATCGTTAACAATAATCAGACGAAGAGTGTACCAGCTAAGAAGCGCAGAGTCGCACGCCGGGAGACCTCGCTGATAATAAACAACGGGATGCCCACTGCCACGCGCTGTGAGGTGGTGAGTGACTACAAATACATCATCATCATCAGCCTGTGTCTATCCACTGCTGGAAATAGGCCTTCCCCAATGCCTTCCACCACATACGATCCTCCCTTTATAAGGTGGTCGGTCCATCTGGAGGGTGGGTGCATGACGAGGGGTTCCGGGATCTCCAGAGGAACACAACGGAGCTCCTCTGCACTGTGCGCAAGGAGAGCACGTCCTGCACTGCGAGTAACCTCCCCCCCTGTGCCCTCGCAGTGCAAGGCGACACGGGCCAGCCGATGTCGCCTTCTTCCCGGGTCCACCATAGCGGAAGACAAAGGCCCCCTTGTCGCCCAGTGAACCCGAAGCCCCTTTTAGTCGCCTTCTACGACAGGCAAGGGATACCGTAGTCTTATTTTTGAGAGCCCAGAACTACAGGGCTGCTATAGTTACAGCCTAGCCCAGCATAAATATGTCCCATTGTTGGGCAAACACGTCCTCTGTAGTCCGCTACGCCGCCCTAGTTCGGATTGGAAAACCTCCCATGTTTTATAAAATGTTCTAACACACATTTAAGGTTTCCTCGTCCTAGTTAGGTTCATAGGTTCGTGATCCTTCACCGCCGAGCGCATGGTAAATGGACACTTAAAATTGCAATTATTTAATTGGTGCCAGCACCGAGGATCAAACCTAGCGTACAACGAAACTACGTGACTACTACGGCTCTCTTCTTTTTTTTTGTAGGAAAAGGGAGGAACGGCTCACCTGATCTTAAGTGATCACCTTCGCCCAATTCAACAAAGGTTATAACTAATTCATTAATTAAATCAGCGCTGTCGCATCCTTGTCGCTCCGCAACCTGTGGGGAACGTACCTAGCCGCGTAAACGCCCCCCGGGGGAGGGACGAATTATGTCGGGCCCTCACCGACTAAACCCCACAGGGTGTTCCCCCACGGTTGCGTATGGTGGCAGGGCCACGGGAACAGAGAGACCTCCGCGGCCCCGCCCGCGACTTGACGCCTTTCGGCGTCTCCTCCCCTGCCCTTCAGGAAAGGCGCGCCTTCCTCCGTAGGCCTCCGCAAGCGGGTGACAAACCCCCCCGGCACGACAAGCCGAGAACCCTTTGGGAGCGCGCTGTCGCATCCTTGTCGCTCCGCAACCTGTGGGGAACGTACCTAGCCGCGTAAACGCCCCCCGGGGGACGAATTATGTCGGGCCCTCACTGACTAAACCCCACAGGGTGTTCCCCCACGGTCGCGTATGGTGGCAGGGCCACGGGAACAGAGAGACCTCCGCGGCCCCGCCCGCGACTTGACGCCTTTCGGCGTCTCCTCCCCTGCCCTTCAGGAAAGGCGCAAACGAACACCTAAGGCGCGCCTTCCTCCGTAGGCCTCCGCAAGCGGGTGACAAACCCCCGGCACGACAAGCCGAGAACTCTTTGGGAGCGCGCTGTCGCATCCTTGTCGCTCCGCAACCTGTGGGGAACGTACCTAGCCGCGTAAACGCCCCCGGGGACGAATTATGTCGGGCCCTCACCGACTAAACCCCACAGGGTGTTCCCCCACGGTTGCGTATGGTGGCAGGGCCACGGGAACAGAGAGACCTCCGCGGCCCCGCCCGCGACTTGACGCCTTTCGGCGTCTCCTCCCCTGCCCTTCAGGAAAGGCGCGCCTTCCTCCGTAGGCCTCCGCAAGCGGGTGACAAACCCCCCCGGCACGACAAGCCGAGAACCCTTCGGGGGGGAGCGCGCTGTCGCATCCTTGCGACAGCATATGCTGAGACGGTGTCCGATATTGGCATCGTATGTTTTGTTTTATTTGTCCGTGTAACTTTAACTGTGTTTTGTCTATTTTTCATTATTTTTTAATGTGTGTTATATTCTGTCTGTGATGTGTTTTTGTATTGTGATGCCAATAAATAAATGTCTATGTCTAATTCCACAAGTTGATAGAACGCTTTTCTAATACGATAGTCATTTCTAAGTTTTCTCTTCCATGTTTAATGACATCAACGATGCTTTCAGTGTGACAAGTTCCTGACCAACGATGTGCAAGCTCGCAAGCACTACGAGGCGGAGCACCCCGGCGTGGACTTCCTCAAGCGGTACATGTGCGATGTTTGCGGACATACTACTAAGGTACGTACACGTACACGGACATACGCACAGCTCGTGCTAGGAGATGTTAATATTGTGTCTCTTGGATATACTATGGCTGAAATGATGACAATCTTATCTTCCTATATTTTCTTTCTTTTACCACATCCGTGTTTGTTATCATTCTCAGTATATATCGTAAGTACTCCGTATTAACGATTTTTGGAGTTCCTAGGTATGATTAATAATGAAAAGGACGCAATATGAGCAGGTTAAAAATTTAAAAAAATGAAATACAGATTTTTTTAAATTTAATTTAGATTTTTCCTATTAACAAAATAATTCCCTTATCCGGCAAATGGGCTCGGTTGGTGTTAAGTGATCACCGTCATCAATCAACGTCCACAACATCGAAGGAGCTGGTAACGCAACTGGCTTTGCAGGCGTAAAGGTCACCAAGTCGTTTAGGTTTGGAAATCGGTGATAATTGATTACACAAGTGGGTATTGCATGGAATATAGATCATGGAACGCCAACCATCAAGATGATGTTGATGGAGTTTTGAGTTGGCTGCTTTGAAGTCGTTAAAAAGTTTTCAGAATCAAAACATATATTCGTGGACCATGGGTATAAAACATATAATTAAGAAATAATTTGTGTCCAGCTATGTCCTCAAAGAAGCCGTGGTATCTACCTGTGATATCCCCGGTGCCGGCACCAATAAATTTGTTGTTGCAATTTTATGTGGTGATTTACCACGCACTCGGCGGTGAAGGAAAACACCGTGAGGAAACCTTCATGTCCTAAAATTTTTTTTAAGACATGTGAAGTCATGCCAATCCGCACTAGGGTTGCGTGGCGGACTATGCCCTTATACTCTCTTTACAGAGAAGGCCTGTGACTTTAACTTTATGTCCCCTTTGTACGGTGTATAAACGGTGATAGTTCTAGAATATTGGCAATTTTTGTTGAGCCCTGTGCTACCTTCATTTTATAACCTTGTGGTACATTTCCAGCAATATGCAAACCTGATGGTACACATGCGTACTCATACGAACGAGAAGCCCTACCAGTGTCCGCACTGCGAACGCCGCTTCAGCATGCCCAGCAACCGCGACCGCCATCTAGTGGTAAGTATACGAGACTACGGTATCCCCTGCCTGTCGTAGAAGGCGACTAAAAGGTGCCTCGGGTTCACTGGGCGACAAGGGTGGAGGCCTTTGTCGTGCGCCAAATTGGACCCGGGAAGAAGGCGACATCGGCTGATCCGAGGGCACCGGGGAGGAGTAACCTCCCCGGGACTAAGAGTACAGTGCAGAGGAGAGTTCCTCTGGAGACCCCGGAGCCCCTCACCATGCACCGAGGAATCGCCACCGGGGTTTTAGTGGTTAAAAGTAGCACATAACTGCCACCTTCCCCTCAGAAGGCGGAGTTCTCTTCTTGTTTAAGATTTCCCTCCCGTCAACATATAAAAAGTATACCGCTATTTATTTAATAAGGTCTTTTTTGTGACGAACATGCACAGATTTACCAGGGAAGCTGACTTTGACTGTTTAACCAGATTGAAAGGTGGCATAGCTCTTAGGTCGCTTAGCCTGAACCTCTATTTCTAGTAACTTAACGACGACTCGACTTTAGTCGTTTCCTTGTGTAAGCATTATTTAATGTGTAAATATTTCGTATAGATTTGGGACTGCTATTTATTGTTTATACGATTTTTTTGTTAGATTATATAGTCATTTAATATCGATTCCGATAATTGTAATCATATTAAATATCAGGACATTTGATTTGTGTAATGGCAACACAATGCACCGGCTGTCACCGGCCGGGTGGGTGGGACATATTTTAAATTGATCAGTTTATCGTGAAGCTCTGTCCCGAAAAGATCACATTTGTTATCTAGAGTGTTGTTTAATTCTGGTAATAAATCTATTATTATTTCCGGAATCCTGCATGTTTTCTGGCTTCAAAACCTGAATCTGTGGGATACTCATACGCACCGCAAAACCGGTTTTGCGGAAGTGCGCGTCGACGGCGCAGCGCACGCACCAATCACGCGCCTCCTGTTTACCGCGAAGCCCGTGTCACTCTCTCGCAATTCCCTCGCGCACGGACGTAGGAGTGATCACCGTCATCAATCAACGTCCACAACATCGAAGGAGCTGGTAACGCAACTGGCTTTGCAGGCGTAAAGGTCACCAAGTCGTTTAGGTTTGGAAATCGGTGATAATTGATTCCACAAGTGGGTATTGCATGGAATATAGATCATGGAACGCCAACCATCAAGATGATGTTGATGGAGTTTTGAGTTGGCTGCTTTTTCCTCATTGCTGAGGGTCGTGACCTCCACGAATTATGTGGCGGACGATCGCTTTCCACCTGTTGCGGTCTTTGGCGGTGTGAAGTCGTTAAAAAAAGTTTTTCAGAATCAAAACATATTCGTGGACCATGAGTATAAAACATATAATTGAGAAACAATTTGTGTCCAGCTATGTCCTCCAAGAAGCCGTGGTATGTCAGATCCCCGATGCCGGCACCAATAAATTTGTTGTTGCAATTTTATGTGGTGATTTACCACGCACTCGGCGGTGAAGGAAAACACCGTGAGGAAACCTTCATGTCCTAAATTTTTTTTTAAGACATGTGAAGTCATGCCAATCCGCACTAGGGTTGCGTGGCGGACTATGCTCTTATACTCTTTGTACAGAGAAGGCCTGTGACTTTCACTTTATGCCCCCTTTGTACGGTGTATAAACGGTGATAGTTCTAGAATATTGGGAGTTTTTGTTGAGCCCTGTGCTACCTTCATTTTATAACCTTGTGGTACATTTCCAGCAATATGCAAACCTGATGGTACACATGCGTACTCATACGAACGAGAAGCCCTACCAGTGTCCGCACTGCGAACGCCGCTTCAGTATGCCCAGCAACCGCGACCGCCATCTAGTGGTAAGTATACGAGACTAAGGTATCCCCTGCCTGCCGTAGAAGGCGACTAAAAGGGGCCTCGGGTTCACTGGGCGACAAGGGTGGAGACCTTTGTCGTCCGCCAAAGTGGACCCGGGAAGAAGGCGACATCGGCTGGCCCGAGGGCACAGGGGGGAGGGAGTAACCTTCCCCCCGGGACGTGCTCTCCTAAGAGTACAGTGCAGAGGAGAGTTCCTCTGGAGACCCCGGAGCCCCTAACCATGCACCGAGGAATCGCCACCGGGGGGTTTTAGTGGTTAAAAGTAGCACATAACTGCCACCTTCCCCTCAGAAGGCAGAGTTCTCTTCTTGTTTCAGATTTCCCCCCCGTAAACAAAAAAAAAGTATACCGCTATTTATTTAATAAGGTCTTTTTTGTGACGAACCTGCACATATTTACCAGGGAAGCTGACTTTGACTGTTTAACCAGATTGAGAGGTGGCATAGCTCTTAGGTTGCTTAGCCTGAACCTCTATTTCTAGTAACTTGACGACGACTCGGCTTTAGTCGTTTCCCTCTGTAAGCATTATTTAGTGTGTAAATATTTCGTATATATTTAGGACTGCTATTTATTGTTTATATTATTTTATTTTTATTTAATGGACATTTAATATCGATTACGACAATTGTAATTTATATTAAATATCAGGAAATTTGATTTGTGTAATGGCAACACAATGCACCGGCTGTCACCGGCCGGGTGGGTGGGACATATATTAAATTGATCAGTTTATCGTGAAGCTCTGTCGCGAAAAGATCATGTGTGTTGTTTAATTCTGGTAATAAATCCATTGTTATTTCTGGAATCCTGCATGTTTTCTGGCTTCTTTCCCTATAAATATATGTCTGGTATATTTCCCTATAAATAAAACTTGTGTCTGTGGCAGGTGCACACGGGGGAGAAACGCTACCAGTGCCAGTTGTGCAACCGCCGCTTCACGCAGAGCAGCGCTGTCAAGCTGCACATACAGACAGTGCACCTTAAGATACCGTACGCACCCTGGGACAAGAAGAACAGGTAAACTTTTTCTGGCAGTAAATATTTCATTATCAGCTTGTATAGCTCCACTGTTGGAAATAGTTAGTTACAACCTTTATGTATGTCCCACTGTTGGGCGCAGGCAGACTTCACATGTTTTAGAACATTTTTCTAGGACATGTAGGTTTCGTCACAATGTTTTCCTTCATCGCCGAGCGCGTGGCTGGAAATAGGCCTACCCCAAACATCATATACGATCTTCCTGCTTTTAGCAGCCACCCACCGGCTATACTTATGAAGTGGTCGGGATATATGAAGGTCGCCCTTGTTTCTCCGACCCATGCCCCGTCTCCATTCCAAGACTTTCTTGCCCCATCAGCCGTCACTGCCTCGAGAAATTTGACTGGCCCACTGCCAAGACTGAAATACCAAGCAGCTCTTTCTATTGCTCGTTGTACAAAATTGTGGCGCAGCCCAACGGTCAGAGTCCAAGTCTCTGCACCGTACGAAGACACACTGGTTGAAGACTTTTGTCTTTAGACATTTCGAAGCCCACTAACAATGCATCAAGAATGGCCACCGTGAGATTTCTATAACTTCGAGTAGAAATCTCACATAATTTTTTTTCATATATTATTTCTCATAACTGTTTTATTTATGTATCATATTTATTATACTCTTACTGTCTGTATAATAATATTCCATATAAAAGTAGTATTGCGCGCGCACGTCTTTAGGTAGTCCCGGGCACCGCTGAAAATCAGCGCTGCCGCATCCTTGTGACAGCATATGCTGAGACGGTGTCCGATGTTGGCATCATATGTTTTGTATTATTTGTCCGTGTAACTTTAACTGTGTTTTGTCTATTTTTTTATTCTTTTTTAATGTGTGTTATATTCAGTCTGTGATGTGTTTTTGTATTGTGATGCCAATAAATAAATGTCTATGTCTATAATCGCGGCCTGATCTGGCAATATCAATACAGAATTGTATCTCAATATAACTATTTGAATGTTTCAGAAAACGTCGCCGTGAGATGGAGGCCGCTTCGTTGCCGGTGATGCAGCCTCCCACACAGCACAAGCTCATCCTGGAGACCAACACGGACTATCTCAACGCTTACATTTCATACAACGACGAGTAACATTATATGAACACCGTTCAGTGTACAGCGGCAGCCATTAGCGGTACTCTTGAGTCTGATCATCACAATATTTATCTAATATATTATACAATCAGCTTGGGATACCAATGCCATCGTCGTGGGTTTGATTTACAACCATGTTTCAATAAATCTCTTAAAATATTTGCATATATCGATATGCCCACGTGTTAAAATGAGCAGGGCACATACAATAGATGGCTAATGGGGTCGAAAAGTTCTCGATTGTAGACCACGGACCGTCACGCAGTGCAGGACGTCCACACACAAGCAACGACCCCTTAAAGGCCGTAGGACGCAGTTAGACGCAAGCAAGAAATCGTGAGGCTTATTTCCAGCATTGGAAGTTCTACGGTTAAAATGATTACCGCCTCTATCTATATATTTGATATGTAATGGTTGGGTAAAGGTTTCTTTGCATTTTTTAAGAAAATTCAAAATATATTTTAATATACTTTATTTATTTTTAGCTAAAGTATGTAGGTACCATTTTGTTTGATAACTTTTTGCCATCTTGTAGGTAGGGGCATGCATATTGATGGTTTTTTGATGGGCATCTTTGACATTAAAATTTCGGTCTAGTCCAGTGGTGTGCAAACTTTTTGGTTGGCGGGCCACAAATTGTAAGAAATACTTCACAAAATTTGACCGAAAAAAATATTTATATAATCTACTTAACAAAATAATTAAAAGCTAATTAAGCAAATTACACAAATCGTTGATGGCAATTATTTTTTTTTTTGGCTTTTTACGTAAAAATTTACGACGTTATAATTTTTTTTTAAGGTTATAAACACTACTGATATAAATAAAACAGAAACAATTTTACAATAACACATCCAAAATATTAAGAAAACAAAGTCTTGGCGGGCCGGATGAAATGCTTTAACGGGCCAGTAGCCGTAGTTTGCCCACCACTGGTCTAGTCTATAAACATCGCAAATTTTTTTCGCGACTTGTGTTGCATTTTTACCTTTTTTTGTAGTAAAATTTTTTGTTTTGTAATAAAATTTCTTCATTACATTCACTCGATCTGTACAGTACGAAATACAAATGAAATCACACATTTACCTAATTTGTTGATATTCTTTGAAATTTAAAATTTAAATGATACCAAAACCAGCCAGATACAAATAGTATAGCCAAAGAGATTTTATTACAAGTTCATACTTACTATAATGCGAAAAGATTTTTCCCCAACCTATTAAAATGTGAACAGCTGATGATGTTTGCTTTTTGTGACTATCCCGGCATAATATGGGATGCAGATTGGAAACAATTGGAAACGAATGACCAACAGTTATTCCTACGAGGTGGTCAGGCGAACTCCAATGCGAGAAAGGATGTATTTGTAAATATATTATGTTAAAATAGGTTTTTTTTTTTTATTGACGAACTACACAGATCGACTAGACAAGCTGGCCTTGACTGCTTCGCCGGATTGAGAGGTGGCATAGCTCTTAGGTCGCTTAGCCTGAACCTCTATTACGTAGTAACTCGAATATTACTTATCTACAATATTATGGGCGGGAGGTTCAATAGGGACTTCGTTTTTCAGTTCATTAATAAGCTTGGCGAAAGCGGACAATTGCTATCTCTGCCTACCGCTCTAAATTAAAAGGGATGTAATATACTGTCGTTCATCAACTATAATTAGAGTGAAGGACTTTCAAGTCTTCTAGGGCCCAGGGTCTGCTAAACCAATTGTGGCACAATGAACGTTCAGTGACATTATTGTTTTGGTAATCAGCTAGTTCAGTTGTATCACTATGGTTTTCCGGTGGCGTACCACTGACGCTATTGTTTCATTTGTCGCTATTTGTTAATCTCGTATATAACGATGTCAATTAATTATTAAATATCAAATAATTTGATTGAAAATGACATATCCAAATTTAGTTTTATCACAATGACAATTGAATTGTAATAGGTTGGTTTCATAGTCAAATGTCATGGGCGGATAGCGGACACGGGACTCTGGTGTGACGATTGCTGTGTCTGTGTACCCCGCCAACATTGTTAGCCCGAAGGCTTACATCGTTTTTTTTTTTTTTTTTTTATGACGAACTACACAGATTGGCCAGAGAAGCTGGCCTTGACTGCTTCACCGGATTGAGAGGTGGCATAGCTCTTAGGTCGCTTAGCCTGAACCTCTATTGCTAGTAACTCGACACAAGGGTCCCCCCGGTGAAAAACTTACATCGTCATTGGTGACCACGTGTAAGACTAAAGCCGTTAATACTTAAATATTGACGAGTGTATTATTTGGACGTAAGTTAGTATATGCTTATGTTAATAATAGAAAGATTGTATTGTATATTACTTCTTGAAGCGGAAATATGAAATTTTACACTAATTTAATGAATTTCAGAATTATTATTCCTAGAAGAAATACTATGTATATTCTCTTGTAACACAGGTATTGGCATTTGTGTATGATGGTAATGGTCCATCACCATCACTCCGTCACCAATACCTGGCGCTAGTTAATTTTTTCTATCGGGAGAAATGGTACACCACGGCTCCACCTGGTGCTCCCATAGGATTACTCTAGTTTTTCATTCATTTTTTACTGTTATATATGTGTAATGATTGCTCGTGAGGAATATTCTTCATGAGGTTTGCATGTACTCGTAGTTGATATGCGATGTTTGCCTTAATTAGTTTGATATTTAAATATAACTCATAATATGTTAAACTTGTTTTTATTATTATACAACCTGCATGCATATACAACTAATTCCTAACATCCCCAAATGCATATTTAATATATAAATAGATATTATATAAGAAAAAATAATAGAAATAAATATAAGAAAACACATAATACAATCAATGAACAATAAACAATGAAGCGTCAATAGCCTAATGGTTTAGGGTACGGCCTGCGAATCGTAAGGTCGTGGGTTCGAATCCACCATTCGACTATTGCCGTGAACCATGTCCTAGCACAAGCTTAAGCTTAGTTGGAATGGTTAACAAGATTGTTTGTAATATTTCTGAATAAAAAAATAATAAAAGAAATATCGCTAGCTTTCTTTTTTAAAAAAAAAAATCAACACTCCTATAACGCGGTACTCTCAGAACGCGGTTTCCATATAACGCTGAGCTGATATTGCGACAGCCCTCCTGTTACGCGGTACTCTTACAACGCGGTTGTTCAACAGAATCCCATAAGTGTCATAAGAAATAAGGAAAGGATTAAAAAGAAAGTTTATATCGCTTGAAGATACAATACAAATTTTAAATCGCTTGAAGTAAAAAGTAAACATGGCTTCTCGTTTAAGAGATGAAGAATTTGCAGTAAACCATCAGGATGTACAAGAACTAGTACTCTGGGAAGAAACTTATACAAGATACTGTTATAATTTGTAGGTCTCGTAGAATAAAATAGTCCAACAACTAATACACTCGCTTTATTGAAACAGCGTAACGTTGTACAAAGAATTATTTATAACGAGTAACGTCACAACTGCGCGTCCTCACAATCTTTATACAAATTTAATTAGAAGTCAGATTAGGAACTAATAAGGTTAAACTATTGTTTACAATGCCAAGTTCATGTGACGATCAACTAAATTATTAATTATGAATTAAAGATACAATAACGTTCAGGTAAATCATTAAGATATCATTGGAAGTAGTTATTATGTATAACAATCGCTGGGTGTCAGGTGTTGCCAGCTAACACTTTATTAGTAATAAATTATCATATATAAAAACCTCAAATGCACGACTCACAGGAGAAATTAACATTGTCTTTCTTCTCTAATTCAAATTGCTTTGAATGGTGTTGGAGAATTAAGTTATTTATTCCATGGACAGGTGGGCCAAAATTGATACGTGACCAAGATCTACACCTAGATAGTCTTAAGTACCAGCGCAAGGTAGCCAGCCTTTCCGTGTTTTACAGATTACGTTTTGGAGAGTGTGCACAGGAATTACACGATTTAATTCCCCCATCCCCATTCTATTTTCCGACGTTTGGACATTTGGCGGGTCTCTACCCTGCGTGCGTTCCGTGCGTGCGAGCTCTAACAGTGGTTAAATCGTTTGTAACGCAATACCATTAAATAGACAGTTAAACAACAGCCTGTATCGAGCGCTCAGACGCATCATTGAGGCGTCTTCGCTTACGATGGGTGTATGCGTTCGTTTGCAAAGGACGCTCGCAACGGCTCGTGACTCGGTATTCTCTTTTATATCACTATTACTATAAAAATGGACGAGAACTGAATGCTGAGCATCCAGACAAACCTGGGATAGGTTTTGGGATGCGCTTTATTGTGTAAATTTTATTTGTAAAATATATTAAATAAATTAAAAAAAACAATAATTTTTAAAAAAAAAAATATCTTTATTTAATTCTACAGAAAAATCTTATATAGATAAGAAAATAAATAGGTATATTGTATACAAAAATCTTTTAAATAATTATAAACTACAGACAGTAAAAATAAATTAAGTTAATTGTAGATTTTGTTAAACATTGCGAGTCACTCATCTAGTCTTTGAAGAATCTGTCTTCAAAGAGTTCCAACCGCACTTAGAAGACATTTAAAAACCCTCCCCTAATACACGAATATATTATAAGCCCTTGTTGAAAACGGCCTTTGTACATTTAGGGAATTTTTTCGCCACCGTGTTCTGTTAAAAAAGAAAATGAACTGTTTTACCAAAAATAATAATAATCTAAAGTTTTATTTTAACAAAGTAAAGCACGCTTACGCGTCTTATTGCAGGGGGGAATAGTCTGCCCTGTAGTTCTGGGCTCTCAAGAATAAGACTACGGTATCCCCTGCCTGTCGTATAAGGCGACTAAAAAGGGCCTCGGGTTCACTGGGCGACAAGGGTGGGGGCCTTTGTGGACTAAGGTGGACCCGGGAAGAAGGCGACATCGGCTGGCCCGTGTAGCCTTGCACTATGAGGGCACAGGGGGGGAGGGAGAAACCTCCCCCCCAGGGACGTGCTCTCCTTGAGCACAGTGCAGAGGGGCTCCGGTGCGTTCCACTGGAGATCCCGGAGCCCCTCGTCATGCACCGAGGAAAGGGCCACCGGGGAGGTTTTAGTGGGTAAAAACCCCACATAACCACCGCCTTCCCCCCAGAAGGCGGG
Source organism: Meandrusa payeni (assembly GCA_029286785.1). Classification (NCBI taxonomy): domain Eukaryota; kingdom Metazoa; phylum Arthropoda; class Insecta; order Lepidoptera; family Papilionidae; genus Meandrusa; species Meandrusa payeni. The sequence continues at coordinate 4,895,642 of JAGSMX010000023.1, forward strand.
GTATCTTTTTGAAGATTTCCTCCCCGTTAACAAAAAAGGGGGAATAGTATCGTCCTTCTTTAACAGACTTCAAGAAAAAAGTGTTTTTTTTGGTTGTAAGGAATTTATTGGTTTCCATTAAGTCTCACACAAATTTTAATACCATAGAAGATATACCAGAGAACTTAGTATGGTTCTTCCATGCTGCAATGCTCGGTGATTGTGATATTGGTAAGTTTATTCATATATTATTAGATAATCCGGGCGGTCGCCTCAAGTTGCATAGTACGATAGCAACTCGAGTTCGATCCCCGGTGCCGGCACCAATAAATTATAGTTGTTGCAATTTTATGTGCTGATCTATCGCGTTTGGCGGTGAAGGAAAACATCGTGAGAAAACCTACATGTCTTCATGTCTTAGAAAAAATCCTCCTCGTATGCCCCCTCCTAAATCCGTCCCTGAATACACACTCGATTGGCGTGCTAGTAGTACGCCATTAGTTAATTATAGTGGCACCAATGAACTAGAAGGTAACTTAAACAATTCACTGTGATGCCAATGAATGTTCATTTTGCACACAATTGGTATAGCAGAATCGGGACCAAGAAGTGTGGTCAAAATAGATTATGTAGTAATTGATCACTCTTACCTGTAGCTCTGGTTCTAGGCTAGAAACACCGATAGACGCTTGCTGTTCAAAGAACGCGCAGCAGAGCGGAGTGGCGAACACCACGCACAGTCCGACCAGCACTAGTTGGAACGGTATCACCGCCATCGGGTAGTTACAGAAAAGACCTCGTTTTGTGGCCATGTTGGTAATCATAGGCGTCATAGCTGGAAAGACGTTTTATTTAATATTTACTAGCGTTTATTCTATGTTTATTATTATGAATTTACTAGCGTACCTAGCCTGCTTCGCCGGTCTAGTTTTTGCTTTCATCATTAAATATTTAATAAACTCACAATATATTAAATTATTCATCTCTCGAGCGGGTGAATGTACATGTACATATCGGTAAATACAATAATACCAGTAGTAGTATCATAGTAAACAAAAACTGTATTTGACAGTTCAAAAAGACGAGTGCTCTGATCGTCACAAAATCGTGAATCTGAAGATTCCCTGAAAGTTTCATTGAAATCGGTCCAACCGTTTCGATGCATATAAGGAACAAACCGACACACTTTCCTTTTTATATATGTAGATAAACGTTTGCTATGTACATTTTTATTGATCTATACAGTGGTAGAGTTGGCGGTAAATAACTCTAGCCGAGCGAAACTTGGAAGGTACAGCTGCGCATGTACAGTCGCGGACGTAATTATTCATTTCTACAAATTACGAATAAAGTGTTTTTGATTGTACTTTTTATATTGGCATATTCACTGCTATAGAAATCATTAAAAAAAACAATATAACACAACTTAATAAAATGAGTGCACAAAAAAAAAAAACAGATGTATTTAAAAGGAAAACGAATTCGCTTGTATTACTTTTAAATTTGCTGCCTTATAGCTTCAATTATAAATTTCCTTTTGGTTGACGGGCCCATTTTGATTTCTTGGCGTTAGGATATATTGGCGAACTTACGAAAATCGATTAGAAATGACTCCATTTTGGTTTTCGTAAAAAAATATTATTTCTTTTTGTAAACCATGATGTTTTACAAAATGGTCTTCTCTGTTCTGTTCTGATTAAGAAAGTATTTACTTTAGGTGTTTTAGACAAGTAAGGACAAATAAAGACATCGATATAACAGGTATACGTTTATTATGTAAATTGCCATTTATTATTACAATCTCAGGATTTCAAGCTTAAGCTAATTAGGTAACTTCACGATACAATTATTGTCAAAATTTATTGCAACATACCAAACGTTGATGAGATGGTGCGTACATAATTTATTTTACCCCCCTACCTAAAATAGAGGAAAATGTTGAAGTTTTAGTCAGTGCAAGCCCGACATTACTCACGCTTTAGGTCATAAGGTTCACCATACCACATTAGTAGGGAGACCCTTGTGTCGAGTTACTAGCTAATAGAGGTTCAGGCCAAGTGACCTAAGAGCAACGCCACCTCTCTATCCGGTGAAGCAGTCAAGGCCTTCTGTCAAGCTTCCCTGGCCAATCTGTGTAGTTCGTGATAAAAGACGTTTTGCCTAACCATCTCGGTTATATACGAAATTATAATCAGATCATTGATATAATCACAACCTAAAACTTTGAGCTACATATACAAACTACATACAAACACACACACATATATATATGTAAAACATACAGGCCATACTAATAGAGAGTATGAACATTTTTAGATTTACTACAATAGACATTACAAGAGAGGAGAACATAAGAGTCATTTCTTTCCATCGTCAATACCTCTGGTAGCATTATTTACTTGTCAATTTCTTTACAAGGTTTATTATGCTAGGAATTTATTTAAAAGCGGCATGGCTATATCTATCTGTTCGAAAGTAGCTCGAATAGTCCGATTTCAAAGTACAATGACTCTTTATATGTACGAAACACATTTTTTTTAAATTTTTTTTAAAAAGAAAGCTAGCAGTATTATTTTTCCTAATATAATATTAGAAATATTACAAACAATCTTGTTAACCCTTCCAACTAAGCTTAAGCTTGTACTAGGACATGGTTCACGGCAATAGTCGAATGGTGGATTCGAACCCACGACCTTACGATTTGCAGGCCGTACTCTAAACCATTACGCTATTGACGCGACGAAAATAAAATTAACAATAACACACAGCACGGAATGTTTTAAGTCTTTGGACAGTTATATTTACGAGTAAAAACAAGAACCGACTTCATATTGACTCAAAGGTTAAATGCTACGATAATGTTGTTGTACAGAGTAACAGAGAGCGAGGAAGCTGGTTGGCTATGGCCATGCAACATTAATGACGTTCTTTATCGCTTCGTGTGTCTGTTATCAAGGTTAGAGTATTATAGGGCAAAAGGACAAAAGCCCCTAAAATAAAGAAAAAAAAAGTTAAACGCTATCGCGAGGACGCCCTCTTAAAATTCCATTGTCACAGTTATATTACGAAGTTCTGCCGATATTCTCTTTCTACCAAACTCCGACTCGTTAAAACGAAACTAAGGTTTCCATACGATTCTTAGGAGTTCCCTGGGTATATCTTCGGAACCCAAGGTAAGGTAAGATTTCTTTATTTGCTGTAAACACGGTATAAATTGATGTTATAGTAAGGAAATCCTACTAGAAGGGTATAAAACCGGCGCGCAGCTCCCGGCGTGTGTTAGTTATACCTAAAAAATCCGTGTTAAAACGGTACCCAAGACCAGGGGAGCAGTCGCCCCCTGCGCTGATAACCCGGGTAATGGGGTAACACCCCGAGACCCGTACCTGCAAGGTTCACGGGAACCTAGCAGATGACCACACACACACACACCGGCGTGTGCGCATTTGTCGGTTGTCATTCGTTGTGGTGACATTCAAGGACAAGTGTTAGTGTTTTAAGTGGTGTACATTCGAGACAATTGTGATTGTTACTTAGTCTAATTTCCTTATTGTTTTTTTTTATGTGATCTTTATTCAATTTCATAAATATATATATTTCATTACAAACAGACCGACATGTTTATAATTAAGCATGCAAATAAAAAATAATTTAAATAATTGTAATTACAAGTCAATATTACAGTCATCAAGCCGCTATAACAAATAATACAGGACCTAATTAAAACCAGATCATATCAAACAAGAAAACTCTAGAATCGGTTCACAAACAACGGCGGCTAACACACAAATTAAAAAATACAGACGAATTAAGAATCGCCTCCTTTTTTTGAAGTCGGTTAAAACAACGAGTATTTCGATGTATGTTGTTTATAATACACATGGGCGTTACAACCTGACCGGTATTCGCAATACCTATAAAGGATTCGCAATATAATATCTAATTCTTTGGAGGGGCATGGTTTATTTCATCTATCGTATATGTTTCCTTATTAAAAGATATTGTATTCATCTATATCCTACAGCTAATAAAAGTATAACAAACAATAAAGCACAATACGCTTCTAAAACGCTAAAAAATCTTATCATATAAAACAACATTTACGAGTACATATAGAGCAGTGGTGGGCAAACTACGGCCCGCGAGTCAAATCTGGCCCGTTAAAGCATTTCATCCGGCCCTTTTCTTAATATTTGATGTGTTATTGTAAAATTGTTTCTGTTTTATTTATATCAGTAGTGTTTATAAGGTTAAAAACCTTAAAAAAAAATTATAACGTCGTAAATTTTACGTAAATTTACAAATTCCGCTACACCGATCTGCTGCGTTCCGCGGCAGTTTCAGATACTTGGCCACCAAGTGTTGGAATAATTGCCACCGCCCATAAGAGAGAGTAAATCTGTAAGCGCATTTAAAAATAAATTAAAACACCTGATGTTAAAGATACAAAAGATAATATCCCGCGACATCGGTGGCTTGTTGTTTCCAATATTTTCAATATTTAATTACATAATTTAAACTTTATACATTTAATTATCATATTATTTATTTTTGACTCAATAATATTTATATATATATTTTTTCATCAATTATTTTATTGTATAAAATATATTTTAATCTCATAACTGTTTTATTCATGTATCATATTTATTATACTCTTATTGTCTGTATAAATTCCATATAAAAATAGTATTGCGCGCGCACGTCTTTAGGTCTTTAGGCAGTCCCGGGCACCGCTGAAAATCAGCGCTGTCGCATCCTTGCGACAGCATATGCTGAGACGGTGTCCGATATTGGCATCATATGTTTTGTATTATTTGTCCGTGTAACTTTAACTGTGTTTTGTCTATTTTCATTCTTTTTAATGTGTGTTATATTCAGTCTGTGATGTGTTTTGTATTGTGATGCCAATAAATAAATGTCTATGTCTATGTCTAAAAGCCAAAAAAATAATTGCCATCAACAATTTGTGTAATTTGTTTAATTAGCTTTTAATTATTTTGTTAAGTAGATTTTATAAATATTTTTTTCGGTCAAATTTTGGCCCCTTTTAAAGTATTTCTTACAATTTGTGGCCCGTCAACCAAAAAGTTTGCACACCACTGATCTAGAGTATAGATTTCTACAAATAGATTAGATTAGATAGATTCTGCTTACGCTTCCCGAAGTGGCGCTTAAAGTTAGTTTAGTTTTTGAACGACCGAGTAGTGGTTCGGCCCTCTCGGGCGCCCTCGGATCGGAATGTTTACGCGTAACATAGTAACCGTCCAAGTTACCCCTCACCAGGGGGACCCTTGTGTCGAGGTACTAGCTATAGAGGGTCAGGCTAAGCGTAATAAGAGCTACGCGAGCTCAATCCGGTGAAGCAGTCAAGGCCAGCTGTTAGCAGTTTTCTGGCTAATATGTGTAGTTCGTCAAAAAAAAATAGATTCTTCTAGAAGGTGCAGTGGATAGGGACCTTACATCAATGTCGTATTTTATAACCCTTTGTTAAATACAACCTCTGTAACGTCGGGGTGATTCTTTTGAAGCTCCTCCTGAAATGAAAGATGGAAAGATTTTAGGAAAAACCTTGTCAGTCATAGTCACTACCGATAGAAGTTGAAAACATTTGAAATTTCATTGTTTTAATTAAAATTATCCAAAATCAATCTGGTTTCACATCTATTGATACTCCGAGCAACAATTATATACATGTTAATATGGTTTATTTTCATTCAAATATATTACGACGACAACATCATTACAATATATCAACACAACATTACCATTTCGGTTTCCCTACCAAAAGTTCTTAACGCGAGTTATATCGGCGTAACAAGGAAGTCGACATACACATCGAATGGCCCTCTCAGGCGCCCTCGGATCGGAATGCTTACGCGTAACATAGTAACCGTCAAGCCGAGGTTACCCCTCACCGGGGACACTTGTGTCGAGTTACTAGCAATAGAGGTTCAGGCTAAGCCACCTCTCAATCCGGTGAAGCAGTCAAGGCCAGCTTTGTAGCTTTGGCCAATCTGTGTAGTTCGTCATAAAAAATTACACATCGAATTCCAGAGACCGCTCAAGTTGTTCATTAGCTTGTATGCACCCTTCGTTCAGCATATTTAGTGTAATAACTTAAGATATCTAATAACACACCCATTGTTAACTATTGTAAAATATAAACTAACGCTAGTTATATAAGCATAGCAAAGAAGCCGCTATACACAACGAGTTTCACAACGTAAAGTTATCAGTAACGTGACGCCTCAGGTTGGGTCATATAAGACCCCTTCAGCCCTGTAGTTCTGGGCTCTCAAGAATAAGACTACGGTATCCCCTGCCTGTCGTAGAAGGCGACTAAAAGGAGCCTCGGGTTCACTGGACGACAAGGGTGGGGCCTGCGTCGTCCACCAAAGTGGACCCGAGAAGAAGGCGACATCGGATGGCCCGTGTCGCCTTGCGCTGCGAGGGCACAGGGGAGGGAGTAACCTCCCCGGGACGTGCTCTAATTGAGCACAGTGCAGAGGGCTCCGGTGCGTTCCACGTTGAGATTCCGGAGCCCCATGCACCGAGGAAAGGCCACCGGGGAGGTTTTAGTGGGTAAGAACCCGCATAACCGCCGCCTTCGCCCCGGAAGGCGGGGTATCTTTCTAAAGATTTCCTCCCCGTCAACAAAATAAAAATATAAGCCCCTTTGTCCAGCATTTCTAGTGTAATAAATTAACATATTAAAATAACACTTCCACCATAAGCAATTATATATTGTGTCGAGTTACTAGTAGAGACGATAGGAGCGACCTAAGAGCTATGCCACCTCTCAATCCGGTGAAGCAATCTAGGCCAGCTTCTCTGGCCAATCTTTGTAGATCGTCAAAAAACAATGAATTACTGTTGGTAAGTTGGGTAAATTATGTTTAAGTGGCCCTTTTATGGTTAGACAAAGATGGTAATGGTTTTTTTTTTCTTGCTGAAACCACTTCCACCAATCCGTCCTTTCATGACTATTTGTCTTTAATTTACTTAGGCATATTCTTGACTGTAATTTGTATGTGTTTGTGTGTGTTTGTGTTTGCTTACCTTAAGATGTGGTTCAAGTTTGGAGACGCTAAGAGAAGCCTGTTGTTCGAAGAACGCACAACACATTGGTGTTGCAAATGTCACGCATATACCGACCAGCACAAGTTGGAACGGCATCACAGCCATTGGGTATTTATTGAACAGACCACGTTTTGTGGCTATGTTGGTTATGATGGGCGTAAGCGCTGAAAAAGGAATATTTTAATTATATATACGTATATATTTATTAATTTATTTACACGACTTCTATATAAAACTATTCAGAACTATAAAACTAAGTGATGGATACTTTGGTATGACTTACACTAGTGGAATATATCTTTCATGTTTGTGACCGATTGTGGTCAACATATATACAAATAAATAGTTTCTAATATTAAAATAACAAAAGTATATACGGTACACATACCAAAATATTTTTCTTTGTCTGTGTGTTCCAGCTAATCTCTAGAATGGCTAGACCGATTTTGACAGGAAGATAGCTGATGTAACAAGGAGTAACTTAGGCTACTTTTGTTTTAGAAAAATTTAAATAAATAGTTTTAATAGATAACACCGCGAGAGTATAAGATACTAGCTACTAGTCTATATATATAAAAGAGAAAGTGTGTGGGTAGGTTCCACATAAGCTCCGAAACGTATGGACCGATTTCAATAAATTCAGGGAATCTTCAGATTGACCTGGCGTGTAATCCTGCAAAGTTTGGTGACTCGGAGTACTCCTCTTTTACTGTCAAACAAGCCATACGTCGTACTTTTATTTCTGACATTAACTTGAGCCCGATATGTTTTTTGTATAAATGATAAGAATGATATTGTATTTACTGATATTTATTTTATTTTTTTTATAATTTCTAAGCAAGTGCTTGACTACGATCCCACCTGATGTTAAGTGGAAATGCAGTCCTGGATGGTAAGGCGCACTAGCTTAGTAAATGCCTATTCACTCTACTCTTGAAAATACCCACATTGTAATCGGAAGGAAAGGCAGACGCGGGCAAACTATTCCAGTCCTTTGCTGTACGAAGAATGAAAGACGAAGCAAATCGCTTCGTTCGGGGTTGAGGGATGTTCACAACAAAAGGATGAAATCCCGCAGTGCGTCTAGAAGTCCGATGGTGGAAAGGGGATGGGGGAATTAGATCATGTAGTTCCTGAGCACACTCTCCAAAATGCAATCTGTAGAAAACCGAAAGGCTAACTACCTTACGCCTGTGCTCAAGACTGATTCAATATTTACATGGGTGTAGGTAATGTTCTTTACTTGCTCGAGAAGAGATTGAATAATTTAATATATTGGAGAGTTAAATAAAATATTTAATGATGTAATGATTTACGTCAACATTATATTGTACAACTACCTACATGGTTGCTAATTTAATAAATACAACATGTTATAAACAAAAAGTCACTTAATTCACAATCGACCTCGACCTTCGCTGCTCTCTTGAGATGACACTTCCAAAGATTTTGACATCTACACGAACAAATCCGTGAGCACAGCTTAATTACAGTTAGTTTCTATTTAGATATCTATGTCGCAGTGTTGAATATATGATAAAATAGCACTTAAAATTGCTTAAAAATTTATTGGTGCCGGCACTAGGGAACGATCTTGGGTCAAAGTCGCGAAAGAGTACCCGACGTAGCCAAAATATAGCTGGGTTAGATGTGTAAACCTTTTTTGTTCACGCGGGGAATCTTTTTATAGACCATCCTCCGGTACCCTGGGTGGGCCCGGAGGGATGTGTGGGACTCGGCCTGGGCAGCCCCTACCCACTAAACCTTCCGCGAATGCCATCAGCCGTTATGAGCGGGGTGCCCCGGATCTGTCAGCGACAGGACACCCCAACGACCGGCCGGTCCCGGCAAAGACCGGACTTCATCCTCAAAGGGGACTTCTCCGGCAATTAGAGAAGTCCTGACGACGCCGAAGCATGCTGGATGCTTCGGATTACGGGGCGGCAAGAGGAGGCGTTCGTAACGCCTCCTGCGCACCGATACGTCGCCTGCGGAGGGGCAGCCTCTGCGCTCCCCTCCCTGACCCGCTCGTCAGCCTCCTTCTGGGACATGACCGTCTCACAGAAGGAGGCGACCGCCGTCCAAGACCATCGCAAGAGCGAGGCTCGGAAGCGACAGGTCTACACCACCGATGGCAGATACCATGTCATGGCGCTAGATGTGTAAACCTCATTAAAAGACGCAATAGCTGAAAATAAGAAGTCCAATGTGGGCGAAACAATCGCGCGGGGTACAAGCTCGATTAAGTGCTTTAATCGGATAATCAATTCATCTAATAAAAAAATTAAAACGTAAATATCGCATTATCATACTAAGCCTTTTTTTTACACGGGGGAATCCTTTTCACGGACCATCCTCCGGAACCCTGGGTGGGCCCGGAGGGATGTATGGAAATCGGTCTGGGCGAATGCCATCAGCCGTTATGAGCGGGTGCCCCGGATCTGTCAGCAACAGGGCACCCCAACGACCGGCCGGTCCCGGCAAAGATCGGACTTCTTCTTCTAAAGGGGACTTCTCCGGCAATTAGAGAAGTCCCGACGACGCCGAAGCACCGCTTCGGATTACGGGGATCATGCTAAGCCTAGAGCAGTGATTCTTAACCTTTTGTTTCGTCAAACTTTTAACGATATCAAAATTTGCCGGCAAACCAAGAAAAAGTAAATTTTAAACATAGTAAATAACTTACCTACCTACAATTTACCTATGTAAAATTGATTAAAATAATATTTTAACTGTGCGAAATCAAATAATATGTATTATAAAAATCACAGTTCGTTTATTAAAGGCTAAATTACAAGTTAGTATTATTGCCTATTCCAATATTGAACGGTGTTTGTGATATTTTCCCTATACGCCCAATTCTTTAAGCAGGCATCTCGACGGTTTTCGAGACTGCCACCAAACATTCAAACAAACTTCTTGTAAGTGCAGCCACTTATAAGCCTTCCTATAATAAATTCCGTCGCGTCGCCCGGAAGCCGAGACACGTTCTTGTCGATCCGGACGACGCGATTACCATTGCACAGGCTAGATCTCTACAAATCCACAAAGCGTCCATTCGCGACCGTCCGAGATTGCGAATAATCCTTGCGCGTTACCGCTATTTTATGGGCAGCCCCACCCCTTAGATGTTAGGAGCGTTGTTGGAGTTTCTTCGGCCACTTCTTCTCCCAGCGCCAACGCTTCCCGAAGTGGCACTCAAAGTTAGTTTAGAATTATTTTGAATGTCCCTTAGATTATCGTGTGTCGAGTTACTAGCAATAGAGGTTCAGGCTAAGCAACCTAAGAGCTGTGCCACCTCTCAATCCGGTGAAGCAGTCAAGGCCAGCCACTCTGGCCAATCTGTGTAGTTCGTCATTAAAAATAAAAATATTTTCCCTATTTACGTTACACCTATTTTACATTTGTGTACAACAAGGTCACAAATTGAAAAAATCTATCGGTTTTATATTTATAGTAATCCACGTTAACTGGGCTGATAGATAAGCCGTAAATAGAACTAAATAAAGAAATAAATTACTATTATTACAATACTTTTGTTATTTATTTATTTATAAGTGTCACACCAACAAAATAAATACCGTTACAGTTCAAAAAAAATACAAAAGATATAAGAAAAATAAAGACGAGTGTTACCTCAGTTACAGGTGTAAACTAAAGCCTTAAAAAATCATAAAAGAAAACAACCAGATTATAATAAAAAACAGGAAGAAGTGAAAATAACAAAAAAAAACGATATCCTAAACTATAATTTTTTAAAAGAAAGCTAGCAATATTTCTTTTTTTCAGAAATATTAGTAACAATCTTGATAACTATTATATATACATAAAGAAATTAAATGCATTGTTGTTTATATCTCCATTATTTTATTAATGACATAATGTTGACATGTTATTGAATGTAATCTCACTGGCTTACCGGCCAGTGACTTAATTATAAAAGAGGTGATACACCACAATAACCATTCCAACTAAGCTTAAGCTTGTGCTAGGACATGGTTCACGGCAATAGTCGAATGGTGGATTCGAACCCACGACCTTACGCTTCGCAGGCCATACCCTAAACTTTATTTTAATTATAAAATTTAAGCGAAACGCGAAATTATAAAATGTTGTACGTATGTTTTAAAATTATTTAACTTATTTGAGAAATTGTCCACGCCAGATTCTTGGCGATGTCCTGAGCTGGTAACACGTTAATTATGTACAGAATTATAAGTACTTACAAATCTATTTATAGGAGAATATTGTCCCAAGTTAGTTCGCGCTAATTTCTTTTTAAATGGTATATATTAACATTATTGTATATCTAAAATTCAGTGGTACGCTTTTAGAATTTCGTGGCACACAAAAGTGACATGGCCCAGTAGATGAGAAACACTGGCCTAATGAACCGTTTATCTATATTGATCACAATATAAGAAAAATCTGAATACTCACTCATCCCCGGCACGGCCATGGATATACGAGAGATGCAGACCAGACCAATACCAAGTTGAGCGGCACGCTTCGAGTTACCGATCCGTTCACCTTCCGGGGTGAATACTGGTGTCCCGGCCATAAGTTCACTGGAAAATTAATTAAGAAAAAAGTGTCACAGTTACTAATTCGAATTAAATGATCGATTTGAGAAGCTGCTCGTTTTTGAGGTCGGTTGAAAATCAGGAAGGCTCCAACACCAATAGCAAGAGAGAGAGAGAGAGATTTAGTATAACTAAATATTAAGATAATATAACGTACTCACTTGCTTCTCATCATGGGAATGTTGATCAAGTTAGCACCGCATACTGCTGCGAACGGCACGAGACGTGCAAACAAGGGCGGCATGTTCTATGTAAAAATGGAAAATATATATTATTTACTTAAAGTTAAAAGTTACAGCCTTTATATGTATTATATATGTCCCACTGTTGGGCGCAGGCCTTCTCTGTAAAGAGAGTATAAGGGCATAGTCCACCACGCGGCCCTAGTGGCAGACTTCACATGCCTTAGAAAAGTTTTTCAAGACATGTAGGTTTCCTCACGATGTTTTCCTTCACCGCCGAGCACGTGGTAAATCAGCACATAAAATTGCAACGGCAAATTTATTGGTGCCGGCACCGGGGATTGAACTGGGGTTGCTAGCGTACTATGCAACTTGAACCAACCGCACGGACACTGAGCTACCACGTCTTTATTATTATTTACTTATCACATCCAAATACAAAATGCATTGTACACAAATTAATTTTGTGACATGTTACAAATATGTAAAGTTAAATTAGTAGATTACGGTTTTTGGTACACTATCTTGCTATTTGGTACACATGAAATAGGTTGATTTCTTCAGCCCTGTAGTTCTGGGCTCTCAAGAATAAGAACTAAGAAGAAGGGGCCTAGGGTTCACTGGGTGACAAGGCCTTTGTCGTTCGCTAAGGTGGACCCGGGAAGAAGGCGACATCGGCTGGCCCGTGTTCTCCTTGAGCACAGTGCAGAGGGGCTCCGGGGCGTTCCACTGGAGATCCCGGAGCCCCTCGTCATGCACCGGGAAAGGGCCACTGGTAGGTTTTAGTGGGTAAAACCCCACATAACCGTCGCCTTCCCCAAAAGGCGGGGTATCTTTTTGAAGATTTCCTCCCCGTTAACAACAAAAAAGTTGATTTCTTAGTAAAATGTCATTGGCAGACTTTACTAATTGTCTGATTATGTTCTCTCTCTATAGTATCGGACCTTCATGTCTGAGGATCCTGGTCATCAGGGTTGCATCTGGAGCGAATGATTTTCCTCTACCGGCTTCTGTCCAGCGCGTCTCTTACAGCACAGTAAAATTTAGGACGACGAGTCTTTTACCTGCGGTGTTTCCAACTACGATCAGTGTGTCACGCCTCTGCGCATTGTGTGTCGGAAATACGCAAAGATTCGTTGTCGGCATATGGTAGACAAACGAGTCTTTATTTGTAATTGGCTTACGATCGATACATTCCATCATCACATATGCCTCCAGCACCACATCTCGAATGCATCGATCTTTTGCCTCTCTCTAGCTGGGATTGTCCACGTTTCCACTCTATACAGAAAGATAGGGAATATCAAGGCACGTATCAATCTGATCTTGGTTTAGATACCAATTCCTCTTTTCTTCCAGATGTTTTTAACGGGTCATAGTATCCTTTGCCATTATGTTATAGAAACCGAAAACCGTAATCATTGCCTACCTCCCTAAACGGCTTCAACATATCGACCGTGGAAAGCGGAAGCGTATCTCGAAAATTGTCCTAAAGGACTTTAATCAAAACAAATAGCCGCGTCGACTCCTGCATCGATTGCATACCACGAAAAAATAATGCATACAGTATGGAATTTTTTAAAGTTTTATGACTTGTTGAAATAGTTTTTCGACTCCGGTGCAAAATTGGATATTTCGAGATACTACAATTCCGCTTTCTACTTTCGATATTATATTGCAGTTTTTGGGTCATTAACAATGTTAATAATTATATCAAGATCAGAACACATTAAGCTAATCGTCACACGTTTAGTGCACTATTACACAGTGTATCATTTTTGTCGACTTATCTAAGTAAATGTGCTAACACAGAAATGTGGGCAGAACCGTGACGTAATAATAAAACATAATCGCCAGTTATCAGTCAATCTGCACGATCTGGTTATCACAGACACGATAAATGCTCCATCATGATTATCATGTAGGCTTGAGCGTCTCGCAATGTTTGTGTCAACGGAACGTGTCTTCGCTAAATGGTCTTGTTTTATACGAAGGTTTTATTAAAAATAAAACATAGGATCTAGGACGTCCGCTGCTGGGCATATATGTACTCGTACCTCCCCCGGGAGGAAATGAAAGGACCGGTTGTCGAGCCTATACAAATTAAAAATCCTATCAAAGGTACGGCGGTACTTCACACTGGGACAGCTTTTGACTATATACGAGTATGTTGCTTTATACCACAGATCCGACCTTGTGTGGAGTACTGTTGTCATATCTGGGCAGCTGCAGACAAATACCAACAATCGCGGCACTGGATTCCATGGAGAGGCTGGCCAAAAAGTTAATAGGTGACCAAGATCTACATATAGATAGTCTTAAACACGGTGGTGGCTAGCCTTTCGGTATTTTACGGCCACATTTTGTAGAGTGTGCACAGGAATTACACGAGTTAATTGACCCATACATTCTAGAGTGAATAGGCACTTACTAAACTAGCGCGTACCATCTTTCGACTATATCACCACTTAACATTAGGTGGGATCGTGGTCAAACACTAGTTTATATAAGGATTAATCAGAGAAGCTGGCTTAACTGTTTTACTTTTTATAGCTCTAGGGTTGTTTAGTCACATTCATTAGTGCCACAAGGGTACCACCAGTGAGGGGTAACCGTAGCTTGGCTGGTTACTTTTACATGAGATGGCTTTTTTTTTTGACGAATTATCACAGTTGGCACAGAGAAGCTGGCCTTTTCTGCTTCACCGGATTTGAGAGGTGGCTCTTAGATCGCTTAGTCTGAACCTCTATTACGTGGTAACTCGACACAAGGGTCCCCCCGGTGGGGGCTAACCTCGGCTTGGACGGTTACCATTATTACGCGTTAGCAGTCCGATCCGAGGGCCGAACCACGACTCGGTCGGTAGCTATTTTGATAACAAAATCTATTGGGACAATCTAAGCGAAACTAACTTATATGCCACTTCGGGAAGCGTTAGCGCTGGGAGAAGAAGTGGCCGAAGAAACTCCAGCAACGCTCCTAATCCTATAGAGGGGTGGGGTTTTCCCATACATGAGATGGCCGAACCACGGCTCGGTTTGGACGTTTCCTTGTATCTTCTTATGTAGGAGACAGTTTCCGGTCTGAAGAGCCACGTTTATAAGCTATGACATTAGGCATTGCCTGTTACCTAGTACGGGTTATGTTCTATCGTCGCCCTTTTATTTTGCATCTAAAGCTGATGGAGTAAGACTTACAATTGCACGGACGAGTCACATGACGGCTCTGCAAATGTTTTCTTTCAGCTAATGTGTGCCTTTCGTCATGAGTTATTGTAATTTTAAGTCATGTTTTGTTAAAGTATTAATGTTGGGGATTATAATTGATTAGATTAAATATATATAACTGGAATACAGTCATATCTATAGACTGTGTTTATGCAAGGATATTTGCGAATAAAAACAAAAACCGACTAATAACCAAATCGAACGTGACGGCACAATACGCGGATGACTTCCAAAAAAGGAAGAGATTCCGAATTAACCTGTATGTTTATTATGTTACATTATAACTTTGGACTGGGTGAACCTATTTGTGGTCCCATTTAATTTTGGTCCAATTCTGACAAATGGGATCCATGAGAAAACCCATATAAGTGTTAAATTTGCATCAGGTATCTGCGCCGCATATGTACAAATATCTCAAAATCACGCCAACCGATTTCGAAGATTCATTATTAATTGGAAAAGGTGTACTCTAAGATAATTTGACTAAAGTTAGCTTAGATTTGATTAATTTTATTACGTAATATTCTACGATAATTCGAAAATACAAAGAGGGCGTCTGCCCGTTCGATTCAGTTTTTTTTTTATTTGTAAATATGCAAAATTACACGTGCAAATATTGTTTAGGCGGGAGGTGTTAATTGAATTGAATAATGGGTTTTCCACACTACACGTCACAGCAAGGGCGACATACGAGAGAACATAAAGATAGGTGTTTGCTGTCGGGGGCTTTTTGTAGGACTATTTAAGATAAACATTTTCGTCATGCATTATAAATGTGTAGTTCGTAGACATCGCATATGCACAAGCACAAGCTACGCGCATAAAGTGGCAGGATCGCATCCCCAATACTGAAGTTCTTCGCCGCTACGAAATGTCCGGCATAGAGGCATTGCTTATGAAAGGTCAGCTAAGATGGTGTGGGCAAGTTATGCGTATGGAGGACTGCAGACTGTCAAAAGCTTTATAGTCCGAGCTCTCAGCCGTAAAACGCAATCGCGGCGGGCAGTACCTGCGTTACAAAGACGTGTTCTGTCGCTCGAACATGTCTTTGTAACACAGGTTATCTGTAACATACAGACCGACAAGTGGGAGAGCTTTGCCTCATTGCGGCCAGAGTGGCGCTCTCGTGTCAAAGCGGATGACGGATTTTGAAAAAAACCGTCTCATTGATCTAGTCGCAAAACGCCACGAAAGGAACTCTCGCTCCAAGCCCTCCTATAACTACACCTACAATGCCACTTGCGACATAGTATTCAAGAGCAAGTTCGGCTTCGCAAGCTATATATATATATATACATATATATATATACATATCTATACATATATATACATATATATACACGGCGCACGAATAGCTCGCAGATTGCAGATTTAGTAGTAGGATAAATTACTACCATTTTAACCCTAGCGTTAAAGGAGGTAGGAGCTTATTCTGTACACTAAACTTGTATTTCGTATCACAAGATAATACTTTGTATAGTTTTTCTAAGTCTAACAATCGCGCGGTTATCGGCGCTCAGTGTGGTACCGACCTAAAACTTCATTCAAAGCAAACAGCGCGACACACCTCTGTGACGTTGACATACTTGTTTTTCGGCTAATATGTCACTGACGTAATGCGACCAGATAAGAGCGTTGTTTACGTTTTTTTTCATACAGGTGAGTTCGATTATGAATGACGAATGTAAAATGAAATAAGAGCCTGTTAATGCTACAGGGTCTTAAGGCATGCTATTGTCACTGCAGTATAGTTCTGGGATCGTAGAATAAGACTATGGTATCCCCTGCCTGTCGTAGAAGGCGACTAAAAGGGACTCGGGAAGAAGGCGACATCGGCTGTCCCGTGTCGCCTTCTTCCCGGAGCGCACACACTTCTTTTAAGAGCACAGTGCAGATAGCTCCGGTGCGTTCCTCCGGAGATCCCGGAGCCCCTCACCATACACCGAGGAAGGACCATCGGGGGGGTTTTAGTGGGTATTAGTGTGTTAAAGCCCCCCAGAAGACGGGGTATCTTGTTGAAGACTTCCCCCCGTCAACAAAAAAAAAAGTCTATTGTCACTGAATTTTCGCTGTGAAAACCAACCAACTACAATTTCAATTGACATTGTGTAAACAATTGCAGTAACTGTGTAACTAGTAATTTGAATTTTTTGATAATATGATCCACTGATGGACATAGGCCTATGTCCAGGGCCCCGAGTCTCCGATTTGCCAATGAAGTTTCATTATGAAACCAATCCATTATAGTTATATCAATTAACAATCCATCATTACCAAATACGTCAATTATTAACATACACACGTTTGGCGTGCCAGTGGTACAGTTTAGGTAAGCCAAAGTGGCACCGATGAATTAAAAGACTAGCATAGCAAATGTCGACCACTATGATGCCAATGAACGTTCGTTTTGTAAACAATTGGCTTAGCAAATTGATGAAATGATAATTATATGATCTTGATTAGTTCATTAAAGATGAAATCTAGCAATGCATCTGATGGTGGAAGGCCTTTCTGTTGTAGCATATAGCTGAGTTGTGTCCTTGTCATTGATAGAATTTTTTCAACTATCTTTAATTTCGTAATTGGCAATCCAGTTCTGAATAACGTTAGAAGTCAAACTTCTATACGCACGCTTGATTTGAAGAGTAAGCTGGTGAATTCATGACGAGAGCGTTACGAATGTAGGTTCGTTGAGAAGGAGATTTATGTTAGTGGAAATTTCTGTAGAGGGCAAGATACGTTTCGCGCCAGTTACGTTTCGTATATCTAAGATACAGTGCAGGCTGGTTGTATAACACTGTTTACATATACTAAATACATTGCATATAGTTGAAGCTAAAGAAGTTTCACTTCAGTCGTGTGGTCTGAAGCTCACTTGTTTTTCTTTCTTTCGGTTACAAAAACCCATAAGCATATGGAAACAAATATTTTCATATATTTACTTTTTTTTCGGGACTTTTGCTCTTTTGGGCATGTCATCCCCATCATACCCTAAACTACGCACACACAGTTTTAGGCATTAAAATTAGAAGTGACAACATATCATCATTAGTGAACAACAAAGATGTTAGTAAAAAATTCCTCGGCTACTGCAAACTAATTGCAGAGAAAGTAGCAAATAGGAATAAAACTTAGTAAGGAGCATCCCAACACGCATTTTAAATAATGTGAGTTGCGAGCCCACCATTGGACTTAAAACTAAAATTAGTAACTAGGATGTAGCATAAGAAATTTAAAATAGCATTATATAAAAATAGCATAGATAGATAGAAATAAGACAAGTGTAATATAAACAAGATTAGAAATAAGTAAATGTTAGAAATGTAAAAAGAAATAATCATAAGAAAGAGTAAAAGAATAAGAGTATACTAGAAGTAGAAATATTGTATAATAAAAATAAGTGTAAGTAGAAATAAATTGTGTATAACAAGTTGAATGTAAGAGTGTAATAAATATAAAGGATGAGAGGAAAGGTATGGAAGAAAAACTGCCCTAACCTATCCACGTTAGGGGAACTAGAAATAGCATAGGCATACTATGTAATGTACTTAGATTAAAAAGGACAAGGGGCAATAAAACTCTGAATTTAGAATAAGTCAGTAGTTATGCCTATTGTTACAAAAAAAAAACTACGCACACACACCTTGGTCGCATGAAGCGAGAAAGAAAGTTTTCAATGTTGTATGGCCATAGCCACCAGCTTCCTCGCTCCCTCCGAGGTCGGAATATATATTTACTTCCTTACCTCATAAGTTAACGAGTGGATTTAACCTATAACATTATTAAAACCTGAAACATTGGCAAATAATTGCTCTGGGATTAGTTTAATATGTTTAAAAAACTATTGTTGTCTACGTATTACAAGGTCAATGCACACATTATTCGACTTGGAATAATTATTGAAAACAAGTATATTATAGCGGTTATAGTCTAGCGGCTAAGCGGTTGGAATTATGAATTTGATGGTCTGAATGGTCCCAATGAATTATCGCTTTTTAAGTACAAAAAATCACGTACTAAAAATATTGTGATATATGACGATGGTCTCTCCATGGTGAAAAGCGTACAGCGTACTGTTTCGTAAGGTGTAAAAAGACGTGAGAGTTGATAGTATATTATTATTATTATTACTTGATACAGTAACTGTTGAACTCGACCTTATGGGTCGGTTTTACTGAATCAGGTACGGGCTTATGCCAAGTATCCTGGTCCAAGTGTTTTTAGTGTGCGAGCGTGTTTGTGAGTGCGTATATGTTTTGTATGCGTGTGCGTGTATGTATATGTGTGTTATTGCATGTTAGGTTGTGTGAATGTCTTCGTTATTTTGGAGCGTGAGGGTGGTTGGATTAAAAAGCGACGGACTATTGAGCATGTGTCTATAACTACTGATTTTTGTAATGATATGTATGTGTTTTTATTGAGATCTAGTGATTTTAACGCAAGACTAAGTGTTTTTGCTATCACACCAGTAGATGAAATGATTATGGGAATGATTCTGACGGTTTCCTGGTGTGGTTACCATTAATAGTATTATTATTTAACCCTTATAAACATTTTTTATCGGAATAATTGAATTATTTCGTTAACATTCAGTGGCAATACGGCCCTGGACTGCAATGCCAACCCGTATGAGTTCTTGTTTCCATTTCCGAACGAATTTTTGTAATCAAAAATCTTCAAAAGCTACCCCTCGCCTTCTGGAGGGAAAGCAGCGGTAATATGATTTTTCTACTTACTAAAACCCCATCCAGCAATCTCTATTGCTGAATATGGTGCAGCACGTCCCAGGGGAGTCCGGAACTTGGGAGGAAGGCAACAAGAGACCAATCGTGTTTTCCCGGGTCCATGTTTACGACGACAAGACTCCCCACCCTTGTCAACTGTGAACCCGAGGTCCCTTTTACTAGCCTTTACGATAGCCATGGGATACCATGGCCTAATTCTTTATAAACTTATTTCTCTTCTTTCTTTCTTTATTAGCTACAGGGCTGAAATCAAGTCTTACCTTAACTTTGCTGTTAAGGTAAAGCGCCGTTCCAAGAGCTCCGCCACACGCCGCACAGTACGACGCAAACAGTTGCCTGTAAATCCACTCAAAATAAATGCACAGTCAGGGGCTGACAACCTTTTGAATCGGAAGAGAAAATTATGAACCTTTTTTGAACTACTTGAAAACTTTTTTGAAAAAACTTACTTGGTGGAGATCGGTGCATCCCCAGACCGGTTGGTATAATTGACGACAGCGTTAAACGTTTGATTTATCCATTGCCAGAACACTGTCGCCGGCGTGGTTCGGTAGAATGTAATCATACCTGTTGAGAAATAACGGTTTGGTACAATTATTGGACTAAAATATCCATAGAGATCATCATAATCATATCAGCCGTAGAACGTCCACAGCTGGACATAGCCCTGAACTTAGAGATTTGAGAAACTTGGTGAAAAGCCGACAACAATAGCCATTTCTGTCTACTCCGCGTAGGTAAAATTGGCGTGAAAGCTTATTTTTATAATTATATAAAAAAAGAAATCAGCATTACGAGAATTTTCCAAATATTTTATTTGATAAAAATTTTGACTTTATGGATTTTTTTTGACGAACTACACATATTGGCTTCACCGGATTGAGAGGTGGCATAGCTCTTAGGTCGCTTAGCTTGAACCTCTGTCGCTAATAACTCTACTCAAGGGTCCCCCGGTGGGGGGTAACCTGGGCTTTATTTAAATTAAAGATCACCGGGGGACCCTTGTGTCGAGTTACTAGCAATAGAGGTTCAGGCTAAGCGACCTAAGAGCTATGCCACCTCTCAATCCGGTGAAGCAGTCAAGGCCAGCTTCTCTGGCCAATCTGTGTAGTTCGTCATTAAAAAAAAAAGCGACTTCACGTTCCGATGTTTTACTATATAAATGGTGAATTTATAAAGTATATGAAATGACTTACCGCCAGTGATGAGCGTATTCATGGGCGCTTGGGCGGACATTCTGCCCAGTATAAACATTTTCTCCCCGGTGTCCGGGTGGAACGCGCTGTCGTACAAATATTTCTTCTCCCAAAGCTGGTCCTCATTTAATCCAGCAGGCAGTTTGCGAGTTTTTCTACCAAAAGGGACGCTTGTGAGTAATTTTTTTGTTCGGTTTTATGTTTTAATGAACGCACGAAATGTGAGTTCGATAGATACTGTATACTTAAAGTGGACCCGGGAAGAAGGTGACATCGGCTGGCCTGTGTCGCCTTGTGCTCTCCTTGAGCACAGTGCAGAGGGGCTCCGGTGCGTTCCACTGGATATCCCGGACCCCGTCACCATGCACCGAGGAAGTGCCACCGGGGATGTTTTAGTGGGTTAAAAACCCCACATAACCGCCGCCTTCCTCCCAGAAGGTGTAGGTGGGTATCTTTTAGATTTCCTCCCCGTTAACAAAAAAAAAATACCTCGTTCAGGAGACAGACCTCAATATGTTTTGGTGGTTAATAAACTTTATCTCATTATTTTAATAAAACAAAGAATAAATTTTATGAATTTAAAACATTGAATTACGAAGAATGTAAAAATGATATACTTACAATACTGATCAACGATACCTATGATTTATCGTTGTAAGGTTTTTTTATGTAAAAAATAAAAAACACTTGCTAAAATTTTGCAAAAAAATATTGTAAGATCGTGGTAATTCTCTGATCGTGCCAAACTACTAGTGCAATAGCGTGGGTGTTGGTTTAATTTTGTTCCGGTTTGTATTTAATACCACGTTGTCATACCTGAACTCGGTGACAGCTTTCTTCGCATCGTCCAGATCTTTTGAACTTGCCAATAGGTTCAGAGGATTGGTAAGCTTCAGGAAATGTATCGCGCGACCTTCGTACGTTTTCTGGTCGTACCGCGGCTTGTCCAGGTCTATGTTGCCCGTTGCCATGTTTAGTCACGCTGTATAGTTGGCTATATAAAATGAAACATAGGGTAATTCCGTACTATCTCTTAAATAATTAGTTGGGCCAGCAAACATTGTTTTCCCATATAAATAATTTCTAGTTAATATCTTGATAGTCATAATATAAGGAATAATTAAATGAATGCATGTGGGGAAGTGGTCTATGACTGAAAGAGAAATAGCGCAATTAGCAATGTCTAATATCTAATATATGTTTTGTCGACCGAGTCGTGGTTCGGCCCTCTCGGGCGCCCTCGGATCGGCATGCTTACGCGTAACATAGTAACCGTCCAAGCCGAGGTTACCCCTCACCGGGGGGACCCTTGTGTCGAGTTACTAGCAATAGAGGTTCAGACTAAGCGACCTAAGAGCTGTGCCACCTCTCAATCCGGTGAAGCAGTCAAGGCCAGCCTCTCTGGCCAATCTGTGTAGTTCGTCATAAAAAAAATGTTTTGTTAATCTCTAATATATGTATATATAATTACACAAATTATGATATTGTCAATAGCCTAATGGTTTAGGGTACGGCCTGCGAATCGTAAGGTCGTGTGTTCGAATTCACCATTCAACTATTGCCGTGAACCATGTACTAGCACAAGCTTAAGCTTAGTTGGAATGGTTAACAAGATTGTTAGTAATATTTCTGGAAAAAAAAAGAAATATTGCTAGCTTTCTTTTCTAAAAAAATGTCAGTATTTTAGCGAATGAACTAATATCACTATTTAATTAAGGGGGTTGGTTCTAGAAGGGTGAAAATTTGGAGTTATATGTGTTTAATGCTAAATCATAAAAAAAAAAAATAATAAATTTTGTTCAAGAAAGAATTTTTTGGTGTGGACCACCCTTAACGTTTATAGTAGATGTAGAAAAATAGTTTATGTCGTATTCTCAGACCTACCGTATATACACAAAACATTTCATAGAAATCGGTCAAGAAGTGTCGGAGGAGTTTAATTACAAACACTGCGATACGAGAGTTTTATATATTACATTAAAAAAGTTGGATATTGCAAGTTGGCTATGGATAAAATTTTCAACATTCATCATAACGCCATCTGTTAGAGCTTTCAGGTACTAGCGTGCTAATATCGTCAAAGATTTACAAGATGGCGTTTAGAAAAAAAATAAAAAGTATTTTTAATTTTACCCAGCTAATTTGAGTCCAAAAGTGAAAGGGGATGAGTCTAAGTTAAGCATAGAGTACAAATTTATTATAATAAGAGCCCGAAATAAGGAATACTGATTAAAACAGGACAGAAATGCTAACCCTGGAACTTATAAATTAGACTTCCGATCTGTATACATTTACTATTATTTCATCATCATCATCAGCCTGTATATATCCACTGCTGGAAATAGGCCTTCCCCAATGCCTTCCACCACATACGATCCTCCGCTTTCCGCATCCAGCCACTTCCGGCTATCCTTACAAGGTCGTCGGTCCATCTGGAGGGAGGGCGCCCTACGCTTCTCCGACCCATGCGCGGCCTCCATTCCAAGACTTTCCTCCCCCATCTGCCGTCACTGACTCGGCAGATGTGGCCGGCCCACTGCCACTTCAACTTGCTGACTTTAAGAGCTATGTCGACTACCTTTGTTCTCCGTCGAATTTCTTCGTTTCGGATTCTATCCCTTAGAGAAATGCCGAGCATAGCTCTTTCCATCGCTCGTTGTGCGACTTTCAGTTTGTGGACCAGCCCAACGGTCAGAGACCAAGTCTCTGCACCGTAGGTTTACTATTATTTGGGTTAAGTAAAATTAGGACAACAAATCACCCTAAAAGCAGAAATTGATATAAAAGAGACCGTTGCAACAAACTGATTTTCAAAACCATAGAACCATATCCTCCTAAACGGGATGATATACACGTTGGGAGACCGCTCCCGAAAACGAAGACAAACGATAGTACTAATGACCTTTGATGATGGGACGGAAAAAAGTCGATCCTGATTAAAAAAAAAATTAAAACGTTTTATTAGCATTATTTAAGCTCCATCATATTAGTCCAGCTAAATGAAACGATAGTTCCATAAAAGAAACATAAGTTTTATAAAAAAAAAACTGCAATGAAAGACAAAGATCTATATATATAAAACAGATAGTGTGTGTATGTGTATGTTCCATGTAGGCTGCGAAACGGCTGGACCGATTTCAATGAATCTTCAGATTGACCTGGCGAGTAATCCTGTAAAGTTTGGTGACGATCGGAGGACTCCTCTTTTTGAGCTTTTATTTACTATGATTCTACTACTACTACGGGTATGATATTGTATTTACTGATATGTACATTGGGTGCAGGTAATCTTCACCCTCTCGAGAAGAGAATGAATACGGAGATAAATGAATAATTTAATATATTGTGAGAGTTAAATTAAATATTTAATGATGTAAGTTTATTGTTTAAATGAAATAAAGATCTAGCACGGCGAAGCGGGCTGGGGACGCTAGTTAATGATAAAAGACAATATGTATCACATTACCTTAGAGCTTAAAAGTATACGAAACTATTATTAAAAATTAAAATTAAACTGTCCACTTAGTTATGTAAGTATAATTACGAGTACATTTATCTAATCAACGAAACGACTGACTTCATTAATGCATTTTTAAGAATGTCGCGTTAATTAAGTAAAAATGTATTGACATATGACGAAGCTCTGAAGGCCGACTTAGCATGATAACAAGTTTGAATATTCAAATCAACTTCTTTATTAGTTCACTTTATATTTGTGTAGACGAAATATTTAGTAATGCAATGAGAGATAATACGACAGGGTTACAAACAATAGCCCAATTCTTTAAGCAGGCATCTCGACGGTTTTTCAAGACTGCCACCAAACATTCTGACAAACTTCTCGTAAGTGCCGCCACTTATAAGCCTTCCCCAGAGGTTGAGACACGTTCTTGACGATCCGGACGACGCGATTACCATTGCACAGGCTAGATCTCTACAAATCCACAAAGCGTCCATTCGCGACCGTCGGAGGCTGCGAATAATCCTCGCGCGTTACCGCTATTTTATGAGCAGGCCCCACCCCTTAGATGTTAGGTTTTGAATGTCTCTTAGATTATCCGTGAAATAGCAACCGACCGAGTCAGGAGACCTGACCTCAGGTCAGAACCTCTATCTCTAGTAACTCGACACAAGGCCCCCGCCGGCGGAGGGTAACCTCGGATTGGACGGTTACTATGTTACGTAAAAGCATTGCGGTCCGAGGGCGCCCGAGAGGGCTGAACCCCGACTAGGTCGGTTGCTGTTTCACGGATAATTTAAGGGCAATTCAAAAGCTAACTTTGAGTACCACTTCGGGAAGCTTGGTATTGGAATAAGGGGATACGTGCAAACGGTAAGTAATTCTGCCACCCACAAACACCAACTAAAAGAATTGCAGGTTGCCAACCTATTAAGAGCAAGATCGCAGGGGAAGCCACATTGCAAAAGTTAAACCCAAACAAGTGGAAACAACTGGAAAAGCAGCCGACCGAGCTGTGGATCGGCCCATTCGGGAAACTTCGGATCGCGTTGCTTACGCGAAAAATTAATCGCCCAAGCCGAGGTTACCCGTCGTCGGGGTAAAAACGAGGCGACACGCAGACATATACCTTCATATCACATACTCACTGAACTTGCAGATAACTAAAAATATGCAAGAATCGAAAACTATGATGTCACTGAATGTTCATATTGACACAATTGTAATTGCAGACTTCGGTACACATGTGACGAAATTGCTGAAAAATAAAATTTAAAATAAGGAGCTAGCTGCATAAGGAGCGATCGAGGATAGGCTCAGGATCATTGTCTTTAAGAAGACATTTCAGTACTCTCTTTCATCCAGGAAAATACAGACGTAGGACTGTATATGATTACTTAACTAGGATCTTCTTGGAGGTCTCATACAGGTCTCTACCACTGTTGGATATCTAAGTTGTGCCAAATTTTTCTATCCAAAATCAAAACCTTATCAACTTCTATCTCAAATCAAAACGATAAACACGATATAAAAAGGCAAGTTCAAGTGCATGATAATTTTCATATCAACTATGCATCGATTACAATCGCGCTAGACGAATTGCGTCAATAAAAATCAATAAAAATAACGTTTATTGATTTACAATTGATCCGGACTAGATATTGATTGCAATTGTAATGTTAGTGTCTTATGTTGTCCTCGTTTTACATCACAATAAACCAATTTCTCATACTCCAATAATTTATGAATTTATTTTGAGTATTTTAATTTGTTTTTGAGGGTTTAATTTGAATTGGTGAATTTTGATGTGCATTAAAGCTTGGGCTAGGAAGATAGAGGAGACTTCTAAAAAGCTTTTAAAAAAAGTTTGTTGATTGATATATTGGTTATAATCCAAAACATGACAAATACTCAAAAACGACAACGAGTACACATGAAGAAGACAAATAGCCGTAAGCAAAAGTAAAGGGTCAGTTAAGAAAGTTTGAATATCTCGAAAGATAAAGACCCTAGCTAACTGAAATAAATTGTGCACGATAGAGAATTAAATATCCTTAAAATAAAATATAATATTTGTATTAATTTATTTATATTTCATTAAAAAACATAAACTTAAACGAAAAAGGATATCTTACGTAAACTTGGATAATACAGTACTTTTCATTAAATTTTATTTAAATTAAATTTTTAGTACTTAGTGTTGCCTCCATGTGGCATTACTGTGTTATTTTATTTTAAGGATATTTAATTGTCTATCATGCACAATTTATTTCAGTTAGCTAGCGTCTTTATCTACCGAAATATTAAAAGTGTCTTAACCGACCCTTTATTGTTGCTCATCATCATCATCATTTCAGCCGTAAAACATCCACTGCTGGACATAGGCCTCCCCCAACGATTTCCAAAGGGACCGGTTGTAAACGGCCCGCATCCAGCTGCGTCCTGCGGCCTTTATGAGGTCGTCAGACCACCTTGCGGGTGGACGTCGACTCGTGTTGCTCACGAGTGTATAATATAGTCGCGACAACTTTGTAATTTAAATATGATTTTCCGATGGACTTGACCCTCTGCAAAGAGATGTCGGGACTCTTCACATTCTCTGTCGCATTTACCACGGGGAGTGTTCTGAGGAATTGTTCAGAATCATCCCAGCTACCGATTTTCATTACCGCACATCTCGGCAGAATTTCAAATTTCCTCGACACCATCTTGACGGTTGGCGTTCCTGTAAGTTTCTTGCGTAACTTTCTTCCATGCACTGTCAACCTATGGAATCAGTTGTCACCAGCGGTATTTCCGAACCTTTACGATTTGTGGACCTTGATGAAATGAGCTTACTCCTCTCTCAAAGGCCGGCATATCACCTGCGACTCCTCTAGTACTGTGTATCGGTGATCACTTAAGATCAGGTCAGCCGTAAGCTGATACTTTGGAAATAAGAGAGAGCGTCCGCGCATTATAGTCGTCCATTCAATCCGTCTCAAGCGGTAAGACGTTTACTGTGGCGTTCATATTTAACGTGGATTCGTTATAAAGTCTATTTTTGTTTTTTTACTCGTAAATATATTTGTTAGGGAGCTTAAGAGAGAGTAAATCTGTAAACGCATTTAAAAATAAATTAAAACACCTGATGTTAAAGATACAAAAAGATAACATCCCCGCGACATCGGTGGCTTGTTGTTTCCAATATTTTCAATATTTAATTATATAATTTAAACTTTATACGTTTAATTATCATATTATTTATTTTAGTTTATTTTTGACTCAATAATATTTACGAATTTTTTTCATCTATTATTTTATTGTATAAAATATATTTTAATCTCATAACTGTTTTATTCATGTATCATATTTATTATACTCTTATTGTCTGTATAAATTCCATATAAAAGTAGTATTGCGCGCGCACGTCTATAGGTAATACCGGGCACCGCTGAAAATCAGCGCTGTCGCATCCTTGTGACAGCATATGCTGAGACGGTGTCCGATATTGGCATCATATGTTTTGTATTATTTGTCCGTGTAACTTTAACTGTGTTTTGTCTATTTTTCATTCTTTTTTAATGTGTGTTATATTCAGTCTGTGATGTGTTTTTGTATTGTGATGCCAATAAATAAATGTCTATGTCTATGCCAAGCAATGAGGTAAGACTAACTTTTCCCATGGGGTCCTACCACGCAAGCTAGCTCTACCTCGAATTATATACAGTTATAAAGTGGTGATAGTTAACAATCTTCATAGCGGCGTATAATGAGAAAAAAATTCGGCTAAAGTTAATCACGTATCCAACTTGTTTTTGTCCGGATAAACTGGTTCGGAGGCAGCGCTTCCGCGAATTCGACGTGGTCAAGACTTACTTCAACATATATATAATACGTTGTTTACAACCGTACGATATAGCTGTAGAAATAAACGTATTTAAATATTTACTACGGAAAACGGACCTTGCATAATGTGGGTTCAATCTCCGGCGTAATAAAAATACTACGAGTATATACTAGAATACAGTACAAAGTATTTTAATAAAAAAACAGTGTACTATAGCACAGTAAGTTATTTTTATTGCATTACCAGTTCTGTATATATTTATTTTATTTATTTTGTTTACGGGGGGAGGGATGGGAGGGGAATCTTCAACAAGATACCCCGCCTTCTGGAGGGAGTTGGAAGGCGGGGTTATGTGGGGTTTTTACACACTAAAACCACTCCGGTGGCCCTTGAAGAAGGCCCTTCCTCGGTGCATGGTGAGGGGCTCCGGGATCTCCAGAGGAACGCACCGCCTCTGCTCTGTGCTCTTCGGAGGGCACTGGGGGGGGGGAGGTTAATCCCTCCCCCCGAGACGTGCAAGGCAAAACGGGCCAGCCGATGTTGCCTTCTTCCCGGGTCCACTTTGGCGGACGATAAGGCCTCCACCCTTGTCGCCCAGTGAAGGCCCCTTTTAGTCGCCTTCCACGACAGGCAGGGGATACCGTAGTCTTATTTTACGAGCCCAAATCTACAAGGCTGACCAGCTCTGTGTATACTGTAACTATACAGTACTGGTAGTGCAGTACAGTACGCTAGCAACCCAAGTTTAATCTCCGGTGCCAGCACCAATGGATTTGTTAGTTGCAATTATAAGGGCTTATTTACCACGCGCTTAGCAGTGAAGGGAAATAACGTGAGGAAATCTGTATGTGTTAGGAAATTTTCTAAGACACGTGAAGTCTGCCAATCCCCACTAAGGCAGTGTGGTGGAATATACTCTGTTTACAGAGAAGGCAACTACTTGTCCACCAAC
Source organism: Meandrusa payeni (assembly GCA_029286785.1). Lineage (NCBI taxonomy): Eukaryota > Metazoa > Arthropoda > Insecta > Lepidoptera > Papilionidae > Meandrusa > Meandrusa payeni. The sequence goes on from JAGSMX010000023.1 coordinate 4,924,878, forward strand.
AGGTTGATAATTTCGAAGTTGAGCGGCGTGAAGAACTCGAACACACAAATTGAGATAAACCGAAGGACCCGCCTAGTGTCCATCCACTATAATTGTGTTGGTGGAACCTTGACTTGTGCGAAATGCTCTCGTGCTTTTAGCAACAAAGGTACACCAGCCACCAAAGGGCACACGAGAGGGCAGAAAACCTAAGCCCTACTACCTGAACAAGTGTCTTAATTAAAATGCTTGTCCAGTAACAAAGTCGCCATGGCCGTAATCCTCTTGGACATCATCATCATCATCACAGAGAAGACAGACAATGGGACATATATAGGATCTGACGTTAACTTTTTAACTTTTATATTAATTACTGTTTCGTTAGCTGAATTCTGTATAGTATCCGAGATCAATAATACATTAAACAATATCAATGAAAACCTTGACCCCAGCCGCCATCTCTTTATCAATTGGTTTTGACATCGAGATACGAGAATGATTATATTTATAATATAACTACAGCTACTATGCCACGGCACCGGTTCTGTATTGAATTTGGCTGCGAGAAAAAAAACAGCAGCTCATGTCTCGCTACGCTAGGTTTGTAAAATACACAAATACATTCCCCACCCCTTAGATGTTAGGAGCGTTGCTGGAGTTTCCTCGGCCAGTTCTTCTCCCAGCGCTAACGCTCCCCGAAGTGGCACTCAAAGTTAGTTTACCCTTTGAATGTCCCATAAATTATCCGTCAAATAGCTAAGAGATTAGTATGAGTGCATACTAATCTAGAACTTAAGATAACCCGTAAAACAATCTCATTCCCGTAATATGTTCTTAGTATTTTAAAACCATAATATTAGGAGTGCACGATAGATATTGATATCACATAAAATATCGATGTATGGACGCGATATATAGCTTCAATCCGATATTATCGAATCATCTAAAATCGATAAATATCATCCGATATACGAAATCGTAAGAAATTTAATAAAAAAGCATTGCATTCTTTCTTATATTTGTGGTTGACAATTGAATAAAGTAAAACCCTTACTTGCGCTGCCATCATGAAGAGTGTAGTGTAGTATGTATGTACACTACACGCTTCACGATGGCAAGACTCGTTGTATAAATTTTATAATCTATGCATGTAGTCTGTACTGCTATCAGAATCAAATCAAATCAAATAGTCTGGACTCGTATCCGAAGCGAGAACCTCTCAGTTACGCGCCGAGTATTCTATTAGTACAAAAGTTTTGTAATTTTTAATATTAAGCGCTAATTAATTATAAACAAATTTTGATATATGAAATGAAATATTTATTTATTTACTTTTTACACACACACACATTTTATATTACCGACATGCACATACACAAAAATATTAGATACATATTATATATCATATTCCATAAACATTTTCTTACTTCGTTTTCGTCCTTCGGTACACATCTCCCTGCTAGACTAATACATAGCCTGTATTAGGGAGATGTTGTACCTAACTCCGAGTTTATGAACTAAAGTTTGTTATATAGCTTATGTGGTAGTCGTGTGTTTTTGCAAAGAATAGTGTGCGTGGGTGCATGTGAGAGTGTATGTGCGAGTGAGTACATGAGAGATATGATAAATATCGATATATTTGTACAATATATCGCGTAGTATTGATACAACCTCACGATATATTATATCGCAAAATAAATCGTTATATTTTGATATTGAACATTCCTACTCTCTGCTAAGCTTATTTTTTTATGACGAACTACACAGATTGGCCAGAGAGGCTGGCCTTGACTGCTTCACCGGATTGAGAGGTGGCACAGCTCTTTGGTCGCTTAGCCTGAACCTCCATTGCTAGTAACTCGACACAAGGGTCCCCCCGGTGAGGGGTAACCTCGGCTTGGACGGTTACTATGTTACGCGTAAGCATGCCGATCCGAGGGCGTCCGAGAGGGCCGAACGCCCCAATATTTCACGGATAATCTAAGAGACATTCAAAAGAACTAACTTTGAGTGCCACTTCGGGAAGCGTTGGCGCTGGGAGAAGAAGTGGCCGAAGAAACGCCAGCAACGCTCCTAACATCTAAGGGGTGGGGCCTGCCCATAAAATAACGGTAACGCGCAAGGATTATCCTCGGCCTCCGGGCGACGCGACGGAATTTATTATAGGAAGGCTTATAAGTGACGGCACTTACAAGAAGTTTGTTAGAATGTTTGGTGGCAGTCTCGAAAAACCGTCGAGATGCCTGCTTAAAGAATTGGGCTATTGTCGGTAACTCTGTATCAACGTGGGGCTTACGATTACGTACGAACCACAGCGCACCCGTGGCTCGTCGCAGAAAACGATTCTGAATTACTTGTAACCTATGGATATGGTCTGCTAAGCATTTGCTCAGCTTAAGCTCAGCAAACTTAACTAGAGGCAGACTTAACTAGTAAGCTAAGCCTGAACAAAGTCAAAGTACGCTTTATATCGCCTTAATCACGAAGTTTTAACAACTTACCTCTACACCACTCTATAATCTCTTCTTCTCGTTTATCGAAATATTCAACAATGTTTAATGCGTTAATGTCATGTTTATTACGTTTCAATTCAATTTACTTTAGACGAAATGAAAATGTATAAACACACATGTCATTCGTATTGATCGATCATTTCAACGCTCACTGAGTTGTCAGAATATTTTTCATCCGATAAAAAGAGGATAATTGCCATTGAAGAGGGGATATTGAGAATTATAATTGTCTATGATGTTAATTAAAAAAATAAAGTCTCTGGAGTCGAGAATTTTTAACACACAATTTCTCCCAGCTTATTCTAGCGAGTGGAGGGGAAAGGGGGTAATATTAAACCGACGTAAGTTAAAAAAAAAACACAAAAATAAACTAAACATTTAAGATTTCAAGTATTGTTGTTTTTTTGTAACGATCTACACAGATTTGTCAAAGATGCTGACCTCGAACCTGTTTCACCGAATTGTGAGGTGGCATAGCTCTTAGAGTCAAGTCAAGTCAAGTCGAGTCATCTACAAGGTTCACGGGAACCTCGCAGGTACGGGCCTCGGGGTGTTACCCCATTACCCGGGTTATCAGCGCAGGGGGCAACTGCTCCCCTGGTCTTGGGTACCGTTTTGGAACGGATTTTTTAGGAATAACTATTTTTACGTCGGGGCTAATCCCTCAAGCGTCAGCCGCGACGAATCTATCTTCTACGCCCTCTCGACCTCTCGGTCTCGATTGAGACGGAGGTCGAGAGGGGGGCCTATGAGTTCAAAATCTCCCTAGAATAGGGGAATTTGAACCTACGGCGCACGTCGGGAGGACGCGCGTGTTGCGGGCGAACCCGCGCAGGTGTTCGTGCGGACCGTTGTCCGCGCGGTCGAATAGGTTACGAGCTAGTCTCGTGACAAATTCGTGTATCGATTCGATGCCTAAATCGCGGTGTATTACGTCATTTCTGACGTAACGCCCCGCGTTTAGGATCATCCTAAGGGTTATATTTTGTTGTGCTTGGATGCGGGTCCTTGCACTATTACTAGTTAATCCGTACCACGCTGGAGCGGCATACGTCAATCGTGTACGAATGTAAGCCTTGTAGACGGAGAGTTTAGCTCGGACGGGCAAGTGAGATGCCAATACTGGTCTCAATACCGCTCTCGCAGCTCTGGCGCTTTGAATCATACGATTCACCTGAGGGGCCATTGAAAGCCTGCGATCGATCTTGCATCCGAGATAGACTACATCCGACTGCCAAGGTATTACCTGTCCACGAAGACGCAGTCGCTGGAGATCTACGCCGTAATTGACGTTAGCGCCGCCGTCTTACCGACGTTGACGGCGATACGCCAATTGTCCAACCAGCGCGGTAGGGCGTCGAGCGCACTCTGTAAGCGTTTTATAGCGTTACTCGGTTTGATGGCAGAAGCCAGGTAGGCGCAATCATCCGCGTATAGCGCCAGCATCGGTGCGTGGCGGCCCTTAGGGCACGGAATGTCGTTTGTATAAATCGCGTACAGTAAGGGGGACAGGCTCCCCCCCTGCGGTACACCGGCGGCGATCGGTCGCGACGTCGAGAGTGCGTTCTCGATGCTCACGTAGAACGAGCGTTCGGATAAGTAGGACGCGACGAGTCGAATTAACGCGCGCGGTAGGGTGTCGATGTCGAGCAACTTGTACAATAGTCCGGCGTGCCAAACACGATCGAAGGCTTTCTCTATATCGAGAAAGACCCCGACCGCCCTCCGACCCCGGTTACATGCGGTGGTCAAAAAATGAAGCACGCGGACCAATTGTGTGGTTGTCGAATGGCCGTTACGAAAACCGTGTTGTTCCTCACGTAGTCGGACGTGAGGACGAATCTTCTGCAGCAGCAGTTTTCGAAAAGTTTGGCGATGTGCGGTAACAGCGTTATGGGCCGGTAGCTCGCCGCCAACCTACGATCTTTTCCCGGTTTGGGAAGCATTATTACTTTCCCGGTTTTCCAATCCCGTGGAAAATGGTGGGTGCGAAGTATGCCGTTGAAGAGCCGAGTTATTACTACTACGAACCCTCGCGGGAGTTGTTTGAGCGCGCTGGTTGGGATACCGTCGTGACCAGGCGCTTTCCTCAGAGGGAGGCGACTAATGGCCCTCCTTACGTCGGAGGGCGAGAAAAACGTGTCCCCGGGAAGCGGGGGGGGTGGGGTAACTAGTAGTTCCTTGAGCTCTTAGATCGCATAGCCTTGCCTATATTGTTAGTAACTCGTCACAAGGGTCCTCTGATGAGGGGTGATCTCAGCTTGGTCGGTTACCATGTTATGCGTTCGTAGTCCGATCCGAGGGTGCCCGAGAGAGCCGAATAATCGATGGTTGCTTTTTTTTTAATGACGAACTGAACTACACAGATTGGCCACAAAAGTTAAAGAAAAACGGTTGCTATTTCCCGGATAATCTAAGGGACATTTAAAAGCTAAACTAAGTTTGTACACTTCGGGAAGCGTTGGCGCAGCAACGCTCATAACCACTGAATGGAGATTTGAAGTATTTATTTATCATTCTTAAATATATTCGATCGTCTCTGGCGGCCCTGCCTGTCGTAAAAGGGGCTTCGGGTCGAAAAGGGTGGGAAGGCCTTTGTCGTTTGACAATGACCCGGGAAGAAGGTAATACGGGTGGTCCGGTATCGCCTTAGCACTGTCAGGGTGCTGGGGGAGGGAGTAACCTCCCACGGGACGTGCTTAACAGCACAGTGCAGAGGGGCTCCAATGGAGATCGCGGAGCCGAAGCGGGCGGGGACGGGGATGGGGTTTAACGAGTAAGAACCTCAGATAACTTCCTTCCTCAAAAGGCGTTCTTGTTTAAAAATGTCCCCGTCAGAAAAAAAAGATAAAAAATCCATAGTGGCATAAGCGCGAATGTGGTAGAAGAATGAGAATATAAGCCGCCAGGACTTCGTAATATGACTATAACATTTCGGAGATATAAGAGGGCGTAATAGAGTGTCACGTTTAAATGCATTTGAAGTCGTTACAATTTTAATATTAGTCCAGATATCATAACACGAAAGCCCAGATAGGCAGGTTACATTACACGAACCTGAAAGACATCTCTAGGCATCCTTTTAACGTCGTTCGTCCTTAATAAAAGTCGATATTCTAATTTATATATGTTCATATATGTGTTCATAAATGATACGATAAAAATTATTTAATTATGATACAAAACAAAAAGCAATATAATATATATTTTAAAAAGCCGTAATTACTACTGATAAAGATATGGCGACGAGACTGTGATGCTCATATTTGATAATAATTATTCAGAACGATTGTTTACTAATTAGTGAAATATCTTGAGCGATTCTTACGCAAGACCATGCCGCTATAACTTATATAAATTAAGTACATCACGGTTTGATAATTATTATAATATTATATCAGCGAAAGCCGTGACCCTATGCAACCTTTATTATCATCTCGTTTTGAAATATTCATATATTTATCCAACAACGCATCGAGAAATCAATAAAATGAGACACGCTTTATAAGAGCTTTTATATTTAAAAAAAACGATCAATGCCTGAAAAACATTCACTGTATGATATCTAAGCTTATAACATTATTTTAATAATTGAAATATGCCAAAAGTACCTCTACAAAATAAAAAAATGTAGAGACTCACCCCTATTTTCAAATGATGTGAAGATTAGATTTTCCAGTATATGATCTTGACCTAACAAAATAATGTAAAACAGTTTAAGATATTTTTTAATTCATTAATGACCAATTTTCTCACTTGTTACATTTGATTTAATTCATGTATAGTTTAAATGTTCCGCCGTCACAAGAACCGGAGGAGTGACACAAAAATCAATTCTTCAAGGACTCCAGTGTTGTAAATGTAAAAATATGTAATTGGTATTGCCTACAACAATTATATTTATTAATTTTTAACAAATTTATTAATGAAACGTTTGTTATCTATAAAAGTTTTTGTACTTTAAACTAAAATATATAGAATTTTAAAAATTAGTGCTCAACGTGAATTAAATTTTACTCTGTTTCTATTAATGTTATTGTCATTGTTTGTATTTGTCACTTTGACAAGGGCTTGTTTCAATACAAGCAAATTGCACTTATCAAAATATAAATATATTTATCAAAAATAATGAAATCCTGTCTTTTTTGTTTTTAACTTAACTTTTAATAGATATATGATGCAAATAGCAATCGTTTGGCGTTAATAATTCTTTATTTTTTAATTACTAAACTCATAGAATTATTCATAGAGTTTAATGTGTCAACTTTACGGAAACGGAATTTGCAGATTTTACGTCTTGTCCTTCGTCTTTGCAGCAGTGGTCAGTGGTCGAGTTAAAAAAATTACACTTAATAACCTTTTCTAAAAGGTATAAGAATAATACAATGTCTTTAATCAGTAGAAATGTATTCCGTGCTTTAGTGCAGGTAAATTTAGTACAAATTATATATTTCTTAATCTCTTGTTTATACGTAAGCCTAGATGTCTAAAAGTGTTTCGTAACGTGTAATTTGAAACTATTTTGTTTCTTTAATGAAAACAAAGATACTTTAGACGTTTTTCATTCATGGAAATAAAATCTCTTTTGGATTAATATGTATAACATCGAAGTTGTGACGTTCTAACACTATAAATATGTCTCACGTGATTAAAATATGGTGTTAGTGTAAAATGATAATTAAACAAATTTAATTCAATTAAAGGGATCACAGCACGTCGGCAAAGGAGTCCACACGACTGCGGTAAACAACAATAAAAACGTATGTTTTGCGCCACATGCAATCAGCACCCTGGTGAGATACTAACTGGTTTACTAATGACATGTATAATCCAAAAAAAAAACAATACAATAAGCAATGAAGACAACATACGAAAATATAAATTTTGTATATTAGTTGAAGAAATCTCATGTAGTTGTTATTGTTAAAACTTTTCTTGATTTTATTTAGTGGAAGATTTTAGTTTTTTATGTCAAATACAGTGCACTACTAGTATTTCATATGAAATATTATCTTCGCAGTTGTTCAATCAATTTTATAAATCGAAAGCCTTTTCTTTCGTGGGGAAATGCCTACGCATACAAGCCCCATGGGGACTTCGACATGTTATGTCGGACTCTCACCAACTAAAACCTCACGCCATCAGCGCAACCAAGGGGTCTTGGGATCTCCGTAAGGAATGCAACCACAACCCATCTTTGCTTTGCTGGGCTATCCCACTCAGGGTGTGCGCTTAACGCCGCTAACACCCTTACCGACTGCCACAACTTTACGGCACCACTTTGTGTCGTGATCCTTCTCATAAAGCTAAAGCCAATATAATGAAGAGAATTAAGTTCAGAAATATTTACTATAAAAACTTGGAAATAAGACTTTTGTTTCTTTATTGCTTGTTGTACATGTAAAAATTGTACCTGCTCTTGGTATTTGTTTACCATAAATTTTAAAACTAAGTTGTAATTATTTTTTTATAATTTTAAAATTGAAATTTGTCTTAATTGGCATCATTATATAGTATTACATACTTTGTATCAAAATTCTTATATAAATATAATGATAATGTAAATTTTTGATATATAATAATGTAAAATTTTATAAATCATTTTAATGTATATTATAAAAGTTTGAACAGCAGGATCCACAGATATTGCTACGTAAGATATTCTATCTTTTCTGCATGATACATTATAACATTGCTACACAGCCATTCTATTTCTCATGGACAAAATTGGAAGACCTTAAATCCGCTGGGGCATACGCAAACAATCTATATACATGCTATGTCAGCCTAATGGCTTAGAGTATGCCAATCTTACAATCATTTGTCTAAACTCCAAACCCACCATTCGGCTATTGTTGTTAACCTACTTCAAATGCAAGCATAAGCTTTGTAGGAGCTACTCGTATGTTGCTATACATACAATTTTGAATATTCTTTGTATCACAGTAAAAAGAAAAATTATTTTTAATTCATATATAAAGCCATCATATTCGAAAAGTGGCAAAAATGGCAATTGTTTACTGGTCAAGAATTGGTTATCAAAATAAATAGAATGGCACAGTAACATTACTGAAGCATGAGAATGCCAATTCTCGTTTTTTGTTTACGTCATGGTGTAATTCTAAAGCATGGAGTCCCTCTGTATATGTTTTGTGCTGTCCGTATGTATTGATTAATAATAACTTTGATGTTGTGTCATCATTTGGGAATATTAATGAGCTTCAATGTTTTATATTATAGTGGCAGTCATTTTTACTGATGGTAGGTACAAAGCAAAAGAGTGCATTACTATATTCAGGTTTAAAAGGTGACATAGATCAAGTAACTGAATAATTTTTATTGATATCATCTTTCGTCGAATATTCCTCATTAAATAAAAATACTTTTTGGGATTATTAGCTGTTTAATGTTTTATTTAATTCGATGTTTCGCACACTTAACAGCGGTAATTTTTACGGCGTGAACGGAGGACATCCCTAATCATAGTTGCTGTAGTTTATGGATGCAAATGTAGATTTATTAATTTCTTATTCAGTGAATTTTAATAAGATTTAAATAAATACGATAAATTAATCTACAATTATCTATGAAAAATTATAAGTATAACCGAAATGACTGGATGAGGAAATCGGAGAATATGGAAGGAGCCATTTGGGTATGCCTATTTCCAGCAGTGTATTGTTACAGGATGTTCTTGAAGATGATCTATAAAAAAATAATAAACATACATATAATACAAGAAGAAGTAATAATACATGTAATAGTAATATCTGCCTAAACCGATAAGGCCCTCCTTGCTCACATTTAGGCTATAAGTTTAGTTCTATCCATTTCTCTAAGTAAGTTAATCCTTATCATTTACCTTTTACCCCATTTAAAAAATGTATATTTATTATTAAAAAAGATACTAATAAATATATATTGATTATATAGCAAACTAAAGAGGGACGCATCAAATGCACCCTCATCCCAGGAGATGGCGTTGGCCCTGAGATGGTGTACTCCGTGCAAGAAGTTTTTAAGGTCTGTATAATTATATATGTTTGACTTATTAATTACTTATTATGTATTAAATAATATTCTGTCAATACTCAGGTCCTAATTCATAATATGATTTCAATGAAAATATTCTAGTAAACTTATTGCCGGAAGTAATATTGTTATTTACCTACAATATTTTACCCATGGGATGGGGGTCTATTCTAAACTATATAAATTTGATACAATTATATTTAAATAGATTAAAAAATCTCCATGTAATTATGTAAATTATGTGTTTGCTACAACCGGTCCTTTTGGAAATTGTTGGGAGAGGTGTGTGAAGTGTTTGATAGGAGAACAACCCAATTAGAATAGTGTTTATAGTCCGGTCAATTTAGACATTCAAAGTTACTTAAATTCCCACCAAGCTGAAAATTGTTTAAAATATCATTAAAAACAAAATTTGAAAGTTACCCATCTTTCCCCTGTAAGGAAAAAAAAATATTCAAGGTCAAAAAAATGAGTTTTTCGCGATTTTCAGCAAAACGGTAAGTTTTATCATAAAAATACCTCAGACAAAATTTGTAGATCATAAAATTATCTACAAAAAATTTATTAATACTTGTTTTTCTACAAGCCACCTCTATGAGATATAACGATTTTGATCTTTGACCTTGGATAATTTTTTTTATATTGGTGGAAATTTAGGTAACTTTACTCTTGTTTTTTGGTCTAATTTGACCGGACTAGTAATGTTTGATTTTGTCTTTCTTCTTAAATATACTCATTAGATATTCACCAAAGGTGATGTTCACTTAACGTCTCGTAATTTGTATGTTTGTTTGTTCCATATTAAGAGCATCACATTGTTATATAATTACAAACACAGTTTCACCTGTTCCCAATTGTTTTTTTTTTTATTATTTCTAAGCAAGTGCTTGACTACGATCCCACCTGATGTTAAGTGGAAATGCAGTCCAGGATAGTAAGGCGCATGCTTAGTAAATGCGTTTGGTTGCTATAAAAATACATCGTTAATATTGAAATTGAAAAACATTTATTCGGCTCAAGAACACAGAAACAACAAGTATAACAAGACAAAAACAACATAAACAAAAGTAAACAGAAACAACATAAAAAGAACAAAAAGAAATTGTGCCGAAAGGGGTTGGCATGTGCTGTGCTCACACATGTAGCACAGCGCTGGTTTTCAGCCAAAACCTGTGAAGACTAAGGCGGACACCATTCGGTTGTGTATTATTATAGTGTACAATACATAAACTTTCATAAATATTATATAGGTCTGGGTTGGAATGTCTAAGTCATCCACCATACTCCCTGGACTTTGCTCGAACAGATTACCATTTTTTTCGTATTCGGATAACATCTTGCCTTTGGAAGGAAAAATTCAACACGACGAGGTAGTCCCAAAAAGCCTTCAATGAATTTATTGACTCCCGTACGAATGTTTTTTTTAGTAAAGGGATCAATGAACTACCTATGAAATGGCAAAAGTGTATAAATAGCAATGGTACATACTTTGATTAGATAAAATATATTTAAAAAAAACACACTTTTGGTTACTGTCTTTCAAAATGCCAATTTCATACGTAACAATTGAAAGATTCTCCATTATTGTTAATAAAACAAATATAATTCGTAACGTTAACTTTTCAGTTTATTAATTATTAAAATTAATGTACACCTCTTGACCGATCTCCCCGACATAACGCCTAAAAACGTCAAATGACAAAATACAAATATTCTGTTGACATTTGACGTGTTTACATTTTAAAAAGGTGCCTTCCACTTTATATAAATTTTAGATTACATACCAATGAGAATTTATCGTTATTATTGGATAAAATTGTGAGCAATAGTAATATGATATATATACAAGTCTTACACAACCTAATATTACTACTCGCACACACACACACGTACATAATAATTTATTTATTCCTTTTCTTCTAATAATGTCTACATAATTATAAGTTTGATTTGTTTTTATTTGTTTGTGTCTCGTGATGGTCGTAAACTGCTGCGACACAGTTAGCAACTACTGTAGCAGTTTACGTTCAATATTGTTATATTTGTTTTCTTTTGTCCATATAATTTTTATTATTTATTATTATTATTAGTTAAATTTGTGGCGATAATAAAGCATAATTTGTAATTTAATTTTGTACAGGCAGCAAATATTCCAGTGGACTTTGAGTCGTTCTTCTTCTCCGAAGTGAATCCAACTCTAAGCGCTCCACTAGAAGATGTCGTCAATTCTATTGCGAGAAATAAGATTTGCATCAAGGTAAGTTTGTTTTATTTGTGTACATTTTAATCCATGGAGGTGAGAGTGAAATGCATCCTGCAGTGAAGACATTTTACTAAAGTATGTATTCATTTAATTATAATTAGAAAACCCAGCCTGCTAGATTTTGCTTTATTTTATTTAAATAATAAACTTACATCATTAAATATTTAATTTAACTCTCACAATATATTAAATTGTTAATTTCCCTCTGCATCAGTAAATGGATGCGTTCGCTGCGCTATAAATTACCTTGAATAATTCAAAATTCTAAATTGAATCATTATACTTTATTATACTTCATTATTCTTCAATATGAGTATATTGTACTTCAATATGGTTCATAATGACATAAATATACACAACATATGTGTCAATACATAGTATAGTCAAGGGTTATAAAATAATAGAATATCATAGTAAATAAAAGCTGTATTTGACAGTTCAAATAGAGAAGTGCTCCGATCGTCAACAAATTTTACAGTATTACTCGCCAGGTCAATGTGAAGATTCCCTGAAAGTTTCATTGAAATTGTTCCAGCCGTTTCGAGCCTATATGCCAATCTGCACTGAGGATGAGTGGCGGATTATGCCCTTATACTCTCTTTACAGAGAAGCCTTGTGCCCAGCAGTGGGACATATATAAAGGCTGTAACTTCAACTTCAATATTATAACTTGCAGGGTATCCTGGCTACCCCGGACTTCTCTCACACGGGTGAATTGCAAACGTTGAACATGAAGCTGAGGAACGCGCTCGACCTGTACGCGAACGTGGTGCACGTCAAGTCGCTGCCCAATGTGAAGTGCCGCCACCACGACGTCGACTGCATCATCATCAGAGAGCAGACAGAGGGAGAATACTCCGCGCTGGAGCACGAGTCTGTACCTGGTCAGTCACTTTACTATTTAATAATAGCAGTCATCGTCCTTTAGTCGAAATTCGATTTCGAATTTATATATTGATATGAAAGATAATATCTGCCAATAATTATATACGTAACATAGCTACGTAACATCCTCGCGTGTTACCGCTATTTTAAGGGATGGGGCCCTTAGATGTTACGAGTGTTGCTGGTGTTTCTTCGGCCACTTCTTTTCCCAGCGCCAACGCATTCCGAAGTGGCCCTTAAAGTTACTTACGCGTAACATAGTAACCGTCCATGCCGAAGTTACCCCTCACTAGGGGGACCCTTGTGTCGATTTACTAGCAATAGAAGTTTTGGCTAAGCGACCTAATGGCTATGCCACCTTTCAATCCGGTGTCCCAGTCTAGGCTGGCTTCTCTGGTCAATCTGTGTAGTTCGTCATAAAAAAAGCTACGTAACCGTTGCCAAGCAACCATATAACAAACGTGTCAAACGGATGGGAGTGTGTAATGTTCTGTGTAATGTAAGGGCCCACGAGATGGGTCACTCTAATCGAGGGCGTCTGGTAGGTCAGAATCTCGACTCGATCAGTAGCTTTTACAGAATCTATCGTTTATTTATCCTTTATAACTCGATTCTTTGGCCTTTTCTTAGATGGTCTTGTTCCCGAGGTTCTACTATATGTATATATTTTCGTTCTCAGGAGTTGTCGAGTGCTTGAAGATCATCACCGCAGCCAAGTCTGAGCGCATCGCCAAGTTCGCCTTTGACTACGCTGTGAAGATGGGCCGTAAGAAGGTCACCGCAGTCCACAAGGCTAACATCATGAAGCTTGGAGACGGGCTGTTCTTGCGCAGTTGTGAGGAGGTATGTGCGATGAACATCATCAACACTCGAAGGTCGCTAGGTCCAATACGAATCCGCCATTCGACTATTAAGTATTATATAACTATTGGGGGAAGGGGGGGGAATCTTCAACAAGATACCCGCCTTCGGGGGGAAGGCAGGGTTATGTGGGGTTCTTACCCACTAAAACCCCCCCGGTGGCCCTTCCTCAGTGCACGCGAGGGGCTCCGGGATCTCCATAGGAACGCACCAGAGCCCCTCTGCACTGTGCTCTTCTGAGAGCACGTTCCGGGGGGCGGGGAGGTTAATCCCGGTTCCACTTCAGTGAACCTAAAAACCGTTGTTACTTACTACCTAGTTTTTGATTGTCAAAAACATACCAACGGTTCCCTGGTATACTTCACAGATGGCAAAATTGTACCCGCGCATCCAGTTCGAGAAGATGATCGTGGACAACTGCACCATGCAGATGGTGTCCAACCCCAACCAGTTCGACGTGATGGTGACGCCCAACCTGTACGGCAATATCGTGGACAACCTGGCCAGCGGGCTGGTGGGCGGCGCGGGAGTCGTCGCTGGTGCCTCTTACAGCGCGGAGTGCGCTGTCTTCGAACAGGTATTTTCGATTCAGACATTCGTCATTATTTAGAACAGCTGGGCGTATAGTCATCGCACGAGTTGAATCCCTCTGGATACAATAGTGATGTGACCATAATGATGTCGATAGATTTAAACAATTCTTTCAGTTTGCCATATTACTCTAAGATGCTATGATAAAATAAAACAACAACAAAAAGAAACAACTTAATTCGCAAGGTTTGACGACCTCATAAAAGCCGCAGGACGCCGCTGGATGTGGGCTTACAACCTGTCCTTTTGGAAGTCGTTAGGGGTGCTATGTTCAGCAGTGGATGTTGTACGGGTGAAATGATGATGATATTTGATGCCAATTTAAGACTTATATGGTTTTCTCATGGATGCTTTTGTCAGAATTAGATCAAATTATAATTGTTGTGATGTTAATTTGGAACAGGGCGCGAGGCACATCTTCTCTGGCGCCGTGGGCAAGAACATCGCGAACCCGACCGCCATGCTGCTCTGCTCCGCCAACCTGCTGGCGCACGTCAACCTGCACTCCTACTCCAAGATGATCAAGAATGCTATTAACAAGTAACTTATCCCTCATATATATCATCGTCAATCCAAATCAAAGGAAATCAAAAAAGATAGGAGAGCACCTTCCTCCCCTGTGCCCTCGCAGAGCAAGGCGACAAGGTCCAGCCGATGTCGCCTTCTTCCCGGGTCTACATTCGCGGACGACAAAGGCCTCCCACCCTTGTCGCCCAGTGAACTCGAGGCCCCTTTTAGTCTCCTTCTACAACAGGCAGGGGATACCAGCCCGCCTGCACGATCTCGGCGATCCGTTCGGCGGTCTCTTTCTGAGCCATTACGGACCCGCAGAAGGAGACCAGCGCCTTCCATTAGGATTTTCCCGCCGGCGGCATTAGCGGCTGCCCGAGATCTTGCCCTATCTGATGGACCAGGATAAGTCGCTCCGACTCCCACGTGGAGCACACGGCGAGCGTGTGAGTCCGTTTCTGTCTACCCCGCTTAGGGTTGAAAGGACGTGACAGCATTTATATATTATATATTAATACTTCTATTCTTCTTTTCAGAGTTCTGTCAGACGGCAAAGTGAGGACAAAGGACCTTGGAGGTCAATCCACGACCAAAGATTTCACCTACGCCGTTATCCACAGTCTGGCATAAAAACAAGCACCAGACAAACAAACAAACCAAAAAAAGTAGTGAAATTGATACTCGCAGAGTTATTTGTTAAGGATAATTTATTTACTATTTAATTTAAATCAAATATTTAATTTGTGATCTGCATCGTGACCATAGTTCAGAATTGACTTTCAGTATTGTTTTAAGTTGACATTGAAAATGTTACCATTGTAAATAAAAATTAAAAGTCTGTGGTCGTTTTATTTTGATTTTAAGATTTTATTTTATTTGACCTTTAGTTCCATATTAAAAGTTGACGCGAAACTAACATTTTGTCGTTATAATTTCACAGAATCGACATTTAGTATTGTTTTGACATTGAAAGTGTTACCATTGTAAATAAAAATTATAGGCTATGGTCGTTTTATTTTGATATTAAAATGTTATTTCATAAGGCTATTAAATGACATTTAGTTCCATATTAAAAGTTGACGGGAAACTAAAATTTTGTCATGTCATAATTTCAGCGTCTTGGTTTATATAGGGTGTTATAGAAACAATATTCTTATGATGATGTCCATTGATTGATTTCCATAGGGGTTTTTTGTAAATTTGATATGATAATAGAAGTTTCCAGATTTCTTTGTGGGTTTTACTTTTATTTGGCTCTGGTCTTCTTGGTTTTTGTTACGGTTATAACGTAAACATTATTAGAATTGCGGGATAACTCTCGGAATAGCTAGCTTCTTTGTCCTATCCGTTAAGATGTACTTCAAAGCGTTTGGCGGCACCTGAAAATTATTTCAAATTACGATACAATATATACATAATATATATAGGAAACATCTAGCAGTGACCTTAGCAGCTCTCTAACCTGCCACAACCCGAAGTGCCTTAGGGCATTGTTCACCCAAAAAGGAGTTACGATCCACATCATAGGGGAGCGATTGAGAAGAGATATACAATATAGTGAGAGCTGCCAGAATAAGCATGCCAGTAATTAATGTTATAGAGTCACAGATATCACTATACACTCACAGATAACACACATCGCATACTTTTCAAACAAATTAATATTTATGTCCCACTATTGGGCACAGATCTCTATAAAGAGACTATAAGGGCGTAATTTGCCACGCGGCTCTACTTCGTATTGGCAAACTTCTCATGCCTGAGAAAATTTTATGAACTGACACTGACTACGGCTAATTAGTAATCAACACAAACCAGTAAATTACGGTTCACGCCACAAGTTTGTGGTGAAATATTTGCTCACCTTAACAGGGTCTCTGTAGTTGGAATCTTTAGATAATCTTTTGTAGATCTTGAACTTCGGCATAGAGCTTATTATCTGGAGACGTGGTAATAACTCTGCTAGTGGCCTGCACGGTCCTCTCTGGTTAATAAAACAATAGTTTTAT
Source organism: Meandrusa payeni (assembly GCA_029286785.1). Classification (NCBI taxonomy): domain Eukaryota; kingdom Metazoa; phylum Arthropoda; class Insecta; order Lepidoptera; family Papilionidae; genus Meandrusa; species Meandrusa payeni. The sequence goes on from JAGSMX010000023.1 coordinate 4,941,521, forward strand.
TAAAATATAAGCATTAAAAGTCGAGGTTACGAAGAAACATTCTAAGAGTATTAATACATTTTATGTATTTATTTTTTATTATTTACAATTATAAGAAAAACATGAAATAGTCTCTTGTTAACAATGGGCGACCTTATCGCTAAAAGCGATCTCTTCCAAGTAACCTTAGGCTGGAGTAACAGAAGCGACGGGAGATTATAAATGTATAGAAGATATACATGCATAGATTAGATGTATGTGGATTCAGCCCTGTAGTTCTGGGAATAAGACTACGGTATCCCCTGCCACTCGTAGAAGGCGACAAAAGGGGCCTCGGGTTCACTGGGCGACAAGGGTGGGGGCCTTTGTAGTCCACCAAAGTGGACCCGGGAAGAAGGCGACATCGGCTGGCCCGTGTCTCCTTGCACTGCGAGGGTGTATAGGGGGAGGGATTACTCTTCGAAGAGCACTGTGCAGAGGGGCTCCGTTGGGTTCCTCTGGAGAGCCCGGAGCCCGTACCATGTACAAAAAAAACGTTGGTCAACAAAAAACAAAAAAAAAGATTTATGTGGATTAGTGTATATTTATGCCTGTATTATTTGAATTTGTCAAATATGTATCCTACATTTATATATTTAACGTATAAATCAAAATAAATTATAAGCAACTGATGTTTTGAAACCGAAAAACGGCATTCATTGGAACAAGCCGATTCAAACTCGGAACCATCAGATTGGAAGTGGAACCTCTTGGCAACTTTCCACAGTTCACATATTTAAGTATAAATAAATACTATACCTTTTGCGGTGGTGGTCTAAAATCTTTCTTGGGAGCCGCTATCTGTCCTATATAATCCATGTGCTTCTTCCATTCGCTCTCAGTCCATCCTCTTTTCTTCTTTACATCCTTTGTGTCCTGCTTTTTCAAGTCAAGGACGCAGTTAGCCAGTTTTGAATAGCATGTGGCGTTGGCGGATTCAATCATATGGTCCAAACGTTCCAAACGCTCGGCGCTGAAACGGTTTTTATATGCACGCTTCGTTAGAAGCATGCGTCTGAAACGAAGTAAGTGAAACGTTTAAGGAGAAATAAACGAGCAACAATAGAAGGAAGAGCTAACGTAGAAACCATGTACCCTTATGAGATCGTGTCTTAGCCGTTGGGTTGTAAGTGTTCTTATTAATATTTTTTGTTATTAAGAATAAGCTATTATTGCTGGAATGCGATACGTGAACAAAAGTAATCGACATAGCTCTTAATCGAAGTTGGATTGGGCCAGCTAAATTTGTTGAGTCAGTGACGGCAGATAGAGAAAGAATCATAAATGGAAGCCGCGCATAGGCCGGTAAGGCGAAGGGCGCCCTCCCTCCAGATGGATAGCTGGAAGTGGCTTTATGAAGATATATAGAGTATAAAGTGGAAGAATGGAGAAGGTCTATTACAGGCTGATGAACATCCTTGAAGGTTCTCGGCTTGTCGTGCCAGCCGTTGAGGGACTCAGTAGCCGTGGCTTGCAAGACACCTACGGTGAGCTTTCGAGGCCATTCCGATAGACATACCGGCCAGCCAGCCGAGAATATAATAGGTAGATCCGGGTGGGCTCTCTGACCCCAAGTGTTTGTTAGTGAGATTCATTCCACGAGTCGCGGAGGACGTGTATGTGAGCCTCATTGCCTCCCTCTCTATTCTTCGCGACTAAGCAATGGTTTTTTTATATACTTTCTAAGCAAGGGCTTGACTACGATGCCACCTGAGGTTAAGCGGAAATGCAGTCCTAAATGGTAAGGCGCTCTAGCTTAGTAAATGCCTATTCACTCTACTCTTGAAAATACCCCCATTGTAATCGGAGGGAAAGACAGACGCGGGCAGACTATTCCAGTCCTTTGTCGTACGAATAATGAAAGACGAAGCAAAGCGCTTCGTTCGATTTGAGGGATGTTCACATCAAAAGAATGAAATTCCGCAGTGCGTCTAGAAGTCCAATGGTGGAACGGGGATGAGGGAATTAGATCATGTAGTTCCTGAGCACACTCCAAAATGCAATCTGTAGAAAACCGAAAGGCTAGCTACATTACCGTTAACTTACCGTAGATATGGCCACGATGCGTCGTGAACTCTGTCAGATATGTGAGCGTTCACTGCTGACACCCTAATACCTCTTGGCGTGTAAGCCGGCATTCCTTCGTCCGTTGGTGAATAACATTTCTTTGGGACGCTCAACATGTTGAATCTTCTACGTATCTTGTAAGGGTATGATGGGGTTGGGGGATCGTATTTCGGCTTCATCGTTTCGAGCTAGCTATCCGGAGAGTTGGTTGGAAGCACTATTTCATGTTATATTACATGGTTCTTATGAAATATCAATATATTGCCTGTGCGTTATGTCATGGTGTGTATCCTAAAAATGTAGACAGTTGCCGATGGTCGTGGAATGATGTTTATTATTTTTAAAATCATAGTTGGCTATGACAAATTGTTAGTTTTTTATCTGCGTTAAGTTAATGCAAAATTTATTGAATGCTCTTTTGATATTTTTTATTATTCTATTTAATTTCGATAGTTTTATTTTCGTTTGTTTTGTTGTTTTATGCTTTAATTTTTGTTATACTCTTTACCTGTTTCGTACAAAATGTTATTTCGTGTAATCTGTTCAAAATATATTATATGATCGCTGTAATAGTTTTCGACTTTTCTTAATGTAGATTGCCGTCATGTAATGGTGGTAAAATATTGTTACTGACGTTTGTTGTCATATTCCAATGTCTAGAAAATGCCGTATATCTAAAAACATCCTTGTTTGGTCATGGCATAGCCACCTCAGTAATTATTTACCTGTTATAATTATTTATATAAATTAAAACATACTTGACATGATTTTAAAGGAAGTAGTTTTAAAATGTTCCTTATCAATCAGTTAAGCTTTCGATATGGGACTTTCCCATTATAATTATAACCTTACTTTAAAAAGATATTCCAGAGAAAATTCGTTTGGAATAATTCTTGTTGATTGAGATATAGCTCTTTGACTAGGTAATTGCTCTTCAGCCCTGTAGTTCTGGATGTCAAGAATAAGACTACGGTATCCCCTGCCTGTCGTAGGCGACTAAAAGGGGCCTCAGGTTCACTGGGCGACAAGGGTGGGGTCCTTTGTCGCCTGCTAAGGTGGACCCGGGAAGACGACATCAGCTGGCCCGTGTCGCCTTGCACTGCGAGGGCACAGCGGGAGTGCTCCCCTTGAGCACAGTGCAGAGGGGCTCCGGTGCGTTCCACTGGAGATACCAGAGCCCCTCACCGTGCACCGAGGAAGGGTCACCGGGGAGGTTTTAGTGGGTTTTAACCCCACATAACCGCCGCCTTCCCCCCACAAGGCGGGGTATCTTTTTTGAAGATTTCCTCCACGTTCACAAAAAAAAAAGGTAAATGCTCTTAAACAACATGAATGTATCGCGTCGTCCGGATCGTCAAGAACGTGTCTCGGATCGTTTAAGTATATTTATTATCCGCCTTACTCAAGGGGCAACGCACATTCAACTTTGATTTATCCAAATATTTGTAATTTGCGGTAAAGAAAATCGAACCATTGTTATTAGTTGAATTATTTTTTCTTCTTTAATAGAAACAAAGGTTCTCGTAGGAGTCCGTGAAAGAAAGGAATGACGGGAAGAAATAAAATAGGATATTTTTATAAATTAATTTCTTTTCATAATAAATACATTTCAATGATCAACGAAATACTGATCTCATAAACAACCATATGAATTAAATAGCAGCCTTGTTTCACATCTGTTTCACCTATAAAACCAGTCATGTGAAGAACACTGCAGCCCTCCGCAATTTTGCATCCTTATATGAGAAGGACGCCCCGCGAGCACAGATTATGACGCCGGTGTAAAAACTACATTACATAAAATACATATAAAAAAGCAAACTTAAATTAACTGACGACCACAGACACTTTTTTTGGATTGCAATCATGACAGCCATTGTTTTTGCAATTCCAAGTAGAAAGGTATTTTTATTAGCACCATATATTCTATCTCCTACGGAAAAGTTATTGTTCTTATTATAACAATGTGCCTTGTAAATAACCAAATTTGAGAACAATACAAACAACATACTTTCGTCAAAGACTAAGCTGATTTTATTAAAATCTCAACTTGAAATATGTTGAGTTCTATGACAATTATAAAGTACGTAGTCATTTTTCATCAGTTAAGAATTTTAGAGCAGAGTTTAATGAAATATTGCAAATTATTTTATTCATTAATTTAATCATTAATTGTCACTGTAAAATAAAAATATGTTTGTGTGTGATACAAGGTTCGCTATGTCAGAAAGGACAGCGCACATTTTTGTCAACCTTGACCATATACGGTTGTATTGTTTGTCGTGTTATTGTGGTCGAAATAAAAAAAAATAGCAAAAAGGAACGTTAAAATGACACAATTCACACCTCTACACTTATTAAGGTAATCTGTCAGTAAATATTTATTGGCAACATTGTAAACTTTTTTGGCGCCAATCTCTCTGTTCATATATTTGACAGGTTATGAATTATTAAGTTACATTTGTAAGACGTACTATATTTTAATATTAGCTTTTGCACTTTTTATTAATATAAATTTAACTGTGACAAATGTGTAAACGGCGTTACAATAACTCCGTGCGTGCAATATCCTTGAAAAGAGGTTAGAAGTTTTCCTTCCCACTTACAATTTATATCATATGGTATGTAGTCGTTCGAAATAATTCCTACAGTTAAGCAACATTTATGCCTACAGTTAAGCAGTTTCTACTTCTCAAGAAATTGTTTCTGAGGTTGAAAAAAGCAAACTTAATCTATGTAACATAATTCTACGCAAAATAAAACAAGTTTCAAGTATGGAAGGTGGAGGTAAAGAGATTCATACATGAAATTAGAATATGATACTGTAGCTAGATACATTTTAAAGTCAAAAATTATTTTATTTTACCTGTAATTCTTTATACATTCGTATACGATTCTAATAACTATTCTCGTTAGTCAGTCACACGAATAATGGGTAGAATTCTTTACTGCCTGTTATCTTGTATATGTGTTTCCTTTTACCGCAAAATAATTTTTTTTTAAAGGTAGCTAGCAATATTTCTTTTTTTATTTTTTTTTCAGAAATATTACTAACAATCTTGTTAACCATTCCAAATAAGCTTAAGCTTTTGCTAGGACATGGTTCACGGCAATAGTCGAATGGTGGATTCGAACCCACGACCTTACGATTCGCAGGCTGTACCCTAAACCATTAGGCTATTGACGCTTCCAAAATATTCAAAAGGAGTAGACATTACTTGTTATAAGTAGATATAGTATAAGAAGATGCAAGTTCCGGAAAGGATTTTAGCATAGATTATATTAAATCTAATTCTATTATTTATTATCCAATTTGATGTTTTGTAAATCAATGATACGGTAAAGTAAAGAAGAGAAAGTGGGTCTTTAGGTAATATTTTATCTCTCTGTCTTCAACTACATATGATATCCTGGTACGGGCATTATTTTGCGCAATAAGTTAGCATTTTTGCTGAAATCTCATATAATATAGCTCTCCTTACCTCCACCGTCAATAGTTTCAAGATCAAAATATGAGTGGTATCATATTGCATTTAATTATGCCTTACATGAGAAGTTATTTATTACACCCATTTTTTTTATTCTGGCAATCACAACAATTAAATGTCAACTTCGTCGAAGTAACTTCTCATTCTAAAGCATCGTTGTTATACGCAAAAATATAGTAATAAGTGAACGGTACGTGGGCAGATATATTTTTAGTATGAACGTTAGACTGGATTTTTTTATAGGTGAAATCAATTAACAAATCAATAAAAAAAAAACACATGTCAAAGGGAATGTCATCTCTGACAGGGCGGCGCCAAAACATATGAAGGCATCTGCCACACACACATAAATAGTAGAAAACATTTTCATTTTATAAATTCTTCGTAAAATATCATCAAGTGTAAAAACTCAATTGCATTGAGCTTCAAAAATCTTTCAAAATGAAGTTAAACATTAACAGGTTACATTCAGTAAATATTGCGTCAATAATTGACACATAATAAAAATAATCTTAAAATATTTCGCTTCACAAAATTCTACCATAGATGAATAGACAATATAGTTTTTTTTAATTTTATCATGTACTCACCATAGAGCCAAAATAAAAAAAAACATGATATGGTTAGTTTAAGTGGCAATAATAATTGTGTGTATACTGAAGACTGAAGTAGTGATAGCTAAATGGTTAATTTTTTTTTTTGATAGTACTAATATCACTATTAAAAAATGGAAGCTGATAGTAAAAATGTAAAAATTTAGGGTTGTATTTTAATATCAAAATATAAAAAAAGCTAAATGATCGTTCTGTATCGTCAGGGGTTCGAATTATTTTTTATTCTTTCTAAGCAAGTGCTGGACTACGATCCCGAGAGGGCGATATCGGCACTGCGAGGGCACATGGGGTAGGGATTAACCTCTCCCCCGGGACGTGCTCTCCGAAGTGCACAGTGCAGAGGGGCTCAGGTGCGTTCCTCTGGTGATCTTGGAGCCCCTCACCATGCACCGAGGAAGGGCCGTCGGGGTTTAACTGGGTAAAAACCCCACATAACCCCACTTTTCTTTCTTGTTGAAGATTCCACCCCGTCAAAAAAAAAGGATAAACAAAACTACGACCTCACATTTCAGCAGACCGGAACCATTAGGCTATTGTCGTTTCAAACTTGAATTTTTTTTGCGTCTATCTAGATGTTCGGCTTAACAAAGTTTTATTGTACGAATATATCGATAACCTTTCACATCACTACTTCAGGCGTACAAAGTTAAAAAGATGTGGTACGTTTCAAACGGTTTTGACGTGATTCAAACGGTACCGATGGCTCGTTGGTAGAATCTTGCAGCGGAAGCTTCACGCGTGACTATTTGACATCAATGGTAGCGACGACTGCGGGCTCGGTGTTCCCGGGTACGAAGCCGCCGTTGCTCTCTTCAAGGATTTTCTTTGACTGCCCTCTGTTTTTGAAACTGCAAATACATTTAATTTAAATACAAAAACAACAAATGTGCTTTAGACTGCTTAAGTAAAACCTTCTTTACCTCCATCTATATGTATATATATATATATATATATATATATATAGTTCAAGAGAGAAAGATGTACACGCACTGCTCTCTCTTGCTCCTACAGTGTGATACAGACAATAGCCCTGCAATGCGTCTTCGAAATACGAATCGTAACTTTCTCTCTATATATCTTCACTTATATCTCTTCTTCTCAACTTCCATTCGCCTCGCCTGATCACACTTTCCGTAACCTATTTTTTTAAATGAAAGCTAGCAATATTTCTTTTTTTTTTTCAGAAATATTACTAACAATGTTGTCAACCATTCCAACTAAGCTTAAGCTTGTGCTAGGACATGGTTCATGGCAATAGTCGAATGGTGGATTCGAACCCACGACTTTACGATTCGCAGGCCGTACCCTAAACCATTAGGCTATTGACGCTTCAAACATTCTTACCGGGTTACTCCCAAAGTCGTGCGTAAAGAAGTTTAACTTCAAAAATGTTATCGGAGAATCTCCTTATTCGTAATTAACAAAGGTCCTCACGCCTGCAACACAGAGGTGTAGACAGTAGTATATCTTTCATTACTATATCACCAATCTGATGGGCAACTTGGAAATAGAACACGAAGTCCCCTGCCTATCCCTTTGTATTATAGACGTGAGTGTTTTTATCTTACATATATTAACTGTAGTAAATTAAAATTAAACGCCGTAAAAATATAACTTAGCGTAGGACAACCCAAAAAGCTTATAGAGATTTGAGAGAAAATTTGTCATTAAGTATTATATAGCACGTGTGATATGAAACGTAGTTAACGTTAAATATGCCGTGGTAGCTCAGTGTCGAGGCGATCGCCACAAGTTGCATGATAAAATGAAAACACAGCAGTACGTAAGTGTTAACGTAAGTAACATGATGTACACTTATATTATTATTTATAAGTAAAGCGACAATAACCTAATGATTTAGGGTACGGTCAGCGAATAAGGTCATGGGTTCTAATCCACCATTCGACTATTGACGTGAACCATCTCCTAGCACGAGCATAAGCTCAGTTGGAATGGTTAACATGAATTATAGTAATATTTATGAGAAAAAAATTGCTAGCGTTCTGTTTTTAAAAGTCCTAATATTATATTTTCTCTGAAATCTCTATAGAAATGTAAGTAAGCACCACGAGCCCCAAGTTAGTGTACCACCACCAGCCTCCACCTGATACTTAAACTGACTCCGGCGACATACCTCCCAAACTAAGCAGATCGGTATGGTTATGATGACGGGTGGTGACAAAATTATATGGAAATAAAAAACAACAATTTAAATACAAAAAAACGTGCATACGGTGAACGGCTCACACTTTGTCACATATGGATCTAATACGGTGAAGCAGACAGATACATCTCTGTCTACCCCAATTGGTTACAGCACATAAGAGCATATAATATAGATATGAATCTGAGCTAGGGCTGGGCGATATCCCAAATTTACGATCTGACGATAAGTATATAATAATTAATGGTATTATTTAAAATATAATTGCTGGCAATAACATTAAGTTGAAAAAGCGTGAGAGCTTATTTCTTCCTTTACAATAACCAATACTTGTTAACCAATGTTTATTATAGAAATTCGCCCTCATTTCACTTAAGCTTATTTATTTTTATAATTGATTTATTAAGTGTCAAATAGGATATTAAACGACAGAATTACAACAGAACGAATTGGTTATAGATTATTATAATTTAAATTTATAAAGATATAAGCTTCAGATGTGTAATTTAGAACGGAAATACGCTGCATCTTATAGAATAAGAATCATATCTATCCCTTATATTTTCGTAGTAAAAGGTAACAGAAAACTCCTTTATTAGTATCAATAAAAAAAATCGTTTTTTCCCACTCTTTGACACAGACACGACAAACAACAAACAAAATAATATAGGATATACTAACCACGCCTTTATCTTCTGGTATATGTAAATGGCCATCATCGGGAAAGGCGTCATGATGGCTGCAGACACTGGTACAACTAAAAACATTATTTGTTTGAATAGAAAGAATCGAAGTATAAACAAAAAACAGAGCATAAAAATATAATAATTAATAACGATTGTGCTTTAGGCAGCACGATAAGTCCTTTATATGTATATAAGGTATGTTTATACATATATATAAGGTCTATCTTTACTAACTGATATCTCCCTCTCGTCATGTATTCACTAGCTTACTCCCCAAGTCCCCAAGGGTGCATAAAATAAATTTTATTTAAAAAAGAAATAATAAAAAACAGATAACGTTTTAAACCTAAAAGGCGGCGGTTATGTGGGGTTTTCACCCACTAAAACCTGGCCCTTCCTCGGTGCATGGTGAGGGGCTCCGGGATCTCCAGTGGAACGCACCGGAGCCCCTCTGCACTGTTCTCAAGGAGAGCTCTTCCTGGGGGAGGTTACTCCCTCCCCTCTGCCCTCGCAGTGCAAGGCGACACGGGCCAGCCGATGTCGCCTTCTTCCCGGGTCCACCTTGGCGGACGACAAAGGCCCTTGTCGCCCAGTGAACCCGAGGCCCCTTTTAGTCGCCTTCTACGACAGGCAGGGGATACTGTAGTCTTATTCTTGAGAGCCCAGAACTACAGGGCTCAGGCGTTTTAAACCTAAGTCATAATACCCATACGGAGATTAATGTCGTAACAGGTTTATTTCTAAACCACTCAACAGGACGGTGCACAGTGGGTCAGTGACAGACACGCGGAGAGCGGGGCGATGGCCCGAGCGGGGTTAAGACGTCTCGGGTGACACAGACACCATAATGTTATACTTTTACAATATATTATCAATTTTATTCAATGTTTCAATCGAATCAGTGCTAACAAAAATTCGATCCGGCTCGAAGGACCACAAAATCTTGGCCAAGGCGGAATTCATCATATCAAGTATAGATGTATCTGAATATAAATTAAATGTATATTATCTTATATTAAACACAAAACTGTTTTTTTACGTTCCCGTAAAAAATCACGTTTTCCAATTATGGTCTTTTTTCAACCAATAGTGCGACATGTGCGACATAAATTAACAGTTTCCCAAGAGATCAGGTCCCTTATGCACCGAGCAACATTCTTCACAACATGCCGTCATCAGAGATAGACACGCAGAAGACCTGATATTCACCTGTAGTAAGATCAGCCTCGGGCTGCGGCAGAGCGTAGCGCAGCAAGAAGATGGCGATGCCCGTGTTCTGGATGCCGGTCTCGATGGATATGGCCAGAGCGTCCGCGTGAGGCTGCCGGCACACCCTGGCCAGCAGGTAACCGGCCGCGTAGCCTAACCACGGCATACCCATGCCCGCTATAATTATCTAAAATTATGATAAAAAACGAGTGCGTTTTAGACCATCCGACTAAAGTAACACTCCCTCTATAAGTATGTATTAGATCCTAATATGTGGAATTGGCGTTTTGTAAGGGAGTCACTCCCTAAAGTCGATTTTTTCAAAATATAATATATTTATCTAATCAAAGTATGTACGATTGCTATTTATGTTTTTTGCCACCTCATAGGTAATTCATTGATCCCTTTACTAAAAAAAAACAATTGACTGATCTTTGACAGCCCTATCGGAGTTGAATTGTTTCCCTTGTATGAAGAGATCCAAATTTCGGAAAACAAAATGGTAATCTGTTGGTGCAAGGTCCGGGGGGTACGGGTGTCTTAGACGGTTGAAGCTCTTTTAGGGAAGGCACTAAGGGAGGAGAGGAATTACACCAATAAAATACGGCACTAGGTATACGGTCAGCGAAAGCGTTGAGGCGCAAGAGCGTGAGCGACATGCACTGTGCGTGGTGACCGTTTTCGCACTGTTATTTGCAGAGAACCAAAACCGGTTCTAGTAATGACGTGTACTAGGTGTCGCTCCGTCCTGATGTCCGTAACATATTGTTCAATTTACATTACATTATTATTATAAGTAATACATACGTAATGCAGTATTCTATAATATATTAATAAAGTGGCGAGCGACTCGCTACAGTCTTCTAATTTGGTAGCTGTCTGTTGTACAGTGTGTGTTCTAGCGTTGTCCTTAAGCAGCAGTGGCCTACGGCGGTTGACCAGCCTCGGTTGTTAGCAGCTAGCTTTTCCATCATGTTTTGCAATTAACAATACACATCTGCCGTAATCGTCTGGCCAGAGTTAAGAAAGCTGAAGTGAGCAACACCGTCAGTAGTCCGCCAAACGCCCACAAGTTACTTTCTTATATATTATTATTATTTATTTGTTTTCTAAGCATTGCCATACAACGTGGCAATGTTACCACCCTTCTGGGCGTGCTGCTAAGCGACGACGGTTTGGCACTGTTATATTTTTTGTAAAAAATCTATTATATTGTAAATATAAATTTATTATTTGTATAGATTGCCTCACCTGCCAAGTGAACAACTCGAAGATGTAAAGATTGGTAACTATGGCGAAGATTATGATGAACAGCAGCAGCGTGGTGGAGAATCCTTTCAGTATGCGAACCATGAAGGCCGAGAGACGGGGCGTCCAGCGCTGCATGGCGAGCCCGATACCCATTGGCACTATGAGACCCACAACGAACGTGGCGATACGTGTGTACGGAACCACGATATTCGCATTACGGAACACCACTTGCCCAAGGGAAAATAACCACATCGGCATGAATCCTGGAAACAAAGTTATATTTAATCATAAAAACAGATGGAGGGGGTCCATCTGTTTTTATGATTATCTTTTTCTTTCCTTTTCCTTTTGCACACATTTTTGTTTTTTTCATATATTATTTTTTAATTATTAATTATCGTATAATTTACTTATCTTATATTAAAAACTTATTGTACTCAGGACTTACTGTTTGTGACTCTGGAAGACAGTTGTTCCTTGTGATATTAATAAAGTTATTATTAAGTTATTGATGGAGCCAATCAAGGCACTGCTTTGGTTGGCTCGGTCTGTTTTTTTTTTCAATTTTTAAAAGATTTTGGTTTCCTTTAGGTGCCATATGAATATTTTATTAAAAATACAGTCGAATTGAGAACCTTTTTTGGAGTCAGTTTAAAATTAAAAATGCTTACCGAACGAGGCGATAGTTGATATGGAAGTCATAGCCAGTGACAGGTTGAGATTGCCACCTAGAATGAAGGTCCAGATGTTGGAGGCTCCGCCACCAGGGGCTACTCCGGTGCAGAACATGCCCAGGTGCATCGCGGCCGAGTCCGGGAATAAAAGGTATCCCAGCCCGAAACTCATCTGGGCAGCAAGGAAACCATTTTATTAACAAATTAATAAAGACAACAAGACAATCACAAGTATTTTATGTTTTTCGCTTATCGAGTTTTGACTTAAAGAGGTTTAATGTTTCTTTTTTTAACTTGAACTTTTTTCACCCCTTAGATGTTAGGAGCGTTGCTGGAGTTTCTTCGGCCACTTCTACTCCCAGCGCCAACGCTTCCCGAAGTGGCACTCAAAGTAAGTTTAGCTTTTTGAATGTCCCTCAGATTATCCGTGAAATAGCTACCGACCGAGTCGAGGTTACTCCTCACCGGGAGGACCCTTGTGTCGAGTTACAAGCAAAAGAGATTCAGGCTAAGCGACCTAAGAGCAATGCCACCTCTCAATCCGGTGAAGCAATCAAATCTCTACCCAATATGTGTAGGTCGTCAAAAAAAAATGTTTCTATTATAATACTTTAGTATACAGTATAGATGCAAATAAAGTCTTTATTATATTACAAATATTACTAATTACTTGTTGTCAAACTCCCTTTTTGTAAATTTGTAACTTAGTATATAAAAAAAGTCTCACGTCCTTTAACCTACAGTTTTCGTTGTCCGTTTTTCACTAAGTCTATTAGGTCCTATAATGACAATTGATTTACAAGTGATTTCCTTGTACTTAAAAATATCTATTTCATTTAATTCGGTTAGCATAGTTTCAAAGATCTCGTAATGTATCAGCGAGTGGTATTTTACCCAATACAGATATGCGAAAACTCACCAATGGCATGAAGAGGAACTGTCCACACATACCGATGATGGGGCCGACTGGTTTCTTCAACACTTCCTTCACCGTCGGCCAGTGCATGGCGCACCCGAAGTTGATGAAAATAAGCGACACCTGAGAGGAAAATAGACAATCAATAAGCTCTCACGCCTTATAACCCCAATGGGATAGACAACTTTTTTTAAAGAAAGCTAGCAATATTTCTTTTTTTTTTTAGAAAATATTACTAACATTCTTGTTAACCATTCCAACTAAGCTTAGGCTTGTGCTAGGAGATGGTTCACGTCAATAGACGAATGGTGGATTCGAACCTACGACCTTACGATTCGTAGACCATACCCTAAACCATTAGGCTGTTGACGCTTCAGCAACTATTTCAATAATTCGGCTGACATTGCACTTCACTGTTCTTTCTGCTTCATGTTTAATCATTCAATACGTGATGCAAATCACCGAACACTCCACAAATTCCGCTCCACAAGCGTCAATAGCCTAATGGTTTAGGGTACGGTCTGCGAATCGTAAGGTCGTGGGTTCTAATCCACCATTCGATTATTGACGTGAACCATCTCCTAGCACAAGCTAAAGCTTATTTGGAATGGTTAACAAGGATGTTAGTAAAGTTTTCTGAAAAAAAAAGAAATATTACTAGCTTTCTTTTTAAAAAATATTTCACAATTGGAGCGAATCAGCTTTTAGCTATGTGTAAAAAATTTAAAGTTGAAATGTTCCGTCCTGTCTGTGCATTATTGCAATATGAGTCAACTCACACACTCAACTCACTCATACTCACAACAACTCTACTAGTTGTTTTATTCAGAAACCAAGGTATCCGAGACGGCTGACTTTGCATGATTATATATAACACACCCATTTTCTTACTTCTTTTATCAAAATATTCCTTAAACATTTGAAAACAGTGTATTTTACAAGCCTACCTTTGTATACAGTGGTAAAATAAACTTCTCGTCTCCTTCTGTGATAGCCAACGTCGTCAGGTGAGCATGCTAATTATCACCCTTCTCCTTTAGTAAAAAAGAAACTAGAAATGATAAACGATTAAAGTACTTACAAATAGAGCAACACTGGTCGTAAATATTGTGTCTATGACTCGCTCCGGACGGGTCACGGTGACCGGTAAACTTCCGTTAACTGGCAACTCTGAAGCACCCCGTTTCATTCTCAGCGTTACATCCGTGCGACCTGTAAACAGTTACGATTTCACAGCTAGCATATACATTCACATAACATTCTAAACGAACAGGAATTAATTCCATCTTTCCCGTTCCACCATCGGACTTGAATTTCATCACTATTGGATTTCATCATTTTGTTATGAACATCTTTCAAACCAGAGCAAAGGGTTTTTCATTATAAATACAGCGAAGCGAAATACACGACAGCGTCCAACATGCTGTAGTGGCGATATCCCGACACACCGTCAGCTGTGTCTATTATACAGAAGACTGTGATGACGCCACAGGAAGACTGATGACAAAGGCAATGGCCGCATCAAGGGAGAGGATAGTGGACTACAACCTGAAAATGGCCATGAGAAGCAGGGACACAGCGGTCGCGGAGAAGCTAATAGCGAAGTAGCGGGGCGTCCCAACGCGAACTCTGGCCACCTCCAAATTCAGGCATTATATAAATATAAAAAAAAAACAAAAAAAAAAATAAGGAAAATAGTAACACTTTGCAGAAGTGGCACTTTTTAACAAATGCAGAGTAAACAATTTAAGTGTATTGGAAAAGAGCACAGCCACAGGTCTGTGCAATATAAGAATAAAAAAAAAAAAAAAAACAGCGAAGACAATACAATACTCATTCTGTATGGATCATTTCAAATCTTCTTTCTTGATCTTTTTTAATATTGGGGGTAAGCTTCAAAGATATATCCCGCTTTCTAAGGGAAAGGCAACGGTTAGCTTGAGAGATTAGGAATTAACATACAGGAAACAAACAGGGGTGTACTTGCCCCCTGCGTTTATTACCCGGTGTCACTTCATTTTCATTAATACGCGCCAAAATAATTCAAAATTTGATTGTTTGATACATTTAAAACAAAAATAGATTTGAAATCGAATACGAAATAGAATAAATCAGAACCTAACCAAACTCTCATTCCTGGAATACTGTGAGCTAGTTATGTTCTTAACCCCAAAGGCTAACGGCTCAATAGTAGCAAGAAGAGGAACGAAGAAATATCCTTAAAGGAGGAAAATATATATATATTTATTTTACAAAGGGACCAACGTTGATGCACAAATTTTAGCAACAGGCTCATAGGGCCCTAAATGGGGTCAAAAAAAAATCAAACTCTTATGAAACTACCTGAAGAACATCCTTTCCAATCAAACATGAATCATCGAAATCGGTTGGCGTCATATTTTTGAAGTCGGTTAGGAATGTTAACTTACCGAGAAATTTGCCGTTGACCTGAAACCGACCCTTCCAGATGTTCGCAGAAGCCTGTTCCTCCGTCACCCTGTACGTGGAGTTCCATACCGTGCTCACCACGTGAGCGTCCGGCACCCTGAGCGCCATTTCATCGGCCGGCAGTAGCCCGTCGCCTGCAAAAATAAAACTTTGCAAAAAGTTCTCGCCTCATATACTAGCTACTATAACATATACTATAGTGCAAATATAAGTATTTAAGAGTTATATCGACTAAATCCCACAAGATGTCCCACCAAGGACGCGTACGGCGGGGCTACGGGAACGGAAACACATAGCGCACCCGCCTCGATGGGGAACGAACCCCCCACCATCAACTTCCAGGCAAAGCGCGGCTTTCCCCACGGCCTCCGTAAGCGGGTGATGGACTCGGGAATAAGAGCTGCCATCTCGCCCACCCACCCCCTGCGGCGGCGATGTTGTTTGGACCCGCCGCAGCAGGAGGGTCACCCGTTGGATTGGGAGAGTGGCAACGACACAACAAAACTCGGTCGGTAGGTTAAATAAAAATAGCCTAAGTTACTCCTTGTTACAACAGCTTCCAGTGAAAGCCCCGTCAAAATCAGTCCAGCCGTTTCAGAGATTAGCCGGAATAAACAGCCATACAGACGAAAATTGGTATATGTACTATATGTATGGTTATTTTAATATTAACATATAATATTATTATAATAAAATATATTTATCTCTTCCGTCCCCAAAAGAATTTTAATTAAAAAAATATTACTTACCTCTCACTTCAACATCGATGAAATCGTAGGTGTCCATGTGCAAGGTGATGTTATCAGGTGTGAAGGTGGCCATCAGGTTGGGCGCCGCCTGGCAGATCACCCACAGGGGGCAGAGCGCCAGGAGGTACAGGATTATAATGTGCAGGGGCCATAACGGACACATACTGGAGCGCGACACTGAAAAAAAATGGTAAACATTGTTAGTACTAAACTACTTCAAATCGAATCTAACATGATGGAAAGATTACCGCTACTACGGACGGAAACCCTCTTTTATTTTTTATCATAGTTATATGTTACGAAGTTCGAGTGCCTGCGTTCTTTCTTCTTCAACATTTCTACTCGTCGTTAAGGAATACTCACGTAGTTTTATATTGTCATTAATTTTATTTATTTATTATTTATTTGCACACAATACAAAAAAAGGTACAAATAGGCGGACTTAATGCCAGTAGGCATTCTCTGCCCGTCTACCTTGGGGTTGTGTAGAGACAAAGTAACGGGTGCAAGCTATGTGAGAAAATAATAAATAAAAGAAAACTATAATAAATGCATGCATATATAATATACATACCTACTTACAAATAAATTAAATATATAAACATAATATTTTTTTAAATTTTAATTTTATTTCAATCAAAGAGCTTTCTGCCATACGATTTTTAAGGTTCCCTGGTTTAGCTTCGAAACCCAAGCTCCTATACAACCTCTTATCAAAAAATGTAAAAATCTGTTCATAAATGACTGCGCCATGAGCGCAAGAATATTTTAAAAAATACAAAAGAATTAATATTGTATATTGTAATAGTTAGTCATTTACCACGTAATATTATACAGTTATTCAAATATATACCTTGATAATGTTTATATACAAGATTATTTAATTTGGTATTGAATATAACTCTCTGATCTCTTCCGAATAAAGTTACCGAATAATATTTTTTTTTCTGTATGGCGTCGAAGCTTGGACTCTGACCGAGGCCATGTGCAAAAAAGTTGAAGCTTTCGAAATGTGGGTATACAGAAGAATATTAAGGATATCCTGGAGGGACAAAGTACGCAACGAATTAGTGCTGCAAAGACTTGGAAAGAAGGTTGAAGTTCTTAACGCAATTAAGAGGCGAAAGCTGGAATACCTAGGGCATATAATGCGCAATCCCAAATACGATTTGTTACAGCTTATAATCCAGGGAAAGACATAAGGGAAAAGAAATTCGGGAAGGAGAAGAACATCTTGGCTTAAAAATCTACGCCAATGCTGCAATAAGAGCACACGTTCTTTATTTCGGGCTGCTGTGTCGAGGGTCCAAATCGCCATGATGGTCGCCAACCTTCGATAGAAGATGGCACCAAAAGAAGAAGATATTTTTTTTCGGTACCTATAAAATACCGAAAATATTTAATATAATACGTCATTACAATATTAAATATTTTCTAGAAAATAGATGAGCTAGAAAATCAGACTGAAATAAGCAAGCTATTGTTTATTAATATTTTGATACTATATCGTTACGTCCCCAGCAGTCGCTCGTGCTGTTTTCATCAACAATTGATAATGCTTACGAGGCGGTCCCGTCCTCGGAATCGCCCACGCGAAATCACGCCATCGGGCCCACCTAGTGTTGCTGACGTGTCATAAAAACCGACCCTTCGTGTTTAATTAAGACCTAGCTTAAGACAGTCTGCTGTACGCCTCCATTATAATTAAACGTGTTTAATTAAACGATTAAAATTAAATAGTGTTTTTTAAAAAGTCTGCCCACTGTTCTCCAAACAAGTCTATATGTTAATACAAAATTTGATGAATAATACTCGCACGTTATATTTGGCAGAAATTATTGTTTCAGAAGAAAAAAATAACACACAAAGATACTCTTCAAAAATAATAATTATCGCTAACTGTGATCTATTGCAACATTTAAGTGACCTATTGTAATATCATAGAAGTATCATTTTCCGTCCAGAACCTTCTATTTTTGAAGTCGGTTAAAAGTGACAACAAAGCACTTAAAACGAGTGCATTCTTTCGAGCGGAAATCGAGTCTCGGTTATAGCTGGAAAACAATTGCATTGTTCCAGAACATAATTATTGTGTCGCATTCACGTCTGTACATACAACTTTTAGAACATGTTCGCTTGTTGCAATTTAGAGTCTGAATGATGATTAAAGTTCCTTGTAACATAGGTACCCGTTGAGTGTTCAAAGAGATTGGTCACCTCTCAATTAGATGAAGCTTAGATTGTCCCAATAGATTTTTGTTAATAAAATAGCTACCGATCGAGTCGCGGTTCGGCCCTCTCGGGCGCCCTCGGGTCGGACTGCTAACGCGTAATAAAAGTAACCGTCAAGTCCGGGGGACCCTTGTGTCGAGTTACCACCTAATAGAGGTTCAGACTAAGCGATCTAAGAGCTGTGCCACCTCTCAAATCCGGTGAAGCAGTAAAGGCCAGCTTCTCTGTGCCAACTGTGTTAGTTCGTCAAAAAAAATCAATTAGATGAAACTGTAGAAACTTTGAGACAAAACTATTAGTCGTCTTTCATTTCATTCAGTGACATCACTTAAATGCTTAATTTGAACCCCGACTTGGGCAGTAAATCTGTACGTGATAGCATTCCGACCCGAGGGCGCCCAGGTTCGAATAAGACAACGGTATTCCCCGCCGGGAAGTGCTCTCCTTGAGCACAGTGCAGAAGGGCTCCGGTGCATTCCTCTGGAGATCCCGGAGCCCCTTGCCATGCACCGAGGAAGGTCCACCGGAGAGGTTTTAGTGGGTAAAAACCCCACATAACCGCCGCCTTCCCCACAAGGCGGGGTATCTTTTGAAGATTTCCTCCCCGTTAATAAAAAAGAAAAAAAGGTTCGAATGAAGAATCAAATTCATTCATTGTTAAATAGCTTTTAACAGATATGCTATCAACGCACCATCAACCATCAAATATTATCACACACGTGAATGTAAATCAAATCTGAATACAATGTTTCGCACAAACTACAGGCCCAATTAAAATATTTCTTATATCTGTGCTGATAACGACATATCAAGAATAATACATCAAGGTTATTTTTTTTTAATTAAACACTGACAAAGAAGATAGTTTTATTGCTATCTTTGTTAAACGATTTAATGCCATTTAGACATAGACTTTTATTTATTGGCATCACAATACAAAAATACATCACAGACAGAATAATTAATTTTTAATGTGTGCAATAACACACATTAAAAAATAATGAAAGGTAGACAAAAACAGTAAAAGTTACACGGACAGATAATACAAAACATATGATGCCAATATTGGACACCGTCTCAGCATATGCTGTCGCAAGGATGCGACAGCGCTCAGAAATAGCTACCGACAGAGTCGTGGTTCGGCCCTCTCGGACGCCCTCGGAATGCTTACGCGTAACATAGTAACCGTCCAAGCCGAGGTTACCCCCCACCGGGGGACCCTTGTGTCGAGTTACTAGCAATAGAGGTTCAGGCTAAGCGACCTAAGAGCTATGCCACCTCTCAATCCGGTGAAGCAGTCAAGGCCAGCTTCTCTGGCCAATCTGTGTAGTTCGTCATTAAAAAAAAAAGCGACAACGCTGATTTTCTGATTTTCAGCGGTGCCCGGGACTACCTAAAGACGTCGTTCATTCATTGGTTTATTTATTTATTTATTATTTTACAAAATCAACAGCTTATGAATTAAATATGCCGGTCATGTATTTAAGATGTAAGTCTTTATAGATTTACATTATATAAAACCTTTTTTTTCCAGTGTTAACCAAGTGTTCTCGTGCATTAAAAACAATTAAAAGAAAAGCGGAACTGACGTTTAGTGCTTCATTTATGAACATCAAGACACTGGATGACTTTTTTCTATAGTTTTTTTTTAATGTGATCCATAGTGAACTATGGGTCTATATGTTTACCTCGCGATTTGGAAATTGTAAGTTGGTTTCACTATTTTTTAAGTTTGTTGTTTGTATATATTTTAGGTTGATTTGGTTTATGTAAGTTTAAGAATTTTTAAGTTATTTTAATGTTTAGGTAACTGAGTTTTTGATTTTAATTGAATTGAAAAAACAGATTCCATTAAAGAGGTTGTACAAAAAGTGCTAAAGACAGCCGGTTCCTCAAAAGTTTGTAGAAAAGGTGCTAAAGACAGCCATTTTATTTTGTTTATGATCTACGCTGATCAGCCAGGCGGCCTCTTTGGTTCCACCGGGTTTTTTGAGTGTTGGCTTAAGTCGCTTTGGTTGCTTCAGCTTCCACTTCCGAGCCTCGCTCTCGCGATGGTCTCGTGTGACAGGTCTTAGACGGCGGTCGCCTCCTTCTGTGAGAGGGTCATGTCCCAGAAGGAGGCTGACGAGCGGGTCAGGGAGGCGAGCGCAGAGGCTCCCTCCCTCCGCAGGCGGTGTATCGGCGTTACAACTAACGCCTCCTCTTGCCGCCCACGTAATCGGAAGCGGGGCGGTAAGTAAGAATCACACATAACCTCGCCTCCCCCAAGAAGGCGCGGTATCTTGTTGAAGATTTCCCCCCGTCAACATAAAAAGGTTGTTTGCGGACAGCTAATTCCTTAGAAGGTTGTGGAAAGACTGACAAAAAAGCGTTAAAATTACGAGAAGAGGTTAATACAATGATGAGGGTGATGAATGAAGCGAGTGAAAATGAAGCAGTATTTATAAACTATTCCTCAGGATGCCAGAATACTGTGAGACGGTCATGTCCCAGAAGGAGGCTGACGAGCGGGTCAGGAGGCGAGCGCAGAGGCTCCCTCCCTCCGCAGGCGACGTATCGGGGTGCGCAGGAGGCGTTACCAACGCCTCCTCTTGCCGCCCACGTAATCGGAAGCGGGGCGGTAAGTAAGAATCACACATAACCTCGCCTCCCCCAAGAAGGCGCGGTATCTTGTTGAAGATTTCCCCCCGTCAACAAAAAAAAAGACGTTTGAGGACAGCTAATTCCTTAGACGGTTGTTGAA
This sequence comes from Meandrusa payeni, assembly GCA_029286785.1. Lineage (NCBI taxonomy): Eukaryota > Metazoa > Arthropoda > Insecta > Lepidoptera > Papilionidae > Meandrusa > Meandrusa payeni. The sequence continues at coordinate 4,962,780 of JAGSMX010000023.1, forward strand.
AGACTGACAAAAAAGCGTTAAAATTACGAGAAGAGGTTAATACAATGATGAGGGTGATGAATGAAGCGAGTGAAAATGAAGCAGTATTTATAAACTATTCCTCAGGATGCCAGAATACTGAGACGGTCATGTCCCAAAAGGAGGCTGACGAGCGGGTCAGGGAGGGGAGCGCAGAGGCTCCCGCCCTCCGCAGGCGACGTATCGGGGTGCGCAGGAGGCGTTACGAACGCCTCCTCTTGCCGCTTTAGTTGCCATTAAAATTTATAAGGAAAATTTGCTGCTGTAACTAATTAACTATTGTTTAATTTTTTAATTTATTTATTGATTCAAGTAACTTAGACTTATCTGTTAGTAACATTTTTTGCTTTAAGAAAGTGGAATTTTCACAAACTACTAAACTTACTATTTTCGATTTGACACTCGCTTGGGTGTCCCACCTTCACTTTATGAGCACTATTATTTTTGTTAACTATGCACAACTAAAATTCACAAGCACAAGTGCGCTAATGCACGGCACAATTGAAACTATCTTAATAAAGTAGCCATCGCTTGAGTTTCTGAATGTCCGGCCAATAAGCGATATCTCAATCGCTTCAGAACAAATTGATATAATTACATCGAGCACAAAGTTGATAATCGCTTAAATGCACGTGCTTCGACCTCTCGTGGGTTCAGTCACGTAATGATAAGGGTAGATAAAAAAAGTATTTAGCATACGATATAAGCGATTAATCACTTAATACGATTAAATCATTACAGTATTACGATACATAACAGTATTCGGCCCTCTCGGGCGCCCTCGGATCGGAATGCTTACGCGTGACATAGTAACCGTCCAAGCCGAGGTTACCCCTCACCGGGGGGACCCTTGTGTCGAGTTACTAGCAATAGAGGTTCAGGCTAAGCGACCTAAGAGCTATGCCACCTCTCAATCCGGTGAAGCAGTCAAGGCCAGCTTCTCTGGCCAATCTGTGTAGTTCGTCAAAAAAAAAAAAAAAACAGTATTCGATCTTTGCGGGACAGGAAGAGTTTTGTTCTTTTCTTGTTTAAGAATTTAATAATCGTAGATTTTCATAAACCTATATCTCAATCAATAAGTACGCTTATAGGATTTTTAAGAGTTCCCTCGTATATCTTCGGACCTCAAGTTCCTATGGCAACACAAGTATATTTACGTGAATCGAAAAGATATCTTCAAAATCGGTTCACACAGTCGAAAGTTGTGTATATGACGTAACAATTATAAACAAATACCACTTAATTGAACAATCTTCTCCTTTTGGAATAGGAGATATAGGTTAAAATGAGAGAGAGAGGTTAGATGAGATTAAAATGAGATGAAAAGAGGAAAATAATAGTCACACTAAAACAATTGATATTTCATTGACGTGACAACGTCTTATTAATTGATGAACACGGGATGTCATTTGCGGAAAATGTCCCGTTACGCTCGAGCCCAGAGTTCCCGATACTCGGTCGATAGTACACGATCCGGCAATTAACAAATAATGTAAGTAAGCGTCATTAGCCTAATGGTTTGGAATACGGTCTGCGAATCGTAAGCTCGTAGGTTCGAATCCACCATTACACTATTGACGTGAACCATCTTCTAGCACAAGATTTAGCTTGGTTGGGATGGTTCACAAGAATGTTACTAATATTTCTAGCAATAAAAAATATTGCTAGCTTTCTTTTAAAAAAAAAATAATAACTGTGATTTAATAAATTGTATATTCATTTTAATTTTATAATAAATGTATATTGTTAGTCCGTCCCAAGTGCTCATTGTTCTAGGATTCCTTGTCACGAATTTGACGTCCGAGCGCCTTGCGCCCTGACATCTGGGATTTTTTTTTAAACTACGCTGATCAGGCTGAAAATCTGTACTGTTTCACAGATTTTTGAGAAGTCTTAGGTTTTCTTGAACCTCTTTAGGGCAAGTCAGCGTAATTGTATTACTGCAGTGCATATATTGTGACAATATATTCAATGAAGCATAACCGGTTCCATTATATATAATGGAAATGTATGTAATCCGTCATTGTATACAATTCCTAGGTAATGTATGTAATTACAGTTCCTGAGGTTGATAGAGGACGACGTGATGCACGTATTATTGGTGTAGTTTTGACTAAAACCGATTACGAACTCTATCAGATTGGTACCAAGAACGGTATCTTAAAACAATTATATACTCGATCTCAGATTAATATGTGTCCAAGAGTTCTTCTTGATGCAGACGATGTACCGAGTATCGAGATTGCACTACGATCAGTTGCCAACTTGCAATCCACTGGAACCAGGGATTTAAGTGGCTTTGCAAGAAAAACTGTGCTACAGCAAGATGTCTGTGTTTTAAAAATAAAGTATTATGAACATTTCCTAGGATTTGTATATAATTCCTCGATTTCAATCATTTCTGGTAATATATAGTTTTAAATTATTTGCAAATAATTAAAATGGACATGACTCGTTACTTGTGAGAGACCTTGTTTTTTTACACGCTTTTATCAGCGTCACCTGTTCATATATGTACATAATGACATATGTATAACATATACAGGTTGTCCCGTAATTCAATGTCCAATGGTAAGTTGATGGTAGGTGACTGTATGATAGCCAAAAATAATAAAAAAAAACCATATCATTTTTGATATGAGCATTTTACTGAAAACTGTGAAACAATCAAATCTTGTACGGTATTTTTAAGTATAGGTTGTCAAATATCTCCCTTCCGCCTTTTGTCTTTTGAATTTCGCGGCTATGTACAAAGCGCTACAGAGCTCGTATCTAGCAATATTATACATAATTTGAAAGGTCTTGACATAACCTACAAAACGACGCTATGCATAATTAGTTTGGATATTGCGTTCAACAGTTATAGACGTGTAAACATGGACTTCACTAACGCCGAAATTCGCGGCTTGGCCACTGTTTGGGACGATTCACCGGCCTTCGACCACGACCGTTTTCGCTTGATATTGTCGTATGTGATCCATTTTTCGTCGCCAGTCACCATCCGCTTCAAGAATGGGTCGAGTTCGTTCCGTTTCAGCAGCATATCGCAGGCGTTGATTCGGTCCAGAAGGTTTTTTTGCGTCAAATCATGCGGCACCCAAACATCAAGCTTTTTTTTGTATCCAGCCTTCTGCAGATGGTTTAAAATGGTTTGGTGACTAACTCCCATCTCCTGGGCGATGTCACGAGATGCCACATGCCGGTCTAACTCGATGTAGTCCATGATTTGATCGGTATTTGTCGTCACAGGTCTTCCGCCGGCTGGCTTATCCATGGTGTCGTTTTCACCGGCTCTGAATCGTCGAAACCATTCCTCCGTGGTTCGAAGTGATAGAGTACCATCCCCAAAACACCATTAATCTCACGGAACGTTTCTCTAGCGGATTTGCCTTTAACGAAGGAAAACTTTAAAATAGCGCGAATTTCGGCGTTAGTGAAGTCCATGTTTACACGTCTATAACTGTTGAACGCAATATCAAACTAATTATGCATAGCGTCGTTTTGTAGGTTATGTCAAGACCTTTTAGAAATTATGTATAGTATTGCTAGATACGAGCTCTGTAGCGCTTTGTACATAGCCGCGAAATTCAAAAGACAAAAAGGCGGTAGGAGATATTTGACAACCTATTACTATGACGACAAATACGCTAGTTTTGGCGTCGGATATTTTAAATTGGAACCGCAGATAACTGTGCTATCGACTACACGTATAATTAACCAGACAAATGTTACAATAAAATAGAATATATATATATTTGTTATGATTATTCTTTAAATTTTTGAAAGAAAATCTTTTGAACTTACTTGTCACTATAGTGTACATTTTTTTACAGCATGGTATGTCAAAGTGAGAGGACTAATAATTGAGAGCAAAGTCAGCTAGTGATTAAAAACAAAGTTCGCTAATGATTGAGAGCAAAGTTAGCTACCGACTGTGTTACCGCAAAAGAAATGATAATAAAATATCATAAGATTATCCAATGATGTTAACCATCCCCTAATATGCTATTTTCATATGAAAGTGAGTAGAGTGACAGCCTTAAATATGTACAGTTTTGACTTTCACCCGCCAGGGCATACTATACCTAATTCTGTCAGCGTAGAACTATAGGGCATCGCGTTGTTTCCTGACTCAAAGATGCCTGAAAGGCCCGAACTATACAGCGTCAGTTCAAGAGGTAATACTTCTGAAAACAAGTTGACTGCAGTGTCGGCATGACGGGACATTAACAGTACACTTAGACACAAATGTTGATAATTGTTAATGTCGACCTCGAAACTAGAATCAGTCGAGAAATCTGACTATTGAGCGTGAATCAGCATTTGATTGATTTTTTGCAGCAAAAAATCAAGTTTGATAAAAATAAACACTTAATGACTCAATTGGGATATACCTACAACCTACATATACTTGCATACAGTTATGAAAGGGTGAAGAGTCTGTAGGTGATCTTCTTCACACGTAATTCACTTCATCTGAGGAAGAAAGAAGATACTCGCTGTGTCCCTTCTACGATGTTGTGCGAGGGTCATAGTCGCTCACACAGTGAAAAATGAGGAAACATCATGTTGTGTGAAGATAATCAACTACAAGCCCCAGCTTCACCCCAATTCAAAGAAGAGGTTTGTATGAGCCAATTCCGTCAGAGCTTTGTCTGTTAACGCGTCCCCGTAATTCAGTCTAAAAGCATCGAGAGGAACACCGTATGGTGTTAGTCAGTGCGAGCTCGACAGAGAAGCTGACTTGTGCTACTTCACCGGATTTGAAAGCTGGCATAGCTCTTAAACCTAGCTAGTCTATCTAGACTAGCTAAGCACCCTGAACTATTCGTATTTACTCGACCCAAGCGTCCCCCTTGTTAGTTGAGAATGGCTTGTAAGTGGCGGCATTTACAAAAAGTTTGTTAAACTGTTTGGTGGAGGTCTCAAAAAGTCGGTAGCCCTGTATCTACATGGAGTTTGCGAGTGCGTACTAACCTCGATGTAGGAAACGATTCTATATGACTTGCAACCTATGAATAAGTTTATGGGCCTTATGCGCAAAGACTGGGCTCGTGTACGTCATAACGGGACGTATATTTGGGTTGAATCACACCCTGCCAGTGAGAGGATGTAATTTGGCTTTCCGTAGGATTTGAATGAAGTCAGTATAACGGCAAGAACGTAACCACACTATCGTGCGTAGTCGCCTCTGATAGCATCAGTGTTTAATAGTTTTTTTTTTAATGTTATAGATTGTACTCACGTACCTGATAACGCTGTTCAAACTTTCAATCAATCCTTATCTATATACTCTTTTAAACACAGTCTCCAAGATATGATAAAGCTATGGATTCGAAAATGAAAGTAATAATGCCAGAGCACACTACGAAAATTCCTGGACACTTTTCTTTCTTCGCTTCTTCATTGCATAACGCTCTTCATAATATATTTACACTCTTACACAATTATATTTAAAATTATTGGAAGTAAAACTTCTTTACGCACGTTTTTTTTTTTTTTTTTTTTTTTTTTTTTTTTTTTTTTTTTTTTTTTTTTTTTTTTTTTTTTTTTTTTTTTTTTTTTTTTTTTTTGTTAACGGGGAGAAATCTTCCAAAGATACCCGCCTTCTGACTGGCGGTTATGTCCCAGAAGGAGGCTGACGAGCGGGTCAGGAGAGCGCAGAGGCTCCCTCCGCAGGCGACGTATCGGGGTGCGCAGGAGGCGTTATGAACGCCTCCTCTTGCCGCCCCGTAATCGAAGCGGGGCCAGGATGGGTACCTGGCCCCAGCATGCTTCGGCGTCGTCGGGACTTCTCTGAGTGCCGGAGAAGTCCCTTTGAGGATGAAGTCCGGTCTTTGCCGGGACCGGCCGGTCGTTGGGGTGTCCTGTTGCTGACAGATCCGGGGCACCCGCTCATAACGGCTGATGGCATTCGCGGAAGGTTTAGTGGGTAGGGGCTGCCCAGGCCGAGTCCACACATCCCTCCGGCCCACTCCAGGGTACCGGAGGATGGTCTGTAAAAGATTCCCCGCGTGAACAAAAAAGCTACCGAATGTGTTGCCGCAAAAGAAATGAACTAATAATAAAATATCAAGTGATTATCTAAAGATGTTAACCATCCCCTAATATGCTATTTTCATATGAAAGTGAGTAGAGTGACAGCCTTAAATATGTACAGTTTTGACTTTCACCCGCCAGGGCATACTATACCTAATGTCTGTAATAAATCTGTCAGCGTAAGAAGGACTATAGGGCGTCGCGCTATTTACTGACTCAAAGATGCTTGAAAGGCCCGAACTATACAGCGTAAGTTTAAGAGGTAATACTTCTGAAAACAAGTTGACTGCAGTGTCGGCATGACGGGACAATAACAGTACACCTAGACACAAATGTTGATAATTGTTAATGTCGACCTCGAAACTAGAATCAGTCGAGAAATCTGACTATTGAGCGTGAATCAGCATTTGATTGATTTTTTGCAGCATAAAATCAAGTTTGATAAAAATAAACACTACTTAATGACTCAATTGGGATATACCTACATACACTTGCATACAGTTATGAAAGGGTGAAGAGTCTGTAGGTGATCTTCTTCACACGTAATTCACTTCATCTGAGGAAGAAAGAAGTCTACTCGCTGTGTCCCTTCCACGATGTTGTGCGAGGGACATAGTCAGAAACATCATGTTGTGTGAAGATAATCAACTACAAGCCCCAGCTTCACCCCAATTCAAAGAAGAGGTTTGTATGAGCCAATGCCGTCAGAGCTTTGTCTGTTAACGCGTCCCCGTAATTCAGACTAAAGGCATCGAGAGGAACACCGTATGGTGTTAGTCAGTGCGAGCTCGACAGAGAAGCTGACTTGTGCTACTTCATCGGATTTGAAAGCTAGCATAGCTCTTAGATCGCTAGTCTATCTAGCCTAGCTAGCTTGCCCGAACTATTCGTATTTACTCGACCCAAGCGTCCCCCTTGTTAGTTGAGAATGGCTTGTAAGTGGCGGCATTTACAAAAAGTTTGTTAAACTGTTTGGTGGAAGTCTCGAAAAACTGTAAATTTGCGAGTGCGTACTAACCTCGTCGTAGGAAACGATTCTATATGACTTGCAACCTATAAATAAGTCTATAGGCCTTATGCGCAAAGACCGGGCTCGTGTAGTTCATAACGGGACGCATATTTGGGTTGAATCACACCCTGCCAGTGAGAGGATGTAATTTGGCTTTCCGTAGGATTTGAATGAAGTCAGTATAACGACAAGAAAGTGGCGGCATTGACAAAAGTTTGTTAAACTGTTTGGTGGAAGTCTCGAAAAACTGTAAATTTGCGAGTGCGTACTAACCTCGTCGTAGGAAACGATTCTATATGACTTGCAACCTATGAATAAGTCTATAGGCCTTATGCGCAAAGACCGGGCTCGTGTAGTTCATAACGGGACGCATATTTGGGTTGAATCACACCCTGCCAGTGAGAGGATGTAATTTGGCTTTCCGTAGGATTTGAATGAAGTCAGTATAACGACAAGAAAGTGGCGGCATTGACAAAAGTTTGTTAAACTGTTTGGTGGAAGTCTCGAAAAACTGTAAATTTGCGAGTGCGTACTAACCTCGTCGTAGGAAACGATTCTATATGACTTGCAACCTATAAATAAGTCTATAGGCCTTATGCGCAAAGACCGGGCTCGTGTAGTTCATAACGGGACGCATATTTGGGTTGAATCACACCCTGCCAGTGAGAGGATGTAATTTGGCTTTCCGTAGGATTTGAATGAAGTCAGTATAACGACAAGAAAGTGGCGGCATTGACAAAAGTTTGTTAAACTGTTTGGTGGAAGTCTCGAAAAACTGTAAATTTGCGAGTGCGTACTAACCTCGTCGTAGGAAACGATTCTATATGACTTGCAACCTATGAATAAGTCTATAGGCCTTATGCGCAAAGACCGGGCTCGTGTAGTTCATAACGGGACGCATATTTGGGTTGAATCACACCCTGCCAGTGAGAGGATGTAATTTGGCTTTCCGTAGGATTTGAATGAAGTCAGTATAACGACAAGAAAGTGGCGGCATTGACAAAAGTTTGTTAAACTGTTTGGTGGAAGTCTCGAAAAACTGTAAATTTGCGAGTGCGTACTAACCTCGTCGTAGGAAACGATTCTATATGACTTGCAACCTATAAATAAGTCTATAGGCCTTATGCGCAAAGACCGGGCTCGTGTAGTTCATAACGGGACGCATATTTGGGTTGAATCACACCCTGCCAGTGAGAGGATGTAATTTGGCTTTCCGTAGGATTTGAATGAAGTCAGTATAACGACAAGAAAGTGGCGGCACTTACAAAAACTTTGGTAAACTGTTTGGTGGAAGTCTCGAAAAACTGTCGCCTGCTTAAACAATTGGGCTATCGTCGGTAGCCCTGCATCTATGGAATTTGCGAGTGCGTACTAACCTCGTCGTAGGAAACGATTCTATATGACTTGCAACCTATGAATAAGTCTATAGGCCTTATGCGCAAAGACCGGGCTCGTGTAGGTCATAACGGGACGCATATTTGGGTTGAATCACACCCTGCCAGTGAGAGGATGTAATTTGGCTTTGCGTAGGATTTGAATGAAGTCAGTATAACGACAAGAAAGTGGCTGCACTTACAAAAAGTTTGGTAAACTGTTTGGTGGAAGTCTCGAAAAACTGTCGCCTGCTTAAACAATTGGGCTATCGTCGGTAGCCCTGTATCTACATGGAATTTGCGAGTGCGTACTAACCTCGTTGTAGGAAACGATTCTATATGACTTGCAACCTATGAATAAGTCTATAGGCCTTATGCGCAAAGACCGGGCTCGTGTAGTTCATAACGGGACGTATATTTGGGTTGAATCACACCCTGCCAGTGAGAGGATGTAATTTGGCTTTGCGTAGGATTTCAGTCAAGTCAGTATAACGACAAGAACGTAACCACACTATCGTGCGTAGTCGCCTCTGATAGCATCAGTGTTTAATAGTTTTTTTTTTAATGTTATAGATTGTACTCACGTACCTGATAACGCTGTTCAAACTTTCAATCAATCCTTATCTATATACTCTTTTAAACACAGTCTCCAAGATATGATAAGAAAGCTATGATTCGAAAATGAATAATGCCAGAGCACACTACGAAAATTCCTGGATTCTTTTCTTTCTTCGCTTCTTCATTGCATAACGCTCTTCATAATATATTTACACTCTTACACAATTATATTTAAAATTATTGAAGTAAAACTTCTTTACGCACGTTTTTTTTTTTTTTTGTTAACGGGGAGGAAATCTTCAAAAGATACCCCGCCTTCTGGGGAAGGCGGCGGTTATGTGGGGTTTTACCCACTAAAACCTCCCCGGTGGCCCTTTCCTCGGTGCATGACAGGGGCTCCAGGATCTCCAGTGGAACGCACCGGAGCCCCTCTGCACTGTGCTCAAGGAGAGCACGTCCCGGGGAGGATTCTCCTCCCCTGTGCCCTCATAGTGCAAGGCTACACGGGCCAGCCGATGTCGCCTTCTTCCGGAGTCCACCTTAGCGGACGACAAAGGCCCCACCCTTGTCGCCCAGTGAACCCAGGGCCCCTTTTAGTCGCCTTATACGACAGGCAGGGGATACCGTAGTCTTAATCTTGAGAGCCCAGAACTACAGGGCTGTTACGCACGCTTAACTTGAGGAGTAAGTTACGTGTTACGAAAAGTGTAATCGGACGAAACGAAAGGTAGTTGAAAGGCAAATATTAGTAAAGTAAGAAAGTTAGGTCTCGTATATCTAAGATACAGTGCAGGCATATTGCCTGTAACACAGTGTGATAAGCAAAAGCATAGAGCAGGGATTTTCAACCACTATGCCACACCAACCACCATCCAAATTTTTCAACTATATAATAATGATAATATTATTGTAGTAAGTAAATAATTTTTATGTTTTTCTTTGTGTGCCGCCAAATTTTGAAATCGTTAAATGTGCCGCAACAAAAAGGTTAAGAATCACTGGCATAGAGAAACGAAACATAGCAGTGCGGCGCGCATTTTCTTTTTCTCTGTGTACTCGTATATGTTATATATATAAATATACATACAAACAAACACAGAGATAAAAAAGTTTGGTAGTCGATGAAAACAACAGGATTTGAGAATCCCTGCTGAAAAAATCGCTCTTAGGAATGGCGGGATTATAAACTTATAAACCGTATGTAGCAATTGAATCAAATCGATAAATTAATTACCATACGTGATAATTAATTTGCGATAGTGAATTATCTTCTAATTACAGCATAGTACAAGTATTTCTTAACGTAATGTCATGGTGATAATCCGGTACACGTTTTGGAACCAAAAGAAAGATTCTAGTCGATAATCCGCTCTATCATGACACACGTGACTCATGAGGGCCTGGTCTTCAAGCATACGTTCCTTCATATCCATCGACAACAACACAACTTATAAACAGTTAGTTGCATATGGTTTGCTAGCCTTTCGGTGTTTTATAGAATGAATTGAAGAGTGATCTAATTATTACACCACACTTTTGGATTACATTCCTTGTGAACATCCCCACACCCGAACGAAGCGCTTTGATTCGTTTTTCATTATTCCTACAGCAAAGGAAAATAGTTTGCCCGGGTTTGTCTTTCCCTCCAATTACAATGGCAATGTTTTCAAGTATTATTCATTGGAATTGACTTAACTAATGCGCCTTACCATTCAAGACTGAAATTACACTTAACATCAGGTGCGTGGTCTGAAAATTGCTTTGAAAGTATAAAAAAACCAAATCCTATCAAAGAAACAAAAATCGAAATCTGTTCATAAATGACACACTCATAGTCCACAAATATTAAAAAAAAAATACGGAGAAATTAAAAGCCTCCGCCACTTTTTGATGTAAAATGTCATAATAATAAAATGTAAATTGTAAAATGCAGACTGTGAAAAAGAAATTCCAATTGGTATTCGATATAAAAATGACAATACAATGTCAACGACTGGTAGCTGGCAGGAAAGCTGAATATAAAATATGTATCGCAAACTGGCTGCGAATAACCCAGCGTTATCGTACACATATCATTCACACGTATTATTACTGGCTGGTTTTTCTTTAAAAGACGATAGCAATTTTATTGGCGTTAATTAAAAATATAACTTTTTTTGTAGTTAATGGCTGTTGTTAAGGCGAACAACAACTCAAACACTACTAAAATTCAATGATTTCCATCTTACTTTATGCCCGGATGTGGTTCACGACAAATGACGGATTCGAACACAAAACTCAAAAACCACTAATAGTACCCTAAGCAGTTGTTTACGCTTGACTGAAAGTCCAATGACCTCTTATTTATAATTATTATTCAATCGACTCTCCACACAATCAATTCGAAAACATTCGAAACAGCATAAAACCTTGAATATAATAACCTTTTTAATACAGAGAGCGATACGAATATTAACCGTATTGCATTACGCTAATAAGGTTTATATTTTAGTATCTGTGTTTATAATTGAACAAATAATAAAAATTAAAAAGTGAGAAACTCAAGTAAGCACAATTATTACTTCATAATTATGTTTTCTGAAGTAATTTACACAATATTTTACACTGATTACATATAATGATATATAATTATTAATAATTCTGTATTATAAACAAATGATTATTGAGTTTATTTTACATATAAAGATAATTTTAATTTTATAATATTCTTAAATTGTACAATAGTATATTGACAATGAAAGGTCCACGGTCTTCGTGTCACTAGTACGGCGTAATGTTTGACTGCATACGTCATTGACTGCACCTATGGGTCAATTCCAAATTGTTGGCATTATAAACAGTCCTTACGTAATCGTGTATTGTATATACGTGGTCAATGTATATGACAACATTTTAGTAGGCACAACGAAAGGAAATATGCAGGAAATTAGGTCTTCAATCAAGAATACATCGTACACATGGAATTCTATATTCAAACTGTTGCCATGGGGATTTTTTTAGGTTGTGTTTTAGACTGGCAATTTTTTTATTTCAATAAGTCCCGATTCCCTATTCGGTGATGAATAAAAGATGAATTCAAAAGAGGAACACGTGCAGAATAATCGAGCACTACGGCCGATTTAAATTTGAATTTAGTTTATTTCTGTACATCATTTACATAAATACAAAGGTATATGATTGCCAACTACAATAACAAGTTGACAGATAAAGTTTTCTTATATTCACGCATTGTAATAACTTGAAGGTTTTGTGGAATGAGGGGAGACTTAGACGGCTGTTCACCAGCTGTCTGGAAGTCGGAGTCTTCCTTCGGGCTGGAAGGAGGCTAGGATGGTGCTGATAAAGAAGGACGGTAGGACCGCGGAGTCTCCCTCCGCGTACCGACCATATGTCTGCTGGATGAGGCGGGCAAATTATTCGAACGAATAATTGCCGCCCGCCTCAACTCGCACCTGCGGCAGGTAGGCCCCGACCTGTCGGAATGCCAATATGGCTTCCGGCAGGCGCGGTCGACCGTTGACGCGATCCTCCGGGTCCGTCAACGGTCGGGGCAGGTAGTGACCCGGGGTGGCGTGGCGTTGGCCGTCAATCTTGACGTAGTCAACGCATTCAACACGCTGCCCTGGGGAGCGATTAAGGCATTGGTGTTTCACCACGTGCCTCCCTACCTGCAGCGCATCGTCGGGGCGTACCTGCATGGCAGGTGCATCCAGTACATGGGTCGGGACGAGTTCCATCGGAGGTGAATTGCGGGGTTCCGCAGGGGTCTGTGTTGGGGCCCTGCTATGGAACCTCGCATATGACGCGGTCCTTAGGGTCGATCTCCCCGCCGGCGTGAGTGTCGTTTGCTACGCAGACGACACGCTAGTCATGTCCGACGGGGAGGATTTCGATAGCACCATCCGGCTCGCCGAGCTTGGGGTGGCATGCGTCGTGGACAAAATCCACGAGCTGGGTCTACGGGTAGCGCCTCACAAGACTGAGGCGCTATGGTTCCACAAGCTCCCAGAGCTAAGGAACCGCCCAGCCGGTCGGTTCGCGTAGGTGACGTGCTGGTCGGGTGGGGTCGGAGATGAAATATCTCGGCCTCACCCTGGACAGTCGCTGGGGCTTCGAAGTGCACTTCGACCGCTTGGTCCCCAAGATCGATAAGGCAGTGGGTGCTCTGCACAGACTGCTGCCTAATCTTGGGGGCCCCAGGGAGGGAGTCCGCCGCCTCTACGGAGGTCTCGTGCGATCCATGGCCCTCTACGGGGCGCCCGTGTGGTGTAACCGCTTCACGGGCGTCCGGCGCTGCAGAGCTAAGCTTCTTAGCCTGCAGCGCAAGATAACCATTCGGATCGCACGAGGATACCGGACGGTATCTTATGAGGCAGCCACTATCCTGGCTCGGTTCCCGCCGCTCGACATTTTGGCGGAGCTGGACGCGCGTGTGTACACGCGCGTCCGGGCCGTCGACGGCGGGGCCGGGCCGCCCCTGGATGCGGGAGAGGTGCGTCGGCAGGAGCACAGGCGGGCGATGGAGGTCTGGCGCGAGCGGCTCTCAGGCGTCGTTGCTCGCGCCAACGCATCGTCTGTGCCTTCCTGCCGAACTTCGAAGCCTGGCTTAAAGGAGGAATGACGCGCACGTCACATACCGCCTGACACAGGTACTCACCGGGCACGGGTGCTTCGGTGAGTACCTGAACAGGATAGGGCGCGAACCGACCGCGCAATGCCACCATTGTGGCTGCGACCGGGATTCCGCGCAGCACACGCTAGCCGTGTGCTCCGCGTGGGAGGCGGAGCGGCGGATCCTGGTCCAGCATATCGGGCAAGACCTCTCCCCGCCGGCGGCAGTGGCGGCTGCGCTGGCGGGGAGAACTAAATGGAAGGCGCTGGTCTCCTTCTGCGGAGTCAGTAATGACCCAGAAGGAGACCGCAGAACGGGATCGGGAGAGGGCCGATCCCGTTCGGAGATGGCGCAGGCGGGCCGGTGGAGACCGGCCCGCAGCCCTGTAGTTCTGGGCTCTCAAGAATAAGACTACGGTATCCCCTGCCTGTCGTAGAAGGCGACTAAAAGGGGCCTCGGGTTCACTGGGCGACAAGGGTGGGGGCCTGGGTCGTCCACCAAAGTGGACCCGGGAAGAAGGCGACATCGGCTGGCCCGTGTCGCCTTGCGCTGCGAGGGCACAGGGGAGGAGTAACCTCCCACGGACGATGCTCTCCTTGAGCAACGTGCAGAAGGGCTCCGGTGCGTTCCACTGGAGATCCCGGAGCCCCTCGTCATGCACCGAGGAAAGGGCCACCGGGGAGGTTTTAGTGGGTAAGAACCCCACATAACCGCCGCCTTCCCCAGAAGGCGGGGTATCTTCTTGAAGATTTCCTCCCGTGAACAAAAAAAAAAAAAGGTTTTGTGGAATGAAATAGTCCAATAACTGGTACACTCCTTTATTGAGACAGCGTAACGTTGTACAAGGAATTATTTTAACGAATACCGTTACAACTGCGCGTCCTCACAATCTTTATACAAAATTAATTAGAAGTCAGATTACGAACAAATAAATTATTAATTATGAATTAAAAGATACAACAAGGTTCAGGTAAATCCCTAAGATATCATTGGATCGTCCATAAAAATATTTAATTTTTTTATGGACGAACATTTACATATAACATTAACGATTTTTGTCTCTTTTTACTTTTCAATTCATTTTAGCATACATCTTATCTCAAGTATTTTATTTTTACTCGTCTATATACATACTTGTTTATGAAGTATTATAGAATTCGCAAAGCGCAATGTAAGAGAACGATAACTCTTCACCTCAGAGGAATATAACGGCCGACGTTCGCTATATTCATAAATAAACACATTATAACTAAGGTCAGGCATCGTCAATGATTCCTAGATATGACTACTGGTATAAACTTAATGCATATATAAAAAATAAAATAATTTAATTGCTTCCTCGATAAATACTTGGGGAGTTGATAACCTCCCAATTTTACGATTGCAATATTTTGGACACGTTGCTCGCAGAAATCCGGATAACCTCGAGAAGCTAATAGTTGTTGGCCAGGTGGACGGACACGGTGGGCAGACGCAGTTAAGACGCTCACAGGCCTGCCAATAACCAAAGCCATGAAGACCGCCGAGGACAGGGACACGTGGAAGTTGATCGTGAAGCGAGCGATCAACACTTTGTGCTAGACGACCTTCAGCAATGAAGGAGACGATTAAGAAGAAGAAAAAGCAATCTCTAAGTATGATTTGTGTAATTATTATATAATATAAGTCTGGTCCTCTTAAAGTTTTATTCGAAATAATAAAACTAGATCATAAGCGGAATTGTTTTTGTTTTTTTTTAAAAAAAAAACAAAAACCAGATTGAGAGGTGGGTATAGCTCTTAGGCCGTTTAGCCTGAACCTCTATCGCTAGTAACTTGACACAAGGGTCCCCGGTGAGAGGTAACCTCGGCTTGACGGTTACTATGTTACGCGTAAGCATTCCGATCCGAGGGCGCCCAAGAGGACCGAACCACGACTCGGTCGGTAGCTATTTCACGGATAATCTAAGGGACATTCAAAAACTTTGAGTGCCACTTCGGGAAGCGTTGGCGCTGGGGAAGAAGTGGCCGAAGAAACCCCAGCAACGCTCCTAACATCTAAGGGGTGGGAGTTTTTGCTTCACGTATTAATATAATGATGATTTCGCTGTCTGACATGGTCTATAACCATTTAAAATTATAATTTAATGATTCTAAGATTGGCAACTACACGTAAGTTTCGATTCGCAAATTTATTAAAGTTGCTAACAAATTCTATGAACTGGTGGGATAACCCAATGGCACCAACAGGATAAATACGTGCGTCATGAATACGTTTACATTGATAAATATATTTGCAATAAAATAACTGAGTTTTATAGAGACTGAGACATTGGCGTTTTTCATACTCCGTAAAAACCTTTAAAAGTAATTTTTTTTTGTTTTTTGTGACGAACCCACGCTGATTGGCCGGCACCAGCTCCTAAATGGTTTAGCTTGAATCTGTTGTCTGTCAATAATAGAAGTTGTATATCTCATTCTACCCCACACAATTACTATTATTGCCAGAATGGAATGGCATGATCGGTGAAGTAACACGACCTCGCAGTAAACCGGCGTAAAGTGAAGGTCCACTTATGCGTTTCGCCCGCTAAGGGACGACCTTAGTCTTATTAACAAGTATATTTACGAGTACAAACAAAAAAGACTTTAATCAAAATTAAAACCATACTAAACATAGAACCATACTAGACATAGAGTCGTGGTAGCATTAGTAGCAGTGTCCGGGCGGTCGCCTCAGGAGTTCGATCCCGGTGTCGGCACCATAAATTTGCTGTTGCAATTTTATGTGCCGTTTTACCACGCACGGAGGTGAAGTTTTCAATAAATGCAGAAAAACAATGTACATGCACGTCTCGAGAACAACATCTAATACTAACGAAAAACTGTAACCATGGAAACAACACCTTTGCAGCAGTAGACGGCTTTGTAAAATCTAAATGTAAATGGGACCTAATTGAAACGAAATCCATTAAAAAATCGGTTCCTCAAATGACAACTACATACAGACGAGCTGATAACCTCCTCCTTTTATAATGTCAGTTAAAAGGCGATTATTTAACATGACGAGATCTGAGAGAAACTAATATAGTTTTTCCTTCAAACCTTCAACATGGAATACAAAATGGCGCCTGTCCAGTGTGAAAAGCAAATATGATGTCAAAATAAATTACAGCTGTTATAGTTCAATTTTAACTAATTAATAATAATAATATAGTTTATTTGCAAAAATAAAGTTGAATACATATAAAGGTGAGTCCTTAACTCCCGAACTAGCGTAAGCTGTATCTCAGGAGCTAATGTCTTCCCCGTCACTTTTTAATCTTAAACATTAATATAGTAAAAAATAACAAAAGATAAAAATTGTGTAACAAAATGTAAATAAATAGTCGAAAATAAAATCTGTTTTTAAATGTTTTGTGTGTATGTGTGAGTATGTGTTTGTGTGTTTTACTGTGTTTACTTATAATGTGTGTTTTACTTTTAATTTATAAATATTAATTTTCAATTGCTTCATAATTATACTGGTTAAGCCATGTAAGTGTAGTAACCGTCCAAGCCGAGGTTACCCCACCGGGGACCCTTGTGTCGAGTTACTAGCAATAGAGGTTCAGGCTAAGCGACCTAAGAGCTCTGCCACCTCTCAATCCGGTGAAGCAGTCAAGGCCAGCTTCTCTGGCCAATCTGTGTAGTTCGTCAAAAAAAAAAAAAAAAGGTTTTGTGGAATGAAATAGTCCAATAACTAGTACACTCGCTTTATTGAGACAGCGTAACGTTGTACAAAGGAATTATTTTAACGAATACCGTTACAACTGCGCGTCCTCACAATCTTTATACAAAATTAATTAGAAGTCAGATTACGATCAACTAAATTATTAATTATGAATTAAAAGATACAACAAGGTTCAGGTAAATCCCTAAGATATCATTGGATCGTCCATAAAAATATTAAATTTTTTATGGACGAACATTATCTCTTTGTTGCGATTTTTGTGTCTTTTAACTTTTTAGTTCATTTTAGCATACATCTTATCTCAAGTATTTTATTTTTACTCGTCTATATACATACTTGTTTATGAAGTATAGTTATAGAATTCGCAAAGCGCAATGTAAGTAAACGATAACTCTTAACCTCAGCTGAATATAACGGCCAACGTTCGCTATATTCATAAATAAACACATTATAACTAAGGTCAGGCATCGTCAATGGTTCCTAGATATGACTACTGGTATAAACTTAATGCATATATAAAAAATAAAATAATTTAATTGCTTCCTCGATAAATACTTGGGGAGTTGATAACCTCCCAATTTTACGATTGCAATATTTTGGACACGTTGCTCGCAGAAATCCGGATAACCTCGAAGCTAATAGTTGTTGGCCAGGTGGACGGACACGGTGGGCAGACGCAGTTAAGACGCTCACAGGCCTGCCAATAACCAAAGCCATGAAGACCGCCGAGGACAGGGACACGTGGAAGTTGATCGTGAAGCAGGCGATCAACACTTTGTGCTAGACACGACCTTCAGCAATGAAGGGAGACGATTAAGAAGAAGAAAAGCAATCTCTAAGTATGATTTGTGTAATTATTATATAATATAAGTCTGGTCCTCTTAAAGTTTTATTCGAAATAATAAAACTAGATCATAAGCGGAATTGTTTTTGTTTTTTTAAAAAAAAAAAAACAAATTGAGAGGTGGCATAGGTCTTAAGTCGCTTAGCCTGAACCTCTATCGCTAGTATCTTGACACAAGGGTCCCCCCGGTGAGAGGTAACCTCGGCTTGGACGGTTACTATGTTGCGCGTAAGCATTTCGATCCGAGGGCGCCCGAGAGGACCGAACCACGACTCGGTCGGTAGCTATTTCACGGATAATCTAAGGGACATTCAAAAACTTTGAGTGCCACTTCGGGAAGCGTTGGCGCTGGGGAAGAAGTGGCCGAAGAAACCCCAGCAACGCTCCTAACATCTAAGGGGTGGGAGTTTTTGCTTCACATATTAATATAATGATGATTTCGCTGTCTGACATGGTCTATAACCATTTAAAATTATAATTTAATGAATTCTAAGATTGGCAACTACACGTAAGTTTCGATTCGCAAATTTATTAAAGTTGCTAACAAATTCTATGAACTGGTGGGATAACCCAATGGCACCAACAGGATAAATACGTGCGTCATGAATACGTTTACATTGATAAATATATTTGCAATAAAATAACTGAGTTTTATAGAGACTGAGACATTGGCGTTTTTCATACTCCGTAAAAACCTTTAAAAGTAATTTTTTTTTGTGTTTTGTGACGAACCCACGCTGATTGGCCGGCACCAGCTCCTAAACAGCTTAGCTTGAATCTGTTGTCTGTCAATAATAGAAGTTGTATATCTCATTCTACCCTACACAATTACTATTATTGCCAGAATGGAATGGCATGATTGGTGAAGTAACACGACCTCGCAGTAAACCGGCGTAAAGTGAAGGTCCACTTACGCGTTTCGCCCGCTAAGGGACGACCTTAGTCTTATTAACAAGTATATTTACGAGTACAAACAAAAAGACTTGAATCAAACAATAAACCATACTAAACATAGAACCATACTAGACATAGAGTCGTGGTAGCATTAGTATCAGTGTCCGGGCGGTCGCCTCAGGAGTTCGATCCTAGGTGTCGGCACCATAAATTTGCTGTTGCAATTTTATGTGCCGACTAACCACACGCACGGAGGTGAAGTTTTTCAGTAAATGCAGAAAAAACAATGTACATGCACGTCTCGAGAACAACATCTAATACTAACGAAAAAACTGTAACCATAGGAAACAACACCTTTGCAGCAGTAGACAGCTTTGTAAAATCTAAATGTAAAATGGGACCTAATTGAAACGAAATCCATTAAAAAAAATCGGTTCCTCAAATGACAACTACATACAGACGAGCTGATAACCTCCTCCTTTTATAAAGTCGGTTAAAAAGGCGATTATTTAACATGACGAGATCCGAGAGAAACTAATATAGTTTTTTCCTTCTCTTTACATGGAATACAAAATGGCGCCTGTCCAGTGTAAAAAGCAAATATGATGTCCAAAAATAAATTACAGCTGTTATAGTTCAATTTTAACTAATTAATAATAATAATATAGTTTATTTGCAAAAAATAAAGTTGAATACATATAAAGGTGAGTCCCTTAACTCCCGAACTAGCGTAAGCTGTATCTCAGGAGCTAATGTCTTCCCCCGTCACTTTTTTAATCTTAAACATTAATATAGTAAAAAAAAAAACAAAAGATAAAAAATTGTGTAACAAAATGTAAATAAATAGTCGAAAATAAAATCTGTTTTTTAAATGTTTTTGTGTGTATGTGTGAGTATGTGTGTGTGTGTTTTACTGTGTTTACTTATAATGTGTGTTTTACTTTTAATTTATAATTATTAATTTTTCAATTGCTTCATAATTATACTGGTTAAGCCATGTAAGTGTAGTAACCGTCCAAGCCGAGGTTACCCCACCGGGGACCCTTGTGTCGAGTTACTAGCAATAGAGGTTCAGGCTAAGCGACCTAAGAGCTCTGCCACCTCTCAATCCGGTGAAGCAGTCAAGGCCAGCTTCTCTGGCCAATCTGTGTAGTTCGTCAAAAAAAAAAATAAAAAAACCATGTAAGTATTATCTTATTATATTTATTATTTGTATATATTCACACTACTACGGCAATTGGTAAGATTTAAATGTATTATATGGTTAGGATAATTTGACATATCATCTTAGAATAGTCTCGTTGAAATGATTGTGCAATAAGATTCCAAGTAGAACGGTCATAAAAACTCAAGGTCTACTAAATAAACTGGACGGTTCTCAATTCGTCTGTATTTCTTAATGTTTGTTACCGCATAACTTTCGACAGACATTAAAAAAAAAAAGAAAGCTTCTTTCGTCCTAGGAGATGGTTCATGCCAATAGTCGAATGTTGGATTCGAACCTACGACCTTACGATTCGCAGACCGTACCCTAAATCATTAGCTTAAATTGCAACCTTTTTTTTTGAAGACTGTTAAAAACGTCGTTCACACTGGCTCATAACATATTTATTACATTATATTATTTAATTATTAAAAAACTACTAAGAAATTATTACAAAATTCCTACTAAACTAATTCCATACGGTTACTTGGCAACGCTTGAAAAACTACTGACAAATTATTCATTGAATGGTTATATTTAAAAATGAATTAATTATATTTTGTTTAGTCTATTTAAAAAATGTATTCATTTTCACTAGTTTTTATAATAATCAGTTGAATAAAATCAAATGAAAGAAATGAACATCGTGCACGACTTGAGAGATATCGCTGTGCCTAAAAGTACTTGAGTGGTATCAAACATCAAACACATAACTTGAGTGTTTCATAACATCTAGATGACACAGACTGGATGTTGAAAACGTGGAGCGTTATTAAGAATTATATGTACGTGTTTGTTAGCATGTATACGCAAGTATATCAATATTCATAAAAGCCATAAAACAAGCTAAATGATTCTTAATATTATCAAATTCCAGCTGTCTTGTACCAATTACCGTTACTTGTATTTTTACGTTTTTTTTATGACGAACTAAACAGATTGGCCATAGAAGCTGGCCTTGACTGCTTCACCTGATTAAGAGGTGGCATAGCTCTTAGGTCGCTTAGCCTGAACCTCTATAGCTAGTAACTCGACACAAGGGTCCCCCCGGTAAGAGGTCGGCTTGGACGGTTGAAGGGACATTCAGAAGCTAAACTAACTTTAAATGCCACTTCGGGAAGCGTTGTCGCTGGGAGAAGAAGTGGCCGAAGAAATAACTGCCCATAAAATAGCTGTAACGCGCGAGGATAATATTTTGACGTGCAAAAAATCCTTGCTACAGTTCTCCCTGCTATGGGGACGGCGGATGTTGCGTATTCCATGGACCGGTCGCCACATCAACGTATCCATTCTTACGACACACGGAATAACGACAAGGGTTTCAACTCTTTGCTTCCAGCGCATACTGCAATACTTTGGAGACGTTGCTCAAAGAAAATCTGATAGTCTCGAAAAGATAATGGTTGTTGGCCAGGTGGACGGAAAACGAGCACGCGGTCGCTCACCTAAACGATGGGGAGACGCGTTTAAGACGCTCACAGGACTGCCAATAACCAAAGCCATGAAACCGAGGACAGGGACACGTGGAAGTTAATCGTTAAGCGGGCGATCAAAACTGCGTGCTAGAGACGACCTTCAGCAATGAAGGAGATGACTAAGAAGATGGGGTCTTTTTTTATTTATTTTATGCTGGTAACTGGGTTAACGTCATCAGACTCGAAAAGTGGTCAAGCTCTAAGCTCTTCCTCAGACTAATTTTGCATATATCTCGCATCCTCTCGTTTTCGGGGTCCCTTGCGATACTCTTGACGCGAAGGCATTTTAGGGATTTCACGAGAACCGAACCAACTAATCTCGGTCAATTGCTTAAATAGAATTACTAAAAGCTGTTTTCTCTCGCTAACCGCTTTTCACTGCTATTATTAGGTCTCAAAACTAAGAGTAAATAAGACAGCATACGTATCGCCATGCACACAAATTAAACATTTTATGGAAATGACTATTTTGTACGCAAGATTTCTAAAACGGAAATTCGGGGATTCGTACCAGCGATCGTAAAATGTCCATCTTCATATTTTAGATCGTTACTAAATTACTTAACTATGTAACTATATCAGTTGATTAAAAACAAAAATATAAATTTATTTTTTAGTCTGTGCGAAATTAAAATCATGTGTGTAATTTCATTATTAATACAGCTGCTATTCAGAAACATTTAATATATGTCCCATACATATATAACAGCTTGAATACAGGGTAAAAATATCTTAGAATTGCATCAAGTAGCCGTGTTACCGCGCGTTCTTCAAATTGTGCTGTTAAATATACATAATATATAACATAAAAAAGGATGTAGATTCCAATTGAATCAATCATAACAAAATCACGTGCTCACCTATAAAGTAGACAGTGTGACGTAACCCTAAACAGGATTATAGAAGTGAAAGCGGTACGAATAAATACGAAAAGACCTCACGTTTATCACATTCAAAATGAGACGCCGATATCGACAAGCGAATTACGCCCGTCGCCCGTTGAAACCGAGTTAAAACTGAGTCAAGAGTTCCGTTACGCGGGGTTGCCATAAATCATTTAAAATAGCCTATAAAACTAGCTATTATTTAATTGAATTTAATTAATGAAGAATTTTAATTGAATGAAGAAATATAACAATTTTTACATAAATACCAGCAATCAATAATAAAAAAAACGTTTGCACTTTGCAATATGCTTAAATACTTTAGTAACAGATTTGAGAATAAAAAGCTTTAATAATGATCATTTGTAAAGAAAAATTAAAACCATAACTAACCTATTACACGTATGGATTGCTTTTTTTTTCTAACTAACCTATTTTTATTGCCATCATTTCTATGTAAGACTCTCAATGATAAACATAACTATATCAAATTAAAAATTCCCACCATATCAAAGTCACACAAACTTAAGTTTGAAAATTTGTGTGACTTTGATATGGTGGGACTATTTATAATATATATATTCAGTATTATGTCAATAAATATTAGCTCTTTTCTGATCATTATCATTTTTAATATCTTAAAGAATAATATAAACCACAAAACAAGGTGAAATCTTGTGACATGGTAACACTAAACACAGTTTGTACTTTTTTGCAATACTGCATTCACTCCTCATGATATTACAAGGTTATTCATCAAAAGATTCTGCCTGGAATCTAGATTTTCTCCAAAATGAATTTGTTGATCATCTAAGTAACGGTTATTGTGCTTATTATAATGTATGTATTGAAGATCAAAGCACATATTGCAAAAATTTCTTTATAGCGCATGTTGTGTACACCTGTAATTGGCATACACAACAGGACTTAGTTTGTGAACTTGATTATTACAACAATGTATGCTTGTGTAATGCTGTTGGTGTATCTTATTAAATAAATAAATAACTTAAGATGAACAAATCATATAATTTTTTTATCAGAGAAGTGGGGCTAATTAGCTTATAGTTCCACTGATGGTAAATAAAAAAAATATATAGAATATAGGGATATAGCCGAATATTCGCCAATTAGAAAAATAGTGATTCAAAACATATCCAGTCAATAGAAGGATTGCATTGATGGCATCTCGCTCAGTGGTTGATTCTCAAAAGCATAATATACTTTGACTTCTATTGATATTCTACAGAGGAGTGAGTTGGAGCAGCTTCTCCAATCTCAGCCCTGTAGTTCTGAGCTCATAGAATAAGACTAAAGTATCCCCTGCCTGTCGTAGAAGGCGACTAAAAGGGGCCTTGGGTTCACGGGTACACTCTTGTAGTCCGACGAAGTGGACCCGGGAAGAAGGCCACATCGGCTGGCCTGTGTCACCTTGCACTGCGAGGGCACACGGGGGGAAGGATTAACCTCCCCTGGATGTGCTCTCCGAAGAGCACAGTGCAGAGGGCTCCGGTGCGTTTCCTGGAGATCGCAGATCCCCTCACCATGCACCCAGGAAGGGCCACCAAAGGTGTTTTAGTGGGTAAAAACTCCACATAACCCCGCCTTCCAAAGGCGGGTTGGTGAGGATTTCCCCCATCAAAAAAAAAGCTTCAATCTTTTCCATAAATGGGTCAGTATGATATGGGAAGCAATGCAACTACGCAGAATACAGAAGTGGAGTGAAGGCATACTATACATCTTTATTTCACGTGGAATGTAAGGAGATGGTATCCCAACTCATCTCAACAGCACACCTGAAATTTTGTAGGCGTTTGAGTTGTGGGATCACATAATAATATACATGCTGGTTTGTCTACTTATTCCAATAAAAAAATTGTATTAAAGTTATTTTAAAATATATAGGGAAATTCTATACAAATATAATGGCTATTTTGAATATTTATAATAATAACATAGTAAAAGAATAAAGTTTCGAGATTATCAATCATCACTATAATATCAACATAATAATATGATTAAAAGATTATAAAGGGAAACGCAATATATTATTACATAATTTTTTTACTCTTAAGTGGAATTTTATCATAACTTAAATATTAAGCTTAACCATATTATAATTATTGTAATGATGTAAGCCAGAATGCCAGAGATCAAGAAGATGTTGATGATAGAATAAGCCAATAGATTGAATAACATGTTTAATTTTGATTATTATCTGTATAAATAACTACAGTTTTTAAACTAGTAAATACTACACATTTTTTTAATAAACAGTTATTCTATAAAAAAAATTAACTGTAACAAAGTTGCTATGCAGTTATGTAAAACCTGATAACTAATTTTAGATGGGTCTACTAATATTTGGAGAAGTAACAAAGGAAGGAAGGACACATAAATAACATAATAAAAGATTTTTATGTATAAACTGCAAATTTATGAATTTATTGTACTGCTTATGATCGAAATAAAATTTGTTACTGTAATAATGATAAAAAGTTAACTTACATTTTTAAGTCCTCAGATTATTTACTCATAAAAATGTTAAGTTTCACTTATCATAAAGTAAAAAGAAGTTCTACGTAGCTGTTATATTAAATTTTATACTAATAACCTTTAACACAGCAAATAGATGTATCTATAAACTTATATATCTTATCAACTTTTCTATAAATTCATTGTATAGACGTTAGTGAACCTTATCTTAATTTGTCATACGTCAGTCAGCGAATGCAACCCTGTGATCATTCAGCCAGGGAACGATTAAATTAAAGCTAAAATAAAAACATAAAGAACATATAATATTGTGTATTGTTGGAGGTTTAATATATTAATACTGGCAGGCAACACTTCTAATATTTGAATTTGAAGATTGGAATATTAGAATAATTATTTGAATACTAAACAAATGTCTTCTGTAAGGAAAATTCGGTACTTCTCATCAAGACATAAACACGGAAACGTCTCCAAGTAAAATGTTATAAAATATTAAAAAAGTGAAATGTATATAATACAAATATATAATATTATGAAGAAATAGTGTTGTTTAAAAATAGCATCTTCCTCTCCTCATAACAGTCCATCCATCCATCCATAGAGAGAATCCTCGTCCAACATGTTTTCAAAGATAAGAATCTAGGGCAATACATCTGTCGTGGAGTCTAAATTTATACTTATACATTACATTTTTTATTTAACTGGTTAATGGGACGCGTGTATCTATTTGATAAACAGTTCTTTTAATTTACAATTAAAAATAATAATTAGGTAGAAAGTAACATACGCAGTTTATTGTTATTTTTACGTGAGGGTGATTTTCTGGTGGCTTTTATTTGAATGAAGAATGATTTGGTTGGAGTTGATATAACTTTACCTCAATTACCCGAATAGTCGGAGCAAATAATGTTTGTAATTCTTCTGCTCAATAAAATCTTTTCGTCGTATCGGTTCAATTCATTAAAATAGTAAAAGTAGTTAAATAGTACGTGCTTAAAAACATAATGGGTTATTTGTAACAATTAAATAAATAGTGAAATCTGTGGATACTATGTAATTATAAAAGGGAAAATGGAAAATACCCTTCCTAAGTTTTTACTACATTATCATTCTCTGTGCTTTGTGCAATGTGATGACAGGGGTGACAATTTAAAGTTTTGAAAGCCAATGTCACTGCATTATGTTTGGTTTAGTTTCATTCATATCGATATTACATACTGCGAGCAACTGTAAAACGTCTCAGTTGTAAAGACATCTTCCACACTTTGGCTACTGTGTTGTTATTCGCATTTTGGTGAAAAACTTTTATCGAACACATTGAGTGAAAAAAGTACAATTTAGTGAGTCGTATCATTTTATATTGCTTACGTACCCTGCAATGGCTAACGTGGATACATCTAATTCTGCGACACGAGATGAAAGTCCTGGTGTTTCGCAAGCTTTACAGACAAGAGAGGAGGAAGATCAAAAGTCCTGCTGGGTTTGCTTTGCGAACGAGTCTGATGACAGATTGGCGGCATGGGTGCAACCTTGCAAGTGTATAGGTACTACAAAATGGGTAAGTAAATATATATGTCTGTTATTTATACTTATGAAATAAATAATAATATTCTAATTTGTAAAATGTTTGTCCTAGTGATGTAACATGTAATAATATTTGTATGTTGTGCCAGTGTATATTGTGTTAAAATGTAATTGAATAATTAGCCACATTAGTCGTTCTAGTTTGATGTTATATTTCTCCTTGTATCACAGACAGTATTTTAATATTTTTGGCATTTAGGTCTAAAAAAGGACTAGTTTCATTACTGTTTAATAATAAAAATACTATCCTTTTTTTAAAACAGTAACTGTAATTTGTATAGTAAAAACTGCATGATTAATAGGTATAGTATATTTTAAACTGTTTGATTGTATTATAAAATAATGGTATTCCAATGATTTTTTATTTAAAATAAAAACTTATTAAATGACTTATGTGAAAAGGGGTGGTTCCATCACCATACACTGGGTCCAAATTTTACTAAATCAAAAGCCAACCGGGATTCCAACTCCCTTGAGATTGCTGATTGAAATTCTTAGCCATTGGTTTCTGTTATTCAGACGAGACATCATTCACTATTTACTGCCAACATTTAAGAAAATAAAGACTAACCAAAATTGTGTGAATCTTTTATGATTAATTTATTGTGATTATCTATTAGTAATTGTGAGGAAGATGGCAAAAAATTTAAACCTAAGAAATCCATTGTTCCAGCTTGGTACAATGGGTGGTATAATAATTTCCCTTGTTTTTAGACTTCTCATTTTGACCTTACACCAATATTTTCGTAAGTTGTAAATGTTAGGCCTAGGTTTATGGAATTAGGCTATGGTATAACATGCCTGTCATAAAAGACCACAAAACGGGCACCAGGCTCACGAGCAATAGGTGTGGGGTTTCTTGCCTCCGTAAAAGAGCTGAGAGAAAAGAAATATATTCCATGTTGCCTTATCTCAGGGAGGCTGTTGAAAGAATCGCTTGGATCTTTGGTGTAGTGCTTGAGCCCCTTACAATGCAGTGAGGATGGCCAGCAGGGGTGTTAGAGAAATCTTATGTTGATGGCGACATCTCCTCCTTATTCCTTTCAAGATATCCCACTAAATAAAAAAGGTTGTAAATATAAAGACCAATATTATAATAATCTTGTGGACTATTGTTGGTTTTATTTTAAATAAACTATATATAAACTTGTTTATCATGATGGATGTTATTCTATGTTATTGTTCTCTTTCAAAATTGCATTTCAACAATGTGTATGATATTCAAATCTCCTTGTATATTTACCATTGCATTTTATTTTTCTTATATGTAATGAGTCATAGCTTTATCATATTTACTTTCATCACAGAAAGGAAAGATTGATTACTGAGCAATAACTTTGAACCATATTTTTATTGTTTATGCTGCAATGTTATTATTTAGATGATTCATTGTTTATTTGTGGTGTGCTCAAAGGTGTTATTGAACTAATTTTTTATCTATTTCACTACATACTTGGGGTATAAACTAGTGCTTGACTATGATTCCACCCGATGTTAAGTGGTGATAGTGGTGGTGGTATAGTCGAAAGATGGTACATGCTAGTTTAGTAAGTGCCTATTCACTCTACTCTTGAAGTAAAGAGTACGTTGTGGGAACGCCACGACATACTTTAACGGAAAGACGATGAACGATAACTCAAATCGCTTTGTTCAGACGCATGGAACATGGACTATGAAAGGGAGACCTGTCGAATGTCTAAACATCCGAAGGTAGAATGGGGATGGGGGAATTAACTCATGTAATTCCTGTGCACACTCTCAAAATGTTATCTGTAAAACATCGAAAGGCTAGCTACCTTGTGCTGGTGCTTTTTTTTTTAATTGTTTTTAGATCGCAACCACAGACCGTTCTCTTTCCATGCTCTTTTCCAATACACTTAAATTATTCACTCTGCATTTATTAAAAGAGTGCCACTTCTACAGTTACTATTTTCCTTTTTTTTTGTTTATATAATGCCTGAATTTGGGGGTGGCCAGAGATCGCCCCGGTTTACGCGTCGCAGACGCCCCGCTGCATTGCTATTAGCTTCTCTACAACCACTGTGTCCCTGCTTCTCATGGCCATTTTTCAGTTGTTTGTGCTGGTGCTTAAGACTATCTAAATGTAGATCTTGGTCACCTATCAACTTTTTTGCCCGCATCTCCCATATTTTTAAACCTTTGGTAAGTTTTATATATACAGCTAGTTTGTAAATAATGGCATTAAGGTTATGTAAACCTATTTGTTTTGTTTTTAATTTGTTATGCTTGACTAAGGCAAAAAGAACAGGGCGGAAGACACACATCCAACAACAAAGTAATGATATTTTATGCTACAAATCTCCCTCCAAATAGATATCTAGATATTTGATTTATCTAAAACAGTCTAGAATTATCTAGAAAAGTCAAGAAACTAAATATAAAACTTATATATTTCTACCAACCTCATTACAAAAATTATCTAATTTGATAAGCAATTGATGTTAATTCCTTTATCATCAGTGAATTTGTTGTTGTTGTTTAAATTTAATACGGTTAATTTAGCATTTGTTTAGAATTTTGTTGCTTGTTTCTGCACATAAATAAGAGTAGCACACTTCTTGATTATGCAAAACCCAAAGATCTTATACATACAAGTTGGTAACTAAAACCTCCCTGGTGGCCCTTCCTCAATGCATGGTGAGGGGCTCCGGGATCCAGTGGAACGCACCGGAGCCCCTCTGCACTGTGCTCAAGGAGAGCACTGCCCCCACCCTTGTCGTCCAGTGAACCCTAGCCTGGCCTACTTGGCTTTAGTGCGAATTGGCAGACTTTACATATCTTAGAATAATGTTCTAAGGCATGTAGGTTCGTTTCCTCATTATGTTTTTCTTTACCGCCGAACGTGTGGTAAAGGTGCCGGCACCAATAAATTTGATGTTGCAATTTTATGTGCTGTTTTAAACTGTTTTATCATCACTTAATTAAAAAATTAAGCATAGTATGTGTATCTAAATCAATCCATTGTTGTAAGCATTAATTACAACCCCATTTAAGTTATGACTCAACCATCTGAACCACTCCTTGAAACACAAAGGGTCCTCCACTTGCCATAGACTGTGTCAAATTTATAAGTGTTTCTACAATGATCCTATTAGATTCTCCCCTATTAAGAATAGGTGTGTTGTTGGAATTTCTTCGGCCATTATCTCCAGAAGTGGCATTATAACTGGCTCGAGCTCTGAATTTTTCGTAATCCAACTAAAGCTGATTAAGCCGCGTTTAGTCCTTCTTTGAGGTCTACCACTGTAATGTGACGGCTCAAGTCGAGGTTCCCTACAGGCGACCAGCTTTCAAAAAACTTGTATGTGAAAGAGAACACCCCAATTAGTTTCCTTTGCTTTGAGTGTCAGAGACATTTGAGGAACAAACAAACTTAGTATACTTCCGTATCGTGATAAGACGCGATCCAGCTGCTGTATTAATGCTGCTTTATTTTCACGTATTTTATTATTTTATAGGTACATCAAAGCTGTCTTCAACGCTGGGTGGACGAAAACAACGGGGCAATATAAGCCGCAAGGTGCTGTGTCCTCAGTGCAAAGCTGAGTACATCGTTGTGTTCCCATCCATGGGCACGTTTGTTGCATTGCTGGACGCCCTGGAGGAAATCACTCACAAGATCAGCCCTTTCATAGCTGGCGGCGTGCTGCTCGGCTCCATATACTGGATTGCGATCACGTATGGTGCTGTCACAGTGATGCAGGTGAGGTTATAAGGGTGTTTTTTTATGAACGAACTACACTGCTGGCCAGAGAGGCTGGCCTTTACTGCTTTACCGGATTGAGAGATGGCATAGCTCTTAGGTCGCTTAGCTTGAACCTCTATTAGTTAGTAACTCGACACAAGGGTCCCCCCGGTGAGGGGTAACCTCGGCTTGGGCGGTTACTATATTGCGCGTAAGCATTCCGATCCGAGGGCGCCCGAGGGCCGTACCACGACTCGGTCGGTAAAATAGTTATTAATAAGAACTATACGGGACAATCTATGCTCAACTAACTTGTATGCCACTTCGGGAAGCATTGGCGCTGGGAGAAGAAATTGCCGAAATAACTCCAGTGACGCTCCTAATCCTATTCAAAGGGTGGGGCTTTTCCATAAAATATAAAGGGTGGCTGTAAGATAAGGTTATATAAGGGCTATGGATTTGAAATTCTATCGCTAAAACTGAAAATGGGTTTATTTGCCAACGCCTAGAATTCCGAACTACAGGTACTAACTAAATGTGTATTCCCACAAGTAAAGACAATCACATATTAAGGAGTGAACACAAAAACCGATTGCAAATTATATATATAAACTTAAAAGAACGTATTTACGTTATCACAATGCGTGTTTCCAGGAGTAGAGTGAAAAGGCATTTAGTAAGCTAGTCCGCCTTACCATGCAGGACAGGATTATGATCAAGCACTTACAAAGTAACACAAAACGTCTTACCGTCAGTGACGGCAGCTCTTTTATTTCCGAACTATCATAGTTATATTATGAAGTTCTGACGCTTTTATATAATAATAATAGCAATAAGCCATTTAATCGGTTAGACAGATATAATATATATAAATTATCCACACAGTTAAAAATGCGATACTAAAAAAAAATAACACTAAAAACCCAAAATGTCCAATACTAAAGCTATGCGTTGCAACGCCGAACTGACAGGGTTCACTGCTCAGCATAATGCTGACTACCCAAGGAGGGTAAATTAGCCCTGGGATTCAGCAGAAACCCGAATGGTTCTAAGAAACAATCGTCAGGGGCGGAATTTTTAACAAAAATAAGAATATCATAAAAGAAAGTAGCAAAGAAACAAGGAAAAAAGTGTTTAAAATGGGGAATTAGTCAAAACAGGACAAAATATTAATATCCTCTTTCGTATTCCACATTTGCACTCGTTGTCTTAGATTGTTATAAATCTACTTATATTTGAACCAACAAACATTCTATTACACGTTATTTAGTATATATTCGGATGCCAAAAAAATCAACATCGGTTCATAAATTACTGCACAAACATTAAAAAAAATATAAACGAATTGAGAGCTTCCTCCTTCTTTATGTTGGT
Source organism: Meandrusa payeni (assembly GCA_029286785.1). Classification (NCBI taxonomy): domain Eukaryota; kingdom Metazoa; phylum Arthropoda; class Insecta; order Lepidoptera; family Papilionidae; genus Meandrusa; species Meandrusa payeni. Next base: position 4,994,558 of record JAGSMX010000023.1, read on the forward strand.
TAAAATGTCATTTCATTCTTCACTGTCTCATTATGCTACTATATGTGACTGAACAATATCGCCTTGGCTTCCGGTATTCTTATTTAGTTTTATGTGTCGTTTGATAACTGACAAGTATTTCCGGTATCACTGGCATATTTATTTTGTAATGATATAATTTGTGCGTCTAATTAATTAGTCTAGATTTGTATTATTAATTTGTTTTTTTTTTGTGTGCTGATAGAATTAAGTATGTAATGAGCATTCTAATAATAAATTGCGAGTGAGATGCGTCTCGGAATTAATACCTGTACAGAAATTACGCTGAAAAATATATATAATTTTAAATTAACATAAAAGTCATAAATAGAGGAAGGACTACACAAAAATAATGCTAATAATTTTTCTTTCACGAATATTACTAACTTTCTTGACCTCCTCCTCATCGTGCGTACAGCAAAGGAGTGGAATAAGTTGCCGGCCTCAGTCTTTCCGTCCAAGTAACGTGGAGCCGTCAAGAGTAGAGTGAATAGGCACTTACTAAACTAGCGCGTACCTATCTTTCGACTATATCACCACTTAACACCAGGTGGGATCATGGTCAAGCGCTAGTTTACACGCATAAAAAAAAACTAAGCCTAAGCTTGTGCTAGGTGAAGGTTTATTCAATAGTCGAATGGTGGATTCGAACCTAAGATCTTTTGTTTTGCGGACCGTACCCTCAAGCCTATATAAGGTATACTTCCTGTATGAGATGTTGTAACCATGATTAAAAGTGGATAGCGACTGTTGTTATTGTCTACGCCGCTAAGGGTAAAAGGACGTAGGCTTGAGATGGATTATTGATGTATGTCAGCACTGTAGTTCTGGGCTCGTAGAATAAGACTACGGTATCCCTTACCTGTCGTAGAAAGTGACTAAAAGGGGCCTCCGGTTCACTGGGCGACAAGGGGCCTTTGTCGTCCATCAAAGTGGGCCCGGGAAGAAAGCGACAGCGGCTGGCCCGTGTCGCCTTGAACTGCGAGGGCACAGGGGGGGGGAGGGTTTAACCTTCCCCCGGACGTGCTCTCCGAAGAGCACAGTGCAGAGGGGCTCCGCTGCGTTCCTCTGGAGAGCCCGGAGCCCCTCACCATGCACAGTGGAAGGGCCACCGGGGGGGTTTTAGTGAGTAAAAACCCCACATAACCCCTTACCCCCCAGAAGGCGGGGTATCTTGTTTAATACAAAAAAAAGGATTATTGCTGTATGTGAATAAGCTTGTTAGCTTTGTGCACACGTTTAATGTTTGAAGAACTGTCCAATAACCGATGGGTCATCGAGGGCAATCGTGTTGTGAAATTTAACACGTGTGATATGAAGCAGCACATTGAACTTGTCGTGTCCTCTATTCATATGACACGAACTCATATTTATCATTCAAGATATACAGGTTTTAAACGGTATATTTGTAGAATGGAGGTCACTGGACCAAATATTTGTTTCGTGTTATAGTATCACTAAGGAATTCACTGTTATCATTTCTAAAATGTGTCAATGCCTGAAGACGAAAGTCTACATTGGTTGAGTGTGACACAGGTATGACCTACGGTTATAATCGCGAGACCTGGAGTAGGCCCGCCCCTCGTCCCCAAAGCGAGGGGCCACGGGTACGTGGCGGCGGTTCGGGGAGATGTGGCTCTCTACTTCTCTCCGAACCGCGACCTGCCGGCCCTTGAGTGATTTCTCGACGCTGACGCCGGTGGTGGGGCAGCTAGCGCCTCTCCAGGTGTTCGTGCTGGGGGACTGGGGTGTCCTGTCGCTGACAGATCCGGGTCTGGTTAGGGATTCTGGTCGCTACAGTTTCACCGTAATTTGAGAGGTGGCACAAAATAATTCTGATTGTGATGACTTGACCACTTACAATCAATATTGTTTAAATTGCTATTATTTCGTAATCTCGTTCATAATGATATCTTCCAAATATGCCGTTAAATTTCAATCAATTAATTAATATCATATCATAAAATTCATTGGTCGATAATTATGAAATAAGTAGATTACGTTTTTTAATTTAATGACAATTGCTGTGTTGATTGTCATGGTAAGAATTAATTGGGGATCGCTATTCGCTTTGACCTAGGTTATTAAATTCCATACGTACTAGTTTGTGCAACTGTGCACTTCTAGTGCATACTCCAATATTCTAGACACATCGCTCGCAGCAATCCTGCTAGCGTATTAGAGCTTATGCTTGTTGGTTAAGTGGACGGAAAAAGGGCAGTTAGTCTGACCTCTCCCCGCCAGCGACAGTAGCGGCTGCACTGGCGGGGAAATCCAAATGGAAGGCGCTGGTCTCCTTCTGTGAGTCAGTAATGACGCAGAAGGAGACCGCCGAACGGGATCGGGAGAGGGCCGATCCCGTTCGAGATGGCGCAGGCGGGCCGGGGTCAGACCGGCCCGCAACCCTGTAATTCTGGGCTCTCAAGAATAAGACTACGGTATCCCCTGCCTGTTGTAGAAGACGACTAAAAGGTCCTCGGGTTCACTAGGCGACAAAGGTGGGGGCCTTTGTTGTCCGCCAAGGTGGACCCGGGAAAAAGGTGACATCGGCTGGCCCGTGTCGCCTTGCACTGCGAGGGAACAGAGGGAGGGAGTAACCTCCCCGGGAAGTGCTCTCTATGAGCACAGTGCAGAGGGGCTCGGTGCGTTCCACTGGAGATCCCAGAGCCCCTCACCATGCACCGAGGAAGGGCTACCGGGAGGTTTTAGTGGGTAAAACCCCACATAACCGCCGCCTTCCCCAGAAGGCGGGGTATCTTTCTGAAGATTTCCTCCTCGTTAACAAAAAAAAGGTTAGGACGCGCACCGGCCTGCCAATAACCAAAGCAATTAAGACAACCTAAGACAGACAAGTGGAAAAGGATAGTAAATCAAACGATCAATGCTTCCTACTAGACACACGTCACCAATAATAATAACGATTCAGACGAAGAGACGTAATAGTGTTGATTCGATCGCCCTGCATCAGGCACAAATAACAAGGCTTTATATAAATTTTGAATTCTAACCAAAAATGGAATTTCCTTGGTGGAAACTGACCGCCATATGAATTCTTGGCAATCAGGAGAACTTCTGTGTCAAACTTCTAATTGGTGTTATCTTATTTCTTTTCAATCGCTCCGCCATTGCCGAGGATCGTGACCCCTTTCTCGGCGATCAATCACCAGTCCCCGGGCATTTCGGTCCATGGCCTGTGGAGGGCCATGGACCGAAATGCCCTGGGAGATTGTGAACATCCCTTCGTGCAGTGTGGCCAAAAAATCTTATTACCCAGTATAAACAGTTGTTTTAAGTTTGGAGTTACAGAGGTTTCAAATTATAAAGGAATAATTTGCCCAGAAATAGGTCACTTTTTCTATGATTTCGAAAATTGTAAGTTTTCGATTTAAAACGGCTATTCCATATACAGATTGTCTTAATACCATTGTATGCGAGCGCTGATAAATTTGTATATCATTGATTTTATATTACTTTATTTTGTCCTTTCGAGGTGGTGGGACATAGAGAGGGCCTGGAGATGATGGAATCTGCGGACCCGCTTGTTCTGCTTGTACTACTGCCCACGATACCGGTTACCCTGATCAGCGCCAAGATGTACAACTGGGAAGATTCCGTGCTTCTGTTCCTGAGGAAGTATTGCGCCAAAATACCAGTATTGGCCTATATACTTCCGTTTGGAAAGTAAGTAGAAATAGAAACACAGCTTTGTCAGTATCGTGTCATGTTAAAGTTATAGCATTTCTATATATAATATATATGTCCCACTGTTGGGCGCCTTCTCTGTAAAGAGAGTATAAGGGCATAGTCCGCCACGCACACCCAGTGCGGATTGACAGACTTCACATGTCTTAGAAAATTTTTCTAAGACAATATACTTCAATATGGTTCATAATGACATAAATATACACAACGCATGTATCAATACAAATTTGGGTTATAAAACAATAGAATACGTTTTTAATATAATGACAATTAGTGTGTTGATTGTCATGGTAAGAATTAATTGGGGATCGCTATTCGCTTTGACCTAGGTTATTAAATTCCATACGTACTAGTTTGTGCAACTGTGCACTTCTAGTGCATACTCCAATATTCTAGACACATCGCTCGCAGCAATCCTGCTAGCGTATTAGAGCTTATGCTTGTTGGTTAAGTGGACGGAAAAAGGGCAGTTAGTCTGACGCAAGGTCGCGCACCGGCCTACCAATAACCAGAGCAATTAAGACAACCTAGGACAGTCAAGTGGAAAAGGATAGTAAATCAAACGATCAACACTTCCTACTAAACACGACCGTCACAAATAATAATAACGATTCAGACGAAGAGACGTAATAGTGTTGATTCGATCGCCCTGCATCAGGCACAAATAACAAGGCTTTATATAAATTTTTAATTCTAACCAATAAATGGAATTTCCTTGGTGGAAACTGACAGCCACGTGAATTCTTGGTAATCAGGAGAACTTCCGTGTCAAACTTCTAATTAGTGTTATCTTCTTTGTTTTCAATCGCTCCGCCATTGTCGAGGATCGTGACTCCTTTCTCGGCGATCAATCACCGGTCGCCGGGCATTTCGGTCCATGGCACTATGGAGGGCGTCACTGGTTTACTCCAGTTCTTCGGAGATCTGGTCTGACCATCTTTTCGGACTTCGGCTTTTCCTTCGACTTTTCCCGTCACTACCAATCGTTCTAGATTGTCAACATGCCTTTGTGCAATGTGACCAAATAATCTTATTACCCAGTGTAAACAGTTGTTTTAAGTTTGGAATTATAGAGGTTTCAAATTATAAAGCAATAATTTGCCTAGAAGTAGGCCATGTCTCTATGATTTCGAAAATGGATGGATGCGAGCGCTGATAAATTTGTATATCATTAATTTTATATTACTTTATTTTGTCCTTTCGAGGTGGTGGGACATAGAGAGGGCTTAGAGATGATGGAATCTGCGGATCCGCTTGTTCTGCTTGTACTACTGCCCACGATACCGGTTACCCTGATCAGCGCCAAGATGTACAACTGGGAAGATTCAGTGCTTCTGTTCCTGAGGAAGTATTGCGCCAAAATACCAGTATTGGCCTATATACTTCCGTTTGGAAAGTAAGTAGAAATAGAAACATAGCTTTGTCAGTATCGTGTCATGTGAAAGTTATAGCATTTCTATATATAATATATATGTCCCACTGTTGGGCGCCTTCTTTGTAAAGAGAGTATAAGGGCATAGTCCGTCACGCGGCCCTAGTGCGGATTGACAGACTTCACATGCCTTAGAAAATTTTTCTAAGACAATATACTTCAATATGGTTCATAATGACATAAATATACACAACGCATGTGTCAATACAAATTTGGGTTATAAAACAATAGAATACCATCATAGTAAATAAAAACTGTATTTGACAGTTCAAAAAGTGGAGTGCTCTGTTA